>CM057449.1:569872500-575662500 GCA_016271365.2 Neoceratodus forsteri | reverse complement strand
TAGAGGGGTTGATTCCAGTCCTTTCACAGAAGAAAGGGTTCTGCAAGAACTCCTAAAACTAAAGGTGGACAAAGCAATGGGGACCGATGGAATTCACCCCAGAATTCTAAAAGAATTAAGGGGGGAACTAGTGAAACCTCTGGCTACTCTTTTTAATAAATCATGGGAGGATGGTGTGGTACCTGAGGACTGGAGGAAGGCAGATGTGATTCCCCTTCACAAAAGTGGGACCAAGACAGAGGCAGGAAACTACAGACCTGTCAGTCTGACCTCTGTGGTAGGGAAAGTGATGGAGTCACTTCTGAAGGAAAGAACAGTTGAGTACCTAGAGGCCAGTGGGGCACAGGACCCAAGGCAGCATGGGTTCACAGCAGGAAGGTCATGTCAGATGAATCTAATAGATTTCTTTGACTGGGTGACCAAAGTGGTAGACCAGGGAGGGGCTGTGGACATGGCCTACCTAGACTTTAGCAAGGCATTTGACACAGTCCCACACAAAAGATTAATAGTCAAATTAACCAGCTTGGGAGTGGGTCCCAGGGTGGTAGCCTGGGTAAAACATTGGCTGCACAACAGGACACAGAAGGTAATTGTAAATGGAGTCCACTCTGAAGAAAGAGGGGTTACTAGTGGGGACCCTGGGTTCAGTATTGGGTCCAGTCCTTTTAATGTCTTCATAAGTGACATTGCAGAGGGACTGAAGGAAAAGTATGCCTTTGCAGATGACACAAAGATCTGCAACAGGGTTGATACACAAGGAGGTGTGGAAAGGATGAAAAGGGACTTGGCAAGGTTGGAGGAATTGTCAGAAGTATGGCAGCTAGGATTCAATGCAAAGAAGTGCAAAATAATGCACCCAGGAAACAAGAACCCAGGGGAAGAATACACAATGGGGGGAGGTAGTAATAGCAACGAAAAAGGAAAGAGACCTGGGGGTAATCATATCAGATGACCTTAAGGTTAGCAAGCAATGTGAGAAGACAGTAGGGAGGGCTGGGGGTATACTGGGATGCATATGGAGAGGCATCAGCAGCAGAAAACAGGAAGTTGTTATCCCTCTGTACAGACAGTTGGTGAGACCCCATCTGGAGTACTGTGTCCAGTTCTGGAGACGTCATCTCTGCAAGGACATAGACAGGATAGAGGCAGTCCAGAGGAGGGCAACTAAAATGGAGCAGGGTCTGTAAGAGAAGCCGTATGAAGAGAGACTAAAGGAGCTTAATATGTATACCCTTGAGGAAAGAAGGGAGAGGGGACATGATAGAAACTTTAGGTACCTCAGTGGAATCAACAAAGTTCAAGAGGGTAGCATCTTTCAGAAAAAGAGATGTGCAAGAACAAGGGACACAATTTAAAGATGGGGAGGTCTCAGGGGCAATGTGAGGAAGTATTATTCCACAGAGAGGGTAGTGGATGCATGGAACAGCCTTCCTGAGGAGGTTGTGGGGTCTAAAACTGTGGGAGAATTCAAGAATGCATGGGATAGACATAAGGCAATTCTTGTGGGGGGTAGGAAGAAATAGGCTGTTGGTTAACTTGGATCTGCGGCCTATCCTGTAGGTAGGGAAATGGGCAGACTAGATGGGCCAAGCGGTCCGAATTTGCTGTCAAAGTCTATGTTTCTATGTACGTCATTGTTGGCTCTTGTGTTTGTGTTGCTGTTCCTCTTGCTATTTCACAAGACATCACGTGGCTGGAGTGTGGGGCCCTTTGAGCCCCATGCTCCTGCCAATGCGTTACATTCACAATTTCTCATCCTCATTCTGTAAAAGAAAGTAAATTAGAGGAAAAACACTCTATTTAATGCATCACTTAGGGTTGTTCCACAGTGACAAAAGCAAGGAAATTCGGTGTTAGGGTTGAATGTCCCCCTTGTACCCCTCCATCTTGTCCCCCACCAACTGGCATTGGGGTTTGTGTTGGGGTTGTTGGTCTTAAGTCTCACCCCATTCTCTGTAGGGCTAGAAGGGACTGTGTCACCACCACCACATCCATATATTATGTAGTGGGAGCGGAGGGCCTGAATGGCCCATGCCCCCAACACTGCATCCATGTATGTTATGATCTTGTGGGAGTGCAGGGTTGTGAGCTGCCAGCACTTAGTTCTGAAGGGACTGTACTTCTACCACTGTGTGCATACATGATGCATTGGGAGTGCAGGGTCCGAATCACTTACACTCCTACCACCGCATACGTATATCATCCAGTGGCAGTGCAGAGCTTGAAGGGGAGTGTGGTGACACTTGTGCATACATATTTCTTGGGACAACAGATCCTCAATGGCCTGTGGTTCTATCAGTGAATACATATGTCATGTAGTGGGAATGCAGGGCCCAAAGGCACTGCACTACCACTACCAATCAATTGCTCCCAGCACTGCATTAATATATTATGAAGTGGGAACACAGGGCGTGAAAGGCCTGTGCTTCCACCACTTCATGCATGCATCATGTATTGGCAGTGAAGGATTTGGATACCCTGTGCTAGCACCTCTGCATCCATATGTCATCCATTGGGAGTGCAAAGGGCCTGTGCTCCCACTACTTCGGAATCAAAAGACCTTGTTAGTGTGCCTTTTTTCTATGCATATACCCCATTTTATTGGTGGAATAAGACACCCCAGGGTCGTGGTTGTTATGTGATAACTGCACACCTAGGTGCAGAAGGGTAGTCAACCTTCATCCTCGTGAATCACCATGAACCTAGGTGTGTGGTTATCACATTACTATAAACACCCTGTGGTGTCTTATTGCTTACATATTGTGCAGTGTGATTGTAGTCCTTGATGGTAGTGTGGTAGTACTCGTACATACATATATCATATTATGGGAAGGCAGGTTCTGAAGGGCTAGTGGTTGCAACACTGCATACATAGATCATGCAGTGGTAGTGCAGGGCCTGAAATAGTAAGAGTGCATCAACATGTAGATTCTTGTTACTGCTTTTCTTTGTGATGAACTTACATTTGTTATGCAGCATGCCAAATATTTCTGTACTTCTTAGTGGTTTGCTTTAGTTGTTGTTATTCATGTTTAAGACACTGGAACATTTTGTGTGAGTGTGCTTATTAAGACCTGTTCTGGAAATATGTGATTCATGTGTAATTGGGAGTCTGCTGATATGTAGACACTTGCTAGTGTTTTCACTTATGTTGTAGTTTCTATTATTATGTGTGGCACACTTTATCACAGTTGATTTGCATGCTTATAAACAACAACAGTTATATTCAAACATTCTGATTTGATGGTAAAGTAAAGACTCGACACAGGTGGCTAGGTTTTAAAAAAAATTATTGCCAATTGGAAAAAGTGAAAAAGGACCAATAAAGATTCAAATTCTTGCACAAAATCAGTCTCACAATACAATAATTGTATGTGTGTGATCATTGTTTGGAATATATTTAAATGTGTGTCATCCATAGTAAATAGAAGATATGTCTTGGAATAAGTACCTGCATTCATGAAGGTATGGCAGGAGCCTGTGAACAGTAATCGCACACATGGAACAGTTATGATTTGTTGTTATTGTGTGACTGATAATATGTGTGTTCCTGGGGTGGGCGAAAAACCAAATGCTGAGTGTTTAAGTAATAGCAATATATAGATATCATGGTTTCGGTGACATTACATTACTGGTATGTCCAGTTAAATATTTAACTATATATCACTGAGTAGGTGCATATGGAAAATTCCCACCCAACCCCTCAATAGAGGCGATCATAAACATAGTTAGGAACAGGTATGACATGAGTTATAATCAGCAGAAGTGTCTGACTTACAATTCTGAGTATTATTAACATACATTACATTTACTTGCATGTGATGTACAACACATTTAATACCATTACAGGTACAATATACATTTCATTCAATGTTTACATTAGCTACTACATGAGGTGTGAATCAGTAAAGAAAAAATGTGTGTTGCATTTTTTTTTTATCAAACATGAAGTTCGCAGAATTTTATTACTATTGCATTCTATTATATGTCAAGGACAAAATCTTAGTTGACTATTGCAGTAACACTTTTTCAACATCCCAATTAAAAATAATCACTAAAGATGGCAAGACAAAATAACACTGAATATATCATTAAATGTGTCATCACATAGCTAGCCAATTGTTATTGATGAGTTATTGGAATACTTAAATAGCGAAACAGTATTTGCACATTTATATTAGTTTTGTTTCTCTACAAATATATACATTTGACAGTAAGTTGCTACATTTCAGTATTTACACTTGCTTTATTATGTATAAAGAGTTTTATATTTACATACGTACAGTTTCACTGTAACTAATATATCAGGCACAGTACAACACTGTTGCATGGTGAAAAAATGATGATGTAGTCAAGATGTAAACAAATAAGTGACAAAAAAAGCTGGTGGTATGAAATTTGTGGCAGAGTGTTCTCTATGGTGAATGAGACATGTTACACACTTATTTAAAATGATAAGGGACAAGTTCTGTGTCTCTGTAGAGGCAAAGAGTTAGCAACTGGCAACTACTTCTTGTTATGTATGGATATGACACACCTACAAGAAAAGATATGTACAGAACAGGGGAGCCAGAAAAGACTCTCTTTGACATGTACAGTCTTTGTTAGGCATGTAAGCATGGTTTCTCTAGTGACTGTGCAAAACAGTTGGCACCGATTGACGATCACTACAACAATTTCCACATTGTCACTGATCCACACAACATCTTATATGTCATAGTGCATAAAATGTCCTTGAGCAGCATATCATTTTGTAGATATGTAACCATTTATCGACAGTCGTAGATTAGAAACAATCCTAGTACCCTACAACTGACTCTGTCACAAAGTAGACAGCAAAGAATGCCACATGGTGTGTGCTATTCTTCTGAGATATGAAGGTCATCATAATTCTTCAATATCAGAAGATAGGCATTTCTTAAGTGTTGTGGTAGTCTCTGTTTGAAACTGCTTGTAGAGTCATCACACTTTATCCATCCACTTCTGTACCTTAGCAAACAGGTGTAATGGCCAGAATGCATAGATTTACCATGGTGATAGACCACACTGTGAGTGTCAAACCCTGACTGGTAAAAAACTATTCTACCAGCTGTGTAATCTGTGATGGGAGTGTCATCTCTGAGCCTGTTGGAGTCAAATCTGTGCAATATAAGCAACAGATATTGAGATGAAGTCCTGAGACGTATGGACTGAGTACATGTGCCTCCACATCTTTCACAGGAGTGACCACATTGAGCATTGGTAAATAGCTGGTGAAATTTGACACTTTTGGCCTGAGGGACAAACAGAGTAATTCACAGCATGTCCTCTGTGGTTTAACGCTCTGAATGACCACATGATACACATACATATTTGGTAACTTATGACACAGTGAAGTACTGATGCATTGGGATGCCATCTTCATCAAAGGTGTTTATGATTGCCATCATAAACTCACTGGTATCTTGTTGTATGTTTGCTGCAAATGTTCTGCACCTGTCATATGTACCTAACACCAGGCATAGAGGTGTTAGTGACTGAACATTTTTTATGTTATTGGAAGCAATGTTCACAATCTGCTTCAACGCCATCAATAGGACATTGTTTTGTGAAGCAGATATTGCCTGCACAAAGTGTGGCATGTGGAGATAAACTTGCATAGCTGAATTAGCATAGCAGTTCACTCTAGTGCTGTTGTCGAACAGTGGCACAACTGCTATGCCAAATGATCTCTGACCAACAGCTGGTTCCGAATGTGTAGTTGAGATTGTGACCTTTGTTGAACTCTTTAGAGTTGAGTCACTTGTGGTAGCTCGTGCCTGTTTTCTGACAGTTGTAGATATCACTGAATAATGTGGAACAGCCAGACATGTAGGCAGTGGTATTAAAGACACGTGTGGCTGACACAGAGTACATAACCTCTTGTACTCAATGACACATCGCATGTTAGCACGTATCTTCTGAGGTGCAAGAGTTATTATGTGCAACCCAGAAAGACTGTGGACACGTGAAAGTGCCACGTAGCTCATGCCATCTTTTAAAATGTCTGTACCTATGTCCACTATTGCTGAATCCAAACTCAAGTCCTGAGATTTGTCAATATAAACAGCATATGCAACACATAATGGGAACTGTTTCCTGTTTACGTAGATATCTTTGAATACCTAAAATTTTGCACAGGTACGTTCTATCTGTACAGGCTATTCCATGTTGTCAAAGTGAACTACAAGTGTCTCAGTAAATGTCTTCTGGACATTGTAAACAAAGTCAGTGATGTTACCCTTGGCACCATTTACCAACTCACACTCAACATCGAGATTACGCCGCAGCATGACACGTGCATTCTTACAAAGTGTAAGAACAGCTTCTAGGCCAGCTGTGCGTGAAACATCTGACTTCAGTTCAGTGAGTCGTTCAGTTATCTTTGCTACCAGCTTACAACTGAGAATGACACCATCAACTGTGTCAACAGCATGCAGAATAAGAATGTCTTGGTTTTCTCTCTGCAACATTACACTGCTGAACTCAACGCATTTCTTCAGTCGTGGCATAAGACACACGATGTGCGTACCTGTGGAGTACACATCGCTGAAAATATCACATGCTTTTTCTATGGATGTAGTATCTATCCTGATTCTCTGATCTTTCAACATAGCAACATGTTCTGGTGATAGAGAACCTGTACGAGCTTCATCTAAAAGTGATTTGTAAGCCAGATCATCACTTTGTCACATGTTCTCATACAACTCGACATAGGTGAATAACTCCCAAAGGTTACAGCCTCCAATACAGCCTAGTGTGTTTTTAGCCTGCTTGGCAGTCATAGTTGCAAAGACGTGTTCTGCATTGACTGGTGCAAGCTGTAAAAGGTCTCCCAATACAACTATACTTTTGCCACCAAATGGTACTCCATAGTCGGTGCCCAAGATCTGTAGACGTAGGTGTATACAGGCGAGCATTACATTATAGACCATGCTGATTTCATCTATGATGAGTAACTTCATCTTTGTGAACATGGAATGGAGCTGAGATGCAACCTCAAATGACAGTTTACGATATTCTCCTGTTTTGCCATGTTCCACTGGCAACATGAAGAGACGGTGTAATGCTTCTTCACCAATATTATATGCTGCTATTCCTGTGGGAGCAGTAACAGCTACAGACATTGGTGACCCTGTCAGGCTCCGTGTTTCAGCAGTGATGGCTTCAATAAGGAAACTCTTTCCTGTGCCAGCTGAACCACTAACAAAGATCAGTAGTGGTTTATAGTCAAGACAGTCACATTTTTTTGCTTCATGTAATAGTCCATGTCGAACAGCATCAATGACTTGAGAGTGAACCACATGCTGCTGCTGATTTAGTCTTTCTCTCAAGTCAGCTGTGTTGATACTGCAGTGTGTTCAATGTCCCATGGTACTCTCAACTTCTGAGATTAACACTTCTGAGGCATTTAAAGGCAGAGACTCACCTAAAACAACTTGTCCTTCTAGATCAGGATTGCCTTGTGAGCTGACAGGAGTGTCCTCTTGAAGTTGTTTCTCTGCCTTCTCGAGCTGTTTTTTCCTCAGCCTCCAGTCTCTATATGTATGTCTCTTAGTATTCAGTTTTGAAACTCTGATAACTGAGATTGAATTCATCCTGAAATGTGTCACAGTTACCTTTTAATTCAGACTCATTCCTCCAGGACCTAAATAAGAATAAGAGAGCAAAGTAGTAAAGCTCTCTGCTCTCTGATGTGCCTAGATGCAATTTACAGTGGTCTATGAGTCAAGGCTTGTGTCTCTTTACGAGACAGCCATCCACTCCTTTCACCTTGTAAATGTGCCGTGTTGAGTCAGGTGATATATCTGCCTTGTAGTCATACCACTTAGCCACCTGAAATAGATACATATTTTATTTATTGAATTTTGATAACTGGGTAGGCCCACTGGGCCCCACATATCATCCATGTCATCATGCCGATGGGGGGTAGTATGTGTCAATCACATTATTCTTCAAGATATGTTTTGAAGAAGGTCTATTGACAGCGAGTTCCTCAATTTCAAAATGAGGAATAAGTGCACGTTTGCATTTCTCTTTGTAGTTCACACTGAGAAAGCGGACAGCATCAGACTTCCCATACAGATGTGTACCCATTAATCAGTCACTAGCTTCATAGGCACCACATTCTCTGTGTGAGAGGGTCTTCAAGCCCAGTGACCACAGCTGAGATGTCAGGCTTTTGCTTGAACTTGCAATACCATCCCAAAGATCTTGCAAGCTTGTCTACTCATGCTTGGTAATGTACGAAGTGATGTACCGCACCAGGGCCAATGAGTTATCGGTCACAAATTGAACATTTATGTTTGCTTGCCACATTAGGAGAAGAGTCAGGTTGTAGTCATTGATATAGACCACTTTTTCATCTCTGGGTAACTCATATACCCTCTTGTTTGATTTTGCCTTCAAGTGGTGTTGCATTGCTGAAAAAAGTTAATTCATGGAACCATCCTGACAAACTCATCTAGGGAATCCGAAGTGACATCGTGTGTACCAATCAGATTTGTTCTTTACTACTCACCGGCAGTATTTTGCACAAATGTGCCGCTTGAATTTTTGTACCAACCTCCATAGTATGGGGCTGTTGTACTTGTCCAGAATGCAGCAAATAATGTATTGCTTGATGAATACTAGCACTTGTGCTGCTTCATGCTCACCTCTGTGTGGTGCATCCTTGATCCACAATAGCATGTGAATATGAGGAGCACCCCGTGCTTGATATTCCATCCTGCAAAAGTAACGTTCCACATAACCAAGAGGTGGATTGTCCTTTGACAAAATGAAAGTCAGAATGTCATGGAACCGCTTGTGAAAATGTCTTGTGACAGACACAGGGTCAAGTGAGCACATTTCTCCGACAGTCACTGAGGAAATACCATCGACATGAGAATTTACCCACTTCAACAGTTCAATGACTTCATCCCAGGCATATTCAGCACAACTCAGTGTGACAAACCATGTGGCTGGACTATACTCTCACAGCATTGTCATCACCTCAGAGTGTCTACGATACCAATATTCTTTGGTTCCATGTAGACTTGAGAGAATGGAAGACAGATTCATTTGTGCATTTTCATCTTTCTGCTTTAATTTCTCTAGAAATTGAACAGCTGTTATTCCATCTAGTGGAGTTGTGAGATGAATAGTATGTGCAATAGACACAGACAACATGCTAAGTTCACTCTCCCAGAGGAGATGAAATAGGTACTGTATGTTATGCCTGAATTTTCCATCCTTACTTAAGACACGGATAGTACGGTACTCAGCACCCTGTACACACACTGCCCTTTCATCTAGGCAACCACTTGACCCTTTTGGGAATAAGTCTGGGAAACAGTGTGCTTCTAGTGTTGCCTCCCATATGCTGACAGGTTCATCTTCCACCTGTTTCATTTGATACAGATCAATGTTGTCACCTACTGGATCTCTGCTATGCAGTAGGTGAATTGTGTACTGTTCATACACATTATCATTTGTCTGTACATTGACCTTTTCTATCACTGGTTTTGTTGTCTACAACACATTATGTTGAACCGATAGACTACTCATGTGCTCAATATCAAGGTCTGCATAAAAGGGATTGTTGCTCTTCAAATAACTAAGAGCAAGCTTCACCTTCTCTACATTGACAACATCTTGCCAGATGACATTGGACTTTGTTGGGACACCGTTTAGAAGAATCACCAAACTATTTTCTGTGGAGACTGCCTCCACATTTTCCTGTAGAGGAAGTGGGAGATACATGACGGAACCCTTGAGAGATCTAATGAGTTCTTTCTGTGGAATGTTCCGTGTCTTTGTGTTCAGATGTAAAATGGTCTGAAATGGTTTCATTGTCTGAATTAGAATGCGCTCAGTCTCAGTTGGTGTAGCATGTGCCTCCATATTATTCAACTCTGACCTTGGTGGCAGAATGTTGCACTTTAGTTTGGAGAAACAGTGTTTGCACAGCACAGTTGTGGGCTGTAACTGTAAGTCAGATTTCAACAGCAAAAATGCTGAGTCAGAACCACATGTCATTGTATGGTGACAAGGTTTCAAGGTATAGTGTGATTGTTTGCTGTAGCACAGACGATCACATGACACACATACAGAGTTAGACTTCTGAGCCTTTTCCAGTTCAAATTTCACAATTTCTTTTCCAAAGTGTTTCAGAATGTCACTTTCTAACATTGAAACAGATGTTTCCTCAGAAGTTGTTGACTGATAAATGCTTGTATCTGGTACAGAAGTTACACGTTGCAGTTGTTTGAGAAATGTTATGGCACCCTGCATGTCACCAGACTTCAATAAGTCATTTAAGCAAGTGTACTGGTTGACAACTTGTTGAACTTCATATACCCTTTATACAAAGTTCCGCATGCCTGTTTGATGCACTCCCAGCATCCTCATGTTGTGAAATACACTGTCACAAACACTGCTATCCAGACATGCTAGTGAGTGGCCCATAAGCCCAGTATGTGGATGGACCTCACAAAGGTCAATCTTGTTAAACAGTTTATATCTATCTTTCCGATCTGTTATCACAAATAGGTTGACAAACTGCTCAACTTTGTCAAATGATGATTGCTTTCAGTTGCAAGTTTCATCATATGGCCATGAGAGGCAGTGACATTTACGAGTCACAGTGTTTGCCTCAGAGTCATCATCTGACTTCATTGCTGTGTCATCAGAGACACTGAGCACATTGACCAGCTTACTGGACTCATCAATGGTGAACTTGCTGTCTTTTTTCTGTGAATAATAAGATTCTTCCCAGAAAAATGCCTCTGAGTGCTGTGTGTGCACACAGCGACCTGTGAAAACATCACAGAAATTGTAGACAGTCAAGACAGGATACTGTTGTAGCCTTTTCTTGATGTCGTACACAACTTTCCTGAATATTTCAAGCACATGAGACATCATATGCCATAAACGTTAAAGAACAAATAATGCTCTGTTCACAAATGTACATACTTTGAGATGCAATTTCATCAAAGACAGGTGACTCTTTGTCTTTTTGTGCTCATGTCTCATTACAGCAGCAATAAGCCTGTTGATCTTTGCTTTAGATGCTAGTGGTCAAAAATACTTTTGCTTTCTCGGATGCAAATCACCAAGTGTACCTTTCCGACGCTGTTTAAAATGTACAGTTATGCTTGCTGTGGCAATAGCTGTGTTGTGTCTGACAGACCTGAACAACTGCTGTTCAGGTGAACATTTTTTCCTTGCTGATGAGCAAGTTTGTAGCTTTGTTGTGGAGTGAGATGATGTCGCGCTCACTATTCCAGTAGAAGTCTCAATTGTTTTATGTCTTGAACTGACCTCACTGGTCTTTTTATCACTCTTAAGCAACAGTGAAGTACTATGATACCTGCTTCATCTTTCTATTGATGTATGTCTGTATTTACTCAGCATCTTAGCAATGTGTAACTTCATAGTAGTAGTCACCAATCATACAGAAGTATCAGACACCTGTATAATAGACACAGAAAAGAAAATATTACTATCCATTTGTGATGCTCACTTCTAATATTCTATGTTGATGCACATTAGTTATGTATTGCACATTATAAAAAAGAGCTTAGAAATGCTGTGATCAGATTGACTGTTACAGTTCCAGTTGTGTTATGTCGATCAATGTTATGATGTTTTGTATAGTATTATCACCATGGCACATGGATTGTTCCTGTCAACTTCTCATGCTCTATGGCCACTAAATGACTCAATTATGCCTTCAGATTTTGACTTAGAACTCTTAAACTATTGCTGGAAGGACTATTTAATTAACAATCTGTGTATTGATAACCAAGGCTACTGATTTACGGTGAATAAAACATTTAAATTCCATTTTCAATACTTCAGATTCCGGAATTGCACTGGTGATTGTTATTCTGATTTCCGTATTTTACCGGGATTCTGCTGTCATTCTTTTAGTATGTGTATAAATAATCAGAATAAAAGAAGGCTTAATATACAGATCATTAAATAAAGCAAATTGAAAATAGTTCATGAAGCAATTATGAAAAAAATACAAGGTTTGTAGAATTACTGATCTAGTATAAAATGGCAGATTCCATGAAATCTTTGTTTTTACCGGTGTTCCGGCAGCTCTAATTCCGGAATTTTACCAGGTTTTCCAGTAAAAACCGAAAAACAGTGGCCTTGTTGATAACACATTAAAAAACATAGTTGTTACACTTTTTTTTCTAAATATATATTTTCATGGTAGCAATAATGCATTCACAGGCATAACATTGACAGTCAATAAGTGATGTGCTTGGGATAATATTGCAGTCTGCTGCACCACGTGCAACATTTCAGGCTTGGGGTGTGTGATTAAGGTACTGTTAAGGTCAACTCTGGTGAAGTGTTATTGTGTAAGGAATTTTCTCAATAATGTAAGCAATAATACCTGACAGGATAGGCATTATTGGGAAATACCACAATGACCAGGGTGTGATGAGGCCCGATGCCACAGGCAGAGGGCCTTAAAGCCCCTGGAAAGTCCATTATCTCCCAACAGTGCCCACCCTGGAGGACATTTTTGTGCTTAGACAATGGCCCATTGCAGAATGTTAGTCTGTGGATAGGTACTTGGGAGTGTCTCTTATTTTTAGCTGGTCATCTACTGAAAATTAAGTGTCCATCTTGGAGACTGTGTCAGTCAATCAAGTTCGACAGTTCATTGCTGCCATTTTCAAATGTGTATGAATGAATATACTGGTCAGTGCTTAAGTAACTGAATATAATCAAATCAGAAAATGATGCTGTAGAAATTAGACAGTTATTTAGTCAACTGAATATTTCACAATAACAATCAATAATTTTGTGCACTTGTGTATTTGTGCATAATGTATGAAGCAGGACACTTCTCCCTTCAGGAATCATCATTTTTTGGGAAAAAAAAACAGATGAAATAGTGTTGTACATTCTAAAATGTTGTAAAAATAGTGTCAATTGCACAAAAGTGTCACAAAATATAGTGTTGTGCGTTCGAAAGTATCGAAAGTAGTGTCGAATAAGTAGTGTTGAATGTGCGAAAGTGTCAGAAAAAGTGGTTTCGTACTTCAAAACTATCTCAAAGGTAATGTCGTGCATTTGAAAGTATCACAAAAATAGTGTTGTTTGTTCGATAGTGTCGCAAAAGTAGTGTTGTGCGTGTTCGAAAGTATTGCAAATTTGAACTTATAGGGAGTACCTATGTGCATTAGCAAATGATATCTTGATTGGTATTTGACTGACAGGTAATTCTGCCAATGCTGTGCTAGATTTATCAGACCATGTAAGATAACCAATCAGAGATGGAGAAGACTGAAGAAGAAGGACACAGCAGCTATCTTAGAGTATACTGAGACACAGCACATTTTTCACTGTAAGTACATCACATTTTTTAAATAATTTTTCTACTATGATAAAAAGTCTTAGAAACAGGTAAATAGTATTACCCAAAACATTTTTCACTGCTATATTTGACTATGTTGATAGAAATAACCTATGATGTTGCATTATATAGGTACAACTGTTTAAAGTCAGACAGTTATTTGGTACTTACTTGTACAGATACAGCTGCAAATGGAGGGAGAAAGCAAGGTGCACGTGTACCCTAGCAGAACAGGGAACCAATCAGACATGTCTCTGTACTTGTAATTGTTTGAAACTACCTGTCAAAAGGATGCATTTTTGCCACCTTGAAATGTTTCCACATTTTAGCTGGAGCAGAACTGCAGTGATAGTCAGTGCACACACTACATTGGTTAAGGAAGGCAGAGCATTACCCTTTGATTTGTTTTATTTGTGTGTCATGGATTAGCCCGCTGAAGCAGTGTTGAGCTTGGTAGGGAAATTGCAGTTGTACTTTCAATACTGCTTAGGTGCTGCAAGGTGAACACTGACATTTTTGGTAGCTCTCTGTACACTTCTAAGTTGAAAAGCTGAGAATGGCAGAAAACAGCAAAAGGACATTGTGGATTGTTGGTAGCAGTATAGTGAGGCAAGCATCTGAGTATGCTCAGAACAGTGATTTGGGGAAAAACCTGCAGCCCCCAAATTGCTGTGTGAAGTGGTATGGCAGGGGTGGAATGAGGTGGGAGCACCTCATGCCAACAATGCAAAGACTTCTGAGTACTCAAGCTCACCCAGACATACTGGTGATACATCTTACAGGGAATGATTTAGGCACCAAACATTGGGTAGATTTAGTGGCAGAAGCTACATTGGACCTTGCTTCTATTATCAGTATGTTACCTACCTGTAAAATCATTTTTTCTGATATTACAGATAGTAGGGTCTGGCAAGCAGAACACCACATGTACTTGCTTGACAGAGCATGGAGAAAAATGAACATACAAATATCTGCATATCTACACATGTCTGGAATGCACACCATACATCACCCTGAAATTAAGTATTGTTATGATTGGTTATACCTACCAGATTGTGTACACTTCTCACATGCTGGCAATTACTTTTTCCTGGGAGACCTTCAAGATGGAATCCTCAAAGTCCTCTAAGAATGCCAGACTGTTTGCACACATATTGAACTGTAAAAAAAGGATCTTTTCAGAACCAAAAATGTTGGTCAAAAAATAGAATGGGTATATACATCACTCACACAGGAGTAACACATACTTGGGGATATTCACATTGGCATGCAAGCCTGGTAACAGTTGAGCTTGGATGCACTAGGGTGTTGTCAGGGTGATATTTAATGGTGTCATGCCATGCCTCAGATGTGTTGAATATGTCACTGTGGCAGCTGCATTCTGTATGGTTCTGTGTCATTGTGCCACTGCAATTGCCCACAGAGGAGGGGCAGCATGCACCAGTGTGACTGCGGCTGTGCTACCTATGACTACTGTGATGTTCAGTCATGGATATGCAAATAGGTCCATAATGCATGACAACCAACATAGAGGCTTCTGAGTACTCAGGCTCATCCAGACATATTGCTGAAACTTCTTGTACACAGTAATTTGAGCAGGAAACAATGTGTTTATTTAGTCACAGAAGCAAAGTTAGACCTCGCTTCTAACATGAGTATGTTGCCTGCCTGTGAAAGTATTTTTTTTACATATTACACAGCATAGGGTCTGGCAAGCAGAACAACATATGCATCTGACTGACACAGCTTGAAGAAAGTCTAACATACAAATATGTGCATTTATATGCATTCCTGGTATGTACAACATACTTCACCCTGAAATTAAGTATTCTTATCAGGTATATCTATTAGATGGTGTACACTTGTTGCATGGTGGGAATTGATGTTTCTGTAGGAGATATTCAAGATGCATTTCTGAAAGTGCTGTACAAATGTCAGAGAGTGTAAACAGATATCAGAGCAAAAATATCTGTTTTCAGAACCAAAAACAGTTGCTCAAAAAATAGAACAACTTCTCATATCACACACATAGGTGTAAGTGAAAAGGGGGGATGTGGTACTGAGTCTGATTGGGAAGGTGAAGAGTGTGCCAGTGGCACACAGCCTTGGTGCTGTTCCCACCATGTGAACTGAGAAGTTGCTGAGCACACATTGGCACCACCAGGGATGATATGTTACCATGATAGAATGGTGATTGCCCAATTTATAGTCTACATAGGTGATAGACTAATTTGTGTACCCGATGCTGAATGTTGTGTTTCCTCTGAGTTATATAAGTGCACTTCTACTGATGCATGATGCTCTCCTTCATGTACTCTTTTCCTGTGACAGTCTCACCAGAGCACACAGAATGCAGGTGGATATTTGACTATTTTAGATGCTGCTGGACCATGCTGCAGGATGGTTCAGTAATGCTTGGACTGTGCATTGGCTTACCCCAGGCATGCTGTAGGCAGGACTGCACCTACACTTTGGCAATCTATGAATATGCTGGAGTGAATATCAGTTTTCTGCAATGTACTATGTTTAATACATTAATATGTGCAGATTTATGTGAATGTTAAACACTTAGTAAAGATCATGGATTTGTAATAGTTTATTATGTGTGACATCTTGACATACAATAAACACAATGAGTTGGGTAGAAAGAGAGATAGGTAATAATTGCTCACCTATGCCTTGCAACTGGGAAGTAATTGTTCCACTAACAGGGTCAGCAGAAAGCAAGATGCTTAACAGTAAAATGAAAAGTAATGTGAAGTGTACTATTCATATTGTTGTTCTGAGCAACTAAAAGGGATGTGCTATCCTGGATTTTTGAAGCTTATATGGTTGTTAAAAAAAAATTAAAATGCTTGATCTTTAGGAGACACCAAGGTACACTATTGATGTACCTGTATTCAAACTGTGGTATGTCTTATTAGTGGAAAATAGCATGGCACAACACAGTTGTGTATGTTATGAATGTATTGCAATACAACAATTGTCGTACCTGAATGGGGATATTTGTAATAATAAGAATTGAGTTTTCAAAATACTGTCCTTGACGCGTTCTAAGTATTATAGTTCACAGAATACATAGAGATAGATAGGTTCTCAGACATGAGAGTAATGCAATGTTTCTTTATGTTTTCACTGCAGAACACAAGCTTGAAGAATGAGGCAGTGGAGCCTGAGAGAGATGTGTTTGCTGCTTGAGGCAGTCCAGATGAGAGGTAGTGCTTCCATTTTAATGCGGAGCAGTAACCGTAAGTTGGACACAATGTGGAGGTGGATAAATAGTTTTCTGCACATGGTCCTAAAAGTGAAGAACAAGACCGTGGTGCAGCTAAAGAAGAAGTGGAAGCTCTTGCGCCAGCACTTCTACGTACTGAAGCAGAAAGACGAGATACCAGAGAATGAGAAGTGCTGGTACTACTTTGCGTATGAACTGTGGGAGGCTGCAGGCAAGCCAGCTGCGGGAGAATGCCTCACACAACTGCAAATTATTCAAAAAAAATTCCACTCATTCAATCATATGAAAGTACTGGTACACAAGTGGAACAAAAAAGTATTTCTGTGATTGACCCCTTTGTTGCTGTAGCCATGTTATTATCACAACATGACGCCACAAGTCAAGCCTCAACATTGTGAAACAACTGAATATTGCCTAGATCACAAGGGACATCATTATTTGTGTCTTTTGTTTTGCTTTTTGTCTTAAGAAGAAAAGTATTTTTCAACTGTTATTAAATAATGATTTACATGTTTCTTGATATATATATATATATATATGTGTGTATGTATATATATATATATATATATATATATATATATATATATACAATAGAGGTGAGCTGATATTGAGTTAGATAAAAACATGTACAGTATTTCTTACCCCAGTTGAATAAACAGCCCAATGACATATGCAGGATGTGCATGAATGTAAAATCTTACATTTATTCATACACTCCCTATGTCACTAGTTGATATTACCACTGTGCATATGTCAGAGCTCCACAGCAACATAAACCTTGAACACCTGCACCACTTTCACCCGACATAAAAGATAATTACACACAGCTGTTGGAAGCATGAGAAACATACATTTTCTCCAAGCATCAGGTGCACTGAATTGGAACAGCTCATTTGCAGTACATACATCAGAACAAAACTAGCTAAAGGAAATACTGACTCTACTGTGCTATTACAGGTCCACAGCATGACCCCCCCAGCCAACCCACACACACACACAAAGAAAAAGACTATGTGTAACACCACAAAACCATGAAATTCATAGTAGGAAACCAGAAAAAATTAACCCTATTGTATTAATCACACACATGATGCCCAGATCATGTGCTATGGCAAATATTCAGCACTTGTGAGTATCTAGAGCACACTCTGCAGGATTGAGAATATTTTCCATATCACACTCCTGGGTATCATGTATCCACTAACTATATATATATATATATATATATATATATATATATATAGTGGCAAAAATCCTTTTATGCATCAGTTAGATTGTTCCACAGTGATAGCGAGGAAATTAGTGTTGGTTGAAACCTACATCGCCCAGCTTATCACTTTCACCGAATCAGGGTGCACATTAGGCTGTCGCCTCAACCGTCACCCCATCACATGTGGGAAAGAAGGTGAGGAATAGGAGAATGGGGGTGAGCAGTTAGGACCGATGACTTCACGCGCACCTCGATTCCAGTTGGGGGTGGCTGGAGGGGCAAAGGGTTTCAACACCTCGAATTTCGCTTTGTCACTGTGGAACAACCCAACTGATTCATTAAACATAGTTTTTGCATCTAATTTCCTCTTTTGAGAATGATAATGAGAAATAGTGAATGTAATGCAGCGGCGGGAGCGCGGGCCCTGCCATGTGATGTCTTGTCACATTGTAACATTGTGCCCGCAAACGCAAATCGTAATGCGCATGGTGATGCAAAGCGAAACAGAAAGAGAAACAGTACTGTAGACAGAAATGTTAAAAACAATGCAAACGCAACCGCAAATGAAAACGCAAAGGGTAACGCACATGGTGGCATAAACGTGAATGGTAAGTGAAACGGGTACGGAACCGCAAGCAGAAATGGTAATTGTAACAGTAATGTAAGCGCACAGGCTGGTTTTCCCCAAAAGCTGTATAGAGAAAGACAGTGAGTAGAAAGAATGTATGCAAAATAATGACTCTTGGAACACAAAAATGAGGACTTGGAATAGTAAATTGCTTATATCTCAGTAACCGCACGACATAGAAAAAAATGTAAAAGTCATATGTATTAACAATTTTCGACAAAAACTCCGTATCTCAGACCATTTTCGTAGAGACGGGCCCTGAAAGGCGCTAACGCCGTAATGTTATCCCATGGAAAAAACAGAAGTTCGGACTGCCATAACTTTGCCTCCCTGTAATATTTTTTAACCAAACCACTGAAAAGCACATCTGTGGGATGTCGGCTGTGTTCCCTGCAAATTTCAGCCCAAAAGACCAAACTGTTATTTTGCAGTAGGGCGCCAAACTATTGCAGCAATGCGTCGTACGCCGTAATGTTATTCTATGGGAAAAAGTGTCAGGTTTGGAGTATCGTAACTTTGCCGCCGTGTAATATTTTTTCAGCAAAACACTGAAAGGCACATCTGTGAAATGTCAGCTGCGTTGCCTCCAAATTTCTGCCCAAAACTCCAAACCATTCTTTTGCAGCGGGGTGCCAAAGAATTGCTTTCATTTTCCCACAGCCTAGAAAAGTACTGTCTCAATTTGCGGAAGCTTTCACAAAAATTTGTGACACTTTCGTGAGTGTGACACTACTTTGTGAAAGTACTTTTTCCAGATATCTGAAAAACATATTTCTGGGGTGTTTTACCCCAAAATAAAGACATGGCTAACATCCTCAGGGCCCGACTAGGCGAATACAAAAATAATTAGGTTGCTAGAGGGTCCCAAATTTAAATGGCAAGCATTTTTCTTATCAGTAACTGAAAACAAGATGGCAGATTTGCGAAAGTAAGAGGGTTATTTGTGACAGTAAAAATGCATTTGCGACACTGTCGAACTTTTTAACTTTTCCCATTGACTTATAATGGGAAATTGTTTTTCTGAATAACTTTTGAACCGTTTAATATTTTTTCACGAAATCTTCAAAAGGCACATCGGGGACCCTGGCTGCACGTTTCCTTAAGATTTCAGGCCGGTCGCATAAACCGTGCGACCTGTAGGCGTGACTTTAGAATTCCAGAAAACGCGAAAATGCACGTGCAGATCACGCTTAATAACTCCACAGCTGTGTATGCAAATGGTACAAAACTTGGCAGATCCCAAAGCATATGGGTCTTGATTGTGTATTCCAAATTTCAGGCAAATCCATCAAACGGTTGCAAAGATATTAAGGTACAAATTTTGGGGTTTAACATGTAAATGGCTCCTCAACCCTAACTATGGTAGCACTACCATGATATATATATATGTATCAATTCTATCATAACAATTATGCATCAAATGATGTGTTGACTGATAACATGCTGTGACCTTGCCTTTAGCTGTTTTTGTACTGTATATGTTTGGTGGGGGGGAATGGTGTAACATACAAATCACATTCTTCAATCTGTTCTCAAGACTTCAAGTGTTATTATGTACTTCTACTATTACATATGTATTGCTGTCATGACATAAAAGTGGGGAGTTACTATGCAGTATCAATTTCATTCAAGCAGAGTTGTATTTCATATCTCATACTATATAAGTACTAAGTATTGTGTACTGAGTCAGTTTCTTACCTTCTATTTATCAAATATTTATTTGCACTAATTCTGATTTAATATGTGTCTGCAATGACTGTGCAATAGTTGCGTAAGGAGAATGTCAGGTGCCTGAAACATGTAGACTGCTTAGAGAAAGTGTTGTGAAATAAGTGAACATTGAAATGAAATACTTAGTGAATCTACTTATCATCTTTTTTCACAGATCGGCGCAGGCAACCCCCATGCCCATCTGAGATAGTACCAGTACAGGCAGAAGCTGTGGAGGCTGACAACTCTGACACTGACAGTGTCATTATTGTCGAATCAGATGGTAAGATGCTGATAGATACAATTACATTGGGTAATTGGGGTGGTATCAGGGCGTGAGATAACGTGTGTACTGGACTATTTTACTCACCTCTTTTTAGGAAATACTCTTCAAAAATTTTCCATGAGAACCAGTACCCACCCAATATTTGTAAATATTGCAAACAACAAGGAATAGTGCTTCATAACATAACTGGTGATTCAAAAGGAACAACTTTTATTGCCAGATGTACAGCACTTGTATGCATCCCACTTTTGTTTTACTCACTATGTTCTAAAACTGGTAAGTTAATTTCTAGCCACCAACATTATTTGGAGCTTTTTGGCATATGAAATTCTTATATAGGAAAAAAAATAAATTTTTTGTAAATAAATGTCATCTTCATTGTACTCTAAGAAGACATTTGTAAACATCTGAATTTCATTTTTTGTCATCTCACTTTCAAAATGAGGAGTACAGGTACTCATCCCAATATGTCTTATTTAGATCCCTGGGTGGTATATTCAAAGAGTTTTTCCTTGTTGATATAGTGTCCAGTTATGTGAGGCCTACTGTTATTACCAGACACAATATACAGAAGAGAATGTTCTGCTGTTCATATAATGATGCAAGAGGGGGAAGAATAGTAATATATGCTACTCAAGTGGGCAACCCATGTATATCTAGCAGATTATGATATTCAGTCTGTTATGTCCTGAACATATGTTGCCAGAATCTCAAGATCAACTGTATACTGCTGCAGCTCGATCACAAAAAAAAAAAATGAAAGAAAAAATGAATGTATGCCCACCCACAGTAAAGCAACTGTATTTCAGGACATTGTACAATAGGCATGACCTATGGGTGCCAAGGAAGCTGCATTGTGATGCTTCATCAGTATCATGCCCCAGTGCCTGTTTTCAGGTTTTGTTACAGTAAATATATGACTAATGCTCCAATGAAGTTGCTACCAATGTTGATTGTGTGCATTGTAACAATAACTGTATGTGAGGTGGGCCAGTGGGACAAATGCAGCACAATAATGGTGTTTGTGAAGTATTGTGTATCTCTGGTGCAGTGCTGGAGCCACTTGCAGACCTTATTATGTGTTTTGTAAACTTAGCAGTCGCTTGTGGCACTGTGGTACACCCTTTACTAACCATCTACTCAGTCATACCAATACAATCCTTCTACCTGTTTAATGTTGGGTAGCAGGTCTTAATAGGACTTTTACAGTGTCAGCAATTTGAATGGCGTTTTTTACACATGTAGTATGCAGCCACATTAAGAACTGTGGTACATGACCCGGCACATTTCTGTATGGACATCATTGCATGTCCGTGCTTCCTTTGGGAGAATAAGGGAAAATGGGGTGGGTGTGACTGAGCAGCTGGATGGCCACACCCTGTACTGCAGGGAATACTGTTGTGGAATCACGCTGGGGGAGTACGGCGCCAGTCTGGCTGGTAAGGGATAGGAAGCTCTCCAAAAGATCAGATGCAGCTGTGCTGGGTGCTCTTCATGTGAGTGAGTCTGCTGCTCTCCCCGTGGGCAGGGCCAGTGGCTGTATGTCCCTGCCGGTAAGTGCCACAGCAGGCATCAAACACAGAGATGTGATAAACAAAGACAACTGTGGTATATGGTTGAATAACACCATGAGACAATATGAAAAAATGTTTTCACAATAAAAGTTTTGTGATAGATTTACATATTGAGGTATGTGGTATAATATTCTTTACTTATATATTTTATAGTGGCCAGGGAAGCAGTCCTAGTACCAGCTGTGCAGGTGAAACAGGAGCCTGGCACCAGTTCTGAGTGTAAGTATCATAATAGAAGATATTCACACAAGATGTACTGTCACAACCCCCACCCCCCTGCAACCTCCCTTCGACAGTATGCAGGACCTTGTGACTCCTAAGCCTGCCATACAACTGCTAATTGCTAGGTAGCATTACAGCTGTGTGGCTATTTGTGAAAGGGATGAGTAAGTGGGGATGCAAACAGTACTGCAGTACACAGTCTCAATATGTGGATGAACCATTTATATATTGAGATTCTCTTACACAATCTGTTATGTATGTTCAGTGCCCCACATTTTGCATTAATATGCATACAGCTGTACTATATGGTGTCACTTCATGGATGGTTGGAAGGTGTCTCACTGTAGAGTGTCACCTGTTCCTGATGATGCTATGGTGAGGATTATGGTGTTGGTTCTCAGTGGGTGGGTGGTCAAGGTGGTACTACTGCATGAAAGCAGAATCTATGGTTTGCAAAGACTAGTATGACCCATGAGAGCAGGTGTACTAAACCAACTCTGACTAGCTTAACATAATTATCCCAATGGGTGTGCAAGGGTGGCAGACTGTACTGGACTTCTGTGGCATGCATGTCTGTCATCATAACTGTAATTGCATGAGGGAGTGGAGTGTACTGGACCAAGAACTGTATTTATACATAGAACGCTCATGATAACCAAAATTGTAAGGCCCACTGGACCACCATGGATAGTCAAAAAATTCAAAACGAGTTATCAGTTGAATGGGTAGAGCCCAGTGTACCAATAGACTAGTCCCCATATAGTAAGAGTGATGAGAATGTGACGAAGTACCTTTGGAAACGAGCCTCTGGCTCAAAGGTTGTAAACTGATTCTTAGAAATAAATAAATAAATAAAGAGTGTTATCAGTTGTAGTGCGGGGGGTACAATGTTTATGAAACATGGTCTAGTTGCCATCCACAGATGACGGTTGCAGTGTTACACTCTGCAATATGTCGAGTCACCTGTAACTGACTACATATTGTTGCTGTTTTCTTATGTTGGATGTTCACACCCATCCCCCCACACACACACAGTGGAATGTGAGTGTGCAGCTTTATATACAACATAGATGACAGAGTGAATAATGGAAGGTCATGATTATGCATGTTCACGTGTCACTTATTTTTGTTGCATAGATTACTGCTGTAGCCTGCTTCATTATGACAAAATGCAGAGCGAGTTGTCATTTTGAATATCACACTGGGATGCATCATTTGGGCTTTGCATGATGTAAGACTGTTGCGACATGTACAGCTCATTAACATAGTCAAATGTAAGTGTTCCAAAGATAAATTCAACGCTGCTGAATTGCTTATGGTGAGGTGGGATTCAACAGTTTAACAATGCTGACTCTATACATTGATGTTCCCATGGTTTAAGTAAAATTAAGCAATAAAGCGTGAGCAAGGGTTATGTCATGGTCTGTTATTCATTGTCTAGGGGTGTAATGTTGCACAACATGTGGCTGAGTGCTACATGCCACTAGAGGGTGATTAGTTGAATATTAACATAAGTCCTGAGTGTACCTTATTGCTATTATAATTATATATTTTTTTAAATAGTGTTAAACCTTATTCATCATATGGTGAAGCTCTACATGTATGCTTATACAAATTTTACATAGGCAAGTTAGAATGTTCACAGGCAATCGAAAAACTATTTCTCAGAACTATTGTATTACGTACAATATTGAGATACAAATAACTTGTTACTTAATTAAAACACATTCATGTAATATTAAGTATTTATTATTTGGGCATTGTGTTTCTTTACATGATGTGTGGAGATAATATTAAATTAAGCAGTTGACAATACCAATCAGATGTTGGTTTCTAAATGGTTAACATTATTTCAAACATTCATGAAACAGCAGCAAAACATGATTTACTTTTCTGAAAATATTCACACAAAATGAAAGAGTATATGACATGTGTATGTCTTTTCCAGCAATTATAAAAAAGAAGATTATCTGAACATCAGATTACTGAAATAGTAGTGTTGGACTACAGTACACACTATTATTCTCATGCACATGGGAACAAATAATATAGATGTGGATGTGCCACTTCACTTGTTCTTAGACAATTGAACTAGTATTATTGTATATGTCACTGTGTTGGTGATTATAACAAACCATTTAATTAGTGAGGACTGTCAAAGACTAACTGATATACAACACCAGGGTAGGACTTGTACCATTCTTATAGATCCTCCAAACTTATCTACAAAGAATATAGCACAGTAGAAAAAATATAACAGGACTGACAAGATAGGAGTTCTGATTAGCATCACATTCTTCTATGGTCTTGACAGTTGCCAGCAACATGCATTTAAATTATTCATAGGATAAAAATCTTTTAAGATTCAATACAGGCAGACAACTACCATTCTGAGGGTGATATATCTATACATGTTTTTTGTCTCTTTACAGGATGGCCTCGCTTAAGACGGTGCACTAGCCACTGCAGCTGTTACCTCAGGCTTGAGCACAAAGTTGACAGTCTAATAAAAGACAATGTTGCGCTGCGTGAGGGACAGGAGAAATTACTGTCTCTCATGACAGCACAGCAAGCGACTGTCAACCTTGTGCTTGAGCCTGTGGGGACAGCGGCAAGTGGCACTGTGGCCACTTCCACAACTTTACCTGCACCAGTGGTATCTAGCCCTCCTGAGCCAGAATGAACAGCCTCCACAGCTCCTCTGCTGTCTCCTCTCTAATGCACAACAGCTTTCTCTTTTACTATACCTCCACATTGTGTCCAACTTCCGGTCTGGGCTGACTCAAGCAGCAACAAACCTCTCTTGCAGAGCTGTATATATATTGTACATAGTTTTTTTTTTCACTGCTTTTGTAAAATGGTTTTATTTTTCTAAATTTATTTTTATTCAAGAGATATATTTCTTTATATAGTATTTAGTTTATAAATGAATGAGTCACTACAAAGCAATATGTTTTATATTCTTTTTTTTTCTTTCAATCAACAAATATTTTTATTTATTTAACACATTTTGTAAGCACTGACTTGGTTTGATTTGGAGATTTAAGAACTTTTTGAAAAATGTTGTATATCTAGAAATAAATATTTTTGGTAAAGAACACTTTGCCTTGCAGTACTCTTAACTTGTGGGGATATTTGTTATCGATGCATATAGCACAAGACAGTGCCCCTTTTACTTACTTTGGTAAGGAACGGCATTGTGTGCTCAGTTTCAGTTTTAAAGGGATAACACATCACCATTGTTGATGTGTTATATACCTTGCAGTGTTATAACAACATTTTTGGAGGTATATTAATATGTGTGCAGTCATGTTCAGAATTTTGTCTAGTGAAGGTACAGAAGAAGAGCATGTAAAATATGTTGATATTTAAGAGTGGTGCTGAGAAAAACAGTGCCACATTTTATGTCCTACAAGAATAGTAGCATTGACTGCAAAATGATAGTGTGTGAAACAGCACAACTAGATAAATTAGTATATGGCAAGCCAATGTTAAGCACAAGAAAATAGATAAATATTAAGAGGCATATACATGTCAGTTGTACCGTAGATGCACATGAATAATGTGTTCTGAACGGTACTCTTTCAACTGTGTTGCACAGACAGATGTTTTCCCTCTGTGACATACCTATGATAAGTGAAAGAGGAACAAGAACAATAACAGCTATGTACTTTCTGACACACTATTAAATGCAGATTGCTGAGATGGTATAAGTTTGATTCTTGTAGACCCATGCTCCCATAACATGATTTTATGTTTCATGCAATAGCATGACGTAAATGTGACATTATAGTTACATAAACAGTTATCCACAGATTCATAGTGTGTCAACACACATATATGATCTGATATGAGTACAAGTGTGTCACAGTCACAGTTGCACCACATACTTTTCTTGTGTTTCATGACAATCTTAAGTGTGACAAAATTTGACACTTCAATACCAATGTACAAGTTCATAGAGATGCAAATGAATATGTATCACCTTATGGGACCACTGGCCCTTTCTGTACAGATTTATACCAAATAATTGTTTGTTCACAATATCAATGCTAACTGCACCACAAGAAAAAACAGTGATACTTATGTAGACGTGTTCACAGTGCAACAAACAAACATAATGTTTTTGCAGTGCATGATGTTTGTATAGCTAATAGAACAAAATTTGTTGGTGTGTTATAGCAATTGCTACTGCAAGACAACTCAGTGTAGTAACAGGTTTCCATAGGTTCATACTATTTTTACACATGTGAGTGAAACAAGGGACCATACTGCTAAACTGTAAAGTTGGAACATTTGTAGTGTTTATCTTAAGTACTATGACAAAAGTACATAGTTATCCATTGAGTCTGTTTAACTATGTCTGTCTGCTAATCTTACAGAAAAGATCATGAAAGGTATGAACAGTCACATTTGTATATTTTCAGAAACACATTAGCAGAATTCAATATTATCTCGTAATGTTAACAGCATGTTCAGCATAATACTTTTGCGAGCAAGACTAGGTTATAATCTGTCATGTGGCATAGGTATGGTAAATGTAGCAAAACCAAAAGCAAGAACACATTTTTTTCATGTCAATAAAATGTTGACCATGCATGATACTGTTGCTTATGGTGTGTTCAGCTTCATAATGTCCTGTCAAGAGATGATTTAAAGAGGAAGATATGACTTCTAACTACTACACAAAGTAACACACAGTGCATATTAGCACTTCTTGAAAACGCAAATGCATATGCTTGAAGTGGATGTTATCTCACTCTTTATAACAGACAATTCTGCTAGATGACTTACTGTGTTCTTGCGTATGTGTGTATTTGGCTGTCTGTGTCTGGTGCTGCTACTACAACATTGCAGGTACTATTACCACTTCTCATTCTGAAAAAGAAAGGTAATTCATGGCAAAAAAACTCAGTTTAATGCATCAGTTAGGGTTGCTCCACAGTGACTGAAGTGAGGAAATTCAATGTTAGGGCTGAAAACCCTAACTCCGCATTCACCCCCCACAGCACCACGCACACACACACAAAGACACACACACACACATTCAAGTAGGGGGAAGGACCAAGGCAACATGACCAATCACAGACAACCAGCAGCAGGTGACAGAAATGAAATACAACTGTCTAAATGTAGTACAACACATCCCCACCTACCTGACCGGGTACTGCATGCTCAGTGGAGATCCACAGCAAAACTGAGGCCACGTACACCAAAAGTACACATCCCTGATTGCTGGTCCACACAACATACCACACTTATGAGTTGCATGGCCTTATCTAGCGATGCACCACACCACACCGCACTTGGAACTATTCCCCAAGTATAGAAGCACAGAAAAAACGAAGGAGTTGTACATATGTGGTATGTGTGGTTGATTTCAGGTATACACAACCACACACTGTTAGGCAATGGAGGCCTTAGTGATACAGTGCTCCACCCACTGAGACCAACTACTGCATGCTTATTGAACAACCCCAGTCAAAATGAACCCATGAAGATCAACACTGTTACTCTGTGATTGCAGCTTTGCAAAGGTTTGCACAGTTATGACTTGCAGATTCTGAGATAGAGAGTGACCCCGCCCCCATGTCCTAGTACACTTGGTCCATTATTACTGCAAAGCTACAGGTAAATAAACTCTATTAACATCTACAGTTCACCTCCCTGTTTGCTGGTGTTCTTCAGTTAGCATAGTTATCAGTACTATGGCATCACGCACATAATGGTCTGCCACACCCAAACACCATATACTACATCCTGAGCGGACACCGACAGCAAACAAACAGAGGGTATGTAGAAAAATGGTGCACCTCACTCATTGCAAGGATACTCAACTTAGCACTATTTTGATATCTGTGGCATCAGACAGCCAATTCTATTCTCTTCACCATTTACTACATCTCCTGTTGAGAACTGTAGGAAAAGTGAGTCTATCGACATCTGTGATACACCTTTGTCATTGTAGGTACAGTAATGTTAGATGTTAATAAGTTGTGTGAGCTTAGCCAGGTAATTACACACCCTGGCAGAGAGACCTGTTACTGCATTCTGAAAATAGGAACACAGTTAAAAGTAAGTCCATGGACATGAACAGAACACCTACATCACAGAAACTGAATATGCCTTACAACCATTGGGAGTTGCACAACCTTGTACAAGCAATAGTGCACAGTACCTCCATATCAAGTTATGTATATTGAGTGTACAGACATGTAAAACCTAGTACAACGCAGATGAGAAACCAAAATGCAACATTGATTGTATCTTGATACTGGATGTGTGTTTTACTATATTTACATAGCTGTATTTGTTTCTGTCTACTCCTAACTGTACAAACCTGTACACAGGTCCAAACAGAGATTTGCACTGTTGATATCCAGTCAGTATGCACTATCATGTCTGTTGGGGTGTGGTGCATTGCTAGGTAAGGCCATGCAACTCGTAAGTGTGGTACATTATGTGCACCTGCAATCAGGGATATGTACTTTAGGTGTACATGGCCTCAGTTTTGCTGTGGATCTCTACTGAGCATGCAGTACCTGGTCAGGTGGGTTGGGATGTGTTGTACTACATTTAGACAGTTGTATTTTATTTCTGTCATCTGCTGCTGGTTGTCTGTGATTGGTCATGTTGCCTTGGTCCTCCCCTGTACTTGCATGTGTGTGTGTCTGTGTGTGGTGCTGGGGGTGAATGAGGAGTTAAGGTTTTCAACCCTAGCACCAAATATCCTCACTTTTTTTGCTGTCGAGCAACCGTAACTGATGCATTAAACAGAGTTTTTTGCCATGAACATATATATATATATATATATATATATATATATATATATATATATATATTGGTCAGGGCACTAGGGGAAATCTCCTACTGATACAACTGATGTCATTGGGTCTTTAACTTTCTCCTAGAAAATTATCAGATATAGGCAGAAGGAAACTGAGTTTAATATCTGATATGAAGGATGGCAGCTAAACAGTGTAACACCCACAAAGTTAGTCACTACAGTCCCAGTATTTGGTAGCAGCCTGAGTTCTTGGTGTGGGACTACAACCCGGGATTTTCTGATCTTCTGCTCTCAGAGGCAAGTGTGCAATCTACTGAGCCACTGGTGCTTGTAATAGTAGTGTATGACATAAAACTGACTCTGTACACATTGAGCTGGAATCCACCATGACCAATACTGGCAAAGAGATTACAGTCAGTGTAGCAACTGTCTAGCAATCAGTCTGATCAGCCATCCTGGAAGTGAAGGGCTTGGGTCATAAACAGAAGGCTCTGCTTACATTAAGTTACATCTAGCTGAAGAAGAAGAAGATGGATTTAAAAATGAATATGAGATGATTGAGTTGATATTTGTATTCAAGCAGATGGTGGAAAAATGAGTGGTACATAAGCGTAACTTATTAAACATTGATTTTCAGAAAGTGGTTGACATAGTGTGACTAAACAAATGTTAGCAGTATTAAAGTATCCTGCTGTACTGATAAAAAATGTGTAAAACTGACAGAAAATAAACTGACTTGCCTGATAAAGTATGTAGTCATGTAAATGAAAAATTTAATAAAATGATTCTCAGTATCAGGTAGATGCAGACTGCACCAT
Source organism: Neoceratodus forsteri (assembly GCA_016271365.2). NCBI lineage: Eukaryota > Metazoa > Chordata > Ceratodontiformes > Ceratodontidae > Neoceratodus > Neoceratodus forsteri. The sequence goes on along the minus strand of CM057449.1, from coordinate 575,632,649 downwards.
AAAATATATGATTTTTATATCTGCTTTGATGTCAACATACAGCATATATTGTAGGACAACAATAAAAGATAGATCAGTGCTACAAAAGCATTGAAAAAGGTTCAACCAGAAGATAACATTAAACCAGTGTCAGGTGTGGAAAAATAAACCCCAAGCAGTGGCAGGCAGCTATTCCATTCAGTAATAAATGTTAACTAAAGAATTTCAATAAAATGTTTTAACAGTCAAATAATTCATGAATATTTCTGATAAACAGAATAAACTTAAATTAATTAGCAATTATTATTAAAACAGAATGCATTGCTGCTGGCACCATGTTACTAGGTTGTGCCTTTTTTATATAATCTCATTGTTACAGTTTTGAGATCCAGCATAGTACTTTTCTTCTCAAACACATTTCTTTATTTTTCCACCATTTCTAGTTTATGTGATATCAGATGATGAACTGTAGGGCTGCTACCATTAATATCAAACACACAAGTGGCCCTATATTTTAAAAAATACATACTGCTTGTTACCGTGCAAAGACTGGACTTAATAAATCTACCTTTCCTTTTTGTATCAGCTACATCTCCAAACTGAATTTGACCAACAACTGCAAGAGTCTCACGGCACTGGAAGGACTGCTCTGTTGCTAGTGCATGCTCAATGTACTATACAAGCATCAAATAGCCAACTTACTACACATTTGGAAGAATGTGCATCCCTCCTATGAGGCACCAGAGAAATAAAGACAGTGTTCATTGGAACTGTGTGATAAAGGATTGGAGCTCACATATCTCCTTATTTTACTTCATTAAACTGCATGTTTTTTAAGCTAAGAAGCAGTATGCAATGCTTCAAAGCAGCTTCAATGGTTTGTACAAGGTTACCTTTAGCTTTAATGCTGAAAAAAAAAGAGAAGGAAAGTGTTTTTCAAGTAGTTGACTATGATTTCTGCTCCAACTCACATCTTCCATGGGAACATATGGGCCTTACAAATGCTCGTACGTCATAGCAGTTTTTACTTTATGACATCATTTTCTGGCATTCTGCTGTATAGCTCATGAAGTGTTTTCTGGATTTGTAAAGAGTAGAAACAGGGATGGAATTTTTCATGCGAATGCTACTGTATGGGCTGAGGGTTAAATGTATCAGTACAATATAATTTATTTGGCATTTGCTAAATAAGATGGACATTAACCTACAAAAAAGCACACTTGCCTTTTAGTAAATTGTAGTCAGTTGAAATACATTTCTATGAATAATTGTCTTCCTACTTCTTCCTTGCATAAAGATCCGTCCACTTCTTCTGAATACAAACCCTGTGGTTTTCTTCTGTTTACAAAGAGAATGGTATGATCATGTAAAACTGCCCACTGATGATATTATAATGGCATCAATAACTATATGACTGTGTGTCATTAGCCATGAGGAATTGTCCTATCTTTCATTAAGTTCTAAAGAACTACAGGGCTGATATAGGCCTTTATCTCTTCTCTACCATTTTTGCTGGTACAGTACTATAAAACTAAGGGAGAATTTAAAAATAAACTAGATAAATATATTTTATCAGGAGAAAAATTCACCTATTATTTTGAGAAGACCCAAAAGGGGCAATAATGGGCACTTTGCCTTCTAGCTCTTCAACTTTCCTTACTATGATCTGTAGTATTATCATGCAGGTAGAGGTTTCTCCTGTGTGCATTTTTGAATGTGTAAAGTACTGTAAAGTATTGTAAGTTGTGGTGAGGAATCTAAAAATAGCAGAGTGTAAGTAATGGATAATATTTTTTCTCCTTTTACAGGGCTGAAAAGCTGGGGAAAAAAGGTGGAAGTCATGAGTATTTGATGTATTGCTCTTGAGGACATCTGCATATATAAAACTATCTTCTGGTGCTTTCACAGTTAAAAACCACAATATAGAAACAGCTAGTTTTATGGTAGAAGGAGACATTGATTCTGTCCTTACTATGTTACCTCACCATCAACCCACTATATTGGTTGTCTGTTACCTTTCACCCCCATGCCCTCACCCCTGAAACCCGTGTTGCCCCTGTTTAGAACTAAGAGTCCTCATATGCTGCCCATGCCATATTTAAACCCAGTAAGGGGATTTTCCCTCAACACTTCTGTCAGCAGTCTAGTCCATGTTTCTACCACATTCTCAGTGAAGTAAAACTTCCTCATATGTCTCTTCAACTTGCCACCCATCAAACTTCAGTCATGTCCTCTAGTGACTAGGTCCCTATTTCTTACAAATAGGTACATATGAACATATGAAGAAGGCAGCAGAAGAAGGCCATTTGGTCTATCAAGTCTGCTCACTTTGCAGGATCCATAGCTTGAGCGAATGTCCCTGCCCTCTCTCCCTACTCCTCCCATCCTCCCAACCCATGACCCTAACCCTCCACCTATGCCTGTCCCAACCACTCATAAAGCTGCTCATGTCTTCAACGAGATTACCTCTTCTGGTAGCACATTCCGTGTGTCCACCACCATCTCTGTAAAGAAGTGCTTCTTGACCTCACTCTTAAACCTCCAATCCTCCACCTTAAGACTGTGCCCCCTTGTGTCATGGTTGCCACTCAGCTTAAAGAGACTCTCTTTATCAACCTTATGTATCCCTTTCAAGTACCTGAAGGTCCCAATCATGTCCCCTTCCTTCTCTCTCCTGTCTTCTATGAAGTACATGTTCAGTACCCTCAGCCTCTTCTCACGTGCCTTACCCTGCTGATGGGCTATCATCTTTGTAGCCCTCCTCTGGACCTTTTCCAGCAGTTTAATGTCCTTTTTGAGGTGTAGGCACCAGTACTGAACTCCATATTCTAGATGTGGCCTTACCAGTGACCTGTACAAGAGCAGTATAACCACCTGTTTCCTCCTACTACTGATCCCCCTAGCTATGCATTCCGGTATCTTGTTTGCCTTTGCTGCTGCTTTCTTGCACTGCATGGAGTGCTTCAGGTCACTAGTGATCATCACTCCCAGGTCCTTCTCCTCCTCTGATGCAGATACATGGACTCTATCCAGGTAGTATTCTGTCCTAGGATTCTTGGCTCCAATAGGCATAACTCTGCTTTTCTTGGCATTGAAGCCAAGCTGCCTTATACTGAACCACCTCCCTAGCTTTTCCAAATATTCCTGTAGGTCCTGTATCCCTTCAGCTGTGTCCACTCTCCCACAGAGTTTTGTGTCATCTGTGAATAGGCACATTTTGCCCTTAATGCCATCTCCAATGTCATTGATGAAGATATTGAACAACACCAGCCCCAGCACTGAGCCCTGTGGGACGCCACTGGTTACCTGTCTGGTGCCAGATAACTCTTCCCCCACAACCACCCTCTGGGTTCTGTCCTTCAGCCAGTTATTGACCAATCTGGCCATCTTTTCCCCAACCCTGAGGTCTACCTTCATCCTGATCAACCTTTTGTGGGGCACAGAGTCAAAGGCCTTGCTGAAAACAAGACAGAGAATGTCTACCATTTGGCCCCTGTCTACTGTCTTAGTGACACAGTCAAAGAAGTCAGTCAGATTTGTTTGATACAATCCCCCTTCCCCCATGAACCCATGCTACCTAACATCCTGGAGACCATGCTTCCCTAGATAATCCAGCAACCTCTCCTTTAGTATGGTCTCCATGAGCTTTCCCACAATCGAGGTCAGACTGACTGGTCTGTAATTCCCTAGGTCATCCTTGGGACTGATTTTGTGGAGAGCACTACATGCGCTGTTCTCCAGTCCTGCTGTACTACACCTATCTCGAGTGAACTATTAAACAGGTCTGCCAGTGGCCCCTCCAGCTCCTCTGCCAGTTCCTTTATTACCCTTGGATGTACTCCATCTGGGCCTGGTGATTTGTCCACCTTCAATGCCAGCAGCCCCTCCCTCACTCTATCCTCTATCACTACATCTGTGTTTCCCTCCCCCCTGCTCCTCTTTACCCTCCTGAAGGCACTGGTCCATCCTTCTTCCTGGTGAAAATGGAACAGAAGTATTCATTTAGTATCTCTGCTTTTTCCCCATTATCCTCCACCCACTCCACCCCTTTCCTAAGCCTAACAATCCCTTCCTTCTTGTCCCTTTTCTCACTTATATGGTGAAAGAAAACCTTCTCCCCTTAATTCCTTCAGCTATATGCAGCTCCTTCTGTGTCTTTGCTCTCCTGACTTTCTTACTTGCCTCACTAGCCAACCTTAGGTAATTTTTCCTATCCATCTCTCTCTTGGTCTTCCTGAATTTTCTATAGGCCAACCTCTTTTTCCTTGCTGCCTGGGAAATCCCAGAACTGAACCAGCTGGGTGCTTTGGCTCTTCACCATGTTTATGCCCCTATGAAACATATATGTTTCAATCTTGTCCCTCACCCCCCACTCCCACCTGGCATCCAGCAAGTACCTATTTAGTGCCTTCAGCCAATCATCAGGGAGGGGGTACTGTGTATGAGGGAGGAGAGGGGGAAGAGTGCAAGTGAAGGCATTATGGATACAAATCAAGACTCAAAGGATAGAAAAGTCAGGTTGGGAGTTGTATATAGGCCACCAACTCAGGCTGAGGACATTGACAGGGAGCTAGCCAAGCAGATAAGGAGATTCAGTTGGAAGGGTAGCACCATGATTGTTGGGAACTTCAATCTGCTGGGGGTAGATTGGAGCACCCCAGCCACCTTGAATGTCAGGGAACAGGACCTCCTGGAGGCTTTTCAGGACAGCTTCCTGGTGCAGATGGTACAGATGGTAAGGGAGCAAACAAGGGTAGATAATATTCTGGACCTCATGCTGACTAATGGGGAGCTCATCAGGAAGCTGGGGGTGGAGGAATCACTGGCAGGGCGTGACCACCACACAGTATGGTTCTCTCTTATCATGGGTAAAGAGGCTACAGGAACAAGAACCAAGGTGTTAGACTTCAGGCTTGCTGAATTTAGCAGGATGAGGGACATAGTGGTGTAGCATCTAGCCAGCATCCACCCACACATGGGTGGTAACCAGAAATGGGAAATTATCAAGCTGGGGCTGGCAGAGGCCACTAGCTCTTGTACAAGGATCCAAAGCAAAAAACACCAGGTCCAAGAAGCCAAGTTGGTTAAGCAAGGAAGGTGAGGGTGAAGAGATCAGCCTTCAGAAAATTTATGAGATCCAAATGGGGAAAGGATAGGGAGGAGTACCTGAAGAAATCAAGGGAAGTGAGCAGAGCAGTTAGGGCAGCCAAGGCTTTGAGTGAGCTTAGGTTAGCAGAAGGTATCAGAGAAGGGGAAAAGGATTTATTCAGGTGCTGAAGAGAGACAGAAGGAATGGTAAAGATCAGATTGTAGGGATCAAGAAGGATGGAGGGTGGGCAGTGAAGGGGCAGATCAGGCAGAAGTGCTCAATGACTTCTTCTGTTCTGTGTTTACCCAGAAGAAGCATGGATTATTTCCACAGGGGAAGGGGGCATGGAGGAGCAGGGTTAATGGATGGAGTAATACCAGCAAACAGGGTGCTGGAAGGCCTAAGGACAATGCAGGTGGATAAGGCACCAGACCCAGATGGCATTCACCCCAGGGTTCTGAAGGAGTTGGCAGAGCCACTACCAGACTTGTTCAATACCTCTTTGGGAACTGAGTGCGTACCCCAGGACTGGAGTATTGCACATGTTGTACCCCTCCATAAAAGTGGATCAAAGGATGAACCAGGGAACTATAGACCAGTCAGCATTACATCAATTGTGAGGAAGCTAACGAATATTATCCTTAAGGAATGGCTGGTAACCTTTCTGGAAGAGAATGGTCTCCAGAACAACATGCAACATGGGTTTGTCTGTGACAGATCCTGTCAGACCAACCTGATTGACTTTTATGACTGGGTGACAAGAGCACTCGACAGAGGCCAAGTGGTGGATGTCCTGTATTTGGACTTCAGCAAGGCATTCAATTCAGTGCCACATGGGAAGCTGATTAGCAAATTGAAATACCATGGAGCAGGGGAGAAAATGGCAGATTGGATCAGGAACTGGCTATGGGACAGGCAAGAGAGGGTAGTTGTGCTGAGGGGTTCTCAACTCCAAAAGCTGCAACCAGCAGAGTACCACAAGGCTTGGTACCAGGCATTTTTATTGCCAAAATCTTAAATGGGATTAAAAACAAGCTCAGCCTTTTTGCACAAGACACTAAGATTGTTGCAGTGGTGGATGCCATAGAAGGGTGGCAGGGCTACAGGATGATCTGGCTAAGCTTGAGCACTGGTTAGACACATGGCAACTGGGTTTCAATGCAAAGAACTGCAAAGTCATGTACTTGGGAGCAAAGAACCCAAGGAATTGTTATTAGCTAGGTGGGATGCAGTTAGACACTACAGAGGAAGAGAAAGGTCTTAGGGTGATAACAACAGGGCAAATGAACCACTCACTGCAGTGCAGGAAAGCAGCGGTTAAAGCTAATAAGATGTTGGGGTGTATTACCAGAGGAATCACCTCCAGGAGAGGGGAGGTAATCCTGCCACTGTACAGGTCATTGGTGAGGCCACACCTGGAGTATTGCCTGCAGTTCTGGTGCCCTTACTTAAAGAAGGATGTTAACTTGCTGGAAGGGTTCCAACACAGGGAAACTAGGATGATCCTAGGTCTGAAAGATAAAATCTATGAGGAGAGGCTAAGGGAGCTCAACATGTACTCCCTGGAGAAATGAAAGGGTACAGCAGACATGACAGAAGCATTTAAATACATGAAATGCTTAAACAGAACTGGTACAGAGGGAATTTGTAAGTTATAGGGTGGGATTGACACTAGGGGGCACTGTCTGAGATTGGAGCGTGGCAGATTCAGAAGGGAAATGAGAAGGCACTATTTCACCAAAAGGGTAGTGGCAAGGTGGAATGCACTGCCAGAAGAGGTGGTATCCTTACAGCTGGTGGGCAGTTTTAAGAGAGGATGGGACAGGGTCAGGGGGAAGGTCACCAAGGAGACACCGGGGGTGTGTGTCAGTAAGCATAGGCATGAATTCAGAGATGTGGGCTGGGGTGAGAGAGGCAGCTGCAGTGTAAGGAACTGCTAGCTGGACAATGAAGCAGACTTTATAGACCATCTGTCCTGTATCTGCTGGCAGTTTCATATGTTTGTATGTTCATGACTCTTCCCTTTTTACTGCTTTAATCTATCAGTGTCTGTACTCAGGTTAGGACTCCAGAACTGGACACAGTACTCAATGTGAGGCCTCATTAGAGATCTGCACAGTGGCAGAATAACATTGCTTCTCCTACTTTTAAATCCCATCCCTATATACCTCAATATCCTGTATTCCCTGCTGCATGCTTTGTTGCATTGCCTTGTTTGCTTGAGAGAGTCACTGATTATGACCCCCTGATCCTTCTCTTTTGTTGAAATGACAGGTCTAACCCCTCCAATCCTATATTCAGTGCATGGATTCTATCTCCCAAAGTGCATTACCTTGAACTTCTAAATAAAAAAAAATCTCAAGTTCCAGAACTCAGATCATCTCTCGAGATTCTCTAGATTCTTCTGTGGCTCCCACACCACTTCCTCATGATCTACCCTGCCACATGGCTTTGTGCCATTACCAAACAGAAACAACTTTTCTGGATAACTTCACCTATTACATTTATGAACACATTAAATAGGACACTTCCCAGGAATTATCACTGTGGTACTCCACTCATCACCTCCCTCTCCCCTGACTTAGCCCCAGTCACACCTATCCTGTGTTGCCTTCCCCCAAGCCAACCTGCTACCCACTAAACTAAACCTCACTCTACTCTCAAGTCCTTCAACTTCTTTAGCAGTTTCTTGCATGACAAGGCCTTGCTGAAGTAAAAGTTAAGCAAATCTACCACCTGTCTTCTGTCAGTCACCTTGGTGACCCAGTCTGTAAACAGTATCAGGCTAACTTTGCATGAAGAACCTGACAAAAACCCATTCTGCTTGTTGCCCTGCAGTCTGTTGTCCTCTAAGTAGGCCACCAAGCTTTTCTTGACTATGGTCTCCAGTAGCTGCCTTCAGTGGAGGTCTCATTCTTTATCACCTCAATACCTTCCCAAATGTAGAGGGCTAGCCTGCATCTTTACCATTGCCCCTGTATCTCCTAACTAACAACTGCAGGATCCCAGACAGTGTTATCACTGACCCAAGTCTCTGTGACAGCTACTAAGTCTAACTTGTCCTCTGCCACCAATACCTGCAGTTCATTGATCTTGCTGTTTAAACTTCTTGCATTTTTGGCAAAGCAACCTACACACGCCCATCTTACTCCCTCTCCTCTTACCTGCTCCCTTCCAAGTGTTGTTCATTCCTTCTCAATCCCATCTACCACCCCCTCTCATATGTGTACATTTTCTACACAGTCCCTTACTTACTACATTCACTTGCCACCCACCCCACCACAGCTGGCTTCTCTTGGCCTTATTTCCAATTCCATTTACGGGGGATCTTTTTCTGGTTTCACCCTGTACCTACCACCTACAAGTGGATTTCAATCATCAGCTACTCCTCCCTTTCATTTTAAAACAATGTCCATGTAGTTGTCTAATTTCTGCCCCAGTCCACTAGCCCCCTTCCTTGTAAGATGAAGGCCATCACCCTTGAAAATCATTCTTTCCTGGAATCATTGCAGTACCCTACAAATCCAAATCCTTCCATCCTACACCATTCCCTCAATCAGGCAATAAATGCTTTGGTTTCCTTATGTCTCGCCCTACCCCTTTTCTATAAGAAAGATTAGGAGTTATTAGAGGAAGCAGTGAAATATTTGTGAAGCATTTAAAGGTAAAATGTGCAATGCGAATGTATAGAAGGTTAAAATAGCACAAATCCTTTTGAAACAGACTGATGTGAGATTACAGTTTAAACAAAAAATTGAAACTTTAATTTCAAAATGTTGTTTTAAATATCTTACATTTTGATATATTTATTATGAAGGATGGATCAACAGCACATGCAATATCAATAGATACTGTAGATAAAATAGATGGCTTGCTCAACTAACTGGCATTGCTGCTGCCAGCAGCTGTATTAATAATAATAATAAGTAATATTTGTCTTCCTGTTAGTAACCTGAGTTCATGTGCCTTCCAGTTGTGCAACTTGATAGTTGGAAGGTAGTCAACTGACTCCCACTGTTAATCTTCTTTGTGTGTGTGTGTGCGTGCGTGCGTGCGTGCGTGCGTGTGTGTGTGTGTGTGCACTGTACACTCAGTTTTTGGGAGCAATTTTCTAGTGTTGTTTGTGCACAGTAAGTTTGAAAAATAAAGTTTTTTCTTCCTTTTTTTCAGATTTTAATCAGGCTTGACTAGTTGCTCAACTCACTGGTATAGCTGTAGGCTGCAGTTGTATTTATAACTTGATTTTCATTTGCTTAACTGATTTGATAACTAGGTAGGTACACTGGGCTACATGGCCCTTTTAATGGCACAATTCCATTACGTATTTAAACACATAATACATCACAATATAAAACAAATTCTTTCCAGAGCCAGTAAGGTTACAGCTGAGCTGATAAGAGGAACAAGGCATTGTCTGCCATGGTCAAGATGGTCATCAGAGTTTTCTGCGCATGTGCGATAACTCTCACATGCACACTGAGCTATGATGGCATGTCAGCATAGTCCACCATGTCCAAGATGGCTGATGGAGTTCCGTACACATGTGCGAGTCATCGCCCATGTGCAGAAAACAGACAGTGCCCTGTTCTACTGACCAGTCTTTTATGTAGTGTGGCGAATACACATTCCCCTTCACCTCAACTATTTAAAAGTCTGGTCGGTATCCAGTAAGCTCCCTTCTCTACAGTGCTAGCAAGATGGTTGCAGGGCTACACCCACTACAGCCACACAAATGAATATATTACAAAGCACTTATTTCCTTAAATGCAATACCCATTTATATAAATAATACATCACAGTATAAAATGCATTGTGTATTTTACAATGACAAAAAAAAAACCTCATGCTGACACACTATACAGATGCTCTCCTTATCTTGTTTTGAACATCAAGCTGTTTTTGATTTTCTTATATGTGGTGTATTAACATTGCAAATCTTTGAGATATTGTAGGAAAGTAATTTTTGTCCCATAGATGTCTTATATAGTAGGATAACCAATTTCCATTTGTCACTTGACCTTTGCAGCATACTGTTAATCTCTTATTTTACCATATCAGAAATTGGACTCTCATCACCATTGCTTATAATTCTGTATCCTACTGACCCCAAATTGAGTAGATACCTTTAACTAAGGGGTAGATAATCTAGTTTTCCACACAATACAGTAGAGTTCTAAATTTCTTAATCTCAATGCAAACCTACAAATGGAGTTATATAAAACTTTTCACTTTGTTGCACCACAGTCAAATGGTGGAATAAGGCTACACTGATATATTTGTCTTTCTCCTATTGTCTATTAGTAAATCCTGCAGTCAATACAATCATCTTAACTGTTATGCAGTTGGGTAGCAGTATGATCCATATGTTTTTCAACTGTTACAGTGGGTTAGAATCTGAAAATACCCTGAGATATTTGAACTCATCCACTATTTCTAGTTTGTCCCCTATTAAAAATTTTACATAAAGTTTATTTTGTATTTTTGTTCTGAAAAAACAGCATTCATTTTTTAAAGATCAATCTACTGTTACCAAACCATTTCATAAACCTCTCCAATACAATTTCCATAACACTTTCCAGTTAATTTATATTTTTGTTCCCTGCATGTATTACAGAACCATCTGCATATAATATTATCCTGGAGTCTGTACAAACAGTGAACACATCATAAATAATTGGAGAGAATAAAAGTGGCCCTAAAAGCAACCCCTGTGGGACTCCATAAAATATTGAACAAATCTCTGATTTGAACAAATTAGCTTTTACAGGCTGCTATCTACCTTCTAAATAATTTGAAAATCAATTGGTTAATGGCTGATCAAGGTCATCCTTGGGACTGCTACCAATGTTACAACTACAACCACAAACAACGCTACAAAACGACTAAACTACAACTACTACTATGACTTAGATTACAACGACTACTAAGCTAAGAAACATGCATAACATATGTACAGATCAAGACAAGCAACAGAAAAGCAACATAACAGGAGGGGATAGGGAAGTGGACACAAATCAATGAGGAAAATTGGCAGCAACAGAACCTGCAGTCCAATAAGTGGGGGGAGGGTAAAGGCAAACAAAGGAGTGAACAAGGCTATGGCTGGGTACTGGATGGATCTGGCAGATGTGCCTCTAGTACAGTAGCCACCTTCCTCTACTCTGAGATGATCACTGCCTGCTGCTCAATGATCGTCCACTGCTGACACAAGATCCACAGCAGGAGGTCCTCACTTCCCTCCGACTCCTCCAGCTGTGTCACCAACAAAGAGGAATGATGTGAACCTACAGAAGTAAGGGGGAGCACGTGAGGATGGGATACCAGCAAGGAGGCACAATGCAGCTCCTGGTGGCAACCCAGGGATGAACAGCACATTCCAACAGCCATGCCCATGTGGCGTTGTGGAACAGAATGGAATGCACACCCAACAGGTGCTTGCAGGATGAGACTGCCAGACATAGGCAACAACCAACAGCCAAATGAACACAGATGCCTGTGGAAGTACTCCGACAGCACCACGGCATAGCGAACTCCACCCAACCCAGCACTGCACAGAGAGTGACAATGCTGCCAGACAGCCAGGCCCTGAGGCAACAGTGACAGTGGGCCATGCCACGATACGCACATCAGATGACACACGATGGGACATGCTGCCCATAGGAACAGAACAATGTAACACAATGCAGAGCACAACCACAAGTGCAATGGGCACAGCAACAACATGTTATGAGGGCATGCAACATGAACGATGGCATAGCACAGAATGTGGCAGTGCTACCACCCACAGCAGCAGCATGCACATGTCAGGCATGCATGGCAACACCTGTGGTGCACACAGCCACAGGCCACTGTCCACTAGTGGCAGGACAGCATTGGCCCAGACACATGGCCAGTACAGTGCTGCACAAGTGGCAACAGAATGGCAGGTGCCACACACACCACTGCTGGGCACTACAACATCCACAGGACTGGCAACAGTGCTCACCATACCACCACAGGCAACCATCCCATGCACCCCCCAGGCATGACTGGTGCACATACACCAGGCACAGCTGGAACAGTGGAATGGCAGCCTGGTGTGGAACAGCAGAACCACACCACAGCAGTATGCAACAGGCAGACAGGATGGGCTGTGCTACACATGCCAGGACAGTACCAGGCACCAGATCATACCAGTGCAGGCACTGTGACCATCCACTGGCCTGCCAGTGCCAAGGCCCCCCCCCAGTGCCACAGTGGTGGCCATACTGCATGGCACATACAGCAGCAGTGAGATGCTGGCCAGACACCACCACACCAGAGCCCTGTACCGTACAGTGTGTTCCACAGTGGCATGCACCCAGTACACACCATGCAGTACCCCAACACCCCTAAGCAAGGCACCACACCACACACATGCCAACCAACAGGCAGAATGGGATGACAAGGATGTATATGGGAATGGCAATGCTGGCTGGGCATGACGGCACAGGCCCATACAGCACTGAGACCCCACACAGCCCCCCCCAGCCACAGTGCACGGTGACCACCCCAACGCTGGCTGTACCCTGCCACAGTGATGGGAATCACAGTACAACAGTGCACAAGCCATGGTACCATGCACATGGCAATGCATCTGGTGGGACTGTCACTGGCAGCCCATGGAATGGCCCACACAAGCCACAATCATTGCAGTATGGTGTAACACAGTGTACTCATGCAATAAGCCCGGTCATCAGGGCTGCACTCCTCCACCCGCTACGGCATTGATGGCACCTGCTGCCCACTCCTGCTGGTTTGCCAGGACTCCTCCTGGCCTGCACTCCCTGAGCTGGTCTGCTCTAATTGCTCTGCAGTGGGAAAAGGGTACTGCAATATTAGGACAGTGTAGACTACCATGGCATGGCACAGCAGTGACCATGGTACACAGTAATCTCTAAACTCCCCTCAGGTGGCATGGCACACCACACACATAGGTGCACATCCCCCACTGCAGGCACACTGTGCCACCCACAACATGCCTTACCCTAGACAGATGATATCAACATGGCCACATGCATGGGCACTGTGCACACAGGGCATGTCAGCATGGTGAGTGTGCAGTGGACTGTGGCCACATGCCAGTGGACAGTGGCATGGCATGGCCAAGGGGGGCAGACCATGCACCTAGGCACCAGCACACATGCTGGCCACTGGTGATGGCTGCAGGGCACAGCTGCGGGCGGGCCCCCTGCCAGTGGTCCACACCACAGCAGACCATTCCAGGGGCCATGGATGAAGGGGCTGCACATAGATTTCACATGGCACCAGTCGGGGGCACACCACTAGGCTGCATGCTATGGCCAGTGCTGCAAAATCTCTGGAGGTGGTATGGCCACCATGCCCCCCTCAACCACCAGACACAGTGCTGCACAGTGCCACCACAGGTACACATGGCAGCATGCATAACACCAGAGCCCCATGGATGACTACATGGCAGGGGACACAGGCACACACCTACCCAGGCACACCCCCCATCACACAGCCATGCTTGGGTGTATACACACACACACACACACACACACACAGACATTAGCACATGGTACATATGTGTGCATGATGGAGCAACACTTACCTGGCACTGGCACTGTCCCATCACGCACCATCTTATGGTATCTGTCCATCTGCTGCCACTGCCTGCACTGCTGGTCCTCATATCTGTGATGGCACTTCTCCCTGTCAAGCGGGATGCCTGGTGGATAGTTGGTGGGCGATTGAGGTCCACACCTGCTGTCATGGCAGGTCCTCCTCCAGGACATCCCCAAACAGGTGTCTGTGCCTCTGCTGCACCAACTGGACCAGGTTGGCAGTCTCAGCCTCTCCCCAATGCCTGTCCCTCTGCACCACTGCATTCTGTCTATGTCATGCAGACATTATCACCCATGTATGGATACCACTGGTATGCACTGGGACACACCCAGCACCTGTTCTACAGCTGTAGCCTTGCACCATGCTGCCATGTGCAATAGTGCCGCACAACCCAGAAGTGTGTGCAATGTGCATGCAGGACCCCACCATTAACCCGGTGCTGCTGTAGCATGCCTGCACAGTGGCACTGCGCTACCGACCTTAGTGCAGCACTGCACTGTGCAGTGTGTGTGTGGTATGGATGCACTGTGCATGTGCCAGGGATGTGCAATTGCATGCAGTGCCCACTAACTGTGCAGTGCTGTGCAATGTAACATCCCATTAGTCCGGTGTTAGCCCTTTGCCCAGTGCTATCAGCTTGCCCGGCCCTAACACAAGCAATATTCAAAGTGGCTTTGTATATTAGGCTACTTGTGTATGCAGAGGGTAAACAGGGTGATTATCATATCATTACTGCCACATTAGCATGCCAAACAGGCCTGATTGCCTGGCTGTGCTATTTAAAGACAAACAGTGCTCCACTTGTGTTGCTGATAGGGGCTGCAGCATTGTGCAGGTTACACATTGTCAGCACAGAGAGCAGGATGTTCCAGGAGAGACAGCAGGAGCAGGCAGATCTGTACAGCATTCAGGACAGGCTGTTGTACTGTACGGGGATGCAGGCTGGGCTATGCACTGTCAACATATGTGTACAGTTGTGCTGGAGGCCTGCCACAGTACAGATGCCAGACTGTTGCCATGCATATGCCACAGTGCTCTGCCTCTGTTGTCAATGGCCCATGAAAGGGTCTGCCAGCTGTGCTGTCCTGTCCTAAGGGTTCACACCATGGTAGTCAACAGCACAGATGGCAGGGTACACTGCCAGGTGTGCCAGGGTCCTCCATTGTGGTGCCCTGTGTCCCACGGGGTGGGGGCTGCTGCTGGACTAGGTCTATACAGCCACAGATGCCTGCCTATTCCCATGGGCCCAACAGGCAGCGCGTGGGACAGGGTGCTGGGTGTATGCATGCAGGAATGCCATATGGCACCTGACTGCACTGTCCGTGTCGGCATGTGCACACAAAGTGGGAATACATGCCACAAGTCAGTGGCACAGACAGTGTCAGTACTGTCAGCACAGTCCACACTGGGCATGCCATGTGGTGGTGTGAGGGCAATTAAATGCATGGTGTGGTCTGCATGCACAGTGCCTGCAGCATGCAGGGGTGGGCATTGCATGGAGAGTGTGTTGTGTGCCATGCCCAATGGGTACTGTTACTGTTGTGCACACATTGTACACCACTGTGTATAACATTTGCCATATCCTCTGTCCCACACAGGTGACGTTGCTAGACAGGAGTGGCTACAGGCTCACACATTCTCGGGAGATGAGTTCAGAGCCCTTGCCAATGCAGTGAAAGAGACGGAGCAGGTGCTGCAGAGGAACAAATCAACTGATGCAGTTGTGTGCTGCATGTGGAAGGAAATCACGGCGGGGTGAATGCCATGGGTTGCCATCACCACAGCACTGAAGCCATGTGCAAGAGGTGAAATGACCAGCTGTGATGTGTCAAGGAGGAGGAGTGGGGCAAGCAACTACAGGAATGGCTGTGGATGGGTGGGGGCCCATGGAGCAGCACAACTTGGACCCATTGCCTCTACCCTGAGGCCGGTGGTGGTTGGGAGAGTTGAGGGCAGTGGGTGTGAGATGCTGCTCACACCACCTAGGGCAGGTATATCTACAGCATGTGTCCACCACTGCCTGCATGATACTGATGGGGTCTGTGGCTCCACTGCCCACTGTCATGGTGCATGCAGGATGCATGCATGGACGTGTCACATTGTGGGTGGAGTGTGAGTGCCGCACTGTGGTGTGCATGTGTTGGCAGTGCACAGGGTTGTTGGAGCATGTGTTCCATGGTTGGGGGTGTGTACATGGGGGCATCATCTGCATTCACATGGACAGCACTCTGGAGTGTGCACGGGCTTGCTGTGAGGCAACCACTGTTGGGGGTGCATGTCATGATGGTGTGTTTGGCTGTCTGTGTACTATTCTGGTCACTGACATTGTCTATGTTCCCTCACAGCACAGGGTGCCCAGCAGGCTGTGACTCAGGAGGCACAGTGGAACAGGAGGTGGAGGGGATGATGCACTAGAGCTGCCATTGACATCTGGCATGGGTATCATGCAGGTTCCATCAGTGGTGGTGCATGTGTGGCCGGCATGTGGCCATGGCTTCCAAATGGCTGTTGGTGCTACTGGGTCATTGGAGGAGGATGCTGCATACCTGGAGAATGTCGATGGCTATGAGCATGCACAGGTGGAGGACCTGAGCAGCGAGCAGGTGATCATCCTCACTGTGACGAGTGACCATGATGCCGAGGATGTGGAGACTGACATCACCCTACCTGGGGGAAGACCTCTGTGCGGCCACATTTGGGTGGGACCTGTAGAGGACTCCCATACGGCAGCACTGGGGGTTGGGTGTGCACAGGCACATGGCAGTGTACAGCAAGTGGCTGTAGGCAGAGGGATCAGCAAGTGTGCACTGCTGGGCATGAGCTGCCAGCCATGGGGTGCCATGCAGGCCCTGCAGCATGCACCTACACCTGCAGGCCCACAGCTGCAGCAGCAGGCCCAGCAGCAACAGCCACCACAGGCACATGCACAGCTGGCCCACCACTCCCAATGGCAGTCACCACCACCCACAGAGCAGATCAGTGCCGCACACTCGGCACAGGATGGCCAGAGTTCCAGGGCCTATGTTGCAGGTGGCCCTGACATTGCAAACTGCGGCCCAGCAGGACCTACATGAGTTCCGGTGGGAGGTGCACCATGAGCTGTTCCAGCTGCATGAGACAGTGGGCTCTGCCCTTGCCCATGCTGAGCAGCATGTGGAGGAGCAGATGTTCCATGTCCTGGCCACCGTCGACTGTGGCTTTGGGGGGCTCACCACTGCTGTGCGGGATCTGACAGATGTGATGTGGGCGGCACATACGGCAGGCCAGCAGGGTATACTCAGCACACAGTGTGGCCACACCATGCATGTACAGCAGTGTGCCTCCAATGCATGCAGGTTGGGTGCAGGCTCATCCACACCCACATCCCAGTCTTCCACAGGCCTCACATGGCATCATGAGCATACACCTTCCACACCTGGTTCTGTGTCCCAACTTGGCTACAGGAGTACTGCCCTCCCAACCTCATCACAGTCCTCCCCACCCATGTCTTCAGTCCAGAGCACATGTAGCTCTCTGACACACACACAAGTGGTGCACTGTGTGTTGGGTGGCAGGTGGCACAAATAGGCACCACTGCCATGCATGGTGTTCCATGACTCATTCACACATGCACACACATGCACTCACATACTCCCGGTCCCCTGTCCGCACACACACCTCCACACTCCATGGTCCATCACAGGCCACCCTGCCCCACACCACATGCACCATAGATATAGAAACATAGAAATATAGTAGTTGACGACAGATAAGGACCACAAGGCCCATTCAGTCTGCCCATTTCTTTTTCTACCTTATAAATGTGCCATTGGCCTTTGCTCTGTCAATGGCCTTTCTATTCATACTCATCTGTATTGATCCCTTATGCCTATCCCATGCCTGTTTGAAGCCCTGCACTGTATTCATATCCACTACTTCCTGAGGTAGGCCATTCCATAGATCCACCCCCCTTTCTGTGAAAAAGAACTTCCTTACATTACCCCTTACTCGGCCTCCCTCTAATCTCATGCTGTGTCTTCTTGTGCTGCTATTTTTCTTGTATTGAAACATGTTAGACTCTTTCACCTTGTTAATGCCTTAAGGTGCTTGAATGTTTCCATCATATCACCTTTCTTCCTCCTTTGCTCTAGGGTATACATATTGAGCTCCATTAATCTGTCCTCATATGTTTTCTGATGCAGTACCTGCACCATTTTGGTTGCCCTTCTCTGGACTGCCTCAATTTGGTTAAAGACCCTGTGAAGGTGTGGCCTCCAGTACTGCATGCAGTACTCTAGATGGGGCCTAACCAGTGCAGTCACCATATGTGTACACTCTGCACACATGCATGTCATGCACTTCACACTACTCACATCACTACATCACACTGCCAGCATGTATAACACCAAAGTAGTTCATTGTGTTCATTGTACTGGGTCTGTGCACATATTAAAGGCACTGTTCATGTCATGTTTGTTGTCTGTGTTGTGTTTACTCACCCTTCCATATGGGTTAGTGTCTCGATGATGCCTCTTCTGTGCTCCAGGGCTCTGCGTGCAATGTGAGGATCCCTCCTCTTGAGCAGCTCTACTATCCCCCTGACCTCTGTCTGTGGTTCACTGTTGGACTGTTCCTCAGGTTCAGGTGCACATATCTCATGGTTCAGCTCCATGTTGTGTAGCATGTAACCGGCTAGGATGATATGAAATACCTTCTGAGACCTGTACTGTAGGGCATTGCCTGACTGGTCTATGCTATGGAACTGCATCTTTAGCATGCCAAAGACCCTCTCAATGATGTTCCTAGTCACAGAGTGTGCCTCATTGAACCACTCCTTGGCCACTGCGGCCATCCAGGGTACTGGTGTCAGCAGCCTGGGACACAGGGGATAAGCACTGTACCCTGTGGAGAGATGTGCACATGTTAGTGTTGCTGTTCTGCTGTCTGTCCATTGCAGCTGTGCATCACCTGTAGTGCTGTCCCACCGCCCACTGCCCTGCCTCATCCCTGGCTACCCATGCCTGTCCCCACCACCACTGTGGTGTTTGCATGTTGTGGCTGCACATACTCACTGACAAGGTGCCAGCTGGGTATCCTGCCCTCCTTGAAGGCCTGGCACAGCCAGGACTGGTGCCATATAAAGGCATCATGGGAACTGCCGGGGTACTGTGTGAAAACATTGCTGATGTGCACTGTTGCAATGCACACTACCTGGCAATTAATGGAGTGGTACCCCTTCCTGTTCACATATATGTCACTGCCATCGACAGGTGGTGCATGGATGGGGACATGGGGTGCAGTCAATGGCACTGAGTATGGCTGGTAGGTGTGCAACTCGATAGAATTGCTACATGGTTTCTCTGCACTCAGCTGCTATGCTGGGGAATACAATGAACTCACCAGCATGCGGCAGAAAAGCATCAAGGAACTGGGTCAGGAAGCATGAAGAGGCAGACTGCAATATCCTGATCATGTCCCCTGTTGGGTGCTTGAATGTCCTGGTGGCTAGGAAGTACATCGCTGCCATCACTTTCTCCTCCACTGTTATTGCACAGCAGCATCTGGTGTTGAGCTGCAGCTGCTTATGCAACAGTTTGCATAACTTCCTCAACATTCCCCTGTTCCTCCTGTACCAGCCAGTGATGTGCTTATCAGGCAGGGTCTCAAAGGAGACTCTGGGCCAGTACCACCTGTGTGCAGTATATCTCCTCCTTGGCTTGCAGTGTGGGCCTGGTTGTGCCTGCTCCCTCTCCTCCTCCTCCACAACATCCGACATAAGGTGCAGCAGTACAGCATTGCTAAAAAGTGGCATGATTATTTTCTGCTCTGGCCACTCCCCCATGGTTTGTCTGAGGTTAAGGCCTGCCTTTTATAGGGGGTAGACAGCACCACGCTATATGTCACGCAATAGGGCCTTGTGCTGCACTATCCCTCTGAATACCTGTTGCACCTCTATGCATGTTCCCACCCCCTTGCTTCACCCCATGCATACATTATGGTTTTGCCCAGTGCTACTGTAGTTTACAAGTGCTATTTTCCCTTTTGAATATGGTGGCACTGCACTAACTTGGTGCTATTCCTGCACAAACGGTTTGCGCGTTATGCAAAACTTTGAATATCTGGACCATTGTGTCATAAACGAGAAGTAGAATACAGTATCCTAGTGAGTGGCTTTGTTCTTTCTATAGCAACTCATTTTAAATATTTAGCCTCAATTTTATCATGTCCTGGTCCTTGTGCAACTTCTAGTTTTAATAACAAATTAAGTACCTCCTTATATTTTATTTATTTATTTATTTGCACATCAGTTTACAACCTTTGAGCCAAGGGCTCATTTTCAAAGGTACCTCGTCACAAAGAGGACAAATACAGTACAGACATTCATGTTACAGGATGTAGGTTACATGGAATTAACATACACATTTTTGAAGAACATGATAGATACAGCAGTAAATACGAAAACTCACTTATGGTTACAGGATATGGGTACATCAATCAATCGGTGATTGGACCGATATTACAGAGAGGCCAGATTGGTTATTGTGGCAACATAGAGACTGGAAGGGCAGTCAGTAGAGCAGTGGTAATTTAACAAGCAGTATATAATGGTGAGCAGTCAGGAGCAGTGGCAAATTATCAGGTTACAGCAGCACATAGTACTGCCAGGGAGAAATCAACAGAGCAATTTAAGCCAGGTTACAGTAACATATAGCAATACTGCAGTATGAGCAGTCAGCAGAGCAGTGGTAATTTTGCCAGAGGAGATACATGGTGTGGTTTGGATGCTGCCCAGTGGGCATTGTCAGGGCACAGTGGGTAGCGCCTCAGATTATACAGGTGCAATTTCGTGTGGTGAACAGTTCACTTCTGAGTGCGGTTTTGAATTTGGAGATCGTAGGAGAATCTGTGACGTGGAGAGGGAGTGAGTTGAACCAGGAAGGGGCTCTATGGGGGAAGGACCTTTGACCATGGGAGGTCCTGGCTCTAGGTGTCTGGAAGGTAGTCTTGTGGGAAGTCCGTGTACAGACCAGGGGTTTGGCTATGGGGAGGGAGGCTGTCAGCTCTGGGGATGACAGTCCTAGGAGAGTTTTTTTTGCTATTAGGCATGTTTGGTAACGCAGTCGTTCATCTAGGTTCAGCAATGTTGCCAGCCCGTAAAGCTGGCATGAATGTGTAAACCTAGGGGCCCCAGTGATTAGTCTGCAGGCCTTGTTAAGTAACAGGCAGATTTTGTTGAGCGCAGTTGTGTTGGCAGCCCCGTAGACTGGGAGTCCATAGTCTACCAGGGATAATATCGAGGATGTTACTGCAAGCCGGAGGGCAGCGGGGGGAGAGCGCTTTTGTAGCGGTATAAGATACCTAGCCGCATATTGGCTGCTGAGGCAAGGGTGTCAATGTGGGTATGGTAGTTGAGAGCTGAGTCAAAGGTGACCCCAAGGTACCTGAACGAGTGTACTTAGTCTAGTGGTATTTTGGAACCAGGCAGGATGTGGAGTGGAAAATTGCTGGCTTTGTTTTGGGGGTGGGCAAAGAGCATTGTTTTCATTTTTTTGAGATTTATGATCAGTCTATGCTTTGTGAACCAGGTTTCTGCATCAGTATACGAGAGCTGCAGGGAGTCCTGGAGGGAGGTAGGGTTGCGGTGGGAGGCAAAGATGACAGCGTCATCTGCATACAGCAGCATATTTCCAGTGCATTCACTTGGCAGAGTGTTAAGGTAGAGCGAGAAGAGTAGAGGTCCCAGGATGGAGCCCTGGGGAACCCCTGATCAGATGGGACATGATTTTTATAGTGTTCCATTAATTTTGACACATTGGGAGTGGGCCGATAGATAGCTGGTGCACCAGGCAAGTGGCCCAGTAGCGAAGCCAGCCTGATGGAATGCACCCAGTAGGAGGGGTGGGAAACAGTGTCGAACACCTTGGAAAGGTCGATGAACACTGCCCCAGCTAGGGAGCCAGAGTCCAGGGATGTGTGTAGGAATGTTGAGAACTCCACTAGTGCTGTGCCTGTGCTGTATCCTGCCTGGAAACCGTGCTGTTCAGGGCAAAGGATGTTTTATTTAGTCAGGTACTCAGTAATCTGTATAGCAACCAGTTTTTCAAGGACTTTGGAGAGGGGAGGGAGTATAGAGATAGGCCGGTAGTTCCCAGCTGAGGACCTATCACCCCCTTTGTGGATGGGAGTGACAATGGCCGTTTTCCATGCTGTAGGGAACTGCCCCAGGCAGAGGGATTTATTGAGAAGGCTGGTAAGTGGGATAAGGACCTGGTCCAGTGTCGCCGGAGGAGAATGGTGGGGTCCACGGTGGGTTGCAGGACTATTGCTCTTTAGAGCATGGATCAGGTGGGTATAGCTTCGAGGGTGGCTACTCTCGTGGGAGTGAAGCTGGGGTGCCGGTGATCTGGGGTCAGTAGGGAGGGTGGTGGGTCAAAGAAGTTACTGGGGAGGATAGGGCTCAGGTCCGTGAAGGAGGAGTTGAGGTGATTTGTGATGCCTATTGGGTCAGTAACATTGGTGCCGCCAATATTGAGATGTGATGGGGGAGGGGAGCGCATGCTCCCATTCAATTGTTTGATATTGTCCCAAAAGGTTCGGGCACACCCCCAAGAGGAGGTGAGGGTGGCTTGATAGTAGTCAGCCTTGGCTTTTCGGACTGCCCAGGTGCACTTATTCCGAGTGGCGTTGCAGGCCTGTCTATCAGCCATCCGGCCTGTTTCTGTTGCGAGGTGCCACAGGTTATCCCTATGTCTAAGTAACTGTAATAGGGCAGGGGTAATCCAGGGCACTTTATGTTTTTTGGTTTTGGTATCTGTGAGGGGTGCGAAGAGGTTGCAGGCTGTATTAAATGTATGGGAAAAGAAGGCAAGGGCAGTGTCTATATCTGGAGCATGGTGAATGGGCGACCAGTTTGTTTGGGCCAGAAATTGCCTGAGGTTCTTCAGCCCACCAGGTTTGAGATGCCGGTGAAGCGTGTGCTGGGCGGTGAGTTTTGGCAGGGTGGTCACCCAATGGAATATGGTTGGTGAATGGTCGCTGAGTGAGTCAGAGAGGATTTGGATGTCCAGGATTTTTTGGGGGCGGTTGGTGATGATGACATCAAGGAGGGAGCTGGCACCTCTCTTAGGGTTTACTCTTGTGGGTTTGGAGACTAGCTGTGTCATATCAATGGTAGCAAAGGAGTCCCGGGTGATGGTGGAGGTGGGGCTGAGCCAGTTAATATTGAGGTCACCCACAAGGACTTGATCAGCCCTATGTGGGATGGTGGTAAGATAGTCAATTAAGGATGATGTAGCTGAGTTTTGGTTTTTAGGTGGAATGTAGGCAGAGGTGAGATACAGGGGGCCCTTAGAGGGGTCTGGAGTGAGTTTAAGGGTGGCCTAAAGTAAAAGGTTGGCCTATCCAAAAGGGTGGTGGGGCTTTCTATCAGTGTATTATAAGAAGGTCACTGGCATACCTTTCTAGAGCTTTAAGTGTGGTATTCACGAGTTTTGCTGTGTCTATACTTTTTCTTGGTCATTGAAATCTACTACACTTAAATTACTACAGCCCGAATCCTCAGACACTCTGTGACTGCCCTCATGGTCCTCAGTCCTGGATCATCAGCACAGGGGCCAGTGCCAGAAGCAATGCTTCACAGAAGCCAGGTGGTCCTCCGGCCACCTCCGGTCACCGCCGACTGACTCCTCGAACACTCTGTGACCACCCTCATGTTCCTCAGCCCAGGATCCTCAGCACAGGTACTGCCACTCTCTAGATTTTTGGCCATGAGGCTTCTGATTGGTGCGGCACTTGGTGAGCAGAAACTAATTGGTCTGCAGTACCCATGAAGCCTGTCCTGATTGGTGCGCCTTTCTGCATTTGCTCTACATTGTAATTTCTGGACTGCTTTGCTAGCTAATTCCACGGGTGCTGCTAAAGTGGGCTAAAATTTCAATTGCTAATGATTTGAGTTTCTGCTTGCCATCACTCTATTAATTTGTTCTTTTTAATCATTTTTACCTGACCTGCTGTGTAGATAGTACAAATTTATCCTTATCTGCACTATCTGTGTATTACAGTACTAAGGCTATCATTATATGCTCCTCTACTTTCTACAATTCTCCCTGCCATTTACTGTTACTCTGTCCAATCCTCCTTTCCCTCCTACTCTGACTTGTTCATAAGTCTTAAACTGTAAAGCTCTGCTGTCTCTCCCATCTAATCCTACAGGTACCTCTGTCTTCACTTCATTCACCCTCTTTCTTTCTCAGTAGTTCTGACTGCAAACCTCAGCCCCTCCTCTGCCAACTCTCTCACCTCCTTATCTCTACCCTCCCTCTCTGCCTCTTCTCACCTCCACCCCAACCCATTCTATTTTGCCCTGTCTTTTGTGTCTTTTAAGTGCCAGCTCCCCACCCCCTGCTATTGGACTGGCACTGCCACCCACCCTCTCGTTTACTGTGTTGCTTTAATTATCCCTTTCTCCCCTCTCCTCCCCAGGGGCCAGCGCCAGAAACAGCGCTTCACAGAAAGCAGGCGGTTCTCTTGCCACCTCTGGTCACTGCTGCCCGACTCCTCGGACACTCTGTGACTGCCCTCGCAGTCCTCAGCCCCGGAGCCTCAGTACAGGTACTGCCACTCTCTGGATTTTTGGCCACAAGGCCTCTGATTGGTGCGGTGCTTGGCGAGTGGATACAGATTGGTCTGCTCTGCCCCTGAAGCCTGTCCTGATTTGTGCACCTTTCTGCATTTACTCTACATTGTAATTTCTGGACTGCTTTGCTACAGTAGCTAACTCCTTGGGCACAGCTAAAGCAGGCTAAATTTTCTCCTGCCCTCCCCACCCCTTCCCAGGCCTCCATTAAATAGTTAAGTGCTCTTCCTCTTTCTGTCTATACTAGCTCCCACTAGCTGCCTGTACTTTACACTCATTTCACAACCCTATCAGTATTAAACATTGTTCTTTACTTGATCTTTAAACATTTCACTGTTATTTCTTTACTTGATCTTTAAACATTTCATTGTTATCAGTATCTCTCTCACCACTGCTAGCTCTTTTCACTCTTCTGTCTAGATCTGGGTGTCCTGGTCTCTCACACTGTTCACCTAAATTTTTTGAATTTTCTTGGGTCACTAGACTATGAAGCTCTCAATCTCATTGTACATTTTTGTACCCTCTATTGCATTGCTCCACTTATCCCTGCTGTCTGTCCCCCATGACCCCTCGGCTTTCCCACATTACTTGCCCAATGACTACCAATTCTCTCATCTTCTCCTTCTGTCCCCTCTCCACTGTGGCCCTACTCCACTTTTATTACACATGCCCTGGGTCCATCTTGTTTCCAATGCGTGAAAATTCTTCCCCATTAATTTGAAAACCTTGCACCTTTTTCTGCGTCATAAACTCTGGTATCTCTTCCTACTAGCCCTACCGCTCTCTGGAGATGTGCATTCCAACCCGGGACCTACCTATGATGCAGGCTATCACCTTATGAATACCATGGGTCTTACAGTGGTGCATCATAACATCAGAAGGCTGTTACACAATTTTGCAGAATTTGAATCCTGGATTACCCTACATAAACCCGATATTGTATGTCTAACTGAAACATGGCTTAAACCATCCATCCAAGACTCTCGCTGCTCGCTAACCTCCTACAACCTCTTGAGAGCTGACATCCCTGTCCCTAAAAGAGGTGAGGGTACTGCTGTCTATTTTAAGGACAACCTAAATCTCGCTATGATCGCCTCATCTCCCCTAGTCCATAGCGAAGTTATACACCTTCTACTCTCCCTAGGCTCCAAATAACTTCATATTGTTTGTGCTTACAACCCCCCCTTCCAGTGGTTTGAAAGGCCTTGATGAACTGCTTAATCAAATCTCTCTCCTCTCTGGCAGAAATGAGGCTCTTGTACTTGGTGATCTCAATATAAACTGGCTGGGTAGCTCCCAACCTACATTACTACCTAAAATCCAAAGCTTCAACTTTCACCAGGTCATTACTGACCTTACTAGAACTGCTCATCACTCCAACTCTGCTACTCTACTGGACTGGATAATGTCCAACTATCCTGAAAACATTATATCCTCTGGCACACTAGCAGATGCCATCACTGATCAGTCCCCCACCTTTTGTATTTGGGATAAGACAAGGCCATCCCCATCTCAGCCTCGGTTTATCACTTTCGGAAACTACACACACCTTGACTACCAGTCCTTCTTACAGGATATAGCTTCTATCAACTGGACTCCTCTTTTTAAATTAGATGACCCTCAGTCCATGCTTCACCTATTCCTTAATCATTTTCTGGCAACTCAGAACCATCACTGTTCCCTCATTACCCATTGCATAAAGAACAGGAATAGCCAGTGGCTAAAGACTGACCTTCTCTCTAAGCTATGACTGCAGGATAAAAAGTTGGCACTGTTATAATATCACAGGTCCGACCACTGACCTCAATTCTTATAGGACACTCAGAAATTCTCGCAAAAAAGATATTAAAAGGGCAAAGAGTTCTTACTGTAAAGTTCTCCTAGCTAAATCTTATGGTGACCTGAAAAAATTCTGGTCTCACATAAAGAGCTTCCTTGGTTTAAATCCTGACCCCACCCCAACTGACATGTCTCTTAACAGGGTTCACTGCAACAACCCATCCACTATTGCTAACTTTTTCAATGCCCAGCTCTCTGACCTTAAAATTATACATCATCCTTCCTACCTTCACCTAACTCACATGCTCAACCCTATGCCCTTGGGCCTAAATTTTATTTCAAGTCTGTCACCCATCAGGATGTTCTTAGTCTACTCAATAAGATCTCTGATTTTTCCTCAGCATGATCTGACAACATTGAACCTAAGCTACTAAAACTTGCTGCTCCTTACACTACTGTACCTCTAGCTAGGATCTTTACCCTCTCCTTGTGTCATAACTATGTTCCTGCTCTCTGAAAGACAGCCAAGATTACCCCCCCGTCTTTAAAAAGGGTAATCGTAATCATCCCTTTAACTATAGGCCTATTGCAATATTGTCAGTCCTCAGCAAAATCCTGGAGAAGCTCGTTGCCTCCCAAACCATAGATTTTCTTCAGAAACATGACCTTCTCATGACTGCACAACATGGCTTCCATAAGGGTCATAGCACCACAACTGCTTACTCAAATTCACATCTGATACCCTATCTGCTATGGACTCTGGTCTCCTGACAGGTGCAATTTTTATGGACATGACAAAAGCATTTTATCTGGTTGACCACTCTATCCCCCTTGCTACTCTTAAAGCCCTAGGTTTCTCTTCAAATGTCACAGCATGGATTGGTAGCTACCTATCTGATTGCTCCCAGCAAGTTAAATTCAACTCCACCTTATCTGAGTTCATGACCATAAACATTGGTGTGCCACAAGGTTCTATCCTTGGCCCTTTGCTTTTCTCCATTTTTATAAATGATATTACCTCTAACCTTCTCCAGACTGCCTCCCTGTTATACGTTGATGATATTGTCCTTTATGCTAGTGGGAAAAACATTACTGAATTTAACCAATGACTTTCCATTGATTTTCAACAGACTCAGCAGTGGCTGTTCAGCAACAAACTTCTTTTGAATGATTCTAAGACCCAAGCCATGCTATTTGGCACTAATGCCAAACTCAAGCTCTCTCAACCCACTTTCAAAGTTACTACCCTAAATGGTTCTTCTGTTGGAGTGGTACCTTCTTTTAAATACCTTGATCTCACGCTTGACCCTACTCTTTCTTTAGATCTCCATATACAACAATCTTGCAAGATGGCCTACATAAAACTTGGTATGGCCTATCGTTCCAGCTATATGCTCACACCATCAGCCAGGCTTGCCATAGCGTACTCCTTCCATCACTCACCTATGGAGTTGCAGTGTATGCCTCAGCAAGTAAAACATTTCTCTGGAAGTGGGATGTAACCTCAACAATATCTGTCAGTATGCGTCCTCCTCTCATCAGATGAATCACCACTGCCTCGTTTATGCAGAACTAGGGTAGCTTTTTCCAAATGCATCTAGAGACTTTGTGTACAGCTCTGTCATAGATAACATCATCTG
Organism: Neoceratodus forsteri; assembly: GCA_016271365.2. NCBI lineage: Eukaryota > Metazoa > Chordata > Ceratodontiformes > Ceratodontidae > Neoceratodus > Neoceratodus forsteri. Next base: position 575,604,940 of record CM057449.1, on the reverse strand, counting down.
TAACCAAACACCTAAGCCCTTGGTGCACCTATTCTTTCTCCAGCCATCCAAATATGGTCTTCACTCGATGGCAAATGCCCCAGTGCTTATTCCTAGACACCACTCCATTAAAGGTGCTAGTGCTTTCTCCTGTTATGCCCCCTATTACTGGAACTTCCTTCCACTAGCTATAAGGTAAGCACCATCCCATGCCTCCTTCAAGAAATTGCTTCATGATCATTTTGCTGATTCCTGCTCATGCTCATGCTTCAAATTTCCCTAACCCCTTTCCTTCTCCTGATTCTACACCCTCTCACTACAGGTAAAGCACTGTTCACTCCTCCAGTTGTCTCCTTGCACTTTAATTTACCCAGTCCCTATCCTCCTACTTTTTGTCTTCTTTACATTCCATCTTATCCTTTTCCCTTTTATGTTATCCCTATTCCAGTCAGTTTCTGCCTCTATTTTATCCTTCTATTTTTCCTCATTTGATAATTATAACTCTTTTTATTTGTTCTTATAATTACCACTTTCTCTACCTGGATTACTGCATAATGGTTTTATTTGTTGTATGTGTTTTTTTTCACTCAATGATATTGCTGATTAACTTATACTTTTGCTTGTTTCTTTGCTGACTATTTTGTATTTTTACTCACAAAGTTTGTACTGTATTGTATTTTTCTGGATTGTATTTGTTGCTACCCCTGTTTGATCTAATGTTAATCTTATGTTTCGTCTCTTTATTCTCCTGGGTAGTGCCTGAAAATAGTCATTGCTATGGCTAGCGCACCTTACCCAGTCAACAAAAACAAAATAAATAAAAATAAAAATAAATAAAAAAGTGTTGACAATACTACAAAAAACTCTAGGGTCCTTTAACTTTTCTGATTGTTACTTAACTAAATATATATATATATATATATATATATATATATATATATATATATATTCATGTCAAAAAACTCCATTTAATTCATCAGTTAGGGTTTTTCCACAGTGACAAAAGTGAGGAAAGTCAGTGTTAGGGTTGCCATACCTTGCATCCACGCCCACCACCCACCAACAGGCATCAGAGTGTGCGTTGGGGTCATCGGCTCTAACTCTCACCACAGTCCATGTGTAAATAAGATGAGATGGTGCAGTATAGGAGAATGGGGTGAGAGTTAGGCCTGATGACCCCAACACACACCGCTACACCTGTTTGTGGGGGTGGGATAGGTGTGGGGTGCAAGGGGTGGCAACCCTAACACCGAATTTCCTCACTTTTGATGCTCTGAACAACCCTAACTGATGCATTAAATGGCTTTTTTGCCATGAATTTCCCTTCTTTTTGAGGATGTGCACTATAAATAGTGAATAGTATGTGCTGGTGGGAGGGCCCCACGCTCCCACCATGCTTCCCATTTGTGCATAATAACCCTAACAGTAATGATAATGCTAACAGTAACAGCAACAGTAACGGTAATCCTAAAGGGAGCGTTAATACTAACAGTAATGCCAACGCTGACAGTAACAGTAACGAGAACAGTAATGGTAACAGAAATGCACACACAAATGGTAATGCAAATGGTAATGAAAATGGAAATTGTACCAGTAACACAAACACAAGCAGAAACGGTAACGCCAATGGTGACGCAAAAGGAAACAGTAACGCGGACGGTACTGCAAACGCAAGCCTAAAAACAACCAGAAATTATAACGTAAATGGTAACAGAAACACAAGTGCAAACGTGAACGCAAACACAGATGGTAACACTGTGGAAGTGTTGTGGGATTCAAACTCAGACACCAGCGTAGATGAAATGTACTGGAGAGGTTTTATTCAAAACAGGAGACAAAAACAAAAATAAATTGAACTGTTTGAATAACAAAAACAAATGAGGACTACTTCTTCCAAGGAACAAACCAAAAGTTCCAGAATTCAGGAAATAAACAAGCAAACAACTTCCCTTAGAATACACTAAGGAGGGGGTCAGCACCTTGCTGAGCCCTGAACTAGACTGACTATGAACAGCTCTTTGTTGCTTATATAATACAAAGTTGACATGTGGTCCAGAAAGCCCCTTCCCTTCTTACATAACTACAGCCAAAAACTTTATAATATATCTTAATATCATTTTGGATATATCTACTGTAGAATTTAATAAGCAAGATATCTAACCTATAGGAGGGGTTGGAGTGTTTGAAATATGTGTTTCTAACATATTTTAACACAGAAATAGGCTGTACCTATGATCTCCAGGCTCCTCCCACAGATTCTCTGTATAAATATATGAAGAGATTGGCTGGCTGGCACTTAGATGGACAGAGAATAAGCTGGAGGGAGTGGAGTCCTGTTATCATAAGGTCACACCACTAAACTCTTTAAAACATCTTCAAAACATCATCCCTACAGGAAATAATTCAAATCCATTTATCAGTTCAGTTCAGACAGACATTATTTTAGTTCAGAAGTTCAGAAAATCCTTAACTAAAACATGCAACAAAATGTAGGTTGGTATCACAGAACCAACAGTGTTAGTCTCATTCAGAACTGCAGACTGAAGCTGTGTGCTTTTGTGTAAAACGCCAAACAAATGACTACCTCATTGAACTACCACTTGTGCTTTGCTCTGCTTTAACTTCCACTCAGCAGGAAGGCTGAGTCTCAAGCTGGCACTTAAATGTGGAGTTTTAGCCCCCAAACAGTGAGGAAACTGTACTAAAAGTTTTCCTAAGCTTTTTCTGTATTTCTAAAGTCCCTATCGCCGAGTTCAGGCTTTCGTTTTCACTGGGCAGCTTGTGCCCTCTCTAGGATTTTTTTCAAGATGGTAACAGGGATTTTCCATGGCTTTATCCTTTAATCAACATCCCCTTACCATTGCAAGCTAAATGAATGGGTTGAAATGTATTTTAAGATGCTGACTCGCAACCTTGACGTGTGCACATTCATGCAGGCGTCATGCACACGTTCGCGTAGACAAGTGTGCGAACAGTCGCGAAGTACGGGACGGAATCGGGACTGTCTCTAGAGACCAATTTCTTCTTTTAAGAGGAACAGAGATAGTAAGAACATTAGGCAGGTGGCCTTCCTATCTAATGGGGAACACAGACAAAAAAAAGAAAGGAGGACAGAGAAAGCAATGATAGAAAAAAAATAAATGCTGTTGCAACAGACTTGAAGAGTGAAAGGGGAGAAGAAGGTCTCAAGAAGGCAGTAACCCAAACCCTGCCACAAATGCAAATAGCAACAAAATGAAAACGGTAATGGTAACACAAACAGAAACGCTAATGCAAGTGCAAATACAAATGCAAATGGTAAATGCACAAGGTGACGCAAATGAAAACGCTAATGAAAATGGTACCAGAAATGCAAAACAGTAACACCAACAGTCACTCAAACAGAAACAGCAATGCTAACAGTAACGCAAACATAAGTGCAAACTGTAATTCACATGGTGATGCAAATGGAAACAATAACGTGAATGGTAAAGGAAATGCAAGTGCAAACATAAACACAAACACTAATGGTAAAGCAAATGGTAATGGAAATGCAAACGTAATATTAACGCAAATGGAAATGCAAATGCAAATGCAGATGCAAACGGTAATGGCAACAGCGACACACAAGGAAACAGTAATGCAAGCAACAATGGAAATGCAAGCACAAATGCAAATGCTAACGGTAACAAAAATGCAAATGCAAATGGTAACGCAAATGGTAACAAAAACACAAACGGTAACAGTAACACAAATGGAAATGCAAACTGTAGTGGTAACGGCAACAGTGACTCCAAAGAAAACAGTAATGCAAACAGAAATGCAAATGCAAGTGAAAACACAAATGCAAATGGTATGCACATGGTGATGCAAATGGAAATGCTAACAAAAATGGTAACGGAAACACAAACGTTAATGGTAATGCAAACACAAACAGTAACAAGAACAGTAATGAGAACAATAATGGTAACAGAAACGCACACGTGAATCATAACGCAAATGGTAATGAAAATACAAACAGTAACAGTAACGCAAACGCAAGCGGAAACGGTAACACCAATGGTGACGTGAAAGGAAACATTAACGCAAACTGTAATGCAAATGCAAGTGCAAAAGCAAACAGAAATGGTAACAAAAAAGGTAATGGAAACGCAAGTGCAAATATGAAACCAAACACAGATGGTAACGCAAACTGCAATGAAAATGCAAACAGTAACAGTAACGCAAACAGAAACGCAAATGAAAGTGCAAATACAAATGCAAATGGTAATGCACACGGAGATGCAAATGGAAATGATAACACAAACAGTGATGGAAATGCAAGCACAAATGTAAACAAAGACAAACACAAATGTTAATGCCTATGGTAATGGTAATGCAAACACAAATGCAAATGGTAACGGAAATGGTGACACACAAGGAAACAGTATTGCAAGCAACAACAGAAATGCAAGCACCAATGCAAATGGAAATAGTAACGCAAACAGTACGGAAAATTCAAACAGTAATGGTAATGCAAATGCAAATGGAAATGGTAATATAAACAGTGACGCAAACAGAAATGCTAACAGAAATGCAAACGCAAATGGTAACAACAACTGTGACGCAAAAAGAAACAGCAATGCAAACACAAGTGCAAATGCAACCGGTAATGCACACAGTGATGCAAATGGAAACACTAACGCAAATGGTAATGGAAATGGAAGCGGAAATGAAAACACAAACGCTAACAGTAACAGTAACGCAAACTGACATGCTTTGTGTTCAAAAGAGGTGCATCCAGAAGCACAGCGAATACAAAGAATGTAGGCATAATAGTGGCCCTCGGTCACGAAAATGAGCACTTGGAATACTAAACTGATTATATCTCAGGAACCATATGATGTAGAAAAAAAATAAAAATCTCATATTATTTACGACTTTCCAGGCTAGTTTTGTACTAAGAATTTTTTTTGACAAAAAGTCTGTATTTCGAACCATTTTCGAGACAAGGGACCTGAAAGGTGTGGTGGACACTGTAATGTTATCCTATGGGAAAAATCATCAATCTTGAACTGTTTTCGACATACAGGACCTGAAAGGTGTGAAGAACCCCGTAATGTTATCCTATGGGAAAAATTGTCAACTTTGGAGTGCTACAACTTTGCATCCCTGTTATATTTTGGCACCAAACCTCCAAAAGGCACATCTGTGTGATGTTGGCTTTCTTCCCTGCAAATTTCAGCCCAAAAGACCAAACTGTTGTTTTGCAGCAGGGTGGCAAAGATTTCCTGTTGTTTTGGACATAGTGTCGCAAATTACTTTCACAAATCATGACACTTTCTCACAAAAAAAATCATGAAAGTGTCGCATTTGCGGAAGTACTTTGCAACACTACTTTTCACAAAGATTTTAAAAATGTATTTCTGGGGAGTTTTACTCCCCCCCAAAAAACATGGCTAGCATCCTCAGGTCTCGACTAGGTGAACACAACAAGCATTGTGTCCCTAGAGGGTCCCAAATTTTAATGGCAATCATTTTTCTGACCACCAACTGAAAAAAAAAGGCTGAATCATGAAAGTAAAAGGGTAATTTGTGAAAGAAAAATTACATTTGCGACACTTTCACATAGTTTAACTTTTCCCATAGACTATAATAGGATTCAGTGTTTTTTGAATAACTTTTGAACTGTTTAATATTTTTTCACAACATTTTTGAAAGGCACATTGGGGACCCCAGCTGCATGCTCCCAGAAGTTTTTGGACCAATCGCGAAAACCATGTGGGATGTAGGAACGAGCAAAGAAATGCACAAAACCCCATAATTTATGCATTTTTGGTGCTCTGTAGCACCACAACTGTACAACTGACCATAGGAAAACTTGGCAGGTCCAGAGATCTATGGAACCAGACTGTGCATTCCAAATTTCAGGCAAATCCGTCATGTGGTGGCAAAGTTATTAATGTGCAAAATTTCAGATTTAACCTTAATTGGGGTACTCAACTCTAACTATAGTGACACTACCATTACCATTATATATATATATATATATATATATAATATCAGCAGCGATTGGCGCTACTATAGTTAGAGTTGAGCGGCCAGTTACATACTAAAGTCAAAGGTTTGGATGTTAATAACTTTGTATCCGTTCAATGGATCTGCCTGAAATTTGGTACACGCATTGAGGTGGACTAGATCTCTTGATTTGCCAATTGTGTTTTGGTCAGAGTTCCAGTCTTTGTGTACGAAAGCCTTGAAAAATGCAAAATTATCCATTTTTGGAGGCACCTTTTGGCATTCTTAATGTGGTCCTGCACAGCCATCATGTGGTGTGCTACTCTATGAGATAGCTTGTTTGAAAGAGCTTTGGTGGCTGAATATGCCACTTTTTGTTTGGTGAAAAAATATTAAGGCATTCAAAAGTTATGGCAGTTTTAAGTTCCATTATAAGTCAAAGGGAAAATTTATATGTACACCTTGCGAGCAAAGAATGGGGGTTCTGGCCATCTCGTCCCACCTGGTGGTCAAAGAATTTGTGGTCTCGTGGTTCAAGAATATTTGATCCTGAGGAATTTCAAAAATTCTTTGACTGAGAGGGCAGCCATCTTGTTTTCAATTTTCTAGTTGCACAAACACCAATATCTCGACTCAGTGGTCACTTCCGAAGTAAAACTTTGATGGGTTTTACTCAGGGGATCCCTATCTTTCGAGCCATGGCTTTGGTTCCATGGAAATTGGTAAAAAAATAGAGTTTTTAGCTTTTAAATTCTTCGTTCGTGGCTCGTTAATGATCTTTGATCACGAGCCGACAAATTCTTTGATCGCGAGAATCTTTGCGATCTTGCATCACAACATAAAAATACAAATATCTTGGCTCAGGGGTGGGCTAGGGACACAAATGAGTGTGGGTTTTGCTCAGGAGGGTCTGTTCTATTTATCCATGGCATTGGTTTCCTTCAAATCAGCCAAAAAATTATGTTTTACCATTTTTTATTCTTTGATCGTGAGCGTGCAATTTCTTTGATTGCGAGCCTGCAAATTCTTTGATCAGGAGAATCTTTGATCACGATCGTGCATCATGAGTGAGGGACGAGATGGCCAGATTTGAAAATAGTTTTTTGTAGCCCAGAGTGCCCTACAGTGTTACAGCATGGTGGATTTTGCTCAGGGGTCTTTGATGTGCCCCATCTGCATACCCAAAATAATGTAGTACCTATCCCTGGTAGTCTAGTGGCCCCCCATCACAATAAAATATTTACATCCCTGGTAGTCTAGTGGCCCCCCCAATAAAATACATTAACTATGTAGTGCTCTGGTAATCTAGTGCCCCCATTCCCTGTATTTTTCCACATCCCTGGTAGGCTAGTACCCCCCCAAGCTGTATTGTTTTATTATAAATATATTTTATATCCCTAGTAGTCTAGCATCCCCCCAGAATAATGAAATAAATAATGTTTTATATTATACATGGTAGTCTAGTGGCCCCACCCCACCCATCCATCCCAGCCCACCCAGCACCCACCACCCTTCACCAGCCAGTGACTCTCACAGCCCACCTCTCAACTCCACAGCCAGCCACTGACTGCCTGCATTATCCCACCAATTTGTGCAACTTTCTACTCTTCTGTTTTTTTATTAAAAAAGTAAGGAAATTCTATGCAAAAAACGTTGTTATTGCATCAGTTAGGGTTCTTCTACAGCAAAAAAGTGAGTAAATTCAATTTTAGGATTCCCAACCCTTGCACCCCACCTCAATCCACCCCCACCAACAGGCATCGGGGTGTGCATTGGGGCCCTTGGCCCTAATTCTCACCCCATTCTCCTACACTGCACTGCCTCAGCTTGTTTACACATGAGATGGGGTGAGAGTTAGGCCAAGAACCCCAACGCACATCCGATGCTTGTTGGTGGGTGGGATTGGATGGGTAAGAGGGAGGACTGAAATTGAATTTCACTTTTCACTGTAGAAGAACCTAACTGATGCATTAATTTTGCCTAGATATATATATATATATATATATATATATATATATATATATATTCATGGCAAAAACTACATTTAATGCATCAGTTAGGGTTAAAGCAACAAAAGTGAGGAACTGAAACATCAGGGTTGAGCACCTAACCCTCCCCCTCACAACCCACACACCCATTCTCCACAGACTGACAGATGCCAGGGTGTGCCATGGGGTTGTCAGGCTCAACTCTCACCCCATTCCATGTGAAGCAGGTTTACATGCTACAGTAAAGGACAATGGGGGTGATAGTTAGGCCTCACAACCCCATGGCACACCTGGTGTCTGTGAGTCTGTGGAGTATGGGGTGTGGGGGTTTGTGGGGGTTATGCTCAACTCTAATGTTTCATTTCTCACTTTTGTTGCTTTAACCCTAACTGATGCATTAAATGAAGTTTTTGCCATCAAGATATATATATATATATATATATATATATATATATATATATATATATACACACACACACAGACACACACACAATGGGGTGGACTTAAACGGATTGTGATAAAGCTGTTTATCTGAGTAACTGTGTAAATAAATTTAATTTGCCCACACAGTTACTCATTTATCTATACAGCTAGTACACTGCAAATCCCCCCAGCTTTCCGCACCATATCCACCTACTTTCACTTTTGTAACATCCACAACCCCCTTCCCCAGCTTCCGAGACCCATGATAACCAACCATCCTGCATAGGATTCAAATAAGATTGACAAAAAATAAGCTAGAATTTAAACTAGCTCACACAAAAGACTGTAACAAATCTCTTTTCTCCTATATAAATAGTAAAAAAGGTGTATCAAGGACCATTGGTCCCATTAAAACCAATGGCTCTTCTCTATTTGATATAGAAACCTTGAATCTCTTTAATAAGTACTTTTGTTCTGTCTTCTCTCAAAAACCACCTATTAGTACATTTAAAGTTCACCACGTAGGTTATCATAGGTTCTATCCAACTGACATTATACAGGCTATCAAAAAACTAAAAAAAAATACTAGTCCGGGCCCAGACAGTATTCATCCATGGTTTCTGATTGAAACCTCCATAAATATTTTTATACCTTTGTCAATTATTTTCTGCAAATCCTTAGAAGAAATCATTGTACTAAATGATTGGCGTTCAGCAATAGTTACTCCCATATTTAAAAAAGGCGACAAAGGTTCTGTGCAAAATTATCATACAATTAGCCTGACCTCAGTGGCTGGTAAATTAATGGAATGAGTAATGAAGTCTGTAATAGATCAAGATTGTAAAAAATTAGGAGTTTATGATTCAAATCAGCATGGGTCTACTCCCAAGTATTCCTGCACCACCAATCTGATATCTTTTTACAATAATATAATTACTCTACTATATGTGGGTATCCCTACTGATGTAATTCTTTTTGACTTTAGTAGAGCTTTCGACAAAATCTCACATGAAAAACTCATTATTAAAATGCACAATCTAGGTTTGTCACCTGATATTGTCAACTGGACTTTAAACTGGTTGACAAATCATTCTCAGAGAGTCAGAATTAATGATATCTTGTCTGTTTGGGTAGTGTGATAAGTGATGTACCACAGGGGTCGGTCTTGGGACCGACATTGTTTTATCTCTTTATCAGTGATTTACAAACAGGGCCAAATAACTTCATGGTTAAATTTACAGATGATACTAAATTGGGGGGCAAGGTTAATAATCAAGAAAATATTTCTGCATTAAAGAAGGATTTGGAAAAATTAACACCTTGAGCAAATGAAAATCACATGCAGTTTAATCAAGACAAATGTTTAGTAGTGCATTTCGGTATAAATAATCCAAAAACGATATATAAACAGACTACCACTTCACTCATCAAATTGTGAATAAGAATTAGGGATATATGTTAATAATAAACTTACATCAAATGATCACTGTGTTAGAACTGCTTGCATGACCAACAGATTTTTGAGGCAAATAAAACGCACTTTTGTTAATCTCACTGAACAATGCCTTATTCCATTGCATAGGGCATACATTAGACCGTATCTAGACTATGGCTTCCCTTTCTGGAATCCAAACCAAAAAAAAGACATAGCAATTCTTGAACAGGTTCAAAGGAGAGTAAGATTCCAAGATTAACAAACTTGGATTATCATAACAGATTAAAAGCTACTGGTCTCTTCTCTCTTCAAACTAGAAGATTAAGAGGTGATATGCTTATGGTTTTTAATTTAATAAATTCACCAGATCTAATGGAAAAATGTGGTCTAACACTCTCCAAAAGGAGACATGTTCTGAGACTGCATAATAAACAGCTTGAAGTAAAAACTTATAAAACCAGCAAAAGGGGAAACTTTTTTCCAATAAGAGCATCCATTGTACGGAACACCTTGCCACAAGAATTGGTAGTGGCAACTAGTGCCACTGTCTTTAAAAACAAATTAGATGTTTGGTTGAGGGATAATAGATAAATAATGTCCCACATAGTGTGGGGAACAGTCTCGATGGCCTCTGGCCTTCTTCTGTTCTTTCATACCAAGTAATAAGTAATAAGTAAACCATTTTTATTTGTAAAGTTCAAGATTACCAAAAACAACAGAAACAATTCACCAGCATTCAGAACAGGTTCCTTCACTCACCCGCTTGGTCCTCCCTTCCTCGGCTGATCTCTTTGTATCTGAATGAAAATCTCTGCCCAACCTGCTGATAGCACTGTTTGCTGCACTAGTGGTACAGTATTCGCAACTCCACTGCCTCATCCCTTTGTAGAAATACCACAAAGACATTAAGAGAAAAAAGTAAATAAATAACAGATTTGCAGCAGAATCACTCATGCTGTGTGATGGAAGTTGTTCCTCCTGGGTTCACCACTAAACTCGGCTGCCATGTTTAGCAATATTTTTCCAGTCAGCCACTACAACCACCAATGACTGCACATGTACTGCCAACACACTGCCTCCAAAGTAACGGCCAAGGCAACGACAGCACTTACTGGAGGCAGAGCAGCTTCTTGTTAAAAAATAATCCCTTAAAACACACAAAAAAAGGAAAAAAGGCACATAAAATAAATTAAAGGATCACACATGGTCTTCCTCAATTGCATAAAAGAAATATGTGGGGGGCAACTGTGAGATAAAGCATTTATCTGGCGTAGCTGCTTTTCACCTCTTGTAACCATCACTCATGGCTCTGCCCCCTATGAAGTTACTTGAGGTCAATGGCAACTACACCAGATAAATGCATCATCACACAGTCATCATATCTATACACACACACATATACAGTATATATATTCATGGCAAAAAAACTGTGTTAATGCATCCATTAGGGTTGTTCCACAGTGACAAAAGCAGGGAAATTTTCTCGTTGGGTTAATACCTTCCCTTTCACCTCATTCTCATTCACAACAGGCATTGGGGTGTGCCTTGGGGTCATAGGGGCTTACTAACTCACCCCATCCTGTGCAAAGAAGCTGAGGTGGTGCAGTATAGGAGAATGGGGTGAGAGTTAGATCCGATGACCCCAATGCATACCCCAATGCCTGTTGGTGGGGCGGGGTGAGTGGGGGGGTGCAAGAGTTGGTAACCATAACACCGAATTTCTCTGCTTTTGTCACTGTGGAACAACCCTAACTGATGCATTAACAGAGTTTTTTTGCCAGGAATTTCCCTTCTTTTTGAGAATGTACACTAAAAATAGTCAATGCAATGTGTTGGTTGGAGCATGGGGCTCTTTGGGCTCCACGCTCTCACCATGCTGCCCATTTCTGCATCATAATCATGACAGTAATGCTTACACTAACAGAAATGGTAACGGTGACTGAAAGGGAAATGCTAATGGTAACGGTGATGGAAATGGAAATGTAAACTGTAACAGAAACGCAAGCGCAAATATAAACTGTAATGCAAACAGTGATGGAAATGCAAATGGAAATGGAAAAAATAACACAAACAGAAGTGGAAATGCAAATGATAATAGTCACGGTGATGCAAATGGGAACAATAACAGAAACAGGAACACAAGCGGAACCATAAAGACAAACACTAACACTAACCACAGCGCTAACATTGATGAAAATGGAAACCAATGCAGTATTGGTAATGCTAACAGTGACACAAATTAAATGCAAATGCAAATGGTAATGCAAATGCAAGCGCAAACACTAATAGTAACAGTAACGGTGATACAATCGGAAATGCTAACGCAAACGGTAATGCAAATGCAAACACAAACAGTAACACAAACGTAAGCATAGACACAAGCACAAATGGTAATGGCAAGGGTAACAGTAATGCAAATGCAAATAGTAACGCAAGCACAAATGGTAACATAAATGCAAACAGCAACAGTAGTGTAAATGCAAAAGCAAATGCAAATGGTAATGAGAACATAAACCCAAACATTAACATAAACGCAAATGCAAACAGTAACATAAACACAAGCACAAGTGCAAATAGTATTGGTAAAGCTAATGGTAATGCAAATGCAAATGCAAACACAAGCGTCAAAGTAAACACAAATGCTAATGGTACTGCTAACGGTGACACAAACGCAAATGGTAATGCAAATGCAATCGTAAAAGCAGATGCAAACAGTAACAGTAATGGTAAGGGTAATGCAAATGGTAATGGAAGAGCAAATGGTAATGGTAACCTAAATGTAAAAATGGTAATGGTGAAGCAAACATAAATGGAAATGCAAATGATAATGCAACCAGTAACACTAACAGTGACATGAATGGAAACACTAACACAAACGATAACTTAAACTCAAGTTCAAATGTAAACGCAAATGCAAATGATAACGGAAATGCAAGCGCAAACATGAACACAAATGCTAATGGTAACGCTAACGCACACACTTTGTGTCCAAAAGAGGTGCATCCAGAAGTACAGTGAATACAAAGAATGTGGGCATAATAGTGGCTGTTGGATAGGAAAATGAGCACTTGGAATACTAAATTGTTTATATCTCAGGAACCGCAAGACGTAGAAAAAAATTAAAATTTCATATTATTTGCAACTTTCCAGGCTTGTTTTGTAGGAGCGAAGTATTTTTGCAAAGAAAAGTCCATATCTTGAACCGTTTTCAAGAGACTGGTCTTGAAAGATACGGTGGACACCGTAACATCATCCTATAGGAAATGTCATCAACTTCACAGTGCCATAACTTTGCAGCCCTGTAATATTTTGGCACCAAACCACCAAAAGGCACATATCTGTGCTGTTGGCTTCCTTCCCTGCATATTTCAGCCCAAAAGACCAAACTGTTGTTTTGAAGCTGGGTGGCAAAGATTTCTTGTTGTTTTGAGCATAGTGTCGCAAATTACTTTAGCAAATCATGACACTTTCACACAAAAAAAATCAAGAAAGTGTAGTATTTGCGAAAGTACTTTGCGACACAACTTTTTACAAAAATTTTAAAAACATATTTGTGGGGGGTTTAATCCCCCCAAAAAGACATGCTTATCATCCTCAGAATTTGACTAGGTGAACACAGCAAGAATTGTGTCCCTAGAGGGTCCCAAATTTAAATGTCAAGGTTTTTTCTGAGCTGTAACTGAAAAAAGAATGGCTGACTAATAAAAGTAAAAGGCTTATTTGTGACACTAAAAGCTGCATTTGCGACACTTTTGCAATTGTTGTTAACTTTTCATATAGACTATAATGGGATTCAGTTGTTTTTGAATAACTTTTGAACCATTTAATATTTTTTTAATGAAATCTTCAAAAGGCACATTGGAGATATCAGCTGCATGTTCCCTGAAGTTTGTGGACTGATCACACAAACCATACGGGCTGTAGGCACGAGCAAAGAAATGCATAACATTCAGTAATTTATGCTTTTTTTGGTGCTGTAGCTCCACAACCGTACATCTGACCATAAAGCAACTTGCGAGATCCAGCGGTCAATGGTACCAGACTGTGCATTCCAAATTTCAGGCAAATCCGTTGTATGGTTGCAAAGTTATTAAGGTGCAAAATCTGAGATTTAACCTTAAATGGGGTACTCAACCCTAACTATAGTTGTGTAAATATATATATATATACAACTACTGTGCCACTATAATATATGTATATATATATTTTTTTTTTCTATGCACAAAGCTTTGTTAATGCATCAACTAGGGTTCTTCTACAGTGAAAAAAGTGAGAACATTTGATTTTAGGGTTCCCACCCCTTGCACCCCACCCTCAGCCTGCCCCCACCAACAGGCATCCGGGTGTACATTGGGGTCATTGGCCTTAACTCTCACCCCATCCCAGGTTTAAACAAGCTGAGGTGGTGCAGTGTAGGAGAATGGGGTGAGAGTTAGGGCCAATGACCCCAACGCACACCTCGATGCCTGTTGGTGGGGGTGGGCAAGGGGTGGGGTACAATTGGTGGGAACCCTAAAATCGAATTTTTCACTTTTTCACTGTAGAAGAACCCTAACAGATGCATTAACAAAGTCTTTTGGCATATTATTTCTTACTTTTTAAGAAAGAATAGAAAAGTATAAAGTTCACAAGCTGGTAAGTGTCGGGCCACATTACACACCCAATGACTAAAAAGTACAGTGACAACATCAAGGCCTGCCACCAAACAAATGTTAATCTAGTAGTGCAATAGAAAATGCTGTCCAGAAAATGTCAATTGCGCCACACAATTTCTCCACAAAAAATATATTGTCCGACACATAAACACCACTATTGACATCTACATGACATGTCGACAACACCCTCTAAATTTCAAGTAAAAAAAAAAGCTGTGTCCGAGAGATAACATGTCAAAATGTGAAATTTTCATTCATCAGAGTGGCACAGTTCCACACCTGTTGACATTTAACAAACACAACAACTGAAAACTACATCCATGACACTAAGGCTAGGCACCCTATCAATTTCAAGCCACCAGCACAATCCAAAACACTTTCCACAACACATAAACTGCATCATGCAATATCTCCTCAAAAATAAATTTCTCCGACATGTAAACACTAAAATTCACATCTACAGGACATGCTGTAAACACCCTCCAAATTTCAAATAAAAAGACCAAACATTTGCCGAGATATTGAATCTTAAATATTGGTAAAATTTCCTTATCTATTCCATTATAAAAAATCTATCCATCTTGTCCCACCCTCGCAATTAAAGATGGCAATCAAAGAATCTCACAATCAAAGAATTTGCAGGGTCACGACCAAAGAACAAAAACTGTTCTAATTAAAAAAATTTAAAGAACTTCGGTAAACCACCATCATGGTTCATCAGAATGAAGCCCCCTGAGTAAAACCCACCCTCATTTGTCTTCCTAGGACACCCCTGAGCTGAGAAAATTGATTTTTTATCTGTCCATCTCATCCCTCACTCGCGATGCATGATCGCGATCAAAGAATTTGCAGGCTCACAATCAAAGAATTTGAAGGGTCACGACCAAAGTATAAAAACTTGGGACAGGCATAAGGCAATTCTAGTGGGGGGAGGTAGGAGGAAGTAGGCTGTTGGTTAACTAGGATCTGCAGCTTATCTGTTAGGTAGGGAAATGGGAAGACTAGGTGCACCAAGCAGTCCTTATCTGCCATCGAATTCTATGTTTCTATGTTTCAATCAACATAAGTTAAAAATGCCACTGAAAAACATTATACAGCAGTTACCTTTACTCCTCAGTTTGCAATTCAGCTTTGAAGAGTGCAGACATGTCCTGTTCCACAGAAGATGACAGCATATGACCACAGCAGGTAAATATAGGGAAAAGTGGGGTGTGGGGTAGTGGGTGCTCAATGAGGGGGCAGAATGTGGGAAGGGACATGGTGTGGACAACAAGGACCATTTTCTTTGTTTACTGAATGCAAACAAAAGTAAAAAATATATCAGGAAACTGTTTTCTTTTTTCACAGGAACATATCTAAAATATCTGTATTGTGACATTGGAGATGGGCTCCCCAGTATCCCATAAAGCTGGGGGAAGATATACTTAAATCCAACATGGGGATTGGGGCCCCTGACATTGGTAACAATTAAACAAGAGTTTGTGGGGGGCCCAACACTGGGACTGGGCACCCCAGCGTCAGATTATATGACATTTTTTAAATAAACTATTTTTGGACATTGTGGGTGGACTTCCCAGGTGTCCCACACTGTGTGGGGGGGGATCTAATAAATGTCAACACAGGTATTGGGACGCCCAAGGTTGGCAAACATTTATTTAAAGAACTGTCTGTTGGGGGGGTCAGGCACCTTAACTTAGTGCTCTATAATGTATTTGGCATAGGAGCTGGTTGCACTATATGACAGCTGTAGTTTACTAAAGGACAGCTTTATCATATAGTTTGCACTATATGAAACAGCTGTCCTTTACTAAATGATAGCTGTGTTGTATAGTACAAAGAGGGTTGCCCAAAATTAAAGGGGCAAGCCCCACTGTCCCATGACCCAGACCAAGAAAGTGACCAAAATTTTGTATGACCAAGGGTCACCATTTTAAATGAGTTTTACTCAATGGTCTAACCCATTTAATAAAAATGAAATGAAATGAAATGAAGAAAGTGGGAAGCTCAGAGAGAGAAGATAGAGGGGAGAGGAAGGGGTGGTGATGAGGGCGGGGTTATGAAGGGGGAGGTCCAGTGACATCACAAAGGAGGCAGGGCAAAAGGCCAAGAGAGCGATTGGGGCAGCAGAGGAATGGGCAAGGGAGCTAAGGGGTGTGGAAAAGGAAGCAGCTAAAAGGGGCTGCACACCAGTGGGGAGCTCACAGTTTTGCTCCATAATGTATATCCTTTGGATGCACATCAGTCGTTGGTTAATTACAGAGCCATTGGGCATTGATTTTGGTTTTTGAGTTAACACAGCAGAATAAATAAATATAAAAAAAAGAGGAAAGTTTATTGAGAACAGCAATGAGTGGACAGCAAGAAGCCTGAGGTAAGGTGAAGTATAATGATAATGATACAGGCAGAGAGCCTGTGGAGGTGACAAAGTTAAAAGCACTGTGAATTTTGTGGTCAATAGGCCATTTTTGGTTGTTGCAGCCTATCGCGCTGTTTGAGGGCCACAGCGAGTAGCCGAGGGGCAAGTTTGGTGGAGAAATGGTATAAGAGGGGGAGTTTGTGGAACAATTAGGGCAGGGGGTTAGGCAGTCCATGAAGTCGCAAGTTCAGGAGTGAAGGGCAGTTGAGGCAGAGGATAGGAAGTGAGGCCTGGCTGCGTGGTGGTCGCCAGCTCAGAATGAAGGGATAGGGTGAGGCAGCCTGGAAAAAATAAAGAAAATTGTACGTGCAATTGGTTGTGAGGCTGCAGACCTAGTGGGGGGTGGAAGGCCTCTGGAGAAGCATGAGAAAGGGAAAGTCCCTTCAGCTGAAGGGCTAGTGTTGTTGCCATGGGACAAGGAGCCCTGGGTCTGATTCACAGAGTTGGCTGGAGGCGTGGCCATCTGGCTAAGTGGAGGCTGCAGACACAATGAAGGGGCTGGTAGAAGGTAGAATCCCCACTATGGGCAGGTGGGATGAACGGTGGTTCTCCTGAAGGAAGCAACCCTGTAGTGGGAAGAGGTGCCACACGAGAGAAGCCTTTCATGCCAACACAAGGCGTTGATCAGACTGGTCTGTGGATGAGCACAGGGAAAGGAGAAAGAGCAGAGGCGCATGGTCATGCCAGAAAGGGGTCTGTTGGAGTCCTTGGGGAACAAAATGGTGGGGCTACCAGACCACAGGGGCCCGACCGTGTGGTGATGACATGTGATGTCATTGCCATGTGGGTCGGAAGGAGACCGTGGAATTGAGGATGGGCGCGGACACCCAGGGGGAGGGGGGTGTAGAAAAAAAAAGTCTGAAGCAAGCCTAGAAGAGGGAAAAGAAGGTTAAGAGGGGCCACCTTCATTTTTGGGAGGAATTTCGATGGCCATAGGCATGGCCGCAAGGGCCGACTGCAGGGCAATGGCAGATGACGCCAGTGCCACACAGGCCGGAAGGGGAGCCACAAAAAGTGTGGTGGGGGAGTTCAAAATGGAAGAAGCAACACACCAGTATGGGAAGCATGGGGGGGAAGTGGCAGGCAATTTAGGTTGGTTTGGCTGGGCTTTGGCTGGGGAAGGCAAAATATAGGTGCTGGACCCCAGGGCGAAGGGCCCAATTGCAAAACAGGGATGCAGTGGTCTAGGAGATAGGCATGTGGGTTTTTTTTCTAAGAATATTTTGCTGTAAGTGCAGGGGGTGGCGAAGGCTCACAAGAGGGCCGAGAAGAGTGGGGGGGCAGCAATTTGACACTGCTAGCAAGGGCGGCAGGAGCAAGGCGTTGAAGGTGGGGGACAAGGGATATATAAAAAAAAATGAAGCACCGCGAGGAAGGAAAAGGAACGAATTGTATTAGGGGACAGAAGCCAGGATAAAGGTACAAAAGGTGATTCAGGGGCACAGTTGGGGGACAGCATGCTACAGATCAAAAAAAATGTAATTTACGGAAGGAGAGCTCTAGAGGAATTCCAGGTCCCAGTGCCAGAACAAGTGAAGCATTGGGGTGGATGAAAGGGTTTAAAAAAAAAGGTAATGAGAAAGGGGATACGTGGCAGGCAGTGGTTTGTTAACAGATGTTTGTCAGTTTAGATACAGACTGAGGATGGCACCAAGAAAAATAAAGCCCAACAAGGAGGAGTGCTTCAAGGTGGTGATGGAGCTGGTGGAGAAGTGGAGAAGGCAAATCAGATGCTGGAGGTGGCAGAGCCCGAGGGTGTGGAGAAGGGTACAAAGCGAAAAGGGAAGATGGGGAAGGGTAAGGAGACTAACAAAAGGGTACCAGCATGGGTCACTGCTAGGAAGTCAAGTGGGGTGATACCAGTGACGGAACCACGGACCTCTTCCCTGGATAGCCCTGTACCTGTGCAGTGCCCGGACCACACCATGGGACCAGAGGTAGGAACAGACCCAGCAGTACCGATGTGCCAACCTACCCTACCAGTACCAGTTTTAGTGCCATCACCGCCACAATTGAGCTGTTCCCAAGTACCGGGAATACTGCGCTGGGGCACGGCCCTTCACAGACACCCGCACCAGGTAATCAACGGGTGACCATGGAGAGCAATATAAAAGAATATATAGCGTTAATGTTAAAAGGTATGGGGGAAAATGGCATTGGCCAGCTGGAAAAGGCATTGGGTGAGTTAAAAGGGGGTAGTGATGATGGGGAGCGACTGTGGGTAATCAGGGGTAAGAAAGGAATTAGGGGCTCCCCGAGTGCGCTTAGCAGATCATGTTCCCACAGCAGTGAAAGAGAAGATATGGAAAGGGGAATATGTTGATATTTTTGCACTAGCAAATGTAGATAGCATGGAAAAATATGAGGAGAAAGATAGTTTTGAGAAGAAAGACATGGCAGCAGCAGTAGTGCTGCTCGGAAAGGAAGACGTGGACAAAACATGGAAGGGGAAAACGTGGGATAACTGGTCCACAGGCTTTACGTATTTCATGGCCATTGTGATCGAGAAGCAGGCTGAATTAGCTATTCCCTTTCTAACCTACTCCCTCATCATAAAAAATGCATACAAGAAGGGAAGGCATAGCTGATTATGGTATGATGAAAAATTTAGGAAGAGAATGGCACATTTTTGGGATGAACAATGGGTCACCAAGCAAATAGATTTGTGGTTGTAAATTTACATGGATCCCTTAGACAAAGAAACAGAAGGTGAGAAAAGGGCATTGGCAGCAATGAAGGTATGTTGGGGATACAATAGGGCAGCCTGTTACTGGCCGAACTGCCGATTCCGGCACGTGTGCTCCAAGTGTGGGGGGCGTCACCCAGCAGCCAAGTGCAGGTACAGCTGGGAGAAAGGGACGAGCAGTCAGGACAGCTCCCAACAACCATCTTTTCAGAACGGGCAGAATTCCTTTCGGGGGCAGCATTGGGGGAGGGGGAACAGGGGTAGATAAGCAGGGGGTAAATGGCAGGCCTATCAGCCCCGACATCAGGACACATAAGGGGACAAAGCAGGATGGTTTCCAGCTGGCGCGGACACCCATAAATGTAGCAAGGACGAAAAAATGGTTGGAGGGATATCAGGACAGGGTCATGGCAAAAATATTGTGAGAGGGTTTTAAATATGGTTTTAGCTTGCAGTTTAGAGGGTGTAGGAAGAAGACGGTAGCAAAAACCTAAAATCTGTACACAGGGAAGGAAGGGGTGTTGACACAGAAGATTCAGAAGAGGTAAGGGCAGGTAGGGTCGAAGGCCCGTTCACGACCCCTCTACTAACCAGCCTGAGGGTTTCACCCTTGGAATTGGTCCCCAAGAAACAAGAGGGTGAGTACCGGCTAATACACCACCTGTCTTACCCAGAAGGGGGTTCAGTCAATGATTCCATAGGGAAGGAGGACAGCAGGGTCACCTACGCCACACTGGAGGATGCAGTAAAACTGATTAGAACAAAACGGGAAGCATGGGTGGCAAAAACAGACATAGAATCAGCTTTTCACCTCTTATCGGTTAGGCCGGAAGACTGGGACTTACTGGGTTTCTGGGTGGAAGAAAAGTACTATTTAGATAAAGCCATGCCAATGGGGTGTTCAATAGCATGTGCGACGTTTGAGATATTTAGTACCTGGCTACAATGGGTTTTCCAGACCAGGTTCGGGTACTGGATGGTGGTGCACTACCTGGATGACTTCCTGTTCATCGGGGAAGGAAAAGTAGAGACCCAGGTCATGCTTAAGAATTTCCAGAGATTATGCCAGGAGGTGGGGGTTCCATTAGCCTAAGACAAGACTGAGGGACCGAGTCACATAATTGAGTTCTTGGGACTAGAACTGGACATGACAGAGGAATTGTTCCGTTTGCCCAAGCAGGTTAAGAAGCTTAAGGAACTATTGAAAGCTGTAAGAAAATGCTGGAGGGTGCAGCTGCAGCAAGCGCAGTGGCTACTGGGTCACTTGAACTTCGCATGTAGAGCAATTACACCAGGGCGTACATTAACACAGCATTTAGCCTGGGCTACACGGCCTCACCACTGAGTAGATCTTAATAAAATGACTAGGGATGACATGGCGGCATGGGAGCAATTTCTACAAGAATATAATGGGCGCACATTCTGGCAGGATGATTGGGTTTACCACACGGACTTACAGCTATATACAGATGCTGCGGGGGGTATAGGTATGGGAGGGTACCTCCAGGGAAAATGGTTCACAGAACCCTGGCTCGTGGATTGGAGATGGGGGATGACAAAAGACATCACCTTTTTGGAACTATTTCCCATATAGGTGGCTATGATAGTATGGGGAGAGGATCTTAGGAGCAGGCAGATCACATTCTGGAGTGACGATAGGGCAGTCATGGAAGTACTGAACAAAAAAAGGACAAAGTCAGAGACAAGTATTGAACAGAATGGTGTGGTTGGGCTTGTCCTTGAACATGTCTTTCAGGGCAAAACACATCAATGGAGTTGACAACGTGACAGCTGATTGCCTCTCCCAATTGCAGATGGACAAATTCAGGACCATTTCACCTGGAGCAGAGACAAAACAGACCGACATTCCGGATCACGTATGGGTGATTGGATTGGGGGAGCTGAGACATTGTTCTACAACTCCTGGGCCCCTCGGACCCTGAGAGCATATTATGAAACCTCCTGGAGGGCTTTTCAAACATTTCAGGATGAGTGCTGCGGGCAGGTAAGTGGTCCAGCAATGGGGGAACAAGTGGCGCAATTTATAATCAAGGGTTGGAACCAGAACATAGCACACTCAACCATGGGGGTGCACTTGGCGGTCATAGGTCAAATCTGCACATTAAGGGGTTGGAAGGACCCTACAAAAACTAACCTTATTAGGAGAATGATGCAGGGCTGGATGAGGGGGACAGGGAAGAGACAAGATAGCAGAAAGCCGATATCAGAAGGGCTGATGGTAAGGTTACTGGGGGCCTTACAGCATATCTGCATTTCCACAAGGGAGGCTGTGTTATTTCAGGCTCTATACACCACCATGTACAGTGGGGCCTTCAGGCTGAGTGAAATAGAGGGCCACAGCAAGAAGACGGAAGGCAGGGGGTTACAATGGGAGGACATGGAATGGAGGAGTGAAGCCATAACAGTCAATTTACGGCAGTCCAAAATCGATCAGAGAAAACAAGAGAGGAGGGTTTGGTTGTGGAAACACCAAAATAAAACCATTTGCCTGGTGACGGCGCTGCATGTGTATGCAGCAGACCAAAAAAAAACAGGGTAATGGAATGATATTTATACATGGGGATGCCAGGCCAGTCTTGGAGTACCAGGTGGCTGAGGTATTGAACAAGGTATTCCGGTTTGTTGGGGAGTCAACAGAGGGACATTCCTCACCTTCTTTTGGAATTGGGGCAGTGTCAACAGTGGCTGCTCTGGGCAAGGGATCTGAGAAGATCAAAGAGAGAGGAAGATGGGCATCAGGATGTTATAAAAAATACATATAAGAATTCCAATAATAAAATGTTTTGCTCTTCTCTCCCAGAGCAGGTGCATAAAGAAGAAGGAGAAGGGGAAGGAGGGGAGGGAGAGGGAAGGGCATGAACAGATATTCATTCTTTGTGCTTTGATCAACCAGGTGCAACCATGAGGCTCGAGGCGTGGATTTGCAGGCACTCTTTTGTGCATTGGGTGGAAAAATGGGTAGCCTGGAGACAAGGGGGAAAACAGCTGTACCTGGATATTGACACAATAAGACTGTTGTGGAAAGGCCGATGGGGCATGAAATGGGCGCAGCTGCTGCCAGAGCTCAGGGAAATCAGGAGGGATCATAAGTGACCACACCTGATTGTGGTGCATCTTGGGGGCAACAATTTGGGAACAAGGCCTTGGTTGGACATATTTTATCAGATAGAAAATTATGTTAAAATAATAAAGAAATGGTGGCCTGAGGTTACTTTGGCATGGTCAGAAATCAGTCCTCGCAGGGTGTGGAGGCAGGCGGAGAGCTACAAGAGTATAGACAGGGCCAGGAAATGCATGAATGTGAGAGTGGGGAGAGTATTCCAGGGTATTGGGGGAATGGTTATTAAACACGTGATCATGGAGGGGGTAGATGAGTATTACAGAGGGGATGGAGTGCATTTGTCGGGTCTCGGCCTGGCCATGTTCAACACTGAGATTTCGAATGCAATAGAGGCATGGCTGGTACGGAAATAAGGGTCAAAGTGAAAAAAAAATATTTTGGGGGGGAGAAGAAAAGGGGGGAAGTCTACTGTCCATCGCAAGCTGGAGGTGGACTAGTGGAAATAAGAAGCAGGGACATGGTGTGTATGCCCATGCCCCCTGTGTAGGGCATAAGAATAAGAGGCCAGGATACCCTCATGATGTACATCGGGGGGGGCAGAAGAGATGAAGAGATCTGGCTATTATTTAAGAGAACAACAAGAGGCAAATGATATAATGTATGCACTGAATGGAAATGTAAAGTTATGTACATATGATGAGAAAGTGAAATATGGAGAGAAAATGTACCAAGGTGAACAATTTGTGGATTATCAGAAATATCAAATCAGTAAAATTATTGCCAAGACTGAGCAACCTCACACTACTGGTCCATGTATTTATTGGCGGGGTTCTGGAGACAAAGAGGGTTGCCCAAAATTAATGGGGAAGGCCCCATTGTCCCATGACCCAGGCCAAGAAAGTGGGAAGCTCAGAGAGAGAACGGGGGGAGGAAGGGACGGGGTTATGAAGGGGGAGGTCCAGTGACATCACAAAGGAGGCAGGGCAAGAGACCAAGAGAGTGATGAGGTGGCAGCAGAGGAATGGGCAAGGGAGCTAAGGGGATATGGAAAAGGAAGCAGCTAAAAGGGGCTGCACACCAGTGGGGAGCTCACAATTTTGCTCCATAAGGAATTTCCCACCCTCCCACCCAGAACACAGGACTGTAGGGCACTGTGGAAGGTGGAGCACAGTGCTCACTGGGAAAGGTGGATCACAGTGGCAGGTTGTTGAATTATTGCCAAAGGTGTATGGCAAAACAAAAAAGGGGTGAAGGAAACAAAATAGGAAACGAAAAAGGAAAAGGACACAGGATGAAAAATAAGAAGCAAGGGCACGGTGTGTACACCCGTGCTCCCTGTGCAGGACATAAGAATAAGAGGCCAGGATACCCCCCATGATGTACGTCGGGGGCAGAAGAGATGGAGAGATCTGGCTATTAATTAAGAGAACAACAAGAGGCAAAATGATACAATGTATGCACTGAATGGAAATGTAAAGTTATGTATATATGAGGAGAACGTGAAATATGGAGAGAAAATGTACCAAGGTGAACAATTTGTGGATTATCAGAAATATCAAATCAATAAAATTATTGCCAAGACTGAGCAACCTCACACTATTGGTCTGTGTATTTATTGGCGGGGTTCTGGGGACAATTGGCTCCTATGTCAAATACATTATACGGCACTAAGTTTTATTCCTCAGTTTGTGGTTTGACTTTGAAGAGTGCAGACATGTCCAGGTCCACAGAAGATGACAGCATATGACCACAGCAGGTAAGTGTAGGATAAGGGTGGGGTGGTGCATGCTCAGTGGGGGGTCGGGATGGGAGCTGGGGATGGCGGGGATGATGAGGGAGGGTTTTCTCTTTTTTATAGGTTACAAAAAAAATAAAAAAGAGGTTGGAGACTGCTTTCTTTTTTCACAGGTCAACATACTTTAAACATCTTCATAAGGACACTGGGGGTGGGCTCCCCAGTGTCTCATAAATCTGGGGGAGATATAATTAAATTTGACATAGGTATTGGGGCCCCCAATGTTGGTAATAATTAAACAAGGGGCTGTGGGGGGGGTCCAATGCTGGAAGTGGGCATCCCAGTGCCAGATTACGTGACATTTTTTAAATACTCTATTTCAGGATACTGGGGGTGGGCTTCCTAGGTGTCCTACACTGGGGGGAGGTGACAGAACTAATAAATGCTGATATGGGGATTGAGACTCCCAATGTCGTCAACCATTTGTTTAAAGAACTGTCTGGGGGGGCGGCACCTTAACTTAATGCCCTATAATGTACAGGGCACAGGAGCCAGTTGCACTACATGACACAGCTGTCCTTTACTAAATGATAGCTGTGTTGTATAGTTCAAGTGACTCCTATGCTAAACACATTATACGGCACTAAGTTTTAATCCTCAGTTTGCAGTTTGGCTTTGAAGAGTGCAGACATGTCCTGGTCCACTGAAATGACACCAGAGGACTTTGGAGGTAAGTATAGAGTTAAGATGAGGTGTGGGTAGGTGATTGCTCAGTTGAAAGATCGGGATGGGGAGGGGTGAGCAGTGATGATGAGGAATGATTTTCTTTCTTTCAGATTTAAATTTAAAAAAAATATGTTGAGGGATAGTTTTCTTTTTTGCAGGTATTCATATAAAGGTAATCTATCTCGGGACACTGGGGGTGGCCTCCCCAGTGTCCCACTTAGCTGTGTGTCTGGGGGGGGGGAGTTGAATTACATAAAACAACAGGCTATGGGGTCATCCAACACTAAGGGTGGGCATCCCGGTGTCAGATTGTAGTAATAAAAAATAGATAGATAGATAGATAGATAGATAGATAGATAGATAGATACATACATACATACATACATACATACGTACATACAAACATACATACATACATACATACACTGCCACAGGTGATTGGGACCCCTGGTGTGTAGATACAGGTGAAGGCACAGTCAAGCTGGGCTACAATGACAGTAGCCCGATCCCTGGCCTACGAGTGGCGATAGCAGCGGGGGTTGCACTACAGGTATATGACACAGCTGTCATTTATTAAAGACAGCTGTGTTGTATAGTGCAAACTGCTGCTTTTGCAAAAATTCAAGTTATGAATAGAACATTCATTTTTTGAACTGTGCATGCTCAAAATGGAATATTTTTATTAAATAATTAAAAAACTTTTTAACAGTGGGACCTAAAAACCTCAAAAGTACATGCCTTGGACCAACCAAGATCAAACCGGCAAATTTCAGGTTTCAAAGCCTGCTACTCTGTTAGTTATAGGGTAGCAAAAAAAGGTCTTAAAATTTGCAAAAATGGAGACATTTGCACCTCTGTAGCTTTGCCTCCCCTGAACCAATCTAGAAAAAATGTACAGGATCAAGAGAAATTGGCACAGAGGCTGTGCTGTCCAAATTTCATGTAAATCAGTTGAACAGAATGCAAAGTTATTAAGGTGCAAATAGCTGGGCTTTATATAGAAGTGCTTACACTACCCTAATATACAGATGTGACCATGCCTGAGATAGATAGATAGATAGATATCTTATAGGGGCATGATTGTGAACCATAGTTAGAGTTATAGAAACATAAACATATAGAAGTTGGCGGCAGATAAGGACTGCAAGGCACATCCAGGCTGCCCATTTTTTCTACCTTATGAATGTGCCATAGGCCTTTACTCTGCCAATGACCTATCTATTCATTCTCATATGTATTGCTCCCTTATGCCTATCCAATGCCTGTTTGAAGCCCTGCACTGTATTCATACCCACCACTTCCTGAGGTAGACCATTCCATGCATCAACCACCCTTTCTGTGAAAAAGAACTTCCTCACATCACAACTTAATTAGCCTACTTCTAATCTCATGCTGTGTCCTCTTGTCCTGCTATTTTTCTTATATTGAAACATATTAGACTCTTTCACCTTGTTAATGCCCTTATGATGTTTGAATGTTTCGATCATATCACCTCTTTCCCTCTTTTGCTCTAAGGTATACATATTGAGCTCCTTTAATCTGTCCTCATATGTTTTCTGATGCAGTCCCTGCACCATTTTGGTTGCCCTTCTCTGGACTGCCTCCATTTTGTTAATGTCCTTACTCATGTGCAGCCTCCAGTACTGCATGCAGTACTCCAGATGGGGCCTAACCAGTGTCTTGTAAAGTGGGATTATTACCTCACTCTTATGACTTGTGATACCCCTACTAATACACCTCAACATCCCTCTAACCTTATCTACTGCTTTAGTGGTCTGCTTGGATGATTTCTGGTCATCTGTGATGATGATGCCCAAGTCTCTTTCTTCCTTTGTGATTGCCAGCAACTTTCCTCCCAATCAATAGGTAGCTTCAGGGTTTCTCTTCCCTATGTGCATGATCTAGAACTTCTTTGTGTTAAACCCCAGTTGCCACTCTTCTGACCATTTTGCCATTTTATCCAGATACCGTCTCATTCTGCCCACCCCATTTGGATCATCTACTCTTTTGCAGATCTTGGTGTCATCTGCAAACAAACAAACTTTACCCTCCAGTCCATCTGCAATGTCACTGATGAAGATAGTGAAGAGGACTGGCCCCAGGACTGATCCCTGAGGTACCCCACTTGTGACTTGCATTTCTTCTGACTGTATATCTTTTTCCACCATGCTCTGTTTTCTGCCTTCCAACCAGTTTTCCACCCAGTTGATCAACCTCTGACCCACCCTGAGCTTACCTAGCTTATTAATCAATCTTCTATGTGGAACAGTATCGAAAGCTTTCCCGAAGTCAAGGTAGGTGACATCAACTGCACTCCCTTGGTCCACCACTCTGGTTACCCCGCCAAAGAAATCTATGAGAGTAATTTGACAGGACCTTCCTATTGTAAACCCAAGCTGTTTTGGATCCTGTGCTCCTATGAATTCCAGGTGTTGCACTATCCTTTCCTTGAGGAGTGCCTTCATAATCTTGCCTACTACTGAGGTAAGACTGACTGGTATGTAGCTCCATGCCTCCTCCCTACTGCCACTCTTGTGGAGTGGGAACATATAAGCCCTTCTCCAGTCTTCTGGGATCTCTTCTTTGCTCAGAGACTCACTGAATAGTTCTGCTAATGGCTTTGCTAGTTCCACCCTTAGTTCTTTAGTACTCTGGGATGCATGCCATCAGATCCTATTGCCTTGTCCAACCTGAGCTTAGCGAGCTCTTGTAGGACCCTTTCATTTGTGAAGGGACTTACGCATACCTCCCTCCCCCCTGCGTCCATGGTGCTGAGCTGTGGGCCCTGCCCTACTTTCTCCTCAGTAAATACTGAGCAGAAGTATCTATTTAGGATAGATGCTTTTCTTTGGTCTTCCTCCACACACTCTCCCTTATCCTCTTTGATCTTAGCAATAATTCCATCTGGACTTTCTCCTTTCACTAATGTATCTGTAGAAAGTCTTGTCCCCTTCTTTTACTGCTTGTGCTAGTGTTTCCTCAGTTTGGGCCTTTGCCTGCCTTACTGCCTTCCTTTCTTCCCTTAGGGAAGTTTGGCATGCCTCCCTATCTTTGTCCCACTTCGTTTCCTTGGAGTGGTGTTCTTCCCATTCAATGTATTGGGTGGTGCACCCCTCTCCCCATTTGCTAGTTTAAATATTCTGCAAAGTCATCAAACTTCTGTCCCAATGAACTGACTCCTCCTTAGTCAGATGAATTCCTTGCAATTTAAAGAACTTTTGCTCCCAAAACTGTTGCCAATTACCTACAAATCTGTGTCCTTTTACATGGCAGCAGCCCTTGAGCCATATATTTATATCCCCTTTCTCCCCTTCTCTGACCCCTGTCCATATGCTCCCCTCTCCCAGACTGGCAGGATCTCAGAGGAGGAGATGTTGGACAAAATGGATGACAGTTTGTCTCCCAGCCTGGTCAGGTGTTCCATGGTCTCCACAATTGTCTGGCTAGGGAGATCGTTAGTCCCTATGCGTACCATGATGTTAATGTTTTCTCCTGCTTCCTGCATGATTTTAGCAATGTGATCAGTGTCTCTATACACTGATGTACCTGGGAGACATCTGACAATTTCTCCTGGCTAGAGGTAGGTATCAACTCCCCAAATCATGGAGTTCCCTATTATCAGAAGTATTTTGTATTTCATTTTTGCTTTTTTTATTTTGGTCTCTGCTTTGTGTGAGTTTTGTAGCACTAGCTCCTGTGCTGCAGTGTCCTGCTCTGCAGTGTCCTCTGCCCCTTTGTTTGATTTTGGAGATAGAGGAAGATACCTGTTTGTAGTTTTTATATGGTTTGTAGCAGTGATACATTGGTGAGCATTGTGTAATGGAGCACCTGATTTGCCTCTCCTAACCACCTGTCAACCTCCTGGACCAACTACCCTCTGTGGTCGAGGTGCTTCCGTTGGATGTTGGGGAAATGGCAGGTGGTTCTTGTAAAATATTTCCTCCTGAATATGAGATTTGAGATGCACAATCTCTGCCCATGCTACCCGGAGCTGAGCCCTTAGATTTCTGATGGTTCAGCATATAGGACAGCATCCTAAATCCTGTATAACTGCCCTTTTGAAAAGTGTCCCTCAGTACCGGCACTTAATATCCATTCCAGTTGAGCTGCTGAGTTTATAACCTGGTCTGAGTACTTAGAAGGAAAATGAAAGCAAATTTTTTTTTTGTTTTGTTTTTTGTTTCTTTGTTTTTGTATAAATTTTTATAACAAGTTAAACTAATTATAATAATAATAATAATTTTATTTTTAAAGTGCCTTTCAAATTTTCAAAGCGCTGTACAAAACATATAATAAAAAAAAAGACCAACCATTATAATACACTATAAAACCTTCATAAAAACCACAATTGTAACAACAATTTATATAGTACTATAAAAAGCAATTTGATACAAATGAGTTTTTAGGCCACTCTTAAATTCCCCCAGGGAGGTGCACTGCCATAACCAATGGGGTAGAG
Organism: Neoceratodus forsteri; assembly: GCA_016271365.2. Lineage (NCBI taxonomy): Eukaryota > Metazoa > Chordata > Ceratodontiformes > Ceratodontidae > Neoceratodus > Neoceratodus forsteri. The sequence continues at coordinate 575,575,380 of CM057449.1, read as the reverse complement.
AATTCCAGAGAGTGGGAGCAGCGTAGGAAAAAGCTCTACTACCAGAAGAATTTAGACTCACTCTCGGAATCTCTAGCAACCCCTCATCAGCTGAACGGAGCAATCGGCCAGGGCAGTAAGACACTAGAAGATCTTTCAGATAAGCTGGACCCTGGTCATGTAGGGCTTTAAAAGTCAATAAACAGACTTTAAAGGTGATCTGCCACCGAACAGGGAGCCAGTGCAGTTCGCACAGCACCGGGGTAATATGACAGGACCTACTAGTTCCGTCAAAACCTCGGCCACCGCGTTCTGCACTAGCTGAAGGCGGTGGATTTCAACCCCAGAAAGCCCAAAATACAGGGAGTTGCAGTAGTCCAGACGAGAGGACACAAAGGCATGGACCAACATAGGCAGCATGTCAGACAGAATGAGGTGTTTCACTCTAGCGATATTCCTAAGATGGTAAAAGGAAGTCTTGATGACTGCTGACACCTGCAAATGCAGTGTCAGCCTGTCATCTAAGATAACCCCTAGGTTATGTTCCCGTTAATTGTGCTCCTTTAAAGGAAAACTCCATGCTAAAATCAGAAAAAGATATGTAGTAGTCTTTTTCTTTCTGTGTTCCAACCAGTTCCAAGCATTTTCTTTTCCTCTGGCTGTGAGAGATGTTTTTTTCTAATTTTCCCTAACTGTTTTATTGCCCTTGGAGGTTGCCATTCTGGTTTCTTTTATGGCCTCTAGTCTTCCCAGAGTGCCCTTTGGTGTGATGTCTAATTGCCCCTGCAGTAAGCCAGTGTCTTGTTACAAGGTCTGTCACAGCTCGGCCACAGAGAAAATACTTCTTCCAGAGAAGACAAACTGCTAGACTTTGGGTGAGTGTAATCATTATTATTTTTTGATATCAGTACCTTGTCCTGCTCTGCTCTGCTGTGTGGTGTGTGTGTGTGTGTGTGTGTGTGTGTGTGTGTGTGTGTGAGTGTGTGTAAATCATGTCAGTGTTTACTCTAGTCCTCTCAGTCACTTTCAGTTTTTGCACCAGTACTAAGTAGAAAAAATTGAATATCACCTTATAGGTTGTAACATAGCAGGACAAGGTACTAATATCAAAAAATAATAATGATTACACTCACCCAAAATGTAACAATGTGACTTCTTCTCTGAAAGAAGTATTATCTTTGTGGCTGAGCTGTGACAGACCTTGATAAATTTAGGGGCATAGCTACAGCACTGTCACATGAACCAGGGTGCATCGTAGGAGAAAGAAAGCCAATAAACCTATTTGTGATGGAGATCCCCGGGGTCGTACAACTACCATACAGCTAGCAGGCTAATTTAGGAAAAACTCCTAATAGTAGATAGAGGGAAGGACACACTAGGACTTAACATACATATCAAAACACTCTACATAACATATTTTTTTGCACATTCTGGGTGGACTTCTCCTTTAAGTGAGGTCACTGTGTGGATACTCCTCTGACCCTCACCTTCCTACTTTGCTACAGGAAATGTCATGACTGTGCTACTCTATAAAAGGAGTGTAGCATGGGGTGGTTGGTTGAGCCCCTCCCCTGCTTGAAAAGAATAACCACAGAAGATATACCCTACAAACACTTTTTCTACAGAGAAAAAGAAAGCAGCAACAGAAGATATACCTTGCAAAAAACAATTTGAATCAGAGAAGATTACATCTGTAATTTGTAAGCACAAAACAGTAACAAACCTGTAGGCACACCCTGTAATAATTCAGCAGAAAGTATATCCTGCAACAGCAATTTGAATCACAGAACCATGAAGCAGTAAAATGTAAGCAATAAACAGTAACAAAACCTGTGAGCACATAAGAAAATAGTAACACACAGTAAATCTGCCTAGCCAAAAGAAGCCTTAACCTTTTTCCTTGCTCTGATAATGTTGTTCCTTGCTTTTATCTTACAAGCAAACCTAGAAAAAAAAAAGAGCTCAGGTAAAGCTAGGTGCCTCTGCCAGCAAACCTAGTCTTTCACCTCAAAAACACCAACTAACTTGACCTTTTAACTCTTCCCTCCGTTGGATGTTACTAAGACTTTGTCAGCTCCACCCCCCGAACCCCAGTTACACTCCAAATCCCCTGGAAGAGCTGTGGGAGGAAAGCAATTAGCTCCTTCAATGTGAGAAGGAGACTGCAACCCCTTTGAGACCAAAACACAAACCTTTCAGCAAAAAATAAAATATCTGCAAATAGTAACTTTGCTTATCCTAATAATAGATAAAAAAAAGTTATAAAACCTGTAAGCACCTCCTGTAACAATTTCACAGAAGATATGCCCTGCAAAAACACATTGCTACAGAGAAAAAAAAGCAGTAACAGAAGATGTATCTTGCAAAAAACTATTTGAATCAGAGAAGATTATTGCACAAAACAGTTACTCACCTGTAGGCACACCCTGTAATAATTTAGCAGAAACTATACCCTGCAACAGCAATTTGAATCAGAGAACAATAAAGCAGTGAAATGTAAGCAATAACCAGTAACAAAACCTGTGAGCACAGAAGAAAATAGTAACACACAGTATATCTGCCTAGCCAAAAGAAAACTTAATCTTTTTCCTTTTTCCTTGCTCTGATAATGTTGCTCCTTGCTCTGTCCTTACAAGCAAACCTATATGAAAAGAGTTCAGTTGAAGTTAGGTGCCTTTGCCAGCAAACCTAGTAGCCTGTTTAATGTTACATCTCAAATTGTGCTCTTTAATAACTTTGCAGCCATTTCACAGATTTGCACAAAATGTGGTATGCACTGTCCTATTGGATAGATCTCTTGATGTGGCAAGTTTATTTCCATTGAGATGTGTGGATTCTAAGATCCGAATAGTGTCAAAAAATAAAAAGTCACCACTTTTTGCATTTTTTTACTCATCGACTTGTGCCCAGATGGTGTGGAATTTTGGTGTGCCTTTTTTATGGAAGAAAGAACTTGGGTAACAGAACTGCCACTGCTAGTTTTGTGCAAAAATATTAAAGTGTTGCAAAATTATTGCATTTTTAAGTTCCCAATATATCCTATGGCAAGGTCATTTTTATGCTTGCTTGAGTGCAGCACAGAAGAAACATTTTCAGAAGAGTAGAGTATTGCAGAGTTGTAGCAGTGCATGTCACTTGGCCACCAATCAACAGGGAAGCTGCCAATGAAGACAGTTTCAGAGCAACCACCGGACTTGAAAGAAATCTGCCACTCCATTCATGGGCAGTTTCATCACTGCAGTGGCAGATCTCTCCCCCCAACCCTTCCTGGCAAGCAAGACCATTCCAGTCATGGACATTACAGTGTATAGTAATATGCATGGCTGGATGTATGAGCAAATCATTTGCTCAGTTTGCCTTTCCCGGTGAAATAAAAAATGAGCCATATGGCTTTGCAAAATTGGAGGCTCCTGACACCCACCATACACTCCCCCCAAAGCCAACATCAGGGTGCCCAATCTCCTTGTCAGCATGCACCCCCAAGCTCTCTTTTTCCAACAACAGGGTGCCCAGTCCCTGTGTTGGCATGCACCCCCACTATTTTGGCACACTGGGAGCCCACCCCAGTGTGCCAAAGTAAACATTATGTTTTTCTGAAACTGGGATGCCCACTCCTGGTGTCAGATGTACCCCCCACACCCCCTTTTTTCAGATGGCCTTGGGGTGTCCAATCCCTGATAGGCATTAATCCCTCCCTTCCACTAGTCTGGCAAGCTGGGAGCCCACCCCAGTGTGCTGAAATCTATTTTTCATAAAATTACACCTGTAAAAGAAGAAAACCATCCTCTGATGTGTTTTCTTTACCTGTAAAAAAGAAAATGGTCCCTCATCATCCTGGTGGCCCCCTCCCCCGTCCTGACCCTCCCTCTGTGCACCTCACCTCCCCACACCCCATACTTACCTCAGGAGATCTGGTGCTGTGACCTTCTGTGGACCAGGAACACATCTGCACTCTTCAAAAGCCAACCTCAAACTGAAGAAAATCATGGTAAGCACTATAATGGGAGTCAGAATGGGGGTTTCAATGTAGGTTGATATCTCAGCCATTATTTGGAGTTTTAGCCCCAAATTTTCAGCGTGGGGTTCTTGGTACCCCACCTCATGACCACTGACACTGTCATTTCATTTCTTGGTCCCAAAAGGTGATTTTGCTGTCACTGTTTGGAATCACCTTTTGGGACTGATTAACTAAACAACAGTGCCACTGTTCATGAGGTGGGGTCCCAAAAAGCCTATGTTGCAAATTGGGTGAAAAAAACTCTAAATAAATGACTGCATTACAAGCGTGCATTGCACAGTTTGTATGCATGCTCATAACTTTGCCAATTTTTAATATTTACACTCCAAATTTCTAACATTGCCATTTTCTAACACCTCCTTATGAACAGAGAGATGGACAGGTTGGGAGGCCTTCCTGTAGTTTGTGGAGTGGTGTGCAGCCAGAGGCTTTGTCTGGGGTAAGGCACAGAAGAGGTTCAGCCAAAGTAGGTTTTGTTGAGAACATGGTTGGGGCAGTGGGGGGTCAGGTGGATTAAGAAGGAGGGGAATAGATAGTGGGTGATTCAGGGAGGGAGTAGAGGGAGATTGAGAACAGTGAGAGGTTTAGGTTGGGTGAGGGGGGATCAGGTGGAGGTTTCAGGGGCCATATTTCGATAGTGCAATGACAGATCTTTTATTTATGTCACTTTGTGTGTGTATATATAGATATATATATATATATATATATATATATATATATATATCTATATCTATACACACACACATATTGCACATATTGAAAAACTTAATGCATCATTTAGACTTGCTGTGACAAAAGTGCACCCTAACACCTCACCCCTTCCCTGTGGAGATGAGGAGGTGTTGGGGATAGGAGAATGGGGTGAGTTTCTTTATTTTGACTCATATTTCAACATAGCCTTTTTATGACCTCAAAACATGTACCCAGCACAGAAAATGTTCAAATCCCTGCCAAAATGTAATTCTGCACAACCACAATGCCACTGTATGCCAAAGGTGTGAAAACATGTCTTGGACTGTATTTGAGAAATGACAGCTGTGACACACATCAGGTGGGGTAATAAGAATAGAATGTTGAAAATACAGGGTGAAAAAATTGAATATTTGCTATCTTACGAGCATGCGTAGTGAGATTGTACCAAATGCCCATATCACAGCCATTTTTCAAAATTTTGTCCTGAAGTTTTTAACATTGCCTTCTTATGACCCAACCTGATGAACCTTGTGACTGTCATTACACAAATATCACTGTAAAGGTGATTTTGCCAAATGACTGCAAAATTACTTTTCCAATGAGAGTTGGCTTATGACCATCATATCGTTCAGTAGTTGGGGACCCCAGTACTCAATGTTGAAAATTTGGGACCAAAATCTTAAAACATGCCAGAGTTATGGCCAAAAGTTGAACCCCCCATAGAAATACATAGGACTGCATTTACGTTAGTTCAGCATGCAGTTGCTGGTTCCAGCAGCAAGACACATCTTCGATCGAGGGAACAGGTGTCAAACCAGAGACCTCATTAGGTGAGTGATATTCTGGGGGGATGTCAGGGGGTGTGGGGAGGTGGGTACACAGTGGGGGATGGGTGCAGAGTACAGGTGTGATCAGCAATGGACTGTTTCCTTATTTAAAGGGAAAATGGCCGCAAAAGACAATGAGGGAGGATTTTTTACTTTTTACTACAAAAAAATTATTTAAATAAAGGGGCACATATACGGGACCCAATGCTACCAATGATAACTAGGATTGTGGAGAATGGGGGAGTACCACTGGACACCTGGGAGATGTGGCAAGAAAGCCACAATGATAATAAAAAAAATATAAAATGAATAAAACAAACATTTTTATAAAATATAAAAAAAACAAGCACCAAAAAAAAATATTGGGGGGGGTTGGGGTACCACTAGCCACCAGGCATAATGGATGAAAAAAGGGGGTAAAAATAAACAATATCCTTGTTCATGGACACAATTCCTTTCCCATCAGTCTTTGTCCATCATGGTGGACAAGAAAAATGGCTGACAGGCAAGGATTCCCAGTCTGGCCATCTGGTCATGAAATTTAGATGACCAGATGGCCAGAAATGAATCCTCTTCCACCACCCAAATTCCTTATCCATCAATCTTTGTCCATTATGGTGGACAAGGAAAATGGTTGATAGACAAGGATTCCCAGTCTGGTCATCTGGTTATCCAAATTTCATGACCAGATAGCCAGATTGGGAATCCTTTTCTGTCAGCCATTTTCCTTGTTTGTCATGGTGGACAAAGATTGATGGATAAGGAATTCGGGACAAGGAAGTTAGTGATCTATGGACAGGGATTTAAACAAGTAAAAATAAACATTTCTGAGGGCAGAAACACACCACAAAGCACATAGCAGAACTCATCAACTCCGAATGAGCATAAATCACACTTAGATGCATGACAGAGATGCCCCTGGGCAAAGTTATGACACTTTTTGGGGGGCAAATAAAAAAAAAGATGGTGGCTTGTGAACAGGGATTTTTTTTTTCATACGAACAGGGATTTTATAAATCCCTGTTCACAAGCTGTCAAAGTCCTTGTTCATGAGGCAAATCCTTGTTTGCCATTTATACACCTATCCAAAAGACTGAACTGAGCATGCTCAGAACCCTAAATTTCAAAATTCAATATTTTAGAATGGATTAATATTTTTTTTCACCAAACTAATGCTGGCTTGTTCTTTGGGGCAACCTCTATCTACTCTGAATATTTCCGACCAAAATTCAAGATTGTGTGCACACTGCATCATGGGCAAAAATCAGCAAAAACTAGCAGAAAAAAAGTAAAAAGCACACTTTTTTCACTATGCCCTGCACAAAAACCACACAGCCAATAAAAACAAAATTTGGAACATCAAGAGATCTACCCCACAGGATGACACATACCATATTTCATGCAAATTCATTGAACAGTTGCAAATTTATTAAAGTATAAAATTTGGGGATTAACATTAAACTGCCTACTCAACCCTAACTATAGTGGTGCTACCACACCACTAACATATATATTATATGCAAAAAACATTGTTAATGCATCAGTTAGGGTTCTTCTACAGAGAAAAAAGTGAGAAAATTTGATTTTAGAGTTCCCACCCTTGCACCCCACCCCAGCCCCCACCCAACAGGCATTGGGATGTGCGTTGGTCATTAGCCCCTAATTGTCACCCCATCCCATGTGTAAACAAGCTGAGGTGGTGCAGTGTAGGAGAATGGGGTGCGAGATAGGGCCAATAACCCCAACACACACCCCGATGCCTGTTGGTGGCGGCAGGCTTGGGGTGGGGTGCAAGGGGTGGGATCCCTAAAATCAAATTTCCTTGCTTTTTTTACTGAAGAAGAACCCTAACTGATGCATTAACAAAGTTTTTTGCATAGAATTTCCTTACTTTTTAAGAAAGAATAGAAAAATAGAAAGTTGCACCCACCACGTGATTTTATGTGACATAGTAACAGTAAGTGCAATGCAAATGCAAGCACAAATTGTTACGCACATGGTGATGCAAATGTAAATGGTAACACAAACAGAAATAGAAATGTAAGTGCAAAGTGACGCCAAAGCGAACAGCGATGGAAATGCAAACGGAAGTGCTTACGGAATGCAACTGGTAACGCGCATGTTCATGATACCGCAATTGGAAATGCAAATGCTAATGGTAACAACAACAATAATGCCAAAGGAGACAGAAATGGAAACGCAAATGCAAGCGCTTATGGAAACACAAACCGTAACACGCACAGGCATGGTACCACAATTGTAAATGCAAATGGTAACAGTAACAGCAAGAATAATACCAAAGGAAACAGAAATGTAAATGTAAATGCAAGCACATATGGAAACGCAAACTGTAACACGCATGGTCATGGTACCACAATTGTAAATGCAAATGGTAACAATAACAGCAACAATAATGCCAAAATAAACAGAAATACAAGCATGTACGAAAACGCAAACCGTAAGGTGCACAGTCACGGAACCATAATTGTAAACCCAAATGATAATGCAACAATAACGCCAAAGGAAAGAGAAATGCAAATGTAAATGTAAGCGCATACAGAAACGCAAACCATTATGCTCACGGTCATGGTAGCGCAATTGTAAATGTAAATGGTAGTGGTAACAGCAACAATAAAGCCAAAGGAAACAGAAACGCAAACACAAATGCAAGGGCATATGGAAATGCAAACTGTAATGTGCACGGGCACGGTACCCCAATTGCAAATGGTAACGGTAACAGCAACAATAACACCAAATGAAACAGAAATGGAAATTCAAGCACAACAAAAATGCAAACCGTAATGCACACAGTAGCGTAGACGGGAACAGTGATGCGAACTGGAATGGAAGTGCAACAGGAAATGCTAACTGGCACAGTGACGAAAAGGCAAACCTTTTTTTCCCCAAAAACTGCATTGAAAAACACAATGAAAACAAAGAATGTATGCATAATAATGGACCTCGGAGCACACAATTAGGACTTGGAATACTAAATTGCTTACATCTCAGGAACCGTACAACGTAGAAAAATAAAATTTGTATGAATTATGACTTTCCTGGCTATTTTTGTACTTAGCCCTCTTTTGGGGGGCTAAGCATTTCTGTGATGAAAAGTCAGAATCTCACACTGTTTCCTAGATACAGGCCCTGAAAGGCGTGACGGATGCCATAATGTTATCCTATGGGAAAAGGTGTCAATTTCGGAGTGCAGTCACTTTGCAGCCCTGTAATATTTTTTCACCAAACCACCAAAATACACATCTGTGGGATGTTGGCTTTCTTTCCTCCAAATTTCAGTCCAAAAGACCAAACTGTTATTTTGCAGCAGGGCGGCAACAAATTCCTGTAATGCAGCGGACACCGTAATGTTATCCTATAGGAAAAAGCATCAACTTTGTAGTGCCATATGTTTGCTGCCATTTAATATTTTTTGACAATCCACCAAAATGCACATCTGTGGGATGTTGCCTTTCTTCCTTCCAAATCTCAAGTAAAAAGACCAAACTGTTTCCGAGATATTCAATGTCAAAGATTAGTAAAATTTCCCTATCTATTCCATTATAAAAAATCTGGCCCTCTTGTCCCTATTTCATGATCAAAAATCGCGATCAAAGAATCTCACTAGCAAAGAATTTACAGGCTCGTGATCAAAGAATTTGCAGGCTCACGAACAAAGAAAAAAAACTGTTCTAATTAAAGAAATTCAAAGAATTGCAGTAAACCACCACCATGGTTTATCAGCACGAAGCCCCCTGAGTAAAACCCACCCTCATTTGTCTTCCTAGGACACCCCTAAGCTGAGAAAAATTATTTTAAAATCTGGCCATCTCGTCCCTCGCTCGCGATGCATGATCACAATCAAAGAATCTCGTGATCAAAGAATTTGCTCGCTCGCAAACAAAGAGTGAGGGACGAGATGGCCAGATTTTAAAATGAGTTTTCTCAGCCCAGGAGTACCCTACAAACTTAAATGAAGCTGAGTTTTGCTCAGGGGGCTTTGTTCGGCCCCATCTGAATAATAATAATAATGTATTAAATATCCCTGGTAGTCTAGTGCCCACCCATCATAATGAAAAATATAACCATGTGTGATGTCCTGGTAGTCTAGTGCCCCCCATGTTTATTTTTTTACATCCCTGGTAGTCTAGTGGCCCCCTCAAGTTGTATAAAATAATTATTACTGTTAATATCCCTGGTAGTCTAGTGCCCCCCCCAATATGTATGAAATAATATTCATTGTTGTTGTACATATCCCTGGTAGTCTAGCGGCCCCCCTCCATCATATTTATCATAATTATTTTATACAACTCGGGGAGACACTAGATTACCAGGGACGTAACAAAATACACAGTGGGGAGGGCACTAGATTACCAGGACATTACACATGATAATATGGCCACTAGACTACCAGGGATATTTAATACATTATTATTGTTATTCAGATGGGGCAGAATGAAGCCCCCTGAGCAACACCCAGCCTCATTTAAGTTTGTAGGGCACCCCTGGGCTGAGAAAACTCATTTTAAAATCTGGCCATCTTGTCCCTCGCTCGTGATGCACAATAGCAATCAAAGAATCTCGTGATCAAAGAATTTGCAGGCTCATGATCAAAGATCATTAGCAAGCCACGAACGAAGAATTTAAAAGCTCAAAACTCTATTTTTGGACCGATATGGATAAAACCAAAGGCATGGCTCGATAGATCGGGGTCCCCTGAGTAAAACCCATCCAAGTTTTACTACAGAAGTGACCCCTGAGCTGAGATATTTGTGTTTTATGATCATAAATTTCAAAACAAGATGGTGGACTTTGAGATCAAAGAATTTTGAAAATCCTCGGGGACAAAGATTCTTGAACCGTGAGGCTTCAAATTCTTTGATCGCCAGGTGGGACCAGATGTCCAAAACCCCATTCTTTATTCGCAAAATTTACATTAATTTTCCCTTTGACTTATAATCAGAATTTAAAAGTGGCATAATGTTTGAATGCCATAATATTTTTTCACCAAACAAAAAGCAGCATGTTCAGCCACCAAAGCTCTTTCAAACAAGCCATCTCACAGAGTGGCATGATACATGATGGCCATGCAGAGCCACGTCCAAAATCCCAAACGCTGCCTCCAAAAATGAATACTTATGCGTTTTTCAGTGCATTTATATGCAAAGACTGTAAGTCCAACTGAACCACAATTTGGCAAATCAAGAGATCTACCATGTCCCACAGCGCATATCAAATTTCAGGCAAATCTGTTGAATGGGTCCAAAGTTATTAATGCCCAAACTTTTGACTTTAGTATGTAAGTGACCGCTGAACCCTAACTATAGTGGTGCGACCACGACACTATAATATATATATCTATATATATATTCTGTCCCATCCAGAAGGTAATTTCATGGTCACTGCATGAAATCACCTTTCGGGCCCAAATAAAGATATTTTACCACCCGTGTTCATAGTGTGTTGTCCCAGAAAAGGCCATGTTGAACATTTGGTGAAAAAATTCCTACAAATACCCGAGTTACATACGTTCATTGAAAATGTTCTATGCACGTGCATAACTTTGGTAATTTTCAATATTTTTCCAGCAAATTTTCAGCATAATAATTTTTTCACACCACCTTATGAACAGTACAGCTGGTCATTTTTCATATCCTACCTGAAATGTGATTTTACACCTGTGGTGTGGAATGGCATTTTGGTATGAAGTTTATGATTTTCACCTATGGGGTTTATGAAGTGGCTTCATCAGAAGACTATGCTGAACATTTTGGGGTCAACATATGAAAAAATGCCAAAGTGAAGACATTTCATTACAATTTCACAATGACCACTTCTAACTTTGGAACTGTTAAATATTTTTACTCCAGATTTTTAACATAGCCTTCTTATTAACCCACCTCATGTATGTCACAGCTGTCATTTTTCAAATCATGCCCAAAATGTGTTTTTACTCCTGTGGGGTGGAATGCTGTTGCAGTTTTACAAAATTACATTTCAGCATGTAGTTGACAATTTTTCTGTACCGGGGTACATGAGGTGCGGTAATAAGATGGCTATGCTGACAGTTTGGTCACTGTTGTCCTATAAATGGAAGTGCAGGGCCTGGAAGGCCCTGTGCTACCTCACCTACATAGATATGCCCATCTATAGAGGGATGGAAGCGCAGGGCCTGGAGGGCCTAACACTTCCACAGACAAATAAGGATATGATTATACTATCTGTAAAAGTAAGGAAAATAATTGCAAAAAACTTCACTAATACTTCAATTAGGGTTCTCACTAAAGCACAAAAGCAGGGAAATGTGGTGTTGGGAGTGTACATTTAAGTCCTTGGCCCTAACGATCACTCCATTCTCCTATACTGTGCCCATCTCAGGTTATTTGCTTGTAGAATGGGTTGAGCATCTGGGCTGATGACCCCAAAGTACACACACACAACACCTGTCAGTGTCTGCAGGGTGGGGTGTGGTGTAAGGGTTGGAAACCATAACACCACATGTCCCAGCTTTTATCACTTTAGTAAGAACCCTAACTGATGCATTAATGAAGTTTTTGTGATTGATAGATAGATAGACAGACAGACAGACAGACAGATAGATAGATAGATAGATAGATAGATATCAATCTTTATTTTACCAGGAGAAAACACCGTTGAGAGGACTCATTTGCAAGGTGGTCCTGGGTGGATTCTACAACAGTATGAGATGGTTCATCAAACAATACAATGGCAACAGACAATAAAGGACCATAGGCCATTACACTGTTGTAATACAATACAATACGATATAAGTAGGTTGACAATGCAATCAAAAAATGCCATGGAATAGAGGAAATTAGGAAGGAAGGAAATGGTTGGAAGAAAGGGCAATATAGGAGACATAAAATTAAATGGGGGGGAATGGGGAGGCAGGAAAAATCAGAGGGTGTAGTATATAAAGGGGAAGAAGGCAGGATACCAAGTGCAACCAGGAGATGGGATCAGGTGCTATATGTACAGTACAACAAGGGGCAAATGTTTGGTAAGGACTGCATTAAGAGGAGCAGCTGCAAGTTTCCTTTAAGGAATGTCTCAGCACATGTCAGTGGCACAGCAGTTTGTAGACTCACCTCTGAGACTGGAAGATCAGAAGGCTGTATGTTTTATCCCCACACCAGGAACTTGGGTTAAATCCTAATACTGACATTGTGGTGTAGCATGAAGGGGGTGCTGCACTCCTGAGGTGCCATCTTTCAAATGAGACATTAAACCGAAGTCACATCTGCCTGTTCTGGTGGTAGTTCAGGTGGATATTAAAGATCCCCTTCGCACTTCTCAAAAAGAGCAGGAGAGTTTATTAAAGTGAAAATCAAACAATACAATACAAATCAAATCAAAGGTATTCACTCAGTTCCATAAGAAATAAATCAGCTTAGTCATGGGGTTACAGAAAATGAGCAATGGCCTCCAATACAAGAAAATAAATGCAGAAAACAACATAATTAACTTAATTCTGTAATCATCTGTACTAACTTTCAGGATTTAACAGTTACTGTATCTAACAAAGTGAACTGTTGTCTATATCAAGTGATGGGTACATCCGTACCAGTTATCCAGGGCATGTGTCTCCAGAGAGCATGTAAATTATTCTGTGTAAGCAGCCTGGCCTCTTTGGAATGTATGTCATTAAGTTCATATCTGATTTTAACAAGAAGTTCAGTATGAGTAATATGTTTTTGTTTTAACATAAATAGTGATCTGGAATTCCAAATGAACCATTTAATAACTTATAAGACAATATGTAATGAACTTGCATTCCATCTGAGAGCATCACACATGTAATGACCATACATTAAAGCTTCATAAGTAACAGTCTAAAAAATCAGTTGGGGGGTGAGGATATAGCATGCACCAAGCAGGAAAGGGATCTTGGAGTTATCATCTCTGATGACCTCAAGGCAGGGAAACAGTGTGACAAGGCAGTAGGTAAAGCAAATAGGATGCTGGGTGGAGTACGGTGTACAGTTCTGGAGACCATACCTATGTAAGGACATAGACAGGGTAGAGAAGGTTCAGAGGAGGGCAACAAAGATGGTGCATGGATTGCATCACAAGTCCTATGAGGACAGGTTGAAGGCACTGAACATGTACTCCCTGGAGGAGAGGAGGGAGAGAGGGGATATGATAGAGACATACAAGTATCTTACAGGGAGGAACAGGGTGCAGGAAAACACTATTTTTAAGCGAAAAAGATGTTCCAGGACTAGAGGGCATGGGATGAAGTTGGAGGAGGACGATTCAGAGGAAACGTGAGGAAGAATTTCTTCACAGAATGGGTGGTGGAAAGTGGACCACCCTGCCAGAGGAAGTGGTGGGGGCTGAAACAATCACGGGATTTAAGAATGCATGGGATAGACATAAAGGAATTCTGGAGGTCAGGGGTTAGGGGCAACAGACTTCCTGGAAAACATAAACTGAACTTACAAACTTAAATGGGCAGACTGGGTTGGCCATAGGCCCTTATCTGCCGATACTGTCTATGTATCTATGTATGTACCTATGTAAGGTATATTCTATTCTGTGGCTAATAATACCCAGAACCCTTAAATGTATGAGCAATCAAATAATAAATGTTGGCTTGTCTCTAGTTTTTGGAAACACTATTGCCTACTGCAGAATCTGTCCTCCAGCTGATTGTGTTAGTGACTGGATTTTACATTGATCTTCTCATGGCAGCTTAACCAGTGGAAGTTCCACAGACTATTTGGAATCCTACTGTATTTAACTAAGAGGGTTAAAGAGGGGGTGTAAGCTGCAGGACAGTTTGGAAAAGTTAGTAATTCACTAAAAGAACTACCTTGTATCCACAAGTATATTTCCTTTCTAGTTTTAGTGATTACCATTGTACTGGTGACTATCCACTGCTTTAGTTTCTGAAATGTATCCCTGACATATTCTGGGGTGACTATTGTCCTTTTAAGGATTCTCAGTCTTCCGTGCTCCCACTGAGCCAGCCATTGTGAGCAAGTGTCTAACATTAAGGTAGCCCATTCTTGACCCTCAAAAACCAATAGTGGTTTAATATTAGTGTTCAAAAAAATACTAAAAAAGAAAACTATGGGGTTTATCATCCCCAGCCCCCCTTGTTTAATAGCCAAGTATGTTTCTTTTGATGGGGTTTAAGCGGCTCCCTCTGACTGCTTGAAAGAAAGTGCTTAGAAGTGAAGTTGCTAATGATTTAGGTGGTGGATAGATGTGGCTGAGATATAAATATACTGATACTAAAAATGTTTTAATTAAATAAATTATTTTTTGCTTGCTGTGTTTCCAGTTGTTCCATCCTGCTACCATTTGTTGCCCCTGTTTTATTTTATTGCCCCAATTTAGTGTGTCATCATCATTTGAACCATACAATATACCTAGAATATTCATTGGTTCTGATGTTACCTTAATTCCACTAATGCTGCTTAGTCCCTGATCAGAGTTTTCCAGATATTTAGCCATGCATTTCTCAACATTCAAATGTAGACCTGCATAGTTTCCATACTGGTTGCGCATTTGAATGGCCTCAAAGACTGATTTTGGGTCCTGAACTAGGATGCACAGATCATCAGCATATGCTATTGCTGCCAGCTGGTGATTCTTATCTGCTAGGGCACTATGTTGGATTTGTTCAGATTTATTTAAACTCCGTAGAAGTGGATTGATATGAAAAACAAAAAGAAGGGGGCTCAGGGGGCATCCCTGTCATACTCCTCTTCCTACCCTGATCATGGCTCCTTTCCAACCTTGCACCATTGGAGTTATTGTTGCAGTTTTATATAGGTACTGTATCCATTTTATAAATCCTTGTGGTATACCATAGTGAATCAGTAACACCCATAAAAGTCATGATAAATCAAATCAAAAGCTTTTTGCTGGTCTAGTGAGATGACCATTCCAGCTGCTTCCTTTCTCTTGCCATGCTCAAATAATTTCCTTAACAAGATTAGATGATCTGTGATCTTCCTACCTGGGACTGAGCATGTTTGAGCTGGGGAAATGAGATATTCAGCCAGTCTCAGTAATCTGGTTTTCGATATTTTGATGAGTATTTTGAAATCAGTATTAAGAAGCAAAGTAGGTCTCCAATTCTGAATATTGCTTTTATCTCCTTTTTTCAATAAAAAATATTACTAGTCCACTAATCATTCTAAGGGAGGGTGGATGTGTTCGGAGTATACAAGAGAACACCTGTGCAAGTTTCGGTAGTAGTTTGTGACCAATGTACTTGTATAGTTCATTGGTCAGGCCATCACCTCCAGGAGATTTATTATTCAGTAAAATGTTTAAAACTTAAAGTATTTCATCCAGATGGATATCTTGTGCAATGCTCTCAGCATGTTCTGTCGTGCATCTAGGATTCTCTAAATCATGTAACAGACCATCATAGTCATTTACCTGTGTGAGGACTGTAGAAAACAATTGCTGTGTGTGGTTGTCAACAATCTTTCTGATGTCTGGTAATTCACAAGATAGAACTTGGTTTTTATCCCTTAAAACTACCATTTGTTTTTGCATGGCATTTTTATTGCACATTTCAAAGGAGGCAGATATATTCTTTCTTTCCTTGTGCAGAGAATCTATGTTGATTTTGAAGATTCTGAGCCTGTACTAGATGAAAGTATGTCATCTGTTGTTTTATTTTTTGTATTTGGGAAACAACATTGTGGCCTGTTATATGGGTCAGTGATAACAGTTTCTGCAACTGCACTCTATTTTGCAGATACTGATGGTATTCAGTGCTTCTTTTATTTTTATTATATGATTTAACGAGATGTGACAGGTCCGTGATAGTATCTTCCCACCACAACAAGGGATCATCATATAAGGCAAATACAGATTTCCTACCTTCAAGAAAATGGTTTATCTCCTGTGTAATTTCTGAGGATTCTAATAATGTGGAGTTGAATTTCCAAGTCCCTGGTCCATAATGGGGGTGGTTTTTATTACCGATTTTAAGGCTTAAAATCTTGTGATCCAAGAATTCTGCTACTAATACCCCTGTTTGTATAATGTTACGAGATGATGTGATGAAAAAGTAGTCTATTCGGGTAGCTAATGAACCTTTGTAGAATGTTAGTTCAGTATATCCTGATGTACAATTGTGTGTATCTTTTAGATTTGCTACCTGGACCCTATTTCTTAGAAATGCCATATCACAAAAAACCTTCTTTGTTTTCGTGTTTTTACCTCTATCAGTTAGGGATATGTTGCAACTGAATTCACCTCCTATAATTACATTATGTGAGGAGTGTAAATAGGGCTGAATAATTTGAAAAAGTTCTATCCTTTTAGCCTTCATTTGAGTTGCATACACGTTCAATATTCTATATAGGCCCCCTTGGGTTCTTATTTCTACCATAAGTGCTCTTCCTAGGGATAAATCAAGGAGTTTCACTAACTGAAACTGAACCCCTGAGAAAATGATTGCTAAACCTGAATATGTACTGTATCTCGGCCTATGAACCAGTATGATGTTCCAACATGCCATAACTGTTTGGCCTCCTCAATATCATTTAATTTTATGTATGCAGTGTTGTATCTTGTAGCAAAATAATCCCACTCTCAAGTGGTTTAATGTGAGAGAACACAGCTTGCATTTTTCTTGATTTCTGCCACTGTTAACATTGAGAGAGTACAGTGCTAAATCAACATTCATTTGCACAGAAAAAGACAAAAAGGGGAGAAAAGGTTAAATAACTCACAGGGGCTGATTTACTGAACTCCTAGTTTGTCTGACATTTTTCAGTTTAGCTTTGGCTTTAGATGGCAGATGAATCATGGCAGAAGGGGTAGTGAGTTCTGTGGGGGTGGTGGGGTCTTCCCTGTCTGAGCTGCCATCTTACATTGATGAGAGAACTGAGGATTCATCTGATTCATTGCCTGAAGTTTCTAGAGTGTCTGTAGGGGCCTCAAATCTATTTGCAACAGGGATTTCTGTTGTTGTTAACACTTTGGGTTTAGTCTGGGACCAAGTCTACCTTTTCCTTGTGGTCTGCCTAGACTTCCCTGCTTCTGTTTCTACCTGGGGTTGGGGGCATCTCCAGTACTGGAGTTGTCTCTCCTTGTAGCTCCCTGGATTTATCAGCTTGGTGTGTTTGAGGGGGATTCTGTGGGGCCTGGCTCTGGTGACCACTGGCAATCGGAGATTGTTCCCTCTGATCCCTGTCATCCATTTCTGTAGGCTGCACACTTCCTACTTCATCTTCCCTAGTGGGGTGGGGGAAGGTTCTACCCCTAGTTCTCTGTGCAATGGCTATTAGTAGTCACTGCTCCTCACCATCTGACTGATTGGGCTGGTTATGAGCAGCCCAGGGACACATTTGATATAAATGCCCTTTTCTGTCACACAAATTACAAAGTTGCTCATTTCAACAATGACCACTCATATGCCCCAAATCCCCACACAATGTACATTTCAATTTATCGCAAAGTGTGCTTATATGTCCCCACATCAGAAGCAAGCTTTAGGCTGTCCCTGATAAAACAGAACCTCTCTACCACGCCCAATGAAAAAGCTATTCAGTAAGTATTGCAACCCAGTCTCTGTGGTATGTAGAATAATTCTCACCTTCCACCCTCCAGTCCATATATTCTCATCATCAAAGATTGCCTCTGGATTTCCCAAAAACTGTGCATCTTTGCATTAACCAGTATAGAAGGTCAGTCACACTGACTCCCTCATTTCAGAAGAGTACAGTTATGGTTCTATTGGCCAGTTTCATCAAAGGAGTTGCTTCAAAAGGTAACCATAAGGGTGTTGTCTTTAAGTTATGATAAAGTTTCCAAAATTTCTGCAAACCACTGTTAAATTTAAAACTAACATCAAAAGTTTGCTTACCAGAAACATGTGTAAGTGCATATATTTCAACTGCAGTATATATCATGGAGGTTTTCAATAATGTTCTAGCAACAAACAGATGGTCAGGAAATACCTCTAAGCCTCCTTTGTAAATTAATCAGACTGCAATGTGTCTTTTAGCTGGCTATACTGGTTCCCTGAAAAAATATGCATAAGATCTATTCTTCCTGTCATGCTGGTGTCTGTCCTGGTCAGTGGTGTCTGAAGCATTTGCCTGTGGTGCATCCTGATGTGGCCTGGCATCTTCTGGTGCTGGCTCCAAGGGTTGGGCCTGGACTATTTCTTTCTCAATTGCAATGGTGGGGGTGTTTATGTCCAGCTGTGGGTTCTGAGTAAGTTGTAAGATTTCTGTGATGTGGAGCAGAGACATTTCAATATCCACTGGATTCTCAGGTACTAGTGCAATAGGTTCTGATATATTAGGCTTAGCTTCTCCTGTCAGAATGTTCATTTCTTTCCCTGTTACCTGTATAGGAGAGGAATCAGACACCCACTGCCCACTTGTAGTTTGTTCCCAGCCAGCACCTTGCAAAGCAGACTGAACTGACCACTCAGTAGTTGTCTCCATTCTGCTAGTGTTGCCATTTAGGCCAGGAGCCCCCATGACCGTCTACGCTATTCACACTGCAACCCCATTTTTACAGTTTGCATTGTTGTTAGCTGTGCTCTTATTCCCATCAAACACAAATAAAGGAGCATGAGATGTACTTGCCATAAAACTGTGTTGCTGTTTAGCAGACCGCTGCTCCGCTGGTGACTCATTCCTTTGATCTGATGTTACTGCTGTTCGTCCAGGTGCACCTGAGGTTTGCAGCTGGGCCTGCTGTCTGTTGCTAGGAAGTGAAACCATGGTGTTTTACAGCCTCCATCGGGTTTGTTATAGTTCTAGCCAAAACAATTGCTTCACAGAGTTCTTTTTGTTTAAAAAAAAAGTCTCACTCCTCCTGCATTAGCTGGGCTTCCAAATCCTTAGTTAAATCAAAAGATTTTGCCTTCTGGACAACAGACATTTCCTTGGGCTGAAAATGACTAGTATTTTCTTCCATTCCTCATCCAGTTTTCTTGCTGTCTGGGGCTCTGGTGCTCCCTCCAAAGTATTTGGAGCATCAAAAAAGCTTTCAGTCTCTGGAGACTGCAAGGCAGTGGAGAAAACCATCTTCACTACCTCCTGCACATCCATCTCAGTCGAAGTTTCAGAGAAAGTGGCCATCTTGGCCAGAGTACAAGGATGTAAAGGTTCCCCTACTGGTGAGCAGGGGAATTTCCCCTGGTGTCCTGACCTAATTTCCCCCATTCACTAAAAATATCACTAACAGCTTAATCTGGTTCAATGACAATGGGCATCCATCTGAATCCCCCTCCCCTGGGACAAGGCTGAAAATAGGGAGAATGGTCTAGTCTTCCTTTCCTGGTCAGCTAAAACTAAAATAAAATAAATAAATAAAAAATATATATACATGTATATATATATACTGTATATATATATACAGTACACACATATATACACACACATATATATATATATATACATATATATAGTAGTACTGCAGTAGCGCCACTATGGTTAGGGTTAAACAGTAGTTTCTATGTTAAACCTCAAATTTTGCACTTTAATAACTGTCAACCATTCAACAGATTTGCACAAAATTTTTCATGTGCAGTCTCCTGGTGGGAGATTTCTTGACCTGCCAAGATTCATTCCGGTCAGATTTATGGATTCTGATATCCATATAGTGAAAAAAACTGAAAATTCAACACTTTTTGCAGTTTTTTTCATTTATGTTGTACATAGACAGTGTGAAATTTTGGTCTGAAATGTTTATGGTAGAAAGAGCTTGGGTTGCAAAACAGGCCAGTGTTTATTTGATAAAAAAATATTGTTCAAAAGTTATAGAATTTGTAAGTTCCCAATATTTTCAAAGGGATTTTTATTTTTCAGGATAGCTGCATGGTAAGAACAAAGATCTTTGTTCATGAGGGGAACAAGGATCCTTGTTCATTGCCCCCAGAGGAAGACCCTTGCTGAGCGCCCCTAACTGAGCGCCGAGGCCAGATGCCGCCAGCGGGCGGGTGGCACCTCCAGCCGGCGCCAAGCTCCATAGAGCCGGAGAGACCCTCCAGCAAAGAGGAAGTCCCTTGCTGAGCGCCCCTAACTGAGCGCTGAGGCCAGACGCCGCCAGCGGGCAGGCGGCACCTCCAGCCGGCGCCGAGCTCCATAGAGCCAGAGAGACCCTCCATCAAAGAGGAAGACCCTTGCTGAGCGCCCCTAACTGAGCGCCGAGGCCAGATGCCACCAGCGGGCGAGTGGCACCTCCAGCCGGCGCCGAGCTCCATAGAGCCGGAGAGACCCTCCATCAAAGAGGAAGACCCTTGCTGAGCGCCCTTAACTGAGCGCCAAGGCCAGATGCCACCGGCGGGCGAGTGGCACCTCCAGCCGGCGCCGAGCTCCATAGAGCCGGAAAGACCCTCCATCAAAGGCATGGCAAAGCCGCAACCAATCAGAAAGTGAGCGCCTTTCGCGGCTTTGTTTCCGATTGGTCCCCATTGCTCCTGGCTTCTTCTCTGCTAAAAATTCTGTTTTTTTCCATTTGGAAACGTTTGTTGGGGCACTGATTGTTTAAACTTACAGAAAAAGAGCTGAACACTGTAATTGTGGGGTGGGGAAAACTGTGTCAGGTGTGCTTTGGGACGAAGTGATTACAGCCTTCCTGTGCCTAATTTGTTGTTAGCAAGACGCTTCGGTGCCTTAGCCCCCTCCCTGGCCTTTCACTTGCTAATTTCTGGCCCCCCTGCTACTCTGCTTATGCCAGATTCGAAAAAGAGTTAAATTCAAGCTGTGATCTCTCTTGTCTCCCCAGAGGAAGACCCTTGCTGAGCGCCCCTAACTGAGCGCCGAGGCCAGATGCTGCCAGCGGGCGGGTGGCACCTCCAGCCGGCACCAAGTCTCCTTAGAGCCGGAGACCCTCCATCGAGGTACGGCAAAGCCTCAACTTTTATGCCCACCCGCCTTTTCCCCTTGTGGTCTTTTGTTATAGTCACTTTCCGCCAACAATCTAAAACCATGCCCGCCGCGTCTTGCCGACCTATAGCCTGCCACACATCCCTTGCTGATCGCAGACAGTGGATCACCATATTACTCCCCCACACTGTCTATATTGCTGACACTTAGTCTGAGCAACCACTTAGCATCACCGCCAACGGAATAAGCAATTACTGTGAGTATCTCGCATGATATTCTTATAGAACCTCTGGTCACCTCATAATGGGGAACTTTCCTTTGAGCCTTCTTGTATTACTCATAGTACTGGAACTCAGTAAAAGATGCAGTCATCCACAGGATACAATGCAATGTGATACGATGTCGTTCTCTTCCTGCTGCAATTACACAGCAGTTCCAAGAGACTGGATATGTTTCTATGACATCCCACTAATACGATCTTACACACTTAACAGCTACTATGGAGGGACACAGTCGGCTGTATACCTGTTTGGTGACTGTCACCAACTGTATACAGAAATACATTCCACACTTATTTCTGTTAAAGTATTAATCTTTTCTATTACAAGAGGCCGAAGGACCGAACCCGGATGGCATATAAGATTTCAACAAAATAAAATAAAAAAAAATAATAAAAAAGGCATCTACAAGATCCTATACCCTATCTCTGGCGGCAATTATGAAATTACTACTGCTATTACTAATATGTTCAGGGAACATGGAACTTAACCCTGGGCCACCTGGGACTATCTCTGCACCATCAGAATTAGTAAAGATTAAAGGGCTAAGCCTTCTACATATTAATGTATGTAGTCTACTAAAAATCACATTGCTCCAAGCCTGGGTTAGCCATACACTACCTGACATTTTGGTAGTGTCTGAGTCATGGCTTAGGCCTGTCACAGCTGACAGAGACATTAACTTACTTGACTATCAAACGTTCAGAGCTGATAGACATACAAGAGGAGGTGGGGTAGTAATCTATGTAAAGGCCAACCTATCTGCAACTTGTCTTGACTCTTCTTCTATGACAAAAGAATTCGAGTGCCTATCCCTCAGAATAGCTCTCTCCAACACTACCTCGCTGCAATTGATCGGCTGTTACAGACCTCCCTCAGCTGGCCTTAAGATTCTATCCCATTTGGGTGACTTGATCTCAGAAGGGAATGAAGAAACCATAATCATAGGCGACTTAAACCTAAACTGGCTTTCTAAGGCAGCTGCACCACTAACATCATTCTGTGACATGCATGGGCTTACACAGCTCATAAATGAACCTACTAGAGTAAACAAAAGAACCCTAAACAACACACTATTGACATACTATTAGTGAGTAAACCTCACTCTCTACACATTGGAGTACTGTTCAACGACATCAGTGATCATTGTACTATTGCAGCAATTAGGACAGCATGTAAGCCTTCATTCCTACAAAATTCATGCTGAGGAGATCGAAAAGAAATTCAACATCAATGCATATCTGGATGATATCAAACACCCACAAGATGGCAAGAGTTCTATCTAGCGAACACAATGGAGATTGCACATGTATTCTAAATGATATTATCGCAAGTGCTCTAAACACCCATGCACCAGTTTCTAAACTACGTATCAAAAATAAAACCTGTCGTTGGTTCAATTCAGATCTTAAATCCACCCTGCTCAACAGGGACAAGCTTTGGAAGAAGGCTCGAAAAACTAAGTTAGCCACTGACTGGGAGCAATTCAGAAAAGCTAGGAATCTCTGCACCAAGAAAGTGTGAGACACAAAAGCTGCATATTACATGGCTGAACTAGACTCATCATACCACAACCCTGCCAAATTTTGGAACACTATAAAAGATATAACTGGCCATGTCACAAGTAACCTACTCCCAGCAAAATTACATAGTGGAAATAGAACCATCATTGACAGAATAGAAGTCCTGGAAGCCTTTAATAATCACTTTACAACTGCTGGGCTAGCATTCGACTCCTCTTCAGCCAACCTATTGAGATTGCAACTAGGGATTAAGAACTCTGACACAAGAGTGACTGACTCCACTTTCTCCTTCACACCAGCCACGCTGAAGCAAGTTGAAGAGCTAATCTTACAGTTGGATACAAAAAAAAGTGCAGGTTCTGACTCCCTTGACCCCTACTTCATAAAAATTGCCATACATGTATTAGCAGTACCAGTGACACATCTGTTCAACCTCTCATTACAGTCAGGAGATATCCCGTCAATCTGGAAAACCGCTCAGTTATTCCACTACTGAAAGCCGGGGATCCCACAGACTTCAATAACTACAGACCAATTTCCATTCTTCCTGTATTGTCCAATTACTTGAAAAATTGTGAGCACCCAGTTAAGAGAATACCTAGAAGCTAACAATTTTCTAAACCCAGCACAATCTGGTTTCAGAGCAAAACACAGTACCATTACAGTTTTGCAAAAGTCACCAATGACTGGCAACTTGAATTGACAAAAAATTGTGTATGTGCTGTTTTCTTAGATCTAAGTAAGGCCTTTGATACGGTTGACCACGACCTGCTCCTCTCATCATTGAGGTCAGTTGGACTTGACACTAAATCCATTAGATGGTTTAATAATTATCTTTCAGGAAGAACCCAGCAGGTAAAGGCCGAACGAGATATATCCCCACTCAGACCACTTCAAAGAGGAGTACCACAAGGATCTATCCTTGGCCCTATCCTATTTGCTATACATATCAACAACATCGACATAAATCTTACCAAAGCCACTGTACACCTGTTTGCTGATGATACAGTACTGTACGTCAGTCACTCGTCTCCTGTAACAGCCTGCAAAGAATTACAAGCAGAATTCGACCTGCTGCAACATCAACTGCTGGGAAAGAAACTACTACTGAATGCAAAAAAAAACAAGGCAATGTTTTTCTCCCCTCAGGTGCAGACAGATACTCTATCCCTATCGACCTTCCTAAACTATCCACTGCCCTTGGTGAAAACCTAGATTATGTCACAAAATTCAAATATCTGGGGGTATGGCTAGATAATAGGTTAGACTACCTAGAGCACTTGGAAGAACTGCTAAAAAAACTCAGACAAAGACTTGGACTTTACTACAGAATAAAGCACTTCCTTACAAGTGATTCAAAAAAGAAGATGGTCCAGGCCACTTTCCTCTCAGTACTAGATTATGCTGACTTCTTATATAGTCGCTGCCTTACTGTATGTTTGAACAAAATAGATACACTATATCACAGAGCCTTGAGGTTCATCACAGACCTACCTTACAGCACTCACCACTGCCTGCTATACTCTGCAGTGGGATGGACTTCGCTTCAATCTAGAAGAGATAGAAATGCAATACTATGGACCTACAGAGCAATATCACAGCAGCTTCCAAAATATATCTCTGACTGTTTTCTACAAGCCACATCAAGTAGTTATACATTAAGAAGTCTGAACCTCATTACCCTCAAGGTGCCTAAATTCCACTCCCGACATGGCAGATATGCAGTTAGCTATGTGTTATCCACTCTATGGAACACAATTCAGAACCATTGAAAGTGAAGAAGATTATATCTATTACAGCCTTCAAATATCTATATAATAGGATTTTCAAAGAAAAATGTAACTGCTTCCACCGACACTAGATTAACCTTCCATTTATAGACAGATAGGATAAGCTTACCAGCACCCTATGTGAAGTTACCCTATAGTTCACAAACCAGTGCCTCAATCCATTCTCTATATCTTTTAATATTCTTAATCTCCTTAACACTTTCAGCTCCTACCTCTCCAGCCTGACCCTCTCCTCTTCCCCCAGACCTACTCTAGATCCCCTTATTGCACCAACTCTTATGATTCCTCCCCCCCACCCTGTTCCCTGCCCCTGACCATTACTTCAGGTATACATCCTACCTATCCCCTTGTCACTGTTCCTGCCAACTCCGCCAGCCACGAACCCTCCTTTGTAGTTATATCTTCCAGCTATCCATACATCCTGTCATCTTAGTTTAAAAATTATCTAAGTAATTATCTGATACTTTCAACCCTTCATCAAAATGTGACAGTATTAAAGTGTCTCCCATTACCTATTTTAGCAAGCTGGCTACCTCATGAATCTTGTATATATGTATTATATCCTTGTTTTTCTAACATATCAATTTACGTGTTCTGTATTTGATATATTGTTTCATTTCTGTCTTCTCAAAAATTGTGTATAATCTGATTGTCATATTTCTAGGATTTGATGTATTACTTTCACTTCTGTCTTCACAAAGTTGTGCATACTCTGAATGCTATATTTCACGTAAATTGAACTTTGACCTTACCAGGTCCATCTCGCAAATGAGCTTTGCTCAACGATGTTCGCCTGGATAAATAAAGATTTGATTGATTGATTGATTGATTGAGGGGCCAATCCTTGTTCACCAGTTGACAATCCTGGGCTGACAGAAAAAATTCCTTGTTTGCAAGCTGACATCTTGTTTTTTTTTTTCATTTTGACCCATTAAAACTGTCATAACTCTGCTCAGGGATGTCTGTTTGGCACATTTAAGTATGATTTCTGCTCATTGGGAGTTGATGAGCTGTGCTTTGTGGTTTCTGACATCTGTATGCCCCTGGAAAGTTTTTTTTTTTATACTTTTAAATCCTTGTTCGTCAGTCGTCACTCAATATGTTCCTAGTTCACAAGTATTTGTCACTGGTAAACAAGGAAATAGGACGATAAAGAATGATTCTCAGTCTGGCCATCTCATCTGCAATTTTCACTACCAGATGGCCAGACCAAAAATCCTTGTTTGTCAGCCAATGTCCTTGTTCATATGACAAACAAAGACTCAAGAACAAGGAATTGTTCTGGTGAACAAGGATTCTCATCTGGCCATATGGTCAAGAAAATTTCAGATGAGATGGCCAGAGCAGGAAACCTTGTTCATCATCTGATTTCCTTGTTTGCCAGTGACCAATCTGGATGGCGAACATTGAAATTGGTTGGTGAACAAGGGTGAAAAACAATCCTTTCTAGGATATATATATATGTATATGTATATGTGTGTGTGTGTGTGTGTGTGTGTGTGTGTCTTATACTGCCCTGTAGGGCAAGTATATAGTAGTAAGTGTTACACAGCCATTTCTATATTAAAACTCAAAGTTTGCACTTTAATAACTTTGTAACCATTTGTCCGATTTGCCTGAAAATTGGAATGCTGACCTGCCTACCATAGATCTCTGGTCGGATGTACAGTTGCGGAACTGTGGGGAGCTCAAAAAGTGAAAAATCATAATTTTTGTGAATTCTTCAGTAAGCCATAATGGACTAAAGAATGCATTTCAGTGGGTTCAAATGTGTTTGTCTACATGTCTACTGGGTTGAACTTGTGCCTTTTGAAGATTCGATGAAAAGATATTGTTCCATTCAAAAGTTATTCCATTTTTTTCCTGCTCCATTATAGCCTATGGGAAAATTTATATGTGCAGCTCAGAAGATTTTGCAATCATATTTTTTGTTGTCCAACTGCCTGAAATTGTTTTCTTGCTGCTGCCATCTTGCTTTCAGTTAGCAAGAGAGAAAAAATGTTGTAATTCAAAAAAAATAGTGCACTTTGGTAAACACCAACAGTTGTGTTTACCTAATTGGGCCTTGAGGAACATGACCCTGGCATTAGTTTTTCACCAGCTCGTCCAGAAATGTGTTTTTCAAATTAATTTCTCCATTTTGCATTTTTTTGTTTGAGCAATATTTTACAATATTGTGAAAATAATTATGATCATAAGAAAAATAACTGTTGCAATATTGTTTGTGTTTGCAGTCACATTCCCATTATAGATATAGAAGGGTCATGAAAACATTTAAAATGATAGTGGTAACATGACACAAAGACATTTTTAAATGCATTGTTTTCTTTGTCACATCATTGTGACAAGGTGGATTGTGCTATTGGCCTAAAATTTTCAGGGTGGCAAGCCCTAGTACCACAAATGTGCCTTTTGGTGGTTTGGTACAAAAACATTGTACAGGCCCATATTTACAGCATTCTGAAGTTGAGAAATGTTCCCATGGGATAACATTGCAGTGCCCATGACACCTTTCAGTGCCTGTATCTCAAAAATGATTTGAGATACAGATTTTTTGTCTCAAAAATTCTTAGTCCCCCTATATGCAGAAGTAGGCTAGAAAGTCATTAATATCATGACGTTTGAATTTTCTTTCTACCTTGTACAGTTACTGAGATATTTGGGAAATAGTGTTCCAATTGCTAATTTTCAAGTGCATGGGCCACTAATACGCCCACTGAGTTAGCATTCACAGTGCATTTTAGTGCCCGTATCTCATAAATGACATGAGATATGGGTTTGGTTGATTTATGTCCTGTGGAGGTATCACTGTCACGATTACAACCTTACTTTATTTTTTTTTTCTAGATGCTACGGTTCCTGAGATATGGGAAAATTAGTGATACAAGGGTTCCTTGCCTTATAGAGTTGCTGTATGGCTCCATACTTATGTGTAAGTGGAAGCACAGGGTCCAGAGGGCCTGCTGTCCCACAGAAACATATCATTATGCACAAATGGGCAGCTTGGTGGGCTTTGTGCTCCCACCAACACATAACATTTACTACTTATATTACACTTTTTCAAAAAGAAAAGACATTCTTTGCAAAAAACATTGTTAATGCATCAGTTAGGGTTGTTTCCACACTGACAAAAGTGTGGAAATTCAACGTATGGCTTACCACCCCCCAACTCATGCTCCCATCCTCAAAACCCTAACTCTTCATTCCTCCCACCCCCACTCCTCCACACACACACAAACACATGCAAGACACATGCAACATTGTAAGACAATATATGAGTCACTCACATCTGTAAGAACAATAATCACTACACTGTAATCATTTCACATGACACTATTTAATTAAAAAAACAAATACAGTATGATTGACTCTGTACTGCCAGCACAGTATGATGACACATTACAGCTTGCATAACTTTTTCATAAAGTACAAATTTTCTAAATATTGAGTTTTATGTGTCATAATTCAACAATTGGCTCACTGCAGGTTTTGCTGCTACCACATAGGCATGTGGTAGCAGGACAGCTAGAGCTGACATATACATAGTACTGTTCAGATACTGCTTAGGTATGAAACTAATATCATTACATGCTGTTATACTGCTGCATTCCCTGGAAATACTCATTAGCAGCATGTTATGGTTAGCTTTGGATGTTACAACTGTTGCTGTCACATGTTGCTTGTAAACTGCACTACAAAACCTTACTTTTATTATTACTACCATTTGTTAATAGGACTGACTCACTTTATCAGAAAAAAATAGGCAACATCCAATGACTGTTGCTAGGGTTAAGAAAAGTCATATTTCCAATATAGCTACCTATAGATAACATACTTTGTGTTTCATCATTTAACAATTGAAATGTAGGCATTGGTTTAAATCTTGTTATTGATGTTTTTAACAGAAAAATGCTTACTGTGGGCCATCTCACATGGTTGCCCACCATGCATGTGACCCCCAAGGCACTCTGATGATAGCAGAGCTCATTCAGTTGGTGGACCATGATGATGGAATGTGTCTTGTAGTATGTTTAAAGAGTTCTATGTTACTTCTGTTACCTGATGCTGGTTGTCTCTGGGTTGTATTGCCTGGCCTGTCCCCTGCTTGCATGTGTGTGTGGGGGGTGGAGGTGGGGGATGTGGAGTTAAGATTTTGAGGATGGTGGCATGGGTGGGTGGTGGGTTAACCTCACGTTGAATTTCCACACTTTTGTCAGTGTGAAAACAACTCTAACTGATGCATTAACAAAGTTTTTGCAAAGAATGCACATATATATATATATATATATATATATACACATCTATATATATATATATATATATATATATATATATATATATGTATATATATATATATTATGGTAGAGGAGCCATTTACATGTTAAACCCCAAATTTTGCACCTTAATAACTTTGCAACTGTTCAATGGATTTTCCTGAAATTTGGAATACAGAATCAAGACCCATACACCTTGGGATCTGCCATGTTTTGTACTGGTTGGATATACGGCTGTGGAGTTATTAAGTGTGATCTGCGCATGTGTTTATGCTTTTTTTGGAATTCTACGGTCGCGCCTACAGGTCACACGGTTTGTGCGACAGGTCCGCATTCTTCAGGAAACTTGCAGCCAGGGTCCCCAATGTGCCTTTCAAAGATTTCGTGAAAAAATATTAAACAGTTCAAACGTTATTCAAAAAACAAGTTCCCATTATAAGTCAATGGGAAAAGTTAACAAAAAGTTCAACACTTTCGCAAATGCACTTTTTACTGTCGCAAATGGCCCTTTTACTGTCGCAAATCCGCCATTTTGTTTTCAGTTAGTGATCAGAAAAATGCTTGGCATTTAAAATTGAGACCTTCTAGCAACCTAATTCTTTTTGTATTCACCTAGTCGGGCCCTGAGCATGCTAGCCATGTCTTTATTTTGGGGTAAAACACCCCAGAAATATGTTTTTCAGATTTCTGGAAAAAGTACTTTCGTAAAGTGGTGTCGCACTCAAGAAAGTATCGCAAATTTTTTGCGAAAGCTTTCGCAAATCATGACACTACTTTGCGACACTATGCCCAAAATAACAGTAATTCTTTGGCAGTCCGCTGCAAAAGAACAGTTTGGAGTTTTGGGCTGAAATTTGGAGAAAACACAGCTGACATCTCACAGATGTGCCTTTCAGTGTTTTGCTGAAAAAATATTACATGGCAGCAAAGTTACGGTACTCCAAAGTTGACACTTTTTCCCATAGGATAACATTACGGCATACGACGCATTGCAGCAATCGTTTGGCGCCCTGCTGCAAAATAATGGTTCCGTCTTTTGAGCTGAAATTTACAGGGAACACAGCCAACATCCCACAGATGTGCCTTCCAGTGGTTTTGTGAAAAAATATTATAGGGAGGCAAAGTTATGGCAGTCCGAACTTATGTTTTTTTCCCCATAGGATAACATTACGGCGTTCACCGCGCCTTTCAGGGCCTGTATCTCGAAAACGGTGCGAGATACGGACTTTTTGTCGAAAAATTTTTAGCCCCCTAGCAGAGGCTAAGTACAAAACTAGCCAGGAAAGTGATAATACATATGACTTTTAAATTTTTTTTCTATGTCGTACGGTTACTGAGATATAAGCAATTTACTTTTCCAAGTCCTCATTTTTGTGTTCCGAGAGTCGTTATTTTGCATACATTCTTTCTACTCACTGTGTTTATCTATACAGCTTTTGTGGAAAACCAGCCTGTGTGCTTACATTACTGTTACCATTACAGTTTCTGCTTGCGGTTCCGTACCCGTTTCACTTACCGTTCACGTTTCCGCCACCATGTGCATTACCCTTTGCATTTTCATTTGTGGTTGCATTTGCATTGTTTTTAACATTTCTGTCTACAGTACTGTTTCTCTTTCTGTTTCACTTTGCGTCACCATGCACATTACGATTTGCGATTGTGGGCATAATGTTACTATGTGACAAGACATCATGTGGCGGGAGCATGGAGCCCAAAGGGCCCTGCACTCCAGCCACATTACTTTCACTATTTCTCATTATCATTCTCAAAAAGAAGGGAAATTAGAGGCAAAAAACTCAGTTTAATGCATCAGTTAGGGTTATTCCACAGTGACAAAAGTGAGGAAATTCAATGTTAGGGTTGAAACCCCCTTTGCACCCCTCCAGCCCACCCCCAACTGGATCGAGGGCGATTGTAGTCATCGGTCCTAACTGTCACCCCATTCTCCTATTCCTCGCTTCTTTCCACATGTGATGGGGTAACAGTTAGGACCGACGACCCCAATGCGCACCCTGATTCCAGTTGGGGGTGGGGTGAGAGGCAAAGGGGTTTCAACCCTAACATCGAATTTCCTCACTTTTGTCACTGTGGAATAACCCTAACTGATTCATTAAATGGAGTTTTTTGCCTCTAAATATATATATATATATATATATATGGCAAAACACTCCATTTAATGCATCAGTTATGGTTGTTCCACAGAGACAAAAGCAAATAAATTCTGTGTTATGGTTGAAAGCCCCCCTTGCACCCTCCCAGCCCGCCACCCCAACTGCCAATGGGGTGTGCATTGGGGTCATCGGACCTAACTCTCACCCCATCACATGTGTAAACAAGCTGAGTTACAGGAGAATGGGGTGAGAGTTAGGACCGACTACCTCAATGCACACCTCATTGGCAGTTGGGGTGGCGGACTAGGGGGGGTGCAAGCAGGGCTTTCAACCCTAACACCGAAATTCCTCACTTTTGTCGCTGTGGAACAACCCTAACTGATGTATTAAACAGAGTCGTTTGCCTCTAATTTCCCTTTTTTTGAGAATGTGCGGTAGAAACAATGAATGGAATGTGGTGATTGGAGCGTGTTTTTGAATAACTTTTGAACCGTTTAATATTTTTTCATGAAATCTTCAAAAGGCACATCGGGGATCCTGGTCTCATGTTCTCTGAAGTTTTCAGACCGATCGCACAAACTGTGTGACCTGTATGCACGAGCAAAGAATTTGCAAAAAAACATAATTGCGCTGTATATCCGACTGGTATGAAAGTTGGCAGATCCCAAGATCTATGCTGCCAGTCTGTGCCTGCCAAATTTCAGGCAAATCCGTTGAACAGTGGCAAAGTTATTAAGGTGCAAAGTTTCACCCTGTAACCTTAAAAGGGCTACTCAACCCTAAATATGGTAGCATGACCGTGTTACTATATATATATATATATATATATATATATATATATAAATGGTAGGGAAATTGCTTGGAATACATTGGATATTTACCATCACATGACCATGCATATATCAGAGTGTGACCGCACACTGGCACTTTTACCCCTCGAAACAATATGACATTTTATAAGCTAGATAAACCACTCCGAGGTGTGTAGTCATACTTTTGATATCACGTATGCCTTGGGTGGTTGACGCACACCAAGGCATGCGTATATCAGAGCGTGACTGCACACCTCAGAGTGGTTTATCTATTGCATATATATATATATCTAGATATATATATATATATCTAGATCTATATCTTATACTGGCGAGGTAGCGCCAGTATAGTTAGGGTTGAGTAAGCACTTTAATGTTAAACCTCAAATTTTACACCTTAATAAATTTACCACTATACGATGGATTTACCCAAAATTTTGCATGCACGGTGTCATACTATAGATCTCTGGAACTGCCAAGTTTTTTACTGTTGGATGTACAGCTGTGGACCTGCAGAATGCCAAAAAAAACACAAAAAAACTGACTTTTTGAGCGTTTCTTTGCTCTCACCCACAACCCACACAATTTGTCCATTCAGTCCAAAATCTTCAAGGAAGATGCAGTCTGGGTCACCAATGTGCCTTTCAAAGATTTGGTGTAAAAATATTAAACCGTTCAAAAGTTATTTAAAAAAAACTAATTTCTCAGTATAGTCAATGGGGAAAAAATATGTGTCTTACGAAAGGGTCACAAATGCAATTTTCTTTTTGCAAATGGCCCTTTTACTTTTGTGCTGTCACCATATTTTTTTCAGTTAGTGAGAGAGAAAAATGCCTGGCTTTAAAATTGGACCCTCTGGAGCCGGCCTGGTGGTGCCGAGGGTTGAGGCATTGGATGCCACACCTCACACCATGCTGTAGACCCAGGTTCGGAAGTGAGCCCTGGTTGCTGGGGGATTGTAGGGAAGGGAAGAGACTGAGCATCTGGTGGACTGCTGTCTCTTTCTGGGGAGAGCTCAGGGAAGCGTCCACTCACTGTGTGACCTCTGGTGGCGGCTGGGGGTTGCCAAACATTATGACTCTGCTTATGCCTGGGGAGGAGCTATGGCACCATGTTTCCTTACTGGCCATGCTCCGCAAGGGACAGAAAAAACAGAAAAAACCCTGTCACACATCACAGAGATGATGGAGGTATGAGGGACGTGGCCCACATACCAACTGTCAGCCTTGCAATTGGAGAACTTCACAGCTGACCTGTCACCCAAGGTAGGACCTCTCTGACCTCAGAAAGGCCATCATGGGAGGATGGGCCCACCCTGGGGGGGTGATCCAGGGGGCTATGTCTGCCTGGGTGGTGGGGGAGTCCCTCTGATCAGTAGCAGGGTTCAAGCAAAGGAGTAGAGGCTGACTTCGGGTGTACACCCCGGAATGATGCCCGGGTGTGGGAGAGAATAAAATAGAATTGAAAACAACAATTGGGACCTATCTTTTTGGGGGGTAAAATCCCCCAGAAATGCTGTTTTAAAACTCAGAGCCAAAGTACTTTTACAAATCGTGGTAAAATGTCCGAAAAAGTTTCACAAATATGAAAGTTTCATGTTATTTCTTTTGTGAAACTTTCGTGATTTGTGAAAGAACTTTGTCAAAAAGCTGCAAATCTTTGCCATCTTCCTGCAACAAAACGGTTGGGAGTATTGGGCTGACATTTGAAGGGTGGCAAGCCCTGGTCCCACAGAAGTGTATTTTTGTGGCTTGGTGCCAAAACATTCAAGGGGCCCAAAGTTACAGCATTCTGAAATCGAGAAATTTCCCATAGGATGACAGTGCGGTGCCTGTGACACCTTTTGGCACCCGTATCTTGAAAACGAAGTGAAATACGGATTTTTCGCTAACCTGCAGAAACAGTTTTGGAAACCTTTGATTACACCAACAGTGGAATTTCTTTCCTACTTGCTACAGTTACAGAGATATTGGCAAAAACATGTTCCAAGGGTTCCAAGATTGCCTTTTCAGTGCATTTCGGTGCCTGTATCTCGTAAACGATGTGGGATACAGATTTGATTGAGTCATATTGCGTGGAGAACTCGCTGTCATGATTACAACGACACTTGAATTTTTGTTTGTAGCTGCTATGGTTGCTGAGATATTGGCACATTAGTGGCACAAGGGTTCCTTGCCTATAGGGCTGCTGTATGCCTCCGTACTCACATGTGAGTGGGAGCGCAGGGCCCAGAGGGCTCGCACTCCCACATATGCATACCATTATGAAAGAAATGGACAATGTGAAGGGAGCGCAAGGCCCAGATGGCCCACGGTCCCACTAACACATACCAGTTACATTACACTTTCTCAAAAATAAGGGAAACTGATTACAAAAAAACTCTGTTAATGTATCAGTTAGGGTTCATAGCACAGCGATACAAGTTTGGAAATGTGCTATTAGGGTTCAGTCCCCTAATTCTGCATTCCCCCCAACCCCCACACACACATATGCATGATTGTAAGACACTATACCACTCCGTCACATCTGTAAGCACAATAATCACAATGCTGTTCTGATTTCACATAACACTATGTAATGGAAAACCAAATACAGTAAGATCGACTCTATACTGCCAGCACAGTATGATGACACATTATTGCTGGCATATCTTCTTCATACAATGAGACATAGTCTGTACACGTTTACAAACTATTGATTTTTATGTGTCATAATTCAGCAATTGGATCACTGCAGTATAGAGCTGACAAATATATAGTACTGTTCAGATACTGCTTAGGTATGAAACTAACACCATTACATGCTGTTATAGTGCTGCATTATATGGAAATACTCATTAGCAGTATGTTATGGTTAGCTTTGGATGTTACAACTGTTGCTTTTACTTCTTACTTGTAAACTACACTACAAAACCTTACTTTCATTATTACTACCATTTGTTATTAGGACTGACTCACTCTATCAGAAAAAAAAATGCAAACATCCAATCGCTGTTGGTAGGCTTATCCAGACTCTCATTTCCAATAAACTATCTGTGGATGATATACTGTGTGTTTTACCTGATGCTGGTTGTCTCTGGTTGCTTGTGTTGCCTTGGCCCTTCCCCTGCTTGTGTCTGTGTGTATGTGTGTCTGTATGTGTGTGTGTATGTGTGTGTGTGTGTGTGTGTGTGTGTGTGTGTGTGTGTGTGAATGCAGAATTAGGATTGAATCCTAACAGCACATTTCCAAATTTTGTCGCTGTGCTATGAACTTAACTGATGCATTAACTGAGTTTTTGCAATGTGTGTGTACATATATATGTGTGTGTATATATATATATATATATATATATATATATATTCACTGCAAAAAAATATTGTTAATGCACCATTAGTGTTGAATCCTAAAAAGTAGGGAAATGAGATTTTAGGGTTCCCAAGCCTAAGACCCTGTCTCCACCTTCGGCTTTCAACCCAAACACCCCACACCCACACTTGGCTTCCAACCCTAAGGCCCTACCTAAACCCTGCATGCAGGAATAGGTGTCTGGGGTGTGCATTGAGGTTGTGAACCCTAATGCTTGCCCCATTTAAACAGTTAATAACCTGACATGGGTACAGAATAAAAGAATGGGGTGAGCATTAGGGTTCGCAACCCCAAGGCACTTGAATGTACACACACACATGTGCACTGTATATTCATGTAAAATGGAGTGGGCGCATGTACTGCATCCCAAAATGCACCATGCAAAGTTAGGTATAAAAGAAGATGGCCTAAGTTGGCCAGCTACCCAGAGGTAGGCTGCAGTACTGCAGCAACAATGGCTGGGTTGGCATTTCACATGGCTACAGTGATAGCTGATGTGAGGAGATGGGAACAACAGCAGCAAGGACATGGGAGAGCCCATAAGCAGTATGTCCAACAGAGACGGTATCAGAACCTTGTCACATTCAAAACAATTAAGTGACATAGATATCATGGGATGGTATAGGTTCAACAGGGCAATTCTGAGACAGCTCTGTGAGCTGCTTCATGATGATCTGCAAGTATCCAGACACAGAAGTTAGGTCATGATGGTGGAGACAAAGGTGACAGCAGCACTGTGCCTGCTCACCATGGGCACCTTCAAGATACTGGTGGGTGACCTTCATCATCCAGTTGGCAACATCTCATCTGCTCACTCAGTTCCTCACCACTCTGCTGCCCCATGCTAGTGAGTTCATTTGATTCCCTAGCACACCAGCGAAGTGGACAGAAACAAAGCAGCACTTCCACAGGGTTGCATGACTACTGGGCATGCTAGGGGCTATTGATTGCACCCATGTGGCCATCAAAGCATCACCGGGTGGGGACAAGAAGGTGTATGTCAACAGGAAGGGGTATCACTCCATAAACTGCCAGGTGGTGTGCAATGCCACATGGAGCATTTTAAATGCGTGTGCCCACTTCTCTGGGAGTGCACATGATGCCTATGTCTGGCATCAGTTGTCCCTGTGCCCCCATTTTTAGTCTGGTGAGATATCTAGTGACCATCTTGTGGGTGAGTGTAAAATATCAACAAACAAGTGGTGCACATGGCTGCATAGTGGTTGAACAAGAGGTGGCCCAATAGGATTGTGCAGCCAGAATGGCTGATAGCCAAGTGACACATGGAATGGGGAGAGGGAGGCAGAGAAGGGACTGAAATATGGCTCACAGAGGACAGATGAGAAAATCCACCATGAGAGGGTGTACACATGATGGACTGCAACAGGCACAGGCAACAGGGGTGCTGCCAGCCTGTAGGGGCCTATGACATTGTGTGGGGGATACAGCACTGTGATGCATGGGAAGGGGACATTGCCATGTGGCACAGCCAGGCAGCATACATGCAGTGCCCCATAAATCACATGCTCTGCAGGCCACAGTGGTAGTGAGAGTGGACAAGCAACAGCCAGGAAAGGGCCACAGGGGTGTGTGGGGGTATATGCAACTGGGTCACAGAGTTCGATGTAATGTGCCAAAGGTGTCAACCAGCTGAAATAGGTCTTAGAAACATAGAAACATAGAAACATAGAATTTGACAGCAGATAAGGACCGCTTGGCCTACCCAGTCTGCCCATTTCCCTACCTACTGGATAAGCTGCAGATCCTAGTTAACCAGCAGCCTACTTCTTCCTACCCCCAACCCCCAGAATTGCCTTATGACTATACCATGCATGCTTGAATTCCACCACTGATTTTGACTCCACAACCTCCTCCGGAAGGCCATTCCATGCATCCACAACCCTCTCTTGTTGGAATACAGGATGCCATGGATTTGTATCGTAGACTAACATATCCCTTTTCCCCACAAGGAAGACAGTGCCAACCCCATCTGGCCATGGCTGCTCACCCCAATGCTGTGGCTCACATCCAAAGTGGAGGAGTGGTACAATGAGACAAACATCACGACATGCAGCATCATAGAGCATGTGTTTGACATGCTCAAGATGAGATTTAGATGCCTGGACAGGTCCAGTGGTGCCCTACAGTATGACCCAGACAAGGCCTGTGGCATATTCCTGGCCTGTTGCATGCTACACAACATGGCCATTGACCATGGAATAGTTTTCCAGGTCCCTGAGGGCAACAGTAAGGAGGACATGGAGTCACAGGATGAGGGTGAGCAGTCAGTGCTACACCAGAGGGACACAAGACTGATCATGAGGGGTTGGAGGCACAGGGACACCATCATGCAGAAGCATTTTGGTACCCAAAGGTGAGTAATGCAGTCATCTATGATACTGCAGGCATGCACACAGGCACAGTATAAGTGGGGGCATGGAGCAACCCACGGTGATGTACAGTGTGAACCAGTTGGCCATATGTGAAGTGCAGACAGTTGTGCCTGGCTTGCATCCACACATGTCCACAGGAGGGGCAACAATGGCCAGGATGCACACAGCTGGCTGTGGTGAAATGGCATGGGTCAGAGAGAGATCACAGGCATATATGCATATTAGTAAGCCACAGTTGCACTCATCACGCCCATGCTGCTCCCATGATACCATGGCCTACATCCATGGCCTGGGTGACATCCAAATGGTGTGACAATGCCACAGGAGTGTGTAGGTGGGGCACTGTGGTTAAAGAGTGGGGGCATCACACAGCCATAGGCAATATGGGGCAGATGTTTCCCATCACCAGCCATGAGGCATCATGGACAGGCCAACCAGGCCCCAGATAGCTCAGGGTGTGCAAGTGCGGCCACCATGGACACATGCATGGCCCCACACCATGGCCATGGGTAATGCCAGTGCTGCTTCCTGGGCCACAAGGAACAAGTGCACTGCCCCGGAGGGGGTCGAGCCATGGGACCGTGAATGGCTACACATTGATGGGGGCATGGAAACCACCACACTTTGGCCAGGGGTGTTTAGTTGTCCAATGGCAGGGGATGGGGTGTCAAACAGATTGCAGATGTGGCATGTTGGTGTGGGTGTGCTGGTGTTGTTGGGTACTGTGGGGGATGTGGTACAGTGACCATGGGCAGCCATGTCTGAAGCACCTTCCCATATTACCTGTGCAACAACGGCAAAGCCTGCAGTGATGTCTACACGTAGGAGGCATATTGACCCAATGAGCTCCGCATGGCAGACTGTTGCCCATGCCTCATGGATCTGTAAATACACCTGCAACCTCTGCACAACTATGTGAAGTGCCTCCTGGCACGCCACAGACACCCTCAGATGCCTCATGTGTCCTAGCAACTCGTCGTCTGGGGCCATGTGGCACTGTGGGGGGTGGGGCTGCCAAGGTGGGGGCCTGGTGTGCAACAGCCACAATGTGTGGCTGCCCCACAGCTGGCCAATGGGGATACAGGAATGTGTTGCATGCATGCACAATGTGTGCTGGGGCTGCCTGAACATGTGGCTGGTCAGGCTGTGGCTGGTCACCAGTACCCCATCACAGGGCAGCAGAGCCCCCAGTATGCACCTCAGCAGGCCATGACATGATGCTCTGATCCTCTGCCATGGCTGTCAGTGAGTGGTGGCCTACCTGCTGCACATGGGCCAGCTCTTGATAGCTGCTGGTGGCATATGGAGCATTTGGGCATTCATCTGGGCATCATGGGGGTGGTGTCGGGGATGACAATGTCAACCTGGGTGATGTCATTGTTGCCAGTGTCATAGGTGAGCACATCCATGGCTGATAGGAGTGCCTCAGCTGAGAGGGAGATGGCATCATCATCATCACCATCTTTCCTCCACAGTGTGTGTGGGTCCACAGTGGTAGCCACTTCACCAGCCGTCACTGTGGCCACAGGTCTATTGTCTTGCTGTCCATGCAGCTGCCCCTGTGGAGCCACACAGGATGTGATGTTGCTGTGGAAACATAAGGGGAGAGTATGCTTAGGTCTGCATGGCCATGGCAACATAGCCATAACATTCACAGATAGGTGCGTGTGCATGTGACAGTTGTGCAGGTGGTCATACATGTGGGTAAGCAGGACACATGACAGCATGCTAGGATGCACATATAAGGGGTATGTCATACACCAGTGGTGTGTCCAGAATATGACAGTATGAACACACACACACACCCACCAACCGTGGTCCAACCCCCTTTACACCTGTACATATTCCTCCCAGTGCAGCCCCAGAACAAATACACAGAGTGTGGCAGATGACCCCTCTAATCCGCACACAGGCTGTACACAGATCCACCCACTACACCATAGAGGTAGTAATAGATGCGCCACCCAGTTGCCTGCGGTACATCACAGACACAGATGGGAATACTACATGAACAGATTGGCATATGATTGGAACAGCCACTTGACAGAACTATATACAACTGTGCTCAGTGAATATGCCAGCCCACACCCCCGGAATGCACACCTATACTGTGTCTGCAGCTCTGTGGCAACACAGTACTACACAGAACAGATGATGTGCTGCACACAGAATGTGGACCCCACATGCAGGACTGCACATGACCAGTGACATGCATAATCACAGTACAGTGATGGCCGACCTCCTTTGTCAAACCTGCCACTGAGAATGACATTCACAGCCACATGGCTGGGGGTGGTGACATTCTGTGCCTCCTGTGCTGTTGCAGTGGGAACAGTGGGGGGTCTGCCATTGGTTGCCCGAAGGGTGGCATGGGCCTGGGCCAGTAGCTTCTTGTTGCAGTGATGGATGCCGTAAATACACTTTATGCACTCCTGGGGGATATGGTTGTACACCCCCTGTGCATTTACAGCCTACAACACCTCCCTCCTGCCCTGTATCCATACCTGCTGGGTCCAAGTCCTCCTACACATGAGCTCCTCTCTCTGAACGTAGGCCTCAATGAGGGCCTTCAGCTCGTCCAGAGAGAAATTTGCATGACATCTCATTTTTCTGGTCTCGGAATCCAGACGCTGTCAGTGTGGAATGCAGGGAGGCTAGCAGAGGAGAGACTGCACCACATTGGGGATCATCGTTGGCTAGCAGATTACAGGGAGCCACAGAGCAGATGGGGGATAGGGGAGCTGAGTGTGGTTGCACATGCCTGGGCACTAGAGAATCATGGAAAGCTGTGGAGGACAGGTTTAACTCAGCAGAATAAACGTATTTACCTGCCTTGTAGGGCAGCTATGAGGCACTGACTGTGACTGTTTGTGGAGTTTGCTTGATTTATGTTCATTGAACGCTACCTTTACTGGAAGGGAGACATAGTACTTAGACAATACTGTGACTGTTTGTCAGGTTTGCATTTTTTTTTCATTCTCGTCTGCGACCATTTGCAGTTCTCTCTGCTGTCGGTGGAATTAGGCCAATCAGGAGAAAGAAGCTGCAAGGTGTCACAGTTTGAAATAGCAGCTGGCTGTTTTAAGCTTTGGTCACAAAGGGACTTGGTAACAGATGCCATCAGTGTGGAATGCAGGTGGGCTAGCGGAGGCGAACCTGCACCACACTTGAGAGTCTACCGAGAGTGTGTAGCCTCTGTATGAAACTGGGAGGCTGTGATCATCATCATCAGCTATCTGGCTCCAGAGAGTTGTGGAGGAGCCTGTACACTGAATGTGGAACAGATGGGGGATAAGGGAGCTGAGTGCGGCTGCACATACCATGGCACTGAGGACTGTGGAAAGCTGTGGAGGACAGGTTTAACTCAGAAGAGTAAATGTATTTACCTGCCTGGTAGGGCAGTGAGGGGACGCAGGCTGTAGTCAGCCTTGATACTTACTGTGAATTGGAGGCTATAGTTGGGAGTGATTTGCTGCTGGTGGGGCAAGGCTGGGAAGCAGAAAGGGGGAGCTGATTGTTTCTGGATGCAGCCAGGTGTAGACTCATCCAGCCACCCCTCGACCCAGCCACCCCAGGGCTCTTGCACCTTATATCGGGCATGGGGCTGTAGGGGATACACCTTCTTACCACCATTCAGAAAGCAACTACACAGGAAGAGGAGGAGCTGATAGGTAAGACTAAACAGGAAATGACCACAATGAGCATGATGAGAGTGGTGCAGAGCAGTAGTAGTGGCATGGCTGTCTTCAGGGAGACATTGTGAAGGATGCTATGCTGCCCTATCTGCAGACACATCCCTGAGTTGAGGGAGGAAGTTACCTGTCTCTGAGCCAAGTTGGCCAGGTTACAGGGGGTGTTCATCCCCACCCAGAGGCCACTAGGTCCACAACCTAAACCTCAAAGGATGCCCAGGAGGAGGAGCGGTTGGATCACGATGGGCTCAGGGAAGATGAGGCAGGGGGTCTGAAGCACATTCCCTAACAAGTCCAGCTAGCTACCTCCTACACTTTTGCAGGAGCAGAATAACCCCACAGGTACACCCGCAGCTGAGACCAGGGAGGACAAGAAGGTCATCTATGATGGAGCCTAAGGGAAGGGGGTTAGAGAACTGTAGAGGAAGAGGAAGTTTCTACTGGTGGGGAACTCAGTTGCCTGGGGAGTGACTTTTGGGGAACCTAGTAGGAAGGACAGGGAGGTCAAATGCATCCCAGGAAGCACATCATGAAAGGATGGGAAACAGATAAATAGGATTACAAGGGCAAGGGCAATAACAAGAAGGGAGGAGCTGAATGTCATCATCCACCTGGGCACGAATGACATGGCAGGAGACAGGGTGGAGCTGGTCAGAATTCAGGAGGATTTCAGGA
The DNA here is from genome assembly GCA_016271365.2 of Neoceratodus forsteri. Lineage (NCBI taxonomy): Eukaryota > Metazoa > Chordata > Ceratodontiformes > Ceratodontidae > Neoceratodus > Neoceratodus forsteri. Next base: position 575,533,129 of record CM057449.1, on the reverse strand, counting down.
AGCTTGGGGTGGGGAACTGAAGCAGGTAGCAAACTCTATCTCCTTCTTGGAGATTCTTCCTGTCCACAGCAGGGGCAGGCTAGGACACTACGCATCCCAGAATTCAACTCCTGGTTGAAGGAATGGTGTAGAAGGGAGGAGTTTCACTTCATGGGGGACTGTGGCCCCACCTGGTTGGATGTAAGCCTGTATAAGAACAATGACCTACATCCATCCAGGAAGGAGACAACAATCCTAAGAGACAAGTTTAAATGCTTCAGCAGTGAGAATTTAAACTGGCCAAAGGGGTGTCCCCAAGAGGGTCAGCAGGCTTAGTAACCCCAGGGCACATGCAGGAAAATAAATTGGCAGCAAGTACAACTGAAGTTGTCTGAAGTGAGGGCAAAGTGGGGGAATTGGGAACACACAAGAATGGTAACTGGTGTTGGTGAAGCAAGCAGGAGAGCAGAAACGTGGGCAGAGGGAGTAATCTAAAATGCACAACATGGAAGGCCATGGTAACTAATACCCACAACCTGGGAAATAAACTCCCAGACCTGGAGGCATTGATAGTGGAGGCAGATCTGGACATAAAAGCAATAACTGAAACCTGATACACTTCAAATCATGGGTGGGAAATCAATATACTGGGTTATACTCCATTCAGGAGGGATAAGGTGGGTAAAAGGGAAAGAGAGTCACTCTGTATATCAGAGAGGGTATAAAGGCAACACAGGTGCAGGTTAGGCAGGGGGAGGCCGAGGCACTGTGGGTCACCCTTGAACCTGGAATTGGCTCAGCAATACACACAGGGGTGATATACTGTACAGACTTCCAGGAGAGGGAGAGAAGGTGGACAGGGAGCTAGTGGATGAAATACACAACATGACATTGAAAGGTAAAACTCTGCTGATGGGGGATTTCAATAAGCCAGACATGGATTTGACCACCTAGGCATCAGCATCAACCAGACGCAGAGGCATCCTAAATTCCCTACAGGTGGCAGGACTCAAGCAGTTTGTGCTTGAGCCCACCAGGGACAGGGAGATTCTAGATCTAGTGATGACCAACAAGGACAGAATTGCAGATGTCCGGGTAGAAGGGCAACTGGGATCCAGTGATCACCACATAGTGTGGTTCAACATGAGGACACAAAATCAGTCAAGTCACACTAGGGCAAAGGTTTGGGATTTTAAAAAGGCAGAATTCGCTGGAATGGGGAGAGATATCAAAATAGCCATGGAGAAAAGGGGGATAGGAGGAGGGTGGAAGAGCAGTGGCACCTTAAAGAAGAAGAAGAATCTGCATTTATATAGCGCTTTTCTTACAACCAAAGTGCTTTACAAGCAATGCTAGACTGGTAGTGAAGTGACTGAATGTGTGGTGGCAGCCATATCGCACATCATCACCCACACACAGCCTGGATAATTGCATGAACCGGCTTATGGGAAGGGGAATGTTGGCCAGGACACCGGAATGTTCCCTACTCTTGCGAAGAGTGCCCTGGGTTCTTTACTTCCACCTGGACACTACCAGGACAACACCAGGATGGGTAGAAAGGGACCTCAGTTTAACGTCTCATCCGAAGGACGGCACACCCCAGCAGTACAGCACTCCCCAATACTGCACTCGGATGCCAGCGATTTTTAGGTGCAAGTCCAATCCCGGTGTGGGGTGAGAACCCACGACCTTCTAGTCCAGAGGCGGATGTGCTACCAACTGAGCCATGCTGACACTGAGCCACAGGGGAAGTGACAAACCAATGTATCAGATTGGTATCAAAAGGCAAGAGAAGAAGAAAGCTACTATGGTTCTCAAAAGAGGTGGCAGAAAAAAATAAGAGTTAAAAGGGCATGTTTCAGGAAATATAAGGAGACCCAAAGGGATGAGGACAGGGAGGTGTATTTAGAGTGTCTAAGGGAACTGGGGAGGGAGGTAAGGAGAGCAAAGGCATGGACTGAGAATGGATTAGTGCAGATGGCAAAGAAAGGGGACAAGACATTCTATAGGTACATCAGTGAAAGAAGGAAAACCGGGGGATGATTGTTAGGCTCAAAGGGGAGGAAGGGGAGAGCAAGGAGTGGGACAGGGATCAGGCAGAAATACTGAATAACACTTCTGTTCCATATTCACAGAAGAGGGGGAAGGGCTGAGACTGCAGCCAAGGAGCAGATGCCAAGAGGGGGGTGGAAGTGAACAGCAGTCCATTCACAGAAGAGAGAGAGTCCTGCAGGAGCTCACTAAATTGAAGGTGGATAAAGGAATGGGGCCAGACATCATACACCCAAAGATACTAAGGGAGCCATGGCATGAGCTTACAGAACCTCTGGCAGCCTTGTTCACTGAGTCACTCAACACTGGGGTGGTGCCAGAGGATTGGAGGAGGGCACGTGTGGTCCCTTTACACAAATCGGGCAGTAGGGAGGAGGCGGAGAACTATAGGGCAGTGAGTCTCACCTCAGTAGTAGGAAAGATCATGGAGGCACTGCTTTAAGAAAGGATATGGGACATCTAGAAGCCATCAGAGCCCAGGACCCGAGGCAGCATAATTTTGCAGCAGGTAGGTAGTCTCAGACAAATCTGATAAATTGCTTTGACTGGTTGACAAGGGAAATTAATCGGGGTGGGTGTGGGAGGGCATGGACATCGCCTATCTTGATTTCAAGCAATGCCTTCAACACCGTCCCACATGAGGCTGGCTAACAAGATGGGCAGCCTCAGCATGGGAAACAAAGTGGAAAAGTGGGTTAGGAACTGGCTAACAGATAGGAGGCAGATGGTGGTGGTAAATGGGGTATTATCTGGGGAGAGAGGGGTGACCAGTGGGGTACCTCAGGAATCAATCCTATGGCCAATCCTCTGCAACGCATCCATTAGTGACACTGCAGAGGGGCTGTAAGGAAAGGTCTGCCTGATTGTGGATGACACCAAAAACTGTAACAGGGTGGATACTCTAGAAGAGGTGGAGAAAATGAGGAAGGACCTGGGGAATCTTGAGAAATGGTCTGAGGATTGACAACTATGGTTTAATTCAAAGAGGTGCAAAATTATGCACCTGGGGCATAAAAATCCTGGAGAGAGCTACAGGATGTGGAGGGGAGGGGCTGTTGGCAGTCACCAAGGAAGAAAGGGACCTTGGGATTATTATTTTAGATGACCTGAAAATGCCACAGCAGAGTACAAGAGAAGCAAGGAATGCCAGTGGCATGTTGGGGTGCATAGGCATGGGTACCACCAGCAGAAGACGGGAGGTAGTGAAGCCATTATATAAAACCCTGGTCAGACCTTACATGGAGTACTGTCTGATGTTCTGGAGGTTGTACCTTGGAATAGACATTAATAGACTGGAGTCAGTCCAGAGAAAGGTGACTAAAATGGTATAGGGTTTACACCACAAAACCTACAAGGAGAGATTTAGGGACCTCAATATGTACTTACTGGAAGAGAGGAGGGAGACAAGGGGCATGATAGAAACATTAAAGTACCTTAAGGGCAAAAACAAGGTCAAGGGGGGGTGACATCTTCTAGTACAGGAGGGGTACAAGAACAAGGGGTTATGACATGAAATTGGAAGGTGGCAGGTTAAGAGGGAATGTGAGGAAGTTTTTCTTCACAGAGAGGGTGGTAGACATATGGAATGGTCTGCCACAGCAGGGGGTAATGGGAGCAAGCACTGTAGTCAAGGGGGGTGACATCTTCCAATACAAGAGGAGTACAATAACAAGGGGGCATGACATGAAATTGGAAGGTGGCAGGTTAAGAGGGAATGTGAGGAAGTTTTTCTTCACAGAGAGGGTGGTAGACACATGGAATGGTCTGCCACAGGAAGGGGTGATGGGAGCAAGCACTGTGGTTGGATTTAAACCTGCATAGGACAGGCATAGGGAAACCATAGAGGTAAATCAGAGGGAGGGTCAGAAGCTGTAATCAAGTTCAGGGCTAACAGGCAGACTGGATGGGCTTTGTGGTGCTTATCTGCTGACAGTTTCTATGCTTCTATACTGGTGCTTGTGGAAAAAACATACAGGGATAGGTCCAGTTACAACAACAAAGATATGTGGTAAAAAAAAACATGCACAGTGCTAGGACAGACAGAACAAAATCAAACATCTACCTTCAAGGCAGCAGTACCTCTCGGTCACCTGTGCAGAGGGGTGGCGCAGTGCTGCCCATTTAGCACAGTGCATGCAAATGAGCTGAATATATTCCAGCAATGAGATGCAAATGTGTGGATTGGGCACAGACTGTGCAATGAGGCTATCTGCATATCCTGGCTGAATATTGCAAAGATGTGCCCAGCACATCCTGTTTTGTACAGCAGGGTTCTGTGTGCTCTGCAGAACCCCATGCAACATTTCCAGAGGTGGATGTATGATAGCTGCAACATATAGCTGCATCACATGGACACAGATCACTGATGTCAGTGATGTTGTATCACGCACAAGCACTTGTGCTACAGGTGTCAGCAGTGCATGGGCCATGACATGCGTGGAATGGGTGGCTGGGGTCATGGTGGTGGTGGATGCCTTTCTCAAGATGGCTTTGCGGTGTTGGCATGCATGTATGGCTGCAGGGGCATGACCTATGTTTCCCATGTGGAAATCCTCTACTGTGATGTGTGATAATGCCCCATGGTAGCCCTATTGCAATAGCACACACATCAGCAGCGCGAGGCTGACCATGAGTTCCCAAAAGCGCAACAGGTGCATATCAGAGGCCTGCAAAAATGTACAGCACTGACGTCTACAGCTGCACCATCCATAGCTATGGCACATGCCAGCCATAAAGCAGCCACCAGCCTGTGCTCCAAGCAGTGGGAGGAGATGGAGCTAGCCAACCTGGGGGAACCTGGTGGTCCCCAGAGAAAGCCAGCTCTTTGGACAAGAGGAGCTGGAGGTGGCCTGGTCACAGGTGTGGGTTGACATTACCAGCCACCTCTCCAGGCAAACTGGCATCCCCCAGATGGGGAAACGGTGACACCACAGGTACGGGGAAATGGGATAGAGGGACAGGGCATGGCTGGAGAGACTCCATGCCATGGTGCACCAGGAAAGAGTGCCACACCCAGGTATGTTATCCACGTGACTGTGTGCAATTATGGTTGTTGTAATTTTACAGTAGTGTGGCTGTGGCAGACACTGTCCAGTGTGGGTGGTGCTATGCCATCCATGGTAGATGTCATAATCAGTACACTGTAATGCATAATGGTATGCTGTGTTCACCACAGTCTGGGCCCAGCCCTCATAGGGCGCATGTGCACAGCAGCTCAGGTCCATGACCGTAACACTGTGGGAAACACCTGTAGACAGTGTTGGCACATGGCCACCTACATCAGTGCCACACAGTCCAGTGTGGGATGTGCTTCTGATTGCCAATATGCAGGCATGGGTGTCCATTCCAGGCCACATGTGGACACACACCAGGTCTGTCTCTTGCTTTGGTTGCCCATGACGCACACTGGTGGTGTACCCTGTGCCAGATTCTGGCCATAGCACCTGTACCCTTGGGCTGTGGTCCATGGAACACATGCCTTGTTCCGGGCACACATGGCATGCATCTGGGGGCCCACTGTATGGTTTTGTATAACTACCATGGTGCACCCACGTATGAAGTGTACTATCACCCATCACTGTACTATGTGGACGCAGGTGATGGGGAGGTGCTGTACAGCCCTATATTGCGTCTCTGTGGTTGTACACTGTATACCTGCATTGTTTATGGGTGTAGTGAGGGGATGACAGGTATGATACTGCATGTAGCTAATTGTGCCTTTGTCATTGTGTTTCCATTGCAGACAGTGATGCTGTCAGATGGGCATGACAGGACACCACAGATGTGAGGAGGACCAGGGGAGGCAGGCAGGGCAGCACAGCATGGCAAGGAAGTCACTGCACAAGGCATCAGGTGAGTTTCCATGTATTATTGTATGTGCCATGACCATCGTGTCCAGCATAGCCACTGAGTGTAACCCATTGTAGTCATTTGAACAACACATCAGAGCACACTTGTATGGGGGTGCTACTGCCATGTCCAGCATGGCTGTCCACACCCTGAAGTCCAACGTGTAGACCCATGTGTACTATCATGCCACCAATACTGTGCACATGTTTGGCCAGACCTGTGACACATGGCATGTCCATTGTGGCTGTGTGGCACAAAGCCCTGTCATGCCACCATCCTCTGCACAGCTCCACTGCACACAGTCGATGCAGGCACATTGGGTAGGCCATGTGCCACACTCTTTGTTCCTATGTTGCTGCTAGAGGTGCTCTGTGAAGGGCCCCATGGATGTGTGGCTGTTGGGGTCATGGGGCATCCCCTCAGCCCATTGTGGTCTGTGGCATGTGGTTTGTGCATGCACATGCGACGCACACAATGCGCACATGTGGTATAAGTGGTGTGCCGTTGGCTGAGTATACACTGCTGGCAGCCCCAGTGGACCATGTGATGTCCCGTGTGTCTGGAAACGGTCACAGGCCACCTCCACCATCCACACAGTGTACACCATGGGGTCATTGGACATGCTATATTGAGTGCTGCATGTCCCCCTTTTGTGGCGTCACTGGCATGTGTGTACCCCTGCACTGCTCGACATTCACCCTGTGCTGTGCAACATATGATTACATTCCTCTGCTAACATCCAGTGGTCAGCATCCTCCCCGTAACCCTCACATACTGCATGTCAATCATTGCTCCGGTGCTGTGCCTTCCTACTTTACCACTGTGGTGCAATACAGTTCCAGTATGGCACTGTGTTGTGCCCAGTTCCACCACTGCAGGCCATTGATATGGCCATGGTTGTGCCCTGTGTGGGGTTGGAGCATACCCCTGCCCAGGGTCGACTGTGGCATACAAATGGCAGGGGTGGGCAGCTATGGTGGTCTCACATTGGACACCATGTGCAGTGGTGCCTCTCCACACACCATTGGCTCTGTGTCATGTCCACTACTGTCCGTGGCTGTGAGATGGCATTATCCAGTGTTCACTGTTAGCTGTTACCTGCCATCCATTCCTACTGGCCCACACCATCATGCCACTGTGCAGCCTGTGTGTGCCGCATAGCTGTGAATGTGACACCCCTGGCCCTCCTCGGTGACACCACACATGCAGCCTTCTGTGTACGTGCCACCATCCATTATGCAGGGTGTGGGTAGTGTTGGGATGGCACACCATGTTTTTGAGCTATATCCATGTGTGCAGCATCCACTGGGTACCCGACCAATACATGGTCTATGTGACTATGTGATTTTGTGATCACTGTAATGCTCATCCTATTGTGTATGAGGGGGCCCTGGCAGTAGTTGTGCAATGCCGGCACAGTGTTAGGGTGTCATATTGTTGTTACATATAGGTCTGTGTGTGTTCTTCTGCACCGCACACTATTGTAGTACATAGTGTGCCCCTTTGTTAACATTCCAGGTGTGCTGCCTGTACTCCAGTAAGGCCCTGGGTGTTGTCTTGACATGCAGCTGTGCCCACTGGCATGGTGTTTGGCCTTTGCATTGCCCACCTGCATCCATAGTGTGTGAGCCTGTTGCAGACCCAGTGCGCCAGCTGTGCTCGGCTATGAGTGTCGGCCACTTGGCACCCCCTCTGTGGTGCCGTCCTGGGAATGCACCTTGATGGCATGTGGGCCCCTTGCCCCATGTAGTCTGTTCATGGGTGTTGCCATGTGTTGCATCACACGGTTCCACTGGGGGGCTGTCTGTAGGTTTGTCATGCCTCCATGGCACATAAAGGACAGTGTTTTGGTACATACTAATGCCCATGCCCATTACCATGGCCTTGTCAGTGTGCCTCAAGGGTTATGTCCCTGACCCCTGTATGTCCAGTAGTCATGTGTGGTGCTGTTCCCCCATGTCAATGCATTGTATGTTTGTAGTCTGCTGGCATGCTGTTGCTGATGTCCACACCTGTTTGTCCATCTGCAAGGCTGTGCCCAGGCCTGCATGTCTCTTGGTGTTGCCCTGGGGCATGGTGGTGTCGATAGTTCCTCATCTGGGTGCACGCTGCATGCTGTCCATCCATGCCTACATGTGGGGCCCACTATGGACAGTCTTATATGTCTGTGGTGTTGCTTCGGTACACCTGTGCCACAGATCAGCCACCTATGGCCATCTCACACATGCCTCTGCATGTGGCCATTGTGCCATGGTGGGGGCCACTCTGCATCTGGCAGACAGCCATGTGGCCCACATCCACATTGCCCTATGCCTCTGCATCCACATGTCTTACACTGCCATTGTAAGATGCCACACCCACATCCCATGTAGTGTGCCTTGTGACACCCATGTTCCGGGCAAAACAGTTGTCACTGTTGCATATGGTACTGTAACAGGGTCTGTACATGGCACCTCACATTTGCATGTCTAAACATCACCATAATTGGAGGGGGGGGCTGGGCTTTCTGTCGAGGCATGGTGGACTGTTGTCACTGAAGGTTTTTTTTTTTGTCTGTTTCCTCCCCAGGACATGTTGTAACACCATGGATGGATGGCAATTTGGGGAGATGCCAGGGACATCTGAACCAAAGGAGTACTGTGACATGCACTCGGGGCTTCTCTGATTAATACTGGACAGGCTGGGGGATGTCCTGTGGGCAATCTGAACTATGGGACGGACTGTGTCCACCATCTGCGTACATATGGGTGTGCCTATTGTTTGGTGGGCATGGTGCCATGCCTCTGTGGCACACTAAATGCCTCATTGCCCTTCCCACCCCACACTCCCACCCATGACCCTTACTTTGTATATAGCTGCTCCCCTACCTCCCTTGTTCTCCTTTTCCCTGCATTTCCCATTTAAAATTTTCATTTTTATTTTTTATACTTGTAAATCCAGATGAGCAAGATTGCCCGTTTTCACTGGTGACAAGTTCAATCTAAAAATACAGTATAAAAATGCAGCATACAACATTGGAGCAAACAATACAATCCAATAAAGTGCAGTGCAGAAGCAGATACATTATGTTTTTGATAAAAGCCAGTATTTTAACCTTTTCTTAAAACACTGAATAAGACTACTCTCAACAATTACTGAAGGTATTTTGATGAAAAAAGTGGGTGCTCTAAATAATAAAGATCTTTGCCCAAAGGTGGTCTTAAGAAATGGTGTTTTAAATTTATATATAGACTGGGACCTAGTGGATAATGCATTTATTGCTGTAGGAAACATTAGAGAAGTAGACGGGGGAAGACGATTACATTTTACTTTAAATAAAAAAGTACCCATTTTGAAAATAACTAGATTTTCGAAAGATAGAGAATAAGACTGTTTATACAAATCAGAACAATGGGTTCGGAAAGGAAAATCTAGCCAAAATCTTAAGGCTGAATGATATATTACTCTAAGCAGACTCAAAGCATTGTGACATGAGGAGGACTATATAAGTATTCCATAATTGAGTACCGTAACAGAAAGCTATGAACTAAAAGCTTTCTTGATTCAAAGGTCAGAAGGGATTTAGCTCGATAAAGAATACCCAATCTTTGGTGGAGAGTTTTCCTAAGACTCTGAATATGAGGTTCAAAAGAAAACTGATTGTCCAAAGTTACACCTACATATTTGAAAACTGAAACAAATTTGATTTTATTGCCCTTTCTGTCAATAATTAAAGGGAAATCAATAGATGCATTATTGTTCCAGGAAAAAAACATTACCTTTGTTTTTTGGAAGTTCAAAACCAGGTGGTTTAAAGATAATCAATCCTGCAAGTGATCAAAGTCAGTCTGAAGGTGGAAGAGAGCAGTGTCAGATCTGGGATTAGTACACAAATAAAACAGTGTCATCGGCATAAATAATCATCTCTGTTTTAGTACAAATATTTGGGGTGGAATTCATAAATAAAGAAAAAATGAGTGGCCCCAGGATTGAACCCTGGGGTACACCACAAACTAATGGGAGGGTGTGGGATAAGGATGAACCAATAATGGTTCTGAAAGATCTATTGCGTAAAAAGGTTTGATACCACATGATTACATCCCCAGAAAAGTGAAGACCACGAAGGACACTTGGAAAGAGATCAAGTTCAACCAAGTCAAAAGCCTTGGTGAGGTCCACGAACAATGCCGCACATGAGTGCCCTCTATCAAGTGCACCATGTACACTGCTCGTGAGCTCCACCAAGGCTGTTTCGGTGTTATACTCTGGCTTGAAGCATGTTGGTTCCCTGACAGTAAAGAATATTTCCCAAGAAAACCTAAGGTTTGGTCCATCACAATCTTTTCCAGAATATTTGATATGGGCGATAAAAAAGAAATTGGACAATAGTTGGTAACAAAGAAGGGATTTCAATTCTTCAAGATGGGTTTTATGATTGCCCGTTTCCAACTACTCGGAAAAGAAGTTGTGGGATAAAGAAAAATTAAAAATATGTGCTAATGGATGGGTAAAACAGTCTATACCTAATTTAATGATCCTGATATCAACTCCATCCTGACCCTGAAGGGGTTTTAGTTTGTTTTTCAAAAAATATTTTTTTACTAAGACAGGGGTGATGAATATATAGTAAAACGTTGGGTTAGTATCATTATAGGTGTCATTGAGGTCAGCCACAACATCAAAGATTATGGGGGTTCCGTAGGAACCAAGATTCCCAAAATGTCTGTTGAAGATATTAGATACCTTAGAATGATCGCATATACTTTGTCCATTTTGAAGAATGGTGGGGGGGGGGACTGTTTTTTTTCTTCCCATAATTTTATTCAGGAAGATCCAGTTTTTTTTAGGATTTGCCCTGGAATTCCTTTGTTCATTTAGACAATAGGTGACCCTAGCTTTCCTGATTTCAGATTTACACTTATTTCTACGTGTCTTATACTCTTGGAGAACAGAGGAGGTTCTGGATACCTTATATAGCTTCCAACATTTGTCGTGTTTTCTCATTAAATGAATGAGGTCCCTTGTTACCCATTCTTGTTTAGAGGATCTGATTCTTATTTTCTTTAAAGGGGAAGCTATATTTATGATTGCATTATAGGCTATACAAAAAAACTCCCACATTGCATCAATGTTGGTACATGATACTAGGGGAGACCTATCAATTTCATTGAACAAAGCTTTGATTCTCTGGGAAGTCAAATTAGCCAAATTTCAACATTCAACATATCTGGGGGGACTTTTGGGCACTTTTACAGACCATTCACATTTAAAGGGGTGATGGTCACTCATGATATCAGGCATAACTTCACAATTAGTTATCCAGTTAACATGAGTGACCTTGATCCAATCAAGAATGGTCCCCTCACCTGTTTTATAATTGGACCTTGTAGTTTCCTTTATAAGTTGTGTAACACCCAGATCAGCCAGAGTTTCTCTAATTTCACCTTTCAAACTTTTATCCCAGCTGCAGTTAAAATCACCAAGAGTGATCCACTCTCTGTTAGAAGGTAGGACCTCACGAAATAAAGTCAGCAATTCAAGACCATGAGATATTTTACCAGGGGGAAAATGAATTGTACTAAGGGTCAGATGTTTACTTTGTCCACAAATCAAATCAATAGAAATCATGTTGCATCCTGAGTTTCTCAGAGAATAATCAAGAACAATATAATCAAATTTGCAAAGAATGTACATTAAGACACATCTCCTCTTTTTCCTTCTCTGTCTTGTCTGATCAGGCTATAATTGGGAGATGAATCTCTGAATCCTGTATGCTATTATGCAACCCATTTTGGAGAGGGTAATAACATCAAATGAATGGAGTTGAGACCATGCAACAAACTGGGTCCATTTAGGGAGCAGACTCTGAATGTTTAGATGAACGATCTTAAGAGTAGGGGAAACCAGACCTTTAAGGGCACCAGCTGAGGTTGATTCATAGTTTCCTGTTGGTGGAAAGTTAGGCCTGGGGTGTGGATGCACTGATCCAGACATGAACAGAAGCAACATTAGTAATCTTTTTAGATTAGTCCTATTCTCTAATTGTCTTTCTCTTTTTGTTGTAGCAGTGACCAATCTATGAATAAACTTACTGGGTTGAAAATTGTAGAATGGGCAAACTTCATAAGAATAATAAAGGGAACAAAATTCAAACAAACCCTTCCCAGTGAATCCTTTGTCTTGATTTGTACTATATGGGCAAGAATAAAACAACTGAAAACTATTTTTTTTTATCATGTGAAACACCAGTTCAAATTGAGCAAAGCACAGATCACAGCAACATTACATAAATCAAAAACATGTTGAGAGCAGACTATTTTAAAAAGAAAAAAATTAAGCAATAAACTTTCAAATCTAAAATAGACACAAAAAATGGATGCGTATTAATTCAGTTATAAGAAGAATGGCACTTACAAAAGTTTTAAATTAAAACTATTTCAGAGTAGGTGACAGACATAAATAAGCACTAATTGCATATATACTGTAGATGGTGAAAGATGGCCTTCCTAAAACGAATAAACCATCATATTGCAAGTTAAATCTGGAACTTTATAGGCCCAAATTAAAGAAATTTAAACCAGAATTATTTAAATTTAATAACAAAGTAAATACTAAAGGAATAAGTATCTAAGTAAAACAGTATAATTCATAAGCATTTAAGCGATACTATTTAAAATAAATCTGAAACTTTCTGGACCTAGATATAACACAGGCTAATGCCTAGAGTTTCGGAATAAAAATAATTAACTTACTTAAGCATAAACAAGTCAGATAGAAAAAAAACACCTATATACTGAACAATCCAGAAAACAGAACATCCTCAAACTGAAACAGGCTTACATAATGAGTGATTTTCTTCTGTGGAGTGGCACTAGCGACACTCACAATCGCTCATGCTTGCTAGCAGTGCGAACTTTTGAGCAGAGGGAGATCCCACCTCCTGATGACGAGCTACATGTGGAAACAGTCCCCACACACCCACAGCCCCAAAACAGCAAAGCGTCCTGTTACAGTACCTGGGGGGGGGGGAGAAAAGAATGAGATGCAGGCTTAGGGCAGGAAGATGAGCCCCACACAATCAGCTCCTTGCAGCTTGGTGAAAATAGTTTATCCTCTTAAATAGATGTAAGTAGTTTTCTTAACATTGCTGTTATTGCTTGTTCTTGTTTTTTCTGCTTGTTCATTTGTGTTCACTTCTGCTTGTTTTGATGTTGTACCCCATTTTATACCATTCAGTAAATTAGATTAATTTTTCACATGACTGTGTGTGGTGTATTCTTCCATTTCAGTTGTTGCTATGTGTATGGCACATGTGCCACTCATCCATGTGTCTACTGGTGCATGGTTGGGTGCAGACCTTCACCTCACTCACCACTCCCTGTTCCCGGGGGGGGGGGGCACACTGAGTATGTCCCTGTGTTCCCATGCACGGGTAGCATGGGGTTCCTGTGGCATGTCCGTCTATTTTTTTCTTCCTGCTGGTTCCTTGTGGTGGCACTATTCTCCTCTGATGATGGTGGCACTGGCCACAGCTTGCAACCCTGTGTGCCCATGTGGCTGTGTCCTGCACTGTCAATGGACATGTGTTGCTGTCGGTGTGAGCCCCATGTTTGTGCTCCTGCTACATACCATTTTGGTGATGAGCTGGTGGCACACTAGGCCAGTCATTTCATAGGCATGTCTGTAGCAGTGTTGCTCTGCTTCAGACTTCGGCCCTGTTCATTGGTCACTGACATTGCTGTGGTATCCTATCAGTATCCATAAGTGTATTGGACATGGCCAGTGTGCATTGCATTCCACATGGTTAACCACGTCTGTATGGTGCACTGTGTTGGGTACTCGCTGGCCCTGCATCAGGGCCTTTTGGCAACTGTGGTGTGCCACTGTGGATCCTCCATACCCTGGGCTTCTGCTCTGTTGTGCCACCACCTTTGTCACATGCACCCATGCATTGTGCTCCATGCACTGTTTGAGCATTAGTCCCTGCCTATTGTGCATGGTTCCCCATATTCAAACATGCCCTGCTGTACCGCACATCTTCTACTGCACAATCATGCCTGTTTGGGATATGCAGTTGGACATGCGCAATCATCTTTTATAGCTTATCTTCTGAATATACCATTTTTTGTGCTGGCACATTTGAGATGCGAGGAACGTGCACTTGGGTGATGCAGCTAAGCACTTTTGAATATGGGGCTCTATGTCAGTTTTTTTGTCACTTCATTGCAAACAAAGCGTTTTCACTTATGGACTGAAATTTTTAGGGTACAAAGGGCTTGCCTCACAGATATGCCCTTTGTTGGCTTAGAGAAAATGTTCATGTACTGCTCAGTTATAACAATTTTAAGTTTTGTGATTTCCCATAGGAAAACATTGTAGATGTTGGGGTCCCTTTCAGCAGCTAAATCTCAAAAACACTTCAAAATTTGGAACCTCTGTGACTCGCAGATGTACTAAGCTATTATGCATGTTTCCAGGCCTTGTTTGCAGCTGTATGATAATTTTTTATGAATGGGGCTATGTTGACTGTGATACTGTGCCATGCATTCACAACCTGACATCTGCTTTGAGCCTCCATGGTTAAATCTTTGTCCAGAATCATGCCAAGATTACGCACCCAAGAAGAGGTCTTCAATGGCACAGACCCTAGTCCATTTGAGAGTATCAGGTCTAGTATTGCTCCCTCCAAAGTGGGTTTCAACACTAGCTGTCTAAGGCCTGCCCCCTGCAGGGCAATAAAAATGACCCTGCTCTTGGATGTGGTTGCAGTACATGTCATCCAGTTAACATCTGGCATATTCAGGTCTTCCATCAACAGTATCTCCCCTTTTTCAGCCATTTTGATAATGTCCTCTATCATTTTCTTGTCCATTTCGTCCCCTTGAGATGGAGGTCTGTGTACAACCCCTGTGCAGATTGTGATGCCATTCCCTGTCTCCTAGGTGACCCAGAGTGCCTCTTGTCCTCCCCCTTTACTATTTAGTTCTGTAGCTTTGATCCCTTCCCTTATGTACAGAGCTACTCAACCTCCTAGTTTACCTTCCCTGTCCCTAATGTAGATTGTGTACCCTGGTATGTTGACATCTCAGTCATGGTTCTCTGTGTACCATGTTTCCGTGACTGTCACAATATCCAATTGTTCATCTTCCATCAGGGCTACTAGCTCAGAAAGCTTGTTTCCCAGACTACGGGCATTGGTACTCATTGCCCTCCATTCAATGTTGGCTTTATCCTTTTTCCCCATCCCTGCTCTTATTGCCCTTGTCTATTTTACCATTTACCCCTGTCCTGCCCTGTGTTGAGCTCTGTACCTCAGTGTTTACCTTACTACCTGCCATGTTTTGTTGGGGGAAGCTTGACATTTCCTGCCTCTTATCAGCACCTTCCCCCTTGGCTAGTTTAAAAACTTGCTAAGGAAGCATTTAAACCTGTCATCTATGAGCTTGGTTCCCTTCATGGACAGATGCAGACCACTGTGCCAGTATAGACCTTTATCTCTTCAGGTGAACCCTCAGTCCCCAATGAAGCCAAAGGCCTGTGCTCTGCACCAGTTTTGCAACCATTCATTAAACTGCATGGTGTGCAGTACCCTAGCCTCACCCCTGCCATGGACTGGCAGCACCTCTGAGAAGGTTACCATGCTTGCTACTAGTCTGAGGCCCCTTCCCAACTCCGCAAATTAATTCTGCACTGTACTGATCCCATGCCTAGCTAGGTAATTTGTCCCAAGGTGGACAATGACATCTAGTTCCCTCTCCTGTGATGCTGCTTCTGCAATACTGAGGATTCGCTTCCTGACCCTCCAAGCCATGGCACCAGGCAGACACCTTACTTTCTTTTCCTCTCCCTTCCCCAGTTTTACCCCCCTAACAATTGAGTCCCCTATCAGAAGCTGTTGCCTTCCCCTGTGGTGTCCCTTGCCACCCTTTTGTGGATACAGAGAGGTGAAAAACATGTTTTTACCCTTTGACTTTGTTGGTATTTTTCTTCGAACTTGCTTATAGAACAGAAGGTTTGTTTGCTTGGTATGAAATTTTCAGGACAGAAAGGGACTACCCTACAGATGTGCCTTTTGTTAGTCTGGTGAAGAAAACAACAGGCCATTTTTAAGTTACTACAATTGAAAAATTTGAAAAAATTGTTTCTGAGCATGCTCGGTAGGTACTTCAATATAGCTGTATGATACGAAAGAGGAATCCTGCATTGTATGAGAGAATTCCTCTTTTGTATGGCCACCATCTTGTTTTCAGTTTTTCCTGAAAAATTCAGAATTGGAAACCTCCTAAAATGATATTCTGGGGAGGAACCAACACATGTATCTTGCTTATTTGGGACCCCTTGATGCATTCTATACTTTACTGATTGGAAAATGCCCTTAGAATGTGTTTTATTTAACATTAAAATTCCTTGTTCTTATCGGTGTCATACAAAGTAGGATCTTTTTATTCATTATTTTATTTTATTAAACTCTAGGATAGCCAGCCCGCTGGTGCAGCGGTTGGATTTCTGCTTGCAACGCCAGCAACCTGGGTTCAGGAATGAGCCTGGCCGCTTGGAGGCCGGCTAGGGGAGACAACTGAGCATCCCACGACTGCTCATTTTCTCTAGGGAGGGAGGAAGGGCTGCGACCCTGTGTTGATCGACTGCTGGTGGAGGCCAGGGGTAGGGAAACACGTTGGGATCATTGCTGGGTGGTGCATGGCTGATGCCGGCTCTTGTCTTGATATCTGGATGTCATGCACCTGGAAGAAAACCGAGAACAAATCACTCGCTGGCCGCCAGATGACAGCTGTCTGTTCCCTGTGTACCTTCAGCACCTTCCCAGGGCCTCCTTCTCCTCAGCGGCATCCCTGAGCCCTAGAAAGAGTGTGGTGGGGCCATCCCTCTCCCCTCAGTGCCTTCCCCCCTTGGAGGTGGGGGACCCACCTGGTGAAGGGATACGCCGGGATATCCTGGGGATCAGCTGCAAATGTGAGGAGCCAGAGGAGGGCTGGGTAAGGACAGTGGGGCAGAGGAGAACTTGCAGAGCCCGAAGAAGTAGTGGGGACCAGCAAGCATGAGGGTGGAAAAACAGAATAACCAAAAAAAAAAAAACTCTAGGATTACAAGTACCTTTGAGCAGGAGCTGCTAATTTACAAAGGTTCCATGTCAAAGGAAGGGGGAAATATGCATACAAAGGTTGGTTATGGTAAACAGGCATAATACAGACGTGATTGACATTGTTTTGTGGCTGTTAAACTCTTTAGAGATAAAGGATATTACTAGACAGCAATGTAAAAAAGGCAGATAGATAATGTAACAGAGTGAGGGAACTAAGAAGAAAGGGGACTATTAGCCTGATAATGGATAGGAGGGTGTCAGAGAAAAGTAGGTAGGCAGAGAGGCCTTTGTTTTGAGGTGGAAGAGAGATGGAATGAGGGGATCAGGGAAAAGAAAATGAGATTTGAAGAGTGGAGGAGAAGGAGTGTGGGGGGAAGGGGAAGGAGGGTTAAGAGAGGGGAAGGAAAATGGTCACAAGGAAAGACAGATGCCAGAGAGAGTAATGCCAGGAGGGATGCAGGGCACAGGTCACCTAGGCGGTGAATGAAGGAGACCTTTAGGAGAAGCAGTCACATTTGGAGGTAGCAGTGAGGTAAAGTCGGAGATTCCGTTTAAAGGGTCCAAGTGTTGGGGAGGAAAGTGCTTGTTTATTGAGGGTATTAAACCAATGTGGAGCCCTATAGGTGAAGGACCACTGACCCAAGGAGGTCCAACATTTAGGAACCTGGAAGGTTTGGGATTGGGCATTATGCATTTGCAGAGCACCACTGAAGGCAGTGAGGAGCTTACAAACACCAGGGGGCATGAGACAAAGGAGAATCTTTTTAGTTAGTAGGCAGGTCTGGTACTGAATTCTGTTGAGGAGTGGTAGCCAACTAGTCTGTGTGCAGAGGTCACAGGTGTGCATGTCTCGGGCAGCGCCCATTAAGAGCCTGCAGGCTTTGTTGAGCAAGATTGAGATTCTACGAAGGGCAGTTGAAGAAGCAGAGCCATAGATAGCCAGACCGTAGTTAATGATAGAGGTGATAGAGCTATAGATAGCCAGTCTAAGGGCACCCACAGTCATACAGTGTTTGTGCTTGTGTAGCAGACCAATTCGCATATTGGCAACATTGGCAATAGTGTCAATATGCCGGCTTGTAGGAGAAGGTACTATCCAGTGTGACACCAAGGTATTTGAACTCCAGGACATGTTCGAGTAAGTACCCGGTGTTGTTCATGATACTGAGGGACTGAGATTAGTGTCTGCTCTGCTGATTGCAGAAGGTCATTACTTTGGTCTTGCTGTAGTTCATGATGAGTTTATGCAGGCTGAAACAATCTTCAACATGCTTGAAGTCAAGCTGCAGCTGTGTTTCAAGGAGTTTAGTGTCATGGTGGCTAGAGAATAGCACAGCATCATCAGTATAAAGTAGCATTTTTTGCTGGCAGACACCAGGGAGTCTGTTGAGGAAGAGAGAGAAAGAAGAGTAGAGGTCCCAGGATGGACCCCTTGGGGACTCCGGAGAGGACTGGCTTGACATCGGATGTGACACCTGCTATCCTGAGCCATTGGATCTGATTTATGAGGTAGCTAGCAAACCATGGAAGGGGATCATTAGAGAGCCCAGTGTAGGGCAGTTGCAAAAGTTGTAGAGGGTGATTAACAGTGTCGAAGGCCTTTGTCAGGTCTATGAAAACTGCTCCCCCACAGTTTCCTTTGTTGAGCTTGTCGTGAATAGAACTCGTGAATTCCAGAAGAGCTGTGGTGGTGCTGTGCCCTTTTCTGAAGCCATGCTGTTCTGGGCATTGGACTTCATACTTATCCAGGAATTTGACTAGCTGGTCCGACACTATTCATTCTATTGCCTTAGATAATGGGGGGGAGAGTGAGATAGGTCTGCAGTTGGAATGAAGAGACCTGTCTCCACTTTCATGCACCAGTGTGACAGTTAAATTTCCAGCATGAGGGGAATTGTCCCAGCCTTAGTGAGAGGTTAAAGATCTTTGTAAGGGGTTCAATGACCTCATCCAGAACTTGCACCACTAGTTTGAGGTCAAGGGAATCTCCACTGTACCCAGACTTGCAGATGGCCTTGCGGATATAGTTATGAGCCACATGTGGTGGAACCTCTTTGAAGAAGAATTGTGGAGCTGTATGAACATTTAGGGTAGTCTCGTGGGGGATATTAGGGGAAGGGTCATCAATGAAATTAGGAGGAAGCACATTGTCCAGGTTTGAGAAAGCATTGTTAAAGATAATGGTAATGGTGCCAAGGTCTAGTGTTGGAGTGCCGTGTATGTTGAGCATAGTGAGGAGTGCCTTATGATCCTTGCTGGTGAGTTCTTTCAGGTTGTTCCAGAAGTTTTCCCCATCTCCCCAGGATTTGGACAGTGCCTCCTTGTAATATTGGCTTTTGGTATTCCAAATCTGATGAGTGCAGGCATTTTGGGCTGCTTTGTATTTTTGTATGTTTCCTTGCATAGGGTTAGCACGGGCACAGTGCCAGAGGTGGTCTTTGTGGTTAAGATGTGTTATAAGATCAGAAGTAATCCAGGGGTTGACTGTCCTTTGACCTTCATCTTTTTTAGTGGCGCATAAATGTTACAGGCTGTGTTGAAGTGGTCGATGAACAAGTCCAAGGCATTGTTAGTATCACTGAACATGTCCAACACTGCCCAGTCAAAGTCTGTTTAGGTGGGATTTTAGTAGTTGAAGGTGCCTTGATTAATTACCCTTGTGTAGAGTAGCTTGGGAGAGGGTTTGAGGAACTTGTCAGTCCAAGAGCAGATGACAGGTGAGTGATCACTTATTGTATCCAAGAGGACTGAGACATTAGAGATTCGATCAGGGCGGTTTGACAGAATCCAGTCTAGTAGTGTGAAAGTACCAGTCCTATAGTTGCATCTGGTGGGGGGTGAGGACAAGTTGTGAGAGGTGCTGCACTGTAACTGCATACTTGAATACAGAGGCCTCGGGGTAGAGCCAGTTAATATTAAAATCACCTAGAATTATACTTTCTGTGTAATGATGCAGGCTCCTTATGTATTCCATAATGTTGTTGAAGTCAGTGGCCTGGTCCTTAGGGGGAAGATAAACTGAGACAACAGTAAGTTCCTTATTGTGTGCTCCAAGGAGGACTTTGATGGTGAGGACCTGAGCAGAGATGCCCTGGTTAGGAGATGGAATAACATGACCTAAGAGGGTACTCCTGATGTATATGGCGCAGCCCCCCACCTCGTTTGAAAATCCTGTCTTGCCTGAATATGGAGTAGCCAGGGATTGAAACTGAGGCATCAGGGATCTTAGGGTTTAGCCGTGTTTCATCCACGGAGAGGACATCAAGGTTGTGTTGTTGAATCCATGTTTGGAGGGAATCTAGCTTGCAGAGGAGGCTATAGGCATTAATAGATACCAGGGTGAGAGACCCTTCCCTCCTTATCAAATTTTCTGCTGCATGCCCAGAGGGCCCTGGACTGGGGTGAACATTTCCTGAGAGCAGGAGCAGCATAAGCAGTAGTCGTAGGAGAAAGGATTTTAGCATGCTGCGGACTTGCTTGTGTGTGATGTTCCTATGCCCTATAGTGCCACAGCACTGGAGCTGACTTGACAAATTGTAGAGTACATGCATAGCCTGTGGGATCATTGGGAGGCTGCACGCTTTAGGTTTGAGAAGGACCCCAAGGTGTCACAAAGGGGGGCGGATGCCAGAAAGTCTGTGTCATGTGTCTCTGTAACCATACCAGGGGTGTAATGCAGGGCAGAGAGAGGTTCCAGGTGCAGGTGAGAATGGCAGTAGTTGCACCCAGGGGGTATGGGACTGAGAAGCACAAGCATAACCATAATAACCAGTTGAGTGAGTATTTTAGGACAGGAGAAAGTTAGAATACTAGAGAGATCACAGAAGGGAAGGAGAGTACACAAATGAGGGTAGAAGCAGCAGCAAAGTTGGTGAGACAGACAGAGAGTATGTGTGTGTGAGGTTAATCATCCTATGTTCCCCTATACCCCAATTTCCCCCAGGTCACGTCTAGAAACAAGTGGTTCTCCACTCAGTATGCCTGCCTGGTTAAACTCATATAAATAAATAAATAAAATAAATGAAGGAGTGGTTAGGTCATGAAAAGCAGAACCAATGTGATAAGGACAACTCAGAGTGGGCGGGCCAAATGCATATTTAAAGGTGGCCTGGGAGAGGGTGGTGGGGGTGGGACAAAATATCTTTGATAAAACAGATGATATCTGGAGTGGGAGAGAGGCTTAAGGACAGGCTTCAGTCCGAGAGAAAGGTGCACCAATGGCTGTACTGCCTAAAAACAACCAGTCCAATCACAAGCCACAGGCAGCGGCAGTAAACAAAATCAGCATCCAGTCACAGAGAACCAGGCTCCTAAACTGAGGGGCGGATGTACCTTGGTCAGGGATCTGAGGCAGGGAACCAGGAGACCAGTCGAGGAGGGTCCATTGGGCCGATGCAGCAGCCGAAAGTAGTGGCCGCAGGGCACCGCTTACAGCGATGGTGCCGCTTGAGGAGGCAGTCTTCCTAAAGTGGAGAAACTGGAGAGACAAGCCAATTAAGAAGGCAGTAGACACTGTAAAAGTGGGGCGGGGAACTGGTGGCAGATAGTCGGGGGGGTGAGGTTGAATAACAGAGAGACGGTCACAGGAACTAAAGGGAGGGGTTGAAAGGTGAGTCAAGGAGACAAGAGGCAATCGATTAGCAAGCAGGAAGAGGACTGATGGCAGGGGGGATGGTGAAGGTTGCATGAGAGATCTCAGAGGAGTCTAAGCCAGGGAACACAAGATGAGGTTGAAAAGAAAGAAAAAAGATGAGAAAGGTTAGCAAGCAGGGAAGGGGGGCTGTGTCCGGGAACGTTACTGACCCAGAGAAGTGGACAGAGGGGTTGGGGCGGGGGAGAGCAGGAAAAAGGAGAAAGTAAATTCACAGTTTACACAGTATTGGGATAGTCAGCTAGACAAAACAGTAAAATCATGCAGAATAACAATGCAGCAGTAACAGTGGTATAAGCACACTAGTAACTGTAGCTACAGATAGAGATAAATATAGGCTAACAGTGCAAATATCTTTGATAAAACAGATGATATCTGGAGTGGGAGAGAGGCTTAAGGACAGGCTTTAGTCTGAGAGAAAGGTGCAGCAATGGTTGTGCTGCCTGAAAATGACCAGTCCAATCACAAGCCACAGGCAGCGGCAGTAAACCAATCGGTGTCCAGCCGCAGAGACCAGGCTCTAAACAGAGGGTGGATGTACCTTGCCGGGATCAAGGAAGGGAACCAGGGAGGCGGTCAGGAGGTCCGCTGGGCTGTCGCCGTGACTGAGTTGCGGCGTCAGAGGGCTCGCTTACAGCGATGGTGCCGCCGAGGGAGGCAGTCTCCCCAGCCAGGGATCCGAGGCAGGAAACCTGGAGGAGCTGTCAGGAGGGTCCGCTGGGCGGTGAAGGCCAAAGTTGCTGCCATAGGGCACCGCCACGGCAATAGTGCCACTCGAGGAGGCAGTCTCCCTAATTAGATCGTATGATGAGATACAAACTAGGATCCTATTTTTTGAATCATACGAAGTAGGATCTTAGTTTGTATCTCATCATACAAACTAAGATCCTACTTCATATGACTCCAGTACCAGCAAATAATTTAAATTTGGATATCTCAGCCATATTTTGGTATTTTCTCAACAAATTTTCAAAATAGGCATTTTGAGACCCCACCTCGTGAACACTGGCACTGTCATTTCATTACTCTGTCCAGAAAAGTGATTTTGCAGTCACTGCATGGAATCACGTTTGGGAACTGATTAACCAAATGATAGTCCCAATGTTCATGAGGGGAGGTCCCAATAATCCCATGTTGAAACTTTTGTGCAAAAAATAAAAAAAAATGCTGTGTTACAAGCATGCATTGCACAGGTTCTGCACACACTTGTAACTTCACCAATTTTTAATATTTTCACTACAGATTTTCAACATTGCCATTTTTTCACACCTCATGAACAGTACAGCCATCATTTTTCACATCCTGCCTGAAATGTGTTTTCACACCTTTGGGGCAGAATATCATGGTCACTGTGCAAAATCAACTTTCATGATGGATTAACAAAATCACAGTGCCAGTGTACATGAGTGGATTTCCTAAAAAGCCCATGTTGAAAATTTGGTTAAAAAATTCCCATAAATGGCCACATTATGATCGTGTGTTGTACAGTTTCTACACGCACTCATAACTCCGCCAATTTTTCATACCTTCCCTCCTGATTTTCAACATTACCCTTTTCCACACCTCTTCATTAGCAGTATACAGCTGTCATTTTTCATATCCAGCCCAAAACATGATTTCATACCTGTGGGGCAGAATGGTGCATTCACTGTGCAAACTCAACTTTTGGGACAGATTAATGAAATGAGAGTGACATTGTTCTTGAGGTGGGGTCCCCAAAAGGCCATGTTGAAAATTGTGTGAATAAAATCCTGAAAATGCCTGAGTTACGTGTGTTCATTGAATTGTGGCACCCGTTGTACCTTTCAGTGCCCGTATCTCAAAAACGATTAGAGATACGGATTTTTCACTCTCTGCACCTAAGCACTTGTGAAGGTTTTGAAGTCATGTTTACACCCGCAGTGGAATTTTTTCCATAGTTGCTATGGTTTCTGAGATATTGCCAAATTAGTGTCGCAAGGGTTACTTTTCATGATTATAGGGCTGCAGTATGTCTGTACTTATGTGTAAGTGGGAGCGCATTGCCCAGGCCTGCGCTCCCAATTATGCATATCATTATGCAACAATGGGTAGGATGAAGGGAGTGCAGGGCCCAGAGGGCCTGCACTCCCACAACCACATACCAGTTTCATTACACTTTCACAAAAAGAATGGAAATTCGTTGCAAAAACTTTGTTAATGTATCAGTTTGAGCTGAAAATGAAAGCATCAAAAGGTGGGAAATTTGATGTTATGGTTACCAACCCTACCACTCTAACCCCACCCCCACTCTCCACACACCAACAGGTGTCAGGTGTGCCTTGGGGTCATTGGGCCTAACTCTCACCCTATTCCATGTGTAAACAAGATGAGATGGTATGGTATAGAAATATGGTGTGAGTTAGGCCCACAGAGCCAAGACACACCCTGACACCTGATGATGTGTGAGGGTGGTGGGGTGGGGTAGGGCTAGTAACCTTAATATGGAATTTCCTACCTTGATGCTTTAGCTCTTTTCAACCTAACTGATGGATTACAAAGTTTTTGCAATAAAAAAAATATATTTATATACAGTATATGTATGTATATATATATATATATATATATATACACCCTCTGGGTAACCCTTGCATCAGAGCAATTGCTCTGAGGTTCTTATCTTTTGATGTCTCCCCTTTTTCTACTATGGGATTCCCATGACCCACAATAGTATGACCTGCCTTAAGGCTTGCTGGCTCCCTCTTACTGGGCTGAGATACAGATATGGCACACTGATGAGTCCAAATGAGGATGAAACACGTGTCTGTGTCTGCTGTTCTGAGCCTCTGCTGATTGCATTGTGAGGCCTTTTGGCACCATGTAGTTCCACTTAAAGCTGAGCCAGTCCAAATTCCTTCATGGGGATTTGCATATGCTTCCCATGATGCTTTGCATTATTGAGGTATGTGCAATTATGTTTCTCTCTCTCTGTCTGTCTGTGTGTGTGTGTGTGTGTATATATATATATATATAGATAAATATATTCCATTAGTTGTGCTTTTTGTGACCTTGTTATTGCCAAGTCTGTCACTTTTCTTCATTATAATTCTCTTGTTTATTTCCTTTGTTTTGATATATACTTATCTAAGCTTTTGAGAAAGGTTTCCAAGTACTGTACACTAATGTCTGGTTAACAAGCATACAAACATACAACATTGCCAGCAGAAAGAGGCCTTATTGGTCAATCAAGTCTGCTTGAATGTGCAGCTCAGTCTTATTCTCTGGAGCTGTCCCCTTCCCCATTCCTTCCAGAAGTCATCCTCCCCATCCCCTTCCTCCCTTCCACGTTCCCATCCTAATTCTCCTTTTCACCCTGTCCCACCTCCCTAGAAATTTCCCACCTTTCTTGCTGATATCACCTCCTCCAGCAACTCATTCCACCTGGACACCACTCTTTCTGTGAAAAAGTGCCTCCTTAACTCCTTTATAAAGCTTCCCCTCACTAGTTTCAGACTATGCCCCCTTGTTTTCCCCTTCCTATTTAAATTGAAGACGCCCTCTTTTCCAAACCTGTTTATACCCTTTGAAGGTTTCTATCATATTCCCCCTTTCCCTTCTGTCCTCCAGGGAATATATATTAAGTTCCTGTAGCCCATCATCATCTGGTTTATCCTCCATGCCCTGGATCTTCTTGGTCATGCTCCACTGAACCTCCTCCAATAGCCTGATATCCTTGGTTAAATAAGGGCACCAGAACTACACACCATACTCCAGATGTGGTCTCACCAGTGACCTGTGCAGTAGCATAATAACTTCTTGTCTCCTAGAGATGATTCCTCTGGCAATGCAGCCAGGCATTTTATTTGCTTTGGCTGCTGCCTTACTGCACTGCACAGAATGTTTCATGTCGCTCCTGACTAACATCCCCAGATCCTTTCCCTCTTCTGAGATTGTCACCTGCATGCCCTCCAGCCAATAGCTGGCCCCTGGGTTCCTAGCTCCCAGGTGCATGATCTTGCATTTCTTAGTGTTGAATCCCACCTGCCAGATGCCCAACCATTTCTCTAGCTTAGCCAGATATTCCCTGAACTCCTGTCTCCCCTCCTCTGTATCCACCCTCCTACAGAGCTTGATATCATCTACAAAAAGATGGATTTTACTTTCTATCCCATCTGCTATATCACCCATAAATATGTTGAATAGCACCAGTCCAAGTACAGAGCCCTGTGGGACCCCACTGGTGGCAGGTCTTAGTTTGGATAGTACCCCCCAACTGCCACTCTGGTTCCTGTCATGCAGCCAGCTCTTGACCCACCCCAGCAGTTTGCCTCCGATTCCAAGGTTGCTAAGTTTGCTGGTCAACCTGCCATGTGACATGGAATCAAACACCTTACTGAAGTCCAGGTATAGGGCATCCACCACCTGACTCCTGTCCAACAACCTCATGGCCTGGTTTTAAAAGTCTATCATGTTTGTTTGGCTGGATCTCCCCTTGACAAACCCATGCTGCCTATAGTCCTGGAGACCATTTATCTCTAGGAAGGTCACCAGCTTTTCCTTTAGAATGGTCTCCATTAGTTTGCCT
Source organism: Neoceratodus forsteri (assembly GCA_016271365.2). Classification (NCBI taxonomy): domain Eukaryota; kingdom Metazoa; phylum Chordata; order Ceratodontiformes; family Ceratodontidae; genus Neoceratodus; species Neoceratodus forsteri. Next base: position 575,506,975 of record CM057449.1, on the reverse strand, counting down.
TCTACAGAAGTTAGGATGACTAGCCTGTAGTTATGTGGCTCATCTCTGGGACATCCCTTGTGGAATGGCACCACATGTGCCATCCTCCAGTCCTGCAGCACACATACCTTCTCCAGCAAGGTGTTAAAACAGGTCCACCAGTGGGGCAACCTCATTAAGCCTCATTAAATCTACCTTAAACAGGCTCTGGTTTAGTCACCTACTGAAAAAAGCATCTTTGGACCCCAATGTCTTGCAAATTACCAGCCTATCTTGAACCTCCCCTTTTTGGGAAGGGTTCTTGAGAAGGTGGTCATAGAACAGTTTTAGGGTCACCCCACAAACTTTCAAATTTACGAACCATTCCAGTCAGGATTTAGGGCCTTGTGCAGCATGGAGACCACATTGGTCAGGATATTAAATGACCTGCTCGGGGCAAGGGATAGAAGAGAGTGAATAATTCTCATCCTCCTTGATCTCATCTCAACGTTTAACACTATGGACCATATGATGTTGCTGGACAGACTGAGGGAGGATGTAGGACTCACTAGCAAGGTCATCAGCTGATTTGAGTCCTTCCTCTGGAACAGGTCTTAGAGGGTGATACCGGGGAATTATTCCTCAGACCCAAAGGACCTGCTCTGTGGATTTCCACAAGGTTCTGTCCTCTCCCCCATATTGTTCACAGTGTACATGCTGCCCCTGGGAAAGTTTATAAGGCAGTATGAGCTGAGTTTTCATTGCTTTGCTGGTGATACTCAGCTCTACCTGTCCTTTGCACCCAGAAGATCTGACATGGTTGACATGCTGAATGGAGTGCTTGGCAGAGATCGGTTCAGGGCTTGGACATTGTTGAACTGGCTGGGACTTAACCTGGGGAAGACTGAGCTGCTGGTAGTTGAGCCAGGTCAAAAGGGAAGAATGGTGGCCTCTGGGGATATGTTGGGGCTTTTTATTGGCCCAACCAAACTGGAAGCCTCCCCAAAGATCAAGAATCTAGGAATTGTTCTGGACAATGTGCTTATACTTTATGCTCAAGTTTCGGCTGTTGTCTGGACCGGGTTTTGCCATCTCCAGAAAATCACATGAATTAAGTCCCTTATTTCCCCAATAACCTGGTCATGCTGGTACATACTTTCATCACCCTGAGGCTTGACTACTACAATACACTTTACCTCGGGTCAGAGGAGGTGCGATGCAGCACCTGCAGCTTCTGCAGAACACAGCTGCATGGTTGTTGACCGAACACTTGAGGTTCAGTCACATTACACCAGTGCTGCACAAACTACATTGGCTGCCGGTGCACTATCACATCACCTTTAAAGTAGGTCTTCTGACCTACAAGGCTTTACACAGGTTGGGTCTGGGATACCTGAAGGACCTTCTACATCCCTACACCCCATCTTGCTCTTTCAGATCTGCAGGAGAGGCCCTCCTGAAGGTCCCCAGGTCTAGGTTAAAATCATCCAGGGACCGGGCTTTCAAAGTAGTAGCCCCAGTCCTCTGGAATTGTCTGCTGGGGTACCTCTGGGAGGTACCATCCATACAGTTCTTTAAAAAACACCTTAAGACCTTCCTGTTTGAGCAGGCCTTTGGACCTGAGGAATTTATTTTGGGATCATCAGACAGATTTGGAAACAGTCTGTTTTTAGACCTTTAATGGGTTTTTGTAAATTTTATGTATTGTATGTTGACTGCTTCCTTATTGCTTTATTAGTATATCCTTATAACTTACTGTAAGGATGCCCTGAGCCCACATGGAAGGGCACCTGAAATGAATAAACTTAACTATTACTACTACTACATCCAAAGGTCTCCAATTTTTTGCTTGCCAGTTCAGTTTTAAAATTATTGACATTGCCCTCTGAGTAACTTCTTGCAGTTATTGTGTTAGTTTGTCCTTTAGGTTATTTATTGCTCCAGATGCAGTAAACAGGGGCATGGTCACTCAATGAATCAGGCAACACTCCCAAGCTGACTACTTTATTTGAAGTGTAGGTTTTAATCCTTATTCAACCTATCAGTGTTTCTGCTTTTGTTTTATTATTTAATTTTAGTTGGATTAGTAACACTTTGAGTTATGTTAACCCTTTATTAGGCTCAGATTCATATTGATAATACATTAATTTCCCTATTTGACATAGTACTTACTATCTTTATTAGTTCTTCTACCCCTCAGTTTTAATTTTGGGTTGGTTATATACACTTTCTGATACTATTTGCTTAGTCTTTCCCAGTTTTAACTCTAATAATAGGCTTTCACAATCTGAATAAATTGTGGGGAAGTCTAATTTTTTACTTCAGTATCATTCTTAATATACGTAAGTAGTCCTCCTTTTTGCTTTACTAATTCTGTCTCTTCTATATACAATAAGTATGTAATAAACTTGGACAGGGTGTGTGCAATAAAAATATAATCCGTGGCTAGGTCATGTCTGTCAGCCAATGCCAATTCTAGAATTTTTCTTGACATTTTATAATAACAATTAGTATCGTTTTTCTGTGAAAAAACTTAAAATGTATTCCTTCTCTCTTGTACAAATGTGTAGCTGAAGGGTGTTTGACTGACTCTATTGCTTCTGGGAAGATGTATTTTTCTTCTTTGAGTTTGTGCACTGTGCAGTCATCTGTTAGTGACATTTTTCAAGTGTTGTTTGTGCATAATAAATTTGAAAAATAAAGGTTTTTTTTTTCTTTCTTTTTTTTAGTTAGCTTGAGTATAGTGGCTTGCTCAGCTTACCGGCTTTGCTGCAGACTGTAACTGTATTAACAATAATAATTAATATCATCTTCCTGATTGGAGGTCAGGGCTCAGTTCCCTCCCTCTTGTGCAACTGTGTAACTCTAGGGTAGTTGGCTGACTCTCACTGCTACTGGACATCTGATATGTGTTTCTCTGTGTGCACATGGATGTGTGTGCACTCAGTGTATGTGTGGTGGAGTTAGGCTACACCCTCAGGTGTGACTGATGGACCACTTTTCTATCTCCTTATTTCTTAGCTACCAGAACTTCTGTTGCACAACAGTTAATGCTTTTCTCTTTGCTTTTCTTCCTCCCTCCCCCCCCCCACCCTAGGTTGGCCATCTAGCATAACACTTTACCATCCCTACTAAATTTCCTACTAGTTCTTTCATTTCATTCTTTTTCCATTTCCATCCATCCAGTCCCTGGAATGATGCCAAAACCCAGAGATGTGTTGTGTAAAGTGCATAAGTGCATTTTGTGTACAAAAAGAGTGAAGGCTATTTTAAATAGGAATACATATAGTTAATAGAGCCATTTTAAATATAAAGGATTCAGAAGCCATATAAAACAATAATTTAATCATTAGTACAGTTACAATAACTCCTTAAGGTATTTTCATAAATTTACACTCTAAACCTGTTACTGTATAAGGTAGTATGCTTTATAAAAGTGTTTAGTCACTATGGATCAGAGATATAAAGTCAATATCAGTGGATATATATATATATATATATATATATATATATATAATGTACCTTTAACTGAACCAGGAAGTCCCCTAAAACAAAAAATCCTTGGTTTTAAATCAACATTTTCAGACATGAAACAGCATATCTAGACATGTAAATAGGAAGGGCTCAGTCAGGTGAACCCATCAAAAGATATAAAAAACCTCTTCACTGAGTTCACTTCAAGTCAATCCAGTGGGGCTCAGCCCTGAGAGAGGAGGAGAGTGGCAGACAAGCTGCTGAATGCAGATAAGAAGGGTCTTAGGATCTCTAAGATCCAAAACTATATTATGTGAGAAACTACTGATGTTAAGTAGTGATTTTCTTTGCAATTTTTTGTTTTGTTTTCATTTATTATTTTTCTAACTTTTGAAATATAAATATCAAACTACAGTGTGTTTTAAACCTGTAAATTTGCATCATCTGATGTTATTCCAACATGCTGTGACAAACTTGGTGTCAGAAGTGGGATAGTACTAGTTGTCCAGAGAAACAGAGGGAGAGCAGTACCCAGATACCAGCCCTGGTATCCAGACAAAGGGGACAAAGAACATGATGGTGTGCCTCCAGGATCTTATGGAAGCCAAGGATCTGTTGAAATAGGAAGGGCTTACCTGTGTGCATACCACAGCCCAGGTGAAGAGAACTGGAGAGAAGCTATTGCTGGATTGGAGTTTGATGGAATGCAAGGTGGACCAGCGCTGGAGAGAGGCAGAGCACCACTGCCAGGTGCTGATGGAGAGTTCCTGACTGAAGAATTTCATAGCTGAAGCAGAGGAGCAGGATCCTTGGGTTCTAGAGGAGGAGAACCCCCTGATGGAACCTTTGTTGCCAGCCACTTTTGAGATCCTGTTGTTGCCCATTTTTCCAGGCTGTTACTTGGTGCAGGATGGTGACCAGGAAGATGAGACCCCAGGTGAGACTGTTGCTAGGGATACTGCATTGGGGTGGAAACTTTCAAGCAAGAAAGAAGAAGCCATTGAGGCTGAAGGGACCATTTCTTGTTCAGTTACAACTGAAACCATTAACAGTATTTACAGTACTGACTGGGGTAGATTGGTCTTGGGGATCTGGATGATATGGGGTGTAATGTATGAAACATGTAATGCTTAAAATGAATATAGTTTCTAAGTCTGGTGCTGAGTACAGCCCATTGAGGATACCAGAATGATGTAATGGTTGAAAGGAAACTCCTGCTGTGTTACAAATAAGGGCCAAAAGGAAACCCCTGGTATGTTACAAATAAAGGTTGAAAGGCACCCCCAAAAGTTTTGGTAGTTAGGAACTGGCTGGTTGGTATTCAGCATGATGAGGTTCCTTGTCTACCAGAAAATATATGAAAGGGAAATGGACAAATGAAATGCATGAAAGGATTACAAGAAATGTATAACATAAAAGAAATGTCTACTGTATGACATACAATGAGGAACTTAGGGTCATGGAGGATTTAGTTATGGGGTGGAACATATGATTGGACCCCTGAGTGGAAATAATGTGTTAGAATGGGGTTAGAGGTGGGTACAACCTGCCCTGGAGAAAGCTGTGGTATAGGCCTGTATGGCTGCCCTGATAGCTAGATAGAGGAAGCTAGAGGTCAGCATAAAACTGCTGTGTATTACTTCCTTTTTTTTTTATGTACTGATGAAGGTATGATAGTGGGTGCACAGGGCTGAAATGATGCCAAGTGATAGGTTCTGAAATGATGCTAAGTGATGGATTCTGAAATGATGCCAAGTGATGGGTGCTGAAATAATGCCTATTGATGGGTGCCTGATAGTACATATGAAATGTTTGACTTGTAGTAACCAACGTGAAATAGTTAAGGAGTAGACAGTCATTACAGACTGAAATTGTTGACTGAATGCATAGATGAATACTGTGCTGAATTGTGTGATAGCCCCAGGGTAATGTTGTGAGAGTATTGCCGTATTGCAGTAACTTGGTATGGTGGACATCGCTAAAAATAGATGAATTAAGGAACCCTGGGGTGAAAGTCTCATAGTGAGTGAGAGAAAGTTTCAAGCCACCCCCATTCTACTGTCCTGGTAGAATATTTATGACTGAGAGGGGGTTCTTGAAAAAACAGTATAGTTTTGAGAACTGTTTTTTCTTAAGGAGGGAGGTGTGGTGGAGTTAGGCTACATCCTCAGCAGTGACTGATGGACCACTTTTCAATCGTCTTATTTCCTAGCTACAAAAACTTCTGTTGTACAACAGTTAATGCTTTTATCTTTGCTTTTTTTCTCCCCCCCCCCCCAGGTTGGCCACCTAGTGTATCTCTTTACCATCCCTACTAAACTTGCTACTTGTTCTCTCTTTTCATTCTTTTTCCATTTCCATCCATCCAGTCCCTAGAATGATGCCAAACACCCAGAGAAGTGTATAAGTGCATTTTGTGTACAAAAAGCATGAAGGATATTTTAAATAGGAATACATACAGTTAATAAAACCTTTTTAAATAAAAAGGATTCAGAAGCCATATAAAACAATAATTTCATGATTAGTACAGTTACAAGAACTCCTTAATGTAGTTTCATAAATTCGCACTATAAACCTGTTACTGTAGAAGATGGTGTGCTTTATAAAAGTGTTTAGTCACTGTGGTTCAGAGATATAGAGAGTCAATATCAGTGGAGATTCATAGATACATAGACAGTGTCGGCAGATAAGGGCCTATGGCCCACCCAGTCTGCCCATTTGAGCTTGTAAGTTCAGTTTATGTTTTCCTAGAAGTCTGTTGCCCCTTACCCCTGACCTCCAGAATTCCTTTATGTCTATCCCATGCATTCTTAAATCCCGTGATTGTTTCAGCGCCCACCACTTCCTCTGGCAGGGTGTTCCACTTGTCCATCACCCGTTCTGTGAAGAAATTCTTCCTCACGTTTCCTCTGAATCAACCTCCCTCCAACTTCATCCCATGCCCTCTAGTCCTGGAACATCTTTTTCGCTAACAATAGTGTATTCCTGCACCCTGTTCCTCCCTGTAAGATACCTGTATGTCTCTATCATATCCCCTCTATCCCTCCTCTCCTCCAGGGAGTACATATTCAGTTCCTTCAACCTGTCCTCATAGGACTTGTGATGCAATCCATGTATCATCTTTGTTGCCCTCCTCTGAACCTTCTCTACGCTGTCTATGTCCTTAAGTAGGTAAGGTCTACAGAACTGTACACTGTACTCCAGGTGGGGCCTCACTAGTGTCTTGTATAGTGGAATTATGACCTCCCTTTTCCTGCTGGTGATGCCCCTGCCTATGCATCCCAGCATCCTATTTGCTTTACCTGCTGCCTAGTCACACTGTTTCCCAACCTTGAGGTCATCAGAGATGATAACCCCAAGATCCTTTTCCTGCTTGGTGCATGCTATATCCTCACCCCCCACTGATATATTGTGCCAGGGGGTTTTGTACCCTATATGCATTATCTTGCACTTCTTTGCATTGAATTTCAACTGCCAAACCCCTGACCATTCTTCAAGTTTCTGCAGGTCCCTTCTCATTCTGTCTACACCCTCTGGTGTGTCTACTCTGTTACAGAGCTTTGTGTCATCAGCGAACAGTGAAATTCTGCCTTGTAGGTCCTGCGCAATGTCACTGATGAAGATGTTGAATAGGACTGGTCCCAGCACTGATCCCTGTGGTACCCCACTAGTCACTCTTCCCTCTGTGGAGTGACAGCCGTTTACCACCACCCTCTGTGTCCTGCTGCCCAGCCAGTTACCCACCCACCACACTACTGTCCTGCCCACACCCATATTCCCCAGTTTGTGTAATAGTCTTCTGTGTGGCACAGTGTCAAAGGCCTTGCTGAAGTCCAGATAGGCCATGTCCACTGCCCTCCCCTGATCCACCTCCCTAGTCACCCAGATATACACTGTACCTTTAATTGAACCAGGAATTCCCCTAAAACAACCCCCCTTGGTTTTAAAACAACATATTGAGACATGAAACAGTCTGTCCAGACATGTAAATAGAAAGGGCTCAGTCAGGTGACGCCATCAAAAGATATAAAAACCTCTTCACTGAGTGCACTTTGAGTCAATCCAGTGGGACTCAGCCCTGAGAGAAGATAAGAGAGGAAGACAAGCTGTTGAATGCAAACGAGAAGGGTCTTAGGAGCTCTAAGATCCAGGACTGTATTATGTGAGAATCTACTGATGTTAAGTAGTGATTTTCTTTGTAATTTTTTGTTTTGTTTTCATTTATTTTTCTAACTTTTGAAAAATAAATCTCACACCACGATGTGTTTTAAATCTGTAAATTTGCCTTGTCTGATGTTTATTCCCACACGCTGTGACAGTATGAAAAACCAAACCTAACTGTAAAAGGTTTTGAAGTGCTTTACTGTATTAGTGTTAGAAAAATTTTTGTAATGCAGCTTTGAATTTGCATTGCTATTTCATAAGTGGCACCCTGCATTCTCCTCATTTAGTTATCCATCAGTGCTTCCATGACAAAAAAAGGGGGGTAGAAAACATACGTTACCCAGCATCAGCAAAGTATGTTGAAGGTGAGGGTGAGTGTACTGCTCAGCAATGGTCAGGACAGACTTTCCGCACCACATTATTTTTTTAACCCTTCAAAGCCTGCTGCTTGTAGTAGTAGCATTACAGCTTGGGAAAGCAGTCAAATTAGTTATGCTAGGAGGACAGTGTCCTTATTGACTGTCACTGATACCAGCAAAGTCGATGTTTATTCTTCAGCCCTTACCACTGCCACCAGTACCACTGTCACCTCAGTCTTAACTGCCATTGAAGTGATCTTCCCCTTCACTGCCACTACTATTACTTCAGCTTCTGCTGCTACAAAAGCTATTGCAGCCAAGCCTGCCACTGTGGCTCACATCACACCTGCTGCTGTGACCAAGACTACTGCTGTGACTATTCTGACCACAGCCAAACCTGCCCACTGCCACCATAACCTTGGTGGCCAGTACTGCTACTGTGATACAGGTCTCTCCTACCACTGTGGGTCCAGCCAATATCACAACTATTTCCACTGTGTCTCACCTCACTGTGACTCCTTTTGTTTCTTTGCTCCATTGTAGATCAGATGAGGAGGAGCACTCTTCATGGTCTGAGTACTTCCTACCAGCACAGGAACCACAGAGTGGATCATTATCTGACCAGGCAAACCTTAGCAGCTCTGATGAAGAGGAAGATAATGGACATTACCCAAGTGCCTTAAACAAAGAACATCAGGTGGTAAAATAACCTCATCCTGTAGACTCTATAGGACTATGTTCTTTTGCCACCCAACTTTTTTTTGTTTAAGGCACTTAAGGTAATACCCATATGTTTCTTATTGCTGCCACCATTGACATCTCTAAATCATTCTTGTTCCACATTTTCTAGGACTGTGCTGTTGAGAATCTACAATAGTGTGAGAACGGAAAATGCCACACTACTTTTAGAGGCTGTGGGGGAGTTTCCTCTGCAATTCAGACATTTGGACCAATACAAACTCATTGCATGCATATCTCTCCTTGAACACATACTGATGTGTACAAAAATCTGTTCCTAATTTTGTCAATTCCTCCTGTGCACCATATCACACTGGCTCTCCTGCTATCCTTCCACAAGCTTGTAATCACTCCAGGTCTACCCTGAAAAATTTGGTGTTAATGGAGAAAGACCGCACATCATGTAACATCATTATATTTATTCAAGGTATATTGCAGTCATGGACAGTTGATGCCAAAATGCATGTCTGTGTTTTTGTCACCTAAAATAGAGCAAACATGGTGAAATTAGTAAGCAATTGGAATTTTTTCAGCATTCATTGCTTTGCCCTCACCTTTAATGGAGAAGTCACATCTGTTGTGCATAACAGTGTTGAGGCTAGCAAGAATGTCTCATCAGCCTGCTTCATCTGTAGTCATTTATATGGCTATCTAAAGGTCACTTACCAACTAAGAGAATTGCAGAAGTGACTGGGTCTGTGTTATCATCGATTGATACAGGATGATAGCAACAGTTGGAATTCCTCCTACTTGATGTTCTCCAAACTGGTAGAGCAGAAGCAAGCACTTCATGAAATGGAAATGGAGTGCAATATTTGGAAAGTTCTAGGCCTCCATGAGTGGTCACTGATTGACACCGTGGTCAAGGCCCTTCAGGATATTTGGTGGCATAGTCGCATATAACCAATATAAACCTGCTTCCTGTAGCACTTTTTGTCAGTGGCCCCACGATATCCATCCCCATCCTATTAAATGGTGCTGTAACCAAAGGTAAGGGCATCAAAGGCAGCATATCTTTCTTTCCCATCTGTACAACCATCTGGCATTCAGGACACTCCTGGCAATATTTGGCTACATCTTTGTGAATACCTGGCCAGTAGAATCTTTGCAAGATTCTTCGTAAAGTTATGTCTCTTCCGGCATAACTGGCCCAGGGGACATCACTTCCTAAATTCAGTAAGTCCTGCCTATAACATGCTAGCACCATCAACTGTTCCACCCATTCCCCAATGTTAGAGTTGGTACAGACCCTATACAGCAACTAATTAGCCACCATCATCTCAAGAGCTCCAGATTTCTGGGGCTTCCCTACCTGGAAAAAAAAAGGTTTTAGTGATTTATCTACCTGTTGTTCTTTTACCATGTCACTTTGTACAAATGTAAATTGTAAACTATCAGGTGATCCCTTTTTATCTCTGCACCATTCTCTTTGTCATCTTTTCTTTTTGTTCAGAGAGATTTTTGATTTACCAGGGGCATTAAAAACCTCCCCATGAAAGGGAAACATATTCCCAAGTTGTTGTTCCCTTTTACTCTGGGCTCTGGGGATCACTGCTGTAAGATATGCACCATCTTGTAATAATGTAGTAAACTCATGGTAATCATGCCCATTTAAGATAGGTACAGGGAGTTTGGGTACAATGCCTGCTTTAACTAAAATGGTACTCCCCTTTAAATTAATATCAATGCTAGCCATGGGGTAGTGATGAGTGTCTCCATGGGCACACATAACATTCAGGTCTGGTCCCCTCTGTGTGGTCTTAACTAGTTCAGGCCTTATCAGGGTATGTTTACTTTCTGACTCTATAAGACTTACAACACTTTGGTTCTCAATTTTTACATCTGTGAGAAAATAACCTGCTTCAAACAAGGCTAAATGTGTTTTATCTACAGTTTTAGAAGGACAGCACCTTGCAATGTGCCCCAAACTCTGACAGTTTCTACAAATTATAACAGCTAGGAAAGTTCTTTCTGTAGACCCACTTTTACCCTCTTCTCTGGGTGCATACATCTAATTATGCACCTATGGGTTGTTTCTTACCAGTTGCAATGTCTTGGTTGCAGGTGGATCATGTGCACACTGACCTCCCTTCTGATAAAGCTTGTGAGCAGCAAGGAATTCCTCAGCCAGTGAAATGGTATTTTCTGCATGCTCAGGCTTATGTTCTTTAACCCACATTTGAACATCAACAGGTAATATCTGCACAAATTGTTCAACAATAAAAAGTTCCATTATGGCAGTTTTTGATTTATCATCAGGCTGAATACAATTCCAACATAAGTCTCTCAATCTGGGAAATGTCTCTTGATGTTGATCATGTGCTTGATGTTTTACAACATGAAACCTGTCTATAGGTTTCTTCACTAACGTCATACAGTACCTCATCAATATTTCAGTTTTAACTATATCATAGTTCTCAGCATTGCATGTGTCAATGTTACTGTAGGCTAACTGGGCCCTCCCAGTCAGATAAGGGGCCAAGTGCACTACCCACTGTTCTTGGGGCCACCCACAAGCCCTGGCCGCACATTTAAAGGTGGTGAGATGAGCTTCTATATCATCTGAGGTCGTCATTTTTGTAAGCTTTATGTCCTTAGGGTGGCCTCCATTCACAACAAGTCCCTGACCTGTCCCCAAAGTTTGTAATGCTTGAAAAGTCTCTGCCCACCTTCTATCCTGTGTCCATTGGTCCCGTTCTCTTTCCTGGAAATTGATATCCCATTGCCTCTCCATTTCCATTTAGTGCACGGCCAACCATCTCAGCAAATCTCTGATATTTTCTGGTGGTACTTCTGGCACTGCTCTCATATCACGGGTCTCCATTGTTGTCTCCAGTTCTTCCTCACTGTCATCCTCCTCCTCCTTCTATTTTGGTTCCTTCTTCTGAACATCCAATCTGGGGTTCAGTGGTTCTCCGGTCTCCTCTGTCTGGGCCCTGGTGACTGCCTCTATCTTCTTTTTGTCCACTGCATCAGCCATGTCACTTTAGTTATCTTGGTACCAGATCTGGTACCCATCACCTGTTTCTCCTTGTATATCTTAGACAACCTGTAATCCCACTGGTAACACCATTTATGTGGAAGAGTGTGGGAATAGATAACACCAGACACAGCAGTAGATTTTAAAAAACACAGGTTGCTTTGTGTGAATTTTATTTTCTAATAATAATTAACTCGGGAACTTGGCAGGAAAAATAAACCTTGGCCTCACACCCCCTGGTGTTACTGCCTTATTACATCAAAACACCAACCAACAGAACACCAGGATCTCGACAACCCAGATTCTAAAAGTTCCTCACTGTCGAACTATGCAGGGCCAATGCTCATTCACCTATAGGGCTCCTCTGTGGATGAATGGTCTCAGCCACACCATCTTCTCTGCCTCAACACTAGGTCTGTTCAAACCCAGGCTCCAGGCCCATCTCATTGCCTCTAGCTCCTGTGACTGCCTCTCCTAGATGATGACCTGCACAGCTTTAATCCTAATTTATATACTGCTTAATCCCAGCCCCCCAGTCCTCTCCCCCAGCTCCTGAGGCACCACTTCAAATCTCAGGTCTTCATACCACCTCACTGGTCTCTCCTTGCCCCATTATAGCACTTACTCCCTCTCACTCTGCCCCTTTTAATTTCTATCACTCCTTCCCATGTATTTTTTTGACAAATGCCTCTAGCTGCATCTTCATCCTCCCCATCTTCTGTCATCCCTGTTTCTCTTCCACCCCTGTCACCCAACCCTACCCATTCCTTATGGGCACATGCGTCCTAGCTGTGTTCACCATTTTACTATAGCTGTCTCTGCTAACAACCTACACTTCTCCTCCTCCTCTACACCCTACTCTTCTTATAATTGACCCCTTTCAATAGCACTGTTGTACATGAATTGTATACTGTTATTTCACTGTTGCTTCCTTGTTGTTTGTTATTTCTGATGTGGAACCTTTGTAAAAGAGCCTTGGCTCAAAGGTACTTCTACTCCTAGAATAAATAAAATAAAAAAAAACTCAAAATATAAAGAAATAAACAAAACAATAAATGTAGCTCAAACTTGAGAATCCAGCACTACTCTCCCCTAATAGATGTTGCCACAGAGTGGATACTCTTGACATCAGCATTCTCCACTATCCTATGTGCATTCACCACAAGTACTTACATTCAATACTACTCCCTAAGCTAATCTGCTTGAAATGAGCACAGGAGGTGCTTTTATACAGTCTATTTGCAGCATCATTTAAGTCACATGATCTATTGATACGCCCCTAAACTAATACAGCATTTTTTCTATGCTAATACAGACATTTGGGGGATCAAATAGACCTAAAACAGTTTATTAGGGTGCACAATATGTTTAGCAATCTAAACTTGTATTCAAAGTTAAACAAAAAAGCAGACAATAAAGTTGCATAATCAATTATTCATTGTAGCATTAAGCCCTGCCTATTATACAGTATCATAGGCTTGAAGGCTGCAATAAATAAGCCTCTGTCTGGGCCGCTGGCTCCTTATAGCATGGGCCAGAGACATACCTAGCAACAGGTAAGAGTCTATCCCCTTATATCTTTATTTGTATGCAAAATACGAAAAAATACCTTTTCTGTCTGTTTTTATTAAAGACGGCCCCAGTAAATCAAAATAAAGTTGACATAGAAGTCTTTATAATAATGTGCAAGTTCCTTGTCAGTTGAAATTTACTGCTGATGAGTAACTTTTCACTTGGGCCCTTCCTAAGTTTAAAAGCTTGAAAGCTGTCCATTGCCCTCTTTAAACTCTTTTTCTAGGGTTTATTTCCCTCAAGCGCCTTGGCTATAGCCCGGTTAAACACTCGGGAGGAGCCATGCACTTTTCTGTGCACCTTTGCACACACTTTTCACCCTTTAAGGAGCCCCTAAGGCAGGCGGTCACACCCTGCATCAAAGTCAGAGCCTTGTTTCCTCCAACTGACACTGGTGGGACACAATGTGGCTCTTTCTCTATACCATAAGCTGCAGCAAACCAAAAAGCAGTTAAAAAAATGATTTATTTAAACCACAAGCAGAGTTTTTCCACTACAGGTGGACATTTCATTTTATGCCCAGCAGGGACATATGGGGGCACCTTCATAGGGAGCAGCTACGGGTGTTTTGTTATACATTTAACAGACCTGCACACCCCGTAGCATATACACTGTGGCTTCCAATTTTGTTTTTTCACAGGGTTCTTGCATAACCAGGCACCAGGACTGCCAGGGTGCTTATTTAAAACATACAGTCTGGTGCCTGTAGCTAACGGAGCACTCCGGGAATACACTTTATAGGCAGTGTCTTCAGTAATTGCAGGGCTTTCTTTTTTATATTTTCCCCTACCAGAACAGGGACTCTGTTCCATTTTAGTGTTACTAAAGCTAACAGCATTGGGACTGGCATGTGTTGCATGTGCTTTAGTCATACCTAAATGGCCTGGTGCAAATTACAATCTCTCGGCGTGGAGGCTTTCTCCTGCCCATTGTCTTGCTCATTACTTTAAACACCTTTGGGGCTCAAACAACACAGGGGCATGAACCAAAACAAAAGCACCTGAGGAAGGAAAAAGAAATACAGAGAGGCAGAATAGTTAAGAGTCACTTCGGTAGGAGGCAACCCTACCGAAGGTGAAAGGTGAACAAACAGCAGAAAGAAAGAAAGGAATGCTGCTGCAGCAGGCTTTGAGGGGAAGGATAAAGGGACAGTCTCATGATGCTGCCCAGATTCAGGTGGGAGGTCAGTCTGCCACACAATGGAGAGAGAGAGAGAATGCCATCTGGAATCTTTGGTTCCACTGGTTGAGATGGAAAGAAATACCTGGACTTGCAGCACTGATGAAACTGAGTGAGCACTGATCAGTACATCGTTATATAAAAAGTAAGAGCAGAGGACTTTGTCATAGTACTTCTTCTGTGGAAAATATCTTGAATGGCTATTTTACTGAATCTCTCGAGCCATTTCAGGTTGATCCATTGAGCTACTGGGCTTAGAAGATGTATTCATCCATTTACTTGGTGTAACTGGCTGTGAGATTTATCAGTTGCCTCCCTATTAGTGTGCCTAGAGGATGTTTAACACATCTGGTGATGCTGGTGAGCCTCATCGTTCAATGCTAGAACCTGAAAATGTCCAACAACTTGTTTTCACCAAGCTTAGCTTGGCATTGCTTAGGTACAAATATGAGTTATCCTCATGAAATAGTTTGTTTCTACTGACTTTGTCTCCATAAAGTTCAGTTGTTTACAGTATTTCCCCCATCATTCCTTCCTGCACTACTGCACCTTCACTATAATACATTAACATTTACTGAACTAGATATAATATCTGTTCTCGATGTCTTCATACATGCCATTATCATGTATTTAAGAAACAGCAAGAATGTTAAACACAGGTAACAGCCCATAGGTAATGTCAGAATCCAGTGGGGTCTTCTCACATCATGACTTCCTAACAATGAGGTTGTGAAACTGGTGATCTCAGCTTTTGCACAAAGCCTATGGAAACAACATTTCCAAAATCTTCTTGATTCATTCAAATACACACGTACAGTAGCTTCAATGTTTTGCACATATAGCTTGTTCAGGGGAGTGTTTTATTGTTTTAATTTCAACATTAAATACCCACATAGCATCATTGTTTTGCACATACGGTATATGTTGTTCAGGGGAGTGTTTCCTTGTTTTAATTTCAACATTGTTCTACCCCTTTATCGTTGGCTATTATTTATCTCCTTATCTCACAAATAAAAATGGCTGTCTGCTCCTATTGCTCTTTTTAAATCCTTTAATTTCATTTTCTTTTTCCCCACATTGAATTTGTTGCCCCCAGCCTACACTAGGTGGCAGTCCCAGAGGGGGACATTACTGTGCCCCCCGTTCCTGTGAGGGGACCCATCATTGGAACGCTCAATCCTCCTTCCTGTAGCTGACCCTCAAGCAACCAATGGAGTGTATTTGCTTGCGAAGCCCCTGATATAAAGATTACAGTGGGCCCTGCCCTTCCTCTTCTCCAACCATGACTCTCCCCTTTGTCCTGTCTGACCTTCTATTGAATCACACCCACCCACCCACTAGTTCTTGAGTGATGACCTTAAGCAGAGTTCATTCCATCCTGACACTACTGCCTCTGTAAAGAAGTGCCATCTGACATTCTGCTGACCCTTGCCCCTTCCAGCTTATAACAGATCCTCCAGGTGGTTTTGTTTTCATTAAGATGAAAAAGGTCCCAGATATCTAGCTTGTTTATGCTTTTCAGGTACTTTAAGGTTCAATCCTGTCCCCTCTCTTGCTCCTCTCTTCCAGTGAATACATATTAAGTTGTCTCAGCCTGGCCTCATATGCCTTGCTGTCTCAAAACCATCATTGTTGCCCTCTTTTGAACTACCTCGAGCTGTTTAATATCCATTTTCATGTGAGGGCTTTAGTATTATATGCCGTATTCACAGTGTGGTCACACCAAGGATCTTTACAGTGGCAGTATAACCTCCTTTCTGCTCATGAATCCTCGAGCAATACATCCCAACATTCTATTTGCATTGCAATTGCCTTTTTACACTGCATAGATTGCTTAATGTTGCTGGTGATGGCTAAGCCCTCGTCCTTTTCCTCCTCTGATTCATTGACCTTGACCCCACCAAACTGTACTCAGTCCTTGGGTTCTATTTTCTTCTATATATGACCTTGCACTTCTGCACATTGAATTCTTGCTGACATATACTGGATTACCTTTTCCTCTTTGCTAGGTCTTAGTTTAGTTCCTGCACCCCCTTCATGTGTGCCCCTCTTTCACAGAACTTAGTGCCATCCACATAAAGTCAAATGTTACCCTAATGCCTTTCCCAGTGTCATTAATGAATGCATTAAACAACACAGAGCCTAGCACTGACCCCTGTGAGACCCCACTAATGACTTCCCTCATACATATACCACCCCCACCACTACCACCATCATCCTTTGTGTCCTGCTACTGAACCAATTTGGCACCCACCTTGTTAATTAACTTCCTTCACCTATGTCCTTTAATTTCCAAGTCAACCTCTTGTAGGGTATATAGTGGAAGGTCTTGCTGAAATCAGAGTATAGAACATCAACTCTCTGGTCCTTGTCTGCTGCCTTCTTTACCCAGTCAAGGAAGTTGACCAGATTGGTTTCACAGGATCTTCCTGACATGAACCAGTGCTGTTTCTTGTCCTTAAGCTCATCTGCTTCAAGGAACCTGACTAGCCTTTCCTTCAAAATGGTCTCCATCGGTTTACAGGCAATGGAGGTCAGACTGACCAGCCTGAGGTTCCAAGGGACATCCTTTGGCCCGCTCTTGTGCAATGGTACCACATGTGTTGTTCTCCTGCGGTACTACTTCTCCCTTATCTAATGGGCTGTCGAACAGATCTGGCAGTGGACCCACCAGTTCCACTGCCAGCTTCCTCAACACCCTTGGGTGAATGCCATTTGGTCCCTGGGACTTGTTTACATTCAGAGACAAGAGCCCTTTCCAAACTCTGTCTTCTGTTATCCTGTCATTATTCATGTCCCCTCCTCCCCTGTCTCTCCCTAATCCTCCCTTGTGGTAATGGTCTTTCCTTTTCCTTAGTAAAAATAGAGCAGACGTTTTAGTTTGACATATGTGTTTTCTCTTTACTGCCTTCCACCCCCCCTCACATTATTAACTTTAATGTGACTATTTTCAAGTCCCTCTTTTCACTAATATACTGGAAAAAAGGCTTGCTCTTCCTCCTTGATCCCCTCTGCAGTTTACAGCTTCCTCCTAGCCTTGACCTGCTTGACCACCCAACTAGCCTTCCAAGCTTTCTCCAGGTGGTCTCCCTCATCCTCTTCCCTTTGGAACATCCTAAACTTCCTGTATGCAGCCCTACTATCACTCACAGTGTGTCCTACCTAACTATTAAGCCAGATTGGCCTCCTGGCTTTTGAGTTTCTCCCCTTCTGCCTAAAGCAGGTGTTAGTGGCACCCACTATCCCTTCTATGATCACTGCACACATTTGATCTACCTCATCTCATTCTTAAAACTAACAAGGCCCCCCTTCAGCATCTCTCCCATCTTCCTACAATCTGTCTTCCTGAAGTCCAACACTTTTATCTTAGTACTCACTGTTTCCTTCCCCATATCAATTCAGAACCACACTAGATGGTGGTCTCCGCTAGCCATGGGCTCCTGTACCTTGATATCCCTGACACTGTTGCCACTTGTTAGTACCATATCCAAGATGGCTGTCTCTCATGAATGTTTGGTCACTTCCTGGACCATAAGTTTGTCCTGAACTACATCCAGGATCAATTGGCTCCTGCACAGGAGGTAGATGGTACACTCAAGTCTATCTTATGCAGACTGAAGTCCCGCAATACCACCACCTCACCCATGTCCACTGCCATCCTGATCATGGTACATATCTCCCTGTACTTGTCCTTGTCTTGAGTTGGTGGCCAATAGACTACTCCCGTCCCCACTTCCCTTCCTTTTGCTGTTTGGATCTGTACCCACAGCACTTTTGCATTTCCTTCCCCATGCTCTTCCCTGGTAGAAGTGATACCCTCCCTGAAGCAAAGTACCACCCCTTCCCTTTCTCCCTGTCTCATCCATACAGAGTAACCTTGTAATGGTGAGGTCCCAGTCATGGTTCATGCTAGCCCAAGTCTCAGTGACCACCATGCATTCCACCTTCTCCTCTGCCATCATGGCAAGACTTCTAGCATTTAGGGACACTAACCACCACCTCTCCTGATTCACCCTTCTTTTTTGACCAAGAGTCACCCCTCACCTCTTTATGTTTGCCCACCCCTTCCCTCATCATATCCTTGTGCTTCCCAATTCTTTGGCATACCCTTGCTCTCACCTTTATTCTCACTCAAGACTTCCCTATTTCAGCCCTCCATTATTTTTACCCCCACTTCAGTTCTATGTCATAATAGCGAATCGTTATGGTGATCATATTATGGTGAGTGTATATTTTGAAAAGCAGTTCACTTGCAGACGACCACAAAACCAGTGATGGGATTTCTGGATATGAAGGGGGCTGTGCCCCCACACTCTTCCCAATTAAGGGAATCTCAAATCCAGGGGGTTGCATGTCGGGGCGTAAACGCAAAAATAAATATCACTATCTGACACAAAAAAGATGCCTGCCCCAGTACTGAGCATGGCACCCTCCCAACCTCACCCTACCACCCTACCTACCACACCACATGGCCAGCTCAGCAGCCGACCACTGCACTACACCTCACATAACTTCCCTCCTCTTCCGCCCATTGTGCAGTGTGGTCCACTCCCCCTGTGCATGTATATATAGCAAAATCCTGTCATTGTACTTGCCTACCTCGTATCCTGTCACTACCCTGCCAGGTAGCCCAGAACACAGATGCCATGACTGAGTTGCCCTCTTTGCAGTCACTCAATTGTGGTCACCGTGTTCACTGGATACTCCCTCCCACTTCCCTTCCTCCTTCTGAAATCTGTACCCCATGCCCTCTTCCTCTCGACCCACATCTTTCACTTTCTAACCCCTTTGTGTTTTCAACCTAGGGATGGGCTTGGCGGCACCCTCCTTCTTTGAAACTTGGGTGCTGCAACCTTTTTTGGCCCCCCTTCAGTTTAAATTCAAGTTCTTGCCAAAATATTCCCCTAGCCATTCCCAGAGTAGATTGGATCCCCTCCAACTTATGTGCAACTTATGAGGTGCATAGAGGGTTTTATCATTCCAGGATCCTTCCCAGTTCCTTATGTACCCACATCCTTCATCCTTGTACTGTTCCCTTGGCCAACCACTAAACTCCTCTACCCTACTATTTCTAGCTGTGCTGGCTCTAGGCACTGACAGAACTTTTGAGAAGTCTACTGATTTAGCCTCCTCCCTTACAAACCTGCCCCTCCACTCTAAACCTCTCCTGAACTATTTCGGCCTCATATTCAGCTAGATCATTGGTACGTAGTTGGACGACCACATGTGGCTTTCCACATCCCGAGTGTGAGTAGGCCTATCATTGGGTCTATGTGGTCTGCTGTCATTTTGAGGATGCACACCACTCTCCTACCTTGCTGACTCTCCTAGCCCATCAAATCCCTGTCACTAATGAAACATTTTTTACAATGACACTACTGCTTCCCATCCCCTCCTTTCCCTGTTCCTCCCATCCTACTTTTGCATTATCTCACCTCCCTTTCAGCCTTTCCCTCCGCAGCCTCTTCCGAATCCCCTCTACAGAACAGTTGCCCCTCCGCCATCCATGTCCCACCTAGGTCAGCCCCCACCAGCAGTGCTCAGTAGTTGGAATTGATTCCTTACTGGTACTCCTGTGGGTGCATCCATCCTTCCGTTCCCCCACTGAGCCTATCCTCTTATCTCCTCCCTACAGTCCTCCTTACCTCCTTCCTTGGTTTTCTCTCCATCTGGGGCAGGATGTTCCAGCAAAACTGGACCCCCATTCCTTCTGCCCCCTTTATATATTGTTCTCTCTCTCCTGACCTCACCCAGCCACCCTCTCCTCCCTGCCAGTATTTTTAACCCTCTCCTTAGCAACTGTACCTCAGCCATTAAAAACAACCTAGGCTTCTACACACTGAATGACTTCTGCATCCCATATTGTTCCCAGGAATACTGCAGCACCACACCCCCTACAGTACACTGCCCTCCTCTTCCTGTCACCTGCCTCAACATTCTTTCCAGTTGCTACCCTACCTGTCTCAGCAGCAGGCCTGCCCAGAAAGGTAGTTCTATACATTACCCCCTTTCTTTACAGGACTACTCCAGATAGGGAGTATTTCAAAGCAGTACCCCCACCTGTCTTTGCAGGAGTAGTTCTAAGCAGTATACACTCCCACCTTAGCAGTCCTAGCACAGGTAGGAAATGTTTCCAGCTGATATCCTAGCCTGCCTTCACAGGTCTACCAGATTTGGTCTTGTTTGCCAATCAGTAACTTCAGACCCCATTACTTTTCCATCCCTTTTACTGTAACTAGGATTTTAACTTTACATTTAACTAGTGACACTATATGCATGCAGTAATGCTACAGTATATAACTAAATGTTGCAGTGTACTGCAAGGAACAGTGAAATTCAATGGCAATTAAGCCTTTTTGTTACACAGCATTTTGTGACATGCACAATCAATCAATCCTGCACTCACCACCACAATAAAGGCTGTTCACAAAGTCTGAAGTTGCGCTGAAATTTATTGAAGTGCCAGTGAAAGAACAACACACGTCTTGATGCATTTTGGAACACAAATCCTTTTTTAAAAGACAGACCTATTGGACCTACCCTGTCTTAGAGTAAATCAGAAACTCTGCCAACCACTCTGTGCTTCCTGATTGGATGTGGGTCCCAGTCTCAGGAGTACAGGAACCCAGCACTCGTAGTAATGGTCAGTCAGTAGAGTTAAAAGGAGCTGCTGAAAGCAAAAACACAAAAAAACAGTGAAATCTTCAAGTAAATAATAACAATAATAATAAATAATAATAAAATTGTATTTATAGAGTGCAATTCAACATGTATCAAAGCACTGTACAGAACTAAAAACAAAGATAAAATATTAAAATACAGCAATAAATCACGAGATACTAATCTCCAAAAGCAAGGTTAAATAAATAAGTTTTTAATGCCATCTTAAAGCTCTCCAGGGTCAGGCACTCTCAGATCCGATGAGGTAGAGAGTTCCATAGGGTTGGAGTGGCGTAACTAAAAGCTCTCACACCAGATGTCTTTAATGGAACCCTGGGAACCTCTAGCAATAAATGACAAACAGTGGTGTTTAATGCTGAAACATGACTCTGTTCCAGGACCAGTACTGACTGCAGTGGATTCCTGGCACTTTGGTTCCCAGCATGATCCTTCCTCAGGTGGTATGGCCCCAGTATCAAACACCAGATCCAAATAACACAAGAGTCCCCAGGTATTTAAGTGAGGGAACAGAAAAGGTGGGAACAAGGATGATCCATATTTTAGCAGGCAAGAACTCTAGTTTCCAGACAGTAAAATGTCCCAAAACAGGATGCTAAGCTATGCTCAATCCTCAAACATGCAAATGTGTTTGAAAGTTGCTCCTTGTAACTCTGCCCACGAGTCACAGTGCCTCCCAATTTCAGGCTGATCCCAGTCTCTAGCTTCAGTACTGAATCACACAGGATCCTCCAGATATTTCAGTTGGGTACTGGGGAGGTGAGCACAGGGATGCTCTAGCTGTAGCAGGCAATAATTGCACCTCCCAGACAATAAAAATTTCCAAAACAGCACAATCAGCTGTGGTGAATCCTCAAGCCAGCTGTCTTTGAAAGTCACTCCATGTAACTCCACCATATTTTAATATAATAAAGTTTATTGATTTTTCAACAATACAGGGTAGTGCAACAGAGTAATATAGTGGAAAGCATTGTTATCAATCTAGCCGTGGGAAGACCCTTTGGAGACACAACCCTAAAGTATTGAGGAAAATACATATAACTGAACAGAAAGAACTTGTGAGTAATATAATTTAAAATGAAAAGAAATTTACAAAAATGTTAATAATAGGTTTAAAAAGAGTAATCTAACAATATCTGTATCTTTATATCTGCTCTTAATAATATGACATTATGTACAGCCTGTAACATGCATGTGTCAAAATCACAGCACCTTCAGATTGAAGAACGCCATTCCCAAATCACACAGGAGCCTCCAGAAAGTTCAGAGGGGCACAGGGAAGGTGAACACTGGGATGCTCAAAATGTACCAGGTAAGACCTCCAGCTCCCAGATGGTGAAAAATCCCAAAACAGCATGATCAGCTGTGCTGAATCCTTGAACTGGCAACTGTGTTTGAAAGCCATTCCTTGTAACTCCACCCAAAGGTCAGAATGTCTTTTGATTGGAGGATTCTCCCAGTCTCAAGTACCAGTCCTGAATCACAGAGGAACTCTTAGTTGGTTGAGTTGGTCACAGGGAAGGTGAACAAAGGGATGCTCCAACTGTAGCAGGCACGAAGTCTGGCTCCCAGACAGTGAAAAGTCCCAAGACAGCAAGATCAGCTGTGCTGAATCCTCAAGCCAGCAACAGTGTTTGAAGGCTGCTTTTTGTAACTTGTATCTCCACCCACAAGTTACAGCACCTCCTGACTGGAGGAAGTCTCCAGTCTCAAGCACAAGTCTTAAATCACACAGGAGACCCAAGGTAGTTCAGCTGGGCACAGGAAGGTGAGCAAACTGATGAGCCAACTGCTACAGGCAAGAAATCTGGCTCCCAGATTGTGAAAAGTCCCAAAACAGCATGATCAGTGGTGCTGAATCCTTGAGCTGGCAACTGTGTTCAACAGCTGCACTATGTAACTCTGACCACAAGTCACAGCAGCTCCTAATTAGATGATGGCTCCATTCTCTGCCACCAGTCCTGAATCACATAGGAGCCCCCATGTCATTCAGTGGGGCATGGGAGAGGTGAGCACGAGAATGCTCTGACTGTGCCAGGCAAGACCTCTGGCTCAAAGACAGTGAAAAGTACCAAAGCAACATTATCAGCTGTGTTAAATCCTTGAGAAAGCAACTGGGCTTAAAGCTGCTCCTTGAATACCAGCCCACACATCACAATGTCTTCCAATTGGGGGATGGCCCCAGTTGCCAACACCAGTCTCGAATCACACATGCACCCCAGGTAGTTCCGTGAGGCACAGCGAAGGATTGCTGAGGGAAACTACAACTGTAGAAGATAAGAACTTGGGCTCCCAAGCACTGAAAAGTCCCAAAACAGCATGATCAGCCTGGTTTGCCAGAGTAGCTAGCAGTTCTAACAATACTGTAGCGCTATGGGACTGGTGCTTTCTTTTTATTTTCAAGAACCAACACTTTTGCTTTCTTTTTTGTTTCAGACTATTATTTTTCCCTTTCCTTCCATCCACTAGGGATATACCCTGTTGTTAGACAGGGATATATCCTATTCATGTTCTGTGAGTCATCATTGAAACAGCAGGGAGTATTTTCCTGTTTTGTTTTTCCAAATTTCTCCCTCAGCCCCTGCCATGTGAGTAGTGCATCTGGTGGCCTTGACATCACAACATTACCACAGTAGAAGGAAAGTTCCCTGGCCCAAACCTAGGGGTCATTGTAACACCAAAACTCACCACTGCCTCTCCTGACTGGAAAACTGCTGAGTGTCAGCTACCTCATTAGGCTTACGCTCTGATGCAGTGATTCAACTCAGCTCCCAATCCTGGGTCATGAGGGTGGCCAACAGAACCAAAACATTCTGACAGTGGCATCTTTGTCTCCTTGTGGGCTGGGGATTCCTACAAGGAGGCAACATGGTACTTTTTAGAAACGTTCTGTGAGGCCACAACCTTGTACCCTCCTTGAAAATGAAATAAAAGGATATGATAACTGGTCATGAATTTGACATAAAATATTTACATATAACACAGCTGCGCTTGAGACTGCCTGTCTGAGTCTTGAACACAGCACTTCCTGAAATGGCTGGATTCAAAGAAAAGCCAAGCCAGCACCAATTCCTGTGAGAAAGTAAATTACATTAAATAAACTATTTAAAAAATGTTCACAGCTCCCTCGCTGCCGAGGTTTTTTAGAGTCCCACTGATGAACCGTTTTTGTGTTTCAAGATTAACAAGGGCTGGTCAGAGCCAAGATGGCTGTGGACAGCTTTTAGGAGTGGCAAGAGCAGTGAATGGAATATGCTGTGCTCTCGCTGCACAGGAGTCAGCCATTATACTTTGATGATTACAGTACTGCGCATGCGTGATACTCTCACATGTGCAGTGTGCCATGGAGTCAGCGTTGCGCAAAATGACGGTGCTAACATAATTACGTGTCACAACACAGTTCCCTCAGGTTACTAGAATCCCATTAGTACTAGTCTTAGGCAGGTAGGAAAAGGCAGCTGGTGAGGAGGTCATAAGGGGCTTCCTACATAATGACATCATTGTTTACTCAGCTAGCCTGTGAGAAAGATGATGATGTCATTTAGAACTCTCACAGCAGAATAACCATTTTAGAATCAGCTGCTCTTGGGGAGCTTAGAATGTTCATCAGTAAGTTCAAGTGTGGCAGTTAGACTGGCAGGAAGTCTGCCATTGGGGCTCTGACAAAGGGAGCCCTGGTATTTCTCACCTTAGTTTGGTAAAACCTTTAGTTTGCCTGCAGGACTCTAGTTTCACTCCAGGTGGAGTGAGAAGGAATGCAGTTCTTGTGGATCCAAGTGGTAATCCCCTGAGGTTCGTGAAGCTCACAGCTGCCTTAAGGCAGAACAATGAGTAGAATCTGACAGCTACCAGAGAAAGAAAGGTGCCTTTTTTTCTTTTCATGACTGGGAGGAAAGAACAACTAATCTGTGAGTACAGAATTTGAGACTGTTCTCTGAGGGAGTTGTCTGAGGTGTGTGTGTGCCCTAGATAAGGCTAGATCACACCAGTGAGGACCCCTTTCAACAGAACTGTGCTGAATTTAAAGTTAAAGTTGGGCATCTTTAGCAATTCATTGGGGATTGGAGACTCATTTGGAGTAATCCTTAAGGAATGGCAGAGGCTGTTTGGGGAAAAGGATGAGGAATGCCATCTGGAGTTTCAGACAGGGCTAAGTGGTTCATGGATGAGCACCAGTGTTCCCTGGGCAATGACCAGGCACCAGAAGGATTTTAAAGTGTGTGGCACATCCCATAGATATATACTTTGGAAATGGAAATGTCTGGAAAATGTTTAAAGTGTGTGGCACATCCCACAGATATACACTTTGGAAGAGAGATAGAGATGATTTTTTGTGTGGAAAATAATACTACCTAGCAAAGTGTCCTGCAAAAGACAGTGTGCCTGTATTGCAATGATAAACATTTGGGGGACCACCCTTGCTTTAAAAAACATCTGTAAATAAAGCCATACTTCAAAATCCCAGTTACTGCTTTTGACATTCTGCTTATTGCTTCTAGTGTGAACATTATTGGGGCTCCTCAGCAGTTAGGTCTAGCATATGCCTAGCGTACTCTCCCATGGACCTGGCTGTAAATAAAAAAGATCAATTTTAGCATGTACCCCCACCCTCCATCTTCTAGATAATGAGCCTGGCTTACACTCCAACACTAGGGGTGGTACCACGAGTGTAGTTCTGCCAAAAGGAAATGGTATGCCATGTAATTGTCAGTAGTTCTTTTAAGGGGGGTGCCAGCTAGCCAAAGGCAGTGTGGGGGATACATACAGTACATATGCACAATACTCATGCATTCACAGTTTAAGTCTGTGCCACCATGTTGCACACAGCGGCCATCCCATCCTCACTTGCAGAAAGGAAAAGTAGTGTGCCAGGAAGTGGGCATGTTTATGTGGCCTGCAGAGGGGAGGGCTGCATAAACAGAATCAACGGAAACTATGCTGGAGGACTGGGACAGAACATCAGACTGTGGTCCGGTCACATGCTTCCACAGTGTTCTTTTACAAATCTGATGATTGCATAACATCTGTGGAGCTTGGCCCACACAACTGTAAAAATGAGGTTCAGGAGGAGACAATTAACAAACTAGAGATCTGGTCTTGAATTTGCTCATCATCACAGTCACTTTCTCATTCTTTTCTAAGCAGTAATTTCTGGTAAATGTACCTTAACCATATTGATCTAAGTGCTGGTAGACTACTTCTGGTTTTCCCCTGATTGTATTAGGAGAAGGTAGTAGCAGTCTTGAAGTGATTGCTGCCAGTGGCGGCATGCTCTGAAAAAAGTGTTCCTCATGCTCGTCTGCACATTTTAGAAATGACCCCTTGAGTTAAAGGTGACAGGAACTGATTACTTATGTACAGCTGTTTGAAATGTCTCTATTTTTTTAAATTATATTAATACTTCTAAAGAATCTATATTTTAACTAAGCCTGAATAAAAGCTGAAGCTGTCAGTTGTGTTTTGCCTTGGTTTTAGATTTATAGAACTGTTATTTAATACAACAGCAGACTAGGTACATGTGGATACATGTTGTTACATGGACATATTAGGATAACAGTTATCTAAATTACAAGCGGTCTGTGTTAGGCTTGGGTTTTGAATGTATGCATATACTAGTCACTTGTTACAGAGTTGCAGATATATCATGTTTAAGATAATATAAGTTTGACTATTCATGAGTAATATGGACTTGTTGTACATAGAGTTTAAGAAAAATGTATCTGAATTGTACACTGTGTAAACTTTGATTGACACCACTGTTTGAAACAACTGGTGAATGCTTAACTTACAGCAGGGCAGGTTGTCTTCTGACCTATTTTTACTTAACACACATATATTTCCATATTTATAAGACTTTTAACATTATTTACTATGTTTTGCTTAAAGAGCTACTGATGTCACAAACAAAACTTTGAAAAGCATAATAATTATGTAAAATTCTGCTTGTATTCCATATGTATTCTAGATTTCTCCTCCCCATTATTTATTAGTGAGAAAATGTGTATGAATACATGATTTTATCCCTTGAAGTTACTTTAAAGTTAATCTGCCGCTATAGCTTACTCCCTACTTCGAGTTAAATGCTCTGTTTTGACATCACAGTCTGTTGCCGTTAGAGTAACGGTGATGTCACAAGCAGTGCATTATGACCTCAGGTAGGGAGACAGCAACAGAAATAGATGAAGTCTTCAGGAGCAAAACACCTGTTTTCATGCAGATTACCTCAGCAATAAATAATGCGGAGGAGGAATACAGAACTAATGTGAAATACAAGCTGAACTTTATCTAAAAATTATGTTTTGTTAAAGTTCTCTTGAAGGTGTCAGCTGCTCTTTAAGCTTATTTTCCTTGTGTTTTTAATCACTGTCATTTACTAATGCTAGCATAGACACACACAGAGCGTTTTAAAATTAAGCTTCACTTGGTTTATACAGTAGCATTCAAGTCAGTGAAATTTGACCTTGGGATAGTTTTCTTTTGATGGAACTAATCCTGTTTTAGTGAAATAATTTGCAAAGCTGAAGCTGTTTAGAAGTATAATAGGAGTTATGCTAAACAAATGTCAATATCTCTAAAAGTATACAACTTACAGATAATAAACCTGCATGATAGTTGTTCAGAACAACAAGACCTTTCAAATGAGCCTACTCATTAAGATGCAAGAATTACATTTTTTAAACTATGGCCATCTAATTACCTTAATTTTCATTTTTCATAGGAGTTATGCAAACAAATATAAATATCTCTAATAGTGTATGAGTTATGCATAAATCATCAGCATGAAAGTTATTCAGGAGAAAATGGTCTTTCAAATGAATCTATTCATTAAGCAGTACTAATTATATTTTTTAAACTATGGCCATCTTATTACCTGAAGTTTCATTTTTTATCATAATTTTCACCTTTCGGATGGCTATATGATGGCTATATTTAAAATAAAAAAAATGAATTCACATTAGTGACTACCCTCATTTAAAAGGTAATTTTGTCCTGAACAACATTCATGTCAGTTGTATATTGGTAATTTATATAATTTCTGAGATATTTACATTTGTTTGGCATTACTCCTACTGTGTTCACTCAGAGAGAAGAAAAATGATGTTGCCTGGAAGACCATATTTTACAAAATATAAAGAATTCAAATTAGTGAATACCCTCATGAGAAATGTCTGTTCACCCTGAACAACGTTCACGCTGGCTGTTTTTGCACACCTTGAATAGTTTCAAAGATATTTAAATTTGTTTGGAAGGTGTGCACATTTGCTCTCAGAGAAAAGCAGCTTTGAGTTCTGTATCCATCATTCTAATTAAACAGAAAGAAGGGAGTATTTCTTTAACTGCCATAGAGATTTGCAGAATGGAAGGATACACTGAAAACTCCTAAAAGATGTGTTCCAGGGAAACACCTTTTTTCAAGTGAAAGCAGGATGGCTGTAGGCCCCACCTACAGCCATAAAAACAGTTATGGTTAGTATGCAGGGGAGATGGGGGAAAACGATGCGTAGTATTTATATAAAATAAGTCATGGGATGGAGTACATTACAAGAATATAATAACTCGCTTAGCCTTTTTCCCATAGGGAAACTGTGACATAATTTGCTGTTATAAAGGAGCGTTTATAATGGCAAACATGCACATGGTTTCCCTCGCTCTGCACATGCCCCCACTGCTGCTTTTCCCTTCAGAACCGGGCGGGCCACAGAACAACCTGCATCCATTTTATATAATTGCTGAGCTGAAAAAGACAAACCCAGCAATTATATAAAATAAAACATGGGTCAGTGTGTGTAAACTCAAAGTTTACACACATCCTCAGGGTTAGATGCTTTTAATAAACCCCTCAAGCTTCGCTCTCGGGGTTTATGTAGCATCTAACCCCTCAGGTGTGTGTAAACTTCACATTTTACACCCCGACCCATACTTTATTCTCTATTTAATGCATACCTGATGTGTATGATGCTGGATAAACCCCTTGAGCTTCACTCTCAGGTTGTATGTAACATCATACACTTCAGGATTGTATTATATTGTCATAATGTACACCATCATTATGTTGTATTTAAAAAGAGCCATAAATGCAGACAATCTTTTTATCTCACCTTTGTGCTTGTGCAAAGCAAACATAGTGGTATTACAGTGCATTTTGAGAAGTGTGTCAATGTCAGTCCAATGCAGGGCAGCCTGCAAGACATTTGACAGTGTCAGACCAGTCATCAGACAGGATTATAGTGACACTGCTCTGGTCTTGCTAGGTGGAAACTTCATGTAGTTCAAAGAAAAGTGCCAGCTGAATCATAGGGTGTTTCTTTCCTTTGATCTGCATAACACCACCCAGTAAGCAGAGCTAATCAGCATCATGATCAGTCTCCTGTGGCTCCCAAATTTAAAACAATCTCTCCCACCCTCTTCCAAGTGTCCCTCCCACCTCCCATTGTTTCACCATCTTAACTGTTTTACACTGAGGTGTTCAATGCCTGGTGCCAGCCAGTATCCCCCACCCCCATTTTTATTGTGTGACATAGGGGAGACCAACCCCGGTGTTGCCAAACATAACACCAACACTTGAGTGCCCAATCTCCAGTGTTGGTACCTGGAATAAAAAGAACTGTCCCTCGTAGTCTTTTTTTTAATTTTGTACACACTGTAAAAAAGAAAAACATCCATTGATATTGCTTACAGCCACCGGCACACTACAGCTGTTACTTTCCCCAAACCCAACCCTCCCACTCAGTGCCCAGCACCCCACCCCACCTTTCTTTTAATTTTCTGACACCGGGATGCCCAATCACCAGTGCTAGCTATTACCCCCCACCCCATCTATCTTCTCTTTGCAATACTAGGGAGCCAACCCACACTGCCACCAAACATAATGATGACACTGGGGTGCCCAGTCCCCAGTATCAGTACCTGAAATAAATTAAACTGCCCCTTGTAGTCTTTTTTTGAATTTTTAAACACCCTGTAAGAATAGAAAAACATCCATCAATATGTGCTGTGCCACCAGCACAATGCCACAATTACCCTCCCCCCACCTGACCCTCCCACTCACCACCCTTGCTCCCACTCATTATTTACCTACTGAGGTCCAACATTATAATCATCTCTGGACCACATACATGTCTTCACTCTTCAATGCTGGACCAGGAACTGATTAAATCAGGTATGGAGTTCAGTGTGTACTTCAATGGGTTTTAAACTTGTCCTCATAACTTGGTAATTTTTAAATATTTCCCTCCAAATTCTCAACATGACCTTTTTGGGACCCACCTCATAAACAAGTGTAGTGAAATTATGCAAATACATTATGGAAGGTGATTTTGTTGTTGTTGTGCAAAATTGTCTTTTGGGCAGGATTTGAACATTTTCTCTGGCCTTGTTCATGATGGGGGTTGTAAGAAGGCTATTTTGAAAATTTGTAACAAAAATACCATCAAACAACAAAGTTATGGATGTCTATTAATAATTTCAATGCGTGCTCATAACTTTAGTTATTTTCAGTACTTTGACCCCAAATTTTCAACATTGCCATGTTTTCACACCATCTCATGAACATGACAGTTGTCATTTTTTCAAATCCTGGCCAAAATGTGTTTTCGCACTTGTAGCATGAAATTACCTTTCAGGCTGGATATGAACATTTTCTGCACCCTGGTTTGTGAGATGGGATCATAAGACAGTTACATTGAAAATTTGAGGAGAACATATTTAAAAATAGCAGTTATGACCATACACTGAAATTTATATATGCATGCTTGTAACTTTGGTAATTTTCAATAGTTTGGCACCAAATTTTCAACGTAGCCATTTTTTTCACACCACCTCACAAACATGACAGCTGTCATTTTTCAAACCCTAGTCAAAATGTGTTTTCACACTTGTGGCGTGAAATGATGTTTCAGCCAATATTTTATAAATGTCACCTGTCATGCTCCAGAGTGGTCAGAAAAAGACTATGTTGAACATTTAGTTATGAAGAAACATCAAATTTTGCCAACATTTACTCATAATTTTATTTTTTGCAGATTTTGGCCCTCGGTGTCCAATATATCTCTGGTGTTGCCCCACCTTCTGAACATGACAGGTGTCATTTTTCAATTCCCCTATGAAACTTGATTTCACAGTTGCACTGCAAAATCGTCTTTTGATGAAATTTGAAATTCTACCTATCTTGATGATAACATCAAGTCACAAAAAACATGGGAGCCCACTGAAAATTAGATATTGCCTCTCAACTAACATAATTTGAGTAAATATAATCTAAAAATATGGAAAACCTAGACAACACTGAAAATGAAATATTGCATCTCATCTGGTCTGTCCTGGGTAAGTACATAGTAAAAATGTTTACAAGCAAAACACAGTACAATATCAATGCAAGCAGCAAACATTAGGCATTGTCAAATGATTATTTATTTGTGTGATAAATAATTGCCAGCAAGAAAGAGATAGAAAAATTGTGAAAATGCTCCATTAAAAAAGCTGTATTTTCCTTTCCCTGCTGAGATGATCCACTACTGCCCATTAAGGGGATTACCCCCACAGGGACTGTTGGCGGTTGTGGATTTTTCTGGTGTGAGTGCTGCATGTGCAGCGGGCATGGGAGAGGCAGTGATGGCCTATAATAGTGCTGTCTCCAAGGCACTTAATGCTGTCACACTGATCTGTATACAACCCAAGTCTTCCCATTTGAGATCCCCATGATTTCATGGGGCCCTCAAGGAGATGAAGACCAGGAGTCCGAAGTTGAAACATTACTGGTGGAGGACTCAGTCCATGGAGGATAGATTGGCTTTGAGATTTCAGTATCATAAATTCATCAAAGGGCAATCAACCATTAGAAAGCAGAATTCATGTCCAGGGAGACTGCTGCAGGGAGGAACAGACTGGCTTTGCTTTTTGGAACTGTGGACAGGCTACTTCATCCAGCCTGTCTGCAGCCAAAATGAGCATTTTCAGTCACTCTACATGAGGAGTTCACTCAGTTCTTCTCTGACAGAGAGTCCTCCATTTGGTCGGGGATATTGTTGGGGGGCAAGGTCAGCCCTGCAGTGATGGTCCTTGTATGTACAGAAGCACTCTTACTGTCTGGGCTGAGTTTTGGCCACTGGGGGTGGCTGAGGTCAAGGAGGTGAATTTTATGTTGTGGCCCACTTTTTGTGTATTGGACCCAGGCCCAACCAGTCTCCTAGTGGGATGTACGGAGTCTGTTGGTCCAGTGTTCGCCGAGATTGTCTGGTGTTCACTCTTAGAAGGGTTTTTCCCTAAAGCCTTGAAAGAAGTGCTGGTGAGGCTCCTTCTGAAGAAACCATCACTTGATCCTGACGTCTTGGTGAATTATTGACCTGTCTCCTACGTTCAATTTTTGGGGAAGGTTGTTGAGATACTGGTGGCTGTGCAACTCGAAGCACACCTCATGGTCTTTGACATCTATGAGACTCTCCAATCTGGTTTCAGATCTAGGTATAGCACTGAAATGGCATTGGTCAGAGTGCAAAATGACTTCTTCAAGGTAAGAGATAGAGGGTATCATTCAGTTCTCATTCTCCTGGATCTCTCCCCGGCATTTGACACCATTAACCTCATTGTGCTACTTGATTGCCTTAGACAGTTTTGTGGACTTACCAATACTGTCAGCAACTGGTTTGAGTCCTTTCTGAAGGGCAGGATGCAACGGGTACTGAAGGGGAATTTCTCTTCCTGCCCAAAGGCCCTGCCTGTGGAGTTCCTCAGGGCTCGATCTTGTCACCGATGTTATTTGCAATGTAGATGCTACCCCTGGGAGAGGTCATTAGGCATCACAGTCTGGGTTTTCACTGTTATGCAGATGACACCCAGCTGTATATGTCCTTTGCCCCAAGATATGTAATGCAAGGGAGGTGCACAATAACTGCCTGACTGATATGCAGGACTGGAAGTTCTATAACTGGCTGAAACTTAACTCAGATGAGGCAGAGGTACTAGTGATTGAGGTTGGGCACAGGAGTAATGTGGTTGCTGCTGGGTCAGGAACAAGTTTGTTCCTGGGCCCTACTCCACTGGTAGCTTCCACTAGGGTGAGGAATCTGGGCATCATCCTTGATGATGGGCTGACACTTGAAGTTCAGCTGTCATCCATCATCTGGAGTGGGTTTCATCATCTAAGGAATGTCGCCAGGATTAAATCCCTAATTCCACCCTGTGATCTGCCATCACTGGTGCATGTCTTTGTCATGTGAAGGCTCGATTACTGTAATGCTCTTTAC
The DNA here is from genome assembly GCA_016271365.2 of Neoceratodus forsteri. Taxonomy (NCBI): domain Eukaryota; kingdom Metazoa; phylum Chordata; order Ceratodontiformes; family Ceratodontidae; genus Neoceratodus; species Neoceratodus forsteri. Next base: position 575,473,631 of record CM057449.1, on the reverse strand, counting down.
TTCAGGATCAGTGGAGGAAATCTCCATCTGCTACAGTTGGTGCAGAATGCAGTGGCCAAGTTACTGACAGGCCTTCCTAGTCATGCCATGTGACCCCAATCTTGCTTGATCTGCAGGGGCTGCCAGTAAGATGGAGGATTATCATCAAGTTAGACTTGCTCATCTATAAGGCCATATGCAGATCAGGCCTTAGCTACCTGAGTGACCTCCTGACACCTGTCTGCATTGGGCACTCACTGCACTTCTCCACCAATGGCCTCCTGGCGGTTCGGAGGGCTAGGCTGAAAACCTCGGTAGACCGAGCATTTGAGGTGGTAGGTCTGGCCCTTTGGAACTCACTTCCAGAGGTTTTGAGGTAGGCTCCATTGGTGAAGGCATTTAAGAGGGAACTGAAAACACATCTGTTTAAACAAGCATTTGATATATAGCAAAGCCCAGTTTTAGCTTATTCAGTTTTATTATTTATTTTATTTTATGTTATTTATTGTGCCTCACCCTGAAAATATGTGACTGCCTGTTCTATGCATTTTGTAAAGTACCTAGAGCCTCCTGGATTGAGCACTCAAGAAATAAAATCTTACTTACTTACTAGCCAAAACGTTGGTATTAAGATGTGTTTTTATGGGAAAAATGTAAAAGATTGCTATAGGGAAAGTTTTATATTTTTGACTTTGTGAAAATTGAAACTGATGAGTGAGTAGCCTACAGCACTACAACTAATGAGGTGTCACTACCTTTTTCATCATGTCAAAAGAAAGATTTGGAAAACCTAGTTTGTCTTATTATTTACACTGCTGTCTTCATTGTTTACAAATGTGTCTTGTTAACATTCATTCAAGTAGCCTTTTTGCATGCCTGTGACTTGACTACAGCTCTGTATTATTATAATCTTCTCATATAAAATGCTTTTTGGACACAGGCCTTCAACTGCCAACACTGTCACACTCACCATTGCCAGTAGTACACATTATTGTGCATTACTATATGCCCCAATGTTAAATAGCATGAAAAACCAAAAGCAGGATTCAGGGAAGGCCATGGGAAAGTAGCAAGTCTGAAAGCTCAAGTGGCAGCCAGAGCCCAAGGTTCAGGTATGAATCATGGCAGCATTTTTCAGAAGAGGAGATTGTTTGCATCCTGCTGCTAGAAATTTTGCTACCTCTGATTTTGACTGCAGTTTAATTACCCTGTGAGTTCAATCTACCACTGATGTGATTTTTGATGAGATTAGTGTTAAAGAACCACCACTACTATGCTGCTGCTGCTATATCCTACAGATGTCCAGACCAGATCTTGATGATGATCTTCAAATAGCATGCTGCATTCTATCTCCAAAGGTATGTATTATTTGTAAGGATTTATTTTGATGGGGTGGGATACTTGGGCTACGGGTGGGAAAGATTTAACACACACTAAATTCTAACATCAAAAATAAGTATTCAAGGATAATTTTTTTTTAACTGAGAGGAGTTACAGGTGGGAAAGGCTGAACTTTACAGCCTGGCAGCCTCATAAGTTTGTTTTCTCTCCTTTTATCTTATTCTTGCATGAACAAATCACATGGATGATGACAGATAAGGTTGCTCTGCAGTTCCAGCCCCGATCAGGACTGATGCTGAATAAGGTGAATAATATCATGTGATGAAGAAGCAAACTGAAGCAGAACCAAATCCATACAGACAACATACACTGCAAGTCAACTAAGATAACTCAAAAATAAGAATGCTGGACATCAGCTGGTGGGAATAAGCTGCCTTGCCCTGTGTTAGAAATAGAAACATAGTATTTGGTGAGCAGAACAAGGCATAATCATCTGTCTATCCAGCATAAGTCTGCCTTTTTGATTTTAGAAATTTTGGCCAGGGAAGGCACACTGAGCTGAAGTTTGTGTCCAGGTCTGCCTTGGGTTCGCATGGAGGTTAAGAGACTTCTCAGGGACATGCAGTATGCAAGCTACCATACACTATTATGCTTCCAGCACCTATGTCTTTAGCAGTTGGTATGCAAAAGATAGACTGCACCTAAATGAGGATGGAAAAAATGTACTGAAGGCAAGCTTAGGGAAGCACATTGAGGAGCATTTGAACTAGGAGAGGGGATAGCAGGAGGGATAGTGGTGTTCAGAGGCCTAGTGATGTGAAACCAAATGGGCTTACCTCCTGTGATAGCAAGGTAAGGAGGAAGGCAACTACTAAGGGAGTGGACATGGGTGGAGGGTAGAGACAAAGGTTGAAGGGTGGTAACACTAAATGCTAGGAATCTGGGGAATAAGGGGGTGGAACTACAGGCTCTCTTGGAGGAGGGGGCATGGAGTTGGAGGCTATAACCAAGACATGGGCCACCCAAATCCACGACTTGGACATGACGGTTCTGGGGTACAGATTACATTGGAAGGATAGGGAAAAGGGGAAGGGGGAGGGGGTGGCACTGTATGTAAGGCAGGATTTAAATGTGTAAGGGAGGAGGAAGACAAGTGAGCTATAGAAGCACTGTGGGTGCAACTACAGGATCCAAAAATAGATCACTAAGACTGGGGTGGTGTACAGGCCACCCTCTCAGACTGAAGGGATGGAAAGGGCACTGGCAGAACAGATCAGGAGGAACTGCAGGAAGGGGGGGTGGTGATAGTAAGGGACTTCAACCTGCCAGGGGTGCGGTGGGAAACACCTATCACAAAGAGCAGAAGAGGAGCAGGTAATGCTGGACGCCTTCCAGGAAAGCTTTCTAGTATAGTTTGTCAAGGAACCAACTAGGGAAATGAACACCCTTGACCTCGTACTGGGGAGTGGGTGAGGGATGTGAGGGTGGAGGAACCACTGGGGGGGGTGTGACCACTGGAAAGTATGGTTCAAGTTACAGATGGCTAAAGAGAGGATGGCATCTGGCACAAGGGTGCTGGATTTCAGGAATGCTAACTTTAAGATGATGAAGGAAGTGGTACAGGGGTTTCTGTGCAAATTTCAACCAGGTATGGACACACAACAAAGGTAAGAACTCATAAGACAGGGATAGTGGCATCAACAGAAACTTGCAGCAAGGCCCAGACTAAGAAGGCTATAGGGAAGAAATCCAGCTGGATAAGTAAAAGGGTGCTAGACAGGGTGAGGAAGAAAAGGGCAGCTTATAGGAGATACAGAAAATCAGGGAGGAAGGAAGATAAGGAAGAATACCTGAAAGAAGTGAAGGAAGTGACCAGGGGGTGAGGGCAGCCAAGACAGCAAGGGAGCTCATGCTGGTGCAGGGCATAAAAAAAGGAGAAAGACCTCTTTAGGTACATCAGGAAGAAAAGAAGCTGTAAGGACCAAATTGTGAGAATTAAGAAGGGGGGATGGGTGGAAGAAGGGGGTGATAAGGCAGAAGTGCTCAAAGACTACTTCTGTTCAGTCTTTATGAAAGAAAAGGAAGGGGCGCTACCCATAGTAGGAGGGAGTATAGAAACCGATGGGGGGTGACAGACAGAGAAATCACAGTGGGGAGAGTGCTGGAGGGGTTAGGGGCATTGAGGGTAGACAAGGCTCTGGGACCAGATGGAGTACATCCGAGAGTGCTGAAGGAGCTGGCAGAGGTCCTGGCAGGACCCTTGGCAGACTTATTTAATTCATCTTTAGACAAGGATGTATACCACAGGACTGAAAACTGGCTCATGTGGTTCCCCTCTATAAAAGTGGACCCAAGGATGAACCAGGGAACTATAGGCCAGTAAGTCTAACGTCCATAGTGGGGAAGCTAATTGAGACCATACTAAAGGATAGGCTAGTGGCAGTACTGGAGGTGAATGGGGTGCAGGACAGGAGGCAGCATGGCTTCCTCAAGGACAGGTCATGCCAGACCAACCTAGTGGAATACTATGACTGGGTGACCAGGCAAATTGACAGGAGCCATGTGGTGGATATCCTGTACCTAGATTTCAGTACGGCCTTTGATTCAGTACCAAATGGGAGACTTAGAATCAAGCTACAGGGCACAGGAGCGGGAACAAAACTGGTGGGGTGGGTGAAGAACTGGCTAACAGATAGGTAGCAGAGGGTGGTGGTAGTTAGGGAATACTCATCCCCTAAGCCTGTGATAAGTGGTGTTCCACAGGGTTCAGTATTGGGCCCAGTGCGGTTTGGCATATTTATTGCACACATCTCGATGGGCATCAGCAGCAAAATCAGCCTATTTGTGGATGACACCAAGATGGGAGTGGTGGTTGATGACAAAGGAGAGGTGGCGGGGGCTACAGGAGTATCTGGCAAGGCTGGAGGCATGGTCTGACAGATGGCAGCTGGGGTTCAACATAAAAAAATGCAAGCTGCTGCACTGTATAACAAGAAATCCTAGGAGAGTCTACCATCTAGGTGGAGTGCAGCTGGAGATAACAGAAGAGGAAAAGGATCTGGGGTGCTCCTTATGGGAGCAATAAGCAATTCTGCACAATGCAGAAAGGCAGCAGCAATGGCCAGGAAAATGCTGGGGTGCATTGCAAGGGGAATTACCTCAAGAAGAAGGGAAGTTATTCTACTGTTATACAGATTGTGTGTTAGACCCCACCTGGAATACTGTGTGCAGTAATGGTGCCCGTAACTACAAAAGGACATTAGGCTGTTGGAGGGGGTGCAGCATAGGGCAACAAAGATGATTCAGGGCCTGGAGGAATTGCCATATGAGGTCAGACTAAAAGAGTTAAACATGTACACACTGGAGGAGAGTAGGAACAGGGGGTTTATGATTGAGACCTTCAAATACATGAAAGGGGTAATCAAAACAGACACAGAGGGTCCATTCAGGATGAGGAGGGTGGGGAGAGACACTAGGGGCCATTACATGAGATTGGAGGGGGTAGATTCAGGAGGGAGGTGAGGAGGCATTTCTTTCCGGAGAGGGTAGTGGCAAAGTGGAACGCACTACCAGCTGAAGTGGTGGCATGTTCCGCAGTGGAATGCTTCAAGAAGGCATGGCACAGGACAAAGGGAAGGGTAAAGGGAGGTAAGGGGGTTGGGCACCTGCTGAATAGGGAGCTAGCTGCATTCACGAGCAGCCTAGATAGACCATGATGGGCTTTTGCTGCTGACAATTTTTGTATGTTCGTATTTTCATAATTGGTGCTCACTGTCCTGCCTACTGTCATCCATTCCTGCCCACCCACGTTAGCTGTGGCTTTTCATACTAACTCCTTTAAGGTGCTAAATGTATCCCATAAAAGTCTGAAATAAAACACCCCAGTTTTTCAACTCTAGCTTTGAACTTAGAACAGAAAAAACACAAAAACCTTTAAAATCAGTGTTTCTTACTCTGCTGTGACTGCTTGCTGAGCAGAAATAGGCATAGTACTATTAGTTTTGTTTTCTTTCAGGAAAAAAAGACACAAAAAAAACACTCCTAGCAGCTCTCCTGACAATCGCTGTTATCACACAAAAGTGTGACTAAATGACCCTATTTACTAAACTCTAGCTCAGCACTTAGAAATGGAACAAAAACTGTCAAGATCTGTATTTCCTTTTTTAAACTTTGAAAACACTTATTGAAAAGAATTGCTTTTTCACAGCAGAGCTCAGAAGTCTGCCTGACTTGCCAGCAGTTTCTGCAAGTGCGGGTCACATCTCCTGCCTTCACTGAGACTCAAAAGTGCCCTCAGATTGGACTGCAATTCACATCAAATTCTGAATTTCCAAGCACTGTTTTAGTAGCTGAATAATCAAGCACAATAACAACTAGTTGGGCCCTGAATATAAATACTTGGCCAAGGATTTGAAATAAGGTATTCACACATCCCAACTAGAAAGACAGATTTGGAGTAGGTTGGACATTTATTGGTTGGGCTTTCAAGAACTACATTGTTTACCTTGTAAACCACAAATATGCACACATTGGTTTCCTCTCAAGTTTCCCCTAATAACTACAGTACCACCACTGTTTGTACTACTGTGTTTTTTTTGTACACTTTATTTCTGATCTGGGGGACTAGGGCATCTCTGAGGAGTACCCTCTTAGCCACTACCTCTCTTCCCAGTCTAAAACCTCCATGCCACAGGGGAAACACATAGCTGAGCACCCTCTCTGGACCCATGGTCCTATCCAGCCCGTCCGATCACCCCCCAGAGGATGGCCCATCTCACCTACCCGGCAGCCTATTTGGAATTAAAGGGATGGTCCTTGGTTTGGGTCGGTGGGCCTGGGAGAGCTGGTGGTCAGCAGGTCCAGTGACAAGATGTGGGCAGACTACTGGGGCCTCTTTCACCTCCCTTAGTCTTACATGGATTTTTCTTGGTCTGTTTCCCCCTCAGGATGTGGCATGCAACGGCCCCTGTGCCTCTTGCCACTGAAGCCTGCCGTTGTCCCACCCCCTTCCATGCCCTGTACACTTGTACCACCTCCAGTCTCCACCATGCCCAGTGGAGGAGCCAGGCACTGATTGGCAGCTTTGCTCCTTTGCTGATTTTCTAACGCCTGGAGCTTCCTGATCTCAGAGAAATCTCTTTCTGTGCTGTGTTCTGGACTAAAGTTTTTCACCCACCCCCCTCCCCCACCTCCTTACAGTATTACATAGACCCTTACTCCACCCCTTCCCTCAACCTAGCAGCTGATCGGTCACTCCACTGCTGCACATTTTCATGCTATTGGCCTCCCTGTCTTCAATACTGATGACCCACTTTCTCACCGCCCCTTTTTAAAGCAGTCCCACCCACAGGATCACACACTTGCTCTCAATGTTTTCTCCAGCCACTCCATCTAACTCCTCTCAATTACTGCTCTACCTGCGCTATTGTTAGGGACCCTACAATAATTCGACTATATACCCTTTCAAGTATAAACCAGCTAGCAGTTAAGCAGGCCAGCAACACCAAACAGACTACCATGGGGTGCAACCACCTACTACTACTCCTCACTACCTCTTTTGACATTGTTGGTACCATATACGAATTTGGACCCTTACCTCCCCACTCTGAATCCTCACTGGGTGTAAGCTGGAAGAAAAGCATACACATGGCCACTACCACTTCCGGTAACGATAGGCTCTTTATCCTCCCGCCCCTCCCATACACAGTTATCACCAAGCCAACCTTCCAAACCATAACCTTAACGGTTAGCTTTCCCCAATTTAACACAGGTGTATAGACACCTCCCCCACCTGAAGCACAGGTGATGGAAGACACGAGGGAAGATAAACATCACACTATCTGCCAGAAAGGTTATCTCTCCGCTACTGCTACTCTCTGGCAATGTTCTCCTAAACCCTGGACTAACAATAATAATAATAATAATAATAATAATAAAATTTATTTAGTTAAGCGCCTTTCAAATTTTTCAAGGTGCTGTCCAAAAACATCATAACATCAACACGAGTACATACAATGAAACGATACAGCCAATATAAAATATTTAAAATAAACAAATTACAGTATAGCAGGGAATGCCCGATCCCATAAAAATAACTTTAAAGCCCTTTTAAAACTATCCACCATTGTGCTTTCTCGGAGCTGGTGGGGTAGAGAATTCCAGAGGGTGGGAGCCATGAATCCAAAGGCACGGGCTCCAGAGGACTTCAGATTCATTCTCGGAATCTCCAGCAACCCCTCGTCAGCTGAGCGAAGCTGTCTCAGAGGGCTGTAGGACACCAGAAGCTCTTTCAAGTCGTCTGGACCTAACCCATGTAGGGCTTTGTAGGTCAATAGACCCATTTTAAAGGTGATCCGCCACTGTATTGGCAGCCAGTGCAGAGTGTGCAGCACTGTGGTAATGTGAGACCTTCTTGACACCCCAGTCAACAAACGTGCTGCTGCATTCTGCACTAGCTGCAAGCGGCGGATATCAACCCCAGCAAGACCTAGGTACAGGGAGTTACAGTAATCAAGATGAGATGTCACAAAGGCATGGACCAAAACCGGCAAGTCACCTGGTGGAACCAGGTGCCTAATCCTGGAGATATTTCTAAGATGAAAAAATGAAGTCTTGACAACTGCAGACACCTGGTAACGAAGGGTCAAACCAGTGTCAAGCTCCACACCCAGGTTACGCACCTGCTCAGAGGTAGGGATCTGGTCTGCCCCAAGAATTAATCCAGAGGGGGACCTCGACTCTAAACACCTCAACCTCGACCGGGTCCACCACCATAACCTCAGTCTTTCCCGGTTCAACTTCAAACCACTGGTATTCATCCAGTCTTGGATATCTGCGAGGCAGTTATTCAGCACCGAGATAGCACTAACCTGGTCTGGTGCAAAAGACAGGTAGAGCTGGGTATCATCAACATAGCAGTGAAACCTCAGCTCATACCGTCTTACAATGTCTCTGAGGGGTAGCACATATACTGCGAATAACATGGGGGAAGCACCGAACCCTGAGGTACCCCACAAGGTAGAGAGAAGGCCCCGGATGAATATAAACCAGAGACCACTCTCTGTGTTCTCCCCTGGAGGTAAGATGAAAACCATCTGAGGACCACACCTGAAAGCCCGGAAATGGACCTCAGGCGTTTGAGCAAAACCCCATGATCCACAGTATCAAAAGCTGATGATAGATCAAGGAGAACCAGAATAGAGCGGTATCTCCGATCTCTTGCCATCAGGAGATCATTGAGCACCCGAACCAGAGCAGTCTCAGTGCTATGCCTCTTACGAAAACCAGACTGGAGAGGTTCGTATAAGCTATGGATGGTCAGATGGTTATCCAGTTGAGCCGTCACAACTTTTTCAATAACCTTCCCCACAAAAGGGAGGTTAGAAATTGGGCGGTAGTTAGCTGGGTCATTCGGGTCTAAGGAAGCTTTCTTCAGAAGGGGAGTCACCACCCCTTCCTTCAGAGAGCTAAGGAAAACTCCCATCTCCAAAGAACACCGAATAATCCGAGCAAGGACCGGGCCGATAGATTCACTACATCCCATAATCAGGGAAGTAGGACCCGTGTCCAAACTACAGCATGTTGGGCGCATCTCACGGACAATCCTCATAGTGTCTACGAAATCCAGAAGATTAAAGGAACTCCAGGAAACTCTGGGCTCTGCGACAAAACACTGGTCAACTGCAACAACCTTGGAGTGGGGTCGGGGACACTGCCTCCGAATGTCTTCCACATTATTTGCAAAGAATCGAGCGATCTCCTCTCAGTCATTCTGCGTAAAAACTCGACGGATCTGCCAACAGACTGGGTTGCACAGTCTGTCAACACTTCTAAAGAGCTGAGCCGGTCGATTCCGAGTGACAGAGATTTCCCTTGACAGGAATTCTGCCTTCTTACGGGAAATTTCTGTTTGGTAGAGCTTATAATGCTCTAGCAAAATAAGATGGTCATTCTCAGAGGCAGTCTTCCTCCACCGACACTCCAACCTACGCCCCAACCTCCGAAACCCTATCAGCGCCCCATCAAACCAAGGGGCAACGGGATGGCGCAGAAGGGGGCAAACACGGGTTGGTGCAATCTGGTCAAGGGCAGCCGAGATGGCCCCATTGTAGGCCACCACCAGCCGCTCAGGATCACAGCACAATCCGTCAAACAACGAGAGGTCAATAACCGCCATCAGGTCTTCAGGGACAATGTCCCGCAATGGGCGGTACTTGACCAACTCCACAGGGGCCAACCTATCCAGGGTGGCCTCAAAATTGAATTCAACTGAGTAATGATCAGACCAACCAACTGGTTCCAACACCAAATTGGATGCCTCAATCCCCAGGAGGAAAACCAGATCAAGAGAGTGACCTCCCTTGTGAGTAGCTGTGGAAACAACCTGTGTGAAGCCCAGTGATGTCATCACCTGGAGGAAATTTTGACTGAAAAGCAAAGATTCATCGTCGACCCATGCATTGAAATCGCCCAGCACCATCAATCTGGGCGATTCCAAGGCCATGTCGGTGGCGAAATCTGCTATTTCCTGCAGGAAAAGTTTCTCATCCCCGGGGTGGACGGTAGATGAGAGCAATCCTGCACCCCACACCAGCTACCACAGTACACTCAAATGATCTGGCTTCCTCAACTGGAACATCAGTTAGGCCCAATTCGGTCTTAAAACAGACTGCCACCCCCCCCGGCGATCCAATCTCGGGCGATGTATAACCGAGAACCCGCCGGGAACAGCAGCCTCTAAAAACGGGGCCGCATTCCCATCCAACCAGGTCTCAGTAAGGCAAGCCAGATCTAATACAACCCTGAGGAGCAGGGGGGGTCCATACAGTGAATGGCCTAAAGATAGCATCGCTAAACATCTGCAGCCTAACTGCCAAATTTGACCAGCTCCAGGCTTGGCTGACCATCCATGCCCCCTGACATACTCTGCCTAACTGAAACCTGGCTGTTGGGTAGGATCAAAGATGGTGAGGTGGCCATTGAAGGATTCCAAGCATTTCGACTTGATAGAATAGGAAAGAAAGGTGGCAGCTGCCTCCTATATGCCAGAAACTCACTGAGTTGCTCCATCCTCCCTATCTCCAAAGTTGTGGAGGATTATGAGCTACTAGTGGTAAAAATACAAGTCGTCCTAAAAGGCAAGACCCTTACCATCACCACAACCTACCTGTCCCCCAAGAAAGCCAAGGAAGGCCTTACTCTTGTAATGGAAGAATTTAGCACACTCAGAAAGGGCTCAGAACTCATCTTGACCAGTGACTTTAATATTAACTGGTTATGTAAGGAGGCAACACCTTCCAGAGACCTACTCACCTCCCACAATCTCATGCAACTCGCAACTCACCCCACCAGGCAGAACTACAAGGCTGTTACCAGCACCCTCATTGACTGGGTCTTAGCTAGCTCACCGACTCAATTCTCTGAACTCAGGGTTCTCACGGACGTGCTAAGTGACCACTCCCCAATCTCCTTTATATGGACCACTAAACTTGCCAAAAGCCCACCCCGCCTCATCGACAGCAGGATTCTGTGGCAATTCAAGCTTGGATCCCTCAAATTGGCCCTGTCTGCCTACAACTGGTCGCCATCAACAAGGCACCAATGCTGGACCAGGCCCTTAGTTTTTTCACTGAGGGCTTCAATTCCATCTGTGATATCTATGTAGCACGCACAAAACGGAAAATTCAGGGGAAGGTTAAGGCTGGATTGATGGCAAGCTCCTCTCCCTCCTAAAGGACAGGGACTGCCTCTGGGAAAAAGCCTTAAACTCAGGCAGCAAGCATGGCCTACAGTGCTACAAAATGGCTAGAAATCAGTGCACCATACTTATCAGGCTCGCAAAAGCCAATTTCCATAAGATCCAGCTTAACAATGCATGGTGAGATGGAAAGAGGTTTTGGGACAACATAAAGAACATCCTTGGTAAAGATCAAAAGCAGCACCCTAAGATGCTCAACATTAATAACTCATCCTCCTCAGATCTGCTAGCCATTGCTTATGCCTTTAACCAGGCCTTTACAGGCCCGTCCTCAGTGCTGCCTCCAGACTACCTTCTGCCTGTGGAGGACCAAGGTTGCACCAACCTGCTCATAACTAACCACCCAGCCTTCTACTTTAAGAAGGTGATGGTGAAGGAGGCCCTAACGATGATCAGGAAAGTCCTAGGCAAAACCAGATTGGGGAGTGACGGGCTAGACATGAAGTTACTATCTCTCACCCTTGATGTTCTTATCATGCCCATAACAATGCTATTTAATAAATCCTTGACCCTAGCTCAATTTCCAGAGGTATGGAAGCAAGCCCTGGTAACTCCAGTGCATAAGAATGGTGACAAGGTGCTGGTGTCAAACTACAGGCCAATATCTATCCTCTCCCCGCTCTCCAAAGCTTTGGGAAAAATCGCGGCAAGTCAACTCACAGAATACCTCAATAAGTACAATCTGCTCTGCCCAAACCAACATGGCTTCAGGCAAAAACACAGTACCACCACGGCACTGCTGGAATACACTGACTATGCGCACAAGGCGCTGGATGAAGGCAAATTGGTGGGGTCCATCTTCATGGACCTCACCAAAGCCTTCGACACTGTCAACTACCTTCTACTGGTACTCCAGCTCCAAAGATTGGGTGTGGCACCAAACGCTGTGAATTGGTTCAATGACTACCTATCACACAGGAGCCAGCAAGTCAAAATCGGACAGACATTATCCAGCTCCAGAAATGTACTCCTAGGAGTCCCTCAAGGATCAATTCTAGGGCCCCTGCTTTTCAGCCTCTTTGTAAATGACCTTCCCACAGCCTGTGACACCAAACTTATTCTGTATGCGGACGATGTCATGCTGCTGAGTAGCAGCACCTCTCAGGCTGCCCTACAAACAGTACTACAGAACTCTTTTAATAAACTTGAGGACTGGTTCAGTAGGCAAAAGCTGCTACTAAATTACAAGAAAACCAAGGCCATGCTACAATCCAGCCCCTACAACAAACACAAGCATGCTCCCCTCGTAATCACCAACAAGACTGGTGAGCAGATTGAGCAAGTGCACTTGTTCAAGTACCTTGGAGTCATCATTGATGACTCTCTCACTTATACACATCACGTAGACTCTCTTGTCAAAGTGGTAAACGCAAAGATTGGGGTCCTCTAAAGGCATAAGAAATCCCTCACCCCGGAACCACTCCGAATCTCAGTCTCCAGCTCCATACTCTCCATGATAGACTACGGGCAGGTGGTCTATGGAGCTGCTACTGATACAGTGCTCAAAAGGGTCCAAATTGCACTCAATAAGGCATGCTGCCTCACCCTGTGTGCAGATCACTACACTCATACTTGCACCCTGTATGAGCTTACAAACTGGCTTAACCTAAAAGACAGGATCAAATACCAAACTTGCCTCCTGGGAAAGAAGGCACTCCTCATAAAAACCCCACCCTGTATAGGAAACCTGCTCAAGGCTTCTCTCTCAACACATATCACCAGACGGAGGAAGAATGGAGCATTGTCCATACCATTCCGCCGAACGCCACTAGGGCAGTGTGCTTTCTCCTATCGGGCCCCCCTCTGCATAAATGAACTCCCAATAAAATTACAAACAAACAACAACCTGTCTCAAGTCAAAGTAGGCCTCAAACAGCACCTAATGTCTAACTCAAAATGCACCTGCTTCTCAGGCCCCATTTGATAGATAGGCCTACCCCCAAGATAACACCCAGCAGGGCTACCTAGAGAACACTGCCTCCATTCCTGCCTAGCCAAGAGCTTAAGTAAGCTATCAGTCCTCTTTAAATGCACTTGGTGCTGTCCCTCCCAAACCATCCCCCCACACACACAGACACACCATACTCGACAAAGCCCTCTGGAGCTGCTCCTCCCCATCACAGCCCCCCCCGCTTCACTATACCCCCACTTCTCACTCTCTGCTGTTGGTTTCAAACCCAATCCCCCTTGTTTCATGTCACCCAGCCTCTCACCATCTGGGATAGCATTAAACCCTATGCAGTTACTCTGCCATAGTCTATCAACAGATTTGGAGGTTTCCAGGGGTGTGCTACCTAGGGCAACCGATTGGAAATAGTTTAGTATTTAATTACAACTGCTCAGTTTTTTTCTCCTATTTGTCTAATTGTCATGTAATCGCTCTTTAATGCTTAATGATTAGGACTCTGTAACCACTGAATATTTGTATTGTCTTATTGTCCACCCTGATGTGGAACCTCTGTAAAAGAGCTCACTCTCAAAGGTCTTTCTGAAATACTAATTAAACAAATAAACAAGTTAATAAATTAATGACAATGATAATTAATTAATAACCAGAGGCCGCTACAGTGCTGGAAACCCCCTATAACCCACCCCGGGAGAGGAGAGTAGTCCTCCAGATGCTCAGTCCTCTCCCTCCCCTGCCAACACCCGACAGCCCAGGTCCATTCCTGAACCCAGGTTGCCAGTGTGGCACGAGGTGTGGCATCCAGCACCTCAACTCTCAGCACCACTGGGCTGGCCTATACTACTGTTTAGGTTGGATGGAAGCATGAACATACATGGTGCATCACTACTCTTCAAATACTGGTTAGATTACTTCTTTGACTATCTTTTTGGGTTGCTCCGACAGCACTCTAACTGCTCTATTCATGCTTCAGTGGATACCTTGGCTATCAAGAAGTTAATTTTATCTCCTGTACATTTGCTCTGATCAAATGTTCTGGATAATGCTGCCATATCCTGAATTATCTATATCGTGAGTCACCAATCATCATACATAAGAGATTATTCAGATGCCCCGGATAATTGCAATTTTAAGCATGTGTTTTTTTTTGTTTTTTTTTTTATCAAGGGTGGATAAAGAGATATAATAGTCGCTATCCTAATGAATTATCAAGATTAACTTGGACTATCTGTCCCAAATTACAGTATCTGTTATCCAGGGCTATTATACTGAATAGGTAGGATAATAGTGAGTATCTCCAATCAGGAAATAAGAATCAAGGTTACACTGTTGTAGAAATACCATTATTTCTTTAATTTTGCTGTCCAAAAATCTTGAAACCAGGAGTATCTGTAAATATCAACAGAGTATTCTGTGGAGTGTAGGTTGAGCATGGGGCTCAAGATTAGCTGTGACCCCTTTTTTTACCAAGGACAGTAACGTTGCAGCCAGAGAGTTGTCACATGGTATGCTAATTATTTTCCTGCAGCTAGGAAACCCCAATTTCCTGTTTCCTCTTCAGTCAGTCTGTACCTGTACCTTGTGCTGATGAGATGTCCCTGCTTATGCTTCTGAATAAACCTGATCTTGTGTATTATTTTATGCGTCCGACTCAGTTCATTCAGTACCTACAGTTGACCATTGCAGAAGCACCAAATGGGAAAGCAGAATACTGGAGAAGATAAGGGGTCCTTTAGTGACAGACAAATATAAAAAATCCTTATGTTTGCCTCCTTTTACTTTTCATTATTTCTGCACAAGGCAAGTTACATATTGACGCAAAGTTGTCTGCACTCATCTCCAGATTAAGATTTGCTTGTTTACAGTACCTCTTAGCTAATGAGTGGCACTGTCAAGGGTTAGAGTTCTTCATAATAAAACTGCATGTCGTCTCACACTCAGTTACCCACACATACACCCATTGTGTATTGTTTGCTAAGCTAAATTGGCCTTATTTTGAACAACATTTTGATGATTAGGCTTATATGCTACTCAAACAGTATATTTTGAATTTGTTACCATCCTCATTAACTAACTTTTTTTCAGACTACCAATACTTACATATGGACTCAGGCAGGTACAGACAAACAGCTAATCTTTTCACTGTTCTATGCATGTTCTTTACACATGGACACAGGTCATGACCATATGGAGCCCCAAAATCTGTAATGATCTCTTTCACGTGCAGTTATTAATGCAGCTTCCTTACAGAATTTACATTAAATTAAATTATTTGCCAGCCTATAATGTTGGTACTTGTACTTGAGTCTATGCTATGTAATGTCATGTATGTTTCATCTGTTTATTTGTCCCTGGTCACCCTGATAATGGGTTTTTAGCCCAAAAGTTTACCAGGTATTCAGAAATAAAACTAAACTCTGAAGAAATACCAATAAAAGATTTTTTTCATTCTGCCTAGATGCCAATTATCTAATTTGAGAAACTGAATGCTCTAGTGACATAATCAAATACTATGATTGTAAGAATGGGCATTGTACAATGGGTAGGGAATTTGCTGCATCCTGACTGGCTAAGATGGTTATGAATATAGTGCCTTTTGGGTGAGAATCACCTGGTTGGGAATTCTTCCAGCAAACAGGATGCAGTGCAGCTAGTGATCCATGCCTTCTACAACTTTAAAATATTTCTGGCAGCCATGTTTGTAAAGTAAAAATGAATACCCCTTCTACTTGTCACTAGTTGAAAAAGTAACAAAGTAAGACAATTTTGATAATGTCCCAATTGCACCATACTTTGTAGACACAATATTAAAAATAAGAGTTGAATCACATTTCCAACGTTGTATACTTTTGTTTCCTTGCCTAGGTTAACAAGACCAAAAATCACCTATGCCAAGTCTCTTCCATCTCTCCCCCACTCTTGTGTTCTGCGGTGGTTCTCATTGTCATCCACTAACCCCAAGCACTGTGCTGTTGTTACTGCTCATCTCTCTGTAGAAATTAGCACTACACTCAAACTCTGATTGGCCATGTTACTCCTGTGATCAAGAGTAAAATATTGCATCAAGCCACCATCTTGATCCTGTCATTGGAATAACAGTCCACTCCCATTGTCCATCAAATGGCCATCAAACAGCCAGAATATGCATTACCATAGCAGTGCTAACTCACTAGTTTATCTGCACTACATTTCGCCTCAGTGCACTCACAAATGGGTTTGATTAGGCACTAGTCCTACTTACTTACATTAATGGCAGCTGTAGAAACAAATTGCGGTCCCTGAAACCTGCACCTGAAACAAACTACCTGTTAACATTTTCCATTTATGACCCATCTAATACAGCATTAAAATCTATTTAAGCCCTGTACTGCCACCTAATGGACACTTTAGGAACCACATACTTTGCCAGTCTACATATAGCAAGATGTCAGAGAGACTTTTTAAAATCTGTTAATAACAATTTAAATACATACAATAATTTCATAAGAAGCATATTTTTGTTTTTAGGTTTGTTTTTCATGTCACACATTTTATAATTGCTGTATGACACTCTGGGAGAGTGGTTGCCACATGTTCATTCACTTCCGTATGTTGAAAGTACTCAGTACAAGTGCCTTATGCCTCACTATGCACTTGGGCTTCCATTAATCCATGGCAATCACTGCCCATTGTGTCTCATTTCTAGCATTACTAAAATAAGCAATCAAGAAACCACTGTAGGTTGTGAAATAAAAGATTTTTGGACCATGAGTTATTGGAGGGACAGAAAGGGAAGAGGTTGTGAACATACAAGTGGATGCTCACTCTCTCCAAGGGAGTGTGGTTTATCTGGTACACAGCAAGCACAGCCTGTGATAGTAAATATGGTGCTGTCTGCATGAATGGTGGTAGGGGGTGAATTGAATTGCTTTGGGCCTGCACACACTCAAAATAAATAAAAATAAATAAATAAATTATATGCAACAAGATGAACATTTACACTGTGGACCTAAGGGGAGGAGGAATAAGGAAAGTTACCATCTCAGAGTAGAATGAAATCTGTGCACCTCAGGCCCCCCATCTGTCGACCAGTCTCAGTGCCACAAGTGGTTTCAGTTACCAGCAGGGGGTCTTCCACCACTGAAGGCCTCACCATGGGGGCACACCATGGGGCTATATGGAGAAGAAAGTGAGGCATGGGGATGAAGTGGTGATGAGGTGAGGCTGTTGGCTCAGGCTGAAAGGGGGGATTGTCTGGATCAGTTGAAGGCATCAATATAAGTTTTAAAAAAAATTGCAATTGCTGTCCCAGGGTTGTAAGGACACTCAGCCATCAGCCTCTTGCCTTACTATGCCAATGAAGCATGCATGAAAGACCCTCAAATACAAACCTTGGAGTGACTTTTGTCTCTTATAAAATGGCCAGTTTGGTTGTAAAAATATATAAAAAAAATATGTACAAAAATATTGTCAGTGGTTTTAAATGGTTAAAAAAGTAGAACAGTTAATCAAATAATTCCTGTCATGATATTTAACCAGCTGGTAGTGCTGTTGATGGTGTCATGGGTATATGCAGTACAGACATTTTTTTCTTTTAGCCATTTCATTTAAATACATATTTTACTTTTTACTTTATTTTATTTCATTTTTTTTTAGTTTGCATCCCGTTTGTTGGTAAATGCAGTACTTCTTCAAAGTCGAGCTGCTTGCTACAGTTAATCATAAGTGAGATGAGCTAAGGCAAGGCAATTTTATTTGTATAGCACTATATCCCAAGGACTCAGGGTACTTAACATACAAAAGAAACAACTAAAAGAACAGCCTATTCAGAATAAATCATTCAATAAAAAATATATTCTGAGGCACAGGTTGAAATTTATCAGATGTGTGAGACAAATGCAAGTTTAAAAAGATGACTGTGTAGGCCCCATTTAAATGCATCCATCAAATGGAAGCATTCACCCACTCAGACCCAGTACCGGTGTCTGCACTGGTATATAGCCACACCTAGACCCAGTTTTAAGTACTGACCCTCCAGCTTGCTCCTCACCAGCCTAATTGTTCTCTCTCTTATCCCCCTGTCTTATCAACACTAGGCCCGTTCATCCCCTTATTCTTCCTTTCCCAACCTCGGATAGGAGCTCACTACCCTGGGTTGTGACATCCTACCATGCCCCGTATTTTAGCATTCAATCCCAGGGCTCACACATACCCTTTCTCCATCCACCTTTCTACATCCCGTTTACCAACTCCTCTTTGTGTACCGTGCCTCCTAGCCTTTCTTCCCAACCTCCTCCCTCCTTCCCCCCTACCTTCACCTCTACATGGTGCATATTTTTATTTTTATTTTTTTCTTCTGTTACTTCCTCCTGCAACCTTTGATAACCTATTTTATCTTCCTATAGACACTTCTATGTATGTAAATACCATGTAATCTGTACAATATCTGTATAATTCTATGTACATATGAACTTCTTTTTCTTCCTCTCTGTAAAGAGTATTATCTGTATTGCCTTGTAAATACCTGTGTTGACCTGAATATACAATTGTTCATGCTCCACCCAGGTCCATCTTGCAAATGAGCTTCTGCTCAACAATGAACGCCTGGTTAAATAAAGACTTGATTGATTGATTGATTGAAATGGGGCACTCCTCAGATTGTATGGGAAAGAGTGTTCCAAATAGTGGGTGCCAGCACTGAGAACACCTTTGGCTCAATTTTCAGAGAGCCCTTAGATTTCTGCACGTCAGGTGATGTAGGACCATGGTAGTCTCTGGGTGCATTAGAAACCCTGCACTGTATTTTGGAAAAAATGAAGGCCCCTGTGCCTAAAACCTGAGATTTCTAAGATTCCTCCTACTCCCAGGCAAAGATAAGGTCCAAGGTATGGCTGTGTTTGTGTGTGTGTGTGTGTGGGGGGGGTGTTACAACAACCTCTGTCTGAATGAATCTATCAACTGGAGCAAATTGCAAAAGTTTCATGATCAACCCATACATTGAAATCCCCAAGCAGAATCAGGTTGGGAGCATTCAATGATAGGTCAATGATGAAATCTAAAAATTCCTGTAGGAACTCCTTTTCCCTGCCCGTAGGTCGGTAAAACAGGAGTATCCTACTCCATACACCTGCATCACCCCTCACTACCACAAATTCAAAGGCCCCATCTCCTTTAAAGGGTATGCAATCAGTTTCATGCAGGATATAAACCAGATAGCTAGCCTGCCACAACTCTACTCCCACCTTGGGTGGTGTACCACTAAGAACTGACCTGGGATTGCCACCTTCAGGACTGGCTCAGTTTCAACTCAAAAACAGCTCTCTGTGAAGCAAACCAGGTCCCTAGAGAAGGTCTTGGGAATAGGAGCACACCTGGGCCTAATGAGCTAGACACATTCTGTGCTTTGTCAGCTAAAACATAAATAAAAAACTAATAATACCAGACCCTATCAATCCCAGAATGATCCCACCACCCTAACCCCACATGTATTCCACAGTTACCCTAAAATACAAAAACTCTGAATTGCTTTCTCACCCCCATACGCAGCAATAAATATAAAATACAGTATATACAAAAAAATGATCAACAGAGGTACTCCTTAATAATTTATATTATAGATCAAGGAAGTGCTCCCGACCAATCGGAGCACTTTGTTCCTCTGCGCGTGAGGCACTCTTGTTCTGTGATGAGCATCTCACGTACAGATGCCCTTGAAATGGGCACGTTCTGGGAAGTAGTTTTTTTAAAATATATCAATTGATCACTCTTGATCAGTAATATATTAATACATACCCTGTCACCACTCGTTGCTGAAAATGAGTGGTTTCATTTGCCTTCAACTTGAGCCAGAACAGCTGAGCCTCACTTTGCTATTCTTGTTCAGCTGAAGACATGTGAAACCGCTTGTTTTCAGCAATGAGTGGCTCCAGGGGATGTATTAACACATATTAAAGCTCTTCACATGCAGTGAAAAAGTCCAGAAATAACTCTTTAGACCAACAACTTAAAGTGAAAAATAAGGACTACCACTCTCACTGCCACTGAGAGAGGGATGTTAAATAGTTTATGCAGCTTTCAGAATTCAAACTGTAGCAGCCTAGCCAAAGTGAAGATTGAGATAACTTAGTGTCACTCAACCAAAACAAGAGTCAGTTGCAAAACAGGTTTTGAAGCAAGAGAGGGGGCACTTTATCAGGACACTCTCTCATCATGCCCAAGGGTGCCCTGCCATGGCACCCCTCTGACAGTTTGCCAGCATAGGGCAGATAGAATGTGGTCCACCTTGAAAGCATATCCTCTCAAAACTCTTTGGTTCCCCTGCCTCTAAGTTAATACTAAATTATGGAACAAAATAACTAAATTGTGACCTGAACTGGTCAGAGTTTATAGCATTGCTTTTTTTTTAATGTGATACTTTGTATTACACAATGAGCTTAAAAGCGTGCCTCAAATGATACAACCTCATTGGTTAAAACCTGTCACCTGACCGTTGATTATTGCCTTGTACATCAACACTTAACTTGCCCAAGTAAATTTCTTGTCACTTACAGCCTAATCTGTCATAAAGTGAAATCCCTAAATTTATGTTTTCCAACTGCACAAGGCACCATTAAATCAAATTCTGGTCAGAGCCAAAATGGTTTGGGGAGCTCTTGGGGTGCTTTTACCCATTACTTCTAATGAATCTGCACAATGCAGATCTGCTGAGAGGCAGTTTCAATGTGGTATTCCTTTTATACATGTTTACAATGTGTTTTCCTAGAATATGCCTGCTGATTGCTATATATTTAGCCTGGATAGTTCACATAAGAAATGGCATCTCATTTCTCCTATTAGAGCTAGAGCCTGTGTGGCTGGCTGGCTGTGTTTGTCTCTTGTCAGTAGTTTAGTTTTTGTGGATTTTCATGTGTTTCTGCTTGGAGGAACTAGACCATTCTTGGACATAACATCTATGAACATTTCCTGGACTAAGAAACTGCAAAACATCAACACCAGGTATTGGCATTCTCATCATAAATCAACTTATTTGAAAGCCATCAAAGCCAAAAGTAAGGTCAGTAAATCTGTTATACAAGCACAGAGTTGTGGAGTGCTGCATTGAATCCACATTTCCGTCTGACTTGTTCTTAAAAGATGTGTACTTGTCTTTGAGGTCTATTCAACACCATTTTGGAGAACAAAGGGAAGAGACTAACAAAGGATTTTTACATCCTGCATATGCCCCAGGCCAATGTTCAGCACCTTCAGGAATTTAAGCCCTTCAGGAATTTATCACATTCTGGGTCTTTGAGCTACAGTAACAGTTTTCTGGTCACAGGTAGTTCACCATTTCTTGTGGATTTGATTACTTTTCATCAATCACGTGGCACCTCTGAGAACATGGCTTTATGCATTGTGCTCTTCAATATCATGGGGCAAACGTAGACCAGCAAGGCCAAGAGGACTAGATGCCTTACAACAAAACTAGTCTGCAAAATTATTAAAGCGTACCTTCTTAGGATACTACTTATGCTACTTCTGATATCTGAAAATGTTCATCATAACCCGGGGCCTACCGGCCTAGCACCCCATGCCACAAAAAGGTGGGAAGGGTTCCTCACATTAGCCTCAATCAATGTCTGCAGCCTCCTTAACAAACTTGACATCTTGCAAACCTGGGTCTAGCAACATAGCCCTGATGTACTCTCTGTTGTCGAAACATGGCTAACCCCAAGATACCAGACTCTGCAGTCACCATCCCTGGATACTCTATATTCAGGCAGGATAGGAGTTTCTCCAAATGAGGTGGGGGCTGTGCCATCTACTGAGGAATTCCTATCTGGGTCAAGTCTTCCCATTCTCAAACCCTAAACCATCCTCTCAGGTTCTCGCTATTAAAGTTCTACTCGAGGCGCACAACAAGGAGCTCACCATTGCCTCTGTGTACCTACCCCCTAAAGATCAGCACAGTGGATATATGAGCATATTGGAAAGCCTACAGGGATTACACCATAACTCTGAACTCATAGTACTAGGTGACTTCAACATAAATTGGCTATCGCTGGAGGCCAGAAACTACAAGGATGCTGTCACGTCACAGAACCTCACCCAGCTTGTTACCATCCCCACCAGATGCAACTATAGGACAGGGTCACGAACACTTCTGGACTGGATCCTAACTAATCACCCTGAATGAATCTCAAAAGTCTCAGTGCTCCCTGATGGGATCAGTGACCACTCACCGGTCACATGTACCTGGACAAACAAATTCATTAAGCCCCCTCCTAAAATAATCCACACCAGAGTGTTAAAGCAGGGGTACCTTGAGCTATTAAAGACACACCTAAGCCACCTGGACTGGACACCAATCGACTCTGCCATTGATGTAAACCAAGCCTTAGACCTTTTCATTAGTCACTTCATGCAGGCCTGCAATATCTTTGCACCTCTCAAAAGCTGAAGGTCAGGGCAGAGCTAACCCTGGATAACCCCCGATCTAATCACTTACTCAAACATAGGATCATCTCTGGCACTGTGCCCATGCAACATCCAAACCTGGGGATATTCATAAATATAAAGCTGCCAGAAATGAGTGCATACAGGCAGTTAGGAGAGTCAAAAGCAAATACTTCAAGGAGCTCTCTCCAACTCCTGGGGTGATGGAAAAATTTTGGAGTAACTTAGAAGACCTTACAGGCAAGGACCCTAAGTCACCACCCACCATGCTCAACATAAATGGAACACCAACAACTGGCCTGTACACCATCACCAACACCTTTAACAATGCGTTCTCCAACTTGGATAGTGTCCTCCCTTCTAATTTCTTTGATGCCCCCTCTGGTAGTAACCCTCCTGCAACTACTCCTCTCCTGCACCCTGACCCACAATTCTACTTCAAGAAGATCCCAGTGCATGAAGCCAGAATCTATATTCAGAAGGCCATTCACAATGCAGGCTACAGCGGTGACTCCCTTGACCTGAAGTTGTTAGCACTTGTCCTTGAAGAAGTCCTTGAACCCTTGACAAAGGTCCTCAATCTATCACTAAGGATGTCCCAGTTCCCATCTCGCTGGAAACAGGTGACCATCACACCGGTACACAAAAGTGGAGACAAATTACTGCACTCCAACTACAGACCTATCTCCATCCTCCCTCCATTGTCTAAGGCCCTGGAGCGCATCGCCTCAGACCAATTAGTCAAGTACCTGGAAAAATATGACATCCAGTGTCCTGAGCAACATGGTTTCTGAAAAGGGCACAGTACCACCACTGCACTATTAGAATTCACAGGCTTCATCCATACCACACTTGATCAAGGAAACTGTGTAGGGGCAGTATTCATCGACCTTACGAAAGCCTTTAATACTGTGAACCACCCACTCCTACTCAAGCAATTATCAAACATTGGGCTCTCCAATGAAGCACCGCTCTGGTTTTCAAGCTACCTTGGGGAGAGGGTCCAGCGGTTAGGATTGCCGGTGTTACATCAGAAGAAAAGCCAGTCCTTTCAGGGGTCCCACAGGGGTCCATCCTGGGGCCACTACTCTTCAGCCTCTTCCTCAACGACTTTCCCAGTATCTGCCACCAGAAATTACTGCTCTACGCCAATGACGCAGTCATGTTCACCAACCACCAAAACGCAGAGCTCCTTGAGAAACAATTGCAGCTTGATTTCAAGTGCATCAAAGAATGATTCAAGTCACACAAACTGGTCATGAACTACAGCAAAACAAAGGTTATGACCTTCTACAATGCCAGGCGCAAGTACAAGTCTCGTGACCTCACCATCCTAAACCAAACAGTGACCTTACTTGAACACGTTCCTGATTTTAAATACCTAGGTGTCACATTGGACAGCCCACTGTCCTACCATCGGCACATAGATTCTGTTGCCAAAGCCACCAACATCCGTATAGGCCTGCTCTACAGGCACAAACACTGCATGGCTCCTGACACTCTCCGGTTGGCTATCAACAGCTCTGTCACCTCCATCATCGATTATGGGCTAGCAATTTATGGCTCTGCCTCCGCCTCTGCCCTCCACAGAATTGCAGTTGCACTCAACAAAGCATGCAGGCTGCTAACTGGGGCTGATCGACTTACACACACTTGTGACCTGTACACTCGGGCAGGATGGCTACCTTTCATCAGCCGGATACAGTATCAAACCTGCCTCTTAGCCAAAAAAGTCCTCCTCGGGGTCATGCCCCGGGCATTGAAAAGCTACTTATTGACCACCACAGCACCCAGAGAACTAGAAGTTCACAACAACTAACCTTCCTTGTCCCCAGATGCCGGACTACCATGGGCCAGAGGACCTTTGCCCACAGAGCACCACAGTGGTACAATACTCTCAACAAAGAAACTTACTGCTGCTGCTCTTGGCCCTTTTAAGAGACAACTCTGACTTCATCTCATTTCAACTAGTCGTTGTGACTGCCTCGCCTAATCAGGGGCCCACCGTTCACTGCCCTCCACTTCAGTCTTGACAGCTATCTCTCCCCGCCTTGCCCCCTTCTACCCACCTACCCCCTTGCCCACTCTCCCTTTCCTCCCCCAGGGCATTTCCTGACTTCTATCCCTTCTCTCCCTCCCCTTTAGAGCTCTTACCCTCACCCTCTACCCTCCGACAATGGCCTTCCTGCCTGCATATCCCCCTTCCCTCTCACCTGCAGTGCTTATTTCCAAGATTGCCCTTGGCTGGTTATGTCATACTACCTAACATTTGGCACATTTTGAATTACTGGAATTTCCTAAGCCTCAGTCTCTTACTTCTTGTTATTGTGTAACTATGTATTATTATGTTGACCTTTGTATGTATGTATACCCCCCATTCCTTCAACATGGAACCTTTGTAAATGAGCAGTTCCTGCTCAAAGGTATTTTTAATCCTAGATTTCAATAAAATAAATAAATAAATAAAAGATTTTCAGTGGAGCTCTACACCTACACAATATTATTCTGCATTGTGTAAAATCAGAACACACTGAATGCAATATTTTACATCTAGGCTATTCTACCTTGAATAAATACATTATAAAAATGATAAAATCATGACACCACAGAAAACAAGTTATTGCACCTAATCTGGGACATCCTGAGTAAATACAGTGCAACAATATGTAAATGAAGATCCCTATGGAAATGAGATGTAACATCTCCCCTGCACTATCCATGATACAAAATATAGGATAAGAAATATTTAAAGGAAATCTACTGTAAGCTGAACTTCACTATCTTCACTGACATAAACCATCTCTTTATTGTTTTATAACATGAGATTGTTGTATTTATTTCAAATGTTGTGGCCATGCAGATGGTGTGTCCAGTGTGTGAATGTGTGTGTGTGTGTGTCTTTGCTGTAGCTCAATATATTTTTTTTTCAAAAAAAGCAAAATGCATGTTGATTGCTATATATTTTGACTGGATAGTTCAAGGAAGACCTGGCATATGTCTGAGACAGTGCTTATCAGATAGTGTCTTAAGAGGTTAAAAAAACTGTAAATCTTTTTAGATTTGCTGGGAAAGGGTGACATTTATAAGGTATGAATCTTTCTTGAAAGACAATACCTGCTCAGCTGAAGTTTGTAGCAAAAAAAATTGTTTAAATGCTAAGTATTAAAATGTGCAAATTGTCGCATTTCTGTCTACAGCAAAAAAAGCCTTTTTGAACACATTATTTGAAGAGTTTGCTTGGTTCTTCTCAGACAGGGTGTCCGCCATCAGGCAGAAGATTCTGCCAGTGAGCTATATTTCATTCAACAGTGGTTGCCATGGGCATTCGGAGAGCACTCTGCCTGGTTGGGAAGAGTTTAGCCCGGTGGAGGTGGTAGAGGTCATTGAGGTCGCTTCCAAGCTGTGGCACATCTTTAGCGAACTGGACTCGGTGGTGACTCATTTCTTAATGGAATGTGTTGACTCTGTTGGCCAAGTGTTTGCCTTGATTGTCTGGTGTTCCTTGTCAGAGGGGGTCTTTCCTGATGTCTTTAAGGAGGCATTGGTCAGACCCCTTCTGAAGAAATCATCATTGGACACTGACATCAAGGAGAATTACCATCCCATCTCCAACCTTCCTTTTTTGGGTAAGATTGTGGAGAAGGTGGTGGTGCTTCAGCTTGAGGAACACATTGTGGCCCTTGATCTATATGAGCCTCTCAAGTTTGGGTTTTGTGCAAGGCATAACACAGAAACTGCATTAGTTTGGGTGCATAACGAGCTCCTAAGGGCAAGAGATCAAGAGGAGGGGACAATTCTCATCCTCCTGGATCTCTTCTCAGCATTTGATACAGTGGACCATCCTGTGTTACTTGACCACCTAAGGGAATTCTGTGGATATGCCAGCACTGTCATCTGCTGTTTTGAGTCTTTTCTTTCTAACAGGAGGCAAAGGGTGGTGATGGGGAATTTCTCCTCCTCCCCAGCCTCCTGTCATGCAAAGTTCCCCAGGGTTCAGTTTTGACACTGATGTTGTTCGCCGTGTACATGCTGCCCCTGGGAGAGCTCATAAGGAAGTACAGCTTGGATTTTCATTGCTATGCTAATATACTCAGCTGTGTCTTTCCTTTGCCCTAAAACATCCAACACAGTGGAAGTGCTTAACAGCTGCCTTGCTGAGATTAGTGACTGGATAGCTCCAGCTGGTTGCTACTGAACCCTGATAAGATGGAGGTACTGGTGGTGGAGTCGAATAGAGAGCATCATAGGTTGGCCTCTGGTGCAGAAACAGGGCTTTTTATTGGGTCTGTACTATTGAAGGCCTCCTCTAGGGTGTGCAATCTGGGCATTATTCTCGATGGCAGATTGACGCTTGAGTCTCAGATGTCATCTGTTGTCCATACCAGTTTTTATCATCTGAGGAATATCACAAAGATAAAGCCCCTAGTTCCACCCCTGGACCTCCCCACTTTGGTTCATGCCTTTGTGACATTCAGGCTTGACTGCTGTAATGTGCTGCATCTTGGTGTCTTTGGAGGTACCTTGTACCAACTGCAGCTGGTGCAGAATGCAGCTGCCAGGTTGTTTATGGAACAGTCTAAGTACTGTCACATCACCCAGGTGCTGCGTGAACTGCACTGGCTGCTGATCAGGTGGAGGAACTTCTTTAAGGTGGGCTTGCTCACCTTTAAGGACCTACATGGCCTGGGCCCTGGTAACCTGAAGGACCTTCTTACACTGGTGTCTCGGTCCACACCCTCCACTCCTCCTCTAGGGGTTTCATTGCGATTCACAGGATGAGTCTAAAAATGGCAGGAGACAGAGTGTTCAGGGTCGACGCCCCCATCCTATGAAATTCGCTGTCTCCAGCTGTATGAGATGCCTTTTCTGTTGAAGTGTTCAAAGCCCACCTCAATGTCTTCATGTATAATCAGGCCTTCCCGGACTTTGATTTATAGTTTTCCTCTGATCCCTGACTTTCGCATTTAAATTGGTCCCTGGTTATATTTTTTAGCTAGTAGTTATTGCAGATCGTATTATTTATAAACTTTATAATAAATGATATTGTAGAATATTTATTTTGTACATTGTGGTGTTATTTTGTATATATAATTTATTGATGGTGTTTGGTATGCAATTTTAAAATGTTCAGCGCCCAGATCCTCCTGGATGGGCATCTTTTTAAATAAAATCTGCCCTGCCTTGCCATTTTGAAGGGGGTAAACAAATCTCCAGTTTAATAGCCAAACAATATTTAAAAAGCTGTTTTAGTTTCCTAATGGCCATCTGAGAAGTAGCTTGGAGTTGTGTCTCCAACATTCTAAACAGTCTTAAGAGGTTAAAAAAACTGTAAATCATTTTAGATTTGCTGGGAAAGGGTGACATTTATGAGGTATGAATCTTTCTTGAAAGACAATACCTGCCCAACTGAAGTTTGTAGCAAGAAAATGTTTAAATGCTAAGTATTTAAATGTGGAAACTGTTGCATTTCGAAGGGGGTAAACAA
This sequence comes from Neoceratodus forsteri, assembly GCA_016271365.2. Classification (NCBI taxonomy): domain Eukaryota; kingdom Metazoa; phylum Chordata; order Ceratodontiformes; family Ceratodontidae; genus Neoceratodus; species Neoceratodus forsteri. The sequence goes on along the minus strand of CM057449.1, from coordinate 575,445,749 downwards.
ATCTCTAGTTTAATAGACAACCAATATTTAACACACTGTTTCAGCTTCCTAATGGCCATCTGATAAGCAGCTTGGAGTTATGTCTCCAACATTCTAAACAGAAAGAAGGGAGCATTTTATTTCATCTGGCTTAGTGATTTGTAGATGTGGAAGGATACATCGAAAACTCCAAAATATGTGTTCCTCAATATTCCATTTTTCCAGCTACAGACAGCAAGATGGCTGTAGGCTCAGCCCACTGCCATAAAAATGAGCGAAGTGAGAAAAATTGATCAAAACAAAATGACACCAAAAAATACATATTTACATGTTTCCCAGTATGCCTTGACAATTTAATATAAAAACATTCAACATTCACAGACCTGTAAAAATCAATACATATTAAAAATTAAGAGGTCCGTGACCAGGAGTCCTTACATTTGCAGCAGCAGCACTGTTAATAGGAAAATCAATACATGCACAGTATTCAAGTTTTAAAATAATGTTTTCACTTACCTAAGGTTACTTAAAGTATTAGACACAATATTTAACATTTCCAGGTATTTGAACAAGTCTGTTTAATGCAGGAGTTTCTTTTCTTCAGTTGCTTGCAGCCATAACATTTCACACAGCAGTGTGGATACCAAAGTTAATAAGTCCTCACTATTAAAGTTTTTAAAGATGTTTACAGTTATGCCATATTACTTATAGTATGAGGATTGTTATTTGCAAGTTTCAGTTCTTTCAGAAATGTATATTTGATGCAGGACTTTATTAATTCCTGTGGCATGTGGTTCAGGCTGCAGTATTAGGAAAATAAAAGTCCCATTACCCTTTTCAGTGATGCATGATGTCACAATTTCTTAGACATAAGAAAACAAGATTTTTCATTTAAATTTATGTTTAATATGACCCAAGAACACAGTTCTACTTAAAAACACATAATTTATTTACTGTTTGTAAAAGATTTGAGCATTTGGTTTTGTTCAATGGAACTACTTTCTCAGTCAGATGTGCACAGTAAAAATAAAGGAAATTGTTTTATTTTATTTTATTTTATTTATTGCATATATTCGGAATTACAATCCTTTGAGTCACAGACTCATTTGCAAAGGCTCCACGTCGGTTACAGGGGTGGAGGGGAAACGGAATACAAGGATACATACATAGTAAAGCAGTATACAGGAGAACATACACACTCAAGTATTACACAAACAGTTCTGACAGTGCAGTCCAGGCATTATCTTAGTTCAGCAGAAACAGTAGTAGGCAGCATTCAGGGTATCATTTGCTAGAGAAGAGGGGAATCATATTCTTGGGGTCTAAGGAGACCCTGTGTCTATTATAAGTGGGGTTAGGTAGCAGACTTAGGTGGGCAGAGCTAGCCACAGGCACAGGTAGCGGACTCAATTAGGTGGGTTTTGAGGCCTGCTTTGAAAAGAGAGATGCTGCATGTCTGTGTGAGCCGAGGAGGTAGCGCATTAAGCCAAAGAGGAGCACGGTACCGAAGCGATCTTTGACCCATTGATGTCCTACAGTGGGGAACCAGGAATGAGAGATTAGTGCGAGTCGAGAATGCGCTCATGGGGCTGGTCTGATTATGGGGAGAAGGCCATGGGGCTATCTGAAGTTGTATTTTTTTTTTGCCAGGATACAGGCGTGGTACTGTAGTCGTTGGAAGTTTAGCCAACCCGTCAGGGCATAAAGGTCACATGTATGAGTTAGACAGTCGCTGCTGGTGACTAGTCCGCAGGCTTTATTCAGGGCAGTGTTAATACTGTGTAGTGCCGTGGGTTCTGCTGATCCATATATCGCTATCCCATAATCGATTAGGGAGAGGATTGAGGCTGAGACTGCCAGAAGCAAGGCCTGTGCGGGTAAACAGTGTTTAACTCTATAAAGGATTCCCACTCTTGTGTTAACAGTGGTGGAAAGAAGTTGAATGTGTCTATGGTAGAGAGGAGGCATCTAATGTGATACCCAGGTATTTGAAGTTAGTGACGTGTTCAAGGGGGGTGCCTTGTGTGTTTTTAATTAGTAGAGCCGATTGGCTGTGTGGACTTTGTCGGTGCGCAAATATCATGGACTTAGCTTTTTTATAGCCTCTCCTACCATAGACACATTCAACTTCTTTCCACCACTATGTAATGTATTAATGAAAGTTTGGAGCATTTTTTATACTTAAAAAGGTGTCATTTTATATGGCAATAATCCACTCCAGGGCCATGGGTATCTGGGCATTAATGCACTTCCATGTGGTTGGAGGTCACTCTGGCTTCGTCCTCATGCCTTACAATGCACCTGGGGTGTGCATTAATGTCTAGTATACCCATGCCCTGTTGTGGGTTATAGCTTACTTACACTTGATTTTATTACTTGCATATGTATTTTCTGCATAATTTATATCCATAGGTTGTTAGCAGAGTGATACACATAATGTATGGCCAAGCCCCTAACTGCTCACTTTACTTTAGCAGAACTACCTGTTTTATATAACTATTTTTAAACAGTGCCTCAGTGAACTAACTGGTTCTTAATTTATGCATATTATAGCAGCTTTATACCATGTATCATTGTTAGGCACTTGTACTGTATGAAGTTTGCACTAATCAGCACCTAATAAGCTCTGTAGGTATTTAAGGAGTCTGTCTTGTGTAGAACACACCTCTCTTGACAAAGCGGTAGAAAATGGTCTGTTATATACTTGCACAAAGACACTTTTTCTGCTATTAGGAGTTTTGCACAGTAACACTGAGTGCTGTGAATTTTTGACTTTTCCCACCCCGAAAGCTGCTCCAGAACCCATGCAGTCATACTGCAACCTCCCTGACCAGCTGTCTCAATCCAAGTTCAGGGCCCTGAACCACCACCACATATGAGGGTAAGAAAACTGTTTCAGACCAGCATATAACTATAATCTCTAGGTTTTGGACAGACAGACTAGGTTCCCACAGCCCACCGCTCACAGAGTCTGTCAATAAGAACAGTGGGCTCCACTGCCTATTACTTACAGTTCAGTGAAAGTTCTTGTAGATGGAAAAGCAGCAAGTAGACTAGAGCACTGTTCTCCCTTTTTCCTTCATTCACCCGATGTTTATGCCACTACCAGTCTTCCTAAACTGTCCACCTTAGCTGATATTCACCCAATTATCTCCCCCAAACCAACTCTATTAGTGGGTGAGGTGGCATGGGAGATTGATGTCACCAGGATTTTTGGCATCTCAGCTGCACTAAAACGAAAACTCTAGTCACAGTGAGTTGCTGTGTTGCTCTGGTTTCCAACTGCAGATGAGATTTTCAAAATTGTCCTTCCCTGGCCACAGCATCTGTCCTAAGACCCAATGTGTTACAAATAAAGTCAGTTAGTGCACAAAAATCAGTATAGCCAAGAGGTTAGAGTAATGAGTTTAAATGAGCTTGGTACATCCAGCAGACAATCCTGGGTTTGATTCCAACAACCTCCACTCTGAACAAGTCACATAACATCCCCAGTGCTCCGTGGTTGCCCATGAAAACAGGGACCTGTGCCTAGTGGGCATTACCTGGTTACCAAAGAATAAAACAAAAAACAGCAAGCATTAGGTCTGAAAAGCTGGTATATCAATAACGGAGCACACACAATTTACACATCACTAATAAAAAACAACAAAACAAGTGGCGGTGAAGGTTAGGGAGAAAAAGATAGCATTTAGGAAGTATAAGGAAACACAGGAGCAGGACAGAGAACTGTACCAGTTAAGGCAGAAGGAAGCAAGGAGGCTAGTCAGAATAGCAAAGGCACAAACTGAGGAAAAGATAGCCAACTCGGTTAAGAAGGGGGATAAAACCTTTTATAGGTATATCAGGGAGTGTAGAAAGACAAAGGGAGGGATAGTGAGGCTGAACAGAATGGATGGTGGGTGGGCAGAGAGTGACAGTGAAAAAGCAGGGATACTGAATGAATACTTCTGTTCAGTATTCACAAAAGAGGACATGGGGAGGTGCCTAATCCAATTAACAGAAGCACTCTGGAGAGGAGGGTCGATCCCAGTCCTTTCACAGAAAAAAGGGTTCTGAAAGAACTCCTAACACTGAAGGTGAACAAAACAAAGGGGCCAGATGGAATTCACCCAAGAATTCTAAAAGAATTAAGCAGAGAACTAGTGACACCACTGACTACCCTTTATAACAAATCATGTTAGGATGGTGTGGTACTTGAGGACTGGAAGAAGGCTGATGTGATTCCCCTTCACAAAAGTGGGAGCAAGACAGAGGTAGGAAACTACAGACCTGTCAGTTTGACCTCTGTGGTAGGAAAAGTGATGGAATCACTTCTGAAGGAAAGAATTGTTGAGTACCTAGAGGCCAGTGAGGCACAGGACCCAAGGCAGCGTGGGTTCACAGCGGGAAGGTCATGTCAGACGAATCTAATTGATTTCTTTGACTGGGTGACCAATGTAGTAGACCAGGGAGGGACTGTGGACATGGCTTACTTAGACTTTAGAAAGGCATTTGACACAGTCCCACACAAAAGATTAGTAGTCAGATTAACCAGCCTTGGAGTGGGTCCCAGGGTGGTAGCCTGGGTAAAACATTGGCTGAACAACAGGACACAGAAGGTAATTGTAAATGGAGTCCACTCTGAAGAATGAGGGGTTACTAGTGGTGTACCACAGGGTTCAGTATGGGTCCAATCCTTTTTAATGTCTTTATAAGTGACATTGCAGAGGGACTGGAAGGAAAAGCATGCCTCTTTGCAGATGACACAAAGATCTGCAACAGGGTTGATACACAAGTAGGCGTGGAAAGGATGAGAAGGGACTTTGCAAGGTTGGAGGAATGGTCAGAAGTATGGCAGCTTGGATTCAATGCAAAGAAGTGCAAAGTAATGCACCTGGGAAACAAAAACCCAGGGGAAGATTATACAATGGAGGGGGTAGTAACATAACAAAAATGGAAAGGGACCAAGGGGTATTCATATCAGATGATCTTAAGGTTGGAAAGCAATGTGAGAAGGCAGTAGGGAGGTCTGGGGGGATACTGGGATGTATAGGGAGAGGCATCACCAGCAGAAAACAGGAAGTTGTTATCCCCCTGTACAGACAGTTGGTGAGACCCCATCTGGAGTACTGCATCCAGTTCTGGAGACCCCATCCCCACGAGGATATAGACAGGATGGAGGCGGTTCACAAGAGGGCAACTAAAATGGTGCAGGGTCTGCAAGAGAAGCCATACGAGGAGAGGCTAAAGGAGCTTAATATGTATACCCTTGAGGAAAGGGGGGCGACACGATAGAAACGTTTAAGTACCTCAGTGGAATCAACAAAGTCCAAGAGGGTAGCATCTTTCAGAAAAAGAGATGTGCAAGAACAAGTGGGCAAAATTTGAAGATAGAGGGGGGATGGCTCAGGGGCAATGTGAGGATGTATTTTTTCACAGAGAGGGTGGTGGACACATGGAATAGCCTTCCTGAGGAGGTTGTGGGGTCTAAAACTGTGGGAGAATTCAAGACTGCATGGGACAGACATAAGGCAATTTTTGTGGGGGGTAGGAAGCAATAGGCTGTTGGTTAAACAGGATCTGCAGCTTATCCACTAGGTAGGGAAATGAGCAGACTAGGTGGGCCAAGCGGTCCTTATCTGCCGTCAAAGTCTATGTTTCTATGTAAACCTGATTTATAGTCCATTCACAGAAGAAAGGGTTTTGAAAGAACTCTTGAAACTGAGGGTGAACAAAGCAATGGGGTCTGATGGGATTCACCCATGAACTCTAAAAGAACTAAGGGTAGAACTAGTAACACCACTGACTACTCTCTTTAACAAATCATCGGAAGATGAGGTGGTACCTGAGGACTGGAGGAGGGCAAATGTGATTCCACTTCACAAAAGTGTGAGCAAGGCAGAGGCAGAAAACTACAGACCAGTTAGTTTGACTTCAATGGTGGGGAAAATGATGGAATCACTTCTGAAGGAAATAATTGTTGAGTACCTAGAGGTCAGTGGGGCACAGGACCCAAGGCAGCATGGTTTCACAGCAGGAAGGTCATGTCAGATGGACCTAATAGATTTCTTTGACTGGTTGACCAAAGTAGTAGACCAGGGAGGGGCTGTGGATATGGCCTACCTAGATTTTATCAAGGCATTTGACACAGTCTTAAACAAAAGATTAATATACAAGTTAGCCAGCCTTGGAGTGGGTCCCAAGGTGGTAGCCTGGATAAAAAACTGGCTGGACTACAGGATGCAAAGGATAATAGTAAATGGAGTCCACAGTGAAGAAAGGAGGGTAACTAGCGGGGCACTGCAGGGTTTCGTACTGGGACCAGTCCTCTTTAATGTCTTTATAAGTGACATTGGTGAACACCTGGAAGGAAAGGTATGTCTCTTTGCAAATGACACAAAGATCTGCAACAGTGTTGATAGACAAGGTAGGATGGAAAGGATGAAAAGGGGACTTGGCAAGGTTGGAGGAATGGTCAAATATGTGGCAGCTCAGATTCAATGCAAAGAAGTGCAAGGTAATGCATCTGGGAAAAAAAACCCAGGAGAAGAGTACATATTATAAACTGCACTGTGTACTGCTTATGTATTCTTATTCTCTCTGAAACCATGGTAAGCTGAACTGTGTACTGCTCATGTAGTCTTATTTCTCTCCGAAACACCCCTGCTGTCTCATTCTGTTTCCCTCCCCCACACCCTGGCGCCCTTGAGGCTGCATTTTGTTCACAACTCTCCTTTGTCATTATTATCTTCTTCTCCACCTCAACCCCCCAAACCTGCTTCTCTGAAACCCTCCCACCTCTTAGCACCTCTTCTCCCTGCTATTATTGGTGTCTCCACGCCTTGTGTGCCTGCCACCTTTCCTCCCAATACTAATATCACCTCTCCCCATTCTCATCTCTCCACAGCTACACCAGGCACCGAGCCAGGTACGGTGCCCAGCCCCCGGCCACCACTCGAATAGAGCCCCTCGGATAGACCTTCAAGGTAATCATCGAGAATATGGCATTGGTGCTGACTGGCCCATTGTTAGGGAACTGTGCTGTGCTATTGGACAAGCAGAACCACAGCTCTGATAATTGGGTCCTCTTGTCACTGTTCTAGTGGCAGGCTTGAGCCTAGAGTTTAGACTGATATGACTAAATTTTACTAGGCGGTTCTGATTTTCGTCTCACACCACCCGCCCTGACCCTGGCCTCTATTAAATAGTAAGGAACCACGCCCTCCTCAACATGTCTTTTCCCCCCATTGGCCCTTCTTCACAGTTAAGACCACCTCCTTCCTGCTCTCTCACCTCCTGCTCAATCTTCATGATACACAGGCCCTGGCTCCCATCTTCCTCTTATCTATAACCTTGGCTCCTCGTTAGGTCGCTAGACAATAAGATAATCGGTGTTGACTTTCACTATCCAAGTTCAGTATCTTTCAACAGGCACAATAGCTGCCTCAAGGAGGTGATAGAAAATCTATTCTATGCAAAGATTGCCTTGCCCCATGAGTCAACCCACTGTACTCCGTCCTGAATTCAAGCCCTCTAGCTTTCCCTTGCCAGTCTAGCGTTTTCTGTATCACCCTTCTAAGTCCCCAGCTACTTCTTGATTAGCACCTCAAGCCAGTCACAATGTTTCTCCTAAACTTAATTAACATCCCGGTGGCCTGCTAGATCCTTGCTCCTCCCTCCACATATAACACTGAAAATGAAACAGGAAATACCCTGCCTGTGAAAACCAAATCTTCTCTATAACAGCACCTCTCTAAAGTCACCTTGACCCAGAAGCATGTAGCCAGCAGCACCGCATCACCTTCTCCTAGTCTGACAGTGGACTTTGAGCTCTGGGGCACCCCTCCCCCTGATGCTCCCTAAGATGTCAATCACATATTTTATAACCAAACATAGCCTCTCAAATTACTCTAACAAGGCATGCACCAAGGCTGACCTTAAGTGGCAAGCCATTCACCTAGCCTACCTACCTTTGCTTCTTTCTGGGAATGTACACCCTAACCCTGGCCCTGTAGCCCACACTATAACCAAACCTCATGGGGGCCTCAACCTGGCCTCCATCAACATTTGCAGCTTCCAGGGAAAACTGGACCAACTACAAGTCTGGGTTACATAACACTAGGCCAGATATCTTATCAGTAGTTGAAACATGGCTTAACTCAAGGATTGCTGATATGGTCATTCATCTACCAGGCTATGTCCTATTTAGACTCGATAGAGTAGGTAAGCGAGGAGGTGGTTGCACACTCTATATAAAGGAGCACATTCATGCTCAAATACTGCCTCTCTCCTCCAACAGTAGTATAACCCAGCTCCTCATGATAAAAGTCTACCTAGGATCTAACAGCAAAGCCCTAACTGTAGTATCTGTCTATATACCACCCAAGGACCAAGAAAAAGGTTTTAAAACAATCCATGATTTCCTATCAGGCCTTCAACAAGACACCAAACTACTTATGATGGGAGATTTTAACACCAATTGGGCCTCTAAGGATGTTGGCCCCCTTAAAGATACCCTTGCTTCACTTCACATGACCCAGCTAGTGAACTCTCCCACATGTATCAATTACTGTATGGGTACTAGCTCTATAATAGACTGGCTAGTCACTAACCGTCTGGATAGAACCACCAGTACCTCTGTACTCCCTGATGCACTGCATGATCATTCCCTCATCCTCTGCCACTGGTCTAACAAGTCCCCCAAGGTCCCACCTAAAACTGTCACAAACAGACTACTGAAAAGAAGGAAGTTAGAGGCCTTTAAAACCCATTTATGTCTCCAAAACTGGTGATCCATTTACAATGCCAAAGATGCTGACTCTGCCTTAGAAAACTTCAAACAAAAATGTATTATGTCCTGTGACATATTTGCTCTCATAACTAAACGGAAGATATGTGACTCCAGTAATACCTGGATTACCCCTCAGCTTCTACAGATGATGAAACACAGAAATGAGCTGTGGCTCATAGCAAAAAGTACAAACTCCCCAGTAGATCTACATAGATACAAAGAAGCTAGAAACAACTGTACATGGGCAATTTGTAAGGCAAAAAGCCAGCACTTCAAAACAGAATTGGCAAATTCCTGGGGAAACTGCAGTAAGTTCTGGGATTGCATAAAAACCTTGACTGGAAAACTCAGTAAAGCTTCTCCTACTATGTTAAACATCCAGGGTACCCCTAAGATGGATCTTAAAACTATTGCAGACACATTCAACAACATCTTCATCGACCTCAGTGGAGTCCTGCCCCCCCCGACCACCCACCACCTCCGGATGACGTTGCCCATATATGCAGCCCTGCCTAGTGCTCTCTCTCTCCCCAACCCTTTCTACCTGAAAGTTATCGCCCCTTCTAAAGCAAAAAAATACCTCTCTAAAGCATTAGATAAGTCCAGGGCTAGCAGTGACGGTCTTGATCTCAAACTAGTCAAACTCACTTTGGACACTATCCTTGCCCCCTTACTAAAATTTTAAATCTATCCCTAATCACTGGCAAATTCCCTCAGATATGGAAAGCTACAGTGGTCATACCTGTTCACAAAAGTGGTGACAATCTCAACCGCTCAAACTACAGGCCAATATCCATACTTCCTCCCCTCTCAAAAGCACTTGAGTGCATAGTCGCTGATCAACTTGTGGAATATCTGGAGAAGTACCAGCTACTGTGTCCACAACAACACAGCTTTCAAAAACAACATAGCACCACTACTGCCCTAGTTAATTTTACTGGCTATATCCACATATCCACAATGCTTAAGATTGAGGGCAACTGGAAGGAAAAGTGTTACACAGGTATTCTACTGATGAGTTATAAATAAATAAATGAATAAATAAATAAATAAATAAAGATCGCTGGGAACTGGTGGGGGCAACATACATTGCCCTTACCAAAGCATTCGACACTGTCAATCATGAACTCCTGCTAAGCCAACTTAACACCACAGGACTCTCTCCAGAGTCCGTTGCCTGGTTCAGAAGCTACCTCTTCAAGAGGGAACAAAAAGTTAAAATCCAAAACGTCCTCTCAGATAACCGGGCCGGTTATAACAGATGTGCCACAAGGATCCATTCTCGGCCCTCTCCTCTTTGGGCTTTTCTTAAATACCCTCTCTCATGCTGTAAAAGATAACATTTTACTATATGCAGATGAAGTAGTACTGTACACAAGCCATGGAAACCCCATTGAGATGGAAAGGCAAATGCAGGCAAATTTCTTGGCAGCCAATAAATGGTTTGTCAATTCATAGCTGCTACTGAACTATAACAAGACAAAAAAACTATGCTCTACACCTCTACCCAAAGCAAACAAGTCCTAGAAACTATATATATTCAACAATCTTAATTCTTCCCTCGAAATGGTACCGCATTTCAAATATCTCGGTATCATTTTAGACAGTACCCTGTCCTATAACCAACACATCGACCTAGTAGCAAAAAATGCCAGCGCCAAATTGGGCCTGCTCTACAAAAATAAATCCTACCTTACCAAAGATGCCATAAAAACTGCTATCATGGGAGATCACGTGATGCAGAGTGCTGAGTAGATGCTCCTTCAAGAAGCTCCTGCCTCCCGATCATTAAATCATCTTTTTTGGGCATTTAAATCTCTCCATTTCCTCTGCTTTGGAGATTTAGTACTATCTGAATACTCTGGAAATTGGGTTTGAGTGCTAGATCAGCAGATGGAGGCTTACATGAAGAAAGCCCCACAGAAGCACACTCCCCCTGCTACTCCCGAAAAGGCCTCAAAGAAATCCCGGGCCTCGGGTGGGCCAGAGAGGCCTGATCCTCCGAGCCAAGTCGGAGAGCAAGAACCTTTAACGCTCAATAGGGTCCTAGAAGAGTTTAAGCCCTTTCGTGAAGAAATGAAAGAAATGGCGATTAACCTGAAAACTCTCTCTAGAAAACTGGATGAAGTTTCGTTAACTATCTCTAATAACACAGCTCGAATAGTCTCAATGGAGAAAAAGTTAGAGAATCTCGATCCTGAATTGGTGTCTACGCGTCAGAAGTTATCTCGTCTCGAGGCCAAGCTCGAAGATTTAGAGGGCCGTAGCCGCAGAAACAATGTGATGATACTTGGGCTACCAGAGGGAGAAGAGGGCCAGCATGTTGTGGCATTTACACAGAAGTTGGTGGAGCGGGTTGCTGGCCCCTCTCCCTTCAGCCCAGTATATATTATAGAGCGAGCTCACAGGTCTCTGCGACCTAAGCCTTCTCCGGATGCTCCCCCCCCCCCGTCCTATCATCTGTCATTTTTTGAATTTCCTAGAGAAACAGCATTTTCTGCAGAAAATGAGAGATTTACAAGAGGTTCACTGGGAGAACACGAAACTGAGAATATCACAAGATTTGCCTGGTTCGGTTCGTCTGAAGGAGAAAGCGTTCCATCCCATTGTGTCTAAGATTATTGCGGCAGGCCTGAAATTCAGGATGGGATACCCGGCCAGGTTACAAGTTTTCGTAAATGGATCCTGGTTTAATTATGATGATCCTGCAGTTGCCTTGACGAGCCTTAAATCTATGCTACCAGATCTGTTTCGAGAGCCCTGAAAGGCCTTGTTTGAGGGATGAAGAGCTGCTTGGAGCTGTGGATCAGAACTTTTGTTTTCTCCTTCTTTGAGGAGATGTTCAGAGTGAGTTGGATAGGAAATTCCTGCTGTCTTGCTTGGACTGGTGGGATCAGCGCAGGGCATGCCTGCTTGCAGTCTCTTGGGCCCTAATCTCAGAGGGTCAACGCCGGTTACGGGCAAAAGACACTTGGGGTCTCGGGGTTTGTTTACTTGGGGAACAGAGTTTCATGTTCCAGTATCCTCAGTATTGTATATACAATAGAAGGGGGAATTTGTCTCGCTGAGGCTAAGATTAATGTTTATTTCACTTGGATCGGAAATCAGAGCGGTCTTGGGCTTTCTCTGCAGTTCACTTTCACTATGTTATTATCAGGATCTGGCCACTAGAGGGTGCACTATGCATTTGTAATTCATAGCGGTGCAGCTCTTAATTCGAGGGGGATCTCCCTTAATCTTTTTGTTAGACCCGACTGCAGGGCAACAAATTTTCCCGAGGAGATTTTTTGCAATCTGAGGTTGGTAACCTCTGGGAAGACTCGGTTTTTTCTGTTTACTTCCCCTGAGGCACGGTTGCAAGGTTTCTCCCTATCTTTGCTCTCAGTCTGTGGAAATGGTTATTCCCCTTCACTAGGTTCCCGATCTGGTTCTAGTTCCTGCATAGCTGTCCCATGAGGCAAGGCTGATCTCAATTCTCATTCTCAGTTTCACTCTGGTTTCCAAGGTTACCTGGGATATGCATGGTTCTCATTGTATACCTCATTTACCAGGTCACTATCATTCTAACACTTAGGTATGGTGGTATTGAAAGCCCAAGGCCGTTCCCTCATTTTTTGGGGGTAATCAACATTGTTAGTTTTTTCAAATAATTACTGTGGAATGCAGGATTTGTTGCCATTAGCAGAGGTGCATTATCGGGAGGCGGGAGATGGAGGAAAAGACCCAGTACTGTGCTGAACATTGCTTGTGGCAGTGTAGAGGGTTAGGTGGGGGGTGCAGGATCTGGGGTATTGTTGGGGGTAGGGGCAGTTGGGGGGATGGGAAGGAGTTAAATGTGGGGGGTTGGGGAGGAGGGAGGGTTTTACTGCAGTAACCATGGGAGTAGGGTTGCAGGTATTATGTATCCTGAGTGCTGGGCTGAGTACATTAAGTCTAACTACCATTATTAGATGGCCAAAGAAGTGACTTTTGCAAATTGGAATGTTAAGGGGGTTCTGGAAAAAACACAAACAATATCAGGCTCTTAAACATTTAAGTTTATTACGTTCTCAGATAACTTTCCTACAGGAAACTCATTTATTAGAAACTGAAGCTTCACAGTTAAGGAGACAACAGGTGGGCCTGGTGTATAATGCCCAGGGATCTACTAACAGTTGTGGGGTCATGCTTATGAATAACAGGGGTATTCCCTTCATTTCTACACAGGTCATTAAAGACCCTGAGGGAAGGTTTATCCTTGTTAAAGGCACTCTCTGGTCTGTTCCACTTTTACTCAGTAGTATTTATGGCCCTAACATAGATGACCCAGGGTTCTTTATGAGACTTATATCTGTTATTCTTCCAATGCTTCCTATCAGGATATTTTGGGGGTGACTTTAATCAAGTAGTAGATTCTAATCTGGACAGGTCAGGTAGAGGTCTGGGAGTGGTCACTCTGGGGCAGAAGGCTTTTAAAGACCTATTGGACTAATGCGGGCTCTGCGATGTCTGGTATGTCTTCACCCTGATTCTAGGGAGTTTACCTTCAGGTCAATGGCGCACGGCTCACAGTCCCACATTGATTACATATTTATTTCTCAGGTTCTACTACCTGGGGTTAAGACTTCCTTGATTCAACCTGGCTCTATCTCCGACCATTCACTGGTACTGCGTAAATTGGCATTCCTTAATTTACCTAAAAGGGAAACCAGATGGAAACTTAATGAACAACTTCTCAAAGATGTCAAATACTGCAAGCTTATAAGGGAGCAAATTGAATCCTTTTTTTCATCCAACCCTTTAGATAGTGCAAAGCCGGATATTTTGTGGGGGGCCTTTAAGGCCTTCATGAGAGGGATCCTTATTAGTATGGCGGTGGGCAGGAAAAGAGCATAGGAGAAGGAATTAACATCTTTACTGTCTCAAATTAGGTCACTTGAAAATAATTTTTCGATTAATGCTCCTGACGATGACGAGAAAATTTCTAGTGTTGAAAGATAGATATTTAGAGCTACTTCGGGAAAAAGCAGAATTAGCTATTATTCGTACAAGAGCTAGTTACACTGAACAGGGAGAAAAGGCGGGGCGCCTATTGGCACTGCGTATTAAGCAACAAGAATCAATGAGATTTATCCCTCCAATCAGGGCAATGGCTGATGGGTCCCTAAAAGTATCTCGCACTGAAATAGTGCAAGAATTTGCCCTATACTCTGCAAGTTTATACAGTGACTGGAGCACCCTCCTTGTCCTGGGAGTACGGAGAGCTATCTGAAGGATTCCCATTTGCCCTCCCTCTCAGATCGACACAAGGGTTTTCTGGTTACTCCTATATCACAGGAACAAATTGCTGAGGTTATTAGAGGATTGCCGGCAGACAAAGTACCAGGCCCCGACGGATTCTCCTCCCTATTTTACAAAGTTTTTCAGGATCTCTTATTTCCAGTACTTTGTCATTTATTTCAACGTATTTTAACTGGGGCGGAGGCTGATCCTCACCTTTTTGAGGCCTTGATTGTTCTTCTCCCCAAACCAGATAAAGATCCTGAGCTTGTTCAGAGTTACAGACCAATTTACCTTCTAAATCAGGATATTAAAATTCTCTCGAAGATATTAGCTAATAGGTTAACAGTAGTTCTCCCTGAGTTAATAGGTATAAACCAGGTAGGATTTGTGAAAGGGCATTCATCTTCTGACCATATGCGTACCCTATCTCACATCTTCTTGGCTACCAGGGATGCTGAGTTCCCTGCAGGACTGGTCTCCCTGGATGCTGAGAAGGCATTTGATCGAGTGAATTGGAATTTTTTGTTTTGAGTTCTGGAAGCTTTTCAAATTCCTCCTCTACTTATATCCTGGATTGCCACACTTTATAAAACTCCTACAGTAAAAGAATCTCTGGGAACGGGGCCTTCTCCAAGCCCTTTTCACTCCATTCAGGGACTAGACAGGGATGTCCCTTATCTCCTCTGTTATTTAATTTATATCTGGAACCTCTTGTTCAAAATATTCTCAGTAACGCGTCCATACAAGGCATTAGGGTTGGGTGTCATGAAATCAAAGTCACTGCATATGCAGATGACTTGCTGATACATTTATCTCACCCGGTATCTTCTGTCCCGGCTTTGTTGAGTGAAATAGCAAGATTTAGTGACCTGTCCAATTATAAATTGAATGCTAGCAAATCCTTACTTTTCCCATTAAACCATAAAGTATTCAAAAATGATATTAGTCCCTTAGGTTTATGCTGGACTCCCAGGTCATTTAAATATTTGGGCATAAAGCTATCTCGTAACCCCCTAACATGGTTTAGGGAAAATCTGGATTCCCTCTTGCAGTTGATAACTCACGATCTTGAGAGGTGGTCCAAACTTCCCATTTTATTATGGGGCTGGATCAACATAATTAAGATGAATATATTTCCTAGAAATTTTTACCCTTTATCTCTTCTCAATAGTTTTATCCCTCTACTCTGGTTTAAAAAGATGCATGGCATATTCACTAGATTTATTTGGGCCGATAGATACCCTAGGTTAGCATATTACAAGTTGGCATCTCCAAAACTGGAGGGGGCTTTACGGATTCCCCATCTGGCTATATATTATTGGGCAAGTCATCTAGCAAAATGTCTGAAATGGGTATCTCCCAGCCCAGAAAAAGAGCAACCGGCTTGGCTTAGAATTGAATTGGATATAATCAAGATAAAGAATCTGGACTCCCTTACTCTGTTCTTTCTTAAAATCCCCCAGGTGCGTATGACCGAGGAGTGCCCTACAATATTTACCTCCTTAAAGGTTTATTCACAACTATATTCATTTTTGCAATATATTCCCCACTGGGACTTGGCCCAGTCTATCTGGAATTCCCCATCTTTCACTATTAATAAGAACCATATTCCCCGTCAATGGTTGTCCCAATTGGGGGATGGAAAACTCCTTTCTCTCACGGATGGAGATGGGCAATGTGGGCAATGGTTGTCAGTGGGAGATATTATCAGGAAATTTTATATTCCGGCTTCCTCTCACTTCAAAGTTATACAATTAAGACACTTACCTGTAATCAATTTCGGTAATATCCCCCCCTCCCAGACCGTCACAGCCCTGATACCTGAGGTTTCTTCACCACCGGATCTCCAGGTGTAATATCTAAATTATATCAGGTTTTGTTTCACAAGAGATACGGGGTTCCTTTGGACCACAAGATTCTGGAACAATATCCTCCCTGGCACCATTTGGATTGGCAATCCCTGTGAGATCCTGTCATAAATATATTTCTCAAGACAGACTCATGCTCATGCAATATCATATTTTACATAACTTGTATTACACTCGGTTAAATCACAGAAATGGGGTTATTTGAACTCCAATATATGTAATAAATGTCTGCAGGAAGAAGGAACACTCTTCACATGTTCTGGTCTTCCCTAAAGTCTCCCTCTTATGGGACTCAATTAAGACTTCCCTGGACCCTCTGCTGGGCCTTCAGGAGTATTTTACTCCTGATATTTGCATTTTAGGGGACCTGTCTTCTATTAGAGTTAAAGTAAGAAAGTTTCATATTTCCATGATTGCCTTATCGGCTAAGAAGCTTATTTTATGTCACTGGAAAGATAAGTCCTCTCCATCTGTCCAAGAATGGGTAAACGAAATTCTGTCCAATCTATGCACAGAAAAAGTGATTGCCAGTCTTCATAATAGATTGGCAGCATATACCAAAATCTGGGATCCCCTTCACTCTCTAATTTCTCTGGCTCAGGCCTAAGTATGTCTTAAGTTACACGGCCACGTAGGACCTTAGGTAAAGAGCTTGGCATTTAAGGGACACTATGTTTGGTTACTGCAGTAAGGGGAGGGAAGGGTGGGCTAGGCAGTTACCCCTTTACATTGTGTCTGTATTTCAATATCACTTTCATTGTAACTGCCTTTTATTGTGGAAAATGTATCAATAAACTTTGAATAAAAAAAAAACTGCTATCACTAACTCTGTTCTGTCAACTATAGATTATGGCCTAGTGACATATGGCACTGCAGCCCCTACGACACTTAAACAAATCAAAGCCACCCTTAACAAGGCCTACATGCTTTTACCAAATGCTAATCTGAGGACACACACAAATGACCTTTACTTCCTTTAGGGCTGGCTTAATCTCAGCAATAGAATACAGTATCAGGTCTGCCTGCTACCTAAAAGGTCCATCCTCGGACTAACCCCACCCTGCATACAGAGCCTCCTAAGGCCACATGACTCCACTAGATTCACCAGGGGCTTAAACACCCACTCCCTAAAAGTTCCCTACCACTACACCTCCCAGGGGCAATGTGTCTATGAATACTGAGAACCTTTCTGGTTAAATATCCTAGGTGAAAATATCCTTAAGGAAGCCAAGCTCAGTCTGTTTAAATCTAAACTATGTGCTCATCTTGACCTGGCCAGCCACACAGAGCAGGGGACTGAACACAGTCTTGACTTCCCTACAACCCTGAGAGCTTCCAGCCCAACTCAGACCTCTTTGTTGAACTCAGTTAATTTGAATTCTTCTTCGCTAAAAAAACAAAACAAAAAAAAACCTTAGCCTCCGGACAACAGAGCTGCTCTGTAGCAGACCTTACTCTACCTCTCACTTTCTTGCTACTTCCTACCTCCCCACCTTGTTATCACTACCCCTTCTCTCTCTACTACTAATATGCTTTAATTTTATGAATTGTCGAGATATGTTACTGCTTACTATCATTTTAAATCTATTGCTCCTCATTTGTTATTAGTTTTTTGTATAATTTGTGTTTGACGTGGAACCTCTGTAAATGAGCCTCTGGCCCAAAGGTATTTTCTAAATAATAATAAATAAATAAATAAATGACCAAACAAACAAACAACAACAAAAATCGAAAGAGACCTAGGCGTAATTATATCAGATGATCTAAAGATGGGTAAGCAATGTGAGAAGGTAGTAAGGAGGGCTGGGGAGATACTGGGATGCATAGGGAGAGGCATCAACAGTAGAAAACATGACATTGTTATCCCTCTGTACAGACAGTTGGTGAGACCCCATCTGGATTACTGCGTGCAATTCTGGAGACCCCATCTCCACAAAGACATAGAAAGAGTGGAGGTTGTTCAGAGGAGGGCAACCAAAGTGGTGCAAGGTTTGCACCAGAAGACATACAAGGAGAGACTAAAGCAGCTTAATATGTATGCCCTTGAGGAAGGGAGGGAGAGGGGGGACATGATAGAAACTTTCAAGTATCTCAAGGGAATTAACAAAGTCCAAGAGGGTAGCATCTTTCAGAAGAAGAGATGTGCAAGAACAAGGGGGCACAATTTGAAGATTGAGGGGGGACAGCTCAGAGGTATTGTTAGAAAGTATTTTTTCACAGAGAGTGTTTTGGATGCATGGAACAACCTTGCTGAGGAGGCCGTGGAGTTAGGAACAGTGGGAGAATTCAAGAATGCATGAGACAGGCATAAGGCAATTCTAGTAGGGGGTAGGAGGAAGTAAGCTGTTGATTAACTAGAATCTGCAGCTTGTCCATCAGGTAGGGAAATGGGCAGACTAGTTAGGCCAAGTGGTCCTTATCTGCCATCAAATTCTATGTTTCTATGTTTCTATTTTAAACTGCCTGTCTCCACTTTTGACCAATAACTAATTTAAAAACAGCTTCTATCTAATCCGGCACTAAAATGATTGTCAAATCATTGCAACAGTGCCATTTAGCAGTTTAAATAAAGTTTTCTTTTTTTTTTGTTTTGTTATCTGAGCTCACTCAAAGCTCAGCCAATGGTCCACTCAGCAGAGTGGTCATCTTCAAGTCATAGCCTACTTCAGCCAAGTTAGGGTGCTATATACTGGTTGCTGCATACTGTGAGTATTTTTTGATTCCTAGGGTAACTCTAGTAGCAGTCTACAGTTGATGCATCATCAACTCACCTCCTAACATGTATTTACCTCCCTTTTTTCTTCTCACTTGTTCCTACTCCCCTTATGTCTCTCTCTCTCTCTTCTCCTTTCCTCTTCCACACCAGTTATCTCCTAGTCTCACTTCCTCATTCTCTCCCTCTCCTCCCTCCTCCTTCCACACCACTCCTAGTCTTGTCTCCTGTCTCTGTCTAGCCAAGTTTCCTCTCCTCTCCCTCCCTTAACGTTGAAGTCCATCACAGGTCCATCACTTTCTTTCTTTTTTCCCCCTTCACTTTCACCTCCACCATGCCAAAGCAAGTAATGTTCTATTTTACTTCTGTTTACCTTAATACCACTGTTGTGTGGGGATGTTGAAATGAACCCTGACCCCTCCTTCTCCCATTCCCCTGTCTCATCTCCCCCCTCTCCCCAAAGGCCTCAGCATCTTCCACCTCAATGCTAGCAACCTGCTTCCTAAACTTGATCTTCTTAGAGTGTGTTTCATCCAGCAGATTCCAGACTAGAGATGGGTGAAGTTAATAAATTTTGTTCTGTGAAAAATGTTGTGAAGTTAGCGCATTTCACAAAATTTTTTGCAGAAGCAAAATGCAAAATTCCAATCAAAACAGCTAAATTTGACACACTCAAAATGCAAAATTCTGCCTGATAACTGCAGAATTTCACCCACAAAATGTGAAATTCTGCCCAGATCCTGGTGGTCCAGTGGGCCACCCCACCTCCCATTTCAGCAAGTAGTGTCCCCACTCCGCTCCCCCATCCCGAAACAGAGGACACTGACACAGCACTCTGCTCTCCTCTACAGCTGTCAGCCCTCTTGATATGAATGAATGAACACATGTTGTGCTGTGCATGTGCTCGTTCATTCATATAAAAATTAAATAAAATATTATCCCTGGTGGCTAGTGGTCCCTCCCCCACCCATGATCCATCCAGTTGGTGCATTTTTTTTATATATTATTTCCTGGTGATCTAGTGGCCCACCCTGCACTACCCAACCCAGCAAGTACTGTCCCACCCCATTCCCCCATCCTGAAAGGAAGCGGTCCACCGGCTCAACCCTCCACTCACCTCCATGGCCAGCAGCCCACTAGATATCAATGAATGGCATGCACTCATTCATTCATATCAAAAAATAACTAAATTAACCACAGTGGCATTTTTTATTTCTTGATGGTCTAGTGGCCCACCCCGTACCTTAACACAGCAAGTAGTGTCCCAACCCACTCCCCCCACCACATCCCATTCCTGAAACAGAGGACCACTGTCTCAGGCCTCCACTCTCCTCCACGGCTGGCAGCCTGCTAGACATGAATGAATGAGCATGTGCTGTGTACACACTCATTCATTCATATAAAAATAACTAAATTAACCCTGGTGTCTAGTTGTCCCTCTTCCTGACCCCATGACCAATCAACCTGTTTTGTTTTGTTTCTAATGTTATTCCCTGATGGTCTAGTGGTCCATCCTGCCCCCCAAAACAGCAAGTAGTGCCCCACCCACTCCCCCCACACCATGCCATTCCCAAATCAGAGCACCACCAGCTCAGCCATCCTCTCTCCTCCCTGGCTGGCTAACATCTGACATATGAATGAATGAGTGCTTTGCTGTGCTGTGCTGTGCACATGCTCATTCATTCATATGTCAGTGGGCTGCCAGCCATAGAGAAGAGTGGAGGGCTGAGCAGGTGGCTCTCTGTTTTGGGATGGGGTGAGGGGAGCAGGATGGGATACTGCTTGATGGGTTGGGGAGCAGTGTGGGCCACTAGACTAGTAGGAAATAATATTTAAAAAAATGAGTGGATGAGTCATGGGGTCGGGGAGGGACCACTAGCCACTAGGGTTGATTTCATTTTTTTTATATGCATGAATGAGCACATGCACAGCACAGCACATGCTCATTCATTCATATCTAGTGGGCTGCCAGCCTTGGAGGAGAGTGGAGGGCTGAGATGGTAGGTCACTCTTTCAGGATGGGGGAGTGGGGTGGGACATTACTTGCTTGGTTGAGGTGTGGGGTGGGCCACTAGACCACCAGGGAATAATATATTAAAATAAAACACTGATTGGTGAAGTGTGGGGGGTGGGCTGCTAGCCACTATGGATAAAATGTTATTTATTTTTCATATGAATGAATAAGCACATGTACAGCACAGCACATGCTCATTCATTCATATCTAGCAAGCTGCTGGCCATGGAGGAGAGTGGAGGGCTATGCTGTTGGCCCATTCTGTTTCATGATGGGGGAGGGAGGGAGTGGGTGGGACACTAGCTGCTGGGGTGGGGGGCCACTAGACCACAAGGTAACATGTACAAAAAATATACTGTGGAAAGGGATCTATCAGGGATGTGGAGGGAGAGGGGTTCACTAGGCCACCAAGGAATATTTAAAAAATACATACTGGGAAAGTGGATCAATCAGGGAAAGGGATGGGCAGAATTTCTCATTGAACTGCGCATTTCGCTCCCGAAAAATGTTTCGAGGAATGCTCAAATTTCACAAAATATTTTGCACTGTGAAATTGCCAATTTTGTGGGAATTTCACCAGCAAAATATTTCTTTGGCCCATCTCTATATCAGACATTCTCTGTGTCACTGAAGCTTGACTGGCTTCTAAAATATCCAGTTGTAATATTACTATTGTCAATTTCAACCTTCAGAGACAGGACTATGGTAAACAGAGAGGTGGAGTTGCCCTCTAGATCTGTCAGGGACTCACCTGTGACACAGTCCCCAGCTCAACAGTCACATCTTCTAACAAATTTCTCCTGTCTTGCTCTCTTTTAAAGAGGCTGCAAAATTATATTTAGTCAGCAGAAATTTCTGTGAAATTGGCAATTTTGTCATGCAAACTATTTCATGAAATTCATCCATTATGCAAAATATATTGTCGGGTGCGAAATGCAGAATTTCACCTGGTAAATGCAAAATGTTGCTGTTAAAGAGGTGAACTTTCACCTTCCACAGATGAAATTTCACCTTCTGCAGGCAAAATTCTGAATTTTATTGGCGAAATTTTGCATTACGCAGGCAAAATTCTGAATTTTGCGTCTGCAAAAAATTTTGCAAAACTGGTGAATTTCTCAAAATATTTTGCACAACAAAATTTGCCAATTCTGCACATCTCTACTCTCCTTTCCCTTCACCATTCCTAATAATTCTACTAGGGAGTATTTCAATCTTTCCCAGCTCATAATGGAGCTGCTTCATCTTTATCTCCATACCACCAGCCATTCACTGCTCAATTGGGTCCTCTCATCCCATCCTCACAGTATAATTGCTGCTGGCATTTTACTGGATGCCTTCAGTGACCAGAGTATGATCTCTTGTGTCTTAAAATTTGGCTTCCCTCCTCTCCTCTCCTCTCAAATCTATTTGATCTTGGTCATTCAGGTCTCTTAATCTGGACTGTCTCCTCCCTGACCTTTCCTTCACTGACTGGTCCTCCATATGTACTGCTATCAATGTCAATGTGGCTCTCACACAATTCTAGTCAATATTTTTGAGTGTATGGGACAAATATGGGACAAACATGCAGCCCTTAAGAAGGACCCCTGTAAGAGGGTCTAAACTCTCCTGAATTGTAGCTGACCTCATTGATCTATGCTGGATGTGTGTTGCTGCCTGGTCTTGCTTCAACTTGTCACACTCCCATATTAACATTCTGAGACATAAGAGACTTAGATATTCCTGCACAAAGGCTGTCAGGGAAATTAATTAATTACTTTGCCTCCAGCATCTAGAAAATCTTTTGACATCTGCTAAATTCTAGAAAGTGGTGAACTCCTTTTTTGATCCTCCCTCACACTCCTACTCTCCTATCCTATTATATGATGGTTCCCCTTTCTCTGACCCCTCCCAGGATGTCTCCTACTTGTTTGGTAAAAAAATGTTATTGGAAAAAATAACTGATATCACACATAAGAACATGTACAATGAAGCATAACCTACAGTCTCACATTTCTGTTTTAACAATGTAAATAAGTGTGCACTAGGACCCAGCCCTGACCTATAGTAGATCTCTCTTTTATATTACATGGAGCTAAAACATTTAATGTAATATATTTTCAGTCAGAATGCAAGGCCTTATAATATCTATAGCAATACTCAGGGATAAGGGTAACTGTAAAGGCAGTTCTCCCTAATATATAGACAACCCTAGCAAACTTCATCTCACAATGGAAAGTTGCTCTCATTGACAGCCTTTGCAAGAGGCATTCATAAATGTTCAAAGACTACAATTGTGCCATTTGCTTTATGTTGTACATGTTCCAATTTTAGACAGTAATATAGGTTTCTACTCCAGTGTGCTGTGCTGGGCATCCTTGCTTATCCAGTACTGTGCAATGGTTTTATGGGCATTTATTAAAGCTAGATCCTATAGTTACTTGCTGTGTCTATGGAGGACAACTGAGGACCACCCAACAACAGCTCCAGAGGGCTCTTAGATGGATAGAGCAGCAGCATGACCTCCATTAACCTATGTATTTCTACCCCAAAATAAATTGGTTTTAGAGCATGTAAGGCTCATCTGTATAAAGTCACCTGCTGCTATCCCACACTTTGAACACAATGGGGATCTACTGCTGTTGAACTTGTGTATAGTAGCTGGCATGGGGTATGTCTGGTACAGGAAATTTAACTGAAATTGTTTCAGGTGATTATTTCTGGAACAATTTTGAGACTGGGCAACCACTGCTCTACACTCATTCTGGGAGAGACCAGAGGACAGATTGTCACCCCATTTACACTGGATTGACACATCGAAAGAGGGGTTCCTACCAAGCAACAGCCCTTAAAAGGCTGCAAGTGAACATGTGTGTAGTTGGGGTTCATATATGAGACATTCACCTGGAGACACATCTCTGAGTACTTCCTCAAGGTTATTGTGCTACAATAGCCAGCTACATAGGTATAGATAGGTGTGAAAAATGACCTACAGGAACATCATAACACTTTCTAAGGTCTGAAAAGAAGTGGAGGCAGCCACCTAAAAAGAGGGATCCAATCTGATTTAGCCCTAAATATCTGCACTTCAGGAAGGCCTGGTGTATAAATGCATTATTTATTTATTTATTGATTGAGTCATTCATTCATTCATTCAATTTTGGTAACCTGGTAGGCCCTCTGAGACAAGACGGTCCCTTTTTCAGGGGTGACCCGGTTAGTGCAATGCATTGATAGTGCATTCATTGACACAAGAAATTAGACAAGGAGTAGTCATACAGTAAAAGAGTACATCAGGTACATTCAGTTATGTAAAATAAGCAAGCTAAAGCACAGTCAACAGTTATACAGTCAGAGAGTACATCAATTACATTCAGTTATGCAAAAATAAGCAATTTGAAAGCACAGTCAAGAAAACCTTACATACATTCAGATATCATTAAATTTTTTTTTTTAAAACAATAAACTACCCGAAGAGTCAAATAGTACTCCTTCTGGCAGTTGTGCACTAAATCCCCAAAACATAGTTATAAATATTCCTAGTAACATTTTTCAACAAGACCATAATAAACCACCACCCATTTATGTCTTGGGGGACTCTGTCATTAAACTTTTAGACATGGCTATTTGCAACCCCGATAAGGCAAATGGAACATTATCCTGTTTTAGAGGGGCTAGAGTTGCAGATATTACTATCATGTCTAACAATATTCTCCATAATGCTGGTGGTAGGCCCCTGGTAATTGTGCATGCTGGAGCCAATGATGTCTTTAGAGATTCAGAGTTAAGTATTAAGCAGGACTTTGTAGCTCTAACAAATAAACTTACAGCTTTGGGGTGTGAGGTAGCACTGTCTGAGATCCTGTCCATCCTAAGGCAACTGCCTACCAGCACAATATTATTAAAAACACAAATTAATGGATGATGAAATGGACCCTTAGACAAGGAATGAAATGTATAACACACTGGAAAGAATATGTTAATCATCCAGAATTATATTGTGGGGATGGACTTCATCTCAGTAGGAGAGGAAGTACCATTCTGGGAAACAAATTTATACTTTCATTTCTAATTATTTAAACTGAATACTAAGATGGAGAGCCTAAACCATCTAGTCAATCTTGACACAGTTAGAAAAACCACAGTGCCAGGCAATTATAAACAATCACATATAAATAAATATAACAACACAAAATTGATCAAAAACAGCAAAAAAAAAAAAGACCACAATAGCAAATTTTATATACTTTTTGTTAATGCTCGCAGCCTGTCTAACTAAACAGATGAACTCAAGGTGATCTTAGTTGAGCAAAATATAGCAGTATGTGAGGTTACTGAAACCTGGTTTCAGGATAATGATTGGAATATGAAAATTCCTGGATACAACAGAATTTCCAAAAATCTGCAATACAGAACTGGTGGTAGGATAGTCTTATATATATCTGACAAGTATATTTCACATCAGGTAGTACCACCTAATACAACTAACCCTGGTACAGAAATTATATGGGTAGATATTACACTGGCAACCAGAAATATACTTGTAGGGCAATGCTATCGAGCACCAAATCTTGACAAAGTAGGCAATAATGAAATGCTTATGATAGTAAACATAATTCAAACAACACAGGATTACATTCTAATGGGAGATTTTAACTTTCCTAATATTGACTGGCCCACTTTAAATGGCTCTGGAGTTGCTGAAAACAAGTTTAATGAATTTACAATACAACATGATTTAGAGCAATTAGTAACAGAAGGCACAAGAGAAAGTAACATCTTGGACTTCATCCTTACTAACATTGAAACAAGTTTACCTACTACAACAGTAATGCATCCTTTAGGGAGCAGTGACCACGGGATGATAGGATTAGAACTAAACCTATCAACTGCTTACAATAGGGGTACTACACAAATAATGGACTTCTACAGATCTGACTTTGGTTGATCAAACAACATCTGACAGCATGGAACTAGGAAGAAGAATTATGTAACAAAACCTTGTCTCAAATATGGGATATAATCAAGCAGAAAATATCATACTTGATAAACACATGGGTACCGTTAAGATCAAAATTTAAAAATACTCATAGGGTTCCATTATGGTTCAATAGTTATATCAAAAAAATAATGAATAAGAAAAAGCAATTGTATAAAAAATATCATAAACAATCATCAAGCACAAATTTGATGGCATACAAAAAATGTCTAATACTGTTAGAACAGCAATGCGTAAGGCCAAACAAAAGCTTGAGCTTAAGTTAGTAACTGGCACTAAAAATAATAAAAAAAAGTTTTATAAGTATGTTGGATCCCTCAAGGGTGGCAATCAAGGAGTTGATCCTTTGCATACAGATGCAGGAATCATTAGTGATGAGGTTATGATGGCTACAGAATTCAATACATATTTCTTAAGTGTCTTTCAGTTAAATTAACCCCTACCAAGTATTAACCAATCCATCCTTTTAAAACCTGGTGAAGTTACTATCAATGAAGTAAGGGAAGTGCTTCTAAATCCGAAACCTACTAGCTCCCCAGGCCCAGATGGAATTCATCCTATATTATTGAAGGAACTCTCCAGTGTAATAGCAGGTCCACTTATGATGCTATTTACTACCTCCTTGAATGAGGGCCTCACAATCCAGGAGTGGAATGAGGCAACTGTAACCCAGTTTATAAGGCTGGGAATAGACATCAAATTGTTAATTACAGACCAATCAGAATGACATCAGTTGTGGGAAAACTATTAGAGAAATTGATACAGGCATGAATATTATCTCACATTAACCAAAAAAACAAATTAATATAACCCAACATGGTTTCTCACTGGGTAAATCATGCTTAAGCAACCTGCTGTGCTTTTTTGAGTTCATAAGTGCTGCACTAGATAAAGGCCTTCCTGTTGATGTAATATTCTTAGATTTCTTGAAGGCCATTGATATAGTCTCTTACAAAATATTACTTGAACAAATGATCAGGCTCAAATTTCCAACATATATTAATAAGTGGATTGTATCCTGGTTAACTAACAGAAGACAGAGAGTGGCTATACAGGAACATGTGTCAGCTTGGGGCCCTGTCACTAGCGGTGTACCTCAGGGCTCTGTTCTGGGCCCAACTCTTTATAACATCTTCATATCTTAAATGAAAACCTCCAGTAGGGTCTGGTTGGCAAAGTATACTGATGAATATAAACTAGGCAGCATTGTGACCAATGCCGAGGCTGCAAAGCACCTTCAGAACTTTGGTATATTGGAATCTTGGACTTCTGCCAACAGTTTGAGTTTCAATGTAACCAAGTCTAAGATAATGCACTGTGGACATAGCAATCCAATGTACTCATACAAACTGTATAATGTTACACTCCATGAGATAACAGATGAAAGGGATCTGGGAGTGATTGCCAATAATAAATTAACCTTCAACACCCACACCAGGACTACAGTTAAAAACTGTCATAGATTTATAGGGCATATTCTTAAAAACATTAAAAGCAGAGAAATGGAAGTTCTTATACCCCTTCATACAACACTTGTACTGCCACATTTGGACTACTGTGCACCATTCTGTGCTCCCATGACCATTGGCTATAAAATGCTAGTAGAAGGTGTACATAGAAGGATTACTAGAAGTATATGAAAATACAAAATCACACATGCCCCCACAATGCAAAGCATCATGGGCTGCATATGCAAATCACCACAGAATGTTATGCTGGTCCAACTTTAAGCAGAATTGCATGGTGCCGAAAGGCCTCTCACACAGTTTGTAAAGGGTGCTAACAGGAGACATAGACACGTGTTTCGTCCTACCAGGACTCATCAGTATTCCTCGTCTGTTTGACACCCCATTGGAATGGACCAGCTACCTCTAAGGCAGTGTGCCTGGGATATATTGTGGTGAACCCATTAAAATAAAAAACTATTTGAAAGACAAAGAACCTCTGTGCGTAAACACTGAGGCAAGGGTTACCCCAAAGGGCATTTGGCTGGGAAGCCAAGTTTCAAGAAAATACAAAATCACACATGCCCCCACAATGCAAAGCATCATGGGCTGCATATGCAAATCACCACAGAATGTTATGCTGGTTCTACTTTAAGCAGAATTGCATGGTGCCGAAAGGCCTCTCACACAGTTTGCAAAGGGTGCTAACAGAAGACATAGACATGTGTTTCGTCCTACCAGGACTCATCAGTATGCCTCGTCTGTTTGACACCCCAGTGGAATGAACCAGCTACCCCTAAGGCAGTGTGCCTGGGATATATTGTGGTGAACCCATTAAAATAAAAAACTATTTAAAAGTATATGGCCTATGCAAACTCTTCAATATGGGGATTGGTTAGAGCAACTTGGACTATACTCCACACATTATAGGCAGTTAAGTGGGGATCTATGTTTTGCAATCAATGCATTTCAAAACAATTTCCTATTTAATGCAGTTGTGTTAAAGAGAAATAGAAGTCTAATAAATACTAGAACCAATAACCAGAAATGAAGAGGCGATGTCAATAGAACAAAAAAAAGAAATGACTGGTATACTCAAAGAATTATTACACCATGGAATTCATTACCCTCGTCAACAGTTAATAGTGAAAATATGACAATATTTAAAACAGGGCTTGGAACTACTAATGGGTAACAAAACAATTGAGTACCGTGACTCCACCTAATCAGGTGGTGAGTTTCAATGGTCTCAGTCTCTTAACTCATATCCATCCTATGAACATGTGAACCTATGTCTGGAATAGACACAGGCATCTTCGGAGGGTGCACATTTTCATCACATTAATCCTGCCAATTAAAGTGAGTGGAAGTGTTTGCAATCTGACAAAGACATCCTTTATGGCTTCTAGCAGTGGTAAGTAATTATCATTATATAGGTCAGAACTTTTTTTTTATTAAGCTATTTGGTCTCCGTCACCACCTCCCTGCGTTACTTGACAATGGGAACACCTGAGCAGAGCTGGCAGGTGGCTCCACCCTCCTCCCCTCAGTGGGGCTCAGTCTCTGGTCCCTACTTCCCTTTGCCTGACCCTCCAGGTAATCCCCCACAGGTTACTCCACCATGGCAGGGATGAGGGTGAAGGGCATTGACATCCCCCTCCCCCTTAGAGACCAACTTCTCAGAAGGAACTAGAAGGGGGACAGGATCAGATCTACAGTACAGTAGCTTCTTGTTTTACATTGTGTTTTGTGGATTGTGCTTGGTAGAATGTTATTTCTTTTCTTTCTTACTACTAAGGGGCTAGCAGGGTATTGTTTGGGGCTGTTGGAATTTTGAAACCTGTTTTGGTAGCTATAAGTGGGCTCATTTGTTTGGTTCACTGTGTGGCAGGCTGCATTTGTAGAGGCCTATTTCTTCTGTTTTAAAACATAATTGGTGTAATTTAACTGAGTCTGTTTCTTTGAACTGGAAACCTATATCTTCTAATTCCAAGACTATTTTGATGTGTTGTTGGTGAAGCTGTTTGAATTGGAGTCCTGTTTCTTTGGGTAGCAAACCTATTTTGGGGGCTTTGAGTAGAATTGTGATTCATTGTTGCTGGCTTCACTAGCTGCAAAGTTGAGTGCACAGTGGGGGAAGGGTGATAATGGTCTGACCAGAGGCCTCAGCTACCTGATTGTTTCTGGAAGACTTGGGCTGGTCCCACCCACCCAAACCCCTCACCCCACCCACCCTGGTCCATTATTTCCTTTGTACTAGGGGTTCTGACATCACTTCCTCAAACAGGCAAAGGATATGCACCTGTCATATCAAAAAGCAGACATCCAGGAAAGGAACAGCAGCAAGTGAAGAGGAGACTGCTCTCTCAGTGGAAGGGAAGTAAATGCAAATCTAGGAGCTTTCATTATTACTTCTTCGCATTGATATTGCATTGGGAAAAGGTGGAGTAGGAGTTTGAAGAAGGTTGTGCAATGGCTACTTAAAGTCTCTTTTTGAGTGTGGATAGGAAGGATAGGAATATAAAAAGCAGTTGCTCAATATATCTAAATGTGTGCAACAAAGGAGGTAAGGGAAATAAAGAAAATGTTTTGCACTGATAGAGGGGGGAGAGGGGAGACTTGGGGGAGAGTTTGGTATCCTGCATCTGAAAGGGGGGGTCGCTGGTGGGCAACAACAGCAATGGGTAGGGTGGTAGGCTGCAACAACTGCGGTGCACCAATCTTTCTAAACATTGTCTGGAGTGTGGGAAGATGTTTAGTGTGCAACCACATAGAAAAACTTAGAAAGGAGATTGAGGGTCTGCAGGAGGAACTAAGACAGGCAAGGCAGATTGGGGGTGGGTTTAGCCCAATACTGGCGGGAGGAAGAAGGGGAGATGAGGGAGAGTGATTTAAGCCAACAGTGGTGAGGAGAGGGTCAGAAGAAGGGAAGCAGAGACAAAGGGGCCCAGGCCAGGAAGAACGATTGCCGGGGAAACCAGGTCAGGAGACAAAAGACAAATGGAAGGAGGGATAGGGACTTGTGAGGGAGGCGAAGAAGTGGCAAAAGTCATGGAGTGGAAAGGAGAGAACAGGTTACTATGAAGGGAGAGGGAGCGGACATTTGTGAAGGGTCTTCAGAAAACAGCTGTGCACTGCTAGAGAGGAAGAAAGTGGAGGAGGGAAATGATGAAATTAGAGGAGTAATTGATAAATGCCTGGACCAAAGTGGAGTGGGAGAAGTTCTGCTGGGAGAATTGCAACAGGGGTAAAAGGTGGAAATAATGTGCAGGAGGAAGAAGAGGAGCTGGAAATGAGAGAGGGAGATGAATGGAAGCACGCAGGGAGTAAGAGGGGTGGAATCTTAGTGCTGGGGGACTCAATACTAAGAGGAGTTAGGTGGGGTAGCAAGGGGGAGAGGCATAGTCGCATTTGGGTGGAGGCCATGCCAGGAATGACAGCGGAAAGGGTGGGACAGTCTGTTCCGAAATATGCTAGAAGGGGTAGGGACAAGCCTCATTTAATTATACATCTTGGGACAAATTACCTGGCTGACAAGACAGTAGATATAGTCCAGAGGAGGTTTGAGGAACTAGCACAATTATGTGAGGGGGCAGGAAGATCAGTAACTTTTTCTGAGACACTTCTGGTGCCAAAGGCAAGCATAACAAGAAAGCTGAGAATAGAGGAATTTAACGGATGGCTAAGAACCTGGTGTTGTGCTAAAGGGTATGGGCTGTTGGGGGGTGGGGAGGACCTGGGAGGACAGTAGTCTCTATGCCAAGGACAGACTACACTTGAGTGAGGAGGGAAAGAAAGTGTTGAAACAGAGGATGAGAGCGTATATAGGAAGTTGGGAATTTAAACTAGGAGTGGGGTGGCAGTTGGGGAAGAGATATGCAGAGACCACAGGTTGGGAAATCATATGAGCTTACCCCCCATAACAGTGACAAAGGACAAATGGCAAGTACTATTGGTGATGCTAGGAAAGGAGGGCAGGATGGGAGGGGGGAGGGTGGAAGGTGGTTACCCTTAATGTTAGGAGCCTTGGGAGGAAAACTGCAGAGTTCCAGGTTCTCATGGCAGAGGGAGAGGTGGACATTGCAGCTATCACAGAAACATGGGCCACCCAATATAATGACTGGGACCTGTCTGTACCAGGGTACAGGTTATTTCGTAGGGACAGGGTGATTGGGAAAGGAGGGGGAGTGGCACTATATGTGAAGGAAGGACTGAAGTGTGTAAGGGAGGAAGGGGAGGAGGGTAGTACGGAGTCACTTTGGGTGCAAATCCAGGATTCCAAGAATAGGATTCTTAGAATGGGAGTGGTGTACAGGCCACCATCTCAGATGGAGGAGTTAGACAGGGAACTAGCGGGACAGATCAGGAGGACCTGCAGAAAGGGTGGTGTGGTGATTGTGGGGGACTTCAACATGCTAGGAGTGGACTGGAGCACCCCAACAACCAGGAACAGAAGGGAGCAGGTACTGCTGGATGCTTTCCAGGACAGCTTCCTGCTGCAAATGGTCAGTGAACCAACCAGGTTCGGGAATACCCTTGACCTTGTGCTGGCAAATGGGTACTTTGTGAGAGAACTTACAGTGGAGGAACCGCTGTCAGGGAGTGATCACCACTAAGTATGGCTCACATTGGATATGGGCAAGGAAGGAGTGGAATCTGGCACAAGAGTGCTGGACTTCAGGAGGGCTCACTTTGGGAGGATGGAGGAAGTGGTAAAAGGGTACCTGGCTGGAATTCAATCTAGTATGGATACTAACCAGAGGTGGGAGCTCATAAAGCTGGGGATAGTGGAGGCAACCAAAACCTGCTGCAAAGCCCAGAGCAAGAAGGCTAGGGCTAAGAAACCGAGCTGGTTGAGCAAGGAGGTCATGGAAAAGGTAAGGAGGAAAAGAGCTGCCTTAGGAAGCACAAGAAAACAGGAGGGGGAAGACAGAGAGGAGTACTTGACATAATCAAGGACGGACAAGGGCAGTAAGGGGAGCCAAAAGCATCTACGGAACTCAGGTTGGCACAAGGCATTAAGAAGGGAGAAAGACTTCTTAAGTACATCAGGGAGAAAAGGAGCTGTAAGGACCACATAGTAAGGATTAGGAAGGAGGGCGTTGGGTGGAAGCAGGCACATAAGGCAGAAGCACTAAATGAGCACTTGCTGCTCAGTATTTACTAAAGAGAAGAGGGGATGACACCCAAGGTGGGATAAATGGCAGAAGCAGAGGAGAAGTGGTGACAGATGGGAAATCATGGAGGGCAGATTTCGAGAGGGTTTGAAGGCACTGAGGGTGGACAAGGCGCCAGGCCCAGATGGCATCCACCCAGGAGTACTGAAGGAGCTGGCAGAGGTCTTTGCAGGACCTTTGGCAGACCCTATTTAATGCCTCACTACATTCGGGGTGTATACCTCAGGACTGGAGGATGGCCTCATGTGGTGCCCTCCACAACAGTGGCCCCAAGGATGAACCGGGAAACTACAGACCAGTGAGCCTCACATCCATCGTGGGTAAGCTAATGGAGACTATCCTGGAAGGAGGCTGGTGGCCCTCCTAGAGACCAGGACTACAGGACAGCAGACAGCATGGCTTCATCACGTGGCAGATCCTGCCAAACCAACCTGGTCGAGTTCTATGACTGGGTAACTAGGCAACTGGACAGGGGCCATGCAGTGGATGTCCTCATCTGGACTTCAGTAAGGCATTTGACTCAGTGCCACATGGAAGGCTGGGAAGGAAGTTAGTAGGCACAGGGGTGGGTGCAAAGCTGGTGAGATGAGTAGGAAACTGGCTGCAGGGAAGGCAACAGAGGGTGGTGGTGGGTGGGGAGCTCTCACACCCAAGGGCAGTGATGAGCGGTGTCCCACAGGGCTCGGTGTTGGGACTAGTGTTGTTTGGGATATTCATTGCAGACATATCATGGGACATCAAGAGCAAGATCAGTCTGTTTGCTGATGATACCAAGGTTGGCGTGGTGGTGGATGACTTAGGGGGATGGCAGGGGTTGCAGGATGATCTGGCAAAGCTTGAAACCTGGTCAGACACCTGACAACTGGGGTTTAATGCCAAAAAGTGCAAGGTGCTGCATTTTGGGATGAAGAACTCAAGGAGGAGTTACCAGTTAGGGGGAGTGCAGCTAGCCCAGACAGAGGAAGAGAAGGTCTGGGTGTGCTCATTACAGGGTCAATGAACAACTCAGCACAATGTAGGAAGGCAGCTGCAAAGGCCAACAAAATGCTGGGTTGTATTGCAAGGTGTATATCCTCAAGGAGGGAGGAGGTGATTCTGCCACTGTATAGATCATTAGTTAGACCACACCTGGAGTACTGCGTGCAGTACTGGCGTCCGTATCTGAAGAGGGACATTAAGTTACTGGAGGGGGGGTGCAGCGCAGGGCGACAAAGATGATCAAGGGGCTGGAGGACTTATCATACGAGAGGAGGTTGAAGGAGTTGAACATGTGCTCACTGGAGGAGAGGAGAGACAGGGGTGACATGATTGAAACCTTTAAATACATGAAAGGAATAAAAGAGACGGGTACAGAGGGGCTGTTCAAAGTAAGGGAGGGGAGGGCCACCAGGGGCCATGATATGAGACTGGAGCGAGGAAGGTTCAGGAGGGAGATGAGGAGACACTTTTTTACAGAGAGGGTGGTGGCTGGGTGGAATGTGTTACCTGCAGAAGTGGTATGCAGTAGAACAGTGGACTGCTTCAAAAGAAGATGGGACAGGACAAGGGGGGAGGGTTAATGAAGGGGAAGGGTGGAAGGGAGGGGCAGCTGCAGAATAAGGGGTGCTAGCTGCACATTCAAGCAGACTTGATAGACCTCTAGGCCTTTGTCTGTTGGCAAGTTTTGTATGTTCGTATGTTCGTAACATCTAGACCCCAG
Source organism: Neoceratodus forsteri (assembly GCA_016271365.2). Taxonomy (NCBI): domain Eukaryota; kingdom Metazoa; phylum Chordata; order Ceratodontiformes; family Ceratodontidae; genus Neoceratodus; species Neoceratodus forsteri. The sequence goes on along the minus strand of CM057449.1, from coordinate 575,411,844 downwards.
GGGTGCAGCATTGGCACTGCAGGGCCATTATGAAGCCTAAAGCTCCAATTGTTCCTCAGTTTTCTCCACACCCCTTGCTGAGAGTGTCCATACGCATGTGGAGGCACATGCACGCAGTGACCTACAGCACCCTCCCTGTCCTAGTCACACCTGACTGCACTACCTCTGAGCCTCCACTCTGGGGCAGCCTTGCAGTGGGAATGTCTGAGTCCCTATCCAGGAGGGGAGAGCTGCCCGACGAACTGATCAATCCATCTCCAGGCACCCCCCCCCGCTGACCCCGGCTTATTCCCAAACCCAGGTCACTGGCAAGTTGTGAGATGTGGCATCCAGTGCTTTAAGCCTCAGCACCATTAGGCCAGCCATAAGGCAGAACTTTTACAAGATAAGTGAAACCTCAGGTATTTTATGGTGTTCACCTACAATCCCATGGTATTACTGGTCAGTGCTATTATGCCTCTCTGCCCCCAGCATCAGTGACTTGCTTTTGGACCAATTTATTTTGTGCCCAGATAACACGCCATACTCCTTCAACAGCTGATGTGCTTCAGGCAGACCAACAGTAGGGTCATAAAGATACAGCAGCACATCAACCGTAAATAGGGATATATTGTGTTCTTCTCTTTGACCCACCTACAAACCTGCAATATTCGGGTTAGCTTTGGGTGCTGCTGCTGCCATGAGTGTGACGCTCTGCCGCTTGCTTATGATTATTGTATGATATTGGTATTATACATACGTGGTCTCTGTATGACATTTCAGTGTGTGAGAAATTTGGCCTGTAACTTCAAGTTGTCAGTGGCTGAGAACTACAGGATGTAATTATACTGACCAGGGGAACCATTTAATTGACTTCCTTGCAAAATTGCATTTTATTACCTTTTTATCACCTGTCCAGGCTTTTGAAGTTGAAACCAAATGTGACTTTATGACATCAGAAAAAGGATGTCATTAGTCTCATTCCTGTTGTCTTTTTAACACCTTGTGGCCAGTGCAGACTTGTTACGTTCAAAGAGAAATGTTTAATTAAAGACTGTCATATTTTGGAAATGGCTCATTACAGATTTTTCAAGGAAATGACTCATATCCTCAGAGACACTTATGTCTGATAATTAAAATCTAAGGAAGGATCCTGCTGACCTCATCCAAAAGGAGTTGAGGGTAGACAGAGTTATACATGTAACATCGTAGATGAAGTATCATTATTTATCTTGGGCTCTGAAAACAGAAAGTTCTCTCTAATTAAAATCAGCACTTACAAAAAGGTAATGCTTAGATAGCAAAGATCTAAAGTATTGTGGTAGGAGTTTTGTTCTGTAATTTTCCCATTTTCTTTTGTGATGCAAGGTCATGCTATTCGTTCTGTATTTTATTTTACTTATTTTACAATTTTTAGTAAACATTTTCTTTATGATATTGCCTGTGTCTCCTCAGTCATTTTTGCATGTCATTGTTGAGCTGATATTAAGTCTGACAGCTGTAAGAGCTTGCATGGTGTTGCTAAACTGGAAAAAGGTAAGAACATCCTAGGTCTGTTATAGAGTTATAAAGGGATAATTTTGGATACCTGGTTAGGTGCCTCTGGTGAAGGATTGTACCACATTCCCCAAAGAGGGTATGTATCCTAACCTGTAACATGGGTATGCTAGCATAAGGTTCACAGTTTGAATCCTTCCAGAACTTGAGATTAAAGGTTATTTATACCCAAAGCAAACAGAAGGGTTACTCTGTCTGTTACCTGTTCACACTATTGCCCTCTGATGTTGGCACTGTGGGAACAGAGGGCCTGACCTGCAGAGTACATTTGTGACAATGGGTTCAAACGATATCTTGTATAGCGGAGGGGAAATGAGACACCAATGTCTAGTGCCTCGCCCTAAAGGGAAAGAGGATGTGAGCCCCTCATTAATAAGGATCTGAGCAACCGGGTCTCGATACAACGTCCCACTCCATGTGGTTGAAGGCCTTTTTGACATCCAGTGTAAGGATCACTGCCCCATGCCTATCCACTACCTTAGACCATCTATGAAAGATATTTAGCAATCTCCTGACATTAGTGTTTCTCTGCCACCCTTTAACAAAACCAGATTGATCCAGATGGATAACTTCTTGCAGCACTGGTTCTAGTCTGGCAGCCACAACTTTTGCTACTATTTTTAGGTCTGCCATAAGTGTGAGACTGGCCTATACAAAGCACAGAGGGTGTGATACTTCCCTGGTTTAGGTAACACTGTAATTGTTGCCAACCGCATGGATGGGGGCAGGTAACTCTTGTCCAAACTCTCTTGTATCATGTTAAAGAGAGTTCCCCTAGATCAGCCAGGAAAACATTATAAAAATCAATAGGAAATCTGTCAGGTCTTAGGACCCCCCTCCCTCCCCCACACACATCCCAAAGTCCCTTGACTGCCTTTTCAGCTTCCACCCACTGCAGTGGCTCATTGAGCTTATCCTGACAGCATGGACATGGAAACTGGAGTGATATGGGATTTGGCAAAATAGTTTTTAACCTGCATGGGGTGGGGATCTGCTTCTTTTGTGTACAACTCTTTATAAAATGCACAGAAGATGTCTCCTATACTCTCCCTGCTGGAAGTGAGTCTCACCCTCTCTGCCTGTATTTGGGCTTTGTTTCTCACTCCCTCTCTGGCATAAATCTGCCATGCCAGCAGATTGCCCCCTTGATCACCTTCAAAATATTGTACCACTTGCATTAGGAGGATTGCCTTCTTTATTCCACAGATGACCTACTATTGTATTCTTATTTAACTTTCTGCAGTCTCTAATAGAGACCGTAGGATGGGTTAACCATATGGTCTCTTTCCATTTGCACAATTTTGGCCTCTAAGGAAGACATAGCATTGATCTGCTGCTTCCTTTGGTGGTTGGCATGGGTATGGTCAGTCCCAGGAATACTGCCATCAGTGCTTCCCACCTAGCTGAGTGAGAAGTCTGGTCAGTCCTGTTCAGTTTCAGGTATTCTTTCATGACCTCTAAGACCATAGCTTTGTACTCATGCTGCTTCAAGAGTACAGGATCCAGCCTTCAAGTCCTCAGCAGATGGGGAGAGCTTCCCATGGTCATTGTCAATCAAACTGGGACATGGTCGGTGACCAAAAGAGATTCATATTGTGTCTTTTCTACAGACTCACCTACTACAAATGACATGAGTATCCTTTTGATGCGTGTGTTATGTGCAAGCAAGCCGGAATAGAAACTATAGGTTCTACCACTTAGATTCTTGTATCTCCATCTTTCAACTAGGTTAAACATGCCCATCTAGTTTTTAAGAGCTTTGCCACTTCTGGACATTGGGACCACTGTTGTGCTAGACCTGTCTAGCACTGAGTCAAGTACACAGTTGTAGCCCTCACCCAGCACCCACAGGCCAGCAAAGTTAATCATTTTTAGTGCCATGTTTGTAAAGAAAGAGGGGTCATCAGCATTGGGACTATAGATAAACCCTACAAAAACAGAACTACCATTATGCTTTCATAGCTGTACAAGTGTATAATGACCCCCAGCATAATTTTTTAACTTTTAACACCTCACCTGGGAAATGAAGCCACAGTCACACCTTCATCGCCCTTAACTTGGAATTGAAACAGGGGTCATGCCATGTACCCCTCCCCCCCACAAACAGGAGACTTTTTTCTGCATCTCCTATTTAGTCATATAAGTTTCTTGCATAAGTATGATTCCCTCATGAGCTTTATTACCCTGCTGAATGTTCTCTTTCATTTCACTATGTTTTTACAGCTATTTACATTTTAGGATATGATATGGGTTTTGTCAGTTATCTGTTATCAGTGAAATGCTATCCTGCTCCCTAAGCCACGTGCATGGGATAAATCTTCTTTGCATGAATCAGTAATATAGTGAATGTGCATGTACTGCAATCTAATATGCCACAATGTTTTTTTTTTAAACACAACCCTTGCCCCCTCCGTCCCACCCAATACACAAAGAATCCATCCCTTCTTTACAACAGATGTGCAAACATATTAAACAGCAAACTGGAACTTCACCATTCCCACCTAGTTGAGTTAAAAGCAGCTCAAAACAACTTCCCCTGTGACTGGTTGGTGGATTTCATATAATGTTGGTGCTAGGATGGCACCATATTGAAATATTAATATGTCTTGTATTAACACAACATTTTAATTTAAACAGTCATCTACCACAAAACAAGCCAGGGGCAGAGGTACAAAGCATTATATTAACTTAGCTTTAACATGTCACTGAGTTCAGTGACAAAGTGGTCCCTTCTTGTGCTATGTGCTACTTCCAGCTATAGGTAGGGCGTCATACACCCAATTGTCCTATTACTAGTGCTAGCTGAGGAGAAACCATACTACCCCAGTCAAACCAATACTACCCTCATCTACTGCACTCAAGTTGTCACCTCAATACATAAGGCAGGGTGTAATCCTTCAGTTAGATACAGAAAGACCGAGAGAGAGGTGGATAGGAAAAACTACCCCAGGTTGGCCAAGGTGGCAAGCAAGGTAGTGTGGTAGGTTAAGGAACAAAAAGAACTGCAGATAGCTGAGGAAATCAAAAAGGGGGAGAAGGACTTCTTTTATTACGTAAGCAAAATAAGATCAGGACAGAGCCAATAGGGCTGTGACAAGCTGCCAAGTGACCAAAGTTACACATTTGCGTAGAAAATATTGAACACCTGGGTGTAACTTGGCCATTTTTTGAAGGTGTTGCACCAAATTTTCAACATGGCCTTTTTGGGACCCCTCCTCTTGAAGAGTGCCAGTGTCATTTTGCTCACTTGTCCCAAAAGGTGATTTCACAGACTGACCACGCCATTCTGTGCCACAGATATGACAACATGTTTCAGGAAGGATGTGAAAAATGACAGCTGTACTGTTAAAAAGGAGGAATGCAAAAACGGCAATGTTGAAAATCTGGAGTGAATATATTAAAAATTGGTGAAGCTAGGAGCGTGCGTAGAAACTGCACAATGCAAGCTTGTAATGCAGTCACGTTTTGGAATTTTTTCACCAAATTTGCAACATGGGCTTTTTGGGAGCACACCTCATGAACAGTGGCACTGTCATTTTGTTAATCGGTCCTGAAAGGTGATTCTCTGCAGCAATCGTGAAATCACCTTTCGGGACCATGTAACAAAATGACAGTGACACTTTTTATGAAGTGGGGTCCCAAGAACTCCATCTTCAAAATTTGGAGCCAAAATTCCCCAAATAGCTGATTTATCAACTTATGTTGAAAATCCCATTTAATGCCATTACACACATTTACCTTTGATTCTTCAGTTTGCGGTTCGGCTTTGAAGAGTGCAGCCGTGTCCCAGTCCAGAGAAGATGACAGTGCCACCCTCCGGAGGTAAGTATGGGATAAGGGGGTGTGGGGAGGTTAGTGCTCAGTGGGAGAATGGGGGTGGGGAAGGAGACTGGAAATGATGACGAGATGAAGTCATCTTTACAGGTAAAAAAACACATTGTGGGAAGGTTTTATTTATTTACAGGAAAATGAAAGAAAACATACATTTGGGCACACTGGGTGGGTTCCCAGTGTACCACATAAGTTGGGGAGGTACATGATGCTGACATGGGGATTGGGCACCCCAGTGTCAGAAGGATGGAAAAGGAAAAACAAACATTTGGGAACACTGGGGTGGGCTCCCAGTGTGCCACATAAGTTGGAGGGCACATAATGCTGACACGAGATTAGGGACCCAGATGTCGTGGGGATGGGGAGCAGTGAGGACAGCAGCAGTGGGAGGATTTTATTTCCTGCCAGTGCTGGCGGTGGCGATGCAACCATGCATGTGTGGCACTCGCACATGCATAGTTGTGGTGAATGGCATTTTTTTGCCATTCACTACATGGTGGCACCAGCAGAATTATGCATGCGTGCAAAGTTAATCATCCATAGTTCTTGATCCAGAATGTGGAAGTAACAGCTGAAATAGTGCAACTGTTATTCCGTAGCACCCAGTCGTGGCAGAGTGTTTCAAGCTCCATTGGACTTTTGGAAGGATACTTCCAGAAGTCCAATGGAAGGTTCCACGATCAGCTGTTTTTAGAGCTATGTTCCCAAAATGACTGTAGGCTCTGCCCACAGCCCTAAAAATGGACAAGAAGGACAGGATTGTTAGGCTTAGGAGAGGAGATGACTGGGTAGAGGAGAATGGGGGAAAGGCTCAGGTTCCGAACAAATACTTCTTCTCGATCTTCACAAAGAAAAAAAACAGGCTGGTGCCTACAGGCTGGAGAAGGGGAACAGGGGGAAAGGGAGCATGGATGTCGTGATGGAGGAGGATAGAGTGAGGGAGGGGCTGCTAGCACTGAAGGTGGACAAGTCACCAGGCCAGCATGGCATACACTCAAGGATACTGAGGGAGATGGCAGGGGAGCTTGCAGGACCACTGGCAGGCTAGTTCAATAGTTCCCTGGAACTGGGTGTGGTACTGCAGGAATGCAGAATGGTACATGTTGAGCCCCTATAAAAAGAGCAATCCCAGGGATCACCCAGGGAATTACAGGCCTGTCAATTTGATCTCAATTGTGTACACGTTCATGGAGACCGTACTTAAGGAAATGCTGGTACTGTAGGTTATCTAGAGGATGATGGTCTCTAGGATGAGTGGCAGCATGGGTTTGTGGGAGGGAGATCATGCCAAATGAATCTGATTGACTTCTTTGACTGGGTCATTAAGGTAGTGAAGAGGGCCAGGTAGTGGACATACTTTATCTGGACTTTATGACAGGGTTGAATAAGGCCCTGTCCCATTTGTTATGCAGAAAGAGTTAAATGCAAGGGTCTGTTCTAGCCTCTCCTTTTCTGTTTCTTGTTTGTCTGGTTGCACAACCAAATGTTCTTGTGAAACCTAGGAAATGATTATTCTCACGGTCTCGCAATTCTCCACCTCTCGCTATCTCTCTGCCTTCTCTTGCTGTTTCTATCTTTTCTTCCCCCTTGCATATCTGCGGTTATAAAAATATACGTGAATCCTTATGTGAAACTGAGATCCATTGGATTGGAAATGTATATAGTTATACTGTTGAAATGATTGCAAAAAGCTGTTTGGAATTTAGGGGGCTGACCTCAAATGCAGTTTGAGCTCCTCTCAGGCTTGTTTGCAAACTATTTTGCAGAGCTGCCAGTAAGAGGCTAGCTTGGGACACTGTTCCATTTGTAAGCCTGCTCTGCAAAGAAATTGACAAAGTTCTGATACATTTTGTGAGAAACAGGATGTCTCCTTAACAAGCTCAGGATGAAGAAGTTAATTGTCAGGCAAAGACTTGTTATAAAAAGAGCAGCAATATTTTTGCTGGAGAGACTGAAACTTGAAAACTAGAGATACCCTCAGATGAAGGACTTTGTTTTCTTTGTACTGCCTTTGTAAATAGTTATACTGAACAATTATTGTTTTTATTTTCCTGTTATTGATAATAAAGTGCTACTTGCGAATTTTACAACTGCTCCTGGTCTTCCTAAGCTTCCTGACCTATGCCTCAACGACAGACTTCAACAAAGCCTTTGATTCTGTACCCCAAAAGAGGTTGATCAGGAAGCTGACAGATCTTTTGGTTGGTTATTAGATGACCAGGTAGGTAGAAAACTGGTTGAGGGACAGGACCTGGAGGGTAGTGATGAGGGAGAGTTATCCAGCACCAGGAAAGTCACCAGCAGGGTCCTACAGGTCTCTGTGCTGGGGTCAGTGTTGTTCAATGTGTTCATCAATGGCATGCCACCAGGTCAGCTGACTCACCCAACTTCTTAACCTCTCTTTTAACCTCTGCTCTGTTCTTCACTACTGGACTTTAGCCAAGAGTCTCTCTTTACACAAAGAGAGGTGACCTTGGTAGCTTATGACCTATATCATCCCACCTGTTCTTACCAAACTGAATCTTAATTCTTCCACATTCTCTGCTCCACCAACTTCACATCACTGTTCAAGTCTGGCTTCTGCAAAAAGCACTCCACTATCTCCTAACTCTCATGTGTTACTAACAATCCTTAAAGGAATAGACCAGGGGCACATTAACACTGCCACTTTCATTGACCTACCAAAGGCCTTGGACATGGTAGCACACTCCCTCCTTCTGAACACACTGGGAAGTGTGAGTCTCTCAGTTCCGGCTGTCAGTTTGTTTCATATCCTACATTGTTTGCCATCTATAGTCAATCCAAGTTAGTGAGGCCTTGTCCCCACTCCTAATACAGTCTGTTTCACTATGCCCCATACTGGGCCCCATCCTGCCTTCCTGCTTCCTTAATAACCTCCCTTTATTTTGTGTTGACATGCATGTTCATATGTATGCAGATGATACTATACTCTGTACTTATAGTGCCCCAGTCTGTGCCCTGGAGACAATGCTATAGCATGACTTAATCAATGTCCAGTGCTGGTTCCTGTCTCATCAACTTCTTGTCAGTACCAAAAAGATGGTGTCTATGACCTTCTGTACTACCCAAAAACTTGCCAGACTTTTCTCCCCCAAGACTTGTCTACTCTGGACTGGTCCCCCTTGTTTCTCACTTCAAGTATTTAATTGTATGACTGGATGGAAGACTTGACTTCTCGCCCCATATCCATGCTATTTAAAGAAAGCTCCACCCTAAACTTTTTGCCCACTATTTATATGGGAGCAATTGTAGGCTAAACCCTTCTTGCTTCTCATCATCCTTAGTACAAACCTTAGTATGGCCCTATCACAAGAATGATTGCATACCACTCCCAGTCTGCCAGGAAATTGTCACCAAATGGTTCTCTCAGGGTTTGATTTTGCAGATGTAGTCTGTGACGCTGCCCTTATCTTCTCTCTTGCCAGACTGGACACTCTCTTCCACTGCCATCTGCCACTTTGCCTCCAATGGCCCCTCCCATACCCAACATTGCTCTCTTTACATTAACCTCTCCCTCCTGCATCTTACTTCTCTCCATCTCGCTCCTCATGTATCCTTCCTATCTAAATGCTGGTTCCCCTATCTCCCTCCTTACTTCTCCTCTTCCCTGTCCACTCCACCTCATCTCACATTGCTCCAGGACTCTCCACTTTCTTCATTCCTGACTCTACATCTGGTGTCAGGTAATGCACTTATCTTACTCCATCTGGAAACACCTTTCATCCATACTTCATCTACCTTTTTCCTACTACCCACTCAAGCATGATTTTCTCCCTCTGCTTAGGTCCTGGTTAGTTTATATTGAGCCATTAACCTTCTCATGTGCTGTTCTGTTGCTACTCTTTGCACATTTGTTTTTCTCAGGGTCTGCTAAACTGCATTTTACCAGGTAATCCAAGCTAAGCTTCCTGCACCCATTTCTGCCTATACCTCACCCATTGTGTATATAACCTGTACAATTTCACTCTATAAAGCAATTGTAACTTTCGCACTGTTAAAATTGCTATTGGTTGCACATATTACACATACCGAGTACAATTTTACTGTACTGTATATATTGAGTGTTACTTTACCAAGTCTACATGTATTGCTATTCATGCTCACTCTCCCTGGATTTTGCCTGGAAAAGAGCCTTGGCTCAGCATGCCATTCCCAGTTAAACATTTTCATTAAATAAACAAAGAAATTATGTAAGCAATACTGTAATACCCAATAGGGTGGGCATTATTGGGAAATACCGGACCGCCCAGGGGCGTATCCTGGACAGCCACAGGCGGAGGGCCTTATAGACCCTGAAGGTCTGGTATTTCCTATAATGCTCACCCTGGAGGGTATTATTGCTCTACAAATGGCCCATTGGTAATATATTTTATAAAATAGAAAAAAAAAAACATTTTGAAGTAGTCTAATTGATGTTTAAAAAACTTTGAAATAATTTTTTTTTGTAAAATAGTTCCTGTACTGTTGCATGTCTATCACTAGAGGGTAATCTGGTTTAGAACATTTTGTCTGTATGAGCTACGTGGCTGCCCCGTGGGTTTATGGGATTTGTAGTCCTGTGTGAAAGATGCAGATGGGGTTCAAGGCCGCAGAGTAATTTGGAGTGTAGGATTTACTAGGTACATTTTGTGGGGAGAGTTTAGCTAAAGACATGGAGCCCAGGAACCGCTGGTTTGGACAGTCAGTAAGGAATCAGCCATTGGGAGTGCTGGCCATGACAAGATGGGCGCAGTTTAACCAAAAACAAAAGAAATATGAGGAACAGCCAGTCGAGTAACCTCAACATGCAGGAGGAGGAGCAGGAGGTATGTGTACAGTATGCCTATTGTGAAGTCGGGGTGAGGAGCGGAGGTAGGAATTTCTTGAATTTGGCTTCCAATATATGCAGTTTCTTTTATGGCTCATTCAGTACTACATCGCCAGGCTTTTTAGGAGTGGGAGCCATATGTTAGCGCAGGTGACACGTTACTGCTGATGATTTCAGAAAAAAAAAACTTTTAGACTGTTTGAAGTCTGGAATACCTAACAGATGAGTGTCTGTCAGGCTGGTCTTGTGTTTTTTGTGTGTTTGGGTTAGGAGACTGTTGATCGCTAAATGAGGGGAAAAAAATGGCAGCTGCTCAGACTGAAAATTCGAGGTGCCCAATCATATGCTAAGTAATGGGGCACCCCGGATTGGCACTTGTTTTTTTTGCTGGGCATCTATTGAAAAATAAATGCATGCCTGGTATGGCCTTTTAGCCGGTCAGCATGCATTATTTTTCAAGCCCATTTTCTAAAGCAAGATAGTAGCTGGAGGCAGAGTTTATAAGTGGGTTTAGTGAGATCTAGATCACATTGACAATTTTGTCTTGGAGCACTGATGATAGAGTGTTTACAAGAACGCTCAACAGGAACCAGCAGGCCTTAAGGATTTCTGCTGGTAGTGAGATAACAGCTAGAGATGAAGTATTAGAAAGATGTTAGATGTAGAGCAGCAGGATTATGATGGTGATTTACTAAACTTGCGAGAATCACTGAAAATGTTCTGACAGACTGGAAGTAAAGAATGTTCACATAGAAAGATGGATAATTGAGAAACAGGATATTTTTAATATCAGGTTAGTGAGGTATAGGAATTTAAAAAAAAGCAGCTGCTGAGTGTTTTTTTTTTTTTCCAGTTTAGAGTGTGCTGCTATTTCCCAGTAAGTATTGGTAGTGTTTTTTTTTTTTTTTGTCAACATTACATCAGGCACCTGCCCAAGCATTATATGAAAGACTCTAATATAAGGTCAGGTGATGGTTCTTGGCAAAGAAATCCACTGTTTTTTTCTTGCCACTTATATGGTCCTCCTTTATATAACATTTATTAGAGGCTTCCCATAATTGTTTTTTTTTTGTATTTCAGTGTTGCTGCTGTACATTATACTTATTAGTATGTTTATGATTTATTCTTATTATAAAAAACAATTTTACTCAGTATCTGTGTAATGATCTTTCGCATTTCCCTTCCACCGATATATGCCTGGGAAAAAGATGTCATCAAATTCAGTGTGCACTCCTGTTCAAATATTTTTAATAAATGCTGTATAATAAACTAAGTAAATCCTTACGTGGTTAAACATAAATACTCACACATGAACACACACACGCACACACACACCCTTGTATTCATATAATTTTAACATTTTATACAGCCAGTGTTAAACCTGACAGGGGGTTTGCAATCAATAAAACATCTGGGAGATAACTGACTGATTCCACTGTAGATCCCTGAAAGGCTTGAGATAAGCTAGCAAATTAACTTTTTAGCATGCATGCAGCCTGTATACTTTGAGATTCTTTTCAGAGAAGTGCCCTTAGGTTCCCCAAATTCTCAGAATGAATTATTTTAATAAACATGAAAGTAGGTAGCAGAGAAAACAAATCATAGCTGCAGTCAGACTGATGAAAAAGTAGAATTAGGACTGAATAAAAATAGTATCTTATCCTGTTTGAATGCTACACTCTAGATGTGGATTTAAATAGCTATGATCTTAGCAATATGGCACTGTAACTTGAAAGACAAATGTCATTAAAAATAAATATGTATTTGATTGAAGTAGTAATTTACATTTGTCAGATTTGCAAGCTTCTAAGTATATTGCAGCTGTCACCCATCTAACCAAAATGACTGGATTGAGACTTTTTTTGTTCACTGATGCAGAGTGTACAGTAGAATGTAATCTGCATACCCTAAGGAATCAAAGATGCAAGAATGAATTGGAGACTATGCATATCTATATTCATTGCAAAAACCTTTGTTAATGCACTAGTTAGGGTTAAAGTGGAAAAAGTAAGGACATGTGGCTAGGGTTTTCAACCTTAACACTCCATTCCCTGCTTTGCAGGGAGCACAGCAGTTACACTATCAGCAAAGTTTGAGAACAGAAGGCACAAACATGTATTTCTTATTTCTTAGGACTCATCAGTGTGCCTCATCTGTATCTCAACCTAGAGGACAGAGGAACTAGTTCTAGCATGGACTTATTGGTTTGGGTCATGATGATCACAAAATAGGAAAGCAATCTAAAAGACACAGCATAGAAACATAGAAATTGTTGGCAGATAAGGACCACTAGGCCCATCCAGTCTACCCATAGGCCATATGCATTGTATGTGACCACTGACTCTATGTGATCAATGGCTTTTCATCACTCCATCCCCTCTCAAGCTTCCCTGGTGCCTGTCACAGGCATGCTTAAACCCTGCCTCCTGTGGCAGACTATTCCAAGCATTGACTACACTTTCTGAGTAGAAAAACATCCTCACATTACCTCTTAATCTAACCCCTTCCAATTTCAAATTGTGCCCCCTTGTTCTAGTACTTTTTCTACATTGCAAAAGGTCTCCCACCTGCACCTTGTTTATGCCCTTGAGGTACCTGAAAGTTTCAGTCTTGTCCCCTCATTGTTTCCTCTCCATCAGTGAGTACATATTGAGGTCCCTTAGTCACTCCTCATATGTTTTGTGGTGCAAGCCCTGCACCATCTTTATTGCCCTTCTTTGGATAGTCTCCACCTTATCTATGTCCTTGCACAGGTGTGGCCTCCAGAACTGCATGCAGTACTCCAGGTGAGGCCTTACCAATGTTTTACACAATGGCATCACTATCTCCCACCTCCTGCTAGTGATACCCTGCCTATGCACCCCAGCATGCCACTGGCAGTCCCTGCTGACTTTGTGCACTGCCTTAATACCTTATGGTCATTAGAGATGATAACCACTAGGTAACTTTCCTCCTTGGTGAGAGCCAGCTCCTCTCCCCCTAACCTGTAGCACTCCCCATGGTTCCCTCTACTCAGTTGCATTATTTAGCACCTCAGCACAAATGCAATGTGGCAAGAATTACCTGAGAAAGGCATTAGCAATAAAATTTCTTTGAAACCTGGCTTTATAGTCAACATTCTTCCTGGTTAATCCTTGCCTTAGTGCTTCTGTGTTAAGGTTCTTTGTCTTTGTATCTCATTCCTCTGGGTTGTGATGAGGCACATTGAATAGTAGGTATGGAGGGTTAGGAAGACCTCAACCAACTGTCTTCCTCCATGTAAAAGAAAGAATAAATTCTTTTTAAGTATATACTTTCTTCATTCGTTTTATTATAAAGTACCTAAATTCAGATTTCTTCTGTTTATATTTCAGGACCAACCTGCCCCTTCTTTAGAACTTTCTGGGCTAAAATGACAAACAAGTGTAATACAAATATTATTCTCAATCAAGTCTAACACAATCATTTTCTTAAAAATAAATTGATCATAAATTGATTCATGTTCAAGATGCAGGGGGAACATACTGTACCTGCTATATTGTAATCCTTAATACTATATTTTGCACCCTCACAGGATATTTCATGATTATTCTGGTTTAGATCTGAAAAATATAGAAATCAATGGGGGGGGGGCAAAATAGAAGTTTAAAATGAATAAACTAGTTTGATTTTGTTCATAATGTCTGAAACATTCTTCTTAGAAAAATCTTCTTTTTTAAAATTAAATCACCCTTAAATTCATTTCTTTACATTCCACCAGTTGTATTTGATACTTGGTTTCATACATGGAGCACAAGACAACAGAAGGCATTAGCCCATAGAAGTTGTCCCCACCTTTCAGTAGAGGCCACTGAGGGTGCCAACCAAAAGATGATGTTCTAATCTAGTCTTAAAGATACATAGATTAGGTGCTAGAATCACCTCATCTGGCAGTTTATTCCATAATCTAACAGCTCTGGCCTTAAAACTGTGTCTCCATAGTTCAGTTTTGCAATGTACCTCGACTAGTTGTAAAGTATTGCCCCTTAAATAGTAGGAAGATTCTATTTGACTTAAACCCAGTTCATTTCACAAATCTTCTTGCATAAGGATCCTATATAAGAGCCATAGGTCCCCTCTTGCTCTTCAGAATTCTAATGACCACAACCCCAATGTATCCAATCTGGCTTCATATGGTAAATCCGTTAGTCTAAATACTAATCTAGTTAATGATCTCTGTGGCTTCTCAACACTTTTTATATCTTTCTTTAGGTAGGGATTCCAAACAGCTGAACAATAATCTAGAAGTGGTCTTGTATATGTTTTATATACTGGTAAAATAATACATTCATTTCTAGAAAAAAAGGTTCTACAGATACAGTTTACTAAGTACATTGCCTTATTAGATACAACATCAATGTGCCCCCCAGTTTTCAAGTCATTTCCAACGTACACTCCTAGATCCCTTTCACAAACTGAATCCCTTAACTTTGCTCCTTGCATATAATATTCTTGATGTATATTGTTTTTTCCCATATGTAATACATTTTGGTAAACTGAATTCCATTTTATTTAGTTCTGCCCATTTACCAATAGTTATTAAATCTGGCCCTAATATTAGTCTATCTTCAAAAGAGTTGACCACCCCCCAATCTTCACATCATCAGCAAATTTGATTAATTTATTCCTACTACCTATTACCAGATCACTAATGAAAACATTAAACAACAGGGGTCCCAACACAGACCCCTGTGTCACCCCACTCGTTATCCCCACAGTAGTCTAAAAAACTTGCACTTATGGTTCTGCAAAAAAATTATACAGTTGTACTATTTACATTTTTATTTTCCTCACTACTAGTTTTATTTAATGTTAAATACTAACAGACTTTAACAGTTTTTACTGTATTCTCAGTATTGTGCACTCACCCAAGTTTGTGAAACTAGTTTTCCTTTCCTACTCCAAAAAGTATTTAATTAAGATTAATGGGCGTTATGCACCAAAGGGCAGGAAATATGTGCCGGAGGCATGTACCCCAACCTGTAGCTCTGCACCCGCAGACAGATGTGCACAGGCTGGTATTCACTAATGGCCACCACCTGTCCATAGCTCTGTCTCACTGGCATGTAGGACTCTGCAGTGTGGCAGGGGGCACAGTTGCGGACCCAGGTAGGCATCTAATGGGATGCCTGTCATGGGTCCCACAGTGGATTACTTGTGCTTGTCAGAACAGGTCTGGGTGCATGAATAGCACCTGCAGGAACCTGGACCCATGCTGCTATGCAGTGGAGGGGAGCGGTCCCCCCACCAAAAACATGCCCCCTGGACACACCCACCTGGTGCGCAGATGTCCTCCCCACCTGCCGGGCTACTGCCCCATGGCAGAACATCCCCCACTTGACCATCCTAGCCGCTGATCATACAGGGCACCCCCCCAGTACATGCCAGTCTGACCCTGGAAGAGTAACATATAACCTCCCAACACACACTGCAGTGCTCCCATCAATTGCTGTCCAACCCATACCTCTCAACTCTCCCTGAGTACAATGAACATGCCACATGTAACCACGCACAATTGCACTGTCCCTCATCCATACTGCAATCTAAGGCTGCTGCCCACATAGGGAATGTGCAGTAAACTGAGATGTTAAAGGGAAAGTAATAATATCCTAGGATGATGAATCATGAATAAACATTGTAAATCTGAATACAGTGTTTTGGGCATTGTTCTGGACTTGTATCTCCATGTCTGGGATTTTGTCCCTCATTCACTGGGAAAGTGTCCCTCATTGTCCCTTAGTTTAAGCGTCCAAACACATCCATGTCTCTCACTTCAGTGGTAAAAGGTTGTGAGGTATGGTCTGACCTGCCAACCCCGACACTGCAGCAGGAGCATTGGTTGCCTTTACACCCCCACACCCTGCAGCACTGGTAAGCCCCTTCCCTCACTCCCTCCATCCCTGTACCTTCAGACAGTACCACTGCATGGGATGGCAAGCAGTACAGCCCTCTGTGCACCTCCTTGGCTGCTGACCTTCCAAGTGATGCTGGGAGCATGCCTCTATGTATAGATGCACTCCCAGCAGCACTTGGCTGGCTGGTGGCCAAGGAGGTGTGCGAAGGGCCGTGTCACTGACTATTTCAGGCTGTGGCACTGACAGGATGGTACTGGAACAACAGGGGGTTGTTGGTGCCACAGGGGGTATGGAAAAGGCCACCAATGGTCCTGCTGTGGTGTTGGAGTCCGGGGTCATACTGCTGCTGATGGGAGTACTGCAGTGTGTGTTGGGAGGTACTACACAAGGGTCAGGGCTCCTGATGCATCAGTTGTAATGCACAATATAATGGTATGCAGTGATCCTGGTGGAGGGGTGGGGGTATATGTTGCACTACTATGGTCAGGCTGGCATGTGATGGTTGGGTACTACACTGAGGTTGGGGCTACCATGTTCCAGGTGGGAATGGAGGATATGTATGGAAATACTGGGGTTGGATAGGAAGTTGTTGGTGGGGTTGTTGGGTCCTTAGGGACTGGGCAGCCGGCCCACCGCAGGTTGCAGATCCACCACACCAGGATCCTGTTTGCCATCAGTGTGGCAACTCACTTAATCAGCTGCCACAGCCCTTCCCCTTCTGCCTAGTGGGCTGGAGAAGCACGGGGGGGCGTATCCTGGTCCTGCCTCGACCGGTGGGTGCTGTCTGTGGGTCACAGCAGGATCTGGGTTGCCATAACCTGCTCACCACTATGCCCCTCACATGCTGCACTGTGCACCTTTGTGCATGGTGCGTAGTGCAGTCACACCCCTTGCCCACCCTTGGAGCATAGCTGTTCACATGGCAGGGGGACTGAGCATGTAACTGTCTTGCACCCCATCCATGAATACCATGGGAGGCCTCAGGACCCCACTCTGCAGCATTCACATGTATTGATGCCTATGCACCAGTTTCCGTGGCACATAGGCATCATGCATAGGGCCCAATATTTGTATTATATTTGTTTGTCATATTAACCCAGAAAGTTCTAAAGAAGGGACAAGTTGGTTCTGAAATGTAAACAACAGAAAATCTGAATTTTGGCACTTTATGATTAAAAGAATGAACATAAGGCAGGCAGAGGCTGTAGGGACTACAGTGGGCTCTTGTACTGAAGGAGGTATGACAAAAGCACATCCCTCACTGGTCCAACTCAATAACTCATATGTTGTTTTTATGTGGTGGGACAGTCCCATACAGGAACCCGAGGCTGTGACCAATGAGGATGGGTGGGTCCTCCAGGAGGGAGACCCAGGGGCAGGAGGCAAATTATCCCAGAGGAGGAGAAAATTACTCCTGGTGGAGGACACACTTGTTAGGGGAATGGACTTGGGCACAGGTGGAGAGGTAGAAAGGGAGGTGGTGTCTTCCAGAAGGCACAGCTCGGAGGGAGGGTGAGCAAATTTAGAGGATCACTAAAGTAATTGCAAAGAAAGGGGAGCTGGAGGTCATTGTCCACCTGAGGACAAATGACCTACTGGGAAGGGGATGGATGTAGGGCAGGTACAGGAAGACTTCAGGGTGTTAGGAAGGTGGCTTGGAGAGGTGGCGAGCTCCATAACCTTCTCAAAGGTGCTGCCACTTCACAGCAGGGGATAAGCTAGGGATCTACACATCAAAAGCTTCAACACTTGGTTGAAGGGCTGGTACAGGGAAGAGAGTTTCAGAATCATTGGAGACTGGGGACCCACCTGGAAAGATGTGGATCTGTACAAGGGTGACAGCCTGCATCCATCTGCAAAGGGGACAGCAGTCCTCAAGGAAAAGTTTGGATGCTTCCTTATCAAATATTTAAACTAGCCACGAGGGAAGCAAATGGGAACTGGGAGTCTTAAGAAGCCCACCCCCATGGGTTAGACCAGACAGAAAGAGAAATAAAATAGATACAATGTTAGCAGACATACCTAATCAAGTTCTGAAGGGTATGGCAGACAAAGGGAAGCAGCAAGAGAAGGAAGCCAGAGTTAGAAGGAAGAAACCAGTGGACAATCGTGGGAATAGATGGTGGACAGACAGCAACATGTGGAAGGCAATGTATACAAACACCCTCAGACTGGGTAATAAAATTCCAAACCTGGTGGCCATGATGGTAGAAATGGACCTGGACATAGTGGCAACAATAGAGACATGGTGCACTGGAAAACACAACTGGAAGGTAAGTGTACCAGGTTACGCACTGTTCAGAAGGGATAGGAATGGTAAAAAAGGGAGAGGGGTGGCCCTACACTTCAAGTGAGACATAAAAGCTACTGTGGTACAGGGTAGACAGGGGGAGCCCGAGGCACTGTGGGTCATCTTGAATGAGGCAATGGCACAGCAATTTCAGTGGGGTGATCTAAAGACCCATGACTCATAGGGAGGAGGTGGAGAAGCTGAGAGTGGAGGAAATACATGACATGGCAACAAAACGGGAGGTACTGCTGCTGGGTGATTTCAATATACCAGATGTGGATTGGCCCATCCCAGTGGCAGTCACAGCCAGGAAGTGAAACATCTTGGACTACCTGCAGTGGGCAGGCTTCAGAAAGTTAGTGAAGAACCCACCAGGGACAGGGCAATTCTGGATTTAGTCCTAATCAATGGGGACATAATCACAGTAGTACAGGTGGAAGATCACCTCTAGGCCAGCGACTACCACACAGTGTGGTTTAGCATAGGTACGGGGCCACAGTCCAGCCACACAAAGGCAAAGGTTTTATATTTTAGTAGGGCAGAATTTGCTAGGATAGGAATGGCAATCAAAGAAGTCATGGAAAGGAAAGAGGCAGGAGGGGTGTTGAGTAGCAGTGGGCAAACATAAACGGAGCCAAAGTGGAGGTGATAAATCAGTGCATTAGGTTCATAAACAAAGGAAAAAGAAGGAAGAAACCACTATGTTTCTCAAGAGAGGTAGCAGAAAAGATTAGGACCAAGAGGGTGGTGTTCAGAAAGTATAAAAAGACACAGAAGGAAAAGAATTGGGTGATGTACCTGAATTGTGTGAAGGAAGCAGGGAAAGTTGGAGTGAAAAGGCCCAAACAGAGGAAAGATTGTCACAGACAGTGAAGAGAGGGATTAAAACATTCTATAGGTACATCAGTGAAAGAAAGAAGTCGGGGGGTTGTAAGGCTCAGAGGGGAAAAGAGGGGAGTGTGTGGAGGGTGACCAGGAAAAGGTGTCAGTGCTGAATACATCTGTTCAGTATTCACTGAGGAAGAGGAGGCTCAGGGGCCACAGCTAGATGCCAAAAATGAAGTAGGGAGGGAGGTGGACACCAGTCAATTTACAGAAGGTAGAGTCCTAGAGGAGCTCACAAAACTAAAGGTAGACAAAGCAATGGGACCAAATGACATAAATCCCATGATATTGAGAGAACTAAGAATGGTGTTAGCAGCACCACTGGCAGCCATGTTCAGTGAGTCACTCAGCAAAGGGGTGGTTCCAGAGGACTGGAGGAGGACACACCTGGTCCCCCTACACAAAAGTAGTAGCAGGGATGAGGCAGCAAATCACAGGTAGGTCAGCCTTACCTCAACAGTAGAGAAAAATGATGGAGGTTTTGCTAAAGGAGAGAACTGTGTAACACCTGGAATCCACTGGAGCATAGGACCTGAGGCAGCATGGATTCACTGTGGGAAGATCATTTCAAACACATCTAACAGACTTTTTTGACTTGGTGATGAAGGATGGTTCAAAGAGTGGCAACTGAGATTCAATGCAAAGAAGTGCATAATCATGCACCTGGGTGGTAGAAACCCTGGGGAGAGTCACAGGATGGGGAAGGGGGATACTGACAGTCGCCAGGGAAGAAAGAAATTTGGGGATTATTATCTCAGATGACTTAAAGGTAACAAAGATGAGTACAAAGACTGTAGGGAAGGCCAATGGCATGTTAGGGTGCATAGGGAGGGGCATCACTAGCCTAAGAAGACCACATCTTCAGAATGACATAGACTGGTTGGAGGTGGTCCAAAGAAGGGTAACAATGATGGTGTAGGGCTTATACCTGAAGATGTATGGGGAGAGACTGAAAGACCTCAGTACATATACAATGGATGAAAGGAGGGAAAGAGGGGATATGATAGAAACGTTCAAGTATCTTAAGGGCATAGACAAGGTGCAAGGGGGAGACACCTTTCAGTAAAAGAAGGGCACAAAAACAAGGGGGACACAATATGAGACTGGAAAGGGGCAGGATAAGGGGAAAAGTGAGGAAGTTCTTTTTTACAGAAAGGATGGTGGATACATGGAATAACCTACCCCAGGAGGTAGTGGGAGCATCAACAGTGGGAGGATTTAAACATGCATGTGATAGGCTTAAGGGACCCTAGAGATGGGAAGAAGAGGCTAAAGCCAATACCCAGATAGGGACATTGGCTGCCAATTAAGGTAGGAAAATTGGCCAGACTGGATGGGCCTGGCAGTCCTTATCTGCTGAAAATTTCTATGTTTCTATGTATAAAATATATTTAAAAAGAGTTCAGTCATTCTTTTAAATGGAAGAAAATAGTGGGTAGAGGCCTTACTACCCCTCCATACCATTTTCACAACCCTCTTTCTGGAAGAACTCACCCCCAAAATAGATTAAAGGTAACCCTGGGAGACCTGGTACTCTCAAACGGGGATGAAGAGAGGATCTCCAATTTAGAAGTCGGAAGCTGTCCGGGAACAAGGGACCACCAAACAGTGTGGTTCATGATAAACACAACCGTAGAGTGAAGTCATACAAAAGTGAGGGTACTGGACTTTAGGAGGGCTGACTTTGGCAAAATGGGAGAGTGCCTCAGAAAAGCACTAGCAAACGGGCAAGAAGGAGGGGGTAGAGGAACAATGGGGAAAAATCAAAACCACCATCACAGAGGCAACAGGCCTTTGTGTGAAGCAAATAAACAAAACAAAATAAATGCAAAAAAAACACTATGGTTCACAAAAGAGGTGATGGAGTAGGTTAGAGAGAAGAAGATAACATTCAGGAAGTATAAGGAAACAGAAGAAGCAGGACAGAGAACTGTACCAGTTAAAGAAGAAGGAAGTGGGAAAGGCAGTCAGAATAGCAAAGGCCAAAAGTGAGGAAAGGATAGCCATCTCAGTTAAGAAGGAGGATAAAACCTTGTATAGGTACAATAGGGAGTGAAGAAAGACCAAGGGAGGGATAGTGAGGCTTAATAAAGGGAAAAGGTGGCTGGCCCAGTGGCACTGAGGGTTGAGGCACTGGATGCCACACCTCTCTTGACACCAGTGACCCAGGTTTGGGAATGGACTTGGGCCGCCAGGGGTTGGCAGGGGAGGAGAGGGATTGAGTGTCTGGGGAACTGTTCTCCCTCTCCAGGGGAGGAAGGGTCTTCATTTGTCGGCATGCTTGCGGCCCCTAGCAGAGGCTAGGGTGTAGTGCCCTGGCACTAAGCTTGGGGGTTGAGTTGGGGAATGGTGCTGGGAGGGAGAGCATGTGGACGCATGCACGATCCCCCCTTGGTGTCATTGCATGCCCCATTCACACAGGCACCAGAACAGGGAAAATTATGGTGAATGGTCGCAGTGGCTTGATGGCCATCTACAGGATGCCCAGCTTCAGGCCCATCGCTGCACTACTGGATCCGGTCTCAGTTAGAGAGTGAGGGGGACACTCAGCTGCCCCACCACAGGAGGTAAGCCATGGGGGTAAATGGTAGCGAGGGCTCCACTGTGGGCTGGAAGAGGACCTGACGGTGGCCAGATGAGATGGATGCGTGGACCTGCAGGCAGACCAGGAGTCACAGGTAAAAAGGATTAACAACAACAAAAAAATAAATAAATAAAGGTGAAGGGGGTGGGCAGAGGATGGCAATGAAAAAGCAGGGATACTGACCATATACTTCTGCTCAGTATCCACAAAAGAAGAGGAGGGGGAGGAACCTAAACCAAACAATAGAAACATTTTGGATAGAGGGGTCAATACCAGTCTGTTCACAGAAGAAAGGATCGTGAAAGAACTGCTAATACTGAAGGCGGACAAAGAAATGGGGCATGACAGGATTCACCCCAGAATTCTAAAAGAACTAAGGGGAGAACTAGTGACACCACTGACTACCCTTTTCAACAAAACATAGGAGGATGGTGTGGTACCTGAGGACTGGAGGATGGCAGACGTGATTCCACTTCACAAAAGTGGGAGCAAGGCAGAGGCAGGAAATTACAGACCTGTTAGTTTGACCTCAGTGGCAGGGAAAATGATGTAATCACTTTTGAAAGAAAGAACTGTTGAGTACCTAGAAGCCAGCAGGGCACAGGACCCAAGGCAGCATGGATTCACAGCAGGAAGGCCATTTCAGATGAATCTAATAGATTTCTTTGACTGGGTGACCAAAGTAGTAGATCAGGCAAGGGCTGTGCACATGGCCTACCTAAACTTTAGCAAGGCATTTGACAGAGTACCACACAAAAGATTAATAAACAAGTTAGTCAGTCAAGGAGTGGGTCCCAAGGTGGTAGCCTGGGTAAAAATTGGTTGGACAACAGAACACAGAGGGTGATAGTAAACAGAGTCCACTCCGAAGAAAGGTTGGTTATCAGTGGGGTACCGCAGGGTTCAGTACTGTAACAATTCCTCTTTAATGTCCTTATAGTTGACATTGCAGAGAGACTGGAAGGAAAAGTATGCCTCTTTGCAGATGACACAAATATCTGCAACAGAACTGATATACAAGGGGGGGGTGGAAAGGGTGAGAAGGGACTTGGCAAGGTTGGAGGAATTGTCAAAAGTATGACAGATTAGATTCAATGCAAAGAAGTGCAAAGTAATGCACCTGGGAAACAATACCTGAGGGGAAGAGTACACAATGGGGTACTAACAACATACGAACATTGAAATGCCAGCAGAAACAGGCCTCATGGTCTATCGAGTCTGCTCGATTGTGCAGCTAGCCCCTCAACTTGCAGATGCCCCACCCTCCCCTCCCCTCCCTCCTCTTAACCAGCCCCTCACTCTGTCCCATCCTCTCTTAAATCCTCCTACTGTTCTACACGATACCACCTCCTCAGGCAGAGTGTTCCACTTATCTACCACCCTTTTCATGAAAAAGTGTCTCCTGATTTCCCTCCTAAATCTCCCCCAATCTCAGCTGATGCCTTCTCATGTCCCTCCCCCTTCTGATCTAAAGAATCCCTTCTGTATTAATCCTGTTGATACCTTTTAGGTACTTAAAGGTTTCAATCATATCCCCCCATCCCTCCTCTCTTCCAGGGAATACATTTGCAACTCTCCCAACTTCTCCTCGTAGGAATTTCCCTCAAGTCCTTGTATCATCTTCATTGCACTATGCAGCACCCCCTCCAACATTCTGATGTCCCTCTTAAGGAATGGATGCCAGTACTGCATGCAGTATTCCAGATGCAGCCTGACCAGTGACCTGTAGAGGGGTAGGATCACTTCTCTGTGCCTGGAGGAGATTTCCCTTGCTATGCACCCCAGCATCTTGTTTGCCTTTGAGGCTGCCTTTCTTCACTGATCTGAGTGGTTCATACTCCCCATTATTAGTACCCCTAGATCCTTTTTCTCCACTGTGCTTACCAACTGTATCCCTCCCAACTGATATTTCCTCCCCTGCTTCCTTGCTCCGAAGTGCAGTGCCTTGCTCCTATTGGTGTTGAACCCCAACTGCCAAGTCTCTGACCATTCCTGTAGTTTGGTCAGATCTTTCTGCAGCCCCCTCCATGACATCTACTACTCCACCAATCTTAGTGTCATCTGCAAACATGCTGATCCTACTCTGGATCCCATTTGAAATATCGGCTATGAATATCCTGAACAGCACCGGCCCCATTACTTCACCCTGGGGTACCCCACTCGTAACGTCCTTTGGGGATGAGAGTTCCCTCACCACCACCACCCTTTGCTGCCTACCCCTCAGCAAGTTGATGATCCAGTTGACCATTTTTGTCCCCACCCTAATGTATTCCAGTTTTCCTCCCAGCCTGCCATGTGGCACCAAGTCAAAGGCCTTGCTGAAGTCCAAATATAGGACATCCACTGCATGGCCCCAAACCAGTTCCCTGGTAACCCAGTCATAATACTCAACTAGGTTTGTCTGTCAGGATTTGCCCAATAGAAAACTGTGCTGATGGCCATCTTGGAGCCCATCTTCTTCCAGAAACGTCACTAGTCTCTCTTTTAGGATTGACTCCTTGAGTTTCCCCACGATTAAAGTGAGGCTCACCGGTCTGTAGTGGACTGGATCATACTTCGGGCCAGTTTGATGAATGTGCACCATGTGGGCCATCCTACAGTCCTGTGGCAAGCATCCTGTGTACAGTGATGTACTGAACAGGTCTGCCAGTGGTCCCGCCAGGATCTTCGCTAGCTTCCTAAGTACCGTAGGGTGAATGCCATCTGGCCCCATCGCCTTGTCCACCCTCAGTGCCCTTAGTCCCTCCAGCACCCTGTCCTCCATAATTCTGATATCAGTCACCCCCACCCCCCCTCTGCCTACGCGACCCTTCCAATGGGGTATCTGCCCTCCTTTTTCCTTTGTGAACACAGAGCAGAAGTACTCATTCAGTGCCTCTGCCTGATCCTCACCCTTCTCCACCAACCCTCCCATCTTTCTTAATCCTCACAATCTGTTCTTTGTTTCTTCTTCTCTCACCAATGCATCTGAAGAAATCCTTTTCCTGTTCTTGATTCCCTGTGCCAGTCTCAGCTCTCTGGAAGACTTGGCCACTCTTTTTTTCAACTATTTTTTCTGGCCTCTCCATCTCGGACCTCTCTCAGGCCACTGTACTCGCCTGCTTGCTCTACCGCTCGCTGTGTTCCCCTACATCTTCAATTTCATCACGGCTCCCCAGGACAGGAGGAGGCAGCAACCTGGGGAAACCGCAGGGGCAGTGATGGGGAACCAGCATTGGGCATGTGGCGAGGTCACTGACAGTGCCATTGCCTATCTGAGGTGGAGGGTATTTTCTTGGTTACGCCCTTGATGTTGGACATGTAATGCTACCTGACCCATGACGTGAGTGCTCCCACCCACATCCAGAAGGCAGCTGCCAATGTCTAACCCACGCTCGTGAGCCTATGAGCATCACAGTGACACCGGTCTTCACCAGGGGCTGCTGCTGCACTGGGCTCCCCCTGGATTCCTTCCCAGGAGAGGAGAGCAGTCCTACGGATGCTCAGTCCTCTCTCTCACCCCTGCTGACCCACCGTGGCCCGGGCTTGCTCCCGAACCTGGGTTGCCGGCGTGAAGCGAGGTGTGGTGTCCAGCACCTCTACCCTCAGCACCACCGGGCCAGCTGACTTGGCCACTCTGACTAGTCTGGTAACCTCCCTGGACTTCTTCGTGTACTTATCTTTGTCCCCTTACCCTCCTAATTTCCTAAGTCTCTGGAATGCTTTTCTCTTGGCCCTCACTCCTTCCATTACCTCCTGAGTTAGCCAGTTCAGCTTCTTTGCTCTCCCCTTCTTGCTCTGTGTCCAGGTGCAGGTCTCAGTAGCCTCTGCCAGCCCTTTCTTAATGATAATCCATTTTGGCTGGCACTCATGCATATCTGAATTCCCACCAGATGCTCAACCAAAATTTCCCCCATCCTTTTAAAGTCCACCCCATTAAAATTGATCACCTTGGTACCTGTTCCTCCTGTTACCCTTCCCATACTGAGTGAAAATCACACCGCATGATGGTTGATCCCAGCCAGGAGGTCCTCCACTACCAGATCATTTACCGCCTCCCTGTTTTTTAATACCAGGTTCAGAGTCCTACTCTCCCTAGTAGGCTTGCAGGCCAATTGCACCAGGAAGCAGTCCTGAAATGCATCTAGTAATCTCTGCTCCTTTGCACACGTGGTGGTTGGGGTGATCGGGGACCTAGGGGATAGTCATATCAGATGACCTAAAGGTAGGCAAACAATGTGAGAAGGCAGTAAGGAGGCCTTGGGGGGGGGGATAATGAGATGCATAGGGAGAGGCATCAACAGTAGAAAACAGGAAGTCGTTATCCCTCTGTACAGACAGTTTTTGAGACCCCATCTGGAGTACTGCATGCAGTTCTGGAGACCCCATCTCCACAAGGACATAGACAGGATGGAGGCAGTCCAGAGGAATGCAACTAAAATGGTGCAATGTCTGCACCAGAAGCTATATTCAGAGAGACTAAAGGAGCTTAATATGTATATCCTCAAGGAAAGGAGGGAGAAGGGGGACATTTATTTATTTACTTAGTTTTTGTTGACTGGGTAAGTGCACTAGACAAATTCTGCTTCTTTTCAGGCATGACCGGGGGATACAGATGAATGCCGACTGACCTTGAACCTGATTAAACTGTTGGTGGTATTTTTAGTGAATGGGGAGAAATTTGGACAAGGCACCAAGGAAATTCCCCTACTCACCTGTAGGAGAACCTCTGTCTGACAAGATGGCGAATGACAGTCCTTGTGGAAGGTTGGAAGCTGTGGGGATAGGAGAACAGGCCCCTTCTACTATCTCATCTAAATCTGGGGCACAATGTTTGGATGATACTACTACTGGAAATGGAACGTTGGATATGATGGAACAAACATCTGAGGTTGGTCCTTTAAACAACCAAGAAAGCTCTGTACAAATGCAAGATGAACTAACGGATAGTGCAAATGATTCTGAAAACTCTGAAGATAATGAGTCTGTGCACACTAACCTTGATATGGACACAGCAGAAACACTGAAATTGAAGCAGTTACTAGAATCTGAGGAGTGGAAATTTCTATTTACAAAATCTACATTGCAGCAGAAAATTTGCCGGCTACAAGCTGACAGCACGGCTGGCACTGTCTCCAAAACTCAGCTGAGAATGAGAAATGACATCACAGAAGCTGCCATCTGCCAATGAAAGTTATAACACTGCATCCGCTGCTCCCTCGGGGAATACTACAGAATCTACAGTGAGTATTACAAATACTACTTCATCTGGGACAGAGAAACAGTCTAGTGGGTTACTGCAATCTAAAGGGGAAGAAACTGTGAACTTAATGCAAACCTGGTCTGTTGAAGCAGCATTAACAGGTGCAGGTTGGGAAAAGCAACCGAGAACAGATAGCTGGGTTTCTGGAAGCTTTCCGATCTGAATGCCAGACTCTGCAGACTTCCCTGAAATAAATACTCCTTCAATCTCTGCCTCCCATCCACAGCATGTGGCAAATGACACTAACCAATTCTCCCTTTGTACAAAGCTTAATCTGATGCAGAACCCCATTCTGAACTTACAGCCTGTTACAATAAATCAGACTCCATCTACCACGCCACCTCCTGAAGTACCTGTACAAGTAGCAGCACCACAAAACAAAAAACCGGATGGCCAGAAAAAAACCTTTTCTTCCTTATTTTGCCTCCCGGTCCTTACAGCTAAGTGTCATAACGCTGTTCGACTAATATATACGGGAGGCATGCCTAACCTTCCAGATCATGTTTTTGTTGCCAGAAGCCTGTTAAAAGACTGCATGAATTTTTTTTCACACGAAATCTACACTCTTATTCATATCTCTGGAGAAGTGTCCTTTGACATTAGCTTTAAAACAACAAAAGGACTAGAAAGATTTTGGTCTAAATACCATTACCTGAAAAAAAAAAACTGTTTTAAGGGCCCTTTTTCTGGCTATTCTCCTAACAAAACCAGCATACAAGACCATCACAATTCTGTTTAGAAATGAAGGTGTGGACATAGTAGATGTTCTTTATTGGTTAAAATTACGATGCACTGTACTTGGGGAACCTGAAGCCATTCTAGATACGGAAAACATATGGACTAGGGAATGGAAAGTAAAGGTGCTATTGAAATCTGCAGACTCTGGGTTGACACACCTACCAAATTCCTTTTTCCTTGGGATGGACAAAGGAGTGTTGTTCTACCCAGGCCAACCAAAGGCCTGTTACAGGCGTGGGGACCATAACCATTTAAGCACTGCCTGTGATGCTGTAATGCAGCTTAATCTGGTTCAAGGTCAGTTGGCATTCATCTGTATCCCCTTCCTTCAGGTCGTGCCTGAAAATAGGCAAGATTTGTCTAGTGCACTTTCCCAGTCAACAAAAACTAAATAAATAAAATAAAATATAATTGTTGTGGGGAATTGGGGCATGTAAATTCTGATTGCTTGAATGAATATAAATGCAACCTTTGTGATGAGTAGGGCATGCATTTCAAAATTGTACCTGGGAGGCTCACAATCAGGACTGCCATGATGAGGGAGCAGACCAGCACTTTTTAATTTCTCAAGCTCAGAAAGCCAAGCTGAGGAATAGACCAACTTTAGTACCGGTAGCCCAACAGCAGGGTAACAGTCCGGTGGCTCAGGTAACTTCTCCTGTAGCAGAACCTCCCCAGCTGACCCCATTCCAGAGGACCCCCCCAACCCATTGCTTCTATCTCCTTGGACATGGGGGGCGATGGACCACCTCTAAACCTAGAAATGCCCCCCCAAGGAACCATTTCAAATGAGCAGCAGGCATTCTACCTGGTCTAAGTTGAAAGTCACCCCCCCCCCAAAGACAACCAGAACATCCCCTATTACACTGTCTAACCCATATGAAATACTTCATGAAACTTCTGTAGATTCAGGGGAGGAGTCTGACTCTTCCTCTATCTCTTCTTTCCACCAAGAAGGAATAATGGATACGGAGGTCCACACAATAGGGAGAGGATCACAGAAATGGAAAGCTAGATCCAAAACAAAAGGAACAACTGGTGGCAGGAAAAAATAACTAAGGTAGATTACTAAAGTGTCTCACTTTCCTACCATCCTACTAACATAATGTGTGAAACTATAAATTGTCACACCATGAATGTGAACAGTATTAAGCGTCCAGGAAAGTGTCAGGCAGTATTTTCCTTTCTAGCCTCCTTACACCTAGGGATTTTTTTCATACAAGACACCAGGTTTCACACATCCCACGAGATAAAACAGGCCCAAAGACACTGGTTGCTTGGGCCTTATTTCTGGTCCATAGGGCAGGAACCTTGTTCTAGTGTTGGTATACTAGTCTGCATGCCTTCTTTTAAGGTATCGAAACTATATGACCTCATCCCTGGTAGGGCCCTAATAATTGATGTACTTATCCAACAAAAATCCTACTGTTTAATAAACCTTTATGCCCCACAAATTAAACTGCCTGAATAGACCTCCTCTCGAGTATTCAGCCATATCTACATACCTCAAAAAGCATAATATCTTCTGGCGATTTTAACTACGGCCTCATTCTTGAAGATGAGTGCCCGAACCAGAACACAAAAACTATTTTGTGACACACAGGCATTAAAGAAAATATTGCAATCAGCCAGGCTCAAAGATCCCTATTTAAAAGCTACAAGAAAACACACTCCCATCTTCCAGAAAGGTATCATAACCACTAGGATAGATTATATCTTTGTGTCTCAGTTTATACCAATTTCTTAAGCTAAAATTACCCCTCTGGAATTCTCTGACCACAAAATGGTATCTGTAGCTCTCAATAAAACTTCAGCGGGTGTACACGGTCCAGGCATCTGGAAATTTAATACTACCTATTACAAGACCCTGATCTACTAAATTCCCTAGCCCATTTTTTGTCAGTTAGGAAATCAGTTTTGATCTGTTATAACAATCCCACCGATTGGTGGGAAGACACAAAATCAGATCTTATTCTTCTCTTAAAACAGTATAGTAAGCAAAAAAGTAACAGAATATTTATCATATCTACACAAAAGACAAGCTCTACAAACTTTATTTACCTTAACCAGTAAAACTGGACAAGATTTGAACCACCAAATATTTTTAGTGCAAGTTGACACATTACAGTTTCACAAACAAAAAGCTACACAACTTTACAACCAGCATAAATTTGGTACACAGGGCACATCTCAAACAATATGCCCCTTTGATCACAATTTTCACAGTGTAGGACATAAATCAATGCCAGGTCTCATTGACCAGGCAAGGGTGAGGTATTCCACACAGCAGGACATCATGAAACTGGTTACTACCTTTTCTGTACAATTATTTTCTTCCATTACTACTGACATACAGGAGTCTATAGAATTTATATCTGATATCCAAATACCTCCAGTCCCAGTATCAATTAATTCTGAAATAAACAAACCAATATTTACAGTAGAGGTATTAAACACAATTCATCATCTAAAAACTTGTGTCATCCCGGGACCAGATGGCCTCCCTAGCAAATTGTATAAAATTTTGGGTGAACATCTAAGTACAGAATTGGCAAGTGAGTTTAATTATATATTACAAATAAGGACTGTACCGCTAAACTTTAACACAGGTACTTTATTTTATTTACACAAAAAAGAAGAGTAAACTAATCTAAACAACTGGAGACCATTATGCATGCTGAATACAGACTTTAAAATTGTAGCCAAAATATTGACAGCTCGTTTAATGTTAGTAGCAGAAATAGTTATTTCACCAGAACAAGCTTCCTCGGTCCTACATAGGAAGATTCAAGACCATCTCATTCTCTTAAGAGATATCATATCTAGAGGGCATACAGATACTCTTTCAGGATACATTATCTCATTAGACTAACAAAAAGCCTTTGATTCCATAAGACACAATTTTCTCTGGACCACCCTACACCATTACAAAGTACCACAAGTTATGATCCAGTGGTTGCAATCCCTATATAGAACAGCCACAGTAGTGCCCATAGTAAATGGCTGGGTAGGTCCAATGATACCCATTGAGCGAGGTGTGAGGTAAGGGTGTCTCCTGAGTCCCCTTTATATGTTTTTTATAGATCCCTTACTACAGAAATTAAATAGCTGTACAAACATCCAGAGCATTTCTAAGCAAGGAACAGCAGCCATTCCCAAAGCATTAGCTTATGAGGATGACCTCTGTCTATTAGTGGCAGATAAAGTCCCAGTTAGCCATTCCTTAACAAAGTGTACAACCTTTGGTAGTCTATCTGTGGCTACTTTAAACCTGAATAAATGTAGAGACTTCTCCCTGGAATCCCTTCCAGTTACAGACACTATGCTGGGCCCAATTCCTCTCATGAAGGATCCAGTTCCTATTTTAGGGGTCAAATTCTGAACTGAATTGAGAAGAAAAACTGAGTATTGGTAAACAAAAGGTTGCCCAATGGAACAGGAGTACAATAGGCAAGAAAAAGAGAGTGTTCTTAGTCAAAACATTTTTGGTTCCTATTTTTTTTATTTAAGTTATGTATTTCCAATCCCCAAACAGCAGGAGACTTCCATGCTGAGCCTGCTTTTTCAAGCTGTTTGGGGAAGCTGCCTTAACCCAATTAGATGAAGCATTCTTTACTTACCCGTAAAAGATGGGGGGCTTTCCGTGATCAACCCCCTTATTATTTGTTAACAGTATTTTCTTTCTTTCTAATTTGAAACCACTTTTGGTTAACACAGGTAGAGGGTGGGAACAATGGTTTCTTAGTAACTGTGGGTCTTGGTTCCACCAGTAGGAAACAAATACACTTAGAACATTGAGAACCTCTACATTTACCCCACTTTATCTGAAAGAAATGTTCCTAAGATAAAAACAATGGAAATTAAGCTTTCAGCAAATAATCGTAGTTCCCTTACATAAAGTCCTGTATAATTAGCTTCTGATGACTCTGTGTGAGGTCCCTATACCCTTCCCTAAGTGTCTACAATGATATTTACAGCCCCTACAAACTTTCTGATGCTCATCAAGGATTCCAATCCATATGTTGGATTTCCACTGGCTCTCTTGCCATGAAAAGATTAATATTAAAGGTAATCAGAAACACAAGCAGTACCGGTCATAATTTAGATAGGCACCCCACCCCAGTTACCTTGGCCCCTGACCATTTGATTTATTAAAAAAAATAAATAAACAAATTCAATCCTAACTCCCTGGTGTCTAGCGGACCCCCCACACCCCATCATTGCTTTGCAGCTCCCACCCAGAACCTGAATGAATGAGTGCATAGGTGCTCATCATTCAAGTGCCCAGTTGGGCTGCTGGCCATGGAGGTGAGTGGAGTGCTTTGTGGTTGGCCTAATTAGGGTACTGGGGAGCTGAGTGGGAGCTACTAGGTAATGATGGGGTGGGGTGGGGGGTCCGCTAGACACCTGGGAGTTGGGGTTGATTTTTTTTTAAATAAAACAAATGGCCCATGGCCAAGATAACTGGGGGGGGTGTCTATCTAATTAAATTAAAGATGGTGATCAGCTGGGGGACCACTAGACACCAGGGAGTTGGGGTTCAATTTTTTTTTTTAATAAAATAAATGGCCAGGGGCCAATGTAACTTGGAAGGGTGCCTATCTAATTAAATTATGGCTGGTGATCTGTCACAGAGGCCCCTGGACACCAGGGAAAAACAATTTGGCCCATTGAGAAGGCGGGGGGTTGGGGACCACTAGACACCAGGGAGAACTTTGGGAAGTGGCCAATGGCCACTAAATTTCACCACAGGAGGTGAAATTACTCCCATAGGAGGCAACATTTTGCTGCAGGTGGCGAAATTTCACCTGCAAGCAAAATTCTACCAGCTTAGGGGCAAAATTTTGCTTGCACAAAGGGTGAAATTTTGCTTTTCACCCAGCAAAATATTTAGTAAAATGGGCAAATTATGTGAAATATTTCACTAGGCGAAATTTTCCAATTTTGCACAACACTAGTTATGTGTGATTTTGCATTTCTTTGAAACCTGGTTTTATTGCCCTTGCCCTTCCTCGGTAATCCTTGTCTCAGTGCTTTTGTGCTGAGGTTCTTTGTCTTTTAGATTGCTTTCTTATTTTGGGCTCCATATCTCAGTTGGGCAATTGTCTTTAAGACAAATCACAGTGTGTCAAGTTTGGAGGGTGGTATTATCATATAAAAGAGTTCAGTATGGGGTCCCCCAGGACTTCATACTGGGCTATTTACTTTTCTCATTGTTCATTGACCCAATAGAAACAGTTGCAACAAGTTACTTTTATATGCAGGCACAGTTATTCACTGAATACAATTAAAACAACTTGTTACAGTTTAATTTGCCAAAGTGCAAAACTGTCGCTGTCACAATAACTTGTAACAAAATAAATCAATAATTAAGCACCATGTTGTTTGGCACTGCTCTAAAACTTACAAAAAATGCTTGTGACTTTAAAGTATTGATCTGGGATGCTAGTTTGTTAGATCATATTGACTCTTTTAAATATCTCAGGGTCATATTACAGACCGTTTTGAATTTTGGTCCCCCTTTGGACAAAATATCAGCTAACATTTACTCAAAAATTAGTATATTGTATTGCATTCAAAATTCCTTATCTAAAGAGACTTGACTGGCCATAATGCGAAAAAAAATCTCATATTTTTATTAAATTACACATCTATTGATAATGAGAAGGGTGAGGTGGCTTGCTTGAAAGAGCTGTTGAGGAAGGGTGTATGTGGGAATTTGATAGATATTCTTTTTAAGTAACAGGTGGGTGGTCTGCTGGCAACTGTTCACTGCGAGTTGGAGTGAGAGGACACAGGAGCCTAGGGATAGTTGAAACTCCCAATATAGGGTAAGAGAATAAAAGGAATTCAAAGAGTTAAAATTACAAAGAGAGTAGGAAGTATAAGATGATGGGAGTAGTGCAGTGCAGTGGCTGTGGCATGGCAGTCTTTACGGAGACCTTCTGGAGGCTACATTACTGCCCCATCTGCACATACCTCTCTGGGCTGAGTAGGAGGTTGCCAAACTCAAGGTTGAGTTGGCTTGGGTTCAGAGAACCTACTCCCCAACCCAGGGACCACCTAGCCTGACACCGCTACCTCAAAGGATGCCAAGTAGAAGGAGCGACTGGACAATGGTGGGCTTAGGGAGGGTAAAGTTGTTGGAGCACAGACACAACCCCCATCTGGTACCCTTATGAAACTCCTGTGCCACACTAGCTCACAGTGAATGTCCCACAGAGGCACCTGAAGTACTGACTGGGGTGGATGTGGGGGTCCTCCAGAGTGGAGACCCCAAGGGGGTGGCAGAGGACCCCAGAGAAGAAGGAAGTGAATCCTGGTGGGGAACTTCATAGTGAGGGGTGATACAGATAGGGGCAGGTAGGGATGAGGAGAGGGAGGTTAGTTGCCTTCTTGGTGCCACAGCTTGAAGGGATGGAAAGAGGATCCAATGGATTACTGAGGCAGCAGGAAGGGATGGAAAACTGCATGTCATTGTCAATTTGGGGACTAATGACCTGGCTAGGGTTGAGCCAGAAATAGTTCAGTAGGAGTTCAAGGAATTGGGAAGAGGTCTTAGGCAACTAGCATGATCTGTTACCTTCTCTGAGGTGCTACTTCTCTATGATTTGGGGAAGGACAGGATTTTCTGTACCAGAAACTGCAACAAATGGTTGAAGGAATGGTGCAGAGAGGAGAGATTTGTATTCATTGGGGACTGGGGCCCCACCTGGTAGGATAAAGACCTGTACAGGGGCAAAGGCCTGCATCTATCCAGGAGGGTAACTGTAATCCCCAGTGAATGATTTAAATGCTACTGTACTTTGGTGAGCATTTAATGTAGCTGAGGGGGGAGGTGGAATGGAATGGGACAGGGAGACATAAACTGCCCACCCCCCACAGGCTTACAAGGTCGGTAATATGAATCTGGATGGACAGAAATCCCAAAAGGAACCAATGAACACAATAATCTAGGGGGTTGAAGGAAGAGGAGATAGTAAGAAGAATAGTGGAGGAAATAACGGAGGGAAAATGGGTAAAATGAGAGAGAGTGGCAGTACAATCTGGAGTCATGTGTACAAATGCTCAAAGTCTGGGCAATAAGATTACAGAACTAGAGGCCACCATGGCAGAAGCAGACTTGGACATAGTCACAATTACCAAGTCCTGGAGCAATAAAAACCATGACTGGGATGTATTCACACCAAGATATGCTCTATTCCCGAAGGGACAGGGTAGGCAAAAAAGGGGGACGGTGTGGCTCTTTATGTATGGGAAAACATAAAAGCTATGGAAATACAGGAGGAGTAGGGAGGGAGCAGAGATACTATGGATCACCTTGAAGACATGAAAGGGGGCTGCTATTCACACAGGAGGGGTCTACAGACCTCCAGCACAGGGGGGCAGAGATGGATAAGGATATATTGGAAGCAATCCAAAGGATGGCAAGCAAGGGGGAAGTATTGCTGGTGGGAGACTTCAATCTACCAGATGTGGATTGGAGCATCCCAAGCTGTGACAACAGTTAGAAGTATGGACAGCCTGGACTCCCTGCAGGGAGCATTCCTCAGGCAACTTCTCAAGGAACACACTTGTGGGGGGAGGCAATACTGGACCTGATACTCACAAATGGGAACAGTGCTACTGACATCATGGTGGAAAGCCACATGGGGAGCAAAGATCATCATACAATGTGATTCAATATAAAAATTGGGCCAGAATCAAACCACACTAAAAAGAGGGTCCTGGATATCAGAATGGCCAATTTTAAGAAAATGGGAGAATGCCTCAGGGATGGCCTAGCAGGAATAGGGAAACTGGGTGGAGTTGAGGAACAGTGGGCAAAAATAAAGGAGGGCATTGGGAAGGCAAAAAACCTGTGTCATGCAGGTTAACAAGGGCAAGAGAAAAAATAGACTGCTATGGTTCAGAGAAAGTAAGGGTAAAAAAGTTAGCATTGAGAAGGTACAAGATGACACAGACGAAGGAGAATAGGGAGATATATAAAAAGAAATAAAGGGAGGCAGGAAAGCAGCTAGGAGTGCAAAGCCACAAACAGAGAAGAAAACTGCCAACTTAACAAAAAAGGGGGGTAAAATATTCTTTAAGTGTATAAGTGAAAAGAGGAAGACCAAAGGAGAGAAGGCAAGGCTAAAAGGGGAAGGAGGAGTTTGTGGGGAAGAGAACCAAAAATAAGCAAACATAATGAACAAATACCTTTGTTCAGTATTTACAGAGGAAGGAGTATGTGACGGGCCACAGATAACAGACATTTGAATCAAAGGAAGGGAAATGGACACTAATCCTTTTAGAGAAGAGTCAGTCCTCAAGAAACTAGCACAACTAAATGTGGACAAGGCAAAGGGGCCTCACTAGGTACACCCTAGGATATTCAGGGAGCTCAAGGAGGTGCTGGCTGCACCTCTGACAGTCCTGTTCAACCTGTCACTTGATATGGGGAGGTTCTGGGGGACTGAAGGAGGGCAGATGTGGCCTCATGTCACAAAAGTGGAAACAGGGAGGAAGCAGGACTTTGCAAACCTGTCAGCCTGTCTTTGGTGGTGGGCAAAGTAATGGATTCACCACTGAAGGAATTAACTGGTGAATACCTTGTTACCAGTGGATTACAGGATCCAAGGCAGCATGGTTTCACAGGAGGAGATCCTGCCAGACAAACCTGATCAAGTTCTTTGACTGGGTGATCAGGGTAGTGGATCAGGGAAGAGTGGAGGATGTGGCCTACCTTGATTTCATTAAGGCCTTCAACACCATTCCGCACACAAAACTGTTGAGCAAGCTGGGCTGCCCAAGAATGGGGCCAAAAGCAATAATATGAAATAGTAGTCCTACAGAAGCAGAAACATAGAATTTGTTGGCAGAAAAAGACCTCTTGACCCACCCATTCTGTACAGATGCTGTCTGCCTAATTGGTCTCTTTGGACCCTAACAAGTGTGTAGCATCCATAACTCCTACCTGACTGTTTAAAAATACACCACTTTGTCTATCTCACACATGCTTGAAGCTGCCTACTGTTTTTGCCTCCTCAAATTCTGCTGGCAGTCTGTTACAGGCATATACCACCCTTTCAGTGAAGAAATATTTCCTCACATCTCTCTTAAACTCTCCCTCCCACCCCCAGCTTCATGGCATGCACGCTGGTCACGGTGCTTTTTCTCATTGGAAAGAGACTCCCTTCCTTCACTCTGTTAACCCCTGTGAGGTGCTTGTAAGTGTCTATCATGTCACCTCTCATTCTCCTCTAGTCCAGGGTGTACATGTGGAGATGCTGCAGTGTCTGCTAGTAGGGCTTTTTGTGCAACCCCTGCACCATTTCAGTTGCCCTTCCAGGATTGTCCCTACACTGTCTATATCCATTCTAAGGAGTAGCATCCAAAATTGAGCATAGTAATCCAGGTGGAATCTCACCAGTGAGTAATACAGTGTCTAAACACCACCTCCCTCCTCCTGCTGGAGAGATATCCCCATTCACCTTAGCATCCTACTAACCCTACCCATCACTTTGTCACACTGCCCTGGCACTTTAAGGTCATCAGATAGGTAACCCCAAGGACCCTTTCCTGGTTAGTGGCTTAGTATTGCCCCAATCTGATACTCCATACTGCACATGCTCTTGATTACTCCTTGAGTGATTTACATAACTCATTTAGCTGATGTGGCTACCTATTGCAAAATAAGATTTTATGCAGACAACACAGTACTTGTAGCAAATGGGAATAATATCGAAGAAATGAAATAAAATTTACAGTGTGACTTTTCATGGCTAAACATAGCTCTCAAAATCCAGATTGGTACTGAACAGGAAAAAAAATAAAATTATGTTTTTTAAAAATGTCAAAAAGAAAAATTAAAATAATTAAAAAAAAAACAAGAGATTCAAATAAAAATAAACACAAGAGAAACATTAGCCCAAGCAAATGAATACAGGTGTCTGGGTGTCTGTATCAACAAAATTTGATTATCACTTTGAATACATGCTGGGAAGGATAAACAGTAGACTAGGAGCTTTTGGACACTTAGGTTATTGTGTTGATAAACATGTGGAAACCACTATAATAAATCAATTGCTTGTGCCCATTTTGGATTACGGAAGCCATGTATATGGCCATGCAAGTAAAGCTTTGTTGAAAAGGATTGGTGCAGCATATAATCGCTTAGCAAGATTTATTTTGAGATGTGATCACAAAGCACATCACTGTGAACTATATAGTGAACTTGGGTGTGTAACTCCCAAGATCAAAAGAAAACTGATCTGAGCTAAACAAATTTATAAAACATTACATTTTAATCTACCGATGTATCCGTATAAAAAAATGGAGAAGACTGAACATAAATATAATCTAAGAAATATCTATATGAGAGATTTAAAAAAAAAATCCTTAAATAAATGTTGAGATATTACTTTTCTAGTCATTGTCATGTCCCTGTGGAACTCTCTAGAAAATTATATTAAAAGTGTGAATAACAATCCAAATTTTTTTATTGGAGCCCTGAAACATGAATTGAAAAGACAATGTATGTGGGGTGGGTAATAATGAGATGAATGATTTACACATAGAAATAAGCATGGTTTGTCATAATAAAAATTTTGTACAAAAGTTTGATAGAACCCTTGCGTCCAAGTATTGCATATTCTAAGAGTTGTATGTCTTGTACTTTACAATGAAACTTATATGTTTTATGTTTTTCTACCTTTATATATTCAGGACCATCCTGTAAATATGACCTTTGGGACCTAATGATGTGTTGTACCAACTTATCCTTTATAAAAATAAAGAATTTTACTACTACTGCAACTACTTCAGTTCTCCAAGATACCTGTGTATTCTCTACATACTCTCCTGAGTGTCCACCTTGTTGCAGATTTTTGTATCATTTGCAAAAAGGGATATCTTTCCTTCTAGTTTCTCTGTAATGTCACTTATGAAGATATTGAAAAAGACCAATCCCAGTAATGAGCCCTGTGGTGCCCCACTGGTCACCCTTCATCATTACAGTGAATGCTGTTTACTACCATCCATTGTCTCCTATCCATTAATGAGTTTCTAGCCCAGTTTACCACTTGGATTATACCACAAGATTGCTCAGTTTCTTTATCATCCTCCTGTGTGGCACAGTGTTGAAGGCCTTGCTGAAGTCCAGACAGGACATATACTCTGCTCTCCTCTGATCTACTTTCCTGGTCACCCAGCAAAGAAATCTATCAAATCTATTTGGCATGACCTCCACGCATGACTATGCTGTTTGTGATCTTGCAGCCCATTGGACTTAAGATACTCTACTAGCCTTTTTTTCAGTAGTGTTTCCAATAATTTACTCACCACTTAAGTACTGTAAAACCAATTGCTTTATACTTGCTAGCCCCATCCCTGTAGCCAATGTTATGTACAGGGACCACATCAGCTCTTTTGTAGTCCTCCAGAACCACACCCATTTCCAGTGAGTTGTTGAATAAGGCTGCTAGTGGGGCAACTGGTAGTGCTCTGAGTTTTTTTTTAGAACCTATGGCTGTATCCCGTCTCATCCCATAACTTTGTCCACCCTCAGAGCAGTAAGTTCCTTTCGTACTCTTTCCTCTGAAAATTGACTTGTGTTTACCTCCCCACCCTGCCCATTCCTGTTACTCCCTAGTGGTCCTTCCCCCTCCCTCCTCCCTCTGTGAAGACTGAGCAGAAGTAGCTGTTTAGGAACTTGTCTTTTTCTTGACCCTCTTCTCTGTAGACTCCCTCTCCACTCTTCTTATCCTTGCTATCCCACTTCTTGATTTCCTCTTCTTGTTTATGTATCTTTAGAAAGTCTCTTTCCCATTAGTGACACCATTGGTTGTTCGTTCCTCTGTATGTGCCTTTACTCCCCTAACTGTCATGCCTCCTTCCTTTTACTTTACTATGTATACCTCCCTGTCCTCTTTCCTTTGTGTTTCCTTATGCCTCCTGAATGTCACCCTTTTTTTCTTCACCACCTTTTGATACTTCCTTAGAGAACCATACCAATCACTTTTTCCTTCTGGTATTACTCATTTCCTTCACACAAAGGTTGGTTGCTTTAATTATACACTCCCTTAATTTTCCCCACTGTGCCGCTACTCCTTTGAATTTCTGAGGCAGTCCTGATTTCTTTAAACTCTGATGTCCTAAAGTCCAGGACTCTCATCCCTATGTGGTTATTCTCTGTTCTTATTTTAATAATAATCCATGATGTACAGGGATCACTGGCACCCAAGTGATTGCCCACTGTGACATCTGCCATTCTGTCCCTGTTTGAAAGCAGTAGGTTCAGCACTGCCCCATTTCTTGTGGGTTCCTTAACTAGTTGTCTGAGAAAAAAACCTTTGTAGGGAATCATGGATGGGCCAACATTTTGCTAAAGTTGCAGTTGGAAGGCTCCACTTCACATCTGGTAGATTGAAGTCACTAACTTGTTCACCTGCTGCTTGCTTGTCATTTCTCATAAATGTTGCAGTGGAGAAAAATAAGTGAGGGCATAATTAAGACAACTAATCCCTGCATGAAGGAAGTTAAAGCAAACCAAAAAATAGACTGTTATGATACACCAAGGAAGTAGCCACAGTGGAGAAAAAAATAGAGTGCCATTCAGGAGGTATAAGAAAACCAACAGGGAGAAAGACAGAGAGGTGTACCAGGTAAAACAGAGGGAAGGAGGGAGAGCAATGAGAGGAGCAAAGGTGAAGACAGACAGAAGGAAAGTCAAAGTCAAAACCCATGGGGATAAGAGTCTCTTCAGGTACACAAGTGAGAAGAGGAATCAAGGCAAGGGATAGTGAGGATAAGGTGCGCAGCAGAGGGTCCATGCTCAGAAAAGGGCCTAGAAAAGACAGACATCCTGAACGGGTACTTGTGCTCAGTCTTCACAGCAGAGGGAGCGGGGATGGACCACCGGTGATCAGCAGGAACAAAAAGGGAGGGGAGGTGGATTCAACTCCATTTTCAAAGAAAAGAATCCAGAGTTCTGAAGCCTCTCCCCTGGCTGGTAGAAATGCTCATCCAAGTAACATTTAAACTCCTACCAAGGACTGCAGTCCACTTCCTGGAAGGATTCAGGCCATCTCCCATATAGAAGCCCATATATTCCCAGGCTGGTTCCCAGTCCTGATGAAGCTGAAGTCCTCCTCCATGCACCATGCCTTAAACCACTCATTAAATGCTCTGGTACAGAGTATGTTTGCTTCTCCCTGGCCATACATAGATTACATCAGAAAATGCCGCTGTGCTTGCCACTTGTTGGACACTGGGGCCTGATATTTAAAAGTGTATGTGGGCGTAAACAGGTGTTTGCTGGTGCAAACCTGGTGTTGAACCCAAGTACAATATTCAAAAGGGAATGTTGCGTGTGTTAACAGGGTTAGCATGCATGTAAAACATAATGTATCTGAGTGGACAAAGAGAGGGGCAGGGATGGGAATACCCATGCAACTCAATATTCAACATGTTTGCTGTGCAGAAAGGGTTAGCACAATTATATTGTGCAGTGCAAATACTGCCAAACATAACCTCATCTCACTTCAGGCAAACCTAGCAGTTGCTGGAGTTACTGCTGCCAACAACCAAGTTGTCCAGTGGGGAAGCACTCCTGCCTCCTGGTGGTCCATGGTCCCCCCCCCACCAATCTCCAGCCAGCTATAAAGCAATCATATCCTTCATGCTCAGTGGTGCCTTCTCCCTCCAATCGATTGGTCATCCTTAAACTAGTGTATCCATGGCTAAGCTCAAAAACTCCACTCTGTGGAGTAGGAGTCTGCATCAAAAATGATGGGACTCTTGTCTCCAAATCATGCACAGATTTTATTACTGGTATTAAAAAAGTATAAAAGTATGCAAAAAGAAACATAATGCAGCTCATCCACATCATCCAATGGCTCAGAGCACGAATAAGGGCACACACTGATATCAGTGGGTTTTTCAGAGAGTGAATCCAAGGCCAGTGTGCTGAGCTAGAAGCAGCACTAACACATAATGCCTGTAATTCAGAACCATTCAACACTAGAGGAGGAAAAAAAAACTGAAATGGTTCTTGATCCATGGACATGCCGGTCCATGGACCATGTCATACAGGTTGTGCTTGCTTACATATCAACAAACTGAATTGTCATCATCAGTGTGTGATCACGCCTTTCCCCAGAGAAGTTAAAATATTGTCTCTGACAGAGACAGTTATATCAGCAGTGCGTAGTAAATACAAACATGCTAAAAAGTGCAAGTGCAAACATGCAACAAGAATATGGACAAGAACAGACAACTAACTAAAAGGCAAGTCATGGCAAATAGTTGCAGTTCAAGTTTTTTTTGTTGTAAACATATTTTATTGAAGTACAGTCACAGCCATAAACATGTTCAGGTATTTCCTGAAATTTCTGTGATATTTCTAGAGAAATCTCCAGCTTTCTGCAGTTCCACAGTAGGGGCAGCAGAGAGAATCTTTTTAGAAATTTTGCAAAATATCTGGAAATATCTGACCATGTCTTTGGCTACACTGTACTGCAGATTACATAAACATAAACTACATACATCAAATGTATAGTGACAATAAACAGTATAGACAGTCACAGTCCAGATTATCATGTCATGACCTGTAGAAAAGACCATTATGTGCACAAGTAATCGTAGCATAATCACAAGACTCGAGGCATATTATGAAAAGTAAACAAGGGTGTAAGTGGTGCATATCACTAAGGAAGTGACATGAGATCAGGTTTAGATTCAGATATAAACAATTTAGATACTGGATCTTGCAAACCAATTATGTTGAGATTACATTATTACTGAGAGTACACAAAAGAGGATCACAGGTATGCTGAAATATGTACCTCTGTCCTTTAGCATCACAGTGCTAACTTTCCAGTTTCATACAAAAGGACATATTATTCAGCCAGTGAGCCACAGTAGGGCGTGAGTAGCCTAACTAATTCTGTGCAACAGTTCTTTTAGCATTAATCAAGGCTATATGCCATAGCTGGTTGCCTTCCACCCTCCCAGTATTAAAAGGTCAGGCCACACCTATCTCCAAAATAAATTCTGATGGGTAGCAGGGCAATTTAGTGTGCAGCAGTTTTTTCCATTATGCTATCTATCTCTTTCCAGAATGGTGCTACTTTACTGCAAGTCAAAGTCATGTGTACTAAGTGCCACCATGAACCAGACATTTAGGGCAGCGAGCTATACATGAAGGCCTGTATCGATGTAATTTAACAGAAGTTAAAAAAGTTCTATTAAAGAAGTTTTATTGAATTTTTCTCAGTCTATTAGAATTTGAACACATGTGGACGTGTTAAATGGCAGATTCCCAGTCCTCTGGATCTAGAGCGATATCCAAGTCATCACTTCATTGCCCCAGTGCTCTGATATGCAGTACAGGCACAGCTCCTAGGAACAGCTTGTAAAAGGCAAACAGGGGACAAATGCCAGGCTGTGGATAAAATAGGATCACCTCAATAGGGGACAATGAGATTGAATAGTGGGAGATATATTGCCTAGTTCACAAAAAGACAAAGAAATCACCCGTCTGTAAGGAGAACTCCTCCCCCATCCCAGAGAAGGATTTCAGCATCACTCCCTAGTATAGATCTCCTACACATCTGAGCCCTTTTCTGCTTCATCTTAGTAGGGCTTGATGTAAGGGAATATTACTATCTCTCATCTTTTTGTGGATAGCCACTATCCCAGTGCATTGGGATAACCCCTTTGGGTGATTAATGAATGTATGGGTGCCATGCCATATTCTATTTAACTGGCAAGTGTAGGGATTGCCTTTCAGTGCAAACGATGTCCCAACCAATCCAGGAAGCAAGTAGCCTCACAGCAAGCCAAGTTCATCCCTTTCCTCCTCTAATATAAGCCAGTTGGGAGAACAAACCCCTGTCTCTTCTGACAGGAGGGCAAGTTGTGCGGCCCAGTAATAGTATTTCATATTAGGTAGCAGTAGCCCACCTTTATGGTAAGCTGCAGTACACTCCTTGGGATCCTGGCTTTCTTCCCACCCCATATAAATCTAGTTAGAATACTGTTAGTGGTTTTGAAAATATTTTCTGTAACCCGTATGGGTAAATTTTGAAAAAAGTAGAGACATTTGGGAAGGATATTCATTTTGATGGTGTTGATACAAGCAATGAAACTGAGTGGGAGGCACTCCCAACTCTTACAGTCTTATCTAATCAAATTCAAGAGTCTACCTTAATTCTCTTAAAATAATGTATGCCCAGGCTAACAGGCTTTGAGATATAGATTCCTAGATACTTAAATGTGCCAACCACTTTCATATTCAGTGGATTATTGGTTAGATGGAAATGTGGCCCTGGCCACACAGGCAAAATCTCACAATTGGACCAGTTAATTTTATGACTAGAGATTTTGCTGTACTCATTTAATAGTTGGTGCACTCTGGGTGGCCTTCCTCCAAGTTTTTAAGAAATATAAGTAGATCATCTGCAAATAAAGAAATTTTAAGGTGATTATTAACTGATTGAAAACCAGTAATGAGGTTGTGAGACTGTACTGCCTCAGCCAAAGGCTCAAGGTTCAACACATATAGTAATGGAGAGAGGGGGGACATCTCTGGCAGGTTCCCCTAAGGAGAGTAAATGGTTTTGTTAGTCTACCATTAACTGAGACCTGGGGTACTGAAATGGAGTAGAAATCCAGCTGAGCATATTACTCCACAGACCAAACCTTTTAAGCACAGAGGATATGTACCCCCACTCCATGTAGTCAAAAACCTTTTTAACATCAAGCACCAAAACAGCAGCACCATGTCCAGTGTGGCCCATGACCCAACTCCAAAAAAGTATTTAATACTTTACATACATTATGTTTACCTTGTCGGCCCACAAATCCAACCTGGTCAGTGTGCACAATAGTA
This sequence comes from Neoceratodus forsteri, assembly GCA_016271365.2. NCBI lineage: Eukaryota > Metazoa > Chordata > Ceratodontiformes > Ceratodontidae > Neoceratodus > Neoceratodus forsteri. The sequence goes on along the minus strand of CM057449.1, from coordinate 575,367,164 downwards.
GGGAGCACCTTTTCCAGTCTCCAGGCTAGTACCCTCACTATTACAGTATTTTGCAGTCCACAGTGAACAACGAGATGGGCCTAATGAGCCTCACAGTACCAGATCTGTACTCTGCTTAAGCAGGACAATTATTACAGCAGACTGTGTGGATGGTGGCAACACATCACTCTCCAGGCATTCATGGATCATGTTGTAAAATGGTTCCTGGAGTTCTGAGCTAAACGTTTTATAAAAGTACATAGGGAATCCTTCAGAACAAGGGGCTTTCCCTCCCTTAAGATATTTTATTGCTGTCTGAATGTCCTCCCATGTTATATCAGTCTGTAGGTCAGCATTTTGTAGTGAATTAATGCTAGGGATCAGGGCCCTGTCCAAAATGTTCTGGATGTCCAACTCAGAAGGCCGTAGAAACTATGAAAACATTCCCCTTTATCCTCATCAATATGTTTAGCAACCCTTTCCTGATGCACAATTTGGTTAACACTTTTAACACTTTCCTTATGTTTTAATTGGCATGTCATCAGTCCCCCCCTCAAGTCCCCTTCAAAGTAACTAGTGGCCTGATTCAATATGATAGTGCATTCTATTTTGGTAATGGAGAGACAGTTAAATTCCCTCTTTGGCTTTTGTAATCACTGGCAATCAAAAGATTATCCATGTGCCATTTCACAACCTGGGTGATCTGTTGCTCCAGATCAAAGCGCTGTTGGTTTTCAACCTTCTTGCTATGACTGGAATAGGAGATACTGCCCCCCCCCCCCCAACCGAACTGCCTTTAAAGCCTCCCATCTAGTTCTGCTTGAGGTAACACCCTTTGGTTAGTCTGGAGAAAATGTAAAATCTGTGCCTTAATATGAATAACAAAACAAAATAAGGTTTATTTAGAAGTATGGGGTCTAGTTTCCAGGTTCTTGGAGCCACAGACATCCCCATATTGTGAAGGTTAACCAGCAGTGGGGTGTGCTCTGTTACATCTATAGATTCATGTCACACCAACTGTATGGAGGGAAAAGGTTTTGGGAAAGCAGCATAAATCCAGCCTGGCATAGTGCAAGGCTGAGTGGAGATAATAAGTGTATTCCTTGCCATTAAGGGAAGCGTATCTCCAGGTGTCAATTAAAGAATGATCATCCATTAAATGCTCAAGTGCCTTAGCATTATCAGACAGGGGTACAACAGTGGGAGATGACCTGTCAACAATAGTATCCATAACACAATTATAGTCCTCACATAGCAGACATGGGCCCTCAAAGTCAACCATCTACATGAAATCTTATGAAAAAATTCTGGACAGTTAACATTTGGCCCATATATGGAACCAATAGCCAGTTTTATTCCAGTATTAAATTGCACCCACACTAATACAAGTCTGCCCCCTTGATCTGCACAATATTTAGCAACCACCCTCAGGAATCATGGATGTAACCAGATTGCTGCACCCCTAGCTTTTCAGGAGAAATAGGGGCCATACCATTCACCCCTTCCCCCACACCATTTTTGACCATGTGGGGGCCTTACTTCTCTGTCATATGTGTTTCCTGCAAGCAAATTACATCCGTTTTGATGGCCCAGATTTTTGCTAAAACCCTCATACACGTAATATGCAATTTTAAATCATTAGTATTCCAAGATCTAACATGAAAATTATTGTCAGCTATGTTCAAAAACTTTAGAGATCCCCTGGGTTTGCCACATAACAAGAGTCATAGTCAAAATCTGAGTCATTGTGCTAGTACAGTTTTTTTACGAATGATAACCTAGCACATACAATTTATAACACTGTGAAGAATAACCCCCTCCCAACTTACCCCAAACCCTCCCAACCCCTGTAAACAGTAGAACAAGAACAGAGAACACTCTAAAGGAAACCTCCTGCCCCTGTTTCTTTCCCAGTTCAAAATAATTGACCTACAGTATGAGTCATGTGCACTATTCAAAGCGGTTTCAACAATACCTCATAAACATTGAAAACACCCCGAATCCCCTCCTCACTTCCCAAGACACCACTCCCCTTCCCAATTCAGAAATTTCATAACACCAAACAAGCAAAATATTGTTAAAGTGCAGAACGAAAACAAAAACAGCTCGGAAAAAGAAATACGGCAACCAGAGATGCATCTGCGAGTAACTTATATATTTAACTAAAGTGCACATCACTTGTAACATAAATGACAAGCAGTGAAAAACTGTTCAACCCCAGTGCTTCGAACCCTTGCGGATTCTTCGTCAGGGGTCAGCTTTCAAATGCTACCACTTAAAGTGACAGTGTATTCATTCATATTATAATATAAAGGTGAAAATTAATGGAGGATTTTTTTAAAACATTTTTTTGCATTTTTTAACAAATTTAACCCAAAGTTCAATGGGCTGAAAAAACACAGGCTGAATGAGCTTCAACAATTACTAATGTTACAAAGTATCAAACAAATAGTAACAGAATATTGGGATAGTGTTTCTTCCAGTATTTTCATTCTCATATGTAAAGAGAATATCCATTCCAAAAAGGGGATTAAAACAGAATTCATTTTGGAAGATACCTGTAAAAAGAAAAGAAAAGAGAAGAAAAAAGAGGACAAAGATAAATATAACCATATAAGAAAAATACTAATAACAACCACAAGGGAGACATACTGTATATCTATCAACTTCAAACAATTTAATGTAAACTAAGATCTTTCTTGATGGCCATTGTATTGTATTACAATTATATTGTTAAAGTGCCCTTCTTCCTACCAACCTTTGGTTAGGACTCAAAAAATGCAGCAGCCCACCTGTACTGAGAAGGACACACAAGCAGGGCTAAGCACCTTTAATAACCATATTAGTGATGTGCTACATTAATGAGTACAGCATAACAGTCAAACTGATGGGGGAACCAGTCCATCCCACTATGGCAAGGCGGGGAAGAACAACCCACAACAGGCACATTTTATAACCATCGGCAGCAGCTGATCAGAGCCGACTGGTAGCCAGCTAGTGTGTGCCCGTAGACAACTGGGAAGTAACCTACCAGCCTTAAAGTGCTAGACAGACTTGGAGGAGAGCAATATCAAGACAATTCTATAACATTTACCTACTTCTCTTTTATTTCCAAGCATTGTGAAAGCTGCAGTTCCCAGAGACCAGGACGCCTCCAGAACAGCAGGTGTAGGAACACATAGGAGTTAACGGGCAAAAGCACAGAGTAATAAGCAGTAAAAATAAAAAAAAACAGATATATCACTTTTCATGCATACCAAATTATTATGACTGGAAATAATGAAAGTCTCATCGATATGGTCCCAATATTGAAAACATAGGCTGTCACCATTACCTGAGGATGTTGAATGAGCCCCCCACATCCTTTTCTCCCAGGCTGCTAAACGGATTCTGCAGAGGGAATCATCCAAGTGGATATACAGCAGTTTTTGCCGTAGCAGTAGACTTGAAATTTGATAGAGATGCCCCAAAGTGCTTACAACATCCTGTGCTGTCACTGAGGAAAGCACCCCCCTCCCCAACTGATACCTGCCGAGTTCAAGTTTATAAACTAAGAGGCAGAGCAAACAAGTCATACCTATTATAATCATAGGTAAGGATGATGGATAAGAAGCAGAGCAAACAAATCATTCCTATAGTTATAAGTAAGAAAAAAAGAGAAATATCATCATTTGGTCCAAGGGGTGTCAAGGTATTTAATGTAAAAATACAAAAGGCATCCCTTGATGTAGTTTTTGAACAATGCCATCACCTATCACTCCTAAATCGACTTTCTCCAGTCCCGCAAATCTTCATGTAGCAGCTGAACTATGTCCAGCAGACACATAATGTCTAGTCATGGCATAATGCATATTATAATAATTGTTTTCCCTTTTTTCTCATAGGGAAACAGTGACGTAATTTGCAGTAATGAAGAAGTGTTCATTATGGCAAACACGCACATGGTTTCCCTCACTCTGGACGTGTCCAGCACAGTTCCTCACTTCCCAGTTGATTTCTGCTCATCAAACCACTAAGGAACAATAAAATGCCACCCAGAGTAGGTGCTAAGGAATAAAAAAAACTAAAATCTTACAAACGATCTTAAATTAACTTTCCGCTGCTGCCCACGAGATAAAGAAAAAACTTTAATTAAAGAAACGTGACCACGGCCACACACTGCAACTTAAACGGACAGACCGCTGCCGCACAACAACTTTTTATTTTATATAATTGCTGAAGCAAAAAAAGGGAAACCAAGCAATTATATGAAATAAAATATGGGTTGGTGTGTGTAAACTCAAAGTTTACATACACCCTCAGGGTTAGGTGCTATTCATAAACCCCTAGAGATGTAGCATCTAACCCCTCCGGTGTGTAAACTTTTCATTACACACAACGACCCATACTTTATTCTATATGTTATTCCTCAGTGACTTTATGCTTACCTGATCTTGTTTTTACAGTTCTCTTGGTAAGACCAGTATACCCTAACCCACATGGGCAAGTAAGAAGATATATAACTGATGTGGAATTACAGTTTATAAATTGCTTGATCTCAAATGCTATCCAGAGGAGGGATGGTGAAAAACAAATGAATATTGGTGGTATTAAAGCACTGTACGCAATGTCCACATCGAAAATCTCCCATGGTCAGTTTATGCATTCTATGTATAAAATAGGGCACACATCCTCTGTACTGTACAGAGAAAGCACACTTTGTACTATACATAGGATGCACGCACCCTGCCTGTTCATATGGCAGCTGGCTGAAGAGGTGAAAGATGGACTGTGCCAGTCATCATATTGGCTCCTGCATTACCGATGAGTCAGGTAAGGGGGTTGGGTGGGTGGTCGGTGCCGTGGTGGTGGGGCCACTAGATGCCAGGGATTACCTAAGTGACATGGGGGAATGGTGATTGGTGGGGGGGGTACAACAGGACATCTGGGAATATGGCTATTTTTTTTTTTTTTACAATGCAACTTACAGGGTGTTGTCTTTTTATAGGGCCAGGGATCGGAGACCTGGGAGGGGGACCACTGGATGCAAGGGAGTATGTTTTACATGACAAGGCTGAGGATCATAGACTGAGAGGGACCACTGAATGCCAGGGACATTGTTTATTCTAAATGGGATGATGCCCAGATGGTGGGAGGGGCCACCAGGCATCAGTGATGTAGTTCCTTTCAAGGGAGATGGGCCACAGAGGAAGGGAGGAAACATGGCCACTGGGGAGTACCTTAATTTTAATGGGGCCTGGGATCAGGGAGTGGGGGACCACTAGGCACCAGGGATACACTATTTTAAGGATGGCTAAGCAATCAGAGGGAGGGGGGACTACTGGGTAGCAAGGACTTTTTGGGAAACAGTCAGGCTGGTGATCAGAGGGTGGGGGAACCACTAGGCACTAGATCATTTTTGGAAAGCACTCAGGACAATAATCGGTGGGTGAGGTAGTCCACTAGGCACCAGTGACCTCTCCTTTTATCGGACCAAGCAATCAGAGTGATGGTGGTGCAACACAAACCTGCCACCACTCTCTATGCAAATAAGCCCATAATGGTCCTGCAAATGGACTCTTGACACCTTGCATGCCCAATGGGCTCATTTGCATGGGTCCATCTGAATATTGTGCTTACTGCTCTGGCACTATCAGTCCTGGTGGCACTATTCACTGCACAGCAGGGATCCAAGTTGTGGCAGTGCTACTTGACATAGCACTGCACTAACATGCACCTATATTCAGTCAGCTAGCACCAGTGCGCTGTCCAACTGAATATAGCATCCTCAGGCTTCCTGAGCAGTGGCAAAGTGCAGTGCAAAACTTTGCACTCCACTTTGTCCATTTTTGAATATTGGGACACTGATGTCATAATGATTTTATAAATCGTTTTATTACTTGCTGTCTCGATGTAACATTCATTATTATATTCATTTGCTGTTCCTGTAAGTGTTGTAACTTGAATGGCTCAACTGTTTGTCAACTTTTGTTTTACCTGCCTTGTATTCTGGTACTGGGTCAATACTGTACATGTAAGACAGTGTGGTATTAACCGTGCTGTATAGTGAGCCTGAAGGTTTACAGCAACAGGGGTAGAACAGTGGTAGAGGAATACCACTACCTAGAGTGTACAAGTTGCCTTGTGCTGGGTGCTTGGTTGAGCTGCTTCCATGGAGGAGTGGCTAGGGTACAGCATATGGCACAGTCGGGAGACCTGGACCCTGGTTCAGTTCCCCCCAGTCTCCCCTGCTACAACTTTTTACAGTTATTTAAAAAAAATATTCCCCCTCCAGGGTTTCTCCCCCTCCTAGAGGTCCCTCCCCCCAAAGTTAGTTATTTAAGTTCCAGGTGGTGTGGGGGGCAAAGTGCGGGGGATGAAGCCCCCAGCAAGAAAACATAAAGACCCACTGTTTTCAATGGTCACGGTGTGTGAAACAGGTCAGTGTTTTGCCAGACTCTGTTTTTGTTAGGCATTCTTTTGTGGCGGCATTTTTAGCCACGCAGTTTTGCTGTGCAGTGGAATGACCCCGTGCCTTGTATTCTCTAGGGTCTTGCCTGAAAATAGGCATTCAGTTGTCTAGTGTAGTTACCCAGTTACCAAAAACCAACTAAATAAATACAATTCTCTAAAAAGCTACCCTGCAGTGCCCCATACCTTGTCTCTTGCCAGGTCTTTCATCACCAGATGGGCAATGATGTCTAGCTCCCTTCTTGCTCCTGCTGCTCTACTGATCCTGTGGATACCCCCTTCATGCTTCCTAGTCAAAGCACCACTCTGGTACTCCACATCTCTATCCTTCCCACCCCCTGCTCCCAAATCTATCCCCCTGACAATAGAGTACACCACCAGCAGCTGCTTCCTTTTTGGTGGGGGGCCTTTCCCTCCTTTTCTGGTGCTTCAACTTCTGAGTAACCCTACCTCCTCCCTTTCCATTGCAATGGATGTTTCCTCTTAGTGCCCTGTTGTGCCAGAATGGTTTAGGAGTTCTGCAGTGTTATAGGTGGAGGACTGTACTCTCTTTCCACCATCCCCACTCATCTGGAGCTGACCAAGGTCCATCTGCTCTTCCTCTGCCTAGGCATCCTCTGAAGGAGTGGTGGCAGACCTGGTGGCCCCTAGGTGGGACAGACAGTCCTCTATAACCTTTCCAGTTTGGCCTGCAGTCCAGCAACCTCTGCCCACAACCCAGACAGCTGAGCATAAATGGGGCAGCATCTCGGTCTTCCAAAGGTGTCCCAAAATACTGCAACCCTACAACTATTGCACTGTACCACACCCATGATCTTTTCTTCCCTAGCTTAATATCTATTGAAACTTCTCTGTGCCCTTCTGCCTCCTACCATTGTACACCTACAGTACCTCTTCCTTTTGTTTTCCTGTAGCAAATTTGTTACCCTACCCTAGATTGGGTGTCTCTTGTTGTTCCTTTTTTAACCCTTTATCCTGTACCTAACTTATCCTGGTTGTCTACTACTCCTTACCCACTTTCAGTATGGCTACAATCTGTAGCTACTTTCCCATAGCTGGCTGATCCAGTAAATTGTGCTGCGTTATCTCATTGCCTTGGTCTGGTGTCCCCTCCTGCAGAGTCTCCTGCAGACTGTGGTCACCTTGTGGACAACCTACAGATGTCCCTGAGACAGATGTTCCACTCCGGTGCAGTCCCACTCATGCACTGGGATGCAAACATGCTGGGACACTAGTGGAGTATTCCTTTTAAATAACACGAAATCCTCCTTCCTGCCACCGTACAATTTTTCTATGGTAGTCATGTGATGTAGATCCTCCCTCTGCTCTCTAAAGAGTCCAAACTTCTTGTTCCCGTACTGCAAAACAACAAGAGCAGACAAAAGGTTACTAAAAGAACTATAGAATCAATGTGATTTTGCTCCTGCCTGGTCCCTGGAGTTGGTGTTAGGTTTCAATATTGGGCAATTGTCTTTCTAGTGTTGGTCAGGGCTAGGTTCTACAAGGAGTGTCTCCTTCTAGTGAGCCTAGAGGGATTTGCTCCCAATAGAAATTCTAGGGGAGAATAAGGGAGAGAGGATTCCAGGATCCCTAAAACTATTTTGTAAACTTCCCTCCAGAAAAGGGCAACAGGTGGGAAGGACATTGCAGTGTACCTTTTGAAACACACTTGTAGCACAGTGGGTCCTTGCCTTGCCTCATATGATGCAGTCTTATCAGGTTATAATATGTTATGTGCAGAAATGAGCATTGAATCTGTCTAAGCTTAATGGATATGGGATGTGGCAGATTTTCAGATATCCTGGGACAAATCTGACCAAAGGTCATTACTCCACTGAATCTTAACCCTGTCCATAAGGGAGACAAGCAAAGTAATTGAACAAGAGTTTTTAAAATGCTGTGAGCGGTCTATTACTTGGAGCTTGACCCAACAGAATTGCTTTGGCCGAATGCAATGAGAGGGCTTTGATTTTGGGAGCCCAAGTGCTTTATTAGATACAGTAGGACTTGATGTTTTGGTATGCAAAAAAAAGAACGGGAAAGAGGGAATATTTTTTCAGTTGTAAAAAGGATTGGAGAACACCTCCTTCAATGAGATCGGAGATGGTGCACAATTTCTGCTTTCCCACTGCAGCAGTTCTCAATGTAAAAGACATTATATCCCATGAAATCCTTAACAGTCCCTGCAACGTCAGCACTTGGATATACTCTAAAGAAATGGTGTATTAACTGGTGCAGAGATACCTTCGAAAGTAGAGTTTGTAAAGTAACGATGGTTCTGAATCTTAGGCACATTTATCAACCACAGGGCAGGAGAAAGACACCCAGAGAAGAGAGGGCACTCCTGGTCATTCTTCAGTATCTCCCTCTGAACTAGAGTGAATTGGTATGCTCCACACCACTCAGAAGGCCATCTGCACTAAAAATTACAATAACTAAAATTTGGGAGTGAAAGTCCCTTGTCTTTCTTAGGGGCCAGCAGAGTAGCTCCTTGGACTTGAGGAGGCTTAGCACTCTATAGAAAAGAGTTAGTAATACTGTTCAAGGAATTGAAAAAAAAATCTGAATGAGGAGAGATGAAAAAAAAACCTCAGCATGCAATAGAATATGCATATATGAACTGTATTTATGGGGCCAATTAAACAGAGAGGAAGGGAGGTCTAGCATTCGTATTCCTGTCATATTTGTGTAAGATGTGGAGGAATGTAAAGTTCATGCATTCTATATAAAATCCTGAGAACCTGGACTCTCGAATACAGTACAGCCAGCCATGATGCTATGCAAAACCTTGCAGTAAATGACATGTTGCAAAATACTGCATGACAAAATAGCTTAATTGCCATTGAATTGCACTGTTCTGCAGTATCCTGCAGCACTCTGCATTAATACTGCAAGGTACTGCACTACATCCTGGCTGTCTCAGCTGTATTTAATGAAATCGATCACGCTCACAGGCAACATATCAGGGGTGGGCTGAAAGAGGTATTTCATCCCACTGGCAAGAGTTCACCTTTATTCCAGGTCACCTTATGGTCAGACACCTTAGCATTCCATCCCAGTAGCTTGTTGAACTCTAGAATGATCTGCTTGGAATTGACAACATATAGATGGATGTCATCCATGAACAAAGAAAATGTTTGGTAGGAAGCACTAATATTTAAACCCAGAATTTTGGGATTGAGATGGATAGCAGCTGCTAGCAATTCAAACATGAAGCTGTACAGGAGCAGGGACAGAGAACAGTCCTGATGAGTGCCACTGCCCAGTGAGAATTTTTGGGACAATGAATTGTTTGGCTGGATCTGAGTTTGTGGGAACTATTGTATATAACTGAGTTCCCAAACCAACTGTCCTAGGATATGGTACATTTACCCCTACTCCACACAGTCAACACTTTTTTTTAGCATCTAAGGACAGAATGTATCTGGGGTGCTTCATTTTTTGTAGTCCACCCCCAGATCATGTTTAATGACCTTTGGTTGCTATGCTTCCCCGCTGACCCCTTCTGAATCTGGCCCTGTCCTCATGGATGAGACCTGGAAATGAACTCTCCATTCTATTAGCTATTAATTTAGCAATAATCTTGTAATTGGATGTAAGTAGGGATATATGCTAATGGGAGGCACAGAAACCTGGGTCTTTGTCTGGTTTTGGTAAGAGTGTAATAATAGCATCCCATGTGAAGGGTGGTAGAACCCTGCTTTTTAAGCTCTTCTGCATCATAGTGATGCAAGTGGTTAACATGGCTTTGAGGAAGGTCTTGAAAATGGCCATGGGGAGACTGTCAGGTCTCGGGACCCTCCACCCATTCATACCTTTGTTAGCCTGCACTATTTCTTCCTATGTTGCCTAAGCATCTATTGCCTTCTGCTTGGAGTAGAAAGATGGGGGAGATGAGCCACTTCAAGGAAGGTGTCGATGTTAGGATCTACTTCCTGACTGTCTGACCCATATAATGTCATACAGAACACCCAAAATTAGTGCCCTATCTCCTATGGGAGAGCCAGAGAAACCAGTGGCAGCCTGTAATGAGGCTGTGATTGTGGCCTTCGACTCAATCGCAGCCGTTCATGTCCACCCTTTATCTACACTCCAGAGACTTCCCTGGTTTGATGAGAATTTCTGGAGATCAACTAAAGAGTAAGGGGCGGGGGTTAGAGGGATGCTGGAGGAGATCTGGCTTGATTGAGGACAAATTGGTCCTGAAGTCACATTATGTTGACTATCAGGTGGCAATCTCCAGGAAAAAGGTTGATTTTCTGTCTAGGGAGATTGCTGCAGTGGGGAGTAGACCAACTCAGCTCTTCCGCATTGTGGACAGGCTTTTACATCTGACCTGTCTCCATGTCAGGGGGATGGGTTCGAGCACTAGGTGTGAGGAGCTGGCTCTATTCTTCACCAACAAGGTGTCATCCATCAGGGCTGAGGTCTCCTCGAGTATCTCTCAAATGGGATGCAGGGTTCATCCTGAGTTGTGCCAGAACACTCCTCCTGCCTAGGATGAGTTTGAGCTGGCTGGGGTGGAGGAGGTCATGGGGATTATTGCAAAGCTATGACCTACACAATGTGATCTGGAACCAGGTCCGACCCACCTGTTGTTGGACTGTCTGGACCTGATTGGACCTGTGGTTGTCGAGATTATCTAGTGTTCCTTGAGGAGTGGGGTCTTTCCATTGTCCTTGAGAGAGGCTGTGGTTAGGCCCCTTTTGAAGAAGCCCTCTTTGAACCCAGACAGCCCCGGCAACTACAAACTTGAACCTTTGACTTTTAGGAAAGGTTATAGAAAAACCGGTGGCCATGCAGCTGGAGAGACATCTCACTTTTTCCTCTACCTATGAGCCTTTCCAGTCTGGATTCTGGCCAGGGCACAGCACTGAGATGGCCCTAGTAAGGGTGCTAAATCATCTCCTGGTGTCGAGGGACTGGAGAGCCCATACAATCTTGGTTCTCCTGGACCTCCCTGCGGCATTTGACACTGTGGACCATGAGGTTCTACTTGACTGCCTGGGGTTCTGGTGTATCCTAGCCAGTCCTGTCACCAACTGGTTTAGGTCATACCTGACAGGCAGGGTGCAAAGGGGGAATTTTCTTATCTAGCCCAATGCATCGAACTGTGGAGTTCCATAGGATTTAGTCTTGTCGCCCTTATTGTTCACGGTGTATATGCTGCCATTAGGGGATATTATCAGGCGGTATGGACTGGGGTTTCACTGTTATGCAGATGACACCCAGCTCTACCTGTCCTGTGTACCCTATACTTAGGTGTCAGACTCAGTTTTTAACAACTGCTTCAAGGAAATCCAGTCATGGATGACTCGAAACTGGCTCAAACTCAATCCAGACAAGACTGAGGTACTGACAGTGGAGCCGGGTTCTCATGGAGGAGGGGGGTGGGGGGTTGCCCCCCAGTCTAGTATTAGGGGTTCCTCTTGTCCCCTCTAGACAGGTGAAAGATCTGGGCATGATCCTAGATGACAGCCTGCCACTTGAGGCTCAGGTGTCAGCTATGGTCAAGAATGGATTTTACCATCTTAGGAACATTGCCCGAATAGAAACTTAGGAACATAGAATTTGACGGCAGATAAGGACCGCTTGGCCCACCTAGTCTGCCCATTTCCCTACCTAATGGATAAGCTGCAGATTCTGGTTAATCAACAACTTACTTCCTCCTATCCCCCACTAGAATTGCCTTATGTTTGTCTCATGCATTCATGAACTCTCCCACTGTTTCTGACTCCACAGCCTCCTCAGGAAGGCTGTTCCATGCATCCACAACCCTCTCTGTGAAAAAATACTTTCTAACATTACCTCTGAGCCGTTCCCCCTCGATCTTCAAATTGTGCCCTCTTGTTCTTTCACATCTCTTCTTCTGAAAGATACTACCCTCTTGTACTTTGTTAATTCCCTTGAGATACTTGAAAGTTTCTATCAGGTCCCCCTGTCCCTCCTTTCCTCAAGGGTATACATATTAAGCTGCTTTAGTCTCTCCTCATATGTCTTCTGGTGCAGACCCTGCACCATTTTGGTTGCCCTCCTCTGAACAGCCTCCACTCTGTCTATGTCTTTGCTGAGATGGGCTCTCCAGAATTGCACGCAGTACTCGAGACGGGGTCTCACTAACTGTCTGTACAGAGGGATAACAACTTCCTGTTTTCTACTGCTGATGCCTCTACCTATGCATCCCAATATCCCTCCAGCCCTCCTTACTGCCTTTTCACATTACTTGCCCACCTTTAGGTCATCTGATATAATTACTCCCAGGTCTCTTTTGATTTTTGTTGTTGTTATTAACTCACCCCCCATTGTGTACTCTTCCCCTAGGTTTTTCTTTCCCAGATGCATTACCTTGCACTTCTTTGCATTGAATCTGAGCTGCCACATATTTGACCATTCCTCTAAACTTGCCAAGTCCCTTTTCATTCTTTTCACCCCACATTGTGTATCGACCCTGTAGCAGACTTTGTGTCATTTGCAAAGAGACATAGCTTTCCTTCCAGGTGCTCTCCAATGTCACTTATAAAGACATTAAAGAGGACCGGTCCCAGTACTGAACCCTGCGGTACCTCGCTAGTTACCCTCCTTTCTTCACTGTGGACTCCATTTACTATTACACTTTGCATCCTGTTGTCCAGCCAGTTTTTTATCCAGGCTACCACCTTGGGACCCACTCCAAGGCTGGCTACTTGTATATTAAACTTTTGTGTGAGACTGTGTCAAATGCCTTGCTAAAATCTAGGTAGGCCATATGCACATCCCCTCCCTGGTCTACTACTTTGGTCACCCAGTCAAAGAAATCTATTAGGTTCATCTGACATGACCTTCCTCTGCTGTGAAACCATGCTGCCTTGGGTCCTATGCCCCAGTGGCCGCTAGGTACTCAACAATTCTTTCCTTCAGAAGTGATTCCATCATTTTCCCTACCACTGAAGTCAAACTAACTGGTCTGTAGTTTCCTGTCTCTGCCCTGCTCCCACTTTTGTGACATGGAATCACATTTGCCCTCCTCCAGTCCTCAGGTACCACCCCATCCTCCCATGATTTGTTAAAGAGAGTAGTCACTGGTGTTACTAGTTCTACCCTTAGTTCTTTTAGAATTCTTGGGTGAATCCCATCAGGCCCCATTGCTTTGTCCACCCTCAGTTTCAAGAGTTCTTTCAAAACCCTTTCTTCTGTGAATGGACTGGTATCGACCCCCTATTCAGAGTTTCTCTCTTGTTTGGTTTAGGTACCTCCCCCTCCTCTTCTCTTGTGAATACTGAGCAGAAATATTCATTCAGTATCCCTGCTTTTTCACTGTCACCCTCTGCCCATATTTCTTCCCCTTTATTAAGTCGCTGTATCCCTCCCTTGGTCTTTCTTCGCTCCCTAATGTACCTATAAAAGGTTTTATCCACCTTATTAACAGAGTTGGCTATCTTTTCCTCAGTGTGTGCCTTTGCTATTCTGACTGCCTTCCCTGCCTCCTTCTGCTTTAACTGATAAGGTTCTCTGTCCTGCTCCTTATGTGTTTCCTTATATTTCCTGAATGCTATCCTGTTCTCCTTAACCACCCCTGCCACCTCTTTTGATAACCATAGTGTTTTTTTCCTTCATTTTGTTTTGTTGATTTGCTTCACACAAAGGCTTGTTACCTCTGTGATGGCTGTTTTGATTGTTCCCCATTGTTCCTCCATCCCTCCTTCTTGTCTGTTTGCTAGTGCTTTCCCAAAGTCAGCCTTCCTAAAGTCCAATACTCTTGTTTTTGTATGGCTTGACTCTATGGCTGTGTTTATTGTGAACCACACTGTTTGGTGGTCACTTGTTCCCAGATGGCTACCCACTTCTAAATCTGAGATCCTTTCTCCTTCCCCATTTGAGAGTACCAGGTCTAAGATTGCTCCCTCCCGAGTGGGTTCCAACACTAGCTGTCTGAGGCATGCCCCCTGTAGGTCATCAAGAATGACCCTGCTCTTGGGTGTGCCTGCAGCAAAGGCACTCCAGTTAACATATGGCATATTCAGGTCCCCTGTGAACAATATCTCCCCTTTTTCTGTGATTTTAAGGATGACTTCTATCATTTCCTTGTCTGTTTCCTCCCCCTCAGATGGGGGTCTGTACACAACCCCCATGCAGATTGTGGTGCCATTTCCTGTCTCCAGGGTGACCCATAGTGACTCATCAAATCCAGTGGCTATAAAACTAGAACTTGCTTTGGGTGGGAGGGTGGAGGGGTGGGAAGGAGGGCAGTTAGTAAAAAATCTGTAGTTCTAGACTGCTGTTTCTTGCTGTGAAACCAAAGTTCTCCTCTGTCAAAGACAGCAGGAAGCTGCAATTGGAGACACCTGCTTTTGTAGTCCTAAGCTGGTAAGCCACACCCCCAATTAGATTCACCCTCTGCTCTGACTCAGTAAATTAAGTTGATACAGCCCCCTTCCCCAGAGAAACACACAGTGACTTTCTTCTTTTTTTACTTAAATGAGACCCCCTTCTTCTAATAAAGTATCTGTTTGCTTAATCCAAACAGGTAGTGACTCCTGCTGAGATAGAAGTGATTTATCAGTAAAAAATCTGTAGTTCTCCTCTGTCAAAGACAGCAAGAAGCTGCAATTGGAGACACCTGCTTTTGTAGTCCTAAGCTGCTAAGCCACACCCCCAATTAGATTCACCCTCTGCTCTGACTCAGTAAATTAAGCTGATACAGCCCCCTTCCTCAGAGAAACACACAGTGACTTTCTTCTTTTTTTTTTTTTACTTAAATGATACCACCTTCTTCTCCCAGTCCCTTACTGCCCAGTTTGAATGCTCCATTCTGCCGAGGAGGGCCTCCTTGGGGTTCCCAGGGCAAGGTTGTGGAACTCCAGAGATAGGGCGTTTGCGGTTGCTGCACCTACCCTGTGGAATTCCTTACCAGAGTTATTAAGTCAGGCCCCCTTGGTAGAAGCCTTTAAGAAAGGGCTGAAAAGACACATTTTCCAACAGACATTTTTAGAATTTTGAGTTTTTGATTATGGAATAATAATAAATGATTTTATATTACAAGTATTGTATGAATATACATTTATTGGTATGGTTTTATTGTTTGATATGTGGATTGTGATCTATATAGTGTTCAGAGTCTTTGGAATTGGGTGCTTTATAAGTAAAGTTATATCTATCTATCTATCTATCTATCTATCTATCTATCTATCTATCTATCTATCTATCTATCTGTTGGTTGGACATCTGGTTTCCAGCATGGGGAAAGATAAAAGGGGTGTTTCTTTGACTACACTTACTGTAGAGTTGCCAAGCAAGTCACTTTTCCCATCTGTCCCCATCAAAGTATTGTCTCCTGTCTCCTAACGTGATCATCTGATTTTACTATAGCAGGTGTGCAAGTACTCTCATTTATGAGAAGGCAGCCTGCCGTGGAGGAGGGAGGGTTGAGCCAGTCACCTTATATTTGAGAATTGGATACCGGTGGGTGGGAATGGTGTAGGGTGCTGTGCTGGGGGGACATAAATGATATGTTTTTTTAAATGCAAATGAGCACTTTATGTTAAGAAAGTGGCCGCTTGTGGAGGTGGGCGGCCTGAGCCGGTCATCCGTCAGGGATCGAGTTTTATTTTAATTGAATATTAAAAAAACAACTTGTGGGTACTGGGGGGTGGTGGTATTGTGCTTTTGATTGAGTGGAAATGGGGGTTACATTTTACCTGCTTTTGGGCTGGGAGAGGAAGGAGGTTTTTTTTCTCTTTTTTTTGGTTTTTTTGCAGGTAGCTGAATAATTTCCTGAATGCGAAGAGTCCCTTATTTGGGGATGGCTGCTGAATATTCAGGAGCCCTACTTTTTCTGAAATTCAGGAAATAATATTCAGCCCTTACATAGCAAAAATGGCAGTGTCTGCTGCTATCTTACCCAACAGATACTATCCGAACACCACTACCCAAAACTTTAAAAGGCAAGTATAATGAGTTAAAATGTAGTAGCAAGTGCAGTGCCTCAAGGACAGATGTCTTCCCTTCTGTGTAAGCTTGTTAACTGTGTAATGCTCACAAATAACATTTCAACTGGTGCATTCTCTTCTCCCATAGAACCATGCAACCTAGCAGACAGCAAACATAGCCAAACCACACATCCCCTTTCCCAGTTCCCTCACACCCTCTCAGTGGACCAAATACCAACTTGGTCCCCCAAATCCTTCCAAAATTAACATATATTGTGGTGTCTAATAAACAGAGTTACCCACTTACCCCTTGAAACACATCAAAAATGAAATAATCCATTACAATTGATCTTCCAGTGTGAGCAACGCAGTGGCCCCCAAGGCAGAGGAGAACTTCTCCTCCCTTTGCCCCATCACCCACTGAAGCAGATAGACCAGATGCATCGCACCTCCCAACTCATACGAGCAGGTAAATTATGGAATAATGTACAACATGGTAGATGTTGTGCTGGGATAAAGCCACACCTAGTGTGGTTGGGCACAAGGCCACAAGCTGAGTGCATCCAACACCCAAGATGTGATGTTATCCCAGCATGACACACTCCCTGGAGTACATTATTCTGGTTATACAATGGCTTATTTGTAAAAGAAATAAAATTAAAAAAAGTAAAAAAAAAGTGTAATTTAAAACTAGACTTTACTTTTTTTTAAATGGGTAAGTATACTTACACAAAAAGTAGTGCTGATTTATTTTGGCTAGTAGTTGAAGCTGCTGTAGTGTGCCTATGATTCTACCATGTCCACCCCCAACCTCCCTCTCTGTTATTTTATTAAATGTGTCCCTGTGTCATGTCCTGCACCCCTATCTTATCTGCAGCTTTTATCTGTTTTGCTGTCTTTCTTTTTTTGATCAACTGTGGGGCAGCAGAGGCAAATGAGGAGGAGGAGGAGTGGAGATCCACCATGCAGTCTGAAGTTGGCAGTTATGTTTGCAGTTGTTTCTCTTTCTCCTCCACTGTGTTTGCATGTCTGCTTCTCCTGGCACAGACGGTTCATTTACAGGTTGTGCTAGGAAAGGATGCTTAGAAAATGACTGAAGTTGCCAAAGATGATTGGCGATGATCAGTGAGTTTTGTGTGCAGTGCTGTTTAAAAGTATACACACACACACACACACACACACACAGCAGACAGTGTGCAGCTAGTGAAACCTGTCACACTGCTGGCTTCGTTTCAGCTTTCTTTCTTTTTTTGTTTGTTAAATTTAGAAATGACAGTTTGTCAGTACTTCCTTGACAAGCTGCCATTACTTGGAATATATGCTGCCAGGCAGGATCAGTGAAGCTGGCTGCCAAGCAGGGAATAATGATGCTGATCATGCCTACAGCTTCATTTTACATTTTGAAATCAGGAGAATATGTAAAATACTTGGCTGGAATTGTTGTGTGGAAAGTAGGAAAGAGATATTTAGTTGTTTGACACTGTGGGAGGGAAGGATTTACAATTTTTTTCAATGAGACATTCTAGAAAACTCCATAGCAGACATGCCAGTTGTGGACAACTGGTACATGTTCTGTGAAATGACTTTTTTAAACATTTTATGTGGTCTTGTGTGTTGGGACTTGATCCGCGATGTTGTGCTGCGATAGCATCACAGGTTAAGGTCTCAGCCTGCCCAAACAGGTTCCGGGGTTTGTTCTTGCCATTATATCATTAGCAATAACTTCCCAGGGTAATATGGGGTGGCAACTTCATCTAATCAAATGCAAAACAAACATTACATCCTCTTAAGTGAGAGACCAGTTACACAAGTTTAGTCACATGAAGCCAAAAAATAAATAGCAAAAGTTTTCAGATAGCATAAATAGAACAACAGCCAATTTACAGCTAATGCTAACTACAGTAAGAACAACATAGCCCAACAAGGAGCAAAAGACCCAAGAGCTGTGAAGAGAACAGTACAACAGTTACACACTGCAGCAGGATAGAGTCACTAGTCTGAACATCTATGGTGTCCTGAGCAGTCAGGATCCTAAAGTCCTGCCAGTGCACAGACAAGGCCTTAAGGCAAAGGAAAATCCATTACTGATAGTATGCTCCAGCAAGTGGAAGTTCAGTAATGAGCCTGAATAGGAGAACCATTTTATCTAAGTCCTTGGTTGTGCTCTGGTTGGCAGGAACTGATCTTACTGGACCCAGCAAAGTGCAGCTGCTACCAGGGTGTCAAGGCTCAAGGAGGACAGAACAAAGAAAACACTCACTTGACCCATGCCACTGCCTGAGTCCATAGGGGTATCACAAGATCCCCCAACCCCATCGGCCCAAGTGAACCAGCAAGACACCGGATAGTTAATGCTGGAGATGGTGTCCAATTCCATGGGTGTAACCAGGAAGGAACAAATCAACCCTGTGTACTACAGTATCTGGAACGAGCTGTTAAGAGTGGTACACTTTTCAGGTGCACACAGGTCAGAAAGGGAGAAGACCACAGATAGCTTTATGGGGAGACTAGTGGTGCCCTCGCAAGATACTCCCTGCCCGATTGACTCTGCTTCCAGAAAATGAACAACAGAACAAGAGTAATAATTTATCAATATGCAGCAATTTAGAGGAGATGAAATTCCTTTTTGCTTGGGCAGAGAAATCAGTGCACCACAACTCCCAAGAAGAAAAGTTGACAAGCCCAAAGTCAGTCGGCAAGGTGCTGTAGAGGGAATATAACTCCATCAAGAAAAATTTAGGCAGTTCATGTAGTTACCATACCTCCACATAATTGAAAAGAATGCCATCTCTCCACAAATTACATTGCAACAGAAACTCAGTAGGTGAGTTCATGTAGTAGTAGCCATTCTGTGTTCCATGGACTGATCCTCAGCAGTGTCCTCTTCTTTATTAATGAACTCTTCACCCTCAGTTACAGTTTCAAAAGAATTGGCAGGAGTCAGACTAATGATGCTAAAGTAGAATGGGTAAAATGGGCTGCCATCCTCATCTCCACAAAGCTGCTTTCAGGTCTGAGAATTTTTGTCATTTTGCCTGCAATTCCTGGCTTAAGTCAGGAGAAAAAAATTTCTTCAGCCCCATCCACAGTGATGGATCCATGCTCCTTAACTAGTCAGAGAACAGTGTCCTTATTCTGGAAGTGAAGATATTTTAAAAGAAAGTGTTGGGGTTTTTCAGAGACCTTTGGGGAATCACTGGGGGGAGTGATGGACCTACTTCATTTTTAACTCGGGTTCTTGCTGGCTGAGACTGAAGTTTTAGCTGGCCAATCTTGAATTAATTTTATTGTGTCCTTGTCCTCAAGACCCTCTGGCAGGCCCTTGTTCCTTAAACTGCAGCTCCTGGACCTCTTCTCCAGATTGTCAGCCTGCACAGATAATTGTTGCAGGTTCCACAAAAAAGCACTATCCCAGGAAAGGTCATGCAGTTTGTTCTCAAACTTGATATGCTGCTTGGCCTTAATGAGTCAGTTTTCATGCATGGTGGAGGTTTTATTGAGAGTTGCAATGATAGTCTACTCATGATTAATTTTGAAGCCCAACATTTGTTAACTCTGCATGAACTTCATTCTGGAAGTTGAGAAATGTTACTACAAGATCCAGACAGGAATTGTTATGTTTACTCCAAGTGTCCCGCTACTTTTACAATGCCATGTAATTTTATCTACCAGCAGTCTGGGTCTCAGAAGATATAGTGGCTACACCTCCAAAATTAAATTGAGTTTGCTTTCTTTAGTCATTCCAAAGATGTTAGGGTAGAACTTGTAGTAAATCAGTAAAATAGTAGACTTATTTCTATTAGACCACCACAAAAAGAGGTTTAATGGGAAACTCAAGAGGGAGACAAACTAAAGCATGTCTGTCCCCATGCTCAGTTCGGCTATGCCCCCTTCACTAGAACCAGACTTGACACAGCCAGTACTGGCTTTTGATCTTATCACAGACTTCCAAGAAATACTGTAGCAACAGACTATTGCATCACTGCAGTCAGTATGTTCGGCAAGTAAGTCTGTTTCAGTATATTTTTTTATTTTATAAAAGAGTTTTAAAATGAAATGTGGGTGACTGAGAAAACTAAGATAAATATGAACATGCTAACAGATAGAGACCTTTTGGTCTATCTAGTCTGCTCAAGTGTGCAGTGCCCATTTTGTTTAAAGAGGGAACTTTCCCCTCCCATTTCCTTCTGTAACCCCCCTCAAATACCTCCTTTCCTCTCACTCCCCCTCCTTTACCTGCAACTTTCCCCTTCACTCTGAATCATCCTCTCTTGAAGCTGTCCACCGTTTTCATGGAGACCAACTCCTCCAGCAACTGATTCCACTTGGCCACCAGCCTCTCAGTGAAAAAGTGCCTCTTCATCCCTCTCCTGAACCTTCCCGCCACCAGCTTTAGGCTATGCACCCTAGTAAACATGTTCCCACTAAGGTTGACGAGGCCTTCAGTGCTCACCCTGTTTATACCTTTAAGGTACTTGAAGTTCTCAATCATGTTCCCCTCTCCCTTGTGTTCTTGAGAGAGTACATGTTGAACCCCTGAGTCTCTCCTCATAGGTGTTAACCAGCTGTCCCTGGCTAGTCTTGGTTGCCCTCTGGACTGTTTCCAGCAAGTTGGGATTAGTCTTAAGATGGGGACACCAATATTGCACACTGTACTCTAGATCTAATCTCACTAGTAATCTGTACAGCTGCAGAATGACTACCACCTTTATAGTGGTAATCCCTTGGCTATGCAACCTTGCATCCAGTTTGCATTGGCTACTGCCCTCCTGCATTGTGCTGAGTGTTTCTGGTCACTCATGATGATTACTTCCAGGTGCTTTTCTTCCTCTGATCCTGTAACCTGCACACTACACAATAGTATTTGGTCCCCGTGTTATTTACCCCCAAGTGTATAACCTTACACTTTCTAGGTTTGAACCCCAGTTACCAAATACCAGACCACTTCTCTAGCCTAGAAAGGTCTTCTCTGAGTTCTTGTCTCCCTTCCTCCATGTCCACCCTCTAACAGAACTTTGTGTTGTCCGCGATCTGACAAATGTTACCTTTGATTCCATCCACTATGTCACTAATGAAGATGTTAAACATCTCCAAACTGAGCACAGAGCCCTGTGGAACCCTACTGGTCACAGGCCTAGCTTCTGAGCATTCTGCCCCCAGACTTCAATCTTTTGACTTCTGTCCTGCTACCAGCTTTTGACTGATCTACAGGCTTAGCTCCCTCCTCCAGATTTTACAGCTTCCTGACTGGTCTCCTTTAAGGCACAGAGCTGATGGCCTTGCTGAATTCCAGATACAGGACATCAACCACTTGGCCCCTGTCCATTGTCCTGTGACCCAGTCAAAGAAGTCAGGTTAATCTGGTAGGACTTACCCACCACAAACCCATGATGCCTCTCATAGTGGAGCCCATTTTACTCCAGAAAGCACATCAGTCTTTCCTTTAGGATGGTCTCCATCAGCTTGCCCACTATCGAGGTTCGGCTGACCAGACAGAAGTTATCTGGTTCATCCCTAGAGATGTTGCAAAATAAAATTTTGCCAGTGAAATTGAGGTGAAATTGGCAATTTTGCTGCATGAAATATTTTGTGAAATTGCAAAATTTTGCAGCTCAGTGCTCTACTGCCGGTGCCCTTAAGCATATCCCATTCCCTGGTGTCTAGTGGTCCCACCCCCCCAGCCAATCACTGGCTCAGATTCAACAATTCCTCATTCCCCCGCTGAGATTTACAACCCAGGTGTCTAGTGGCCCCCCCCAGCCAATCACTGGCCCAAATTGAATAATTCCCCAAGATTCGGTTATAAAATAAAAAATAAAAAACTCCCTGGTGTCTAGTGGTCCACCCACTGCCTGATCACCAGCCCAAACTCAACAATTTGCCCCCACGAGATTTCGTCCATGAGAATCTAGTGCCCCAATGATCATTGGCTCAAATTGAATAATTCCCCGAGATTTGTATGAAAAAATATTATTCCCTGGTGTCTAGTGGACACCCCACCCTGTCATCAGATGTTCCCTCCCTGCTTCCCCAGTACCCTGAGCACACACCAGACCTCCATTACCTCCACAGCCGGGTTACTCATCTGAGCACTTCAATAAATGAGCGTGTGCTTGTACAAGATTAAGCTCATTCATTGAAGCACTCAGTTGGGCTGCTGGTCATGGAGGTAAGTGGAGGGCAGTGCTGATGGCCTGCTCAGGGTACTGGGGGGAGCAGGAGGAGGGCCACTATCTGATTACAGGGTGTTGGGGTCCACCAAATCTCGGTGGTGGGGGGAATGGGGAAAATTATTTAATTTGGGCTGGTGATTGGTCAGGGAGGCCACTAGTCACCAGGAATGTACAGCTCAGTGGGGGGGCAGGGAATTATTGAATTTGGGTGGGTGATCAGCCGGTGTGGTTGGGGTGGGACCACTAGATACACCAGGGATGATTTTATCATTGTGAAATTTCACCCGCGAGCTGTGAATTTTGCCATTTTGCGGGCAAAATTTCACCCCTTGGGATGAAATTTCGTATTTCGAGCTTCGCAAAATATTTCACTAAATGTGTGGATTACGCAAAATATTTCGCAGAGCATAATTTTTCAGTTTCGCACAACACTATTCATCCCTTGGCACACTATTATGAAGAGGCAGCACATGTAAAGTTCTTCACTCCTGGGGCACATTCCCTGACTCCAGAGAGGTATTAAACAGGTCTGACAGAGGAACTGCTGGAACCTCTGCCAGTTCCCTTAGGACCCTGGGGTGCACACCATCTGGCCCTGAGAATTTATCCACCCTCAACCCTTAGGATCTTATGTACCATGTCAACTTGTATTATGCCATCTGTGACTCCTCCTTTCCAAGTTCCCACCCCTGCTCCCTTGTGGCACTGGTCTGTCCTTCTGCCTAGTGAAGACTGAGCAGAAGTACTTAAGTATGTTTTTTTTTCTCATCACTACCCTCTGCCCAACCCTCCTCCTTTTTCAATTTTACAATCTCATCTTTAATGTTTCTCTTCTCCCTTATATATCTGAATAAGGCCTTCTCACTCATTTTTACCCCCTGTGCAAGCTGAACTTCCTTTTGTAGCCTTTGTATCTCTAACCACTCTGCTCAGCTCCCTTGATTTAAGACATCAATCATCCCTAACCTCTTCTTTCTGAGAATGTTTGCACTTCTGGAAGGCTGCCATACTGTCCCTTATTGCTTTTGCCACCTCCTTGCTGAACCATCTTGGTTTTTGGCCTTAGATTTCTTACTTTTGATTTTGATACACTCACTAGTGGCCTCCATCAATCCCTCCTTTATTATGGTCCATTTTTGTTCCACTTCCATCTCCTTTTTGATCCCAGCAAGGTGTCCTACTAGAATTTCTCCCATTCTGCCAAAGTTGTCCCTCCTAAAGTCCAAAATGTCGTTTTGGTCCTGACCATCCCACTGCCCATTTCCAAGTGGAACCACACCACATGGTGGTCACTTCCTACAAGTGGCACTTCCACCTTCACATCCTAAACATGTGCACAGTTAGACACTGGACCAGGTCCAGTGCGTCCCTTCTCTAGTGGGCACCATGACACCTTGTGTCAGGAACACACTCTGGACTGCATCCAGCAGTACTTGCTCCCTACTGCAGGAGGTAGTCGGGATTCACCAGTCCAACCCAGGTAGATTGAAATCCCCCATTGTTAATACCTTCTGCTAGTTGGGCATTTCCATTATTTGGGACCCCAGTACCTTGTCCAACTCCTCATCCTGGGAAGGTGGCCTGCAGAACACCCCCATCCTTAGATGAGATGAAGGATCATGATCTTGTGTCACTTGTAAGAAACAGCAGTTTTTCAGTACTAGTGCTACTACTAGTTAAAGCAGTGATCAACTCTGGGGTGGTGCTGGTAATAGATTCTGTGTGGGTATTCCACAGCTATGACCACCGCAATCAGTACTTCCATAACAATCCCAAAACGTAGGAAATAATAGTGCACAGCAACAGCTAGGGTAAAAGGCAGCAACTTTAGATTAGAATGGAAAATCTTTTACCAGTTGATCTAGTATGAGGCTGCTGATCAGAAAATATATTGTGATGTTTGCATTAATTAGATTTAGTAGATAGCCAAATGGTTTCAACAAAAAAAAAATCCTTACATGAAAAAAAAATTATATCCAAAACATGATCTGATCCAAAGCCATAAAGATGCACAAAATGTTTACTACAGCACGGCAGGCAACACCTGGCCATAACATCTGACATCCATTTTGATATTACTCATATAGAACAGATTTTCTCTCCCCCTTTTCTCTCTGCACTTTTTTAATTGTTGGTATAAAAGGCATAATTTTCAAGAATGGAAATGTAACAAGTTCAGGAATGAATGCTACAAAAATCTCAACATATCATTGTGGCTGTAGTGTGGACTATATACTGTCTAGCCAACAATAATATTGTCATGCCTATCACCCTCAGTTTTATGGCTGGGTTCCCTTCTTGTAGTGCAATGTAGGGAAAGGGTTGGCAGCAGACTTTCTGGATCAGCTTGATCTTTCCAAGACAGGTATCAGGCATGGACAGAAATAGCACTCAGAGGAAGAATTAATAAATAAGTCTACTCTATTTACAGCAGATATGTACAGATGTTCTTGGAGATGAACATGATACGAGTACATGTACAGATTCCAGTGCGCACTGCAGTTCCACAGATAGTCTCAGTATACCGCTCTCTCTCTATGCCTCTCTAGCTTCTGCTTGGATGTTGCAGCCTTGTTCTTGTTTCATTTAGTTCCCATACCAAAGGGATCCATGAAAGACTGTGGGCAGTTAGCTGGTTTGGCAGCTTCACCTCATCCTACTTGGGCTGTGTTGTACAATGCAAGGTCGATCAGGAACAAGAATGCCATAACGGTGGACTTGATGTCCTCATGTGACCTGGCTTGCATTCCAGAGACTTGGTTGGATGAGAATGCTGCCCCTATTTTAGAGGTGGCAGTGCCGACTGGGTACTTCATGATACATAGCATGAGGGAGGTTCACAGGGGTGGGGGGGATGGCCATTTGTTTTAAATTTGGTTTGAACCTCATGGTGCTGTCTGTGGATCATATGCAGCCGTTTGAGTGTGTGGCTGCCTGACGGGGTGTTAGTGCAGGCTTCAGGGTCCTCCTGCTCTATCGTCCCCTAGGAACAGATGGGGACGTTTTAAGGGAAGTCAAGGAGCTCATCGCTGGCCTGGTGGAGTCCTCCAGGTGGTTAATCCTGGGGGACTTCAATGCATGGGTCGACGGCAGGCTCTCAAACTTTGGGAAGGATGTCCTTATGAGAATGGTAGCCTTGTGTCCGACACAGAATGTAACAACAGTGACATACTCAGGTGGCCACACACTGGATCTGTTTTTTTCCTTAGGTCTAGATGTAAGTGACCTAAGAGTAGATCAAGTGATTTGGTTGAATCATAGCACTGCGGGGTTCACATTTGCCCCCCCAAGATGGTCCTGCTCCTGTAGAGATGGTTCTGTACTGCCCATTAAGAGGAGTTTCCTCTGAGGGACTGTTGGTGGTACTGGACCTATTGAGTGTTGGGGAAGCTTGTGTGGTTGGGATGGAGGAAGCAGTGGCAGCCTATAATGGGGCTGTTGCTTCAGCCTTATATTCCATTGCACCCATTCATATCCATCCCTTGTCTACTTGCCGGAGACCTCCTTGGTATGATGAAGATCTCTGTAGTTTAAAGACTAAGGGGCAGAGGTTAGAGAGGTGCTGGAGGAGATCTGGTCTGGTGGGCACAAATTGGCCCTGAAGTCACATTATGTTGACTATCAAGGAGCAATCTCCCAAAAGAAGGCTGATTTTTTGTCTAGGGAGATTGCTGTAGTGGAGAACAGTGGACGGGCTTTTACATCCTGCCTGTCTCTGTGTTGGGGGGTGGTTTCTAGCTGACAAGGTGTCCTCTATCAGGGCTGAGGGCTCTTCGATTATCTCTCAGAAGGGCTGCAGGAACTTGCCTGAGTTGTGCCGGAACATTCCTCGTGTCTGGGATGAGTCTGAGTTGGTTGAGGTGGAAGAGGTGGTGGAGATAATCTCAAAGCTGTGGCCAACACAATGTGATCTAGACCCACCTGACTTTTGATTGGATGTCTCAACCTGATTGGACCTGTGGTTGCTGAGGTTGTCTGGAGTTCCTTGAGGAGTGGAGTCTTCCCATTGTCCTTGTTTATTGTTTATTGAAAGTCAAGGATTCCAAATACCTTTGAGCCTAGGCTCTTTTACAAAGGTTCCACGTCAAGAGAAGTACAAACATTTTGGACTAAGCTACATTCGTCTATACATAGGCAAACTAAAACAATTATATATTAACAGAGATTAAGTAAACAACACTCATTGGCTCATACGATGCATTAAAGAAATAAAGTAATGAGACACTTAGGTAAGGAAAAGTACAGAGGTCTGTGAGTGGTAGGGAGAGAGAGGATGGGGAGGGGGCAGCAGCTGAAGAGAAACTAGAGTAGATTCACAGCATTGTCAAAGAACAGAGGAGAGGGGAGGTGTGCCATGGGGTAAAACGAAGTTAGGAGAGGCAATCACAGCAACTGGTGGTAGTGAGATGAAGGTGCAGTCTTGATTTAAAAATGCCCAGTGAAGAGAAGGAAGTGATATGGGTGCTGAGGGCATTCATCCAGGAGGAGGCATGGTGTGCAAAGGATCTTTGACCCAGTGATGTGCGGCATCGAGTTACTTGGAGGAGTTGTTGTTTTGACCCTCTGGTGCAGCGTAGATTAGTGGTTGGACTCAGGAGGACTTGGACACATGATGGTGAAATACCCAGGATAGTTTTTTCACCATTAGACAAGTTAGGTACTTATACAGTACAGAGGAAAGGAGGGAGAGGGGGGACATGATAGAAACTTTCAAGTACCTCAAGGGAATAAACAAAGTCCAAGAGGGTAGCATCTTTCAAAAAAGAGTGTGCAAGAACAAGGGGTCACAATTTGAAGATAGAAGGGGGTGGCTCAGAGGTAATTTAAGGAAAGTATTTTTCACAGAGGGGTGGTGGTGATGTATGGAATGGCCTTCCAGAGGAGGTTGTGGAGTCACAAACAGTGGTGGAATTCAAGCATGCATGGGACAGTCATAAGGCAATTCTAGGGGGTGGGGGTAGGAAGAAGTAGGCTGCTGGTTAACTAGGATCTGCAGCTTATCCATCAAGTAGGGAAATGGGCAGACTGGGTGGGCCAAGTGATCCTTATCTGCTGTCAAATTCTATATTCTATGTTCTATGTTCTATACAATTTGTGAGTTGAAGCCATCCTGATTTGGCATAGAGTTCACATGTATGTGTGAGTCGGTGGGCTCCAGTGAGCAGTCGGCAGGCATTGTTAAGGGAGGTCATTATGCGCCTAAGGGTGGTGGCAGAGCCATAGACTATGAGGCCATAATCTACAATGGACACAACAGAGCTTTGGATGGCCATCTTTAATGCTGCTTGGGTGAGGTGTTGCTTGTTTCGATAGAAAATTCCAATACGCGTATTTACAATTCTGGCAAAGTTATCGATGTGGGTCACATATGACAGACTATGGTCAAGAGTGATTCCTAGTTATTTTAAATATGACACTTGTTCAAGGGTATGACCAGCATTTGTTTTAATGTCAAGAGGGTATCACCTATGTTTGTTTTGCGAGCTGCAGAAGAGCATTTATTTAGTCTTTTTGTGGTTAAGAACCAGCTTGTGAGAAGAGAAACAGTTTTCAACAGATGAGAATGCGAGTTGAAGGTTGTGAGTTAATGGTTCTGGGTCTTTCTGTGGGGTGAAAAGCACAGCATCATCAGCATAGAGGATAATTTGTTCTGGGCAGGATTGTGGGAGAGAGTTTAGAAAAAGACTGAAAAGTAGGGGACCCAGTATTGAGCCCTGTGTGATGCCAGAATGGACTGGCTTGGAGTCAGAGAGATTACCTGAGATTTTTACACTTTGTGTGCATTGGTGAAGGTAACTATTGAGCCATGCTGTAGTGTCTGAGGAGAGACCGTTATTCAGCAGCTGTCTGGAGAGTAGGCCATGGTGGGCAGTGTCGAATGCTTTGGTTAAGTCAATGAATACAGCTCCAGTTAAATGACCTTTGTCTATAGACTTGTGGAGAGCTCCAGTGAACTCCAGGAGGGCTGTGGAGGTGCTGTGCCCTTGCCTGAAACCGTGTTGCTGAGGACAAAGGATGTTGTATTTGTCCAGGTAGACTGAAAGCTGGTCAGCTACAATGTGCTCAAGGGCTTTGGAAAGGGGGCGGCAGTATTGAGATTGGTCGGTAGTTTCCCAGGATTGATTTGTCACCACTTTTGAAGACTGGTGTGACAATAGCTGGTTTTCATTTGCTTGGGAATTGACTGAGGTTGAGTGAAAGGTTGAAAATTCTGGTAAGCAGGTGAAGCACTTCCTCAAGTGTGAGGGATAGCAGTTTCAGGTCCAGTGAGTCACCACTGGCTCTGGTCTTGGAGATGGCCCTCTTTACATATTTGCGGACTTCACCTGTGTTGACTTTTTAAAGTGGAATGGTGGATGGTTTGGGGGGTGGGGAAGGAAGTTGATTCAGGGGTGTCAGTTTCCGAGAAAAAGTCTGGGGGAGGACACTACTGATGTCCGTGAAGGCAGCGTTGAGGCATTTGCTATGGTCAGTGGGTCAAGGGTGGTGGTACTATCAATAGTCAGTAGAGTAGGGGAGGATTTTGATGGTTTACCTGAGATCTCCTTTATATTATGCCAAAAGGCTCTCCCGTTACCCCAGGTGTTGGTGAGGGCTTCTTTGTAGTAGGTGCTCTTTGCCATTCATATTAGTTTCGTGCAATTGTTGCAAGATTGTTTGTAGGCTGGAATGTCTGGTTGGGTGCCTGTGGCCCTGGTGATTGCCCAGAGGTGGTCCCTTGCTTTTAACAGTGTCAGTAGTCCAGTATTAAGCCAGGGACTGGATAGCACCTTGACTTTGTACTTTTTTACTGAGGCATGTAGATCACAGGCGGCATTCAACGTTGTGTTGAAATGATCAAGAGCCGAGTCTACATCCTGTGCAAGGTGTATGGGAGACCAATCTTGTCACAAGAGGCAGGATTTTAGGTGGGACAGTTTGCCATGGGGAGGACCCTACTGGAGATAGTTAAGGGAGGAGGCTTGCAATATTTATTAGACCAGTTGCAGAAAACAGGAGAGTGGTTGCCGAGTGAGCCAGAGAGGACAGTGATATTGTTGACGTGGGTTGGGTGACTGGTGAGGACCCAGTCCAGGAGAGTGCTGGTACCTGACTTGCAGTTCTTCCTAGTTGGGGAGTCGACCATCTGCGTGAGGTTAGCTGAGGAGATAGCATCCTTGAAGGTTCTGGTGTCAGGTGCAAGCCAGTTGATGTTGAAGTCACCAAGAAGAAGGACCTCAGATTCAGAAGGTCGGGAACCAACAAAGTCCAACAGAGCTTGAAAAAGGTCTTGGTTAGACCCCTTTTGAAGAAGCCCTCTTTGAACCTGCACTGCCTCAGCAATTACAGGCTTGTCTCTAACCTCCCATTATTAGGGAGGGTTAGTGAAAGGGGGTGGCCGTTCAGCTTGAGAGACATCTTGCCTCTTTCTCCAACTATGAGTCTTTCCAGTCTGTGTTCTGTGTGGGGCATAGTATGGAGACTGCTCTGGTGATGGTGTTAAATGATCTCCTGATAGCAAGGGACAGGAGAGACTGTATCATCTTGATCATCCTGGATCTCTCTGCAGCTCTTGACACCATTGATCATGAGGTGCCACTTGACCGCCTGTGGTTGTGGTATGACCTGTCCGGTAATGTCATCAGCTGATTCAGGTCATATCTAACAGACAGAGTGCAAAGGGTGACTTTTGTCACTGTGGAACAACCCTAACTGATGCATTAAATGGATTTTTTGAAATGAATATATATATATATATATATGGTATGCAAAACACTTTGTTAATGCATCATTTAGGGTTAAAACACAAAAAGTCAGGAAATGAGACCATTAGGGTTTCCCTCTCCCCCCTCGTGTAGCCCATCCCTCCTCCCGAGATTGACAGACAACGGGATATGTCATTGGGGTTGTGAGGCTTAAATGTCACCCCATTCCATGTGTAATCATATTCACAAGCCACAGTAAAGAAGAATGGGGTGACATTTAGGCCTCACAACCCCAATGACACACCCTGTCACCTGTCAATCTCGGGAGTAGGGGCTACACGAGGGGGGGCAACCTTAAAATTCTAATTTCCTGACCTTTATTGTTTTAACCATAAATTATGCATTAACAAAGTTTTTTGCAGAGAATTTCCTTACTTTTTGAGAAAGCATAGAAAAGTAGAAAAGTTGCACAAGTTGGTGGGAGTGCAGGGGCCCGAACTTGCAAATTTCTGGCTAACATAACAGTGTAAGTACTGACTATAATATGTACTAGTGGGAGCGCATATGGGTGGGAGCGTGGGGCCCTTCATGCCCCATGATACCACCAGCTTGAAATTAAACAAAGTTTCATTCATCAGACTGGCATAATTCCACACCTGTTTACATGTCAGAGACCTAACCACTGAAAAGCACCTCCATGGTAGTAACGCTAGGAACTCTATAAATGTGAAGGCAGTACCACAACGCAAAATGCCATACGCAAAACATAAAGTGTGTCACACAATATGTCTGCAGCAATTTAATTTTCCAACACCTAAATACCATAATTCACATGTACAGGACATCCCCTCAACACCCTCAAAATTTCAATTTAAAAGACCAAACTGTCTCCGAAATATAACATTTGAAAGTTTGAGATTTTCATTCATTGAAGTGGCAGAATTCCACACCTGTAAACATTTTACACACGTAACGACTGAAAAGTACAATAGGCTAGCTACCCTATTAATTTCAAGCCACTACCACCAATAGAAAACGCTGTTTACAAAAAGTAAACTGCACCACGCAATATCACCACAAAAAATGTATTGTCTGACACCTGAACATCATAATTCACATCTACAGCACATCCTGTCAACACCAGCCAAATTTCAAATTAAAAGACCAAACCGTTTCTGAGATATTTAATTTTAAAATTGTTAAAATTGGGCTAGCTGGTCCCTCCAAATCTGACCATCTAGTCCTCCTCGTGATCAAAGATCGTGAACAAAGAATCTTGCAATCAAAGAATTTGCAGGCTCATGATCAAAGAGTAAAAATGATAAAAGTCAATTTTACAGAAAATACATGAAAACACAGCCAAGACTAGACAGAACGAAGCCCCTGAGCAGATACCACCTTAGTTTGGCTTTATAAGTCACCCTATTGAGAACATTGAATTTTTCATCTGGCCATCTAGTCCCACCTCGCAATCAAAGATCACGGTCAAAGAATCTCACAATCAAAGAATTTGCAGGCTCATGATCAAAGAATTTGCAGGATCATGATCAAGGAATAAAAATGGGAAAAGTCAATTTTAGGCAAAAATACATGAAACCACATGCCTCAATAGAATGAAGCCCCCTGAGCAAAACCCACCCTCATTTGCCTTAATAAGCCACCCCTGAGCTGAGAAAATTGATTTTTTCAAATGGCTATCTAGTCCCGCCCGTGCAATCAAAGATCGCGGTCAAGGAATCTCGCAATCAAATAATTTGCAGGCTCGCTATCAAAGATCATTAGTGAGCCATGATCAAAGAATAAAAAAGTCACAAACTCTAGTTTTTGACAATTTTGAAAGAAACCACAGGCATGGCTCAATAGAGGGATGACCCCTGAGCAAAACCAACCATAGTTTCACTTCAGAAGTCCCTCCCCCCCAGCCGAGATATTTGAATTTTTCCGACCACAAACTGAAAACAAAATGGCGGCCATCACGATCAAAGAATTTCTCAGGATCAAAGATTCTTTGATCAGGAGCCTGCAAATTCTTTGATCGTGAGGAGGGACCAGATGGCCAAAACCCCATTCTTCTTTTGTCAAATAACCATATAAATTTTCCCATTGACTTATAATGGGAACTTAAAAGTTTAATAACTTTTGAATGGATTAATATTTTTTCACCAAAAGAAAAGTGGCATGTTCCTTGACCCAAGCTCTTTCAGAGGAGCCATGTCACATGTTGGAATAAATCCAAAAAACTGCCCACATAACTGGCGAAAAGTGCATTTTTCAGCATTATGGTGCACAAAAACCGTAAGTCTGACTGAAACTAAATTTGGCATATCAAGAGATCTGCCATGCCCCACCATGCAAACCACATTTCATGCAAATCTGTTTAACACGTCCAAAGTTATTAACATGCACAATTTCAAGTTTAACATAGAAGTGCCTTCATAACCCTATATATATATATATATATATATATATATATATATATATATATACACACAGCACACACACACACACACACACACATATATTTTCATGTAAAAGAAATCTGCTTAATGCATCAGTTAGGGTTGTTCCACAGTGACAAAAGTAAGGAAATTTGGTGTTAGGGTTGCCACCCTTGCACCCCAAGCCCACCTCATCCCCACAAACAGGCATCAGGGTGTGCATTGAAGTCATCGGTCCTAACTCTCACCTCATCCCATGTGTAAACAAGCTGAGGTGGTGCAGTATAGGAGAATGGGGTGAGAGTTAGGACTGATGACCCCAACGCACACCCCGATGCCTGTTGGTGGGGATGGGGTGGGTTTGCTGTGCAAGGGGTGGCAACCCTAACACTGAATTTCCTCACTTTAGTCTCTGTGGAACAAACCTGATGCATTAAATGGATTTTTTTGTCATGAATTTGACTTCTCTTTGAGAATGAGCACTATAAGTAGTGAATGAATGTGGTGGTGGAAACGCGGGCCCTCCAGGTTATTTTTTGTCACATAGTAACACTAACAGTAACACAAACGCTAGCACAAATGGTAACACAAATGTAAATGGTAGTGCAAATGGTAAGAGGAACGCTAGTGCAAACATTAACGAAAACAGAAATGGTAACGCTAACGACAACAGAAACGCAAATGTTAATGAAAACAGTAGCGTACAGTAAATGGTAACTCCAACAGAAAAGCAAACAGTAAGAAAAACGCAAACGGTAACACAAATGCAAACAGAAATGCAAACAGTTAAGGCAACGGCGCCGCAGAAGGAAGCAGTAATGCAACCGACAATGGAAATGCAACCAAAAATGCAAACGCTAAAGGCAACAGAAATGCAAATGGTGATGAATACACAAACAGTAATGGTAATGCAATTGGATATGCAAACAGTTACAGTAACAGCAACGATGACGCCAAAGCGAACAGTAACACAAACGCAAGAGAGTACAGAAATGCAAATGGTAACACACACGGTCACAGTACCACAATTGGAAATGTAAATGCTAATGGTAACATCAAAATTGATGCCAAAGGAAAGACAAATGGAAATGCAAACGCAAGCATGTACAGAAATGCAAACCGTAACGCGCACAGTTACGGTAATGCAATTGGAAATGCAATTGGTAATGGTAACAGCAAAGATGATGCCAAAGGAAAGAAAAATGCAAATAGAAGCCTGTACAGAAATGCAAATGGTAACAGTAACGCAAACGCAAGCACAAATGCTAGCGCAAATGGTGACGCAAATGTTAACGATAACGCAAACCATAATAGAAATGCAAATGGTAATGGAAACAGAAACGCAAATGCAAGCGGGTACAGAAACGCAAACTGTATCAACCACAGTCACAGTAACACAATTGGAAACACAAATGGTAATGGCAACAACAAAGATGATGCCAAAGGAAAGAGAAACGCAAACGGAAGCACATACGCAAACACAAATGGTAATGCATACGGTGATGCAAAACGAAATGCACACAGAAACAGTAGTTGAAATGCAAATGGTAACAGTAACGCAAATGTAAGCGCAAACGAAAACATAAAGTGAAATGCACACAGTGGTGTACACAGGAACACTAACGCAAATGGGTACAGAAACGCAAGTGGGAACATTAACTGTAACAGTAACGGAAGCGCACACCCTGTATTTGCCCAACAGCTGCATAGAGAAACACAGTGGCCCAGATATTCAAACTGTGCCCAAAAAGTGCACAATAGCAGGAGCAAGCGCAAGTCCATTGTGCCCATGCGCAAGAGGCGCGATATTCAAACACTGAACTGGCCAAACTGTACCTACAGCCGATGACCGAATATCGCACCACCTGCGCCATAGCGCAACTAGGGAGGGGAAGCTGAGCAGATCAGATACGCCATAGTGCAACAAGGGATGCCCCCCAGCAGCAGGCTGGCAATGCACCTGCACAACCAGGGAGGTACTGTAGGGGCCCACCACCCATGCTACAGATGGGCAGAGGAACACACAGCAGAACAGACATTGTCCCCCCACACCCCAGGCACTGCACAACTGGGGGAGGGATGGAATAACCACTGGCCCATGGAGACCAGCAACCAACCCACAGCTGGGCCATCACACCCCCTGGCAAGCTGTAACTGGCACACAAGTAGGGCTGACCACCCCATGCCACACCATCCCCCCAATGCAGAGCACACTCTGCACCATGACCCCTAGACACCCTGCCCAGGAGCAGCATCCACCACTGCAGGAAACCCATGCATGCCACCACCCCCACTGTGACAATGCAACCCTGTGCACCACAGAACCATGCAAGGCAGCCCCACCATGAGCACCCATCAGCAGGTGGCAGCACACAGTGATGCAACAATGGCATACACAGTGCCACCACGCACAGCCCCCCCGAGGTACTGCTGAGACCAACCATGCGTCAGCACACAAGGTACCTCACATGGGACAGGGCATGCCCCGGACCCCACCACCAGTGGTACACCACCCTGCACACTCTCCCAATGACACATCCCAACCCAGCACTGGCCACAACAGCCAGCGCAGACACCTACAGTCATGCATGGAAGCACATAAAAAAGTGAACTATGTAAAAGAATATATACAAGGTGAGGGGAGGGCCGCAAACAAGGTGGGGGTGGGTAAGGGGCAGGGGTGGACAAATGGGACAGGAAAGGAGGGGTGTGAGGGTGGGTCCAGAGGGGTAGGGGATATCAGGGGCAGAGGAACTTTCAACGGGAGCCCCGGTCCCCGCTCTGGCTTCTCCGCTGCCTGTGCCTCCTGAGGACCCCAGTCTCATCTATCCAGGGAAGGATATCCAGGGACACCCTCACCACATGCAGGATCTCCCGCAGTGCCTCCTGGATGTTGTTGAGCTAGCAGACACCTAGGACAAGGGAGCACAGTCAATAGGTGTGAATGCTCAGCCCCATACAGCCCACCCACTGTGCATGACACACGGCCGTGGGACATACCTCTGTGATGGTGTGTGACCACACACATTGATCACATCCACATGACCTGCCCAACCAGGTGCATACAGCCATGCGGAACACTGCACACACCCACCAGCCAAGTCACACACAGCACCACCATGGCTGTTTAGTGACATGGCTGTGTGGTGCAAAGGCAGTGGCACAGCCATGTACCCAGTGCACTCATGGACCACCATCGACGCACTCCCAGACATGCATTGTCACTGGACAGTGCTGACTGTAACAAGTTGTGTGCATGGCAGTAGTGTCAATGGATGGTGGCCATGCCCCGCTGCCCACCCTGTTACACAGAATGAAAAGGTAAACATGGAGATATGGCACTCACCATCATCGGGCCAGTCTCTTGAATGCTGTGGACCCTCGCCCCACCTGGCCTCCCTCTCCTCTTCATTGCACCACAGCTCATGGGCCAGGTGCCGCTCCTCCAGCCCTGTGTTGCAAACATGGAGAGAGGAACATCAGTACAATCCTGTAGCAAAGCCCCCCTGCCCCCAGATGTGTGCCCTCCCACCAAGCCAGACCCATCCACCCCACAACCTGATAACACCATCAGAGCCAACACCGGACGGTCCCTCTCCCATGTGCTGGACACATACAACCATGATACCCATATGGAAGATAAAAGTGTGTAGACGTAACACCTACGTGGCTGTGGCACCATGCCCCTCCTTGCACGTGCCCACAGGTGGGCTAGCAGGTCCGGCCCCCTCCGCAGCAGGTCCCCATGCCTATGGCAGCACTGCTCAGCTGTTCTCCTCCATCCAGTGGCCTCCTCCAGTGCAGTGGCCACCTCCTCCCACACCTGGCTCCTGGACCTGTCCAGGGGTGCCTCCCTGAACAGTGGTTCATGGTGTGGCTCCACTATGGCCACTAGGTTGGCCAGTTCCACCTGTGTCCATTGAGCAGCCCTCCTGCGCACCTTTCTCTCAGCTCGGTCTGCAAATATGGTGTTTTGCAGCGTGGCTCCCAACGTGCAGATGCTGCATGGTACAGCGCTGCCATTCCCTATTGCGCTGTCACTGAACAGCATGATAGTGGTGCACCCATGCCTGACGCATGGCGCCTAGGGGGCAAAGGTCGGGCACAGGGTCAAGGGTCTCTGGCGCATGGACAAGCACAGCGGCATTGGAACCCCATGCATGTAGCGTGATTGGCTGCCTGTGTGCTACCTCCAGTAGCAGCCTACCGTGCTGTTGCCCCAGTGCACCTATGATGGCCCATTGCCACAGCGCCATGTAGGTGAACATCGCTATAGCGCCACTGGCACAATGGTGGCCATGCCCTGCATTGCTTCCCACGCACAGCACGTCAGCACTGTGGCAGACGCCTGCGTCAGCAACCCGGGCATGCGCAGTGAGGTATGTACTACACATGTCACAGAACTGCCCCCTTGGCTCAGCACATTCAACACAATTGCACAAAGCACAACAGCGTGATATTCAGTCATATGCAAAACAGCTAATCAGCCATGCAATGGTGCAGCACTGCAATTTGCATCCACTTAGAGTTGCGCCTCACCTCATTTGCATGGGTTGCGCTATAAAAGTGCGACATTGGGCTGCAGTGGCCATAGTCGGTTACTGCAGTCTATTGGTGAGTTGCATGCTGTTTGGGAGTGTGGACTGTGGATTTAGGGACATGCATGGGACTGCACAGTCACAGGTAATGACTGCCATTCTTACAGGCTAAAGAATGACCGAGCAAGTTGTGGGAGAGGAGGAACACAGTGGTGGGAGGAGGAGGAGGCCTAATTTTACAAAGGCCGAGACCGAAGCCCTGTTTGAGACCTACCTGGATCAGGGGCTGCTTCTCAGCAGATGGCAGGGAACACCTCAAGCCCGTGCTGCTGCATGGGAGGAGGTGGCACATGCTGTGAACCTGCATGGCAGCCACCAGTGCTCCATGCAGGAGTGCAAGAAGAAGATGGGCACAGACAGGAGGAGAATAAAGGAGAAGGTGGCTGTCATCAGGGCAGCACGACTGCGACAGGTGGGAGACAGCTGGAGGTGGTACACCTGACCCCACAGAAGGAGAGGATTGCTGGAAGCATGCAGAGTTGTGCCATTGAGAGTGTTCTGGGTGGTGGCTTCCAGAAGGGTGGTGGCCCATCACTGCATGGTAAGTCATGGTCTATCTATGGGGGGGCAAGGTAGGTCAAATGCAGTAACGTGACTTTGTTTTCCCTTACAGATCCTGAGTGTCTGCATGGGTCAGCGGTGGTGGGCCTGTCCACTGAGGACAGTCAGCTGGAGATGGAGGAGGGGCCCATCCACCTCCACAGGTATACATGGCTCAGTGCGACAGTGGGCCCGCCTGGCTGTCCACACTGATGTTGTTGTAACAGGTGCGGAGGAAGCCCTGCCCATGTCCCAGCGTGACAGCGTCCACGGATGCCAGCATGCTGTGACTCGGGCCAGTGCCGAGTCCGTCACCGATGATGATGTTGCTAACGGCATGGGCAGTGACACGTGTGTGCCACGGGATGGCCACATATCAGGTAACATCGCAGCCATGGCTGTAGTGGTGCTGCCGTGGAGGCCTGCGAGTCAGCACAGTCCCAGCTTGTGCCTGTCAGCACCAGTGGGGCAGCACTGGTGTTTATTCAGGACAGTGAGACTGTTGTGGCCACCGCGGCAGCACCACTGAGCCCTGGGGAGCTGCAGCCAGAGGGGCAGCATCAGCATTCGGCCAATGGGCTTGGGGGTACAGGGTCCAGTGACAGCATCTGTGCACTGCCTGTGGACATGCCCAGACCTGGTCCTAGTGCACAGTGCCCACCATCAAGGGGTGCTGAGCATCAGGGCCGTGCACACCCTGAAGGACAGGATGCCGAGGAGGCAGATGTCCTCTTGGATGAGCACACCTGCTTACTGCAAGCATCAGTCCAGCAGCAGATGCAGCTTGCGACATCGGTGGATGCACTGCGTGCAGCTCTGGAGCGGGCAGAGGAGCATCACAGCAGAGACACTGCTCTGATCCTGGCGGGAATGGACCGGTTGCAGGAGGATGTGACCGCTGCCATTGACAGGCATGCACAGGCATTCACTGCTGTCATGGCCACAATGGGCACACAGTCATGTGCCCATGCATTGCAGACACCACGCAGT
Organism: Neoceratodus forsteri; assembly: GCA_016271365.2. Lineage (NCBI taxonomy): Eukaryota > Metazoa > Chordata > Ceratodontiformes > Ceratodontidae > Neoceratodus > Neoceratodus forsteri. The sequence continues at coordinate 575,328,406 of CM057449.1, read as the reverse complement.
GCACTGTCCACCCCCTGTTCCTGGCATCATGCGACACCCTCCCTGTTGACACTGGGTTCATCTGTGGGCATCCTGAGCACACCTGGCGCAGGCATGTTTGGTGTGCTGCAGACCCCTGCATGAGCACAGTTGCGTTCACACAGTGGAACCCCTGGGGGACCATCGGTGCCACCCCATGAGGCCAGTGGTCGGCCTGTCAGTGCTGGCAGGTCTCGGCGGGGCCACCCACGCATCCGTGGTGGCCGGGGAACTGTGTCACATGACTGACCTGTCTCCCAACGTGGCTACTGTCTGGTGTTGCCCTGTGTGCATTGTGTCTTTCAGTGCACAGTGCACAGGTGGGTATCCGGCCCTGCACGCGGACACACAGTCCATCTGCCCACCCTCCTGGCTGCTGTCCGCAGTTGTGTGTGCATGATGATGCCTGCATTGCACTGTACACCAATGTGCAATGGTGCTCAGCATCTGACACACGCACATGGACAGGCAGTGGGCGTGGTGGTCTGTGGACATGTGTGTGGCTAGGGGTGGTGTTCTGGGTCGGTGTGCCTCCTACCCTTTGTGCAAGTTTGGTGTGTTGTGTGTGTGTGCATGTGTATGTGTCCATCCACATGGCATGTTAGACCTCACCAATCCCTGGTTGTGTGTGTGGTTCCATGCCCTGCCACTTCCCTTGACAGCATGCACCACTGGTGTGTGTCCATGAGTGTTTGTGGGTTGTGCCTTAGCCACTGTTGGCTGCACATGGCCCCATGACTTACCTGGGTTGGCTGAAGTGCTCCTCCATGATGGTGTCCCGGTGCAGCTGTGCCAGCCGGAGCAGTCGGGGGTCCCGTCGCCCAAGGAGGGGGCTCCCATCACTATAGTCACTGGCGTCCTCATCGTCCCCATTGCTGTCCCCCTCTTTGACCTGTACGGCTATCCCACATTCCTTGACCATGTTGTGCAGGATGCAACAGGCCAGGAATATCCCAAAGGTCTTTGAGGGGCTGTACTGTAGGGCACCACCGGAGGTGTCCAGACAGTGGAAATGTGCCTTCAGCATCCTGAACACCCACTCGATGACATTATATGTGGTGGCATGTGCCTCATTGGAGTGTTGCTGCCATGGGGTCACAGGCCGACGGTAGGGTGTGAGCAGCCAGGGATGGAGTGGGTATCCACTGTCACCTGTGTGTAGAGGGTGGAGGTTAGTTTGGTGATCAGCACTGCCCCACCCTGGGCCATGTAGGCCACTACCCATGTCACCTCTGACCATGCCCCCCCAGGCCCTATGATTGTCCATGTGGTTTGCATACTCTCCCACTAGGTGGCCAGTGGGGATATCCCCACTCTCGAATCTGTGGCACAGTGCTAACTGGTGCCAGTTGAAGGCATCGTGTGCTCCCCCCAGGGTGTGTGGCACAGACATTGATTATGCGCCCCCTGGCATCGCACACCACCTGGCAGTTGATGCTGGCATAGCCCTTGCGATTGATGTATGCGGCCCCCTCAGGGCCAGGTGGTGTGCGGATGGCCTCATGGGTGCTGTCTATTGCCCCTAGCACACCAGGCATACGTGCTACCCTGTGGAACTCCTGTATGTTTGCTGTGCGCTCCACCGGTGTGCTGGGGAAATGGATGTACTCCACAGCATGTGGCAGCAGTGCGCTGAGGAACTGGGTGAGGTGGCGTGATGTGGCTGACTGGGTTATGCCTGTGGTGTCCCCAGTTGGTCTCTGGAAGGTACCCTTGGCGAGCAAGCACATGCATGCTGTCACTTTGGTCTCCACTCACAGGGCATGGCTCCGTCGTGTGGGTGCCTGCATCACATCATTGCACAGCTCACAGAGCCACCTCAGAATTGCCCGATTCAGGCGGTACCAGCCCACAATCTCGGTATCACTGTACAGCTCAAAGCTGGTGTGGGCTCGGTACTACCTGTCGGGGGCATACTGTGGACGGGACTTTCCATGGCCATGCCCCCCTGCTGTCCGCCTTCTCAACCCCCTCATAATAGCCTCCATCTGGAAGGTGGCACTGGCCATGTCTCTGGCTTGTGTTTGCCCCCCAGCAGCTGTTTCTGTAGTCTCCCTGCTGTCCTCATAGCTACTCCCCCTGCACCAGAAACACCTGCCTGTGCTTGCCTCACTGCTGTGTGATGTGCCTCCCCCTTCTGCAAGGTCTCCCCACACCTTCCCCTGTGGCTATTGCTTCCAGGTGCCCTTTCCTGTCTGGCCCTGTGTGTCCCTGCTGCCCAGTGTGTCCTGCTGTGTTTTTCTCTCATATGTGGCTTTCCTGTAGCGTTCTTGCACCTCTCCCTTGCTCCCTTTTATTTTGGCTCATTTCAGCTATGTCGTAACTTCCGCTTGCTCCCCTCTTGCGCATGGTGCAAGTTGTTGAATATTGCACTGTGCCATTTATGCATGGTCCCTCCCCTTCAGTTGCGCATGCCTTCATTATCATTGCGCTGTTGCTCAGCATGTTTTGGGGCGCAACTGCTTCCTGCTGAATATCTCAGAATGGCGCATTTTTGTACCTGCGCAGGCGCAACCCTGTTGCGCATGGCTCAACTCTTTGAATATCTGGGCCAGTGAGTACAAAAAATTTATGCATAATAATGGGCATCTGAGCAGAAAATGAGCACTTGGAATACTAAATTGCTTATATCTCAGGAATTGTACGACGTAGAAAAAAAACCTAAAATTTCATATAAATTATGACTTTCCTCGCTAGTTTTGCACTTAGCCCCCTTTTGGGGGGCTAAGCATTTTTCCAATGAAAAGTCCGTATCTCATAGCATTTCCTAGATAAAGGCCCCCTCATGGTTTATCCTGAATCTATTGTTTTATTTCTTGCAGGTATTATTTTAAATCAGTATAATCCCTTCCCTGATAAACTTCCTGATGTGACATCATTCCCAATAGTCTCCTCACTCTATCAAATTGTTTATGCTAACAATACCCAGAGTATCCAGCCAAAGTGTTCCTCTCACTTCATCTGAATGTAGTCTCACTGAAGCGGGATAGGTTTTAAGTTATCATCAACACTGCCTTTTCAGTTTGATACTTCAGACTCAGAGTTCTCTCCTTGGTCTGATCTTAATTCTCCAATACTCCAAACAAAACCAATGCTAACGTTTCAGCAAATCATTTTAAATATTCACATTTATTGACTTTTTCAAGAAGAATTACTTTATGCCAAAAAACTACCAGAGTGATACAGTTACTACCAATAAGCCTGGCCGGAGTCGCAGTTTTTTGTGCTCCATGGATTACAGACTAACATATTGGTTCCTCACGTGTAGTGGGTCCCTGGTATTACCTGCTGCTTGGTCATCTCTGTCTCCTTGTTTTTACACCAGAGATGGGTTGACCATATTCTAGGCGTCTTAGTTAATCAGAACAGTTATTCTCAATGAAGCTTCATGACACTGTAAAAGAAAAACTATTGTATGTTGAGTAACAAAAAGGAGATATTAATAACAGTTGATAACATGCATCACACGTGTCTCTGTATGGACATGATCAAATCATGTATTTAATCTACTTAGACTTCCTATTATACTAATGTGATGGGATTGGGGCACAGGTGGAAGGAGGCAGGGCCAGCTGCTAATGTTCCAGGCCCCCCCATGATATTTAGGGAAGTGGGTATCGACATTCATATCTGGGTAATGAGAATTGATTTCTAGAGGGAAAGAAGGGGGCTAGGTGGGGTGATTTGTTTTATCCTTTTCCAGATTAGGTGTTCAGATGTCATGGTACAGAGAATTTTTATTACCTGCAAAGTAAGTTATCCTCCCATATCATGCTAGTTTATACATCCCATTTTCCCACTCACTCACTGATGAGAACTCTGCTGTTCTCCAATGCCTGAGGAGGAGCAGCCTCTTAGCCTCAGTGTTGGCTGCCATCAGCTAGAGTGCTTGACGGACTCCATTGCACCCCAGTCTCTTAGTGTTGCTTAAAACTGTTAAGGACTCATTCCTGGGGATAGTTGTTCCCATGGTTATACTCATGCTATTTAATACTGTATCCGGTTCTAGCAGGTTTGTATTATGGGGCAAGCCCTCCAGTAATAAACCCTCTTCTTCTTCCCTACATCTCCAGCAAGCCAAGGAGCTCATGATATTCATTTTATTAACATCACTGGCATCCTGCACCCCAGGTGCAGTGTTTGAGCTGTGCCTGTTGGCTGGCTGTTTCCCTGCATCCCCATATGAATTTTCCCAGCATGTTTACCATTCTGCTGACATCAGACTGTACCATAGCAACCTTTTCCACTTTTCTTTCACATTCTGTACTCCTCTGAAAACTTTCCAGATGTGCTTTGTAAGTATGCCCCACTTTCACTACCCCCCAGTCCACCCGCCCCCCATTCCCACCAAGTCCTCCCATGTACCTCTTGTTGGAAGCTTTAACTAGGAGACTTGGTAACTGCATAGAAACATAGACTTTGATGGCAGATAAGGACCTCTTGGCCCACCCAGTCTGCCCATTTCCCTACCTATTGGATAACCTGCAGATCCTAGTTAACCAACAGCCTACTTCCTCCTACCCCCACTAGAATTGCCTTATGTCTGTCCCATGAATTCTTGATCTTCCCCATTCTATTTGATCCCACTATCTACTCAGGAAGGCCAGTCCATGCTTCCACCACCCTCTTTGTGAAAAACTACTTCCTCATGTTACCCTGAGATGTCCCCCCTCTATCTTCATATTGTGCCCCCTTGTTCTTGCACATCTCTTTTTCTGAAAGATGCTGCCCTCTTGGACTTGGTTGATTCTCTTGAGGTACTTGAAAGTTTCTATCATATCCCCCCTCTCCCTCCTTTCACCCCTCTCCCTACTTTCCTTGAGGGAATACATATTAAGCTCCTTTAGTCTCTCTTCGTATGGCTTCTGGTGACCTATACTGGGTGTGTAATTTGGAAGCACTTCCACATAAGAAGCTGCTGGGAACTATGGGACTGTTTAAGTTTTCCAAGATGTAATAGGAAGCCAGTTTTCCCATCACACAGGTCTTTTACTTGTGCTAGTCATACTTTCTTCCAGTCTTTCTATGGTATACCCCCACCCCCCATTGTTAACCTAGGGTTCCTCCATAGTGAGCAGCAGGAGACTAGCATTTCTAGGTTTCTTTGAGTGGCTTCTTTGTCCTCTGGCATATGTCCCAGAGGTAGAGCCATAATGGGTCAGTTTCTTGTATTTCCTCTGTACCTAAACTGTTGATTCTAAGGGTTTATTTTATTTAATTTTATTTCATGTTTGTATATATTTATTTATTGATTGATTAATTTATTTCAAAATGTTTACTAGTTAAGTCATTATGAGCTGGTATCAGCTCATTTCCAGATGCATCCTGGCAGAAGGGGGAAGGGTAGAGAACAGAACAAATACAAAGTATAATATACAAAAATAATACAATTATAGGGAGAAAAGTATAACAAAACAAATCGCAAGAAACATTTCAAAAATAAAACTGCCATACAATAAATTATGGAACAAGCAAAATAACCTTAAACAGGGAGCAAAAAACTTATGAGTAGCAGGGAGTACTGATTAATGACTGGAGGAGAGGGGCTGTGCAAATGTCACTGTAAGGTGAAAGGCAGCTGACAGATGTCCACCCCAAGATCAGAAGCAACTGTACGAGTGAATAAAGAAATCACAGAGGAGAAATTTTAGACCAAGAAGGGAAGGAGCAGAACGAATGGAAGGGAGGAGATAACCCCAAAGTTTAAGGAAGCAGAATGAGAAGGCAGCTTGGCCAGCAGTATATTTCATTGGTGGGAGAGTAAGAGAGCAAAAGCAAGCATTGTGAAGGGAGTAAGAAGCAGAAGGGTAAAAGAGAGCAGAGAAACAAGATATGAGGGGAGGAAGCCAAACCATAAATTGGAGAAGAAGGAGGTACAGAGGGTATGATATCTGAAATCAAGAGAGGAGATGGTGAGTTATGCAAAGAACAGTAGTGGGTACAGAGGGGTTTGTCAAGCACAAATTAACAGAAAGTGTGAAAGAGGTGGTCCAGTCTCATTATGGTGGACTTTGGAACAGCACTGTAAACAATGCCACCATAGTCAAAAATTAGTAGAATCATCTTCATGAGGATTTCTCTGTGTACAGGAAGTGGGATTCTTTTCTTATTCCTGTAAAGTGCTCCATGTTTGGAGCGGAACTTCTTCTGGAGTGCATCCAAATGAACAGAAACATCAAGGTGAACAGGAGAAGGTGAAAGAAAGGCTAAGGAGCTAGGTGATAGGGATAGCAATGGTGTGAGCAGACAGCTACAGGAGTCTGGGGTCAAGACCATCAGTGCTCTCACTGTGTGGGTTTAGAGTCAGGACTCATGGGCAGGGCCCTAAGAGCAGCAAAGCAGCAGCAAGGGTAGTGGGTAAGAATGATAAAAGAGAGAAGGGGACATTAGGATGGGTAGAAAAGTAGAGTAGAGTGTGCAAATAAATATTTTTTGCCAGTGGAACTAAAGCAAAAGTCAGACTTTCGCTTCCATGAAAGTTTGGAAGTCCATTTCCAAACTTTTGTGGAAATTCCACCTCCGCTACTAGTATTAGAATCTTAGTTTCCAAGTAATCTCTGGGGGCTAGTGGTTCCCCCCTCCCCACTTGCCCCACATTTAAATAAAATATTCCTGGTGGCTAATGGTCCCTCCCTCCACTGGCTCACCCGCTTAACCTGTAAAACAATACGCCTGTTGTTGCATCCTCCCTCCCCCTACTCCATCATCTGCCCAAAAAATCAAATGATTATGCCACAAATGCCCTGGTGGCTAGTGGTCCATCCCCACCACCCAGTCACTCACCCACCACCCACACAGTGTCCAGTAACCTACCCAATCCCTATCTCAGTCCATAGTCTGTTTAAAAAAAATCCCTGGTGGTCTAGTGGTTTCAACCCCACCTCCCCATTCCTGATCCACAGTACCTGAATAAATATATAATTACCTGGTGGTCTAAGGCCCCCCAGCCCCCCCAGCAGGTGTCCCACCATCCTGCTCCCACCCCCATAGTAAACCCCTGTGGATGGACTGGCACATCCCTCCTGTCTTCTACATTACTGGCCCACCCACTGAGCTGTCAGGAACACCCTTATTCATTGACAGCTCAGTGAGTGGGCCAGAGGAGGGATGTGCCAGTCCACCCACTGGGGGTTACTCTGTGGGTGGGAGTGGGGTGGTGGGGCACCTGCTGGGGTGGGGGGCTCTAGACCACCAGGTAATTAAATATATATTCAGGGACTGTGGATTGGAGATGGGGAGGGGAGTTGAAACCACCTGACCACGACGGAATTTTTTTAAAAAACAGACTACAGACTGAGATAGGGATTGGGGGGAGGTTACGCAACACTGTAAGGGAGGGTGACTGTGTGGTTGGAAGGGACCATTAGCCACCAGGGCATTTGTGGCATAATCATTTGATTTGTTGGGCAGGTGATGGGGTGGGTGGAGGGAATATGCAACAATCAGGGGTATTGTTTTACTGGTTGGACAGGTGATCCAATGGGGGGGGAAGGACCACTAGACATGAGGGATATTTTGTTTGAATGTGGGGCAGATGGGAGGAGGGACCACTAGCCACCAGGGTTTATTATATTTTGAGGGGAACAGGGCAACATTTCGTGGAAGCTTTCCTCTCCGCCATAGGTGGAAGTTCGGAAACTTCCACAAAAGTTTCCAGATTTTCGTGGAAGTTCCTCAAAAGCAGAAAATCCCCCTTTCGCCCACCACTAGAGTAGAGTTATAGGGTAGAGAAGAAGAGATGTGGAGAGAACTAGAGAACTGGGAGGAACAGAGGAGGGAGTGGACACAAGAGGTGAAAAAGGAACTGACAGATCAGGGAACTGCAGCGGGGTCAGTGAAACCAGTATCATCCATCTTGAAAACAGGAGAGGAGACTGGTTCAGATGGGAGAAAAGGACATGAATTACTTTTCAGAGCTCAGTGGGGTGATTAAAGTTTTTCTGGAGTGTGGATGCAGTGTTCAGATATTATTTTATTTATTTATTTTTATTTTATTCTTTTGGTAACTGGGTAAGGCCCACTAGGCACTGGTGCCTGTTTTCAGGGGTGACCCAGGAGCACTGGGGAGGTTAAGTAAGTTGCTCATAGTCACATAGTATGCAAGTGGAGGTTGTGGGAATCAAACCCAGCTTTGTCTACTGGCTGCACCAAGCTCATTACTCTAACCTCTAGGCTATACTGCCAGCCCCTAGTAGCTATACTGCAAGTCTAGTAGCTCTAGTACTGGCATTATGAAGGGTCCAGAAATGTGGATGTCATAAGTGTAGCCAGTGGACATGTAAGTCTTCCAGGCAAGGTTGCATGCACAGTAGAGATGGGCAAAGTGGGCTCAATTCACTCCACGGAGTGATTCATGGAGTGAAGGCAAATTTGCGGAATGCTCCACAACGTGAAGCGGAGTACTTCGTGTTATAAATGGGTAACATGAAGTCCATTGAAACCAATGACTTTGTGTTACTCTGCCTTCCCAAATGTCTTCACCATTTTTTAAGGCGAAGTACATTTCAAACAATGTACTTCACCTCACTTCACCTTGTTTTAAGCTCCAATGGCAAAATTTGCAGTGATTCATGGGATTTCAGGTCACATGGGCTCTAGATGTTCTGCACAGCCTCAGTTTGGGGTAGCGTGCGTAGGACGCTATAGGAGACAGTCTTCTATGAGAGCTCTCTGTGATTCAAACCTTCTAAAAGCTATTAAAAAAAGTCTTTCTGAGTCATTTTTTTGCTGAAACTTTAGTTCATTGATTGTAGGAAACCCTCCTGTGCTCATATCATCCAGCGTTTATTGTTTGTGTGTGGATTTTGAATGTTAATGTACAACATTCAGTCCGTGTACTGAGAGACAGTAGAAGTGTGCTTTGGAGGAGGGGCGTATCTGGTGTAAGTAGATTTAAGTTGGAGAAATAGGGAGTTTATTTGGTTATATTTTTCTTGTATAACTGACTGTGTTATTGTTCACACAGTAATATTTTCAGTAATTGTTGACATTTATTTTCTGATTGTGTGTGTTGTGGTCTGGAGGGACATGGTGCAGCACTGAGGTTGTTTAAAAAACCTTGTATATTACTGAAGTTTTAAATCTGGTATGCATTACTTATAGACAAATTCTGTGTGTGTGTAAGTGTGTGTGCAGTGCATGATGTGACATCAAATAATACATCTTTTATAGTACCACAGCGTAATTGCAGGTGCAGCAATGTGAACCTGCTATCCACTGCAGCTGCTTGATTTTATACTGTCATTGTGGTATCTTTTCTTGATTTTGCACTGCAGCAATCTGCAGTCAGTGCTCCGCCCGCCCCCCCCCACCAGCAAAAGGTATTCTTTTCCAGATTGGATTGTTTGTGACTTGAGAACACCACTGGCTAGTTAAGGTGTTGTTGAACTTGTTGGGACTTTGTGTCTGTATCTGTTGTTGAAGCCACAGTTGTTTTTTTTTGGCTTCACATCCAGCGTCACCTCCCGAACCCCACCCAGAGTGAACATTCCAAAATTTGAATTTGTTTAGAATATACCTGTTGATACCCTAAAATACCCAGAAAGAGATGTGCAAGCAAAGCTGTTTCTCACTGTGACACTGCTGCCAGTGGTATGATTGTCTGTGGGCATGGTAGTAATACGCAGTCACAGAAGTGCATTGCTGATGTGAAGAAAGGTATTTCTTTTTCAGTGTTTCTTCACTCATAGTTGGAGGAGATGATGTCCCAGCTGGTGGTGTTAGTGCAGTTGCTAGTGGTGGTATGAGTACTGCTGCCTCAAGTTCCAGTTCTGACCAGTTTACCATGTCCAAAAATACAGTGGAGTGTGAAGCAGTGGCAGTGTGTGACAGTGCAGAAGATGTCATACTCCCCAGTAACATCCCAGTAACTGAACATGCAGATTCTGATCATCATATCAATGATAGCACACAAAGTGACATTTCTTCCACCACGGTTCAAGACATGCATTTGCCATGGAGTGATTCACAGTGTGGTGAAAAAATTTTGGGTGATGCTGGTGCTGATGATGATGATGTTGCTGTGGTTGCAACATGCAGTCCATATGCCAGTATCCAAGCAGAAGATGTGGATGATGTTGATGACTATGATGATGATGATGTCAGTGACCCCTGTTGAGAACTGGAGAAAAAGAAACTCAAGGTGGCTGTGTCATTCACCCTCGTCATCAACCATAACGAACAGATTATCCCCATCCATGACTGTAGCATCAAGTAAAAAATTAAATGTGTGCAGTAGTGATAAAATAACAGCAGAGGATTACTACAGGCATGATTAGGTGGAAGGGCAGAATGATTTTGAAGTCTTGTCCAGTGGTGGTGAGAGTAACAGTTTTGGTGGTGGTGAGAGTAACAGTTTTGGTGGTGGTGGTGGTTAATGCAATGCAGTATGTCTAGTGCAAGTGGTACATTAACCCCTGTTGCTAAATCTGAGAAAATAACTGTATTTCTGGGTTTGTCATCACCTGTGCAACTGTCTTCATCATATGTCCACACTACAACCCCTGCCATTCGCAGAGCAGAACCATTTGCCATCACAGCCCGTGTAAAACGTTTAAGTCAGCCCACGTAACACAGTGTTTTTGCACATAAGCTGAAGTACTCACCAAATCATACAGTATCACATGAACTTACAGTAATGCTGCTGTAGCTGAAATGCTGGCAATTGATCTTTTGCCCTTCTCCTTGTGGAGAATTCTGGGTTCCTGCAGTCTGCTGCACGTACCTGTCCAAAATGGACAGTCACATCCAGGACATACTTTTCTACCCATGCTTTTCCCGAGTTGTACCGTAGTGTGTCCGACTCAGTAATACATGCCCTTCAACATTCCTCCTCTCCATTCATCCATTTAAGTATGGATATATGGACAAGTAGCAACAGCAGGGAGTTCATATTTGTGTAGAACTGCACACTGGGTACAAGTGCCGGGGGTTGTTTGTGCTGTTGATAGTGTGAATAATCAGTGTAGTAAGGTGGAGTGTTGTAGCAATCTTCCAGGAATTTGACAGCATGCAACAATTGCTATGTGCAATGCAACCTGTTCACACACTGGTTTAAACATGTTGGACATGGTACTGACTGAAACTGACAAGTGGCTGCACTCCCTGTCCCTGAGATCTGGATTCATAGCAAGTGACAATGGATCAAATGTGGTGAAATGCATCACAAATGGTGGCTTTTTTCCGGTTCCATGCATGGCCCACTGTTTAAATCTTGTTGTGTAGGAGTTTGTGCAGCACCTTGATGTAAAGGAAATGCTGACAGTGGCACACTATATCTGTTCTCACTCTTCGTGCTCTGCAAAGTCCCGTGACCAACTTCGGCAGTTGCAGATCCGAAACAGCCTCCAGCAGCACCGCTTGAAGCTGGAAGTTGTCACCTGGTGGAACTCCACTTTATATATATGGCAGAGAGGTTGTATGAACAGTACAAAGCCATCTCAGAATATCTTGTCATGCACACTAACCATGACATTTCTGGAGGCTCCATAGAAACATAGACATAGAAGTTGACGGCAGATAAGGACCGCAAGGCCCATCCAGTCTGCCCATTTCTTTTTTCTACCTTATAAATGTGCCATCGGCCTTTGCTCTGTCAGTGACCTATCTATTCATAGTCATTTGTATTGCTCCCCTATGCCTATCCCATGCCTGTTTGAAGCCCTGCACTGTATTCATAGCCACCACTTCTTGTGGTAAGCTATTCCATGCATCTACCATGTCTATGATGACTGAACAGTGGCACCTCATGGACTCTATAATAAGAATATTGATGCCTTTTGAACACGCCACACAGGCAGTGAGTGGTGAGTCTGCCTCCATTAGCCAATCAATTCCATTGCTGTGGTTGCTGAGGCAGACACTGGTGAATGTATGGCATAGCCTTGATGCTGCCAGAGACAGTGCTAGCAGTGTGTTGCTGAAACACATGCTGACAGTATTCAACCTGAATCGTCACATCTTGAGCATTCAGCATAGTGACAACTTTGCAATAGCAACAATGCTGGACCCATGATACAAACATGGAATTACCTCAGTACTGGAGAGCAGGCCTGAACATGTAAAAAAATGTCAGTGGGCAACTGGTGTGCTTGGTTCATGGGGCACAGAAGTCATGTGCCAAGGTCAGGAAACCTGAGCAGCATAATCAGGTTGAAGGTGAACCTGGAGGAGTAGTATCAAGCATATCCTGTAAGGGGAAGGGGACTGCAGTTCCAGGTGGTCTGTCATCAAAAGAGGGCTGGTGTTAACCCACTTTGGGAGGCTTTGTCCCAAGTGGAGATTTGTGACATAAATGATTCTGGAGAATAGGATGATGCATCAACCACTGGATTTAGAGCAGCACAGTGAATGGTTGAGTCATATGCGTCTGAAAACAGGCATCTGTCAGTCACTGATGATCCCCTTTTATACTGGAGTGGAAAGGTCAGTGAATGGCCAGACCTGATCGCTGTGGCACTGAAGTACATTACATGCCTACCCTCCAATGTGAGTGTCGAGAGGGTATTCAGCTCAGCAGGTGCAATAGCTCAGGATTGTCATACAAACCTCTCTCCTGCAAATGTCAGTTTGCTGACATTCATAAAAATGAATGAGAGGCACATACCAGCTTAGACTGCAACCTCAGTATTCATACCCTGGCATACTCATGGTTATGCTGATGTTGAAGAAAGGGACCATCCTGGTGGTAGTGACAGCATGAAGCAGCCTACCACTGATGTAGATGATAACACAGTGGAGAAAGAATTTCCCCAAGGTCTGAATTCAGACATAGAATGTCTGGATTTTTCTCTGTTTGATTAGCAGGGGATTTTCTCTGTCAAATTGTTGTGTATAGTATCTTGCAGACAGGAAGGCACTCAATGCAGCGGTGGGTCAGCGCCTTAGTTGATTGTTTTGTGAGGGCACAGTTTAGGTCCAACCCTTCCCACCCCTCACCCCACCCACCCCTGAAATAGTTCCTTTATACCTGGGGTTCAGACATCATTTCCTCAAGAGTGCAAGGTGCATACCAATGTCATATCCTCTCTAGCACACAGCCCTGAAAATATACACATACACATTGTATAATATATATATATTTCTATATAACAAACCAATCACTCACACAAGCACACACACAAAAAAAAAAAAGTACATAGTCATGTGGGGAGTAGTGCAATGTAATGGCTGTGGGGCAGCAGTCTTCCAGGAGTCTTTCTGGAGGCTGAGATGTTGCCCTATTTGCAGACAACTCTCTGCCCTGAGGGAGGAAGTTGTCCGTTTTCAGGCCACACTGGACAGCAGTAAGAAAACCTTACCCCAGGCCAGACTGGATGGTAGTAAGGGAACCCCCCATCCAGGGAGCACCAGAGCCACCACCACTACCTCAGAGGTTGTAAAGAAAGCACAGCAGTTGGACCACAGTGGGCTCAGGGAGGGTGAGGAGGGTGGAACAGAGGCACACCCTGTCAGTTGTTCCACTCCACAATCCATACACCATTCTGGGGGAGCACAGCTCCCCTATGGATGCACCCACGGAGGAGATTAAGGAGGCTGAGGACACCTGTCACATGGAAGGAGGCAGAGGATGCCACAAGGAAAGGAAGCAGCTCCTGGTGGGGGACTCAATTATTAGGGGGATAGAACTGGGGGGAGCAGGGAAAACTGAAGTAAAGTGCCTGCCTGGTGCCATGGCTTGTAGGGACAGGAAGCGCATCCTCAGGATCACGAGAACACCTGCACAGGAGTCTGAGCTGGATGTCATTGTCCACCTAGGCACAAATGACTTGGCTCAACATGAGCTTAGAGCAGTGCAGAAGGACTTTGTAGAACTGGGGAGAGGCCTAAGACAAGTAGCACACACAGTATCCTTCTCAGAGGTGCTGCCTGTAAATGGCATGAGTGAGGCAAGGGTACTTTACACCATGCAGTTTAATGAGTGGTTGAAAAAAATGGTGTGGAGCACAGGGGTTTGGCTTCATTGGGGACTGGGGTTCCACCTGGAGGGACACCAGCCTATACTGGCAGGATGGTCTGCATCTGTCCAGGAAGGGAACAAGTCTTTTGAGCAATCGGTTTAAATGCTTCATTGGCAAGCTTTTAAACTAGTCAAGGGGGGAGGCACTGATAAGCAGCAGAAAAATCCCAGCCTCTCCCTACAAAACAGGGTACTAAATGGGAAAAAGACCGAGGTAGAAAGGTCAGTGGGGGATGCTGCAACAGAAAGTAAAGCCATCAAAAAATGGAGAGCAATGAGTACCAATGCCCGTAGTCTGAGTAACAAGCTTCCTTGATGGAGGAGGAACATCTGGATATCGTGGCAGTCACAGAAACATGGTACACACAAAACCATGACTGGGATGTAAACATACCAGGATACATTATCTACAGGAGGGACAGGGAGGGTAAAAGAGGAGGAGGAGTAGCTCTTTTACATAAGGGAAGGAATCAAAGCAACAGAACAAAAGGGTAAACAGGGAGGAGAAGAAGCACTGTGGGTAAATTTGGAGACTGGCAATGGCACCACAATCTGCACAGGGGTTGTATACAGACCCCCTTCTCAGGGGGAGGAAATGGACAAGGAAATGATAGAAAGTATTCGTAGTATGGCAGAAAAAGGGGAGATATTGCTGATGGGTGATCTGAATATGCCAGATGTTAACTGGAGTGCAGTTGCAGCAGCCACTTCTAAGAGTGGGTTATTCTAGATGCCCTACAGGGGCATGCCTTAGACAACTAGTATTGAGCCCACTTGAGAGGGAACAATCTTAGACCTGGTTCTCTCAAATGGAGATGAAGAGAGGATCACAGATGTAAGTGGGTAGCCATCTGGGAACTAGTGACCATCGAACAGTATGTTCACAATAAACACAGCAATAGAGTCAAGCCACACAAAGACAAAGGTACTGGATTTTAGGAGGGCTGACTTTGTCAAATGGGTGAGTGCCTAAGGAATGCACTAGCAAATGGGCAGGAAGGAGGGTGGAAGAACAATGGGGAATAATAAAACTGCCATCACAGAGGTAACAAGCCTTTGTGTAAAGCAAATAAACAAAATGAAACGAGGTAAGAAACCACTATGGTTCTCAAAGGAAGTGGCAGTGAAGGTTCAAGAGAAAAGAAAGCATTCAGGAAGTACAAGGAATCACAGAAGGAACAGGACAGAGAACTGTATCAGTTAAAGCAAAGGAAGCTGGAAGGCAGTCAGAACAGCAAAGGCCCAAACCGAGGAAAAGATAGCCAACTCAGTTAAGAAGGGGATAAAACCTTTATAGGTACATCAGGGGCGAAGGAAGACCAAAGGAGGGATAGTGAGGCTTAATAAAGGGAGGGAGGGTGGGCAGAGGGTGACTGTGAAAAGGCAGAGATACTAAACAAATATTTTTGCTCAGTATTTACAAAGGAAGAGGGGGAGGTACCTAAAACAAACAGTAGAAACACTCTGGATACAGAAGTTGATACCAGCCCATTTACAGAAGAAAGGGTTCTGAAAGAACTCTTAAAACTGAAGGTGGACAAAGCAATGGGGCCTGATGGGATTCATCCCAGAATTCTAAAAGAACCAAGGGTAGAACTAGTGACACCACTGACTACCCTCTTTAACAAATCATGGGAGGATGGGGTGGTACCCGAGGACTGGAGGAGGGCAGATGTGATTCCCCTTCACAAAAGTGGGAGTAAGGCATAAGCAGGAAACTACAGACCAGTTAGTTTAACCTCAGTGGTAGGGAAAATGATGGAATCACTTCTGAAGGAAAGAATTGTCGAGTATCTAGAGGCCAGAGGGGCACAGGACCCAAGGTAGCATGGATTCACAGCAGGAAGGTCATGCCAGACAAATCTGATAGATTTCTTTGACTGGGTGACCAAAGTAGTTGATCAGGGAGGTGCTGTGGACATGGCCTACCTAGACTTTAGCAAGGCATTTGACACAGTCCCACACAAAAGATTAATATACATGTTAGCCAGCCTGGGAGTGGGTCCCAAGATGACAGCCTGGGTAAAGAATTGGCTGGAGAATAGGTCACAGAGAGTAATAGTAAATGGAGTCCACTCTGAAAAAGGGGGGTTAGTAGTGGGGTACCACAGGGTTCAGTATTAGACTGGTCCTCTCAATGTCTTTATAAGCGACATTGCAGAGGGACTGGAAGAGAAAGGATGTCTTTGCAGATGACACAAAGATCTGCAACAGAGTTGATGCACAAGGTGGAGTGGAAAGGATGAGAAGGGACTTGGCAAGGTTAGAGGAATGGTCAAATGTATGGCAGCTTAGATTCAATGCTAAGAAGTGCAGGTAATGCACCTGGGAAACAAAACCCAGGGAAGAGTACACAATGGGGTGAGCTACTAACAACAACAAAATGGAAAGGGACCTGGGGTAGTCAAATCAGATGACCTAAAGGTGGGCAAGCAATGTGAGAGGGCAGCAAGGAGGCTGGGGATACTGGGATGCATAGGAAGAGGCAACACCAGTAGAAAACAGGAAGTTATTATCCCTCTGTACAGACAGCTAGTGAGACCCCATCTGGAGTACTGCGAGCAGTTCTGAGACCCAATCTCGCAAAGACATAGACGGATGGAAGCTGTCCAGAGGAGGGCAACTAAAATGGTGCAGGGTCTGCAGCGGAAGACATATGAAGAGAGACTTATGAGCTTAATATGTATAGCCTCAAGGAAAGGAGGGAGAGGGAGACATGATAGAAACTTCCAAGTACCTCAAGGGAATCAACAAAGTCCAAGAGGGTAGCATCTTTCAAAAAAAGAGGTGTGCAAGAACAAGGGGGCACAATTTGAAGATAGAAGGGGGGTGGCTCAGAGGTAATTAAAGGAAGTATTTTTTCACAAAGAGGGTTGTGGATGTATGGAATGGCCTTCCAGAGGAGGTTGTGGAGTCAAAAATAGTAGTGGAATTCAAGCATGCATGGGACAGTCATAAGGCAATTCTAAGGGATGGGGGTAGGAAGAAGTAGGCTGCTGGTTAACTAGGACCTGCAGCTTATCCATCAGGTAGGGAAATGGGCAGACTGGGTGGGCCAAACGGTCCTTATCTGCCATCAAATTCTATGTTTCTATGTTTCTATGTAGAAGACTGCGAGGGGAGCTTTCTTTCTGAGGATTATGATGAAAGATGATGAGGTTAATGTTGGCAGGTTTTAACCTAAGTGGTTAAAAGGCTGTCACATGTCTTGTATGATACATGTTCTCTTTTTCATAAAGTTAAATCACTGTCACACTCATACTGACTCAAATTCCATATGTCACATCATCACATTTATACCACAGAGCACAGTATATCCTGGCCTCCGAACTACCACCATAAGACTGCTGTTCTCCACTGCCACCATAGGGAATATGACCATGTATGTCCCCGGACTTCCATCATTATAGGACCGCTGTTCTCCACTACCACCATAGGGAATGTGATGGTGTGTCCCCATAGACTACCATCACCATAAGATCGCTGTTCGCCACTGCCACCACCACCAGATGCAGGAAGATATGAGACGGAATGCCATCATGTGCTGCAGCTATGGCCACCAATACCCACCACCAATGTCATTGTGATAATGTTTTTCCATTGCATTGACCATGCCAAGGCAGAAGGATTTGAACAGGAGACCACATACATCAGCCGCAGGCACAAGGCTTCTTACTATTAAAACTATAAAGTGAGTATGTGTACTAATGTTTTTTATGCTATTCAACTTCCTTTAGCTGTGCGTTTTGTTTTCTGTTCCTTTTCTGAGCTGCAGTGGTCAAACACATACGGTCAACTTATTTTGTTTTTTTACAGGTTAACAACAAATGACTCTCCTTCACTGAAGGTCTGTATCAATGGTACAGCAGCAGTACTGTAGTACAGGAACCTATGGAATATCCATTTCCAATTCATACTGGTAAGTATATCAATTTTATTTCATCTGTTCCTTTTTTTTTCATAAGAGTGCAACAAATCCGACTGAGGATTCATAAACAAGGTGAGATGTGTACCTCACAAAAAATATTTCTGCAACATATCATGCACTGTATTCCAAATTTGCAGCTGTGTAGCCATGACAGTGCTGAAAAAATTGGACCCAGGTTGTGTTACTTGACAAGATGTGGTTTTGAAATGTAACTTGAGTTGAGATGCAGGGACACTGACACAGTATATTTGTTACACAGCCTGGTACTAAATTAAGTTGTGATCTGATGATTGCAGTGGGACAGCTTGCTATCTGTGTTAATCCAGATACCCGTGGAACAGCAACGGCTTAAACATAATGTCTTACTGCTGCAATCAAGTTGTAATAAGTCCTTCACTTCTTTTTTTAGGAAACTTCCAGGTGCTTTGTTGTGTCATAGTTGCCATATCCAAAGAACTTCTTCAACATCAGCCCCCCCCCCCGGGCTGGGGCAGGCATGCAATACGCAGAAGTCATTTCAATTGATGACCATGACCATCATTACCAGACTGGAGAAGGATGCAGATGAAATCAGTGAAGAAGTAAACAAATAATAAACCATTAATGAGACCTACTTGCAAATATGCTTCCCCCAACCAAAAAAAAAATACTTACCTACATTGGCTTGAGAGTATTCCATTTGCAATTTCAATGCCAAAATTTCTCATCAAGCACTGGAATGTGCACACCAACAGTATGTGTGACCTGTGATGCAAAACAATACGAGTACATGTCTATATATGTCAACCCTACCTAGAAAATATATATACAGTATATATATATATATATATATATATATATATATTGTATATGTATTGTATATAGTGTGTGTGTATATATATATATATATATATATATATATATATATATATATATATATACACACACACACGAGGTCTCACCAAGGCTACTACTAGTCTACACACAAAGGGCACCTTCCATCTGGTTGAGGTGATCACATCGCATTTGTGGGAATCGCTGCATACTTTGGACCAATGACAGTTCTCTAATGCTCATCATTTTGGACAGAACACTGAATGGTTTCATGTCATGTTATCTCTCCTTCACACGGTTTGGCAAGACACTGTGTGTCATGAGTACATCATCATCACAGAGTATGTAAACTTTCTGGACACAAGACAGATGCATTTTGGGATGCAGAAAAATTCTGGGGACCCTGTGTGACCACTGCATGCATGAGTGACTGCGCAACAAATTCTGGGGGACTTTGCATATGGTGTAACACTCCCATTTCACTTCCTCAGCACTTGGGAATTTTCTGGACACAAGACAGATGCATTTTGGGGATGCAGAAAAATTCTGGGCACTCTTTGTGACCACTGCACACATGAGTGACTGCACAATAAATTCTGGGAGACTTTGCATGTGGTGTAATGCTCCCATTTCACTTCCTCATCACTTGGGAATTTTCTGGACACAAGACAGATGCATTTTGGGAATTTAGAAAAATTCTGGTGACTCTGTGTGACCACTACACGCATGAGTGACTGTGCAATAAATTCTGGGGGACTTTGCATATGGTGTAATGATGCCATTTCACTTCGTCAGCACTTGGGGAATTTTCTGGACACAACACAGATGCATTTTGGGGATGCAGAAAATTCTGGGGACTTGTGCGACCATCAAAGTATGAGTGACTGTGCAACACATTCTGGGGATTCTTACATGGTGTAATGCTCCCATTTTACTTCCTCAGCACTTGGGAATTTAATGGACACAAGATAGATGCATTTGGGGATGCAGAACAATTCTGGGGACTCTGTGTGACCACTGTGTGCATGAGTGTCTGCACAATACATTCTGGGGGACTTTGCATGTGGTGTAACACTCCCATTTCACTTCATCAGCACTTGGGAATTTTCTGGACACAAGACAGATACATTTTTGGGATGCAGAAAAATTCTGGGGACACTGTGTGACCACTGCGGGCATGAATGACTGTGCTATACATTGGGGGGGGACTTTGCATGTGGTGTAATGCTCCCATTTCACTTCCTCAGTACTTGGGAATTTTTCTGACACAAGACAGATGCATTTTGGTGATGCAGAAAAATTCTGGAGACTCTGTGTGACCACTGTGCACATAAGTGACTGCACAATAAATTTTGGGGGACTTTGCATGTGGTGTAACTCTCCCATTTCATTTCCTAAACATTTGGGAATTTTCTGGACACAAGACAGATATATTTTGGAGATGCAGAAAAATTCTGGGAACTCTGTGTGACTACTGTGTGCAAGAGTGATTGCGCAATACATTCTGGCGGACTTTGCACATGGTGTAACACTCCCATTTCACTTCCTCAGCACTTGGGAATTTTCTGGACAAAAGTCAGTTGCATTTTGTGTGTTGTGATTGTCAGCACATAATGTCATACGTATATTATAAAGTAAAGCAGCAGTGCAACAATGTGGTGAACATTTTGACCTATACTTTTTTATGCTATTTTACATTGCCAGCCACTAGTTACGTTCTGACTTGTATGATACCCTTCTTTTCACAATTTGTGTCTGCTTTACTACTTTTTCTCATGTCTGAAAAAAAAAAGGAGCACGGCTTTTAATATGCCTCTGACCAGGTTTTCATCACTATTTGCAGCTGTTTTGAATAAATATTGTTCTGCGAGGTCATAAAACACTGCCTGCCGCATAACTTTTAATTTTACAAAAGAAGTAATATATAACAACGGATGGAGAAAAACAGCAGAAAATAGTGACGAAGACCTAGTCCACACTGTATTAAATGGAGTGCTCCTTTTATTATTTCAGACATGAACAAAAAAAAAAGTACTAAACTGACTCAAATACTGGAAAGAATGGTATCAAACATGTCAGGAGGTAAGTAAAGTGGCAATATAAAATAACATAAAAAAATATAGGTCAAAATTTTCACCAGATTGTTGAACTGCTGCTTCAATGTCTATTTCAACAAAGAAATATTGCTGGATCCTCAATAATGTTTACTTTGCGTTAGGACTCTTGATTTGAAGTGTTTCACAAAAAGCATGACTGAGCAGTGCAAGTATGGTGTGCTAAACTCCATGTGCGCCATCAGTATTCTTTCCTGTGTGTGCAGACATTGTCCAGCTTCGTACAAACATATATATAGTGTGACTTGTTGCAGTATCTCAAGAATAAAGATAAGAAAGAATATATGATGTATATTTTATTTATACCATCAGCACCAGCGGAGTAAGTGATATGATATTTTTTCAGAGGTATCGGGTCACTGTGCACCTCAGCCACTCACAGTGCACACATGGCTTTGTGGAGATCATAGCACAAAAAGCACATGCTCTCCTAAAAGTCATGTGTGCAGTATGTGACTAAGGTGCACTCTGGCCAGACACCTCTGAAAAAATATTGTATCACTTAGTTCGCTGCTGATGATGGTGACAATAAAATATATGGTATTCTTATAGCTATTCTTTATACCATAAACACTGCAACAAGTCAGAAATATATGTTTGTAAGAAGCTGCACAATGTCTGATGTCATACACACACACACACACACACACACACACACACACGCGTGCACAGGAAACAACACTGACTGCACACATGTAGTTTAGCACATCATACTTGCACTGCTCACACCAGCTTTTCCACAACCACTCCACAACAGAAAGTAAACATTACTGAGGCACTAGATTATAATAACAGGGCAATAAGGAGCATGTTATGACTATATATGTATTGGTATATGCTTAGTGGAAGCAGTCAGCAACATAAAGTTTTTGCCCCTGTAGCTTATTTTCCTTGTAATGAGTTTTTTATGCGAAGGCGTTTTTTGCGTCAGTAACATACTTTTGTTTAATAAAGAAAAGTCAGCTTACCTGAAATGAGGGACTGGATTATGGGGCTCCATTATGTGTAAAGAAAGGTAGTGGATATGCACCATGCACTTCAATACTTTTGTATTGAAGTGCATGGTGTGTCGCCTTTGCACCTTTACACGTAATGGAGCCCCCATAGCGTCCACCATACTTCTGGGTCACTGACTTTTCTTTATTAAAATAAAGTATGTTGCCATGTGAGAAAAATGCCGCAACATACTTAAAAGGCTTAACCAGAGGGAATGCCTTGCAGGGGGTGGGACCTCCTGCTGCTGACTGCTTCCCTTTAAACTAGTACTGTGGCCGTCCCTCTGGCTGTTATTAAACATAAACAAAAGACAAAACACTACAGCAGTTGGGGGGAGGTGTGCTGAAAAAAAAAGCTAATGGAAATCCCCTGGTGTTCCAGCAGCAGATGGCATATCGACACACTCGGTAGCTGGTGTTGCTCGATCTGCTCCAACTGCTGTTGAACAGCACCCACCCTCTCATTATTTTCCTCCACCACAGCCCACAAAAGTGCTATGTCTGCCTGCGTTGCAGGCATTGTGGGGTCCACTGGTGCAGGGGGAAAACCAGATAGTGATGGTGGTGAGGGTGGTGCTGGTGGCATTGGTTGGGGCAGTGGTGGAGCAGCTGCTGTTGTGGCCCTCCTCCTGCTGTGGTGATGCACAATAGCAGCACCCCCTGCCAGTGCCACAGAAGGGCAGGCAGGTGGAGGTCTGACCTGTTCGGTGGCAGCCTGCCACTTCACCTTGTGGTGAAACATAGAAACACAGAAACATAGACTTTGACGGCAGATAAGGACCACTTGGCCCACTCAGTCTGCCCATTTTCCTACCTACTGGATAAGCTTCATATTCTAGTTAACCAACAGCCTACTTCCTGCCCCCCACTACAATTGCCTTGTGTCTGTTCCATGCATGTTTGAATTCCCCCACTGTTTTAGCCCCAACAACTTCCCCAGGAAGACAGTTCCACACATCCACTACTCTCTCAGTGAAAAAAAATTTCCTCACATTACCCCTGAGCCTTACCAACCTTTAGATCATCTGATATGACTACTCCCAAGTCTCATTCCATTTTTGTTGTTGTTAGTACCTCACCTGCTATTGTGTACTCTTCTCCTGGGTTTTTGTTTCTCAGGTGCGTTACTTTGCACTTCTTTGCATTGAATCTAAGTTGCCATATGTCTGACCATTCCTCCAACCTTGCCAAGTCCCTTCTCATCCTTTCTACCCCCCCTTGTGTATCAACTCTGTTACAGATCTTTGTACCATCTGCAAAGAGGCATACCTTTCCCTCCAGACCCTCTGCAATGTCACCTAAAAAGATGTTAAAGAGGACTGGACCCAGTACTGAGACCTGAAGTACTCCACTAGTGCCCCCCCTTTCTTTGGAATGTGTTCCACTCACTATTATCTTCTGTGTCCTGTTGTGCAGCCAGTTTGCAACCCAGACTACCACCCTGGGACCCACTCCCAGGCTGGATAACTTGATTATTAATCTTTTGTGTGGGACTGTGTCAAATGCCTTGCTAAAGTCTATGTAGGCCATATCCACAGCCCCTCCCTGGTCTATTACTTTGGTGGTTTAGTATATGTGTGTGCTGGCCTCCAGTCCCCAGATGTGTCTCCCAGGGGCCACGGCACACCTGCACACCACAAAGCAGACACTCTGCAAGGCTGCTGTCCCCTCATCACAGTTGAAAAACTGCCAAACTCTGGAGCTGCAGGGGAACCAGGCACAGGAGGGGCAGATGTAGTGCCAGCAGCCTGGTCATGCACCTGGGTCTCCACCTGCTGCTGTGGAGGTCGTGCTGCTTGAGCTCCTGCAGCTGCTTTTGGTAGTGGTGGTAATGGACTTGGTACATATGGTAGTGGCACTGGTAGTGCTGCTGCTTCCAGGGGGGGTCAGGACCAAAGAGTCTGGAGTGGTCCAATGCCACCCGGCTATGACCTTCATATGTGTGCAGTCCCCTCCGCCCATGGGCCACATACTGTCCCTGGTCTATCACACAAAAAACACTCCTTCCCTCTCCGATGAGACGAGCGACTTCACACACATGCACACACACAATCACACACACATACACATGAAACAAAACTATAAAACAAAGAAATCAGTCACCGAAAAGAACTGACAAAACAGTACCAAAAAAAAAAAGAATTAGCTTTTAAAAAAGCTTTTGGGGTTTTGGAATTTGCTCAAGAAAGAAACTAATAATGCATTCTCCTCTCCTACACAAAATGCTTCCTCCTTCTACCTCTGCAATGGAGAAAGTGAAAGTATCTGCTTGTATGACCCACTTCTTTCCTGCCTAGCTAAAGCATGTGACTTACAGTACTGTAAGCCATGTGATGTGTGGGGGCTGCCTAAAGTGCCTATATTGTTGTCATTCCACCTTACTTTGCGTTAAGGCAGAATAACAATGCAAAGTCATAATAACAAAGAAAAATGAGCACTTTCAGTGGCCACTTTGTGTAGCATTATGATAACGTGAAGTGGCCACTTTGCATGCACTTTGCAGGCGGAATTTAATTTTGCTGCATCTCTAATGCACAATGACAAGCTAGCAACTCTTCTGAGATCCATGGGAGGTGAGATTCTTGGACCTGATTCTTTTAAGTGGGACATGAAGATCTCAGAGAGACATAAATTTGGAGGGGAAGAATTTGAGTGATTTGCTATTATTGCCAGCTGTAAAAATAGGGGACCAGTTGGTGGTTATCAGGTTTGCAAGATGGCAGGACAAGTCCAGTAATTGGAAAGACTGGATCTGGATGAATTTGGGAGGAGCTTTGGGATGATGAATCTTACACACATAGGAGACCATATGATGGACACTGAGGGCATCTGGAAGGGTACTAGCATCCACAACAGGATGGGGATGGGAGGAGAGCATCCAGTTCAAGAGGGAGTGATTTAGATATTTGAAGTTATTACGAGTGGGGACAGAGATGAGTTGGGTTAAAAGGAGGTACTTCTTTGGTTTCCCCCTTCAAGCCATTTTTCCATGTGGAGCCATGTTATGGAGGTTTCCATCTCACCCTTCTAAGGGGTTTTCCAAAACTGCCTTAGCCTGCAGGCTAAGTCATACCCATGGAACCAGGGAGCACTAATCCCCACACCATCCCATGGGGCTTCCATCCATATAGATGACAATCTGGATTTTCCTCCTTCCCAGAAAAAAAATAGTTAATTACGCCCCCTAATTGTCTCCAGTATATTAAGGTACCCTCACGGGCAAGTACCTAAGAATGGAGAGGACCTTAGTAAGTACTATCACATTAAAGGCTTGTACTTTACCCAATAAAGGCTGTTGTAACATTTTCCATCAGGCAATATCTTTCCTAAGAGATGTGGTCAGGGTGTCCAGGTTGTTACCACCCCAATATTTCCAGTTTGCAGAGACTGAGATACTAAGGTATTTAAAGTATCCCTCTGTCCACTTAAGTTCCTTTATACCCTTGGGTTGTTTGCTTCAGTGATTGTTTAGAGTGAGTACCCTCATTTTGTTCCAGTTATTGCAGAGTCCAGATCAGTGCGCAAATGTCTTCAGCAAGGCCGCCAATGCTGGAAGAGCAGTTTTTACCTTAGATACTAACAACAGTATTTTTTTTTAGTCTTTGGTAACTGGGTAAGGCCCACTAGGCACAAGTGCCTATATTCAGGGGTGACCTGAGAGCACTGGGTGGTTAAGTGACTTGCTCAGAGTCACACATTATACAAGTGGAGGCTGTGAGAATCAAACTCACGTCTGGCCTGCTGGATGTATCAAGTTGTTTCACACCTCATTCCTCTAACCTCTAGGCCATACTGCCAGCCCAATATCATCTGCAAACATTATTGATTTGTAGGATCATCCCCCAGTATGAATGCCTGGTGTAATGTCCTCATCAAGGAATTTTTGTGCCAGTAGCTCTATCACCAGTACAAAGAGCCTGGAGAGATGGGGCAGAAATGTGTCCCCCATCCTACAGTAGTTGAAAGGGAGATAGGAGCCTGTATTTGATAGGACTACTGCCTAGGGGACAGAATTGAGCATCTTAACCTAATTAATAAATCCCTCCCAAATCCAAATGCCACTAGAACTTTCAGAAGGTAAGGCTATTCAACTATGGAATGCCTTCTCAGTGTCAAATGCTATAGCTGTAGCAGAGTCTGGCAAGGATTCTGCTACCCACATTAGACTGACCAGCTTCCCAATGTGATCTCTCCCATTTCTCTCTGCCACAAATCCCAGCCTGGTTTAGATGGACTAATTGTGGCAGCACCTGGTTCAGCTGAGTAGTCCATATTCAAAACACAGATGGGAAGGTAGATAGAGTACTGAAATGAATCCTTTTTTCTAGGACGGTTATGGTAGCTTCTTGCATTTCTTGTGGCAGTGCTCCCCTTTTCTAGGCCTCCTGCAGCATGTGTCTAAGTGGGGGGGGTCACCAAATTACCTACTGTTCTAGACATTTTGATGGGGAAGCCATCCAGGTCCCAGGGCTTGCCCTACTTGCATGCCTGCTATAGCTTTCCTGATTTATTCCTTCTTAATTAGGCCCTCCAGTACAGCTTTATTTTCCTGATCCAACCGCAGGAGGCTTATCTTTCTCAATTTTTTGATCATGTCCCTTACTCCTCTCCCTCATCCTGGAGGAGTAAAGTTTCAGGTAGTAGTTACAGAACTCCTCATGGATTACCTCTGGGGCTGTGACTATGTCCTTTAGAACTCTAATCCCCAGCATTTTAGTGGCTGATGCCATTCCCCACAGCCTCTGTGCTAACAGGCATCCCACCTTCTCCCCTACTTCCCAATATCCCTGTCAGGTTCTGTATAGGCTAAACTCAGTTTATCACATGTTCAGAGTATTGATCTGATAACTGAGGGCCCTAAGGTTCTGCATAAGGGAGGTGGACTTGTCACCTTTTTAATGTTTGTCTTCCAGATCCCCTAGCTGCTTATGTAGCTAATCTAGCTGGACCTCTCTTGCCTTCTTTTGTACTGTTGCGTAGGCAATTATTTTGCCCTGGTATGGGCATTGCACACCTCCCACACCCCCATAGGGGCTGTGTCCTCCTTCAGATTGTCCCCTAAGTATCTTGTAGTTTTCTTTCAAAGCCACAACTTATATGTCTGCTCATTAAGTGGGGACACAATACATCTGCATTTCTTCTGCCCCTTGTCCCTCCCTCCCTGCTGCAAATATACATCACAGAGGCATGGTCTGAGATTGTTAGAGAGTGAATGAAAACCACCAAGGAGTCCTACTCTAACCTCCTAATTGCTGGTGCCACATACAACCTGCTATAAGTTCCATGCACTGTTTGAGTAGTAGGTGTAGTCCTGGTGACTGGGTGGCCTATCCTCCAGGCATCCTGGAGCCCACATTCTGTCATTAGGCCACTAAGAGCCTTTGAACCATTAGTTTCCCTGTGTTCCCCCTATGCCCAGCCCCTGAGGCACACAGCAGAGGATCCAACAACACATTTGCACCCCTCCTAGCAGCACTTCCCCCTTCCCTAGGTCTTGTAATACTTGAACCACATCTTTGTAGAAATCAGCATCATACTCGGTGGGACTGAAGATACTCCCTAGGATCTTTCTTTCTTTCTTTCTTTCTTTCTTTCTTTCTTTCTTTCTTTCTTTCTTTCTTTCTTTCTTTCTTTCTTTCTTTCTTTCTTTCTTTCTTTCTTTCTTTCTTTCTTCCTCCCTTCCTCTCTTTCTTTCTTAGACAGGAGATACACCACCTACAGAAATATGACATTGCTTTCCAGCTTATTCAGGTGGTTATCACACCTGTTTTCTGTTTACTTGGCTATTCAAGCCCCACACTTTCCATGTTACTACCTGGACATCCATTTAGATGATCAAAGTATCCCTTGCTGTGCAATTCCTCCTCACTCCCCATCCCAACCTTCCCTTGACAGAGCCAAAAACTTGCTAAAAGGGTATGAAACTGTATGTACAGTACATAACTAACTGTAATGAAATCCAAAGCAACTTTTCCTAAATGATTGCTTTTGATTATTGACTGCCATTCAGGGCTACCTCAGCCAACAGACTGCTACTCAGGTGTCTCGAGGTCATGAGCTGCTTGCATCTGAGGACTAGTTTCCCACCAAACCATTCTCCCCCTTCCATCCATACATGTACCTCAAGCACACTATATATAAAAGAGACAGGCACTTCTTCAGCATTACCCAATTTGACAGTTAACATCTGGCTGTTTGTGCAGAATATTATGGTGGAGCACAGTTTGTGTAGAATATTATGGTGGAACAGTGCTCCTCTTCAATATGTAATCATATGCCCTCCATCCCTACCCTCCCTTACCAAGTAATTCACTCCCAGTCCACTTTAGTGCAATTCCAATCTCTGCCATTATGACATTTTCACCCTTTTTATAGGACTGCATATCTCCAGAGAAGGAAATGATGGGAGTATGTAATATGCCATAGTAGACAAGAACAGGAGTCCAGTTCAAAGTTTGTTGTTATGGCATGAAGTCTCATCCACATTGGTTGAAGTTCATTATGGATCTGCATGATGGTTTCAGCACCATCTGTCATTCATTCTCTAATCTGCCTGGACCAGGTTCCTCCACTGACAATCCAGGGTGTTGTACCACTTTTGGCACAATCTGTTGCTTCTCCCCCAACTATGAATGGGCTGCCACTGATACCACTCCCAAAGTGACAGGGCCTGTTTCTGTCCAGTCTCCCTCTCATGAGATCTGAAGTGCTGTTTTCTGTAGAATACATTTTCTGGGGGTTTTAGGGCACACAAGCACAAGCTGGCTGCAATCCATTTGCACTCCCAAAATTAGTGGCAGTCCTAGTGAGCATTATTCTTTTATTAAGTCCCTCATGCTGTCAAAAGCTTTTCTTTTTTTGATGACTGTTTTTGGGGAAATCTGTCTGGATATCATGTGATCAGCTGGATTTACAATAGCAAGTGTGAGAGCACTATCATTCATGAAAAGATGTCCGGCCATGGAGGAGGGCAAATTGAGCTGGCCACTTTCTCAAGTTCTTATATTGAGAATTGGCTGCTAGGTAGGAGTAGGGTGCTGTGCCTGTGGGGCAGACATAAATTATATTTCTTCTTAAGAGCAAAGGAGTGATTTACATTAAGTAAGACAGTGGCCAGCCATGAAGGTTAAAATCATGAACAGGAAGGAAAGGGGGGCGATAACTAAGGGTAGTGGTGAGCTAGCCTGGGTAATTCACATGGGAAAACAGATCAAAGAGGCAATCAAAGGGATTCGCTTGTGCTAGCAGGAGATGTAATTCTCTTTTAAAGGGGCCAATTTTCTCTCTCTGGCTGATTGTGGTAGACTGATGGACTGAGCTTGTTTACAATGGGGTAGGGCCCCTCTCATTTGTTTTCAAATGAGAAGGCTATGCAAATCTGAGAACCATTACCTGATCCCCAATCTGCCAATCCATATCATGTACAGTTTTATTAAATTGTATTTTGGCCTGTTATTGGGCATTGCCCATGCGTTGTACAGCAAACAGTTGCACCTTTTGGATATCTTATTTGAGCTGCTTGACATATTTATCTACTGATACTCTATCTGCAGTGGGAGCAAACAGGTTCTAAAAGTCGGTGTTCTGGTAGCCTCATGGACTGTCTGATCATGACTTAAAATGGGGTACACTGTGTACTTGTGGAAGGTGTCCCATTATAGAAACATAGAAACATAGAAGGTGACGGCAGATAAGGACCGCAAGGCCCATCCAGTCTGCCCATTTCTTTTTCTACCTTATGAATGTGCCGTAGGCCTTTGCTCTATCAATGGCCTATCTATTCATACTCATCTGTATTGCTCCCTTATGCCTGTCCCATGCCTGTTTGAAGCCCTGCAATGTATTCTTATCCTCCACTTCCATAAGGAGTAAAGGCAATAGAATCCCAGTCCTTAGGGTTGTCCTGAATGAACTTGGATAACATGAGCTTGATCTGCCTGTTAGCCTTTTCCTCCTGTCCTGATGACTGAGGGTGGTAAAGGGATGAGAAACTTTTGTTTACCCCTAACAAATCCGGAGTTTCCTGCATTAGTTCATCTGTGAAGCTGGATCCCTGATCAGAATCCACCTTTAAGGGTAGGCCCCACCTGGTAAATAGCTGGTTCACCAAATATTTTGTGGTCACTTTTGCAGTGTTGTTCTTTGTTGGAAATGCTTCAACCCATTTAGAAAACAGGTCAGCGATCAATTGAGCAAACTTGTTGTTTCTAGTGTTTGGCAAGGGACCAATGTAATCAATCTGGATGTTTTTCCAGGTGTCTGAGTGTCTCGGGTAACAATTTGGCACTTTTCCTAGCTGGGGTAGAATTGTTCTTGCACAGATCAAACAGTTATTGATGTAGTCCTCTACATCATTTCTCATGTGGGGCCAACAGACAGAGGATTTTAATCTGTCTAGGGTCTTTTCCACTCCCCGGTGTCCACCAGTTGGAGTGTCATGTACTTGATAGATAAAATCCATCCTTAGTTGTTCAGGTACTACCCACAATTTTTCAGAAATGTTGGGGAAGTGATACCCATATGAGTAGGCTATCACTGGATAGGTAAAGGTCATCGTTCACCTTTTTGTAAGGGCTGTTTATTGGGAGTTCTTCCTCAGTTCCTTTGTCAAGGAATCTGAACACTGCTCTCAAATGATGGTCCTTCTTTTGTGCAGATGCTAGATCTAAGGGCACAAAAGGAGTTGAACCTCAACCTAATGTCCAAATCCACAAGGAAAATAAGTGTAACTTTGATCACCACTCTGACACTAACCGCAGTCGCCATTGTATCTTTCCTAAGAGATGTGGTCAGGGTGTCCAGCATACCATGTAAACATGCACTTTCTCAACTCCAGGAACAAAAACAAGGTTGCTGCCATCATGCAGTCTTCTGGTGGAGCAACCCACTATGCAGTCGAGGGAGGGCACTAGTTAAAACCCTCAATCTAGACCTGCAACAGTCTAGAGCTACTGCTAACCCTGATTTTGAATGACCCATGGCTGTGATATCTTCATCATCACAGGCCACATTGGGGGGGGATAGGTTTGGTCTATGAACCTGTGCTGCCAGCACCACCTGTACCTGCTGCAGGGCCCCCTCCACAAATGCCACCTCAATCATCCCATACTGTGGCTGCAGTAGTGGCAAAAGTCAGGAACAGTCTGAGTTATTCCAAGCACAGACAATAGCTGGCACTTCTGGCAAGAAGGTGCAAGATATTGCTTGGAGGTGTACCATCATTTCTGCACAGTATGCTGAAATAGATGCTGTTTCCTGTACTCTGTAAGTGTTAAAGCAAGGCACTGCAGACACTGTCATCCTTATACACTCTGATTGGGTCTGTTCTTCTGTGACTGAATGTCTACCCTTTTGGGAGAAAACAAACTTTCAGTCTTCTGATGGCACTCCTGTGAAATACAGAGACATATGTGTGTGTACATAACAATGTTAACCAGGCAGTTTAAATAAAAACTGTGCTTTCATAATGCTCGAGAACACTGTAAGAGTGAACTGCATTTCCCTTTTAACGACCACACCAACTGTCTGGTGAAAAAAGGTGCTTGAGGAGGGGACATATGGGAAATGAAAACTCCCTCTTTCTAAGATACAGCATGCATTGCTGCTGTGAATAAAAAATCAACTCCTTGGTCTGAAAAGGAAGTATAGTCAAAGCATTCTTGAAAAGGTTTGTTTTTGGTGTTAGGTGGGTGGCACTGGCCAGTGGATAGTCTAAGGGGGTAGGTGAGGCCAGAACTCCAGCCCACGGGTGAGGCTGCAGAAGGGGTGGTTATTATGTCCATTATGGTGGCCTTGAGGAAACTTTATTTGGCAACAGGAGACTGAGAGTAGCCACTTCATTTTCCCTGTCTCTATAGCCAAGTTCTCTTTTTCATATTACTTAACTTATTTCTCCATTATGTTCATATTTTGTGCTCTGTTTTTCAGTTCAGTTTTTGGAGCAGTAAAACTATTAATTTACCTTATAGGGTAATTTGTTCTTTGCAACAAGGAATAAAGGAGCAGAATGGTCTAAAGTTGTACGCGGTTTCAGGATATGAGGGCCATTAATCCACACATGGTTTTTAAGAAGCTATAGCTGATGCGGTCTGTAAAAGTCAGGATGAGAAGCTGAAGGCTGTAAATTACTACTCCCAATTCTAGTTGATGAAAGCACAGATATATCTGCAGAAAAACAACTTTGATCATTTACATCCAATACACACTTAAAGGCAAAAGGCAGACACATCTTTAGTTGATTGGTGTCACAAACTGTCATTCAGTCAGTCTGAAAGATGCCATATCAGAAACCTTGCAGAAAACTGCTAAAAACTGAACAAATGATTGGTGTCTGAAGTGATGGTGCCTCATATTTCACAGGGACCATGTTAGGTGCTGCAAATATTTCAAAGCAGAGTCCCCCCTTTTTGATTAAGTAAACTTTATTAAATTTATAAACAATAAATCATCTTAAAAAAACAGAGACAAAGACAAACCATTATACACATAGATGTAAACATTAAACAAAGATAAACAAACCCAACATCACCCTTCCCCATCCCCCAAACACACACACACAGCACACAATACAGTCATTATCTCAATACATGGACTCAAGCAAAAATGATACTATTAAATAATAGCAAGAAAACAAATTTTATGAGTATACTGGTATAACAATGAAAAAAATTATGTGCTACTTAATGAACAGATAAGAAAGCATACAAATGCTCCCACCTTTTCCAAGACTACTCATATTTATCACAAAGTGTGGCAGTCTTCTTTTCTATATTTAAGACCTGAATACTCTTCAGGTGCTATTCTCTAAGGGAGAAAACAGTATTATTGATGCCATACTGTATATCCCTTCCCGGGGCCAAAACCACATTTTGGTATAAATCAACTAAAACAATTTCTGGTGCAAACAAATCTTCTAAACCCATCAAGGATCCAAATGCTCCCCAATAGATGTCCAAAAGGGGCACACTTTAGTACAATCCCATTAAATGTTTTTAAGAGTTCCCTCCTCTAGGCCACAGTGGGTACATAGGGGAACAGTCCCCTTTTTTTAATTCATTGACATTGAATTGCCTATAACTTACATCTGTGTGCCTCTCAAGCTTCAGAAATTATCATACATTGATCATATTTTGAATGCATGGCACATTACATTTTGAAATACTTTAAGTTATTATCAAAGAGGCAGGCATATTTTAATGTTATGCATAAAGTACCTGGTAAAGCAGTAAGTAAACTTAAGGGGATAAGTACATAAGACGGTAAAGATTTTTGTGAGCTCTAGAGATGCTTGTGATATCCCTGGAAGCTGTTGCTCGCTGTCTCCAAGAGTAGGGTTACCACAATATTGTAATACAAGCAGTGTTGACGTCTACTCAGAACTTCAAGTATCTTGCAATTTTACATCATAATGCTGATGTCATTTATTTATTTGTTTTTGATTACCGGGTAAGTGCACTAAACATAAAATGCCTATTTTCAGTCATGACTCTGGAGAGTACAAGCCAAAAACAGTCATAATACATTGGTACAGACAAAGCACACAGTTACAATAGAGACATGGTCAAGTGGCAGGAAAGCAAAGTGATTAATGATAATATTCACAGCAGTAAATGTGCAGTAAGCAAAACAGAAAATACACTTAATCAGTGAGTAAGACTGAGTAAGGTTAAACAGAACAATAAAACAACAATTCAATAGGTAAACTATAAGAAAAATATTAGCAATTCAACACTTGAGAGAGAAGTAGGTTTAGTAGGATTGAGAGAGTGAGGGAAACAGGAAAATCCAGGTATGGCAGGGAAGAAGTTAGAAGATAGTCATGAGGCATTAAGTACTTAGTGAGTGAGGCAATGTGGACTAGTAGTGGACAAGTGATGGGTAACCCATAATATGGGTGACTAAAATTTAGTGACTTGCATATGATTGATTCAGTCTCAGCACATATAATGTGAGCTACCCTGAAAGTGTAGAGATGGAAGAAGACTGCAGATGCAAGTTAGCAAGGGAAGGACAGCAACAAGGTAGGATGGCCAGCGGAAGGGGAGCAATGAGGAAGAGAGTGTGTGGGAGGTATTGCAGTGCAGTGTTGCCGAGCTGCCACAGTGGTGTGGCGGTGAGGGTGGCCAACAGTAGGGAGCTAGGTACAGGGTTTGGGGCTGGGCAGGAGAAAGCTTTTTGTGAGGGTGTCTTTTTCTTTTTGCGACTGTCTCCCCCTCCCAAATATGCACCCCCAGGGTTAATAATCTATAGATAGGAGGGTGAAGGGTGCAAATCAAGGTAGTAAGTGTGGTAAACACCAACATAGACGTGTCAATAGGGAGAAGGGCAGGGGTAAATGGAGAAAGTGACAAAGGCAAGAAGGACAGGGATGGGGCAAAAAGGAGTAAGGCCATCAGGAAATGGAGGGTAATGAGTACCAATGCCCATATTCTGGGCAACAAGCTCCCTGAGCTGGTGGCCTTGATGGAAGAGGGATGCCTGGATATCGTAGCAGTCACAGAAACATGGTACACAGAGAACCATGACTGGGATGTTACATACCAGAGCACATAACCTACAGGAGAGACAGGCAGGGAGAAGAGGGGAGGAGTAGCTCTCTAAGTAAAGGAAGAGATAAAAGCAACTAAACAAAAGAGTAAACAGGGAAGAGAGGAGGCACTGTGGGTCACCTTGGAGACTGGAAAGGCATCACAATCCTCACAGGGTTGTGTACAGACCCCATATCAGGGGGGAATGGACAAGGATATGATAGAAGGCATTCTTAGAATGGGAGAGAAAGGGGAGATACTGTTGATGGGAGACCTGAATATGCCATATGTTAACTGGAGCACATTTGCTGCAGCCACATCCAAAAGCAGGGCCATTCTTGATGCCCTACAGGTGGCAGGCCTCAGACAGCTAGTTTCGGAACCCACTCATGAGGGAGCAATCTTAGACCTCATACTTTCAAACGGGGGCAATGAGAGGATCTCAGATATGCAAGTGGGTTGCCATCTGGGAACAAGTGACCATCAAACAGTGTGGTTCATGTTAAACTCAGCTACAGAGTCAAGCCATACAAAAGTGAGGGTACTGGACTTTAGGAGGGCTGACTTTGGCAAGACGGGAGAGTGCCTCAGAAAAACACTAGCAAACAGACTAGAAGGAGGGGTGGAGCAACAATGGGGAATCATCAACACTGCCATCACAGAGGCAACAAGCCTTTGTGTGAAGCAAATAAACAAATCAAAATGAAAGAAAAATCCACTATGGTTCTCAAAAGAGGTGGCTGTGAAAGTCAGGAAGAAAAAGATAGCATTCTGAAAGTATAAGGAAACACAGAAGGAGCAGGACAGAGAGCTGTACCAGTTAAGGCAGAAGGAAGCAGGGAGGGAGGTCAGAATAGCAAAGGCCCAAACTGAGGAAAAGATAGCCAACTCTGTTAAGTAGGAGGATAAAACCTTTTATAATTACATCAGTGAGCGTAGAAAGACAAAGGGAGTGATAGTGAGGCTGAATAGAATGAACAGTGGGTGGGCAGAGAGGGACAGTGAAAAAGCAGGGATACTGAATGAATGTTTCTGCTCAGTATTCACAAAAGAGGAGGGGGAAGTACCTAATCCAATCAACAGAAGCACTCTTGATAGGGGGGTCTATCCCAGTCCTTTCACAGAAGAAAGGGTTCTGCAAGAACTCCTAAAACTGAAGGTTGACAAAGCAATGGGGCCTGATGGAATTCACCTCAGAATTCTAAAAGAATTAAGGGGGAACTAATGAAACCACTGGCTACTCTTTTTAGTAAATCATGGGAGGATGGTGTGGTACCCAAGGACTGGAGGAAGGTGGATGTGATTCCCCTTCACAAAAGTGGGACCAAGACAGAGGCAGGAAACTACAGACCTGTCAGTCTGACATCTGTGGTAGGGAAAGTGATGGAGTCACTTCTGAAGGAAAGAATAGTTGAGTACCTAGAGGCCAGTGGGGCACAGGACCCAAGGCAGCATGGGTTCACAGCGGGAAGGTCATGTCAGACGAATCTAATAGATTTCTTTGACTGGGTGACCAAAGTAGTAGACCAGAGAGGGACTGTGGACATGGCCTACCTAGACTTTAGCAAGGCATTTGACACAGTCCCACACAAAAGATTAATAGTCAAATTAACCAGCCTAGGAGTGGGTCCAAGGGTGGTAGCCTGGTAAAACATTGGCTGAACAACAGGACACAGAAGGCAATTGTAAATGGAGTCCACTCTGAAGAAAGAGGGGTTACTAGTGGGCACCGCAGGGTTCAGTATTGGGTCCAGTCCTTTTAATGTCTCTCATAAGTGACATTGCAGAGGGACTGGAAGGAAAAGTATGCCTTTTGCAGATGACACAAAGATCTGCAACAGGGTTGATACACAAGGAGGTGTGGAAAGGATGAGAAGGGACTTGGAAGGTTGGAGGAATGGTCAAAGTATGGCAGCTAGAGATTCAATGCAAAGAAGTGCAAAATAATGCACCTGGGAAACAAAAACCCAGGGGAAGAATACGCAATGGGGGGGGATGTAGTAACAACAGCAAAAAAGGAAAGGGACCTGGGGGTAATATCAGATGACCTTAAGGTTAGCAAGCAATGTGAGAAGGCAGTAGGGAGAGCTGGGGGTATACTGGGATGCATAGGGAGAGGCATCAGCAGCAGAAAACAGGAAGTTGTTATCCCTCTGTACAGACAGTTGATGAGACCCCATCTGGAGTACTGCATCCAGTTCTGGAGACCCCATCTCTGCAAGGATATAGACAGGATAGAGGCAGTCCAGAGGAGGGCAACTAAAATGGTGCAGGGTCTGCAAGAGAAGCCGTATGAGGAGAGACTAAAGGAGCTTAATATGTATACCCTTGAGGAAAGAAGGAGAGGGGACATGATAGAAACGTTTAATACCCTCAGTGGAATCAACAAAGTCCAAGAGGGTAGCATCTTTCAGAAAAAGAGACATGCAAGAACAAGGGACACAATTTAAAGATGGGGGGGCGGTTCAGGGGCAATGTGAGGAAGTATTATTTCACAGAGAGGGTAGTCGATGCATAGATCAGCCTTTCTGAGGAGGTTGTGGGGTCTAAAACTGTGGGAGAATTCAAGAATGCATGGGACAGACAAAAGGCAATTCTTGTGGGGGGTAGGAAGAAATAGGCTGTTGGTTAACTAGGATCTGCGGCCTATCCTGTAGGTAGGGAAATGGGCAGACTAGATGGGCCAAGCGGTCCTTATCTGCTTTCAAAGTCTATGTTTCTATGAGAGGGGGTGAGAGGGCGTAGCCCCCAAAATAAATGCTGTTTACGGTTTTCACTCAGTTCTCACTGGGAGTGTACATCGCTGTTTTTCTTTTTGGCAATGTACATTCTCTGTAATGGTGATCACAATTTGGTGATCGCCATTGTCACAGGGAACCTAAGTGAAGCAGGAGTAAAGGCAAAGAGGAGTCAAAGTGGAAAGAAACAAGTGCAAGAGAAAGTGGCTATTAGAGGGTTGCATAGTTCCCATTTAAAGATGGTGTAGGAAGGGGAGAGACAGATGTCTGCTGGTAAAGAGAGGAGTGAAGTGAGAGAAAGCCAGAGAGTCCATAGTCATTCTGCTTCTGGGGAGAGATAGCAGGGACTGGTCTCCGAAGTGAAGGACATAGTGGAGGCTTGGTTGAGTCAGCATCTGTGCTAGAGAGGAGGGAACGCCAGAGAGAACAATGCTGTCAATCAAGGTGCCAAGAGAATGGAGGTGGTTAGCCTCAGGAGGGAGCCAGTTTAGACCACTGTAGAGCTGACAGCAATGAGTGAGGCAATGAGAGGCCTGGGCAAAGCAACAGATATCATTACACATACTGTAGTGTCCCATTTGTGGAGACTAGCTTTGGTAGCTCCAAAATATGTGACAGATCCATTGGTGAGGGCAAGATGAAGAAGGCCTTGGGCAATGGCAATTCTGGCACAGAGTGTAAGGCATAGTTTTGTAGGCCAGTCCATGCTTGGAGTTGACAGCCCTATAGTTATTGGAGATGTGGTGGTCAAAGTCTAGTGAGGAGTTGAGGGTAACACCAAGATATTTGAATGAATTTACATTTTCGAGGAGGGAGCAATTGCAGCAGGAGATAAATAGTTGTCCAGGACATTTCTTTAATCTAGGGTCAGAGCCAAATAACATGGAGTGAGTTTTGCTTTTGTTAAATATTTGTTTCTTGTGGGCTAACATTGGATGGAGTGGAAATAAGCAGAATGGAAAGAGTTGAGGTCAGTGATAAATTATTGGAGCAGGTGTAGAGAAGATGGTCATCAGCATAGAGCAGAGATGAGCAAGAAGGAGCATTAAGAGATATGTCGTTAATGAAGATGGTGAATAGAAGGGGACCAAATATTTAGCATTGAGGTACATTGATGTTTACAGTGCCAAAGTCAGAGATAGCAGAGTTAAATTTGAAAAATGCTGCTTGTCAGTTAGCTGTTATGCCAGGCAACAACCTCAGGGGAGAAACCAAGGGAGAGCTTTTTGGACTTGAGGAGAGAATGGTCAACAAGATCAAATGCCTTTATTAAGTCAGTAAAGACTGCACAGTTTAGTAGGTCATTGTTCATAGCAACTTTAGTGTCATTGATGAATTTGAGGATCACATTGGAAGTGCTGTGACCTTTTCTGAAGCTATGCTGGGCATTTGAAAGGAGGTTCTGGTCAAGTAGAAACACAATACTTTGAGTAGAGACAAGTTTTCCTAGAAGCTTGTTTAGGACAGAAAGGATGGCAATAGGTCAGTAATTGGAGATGGCCTTGGAGTCACCATTCTTAAAGACACTGACAATCCTAGCAGTCCTCCAGATATTAGGAACCACTCCAGAGCAAAGTGATAGGTTAATAATTCTGGCCAGTGGGGAAGCAAAGAGAGGAGCTGCAAGTTTAAGTAGCCTAGGCTCAAGACCATCAGCTCCTACACTGCTACAGGCAGACATAGATGTTAGTAGTCTATGAAATTCTTAGCCTGATATGGAAATAAAGCAGAAGTGGGGAGACATGTATAGTAGTATGTGTCATAAGTGGGGGAGAGGATAGAGGAGAGTGGTGAAGATATAAGACTTGTATATTTATATAAATCAGCAAAATAATGATTTAAAGAATTAGCAATAGTAATAAGGTTGTTACAGTGTGAGCCATCTATCACCATGTCGTTAAAGGACAGTGTAAGTCTAACCCCCATAAAGCTTTTAATGTGGGCCCAGAAGTTTTTAGAGTCACCAGCAGCAATGGGGAGCAGATTCTTGTAGTAAGAGCTCTTAGCAAGACATATAGAGCTCTTACAAGCATTTTTCTTTGCATGCTGTTCATACTGGTCAGCCACTATACCAGAGAACCTGTATTTAGGCCAGCTATTGGCCTAGATTTTAGCAGGGCAAGGAGGTCTCTGTTAAGCCATCTAGTAGGAATCCCCCATATCCTGCATGATGTTTTGGGGGTGTGCTTGTTTGGGAGAGAACAGAATTAAGATAGGAAGTAATCAAGTGCATCATTGTCATTATCAGTATTAAAGAGTGGGGACCAGTCAACCCCTAGACAGATCATCAAGGAAAGTGATCGGGTTCAGTTTAGAAAAGTCTCAAAAAGAGACAAATTTGTAGGGAAGGTTGGGGAGGACATGAACCTGCCATACGTAGTAAACTGGGGAGTGATCAGCAATAGCATCTGAAAGGATGCCAGCTCCAGAGATTCGGTCAGTTCTATTGGTTAAGATCTAGTCCATTAAGGTACTATCATTAGTTTGTCTTAAATTCTAGAAAAGTGATATTAACATTATTTCGATAATGAAAGAAGTCATCAGCATTGTGGGGCTGTATGAAAACAACATTCCACCAGCAGATTTTCTGCAAAATTCATTATTTCACTTCAGTGAAATTTCAGAAAGCACTTTGGCAGATTTATCTGAAATTCTGACTTAGAATGGTGGAATGAATGTGTGAACTGCAGATTAATGCATTAAACTGTGGAAAGAAATTCCCCAGAACTGCTCATTGTCAGTGATCAGTTCTGCAGAATTTCTTTCTGCAGTTTAATACATTAATCTGATAATGGGAGACTTCAACATGCCAGATACAGATTGGTCAATACCAGCAGGAACATCTGCCAGAACTAGACACAAAGTGGATTCCCTGCAGGGGGAGGGCCTCAAACAACTGGTAGAACAACCCATAAGAGACAGGGCTATCCTAGATCCAGTACTGACTAACTGGGAAAGGATCACAGATCTCCAGGTAGAAGGTCACCTGGGGGCCAGTGACCATCACGTGGTATGTTTCAATTTGGCAGCTAGAACTAAATAATCCCATTCCAAGGCAAAAATGTGGGACTTCAGAGGAGCTGACTTTGATAAGATGGCCAATAGAGTTAAGCTAGCCCTGGCAAAAACAAATACAGGTGAGGGGGTACAGGCAAAGTGGGCAAGTATCAAGGATGCAATACTTGAAGAAACACCCCATGGTGTGTTAGAGAGAAAAGAAAGTGCAAAAGAAGAAGGAGACCACTTTGGTTCTCAAAAACAGTAGCAGAAAAAGTCAGAGCCAAAAGACTGGCCTTCAGGAAATATAAGGGAGTGCAGCAGGATGACGATAGGGAGGCATACCAAACTTCCCTAAGGGAAGCAGGGAAGGCAGTAAGGCAGGCAAAGGCCCAAACCGAGGAAACACTAGCCCAAACAGTAAAAGAAGGTGATAAGTCTTTCTATAGATACATTAGTGAAAGGAGAAAGTCCAGAGGGGGTATTGCTAAGATCAAAGTGGATAAGGCGGCATGTGAGGAGGAGGACCATGTAAAAGCATCTATCCTAAATAGATACTTCTGCTCAGTATTTACTGAGGAGAAGGTAGGGTAGGACCCACAGCTCAGCACCATGGACATGGGGGGAGGGAGGCATGCCCTAGTCCCTTCACAAAAGAAAGAGTCCTACAAGAGCTTGATAAGCTCAGAGTGGACAAAGCAATGGGACCTGATGGCATACATCCCAGGGTACTAAAGGAGCTAAGGGTGGAACTAGCAGGGCCATTATCAGAACTGTTTAGTGAGTCTCTGAGCACAGGAGCGGTCCCAGAAGACTGTAGAAGGGCTCACGTGACCCCATTCCACAAGAGTGATAGCAGGGAGGAGGCAGGGATCTACAGACCAGTCAGTCTTTCCTCAGTAGTAGGCAAGATTATGGAGGCACTCCTTAAGGAAAGGATAGTGCAACACCTGGAATCCATAGGAGCACAAAATACAAGACAGCATAGGTTTACAACAGGAAGGTCCTGTCAAACTAATCTCATAGATTTCTTTGACTGGGTAACCAGAGTGGTGGACCAAGGGGGAGAAGCTGATGTCACCTACCTTGACTTCAGCAAAGCTTTCAATACTGTTTCACATAGAAGATTGATTAGTAAGCTGGGTAGGCTTGGGGTGGGCCAGAAGTTGGTCAACTGGATGGCAAACTGGTTGACGGGCAGAAAACAGAGAGTGGTGGTAAATGGTATACAATCCGAAGAGATGCAAGTCACAAGTGGGGTACCTCAGGGATCTGTCCTGGGGCCAGTCCTCTTCAATATCTTCATCAGTGACATTGCAGATGGATTGGAGGGTAAGGTTTGTCTGTCTGCAGATGACACCAAGATCTGCAACAGAGTAGATGATCCAGATGGGGAGAGCAGAATGAGAAGAGATCTGGATAAACTGGCAAAATGGTCAGAAGAGTGGCAACTGGGGTTTAACACAAAGAAGTGCAAGATCATAAACATAGGGAAGAGAAACCCTGAAGCCACCTATAGGTTGGGACTGGAGTTGCTGGCAATCACAAGGGAAGAAAGAGACTTGGGCATCATCATCACAGATGACTTGAAATCATCCAAGTAGACCACTAAAGCAGTAGGTAAGGCTAGGGGGATGTTGGGATGTATTAGTAGGGGTATCACAAGTCGTAAGAGGGAGGTAATAATCCCTCTTTACAAGACACTGGTTAGGCCCCATCTGGAGTACTGCATGCAGTACTGGAGCCACAGCTTCACAAGGACATTAACCAAATTGAGGCAGTCCAGAGAAGGGCAACCAAAATGGTGCAGGGACTGCATCAGAAAACATATGAGGACAGATTAACGGAGCTCAATATGTGTTCCCTAGAGCA
Organism: Neoceratodus forsteri; assembly: GCA_016271365.2. Lineage (NCBI taxonomy): Eukaryota > Metazoa > Chordata > Ceratodontiformes > Ceratodontidae > Neoceratodus > Neoceratodus forsteri. The sequence goes on along the minus strand of CM057449.1, from coordinate 575,286,447 downwards.
AAGGAGGGAGAGAGGTGATATGATTGAAACATTCAAACACCTTAAGTGCATTAACAAGGTGAAAGAGTCTAACATGTTTCAATATAAGAAAAATAGCAGGACAAGAGGACACAGCATGAGATTAGAGGGAGACTGATTAAGGGCTAATGTGAGGAAGTTCTTTTTCACAGAAAGGATGGTGGATGTATGGAACGGCCTACCTCAGGAAGTGGTGGATATGAATACAGTGCAGGGCTTCAAACAGGCATGGGATAGGCATAAGGGAGCAATTCAGATGAGTATGAATAGATAGGCCATTGACAGAGCAAATGCCGATGGCACATTCATAAGGTAGAAAAAGAAATGGGCAGACTGGATGGTCCTTGTGGTCCTTATCCGCTGTCTGCTTCTATGTTTCTATGTTTCTATGTTCTATGTTTCTAACCTGCAATTCATGGATTCTTTCTACAGTTCAGTAAATCATTGATTTGTGGAATGAATGTATGAATTATGGATTAAAGAGGAAAGGAAATAATCAACAGTTTTGGCATCAGTGGATGTGTCAGTCTGTATATTGTGTGACAATGTTTATGTTTATCATTATTTTACAATGTGAGTCTCAGAGTTCTGTGATGTTCTGGTGTGTGCACTGGCATCTCTTAGAGCTGAGCATGAGCAACCTGTGTCAGACAAAGCTGCTTCTTTGTCAGACTGAACTCGATTTTCATGAATTACCAGATGTCATTGTTCGTAATGTCTTCACCTTTCTTGTCATTGTCAGTATGTTCTAAATGCCAATAAATGTTGACTATAGATAGACTGTATTGTGTGTTTTACATGGTTGTCATTATTTTTAATGTGCATTGTGCCACCCCGACCCACTATTGAATGCCACACATATACACAGATAAACCTTCTAATACAGATTAGTGTGTTCTTTTCATTTTTATTAGCATGTTACCATGCTAAAATGTAAGTACTTCCATCTTTGATTGTTCAGTTTATGTGTGGCATTGTCTAATATTTCTGGATTTCCGGTGAACTCTATTGCGAAACTTAGATTTACCCCACCAATTAACAACTGACATCGAGATCTGCTCAGGCTCGTTTCATTATTTTGTACTCCATCCTCCACTCCTACTCCTAGAGATGAGTCTAGCACCTGGGTCAATGTATAGCACTAGTTCAGACTGTAATCCATCAATGCATCATAAGACTGTCCCCAGTAAGCACTCTGAAAGAAACACAGACCACACCAATATTATTATTTTTTTAATTGGCTGAACCAGATCCACGTTTATTTTAAAACTGAAAAGTAGACAATTCATGAAACAAGAAAAACATCTACTGTGTAAAGTTCTTGGTCCATAGTATCATGAAAAATATAGTGTAGCATAGCTACATTTAATATTCAATAGTATCAGCATTGAAGCATTTCCAAACTGAAGCATTTCCTCACCTTTAACAAAACAGGCCTTTTGAATTTGCGTAACAGCTGACAGGCAGTTGTAAAGTGCCTGTCACTAAGTGCATAAAGTGCTTTCATACAGTACATCAAAGCAAGTGCAAAACATGCTATACTTAGGCAATGGCCAGTATTTCATACAATTTCATGCAGTTCTGCAGATGCTACTTGAGTAGTTGAAATCAAAACAGTCTAGTAGTCAGGGAGTTTGGTAATTCACATCAAGAAACGCTTCTGTTAGTGATGCTATAGCAGTTTGCAATTATAGCAGCTCTATGAGACAGGCAGGGAATAATGTTTTAAAGACTATGTCAGGATCAGCTCATAGCTCATGTTTCTGAGACCAGTGAGAAACTGAGTGTGCTGCAGAATGCTGAGGGCTGTTTAAATAAATACCTGCTCAAATACAGTTAAGGGGCTATTCAGTGCATAAAGCCTTCATGAGGCAGCCATGCTGAAACTCTGTGTTCCAAAAGAAATTGTATGGGTAATGGATAGCAATAATAAAATCTAAAGCTAGTCTGCTAAATAGCCCCAATTAAGAAAATGGCAAGGTCACAGGCTAGGCTAAAAACTGCTGGGTACAGTAAAGTTCAAATAGTTTGAAATTTAGTTTCTATAACAAAATGCATGTGTGCCAAAAAGTAGAAAGCCAGAAATATGATACACAGATAATACAGAAGCTGGATAGAAATTGAGATAAAGGGCTATGCTAGAATATGTAAAATAGAGCTTGGATGGTTAAATAACAGTGGAGGGTACATCTATAGCTAGATTTACTTGACTAGATAGGCACACCTAAACTCAGCCAAGTCTAAAGTGAGGGTACTAAGTTGAACCCCTCAGTCCAAATGAGGGGTTGGATCATAACGCTGTAGTATATCTGAAGATAAAGTTCAGTTTTACCTGACAAATGAGGTCTGCCAGTTATGAAGAGACTTAGTGATTAGATAATTGTAGCCTGCTGCTGTTGTAATCAAGAGCAACAAACGTCCAAAATTAAAGAAGTGAATTCAAGTGGGCTTTCTGTAATAAAAGGCAATCTGTTGCAATGGTAAAATGCCTTTAGAGGAGAGAATGTGCTGTCTGTTGGAGGAGAGGGGTCACTACACTTGAGCCACTGAGGAGAAGTGACTAAAGCAGGGGAGATTGAATATGTTTGTTATTTTGTAAAGGTATGCCATTGTTGCCTTAAACTAAATACCTCACTCCCCCTTTCCAGACTGTCTTGCTATGGCTAGTTTCAGTGTACCTTTTTCCTGTTTCTGTCATTTTCCCACAGGGCCCAGAGTCTACATTAGCAGTAGATCCCACTTGGTGGGAGTTTGGGACAAATAGCTCTGTGAAGAGTGGTTGCAACTCATCTTAACTCATTTTATTTTTAAAAAGCGCAAGTCACCATGTATCCAAGCTCTTGTACAATAATTGAAACAATTAATAAGACAGTAGTTAAAATACAGTAATCAAACATATAGACCAGTGATTCATTCATAATCTGAAAATGCAAGCTTAAAAAGATGTGCTTTAAATACAGATTTAAAGATCTCCACAGTCAGGCACTTCCTTATCAATGAGGAAGAGAATACCACTGGGTCACAGCCACAAACATAAATGACCAAGCACCCGAGGTCTTTAAACAGACCCTGGGAACCACTAGCAATCCCTCATCAGTGGAGCAGAGTGGGCAGTGGGGGCAACAGGGGCGCAGAAGAACTTGCAAGTAACCTGGTCCCTGTCCATGTAGGGCTTTATTGGTCAGTAACCTGACCTTGAAGGTGATACACTGCTGAATAGGCAGCCAGTGCAGGCCACATAGCACAAGCGTGACATGACAAGATCTTGGTAAACCAGTCAACAGCCTGGCAGCTACATTCTGCACTAGTTGCAAGAGGTGAATATTACCACCCGGTAACCCCAGGTTTAGGGAGCTACAGCAGTCAAGGCGAGAGGTCACAAAGCCATGGTAAAATGAGGACTTGATAACAGACGACACCTGAGACTTAAGCATCAGTCTGTCATCAAAAATAACACCCACATTTCACACCCAGTCAGAGGTCACTAGCTGGCTGCTCCAAGCCAAAGCCCAGTGGGCTGCCCTGCCTTAGACCCTTCTGCCCGATAACCCAGGTCCACAACCAACACCTCAGTCTATCAGGGTTCAGCCTCAACCAATTGGCATTCTTCCAGTCCTGGTTCTCAGCCAGGCATCTGATGAACACAGAGAAACACAAGCAGCTGTTGCAGGGAAAGGAGTATGCTGAAGTACATCACAGAAAACTTACAGAAAATACATAAACCTCTTGGAGAGACTGCAGCAGTACTTTCTCTTCTATGGATAACTGGAGAAGCAGAAAAGGACATGTATGCTAAAAGGATTTTGAAAAGATTTTAAAGCCAAGCAGACTAACTGAGGATTGAATTCGTATTTATATTTCAATTAATGGGAAGTACTGTATGAAGGAGAAGTGGTGGAGGTTTTGTAAACCAAATAGGAATTTAAACTTGCTCAATTAAATGTTGTGCAATTATATCTAGAGTTTTAAATAAGGTACTTAACCCCTGAGTTCATGTTTTAGGGATCAAGCATATGTGAAGCTTATATTTCACAGAGAAAACAATTACAAAGTTTATAATGATGTAAGATATTTAAAGTATTTAAAGGCTCAGATATTCAAACTGCGCCCAAAAAGTGTGCAACAGCAGGATCAAGCACAAGTCCACCACGCCCATGCGAAAAAAGCACGATATTCAAAAACTGCGCAGGCCAAGATGCGCCTACTGCCGACGACTGAATATCGCACCACCTGCGCCATAGCGCAACTAAGGAGGTGAAGCTGAGCATATCTGATGCACCATAGCACAACCAGGGACGCCCCCAGCAGCAGGGCAGCAATGCAACAGCACAACCAGGGATGCAGGGGCCCACCACCCATGCCACAGATGGGCAGAGGAACACACAGCAGAACAGACATCGTCCCCCACACCCCATGCACTGCACAACTGGGGGAGAGCTGGAATAACCACTGGCCCACGGATATCAGCAACCAACCCACAGCGGGGCCATGGTGCCCCAGCACACCCCCTGGCAAGCCGTGACTGGCACACAAGGAGGGCTGACCACCCCGTACCACACCATCCCACCAATGCAGAGCACGCCCTGCACCATGATCCCCATACACCTTGCCCAGGAGTAGCACCCAACAGTGCAGGACACCCCATGCATGCCACCACCCCCACTGTGACAATACAACCCTGTGCACCATGCAATAAGCGTAAGGCAGCTCACCATGGGCACCCTGCAGCAGGCGGCAGCAGACAGTGATGCAACAGATGCATACAGAGTGCCGCCCTGCATGTCCCCCCCGAGGTACAGCTGAGAGACTGACCATGCGTCAGCACACGAGGTACCCCACATGTGACAGGGCCTGCCCTGGACCCCACCTCCAGTGGTACAGCACCCTGCACACCCTCCTAAGGACACATCCCATCCCAGCACTGGCCACAACAGCCAGCACAGACACGCAGAGTGTAGCATGGAGACATGCACCACACAGGATGCAACACAGTGCATGGATAAACACCCACCCATACCCAAGGGCACAGCAACACAGGGACACGGTAGCGGGTCAATCAAACCACTGGCGTGTGGCCACGGCTGACGTGTACACATGGCCAGCACCCCTACATTGCACAGGTGTGCCAGCCACCCTGGGCTGGCACCATGAAGCTGTATGTCACCAGCATACTGCCGGAGCACAAGTGACAGACACTGGAGCACATCCCCTGCAACAGACACAAGTGACAGCATGGATGTTGGACAACAACAGAGGAGGCCCCAGTGCCACCGGAGGAAGACGTGCACCATACTGGTGATGGCGGTCAACCTGGCATTGTGCTGGGTACAGTTGTTATGCAGCATGGACAGCCACCACTGACACGCCAGTAGACCATGCATATCACAGACATGTTAGGGTGTCAGCTGCACAGGCCATGGATGGTCTGACAGGGGTGCCATACTCACAGTGCAGGCCCCGTGAACCACTGCACACAGGCATGCAGTGCACAGAGTACAACATACAAACCACAGACAATGACTGATCCCCCTGTCCACACCACAGGTGGTTCACCTCTGCACACACACACACACACACACACATGCCCATGCGTGTACCACCCCTGACTCCATGCACACCACTGCAGCTGAACACCTGTATCCTGCTGCAAATCAGAGACCACCACAGTTGTTATAACAAAATGTATATATTGAAACTATGTACAGTAAAGCTATATACAAAACTATGTACAATAGTGGGGAAGGGCCACATAACAGGTGGGGGCGGGTAAGGGGCAGGGGTGAACATATGGGAGAGGGAAGAAGGAGTGTGAGGGTGGGTCAAAGGGGGGAAGGTGGTAGGGGCATGGGGACATCACTGGCCACCCTGGTCCTCTTTCTCCTGGTGCCGATGGGATCTCCGCCTCATCCTCCTCACCCCGTGGTGGTGGATGTGTTGCAGGAGCTCCAAGGTCTCCCTCCTGACCCATAGCAGCTCCTGAATGTCCCGCTGGATCTGCAGGAGTCTATGGCCACCTAAGACAAGGGAGCAGAGTCAATAGGTGTGACTGTCCATCCCCCTGCAGCCCACCCATTGTGCATGGAATACAGCCATGTGACATGCCCCTATGATGGTGTGCGATCACCCACAGTGACTGTGTCCATAAGACCTGCCCACCCAGGCAGCCACAGCCATGTGGACAACTGCACACACCCACCGCCCATGTCCTGCACAGCACCACCATGGCCATACAGTGACTTGGCTATGCGGTGTGAAGGCAGTGCCACAGCCATGTGCCCGGTGCATGCATGGACCACCATTGATGCACTCCCAGACATGCAGTGCCACTGGACAGTGCTGACTGTAATAAGTTGTGTGCATGGTAGAGGTGTTACTGGATGGTGGCCATGCCCAACTGCCTGCCCAGTTATACAGCATGCAGTAGTAATCATGGATGTAAGGCACTCACCATCAGCAGGCTGGTCCATGTGCCACGAACCACCTTCATTCCTCCTGTCCCTCTCCTCCAACATGCGGCGCCTCCCCTCTTGGTTTCACCTCCGTTCTTCTGGCTCTAAGGTGCAAACATGGAGAGAGGAACATCAGTACAATCCTGTAGCAATGTCCCTCCACCCCCATGTGTGTGCAATCCCACACAGCCAGACCCACCCACCCCACACCCGATACTACCACCATGGCCAACACCAGATGGCCCCCTCATGTGCCGTACACATGCAACCCTGATACCCGTATGGACAATAAAGTGTATGGATGTTGAACCTACCTGGCCATGGCACCATGCCCCTCCTTGCATATGCCCGAAGGTGGGCAAGCAGGTCCGGGTCCCTGTGCCTCAGGTCCTCATATTGGTGGCGGCACTGCTCCGCCATCCACCTCATACCAGTGGCCTCCTCCAGGGCATCGGCCACTTCCTGCCATACCACAATCCTGTCCCTGTCCAGGGGTGCCTCCCCCAAACAAAGCCCCAACATGGGACTCAACTATGGCCACAAGGTTTTCCAGCTCGATCTGGCTCCACTGCACAGCACCCTTCCATGCCATCTCTGCTGCTCGGTTCAAGCAAAATGGCACTCTGCAGTGCAGTCCTGCCAAGTGCAGATGCTGCATGGTACAGCCCTGCCATTCCCTATTGAGCTGTCACTGAACAGTGCAATAGTGGTGCACCCATGCCTGATGCATGGTGCCTAGAGGGCAAAGGTCGGGCACAGGGTTAAGGGTCTCTGGAGCACAGACAGCCACAGCGTGATTGGAACCCAAAGCATGTAGCATGATTGGGTGCCTGTGTGCCACCTCCTGTAGCGGCCTACCACGCTGTTGCCCCAGTGCACCTACAATGTCCCAGTGCCACAGCACCATATAGGTGAAAAGTGCTGTAGCGCCACTGGCACAATGGTCGCCATGCCCTGCATTGCTTCCCATGCACAGCACATCAGCAGCGTGGCAGGCACCTGCGTCATCAACCCGGGCATGCGCAGTTAGGTGTGTAATGTGCATGTCACAGAACTGCGCCCTTGGCTCAGCACGTTCAACACAATTGTGCAAAGCGCAAACAGCGTGATATTCAGCCGGCATATGCAAATCATCTAATCAGCCATTCAATGGTGCAGTCACTGCATTGCATCCACTTAAAGATGCGCCTCACCTCCTTTGCATGGGATGCGCTATAAAAGTGCGACATTGGACTCCACTGGCCATAGTCGATTAATGCAGTCTATTGCGGTGAGTTGCATGTGGTTTGGGAGTGTGGACTGTGGTGTTTGGGACATGCACGGGACTGCACAGTCATGGGTAGCACCTGTCATTCTCACAGGATGAATCATGACCAAGCATGTGGTGGAGGAAGAGGAACAGAGTCGTGGGAGGAAGAGGAGGCCAAATTTCATTAAGGCCGAGACAGATGCCCTGTTTGAGGCCTACCTAGACCAGGAGCCGCTTCTCAGCGGACACCAGGGAACACCACAGGCCCGTGCTGCTGCATGGGAGGAGGTGGCATGTGCTGTAAACCTGCATGGCAGCCACCAGTGCTCCATGCAGGAGTGCAAAAAGAAGATGGGCACAGACAGGTGGAGGATTAAAGAGAAGGTGGCTGCCATCAGGGCAGCACAGTCTGCGACAGGTGGGGGACAGCCGGAGGTGCTACGCCTGACCCCACAGGAAGTGCAGGTTGCTGGCAGCATACAGCGTTGAGCCATTGAGGGTGTTCAGGGTGGTGGATTCCAGATGGGTGGTAGCCAGTCATTGCATGGTAGGCCATGGTCTGTCTATTGGGGGGACAGGGTAGGTCACATGCAGTAACGCTACTTTTTTTCCCTTATAGCTCCTGAGCATCTGCATGGGTCAGTGGTGGTAGGCTTCTCCACTGAGGCCAGTCACATGGAGATGGAGGAGGGCCCATCCACCTCCACAGGAATATGGGGGTCATGGCAACAGTGGGCCTGCCTGGATGTCCGGACTGATGTTGGTGGAGCAGGTGCGGAGGAGGCCCTGCCCATGTCCCAGCATACCAGTGTCCATGGATGCCAGCATGCTGAGACTCAGGCTGGTGTCGGATCCATCACCGAGGATTATGGAGCTAATGTCATGGGCAGTGACACGTGTGTGCCACAGGATGGCCACACAGCAGGTGACATCGTGGCCATGGCTGTGGGTGGTGCCGCCGAGGAGGCCTGCGTGTCATCACAGTCCCAGCCTGTGCCTGTCAGCACCAGTGGGGCAGCACTGATGTGTGTCCAGGACAGTGGGACTGGTGTGGTCACAGCAGTGGCACCATTGAGCCCTGGGGAACAGCAGCCAGAGGGGAAGCATCAGCAGCCAGCCAATGGCCATGGGGGTACAGTGTCAGGGGGCAGCATCAGTGCACCGCCTGTGGACATGCCCAGGCCTGGCCCTGGTGTGCAGTGCCCACCCTCAAGGGGTGATGAGCACCAGGGCCGCAAACACCCTGAGGGACAGCATGCTGATCAGGCAGATGACCTCTTGGATGAGCACACCTGCATACTGCAAGCATCAGTCTATCAGCAGATGTGGCTTGTGACGGCGGTGGATGCACTAAGTGCAGTTCTGTGCCAGGCAGAGGAGTGTCGCAGCAGAGACACCACTCTGCTCCTGGCAGGGATGGACCGGTTGCGGGAGGATGTGACCACTGCTATTGATAGGCAGACACAGGCATTCACTGCTGTCATGGCCACAATGGGCACACAGTTATTGGCCCATGCGTCGCAGACACCACACAGTGCAATGTCCACCCCCTGTTCCTGGTGTCGTGCGACACCATCCTTGTCGACACTGCGTTCAGCTGTGGCATCCCTAGCACACCTGGCGCAGGCATGTTCGGTGTGCTGCAGACCCCTGCGCAAGCACTGTCGTGTTCATGCAGTGGAACCCCTTGGGGACCGTCAGTGCCACCCCATGAGGTCAGTGGTCAGCCTGTTACTGCTGGTGGGTCTCGGCGAGGCCACCCATGCATCCATGGTGGCCGTGGCACTGTGGTGCATGACTGACCTGTCTCCCAGCATGGCTACTGTCTGATGCTACCCTGTGTGCATTGTGTCATTCAGCGGGCAATGCATGGGTGGGTAACCGGCCCTGCACGCACACACACACACACACAGTCCATCTGCACACCCTCCCGGCTGCTGTCCGCAGTTGTGTGTGCATGATGATGCCTGCATAGCGCTGTACGCCACTGTGCAATGGTGCCCAGCGCCTGACACACACACATGGACAGGCAGTGGGCGTGGTGGTCTGTGTACATGTGTGTGGCTAGGGGTGGTGGTCTGGGTCAGCGTGCCTCCTACCCTTTGTGCATGTCTAGTGAGATGTGTGTGTCTGTTGTGTGTGTGTATGACTGTGTGCCATGTTAGACCTCGCCCATCCCTGGTGGTGTGTGCGGTTCCATGCCCAGCCACTTCCCTGATGTCATGCACCCCAGGTGTGTGTTCATGCGTGTTTGTGGGTTGTGCCTTTGCCACTGGTGGTTGCACATGGCCCCATGACTTACCTAGGTTGGCTGAAGTGCTCCTCCATGATGGTGCAGCTGTGCTAGCCAGAGCAGTCAGGGGTCCCGTCACCCAAGGGGGGGGCTACCTATCACCATCATCACTGGCATCCTCATCGTCCCCATCGCTGTCCCCCTCTTTGACCTGTATGGCTATCCCACATTCCTTGGCCATGTTGTGCAGGATGCAACTGGCCAGGAATAGCCCACAGGCCATTGAGGGGCTGTACTGTAGGGCACCACCGGAGGTGTCCAGGCAATGGAAACTTGCCTTCAGCATCCCGAACACCCGCTCGATGACACTGCATGTGGTGGCATGTGCCTCATTGTAGCGTTGCTTCGATGGGGTCATGGGCCACCGGTATGGTGTGAGCAGCCAGGGACGGAGTGGGTATCCACTGTCACCTGTGTGTAGAGGGTGGAGGTTAGTTTGGTGATCAGCATCGCCCTGCCTCGGGCCATGTAGGCCACTACCCATGTCACCTCTGACCATGCCCCTCCCAAGCTCTATGTTTGTCCATGTGGTTTGCATACTCACCCGCTAAGTGGCCAGTGGGGATGTCCCCACTCTCGAATCTGTGACACAGTGCCACCTGGTGCCAGATGAAGGCATCATGTGCTCCATCAGGGTGCGTGGCATAGACATTGATTATGCACCCCCTGGCATCGCACACCACCTGGCAGTTGGTGCTAGCATTGCCCTTCCAATTAATATATGCGGCCCCCTCGGACCAGGTGGTGTGCGGATGGCCACATGGGTGCAGTCTATTGCCCCTAGCACACCAGGCATGCATGCTACCTTGTGGAACTGCTGTATGTTTGCTGTGTGCTCCGCCGGTGTGCTGGAGAAATGGATGTACTCCGCAGCATGTGGCAGCAGTGCGCTGAGGAATTGGGTGAGGTGGCATGACGCAGCTGACTGGGTTATGCCTGTGGTGTCCCCTGTTAGTCTCTGGAAGGTACCTGTGGTGAGCAAGCACATGCAAGCTGTCACTTTAGTCTCCACTGACAGAGCATGGCTCCGTCGTGTGGGTGCCTGCATCACATCACTGCACAGCTCACAAAGCCACCTCACAATTGCCTGATTCAGGCAGTACCAGCCCACGATCTCAGTATCACTGTACAGCTTGAAGTTGGTGCGGGCTCGGTACTGCCTATTGGGGGCATACCGCTGACGGGCCCTTCCACGGCTGCACCCCCCTGCTGCCTGCCTTCTCACACCCCTCATTACTGCCTCCATCTGCATGGTGGCACTGGCCATGTCCCTGGCTTGTGTTCAGCCCCCCCAGCAGCTGTTTCATTGTTCCCCCCGCTGTCCTGGCTGTTACTTCCCCTGCACCGGGAACACCTTCCTGTGGTGGCCTCTGTGCTGTGTGGCATTTCCCCCTTCTGCACTGGCTGTGGCTCTCCACACCTTCCCTATGCCTCTCTGTTCAGGGTGTTCTTTCCCTGGCCTGCCCTGTGTGTCCCTCCTGCCCTGTTTGTGCAGCTAGAGTTCAGCCTCATGTGCCTTCCCTGTAGTGTTCTTGTGCCTCTCCCTTGTTCCTTTTTATGTTGGCTCATTTTCACTATCGCGCAACTTCCGCCTGCTCCCCTATTGCACATGGCGCATGTTGTTGAATATCGCATTGCGCCATTTATGCATGGTTCCTCCCCCTTCAGTTGCACATACATTCATTATCATTGCACTCTTGCTCAGTGTGATTTGGGGGACGCATCTGCCTCCCGCTGAATATCGCAGAATGGCGCAATTTTGGACTTGCACGTGAGCAACCCTATTGTGCACGTCGCAACCCTTTTGAATATCTGGGCCAAAGTATATATTAGAACTTTGAATCTGGCACAGAAGGTCATGTGATTATTATATTTAAAAGTGCATGCACTGGTGTCCTGTCTGAGGAATCCCCATTTTGTAGCCTGGAAGCATGCTTGCAGCTCTGCTAACACTGCCGCTTATTTAGCCAAAGTCTGAGTGCTTAAGAAAATTAGCCAAAGCCAAGTGGAGCTGATTGAATTTAATTTTAAGACGACAGACAGTCAGCAAAACTAGCTTTTCATCATAGTACAATTGTTTAAAGGAGCTGACAAACTTGCCGACAAAGCTGTGAAAGTGCAAGACGCACAGCTAGCAAAATTCCTAATCACAGTAGTGTGATTTTGATTAAGTACTTGAAACAATGATCACACTTATATTGGTCTACTAGTTGTTTAAGATGTGGAAAAACTATCTGGTAAGTAAGACTAAGTAAAACTTGAATGCTTTACGGGTGTTTAGTTGTGTATCACATTGAAGCATCTATTGGGGCTGTTTTCATTTTTCTCTGAGGACCATTTTAGAACCAGTCCTCATTATTTGAAGTATACAGAGTCTAAAGGAGTTTGATTTTATTTAACTTTATCATGCAGATAATGTAAAGTTCTTAGGGGTGTATTTAAGAGTTTAGGGTGTACCTCAGGGTGTAGCAGAAACCAAACAAAAATATTGTTACATATATATATATATATATATATATATATATATATATATATATATATATTGCACTTTTCTATCTACTTAGAGCTGGTTTGGGGCTCCAAGTAGAAGGGAACATCAGAGGTGCCAAGCAGACAGCCTGGAAATCCCAAGAGTAGGGTGGTTGCACCAAGGAAAAAGAAGGAATCAGATAGCAGGACTGGGAGTGGCCTGCACAAACAGTGTAGACAACTGAGGGTTTGGGAAAGCAGTTTCTGACCAGTATCCTCTGACTGCAAAACAGTGAGAGTGGCAAGTAACAAAGAGGTTATAAAATGTGCATATGTTCTATAGGTCAAAGTAAAAGGAAAAATCTCCTTAAACTTTATGCATCAATGGACTCATTGGCCTTACTAAACTTCACTGTAAGGCCATATAATTGAAAGGATGGAGACTGGAAGAATAAAATATTTAGAGTGGGTTACATTTAAATTATAGCAAGCCAAAGTCAAAATACGAACATACAAACATACGAAATTTGCCAGCAGATAAAGGCCTAGAGGTTTATCAAGTCTGCTCGAATGTGCAGCTAGCACCCCTTATTCTGCAGCTGTCCCTCCCTTCCACCCTTCCCCTTCATTGACCCTCCCCCTTGTCCTGTCTCATCCCCTTTTGAAGCAGTCCACTGTTCTACTGGATACCACTTCTGCAGGTAACGCATTCCACCCAGCCACCACCCTCTCTGTAAAAAACTGTCTCCTCATCTCCATCCTGAACCTTCCTCCCTCCAGTCTCATATCATGGCCCCTGGTGTCCCTCCCCTTCCTTACTTTGAACAGCCCCTCTGTACCTGTCTTGTTTATTCCTTTCATGTATTTAAAGGTTTTAATCATGTCCCCCTGTCCCTCCTCTCCTCCAGTGAGTACATGTTCAACTCCCTCAACCTCTTCTCGTATTATAAGTCCCCCAGACCCTTGATCATCTTTGTCGCCCTGCACTGTACCCCCTCCAGTAACTTAATGTTCCTCTTCAGATACGGGTGCCAGTACTGCATGCAGTACTCCAGGTGCAGTCTAACTAATGACCTAAACAGTGGCAGAATCACCTCCTCCCTCTTCGAGGATTTAAATGTAACCCACTCTAAATATTTTATTCTTCCAGTCTCCATCCTTTCAATCATATGGCCTTACAGCGAGGATTAGTAAAGCCAATAAGTCCATTGAGCATAAAGTTTAAGGAGATTTTTTCTTTTACTTTGACCTATAGAACATATACAGATCCAAAATAAGTTGGGACTGGCTTAAACTCTTATAACTCATAGTCTCTGATACCAGTCAAAACATTTAGAGTTTATTTAGAAGATTTCTAACAAATTCCAAGGATATTGCACATATTGCACATATAACTGCAAATATTTATTATTTATTGCTTATCCAAGGTGTTAAGATTGTATCTGGTTGAAATAACTTTGATATATACCATGGCTGTTGAAACCAGGAGTGGGAAAAATATCAAAAATATCCTTAATTAAGAACAACAAGTAAACTCCATACTTCAAACCCCCTAAAACATTTAGCACTCTGCACTTTAAGTAAAATGCAGAAAACAACAGTTTTTTTCAGGAAAAGGGAAGGCATTTAAAAAGAAAGATGCAGACTCACTAGAAATGACCTCCATCCCTATAGAGAAAACTAAACAAATGGAAAATTCACAGGTAACTGTTACACAAGAAAACAACTAGGAAAGAACAAGAGACAACAATAGTCAAGGAAAAGTTTCAAATTGTACTGAAAGTCCAGTGCCTTCTAGGGTAACACACATATATTTTGCCGATGTTTTTGAGAATTTGCAGACTCTAAGTAAAACAGTAGGTGGCATGAGAAAGTCAGTAAGAGATTTCATCAAAATAAATATAGAGTTAGCAATAGAATCAGAACAAAAATGTCCTAAGCAAAATAAGACTATTCTCAAACAATGAGTCTTAAATATACATATATATATATATATATATATATATATATATATATATATATATGCAGTCATTCCCTATAATTAGGTTTAAGAAAGCAGTTTAATGTTAAACCCCATATTTTGCACTTAAATAACTTTGCAACCATTCAACGGATCTGCACACAATTTGGTATACGCTGTCCCAAGGGGCAGATCCCTGGACTTGTTAAGTTTTGTTTTGATTGGATTTGCAGTTTGTGCACAGCACATAATGAAAAAGTGTTGTTTTTTTTTTGCTTGATTTTGCCCATTTTTGCTGATTTATGCCCATCGCACTGCAGCCACATGGTTTGAAGTTTTGGTCTGACATTTTCAGGGTAAAAAGAGGTTACCCCAAAGAACAATCTAGTATTGGTTTGGTGAAAAAATATTAATCCATTCCAAGGTTATTAAATTTTTTGGGGTTCTGAGCATGCTCAGGGCCAGATATTCAAAACGTTGCCCCAGGGCTAAATTAGCACTGCCCAGCGGCAAACTTAGCCCGGAACACAAAGCAAGCTATATTCAAAAGGAATAGCCCAGGGCAAACAGCCTCTGAATATAGCATGGGAATGAGGCCGGGCAAACTGGGCTGGGAGTGCAGGGCAAACTTAGCCCTGGAATAAGACAGCTCTGAATATGGTAACTAGGAAGTGCAAACCACAACAGCAACACAGTGCACAGCGATGTAAAGGTAGGTGGAGTTGAACTATGTGGCAAATGTGTGTGCCAGTAAATGCGTGGACCCAGTACAGCTGCAGGCAGCAGTGTATGTGAAAGTACAGCATGAAAAACTGTAAAATATTCCCTGAACTGTTTTCACAGTGCTAACACATTTGCGCGGGTTTAGCGCAGGGCTAAACCATTAGCCCAGTGCAAACATGTTTGCCCGGTGCTAAATTTTGCCATATTCAAAAGTGACATGCAAATGAGCCTACTTAGGTAGTCTGTAGACAAACAACCAGATTAGCAGCTCATTATGCCCTGATATGCATGCAGTTTGTGCCAGGCTAACTGTTTAGCCCAGCGCTAAACCCGCGCAAACGTGATAGTGCTGCGCAAACAACTTGGGGAATATTATACAGTTTTGAACACTACTTCCACATGCACTGCTGCCTAAAGCTGTACTGGGACAACACAGCATAGGCACAGATGGTGGTGGTGCTGCATGCAACTGTCACACTGTAGGTCATGATACAGTGCACAGCAGACAGTACAGTAGCAAGGGGGCCAGTAGTGTGTGGACACAGCAATGCCTATGGTGTGTTGGGCAGTGATGATGACTGCACTATACACATTGAGAGGCCCAACCTGCAGGTGTTTACTGACAGTGGACAGTACTGTTATGCTGTTGTGTGACCCACAAATGCTGCACCTCTGGCATGGGATGCTCACAGTGACATATACATGTCTGGCTTTATGTGCTGTGGCAGTTGTACAGCTGTGTGGTATGTGGCCAGGGGGGCATATATCATCAGAAAGGCACACTGGTGTTGGGGAATTCCCAATACTGGCCCATGTGCACTGCATGATGTGTCCCAGCCTTGTGGCCACACCTGGTCTGTGGCACAGCCTGGCCACCCATACACTCTCCCCTCAACATCCTCCATGCCCACAGTGCTGCATGTGTGTGCTGGCATCTGTTGGTGTCCACAGAATTGTGGTCCGCAGGTGTGTGCTGTATGACCAGATTGCCATGCTGTCCACTGGTGGCAGGGTCACCACCTACTGCCTGGCATGGTTGGGACTGATGGCCGATGATGGCAGCATTGTGATGCCATCAGTTAGCAGCATGCTTCCCTTATGTTTGGCTTTGTCTATGTGTCATATTTATTTGTTAGGGTCACACAAAACCCACATAAAACCCACACAAACACCATGCAAATCCATAGTGTTGTGCAAAGCTGATTGCCCAGGGTTAAGACAAACATTTCCTAGGCAGGAATGTGCACTGCGCTTAGTGTTGCGTTAAGTCACGCAAAACCACTTTGCACGGCACTAGTCTCTGAATATAGCATTGCGCCTGTATTCATGTCAGTTTGCCCCTTGCATACATTATGATTTTGCCCAGAGCTAATGCAATTTGACCACGTTATTTGGCCTTTTGAATATAGCAGACCCATGGTAATCCCGCGCTAAACCTGCACAAACGTTTTTTGCCAGGTGCAAAGTTTTGAATATTTGGCCCTCAATTTGGTCTTTTGGATAGGTATATTTTTTGTGAACAAGGATTTGCTTCATGAAAGGGGATTCTGACAGCTCATGAATGGGGATTCATTAAATCCCCATTCATGAGAAAAACAACCCTGTTCATGAGACTTCATCTTGTTTCCATTTTTGCTAAAAATAAAATATTGTAACTTGCCCCACGGATGTGTTCTGTGAAAATTGAAGTATCGGTTTTGTTCAGGGTGACACCCTCTACAAACCCATGGCTTTGGTTCTGTTCACTTTAATCAAAAAATTGTTGTCATTTTATTTTAAAAATCCTGGTTCGTCACTTGCTTCCAATCCTTTATTTATTTATTTATTTAAAATGTGTTAACTGAAAAGGCACGCTGAACCAGGCTCATTTCCAGGGTGTGACCTGGGTGAATAAACACTGATGGGGGGCATAAGCAGTAGCATATACAGTTACCTTATGAAAAAAAGTACAAATACAGTACAGTGCAATGCAATAAAACTAATGAGTATAATCAAGACAATGCAATAACACTAATTAGTACAATCCAGACAGAGTGAATTACAGTGATAAGGCAAAAACATACAGTGGAGAGTACAGGAGCAATAAAACTAAAAAGATAAATAAAATGCTATACAAGACATACCCCTGAACTGTACAAAGGAAACAGATGATAAGTTCAGACTGCATACCAGAACAGTAGAGTTGAGTGAGTTCCACCTGAACTGTGTACCAATACAGAAGTTCAGAATGAGAGGTGAGGTGACTCAGGCAAAAGCCGAAAGGGTGGAATCACAAAACAAAACAAAGAAAGATGAACCAGGGAGTGAGAGAAGGGAGCGAGGGGCAAGGAACCCCTGGGGGCTCTGGCTAAAGCAGAGCAGTAGTGGGTGGAGGAGGGTTAAGAGGGGCAGGAGGAAAGCATGGAGGGAACAGGAGGGCAGTTGCAGGGGGGCAGGAGGAAGGGTCCGAAGCAGGGATTTGAAGGTGGAGAGGGAGGGGGCATGGCAGGTGGTCCAAGTGAGTTGATTCCAGAAGTTGGGGAGGTGGTAGGAGAAGGCCTGAGCAAGTGTTATGGAGGAGTTAGGAGAAGGCCTGAGCAAGTGCGAGAGAAAGGAAGGGAGAATTTTCGTGTGTCCCTAGAATGTAGTGAGCAGTCGGAGGAGGTGACAGAAGAAAGGTGAGAACTGAAATAAGAGGGAAGAGACCCAAACCAGAATTTACCAATAAAGGAGAGGCTATGCATCTGTAACCTTGTGGGAAGAGGCAGAAGAGAGATGGGGGAGTAGAGGGTACAGTGGTGAGTGAGAGGGGGAGAGGATGCAGCAAAGCAACAGAAGGAGTTTAGCTGGGTATCCAGTCTGGTGATAGAGGTTGCTAGAGCTTAGCAGTAGACAATGTTAGCATAGTCAAATACAGGGAGAATAGTTTTCATGACTAGGTCATGCTAAGTTGACAGAGGGTGGCAGTCTTTGTGCCGGTTGTGGTTGTCAAGTTTGGGTCGAAGCTTCAAGCAGATGGAGTCTATTTGAACATAGAAGTTGAGAATGCTGTCAAGCCAAACTCCCAGGTATTTAAATGAGTCTACTGATTGGAGGGGTAAGCCATCAAGTGTGGAAAAGGTTGGGGTTGGTAGATTTGAGTAGTTTTTGTCTGGAACCAAAGAACATAGAAACTGTCTTTTTAGAGCTGAGTTTAAGTTGGTTTTGTTGGAGCAATGACTGCATCTTGTTGAAGTGACTTTGAAGAAGGGATGTGACATCAAGAGCAGGACTGGAGTAGAATAGCACGGTGTCATCTGGATACATTTGTGAATCATGGATGGGGAGTAGATGGAGAGTAAGATCATTAATAAATATAGAGAAAAGGATGTGTCCCAGAATGGATCCTTGTGACATGCCAGCAAGAATTGGGAGGGAGGTGGAGAGAGAGGAACCTACAAGAACAGATTGCATCCTGTGCTGAAGGTAAGAGCTGAACCAAAGATCTGCAGTGGGAGCTAGCCCAATTGAGTGCAGTTTATGGATAAGAAGAGAGTGGGAGACAGAGTCAAATGCCTTAGCCAATTCCACAAAGGTGGTAGCAGTGACATGGCCTTAATCTATAGCAGACCAAATTGAATCAGTTACATGAAACAGTGAGGAGAATGTGGAGTGCAGGTCCTAAACCCAGACTGGTAGGGTGAGAGTGTCAGTGGCAGTTAGATGTTCCAGGATCCTGGAGTAGATTAGGGACTTCTGGAGCTCTGCGAGAGCTGGAAGGAGAGATATGAACCTATAGTTGCCTGGGGAGGAAGGATCCCTGCCCTGGAGAAGGGGGATCATGTTGGAATGTGTCCAAGCCAGGGAGACAGATCTGGTAGAGTGGGAGAGGTTTAAGAGGAGATCAAGAGGTGCTACTATGGCGGAAGTGGAGATCCAAAGAAACCTCGGGTTGACACTGTCAGGGCTGGATTTTGAGGGGTTGAAGGATATTAATGCCTTGTATACTTCTTGTGGAGAAATTGGGGGAAATGTGCAGCCAGAACCAGCAGGGATTGGGGAGGGAGCAGGGGTGCAGGGGAGGGAGATGTCAGGAGAGTAACGAATTTATTGAAGGCGTTAGCGATAGTGGATGAGTCACAGACTCCTTGTTCACGAGGTATCAAAATTCCTGTTCATGCAGCTGATCCTTGTTCGTGAGCTATCAAAATCCTTGTTTGTGAGATCAGGACCAGATAGCCCTATCACACAAACAAGAGTTGGCTCGAGAACAGAGATTTTGTCACCTCACTAAAAGGGATCAGCTTGTGAAACGGGATTTTGACAGCTAGCAAAAAGGGACTGTTTTTTTTAAATCTCTTTCTGTGAGCTGTCAAAATCCCTTTTCACGAGCCAATCCCTTTTTGTGAGCTGTCAAAATCCTTATTTGTGAGATCAGGACCAGATGGCCAAAATTTCATGAACAAGGATTTCTCATGAATGGGGATTTTGATGCCTTACGAACAAGGAATTTTAAAACTCCCAGTTTACTTCTCAGAAACGGTTAGGATTTTTGGCTTGAAATTTGCAGGGTACAAAGGGGGTGTCCCACAGATGTGACTTATACTGTTTTGGTGTAAAGATTTGCATTGGTTTCATAGTTATGCCACTTCAAAATAGAGAAATTTCCCATAGGATAACATTGTGGCAAACATGGTGCATTTTGCTGCCTATATCTTGAAAATGCTTCAAGATACAGATTTTTTGATAAATGCAGCTCAGTACACCTTTAGATGTACTAAGCATGTTTGCAGATTACTGGTCCATGATTACAACTGCAGTGGAATGTTTCCAAAGGTTACTACAGTTACTGAGTTATTGAGCCATTTGCAGCACAGGTCTCTGTAATTATAGGTTGGTGGGGGCCCTGCACTCCCACGTATGGAAGACATTATGCAGTAATGGGACTCCTGGGTCATCCCTTATGCAATAATGGGAAATGTGCTCTGACATGGAGATTACAGTTCATTACAATGTCTGTATGCTCCCAAAACTATAGAAGGGTAAGTTTACACTTTCTCCAAAAGTAAGGAAATTCATTGCAAAAAACTTAATTAACACATCAGTTAGGATTGAAGCAACAAAAGTAGGGAAATGCAGCATTAGGGTTGACACCCTAACACCCCATAACATATCACCCCACCCCACCCCCCACCCAGCACAAACAGGTGATGGGGTATGCCTTGGGGTTATTGGGCCTAACTTTCTCCCCATTCTCATATACTGTATCATGTAAACTTTCTTACAGATGGAATGGGGGGAGAGTTAGGGTCAATGGCTCCAAGGCACACCCCGTTACCTGTTTGTCTGTGGTGGGTGGGGGGTTGGGATGGGGTGGTAGGGTGTGGGGGAATGTTAGGGTGTCAACCCTAACACCTTATTTCCCTACTTTTGTTGCTTCAACCCCAACTGATTAATTAACAAAGTGTTTTGCAGAATATATATATATATGTATATATATATATATATAGATATGTATATATCTATATATATAGATATATACACATATATTTATATATATATATATATATATATATATATACATATATATATTATGGTAGCACGGTAGTGCTACTATAGTTAGGGTTGAGTAGCCTTTTTAAGGTTAAAGGGTGCAACTTTGTATCTTAATAACTTTGCCAGCATTCAATGGATTTGCCTGAAATTTGTCAGGCACAGGGCATAACTATAGATCTAGGGATCTGCCAACCATCACACTGGTTGGATATTTGGCTGTGGAGTTATTAAGCGACATCAGTGTGTACATATATTTTTTTTGCACATTCTTTGCTCTCGCCTTCAGGTTGCATGGTTTACGTGATTAGTCCAAAAACTTCAGAAAACGTGCGACTGGGGACCCCAATGTGTCTTTTGAAGATTTTGTGAAAAAAAATTAAACGGTTCAAATGTTATTGAAAAAACAAATTCTCATTATAAGTCAATCGGAAAAGTTAACAAAAAGTTTGACACTTTCGCAAACGCACTTTTTAGTGTCGCAAATGGCCCTAGTAGTGTCGTAAGTCAGACATTTTTTTTTCAGTTACTGATCACAGAAATGTTTGGCATTTAAAATTGGGACCATCCAGGGGCATAATTATTTTTGTGTTTACCTATTCGAGCCCTGTGGATGCTAGCCATGTCTTTATTTTGGGGTTAAACACCCCAGAAATATGTTTTTCAAATTTCTGGAAAAAGTAGTGTCACAAAGTAGTGTCACACTTAAGACACTTTTGCAAATTTTGTGAACGGTTTCACAAATCGCGACACTACTTTTCCAGACTATGGACAAAATGATAGGAGTTCTTTGCTACCCTGCTGCAAAAGAACGGTTTGGTCTTTTGAGCTGAAATTTAGAGGTAAAGCAGCCAACATCACACAGATGTGCCTTTTGCTATTTTGGTGACACAATATTGCATGGATGCCAAGTTACAGTACTCTGAAGTTGACATATTTTCCCATAGACTAACACGGTGGCGTCAGCTGCTCCTTTCAGGGCTCGTATCTCGGAAATGGTGTGAGATACGGAATTTTCATCATGACCATGCTACCTAGCAAAGAAACTCATGAATCATGTGAAATTTTATTTTTTTTCTATGTCGTACGGTTATTGAGATATTAGCATTTCAGTATTACAGCTGCTCATTTTCTGCTCCGAGGCACATTATTATGCATACATTCCTTGTTTTCACTGTCTTTCTCAATGGAGCTTTTGAGGAAAAATAGGGTGTGCACTTCACTTACTGTTACACATAGGCTTTACACTTGTGTTTCCGTGCCAGTTTGCCATAGTGTTCCTGTGTACTCCACCATGTGCGATACCCTTTGCCTTTATGTTTGCGTTTGCATTACTGTTTTCTTCGGCATTATTGTTGCTGTTACCATCACCATTTGCATTTACAATTGCAGTACCATCACCATGCACGTTACGGTTTGCATTTCCATACATGTTTGCATTTCCATTTCTGTTTCCTTTCCCATTACTGTTGCTGTTACAGTTAACATTTGCATTTACAATAGCAGTACCAGGACCATGCGCATTACCAGTTGTGTTTCCATATGCGCTTCTGTCTCTGTTTGCGTCACTGTTCGCTTTGGCGTCACTTTGTGCTTGCATTTCTTTTAATGTTTGCTTTACCATTTTATGTTTGTGTCACCATGTGCATAACCGTTAGCACTTGCATTTGCATTGCAGTTACTGTTACTATGTCACAAGACATCATGTGGGGGGAGCACGGGGCCCAAAGGGCCAGTGCTCCCTCCACCGCATTCCATTCTCTAGTTATAGTCCTCAATCTCAAAAAGAAGGGAAATTCATGGCAAACAACTCCATGTAATGCATCAGTTAGGGTTGTTCCACAATGACAAAGCGAGAAAATTTGGTGTTAAGGTTGAAAGCCCCCAATGCACCCCCCCAGTCCAAATCCACAACCAGCATTGAGGTGTGTGTTGGGGTCATCGATCCTAACTCTCACCTCAATCTCCTATACCTCAGCTTGTTTACACATGTGATGGGGTGAGAGTTAGGACCGATGACCCCAACGCACACCCCAATGCTGTTTGTGGGGTTGGGCTGGGGTGCAAGGGGGGTTTTCAACCCTAACACCAAACTTCTTCACTTTTGTTGCTGTGGAACAACCCTAACTGATGCATTAAATGGAGTTTTTGCCATGAATATATCTATATATATATATATATATATATATATATATTTATACACTCTGTATTAATGCAGAAGTTAGGGTTTCTATTACAGCTACGAAAGTCTAGAAATTTGATGTTTGGATTAACACCCCTACCACCCCTACCCCCACACAAACTTCAAACACCAAAATGTGTTGCAGTGTGCCTTGGGGTCATCTGATCTAACTCTCACCCCCATTCCATCTGTAAATGAGCTGAGATGGTACAGAATAGTAGAATGAAGTGATAGTCATGTCTGATGACCCCAAGGCACTCTGCAATGCTGGTTGGTGTTTGGAGTTTGTGGGGGTGGGGGTGGTAGAGGTGTTAACCCTAACATTGAATTTCTAAACTTTTGTAGCTGTAATAGAAACCCTAACTGCTGCATTAAAAAAGATTTGTTTTGCCATAAATTTCCATTCTTTTTGCAAAAGTGTAATGTCACTGGCATTGCAATGTAACTGGCATTTCCATGATCCAGGCTTGGGTCCATCATACCATACCAGATATACTAGTGATCTCCGAAACCTGGCTTAGATCAAATACACATGATAGAGAGATCAGTATTCCAAACTACCTACTAGTTAGAGCAGACAGGCACTCCAGAGGAGGTGGGTAGCCATTTACTGCAAGGATAAATTCACAACTCATTGTCTTGACTTAAATGCAATCATAAATGAATTTGAATGTCTATCACTCAAGGTTGCAATCTCACCCATCTTATCTCTGCATATAATAGGTTGCTACAGACCCCCCTCTGCCAGTCTCCAGATATTCTCTCATATCAACACCTTCATGGGGCAAGAGCCACTAGAAACAATTATTATTGGGGACCTTAATCTAGACTGGCTATCTAACTCCTCTACACCTCTTTCATCCTTTTGTGATGCACATGGATTAGCACAACTAATCAATGAACCTACACATACTAACAAAAAGAATCCTGACAATAGCTCCTTGCTCGACATCATCCTAGTGAGTAAACCACATCTTTTCTCCCATGCTGGCATTTTCTTCAGTGACATAAGTGATCACTGCTTCATAGCTGGTGTAAGATCATTCAATAAACTTTCACCTTCACCAAAGTTCACAGCTAAGAGATCTAGATGCAATTTCAACTTGCAGCAAATATCTACAAACTAAAATACTCCATGCAGTGGCAAGATTTCTACCTGGCAAAAACAGTACAATCAGCTTATGATATTTTCAACACAATCCTCTTAAGGGCTTTAAATACAGTAAATATGCTCCGAATGTTAAAGCTCGTTTATAAAAAAAAAAAACATGCCGTTGGTTTACTCCAGAACTAAAATCGACCCTATTAGAGAGGGATAAGTTATGGAAAAAAGCACAAAAATCTCAGAACCATTTGGACTGGAGGCAGTTTAAAAGGGCAAGAAACCATTGCACAAAATTGGCCAGAGAAACAAGAGCTGCCTTTACTGCTATGAATTTGATGCTGCCTCCAAGAATCCTACTAAATTCTGAAAAACCTTCAAAGATCTGTCTGGACATATGCCTGGAACCTCTTTTCCAAACAAGATCATCTCTGGCAATTATATCATTAATGATAGATTGGAAGTATTGGATTCCTTCAATAATCACTTCAAGACCACAGGCCTAGCATTTGACAACTCATCTGCTAACTTACTATGTCAACAGACTGCCAATAAAGAAATGGAGCCACATGCTACTGATCCAAGATTCTCCCTGACTCCTACCTCACTCAAAGAAGTTGAAGACTTGATACTGAAGCTGGATACTGGAAAAAGTGCTGGTGTCAACACAATTGACCCCTATTTCATAAAAGTGGCACTGCACATGTTAACTGTACCTATAACGCACCAGTTTAACCTGTCCCTGTCCCTAGAGTCTATCCCAAGTACATAGAAAACAGTACATGTCATTCCCCTGTTTAAGTCAGGGGACCCTAGTTATCTGAACAACTACATACCAATTTCAATTCTTCCAGTACTGGCAAAACTACTGGAAAAAAATTATAAGCAATCAGTTGCTACTATACCTAGAATCTACGAATTTCCTAAATCCAGCCCAATCAGGCTTCAGAGAGAAACATAGTACTATTACAGTGCTTGCAAAGGTGACTGACAACGGGCTAAGAGATCTGGACAATAAGAACTATGTTTGCGCTGTCTTTCTAGATTTAAGTAAGGCTTTCAACACTGTCAACCATAGACTGCTCTCTCCTCTCTGCATGCACTAGGGTTGGACTCACTATCCCTACAGTGGCTTAATAGCTATCTCTCTGATCGTCTCCAGCAGGTGAAGGCTGAAGGCGAATTCTCAACCCTCAAATCTCTACTTAGAGGGGTACCCCAGGGGTCTATACTAGGTCCATTATTGTTTGCCATCTACATCAACAATATTGATGACTATATAACCAGAGCCAGCATCCATTTGTTTGTAGATGATACAGTACTATACTTAAGCCACCCAACCCCAGAAGCCGCATGCAGTGACCTGCAAGCCAAATTCAACTTATTACAAAACCAGCTCCTAAACAAAAAACATTTACTTAATGCTAAGAAAACCAAAGCCATGCTTTTCTCTCCTCTGGTACATACAGTGAACCTGGCTAATGCAGGTTTAATACCGAAAATTTCTACAATTCTCCGTAAAAAATTGGAATTCGTCAATAAATTCAAATATCTGGGAGTGTGGCTGGTCCACAGGCTATCCTACATAGACCATGTAGAGGAGCTTCTAAAAAAATTATGACAAAGATTGGGTCTTTTCTTTAGGATCAGCTGCTTTTTAACAAGAGATGCTAAAGCACGTCTAGGCCAAACAACGTTCCTCTCCTTAATAGACTATGCTGATTTCCTGTACAGTCAATGTCCTGCCTCTTATCTCATAAAACTGGACATGTTATACCATAGTGCTCCGAGATTCATCACAGGTTTTCCCTTTTCTACCCACCACTGCTCCCTATATACAGCAGTGCGCTGGTCATCCCTCCAATATAGACAGAACAGAAATGCTGCCTTATGGACACTGAAAGCAATCTCAAACAGACTTCCACAATACATTACTGACTGCCTTCCTTTACACCAAATAGGCAAGTATGCCCTGGGAAGCCTTACATCCATCTCACTGAGAGTTCCCAGAGACAAGTCTCGCTTTGGTAAAGTGGCTATAAGTACAGTGTTGCCTTCTCTCTGGAACAAACTTCAGAAAACACTGAAGCTGAGTACTCCAGTCAGTGACTCTACCTTCAAAACACTTTAATCTCATCTCATTAAGGAATCCTGCAAATGCTTTCCTTAATCCCGATTTAAGTTCCTGTATCCTATCAACTTCTTACATCCATAACTCCGTAATCTCACTCTTTCTCTCTCTCTCTCTCTCTCTCTCTCTCTCTGTCCACTTATACATATTCATGACCCTTTGTTTTACTCCTACCGCTCAAAGTTCCTATTACCCATCTCAGCCCTCCTTGGTAACCCAATCCTCACTCTAGCTCTTCTACCTTTTCCCACTTCCCTACCCTGACACCTGAAAAGCAACCATGGAATCCTAACAAAATGCACGCTATTGGGTCTTGAACCCGCCCACCACCTGGTTCTTCCCATTCCTGCTCACCACTGTACAGTTTGGCAGCTTCTAAATTTATTCCCAAGTTTAAGAGCCAGAACTATAACCAAATTTGGGGGCTGCCACCCATAAATGGTTCCTCGCAACTTACTATCATGTGTTTGGACAACAACTTATTGATTCACAGTTGTATATGGTTCTCTTATATTATGTCAGCCAGGTATTCCACCATATGTCTTCATTGTTGCCTCTGTCCTCAAATGTAAATTATATACAGTGTATATAAAATTGTGTATGTGTGTACTTCTATTTTCATATGTAATGTATTTCCTTTTGTACCTGACCCTATTATCCCCAGGTCCATCTTGCAAATGAGCCTTGCTCAATGATGATCGCCTGGATAAATAAAGACTTTGATTGATTGATTGATTGATGTGGTTGTGCCCTTCATGCTGCCATGAATACACACTGTTAGCCATTTGTTGGAGTGCAGGGCCCTACAGGCCCTGCGCTACCATATATCAATAAGTACAGAGACATTGTAATCAACCCTCATCTCCCTGTGGGAGCACAGGGCCCAACAACAATGCATAATGAGATGCCTCCCTACAACCATTTTTGCATAATAGCATGCACATGTGAGAGTGAGGGCCCTCTGGGCCCTGCACTGTCATCTACACACATAATTACGGAGACATAGCACAGGCCTAGAGACATTTCAGGTATCCCTTGTAACACTAATTTGGCAATATCTCAGTAACTGTAGCAATGTCAGAACAAATTCCACTGCAGTTGTAACCATGACTTGGGAAACTGCATAACTGCTTAGTCCACCTAAAGGTCTAAAGTTGGACTAAGAACTGCTTAGTGAACAATCTGTATCTCAAACTGTTTTTGAGATACAGGTGCTGAAAGGTGCAGTGGGCACCGCAGTGTTATCCTATGGGAATGTTCTCAACTTTGGAATGCCATAACTATCCAATTAATTTAAATTTTAAATCAAAATAAGTAAAAGCCAGGCCAGCCCAGTGGCACTGAGGGCTGAGGTGCTGGATGCCTTACCTTACGCTATGCCGGTGACCAGTGTTCAGAAACAAGCACAGGCCACTGGTGGTCAGCAGGGGAGGAGAAGGATCGAGCATCCGATGGACAGTTTTCCTTCTTCGGGGAGAAGGGTCATCAGTGATCAGCATTCTACTGGCCCCAAGCAGTGGCTGGGGGGTGGTACACTGATGCTACAGAAAGGGGAGGAGATGGGGCAGGTGCTTGGAGGACTGCATGTGGGAGCACGTGTTCTCTCTCTGTGGGCGTCATTGCACTCCTTACCTCAGGGGAAGAAAAACGGAAAGGGTCCTGGCAATGCTTCATGACTCTGTGCCCCGCAGGTGCCACCCCTGAGAAGGCACCTCCCTGGCTGGATCCATTTCAGGTGGGTTGAGATACTCCCCACCACCCTGCCATAAAGGGTAAATCATTGGAGCATAAGGGAGGGGTCCTAATCCTTCAGAGATGGTGACAAGGGAACAACTGATGGTACTAGGACTGCTGGCCAGTACAGGAGAGAAATATCATATAAAAAAAAGTAAAAGCCACCTCTGTGGTGCAAACCCTTTCTACCCTGTAAATTTCAGCCCAAAAGTCCAAACTATTTAGTTGCAGTGTAGTGCCAAAGAAACATGTTTTTTGGTACCAGTACTGTTGCAAATTGAGAAAGCATTCCCGAAAGGATGTCATAATTTGTGAATGTATGCCACCACACTGCTGCCAAAATCATGACCACGTCGTGCTGTACTGACACAAATTGCGACAGTACAGATGGAAAAAATATGAAAAACACATTTCTGGTCATTATTTTTAAAACCTGATGCCAGATCCGCGTTCCTAGGATCCCGTTTAGGTGAAAGCAACAGTTGGTGTTTACCAAGGAAGCGCTATTTTGAACTAAAATGTGTTTTCTCCACTGCTAACTGAAAAGAAGATAACCACTACACAACAGTACTGAGGACATTTGTGACAGTAAAATGCACTGTCATGACAGTAAAATGTACTGTTGTGACAGAACAATGTGCTTTCGCACCTCACTTATATTTTTTTCCATAGGCTATAATGGGAAATTAGTTTTTTAATAACTTTTGAATGGATAAATACTTTTCATCAAATCTTAAAAAGGCACATCAGTGACCCAGACCACATATTCCCTGACAATTTCAGACCAGATGGACAAACCATTTGGGCTGTAGCCCCAAACAAAGAAATTGCCCAAAGAGTGTTTTTTTGCACACTGTGTGGTGCTCCATAGCTCTACAACCATATATCTGACTGGAATGTAGCTTTCCAGATCTAGAGATCTATGGTACCAGACCATGCATACACAATTTCAGGCAAATTGGTGTAACAGTTGCAAAGTTATTAAACTGAAAACTTTTGGGTTTAACATAGGTGTGGCTGGGCAATCCTACATATAGCTGCATTACAGTGTAGAAATAATATATATTCATTTTCAAAAAGCTCCATTAATGCATCAGTTATGGTTGATAGCACAGTAACAAACATTTGGCAATTCAATGTCAGGGTTCCCACCCTACCACCCCACCCCCACTTCCACCCTCCACACACCAACAGGCATTGGGGTGTGACATGGGATCATCAGGCCTAACTCTCACCCCATTCCATGTGTAAACAAGCTGACATGGTACAGTATAGGAGAATGGGGTGAGAGTTAGGCTTGATGACTTCATGGCACATCATAATGCCTGTTGGTTTAAGGATGGTGGGGATTGGGGGTGGGGTGGTGGTGGTGGGAACCCTAACATCAAATTTCCAAACTTTTTTCACTGTGCTATCAACCCTAACTGATGCATTAACAGAGTTTTTTGCAATGAATTTCCCTTTTTTTTCAGAAAATGTAAAGCAACTGGTAACTGGTATGTGGTTGTGGGACTGCTGGCACAGAGGACCCTGCACACCCTTCATGCTGTCCATGTTTGCATTATGGTATGTGTATTATGGCCCCTGTGCTCCCACTTACACATAAGTGTGGAGACATACCACAGCCCTATAGTCATGAAAAGCAACCCTTTTAACACTAATTTGACAATAGCTCAGTAACTGTAGCAACTATGACAAAAGTTCTACTGCAGCTGTAATCATGACATGGAAACCTCCACTTGTGCTTAGTCCACTTAAAGCTGCCCAGAGTGAAATATCTGTAGCTCAAATGGTTTTCGAGATATGGGTGCCAAAAGGCACCGCAGGTGCCGAAATGCTATCCTAGGGGAAATGTCTCAACTTTTGAGCACTGTAACTATGGAATCATTGTAAATTTTTGGACCAAACCACCAAAAGGCACATCTGTGTGGCCAAGGCTTGCCACCCTGCAAATTTCAGCCCAAAAGCCCTAGCCATTTACTTGCAGTGAGGTGACAAAGAAATGCTGTTTTTTTTTTGTTAATACTTTTTACCTTACTGGTGCTACATTCTGCATTACCACATCCTAGCATCCTTCCATTCTCCGGCCACTATTCAGTCTTGCCAAGGCCATCAGTGAAGCCCCCACCAATTACCCCATGGCTTGCCCCCTTCAGCGGGGCAGTGGAGAGTCCCCCTCACTCCCCACTGAGTTTGGATCCAGTACATGGTGGTGCCCCCAAGGCCAGGCATCCAGTAGATGGCCATCAAGCTGCTGTGACTGTGCACCATTTTTCCTCCTTATCCTTGGCTATGTGAGTGGGGCATGCAGTGACACCAAGGGAGGGAGCGTGCATGTGTCTGCATGCACTCCCCTGGCATCATGCCCCAAGCTCACCCCTTGAGTGGAGTGCCAGCGCAACATCCCCCAGCCTCCACCAGGAGTAGCAAGTGTGCTGACAACTGAAGACCCCCTTCCCTGGAGAGGGAAAGCAGTCCAATGGATGCTCAATCCCTCTCCTCCCCTGCCGACCCCTGGCAGCCTGACTCCATTCCTGAACCCGGGTTGCTGGCGTGGTTGTGAGATGTGGTGTCCTGCTCCTCAACCTTCAGCACCACTGGACCAACTAGAAATGCTGGTTTTGGGAGCACTAGTTTTGCAAATTGTAACACTTTCACAAAAATTTGTGAAAGAATGGGCAAACAGTGTTGCAATTTGCAAAAGCGTCACATCTATTCTGTCACAATTTGCGACAGTACTGGGGGCCAGATTGCCAAAAAGGCATTTCTGGGGGGATTTACATTGAAAAAACAGCTGTTTTGTGTTTCTTTTGCCCCGATTAGCATTAGGTCTGGAGATGTCAATGCCAACCACCCTATGCCTCTTCATCTGTGCAGGGTAGGGTTGGGGTGTTAGGGTTGGAAACCTAATGCCACATTTCCCTACATTTGATGCTTTAACCCTAACTGATGCATTAACAAAGTTTTTGAAATTTATTTCCTTACTTTTTTAGATAGTATAATAGTATTTTTTTACTGTGGGAGTACAGGGTACTTTTGACCCTGTGCTCCCATCCCTCCACAGATGTGCATATGTATCTAGCTGTGAAATGTAGGGGCCTCTGGCCCCTGCACTTCCACGCATCAAGTTTCAAGCAGGTATAGTGAAATTGAAACACATAGTTATAACTGTGCCATCTTAAATAATTTTCAACCCAAATGTTCAACATAACCTTCTTATCACCTCACTGCATGTACCCAGTATAGAAAGCTTTCAAACCCCCGTTGAAATGTAATTCTGCACAACTGTAACTACATTCTATGCCACATTTGTGGAAAAACATTTTTGGCATGATTTTGAAAAATTACAGCTGTACTATTCATGTGGTTGTGTGAAAAAAAAATGGCAATATTGAAAATCTGCAGTGAAAATATGAAACATCGGTGAAGTTATAAGCATGCATAGAAACTGCGCAACACATGCTCGTAATGCAGTCATCTTGGGGAATTGTTTCACCAAATTTTCAACATAGCTTTTTGGGACCTCCCCTCATGAACTCAAGCACAGTCATTTCATTAATTCATCCCAAAAGGTGATTTTTTTTACAGTTTTATGCCCCTCCAAAGACAAAAGTAAAAACTTTTGATTCTTTAGCAGATTATTTTGGACAAGATAGGAAATCTGCAGGTTTTGATAACAGGTGATTTCAATTCAAATTGGTTACAATCCAGGGGTGCAAAATTAAGAGATAGTTTTGCATCATTGGGATTGGATCAAATAATTCAAAATCCAACTAGATCTACTAATAATCAATCTCTGGGCTCTTTATTATATCTGATATTTGTATCACAAGGGTTACAGGTTTTGAGACAGAAAATACTACCTTTGAATTTGAGTGATCATATTCCAATAGTGTGTGTAGTTAATATAAATAAAACAATGAATATAAATATAACTACATATTGGGTAAGAGATTATATTAGGTTTAACAAGGTAAAATATAGGAATTCTCTAATAAAACAAAATTGGGAAAGGATCTTTCTTATTCCAGACATTGAATTAGCCCTTCAAGAGTTTAATGATATAATGTTGTCGTGTATACAGCAACATGCACCTAAAGAAAAAAAGATAATTAAAGATAACCAATTACCTTGGATAACAAATAAATTGATAAAACAACTAAGAATAAGAGATAGAGTATGGAAAAAAGCTAGAAAGAATAAGGAAATTGAGACTTGGGAAAAATTTAAATATTGGAGGGACAAATGTAAGGAAGACATAAAGAGAGCTAAAGTACAATATTATTTGACTAAGTTAAATAAGGCAAGGGATCCAAAAAACTTTTGGAGGCAAATCTCTAATTTAAAAGATCCCATAAAACAAAGACAAAAGATCAGTCTAAGTCAAGGAGAAAGTTTGATAAAAGATCAAGAAGGAGTTGTAAATTATTGTAATGCATACTTTATTGATTTGCCTGTTTTAAACATCCCTAAGTTAATTAAAAAGACATCTGAAATTTCCCTTGATAAATTAAAAAGAAATAAAGAATCAATAAATAAGATTGATCTTGGATTTAAATTCAAATTTAGAGATATAATGGTAAATGAAGTAGAGAAGGAATTGAGAAACTTGAATGTCTCAAAATCTGGAGGTCTAGATGAAATTGATGCTAAATTTTTAAGATATGGGGCTGACATTATTGCTCCAGTTGTTACATATTTATTCAATTGGAGCATGCAATGTTCTGTGGTCCCAAAGGTATGGAAAATAAGTAAAATAATACCTATCTTTAAAGGAGGGGAAAGTACATTGGTACCGAATTATAGACCAATTGCCATATTGCCTATATTGTCTAAAATTTTGGAAAAATTAGTTCACATGCAATTGACTCAGTATTTGGAAGATAATCAATTATTGACTAGTTACCAACATGGATTTTGAAAAGGGAAATCAACAAACACGGCCTTGCTTGATTTAAATGATTTGGTAACAACATAATTGAATCAGGGTAAATGTACAGGGGCCGTGTTTGTTGACTTAAGTAAGGCGTTCGATTTAGTTCAACATGAACTCTTGATGATTGGTCTGTTTGAATTGGGTATTCAAGATGAAACACTAGCGTGGATTAAATCATATTTATCTGATCGAAGACAAAGTGTTGTCTTGGGAGAAACTGCTTCAGTTCAAGGTGAAGTTTTTTCAAGGGGTCCCACAAGGTTCTGTTTTGGGCTCCCTCCTATTTAATGTTTATGTGAATAACCTTCCAAGGCAAATGGAAACTGTGATGTCAGAATGTACGCAGATGATACTGTATTAGTTGCATCTGCTGATAATGTGGAACAATTAACTCATAAACTTCAATAGGATATAAACTTATTACAGACCTGGTTTAATAACCGTGGTCTGTTATTGAATTCAAAAAAAAAACTCAAAGTATGGTATTTGGAGGTCTGAAAAATAGAGGGGAAATTTGAACTCCATATTAATTTAGCAGGGAATAAACAGATTACAGTAGTTGATACTTACAGATATCTGGGGGTACAGATTGATTGTGATTTAAAGTATTCAGAACATGTTAGTATACAAGTGAGAAAGGTAACTCAAAAATTGGGGGTATTAAGAAGAGTAGCAGGGAGCCTGACTAAGAAGGTAAGGGAGAAAGTGGTTGGGCAGCTATTAATCCCAGTTTTAGAATATGGGTCCATATTATATATGCATTCTGGCACTACAGTATTAAATAAAGTAAATCAGGTTTATTATAAAATGAGTAAATTTATAACAAGAAGTAGGCATGGTGTGCATCATTGTGATTTATATGAAAAATTAAATTGGTTAGACCCAAAACAGAGAAGGGTCTATATTTGGTATAAACAGTGTTATCAAATTTTGAAAGATGAACCTAGACATTGCTTATTTGACCATATTATATTTAAAGATGATAGGATATTAACTATGCATACAAGATCCTTTGGTAAAGAAATCCCCATGATTAGATCTCAGAATAGGTATGGAAATTAAATGCTCCAGAATACAGTTGCTTATTATTGGAACAAATTGCCCCAGAGATTGAAGGTAATTACAAATTCATCCATATTCAATAAAAAATTAAGGGGCATATTTGCAATTAACATGTACCTGTTTTAAGTAAAAAATTGAAGTGTCTTGTGATGTGATGTTTTGTATAATTGTATGTTATTTATTAACAGGACTTTGTTGAAAACGGGACTGATGTCCCAACAAATGTATTCCTGTATAAAAATAAAATTTTACAAACAAACAAAATTCTGCACCCAGGTGCAAAAAAACATTTTGGGCAAGATGTAAACAATGAAAGTGGTACTGTTCATGAGGAGGTGCACAAAAATGGCAATGTTGAAAATCTGGAGTGAAAATATAAAAAAATGAGTGTGCATAGAAACTGTGCAACGTACGCTCTTAACGTAATCATTCTTCAGAATTCTTTTACCAAATCTGCATCATGGACTTTTAGGGACCCCACCTCATGAACACTGACACTGTCATTTTGTTAATCAGTCCTAAAAAGTGATTCCATGCAGTGGCTGCGAAATCATCTTTTGGGACCGAGAAACAAAATGACAGTGCCACTGTTCATGAGATAAAGTCTCAAGAACCCCCTGCTGAAAATTTAGCCCAGAAATGTAAAAAAATGGCTGAAATATCAACATAATTTGAAAACATCATTGATCCTTTGCGCGGTGCTTACCTTACATCTTCAGTTTGGGATTTGGTTTTTAAGAATGCAGATGTGTCCCAGTCTACAGATGATCACAGCTGCCAACCTCAGGAAGTAAGTATGGGGTAAGGGGAGGTGGGTGTGCAGAGGAAGGGTTGGGATGGTGAAGGGGTCATGGGGAGATGATGAGGGACTGTTTTCTTTTTTACAGGGTAAAGCAAAAAAAAGATGTTGGGATGGTTTTCCTTTTTGCAGGTAGAGATACATGCTTGGGGACACTGGGGGGCTCCCCAGTGTCCCACAGTATGGGTGGGATACATGTTGGGACACTGGGAGTGGGCTGCCGAGTGTCCCATGACAAGGGACTGTTTTCCTTTTTTCAGGTTTTAAAACTAAATAAAAATGTCAGGGGACTGATTTCGGGACACTGGGAGTGGGCTCCCCAGTGTCCCACAGTGCTTGTGGTGTGTGTGTGTGTGTGTGTGTTTGTGTTTAGCAACACTGGGGGTGGGCTCCCCAGTGTTCCACACTACTGGAGGGGTATACATGTTGGGACACTGGGAGTGGGCTCCCCTCTGTCCCATGACAAGGGACCATTTTCCTTTTTTCAGGTATTAAAAAAAAATTGAGGGGACTGATTTTGGGATACTGGGAGTGGACTCCCCAGTGTTCCACAGTGCTTGAGGAGGGCTTCATAATGCTGACATGGGGATTGGGCACTCATATGTCAGCAAAGACTTAGATGCAAAATTCTGCATCAAAAAATGGCAGTCTGATGCAGAATTCTGCATCTTTAAAATCCCTTTTTGCAATCCCTTTTCACCAGCCAATCTTGTGAAAAGGGATCAGCTCGTATGCAGGGATTTCAATGACTCACAAACAAGGACTGACTCACGAACAGGGATTTTAAATTTTTTTAAAAATGCAGTTTTTGAGGTAACTAAAAGAAACGAAAGGCATTGGCTGGTACAAAATGTCCCCGTAACAAAAACCCATGCTTTAGTTTCTCCATAAAACATCCCTGGGGCAAGTTTTACATTTTGGTTGTCTACCCTCACTAAGCGAGAAAACAAGATGACAGCTGGGAAACAGGAATTTTTTCTCACAAAGAGGGATTTCCCTTCATCAAAATCCTGTATCTGAGAAATGGAACACTGAAGAAAGTCCCATAGGCTATAATGGGTCCTAAAACACTTTATAACTTTGCAACAGATTAATATTTTTGTGCAAAGATTTCACTGTCTGTTCTGCTACTTAAGTTATGTACACCCTACAAAAATCAGAATTCAGAAATTCCACTCTGTCTGGCCTCAAGGCAACAATGAAAATCTGGAAAAAAGATGTTTTTTTTTCACTATCTGGATCTCAGAATCCATACATCCACTTGAAACAAAACTTTCCACATCAAGAGAGCTATGCCACAAGACAATGTGTACCAAATTGTGTGCACTTTCATTGATCAGCTGCAAAGTTATTAAAGTGCAAAATTTAAGATTTAATATAGAATCTGTTGCTATCGCATGTCTATAATATTATACCTGCACAGTAGTGCCAGTATAGTTAGGATGAATGGTAACAGCTATGTTAAACCCTCATTTTTTAACTTTACTAACTTTGGAACTGTTCAACAGATTTGCATGAAATTTGGCATGCGTAATGTCTAGGGGAAGGTCGTGTGACCTGCCAAATGTTGTGGGAATCCACTGTATGGTTTCTGAGACACAGATGTTGAAAACACAGAAAAATCTGTGTTTTTTGACATTTCTTTGTCCACCTGGATCTTAGAAAAGGCTTTAGGTTGTGGTCAGAAATTTTCAGGGCAGAAAACCTTTGCTTCACAGATGTGCCTTTTGAAGATTTGGTGAAAAAATATTACTCTGTTCAAAAGTTATACAGAGAATAATGGATAGACAAGTGTGTGTTATGGATTTTTTTATATACCTGAGGTGTGTGATGACCCATAAACCTCAAGAGCAAAGCTCAAGAGGTTTATGAGGTCATCACAAACCTAGGATGTGCAAAAAAATATCCAAACACACACTTTTCTTTTGTTTTTTTATAATTACTAGTGCAGGGAGTTTTTTGGGAGCATTGCTGTCAGGGAGAAAGTCATAGACCAACACACACACACACACACACACACACACACACACACACACACACACACACACACACACACAGCTAACTGTGTCTGTGAGCCTGTCTCTCATTTCAGTTCAGCATTTGTTTTCTTATTTGTTTGAAATAGTGAATAAGTGTGAAGTGCCCTGGGACTGCAGTGAGAATAGTCAGTCACTGCTGTCCACTAGCCAACATAGAGTCTGCCTCAGGAATAATCAACTGACTCCTAACAACAGCTAGATCAACCAGATAGACTGTATATGTAAAGGTGCAATGAACCAGATAAAAAAAGAAGAAATTAGTATCTTGACTGTGAGGAGGGCGAGATGGAAGTCCAGGTGATGACTGCGAGTCCCTGGAAATGGAGAAATGGAACCAAAATCTTTTTTTATGCGCTTGGCTGGCGCACGCACAAACTGACAGCCAGTGAGGTGGCGTGCTACAAATGAATGACCGCAAAGCTTGAAAGTAAGTTTTAAGAAATGCCATAATAACACGATTTTGGGTTATTATGGCATTTGAAAGAACTCATAATCTGGTTAATAAATAGGGTCACCAATATTTATTAAACTATAAACTGTCCGATTATAGCCTATGGCTAAAAAAGTATGATTTGAAAGTGAAAGCAGGTAAACAACCCCAAAAAACAGTTTCTTTGCCATTTCATAGCAAGAAAATGGTTAGGACTTGTGGGCTGAAATTTGCAGGGTGGCAAGCCCTTGCCCCACAGATATGCCCTTTACTGATTTCTTAAGAAATGAATACCAGTTATATAGTTACAGTACTCCGAAGTTGTGAATTTTCCCATAGGATAATATTGTGGTGGTTGTGGTGCCTTTCAGCAGCTATATCTTGCAAACAGTTAGAGATATGGATTTTTTGCTAAGCATGCATGGAAGTGGCCAGGTCATGAATGCAACTGTGAAGAAACTTTTTCAAAAGTTACTACTGTTCCTGAGATATTGCAACTTTTGCAGCACAAGGGTTACCTGAAATGGCTTTAGGCGTGTGATATGTCTCTACACTTATAAGTACATGGGAGTGCAGGGCCCTACACATTTGGATCCCATTATACAATAATGGGAGCACAGGTCCCTACATTTTGCAGTAGTGGGAGAGCAAGGCCCTTGGGCCCTGTGCCCCCAAATGGAGATGTTATATCATTAAAATATCAGTACACTTATGTATAGATGGGAGCGCAGGGCCAGCAACATGAAAATCAAAGACAATTACAAAATGTCCGGGCCCTGCACTCCCACAGCCACATACAAGTAACATTACACTTTCTCAAAAAGAAGGGAAATTCATTGCAAAAAACTTCATTAATGCATCAGTTAGGGTTGTCATTACAGTGACAAAAGTTTGGAAATTCAATGTCAAGGTTATCAACCTTACCCCCCAACCCCACTCTCCAGAGACCAACAGGCATCAGGGTGTGCTTTGTGGTCATCAGACCTAGCTCTCACTCCATTGTCCTATACTGTACCACATAGTTTCCATACAAATGGAATAATGTGAGCGTTAGGGTCAACAATCCCAAGGCACACTCCAACACCTGCTGGTGTGTGGAGAGTGGGGGTGAGGGTAGGTGGGTAGGGTTGGTAATTCTAACATCAAATTTCCAAACTTTTGCCACTCTAATTACAACCCTAACTGATGCATTAGCAATGTTTTTTGCAATGAAAATATATTATACCTTCCTGGTAGGGCAGGTATAGTTAGGGTTACACGGCCACTTCTATGTTAAACTCCAAATTTTAAATTTTAATAACTTTGCAACCATTTATCTGATTCACCTGGAATGTGGCAAGTATGTTGTCGTACCACAGATCTCTGGATTTGGAAATGTTTGTTCTGGTTGGATTTGCAGTTGCGAAGCTGAGGAGTGTTAAAGTGTAGAAAATCCTCAACTGTTGCAAATTCTTTGCTTGTCTCTACAGCCTGAAGGGTTTGCCTGTCTGGTCTGAAATTTTCTGTATATGGTAATTGTGTCAGGAGGTGACTTATGCCAGTTTGGTGAAAACATATTAATCCATTCAAAAGTTATTAAAGTTTAACATTTCCCATTTTATCCTATGGGAAAAATATATATATTCCATGCGATGGTGACAGATTTGTCCGTGACTGCATGTTTTACTGTCACAAATGCTCTCTGTACTGTTGCTGCCATCTTGTTTTTAGTTAGTGGTGGAGAATAAAATGTTATAGTTTAAAAACTACTGCCCCTAGGTAAACACCAACTGTTGTGTTTGCCTAAATGGGGTCCTAGGAACATCGTCCATGCATCAGAATGTTTTAAAAACACTCAGAAATATGTTTATTTTGATCTGGCCATTTGTACTGTCACAATTTGTGACAGTACAAGCATGAAACTTTCTCAAATTTGTGAAAGTGTAGCACTGTACTTTCACCATTTGTGATACACTTTCGCAATTTGTGATGGTACAATCCCCAAAATCATAGTTTCTTTGTCACCTCACTGCCACTGCATGGTTTGGACTTTTGGGTTACAATGTGTTAGGAGGCAACCCTTGCACCACGGATGTGTCTTTTGGTGGTTTGGTGAAAATATTTACATTGGTTCAGTAGTTACAGTACTCTAAAGTTGTGAATTTTTCCCTTAGGATAACATTGCGGCATCTGCAAAAAGCACAGTTGTTTTGCCACCTCACTGCCACTACACAGTTTTGACTTTTTGCTGCAGTTTGCAGGTTGCAAGGTCTTGCACCACAGATGTACCTTTTAATGGTTTAGTGAAAAAATTTACAATAGTTCTAGAGTTACAGCACTCTGAATTTGCAATATTTACCATAGGACAACATTGTGGTGGCCGTGGAACCTTTTGGCACCTATATCTTGGAAACAGTTCAAGTTACGGATTTTTCACTAAGAGCTAAGTACATGTGGAGGTGGCTGGGTCATTAATACAAGTGTGAAACATTTTTTTCTGCAGTTGCTATGATTACTGAGATATTGTCAAATAAGCATTACAAGGGTTGTGTTGAATGCCTTTAGGCCTGTGCTATGTGTCTGTAATTATGAATAGGTAGGAGTGCAGGCCTCTGTGCCCTGCACTCCCACCTATGCATACTATTTATGGTAAACTGAGAGCACTGGGCCCTCCTATGCTCTGCTTCTACACTCATGAGTGGGAGCATAGGGCCCAGAGAGCCCATGCTCCCACCTACTGTATTGATGCAGTTATGCAAAAATAAAAGCATAGGGCCCTCCTGTGTGATGTTTCTATACTTATAGGTAGGTGGGAGTGCAGGGCCCAGAGGGCCCATGCACTCACCCATTGGATACCATCTTGCAATAGTGGGAGCACAGAGGCCTCAGAAGCAATGTCTCTACATTTATTGGTAGGTTGGAGTGCAGGGCCCAGAGGGCCTGTGCTCCCAAATATGCATTCCATTATGCAAAATTGGGAGCTCAGGGCACTCCTGCACTATGCCTCTACACTGATGGGTGGGTGGGAGTGTAGGGCCGGGAGGGCCCATGCTCCCACCTATTGATACCATATGAGTAACATTTCACTTTCTCAAAAAGAAGGGAAATTCATTGCAAAGAACTCCATTAATGAATCAGTTAGGGTTGATTCTAAATCAACAAAGTCTGGAAATTTGATGATACGGTTTCCAATCACACACCCCCACATGTACACACCACCCTCCACAGACCAGCAGGCACTGGGGTGTGCCTAGAGGTCATTGGTCCTAACTCTCACCTTATTCTTCTATACTGTACCATCTCAGCTTGTTTACACATGGAATGGGGTGAGAGTTATGGCCAACAACTCCAAGGCACATCCCTGCACCTGTTGGTCAGTGGAGGGTGGGGGGGTGTGGAGGGGTAGGGTTGGTAACCCTAATATCAAATGTCCAGAATTTTGTTGGTATGGAATCAACCCTAACTGATGCATTAATGGAGTGTTTTGCAATGAATTGTTTCAAATTGTGTTAATACACCAATCAGAGGTCAACATATTGCCACAAATGTATGGAAATGTGGCATTAGGGTTTCCAACCCTAACTTCCCACTCACCCTGAGCAACAAGAGGGAAAAAAATAGTTTGAGGTCTCAAGAGTCTTGATGAATCAGTGATGGAGTTTTCCTTGGGGTTGTAAACCATAATGTTTTGCCCCTCCCTCCAACTGATAGCCTCCTGTCCAAAGCACAACGTACAGTTCCAAGTCAGGGCTTCATACTGATATACTCTTTAAAGGTAGAGAAATATGTCTCAACCCATCTCGCCAATACAATGTTTTGTAGCTTTCTTCCCTGTGGGCCCTGCATGAAGAAAGGAGATCATGTCTGACATTGCTTGCTCAGTAAATGGGGTGGGCATTAGGATTGACAACCCCCCAAAAAAACACCACTTATTCAACAAGACTTTGCAGAGCCAAACCCCTAATGTTTTTTTCCCTTTTGCTGCCTAAGGGTTGTTGGTGGTAGGAAGTTAGGGTTGGAAACCCTCACGCCACATTTCCATACTTTTATGGCAGTAACTTGAACCCTAATTGATGCATTAATGCAGGTTTTCTTTTGTAAAAACTCTCCTTTCTTTTTGAAATAGTGGAATTGTATCCTCATTCAGGCAGGTCAATTTGGAACTTGTTGAACACATGAAATTGCCACATGCAGTCAACACATGTGGATGTCAAGAATTCATGGGGCTGTCTGATGGGCTATGGAAGTGCAGGGATCTCTGTTACCTGTGCTTGCATTTAGCCACAGATACATTAGCACAGGGGAAAGAGTCCATCTGTTAGCCAATGAACAGTGCCATCTGCCACTCATAGGTGCAGACATACAAGACCCTGTGCCAAGAGAAGAGTTGTCTTCAATATATGATGTCTGGACAGATATAGGCAACCCTGCAGCTTTCATTTCCTGGGTGGGGGATTGTTACATAACAGTGTCATTCTCTGCCATCACTCTATCCAGCTGGGTACCTGAGCTTACCCCTAAATTCAGCTCACTGGGATGGGATACAAAAGCATACATACTGGGGTCAAGACTGGCAGTACACAAAACTTTCTTAATAATCATAAATATTTATTTTTATTTTTTATTTTGACCCCACATTTTCAAGATAATTGTTTTATGGCTCTCCTTATAAACACAACATGTGGCATTTATAGTGTATTGGCCTAAACATAATTTCGCACCAGAAGTGCAAAAACACATCTCATCCAGGATTTAAAACATAACACCTGTCATGTTTATGAGGTAGTGTAAAAATGGCTATGTTTAAAGTTTGGAGTCAAAATATTGAAAATTACCAAAGTTGTGAGTAAATGTTGAAATATTGCAATGTTCACACACAACTTGATCATTTTACCATATTTGTACACCAAAGTTTTAGCATAGTCTTCTTATGACCCCACCTCTGAAAGCCGCTAAGTAAAAATTGTCATATCCCTGCCAGAATATCATTCTGCATCAAAGATGCAAATACACATTTTAACCAGGGTCTGAAATATGACAGCTGTCATGTTAATGAGTTGGTGTGAAAAAATGGCTATGTTAAAAAGTTGTGGTCAAAATAATGAAAATTACCAAAGTTATGAGCAAGTGTAGGAAAATTTAAACATGCATGCATAACATTTCTGTTTGTGAGTATTTTGGCCCCAAATTTTCAACATAGGCTTCTTACGATCCCACTTCATGAACAAGGGAAGTAAAAAGGTTCAAATCCCACCTGAAAAGTAATTTCACAAAGTTTCTGCAAACTACCTTTTGTGCCAGAGATGCATAATTCCACTATCCCTGGAGATGATGTGGGTTCTCAAAAAGGCCATGCAGAAGATGTAGTGTAAAAATATTCAAAAATGACAAAGTTATGAATAAATGTTTAAGCCCTATTGAAACACATTAAACTGGACTTACCTTATTTTCTCATACTGCAGTCACCAATTCCAGCAACAAACCATGTCTTTGTTCAGAGAGTGGAGCTACACCATGGGATATGTTCAGGTGAATGAGGCTGTGTGTGTGGGGGGGGGTTGGTGGGTGATGAATGGAAGATTGGGATGGGGTGAATGGGGAATGTGTGGGGGGATCAGATCAGTGAGGG
Source organism: Neoceratodus forsteri (assembly GCA_016271365.2). Lineage (NCBI taxonomy): Eukaryota > Metazoa > Chordata > Ceratodontiformes > Ceratodontidae > Neoceratodus > Neoceratodus forsteri. The sequence continues at coordinate 575,243,752 of CM057449.1, read as the reverse complement.
ACTGTTTTTCTTTATTTTATGGGTTAAAAAAAACAGGTGTCCCATGAAACCCTGACAATCACTTTCCTAACATACAATAGCCTGACACCATTTGGCCAACACTCACTTGCCCAACAATGCCTGTTGTGGAGGTAATTATATTAAGTATGGGGGGCGTGGGAAGCAAAGCACCCCAAAACATAAAATTACTCTTCAGTGGTCAACTTTTTTATAGTCAGGCAAGTGATTGTCTGGCAAATGGTGTCAGGCTATTGTGCATCAGGAAAATGAGTTTTGGGATTTTGTAGTAGATCCCAAAAAAACTACAAGAGATGGTGTACATTATTGCAAGATGACATTCTGGAACTGGTGATTGGGCACCCCAGTATTCTGTTTGTATTTGGCAGCACCAGGGGTGGGCCCCAGTGCCACAAGGCATACAAAGGGAATGTGGACTGGTGACCTGTAAGGGAGGGGGTGAAGTGAAGTGGTACCAGAAGTGGGTACCCTGGTCTACTTATAAAATCAATAATCCTATTTAAACATGGGGAAGGGGTGGGTGACCTAGAGAAGAAGGGAGAGGTGGGAACAGTAGCATGTACCGCTACAAAGGAATGAAGGAAGGAAGGAAGGAAGGAAGAAAGAAAGAAAGAAAGAAAGAAAGAAAGAAAGAAAGAAAGAAAGAAAGAAAGAAAAGAAATAAAGAAAGAAAGAAAGAAAGAAAGAAAAAGATGGAAACAGAGACAGAGAGAGCTGCAGAATGCCTGTTCACTAGTTCAACTGAAGTCATCAGCATGACTCTAGCTGTGTCTTCAGAATTCAAGAAAGTTTTGCTGTTCTCATACTAAGAATGTGGGTGAATGGCTCCTCTCACTATGTCAGGTACCAAGGATTCTGAGATACCCAGAAACATGTTATGGGACATATTCATGTGAGTGAGGGTACATGGGTGGTGTGAGTTGGTATGGGGTGGTGGGTGCTGAGTGGCAGGTCTAGGTGGGGTTGGTGGGGGGTTTGCAAGGGGTCAGACTGGAAAGAGACCATTTTCTTTTATACAGGTAAAAAAAACAACAGATGGTTTTCTTTATTGCAGGGACAATCTGACACTGGTATTAGGGATGCTAGTGTTTGGCAGCACCGAGTGGGGGAGACGTGGTGCCAACAAGCATATAATGAGGAGGGTGCAGGAAACCTGGATGGCAGGAGGGTAAAGAGAAACAATACTATGAGGGGTCACCCCAGTCCACTCATAAAAAAAGTATAAATTTAAAGTGGGGAAGGCGGGCTGGTGACTTGGAGGTGAGGGGGACAAGGAAGCAGTCCCAGTGTGGGCACCAAGCTCCGTTACATAGCTAGATAGAAAGCTAGAGAGAGAGTGAGAGAGAGAGATACTGTAGATAGATAGATACTGTGGATGGATAGATAAATAGATAGATAGACAGACATACAGAGTAAAAGAAAGAGAGAGAAATGAAGACAAAGACAAATAGAGCAGGGGATTGCTGGCTCATTGCTTCATCTGAAGCAAGAAGCACAACTCCCACTGCAGCTTCAGAATAGAAGACATTCCCACTGTTCTCATACTGAAAATGTGGGTAAACAGTTTCTCTCATGAAAATGGGCATCCAGGATTTTTGGGTGCCCAGAACATTATTTCCTGGACAAGTTTCAAAAAACAAACACCATAATCTAGCTCAGTATATACATTTACCTAGATTCAGGTGTTTGTTTTTCAAAAATATATAATTTTTACGTATTTTCAATGTCTTTGAGTAAAAAAAAAAAGATGGTGGCCAGTATGATTGATATTTTTTTCCTCATAATCAGTATTTTGATCCACTTTGTCATAATTATTTCCACATGACAAGTAGATCATGAAAATAACCACTCCCTCTCTCTCTTTCTCTCTCTCTCTCTCTATATATATATATATATATTATAGTGGTGCTGTCGTGCCACTATATTTAGGGTTGAGCTGTCATTTCTATGTTAAAGTCAAAATCTTGGGCATTAATAACTTTGGACCCATTCAATGGATTTGCCTGAAATTTGATATGCACAGTGGGGCATGGTAGATCTCTTGATCTGCCAAATTTCATTTCAGTCAGACTTACAGTCTTTGTACACAAAAACGCTGAAAAATGCAAAATTATCAATTCTTGGAGGCAGCTTTTGGGATTTTGTATGTGGTCCTGCGTGGTCATCATGTGGTGTGCCACTCTGCAACATGGCTTGTTTGAAAAAGCTTTGGTGGCCAAATATGCTGATTTTTGTTTGGTGAAAAAATATTAAGGCATTCAAACGTTATGCCACTTTTAAGTTCCCATTAAAAGTCAATCGGGAAATTTATATGTACTGTATGTTTTGTGAACAAAGAATGGGGTTCTGGCCATCTTGTCCCACCTGTCGATCGAAGAATGTGCAGCCTCATGGTTCAAGAATCTTTGTCCCCAAGAATTCTTTGATCATGAAGTCCACCATCTTGTTTTTAGATTTTCGATCGCAAAAACACAAATATCTCGCCTCTGGGATCACTCCTGAAGTAAAACTAAGACAATTATATTTTCCCATCCTAGGAGAGAGCAAAATCAAGAATTAAAAATTATTGATAATTTAGGTAAGGAAATTGAACAGGTTAGGCAGGTTTAAATATTTGGGGGTACTTATTGATTGTCATTTAGCATTTGATTGTCATGTAATAGAGTTAATTAGTAGGGTACATAAAAGGTTAGGATTTCTGTATCGAATTAAGGGCAATCTGACCTATGATGTTAGATTACTGCTTACACATAGTCTATTATTAACTATGATGGATTATGGGTCTATAGTATATTCATTCGCTTCTGAAAAAGTTTTGGCTAGACTTCAAGTAACATATCACTCTATTCTGTACTTTGTTACTGGACAGTCAAGGCTTACTCATCACTGCTTACTTTATAAACAATTGGGTTGTTTATCATTAAAGGGGAGATTTAATTTTAGGGCTTTGGTATTTTTGCATAAGGTTTTCTTAGGTATTTCTCCACCTAGTATTCTTAATTTGTTTCCAAAGAATATTCCAGGTTGTACAAGATCTCAGAGTATGGAAGGGTTTCAGGTTCCTTTTTGTCAAACAGCTTTTGATCAAAATTCGCTGGATTTTACAATTGTTAAGATGTATAGTCAACTTCCTAAAAATGTATTAAGACAACCAAAATTGTCTACTTTTAAGTATGAACTTAGGAAAACTTTGTTAGAAAAGTCAAACTGTAAATGTTATGGGTAATGTGTATTTATATTGTGTTATTTTTTTAACTCATTTGTATGTGTGGCTAAACAGGTCATTTGTGAAAATGGGCTTGTCCCACAGACTTACCAGTATAAAAATAAATAAATGAAATGAAAATGAAAACTTACATGGGTTTTATTCAGGGGGCTCCGATGTATCAAGCCATACCTTTGGTTTCATTCAAAATGGTAAAAAAATAGAATTATAATGTTTTTAAATCTTTGATCGTGGCTCGCTAACGATCTTTGATCATGAGCCTGCAAATTCTTTGATAGTGAGATTCTTTGATCGCGATCTTGCATCGCGAGCTAAAAACACAATTATCTCAGCTCGGGGTGGGCTAGGGACACAAATGAGGGTGGGTTTTCCTCAGGGCACTTCATTATATCAAGTCATGGCATTGGTTTTGTTTAAATCTGTCAAAAAATCATGTTTCACCTTGTTTTATTCTTTGGTCACGAGCGTGCAATTTCTTTGATTGCGAGCCTGCAAATTCTCTGATTGCGAGATTCTTTGATCAGGATCACACATCGTGAATGAGGGACAAGATGGCCACATTAAAAAATCAATTTCTTCAGCCCAGGAGTACCTTAGGAAGACAAATGAGGGTGGGTTTTGCTCAGGGGTCTTCGTTCTGTCGAACCATGGTGGTGGTTTACCGGAATCCCTTCAAATGTTTGATTTACAGCATTTTTTATTCTTTGACCTTGAGCCTGAAAATTCTTTGATCACGAGACTGCAAATTCTCTGATTGTGAGATTCTTTGATCACGATCTTTGATCACAAAATAGGGACAAGATGGCCAGATTTTTTATAATGGAATAGATAGGGCAATTTTACTAATCTTTAACATTAAATATCTCAGAAATGGTTTGATCTTTTTACTTGAAATTTGGAGGGTGTTTATGTCATGTCCTGTAGATGTAAATGATTACAAAACCTCTCTATGCCAGCAGATTAAATATTGATGGGGGGCTCATCTGGTTATCTCATTTGCTTTCAATAAAATAAGACAAATAGGGCAGGGAGATAGGGCTTGCAGTTAACCTGTTATAAAAAAGCATAAAATAATCTAATGTAAATGAAATATGGCCCCTCCTGAAGGGGCCCTCAAATGGCAAATCCATATTTGGGATCTCCCGGCAGGTGTGAGTTTAAACCTGTAACTTTTTTTCTGATTTTATCTGGTTTGTCTGTAATATTGTGCTTGTTATGCTAACTATGAGTAAACATAAGCCGTCAGTTACTGTGGAAATAGTAGAGTAATCAGAAAAGTAGCTGTTGGAAGGTAATTTAACAATAAAGTTGTCTTGTTACACAGCAGGTGATACCTGTCCCATGTTCCATGAATAATAGTTCCCGAAGGCACTCCACTTTACAATCTCTTGTAATTATTTATTAAATGACATCTATTTATTATTATTTTTTTAGCAAACAGTGGTAACAGGTGGGGGTTTCTTTCTCTCTTCAGCTTTTGTTTGAAGGGCATTTGCAGTTGGCAGTGTAAGCCTGCAAACTCGCTCACCAGATTTTTTTTTTGCCATCCCATTTGTTCAAGCAAGAAAAAAAGGCCAGGCTTTTCTTTTCATTTTTCACTAGTTAAATAATCTAAAGGGCACAAAAAGAAAACAAGAAGGAAAGTTCCCATGAAAGTGAATAAAATAAAGCATTAAAAAACACTCTGCCTTTTAATTACATCCAGTGAGGAAGATGGCCGCACTGCTGCTCCACTCCCCATAGCTCTGTATGCACTGTGGTGTTTGTTTTAGTTCAGGGCTGCTACTTTTGCAACCCTGAACTCAGTCAATGGAACCTATATTGTTTTAGTTCAAGGAGTTGCCACATTATGATATTTTGGCATACAGATGTTTGGTAACAGCACTCAGGCATTTCTGCTTTATTCCTGTTTCAGGAAAACACCAGGACAGCAACCGAGCCAAATCACAAGCTCTAACTGCCTCGTACCAATTGTAATGCCCTGATTAGAAATATGGTCGGGTTTAGGTCGGGCTCAGTGAATGAAACCTATGGGTTTTGGAAGCTTATTTCTGAACTTGTACTCCTTGGAGGTTTGTTTTACAGTGCCCTGTGATAGATTATTTGGGACACTTTGAATAGTTCTTGGTACTATGAATGGTGCCTTCAGTGGGAATCTGGGACTCTGAGAGAGCCAGGGAAGGCAGAATAAGGCAGCTATCTCAGCTATGAATCAAGAATCTGGATACGAAAGGAGGCAGACTTCAAGAAGTGCACAGTAGGTGCTGAAAGGCCTGTATTTATTTAAAAAGGTATATTATATTGTTGCCTGGGGGTATCGTAATATACCTGAAGTGCAAAACTTACTACGCCCAGTGGAGAATTATTTTCTTTTTTTCCCCTCAGGTGTGCTTGGTGCAAGGAATATATAAGGACAATTACTCAAGAAGGTGCTACCCTGGAGAAATCTTAACAAAAATTTTTGAAGGCCTGTAACACTTGGGAGTTGCATCTGGGAGACGTACTTCATCAGAAGCCCTGACAGATTCTATGGACTCCCAGAAACTGGAGAATGGAATCAAGTGGGGCAGTGCCTTGACTTTGGTGCTGATAAAATTATCTTCTTGAATTAAACAACGTTTAATATATGTAGGGAACGCAAGGGAAAATGTGTGGCCTGCTTACTTGAACCTATGCATTTTACTGCCTGGAATAAACCAGTAGTGATTAGGTCTCCTGATTTTGGAGCCTGTTGCCTATAAGGTCTGGAGAAAGGACGGTTATGAAATTTCTTTCCTGCCCCAAAAGATAATTATTAGGTTTGCCTCCTAAGACCCTTTTTTATTTTTATTTTCTGGACTCTGATTTGTGGCCGACGGTCTTCATAATTTAGACTGATAGTTATGGCAGAAAACATTAAATGTCATTCTATGAAGGTCAAAGGGACTCCTGACCAGGGAGCCAAAATTGAGGCACCATTTAAAAAAAAATGTGCATCTTATGAATTATAATCCATGGACTCCAGAATAATATTGGAGCTTCTGGCCTTCTTATACCAGACTATTGAATGAATAATGCCTGGGTCTTTGACGTTAAGCAGATTAATTTTTGGCACAATAACAAAATGTTTTATGATATGTGATGTATTATTATTGTTTTTTAAATGCAAAAGTGAATTTTTATGTTTTATAGGCTATCTTTATGTGGCCACTGTTTTGTGCAGATGGTGTACTTTTATTAACCTCAAGTGTGGAGTCAATTAGAATAATTAGGGGCCGAGTGAAACAGGTGAAGCAATTACACTATTGGTCTGGGTTCTTTAGAGGGGAACATGGACAATTACTTCAATATTTTGATTATGTATTGCCATACTCATTGATTTAGGAAACTTTGCCATTGCTGAACAATATAGCAAAATGCACTAGTTAAGGAAACTTTTAAAGTTCAAATTCAGGTCAGATGACTGATACATTTAATATACCTTGATCACTGTTGATGTAAATTTTGAAAAACAGCTGTTGATACTGCATAGGTATGGCTAACCCTGTGTATGGTGGTCCTGGGATCTGGTCAGGACTATGGGAAGGACTATTTGTTTGTATAAAACTGTATGTGCCACTCCATTTTCCCAGTACGTGGAGGATGAAGTTGAGAAAATATGCATGATCAAATTTGTGCATGATGGGACAGGACTGGTGATATCAATGTATTTGGCCTGTTTATGAGTATTGTAGGTCCTAAACCAATAAGTGGCAGTTATGACCCAGTGGTAAAAGAGAACCTTAACAGAAATACTCAGTGGCATAAGAAGGGATTTAAAACTGGTGGAGCCCTGTTAAAGACACGGAGAGAACGTGTTGGAATCCACTCCTGAAAATACATGAAAGGATACATGTGTGTGTCAGGAAACAGATAGTAAGTGGATAGAGGTGTCTCTTCCTGGGGACTAGATGTGTCTTTTGAACTACTCCATTTGTTGGTCAGACCATCTTCGCCAGTCATAAAACTTATGCAGAGTTTCTTTTTATAGTATATGGAATAGTAAGGTACTTACTACTATAAAGATTTTATAATAATTTGGAAAAAAATATATTGCTTTATAATTAAGTCTGCTTCACGTAATACATAGGCCTATTTAAGAGGTAATATGAGGATTTTACATGTGCACACTGTACATTTTATTATATTATTGATGTATGCATTGTTTTTTTCTTTTTTCATAGTGACTTATAGTCGAACAAATAAACTTTTACTTTACCTTACATCCAGTGAGCATATGTACTGCCACTTGTACAAATCAAGACATTGCGGCAGCAGGAAGAGGCGCGAGTGCATGGGTTCACATCAGGGTCCATGAACACATTTTGGTTCCTCTAGCAATTAATGAGGATCCGAGCTGTACACTCATTTGTATGCACAAGTCTCTGTTTCTGCATTGCTGTCTTAAGCATAGATATCCATTACAATAGTAGTCTTCTTAGTTTCCTAAATGTTTTAATTGATATCTGATTGTTTATACTGATGATTTGTAGTGTTATGTAGAGCATTGCTGAATACGTTGCCCACCTGCTGATCCCATGAGATTTTTTTGTCATTATTATTCTTTGTTTCAATTACATAAGTATCACAGAAGAAAGCCCTTTCCTGTAATAAGAGTTTTGCTGCACAAGGTAAGGTGCATCACAAATCATAAATATGGTTGGGAGAGTGGTAATATTTTCTAAGGGTTTTTTTTTTCATTCCCTCTTACTGTCTGGTAATGGAGACCCCAGATACCAGGAGTTTGGCAGTGGTGTGGTGTGTGTGTGTGTTTGTGTGTGTGTGTGTGGGGGGGGGTAACGTACAAATCTGAATAGAATGGCACTTTTTTAAAATATAGTTAATGTATACTTTTTCTGACGTTGTAATGGAAGATCTCTCTCTCTCGCTCTCTCTCTCTCTCTATATATATATATGTATGCATGCATGTGTGTATGTAAAGATAGATGGTTTTGGAAAATGTAAATCACCTTCAATGCAGAATCCAAAGCAGCATATTTGCTTTTGAGAAAGGCCGAGACATGTGTTACAAAAAGTGTACAGGACCAACAAAATGTTTAATAAGACGTATGTCCCCATTTCAGCCGAAGTCCATATATTGTATGTAAAAAACAGTTTTGCCTTTGAATAAAGAATCGTCCTTTCTTTGCTCTGAGCTACGTCTATGCCACATCGTCTTAGATCTTATCTTGTTCTATAGGCTTTACTGTAAGATTTACTACGTCTTTCCCAAACGCACCTTAATATAGCAGACTTGCCAAGAAACTATTTGCAACAAAAGGATATAATCTCACTAAACGCTAGAAATTTGTAACCAATAACTATATCATAGCTTCAAAAATCAGGACAGAAAGGCTCAGTACAGCTCCCCTGTGACAGCTTGGTAACATTCTGTCATGGAGATCATTTTGCACTTAAAATGCATTAACACATATGTAGTGTTAGGAACACACATCAATATTGCTATCAAACATGGGCAGAGATATTCTGTGATGCAATTTACATTTTGTGGACAGTGTTTTGCATTGTGGTGGTGCCTTGAAATTGATAGGGTACCTAGCCTTAGTGTCATGGATGTACTTTTCAGTCGTTGTGTCTGTAAAATGTCAAGAGGTGTGGAATTCAGCAAGTCTGATGAATGAAAATCTCAAACTTTAACATGTTGTATCTTGGACTTGGTTTGGTCTATCACATTGAAATTTGGAAGCTGTTGATGGTGGAAACACATTTAGAAGTTGGTGGTAGCGCAAGGCCCGAAGGCCCGTGCTCCCACCTACTTCCGCAAGTTCTTAGTTTTTTATTCTTTCTCAAAAAGTGAGGAAATTCTATGCAAAAAACTGTGTTAATGCATCTTTACAGGTAAAACAAAAAGTCCGAATAAAAATCTTTAGGTTGCCCCTCCCCATGGACCCGCCAATCATCTCAAGATTGACACATGACGGGATGCGTCATTGGGGTTGTGAGGCCTAAATGTTGTCCCATTCTTGTTCACTGTTGCTTCTCAATATGATTACACAAGGAATGGGGCTCCATGGGGGGAGGGGCAACCCTAAAGATTTTTCATTTCCTGACTTTTTATGTTTTAACACTAAATGATGCATTGATGCAGTTATTTGCATAGAAAATACACACATATATATATATATATATATATATATATATATTTATTCATTTATTTATTTTTTTATTTAGTTTTTTGTTGACCAGGTAAGTGCACTAGACAAATCCTGCCTATTTTCAGGCACGACCGGGGAGGGGATACAGATGAATGCCAACTGACCTTGAACCAGATGAAACTGTTGGTGGTATTTTTAGTGAATGAGGGAAATTTGGCCTGGATACTGGGGAAATTCCCCTACTCTTTGCGATAAGTGCCATGGGATCTTTAACATCCACCTGAACTACCACTAATCCAGGCAGATGGGACCTCGGTTTAACGTCTCATCCGAAAGATGGCACCTCAGAAGTGCAGTACCCCTCTCATGCTGCACTACAGAGTCAATACTGGGATTTTAACCCAGGTGCCAGATGTGGGGACTGAACCCACAGCCCTCTAATCTCCCGGCCTCAGAGGTGAGTGTGCTACCTACTGAGCCACTGACACTGCATATATATGTATATATATATATATATATATATATATACATATAGGCATGAATACAGTATTCGAGAGACTCATACCTACTGCACATTGACACCCTGTAACTTTTTGCTGAATTGTTAAAAGGTTCACATGACACACCTAATTTGTAGTCCCACATTAGGAGAGATATTAAACATAACATGACCCAGTTTGGGTCCACTGTGCTCTTTCAGTTTTATCACAAACATCAATTTACTCCTTCAAATAGGGTTCCATTTTGTGACATTGCTTCCATTACCAGTTTAAGTATTTAAATACAGCTCTTTATTGTGCCTTAGAAACCCAACTGTTGTTAATGTGTTATCTAATTACTTCATTTAAGCCTCCCCCAAGAACTCCCTGTACAGAATAACAGTTTTTGCCTTTTATTTAATCATTTTATACAGCTGTAACGTTCATTACATGTAGTGTCCATTTAGTACCTCATCCTAAGCAGACTGTGCCTTTAATTTGCATGAACTGTGGTCCAAAAACATTACTGTGTCTGGTGACCTTCTTTTTGTTACTGACAAGCTGCCAAAACCTTGCAGTTTGTTATAACTCATTTATTTAGAAAATTCCCTTTTTCCATGGTATGTTATTTTCATGTCCTTTTGTTACCCACATTACTATTGGTTCCTCCACTGGCCCAGAATGTTCAGAACTAGAAATGCTTGCTGACACCTTCAGTCATCCCCCCATGGCTCTTTAAAGCTGTGGACCTGGTGGGTCTGCATTCTTTGTACTGCCACCTACATTCTGGACAAGACATGTTGTCCTCCTGAAGTTTGGAGTTATGCACATTACGGGCACTTCAGTGGGCTATTCTCTGCATCTCAGCTGCTCTTTTGTTCCCCGGTGTGTCAGATGTCTGCAGATTGTAAAGGTACACATTTGCTTTTTGGGAAACACAGAGACATGTAGTCGGGCCTTGCCTCATGGTCCCAAGATGCTGAGCTCGGGGTATGAAGGTTGGGGTAGGGGCAGAGATAGTTGATTATAAAGCATTTTAAAGTTGAACAACTGCAGGTTTCCTAGATTAAATGGTTATACATATTTACCTATTCTATAGACCAAGTCTCTACATGGGGATCATTCTGTGTGGCCTGGTCCCTGTGGGGGGGGGGGCATTTTGTGTGATCCTATTCTCTGTCAGGGGCACCTTTAATGTTACTACTGCTAAATAGTTTGTTCTGTACTGGGCAAAAAAACTGCAGTTTTGGGGAGTATATTAATTGGACCTGGTTAGTGCTGAGGCTCATTTTGTATTAGGCATCAGAACACCATATCTACAGTTTGGAGAGTTCTGTAATGAGAAATAAAATACATGTTGTATTGGGGAGTAAATGAATATGACCTGGTCTCTGCAGGTGCTCAGTTTGTGTAGATCTGATTTCTTTAGGGGCTTATATTGTGTGGGAGGCATCAGAACACCAGAACTACTTTTAAACTACCTGCTTATCTGCTAAACTTGAAAAGAAATCCTGGTTAATATCATATTTATTTTTGTAAAAACACTTCTGTAGAACAGAAAAACAGTCAGCACTCCAAACATACTCACAGTACTTATTTATTTTATGTGCAAGTGCATCGAAGCCATTTAGCAGCAGAAAAGCAAATAACAGCAAATAACAGCAGCAGTAAACAAAGCATTGGGTAATCCACAAATTTCTCAGATCCACAGAAGTCTATAAGATGGCAACTTTTTAAAAAAACATATTGCACCCACCGACTCAACACTGAGTACCCCAAACACCATCACAGAACCATTTACATTTCAGCAATATGTTTTGTGATCATTAGGTGTGCCATGTGCTGCATGTTAGGCCAAGAGTCTAGCATGGCACATTAAACAATTACTGAGATTCACTGCAACAGTAACGAGCCTAAAAGGGCACAAACACCAAAAATGGATGTAAAATGACTGTAATTGATAGTAACCGGGTTGCAGTCTCCAAAAACATCAACCCTGTTCATTCTTTGTGCAGTTTTAGGCTCATTTGGCTGCTGTTGCAGTGTATCTCAGTACTGGGCTATGTGCTACATGGTATGCCTTAAATGGCTTCCATGGCAGTACAAGTGAAAAATACTGTTTTTCCTTACTGGGATGATTGCTGTCAGTGACTGTTAAAGTGTTACCCTTTGTTCTGTATTTTTATTCATATTTTTTGTGCATTTTAGGCTACTTTGCTGTTGCAGTGAATCACAGTAATTGTTTGGTGTGCCACGTGCTGCATGATAGGCTGAGGGCCTAGCATGGCATATCAAACAATTACTGACATTAACTACAATAGCTGAAGAAACCTAAAAGTGCACCCTCTTCCAAAATGCACTGGTTGCCATATGCACCTGCAGGACCTTGCTGTGGACACAGTGAGTGACAGTACCATGGAGGGATCTATTTGACAACAGGAAGGGGCTGTGTCTTCAGTTGTGGCTGTGATCTGGGGGATGGCATCATTACTAACAGGGATAAGTGTATATATCTGCACCATACAAGGGGACCATGCAAAATTACCTTGCACTCTGTGGTTACAGAACTTCACCAGATTTCAGGTCCATGACTTTCCATTTGTATTGTGCCAACCTAGAAAAATCTCCTGGACACAAACCTTGTTTGCCCATAACAGGGCTTTGGAATATGGACTTCTGTGAAAATCTGGGTTTGTGCAGAAAACTAGGCTTTGCACATGGGCAAGCTTTTGAAGATCTGGCCCCTGAAGTCAGTTTTTAATTTCATTTTCATTTCTTAAAACACATGTTAAGATTGAAGCAACCCACTCATGGGGATAATTCTTTTAGTAGGAAGTAACCCACTCCAGGGTGTGCAGTTATTAGGGATTAATAAATACCAGGAGTTCATTGTGAAGCACGAGGCTGCTGGCTGAGTGTCCTCACAACACCCAGTGTGTTGCTTGATCCCCAATAACCACACACCCTGGAGTGGGCTATTACACTTATAACAGAGGGTGAACTACAAAACAAGGAGAAAGCAATATACATGTTTTTTCTCTTTTTATAAAAGACAAGCAAATTACTGTATTCTGCTGCCTAAAAACATAGTCCCCAACAAAATGGCTGGCATGCACATACAGATGTCAGAAGGAAAGTGTTGCTATGCTTTCTCTGAAATTTGTTGTGCATGATATGCCTTCTGAGACAGCATAGTAGCTCTGAAGTGCAAAATATGGAGTTGCCTCTTGTGGTACAGGCACTGTGTCTATACCTCCACTGGCTTAGCTGCTCTGTCTCTCTGTCTGTGGTTACATTAATGCATGGCAAGCAAGTAAACATTTTCCCCAGCAGTACAGTCACACAGTCTACCAGACTGTATTCTACCAATTAAGAAATGGCAACTAATGGGACTCAGAACTTGCAGGTCTTTCTGGAACTCTGTTTCTCTATCCACCAGCATAAAGCTCACTTTCAGATCATGGCATCATTGGGGGGTCTCCCTCTCTTCACACTGTTCCATCTGACTTTATGCCACAACTAAGGGATTTACCTGTCAATCTGGCTGTGCAACAGAAAAATTACCATGGGGACCACACACTTCACTCTGGGAACAAGCTTGGGTAAGAAGCAAGACTACAAACTTTGAACACTGCAGCTACTGTTGCTGCACTGCCTGGAACTACATGGCAGGCCTCGGCTCTCACTCACTAAGCAGGGATAGTAATGGCTGCTCCACAAACTGCAATTTTGCACTATAACAAGATCAGAACAGAAACACGGGCTGATCTGTCAGAGGATAGTTCACCACTAGCTGTCATGTATTGTGGAGTAAGCAATGGTCACCTGGTGGTTGTTTACCACTCACCTGCCTTTATCTACCCCATGTTATAAGTCACTAATACACTTTCAGTGTTTTGCCTTCAGCCTTGAATATCACAAGCAGCAAGGGCATGCATTAATCCCAAACATCCCCATTCATCTCATAAAGATATAGTTGGTTTCCCTCTCTCTTATTGTAGACTTGGGACCAGCTGGTATATGTAATAGACAGATCAGGTGAGATTCAATCCATACTACACTGCAACATAAAACATTTGTGAATATCTTAAGTTAATATAATGTTGTGACTACAGTACAATCTTCAAAATGTTAAAAAAATGTTATACCAAATATCCATAGTATGACGATCATTTTTTTGGTTGAACATTAGCAATAACTTTTGGTATGACTTAGTGAGACACTTGGTATGATACTGATACTACTGTTCTGGTGTCCATGTTACTCATGTGACTTCTTGTGTTGTCAGTCTTGTTACTTGCGTGATGTCCTGTGTAGTCTGAGTTACTCACGTGACATCCTGTGGAAAAAACCCTTGTAAATGAAGTATAATTCACTTTCTGAAAATTAAGTGATTCCTGTCTTTTCCTATGAGGGTAATATAGTTGTGCAAAAAAACAATGGGCTAGAAAATCAAGGACTTGAATGTGGTAGCCAAACTTAAACATGTCCAGATTTGGGCATATTGTGATCAGTAAACATATTGTGGCATAATTACCAAAAAGTTAAGTCTATGATAAAAAACTGAAAAGTTAGATATTATGCTACCTAAATAGATACCATAGACATAGTAATATCAAAAAATATATGTTTGGATCTTCCGGGAGTCATGTGATGCGGCCTTGAGAGAGTAGCAACTTACATGAGAGCTCCTGTCCACTCATCGCTAAAACTTGAGAATACCCATATTTAGACTCACGAAAAAAGACTCAATTTTCTATATTGTGTATTACGTGCCTTCTATTAATTTACCTGTCAGAGTAGCTTCAGCATCTGTCTAGATCATCGGAGACAGAAGAGCCAGTCCAGGAGCTCGAGGCCAAGCGGCCTCGTCGGAGTTCTTTGCCCATGATCCCCGAGGAAGAACTGACACCTACCCATGTGTATTCAGAGCTTTCCGCTATTAAAGAAGCTCTTTTCAAGCTGATCAAGGAAGTCGCTGACTTCAAACCGGCGTTGACCCAGTTAGCCCGGTGACTAACTGATGCAGAAGTGAGGATAGCCTCCGTAGAGAGGAAACTGGAGAAAACCGACCCTACTTTGTCAGAATTTAAAAAATCAATCACCAAGCTGGAAGATCGTTTGGAAGACTTAGAGGGGAGGTATAGAAGAAATAATTTAGTCCTACTAGGACTCCCCGAGGGGGATGAAGGACTGAATACCATACTATTTCTTCAAAAATTCCTAAAACAGACGGCAGGCCCCTCCCCAAACGGCCCAGAGTTTATAATTGAAAGAGGCCATCGGTCTCTGTGAGCTAAGCTGCCAGCATCGGAACCTCCCAGGCCAATTATATTTAAACTACTCAACTATCTGTATTGAGACTTTATTTTTAAGGAGTCCAGGAAGCTCTCAGCTATATTGTGGGAGGGGAAAAAACTCAGACTCGTCCCAGACCTAACAGTGAAGATGCGCCAGCTTAGGGTGAGTTATCGCCCCATCACTTCTAAACTATGGGCAGCCGGTATCAAACACCGAATATTGTATCCAGCCCGCCTAGAGGTGACTCTGAAAGAGGGATCCAAACATTTTGATTCACCCGAAGAAGCATTAAAGTCTCTGAGGAAATGCTACCCTGATCTGTTTCCTAAAGGATGAGGAGGCAATTTGCTATGTGAAGTATGGAGTTCGTAGAGAGTCATTTATAAAAGACTTGGGTGTATCCAGCCATTACTAGATTATGGTGTGGCTTCTCTCTCTTGGTGGGGATCTACAAGCCAAAAGTTTGGCACAACTCAATCTCGGACTGTAGTTTGTTTTTTTTTGTTTTTTTTCATGAGGAAATCCTCTTTTGCCTCGAACTTTCGTTTATTTGCCAGGAGATGGTCAGATTTTATTTTTAACCACTAGAGGGAGCTCCGTTTCTATGAATGGGTGGACTTACTGTATGCAGCCTTTACTGAAGTTCTTTGTTTTTATTCTACCATTTTATAGACAAGCTGTTTATAATTAAATGCTGCAGCATAGACCTGGGTCGGGGTTCTCCCAGGTAGTCAGAGGCCAATGGCTCAAATATGTTTTCCTTGTTTGTAACCCCAAATGAATTGCAGCACGCACAGGCTACATTTGGAGGGGCCCACTATATATTCAATTCTGCTATAAATTGTACATTTGTTTTTGGTTCCTGTTGGATTCTGCAGTTGATGCTAAATTGTAAATGGTGTGAACATTAAGAACTTGAGGAGCAATCAATATTTAGTTTATAGATGTTAGGGTTAACTCTTAGATCTATTATGAGTTGGTGTAAGGCCCCTTTCTTTGCTGTAGGGACAAGGTTCTGAGGAGGTCAGGATGAGTGCAATGATAGATATCTACTAGTAGCAATGTAGCTCCTTTTCTTTTCTCTATATGCAGCTCATGATAGTAATTGACTTTTGTTTCTTACAGGCAAGGCAGTCAGTTTCTGCCAATATGGCTACTAAGTTTTGGGGAAAGATACTGGAATAAAAATAATGGGAAGAAAAAAAAAATGCGAAGTATAAAAAAAAGCATATAGAAGGCAATAATAATAATGATGGAGCCTAACCGAGAGTATTCATAAAAGCTTTCTTATAACCACTCCTTTTTTATGTCTGGATTGGGGGGTAGAGCTCACTTTCTAGCGCGCACCATGGACCAGTTGGTTAGGTGTAGACTACGGGCCGGGTTGTTCAGTGGGTTTGTTAGGGGTAGGATAGGTGTTTTTTGGGGGTACGGTTGGGGGTGGGCTAACTGAAGAGTTATAGATTTTTCTTTTTTTGAGGAAGGGGGGGCAGCACCTTTCACCATTACAAACGGGTTTATTGTTGGCACTTGTATGGCTAATTGTTTAAATATCCTTTCATGGAATGTAAAAGGAGGGAGAGACAATAAAAAGAAACACATCATCCTAAATCATCTTGCGAAATTTGACCCTTCAATTGTGTTTCTTCAGAAACCCATATGTTACGTGAACAGTTACATCACTTCCAAAGATGGGTAGGTCAGGTTTTTGGATCAGGATTTGCATCCAACAAATGGGGAGTAGCAGTACTGGTGGCTAAAAGAGTCCCATTTACACCAGCGGAAGTCATTTCCGATCCGGAGGGCAGGTTCAATTTTGTTGTAGGTAAAATCGGTAGCCTAGACATCGTTCTGGGTTCTATCTATGGACCAAATTTAGAATCCCCATCCTTTTTTACACACCTGGCTACAGTTTTGGCCCCTTTTTTAAACTTGCCCATATTTTTGGGCGGCGACTGGAATCTGGTTCAGTCTAACAACTTAGACCGCACCTATCATAAGGTAATTAAAAGTTCCCCCACACAGAGAGCTCTGCAGGAATTTACAGCATCGTTGGGCCTTGTAGATCCCTGGAGGATAATGAATGCCTCAAGTAAGGAATTCACTTTTTTCTCCCCAGTCCACAAAAGCTATTCTCGCCTTGACTATTTCTTGATTAGCCAACAGTTACTACCCTACATAGCGGATGCTAATATCTTAGCCTGAGTAATTTCCGATCACTCTCCTATCATGATGCAGTGTTTGTTACCAAATATTCTAATAAGATCCCACTCTTGGACACTTAACAATAAATTATTGTCGGATAGCCAAATAGTGGTGCGATTCCAAGAATTTTTAACAAACTCTATTACCGCCGACTGGGGCTCGATCAACGCAACAGACCGGGTATGGGCCGCGTTGAAAGCCACTTGGAAAGGAGAACTTATCCGCATAGCATCGGTGTGGAAAAAGAAAAAAAACAACTTCTTAACTAGTTGTTTAAACAGAATTAAGGCCCTGGAAAGCAAAGAGATTGGCACACTCTCCCAATCTCAAGAGCAAGAGCTCTCTGCTCTTAGAGCCATGTATACTAGTGCTCTCCAGGAATCAGTTGAGAGATCCGCTTCTTTATTAAAAGCCTCATATATTGGCCAAGGCAGCAAAGCGGGTAAGCTTCTAGCATGGCAACTGAAGCAAAACTCATCCGCTAAATGGGTCACAGCCTTAAAGCATCCTCAGTCGAATGCTTTGGTGGCTGATCCTGAGGAAATATTGGCACTGTTTCAAGACTATTATAAAGCATTATATTCTGGAGTGTCGAGAACTCCGGAACATGACAGCAAGATGTGGGCTTTTCTTGGAAGGATCTCCTTTCCGACTTTGACAGAGGAAGTTAAACTAGGTTTAAAGGCTCCCTTCTCAAGCGAGGAAATTTCCGAAATCATTGACTCTCTAAAGCCAGATAAAGCGCCGGGTCCCGATGGCTTTACTAGCCTATTTTATAAAACCTTTAAAAGATGGCTAATACCCTTGTTACTCCAAGTATACTCATGCTGGTACTCCCATGGGGTTAGTGATCCAACCTTGTTTGAAGCAAGAATAATCCTTTTGCCTAAACCTAGGAAAGACCTGTCTGAAGTAGGTAATTACAGGCCTATCTCGCTCCTTAATGTAGATGTTAAAATATATGCTAAAATCCTGGCTAACAGACTGGGGATAGTATGGAAAGGGCTACTCAGCCCAGAACAGGCTGGGTTTGTGGCTGGGCGATCCTCGACGGATCATTTCAGGAAGCTATTCTGTTTAATTTCCACAGCTGGGGTTCCTGAACTAGAAGCATCTCTGGTATCCCTAGACGCGGAAAAAGCTTTCAATAGAGTAGAATGGTACATTATGTTTGCAGTATTACAGAAATTTGGTATTCCCCAACGATTCATTGATCACATCTGTGTTCTTTATTCATGCCCATCGGCCAGAATCCAATGTAATAATCTCATCTCGACCATCTTTCCCCTATCCCGAGGTACCCGCCAGGGTTGCCTTCTTTCTCCGTTCCTCTTCAATTTGTATATCGAGCCTCTAATAAGGGCCCTGAAATCGGACAACCTAATACAGGGAATTCATGTTGGTAACCTCGAATGCAAGATATCCACCTTCGCGGACGATCTGCTTATACATTGAGAAAATAGTAGAGAATCCTTACCCCAATTACTGCAGACCATATCTTGTTTCAGCTTCTTTTCAGGTTATAAACTAAATAGGAACAAAACTAATGTATATCCTTTATCTCCTCTTCTACCGAGAGATTGGTGTTCCTCCTTGGGCCTACAATGGGAGGAAGACTCCCTGGTTTACTTGGGTATTAGAATCTCGAAAGATCTTTCTAACCTTGTGAGCCTCAATCTAACCCCCTTGCTCAAAACTATTAAAGAAGACTTAGAGAGATGGAACAAACTACCCTTGTCTTTCTGGGGCAGAGCAAACACTTTAAAAATGGCGGTTTTACCCAACATTTTTTACCCCCTTTTTAATCTGAACATCTATCTGCCTAAGTCTTTCTTCAAGCCTTTACACAGAATTTGCTCAGACTTTTTGTGGAAAGGCAAAGCACCACGTCGGGCATATGTAAAACTTACCTGCCCTAGAAAACTAGGGGGGCTACAATTGCCTTACTTCTATGTTTATTATTTAGCTATTCATGCTATGAGATTCTCGCAATGGGCGACTGCAGCCGAAGTAGCCCCAGGCTCTCCCCCCTGGTTAACTTTGGACCGATCTTTAATCGACAGCCACAAGATAGACTTGGAAGCTCTCTTATATATCCCCTGGTCTAAGGTTCCTCAAAATATAAAAAATACCCCGTTAGGATGGGACGTGATGGCCCTACATCAGCTCTACTCTTTGCTTCATAAACCTTACTTAAGGGATCTGACGCAACCTTTGCTCAATAACCCAAACCTACAAATAGGTAATCGCCCAATCAATAACTTCCTAGGCAAATACTCTTCCAAAATTCGACTGGCAGGCTTTGTTTTGGCCGACTCAATGATTCCGGCATCTGTGCTTGCCACTAAATTTGAGGTGAGTCATAACGACTTATTACGACTTTACCAGATTCGCCAGAGTATATGCCTTTTCTTAGGGAAAGGTCCATGGAGCGAAGGAGCCGGAGTTATGCTAGGAAAATTGAAGGAGCTAGCAGAGAGCCAGAAAGCAATTTCCAAGACTTATAAGTTAATTCTGTCAGAGGTAATGCACATATATACTCCTACAGCTCATTACTGGGAGACTAACCTTATTAAAGGATGGCCAGCCAAAATTTGGGAAAAGATTTGGATGGATACTTATTCCTGTATTAAACAGGATAGACTCAGAAATATCCAATTCAACATCCTACATAACCTTTATTTTTCCCCTGCCAAATTATCCCGGATTTATAAGTATTCTCCCCCCGGCTGTGAAGACTGTGGCGACTCTTTTGCCATTTTATATCCTAAACTATGGGCCTGTCCAAAAATTGCTAAACTCTGGAACTCGGTCAAACAGTGGGTGGCCCCTTTTTTAAATATCTCAGCTTTTTTTAATGAAAATGTATGCTTACTAGGGATGTACGCTCAAATTCCAACCTGGACTCAAAAGAGGCAGATGGCAATGATAGCTCTCGTTACCAAGCTGGTAATACTCCGGCACTGGCAGAGCAGTTGGGAACCTTCATTCAGAGAATGGTGGGATGAGTTTTTAAACGCTCTAAATGCTCAAAGGTGTGTTACCAGTTTTTTTCAATCTGCTGAGAAATTTCAGAGGTGTTGGGGTGGATTTCTTGTAAATTTGAAAGACAAATATGGTTACTAGGGAGGAGTGAGCCCGGAATCCCTCTAAGCTAGGGCCCCCTTGGAGCCAGGATAAGCTGTGCTATCTATGCTCCTGGCCGCTCTTCTCTTTCCCCCTTCCCTGGAAGTAGATAGGGAATTTGACATTGGTTTATTAGAAAGGGTCTCTCTTTTACATACTTTTTAGTATCATTCCTTCCCCCCTTCCCCAGGTTTTTTCTTCACTCCTTTAATGGTGTTTCTTTCATTGTCTCCCCCTCCATCAAGGTTTAACCAATGTTTTATTCTGTAGGCTAATCTGAACTCTACCAACTAAATACCTATAAGAAAAGTAATCTGGTTTGTTAGTCCTAGGTATTTGCTGCCAAGTTGGGGGTGGGTTGGGTTGTTTTTTTTTTTTTTTATTAGTAGATACTGCCATATACAAATGCTGGCTTCCACCTTTTGATAATGTTTGTTTGTTTGGTTGGTTTTGTATTATTTGTATTGAATTCCAAAAATAAAGTTATTTGCAAAAAAAAAAAATATGTATGTTTGATAATATGACAAATTTGCTGTCAAGGACACAATGTTACTCACATTACGTTGCCCTTGTGGGAACTTTTAATCCCATTTTTTAGCACCTCTGAACTACAAACTGTCTTTATATTGGGGACTGAAATACTACCACATGCACCCAATGTAAATATGATATGGTTATGACAATTGGCCCAAATAAATTTTGGAACCTGATTGTCACACTTTGTCTCTCGAGTAGCATATTGGTACCTTGCCTCAGTGTTTCGGCACAGAGGTTCTTTGTCTTTTAAATAGTTTTTTATTTTAATGGGTTCACCACAACATATCCAAGACACACTGTCTTAGGGTAGCTGGTCCAGTCCACTGGGGTGTCAAACAGATGAGGCATACTGATGAGTCCTGGTAGGACTAAACACGTGTCTATGTCTTCTGTTAGCACCCTTTGCAAACTGTGTGAGAGGCCTTTTGGCACCATGCAATTCTGCTTAAAGTTGGACCAGCATAACATTCTGTGGTGATTTGCATATGCAGCCCATGATGCTTTGCATTGTGTGGGCATGTGTGATTTTGTATTATATTGGTACCAATATATATATATATATATATATATATATATATATATATATATATATACACACACATAACTTTGTCAGTTATCAAAAAAATCCTTAGCTCTGGAACCACATAATATTTTTTCTCAAAACCTTGAAAAGACACATACTTGGAAGAGGCCCCTTCAACCCAGAAAATTTCATGCAAAAGTCCACACTTTCTAGGCTGTCTGTGAGAGCAAAAAAAATGTAACGTTAGAAGTAGGGAAACTAAAAGGTTTTTTTTTCTTTTGTTGGTGCTCCATGTCTCAAAAATTGAGCAAGATGCCACCAAGTAATTTTTCATTTCTTGAGACTCTGACAGCCTGACCACACATGTCAAATTTTGCAAAGCAATTAAGGTGAAAATCCGGGTTTAATGCAACATTTATCGATAAGCCTAAATTGACAAAAGTATGGAAATGTGGTTTTAGGGTTTCCAACCCTAAAACCCCACCCCTGAAGCAAATCAGAGGTCAAGTCTTCCTTGGGGTTATCAGCCCTAATGCTCACCACATTGTATACACTCATGAAACATACAGTACGCACAAGTGTCCATCACATCTGAGCTTTCTTGCTACCACAGTGGGGTGAGCTTTAGGGTTGACAACCCCAAGAAAGACTCTGCCCCTGATTTGTTTCAGGGTTGGAGGCAGGGTTTTAGGTTAGGACACCCTCAAACCACATTTCCCTACTTTGTCAGTTTAGGCTTAACCCTAAATGTTGCATTAATGCAGTTTTTTGCAAAGAATTTCTTTACTTTCCTGAGATAACATGATGGCATACAGGCCGTGTGCCTTACCCCATGTCCAGAAGCTGAAAGCACTTGGCCTACAGTGGCGGGGTCTTCCTTAGTGTTGTCAACTATAATGCCCACCCACTTGACTGAGCAAACAAGGTCCTGGCATCATGTTTTTTCTTCTTGCAGAGCCCTGCGTGAAGAAAGCTATGACTGATTTTGTTTGCTAAATGTAGGAAGCCATTCTTCTTTACCTCCAAAGAGTGTATTAATATAAGGCACTGGCTTGGAGTTGTACCTTGTGCTTCAGACAGGAAGCTGGGGGGAAGGGCGGGCATTAGGGTTGACAACCCCAAAGTAGACCACGTCACTGATTTGCCAATACTCCAAAGACCCCAAACCCTAATGCTTTTCATTTCTGTACTTTGTGCACTTTGCCTTCTTCAACCCTAATGTCAGCAGTAACATAGTTTTTTTTTTTGCAATTACAGTAGTAGCCAGAGACATGGTCAGATATTTCCAGATATTTTGCAAATTTCCAAAGAGTTTCTCTCTGCTAACCCTACTATGGAAATGCAGAAAGCAGGAAATTTCTCCATAAATATCACAGAAATTTCAGGAAATATTTCACCATGTCTTTGGCTGTCACTTATATAAATTATAGTGGCATTGTCATGCCACTATAGTTAGGGTTGAGGAGGCTGTTTAATGTTAAACTCCAATTTTTGCACTTTAGTAACTTCACAGCCATTCTAGGGATTTGCACAAAAATTTGCTTGTGCTGTTACAACTCTAAGAAATCTTGATATGTCAAGTTTCATTCCAGTTGGTTGTGCACATTCCAAGATCCAGATAGTGCAAAATGTGTTGATATTGGTGTGGGGGGGGGTCTCCTGGTTCATCTGCCCCTAGTGACCAGATGGTTTGGAATTTTGATCTGAAATTTTCTGGGTGGAAAGGGTATGGCCCGGTGTAGTGCCATTGGCTAGTTTGTTAAAAAAAAGTCCGTTCCAGAGTTATATGGATTTTAAATTTTGAAATTTTGGTTCTGAGCAAGTAGGCATTTTAGGACAGATCTTTGAAACAAAAAAAGAATGTGGCCCTACAAAAAAGGATCCTTTTTTGTATGGGGCCAATCATTTTTTGTGAGGAAAAAATCCTTTTTCATATGTCTGCCATTTTCTTTTTACTGTTGAACTTTTAAATTTTAAAGCATAAAAAAAATGTCTTTTAAAAACAAACACTTGAACACTAGCTAAACAAGGCCCATTTAATTAGATTCTAGTGTTTGTTTCTAAAGGTTTTCTGAAATATGTTTTCTGAGTACCCAACATCCAGATCGTCCAGCTTAGCATGAGGAGCTGCTCACCCACATTCTGTGTATGAAAACAGTAGGACTTTCTTGACTTCTGCTGCCGCTTCTGGAACTTCACTACAGGCTGCTGTGAGAGCAGTGAACTGCTGTTTCCCTGGTGTCTATTGGCCCCCCATTGCCATCCCTTTATGTATGTAATGTTGCCTTGTTTCTA
Source organism: Neoceratodus forsteri (assembly GCA_016271365.2). Taxonomy (NCBI): domain Eukaryota; kingdom Metazoa; phylum Chordata; order Ceratodontiformes; family Ceratodontidae; genus Neoceratodus; species Neoceratodus forsteri. The sequence goes on along the minus strand of CM057449.1, from coordinate 575,219,908 downwards.
GTGCCACCCCCAACCTCCAGTTGTCATCCCTATATTTATTTACCATTTCCCTGGTATCTATTGGCACCCCTACCATCTTATTGCTGTCCCTGAAATACATTTGTCTTTCCCTGATGTCTAGTGACACCCCCACATTCCAACTGCCATCCACATCATGTATTTGTCATTCCCTGGTGTCTAGATGAACCCCTACTCTCCTATTGTCATCCCCATAATATGTTTGTCTTTCCTTGATGTATAGTGGCACCCCCACCCTCCAATCACCATTCCCTTAATGATTTTGTCCTTCCCTGGTGTCTAGTGGCACCACCCACCCTTTAATCTCCATCCTAGTCTAAAATAAAGAAAATTGACCGTTGATATTTTTTTAACCTGCAAAAAAAAGGAAATGGTCCCTCGCCAATTGGGCCTCCTACCCCATCTCACACTCACAACCTCTGTACCCCCCTACACACACCCTAACTCCTCTGAGTAGATCACAGAGACAAGATCCATTCTCCAGTTGAAGATATGTCTTGCTGCTGGTACTGCGGATTGCAATATGAGAAACTAAGATAGAGTGAAGCCCGCCAGGATGAAATCCAGTGTCAGAGGTTTCCTACATGAAAAAATGGATTAATTTCCACTGAAATTGCATTGTTTGCTGCAGTAACTCTACTGCAGAATTCTGCAGAGTTGGACTTTATCCTGGTGGGTTTCACGTGTAAGTGCAGTTCAATGTGTTACAATGGGGTTTGGAACTTTGTTACATAACTTTGTCATTTTTTGCATATTTTGACAGTACATTTTCAGCATGGCATTTTTAGGAGCTAATCTCATGACCAATGGTGGTAGAATTATGCAAATCGGCCCCAAAAGGCAATTTGTTGGTCACTTGGTGAAATCCCCTTTTGGGTGGGATTGAAAATGTTTACTGCCGTTGTTCATGAGGTGGGGTCATAACAGGCTGCAGTATGTTGAAACTTTGGGGTCAAAATATGTAAAAATGGCAAAGTTATGCACACATGATGAAATTTTTCTCTTATCACTCATAACTTTGGTAATTTTAAATATTTTGACCCCAAATTTTCAACATAGCCATTTTTACACAACCTCATGAACATAACAGCTATAATTTTTCAAATCCTGGCTAAAATGTGTTTTTGCATCTGTGGCACAGAATGATGTTTTTGATGCTTTGGAATGACATTTCATCAGGGATTTGAGAATTTTCACCACCGGGTTCATGAGGTGGGGTAATACAAAGGGTGTACTGAAAATTTACTGTAAAAATATGGCAAAATACCCACATTATGAGCGAATGTTGAGGTATTTCAATGTTAACTCATAACTTTACTAATTTTCAGTATTTTGACTCCAAACTTTCAACAGAGCCATTTTTTCACACCACCTTATAAATATGATGTGTAATTTTTTTAAATCCTGGATGAAAAGTGTTTTCACACTTCTGTGGGGAACTAGCATTTCATCCAGTATACTATAAATGGTACATGTTGTGTTTATAAGACAAATCATAAAATGAGTATACAGTAAGCATATTGAAAATCTGGGGTCAAAGTTGAAAAAACAATATATAACTGTTAAACTTTGTCAATATTGTCACTCTTGACCCCAGTGGCTAAGCTCTGTGATTCCTTGCTGGTGAGCTGAGTTCAGAGGTGAGCTTAGTTACCCAGCTGGATGGGGTGTGTGGGAGGTGGTGCTGTTATGCAACATCCCCTCAGCCAGGGAATGAAAGCTGCAGGGTTGTTTGCATGGACCAGGGTACCATATAGTGAGGACAACTGTCTTCCAAGCATATGGCCCTACCCCCCCTTGGGTGGCATATGGCCTTGTGCATTGACTTACAGATGCACTCTTTGCCTTATGCATCTGTAGCTGTGGCCACATAGAAGTACAGGGTCTGCAGGGCCCTGCACTTCCACAGCTCACCATTAAGTCCCATGAATTCTTCATATCTGTTATTGCACCAAACTGCAGGGCCTGCAATTTTGCGGGCCCTGCACCTCTGTAGATGGACAGAGTTTTTTCTCTTCATGCAGGGCATCTGCATTTGTTCATGCAGGTCCCTTCAAGACCTGTGTGAATGAGGATACAATTCCACTATCTCAAACAGAAAGGAAATTATTTCCAAATAACTTTGTTAATGCACCAGTTAGGGTAACTTAGCACCACAAAAGTAGGGAAATGTAGCATTAGGGTTTCCAATCGTAACACCCCACTCCCACCCCCAAGCAGCAAAAGGAAAAAACATTAGGGTTTTGTGTCTCTGGAGTCTTGGCAAATCAGTGGTGGGGTCCTCCTTGGGGGTTGTCAACCTTAATGCTCACCCCTCCCTCCCAGCCGGTAGCCTCTAAACCAAAACATAAGGTACAGTTTCAAGTCACTACCTCATAATGATCTACTCTTCAAAGGTAGAGAAGTATGTCTTGCCACAGGTTGTCATCACAGTTTGTTATACCTTTCTTCACACAGAGCCCTGTGGGCCCCATGCAAAGAAAGGAGATCATTGTGATATGGTGTTTGCTCACTCAATGGCGTGGGTATTAGTGCTGACAACCCCAAAGGAAGACAACACCACTGATTCACCAAGACTCCAGAGACCCCAAACCCTAATGTGTTTTCCTTTTGCTGCTTGGAGGGTGGGGTGTTAGGGTTGGAAAATCTAACATCACATTTCCATACTATTGTGGGGTTAAGTTACCCTAACAGGTGCACTAACAAAGTTTTTGCTAACATTTTTTATTTTATTTTGACTTCAAAGTTTCAAGCTAGTCATTTGATGACTCCCCTTATAAGTATGACGTGTGATATTTATAGTATATTGTCCAAAATGTCATCCAAGATTCAAATATGAAACCTGTTACATTTATCAAGTTGTGTAAAAAATGTCTGTGTTGATAGTTTTCAGTCAAAAGATTTTCAGTTAGTGAAGTTATGAGTGAACATTGGAATATTTCAGTGTTCACTCATAACTTGATCATTTTACTATATTGTTACACCAGATTTTCAACATAGTCTTCTCATTACCCCACATCATGAACACAGTATGTTATTTTTTTTTTTCAAATTCTAGCTAAAACATCATTTAGCATCAAAGTGTGAAAAAATGTTTCGGCCAGTATTTGACGAATGAAAACTGTCACATTCATGAGGGCGTGTGAAATAAATAGTTATTTTGAGAATTTGAGGTTAAAATATTGAAAATTACCAGTTATGAGTGAGCACAGAAAAAATGAATGTACTATCATAACTTTGTTATTTTCTTAATATTCTGAGCCCAAATTTACAACATGGCATTCTTATGACTTATGATTGTCTATTCTGTATTTAATTACAAACCAATTTTCTTCAATGTATTATCTGAAACTACTGTGTATATTTCTTCTGCTGTACCACACCTGCATTGTCCTCCTTGTCTCTCACTGTCACACGTTGTCTCCCCTCCCTGCGGTGAGGTGCCTTTTTAAATGTGTCTCTGACTCAAAGGTTGTAAATTCCGATTTATAAATAAATAAATACAAATAAAATGATTCCTCCTCCTGTACCCAGAAGATGAAAATGTTCAAATCCTTACTGGAACACCATTTTATACCACAAGGGAAAAAACTTGTTTCCACCTCGATTTGAAAATGACAGCTGTCAAGTTCATGAAGTGGTGTGAAAGAAAATGGTTATGTTGAAAATCTGGGATCAAAATATTGAAATTGCCAGTTATTAGTGACCATAAAAAATTCAATATATGGTCATAATTTTGTTAGTTTTCATTTTCAATATTTTTACCCTAAATTTTCAACATAGCGTTCGTATGATACCACCTCATTAACCCAGTAGGCTAATTTTTTTTTTTAACCATGCCCAAAAGGGAATTTTGCCCTATGAGTGTGAAAACATGTTTCCAACAAAATTTGAATAATCACAGCTGTCACATTCATAATGTGGTGTGAAAAATAATGGCTATGTTAAAAACCTGGGGTCAAAATATTGAAAAGGCCTGTTATGAGTGAGTGTTGAAAAATTTCAGTGAATGCTCTTAAATGTTGTTTTTTTTATTATTTTTACCCCAAGATTTCAACATAGAGTTCTTATGATCCTACTTCATGAACCTAGTAGGTTAAAATTGCCAAGACTCATCCAAAAGGCCATTTTGCCCCATAAGCACATTTCCACCAGGATTTGAAATATGGCAGTTGTCACATTCATGATGCAGTGTGAAAAAATGGCTATGTTGAAAACTTGTGTCAAACTATTGAAAAGTATCAAAGATATGAGTTAGCACTGAAAAACTTCAACATCCACTCATGACTTTTTTTTTTTATATTTTGACACCAAATTTTGAACATAGCTTTCTTATGAACCTTCCTCATGAGCAAGGGTTATGAAAATGTTCAGATTTTTCCCAAAAGATGATTTTGCACAACAACTGAAAAATTCCTTTTCTGGACAGATTCATGTAATTTCATTGCCCTTGTTCATGAGATGGGATCCAAAAAAGGGCATGTTGAAAATTTGGTGTAAAAATAATAAAAATGACAAAGTTATGAATAAAAGTTCTAACTCCATTGAAATACATTAAACTGGGCTTACCTTATTTTTTTTCATATCACGAGTGCTTGTTCCAGCAGCAGGACATGTCTTTATCTAGAAAGTAGATTTACATTGTGGGACATGTTCAGGTGAGTGAAGTTGTGTGGGGTGTGTGGGGTGGTGCATGCTGAAAGGGGAAGTAGGGAGAAAAAATAAATAAATAAACAGAGGTAAGAGTAAGTATTAAAAAAACAATTAAGGGGTCAGAAATAAGACATGATGGGAGTGGTGCAGTGCAGTGGTTGTGGTGCAGAGCAGTGGCTGTAGAGCAGCAGTCATCTGGGAGACATTCTGGAGGATGAGGTGTTGTCCCATCTGCAGGCAACTCTCTGGGCTGAGGGAGTAGGTTGCTCATCTTCAGCCTGAGTTGGCCAGGATTTGGGGGACCTCCTCTTCCACCCAGGGAACAACAGGGTCACTGCTGTTGCCTCAGAGGTTGCCAAGAAAGAGGAGCAGTTGGACCACAGTAGGCTCAGGCGGGTGAGGGTGGTGGAATAGAGGTGCATCACTCCAGTTGTACCTCTCCACAATTCATATGCCAATTTGACAGAATGTGGTTCCTCTATGGAGGCACCCACAATGGAGACCAAAGAGAATGCTAGGAACCTCCTCAAAGGAGACCAACAGGAGGGTGGCATTGGACCCCACAGGAGGAGAAAACAACTCCTGGTGGTGGACTCCATTGTTGGAAGGGTAGAACTGGGGGAGGAAGGGGAAAGGGAGGTAAGGTGCCTGCCTGGCACCATGGCTTGGAGGGACAGGGAGTGAATCCTTAGGATTGTGGGAGCAGCTGCATGGGGGAGGAAGCTGGATGTCCACCTCAGGACAAATGACCTGACTGGGAAAGGGATCAGAGCAGTGCAGGAGGAGTTTGTGTAGTTGGGGAGGGGTCTTAGACAAGTGGAATGCATGGTAACCTTCTCAGAGGTGCTACCTGTCTATGGCATGGATGAGGCTAGGGTGCTCCACAGCATGGGATTCAATCAGTGGTTGAAAAACTAGTGCAGAGTTCAGGGGTTTGGCTTCATTGGGGACTGGGGTCCTCCTGGAGTGATGCAGGCCTATACTGGTGCAATGGTCTGCATCTGTCCAGGAGGGGAAGCTGGATCCTAGGTGATACTGTAGGTTTAAATTCTTCATTGGCAAGCATTTAAACTAACCAAGGGGGGAGGCACTGGAAAGGGAAAGGGAAAATCCTAGCCTCCCCCAAAAAGTCAGGGTAGTTAGTGAGGTAAACACCAAGACAGAGATGTTGATTGGGAGAAGGGCAGAGGTAAATGGAGAAAATGAAAACAGGCAGTAAGGACAGGGATGGGGCAAAAAGGGTAAGGCAATCAAGAAATGGAGAGTAATGAGTATGAATGCCAGTAGTCTGAGCAACAAGCTCCCTGAACTGGTGGCCTTGATGGAAGAGGGATGCTTGGATATTGTGGCAGTCACAGAAACATGGTACACAGAAACCATGACTGAGATGTTAACATACCAAGGTACACATCCTACAAGAGAGTCAAGGAGGGCAGAAGGGGGGAGTAGTTCTCTTTGTAAGGGAAGTGATAAAATCAGTGGAACAAAAGAGTAAACAGAGAGGAGAGGAGGCACTGTGGGTCACCTTCAAAACTAGAAATGGCACCACAATCTGTACAGGGGTTGTATACAGACCCCCCATCTCAGAGGGAGGGAATGGATAAGGGTATGATAGAAAACATTCTTAGGATGGCAGAAAAAGGGGAGATATTGTTGATGGAGGACCTGAATATGCCAGATGTTAACTGGAGCACCTTTGCTGCAGTCACATCCAAGAGCAGGGCCATTCTTGATGCCCTACAGGGGGCATGCCTCATGCAGCTAGTTTTGGAACCCACTCTGGAGGAAGCAATCTTAGACCTCATACTCTCAAATGGGGACAGTGAGAGGATCTTAGATCTAGAAGTGGGTAGCCATCCGGGAACAAGTGACCACCAAACAGTGTGGTTCATGATAAACTCAGCTGCAGAGTAAAGCCATACAAATGTGAGGGTACTTGACTTCAGGAGGGCTGACTTTGTCAAAATGGGAGAATGCCTTAGAAAACCACTAGCAAACAGGCAAAAGGAGGGGTAGAGCACCAATGGGGAAACATCCAAACTGCCAGTACAGAGGCAACAAGCCTTTATGTGAAGCAAATAAACAGATCAAAATGAAAGAAAAAGCCACTATGGTTCTCAAAAGAGGTGGCAGGGAATGTTTCAGAGAAAAAGATAGCATTTAGGAAGCATAAGAAAACACAGAAAGAGAAGGACAGAGAACTGTACCAGTTAAGGCAGAAAGAAGCAGGGGAGGCAGTCAGAATAGCAAAGGCCCAAAGTGAGGAAAAGATAGCCAACTCGGTTAAGAAGGGGGATAAAACCTTTTATATGTACATTAGGGAGTGAAGAAAGACAAAGGGAGGGATAATGAGAGTAAATAAAGAGGAGGGTGGGTGGGCAGAGAGGGACAGTGAAAAAGCAGGGATACTTAATGAATACTTCTACCCAGTATTCACAAAGGAAGAGGAGGGGGAGGTACCTAATTCAATCAAAAGAGCACTCTGGATAGGTGTCAATATCAGTCCTTTCACAGAAGAAAGGGTTCTGAAAGAACTCATAAAACTAAAGGTGGACAAAGCAATGAGGCCTGATGGGATTCACCACAGAATTCTAAAAGAACTAAGGGGAGAACTAGTAACACCGTTGACTACCCTTTTTCACAAATCATGGAAAGATGGTGTGGTACCTGAGGACTGGAGGAGGGCTGATGTGATTCCCCTTAACAAAAGTGGGAGCAAGACAGAGGCAGAAAAACTACAGACCTGTCAGTCTGACCTCAGTGATCGGGAAAATAATGGAATCAATTATGAAGAAAAGAATTGTTGACTTCCTAGAGGCCAGTGGGGCACAGGACCCAAGGCAGCATGGATTCACAGCAGGAAGGTCATGTCAGATGAATCTAATCAATTGTTTTGACTGGTGACCAAAGTAGTAGACCAGGGAGGGGCTGTGGACATGGCCTACCTAGAGTTTAGCAAGGCATTTAACACAGTCCCACACAAAAGACTGAAAAACTAATTATCCAGCCTGGGAGTAGATCCCAGTGTGGTAGCCTGGGTAAAACATTGGCTAGACAGCAGGACACAGAGGGTAATAGTAAATGGAGCCCACAGTGAAGAAAGGGGGTTACTAGTGGGGTACCACAGGGTTCAGTACTGGGTCCAGTCCTTTTTAATGTCTTTATAAGTGACATTGCAGAGGAACTGGAAGGAAAAGTATTCAGACAAGACAAAGATCTTCAACAGGGTTGATACACAAGGTGGAGTGGAAAGGATGAGAATGGACTTAGTAAGGCTGGAGGAATGGTCAAATGTATGGCAGCTTACTGTATATTCAATGGAAAGAAGTATAAAGTAATGCACCTGGGAAACAAAACCCAAGGGAAGAGTACACAATTGGGGGGTGAGATAATGACAGCAACACAAATGGAAAGGAAACTGGGGGTAGTTATATCAGATGACCTAAATGGGGGCAAGCCATGTGAGAAGGCAGTAAGGAGGGCTGAGGGATACTGGGATGCATAGGGAAAGTCATCACCAGTAGAAAACAGGAAGTTGTCATCCCTCTGTACTGACAGTTGGTGAGATCTCATCTGGAGTACTGTGTGCAGTTCAGGAGACCCAATATCTGCAAAGACATAGACAGGTTGGAGGTTGTCCAGTAGAGGGCAACCAAAATGGTGCAGACTCTGCACCTAAAGACATACAAAAAGAAACTAAAGGAGCTTAATATGTATACCCTCAAGGAAAGAAGGGAGAAGGGGAACATGATAGAAACTTTCAAGTACCTCAAGAGAATCAACAAAGTCCAAGAAGGCAGCATCTTTCAGAAAAAGAGATGTGCAAGAATAAGGGGACACAATTTGAAGGTGGAGGGGATGGCTCAGAGGTAATGTAAGTAAGTATTGTTTTCAGGGAGAGGGCTGTGGATGCATGGAACAGCCTTTCTGAGATGGTCATGTAGTCAAAAACAGTGGGGGGATTAAGGAATGCACGGGACAGAAATAAGGCAATTCTAGTGGGGGTAGGAGGAAGTAGGCTATTGGTTAACTAAGATCTGCAGCTTATACATTAGGTAGGGAAATTGGCAGACTAGGTGGGTCAAGCGGTCCTTATCTGCCATCAAATTCTATGTTTCTATGTTTCTGTGTTTCTATGTTTCCCCAATACTGCACAAGGCCAAAAATTGTAAGGTTTTTATTTCTGGCATTCTTCCTATTTTTAGGGCAAGACTAGAAAAAAATAACACCACAGAAATAATTAATACCAGATTACGTAATTGGTGTTTTCTTAACTATCTTATTTTTCCTGATCATTGGTCTCAGTTTAATAACTCTCCTAGGATGATTGTCCGAGATGGTCTCCATTTGAATAGACTGGGCGCAATTAGTCTCAGTCAGATGTTTCAATCTAAAGTTCCCAATATTACTTTAAACTAGTAGGGGTGTGGGATTCACTATTGAGGGGCTCACCCCATCATGTGACAGCAATATCGAAAAAATAAAGATTCAGGATGTAAAGATTATTTTCTTGAATGCTCATAGTTTAGGGAACAAAATGGACAAACTAATTTTAAGAACAGCTTATGAAAAACCAGACATTCTAGGTATTACCAAAACCTGGTGGTCTTCAGACCAGATTTGGACAGATTGTATTCCAGGCTACACCCTATTTCATTTAAATAGAGCAAACAGGAAAGGAGGAGAGGTTGCATTTTTTGTTTCCTCATCCTTATTAGCTTATGATATTTCTAATAAAATTAAAAAAGACTGTTCGCTAACTGAAACTATTTGGTTGAACATCAAACTTCAGAACAATAAACACTTTGTTTTTGGTCTTTGTTGTAGGCCCCCTGACTCAAAATATGAATTACTAAATGAAATTATTTCAGAAATGTCAGCAGCTGCTGACATAGGGAACATCCTGTTTATTGGGGATCTAAATTTAGGAGACACCGACTGGAAAAACAAATCAGTTAGCTCTAAGTTGTCAAAAGAATTTCTGAATACTAGCAAAAAGCTGAATTTAATACAACATGTTATGTTTCCTACTCACGGTTTTAATACCTTGGACATCATATTCTGCAGTGAAACAGTTAACATCATAGAATGCACCACTTTGGCACCATTAGGGAGCAGCGACCATTGTATTGTTAGTTTTAAACTTCATTGTTTACATTCAGAGTCAGAGAGTGTTACCCAATTATTCACCTTTCATAAAACTGATTTTCAAGGTCTAAATAATTATTTAGCTGGAATAGACTGGTCTAATAGTTTGAATCAGGATAACATTGATGAATTGTGGCAATCCTTTCTTCCATTGTAATGGATGCTGCAAATAAATTTATTCCAAAAAAAAAAAATCTTATCCTAATCCTAAATGGTTTAATATCACTTTACATAAACTAATGAAGAAAAAAAATACAAGAAATATAGATCAAATAAATGTGAAAGAACCTATGCTAAATTTAAATCAATTCAAAAGAGCTGTAAAAAAGAGATTAGGAAGGCAAAACGTAATATGAAAAGATCTATTGCATTGCAAGCACAGAAGGGCAATTGCAAAATGTTGTTTGGTTACATTAACTCCAAAAAACACCCGGAATGTAAAGTAGGTCCTATAACCACTAATGAAGCACTTGTATTTCATCCAAAAGAAATGGCGGAATTCTTTAACTCACATTTCTGCAAAGCATTTAGCTCCAGTGCTAATGCAACTATCCATATAGTTCCTGATAATCAGACATCTTATAATGTAGATATTCCCCAGATATTATTAAAAATAAGTTAAACGCAGTCAAGAAAGGCTGTTCTGAGGGACTTGATAATATTTCTGGTAACTTATTAATAATGAAAGATTACCTCTGTGCACCTCTTAAAATTATTTTCAACAAAAGTTTAAATACTGGCACTGTCCCCTCTGAATGAAAACATGCAAATGCAATTCCTCTGTTTAAGAAGGGAGCAAGAAGCTCACCAGATAACTACCGTCCAATAAGTTGAACTCCTATTATTGGTAAATTGCTAGAGCGCATAATTAAAGATGAACTGGCACCTATAGTGCAAGGTCTAGACTCATTCCAGCATGGGTTTGTTAAAGGTTGTTCATGTTCAACAAATATAGTGAGTTTCTATGATTTTGTAAGTAATCAGTTGGATAAAGGCAAACCATGTGACGTCATCCTCCTAGATTTTAAAAAAGCATTTGACTCAGCTCCTCACTGGACTTTAATTCACAAGCTTCAGCTTTGCAACATCAATCATTTATATATCAGATGGATCATAAATTGGTTATCTGATAGAAAGCAGAGAGTGATTACAGATGGACATACATCTATTTAGAAAAATGTAAACAGCTGTGTTCCACAAGGTTCTGTCCTAGCTCCAATAATCTTTCAGATTTTTATATCTGATCTATCCTATAACATTCAAAGTAACATCACAAAGTACATGGATGACTGTAAAATTGTAAACATCTGTATGAACATGGAAGATTACATGGTCATTCAAGAGGCTTTAAGTAGGTTAGAAGCATGGTCAGTAAAATGGAACTTACTTTTTAATATATCAAAATGTGTGTTCTACATTTTGGTAAACATAATCCTAAGTATGTATACCATCTCTATAACTCTCCTCTGTTAAGCAAAGACAGTGAAAGAGACCTGGGTATTATGGCTGTCTCTCAACTAGATTTTGACACTCATATCACACATACAATTAGTAAAACAAATGAAACCTGGTGGGCTATTCACTATAATATAACATCAAACAGTTCTGATATTCTGTTATCCCTATATAGAGCATACGTAAGACCTTATTTGGACTATGTCTCTCAACTATGGAATCCCTCTAAAAGAAGGGGCATTGCCAAAATTGAAAGGGTACAAAGAAGGGTGACCGAATATATTATTTCCAATAAAACCATCTCTTATGAGGATAGACTCGCTAAATTTAATTTAATGATGCTCAAAAATAAGAGACTGAGAGGTGATCTCCTATTTGTCTGGGACATCATACATGACCCTTATCTATTAACTGAATGTGGTGTCGATTTTAAAGCAAATTCAAGTAACTACTAGAGGACATTCACTGCAACTCACAAGAAATAGGTGCTATTCTAAGAAAAGGGCTTATTTCCTTTCCCAGAGAGTTGTCTGACCCTGGAATCTGCTTCCTTTGTGTATTATCATTAGCAGTAATAAGACTACTTTTAAGAATACTTTTACTTTTTAGGAGGCAGTATAGAGCAGTGGTCTAAGGCTTTGAGCTGCAAATCTGGTAATATCCAGCAGACCAGACCTGGGTTTGAATCCCACAGCTTCCACTTGCATACTGTGTGACCCTGAGCAAGTCACTTAACCTCCTTGTGCTCCCAGGTCGCTCCTGTAAAAAAGCTTTCAGCTTAGTGTGCTATACCTGGTTAAATGACTAAATAAAAAAAAAAGAATAGACTTGATAATTTTATGATATCAGGAAAGGTCTTAACATTCTATATGTAGCCTTGAAGCTCCATGGGCTTATTGCCTTTTGTTTCTTTCATTTCTTAGTATGGTTCTTAGTATGCACAAGAAAAATATTTATAGAAATCAGCGGGGCCATGCACATAAACATAATGATATGGAGAACCCTGATAATCTTGCTAACCTTGCATCTGTTATTCAGAATTGTTGTCATGCCATAACTGGCCATAAGAAACTAGTTACACCTGATTTAGGAGATAGAATAAAGGGTGGAATGGCCCCAAACAATTTCTTTCATATGAAATGTTCAAAGAGGCAAAGTTAAGTATTGACAAATGGACAAATCCTACAAATATAGAATATAATAAAGATTTTTTTTTTTACCAGTGAAGGACATTTTGTTTCTTATTCTATTCTTTCCAACCAAATGTTGAAAACAATAAAACAATAAAAAAATCCATACTTTGCCTATGTAGTAATCTTGGAAAATCTGGGAGCATTTAAGGAGGAAATCTCAAATTTAACGACTGATGTATTCTTTAACCAGGCTATCTTAAAGCAATTAAGAAGTAAAGAACAGTTAAACTATGATTCATCCTGCTATATATTGGAAGGAGATGGACCTAAAAATATGCTAACAAGGCAATTCAAGTGCCCTTACCACCTCCTTTAATTAAAGAACAATATGAAGTAACATCATACGAGAAAGAGAAAAAGAAGAGCTCAACAAAGGACTAGAAAATTAAAAAAGATGTCAAAAAATCTGAAACTTACTAAAAATACTAAGAGATAAATAAAAAATTACAAAGATGCAAGAGAAAAGGACTAAAACAAAAACAAATACAAGTAGAAACAGTGGATTAACCAAAAAAAGGGGGTACTACTAAAAATAGAAGGGAACAAGATAATATGATTAAGCAGAAAGTGCAAAATCAGATACAAAATGATATACAGCTAACTAGACAGCAAGAGGAGAATAAACAACATTTTTTTAGGCACTGTCTAATCAAAATCTGAATAAAGACAACACTGAAGGGAATGGGAGGTACTTGGTCAGGTGAAGTTGAAGGATTCTCAGATAAACAAGTAATGGGAAAATATATGAAAGAGTGATCTGATAGTGCTGCTACACCTGACACTTTCATTTCATTTGATGCTTATGTTGAATGGGAGGGAAGTTTATCTATAGGAACTGAACTCCTTCTAGAGATCTATGGAGTGGGCCTATTGGAAAATGAAACCACAGCAAAACTGCTGAAATGTATCAAGTTCATACATAGAAACATAGAAACATAGACATAATGATATGGAGAACCCTGATAATCTTGCTACTGTACATTCTAGCAGAGGAAAGGGACATATGTGTGGCATGTCCACCAAACTCAGCATATAAGGACTGTGTTTCAATTTATTTAGGTAATGAACATCTGGCTTATAAGATTGGGGAGCAAGTAACTATTTTTCAGGCATTAGGGATCAGGATTTCTGACACTTTAAAAGTTCCAAGGCCTTTGTTTATTGTTGTATATGTTGTTGTGTTGTGTCTTGTTCATATTTTTGAATATAACAAAAAATATATTGAATTAAACAAAAAAGTTCCAAGGCATTCAGGGAATAACTTGAAAAGTTCTGGAGCTACTGCTCAAAGTAGAACCAGAATGGAGAACTTAAATAAAATTAATAGAGCTCAGAAGAAGATAGCTAAACATGACTTTGGGAACAAATTATCCTGGGAAAAAAGAACCCTCTCAATCTTTGGATGGAAGACAGTAGAGGGAGAGATAATAGGAAAGGTGACACAGGAACTGGCAGTCTTTCTTTTCCGGTCTCTTGGGGTAAATGTTGCACACAGCATCATGTCTTGGATTAAAATTAATAAGGATATTTCAGATACCCCACAATTAGACATCACATTCAAAAGTTAAAAACTTGCTGATTTGGTTCTAAAATCTTCACAAGTACTGGATGTGTTGGGAATATTCATAACACATTTTGAATCCTTAATTTCATATTATGACCCTGTTCATATTCTGGAAAGGTTTTCTAAAAACATGGAAAGTTTAGATGTTGAGGGAAATAATAGATACTCAATTCTGCAGAAAACAAACACCATCTGAATGATATAAGGAAAAGCCATTAGAGTTATGTAACCCAGAAAGGATGGAAGGAAAAATAGTGCTTATATCATGGACTGTTGCTGGTATTTCATATGAATTGGCAGATAACGAAACTAGATAATTTCTGGTAAAGAATTATATACTCTATCTGAAAGAGAGCTGATCCTCTAATATTCCTTTAATTTCAGGATTTACACCTTATGCTATCCCAGGTATGAGAGGGAAAAATATGGGCATAATGAAGTAGGAATGTACATATGCTGTATGTTAAAACATCATTGAACTTGTAGGGTATGGTAATTCTTTTATCAACAGATTATATACTAATTCTAAGATTAGCTAGGGAAAATATTAAAACGTGTAATCATAAATATCTATTTTCCTCCAAATAATAAACAATTTGTGGATAACTGGATACAGTATAAATCAGTAATAAAAGAGTTAATGGACAAATATGAAAATGAGGAACTCTTAATAGTAGGGGATCATAATGCTAGGGTTAATATACATAAGACACCAGATAATTAATCCAAGAGTAAACTGGATTAGAAGATCCAAGGATCAAAAATTAAATTTGCAGGGTAAAAATCTCTTCTGATTAATGTCGGATGGAAACTTTTGTCTGTGCAATGGCCATTTCTCAGGGGGCCAAAAAGGGAACTTTACTTAAATGGGCCAATTGGTATCCTTTGTTATAGATCTGTCTTGGGCTAACCTGCAAGTATTAAAAATCGGTTATGATTTAAAAGTAAAAGAATGTTCAGTCTCTTCACATGTACCAGTTGTGGTAATATGGGATACTCCGTACTTTCCAGAAATACCTATAAATTCAAATAGGAATCTGGAAGGTATGAAAGTAATTAATGAAAACAGAATTAGGTGGAACAATCAATGTAACACTCTTTGCAGAAATATTTAGCACAGTAACTGTATCTAATATTGCTAATGACACTGTGAATCCTGAGGTAAGAGGTGAGCTAGTATAAAATTGGTCCTCATTAAATTCATACATTTGACCATTTATGAGAACCATAACATCATTAAAGAAAAAAACAAACTATGTGGTTTAACAAAACATGTAAAAATGCAAAAAATAAACCCCTCCCAAAAAAGAAGAAGCTGGTAAGACACTGTAAAGATTCATGGACCAAAGAGAATATCTTGATCTTAAACAGAACAAAGAAAAAAATATAAAAAAGTTACTCAAGGCTGAAAGAGGCTAACAGAAAAATGTGATAGGAACTTAGAGAAACTATATATAACAGATCTGGATATTGGTTAGTAAAGGTTATGGTGGCTATACAACAGCTATCAAGGCATACTGTACATGGCCCCTTATATTTGAAAGGAACACTTTTAAACTCATATTATACAGAAGTAGAGGATGTAGATTTCAGGAATAGTTATCTGTCAAAACGTCATTGAAACCAGCTATGGACACCTTATCCAATATATATATATATATATATATATATATAGAAAATGAGATTATTGATGCAGAAGCAAAGGCTCATGCAAACAAAGCCGCTGAACCAGATCAGTTACTGGTGAATATATATATATATATCCTTTCAAACTGAATATGCTTTATTGATTAAAAAAAATACCATAAAACAGTTCAGTGATAGCAACAACAAAGATTAACACCAACTGATGGAGTATAAGACAAACAAATTAATCATACACGGTACACAGGTACAAAATATGAGGTACTATAATGATAAACTATAGATATAGGATAAAGCAACAACCCTCCCTACAAACCCACCCTCCTCCCCCACCACCAGAAGATCCTACAGGTGTGAAAACTGACTTTGGAAAATCAGAAACTGCGCAATCAGAAAAATTTGTAGTATTTAACCATTAAGGGACTGCATGACTACAGAGACAAAGGAGGTCAAAACACATCAGGACCATAAAACCAGTGAAAGGGAAACACAGGGTATTGAGGCCACAACTAACTATAATGTTAACAATGTGTACCAAGGTTCACAAATCTTCTGATAAGTGCAAAGATGATTTGACAAACTGGCTATGGTCCATTCAGCTGTAAAGCAAAGAGAATCACCCAATATCATTCAGTCAAAGATGGAACATTTTGATCGATCCAGTGCTGCATTATAACCTTCCTTGCACATATGGAGACAAGCGCCATATGTTACCATTGGTTACCAATCAGGGTGTCACCATATTCCCCCAATATACACACTTCAGGTAGGAAGGCTTCAGACAACCCCAAAAGAGGTTCTAATCTGTACTGGATTGCCTCCAATAAAGGGATAACTCTTTCACAAAACCAGAGATTATGACATAATGTGCCAGGAGCCCTGTTACATCTGGAGCAGATATTCAAGGGAAGCCTGACCATCATATGCAGTGTATTAGGGGTGTAATAGAGATTGTGTAGCATCTGAAATTGTAGAAGATGGTATCTGTCCTATTTAATGTATTTGTACAGAGATTTCCAAGGTTGTGGCCAACTACGAGGAGAATCAATTGGTGGCAAAACCTGATTCCAGTAGTAATATAACTGACCCTCAGACGTGGCCATGAAGGAGCATAACTGATGGTAATAGTAGGAAATGACATGAGAGGAAGAAGCTGAAAAATACATAGACAGAACCTTTGTCTCATATGAATTATCCAAATAGCCTAAGCCAAAGGGGTGCAGGAGCATGTGAGTAAGTTGAAAATATTTAAAACAAACTGTTGAGGGCAGTCTAAATTTGTCCTTTGCTTCTTTGAAAGGGAGTGGTGTCAGGTCCTTAACTATATCCACAACCATAGTCACCATAGCAAAAGGCCAAAAAGATGTTCTAAGAAGGTTACCCCCAATCCTGAAGTTAGGATTCCCCACTAAAGGTTGGGAAATATCTTTGAATGGAGAAGTACATAGTGCAGAACACAACTGCACATGTACCCATATGGATTCTGCAATGGGGTTTCCTTGTACTGACCTGGAAGGTTTCTTAAGAGGAATGTAGAGCAGCACAAAGATATCCAACCCCAGCTGTGAACAGAGGAACCATTCTATTTCCTGCCACAGAGGGATATAAGTACAGGAACTATCCTCAGATGGGGACTTGAGCCATTGGAACAATCTGGGACAATTGATGGATGAATAATAAAAATATAAATTGGGCACCTGCAGGCCTCCTTGCTCTCTAGTATGCTGGAGTTTGAAAAGAGCTCTCCAGGGTGTCTTACTGCATCATAAAAAGGAGGATATAATTCTATCAATTTGGGAAAACCAGGACTTCAGAAGGAAGTGGTATGTACAAATCCTTTCAGGACTGGTGAATTCCTATTTTAAGATCCTTATTTAGTCATATTGTTCAAGGAGGTCAAATTCCTCCCAGTTGGTTAGGAAGCATAATTGTTCCACTATATAAGAAAGGAAATGCCTCCATCCCTAAAATGTATCATCCTATAAGTTTGACAGATACGTCACAAAATATATTCTCCAAAATTCTGCTTCAAAGAATACAAGATTGGCTTAATGAAAACCTGATATTGAGCGAATACCAAAATGGATTTAAAACATAATGTTCAAATGACCAACATTGCTATGTGCTTTCTCATATTATTTGGAAATATGTTAGAGTAAAGAAGGCAAGGCTGTTCAGTTGTTTTGTGGATTTAAGTGCAGCTTTTGATAGCATAAGAAAAACTTTGTTATGGAAAAAACTGAAGGATTTGGTGATGGACCCAGTCTTAGTAGACATTTTGATAAGGTTATATTCTGATACATGGTCTAAAGTACAGTATAACCAATTTGGCAGTATGACTTTACCAATTAAGACATATTGTGGGGCCAACAGGGATGCCTGTTAGTCCCAACACTTTTTAACATGTATATAAATAATATTCTAGGAAATTTGGAGAATCAAGATTTCCATTTGTCAGGGATAAAGAACAGGAAAATTGCATGTCTCACTTATGCCGATGATACAGATCTGTTATCAACTTACTTGGTGAGATTACAGAGAAACGTGGATCATTTTTCCACACAATGTACAGAAAATAGACTTACAATTAACAAATATAAAACTAAGATGGTTATTTTGGTAATTAAAGCAAATAAATTGGTCTCTACAAAAATATTACAATTATCTAGGAGTTAGGATCGTGGAAAACTGTGCCTGGAAATCACAGACATTATATAAATAAGTTAAATTAAAGATTTCTTTAAATGCATTTAAAAATGTGAATGTAAAGACAAGTAAAGGTTCACTAGAAGAAGCCATGAAATGCTAAAGTACAGTCTAGCATTCTTTATGCAACAGAAATTTGGAGATTACTGGAAATTAAACTGTTGGACACTATCATACATGAATTGTATCATTATTTACTTATGATCCCCAAATCAGTTCCTTGAGAATTGACAAGACTGGAACTGGGCCAATTTTCATAAAAAAAATGTATAACAGAGAGGCAGCAAATGTTTTTGCTTTGCCTTTTTTTCTTGCCAGAGGCCTGTATTCACAAATATTGTCTCAAAGAAGAAATCCAATATTCCTTGATGGGTTTTCAATTTCTGTCCACTCAACTAATTAAGAGTAAGTTATTCCATTTGGGCTTGGGGTGTTTACTCACTGAAGTATATTTAAGACCCAGAGAAGAAATAATATCACAAATAAAAAGAAGGGTTAGGGATACTGAGATTTTAAATAATTTACAAATTCTTATGAATTTGAAACATTTTAGATGGTAAAAAATACTAAAACCCAGACATCTAATGGAACCATTTTTAAGGAAAATAGTCAGTCCAGACAGAAGATGTACAATAATGAGATATATAGAGTAAAACCAGTATTTTTCTGTAAGTGTAACATGAAACATGAAGATGATGTAAAACACATTTTACTTATTTCCCCCCTTTATACAAAAGGGAGGTAGGAATAGTTGAGCATCATTTTAAAAGATTTTGACTTCACCCTGATCAAATTATTCTATATCTGTTCATCTTATGATATGAACATATTAAATAGGGTGTATGGCTTTTTGTCCACAGTTCACTTATAATTTAGAATGTGGAATATACAGGGTAAGACATTATATTATATGTATGTTGAAAACCAAGGGATAACATGAAATATATTTTACTTGTCCAGATTAAATGAAGACACTGGTATAATAGGACACATGCTTGTTAGAGATGTTCTTATATGATGCTGCTGTTGGACTTGTATTAACTGTACGTGGAATGTATTTATTTATCTGTATTTTTATTTTAACCATATTTTGTAAAGGCACATAGCCAAACACTAAACTAAATTGACTGAGTATTTAATTGTTGTTTTTATTTATTTCCTGTTGTATTTGTATTTGCAATGTAATTTAATTGTATTCTTTGTATGATCTGATAGTGCTTGTAATGATCTCTTTCATCATTGAACAATGAAAGCTACCCACCTACCTATTTCAAACACCATGTCCAAGGTGGATAAGTGGGGAATCGGGAGCATGCCAGGCTCTGCAGTGTAAAACCACTATTCCAGGGGGCAAGTGGCAGCTGGTGTGTCAAGGACTGTCTGAGACTAATGGTAGATAAGCAGACAGCTGGTATGTCAAGGAACAAGAAGAACTGTAGCACTGCTGGACTCTTTCTCCTGTATTTTCCTCCAATACCCTTGGAGATATACATGGCCATGCTGTGGACAGAAATTCATATGCAATGGCATAGAGACATATTTTGATCCAGCCAGTTGTCATCTCCCACACACTGACAGTACTGTCATCACCATAACTCATGGTCACACAGTTGATGCATAGTGGCAGCAGCAACTCTTATGCACCTTAGGAGGAGGAGAGCATCCTATGAGATGCTTAGTCCTCCCTTTCCTTATTGATGGCCCTCCAACTACTCATGTTCTTTCCCGAACCTGGGTCACAATAATCACGTACAGTAGTACTACCACTGCTGATGGGCCAGTGACTTTTTTGCATCTGTGTATTGTAGTAATTGGACAACAATGCAACTCCATTTCTCTAGGCAAGCAGCACCTTTGCAAACAGCATCAGGCTGATGGCTGAAGTATATTTGGGGGATATTGTTGCTATAGCATTAGACAGTTATGTTCTATTACAGTACCTACAGGTTAAACTACTGGTGCCTCCAAGTCTCATTGTCTCACTGTTGACTGTACATTCAAATCATGGACTTAGGCTTTTCCTGGACATTAAAGCACAAACTGTGAAATTTATACCCAAATGGCAGAATAGCAGCTCTAATATAAAAAAGAAAATACCACTGCTTGTTGATATTACATGGGGGAAGCAATGTCACTTTGGAGGTGGGTGTGATCTTTTGCAAATACAGCTTTGAACCATCCAGTATCACCTACTAGAACATCCACAGATTGCAAAATTCCTCGTGAAATATTTCACAGAATGTGGCAATGAACTGTGGAATTTGCTACATTGAACTGCAAATTGAATGTACTCAGAATTTACTTTCACAGTTCATACGTATTGTTCCACAGTTCAACAGCAAAGTTTGCAAACTGCAGATAAATAAATTATCTAGTGAAATTCATGGCAAGAAACTTTAATTCTGCACTTCATGTCTATAGTTCTACCACTAGTGAAAAACTACCACAGTACGAGGCAAAAACTCACAGTAAATATTTGAAAGATCAGAATTTCACTGCAAACTAAAGGGTAGAAAATTCTGCAAAAGTTTAGAAATGTTGCAAATCTTCTGTGGAAATGGAATTAGCAACTTTCACCCAGCTTTAATGTCTGGTATGACCCTCATTCATTGATATGGCTTGATCAATTTTTTCACCTTATACCTGAAGGTGTAGCCCCAATACATGACCAACAGTGGCAACATTTTGACATGGTAAAACATGGTATATATAGATGGGCCCCTACTGTTGCCTCTTTGGAAAGATGCACTGCAGGCTACAAAGATGATATTAAGGCAATTGTGTGGACTCCATACTTTACACTGATATTGTAATACTGTTCAACTAAACTACAGAAGCTCGGCCTGACAACTGTCATCAGGTTAGTTGTTGCCACTCTGGTTTTATACATACATTTATTGCAGCAAGTGGAGTTGGTGGGGGGGGAAGGGAGATGTTACTTGATATTGGTCACCTTCAAGGCCATAGTGCCTTCTACTTTGCTGATATCATGACCCTTCCCTTTGGTGTTGTTAACTCCGCCCCTTCCCTTTTCTTTCATTATTGATGACAGGAGGTTTGGTGCCCCATTAAATTGTTTTCACTCCCTTGTTTTATGATCAGGTCAGCACAGAAATAAGGTAGTCTCAGACCCTTATACCCTCTTGGAGTATCCATCTGAGGGCCCTCTATAGAGGTTTTACTTCATTACAGAGCTCCACCACCCTGCAACATAAAACATTCCTTAAGGTCCTTTGCTGGAAGCCCTTACAAAGCTCCTGATTGGAGTCTCTCCACCTGGTTGGCACAAGGACTCCATTAGAAGTGCATCTTGAATTTGGATGTACCAGCAGAGTTGGAAGGCCTGCCTGGTTACTATCCCCTCCAGTTACATAGAAGAAGGGGAACAGGTAATTTTGGCTTCTCTTCTAACTGAGTTAACACTTAAAAAATGTTGGTAATTTTCAAGTTTATTACAAGTGCACTGACCTTCTCCAAGTGCCTCCTGTGATGGGACAAGCACCAAAAAGTGGTCCAAAGTAATCATCAGAGAGTCACGGATGTAAAATATTTTATTTACATTGCATGAACAAAAAATTAAAAAAGGTAGTTTCTGTCCCCTAATATCATGGTTCAGAGCAGCAAGGAAATGACAATAGAAATCCACCACATAGCATGTAAATGCTGAAGCTAAGTTTGTAGTTCAAACAATTTCAGAGTCAATTTTCACTAAACATTTCAGTAGAATGTTGAAGAATCCCCCTTCAGCTAGTTAAGTGGTTATGTAATAAAACACTCAGAGCTTGATTTCTGAAAATTCCATAGCATGTCTTCCTTCATAAATATGGAAGAAATTAGTAATATATCTTCCTTCATAAATAATGAAATAAATTGGTAATACATCTAGTGTAGAGTTTACCCATATAAATAATGTTGAATTACACCAATTAGAATTATTTCAGAAATCCATAAGTACATTCATCTAATTTTTTTGCATACATTTCCATTCAGTAAAACTACAATATCAGCTCAGGGGTATCCTTTGTAGATCACTGTAGTAGCAAGATAAGTTATTTTGCTGACAAGTTTCCAAAACCATGAATGTGCAAGTACTCCTAAAAAAGTGTCAACGTGCTAGTAGAAATAAAGTGCTGAAAAGTTCAGTAAAATGCTAATGGTCCCAAGGGTTTGGACTATATAGTGAAATGAGCAGAGCAGCACTTGGTTAAACACAGGAATGGTACTTACATGAAATTGTTTTCAGAAAAAGATGAAACTTTATTGCAGATTACAAGCAGTCATGAACAATTATGATTTGAAAAAGCTGTATATTCCCAAAAGCCATTATTCTGTAACTCCACTCAAAATCAAAAGGGTAATGGACGCAAAATAATTATGTTCATTAACAAACTCATATGTTTTTGGATGCAGGCTCAGAACAGTTAAAGGGAAACAATGGAAAAGACAAAGCTTTCCTCAGACACTGCAGAAACTCTCAATTAGTGCTTTCAGACAGTAGCAACTTTATTTAATGATTTAGAACAGCTACTCACAACTTCCAATTCCTGTTGCTGGCAACAGCCATTTCATGAGCAGCAGTGAGCTTCCTCAGCTCACTGTATGCTAATATGCCTGTTTCACCTCAGCTATTGGTTGGCAGGACATATTAGCATAACCTGAGCTCAGGAAGCTCTCTGCTATTCATGAAATGGTGGCTGCCAGCAACAGAAAGTGAAAGTTGAAGGCCACTGTTTAAATCACTAAAAAATCAGTTAGAGTAATTTGCTTAAAAAATGTTACTGTCTGAAAGCACTAATCAGGCATTTTTGTAGTGCCTGGGTGAAACTGTACCTTTTCCACTGTTTCCCTTTAAAGCATAATGCTCTCATAGTTGCCGTAATGTGTTGCTTGCATTCATGGTCGAGGATATCCACCAAGTTTCTATTTATAACAGGGAAGGCTCCATGTACCATACATGAGGACATATTAAGATTTAGGAATTACATTATACAGGGGTTGTGCTTGCAGATACACTGTGAATTACTTGCATGTTGAAAAAATTCCTTATTAGTCAGTTGTTATAGCCTATGTCAGGACTGGAGAACTGCACTGAGGGAATAGTTTCAAAATGCAGTGTAAGCTAGCAGTTCTAGAACACCATAGGATGACAAGAAACACATTTTAAAACACATCATGCTTCTGGTAGGACTTTTTGATCAGAAATACATCTGCTCATATGTGTTGAAAGTCGTCTGCTGTACATAGCATTCAAAATATCCATCAATCCATATTTTTGAGTAGCAATGGCGGGTTACCCTCTCTCACTCATTAAAAGAGGCAAATGCTGAACTGATTTAATGTTAGGGATCCTTGTTAAAAAAATGTAGTCTAAGGACTGGCCCTTGCAAGTATTTATGCAAATGCTAGTCACAATATTTTTTATTCAGATCTCTGTAATTTTGCCAGATGTGAGGTGTGTAATATATACCCTAAAGATTCAATGTAATGCCTCAGTTTCTGTTAGATATAGTGGTGACTCCATTCATTACCTGCTCAGTTTCATATAGAAGGGAATTTCATTTAGTCACACTGTAGTTAAAACTCAGTAGCTGTACAGGTGTAGTTAAAAGTAAACTACACTCCAGAGGATGACCCTAGTGTTTTTGAAAGGAGTTTTAGGGCAACACCACCTCCCATGACAGCTTGACTGTTCAGCTGAATTTGGTGCAAGCATCCATTTGAAGAGCTGCAGTTGTGAAGCTCTTGGTCTGGAAAGGAAATCCAACTTGTTGATGGCAACAGGAGTGAACTGAATAAACCAGGCCAACAGTTGCCAGATGAGGTTCAGCACTCCTCCATGTGACTTATATAGTTACCTCAAGCGTCTTGTCATGTTAGGTCCCCCGGAGCTGTTTCAGATGTGTGTGAACTATGCTGTCTAATCAAGTATGTGGTGTGTATTTTATCACACAGCATCATGCCACATAAATCAGGGCCAGGGTTTAAAAAAGCAAATACACAATTTAAACAACAGTACTGTCCAGTCAAGAACCTGTCACAATATGTGACTTAGCTGTGAGTAGCATTTTCATAGTGAGAACTATTGAGTAAAGTATTCATAAT
Organism: Neoceratodus forsteri; assembly: GCA_016271365.2. Taxonomy (NCBI): domain Eukaryota; kingdom Metazoa; phylum Chordata; order Ceratodontiformes; family Ceratodontidae; genus Neoceratodus; species Neoceratodus forsteri. The sequence goes on along the minus strand of CM057449.1, from coordinate 575,195,425 downwards.
TGAAATAAATGTATTATTTAGATCCACCCAGCAACCCAATGCACATTGGGCTAGAGCAAGCCATTAAGATAATATTTGAGTGCAAAGATAATCTTTTGCCACCGATATATGATCACATGTATATTGAAACTAGGACTGGTTTACAGCACACTATTAATGGCAACAACCTGCAGCTGGGTGCCTGTTTAACTTAAAGCTGAGTGTGGCACCAGCCCAAGCAACCTCATAGCTGTGGGTCCTGCAGAGATTTGTATCATTAATCCATGGACATGGCTTCTGTTCCCTTGCAGTCCCTGTGGGTACACCAAACACATATTACCCACTTGTCAATATCCCAATACATTGATACATAAATGTTGATAGCAGATAAGTACCTACTACCCACTTAGTCTGCCCATTTGAGCGCTTATCTGTACTTCCTCAAGCTTCCTAGAACTAGGTTTTTCCTCCACCCCCCCGACTACTAGGATCCCCGTATGCCTATCCTATGAACTCTTAAGTCCTGTAATCGTTTCTGCCCCTACTGCCTCTTCTGACAGAGTTCCATTTATCCACCATGCTCTCTGTCAAGAAGTACTTCCTCACATTCCCTCTGAACCTCACTCCTCCAGTTTCATACAATGTTCCCTAGTCCTGGAGCATCTTTTTATATTATAAAAATCTGTTTTTCTGCATCTTGTTCTTCCCCATGAGGAACTTATACTGTATCTCTCAATCATATCCCCCTCCCTCCTCTCCTCAAGGGAGTACATTTTTAAGTCTTTTAGCCTGTCCTCATAGATACTGTGATGTAATCCCTGCACCATCTTGTTTGCCCTCCTCTGAATTGCCTCCACCATGTCTATGTCCTTTAAAAGGTAAGGTCTCCAGAACTGGACACTGTACTCAAGGTGCGGCCTCACAAATGTCTTGTATAGTGGAATTATGACCTCCATTTTCATGATGGTGATACCCCTGCCTATGCATCCCAGCATCCTGTTTGCTTTTCCAGTCAACTTGTCACACTAACTCCCCATCTTTGGTTCAGCAGAGATGGTAATCCCTGGGTTCTTTTCCTGCTTGGAGCATTCTATATGGATCCATGGCAGGAGCTCGACAAAATTTTTTTCGAATGCCCCGTCAGCAAAACTGGCAGATAGACTGCATTCTGCAGTCAGCTGCTGGTTCACACTGTCCATCCTTGTTTTCTTTGGAGGCTTCACCCCTAGAACCACCACATGGGGGGCTGCCCCCCCGCACCCCCCCACTTAAAGATTATCAACTCCGAGTTGGAGCTGATTGCGGTGGTGCAGGACCCCTGACAGACAGTGTTGGGTTCCAGCAGGTTTCCCACAGTGGCATGGTGCTGTAGTCACTGTGGGGGACCTCGCTGGTGAAATGTCGCTGTCGGGGGGGTAACCGATTCTATATCCCTCCCCCCCCCAGCTGATATACCTTTCCTGGCTTCTTGTCCCCCATGTGCATTAGTTTGCATTTCTCTGAATTAAATCTCAACTGCCACTCCTTAGACCAGTCCTCAGGCTTCTGCAGATCCCCCCTCATTACATCCTCACCCACCGGTGTGTTCACCCTGTTGCAGAGCTTTGTGTCATCAGTGAACAGACAAATTCTCCCCTCTAGGTCATCTGTAACGTCACTGATAAAGATATTGAAGATGAACGGACTTAGCACTGATCCCTGCGGCACCCCACTGGTCACCTTTACCTATCTGAAGTGACAGCCATTTACCACCACCCTCTGCATCCTGCTATCCAGTCAATTTCCCATCCACTGCACCATCATCCCACCCACTCCCATGTTCCCTAGCTTGTTTAACAGCCTTAAATGCTGCACAGTGTCAGAGGCCTTGCTGAAATCCAAGTAGGCCACATCCACTGCCCCCCATCTACCTCCAATGTCACCCAGTCAAAGAATTCAATGAGGTTAGTCTGGCAGGACCTTCCTCCAATAAAACCATGTTGCCTTGGGTCATGTAGACTATTGGCAACCAGGTGTTCTACTATTATTTCCTTCAGTTGTGTTTGAATAATCTTCCCCACTACTGAGGTCAGGCTGACTGGTCAGTAGTTTTCCGCTACCTCTCTGCTCCCGTTTTTGTATAGGGGGACTACATCAGCTGTTCTCTAGTCTTTGGGTACCTTTCCTGTTTCCAGTGACCAACTGAACAGGGTTGCCAGAGGTTCAACCACTACCTCTCTTAGCTCTCTCAGCACCCTGGGGTGTACAACATCTGGCCCCATATCTTTATTGATTACTATTCCTTCCAGTTCCATTAGGACCCCTTTCCCATGGAAAAGGACTTGTATCAATTTCAGTGCCCTTACTACCCTTTCTACCCCTTACTGGTCCATTTCCTGTCCCCTCCTTTGTAAAGACAGAGCAGAAGTATCTGTTCAGTATGCCTGCTTTGTGGTTGCCATCCTCCACTCTTCTTCCATCCTCCCCTTTCAGCCTCAATATCCCTTCCTTTGCCTTCCTTTTCTCAGTGACACCCCTTTTAAAGGTTTTGTCCCTTCTAACCACTGATTTGGCAATGCACTCCTCTGTGTATGTGTACCAGCCCCAAGATATTGCCACTTCTACTAGGGTAAATTATAAGACAGGCACTGACAATCTTCTTGACTTGATCCTAGTCATTCATTCTGACAGGATCATCGCAAGTATAGTCTTGCTCGACTTCCTTAATGACCACGCCACTGCGACCTGCAGATGATCTGCAAAGGTTGAAGAAAAAAAAATTCCTCCAACAAAGAAGCATCAATATTCAAAACCCATAAACTTCCATATTTTCTAGCCCTACTGCAACAAGTTGACTCATCTTTATTTTTTTTTTTTGCTCCCCTATCTCCCATTCAGCCCTCCTTCACACAGGCACTCTCAGCCCCATCACCTTGGCTTCCCCCAGGACATACCTTTTTAGTAGTCCTCAGTGGCTTATCCTCCATGGCAGGATGGCGGGGAGTCCCTCAACCTGCCAGGACCTGATCCAGATTCTGGAAGGTATCTGAGTTATCTGGTGCAGGGCCTGCAGAGGCTCATGGTCATCCTGTGTGCCAGGAGACATTTTCTGTTTTTTCCACAGACGTTGTGTCATGTGCATGACATCAAGGTGCATGTGCCAAAATCTGCCATGTCTCTCTCTCTTTCTAGGCTTGAGTTGCCTTACACCAGAGGACAGTCAAGCACTGAGTTCTACCCCACCCTCCCCCCGGAGGATGACAGCGGTCCTTTGGACACTCAGTCCTACTCATCTGACTGGCACTTCAACACCTTGGGCTTGCTTCCAAAACTGGGTCATCACCATCACAAGTGGTAGCACTGCTGCTGCACTGGTGGGTTGATTGACTGGTCTTTTTTAACTAGTACACATGACATCAATACAGCCTTGGAGTACTTTATTCTCCAATTTTACAGGGTCTGTGACATTGTTGCCCCATTCAAGACCCCCCTTAGAAGAGAAACTCCCCTGTGGAAGTTCCATTGGGTGAAACACTGGGATTACTGAGTATGTAGTGCTTGGCTCTCTCATTGTTATTTTAGTGAAGTTTGAATGCCTTTGAATTTAACAATAAATTCTGCATTTTACAATGTGGAACTTGGTCTGCAGAGCAGTTTGTGGCCAGATCTTATTTCCACTGACTCCTGAGTGCAGTTTGTTCTTGTTCCATTTCTAACTACTGGGTAGCACACCCAAAACCTGCATCAGCTCATTATCTAGGTGCAGTATCACCTGGTTGGATCTGTATACATAAGACCTTACCAAGGATTTTAACCTTGTTAATCAAGCCCTCCTCTACCAGACACTACTCAGCCTTGGCCTTTCTGAAGATTCAGGCTGCTGGTTTAAAGTCTACCTGGCAAATAGATTCCAAACTGTAAATTGCTGCAATGCAGTATTCAATGACAGGTCAGTCACTGTGGGCGTTTCCCTAGGGTAAATCCTAGGACCCATACTATTCAGTCTATTTATAAACAACATGCCAGCCATCTGCTAATCAACCAATGTCATATTTATGGAGATGATACTATCATTTTGTCCAGTGAAAAGAGCTTGGAGAAGCTAAGGCTGAGGCTTCAGACAAATTTTACCTCCATTCAGGCATGATTGACCTCCAACCTACTTGTAATGAATACAAAAAAAAGACTAAATGTATGCTGTTTGTCAGGTGACAAGGTTCACACCTCCTCAGTCTTAACCATTACCTGCTCATCTTCAATCACCCTTGAACGAGTACAAACTTTTAAGTATCTAGACATTATCCTTGACAGCACCTTGTCATTCAATGCACACATTGACTATATAGTCAAGGCTGACAACTATAGGCTAGGGCTCCTCTACAGTACAAGTCACATTAAACTCTTCCACCAATGAATAGGTTTAGCATTGTTTTTTATAGTTGGCAGTGCATTGGCAACTCATATTACATTGTTTTTCAGTGCTTAACCAGCTCAAGAAAAATGTTTATAAAATGTTTTTCGCAACTCATTTAGAAGGCATCTGTAGTCCAGTCAAAATTCAGTGCAAACCTGAGATGTAACTCTTAAGAAACAGTATGTACAGGGCTTTATACTGCATCCAGAAACACTTGTGCAACTCAGTCAGAAATGCTAAAGCAACTCATTGGGGGATCAGCTTAATGTGAATTGTACTTTATATTGTAAGCATCGGAACAACTTCCTGAAAGAGATAAAGATACTCCATGTATTGTGTTTCATCACAAGCATTATTGACTATGGGAATGTGGTATATAGCTCTACAAAAGACAGTGTGAGGTCCAGGTTCAGAGGTCTCCTTCACAGGGCCTGCCACTTTGCACTAGGCCTCAAAAATAACACCCACATCTTTGCACTATTCAGCAGCATAAACAGGTTAAACCTTGTTTTTTCTTTCTTTTTAACCAGGATAGACACACTAAGCAGAAAGCTTGTTTACAGCTGTGACCTGGAAGTTAAGTGACTTGCTCAGGGTCACATAATATGCAAGTGGGGATGTGGAATTCAAACTCAGGTCTCCAGCTTTGCAGCTCAGAGCCTTAAACCACTGCACTATACTGCCTCCATGGTGCTGTACCACAACTTGGTCACAGTCAATAAAGTGCTACAAGATTTGCTGTCCCTACAGTCTATGTTTAATTATGTTGATAATAAATATAGTACCAGGGGTGTGGTGATTCACTCCCTACTGCTTCCAAGAAGAAGATGAAAATGAAGATGAAGTTGAAGACGCAAATGATGATGATGATGATGAAGATGAAGATGATGATGATCATGAAGATGGTGAAGATGATAGTGATGATGATGATGATGAAGAAGAAGATCAAGAAGAAGAATCAGCATTTATAGAGAGCTTTTTATACGCATTATATCCTAAAGTGACTTACACACAATGCAAGACTGGTAATGAATTGACTGAACTTGTAGTGGCAGCCATTTTGCACATTAACACAAACACATAGCCTTGGAAAATTGCATGAACTGGTTTTATGGGAAGGGGAATATTGGCCAAGACACCAGGGGAAGTCCCCTACACTTGCAGTAGGGGCGCTGCTGCTATGGAGGCTGACGTGATGGAAGTTCATTCTGCTGGCATACCTGGGGGTGATTTGGTCTCCCAGCTCTCAGGTCCAGCACAGGAGACCAAAATTGTTCCTCACAATTGTATGATATCAGAGGATGCTGAGTCTACTACAGTCTCAACCTCAGTATGTGCACCACAAAGGTTGTTTGGTACAGATGATGTTTGGCTTGAAACACTATTGCAACAAAATAAGGCATTTCATAAGCAGAACCTCAGTTTAAATGCTGAATTACTGTTACCTGATGTGGCGGACTCAAACATTTCTGATGACCAGAGTGAATCCTTGGACAGTGGACTTGTTCATGAAGCTGCATGAATGATTCAAGCAGAACTAGCACAAACGAAGACTGACAGATTGCTAACAGAATGGTGTATGAGTCAGACCAATGACGCACTAGCATCAAAAGGAATCAATCTGAATGAGTCAAACCCTGAAGCACTGCAACTGACAACTGGGTCAGGGCCTGTTGTGTCTGACACCATAATGCCTTCCATACAGAGGAATTCAGTGCCAGTGACTACCTCTTTGCCTCATGTTTCAGAGTCTGTGGGTGTACAAAGTAGTAGTTTGGGCTTGCAAAAAGTTACGGTTGAAGAAAATCCTCCCTTCTTGGCCTGCGAAGGCTCTCTGTCCTTGTTGGAGTGTTCTCAAATGAACGCAGGATGGAAACACGGAGCAACGGGTGTGTGGTTCCGGAACCGGTCCACAGTCCAATTCCTGGACAAACTTCTACTCCCCCTGTTGTGCATACTACTGTAGGAATCCCTGCACATTCAGTGGATATGCCTGAAGAAGCACAGCCTGTAGTACGTGATAAAGTAGAGCAGTGTGGAAAAGGAGAAACAAACCTACTGCATTTTTCAGATTCTTCCTCCTCAGAGGCAGAGGGGTCTATTATTAAAACCACAGAATGGGGAGACATAGTGGAGACAGAACTGATGAAGACTGAGCAATTACCTGACTTATGTAAACAATCTAAAACTGCATGGGAATCCTTTCGACGGAAAGAACTTTTCTCAGGCCCCCCCCCCCCCACAAAGATGAAATGCTGTTCGTTTGGAGTACTTGGGAGGTTTAGACATTGCTCCGGATTGTGTTTATGTGTGGAGGATACTGTTAAAAGGTTCAATGTTTTTTTTTCAAATGAAATCCATGCCTTAGTTCATGTATCTGGTTCAGTGCTTTATGATATGAGTTTTACCTCCCCGCAGGGCCTGGACCATTTCTGGTCAAAGTTAGACTCTCTTAAATATACTGAATTATGGCTGCCCTTCAAAGTATTGCCTTTGACTAAACCTTCAGTTAAAAATGTTACTGTGTTGTTCCGTAATGAATCAGTATCAGTCCATGATGTCTACTATTGGTTACAAAAAAAGTGTGAAGTGCTTGATTTTCCTTCCCTCATTTTTGATGAAGAATGTATATGGAATGAGGGGATGGATATTTAAAGTACTCTTACGGAATAATAGTTTAGGCCCAGGTCATCTACCTAACAGTATATTTTTGGGTAATGAGAGGGGACATTGTTTTTACCCGGGGCAACCAGGGGCTTGCTTTAAATGTGGTTTTCACACTCATTTGGGCTCGGTGTGTGATAGACTGAGATGTAACCTCTGTTTGGAGTTTGGCCACCATAGCTCTGAGTAACAGGCAGAATTAAAATGTAACCTATGTTTTGACTCGGGGCATACATATAGAACCTGTCCATGGGCTACTCATAACTGATCTGATAGGAAAAGTTAGGATGTCATCATTCAAGATGCACAGAAATTAGAGATGTCCAAAAGGAAAGCTCAGGTCTAGAAATCCCCCCCGAACCTCGGACTGATCCTCCTGCCCTCCCCTTCCTCTCCAGTGGTTGTTGAGAGAATTGAGGAAACAGCCACTATCTTATCTAGAGAGCCAGATATTATCATAGGACGAGCCCTTCAGTTGCCAGTTGAACAGCTTCCTGCTGTTTTGGGAATTAATGTACCTGAGATGCCCCCCTTCCCGACTTGTTAAAAGCATTGTGAAAAAACAGAGCTTGAAGCAGACCAAACCTAGACCAAAGTTGCTAAGGCAAATTTTCCTGAAGATGAGGATATTGTTTTGTCAAATAAATATGAGATCTTGTTGCATCATCCCAAGGAATCAGAACCAGATTATGATTCGGAGGCCTCGTCCTTAGCCCTCCACTCTTCTGAGTCTGACAAGGAATCTCATGAGAAGGGGAATGTTGCTGTCAGTGAAAACAGGGTTCGGTTGAGAGTATGAAGAAGTACTAGATTGAGAAAACCACCTTAACTGTCTTAACAAATTTCTTCCCAGACTACCTTTTTTCCACAGTTGAGTGTAGCGACTATTGATGTTAATAGTATCAGAAATACAAAAAGGAGACTGCTTGTGCTCTCTGTATTACAGTATTTAGGGTGTGATATCAGCCTTTTGTAAGATACTAGGTTGAATACCATTTAATTGGTGCAATCGGCCCAACAGTTATGGTGTTGGGGCCCTTCCTTCTTTTCCTTTGGCACAGAGGTCTGTGAGGGGGTTGGTATCCTGTTTAAGGGGATAAATCTAGGATTTCTAGACTAGTAGAGATTTCATTGGGGAGGGCTTTACTGGTGGACTTCACATATGAAGAGGTTGGGTGGAGTTTGATTAATGTTTATGCCCCTCTCACCAAGAAGGAAAGGACGATTTTGTTTAATTCTATTAAACCCTTCTTAGTAACAATGAAGTATGCGATTTGGGGGGTGACTTTAATTGTGTGGTGGATAGTGGTGATAGGAGTGCAAAAACAACAAAAATGTATTGTGACTCCAATTGATATATTGGCTCACAGCAAATTACAAGATACATATAGGTCCATACATCAGAAGGGAAGTCATACATACTTTCGAGGAGCTTTGTCAACTAGGATAGATTTTGTGTTTACCAAATCTAATAATGGGGTAAGAAAAGCATTGATGATACCTTTGGAAATTTCAGACCATGTAAGTCTTCAGGTCATTTTGGGTAACATTAATGGTCCTACTTATGGGAGAGGATATTGTAAAATGAATACAGCAGTTTTAACAAAGAAACAGTTACTGGCAGAGGTTACTGAATTTCTTAGAGCATGAATGTCAGTAGCTGGTTTGATTGATAATGTGAGTATGTGGTGGAAAAATACCAAATCAGGGTTAAGAAAAGTATTTCAAATGTATTCCACTAGACAGCAACAAGATCACTATAAACAGTATCTTAAGTTGTGCTCACAGTTGAACAAAATTTACTCGATAATTAACATACAACACCTTAGCTTGATGACACAGGCCTTTAATATTAAAAAGGCTATGTTTGCTGTACAATATTCTAGAGCCACTGCAATGTTACATGAACATAAGATATGTTCTCCAGGTAAAACTGGTTTTGGCAATGCTTTTAAAAGCTGTTCCCAGAGAGCGTCAGCTCGATTCATGACTTCCCTTATAACAAATACTGGTACAGTAGTAACGGATGTTCCTAGTATCTTGGACACTGTGTCTATGTATTTAGCAGATATGTACACAGCTTCTCCGATTGATGAGGGGGTGTTGAATGAATTCTTGTCTCTCCTTGATATACCTGATGTACCCTCAAAGTTTTTATCGGTACTTATTGCGCCCATTTACATTAAAGAAATTGAGAAGGCAATTGGCAGTCTTAAGAGAAATACTTCTCCAGGTATTGATGGACTTCCGGCTGAATTTTATCACACCTTTGAGGAATTGATTACACAAATTCTGGTAGTTGTTTTTAATTGGATGTTATAAACCTTGACGGTTGACTTTCATTTCTGCATTGCCATTCAAATTTTAGTATATAAATGTGGGGATAGGTTTAACCTCGACAATTGGAGGTCTTTAAGTCTACTGAATTCAGACTATAAAATCTTGATGAAAATATTACACTATCGATTGATCACCTTGACACCTTATTTAATAGTTTCAGCTCAAACATGCAACGTGCCTAATTGCTCTATACAGCATAACTTTTTATTGATTCAAAAATTGGTGGAACAGGGTAAAGGGGAACAGCTTAAGGGGTATATTATGTCATTGGAACAGGAAAAGGTCTTTGATAGGGTTCCGCATTGCTTTATAACACGGGTCCTGTCATCATATAGTATTCCAAGATGTTTTGTGCACTGGATTTCCTTCTTGTACGATCATGCATAGGCAATTTCTATGGTGAATGGGTGGATTAAATCTGATTAACCCAATTGTGTTTTTTTCTATGATATTTTTTCATAACAATTTACTTGATCTATCTAAACCACATACAGCACTGTGGATCCCTTTTGCTGATCACTGGACATGACCTCTTTATCAAACATGGGGGAAACTGGTAGTGTTGACAGCTCAAGTTAAAACTAAATGTGTATTTTTCTGACCGGCTATCAGAAAGTTAAAACAGTGGAACTTAGAATTGAGTATCTTGACTTTCACCACTAATAAATTATTATATAATAAGATTTAAAACCAAATTGATATATCACAGGTCCAAATTTTAGGAGTGGTCCCACAATATTTTCCTAACATTTTGGAGACCGTGAGAGAACCATGTATCCCTCCTAGACTTTGGGATGTCACTTGGTTAAGTGTACATGGATGTTTAAGTGTTAAGGGGAATGCAAAGCATAAAAAATTGGAGGAAAGAATGTGCCTGAGACCGAGTTGTGCGGAACAGGAAGAATCAATGACTCATTTTTTTATTCTTTGTCCATTTGTGAAGGAAGTGTGGGGCTATTGGCACAAGGGTGGAGTCACCCTCATTGGGGTAGGCTTACTTATGCTGAAGTGGTAGGGGGGTTTAGTATGTCAGATATAGACTTACCGAATGATATGGCACGATAACATCTTTCATTTATAAAGTTTATTTTATGCCAAGTCAGATGTAAGTTTGTACTACAACAGATAACTCAGGATCCTGAGATAGTTCTTCAAATCATTGAAACTGAAGTGAGCATGCAATATATGTTTGAACAATTTATGAATGCTAGTGTATGGAAAATTCGGTGGACTGAAGTCCCATTTATGATAGATAAAATAGGATGAATTGCTGTTTGAGTTGTGAATAAGTTGCTATATGTATCTACTACTGCCTTGTTCCTGTACATTTGTTTACAGTTTTTTTTGTTATGTTTTGTTCAGTTCTTTTCAATAAAATGTTTCCCTACTCTGGGGAAGAGGGTGCTGTTTGCCCATTTCTAGAATGGCAGATCTGGAGGCTGCAGAACAGGGTGTGTCACAGCAGGTTGGGGAACGGTCCTCTGACTAAGTTAGTGAACTGAAGGAGGACAGGCCAAGTCATGGTGATAATGAGCTGGATTGCTTTATGTTTAAGACTCAGAATGAGCAATCTGGAAAGGATAAAGTACTAGACTTTAAAATAATTGCTACATCGGAAATGAGAGACAAAGACTAGAATGAGGCTAAATTGAAGGGAGAATTTTGGGAAAAGAAATCTGTTTTACTGAAAATGTTGGCAGAGGACAAAGAAAGTTGCAAAAAACGTAAGGCTGAAATGCAAAAAAAAAAGAGCTACCTTGATACTGACAAACAGGAGAAAACAAATGGAGACTGTTGTGTCCAGTGAAGACACGGAGGTAGATAGTTTCCCAAACTCAGCTGATTGTCAAGATCAAAAGAAGTCATCAGCATTGTCCGCTGTATAATCGGCTTTTGTAGTTTCTGACAGTACAATGGAAAATCAGCTTTGGTCACCGGAGGCAGCCTTGAAACAGGCTGGATGGATGCAAACTTCAGATGGATATGGGCACCTACTCTGATTGGGACCTGGATTTTGGCTCACAAGGACAACAGATTATGGTGGCTCCGGAGTGGAAATCGACCTGCAACATTCTCAAAAATCAGGTACAAAACACTGAAACACATGCAGATGTCACAGAAATGATTTCTTCTACAGATCAGAGACAGGAAAATGTAGGGGACATATTTAAAGTTGCAGAATTACTGAGCCTGATACACCGCTGGAACGGGGGGTGGAAATGATCATGGAAGAAGTAGCGGGTGACAGGGGGAATTGTCAACAGAGGGAGATCAAAGTTCAACATAAGTCAGCAGTCAAACAGCATATGGCTACCTTGACCCCAGCAGAAGTAAATTGTGGTCCTTACCTGCAGTAAGCAGCATTAAATGATAAGGATAGACATGAGCAAAATATCCCTCACCTGCACCCCCCAGAGAAGGACCTTCATTTACTGATTTGTTTCACGGAACCGAACCTGCTCCCAGATGGAATGCATTTTGACTCTGATATAAAGAAAGGGGGTGCTAGATCCTAGACCAGACAAACTGTATGTAGGAACAAGATTGATTAAAAACTCCCTCTTCTTCACCGCTGCAGATATGTATGCCTTTATATACATATCAGAGGATAACTTCAATTCAGTTTTAGAAGCCCTCTGTGCTTGCAACATTTTTTACATAAATATAACCAGGTAAAGTTATCTCCCCTGTGGACCCCTTTTATTGCCATACCCCTCATCAAACCCCTGATAAAAATGATCACAGTTATGTTCCATAATGAAGGAGTCCATGTAGGGGATATTGCTCATTGGTTTCAACAGCGATGTGAGGTTCTTAGTGCCACTGAAGCAATCCTAGGACACTAAACAATTTTGGACAGGGGGTAGGAAGTTCAAAGTGAAACTATGATGAACTTAAGAAGGAACTATTCATTTACCTAACAACTTCTTTATGGGATGAGACACAGGTGTATGTTTTTACACTGGTCAGCCAAAAAGCATGCTAGAAATGTGATGCTTGAAACCACTTATCCAATGTGTGTGATAAGCCTGGATGTGGAATCTGTGGTGAAGTTGGGTCACATCAGCATAGTGTGCTAACCACTTTTAACAATTCGTGTGATGACTTTGGACATGTTTTTTCAAAATTGCCCCTGGGCATCCCATGATAAGTCAGACACCATAAACCCTGCTGATTTAATTAAAAAGTGGGAGGCAGAGCCCCCTGTGGATAAGGGGGTTACTCAGTCACAGGAAACTACAGTAAAAATAAAAATTGTGAGGCTCCAGCCAATAGATAGCCCTAGGAGCAGACATGAGAGACCACTCCAAGTTAGGAACACTCTTCACATATATATCCAAAGGGTCAGGACATTCTGACTCCCACCTCAGATATATTAAAACTAGTACGCTATCCAGATAACCCAGAGGATGAGGAACTTGCTGGGCCTTCAGGCATGCCACCTCCACATGCCTGGCTGGTGCCACAACCAAGAAAAAGGCACACTAGGAAACTTGCACTTAAACCTGAACAAACGGATATTGTAGAAAATAATCCATATGATGTAATGACCACCCCCAGTTAGGGGGATAAAGAGATGGAAGAGAGAGAATCTGACACTTCCTCCATGATTTCTGAATGTACCAAACTTGACAAATATATATTAGTGAGAAAAAAGAAAAAGAAATTAAAAAAAAGATGAATGTGGCTAAGGCACTTCTTCATGACCATCCATGTCATCATATTCCATTGCTACTTTGAACTATTGTAGCCTGAGACTGAGGGCCACATTACAAGCTCTTTTTCAGTTACTATTAGACTCTTCTATTGGCTTTGTTCTTTTACAGGAGACATGGATCAGAAACAAGCCTACAAGCATGGATATGGGGGCCTCCATATTGGTCATTTGGTACAGATAAGCTGAAGGGGTGGGGATTTTATTTACAGGAACCCAGTTTCAAATCCACAGGTTAATAGATTTGAAGCCTGTCAGAGTCTGAATCCTGAATGGTTATTGTGATCAGGAAACCAGTAGGCTGATAAATATATATGGTCTGCAGATGAAAATAGAATTAGTCAGACTATTTGAGGAACTCCAGCCATATTTGGCATCAGCCAAGAATATATCTGGTTCAAGGTCAGTTGGCATTCATCTGTATCCCCCTCCCTCGGGTCATGCCTGAAAATAGGCAGGATTTGTCTAGTGCACTTACCCGGTCAACAAAAACTAAATAAATAAATAAAAAATAATTAAAAAAATATATATATATAGGAGGGGATTGTAACTGCTGTTTAGATTTACAAAGGGGGCTGGCAGGTGGAAATAAAAAATATTGTGACACACATGCTTTCAGAAAATGTAAAGACATATCAGAAGTAGAAGACAGTTCTGCATGGCAAAAAGCTGGACTGCAATACACTTACAGGAAAGGGACACTAAAAACTAAAATTGACTATTTACTAGTCTCTAGGAGGATACAGAAATAGTTCCCATAGGATTGTTGGACCACTTAATGGTACATACTAAACTACAATGTGATTGGGACATGCCCATGAAACATACTTGATGGAAATTGAATATTTCACTTTTAACTAATCCTGATGTGTTAACTGGAGTAAGACAAGTTATAAGTGCAGCTATATCTATTTTGAACCTATGTGATGATATTGGGGAATTGTGGGAGGACATGAAACAAGAATTTAGACTTTGATTATAAATGTATGTGAAAAAGTGTTCGCATAATACATTTTTAAAATTATCTAATGTTACAAAAGCAATTACAAAACATGTCAAATGCCTCACAAATACATACAAATCTAACAGAACAGAGGACTTAATTAAAAGAGAAATGAGGAACTTTCTATATGATAGAGCCTCTTCCCTGAAAGCAGAATTAACATATGGTATGCAAAAGACATCATATGGGGATCAATGTGAGGCATGTAAAAATAGGAAAAATTATTATTCTTTTACACATTTAGAAGATTAGAAGATTACCATGGTAATGTAGCAACTTCACCAGTCTAGCCGAAATAAATTGTGCACCAGTTCTTAAACAAGTTTCATAATACATAGAATAAAGTATGGGGTGTTGTGTATAATGAAAAGTTTACACACACCCGTTGGGTTAGAGGCTACATAAACCCTGAGAGTGAAGCTCGAGGGGTTTGTGCAAAGCATGTAACCCCAAGGGTGTGTGTAAACTTCGAGTCTACACACAACACCCCATGTTTTATTTTATATAATTTTTGGGTCTTCTCTTTTTGGGCACAGCAATTATATAAAATAGGAGCCGTTCCCATAGCTGCGCTCCACTTTGGTTTTCAGTCAGTGAATCGGTAGACAAATTTTCTTTTTGCAGCTTTTATATTTCGTAACAATATTATTACTAGCCCACATTTACACAAAATATTATTTTTTTGTTTTAAAAGTGACTTACCACTATGTTTCTCTAGTGGCTGGGATGCAGGTGAAAAGGAAGCATTGAACCAGGAAGGGAGCCACAGCAGCAGGTGCATGCGCAGAGCGAGGGGAGGGCCGTGCACATGTTTGCCGTTATAAATGCTCCTTTATAATGGCAAATTATGGCACAGTCCTCTTATGGTAAAAAGGGCAGACCAATTAATTATAGTATAGTTTTGGATGACAAACAAATGATTGATTACTCACGGGGGTAAACTTTAATATTGGGGATACTTTTAACTTAACAGCTTTAACTAATCATATAACAGCACAGGAAATACTATCAGTTTTAAATCAGCTCAAGTCAGGTATGTCCCTGGGACATGATGGATTACCATATGAGTTCTATAACATTTTTTAAAGTTGAAATGGTGGTATGCTTAGAAAAGGTTTTTGCACACTTTTTCTCTGCAAAATGCATCCTGACAGCCTTTCCCAGTGGTTTAATAATATTTCTCTTCAAAGCTGGTAGTAAACTGAAGATACAAACTTGGAGATCAATTAGCCTCCTAAACTCTAATTTTAAAATTCTTTCACAACTCTTACAACTCAGACAGAGTAAGACAGCAGTTCACCTAATCCATCCGGTTCAAACATGCAGTTTATCAAACAGACAAATAAAAAATAACCTTAATATAATAAGAGGAGTAGTAGAATTTTATAATAAACAGGGTTCTCCTGCATTCACACTTTTCTTGGATCAAAGTCAGGCCTATGAGACAGTTAATCATAGTTTTTATTTCACATGCTACAGAGGTACGGTATAACTGAAGCCTTCATCACATGGCTATGACTACTGTATAGAAATTCCTCAGTCACTCCTGTAGTACCAGATCAAGCAGGGAGTAAGGTTTCTGTTAAGATTGGGGTCAGGCAAGACAGTCCCTTGAGCACCCTCCTGTATATCTTTTCTTTACAACCTTTAATCAGAAAATATTCCAGAATGATAAAATCATAGGGTTACTGAGCTATCAGAAAAATAATATGGTAAATATCACTGCTTATGTGGATATTTGCCCTTTTAAAAAAATGAACAAAGTGCCACAGAAGTGTTGAAAGAAATAAAAACATTTTCCAAGATCTCTGGCACACAATTAAACATTGGAAAATGTAAGATTTTACAAATATAGACCCAGAATTCCTTAGTCCATACTGTGGTAGGAATCCAGATCTCGGGAGATCCAATAAAATCTTAGGAGTGCACATTGGAAACAAAAATATGGTTATACAAAATTTGAAAGAGTCCTTGTCCTTATTTGAAGAAAAAGTGGTTCACTGGAAAGGTTGGAAACTATCGAAGATAAAAAGAGTACATATTATAAAACAAGTTTTAATACCCTGTCTATTGTGTGCTAGCTGTATATTTCCCTTATCCTTACAGTTAGAGACAAGATTGTTTAGTGACTTCTTTCAGATTCTCTGGGGCAGTCATTTGAATCCTATTAAAAGGGAATTCACATATTTAGACATAAAAAGGTGGAGTATTTTTTTAACTTATTTTTATTTATTTATTAAAATGTTTCACCAGGAAAAGGCACACTGAGCAACAAGTTGCTTGTCTCATGGTGTATCCTGGGGGGACGGGAAAGTGGGAGAAACAATGCACAAATACAATTTACAGTTATACAACAAATGGTAAAGAAGGCAATACAGGTGGTAACAACGGCTGAATTCACAGTAATACACAATTCCTATATGAGTTAAGTGTTGATAAATGCAGGGCAAATACATTAGGGAATAATTGATGAAATTATTAACTGTCAGTGCAGGATACTATACATTGTGGCAACAATGGTTGTACATTGCAGGGAGTACAATGTGGTAGAGAGAAACAGGTAATATGAACAAGAACTGGTAACAGGTTAACAGCTAAACAGCTAAGCAAACATACAGTGGAACAGTCAGAGTAATTGATGTTTAGGGTACCCTTGGTAGGGAAGTGCATGGGGAGTTGATATGGAAGAAGAGATGGGTCAAGTGGACATATGTAGGGAGAATGGAAAGTAGAGTGGGAAGGGGTTTGGGAAGAAGAGGTTGGAGTGATTTGTAAGAGGAGGCATGATTAACCCAGTAACATTCTTGCACACAGATCTACTACAAATTATTGAAATACAAAAGCCCTAGTGTCGTGAGACCAAAACTGATTTCCTGACACTTGGTATTCTGACACTCAGGAAGTGCCCATAGCAGAAGATATTTGTCATGTTCTAGGGGGCTTTGCTCCCACTGGTACCCCCCAAATGCAGGGGGCTTCTCTCTCCATGCACCCCTTATTTAAGATTATCAACTCTGCCATGTGCAAATTCAGAGTATCAGGATACCAGGTGTCGGGAAATCAGTCTCAGGCTCCTGACACTTGGGCTTTTGCATTTTGGTCATTCATAATACTCCCTTTCACACATTATTCTCTGCTAATACACAACAAATTGGGATATGTAACACTACTTCACTCACTCAGCTGTGGATGCTTAATAACATGCATGTTTTTTAACAAATGGGAACATTCCTCCCCCAAGTTGGCTCTGTTTTTTTTGTCTTCCTGAATACATGAAACCTACCATTCAAAAATTAGGAACATGGAAAATTACTGTAGAACAGCTATAGCATCACACTAGGAACCACTTATATCACTTGGTAATGAATACAGCAGGTCCCACAGAACCGAATTTCAAAAACTGAGATCCACTAATGAGACATTTGGTAATTCAACACCTATATAATAGAATAGTGCCAGCAAAAATGTGTGAAGTGTTATGGCTCAATTCATATGGGAGATTAAATGTACAAGGCAATAGTAAGCACAAGGCAACTGAAGAAATAACCTGTCCATACCCTAAATGTGCAGCTCAAGAAGAATCTAAGGAACACTTTCTATTGCAATGCTCCTTTGTAAAACAGTTGTGGAGCTTCTTAGCAGTTAGATGGCATCTTCCTTGGCTGTTAAACCTCACCTATGAAATAATGCTTATAGGTGACTATTCATATACCTTGAGGAAGTATAACAAACATACCTTAACAGTGCTATTTGTCTGTCTAAAGTTGTAACTAAGACAGGCAAGGTGCCAGTTGGTATGACAGCAACAGAGAATGCCTTATATGACTGTATGTAAATTGCTTTTCATGAAATATTTGAGAATTATCTGAACACGCACCCTTTGCCGAAAGTGATGCTCTGGTGGAGGGATTTCCCTTTCTTTAAGAATACTGCGATTTTAAATCATTTGCAACTTCTTATGAATTTGAAACATTTTAGATGGTACAGATTGCTAAAAACCAGACATCTAAAAGAACTATATTTAAGGAAAATAGTCAATCCAGAAAGAAGATGTACAATAACAAGATATACAAAGGAATTATATAGAGAAAAATACATATTTTTAAATCAAAAAAGGATGGGCATTTCTTCTACATGTTGTAACTGTAGCATGACATATGAAGATGATGTAAAACAAATGTTACTTATCTGTTTCCTTTATACAAAATTGAGGCAGGAATAGTTGAGCACCATATTAAAAGATCTCGACTTCCCCCTGACCAAATTAGTCTATACCCGTTCAGTTCTTATGATATGAACATATTAAATAGGGTATATGGCTTTTTGTCCACAGTTCACTTAAAATTTAGAATGTGGAATATACAGGGTAGGAAATTATATTATATGTATGTTATGAACTAAGGGATAATATGAAATAGATTATTACTAGTCCAGATTAAATGAAGACACCAATATAATGGGACATATGATTGTTAGAGATGTTCTTATATGATGCTGCTATTGGAATTGTATTAACTGTACATGGACTGAATTTATGTATCTGTATTGTATTTTAACCATATTTTGTAAAGGCTTATAGCTAAACAATTAATTAAATTGATTATTTAATTGCTGGTATTTTTTACTTCCTGTTGTATTTGTATTTGTATTTACAATGTAATTTAATTGTATTCTTTGTATGATCTGATAGTTCTTGTAATGATCTCCTTCATCATTGAACTATAAAGCTACCCACCTACCTATTTCAGACATCACATCCAAGGTGAGTAAGTGATGAATCTGGAGTGGGTCAGGCTCTGCAGTGTAAACCCACTATTCTAGGGGGCAAGGGGCAGTTGGTGTGTCAATGACTGTCTGAGAGTAATGGTAGATAGGCAGCCAGTCAGTATGTCAAGAACCAAGAAGAACTACAGCACTGCTGGCCTTTTTCTCCTGTATTTTCCTCCAATACCCTTGGAGATGTGCCTGGCCATACTGTGGACAGAAATTCATATGCAATGGCATAGAGACATATTTTGATTCAGCCAATTGGCATCTCCCACATACTGACAGCACTACCTGTCTGCACCACTACCCATTGTCACCTAGTTGGTGCATAGTGGCAGCAGCAACCCTTAAGCAAGTGAGGAGGAGGAGAGCATTCTATGAGATGCTTAGTCCCCCCCATTGATGGCCTCCAACTACACATGTTCTTTCCCAAACCTGGGTCACAATAATCATATGCATTAGCACTACCGCTGTTGATGGGCCAGCTACTTTTTATGCATCTATGTATTGTAATAAATGGACAACAGTGCAACTCCATTTCCCTAGGCAAGTAGCACCTTTGCAAACAGCATCAGGCTGATGGCTGAAGTATATTTGGAGGATATTGTTCCTATAGTGTTAGACAGTTATGTTCTGTTTTGGTACTTACAAGTTTAACTACTGGTGCCTCCAAGTCTCACTGTCTCACTATTGACTGTACATACAAATCATGGAATCAGGTTTTTCCGGGACATTAAAACATGAACTGCAAAATGTATACCCAAAGAGCAGAATAGCAGCTCTAACATAAAACAGAAATACCACTGCTTGTTGATATTACATGGGGGAAGAAGAAGAAGAATTAGTATTTATATAGCACTTTTCATACACAGTATTCCAAGGTGCTTTACAAGCAATGCTAGACTGGTAGTAAAGTGACTGAATGTGTGGTGGCAGCCATATCTCACATCATCACCCACACACAGCCTGGATAATTGCATGAACCAGTTTATGGGAAGGAGAATATTGGCCAGGACACTGGGAATGTTCCCTGCTCTTTGCGAAGAGTGCCCTGGGTTCTTTTACTTCCACCTGGACAATACCAGAATGGGCAGAAGGGACCTCAGTTTAACATCTCATCCGAAGGACGGCACACCCCAGCAGTACTCCGCCCCCCAATACTGCACTCGGATGCCAGTGATTTTTAGGTGCAAGTCCAATCTCGGTGTGGGATGAGAACCCATGACCTTCTGGTCCAGAGGCGGATATGCTACCAACTGAGCTACGCTGAAGCAGTGTCACTTTGGAGGTGGGTATGATCTATTGCAAATACAGCTTTGAACTTTCCAGTATCACTTACTAAAAGAACAAGACATTACAAAATTGCTTGTGAAATAATATTTCACAGAATGAGGTAATGAGCTGTAGAATTTGAACATTGAACTGCAAATTGATTGCACTCAGAATTTCATTACACAGTTCTTATGTATTATTCCACAGTTCAACATCAAAGTTTGCAAACTGCAGATAAATAAATGATCTAGTGAAATGAATGGCAAGATTTTTTAATTCTGAACTTCATGGCTATATTTCTGCCTCTAGTAAATAACTACCACCGTATGAGGTAAAAATTCTCAGTAAATTTTCAGGCGATCAGAATTTTTACTACATGACAAAGGGCAGAAAATTCTGCAAAAGTTTAGAAATTTTGCAAAACTTCCGTGAAAGCAGAATTCGCAACTTTCACCCAGCTTTAATGTCTAATATGACCATTATTCATTGATATGGCTTGATCTCATTTTCCACTTTATACCTGAAGGTGTAGCCCCAATACGTGATCAACACTGGGAACATTTTGACATGGTAAAATGTGATATATGTAGATGGGCCCCTACTGTTGCCTCTTTGGAAAGATGCACTGCAAGCTGGAAAGATGTTATTAAGGCACTTGTGTGGACTCCATACTTTGCACTGATATTGTAATACTGTTCAACTAAACTACAGTAGCTTGGCCTGACAACTGTCGTCAGGTTAGTTGTTGCCACTCTGGTTTTATACATACATTTATTGCATCAAGTGGAGTTGGTGGGGGGAGGAAGGGACAAGTTACTTGATATTGGTCACCTTCAGGGCCATAGTGCCCTCTACTTTGCTGATATCATGACCCTTCCCTCTGGTGTTGTTAACTCCACCCCCCCCCCATCAGTAAAATGTGATATATGTAGATGGGACCCTACTGTTGCCTCTTTGGAAAGATGCACTGCAAGCTGGTAAGATGTTATTAAGGCACTTGTGTGGACTCCATACTTTGCGTTGATATTGCAATAATGGGCAACTAAACTAGCTTGGCCTGAGAACTGCCATCAGATTAATTGTTGCCACTCTGGTTTTAAACATACATTTATTGCATTAATTGGGAGTTGGTGGGGGCAAGAAGGGAGAAGTTACTAGATATTGGTCACATGCAGGGCCACAGTGCAATCTACTTTGCTGATATCATGACCCTTTCATTTGGTGTTGTGAACTTCACCCTTCCCTTTTCTTTCATTATTGATGACTGGAGGTTTGGTGCCCCAGCCCATGTTTTCACTCCTTTTTTTTATGATCAGGTCAGGACAGAAATGAGGTAGTCTCAGACCCTTATACCCTTATAGAGTATACATCTGAGGGCCTTCTGTGGATGTTTTACTTCATTACAGGGTTCCACCACCCTGTAACATAAAACTTTCCTTAAGGGCCCTCTCTGGGAAGCCCTTATGAAGTTCCTGTGGTTAATCAATTTGGAGTCACTCCACCTGGCTGGCACAAGGACTTCATTAGAAGTATATCTTGAATTTGTATGTGCCAGCCCAGCTGAAAGGCCTACCTGATTACTACCCCCTTCCAGAAACATAGAAGAAGGGGAACAAGTAATGTTGGCTCCCCTTCTAACTGAGTTAAAACTTTTAAAAAAATGGTAATTCTCAAGTTCATTACAAGAGCACTGACCTTCTCCAAAAAGTGGTCCAAAGTAATCATCAGAAAGTCACAGATGTAAAATATTTTATTGACATTGCATGAACAAAAAATTAAAAAGTTAGTTTGTGTCTAATATCATGTTTCAGAGCAGTAAGGAAATGACAGTAGACATCCACCATATAGCATGTAAATGTCAATGCTAAGTTTGTAGTTCAAACAATTTCAGAGTCAATTTTCACTAAACATTTCAGTAGAATGTTGAAAAAATCCCCATTCAGCTAATTATGTGGTTATGCAATAAAACATTCAGACCTTGATTTCAGAAAATTCTATAGCATATCCTCCTTCATAAATATGAAAGAAATTGGTATGATATCTAGTGTAGAGTTCATTCAAATAAATAGTACTGATTTACACCAATTGGTTAGAATTATCTCAGAAATTCATAAGTATATTCCACTATTTTTTTTTGCATGCATTTCCATTTAGTAAAACTACAGTATCAGCTAAGGGGTATTTTTTTGTAGATCACTGTAGTAGCAGGACAAGTTCTTTTATTGACAAGTTTTCAAAACCACAAATGTGCAAAGTACTACAAAAAAAGTGCCAAAGTGCTAGTAGAAATAAAGTGCTGAAAAGTTCATAAACTGCTATTGGCCCCAAGGGCTTGGACTATATAGCGAAATGAGCAGAGCAGCATTTGATTAAACACAGGAATGATACTGACATGAAATTGTTTTCAGAAAAAGATGAAACTTAATTGCAGAGTACAAACATTCCTGAACATTTTTAAGTGAAAAAGCTGTATATTCCCAAAAGCCATTATTCAGTAACCCCACTCAAAATTGAAAGGGTAATGGAGGCAAAATAATTCTGTTCATTAACAAACTCATATGTTTTTTAATGCAGCCTCAGAACAGTTAAAGCATAAAGCTCTGATGGTTGCCATAATGTGCTCCTTACACCCAGAATTGAGGATATACCTCCAAGCTCCTGTTTATAACAGGGAAGCCTCCATGTACCATACATGAAGGCAGATTAAGATGTTGGAATTACATAATACAGGGGTTGTGCTTGCAGATACACTAACCATATATCATGAATTACTTGCATGTTGAACAAAGTCCTTATAAAATAATCAGTTGTTATAGCCTATGTCAGGACGAGAAAACAGCATTGAGGGAATAGTTTCAGAATGCTGGGTAAGTTAGCAGTTCTAGAACACCATAGTATGACAAGAAATATATTTTAAAACACATCATGCTTCAGGTACAGGAGTTTTTGATCACAAATACATCTCCTCATACATGTTGAGAGTCTGCTGCTGTACACAGCATTCAGAATATCCATCAATCCATTTTCTTGAGTAGGAGCATTGGGTCACCCTCTCTCACCCATTAAAAGAGGCAAAGGCTGAACTGATTTAATATTAGGGATCCTTGTGAAAAAAATGCAGTCTATAAACTGGCCCCTGTAAGTATTCCTGCAAATGCTAGTCACAATATTTTTAATTCAGTTCTCTATAATTTTGCCAGATGTGAGGTGTGTAATATATACCATAAAGATTCAATATAATGCCCCAGTTTCTGTTAGATATAGTGGGGACTCCAATAATTACCTGTTCTCTTCCATATAGAAGGGCATTTCATTTAGCCACACTTTAGTTAAAACTCTGTAGCTGAACAGGTGTAGTTAAAAGTATACCACACTCCAGAGAATGACCTAAGTGCTTTTGAAAGGAGTTTTAAAGGGCAACATCACCTCCCATGACAGCTTGGCTGATCAGTTGAATTTGGTGCAAGCATCCATTTAAAGAGCTGCAGTTGTGAAGCTCTTGGTCTGGAAAGGAAAGCCAACTTGTTGATGGCAACAGCAGTGAACTGAATAAAACCAGGCAAACAGTTGCCAGATGCAGTTCAGCACTCCTCCATATGACTCATATTGTTACCTCAAATGCCTTGTCATGTTATGGCCCCCGCAGCTGATTCAGATGTGTGTGAGCTATGCTGCCTAATCAAGTGTGTGTATGTGTGTGTGTGTGTTTTATCATGCAGCATCTTGCCACATAAATCAGGGACAGGGCTTAAAAAAGCAAAGACACCTTAATTAAACAATAGTACTGTCAGGTCAAGATCCCAAGAACCTGTTACAATAAGTGGTTTCCCTGTGAATAGTATTTTCTTAGTGAGAACTATGCAGTAAAGTACTAATAATTGACATAAATGTATTATTTAGATCCATCCAGCAACCCAATGCACATTGAACTAGGGTAAGCCGTTAAAATAACATTTGAGTTCAAAGGTCACTTTTTGCCACCAATTTGTGATCACATGTATATTGAAACTAGGACTGGTTTACAGCACACTATTAATGGGGACAACCCTCTTCTGGGTGCCTGTTTAACCTAAAGCTGAGTATGGCACCAGCACAAGCAATCTCATAGCTGTGGGTCCTGCAGAGATTTGTATCATTAATCCACGGACATGTCTTCTGTTCCCTTGCAGGCCCTGTAGCTACACCAAACACATATTACCCACTTGTCCAAATCCCAATACATAGATACATAGATGTTGATGGCAGATAAGGACTTATGACCAATGTAGTTGCCCATTTGCACACTTAACTCTGCTTCCTCAAGATTCCCTAGAAATAGGTTTTCCTCTTCCTCCGACTACCAGGTTTCTCTTATGCCTATTCCATGCACTCTTAAATCCTGTAATAATTTCTGCCCCCACTGCCTCTTCTGGCAGGGCATTTCATTTGTCCACCACCCTCTCTGTTAAGAAGTACTTCCTTACATTCCCTCTGAATTTCACCTCCAGTTTCATCCCATATCCCCTAGTCCTGGAGCATCTTTTTATATGAAAAATTGTGTTTTCCTGCACCTTGTTCTTCCCCATGAGGTACTCATACTGTATGTCCCAATCATATCCCCCCACTTCTTCCTCTCCTCCAGGGAGAACATATTTAAGTCTTTCAGCATGTCCCCATAGGTTTTGTGATGTAATCCCTGCACCATCTTGCTTGTCTCCTCTGAATTGCCTCCACCATATATATGTCCTTAGATAGGTAAGGTCCCCAGAACTAGGCACTGTACTAGAGGTGTGGCCTGACAAATGTCTTGTATAGTGGAATTATGATCTCCCTTTTTGTGCTGGTGATACTCATGCCTATGCATACCAGCATTCTGTTTGCTTTTCCTGTGGCTTGTCGCACTGACTCCCCATCTTGAGGTCAGCAGAGATGATATCCCCCAGGACCCTTTCCTACTTGCAGCATTCTATATCCCCCCAGTTGATATTGCCCCATGTGCATTATTTTGCATTTCTTTGCATTAAATCTCAACTGCCACTCCTTAGATCAGTCCTCAGGCTTCTGCAGATCTCCCCCTGATTTTATCCACACCCTCCAGCATATCAACCCTGTTGCAGAGCTTTGTGTCATCAGTGAACAGGGAAATTCTCCCTTCTAGGTAATCTGTAATTTCACTGATAAAGATATTGAAGAGGACTGGACCCAGCACTGATCCCTGTAGCACCTTGCTGGTCACCTTTCCCTATGTGAAGTGACTGCCATTTACCACCACCCTCTGCGTTCTGCTATCCAGCCAGTTCCCCACCCACTGCACCACTGTCCTACCAAATTCCATGTTCCCCAGTTTGTTAAACAGTCTTATATGTGGCACAGTGTCAAAGGCCTTGTTGAAGTCCAGGTAGGCCATATCCACTGCCCCCTATCTACCTCCCCTGTCACCCAGTCAAAGAATTCAATGAGGTTAGTCTGACATGACATCCCTCCAGTTAAACCATATTGCCTTGGGTCCTGTAGAACAATGGCAAGCAGGTGTACCACTGTTCTTTCCTTCAGTTGTGTTTGAATGATCTTCCCCACTACCGAGGTGGGGCTGAGTGGTCAGAGGCTTCCCGCTTCCTCTCTGCTCCCGCTTTTGTATAGGAGGACTACATCAGCTGTCCTCCGGTCTTTGAGTACCTCTCCTGTTTCCAGTGATTGACTGAACAGGGTTGCCAGTGGTTCAGCCACCACCTCTCTTAGCTTCCTCAGCACACAGGGGTGTACCATATCTAGCCACATAGCTTTATCAATTCTTATTTTTTCCAGTTCCTTTAGGACCCTTTCCTGTGGAAAAGGACTTGTATCCATTTCAGTACCCTTCCTACCCTTTCTGCTCTCTACTGGTCCATTTCCTGTCCCCTCCTCTGTAAAGACTGAACAGAAGTATATGTTCAGTACG
This sequence comes from Neoceratodus forsteri, assembly GCA_016271365.2. Classification (NCBI taxonomy): domain Eukaryota; kingdom Metazoa; phylum Chordata; order Ceratodontiformes; family Ceratodontidae; genus Neoceratodus; species Neoceratodus forsteri. Next base: position 575,169,375 of record CM057449.1, on the reverse strand, counting down.
TGTGTTTTGTGGTTGCCATTCTACTCTCTACTTCCATCCTCCCCTTTTCAGCCTTATGACCCCTGCCTTTGCCTTACTTTTTTCAGTGACATACCTGTAGAAGTTTTGGCCCTTCTAACCTCTGATTTTGCAATATGTTCCTCTATGTATGTGTACCAGACTGAAGTTATTACCACTCCTACTAGGGTAAATTATAAGACAGGCACTGACAATCTACTTGACTGGATCCTAGTCATCCATTCTGACAGGATCAACTCAAGTACAGCCTTGCTTGACTTCCTTAATGACCACTGTCACGGGTACAATAGTAATGACCACTCAGAAAAATAGTACTGTGGTTGGACACACCAAAGATATGTCAAGCTTATAATTTTCATGCAGTACAGTTCTTCAGTTTAGAACATGCAGAGATACAGCAGTTTATATCAGTCCAATAATTCAGCTGTTTTTTAGAATACAGTTTCAGAAAACTCAGTAATTCAACATTTCAGCTCACTTACTTGCCCTAACTAGAAAATAAAATAAAAAGGCACAGCTCATGGAGTTAAGGGAACTGACTCCCTGACATGGGTCTGTGCTTGATCTTGGACTCAGAGATCCAGTTTCAAGGGAGACCTCACCAGGTTCAATCCCTAACTTGATCTGACTACAAGGTCTCTAGGCAGCTCTAAAATATCCAGCCAGTTCCTCCCTAAGAAGCTGGACACACCTCCAATAATCAAAATATACAAAATACTCTTTATATTCTGATTAAAACATTTGTAGGAATAGCAAATAAAATACCTTACTACAAATAATCAGTTAGTCAACAACTGTATTATCACAAATAATTGTTATTTTATCTAAAAATCCTTAATAAGGTAGAAGGGGTGTGTTAAATGAGGTGTAACTCCTGCCTCACAAGGGTGAGAGACAGATAGGGATACTACAAAACAGGCAACACAGGAGCCGCTGACTCACTATAGGACACCGATAGCACCCAGCTAGAAGGCAGCAAGTGATTGGTGAGTGCACAGGAGAGGGAGAAAAGAAAAATAGAACTTGCCTATCTACAGGTTTTTCTGCAGGGTTTTCTATACAAAAACAAGCTTTAAGCAGAGAAATGCATTTGCAGCTTTGTACATGAATGTTTACACATTTAAACATTTTAAACAGTTTGAACATTGTTCTGAGTGTTACACTGAGTAGCAAAAAAATACAGGCATACACATATTTCTTTTTAATGAGGTTTGCCACCTTTATGCCTTCATTTTAATGCCTATAAGTACATCCCCTTTCTTGTCTGCATAACTCTTGGGGGGGGGGGGGTTACACAGAACCACACGGAGTCCTTGCTCTACCTAAACTATCCTCTGGGCTTTTTTTTCACACAGATGAGCTTAAACAGGGAATCTCTTACAGATATGTGCTTTTTACTTAAATTATAGCAGGTTTCAGCACATTATACATTGCTCAACAGGAGTGCACAGTGTACTTGACCCAAACCAAATTCAGGGTCTTTTTAAAGATACAGGAGAGTGAGTGCAGCTGAAAGACAGCTTCTCTGTCTTTTCACCATTACAAAATAGCAGTTACACAGGCTCTCTTAAACAGGGACAAGACAATCCACAGTACTTTTATTTAAGACTACCAGGAGGTAAAATAATTATTTCTTTAGCCTGACAGTACAGCGTGCACAACTAAGTATGGATAGGAAAATAGAAGACAGAAAGAAAGGAAGAGCTTTTTTTTTTTGACAACATAAGCGTAGCGGGTGGCCAACCTAACATGTCATGTCAGAGTTAGAGAAATGCTGTTGTGCAACAGCCTTTATAGAAACAGAGTCTAAGAAAGAACCCACACTTATGTACACTACCAGTACTATTGTGGCAAAGAAAAACTGGCTTTTACCACAACCACTCCCCTGTCACCTGCAGATGATCTGCAAAGGTTGACAAAAAATAAGTCCTCCAACACAAAAGCCTGAGTATTAAAACCCACAAGCTCCCATATTTTCTAGCCCTACTGCAACAAGTTAACTCATCTTTTTTTTTTTTTTGCTCTCCCTGTCCTCCAGTCAGCCCTCCTTCAAACAGGCACTCTCAGCCCCATCACCTTGGCTTCCTCCGGGATATACCTTTCCCATTGTCCCCTATGGCTTGTCCTCCATGGCAGGATAGCAGGGAGTCCCTCAACCTGCCAGGAGCAGATCCAGATTCTGGGAGGTATCTGAGTTATCTGGTGCAGGGCCTGCAGAGGTTGACAGTCATCCTGTGTGCCAGGAGACATTTTCTGTGTTTTCCCCAGAAGGTGTGGTGTGTGCATGACATTATGGTGCATGTGCCAAAATCTGCCATGTCTTCTCCTGCTTCTAGGCTCAGGGTGCCTTATACCAGAGGACAGTCGAGCACTGAACTCTACCCCACCCTCCCCCCTTGAGGACAACAGTGGTCCTTTGGACACTCAATCCTACTCCCCCAACTGGCCCTCCAACACCTTGGGCTTGCTTCCAAACCTGGGTCATCAGCATCACAAGTGGTAGCACTACTGCTACACCAGTGGGTTGATTGACTGGTCTTTTTTAACTAGTACACATGCCACCAATACAGCCTTGGAGTACATTATTCTCCAATTTAACAGGGTCTGTGACATTGTTGCCCCATTCAAGACCCTCTTTAGGAAGGGGAATGCCCCTGAAGAAGCTTCATTGAGTGAAGTGCTGGGGTTACTGAGTATGCAGTAGTTGGCTCTCTAATTGTTATTTTTGTGAAGTTTGAATGGCCTTTGAATTTAACAATAAATTCTGCATTTTGCAATGTGAAACTTGGTCTGCAGAGCAGTTTGTGGCCAGATCTTATTTTCACTGACTCCTGAGTGTGGTTTGTTCTTCCTCCATTTGTAACTACTGATTAGTGCACACGAAACCTGCACCACATCATACCTAGGTGCGATATCACCTGGTTGGATCCATATACATAGACCTTACCAAGGCCTTTGACCTTGTTAACCATGCCCTCCTCTACCAGAAATTACTCAGCTTTGACCTTTCTGAAGACTAAGTCTGCTGGTTTAAAGACTACCTGGCAGATAGATACCAAAATCTAAAATGCTGTAATGTAGTATTCAATGATAGGTCATTCAGCGTCTGTATGTTCCCCTAGGGTAAATCCTATGATCCATACGTTTCAGTCTATTAATAAACAACATGCCAGCCATCTGCTAATCAACCGGTGTAATATTTATGCAGATGATGTCGTTTTGTTTCCAGTGACAAGAGCTTGGAGAAGCTGAGGCTGAGGTTTCAGACAGACATTACCTCCATTCAGGCATGGTTCACCTCCAACCTGCTTGTAACGAATGAAAAAAAAAACCAAAATGTATGCTGTTTGACATGTGACAAGGTTCACACTTCCTGTTTTAACCAGTACATCTTCATCTTCAATCACCCTAGAACAAGTACAAACTTTTGAGTATCTAGATATTATCCTTGACAGCACCTTGTCTTTCAGTGCACAAATTGACTATTTAGTCAAGGCTGTCAACTATAGGTTGGGGCTCCTCTATATTGTAAGAATAGGAGCAACTTCCTGGCAGAGATAAGGATACTCTGTGTACTGTGTTTCATCACAAGCATTAGTGACTCTGGGATTATGGTATATAGTTCCACGAGTGACAGTGAGAGGTCCAGGTTCAGGGGTCTCCTTCACAGGGCCTGTCACTTTGCACTTGGCCTCAAAAATAACACCCACATATTTGCACTATTTAGCAGCATGAACAGGTTAGACCTGAATTCCATGGTGCTGTACCACACCTTAGTCACAGTCAATAAAGTGCTACAAGACTTGCTGTCCTTACAGTCTATGTTCAATTATATTGATAATAAATACAGTACCAGGCGTGTGGTGACAAAAAGAAGAAGAGGAAGAAGAAGAAGAAGAAGTAGTAGTAGTAGTAGTAGTAGTAGAAGTATCAGCATTTATAGAGAGTTTATTTCATATGCAATGTGTCCTGAAGCACTTTACACATAATGCTAGACTGGTAGTGAAGTGACTGAACCTGCAGTGGCAGCCATTTTGCACATCAACACCCACACACAGCATTGGACAATTGCATGTACCAGTTTTATGGGAAGGGTAATATTGGTCAGAACATCAGGGGAAGTCCGTACTCTTGGGAATAGGGTGCTGTTGGCCCATTTCCAGGATGGTGGACTTGGAGGCTACAGAACAGGGTGTGTTGCAGCAGGTTGGGGAACCGTCCTCTGACCAAGGTGGTGAACTAAAGGAGGACAGGTTGAGACATGGTGGTAATGACCTTGATTGCTCTCTGTTTGAGAATGGGAATGTGCTGTCTGGAAAGGATAAAGAACTAGACTCAAAAATAATTGCTACATTGGAGTTGAGAGATAGAGACCAGGATGAGGATAAACTGGAGGAAGAACTTTTTGAAAGGAAATCTGTTTTACTGAAAATGTTCATACAAGATGAAGAAGCTTACAAAAAATATAAGGCTGAATTGCATAAAAGAAGAGCTACCTTGATACTGGCAAACAGGAGACACTGAATGGAAACTGTTGTGTCCAGTGAAGACTTGGAGGAAGATAGTTTACCAAACTTAGCTGATTGTCAAGATTAAAAGAAGCCAACATCAGCATTCTCCACTGTACAATCAGCATTTGTAGTTTATGATGGCAAAATGGAAAACCAGCCTTGGTCACCAGAGGCAGCTGTGAAACAGGCTGGATAGATGCAAACTTCAGATGGAAAATGAGCCCATATCCTGATTGGGACCCAGATTTTGGCTTGCAGGGACAACAGGTTATGGTGGCTCTGGAGTGGAAATCGACCTGCAACATTCCCAAAAATCATTTACGAAACACTGAAACACAAGCTGATGCTGCAGAAATGATTACTCCTACAGGTCAGAGACTGGAAAATGTAGGGGACATATTCAAAGTTCCAGAATTACCAAAGCCTGATACACTGCTGGAACGGTGGGTGGAAATAATCATGAAAGAAGTAGCAGGTGACAAGGGGAATTGTGGCATCTGTGGTGAAGTTGTGTCACATCAGCATAGTGTGCTAACCACTTTAAACTATTTGTGAGATGACTGTGCACATGTTTTTCAAAATTGCCCCTGGGCATCCCATAATAAATCAGACACCGTAAACCCCGATGATTTAATTAAAAAGTCACAACGGGAGGCTGAACCCCCGTGAAGATGAGGGGGTTACTCAGTCACAGGAAACTAAAGATAAGAATTGTGAGGCTCCAGCCAATAGACAGCCCAAGGAGCAGACACAATAGACCCCTCCATGTCAGGAGCACTCCTCACATACAGATCCAAAGGATCAGGACAAACTGATTCCCACCTCAAATATATTAAAACCAGTATGCTATACAGATATTCCAGAGGATTGGTAAGTTGCAGGGCCCTCATGCATGCTATCTCCATGTGCCTGGCTGGTGCCACAACCCAGAAGAAGGTCCACTAGGAAACTTATACTTAAACCCGAACAAAGGTATATTGTAAAAAATAATCCATATGATATATTTGGGGGGAAATGGAGATGGAAGAGAGATAATCTGACACTTCCTCCACCATTACTGAACATACCAAACCTGAAAAAATTATGTTAGTTGGGAAAAAGAAACGGAAGAAAAAAATTGAATGTGGCTTAAGCACTTCTTCGTGACCATCTATGTCATCATATTCCACTGCTACTTTGAACAGTTGTAGCCTGGGAATGGGGGGCCAAATGACAAGCTTTTTTTTTAGTTACTATTTGACTCTGCTATTGACATTGTTTTTTTACAGGAGACATGGATCAGAAACAAGCCATACAAGCATGGATATGGGTGCCTTCGTATTGGTCATTTTGTACTGATAAGCTGATGGAGTGGGGATTTTATTTAAAGGAAACCAGTTTCAAATCCACAGGTTAATAGATTTGAAGCCTGACAGAGTCTTAATCCTGGATGGTTATTGGGATCAGGAATCCAGTAGGTTGATAAATATATATGGCCCGCAGATGAAAGCAGAACTAGTCAGGCTATTTGAGGAAGTCCAGACGTATTTGGTGTCAGCCAAGAATATATATATATAAATATATATAGATACATTTATCCCCAATCTTGAAAACATAACAAAAGATGTGGCCATTGCAATGAGAGACCCCAAAACTGCAAATATTATGTTATATGAATGGATAACAATTAAACAAGCACTGTCATTTATTAAAGAGATATGTACTGAAAATAAAAAGAGATTAAACATACTAAATCAGATTGGAACAGAAGCAGATAGAGAAAATATTAGAGTCCATGGAGTACAACAGAACTTTTCCTCCCCTAGAAATTGGATTTATGAACAAATCCCAATGTTGGGGATAAAGATGACTTCTGTTTGGAGACAGAGAGAACTCCACAGGAAAACAAGGAGCTCAGGCCCCCATATTCAAATGGCCCCTGTAAAATCATGCAAGTGCTTGCACTGCTCATCTGAGATGCACCGACCCAAACAAATGAGACATTCAGAGGATGAGCCATGAGATGCGCTTGCTCATGCCTGGCTGAATATCCTGAAGATGCACTATTGCACAGTGGGAGATGCATGGTGTAGCAGGTGACCTGAGCCCTATGTGGAGCATGGGGAAATGTACGATGCAAAGCCAATTGCCTGTTGCACAAAGTTGCAATATTCAGCTAAGATATACAAATGACCTCATTGCATATTCAAAGTCCATCTCCCACATTTGCATCACATTACTGGAATGCAATCAGGCTATTTGTATGCCCTGGGCATGCTCAGTTCCAGCTTTGCAGGGCTGTCTCACCACTCCACAAAGGTGAACAGGAAGCACTGTAGTCTAGCAGGCAGGTGTGATGGAATGTTTGTATGTGGGGGGGGGTGAACTGCATTGGCCTGGGTACAGTACTACACCCCGTACCCATGTACAGGATTTGACAGGGGTACAGGAGCCCACCTGGACAGTGGTCACAGGGGCCACTTGTACATGCAACAGGGATGGACACAGGGTGACACAGGCTGCTTGGGCTACCACATGCATGTGATACACCAGCTCCATATATTGCATACAATCACCTGCAGTGCCCCACACACCTAGTATGGGAGATACCTGGTGGGCATTGCAAGGGATGGCAGTGTGCAGACAGTGATCAGGTACTTAGGTGGGTGGGTGCCACCTGTGTGCACCCAAGGGGTACCACTATGGGTGTGTGCCACTTGACGGTCCCTGGCCCATGCCATATGGCCCCTAGTACCATTGGACAACATGGGCACCATTGCCACAGATGCCACCCTGGGTGCATGCCTCCACAGGGTGGCACCCTGCAGGCTGCATGGGTGCTGGCCATGGCCATGGCCCCTGGTACAGGCGGTACAACCAAACCACACAAAAACATGTATCCTAGATTTTAGGGGTGCAGACTTTGGGAAAATTGGGAGGTGCTTGAAAGAGGCATTAATGGGAATGGGGAAGGAATCAATGGTTGAGGAACAGTGGGCAATATTTAAAATAGGGATTACAAGAGCAACAGAATTAAGCATTAATCGAGTTAGCAAGGGAAAAGGAAGAGGAAGCCATTATGGTTTTCCAAGGAGGTAGCAGAGAAAGTGAAAGCCAAAAAGATCACATTCAGGCAATACAAAAAGATGCAGGCAGAAAGTGATAGGGAGAAGTACCAGGAGAAGCAAAGGGAGGCAGGGAGGTCAGTAAGGGAAGCCAAAGCTCAGACAGAAGAGTGCATTGCAAACTTAGTGGGTAGAGGGGCAAAGCATTTTACAGTTACATAAGTGAAAAAAGAAGGGCAAAGGGAGGGATAGTGAGACTGAAGGGGGAGGATGTGGGCCACATGGAGGATGACAACAGTAAAGCTGACATACTGAAAAGATATGTCTGCTCACTCTTTACTGAGCAAGAGAAGGGTAATGGACCTGAAGGGTGTACAAGGGGTGGGAATGGCACAGAAATGGACACAAGTCCCTTTACACAGGAAAGGGTCATAAAGAAACTGGAAGGAATAAGAGTCAATGAAGCAATGGGGACAGATGGGGTACACACCAAGGTCCTAAAGTAACTAAGAGAGGTGGTGACTGAAACTCTGACAATCCTATTTAGCCAATCACTGGAAACAGTGGAGGTACCCTAAGACTGGAGGACAACAGATGTAGTCCCCTTATAGAAAAGCAGGAACAAAGAGGAAGCAGGGAACTACAGACCAGTCAGCCTGACAACAGTAGTGGGGAAGATCATGGAAGCACTACTGAAGGAGAGATTGGTGGAACATCTGGTTGCCAGTGAACTACAGGACTCAAGGCAGCATGGTTTCACTGGGGGAGGACATGCCAGACAAACATCATCAAATCTTTCAACTGGGTGATGATGGAGGTGGATCAGGGGAGGGCAGTGGACGTGGCCTATCTGGACTTCAGGAAGGCCTTTGACACTGTGCAACATAGAAGGCTATTAAACAAACTGGGGAATATGGGAGTGGGTAGGACAGTAGTGCGGTGGGTAGCTAACTGGCTGGGCGGCAGGACACAGAGGGTGGTGGTAAATGGCTGTCACTCCACAGAGGGAAGAGTGACCAGTGGGCTACCACAGGGATCAGTGCTGGGACCGCTCCTATTCAATGTCTTCATCAGTAACATTATGCAGGACCTAGAAGGAGAATTTCCCTGTTTGCTGATGACACAAAACTTTCTAACAGAGTGGACATGCCAGAGGGTGTAGACAGAATGAGGAGGGACCTGCAGAAGCTTGAAGAATGGTCAAGGGTTTGGCAGGTTTAATTCAATGCAAAGAAGCACAAGATAATGCACATGGGGCATAAAAATCCTGGAACAACATATCAGTTGGGGGATGAGGATATAGCATGAACCAAGCTGGAAAGGGACCTTGGGGTTATCATCTCTAATGATCCCAAGGTAGGGAAACAGTGCAACTAGGCAGCAGGTAAAGCAAATAGGATGCTGGGATGCAGAAGCAGGGGCATCACCATCAGGAAAAGGGAGATCATAATTCCACTGTACAAGACAGTAGTGAGGCCCCACTTGGAGTACAGCATACAGTTCTGGAGACTTTACCTACATAAGGACATAGACAGGGTAGAGAAGGTCCAGAGGAGGGCTACAAAGATGGTATAGGGACTGCATCTCAAGTCCTGTGAGGACAGGCTGAAGGACTTGAATATGTACTCCCTGGAGGAGAGGAGGGAGACAGGGTATATGATAGAGACATACAAGTACCTTACAAGGAGGAACAGGGTGCAGGAATACACTATTTTCCAGTGAAAAAGATGTTCCAGAACTAGAGGGCATGGGATGAAATTCGAGGGAGGGCAATTCAGAGGAAACATGAGGGAGAATTTCTTCACAGAAAGGGTGGTGGACAAGTGGAACACCCTGCCAGAGGAAGTGGTGGGGGCTGAAACAATCATGGGATTTAAGAATGCATGGGATAGACATAAGGGAATTCTGGAGGTCAAGGGTAAGAGGCAACAGACTTCTAGAAAAACATAAAGTGAACTTACAAGCTCAAATGAGCAGACTGGGTGGGCTATAGGCCCTGATCTGCTGACAGTGTCTATGTATCTACATATCTATGTGCTGCAGTGTAGCTGTCCACCCTGCTGGTGCACGCAGGGGTCACACGACAGTACTGGGATGAGGCTGCTGGTTGACTACATCCAGGGTGCAGTGTGGGGTGTTGCTCCCTGGATGGTGCTGGTGGTGACATGGCACCTTTGGCTCAGTGGTCATCCATCCTGGCATGACTGCTGTATGTGGGTGCTTGGAGCATGTCCAGGTGCACTGCCAAGGGCTGTCTTAGGATGCCTTGCCCACAGTTCTGCGGCCTGCCTGTGGGTGGCGGGCCATTTAGGCATGCTTGTTCTATGCCTAACTTTGGGTGGCTCATCTTTGAGATGTGTAGCAGATGTACCTCATATTTTGACTGACTGTAGGGATGCGTGGCACATTCATGGGAACTCCCCTTCTACATGCGCAACATACATTATAGATGGACGCTGACACATCCGGAGATGTGTGACGCATCTCTCCCTTTTGAATATTGTGGTTCTGCTAATTTTCTGGGATGTGTGGCACATCTTCACTTTGGGCCGTGTATCTCCTTTGAAAATCTGGGCCTCAGTACTTAGGAACAAAACTTAATTATTAAAATATTTTTATTATATTTTTATCATTATTATTTTTATATTATTTTAATTACTATTTTATATTCTTTATAAATGTTAATTATTAAGTTAAGGGAGGCATACTATACACCTCTGGTTGAAATTGCTATCTACATAAGTTCTAAAAGCAAGAAGAACAAACACTGTTTAGATGAGAGTTTGAAAACAAAGGTTTGCTTTCAATTTTAAAAGGAGCTTGTCAACTACAGAGTTAAGGGGACAAAATGGTCTAGTCCAGTTTAAATTGAGAAGCTATCCAAGACTGGCCTCTCTTAACAGAAATGGAAGAGCTTATGTTTCATTTTAACAGATAATCATCAGAAGCTTGACAGGTGATGTATCACATATGTTTTTTCTGTGCTGGCTGTATCTGTTACCAGCTGTGGGCAACAGGAAATTAAATGCAGACTGGTTTTGAAAAGTACATTCACCACAATGAAAGTAAGAAGCTTTTACCCATTGAAAAGATGTTTTAAATCCCATTTAGACCAAACTACACCACCTGATGGGGATCTGGGAATCTGTTTAATAATAATAATAATAATATTTATTTTTAGAAAATGGCAAGAAAGAATTCTCACTCCTAATTGGCTGACACTGCCTCCAAGCTGGGCATTTATTTCTCAATAGATGCCCAGCTAAAAACAAGTGCCACCAAAATCTACTTCACAATGTACCCTGCTGCCCAGACTACTTCCTCATTGGCTGAAGGCAGCTAATAAATTTAAAATCCCCACCATGTTTTTCTCTTGCTTAGCGAGAGACAACTATTCCCCCCCCCCACTTTCCCTCACTAGCAGGCAATAAATAAATGAAAAGTAACACTACGTCCTGTCATTTTGCGGTCGGAAGACTGAAAAGACACAATGACACCAGTCTCCTGACCGCGTTCTCGCAATCCGTACTCTGAAGCCGACATTCATGTCAGCTTCATCCTGCATGTGGCATTTCAAAAAAAAGAAGGCATACAGTACCGCTTCAGTCAAAGCTGGCCCCGCTGCCACTCTCCATTGCCCTTCTGTTCCTGGTTGGCTAAGCACTCTTCGGTGTCCACAAGCTGCTGCAACAACCTCTAGCCATATGCACAATAATTACTGTAAAAACCCAGCTGCATTCACGCATCTTCCACAAAATGCAGCATTCAGTTCCACTAAGGTCAAAGGGCATGAACTCAACAGACACCTTCCGAGTTCCGACCTGCGACCTTAACAAAATCAAACAAAAAGACATTTAAGAATTCAAAAGAAATATAAACAGCTGACACACTGTTAATTCAATATCTGTTAAGGCACATTTCCTTTTTTAAGGCACACTTCTTTTGTTCTACAATCTGCCTGTGTGTGGGGGGGGGGTTCAGGAAACTAGAACGGCACTGTAGGCAGCAGGGAGGAGTAACAGCACCTAGAACAGCTGGTGCACTACTTTGTCAATGAACACTATTTTTAACAGTGTTTTGAACATTTTTGGCACTGATTTCCTTTTTTATTTTTACATTTCACATAAATGTAGTTACATGGCCATTTTCTAAGTGCAATAATACCCTCCAGGGTGGGCATTATTGAGAAATACCAGACCTTCCAGGGGCTATAAGGCCCTCCACCTGCAGTGTCAGGCCTCATTATGCCCCTGGGTGGTCTGGTATTTCCCAATAATGCCCACCCTGTCAGGTATTATTGCTTACATAAGGCGCCTTTCAAATATCAAGGCGACATACATTACAACAATTGTCAGATGATAAAAAGGATTTAAAACAATAAAACAATAAAATCCATTATATGGATGGCTGAGTTAAAGACTGCATCATCCCCTCTGGGGTGTAGATACTTATACCCTCTTTTCCCTCACCGCTGCCCCCCTTTTTTCTCATTCCCTCCTCATCCTTATGTTCTACCCTCCCTCTCCCCATCCCTATCCCTTCTAGTCACCTGTTTTACCCTGTGTCTTCTCCTCTTCCTCTCTCTAGATATTTTCCCTATTTGTCCTACCCTTGTACTCCTGTTCTTCTTTCCCTCCACCTTACCCTAGTACTTGGTAACCTTGGTGTTGGCCTCCATGCCACCACTGGCACTTAGTTCCTATGCTTTTCTCCATCTCCTCCCTAGCACCCTTTGTGTGTGCCTCTATTTACCACCACCAACACCTAACTTCCCTACTTCCTCCATATTCATCTCCACCTAGGTATTGTTGCTTGTTGAACCATTCATCCTCCTAGGTTACTGTGGTGCGGTCTGTTTACCCTGTTTAAAATCAGTATTACATCTTGTAACTGATTTTTTCCACTACCCTATGTCAATCTATTGTTGCACAGTTAGTTATCTGTTTTCATCGGGCTTACAACTGTACGTTATTCAGTTACTTCTTAGTACCATTGCTTATTATGCTATGTATGTTTTCATTGGGACTTGTGTCTGTACAGCTTGTAATTTGCTACATTTATTGGATTTATAAATTATTTTAACTGTTTGATTCTGTGCCATTGTTTGTGGCCTGGGTCATACCAGAAAATGGTCTTTGGATCAGCGCACTTACCCGATAAACAAAAACTTAAATAAATAAATAAATTTGTGCCAGCTTTGCTATCTGCAGAACATTGTGGTAACATAACTATCATGAATAACCAAAGTTATTTAGTCTTAAATGGAAGCTGGTCTAATGACCCATCCAGATATATGACCCTTAATTAGGTGCCTGAAAGCAATATGGTGTTGCTTTGTCTAAAAGGTCTTGTCAACAAGCTGCAAGCAGCATTGTGTCATGCCTCATTAAGCTCAGACAAAAGGATTCATCCTCAGAAGAAAGTTCTTCAATTTTATAAACTTTTTGAAAGTGGCAAATGAGGAAGAGACATATCCTTTTGAATTGCAAAAAATGTAAATTAAGAATCTGTAAGCATTTTTAAGATATTTATAAAAACAAGTTACATAAAAATTCTATAAACTATGGACCTGATGTTGGGAATATATTTATCATATTTGGTATTTCATTAATCCATGTCTCGAGCTGGACAAGAAAATGTCAGTTTCATGTTTGTGTGAAAATGCCTCTGGATACAAGAGACAGAAATGGTTTTAAACAAAAATTTTGTTCTAAGCTGATTGACTTTCTAAAAAAATAGTTCTCGGGAGGAGAGTAAAACCACACCTATACCATCGATAAGGACCAATCAGAACTGGCGATGATGTCACTCTGAATCTGAAAGACATACCAAAATCTGACTAAGTCCACCCAGAATTTTTAAAATCTTCGAGCTGTAAGCATCTATGCCAGTTGACTGAGTAATTTTGTTGTTTTTAGACTTCTATTAGGCCAAACGCCTGAAGCCATGCCTGTTAAACCACTGATAAGTTCACACCGGAGGTGCAGCGGTTCCAAGCTTGGATAGAAGACACAAAACTGCAACAGAAGCCAGCTACAAGAATATTGCTTGTTACAAAGGACTTTTCCAGTATTGGATGGAGCAAAGCTGTAGACTGTGTACTGGACATCTTCACTAAAGTAATGTTTTGAAACTTCTGCTAAAGCCAAGCATGGACAGAGACTAACTGTTAAATTCATCAGCCAAAGCAAGTTTGCAGTGCTGTTTGACAACAGATGGGTCCTACATCTGGGTTCAAGTGGAAATGAATTGAAAAACCAAAACATAAAATCCAGTTACCAAATAACAACTTTGCTATCCATAAGGAAATCCTTTTCTGCAACTAACTGAGATGGCAAAGAAAGCTACTGTTGTGCTGCTGATCTGTTTGTCTTGTTGTGTGATATTCCCGCCAAAATCAGAATAAAGAACTTTTGATGATCCATGACACCTAAAACCAGGAGGAGCCAGCCTGCACTGCAGGATCAATGCCAGAGGAGTCCAGAGTCCTGGGTTCAAGTGTGATCAGGAAAAAAGACAGAGACTACAGCCAAGCCAGCCACTAGAGAATCTTTTTTGTCCAGGAGGAGAAATTCTCACCAAGATTTTAAAGGTAAAACAAAAGAAGACCAAGCTTCCACTAATAACCAGAAATGTATGTATTATTTTATTGATATTTTAATTTGGCTTATCTGGGGAGGTAAAAGATAATTAAACCTTTAGGTACAAATTCTTGGATAAATAAGTTAAGCTTGAGTTTAAACAAAAAAAAAAGAATTACATTTTGCATGCTATAAAGAATTAAAGTAAATTTTAAACAGAAATATATTCTGAGACACTAATGTAATGAGTTTGCAAGTTCTCATACAAGAAGGTTATGCTAAATACAAAGCATGCTGAAAGCATAGTATATAGACGATACCGTTTATTGTGCTGAATCTTGCTCATTCCTTGGTTGTGCTGTCTGTTTTCTGAAAATTATTTTGTTTTTGGTTTTATTTCTTTTTTTTGTTTGTTTTATCTGATTATTGAAACATGTTTTGTTTTTGTGTTTGCATTATTTTTATTATGCTTTATATTTATGCAAATTAGGGCTATTTAGAATTTGTGTACGGGTATTAATAACATTTATTTTTCATACTTCTGGGTGTGACAGAAACATTTTTATCATTATGTAGAACCTTTATAATATGTAGAATACTAAGATTTTAATTATTTATATGATTTTTGAAAACATTGTGGTGTAAGGCCCAAGGCATAAGCTAAGTTCCCATAATAAAAATTGCTATTCTGACCTATTGTTTCAACATATTTTGGGGGCTCGTTCTCATGGATAATTGTTAGTAAATAACAGTCCAAACCCTAGAGTGTATGAACGATATAAATATTATTTATTATTATTTGCAAAGTTACTGAATTGCACAAATAATATTTTTCTGTTTTTCTTTTTCTTTGAGTCTGAAGTTACCATAAGCAAACGAAAGGAGCTAAAGTCTGAATGTAAGCAAGATAGAATCCCTGACTAACAGTACAAGCTGCAAGAAAAAAGACTTTTGAAGCATCATAAGAAAAGATTTAGTCCTTTGGCTAAGTTGTATTATGTAAGCATTATTATTGTTATTGTTAAAGTTGGTAATCAGTATTGCAAAACCATGACAGCCTTGACTATGAGTGTGAATGTTCTTGACATTAAAGTAGTGACATACCCTCCAGCAGTGTGTTTCACTTCTAAAATTCAAAAGGAAAGCATAAGGAGATTGGTTAAATCTAGCCAGACATACTCATTGCTGCTTGATAGTGAGATCCAGCTAGGAAAAATGTTGGAGAATAAATATTTTGAATATGGTAAACTTACAGTTCAGGTTGAAATATTGCAGAAGCTGTTACAAGAAAGTAAACAGGACTATGTGGCTTTACAAAGTGAATTATAAGGCAAAGACAATGTTTGAATCTGGAAAAAGAAAACGTTGACTTAGCAAGTGCTTATGAACAAGTTAACAAAGATTTGTTTGAATTAAGGGAACAATATGAGAGTTTACAGAACAAAAGTCAAGTTAAGGAAAATGTAAAAGCATTTAAGAGTTTAGACTGCAAGGCTGACTCCAGTATTTCAGCAAAAGAATTATCTGACTCAGAAAATGAATTACAGAACAAAAAGAAAATTACCCCTAGACCGAACAGTAGTTCAAATTCTGATTCAGAATGAGAAATATTTGGGGAACACAAGAAAAAGCACACAATTAGTCAAATGAAGAATTCCTCTGTACCTCAAGCTAAGGTGTTTGAGACCACCACGTCTAATACTCCAGTTAAGGGGGAGAGAAATTACCCATGTCTAAAAGGGAAAACAGTCCAAGCCATGGCTCAGCAGCCTTATCAAGACTCATATCAATGCCAGCACTGGAGTTTCTCCCAAAGGGGCAGGGACCAAGGTGGAGGGTATTACAGTGAGCAGGATAAATGCAAAGGTGACAAAGCTGACCTCAGTGGGTGCCAGTATTCTGTCTATGATCAGCAAAGTCATAGTGCACCTCAAAACAGGTCTAAGCATAGCTTTCCAAGTCTAAATGAAGTGATCAAGATATCATATGAAGAGGAAGAAAATGAATTTGAAAAAGAAACGGGGGAGACAAAACAGCAAAGAGAAGAGTTAAGGGCTCATTCAAAGTTTACACTGTTTAGCTCAATCACCTCCTGAACTTCATTTTCCTGTACAGACATCTTCAACTGTACCTAGTGCATTTGGGACTAGTAGTGCTATGTGACTTACCGACTCTGTACACCCTATTGCTGACATGGTAAGAGAAACTGCTACTGTTAAAAAGGATAATGAGATTGGAATGAGATTTAAAAGTGAAATGCTAAGTGAAATTGAAAATACTATCTCTGTGCCTAGCCTTTCTCAAAAGGTATCCAGAGTTAGTTCCTACAACAGTATAAGATGTCATATTGAAACTTCTATGTTGCCAGAAAAGACAGACACATTTTAACTGGGCAACTTGATTCCCAAAGTAAAAGCAGAAATAATTTACTTTGTCATAAACACTGAAAACAGTCTAAAGCATGAAGGTTTGGTGGACTCAGGGGCAGAATTGACACTAATATCCAGAAACATCTGTGATAAGTTGACTGATGCCTTAGATGACTCAAAGAAGCAGAAAACCCTTTCTAAAAACTTACAGATTGTAGGTTATGAAGAGGAAGCTCAGAAAACATTGGGTAAAGTTTGGTTGAAACTCAAAATTTGGTAAAATGGTGATTAAACATTCAGTGTGTGTTACAAACAAAACATGCAATGATTTTTTGATTAGAAATGACCTTATAAAGAGGTTTAAACCTATTCTGGACTACGCCCCCTAAAAATCTGGTGGTCACATCACAGGTAAAAAGGCCTGTTCCATTTGGAAGGAGTGGTAACATTTCTGAACAATGATATTCATGCTACTTTGATAAAAGATGAAGTAATGATTAAACCGAATTATGTAAGTGCTATGTATTGATCTATCTAGTTTTGGTAATTCTAAAAATTGGACAAATGGAGAAGTAAAGCATATGTGGTTTGTTTGTCAACATAAGATGTGGTAAATGTGTAATGAAAACAGAAGCCTAACTTTCTCCACAAAGAAAGTAAATCCTGTTTTTCTCAGTGCCATCCTGTTTCTGACAAAAGCATTAGACTCTAAGGCCTAGATATTCAAAGTGATTGCACCTGGCACAACTAAATTGCACCAGCGCAACCCCAGGAATGTGCCCCGGGGTAATTTTTAAAAGAGGGAATTGCATAGCACAATTCCCGATGCACTGGGGTGCCAAGATAATGAATGCAGTGCATCTCCAGGAGGAGTGCCCATGCATATACAGCACATCCTGATATTTAGCCCAGGATGTGTGGTGCATGTGTCTACACAACCCTGAAATGGTAGCCACTCACAGGTGAGCTACCGCAATGCAAGGTGCATCACAGCCACCAGCCATGGGTGGCCTCCCCCCAGTACACCATGCACAAGCACCCTTTACTGTCCCTTGTGGCTAGTGGTCCTCCCATCCCTCCCATTGCACCGATCCCCTTATAACGTATTTGCATTTCCATGGTAGTCTAGTTGTCCCCCCACCCCTCTCACAACCCTGATCATCGACCATAAGAGACAGTCACTTCCCTGGTGTTCCAGTGGTACCCCCCCTTCCCTCCTGTAGCACTGATCACCTCAATGACATTGAAAAACCTCCCTGGTAGTCCAGTGGTACCCCCCTCCCCATTGGACCTTATGATCACTCTCTGAATCCATAATTCATATTCCTGGTAGGCCAGTGGTACCCCTCTCCCATTATGACCCTCCAATTGCCATCTGAATCTATAATTAATATCCCTGGTAGTCCAGTGGTACCACCCCTCCCATCTGACCCTCCAATCGCTTCATGAATAAAAACATAATAACCCTGGTGGTCCAGTGTATCCCTCTCCCCTACCTGTACCTCTGATAGCCTTCCAAATCCAAACATAATAACCCTGGTGGTTCAGTGGATCCCCCTCCCCTGCCTGTACTGCTGTTCACCGTCCAAATCCAAACATAATAACCCTGTTTGTCCAGTGGATCACATTACCCTGCCCTACTATAATACTTCACAAATATGTGAATGAATTACTTCATTCACACATTTATGAAGTATTATAGTATGCACTGCAAGCCCGTGGGTCCATAGTGTGGACCAATGCAATTGCAGCTCCTACTGTAGGCTGTCATTCAGCAGGCAGCTGCGGTGGTGTGTGGGTGGGTATTCTGCCCACCGATGACCAGGGAGCTGGGTGGGCTTTGGGTTTTGTGTGGGTGGGGGGTTGGAGTTACCACTGTACCACCAGGCAAATGTAAATTGACATTTTGCCAGCAATCAGATATATGGGCAGGGAAGGGGGATCCACTGGACCACCAGGGTTAATATTTTTGGATTTGGAAATCAATCAGATGGTCAGATGGGGAGGGGGCACCACTGGACTACCAGGGATATTCATTATGGATTCAGATTGTGGTCAGAGGGTTGGATGGGGAAGGGAACCACTGGACTACCAGGGGTATTAATTATGGATTCAGATGGTGATCAAGCAATCAATCAATCAAAATCTTTATTTATCCAGGCGGGCACCATTGAGCAAGGCTCATTTGCATGGTGGACCTGGTCATGAATACATCAAAGTACAGTACAGAAGCAGGTATACAAAAAGCAATAAAATACAAGGAAGAAAAAGTATATACAGTGTATACAGTACGAGTACACGGTTGAAATAAATAAAAAAAAAACAGCATTATTTTACAATTGAAGAAGTCAGCAGATGTACAATCAACCATAGGCATACAGGGGTTATAAGCAGAGATCTTTTGAGTGAGGCAGCTGGCAACTACACATATAGGGGAAAGAGGCCGTGTATGAGGTGGCAGGTTAGAGAGGTAAAGAAGAGGAGGGATATATTACCGATGACTGGGGGAAAAATTGAGCTAAAACCACAGAAAGTGATGATGGCTGTCGTGTACTTGTTTATTATGATAATGACAGAGGAAGGGTAGATAATTGGGACACTACTATGGATGGGGTGGGACTTTAGCCAGGCTGGAGTGGACAGGGAAGGGTGGGTGCAGCAGAAAGAGTTAATAGGGAAAGAGTGAGAGCTAGGGGTAGAAACATGGCGAGTGTCAGGATGGAAAGGGAGAGTTCCGGAATTAGTGGGTAGTGAGTAAAACATTTGCAAGGTGCTTTCATGTAGCGATCATAGAGCACCTTGAAGATATTCAGCCTAACAGGACAGCTCAGCTTCAAGTTCCTTTGTAAACCGTTTCACAATGTGAGTAAAGAGAAGCTTAGAGCAGCTTTGCTGAAATGAGTTTTGACCCTTGGAACTTGGAGGGCAATTAAGGAATAACTCCTTAGACGGTAGGTGCCTAACACACTCCGGTGAATACAATCTGAGACATATGAGGGGAGCTTGTTGGTCACCACTCTGAAGGCCCATAGGACTGCATTTCTGTACCTTCTATAGTGAAGGGAAGTCCAGCCTAATGATGAGTACAGGGTGCAGTGGTGTGTGGAAAGTGGAAGGCCAGTAATGAACCTGATAGCTCTGTGGTAGAGGGTGTCCAACTTAGCCAGTGCTGAGGCAGTGCAGTGGCTGTAGAGCAGGTCTGCACAATCTATTAAAGATAGGAAGGTAGCTTCAACCAGTTGAATCAGTTGGTAGGCAGTATAACGCAGTGGTCTAAGGCTCTGAGCTGCAAATTTGGTGACATCCAGCAGACCAGACCTGGGTTTGAATCCCACAGCTTCCACTTGCATACTGTGTGACCCTGAGCAAGTCACTTAACCTCCTTGTGCTCCCAGGTCGCTCCTGTAAAAAAGCTTTCAGCTTAGTGTGCTATACCTGGTTAAAAAATTAAATTAAAAAGAATCTTGGCCTTCTTTGTGAGCAGGTGGTTAATTCTGTAGAATAGTCCTAATCTTTGCCTTAGTTTCTTCTGTAGTTCTTCGAGATGGTCGGCGAAGGAAAGTTGATGATTGAGCCAAACTCCTAGATATTTGAATTTAGCTGCATACTCTATTGTTTTTCCAAGAACAGTGGTAATTTGTAGGGTAGCCCCCCCCCAAGCAGGAATTGCTGCATGCAAGGAGGAGGAGGAGAAAAGCATGGCTGTTGTCTTTTTCGCATTAAGCAAAAGCTTTTTGTTTATGAGCTGGTATTGTAGAAGGTTAAATTCAGCTTGCAGATCTTCACAGGCTGCTTCTGGCGTGGGACGACTCAAGTACAATACAGTGTCATCCACGAATAAGTGGATGTTGGCTTTTTTGATGGGGTCATTGATGTTGTTAATGTAGACTGCAAGAGGAGGGGACCAAGGATAGAGCCCTGGGGCAAGCCCCTCAGCATAGGTTTTAATGGAGAAAGATCGCCTTCAGCTTTAACCTTCTGTTTCCTTTCTCCAAGGTAGTCTACAAACCAGCACATAGATTTATGGTCCAGGCCTAAGGTGCTTAGGGAGGAAAGAAGCAGGCTGTGATTGACTGTGTCGAATGCCTTACTAAGATCCAAGAAAATGGCACAGACATACTTCTTGTTGTCAAGGTCTAGGAGCCAATTACTGGTCACCTTAGCTAGGGCTGTTATGGTGATGTGCTTTGCTTTGAATCCAAACTGAACCGGGTTTAATAGGCTTCTGGATTCTAAGTATACCCCTAGCTGGCCACACACTATTTTTTCTAGTAATTTAGACAGGATGGGGAGGAGGGAGATCCGTCTGTAATTATTTAGATCTCAGGGTTCACCTGCTTTTAATAGAGGGATGACATGGGCTATTTTCCATTGAGGGGGGAGGCTACCCTGGGAGAGTGACATGTTGAATAGGTGGGTGAATGGCACCACAAGCACATGGTAGGCTCATTTCAGATAGTATGGCTCTATGAAGTCAGAGCCTGCTCCCTTCTTGGTGTCCAGTTGCAGCAGTAGGTCTTCCACCTCTTTTAGAGAGACAGGCAGGAGGGAGAAGGCCTCCTCGGTAGAGGGGTACTCGTGGGTTGGTGGGCCCTGAGCTGTGCAGAGGTCATTGGCAGAGAAGTATCAAATGCTAGCCCTGCCATTGCAAAATGGTTATTGAGAGTTTCCAATATCTCTGATTGGTTAGAGATAATGCTGCCACCGGACTTAATTTTTGCTGGAATGGAATTACCAGGTGCATGTCCAGACATGTCTTTTAGTGTTTTCCAGAGCTATGAAGGATTTCTTGAGGCAGAGGCAGAGGCTAGCTCAGAACGATAGTAGGCTGTTTGATAACTAATGGGTCCAATGTCCAGGTTCAAGTGGAAATGAACTGAAAAACAGAAACAGTTATAAAATCCAGTTACCAAACAAGAAGTTTGCTATTCATAAGGAAATCCTTTTCTGCAACTAACTGAGATGGTGAAAAAAAATCTACCGTTGTGCTGCTGAACTGTTTGTCTTGTTGTGTGATATTCCAGCCAAAATCAGAATAAAGGACTTTTGATGATCCGTGACATCTAAAGCCAGGAGGAGCCAGTCTGCACTGCTGAATCAATGCCAGAGGAGTCCAGAGTCCTGTGTTTGACTGTGAGCAGGAAAAAGGACAGAGACTACGGTCAAGCCAGCCACTAGAGGATCTTTATTGTCTAGAAGGAGAAATTCTCTTTACAATTTTAAAGTTAAAAGGAAAGAAGACCAAGTTTCAACAAATAACCAGAAGTTTAAGAATTATTTAAATTTTTAATATATTTTTATATACAATTTTTGCAAGTTTTTTCCCCCCATTTTTCCCCCTACCTGGGACCCTGACAATCACAGCAGTGTGTGCGCATGGAGGCACACATGCACTCTGGGCACCGGCTTGGACCCTTCCACCCCACCCCTGGCAATTGCTGCCACCCCCTCCTGCCTACACTTCCCATTGGACCTTCACCCAATGGCAGCAGAACTATGGGGGAGGGTGGACAACCTTCCCAGGAGAGGAGAGCTGCCTTTTGGCTGTTCAATCCTGCTCTCCCTCCTCCCTTCTCCCTGTGCTGGCTCTCCAACAACCTGAGGTCATTCCTGAACCCAGGTTGCCAGTGTGACATGAAGTAAGGTGTCCAGCACCTCAGCTCTCTGTGCCACTGGGCCGGCACAATTTTTTATATTTTAATTTGGCTTATCTGGGTTGGTAACAAAGTTAACTTTTAATTACAAAATCTTGGATATATAAGTTAACCTTGAGTTTAGACAAAAAAAAAAGAAATACATTTTGCATACTATAAAGATTTAAAGCACATATTATACAGAAATATAATCTGAGACTAATTTAATGAGTTTTCAAGTTCTTATACAAGAAGGGTATGCTAAATTCAAAGCATGCTTAAAGCATAGTACATAGTCAATACCATTTATTGTGTTGAACCTTGCTCATTCCTTGGCTGTGTTATTTTCTGATAACTGTTTTGTTTTTGTTTCTTTGTTTTGTTTTATTTAATTTTTGAAATCTTTGTTGTTTTTGTGTTTGCATTATTTTTATTATGCTTGATATTTATGCAAATTAGGGGTATTTTGAATTTGTGTACATGTATTATTAACATTTATTTTTCATACTTCTGGGTGTGAGAAATGTTTTTACCATTATCTAGATCCTTTACAATAGGTAGAGTATAATATTTGAATTTCATAACTATTTATATGATTTTTTGAAAATGTTGTGGTGTAAGGCCCAAGGCATAAGCTAAGTGCCCATAATAAAAATTGCTATTCTGTCCTATTGTTTTGACAAGTATAGGTGGGTGAGTGATAAAAATTGATCTAGAGGTAGAGTCATACTCAGAATTAGAACTGATAATGCTTCCAGAGGAAAACATAAGACAAAATAGCAAAATTGCAGAACTGAAATACTAATTTGTGTGGAAAAAGGAAAAAAACAATGAAGGAAACAGATAACAAAAAACAATACAAAAATCAAAAATAAGTTGATTTAACTAATTGAAGACAAGTAAAAATAAATTCTGTAGATTTAAGGGAGGATTGCAATAAGGAGAAAGTTTGAAAAATAGTAATCAATTAATAATTTTATTGTTTGACATAATAATGCCATTACAATTTAAAATAATTTTGCTTTCATCATTAAGTTTTACATAATGATGTTTATAAATTACAGTTCTTAATCACAATGAAACATGTTTTCATATAAATACAGATGTTTAGCAAACAATATATCCCTCATTCATATTTATATAAACTTTACATATTTTCCTAACCTATTTATACTTTACTATTCTTAATCCCTAAAAATATATCTTCATGTAAATACACAATTTTATAAACTTATATTCCTCCATAACAATTATTCTTACAGTATCTTCTCTCTTCTATTTTCTAACTATGTGTTTATAAGGTTCTTTCTACTTATAAGAATTTCCATAATGCACCTTTCTCTGTAAACACAATTATGCTGATTGCTGTACAAATATCTGCTCTCCAATATCTAGGGCCTTAATCCTGTCACCAACTCCATCATTCCACAAACTTAACATGACATCTCTTTTTTTCTACAGAGGAGAGAAGAGAGGCCACATGATCCATTTCAGTATATTTTTCTGTTTTTTAAAAGATATGTTACTATACCTGTAGGTTCATGTTCAATCTTAGTCATTGTCTCTCCCAAATACTTCTTTCTTTCTTTCTTTTCCACAAAAGGGACAAAGTATCATTATATGTTCTAGATTGTCCAGATCTGTATTACATTTACATTTTTTCCTTTCATCCTCCCAGGTCCTATATGTTTCATTAAGTCAATTGCTTTCATACATTTCAATTTGAAGCCTGGTTACACTTTTCCTTTTCTTAGGGTCTGTGATTTGTATTAAATAGTTCTCTAACTTATGTTGTCATTTATTTTTAGTAGAGATGCACAGATATCACTTTTGGACCTGATATTGGATCCGGATAGCCTGCATCTACAATCCAACTGGATCAGTTTGACATAGAGTCGGATAGTAGCCAGTGGACTAACTGAGCCTGAACAGAGGAGGGAGCAAGCTTTCCAGTGCCTATCACCTTTTTGAAAATAAAATAGAAGTACTGTGCACATGAATATTCAAACTATCAGGTGGAGACAGTCAAATGTGACTCAGTATTGCATTTCTTTTGTATAACACACAGCCCCTTGTAGCAAAAGAACTCCCAGACCCTTTTAGTACACCTGACAGAAGTAACCCCCAGCCCCTAAACAAACGAGGTTGGTAGACCCCCCCATGAAGTGTCATCAACTACCCAGCCAGCACTACAATCAGCATCACTACTACCCAGCCCATGGCAGATTTGTCACACCTGTCCCTCACATCACCTGCAGAGAGAGAGAAATGGATTATCCATTGATAGATGTGTGGTCCTCCTACACTTCTGTGTTCTCCAGCGATAATTTTGCTCAGCTCTGTATCTGGCCACCACTGCTGCAAGCAGAAATGGGAAGACATGGGAAGTAGTAATGGGAAGAGGAACTTCTGGGTTGCCTTAGGGGGCATAGAGGAGCACATGCTGTGGTGGAATGACTGGAGAGGCATGTTGGATTTGTGCAAATAGAGATGGTGTAGAGGTGTTTGCACAGAGCTGACACCTGTCTAAAGACTGGTGTGGACAAGACTGTAATTTGGCCCCTCTCTCTGCTCCTCGCTGCAGGTCACTGCTGTGTACAGAGTAAGGGAAGCCAATGGAAACAGGCACAGAAAGAACTGATGAGTGCTTAGTGAATAGTATTAACAGTGACTGCACTACACTACGGGGTTACATACCACTTAGGTCTTTCTTTGGTAAGTGCCTTTAAAATACTCAACCCAACCTGATTTAAACACCATTATCCAATCGGGTCGGGTATAGGGAAAAGCCTGATATCCGACTGGATTGGATCTCCGGTCAGATATCTGTGCATCACTAATTTTTAGCCATCTATAAACATCTCTTATTTTCTTTGCAAAACTGTAAATCTCTCTGTATTTCTATATCCTGTATTCTTGTTTTTATATCTTCTCTCACAATTTCCATTGGTATTCTAAAAATGTCATATAAGCTGTACATCAATCCATTTGGTTTTTATTACACAGTGAGAAGCCAGTCAGAAAAGACTTGTCTGCTTCTGTTGGAAGCTGAGAAACTTGCTATACTGCAGAGAACAAACTAGAACACATTTGAGGAACTGGGAACCTGGAAAGACATAATATTGTTGGGGACTAGTTAGGAAGGTAAGCTACGCTTTCTACAGAAAGTTTCATTTTTTCTTATTGGCATTAAGAAGAGAACTGCAGGATTCCATTAAAGTGCAGTAATTTTATAACCAGAAGGGGTGAAATACAACTGAAGTTGCTTGATTCCTGTGCTAGAGACCTAGGATTTGGAAGGATATTTGTGCAACATTTTAGAAGTGTCCTGCTGGCTGAGCAGTGAGTTTATCCCTGGTTTCAGATAAGGGTTTGTGTATTAGAATCAGACATAGCAAAGTGCCTCAACTTAAAGGCCTGCTTACATCACAGGTGTCACTAGTCAATCAATTGATTCTGGGTGGGGCTTTTATCACTGAGCTGTCTTAGGCAAACTACACAGTGAGAAGCCAGTCAGAAAATACTTGCCTGCTTCTGTTGGAAGCTGAGAAACTTGCTATACTGCAGAGAACAAACCTGAATGCATTTGAGGAACTGGGAACCTGGTAAGACATAATATTGTTGGGGACCAGTTAGGAAGGTCAGCTACGTTTTCTACAGAAAGTTTCATTTTTTTCTTATTGGCATTAAGAAGAGAATTGCAGGATTCCATTAAAGTGTAGTAATTTTATAACCAGAGGGGGTGAAATACAACTGAAATTGCTTGATTCCTGTGCTAGAGAACTAGGATTTGGAAGGATATTTGTGCAACATTTTAGAAGTGTCCTGCTGGCTGAACAGTGAGTTCATTTTTATCCCAGGACTCAGTAGAGTGTTTTGTGTAGAAGCAGTGGTCTAGTAAATTGTGGTGTTGGTTGACTTACTATAAAGGGCAGTACTCGCCAGGTTGGTGGAGCAGTGGTGTATTTGATTGTTTCTAACAGTCACCAGTGGTTGTGGCCTAGCCACCCACCCACCCTTCCTCTCACCCCGCCAACACCAGGCATGGCATTTCCTTTATAGCCAAAGTTCTGACATCACTTCCTCAGCAGGTCTTGGGGCAGAACTGTCATATTCTTAATAACCCAGCACAGTGCATAAAGGGTAAGTACACAACAAAACAAAACAAGCAAACAAAAAATATATATTTTATATATTACTCATTGTATATTATAAGGAGGAGGGACATGTGGGGAGTGGTGCAATGCACTGGCTGTGGGGCAGCAGTTTTCCAGGATACATTCTGGAACCTGCATTGCTGCCCTGTTTGTAGACAACTGTCAGCTCTGATGGAGGAGGTTGCCCACTTCCAGGGTGAACTGACAAGGACTAAGGAGGCCTCGCCCACCCAAAGAGCTCCAGTTCCACAACCACTGCCTCAGAGGTTGCCATGTGTGAAGAGCAGATGGACCACAGTAGGTTCTGGGAGGGTAAGGGTGGTAGAACAGAGGCAGCCCCGAGTTGTACTGCACACAAATTATATGTCAGCCTGGCAAATCAAGGTTCCTCATGATGACACCCTCAGTGGAGACCAAGAAGAATGCTGGGGACATGCACAAGGAGACCCACAAAAGAGTGGCAAGGGACACCACAGGCGAAAGAAACAGCTTCTGATAGGGACTCAACTGTTAGGGGAGTAGACCTGGGAAGGGAGAGGATAGGAAAGGAAGTAAGGTGCCTGCCTGGTGCCATGGCTTGGAGGGACAGGAAGCAAATCCTCAGGATTGCAGAAGCAGCATCCCAGGAGAAGGAACTAGATATCATTGTCCACCTTGGGACAAATGACCTAACTAGGCATGAGATTAGTGCAGTGCAGGATGAATTTGTGGAGTTGGGGAGGGGCCTCAGACAGGTAGCAAGCATGGTAACCTTCTCAGAGGTACTTCCAGTCTATGGCAGGGGTGAGGCTAGGGTACTGCACACCATGCAGTTTAATGAATGGTTTCAAAACTGGTGCAGACACAGGGCTTTGGCTTCACTGGGGACTGGGGGTTCACCTGGAGAGATGAAGGTCTATACTGGCATGATGGTCTGCATCTGTCCAGGAAGGGAAACAAGTTCATAGGTGACAGGTTTAAAGGCTTCCTTGGCAAGCTTTTAAACTAGCCAAGGGGGGAGGTGCTGATAGGAAACAGGAAAGTTCAAGCCTCCCCCCACAAAACATGGCAGGTAGTAAGGTAAACACAGAGGTACAGAGCTTGATAGAGGGCAGGACAGGGGTAAATGGAAAAATAGACAAGGTCAATAAGAGCAGGGATGGGGTAAAAAAGGATAAAGCCAACATTAAATGGAGGGCAATGAGTACCAATGCCCGTAGTCTTGGAAACAAGCTTCCAGAGCTAGTAGCCCTGATGGAAGAGGAACACTTGGATATTGTGGCAGTCACAGAAACATGGTACACAGTGAACCATGACTGGGATGTCAACATACTAGGCTACACAATCAAGAGAAGAGTCAGGGAGGGTAAAAGAGGAGGTGGAGTAGCTCTCTACATAAGGGAAGGGATCAAAGCTACAGAACTAAAAAGTAAAGGGGAGGACAAGAGGCACTTTGAGTCACCTTGGAGACAGGGAATGGTATCACAATCCGCACAGGGGTTGTTTACAGACCCCCTTCTCAAGGGGAGGAAATGGACAAGAAAATGATAGAGGGCATTCTCAAAATGGTTGAAAAAGGGGAGATAGTGTTGATGGGGGACCTGAATATGCCAGATGTTAACTGGACGACATGGACTGCAGCCACATACAAGAACAGGGTCATTCTCGATGCCCTGCAGGGGGCATGCCTTAGACAGCTAGTGGTGGAACCCACTCAGGAGGGAGCAATATTAGACCTGGTACTCTCAAATGGAGAGAGGATCACAAATTTAGAAGTCAGTAGACATCTGGGAACAAGCAACCACTGCACAGTGTGCTTCACAATAAACACAACCATGTAGACATGCCATACAAAGACAAGGGTACTGGACTTTAGAAGGGCTGACTTTGGCTTAATGGGTGAATACCTGAGAAATGCATTAGCAAATGGCCAGAAAGGAGGGGTGGAAGAACAATGGAGAAAAATCAAAACTGCCATCATGGAGGCAACAAGTCTTTGTGTGAAATAAATAAAGAAAACAAAGCAGAATAAAAAACCACTATGGTTCTCAAAAGAGGTGTCAGGGAAGGTTAAGGAGAAAAAGGCTGCATTCAAAAAGTGTAAGGAATCACAGAAGGAGCACGATAGGGAACTGTATCAATGAAAGCAGAAAGAAGTGGGGAAGGCAGTCAGAAAAGCAAAGGCCCAAACTGAGGTAAAAATAGCCAACTCAGTTAAGAAGGGGATAAAATCTTTTATAGGTACATTAGGGAGCATAGAAAGGTTAAGGGAGGGATAGTGAAGATTAATAAAGGAGAGGGGGAGGTGGGCAGACGGAGACAGTGAAAAGGCAGAGATACTGAATGAATACATTTGCTCAGTATTCACAAAAGAAGAAGAGGAGGAGTTACCTAAACCAAACAATAGAAGCACTCTGAGTAGTGGGGTTGACGCCAGTCCATTTACAGAAGAAAGAGTCCTGAAAGAACTCCTAAAACTCAAGGTGGACAAAGCAATGGGGCTTGACTGGATTCACCCTAGAATCCTAAAAGAGCTAAGGGAGGACCTAGTGACACCACTAACCACACTTTTTAACAAATCATGAGAAGATGGGGTGGTACCTGAGGACTGGAGGAGGGCAGATGTGATTCCCCTTCACTAAAGTGGGAGCAAGACAGAAGCAGGAAACTTCAAACCTGCTAGTTTGACCTCAGTGGTGGGGAAAATGATGGAATCACTTCTGAAAGAAATAATTGTTCAGTACCTAGAGGCCAGCAGGGCACAGGACCCAAAGCAGCATGGATTCACAGCAGGAAGGTCATGTCAGATGAATCTAATTGATTTCTTTGACTGGGTGACCAAAGTAATAGACCAGGGAGGGGCTGTGGATATGGCCTACCTAGACTTTAGCAAGGCATTTGACACAGTCCCACACAAAAAGATTAATAATCAAGTTAGCCAGCCTGGGAGTGGGTCCCAGGGTGGTAGCCTGGGTAGCAAACTGGCTGTACAACAGGACACAGAAAGTAATAGTGAATGGAACACTTGCTGAAGAAAGGGGGGTTACTAGTGGAGTATCTCAGGGCTCAGTACTGGGTCCAGTCCTCTTTAACGTCTTTATAGGAGACATTGCAGAGGGTCTGGAAGGAAAGGTATGCCTCTTTGCAGATGACACAAAGATCTGTAGCAGAGTTGATACACAAGGGGTAGAAAGGATGAGAAGGGACTTGGCAAGGTTGGAGGAATGGTCAGACATATGGCAACTTAGATTCAATGCAAAGAACTGCAAAGTAATGCACCTGGGAAATAAAAATCCAGGAGAAGAGTACACAATAGCAGGGGAGGTACTAACAACAACAATAATGGAAAGGGATCTGGGTGTAGTCATATCAGATGACCTAAAGGTGGGTAAGCAATATGAGAAGTCAGTAAGGAGAGCCAGGGGGATTCTGGGATGCACAGGGAGGGGCATCACAAGTAGAAAAAGGGAGGTGGTTATCCCTCTGCACAGACAGTTGGTGAGACCCCATCTGGAGTACTGCATGCAGTTTTGGAGACCTCATCTACGCAAGGACATAGACAGGATGGAAGCAGTCCAGAGGAAGGCAACTAAAATGGTGCAGGGTCTACATCAGAAACCATATGAAGAGAGACTGAGACAGCTTAATATGTTTATTTATTTATTTATTTTAACATCAGTTTAACAACCTTTGAGCCAGAGGCTCATTTACAAAGGTACCTCGTCACATGTATACCCTTGATGAAAGGAGAGACAGGGGGGACATGATAGAAACTTTTAAGTACCTCAAGGGAATCAACAAAGTCCAGGAGGGTAGCATCTTTCAGAAAAAGAGATGTGTAAGAACAAGGGGGCACAATTTAAAATTAGAGGGGGGACGGCTCAGGGGTAATGTGAGGAAATTCTTTTTCATGTATAGAGTGGTGGATGCATGGAACCGCCTTCTTGGAGAGGTTGTGAGGTCTAAAACAGTGGGGGAATTCAAACATGCATGGGACAGACATAAGGCAATTATAGTGGGGGTTGCAGGAAGTAGGCTGTTGGTTAACTAGAATCTGCAGCTTATCCAATAGGTAGGAAAATGGGCAGACTGGGTGGGCCAAGTGGTCCTTATCTGCCATCAAAGTCTATGTTTCTATGTTTCTATTATATTTTTCTACAATTTCTGTACTGGGAAACATTATACCCTTCTTTGGATATTCTATTGATCTTCTTTGCATTTCCTTGGTGATCTGTACTCCTCCATCATATATAGCTTTAATCAATACTGTATGCATCTTATTTTATTTGAACTTTCCACAGTATATTGGCCAATTCTGCCTGTATCACTGCTAGGATGCTCCATTTGGGATCCCCAATAGTTTCTTATAATGTATGTTTAAACATTTATCTATTCCTTTACCTCCATCCAGTCCCCACATTTCTGCCCCATTCAGGAGCTGGCTTCTTATTTTGGTATTAACCACTCTCAGATATTCTGATACCGAATGTCCACCATATTTAAATAGGAATTTATTAATTGCTGGCAAAAATCTTTTTTTATTTTAAGTATTGTTTCTTTTATATGGTTTCCCCATTTTAGATCCTTTGTTGTTGTTGTTACCCCTAGATAGCAGAATTTATTAACTACTTCCAGTCTTTCCTCAGTTTTATAGATGTACTTATTGCCAGTTTTACCATGGACCACAACTTTTGTTTTATGATAATTTATTTTCAGGTCTGCTTCTTTACATTCCTGTACAAACTTTCCCAACATTATTTTTATGCTCAAATAACTGGTTGACAGCAACACAATGTCGTCTGCATAGGACAAATATTGGCAAGCTTGATTTCCTACTTTAGGTATATGAAAATTTGTGTCGTATTTATTTTCTAATATTTGATTTAAATGCAAATTAAATAGTATAGGTGACAAAGTAATTATCTGTCTCACTTCTATGTTTGACTTAAATGGGTCACTTTTATTTCCTTTTGAGCCATATTTTATTTGTGTGGAATCATCATAGTATAATATTTTAATTATTTCCACCATGCCTTAGTCTACTTCCAGTTTTTCCAGTACTTCCCATAATTTAGTTCTATTTACTCTGTCAAACACTAATTTAAGATCTACAAATACACAATATATGCTTTGTTTTTTCACATTTTTATACTTGTGAATCAGATGTGTTAATATGAAGCACTGGTAAATGGTCAAATATCTAGGCTGGAAACCAGCTTGAGTCTCGTCCAGTTTACCTTCCCTATCTATCCATTCTGTGATTCTGCTATTTATAATTTTTGTAAGTACTTTCTAAGTACAGTCTATTAAACTTATTGGTCTATAGCAGCTTGGGTCATTCTGTTCTCCTTTCTTAAACAATGGTATTATTATATTGCACCTCCAGCTCTCTGGAATTCTTCCTTTATCCATAACTACTTGAAACAATTTATGTAACAATAAAGTCCAGATTTCTATATTTCGTTTCAACACCTCTACTGGAACTCCTTCTGGCCCAGGTGCTTTGAATGATGCAAAATATTCTATCGCAGTCTGTATTTCCTTTAAATCAATATTTAAATCTACCTTTGTCCATTCCTTTTCTGTTACTATCTTCTTCATATTTTCTTCCATCTAAAATATGTTTTAATAATATTTCACCAATTGGTGTGGTTCTATATTTGTTTCTGGGTCATTTCTATACTCTCCTAAACCTCTGTTTGCAATCACCCAACATTTTGTGTTGTCCTTTTCTTCCACTGCTGTTTCTGACTTCCTCCACAACTGTCTATTGTGTTTAATCTTATTTTTATTGACTACATTTTTATATCTTTTCCTTAATGTATTAAGAACTCTCATTTGTTATATTTTTCCATCTTTTTTAACTTCTCTGATCTGTCTAGTCACTGCTTTTTTAGCAGTTTTATGCTCTTTATTATACCATTCTGGTTCTTTTTTGTTATGTATTTTAATTTCCTTTATTTTTGTCTGTGAAATAGTCTCTGTTATTTGTTGATATTTCTTCAACAGTACTGTTTCTATTATTTCATTTCCTATTAGTTTCCCCATTTTGTCCCATATGCCTTTATCCTCCAATACGTACGTGCTGAAACTCTTCTCCTTCTGTCACTTTCCAATATGCACATTTTCGTACTTCTAAAGGAATATGGACCTCCCTGGCATTCTTCCTTTCATTGGTCACAATACTTAGTTCTAATCCTGCATGTGCGCTTTCTGCCTTTGGTTCTATATTAAGGTCTACGCATATTTCCATCATATTCATATTCATCCATATGTGATCTATTATTGATGAGCCAGTACCTCTGATATAAGTAAAATTGCTATTTGAATCTGTTTTAGTTCTTCCATTAATCAGTATTAAATTTTTATAAGTCATATTTCTATAATATGTTTCTTCCTGATTAGTCCTTTTTTCAGTCTTTAGTGGTCTTGATTAATTTTATATTGTCAGTATTTATAATCCCCAAATAATCATTTATATCTTCTGCTAGATTTGTTAAATTACCTATCCTATAATTGAAATCTCCTGTAATTATCAATCCCCATTATAGACTGCTGTTTGTATATTTTTCTATAATTAGTTTGAGATCTCTATTTATGTTGTCATTTTTGTATTTACTTCCATCTGGTGGACGATACTCATAAATGAGTATTATTTCTCAATCCCTTTCCCTGATATTTATTGCCAAGATGATCTCATTTTTTGTTTCTACTTCTTGTGAGGATCTTGTTTTCCTCAACTTACACATTGTTACTAAACCCCCTGCATAGTGTCCAAATCGCTGTGTCTTATATATGCCTTTGGTATATATTTTAAATCCATTAATATGCAATTTCCTTTATACCATGTTTCTTGTAAATTTACATACTCAAAGTCTTCCAAATACTTTCTAAATTCTGGGGTGAAATGGGTTCCTGAAAGGGGTCCTCCCTGTCTACGCCGTGCCTAAGGGCTCCTTTTTATTTGGGCAGGTGACACAGCTGACTTTGATGGCTCATCCTGTTTGGGTGGTGTTATGCAATGCCAGGTCCATTAAAAACAAGACAGCACTGTCCCAGTGGTGCTGAGGGTTGAGGCGCTGGATGCCACACCTCGTGCCATACTGGTGACCCGGGTTCAGGGATGGACTCGGGGAGCCGGGGGTCGGTGGGGAAGGAGAGTATTTAGTGTCCAGAGGACAGCTCCCCTCTCCCTGGGGAGGGATCCTGGGTTTGCTTGATGATCTCGCAACCTCTGATGGAGATCGGAGGTATAGCAGGTGCACCAGCTGGAACAATGGGGGTGGGAGTGTGGCTGACATCAGCAGGGCAGCTGTGCATGGACCTCATTGCATGCTGTACTCCCGAGGGGAAACCTACGATGAACCCCCCCCATCTAGTCGATAGGTGATGGCACATCCACTTCCCAACCACACTCCACTTCCAGTCATACTCCTATCCTGGGCCTAGCCCAACCTAGCCCAAACTTAGGATAGAGCACCCTGGGTGGATAGGGCAGCCCTGCCTCAGGAGGCATAGAGCTGTGGGGATAGCCAGGTTGGTGCCAGGAAATAGGAGACCTCACGGGCATGGAGGTAGAGTTGGGGTATTGAATGATGCCCAAGAGAGTTCCAAGAGACAGTGCAAAAATAGAGTTAAAAAAAAAACAAGACAGCAGTGATTGCTGATCTTGTTGGGTCATCAGACCTGGCTTGCATCACTGAGACCTGGCTGGTTGACAATGCTGGCCCAATGTTGGAGGCAGCTGTTCTGGATGGGTTCTCAGTGATACATTGCCCAAGGAAGGTTCGGACGGGTGGGGGTGTTGCCATCTGTTTTAAAGAGGAATTGGGCCTTGTAGGGGTTCCAGTGGGGGGAGGCCGGGTCCTTTGAGTGTATCGTGGGTGAAGGTCTGGGGTGCAGGATTCTCCTTGTCTACTGTCCACCCAGTGGTGAGGAGAAATTCCTGCAGGAAGTCGTGAACTTCATCATCGACATGGTTTTGGAGTCCCGCAGATGGTTGGTTATGGGGGACTTCAATACCTAGGTCGACGACAAATTCTCACAATTCTGTTGAGACTTCTCCCAATTGATGAATTCATTGTGATTCACACAGGTTGTTACCTCTGCAACCCATATTTATGGTCAGTCTTTGGACTTGGTCTTCCCATTGGGGATGGTGACCTCCTACCTGGTGGTGGAACCAGTTGGATGGTCAGGCCATCAGTCTATAGGGTTCAATTTCCAGGTGCCCCCTTATAGGCCTGCTCCTGTGAAAATGGTCTGGTACCACTCTTTGAGGGGTTTGACACCAGATAGCCTGGCAGCAGTATTGGACCTATCGAGCTTTCCGAATATAAGAACAGATCCAGAAGACTTGGTGCAGGCCTATAACAAGGCTGTGATGGAGGCTCTGGATTCCATTGCTCCTGTCTGTGTTCATCCACTCATGCTTCACTCTCGGTCCCCTTGGTTTGATGGGACCTTGAGGGAGTTGAGACAAGTGGGACGAAGGCTGGAATGATGCAGGTGGAAATGCAGCCTCGATGCTGAACAGCTTAGATTGATGACCCATTATAACAGTTATCAATTGGCCAGCTCCCATAAGAAGGCAGAGTTCCTATCCAGGGAGATTGCCACTGCACAGAATTGACTGGCTCAGCTCTTCTGAACAGTGGACACGATGTGCAATCCAATTTGTCTTCAGTCATGGAGAGCGTTGTCACAAGAGAAATGTGACAGGTTTGCTCAATTATTTGTAGATAAGTTGCTGACATCAGGTCTGAAATCCATGCAGTGTGTTCTGTTGGGACTAGCAGTGGTCAGTGGGAGGATGCTGCCCCTAGGTTTGTCTGGTCTGACTTCGACTGGTTGGTGATCGAGGATGTCATGCAGATTGTCCAGGAGCAGCAGACGACCTGCTGTAGTTTGGACCTGGGCCCAACTCGCCTCCTAGTGGGGTGTGTTGAGGTCATCGGCCCAGTCCTAGCTGAGATAGTTCAGTACTCTTTAGAGACAGGTGTGTTTTCAGACACCCTGAAGGAAGCTGTGGTAAGAAATCTTCTCTTGACCTGGACTGTCTGGCTAACTACAGGCCAGTCTCAAAACTTCCCTTTATGAGGAAGGTTATTGAGAAGGCAGTTGCGCTGCAGCTGAAGGTCTATCTTACTATCCACAACATCTACAATCCTCTCAAGTCAGGATTTCAGAAGAAGCACAGCACTGAGACAGCCCTTGTTTGGGTATTCAATGATTTCTTGATAACGAGGGATCAGAGGACTCATTCCATCTTGGTCATCCTTGATCTCTCTGCGACTTTTGACTCCATGGACCATGGTGTGTTGTGAGGGCACCTGTGGTTCTTCTGTGGATTGTCTGGTATGGTCCTCAGTTGGTTCCATTCTTTCCTTGCTGGCAGGTCTCAGAGAGTGATGTCCACAATTTTTTCCTCCAACCCAGTCTCCGTGCCTTATGGGGTACCATAGAGCTTTATGCTTTCACCCACATTGTTTGCAGTGTACATGCTGCCATTGGAGACATTGTTAGGTGGTACAGGCTGAGTTTTCACTGTCATGCAGATGACACTCAGTGCTACATGCCCTTTGTGCCTGGTCAGGATGATCCTGTCTCGATGTTTAACAGCTGCCTGGCCGAGATATAGGACTGGATGACTGTCAAATGGTTGAGATTGAACTCAGATAAGACCAAGGTGTTCGTTGTGGACCCCGGTCATCAGGCAGAGGGGACATGAGCAGGGCAGCCAACTGGGCTTTGGCTTGGGGGCAGCCAGCTAGTGACCTCTGATTGAGTGCGAAATCTTGGTGGTATTCTTTTTTTTTTTTTACAACTTTCTTTATCCTCCTCAGCTGGCTGACTGGTCATCTGCAAGGCTACTGGACTCAGGGTTGTTCAGGGGCTTGTAGCACCATGCACACACAGATGGAACCCAAGAGCCAGCCCAGAGGCTTCATCCTTGGCTGGCCCTGGACATTTTCTCCTTTTTCTCCCCTTCGGTCCTACTCCTGAGACCCTGGAAGCAGTAACGCATGCATGTGGAGGAGCACATGCACACCATAGCTCCAGTACCAGCCTCTTCCACCCTCCCTCAGCCTAACACCAGCACTCCTTGGAGCAACACAGCCACTCTGGCCTCCATCAGGGGGTGGCCAAGCTCCAAGGAGACCAAGTTCTCCTTCCCGAGGTGGAGGGCCACCAGCCAGCAGCCGCTCACAATCCTCAGATGACTCAGGTTCGCTCCCAAACCTGGGTAACCAGAGTGACACCAGGTGTGGTGTCCAGCGCCTCAACCCTCCGTGCTACCGGGCTGGCAATGGGCAGTATTCTTGATGATAGATTGACGCTCAAGTCTCAGGTATCATTTGTCATCAAGTCCTCATTTTACCATCTAAGGAATATCACCCATATCAAGTACCTGGTGCTCCCTGATGATCTTCCAATGTTAGTCCATGCCTTTGTGACCTCATGCCTTAACTACTGTAACTCCTTATACCTAGGGATACTGGGGGTTGATATTTGCTACCTGCAGCTAGTGCAGAATGTGGCTGCCAGGCTGTTGACTGGCTTACCTCGATCTTGCCATGTCATGACTGTGCTCTGTGGCCTGCACTGGCTGCTTATTCAGTAGCATATCACCTTCAGGGTCAGATTACTGACCTATAAAGCCCTACATGGACAGGGACTGGGTTATCTGCAAGATCTTCTGTGCCCCTATCATCCCTGCTGCCCTTGTCACTACACCGATGAGGGATTGTTACAGATTCCCAGGGTCCTTTCAAAGACCTTGGGTGCTGGGGCATTTATGTATGTGGAATTCTCTACCTTGCCAGATAAGGGTGCCTGATTATGGAGAACTTTAAATCTGCACTAAAAGCTCATCTTTTTAGCCTTGCTTTTTCAGATTATGAATGAATGTATTGGTTTGTTGATTGATTACTGTATTTTAAGTATTGTTGTATTTATTGTTTTAACTATTGTACAAGAACTTGGATACTTGGTGACTTGCACTTTTTAAAAATAAATTAAGTTGAAGGTGAAGTTATTTGTATCTAGTTCTTTGACTGAAGGATCATGTGGTCTCCTTCCTCCACTCTTTTTTCTTCAGGTCATTGCACATCTTCCTCTTTTTCCAATATTCCGTATCTGTTTGATGTTTTAACTATTGCTTCCCATTTTGTATTTTGTTTTTTCCCTTTTTGTTTACTTTCTTTGGTGTCAGAATTAGACTCATCATAAACAAATATTCCTGACTCATCATGTTTCTTGCTTTTTTCCACAAATGATTCATATATTTCATCTTTAGTCAGCCATAAAGAGATGTGGCCTTCTGCTACTCATCTAACCACTCTGGTGACATCTGTCTTTTGGATTTCCAGTTGTAATAATAATCACAAAGTATCCAATAATTTTTATTGTAAATTAATTGCTGTTTCTCTGTTTAACTGTTTAAGTCCAAATATGGATACTAATTTCACTTCTTCTGTAAATTTCTGATATCGATTATACCTTTCTGGGAATAACTATCCTAGAGTAAGTATATTTTCAACTTACATTCCCATTTCTTTCAACTCTTTACTTTTTTCCCATATTGCCTTCAAAATATAATACTGGTCCGAAATTATTAAGATCAATTCCTCATTCTCTATAGATCTTACCATACTGGTATAATCCATGATTTATTTCCTGTCAGCAGGATGCTCAGTAGTTTTTTCAGTGTCTTATTCAGACTTCCAAGTTGTCTTGCGGCAAAATTCCTACCCCGTACATTGGTAGTACATAATCTGATCCTTTAGTTTTTGCCAAGAAGGTTTGAAATGTATTTTTTTGTTTTAAACCCCATCTCTTCCACCTTATCCTCTTTTTTGCCTTTTTTCTTATATTTTAATTCATTGTCTACTCCTTTATCAGTCTTTCCTTTCTCTTCACGAGCTTCAGCCTCAATTTCAATAGTTTCTGTTTCATAGTCTTTTTTCCTTTTTCCTTCTTCCCTCTGTTCTTCCTCTCCTTTTTTCCTGCTTTTCTTTACCTTCTTTTCCTGTTTTATACCCTTTACCATGCGTTTGGTGGTATCTTGCTCCCTTATGTCAACATCCTTTCCATCCTGCAGATTACAACTTTCTTGACTTTATCACATCTCTGTTTCTTCTGGTATGTTAGATTGTTCTTTATGTTTTTAATATGTCCTTTCAGCTTCTTGTTTAGCTTACTGTTTCTTTTCTTTTTTCCTTTTTCTCTGTCCCTAACTGATAAATATTCTGCTATTCCTGATGTCCCTTTTTCCTGTTTTCCCCCTTTCTCCCATAATATAGCATGGACCTTTTTCATTTACTTGCATATACTGTCGTTCTTTCTACTTTTGTCTGGGGATATAATTAGTTTTGTTGATTCTGAATCCTCTGTCTCTAACAGCAATGGCGACCAAATACTATGGCCATTATCACTTTCTTCTTCTGCCAGATCTATTACATCTTCTCCTACCCTGAAATTCTGGGGTTCTTTTCCTTCACACTTTCTTATCTCTTCAACCCTCTTCCAATTTTCCAGACTTATTCTTTATAAAACTGAGATTTCTTTTTTAATCTCAATTAATTCTTTATATATCAATAAATTAGCCATATATGGCTCCCTTAGTGATAATTGAACATCCCTTGCTATGCCTGCCACATCTGGCATCTCTGTTATCTCTGGACTTATAACCTGAGTCCATTTAATTGTTTCCCCTGATTCCTCCCAGTCCAATTCACTATTACCCATACAATTCAAGATTCCTGAAAAATCTATCTTGATCACCTGATTATCTGTTTACTTGTTCTCTGCTATAATGGCTTTGTTATTTGTTTCCTTGTCTTTGGGTGCTTCCATGAAATTACTCTTATTACCTTCTCTTCTCCCTTCTACTTTTTCCACTGACATACTTACAGTATTTCTTCTGTTATAGAATACCTCATGTTGGAAATATCTTGATTTAATTCATCTATACCTTTAAATATATTTAAAAACGTCACTTTTGATTGTAATGTTTCACATGCTTCATTTTTATTGTCCTTCTTTTTCCCGTTATACTACAACTTTTCTCTTTCTGTTTCTCTTTTTCTGTCTCTTTGTGAGTATCATTTGGGGGAAAAATCTGTTATTTGTACTGCTGGTGTTAATTTCTTATTCCTTCCCGTTTTGCCTTTTCCATCTTCACTTTTCCTACTATACTTCACATCTATACAAATCCCTTTTAACACTTTCCTATTTAAGACCTTCCTTCTCCCCCTTTCAAATTGCCCTGCGTTTTCTTGGAGATACAAGGTATCTAGATCTTCAGTACTGTTTTTTTCTTGATAAATTCATTCTTTCTTTTTTTTATTTTTGAACAGATGGTCTGTCTGTGTTAAATTTTCCTGCTCCTTGTGGTTACAGATCTACCTATATAATGAAAGAAAAATAGATACTTGAAAGTATGTAAATTTATCTTAAGTATCTTAAAGGCCTTAATACTTATACCTAATTACCACTTAGTGATTGAATAGGTTAATAAGTTAACAAGTTATTAGGCTAATATATTGGTGATTTAATGAAGCTCACAAAGACTCACAGCTCCTGCAAAGTTCCAGCTTCTTGTACAATGTTTCCTTTCAAATATTAACCCTTATGCCTAACACCAATATCAGTATCAAATTCTTACTGTAATAATATGAAAATTCAAATATTTAAAGTGCCTCGAATGCCTCTAATGTTTCCTGATACTTAATAATATATAACAGTACTTTATAATTTATTATGTTATTACAATAACACACTTTTATAGCCTTAAAACTTCCTTAAAAATGTATTTGAAGGCAAATAAAAACATAAAGTATAATTATGCTTGATTTCAGTCCTATGTTTTTTGAATGCTATCAGAATGTAACCAGAAGCTATACACAGTTCTATTTTCCAGTTCAAGCCTTAGTCTCTGTAACATTTCTGTCTTTTTCTTAGTACTTCCTCCGCTCCTTCTTCTGTCTCCTATAGTCCTCTCTTTTGTTTCTACCGGGCTTCCTTTGTTTGATCTTCCACCACTACTACCAGCATCTGTATTCTCCAATTTGTTCAAGTCTTTTGCTGGTATCTGCTCTTTTTTCTATGCTCTCTGGGTTCTGTTTCACAGGCACTATAGGTAACAAAAATAAATACAGGGGTAGAGCTTGTCAGTAAATCTGTGCTACTTTAATTGTATAATTCTATAAGATGCTATTCTTATAGTTTACTCTCTCCCCTTTATTATTTATGGTGTTATTTCTGTATATGCCTTTCTTCAACCCCTGCAGTTCTTATATTCTTTCCAGAGAGTACAGATTAAGAGCTGGAACCGTTATGTCATGAACTGTATTAGTTCTTATTGCTTTAAACCTACAGTCCTATAGGTCTGCAGGCCTGTACCTCCACCCCTGTTCTTTTTTGAATGACATTTTGCTTTATTTCTCCACTCTCAGGGCCTGATATTCAAAACTTTGCCCCGGGGCTAAATTAGCACTGCCTGGCAGGCACACTTAGACCGGAACACAAAGCAAGCCATATTCAAAAGGAATAGCCCAGGGCAAACAGCTTCTGAATATAGCATGGGAATGAGGCCGGGAAAACTGGGCTGGAAGTGCAGGGCAAACTTAGCCCTGGAATAAGACAGCTCTGAATATGGCAACCAGGAAGTGCAAACCACAACAGCAACACAGTGCTCAGCGTTGTGAAGGTAGGTAGAGGTGAACTATGTGGCCAATGTGTGTGCCAGCAAATGCGTTGACCCAGTACAGCTGCAAGCAGCAGCGTAAGTGAAAGTACAGTGTGCAAAACTGTAAAATATTCCCCAAACTGTTTGCGCAGCACGAACACGTTTGCACGGGTTTAGTGCAGGGCTAAACCATTAGCCCAGTGCAAACACCTTTGCCCAGTGCTAAACTTTGCCGTATTCAAAAGTGACATGCAAATGAGCATACTTAGGTTGTCTCTGGGCAAACATCCAGATTAGCATCTCATTATGCCCTGATTTGCATGCAGTTTGCACTGGGCTAACAGGTTAGCCCTGAGCTAAACCCATGCAAATGTGTTAGCACTGCACAGTTTAGGGAATATTATACAGTTTTGAAAACTGTACTTTCACAAGCACTGCTGCCTGCAGCTGTACTGGGACAACACAGCATAGGCACAGATGGTGGTGGTGCTGCATGCAACTGTCACACTGTAGGTCATGCTACAGTGCACAGCAGACACTACAGTAGCAAGGGGGCCAGTAGTGTGTGGACACAGCAAGGTCTATGGTATGTAGGGCAGTGATGATGACTGCATTACACACAGTGAGAGGCCCAACCTGCAGGTGTTTACTGACAGTGGACATTACTGTTACGCTGTTGTGTGACCCACAGATGCTGCACCTCTGACATGGGATGCTCACACTGACATATACATGTACGGCTTTGTGTGCTGTGGCAGTTGTACAGCTGTGTGGTATGTGGCCGGGGGGGCATATATTATGAGAAAGGCACACTGGTGTTGGGATGTTCCCAATACTGGCCCATGTGCACTGCGTGATGTGTCCCAGCCTTGTGGCCACACCTGGTCTGTGGCACAGCCTGGCCACCCATAGACACTCCCCTCAACATCTTCCATGCCCACAGTGCTGCATGTGTGTGCTGGCATCTGTTGGTGTCCACAGAAGAGTGGCCCACAGGTGTGTGCTGTATGGCCACACTGCCATGCTGTCCACTGGCGGCAGGGTCACCACTTACTGCCTGGCATGGCTGGGACTGTGGCAGATTATGGCATCATTGTGATCCATCAGTTAGCAGCATGTTTCCTCTATGTTTGGCTTTATCTATGTGTCATATTTATTTGTTAGGGTCATGCAAAGCCGTGCAAAAGCCACGTAAACACCGCGCAAAGCCAAATGTCACACAAAGCTGATTGACCAGGGTTAAGACAAGCTTTTCCTGCACGGTAATGTGCACCATGCTAAGTGTCACGCTAAGTCATGCTAGTCGCTGAATATAGCATTGCGCCTGTATTCATGTCAGTTTGCCCCTTGCATACATTATGATTTTGCCCGGCTGTAATGCAGTTTGCCCGCGCTATTTTGCCTTTTGAATATAGCAGACCCACGCTAATCCCGTGCTAAACCTGTGCAAACGTTTTTTTGCCCAGCGCAACATTTTGAATATCTGGCCCTCAGTGTTTTGCTCAATCCTCTGTCCATCTCTTCAAACCTCCTGGACCGAAATCATGCCCAGCAAAACTCTGAAACTCTGAAGCTGTTACTTCTCTTTCTGTCTCACTGTAACTCATTCTAATTCACCAGCTTTGTAGTTTATTTTACTTATTTCGACAAATTAAAATACCTTTCTGCAGGTTGCAGCCATTTGTACAAATAATACTAGTTGTATTTGCTTAATATTAAAACTTTTTAGTTCTTTATCACACTATGTCTCTCTCTTTTACCAAAGTGGTCAAGCTTCTGGCATTCTGTCGTTCTGGTATCCTAGCTTCTAGCATTTGACTGAACTGGCATTCTGATGTTTGAGCTATCTGTTAAACTGTGAGTTTTCCTCATGGGAAGAAATCTCTGACCTCAGTGGTTTCACCTGCTCATCTCATTTGTCCCGGATTCCCCCCCTTTCCCTCCACAAAAGACAGACCACTTGTGTGTTGTTGTGCTCAGATTGGCAATTAATTTATTATATTTCACATTTTTATTTTACAACTATCATCACCATTTTTCATTATTGTCTTTTCCACAATTCTTTGTTTATATTGCATCAAAATATCAATCTCTGATCACCCCTCTTTCTTCCTCTTCTTCTCACCTCCCCAGGTGAAAATCTCTTTGCCTTCTTCTTCTCTTTTCTTGTAGGTAACGGTGAAAAATGAGACCACTTTTCTCTCCTTCTGGTGCTTCTTCTTCCCCTCATATTCCTTTATCATTTCCCCTCCCTCCTTCCCCCCTCCCCCTACCATCCACCTCTGGCAGTCTACCAACATCCAACCGGACACCTTCTGCCATCCACCTCTGACAGACCATCCCAAGCCCCCCAAACAACTCTCTCTCCATTCTCCTTTTGACAGGTTAGTGGGAGGCAATAAAACTTCAGCAAAAGAGGCTGAAAAACTCTGTGCTGGCCATTATGTACCCTTCTTTGGCTCCTCCCCTTCCTGTCTGCCTACCCCTTGTCCTGGCTCCTTGTCCCTCCCCCTACCCACCATCTGAGCAAACCATCTTACTAATAAGGGAAGGGTCCACGAGGATAACTTGGTCTGCCTCTTAATGGGCAAACTCCAATGTCCCAGACTATCCCCTTTCCCTCCACAAAAGATAGACCGCTGGTGTGTTGTTGTGCTCAGATTGGCAATTAATTTATTATATTTCACATTTTTATTTTACAACTGCCATC
Organism: Neoceratodus forsteri; assembly: GCA_016271365.2. Taxonomy (NCBI): domain Eukaryota; kingdom Metazoa; phylum Chordata; order Ceratodontiformes; family Ceratodontidae; genus Neoceratodus; species Neoceratodus forsteri. The sequence goes on along the minus strand of CM057449.1, from coordinate 575,125,681 downwards.
CCCAATTTTCATTATTGTCTTTTCCACAATTCTTTACATAGAAGCATAGAAGTTGATGGCAGATAAGGACCGTAAGGCCCATCCAGTCTGCCATTTATTTTTCTACCTTATGAATATGCCATAGGCCTTTCCTCTGTCAATGGCCTATCTATTCATACCCATCTGTATTGCTCCCTTATGCTTATCCCATGTCTGTTTGAAGCCCTGCACTGTATTCATATCCACCATTTCCTGAGGTAGGCCATTCTATGCATCCACCACCCTTTCTGTGAAAAAAAACTTCCTCATATTACCCCTTAATCGGCCTCCATCTAATCTCATGCTGTGTCCTCTTGTCCTGCTATTTTTCTTATACTGAAACATGTTAGACTCTTTCACCTTGTTAATTTTTCACGGAGAGAGTGGTGGATACATGGAACAGCCTTCCTGAGGAGGTCATTGGGTCTAAAACAGTGGGGGAATTCAAACATGCATTGGACAGACACAAGGCAATTATAGTGGGGGGTTGCAGGAAGTAGGCTGTTGGTTAACTAGAATCTGCAGCTTATCCAGTAGGTAGGGAAATGGGCAGACTGGGTGGGCCAAGTGGTCCTTATCTGCCATCAAAGTCTATGTTTCTATGTTTCTAATGCCCTTAAGGTGTTTGAATGTTTCCATCATAACACCTCTCTCCCCTCCTTTGCTCTAGAGTATACATATTGAGTTCAGTTCATCTGTCCTCATATGTTTTCTGATGCAGTCCCTGCACCATTTTGGTTGCCCTTCTCTGGACTGCCTCAATTTGGTTAATGTCTTTGTGAAGGTGTGGCCTCCAGTACTGCACACAGTACTCCAGATGGGGCCTAACCAGTGTCTTGTAAAGAGGGTTTATTACCTCCCTCTTCCTACTTGTGATACCCCTACTAATACACCTCAACATCCCACTAGCCTTACCTACTGCTTTAGAGGTCTGCTTTAATGATTTCAAGTCATCAGTGATGATGACGCCCAAGTCTCTTTCTTCCCTTGTGACTGCCAGCAACTCCCCTCCCAGCCTATAGGTGGCTTCAGGGTTTCTCTTCCCTATGTGCATGATCTTGCACTTCTTTGTAGTAAACCCCAGTTGCCACTCTTCTGACCATTTTGCTAGTTTATTCAGATCTCTTCTCATTCTGCCTACACCATCTTGATTATCTACTCCGTTGCAGATCTTGGTGTCATCTGCAAACAGACAAATCTTACCATCCAGTCCATCTGCAATGTCACTGATGAAGATATTGAAGAGGACTAGCCCCAGGACTGATCCCTGAGGTACCCCACTTGTGACTTGCATCTCTTCTGACTGTATACCATTTACCACCACTCTCTGTTTTCTGTCCGTCAACCAGTTTGCCACCCTTTTGACCAATGTCTGACCCACCCTGAGCCTACCCAGCTTATTAATCAATCTTGTATGTGGAACAGTATCGAAAGCTTTGCTGAAGTCAAAGTAGGCAACATCAACTGCTCCCCCTTGGTCCACCACTCTGGTTACCCAGTCAAAGAAATCTATGAGATTAGCTTGACAGGACCTTCCTTTTGTAAACCCATGCTGTCTTGGATCCTGTGTTCCTATGGATTCTAGGTGTAGCACTGTCCTTTCCTTAAGGAGTGTCTCCATAATATTTCACACTACTGAGGTAAGACTGACTGGTCTGTAGTTCCCTGCCTCCTCCCTGCTACCACTCTTGTGAAGCGGGATCACAGGAGCCCTTCTCCAGTCTTCTGGGACCTCTCCTGTGCTCAGAGACTCACTAAACAGTTCTGATAATGGCTCTGCTAGTTCCACCCTTAGCTCCTTTAGTACCCTGGGATGTATGCCATCAGGTCCTATTGCCTTGTCTAGCCTGAGCTTATTGAGCTCTTGTAGGACCCTTTCTTTTGTGAAGGTACTAGTGCACACCTTCCTCCCCCCTGTGTCCATGGTGCAGAACTGTAGGCCCTGCCCTACCTTCTCTTTAGTAAATACTGAGCAGAAGTATCCATTTAGGAAAGATGCTTTTACATGGTCCTCCCCCTCACACACGCTCTTATCCCCTTTGATCTTAGCAATACCCACTCTGGACTTTCTCCTTTCACTAATGTATCTACAGAAAGTCTTGTCACCTTCTTTTACTGTTCATGCTAGTGTTTCCTCAGTTTGGGCCTTTGCCTGTCTAACTGCCTTCCCTGCTTCCCTTAGGGAAGTTTGGTATGCCTCCCTATCTTCATCCTGCTGCGTTCCCTTATATTTCCTGAAGGCCAGCCTTTTGGCTCTTACCTTTTCTTCTACTGTGTTTGAGAACCAAAGTGGTTTCCTCCTTCTTTTGCACTTCTTTTTCTCACTAACACAATGAGATGTTGCTTCAAGTATTGCATCATTAATGGTTGCCCACTTTACCTGTACCCCCTCACCTGTATTTCTTTTTTCCAGGGCTAGCTTAACTCTATTGGCCATCTTATCAAAGTCAGCTGCTCTGAAGTCCCATATTTTTGCCTTGGAATGGGATGATTTTGTTCTAGTGGCCAAATTGAACCATGCCATGTGATGGTCACTGGCCCCCAGGTGACCTTCTACCTGGAGATATGTGATTCTTTCCCTGCTAGTCAGTACTAAATCTAGGATAGCCCTGTGTCTAGTGGGTTGTTGTACCAGTTGTTTGAGGACCTCCCCCTACAGGGAATCCACCATGTCTCTAGTTCTGGCAGATGTCCCTGCTGGTATTGATCAATCTTTATCTGGCATGTTGAAATTTCCCATTATCAGAACCTCCCCTTTAGCTGTCATGTTTTATATACTGTATCTTCTAATACTAACATGTCTATGTCCTCCCCCTGGTCTAGAGGCCTGTACACAACCCCAGTTCATATGGCTGTCCCATTTCCTGTTTTCAGGGTGACCCACGGTTCTTCTGGCTCCTTATGTGTATTCTGAATTTCTGTTGCTGTGATATTTTCATTGACATAAAGGGCCACTCCACCCCTCCTTTTTGCACCTCGGTCTCTTCTGAACAGTACATAGCCAGGTACTGAAGTCTCCCAAGTGTGGTTACCGGTAAACCATGTCTCATTAATGGCTACTATGTCCAGTTAACCTCTGTCATTATTGCCTGCAGGTCTGGGATCTTGTTTCCCAGACAGCGAGCATCTGTGTACATGATTTTCCATTGGTCAGATTTCGGTGTGTTAGTTGTTGGGTGAGGTCCAGCATTTCCACTGTGCATTGTATGGGGAGCCAGACCTTTTTCTTTATCTGGTGATGCAAATGAACTACAAACATGCTGAACTCCTGTTTGACCACTAGCTGAGGGGTGGGGTGTTCTTCCCATTTGATGTTTTGGGTGCTGCACCCCTCTCCCCATTTGCTAGTTTAAATATTCTGCAAAGACATTAAACTTCTGCCCCAATGCACTGACTCCCTCCTTAGTCAGATGCAGTCCATCAAATTGAAAGAACTTTCGCCCCCCAAACTGTTGCCAGTTCCTACAAATTTGTGTCCTTTTTCCTGGCACCAGCCCTTGAGCCACATGTTTAGCTCCTCATCTCCCCTTCTCTGACCTTCCATCCATCTTTCCCCCTCTCCTAGACTGGCAGGATCTCTGAGAAGGAGATGCCAGACGAAATGGATGATAGTTTGTTACCCAGCCTGGTCAGGTGTTCCTTGGTCTCCACTACTGACCGGCTGGTGAGATCGTTAGTTCATATGTGTACCAGGACATCAATGTTTTCTCCTGCTTCCTGAACAATTTTAGCAATGAGGTCAGTGTCTCTCCACACTGATGTACCTGGGAGACATCAGACCATTACCCCTGGCAGGAGATACGTATCAACTCCCCGAATCATGGATTCTCCTATGATCAGAAGGTTTTGGGATTTCCTTTTTTGCTTTTTTTTTGGTTCCTGTTTTGGGTGCATTTTGTTGTGCCAGCTTCTGTGCTGCAGTGTCCTGCTGTGCAGTGTTCTCTGCCCCTTTGTTTTATTTCAGACATAGAGGCAGATGCTTGTTTGTAGTTTTTAGGGTTTGTAGAGGTGATATGTTGAAGAGAACCGAGTGATGTGGCACCCAATTTACCCCTCCTAACCACCTGCCAACCTCCCGGACCAACTACCCTCTGTGGTCGAAGTGCTTCTCTTGGATATTGGGGAAATGGCAGGTGGTTCTTGTAATATATTTCCTCTTCAATATGCAATTTAAGGCATGCAATCTCTGCCCATGCTGCCTGGAGCTGAGCCCTTAGCTCTCCAATGGCTCAGCATGTATGACAGTGTCCTAAATCCTGTAAAACTGGCCTTCTGAAAAGTGCCCTTCTGAAAAGTGTTCCACGGTACCTGCAGTTAATTATATCCATTCCAGGTAAGTTGCTGGGTATATAACCTGGTCAGAGTAATTAGAACGAAGAAATGAAAGCAAAAGTTTGATTTTGTGTTTTGTTTGTTTGTTTTTGTACAACTTGTTTTAACAAGTAAAATTACTAATGCCCCTGTAAATGAGGTCACTATGTGGATACTCCTCTGAACTACCCCTTCCTGCTTTGCTACAAGAAATGTCACAACTGTGCTACCCTATAAAAGGAGTGTAGTGTGGGGTGGTTGGGGATGGGGTGGGTGGCTGGGCCCTTCCCCTGCTGAAAAAGAAGAACCACAGATGAAAGAAACAAGGAGGTAAGAGCAGAAACAATCAGCCAGCAACAAATGCAGTAGCCCTGAAAGCTTATCCTAATGACAGATAAAACTGTGAAACCTGTAAAGCACCACCTGTAATAACTTCACAGAAGATATACCCTGTAAGAAACACTTTACTACAGAGAAAAATAAAGCTGTAACAGAAGATATACCTTGCAAAAGACAATTTGAATCAGAAGATCACAGCAGTAGTCTGTAAGCACACACTTGTAGGCACACCCTGTAATAATGCAGCAGCATGTATACCCAGCAACAACAATTTGAATCCAAGAAAAATAAAGCAAAAAAATGTCAGCAACAAACAGTAATATTGTTTATATTGCATCAAAATATCTATCTCTGATCACCCCCTTCTTCCTCTTCTTTTTGCCTCCCCGGGTGAAAACCTGGGTGCCTTCTTCTTCTTTTTTTCTTGTAGGTAACGGTGAAAACTGAGTCCACTTTTCTCTCCTTCTGTTGGTTCTTCTTCTCCTCATATTCCTTTATCATTCCTCCCTCCCCTCCTTTCCCCCCTTTTTCCCCATAGCCTGTCTCCAGCTTGCGTTGGATGACTGGTCTTCCCCCTTTTATGGTTCCTTTCTTTCCCCTCCATCATCCTTCTTGTCTCCTCCAATCTTCAGTAAAACCCATCATTTCCATATTGAACATGTCTATTGTTAGATCTGACAAGTGAACCCCATCTGACCTGTAAAAATCTTCTACCCATTCCTCCACCCCTCGCAGAATTACATGCCCTCCCATGCTCCTTATCAACGTCCCCACCCTTCTATTCATCTTCCTTCTGGCCTTATCAACTGCAATGTGGTTTTGTTCATGTCTCCATACTCTCCTTGCCATCATATATGACCATGCTATGCTCACCCCCGGCCACCACTGCAGTATGTTCTCCAGATACTGCTTAATCTGCAAATAAGTGTCAACCAATGGCTTCCCCCCAATATCATTACCTCTGAGGTGTATAATGATTAAATCTGGGATAGGTCACTGTTCTCTCATTTCTTTCAGGGTAGGGAGTAACTGTGCCCATCTCATGAATGCCACGCCATTCCAGCCTACATTGTCTGACATCCTAGTACAGACATTTTCCCCTGGCCTTCTTCTCCACTCTCCTTTCTGCCCAGTAAATGTAGGAGTGGTCGCAGATCCATACTTCCATGATCCTCCTTCTACCTATTGAATCATGTAACATATGTCTTAATCTCTCAACTGTCTTAACTTGCTCATTCTGATTCTAAACCATTTTCTCCCCTAATCCCCCCCCCAACTTTCCGGTTCCGTGCCTGTAAGACAAAACAACAGATGACATGTTAATCTCAGTCCTTTGAAGCCTGAATGTACCTCTTGTAACTGGCCGACCACCATTGTCCCTTTTACAACATACTGGTCACTGTCTCCCCTGCCGCTGCCCATTTTGAAGCAGCCCCTATTCAAAAAGAATGGGATGAATAACTAGCTGTGTCCTCGTCCAGGAACTCCATGCCTTTTTTGAGTATGGCTGTTACCTGGTAACTTGTTACCTTCTTCCCATCTCCATGCACAAATAGTCTCCCTTCTTTATTACAGCGCTCTGCGGCGTAAGCCCGCAAAGCCTTTACCAGGCACAAGGTCTCGTCCGAGTGAGCCTTAATGGATATGACACACCCCTTCCCCTCCTGGTCTGTCTTGGACCTGTTAATTATGAGTTGCATTTCCTTAGGCCCCCAGGTTATATCTCCCCATTCCAAACCTCCCTCTTCATCCTTTCTGCCATGTCCCACTGCCTCACTCACTCTCAAGGCCCCTGCGAACATCGCTAAATAAATCATGTGGAACAACTGCACCTCATCCTTGGATTTACAAATTGTGGTAGTATCCCCCCAATCTGGCTAGCCACTTATCTGCTATCAGATGCCTACCATCCTTGGTCCTTTGTTTCAACCTACTCCAGCCTTGCATCGTTCTCCATATCAGCATTGACTTTGTAGGGTCCGTCCACCTTTTCAAACTACAAACTGATCCTCACTAGGTATACCCCCATTGTGGTGTGAGCTGTTCCTTTTTGCCATTGATCTACCGTAAACTTTCCTAACTGCTTTTCCATAACTGGCCCACTTACTTCCATGTGGTGTGTTTCCCTGAATGTTTGCAATGTCTGCCATGCCCCTTCAAAGGCCCTCAAGGTCTGTGGTGCCCATGAGTTGCGAAACAGCATTTTGGCTCCCTCTTGCCAATGTCCAAGATGTTCATAGGAATGGGCGTTTTCCGCTCCTCTGCTGTTGATGCCAGTGTCCAGAACCAATCCAGCTGCAGACGGGATAGGCTGTTAGCTAGCATATTTCTCACCCCATCTATGTGCCTGGCCCTGAATGGCATGTTCAGTTGCAAGCCTCTTAATACTAGCTGTCTCAGCACTCGCAAAACTGTCTCGGACCTAGCTTCCTTGTTGTTCAGAACATCCACCACTGCCTTGTTGTCACACCAAAATGTAACCTTCAGGTTCCATAATTCTTCTCCCCATACCAGGGTGCAGGCACAAACTGGCATGATTTCCAACAGTGTGATGTCCTTTACCCTTCTGTCTCTTACCCAGTCTGTAGGCCATGGCTCCAAAAACCACTTTCCTCTCAAATAACCCCCATTCCTAACCCCCCTGCTGTATCTGTATACAATTACAAATCCATGTTATAAACCCACTCTTCCTGACAAAAGGAACAGCCATTATAGTTGCTGAGAAATTCCTCCAATACCTTGAAATCTCCCTTTACCCCTTTTGTTATATCCAGCCAGTGGTGTGCTCTTGCTACTCCTGCTGTGGCCCTTGCTAGCCACCTAGTAAATGTCCTTCCTGGCCCGATTGCCCTGTAAGCAAAATTCAAATGCCCCATTACCTGTTGCACCTGTCTCAATTGCACCAGCCTCCTGCTCATATGCACCTGAAACAGCTCCCTTAGCTTCTGTACCTTGCTGTACACTTCTCCCAATGCATCTATCTCAATCCCTAGAAATTCCAGAACCTTGCTGTGGCCTTTTGTTTTGTCCAGTGCCAATAGCACCCTGAGCTCTCCACACAGCTCTTGAAAAGTAACCAGCATCCTCTCTGTCTCCCCGCATCCACTGCGTATTAACAGGAAATTATACAAGTAGTGTATGATCGTCTTGTAACCTGTTTTTTCCCTGAATATCCACTGCAGGCAGATGCTAAATGCTTCAAATGTAGCAGAAGCTATGGAACAACCCACAGGCATAGCCTTGTCAAAATAATACTGGTCTCCTACTTTGAAACCCAATAGGTCCCAATCTTTCCTCCTAACTGGGAGCAAGCAAAAGGCTGATTCTATATCTGTCTTGGCCATCCATGCATCGGGGGTCACCCGGATAATCTGTATGGCCTCTTCCAATGTGGCATAGGTGATCCTGCTGTGCTCTTCCTCTATAAAATCATTAAATGAGTCTTCCTCTGGGAATGACAGTTGGTGAATCACCCTGTATTCCCGCTTTTGGTTTTTGGGGACCAAACCCGATGGGGAAATTCTCATGTTGCGTAAAGGAGGACCTGGATATGGCCCTTCCACCCTACCTGCCGCTTTTTCCTTTTCTATTTTTTGTCTGAAAATGTCTTCTTTCCCCTGACCAACCCCAGATTATTAGCCTCTCCTGCCTTTCTTGGACCTTTGCACTGTAGTGGAAAACCTGTTCTAAACCCCCTCTTTATGGTTTCCACCACACCGCTATCCGAGTACCATTTGAGCCACTTTTCCCACACATCTATCTTGATGGGGATTCTTGCATCCTGTAATTGTTCTCTTCCACCATACCCCCCTCTGTCCGAACCCCCCCAGCTGAGTCTCATTAATCCTTCTCCTCAGTAAGACTGGCCCCCCTACCCTGTAACCTCTGCCTCTCGAACCTCTATTCCATGTCTTCCCCCATAACCTTCCCCTTCCCAAAAGGGCTGGTGGCCCGATCTCTGCCCCCTCCTACTTGGGCCCCCTGTGTCCATGTGGTCCTGCATCTAGTCATGGGGTGGGCCCCCCCACATCTTCAACATGAATGCCGGAAATGACATTGGGGCCATGAACAAAATGCTCTGTTATATCCCCAACAACACTTCTGGGGTACCCCCCTTTTTTTCCTATGTCCCCCTCCAGTGTAGATTGATCAGTAACCTAGTCCATCCATAAATCCAGTTGCTTTGTGTCCCATCTCACATCCCCATATGTCGTCATCTGTTGAGGGAAAAACTCATCATAATATATCCACCCCCCCCCTTAGCCTTTGCCCGCCATATGTTCAAGGAATACATAATAAGTAGTTTTTTTGTTTTGTTTTTATTATTCAATTTATTTTATTAGCATATTGATATTACATGAAAAGTGCCAACCTATTCAGTCTAACAGTTACAAGTCAAACAAGTCATTATCAAAACATATATGTTAATAGCAACTGACTCGTTGAAACAAGAACCACAAAAATTAACATGACACATTAACCAAGTAGTCTAATAAAAAACTTACCCACCACTCATTCCACCCACAACCCCGGACCCCAGTAGCATCTACAGCCATGTTGAAACATTATACAAGCACTCATTAGAAGGAAGAAACAAAGGCACAAAAAGTACATCTAGCAGCAGGACATTACCAACGGCCAAAGAGGGTAAGCTTGCCAGCTGGCTAGGACTGCATCCAACAGGCCCCATTTGGAGCCATAGAATTGGATTCTGTTGTTCATTCTGGCTATATGTTGCTCTAGTTATAACGCCATTATGATTTCCTTATGCCATTCTAGGATTGGTGGAACGGAAGTGTCCTTCCAATGTCTAAGGATAACCGCTTTGGCCGTGGCTGATATGATAGCCATGTATAATTTCTTTTGTCTGATCTCGCCTCTGGGGAAACTGTTTAACAGACAGATTTCTGGTGTAAAGAGGAGCTCCAGGTCTAATATTGATGGTAGTGAGGTGCAAATTGCCCTCCAGAAGGGCTGAATCATAGCACACTCCCACAATACGTGGTACAAATCCCCTTCTTTAAACACCTGTTACAAGTAGGTGACGATAACTTGCCCATCTTGTGCAGTCTAGCTGGAGTATAGTATAGGTTATGCATAATGTTAAATTGCTGTAGTTTGTACCTGAAATAGGTTTATTTTCCATCACTATGGCTGAGTATGTGGCAAAACCTACAAACCATCCATCCCACATCCTTCCTTTTCTAAACTTGTCATCTTCTTTCTTACCCAGTAAAACCTCCGCCACTGCCATCTTGCTCTTCCCGATGTTCTCTGTCTCCTCATATTTTGCTGTCACCTTTCTACTCACTAGAGCAAAAATGTCCACATACTCCCTTTTCTATATTTTCTCCTTCTTGATCAGTGGCACGTGTTCCCCATGTCTCATACCTGGGGATCTTATCTCCCTCGTTCCTTTTCCTGCCCCTTCAGTCACTTTTCCCACCTCCCTTGTTGTTTCTTTATCTGACCTAATCTCTGCCAGTGCAGATTCCATCTGTCCTAAACCACCTGTCCTGAGGGCCACAATAATTTGCCCAATGTACTCTTTTATACTCTCTCCTGTGGAACCTGATACACTACCTGTGGGCCTGTACGCTTCATGTGGCCTGCTGTCATTGAGCTGCACTAGTTTGGATCCTTGTGGTGGGACAACTGGCTGAGGCATTGGCTGCAGTGTAACTACCATGGTCGGAGGGTCCAGTCTGGGGGTTCACTTTCTGGTTGTTAAAATAATTGAATACCCACAAGCTGCACAATTTAAACAATTAAACAACTGAGTTCAACAATGTTAAAACATTACTAAGACACTTCATCAGTCTCTTATATTAACTTTGAGTTTTCCTAGAGCCAACTTTTCAATATTAAAACTATACGATCTAGAAAAATAAAAACGTTCTTTCTTTCTTTGACTAATTCTATAAGATGCTATTCTTATAGTTTACTCTTTTCCCTTTATTATTTACGGTGTTATTTCTGTATATGCCTTACTTTAACCCCTGGATAGTTCTTATATTCTTTCCAGAGAGTACAAATTAATAGCTGGAGCTGTTATGTTATGAACTGTATTAATACTTATTGCTTTAAATCTACAGTCCTATAGGTCTGTAGGCCTGTACCCCCACCCCGTTCTTTTTTGAAATATATTTTACTTACTCTTCTTTGCTTTATTTATCCACTGTCAGTGTTTTGCTTGATCCTCTGTCCATCTTCTCAAACCTCCTGGACTGAAATCATAGCCAACAAAACTCTGAACCTCTGAAGCTGTTACATCTCTTTCTGTCTCGCTATAACTCTCTCTGACTCACCAGCTTTGTTAGTTTATTTTACTTATTTTGACAAATTAAAATACCTTTCTGCAGTTTTCAGCCATTAGTACAAATAATACTAGTTGCACTCGCTTAATATTAAAACTTTTTAGTTCTTTATCTCACTATGTCTTTCTCTTTTTCCAATACGGTCCACCTTCTGGCATTCTCTCATTCTGGCTTCCTAGCTTCTAGCATTTGACTGAACTGGCATTCTGGTGTTTGAGCTATCTGTTAAACTGTGAGTTTTCCTCATGGGAAACAATCTCTGACCTCAGTGGTTTCACCTGCCTATCTCATTTATCACACTTTATCTCCTGTTGGTGTGATACCTAACTAGCTTTGAAGCTGCGTGACTATGCTACCTACACTGTCTATATCAATATTTAGCAGTTGAAATAATTAAATAGTTCAAAAAACTAAGCTGTGAGCTGAAAGGATCTGGTGCTGCTCCATAGAGGTGGCTAAATCTCTACAAATATCCAACAACCAGAAAGTGAAGAGCACTCAAAAGCAAACCACAGCCAAAGTGTTGCAGTTCAAAATAAATTCATTTATTTTATGCTCCAAAATCAAAGTACAAGTGATTAGCTCTGGCACAATGCATACCCCTAGTGCCTTGACTCAACAAGAGTCTTCAAGGGGGTGTCTACTAAGGGATGACACATCATATTTAAATTTGGCACTCATACATATTCATATGTTTTAATTTTAACTTAAAGGCATATACATGTTTATCACAGTTTTAAATTTTAACCATTTTTAGTGCTCAGCCTTGACTTAATATTTCAATCCAAACATTCTTTACAAATAGAAATTGCATATTAGAATACAGTAGTAGCCACAGACATTGCCAGCTATTTCCAGATATTTTGTGAAATTTCTAAAGAGTTTCTCTCTGCTGCTCCTACTGTGGAAATGGAGAAAGCAAAAGATATTTCTGGAAATATCACAGAAATTTCAGGAAATAGCTGGCAGTGTCTGTGGCTGCTACTGTACTAGTACTGAAAAATTAAAAAGTGAAACATGTACAAATTCTCTAACTGATCCTGTGTGGTTCCAAAAAAAACTCAATAATATTTTTTCAACTTTGCAATGAAGTTAATTATTAGGGAACTTAAACAGGAACAGTAAAGTGATTTATTACAAGTGCCCCAGGACTGTCAGATCCAAACTGTAACGACTTCAGATCTAATTCTCCTATTAATTTTAGCCAGGTAGGCTGGAGAAGAATCCAGTCCATATGGATGCCTGCAAGAAAGCAAAACAGTAAAATAATTTTTACAAAGTGTTTAGGAATATTATTGAGTTTTTTTTTAACTACACAGAATCAGTGTTTGGATTGAAACAGTAAGTCAAGGTTCTGCACTAAAAATGGTTAAAATCTGAAACTGTGATAAAAATATATATGCCTTTGAGTAAAAATGAAAGCCTATGAATATGCATGAGTGCCAAATTGAAATATGATGTGTCATTCCTTACTAGACACCCTTTTGAAGACTTCTGTTGAGTCAAAATGCTAGGGGTATGCATTGTGCCACAGCTAATCACTTATTTATTTATTTATCTATCTATCTATTTAGTTATTTATTTATTTATTTTAATTATTTATTTAAGGGCATCAGATACACCTTTGAGCCAGGGACTCTTTTACAAAGGTTCCACATCAGGTTACTTGAAACATTAGGACAGGCAGTGGTACTGTACAAAAGAGAAATACACATAGTAGCCAGAGGGCTTTGTCAATTACCAAAACATCACAATTGTGCTAATCACTTTTATAACAATTTAAACAATATAGATTCATATAGGTAGCCATCTGACAGAGGGAGGCAAGGCCAGAGGCTGGTGTAAAGAGGGGAAGAGAGAGAGAGTCAGGGGTGGGTCAGGGGCAGGGTCAATGAGGAGGTGTGTTGAGGAAGTAGAGGAGGAGGGAAGGAGTAGGGAGGGAAGGGTGGGGTATGGGGTGGGATAAACCATTTAGGTGTAGCAGTCACAGGAGGCACAGGAAATAAGGTATTGATGCAGGCTGAGCTTAAAGGCACCCAGGGTTGCTTTACTGGTAGCTTCTGCTGGCAGGGTGTTGAACCAGTAGGAGGCTCTGAAAAAGAAGGATCATTGGCCTTGGGTAGTCCTGCAAAGGGGAACAGTGAAGGAGAAGTTGTTTGAATTCCTGGTTTGTCGTGGGCCGCTACAGTATATCGTTTCAGCAGTACCTGTGATCCAGGGGGTAGTAGGTCCAATGTTTGCTTTTTTGCTAGGATGCAGGTTTGATATTTAGTTCTGCCAGATAGTTGGAGCCAGTTTGCATGTTCGTAGATCTCACAGGTGTGTGTAAGGCAGTTTGCAGATGTTTGAAGATGACATTCCATGTTTAGTGCCAAGGCGATGCTTCAGAGAGCTGTGTCAGTGGCAGACCTGTAGAACATAAGCCCATAGTCTATTATAGAGATTACTGAACTGTGAATGGCAGTGCTTAGGGCTTCATCCATGAGGCAGTTCTTATGTCTATAGAGCAGGCCTATGAGTGTATTCACAGTTTTTGCTACATAGTTGATATGTTCAGAGTATCCAAGTGTTGGGTCAAGAATCACCCCAAGATATTTACAAAGATGTACTTGTTCAAGGGTGGCCCTTTTGCTGTTTGAGATAGAGAGGTCTCTGTTTTTATGTTTGCTGTGGGTACCATGGAACAACATTGATTTGATTTTGCTGTAGTTAAGAATAAGCTTGTGGGATTTAAACCATGCCTCTACATCAGTGAAGCTTTCTTGTAGTAGCAACTGAAGAAAGGAGGGTTCAGAGTGGGAGGTGAAGATAACAGCATCGTCAGCATAGAGTAGGATTTTTTCTGAGCAAGATGAAGAGAGGCTGTTTAGGAAAATGCTGAAAAGCATAGGACCTAGGATGGATCCTTGTGGGACTCCTGATCAGACCAAGAGGGGTGTTGAGAGGGATTTTCCAATTTTTACCTACTGCGTTCGGTCACTGAGGTAGCTTTGAAACCAAAGAGTTGTGTCCAAGGATAGGCCTATTAGAGATAGTTGTTGAAGCAGTAGTGAATGGTTGATGGTGTCAAATGCCTTAGTTAAGTCAATGAAGGTGGTGCCAACGAGATCCCCTTGGTCCAGGGGATTGTGGTTGTAGGAGGTAAGCTCTAGGAGTACCGTGGTCATGCTGTGGCCCTAGTGAAATCTGTGTTGTTCTTGACATAGCAGGTTATACTTCATAAGGTATTCTATCAGTTAGTCTGCAGTTATTCTCTCCAGCGCTTTTGAGAGAGAGGAGAGAATTGAGATTGGTCTACAGTTGCTTGTAACAGATTTATCACCACTTTTGTGGATAGGTGTCACCATCGCTGATTTCCATTTTTGGGGAAACTGTGAGAGCATGAGAGATTTGTTAAGGATTTTGTTGAGGGGGGTCAGGACTTCATTGAGGGTAAGAGTGAGGAGTTTCAGGTCGAGGGAGTCGCTGCTTCCTCTAGACTTTCCAAGTACTCGAAGGACGTACTATTTTGTGATGTCCTTGGAGGTGGCTTTGAAGTAGAATGGTAGATTTCCCTTCAAATTTCTGATTTTGACTGAGTTAATGGTATCTTGAGGGGGATCAAAGAAAGTTGGCAGTAAAACATGGCTACGGTTGGTAAATGCTGCATTAAAGGCATTTGCCACAGTGACTTGATTTGTGATGATGTGGCCATTTAGGTGGACCATAGTGGGTGTGACTTTTGTTTTTTTTCTAGTTAGTTCCGTTATGTTGTCCCAAAACTTATTTCCATCCTTCCAAGAGTATGTTAGCACTCTTTTGTAGTAGTTGGCCTTTTCATTTTGAATCGCATGGGTGCAGGCATTTCTTGCAGCTTTGAAGGCTTGGGCGTCTGCCCTGTTTCTGGTCGGCTTAACACATTGCCAGAGGTGATCCTGGGCCTTCATTTGCTCAAGGAGACTAAGGTTGATCCAAGGGTTGTTAACACCTTTAATCTTGCATTTCATGAAGGGCGCATGTGCATCACAGGCTGTGTTGAAGCTTTGGATAAAGTAGTCAAGAGCAGTGTCCACGGATGGAGCTGCATCTATAGGTGACCAGTTAAGATCTCATAGGCATGTTTTTAGTGGCCACAGGTGGCCAGGTCATAGATTTTTACTGTTGATGATTTTAGGGGGGTCTTAGTGAATTTGTTGGACCATGAGAGTAGGACTGGTGAGTGGTTGCTTATACAGTCAGGGAGAACTACTGTATCAGTAATGTGTTCAGGGCAGTTTGTAAGAACCCAGTCCAGAAGAGTTGAGGTACCTGTTCTGTAGTTTACTTGTACTTTGATTTTGGAGCCTAAAATAAATGAATTTACTCTGAACTGCAACACTTTGGCTGGGTCTGCTTTTGAGTGTGTTTCACTTTCTAGTTGTTGAAATAATTAAATACCCACAAGCTGGGCAATTTAAACAATTAAACAACTGAGTGCAACAATTTTAAAACATTACTAAGACACTTCATCAGTCTCTTATATTACCTTTGAGTTTTCCTAGACCCAACTTTTCAATTTTAAAACTATACGATCTGGAAAAATATAAACTTTCTTTGACTCAGGTACACTATACCCCTTTGGTTTTGCTCTTTATAAATTACTGAGGAATGGAAGAGTGTGCCTAACACAAAAAAATAAATTACTAAGCCCAGGGTTTCAAATCTGGAACACACATCTACCTGGGTATGTTGATGTTTTTACTCCCCTCCCCACCACTGCAGAGGCAAATCTGCTGCCAGACTTGCTACAATACTGACCCACAGGAGTGGGCTCTGCCACTGCTCAGACTCCTGGCTACTGAGATGAGTATGTAGCACCACTGCAATAAATTAGGGTAACTTATTTGAGCAACTTATGAAATGCTGAAAAGACTTATACTATGACCTGCTAGGTGCTGGCATTAATGGCATACCTGCCATAGGATTAAAAGCACCTTGTATAGTCCTGCAAGCTGTTGACTCTCAGCACTGTGAGCTGCTCTATGCTCTTTGCTCACTCCTCTTGCTCCTGTCCACCCAGTAAGGACATGAGAAATTAACAATCTGGAAATGTAGTAGGAAAAACTAAGATAGCAACAAGTAAAAAACATGGTTACAACAATAGCTTAATTAATAAAACAAATATAAAAACAAAATAAAAAGACAAAAACAAATATATGGACAACAAGACTAAAGAGGGTTAGGGGTGACAGAGGATCCCTCAATAGTTGGGACACATGATTAGGATGTAAAAGGAAAGGGAGAGGGAGAGGAAGAGTGTGCTTACATAATCACAGAAGTTAAACCACCTGATTTTGAAATGGAGGAAACACATGAAGTGAAAAAACAGCCAGAAAAAAAAGATGGGCTTAAAAGATGAGGGAAAGCCAAATTAAAGTTTCCAGACATTTTCGAAAAAAAAAATGGTTGATACAGATTTTGTACCCCCACTGTTCAAGGTAGGGATACTACCAAATGAAAACAAAGAATCCTAAAATGCAGTGCTCAAAAATTTTCTGGTGACAATATTAGAGGGAAACAACATTTTTGTAAATATAGCTAACTGTCTAAGTGTGATTAGACCCCTGGAGGACAGAGAGTTGGTTCTACTAGTTTCGGACAAATTCCACATCCTCAAAGCCATTGAAATCAAAGGATAAAAATGAAATTCATGGGCATGGAAATGAACAAGGTGGCTACATTACATACCTTGTTCCCAGAATACTATAAAAACAGAGAGGGACAAAATATAAAGAACAATCAAGAGCATTGTCCATTTTTGGACTTACATATTTTGTAAATGAGTCCAAACAAGACTTAAAACAAAAAGTGGGGGAAATGCTACATAATCTGCTAAAAATACCAATACTGAGCACTGCAATTAAGAATAGTATAAGGTGGGAAGAGAATGGTCACATTACAATATGGTTGAATAATGAATAAGCATTCCAGTCAATTCTGACTAAAGCCTCTCTTTTAGATCCTGTAGGAATTAACACATATGAAGTTCTGCCCAGAAAAAATATCAGGGATTCTTTCTTTAATTCTGAGGCACGGATAAACTTGATTCAATCTACTAACAGATTTGATGTCTTACAGAGTATAGCAGAAGATTGACAGACAGTTGCAAATTTATCATTTAACTCATATAGAGCCTCAGATAGGACAGGATCCCAAAATAAGAATACCTATAACGTCTTATCTTGGAATAAATCAGGAATAAAAAACAAATTTTTTGACCCAGACTTTATAGAGTATATAACAGACTTTGATTGTATATGTTTACAGGAAACCTGGACCAACAGTGAGATAGATATAAATGGTTATAAAAATTTTAGCAAATGTGCAAAGAAAAGGAAATTGGCAGACTCTCTGGTGTCCTGTTGATATGGTGGAAAATAAATTAGAGAATTAATGCCTGGGAAATTATAGCTGATAGTGAATACATTCTGGGAATAAGAGTATTGGAAAAGAGCTAAAAAAATAATACTAAATGTGCACATCCCCCCGATAACTCAAAATATAGCAATTCAAATACACTTGAGCAACTGTAAGAACCAATTGAGGAATGCATGAATAATAACCCAGGCTGCGGTATTGTTGCAAGGGGGGGATTTTAATGCTAGGGTGGGCCAGCACCTGGAGACCACAAAGGAAATGGAAGAAATTGTCAAAGGAACACATATTGATTATATTTCATATGAAAGAATACACCAGACAAGAAAAGCAATGAAACAGGCAAAACATTGTGCAGTATGCTTACAAACAAAAACTTCCTACTGTTGAATGAGAGGTTATCAGATGATACTGAAGGCAATTTCACATTTATAGGCATCAAAGGTGCCTCCATAGTTGACTTAGTCTGGGCCTTCTCTAACATGATTCCTCATTGCAAAAACATAAAAATAGGACATAAGGCTGAAAGTGAACACTGCCCAGTGGAAGTAAATATAGATTCGTGGAACAAAACAAAGGGAGAAAACAGCAAAGAAAATCACTGATATGTTAATTAGGAAAATAAAGTGTACAGAGTGGGAATTAACAGAGAAAAAAACTCTTTAAAGAAATATTGGATGAACTCATGATATTAGAACAAGTAATAAATATTGCACATAGTAAGAAACTGGATAAATACAAACAGGATCTAGATTTGGACTTAAAAAGAATTGCTTCCCTAGTTAATAAAGAAATCGGTATATATGAAAAAGGGGTTCAAGATGGTATGATAAGGAGTGTAGAGTGGTAAAGAAGAAACTGAATAAACAACTAAGGTTAGTCAGACAATCAGCAATCACAGTAAATAAAAAAAACTAAATAAATTAAGGAAAAAATATAATGTCATTATAAAAACAAAAAGGGAACAATTGAAAGGGCAGTGTGGGAAAAAGTTAAGAAGTTTGGGGGAATGATATTGAAAGGCATGGAAAACTATTCAGTAGAGCAGATGCTCACATAGAGCCAGATACCTTGGTAGAATACTTTCTAAATCAATTTTATGATAAAGATTGAGTAATTTTAGATAAAACCAATGATGCTTGGGTGCTTCTAGGTAAAGAAATTACAGAGGAAGAACTTAAATGATCAATATCATCATTGGCCCAACATAAAGCTGCTAGACCAGATAGAGTTCCAATTGATGTAATAATGAGTAACAGTGAATTGTAGTTTCCATGTTTGTATAAAGTTTTTATGTTTATAAATGAAACAGGAAATATACTGGACTCTTGGTGAGAGAATATCATTATCCCACTATATAAGAGAGGAGATAAAAAGAAACCAACATGTTATACTGTAGGCCCATCAGTCTAATTGATAACACCCCAAACATTTTCACAAAAATACTAAATGCATGAATATCAAACTGAGTAAAAGAAAAAACATAATAGATGAAGCACAAGCTGGCTTTATGTCAGGCCATTCTACTATTGATCAATGTGTCTCACTAGTTCACTTAATACACAAGTACACTAAATTAAAAAGCAAAAATTGTTTTGCATTTTCATAGACTTAAAGGCTGTACTTGATAGTGTAAATAGAAATAAGCTATGGGCATTATTAAAAAATTTGACTTGAATGAGGCCACTCTATATATTCTGACTACATTATACACAAATAAAAAGACTAGTATTAGATATAATAATAAGGGATATAAAAGAACAAAATTCATAACAAACCGAGGTGTGAGAGAAATGTGTACTCTCACCATTTCTTTTCAACTTGTTTTTGAATCAAGTTCTCATGAAATTAAGGTAACTGCAGTTCAGTTCTGACCACAGTTACCTTACTTGTCAGAGAGCAGTCATCAGTTTCAGCAGCAAGATGTGTCTTCAATCGGAGAGTGGCTCTTCAGTCTGTTGACACTAGTTCAGGTGAGTGAGGGCATGTGGAGGTGTCAAGGGGGTGTTGGGAGGTGGGTACACAGTGGGAGGTAGGGTGGGTGGTGCAGGTGTGATTGGCATTGGACTTTTTTTACAGGTTGTAATAAAAAAATCAAGGGATGGTTTTATTATTTTCAGGTTAACAGGGACATGTGGGGGTTGGGGTGCCACTAACCACCAACAGGGGTCTACCTTATACATTATAGATCGAGGGAGCACTCCCAACCAATCAGAGTGCCCCCTTCCCCTGCGTGTGAGACACTCTTTTTCTATGAAGAGCGTCTCATGCGCAGATGCCCTGGAAATGGGCACATTTTCTGATGTTTTTTTTTTTAAATAACACTGGGCACTCCCTTGATCTATAATATTTTAATACATCCCCCATCACCACTCGTTGCAGGATGAGAGTGGTTTCACTTGTGTTGGCTTCCAGTCAGAACATCTCAGCTTCACTTTGCTGTTCTGGCCTGAGCAGAATGCATGTGAAACCACTCTTATCCCACAATGAGTGGCTCTGGGGGATGCATTAATATATAAAATATGGGGATCAGAGGGTGGGGGTACCACTAGATACCAGGGATAAAGAATAATTAGATGGGAGGGTTGGGGTACCACTAACCACCAACGAGGATTAAAAATATTATAAATATGGGGATTGGAGGGGGGGTGCCACTGGATACCAAGGCTATACAATAGGCATATGAGAGGGTGGGGAGTGTCATTAACCTCCAATGGTGATCACAAATAATATAAATACAGGGATTAGAGGGTGGGGGTGCCACTAGACACCAGGGATACAGAATATGGACATGGGAAGGTGGGGATGCCACCGAACAAGAATGGAGATTTACAATATATTAAATATAGGGATCAGAGGGTGGGGGGTGCCACTAGACACCAAGGTTACGGAATAGTAACATGGGAGGGTGAAGGTGCCACTGAACACCAGTGAATATATTACATAAACTATATACAACTGGGATGTTGAGTGTGCTACTAGATACCAGGGCTATTATGTAGAAATTAATGGGGACCGGGGTACAGTTGGAGGGTGGGGGGGACCACTGAACACCAATGAAAACTTTATATAAAATATGTACTGAAATTAGACTGTGGGGGTTCCACTACACACCAGGGGCTATTAACAGTAATAGGAACTGGGCACAAATGTATGATGGGGAGGGGCAGTGAATACCAGGGAACTGACAAATGTCAGAAAAATAAAAGCTGACAAAAGTATGTATGCCTGGGAGAGCAGGGTCCTGCACTCCCACAGTAAAATAAGGATACTATTATATTATCTCAAAAAGTAAGGAAATAATTTCCATAAAAACTTTGTTAATGCTCCAATTAGGGTCAAAGTGACAAAAGTTGTGAAATGATGTGTTGGGACTTCCAACCCTTACACCCCAACCCCCAAACCAGACAGGAGAGCAGGTGTAGGGTATGCCTTGGGCTTCTCAAGCTTAATACTCATCCCAGTCCCATAAAGTCTACACATCTGACCTTATTTACAGATGGAATGAAGTGAGTGTTAGGCTTGAGAAGCACAGGCACTCCACTCCTGCTCTCCTGCTTGGTTTGGGGTGTGGAGTGTTAGGGTTGAAAATCCTAATGCCTCATTTCCCAACTTTATTACTTGACCCTAACGAGCATTAACAAAGTTGTTTTCAATATATATATATATATATATACTGTATATATATATATATATATATATATATATTTAGTTGGTACATCGCTTTAATGTTACATTTCAGTTTTTGCACCTTAACAACCTTGGCATTTTTTTTTTTTCTTTCCTCCTAGCTGTCGGTCGTCCAGAGTATCAGCCTGGTCACGGGCCGACGGCTTGCACCCCCCCAGAACGGCCTCGAGCCCTCCGATACCCCGTGGCTTACCCCCCATAGTGGGGCTACGGGATGCAGGGAGCTAACACCCCACAGATGTGTGATAGGTCAGAGGACCGGCCTGGGGGGCTAATCAAAGCCGCGGTGGGCTTCATAGAGGGCGACCGTCAGCCATCCATTTTCCGCTTTTCTGGGAGGCGGGACGTGCAATGACGCATGACGTCCTGTCCCGCCTCCAAAGTGTCCTCGTGTGCCGGTAGCTGTGCGACTCCCAGCCTCCGCCGGGGGTCACTCATGCACCGAGCATCAACCCACCCTCCCCCCTGGAGAAGGAGAGCAGCCCATAGGGCGCTCTATCCTTCTCCCCCCGGCCGACCCTTCCAGCGACCCGAGTCCGTCCCGAACCCGGGTCGCCGGTGTCGCAAGCGGAAATCCCACCGCTGCGCCGATGGGCTGGCCAATCTTGGCATTTTTTGACAAAATAGCCCAGAATTTGGCATGAACTGTCATTCTGCCAGTGTCATAAGATATTGAAAGTTTCGTGACAGCATCTTGTATGGTTTTTGAGATATAAAGCAGTGAAAAATAGAAAAAAAAAGATTTTTTCTCTTAGGTTAATATGGGATTTTTTGCTGCTTACAGCCCACATGGAATTAAAAATTCAATTGTAATTTTTATGGATAATGAGGTATGTGCAAAGGGTGTGTCTTTAGAAGATTTGGAGAAAAACCATATTACTATTTTTGAATTATAATGATTTTTGTGATAGCCGCAAGGCAGGTAGGTAAATGAAAACAGTTTGAACTGTAAAGTTAATGCTTAGAGAAAATACTGTTCATGCTGTCAACCATTTTGTTTTTCTAACAATTTACAAAATAGTGTTTTATACAAGTATTGTATGCTAAGGACAGCACAGTACCTCTACTTAGGTCTCAGTGATATGCTTAGTGCCATGTTTGTCTTAAAATTAGTGTATCTCCATAAGAAATGTGTGTTTTTTTCTCTGAAAATCATGTCCCCTTTCACTCACTAAGTAATTATTGTTCACAGATGACACCAAACTCTGTGGGAGGATGGATATCCAGGAGGGGATAAAGGAGATGAGGGAGGACCTAGCCAAGCTAGAGAGATGGTCAGGGATATGGCAACTTGGGTTCAATGCCAAAAAGTGCAAGGTGATGCGCATAGGGGCAAATAACCCGAGAACAGAGTATTACATTGGAAAAGTTTAGATTACGACATCAGAGGAAGAAAAGGATCAGGGGGCGATAATTTCTAGTGACCTGAAACACTCGTCTGAATGCAAAAAGGAAGTAGCAAAGTCAGCTGGGATGCTGTGGTGTATTGCAAGGGAATTTAGCAGTAGGAAGAATGAGGTTATTCTACCACTCTACAGGTCATTGTTGAGACCTCACTTGGAATACGGAGTAAGATATTGGCATCCACACCTGAAGAAAGAGATAAACATGTTGGAAAGGGTCCAGTGGAGAGCGATTAAAATGATAGAAGGACAGCAGGAAAGATCATATGCAGAGAGGTTGGAGGGCCTGTGGATGTACACTCTGGAGGAGAAGAGGCAGAGATGGATGTTACTGAGACGTTCAAATACTTGAGGGGAATTAACAGAGTGGACTGTGGGAGCCTATTCAATAAAAGGGCCAACACCACCACCAGAGTGCACAACCTAAAACTGGTGGGGGGGGGGTAGATTCAAGAGGGATGTAAGAAAGCACTTTTTTACAGAAAGAGTGGTGACGGCATGGAATGAGCTGCCACAGGAGGTGGTGGAGTCAAAGCCAGTGGGAGCCTTCAAAAGAGCCTGGGACAAGCATAAAGAAATGTCAGGTGACCTCATAAGGGGAAGTTAGGAAAATTCGGGGGGGGGAGAGAGAGAGGGAGTTGGGGTCACATATGTGTACTGAAGGTCAGAATTAATCATTATTTTGAGCAAACCCCATAGACCTAGAGGTCTCCTTCTGCAGGCTATTTTCTTAAGATCTTATGATATGTTATTTAATGATCGTACTTTACAGTTTGAATGGTAAGTAACCGTTTGCACTCATTAATAGTTGAACTTTACTGTTCGAACAGTAAAATTCCATTCCGATTTCTGGTAGTGGTCCTGTCTGAACATGGACTAGATAGGTTGTGCTATAATTGGATTTCTTTAATAAACACCTCTCTGATAGTTCACAGGAAAAGTTGCAGTGTTGTGAACAGAGACAGAGAAAGGGCAGAGATCTCCGTGCTGGGTAATATGTGTTATCCTTTCACTCTTTTCATTTATTTGTGAAACCAAAAAAAAGCAACCTGCCACTATACCCCTAACCTAACCCAAGTAAGTCATTATAAGCCTCCTCCCATTTGGGTGTCTCTCTGGTGTTCCCGGACTGATGGAGCTGCAATAGGAAGAAGTTTAGTAGGAGTGGGGAGGCTGCAGGACACTCACAGTGTGCCTAACCGGTGCAGGCACACTTTTCTAAAGCTAGCCAGTCCACACAGCACTCTGATTGAAAACTTCTGTTTTCCTGACTTACTGCAGGAAGCGACAGGTGCAGCACAGGGTAAAGAGGTGATGGATGCAGCAACTCAGCCTAGGCAGGGCTACTTACACCCTCATCTTGCCCTCTTCTGTTCCGAAACCTCAACCAAAAGTGAGCATGCACATCTGCATGTTTAGTGATGAAAAAGAAAGATTACCATTCATTTCTTACAGTATCACCCTGTATTCATTTGAATCTCCTGCTCTCACCTAATACGTTAGTGGATTCATTGTCCGAGTCCAGTTCTTTCATTCTACCGATCAGATAGCAATAAAAGTCTTAACATTACAAACACTTTATTAGTATGCAAAATGTGAACTGAACACCCATACCAACTGTCAGAAGGATTAGCTGACTGGTACAAAATCATCCTCGTGTTTGAAAGAACTGGACTTGGATAATAGATAATAAAGCAACTGTAATCCTGCCTATGGATTTATTGTTATGTGATTGGTAGTCTGAAAGAAACTGGACTCGGATGATGACTCTGTCTGAACATTAGTGGAAGTGGAAGGTTCAAATGAATACAGGGTTATACTGCAAGGCACAGACATGAATGGTGATCCTTCATTTTCATCACTAAACATGCTGATGCTCCTGTCTGAAAACACTGCAGTCAAATTTTATTCAAGTGCCTCACTTCAGCTCATAGCCTGATACAGCATGTATGATGGGTTGGTTGGTGGTACAGTGGTCCCTCTGCCCTCCCCCATTGTCCAATCGCTGATCCCAATGTAATATAGTCATTATGTTCCCGGTATCATTTTTTTTTTTTTTTTATCTTTTCACCTCCTCCTCCTCCTACATACACCACTTTCAGCCTCTCCTTTGGGCTTACCAATGCTGGCTCTGGTCCATCTGCCCTCCGATCCTCTGGTCCCATATAGCAGCTGGCCCCAGGGTATCCCAGAATAACCCTTCTCCAGATGGGTCCCCCTCCTCTAAGGGGGAATGTGCCAGCCCAGGGGCAAGTCAGCGTTATAATTGGCCTCAGGGTGCTGCTGGGATGGAGGACTCGGCACGGACATGAACGGCACCAGAGAGCCGGGCAGCGGTCATCCGGCTTAAAGTGGGGCAGTATTTCCGCTTTTCCTGGTATGTCCCCGATGTGCATCTGTTGTGCTCCTGGTCTCCACCAGGGGCTGCCACAGCATGACATCAACCCCACTACCCGCCCCAGGAGAAGAGAGAAGTCCTACGGATGCTCAATCCTCTTCTTCCCCTGCCAGCCCCCAGCGTCCTGAGTCTGTTCCCGAACCTGGGTCACCAGCGTGGGTCGAGGTAAAGCACCAGCACCTCAGCTCTCTATGTCATGGGCCCAGCCAGCCCCCATGTCTAGTGAGCACCCCCATCTGTTCCCGCAGAAAAGAAAACCATCCCTTGATGTTGTTTTTTTTTCCTGCAAACAAAAACGATCCCTCACTGATCAGCCCCCAACCCCTGCCTCCCACTCAGCATCCATCACCCCACACACCCAGTACACTCCCAGATACCCTCACTTACCTGAACAGATCCCAGGTTTGAGATCCACCTTCCCAACTGAAGACATGTCTTGCTGCTGGAACCGTCGACTGTATTATGAGAAACTAAGATAAATACAGTTCAGTGTATTTCAATGGGGGTTTCTACTATAATGCATAACTCAGCCATTTTTTGACATTTTGACCCCAGATTTTCAACATGGCCTTTTGTGGACCCCACCTCATGAACAGTATGACTGTCATTACAACACTCCTGCCCAAAAGGTTATTTCATGGTTGCTTTGCTAATTCACCTTTTGGGCTGGATTTGAAAATTTGTCATGCCCCTGTTACTGAGGTGGGGTCATAAGAAGGCTATGCTGAAAATCTAGGGTCAAAGCATGTAAAAATGGAACAGTTTATTTATTTATTGAATACAATTGGAATTAATACCTTTGAGTCAGAGACTCCTTTACAAAGGCTCCACACCATAGAAATCAATACAAAGCATATAGTGTACAGACATCACAGTATAAATAGCAGTGTGGGAAATATCACACCTTATGAAAGATACATGGGAAATTACAACAGGTGGATGTGTTACAGGGTAATTTCAACAATCAAAGACAACGCAGTACAGTGGCAAAATACAATCAATACAGTAGCAACAGCAGCACTCTAGAAGCAGGACCAAATAGGTCCATTGTCATGGCAGTTATAGGTTGTGGGTGGGTCAGATACAGTCACAGGTGGAGTCATGCAAGATATTGCTACAGAGAAGGGATTTGAACAGTCCTAAGGTAGGAGCCAGGAGAACTGGTATGGGCAGTCAATTCAGCCAATTGGGGCACAATATCTGAAAGTTCTTTGCCCCAAGGAGGTTTTACAGTAGGGAACCTGGTAGGGCGATTTCTCAGTGTGACGTGTGTGTCTGGTGCTGTTGGGGGGGCAGCTTCACAAGAGCTGGGGGCGTGAGGATAGTCATGATTTCCTTGGCAAGAAGACAGGTCTGGTACTTTAGGCGATCATCGAAATTAAGCCAGTTTGTACTGGTATAAAGCGTACAGGTGTGTGTAAGTCGATCACATCCTGTGGTCAGTCTACAGGCTTTATTCAGGGAAACCCTAATTTTGTTAAGGGTGGTATTGTCAGCAGCACCATAGAAGATAATCCCATAATCAATGAGTGACAGGATGGAGGAGGAGATGGCTAGATGTAGGGCTTCAGGGAGGGAGACAGTGCTTGTAGCGGTGTAGCAGACCAATGCTCACATTTACAGCCATATTAAGTCGGTGGATATGTTCATGGTAGGTTAGCCCTGAGTCTAGAGTAACCCCAAGTATTTAAAGGTAGAAACTTGTTCCAGGGTCTCATTATGGGAATTATGGATGAGCAGGGGGTGGTTACTGAACTTGTTTTGGGCATGGACAAACAGCATGGATTTCATTTTTTTATAGTTTAGAACAAGCCTATGGTCACTTAACCAGGATTTGGCCTCATTAAACAACCCTTGGAGGGCGGTAGGGTTGAAGTGGGTGCTGAACAAAACCGCATCATCTGCGTATAGAAGAAGACTCCCAGAACAGGTCTTGGGCAGGGAGTTAAGGAATAGAGTGAAAAGCAGGGGGCAAAGGATTGACCTTTGGGGGACCCCAGATGTAACTCTGAGGAGGGATGATAAGGTATGCCCTAATCTGACTCTCTGGGTTCTGTCAGACCAGTAGTTTGAGAACCAAGTGTTAGTATCCTGTGAGAAACCTATTTGGGTTAGCGAGGTTAGAAGAATTGAGTGGTGGACGGTGTCAAATGCTTTGGAAAGATCTATGTAGACAGCATCAGCAATCTGGCCTGCATCCAGAGTCACATGGATATTGTTGGTATTGTCCAAAAGTGTAGTTGTGGTGCTATGGTTTTCTCAGAATCCATGTTCTTCAGGGCAGAGGAGATTGTGTTGAGCAATGTAGTCTGTGACTTGGATGGCGACTATCTTTTCAAGAACCTTGGAGAGAGGGAGTAGAATTGAGATGGATCGATAATTATTAGGCAGGGTTCTGTCACTACTCTTCAGGAGTGGAGTGATGAGGCAGTTTTCCACATGGAGGAATTGACCTAGGGCAAGAGAGCAGTTTAGCAGGGCAGTGAGGGGTAGAGTACTTCAGGGAGAGTGAGCCTTAGTAATTTAAGATTGAGATTGTCACTGCTGAACCAGGATTTGCTGAGTGCCTTTAGCAGGAGGGGGGCAGTATCATGCTCGGAGATGACCTTGAAGTAGAAAGGGGGTACTTAGGTGGGTGTTGATGTTATGGTGGGGGTGGGTGCAAAAAAAGTTGGCAGGGAGCACAACGCTGAGGTCTGAGAATGAGGAGTTCAGTGCATTTGCTATTGTGTCAGGGTCCATGGAGATACCACCATTTACCAGTAGCTGGGAGTGGGGGGGCATTAGAGATTTTGCCACTAAGATATTTGAGGGAGTCCCAGAAATTGTGCCCCTTCCCCCAGGAGGCAGTGAGGGCTGCTCTGTAGTATTCTGCTTTTGCCTGATGGACCTGCCAGGTGCAGCGGTTCCTGGTCTCACGGTAACGTTGCCTATCAGCGGGCTTCCCAGTCTCCGAGGCTATGTACCAGAGATTGTTTCGGTGGCCCATGAGGTCCAGAAGGGACTGGGACATCAACAGGGTGTCAGCTCCTTTAATGACTCATTTGCAGAAGGGTGCAAAAAGGTCACTGGTGGAATTGAAGGAATTGACAAAGTACTCTAGGGCAGAGTCAATATTGGGCGAGGCAGCAATCAGAGACCAGTCCCAGCTGATGAGTGGGTATTTCAAGGACTGTAGCTTGCCTGGCCTGAGTTTTTGCTGAAAGCTAACTTTAGGAGGGGCCTTTGTAGCCAAGTAAGACCAGTGCCTGAGTACTGGGGAGTGGTCACTCAGTGCGTCAGGTAGCAAGGAGATCTGGGTGAATTTGTGAGGGCAATTAGTAAGAATTAGGTCGATGAAGGTGGAGGTACCTGTTTTTGGGTTGTGTTGGGTGGTAGTGGGCACAACTTGAGATAGACTAAGGGCAGCTGCAGTATCCCTATACAGAGCGGCAGTGTCTGCTAACCAATTGATATTAAAATCACCCAGGGCAATAATTTCTGCCTTATCTGGGTGTTGCTGGAGGTAGGTGAGAACTGACTGGAATGCACTTTTTTGATTCCTGGGTGGGATGTAGCTAGAGGAGATAAAGAGAGGTGCCCTGGAAGGAGCAACATTAACTTGGAGGGAGAGGACTTGGGCACCATGGTTAAGAGCTGGGGAAGGTAGAGTGAGACCTTGGAGAGTGTCACAGAACATTCATTGCAATTTCGCTATGCATGCTCGTAACTTTGGAAATATTTAACATTTTAGCCTCAAATTTTCAACATAGACTTCTTATTACCCCACCTCATGTACATCACAGCTGTCATTTTTCAAATCCTGATCAAAATGTCTTTTCACACTGTGGCATGGAATGGTGTTGAAGTTGCACGGAATAACATTTTGGTGGGTATTCAAAATTGTCAGTACTGGGTACATGAGTTGGGGCAATAAGATGTTTATGCTGACAATTTGGTTACTGTTGTCCTATAAATGGAAGCACAGGGCCCTTCCACAGCTACATACTCATATGTATTTATGGAGGGATGAGAGCACAGGGCCTGAAGGCAAATAAGGATGCCATTACTCTGTCTCAAAAACTATACCCAGAGGGTCCTGTGCTCCTAGAGGAAAAGGCTATATTTACACTACAAAGTAAGGAAACTCATTGCAATAAACTATGTTATTGCATCAGTTAGGGTTGAAGATAAAGTGACAAATGTAGGCAAATATGATGTTAGGGTTTCCAACCCTAAAGCACCTTCCCCAACCCTGAAGCAAATGAGGGGTATAGTCTTCCTTGGGGTTGTCAACCCTAATGCTCACCCCACTGTATGCACCCATGAAACATACACACCTGTGTCCATCACACCTTAGCTATTCTGTTACTGCAGTGGGGTGCGCACTATGGTTGACAACCCAAAAAGAACTACACCTCATTGCTTCAAAGAGAGTAATTCAAATGTTTAGGGTTGAAAACCTAACGCCACATTTCCCTACGTGTGTTGCTTTATCTTCAACCCTAACTGATGCATTAACATTTTTTGCAATGAATATCTGTCTGTCTGTCTGTCTGTCTATCTATCTATCTATCTATCTATCTATCTATCTATCTATCTATCTATCTATCTCTCTATCTATTTTTTGGAGATTCTTTGAATTCAGGAGATGGGGTGTGAGAGATGATGTGGAGTTAATTGGATACAGTTTGACACTCTTCTGTCATGAATTAATGGTCACTGCCTGCAGCAGTCACATAGTGCAGAGTAAGTATGCGTAGAGAGAAAATGGGTGTTCAGCTGGTTTCTGTCTAATAAATGCATTGTCTATATCATGGATGCAGTTTTCTTGTCTCTTTTGGCAACCTGTCTGTGGTTAGCACAGAGCTAGCTACAGTAGCTGATGTTTTATTAGGCTGTTTTTTTTATTTCACTAATTTGCACTAGATAATATTTTCCTGTAGTATTCTCAGACGTAAGGGACAATCTTATTCAGTGCACTGCCTGTATGATAATGAAATGTTGTTGATAATCTTGTTATTTTTTCCTAAACCTTTACTAAAAGAATGGGTACAGATTTAAAATTTAACCTGATTGTGCTAAGAAAGTCCCTTGAACAGCTTAGGCACTAAGGTGAGTTGCTAGGACAGTTCCCATTTGCTATAACTTGACCTCAAGAATGGACTTTGGATTCCCATACCCATGCACCATTTTTTGTTTAAGTGTACATTTCACAGTTCCTACGGGACTGGGTTGCACAACAAGATAGTGCAAAGCCATTCCTGCCTCCCACTGACTTCATATGGCCCAGAGATGACCCTATGTCATTCTTGTCTGTCATGAAGCATAGCCTTTGGGAGTAATAGAATGAACACATGAATAGAAAAGATAAAATACTGGTACAGTAATCGGGGTACAGAAAATGGGGAACTGCCCTAACTATTCATGTCAACTAGCCTGTTTGAGTGAAGTACCTATGTAGCACAATAAGGTCACATTTGGACCCTTCCTTAAAGTAACTGTGGAATTGCTTGCCTGTAGCTGTGGGCAGAATAGAAACATAGAAATATAGAAGCTCTCAGCAGAAAAGGACCTGTTGGCTCACCTAGTCTGCCCTAAAGTCCCTAGCTACTGTGCTACCTTAGACCCTAATTGATCTCTTGCCTTAACCCCCAGCCCTGTTACTAAGATCCCCTTGTGTCTATCCCATGCATGTTTGAAATCTGTTACCATTTTGGTATCCACCACCTCTGCTGGGAGGCTGTTCCAGGCATCCACCACCCTTCCCGTGAAGAAATATTTCCTCACATCCCCTCTAAGTCTCCCCCATTCAAACTTCATGCCATGCCCCCTTGTCCTTGAGCATCTCTTTCTGTGAAATATGCCACCCTTCTGTACCTTATTGATACCCTTCAGGTATTTGAATGTTTCTATAATGTCTCCCCTTTCTCTCTTTTCCTCCAGTGAGTACATATTTAATTCACTGAATCTTTCCTCATAGGGCTTCTGATACAGGCCATGCACAATTTTGGTTGCCCTTCTCTGTACTGCCTCCACTCGATCTATGTCCATCCTGAGATGGGGCCTCCAGAGCTGGACTCAGTACTCCAGGTGGGCCTCACCATTGACCTACATAAGGGTAACACTACCTCTCTTTCTGCTGGTGATACCCTCACTTAGTATTCCAGCATCCACCAGCCTTTCTTACTGCCTTATCATGCTGCTTTGCTATGTTCAGGACATCAGATATGATGACCCCCAGATCCCGTTCTTGTTTTGTTGTTGTTAACATCTCCTTCTCCTAAATTATATATTGCCCTTGGGTTTCTGTTCTCCATGTGCATAATGGGACATTTTTTGATGTTGAAACCCAGTTGCCAAACCCTTGACCAGTTTTCCAGTGTTTTTAGATCTTCCTTGATTTTCTCAACCCTCCCCCAAAGTGTCCACATTGTTGCAGATTTTTCTGTCATCCGTGAACAAGCATATCATTCCTTCCAGACTCTCTGTGATGTCACTAATAAAGACATTGAAGAGGACTGGTACCAGAACTGACCCCTGTGGTACCCCATTGGTTACCTTACCTTCCTCTTAGTGAACTCCATTTACCACCACCCTATGAGTTCTGTTACTTAGCCAACTTAGAACCCATTTTAATATTTTTAGACTCACTTCCATGCTGCCTAGCTTTTTTACCAAAGATCCAAAAGAATGACCATGACTACCAATGCAGGGTTGGTGCTAATAACAAAAGGGGTGGCCTGCTCCAAACAAAACTCTGGGAAATTCTAAAGGCAAGTGATGGTACTCGAGGAAGAAAATGCAGTTGGTAATCTATTAATAAACAAAATAAATCAAAAGTAAAAATCTAACAACAGTCTAACAGCAGAACTGCTGCCCCAGCAACAGACCCCAATGCTTCGAGGGGGAGTTATTAAGACAGGAGACAGTAAAAATTGGAAGTCCATGAGCACAAATGCCCGCAGTCTGGGATACAAAATCCTGAACCTAGTGTTCCTGGTGGCTAAGGTGGACCCGGACATTGTTGCTGTTACCAAGACATGGTTCATGGGGAACCATGACTGGGATATGACAATACCAGGTTGCACTCTATTCAGGAGGGACAGGGTGGATAAAAAGGAAGGAGGAGTGCCTATCTACAACAGGGAAGGAATTAAGGCAACAGAGGAACAGGGAATGCAGGGAGAGGTGGAGGCACTGTGGATCACCCTGGAGATGGGAAATGGCACTATCATTCCTACTGGAGTGATCTATAGATCTTTCTCACAAGGGGAAGATTTGGACAGGGTACTTGTAGAAGCCATCCACAGAATGACAACTAAAGGGGAGGTGCTGCATATAGGAGACTTCAATCTGCTGCATGTGGATTGGAGCATCCAGGCTGTAGTCTCAGCCAGGAACAGAGACATCCTAGAACCCAGCAGGGGGCATGCCTCAGAAGGCCAGTGACAAAGCCCACCTAGAAGAAGCAACTTTGGACTTGGCACTCACCAACGGGTACAGAACTACAGATGTAGAAGTGGGGTGCCATTGGGATCAAGTCAACACAGTATGGGGTGGTTCAATGTGAGAACAGCAGAAGAGTCAAACGAAAGCAAGGGTCCTGGATTTCAGGCAGGCTGACTTTGCAAAAATGAGGGATGTCTTAGGAAATCACTGGCAGAGAAGAAGAAAAGAGGGGAAGTGGAAGAACAATGGGAGAATCTTTAGGGAGCCGTAGCAGAGTCAACAAGCCATTACATTAGATAAGTAAGCAAAACAAAGAGAAAGAAAAAAACACCATGGTTCTCAAAGGAAGTGGCTGAGAAGGTAAGAGCAAAAAGAATGTCATTCTGGAGGTACAAGGAAACGCAGAGGGAAGAAGACAGGGAACTGTGTCTGGAAAAGAAGAGGGAGGCAGGGAAAGCAGTTAGGAGTGCAAAGGCACAAACAGAAGAAAAAATAACCCAGGCAATAACAAAAGAGGACAATAACCTCTTCAGGTATGTTAGTGAAAGAAAAAAAGGCCAAGAGTGGGATTGTGAGACTAAATAAGGGAAGGAGGGAAATGTGCAGAGGGGGACCAACAAAAAGCAGAAATCCTGAACAAGTATTTTTTTTTCAGTACTCATAGAAGAAGGGGAAGGGGTGGGACCAAAGCTGGGTGATGGAAGCACCATTGGCAGGGGGTGGACACCAGTCCATTTAAGGAGGAGAGAGTCTAAAAGGAACTCACTAATCTGAAAGTGGATAAGGCAATGGGGCCAGATGGGATACATCCAGGAGTATTAAGAGAACTCAGGGAGCTGCTGGCAGCACCACTGACAGCCCTGTTCCACAGTTTGCTGGAAACAGGTGTGGTATCAAAGGACTGGAAGAGTGTGAATGTAGTCCCTCTCCACAAATGTGGGAGCAGGGAGGAGGCTGGTAATAACAGGCCAGTCAGCCTGACCTTGGTGGTGAGAAAACTAATGGAATCACTACTAAAAGAAAGGCTTGTGATATATTTCAAATACAACAGAGGACAGGATCCAGGGCAGCATGGATTCACAGGGGGAAGATAGTGTCAAAAAAATCTGATACATTTCTTTGATTGGGTTACTAGGGAGATGGATCAGGGAAGGGCAGTGGATGTGGCCTACCTAGATTTCAGCAAGGCCTTTGACATTGTCACACATAGGAGGTTAGTAAACAAGCTGGGTAGCCTGGGAGTGGGTTGTATGGTGGTAAACTTGGTCAAAAATTGGCTGAGCGATAGGGCACACAGGGTGGTGGTGAATGGAGTTCAACCCAAATTGAGGGGGGTGACCAGCGAGATCCCACAGAGATCAATGCTTGAATCAGTCCTCTTTAATGTCTTCATAAGCAATATTTCAGAGGGGCTGGAAGGGAAAGTGTGTCACTTTGCAGATGACATGAAGATCTGCAACAGGGCTGACACTCCAGGAAGGGTAGAGAAAATGAGAAGGAACCTAAGCAAGCTTGAGGAGTGGTCAAGGGTGTGGCAGCTAAGATTCAATACAAAGAAGTGCAAGATCATGTATTTGGGGCACAGAAATGCAAGGGAAGAGTACATGATGAGGGGGGGTACTGATGGCCAACAAACAGGAAAGGGACCTAAGAATAATCATATCTGATGATCTAAAGGTTACCAAATAATGTGAGAAGGCTGTGAGGGGAGCCAATGGAATGCAGGGGTGCACAGGGAGAGGTATCTTCAGCAGAAGGAAGGAGGTGGTGTTGCCACTGTATAGAACATTGGTGAGACCTCATCTAGAATACTGTGTCCAGTTCTGGAGGCCATATATTTCGAAGGACATAGGCAGAGTAGAAGCAGTTCAGAGAAGGGTAGCAAAAATGGTGCAGGGACTACAACAAAAGTCATATGAGGGGATACTGGAGGATCTCAATATGTATTCCCTGGAGGAGAGAATAGAGAGGGGTGATATGATAGAGACTTTCAAATACCTCAAGGGTATAAATAAGGTACAAGAGGGTAACATCTTTAAAAAAAAAGATGTTCAAGAACAAGGAGCCATGATATGAAGATAGAGGTGGTAGACTTGGGGGTAACATGAGAAAGTATTTTTTCATGGAATGGGTGATGGATCCATGAAATAGCCTCCCAGCAGAGGTTGTAGGGGCAAAAATGATAGGGGCATTTAAAAATGCATGGGACAGACATAAAGGAACTCTATAGATTGTAATGAGAGGGTAAGCCACAGATCATTTTGGATCTGCGGTGTATGAAACAGGTAGGGAAAATGGGCAGACTAGGTGGGCCAAGTGGTCCTTATCTGCTGTCAAATTCTATGTTTCAATGTTCCCATTGCTGACACTGTAAACATGTGAGGGGGGATAGACTCTATTTTCCAGCCTTATTCCACCCCCCCTTGGCTAGTTTACTAATGTAGCATTTGAACTGTTCATTAAGGATCTTGGTTCTCCTCCTAGAGGGATGTAGGCCATCACCCCTGTACAGGCCTCTATCCCTCTAGGTGGAGCCCCAGTCCCCAATGAATCCAAATCCCTTGTCTCTGCACCACTTCCTCAACCATAAGTTGAAGTCTCTGTTGCAGATTCTCCTGTCATCCCCCTTGTCATGGACAGGTAGCACCTCCAAGAAAGTAACAGATTGCGCAACTTACCGAAGACCCCTCCCCAGTTTCCCGAACTCTTTCTGAACTGCATCTTGCCTCTCCCCAGCCAGGTCATTTGTTCCCAGGTGAAAAATGACATCTAGCTCTCCCTTCCTCCCTGCCTCCTCAGTGATCCTTAGGATCCTCCTTCTGTCCCTTTGAGCTGTGGCACCAGGAAGGCACCTTATTGCCCTCTCCTCATCCCTACCCATCCGCAACTGTATCCCCCTAACTATCTAGTCCCCCACCAGGATTCACTTCCTCCTCCTCTGGGGTCCTCTGTCACCTTTCCTTTGCAGTCTTCACTGTGGAGGACCTCTGAATCAATCCCAATCACTACCTCAGGTCCCTCTGTGGGGCAGTTCTGCCCTGCTAGTTCAGCATAGGAGTTCCATAGTGCTTTGGAATTTGGGTTTTGTCTACATTCCAGCACCCTAACCCTTCCCAAGCCCACAATTGTCCAACCGCTCCTCATACCCAGCACCCTTAGAGGAAGTGGCCGTGTACTTGGTTTTCTCTGAGTGGGGAAGTAGGTCCTCCTAACCCAAGCCATTTTGGCCTTAAATCTGGCAACCTCCTCCCTCAACCCAGAAAAGTGCCTGCAGATGAGGCAGCACTGCAGTCTCCAGAAGTCGCCCTGAAGACTGCTGCCCCACAGTTGCTACACTCCACCACTCTCATCACAGTTAAATCCTATATCTAGACCTTAACTCCTAACAATGTATCCAATCCAATAGTTAACATACCCCCAAACATTTACTCAATCCAGTAGTTAACCTAAAGGCTAACAACTCCCAGAAGCACTATTTGCACACACCCCTTTTAGCACTGCCTACCCCAGAAAATTCACCCAATCCAATACTTAACCTACAGACTAACTCTCCCAGAAGCACTATTTGCACAAAGTCCCTTTAGAGCTACCTACTATTTGTTTCCTTCTTCTTCCCTCTCCCCTTCTCTCTCCCTATCACCTTCCTTCAAGTCAAGTGTTTATGTGTCTTGATAATCTCCTCCTTCTTCGCTGCTCAGAGTCAGACCTCCTGCAGCTGGGGGGGTAGCTACTGTTTTCCTTGAAAGATGGCAAGTCTTATGTGTCTTGGTGATGCCTCCCTTCCTGCTCATAAACAGGAAGTTCCTGTTGTCAATCAAATCCAGTGCCTTCAAAAGTGGAACTGGCTAAGGATGGGAATGAAATAGCAGCTGCACTAATGGTAATAGTTCTGTGCTGTAGCTTCCTTAATCTGTCACTCAGTTCACTTATAGCCAAAGAGTGTTACTGGCATGATATGATATGATATGATATGATATGATATGATATGATATGATATGGGAAGTCACAAGTGGAATGCCACTGGAGTCTGTCATGGAACCTTTCCTATTTAATATGTTCGTAAATGACATAGAAGAAGGTAAACGGGTAAAGCTGTGACTCTTTGTTGATGACACCAAACTGTGCAAAAGAGTAAATCATGAGGAATGGGTGCAGGACATCAAGAAGTATCTGGAGAAAATAGAGGGATGGTCTAATGCCTGGCAGTTGAGTTTCAATGTCAAGAAATATAAAGTAATGCACTTAGCGTGAAGAAATCCATACACAGAGTACTCAATAGAACTGGTTAGATTTGCTGCTTTAACAGAAAAGATGGATTTGGGGATCTTCATCAGTGACTCCCTTCAGCAATTGAGTAAATTCAGCAAAGCATTCAGCAAGGAATCAAGGCAACTGAGGTGTATAGGGTGGAGTTTTGACATTAGGTGAAGTGAGGTGATTTTGTCACTGTAGAGATCACTGGTGAGGCCTCTCCTGCAGTACTATTGCCACTTCTGGAGTCCTCATCTAATTAAAGTCATTGACAGGCTAGAATTAGTACAGCAAAAGGCCATCAGTATGATTCAGGGCCAGCTGAGTAGATCTTATGACAATATGATAGAATCCCTAAATATGTACTTGTTAGAGCCTGGATGGGACCAGAGGACATGACTGAATCCTATAAATTTATCAGGAGTATAAATGAGGTTAATCATGAGAACCTATTTGTGATAAATATGGATGCTGTCACCAGGGGACATATCTTGAGGTTGATGGGGAGTAAGTTCAAGGGAAATGAGAGGAAGTTCTACTTCACTGAGAGGCTGGTGATCTGTAGAACAGACTTCAGGTGGAAATGGTGGGGATGACTACTCTAAAGGGTTTAACCACAGAAGGGACAGGGCAAGGGGACTCAAAATCCCCAGATGGACCCACAAGGGATTGAAAGGTGAGGGACCTTGTAAGAATGAAGCAGTCCCAGAACACAGTAGATCAGTGATGTTGAGATAGTATAGTAAGGGTAGGCTACAATGACTTTTGGTCTCCTTCTGCCATCAGAGTCTATGTTTCTATATGTTGTAATAAATTATGTCTTTGTATGTCATAAAATACTATTGTATATTCATCAAATACATAGTGATGTTATGCCAATGCCAATAAACAATGCTACTTGCCAAATACTAAATAATAAGAATTGGTAACACATTTTTAACATGTGTAAAACTGGTATACAGCTCTGAAAATTGATACTGTTGCTTACAATAACTTTATAACACTATTTCCATCACAAACAGCATTTTTAAAAATGGATGAAACAAAACTTCTGATAGTTTAAAAGAATGTGTTTAGCCAAATGGCTACCTTACATTTAATTCACTGACTGGTTGGCTACTGTAGCTCACACTCAGCCAAAAAATAAATAAAAGGACGAATTTATGTGCCCTTCACTACCTCCAATCAGTAAAATAAATATATCCAAATAAAACCTCCACAAATCTCCTGTGCCATATATTGACCTCCAAAATCACTGCCCAGCTATAGGCATGCACCTGCAGCTGCAGAAAGCACACACTTCACTCTCCTTTGCACACAATTTTATTGTCCTCCTGTCTGCCTGAAACTTAGGTTAACTGTTAAGCAGTCAACTCCTGCAATGATGTACAACTCCCTAATGATTTATCATTTTTTATCAAAAATTGGTATTTTGATAAAGAAATAAAAAGATCATAGTACTTAAAATAATATGTCCTACTATGAGCAGCATGAGTTTTCAGTTTCCAGCACCATATAACTTCAGTGAGGAATTTCTGAAAACAAAAACACATCATGACATCAACCTACTAAAATGCAAAAGTGAAACTGAAACCTTTTTGGCCCTTTGCCCATGTCAAAAGAGTTATTTTGGCACTTCCACCAAACCCCAGTTTGGCATCAGTTGAAGCCAGGGTTGCTGTCCCAACGTATCATGAGTTTATGAGGGGGAAATGAGCCCAAACTACTCTGATAACCTTATTTGACTGAGTAGACATAAATATTAATAGGGGCAGGGCTGTGGGTACAATCTATCTGGACCAGAACTGTTCAAAATATATAACATTTTGCTTCTGCCAAATTTTGCAAAATGAGAAGAAAAGTTTATGAAAATCTACATTTTGCAAAGTTGTAAATTTAAAAAGATTTTCCTAGACATGAGGGTGTATTCCCACACCTTGAAGATTTTTTTTTGTAACGTGAGGACCTAGTAACTGGCATTAAATAATTACTCTTTTTCACACAAGGAAGGGACAAAAAAAAAAAGAAAAAGAAAACACTGTGACTTGTTTATTTCCTACATATTGAGGTCTTTGGGAATAGAGAAATTTTGCAAAAAAGTTAAAATATTTTACAGACATCCGCAAATGGAAAAATTGCAAATTTAATTTTTCATATATAGTAATACTATATTATGCTTTAAAGATAAAAAAAAATGTGTCATGTGTAAGCACTGCTGTGCCTGGACTTCTGTTTCATATACCTACTTAAAGAACTTGGACTGTTCTTTGTTATCACACAATTATTTTATACTGTATAATTTTAAATGTGATTAACAGCAAAAATGGTGCTCTGCCTAAGCACTGAAATTTCCTGGAATGCTGCTTCATAGGCCTACAGAAACAACTATAACTTTTGTCTGGCATATCCCCCAAAACATGTTTATATTATTTATACTATAAAAACAGGAAAGAGCTCTGTCTAGGCACAAAGGTACCCTGGGCTGCTGCTTTACAACCTACACAAAATAACTTGTGTGACTTATTCCCCCAAATATATTTTATACATAAATCAAAAGTATATTAAAAAAGTAAGCTTTCTTCCAAAATCATAGATACAGTGAGCAGTTATGACTCACAAAGAGGGATCAGCTACACAGATCATAAAGTAAAAAGATGCAAGTCAGAAATGCAATAAAAGTTTAAAACATTTAGTCACTGAAACAAGAGCTGTCATCTCCTCCACCAGACTCAATTCAGAAGCACTCTCATTACACCACCATAAGCAAAGTAAAACCTCTCAAAATATGTCCTAAAAATATGTTGGACTGGATTTTCAGACAGTTGCTTCACATTTATAGTGCAATTGTACTACATGTGGCAGGACTGTGGTCTAATGTTATGCTACAAGTACCCAAAATAAGATGCACAAAGAAAAGTATGCATGTGTCAAAAATATGACACATCATATTCATTCTTTTTTTTTGTCAAAACATGTATCAAGGATTGCAAATGCATCTATACATTGAAAAAAAAGCCAGGAAATATGTTGGCATATTTGCCATCATGCAATTCGCACCCCAACTAAGAAGCTGTGCTTGTGTCATGAGATTTGAATATCTAGCCCCTTGTCTCTAAATAAAACCTTCTCCCATCCATTCTATAAATTCTCATCACTGAATTTCAACAAATATTTCTGAAGTAACTACACTTGTTTTTATGCCTAATCTGACTTATTTTATTCAGCTATTGAACAGATACATCTGACTTCTTCTGATCTCACTCTTGGATTGCAAAAGCAAGGGGC
Source organism: Neoceratodus forsteri (assembly GCA_016271365.2). Classification (NCBI taxonomy): domain Eukaryota; kingdom Metazoa; phylum Chordata; order Ceratodontiformes; family Ceratodontidae; genus Neoceratodus; species Neoceratodus forsteri. The sequence continues at coordinate 575,085,845 of CM057449.1, read as the reverse complement.
CCACTGGGAAACATTCTACAGCAGTGTGTACCATTTCACTATCATTTTGCATGGGAAATGACCCATGTGGCATGCTCTGTTGTGTGCACATTATGAATCACATTGCATTTAAGCAGAAAATTCTCACCATATCAAGATTATACAAAACTCCAACTCATCTACTTTGTAATTCAGTGAAGAATATGCAAATTAAGCATAGTGGCTGGGATATTCAGGCTGCACCAGACTATGGCACAAGCCTGGGCACAGCGCAACTGGGGTGCACCAGGGCATTGACAGGGTGATATTCAATGGTGCTCTGCCATAGCTCAGCACCGTTGAATATGGCACTGTGGCCACCTACATTGTGCATGGTGCAGTGGCACTGTGCCAGTGCAAGTGGCCAGAGAGGAGCAGGGGGATGTGCCAGCGCAAGTGCCATTGCGTTAGGTGCAGCAACCATGATATTCAGTGGTGGATATGCAAATGGAACCATAATGCATGCAATGCACAAATGGGGCCATTTGCATGTCATTATGGCCCCATTTGCATGCAGGTGCTCTGATCCCTGTTGACTTGTTGCCAGACAGCAGCTGTCGGGGACCGATGACCCCTGTCTGTCGGTGGCAACGCGCCCCAACACCCAATCATGGGCTTTCAGTCATTATAATAACCCTGGTGGTCTTGTGGACCCTCCCCCCAGGCCGATCATGGGAATTATGATAGAATAACATCCCTGGTAGCCCAGTGGCCACATCCAGTCCAATCGCGGGTAATCCAATGTAAACGGTACCCTGGTGGTCTAGTGGCACCCCATCCCAACCTGCCCACTCAGTCCCGCCACACCACTCCCCACCCAGTCAACAGCGGGTGGCAGCACCCTGCCCGCAAGCCACCTGGCTGCCTGCCGACTGACAGCGTACAGTATGGCTGTACGCCCATTGGTCCACAGCATGGGCCAATGGGTGTCGAACCATACTGTACTATGATCTAATATGTGAATGAATGGATTCATTCACATAGTGAGACTGTGTAGTACAGTATGGTCTGCATGCCCATTGGCCCATGCTGTGGACCAATGGGCGTACAGCCATACCGTATGCTGTCAGTCGGTGGGCAGCTGTGCGGTTTGCGGGCAGGCTGCTGCCACCCACTGCTGACTGGGGGGAGCAGGGTGGTGGGACTGAGTGGGCAGGTTGGGAGGGGGGGTACCGCTAGATCACCAGGGTACAGTTTACATTGGATTGTCCACGATCTGGCTAGATGCATCCACTGGGCCACCAGGGATGTTATTTTACCATAATGCCCTGATCAGGCTGGGGAGAGGGTCACTGGACCACCAGGATCTTAAACATGAACAAAGCCTGCGATCAGGGCATGGGGGTATGACACCAACAGGCGGTGACGCGAGCTAGGCGGCCACCACAGCTGGTGGCTGCCATGTTGCACCCTGCAATATGGCAGCTCACCTGATGGGTGGCCAGCTAACTCCTTTTTTTGCGGCTCAACTGTGTGGCGCAAGTAGAGTTGTGCCTGCATGCTCGCACAACCGGGCTGAAGCATATTAGGATGTGCAGAGTATGCATGGGCATACCCCTTACTTGCACTGCATACATTACTGATGCACCCGGCGCATCTGGATTTGTGCAGCGCGCTAGTCCTCTTTGAATATCATGCTGAGGTGCATTAGTGAGTTGCGCGTGGCGCAACTCCGTTCTTTCATCATAACCCCTTTTGCATATCAAGCCAGTGTTTTTACTTTGTCATAAAGACTATAAGAAGCAAAGGGGACATACTTTACCTATCCCAAATCACTTATATAATGTTTATTAGATTAAAACTACAAATTTTAAACATAGAGGGCTGGATATTCAAACTGCGCTATTTTGTGGTGCAAGCTCTTGCGCTGCACAAAATAGTTGTGCAGGAGTGTGGCCGGGGCGATATTCAAAGGAGTTATGCTATTGAGCAACTCCTTTGAATATCACCCCCAACCCGCGACCACTGTGCATAGGCGCAGTGGAACTTGCGCCACTGCAAGTGGTCAGAGTGGAGCATTCAAGTTGCGGTGGTGCAAGTACCATTGCGCCATGCGTAAATTTCCCATATTCAAAAGGTGACATGTAAATGGGGCCATAATTCATGCAAGGTGCAGGGGGGGCCATTTGCATCTATTTATGGCCCCATTTGCACGCCATTAGCATGCAGGTGCGCCGATCCCTGAGGACTTGCGCCTGGCGCCCTGCCAAGCATCAGCCATCGGGGACCGATGCCCCTTGTAGTCCGATCATGGGCAAAGTGTAAAAATCCTCCCACCCCGACTGGTGCGATCACGGGCAAAGTGTAAAAATCCCCCAACTGGCCCGATCGCGGGCGTAAGCAAATAAACCCCCACTAGCCCGATCGCGGGCTGCAAAATGTTAGCACACCCCAAGAACAGATCCCTGGTGGTCCAGTGGACGCTAAGCCCGATCGTGGGCATAATTGTAAATACCCCCACCAGCCCGATCGCGGGCAGCACAGCGTCAACCCTCCCCAAGAACAGATCGCTGGTGGTCGAGTGGACAGCTAAGTCCGATCGCGGGCTGCAAAATGTTGCAACACCCCCAAGACCATATCCCTGGTGATCTAGTGTCCCCACCCTCACCCAAGCCCCACCACCGCTCCCCCGGCAGCCAGCAGGCGCAGTATCCTGCCTGCCCGCCGCCTGCCGACTGACTGCGGTGGGGAACTCTGCGCCCATTGGTGCAGGCAAAAGAGCCAATCGCAGCGTGCAGCCCATACCGTTCAAGAGCAGTCAGATAAGTGAATGAAATATGCCTTGTACAGTGTGGGCTGCACACCCATTGGCTCCTGCTCTGCACCAATGGGTGTGTGCAGCTACAACAATCAGTCGGTGGGCGGCGGGTGGCAGGAGGGGATGCTGCACCCGCCGGCTGCGGGGAGCGAGGTGGTGGGCTTCGCGTGGGTGGGGTGGGAGAATCACCAGGGATATGGTCTTGGGAGGGTGTGTTGCAACATTTGCAGCCCGTGATTGGGCTTAGTGGTCCACTGGACCACCAGGGATCTGTTCTTGGGGGTTGGACTCTGTGCTGCCCGTGATTGGGCTGGTGGGAGTATTTTACAATTATGCCTCGCATCGGGCTAGTGGGGGTTATTTAAGCTTATGCCCGTGATTGGGCTAGTGGGGGTTATTTAACCTTATGCCCTCGATCGGGCCAGGTCGGGGAGGGGGATTTTACGCTTTTGCCCGCGATCGGGCCAGTCGGAGGGTGGGGGATTTTTACACTTTTGCCCACGATCGGGCTGCAGAGGGGCACAGGGAGTAGGTTGAGGGCCAGCCACAGGTGGCAGCTGCTGTGTTGCACCCTGCAATGTGGCAGCTCACCTGTGGGTGGCCCTCGACTTCTCCTTTTAGCTCAAAGTTGTGCAGGCGGGTTGGGGGTTGCACCTGCACAACTCTGCACAGCCCGTGAATGCCGGGCTGTGCAGTTTATCTGTTCCTCCCCTCTAGTTCAGCATGCATTCATTTGCATTGCTGTTGCTCAGCTTGCCTTAGAGCGCAACTGCCTCCTGCTGAATATGGCAGAATGGCGCAATTTCGACTTGCGCAGGTGCAACCCTATTGCGCATGGCGCAACCCTTTTGAATACCCAGCCCAAAGTTGTTAGCTTTCTACAAAATCATGGACAGTTTTGCTGGATTTCAACACTGCTAAATTTGTTAAATGTTTTTTATCGGGTTCAGCAAGTTGCTGTTGGCTTCCCAATTAGAATAAGTTGCACTGGGGCTTGAACCAAGGAAGGTGATTGTGTCAGTCAAAATATGTTTTCTACTTTTCTTTCCCTGATGAAATGTGATGCACTATTGCTCTAGGACAGTGCTCTGTAATGGTAAACTTGAATTTAAAAGTCATGTTTTTACAAAATCTGTTTAGTTAAACTCTTAGCCAAACACTAAGAGATGTTTCAGAAGTGAATAGTTCATTATAAGAAAATAAAATGTATAGTAAAGCCTTTCTTCACATTACTAGAGAACATATTTAAACTCTAACATATGATGGGCAGCATAACTGGTTTGGCTAAAGGTAGTTTTCCACAAACTGTTTTTATGCCCTATAATAGCAGGTGCTCCTGCTATCGATTTGTGAGCACTGAACAATGAGAATCCATAGATTTAGTATTCTGCATATGCGATGTCTGCAATTTAGGACACTAAGGTTACAGTAGCAACCTTTGTTATTTCTTTTGTAGTTGAACTTTTTATTAAGGTTTTCACAAGATGTACAGACAAACCTCTTACAATACAATACATTATGCGATTTTATAGAAAAGTTAAGGCCGCATATAATTGGTACACTACTCAATATTAATATAAAGAGCTTATAATTCGAAATCAGAGCAAGACAATACTAGTCATGTGATTAAGGGAGGTTTGACATTGTTGTAGCCCTGAATATGAGTAGTGACCTTTGTTATTTCTAAATAACCCTTAATTACCCTTTAATAGCCTTAGTTCATCTATATAGCTGAATCCTCTTACAGCTCATAATGCAAATCAATAGTTTTTTTCTGTGGCTGTTATCCAAGGTGAAAAATGCCACTGAAATATAAATGAATATTTATTTAATGGCATAAAATAGCATAGGGCTTACTATAAATATTGTAATTAATTGGAATACAGTTTATGTGCAAACACAGGCTCTGTTGGTATGATTGTAGTAATATATCACCAGAGCTTCACCTCTGAGAAAATCATTTCCAGACTAACCTTGATTACTGTCTTAGTTTGCATCATATATTAAATTAATCAATCATAGTTTGTGCTAACTATTATTATGAACAGATATTATTTGTTTTATTATTGACACTTTTCTGTGAAAAGGATAATATTGACACACTTAAACCGCTTTCCTCCAAATGTGAATAAATTTCCACCTCTGAGAAATAAAAAGTTGTCTAGAAAAACGTAAATGTATACATGTGATGAGAAGAAAATTATACGAAGCTGAAAATACATAATAAAATGAAAACTTTACTAAGAATAGCAGCACCACAGTGACTTTGTTTCATTGTCACAGAAACATAATGCATGAAGGTGTTGGTTGTATGCTTGCATTTGCAAAATAGATTTATAGATTTTTTCATAAACCATTTAGTTTATTTCTTCTGCTGCATATGTTTCGAATGATATCTATGAATGAGCACCAAATGTTTAATGAGTCCTCTGTTCATCCAATAAATCTGTCCAGCCTTAATAATGAGAACAGTGGGATTATGATTCTATTGCATTGATATATAGTCAATTCCTATAGTATGTCTAAACCATTATCTCAAAATATCAGTTTCATATTTTAAAGTTAATGAGTTGTCTTTGTCAACTTTCTCAAAAACCACGAAGTGTTAAACTACTGTGTAAATGAAGAATATTTTTGTGTGCTTTCCTTAAACATGTTTCAATTTTGGGTATTCCCAAATATTTGTTAATTGAGAGCAGTGCTAGCAATGATTAAATTATGTTTCTTGTTACAGTTTGTTTTACTCTGGACAGCACAACCGATATGCAGCATCTCATTTTCAAAGAGGTTAAGCTTCTGTCCAAATTTACAGCTGGGAGGATTGAAGTACAATTATATCTCACAGAGTTCAAATCTGGGATCTCCTGGCTCACAATGTAATGATATAACCAGCTGATTACTTGTGCACCAGTATTAATACTAACATACAGAAATGCTAGCAGTTTAGGCTCTAAGGTCTATCATGTCTGCTAGAGATACAGTTTACAGTACATTCACTGTTGCTTGCTACTCTCTCCCCTCCCCAAGTTTTTTACACCTGAGTTCCCTTACTGGTAACTTCTCTTCCCACCTGTATCTTGCCCATATACCTGGTCACTTCCCTCCCAACTTTTACCTTGCCCATGTACCTATCCCATCCTCTCTTAAAACTTCCCACTGATTCCATTGAAATCACCTCCTCAGGTAATGAGTTCCAAGACCCTACCACCTTTGCCATGAAGCAATGTTTACTCATTTTTCTTCTGTACTTCCACCACCACCAATTTTAGGCTATGGCCTCTTGTGTTCCCTCTCCCCTTCATTCTGAACAAACTCTCAATGTTTACTCTGTTGATGCTCTTCAAGGATTTAAAGTTCTCGATCATATCCCCTCTGTCCCTTCTGTCCTCCAGGGAGTACATATTAAACTCTCTATGTCTCTCCACACAGGGCCTTTCCCCCATTACCTTGATTGTCATATCAGTGTCAGTGTCAGTGTCAGTGGCTCAGTAGGTAGCACACTTGCCTCTGAGGCCGGGAGATCAGAGGGCTGTGGGTTCAGTTCCCACATCTGGCACTTGGGTTAATATCCCAGTACTGACACTGTAGTGCAGCATGAGAGGGGTGCTGCACTTCTGAGGTGCCATCTTTCGGATGAGACGTTAAACCGAGGTCCCAGCTGCCTGGATTGGTGGTAGTTCAGGTGGATGTTAAAGATCCCATGGCACTTATCGAAAAGAGTAGGGGTATTTCCCCGGTGTCCTGGCCAAATTTCCCTCATTCACTAGAAATGCCACCAACAGCTTAATCTGGCTCAAGGTCACTTGGCATTCATCTGTATCCCTCTCCCCCAGGTCATGCCTGAAAATAGGCAGGATTTATCTAGTGCACTTACCTGGTCAACAAAAACTAAATAAAAATAAATAAAATAAAATTATCTTAGATGCCCTCCTCTGGACTCTTTGCAGGAGCATGATGTCGTTCTTTAAGTAAGGATGCCAGAACTGCATGCAGTACTCCATGTGCAGCCTCACTAAGGATTTGTACAGTGGCAGGATAACCTCATCCCTCCTTGAAGTGATCCCCCCTAGTAATGCACCCCAGCATTCTGTTTGCCTTTGCAGCTGCTTTCCTGCAGTGTTCTGAGTGGTTAATTTTGCCAGTGATCACACCTAGATCTTTTCCCTCCTCCGAGACTGTCAGCAGTCCGCCCCCAAATGGTAGCTGTACCTTGGAATCTTAGCCCCCAAATGCAGTGCACTACATTTCTGAGCATTAAACCCCAGCTGCCAAGTGTCATACCACTGTTCAAGTCTTTCCAGGTCTTCCTGGAAAACCCTCCACCCCTCCTCTTTGGCCAACACTGCTCCTAGTTAAGAGTCATTGGTGAACATGCTCATCTTGCTCATAACTCCCCCCACAATGTCTGCAATAAATACTGTATGTTAAATAACAGTGTACCCAGAACAGATCCTTATGGGACCCCACTAATGACCCTCCTGAGTGACAAAAGCTCAACCCCTACCACCATCCGCTGTTGCCTGTTGCTCTACTAGTTCCCAATCCGCTTCACCATTTTTACCTGCATCTCCAGTTTCCTTAGCTTGCCCAGCAGTCTCCCATGCAATACTGAGTCAAACGCCTTGGTGAAGTCCAGGTACAGGACATCAACTGGCCGACTCCCATCGAGAGACCTTGTCACCCAATCAAAATATTCAAAAAATTTAGTTTGACAAGATCTCCCCTGTAAGAATCCATGTTGCTGGACATCCTGAAGGCTGTTTACTTCCAGGGACTCCACTAGCCTTTCCTTCAAGATGGTCTCCAATAGTTTTCTCACTATTGATGTCAGGTTGACGGGCCTGTAATTACCTGGTTCATGCCAAGGACCACACTTATGAAGTGGCACAATGTGTGCCATCCTCCAGTCCAGTACTATACATCCCAGTTTAATTGTATTAATTTATTTAGTTATTTATCTATCTAAGTAAGCAATAACCCAACAGGGTGGGCGGTATTGTGCTATGCGGACCACCCTGAGGCGTGTAATGAGGCCCGCGCCTACAATGGAGAGATATATAAGCCCTGTAAGGTCCGTATAGCACAATACCGCCCACCCTGGAGGGTATTATTGCTCTTAGAAAATGGGCCACTGTATAAGATATGTATATGTTTCAAAATATATAATTTTGATGTTAATTTATATGTCAAAATGATAAAATAGTTCCTCCGCCTGTATTAGAATGCTGTGTTGTTATTTTTTGAGTTAGGGACTTTGTCTTGCTTGAGTCTCTGTAGTTGTGCCTTTGGAGCTGGTTGTCATGTTTACTCCCCCATACACACACACACACACACACACACACACACACACACACACACAGGGCTTAACAATATTTGCATATTACTAGGTTTTTTTTTGGTAGCTTTTGTAGTGTGGTCACAGTAACCAGTACTGGATGTGTAGATTGTACAGTAGAGGAAATTGGGATCAGTAAGAGTGAGGTACTGTGTTTTTTTTTTTATTTTCACACAATATAATCTATGCAGGAGAAGAAGAAGCTTGCTTGCTAAATAGTTTTAGTGAATGCATAACGGCTACATGAGTGGAGCGAGACACTGAGACCGCTTTCTAAGTCCTGTAATTATGCTTTTTCTCGCTCCTGCCCGCTTTAGCACTGCCGCACAAGCGGCTTTCTTCAATGTAGCTCCTGCTGCCTCTCAAGCACCTATGGCATAAACAGTGAGCTTTACTGCAGGAGCAGCGGTTGGTGAGGTTGGCGGCTTCCACCATTGCCTCCTCCACCTCCCGCTGTCTCCCTTTTCTCAGTCTTCCGTACATGAGTAGGCCGCAGCCTGAGCTCCGTAGGGGGTGGGAGTTATAAGTGCCCACAGCCACTTTCCTTGGAGCACGATTGCGCTATGCATCGACCTGCAGCCCCAGTGTATCCATCTCGCTGGTCGAACACCGGCACACACACAACTAGCCCTGCTGCACTTTTGTTAAATTACATTGATTTTTATTTATTACAAACATACAGCAAAGTGAAGCAGCATGTCACATTAAAGGGGTGATGGCTGAGCCTCTAGTTTATGGCTCGCTAAACCTCAAAAGCAACATGGAGGCATTTGCCTTTTGCAAAATTCTACTGGCCCATTTTTTCAGAATGAAATGAGGCGACAGAGGACGGGACTCTTATTTCCGGTCTCTGTTGCCTCCACACCCGCTCCAGCTAATTGAAGTTTTCACCCAATCAGGATACAGAATTCCATGTGCCCATTTTCTAAAAGTTGATAACTGGGAAAGGTACACTGAGCTGAGGCTCGATTCCAGGTGCGACCCGGGGTAGGGCCTGGGCACAATACACAAATGTTACAAGATTGGTATAAACAAGGTTTGCCACAATATACAAAGTTACAATATGCAAAAGTTACTGTATACAAAAGGTACAGTATACAAAAGTTACAGAGTGGTATAAACAAAAGGTTTGTCACAATAAACAAAAGGGATTTTCTCAATGTCCAGTGTACAAAATTATGAAGACATTGGGAAGCAGTAATTATGTTGGACAGCATGAGTAAATTGCGACTGGGGGGGGGTGTGTTGGGTACTTAGCGGTAGTGCCTAGGGAAGACAATGAAAATGGTGCTGTAAGGGAATACCAACTAGTAATTGTGGCAGGATACAATAAAGTAGCAGGGGAACCTGGGAACTAGGTCTGGGCTTGAATGAGTACCATTAGGGTACCACCAGAGAATAAGAGCAGGTGCAGGTGTGGTCGGGGAGTGAGGGGAGGTAGAAGAGGAAGGGTGCAAGGTTTAGGTGGGTGAGTGGCCGAGGCAGAGGGGAAGGGGGAGATGTCTGAAGTAGTTTTTAATAGAAGCTGGGATTGGCAGGCTGCGGACAATGAGGGGTAGTGAGTTGCAAAAAGTGACGGCTCATTGATCTGCAAGAGAATGTGGGGTTGCTAGGGAGAATGTGTGAGGGCCATGGTTGTGGAAGACATAGCATAGGTAGGAAGGGAGAATATGGAACCAGAATGTGGCAGTGAAGGATACACACTGAGAAAGCAAAAATTGGCTGGGAGGGGAGACAGCTTGGTAAAGGAGGCAGTGATGTGTTCAGTACGGGAGGTTTGAAGCATAGCAACAAAAGGCATGGAAAAGGGGGTCTAGTTTGGTTGGGGGGCATGGGGGGCTGAGCAGTAGACCACATTGGCATAATCAAAGGAGGGTAGGATAAGTTTGGATATTATTTCTCTTCTGATGGGGAGGGGGAGACAGTGTTTGTGCCTATGCAACATGCCTAGTTTGAGATGGAACTTTTTGTGAATTGGGTCGAGGTGGAGGGATAAGTCTAATTTGGGGTACAGCAATACTGCCAAGTACTTTAACTGTCTACTGTTGAGATTATGGACCCATCTAGAGTGGTGAAGGAGTGTGGGGAGGACAGTGTGGCCAGCTTCTGTGCAGAGCCGAAGACTGTTGCAACTATTTTTTTGGTGTTGCATTTTAGAGATTTTGTGTCCAACCAGTGTAGCATGTTCTTGAAATTGACCTTGAGGATGGGTTTGATTTGGGCTAGGGAGGGGCTGGAAGCAAAAATTATGGAATTATCTATATACTTCTGAATGTGAGAGGCAGAGCAGACAGAAGGCAGGTTATTATGAAAATGGAGAAAAGGTTTGGGCTGAGAATCGACCCCTGAGGGACTCCTGCTAGAATGAGGAGAGGAGCAGATTTGGATTTGCCTAGCTGCATGTACTGAAACCTGTCCATGAGATAGGCATTGAACCAGTCAATAGTGGTGGGGGGACCAACTGATGTAAGGTCATCAATTATAAATCTGTGGGTAACGGAATTGAACACTTTAGCTAGATCTATAAAAATGGCCAGTGTCAGATGACCCTTGTCCATGGTGGTATGAATGTGGTTAGTGAGGTGGAACAAGGAAGAGGTGGTGGAATGGTGACAATGAAAGCAGGATTGGTAAGGGGTTAGGATGTCATTAGCAGACAGGAAGGAGTTTAATCTTTTGGAGACAAGGGATTCTAGGATCTTAGAGAGGGAGGAGATGAGTGATATAGGTCTGCAGTTGCCCAGATTAGAGGGGTCAACCCCTTTGTGTAAGGGGATGACCTTGGCCAACTTCCAGGCTTTGGGTAGAGAGCCTGTCAATAGAGAGAAATTAAACAGATGGGTAATTGGGGGGCTGATGACTGGAGCAGAAATTTTCAGAAGTATGGGATTGATACTGTCAGGGCTTTGTTTGGAAGAATTTAGTGCTCTGCTGGCATGGAGTACCTCTAATGGGGTAATGGGGGGATGTTAGAGTATGGAGGAGGGGAGGGAGAAGAGGGGGAGTCTGTGTGTAGAGGAAAGGGGTTGCCAGCGAGTGTAACTGAATGCAGGAGTGGGGTTGGTGGATAGACGTGTGAGGGCGGGAGAGGGGAGAGGCCCCGAGGGTAAGGCACAGGTAGTGAAAAAGTGATTAATTGAGGTGGTGGTGTCAATGGCCCTGTCTGGGGACTGGGAGATGGGGGAGTTGGGGAAGGGAGTCAACTAGGGAGTGGAGGGTCTTCCAGAAAGTGGCCGGGTAGAATGGCTGTCATCGAGCTGTGCTTTAAAGAAATTGGCTTTGGTGTTGTGCACTGCCTTTGTGCAGGTGTTCCTAAGTTGTCTGTATTTGAGAAGGTCAGAAGCATCAGAGGAGGTCTTGTAAGCTTTCCAGGCTTGATCTCTGATTTTGAAGAGTTTCACCAGGTGAGGAGAGATCCAGGGCAGGTGTCAACACTGAAGCCAAAGCCTCTTGAGGGGGGCATGGGTGTTCCAGACATTAAGGAAAGCAGAGTTGAAGGCTGCTAATGCAGAGTCAATGTCTGGAGCAGTGAAGACACTGGACCAGTCGGTGAGGCATAGGTCGGCCAGAAGAGACTGCTGGTTAGAGACCTTAGGGACCTGAACCACATGTACTTTGGAAGGGCAGGGGTAGGAAGAGACTTCCTGTGGCAGTGGGTGATGCAGTAGTTGCTGAAGGCATCTGGGAGCATACCAGCTGAGATTATTTGTGTGGGTGAGTGGTTAGAATCCAGTCGATTAATGAGTGGTTGTTGGAGCGGGGGTTGAGTCTGGTGGGGTAAGATATTAGTTGTGAGAGATTAAGAGACTCTAACTCTTGTATGGTTGAACAATCTTGTGGGGCAGAGCAGTTTAGATTAAAGTTGCCCAGGATGAGGAGCTCTCCAGAGGAGCATAGGGAAAGGTGGGATGCAAGTTTAGAGATTATCGATGCTGGGGGTTGGGGGAAGTAACAGTTAGCGATGAAGAGGGTGAGGGAGGAGGAAAGCTAGTTTGAACAGCAGCAATTTGTGTGACTTGGGGATGCTCTCCTGGTGGATAGTGGTGGAAAGGAGGGACTTGCTGATGTAAGTGGCAACTCCACCACCGCGTTTGCCCCTGTCTTGGTGAGATATGGAGTACCCAGGGATCGCCACTAAGGAGTCCAGGACTTTGGCAGATAAACATGTCTCTGTGATGCTGAGGATGTCAGGAGAGCATTGTGTTGTCCAAGCCTTGATATAATCTAGTTTTGGCAGGATGCTCCTAGAATTTATGTGGCAAATGCCGAGCCTGTAAGAGGAGGAGGGGCAGGTGCAGGGGGAAGTGGAACCAGGCCTGAGGTTAGGTTCTACATCACCAGCAAGTATGAGGAGAAAAAGGCAGAGAAAAAGGAATCTAGGAAGGGTTTTTTTCCAAGGTGGGCCGAGGAGGTCCTGGGTTTGAGTGCCCTGAGAGGAGGAAGGTTGTTTGGGGGATCAGGAGTGGAGTAAGAACAGGGTGCTGTATAGGGATTTATGTGTTGAGGAGGGAGGGATGAGCACTCAGAGAGGGAAGGGAGGGAAGGGAGGGAGGGGACTGAGGCCCTTGTTTTGGGGGGTACTAAGGGAAAGCAGGACAAGGAATGTGGCAAGGAGGGCCGTGTCAAGCAGATTGGGTTGAGTTGACCTTCTGGTCAAAGGTAGGTGAGCTACTCAGGAAAAACTTGGCTAAGAGAAGGGAGAAAATAGGTGGCTTCAGTGCTACAGTGGTAGGGCTGCTGCCTCTGGAGGAGGTCAGGGGTTATAATACCAGCCCAAGTAGGTGGAGAGATGTGTGGAGAAGGTTAGGAAACAGGAGTTTGAGGGGTGAATCTGTAGGGGGATGAATAAAAGAATAAAGGTCTAAGGGCCTGCTGAGTGAAGGTGGATGAGTGAGTGAGCCACAGTGACCCCTAGTGGGTGGATAGTATAAGGGTCCAATGGGAAAGTGAGTTTATAGAATCTAGCACAAGATGTCACATGACAGGTTACATGACATCCATGAGGTATATATTTGAGGGCAGACCAGGATGGGAAGGTGGGATGGGTGGGACAGTCATCACAAAGTGAGGATGGGCTAACATGGGTGCCCTGGAACACCTCGCTCGACCTGCAGTTTTCAGTTTACCTTGTTCAGTGCTCCTGTTCCAGTCCGGGATGTCCATAGGTATTTGCTGCAGAAGGTAGGGCGGGTTGGAGAGAGAAGTTGAATAATTCCATCAGAGGTGTTGCTGCCAGGACATTAATGTTTGGGGATGTTCTAAAACAGCATGTGAAACTCTTCTGAATCCACATACCCTTATTCATACATACTTGCAAAAGGATTAGCACACATAATTGTTCATTATAAAAAGGGTCTCGGAAGTGCTGCAGTTAGATTTGGTACTGGCATTTAGACATCTTAATTTAACATGCATAAAGCAATCACCTCAGCTTCCTTTTTTTTATTTCCAGTTTTTGCCACCTGGTATGCCCTACCTGCCCTCATCTGACCGGTCCCATAGGCCTCATCAACCAGCTTCTCCGGGACTTACCGTCTCTCTGTTGTCCTCTGCCACAGAACCATGGAAGTGCTCAGTGTCCAGTGCAGGGCTTGTATAGCATCGGGCTTCATCCTGCAGTCAGGGTTTTTCCACATGTTTTTTCCACTTAGACCCACATCATATGCAATGGATGCAATGTGCATGCTCTGTCTCTGCAGAGATGCCCCCTGGGTTCCACATGTGGGGTCCTCTCCCCTGTGCGTGGTCTCGCTGTGCTACCACCCAGACTCCTCCAGATGGCAGATGCTCATTGGGACAAATTCATCCATCTCCCCAAAAGAGGTGAGCCGTCCTAGGGATGCTAAATCCTCCCTTCTTCAGACAGCTCTCAAATTGCCTAGCTCCATCCCTCAACCATTGCTGTTGCAGAAAGATGTGAGGCATCTAGGGCCTCAGTCCTCCGTGTCAGTGGATCAACTCTTAATCATTTTTACTTGTATCTTTCTATGTTTCACTTAGGCCTGTGCGCCACTACTGAAAAGAGAAAGTCCCCATTGTTGGAATGCTGTTCCTTGAAAAGTGACTTGTCTGCCCCTGACAACCACCACTTCTGGGACAGATGTTAGCCACTGTCTCCATGGGTCTGTCTGCCCCCATGTGATCGCTGATCAACAGGACTGAGGTTAGCCACTGGCACCACTGCCACCATGAATCTGTTCCCCTGAACTGCCACCACTACTGGCACTGATGTTAGCCACTGCCACTACTGAGCATGAGTCTGTCTGTCCCCCAGACCACCACCACCGGCACTGATGTTAGGCACTGCCACCAGTGCCACCATGAGTCTGTCTGCCTCCCGGACCACCACCACCGGGACTGAAGTTAGCCACTGCCAAAATGAGTCTGTCTTCCCCCCCGGACAACCACCACAGGGACTGATGTTAGCCATTGCCACTATGAGTCTGTCTGCACCCTGGATCACCACCATATGGACTGATGTTAGCCACTGCCACCATGAGTCTATCTGCCCCGCGAAACAACAACACCACCGGGACAGATGATAGCCACTACTACCATGAATCTGTCTGCTCCCCAGTCCACCACCACAGGGACTGATGTAAGCCACTGCCACAACTGCCACAATGAGTCTGACTCAACCCCAAACCACCACCACCAACAGGACTGAGGATAGCCACTGCCAGCATGAGCCTGTCTGCCCCAGACCACCACCACCAGGACTGACATTAGCCACTGCCACCATGAGTCTGTCTACTCCCCGGACCACCACCACCGGGACTGAAGTTAGCCACTGCCAAAATGAGTCTGTCTTCCCCTCCCGGACAACCACCAATGGGACTGATGTTTGCCATTGCCACCATGAGTCTGTCTGCACCCCGGATCACCACCATAGGGACTGATGTTAGCCACTGCCACCATGAGTCTATCTGCCGCCCCGAACAACAACACCACCGTGACTGATGTTAGCCACTACTACCATGAATCTGTCTGCCCCCTGGTCCACCACCACAGGGACTGATGTAAGCCACTGCCACAATGAGTCAGTCTCAACCCCGAACCCCACCACCACCTGGACTGATGTTGTACTACGCAACCATGAGTCTGTCTGCCCTCTCCCGACCACCACTCACTGACTGATGTTAGCCATTGACACCATGAGTCTGTCTACACCCCGGATCACCACCAAATTGACAGATGTTAGCCAATGCCACCGTGATCCATCTGCCCTCCGAAACAACACCACCGGGACTGATGTTAGCCACTACTAACATGAGTCTGTCTGCCAACCCGATCCACAACCACAGGGACTGATGTAAGCCACTGCCACCACTGCCACAATGAGTCAGTCTCAACCCCAAACCACCACCACCACCAACAGGACTGAGATTAGCCACTGCCACCATGAGTCTGTCTTCCCCCGGACCACCACCACTGAGACTGATGTTAGCCACTGCCACCATGACTCTGTCTGCACCCTGGACCACCACTAACAGGACTGATGTTAGCCACTATCACTAATGCCACCATAAGTCTGTCTGCCCCACGGAAGACCACCCCCACTGGGACTGATGTTAGCCACTGCCACCATGAGTCTGTCTGCCCCACAGACCACCATCAACAGGACTGATGTTAGCCTCTGCCACCACTGCCACCATGAGTCTGTCTGCCCCCTGAACAACCACCACTTCTGGGACAGATATTAGCCACTGTCTCCATGAGTCTGTCTGCCCCACGGACGACCATCAACAGGACTGAGGTTAGCCACTGGCACCACTGCCACCATGAATCTGTCTACCCCTGAACTACCACCACTACTGGCACTGATGTTAGCCACTGCCACTACTGAGCATGAGTCTGTCTGTCCCCCAGACCACCACCACCGGCACTGATGTTAGGCACTGCCACCAGTGCCACCATGAGTCTGTCTGCTTCCCGGACCACCACCACCGGGACTGAAGTTAGCCACTGCCAAAATGAGTCTGTCTTCCCCCCCGGACAACCACCACAGGGACTGATGTTGCCATTGCCACTTATGAGTCTGTCTGCACCTGGATCACCACCTTCCATGGACTGATGTTTACTGCCACCATGAGTCTATCTGCCCCCCGAAACAACAACACCACCGGGACAGATGATAGCCACTACTACCAAGAATCTGTCTGCTCCCCAGTCCACCACCACAGGGACTGATGTAAGCCACTGCCACCACTGCCACAATGAGTCAGTCTCAACCCAAACCCCCACCACCACCGGGACTGATGTTAGCCACTACAACCATGAGTCTGTCTGCCCCTTGGACCACCTCCCTGGAAATGATATTAGACACTGCCACCATGAGAATGTCTGACCACAACCACCAGCACTGATGTTAGCAACTGCTACCACTGCCACCATGAGTTTGTTTGCCACCCAAACTTCCACCGCAACTGGGACTGATACTAGCAATTTCCACCATGAGTCTGCCTCACCCCTTGACCACCACCACTCTCACTGATGTTAGCCACTGTCCACCCTCGGGAGCATGAGTCTGTCTGGCCCCCCGGTCAACCACCAAAGGGACTGATGTTAGCTACTGCCACCATGATTCTGTCTGATGCCCAGATCACCACCACGGCACTGATGTTAGCCACTGCCACCATTGCCACCATGAGTCTGTCTGCCCCCAGACAACCAGCACTGGGACAGATTTTAGCCACTGTCACTATGAGTCTGTCTGCCCCTCTTGGACCACCAGCACCACCGGAACTAATTTTAGCCACTGCTACCACTGCTACCATGAGTCTGTCTGCCCCCCGAACCACCACCAACACCAGGACTGATGTTAGCCACTACTACTATAAGTCTATGTGTCCCAGTCCACCATCACAGGGACTGATGTAAGCCACTGCCACAACTGCCACAATGAGTCTGACTCAACCCCAAACCACCACCACCAACAGGACTGAGGATAGCCACTGCCAGCATGAGCCTGTCTGCCCCAGACCACCACCACCAGGACTGACATTAGCCACTGCCACCATGAGTCTGTCTGCTCCACAGAACACCACCAATGGGACTGATGTAAGCCACTGCCACCATGAGTCTGTCTGCACCACAGACCACGATCAATAGGACTGATGTTAGCCACTGTCACCACTGCCACCATGAGTCTGTCTGCCCCCCGAACCACCACCACCTCTTGGACTGATGTTAGCCACTGTGACCAGTGAGCATGAGTCTGTCTGCTCCCTGGACCACCACCACCGGGACTGAAGTTAACCACTGCGAAAATGAGTCTGTCTTCCCCATGGACCACCACCACTGGGACAGATGTCAGCCACTACCACCATGAGTCTGTCTGCCCCCCGAACCACCACCACCTCTAGGACTTATGTTAGCCACTGCCACCAGTGACCATGAGTCTGTCTACTCCCCGGACCACCACCACCGAGACTGAAGTTAGCCACTGCCAAAATGAGTCTGTCTTCCCCTCCCGGACAACCACCAATGGGACTGATGTTAGCCATTGCCACCATGAGTCTGTCTGCACCCCGGATCACCACCACAGGGACTGATGTTAGCCACTGCCACCATGAGTCTATCTGCCGCCCCCAAACAACAACACCACCGTGACTGATGTTAGCCACTACTACCATGAATCTGTCTGCCCCCTGGTCCACCACCACAGGGACTGATGTAAGCCACTGCCACAATGAGTCAGTCTTAACCCCGAACCCCCACCACCACCGGGACTGATGTTAGCCACTACAACCATGAGTCTGTCTGCCCCTCCCGACCACCACCACTGGGACTGATGTTAGCCATTGACACCATGAGTCTGTCTACACCCCGGATCACCACCATATGGACAGATGTTAGCCACTGCCACCGTGAGTCCATCTGCCCCCCGAAACAACACCACCGGGACTGATGTTAGCCACTACTAACATGAGTCTGTTTGCCAACCCGATCCACAACCACAGGGACTGATGTAAGCCACTGCCACCACTGCCACAATGAGTCAGTCTCAACCCCAAACCACCACCACCAACAGGACTGAGATTAGCCACTGCCACCATGAGTCTGTCTTCCCCGGACCACCACCAATGAGACTGATGTTAGCCACTGCCACCATGACTCTGTATGCCCCCTGGACCACCACCAACAGGACTGATGTTAGCCACTATCACTAATGCCACCATAAGTCTGTCTGCCCCACGGAAGACCACCCCCACTGGGACTGATGTTAGCCACTGCCACCATGAGTCTGTCTGCCCCACAGACCACCATCAACAGGACTGATGTTAGCCTCTGCCACCACTGCCACCATGAGTCTGTCTGCCCCCTGAACAACCACCACTTCTGGGACAGATATTAGCCACTGTCTCCATGAGTCTGTCTGCCCCACTGGACGACCATCAACAGGACTGAGGTTAGCCACTGGCACCACTGCCACCATGAATCTGTCTACCCCTGAACTACCACCACCACTGGCACTGATGTTAGCCACTGCCACTACTGAGCATGAGTCTGTCTGTCCCCCAGACCACCACCACCGGCACTGATGTTAGGCACTGCCACCAGTGCCACCATGAGTCTGTCTGCCCCGGACCACCACCACCGGGACTGAAGTTAGCCACTGCCAAAATGAGTCTGTCTTCCCCCCCCACAACCACCACTGGGACTGATGTTAGCCATTGCCACCATGAGTCTGTCTGCACCCTGGATCACCACCATAGGGACTGATGTTAGCCACTGCCACCATAAGTCTATCTGCCCCCTGAAACAACAACACCACCGGGACAGATGATAGTCACTACTACCATGAATCTGTCTGCTCCCCAGTCCACCACCACAGGGATTGATGTAAGCCAATGCCACCACTGCCACAATGAGTCAGTCTCAACCCCAAACCCCCACCACCACCGGGACTGATGTTAGCCACTACAATCATGAGTCTGCCTACCCCTCCTGACCACCACCACTGGGACAGATGTTAGCCATTGACACCATGAGTCTGTCTGCACCCTGGATCACCACCATACAGACAGATGTTAGCCACTGCCACCACTGCCACTGTGAGTCCATCTGCCCCCCAAAACAACAACACCACCGGGACTGATGTTAGCCACTACTAACATGAGTCTGTCTGCCAACCCGGTCCTCAACCACAGGGACTGATGTAAGCCACTGCCACCACTGCCACAATGAGTCAGTCTCAACCCCAAACCACCACCACCAACAGGACTGAGGTTAGCCACTGCCACCATGAGTCTGTCTGCCCCACAAAGCACCACCAATGGGACTGATGTTAGCCACTGCCACCATGAGGCTGTCTGCACCACAGACCACGATCAACAGGACTGATGTTAGCCACTGTCACCACTGCCACCACCATGAGTCTGTCTGCACCCCAAACCACCACCACCTCTGTGACTGATGTTAGCCACTGCCACCAGTGAGCATGAGTCTGCCTGCTCCCCGGACCACCACCACCGGGACTGAAGTTAACCACTGCGAAAATGAGTCTGTCTTCCCCATGGACCACCACCACTGGGACAGATGTTAGCCACTACCACCATGAGTCTGTCTGCCCCCGAACCACCACCACCTCTGGGACTTATGTTAGCCACTGCCACCAGTGAGCATGAGTCTGTCTGCTCCCCAGACCACCACCACCGGGACTGAAGTTAGCCACTGCCAAAATGAATCTGTCTTCCCCCGGACAATCACCACTGGGACTGATGTTAGCCATTGCCACCATGAGTCTGTCTGCACCCCGGATCACTACCATAGGGACTGATGTTAGCCACTGCCACCATGAGTCTGTCTGCCCCACGGACGACCATCAACAGGACTGAGGTTAGCCACTGCCACCACTGCCACCATGAGTCTGTCTACCCCTGAACTACCACCACCACTGGCACTGATTTTAGCCACTGCCACTACTGAGCATGAGTCTGTCTGTCCCCCAGACCACCACCACCGGCACTGATGTTAGGCACTGCCACCAGTGCCACCATGAGTCTGTCTGCATCCCGGACCACCACCACCGGGACTGAAGTTAGCCACTGCCAAAATGAGTTAGTCTTCCCACCCCCGGACAACCACCACTAGGACTGATGTTAGCCATTGCCACCATGAGTCTGTCTGCACCCCGGATCACCACCATAGGGACTAATGTAAGCCACTGCCACCACTGCCACAATGAGTCAGTCTCAACCCCGAACCCCCACCACCACTGGGACGGATGTTAGCCACCACAACTATGAGTCTGTCTGCCCCTCCCGACCACCACCACTGGGATGGATGTTAGCCATTGACACCATGAGTCTGTCTGCACCCCAGATCACCACCATCCAGACAGATGTTAGCCACTGCCACCACTGCCACCGTGAGTCCATCTGCCCCCCGAAACAACAACACCACCGGGACTGATGTTAGCCACTACTAACATGAGTCTGTCTGCCAACCCAGTCCACAACCACAGGGACTGATGTTAGCCACTGCCACCATGACTCTGTCTGCCCCCTGGACCACCACCACCAGGACTGATGTGAGCCACTATCACTAATGCCACCATAAGTCTGTCTGCCCCATGGAAGACCTCCCCCACTGGGACTGATGTTAGCCACTGCCACCATGAGTCTGTCTCGCCCCACAGACCACCATCAACAGGACTGATGTTAGCCTCTGCTACCACTGCCACCATGAGTCTGTCTGCCCTGACCCCCCCTTTTGGAGATAGATGCCATCCGGATTGGGACTGATGGTTGGCTCACTGCCACTACCACCATGCGACCTGTTCCCCTGAACTACCACCACCACTGGCACTGTTGTTAGCCACTGCCACTACTGAGCATGAGTCTGTCTGTCCCCCAGACCACCACCACCGGCACTGATGTTAGGCACTGCCACCAGTGCCACCATGAGTCTGTCTGCCTCCCAGACCACCACCACTGGGACTGAAGTTAGCCACTGCCAAAATGAGCCTGTCTTCCCCCCCAGACAACCACCACTAGGACTGATGTTAGCCACTGCCACCATGAGTCTATCTGCCCCCCGAAACAACAACACCACTGGGACAGATGATAGCCACTACTACCATGAATCTGTCTGCTCCCCAGTCCACCACCACAGGGACTGATGTAAGCCACTGCCACCACTGCCACAATGAGTCAGTCTCAACCCCGAACCCCCACCACCACCGGGACTGATGTTAGCCACTACAACCATGAGTCTGCCTGCCCCTCCTGACCACCACCACTGGGACAGGTGTGAGCCATTGACACCATGAGTCTGTCTGCACACTGGATCACCACCATACGGACAGATGTTAGCCACTGCCACCACTGCCACTGTGAGTCCATCTGCCCCCAAAACAACAACACCACGGGACTGATGTTAATCACTTAACATGAGCTCTGTCTGCCAACCCGGTCCTCAACCACAGGGACTGACAAGCACGCCACCACTACACAATGAGTCAGTCTCAACCCCAAACCACCACCCACCAACAGGACTGAGGTTAGCCACTGCCACCATGAGTCTGTCTGCCCCACAGAGCACCACCAATGGGACTGATGTTAGCCACTGCCACCATGAGTCTGTCTGCACCACAGACCACGATCAATAGGACTGATGTTAGCCACTGTCACCACTGCCACCATGAGTCTGTCTGCACCCGGAACCACCACCACCTCTGTGACTGATGTTAGCCACTGCCACCAGTGAGCATGAGTCTGTCTGCTCCCTGGACCACCACCACCGGGACTGAAGTTAACCACTGCGAAAATGAGTCTGTCTTCCCCATGGACCACCACCACTGGGACAGATGTTAGCCACTACCACCATGAGTCTGTCTGCCCCCCGAACCACCACCACTTCTGGAACTGATGTTAGCCACTGCCACCAGTGAGCATGAGTCTGTCTGCTCCCCAGAACACCACCACCGGGACTGAAGTTAGCCACTGCCAAAATGAGTCTGTCTTCCCCCCCGGACAATCACCACTGGGACTGATATTAGCCATTGCCACCATGAGTCTGTCTGCACCCCGGATCACTACCATAGGGACTGATGTTAGCCACTGCCACCATGAGTCTGTCTGCCCCACGGACGACCATCAACAGGACTGAGGTTAGCCACTGCCACCACTGTCACCATGAGTCTGTCTACCCCTGAACTACCACCACCACTGGCACTGATGTTAGCCACTGCCACTACTGAGCATGAGTCTGTCTGTCCCCCAGACCACCACCACCGGCACTGATGTTAGGCACTGCCACCAGTGCCACCATGAGTCTGTCTGCATCTCGGACCACCACCACCGGGACTGAAGTTAGCCACTGCCAAAATGAGTTTGTCTTCCCACCCCCGGACAACCACCACTAGGACTGATGTTAGCCATTGCCACCATGAGTCTGTCTGCACCCCGGATCACCACCATAGGGACTGATGTGAGCAACTGCCATGCCACCACTGCCACAATGAGTCAGTCTCAACCCCGAACTCCCACCACCACCGGGACTGATGTTAGCCACTACAACCATGAGTCTGTCTGCCCCTCCCGACCATCACCACTGGGACGGATGTTAGCCATTGACACCATGAGTCTGTCTGCACCCCGGATCACCACCATACGGACAGATGTTAGCCACTGCCACCACTGCCACCGTGAGTCCATCTGCCCCCCGAAACAACAACACCACCGGGACTGATGTTAGCCACTACTAACATGAGTCTGTCTGCCAACCCAGTCCACAACCACAGGGACTGATGTAAGCCACTGCCACCACTGCCACAATGAGTCAGTCTCAACCCCAAACCACCACCACCAACAGGACTGAGGTTAGCCACTGCCACCATGAGTCTGTCTTCCCCCCGGACCACCACCACCGAGACTGATGTTAGCCACTGCCACCATGACTCTGTCTGCCCCTTGGACCACCACCACCAGGACTGATGTTAGCCACTATCACTAATGCCACTATAAGTCTGTCTGTCACCACCACTGGCACTGATTTTAGCCACTGTCACTACTGAGCATGAGTCTGTCTGTCCCCCAGACCACCACCACCGGCACTGATGTTAGACACTGCCACCAGTGCCACCATGAGTCTGTCTGCCTCCTGGACCATCACCACCGGGACTGATGTTTTCCACTGCCAAAATGAGTCTGACTGCTCCCTGGACCACCACCACTGGGACAGATTTTAGCCACTGTCACCATGAGTCTGTCTGCCCCTCTGGAACACCAGCACCACCAGGACTAATGTTAGCCACTGCCACCACTGCTACCATGAGTCTGTCTGCCCTCCAAACCACCACCAACACTGGGACTGATGTTAGTCTGATGTCACTACAACCATAAGTCTATCTGCCCCCGGTCCACCACCACAGCACTGATGTAAGCCACTGCCACAACTGCCACAATGAGTCTACCTCAACCCCAAACCACCACCACCAACAGGACTGAGGATAGCCACTGCCAGCATGAGCCTGTCTGCCCCCTGGACCACCACCACCAGGACTGTTGTTAGCTACTACCACTAATGCCACCATAAGTCTGTCTGCCTATGGATGACCACCACCTCTGGGACTGATGTTAGCCACTGCCACCATGAGTCTGGCTGCCCCATGGACCACCATCAACAGGACTGATGTTAGCCACTGCCACCACTGCCACCATGAGTCTGTCTGCTCCCAAACCACCACCACCTCTGGGACTGATGTTAGCCACTGCCTCCATGAGTCTGTCTGCCCCGCGGACCACCAGCAATGGGACTGATGTTATCCACTGCCACCACTGCCACCATGAGTCAGTCTACCTCTGAACCACCACCACCACCGGCACTGATGTTAAACACTGCTACCACTGCCACAATGAGTGTGTCTGCCCCTGACCATCACCACCAGGACTGATGTTTGCCACTGCCAAAATGAGTCTGTCTGCCCCCTAAACCACCACAACTGGGACAGATGTTAGCCACTGCCACCACTGCCAAAATGAGTCTGTCTGCCCCACGAACCACCACCACCACTGGGACTGTTGTTAGCCACTGCCAACTTCAGTCTGTCTGCCCCCCAGAGCACCACAACTGGGACTGATGTTAGCCACTGCCACCATGAGTCTGTCTGCCCCACAGACCACCACTACCAGGATTTACGTTAACCACTGCCACCCCTGCCACCATGAGTTTGTCTGCCCCCCAAACTATCACCACCACCTGGACTGATATTTGCAACTGCCAAGATGAGTCTGTCTGACCCCAAGACCACCACCACCAGCACTGATTTTAGCCACTGCCACCAGTGAGCATGAGTCTGTCTGCACCACGATCCACCATGAAAGGGGCTAATGTTAGACACTGCCACCATGAGTCTGTTTGATGCCCGGATCACCACCACAGCACTGATGTTAGCCACTGCCACCATGAGTCTGCATGCTCCTGGACCACCACAACTGGGACAGATGTTAGCCACTGTTACCATGTGTCTGTCTGCCCCCTGGACCACCAACTCCAGGGCAGACGTTAGCCACTACCACCATGGCCACCATGAGTCTGTCTGCCACCCCAAACCACCACCACCACCATCAGGACTGATCTAAGCCACTACTACCATGAGTCTGTCTGCCCCCGGACCACCACCACTGGCACTGATGTTATACACTGCCACCACTGCCACCATGAGTGTGTCTGCACCCCGGGACCATCACCACTGGGACTGATGTTTGCCACTGCCAAAATGAGTCTGTCTGCCCCCTGGACCACCACCACTGGGACAGATTTTAGTCACTGCCACCACGAGTCTGTCTACCCTGAACCACCACCACCACCGGGACTGATGCTAGCCACTGTCACCATGAGTCTGTCTGCCCCATTTACCATCACCACAACTGGCACTGATGTTAGCCACTGCCACCATGAGTCTGTCTGAACACTGAACCACCACCACTACCAGGACTGAGGTTAGCCACTGCCAACATAAGTCTGTCTGCCCCAAGGACAGGACCACCACCACCAAGGCTGATGTTAGCCACTACCACCACTGCCACCATAAGCCTCTATGTCCCATGGACTACCACCACCTGGACTGATGCTAGCCACTGCAACCATGAGCTGTCTGCCCCCAGACCACCACCACTGGGACTGATGTTAGCCACTGCCACCATGAGTCTGTCTGCCCCCTGGGACCTCCATCACTGGGAATGATGTTAGCCACTGCCAACTTGAGTCTGTCTGCCCCCCCAGACCACCACAACCAGGACTGATGTTAGCCACTACCACCTCTGCCACCATGAGTTTTTCTGCCCCTCAAACTACCACCACCACCTGGAC
Source organism: Neoceratodus forsteri (assembly GCA_016271365.2). Taxonomy (NCBI): domain Eukaryota; kingdom Metazoa; phylum Chordata; order Ceratodontiformes; family Ceratodontidae; genus Neoceratodus; species Neoceratodus forsteri. The sequence continues at coordinate 575,060,415 of CM057449.1, read as the reverse complement.
TGATATTAGCAACTGCCACCATAAGTCTGTCTGCCCCGAGGACCACCACCACCGGCACTGATGTTAGCCACTGCCACCACTGAGCATGAGTCTGTTTTCCCCATGGTCCACCACGAAAGGGACTGATGTTTGCCACTGCCACAATGAGTCTGTCTGATGCCTGGATCACTACCATGGCACTGATGTTAGTCACTGCCACCACTGCCACCATGTATCTGCCTGCTTCCTGGACCACAACTACTGGTACAGAGGTTAGCCACTGTCACCATGAGACTTTCTGCCCCCTGGACCACCCCCACCTGGACTGATGTTAGCCACTGCGACCACTGCCACCATCAGTCTGTCTGACCCCTGGACCACCACTACCAGGACTGATGTTAGCCACTGCCACCACAGCCACCATGAGTCTGTCTGAACCCCAAACCACCACCACCACCAGGACAGAGGTTAGACACTACCACCATAAGTCTGTCTGCCTGAGGACCACCACCACCGGGACTGATGTTAGAGACTGCCACAATGAGTCTGTCTGCCCTCAGACCATGACCACTGGTGCTGATGTTAGCCACTACCACCACTGCCACTATAAGTCTGTCTGCCCCATGGATCACCACCACTGGGACTGATGTTGCCACTGCCACCATGACTCTGTCTGATTTCTGGACCACTACCACTGGGACTGATGTTAGCCACTGCCACCACAGCCACCATGAGTCTGTCTGCCCCTGAACCACCACCACTACTGGGATTGATGTTAGCCACTGCCACCATGAGTCTGTCTGCCCCCAGGACCACTATCAACAGGATTGACATAAGCCACTGCCACCATGAGTCTGTCTGCACCAGAACCACCACCACCTCTGGGACTGATGTTAACCACTGCCATCACAGCCATCATGAGTCTATCTGAGCCCTGAACCACCACCCCCACTGAGACTGATGTTAGCCACTGCCACCATGAGTCTGCTGTCCCTTGGACCACCATCACTGGCACTGATGTGAGCCACTGCCAACACTCAGCCTGAGTCTGTCTGTCCCCAGGACCACCACCACTGGGACTGATGTTAGCCACTGCCACCATGAGTCTGTCAGACCCCCACACCACCACCACCACCACCAGTACTGATGTTAGCCTCTGCCACCACTGCCACAATAAGTCTGTCTGACCCCCGGACCACCACTACTGGGACTGATGTTAGCCACTGCCACCACTGCCCCCATGAGTCTGTCTGCCCCCGAACCTCCACCACCACCGGGACAGATATTAGCCACTGCCTCAATGAGTCTGTCTGCCCCCGAGTACCACCACCACCACCAGGAAGGATGTTAGCCACTGTCACTATGAGTCTGTCTACCCCCAAACCACCACCACCACCTGGACTGATGTTAGCCACTGCCACCATGAGTCTGTCTGCCCCCCAGGACCACCACCACCGGGACTGATGTTAGCAACTGACACAATGAGTTTGTCTGCCCCATGAACCTCCACCAACACTGGGACTGATATTAGCCACTGCCACCATGAGTCTGTCTTCCCCCCCGAACCACCATCACCTCTGGCACTGATGTTAACCACTACCACCACTGAGTATGAGTCTGTCTGTCCCCTGTATTTCCATCACCGGCACTGATGTTATACACTGCCACCATGAGTCTGTCTGTCCCCGAACTACCACCACCTCTGGGACTGATGTTTGCCACTGCCAAAATGAGTCTGTCTGCCCCCTGGACCACCACCTCTGGGACAGATGTTAACCACTTCTACCACTGCCACCATGAGTCTGTCTCCCCCCCAAAACCACCACCTCCACCAGGTCTGATGTTAGCCAATGCCACCACTGCCACCATGAGTCTGTCTGCCCCACAAACCACCACCACCACTGGGACCGATGTTACCCACTGCCAACTTGAATCTGTCTGCCCCCCCTGGAGCACCACTACTGGGACTGATGTTAACCACTGCCACCGCTGCCACCATGAGTCTGTCTGACCCCTGGACCACCACTTCCGGGATTGATGTTAGCCACTACCACAACTGCCACCATGAGTTTGTCTGCCCTCCGAACTACCACCACCACCTGGACTGATATTTGCAACTGCCAACATGAGTCTGTCTGCCCCCAGGACCACCACCACAGGCAGTGATGTTAGCCACTGCCACCAGTGAGCATGAGTCTGTCTGTGCCGGGTCCACCACAAAAGAAACTAATGTTAGACACTGCCACCATGACTCTGTTTGACACCCAGATCACCATCACAGCACTGATGTTAGCCACTGCCAACACTTCCACCATGAGTTTTTCTGCCGCCTGGACCACCCCCACCAGAACTGATGTTAGCCACTGCCACTACTGCCACCATGAGTTTGAATGACCTCCAGAAAACCACTACTGGGACTGATGTTAGCCACTGCCACCATGAGTCTGTCTGGACCCAGAACAACCACCAGCACCAGGATTGAGGTAAGCCACTACCACCATAAGTCTGTCTGCCCCAAGGACTACCACCACCAGGACTGAAGTTAGCCACTGCCACAATGAGTCTGTCTGCCCCCCAGACCACCCCCACTGTGACTGATGTTAGCCACTACCACCACTACCACCACTGCCACCATAATCCTGTATGCCCCATGGACCACCACCACCTGGACTGATGTTAGCCACTGTTTCCATGAGTCTGTCTACCCCAGACCACCTCCACTGGGACTGATGTTAGCCACTACTACCACTGCCACCATAAGTCTGTCTGCCCCATAGACCATCACCACAAGGACTGATGTTAGCCACTGCCACCATGAGTCTGTCTGCCCCCCAGACTTCCACCACTGGAACTGATGTTAGCCACTGCCAACAAAGCCACCATGAGTCTGTCAGCCCCCTGAACCACCACCACAACCGGGACTGATGTTAGCCTTTGCCACCATGAGTCTGTCTGTCCCTTGGACCACCACCACTGGCACTGATGTTAGCCACTACCAACACTCAGCATGAGTCTGTCTGTCTGTCTTCAAGACCACCACCACTGGGACTGATATTAGCCACTGCCACCATGAGTCTGTCTGACCCCCTCACCACCACCACCAGCACTGATGTTAGCCACTGCCACCACTGAGCATGACTCTGTCTGCCCCCGGACCACCACCACCAGGACTGATGTTAGCCACTGCCACCATGAGTCTGCCTGCCCCCTGGACCATCACCACCATGACTGATGTTAGTCACTGCCACCATGAGTGTGTCTAACCCCTGGACCACCAACACCGGCACTGGTGTTAGCCACTGCCACCACAGCCACCATGAGTCCTTCTGCCCCCTGAACCACCACCAGGACTGATGTTAGCTACTGCCACCATGAGTCTGTCTGACCCCCACACCACCACCAGCACTGATGTTAGCCACTGCCACCATGAGTCTGTCTGACCCCCACACCACCACCACCAGCACTGATGTTAACCACTGCCACAATGAGTCTGTCTGACCCTTGGACCACCACTACTGGGACTGATGTTAGCCACTGCCACCACTGCCCCCATGAGTCTGTCTGCCCCTGAACCAAACCCAAAACTGGGACAGATGTTAGCCACTGCCTCCATGGTCTGTCTGCCCCCCAGAGTACCACCACCACCAGGAAGTATATGCTAACCACTGCCACAATGAGTCCGTCTACCCCTGAACCACCTCACCACCACCTGACTGATGTTAGCCACTGCCACCATGAGAGTCTGTCTGCCCCCAGGACCACTACCACCAGGATCTGATGTTAGTCACTGACGCATAATGTTTGTCTGCCCCACAACCACCACCACCACAGGGACTGATGTTAGCCACTGACACCATGAGTCTGTCTGCCCCCCAGACCACCTCCACCGTGAATGATGTTAGCCATTGCCACCATGAGTCTGTCTGCCCCCCAAAAATACCACCACCATCGGGACTGATGTTAGCCACTGCCACCATGGGTCTGTCTGACCCCCACACCACCACCACCAGCACTGATGTTAGCAACTGCTACCACTGCCACCATGAGTTTGTCTGCCACCCAAACTACCACCACCACCGGGACTGATTCTAGCAACTTCCACCATGAGTCTGTCTGACCCCCAGACAACCACCACTGGCATTGATGTTAGCCACTGCCACCACTGAGCAAGAGTCTGTCTGCCCCTGGTCCACCATCAAAGGGACTGATGTTAGCTGCTGCCACCATGAGTCTGTCTGATGCCCAGATCACCACCACGGCACTGATGTTAGCCACTGCCACCACTGCCACCATGAGTCTGTCTGCCCCTAGAACACCACCTACTGGGACAGATTTTAGCCACTGCTCACCATGATTCTGTCTGCCCCCCTGGACCACCAGCACCTCTGGGACTTATGTTAGCCACTGCCACCACTGCTACCTATGAGTCTGTATGACCCTGAAGCACCACCACCACCACCACCAGGACTGATGTTAGCCACTGCCACCATGGGTCTGTCTGACCCCCACACCACCACCACCAGCACTGATGTTAGCAACTGCTACCACTGCCACCATGAGTCTTCCTGCCCCCTGGACCATCACCACCATGACTGATGTTAGCCACTGCCACCATGATGGTGTCTAACCCCCGGACCACCAACACCGGCACTGGTGTTAGCCACTGCCACCACAGCCACCATGAGTCCTTCTGCCCCCTGAACCACCACCAGGACTGATGTTAGCTACTGCCACCATGAGTCTGTCTGACCCCCACACCACCACCACCACCAGCATTGATGTTAGCCACTGCCACCATGAGTCTGTCTGACCCCCACACCACCACCACCAGCACTGATGTTAACCACTGCCACCACTGCCACAATGAGTCTGTCTGACCCCTGGACCACCACTACTGGGACTGATGTTAGCCACTGCCACCACTGCCCCCATGAGTCTGTCTGCCCCTGAACCAAACCCAAAACTGGGACAGATGTTAGCCACTGTCTCCATGGTCTTTCTTCCCCCCAGAGTACCACCACCACCAGGAAGTATGTTAACCACTGCCACAATGAGTCTGTCTACCCCCTGAACCACCACCACCACCTGGACTGATGTTAGCCACTGCCACCATGAGTCTGTCTGCCCCCCAGGACCACCACCACCAGGACTGATGTTAGTCACTGACACAATGTGTTTGTCTGCCCCACAACCACCACCACCACAGGGACTGATGTTAGCCACTGACACCATGAGTCTGTCTGCCCCCCAGACCACCTCCACTGTGAATGATGTTAGCCATTGCCACCATGAGTCTGTCTGCCCCCCAAAAATACCACCACCACCGGGACTGATGTTAGCCACTGCCACCATGGGTCTGTCTGACCCCCACACCACCACCACCAGCACTGATGTTAGCAACTGCTACCACTGCCACCATGAGTTTGTCTGCCACCCAAACTACCACCACCACCGGGACTGATTCTAGCAACTTCCACCATGAGTCTGTCTGACCCCCAGACAACCACCGCTGGCATTGATGTTAGCCACTGCCACCACTGAGCAAGAGTCTGTCTGCCCCGGTCCACCACCAAAGGGACGGATGTTAGCTGCTGCCACCATGAGTCTGTCTGATGCCCAGATCACCACCACGGCACTGATGTTAGCCACTGCCACCACTGCCACCATGAGTCTGTCTGCCCCTAGAACACCACTACCGGGACAGATTTTAGCCACTGCCACCATGATTCTGTCTGCCCCCCTGGACCATCAGCACCTCTGGGACTTATGTTAGCCACTGCCACCACTGCTACCATGAGTCTGTATGCCCCCTGAAGCACCACCACCACCACCAGGACTGATGTTAGCCAGTGCCACCATGGCTCTGTCTGACCCCCACACCACCACCACCAGCACTGATGTTAGCAACTGCTACCACTGCCACCATGAGTCTTCCTGCCCCCGGACCATCACCACCATGACTGATGTTAGCCACTGCCACCATGATGGTGTCTAACCCCCGGACCACCAACACCGGCACTGGTGTCAGCCACTGCCACCACAGCCACCATGAGTCCTTCTGCCCCCTGAACCACCACCAGGACTGATGTTAGCCACTGCCACCATGAGTCTGTCTGACCCCCACACCACCACCACCAGCACTGATGTTAACCACTGCCACCACTGCCACAATGAGTCTGTCTGACCCCTGGACCACCACTACTGGGACTGATGTTAGCCACTGCCACCACTGCCCCTATGAGTCTGTCTGCCCCCGAACCAAACCCAAAATTGGGACAGATGTTAGCCACTGCCACCATGGTCTGTCTGCCCCCCAGAGTATCACCACCACAGGGAAGTATGTTACCCACTGCCACAATGAGTCTGTCTACCCCCCGAACCACCACCACCACCTGGACTGATGTTAGCCACTGCCACCATGAGTCTGTCTGCCCCCTAGGACCACCACCACCAGGACTGATGTTAGTCACTGACACAGTGAGTTTGTCTGCCCCACAACCACCACCACCACAGGGACTGATGTTAGCCACTGACACCACGAGTCTGTCTGCCCCCCAGACCACCTCCACCGGGAATGATGTTAGCCATTGCAACCATGAGTCTGTCTGCCCCCTGGACCACCACCACCACCAGGACTGATGTTAGCCACTACCACTAATGCCACCATAAGTCTGTCTGCCCCACGGACAACCACCACCACTGGGACTGATGTTAGCCACCACTACTGTGAGTCTGTCTGCCCCCCAGACCACCATCTGGACTGATCTTAGCCACTGCCAGCACTGCCACCATCAGTCTGTCTGTCCCCAAAACACCACCACCTCTGGGACTGATGTTAGCCATTGCCTCCATGAGTCTGTCTGCCCCATGGACCACCATCAATGGGACTGATGTTAGCCACTGCACCACTGCCACCATGAGTCTGTCTTCCCCCCTGAACCACCACCACCACTGGCACTGATGTTAGCCACTGCCACCACTGGGTATGAGTCTGTCTGTCCCCTGTATTACCACCACTGGCACTGATGTTATACACTGCCACCACTGCCACCATGACTGATGTTTGCGACTGACAAAATGAGTCTGTCTGCCCCCTGGACCACCACCACTGGGACAGATGTTAGCCACTGCTACCATTGCCACCATGAGTCTGTCTCCCCCCCCTGAACCACCACCTCCACCAGGACTGATATTAGCCAATGCCACCACTGCCACCATGAGTCTGTCTGCCCCATGAACCACCACTACCACTGGGACCGATGATACCCAATGCCAACTTCAGTCTGTCTGCCCCCTTGGAGCACCACTACTGGGACTGATGTTAACCACTGCCACCAATGCCACCATGAGTCTGTCTGCCCCCTGAACAACCACCAGGAAAACCAGGACTGATGTTAGCCAGTGTCACCATGAGTCTGTCTAACCCCCTGTACCCCCACCACCGGCACTGATGTTAGCCACTGCCACCATTGCCAACAAGAGTCTGTCTGCCCCCAAGACCACCATCAACAGGATTGACGTTAGCCACTGCCACCACTGCCACCATGAATCTGTCTGCCCCCGAACCACCACTACCTCTGGGACTGATGTTAGCCACTGTTACCACAGCCAGCATGACTCTGTCTGCCTCCTGAACGACCAACCCCAGGACTGATGTAAGCCACTGCCAACACTCAGCATGAGTCTGTCTGTCCCCCGGACCACCACCACAGGGACTGATGTTAGCCGCTGCTACCTAGAGTCTGTCTGACCACCACACCACCACCACCAGCAATGATGTTATCCACTGCCACCACTGAACATGACTCTGTCTGTCCCTTGTACCACCACAAGGACTAATGTTAGCCACTGCCACCATGAATTTGTGTGAACCACAGACCACCACCACTGGCACTGATGTTAGCTATTGCTACCACTGCCAGCATGAGTCTGTCTGCCTCCTGGACCACCACCAGCGGGTCTGATGTTAGCCACTGACACCATGAGTCTGTATAACCCCTGGACCACCTCCACCAGCACTGATGTTGGCCACTGCCACCACTGCCACCATGAGTCAATCTGCCTCCTGGACCACCACCACCGGGACTGATGTTAGCCACTGCCACCATGAGTCTTTCTGCCTCCTCGACCACCACCAGCGGGTCTGATGTTAACCACTGACACCATGAGTCTGTCTGCCCCCTGAACAACCACCACCACTGGGATCAATGTTAGCAACTGCCACCATGAGTCTGTTTGCCCCCCGAACAACCACTACCACTGGGCTGATGTTAGCCACTGCCACCATCAGTGTGTCTGCCCCCCAGACCACCACCACTGGGACTTATGTTAGTCACTGCCACCATAAGTCTGTCTAACCCCCAAACAACCATCACCAGCACTGATGTTAGCCACTGCCACCATTGCTACCATGAGTCTGTCTGCCCCTGGAACCAGCACCACCACTGGGACTGATATTAGCCACTGCCACCATGAGTCTGACTGCCCCAGACCACCACCACCGGGACTGATGTTAGCCACTGCCACCACTGCCCCATGAGTCTGTCTGCCTCCAGACCACCAGCATGGGGACAGATGTTAGCCACTGCCACCATGAGTCTGTCTGCCCCCGAACCACCACCACCACCACTGGGACTGATATTAGCCACTGCCACCATGAGTCTAACTGCCCCCAGACCACCACCACCGGGTCTGATTTTAGCCACTGTCACCACTACCACCATGAGTCTGTCTGACCCCCTGTACCACCACCACCACTACCAGGACTGATGTTAGCCACTGCCACCATGAGTCTTTCTGCCTCCTGGACCACCACCAGTGGGTCTGATGTTAGCCACTGCCACCATGAGTTTCTCTGCTCCCCCAGACCACCACCACTGGGACTGATGTTTGCCACTGCCACCATGAGTCTGTTTGCTTCCCAACCACTATCACCACCAGGCTGATGTTAGCCACTGCCATCATGAGTCTGTTTGACCCCTGAGAAACCACCACCACTGGGCTGATGTTATCCACTGCCACCTTGAGTAGGTCACCACCCAGACCACCACCCCTGGGACTTATGTTAGCCACTGCCACCATGAGTCTGTACAACCCCCATACCACCATCACTGGCACAGATATTTGCCACTGCCACCATCGCCACCATGAGTCTGTCTGCCCCTGAACTACCACCACCACCAGGGCTAATGTTAGCCACTGCCACCATAAGTCTGACTGCCTCCCGGGCCACCACCACTGGGACTGATGTTAGCCACTGCCACCACTGCCACCATGAGTCTGTCTGACCCCTGAATCACCACCACCACTACCTTGACTGATGTTAGCCACTGCCATCATGAGACTGTCTGCCCTCTGGACCTCCACCACCAGGCCTGATGTTTTCCACTGCCACAGTGAGTCTGTCTGCCCCCCAGACCACCACCACCGGGACCGATGTTAGCCACTGCTACTACTGCCACCATAAGTCTATCTGCCCCTGAACCATCACAACCACCACCACCAGGACTGATGTTAGCCACTGCCACCATGAGTCTGTTTGCCCCAATCAGCACACCATCAGCTGATGTTAGCCATCACACCATGAGTCTGTCTGCCCCCTGAACCACCACCACCACTGGGACTGATGTTAGCCACTGCAACCATGGGTCTGTTTGCCCCCTGAACCACCACCACCACCAGGCTGATGTTAGCCACTGCCACCATGAGTCTCTCTGCCCCCTGAACAACCTCCACCACAGGTACTGATGTTAGCCACTGCCACCATGAGTCTGTTTGCCCCATGAACCACCACCACCGGGACTGATGTTAGCCACTGCCACCATGAGTCTGCCTGCCCCTCGAACCACCACTACCACTGGGACTGTTGTTAGCCACTGCCACCCCTACCACCATGAATCTGTCTGCCCCCGAACCACCACCACCACCACCACTGATGTTAGCCACTTTCACCATGAGTTTTTCTGTCCCCCGGACCCCAACCACTGGGCTGATGTTAGCCACTGCCACCATGCGTCTGTCTGCACTCCAGACCACTACCACCAGGGCTGATGTTAGCCACTGCCACTGCAACCACAGGCACCATGAGTCTGTCTCTCCCCTGAACCACCACCACCAGCACTGATGTTAGCCACTGCCACCATGAATCTGTCTGCCCCTGGACCACCATGAACAGAATTGATGTTAGCCACTGCCACCACTGCCACCATGAGTCTGTCTTTCACCGAACCACCACCACCTCTGGGACTGATGTTAGCCACTGGCATTACAAGTCTGTCTGTCCCCCGGACCACCACCACTGGGACTGATGTTAGCCACTACCACCATGAGTCTGTCTGACCCCTGCACAACCACACCAGCACTGATGTTAGCCACAGCCACCACTGAGCATGACTCTGTCTGCCCCCCGGACCACCACCACTGACCCAATGAGTCTGTCTGCACCCTGAACCACCATGACTGGCACTGAAGTTAGCCACTCTCACCACTGCCACCATGAGTCTGTCTGCCCCCCAGACCACCACCACTGGGAGAGATGTTTGCCACTGCCATTAAGAGTCTTTCTGCCCCTTGGACCACCACCACTGGGACTGAAGTTAGCCACTGCAACCACTGTCAGCATGAGTCTGTCTGCCCCCGGACCACCACCACCACCACCAGGACTGATGTTGGCCACTGCCACCATGAATCTGTCTAATCCCTGGACCACCACCACTGGCACTGGTGTTAGCCACTGCCACCACTGATACCATGAGTCTGTCTGACCCCAGAACCCCCACCACCATCACCAGGACTGATGATAGTCATTGCCACCTGAGTCTGTCTGTCCCCCAGACCACCACCACTGGGACTGATGTTAGCCACTGCCACCACTGCCACCATGAGTCTATCTGCCCCCAGAACCACCACCACCATCACCAGGACTGATGATAGTCATTGCCACCTGAGTCTGTCTGTCCCCCAGACCACCACCACTGGGACTGATGTTAGCCACTGCCGTCACTGTAACCATGAGTCTGTCTGTCCCCTGAACCACTACCACCTCCAGCAGGACTGATGTAAGCCACTGCCACCATAAGTCTGTCTAACCCCCATACCCACCACCGGCACTGATGTTAACCACTGCCACCATTGCCAGCAAGATTCTGTCTGCCCCCGGACCACCATCAATAGGATTGACGTTAGCCACTGCCACCACAGCCACCATGAGTCTATCTTCCCACTGAACCACCACCACCAGGACTGATGTTAGCCACTGCCACCATGAGTGTGTCCATCCCCTGGACCACCATCACTGGCACTGATGTTAGCCACTGCCACTACTCAGCATGAGTCTGTCTGTCCCCTGGACCACCACCACTGAGACTGATTTTAGCCACTGCCACCACAAGTCTGTCTGACCCCCTCACCACCACCATCAGCACTGATGTTAGCCACTGCCACCACTGATCATGACTCTGTCTGCCCCAGACCACCACCATCAGGACTAATGTTAGCCACTGCCACCATGAATCTCTGTGAACCTCAGACCACCACCACTGGCACTGATGTTAGCCACTGCTACCACTGCCACCATGAGTCTGTCTGTCCCTGAACCACCACCACCTCTGGGACTGATGTTAGCCACCACCACCACAGCCCGCATGAGTCTGTCTGCCCCCTGAACCACTACCACCCCCGGGACTGATGCTAGCCACTGCCACCATGAGTCTGTCTGTCCCCTGGACCACCACCACTGGCACTGATGTTAGCCACTGCCACCACTCAGCATTAGTCTGTCTGTCCCCTGGACCCCCACCTCTGGGACTGATGTTAGCTGCTGTCTCCATGAGTCTGTCTGACCCCCACACCACTACCACCAGAACTGATGTTAGCCACTGCCACCACTGAGCATGACTCTGCCTGCCCCCTGAACCACTACCAAAAGGACTAATGTTAGCACACTGCCACCATGAGTCTGTGTGAACCCAGGACCACCACCACTGGCACTGATGTTATCCACTACCACCATGAGTCTTCCTGCCTCCTGGACCACCACCACCGGGACTGATGTTAGCCACTGCGACCACTGTCACCATGAGTCTGCCTGCCCCTGTACCACCACCACCACCAGGACTGATGTTAGCCACTGCCACTATGAGTCTGCCTGCCCCCGGACCACCACCACCATGACTGATGTTAGCCACTGCCACCGTGAGTCTGTCTAACCTCCGGACCACCACCACTGGCACTGGTGTTAGCCACTGCCACCATGAGTCTGTCTGCCCATGAACCACCACGGGGACTGATGTTATCCACTGCCACCATGAGTCTGTCTGTCCCCAGACCACCACCACCATGACTGATGTTACTGACTGCCACCACTGCCACCATGAGTCTGTCAGATCCCCAGATCACCACTACTGGGACTGATGTTAGCCACTCCCATCACTGCCACCATGGGTCTGTCTGCCCCCCGAACCACCACCACCAGCACCAGGACTGATGATAGTCATTTCCAGCTGAGTCTATCTGCCTCCTGGACCACCACCACTGGCATGATGTTAGCCACTACTACCACTGTCCATGACTCTGTCTGCCCCATGGACCAACACCACCAGGGCTGATGTTAGCCACTGCCACCATGACTCTGTCTGACCCCAGACCACCACCACTGTCACTGATGTTTGCCACTGCCACAACTGCCCCATGAGTCTGTCTGCCCCCCAGACCACCACCAGGACAGATGTTAGCCACTGCCACCATGATTCTGTCTGCCCCCTAGACCACCACCACCAGGACTGATGTTAGCCACTGCCACCACTGTGACCATGAGTCTGTCTGCCCCTGAACCACCACCAACACCAGGACTGATGTTAGCCACTGCCACCATTGCCAACATGGGTCTGTCTGCCCCCAAACCACCACTACCACCACCACTGGGATTGATGTTAGCCACTGCCACCATGAGTCTGACTGCCCCCCAGACCACCACCACCAGGACTGATTTTAGCCATTGTCACCACTGCCACCATGAGTCTGTCTGACCCCCTGTACCACCACCACCACTACCAGGACTGATGTTAGCCACTGCCATCATGAGTCTATCTGCCCCTGGACCACCACCACTGGGTCTGATGTTAGCCACTGCCATCATTGCCACCATGAGTCTGTCTGGCCCCTGAACCACCACCACCGGGACTGATGTTAGCCACTGCCACCATGAGTCTGTTTGCCCCCGAACCTCCACCACTACCAGGCTGATGTTAGCCACTGCCACCATGAGTATGTCTGACCCCCTGAACCACCACCACCACCGGGATCGATGTTAGCAACTGCCATTATGAGTCTGTTTGCCCCCGAACAACCACCACCACTGGGCTGATGTTAGCCACTGTCACCATGAGTGTGTCTTCCCCCAGACCACCACCCCCAGGACTTATGTTAGCCACTGCCACCATGAGTCTGTCTAACCCCTGAACCACCGTCACCGGCACTGATGTTAGCCACTGCCACCATTGCCACCATGAGACTGTCTGCCCTGGAACGTGGAAAGGATGAAAAGGGACTTGGCAAGGTTGGAGGAATGGTCAGAAGTATGGCAGCTAGGATTCAATGCAAAGAAGTGCAAAATAATGCACCTGGGAAATAAGAACCCTGGGGAAGAATACACAATGGGTGGGGAGGTAGTAACAACAACAAAAAAGGAAAGGAACCTGGGTGTAATCATATCAGATGACCTTAAGGTTAGCAAGCAATGTGAGAGAAGGCAGTAGGGAGGGCTGGGGGTATACTGGGATATATAGGGAGAGGCATCAGCAGCAGAAAACAGGAAGTTGTTATCCCTCTGTACAGACAGTTGGTGAGACCCCATCTGGAATACTGTGTCCAGTTCTGGAGACCCCATCTCCGCAAGGACATAGACAGGATAGAGGCAGTCCAGAGGAGGGCAACTAAAATGGTGCAGGGTCTGCAAGAGAAGCAGTATGAGGAGAAACTAAAGGAGCTTAATATGTATACCCTTGAGGAAAGAAGGGAGAGGGGGACATGATAGAAACTTTAAGTACTCAGTGGAATCAACAAAGTCCAAGAGGGTAGCATTTTCAGAAAAAGAGATGTGCAAGAACAAGGGACACAATTTAAAAGATAGAAGGAGGGCAGTTCAGGGGGCAATGTGAGGAAGTATTATTTCACAGAGAGGGTAGTGGATGCATGGAACCAGCCTTCCTGAGGAGGTTGTGGGGTCTAAAACTGTGGGAGAATTCAAGAATGCATGGGACAGACATAAGGCAATTCTTGTGGGGGGTAGGAAGAAATAGGCTGTTGGTTAACTAGGATCTGCGGCCTATCCTGTAGGTAGGGAAATGGGCAGACTAGATGGGCCTAGCGGTTCTTATCTGCCGTCAAAGTCTATGTTTCTATGTTTCTATGTAACCACCACCACCACCTCTAGTACTGATATTAGCCACTGCCACCATGAGTCTGACTGCACCCAGACCACCACCACAGGGACCAATTTTAGCCACTGTCACCACTGCCACCATGAGTCTGCCTGACCCCCTGTACCGCCACCACCACTACCAGGACTGATTTTAGCCACTGCCATCATGAGTCTGTCTGCCTCCCGGACCACCGCCACTGGGTCTGATGTTAGCCACTGCCACCATGAGTCTGTTTGCCCCCCAGACCACCACCACTGGGTCTGATGTTAGCCGCTGTCACCATGAGTCTCTCTGCTCCCCAGACTACCTCCACTGGGACTGACGTTAGCCACTGCCACCATGAGTCCGTCTGCCCCCTGAACCACCACCACCACCGGGACTGATGTTTACCACTGCCACCATGAGTCTGTTTGCCCCCAAACCACCACCACCACCAGGCTGATGTTAGCCACTGCCATCATGAGTCTGTCTGCCCTCCAGACCACCACCACCTGGTCTGATGGTTGCCACTGTCACCATGAGTCTGTCTGCCCCCCAGACCACCACCACCAGGACTGATGGTAGCCACTGCCACCACTGCCACCATGAGTCTGTCTGCCCCCTGAACCACCACCACCACCACCACCAGGACTGATGTTAGCCACTGCCACCATGAGTCTGTTTGCCCCCCAAACTAGCACCACCACTGGGCTGATATTAGCCACTGCCACCATGAGTCTGTCTGCCCCCTGAACCACCACCACCACTGGGACTGATGTTAGCCACTGCCACCATGGGTCTGTTTGCCCCCTGAACCACCACCGGTACTGATGTTAGCCACTGCCACCATGAGTCTGTTTGCCCCATGAAGCACCACCACCACCGGGACTGATGTTAGCCTCTGCCACCATGAGTCTGTTTGCCCCCCAAACCACCACTACCACCGGGACTGATGTTAGCCACTGTGACCCCTGCCACCACAAATCTGTCTGCCCCCTGAACCACCACCACCGGCACTGATGTTAGCCACTTTCACCATGAGTCTTTCTGCCCCGGACCCCCACCATAGGGACTGATGTTAGCCACTGCCACCATGAGTTTGTCTGCCCCTCGGACCACCACCACTGGGACTGATGTCAGCCACTGCCACCTCTGCCACCATGAGTTTGTCCGGACCACCATATCCATCAGCCAGAGACACAAAGCTTCTTAATATTTAAACTATAAAGTGAATATGTGTACTCATGTTTGTTATATGGCTTCACTTCCTTTATTTGTATGTTTTGTTTTCTGTAGCTTTTCAGAGCCACAATGGTCAAACACATACAGTACACTTCTTTTATTTCTTTTGCAGGGTAACAAAAAAAGGCTCCAAGCCTCCATCACTAAAACTTATTGGGAATGGTACTGTAGCTGTACTGTACAGAGAGGAACCGATGTAATATCCATGTGAAATCCATTCTGGTAAGTATAAAGACTTTATTTCATCCGTTTCATTGTTTTGTAAAGACTGCAGAAAATATTGCACACAGGTTGTGTTAGTGGACAAGATGTGGGTTTGAAATGTAACTTGACTTTAGGGATTGAGATTTGAGAACCAGGGAGGGACACATAACAATTAAGTTGTAAGAAGTCATTCATTTCTTTTTTTAGGAAACTGCCTGATGCTTTGTTGATCTGACAAAGTGGCCTTATCCAAACAAGTTCTTCAATATCAGGCCACCCCCCGGCTGGGGCACACATGCAACATGCAGAAGTCGTTTCATTAGAGGACCACGTCCATCATTAACAACCAGACTCAAGAAGGATGCAGATGATATCTGTAAAGAAGTAACAAAATAAGAAACCATTACTGACAAACCTGCAAATATGCTTCCCCCAACCAAAAAAAAAAAATACTTACCTTCATGTGCTTGAGAGTCATCCATTGCAAATTTCTACACAAAAAGTTCTCATCGAGCACTGGTGTGTACACCAAAAGTATCTGTGACCTGTGATACAGAACAATACCATGAGTACATGTCCATGTCAACCCCCCTCACCTACAAAATACAGAAATATATATCAATATATATATATATATCTCAACTCACCAAGGTTACTATTAGTGTACAGACAAAGGGCACTCTTCCATTCAGTTGAGATGATCACATTGCATTTGCTCGAATTGCAGTACACATTGGACCAGCAACAGTTCGCTCACGGTCATCATTTTATTCAGGGGCACGGTGCACACGAGTGACTGCACAATAAATTCTGGGGGACTTTACATGTGGCATGACAATCCCATTTCACTTCCTTAGCACTTGTCATTTTTCTGGACACAAGGTGGATGCATTTTGGGCATGCAGGAAAAATCTGGGGACTCTGTGCCACCATTGCGGGCATGACTGAGTGTGCCATTAATTCTGAGGAACTTTGTATGTGCTGAAACACTCCCATTTCACTGTGTTACCACTTGTCAATTTTCTGCACACAAGGCGGATGCATTTTGGGCCTGCAGAAAAAAATCTGGGACTGTGTGCCACCACTGCATGCATAACTGAGTGCACCATTAATTTTGGGGGACTTTGTATGTGCTGAAACACTCCCATTTCACAGTGTTACCACTTGTCAATTTTCTGCACACAAGGCGGATGCATTTTGGGCATGCAGAAAAAATCTGGGGACTCTGTGTGACCAATGTGTGCATGAGTGACTGTGCAATAAATTATGGGGGACTTTGCATGTGACGTGACAATCCCATTTCACTTCCCTAGCACTTGTCTATTTTCTGGACAGAAGGCGGATGCATTTTGGGCATGCAGAAGAATTCTGGGGACTCTGTGTGACCACTGCGCACATGAGTGACTGTGCAATAAATTCTGGGGGACTTTGCATATGGTATGATGATTCCTTAGCACTTATCTGGGTCCACTGCTGCAGGAGGAAAGCCAGGTGGTGGTGGTGGTGGTGGTGAGGGTGGTGCTGGTGGCAGTAGTGGGGGTAGTGGTGGAGCAGCAGCTGCTGTGGCCCTCCTCCTACTCTGGTGATGCACAGCAGCAGCATCCACTGCCACTGCCAGAGAAGGGCCAGCAGGTGGAGGCCTAGCCCGTTCTGTGGCAGTCAGCCACTTCACCTTGTGGTGGTTAAGCATGTGTGTCCTCTGGCCCCTGTCCCCAGATGTGTCCCCCAGGGACCACGGCACACCTGCACACCACAAAGCAGGCACACCACAATGCTCCTGTCCCCCCACTGACACAGTTGAAAAACTACCAGACTATCGAGATGCGGGAGGGACCAGGCACAACAGGGGCAGATGTATTGCCGGCAGCACTGTCACGCACCTGGGGGGGCTCCACCTGCTGCTTTGGAGTGGGAGGTAGTGCTGCTGGAGCTCCTGCAGCTGGTACCGGTGGTGGTAGTGATGGTGGCAGCAGACTTGCTGGATGTGGCAGTGGCATTGGTGGTGCTGCTGCTTCTGGGAGGGGGCAGGACCAAATAATCGGGAGCGGTCCTGCGACACCTGCCCATGCTGACCCCCACATGTCTGCACTCCCCTCTGGCCACCATGGGCCACAGACTGTCCCTGGTTCATAACCCAACAAAACTCTCCTTCTCTCTCTACTCAGACGCGTCACGCGACAATGACGACCGACTTCACACATAGTCACAGACAGTCACACACACACACACACAGTCACACACACACACTTACACAAAACAAAATGTATAAAACACATAAATCAGTAACAAAAAAAGAACTCACAAAACAGTACAACAAAAACTAAAGAATTAGCTTTTAAAAAAGCTGTTGGTTTTTATGAAGTTTAAGAACTCAACAAATAAACACACCTCTCCTACACTATCCTTCCTCCTTCTACCTCTGCAAAGGAGAAAGGAGAAAGTGAAAGTATCTGCTGGTATGACTTACTTCCTTCCTGCCTGGCTAAAGCTTGTGACTTACAGTTAGGGATGGGCAGACCGATCCGCCTAAAATCAACCCCCCCCCCCGGATCCAATGTGGCCCGGTGGACCTGGATAAATAAGAACCCATTGCATAATTGTCCCATGTCCGGGTCCGCCGGCCACGTGTGGCTAGAAACTTCCCCAGATTAAAAAAATGTTAGGAAAACCGTCCTTCAATCACACTGGTCACAAATTTCTAAACAGATCTACCCTCTGGGCATGTGGCTGAAGGGTGAGAGTAGATTGACTGCTTTTTGGCAGCCTTCTTGTTCCAAGTCCAAACTTCACTGCAAATAGCAGGCAGTTCCAGAATGCAGCCCTGAGCTGTGATCAAGTCAGCAGCTATAAGCTGCAAGACCATTCTTGCAGCTTGTAGTTGCTGGTTTAATCGTAGATCGGGGCTGCATTCTGAAACTGTCTGCTATTTGCACTGAAGTTTAGACTTGAACAAGAGGGCTGACAGTCAGTATTAGTAAGCACTGCAGTCAGTTTACTCTCACCCAACCGCCACTCACCTGGATATAGAGAGCAGATCAATTTAAAAATCTGTGACTGGCGCAATCGGAAAATGCGGGGGTCCACTAGACAAAAGGGTATATGAGATGGGGATGGGGTACCTGCTGGACCTGTCTTTTAAGTTGGGGGGACACAGTCAGAGGGAAGACAGAGAGAAGTGTGCTTGCCCCACCAAAAGGTGTCGATCAACAACTAGCCATCAGTTTCCAAGGTACTACTTACTTTATCCTTTCAAAAATGTAGCCGCATATTTACACAAGGCAGCAAGCAACCAGTTTCATGAGGTCCAGGGAGCAGCTGTAACCTACCTCGCCCTTTGTAGCAGCAGTGTATTTAATCATTTGCATTTGCACCAGACAGGCATGTCCTACAGGGGGTTTAAATGTGTTTAATTTTAGAGTACTTAGTTTTTACACCCATTTTGTTTTCTCCACCACTGTGCACACAGAACATGGGATGATGGTTTAGCATCTGTGAGTTACTATAAAAAATGCAGCAGGAGTGAGTTTTACTGAAGACCCATCTGGGAGTGTATCTGTGCAGCCAAAGGTCCTTGTTTTATTCCCCCTGTTCTCATTCATCCAGTGTAAGTCACCTGGAGCTTTTTTTTTACACATTTGCCAGGTTCACATTTGCAGCTGGTCCTAATTGCACTTGCGCCACTCACAGACACACATGATGGTGACATACCTCTGCCACCTGACTAACTGTATGTTGTCAGATGGCACTGAGGTATATAAGGCTGCATGTGACGGGAATTGCTCAGTGCGTGGCTGAGAGAGATACAGTCGAGACAGAGCTAGTGAGCTATCTTTATCCTGTGTGTATATCAGTCTCAATTTAAATACCTCGCCAAAAGCATCCAGCAAGTGATTAACTTTTACTTAACAAGAAATTTAAAATAGTGAAACAAACAACTACAGAGAAAAACAGGGAAATAAAGGAATTAAAAAAAGATCAACCTGCCTACTGGTGGGCTTTGAGTGCTCGTCACTCACAGTGAACGGTCTGACTCTATATCTCCTCATGTTTATCAAATCTTTTCTGTGATTGTTTGCAAACGTAAAGCCTATTGCAGTGCAAACAAACTAAGTGCAAGACAATGCAAGAATTGTATTAAGAAACAAAAGCAGGCTAGTGGTATATAAACTAGAAAAGAACAAAAGGGGACTAGAGAGAGAAAGAAAAAAGCAGATCACCATCAGCCTGGCAGGTTGGAACTTGAAAGCTTTGAGTGCACCCTGAGTTTACATTTCCTGCTTTTTCTTTTCAAGTTAGCTGAGCTTTACCTGATTTTAAGAAAAGAAACATCAGCGAGTTAGTTTAACCCCGTGTGGACCTCTGAGCTTTGAAGTAGGGTGGAAATTGCTGAAGATTCTACTTTACCTTTACTGGAGTGCTGTAGTTTGTCTTGCCTGGAAGACATAAATTAAAAAAAAAACTTGCCAGTTTGCCTGTGTGTGACTGACTGTGAGCTTGTTGTTTACCAGCTACCATTGTAAACATATTATATCATTGCAGCATGCTCCCTGCTAAATAAAAAGAACCTACATAAAGGAAAAAGCTACATTGGTAGAAGGGGGAGGGTGACTGTGAGACAGCCTGTCCTGATAGGACAGAGAAACTTGAGAACAAGTGAGAGGAGTAAAAAAAAAAGAAAATTCCTACATTCAAAAAAAAAAAAAAATAGCTACAGTGGTGGAAGGGGAGGGTGTCTGTCTATGAGGTTGAGCCCTTCCGCAGAGAACAGAGGTACTTGAGAACAAGTGAGAGAACTAAAGAAAATTCCTACAGGAAAAAGCATTGTGTGTAAAAAAAGGAAAAAAAAGTAGATACAGTGGTGGAAGAGGGAGTGTGGCTGCGAGGCCGAGCTTGCGCTGAGTTGTTAGAGAAACTTGGAAACAACTGAGAAGATTAAAAAAAAAGAAAACACATACAGGAAAAAGCATTTTTCTGTGTAATAAAAAAGGCTGAAAATGTGCACCAGACAGGGTGAGGAGGAGGAGGCCAAAATGGGGAAAGGTATGGGGAAACACATGGCACAAACAGCACTGCATAGTCTGACTGGTAAAATACCAGTTCCTGGGACTTCATCCAGTAGCAGCAGTGGTTCTTCCACAATGATGTCCAAACAGACAGGAAAGGCCATAACTACCTTAATTAAAACTAAAGGAGCAGTCGGCACCACAAGGAGTGGCAAGCCAAGATATGGTACTTATGTGTACCGTACTACCAGTACAGATTTAAATGAAACAGAGGTGGAGAAATCTAGCTCTGACGAGACTAGTGATTATGAAATGGAAGATGTAGACAAGGAGGGTGAAAAGCAGAAAGAAATGGAAAGCCAGAATGAGGTAGAGGTGGCAGTTGCACAGACGCAAGATGAATGTGATGATATGTACTTGGATGAGATGGGCAGTTTGGGCACAAAGGAGTGTGGTGCAGGTGCAGGAGAAACAAGATGAGGGGGCAGTGCATTCAGATTTAGGTTCTGTCACTGGCCTGGAGGAGCTGATGGATGATGATAATGGTGAAACAGAAAAAAATTATGAACAGCATCCCAGTGTTGAGAAAGAACAACATAGTGGAAGTGACAAATATATATAAGTGACAAGTATAGTATGCCTGGTACTAAAACAAAAAAAGGTGACATCTTATGTGTGGTCTTACTTTTCTCTGGCTGCCAATAATGAGTTACGAGCTGTTTGCTCAATATGTTAAAAGACCATCAGCAGAGGGAGCAAAAAAGGTGCTTTGGGTACCTCAGCATTAAAAAGACATTTAGAGAGATGTCACCCATTGCGTCTCAGGTGTGATTTTTTTGGTCAGACAGAAAGAAGACAACATGCAGGCAGAATTAAGTCAGACTACACCTGCACCTATTATATCAAGTGATAGCAGCAGCCCTGCTGCTTCAGTTGTACCACCAACTCTTTCTCAGTCTTCTTCTAGAATAAGTACTACAAACAGTCCCCTTGTGCCCTTATCATCATCCAGCACTCCTAATGTTGGCCATCTGAAAACTTCAACTGCTAGTAGACAGCTCACAATTTCAGAAACAATTGAACGTAAAGCTAAGTACCAGCGCACTCATCCTGAGGCAATTGCTATAACAAAACTAATTTCAGAGATGATAGCACTGGACTTACAGCCTTACAGAATTGTGGAGCATGTAGGATTCAAAACTCTTTTGAATCACCTGTCACCAAGATATAGTATTGCATCCAGGAAATATTTCTCGACTGTTGCAATACCACAGATGAATGATTTAGTAAGTGCAAAACTGAAACATGCTTTAAAAGATGCATTTGCTGGGGTTGTCCATCTGACTACTGACATATGGACAAGCTGCCAGCCAGAACAATTTGTCACTGACTGCACATTGGGTATCATTTACTCCCTGTAGTGACATTGACAGTTCCCCTCTGAAACTGGCTTCCCTTCGCATCCAGTATATCCCACAGGATCACACAGCTTCAAACATCCTGGATGAGCTCAATAGAGATATACAGTACTGGCTGACATCACAGGGGCTTTCTGTAGGTTTTATTGTGTCTGACAATGGTTCAAACCTAAAGAAAGCATTGTCTGATGGGGGCTTTGTCCACATTCAATGTTTTTCACACTGCCTAAATTTGATTGTGCATGCATTTCTGGAAGAGGACAGAGATATAAAAGCTCTCACATATGTGGCAAAATGAATATGCACACATTTCAGCCATTCCTGCAAAGCACGACAATGTCTTCGGGCCATACAAGAAGAGCATGGACTGCCTCCTAATACACGCATCCAGGATGTTGCAGCGAGGTGGAACTCTACCTTTTACATGTTCCAATGACTGCTGGAGCAAAAAAAGGGTGTAAGACAGTATACACTAGAGAACAGCATAGGGGATGCTGATGTGTACATTAATCCTCAGCAGTGGGCTGTTTTAGAACTTCTCATCAAGATCCTGCAACCCTTTGAGGAAATTACTAGGGAAGTGAGTTCCAACAGTGACACACTCAGCCAAATAATCCCATTGATCAAGATTCTTAGATTTCTGCAGAATGCAATCAGGGATGAGTTGGAAGGTGCAACAAGCCAGTTTCAGATGGGAGAGTCTAGTGCAACTGAAAGGGACTTGCCACCCAGAATGAAAAAAGACATAGTACACAGAATGCTTAAAAAAGTTAGAGATGATGAGAAACTTGGTGAAATGCATGTGGCAGAACATTACATTATTGCAACAGTACTAGACCCCTGTACAAGATGAAACACGTCTCACAGTATGACCCAAATGTGTTCCAAAACTGCAGAGAGAAAATCATTCAAGATGTAGATTTGCTTTGGAAAAAACCATGACAACAGAAGCAGCCCCCTCATCCATTCCTCCTGCACCTTTCCAGCTCTCTCTCTTCTCAGTCAGACTACAAAACAGTCACCTGCTGCCATTCATTCTAGACCCAGCAGTCATCTTTGGGGTCACTTGGATGCTGTCGTCCTGGAAAAATCAACCGTTCCTTCTCCATATGTCACTGCTTCTGCCGAGGCCATGGTCGACTGTTACTTAGCAGAAAAAGGTACTGAATGGAATGAAGATCCCATTAAGTACTGGCAAAGCAAGGAGCCTGTATGGCCTGCACTTGTGCAGGTAGCCTTGAAGTATATGGTCTGTCCCCCAACCAGTGTATTTTCAGAGCAACTCTTTAGCTGTGCAGGAAATGTGGTAACAGATACACGATCTATGCTACTACAGTGGATTCTGCTTAAATGCACACCTATTTTGCAGAGACAAAATGTGCATTTAAGTGGAATGTGCATTTAGCCGAAACTGCGTTTTTTTAAATCCGTGAAATTAAAGAAAATGTATCGAAAAAGAAAACGGCACTGGCAATTTACAATCAGTAACTTTATTCATTGTATTCAGTCTCTACACATATTTCAAGCATTTCTAGCACTCCAGTAAAAATAATTAAATTCACTCAGAGTTCGTTACACTAAAATATGACGTTATCTTGCTCTGCTTTTGATTTGAGAGAGCAAGCTGAGTCACATAATGCTCAAATTCGAACAGCCGTGTTAAATCTTTTTTTTCCCTAGCACGGACGAATTGAGCAATCCTATCTAGGCACTGGAGTGCCTCAAACATGGACACCTCAGGTTTGTCATTTTCAACCGCATCATGGTCTTCTTCATCTTCTTCCTGCCGACCCAACACTTCACTGCAGATGTCAGTGTCCTGCACCATTCCCATTGTGGGTAGCTGCTCATCCATGTCCCTGTATGAATTAAAGTCCTCCAGGTTCATGTTCGGGAGAAGTACTGGTGCGGGCTCTTCTATCATTGCAAGACTCGTTGCTGAAGATGCTGATGCAGACCTGTCAATAAATCCTGCTTTCTTAAAACAATTCTGGATTGTTTCTACCCTCACTTGCTGCCATGCTCTATCAAGCATCTGTATTGCATCCAGCACTGTGACAGATTTAGATAGTGCAGAAATTGAAGTAAGGATACCACCATCCATTGACAAAATAATTTTCTCGATCATCTAAAACAAAAAAAAAGTAACCTGTAAAAAGAACCCCTTAAAAACAGACCAAAATTAGATTCCAATGCACTGCAGTGCATGTATGCTGTGTTTTCTTACCTGCCTTCGATAGTGGTGTTTAACATTCTTAATGATGCCCATATCTAGAGGCTGAATTAGCGATGTGGTGTTGGGTGGAAGGAAAAACAGCTTGATGTGACTCAGGGTGATGTCAGGGTGTGCTGAGCAATTATCCAGGAGCAAGGTAATTTTTTTTCTTTGGCGCCGCATTAGAGAATTAATATTTTTCAACCAGCTAGAGAATATAGAAGCAGTCATCCAGGAATTCAAGTTACTGTCATATTCAACTGGCAGAGCCTCCATAGACACCCCCAAAAAGCACCTTGGTTTTTTTGATTTCTCAGCCACTAAGGGTTTTAATTTTTCAGTCCCACAAAGGCTGCAACAGAGAAGCACTGAAATACGCTCCCAAGCTTTTTTACCACCTGAGGCTGCATCTGATTTAAAAGTCAATGTTCCTTCTGGGGTTGCCCTAAAATATAGGCCGGTTTCATCGCAATTAAAGATACAGTTGGGATGATATTGTTTGATTATTTGTGGGAGGACAGTGGATAACCAGTTGTCTGCATTCTCACCATCAGCATATCTTTTCTCGCCGTGGCAGCGCTTGAAGATTATTCTGTTGCGCTCCTTCCATCGGCTTAGCCAGCCGCTAGTCTCGGAGAAAGATATGCCCATGTTTGCAGCTAAATCTTCAGCTTTTTTTTGTAAAATAGGGCCATTAATGGGGGCATCAACACTGTGAGCAGCAGAGAACCAGTGTAGGAGTGCAGCTTCTACCTCCCCGCTCTTCCCTCAACGCCGCCTTTTTCGGTCTTGATTGTCCGAACGCTCCCATTCAGAGAACAATCGATCTTTACTTGCCACAATTCCGGCTACAGTGGATACATCAACACCAAACTGTTTGGCTAAATCAGTTTGTTTACTGTCCGGCTGCTCCAACTGCTGCTACAGAGATATTTTTTGTTCCAGAGTAAGGGTTACCTTCCTGCGCTCCATTGTTCTAAATGCCTGCCTCCAAGACTAGGTGTTAAATACTGGTATCACACCTAATCCTTTTCACCTGTGCACTTAAGAGGTGTTAATAACGTGGGGGGAGAGGTGCTGGTGAAATGAAAAAAAGTACATTAAAACGAAATGTGAACTTAAGCGACGTGCACTTAACCGGAATGTTTAACATTGTAACTATAGGGAAAAAAACGGGAAATGAAAAAATAGTGAATTAAAACGGAATGTGCACTTAAGCGACGTGCATTTAAATGGAACCCACTGTACCAGAAAATGTTGAGAAGTTAACATTCTTAAAAGTAAACCTTCCATTGACTGGTTACAGCTATGATCCAGAGGCAGCAAATACATTTCACAGTGACCTTAAAGATGACTACTTGGAAGAGTAGAAAGATCACCGTTTCTTCAGAAAAATAAATTAATACTCAAGTAAGCCCATATGTGGCCTGCACAATTTTTGTATCTGATGGCACAATGTTTTCAGCATGTCCTAACAGACTTTGCTAATTTTTTGGATTGCCTGAATCTAATGGCACACATTTCACATTTTGAATAGACTTCTTTAATTTTTGGATCACCAGAAGTTGGGACTTATGGCACAATGTTTTCAACATGTCTTCCTCACGTGCTTTGCTAATTATTGGGTTACCTGAACCTGATGGCACTCTTTTTGCAGCATGTTCTAATGGACTTGTGTAATGTTTGGACTGCCTGAACCTGACGGCATACTTTTTGCAGCATGTCCTCATGGACTTGTATAATTTTTGGACTGCCTGAACCAGATGGCACACGTTTCACAGCATGTCCTCATGGACTTGTGTAATTTCTGGACTGCCTGTAGTTGAGACTGATGGCAGAATGTTTTCAGTACGTCCTAATTTCTAGATTGCCTGAACATTATGGCACACGTTTTTTAGTATGTCCTAATGGACTTGTCTAATTTTTACATTTTTGGATTACCTGAACGTAGGTCTCTGCCCACTCAGTACAGGCTCGACCTCACAGCCACACTTCCCCTTTCAACACAGTAGCTAGGTCTCTGGATTCCTAATGACATGCAGTTATTTTTTTGGTCAGGGTCTCCTAAATGTGTCATCAGTTTGGGTTGGTGGGTGTAGTGGACCCCATGCCATAGAAAATAACTGCATGACTCTCAGTGGAGCAGAGAAGGAACTGGAACAACAATTCCAAACTGATATCTGTTAGGAGGAAGTAGGCTGCTGGTTAGCTAAAACCTGCAGCTTATCCAATAGGTAGGGAAATAGACAGATTGGGAGAACCAAGCGGTCCTTATCTGCCGTCAAATTCTATGTTTCTTTGTTTCTATGATATGTCCATTTTATAGTGTGTGCTACTAAATGGGAATGGGATTCCTCTTCTGAGGCCAGACAGGTCAGTTTCAGTTTACAGTTGCAGCACTAGTACTACGGACTCTGAAACAGGAAACAGACAGAGGTCAACTGCATGACTGCCATAGTCAACTGACCAGCACGTCAGTGCAATAAACTCACAGTTTTCATATCCTGAAATGCTGACTACAATTCTATGTGTGTGTCACAAATGTCAGTGTTGTTTTATGCAATTATATAGCAGATTTGCAGTTTTCATCACATTTTACAAAAGGTTCTGATTCGAATCAGAACTAATCAGAACTTATCAGGACTTTGGCCTGGATCCTGATCCTGATAATAAGGGTCAGGACCTTCTCGGGTCCGCCCAACCCTACTTACAGTACTGTAAGTCATGTGATGTGTGTGGGGGGGCTGCCTAAAGTGCCTATTGTTGTCATTCCACCTTACTGCGTGTTAAAGCAGAATAACAATGCGAAGTCAAGTCATAATCACAAGGCGAAGTGAGCACTCCTCAATCACCACTTCGAGTAGCATTTCACTAACATGAAGTGGCCACTTCATGTTCAGTTCACCTGCAGATTTTAAATTCACTGCATCTCTACTCGTGAGCTCGACCAAGGCAGTCTCGGTCCCATGCCCTTTCCTAAAACCCTGCTGTTTTTGTGAAATAAGGCTGTACCTCTCAACATACTCAATTAACTTATTATAAACCAACCTCTCTTGTATCATTCAAAACAGCTGATAATATAGAAATTGGCCTGCAATTACTAAATCCACGGAGAGGACCAGTCTTATGTATGGGGACAACATAAGATGTTTTCCACAAGGCAGGGACTTGTCCCAGGGTAAACGACAAATTGTATATCATACTTATAGGGTAGGCTATTTCTGCATCGGCCAATCTCAACATTTTAGGGTCAAGATTGCCAGCTTCTAAGATTCTGTCGATAAGTATCCAGGTTTGAAAAAGCCTTATTAAATTCATTTTCTCTGATTTGGGGACATGTGAACATCTCACTTCCCATCTTCATAGACAAGGTTTCAGATGGTAATGGGTTAAGTAGAAAGTTTACAGATTTTCAAACATTTTAGAATCTGTTAGATTTTCTAACTGTTGTTTTTCCAAATACTAATCTTTTGCCAACTTAATCTTATATTTGCAGTTGTTTCTCAACTGTCAATAATATTGTAAATGTACCTGGGTATCATTTTTTCTCCTCACTGAATTGGCTTTAAAAAACATCAGAGTTTCTTGAAGACTAGAGTTTTCTTGTACTATTACTTGTATAAAAAGGTTTAAAACAAATGTCACCTCAGCTCCATGAATGTCTGTGCTTCATTTACAAGAGGCTTCTGTGGGATTACTAAGCTTTTTGAAAAAAATAATTGTGCTAGATAATTGATTGATTGATTGAAACAGTGGCAAAGTAAAAACAAAACAAATGCCATACTGCAAACATGGCTTCAAAGGGGCTCTGTGAATATGGACAAGCTGGTGTGTCTCAGTAAGGTCTGTGCACAATAGGGAGCAAAGTATTCTGCAGGGGAGTGCTGAAACATGGATCAGAGTGCTGACAGAGCACCAAGTAAAGTTCACATGTGAACAACTTCATTATTACATCAGGTAACGAAATAAGCCATGTGGCTGCCTGCTCACTGACTTGCACCGGGTTAATGAATATAGACAGTTTGTGTGTCCAGATTAGAGAGAACATCAGGTTGGTGAAACTCGAATTAGTCCTGCCACGAATGCTGTGGAGCTTATAAGACTTCCCCCCCTATTCAAGTGATAGACATGAAATAGGTAAAATGAAAATGCAACAAGCCTTTCTACTACTAAATATAAGGTATCTGATGCAGAAAATGAAGAGAGCAATCATTACATTTACAAGGGAGGGGGAGCCTTACACATCCAAAGGTGTATGAGCCTCTCCTTTGACCTGCTCAGGATGCTGTTTCGAATGCTGTAATGAAACACAAGCAATAGTTGTTGGAGAATATGCAGTAGTTAGTTACAATGGTGAAAGCTTATGTTTTGTTACTTATTTTGTCCGAGGAATGAATTCCAGTTTATTCTGTGTGTATACATGATCAGGAAAAGCAACTACAAACAGTGACACCTCTATAAGTACAGAAATGCTCTTAGTTATGGTACCAGACTGCATTTCATATACAGCAATTGAAAACTATTGTTTCTATTTGCCTAAGTATCCTTACTGATTGTTGGGGTGTGTGTGTGTGTGTGTGTGTGTGTGGTGGTTGGTGGGGTGGGGCTGCAAAGGAAAAGGTAATACAAAAAATACATAGATCAAAATTAATAAATGAAAATTCATGTTACAACTACCGTTGTTGACTTTGAAAGGACTTTGAGTTTGACTGGTATCAGTATCTCAAGCAGACGTGGACTGAGCTTGCTTGTTCATGAGAGAAACTGCAGGCACCTCATGTAGCGAGTCTGGGTTGGGGACATGTATGCTGTATCACTTGAGAACAGGATTTGTAGTGACCTGTTACTGTTTTAATAAGAATAAATGGTATTTTTGATATCTGTTAAATGTAAACCCAGGACCAGTAAATAAGAGACAGGTACAATATTTTATTTGGATAACACTTTATTTAAGTAAAATAAAAAAAAAAAAGATCAAGTATAGCGCAAGGAGCAATTTGCACCACACCATCAACCAGTCCTGATTCAGAGATATGGGCTGTACCACAAGGGAGTCCACCTGTGTCAGCCAGGGTTGCACCGCTATTATGGTGTATGCACAAGTGTGCCATGATGGACAGGGGCATGCGCCACGGTGGTGCTGCCACATACTTTTTCTGAGGATTCTAAAAGAGCCACAATAGGTGCAGGGCACAGCTGAGTTTAGACCAGCATGGAGCTGGTCTAACATAGAAACATAAAAACATAGACATAGAAACATAGACTTTGATGGCAGATAAGGACCGCTTGGCCCACCTAGTCTGCCCATTTCCCTTCCTAGAGGATAAGCTGCAGATCCTATTTAACCAACAGCCTATATCTTCCTACCCCCCCACAAAAATTGCCTTATGTCTGTCCCATGCATTCTTGAATTCTCCACAGTTTTAGACCCCACAACCTCCTCAGGAAGGCTGTTCCATGCATTCACCACCCTCTCTGTGAAAAACTACTTCCTCACATTGCCCCTGAGCCGTCCCCCCTCTATCTTCAAATTGTGTCCCCTTGTTCTTGCACATCTCTTTTTCTGAAAGATGCTACCCTCTTGGACTTTGTTGATTCCACTGAGGTACTTAAACGTTTCTATCATGTTCCCCTCCCCTTTCCTCAAGGGTATACATATTAAGCTTCATTAGCCTCTTCTCATATGGCTTCTCTTGCAGACCCTACATCATTTTAGTTGCCCTCCTCTGAACTGCCTCCATCCTGTCTGTCTTTGTGTAGATGGGGTCTCCAGAACTGGACGCAATACTCCAGATGGGTTCTCACCAACTGTCTGTACAGGGGGATAACAACTTCCTGTTTTCTGCTGGTGATGCCTCTCCTTATACATCCCAGTATCCCCCCAGCCCTCCCTACCACCTTCTCACATTGCTTGCCAACCTTAAGGTCATCTGATATGATTACCCCAAGGTCCTTTTCCATTTTTGTTGTTGTTACTACCTGTCCCCCCATTGTGTAATCTTCCCCTGGGTTTTTGTTTCCCAGGTACATTACTTCGCACTTCTTTGCATTGAATCCAAGCTGCCATACTTCTGACCATTCCTCCAACCTTGCCAAGTCCCTTCTCATCCTTTCCACACCTCCTTGTGTATCAGCCCTTTTGCAGATCTTTGTGTTATCTGCAAAAAGGCATACTTTTCCTTCCAGTTCCTCTGCAATGTCACTTATAAAGACATTAAAAAGGACTGGACCCAGTACTGAACCCTGCAGTACCCCATTAGTAACCCCTATTTCTTCAGAGTGGACTCCATTTACAATTACCTTCTGTGTCCTGTTGTTCAGCCAATGTTTTACCCAGGCTACCACCCTGGAACCCACTCCAAGGCTGGTTAATTTGATTACTAATCTTTTGTGTGTGACTGTGTCAAATGCCTTGCTAAAGTCTAGGTATGCCATGTCCACAGCCCCTCCCTGGTATACTACTTTGGTCACCCAATCAAAGAAATCAAATAGATTCATCTGACATGACCTTCCCGCTGTGAACCCATGCTGCCTTGGGTCCTGTGCCCCACAGGCCTCTAGGTACTCAACAATTCTTTCCTTCAGAAGTGATTCCATCACTTTTCCTACCACAGAGGTCAAACCGACAGGTCTGTAGTTTCCTGCCTCTGTCTTGCTTCCACCTTTGTGAAGGGGAATCACATCAGCCTTCTTCCTGTCCTCAGGTACCACACCATCCTCCCATGATTTGTTATAAAGGGTAGTCAGTGGTGTCACTAGTTCTCTGCCTAATTCTTTTAGAATTCTGGGGTGAATTTCATCTGGCCCCATTGCTTTGTCCACCTTCAGTTTTAGGAGTTCTTTCAGAACCCTTTCTTCTGTGAAAGGACTGGGATCGACTCCCCTCTCCAGAGTACTTCTGTTAATTGGATTAGGCACCTCCCCCACTTCCTGTTTTGTGAATACTGAACAGAAGTGTTCATTCAGTATCCCTGCTTTTTCACTGTCACTCTCTGCCCACCGTGCTCCACTTGTCAAGTGGAATGGGACCCTGGTACCATACAGTGGCATGGCAGGCAAGTGACTTTCGACGTAATCTTGAGTGGGGTTAGAGGTTGGCAGTAATACATACAGTAGCTCTGCTGGGTTAGAGAAGGAGCAACAGGCTCAATGGCACCAACTATCACAACTGACATAGGTGTCCCAACTCAACTGGGCAGAAGTGGCACCACTGACACCCGGAATCTGGCCTTGGGGTCCCCAGACACCTACATCCTCACTCCAGCCATTAAATATGGTATGCATGTGGGCGATTCACAGAACAGATGGCATGCTGCATCCCTGGCACTCTGGTGACTTTGTGGGGATGACAAGGGGCCTTGAGATAATGTGCAGGAAAGCTGTGATACAGCATCATGTGAACACACTGTGCACTAAAACCATACTTATGATGGGTCACAGTGGGATGGGTGGGCCAAGTGACAGGATGAGATGGTGACCGGTCATCCTACTGTCCCCCCTATCAGGCATCTGCTCAGCTTGTAGCTGGCCTGCTGGCTGTGTGCCAGGCAGGTGAGTGTACTTCTGCCTCTGCAGTCCTATCATAGCATTCTACATGACCCTCCCACACCCGGTGGCAATCCTCTCTCATGTGCCCTTTGTTTGACAGATGGGAGCAGTTGTGGCAAATTGTGGAACTTTGGCAGTGGGAACCCACTTGTTTGGGTGCTGTGTCCTTGGTTCACCCATGATTGGCGCAAGCTGTTTGCCACAACTTGTGACTATTTAGGCAGCGCTTTCTGAATCAGACCCATATAATGTTAAACCATAAGCTGCAACAAAAAGGCATTGAATCTAAACTTGTTTTTAAATTCCCAGTTAGCGTGCTGTCATCCAAAAGTACAAAATAGCCCCCCCCCCCCACAGCATCAGTTCCTGTGCATCTGTCTGGTGCATGAGACAGACAGTACTTGCTGGAGTACTGATAGAAATGTCAACAGAACAGGGTTTGATACTGGTAATAAAAACATTACAACCTGAAAGAAAAAAACTAACTACACAGAAAAATATATATATATTCATTCACTACAATA
The DNA here is from genome assembly GCA_016271365.2 of Neoceratodus forsteri. NCBI lineage: Eukaryota > Metazoa > Chordata > Ceratodontiformes > Ceratodontidae > Neoceratodus > Neoceratodus forsteri. The sequence goes on along the minus strand of CM057449.1, from coordinate 575,027,883 downwards.
AGCATAGTGTGCTTAAAAAGGCTCAGTACACTAACTCTTATAGTAGTGCTATACAGTACGGGAGCAATGCCTGTTAGTGGCAGGATTAGCACCACCAGGCTGCTAAGGTGCAAGCTAACAAAGCCATAGGAAGGGGTAGGCTCAGGAGCAATATTACTGGATGTCACAGTTAGCCTGGGGAGAGGGGGGTTAGAAGTTGCTCAGAGCCAGGGAGGAAAAGGGGGCCCTAACTATAGAGGCACTAACATGCCCCATTATTAATAATAAAGTCATGGTAGCACCTGTACAGCATGTCAAGGTTGAGTTAGTGTTTGTGCTAAAAATAGGGGGTTTTGACAACTCGTATCTCAGCAATCTTAGCCCCTAAGGTTGCACATTTTGTTCGGCTAAGCACATTACTCTGCCCTAATTTGTTTGCAAGTCTTGTCAAACTCAGATTGCAGTATGAAAGTTATTAATGAGTGAATGTATGAGAAAATCCAGAAATTCGGTCATTGTTGCCATCAGATACCAAAAAACCCTACACTGGTTAAAATGATGACACCTGCAGGTTTGTTACATCTCACACAAGAATGGGGTCTTTTCGTGGTTTGAAAAAAAATGCTTATTTTATTTTTAAGTTGTAAGGTTTTAAAATTAAAAAAGACTCAAACAAACGTGGACTACTTGAAAAAATAACCGATTATTCACAGTGCTTTTTTTTCTGAGGTAAATTTGATCATGAAGAAAGTAATCTTAAAAAGGAAACAATGCTTAACTCCAGTGTTGGCAGTTGCATGATTCATTAGAAGACAGTCTAATGAGAATCTGAGCTGCATTTAAAGAACATGGGCCGGATATTCAAAAGCGTTACGCCATACACAATAGGGTTGCGCCTGCGCAAGTCTGAACTTGCTCCATTCTGCCATATTCAGGAGGAGGCAGTTGCGCCACAGAAAACATGCTGAGCAACAGCGCAATGCAAATGAATGCATGCTGAAATGGAGGGGGAGGAACCATGCATAAACTGCACAGCCCGATATTCAGCAGGGCTGTGCAGAGTTGTGCAGGCGCAACCCCCAACCTGCTCCTGCACAACTTTGAGCCAAAAAGGCTTAAGTTGAGGGCCACCCACAGGTGAGCTGCTGCATTGCAGGGTGCAACACAGCAGCTGCCACCTGTGGCTGGCCCCAACCCAGTCCCTGTGCCCCCACAGCCCGATTGCGGGCAGCCGACTTAAATGCCCCCCACCACCCCACTGGCCCGATCGCGGGCATGGTTTAACCCCCACCAGCCCGATGGCTGGGCGGCAATGTAGCTCCCCAAACGTATCCATGGTGGTCAGTGGACGAAAAGCCCGATTGCGGGCGTGGTTAATGTAAAACCCCCTCCGAAATCATCCCTGTGGTGGTCTAGTGGACTGAAAAGCCCGATCGCGGGCAGTAGTGTGAATGATCCCCTCCCGAATTCAGCTCTGGTGGTCTAGTGGCACATCGATCGTGAGATGTAAATGCTGCTAAATCCCTCCCCAACATTGCCATGGTGGCTAGTGTCCCCCTCCCCACCCACCCATGAAGCCCCACCCCCCTCCCCCACAGCCCGGTAGCGGCAACATCTTTCCCGCCTGCTGCCCTGCCCATCGCCGACTGACAACCAGTAAGACTGCATGCCCATTAGTGCAGAGAAAGAGCCAATGGGTGTGCAGCCACATACCAGTACATGACAGTCAGATTTGTGATGATTCATTCACAAACCGGACTGTCATGATGGTATGGGCCGCACGCCCATTGGCTCTTTCTCTGCACCACGGGTGTGCAGCCTACCGGCTGTCAGTCGGGCTGTGGGGTGGCAGGCAGGAGGGATGCTGCCACGCCCGGCTGTGGGGGAGCGGGTGGTGGGTCTTCGTGGGTGGGTGGGGAGGGGGGACACTAGCCACCATGGCAATGTTGGGGGATTGTGCAGCATTTACATCCTGTGATTGGATGTGCCACTAGACCACCAGGGCTGAATTCAGGAGGGGGATTCTACACCACGGCCCAGGATCGTGCTTTTGGTCCACCAGGATGATTTCGCGGAGGGGTGGGGTTTACAGAACCACTGCCCGCAATCAGGCTTTTGTCCACTGGACCACCAGGGATATGTCGGGGGTGGGGGCCACATTGCTGCCCGCGATCGGGCTGTTGGTGGGGAATTAAACCATGCCCGCGATCGGGCCAGTGAGGGGGTGGGGGGATTCTACACTGTTTTGCCTGCGATCAGGCTGCAGGGGGGGTTGGTCCCCGACGGCTGCTGCCTGGCAGGGCGGTCAGGCGCAAGTCCTCAGGGATCGGAGCACCTGCATGCTAATGGAATGCAAATGAGGCCATAATCAGATGCAAATGGCCCCCCCGTGCCTTGCATGAATTATAGCCCAATTTGCATGTCACCTTTTGAATATCGGGATTTTGCGCATGGCACAATGGTACTTGCGCCACCGCAAGTTGATTGCTCCACTCTGTCAACTTGCGGTGGCGCCAGTTCCACTGCGCCATGCACAGTAACTGTGGCTGGGGTGATATTCAAAGGAGTTGCAATAGCGCCAACTCGCTGAATATCGCCCAGACACCAAGCGCAACTATTTTGCGTGGCGCAAGGACTTGCGCCTATGAATGGCGCAGTTTGAATATCCAGCCCCATGTGTTTAGAACAAATACATATCTGAATGAATGAGGGTTTGGGTGTTTTAGACACTTCTGTATTCATTTTGTTTGTTTGTGTTTGTTTCTTAAATTAAATTGTCATCTTTTTTTTCACATTTTGCCTACTACTAGTAAAAAATAATCAATTATAATTCTTGCATTATAAAATCAGAAAATCTTTACTGGCAATGCTAGCAGTGTATTTCAGTGGAAAAGTGTAAATCTGTTTTCAGATTTTTATAGTGAAATAACACTTTCTACCACTGAAATATTATACTTTTATAGAAATGTGTGATTTTTAGGGCTGCAGTGGGCAGAGCCCTGCAGACCTCTTGCTTCAAGAAAAGGACTTGGCGCATTATTTTCCAATCAAACATGTTGGAGTTGTACTATAGTCACCTCCACATCCGTGGAGCACACCACTTGTTGTCCCCAGTTGCACTGCACTATTTTTCAGCTGAACATGACACTGGGGATTGGTCACCCCCAGTGTCACTGTTATGTTTCTGGGAGGGTGGGTGCTAAGAGTTAGGGTGAGGTGGGTGGGATATGTATAATTTAAAAGAAATAAATGGCAGGTCATGACAGAACATGGCATACTCTGACATGTTCAAGATGGCCACAGCACTGTACTTCACATGCACTAGTAGACACATAAGAACAGTGGAGTGCGGTGGCCATCCTGGACTTGGCAGAGTGTGCTGTGTTCTGCCATGACCCAATGATTTTTTTTCTTTTAAATTATACACATCCAACCCCCACCTGATGCTCCCTCTCAGCACCCACCACCCCACACCTCCCCCAGAAACATAAAAGTGACACTGGGGGTGCCCAATCCCCCAGTGTCACAATCAGGACACCATGATTGTTTACGTTATGTTATACATATCCCTCCATCTGACTCTCCCTCTCAGCACTCACCAACTCACCCCCTCAAGAAATGTTATTCTGATACTGGGGGGGTGCCCAATCTCCCAGTGCAGGAATATTTTTTTTTTCATACCTGTAAAAAGAAAACCATCCATCAACGTCCTTTGAGGCTGTTAGACTCCCCCCACCCAACCTTCCCACTCAGCACCCACCACCCTGCAGCCCCCCAAGTCCTTTCTTACTAATTCTGATCCAAATCTGTAATCCTATCTGGACCGCAGATACATCTTCACTCTTCTAAGCTGGACCATGAACTGAGGAAATCAGGTATGCAGTTAAATGTATTTCAAAGAGAGTTTGAGCTTAGTGGCATAACTTGGTCAGTTTTACATATTTGTTGCCCAGATTTTCAACATACCTTCTTGGGGACCCCTCCTTATGAACAATTGCACTGTCATTAGGCGGCTCTATCCCAAAAGGTGATTTTGCAGCCCCTGCACAAAATCACCTTTCAGGCAGGAATTGAACATTTTTTCTGCCCTTCTTCAAGAGGTGAGGTCATAAGAAGGCTATGTTGAAAATTTGGTGTAAAAATATAAAAAAAAAGCAATGCTATGAGCCTATGTTAAATTTTGTGAACGCAGGCTTGCAACTTTAGTAATTTTCAATATTTTTCCTCAAAATTCACAACATAGCCATATCTTTACACCACCTCATGAGTGTGACAAATGCCATTTTTCAGATCCTAGCCTAAATTTTTTTTTTACATCCAAAAAAGTGATTTCACAGTCCTTGTGTGAAATCACCTTTTGGACAGGAGATGACAATTTTCTCTGCCCTCGCTTATGCGGTGGGGGTCATAAGAAGGCTATGTTGAAAATTTGTTGTAAAAATATTAAAAGACAGCCAAGTAATGAGCCTATGTTGACTTTTATGAATGCAGGCTCGTAACTTTGGTAACTTTCATTTTTTTTCACCCAAATTCACAACATAACCAAATCTTTACAGCACTTCATGAGTGTGACAGCTTTCAGTTTTCAAATCCTGGCCAGAATTTTTTTTTTTATATCCTGAAAGGTGATTTTATGGTCTCTGCATGAAATCACCTTTTGGGTGAGAATTCAAAATTTTCTCTGCCCTTGTTCATGAGGTGGGGGTCATAAGAAGGCATGTTGAAAATCTGGTGTAAAAATATTAAAAAAACAACCAAGTTATGAGCCTACATTGACTTTTGTGAATGCAGGCTCTTAACTTTGGTAAATTCCAATATGTTTATCCCAGATTTACAACATAGATATATCTTTACAGCACTTCATGAATGTGACAGCTGTAATTTTTTTAAAATTCTGCCCAAAGTGTTTTTTCACATTCCGAAAGGTGATTTTGCCGTCCCTGCATGAAATCAACTTTAGGCCAGGAGCTGAACATTTTCTCTGTCCTTCTTCATGAGGCAGGGTCATAACAAGGCTAAGTTGAACATTGGGCCTAGATATTCAAAGGGGTTGCCGCTGGCACAACTGAGTTGCACCAGCACAACCTCAGAAATGCTCCCTTTGGCAATATTCAAAAGAGGGAATTGTGCAGTGCAATTCCCGATGCACTGGGGTGCAAAGATAATGTATGCAGAGCATCCCCAGGGTTGTGTCCATGCATATGTGGCACATCCCAATATTCAGCCCAGGATGTGCAACGCATATGCTGGCAAAACCCTAAAATGAGCCTCATACTGATGCACAAAGTTGAGCCTAAAAAACAAAGGCTCAAAGGGTGGACACCCACAGGTGAGCCGCTGTGCTGCAAGGTACAACACAGCAGCCACCAGCCGTGGGTGGCCACCTGCCCACCCAGTACACTGTGAAAAAGCACCCATAATGTCTCTGGTGGTCCAGTGGTACCCTCTCCCACCCTCCCCTTAGCCTTGATTGTGGCAAAAGCCATCTTTCAAATACCCTGGTGGTCTAGTGGTACACCTTTCCCTGCCTGTCACCCAATTGCTCGATACTCCCAGTTTCCACAGTCCTGTTAGCATAGTGGTCCCCCTATCCCTGCAGCCCTGATCACAGCAAAATCCATCTGCCAAATGCCTGGGTAGAATAGTAGTTCCCCCTCCCTGCCCATAACCCGACCACATGGAAATCCAGGTTCAAACAGTCCTGGTGGTCCAGTGGTTCCCCCTGCCTGCCTGTAACCTGATCACACTATAATCCTTGATTGAGCATTCCCTGATGGTCTAGTGGTACCCCTTCCCCACCCATAATCTGATCACACTATAATCCTTGATTGAATATTCCCTGGTGGTCTAGTGGTTACCCCACTCTGCTCATATCCCCGATCTCCAGTAAAATCAAAGTACAAATTTCCCTGGTGGTCCAGTGGCACCCCATCCCCCTAACCACACAGGACCCCCTGCCCACCCAGTTTCCCCTGTCATCAGCCGGCAGCAGCACACCCACCCACATACCACCAGGGCTGCCCACCAAATGACAACTTACAGTAGCAGCTGTAAGCCCATTGATCCACACTGTGGACCAACGGGCTTGCAGTGCGTACTGAAATAGTACTTTGCAAATATGCGAATGAAAGTCTTCATGCACATACAGGATTTGTGAAGTACTATTACAGTATGCACTGCAAGCCCATTGGTCCACAATGCGGATCAAGGGTTTTACAGCTGCTGCTGTAAGCTGTCATTTGACAGGCAGCCGTGGTGGTATGTGGGTGGGTGTGCTGCTGCCCACCGATGATGGGGGAGTTGGGTGGAAAGGGGGTCCTGTGTGGGTAGGGGGTGCCACTGGACCACCAGGGCTGTTGTTCTTCGACATTACTGGTGATTGGGGATACGGGCAGGGTGGGAAGAACCACTAGACCACCAGGAATGATTGAACATGGATTATCATGTGCTCGGGCTAGGGGCAGTGAAGGGGGTACCACTAGACCACCAGGGATTGTTCAATCAAGGATTACAGTACAATCAGGTTACGGGCAGGGAGGGGGGTGCCACTAGATCACCAGGACTGTTTGAACCTGGATTTCCTTGTGATTGGGGCTATGGGGAGGAAGAAGGGCACCACTAGACTACATGGGAATTTGGCAAATGGCTTTTGCCATGACTGGGGCTATGTGGAGGGAGGGGTACCACTAGACCCCTTCTGGCAGCTGCGCATGCTGTGCAGGGCGCCAGGTGCATTTCACTGGCCTGCCCTGCACAACCCATGCAAATGGGGCCATAATGACATGCAAATGGTCCCATTTGCACCTTGCATGTATAATGGCCCCATTTGCAGACTGTTGGCTGAATAGCTGAATATCAGGAATTTGTATACAGCGTAACTCTGTTGCCCTGATGCAGTTCCCATTTTTGGTATTCAGCCCTGTCTGGGGGTGGATGTGCCAGCGTATTGTATTTGTGCAGTGTCCATTATCTGCTATATTACAAGGGGATGCACCATGGCTCATCTCTTTTGAATATATTCCTGAGTTGCACCAGCGCAACTCAGTTGTGCTGCGCCACCACATGTGTCATTGTCAGGTGCAGTTATGAATATTGGGGCTCTGGTGTAAAAATATTACAAAACTGCAAATTTATGAGCCTACATTACATTTTGCTAACACAGGCTCATAACTTTGATAATTTTCAATATTTTTACCCCCAAATTCCTTGCATGCAGTCCTACTACACTGCAGTTGCAAAGCAGCCACAGTGTAGTTACACTGTAACTACTCCATGGTTAACTGACACTTAAATTGTAACCCAGTGAAGGAAAAGGCAAAGTTTTGTTGCTGAAAGAAGTACCTATTTCTTTAAAAAAGCTAGAAAACTATTTTGAAATAAATAAGTCCTGTAGTTGGCAGTTTCAAACATCACAATACCAGAATTCTATTGAATTATTTTTTACTAGCAGTGTGAAAAGCAAAGGTGAAAAAAAGCACTTATTTCACTGCACAAACTAATAATAGCGTATAGAAGAGCATTATTTGTATAAAATTCCATTCCTTTCAAAATGCTGTTGTACCACAGTTCAAAGATCATGGAATGTGACCATACCCTTCTGTGATACAACAGCATTCTGAAACCTCTAGAGACTGCATAACTTAATTTCATTCTGAAAGTGAAAAAACTGATTTGTGCAGATTTCGCATAATAGTATTCACTATAAAAAATACAGGATGAGCAATGTTATGCACAATCAGTGTGTTCTGCCCCTTCAGGGTTTTGATTCTCATGGATCTCTCCAGCTTTGTTCTCCGGGTCAGAGGAAATCAGAACTCCTCTGTGGCAGAACACACTGGCAGTGTAAAGTTGCCTATCCAGTATTTTCTTTTTTATTTCAAAAGTGGAAAGTAATTACTAATACAGTAACCACAATAAATAGCCAACTGTCTATTTATTAGAAGTGGGCACCTGATCTTTAAAAACAAATAATTAAAGTTAGCATTTTAATTAAAAGAAGATTTCCATGACTGACTCAAAAAAATGTTGAGAAACGCTTTAACAAACTTAGCACATGTGCATAACATATAGCTCATGTGATTGGTAACACATAAACAGATGGGAAAAAATGTCATTAAAAATGTATTAAGTTCCACACAAACAAATGTTCATTGCAAAACAATTGTTATGAAAAAAATGTTCTAAGGCCTTCACAAACAAAAATGTTTACAGTACCAAAATTGTCATGAAAATGTAGAGTCCTTCATCAGGAAAATGTTTAAAGCAGAGAAGCATGAAAAATGGTTGAGAACAAAACTGAAAAAAAGTGTTTATTTTGTACTACAATTTAAGTCATACATTAACTAAATAGAGTAAAAGTTCAGCCACATCTCTTACTGTATGCAGGGTCCACAGGTCCTTGTGCAAAAAAAGGTTAGGGCACATCACATCTTGGCTCCCAGCATGCATGAAGCAAGCCAGGATTCACTTCGTGATTCATGCAGGGCCCTTCTGGCCATGTATTTCCTGTATTTGCCAGGGCCCAGAGGACTCTACAAGAAACAAGTAATGACTCTACATTACCAAAAGGTAGGGACATTCATTGCAATAAGCTACGTAATGTTTCATTAGGATTACAAACTCACAAAAGCAGGGAAATGTGGCATTAGAGTTTTATTTGCCATAACTCCTGGCCTGTTGCCAGGATTTTTGCAAGGGGGCCTTTTTTTTTTGGCAGTCTGTGACCTTTTCATAATGGTGGGTGATCTGGGGGCTGCCAGGCCAGAGAAGCCCTGGGGTCTTACATGATCTGTGGTGTATTTTGTGGCTTATTCTGATGCTAAATAACTCATATCTGAGCTCCCCCCACTCCTTACTCTAAGGAAAAATATCATTATTTGGCTGGCTGCAAAGTGAATACATATATGTATCCAGTACCTGAGGCTAGCAAAATGCTGAAAATGTACTGCACCTGTGTTATAGAATCTGTAGCTATAGTTGGCTGGGCATTGTACTGCCTTATGTAGTACAACACCCAGTCAACCAGAACTACTCCTTGCTGCTGTGCCTGCTGTCTTCCAGGCCAGGGGTTTGGAAGCCCTGGGGTACTAAATGCTCTGTGGTGCATTTTGTGTCTTATTTCAAACCTAAACAGGGAGCAGTAACTTGCCAGTGGTGTGGCATCCCAATGCAAAGTTATTGTCTCCAACCCACTCCTAATGCCCACCCCTACCCCAAATGGGTAAACTGAGCACCCCACTTAGAAAACAAAATGTGACAGAAATCTTTGTTCAGTACCAGGCACCCCACTTGTTGCCCCCCCCCCATTTCCAGCAGTATGGTAGGCATATAATTCCTTAGGGAGGGAAAGGTAACTTGACAGTGGTGTTGCATCCCAGTGCAAAATTACCTTCCCCATCCACCCCAATGCCAAACACCCCCTCCCACCCATCTTCCACACATACTGGGTATCCCACTTAGTAATAATGAAAAAAAACAACATGTTGGTTCAATATTAGGCACCCACTTATTGCCCCCCCACCAAAAAATAAATCTGGTGGGTATGTTATAGAGTTCATAACATGAATGCTCACCAGATGTTGTAAATACGGAGTGTGTGATGGCTGGAGGTGATCACTTTTCAGTATAATGCCACATCACTGAAAAGTTAATCTACTCTATAGCACCCATCCTCAATGCCTACTCCCATTTCTTTAGTCAATGCAGGTCACACAATGTTCCTAGCCCAAAATGACCACAAAGATTATGCACAATCATTTTAAATGAAAACAGTTGAACTAAAGAGATCCACACCCAAGTGTGAGGCTGGTCCCAGTTTGCAGTTGTACAGTTTGGCATCTGGTTGTGGGGATCTTATTGCTGGCTGTTCCCCTTTTAAGCAGTCAATATAGTGCTGTGGATCAACATATTGTATATTAAATATGGCAGTTACAACACACTTTCAAGTATTGCTTTAGCCATCATCTAAAAAAACTGTCTGCATCTACACACACAGATCCTTTCTTTGCAAAAATGATCTACATATAAAACTACTGTGTATTTGTTTGATCTTTAATAACCAGGCAATACCCACTAGGCATAAGTGCCTGTTTTCAGGAGCGCCCCAGGAGCACTGGGGAGATTGAGTTAAGTACTGTACAAGCACATGCTCATTCATTGATAGCTCAGTGGACTGCTGGCTGTGGAGGAGAGAGGAGGTCTGTGCCAGTCACTCGCTCGGGTTTGTGATGGGGTGGAGCAGGGTAGTGGGACATTGTCTGCAGGGCTGGGTGGTGAGGGTGCACTAGACCACCAGGGAATGAAATTTTAATTCACGGAGCGGAAATATGGAAGGGGTTCACTATATCACCAGGGAGAAATGTTTTTTTTTTACTATGCAGCAGGGGATTGGGATGGGAGGGTTACACTGGATATCAAGAAATGATGTCCTGGACTGGTTGTGTAGGTGATTTGGTGAGGGGAGGGACTGCTAGCCACCAGGGATTTTTTAAAATATGGGGCTGGTGATCGGGTAGAAGAGGGACTGCTAGCCACCAGGGAATTAATTTGTAAATTTTGTATTATCAGGCAGTGATGCAGGGCAGGCTGAATTTCCATGAAAAGATTGAGATATGCTACAATGGCTTTTAATGACACCACCAAAAACCAGGCAGATGCACAAAAAAACCATTAGAAGTAAAAATCGTGGTTAAATGCCTAAACTTCCTGGAGAAGCACCAAGCCCAATTCGTTCACTGTAATTGGAAGGCTCTGCCTATCATTTGATGGACAAGCAGCCATCCACTTCCACTTCCTGAGCTATATAAGCAGTTCCCCTCAGCCTCTTTCTGAAGCACTTTTTCTTTGCTGCTGAAGCCTGTGTCCGTCAGTCCTCTGAGCTGGTTGGAATTACCTCACTGGCTGGGGCCTGTGGCCCCCACAACTTGCTGCTCCTCCTAGTCTCTGCTGGACTTCTGTGTTTATTTTCCTGTTTTTGGTTTGTATTTTGCCTTCGGCTGTGTGTGCTTCTTTCTGTTTTGTTCCCTGTTTTCTGTGTTCATGTGTATTTGGTTTTGTCTTTTGGGGAGGACTTTGTTTCTAAGCTCATAATATATTACTACCCCAGGGCTCATACTGCTTCCTATAAGTTACTCACCACTCTCAAATTACTTGTAATGCAACTGCAAACATGATATGTGTTTCTGCTCACCCCTGGCTGCTCCATGTTGCATACCTGATTAATTTCACCTGACTCAGATTTACTCTGACCCTAGCTATACAGCTCAATCATGTTCATTTTGCTTACCTCATTGCAGCAGCTTCTTTGCACTGCCTGGTTATGCCTGCTTCAGAAGCATTGTGTCGCCTTATGTTATTGCAGTTTTAAAACTCGGTGAGCTCCATTCAGATTGTTCACTTATGCTATTTCCCTGTTGGTATACTACTTTTTCACGCTGAGGTCAGCTAAAGTTCCTACTGAGGCTGTTAAACTAGCTTTAATATCTGCATGTGGTTCTCGGGCTGAGCCCTTCCATCATTTTCTTATTTTTCCTACGGGGGGGACTGGGAAATGTCTGGGGAGTCGTGGCCCCATGAGGCTAATTATATCTGTTCTAACTCCTTCTTTGCCACCAAAAATCCTCAGAGTATTTGTCACTTTGATTTAGCTTTTACATGCCTGGCTGGCTTGCCCCACTATCATGCTGCCCCCATTTATGTTCATGTCCCATCATTTCTACTGTGTTAGTTTATTTATTTATTTATTTATGTCTGATCTCGAATTAACCATTTGAGCTCAGAGCTCTTTACATAGGTTCCACGTCTGCCTATTCCTATTGCTTACTGACCCATGTGCTGGTTCGATTATTGTTATGCTTCCCTGTACCATTACCCTGCTTTACTGAACTATGTCTGGATCAACCCCTGATTTATGTAATTGTTGCTCACTGCTCCCTGCCATCTGCCCTCTGTACATGTCTCGGCACTCACTGTTTACTCAGCTCCTCAGTAGTCCCTGGGCAAGCCAGTCTTAGCATTCTGGTGTGGGGTCTCCCTAGAGCTGATGGTCTCGCTCTGCACCTGGAGTTCGCAGCTTGGGCATGCGAAGCCTGGGGTGGGGTCCTCTCACCTGTTCTATAGCTGGGAATGTCCTATCACTGGGTGGACCTTTAGTTGTCAACCATACTGATGGCACCCCAAGTTGTAGTATTTATGACTCAGCCATGAAGGGAGGTTACAACGATTTCCTTTAGCTCCAGTGTTCCACTTTAAGGTAGTCTGTTGGCTGTAGTGGTTCCCTGGCAAGGCACCTGCACTGCATTCTCCCCACGTCCCCTCAGGTTCATCTGTTTTGTTTTTGTTTTTTTGTTTTGCCTTGGTAGGCCGGGTGCATGCCTGGGGTGGTCGTTGCTCTCCTCGTCCCTTCTCGGAGTTGGTTTGTTGCAGAGCAAACCAGCTCACAACCCTCCACAGCATTCCTGTTCAAAGGATAGAGTGAGAGTTTTCCTCTAAACTGGAATATTTTCCATCCTTTCTTGTTTGGGGCTTTCTAAATTGCAGTAGCAGAACTGTCACTAACTAAATTATCCTACACCTTGGATCCCCAGAGATTTCCTCCTCAAAGGGATTTTTTTTTCTCTCCTCTGTGCCAAAGGTCATAATACCTAGTTAATAATTCCTAGTTCCATTAGTTAGGATCCACAGTTGGATAGAGGAGGATGATGTCCCTTCTTGGCTGTTCCCTCTCTCCTTAGGAAGTCCCCTCTCCCCTTTTCAACCCATCAGACTCATCCCATGGCTCCCCTGTTTTCTCATTGCAAGATCAAGCTGCCTCATGTTTGTTTATTACCATGGCTCACAACTCCTGATGTTTATATGTATCTTACTACTTCCTTGGGTTGCCCATATGCTTCATACTATTGCTTCTTTTTGGGGGATTCTTCCTAAGGTACCTTTAGCCAAGGGAAGCATCCCATGGCACCCCTAGGGGTGGTACCCTCTGGAGGGTTCCTTGCCTTGGTACCCCTACAGGGTGGTAATTCCTCTGGAATAGAGAGTGCGAACAGCCAAACCTAAGTAATACAGTTGCACAAGCATAACACTTACTGGCTGTGTAGGCCACTGAATTGGAAGGATTTGCCTATGGTTCAATGGACACGCAGCCAGCAACTCCCAATTCCTGAGCTATATAAGCAGTTCCCCTCAGCCTTTTTCTGAAGCACTTTTTCTTTGTCCCACTATCCTCCCCTCCTCCTCCGGTGGCAGCGCATCTCTCCAGGGGGTTCTGCCTAAGGTACCTTTAGCCAAGGGAAGCATCCCATGGAACCTCTAGGGGTAGAGGGTTCCTTGCCTTGGTACCCCTACAGGGTGGTAATTCCTCCAGAATAGAGAGTGCGAATGGCCAAACCTAAGTAACACAGTTGCACAAGCATAACACTTACTGGCTGCATAGGCCATTGAACTGAATTTAAATAAAATTCCTCCATATGCCCCATTTACATCCAGGTACATCCTGAGTCACAATTTCAGCAAGAGAAGATTTGGTTCACCAAAGAACCTATGAGAAAACACTTCCTTGCCAGTATGTTACCCTGTATATGCAAGCTATGCTATGTCCCTACTTACACGATTCACAGCTTATGCAGCATGGCTGTCCACCTCCTTTCCGCTTCTGGACTGGAAGTTAGACAAATAATGGCCATGACCACAGTAAGAGTCCTTGCTGAGAAGCTATTGGTGTCCCAGCCTGGAAGACTGATGACAGTTGTCCAAAATACTGACTGGAAAACCCAAAATGACACCAGCTACTCTGCAAAAATCATGCAATGCAGGAAGCATGTCCTCCATGTTCATTGATGTCTTCCATGTCACTGCAATGTCCCACTAATGATCCCGGTGACATCTTCCTGACTCAAATAAGCACTCATGTCTCTACTGATGCAGCCACAACAACTGAAAACAAGAAGTGTCCTCAAAGCACTCAAAATGACAAGAAACCTGACATACCATTTGAGAAGTACTTTAACATTGGGACACTGCAAAGGAACATTCAAATTAATTTGTACAGTTATGTCTCAAAGTGATACCCATCACTAATACAGTTATTTTTTTTTATGTAAGCTGCAGTATCCTAATTTAGCCTAGATGTTCATCAAGTTTAACCCCCCTCAAAAAAAATTTACAGACTTGTTTTTGAACATGTTACTTAATGTTTTTTTTAACAAAAACCTTAATGTGTTTATTAAAAGTTCTCATATTTATTTAATGTAGTCTCTAGCACTTATAACACATGGAACATTTTATGTTACTTCAGTATTTATTGCTTTATTCCTACAAATATTCTTCATAAAGACATTTAAAAATTTATGACAGACTATGCTTCTTTCTTATAGTTATGTTGGTATGTTGTCCATTTCATAATCACAATAAGGCACTCCCAGGGGTGTGTTGGGGTGAGATAACAGCCCTTCTTTGGTGTTATACTTCAATCCACCCAAGGTGGGCTGTTATCCCAACACAGTGCACCACCCAGCATGCCTTATTGCGTAATTTTAACAGACATTCAGAACACTACTGGTTGAACAGTTTTATTTAAAATTGGCCTCTCCATAGCAAACACAGGAAAAAGGTACATTCTGTACACAGTGTTTTATAATGTTTTTATAATAACAATAAGGCACTTTCAGGGATTAAATTAATAATCAGTTAATAACACCCTAAGAACAGTGTGGCCCTCAGCTGTATCATATGGCACATTACACTACAATGGGGTGAATAAAGAGCTATTGATGCCTCAAAGAAAACTTAAAAAACATAATAATTAGGTACAATTCTGCTTGGATTCCATTTGTATTTTACATATTTCTCCTTCCCATAATTTAGTACTAAGGAAATATGTATGAATATATGATCTTTATCCCTTAGAGCTCATTTTGAGTTCATCTGCTGATATAGCTTACTCCTTACTTCAAGTCATAATCCTCTGCTGTGACATCATAATCTGTTGTCATGGGAGTAACTGTGAGATTGCCTATGACCTCAGGTAGGGAGAAAGCAGCAGAAATAGATGAACTCTTCAGGAGCAAAGATCCTGTTTTCATGTAAATAACCTCAGTAATAAATAATATAGAGGATGGATGCAGAACTAATGGGAAATACAAGCTGTAATTATGTTTTGTTAAAGTTCTCCTGAACATATCACCAGCTCTTTAACAGTCTTAATCTTAGCCCTGATTGTACCTAACTGCTTAACTGTATTGTTGAGGCACCTGTTCGAAAAAGCTATTTGAGTACCAGTCTATGTGAATTGAGTCTAAAAACACTTTGCATTTTAAACATTGCTCAGAGATTTCATTTTTCAAAAATAAAACAAAGCTCACTGCACCTTGTACCATAAGCTCATGTCTTGTCTGAAGTCCTTTTCCACTCATACCTTCTTCTAGTACATAAATGGAAAGTGGAAGGTAAGAGAGCGGCTTGGGCCTCATCAGTGTCAATGACTCAGCAGGTAGCACACTCGCCTCTGAGCCTGGGAGATCAGAAGGCTGTGGGCTCTATCCCCACATCAGGCATTTGGGTTAAATCCCAATACTGACACAGTAGAGCAGCATGAGGGGGTGCTGCACTCCTAAGGTGCTGTCTTTCGGATGAGACGTTAAACCAAGGTCCCATCTGCTAGTTCTGGTGGTAGTTCAGGTGAATGTTGAAGATCCCATGGCACTTCTTGAAAAGAGTAGGGGAAATTTTGGGGGGAAAGGGTGCAAAATTCAAGACATTTGAAAGTCCTTTCCAGAGCTGTTCAGGTGAAGTCTATATTATCCCACAGCTTCCACTTGCATACTGTGTGACCCTAAGCAAGTCACTTAACTTCCCTATGCTCCCAGGTTGCTCCTGTAAAAAAGCTTTCAGCTTAGTGTGCTACTCCTGGTTAAACAACTAAATAAAATAAATAAAATTATCACCAACCATCCATCTTCTAACTAGCTCCATCCTGTCTAGTCTTCCTCTGTTTCCTTAATTCTGTCTGTATCTCTTTTTATGCCTTTCCATGAGACCAGTGTTCACTGTCTTACTCCACTCATATGGGACCAATGTGTATCTCTATGTGCATTTCTATATATCAATATTTTTCCTGTTTTGGTAATGTTTTACTTCATATTTCCCTCTCTCTTTATTGTTTTTTTCCTTTATTCAGCTCTTTTTTTTTTCCTGTCTTTCACCAGAGCTCCTTTCCCTATATCAACAGTTCTCAAACTTTGTCATAGTGAGCCTCCCCTAAGCCATGGAAAAGATCTTGAGCCTCCCCCAAAATACTGAAATATGTTTGGGCCTCCCCATAGAAAATAGCCTACTTTTCACAGTGCATCAGGAATAAATTGAAACCTCTTTGCATAGCTGGCTTTCATGTTATTAAGCTTATTGTAACCTCCCCCCCCAAAACAGGAAAAACCTACTTGCTCCAATATTTTGACTCTTGAACCATTGTTACCCCTTACTGCCATACCTTCATGGGTCAGACTGCTTTTTCTGTTTCCCCTCTAACTGGAATAACCTTCCTGCTGACCTCTGCCTCTCACCCTGCTCTTAAGCAACTTTTCAGGGATCATTTTGCTCACTCCTGCTCTTATTCCTAGTACCCGTATGGTTAACTCTTGTATAGTATTTGGACAGCTCTGCTGCCAGTCTAATTGATCACTTGTTCCTCACATTGTTAGTCTATTGTTCGTAATTTGTTTGCACTTTTATTCATTTTGTATTGCTTGTGTGTTTCACAGTTACATTTTGAATTGTATTCTCTCACTACCCTTCCCTGGGTACACCTGAAATAAGCCATGGCTCAGTGTACAGTACCTTCCCTGGTCACCGACTTGTGAATAAATACATAAATTCACTTACTATTATCCTCTTTCAGTTTGCCTCGTCTCTTCACACAAAATCCATAAAGTTTAAAATTGAAATATAATACTTTTTTAAAGACTTGTTTGAGCCTCCCCTGGAACAGGTTGGGGCCTCCCAAGGGAGGCTGGCCTCACCATTTGAGAACCCCTGCCCTATATCCTACATATGTCCACCCACACTACCACTCCCAAAAAACACCTCTGTTTCCCTTTTTCCTTTTTTTATATCATAATATGAATACAGTTTTCCCATAATCTATGTAAAGTCTTCCTTGCCATCTTCTCTGTGTCCCTCTCATAAACTTGCTGAAGTGAAATAATCAAATTCTTTAGCATCATCTCAGGTAGCATCTCCTGCTGCTGGATAACCCATTTGCATCTTGCTTGCCATATGAAGTATTTAAGTAGTGCAAACATAATCTGCAATGTGTCCTTATGAAACCACTTCCATTTGTTTGTATACACTGCATGAACTATTTCTGTGTAGGATAAATTCTGAAACAAGCTGGTCTTCCATGTTCTATTTACATTGTCCCAGAACATTTCCGTGAATGCGCATTCTGAGAACAGATGCTCTTGCATTTCCAGGATTTGTGTGCATGAACTCATTAGGCAATATCTTTCCACCAACTGTTTATGTTTAAGATTGTTCTTTAGGTTTAATCTCCCATGAATACTCAGCCACAGCATGTCCCATGCAAATGTTGGTATCCTTGCATTGGTTAGTTTGGATAATGTAATCTGTATTTGAGCTGTTGGGCACTTTGGTATTTCTAACTCCTGCTTCATTTTCAACACCATTGCATCATACAGCTCTTGTCTAGTCTTAGGTTTTACATTTTGTCCAGTAATTTTCAGTTTAATCAGCTCCTGAATCATAGGTTTCACATAACCCGGGACTACTGTAGTTCTAGATAGTACTCTGCTGTTCCCAGGTCCCCATATCATTTTGCAAATCTCCACCCATTCAAAAACCACCTTTTCCCATGGTTTCCTTTCTACCACTAGTGTGGGAAACATATTATCAAACAATCAAAATCTTTATTTAACCAGGCGAACATCATTGAGCTAGCTCATTTTTGAGATGGACCTGGAAAGGAGTGGTTAACAATACAGACAAAGGAATACTCACTTACACCATAATTGGGTAAACAATATATACAAAAAGAATCCACATTTACATAGTATTTACATAAAGCAGTAATTATACACAGGAGATTTATAATACACATGAAATAGAGTATTAAAAAGAGCCATTAAGCTAAGACCATTAAGAGTATGCAGCTAAAAAGTATAGCAACTGTAGTACAGTATATACAGGTGAAACCTATGCAACTATAATTACAGCGTGTATTTGAAGTAAGTACAGTAAGTAAAATGTTATTTTTTAAGCACTTTTCAAAAACCAAAGTGCTGTACAGAATTAAAACTAACACTTAAAAGAAAACAACAATTAAAACAATAATAATAATAACAAGCAACCTTGAACACAATTATCGATTGAAGGAGCTTGGTGGGTCATGGAAGAGGTGGGGTGGTGGATGCAAGATGGTGAGTAAGTAGAGGTACATGGTACATGGAGTGCCAGCAAAGGCATGTAGTGATTGCAGGGGGGAGGGTCACAACATTTAGGGAGTGAAAAGCAAAACACCATGACAGTGTCAAGGGGGGTAACCAAGGAGTATAGGTGTGAGCCAGGGGGACATGGCAAAGGAACTAATGATAAGGAAAAAACACAGGGTCAGGACAGAAGAAGCAGTCAAGTAAATTCTTATAGGCTCTAACATTGCCCAAGAGGGGTGGAAAAGAAGTACCAACAATGGGATGCACTGGAGCAGATGGAGCTGAAGCTAGGGGAAGGTGACATGAGGGGAAGCAGTTACAGATACCTTGAGCTAGAATAAAGTTCTTTGAAGGCTGATAGTTTGACTGAGTAGGCCAACTTCAGGGTTTTTTGCAAGTTGTTCCAGAGAGAGGGTAAAGCATGAGATATGGCAGACCTGCAGAAGCGTGACAAGGGAGATAATGGAGGAGCTCCTTAAGGCATATTTACCTATCATACCTAGAGGAAGACAATTCGAGATGTACTGAGGCAACATCTTCGTAATGGCCCTAAATGTCCAGAGAGCTGCATTCCTCTGTCTTCTGTAGTTAAGGGATGACCGATCTACTGCGGCGTAAAGGGAGCAGTGATGTGTGGAGTAAGGGACACCAGTTTTGAACTTCAAGGCCCAATGGTAGAATGTGTCTAATTTAGCCAGAGCAGACACGGGGACTTGGCTGTAAAGGAAATCTGCATAGTCCAATAAGGAAAGGAATGTGGTTTGGGCCAGTCTCTTCCCGGCATCCAGTGTTAGAACATTTTTGATCCTGTAGAAGAGGCCAAGCCTCTGCCTAAGCTTCTTTAAGAGATCCTCAGTGTGATCACAAAAGGAAAGCTTTTGATCTATTCACACCTCCAAGTATTTGAATTTAGTAACATATTCCAGTGATTTGCCAAGAGTGTGGATATGGGGAATATTACCTTGAGTTGTGGGGTTATTAACATATGAAAAGGGAGAAAAAAACATCACCTTTGTTTTTTTGCAGTTCAGGAGCAGTTTCTGGTGCAGTGGTTATAGCTGTAGAAGATTAAATTCTCGTTGCAGATCCCTACAAGCTGCTTCCATAGAGGGTCTTCCGATATAAAATACTGTGTCATCAGCAAATAGGTGGATTTTAGAAGATTTGATGTCAGCGTCAATATTGTTAATGTAATTTGCAAAAAGCAGTGGACCTAATATAGAGCCTTGCAGTACACCCCTCAGTAGAGGTTTCAGGGATGAGAATTCCCCTTCAGCCTTGACCTGCTGCTGCCACCCTGTTAGATAGTTCAAGAACCACCTCAGCGATTGGGGGTTGCAGCCGATGTTTCTGAGGGAGACAAGGAGCAGCTCGTGGTCAACCATATTGAATGCCTTGCTTAAGTCTAGAAATACAGTGCAAACAATGTTCTTGGAATCCTAAGCATACTGCCAGTGATTGGTGACCTTTGAAAGGGCTGAAATAGTACTGTGATGAGACCAAAATCACGACTGATAAGGACTGAGCAGGTTCCCACTTTCAAGGTAGTTCCTGAGCTGCACGCTCACTATTTTCTCCAACAGTTTGGAAAGGATGGGAAGTAAGGAGATTGGTCTACATTTATTCAGGTCACTGGGGTCTCCAGATTCAAAAAGGGGGATTATGTGAGCTGTTTTCCATATGGGAGGAATATCGCCTTGCAAAAGGGAGAGGTTAAAAAGGTGCATTATGGGCACAGCCAGGATGTGAAGACTAAGCTTCAGGAAGAATGGGTCCAATTGGTCTGCCCCTGCACTCTTCCTGATATCCAATTACAGGAGGAGATCCTCAACTTCTTTCAGGGTGCTAGGCTGGAGGAGAAGGCCATGCTTGTGACTGGATCTGGTAAGTCTGGTACTCCAAGACTAGAACAGAGGTTATTGGCAGGGGAGGCATCGAAAGCAAGACCTGCAGTAGCAAAATGGTTATTAAAAGTGTCCAAGATAGTTGATTTATCTGACACCGAAGTTATGCTAATGGTGATTTTTGTGGGTAAGGTGCTTGTAGCTGCGTGCCCTTGAATATCCTTGATGGTTTTCCAAATGTTTGCTGAGCACTTGGTGGAAGTGTCCAGTTCTTTGTGGAAATAGCTAGCCTTAGCCTCCCTAACCAGATTGGTACAGTGGTTTCTAGCCTTCCTGAACAATGTCCAGTCATCTGAAAGTTTTGATTTCCGAGTTTTTTTCCAAAGCCAGTCTCTATGCAACAGGGAGGCCTTTAATTGGGCCATAAACCAAGGACATGATTTATTTTTAGAATAAATCTGGACCAATGGTGCATGTTTATCCAGAGCCCCTACATGATTTCCTGGAAGATATCATAGGCTGCAGGCACAGTGTTGGCCAATTAAAAACCCTGCCTTCTCGAGGAATCTTGCAAGTCGGAGAGGAGTGCGGAGATGTCAAAATTATGCTATTTCCTTATGAGTGAGAATTTGGAACAGGATGGTAGTTTTGGGGTGGATCTTACAGCTGCTATAATACAGTGGTCGCTGAAATCCAAGAGGGACACTCCTACATGTGAAAACAGATGGGGTTTGCTTACTAAAATGAGATCTAGAAGTGTACTATTTTTAGGGCACTTTTTGTTTGGACTTGTTGCTTCAGAAATGAGTTGTGAAAGACCAAAGGAGTCACAGATAGTCTTTAGGGGTAAGGAACTATTGGAGTACAACTCCATATTGAGATCCCCTAGTATAATAATCTCCAATTGAAGGGATCCCATCGTATTATTTATATGGTCCAGAAATTGTAGCCCCATGGATAGAGGTCTATCGCATCCTAGGATGCATATTGAGACATAGGAAGATAGCCTGACATTGAGAGTCAGGCTCTCAAATTCCTTTGGTAGTGAGGATGAATCTATAACAGATGCAAACAATTTCTCCTTGGCAGTTGTACAGACAGTTGGTAAGACCACATCTGGAGTACTGTATACAGTTCCGGAGACTCCATCCCCACAAAGACATAAACAGGGTGGAGACCATCCAGAGGAGGGCAAACAAAATGGTGCAGGGTCTGCACCAGAAGACCTATGAAGAAAGACTAAAGCAGCTTAAGATGTGTAGACTCAAGGAAAGGAGGGAGAGGGAGGACATGATAGAAACTTTCAAATACCTCAAGGGAATCAATAAAGTCCAAGAGGGTAGCATCTTTCAGAAAAAGTGTTGTGCAAGAACAAGGGGGTACAATTTAAAGATAAAGGAGAATGTCTCAAAGGTAATGTGAGGAAGAATTTCTTCACAGACAGGGTTGTAGATGCATAGAATAGCCTTTCTGAGGAGGTCATAGAGTCAAAAACAGTGGGGGAATTCAAGAATACATGGGACAGACATAAGGCAATTCTAGTGGGGGGGTAGGAGGAAGTAGGCTGTTGGTTAACTAGGATCTGCAGCTTATCCATTAGGTAGGGAACTGGGCAGACTAGGTGGGCTAAGCGGTCCTTATCTGCCATCAAATTCCATGTTTCTATAGATGGCAACTCCTCCTCCTCTGGTGAGCCTATCAGTTCTGAACAAGGTATAAGATGGGATATTCACCTCACTATATGGGGTACAAGGTCTGAGCTAAGTCTCAATGACCACGAGTATATCAGGCATTGTATAAGAAGTCAGTGCTTGAATAAAGGCAAACTTATTTAGTAGACTGCACACATTAATATGCATAAAGCTCAATCCTTTGATACTGGCTAGGTTAGCAGGTGAAAAGATTGCTGCAGGAGGACCAGGGTTGATTTCGACATTACCAGAACATAATAATAAGAGCAGCAAGATTTTCTTGATAACTTCAAGTAGAAGTCTATGAGCTTTAGGTGAAACTCACTTAGAGTTGCTATTACATAGCTTTGGGGGGGTTCCTGAGCTGCATGCATAGGGGGCCAAGTAATGTAAAAAGAAGAACTCTGGCTATAAAAAGCAAGGCATGCTGGGCAAAGAATGCAGAGATAAGTGGGATCTTGAACTCTGTTACCCTCGTGGAAGAAGTACCAGTTTGTCATGGGGGTTGGAAAGGAGGATCTAAATTAGGTAACATAAAAGCCAGTATGTGAGAATCTGTAGTGCTGAAGGAAACCAGACAATCCAAAGTAGAGCTGTAACTGCCCATGCTGCAGGGAGACCTGTGCAAACTAACATGGGAATCCAGGGTGCAGAACAGCATGAGATGGAGTCAATTAAGGAAGTAAAAAGCCCCCATTATGCTGGATGCACCCAAAATTGACTACTGTTTTGCAAGCTTCCTGTATGCAGGAAATGGGTAGCAGCAACAAGGGATCTCAGATCAGATCTAGAGCAGAATTGATTAAGATGATCTTGCAATGAAGACCAGAAGATGGCAGTATAAATATTTTCCACAGAGTCAACAAGGTCATTGCCCAAACAAGAGGATTGTCTTACACATAGATCAGAAAAGGGTGTGGCCAATCAAAATGGTTGTCCAGGACAGTGGGAATGGACTGAGTGTATTTAAAGGAGGCCTGGGGGTGGGGGTGGAGAGGGTGAAAAATCAGCCTAGCTAGAAGCAGGTCAGCCATCCAAATGGAGCTTTGCTGCCCTTGGAGTAGCCAATCAACTTCTTCCTTCGGCAGCTAATCACTTCCTTGGATTTGGAGCCAAGCAAGAATGCAGTACCTGGGGTGAAGTTGGTGGGGAAAGCTGTCTGTGGTGCAGTAGCTTGGAAAGCGTCTGGTGGCTTCCTCCAGCCAATCGCTTAGTCAAGGATGGCCCGTTGGGGCAGCATCTGAGGAGAGGAAGGGGTGGAGGTTACAGATAGTCTCAAGCACAATGGCACAGCAGGACACTTAAGGACAGGGTGGTGATTAGGGTATTAGTGAGGTAGGAGACACAATATTACACAAAGGGTGGAGAAGGAGAGTGTGGGTGTGTGTGGAGGGCTCCACAGCCCAGCAGACACAATTAAAATGGGTACCTGAATTGAATGTGAATTAAATCTAGTTAAATTATACTATATAAAAATACTATAATAAAACAGTCCTGTATCTATCATGCCCATACCCCTCTCTTTTACCCTTTTATATGTGTTCCCTCTCTTTAACGGGTTCAAACGACTCCCGCACAGTCCCTGAAAAAATACACTATATAACTTGGTTTTTAGTGTTTTTTGGGGGGGGAGGGGGATATAACTGATATAAAAAAATATTGGTACCAGTATGTTTTTTATTAACAACACCCTTTTTCATTTTGAGATCTGTAAGCCCTTCCAAATCAGTGAAATTCCTTCCGCTTTCTTCAACTTACTTTCCCAATTTAAGAGAGTCAAATCTCCATTCCCTAATATAATGCCAAGAATTGTGATGGAGTCCTGTGCAAGTCTATTATCTGTATAACTGGTTTTGGTGGCATCCGAAGAGCCTCCAGTCCATGTCCCTTCACTTTTCTCAAAGTTAATGTTTGATCCTGAGTTCCAAGATGATGTTTTTAATCTCGCCCTCATCTGTTCCTTTATCTATTACCATTATCACATCATCGGCATAAGCCAAACATTTTAAAGAGGGCCCCATTTGTGTTAAGGATATTCCTGTGATTAAGGCAGACTTCTGGATAGATCTATAAAAGGGATCAATGCAGTAAACATATAATAAGGGGCTAAGGGGCAGCCTTGTCTAACACCTCTCTGTAGTTGTACTGTTCTACCAGTCCATCTATTTATTCTTGGGGTAAGGGTAGCCCCCTGGAACAAGCCGGTTACCCACTGTACAAATTTGTCTGGTATTCCATAATGTCTTAGAACTGAAAATAGGAAGGGATGTGATAAAGAGTTGAAAGCCTTATGCTGATCCAGGCTAAGGACATACCCTTCTTCAGTCCCCAACCTGCCTCTTTGAAATAGTTCTTTTAAAATTATCAGATTGTCTTGAATACCCTTCTTTGGGATTGCGCAAGTTTGTGCTTTGCAAACTACACTATTTGCGACCTGGGCTAACCTTTTTAATAATACTTTAGCCAAAATTTTAAAATCAACATTCAACAGGCTTATAGGCCTCTGATTTTTCAAATCTTCTTTCTTCTTTTTTTTGTACAAAAAAAAATTAAGTCTGCTTCGGTCATAGATTTTGGTAGCCCGCTTGATTCCAGTATCTCATTAAATAACAAAGCAAGGTCTTGCACTAGACATTCACTTTATTTTTTATAAAATTCCCCTGTGATCCCATCTGTCCCAGCAGATGTGCCATTCTTTAATGTAGTTATTGCCAACCATACTTTCTCTTCTTCAATAGACAGTATTAAAGCGGCCCCCTAAGGTGACAGCACAGTCAGAACCTCCAGTTTCCCTAGGTAGTCTGGAGATATTTGCACCACTGGAGGTTCTCCAAACAAATTTTTAACATGTTACTGTACTATCTGTAACATTTCTTGTGTGGTAGAAACATACTGCCTTCTATCATCCATTACCTGTGTCATTATTTTTTTTCTGTCCTTATTTGGCAGTCCTTAAATGCATTAAAAGTCTATCATTTACATTAAGTCCCAAACCTCATCTCCTGCTGTAATGATTTAGCTCTATCATACTGTTTTGCAAACATTTTCTAGTTTAACACATTTATTTGTGCATTAAAATCCATCTTTAAGGTTTCTGTTTTAGAAATCAGGGCCTGGAGCTGTTTCCTAAGGCCTAGGTAATCCAAATAGGATTTTAGAGACTGTTTACTTGCCCTATTTTGGAAAAAATTCCTTTCTCAAGATTTTCATCTCCTCCCACCACTCCATTTGTGAGTCATACAGACATTGTACTGATTTCCTTGCCATCTAAAATTTATCCCATTCCCTATTAATCTCTTCTGAGTCTAACAGGGAGCAATTCAAATGCCACGGGCCTTTTCCACATTTAGGGCTATTTTCCCAAGCTAGATACATCAACAGACCCCTATGGTCTGAGAAATCAAAGCATTGTATACATATGTTCTATACTGATAAAGTGGTAGACACAAAAAAAGAATCTATTTGTGTTGAGAGGGGTATTTTCCCCCATGTTATGTTTCGTTCTGTATGCTTCCTTTAAACAGGTATTATTAACTACTTCATTTAATGCATTAGAATCACAGTACAACTTACTGGTTTTTAGGCCTCTATCAGTTATTTGCATAGCGCAGTTAAAGTCGCCCCCACATATCACCAGCCTGTATGTGTGCAAGTAGGGTTGGATTGTCCTAAACTGAGCAAACCAGTTTGTTTTTACTCGTGGGGCATAACTATTCACTACTCTAAGTCTCATATCGCCAAACTGTATATCTAAAATCAATGCCCTCCCAGGTTCTAAATCTTGTAACCTGGTAACCCTCATTTGGGGATTGTTGAAAAAAATTTCCACCCCATCACAGGTGTCCTTGCCATAGGACCAAAAGGTTACCCCTTTACCCCAAAGCTTTGAGGCTTGAGCTATTTCAAAAAAAGTTTTGATCCTTGGCATCCTGGACAAATATTATATCTGCTTTTGAAGACTGTAGTTCTGAAAGAAAGGTCAGTCATCTCTTCCCATTCTTGTTGCTATTAACCTTAATAGACAGCAGCTGTAATGATGTCATGTCTTATTAAGATTGAAAAAAAGATTTGTTTACATCTTCATCACTTTGGTCTAATATTCCTCTTTTTTTTCTCTTTCACTCTTGTATCCCCATCTTCTTTCTCTGAAGAGTGATCTACCATGGAAGATGATAGTGAGGAACAATCAGACTCACCCTCCTCATCTGTGTCACCCCAGTCATTTACTTGTGCCAGTATTTTGTATGGGTTAGTCGGTGTTATTTTCTGTTTCCCTTCCGTAACCTTCCAATCTTTCCCTTTTGGATCTTTCTTGGCACTAAGCCTGGTTCGAGGTCATTTCTTATACTTCACTTTTTTAAAGGGTGATTCCTGTGATTTAGGAGGAGGTGGGGGCATCGAGGACAGAGTCATATCCTGTATCTTCTTCCCCTCATCCCTTACATCATTTTGGGGTGTCGTCTTGTCCTGACTCAGAATGACTGGCCTATCTGTCTCCTTCCCTGGTGAAAGTTGAGTGTGTGTGGGGGAGGTATTTTTGGTGGATGGGAAGTGCAAGCTTGTGAGGCATCGTGCCACACATCTACATGCTGTACATATTTTCTCATATCTTTCTGACCCCCTGTGTCCTCAAGTTTTAGCCCTATAGTAATTACTTCATTACTGTGGCCTACTACGGTCTCCTCCTGTGGCGCAGTACCTTCTTCCCTCTCATTTTCCTTTTCCATTCCCTTTTTTTAGCCAATTCTTGTTCCTGCCAGATAGCTTGCATTCTTTTCTCAGAGGCTTGTGCACACCCTTTTTTCTGTGTCTGAGTAATTAAAGCCTCATGGGATATTCCTTCTTCAGTATTATGTTATGCCCATGGGCATTTCATATAAGGATGTCCCTTTTCCTTGTACAGGTTACATCTAAATGTGTTGATACATGCTGAAGCCATATGTCCAATTTCTAAGCAGTGTGTGCATCTAGGTGTATCACATGCATTACTCAAATGTATCCATGATCCACATTTGTGGCATGACTTAGGCTGTCCAGGATAAAACAGTAAGCCTCTGTCTCTCACTAAATAAAAGCAGCTGGGTAGATGTATAATCCCACTGTTTCTCAAAATCAATTTGCATTTTATCCTCCATCCTTCAGTTCAGATTTCCTCTGAGTCTATTATAGGTGTTGGATGTTCCAATACCTCACAGCGCTTTTTAAGCCAAAATAATATATCAGTGATGTTTACCCCCTCATTTTTAAAGAGGATGTAATCGTTCTGACAGCCAGTTTAGTGATAGGAATGGTACAGAATGGTGACCACAACAGACTTTTAACAGACTTGTATTTCACCCAAAATTAATCAAACATTCTACTGTTTTAAAACTAATGTCATAGTTGTATTGATCCATATGGATGAGTGCGAAGACTTCAGAAGCATAAAACGTCAAATCATTTTTTAATAAGGTTCTACCCGCATATACTCTGTTAGGCAGGTTCTCCAGACCTCCTTTATAGATTAATCTGGTAGCATTTTGGAGTGGAGCCAGCTGCCCCTTGTTTTTAAACAAGTCTGCCCTCCATAAGATAAGTTTAAACAATTACTTTTGTGCTAAGTCTTGTAATCTGTGGACCCACATGCCTGCTGGTAACATCTCGTCTGTTAACTGGGAATGATTATTCTGTACAGCATTAAATTTCTCATTGTCCTGTATCTCCTTATCTGACCTTTTAAATGCAGATGCAGTTGACGTAGATGCTACTGCCTTTGGCATCTTACTATGGTATCTACTCTTAATGAATGTCGCCCCTTGTCAATACCTTCCCCACACACACTTACCATTGAATACACAGTATTCCCTCCTTGGGGTGCTTCTTTATTTGTAATCTCTATTTCTAAAGCTCTATCCACAGGAATTTGTGTCCCTCCAGTTTGGTTTTTATTGCTACCACCTTGTGTCTTACCATCCCCAGCATTGTACAAAACGATATAAGCAGAAGGAGACAGGGAGAGGTACCAGGAGAAACAAAAGGAGGAAACGGAGGGCAGTAAGGGAAGCCAAAGCACAAACAGAGGAACGCATTTCAAAATCTGTGGTTAGAGGGGACTAAGCCTTTTATAGGTATGTGAGTGAGAAAAGGAAGGGACAGTGAGGCTGAAAGAGGAGGACTGGAGCAGAGTAGAGGATGACAACAGTAAAGCAGACATACTGAACAGATACTTCTGCTCAGTCTTTACAGAGGAGGGGGCAGATACTGGGCTGGAAGGGAGAAAGGGTATGCAGGGCACAGAAATGGATACTAGTCCGTTTCCATGTGAAAGGGTCCTAAAAGAAATTAAAGGAATAAGAGTTGATTAAGCTATGAGGCCAGATGGAGTACAACCCAGGGTGCTGAGGGAGCTATAGGAGGTGGTGGCTAAACCCCTGGCAAACCTTTTTTAGCAGGCCACTGGAAACAGGAGAGGTACCCAAAGACTGGGGAACAGCTGTTGTAGTCCCCCTTTACAAAAGCAGAAACAGGGAGGAGGTGGGAAACTACAGACCAGTCAGCCTGACCTCAGTAGTGGGAAAGATAATGGAAACACTACTGAAGGAAAGAATAGTTGAACACCTGGTGCCAATGGTCTACAGAACCCAAGGCAACATGGTTTTACTGGGGGAAGGTTGTGCCAGACTAACCTCATTGAATTCTTTGACTGGGTGACTAGGAAGATGGATGGGGAGGTGCAGTAGATGTGGCCTACCTGAACTTCATCAGGGCCTTTGACACTGTGCCGCATAGAAGGCTGTTAAACAAGCTGGGGAACATGGGAGTGGGTAAGATGGTGGTGTGGTGGGAGAGGAACTGGCTGGATAGCAGGACACAGAGGGTGGTGGTAAATGGCTGTCACTCTGCAGAGGGAAAGGTCACCAGTGGGTTGCCACAGGGATAAGTGCTGGTTCCAGTCTTCTTCAACATCTTTATCAATGACATTACAGAGGACCTAGAAGGGAGAATATGCCTGTTCACTGATGATACAAAGTTCTGCAACAGTGTGGACATGCCGAAGTATGTGAATAGAATGAGGAAAGATCTGCAAAAGATTGAGGGCTGGTCAGTGGAGTGGTAGTTGAGATTTAACACAAAGAAATGCAAAATAATGCACATGGGGCACAAAAACCCAGGTATAACATATCAGCTTGGGGAGGCTATAGAATGCTCCAACCAGGAAAGAGACCTAGGGGTTATCATCTGTGATGACCTCGAGGTAGGGACTCAGTGCGGTAAGGCAGTGGGAAAAGTAAACAGGATGCTGGCATGCATAGGTAGGGGTATCACCAGCAGGAAAAGGGAGGTCTTAATTCCGCTATACAAGACATTAGTGATGCCACACCTTAAGTACAGTGTGCAGTTCTGGAGACCTTACCTTTGTAAGGACATAGACAGGGTGGAGGCAGTTCAGAAGAGAGCAACTAAGATGGTGCAAGGATTACATCATAAAACCTATGAGGACAGCGTGAAAGACTTAAATATGTACTCCCTGCAAGAGAGGAGGGAGAGGGGGGATATGATTGAGACATTTAAATATGTCACGGGAAAGAACAAGGTGCAGAAAAACACAATTTTTCACAGAAAGAGATGCTCTAGGACTATGGGACATGGGATGAAACTGGAGGGTGAGAGGTTCAGGTGGAATGTGAGGAAGTACTTCTTCACAGAGAAGTTGGTAGACAAATGGAATGCCCTGTTGGAAGAGGTGGTGGGGCAGAAGCAATTACAGGATGTAAGAATGCATGGGGTAGGAAGTGGATGCTGGTAGTTGGGGGAAGGGGACAACCTAGTCCTTGGGAAGCTTGAAGAAGCACAGTTACTTGCACAAAGGGGCAGACTAAGTGGGCCATAGTTAGGCCCTTATCTGCCGGCAACATCTATGTATCTATGTACGCATACTGCAGTGTATTTGAGCTTCAAAAAGGCATCTGACACTGTGACACAAGATAAGTTTCTGGTCAAAGTACTCCAGTGTCATATACACAACATATACACAATGCATACAGAAAGTGGTTTGCTAATTGGCTTGGGGGTTGATGGGCACTACTTTTTTTTCACTTTTTATTTTTCCTCCCCCCACAGCTGCCAGCAGTTGTTCTCAGAGCTCTGGGCAGCCCCAACTCCATTACCCCTGCATCTCCCATGGCTTACCTGTCTCCCCTTATCCTTCCTTTCCCAACCTCGGATAGGAGTTCACTACCCCTGGGTTGTGACATCCTACCATGCCCCGTACTTTATAGCATTCAATCCCTGGGCTCACACATACTCCTTTTCTGGGGCCATCTTCTCTACATCCTATTTTACCAACTCCTCTCTGTGCACCGTGTCCTCCTAGCCTTTCTCCCTCTACCTCCCTCCCTCCCTCCCTCCCCCAACCTTCACCTCTACCTGGTGTATATATATATATTTTTTCTTCAGTTACTTCCTCCTGCAACCTTAGATAATCTGCTTTATCTTCCTATAGACACTTCTATGTATGTAAATACCCTGTCATCTGTACAATATCTGTATAATTCTATGTACATATGAACTTCTTTTTCTTCCTCTCTGTAAACAGTATTATCTGTATTGCCTTGTAAATACCTCTGTTGACCTGTATATACAATTGTTCATGCGCTACCTAGGTCCATCTTGCAAATAAGCTTCTGCCCAATGATGAAAGCCTGGTTAAATAAAGACTTGATTGATTGATTGATTGATTGATTGATTGATTGAGAAGTGGTGTCCCTTCCCCGTGGTGGAGGTCCTTGGGCTGGGCCAGGTCCCTCAGAGAAACTGCTAGTGATACTTCTGGAGTGAGCCTGGGTCAGTGGGGTATGGGGCCTGTGGATTGCCCTGGAGCCACATGTTTTTCTATTTTCTTCCCAGGGATGCTGGCTGATGGATGTGCTCAC
This sequence comes from Neoceratodus forsteri, assembly GCA_016271365.2. NCBI lineage: Eukaryota > Metazoa > Chordata > Ceratodontiformes > Ceratodontidae > Neoceratodus > Neoceratodus forsteri. The sequence goes on along the minus strand of CM057449.1, from coordinate 574,997,020 downwards.
GCTGGGATGTTCCCAACTCTAGAACTGCACTTTTGCATGCACCAGCACCTGTGGTCACCCAGGTGGTGCTTGCATGGCAACAGTGATCCTACTCCTTCCCCAAAGGAGGAAGAGGGCATCTGATGGGATGTTCCATCCTCCCCCGGCTGGACCTCTGACAACCCAGTCTCATTCCCAAACCTGTGTTGAAAGCAACTTGAGCAGTAGTGCTACCACTACACTGGTGGGCCAGCTTGATGGGAACTACTTTGAGTGGAGAGTGGTACTCAGTGACATCCCACAGAGGTCAGTGCTGGTGATACTGTTTTAGAACAGTTGCATCAAAGATATTAATGCTGGACTCAACAGCAGACTGTTTGCATTTGCTTGATGACACTAAGCTAGCCAGAGTAGTGGACTTTGATGATGGAGACAAAATGCAGGAGGACCTGAACAAGTTGGGTGACTGGTCAGGCTCATGAAGTCTTGGATTCAGGCTGGCCAAATGCAAGGTACCACACCTGGGGAGTAAAAAATAGAAACATATAAACATAGACTTTGACAGCAGATAAAGGCCGCTTGGCCCACCCATTCTGCCCATTTCCTTACCTACTGGATAAGCTGCAGATCCTAGTTAACCAACAGCCTACTTCCTCATGCCCCCCCACTAGAATTGTCTTATGTCTGTCCCGTGCATACTTGAATTCCACCACTGTTTTTGACCTCTACTACCTCCTCAGAAAGGTCATTCCATGCATCCACCACCGTCTCGGTGAACAAATACTTACTCACATTGCCCCTGAGCCATCCCCCTCCATCTTCAAATTCTGCCCCTTGTTCTTGCACATCTCTTTTTCTGAAAGATGCTAGCCTCTTGGACTTTGTTGATTCCCTTGAGGTACTTGAAAGTTTCTATCATGTCCCCCATCTCCCTCCATTCTTTGAGGATATACATATTAAGCACCTTTAGTCTCTCTTCGTATGGCTTCTGGTGCAGACCCTGCAACATTTTAGTTGCCCACCTCTGGACTGCCTCCATCCTGCCTATGTCTTTGCTGAGATGGGGTCTCCAGAGCTGCATGCAGTACTCCAGGTGGGGTTTCACCACTGTCTGTACAGAGGGATAACAACTTCTTGTTTTCTACTGGTGATGCCTCTCCCTATGCATCCCAGTATCCCCCCAGCCCTCCTTACTGCCTTCACACAGAGGTAGGGTTACACTCAGTATGGGGCTATGCTTTCAGTAGTGGAGTAGGAATGAGACCTAGGAGTAATAATAGACAAGGGACTAAAGCATGATGACAGTGTGTGGCTGCTGTCAAGAGGGCCTGAAGTGTGTGGGTTACATAAAAGAGGGGGGGTAACCAAAGGAGCAGGGAAATAAGCCTAATACTTTACCAGGTGCTAAGCAGCACCCCACCCCCACACACACACATATGGAGTACTGCTTGCAGTTCTGGGCTCAATTACAAGAAATAAATTGAAACAGTATGGAGTCTGCAATAGAACACCACCAAAATGATCAGAAGCGCATAGGATAAAAGTTGCAAAGAGTGACCAGAGGCCCATAACATGCTCAACCTAGAGAAAAGGAGGCTGAGAAAGAACATGATCTCAGTCTCCTGCATACTAAAGGCATCAACAGGGCTGAACAGTTAGAAATGTTTGATCTGTTGTACTTCAGCTGGACACTGGGGTGTTCCCTGAAGCTGAATCATGCTAATTTCAGGGCTACCATTAGGAGACACTTTTCCAAGAGGGTGGTGAATATATGGGACAGCTGATCATCAGAGACAGTACAGGCCTTTAAGGAGGAGCTTGACAAATTTCTGGTTACCAAAGGAATCTCTGTGCACCCGTGTGTAGTTGGATCGGTAGGACATTTCTTTAAATTAGTACGGTTGTGCAACATACTTGTTTGTTGCTGCTTTTGAAGCATGGAGGTGGAGTGCAGACTTGAAAGACCAAGATTCCCTTCTTAACTTAAATTTCTACATACATTGTTGCACATTAGGATGAAGAGATTGCTCATCAAAGTTTCTGTTAGTGATACAGCAACTCACAGGATACCAAAAGAACACAAAGTAACCCAATGGCAATTATTCCAATTGGTCACACAAGAAAGTGAAGCATCTGTATCACAGAGCACTTCATCATGGTAGATAGCACTGTATGTTACTATGAAAGACCGTGTCAAAGTTAGGGTCATGCAAATACTGCATCAAATGATCATCAAAGCCCCAAGAACACCACACAGCAATAGCACTAATGGTCAGGGACTTTTTGAGTTTGCTGCACTTGCACACCAAATGTTTTGGGACAAGTACTATAAGACTTGGGAAGTGAGTTACTGCCGAGCCCATTGAGGTTGTAACTGCAAGGGGCTCGACATTCTGCACCAATAATCACACACTGTGGTCATGACATCACTCAGACTGCAACTTCTTGGACTTCAAAAGACTGAAGGACTGAAGCCTCGGTTCTTTGATGTGCAAGAATCCACATCAGCAAACAGCTTTTACCTAGAAGAGCTGAGATCTCTGTCATATCTCCTGCTCCCCCCCACCACCCACTCAGCAAACAGTAAAGCATGAATCCATGTCAGCAAACAGCTGATTGATTGGCTTTCAAAACAGTTGCAGCTGAACACCAGGGGCTGGATATTCAAACTGCGCTATTTTGTGGCGCAAGCCCTTGCGCTGCACAAAATAGTTGTGCAGAGCTGTGTCCGGAGCGTTATTCAAAGGAGTTGTGCCCTTGAGCAACTCCTCTGAATATCACCCCCCAGCCACAGCCACTGTGCATGGCACAGTGGAACTTGCGCCACCGCAAGTGGTCAGAGTGGTGCATTCAACTTGCGGTGGCGCAAGTACCATCGCGCCATGCACAAATGTCTGATATTCAAAAGGTGATATGCAAATGGGGCCATAATTCATGCAAGGCGCAGAGGGGGCCATTTGCATCTGATTATGGCCCCATTTGCATGCCATTAGCATGCAGGTGCGTCAATCCCCAAGGACTTGCGCCTGGTGCCCTGCCAGGCAGCAGCCATCAGGGACCGATGCCCCCTGCAGCCCGATCACAGGCAAAAGAGAAACATCCCCCACCGGCCTGATCACCGCAGCAGTGCCCCGAACATATCCCTGGTGGTCCAGTGGACGAAAGCCCGATCGCGGCAAATGAATTTCTAATATCTTCAGGTCCAGTGACCGAAAGCCTGATCCTGGCTATTAGTTTGTTACTCTCCTTTCTCCCTGGATGTCTGTCTTCTCATTACCTAGCTTCATGAGCGCCACCCCCGCCCTCGGGAAGCGGGCGGCAGCATCCCACCACCTGCTGCCTCGCCACTCATCGATCGACTGCGCTGCAGTTGCATGCCTGTTTGCGTAGAGCAGCCAATTGGCGGCAGCTTATACGATAAGGCAGTCCAGATTTGTGAATGACGAATTCATTCACAATTCATTCATTCACAAATCTGGACTGCCTTGTATGGTATGGTGCTGCCCATTGGCTCCTGCTCTGCATCAATGGGCGGCAGCCCCACCGAAGCAGTCAGTCGGGCGGCGGCAGGCGGTGGATGCTGCTGCCCGCTGGCCGCGGGGTGGGAGAGGCAGTGGGGCTTCATGGGTTGGTGGGTGGGGGACACTAGATCACCTGGGATGTGGTCTTGGGGTGGGGTGGGGTCGCAAACCAATGCAGCTCATGATCGGGCTTATCGGTCCACTGACCACCAGGGATATATTCGGAGGGGGGTTGTTTCACATTTGCTGCCCGTGATCAGGCTTTTCAGTCCACTGGACCACCAGGGATATTTTGGGGACACTTTGCTGCCCGCGATGGGGCCAGTGGGGTGGGGGGACTTTTACACTTTTTCCCACGATCCGCCACGGGGCACAGGAGTGGGTTGAGGGTCAGCCACAGGTGGCAGCTGCTGTGTTGCACCCTGCAATGCGGCAGCTCACCTGTGGTGGCCCTCGACTTGATCCTTTTTTGGCTCAAAGTTGTGCAGGCGCAGGTTGGGGTTGCACCTGCACAACTCTGCACAGCCCGCTGAATATCGGCTGTGCAGTTTGCTGCATGGTTCCTCCCCCCCAGTTCAGTATGCATTCATTTGCATTGCGCTGTTGCTCAGCTTGTTTTCAGTGGCGCAACTGCCTCCTGCTGAATATCGCAGAATGGTGCAAGTTCGGACTTGCGCAGGTGCAACCCTATTGTGCATGGTGCAACCGTTTTGAATATCTGGCCCCAGAAGCTTACTATGTACCTAACCAGTGTGCAGCTGCTATATCAACCCTGTAACAACAAACAACGTTCATTGATGTCTGTTGCTGGCACCCCTGTAACTCTTTCCCCATCCAACTCTCCTGCTCATGCTGATGACCATCCCATGCTGCCTCCCAACAATATAATGCTGACACTGGGGTTGCCCAATCCCCCAGTGTCCACTGCTGGTGCCCGTGTAACTGTCACCCCACCTGACCCTCCCATTCAGCACCCACCAACACAACCCCCCCAATCATAACACTGACACTGGGGTGCCCAATCTCCCAGTGTCAAAATATGAAATAAAGAAAACATTCCCTCTGTATTTTGTTTAAGGCCTGCAACTAAAAAAAAAGTCCATCAATGAATACTGTACCACTGTAACAGCACTCCCCCACCATTTATCACACTGACACTGGGGTGCCTAATGCCCCAGTGTCCTTGCTGGCACCTCTGTAACTTTCACCCTCACCCAGCTGTCCCACTCAGTACCCCTCTCAAACATAACACTGACACTGGGGTGCCCAATCCCCAGTGTCAAAACCTGAAATAAAGAAAACCTTCCCTCTGTGTTTTTTTTAAATACCCTGTAAAAAAGAAAAAGGTCCATCGATGTCTGTTGCAGCCACCACTGTAACTGCAACCCCCCTCCTATTTTTTTAGAATACCCTATGGAAAGGAAAACAGTCCATCAATGTCTGTTGCAGTGTATCAACCTCCCCCCCTGCCATTTATGACACTGACACTGAAGAGTACCCAATCCCCCAGTGTCCACTTGTGGTGCCCCTGTGATTGTCATTCCCACCCAACCCTTCCACTCAGCACCCACCACCCCACACCCTCCTCAAACATAACACTGACACTGGAGGTGCCCAATCCCCCAGTGTCAAATCCTGAAATAAAGAAAACCTTCCTCAGCATTTCTTTTTTTTAAGCCTGTAAAAAGAAACAGGTCAATCAATGTCTTTTATGCCGTTAGTTCACCCCCACCCAACCCTCCCACTCAGCACCCACCACCACACCCCTCCAAGTTCTTACTTACCCACCAGGGGTCTGATTCAATAATCTTCTCTGGACAGCAGACATGTCTTCACTCTTCAGTGCCGGACTGCGAACTTAGGGAATCGGGTACAGTATGCAGTTCAATGTATTTTAATGGGGGTTTGAACTTAGGTGCATAACGTGGCCATTTTTCAAAATTTTTGTCCCAGATTTTCAAAATACTGTACCTCTTTCAGGATACCACCTCATGAATAATGAAAGTGACATTAGGTAAATCTGTCCTGAAAGGTGATTTTGCGGTTGCTGCACGAAATCACCTTTTGGGTGGGACATAAAAGTTTTCTCTATCCTTGTTCATGAGGTGGGCTCATAAGAAGCTAAGTTGAAAATGTGGTGTAAAAATATTAAAAAACAACAAAGTTATTAGCCTACATTGAAATTTTCGAACACAGGCTCATAACTTTGGTAAGTTTCAATATTTTGACCCTAAATTTTCAACATAGACATTTCTTTATACCACCTCATGAATGTAATAGCTGTCATTTTTCAAATCATGACCAAAATGTGTTTTCACCCCCGGAAAGGTGGTTTCACAGTCGTCGTGTGAAATCACCTTTCAGGCAGGAACTGAATATTTTCTCTACACTTGTTCAGTAGGTGGGATAATATGAAGGTTATGCTGAAAATTTTGGGCAAAAATATTAAAAAGCAACAAAGGTTTGAGCCTACATTGAAATTTATAAACAGAGGCTTGTAATTTTGAGTATTTTGACCCCAAATTATAAACATAGCCATTTCTTCACTGCACCTCATGAATGTGGCAGTTGTCATTTTTCAAATCCTGGCCGAAATGTGTTTTCGTACCAGTGACATGGAGTGATGTTTCAGTGGTGCAGAATGATATTTTGGTGAGGATTTGAAAATCTTCACCTGCCGGGTCCATTAAGTGGGGTAATAAGAAGGCTATGCTGAAAATTTGGTGTACAAATTCAGTAAAATGCCCAGGTTATGACTGAACGTTACACTATTTCAGTGTTCACTCATACCTTGGCTGATTTTGAATGTTTTAGAAACATATAAATTGATGGCAGATAAGGACCACTAGCCCCATCCAATCTGCCCATTTTCCCTGCCTACTGTAAAAGCCACAGACCCTACTTGATCTGTGGCTTTACCGCCTTATTCCTTTTACTAGGGTTCCCCTATGCCTGTCCCATGCATGCTTGAATTCCCCCACTGTGTTTGCCCTGACCACCTCTTCTGGGGGTCTATTCTATGCATCTACCACCCTTTCTTTGAAGAAATACTTCCTCATGCTACCCCTTGGTCTACCCCCCTCCAAACTTATGTCATGCCAACTTGTTCCTGGACATCTCCTTTTCTGAAAGATGCTACCCTCCAGTACCCTATTTATGCCTTTTAGATATTTGTAGGTTTTTATCATATCTTCCTTGTCTCTCCTCTCCTCCAGTTTTGACTCCAAACTTTCAACGTAGCCATTTTTCCATGAGACCTCATAAATGTGATGTGTCATTATTGCATTTGCCACACTTGCACACAAACATTTTGGGATGAGTACATTGGGATTTGCAAGGTGTGTCACTGTTGAGCCCATTGCAGTTGCAACTGTAATGGGCTTGGCAGTCTAGACCAATGACCATGCATCGTGGTCCTGATGCAGCTCTTAGCTTGGTGGGCTGAAACTTCCTGTACTTCAAAGGACCAAAGTTGCTTCAATCAGAGAGGGCTTTGGTCCTTTAACTTGCATGAAGTCACATCAGCAAATAGCTGATCAGCTTTCAAAACAATTGAAGCTGCACACCTGAAGTTTGCTACAGACCTTACCAAAGTGCAGCTGCTATTTCAAGTCCTGTGACAACAAATAATGTCTATCAATGTCTCTTGCTGGTACCCCTGTAACTCTCCCCACTCCACATTCCCTCTCAACACCCATCACACCACACACACACCCCCAAACATAATGCTGACACTGGGGGTGCCCTCTTCTACAGTGTTCACCTCATAGTTTTAGATTTTTTTAAGCCTGCAACTAAGAAATCCATGAATCAATGTCTATTGCACAACTGGAACTGCACCCCCCAATGCCGTTTATAAAACACTGACACTGGGGGTGCCCAATCCCCCAATGTCCCCTGCTGGCACTCCTGTAACTGTCACCCCCCACCTGACACTCCCACTCATCGCCCTCCACCCCATACACTCCCAATTATAACACTGATTCTGGGGGTACCCAATCCCCTAGTACCAAAACATAAAGGAAACCTTCCCTCTGTGTTTTTTGTTTTAAGCCTGCAACTAAGAAAACTGTCCATCAATGTCTATTGTGCCACCATAACTACAACCCCCCCACCCTGCTGTTTATAACACTGACACTAGAGGTGCCCATTCTCCCAGTGTCCACTGCTAGCACCCCTGTAACTGTCACCCCCCACCCTCCTACTCAGCACCCACCACCCAACACCCACCCCAAACATAAAACTAACACTGGGGGTGCCCAATCCACCAGTGTTGAAACCTGACATAAAGAAAGCCTTCCCTCTGCATTTTCTTTTATACTCTGTAAAAAAGAAAATGGTCCACTGATGTGTGTTGCAGCTGCCACCATAAATGCACCCCCCCGCTGCCTCCTAATTTATTTTTTTTAAATATCCTACTAAAAAAGAAAATGGTTCACTGATGTTTGTTGCAGTCCACTGTAAGTGCACCTCCCTTCCCCACTGTTTATAACACTGACACTGGGGGTGCTCAATCATGCAGTGTACACTACTGGTGCCCCTGTAACTGTCAACCCCACCCAGCACCGACCATCCCACACACACACCCAAACATAACACTGACACTGGGGGTGCTCAATCGCGTAGTGTACACTACTGGTGCCCCTGTAACTGTCAACCCCACCCGATCATCCTACTCAGCAAAAACCATCTGACACACACACACACACAAACATAACAGTGACACTGGGGGTGTCCAATACCCCAGTCTCGAAATCTGAAATTAAGAAAACCTTCCCTCTTTTTTTAATACCCTGTAAAAAAGAAAACAGTCTATCGATGTCTGTTGCAGCAGCCACTGTAACTACAACCCCCCTGCCTCCAATTTTACTTTTTAAATACCCTGTAAACAAGAAAATGGTCCATCCATCGATGTCTATTGCAGCCCACCATAACTGCACCTCCCTCACTGTTTATAACACTGACATTGGGGGTGCCCAATCCCCCAGTGTCCACTGCTGGTGCCCCGTAATTGTCACCTCCACACAACCCTCCCATTCAGCACCCACCCCCAAACATAACACTGATGCCACAGACTGGTAAATAAGAAAGAGAGAGCCTGGGGGTGGGATAGAAAATAACTAGATGGGTGGAAGGTTCTGTACTAGGACCAATCCTTTTTAATATATATATATATATATATATATATATATATATTAGTGATATATAACAGGGAATTGATGGGTAAATGTGTTTGTTTGTAGATGATACAAAATTATGGAATAGGGTCAACATTGAAGGAGGGGTTGAGGCCATGAGGAGGTATTTGAGTATACAAGAGAAATAGTCAGAAACATGGCAGCTGAAGTTCAATACAAAGAAGTGTTTGGTGATGCATATAGGGCATAAAAATTGACTGGCCAAGTGCTCACTGGGGGGAGAGCAGATAAAGCAAACAGAACAGGAAAGGGATCTGGGGATTTATCAAACAACCTTAGGGTAGTAAGGCAGTTGGCAAATCTAAATGATGGTGTGCATAGGAAGAGGGAGGTGCTGATGCCATTATATAAGACCATGGTTAGACTGCACCTGGAGTATGGGGTACAGTTCTGGAGGCCTCATTTAAGAAAGGACATCGATGTAATAGAAGAGGTTCAGAGAAGGGCAACAAATGTAGTGCAGGGTGTGCAAGGGAAACCACATTAGATAAGACTGAGAAAATTAAATCTGTATCCACTGGCATTTAGAAGACAGAGGAGACATGATAGAGACATTCAAGTACATGAAGGGGAGAAATAAAGTGAGGGAAGAAAGTCAATTTAAAAGGAAAGTCATAGTTAAAACAAGAAGTCATGAAGGAAGATTTAAAGGTAATGTAAGGTGGTATTATTTCACTGAGAGGGTGGTTGAACCCTGGAACAGATTACCTGAGGAAGTGGTAGGTGTCAAAATGGTGGAGATATTCAAGAGAGATTGGGATCGACTTACGGGGTTGGTTAGAGGACAGAGGATAGGCTCCTTGTGCACCAGTGACAAGTAGGGAAGGGGGAAGATGGGCAGACTGGATGGGCCATGATGATCATTTTCTGCTGACACATTACTATGATACTGAAGATGACTAGTCCCCCAGTGTCAAAACCTGAAATAAAAAAAAAAATCTTCCCTCGCCATTTCTTTAAAGCCTGTAAAAAAATCTCCATGGATGTCTTTTGAGGTGTAAGTTCCCCTTCACACCCCATCCATCGGACTCAGCACCCACCACCCCACACCCACCCAAGCCCTTACTTACCTACTGAGGGTCCAAGGCTGTACTCTTCTCTGGACCGCAGACATGTTTTCACTCTTCAAAGCCGGACTGCAAACTGAGGAAATCAAATATGTGGTTCAATGTATTTCAATGAGGGGGTTGAACTTAATGGTATAACTTGCCCATTTTTTTTTTGCCCTAAATTTTCAACATACCCATTTGGGACACCACCTCATGAATAATGTGAGTGATATTATGTAAATCTGTCCTGAAGGTGATTTCGCAATCAATGCAAGAAATCACCTTTCGGACAGGAGCTGAAAGTTTTCACTGCATGTGTTCATGATATGGGATCATAAGGCTATGTTGAAAATTTGGTGTAAAAATATAAAAAAACAAAGTTACAATCCTCCACTGAAATTTGCAAATGCAGGCTCGCAACTTTGGTCATTTTTAATATTTTGACCCCAACTTTTCAACATAGCGATTTCTTTACAGCACCTCATGAATGTGACAGCTGTCATTTTTCAAATAGTGGTGAAAATGTTTTTTTTTTTTTTTACCCGAAAGGTGATGTCACAGTCACTGCGTGAAATCACCTTCTGGGCAGGATCTGAATATTTTCTCTGCACTTTGTTCATGAGGTGGAAAGGCAATGTTGAAAATCTGAGGCCAAAATATTAACAAACAACAAAGTAATGCGCCCATTGCAGTAAGAAAAAACTGCAGCCCAAACTTGGTGCCCTGCTCAGGAATTGTAGTTGCATCCCTCCTATGGCTAGGTGTGAACTTGTTCAGAAGATGATACTGCTGATTTTCAACTACTGGGATGTGGTCTATGGTACTGCCACTAAGTCCTATCTAGCCAGACTAGACACGCTCTTCAATTCCTTCTGCTGCTGCTTTACCTTGGATCCCCCCCCCCGCATACCGATCACTGTGATCTTTATCGTGCCCTATCCTTTCCCTCTCTTACAAATAGGCGACTGTCCCACTATGCTAAATTCACCTCCAAGCACTGGTTGGGTGAGCTCCCTTCCCACCTCATCTCCTCCTTTATAACACCTCCCCACCCTCCCATTCCCTTAGATCAACCGACTCCTGTACCCTGGTTGTCCCCTGCAGAGCCACCCAAATCGGCCAATCCAGTTACTCTCTGCCTTTCAAAAATGTGGAATTCCCTCCCCCCACAATCCAGCACTCATCCTCAGCCTAATCCATCAGCTCTGCCCTCATTAATTACCTTGCACCTAGCTGCTCCTGCCATGACCTTCCCTAATTCCCTTCCCTAAGCCCTAGACAAACTCTACCTCCCTACCCTCACCTTCATTTTACCCAGTGCACATCCACCCCTCTAGCCTTTCTCCTTTCTCCTTAATTGCTCCCCCTTACTGGCCTCCCTTGATCTCTCACAGAATGTAAAGGACCCCATATGCTATCCATGGGTCCCTCTCCTGCCCCCAAGGGGCTTGTATCTCTCATCTACTCCCTTCCCCCACCATCTTAAAGGGGCCGCTTTGGGACACTGCCTTATCCCTTCTCTCTGGTCCCCCCAGTCCCCTTGCAGGGTTTCTCACATCCTGAAGGGGTCTCCAGGGGCATGACTCTTCCCCCCCACCTTACCCCTCCCTCCCCTTTCCTCCATTTCTTTCATATCAGCACTTGTTTACTTATTAACCCAGCACTTATTATTGTCCACTCTTTCTACATGTTATGCGCAACACTGTTGTAACACTGTTTGTAACATCTGCCTTACAACTGCATGTTAATGTTGATCTTGTAACTTGAATGTATAATATCTCATTCCAGTTGTACCCCTTCCCCAGGTCGCACTGGGAGACGAGCGATTTGTTGCTCAGTGTGCCTTCCTGGTGAAACATTTCAATAAATAAATGAATAAATAAAGTAATGAGCCCACATTGAAATTTACGAATGCAGGTTTGTAACTTTGGTAATTTTCAATATTTTGACCCCAAATTTTAAACATAGCCATTTCTTCACAGCACCTCATGAATGTGGCAGCTGTCATTTTTCAAATCTTGGCCAAAATATGTTTTCATACCTGTGGTGTGGAATGATGTTTCGGTGGCACAAAATGATGTTTTGGCAAGGATTTGAAAATCTTCACCTGCCAGGTCCATTAGGTGGGGTAATAAGAAGGCTATGCTGAAAATTCTGTGTACAAATACAGTAAAATGCCCAGGTTATGACTGAATATTACACAGTTTCAGTGTTCATTCATAACTTTGCTGATTTTGAATGTTTTGACTCCAAACTTTCAACATAACCATTTTTCCACAAAACCTCATAAATGTGACATCTATTTTTAAATCCTAGAAGAGTTGTGTTTTTTGCACCTCTGGTGCAAAATGACATTTCAGCCAATATACCATAAATGGTACAGTACGTGTCACGTCTATAGGAGGAATCCCAACACAAGTATCTTCAAATGCTGAGGTCAAAATTAGAAAAGAAAAGAAAAGATGTGCATACCACTAGCAAACATTCAGCATTGAAAAATGCATGTAATAGTTTGCAAGTGACTGAAATGGATACATTTGGTAGGCTTTCCCCTAGAAGTGGGCAAGCCTAGAGCTAAGTCAGAGCTGAGCCAGGGGTCTGGCTTGACTCTACAAGCCAAAACATGAGCTTAGCCCTGGACATTGCAGGCTATTTTCCAGATAGGAGTTGTACGTTTCAGACACCACAATAACTACTTAGGCCAGGAAAAATGCTTCTGTTGAACATAACTGGCTCAGCTTGACTTTGGCTCTCAATTGTTTAAAGAGATCTAGTTGAGCCAAGTCAGGCACTAAGCTCAAGCCAGGCTCAAGTCTGCTCTGGCTTGCTCACCTCTACTTTTACCACACTGCCACCAAGACCAAATTGACACAAGTATGGTACACGATGTAAAATGTGTCAGTGTTGTTTTGCCTCATTTGTGTTTCACAGTAAGTTCTAGCATAGTGGTTCTCAAGCCCCAAATTCTCGTGGTCTGAAAAGGCTGTAAAATGCAGTCACCAGAACCTACTGGTGGCCTCACTCCTTATTTTTACATTGGTTGCTCTTGCGCATGCAACGTTTTGTGGCAATGATAGGGGACTTCGGGGGGTGTCACTGCTGAGCACATTGCAGTTCAGAAAAGCAAGGGCTCAGCAGTCTACATCAATGAAAATCAGCTGTGGTCCTGACATCACTCTCACTTTGGTGGGCTGAAACTTTGTGTATTTCAAAGGACAGAAGCCACTTCAATCAGATAGGGCATTGATCATTTGACTTCCATGAAGCCATCTGCAAACAGCTGAGTGGCTTTCAAAAAATAGATCCCTAACCTTTTGAAATGCTACAGTAAAAAGCTTATTTCAGATCCCTAACCTTTTGAAATGCTACAGTGAAAAGCTTATTTCAGATCTGCAATGTATGCCTCTATAAAATGCACAAAATACTTTGTATACCTTGTAGAAATGCCTAGTGCATGTCACTCTTTTATACAGAAATAAATTTGCATGAACAGAAGACAAATGCAACATAAATTAGGTTTCATATAAAAATTCAATTTGACTACTATATATTTAATATTCAACAGATACCAACCCAAAATGTGTACACTGGGATGTGGTTTACATTCTCACTTTGCCTATAAATATTCCTAAATTAGACCTGCTTTTATCTTGTGGTAGTGAATTCATATAACATTTGGTTTATTAGTGACACCAGAGAGGGCCTTTTGCTGAGTTTGTGGCAAACCTCTGTTGCCATCATAAGTCGCAAACAAACACTTTATCATAGGTATTCACAACAAAGGTTTCCTGCATCTCATTTGGTCAAAAAGACAACAATAAAGCCATACTTAAGAAAAGCTGTATTTTCCACTCAGTTTAGCATTTGTATGATTGATTCTCATGTTTATTTAGTAATCCTCAGATCCTGAATGCAATGCTATGTCTTAGTGGGGATGCTGTATATATGTTGATCAGCAGATACCCGTCAGCAGTGGATGACAGCTCATACTCCTCATTGAGTGAAAGTACCACTTTGTGATATCTTTGGGGAAAAAAGGAGCTGAAGAAAAGACATGCCCAGCCCTAGACTTGTCTCCAAGTGTGTGGGGAGAGAAATGATCAGGCAAAATAGGTGCACAATGCGTCTCTGCTTAATCCTCTGACAAGTAGCAAATAAGGCCAGAGTAACCCAGTTCTCGCTCACCTCTCTGTGAATCTCAAAGATGTCCTTGATTTTGACCCAAAATGTCATATGTCCTTTCTAAAATCCATTGGATGTACATTTAATGGAACACAGTAATGTCAAACAAGTTAGTCCGTAGTTGTCCTTCACTGTACTTTTACACTGTATCACTTATCGTAACAGTTTGCTGCATTATCATTTTTAAATCTCCCTTTCTGAACTATGCCATAGGTCCCTAACTTTTTGCAACTTCCTGATTTGTGGAAGTTAAGGATATAAAGAGAGAACAAGCAATCCACATCATAGGTGCTGGCAAGTATTGAAGACAGATTACATGCTTTTTTGAACCCTGTAAAACAGAAAACCATCCATCATTATCTGTTGCCCTATTAGTCCCCCCACCTGACCCTCCCACTCAGCACCCCCACCCAAGCCCTTACTTACCCAATGGGGGTCCAACGCCATGATCCTCACTGGACTGCAGAGACATCTTCATTCTTCAAGGCCAGACCACGAATTGAGGAAATTAGTTATATGATTCAATATATTTTAATGTAGTTTTGAATGTTGTAGTATAACTTAATTGGGCTTTTTCAATATTTTTGCCCCACATTTTTAACATACCTTTTTTTTGGGACACTACCTCATAAACAGTGCAAGTGCCATTAGGTAAATTAGTCCCAAAATGTGATTTCATGGTCACTGCTCAAAATCACCTTTTGGGCTGGAGATAAACATTTTCTCCACCATTGTTTATGAGGTGGGGTTTATGTTGACAATTTGGTGTAAAATATTAAAAAACAACAAAGTTATGAACCATCGTTGAAGTTTGCAAATGCAGGCTCATATTTTGACACCAAATTATCAACATAGATATTTCTTCATAGCACCTCATGAATATGACGCTTGTCATTTTTCAATTCCTTACCAAAATGTGTTTTCACATCCTGACAGGTGATTTCACAGTCACTGCATGAAATCACCTTCCAGACAGGAATTAACCATTTTCTCCACTATTGTTCATGAGGTGGGGTATAAGAAAACTATATCGAAAATTTGGTGTAAAAATATAAAAAAATATGAAAGTTATGAACCTACATTGAAGTTTGTGAACGCAGCCTTGTATCTTGGATGATTTTCAATTTTTGACCCCACATTTTCAACATAGACATTTCTTCACAGAACCTCAGGAATGTGATAGCTGTCATTATTCAAATCCTGGCCAAAATGTGTTTTCCTACCTGTGGCATGAAATGACTTTTTGTCAGGGATTTGAAAACTTTCATCTACTGAGTTCATTAGGTGGGCTAATAGGAAGGCTATGCTGAGCATTTGGTGTACAAATATGATAAAATGTCCAGGTTACAACTGAACATTACACCATTTCAATAGTCATTCATAACTTCACTCATGTTCAATATTTTGACTCCAACCTTTCCAATGTAGTAATTTTTCCACACCACCTCATAAATGTGAGGTGTCATTTTTGAAATCCTGAACAAGATGTCTTTTTGTACAAATAAACTATAAATGGCACATGTCATGTATAAGGTAAATCCTAAAACAAGTACAGTATCTTCAACATTTGGGGTCAGAATTGCAGAAAGCAAATTGTTTAACAAGCAGACAATGTTGGCATTGACAAATGCTTGTTTATCCCAGACCCCTGATACACACACAAGTTCCTATAACATATTTCTTTTCACACAGCATACATGAAATCAAGTCCCTGGTGTATTTTTACTTTAAGTGTATCTCAAGTGTTTATGTAAAGATAGGAAATGTTGCATTCCATTTCATTACTCTTGTGGCTAGGGCTCTAACGAGCTCTATGACAGTACAATATTGTATTGGTGGCTGCAGGCAGCCATGGTGGCCTCAATTGAGAAACATTGGGCCTGATTTTCAAAAGGTTGGGACTGACACATGGGGCTTGCGACAAGGAGAAATGGCACAAAGGGCTCCTTCCACCCGTCTCTATTTTGTAAGGGACTGTCTGCCACTGGAGGGACTGCCTGCATCAACTAGGCTTGCATCATCCTTGAGACAGCTGCACTGGTGTGCCACAGCAGAAGAGGTCTTGCACAGGGGTAGGGCAGTAATATCCCTTACACTGGAATTTTGCAAGACCCACCAAGGTGCAGACAGACCCTGTAGTTAGACCACCACAGAACTGGTCTAAGCTGCCATGCACCACTGCTGCAATCCTCACTGGTGGGTGGTGACCCTGTGCCCCCATGGGCAAGGGGCCCATACAGCCCCTGACACCTGCCAGATCACCACTGGAGTGGCCGGGTGATCTGTGGCAGATGAGAGCCTGCAAGACACCCTCCCCCATGGTGGTGCTACTGCATCCACCCACCCATGGACCCACATTGCCCCTACTGTCCCCCCACCCGGACCTGTGCCACCCCCCCCCCCCACAAGCCAGGTCATCTTCCAGGTGACCCACAAGCAACCAGGGTGACTGGCTGGTGAGTTACTATCACTGGCCACTGATGCTGCAAGCCTGTGCTACAGCCTGCAGCACTCTCCTTCTGTGCCATGTCTGTCGATGCACAGGTGGGCTTACTGTGAATTTGGGAACTTTGGCGCTAGGAAAGATTTTATTGTAAAATCTAGTGCAATGACCCCAGTGCACCCAAGTTTGCCACAGGCAATGGTTCACCGCACAATGTGCTGATCTAAACTGGCTTTTAAAATCAAGCCTACTGTTCTAGAATCAGGCCTCTGAAAACATGTTGTAGTTCTAAATACTGTACCAACCTGAGTGGCAGTGCTGAGAATCAAACCTACAGCTACATATGACAGTATCAAAAACATTAGAGATTGGTACATTAAGTACTTACTGTGACAAAAATGGAAATACTGGGTCTGACTTTCAAATGCTGAAATTTTGCACAAGGTGCCTGCACAAAAAGGGTTTGAAACAAGTGGCACCTTGCACCAAATGTTGCAGCAATCCCTATTTTGGAATACAGGCTGCACTGAAATCAGGATGCCTTGCACCAAAACCACCCTGCACCACTCTTACGCAAAAACAGGTGGTGCACCAGGACATAATGGGGCTTGCACCACAAGGGGGCGCAGCGTATACTGCAATACCACAGGTCCTACTTGATCTCAGACTTTTACACTCTCTTTCCTACTGCTAGGGTTCCCTTGTGCCTATCCCATGCATTATTGAATTGCCCTCCATTTTTGCCCATACCATCTCTGCTGTGAGGCTGGTCCACGCATCCACCACCCTTTCCATGAAAAAATACTTCCTCACATTACCCCCGAGTCTATCCCTTCCAGCCTCATATCATGACCCCTTGTTCTTTTTTTTTTTAACTATTCTCTTTGTAGTCCTCCAGCCTGGAACTCTCTCAGGCCACTGCACTCACCGACTTGCTGTACTGCCTGCTGTGTTCCCCCACCATCTTCAAGTTCGTTATGGTTTCCCGGGTCAGAGGACTACAACCCGGGGAGACCACAGGGGGCAGTGGCGGAGAACCAGTGCTGTGCGTGTGGCAGTGGCACTGTGTGGTGCATGTCTGATGCTGTGGCAAACAGCAACCCTGCCTGCTTCAGCCAAGCTCCTTACATGCAGCTCGTGGTGCCCTCTGGTCTCCACCAGGGGTCTCCAGAGTGTCGGACAACCCATGCCCTCCCACCTGGAGAGGAGAGCAGCCCAGCGGGTGCTCGATCTATCTCCTTCCCCTGCCGACCCCAACTCCCAAGCTCGCTCCCAAACTCAGGTCATCGGTGTTGTGCGAGGTGTGGCATCCAGCGCCTTAACCCTCAGCACCGCCGGCCTGGCATGACCCCTTGTTCTTGAACATATTTTTTTTTGAAAGATGCTACCCCCTTGTACTTTATTTATGCCCCTGAGGTATTTGAAAGTCTCTATCATATCTCCCGCTCTCTCTCCTCTCTTTCAGAGTATACATATTGTGGTCCTCTAGTCTCTCTTCATATGAAAAATGAAACAAGCATCTTCATAACTTAACATCAAAATAAAAAAAAAATAAAAACAACAGGTGCATACCAGCAGCAAACGTTCGGCATTGACAAATGCTTGTTTTAATCTGCTGTTTCTCTGCAAGGGACAGATTCTTTCAACAAAAGTTTCCTTCAGGGCAGCCCAATCTCCAAAGCAGTGCTGCCTTTGAGGAAGATGTTATGGATAAGTCTGCCTCCCAGGCAAGGCTCTAACCTCTTCAGTTAAAGAGTTGAGCTTCACTACTGTGCCAGCTTGGAAGTGCAGTGAAACAGTCTATAATGCCTGATAAACAAGAGACTTTGAGTTCGAGTCCAGACAAGATCCTCTCAGTTTTCTTTTGACAGAATTTAACCAATGTGGTGATCCATGGTGGTGCAGAGTTAGAATAGCAAATACATAGAAAAAAAAAAAAACTTAAATGTGAGGAAGAATAAGTGCAACATGTTTGTCCTCCAGTCTGCTGCCTGTGCCATTCTTAACACATGTACCCCAGCAATCTCTCTCATCCACACTCCCCCAACATCAAGGCTGATGGGTATCTCCATGGGGCAGGACCTGAAAGTGCCAGTGCCATCATTCTGGTAGGCCAGTGATACAGTACTTGGTATTTTGCTATTGACAACTTCCCTATTCCCCAGGATCCTCCCACAACCCCGTGGTGCTGATGGAGATGACCGAAGGCTTCACATGCTGCAGTGCACTCTGGGCATATGTCCCCCATCCCAGAGGCGCAAGCTCCATGTCCCTCTGCAAGGGGGCCACTGCGGCAGCAGATGTCATGTGCCTTTATGTGCTGACTCACTTTGCACTTGGCAGTGCACCTCATCCTAAAACAACGCTGATCCAGCTCCTCAGTCTTGCTTGCAAAACCAGGTTTCTGGCACAGAAGTGCATAGAGCTTTACTGGACAATCAGGTAGCCCTTTAGAGGACATTTTTAATGCTAACGCTACATTTCCCATCTTCTGAAATTTTCTGTTTCAACCTTAACCGATACCTAAATAAAGCTTTTAGCAGACTGCTCTATGGTTATATTTGTATAGTACAATAAACTATTACTTGGAATTGATTTGCCAAGCCTTGTTTCAACATAACTATGTACAAATTCTTTGATGGTTTCCTAAGCATGCAATGTTATTATGTTTGCATGTTAATACAGTATGCTAATCATGGTCAGGGATTTGCTAAGTCACTTGGAAAATCTTGAATGGACTCAATCCAGAATAAAGCATCTGGTATTATTTGCAAGAGAGCCAAATGCTTGTCCTTAAAGATGTTTGTCAAGTAGCTTTGCTATTGAAATGATAATTGACTTCTAATTGGTTTGCCTGCTTCTTCAAAGAGAGGGGAAGCAATGCACCTGACTCCACATCAATAGTATGTAACAATAAAAAAAAAAGCTGGTGCATCAGCAAATACTTTGAAATGCATAATATTAAGGCAAAAATTAGCTTACTTTTGTATTTCTATTCTCCACACTGTTTATTACTAGTAGGTTGCAGTTAAAATGTGAACCTCTGTCCCTTGGACTAATAATTTATTTTGCTTGTTATTCCCCTCTTGGGGTCATAATATTCTACTTGTGACATGATAATGATATCCATAGCATACAAACATAGACAATGATGACAGAAAAAGATCATTGGTCCATCCAGTTTGCCCATAAAACCCTGACAAATCCGTGGTCCTATTGTCCATGCAGGATTCTAACCCACACTATTCACTCACATTCTCAATATCCTACCACTACCACCATAAGCAACTGCTAAGCCCTTGACTCTGTCCCAGTAGTCTTTGAAACCATTGATGGTTTTGGCACCCACCACACCAGTTGGCTGATTGTTCCCTTTTGGTAAAATAAAATTTTATCACTTCTCTTTAGAATATCCCCCTCAGTTACCACTCATGCCCCATCTCTTGATCCACTACTGCTGCTAAATAGTTCCTAGCAGTTTACCTTGTTCATTCGTTTCAGGAACTTGAAAGTCTCTATCATATCTGTACTTTCTTGTCTGGTCTCCAGCAAGCACAAGTTCCATGCCTTGAGCCAACCATCATAAGAGCTACGCTGCTGGCCATGAATCATTTTAGTCCCCCTGTATTGAAGAGTCTCCAACCTGTCCATATCTTTCCTCAGGTGGGGACTCCAGAACTTGGCACAGTACTCTTTGTGATGTCCACCAGTACTCTGTAGAGAGGTAGTAATGCCTCCTTCTTTCTGATACCAATACCCCTTCCTATTCACTTCAGCATCCAGTTTGCTTTCAGTAGGCCTTATTGCACTGATTTAATTGTTTTAGGGAGTCACTAATGATG
This sequence comes from Neoceratodus forsteri, assembly GCA_016271365.2. Classification (NCBI taxonomy): domain Eukaryota; kingdom Metazoa; phylum Chordata; order Ceratodontiformes; family Ceratodontidae; genus Neoceratodus; species Neoceratodus forsteri. The sequence goes on along the minus strand of CM057449.1, from coordinate 574,976,806 downwards.
ATCCCCTATGTCTTTTTCCTCAAAGTTTGTGCCCAACTTTAATCTCCCCCCCCACCATCAAGTAGTCTGTCCTAGGATTCTTGTTCCCTATGTGCATCTCCTTGCACTTTTTATCATTTAATTTCAACTACCAAAGCTTTGACATCCACTTTAACCTTTTCAAGTCTCTGGTCATCTCCCTAGCTCCCCTACACTGTCTATTCTAACAAAGAAAATAGTCTCATCTGTGAAGTAACAGATCATGCCCTGGATGCCTTCTCTCATGTCAAAGATAAACATATTGAAAGGACGGGATCCAGGACTGATCCTTGTGGCAACTCACCAGTGACTCCTCTCTTCTGGTTACCAAAGAATAAATTAAATAAAAAAATAAATAAAATAAAAAAATTGACTCCATTAACCACAGTTCTCTGCTGTCTCCCTTCCATCTGGATTCTCACCCATCTAACTGTGTCCTTCACTGCACCCACATCCTCCAGCTTCTTCAGCAACCTTCTGTGAGGCACCAAGTTGAAAAGCTTGCTGAGATCGAAGCAGAGTAAATCCACAGCTTAGCCCTTATCCACAACCCTCGTTACCTAGTCAATGAATGCTATTAGACTGTTCTGATAAGACCTTCCTGCCACAAACCCATTGTATTTACTACCCTAGAGTACATTGCTTTCCATATACAGTAGTCCACAGCGACTTCTTTGACTAGTGTCTCCATGAGTTCACCTACAATAGAGGCAAGACTGACAGGTCTGTAGTTATCCGGTTGCTCCTTGTCAACCACTTACGTAGTGGGACTATGTCCATTACCCCCCCAGTCTTTTGGAGCCACCTCTGTCTGAATCAAATTACTAAAAAGTCCAACTAGAGGTTCAGTTAGTTCTCTTGCCATTTCCTTGTGCACCCTCAGAGGCACCCCATCTGGCCTCGAGGACTTATTTACAGTATCTTTTGGGCTGCTATCCCTTCCCAAGCCCTTTCACTCGGAAATACTGCCTCATCTCCAAGATCCCACTTACAGCTGCCTTAATGCCACCGAGTGGCAGAGACCCTCTGTCTTCTCTTGTAAATACTGAGTTTGCTGAGTTCCTTTTCTCTGGCTGCACAGAAGCCTGCTTTTTGCTTGCTGCTAAATCTCTTCAGCTTTCTGGTACTTTCTAGCTTGGGCTGTCACTTCAGTAGGCATCACATTCCAGGTGATTAACTTTAATTTGCTTTGTATTAGCTCACCTTGATTTAGTTTGCTGAGTTTCTTTGTTCTGACTGCACTGAGGTCTGCTTTTTGCTGCTAAATGTCTTGTGCGTTCTGATACTTTCAGATTTGGGCTAGCCCTTCATCAGGCATCACATTTCAGGTGATTAACTTTTATTTGCTTTGTGTTTGCTCACCTTGGTTTAGTTGGCTGAGTTCCTTTGCTCTGGCTGCAGAGAGGCCTGCTTTTGCTGCTAAACTTCTGTGGCTTTCTGGTACTTTTTGGTTTAGGCAGTCCCAACAGCAGGCATCACATTTCGGGTAGCTGGCCAAGTACTTGAGGATGAAACCCACCCTCCACCCCAGGCTCATCTACCTTTATAGGCACAGAACCTTAGGGTTGGTTGCAGAGGGAGGATTGGTTGCAATGCCCTGTTTTCAGACAGAAAGGGATAGGAGTAAACACACAACACAGCCAATTTGATATACAGTTGAGTAGAGAGTTGAGTTCCAGGGACAGCGGTCAGAAGATATCGCTCATCGTTTGGTTGGCAGAGAGATGGGGAGTCAGCAACAGTGGATCATTCTCCTGGGAGCCCTGAAAGCAACAGGATTCCAGGGGCAGTGCATAAAATAAGTACATCTCTATATCAGGTTAAAATAGGTTTGGAGATTATGATCTCACTGACCTTTTGGAAGACATTTTGAGTATCATTGCCCTACATTTTGGTGGCAAAATGTTAAGAGGGAGCAGGCAGAAGTCATGGGGGGGACAAGGAGGTGGGGGATGTTTGGTGGCAGCAATCCAGGAAGGGAGGCAGAAAGGGTGGTAAGCTGCAATGGTTGTGGAGTAGCCATCTTCTTGGGGATTGCGTGGAAGCAGGGGGCTGTATGGTGTGTAGGCAAATGGGGCAACTTTGGGAGGAGGTTGTAATGCTGAGAAGGGAGCTGAGTAAAGAGGATGGGTGGGGTTGGGGAGAACACCTGGGGCCAAGAGACCAGAGGAGGGCTCCCATGGACTTCACAGCTGACTACCAAAGGGGAAAACAAGGAGAGAGGATAAAAGGGGCTAATTCATCAACCATTCAAGAGCAGATGAGATCTGAGACCGATAAGTGGAAGATGGTCAAGAACAGGGGGAAAATGGGAACAGTGTCCGAGCATGGAATAAAGTCACAGGGTGGGGCAGCAGAGGAAGCTTGGGACAAAGGGAGGGAGTATAGGAACAAGTTCTTAGTGCTGGCTAGTCTGGAGGATTGGGGGAGAAGTTGCAGAGAAGGTGAGAGAGGAGTGGAGTAGTAGAAGCAGGGGGGCTAGCAAAATGGCACTAAGCAAGGTCAGTATACCAGAAGGTAGCAGTGATGAGTGGTGTTAAGGAAGGAGGGTGGTAGCAGATTCAGGATGGGGTGGGAAGGAGCAGGTAGGGAATGGTAAGGGGGGGAAGGAGTTAGCCCAGACAGGAGTGGTAGGGTGGTAGGGGAGGGGCAGAAGTTAGGGGAAAAGCAGGGATCAACTGAAACATGCTGGAGCAAAGGTATGGAATGAGGTGAGGGGATCAGGACTGGGAACAGAGAATGGGAAGCACCAGGGAGGTGAGCAGGAAAAGGGAGGGGGTGGGTCATCATTCTGGGGACTTGATACTGAAGGCTGTGAGATGGGGTAGCAGGGGCACCAGAAAAAGCCACATATGTGTGGAATGCGTGCTGGGCATGACAGCAGGGAGAGTAGGACAATGTATTATTAGGTGAGTGGGGAGGGGATGGGAGAAACCTCATATTGTAGTGCACCTGGGTACAAACGACCTGGAGGGTCGAAGAGGTGCAGGAAAGATTCAATGAAGTAGGAAGGTTATGCAGGTAAAAAGGAATGGTCAGCAGCTTTTTCTTAGATTATCTTAGTACCTAGAGCAAGTATGGCCTGGAAGCAAAGAATTGCACAGTTCAGCAAGCGGCTGGGGGAATGGTGTGAGTCTGTGGCATATGGTCTGTTTGGGGGTGGGGTAGGACATAGGAGGACAAGGACCTGTATGCACTGGATAGGCTGCACTTGAGTAAGAAAGGCTCAGGGGTCCTAAAGTAAAAACTGAGGGAGCACATAGTAGCTAGATATAATTTAAACTTAGTTAGGGGAGGCAATGTATTAGGCAGCAATCAGTGCCACCAGGCGAGGGACTCCCTTAGGCCTCCCCCCATAACTACTGGAGGTAGGAGGGGTAGCAAGGGAATTCAAAAAGGGAGGGGACAGAGGTGAGAGGAAGGACAAAGAGGGGCAGGGATGACACTGTAGGGTGGTCTCCTTGAATGCAAGCAGCCTGGGAAACAATGCAGTAGAATTGCAGGCACTGATGGTGGAAGGGGTGGTGGACATAGTGCACATCACTGAGACATGGACCACCCAATACCAGGACTGGGACCTAGTGATCCCTTGGTACAGACTGTACCATAGGGACAGAGAAAAAGGGAAAGGGGGAGGGGTGGCTATTTATGTAGGATATTTGATATTGTGCAACAGGGAGGAAGGGGAGAAGGGCAGGGCTGAAGCCTTATGGGTACAACTCCAGAACTCAAAAGGCAAGAAGGTTAGATTGGGGCTTGTGTACAGGCCAGCCACTCAAAATGAGGGGATTCACAGGGAACTGGGGAGCAAATAAGGAGGCTTAGTGGTAAATGCAATACTGTGGTAGTAGGGGACTTCAGTCTGCCAGCGGTAGATTGGAACACCCCAGCTACTGTACCTCAAGTGTCAGGGAACAGGTCCTACTGGAGGCCATCTAGGATGGCTTCCTGATGCACAGGGTAACAGAGCCAACCAAGGAGGGGAACATTCTGGACCTGGTGCTGATGGACGGCAAGCATGTGTAGGATGTAGGGGTGAAAGACCCCTGGCAGGAAGCAACCACCGCACAGTGTGGTTCTCCCTCAGTCTAGGAAAGGAGGTAGCCAGAACCAAGACAAAGGTAGTGGACTTCAAAAGAGCAGGCTTTGGCAGGATGGGAGGCATACTGGAAGGGCACCTCACCAACATCCGCCTGGTCATGGATGCCAAGCAGAAATGGGCCATCATAAAGCTGAGGCTGGCAGAGGCCACTAAATCATGTACAAAGAGCCAAAGCAAGAAAACCAGGACCAAAAAATGAGCTGGTAGAGTATGGAGGTAGTAGAGAGTGTGAGGGAAAACTGGGCTGCCTTTAGAAGTTATAAGAGATCCAACCAAGAGGAGGACAGGGAGGAACACATGAAGAAATCCGGAAAGGTGAGAAGAGTAGTAAGGGCAGCCAATGCTTCAAGGGAACTAAGGCTGGCACATGGGATCAGAGAAGGGGAAAAGGATTTCTTCAGGTATATAAGGGAGAAGAGAAGCTGTAAGAATCAGATTGTAGGGATCAAGAAAGATGGAGGGTGGGCAGAAAAGGGGCAGAACAGGCAGACTCACTCAATGAGTACTTCTACTTAGTGTTTACCTGGGAGAGGGATGGGCCTATGCCCCATGGGAAAGGTGAGGTGAGGACAGGGGGTGAGGGAGTAATGGATGGGGTGATCACATTGGACAGGGTGTTGGAGGGCCTTAGGTCCCTGCGGGTGGATAAGACAGCAGGGCTGAATGGAGTGCATCCAAGGGTCCTGAAGGAGTTGGTGGAGGTCCTGGTGGGACCACTGGCAGACTTGTTCAACACCTACCTGGATATTGGGTGCATGCCCAGGGTCTGGTGGATGGCACATGTGGTGCCCCTCCATAAGAGTGGGCCTAGGGATGAGCTAGGAAACTTTGGACCACTGAGCCTTACCTCCATTGTGGGGAAGCAAATGGAGACTATCCTTAAGGAGAGCCTGGTGAGCTTTTTGGAAGGGAACGGTCTCCAGGATGACAGGCAACATGGGTTTGTCTCATGCACATCCTGTCAGACAAACCTGGTTGACTTTTTTGATTGGGTGACAAGAACACTGGATAGGGGCCATGTGGTGGATATCCTGTACCTGAACTTCAGCAAGGCCTTCGACTTGGTGCCATATGGATGGTTGACCAGCAAGTTGAGAAGCCTAGGAACAGGGGAAAAACTGTTTGGGTGGGTTAGGAGCTGGTTACAGGACAGGAAGCAGAGGGTAGTCATAGTGGAAGAGCTCTTGACTCCCAGAGCTGTAACCAGTGGGTTCTCACAAGGATTGTACATCAGCGAGCATAGAAAGACAAAGGGAGGGATAGTGAGGCTGAATAGAATAAACGGTGGGTGGGCAGAGGGGGACAGTGAAAAAGCAGGGATACCGAATGAATGTTTCTGCTCAGTATTCACAAAAGAGGAGGAGGAAGTGCCTAATCCAATTAACAGAAGCACTCTTGATGGGGGGTCGATCCCAGTCCTTTCACAGAAGAAAGGGTTCTGCAAGAACTCTTAAAACTGAAGGTGGACAAAGCAATGGGGCCTGATGGAATTCACCCTAGAATTCTACAAGAATTAAGGGAGGAACTAGTGAAACCACTGGCTACTCTTTTTAACAAATCATGGGAGGATGATGTAGTATCCGAGGACTGGAGGAAGGTGGATGTGATTCCCCTTCACAAAAGTGGGACCAAGACAGAGGCAGGAAACTACAGACCTGTCAGTCTGACCTCTGTGGTAGGGAAAGTGATGGAATCACTTCTGAAGGAAAGAATAGTTGAGTACCTAGAGGCCAGTGGGGCACAGGACCCAAGGCAGCATGGGTTCACAGCGGGAAGGTCATGTTAGACGAATCTAATAGATTTCTTTGACAGGGTGACCAAAGTAGTAGACCAGGGAGGGGCTGTGGACATGGCCTACCTAGACTTTAGCAAGGCATTTGACACAGTCCCACACAAAAGATTAATAGTCAAATTAACCAGCCTGGGAATGGGTCCCAGGGTGGTAGCCTGCGTAAAACATTGGCTGGACAACAGGACACAGAGAGTAATTGTAAATGGAGTCCACTCTGAAGAAAGAGGGGTTACTAGTGGGGTATTGTAGGGTTCAGTATTGGGTCCAGTCCTTTTTAATGTCTTCATAAGTAACGTTGCAGAGGGACTGGAAGGAAAAGTATGCCTCTTTGCAGATGACATAAAGATCTGCAACAGGGTTGATACACAAGGAGGCGTGGAAAGGATGAGAAAGGACTTGGCAAGGTTGGAGGAATGGTCAGAAGTATGGCAGCTAGGATTCAATGCAAAGAAGTGCAAAATAATGCACCTGGGAAACAAGAACTCCGGGGAAGAATACACAGTGGGGGGAGGTAGTAACAACAACAAAAAAGGAAAGGGACCTGGGGGTAATCATATCAGATGACCTTAAGGTTAGCAAGCAATGTGAGAAGGCAGTAGGGAGGGCTGGGGGTATACTGGGATGCATAGGGAGAGGCATCAGCAGCAGAAAACAGGAAGTTGTTATCCCTCTGTACAGACAGTTGGTGAGACCCCATCTGGAGTACTGTGTCCAGTTCTGGAGACCCCATCTCCACAAGGACATAGACAGGATAGAGGCAGTCCAGAGGAGGGCAGCTAAAATGGTGCAGGGTCTGCAAGAGAAGCTGCATGAGGAGAGACTAAAGGAGCATAATATGTATACCCTTGAGGAAAGAAGGGAGAGGGGGGACATGATAGAAACTTTTAAGTACCTCAGTGGAATCAACAAAGTCCAAGAGGGTAGCATCTTTCAGAAAAAGAGACGTGCAAGAACAAGGGGACACAATTTAAAGATGGGGGGCAGTTCAGGGGCAATGTGAGGAAGTATTATTTCACAGAGAGGGTAGTGGATGCATGGAACAGCCTTCCTGAGGAGGTTGTGGGGTCTAAAACTGTGGGAGAATTCAAGAATGCATGGAACAGACATAAGGCAATTCTTGTGGGGGGGGGGGTAGGAAGAAATAGGCTGTTGGTTAACTAGGATCTGTGGCCTAGCCTGTGGGTAGGGAAATGGGCAGACTAGATGGGCCAAGCGGTCCTTATCTGCCTTCAAAGTTTATGTTTCCATGTTTCTGTTGGTGCTAGGACCTGTACTATTTAACATTTCATTGCTGGTATAGTGTATGGGATTAAGAGTAAGGTCAACCTCTTCACAGATCACACAAAGATCTGTGTGGAGGTGGACAGTTTGGTAGGGGTCAAGTACTCCAAGAGGATTTTACAAGATTTGAGTGCTGGGCAGACACATGGCAGCTGGGGTTCAACACTAAGAAGTGCAAAGTATTGCACTTGGGTGCCAAAAAACCCTGGGATTTGCTACTGGTTGGGGGGAGTGCAGTTATCCACTTCAGTGGAGGAGAAGGATCTAGGGGTACTAGTAACTGCGGACATGAATCAATTGGTGCAGTGTAGGAGGACAGCGGCAAAGGCAAATAAGTTGCTGAGGTGCATTGCCAAGGGAATCACCTCTAGGAGAGATGAAGTCATTCTGCCTCTACACAGGTCCCTTGTGAGACCGTACTTGGAGTATTGCATGCAGTTCTGGTGCTCCTATTTTAAATGGAACGTCAAACTACTGGAGTGGATCCAATGCAAGGTGACAAAGATGATTCTTGGACTAGGGGACAAACCATATGAGAAGAGACTGAGGGAGCTCAACATGTATTCCCTAGAGGATAGAATGGAGAGAAGGGATATGATTGAGACCTTCAAATATTATAGGGCATGAACAGATGTAATACTGAGGGTATGTTTAGATTAAAAGGGGGAAGGGACACCAGGGGATATAGTCTGAATTGGAGGGAGGAAGATTCAGGAGGGAAATGAAGAGGCATTATTTCACAGAAAGGGTGGTGGCAAGGTGGAACGTGCTGCCAGAGGAGGTAATATCAGAGAAATTAGTGGGCAGCTTTAAGAGGGGGTGGGACAGAGTCAGGGGGAAGGTCAAAACTGAGGGGAAGATGGAAGGGGGGATGATGGTGGAAGGGGCAATAATTCAGAAGGGAAGGCAAGGGAGGGGCAGCTGCAGTTTAAAAGACTGGGTGCTGTGCACTCAAGCAGAATAGATAGACCATATTACCTGTATCTGCCGGCATTTTCTTATGTTCGTATGAGCAAAAGTAGTCATTAAGAATAACTGCTTTCTGCCCATCTTCCCCAATTCCCCTACCTCCCTTAGTTGGCCTAACAATTCCTTCTCCCTTCTTTCTTTTTCCCTAATATATTTAAGTAACTGCTTTTCCCCCTACCTTGACCTCCTCTGCAGTTTGCAACTTTGTGTCTGCATTTGCTTCCTGACCACCCTCTTAGCATCCCTTGTTTTCATTTTGTACTCTCCCCATTCTTCCTCCACCCATTGTTTCTGTGAACCTGGTGAATGCCTTCTTTTTTGCTCTCACTGCTTCTCTGATCTTTCCAGAGAACCATAATGGTCTTTTGTGCCTGTTTCCTTAGATTACTGTTCTCATGCAAGACTTTGTTACCTCAAGAATGTTCCCCTTGATTCCCCCTATCTTTCCTCCACATCCTTGATGGTGTTCACTCCATCTAACCTGCCTTAGACCAGCTCCTTCATTTGGTTGAAATCTACGCTTCTGAAATCTAGGACTTCAGCCTTTAAAGAGGGCTCATTGACCCCAAAGGCCAGGTTGAACCACATAGAGTTATGATCACTGTATCCTAGTGGCTCCCCTGCTCTCACTTCACCTATCACTTCCGAGTTGTTGATCACCACATTGCTAATGGAAGCCTGCCTTGTGGGCTCCTTAACTATTTGCACCAGCAGGCAGTCCTCAGGGCAGTCCTACAATATATCAAGCAGAGCATGACTTCTCAATATGTGTCAGGTTTAGCTCCTCCACCACCGCCACTTCCCCCTTAGCCACTCACTTTCTAGTTCTGCCCTAGCTCCTTCTCTCTCTCTTCCCCTGTCCTGGAGGTCTACAGACCACATCCATCCAAATTTTCTTTCCTGAGGCCACCGTGAACTGAACCCACAGTGATTCTGTTTCTGTATTACCTACTGTAATGTTTTCGTCCTTCACTGCCACTATGCCTTCCCTGGCATTTAGGGCTATTCCTTTTCCTCCTTTGTCTTTACTTCTATCGTGTCTAAACATGATGTAGCCTGGAACTGTGGGGTCCCAATTGTTATTTTGTTGCACAAGTTTCTGTGATCGCAACTAGATCACCCAGGTCCATCTTGCAAATGAGCTTCTGCTCAACGATGAACGCCTGGTTAAATAAAGACTTGATATGATATGATATGATATGATATGATATGATATGATATGATATGATATGATATGATATCCATCTCATTGTCTGCCACCATTGCCAAGAGCTCACTAATTTTATTTCCCAGACTCCTAGCATTAAGGCAAACCGCTTTCTGTCTTTCTCTGATCCTCTCTTGCTTTTTTCTGTCCCTCCCCCCTCCCACTCTCCCGTCTCAGTGGTGGTATCCGAACATGGTGCGGTCAAAAAATCATGCCGCATTAACAGTGTGCGTGGTTTCAGTGTTTGTTTATTTTATCTGGAAGAGTTTTTAACTGTGCCTGTTTTTCCGGGTCCGCATGGTACAATTTTTGACCGTGCTCTGTTGCTGCTGCTCATCTGTCCTGGACCCCTCAATGGTTTCTGTAGTCTCTGTTTCCCCCGCAGTCATTTTAACTGTCCAATGTAGACATCAAATTCTACCCCAGAGCACTGGCTCCATCTCTCGTTAGCCAAAGGCCATCACCCTTAAAGAGCGTACTGTCCCACAGTCCCCCAGTACCCTCCCTCTGACATCATCCTTCAAGCACTCCTTAAACTCTTATGTCTCTTCCTTTCTTACTCTATTGTTCTTATTCCCCCTATTCCACATAGGGAGGTTCTCGAAAAAAGCCAGGGAAGCAGAGTGTGCCTTCAGTCTGCTTTCCAGCCTAGTAAAGTTCTGCTTCACTGCTTCCACAGGCTGGTGGCATGTTCATTGGTACTCAAGTGTACAAGCACTCCCAGCTCCCACTTCCACTTTTCCATCATCCTCCCTATCTTATCTATATTCTGGATGGCTGACACAGCAGGAAGGCATCTGGCCATCCCCCTCTCCTCTCCCTCTACTCACCACCACCCTCTCTACTCCCCTAATCATTGAGTGCTCAATCATTATGATTCTGCATGCCTCAGTCATTAAGATTCCTCCTTCTCACCCCCTGAATGCCATCAAGTTATTCTACTCACTGGAGACCTTGGTTTGAATCCCACAGCCCCAACTTGCATACTGTGTGACCCTGAGCAAGTCACTTAATTTCCTTGTGCTCCCAGGTCACACCTGTAAACAAGCTTTCAGCTTAATGTGTCTCTCCTGGTAAAAAAGCAAACAAAAAACAAATTCCTCCAACTGACTCAGAGTACTCCCTGGCAGAGTCAGGTTCTGAATCTCCTCCAGGGGTACAAATCGATTTGCTGTTGGGATGGTGTAAGATTGGTCAACCCTGTTGTGGCTGCCCCTGCCACCCTTCACCTCCATTTCACCACCCTTCTGGGCCAGTGAGTTTCTTGGGTAATGGGGCTTTGTACCCCATCTGAGATATGTCATCTCTTGCTGCTACTAGCTGATCACAGAGCTGCACAATGGACATTCAAATGGGGCACTGCCCCCCTGCTCCAAAGCATAATCCCGGAGAAGACTGCCCCCACAGTCCCTGCAACTGACTACACCCCTGCTGTACCTCATCTCCATACTGATCCTATGACAACCCCTAGACCATTGTTATTAACTTGCTTAGATTAGAAACAAAAAGGTCTACAGTATACATAGAGTTCTGTTACAGTTCTTCCCTTCCCTGGTTTACTTGGCTGTCCTTCCTAGACTGCAGCCTTGAACATCTATCCTAGGTAGGTAGTTCATGTGCAGATGCTAAGCTACCACAAGCTTTCACTACAGTACCATTAGTACCATATCCTGTACTCTTATCCTGGATAGGTAGTTAATTACAGATGCTATTTTTATACAGCAGTTCAGCAAGTAATACACCACAATCATGCAAGCATTCAGTTAAAACACATAAGTAATATAAGCATTCTTGGATTTAGCAAACCTAGATCCATGTCATATCCCATATTGCTCTACTTGGTGGCCCTGCGCAATGCCTGCTAATGGTGGTTTTGTATGCATGTTAGATCAGAAGATATTTGTGTAGCCAACCTGTGATCTATGATGCTACTCAAAATGGTCCTTAGGTAGAAGTGTTTGTCCACCTCTTTGTTCATGCTTGCTAGAAAGCTGGTGTCTAGATAACTAGAATACCACTGTTAAATTCTGCTTACATATAAAGAGTTTGTATAGATGGGAGTACTTATTGTTGACACAGGAGGACTTTGCTGATCTAGGCTTGACATGAACATCATACATTCAGCTAATGGAGAGTGTAACCCCTCTCCACCATCTATAGGGGCTTACCTGGCTCCCTGGAACCAAAGCCTGCCAACCTGTTGCTTACTGCTACTGGTGCCACTGGACTGGCATCAGGAATGGAGGTGGAAACAGAGGACAAGAAAAGCTGCTTTCTTTAGTGCTCAGCATCCCATTCTTTTGTACAGCTCCAACTGCCCTTTTATACCTTTCTGCGCCACCACTGAGGAGCATGACTGGTGCTCCTGACTATCCAAGGTCTTCCCCGTCAGCCACCCTGAACAAACCGGACACTAAAGTATGACCAGAATTACAAAGTCTGGGGGGCACAGAAATGTTGTCTGAAGACAGGATCTCTTTCAAATAAGGATTTCTGGGCCAGTGACCAACTGAACTATAGGAGGGAAGCTACCATGCCAATGGGGTCAGAAGGTGGCAGAACAGTCAACCAGGCTCCAAAGCCTGTCAAGGTGCCACAGAGGATTCTTGGGACACAGTAAGACTTCATTAATGCACACAGGCATGAGGCAACCAATCAGCCACCAAGCAACAGAAAAACAGACCCTCCCAAGTGACTGACAGAGGGTCCCTATTAATTAGAGGGCTGGATATACCAGTGAACAGCAGGAGTTGTCCAAGCACTTTTCAGTGCTGCATTAGAGATAGCTTGGATGCACAAATGCTACCTGAGCCTGACAGACCTTCGAAGACTATCTGTGGCATCCACAGCCCACAGAGTGAAGGCATTTACTGGACTGAAACAGATGCAGATAAAAGACTGCCAAGTGCAAAAAAAGAGTGAGAGAGATCCTGCATCCAGCAGCCAAAGGGGACGGTCTACAGTGGAGCTGCCCTGCAGCTGAACAGTGTCCCATAGAGACTTTCCAGAGACCCATCTGTAGAGTCTGAACTGCAACAAAGATGGTAAGGTCTGGATGCCATTAAGCTAGCCACCACAGCTAGGTGACAGCACACAGTTGGAATTGTCTTAGACAGTACAGAAAGCAAATATGCCAGAGTTACATCTACCTGGCCACCTTGAGAGAGTGAGCAACTGAAGGAAGAAGAGATCAGTTGACATGCGAGGTACCAAAAGTAGACAAGAAGAGGAGTTCTAAGGGAGACATTGAGGTTGTGACTGAATCTGTTGACTAGAGCCTGTAGACCCAGCCAGCACTGCAGAGACTAGTTGGAAGATGTTGCCACGAAGAGTAAATTGTGAGTAACCCATGAGGGTTTTCACGGCCATCATCACCCTGTATTCATTAGATAATTTGTATTGGGCCACAACTTGGCTATTACTATAAATATTAACTAGGCCATCTGTCAAGGATCACAAGTTGGATTTGACAGAAATTTTATTTTTTCTTTTTTTTTCAAAAGTTTTACCAAGAAAGGCATACTGAGCAAAAAAAAAAAGCTTGTTTTCATATGTGACCTGGCTGAGGGGATGAGAAGAGTGCAGCAGTAAGTTACAACAAGTACGATACAAAAATAATAATACAAGTTTTACAGTTAAGAAGAACAAAGTGAGCAAGTTGTACAAAACGTAGCAACAGAAAAGCAACAAAGCAGTAACGTGCAAAATAATGCACTACTGTGTATAGCAAGGGAAGAATAGCCTAGACAAAGGGGAGGAACTGGAGGAACTGTGATTAGGGCATGAGAAGAGAGAGGAGTTTGGAATACAGCATGTTAAACCTGACACCAGGATCAGGAACAACTGCAGGAGTGAGTAGTGAATTCACAGAGAAGAGATTTTAGTTTGAGGGGAAAGGAAAAGTATAAATAGTAGGGGGGAGAGAGACCCAAAGTCTGGGGAAGTGGAAGGAGAAAACAGCCTGGCAAGCAGTGGACTTTACTGGGAGGGGGGAGAGCAAGGGAGAAAGTGCCAGAAATGCAGTGGGAGAAGAAAGAGGAAGGAGGGGAACTGAGGAGGGAGGAAAGGTATGAGGGGAGGGAACTAAGGTAGAATTTGGAGATGAGGGAGACACAAAGGGCGAGGTGCCTGGAGGCAAGGCAGGGAAAGGAGATGAAGGGATAAATTGAACAGTGGTAGTTTCTGTGGGGGACAGTCCAGGGCAAAATGGCAGAAGAATTAATATAGGGTGTCCAGCCTGGCTAAGGTGGACAAGGTAGCAATGCTGTAGACATGTCACCACAGTCAAAGATTGGTAGAATCTTCTTTGAGACAATCTCACTATGGGCAGGAAATGAGATATGTGCTTTATTCCTGAAGAGCAGCCTAATTTGGGGTGGAGCTTCTGGTGGATGGTACCCACATGAACATAAAAGGTCCCAGCACAGCAGCACTTCCCCCACAGCACCACCAATCCAGAGCTGTAGTTTGCTGTACGGGCAGAGTACCTGAAAGCCCAGTCCAGAACAGAAGGACCTTTACTGATTTATTTAAAAGTTACCTCCTGGCCGTAAAGATCATTTCATCTTGTTCCAGCTCAAAGTCAAGGGTTGAGAAGGAGCAAGCCTCCTCTACTCACCCTCTCCCACTGCCGATCATCTCCTGCATACCAACAGCACATAGCCAGCCAGCTGCCCTGAAGAGAGATGCTGTTGGGAAGGTCCCAGCACAGCAGCGGTTCCCCCACAGCACCACCAATCTAGAGCCACAGTTTACTCTATGGGCAGAGTACCTGAAACCCTGCCCCAGGACATCTCCCTACTGCTTATTAGTGAAGTACCATGAGCAGTTCTGTGCTGCAGTTCTCAAGCAAAGTGCCAAGAGATAAGGGCAGTGAAAGGAGTCTGCTTGGAGTCAGTCCAGTATCTGCCATCTGCCAGACACACTGCCTCTGCATTCCTCACGAACACCATGAGGACTGTTTATCCCAATCTGGGTCACCAAGTAATTCTGTATTGTAAAAAAACTTTGTTGTTTTCAAATTGTTGCTCTATTTTATCTGCATCTATTCCTGCCTTCTCTAAAATTATTGCTCTGTTTACTGCTCAAATGTAATTTCTCCTGCTATTGTGTCCACTGCACAGGTTATCTGCCTGGGGTCAAACATGCCTTCAGGTTCACAGATCCTAGCCAAATACCATAGGTTCTGCACTCTTTTTAATTAGGTCACTTAGAAATGTAGTACTCTAGCTTTGCTATTTGCTGCTCAATTTAGCTTGTACTATTGATTTATCCATTTGCTCAACTAGGTCACTTAGTAATTTGTGGTTATATATTCTTTTATATATTCTTTACCTTGCCATTTATTGCTTACTCTAGCTGCTACTATCTACTACTTGTTGTAAAATCCATTTGCTCTCCTTGTTGCTATACTGCATCACCCTAGTGTTCCCTGCCTCTGTCTCAGGCACTCTGGTTGCTTATAGCTCTACCTATATTGGGCTAAGGTGTTAGTAAGTAAGTAAGTAAAAATGTATTTCTTCAGCGCACAATCCTGGATGCTCTGGGAATTGTACAGACAGGTGAAGGGAAATAAATAACATACAACAGTACAAAATGACAGTGAAGAAAAGAGCTGCCTTTAGGGGGTACAAAAAACAGGGATGGGAAAGGACAGGGAGGAGTACCTGAAGAATCAAAGGAGGTGACAAGGGCATTAAGGGCAGCCAAGGCATCTAAGGAGCTCAGGCTTGTGCAGGGCATTAAGAAGGGGGAGAAGGACTTCTTCATGTATGTCAGGGAGAAAAGGAGCTGTAAGGACCATATAGTAAAGATTAAGGAAGGAGGGTGGGTGTGTGGAAGTAGGGGGTGATAAGGCAGAAGCACTAAACAATAACTTTTGCTCAATATTTACTAAGAAGAAGGGGGGGATGATACCCAAGGGGGGAGTGCAGAAACAGAGGGGAGAGGGTGATGGATGGGGAAATCATATAGGGTAGGGTTCTGGAGGATCTGAGGGCACTGAGGGTGGACAAGGCACCAGACCCAGATGGAATCCACCCCAGCGTACTGAAGGAACTGGCAGAGGTCCTGGTGGTACTTTTCATAGACCTATTCAATGCCTCACTACACTCAGTGTGTACCTCAGGACTGGAGGATGACTCATGTAATGTCCCTCTACAAAAGCAGCCTGAAGGATGAACCTGGGAACTCAAGACCAGTGAGCCTCACATCCATCGTGGGTAAGCTGATGGAGACTATCCTGAAAGAGAGGCTGATGGCCCTCCTGGAGGTCAAAGGGCTACAGGACAGCAGACAGCATGGCCTCGTAAGTGGCAGATCCTGCCAAACCAACCTGGTGGAGTTCTATGACTGGGTAACTAAGCAATTGGACAGTGGGGTATGCAGTGAATGTCCTGTACCTGGATCTCAGTAAGGCATTTGACTCGGAGCCGCATGAGAGGTTGGAAAGTAAGCTAGAAGCACAAGGGTGTGGACAAAGCTTGTGAGATGGGTAGGGAACTGGCTTCAGGGAAGGAAACAGAGGGTGGTGGTGGGTAGGGAGCTCTCATCCCCAAGGGTAGTGACGAGTGGTATTCCACAGGGCTTGGTATTGGGACCAGTATTGTTTAGGATATTCATTGCAGACATGTCATTGGGTATCAAGAGCAAGACCAGTCTGTTTGCTGACAACACCAAGATGGGATCGGTGGTGGATGACCTAGGAAGATGGCAGGGGTTGCAGGATGATCTGGCAAAGCTGGAAACCTGGTCAGACACCTGGCAACTGGGGTTCAATGCCAAAAAGTGCAAGGTGCTGCGTCTTGGAGTGAAAAACCCAAGGAGGAGTTACCTGCTGGAGGGGGGAGTGCAGCTAGCCAAGACAGAGGAGAAGGATCTGGGGGATGCTCATTACAGGATCAATGAACAACTCGGCACAATATAGGAAGGCAGCTGCAAATGCCAACAAAGTGCTGGGCTGCATTGCAAGGGGTATATCCTTGAGGAGGGGAAGGTGATTCTGCCATTGTACAGATCATTAGTCAGGCCACACCTGGAGCACTGCATGCAGTACTAGCACCCGTATCTGGAGAGGAATAATAAGCACTGGAGAGGGTGCAGTGTAGGGTGACAAAGATGGTCCAGGGGTTGGGGGGACTTACCATACAAGAGGAGGCTGAGGGAGTTGAAAATATACTCACAGGAGGAGAGGAGGGATGGGGGATATGATTGAAACCTACAAGTACATGAAAGGAATAAACAAGATGGGTATGAAAGGGCTGTTCAAAGTAAGAGAGGGGAGGGACACCCTAGGTCATGGTATGAGAGTGGAGGGAGGAAGGTTCAGAAGGGAGATAAGGAGACACTTTTTTAGGGAGAGGGTGGTACCTGGGTGGTATGCATTACTGGTGGAAGTAGTATCCAGTAGAACAGTAGAATGCTTCAAAAGGGGCTAGGACAGGGCAAGGGGGAGGATCATGGAAGGGGGATGGTGGGAGGGAGGGGGCAGCTACAGAATAAGGGGTGCTAGCTGCACATTTGAGCAGACTTGATAGACCACTACGCCTTTATCTGCTGGCAAATTTTGTATGTTTGTATTTTCAAATGATCAAGGCATCAATAAATAAAATAGAACCCTCAATAAAATAGTACAGCAGTTGGCTAATTCTTCAATTATAAATAGTTCTCAAAAGCTTCTTTAAACAGATGTACCTTCTGACCTCACTTAAAACCTCCCCCGTTGATCCCTCACTCAAAGATCTTGGAAGTGAGTTCCATAGGGCCAGGCCTGTCTCTTCAAATGAACCATCTCCAGAGGTCTTCAGAGGAACTGCTAGGAGGCTCTCGGTGGAGGAGTGGAGCGAGTGCCCAGGGCAGGCAGGAGTCAGGAGGTCACTCAGATAGCCAGGGCCCGAGCCGTATAGGGCCTTATAGGTGAGCAAGCCCACCTTGAAGGTAATTCTCCATCAATCCAGCAGACAGTGCAGGTCACACAGGACCGGGATCACATGGGAACACCTCGGAAGGCCTGTCAGCAACCTGACCACTGCATTCTGCACTAGCTGCAGGCAACAGAGAATCCCTCCACTGACCCCAAGACATAGAGTGTTACAGTAGTTGAGCCTAGATGTTACAAATACATGAACCAGTGAGGGCAGGTCACCAGGCAGGATTAAGGCTTTGATCTGGGCAACATTCCTTAGGGGCTAAAAACCACTCCAGACAATGGATAACATCTGACACTCAAGTGTCAACCCATCATCAAGGAAGACATCCAGATTCTTCACCTAAGTAAAAGCCACCAAAGGCATAGGGTCAAGGAATAACCCTGTTCCCACCCCGGCAGCACCCATATCACATTGATGGCAGGGTTCAACCACTAGCACCTCCATCATATCGGTGTTCAGTCTCAACCAGCTAGAGGGCATGCAGTCTTGGGTCTTGGCCAGACATTTATTTAGCACCTCCACAGCATCACCCATTCTGGGAGCAAATGACATATACAGCTGGGTATCATTTGTATAACACTGAAAACCCAAGCTTTACCATCTAAAGATCTCACCCAGGGGAAGCATGTACACTGCAAACAACACAGGGGACAGGATCAAACTCTGAGGAACTCCACAAGGCGGGAGCTTTGGGAAGCAGGAGAAATTCCCCGTCACTACCTTCTGAATCCTGCCTGTGAGAAAGGACTCAAACCAGTTGATGATAGTACCATTGGGTCCACAAAGCTCCCTTAGGCGATCCGGCAACACTACGTGGTCCACAGTGTCAAATGCTGAGGAGAGAGAGAGAGGAGACTGATTATTGACTTGTCCCCTCTATCTCTTGCCCTGAGGAGATCACTTTGCACCCTAACTAATGCTGTTTCAGTGCTATGACTGGACCTAAACCCAGACTGGAATGGCTCATAGATGTCATTGGCTGCAAGTTGTGCCTTGAGCTGCAGAGCCACTACTTTCTCAACAACCTTACCCAAAAATGGGAGGTTGGAGATTGGTCTATAATTTGCCAAGACATCAGGGTCAAGAGGTGGTTTCTTTAGGAGGAGCCTCTTTCAGGGTGCTCTAGAAAAGTCCCTCTGAAGTGAACACTGGATGATCTCAGCAAACACTGAACCAACGGACTTAACATATCCCAATAAGAGACGAGTGTTCAGCTGCTGTGTTAGTCTGTACTTACAATTAACTTATCTAGGTTACAAGCACTTCTCAATGACATGATTCTTACTCTTCCCTTTTATCTTACCCTCTTCTCCCTTCTCCCCCCCTCCTCCCACAGGGCCACTCACACACTTCCAATCCCATCCCCCTTCTCTTTCACTCCTTCACCCCCCTCTTCCATCTTCCCCCTTCCTCTATGTCATCTTTACCTCCCACCATTTTCCATCTCCTCACTTCATGCCTACACCATCCCCTTTCACTCCCCTTCCCTCAACCGTGAACTTCTCCACCATCTCTGTCCCTCCTTTCCACTCTCCACCCAACCTCCCTCACCCCCTCGCCCAATGGGACATAAATATCACTACATTCTCCTTCTCCTCTTCCTCCTTGCTGGTGATGTTGAAACCAACCCTTACCAGTTTACTCATTCTCCCCTCCAAACTCCCCAAAGACCTTAGCATCTTCCACCTCAATGTCTGGTGTCTCCTCCCCAAGCTCACCTCTCTTAAAGCTTGGCTCTCCATCAATTCTCCTGATCTTCTGTGCATCTCTGAATTCTGGCTTTCCTCTAGAATACACAACTCTGCTCTAAGTCTCCCTAACTATCATCTCTTCTGTCAGAACTGAGGCAAGAGTGGTGGTGGGTTGCCTTATATGTTTGCCAGAACCTGCCCTGCTCCATTTCCTTCTCTGAGTCTGTCCTTTCCTCTCATTAGCTCCTTTTAACTACATTATGTCTCCCCTCCTCCCTTCTTGTCTTTGCTGGTGTCTTCTATGCCTCTTCAAAAATCTCTCCCTCATCCCTGTTTGTCTCATTCTCATCTCTTATTTCCCATGCTGCCTCCCATGAGCTCATCCTCCTCAGAGACTTCAACACAAACTGACTTTCCAATGCTTCCAGGGAAACTGTCCACAGGATTGAGTTCTAAAACCTCACACAACTAAGCACTGAACCCACAAGGCTTAGTCCTCATGCCACCAATCAATCCCTCCTGGACTGGGTGCTCTCCTCCTACTCCTACCGAGTAATTGCAGAAGGCATTCTCCCAGACACCTTCAGTGACCACTGCATAACCTTCTGCATCAGGAAAGTGCATTCTACCCATTCCCCTCCCAAATACCTCTGGTGTAAGCCTTTAAGGTCAATCAATGCTAATGCCCTCCTAAATGACCTGGCAGCCTCTGACTGGTGTACCATATACTCAGCCCTAGACATCGACATTTCCCTCTCCCTCTTTGCTGCCATAATCATCCATACCTGGAATATTCACACTCCCCTTTAAAAGTCCAGGGTCAAATGCTTCCACCACCCTTTGATTACTTGGGACCTCATCAATGTGCAAATCTTAGGATCAAGTTTGAACCAGTTAAAAATCCTCCCAATCCCTGTCTGACCTCCAATCCCATAGGTCTTTCAGAAATTCTTGTACTAAGGCTGACCACATGGCAAAGGCCCTCTATTTCAAATCAAACCTCCAGTCCAACCTAAATTCCCCCTCACATTTCTGGAAGGTCATCCACTCTCTATTTAAGCCCCCCAACCCAGTTCCCCCCATCATCTTGGTAGATTACTCACATGTCTCTGACCCCTCCTCTGTCGTTGCAGATTTTAACAACTTCTTCACCATCTTTGCTCTGTCCTGTCCTTCCACCCTTGATCATTCACCCCATTGCCTCTTACTGTATCTCTCCCTTCCCACTCTGCTGAAGGTTTTCATTTCCTTCTGTCTCCCTCCAGGAAGTCTGTCTTGCCCTCATGTCTCTTAATCTGTCCAAGTCCAGCCCTGACAGGCTGGACCCTAAACTCCTCAGCATCTCTGCACCTGCATTGGCCATTCAGTTTGCTCACCTTCTGAACCTCTCCTTCTCCCTCAGTTCTGTCCCTCATGCCTGAAAGATTTCTAAGGTTCTGCCCTTGTACAAAGGAGGTGATTCCTCCTCCCCTGCCAACTTTCAGCTGATCTCACCCTCACACCTCTAGCAAGGCTCCAGGAAAACATAGTTTACACCAGGCATGCTCACTTCCTCCACTCCTCTAATTTCATCTCCTCAATTACCTCTCCCCTTTCCAGTCTGAATTAGGAAGAACCACTCAACTATCTCCTCCTGGCTGCAAGTAGCTGACTTTATCCTCCCCAAGATGGATGAGGGACATATAACCACAGCCATATTCATCAATCTGGCCAAAACTTTTGAGTCGGTGTCCACCCATTCCTCCAAAACAAGTTGAGCTCGACTGGCCTTTCAGCTCCTGCTGTCAACTGGTTCCATTCATACCTCACGAACCATCAACAGACTGCTCAGGTCAGTGGCATTCAGTCCCCTTCCATCCTTGCAGGGTCTCTCAGGGCTCCAGCTTGGATCTAATCATCTTCTTCATCTTCCTAAACAATCTGCTTTTAACCTGTCCCACTACGCATATTCACATGTATGCAGATGACATGGTCATCTACACCTCTGGACCATCTGTTTCCGCAGTGGAATCTCTGCTCCAAAAGAGATTTCCACAGCATGTTATGCTTGTTCCATGCCAACCAGCTCAGGGTCAACACTAACAAAACAGAGTCTATAACCTTCAGCACCTGCCAGAAATTGGCAAGGCTTTCCTCTTCCCCTGTATTCTCTACACACGATAGTATTCCCTTGGAGATTGTCCCTGCCTTCAAGTACCTTGGAATGTGACTGGACAGCAAGCTTGATTTCACTACATACATCAATGCCATCCATGCCAAACTTTGCCTCAGACATGGTGCTTTGTAGCACAACAAGGTCTGATGGGAGCTGGTTACTAAAATGGTTCCTCCAGTCTTCGACTATGCCAGCATAGTCTATGGATCTGCTTCCTCCTCTCCCCTTGCCAGACTGAACAAACTCTGTAAAACCTTCTGACATTTTGGCACCAGCTCTCCACTTCACACTCATCATTGCTCCCTCTACTCCTCCCTTTCAATCTTCCCTCTCCCTTCACATCGCCATCTCCACTCTGCTTCCTTTATAGCCAAATACTGGTTTGATCCCCTTCCCTCCTACCTTTCCTCACTTCTCTCACTGTTCTATACTCTTTTCACCCTCTGCACTCCACAGACTCCTGTACCTTCTCCATTCCCAATTCTCACTCCACCTCAGGGCAAGCTGACTTCTTCCACCGCCTCCCATCTCTCTGGAATCTACTGCCCTCCTCCCTTTGTCTCTTCCCCGCTCTTTCTCTGTCGCTGCCTTCAGATGCCTACAAAAGCTTACTCCTTTTTATGTTGGCGCACTTGTGCAGCCAGCATAGTGGGACAGTGCAGCTTTAGAGGCGTGGTCGCTGTTGAGCGAATGCAGGGCACACACCAGTAGGTGCGTCCCACATTCCCCAATCAGCCTGCATGCCGGTGCCACACCATGCATACATAATGGGGTGAGCACATCTTAGAAAAGGTCCGCTGCAATCCGAGCAAAGCTCGTCATATGTAGCTGTCCTTTTCTTGCCATGCTCTCCGCCATTATGTGCATGGTCGGCAAGCAGGCAGATGCCTAATGTCTGCCGACTTTGGGGATGCCCAATCCCCCTGTCGGCTAACCCCCCCCCCCGCTGTCTTTGTGTGCTGATGGGGGAGCCCACTCCCCGTAGGCACAACCCCCCCAATCATTGAATGCTGAGCGGGGGTGCCCAATCCCTCTCTGCTCGCACCCCCCCTGCTGTCTTTGTGTGCCGACTGTGGTGCCCAATCCCTGTCGGCATTACTTCCTCCCTCTCCATTGTGTGCCGACAAGGGTGCCCAATCCCCCGTGAGTTACTGACACCTCAAACAGTTAGGTGGCATGCTGGGACTACCCAGCATGCCAAATGCCTGCAAAATGAAAAACTGTGCCACAATGTTTTTTTCTTTTTTACCCTGTAAAACGAAAACGGTCCCTCGTAGTCTCGATGACCCCCACCCACTGCGCACCTTGCCTCTCCTCACCCCCAACCCCATACTTACCTGTGGAGTCTGTCGCGACGATCTTCTGTGGACCAGGAACACATCTGCACTCTTCAAAGACAACCGCGAACTGAAGAAATGCCGGTAAGCTGTATAATGGAATGAATAGGGGTTTTTCAACTTTAATGCATATCTCAGGCATTTTTGTGAATTTTGGCCCCAAATTTTCAACATAGGGTTTTTGGGACCCCTTTTCATCAATTATTGCACTGTCATGGCGTTATTCGGTCCCAAAAGGTGATTTCGTAGTCACTGCGTGGAATCACCTTTTGGGACTGAATAATGAAATGACAGTGCCACTGTTCATGAGAGGAGCTCTCAAAAAGCCTATGTTGCAAGTTTTGTGGGAAAAATCCAAAAAATGACAGTTTTACGAGTGTGCACAGCAACTGCACAACGCACGTTCGTAAGTTAGCATATTCACACTATTTTCATGCCAGATTCTCAACATTGGCATTTTACCACACCTTCTTGTGAACTGTACAGCTGTCATTTTTCACATCCTTGCCAAAATGTGCTTTCGCACTTCTGGCGCAGAATAGCGCGGTCGCTATGCGAAATCAGTGTTCGGGACACATTATGAAAATGACAGTGACACTGTTCATGAGCAGAGGTCCTAAAATGCCTGTGTTGAAAATTTGGTAACAATACTCTGTGAAATGACTATGTTATTAGAGTATGTATAGTTTGCACGAACGCTCGTACGTTCGCAAACTTCCAATATTCTCATTCCAGATTTTCTACAGTGCCATTGTTCTGCACCTCCTAATGAACAGTACAGCTGTAATTTTTCTCATCCTGACCAAAATCTTTTTTTGCAGTTCTGGCACAGAATAGCGTGGTCACTGTGGAAAGTCCATGTTCGAGACACATGATGAAAATGACAGTGACACTGTTCATTAGCAGATGCCGTAAAATTCCTATGTTGAAAATTTTGGAACGAAAGTCAATAAAATGAGTGTTTTATGAGCGTGCATTGCACAGTTTGCACGCACGCTCATGACTTTCTGAATTTGTAATACTTTCACTCCAGCTGTTCATTGGCATTTTTCCATACCTCCTTATGAACACTGCAGCTGCCTGAAATGTGTTTTCGCACGTCCGGTACAAAATTGCACGGCCGCTGTGCAAAATCACTTTTTGGGACAGTTTGAGGAAATGACAGTGACACTGTTCATGAGCAGAGGTCCCAAAATGCCTATGTTGAAAATTTGGTGATGAAACTCCACACAATGACTGTGTTGCAAGCGTGCATTGCACAGTTTCCAAGCAACCTTGTAACTTCGTCAATCTGCAATATTTTCATGCCACATTTTCACCACTGGCATTTGTGCATGTCTCCTTATCAACAGTCCAGATGCCATTTTCACAGCCTTCCCAAAATGTGTTTCCGCAGCTGTGGCGCACAATGGCGTGCTCACTGTGCAAAATCACCTTTTGAGACACATTCACAAAATCACAGCACTATGCATCTCTAGCTATGCACTCCCACTGCCAATGCCAGGGCGACAACATTCGGCACTGACAAATGCTTGTTCTTCTTGTACCTGTCACTCCCTTACATGACCCTACCTGACTTCCTTCTCCTATCTCTGCTGCCCCCCCCAACTAAGCCTTCCTAATCTAGGGCAATTCGCACTTGCTGCACCTTCCGCACATTTTCTGACATCATTTTATCTGAATTTATTCTGACTCACTGTGGCATGTACATGTGGATGTGACTTGTTTTTTTGCACTTTTGTATTTCTGTTTGTATTGTTACAACCCTGTCTATGCTTCACTTCCCCCTTCCCTTGGTTGCCTTTGGAAATGATCCTAGGCTCAGTGTGCTTGTCCCAGTTACAAAATTTTCAATAAATAAATAAATAAAAATTGAGGTGGCAATCCAACGAGTCCCATAGATATTTAAAAGAAGTGGTATCCTCAATCTTAGCACCACCACGAGTATGGAGGAAGGGGAGGCAGTGAGCCTGGCAAGTCTCTGTCTAGTGCAAAAAGTCATGAAGACCATCATCTTGCCATTGAGAGACAGTTGATTTGCCTGGAACCAGTGCTGGATGTTGTTGAAATTCAACTGGAGTCAGGTCGTGATGTCAGAGGTGGAGGAATCTGAGGCATAAAGTACTGTGTCATCTGCATACATGTGAATGGACAGAGAGGAGCTGGCAGGGAAAAGGTAATTCACAAATATGGAAAATAGAATGGGCCAAGGAGGGACTCATGAGGGATACCAGAGTAGATGGGGAGTGTAGCAGATAAGAAGTCACTGATACAGACAGCTTGAGACATGCTCTCAAGGCAGGAGCAAACCACTTAACTGAGGAGGTAGACAGCCCAGCCACCTCAGTTTTGCCCAGAAGGATACGGCGGGCAACAGTGTTAAAGGCTTTTGCCAAGTCAAGAAAATGGTGGAAGTGACCTGACCCTTATTCATGCCAGAGAGGAAGGTGTCAGTGAGCCATAAGAAGGAGGTGGAGGTATAGTGGGACTTCCTAAAGTGACTCTGGCAAGGAGTGAAGAAGAAAGCTGAATTAAGAAAGTGGGAGAACTAGGAGAGGACCAGGTGTTCCATGAGTTTGAGTTGAGAGAAGTGAGATAGAACAGTTGTTACCAGAGATGGAGGGGCCACTCCTTTAGAAAGGGGCATAACAAAGCCTGTTTCCATGTATCAGGGACAGGCAAGTGAAATTGTGAAATTTAGAAGGTGGTTGACAGGAAGATTGATGGCAGGAGTGGAGAGAGACAGGAGTCTGGGATCTAGGCAAGCAGGGCTCCCACTCTTGTGTGGGTTTAGAGCTAGGAGGTCCTGGAGGGTAACAGTGGGAGTAGTCGAGAAGAAGAAGTGGAGGAAGGGGAAGGTGGTGTGGAGGAGGTAGGAGAGGCGGTGAAGAAGGGGAGTCAGTGGGAATACTGGAGAGGACACAGGTGGTAGAAAAGGAGTTGAAAGATGAGGCAACACAGCAGGGTGTGAGATCGGGGAGTCACCCACCTAGAAGTTGGGGGAGCTGAGTCGGAAGAGAGAATAGGGTGTGTATGACTTTCCAGAACTTAGAGGGGTGGTTAAGGTTGTTCTGAAGAGTGGTTGTAAAGAAAGCAGCCCTTACAAGTCCAATGGCTCTAGAAGAGACATTGAGAAGCACCCTGTAACTAGAGAGGTTGGTCACATGCTTGCCTTGGTAACAGGCCAGCGACTCCACTGTAATCCATAGGAGCTGAGAACCTCAGACCCTAGTTTTCCTAGGGTGGGAGGGCATGATGATTCCAGATGGAGGAGAACATCATGTTAAATAGTTTTAGGGCTGAATTGATGTTGCTGACAGCTAATAAGGGAGCTGTTAGCCCAAGTCACCAGAAAATCTTTGTAAACGGGAAAAATAAGAACCAAAGTTGTATAAGATTTAGCAGAAGAAGGATATTTAAAATCTTTCTCTGGAAAAAGGCATTTTAGACCACTGTGGGCCCCAAGAAAGTGGCCCTTTTGTCCACAAAACGTTGGCTTGATACTATAGGTGGCTATCAAGCTCTTGTATAAATAAAAATTATGTGTTTTTCACTATTACTTGGAGTTAGATTCTTCCTTCCCAATTTTTTGCAAATCTAACAAGAGGGACCAGTCACACCAGGACTATTCCCTTACAAAAAAAATCAAATACTGTACTTGCAACAGTGCTGGCCAACAATGTGCAACTGACTGTTGCAGGACTTTCAACATTCCAACTCATGGTTACACAGTATATTCTGTGAGTCCCTAGGACTAGGGAAATAATACTGTACCAGTGGCGTAACGGTAGTGCCCAACTGGCAGAATAGTGTGCTGTGGTGGCTGTACCTAGAAGGGCATTGGTAAGAAGCATTAAAAACAACACCTATATATATCTACTTGCAATTACTTAACTTTTCCTTCTGTTGGATCTCCAATAACACACTTGTCATTTGCTGCATGTCTATGTCATAAGCATGCTAATTGGGAAATATCAAAGTATATTGTCTTTTAGGTAAACTGTTATTGCATAGTGTGGGAGTTGGGTGGGGTGTGCCACTGGGGACCAAAGTGGGTTAGTACTGTTTCCCAAGGAGTAGTACTAGTTAGAGATATAGACAGTTTTTAGTCCACTGACAAAGTTTGTGTGAAGTAAGAAACTTTGAGCTTCATGTAGAGGGGAAATGTTTCACAACTTTACCCCAACGTCTTGTGGAGAAGTTCTTACAGAAACAATTACAACTTTTATCTACACCGCACCTACTATGTGAAATGGTTTCTACCTTCTACCCCCTCCCACCACCCAGACCCTTTAGAAGGTTTCATGTGATAACGGAGATTGCCTTTCAGTGATTGTACATAGCCAAAAATCAGTTTTGGCGAGGTACACTCCTGGCGTACAGCAAAAGGGTGCTGGAGACTTTTTTTTTTAATGTGGGGAGGTTGTGCCCCCTGCACCCAGCTACTAAAGTATTCTCAACTCCAGTGGGGTGCATATCGGGGGGGTGCAAAAGGAGGAAAAATGTCATGGCAGGGCATAACAAAAGGAATGTGCACCCGGACCTGAACCCAGTACCCTCACAACCCTAGCCTGCCACTCACCCACCACACCATGGGGCCAACTCAGCAGCCCACCGCTACAATACATGTCACAAACCCTCCCTGCTTTTCCACCCATCACTCGGTGTGCTCACTCCGCCCCCCCACGTGTATGTACAAATAGCGACATCCTGTTGTTATATTCTCAGACCCCCCAATCCGGTTGCCCTCCCTGCCCAGTAGCCCTATGGACAGGTGCTGTGATTGAGTCACCCTTTTTGAAAGCACTCAGTCATGGCCACCATTGTCATGGGCCACCCTTTAAAAGATAGTATCCCCACTCCACCACCTTCTAGCACCCACCTCCCTCCATCAGATCCCAATTAAGTTTATTAAAATCATATATCTTAAGTCTTTAGCTTCTCATCCCTTCACTGCACCATGTTTGTAAAACACACAGACACCACCTATCTCCCTAACCCTGTTGCTGTCACCCCAAGACATGTACCTCAGGGAACCTCTCCCCAACTCACCCTCACATACCCAGTGCTCTCTACTTCCCGCTCTAGCAGAAAATTATAAAAATAGCAATATACGTGTAAGAAAAGAGAACCACACAAGGTGGGAATGAAATGGCCTCCCTTTTTATTAACTTTTTATTTTAATAGGTTTTTCTAGAGCAAATCTCTTCCTCAGGGGGATAGTGGCCAAAATGTGTTGTGGCTCAGTTTAATGTTTTTTTATTTTTTTACATAAAAAGTAGGCAATTAGTTGTAATGAAGATTCAGTATTTAAACTGAGCCATGGCACATTTTGGTCATGCCCCTTCCCCCCCGAGGAAGAGGTTCATCCTTAAAGCGACAGAGTAAGGAGCTTATCTGTCCAGAGTTTACCAAATATGGAATAAAGCTTGTTTCATATGTTAACATCATCCAGTGGTCTGGAAATAGTTGACTTTCTTTTTTTTTTTATTTATTTGGTCTCATCTGGTAGGCACCTGGTACACACACGGAGTCTGCTTTTCCATTGTGTTATCTTGCTTGCCCCGCTTCTGCTCCACATCTGCAAATTCCTTACAAGATGTTGTTTTTTTCCATAAAAGTAACATTTTTGTATTTTTTCACAGCAAGTGCATTTTAAGTGTCGTGTCCTGAATGCCGGCTGGGTGGTGCTCCTACACATTCATGTGAATAAAATGGTGTCAAACCATGGGTACAGTCATTCTTGAATGAATAATACATTTTTTCCCCATGTAACACAAAGGGTGTTCTTGTTACTAGTCCATTTCCTGCACTCAGCAAAGTTAACAAAAGTGAAAACCTGTTTAATTTCTTGACTGAAAGCTGAAGCAATCACTTTAGACACGTGCATTAGCATCACATTAGCATAACATGCCCTTTTCTACTTTTTTCTGTTGCCTAAATGGATAACCTACTGTGAGTGTGTCTGAAATGTGGATAGCCTACTGTGACCATGTTTAAAATGTGGATAACCTACTGTGGGTGTGCAAAAAATGTGATTGTGATAGTTTGTGGGGTATTAAATGATGGTTTTCCCCTGTTCTGTTACCTGTCATATAATATGTGTTAAACTGGAACCAACTGCATGCATTATTAATCAGATGCACATTTCTCTCACACTTATACCTGCATGCATACAGTACACTTATACATGTAGCTTTATGCAAATCTGTAGTGATAGCTGTTTTTTAGGGCTGCAGTGGGTGGAGCCCTGCAGACCTCATGCTAAAAAAAAGGGAGACTTTTATGACCGAACAACAGTGTGGAGTTCCATCACAGTTGCCTCTGTGTCTTTGAAACACTCTACACTGTCTATTAGAGGTCGATATTTTTTTTCCTTCTACCATCCTCCCCTCCCTCTCAGCACCCCCCCAGAAACACAGCACTGACACTTGGGGTACCCAACCTCCAGTGTTCCGATCAGCAAGCCTCCATTTTTTTAACCCCCTCCACTACCAGGCATTTGCAGTTACTTGGTGTGTGTGTATGTGTGTGAGCTGTTTTTTTTATATGCATATTTTTTCCTCCCTCACCCAATTCTCTTTCTCAGCTCATGCACCCCCACCCCCGCAAAACATAACAGTGACACTGGGGGTGTCCAATCCCCCAGTGTCACAATAGCAATTCCTCCATCCATTTTTTTTGTTGTTGTCCCCTCTCCACTACTGAGCACGTGCAGTTATTTGGTGTGTGTGTTTTTTTTATATACTTATATTTTCCTCCCCTCACCTGACCCTCCCTCTCAGTACCCACCATCCTACACCTCCCTCGAAGCATAACAGTGACACTGGGGGTGACTAATCCCCTAGTGTTGCAATGGCAATTTTTTCATCCTTACTTTTTGTTGTTTATCCTCTAAACAGAAAATGTCCATCAATGTCTTTTGTGGTTGTAACTGCCCCCACACTCAACCCTCCTACTCAGCATCCACCACCCACCACCCCCCTGCTGCAAGACCTAACTTACTCATTGGGGATCCAATGCCGTAATCCTCTCTGGACTGCAGACACATCTTCAAAGCCAGACCATGAACTGAAGAAACAGGTATGTGGTTCAATGTATTTCAATGGGGTTTTGAACTTAGTGGTATAACTTGGGTATTTTTGCATATTTGTGGCCCAGATTTTCAACATGCCTTCTTTGGGACCCTACCTCATGAACAATTGAACTGTCATTAAGCAGATCTGTCCTGAAAAGTGATTTTGCGGTCCATGTGCAAAATCACCATTTGGGCAGGAGTTAAACATTTTCTCTGCCCTTGTTCATGAGGTGGGATCAAAAGAAGGCTATGTTGAAAATGTGGTGTACAAATTTTAAAAAACAGAGTTATGAGCGTATGTGACATTTTTCAACCACAGGCTTGTAACTTTGGTAATTTACAATATTATTTCTCCAAATTCACAATGTAGCCATATCTTTACAGCACCTTATGAGTGTGACAGCTGTCATTTTTCAACTCCTGACCAAAATGTCTTTTTTTTCACATCCTAAAAGGTGATTTTGCAGTCCCTGTACAAAATCAGCTTTCAGACAAGAGTTGAAAATTTTTTCTGCCCTTGTTCATGAGGGGCATGGGGTGATAATGTAGCAAGATGGATGAAAGAGGGATGCCTGGATATCATGGCAGTCATACAAACATGGCACACAGAGAACCATGACTGGGATGTCAACATACCAGGGTACACAATCTACAGGAGGGACAGGGAGGGAAGAAGAGGAGGAAGAGGAGAAGTTCTCTATGTAAGGGAAGGGATCAAAACAGCAGAACTAAAGGGTAAACAGGGAGGAGAAGAGGCACTGTGGGTCACCCTGGAGACTGGAAATTGTACCACAATCTGCACAGGGATTGTATACAGACCACCATCACAGGGGGAGGAAATGGACAAGGAAATGATAGAAGGCATCCTTAGGATGGCAGAGAAAGGGAAGATATTGCTGATGGGGGACCTGAATATACCAGATGTTAACTGGAGCACCTTTGCTGCAGCCACATCCAAGAGCAGGGCCATTCTCATTGCCCTACAGGGGGTATGCCTCAGAAAGCTAGTTTTGGAACCCACTCGGGAGGGAGCAATCTTAGACCTGGTACTCTCAAATGGGGATGGAAAGATGATCTCCGATTTTGAAGTGGGTAGCCATCTTGGAACAAGCGACCACCAAAGAGTGTGGTTCACGATAAACTTAGATGTAGAGTCAAGCCACACAAAAGTGAAGGTACTGGACTTCAGGAGGGCTGATTTTGTCAAAATGGGAGAGTGCCTCAGAAAAGCACTAGCAAACAGGCAAGAAGGTGGGATGGAGTAACAATGGGGAAACATCAAAACCGCCATCACAGAGGCAATAATCCTTTGTGTGAATCAAATAAATAAATGAAAATTAAAGAAAAAAACACTATGGTTCTCAAAAGAAGTGGTGGGGAAGGTTAGGAAGAAAAAGATAGCATTCAGGGAGTAAAAGGAAACACAGAAGGAGCAGGACAGAGAACAGTACCAGTTGAAGCAGAAGGAAGTGGGGAAGGCAGTCAGAATAGCAAAGACCCAAACCAAGGAAAAGATAGCCAACTCAGTTAAGAAGGGGTATTAAACCTTATATAGGTACATTAGGGAGCAAAGAAAGACTAAGGCAGGGATACTGAGGCTGAATAAAGAGGAAGGTGGTTGGGCTGAGAGCGACAGTGAAAAAGCAGGGATACTGAATGAATACTTCTGCTCAGTATTCACAAAGGAAGAGCAAGACAAGATACCTAATCCAGTCAACAGAAGTACTCTGGATAAGGGGGTTGATATTAGTCTTTTCACAGAAGAAAGGGTTCTGAAAGAACTCTTAAAACTGAAGGTGGATAAAACAATGGGGCCTGATGGGATTCACCCCAGAATTCTAAAAGAACTAAGGGAAGAACTAGTAACACCACTGACTACCTTTTTTAATAAATCATGGGAGGATGGTGTGGTACCTGAGGACTGGAGGATGGTGGATGTGATTCCGCTTCACAAAAGTGGGACCAAGGCAGAGGAGGAAACTACAGACCTGACAGTTTGACCTCAGTGGTAGGGAAAATGATGGAATCACTTCTGAAGGAAAGAATTGTTGAGTACCTAGAGGCCAGTGGGGCACAGAATCCAAGGCAGCATGGATTCACAGCTGGAAGGTCATGTCAAACAAATCTAATTGATTTCTTTGATTGGGTGACCAAAGTAGTAGACCAAGGAGGGGCTGTGGACATGGACTACCTGGCTTTAACAAGGCATTTGACACAGTCCCACACAAAAGATTAATAAACAAATTAGCCAGCCTGGGAGTGGGTCCCAGGGTGGTAGCCTGCGTAAAACACTGGCTACAAATCAGGACACAGAGGGTAATAATAAATGGAGTCCACAGTGAAGAAAGCGGGGTTACTAGTGGGGTACAGCAGGGTTCAGTACTAGGGTCGGTCCTTTTTTATGTCTTTATAAGTGACATTGCAGAGGGACTGGAAGGAAAAGTATGTGTCTTTGCAGATGACACAAAGATCTGCCACAGAGTTGATACACAAGGTGGGGTGGAAAGGATGAAAAGGGACTTGGCAAGGTTGGAGGAATGGTCAAATGTATGGCAGCTTAGATTCAACACAAAGAAGTGCAAAGTAATGCAACTGGGAAACAAAAACCCAGGAGAAGAGTACACAATGGGGGGTGAGATACTGACAACAAAATGGAAAGGGACCTGGGGGTAGTCATATCAGACAACCTAAAGGTGGGCCAGCAATGTGAGAAGGCAGTAAGGAGGGCTGGGAAGATACTGTGATGCATTGGGAGAGGCATCACCAGTAGAAAAAGGAAGTTGTTGGCCCTCAGTGCATACAGTTGGTAAGATCACATCTGGAGTACAGTGTACAGTTCTGGAGACCCCATCTTTGCAAAGACATAGACAGGGTGGAGGCTGTTCAGCGAAGGGCAACCAAAATGGTGCAGGGTCTGCACCAGAAGACATATGAAGAAAGATTAAAGGAGTTTAAGATGTATAGCCTCAAGGAAAGGAGGGAGAGGGGGGACATGATAGAAACTTTCAAGTACCTCAAGGGAATTAACAAAGTCCAAGAGGCTAGCATCTTTCAGAAAAAGAGATGGCAAGAACAAGGGGGCACAACTTGAAGATAGAGGGGGGGATGGCTCAGAGGTAATATGAGGAAGTATTTCTTCACAGAGAGGGTTGTAGATGCATGGAACAGCCTTCCTGACAACTACAACTAAATCATCCCATTCCAAGGCAAAAATATGGGACTTCAGAGGAGCTGACTTTGATAAGATGGCCAACAGAGTTAAGCTAGCCCTGGCAAAAAGAAATACAGCTAAGGGGGTACAGGCAAAGTGGGTAAGCATTAAGTATGCAATACTTGAAGCAACATCCCATTGTGTTATAGAGAAAAGGAAGTGCAAAAGAAGAAGAAAACCACTTTGGTTCTTAAAAACAGTAGCAGAAAAGGTCAGAGCCAAAAGGCTGGCCTTCAGGAAATGTAAGGGAACACAGCAGAATGAAGATAGAGAGGCATACCAAACTTCCTTAAGGGAATCAGGGAAGGCAGTAAGGCTGACAAAGGCCCAAACTGAGGAAACACTAGCACAAACAGTAAAAGAAGGTGACAAGACTTTCTATAGATGCATTAGTGAAAGGAGAAAGTCCAGAGAGGGTACTGCTAAGATCAAAGGAGATAAGGGGGCGTGTGAGGAGGAGGACCATGTAAAAGCATCTATCCTAAATAGATACTTTTGCTCAGTATTTACTGAAGAGAAGGTAGTGCAGGGCCCACAGCTCAGCACCATGGATACAGGGGGGAGGGAGGTGAGCACTAGTCCCTTCACAAAAGAAAGGGTCCTACAAGAGCTTGATAAGCTCAGGGTGGACAAGGCAATGGGACCTGATGGCATACATCATCCCAGGGTACTAAAGGAGCTAAGGGAGGAACTAGCAGAGCCATTATCAGAACTGTTTAGTGAGTCTCTGAGCACAGGAGAGGTTCCAGCAGACTGGAGAAGGGTGCATGTGATCCCACTCTACAAGAGTGGTAGCAGGGAAAAGGCAGGGAACTTCAGACCAGTCAGTCTTACCTCAGTAGTGGGCAAGATTATGGAGGCACTCCTTAAGGAAAGGATAGTGCAACATCTGGAATCCATAGGAGCACAGGATCCAAGACAACATGGGTTTACAAAAGGAAGGTTCTGTC
Organism: Neoceratodus forsteri; assembly: GCA_016271365.2. Taxonomy (NCBI): domain Eukaryota; kingdom Metazoa; phylum Chordata; order Ceratodontiformes; family Ceratodontidae; genus Neoceratodus; species Neoceratodus forsteri. Next base: position 574,943,087 of record CM057449.1, on the reverse strand, counting down.
AAACTAATCTCATAGATTTCTTTGACTGAGTAACCCGAGTGGTGGACCAAGGGGGAGCAGTTAATGTCACCTACCTTGACTTCAGCAAAGCTTTCGATACTGTTCCATATAGAAGATTGATTAATAAGCTGGGTAGGCTTGGTGTGGATCAGAAGTTGGTCAACTGGGTGGCAAACTGGTTGATGGGCAGAAAATAGAGAGTGGTGGTAAATGGTATACAGTCAGAAGAGATGCAAGTCACAAGTGGGGTACCTCAGACATCAGTCCTGGGGGAGTTGCTGGCAGTCACAAGGGAAGAAAGAGACTTGGACGTCATCATCACCGATGACCTGAAATCATCCAAGCAGACCACTAAAGCAGTAGGTAAGGCATGGGGTTGTTAGGGTGTATTAGTAGGGGTAACACAAGTCGGAAAAGGGAGGTAATAATCCCTCTTAACAAGACACTGGTTAGGCCTCATCTGGAGTACTGCATGCAGTACTGGATCCCACACCTTTACAAGGACATTAACCAAACTGAGGCAGTCCAGAGAAGGGCAACCAAAATGGTGCAGGGTCTGCATCAGAAAAAATATGAAGACAGATTAACGGAGCTTAATATGTATACCCTAGAGCAAAGGAGAGAGAGAGAGGTGATATGATTGAAACATTCAAACACCTTAAGGGCATTAACAAGGTGAAAGAGTCTAACATGTTTCTATATAAGAAAAATAGCAGGACAAGAGGACACATCATGAGATTAGAAGGAAGTCGATTAAGGAGTAATGTGAGGAAGTTCTTTTTCACAGAAAGGGTGGTGGATGCATGGAATGGCCTACCTCAGGAAGTGGTGGATATGAATACAGTGCAGGGCTTCAAACAGTTATGGGATAGGCATAAGGGAGCAATACAGCTGAGTATGAATAGATTGGACATTGATAGAGCAAAGGCCGATGGCACATTTATAAGGTAGAAAAAGAAATGGGCAGACTGGATGGGCCTTGTGGTCCTTATCTGCCATCAACTTCTATGTTTCTATGTAGGTCGTAGAGTCAAAAACAGTGGGGGAATTCAAGAATGCATCAGACAGACATAAGGCAATTTTAGTGGGGGTGTAAGAGGAAGTAGAATGTTGGTTAACTAGGATCTGCAGCTTATCCAATAGGTAGGAAAATGGGCAGACTAGGTGGGCCAAGTGGTCCTTATCTGCCATCAGATTCTATGTTTCTAAGACATTATGCCGCGTGGAAAAATCGTGCTGCCAACACAGCACAATTTCTTCCATGTGGCATGTCTTTTTGCTGTGGGGCTCTGCCCACCCCGATAAGGGGGCTGTACTAACCCTCCCCAATAGGATTCTCAACTCGGGGGGCTTCAATATGAAACTCTACAAAATTAAGAAAATTTAAGTTTCTGGGACTGGGAATCAAACCCAGGCCCAGAAGCAACACCTCAGTTCTTTGTTCGCACTGTTTCTCCCACCGCTGCAGGCTGGCCTTTTCTACAGGGCCCCTGCCTGCATTGATGCCTTTTTCTGCCCAAAAAGAAATCCTTAACAGTCCTGACAGCGCTCCAGTGAGTTCGCTCACTCCCCCTCCCTCACTCACTCTCTCATTCTATTTCTCCCAGTGCTGCAGGCTGCCCTTTTATACTGGCTTCTTGCGTTGGGGCCTTTTTCAGCCCACAAACAAATCCGGAGCAGTCCCGACAGAGCTCAGTTGTGCTCGGTCACTCCTCCCTCTCACTTGTTCCATCTTAATCTATCCCAAACACTGATGTCTCACAGTGACCGTGCTATTCTCCGTCAGAAGTGCAAAAACATATTTTAGCCAGGATGTGAAAAATGACAGCTGTGCTGTTCATAAGGAGGTGTGAAAGAATGCCACTGTTGAAAATGTGGCATGAAAATATTACAAATTTGTGAAGTTACAAGGATGCGTGGAAACAGTTGAACACACGCTTGTAACACAGTCATGTTATGGAGTTTTGACACCAAATTTCCAACAGAGTGATTTTAGGACCTCTGCTCATGAATAGTGTCCCAGTCATTTTCTTAATCTGTCCCGAACACTGATTTCCCACAGTGACCGTGTTATTCTGTGCCACAACTGTGAAACCACATTTCACTCAGGATGTGAAAAATGACAGTTGTACTGCTCATAAGGAGGTGTGAAAAATTGCCATTGCTGAAAATGTGGCATGACAATATTATGAATCTGCAAAGTTACAAGGGTGTGTGGAAAGTGTGCAACGCCCACTTGTAACACAGTCATTTGATGGGCTATAATCACCAAATTTTTAACATAGGCATTTTAGGACCTCTGCTCATGAACAGTATCACTGTCATTTTATTACTCTGTCCCGGACAGTGATTTCCCACAGAGACCACTCTATTCTGTGCTGGAACTGCGAAAACACATTTCGACCAGGATGGGAAAAATGACAGCTCAACTGTTCATAAGTAGGTGTGGGAAAATGGCAATGTTGAAAATCTGGAGTGAAAATATTATACATTTGCAAAGTTACGAGCGTGCATGCAAACTGTGCAACACTCGTAACACAGTCATTTTATGGAGTATCGTTACCAAATTTTCAGCATAGCCATTTCAGGACCTCTACCCATTAACAGTGTCACTGTCATTTTCTTAATCTGTCCCGAGCACTGATTTCCGACAGCAACCACACTATTCTGTGCCGGAAGTGCAAAAACACATTTCCGCCAGGATGTGAACAATAACTGCTGTACTGTTCACAAGGAGATGTGACAAAATGCCAATGTTGAAAATCCGGCATCAAAATATTGCAAATTCATGAAGTTACGAGTGTGAGTAGCAACTATGCAGTGCACGCTCATACAACAGTCATTGCTGGGATTTTTCCCACCAAATTTGCAACATAGGCTTTTTGAGAGCCCACCTCATGAACACTGGCACTGTCATTTTGTTAATCGGCCCCCAAAGGTGATTCCGCGCAGTGACTGTGAAATCACCTTTTTGGGCCAATTAACGCCATGTGAGTTGAAGTATTCATGAGGAGGGGTCTCAAAAACCCCATGTTGAAACTTTGGTGAAAAAATTCCAAAAAATGCCTGAGATATGCAGCAAAGTTGAAAAAACCCTATTTACTCCATTATACAGCTTACCGGCATTTCCTCAGTTCGCGGTCGGCTTTGAAGAGTGCAGACGTGTTCCCTGTCCACTGAAGATCGTCGTGCCAGACTCCGGATGTAAGTATAGGGTCAAGGGGGTGTGGGGAGACAGGGTGCGCAGTGGGTGGGCTTCGGGTTGCAGGAGGGGGGTCTGGGAGACCGTGAGGGACTGTTTTTTCTTTACAGGTAAAAAAAAAAAGACAATGCTGGACGGTTTTTAACTTCACAGGGGCATTTGGAGTCTCGCTTTTGGGGGGACACTGTAGCCAACGGGGGATTGGGCACCCCGCGTCAGACGGCAAACAACAAAAGGGGGATTCCTCTGCTGATGGGATTGGGCACCCCATTGGCAAACAAAAGGGGGGATTCCTTTCTGCCAACAGGGATTGTGCACCCTGGCAGCAGACAATGAAACGGGGAGCATGTTATGTCGGGGGAGGCCTCTGGCCAGAAGATAAACATTGTGGTCGGGGGCTTATATTGTTTTGAACAGGCGGCAACCCGTCACCATGTTCACAAACAATATTAGGCTTGCTAGATCTGCCCTGCAATGACCAGTCGCTGCCTTATTGCAGCAGATGGCTTACACTGCAATGACGAGGCGGCCCCTGATTGCATCAGCTGATTTGTCTCAAGTTGGTGTGAACGTTCCAAACTTGTGTAACCAGCAGCCTGCAATGGGGTTGGGGGAAATGGGACAAGCCTTTACAGGCTGTGGGGGCATTGGCCACAACAGTGCCGTGCCTCCACAGCCTGCTTCTCAGCAAGCTGTGTCGATATGTTTCTTGCGCTGCGCGCAATCAACATAAAAATAAGGTAGTGAATGTCTGAGGCTGGCCTGTGCCAGTATTCCAAAGATTTTGTACCCAAAGGTTAAATCCTGCACATTGTGACATAAGCCATAACACCTATAGCAATTAAAATAGGTATGAGGGTAGATATACCATCCCTAGGTTGACCATAAACAGATCTCATAAGCTGACTACAATGGCTACTTGAATTACATATGTACCTAGTCCTCTCTTCCAAGAGTGCAGTAAGTAAAGTTGCCAGAATCCAGTGACCACTAAAAAATCTGGTTTGGCCACCAAATTTTAACAAGATGGTTCTTTGGTGCCTAGCATAAGAGAGATACTTGGTACGCTGGCATTCAACTTTTGCTCATGTCATAAACTGAGGACACAAGGGGTGGCATGGCACAAGGGCTCAAAGATTCAAATCATATTCTCACCTCCTGAGTTGGAAGTTGAGGTGTCCTTAATGCATTATGAATTGCTGTGGTGTACAGTTCATGCATCCCTGCATGCATGGTGTGTCCACACTGCCCCAGGGAGCACCAAGGTCAGCCACCCAGGCACCAAGGAGCCGCTGACACAGGCTGAGCAACATACATGGTGACCCACTTGTGCACCATGGCATGCCGCCAGCCATACAGAGCCAGTCAGCCAGGCTGATGCCTCCACATTGTACCCACTGCCACCCATATGGCCACACACACACACACACCCCTGATGGCCCGCCCACACCCAGAGAAATTAGACACACACACAAGGTATGCAGGAACATATGCATTTATTGACACCCACAGCAGCAACTGATGACATGCACCATGATGTTCATAACATTCTCCACTGGCCCCCATGTCTAACTTCATGCCTTTACATCTTCCTCCTCCTCCTCCAAGTCCTAGGATTACCTCAACAGTGTGCTGTCACTGTAATCCCTCTGGACCAGCATTATCCTCCTCAGAAGACCTCTGATCCCCTGAAATGACATAAAGCATAGAGTGAGGCACAATAGCAGAATGCAGATGCATGACTACAGCACCATAGACCGGGTGAATCAGGGCTTAGTGGTACCAGCTTGGAGGGCTAAAGCACAGACCAGAACTCTCCCCCAGTTATTATTGTAAGAGATGTTGGTGCTGCCAACCTGCAGACTTAGGAAGGCAGGCAAATGCTCCAGCCTCTGACATCTCTTTGTGACCCCTGCCAGGTTTCTCCCTCCCCCAGGTCACACAGCTTAATTGCTAATTCCTCCAGACAGCCCATAAAGTCCTGTGGAGACACAAACTTAGGGATATAATCAGTAGTGAACATATTATCACCATTCACCCATTGAGGCCACGTACCATGTGATACCCACATCCACTGGCTCTGTGACACATCATATGGCATCTCCCTCCAGTCCATCCTGATAGTAATGGAGGACACCCACCAGAATTTACAGGGATAGGCCATGAGCCTACCGATGGCATCAGCATGCTCCTGCACAGCAACCACGTCCAACAGCAACAGTGACATGACTGGGAACCTCACGCAAGGTCACACTGTGGGACCATGCAGAATGGGTGTTATGCCCCCTGCCCCATGGTACAACAGGAAGCTGTGCCCTGCAGGTCTGGTAACCTGGGAGCCCCTGTGTAACACATACAGTGCATGTCCCTGCAGGTTGAATGCAGGGCACCTGCTCGTTATGGCACTCTGTTTGGGGCTACTGCTTCATTCTGCTGGACACTGCAATGGCACAGGGATGTGCTAGATGGCAACAGAATTGCTTATGTGTGTACTGCTCATGGCTACAGGCTGCTGAGCTATGGGATGCACACTGCCTGGACAGGTTCTGGATGGACCATGCAACAGTGGCAAACCTGTGCACCATGGTCGGACACTGTGTGCAGCCATGGACACTCTAGTCACTGGCCATGTCAATGGAGACAAAGGTGCTGTGCACATTATCATACTATGCCCCAGAGTTGGTTCAGAGGGTGTGTGCCATGTGACAGGTATAAGCCAGTCTTCTGTGTCTCACACAGTGCATCTCATGACAGATGCATTGCTCCATAATGTCAAGACCCACTTACTGTTCCCCATGTCACCACAGAAGATGCAGGCCACCATGGAGGTCTTTTATGCCATGCATGGCATGCCCAACACCATGGGCATCATCAGTGGCACACATGTTGTGATTCTGTCCCCATCCATGGATGAGGAGGCATACAGGAATCAGAAGGGGTTCTGCAGCATAACCAGCCAGGTCTTGTGTGATGCACATAGCATCATCACCAGCATATGTGCAAAGTACCCAGGGTCATGCCATGACACATATGTCCTCGACAACTCAGGCCTAGATGCTCATCTCGATGCACATTGTAGTGTGGATGGTAGGCTGCTAGGTAGGTAATGGTGAAGGTAAGTATGGGGGCAGTGCGGGCCCCAAGGTGCACCATACTAACACTGTTCATGCTTCCATCTACAGGTAACAGCAGATATCTACTGCATCCACACCTGATGGTGCCATATCTAGCACCACAAGGACAGGCAGAGGAGATGTACAGCAAGACACGCTCCATCATCAAACAGACCAGCAGTGTACTGAAGAGGTTGTTCTGATGCCTAAATCACACAGGTGGCATGATGATGCTTGCTCTGGGGATGACATGCAGAGTGTTCACCATATGTGTCATGCTGTGTAACACATGTGTGTGCTGATGACTGCCAGCGCCACTAGTCAAACCATGCACCCAGCCCCCCCATAAAGGGTCCATGAGGGGCCAAACCTCCACGGGACACATGCAATGGCCATGCAGTCCATCATGCCATGGCACATGGATCATTCGATCAATAGGTGGACAGCCTATTGCCACTGTGATGGCCCACTGCTCTGAGTGCCCATGTGCCCATACACTATGCCACCACCCACAACTGGGCCACATATGTTCCCTACCATGTGAGTAATGGGGATGTAATGCTGGAGGGGCCACTAGGAGTGGATGTGTCAGGGGTGCAGCACCTGCCAGGGGGCTCACTGTGCTGTGTTTGCAAGGGTGGGGGCCATGTGTGTGAGTGGGGGCCAAGTGCATGGGTGGGATGTGTTGCCTGTGTACCAGTGTGTGATGGTGCAGCTTTGTGTGCACCAGTGACCATGCACTGGGTTGATACATTCCATGAGGCTTTATGGCTGTGACCGACCACCACAGGTGGTCATGCATGCACCCAGATGCAGCAGCATGCTACGTGGTGGTGCACTACTTTGTACCCTTGTCACACATTGCCATGTTGCAGCCCCAGATGGGAGTTTGGTGGCCCCCTGTTCGCTAGGGGCAGTGGTTGTGGTGGTGGTGGTGGGTGTGTTGGTGTGGGTGGCACTGGTTGTGGTGGAAGGGTTGGTGGGGGGGTGGTGGTGTGAGGGGTGTGGCAGTGGTGATAGTGAAGGGGCTGGTGGTGGGGGATGGCCCCAGGGTGGCATGCCCTGTGGCCTCCATCTGTGCCACTGTGGGTACCTGCACATTAGTGGAGGTCCCTGCCAGCATGAAGTCTGCTACCTTCTCCAGCAAGTCACCTATGCGGTCGATTCCCCAGCTCATGCCCACCACCACCTCATTCAGGTGCCGCAGCACCTCAGTGTTCTTCTGCTGGGCCACAAGCTTGTCCAGTTCTTGATGGTACAATTCCAAGTAGTGGGTCTGCAGGATACCCATGGTGGACGCCCTCCTGTCATGTTGTGGGCTGTTCCTGCTCTGTCCACCATGTAATCCACTGCAGGTGCTTTGGGGAGCTTCTTGTCTGAATGCAGCTGTTGGGGGGCAGGCTGTGTTGTCCTGGTGGTGCAGTGATCATGGGTGTGTCCCATTCACCATCCCCTGTAGAGGTAGCCATGGTCAGGGTTACAGGGTGCATTGCCTGTGATACAGTGGTACTCTGAAGGATAGACTCCCCAGTTGCATCTATCATGATGGCTGTACATATTGGTCTCTTGTCTGGGCCTCTGCTGTACTGGTGCCTGGTTGGTCCTCCTCCCTGTCAGCCTCCTCTATCACCTGCAGGTCCTGGGTGATACCTATGGCTGGATGCAAAAACAGGTGTTAGGGCACTCTGTACAGACTTGGTGCATGTGACACAGTCTTGCAGGTGGTGTGGGGCATCATACTTATCTTCCTTGGACCCCATGTCATGATGTCCTGGTGTTCTGTGATTGTGTACCACCCAAGGTGGATCCTCGTGGTTGGCCATGTGGGATGTATGATGCTACAGTTAGCTATATCAAAGCCCTATTACCCCATCCTGCACCCCTCTCAATGGCCATGTCATACCTGGCATTGTGTCCATGCCCTCTGCCTCCCAATGCCATGAGATCTTGGTGATGGTCTCCACCACTATCCACTCCAGGGGGTTCAGCATGTGCTCAGAGGTTGGCCGACTGCTTTCAGTGACTGTAAGGGCCATGTTGGCCATGGATAGCTTCCACTTCATGGCTGACTAGAGGTCTCATCACATGTGTTTTATTGAGGTGAGCATCCATGCCTCCAGGCTGGTGACGTTGATGACCACCGGTATGTCCAGCCACATCTTGTGCTTGGTGTTGGTGGCCAAGGTCAGGGCATTTTCCCATACAGGTCATTCTAGTTTGCCTGGATGTCAGTGACAAGTGCCATCTCCTATGCATCCATGAAGTTGCTCGATCTGGACTTCCGGGTGTCCTCTTATGCCCTGCACTGCACGCCCACCACCACTGGGTGGCTGTGGCTGCATGTCCACCACCAGCGGTCCAGCACTCTGTTCACCCTGTGCTGTCTGTTTGGGTATGTTGTTATCAATTTCATGTACTTGCATCCGTGCAAGGTGTGCATATCACTGTACATAGTGGAGTCATGGGGAGTGCCCGCATTTCATGTGGCTGATCAGCATGTCCCTGTGCACACCTCCCTATGTCTGTCATCCCCTCCGTTGTTTCCACCCCCTTGTGTGCATGTTCATGCATGCAGTGGCATCAGTGCTGCCTGCATGGCTTGTAGGTGCACTTGACAGATACATTGCTTCTGCACGCAGTTTATGCGCCGTGGAGCATAGGCCCCATAGAGCAGGAATGTAACAGTATGTGACATGTAGAACAAGTTTAACGAGAAAATGTAAAACATAAAAAAATAAGTGAATTCAAATTTAAATAATGATGCCAACATTGTCATAAAAATAGCAAACCTGCCTGTTTGTCCATGAACTGTCTGTGACCATAGCAGGATTTATGTCGGGAAGACAGTTGTAACTGCTGAGACAGAGAGAGGTGTTAGCAACGTTAAGTTACCAAATTTGGCAATACGCCACTCCACACAGGATTTTCTGTTTGGTACATAACCTAGTCATCATATTCAGTATCACTGTTTGCAGACTGTTGTTCATGTTCAGGGACAGAATTGCATAATTCATTGTTTGGGACAATTGGGAAATTGTCAGCATTCATTTTGAAAAATGTAAGCCATTCCACATTAACAGGACTTAGCAGTGTTCTTTGGTCAGTGACAATTCCTCCTGCTGCACTAAATATGCATTCTGAATATACTCATGAAGGTGGCCAACTGAGATGCATTATTGCAAGATTTGCTAGAACTGGCCATATTGTTCTCTTTTGTTTTCAATAGAGTAATAGATCTTCTTTGAGATCAATCATGGTTTGGTCTACAAACTACTCATGGATCATTGTGCTGTGAGAGATGGTTACCAGTCTGGCAGATGAACAAGCTGCACTTTCTTTATAGGATACTAGTCCATGTTGTTGCAAGTGACTCAGAATTGATTTGCCTTACTGACCCTGAACATAAGATGCCCAAAAAGTAGCTATAGATGTCCTTTCCCTCGTAGATGACACTGGGGATTGTAAAGAATTTATTGATGTGTGATTGACAGTGACAGAGGTGCACTCTGATGATTCAGCAGAGTGTGACTGCTGTATGAGTTAATAGTGTTGGTGGGGAAAAGTCACATTTGGTTAGCAGAAGATCTCTCCAATACTCAATGTCTTCCCCATGCAGGAAGGATGGCTTCAATGTTCCCCTTAAAGAGGGGATGTAGCAATGTAGCCAACACATAGGTGTCATTCTTAAACATGGCATTTATTCTCTGATCAGTCAACAGTCTAAGACTCAAGTAATCTGCTAGCATAACAGTGGTGGTGTCTTCTTTTGACTGAAAGTCTTTCTTTATTTCATTGAGGAAAATGTGAAAAAAATCTTATTTGAGAAAGAATTTGACTCAGAGTTGCATTGTCCATGTTGACATCATGTGTGGCAGCCTCAAATGACTCCAATAAGGTGACCAAAGATTCAAGTAGACTCCAACTACTGGAATGGAACATGATGTATACTTGTTTGATGCTGCATGGTGTAGTCATCTACATCTTTTTTCTGCTCAGGATGCCTTTCCAACAAGTAAAATGTTGAATCCCAGTGGGTTGGAACTTCCTGCTTTAATGTATACAGTGTTAAGTTGTTTAAACTCTGCAGCCCCTTCAAGGTTTTTTGTGCTTTTACAGAGTGGCTGAAATACCCACATATTTTTCTAGCAAGACCAAACAGGTTTTCAACATTTCTGTTTCCATTTAAGAAATTATGGATAGGAAGATTTAAACAATGTGCAAAATAAGGTACCTGTATGTGTTGTTAGTTGCCATCTCTAACAGCTTTAACTATGTTGGCATCATTATCTGACACTATGAACCCCGGAGATAAGGAATTTCCAGATACTGCAAAATATTCGCATCAGTGTGGTTTTCCTCAAAAGTGGTGACACATAATAAAGCTTGCTTTCTACTGCTTATGATAGAGTGGGGATTATTACTTTCTGGCTGAAAACTTGCCCAATGAGCTGTACCAGTCATGTAGTCAATTGTTTGGTTGCTGATCCATATGCCTGTAGTTATGTGAATCTGCTTCACCTCAGAGAGTTCAAACTCTTAATGACTTAAATACACGCCAAGCCATACAACTGTGGAAGAGCCTTTTTTGAGAAATATGCTTGACAGGGAATGGTCTACCATGGTTCAATGTGGTACATGAACTTAAGGAAACCTTTTTGAGCAACAAATGCAAAATGAAGTTGATAATTGGCCAACAGCTCTGCAATGGTTCTATTTACCAGCTGACATGTTGGATGCTGGTGGGTAAATTTTGACTTCACACCTTTTTCATGTGGAGTACCACTTTGGGATTTTCCGGTGCTTGATGGTGTCAGGAAACAGTCTATGTATGTCCAGGAAGACTGCAAGGACATATCAAGTGATTCAGTGTCACTTACTGCTTCCAGTTCATTGTCACTATGGTCACCATCACCACCATCGCCACTGCCAACCATACCAACCACACTGCCCCTTGCCCTGCCCCACTCAATTGGGTGTTTTGCCTCTGCAAGTCACATCATTACTGATGTTCCAAAATTTGTCAGTTTTCCACCACAACTGTTGCTCTTTTTATATAGACTGCATACAGCTCTAGAGTTGTCTAAAGGGTCAATGTAAAATAAATTCCACACTAAAGAGTTACCTTTTTTTGCTTTGTGCCATGATCTCTGGCACTATTCCTTGTATGGTCAAGGGACCTGGAGGAAACCCAACACTGCCATTTCCTTGTTGACATAAATTGTTCTTATTCATACTTATCTTCTTATGCTTATGTTTAGCATATGATTTTTTTTCTGCACTTGCCTCTCATGCCTTACAACAGCATCCTCTCCTACCCCTAATCAAAACTACTGACATTATCACCACAAGATTCAGAACTGGAAGTGCAATCATCATTATGTGGGACATAGCATGGGCTATCCCATTCCCAGTCCCCACTGTCACCACCATCCCTATCAGTGTCCTCTGCCTAGAATCTGAGCTTATATTAGAGGAGGATGCCTCCTTGCATGCTGCTTCAGCATCTGAAAGTATCCTGGCACATGCGCCAAAACATTCAGTACTTCTATAAGTAACTCCAGTCAGTTCTTTCTGAACTCTACTATTATTTCATTGCTGACATTCTTTTTTTTATTCAGGAGATTTAGTTCCTGTCCTGGTGATGTTGCTATTATTATTGTTGCTAGATTCTTCATTAGTGCTATGATTCATATTGTCGTATCATTAACAATTGCATGTGCAGCAGCACTGTGCTTCCTTTTAGTAGACCTAGACTGGGAAATACAAGACATAGTAGACAGAGGTGTGCAAAAAAAAATTCTGCAGGTGGAATTTAAACAGAAGTCTGACTTTCACTTCCTCGAATGTTCAGAAATCAATTTCCAGACTTTCAAATAAATTCCACCTGCCTTGCATCCCCTGATTGCCAAAATAAATAAAATGAATCCCTGGTGGCTAGTGGTCCCTTCCTTCACCCGATCACCCGCCCATGTCCAGTAGTAGCTAGTCAATAGTCATCACTGATGTAACCCCTATCCCAATCCCCCATGTAATAAAAATATTTTTTGCCCTCATAGTCTAGTGAACCCCTCTCCCAGTCAATCATTATCCCCAATCCCCAGTATGTATTTTTTTAACTTATTCCCTGGTGGTCTAGTGGTCTCCCACACCCCACCCTGGCAGGTAGTGTCCCATCCCACTCCCCCATCCCAAAATGGAGTGAGTGGCCGGCATAACCTTCCATTCTCCGCCAAGGCCAGCAGCCCACTGAGATTTCAATGAATGAGTATGTGTGCATGCACTCATTCATTGACATCTTAGTGGGCTGCTGGCCGTGAAGGAGAGCAGAGGGCTGTGCCAGTCGCCTGCTCTGTTTTGGGATGCGGGGAGTGGTGTAGGACACTACCTGCCAGGATGGTGGGTCAGGGGGCCACTAGACCACCAGGGAATAAGTAAAAAAAAAGACAAACTATATGCTGGTGATCAGGGACAGGGAGGGACTGGGAGGGAGGTTCACTAGACCATTGGGGAAAAATTATTTTTACTATATGGGGATAGGGATGGAGGGGTTACATCTCTGATGACTACTGACTAGCTACTGCTGGACACGGGTGGGCAATTGAGTGGGGGGAGGGACCACTAGCCACTGGTTGGGAAATTATTAACATGCTAGGCTATGCAGGGCAGAATAGGGCAAAATTCTGCCCCAAAGATTCAGAAGTTTTCTAATCTGCCACAGGCAGAAGCTCAGAAACTTCAGTAAACATTGCCAAATTCTGCAAAAGTTCCAGTAAGGCAGAAATGGCAACTTTCGCATACCTCTAATAGTAGATACAGCTATGAAAGGATATTGTTTCACTAACTGCTTGATAGACAGTGTAGCTGAATATGTCACAGTAATGATGACAGGGTTCAGGCCTCAGAGGCACCCAACAGACAGTGTAATACAGCTGTAAAAAACTTTCACTATGCTGTAGAGACAGCCAGTGTATCTGACTATGTCACAGTAATAAAAGGCAGGGCTTGGGCCTCAGGGGCACCTAACAAACAGTGTAACACAGCCATAAAAGAATTACACTATGCTGCAGAGCTTACTATGTAGCAGTAATAAATTACAGGGCTCGGGCCTTGGGGCACCTAGCACAAACATTGTGATACAGCTGAAAAATGATTTCACTGTGCTGCAGAGACAGACAGTACAGATGACGGTATACCATCAAGATTCCCTTGAGATTGCAGTGCAGTGGAATTCACTCTGACAAAATAGCATGACTAAAAACAGCTACATGGACAATAACAGTGGGGCTATTATAGCACTGCTGTACATGTAGCTGTTTTCACTCATGCTATGTAGTTTAAGTCCACAACTGTGTGTTTCCAAACTGTGCTGGCAGCATAATGCAGAGATTAGAGTCAGGAGCTGTGAATGGGTTTGCTACATCTAACAGACATGGGTACAATCCTGACAGTTTCTTTATTTTTTCTGTCACATCCACCCCCACTCCAGTTGTGTCCCCTGAGTTGTGTTGCCCCAGATCTGGATTATTTAATCTTCCTCCTGACTCCCCCCCAACTTGCATTCCCCCCCAGAGTTGGAATGCTCAATATTCTGCCCCCCCAAGTTGCACCCACTCCCCAGAGTTGGAATAGTTAATGATACCCCCTCCCCACTTTCTCCCTTCCCCCGAGTTGCATCCCACCTGCAGTTCGCACTATGTGTGCCTTGCATTTTCACATAACACAAATTTCCATCTAGCTGATTTCTGTGTGCTGTTTTCGACTGCACTTTCTTCTATTAAGCAATCTTATTGGTAACCACAGCTGGCTATGTTACAGTAATAAATGACAGGGCTTGGGCCTCATGGGCACCTAAAACAAACAGTGTGATAGAGATGTAAGAGGCTTTCACTATGCTGCAGAGACAGACAGTGTAGCTAGCTACGTCACAGTAATAAAGGACATGGTTTTGGCTTCAGAGGAGGACCTCACAAACAGTCTAATACAGTCTTAAAAGGCTTTCACTATGCTGTTGAGACAGACAGTGTAGCTGACTGTGTTACAGTAATAAATGACAGGGCTCGAGCCTTGGGAGGGGCACCTCACAAACATCTTACTACAGCAGTAAAAGTATTTCACTATGCTGCAGAGACAGTGTAGCTGACTACTGTATGTCACAGAAATAAATGACAGGGCTTGGGCCTTGGGGTGGGCACCTCACCAACAGTGTAATACAGCCATAAGAGGATTTCACTATGCTGCAGAGACAGTGTAGCTGACTACTGTATGTCACATTAATAAATAGCAGGGCTTGGGCCTCAAGGGCACCAAACACAAATAGTGTAATGCAGTCTTAACTCATTGTCTCCACAGGAGCTTTCTGAAGTTGCAGCACTTGTCTCCTGTATACTGTTAACACTTAATCCTGGGCCTTTCTAAGCAAAATCAAGACATAACTGGCATGTCGCAAACAAATGCTAATAGCACAAAAACCGTAAGTGCTAGACACAAAATATGAGTGGCAAAATTGTTCAACATAAAATTACCTTTCCAATGGTGGTATGCAAGGAATAGCAGGTAATTTAGTTTTATTTCTGTGCCGGTCAAAACAGCAAAACAATATTTTTTTCTACTAAAAAATGCACCATAAACCTTTTTTTGTTTGGGAATATGTAACATACCAATACCAAATTAAGCATCCAGACATTAGATGTAATTTTAATAATTTGTATGTAAAACAAACAGCTATTTCTGTAGTATTAAACATAATTTTTCCCCATTTGAGTCAAGATGTGTTGGTGAGGTTTGAGGGACAAATCTGAACCATACACACCATACCGTAAACAAATGTATATAACTCCTAAAGTGTACATGATACACACAATATATCAGTGGCAAAGTTGTTGCACACAAAATTGCCTTTCCAACAGTTCTATACAATCAACTGTACTCAATTCGGTTTTTGTTTTATACTGGCTGAGATACCCAGAATATGTGTTTTCTTCAAAGTGCTTAGGTGGTTCTAGATGGACAAAATGTCATAAACAAATATGAATAACTCCTAAAGTGAACATGATGCACACAAAGTGCCAGTGGCAAAGCTGTTCAGCACAACATTACCATTCTAATGGTACTATGCAGTCAATTCTAATCAATGCTGGCTGGCAAGTAATATTAAAACATGTGAGTGCCTTCTCCAGGCATTTCTGGCGCACACAGGAAGTCTGTAGATGACTTCTATAGGCCTTCTGGGACACACTGCAGTTAGATTTGCTGACATCTACAGGCGTTTCTAGGAGGCAATGAGTTAAAAGGCTTTCACTGCGCTCAGAGACAGACAGTGTAGCTGACTGTGTTACAGTAATAAATGACAGGGATCGAGCCTGGGGGGGGGGGCAACTCACAAACAGTGTAATACAGCAGTAAAAGGATTTCACTATGCTGCAGAGACAGACATTGTGACTGACTATGTCAATGTAATGAATGATGGGGCTCTTGTCTATGTGGGAGGTACCTTACAAACAGTGTAATATAGCCATAAAGGGATTTCTCTAGCTGCTGCAGAGACAGACAGTGTACTGACTATGTCACAATAATAAATGACAGGGCTCGGGCCTCAAGGGCACCTAACACAAACATTGTGATACAGTCATAAAAGGCTTTCACTGTGCTGCAGAGACAGACAGTGTAGCTATGTCAAAGTAATAAATGACAGTGCTCAGGGAAGTGTACAAACAGTGTAATACTGTACTTTAATTTCAAACTACAGTAGCTGCCTTCTGTTGTTGTCTATGTCTTTCCCCCACTTTGCTTCTTCTAAGGATTTCACTATGCTACAGAGACAGACAGTGTAGCTGACTATTTTACAGTAATAAATGACAGTCTCAGGGGTACATGACAAACAGTGTAATACCTAATTGCAAACCAGCTGCCTTCTGTTTTTGTCTGTCTTTTCCACCACCCATTGCTCCTTCTTTATTCTGTCCCCAGCAAACCCTCCTCTACTGAGGTTTATACCTCCTCCTGGCTGAGATTGTTTCAGTCCCCCCTCCACACTATTTCTCCTTGTGCTCCTTCATGTAGTGTTGGTGTAGATTTATTGCTTGATTCAACTTTTAAAGAAAAAAGAAAAGCCAACTCTTTAAGGGTATGATTTGTGCTGCAGAGTGAGCATACACAGAGCTGCTTAACAGACTGCTGCTGGCTCAATTCTGCACCACACAGGCTGACAGCAGATGGAGTGGAGCCCTTTAGACACCACTGACCAATCAGGTGTCAGCCCAGTGTCATGTGCTCCTATTCTGCTGTAAGCTCCGGAATGACCTGACAGGCTGCCCTTTAATGTCTGTTTCCAGCCTGGATGTCCTTTGCCCATTACCTGTCTCAAATTACCTGAATTACCAATTACCAAGAATTACACTGCTATATCAGGTAGGATAGTACATTACCCAAACTATCCTAAACAGCAAAAAAATATGCGATACCCACAGTACCCAACCCAGCTATCCAGCGTGTAACCCATGCCTGCTTAAAATTGCTTTATTAAAAAAAAGTGGATTTAACTGAGCTACTTCATGACAAAGCGAAATTGTAGCTTATTAAAGATGTATCCTCTGCCATGTTTACTGCTTTCAATAAACAAAGGTTTCATATACAAGTATCGGAAGATTTCAAACAAAATGTGTCTATCACTTCTGGAGTCTAAGTTTTATAAATCAAAAATGTTTGCTTTAAGGTTTTAGCTGTGTTCCCAAATAGCAAACCACAACTTCGCCCAGCAAAACATGTACAGTAATTCTGGTCTAAAGGAAAATCCTTTCCATAGTTAGTTTTCTTTCTAATTGATTCACAATAGAAGCTAACATCCCATGCTACTTCAGAGCTTCTACTGTTTTTACACACATTAGTTACAAATGAGATTAGAAAAACTTAACATGGGGATTCTAAATCAGAACTACTTAAAATCACACACCTATCAGTGGGAAGTCCTTGTTGTATTTACTCAATAATAGGAAAGCAAACCATCTGATGAGATGTCTGAAAGCTTGTGCATTTGCAGGTTGATCCTGTGCGTCCCTGAGCAAAGAAGACAAAGCCTAGCATTGCTAGTTGTGCTGGGATTGTTCAAGCTCATTACTGGATGTGACAACCTTATGGACCTTTGCTGTACAATGCTTAGCAATTCATTACACTCAGTAATGGTTGCTATCCCACAGGTGGAAGAATTGATCCACCTCTCAAGCTCTGTAGATGTTTCTGTCTTAACGAAATGTGTACTGACAAGCAGTGACCATGGGGACTCCTAAGGGTACTTGAATGCCAAATTCTCCAAGCATTGTTTTGAAATCTAACCATGAGGTACAAGAATAAGTGAATAGAAACTAATGAGAATATTAGATGGTGAGTGATTAACCCATTAACTTTTGATGCTGAAAGTCTACATTTGAAGTTTAGCTATTGTCTCAAGTAAAACAGACTGACAGGAATTAACGGTCAGTGGATAGAAATACTCCTCACATCATGTTGTCCTACACATGCATATCCTAACTGTATTCCAGGAAGTCCCCCAAGTAAATACATTTACTACTCCCCATTCCACCTGTAAGATGGACACAAGTTGTGTTTGTATCGCAGTCTAACTGTAGAAATGAATGTTGCTGTCCATACTAAAAATAAGGGGATCGTGACAATTGCCATCAAAACCTGATGAAGACATAGAGTTGTTTCTCCGTGTTGCTGAGGGCCACATACCATGTGTTTTTTTTCATTCTTTTTCCTCTCCAGTCGCTGGTCACTGGGATCTCCCTCGGATGTGACCCAGGGGAGCCAGCCATTTCTCCCACCTGCCTAAGGTCCTCCTACACCTTGCCCCCTCCAGAGATCCTCATTTCTGTGACTTACCAGCCCCACAGCTTGCATAACCCCAATGGCAGGGCTGCCACAAATCTTTGGCATCCTTTCTCAGAAGTTGGTTGGTGTCAGGAGGTGGGAGGATTCAGGGGCGGGTGCAGGCAGGATCTGGCAGTGGGCATGGGAGACCAATTTGTGGGTCCATCATTGTCCTCCCAGTGGCCAGGGTGTTTCCTTTGTTCTCCACCAAGGCACGGACATACAGTGATGTCAGCATGTGATGGCTCACTCCCATACCTGCCCACAGACATCCACCGTACCTTCCCCAGCACGTAGCCCCTCCCTGTGTAGTGCTTCCAGTCTTCACTGGGAGCCACTATGAAGCAGGGAATCCTTAACCCTCCCTCCCAGAAGCAGAGAGCAATCCTATGGATGCTCAAGCCTCTCCTCCCCCTGCCAATCCCCAGCACCCTGGGTCCACTCCCGAACCTGAGTCACCGACATTGTGCAAGGTAAGGCGAATACCTCAGCACCACCGGGCAGGCTATGACATGCATGTTATATGCTTGTTTTACAATATACATTTAAGAGATAAGGCATTACCACATGTATGTAAATGTTCTGTAAAACCCCCTTCAGGAGTGTAACATGGAACAAGGTACAGCCGACTTTCACATGCTCCTAGAGTGTGATTACCTGACAATTAACATAACACTTAGGAGTGTCTTATTGCTATTAAAATACAACATGTGAATTTTAAATAGTGTTGTACCTTCTACAGAATGTGATTAGGCTAAACACGTACTCGCTTTTCTGCCAACCTAAGGCATGGACTGGGTGTGCATTGAGCTGTGACTGGCCCTTGTGGGATATTGTATCCCAGAGGATTAAAGGCCTGCCTCGCTATCTCTACCTATCTCCCTTACCCTCTTTTTCTCCCCTTCCACCTCTGTTTTTTCCCATTCCTATTTCTTATCTTTCAGTCTGACTCTTTACCAATTAATTTCACTCTCATCTTCTACTCACTATCTCTGCTCTATCTCCAGGTTGCAATATATGCTTCTCTACCAACTGCTCCTACTCTATGCCTACTTGATTCTACTGGCATCCTCTCTACACCTTCCACAGCTCCATATTTCCTATTGCTCATTGATGCTCCTCTGTGCTTGTTGTACATCCCTCAAAAAGGAAATACTTCATATATGTAGTGTTTAGCATGTATATTAGTTTTAAGCACTGTTGTGTAAAAGAAACTGTGTTAAATATTCGCAGGTTATGTAAACTGCCCATCCGCACTTCCCTTATTATGTTTTTTTTTCTAGGTATAGCTTTGTAAAGCACACTCTGAAAGCATAAATATATGTTCCAATCATTTATTTATAAAATGCAAGAGATTTAGCAAAATTTTTTTTTTAACTTGTAAGCTATAACAGCTGTAAATTTCAAAGTCATGTACCCGCTAGGGTTAAAGTCTCATTACTCAGCTCTAGATGCCCATCTCTGGGTCTGATTCTGAATTTTTTCGTGGCTCAGTTGCCTAATCCATATTTGTCCTCCATAATCGTAGATGACCACTGTTTTTATTAAGATTCCAGATTTCCTTTTTCCATTTGCGTGCAGTGTTCTAAGCCCTTGAAGTCTTCTTTAGCCATTAATACACTGTATCACTATGCTCCCCATTTGGGGTTGCTGTCTCCTTCTACTGCTTCCAGCAGCCTGGTTGTCCTCACCACAGTCATGTGGTCAAATTATGTTCGATGTGCTGCCATTTTGGAGAGCTCCATCTCCATCCTCAGCACTGAAACTGTATTCCCCATGCATGTGGAAACTAGCTGTTTTCAGTTCAGCATGCCTTTCCTGGTGAAACGTTTCAAATAAATAATTAATAAATGTACAGTAACCAGAGACTAACTTAAGTGACAAAATGCATGCAGCCAACTGAGAAGCTTTATTTCTCAGAACCTTTATATAATGTGCAATAAATCACAACTAGTAACTGTTGTCTTTTTTATTTATTGTTTATTGAAACTTTTTCACCCGGAGAGGCACACTGAGCAAAACAATGCTCATCTCACAGTGTGCCCGGGGGGGGGGGGTACATAGGAGGAGTATACATAAAACAAACAATGGGTTGAAATTAGAGTCAAGCAATTCAAAACATTGGTTACATGGATGAGTATGTCGAGACAGACTTAAACAAGCGGAAGCACTATATACTTGTGCCACATGGGGGTGGCATAACATGTTTGACGTTTGTCTGCTTCTGTTTTGGTAGGATAGGCCTTGAAATTGATTGTTCCATCCATGTTTTTTCAGTAATGCTGTTTGGCTCAGCACACTGTTCTATGGTACCCTACTGTATACTACATGCATGTTTCTTAATGTCAACCCAATATCCTCCTTATTGCTCATGTATGTTATGCATGTGCTCACAGTCAGAAGATGTCAGTTATTTGAAGTATTTTAACTCTCATAGACTAAACTGCTTGGATAAAATAGCCATCAAAATGTTAATCTTTGGGCTTGTTTTTCAATGGCTCTGGCAACACAATGGTCTGCAACTGAATCCAATGTTTGGCACTGTTGCAGGTGGTCTAACAGCATCCCAACTTGGATGCAATTAAGCAATAAGGCACAACAGGGTGTGTGTTGTGCTGGGATAACATCACATCTGGGGTGATTAGGCACGAGGCCGCGGCGACAAGTGACTAATCACCCCAGAAGTGACGTTATCCCAGCACAACACGCACCTGGAGTGCATTATTGCTATTATATACAATGGCTCGCTTGTTTTCAAAATAATAAAATAGAAAAAATGTTTTTCATGTTTTGTATTTTTCATGTGTGGAGGTATATGTTTTAGAAAAGTCCACAGTTTGACCACTACATGGTGCTAGCTGTATGCTCTGCATTGTATTTGCCTCCCAGGTTACACTCGCTACAGTGCTGTTTTTGTTAGGAGACATAGGTATGATGGGATCACAGAGAACTGGTTAAAATATGCTTTCTGTTTTTTTTTTTTCTGGTTGTATATTTTGCTTTTAATTTTAAATGGAGAGGCAGATGGCAAGGCGGTTGCTAGGGGCTGTGTTGACTGAGCCACTGAGGTTAGGTGAGAAGTCGAGTCGTAGCGGCTGCCACACTGCTGTTGTGAAGAAAAAAGTCAAAGTAAAGGTATGGCTTTCTTTTAGGTCTACTGGCTTTCTTTCAAAAGTCTTTTTAATTTTTGTTTGGGAGTACAAGTGTGCGCGCGTGAAGGAGCAGAAATCCCGTATGCTAGGGCAATAAGCTGTCCGTACTTCCGGGAGTTACAGGACTTAGAAGGCGCGGTTTTGTTTTGTGATGGAGGTATTTCGTTTTTTAGAGATAGCGAGGAGAGCAGAAGACAAAGATGACTATGAAATTGTTGGTGGTGCTGGGAGTGAAGCAAGTAAGGTCTGGTGCTCAGCGGGAGTCAGACAGTCAAGTAATCGCGGCCGTGGAGTGATTTGTTTCATTTTAATTTTTTACATTTTATGTGGTCGTTTCTGTGCTGGGACTAGAGCCGTGATGTTGTACTGGGATAACATCATGGGTCCAGTCCCACACAGGCCAATCAAATTGCAGGATTATTTCATGCCATTGTATAATTTACAGTAGTTTGCATCAGAATGCAATGCATGCCTAACTATTCCGATGCAAGCAGCTGAAAATCACAATTGGACTTTTTTAAAACTGTGCTTTTGAACTTCGACACAGCTCAGCTAATTCTGTTGGAGGCATTACATCATCACCCACTATGTTTCAGAATATGTCCCCTTTTCTATAAACAGGAACCCTCATGTATAATAAATATTTTTTTCTAAATTTAACATATTTCCACCAATTGAATTTCAATTTTTGCTTTACTCCTCAGTTGTCAATACAAAAAGAAGATCCCATCATTACAAAAACATTTGTGCATATCTGGGTTTGAAATGCAAACACCACAAGTCCAGCATCTAAGAGAACTCTGTAAATATTATTACATTTTGGTAAATAAAATATATCTGCAGCCTGGTCATTTTTTGGCTAGCACTGTCAGCAACAATTGTACAGTAGCATATGTTTTACTCCTTGACACTTCATATTTAGCAAGGTCAAGAAGGGTATGTCTTCTCCAGTCATGTATATCCCAAAGGGTAATCTAATTAGAATTAAACCTTTTAGAATGCCTTCTATCCACAGATCTGACAGTACTCATTGAGGGACACAATGTTCAATAAACATTCAAGGAGGTATACCTTCTAGATTCTGATTTTTCATTTTTACATATGGGGCATATATATTAGCTGCTCCTGATTTTCCGGGATGCCAGTTACTTTGCCTCACAAATATCCTCATTCCCCCCTAAATGTGACATTTTGTCACTGAAGAGTAATGGTTAAAGAACAGCAGAAAGGCAGCCATTGGTGCTACAATCTACTTCTTTTTCAGAAAATGTTTTTCTTATTAAGTCCCATAATATTGCAGCTTCATGAGCTCCTATTACCATTTTTAAATGTGTTCCTGAGTTTAGTCACTATTTTATTTAGTCTTTTCCCTGATTTGTGAGGTAGGGTTTTGAAGGGAATGTATATTGTAAGAGACGTGTATCATTAGTGATGAACAGGAGGGATAGTAATCAAAATATTGAGGCCAAACACCTAGTCACAAGAGAAGAACACTTAGCAAATGTTGTTTCTGAGCATTCAATTGTGACATGCACAAAGGAGGTCACTAGCCATTCCCACATGGTCAAAAACGCAAAATGAAATGTCCAGACACCGCTACACTCCAGGAAAGAACTGTAAGTCCACTGACATATACACTTCACACTTCAGCCTTTATTAAGTGCACAAAAAAGGTTAAAACATTAGCAGAGACAATCATGGACAAATAAATTGCAGTAAAGCATAGGGAGTATACCCCAGAGCTTCACTGTGGTGGCTTTGTCAAGTGGCAGAGACTGCCTGTGATTAGTACTCATAAATACTATCCAGATATGATGTCACAATTTAAAATCTCCAATAGTTAACGTACCCATATAAATCCAATACAAAAGAACCATAGTGTGTAAAATGAAGTTAAAAATCAAAAGTTACAAGACACTGCAGGCTATTTAAATGTTCAAGGCTAGTAATTCATATTTACATTGTGAGCATTGCCCAATATCACAGTCTCTTAGCCAGTTCCACTGTCTGTGATCAACCTATAATTTTCAAACCGTAAATTTCCAATTGCTTAGTAATCTACAGGAATAAAACATGGCTAGAAGTTCCATGGTGTCCTGAGAGTCCAAACTTGTGAGAAAAAATTCAGAGTGTGTGAATATGAATTTTCATGAAATTGGCAAATGCTAAACAGAGGAGCCTAAATAAAATGGGAAGGGGGAGAGGGACAGAGGAGGAGGGATAGGAGTGGAAAGGCAGCTGTGGATAATGAGAAACGTGTAGGGGCGAATGGGGAGAAGAAGATAATATGAGTATACGCTTGACCTCCCCTATTGGATTTTTTAAATTTAAATAAATTATTCTGGGGGGGGGGATTAAATTTAAGTCTATTATTCCTGGGGGCTTAATGAGTACCAGGATCTGAAGCATGTTTTGAAGGATAGATAAAACAGTGTATACTCATATAGTTTTTGAATCATAGCTAAAACAGTGAATACTCATATTGTCTCCTTCCCCCTTCCCCTCCCTCCCTCCCTTTCCCATTCATGTCCACCTACCCATTTCCCAGGATCCTCAGCAGCCCACCCCTAAAAACTGTCTATCCTCTTTAGCATTGTGCTTCCCTAGTTTTATATTCCTAAATGATCCTGCTTAATTAGTTATTTATTTTCATTATTTCTAGAGCAATTGTCTGCTCTGGCTTCCATAATGGTGCACAGTACTGTGAACAATGCAGGTCTTAAGCTTCTTTTTTCCTTTGTGTTTTCTCCAGAATCTCTCATGTCTCAAAACACCACTGCTCCAATACACACAAACAAGCAGTCAAAAGCACAATACACACAAATGCCCTCACATGTGGTGATATGGTTTTACCTTATTTTGCTTTTCCTCATAACCACTCTTGCTCTCCATCCACTCCATGCGGCACATCTCTTTTTCTCTCTCCCCACCTCCTGCATACCTCTCACTTGCAACTGCTCTCACTCTCCATGCTCACTCTCTCTCTCTGCCCCCTGCATGTCATCCACTTGTAACCACTCTAGCTACCAATTGCCACTCTCAGCCACTGCTATTACTCTTTCCATTCCCACCTACAGCACACTACCTTATATGAAAATGCTTCCTATAATCTATACACACATTTTGGTGATAAGTAAAAATCTATATAATTATATGGGATGGCCCTGTGGCATGGAGGGCTGAGGCATTGGACATCTTACTGTCTGTCATGCCTGTAACCTGGGTTTGGGAATGAGCTGGGTTGTTGGGTGGTGGACGGGGGAAGGAGTATGAAGAATCCCAGTGGATTCTCTCCTCCTCCTCCAGGGAGGGGGGATAGCTTGTCTCGGTCTTATACTGCCAGTTGGGGGATCACAGCTGGTAATGAGCATGTGATGGCACAGAACACTAGGGATGGGACATTTGATTGCATCACACTATGCATGCATGAGTGCACATGCTTGTGATGCCACCAGTCGGCATCCCAGCACAAACAGTGAGAAAAATCTTTGACAATGCAGAATGAGGACTGGCCTGGTGGCAGGGCACTCTACTTGGCAAAACCAGATCTGTTCCACTGTTAGGTAGATGTGGCATGCTAACTCCTGCCTGGGAGGACAAGTCATTGGAGGAACATGCCCAGGATATGGATGACAAGTCCCTGAGGAGCCAGATGCTGGGGCTGGGGGCTCAGTTTAGAGGATAGCCTACACTGATGCAGAAACAGCACTAAGGAACTACATACTGTATATATTTTTTCATAGGGGATAGTCAGAAAATCCTTACTTCTTGGGAACTATTTCAGCAAAGAAAATATTCATAAAGGCTAGTCAGGAAAACTTGGGGGAGGGAAGACTATTTCAGCAATCCTTCTAGTGCTGGCTGGGGTGGGACTATTTCATGAAGTGCTGACAAACATTTCTATAAATAATTTGAAAATACATAAAAAATATAAATTTATGACATAGTTTAAAACAATATTTTAGGCAAAGGTTCATCATGTAATCTCAGTAAGGCACTCCCAGACATGAGTAATTGGGGGATTTACTCAATTCTTGTGTGGTGAAAGTAACTTAGCCTTTGGCTTCTTCATACACCACATGAGGCATTGTTAAATTATACAATAACTCATACCCTGTCATGCCATATTGCTTAAGTATAATCACCCTTTTGCTACAACTCATAAAGCCACGTATTATACAGCCCAGAATGCTTTGTGCAATCTCATGCACCTTCTCACACTGTGATGAAGACGAATTTACTATTAATCATAACACCTACAGTAGATCTCTTTCCTCATTTGAAGCTTCCATGGTATGCCTATTTAGGCTATATGCCAGTTATTGGTGTCCACTGCCTAGGAGCAACACCTTGCATTTTTTTTGTACTGAAGCTCAACTGCCAGGTATTAGACCACTATTCAAGTCTCTTGACATTCCTATTAATACTTTCTGCTCCCTAAGGTGTGTCTTCCCCTCTGTACAGTTTTGCATTATCAGCAAATAAGGTCACCTTACTATTCAGTTCCATCACCATCTCACTGATAGGCATATTTTTTCAGTTCTGTTTATGCATTTTCTGTGCCCAAGGGCAGGGCATCCTTCAGCTCTCACAGTGCTGCCCTATTCTCCTGAAATCCTCCTACCTGAAACCAGGCTCCCAGGCCACACACAGCACACTATAGTCAAGCCCTCCAGGCTTTCCCCCACTACAGGGTTGCCTTCTGCTCCTCAGCAACAGTCGCTTTTCATCTGATTGACTCCAGTGGAGGTAAAGCTCTGGAGGGTTCAAGTGCAGGCAGGTTGGAATCAGGCTGGACATGGGGACTTGTGGAATGTCATCTCCCTGCCACTGGCCAGTGGCTTTCCATTTTACTGGTTGCCCCCATGGGAGTGAGCATGAAATGGCATTACCATTATCACTGTGTGCACTCCTGCACATGGCAAATAGACACCCATCCCTTTCCTCCCACTGCATGTGTGGATTCAGGCTCCCTCACCCCTAGATGCTGCAAGGGATCAGATACACCCCATATGTCACAGTCCTCTCCCCCCACAGAGGGAGAGCAGTCCCTCCTGGGCTCAGTCCTGAACCCAGGTCATTAGCATCACAAGTGGTAGTGCTTTTTTTTAAAATATTTTGCTTTATTTTCTGCTCTGCCAGACCAGTCATACATCGGTCCTGTTTCCTATGCTTACCCCCCGCTACTCCTGACCTGCCTCAGTTCCCATGCACCCTGGCTTTCCCCCAAGGGTGGGGCCACCAGGGGGGCCATACCCTCAATGGAAACTCAGTTGGTACAGGAAGCAGAGGATTTTAAGGTCAGCAGCACAGGGCATGCAGCATGGGATGGATGTCATGGTGCATGGTCTGATCAGTGTTTCTTAGTGTTGCACCCTAGGGAGGTGTGGCATGCAGTGATGTGATGAATCATAAGCTGCATGTCTAACACACCTCCCAAAACAGCCTAGCTCCAGTCATCAGATCCCTGGCCTCCACCAGAGGTCATTTGAACTCTGACAGTTTTCCCACCCTCCCCCTGAAGGAGAAGAGCAGTTCATGGAATGCTTTATCCTCCTCCCCCATGCCAGCCCTCTGACTCCCGAGGTCACTTCTGATCCTGAGCCATTGGCATTACAGGCGGTAGCACTATGGCTGTGTTGGTGGGCTGGCACTAGTGGTAGTGCTATCACTATGCCTGCAGGCTGCTTAGTGATCAGCATACTAACAGAGCAGGTCCCAACACTGATCTCTACAGACAGAACACCAGGAGGAAGGAGCTACTGGTATAACTAAAACTTCTCTACTGGGACTAAGAACTAGAACTCTTGCACTGGGACCTTCAATTTATGGTGAAAAAAAAAGAGTTAGTGTGTTTGTCAGAGGTAGCTGAAGTAAACTGTTGTCTGGTATCTTTGATATCTGTGTACTTATCTAGGTGCTTGTCACAGGTGTCAGAAGGGAATTATTATCTGTGAAATTAACTAAGTGTAGAAAGATTTGCAAAGTAGGTGGAGTGGCTTAGCTAGAAGGAGCCTGGTTAAAACCAGATTTAAGCACTGCCCAAGATAGCTTCTGCCAGAGAACAGACAGAACACCATGAGGAAGGAGCTACTGGTATAACTAAAACTTCTCTACTGGGACTAAGAACTAGAACTCTTGCACTGGGACCTTCAATTTATGGTGAAAAAAAAGAGTTAGTGTGTTTGTCAGAGGTAGCTGAAGTAAACTGTTGTCTGGTATCTTTGATATCTGTGTACTTATCTAGGTGCTTGTCACAGGTGTCAGAAGGGAATTATTATCTGTGAAATTAACTAAGTGTAGAAAGATTTGCAAAGTAGGGGGAGTGGCTTAGCTAGAAGGAGCCTGGTTAAAACCAGATTTAAGCACTGCCCAAGATAGCTTCTGCCAGAGAACAGACAGAACACCAGGAGGAAGGAGCTACTGATATAACTAAAACTTCTCTACTGAGACTTAGAACTAGAACTCTTGTACTGGGACATTCAATTTAGGGTAAAAAAAAGAGTTAGTGTGTTTGTCAGAGGTAGCTGAAGTAAATTGTTGTCTGGTACCTGTGTTATCTGTGTACTTATCTAGGTGCTTGTCACAGGTGTCAGAAGGGAATTGTTATCTGTGAAATTAACTAAGTGTAGAAAGATTTGCAAAGTAGGGGGAGTGGCTTAGCTAGAAGGAGCCTGGTTAAAACCAGATTTAAGCACTGCCCTAGATAGCTTTTACCAGAGAACAGACAGAACACCAGAAGGAAGGAGCTACTGGTATAACTAAAACTTCTCTACTGGGACTATATTGTCCTCCTTCCCTCCCCTCCACCCCCCACCCTAAACCAGTTCTAGTTTTATAGGCACAGGATTTTACTGACAACAGGAACTTCCTGTTTGGGAGCAGGAAGTGAGTGATCACAAAGCCACCAAAGACTCGCCATCCTAGAAGGGCAAGAGTAGCTCTCCATCCCCCCCCCCAACTGCTGGAGGTCTGACTCTGAGCAAGTAAGGAGACCACTGAGAAATGTAGGAACTTCTTGTCTCAGAACAGGAAGATCAGGAGCTAAAAGGGCACAGAGGCAGTAAGTAAGTAGGGGAAGAAAAAAAAAGAAAATGAATAAACACAGGAAAGAGTAAGTATTCCAAACAACAGTTAGGGGGCCAGAAAAAAGACATGATGAGAGTGGTGCAGTGCAGTGGCTGTGGAGCAGCAGTCTTCCTGGAGACATTCTGGAGGACGCAGTGTTGTCCCATCTGCAGGCATCTCTCTGGGCTGAGGGAGGAGGTTGCTCATCTCCAGGCTGAGTTGGCCAGGATTTGTGGCACCTCCTCTCCCACCCGGGGACCACCAGGGTCACCGCCGTTGCCTCAGAGGTTGCCAAGAAAGAGGAGCGGTTGGACCACAGTGAGCTCAGGGAGGGTGATGGTGGTGGAACAGAGGTGCATCCCTCCAGTTGTACCACTCCGCAATTTCTATGCCATTCTAGAAAAGTGTTGTTCCTCTATGGAGGCACCCACAGTGGAGACCAAGGAGGATGCTTGGAACCTCCACAAAGGAGACCCACAGGAGGGTAGCATGGGACCCACAGGGGAAGGAAACAACTCCTGGTGGGGGACTCCATTGTTAGGGAGGTAGAACTGGGGGAGGAAGGGGAGAGAGAGATAAGGTGCCTGCCTGGTGCCATGGCTTGGAGGGACAGGGAGCGATTCCTCAGGATCACAGGAGCAGCTGCACAAGGGAGGGAGCTAGATGTCATTGTCCACCTTGGGAAAAATGACCTGACTAACAAAGGGATCAGAGCAGTGCAAGAAGCATTTGTGGAGATGGGGAGGGGCCTTAGACAAATAGTACACAAGGTAACCTTCTCGGAGGTGCTGCCTGTCTATGGCACAGATGAGGCTAGGGTGCTCCACACCATGGGATTCAATCAGTGGTTGAAAAACTGCTGCAGAGCTCAGGGATTTGGCTGCACTGGGGACTGGGGTCCACCTGGAGGGATGCAGGCCTATACTGGCATGACGGTTTGCATCTGTCCAGGAGGGGAACCAGGATCTAGGTGATAGGTTTAAATACTTCATTGGCAAGCATTTAAACTAGCCAAGGGGGGGCACTGGAAAGGAACAGGGAAATCCTAGCCCCCCAAAAAATTCAGAGAAATAAGTGAGGTAGACACCAACATAGAGATGTCAATAGGGAGAAGCGCTGGAGTAAATGGAGAAAATGACAAATGTAATAAGGACAGGACTGGGGCAAAAAGGGATAATGCCATCAGGAAATGGAGGGTAATGAGTACCAATGCCTATAGTCTGGGCAACAAGCTCCCTGAACTGGTGGCCTTGATGGAAGAGGGATGCCTGCATATCTTAGCAGTCACAGAAACATGGTACACAGAGAACCATGACTGGGATGTTAACATACCAGGGTACACAACTTACAGGAGAGACAGGGAGGGCAGACGAGGGGGGAGATAGCTCTCCATGTAAGGGAAGGGATAAAATCAACTGAACAAAAGAGTAAACAGGGAGGAGAGGGGGCACTGTGGGTCTCCTTATAGACTGGAAATGGCACCACAATCAGCACAGGGGTTGTATACAGACCCCCATGTCAGGGGGAGGGAATGGACAAGGATTTGATAGAAGGCATACTTAGGATGGCAGAGAAAGGGGAGATACTGTTGATGGGGGACCTTAATATGCCAGATGTTAACTGGAGCACCTTTGCTTCAGCCACATCCAAAAGCAGGGCCATTCTTGATGCCCTTCAGGTGGCATGCCTCAGACAGCTAGTTTTGGAACCTACCCATGAGGGAGCAATCTTAGACCTCATACTCTCAAATGGGGACAGCGAGAGGATCTCAGATCTTGAAGTGGGTAGCCATTTGGGAACAAGTGACCACCAAAAAGTGTGGTTCACAATAAACTCAGCTACAGAGTAAAGCCATACAAAAGTGAGGATTCGGGACTTCAGGAGGGCTGACTTTGGCAAGACAGGAGAGTGTCTTATAAAAGCACTAGTAAACAGGCTAGAAGGAAGGGTGGAGCAACAATGGGGAAATATCAAAACTGCCATCACAGAGGCAACAAGCCTTTGTGTGAAGCAAATAAACAAATCCAAATGAAAGAAAAAGCCACTATGGTTCTCAAAAGAAGTGGCGGTGAAGGTTAGGGAGAAAAAGATAGCATTTAGGAAGAATAATGAAACACAGAAGGAGTAGGACAGATAACTGTACCAGTTAAGGCAGAAGGAAGCAGGGAGGGTAGTCAGAATAGCAAAGGCACAAAGTGAGGAAAAGATAGTCAACTTGGTTAAGAAGGGAGATAAAACATTTTATAGGTATATCAGGGAGCGTAGAAAGACAAAGGGAGGGATAGAGAGGCTGAATAGAATGGATGGTGGGTGGGCAGAGAGTGACAGTGAAAAAGCAGGGATACTGAATGAATACTTCTGCTCAGTATTCACAAAAATGGAAGTGGGGGAGGTGCCTAATCCAATTAGCAGATGCACTCTGGAGAGATGGAGTCAATCACAGTCCTTTCACAGAAGAAAGGGTTCTGAAAGAACTCTTAAAACTGAAGGTGGACAATGCAATGGGGCCAGATGGAATTCAACCCAGAATTCTAAAAGAATTAAGCAGAGAATTAGGGACACCACTGACTACCCTTTTTAACAAATCATGGGAGGATGGTGTGGTACCTGAGGACTGGAAGAAGGCTGATGCGATTCCCCTTCACAAAAGTGGGAGCAAGGCAGAGGCAGGAAACTACAGACCTGTCAGTTTGAATTCTGTGGTAGGGAAAGTGATGGAATCACTTCTGAATGAAAGAATTGTTGAGTACCTAGAGGCCAGTGGGGCACAGGACCCAAGGCAGCATGGGTTCACAGCAGGAAGGTCACGTCAGACGAATCTAATTGATTTCTTTTTTGACTGTGTGACCAAAGTAGAAGACCAGGGAGGAGCTGTGGACATGGCCTACCTAGACTTTAGCAAGGCATTTGACACAGTCCCACACAAAAGATTAGTAGTCAAATTAACTAGCCTTGGAGTGGGTCCCAGGCTGGTAGCCTGGGTAAAACATTGGCTGAGCAACAGGACACAGAAGTTAATTGTAAATGGAGTTCACTATGAAGAAAGAGGGGTTACTAGTGGGGTACCGCAGGGTTCAGTACTGGGTCCAGTCCTTGTTAATGTCTTTATAAGTGGCATTGCAGAGGGACTGGAAGGAAAAGTATGCCTCTTTGTGGATGACACAATGATCTGCAGCAGGGTTGATACACAAGGAGGCATGGAAAGGATGAGATGGGACACGGCACGGTGGAGGAATGGTCAGAAGTATGGCAGCTTGGATTCAATCAAAGAAGTGCAAAGTAATGCACCTGGGAAACAAAAACCTGGTGGAAGATTACACAATGGAGTGGGTAGTAACAACAACAAAAAAGGAAAGGAACCTGGGGGTAATCATATCAGATGACCTTAAGGTTAGCAAGCAATGTGAGAAGGCAGTAGGGAGAGCAGGGGGGATACTGGGATCTATAGGGAGAGGCATCACCAGCAGAAAATAGGAAGTTGTTATCCCCCTGTACAGACAGTTAGTGAGACCCCATCTGGAGTACTGTGTCCAGTTCTGGAGACCCCATCTCCGCAAGGACATAGTCAGGATGGAGGCTGTTCAGAGGAGGGCAACTAAAATGGTGCAGGGTCTGCAAGAGAAGCCATACAAGGAGAGACTAAAGGAGCTTAATATGTATACCCTTGAGGAAAGAGGGAGAGGGGGGACATGATAGAAACATTTAAGTACCTCAGTAGAATCAACAAAGTCCAAGAGAGTAGCATCTTTCAGAAAAAGAGATGTGCAAGAACAGGAGACACAATTTGAAGATAGAGGGGGGATGGCTCAGGGGCAATGTGAGGAGTATTTTTTCACAGAGAGGGTGGTGAATGCATGGAACAGCCTTTCTGAGGAGGTTGTGGGGTCTAAAACTGTGGAAGAATTCAAGAATGCATGGGACAGACATAAGGCAATTTTTGTGGGGGGTAGGAAGAAATAGGCTGTTGGTTAAATAGGATCTGCAGCTTATCCTCTAGGTAGGGAAATGGGCAGACTAGGTAAGCCAAGCGGTCCTTATCTGCCATCAAAGTCTATGTTTCTAGATTTCTATGTTACTTCCATGCAATTTTTTTAATATCAGATAATTCCCCATTTAGCATAAATTTCAGCCTTCTTCCAAACAGTCAGTTATTGATCTACCCAACCAGTTTTATCCTCATGTTTCATATTGCCAAATTTATTTGAACCAATCCTTTATGGGGAACTTGGTCAAAGCTTTACTAAAATCCTGATACAAAATATTTACTGCTTGATTGTTATCCAGCATTTTGGTAACTGTCTCAGAAAGCATATCAGGTCTGACATGATGCTCCCTTTGAGAACCCATGCTGGTTGACATACGTTCAGCATCAGTTTCCATCATGATAACAGATACTCTGCTGACTTTTCATGGCTAAGTCAAAATTTGAACTCAGACTTCCATTAACTGGAGGCATGATTCCTGGCAAACAAATTGCTCTTGAACACTAAAAAACACTAAATCCATGCTTTTTCTCCAGCACACGTACAGAACTGATCACTCACCCAATTCTCCATCTCCACTCTTAATGGTGAACCCTTAGAACTGGTACACTGTTTTAAATATTATGGCATTCTGCTTGATCCGAGCCTCTTCTTTAAGGCCCATGTCAACAAAAGCATCATAATTGTTCACCAAAAGCTAGGCCTGCTCTACCAGCTCCACCCCATACTATTTAGTGCATCCTGCGTAAAAATTGGAACTAGCTTCTCTCCTTCATCTACTTTTCTATGGCTTCCCACTATTCATATCACTTAAGCTCTCCTTTATGAACCAACTAAAGCATTTATATCATAGGATAGGATGCTTTGCCTCTGGAGCTGACCCCCGGCAACATCATTGCACTGTACTAACATCTCTGGGTTGGCTACAACTGGAACATAAATTCCAGTACACCTCCCTCTGCCTAACCCATAAGCTCATTTACCTATACACTCCTCTGAGT
This sequence comes from Neoceratodus forsteri, assembly GCA_016271365.2. Classification (NCBI taxonomy): domain Eukaryota; kingdom Metazoa; phylum Chordata; order Ceratodontiformes; family Ceratodontidae; genus Neoceratodus; species Neoceratodus forsteri. The sequence goes on along the minus strand of CM057449.1, from coordinate 574,909,703 downwards.
CTATCTAATACTATAGTAAGAAAATTGGCTTGCCGGACCCTCCGCTCCTTCTCTTTCCCACTGTTAACAGTGCCATCGACTTGCCTAGCTTCATGTAGGAGATCCTTTGCCTACACTGCACCCTGGGCTTGGAACTCATGCCCTCCATCTATCCTCTCTTGCACTTCCCTCCTCAGTTTTAAATGTGTTTTTTTCAAACACATACATGACTTAGGAACTTGCTCCTGCTTTTCCAAAATAACCCCTTACATTTCTGTACTCATGTCTGTCTCATCCTGTCTAGCCTACCCACACTACTCTTAGTACACTCTGTATTGTTAGACTTGAATTGAACTTTTGACTTGTACTATTTTTGCTTAACTGTTGAACATTTGTCCTACACTATGTTTGCATAACTGCTGTAAATTATGTGGCCTAATTGCCTGATTCTTCATTGTACTGCACCATCCATTCCCCTTTCACCTGAAATCACTGTTTTTATTCTGTGTACATTGGTTAGCATAGATTCACGTTGTACCAGGCTTTATGATCCTAATTATTTGTATTCCTCATATCAGTGCTTTTATTATATGTACATGGCCTTGTTTTTACTCTAGTATTCCTCTTTATATTGTATTCCTTTTATATCAGTGATTATCTACTATATGTACGTGGCTTTGCTTATATTTTTGTATTCCGTCTCCTCAGTATTCTCCCCCAGGTCACCCCTGAAAAAGGGACTGCATGGTCTCAGTGGGCTTACCCGGTTACCAAAATTCAAATAAATAAATATTCTGATACTACTGATACAATGTCATCAGTCACACAGCTATTTGTAAGGCTTGCTGTCACTGTATTTACAATAAATTCTGTAAATATACATTGTCATCCACAAGGTTGTTAAAGTGTCAGTAAGTGGTGTTGCACATAAACAGTACTTTGTGTTTGTGTATCTCTACAAGCACTATAACCTAGGGGCCCTAGCATTCGGCTAACAAGTTTCAAGAAAGCACACAAGTACAGAGTGATGGCCTTGACTACTCTCAGTGGTTCTTCTGTCAAGATGTTGAATTATATATAAAAAAAAACCACTACAGAGTGGTGGATGTCATGGGTTAATGCATGCCAGGTGCATAGTGAGCATGAGGCGTGTGTGCTGAGTGACTTGAGTACCTGAAAGGCATTAACCCACGATAACCACCACCCCCAGAATTTCTTAGTGCACTTATAAAGTGGATCCCCTGTAGGAGAATTTAAAGATTAAACAATTACAACAAAATAAATACATTTTAATGTGTTTTTAGTATAAAGAAAAAATAGTCCTTGTTGCTACTTTGCACTATGACGTGACTCTGTTGCAAGTAGTACCACTGGCAGACCATATGACTTTTTGAAACAAAGACTTTGTTGAGTCCCTCCCAACAGACAAACACTGCTGTTCCAACTGAATACAGAAATTGATCTCTCTTGTACTCGTTAACTGCACATGTGAATATTTCTTTTAATTTGATTATGTGTGATATTCCCTGCATGTTTTATCTGAACCTTGTTGTACCTGTATATTGAAAATGTTCCTGTATCTCTCAGCTCTTATCATGTGCTGCATTTGACATCTAGATGGCCCGTACCGGAAAACAGTCCCTGGGACCAGTGTACTTACCCGGTTGTCAAATAAATAAATAACTAAATAAATAAATTACTGTACCCCTTTCTTGGAATACAGCAGCTGGATCAGATACTCAGCACATCTCTGATAAGCCTCTTTAGTACTGGAACCTTTTACTTATGTGAAGGAATTGTCCCTTGGGGATGTTGGAGACCATGTGGCATGGATGACAAGTAGAATTAGAATGGTATTACAGTCGGACGATTTGTAAAACAAATTGTCTGTTTTCACATTCCTTTTACTGCCACTGCTGACCACAATGTTCAAAAATATTGACACTGTTACACTCTGCTTTAGAAACATAGAAACATAGACTTTGATGGCATATAAGGACCGCTTGGCCCATCTAGTCTGCCCATTTTCCTACCTAGAGGATAGGCCGCAGATCCTAGTTAACCAACAGCCTATTTCTTCCTACCCCCACAAGAATCGCCTTATGTCTGTCCCATGCATTCTTGAATTCTCCCTCAGTTTTAGACCCCACAACCTCCTCAGGAAGGCTGTTCCATGCATCCACTACCCTCTCTGTGAAATAATACTTCCTCACATTGCCCCTGAACCGCCCTCCTTCTATCTTTAAATTGTGTCCCCTTGTTCATGCACGTCTCTTTTTCTGAAAGATGCTACCCTCTTGGACTTTGTTGATTCCACTGAGGTAATTAAAAGTTTCTGTCATGTCCCCCCTCTCCCTTCTTTCCCCAAGGGTATACATATTAAGCTCCTTTAGTATCTCCTCATATGTCTTCTCTTGCAGACCCTGCACCATTTTAGTTGCCCTCCTCTGGACTACCTCTATCCTGTCTATGTCGTTGCGGAGATGGGGTCTCCAGAGACTGGACACAGTACTCCAGATGGGTCTCACCAACTGTCTGTACAGAGGGATAACAACTTCCTATTTTCTGCTGCTGATGCCTCTCCCTATACATCCCAGTATACCCCCAGCCCTCCCTACTGCCTTCTCACATTGCTTGCTAACCTTAAGGTCATCTGATATGATTACCCCCAGGTCCCTTTCCTTTTTTGTTGTTGTTACTACCTCCCCACCCATTGTGTATTCTTTCCCCGGGTTCTTGTTTAGAAGTGAGTTTGTACGAATACACGAATTTGCCAGCGGTTAAAGGCCTTATGGTCTATCAAATCTGCTCAAGTGTGCAGCTAGCAACCATTATACTGCAGCTGCTCCTCCCTCTCTCTCTCTCTCCTCCCCTGACCCTCCATCTTACCCTATCCCATCCCTTTTTGAAGCAGTCCACTGTTCTACAGGATACCACTTTCGCAGGCAGTGCATTTCACCCAGACACCACTTTCTCTGTGAAAAAGTGTCTTCTTATTTCCCTCCTGAACCTTCCTCCCTCCAATCTGAGATTGTGACCTCTAGTATTCCTGCCCCCCTTAACTTGAATAGTCCCTCCATGCCTGTCTTGTTTATTCCCTTTATGTACTTGAAGGTTTCAATCATATCCCCCCGCCTCTCCTCTCATCCAGTGAGTACATGTTCAATTCCCTCAGCCTGCTCACGTAGGGTATTTCCCCTAGTCCTTGGATCATCTTTGTTGCCCTGCGATGCATCCCCTCCAGTAACTTAAGTTCCTTCTTCAGGTATGGGCGCCAGTACTGCATGCAGTACTCCAGGTGTGGCTAACCAGTGACCTATACAATGGCAGGATCACCTCCCCTCTCCTTGAAGATATACCCCAGGCAATAAAACACAGCATTTTGTTGGCCTTGGCAGCTGCCTTCCTGCATTGTGCTGAGTTGTTCATTGAGCCCATTATAATCGCACCCAGATCCTTCTCCTCCTCTGTCATGGCTAGCTGAACCCCCCCAGCTGGTAGCTCCTTCATGGGTATTTTGCCACGAAATGTAGCACCTTGCACTTTTTGGCATATAACCCCAACTGCCAGGTGTCCAAGCAGGTCTCCAGTTTTGACAGATCATCCTGCAACCCATGCCACCCTCCTAAGTCATCCACTACTGCTCCCATCTTGGTGTCATCTGCAAACAAACTGTTCTTGCTCTTGATGCCCTTTGAGATGTCTGATATGAACAACCCAAACAACATCGGTCCCAGCACTGAGCCCTGTGGTACTCCGCTTGTCACTGCCCTCGGAGATGAGAGCTCCCCTCCCACCACCAAGCTCTGCTGCCTGCCCTGTAACCAATTTACTATGCATCCCACCATTTTTGCCCCTGCACCTGTGCCTGACAGCTAACTACCCAGCCTCCCATGCAGCACTGAACTGAATGCCTTACGGAAGTCCAGAAACAGGACATCCACTGCATGGCCCTTGTCAAACTGTCTAGTTACAAAGTCATAGTAATCCACCAGGTTGGCCTGACAGAATCTGCTCATGACAAATCTATGCTGCCTAAGATCCTGTAGCCCATTGGTCTCCAGAAGGGACACCAGCCTCTCCTTCAGGATAGTCTCCATCAGTTTTCCCACAGTGGATGTGAGGCTTACTGGCCTGTAGTTTCCTGGTTTGTCTTTGGGACCACTCTTATGGAGGGGTATCATGTGAGCCATCCTCCAATTCTGAGGTACACTTCCTGAGACCAGGGAGACATTGAACAGGTCTGCCAAGGGCTCTGCCAGGATTTCTGCCAGCTCTCTCAGTACCCAGTGTTGAATACCATCCAGCCCTGGCACCTTGTCCACCCTCAGTATCCTCAGGCTCCCCAGTACCCTGCCCTCTGTGATTCCCCATCTGTTACCTCCTCCCCCCTGAGCCTGACCTCCCTCCCCCCCTTGGTAGCACCCCCTCCTTTCTCCTTAGTAAACACAGAGCAGAAGTATTCATTAATCACTTCTGCTTGCTCTGTCCCTATTTCCACCCAGTCCCTTCCCTCTTAACCTTTACTATTTTGTCACTACAACTCCTTTTCTCCCTCCTGATGTACCTGAATAATTCCTTCTCCTCTTCTTGATGATTTGCACCAGCCTGACTTCCTTAGATGCCTTGGCTGCCCTTACTGCCTTCATCACCTCTTTCAATTCCTTCAGGTAATCTTCTCTGTCCTCCCCTTTCCCTGTTTTTTTGAACCTCCTAAAGGCATGATGTAGATTTGTGATGTAAACTTTTGAAATACTGAAATCCACAACTCTTGCAACTCCACAAGGTCCCCATGACTCTCAGCCATCCTATTGTCAATGTAACTCTGCCACAGAACCAAACTGTCAAATAATAGGTTGTTGTCTGGGTTGATAAGAAACTCCTGTTCCCATAAACCAACATATAAATTGACTAGATTGGGGGGGCAAAGCTCACTCCATCACTGTGCCTTTAACCTGAAACTAAACAGATTCCAACAATGTAAGTGAATTAAACTTATAAACAAACTCAGGTAACTGCAACAAAAATTCAATGGGGGTAGCATTCTGGCCTCTGAGGTTAAGAAAATTGACAATTATACAGTATCTAATGCTTCTTGGTGAGGGTTGTTTACATAGCATGACTCTATAGGTCTATAGGTACAGTTTATATGGCCACATTTGTACTGCAAAGACCCGAGCATAGTGCAAATGTGTCCCTGTGGACACTTACCCAAGCTCAGTAAGTTAGTCTTTTTAATGTTTTTCTCCATTTTCGACCTGATAACATTAGTGCGCAGATGAACTGTTACCAATGGAGTCTGCCCGGAGTTACATAATATTGTTGTTACTCTACAGTAGGTGTGATGTCCCTAATCCTGGCCCCTGGAAAACAGGTCACCATTGGAATTAGCCTTATCATCCTATTACACGAGGTCCCTGCACCCTAATTGGTACCCCCAGAGGTACACCGCAGACAGCTAGCATTTAGGTATATATATTATACTAACATATACGGCTAAGGGCACCTATCGTATAAGAGTAGATGTCAGGATATGTATGCACATAATTGCAATACACTTTACTTTCCAATATACGCATGTATTTCTTGCCAACAAGATGTGAGGACACCTGTGTCCTTGTAGTGTTATGATAATGAGTCAGCATTGCCATCTTCTGATGATTTGTATTACTACACAGCTATGTACAAACTGTATTTCTTTGTTTTCACAAAGTGATGACTATAAAAAATTGTATAATGTTATCTAGGACTGAGGAGCCACCTCTAATTTAGCCAATAGGGCTCATCTCTGTAATGTTAGAAATGTTTGTATCTTACAGAAACCATGGTAATTATCTTAGGTATATAATGTAAGACATTACGTCTCCTGCCTTGGAGACCCCGGGAGACTAGGAGATTCCTTGAGGTATAGGGAATGCTTAGCATTGGCTCCCAGTTCCTAATGGTAAGAACTGGTTAGGGCAACTGTGATTTTCATTTTGGTAGTAATAAACAAGCTTTATTTCTCTTATACAATGTGTCTGTGATTCCTTGCATTCCCATTATTGCCAAGAACCTGAGAGTGAGATTTAGACCGCCTGACAATTGGCGACCGTGTGCAGGAAATATTTGGAGTTTGCAAAGTTTTCACTTGTTGCTACAACTTTCCCTTCCCAACAGGGACAGTAGGTGTGCATAGCCACATCATCTCTCCTGTTTTCAACCCACTTTGTAATCACTTGCAAAGTCTGGCTGCTTACTGGGTGTGGTCGATGCCAACTCACTTCTCCCCATGGCAGTTTTGAATTGCAAACTTACAAGTGCACAGTAGCCCACCTGTGAATTTGTGCTCCAGCGGTGGATCAATACACAGTACGGCACCTTTTCACAGTTTAATTTTTCATTCCCTCCCACACAATGGCCACCGTATCAGATATCTGCACAGACCTGAGACTCAATGTTTTGAACTTCCTTGCCTCCCATAGAGTATGGCCTAACTTTGCATGGGACACCAGTCAATCCAAAAACCACAGACTGGGGATTTCAACTCAGTACTCAGAGATGAGACAAATGGCCAGAAAGAGAGAAGCTAAAGGGTTATTGGTCGTGGCTCTCTACGCTGCTTTGGAAGCCTCTGAAGTGAGATTTTGAACCCTTGAACTGCAAGTCTCATCTCTTAAACAGGAGATGGGACTGCAGGAAACCGAATGTTCAAGACAAGAGCAGGATTTGGAATCTGAGCTCTAAACCTTGCGAAATGAAAAGGATTCCCTTTTGCATCATTCTGCACAAGCAAATGAGCAGGAACTTTGTATGTTAAAGCAGGAGTGTGAAAGTTTGAGACAGGATAAGGGACAGGCTTTGCAAATGAATTACTTATTAAGCAGAATGAATGATCAGATGCGTGAGGAGTTGGGAGAGTTACAGGATGAGATCAACCAGGTACGTAATGACTTAGGATTGGCTATTAGGGACAATCGCAAATTGAACGCTGTGTATAGAGTGTTACAGAAGCAGATACAAGATGATGTGGATCAGAATGTTGCAAAAGTTAGTCATGAGGATTGTGAATGCAAAATGGCAAAACTGCACCATCTGTGAGAGGTGCTGGCAGGTCACATCAAGGTGATGGATGGTGTAGCCCCCACCTTAATGATGTCATCTGAGAAAGAGGAGTCAGACGACAACATTTCCCAGTACAATGCCCAGTCATGCCTTACTATGGCCCAGTAACCCCACCCCACCATTCTGAACATGGCGAACCCCTGTCACATGACATCACATTCCCACATCATCAACGGCATGATGACAATCTTGGGTGATGCCAACATGGTGACCCCCATGATGGGGGAGCAGGCTCAGGCCTAGTTGCAATGGCACCACTGATCGCCATTATTACTGTGGACAATAAGCAAGAGATAGAGAAAATGATTGATGCCACCTTAGGCAATGTGATCCTGTCCGACAGAAGCAAGTGAACACTCCGAATGCAGATCAGACAGATGCTGCAGTAGACCACCACTCGGGATGGAATGGTCCACACTGCAGCTGAAGCTGCAGGTCAGGCAGCCCTGCAGGGTGCCTGAGACAATTTACCTCTGAACGATCATCCCAGCAATCCCTTACAAATGGCCCACTCTGTCCAGCAAATAGCTGACAGCATTGGTCAGATAAGCCTGTCCAACAACCTCAGTTGCCACTTGGAAAAGGTGCATGCTAAATGTGAAATGCTTAGTCTCGCTGCAGACTACAAGGTCCAGATCCTACACCAGACCAATGATCCTGGCCTATGGGCAAAACTCCCCAATGCTGTCTGACACAACAGCCATGCCACCTTTGATGAAGTCGCATCTGAACTTATCACTGCACACAACCCAGGTGTGGTAGGAGTGTTGCTCGCATACCCTGTAAAACAGAATGCAGAGGAAAGTCCAGCAACCTTACACCAGAGGCTCTGGATGGCCTACCGAGCAGGGAAGAATCTTGTAGGAGAAGCCGCTGATGCAAACCTCATTGAGTACAAAACCTTGTTCCTTCAGAACATGATCCCTGCAGTGCAAGAGAAGGTAGAGCCAACCACTCATCCCACCACAGAGAGGTTTGCCAACATTCTTCGGAAAACAGTTTGCCAACATTCTTCGGAAAACAGAGTGGGTTTATCAACTCTATATCCATGATTCAAGCTCCAAGAAGGTAGCTGCCATGGAAACCATTCTGGAGGCCACGATTCACTACATGGAGGAGGGGCAGGCCCAAGAGAAACAGACTCTCCCCACAGATAACCAACACCCCCAGCAGGCCCAGCAACAATCCTGGTGTCGGAACTGAAACTACCATAAAAATAAGAAACACCAGAAAACAACAGAGACCAGGCCCTTCATATAGGGAAATAGTGGGTGAGAACTGAAACTTCCAAGACCTCCTTGGGAAAGTGAGCTCCATAGCGGACGCTGTCCCAGTAGGGGCTCTTTCTGCAATACAACCAGAAAAGTAGGCCTCCACAGGCCGCAGAGATACCAGAAGTCCAGGCTCTCTGGCTGCACCAGGCCTGAACCCAGAAGCGGCTCCCTATATAGCATCAGTACAGCATGGCGAGATGGTTCACAGGAACCAGGCCCAGACTCTCTTTCAAGAGCTTCCCCATGCTTCCACTGGTACAGATTATAAACAAGCTAGTCTTGGATACAAACAGAAGGCCCTGCACAGAGGCTGAGATTGGGGGCTGCCTACTCACAGTACTGCTGGATACAGGCGCGGCTGTGTCTGTATTACAAGATGACAACCCAGACACATCACCTTGGTCTACCAGATGGAGGACCAATATGTCTGGTGTAGACAGAACTAGGTTACCTGCATACTGCTTCCTGCCACTACCCATGACACTGGGACACCTGAACGCATACCACACCTTTCAGCTGATGGTATTACATGATCTCCCTAGCATAATTGGAATTGATTTCTTGGCACCACACGGCTGTGTGGCAGACCTAGCCAACATGTTACTGATACAGATTCAGGGGCAATATCACACCATTGTGATCCCTGACTCACATGTGGTTGCAACAATCTCTGTGAATGACAAAGAGTATGACGTCATAGATTTGTTTAAGAACCATGAGCTTTTCCCAAAGCTCCTTCCCATCCTACAAAGGCATCTGGAGGCATTTACCACCAACAAGCATGATTGTGGCAAGATGAACACTGTCATTGAAGTGACAGACCCAGCGCATGAGAGGCAACAGCAATACCCCTTCCCATTTAAGGCCTTTCCTTCTCTTAGGAAAATGATTAAATCACTCCTCAAGCAAGGTGTAGTCAGGACATGTGTTTCTACTGCAAATTCCCCAAGTGTGGCCTGTGAAAAAACCGACAGGCGCCTGGAGACTTTACTATTGACTACAGGAAACCAAACCAGGTCACCCCTAGTTTTGCCCCAACAGTGGCATCAGCACTAGATGTGCTATGACTATTGACCCTTGACCAACAATGGTTTGGTGCCCTGAACATCTCCAATGGTATTTGGTCATTGCCATTGGCCCCCAAAAGTCAATATAAGTTTGCCTTTACCTTTGAGAGCAGGCAGTACACGTGGACCTGCTTACCACAGGGGTTCCATTACAGCCCCTCCCTGTTCCATCTGCACATGATGGACACCCTTGAGGGTTTCTCTACAACCCAGTGTCTCTTGCAGTATGTGGACAGCCTGTTGTTGGCTACAGCCACACAGGAATAACATCTGGATCTCTTAGACAAACCACTGATCCTCATCCAGAGGGCAGGCCTCAAGTAAAACCCAGCAAAAGCACAACTGTGTCAGAAAGCGGTACTCTTTCTGGGCCTGAGGAAAACAGACCAAGGCTGAAGCCCTACATCGAAGAAGAGACAGGGATTGCAAGATTTGTCACTGCCCACCAGCATGGCCACCCTTAGAAGATTTCTAGGTATGGTAAATTATTCCAGAGATTTTATTTGTGATATTGCTCAGAAGGCTGCCCCTTTGTATGAACTACTGAAAAAGGATGTCTCCTGGACTTGGGGCCCCATTCATACCCAAGCTGTAATGTGATTGAAACAGGCACTGGCCTCAGCTCCAGTTTTGGTTAACCCCAATCCAGCCTTGCCATTCCATCTGAAATCCGTCACCTCTGACATTGCTATGTCTGCAGTGTTGGCCCATAAGGTCCATGGCACCCTGAGACCCATTGCATATGCACCACAGCTCTTGACCCCAGTGGAAAAGAAGTACAGCCTTTGTGAAAGGAACCTTCTGGTCACCTACTGGGCTGTCAAGCACTTTCTGTATATCATTGGGTACTCCTCCCTGACTATCAATACAAACCATACCCAACATATTTTTGCTATCAGATAGAATAAAGGATGGGTCAGTCTCTAATACCAGACTGACAAACTGGTCCCTCCTTCACTGGGATAGAGAAATCAAGGTCCACCCAAATAAAATGCCATCCATGCTGGTGCATGGCCTTCTTTTCCAAGGAGAACCCCATCACTGTACACTGCAGCCACCTGATCTGCTAGATCCAGGTCCTTTCCTCCCTGCTACACCACAACTACTTGACAACATCTCACTGCATCATGTCTTCACAGATGAATCAGCTTCCTATTATCAGGGAGAACAGATAGCAGGAATGGGCATATTTGTAGTTTACCCTTTTGGTAACACTGTTAAGATTTCTAAGCATTGCAGTGTGGCATCATCACAGTGTGCTGAGATGGTAGCGGTGGCCTGTGCCCTCGAGTTCATCCAGCATGGAACCGAGGATACCATCCTTTTTACTGACTCTAACTGGGTTTGTTGTTCTCTTACAGAATGTCTTCCTTTCCGGCAGAAGAACTCCTTTAGCCTGTTGCTAGCCTTGCTTGTAGAGCAGAAAGCAGCTAACTAAAAGAAGCTACATTTTCTTATTAATTTAACACTTATATCTTAGCAGGAGTCAGTGTCTGTTGAGATTAACCAAACATATACTTTATTAGAAGTAGAAGGGGTCTTATTTAGGGTTAAAAAAAAGAAAAGAAAGAAAGTCAGTTTGTGTTCTGCGCTGGGAAGGGTTCTGTATCAGTTTACTTTGCTAAACCAGTAGGAGGAGAGAGAGCTTAATTGGGGGTGTGGCTTAGACAATATAAAAGCAGGTGACTCAAATTTCAACTTCCTGTTGCTAGCCTTGCTTGTAGAGCAGAAAGCAGCTAACTAAAAGAAGCTACATTTTCTTATTAATTTAACACTTATATCTTAGCAGGAGTCAGTGTCTGTTGAGATTAACCAAACATATACTTTATTAGAAGTAGAAGGGGTCTTATTTAGGGTTAAAAAAAAGAAATAAAAGAAAGAAAGTCAGTGTGTGTTCTGTGCTGGGAAGGGTTCTGTATCAGTTTACTTTGCTAAACCAGTAGGAGGAGAAAGAGCTTAATTGGGGGTGTGGCTTAGACACTATAAAAGCAGGTGACTCAAATTATAACTTCCTGTTGCTAGCCTTTTGTCTTACTAATTGCCCTTCATCCCACCCTAAGCAAGTTCTACTTTTATAGCCACTGGATTTGACTGTCAACAGGAACTTCCTGTTTGGCAGTAGGAAGGGAAGGATTATAGAGAAACATTGGTTTTGTCAACCCTAAAGGAAAAAAGTAGCTCACTCTCCACCCCTAACTGCTGGTGGTCTGACACTGAAAAAGGAAGAAGGAGGCTACTGAAGAATATAGGAAGTTACTGTCCCAGAACAGGAAGGGTGAGAGTTGTAAGGAGAGGAGAGAATAAGCATACAGAGAAACAGGAGAGGGGACACAAAATAAGACATGATAGGAGTGGTGCAGTGCAATGGCTGTGGGGCGGGAGTGTTCCGGGAGACATTCTGGAGGCTGCAATGCTGCTCTATTTGCAGGCATCTCCCTGGTCTGAGGGAGGAGGTTGCCTGTCTCCAGGCTGACCTGGCTAGGATTCTTGAAACCTCCTCCCCCACCCAGGGACCACCAGGGCCAATGCCACGACCTCAGAGGTTGCCAAGAAAGAGGAGAGGCTGGACCAGGGTGGACTCAGGGAGGGAGAGGGTGGTGGAACAGAGTTGCATCCCTCCAGCTGTACTGCTTCACAATTCATTTGCTCTTCTGGTGGATAGTGGTTCCTCTACAGAGGCACCTGCAGTGGAGACCAAGGAGGATGCTGGGAACCTTCACAAAGGAGACCCACAGGAAGGTGGCATGAGACCCCACAGGGAAAGGAAACAACTCCTGGTGTGGGACTCAATCATTAGGGGGGTAGAAATGGGGGAGAAAGGGGAGAGGGTGGTAAGGTGCCTGCCTGGCACCACGGCTTGAGGGACAGGAAGTGAATCCTCAGGATCGTGGAGCAGCTGCACAAGGGAGGGAGCTGGATGTCATTGTCCACCTAGGGACAAATGACCTGGCTAGGAATGAGATCAGAGCAGTGCAAGAGGAGTTTGTAGAGTTGGGGAGGGGCCTTAGACAAGTAGCACATACAGTAACCCTCTCGGAGGTGCTGCCTGTCTATGGAAAGGGTGATGCTAGGGTACTCCACACCAGGGAATTCAATGAATGGTTGAAAAACTGGTGTGGAGCTCAGGGTTTTGACTTCATTGGGGACTGGGGAGCCACCTGGAGGGATGCAGACCTATACTGGTGCGATGGTCTGCATCTGCCCGGGGGGGGACCAGGATCATAGGTGAGAGGTTTAAATGCTTCATTGGCAAGCATTTAAACTAGCCAAGGGTGGAGGCACTGAAAAGGAGCAGGGAAATCCCAGCCTCCCCCCACAAACAACAGTAATGAGGATAACACCAAGATAGAGAAGTTTTTAGGGAGCAGGACAGAAGTAAATGTAAAAAAAGGCAAAGGCAGCAAGGACAGGAATGGGGCTAAAAGGGGTAAGGCCATTGAAAAGTGGAGGTTGATGAGTACCAATGCCCATAGTCTGTGTAACAAGCTCGCTGAACTAGTAGCCTTGATGGAAGAGGGTTGCCTGGATATTGTGGCAGTCACAGAAACATGGTACACAGAGAACCATGACTGGGATGTCAACATGCCAGGATACACAATCTACAGGAGGGACAGGGAGGGTAAAAGAGGAGGAGGAGGAGGAGTAGCTTTTTATGTAAAGGAAGGGATCAAAGCAACAGAACTAAAGAGTAAACAGGGAGCAGATGAGACACTCTGGGTCACCCTGGAGACAGGAAATGGCACCACAATCCATGGGGTTGTATACAGACCCCCATTTCAGGGAGGAATGGACAAGGAAATGATAGAAGGCTTCCTTAGAATGGCAGAAAAGGAGAATATTGTTGATGGGGGACCTGAATATGCCAGATGTTAACTGGAGAACCTTTGCTGCAGGCACATCCAAGAGCAGGGTCATTCTTGATGTCCTACAGGGGGCATGCCTCAGACAGCTAGTATTGGAACCCACTCGGGAGGGAGCAATCTTAGACCTGGTATTCTCAAATGGGGACAAAGAAAGAATATCAGATTTAGAAGTGGGTAGCCATCTGGGAACAAGTGACCACCAAACAGTGTGGTTCACGATAAACACAGCCATACAATCAAGCCATAAAAAACAAGAGTATTGGACTTTAGGAGGGCTGACTTTGGGAAAATGAGAGAGCGCCTCAGAAATGCACTAGCAAACAGGCAAGAAGGAGGGGTGAAGGAACAATGGGGAGTAATCAAAACAGCCATCACAGAGGCAACAAGCCTTTGTGTAAAGCAAATCGACAAAACACAACAAAGGAAAAAAACACTATAGTTCTCAAAAGAGGTGGCAGGGAAGGTTAAGGAGAAAAGGACAGCATTCAGGAAATATAAGGAAACACAGAAGGAGAAGGACAGAGAACTTTATCAGTTAAAGCAGAAAGAGGCTGGGAAGGCAGTCAGAACAGCAAAGGCCCATACTGAGGAAAGGATAGCCAACTCTGTTAAGAAGGGGGATAAGACCTTTTATAGGTACATTAGGGAGTGAAGAAAGACCAAAGGAGTGATACTGAGGCTTAATAAAGGGGAGGGAATGTGGGTAGAGGGTGACAATGAAAAAGCAGGGATACTGAACGAATATTTCTGCTCAGTATTCACAAAGGAAGAGAAGGGGGAGGTACCTAAACCAAACAAGAGAAACACTGTGAAGATGGTGGTCGATACCAGTCCATTTACAGAAGAAAGGGTTCTGAAAGAACTAATAAAATTGAAGGTGGACAAAGCAGTGGGGACTGATGGTATTCACTCAAGAATTCTAAAAGAACTAAGGGTAGAACTAGTGACACTGCTGACTACTCTCTTTAACAAATCGTGGGAGGATGGAGTGGTACCTGAGGACTGGAGGAGGGCAGATGTGATTCCTCTTCACAAAAGTGGGAGCAGGACAGAGGTAGAAAACTACAGACCAGCTAGTTTGACCTCAGTGGTAGGTAAAATGACGGAATCACTTCTGAAGGAAAAAATTGTTGAGTACCTAGAGGCCAGTGGGGTACAAGACCCAAGGCAGCATGGATTCACGATGGGAAGGTCTTGTCAGACGAATCTAATAGATTTCTTTGACTGGGTGACCAAAGTAGTAGACCAGGGAGGGGCTGTGGACATGGCTTATCTAGATTTTAGCAAGGCATTTGATACAGTCCCACACAAAAGATTAATACACAAGTTAGCCAGCCTTGGAGTGGGTCCCAAGGTGGTAGTCTGGATAAAAAATTGGCTAGACAACAGGACGCAAAGGGTAGTAGTAAATGGAGTCCACAGTGAAGAAAGGAGGGTTACTAGTGGGCTACCGCAGGGTTCAGTACTGGGATTGGTCCTTTTTAATGTCTTTATAAGTGACATTGCAGAGGAACTGGAAGGAAAAGTATGTCTCTTTGCAGATGACACAAAGATCTGCAACAGGATTGATACACCAGATGGAGTGGAAAGGATGAGAAGAGACTTGGCAAAGTTGAAGGAATGGTCAAATGTATGGCAGCTCAGATTCAATGCAAAGAAGTTCAAGGTAATGCACCTGGGAAACAAAAACCCATTGCAAGAGTACACAATGGGGGGTGAGATACTGACAACAGTAAAAATGGAAAGGGACCTGGGGGTAATTATATCAGATGACCTTAAGGTGGGCAAGCAATGTGAGAAGGCAGTAAGGAAGGCTGGGGATGCTGGGATGCATAGGGAGAGGCATCAATAGTAGAAAACAGGAAGTTGTTATCCCTCTGTACAGACAGTTGGTGAGACCCCATCTGAGTACTGTGTGCAGTTCTGGAGACCCCATCTCTGCAAAGACATAGACAGAGTGGAGGCTGTCCAGAGGAGGGCAACCAAAATGGTGCAGGGTCTGCACCAGAAGACATACGAAGAAAGACTAAAGGAGCTTAATATGTATACCCTTGAGGAAAGGAGGGAGAGAGGGGACATGATAGAAACTTTCAAGTACCTCAAGGGAATCAACAAAGTCCAAGAGGGTGGCATCTTTCAGAAAAAGAGATGTGCAAGAACAAGGGGGCACAATTTGAAGATAGAGGGGGGATGGCTCAGAGGTAATGTGAGGAAGTATTTTATCACAGAGAGGGTTGTGGATGCATGGAACAGCCTCCCTGAGGAGGTTGTGGAGTCAAGAACAGTGGGGGAATTCAAGAATGCATGGGACAGACATAAGGCAGTCCTAGTGGGGGGGTAGGAGGAAGTAAGCTGTTGGTTAATTAGGATCTGCAGCTTATCTGTTAGGTAGGAAAATGGGCAGACTAGGTGGGCCAAGCGGTCCTTATCTGCCATCACATTCTATGTTTACCTCTTCTGATGGCACCCCGGTGAAATACAAGGAACTGGTAATATACATTCATTCACTGGCACAGAAATTTGCACACAAACTCTATGTACACAAAGTCAAGGCCCACTCCATACATGATCCCTACCATGCCTTCAATGACACTGCTGACACCCTTGCTAAGGAAGGGGCCCAAGGTGGGGGACACCTGGATGATGGACCATCCAGAGGCCAGAGCAGCCGTATGCATAGCAGCTGTCAAGAAGAAACCTGAACCCTTCTCCCCCTTGGTTTTGTCAGAAGCCCAGCATGCTGACTCTGCACTCAAATATGTGTTCAGATTCCTGGACAAAGGTACTGAGAAGAATTTACTTGCCCACAACCCATACCGAAGGCATGAAGGTAAGGTACACCTGTCCCTAGAGGACAAGCTCATCTGGTACCAACCAGATGACATCCCCACCAAATTGTGGGTGGTCTCTTGTCATCTCAGATCTGAATTTCAGCACCAAGTGAATGATACCCCCACTGGTGGACACCAGGGAGTTGAAAACACACTCCAGAGGCTTAAGACCACTGCATGGTGGCCTGGTGTCACCAAGGATGTCAAACAGTACATAGACAACTGTCTTGTTTGTGCACTAACCAACCCTATCCCTACTAAATGAAATGATAAACTACTACCACAAAGGCATTCTGACCCTTGGTATGCCTTACAGATTGATTTTATTGGTCTCCTTACCAATACTAGTAGAAACAACAAATACGCCCTTGCGGTTACTGATCTCTTCTCTCAGTGGGTTGAAGCTTTCCCCACCAAGACATGCACTGAAAAAGCCACTACCACAATTCTGGTGGAACAGATTTTCTCCAGGTGGGGCCTACCTATCAAGGCAGACTCAGATAAAGGAACCAGTTTTACAGGTGAGTTGATGAAAGAGGCCCTTGAACTCCTTGGAGTTCATCAGAAGTTCCACATACCATACCACCCGCAATCATCAGGTCAAGTAGAGAGGGCCAACAGATGGATTAAGCAAATGCTTTCCAAATTCATTGAGGACAATCCCAAGGACTGGAATTCCCTACTGCCATTACTCCTTATGGCAATTAGAGGCACACCCTCAGCCACCACCCAGTTGACACCCTTTGAGGTGATGACTGGTAGAAATATGAGGTTACCTGAGCACCTGGTGTTTAATCTGCATACCCCCACTGCAGACCGTGTGTCTGTGGACCAGTATGTGGAAAAGTTAAGAAAAGACCTGATACACACTCATTTATATGCTGATAACTACATGGACAAAGCCCAGCAGCAGTCCAAAATTCAGTTTCACAAACAAGCACATGAATTGGATTGGCAAGTTGGAGATCAGGTAATTGTTCTTAGATTTGCACATCCAACACATTCTTTCTCCAACAAGTGGGAAGGACCCTACCCAATTGTCAACAAGCTCAGTCCAGCAGTCTATCAAGTTAGACTCATGCAAAACAACACTTTTTTTTTTAGTTGTTTAACCAGGAGTAGCACACTAAGCTGAAAGCTTTTTTACAGGTGCAACCTGGGCGCACAGGGAAGTTAAGTGACTTGCTCAGGGTCACACAGTATGTAAGTGGAAGCTGTGGGATTCAGAACCAGGTCTGGTCTGATGGATGTCACCAGATTTGCCTCACAGAGCTTTAAACCACTGCGCTACACTGCCTCCTTGACTGACAAATGGTTACATGCAAACCAGTTGAAACTGTATAAAGGAGTATAATTGCTTTTCATCACCCCATTGGGTGGAATAGTATTCAGATATACTGACAAGATGGCTACCTTGTTCCACATTCTCCTCCTCTTAGGAGTTATCCCCTGCATCCAAGGCATGGTAAAGCACCTCTTTCCTCACCTTAATCCACCTTCAACTACTCCAGTGGAAGTCTACATCAGTGTCCCCCGACAATTTGATTACCATTCAGGAAGGTTCAGATGCCTACTTTACTCCCTCAGTTGTTGCTCCTGATAAATCTACCCTACACATTGAGTGGCAAACTAAGTCTCAAGTACAAATACCCCCTGTGGCCAAACTCTCCAAAGGAACTTTCTATGGATGGCCCAATGCAAAATTATCCCCAAATGGTACTTTGTCCTTGCACCAGACCTCTCTCAGACATTCTGGTTTACATAATATCATTGCATTAGTTGACCCCTAATATTGTGATTCACTTTCCAAAGACTCTGCCAGGAAATTTTGTGCTGTACACAACATGGCTTCAGCTACCATGTATTTATCTGTGTACCCCTCACTGAGAAGCAACTTTTGGAGTGTCCAAAGCAAACCCCTGGTCCTCGCAGTGGTCTCACAGCCACTGCTTTACCTGGATCACTTATTAACAACTTACAATATATGCATATACCTGTCTTGTTTAACTTGACTTACTGGAATATGAAAGAATTTGGTATATGTCATACTTACACATAATTGTTTTATAGTACTAAGTTACTTGATAGCTTAGCAGCTTTTCACCACCGAGCATAGATGCAATTTTAGGAGAAAACCTGTTTCTCAAAAAGATGATCAAAGTCATAAAAGAAATACACATGACACATCTGATGTCACTGGCACCACAGGCACAGTAACTGGTGTTTTTGGTACTGCAATGTCTATCTGGAATAAAGCGGACATTGCTACTATCAAAGCTCATTCACAGACATTTGAAACTGGTATAATCAATGACATCATACCCCCATTATTGCATGGTGTGGATGGCCTTTGTCAGGAAGAGAGATACACTGTGTATAATATGCATGACATTGCTAAGGCATTTACAGATCTTAAAGACAAGATTAATGCCCTTATTGCACAGAACAATAAGGAAGCAGATAAGGAATACATTGCCCATGAAATATTGTGCTATGCCTATGGATCATATATCATCACTACCATCAACAATTTCTTCCGTGATCTGGAATCTGGACAAATCCCTGATATCATACATGATAGATGCATCTCTAAATGATATTGTCCTCAGTGCAAATCTCCAGAATGTGTTGCCATGTGTATACTACAGTCTTTTACTACAGTATAACCTCAAAGATCCGAACCTCAAAGAACCGGACTGGCCGGTTAACCGAACCCCCCCAGCGCTAAGCGCTGTTAACAATTATCGTAATTGCCACCTGTAGCTCATTTTCTTGAATGCTCAAAAGCCTTTAATCTTCTTCAACACTGTCAGCACTAGCAGCATGACAAAGCAGGCTAACAAACAAAAGCGGTATCATTGTGTATCGAAACAAAACTCGAAATAATAAGTAAAATCGAACACGGTGCAAGTCTGAGCTCTGTTGCTGAGGAGTACCGAATTGGCAAATCTACTGTGTTTGATTTAAGAAAGTCACAGGATAAAATTAAACAGTTTGCCCAGCAAGCCAGAGATACAGGGTCTGCTCAAGCACGTTGCATTGTTCGACAAGCAGCAAACGAAGAATATGACCATACCATGCATTTGTGGTTCACCCAAGAATGCCACAAAGGTACCCCGATCAGCGGCATCATTGTTAGCTAGAAAGAACATTTTTATTTAAGCAAATGTACCCTAACAGTGTTGAAGACGATTTCAAGGCTAGCTCTGGGTTGTTACATCGCTTCAAAAACCGCCATGGCATATGACAGCTAAGTATGCAGGGAGAGGCACTTTCAGCTGTTTGTGGAGCATCTCAGTGTTTTAAAAGCAACCTACAACACCTAGTGGAGCAGCAGCAGCTCATCAGAGATGAAGTCTTTAACTGTGATGAGACAGGTCTATATTGGAGGCTGCTCCCCAATAAAACACTAGCAGATGGCAGTGAGAAACAAGTTAAGAACTTTAAGTCAAACAAAGATAGAGTAACATTAACGGCAACAGCAAATGCTAGTGGCGATTTTAAACTTCCACTGCTGTTCATTCATAGAAGCACAAAGCCCAGATGTTTTGCAAACATTACAATGTCAGCACTTCCAGTGCATTATTATAGCCAGCGTAGTTCTTGGATGGACCAAAGCATTTTTAGCGATTTGTTTTTTAAACACTTCATCCCCCTGGTTAAAGAATATCTTAATTCAAAATCTCTACCAGCAAGGGCAGTCTTGCTGATGGATAATAACCCCTCACACCCTGCAGTCGAAGATCTTATCACAGGAGATGGCAGCATTAAATGCCTCCTTTTGCCCCCAAATGTAACAAGCATTCTGCAGCCCATGGACCAGGGCATATTAGAGAACTTGAAACGCTGTTATAAGCATGATCTGCTTCATCGTCTTCTGCTAGGAATGAATGACTACAGCTGTTACACTGAATTTTGTAAGTCCTTGACAGTAAAGGATGCTGTTTACCTTAGTGCAAAAGCATGGGGTGAAATCAGTTCAGACTCCCTCTGTAGGTCCTGGAATAAGCTGTGGCCATATCCAAACGAACAAGAGAATGACGTAACAGTTCCCGACACTCAGATTAACTTTGGGGAGGAGTGTGAAGTGCTTCGGGTAACCGCGGAGGAGCAGGAGGAGTTGATTCATGCTGATAATGAAGAAACGGGGCATCGGATATTAACGGACATAGACATCATTAAGCTTGCAAGAGTGAGTACTGAAAATGAAATGGACAATGAGGGAGATGAGGGGGATGAGGCAGTTACTGTGAATGTTCCTCACAGCAAAGTGGAGGAATGTTTCACCGTTTGTGTTGAATGGCTGGAGCAGCAGCAAGAAGCGAGTCCAATTAACCTAATGTTACTCAGGGAGCTGCAGCATCTCACTGCTAAAAAATGTCACTGCTCACTGAAACAGTGCAATAACCAATTTTTTTTAAAAATCCTGAAACTTAGTTAACTGCATTAAATAAACCTTATTTATCTTTGCTGTATTTATATTAAAAATGGATTTGGTAATGCAATAAGTCGCGTTGTAGTCTTTTTTTGTCAGTTTCAGAGTTATGAAAATTTCAGAGATATGAACACCATGCATTCCCATGCTGTTTGTATCTCTGAGGTTGTACTGTATTCCAATTGCTACTGCTAGGAATTTAGGATTTGTGACCAGGTGCCCCAATACTGGTCCTTGCTTTACTTCTAAGAAATGTACTATTAAGGTTACTATGTTTGTGTCTTTTACTGTCTCTTTACCATGTTTTGATCCTACTACAGCTATATTTGATAAACCCGCATCCGTACACTCCATTGGGCACCTTGATGATGACATTTACAGAGAATGCCTCGACTTGCCTCCTCTCCTAGTTTTCTATCCTCTTCTGGAGGTGTGGGTCTCACCGCAAACAGATTGCAGTGCAAAGAAAGGGTATATTTATTTGTGTTGATGTGACATATTTGATGTTATTAAACCCGTATGTGGATATTCCCCAGACAGTACTGATTGATCCTTTTCCATGGACGATGACATCACCACCAATGGTGCAGAATACCAGGACTCAACATCTGCTCCAGCCGATTCTCAATTGTACCAGTCTTACCAGAAGGAGGTTCATCGCCTGTCAACATGGATTTCTAAACAGACTTATACTTGCCCAGTACAGCTACAAAAATGGAGACTGCCTATTGTTAAAATGCAATATAATTCGGATGGTGAATTTTGTGTGGTAACTAATTTTAAACCGTTCACATATGGAGAAAAAACATGTTCTATTACTGATTCTAACTTCTGCTTTGTTCCTCATCAAACCACTATAATTGGCACACAGTTATTACCCCTGTTCCCCCTGTGGAACCTGATATCATTGATGGTAACCCTGATTATCTGCTTACTCTTTCAGAGTACTTACCCTATTTTAATGTACACATTGATCCTTTGACTTTAACTTTAAAGTCCCTTTTAGACAGGAAAGATACCCATCTCATCCACATCAGCAATAATATTTCCAAAGCAAATGAAGCAGTATTTGACCTTATTAATGATGGTGATTTTAATAATGCACTTAGTAACACTTGGTTAGAGATTACCTTTAAAGGTGCTGTTATAATACAAGCATTTTTGATATTTTTCCTTATTACTAAGCTTTGCTGCCTCTGGCGCACAATCCACCAACACCGTGAGCAGCTGGAGTTCCTTTACAAGGCTCATGTGTCAGGTCTGTAAACAACCACTTTCTTACTCTTGCTTGTGTTGCCCCTTCTGAGACAACAAGGGGGGAAATGTTACATGAGGTCCCAGCACCCTAATTGGTACCCCCAGAGGTACACCGCAGACAGCTAGCATTTAGGTGTATATATTATACTAACATATAGGGCTAAGGACATCTACCGTATAAAAGTAGATGTCAGGATATGTATGCACATAATTACTATACACTTCACTTTCCAATATACACATGTATTTCTTGCTTACAAGATGTTAGGACACCTGTATCCTTCTAGTGTTATGATATATGAGTCAGTTTTGTCATCTTCTGATGACTTGTATTACTACATGGCTACGTACAAACTGTACTTCTTTGTTTCCACAAAGTGATGACTATAAAAAAAATGGTATATTGTTATCTAGGACTGAGGAGCCACCTCTAATTTAGTCAATAGGGCTCATCTCTGTAACTAGAAATGTTTCTATCTTACAGTAACCATGGTAATTATCTTAGGTATATAATGTAAGACATTGCATCTTCTACCTCGGAGATCCCAGGAGACACGGAGATTCCTTGAGGTATAGGGAATGCTTAGCATTGGCTCCCAGTTTCTAATGGTAAGAACTGCTTAGGGCAACTGTGATATTCCTTTTGGTAGTAATAAACAAGCTGTATTACTCTTATGCAACATGCCTGTGATTCCTTGCATTCCCATTATTACCAAGAACCTGAGAGTGAGGTTTAGACCTCCTGACAATCCCCACAGATATGACTGACAGTATACCAAACAATAGGGTTGCCTATCCCCACAGTTTAGTTATAGCTATTAACAGTGGAGATGGTAGAGTCACTACCAAAAGGAATATCACAGCTAATAGTCTTCAGGTGAAGCTACCTCTGGCTGGAAGCTGCAATACTGAACCTAGGATTTGCAAGAAAGCGAGTTGTGCTCACAACAGAGGGAGGTGAACCTTACAATTGTCTTTGGTTTGTAGCAGATATTCTGCAGGTGGAGGCTACTTCTAACTGAAAGGTGAAATAAGGAACTTAGAATTATCAGGAAAGACAGTCTTTCGAGCAACAGAAGGAGGTGGATCTTGCTTTACTTTTGTTAAAATTGTTAAGATTTTCAGTGCAGGAAGAGTTTAAACCCTGGGCTAAGAATTTGTCATAAGTCCTGAAGTAAGTGCAGGTACAGGCTGTGTATTTGACCCAGACAGTGCCCCAGGGGGTGGAAACTGTTTTTTTGTGTTTATCTGTGTGTGCCTTAAAAGGCCAGGCCAGACTGTGTCAGGAAGTGCTTACATCATAGCTACGTATCAGCCAATAGCTTTGGAAGAGTCTTACAGACCTGATAATAACAGTATTTTAAGCAAGTGTTTTATAGCAAACTTATCAGAACAGCTAATATTCTTCAGGTGAAGCTACCTCTGGCTGAAAGCTGCAATACTGAACATAGGATTTGCAAGAAAGCGAGTTGTGCTCACAATAGAGGGAGGTGAACCTTACAATTGTCTTTGGTTTGTGGCAGATATTCTGCAGGTGGAGGCTACTTCTAACTGAAAGGTGAAATAAGGAACTTAGAATTATCAGGAAAGACAGTCTTTCAAGCAACAGAGGGAGGTGGATCTTGCTTTACTTTTGTTACAATTGTTAAGATTTTCAGTGCAGGAAGAGTTTAAACCCTGAGGGACGGAATACTGTTTACTGTGTCTGTCCTGGTGCACAGCTGACTTATTTTGGCTGACTGCTTTCAGAGCACAATTCACCAGGCGGTTTTGGGGCTGGGGAGGTTTACCTGTGTCTGACTTGGATGTCTGGATTTTTCTCTGTTTGATTAGCAGGGTATTTTCTCTGTCAAATTGTTGTGTAGGGCATCTTGCTGACAGGAAGGCACTCATCGCAGCGGTGGGTCAAAACTTTTAGCTGATTGTTTCATGAGGGCACAGTTTAGGCCCAACCCCTGCCCACCCCTCACCCAACCCAACCCTGGAAATAGTTCCTTTATACCTGGGGTTCTGACATAATTTCCTCAAGAGTGCAAGGTGCATATCACTGTCATATCCTCTCTAGCACACCGCACTGACAATATAACCATACACATTGTATAATATATATATTTCTATATAACAAACCAATCACACACACACACACACACACACACAAAAGTAGATAAACATGTGGGGAGTAGTGCAATGTAATGGCTGTAGGGCAGCAGTCTTCCAGGAGTCTTGCTGGAGGTTGAGATGCTGCCCTATTTGCAGACAACTCTCTGCCCTGAGGGAGGAAGTTGCCTGTCTTCAGGCCACACTGGAGAGTGGTAAGGGAACCTTCCCCCAGGCCACACTGGACAGTAGGAAGGGAAACTCCCTTATCCAGGGAGCACCACAGCCACCACCACTACCTCAGAGGTTGCGAAGAAAGCACAGCAGTTGGACCACAGTGGGCTTAGGGAGGGTGAGGATGGTGGAACAGAGGCACACCCAGTCAGTTATTCCACTCCACAATCCATACACCATTCTAGGGGAGCATAGTTCCCCTATGGATGCACCCGCAGAGGAGACTAAGAAGGCTGAGGACAACTGTCACAAGGGAGGCCCACAGGAAGGAGGCAGAGGACACCACAGGGAAAGGAAGCAGCTCCTGGTGGGGGACTCAGTTATTAGGGGGATAGAACTGGGGGGAGCAGGGAAAACTGAAGTAAGGTGCCTGCCTGGTGCCATGGTTTGGAGGGACAGGAAGCGCATCCTCAGGATCACGAGAACAGCTGCATGGGATTCTGAGCTGGACATCATTGTCCACCTAGGGACAAATGACTTGGCTCATCATGAAAGTAGAGCAGTGCAGGAGGACTTTGTAGACTTGGGGAGGGGCCTAAGACAAGTAGCACACACAGTATCCTTCTCAGAAGTGTTGCCTGTCAATGGCATGGGTGAGGCAAGGGTACTTTGCACCATGCAGTTTAAAGAATGGTTGAAAAAATGGTGTGGAGCACAGGGGTTTGGCTTCATTGGGGACTGGCGTTCCACCTGGAGGGACACCAGCCTATACTGGCAGGATGGTCTGCATATGTCCAGGAAGGGATCAAGTCTTTTGAGCAATCGGTTTAAATGCTTCATTGGCAAGCTTTTAAACTAGTCAAGGGGGGAGGTACTGATAAGCAACAGGAAAATCCCAGCCTCTCCCTACAAAACAGGGTACTAAATGAGAAACAGACCGAGGTAGAAAGGTCAGTGGGGGATGCTGCAACAGAAGGTAAAGCCATCAAAAAATGGAGAGCAATGAGTACCAATGCCCATAGTCTGGGTAACAAGCTTCCTGAATTAGTGGCCTTGATGGAGGAGGAACATCTGGATATCGTGGCAGTCACAGAAACATGGTACACATAAAACTATGACTGGGACATAAACATACCAGGATACATTATCTACGGGAGGGACAGGGAGGGTAAAAGAGGAGGAGGAGTAGCTCTTTACATAAGGGAAGGAATCAAAGCAACAGAACAAAAGGGTAAACAGGGAGGAGAAGAAGCACTGTGTGTCAATTTGGAGACAGGCAATGGTACCACAATCCACACAGGGGTTGTATACAGACCCCCTCTCTCAGGGGGAGGAAATGGACAAGGAAATAATAGAAAGTATACTTAGAATGGCAGAAAAAGGGGAGATATTGCTGATGGGTGATCTGAATATGCCAGATGTTAACTGAAGCGCAGTTTCAGCAGCCACTTCGAAGAGTGGGGTTATTCTAGATGCCCTACAGGGGGTATTCCTTAGACAACTAGTATTGGAACCCACTCGAGAGGGAGCAATCTTAGACCTGGTTCTCTCAAATGGAGATGGAGAGAGGATCACAGATGTAGAAGTGGGTAGCCATCTGGAAACTAGCGAACATCAAACAGTATGGTTCACAATAAACACAGCAATAGAGTCAAGCCATACAAAGGCAAAAGTACTGGACTTTAGGAGGGCTGACTTTGCTAAAATGGGTGAGTGCCTAAGGAATGCACTAACAAATGGGCAGGAAGGAGGGGTGGAAGAACAATGGGGAATAATAAAAACTGCCACCACAGAGGTAACAAGCCTTTGTGTGAAGCAAATAAACAAAACAAAACGATGTAAGAAACCACTATGGTTCTCAAAGGAAGTGACAGTGAAGGTTCAAGAGAAAAAGAAAGCATTCAGGAAGTACAAGGAATCACAGAAGGAGCAGGACAGACAACTGTATCAGTTAAAGCAAAAGGAAGCTGGGAAGGCAGTCAGAACAGCAAATGCCCAAACCAAGGAAAAGATAGCCAACTCAGTTAAGAAGGGGGGTAAAACCTTTTATAGATACATCAGGGAGCAAAGGAAGACCAAGGGAGGGATAGTGAGGCTTAATAAAGGGGAGGGTGGTGGGCAGAGGGTGACTGTGAAAATGCAGAGATAGTAAACAAATATTTTTGCTCAGTATTTACAAATGAAGAGGGGAGGTACCTAAAACAAACAATAGAAACACTCAGGATAAAGAAGTTGATACCAGCCCATTTCCAGAAGAAAGGGTTCCGAAAGAACTTTTAAAACTGAAGGTGGACAAAGTAATGGGGCCTGATGGGATTCATCCCAGAATTCTAAAAGAACTAAGGGTAGAACTAGTGGCACCACTGACTAACCTCTTTAACAAATCATGGGAGGATGGGTTGGTACCCAAGGACTGGAGGAGGGCAGTTGTGATTCCCCTTCACAAAAGTGGGAGCAAGGCAGAAGCAGAAAACTATAGACCTGTTAGTTTAACCTCAGTGATAGGGAAAATGATGGAATCACTTCTGAAGGAAAGTATTGTCTAGTCTAGAGGCCAGAGGGGCACAGGACCCAAGGCAGCATGGATTCACAGCAGGAAGGTCATGCCAGACGAATTTGATAGATTTCTTTGACTGGGTGACCAAAGTAGTAGATCAAGGGAGGGGCTGTGGACATGTCCTACCTAGACTTTAGCAAGGCATTTGACACAGTCCCACACAAAAGATTAATATACAAGTTAGCCAGCCTGGGAGTGGGTCCCAAGATGACAGCCTGGGTAAAGAATTGGCTGGAGAATAGGACACAGAGAGTAATAGTAAATGGAGTCCACTCTGAAGATAGGGAGTTACTAGTGGGGTACCACAGGGTTCAGTATTAGGACCGGTCCTCTTTAATGTCTTTATAAGCGACATTGCAGAGGGACTGGAAGGAAAAGTATGTCTCTTTGCAGAAAACACAAAGATCTGCAACAGAGTTGATGCACAAGATGTGGTGGAAAGGATGAGAAGGGACTTGGCAAGGTTAGAGGAATGGTCAAATGTATGGCAGCTTAGATTCAATACTAAGAAGTGCAAGGTAATGCACCTGGGAAACAAAAACCAAGGGGAAGAGTACACAATGGGGGGTGAGATACTAACAACAACAAAAATGGAAAGGGACCTGGGGGTAGTTATATCAGATGACCTAAAGGCGGGCAAGCAATGTGAGAGGGCAGCAAGGAGGGCTGGCAGGATACAGGGATGCATAGGGAGAGGCATCACCAGTAGAAAACAGGAAGTTATTATCCCTCTGTACAGACAGCTGGTGAGACCCCATCTGGAGTACTGCATGCAGTTCTGGAAACCCAGTCTCCGCAAAGACATAGACAGGATGGAAGCTGTCCAGAGGAGGGCAACTAAAATGGTGCAGGGTCTGACCCGGAAGACATATGAAGAGAGACTTAAGGAGCTTAATATGTATAGCCTCGAGGAAAGGAGGGAGAGGGGGACATGATAGAAACTTTCAAGTACCTCAAGGGAATCAACAAAGTCCAAGAGGGTAGCATCTTTCAAAAAAAGAGGTGAGCAAGAACAAGGGGGCACAATTTGAAGATAGAGGGTGGCTCAGAGGTAATTTAAGGAAGTATTTTTTCATAGAGAGGGTTGTGGATGCATGGAACAGCCTTCCAGAGGAGGTTGTGGAGTCAAAAACAGTGGTGGAATTCAAACATGCATGGGACAGTCATAAGGCAATTCTAAGGGGTGGGGGTAGGAAGAAGTAGGCTGCTGGTTAACTAGGATCTGCAGCTTATCCATTAGGTAGGGAAATGGGCAGACTGGGTGGGCCAAGCGGTCCTTTTCTGCTGTCAAATTCTATGTTTCTATGTTTCTATGCAGCTTCTGGGGTTAAGTCCCCTTTTCCTATGGTAAGGGTTCAAATCTATTGTTGATTGTGAGGGAGCAGTTCTGTGCTCCTCTGCCTCTCTTAAACTTCCTGCCACCCCCAACCTGGCACCAGTCATTTACATTACTGTATTAAAGTCTTCATTTGCCCTCTGTCATTTTCTACTTTGTTTGATATTAGCAGTCTCTAATTGATTATCAGAGTACAAATGATGTCATTAAAGGGACACTGTCAACCCCTTTTGTCCTCATAATGTCCCAAGTTTAAAAAACACATTTTTTGATTGCCAACATTCTGTAAAGATTGCTGAAGTAGCTGATAGTTTGATTCTGATTCTTTTTTTCTTTTAAAAAATGAAAAACAGACTGCCTACCCTACTGGTGTTACCACACAAAAACAGGTTTGTTTACATTCCTTGATCAGCTCCACTGCATATTTCCTGGACTTGGGAACATCTCCAACATAGTCTAGCTGCTCATGATACAGTGGGAGTTTAGGAGGCTACTGCAGCATGGGTGACTGCACTGTTTTGAGGTGTTTCTAATGTTCAAGATGTATTCAATAAGATAAGTTACAGGACTGTAAACAAAACAAAGTTGTTTATACATGTACATTACCATGCATTTCAGTTCTACTAAACAAGCAGACAGACAAAACAAACAGCAATATCAATGAATTTTGGAGAATATAAGCAATCATAAAATGTAGGGTTTCAACTAGAAATAATATGATGCAAAACAGGTTGACAGTGTCCCTTTAATACTTATAAAATGGCATGAAAAAAATCGACAAATTTAATTGTCTGAAAGACATCACCTGACCATGCATTTTATGAGTTAGTGCAGCCAAAACAGGCAGACAGAAAAGTATTACAAATTTTAAGTAGCAGTCAGTTGTAATTTTTTTATTTCTGAAGTATTTTTTTCTTTTTCTTTTTGCTCATCAGAAAGTGTTCTATTAGATAATGTTGTGCTTGATGTGTGGAACAGCTCTTAGCCTGGCAGCTGACATGTCTAACTCTACTGTCCCACACTATATTATCAGCACTATGATCTCAATCACAATGACATCACAGGTGAATGAACTAGCAGTCACTCACTTGCTGTTCCTAAATAGCAGTGATGTCACAGTCACTGCGGTCACAGTTCTGGTGATGTAGTGTGGGGCAGTAGAGCAACATATGTGCAGCTGCCGGCCTAAGAGCTGTTCCACACATCACACTTGTTCACATCAGGTAAACAATCTTCTAATTAAACAAAGGGAAAATAAAACATATCTCAGATATAAAAGGTAATGGTTGGCTGATTTTAAAATCTAATATTAATTTTAGGCAGTACACTAGCTCTTTAAATCTCTATAAACAGACAGGTGTTGAATCTCATTTTCTTCCTCAAAACACCCACCTAGAGCCATTTAACAAGTGTAATAAGCCCCTCCAGGCTGTGCATTATAGGATTTCAATGCACCTCCCAGTAGCATGCATTAAAATACTATAATGCACACCCTGGAGGGGCTTATTACTTACTTGGTGGGAATGGTGGTGTGATACTGGGAATGCTATTAGCCATATCTTGACTTTGTGTTTTTAAAGGGACACTGTCAACCCCCTTAGACCTCAAAGTGTGCCTAGTTTAAAAAACACATTCTATAATTGTTCACATTCTATAGAGACTGTTGATACAGCTGGTAGTTTGAGTCAGATTCCTTTTTTCTTTTAAAAAGTGAAAAACAGACTGCCCACCATACTGGTGTTACCACACCAAAACATGTTTGTTTACATTTCTTGACCAGCTCCCACTGCATCTTCCCTGGACTCAGAAATACCCCCAACACAATCTAGCCACTCATTATGCAATGGGAGTAGAGGAGACTATTGTATCGTGAGTGATTGCACTGTTTGTGGGCGTTTCTAATGTTCAGGAAGTTTTCATTAAAAGCAGTTCAATAATTTGAAGCAAAACAAAGTTGGGCATAGCTATACAGTACCATGCATTTTGGTTTTAATAAGCAAGGAGGCAGACAAAACAACCAGCAACATCAAAGAATTTTAGAGACAGTAAGCGATCATAAAATGTGGGTTTTTACCTAAAAATAATATGATGCAAAAAAGGTTGACAGTGTCCCTTTAAGTATGTTGGGCTGTTCTGATTCATGTCAAAATTTAAATGATTTGGTCAACAAACAGCTCCAACTTCCTAATTTCTTTATTTTCGTTAGTTTTGCCCTTAATGCTATATTTTTCTCAATATATTCATTAATTAGGGGTTTTCACATGTAAATGAGCTAAGTGACACGTTTAGCTCAACTGCAAGTGATATTAAACATACCAATACCAAGTGTTTCTTAAAAACAACCCCTCTTGATATTGCTTTGTGTACTGATACTTCACTCATTGCTTTTTTGTTCCTTGTTCTGTTAGTTATAGAGCCTTCAGAACTTCCTTGGTTCCCGGCCTCCACTGTCTAACACTGGCAGACATGCATCTCCTATGCGCAGTGCTTGCATAAAGCTCATACAGGCATCATCTCTTTTACCCACAGGATCAGAAGTGGCATCTGTTCTGATTCAGGGGTATACAGGATCACTTTTGTATTATTTTAAAAATAAGGTTTTATAACTCTGTTTGTTAAAAGTATACACTGTAGGTGTCTTAAAGCCACTTGGTTTGTCCTACAAAGTCCTTAGAGCTGTCTGCTAGTTCTTCAGACCAGCCGCTTTTCCCCAGTCTTCCATCATCCCATCAGCCTCTATTACATTTGCCTTACCAGACACTATAGAGGAAGAGATAGCACTTTTTGTTTGTTTGCTTGTATTTTCAATACGGGGATAGGTAAAGAGATGGAGATACACGCTTCAGGCACAGCAGTCTGCTCCTTGTAAATTTCGCAGCTCAAACACTAAGATTGCCCTGATGTCATGTATCTTTCAAATTAATGTACTATGTTCTATTCCGATCCTCTTGGTTGTGGCTGAAGAATAAATTCACGCCTCACTCCACTTTACTTGGTCACCAACAAATAAATAGAATACAGTTCAAGTTACACTGTCTTCTGATTAATTTGTGCAATAAGTTTATTATTACAGTGTTATTATCTATATTACCCAGTATTAGGGCTAATATTGCATAATTCCTCATACATTTTTTAGTATTTTGAGTAAAGAACCCATCATGCAATACAGTATGTCTATACAGTCAGCTTCACCAGTTTCAAAGTTTATATCGGCAAACGTAAAATCCCCCCATTATCAATACCCTGACGCTGCATGCTGCACTGATTATCTCTCTAAAAATTGCCTTTCCTTCAGTTTCATCTTGGCTAAGGTACTGCATATATACAGCATAGATCACTCCCATGGTGTATCTTTTGCTCCTCACATGTGAGCTGCAGCTTTAGGAATTCTACCTCTCTACCTTTAGTAACAGATATTTCCTCCACCATCCTTATACCTTCTTCCATTATAGCATTACATCTCCCCCTTTGGTTGTAACACTCTCTTCTCAGAATAATGTGTAGCCTGGTATATTAAGTTACCAACAATTGTTTTGCTTTGCCCATGTCTCCATGATAGCAATAATGTCAAATCAGTTCAAAATTGCCAATGCCTGGAGTTCAGCCACTTTATTACATACTCTTCTTGCATTCTTATATAGTACATTATATTTACTCTTTTACTTTTTCCATCTTTTTATTGTTACTACCAGGACTAAAATTATGTGTACACCAAATGTGAACTATTGCTAGTTTTAACTGTTTATATACAGTGGTGCTGAGCATCAGGCACCCTCATGTCAATCAGTATTTTGATTGAAAAACAGTTTAGAATTGTCTAGACCATCACCTTTCACATGTCTGTCTTCTTGCATTTGCAGGCTGCCATACAGTATTTAGTCTGCAGGATAAAGGGCTTGAGGAGGCATACATAGGTACAGCATTGTTTTTGTACAATGCAACCTTCTGACTATTTAATAATTGCATTCACAAGGGTGCTGTGTGCATATATACAGAAAACAAACAAACAAAAGAAAGAAATAAAGAAATGCCTCATCTGGGATTTAAAAACAGCCCATGCAGAATATCATTGGGCTGTGCTATCAGCTGCACCACTAAGGTAGCTGAGAACCTGGGACTACCTGACTCACCTTACTCTTTCTTTAATGTTCCTCTGGGTGTTGCACAAAATGATAGCAATTTACAATTAAAAGAGTGCAGTGTGCATACTGTATATATATATATAAAATAGTGGTGCGGTAGTGCCACTATAGTTAGGGTTGAGGAGCCATTTACATGTTAAACCCAAACTTTTGTACCTTAATAACTTTGCAAGCGTTTGACAGATTTACTTGGAATTTGGCATACATGATCAAGACCCATATGCCTTGGGATCTGCCAAGTTTTGTACTGGTTGCTTATACAGCTGCAGAGTTATTAAGCGTGATCTGCATGCACATTTACGCTTTTCTGGAATTTTACTGTCATCTCTACAGGTCGCACGGTTTGCGGGACTAGTCCGAAATCTTCAGGGAATGTGTGGTCAGGGTCCCCAATGTGCCTTTTGAAGATGTTGTGAAAAAATATTAAACGGTTCAAAAGTTATTCAAAAAACAAGTTCCCATTATAAGTCAATTGGAAAAGTTAACAAAAAGTTCAACAGTGTCGCAAATGCAGTTTTTACTTTCGCAAATGGCCCTTTTACTGTTGCAAATCTGCCATTTTCTTTTCAGTTAGCGATCAGAAAAATGCTTGGCATTTAAAATTGGGACCCTCTAGCAACCTAATTCTTTTTATATTCACCAAGTCGGACCCTGAGGATGCTAGCCATGTCTTTATTTTGGGGTAAAACACCCCAGAAATATGTTTTTCAAACTTCGGGAAAAAGTACTTTCACAAAGTACTGTCACATTTGCGACACTGTCGAATGAATTTGCAAAAGCTGTCGCAAACTTCGACAGTACTTTTCTAGGCTGTGGGAAAATGACAGCAATTCTTTGGCACCCTGCTAAAAAAGAACGGTTTGGTGTTTTGGCCTGAAATTTGGAGGGAACACAACTGACATCTCACAAATGTGGCTTTCAGTGTTTTGTTGAAAAAATATTACATAGCGGCAAAGTTACGGCACTCCAAAATCGATACTTTTTCCCATAGGATAACATTACGGCGTCCGACGCATAACAGGAATCCTTTGGCGCCCTGCTGCAAAATAACAGTTTGGTCTTTTGGGCTGAAATTTGGAGGGAACACAGCCAAAATCTAACAGATGTGCCTTTTTGTGGTTTGGTGAAAAAATATTACAGGGAGCCAAAGTTATGGCACTCTGAACTTCTCTTTTTTTCCCATAGGATAACATTGCGGCGTTTGCCGCGCCTTTCAGGGCCCGTATCGCAGAAACAGTGCAAGATATGGACTTTTCATCAGAAAAACACTTAGCCCCCTACCAGGGGCTAAGTAAAAACTAGCCAGGAAAGTCATAAATCTTATGACTTTTAAAATTTTTTCCTACGTCATACGGTTCCTGAGATATAAGCAATTTAGTATTCCAACTCCTCATTTTCTGCTCCGAGAACCATTATTATGCATACATTCTTTGTACTAACTGTCTTTCTTTATGCAGCTTTTGGGGAGAACCAGCCTGTGTGCTTACATTACTGTTATCATTACCGTTTTCACTTGCGGTTCCGTTCCCATTTCAC
The DNA here is from genome assembly GCA_016271365.2 of Neoceratodus forsteri. Lineage (NCBI taxonomy): Eukaryota > Metazoa > Chordata > Ceratodontiformes > Ceratodontidae > Neoceratodus > Neoceratodus forsteri. The sequence goes on along the minus strand of CM057449.1, from coordinate 574,876,051 downwards.
TTACCGTTCACGTCTACGGCACCATGTGCGTTACCCTTTGCATTTTCATTTGCGCTTGCTTTTGTGTAGTTTTTAACATTTCTGTCTACACTACTGTTTCTCTTTCTGTTTTGCTTTGTGCCACCATGCAGATTACTATTTGCATTTTCAGGCACAATGTTACTATGTGACAAGACATCATGTGGCAGGAGCGCAGGGCCCTTCCCACCGCCGCATTACATTCACTATTTCTCGTTATCATTATCAAAAGAGGGAATTAGAGGCAAAAACTCCATTTACTGTATTAGTTCGGTGTTACACTGACAGTGAGGAAATTAGTTAGTTGAAAGACCCCTTGTCTTTCTGCCCACACTCCACAATCAGAATGGGTGCATTAGGTTGTTGGTCCTAACTCTCAACCATATTCTCCTACACCTCTGCTTCTTTACACATGTGATGGGGTGAGAGTTATGAATCACAACTGTAATGCGCACCCTGATGCCAGTTGGGGTGTGGGTAGGGGACAAGGGGGCTTTCAATCCAACACCGAATTCCTTGCTTTTGTCGGTGTGAACAACCCTTACTAATGCATTAAACAGAGTTTTTTGCCTCTAAAATATATATATATATATATATATATATATATATATATATATATATGTAATTGCAGTGTCAGTGGCTCAGTAGGTAGCACACTCGCCTCTGAGGCTGGGAGATCAGAGGGCTGTGGGTTCAGTTCCCACATCTGGAACTTGGATTAATATCCCATTACTGACACTGTAGTGCAGCATGAGAGGGGTGCTGCACTTCTGAGGTGCTGTCTTTCAGATGAGACATTAAAACCGAGGTCCCATCTGCCTGGATTGGTGGTAGTTCGGGTGGATGTTAAAAATCCCATGGCACATATCGAAAAGAGTAGGGGAACATTTTATTTGAAAGAAACTGAACAAGTGTGTACAAATGATACATTACATCATTAATACAAACATGACAAGGAGAAAAACCATCAAAATATATTAAAAAAAATCATCCTATTTTGTCCTTCAGAAAAGGGACAGACATCCAACGGAGAACCCATACATCATGAGACAAATGCTGATATTCAAATTGACATTGGTTACATAATTCCTTTTCTATTAAACTAATAACAGTTCTAGGATTTTGGTATACTTGTTGCAATACAAATTTACATCAAGATTGCCATAATGTAAATTTAATAAAAGAAAATATCAAATGAATCAAACTTTTATCTATAGTCAAATTTTGTAAACAAAAATCCTCCCACCATTTCTGCATATGGTACAGACTTCCAATACTGATTACCCCATAAGTTCGCTAATGTTGCCCATAATTTGTAAACATAGGGGCATTGAATGAGAAAATGTTGCATAGTTTCTTCTTGTGCCACACATCCTAATCTGGGACACATACGCTCCTCCATACTTTTATGCTTAGCATTCCCCTTGACAAGCAACTTCCCATGGGAACATAGCCATGTGACATCCCAAATCCTAGGAGGAATTACTGTATCTTTTAATGCTTCTAATACATAATTCTTATGCATGGGTTCAATATCTTTAAATTCAGTAGTTGAAATATAGTGTTGGGAATTTATTAAATCATAGAGAGATTTACTTGAGGATGACTCCATAATAGACATTTTCAGTCCCCACCTTTTCAATTTAGCTAGGGCAGGCCTAAAAAAATTACATTTTGTCTTGGCTTGTGCAGGTATCACCCCTTTTTCCCAAAGCTGGTAGAGTGGCCGAAGCCAGTGTGTTGCATATGTGGTCCAACAGGCCAAACTAGGTCTGGTATAATCCACTAAATTTGCAAAAAAAAAAGATACTATAGAAGGAAAGGTATGGGATTTGACAAATTCAACCCCCCCTCATTCTACTGGCAAGTATAATATTTCTCTCTTTATGGGGTTGAGACGGCTCCCCCAGATTAACTGAAACATCAAACCAAGAAGTAATGCTTCATAGGCTTTTGGTAATGGGTATACAGCACTGATATACACAAATAGTGAGAGAAAAAAGGTTTTTACCACAACTACTTTCTTTTTTTTTTGACTGTTGCCAATTCTTCCAGTTTATGACTTTTAACTGGGCTTTGTCTAATTTTATTTTCCTGTTTAGACAGGCATTATCTCCTCATCCAAACCAGACACCTAAAAATTGAAAGGGGTCTTTGGACACCCTTATCTCTTGCCATGTATCAGTCTGTAGTCCAGTATCACTGAATGTATATATAACACTCTTCTTTTTATTAATTTTTGCTCCTGTAAATTTGGATTATTCACTTATTACCTCTAAATCTCTAGTTCCAGAGTCATGATCTGCCACTATGACACAGATATCATCTGCATAAATGATAACATGTGTTTCTATCCCCCCCCCACACCGGGGTGACACCTCTAATACCAGTATCTTGCTGGATAAGCCGAAGCAATGGGTCTAAACAAAATATATGTAATAATGGACTGAGTGGACACCCTTGTCTAGCTCCATGAGTAATATCCAGATAGTTTCCCATCCTTCCATTAATTAAGGGAATTGCTCTCGCATTATTATATAATAAATCTATCCAGGTCACAAAAGCCGTAGGAATCCCGTAATAAAGTAAAGTGCAATAAATAAACTTATGGGGTATTCTGTCAAAGGCCCTTTCCTGATCCAGTGACATAAGGTAGCCTTGTATAGCACCCTCTTTCCCCTGTTCAGCTAATTCTGTAATCAATAACAAATTATGTTTGGTTAATCTGGTTGGTACTGTACAAGTTTGAGCCCATGATATAAGTTCAGAAGCTGTACTGATTAACCTATTATGTAAGACTTCAACAATATTTTTTAGTCAGAATTTAGTAAACTGAGAGATTGCCATTTGTTCAAATCAGTTTGATCTCCCTTCTTAAATATCAGTATTTGAACAGCAAGACAAAAATGGAAATCAATGTGTAAATTACCCAAAACCCAATTGTAAACCACTACAAGAATCCCTGACAATGTTTCTAAAAATGTTTTATAAAACTCTGATGGTAAGCCATTAGTACCAGGTGCAGTGCACCCTTTAAATTGGTTAATAACTATCTCAATTTCCTTAACAGTAAGAGGTTTAAGAAGATCCTTCTCATAAGTTTTTTTCAATTTAGGAACTTCAGTATTAGAAAGTAAATGCTCCATTTCCCTGTTATCAAGAAAGTGGGCAGTATACATCTCTTTCAAAATAAGTAGTGACAGCCTTCAAGATATCTGGGCCCTCAGAAACCAAAATACCATCATCAGTCCTTACCATGGTCATAAAACAGTCGGATGCACATTTGGAACAGCTTTTAAAAGCATCATCAAATCCAGTTTTATTTTTTTTAACAAATTCTATCTTCATTCAACATAGCTGTAGATTTAGAATACTGAATTTTTATCATATGTTTTAAATTACCCTCTTGAGCTGTCAATGCAATATGTTGTATATTAATGATGGTATATACTCTAAATAACTGCTGGCGAAGTTTTAGGTATGTCCAATATTGCTTATTACGGTACCTGGTAGAGTAGGCATGAAATAATAACCGTAATTTCCATTTGGTCTCTTCCCACCAGTAACTAAGGTTATCATATAGCACAACCACAGACATCCTTGCTTTTAACAGGTCAGTGACTGATTTAACAGTTGTGTCTTCTGTCAATAAAGTCATGTCCAATTTCCAATAATGAGATCCATAAGTAGGACTGTGCCATCCTCCCAACACCACATGAAGAATCATATGGTCTGAGGTTTCTAATGGGACTGTCTCGGCTTTATGAATATGAGAGGTGTTTTGTGTAAACAAAAGTCTATTCTGGTAGATAAGGCACCTCTATGATAAGTGTGTCCTCCCTGTAAATGCAAGTTCCAAAAGGAGTCTTGCAAGTGGCACTGTTCAAGTATGTCCTTCAAACAGAATCACAAAACAACTTATTCGTGGAACCACCCTTATCATTCCTATCAATTACGCAATTAAAGTCTCCCACCCAAAGGATATGTTTAGTTGTAAATAAATAAGGTTTGATTAAATTAAAAGGCCAAACCTATCCTTTTTCCTAAGGGGAGCATAAACATTGATCAGTCTCCAACCTTCCCCCTTATAGGAAAAATCCAATAAGAGTGCCGTCCCTAGACAGATGTCCACCGTTTTAGAAATCTTGAACCCATCCCCCCTAAACAAAATACCAACACCTTCACAGAGTTCTGTACCAAAAGAAAAATTGGAGGGGCCCCAACACCATAGTTTCTGAACAGCTCTCATCAAAAAATCTGTATTTAGTCTACTGTCCTGTAACAAATAAATGTCACATTTTAAAGTGTCTAAAACAGACAGGGTGACTAACTTACGTTTAGCATTCTTAATGCTGTTAACATTCACCGTGGTGAAGCTAAGCAGTGAATGAGGTGTAGAAGGAAGGAACATGGATATAGCTTAAGGTGGTTTCTTTAGCCTAGTACTTCTCCGTACCCAAACTCCCATTTTTTTCCTCCTATTTGTATCAGTACCTTTCTCTAGCACATCACCATCTGATTCCGAAGTATGTGGGACCAAGGAAGAAGCTTCCAAATCTACCCCCTGTTCAGATTCCTGCATGTTTCTAGAAAGTACTGCAAAACTGTTTTGTAAGGGCAACCCATCATCTTCAGGTACATTGACACTAGCAACTTTAGATCTTGGCCTCGACTGCCTAATACCTCTTTTTCGTGCTATATTTTTAACAAGAAGGGGGGGATATCTGTATTTACTACTTCGTCCATTTGTTCCACTATAGACATGTCAGACATAACAAGTGCAGCTGAAATAGCAACCTGTTCTTTAGGAATGGTAGTACACATCTCTTCAGCTACCTCAGTCTCCTATGGGGGAGCTGAAGGTGCTGGAGGTGGTCGGGGAGGGGTGTTAGGCCTCGTCGCTTCAGGTGGAGGCTTCTGCCAGGAGGTCCCTTGTTTAGCCATACTCTTTTTTTGTGCTTCTTTTATAATAGAGTCCTGACTAGTGCGATCAGTATGACTGTGTGTGGCCCAAGGACAGGTTCTATACATGTGACCACTTTCTACACATAAATTGCATTTCATTTCTTCTTTCCAATCAGAATTGTAAAGACCAAAAGATAGACATAAGTTACATTTTAATCTGTCACAGGCCGAACCCATATGAGTAGAGGCCCCACATTTGAAACAAGTCCTTGGTTGACCAGGGTAAAACAATGACCTCTTTCGTTCCCCAAAAATAAACTGTTTGGAAAATGTTCTGGGCCTAAACTGTTATTTCTTAAATGTACCGTATACTGCCACCCTCCATTCCATAGATGTTCCTCATCCAACATAGGTTGAGGAGAACCAACTATATCAAATTTTTTTTTCTAACCAGTACGTAACATCATGTACAGAAACAGACTCATTCTTAAAAAGAACAGTCACATTTTTAAGGGAAGGTTTAGTCAAAGGGTGTACACAAAAAGGCATCCAATATTCAGTATATTTCAAGGAGTCATATTTATTCCAAAATCTATCTAAACCTTGTGGGGTATTAAAACTAACATCATAAATATTAGAACCAGACACGTGTATTAAGGCATGTATTTCATTACAAAAAAACCCTAAAGAGAGTTTCAATAAGGTTCTGCCAACATACAGTCGGTCTGGGGCTATTTCTAAGCCACCTAGATATTCACTTCGTGCAGCGTTGTGTCTCTGTAAGGGGGGGGAGCCTGAAAAAGGGTCATTCCTCCTAAAGCATTTCAAAGCTTCTTTGGATTTATCAAGCAATGATTGTTGCAAGGAAGGCAAATTCAGATCTGGATCAGGTCCATCACCCCACCCTGCTGCCTGTGACTCCGAGTCCTGTGATTCTGAAGATGCTGAGTTCAGAGACAGGGGGAAAAACTTTCACTATCCCACCATGTACAGCTTGCTGACAGTCCATGCGAGAGGAATCAATGGTGTTTTCATCAGGCAGCTCAATACACACTGTATGCGAGTGTACGGCTTCTTGAGGAGGTAATTGTCCCGGTATGGGGCTATGAGAAGGATCAGGGATACATATGCCTGATGCGCCTCTCTTCCAGCCCACATCAAAAGGGAACATTCAAGGGAGGTTGGGGAAATCCTGTGTTTAACAGGGACAGCCATGTCTGAAGATCTCCCTTTCCTTAAACCCAGTTCTTGAAAAACAGCACAGGTATGTGCTTGCTCGGTACTCACAGTTTCAGTGGTAGTTTCAGGATTAGAAACAGCATCATTTTCCTTCCAAATTCATGCAGTAGCTGTTACAGACTCCTCCGCCCTCTCTGACTCAGGCGGGTGGAATTCGTTTGATGCTGCTATGTCATGGGGCTGATTCAAGGAGCTCTCAGCTGGAGTAGTCTGCATTTCATCAAGAACAGGCAAGTCTTTCAAACACAGTGCAGCAGCAAGTAACACATCGGGATGAAGCGATTCAAGCTGTGCTTCAACTTGTCCCAGTAACCTAGCATTTTCCTCTGCTACATGTCCAAACTCCTTATATCTTAGGTCTTTATTTTGTTGCAATATTTTCAACAACCAAGCTTCATCAGATGAAAAAAGACCTGAAGGAGGACTCGCAGATTCTGTTGCAGATAGTTTTGCTTCACTAGGTAGTTCTAACTCAATCTCCATAATTCTATTCAGAACTTTGTTGATCTCCTGAGCGGGACCTGTGGGTAGGGAAATCTGCTCACCCACAGGGACACCAGCAGAATAAGCATATGACACTCCTTCCTCCATAGCAGCAGCTCCCCCTACTGACAAAGAGCAGGGGAAATTCCCCAGTGTCCTGGCCAAATTTCCCTCATTCACTAAAAATACTACCAACAGCTTAATCAGGTTCAAGATCAGTTGGCATTCATCTGTATCCCCTTCCCCCTGGTCGTGCCTGAAAATAGGCAAGATTTGTCTAGCACACTTACCCAGTCAACAAAAACTAACTAAATAAATAAAAAATAGATAACCCACTCTAAGGTGTGCGGTCATGCTCTTATATACGCACACCTTGGTATGCGTCAAGCCACCCAAAGCATGCATATATCAGAGCATGACTGCACACCTTATAGTGGGTTATCTATCTTATAAAATAGCAAAATTGTTTTTAGGGGGTAAAAGTGTAGGTGTGTGGTCGCACTCTGATATGCGCACGGTCATGTGATGTATTTTATACAATCAGAATAATTGATTTGTATTTGCCTTTTTTACCTATTTTGTACATGTATACATATTTAGTAACAGATTGGAGTTTAGACAAGGAACAGTGGTGCAACAGACTAACCATAAAGCACACTTCCAAAAAGTCCTGCACACACCAACCATGAAAAATAACAAGGGCACATATCTTAAAAGACAAAAACACTTTTTTATTTAGGGCATAAAAAACACTTATAACCTGACATGTTTTGGATGAAACAGCATCCTTTCTCAAAGGCTAATTCATCACATAGTGCAAGACAGTTAAATACAAAATTTGAAAATACGTCATCATGATATCATCAGTATTATTACACCAGACTGATTAAAACCAGAAACAGTATCATATAGTTGCAGGGTCCTAAATGCAGTAGTGTATCCCACAATTCAGTTTAATACTGTGTGTATATATATATATATATATATATATACATATAATAAATACATTTAAGACCTAAAAGTCATGGACAGGAACAAGGGGGAGGGGGAGGAAAAAAAGGGAAGGGAGGGGGGAAGAGGGAGGAAAAGAGGGGGAGAAGAAGGGGAAATTATAAACAAGACATATAAATACAACAGCTGAAGTGCATATGGTCAAGGAGGAGCATGCATCAACATTCAGTATCCATAAATATGTATAAAACCATCACCAATAAGAAGAGTGCAAATAGCAAGGTATGGTGCAGCAACAATGACGCTGATTCTCTGCAGCCACATGTTGCCTGGTAAATGACACCTTCAGTATCACATGTAATCAGCTGACATACTTTTATATAGGCAAAACAAAAAGAATCCTTAAAACCCATTTAGGGGGAAATATTGGTGCAATAAGGAAGGGTGACTTAATGAATGCTACCACTGCACATGTTGCCAGTTGTTATGACAGAGAAGAGCACAAATTTACCTTTCATGGTATTGATAATTTTTATTTATTTATTTATTTATTGAATTTTGATGAGTGGGTTGGCCCATTGGGCCCTGAAGTTCCCTTTTTCAGGGGTGGCCTGGGGAACAGAAGCAATACAATACATACAATCAGGTGATCCAGAAGCAATACAATACATACAGTCAGGTGATACAGGGTTACAAAAAGAAGACAAGATAATGAGGATAACAGTACAGGCAATTATTCAAATCGTAGACCATAAGTGCAACACTTGAAAGATTTAAGGATTTAAGGCATGATTTAATGTAGGTTAAGGGGAGAAGAGAGGGGGGATGGGTGTTGTGATTAGGATCGGGGATGATTATCCTATACCCTCACAGTGGCATGATCTTGTCCCAATATGGTGAATCCAAAACCCCAAGGGGGAGGGGATTTTAATGATCTTTTACTAACAAGAGAGGCTGTCTGGATCATCAGTTTGAATGCACACAAAAATATGGGGCTGAATTATAGCTTTGAATTAAAGCCATTTTTGGAAAAAGAAAGAAATTATTATTTTATGTTTTGGCTATGGAATCAGTGTCATTGTTGCTGCACCTTACCTTGCTATTTACACAGTTCTTATTGGTGATGGTTTTATATATATATTTATGGATATTGAATGGTGATGCATGCTCCCCCTTGACTATATGCATTTTGTCTGTTGTATTTATTTGCTTTGTTTGTAATTTCCTCATTCCCACCCATTCTTTGCCTCCCTCCCTCCCTCTTTCCCTCCCTTCCCCTCCTCCTCTGTCCCTCTTCCCTCCCTCCCCACCCCTTTTTCCTCCCTTCCCTTGTTCCTGTCCATGACTTTTGGGTCTTAAATGTACTGTATTTATTGTATTTATATGTATATAGTATTAAACTGAATTGTGAGATACACTACTGCATTTAGGGCCCTACATAATAGTGATGATGTCATGATGATGTATTTTCAAATTTTGTATGCAACTGCCTTGCATTATATGATGAATTAGCCTTTGAGAAAGGATACTGTTTCATCAGAAATGCATCAGGTTATAAATGTCTTTTATGCCTTAAATTAAGAAGTTTTTGTCTTTTAAGACCTGTGCCCTTGTTATTTTTACAGGTTGGTGTGTGCAGAACTTTTTGAAGTGAGATATATATATATATATATATATATATATATATATATATATATATATATATATATATATATATATATATATATATATATGAAACACATACAGAAGAGAGAAATAAATGCCTTAGCAAGGATTTGAATGAGGCTGCCTAGAATACAATCCTATTGGGCTACTAGTCACTTACAGCAACATTGAAAGCAGCAGAAAAAGACCATTGATTCACCATTCTTATCCTACCACAGACATTATTGTCTAGTTGGGGTTATTGTGCTCAACTCCACCCTTGCCCCACAGCTCCCCCCATGTAACTAGAAAGCCTTTTATTCTGTCACATCTGTGTTAGAAGCCATTAATGGTTCATGCAACCATCACCTCTGATAGTAGGCTGTCCTAAGCTCAACCACTCTCTTTGCAAAATAAAATGATCTCAAGTTCCTCCTGATTTCCCCCTCAACAGCCTCCACTCATGTCCCTGTGTTCTTGATTCACCATTCTTGCTGAAGATTTCCTAGCAATCTACATTATTCATCCCTTTCAGGAACTTGAAGGCTCTATCATATTGCCCCTCTCTCTTCTGGTCTCTAGCAAGCACATGTTTAGAGACTTGAGTCAGTCCTTGTAGGATTTGCCAAGCTGGCCCTGCATTATTTTGGTTATACACTGCACTGTCTGTAGCCTGTCTTTGTATTTTCTTAGAACATGTGTTGAAAGAACCCTGGTCTCTGATCGACTTAGTCCCTTGACTGGGCATGCATTTATTTGTCAACATGACTGGGGAAGAACAAGTGCCAGTGCCAACCTGCCTCAGCACATGCTGGTATTTATGTGCCCAGTGAGGAATTTTGAAAACTGTGAATCTGCCATTTTTTGCTTGCTTAGTAAATTAACCCCTCCCCCCTCTGCCCCAACCCAGCTCACTCTGAATCACTCACTCCCGCACATATTTGACAAAAAAACAAAGTAAACATTAGCACTATAGCGCTTGACAAATAAAAAAGAACAAAAGTAAACCTTAGCACTATAGTGCTGCCATGCTCTCACCTCACTTAGCAAGTGAGTTAGGGAGTGAGCCCCCTCCCCTCACAATTGATGTGTCATCATCATCTCTGTACTAAAAAATAGAAAATGTCAGTTTGTGGTTTTATGCCTATGAACACTATAGCTTCCTGCATGTGTCTGATCATGACAGAAATGGCTGTCCCACTGCTCCCATCACCAGTTCACTACTCTATACCTGTGCACATCTCAGTATTTCCACTACTAAGCTCATACATGAACAAAAAAAAGCAAGTAAGCACAGCCTAATGAAGTACACATATGATAGTGTCATCACTCCCTGTCTCACCTCAGCCTGCTTTGCTACCTAGATAATGGAAAATGCTGTGCTGGCAGTAGTGGTGGTGGGGGAAGGATTGAGACATTAGATGTCAACCTGCTGTGCCATCCTGTTCACCATCCTTAATTTAATAATTGCTTACATGGTCCTGGGGTAGTGGGGGGTTCAAGACAAAAGGAAAAGAAAATGAACTGAGACAACAGAAAATGAAAGTGACTGAAATAGTCTTTCCAAAATGGCAGAATCCTCCACTGGCAAGTGTACCAGTAGAGGGACTACTTTACAAAGAAATTAATTTCTATTCTCTTTTTTAAATACTTAAATGATTTGATTTTATCTTTTATTAAAAATGTCACCTATAACTCATTTCCTAAGCACAATAATGTGTGACATGGTGGACATTATTGGGCTATATCAGACCTTCCAGGTGCTATAAGATCATCCACCTGTGGTGACCATCCTCATTATGCCTCTGGGTTGTGCAGTAGAGCTGTGGCCATTATAGGGTCACATATTTTCAGGTCAAGTTTGAGCTTGGAAGTTCTATGTGATAACGGTGATCGTGGAATAGTGATTGCCATTTGGGCGAGTGTACATCTCTGAAAATGATTTATTGATGATGTACGCTCATGGTGAACTAAAAGGCTGTGACAGATTCTACATTTCTGTGGGGGGGCTGCACCTCACTTAAGGATTCTCAACTCCAGGGGGCTGCATGTCGGAGGGAGTGAAAATCTTTAAAAAAACAAACAAGCAGCCTGCCGGGAACAAAAAAAAGTGCCACGCCATACCTGAACACTGCATCCTGCACACCCCAACTGACCACTCTCCCCACCACACTAGCAGACCAGCTCAGCAGCTGCCCACCACACCCCCTCCTATATACCTCCTCCTCCTTCTCTTCCCCATGTGTGTGAGCGTGCACATGCACATATGCTTCCCGTCGCTGTATCTCACCCACCCAGGTATCCAGTTGCTACCCTGCCAGGTAGCCCTGAACACAGGCACCATGACTAAGTCACCCTTTTTGAAAGTGCTCAATGGTGGTCATTGTGTTCACTGAATATCGAACTTGGATTATAGACCTATTTCATTTACAATGGAAATAATGTTTTATTTCAGTTTTGTTCTATTTCTGGTTAAAGCAAGCCTGTCATTTCTGTAGGCAGAAATGGCTGTGTAGTTTTTTTTTCTAAGTATATTGTAAGATTCAATGACATCTCAAACCTTGTTTAAGAACAGACCAGATAAGTAGCACTGATTATGCATAAAAAGTACATCACTGGTATTATTAATTTTGCTCAGTGGACACAAGTACTATCTAATGTTTGTTATAATGTGAGTTAAATGTTTATAACATTACTTTATATAATGTGCTCTTAGTTTACACATTGTTAAATACCTAAGTTGTTTTAGTGTCACCTGTGTGTGACTAGTTTCAAACTTCTGTTCAATTGTATTACTTTGACTCTCTTTTTATATACACAGTATATCATTACTTACCTAATTTAAAGTGTGGGTTTGAATGAATAGGGTAGAGTTCAAACTGTGTTTTGTCGACTCTGGGAAAACAATGCTTATCACACTTTTCTAACTGAAGTGTAAGTAAAATTCAGCTTAATCATCCTAATGTCTGATGATGTGAGACAAAAACAATGTTTGCTTAGTAAAACATACTGCCTAAAAATACCACCATTTTTCAAGAGAGATTCTGACAGGTCTGAATAATAATTCCATCAAGATGGTGTTGATGAACATTTAATGCCATCAAAAGATGGTGGTATTTCTCAACAATAATGCCATCAACTGTGATATTTTTAACATCCAGCAATTCCACTAACTATGGTGTTTGGGAATATCCAACACCACAGACGTGGTACTCTCAACATCTGAGTTCATCATCATGTCATGTGATAGCAACAAGTCTTTTTGCAGCAACTCAAACTTGCTGGACTTCAGGAGAAAGACAATGACATGTAGAATCCTATGCCATCTACTAAGCCTTAAAGTCAGCATTTGACGATCCGTTCAAGAATCGAAAGCCTCACACCAGCTCCAAACATCTATACCAGATTGGACAGATGAGGAAGAGAATGCCAGCAAATTGACCCCCTCCCCCACATTGAGCAGGTGAAAACAAATGTTTCTTAATGGCTGTGAGCCCTTGCCAAACAAAACTCCCAAATTAAAACATCTCTTCTATGGAAACAGAATAAAAGGGTTCGGAGTAAGATTTTACCTGGGTGGGCTGTGGGTTTATTGCGTAGCTAATGTTTGTACATGTTTTGCTAAGAACTGTATTAACTGTCATCATTTGGACTGGTTACATGCCAAGCTGAAACTGGAACTGTTGTACTGAGTCTCTCAGCTAAAAAGGACCTGTTCAATGAACGTACCTTTCCAGCAACACCCCCTTCTGGAGGTAAGCAAAAGAGTCAAAAACACTATGATCCTGTAATGAGAATGCACTGGTACAAATGTATTTGAAACAGACTGTTGCTTAATTACTTGGTAACTGCATATACTGTATATATATATATATATATATATATATACATATATATATATATAATTGTTCTCTTTTCAAGTCTGTGTTGCCTGAAATAAAACATATTGAATGGTATAGTATAGATTTATTGATATCTACTATGAAACTCACAACATAGTGGGATTTATGTGAGGTCCACTACACTGTGATTACGATTAGCTCTTGGGCAAGTATAAAGAAAATCAGGTTGCCTCCCACATGTTTAGCTTCCAGGTAAGGCTTTGGGTAACTAAAACTGGGTCATAACACTCACATAGCCCAATACTGCCCACCTGTGAGGTATTATTGCTTACTTAGGTGGGGGGGGGGCTCCAAAACTGGGCACAGTATTCCAGATGTGCTCTCATAAGTGATCTGTACAGTGATACTAGCACATCTTTTCTTCTGCTGTCAAGTCCCTTCCAAATACACTCCAACATTTTAATTGTCTTGCTAAAGGCATTGTTACACTGCCTGGATTGTTTTAAGGCACTATTAATGTTGATTATCTTGTCCCTTTTCTCAGAGTTAGTTTCCAACTTAAGCTCAACCATCCACTATTTTTCTGTCCTGGGGTTCTTTTTCCCTATGTGTATCTTTTGCATTCCTTGATGTTGAATTTAAAGTATGAGACTTTGGACCACTTCTCTAAACTTTGCAGGTCCTTTTGCAAATCCTTAATCCCTTCCTCACTGTCTTCCCTGACACAGAGCTTAGTGTTCTCTGCAAAGACACACATCTTGCACTGTACTCCTTCTCTTATGTCACAGATGAACATATAGAAAAGAATCAGCCTCATGACTGAACAACTGTGGCACCCCACTCATGACCTGCCTCTCTCCCAACTTGACCCTATTAACCACCACCTTCTGATATGTCCCACCCCACCCAGCCAGTTTCCCAACCATCTAACTAGATCATGTGTTACACCCAGACCCTTTAACTTCTACAACAACCTTTTGTGTAGTACACGACTGTAAGTCTTTCTGATGTTGAATTAGAGAAAATCCACTGCCTGTCCCTTATCCACTGTCCTAGTTTATCCAATCAAAGAACACTATCAGGCTAGTCTGACAAAACCTCTCTACCACAAACCAGTGTTGCTTTGCATCATGTAGACTATTTGTTTTCCTATTCTGTCTGTGTTTCATGTATATGCACCCTACAGTCTTGTAAATAAAAAATATAATTAATTTCTATAGTACCAGGTTGTGCATTTAAGAAAGAGCAAGGTGCTTTTGGGAGTCTCAGGTTCCAGTTGCCTTGGTGATGCAACTGGTATTGCAGCAGAATGGTATTCCAAGTAGCCTGGGTCCAAATCCCACTCACAATGCACAACCCTCCAGATGGCAAAGTATATTTTTAGCATTTAAAAAATAGTGAAATCCAAGTGACACCAAGCATTACAACTAGTTGAAATTGAGGACATTGTGCCAGCAGTGTCCAGATATCTTTTGTCATGACATAACTTAATAATGGGCACCACCTTATGCTCTCTGTATGGTCTTATGATAAATCCACACATGACTTGTGAACTGTACAATTAGTGTTCACTGTCACCTAAACCATGATCCTCTTTACCAGTCTAAATATTTAACAGTTTGTGTATTAATGCTGCTGCCCAACTTTTGTGTAACTTCATAACAGAAATGCAACACATCCCTTCTTAAAAGTTCTCTCTTTATCAAGAATTTACCGCAGTCACCCATACAGTGGAAACCTCCTCTTCACATCAACATTTAAGCCATATTCATTTTTCCTAATCTTTATGCTCCTTGTTGCCCCTGCTTGGGATGATGGAAGTAATCTCACAAAACATTATTATTACTGTCATTTACTTCATTTTGTTTCTATACACAGTGCTCTATTATTATCCATGATTTTTGCCTTATTAGTATTGCCATTTCAACCTACTGTACATGTACAGAGATGACTGTATTGTCCCCACTGCATTCATATAAGATATTGATTCTGTCTGTTAGATCCCTTATTGCAGCCCTAGGGAGAGTACATACAACTCTGTCAGAATGTCCAAGACAGATGTGTTTATCTATCCTTTTAATAATGCCTCCTCTACCATCCTCACCTTTCTAATTTTAACAGTGTTACTCTTTACATTGCCTAAAGATATCTCTCCCTTTATTGTAGCACTGCCTGCTCTGTTAGTGTATTCCACACAAGTGGCCAGTTGGTCACCTCCATCCTTAAGAACTGCAAATCTTTTATAGTTATTTCTACATTAGTTTGTTGGTATAAGATTTTCCGTTCTTCTTCTTGTTATCCTTGTTTACAGTAACCCATATACAGCATTATCAACAATACTCATCATCCTGGATTCATTTATTTTATTTTGTGATTGCCATGCATCAGTTTCATCTGATGATGGGTAAGCTCTGTGTCCGGGATGGAAGGTATTTCAGTTAGCAAGGCAGTCCAGAAAGATCAGTAACTCTGAACGTTTGTTACTGGAAGCACTAGTCTATATACAGCAGATATCTCATATTTGTTTTCCTTAGTCTGTTTTGTTAATTATTTTTTCTCTGTGGTCTGTAATTTCTCATTTTATTTCTGTAGTACTGTTTGGTATGGTTAAGTGAAGTATTACATAAGTCTCTTTCTATATTACTTATAGCTATTATGATTAGAGGTATTGCAAAATGATATTTTGCTGGTGAAATTCCTGTGAAATTGGCAATTTCACCATGCAAAATATTTCACGAAATTCATCCATTACACAAAATATTTTGCGGGGTGCAACATTTTTTTATTTTTTTATTTTATTCTTTTGGTAACCAGGTAAGGCCCACTAGGCACAAGTGCCTGTTTTCAGGGGTGACCTGGGAGCACTGGGTGGTTAAGTGACTTGCTCAGAGTCACACAGTATGCAAGTGGAGGTTGTGAGAATCAAACTCAGGTCTGGTCTGCTGGATGTACAAAGCTTGTTCATACCTCATTCCTCTAACCTCTAGGCTATACTGCCAGCCAAATGGGGAATTTCACCCATGAAATGCAAAATTTTGCCAGAAAAGCAGTGACATTTCACCAGTGAAAGGTGAATTTTGCCATTTTGCAGGTGAAATTTCACCTTTTGCAGCTGAAATTTCATATTCCACAGGCAAAATTCAGATTTTGCTTTCATGAAAAATTTCGCGAAATGGGCAAATTTAGCAAAATATTTAATGTAACGAAATTTGCCAATTTCGCAGATTTATAATTATGATTAGTTCTTAAAGTCACGGTGTTCTCTCACCTACAGTAACTTGATAATTGCCCTTGTCATATGTGTCTTGTTAATCCTTGTCATGTTAAAAAAACAGAAAAATTAAAAGTTGTTGTGGTTTTACTGTAGCTACTATTAACTCAATAAACTGTTTTCTTCAAGTCACACTACTGATCCCTCAGGGGAGGTGTTGTCTGCTGCTGCTATTTGGTTGTATGTCATGGTTTCTTTAAATGTTTCCTCACAATATTATAAAACTCTATATATTAATAAATGGGAAGGGATGCTCGAATATAGGGAAATGTGCCAGGGAGAAGGCAAAGAAGTGCATAAGTTCTGTGTGGTCAAAGGGTGTTTCAGCTAAAAAACTATATCTGCAGCAGCATGACCTATGGGCTTCAGGCCTGGTAGTAATAAAAAAGGAGTAATTGGCTGCAGTCGCATTAGTGTGAGCAAAGTTTTCTCTGCCATGTCTGTGACATTCATGCTGGTGGTGGGCTTGGGGAGGTGGCGACAAGCGGAGGCATCCAAGAGTTAGAAAAATCACTGGCTCAGGTGCTGTGATCCAGGATGTGGTTGTTGGTGTCCCTGTGACTCCTGGTGATGCTGGCACTGGGCCTGATTTTGATGATCATTGCCCATTCCCAAATGAGTGTGTGGAACTTGAATATGAGTCAGAGCCTAAGTAGGGATGTCCTCTGGCTAAAGATGATGAGAGGAAGACAGAGCCTGGAGAAAGTGAAGGTGAGGAGGACAGTGCTAAGGAGGAGGAAGATATCAGCACTGGTGGGGCTAATGGTTTCAATCTCTTTAGGGAACCAGAAAAGAAAAAGTGAAGGAGTACTGCTACTAAACATAAGGAGTTTTGCTCACAGGTATATCATACAACTTCTAAAGTCCCCCCCCCCCCACACACACACACACATACTACAACAGTTGTTCCTCTTACTAGTTTTGGGACCACTATATAACATGAGTCATCCAGTGTCAAAATGCATAAATCATTCCAAAAAACATTCATTTCCACCACTACCCTATCCCACTCACACTACAATGTAAAATCGTGGGGTACAGAATCCCTCGTATGGAATTTTTATGTACTGAACCCATCTGATGAAACAGTTACAAACTGTCAGCTGTGTCAAGCATTAGTCAGTCAGGGTAAAAAAGTGCAGCCGCCTAGGCATTGGTGGTCAACACACACACCTAAAGTCCAGGCACCTGTTACACTGGGCTCAGTATAAACAGGAAGCTGGTGCTGGAGGTCACGCTCCCTTATCATCTGCATTTACCAAGGCATCCAGAAGTGGCAGGTAAATAGTTGTGGTGAAGAGAGAGTGACTGAGGAGGACTACTACACAGATGAAGCAAAGTCTGTGGGAATCTGTGCTCTTAGCAGCAGTGGTGGGTTGAATACTAGCACCCAGAGTCACCAAACCACAGTAACCCCAATGTCTAGCTGTTTGGTAGTCCAGCACCCAAAAAAGGTCCAGCCTATTTTGCATAACACGTTTAAGCATCATGCCAAACACATTGTATGTGAACTAATTGCAGCAACAGCTGAAATGCTTTCAATCGATCTTTTGCCATTGTCTTTAGTGGGGAATGTGGGATTTAGAATCGTGATGGTATTTCCCTGTCTCAAATGGCCATTTCCAAGGAGAACAAGCTTCTCCACATGTGTCATTCCTTAACTTTTTGGGATTGTGTCACTTGTGATAATCTGTGCTCTACTGTACTCAGCGTTATCATACATACATCTTTATATGGATATGTTGATAAGTGGCCAAACAGCTGTTAGCTTCTATCTGTGCATTACAGCACATTGGACACTGATACCTGGGGTAGAATTGATTCTTGCTGGGAGAAAGGTGTACTAAGCCCAATTGTGTTGGTAGCAACACTCCAGGTATTTACCAGCATTCCATGCTGGCAATGAAAAGTATAACTGGATCACACAGGGGTCAGAAAATGATAGAACTGTTCTTGTCTGAGACTGATGAATGGCTGCACCCCCATTCACTGAAATTAGGTTTCATTACTAGCAATAAAGGCTTGAATATAGTGAAATGCATCAGTGATGGGTGGATTTCTTACGGTGCCATACCTGGCACACTGACTTAATCTCACTGTGCAGGAGTTTCTGGCATATCCTCATATCAAGTTCATGTTGACTACAGCCCATTTAATTTTTGCCCACTTTGCCTGACCCCTTCAGACACCTGCAGATTCAGAACTAAACTGCCTCAGCACTGAATCAAGCTGGAAGTTGTCAACAGATGGAACTTGACATAATTGAGCACTTGTATGAGCAGCACAAAGCTATCTCTGAATATCTGTTGCTGCATACAAGCCATGACAGTGATGGAGTAGCTATGACTCTGACAACAAACTAGTGGTAACTAATGGATGGCCCGATCATGATTCTAAGGCTATTCAAACTGTGTGACCCTGAGCAAGACATTTAAATTCCTAGTGCTCCCAGGTCATGCCTGAAGACAAGCTTTGGCTTATTTTTCTTTCCTTTCCCTTTCCCTTTTCCCTTTCCTTTCCAACATGCAACATAGGTGGTGAATGGGACACTGCCTGTATCAATTGGGCCACCTCTCTTGCACAGGTGTTGAATGTACAGCAGGTGATGGAAGCAGGTGGTTTAATGCAGTGCCATAGGAAGGCATTTTGGTGCCCTGGGCAAGGGACAAATGTTGCACCCCCCCCAGAATAGAGCCAAAGGTCTGGGGGCCGCAAGGCCCCCCAGAAGCTCTGAGAGGTTTACATGATCTGTGGTGAGTTTTGGGGCTTTTCTTGAAGAAAAAACATGCTTTTGTTATATGTTCCCTACCCCTGATTTCAAGGAATATTTTGCTTCCATGGAATAAGAGATGTGGGAGACTCTGGCTGGCTGGCATCAGAGTGCTATATACATTTTTGAAATATACTGTGAAAATCATAGCGCTATGTGGAATTCATAGCAGTTGAGAGGTGTGGATGGAGGCAGTCCAGACGAGGGCAACTAAATGATGCACTAGGGTCTGCATCATAACCCATACGAGGACAAGGAGAGACTAAAGGAGTATACTCTGGCTAAATCACTCACAGTGGTGGTGGGATGGGATAGGATATGGATTTATTTTGTCCTGTCAGCATTCCGTCCTCCAGCACTGTTGAATGACTGGAATGCTTCATTCATATTTAGAACCAACATTCTTAAACTGTTGGTGGAATAACTGTTTTACTAAAAAATCTCCCTCTACATGAGGAAAACATGCTAAAGTATTAACTTTTACCACTTTTCCTTTGAAACAATTTTTGTTATAAATAATAGCAATAAGGCACTATCAGCCGAATTAGATTAAATCAGTTAATTACACACTAGAGGCAATATCATCACTTGGCTACACCTCATGCAATGGCATTGGCACATTACACCCCTAGGGTGATTAACAGATTATACAATGGGGTATGAAAATCCTGTAATCTCATTGTACCTAAGTGCTGCCTGCATGCTACCCGTCCAGTACCCTGTGCGTGGCTGTCTGGCAAGCTGGCTGCAGGCAGTGACCACTGGCCTATCTGTTTATCATCAGCCTAGTAGGGTAGCAGCATCAGTGGTAGTAGTGGTACTGGTACTGTACTTCCCCAGTTGGGTGGGTCCATTCCGGTTTTGTTTAGGAGTGAGTCATCAGTTACTGGACCCACCCTACCTAGTAAGTATAGTACCATTAGTACTGCTGGCGCTGCTACTCTCTAGGCTGATGATAAACAGTCAGATACCGGAGTCAGATTAGTATCTTTTGATATTTACTGGAGATACTCTGGTACCTATGTTCAGTCTAATAGACTGAACGTATGTATCAGAGAATCGAGATGCCAGTAAATATCAAAAGATGTCTGATTCTGTGAAAAAAGTGGACAACAGAGTGAGCAGCAGAGCAGTGTCTGGCTGACATGATGACACATTTGCCCCCACCCCTTACAATATAATTAAGCAATAATGCTTGACAGGGTATGTGTCATGTCGTGCTGTGATAACCTCACGCCTGGGGTGGTTGGGCATGAGGTCGCAGGCCGAGAGCTTCCAACAACCACAGAAGTGAAGTTATCCCAGCATGACACACACCCTGGAGTGCATTATTGCTATTATGCAGTGGTTCATTGTTATACAAGATAAAAATAAAATTAAAACATGTTTTTGGAGATTTTTTAGTGTGGCAATATATCTCTGTTTCTTAAGAGTATGGCACAAGGTGCATCCTAAGCATCCAAATCAATACAGCGCGGTTATTGTGCTCTGAGACTAGACCCATGATGTTGTACTGGGATAACATCATTGGTCCACTCTCAGACTGACCAATCAGAGGCAAGCATTCTTTCTTGCCATTGTATAATGTGATCCAGCAAGTTGTCAGTTGGAGGTTAAACAAGCAGTCTCTTATTGTAAATGTAATTCTAGTAATTGGGGGACTCCGTCCCCCACACCCCCCGTCAATAATTATGAGTTCCCTGATTGCTAGTTTTCAGCAATTGTGGAGGACATTGGACTTTGCAACAGGAGGAGCACGCCCACAACATGATCATGTCTCCACCATAGTGTGTGGAGTTTCCAAAAAAAGTGTGCCACCAGTCCTACATCCTCACAAATGCCCTGCAATTACTGCATGCCAGCTAATGGAGGTCATGGGGAAAAAGAGGACGTGTTGCAATGAAGTAGTATTATCATGTAATTATACAATGACAAGAAAGAATGCTTGCCTCTGACTGGTCAGTCTGGGACCGGACCCATGATGTTATCCCAGTACAACATCACGGGTCGAGTCTCAGAGCACAACCTTACTGTATTAATTTGGATAATTAGGATGCCCCTTGTGCCATACTCTTAAGAAGCAGAGATATATTGCCACATTAAAAAGCTACCAAAAACATTTTTATTTTAATTGTATAACAATGAGCCATTGTATAATACTAATAAGGCATACCAGGGTGTGTGTAGTGCTGGGATAACCTCACTTCTGGGGTCGTTGGACGCACTCGGCCTGTGGCCCCATGCCCAACCACCCCAGGCATGAGGTTATCCCTACGTGACACACACCCTGTCGTGTATTATTGCTTAATTCCAGTGTGCCAGGCTGTCAACCAGGCAGAAAAGAATGAGGATCCACAATAATTTAACTGCCTGCCTAACTAGTTGTGAGGTTGTTTTTTTATGTTTTGTTATTCCTAATTCCATGATATTATTCTTTCTGTAGGGGTGCTCTGCCCCCCATCCCACAGGTAAAAAATACAACTTCATTGGTGCCCATGGGGAGGTGTGGGCCAGGGGGCGGAGTGCCCCCACAGAAAGAATAGTATCACAGAATAACAAAACATAAGATCAGAAACCATTAAAAACTAAAAGCATTGCTGTGAATGTACTTATGATTAGTCAGTAATGTAACAGGGGCAATTGAAGCATTTGTGAAGGGAAGACATTGGACTAGTTATAATTATTGCATTGGGTTATACAGGGGAAGTAAACAAGCAGCCTCTTATTATAAATTTAATTCTTGTAATTGGGGGGGGTCTGCCCCCCCCCCGTCATTTCATCAATAATTATGAAATATCTATTAATTATTGATGGGGGATTGTGGGCGACAGAGCCCCACAATTACAGATATTGGGAAATGTTGCTTGTTATCAGATTCTTTAATTGTGGGGCTCTGCCTCCCACAACCCCCATCAATAATAGATATTTCATAATTCTTGATGGAATGACGGGGTGGTGGGGGCAGAGCCCCACAATTACAAGAATATCATTAACAAGCATCATTATTCCCAACACAGGCATGTAGTTGCATATGATATCTCTCTTCATGATGGGGGTGTTGCGTTTGCATTTCAGCAGGTTACCGTAATGTCCTCCATAAACACCTAATTGCAGTACTCCCTGGTAAGGGGTACCGTACCATGATCAGCCACATATGATATCTTGGTATGGATATGTAAACTGCAAATACATTTTTATGACAGGACTAGAAGGCTAAGTGGTGTTGACCACTGTAATTTGTTGTTGAAGTAATAAAAATGCAATTTTCGTTCACTTTAATACATTTAACAACTTAGACTCAAGTTGAAATCATGTAGATTTTCAAAGGGACGACCATTTCTATTACATCAACAAGGAAATTACAGTGGTGTTTGTCAGTTGGTTCTTGAGTTCTGTGTGCTTGTGCTTACTGTTTTTTTATTTTTTTTTTGCTCTGCTATGCTTGCGTGCCCTGCCTGCCTTATGCCCTAATGCCTCTACCAATTGCTGTAACTTGAGCCCCCCCTCCTTTAAAATCAGGGATTGCTCATCCTGATCAATCTATGCCCTAGCCCCCCCCACAAAGCCCTGCTGTATAAAAAGTGTATATGTACATATAAATATATATATATATATATATGAATATAAGAATGAGTAAAATGAATGAGTATAAAAGAACTACTTATAATTTTCTCTCAGTCCTAGTCTAATAGCATCTTTTCTAAAGATGATATTAGATTCAGACTGAGAGAAAATTATAAGTAGTTCTTCTGCTTGGTGTTAATTTTTCTAGTACAATTTGTACTCGATTGTTTCAAACTTTCAGTCACAAGTACTCATCAGACATCACTCAATTATTAAGATTTTTGTTATGAAGGGAGGGGGAAGGGGAGGTTATGCTGCCGCCGCCTACCCTCACACCCTGTATGGACTCAAGACTCTCGACTGTCTCTGACGACCAGTCCAGCACAGCAGTGACCACAGTGCTAACTAAGCTCCTGACCCAGCCTCCAACCCGCGCTGTCAAGAGTCCTCAGCAGTCTGAGAGAGGCCAGGGGCAGGGAGGGTGAGTCAAGATTAAAGAAAAGAATAAAAGAATCATGCCCTTGCCCTGGCCACTGCTGGGGCTTAGCCTCCTCATCACAGACTCAGCCATAGCCCCACGCTTACATATTCAACATTAAAAAGAGCTGCCTAGGCTCACAGTCACTGTTGCTGCCGGCCTCCAAGTGCACCATGGAGAATGCAGCTGGGATGGCTGCTTCCCAAATCAGACCAGCATCATTACCCAGAACAGCGATGGAGAGTAACTGAGCCTAGGGGTCTACACAGGGTGATACATTACCAGTACTGTATAACTAGTCCTACACCCAAGCCCCCACTGTCAACCCCCCTTGCCCTACCTTCCCTCCTCTCCACCTTTTGTTACAAACAAACTTCCTCCCTCAACCATACAATCACACCAACATACACCAACAACATTCTATGCATCAAATTCTACCCATCATTCACTGACTGACTCACTCAAATAATAAATTAATTTAACCAAAACAGTTACAAAATAAATACATCTGAAGGCTGTGGTGCCATCAGAAACTTTTGTTTATTTAAACTTAAAGTTCTCCCTTAGAGAAAACTCCAGGATAATGTCCATACAGATGGCTCTTAAATACTTAAAGGCACTGCCCTAAACTTTCTCTTTAAAGCAGCCCCAAGTCCTCTCTGGAGACTAAGACTGTCCAAAAAACAGTTCATAATGATAAAACTGTCATTTCATCTCCTAGCTCTCGCCTAGAACCACAGGCCTGCAGGGGACTTGGGGGGTGATACACCAGACAAGGTAAGAGATGATGCGTAAACTTTCTACTATTCACCGGGACATCCAAACTTGCAGGCAGGCAATGAACTTATGCAGCCAAAGTAAAACCTGGGTGTAGGACTAAAATTGTGGAGAGGACTCCGGACTCGTCGGGAAGAATGGGCCGCCACCGCCTGGCTGGGGTCGGGGAATCAGAACATGGAGGAGAGCCGTGGACTCAGTCAGAGCAGAGAATTGTGGACTGATGGAGGGTGAGATGGATGGATGGGGGGGTGCCGCCGCGAGCCTGGCTGCCAGTGCCAGTACCAAAGGCTGCCTTAAACAAGCATAGAAATTTCCAAAATAAATGAAATAGCAGTGGCAGCAAAACAAAGCACTACTGATAATGGTTCTTGAGTCGACTCACTGACTCTACCCCAAATAATAAGACGAGGAGGGTGCTTTAGTTACGACACAAACAATATTTATCTGATCCGACTGTTGACTCTCCTCTTCTAGCCTCCTCAAAAAGCCGCACACTCTCTCTGTCTTATTTGACTGACGACTCCTCCTCACTTTACTACCGCTCTCTGACTCTAGTCTGCTACTCTAATAATATTGAAGTATCACTTGCCTCACTGACTCGCTCCTTTGTGTTATTTTTTTGTTTTCTCCGAGACCTGCTCGACCTCTCTTTATCGCCTCTCTGGAACCCACTCCGCGAGTATCCCGCGCTCTACCTTTTATACTGTCAGGCACTCTCCACCACATGATTTTGACTTTGCTGAGACAGCGGACCATGAGACCCCCCCCCCCACGACTTGCTGGGATGCTTAGCGGCGCCTCTGCTGGCAGGTTTTAGTAATTGTATTGGATTTTGAAACAAAAATGTTTTTTAAAGTTATAGCATAGAATGCGCCCCTCAGAGGCATGCGCCCAGGGCGGATGCACTACCCGCACCACCCTTCCTACGATACTGGTTTAATGGAGAGCTGTGCCCCAGTGGAGCACATGCTTCATGTCTTGCACTGCAATACCTATGTTTCTGGCATTCCGCAGATTCTGTGATTGCCACCATGCTGGACCAATGACATAATAGAGCCTATCATCAATATCTGAAGGTGGGCATTATCAGGTCCAAAATGTAACTGATCTTCTAATAAGATGGGTACATGGGACACAGATGTTAAGTCACAGTTATGTAAGGAACAACATGAAAATGAACAATGATTGGATGTTGTTACCACCTGGCATGGAATATGGGCTGATAAAACATGCAAAATCCACTTTTGCAGGTTTTGTAATTGACAGGAATGAAGATGTGGAAAAAAGGAGCAGAAGGCTTATGATGCAGCAGGACTGTGGGCAGTGCAACGTATGGCAGATGCATATTTGGCAGACACCAAATTCCTTACTACCACAGAAGATCTCTGCTGTACTGGGGTAGCAAGGTCCTTGATTGATCAGCATTGACCTGAACTGTCCACCCTCCAGTGCCAGTGTGGAGCAGGTATTCAGTTTGGTAGGAGATATTGCGCAGGACAGGCATACATATCTGTCACCTAGAAATGATGGCATGCTAACATTTATTAAAATGATTGTGGGGCACATTCCACGCAGCATAATCATGTCAGCATTCCTACCACATGAAGGTAGTGGTGGTGGTGAAGATGAACCTGAAGAGCCTGAGGTTGTTGTCATGGCAAATTGCCATTTACTGAGGTCAAGGGAAGGGTGGACAGAGCAGAAGGGTGGATAGGAAGGGGGCAGGGTCAATAACTTATACTGAGGGCCCTGCAATATGAGCAGACTAGATAGACCTAATGTCCTGGCTTCATTGTATGTTCATATTAGCACAGATGGAGAAAGAATTCCCACTTGGGGTAAAGCAATCTGATGGAGAGCTACAGGATAGGGGGGAGTGCTGACCGTCACCAGGGAAGAAAGGGACTTAGGGATAATCATGTCAGATGACCTAAAGGTGGCAAAACAGTGCAACAAGGCTGTGGGGCAGGCTAGTGGGATGTTGGAGTGCATAGGGAGGGATATCAGAAGAAGGGAGGTGGTGATGCCATTATATAAAACACTGGTGAGGCCTCACCTAGAATATGGTGTCCAGTTCTGGAGGCTGCATCTTCGCAAGGACTTTGACAGGATGGAGACGGTCCAGAGAAGGGTGACCAAGATGGTGGAGGACTTGCATCAGAAAACATATCAGCACAGATTAAAGGACCTCAATATGTATACACTGGAAGAGAGGAGGGAATGGGGGATATGATAGAGACCTTCAATTATCTCAAAGGCTTGAACAAAGTGCAGGTGGATGACATCTTTCAGTACAAAACTTGCATGAGAACAAGTGGGCATGTTATGAGATTGGAGGGCAGCAGGATAAGGAGGAATAAGAAGGAATATGAGGAAGTTTTTCTTCACAGAAAGGATGGTAGATGCATGGAAGAGCATACCTCAGAAAGTGGTGGGTGCTGGCACAGTGGAGGCACTCAAACATGCATGGAATAGACATAAGGGAACCCTAGATGTGGGGAAGAGAGGTGTAAGCCAATGACCAATTAGGGTTAGTGGCTGCAGATGCAGGCAGGAAATGTGGGCAGACAAGGTGGGCCTAGCGGTCCTTATCTGCCGTCATCCACTATGTTACTATGAGGAAAACTCTAGTCTGGAAGACTGTGATGGCTGCTTCCTCAATGAGGATGACTGAAGCATAAAGTTAATGTGTCTGTCCATCCTTTCCTCCTCATCAATGAAATATTTTTCTTGAAGTTTCAGTTATATTTTACTGTCAATATATTTTTTTCCAAGTTGTGGTGCTGTTCCCTACATCCATCTTATTACCTGCCTCCACCATCTCCTATGTGATGCCTATAGAAAAACTTGAAAATCAATGAACACTGCATCATTAAATGCCACATTTGCCAACAATAATATTGGCTACTGCTACCTCCAACGCATGCATCCAGACTGAAAAATCCAAGCTCTTAACTCAGCATCAGTGCCATTGCCAGCCCCGGACACCATGCATCTTCCAGCCACGAAGACACCACCTACTCCTTATGCTCCACCTCTGGCCTGCTTGTGTCCTCCACATCCACCAACATGGGCCATATTCATCTCCACCACATGCACCCAGAGTAAGGAACCTCAACTCTTAAACCAGTGTAAATACAGTTGCCTGACAAACCTTGAGCTAGCCAGCTAGCCAGTCCTAAAGCCAAGCTGTCAGCCAGTCCATTAAGACAGCAATACTTGAAGCTGAGCAAGGACCAGATTTGTCTGCTGTGATGGTAAGTAACTTTCACTGTTGTTCATACTCCTTCTCCTTTTTGCTGGTGCTGACTCAATCATCAGACATGAGGGGCTTCCACCTTGCTTGTGAGACAAAGCCAGACCATATACCATTGCAAAAGTGACGTATTTATGTTGAGGCATTTACGGCGACTCACTGTTGCCAACACTGACAGGGGTGACAGTGATTTCTGATCACCCGCTGTCAGGCCGCCTTTTGCCCCCTAACGATTTTTCCTCTTTTCCCCAACATGCACCCCTTCCCCCACTGGAGTTAGTTATATAAAGTCTGGGGGTGCAGGGGAGCACAAACTGACAACAAAAAAGCTGGCATCAGGGAACCATACACTGCCTGATGCTGTAGCCAGGTGGTGGATTCCCTGTGCTCACGTTGGTGTTGACAAAAATGTTGTTGCACCGACATGGTGGAACCAAGCCAGACAGCCCTTAAGGCACGTTCCTGAGTTGCCTCATTTTTCACCACATGTCTCTCTGGCATCAACATGCCAGTATACAGCATGGCCCTCAGTAATTTTCCTTTCACAGGTAGACAATGACACATTAGCTAAGTGAGCATAAATAATTTATCTTTCTTATTCAGTGGTGACAGGTAGTAAGATTGGGAGTATCCCATTTTTTGGTTGTCTCTTGTCCTCATAAGTTTCCTGTCCTGATGTCTTCACATCCAATGATCAAGGCTTCTCTTTCTCTGCCTCTTCTATCTGGGGCACCTTTATGATTTTTAAATGCATGGCCATCACCAGTGTGATGGTAAAATTTACTCCACTGAGTGAAGGGATCTGCTGGATGATCCAACCTCCTCCTGCACTGCCACTCACCACCGGATCTGCCCTGATGCTAACATCAGGACCATGTAAATCCACTCAGGTAGTTTTCTCTGCAGCTGACCTGCTGATCCAATTGGCATCCTGCACTTTAAAAACTGCACCTACTGCTCCTAGTTTCTGCCAAACAGAAGCTACCAGCTGTGTTC
Source organism: Neoceratodus forsteri (assembly GCA_016271365.2). Lineage (NCBI taxonomy): Eukaryota > Metazoa > Chordata > Ceratodontiformes > Ceratodontidae > Neoceratodus > Neoceratodus forsteri. Next base: position 574,847,854 of record CM057449.1, on the reverse strand, counting down.
CGTAGCTTAAATACAGATCAAAGCTGGGGATATTTGCTGTATGGGGAGAGAGGGCTCTGTTGGATGATCCACTGTCTCCCTGCACTGCCACTTGCTGCCAGACATGCATTGAAGCTGACCTTGGGGCCCTGTAGCTTCGCTCCAGAGGCTTTCTCTGCAGCTCACCTTTGGATCCAATTGGCACCCTGTATTTTGGAAATTGTGCCTCCTGCTTCTAGTTTCTGTCAATTGGACACTGCCTGCTGTGTTCCTTAGCCCAAATACACATCAGAGCTGGAGCTTTAAGCCTTCTACTGCTACTTCCAAACTGAGCTGTAATTCACTCCACTGGCTGACAGGGCTCAGCTAGATGATCTGCCCTCTCCCTGCACCAACACTTGCCATGGGCCTGCCTTGAAGCTGATTTCAGGACCCTGTAGCTCCACTCCACTGACTTTCTCTGCAGCTCACCTGTTGATCCAATCGGTGCCCAACATTTTGGAAACTGCACCTCCTGCTCCTGGTTTCGTCCATTTCGGATGCTACCTGCTGTGTTCCCTAGCCCAGATACACATCTGAGGCTAGGGATTTAAACCTCCTCCTGTCACCTCTATATTGAGCTATATTTTACCCCACAGGGTGAGAGGGCTCTGCTGGATGATCCCCTAACTCCTGCACCACCACTCAGCACCAGACCAGCTTGGAAGCTGACCTCGGGAGTCTGCCTGAGGAAAGCAGGATATCATAGTCTGCCAAAGGAGTCAACAGCTCATGAAGCAGTCAGTGGCCATATGTTCTGCCCCACTTGTTTCATTCCTCCTTTTGACTTCTCAGTAATGTGGCACTGGTCTGGTGATTTGCCATGCACTACTTGAACAATAGGTATTCTACTTGAACTGTTTCTCCTCCTTGTTGGTTAGACTGTGTAAGACTGCTGTTGTAAGAACTGGTGAAGGTTTCATAAATTATACAAATGGATATATAGCTCAAAGTCTATATGTGTCTTGCTGTTCTGGCTAGAAGTGTCCTGCAGTGACTTAATGCTGACTCTTGTGGTACATGTACCTGGTTTTTCTAGTTCCTCTATGTTAGTAGTAGCACCCTATCTCAGTTAGGTGTATATTTAATTTTTGTGTTCTATTTAAATTCAGACACATGTTCAATTGGGTAGCCAGAGTTGTCAACTAATGTAAGGCCAGTGACTATGGATTTTCTAGGGCCTGAAAAGACCATAAACTTGGTCTTCTTATAATTTAGGACCATACCATTTCTGGAGAATCAGGAGTCCAACTTCATGAAATCAAACTGCAGATTGCTGAACATGGTGGCAGGACTGAAGTCACTACTGTATAGTGCTGCATCATTGTCGTAGAGGTTAAGTTGTGTGTTAAGAGAGTTAGAGGGGAGATTATTAATGAAAAGTGAGAACAGGAGGGGTCCAGGATCAATTCCTGGGGACCCCATATTTGGTTGGGCATTCGATGGAGATATGATCTTCAATGGAAGCTTTATGGGCTCGCCTAGAAAGGTAGCTTCCAACACAATCTATGACATTGATGGAGAGGTGTAGATCTTTGAAGGTGTCAAGTAGGAGTACATGGTGCACAAGGTTGAATGCCTTGGTCAGGTCGACAAATACCGACCCAGTGAATTGGCCTTTGTCATTGAACTTAAGGATGTTGCTAGTGAACCTGACCAGGGCAGTTTCTGTGCTGTGACCAGATCTGAAGCCTTGTTGAGCATAGGAGAGTAGGTTGTTGGCTTTCAAGTAGGCAGTAAGTTGAGAGTGGACAACTTTCTCAATGATCTTTGATAGAGGGGTGAGAAGGGAGATAGGACAGTATTTACCGACCTCGCTTCTGGACCCGGATTTGAATAATGGTTTGATGGTGGCAGATTTCCAGGCATTGGGGAAGGTACAAGAGCAGAGGGAGCTGTTTAGAAGATTGGTGATGGGGAATTGCAAGGGCATAGATGGACCATAGAAGGATTTTGTAGTTGATACCATCTGCCCCTTTGCTGGGTTTTGGGTTGTTCCTTCGAATAAGTTTGATAGTGTCCATGGGTTTTAGAGCCTTAAAGAAGAATTTGGGAGGAGGCACAAAATTGGGGTCAGGGTAGAGGGGGTCTGGGGGGAGATGGGTGAGGGAGAAGGGGTGGCTGATTTGTACTTTTCGAGGTCACTGAAAAAAGAGTTAAAGATGTTTGCCACTTCCATATGGTCATGGGTTAGTCTGCCATCATGAGACAGGGTGATGCTGTCAGAGTTTCTGGATTTGCAGAGAAGAGAGTTGAGGGTACCCTAAAGCTTATGGGGGTTTGAGGATTCCCTGAGTTGTTTGTTTTGTAGAAAGTCTATTTTTGCCTTTCTTACAGCCGATTTGTGTTTGTTTCCAAGGGACCTGTAAAGGGCGAGCTGAGTGGGGTCTCTGTGTTTGTGGTAATGGGCCTAGGCTTTGTCCCTTGTTCTCATTAATAAAATAATAACTGGGGAGATCCATTCATTAATTTTCCCTCATGTCCTAATTTTTTTGAGGGCAGCATGTTTATCCCAGATGTTAATTAGGATGCTGGAGAGTTTCTCCAGGATGTTGTTAGAGTCGCCCGGCCCATATGTGAAGGACCAGTCAACTAGGCTGAGATCATGGTTAATTAATTAGATGTTCTGATCGGTTATTTTCCCGGTGAAGATAAATTTAGGAGGGTGCTTGGGAAGATGAGTGGACCATAGACAATATATGGCACAATGATCGCTGATACAGTCGGGCAAGACGCTGGCGGAAGTGATGCGGGAGGGGTACATAACAATGATCCAGTCAATTAGCATTTGTGTTCCTGTTTATAATTAGGTCTGGTCAATGAGGCGATAAGCTGGTGGAGCCCAAGATTTGCAATGCAAGATTTAGCTGTATCGGCTTGGCAGGAATCCCAGTTGATGTTAAAGTCTCCGAGGAGGATCCACTCTCTGTTAATAGGAAGAGAGTGCTTCAAGGCCAGCAGCGACTCAAGATCAGTGTATGGAGTTCCTGGGGGAAGGTATCCAGTCGAGAGAATAAGCATTTTATTTGGTCCTAGGTAGAGGTGGATGCAGAGGGTTTCACAGAGGGAAGATTCATAACTGGGGTTGTGTTCTGTGAAGGAGAATTTGTTGGAGACATAGAACATGCAACCACCTCCTTTTTTTCTTAGTCTGTCCTTTCTGATACAGGAGTAGCCACAAAGCTCATTCTCCCCATCAGCATTCTTTAGTTTATTAATATTCCTGTCTTTAGGTTATTAGTATCCCTATCTTAGGTGAAAGGCAAAACATGCTTCTCCCTTCCTTGTACCCAGCCCCAACTACATGTGAACATAATCCCTATCACTTGATACTCCATAGTGTTTGCAGAAAAGGAAACCGCTACAAAATGTTGTCTTCCAGAAAGTATGTCGGGGGCCATGTCTCTGACTATGTCGAGATCTACTTTCCAGGTTCCTATCAGTTATCAGACTTATTTTATCTGGAGATATTGGGCTCGATTCAGAAAGAGCCCTTAGATTGATGCAAGGTGCATCAAAGAACTATCTTGCATCAGTAATCCCCCTTCCCCCTCATTTTGAGGGGGCTTTTTGCTCATCTTTATAATTCCCTCCCCCTTCCCCCAGTGCTTAAGGACCTGTCGTGCACTAGGAGGAGTATTTTTCTGCTTGCCACCATGTGGGGGCAGCAGAGAGTTTTTCCTATATAAGGGAAGGGATAGGCTGCAATCGGGGTTGTCTAGAGGGAGAGGGATAAGATACCTTTCAAGTTTTGTGGTAGGGAAGTGTGAGGGGGCAGCTTTAGTGGCAATGAACCGGATCCCTGGGTGAGCAACTGAGGGAGGTCATCAGAGAGGCAGTTTGCAGTCGTTTGGGTCGTGGGTCCCTGGGAGACTGGGTGGTGAGAGCATCCATGGAGTGAGTTGCAGGTAGGTAGAGTAGGACCCAGAGGACATTTTGGGTCCAGGTTGGTGGTGTGGTTTCTTGAACCATCTGGGCTGCGGAAGTGGTGGCAGGGCCTCTGCAGGGGGTCGGGGTCCATTGGCAGGGTCCTGATTCTGTTCCTTGCATAGCAGGGTGACTTGAGAGGAAAGAAGGTAGAGTTGGTGTGGCCTTCACTCAGTTTGGGGCCTGCTCAGAGGGGCAGGTCCCAAGGCTCTGGGATACAGACCCAGGGTGGGTCCTCAGGTGTGGGGTATTGAGACTTTCACCCTGAGGTCTTTTAGGCTGTGGCCCATATCATTACACAAATTGGGCAACACAGAAGAAATTTGAAGAAATTTTTATTAATTTATTTATTAAACTCTTGGATTACAAATACCTTTCAGCAAGAACTGATCATTTACAAAGGTTCCACGTCAGAGGACAGAGGGTAACATACATACAAAGGTAGACAATGACTTACAGTATTAACACGTTTTACAGTTACAGTCATAAGTGTAGGGAGAATTCAGAGGGCAGCTTAAATGAAGTCTCAGAGTAATAAAAACTATACAGGAAGGACAGTTGGGGAGAGCAGGGTAGGTGGGGAACGGAAGAGGTAGGCACGCTGAGGGGCCTCTGTTGGAGTGATGGGTGGTTAGAAGAAGTGTAAGCAGAGTTAGAGATGAAGGGGCAGATGTCTGCGAGGTGCAGTAGTGGAGGGAGGGGTTGTGAAAGATGGGGGAAGGGCAGGAGTGATGTTGTGGGGGTGTGAAAGGTGGCGGGTGGGGCGGCAGGTGCCACAAGGTGGTTAGCTGTTAAAGGTTACAGGTTGCAAGTCAGAAATGACCACGTGGAAGTCAGAAATGACCAGGTGGACAGAGAGGCAGTCCCTTTAGGAGAAGCAGTCACATTGAGTGGTTGAGGTGAGGTAGAATCGGAAATTCCTTTTGAAGGGTCCAAGCAAAGCAGAAGAAAGTGCTTCTTTGTTGAGGGTGTTGTACCACTGAAGAGCCCTGTGTGTAAATGCCCACTGGCCCATTGTTGTCCTGCACCTGGGAACCTGGAAGATTTGATGTTGGGTACTATGTATATGCTGGGTACCGTTATGGGTAGTAAGGAGCTTTTCAATACCTGGGAACATGAGCCCGAGGCGTACCTTTTTGGTTAACAGGCAGGTCTGGTATTGTATTTGACTGTGTAGAGGAAGCCAACCAGCTTGGGCATACAGGTCACAGGTGTGCATTAGGTGGGCAGTGCCCATTAGTAGCCTGCAGGCTTTGTTGAGTGACACTGAGATCCTGCGGAGGGCAGTTGTAGAGGCAGACCCATAGATGGCAAGACCGTAGTCTATGATGGAAGTGACAGAGCTGTAGATAGCCAATCTAAGGTCATCTGTAGTCATACAGTGCTTGTGCTTGTGGATCATACCAATTCATATGTTGGTGGCCTTAGCTACATTGTCTATGTGCTGAGCATAGGAGAGGGTACTGTCCAGAAAGATGCCAAGGTACTTGAGCTCAGAAACATGTTCGAGTGAAGTCCCCAAGTGGTTCTTGATGGAAAGGGGCAGAGATTTAAACTTGCTACTTGCATTACAGAATGTCATGACTTTAGTTTTGCTTGTGGTTCAGGACTAGTTTATATGTGCTCAGCCAATCTTCAACATGCTTGAAATCTAGCTGCAGCTGGTATTTCAGGAGTTTGGCATCATGGTGGCTCGTGAACAAGACTGCATCATCCGCACAGAATAGTATTTTTTGGTGGCAGATGCTAGGGAGGCATTCAAAAAAGGGGAAAAGAGTAGGAGACCCAGTATTGACCCCTGTGGGACTCCAGAGAGGACAGGCTTTTCATCTGAGGTGACACCAGCAATCCTAACATGTTGGACCCTGCCTCTGAGGTAGCTAGCAAACCACTGCAGTGTGTCATTGGAGAGCCCGATGGAAGACAGTTGCCTGGTGCCACTCTGATTGCTGTGTTTTTCTGAGGAAAGTTCAGGTCCAGAAAAGGCAATTTGAAAGTCATCTAAAAGGAAGAGATGTCTTAGAAACAAGGCTGGTCCAGGACAAGGGGGCTAGAGTGAGGCAGAGAGACAGGTTTGGGAAGAGGCAGCTGAGAAACCAGCAGGCTGCAAAAGAGGCTGTGTCAGAGTATGGGAGCGTTTGGGATGAGGCTCCAAAAAATCTGCTTAAAGAGATGTGAGAGTAGAGGCAGAAATTTCAGGTACTTACCGGTGTCAGTGAGAAATGGGAGCTTCACGCTTCTGGTCCAGTAGAGTAATTTTGGTCCTTAGTAAAGGTCTTGCTGCATTAGTCTGTATTGGTAGCAGAAAATCTCTATGCCTAAGTATGCCTGAAATGTCCCTCTTAAAAAATCGGACTATGTAAAAAGGTTCGGCCCATGGAGCCGTGTACAGTATTTTTTCCTTTAAGCAATTGGGATCCCTGAGCCCTTTTAATCATTTGCGGCCTCAGAAGAATAAACCTGATTTGTCTGGGAGAAAAACGGAGTCCAGTGTAATTAATTATACAAGGATCCAAATGAAATAATTAATCCTTAGAGTTTTTAAGAGTTCCATGGTTTTCTCTGGGTCCTTAAAGCAATCTAGTTATCTTGCCCCCTTTCACTCAGGGCTCGGGGGAGGGGTGCAGTTCCGAAAAGCCCGAAGATGAATTGTCTGGGGTCCACTCTTTCTGGTTTCAGCTGCTGGAGGGAAAAGAGAAGATGTCTCAAGGTAAGAACATTTTAGTTCCTGTTCTTATTACTCAGAGAAATGCTTGGTGAGATTCTATATCTGGGACCCCCTTCCCTGCAACACCTGGCCCCTAGACATTTGGACAGGGGGTGCTACACTTCAAACTCCAGTGCGCTAAATACATGTTCAGAAAGAAGAGCAGTCTCTGTGCAAAGTCTGCCTCATTGATGCAAGAGATTTGCTCAGTCAAAGATATGATGCATGTGGAGAGAATGCAGCAAGCCATGGTGCAAGAGCATGGGGTGTGAATGCCTCCAGGTGAGCCACAAGAGCTATGCAGGAGGTGCATGCATGCCCACACTGAGGCACCATGATGATGCAGGGGCAGGAGTGCCCCAAGATGGGTGAAAACTGAGGAGGAAGGCATAGAGTGGGAATTGACACAAGCTGCATCAAAAAGATTATGCAGTGGATGAGAACTGATGCAAGATATGGTGAGTACAGATGCAAGATATGGCAAAAACTGGTGCATTGAGCGAGACCTGTGAAAAGCCATACTATAGATGAAATGGTCATGGCAGTGACATATGCAGCCTCCATACCATCCTGCAGGGGTGTTGGGGCTGTCTCATCTTCCCTGTCTGCAGCTGGATCAGCTCCATTCTGTATGTCTCTGTCAGTTAGACTAGCGTTACCTTGATCTAAAGGATGCCTGCAATCATTGGCACAGTGTCAGGGCTCCTACCTTGGTGAATACCAGAAAAGAGGAAGTTGCATCATTTCTGTGATGCAGGTTTTGGATGTGAGCATGGCACAAGCCACTTTGGCGCAGACTGCAATGGTTTTCACGTAAGCTGCTTTCTTGAATCGCATTTGACACAAAGTTTGATGCAAGTAGCAATTTGCATCAAAGTTTTTGGCATGAGCTGCTTGCACCATTCCCAGAGCTTTCTGAATCAAGATCATTGAGTTTAATTCTGACCCTGTTTCTGCTAATTTTAGGATCTGTTCCCCCTCTGATCCAGGCTGGGCTAATACAAGAGGCCTAAAGCTAGTCCACATAAATGTGAACAGCTTAAGACTTAAAACTGATGAAATGAAAGGCTGTGCAGATATCTATAGGTATGAGATAATAGCAGCTTCAGAGACCTGTGTGTTAACATGAAGTGGTAGTAACAGGTTATACTGTAACATTTCAATTTAAGCCAGATCTCTGAAACTGCTTTTTTAGGAGACACAAAATTGGAAAGAAGGGGTTGGTGTGCCAATCTATGTACGGTAAACTCCTCCCTTAATGCCTGCCATGTTGATGTTTCTAATATTGAGACTTCCAAATGTGAGGCTCTATTTGTCAGATTATTACTTAGTGACAACAAACCACTCTAAATGGGCAGTTTATATAGCCCTCTCCAAGTGGCCTCCCTGGCTCTTGAAGTGTTAACTTTGACTCTAGCAGATCAGTCTCCAGGTGAACTAATTATCTTAAGAGCGTTAAGCCTAAACTGGACTCCGGATACTGATACTGGGATTAAAGCTCATCTACTTGATGCTATCCTTACTCAAATTATCAGTGAGCCCACTAGACTTAATACTAAATCTGAAAACTACTCCCTACTTGATTGGGTACTCATCACTAATCTGAACAGAATTTGGGCTGCAGGTATCTTCTTGGACTCTCTTAGTGACCACTCCCCTATATTCTGTATTTGGAAGAATAACTCCACTAAGGAACTGCCTAGAACTTTTCTAGCAAGATATTTCTTTAGGTTTGATGCGGGGTTATTCCTGGCTACCCTCCCCGAAGCTGACTAGAACCCTTCAGAGAGCACCCTAACATAAATGATGCCCTATACTTCTTTATTCATAACTCTTGGCAGCCAATAAGCATGCCACTTTTAGGAGGCTCAGAGTTAAATTAAATACAATAAATGGCTTGCCCCTGAGCTGAAAAAAACAAATGATCCTGAGAGACAAAGCCTTGGGAGTCTGTAACAATACAGGCCTTAAAGTTACCTGGGACAAATCCAGGTAGTTGAAAATTTGTGAAGAAAAGATGCAAAAACAGCAATGAGAGATTACATCAGGAAGCTACAAGGTAAAAATCTGAGTGACTCTAAGCAGTTCTGGTTATATAGTAACTCTTTATTGAAAGGGTGCTCTGGATCCTCAGAAGGAGATATAGTGGCAAACGGTCAGAGTATTAGTGAACTCCCGTCTATTGTCAGTGCCTTCAGTTGCTTCTTCATGGATCTAGTCGATTCAAACCAGTTCCTACTGAGTCTTCTTCCCCTCAGGATCAAGATGAAATAAGGGATCAACAACCCGATTTTAATATCTGGCTATTCTGGCACAAAAAGTGTTAACTTTGCTAAAGTGAAGTAAATCAGGTGATTGCTGGTTTTGACAAACTGGAACCAAGGCTCCTAAAACTAGCAGCCCCTGTGATTGGCCTCCTTTTTACCATGCTCCTTAAAAGGTCCTTTCTGGAAGGAAAAATACCTAAGAAATAGAAAGTGGCTGTGGTCGTACCACTTGACAAAGGAGGCCCCCAAAAACCAATGGAAAGCTACCATCTCATCTCTCTCTTTAGCCCACTGGCACAAGGTACAGGACAGGCTGATTTATAATCAACTGCAGAACTATCTAAAGCAGTACCTCCTGCTATTGCACAGGTAGCATGGTTTCAGAAAATATCAGGGTACTGACACTATCCCGATTAGTCTGATCACTGATGCTGTAAAAGCCATCAACAAAGGAATGTTGACCAGGGCTGTCTTTATTGACCTTTCAAAAGGCATTATTTGTTCAGTCATAGTCTGCTCCTCAATAAGTTAAGGCCTTGATTGCCTCTCTCACCATATGTTCACTCACTATTTGACAAACAAGTCTCAGGAGGGTAAAAGGCTGGTCATCCACTCCAATCAGAAGCCTATTGCAGACAGTGTCCCTCAGGAGTCTATCCTGGGTCCCTTACTATTTTCTTTATTCGTTAATGACACACCAAAAATTGTGGTGCTGGGAACATGCAGCTTTATGTAAATGATGTAATTCTGTGTAGAAACCCTACTGATGTTACCATGATCAATGTCCAGCTTGCTGTAGATTTTTGAATTTGAGAAAAGTGGTTCTCTGATAATGAGTTGTAATGAATGAAAAAAAAGACCAGGTTCTCGATTCTCAAAACATTCAGACTGATGCAAGGGACTTGCATCACAGAAGCTTGATGCAAGGAGTGACTAACGTCAAAAGTGATTCTATAAGACAACCTCCATCAAATCCAATGCAGCTGTGCCAAAGCCCTCTTGCACCAAGGTTGTGGCAAACAACCAGGTGTGCCAGGTCTCAAGGGGGCTTGCATCATGGTGAGGCTACAACATTCCCTTTTTCCTGATTTTAAAAGCCCTACTGTGGACACAGCAAAGGGCAATATTTAGACCAGTTAGGATGCGGTCTAAGTGGCATGCGCCATTGGGAGGGGATTGGACAATGGCTACTGGATGCAGTTGGGGCAGGGAAGGTGGCATAGGGGAGTCAGGGGGACAGCTGGGTGGCAGTTGCACTGTTGGCACCCGGCCAGGTGCATGTGCATGTGACTGTATGTACAGTCCAGTAATTGTACTATTGGCAAAGTAGGTAACTTCCCTGGCAGTCTAGTGGCCCCTCCCGATCCCCAATCTTCACAAAAATTGTCCATGTCATACTCCCAGGTGGTCTAGTGGACCCCCAGCCCCAATCTGCCCATAAATGAACTTGTTAAGAAAATCCTTTCCTGGTGATTTAGTGGTCCCCTCCAGCCCCAAAATGCGCATAAGTTAACATGTTAATGAAACCATTCCCTAGTGATCTAGTGGACCCTAACCCTGGCAGGTAGTGCCCACCACCTCTATCCCCCCATCCCAGAACCCAAGCCAGTGACCAATATAGCCCTTCTCTCACCACCATGGTCGTCTGCCGATTGAGCTTTCACTGAGCATTTACTGTATACAGTACATTCTCACTGGTTGACAGCTCAGAAGGAGCTGTCAATCAATGAGCGCGTACTGTATACAGTACGTACCCAGTGACAGCTCAGTCAGCGGATGGCCATGGTGGTAAGAGGAGGGCTGTGTCAGTCACTGGCTCGTGGTCTGGGATGGGGGAGAGGGGTGATGGGCACTACCTGCCAGGGTGGGGGATGGGGTCCACTAGACCACCAGGGAATGGTTTCATTCCATATTTGATATTTGTACTTGTATGTAATTCAGTAATATATTTTAGTGTATTGTATTGTTGTCTGTATTTATGTGCATTTTCTTTGCTAGGGTGAGGCCTGAAAATGGACTTGTTCCAGTGCCCTTACCCGATTAACAAAATAAAAATCAAATGAAATGAAAATTAACATGTTCACTTACAGACATTTTGGGGCTGGAGGGGGACTGCTAGACTACCAGAGAATGATTTTATTAACAAGTTTATTTACAGGCAGATCATGGCTGGGGGATGGGGGTCCACTAGACCACCAGGGACTATGATATAGAACATTTTGGGAGAGATTGGTGATCGGAGGGGGGGGCCCTAGACTATTAGAGAAGCTACCTACTTTACCCATGGTACCATTACTGGACTGTACATACAGTCCAATGGACACACCTGGCCTGGTGCAAAGACAGCCACTGCCATCAAGCTGTCCCCCCACCCCCCATGACACCTCCTATGCCCCATCTACACCTGGTCCCCTCCTGTCCAGTGTTAGTGTTGCACCTGGTTGGGGGGATCTGGATCCCTGCAGCATCACACGCAGGTGCACCAACTGTTTTGCGCCGAGGGCAACTTGCAGAAAACCCAGGGAGTAAGGTGTCAGGAACTTGTTTTTTATAGAATTGGGCATAGGGTTCTTGGACCACCCAGAGTTTACCACATCCCTGGACTGACACAACTTGCGTCGCTCTAAGGGATCTTTGAAAATCAGTCAATCAATCAATCAACCAAAATGTTTATTTTGCCAGCCTGAACATCATTGAGACAAGCTCATTTACAAGATAGATCTGGGATAAAACAATTGCCAACAGGGTTAAGACATCACAGGTTGAGTGATTGTACATAATGATTACATAGTAATAATAAAATCATAATAACATATAACCATCACATGTGACAAGATACTTGCACCAGAACATAGCAATAGGTTCAACAGGAGGTAGTGCCATATAAATACAATTGCATGGATACAGATATATGGACGTAAGGTAATGAGCTAAAGTTTAGACAGTAAACATCATTGGAAGAGTCATAGTGAGCAGGAGTGGCAGTTCCTCTAGCAGCAAAGTGTGAAGAAGATTGAGATGTAAGAGTCCTTTGATAAGTACTGTAGGCATGGCCTGGCAAGTGGGGTGGGAAGGGAAGGGGGGTATAGGGAGTGGGGAGGGAAGGTCAGCCGAGATAGGAGAGGGTTGGACATGATGGCCTAGGGAGGAAGAACTGTTTGAAGGAAAAGCACAACAGATGCCACAGGCAATGGTTGGGGTTTAAGTTCAATATTTGAAGCAAAGATGGATCATGATGTTGGGACCTTGATTAGGACAATGACAGAAGGGAGGACTCAAATGATGCCTCAGGCAATGGTTGAGGCTTAAGTCCAGAATAAAAGAGCCAGCCTGGTGGCGCTGAAGGTTGGGGTGCTGGACGCCACACTTCGCGCCTTGCCGGTGACCTGGGTTCGGGAATGAGCCCGGGTCATCGGGGGTCAGCAGGGGAGGAGAGAATCGAGCATCCATAGACTACTCTTCTCTCCTGGGAAGGGGTAAGGGGACCATCCTGTGCACGTAGCAGCACCTGGCGATGGCTGGGTGTACTACAGCTGCAGGACTCAGATAATGGTCTGCAACATTGGGTGGCTGCCCTCTGGACATGTGTGAGTAGGTGCATGTAATTGGTTGGGCAACATTGCACTGGCCTCGTTGGGGGAAATAAAGTTGAAAATCCCTCCCACTCTAGTGGTATCTGCCCCATGTCCACTGCTGCGTGTAAGGATGCACGCTCCAGTTCCCTCCCCTGCACAGGCTGCCCCTCCAATCCTCTAGATAGCACACTGGAGGTAATGGTGGTCCTTTCTGGAGGACTCAGACCCGGGGGACTCGGGCATGTCACGCAGGTGATGGGGGAGGCCCAGTCCGGAATCAAGTGAGCCGTGCTTCAGGCAGGACAGGAGAAACCAATGACTGAGTTACCCATGCTGGAGAGAGTCTGGAGGTAGGGAGTGCAGAAAAAGAGTTAAAAAAAAAAACAAAAGTCCAGAATTTAAAGCAGTAACAAATGACCTTGACTTGGAACAATGATAGACCTCAGAGAAGGTCCTCAGGAACAAATATTTGAAGAGGGAGAACATCACAGGGGAAGCAAGCCTTAAGGTTTTCTGGATCTTATTCCAGAGCGTAGGAAGAGTGAAGCTTATTGAGGCTCTATCAAAGCACGTTTTAACTTTAGTGATAGCCAGAGATAAGATGGTAAGACTTCTGAGAAAATAGGCACTAGTAATGCAGGGAGTTAGGCAGCTCGTGAGGTACTGAGGAAATGTATGAGTGATTGCCTTATATGTCCATAGAATAACATTATTTTGCCTCCTGAAGCTAAGGGAGCTCCAGCCTACAGAACAATAGAGGATGCAATGGTGGGTGTCATAAGGGGTATCCGAAATGAACCTAAGGACACTGTGATATTGGGTATCAAACTTGGAGAGAGCTGTGCTAGTACTATGGCCATATAGGAAGTCCACATAGTCTAGGAGAGGCAAGAAAGTAGCTTGGACTAGGAGTTTTCTAGCCTCCTGGGTTAGTGAGTGCAAGAAAATACCAAGCCTTTGACACAGTTTCTTAATGAGTTCATCAATGTTATCAATGAAGGACAATTTGTAGTCAATCCAGACTCCCAGGTATTTGAATATTTCCATGAACTCCAGGGCTTCTCCCAAAAGGATGCCTATGTGAGGAAACTTATCTGTTTTTTGTTTTGGTTTTTTTTTGAGATGCGGTGCCAGTGGAGAGAAAATCATGGTCTTAGTTTTTTGGCATTGAGCAGGAGTTTCAAGTTGAGTAGATTTTTTTGGAGGATGTCAAAATCATTCTGGAGGTCCAAAATGGTTTGATCTGGAGTTGATCTGCCAATGTATAGCACTGTATCATCAGCAAAGAGATGGATACTAGATGACTTGAGGCCAGTGTCAATTTGATAAATATAAATTGCAAAGAGAAGTGGACCAAGTATGGATTCTTAGGGGATACCTTTACGGAGTATTTTTTTTGGAGCTAGGTCTCCTTCAGCCTTGACCTGCTGCTCTCTGTCCACAAGATAGTTTGTGAACCAACTTAGGGCCAGGTTGACCACCCCAAGTTTCTTCAGGGTCACTAGGAGTAAATCATTGTCCACCGTGTCAAAAGCCTTGCTAAGGTACAGAAACAAGGTGCATATGCATTGTTTGTTATCAAGTGCAGACTGCTAGTCATTTATAACCTTAGCAAGGGCAGTAGAGATACTATGCATGGGATGGAAACTGGATTGAATTGGGTTTGGTAGATTAAAACTTTTCACATGATATCTGAGCTATTCATTTACTACCTTCTCCAATAGTTTTGACAAGGCTGGGAGCAAGGAGATTGGGCGGTAATTATTTAGGTCACAGGGGTCCCCTGATTTGAACAGAGGGATGACATGGGCCGTCTTCCAGACCTTGGGGAGGGAGCCAAAAAATCAAGCCACAAGTGTGTTCTCTTTAACTCAAAACACCTTGGAACCGATAGGTAATGCTTGGTCACACTAACCACTTTATCTGTCTCAGAAATTGTAGTGGTGGACAAGCTAGAGTTCCTTGAGGTCTATATTGACCTAGAAATCACTTTCAGACCTCAGATAGATTACATCAAAAAATCTGTCCACCAGAAAATTGGGCTACTATACTGCCTGGGTGATTTTCTAACCCCAGTCTCAAGGCTTGCCATAGCAAAAAGCACCTTGCTCCCCTCACTGCTATTTGGTGTCCCGATAATTTGGTCCCTCAGGCACTCTGAGACAAAGAGACTCAAGGTTCTATATAAAAAAATTAGTCACTTTACATCTGGGGTTTCTCCCAGTAACATCACTGTGAAGTTCTTGCTTCCTTAAACTGGTCCTCCTCAGATAGTAGGATGTTGTATCCCCTTCCATGCCTGACATTTAAACTTACAAAAATTTACACCCAAGTCTAAATAGGTGATTAGTTTCTAAACCTAAGAGGTGCCTGCTCTGGTCCTCAAACTGTAAGCTGCTTGAAGTAACCAAGGTATAAATTAGTACAGGAAAGAGGTCCTACAAATACTCTGCCCCATCTCACTGAAATTCTTTCCAGCTAATCATCAAAACTCCTCTTCTCTCGGAGGTTTTAAAAAAGGGCTGAAGACCTTTCTATTGATATGCTGTCACTGTCCTTGTTACTGTTTAATGATAGTCTGAACAAGAGTGCTTCCTTCATGTCATTCTAACAGATTTTTGCTCAGTTTTTGTGCTGAGATTCACTCTAGTTGTATCTCCATGTCATGTCGTAATTTATCTATGATGCACTATGTACTCTATGTATTTATATTGTCCCAACTCTTTGCAAAAATGTATGCCTTATATTCTTACCGCCTGTATATTTGCTTGTAATTAATCCAATCCCTTGTAAATGACAGTCTGCTTTGTACTGCACTAGTACTGTCTGTATATCTGCCTGTAATTAATCCCAGGTCACCCTTGAAGTACATCTGCCTGTAATTAATCCCAGGTCACCCCTGAAAAATATGGCCTCTGGTCTCACTGGGCCTAACCCATTAACAAAACTCAATAAACAAACACATTTTTCCTTTCTAAAAGTTTTTTATTTTCTGTTTCATTTCACAGGTGCAACAATATGAGGAGTGTACTTAGGACTAAATAATTTATATCTTGTATTCTCAGATCTCTTTCCATTTTGTCATGAATGCCTTCTCCTCAGGTAAGCAATCCATCACTATTTTCTCCAAAAGTTTATTGACATGCAAAACATTGTGATCTCATGCTCAGACCTCCTCTTCCTCTTCCAGCTCCTCCACCACTGTGTGAGGTCTTATTAAAGTGAACCTGCACTCTGTATTCAGCCTGAATACCAATCATCTACCTGATGCACCAAAAGGAGCCAGGTGTACTCCACCAGATGAAAGTTGGTGCTGGGCAGGAGCTGCTAGCCCCCTAGTCAAGCACAGTACACCAAAGGAAGCTGGCACTCACACATAGGATGTAGGTCCTGAAAAATTAAGACATCCTGACTCACTAAAGCAGGTTCAAAAAAACTGTTATTGTAAATCCCAATGCAAAACAAGTAGAAGGGAAGAGAAGGATCCATGACCACTAGATGCCCCAGTGCTTCAACTGGACATAAAATCCTTTGTATGAGTGCCTGGCTTTCTATGGTGTGCCATCTACTTGATGCTGCTGCTTCTTGATTCTACATTGTCACACAACTGAAAAATACCTGAAATGAGAGAAAGAGATATAGAAGGGCTGGCCCACTAGCACAGCTGAAAGATTTGCTGCTGTGATGTGGGCATCCCTGGTTCAGGAATGCACTTGGGATGCTCGAGGGCCAGCTGGGGTGGGTGGATTGAGTGGCCAGGACATACTCTCCACCTCTGGGGGGAGGGGGTATAATGACTCCAGTCCAGTGCTCCTGGGTGACCATGGGAAGCACCGATACTAGAGCACAAGCTAGAGCCATTCCAGGGAAGGTTTGTTGGATGCATGACATGGCTACGACATGGTGTTCATTAGACATACCCCCCACAACACTATAAGAAAAATCATCTGGCACACATATGAATCCCCACCACCTGTGGGGACCCAGGGTACCCACCCATCCATTACCTGCCACCCCAAGAGTTAGCACTGAGGGGCTCTAGGGGCTCTGCCCTAGGAGTAATCCAGGGGGCACTGAAGCAGAAGGACACCGGGGCTCACTCACAGGATGGGGTGGCTGAAGGAGATTCAGTGCTGGAAGCCAAAAAGCATAGTAAGCAAAAAAAAAAAGAAAAAGAAACAGAAATAGAAAACAGAGAGTGACATATGAATAACATATAAGAATTTAAAACCAAAAATGGAAAAAAATTAATTCTTACTTTTCCTGGTAGGAAACGCTACTAAATTAAATAACTAGATCCAGGCCAAACCTATGCAAAAACAGGATTTTATCACCCAAGTGATAAATACCTGGAAAGAGAGAAACATGAACAAAAGATAGTTTGAAACTAAACACACATGGCTCCATTTTCAGAGCAGGTTGGTTGCATATGAAAAGAGGTGCACTGCACAAAACAATAGGACAGGCTGGCTCTGGAGCCATTTTCAAACAGATAGTGCAATCTGACCTGACTGAGCTATCTGTTTGAATATCAAACCCCAGTAGCAAGGCCCACAGCAAGTGGTCGCCATGTTTGGCACAGCACTATTTGAAGGTGTGCATGGCATTAAGGGGCCATATGCCTGCCCAATTTGGGCTCGTTGTATGTGAATGCCCGGCCCAAGCTCTCAGGGCTAGGTCCCCCCCAGCCCTGATCTCTGTACCCTTATGTAGAAACACACAAACAGCCTGAATCCCTGTTCACAAAGAAAAATAAACTAACATTGGTGGTGCAGTGTCCCTCCCTAGCCCCAATCCCCTTCAAAAAAAAAAAATAAAATAACATTGGTGGTGCAGTGTGCCTCCCTAGCCCTGATTCCTTCCCTGATATTTCATTCAACTTCTCTGGTGGTAAATTGGTCCCTCCATAGCCCCGATAGGAGACATAGTACTACTCAAAGATATTCATCTGGATCTATGCCCCAAACCGGCATTATTATTTCATAAAAAAATAAATATCCAGAATTTCTGGTCACTACAATTCAGCAGGAGAAGTGCTGTTGTGAAATATTTAACACAAAGGAGAAGCAGCATATTATTTCAGAAAGACCATCTCATTTTATTTCATCGTGTGAAAATTTCCAGATGGGAGAATTTATTAGACTGGGAATTTCTGGGCCCTAAAGTTCATCCCCTAAAGTGCATTACAAGAACTCTGTTGGTGGGCATGTCACACAGTGTGGCACATTGTAGCATCATGCAGCAGCCTCATTTATTTTTTCTGGTAGTTGAAAAAATTCTGGGAGCACAATAACTGAGATATAATTTGCCATAGGTTATAACAGCAAGCATGCACCGAGTCACTCAAAAAACAGCCTTCCCTGATTGACTGTTCATCTCTGACTGGGTGGAGTAAAAAGTTTTAAAACATGGTGGCTCCTTATCCTGCATAGCGAAAAGCCTCCAGACCAAGATTCCTCATTGTTTTTTCTTAAAAAAAAAAACAACAAAAAACTTAAATGCAGCTCAGCATTTAAAAACAAGAAAAAAATCTATCTGGTTGATCCTGCCATTCAGAACTAGCAGTGCAGAACAACTACGAGTAGGAACCAGGAACATGTCCAATGTGCCTAAGGTAAGCTTGATTGCTATAGCGATCTAAATTACCAAAAGAGCAAATCTACAAGTAAACTAAATGCCAAATGAAATTAAAAAAAGCTCTATAAAAGGAAAAAAAGAGACATAAAAGTGTATGTGTGTGTGTGTGTGTGTGTGTGTGTGTGTGTATATATATATATATATATATATATATATATATATATATATAGTGCTTTCCTTACAATTCCATAAAGTGCATTTTAACCCTTACAGAAATAATTATATGAAATGTTTTCATGCTGTACACATAAAATTACCCAAGTGATATGTGTGCTGCAGGTATGATTTAAATGTTAAACTGGAACCGATTGCATGAATATGGCATGTGTGCAGCAAGGTAGTGTGGAAACCATGATTTTTATGTTAAATTGGAAAAGACTGCATGCATGTGGCATGCGTGCAAAAAGCAAGTGGCCGCTGATAACTGCACATGTAAAAGTTAAGTAAGTTATTCAGGATCACACCATACACAAGTGGGGGTTGATGAGATTCAAGCCCAGGTCTTTATGCTGCCAAGTCTCCTGGCTTGCAGTTCAGTGTCTTTAACCACTAAGCTATACTGTCTGCACACATATGGCTCGCTTGTAGTTCAATACATACTGTATCTGACTACATCTGTACACATGCGGCATGCTTGTAGCCACTGCTATGCTTTTCAGTTTTCATCTCATACTCATCTCAGTTTCACAGTTGAATTGTAGCACATATACCAATGGAAACACATGTGTTTTTTACCAGCCCCAATACACAAACTTACCAAAAAAAAACACCTAATTACTTCTGTCTGGCCTGTACTACTACTATTTCTCTCCATAGTTTGAATGTTTCCACACAAACAGACTTTAAGGTGCAAACACAAAAGTAGCAATAACTTGACACACACCCACATGGTCAGTCCTCCCCCCCATGCACACACATTGTAGAGGGTATGACTGTGCTGCCTGCTACAGACAACCCACCAAGTATAGATATAAGTAAAAAGTATTTACTTGGGTACTAGGGAGCAAGAGGCAGGAGTCTTTACGAGATGATACTCATAGTTCAGAGGGCTGGGGCATATCCATTGAAATTAAAAGACTTGAGTTTTTTTTTATTATCATTTTATACATTATGATGGTGAGTTGGAGAATAATGAAGACCACTATTCTACTAACAAGGCCCTTGTTAGTTGAGTGGTGGCCTTCATTAATCTCCAACTCTCCATTAATAATGTATAAAATAGTAATAAAAATAACTCTATTCATTTTAATGGTGCACACCCCTGCAGTCTCCAATGCCATAATGTGCCTGAGCAGGGGATGTGGAGGAGACCAGCTTCTCTGGGCCGGGGGAGCATAAGCCTGACTATAGTGGGGCTCCAATAGTCTGTGCATACCATACTGCTCAACTGTCCGTGAATGGAATTTTAAGTGTTCATGTCCCTCATTTCAGTGACAAAATGTGAGATACAGTGCATGCTTCCAAGACTCTATGCAGCACAAAGAGTGCTGAGCATGGCCATAGTGTATATGATCAGTACAGAATGACAAAGGGAAAGTAAGTGAGATGAAACAGTCATGGAGAAACAGATTTGTAGCACTAAATATGCATAAGGGATTTGCATGGTCCAAAACAAAAAGGATAGGCTTTACAACACAGAGGCCCCGCTCAGGGATTTGGCTTCATTGGGGAACTGGGGGCCAACCTGGAGTGATGCAGGCCTAGACTGGTGTGATGGTCTGCATCTGTCCAGGAGGGGAACCAGGATCCTACAGTAGGTGATAGGTTTAAATGCTTCATTGGCAAACATTTAAACTAGCCAAGGGGGGAGGCACTGAAAAGGAGAAGGGAAATCCTAGCCCCCCCAAAAAAAGTCAGGGTAGTAAGTGAGGTAAACACCAAGTTAGAGATGTTGATAGGGAGAAGGGTAAGGGTAAATGGAGAAAGTGACAAAGGCAATAAGGACAAGGCAAAAGGGATAAGGCCATCAGGAAATGGAGGGCAATGAGTACCAATGCCCATAGTCTGGGCAACAAGCTCCCTGAACTGGTGGCCTTGATGGAAGATGGATGCCTGGATATCATAGCAGTCACAGAAACATGGTACACAGAGAACCATGACTGGGATGTTAACATACCAGGGTACACAACTTACAGGAGAGACAGGGAGGGGAGAAGATGGGGAAGAGTAGCTCTCTATGTAAGGGAAGGGATAAAAGCAACTGAACAAAACAGTAAGCAGGTAGGAGAGGAGGCACTGTGGGTCACTTTAGAGACTGGAAATGGCACCACAATCTGCACAGGGGTTGTATACAGACCCCCATGTCAGGGGGAGGAAATGGACAAGGATATGATAGGAGTCATTCTTAGGATGGCAGAAAAAGGGGAGATATTGTTGATTGGAGACCTGAATATGCCAGATGTTAACTGGAGCACATTTCCTGCAGCCACATCCAAGAGCAGGGCCATTCTCAATGCCCTACAGGTGGCATGCCTTAGACAGCTAGTTTTGGAACCCACTCATGAGGGAGCAATCTTAGACCTTGTACTCTCAAATGGGGACAGTGAGAAGAATTTCACATCTAGAAGTGGGTAGCCATCTGGGAACAAGTGACCACCAAACAGTGTGGTTCATGATAAACTCAGCTACAGAGTCAAACCATACATAAGTGAGGGTACTGGACTTCAGGAAGGCTGACTTTGGCAAGATGGGAGAATGCCTTAGAAAAGCACTAGCAAATAGGCTAAAAGAAGGGGTGGAGCAACAATGGGGAACCATCAAAACTGCCATCACAGAGGCAACAAGCCTTTGTGTGAAGCAAATAAACAAATCAAAATGAAAGAAAAAGCCACTATGGTTCTCAAAAGAGGTGGCAGGGAAGGTCATGGAGAAAAAGATAGCATTCAGGAAGTATAAGAAAACACAGAAGGAGCAAGACAGAGAGCTGTACCAGTTAAGGTAGAAGGAAGCAGGGAGGGAAGTCAGAATAGCAGAGGCCCAAACTGAGGAAAAGATAGCAAACTCATTTAAGAAGGGGGATAAAACCTTTTGTAGGTACATCAGGGAGCATAGAAAGACAAAGAGAGGGATAGTGAGGCTGAATAGAATGGACGGTGGGTGGGCAGAGAGGGACAGTGAAAAAGCAGGGATACTGAACGAATATTTCTGCTCAGTATTCACAAAAGAGGAGGAGGAGAGGTGCTTAATCAATTAACAGAAGCACTCTGTATGGGGGGGGGGGGCGATCCCAGTCCTTCACAGAAGAAAGGATTCTGAAAGAACTCCTAAAACTGAAGATGGACAAAGCAATGGGGCCTGACAGAATTCACCCCAGAATTATAAAAGAATTAAGGGGAGAACTAGTGAAACCACTGACTACCCTTTTTAACAAATCATGTGAGGGTGTTGTGGTACCAGAGGACTGGAGGAAGGTGGATGTGATTCCCCCTGACAAATGTGGGACCAAGACAGAGGCAGGAAACTACAGACCTGCCAGTTTGACCTCTGTGGAAGGGAAAATGTTGGAATCACTTCTGAAGGAAAGAATTGTTGAGTACCTAGAGGCCAATGGGGCTCAGGACTCAAGGCAGCAATAGTTCACAGCAGGAAGGTCATGTCAGACGATTCTAATTGATTTCTTTGACTGGGTGACCAAAGTAGTAGACCAGAGAGGGGCTGTGGACATGGCCTACCTAGACTTTAGCAAGGCATTTGACACAGTCCCACATAAAAGATTAATAGCCAAATTAACCAGCCTAGGAATGGGTCCCAGTGTGGTAGCCTGGGTAAAACATTGGCTGGACAACAGGACACAGAAGGTAATTGTAAATGGAGTCCACTCTGAAGAAAGAGGGGTTACTAGTGGGGTCCCGCAGGTTCGTACTGGGTCCAGCTCTTTTAAATGTCTTTATAAGTGACATTGCAGAGGGACTGGAAGGAAAAGTATGCCTCTTTGCAGATGACACAAAGACCTGCAACAGGGTTGATACACAAAGAGGTGTGGAAAGGATGAGAAGAGACTTGGCAAGGTTGGAGGAATAGTCAGAAGTATGGCAGCTTGGATTCAATGCAAAAAAGTTCAAAATAATGCACCTAGGAAACAAAAATCCAGGGGAAGATTACACAATGGGCGGAGGTAGCAACAACAAGAAAAATGAAAAGGGACCTGGAGGTAATCATATCAGATGACCTTAAAGTTAGCAAGCAATGTGAGAAAGCAGTAGGGAGGGCTGGGGGATACTGGGATGTATAGGAAGAGGCATCACCGGCAGAAAACAGGAAGTTGTTATCCCTCTGTACAGACAGTTGGTGAGACCCTATCTGGAGTACTGCGTCGAGTTCTGGAGACCAATGTGAGGAAGTATTTTTTCACAGAGAGGGTGGTGGATGCAAGTAACAGCCTTCCTGAGGAGGTTGTGGGGTCTAAAACTGTGGAAGAATTCAAGAATGCATGGGACAAACATAAGGCAATTTTTGTGGGGGGGTAGGAAGAAATAGGGTGCTGGTTAACTAGGATCTGCAGCTTATCCTGTAGGTAGGGAAATGGGCAGACAAGGTGGGCCAAGCGGTCCTTATCTGCTATCAAAGTCTATGTTTCTATGTTTCATACATCTGGAATGGGGATGTTGACTGGCTATATATCCTAGGCATTTAATGGATTAAGCAAACATTACTTTACAAATTAATGGTGATTTAATGACAAAAATCAAAAGCCATTAAACAACTTGCAAAAGGATTAGAATTAATGAGTTTACCTAATTTTTATGGAAATCCAAATAAGAATGTATTTTAATGACTCTAATTGCTAGCAGTAGTAATAATAATAATTTTATTTATATAGCACTTTCATTTTGCAAAGCACTGTACAGCTTAAAACACTACAAAATCAAATATTAAAATCAGGTATCAAACATAGATAAAACAATCAAGTTCAAAAAACATTCAATATTCT
Source organism: Neoceratodus forsteri (assembly GCA_016271365.2). Taxonomy (NCBI): domain Eukaryota; kingdom Metazoa; phylum Chordata; order Ceratodontiformes; family Ceratodontidae; genus Neoceratodus; species Neoceratodus forsteri. The sequence continues at coordinate 574,824,793 of CM057449.1, read as the reverse complement.
ATAAAGGTCATTTGCCAAAGATGGGTTTTCATACCCCCCTCTTAAATTCCTCCACGGAAGTGCACTCCCGTAACCGGTGACGTAGTGAATTCCAAAGGGTGGGTGCAGCATAAGAAAATGCCCTACAGCCAGATGATTTAAGATTCACTCATCGGCCAAGCAGAGTGATCGACCAGGGCAGTAGGGAACTAGAAGTTCTTTCAGATAGGCCACATCCTGACCGTGAAGGGCTTTGAAAGTCAGTAAACCGACTTTAAAGGTGATCCACCACCGTGTAGGCAGCCAGTGCAGCTCACGCAGTACCGGGGTAATATGACAGGACCTACTAGAGCCAGTCAAAACCTGGGCTGCTGCATTCTGCACTAGCTGCAGCCGGCAGATTTCAATCCCTGAAAGCCCAAAGTAAAGGGAGTTGCAATAGTCCAGACGCGAGTATACAAAGGCGTGGGACCAACGTTGGAAGGTCGCCAGACAGAACCAGGTGCCTAACTCTGGCGATATTCCTAAGATAATAGAAGGAAGTCCTGATGACCGCTGACACCTGTGACTGCAGTGTCAGCCTGTCATCCAAGAAAACCCCCAGGTTACGCATCTGTTCAGAGGTCGGAAGTGAAATGCCACCAAGAAAAATTCCTGAGGGTGTACCAACAGACAACCCCTCTATCTGGCGACCCGGGTCCACAACCAAAACCTCTGTCTTTTCTGAGTTCAACTTCAGCCAACTAGAATCCATCCTCTCCTGGATATCTTTCAGGCAGTTGTTTAACACTGAGAGAGCTCCATCCTGGTCGGGTGCAAAAGACAGGTATAGCTGGGTATCATCTGCATAGCAGTGAAACCTCAGCCCATACCATCTTACAATGTCTCAGAGGGGCAGCATATACACCACAAATAGCATGGGAGACAGCACTGAACCCTGAGGCACTCCATACAACAAAGATGCTGGGCCCGAGGAAAATATGCCTCAGGCATTCTATCAACACCATGTGATCCACGGTGTCAAAGGCTGAATAGAGATCAAGGAGAACCAAGATGGAACATCTCTTCTGATCTCCCACCATCAGAAGATCATTAAGCACCCGAACCAGCACTGTCTCGGTGCTATGTCTTTTACGGAAACCAGACTGGAGGGGTTCGTAGATGTCATGGATGGTTAAATGGTCCTCCAATTGGGCTGCCACTACCTTCTCAATCACCTTCCCGATAAAGGGTAGGTTAGAGATGGGTCTGTAGTTTGTGAAACAGTCTGGGTCCAAGGTAGCTTTCTTCAAGAGTGTTGTCACCACCGCCTCTTTCATGGAGTTAGGGAACTCACCTGACTCCAAGAAGCACCAGACTATTCTCACAAGGTCTGGACCAATGATATCACTACAACCCAAAATTAGGGAAGCCCATCCAGGGTCCAAACTACAACATGTAGGGTGCACACTATGGATAACCCTCATGACATCTACGAAATCAGATCGACTGAAGGAACTCCAAGAAAACTGAGATACTGTGAACTCGCACTGTTCAACAGCATTCCCCTTAGAGAGTGCTGGTTGCAGATCCGCCCTGATGTCAGCCACCTTAGTTGCAAAAAATCGAGCAAGCTCGTTGCACTCTAATTGCGAAAAGGCTTTCAGAACTTGCAGACAGGCTGGGTTGCACAGTCTGTCTACAGTTCAAAAAAGCTGAGCTGGTTGATTCCGAGCAACTGCAATTTCCCTGGACAGGAATTCTGCCTTCTTACGGGTGATTGCAGATTGATAGACTAAATAATGGTCCATCAATCTAAGGTGGTCGGCTTCAAGGGCGGACCTGAGCCAGCACCGCTCTAACCTTTGCCCCTGTCTCCGCATCTCCCTCAATGTCCCATCAAACCATGGGCACTTGGGGTGAAGGGATAGGGGGCATACACAGACAGGAGCAATAGAATCCAGAGCCACTATGACAGCCGTATTATAAGCCAACATGAGGATCTCTGAACTACTGCTCGCCAACATGAAGATGAATAGCACACCACCGTGGGGATTAAAGTACAACACATGCCGCTACTGGACAGAGGTCAAGGACCACTGCAAGGCCTTGGGGAGTAAAATCCCATAAAGGGCAGTACCTAACCATCCACAGGGGTAGGCCTTCTCGGGGGGTGCAAAAACTGAACCTCATGGTGTAGTGATCCGACCAAGCAAATGGTTCCACCCCTAAGTCAGATGTTTCGATCCCTAGTAGGAAGATTAAGTCCAGAGAGTGTCTAGATTTATGGGCAGCGGTGGAAACCACCTGTGTAAGGCCCAAAGAAATCATTAATTGGAGGAAGTAATTACCAAATTGAGAGAGTTCATCATCGACCCAGGCGTTAAAGTCGTCCAGAACCATCAATCTGGGTCACTCAAACGCCATGTCGATGATGAAGTACGCTACTTCCTGTAAGAATCGCATCCCATCCCTGGGTGGACGGTAGATGAGAACCCTATCAACCCTGGGACCTATTATGCATACAGAATTTTAATTCCTCCCTGTCCAACCCATACTCCTCTTCCTACTGCTACCAACCTGAGAAGCCACCAATCCCTTCTTGCCATCCCAGCCATGCTTAAACTCCTTTTATGGTCTTGACACCCACCACCCCCACTGGCACTATGTTCCACAGCTCCAACACCCTTTCTGTGAAATAGAACTTCCTCACATCACTCTTTTTTTTGTAAATTTTATATTGTCATATTTGGGAACCGCTGCAGGTTTTATTGACGATCTGAGTATTCCTATTAATATACAGATGTCTTCTTTCTGTAGCATCCCAAATCACTCTGTTTTATTGTTGCATTCTTCTGGGTATCCTCCGGTGGTGGTGGGAGGAGTGGGGGGGATAGGTGGAGGGACTGGGGGTATGTGGGGGTGGGGGACTTGTGAAACCTTTATCTAAATTGTACACTAGCCAAGTTTATTACTATTTCTGTTATTCTTGGTTATTGTATCTAAGGTTTGATAATTTCTTTTCTGTGGAATACTGTTCTTTCTACTGGTGTTCTTAATAAAGTTTATTCAGTTCAAAAAAAACTTTTTTTTTGTCAGTTCAGTACAACATAAATAGTACAGGGTACATAAATAACCACTTCAGGACAATACAAACACATGATGTAAGAGTTCATTCGAGTTCCTTCCATATATAATACTCATATTGTTTTATAATGCTTTATGAGGTATGTATCAACGTAAAGTTAAGACAGTATTAAGACACCGTAAAGGCAATGTTAGGAAAAGAGCTTAACAAAACATCTCTCGGTAGCCACCCGCCTGCATATCCTACCCCACATATAATATACTCTCCTGTTGTGTAGAGAACTCAGCAATAAACCCTGATTAGGTCACTCTTATGAGGCTGGTCTCCCTACAGCTCCCCGACTTATAATGCAGGGAACCACTGGGAGGCAATTGCTCTCTCTAGTGGGTCCCAGATTGTACTGTATTTGGCTTCTTGGCCTAGGACATTGTACTGCATATGTTCCAACTTTATTGCCTCGGTAAGCATGCTTATCCATTGGGCTACCCTCGGTGGGTCTTCAGAACACCAGGCTTGGGCAATGCATCATTTAGCCACCACTATACCTATCTCCCATAATGGGTGGTTACCTTTACTCCCCCCACTACCTCGTGGTAGGCCCAACAGTATAAGTACAGGGTCCATATTACTGTTAGTCTCCAGTATTCAGTCTAGTACTCTATTTCTGACTAGAATGCATTTACCTTGGGCAATCCCACAGGAGATGGATGAAGGTTTCTTCATGCATTTTACACTTAGGGCATAGGCTAGACTTTTGTGGGTTTGTTCTCTGAGCTAGGGCCGGCGAAAAAAATATGTCCTGTGCAAGATATTGAAATGGATGGCCCGAACTCTATTATTTTTAGAGCAGGCCATGTCCCTCTTCAATATCCTGTCCCAGTCACCCTTTGTTATATGTTCTGGTGATAAATTCCCCTCCCACCAATTCTTGACAGTGACCAGGGGGTCTGGCAAGCCTCCCAGTAGCATAGCATACATCCTAGTTAAAGGCCTCAGTTTCAGTCTATTAACTTCACTAAGAAGTATCTCTTCAAGGGGAGATCGCTTCAACTTTGGAGAGCAATTGGAGGGATCTCCTCTACCCAACAGTTTTGATTGAACGTTTAAGTATACAAAAAGTGTCTCGAGGGAAGGTCAAATTCCTTAGACAAAATTTGGAATGATTTTAAAGACCTGTCCTCTACCAGTTGTGATAATTTTTTCAGGCCTTGGTCTCTCCAAATATGGAGGGCTATCCGAGTCATGGGGTGGGGTTCCTTGTGTCCCCATAACACCTGTTGTATATAAGCCTCTGGGGACAAAGAAATGGGATAATGCAGCAAAGCATGTGCCCCAACCATACTTTAACAGTAGTTTGAGTGCAAACATTTTTACTAAATTTCACTATTTTATGGCTCAGGGAGGTTGCAAAAAGAGCATAATATAGGGGGCCCCATACATTTCTTCCTCTAAGGAACCAAATCATTTTTAATGCTTGTCTTCACCAGTGTATCTGTTAGGAAAGACAATTGAGTGGCCTGATAGTAATAATAAAAATATGGTAGTCCTAATCCTCCCTTATACAGAGGCACGTGCAATGTTTCTTGTTTGATTCTTGGTTTGCGATTCCCCCAAAATAGGGTAATCATGGCAGTACGTATTTGATTCAAATATTTCCTTGGAACCCAAGATGGAAGAGTTTGAAATAAGTATAGACACTGCAGGAGCACACATATTTTAACTAAGTTGACTTTGTCAATTAAGGTTAGAGGGAGTGTCTTCCAGAGGTCGCAATTTGATTTAATCTTGGCCACTAGCGGTTTATAATTAATTTCAGTTAGAGTGGACATTTTGCTGGGTATTAAGATCCCCAAGTATTTTATAACAATACATGGGTTAATTACTGCACCCGCTATCTGCACAGGATCCATCTCCCCTCCCCACAGAAATTCACTCACTTTTGGCCCAATTGATTTTATGGCCAGAGATAGGACCGTATTCCTGAAAGAGCGCAGTCAGCGCTGGGAAAGCATCCATAGGGTTATTGATAAAAAGAAGTATATCATCTGTGAAGAGGGATAGGATATGCTCCCTACCCCCAGATGTGAAACCCTTTATATCCGTGTGAGACCTGACAGCCTGGGCTAACACTTCTATCATCAATACGTATAGAAGGGGAGACAGGGAGCATCCCTGGTGGGTCCTTCTGTATAGTCTGAAGGGAGACAATAAAGTGACATTTGTCAATATCTAGGCATGGGGAGATTTGTAAAGGGTTGCTATTCACACTCTAATGTTGGGACCAAAGCCGGATTTTTCCAGGACCTGGAACATAAAGGGCCACTCGACCTGAACAAAGGCCTTTTCGACATTGAGGGCGAGAAGGCCATGACCCCCCCCCCACCACCTCTTGCCTTCCAATGCTGTATTATATTAAGAGTTCATCTGATGTTATGTTTTGCCTGTCTCCCCTCCACAAAACCTCCCTGATCCTTATGTATAAGATGAGGCATAATCGGCTGCAGCCGAAGGGCCAGCAGCTTAGCTATAATTTTATAGTCAGCATTTAAAAGTGATATTGGCCTGTAAGAAGTACAATTTTTAGGATCTTTGCCTGCTTTCAAGAGAACATTGATAACAGCTAGTTTTTATAATGCTGACAATGTCTGCCCATCCAGTACCATATGTCCCATGATGTCCCGCAGTTCCACCCAAAACATTTTGTAAAATTCCATAGGAACTCCATCTGGGCCAGGTTCTCTTCCACTATTAGAGATTGATAGGGCCTTATGTATTTCTTCCAGGGTCACTGGAAACTCCAGAGCCTCTGCCATATCGAGGAGGAGGGTTGGGAGGGACACTTGTTTGAGAAAAACTTCCGGATCTTTATTAGAAGGGGCTTCAGAAGCATACAGAGCTTGGAAATATGCCTTAAATGTATAATTTATAATATTTGGACAGGACATATTTTGACTATCCAGGCCAAGAATATTACTCTATTCTAAATTATCTATTTTAGTTTCTAGTTCCTGTTCCTCTCTTTGTTCTAGTTTCATTTTATGCTCAGCATAGGCTATCGTTGGCCCTCACAAGTACACTTTGAGGGTTTCCCATGTTATAATGGCATTGGTGTCCTCTATTTTATTGTACTCTAGGAATTCTGCAATCTGACATCGGGTGTAGGTTAAGTATATGGGGTCTTTTAAAAGTGTGGGGTCTACACGCCATTGTCTTATGGGGGGTATCTGAAGATAGCTGAAGTTCTACGGCTGGAGGGCATGATCCAATATGGAGATGGGTCCGAACTCCATGTTTAACACATCCTGTATCCAAACCAGTGAAGCCAATGCAAGAGCTATCCACGTATAAATTTTATGAGCGTGTGAGTAAAAGGAGAACTCCTGCTCACCTGCATGTTTATAACACCACAGTTCTGTCAGGGCTGAGTCTTCTGCAAATCGGTGGAGAGCCACCACACTCCTAGGAGGAGGGCATGTCCGAGTACCGGAATGGTCCTCGATAGGGTTCCAAAAGGTGTTAAAGTCCCCCCCTCCATGTAGAGGTTATTACCATAAGGAGCCAATAATACTGCCAAGGTATGAAAAAGATCTGGATTGTCATAATTGGGCTCATAGAGTGAAACCAGAGTAATAGGTTTACCTTCTACCTGTGCCTCCACCAGAACGTAACAACACTGTGGGTCCTCACTTGTGCAGAGTACCTGTAGTCTCAAACCTGGAATGAACCAACTTGCTACCCCTCTTACTTTAGATGTATGAAAAACAAATGTTTATTGTGGAAGTCTGTAAATAAATGCACTGGGGCAAGCAGCAATTGATTTGTGGCACAGCATTTTAAAATATCGTTGTTTTCATGAGCACACAAGGAGCCCTACTCTGTGACTGGATGTAGGTAGAGAAACTGTAGTTCGTGGGGAAACTTTGGAACTACAGCTTAGTTCAGCCCACCTTTTGTTACTTTTTAAGCCTACAGTAGGCATTTGATACGGGCCTGTTCCATGCATAAGTGATCCTCGCCCAGTTATTTATTTTTTTAAATATTTGCTGAGTTTGTGGGAAGGTGCTGTGAGTCTGTGCTCATACACGCACTTCCAGCTCACCTAGTACTATTTAGAGGTGCCCTGCTGTGAGCAGGGCATGCGTGGCACCACACACGGAGATGCATGCAGAGACACGTGCATCGGTGTGTGTCAACTGTGTCAACTGAATTGATGAGGTTACTGGACTGCCATCTAGCTAAGGCAGCAGGTACTGTAAAGTGTTTCTAAACACCTCATTCTGCAAAGGCCTCATAAAATGGCAGTAAATAGTACTAGTGTGGTGTATTAGGCAGTTTAAGTCTGAAGTGTTACATATATTCCCTTGGGGAGCTTATTAGGGAGTTTATATGTGACAAGCGACTTTTAATAGAGGTTTTGCAGGTGGAAATTGCTGCCCTTCAAAAGAGGGTACAAACGCAGGCTGATATTAGCACATTGGAAAAATACATTGATTTGGTTGCTGACAATATAGTATGCACACCGGAGCAAGTCATACCAGGTCTACAAAATGCTGCCATAGCATTAATAGCATCGGGTAATATGCAGGATGAGGAGTGGTTTAAGGTGTCTCAAAAAACTAAGACAGGCAGAAGGACTATAGGGGGTACATCTAATATACTGATTCCAAACAAATTTAGTCTCCTTGAACACGATACCTTCTCAAGTGATATGCTACAACCCCTCATACAGGAGCAAACACTGTCACCTCATAGCAGTGCAAATCCTAAAGTTAGCAGCACTAGAAGGCCATTAGATCAAGTGGCAAATGTGAACAGTGTTGTTCAGCGAGATGTACTAATGATTGATGACTCTATGCTACGCTATACGGATTACACATTATGCAAAAATCAGAATATGAATACTACTGTTAGCATATTGTCTGGGGCTGGCATAGCAGATATTAGGCATCTCACCACTGGCCTTCTTGAAAATATATTTAAACCACTAGTACTCTTACACATAGAGGTAAATGATATCCGTAAAAGGAAGTTGGTCGACATCCAAAGGGATTTTGCATTTGTAGGTTCAGCCCTTAAGGCCAAGGGGTGCGATTTACTGATTTCTGGTATTCTTCCTAGCCCCGGGGTTAGTCGTACCAAACTCAGGGAAATGGAGGGCCTAAATGGTTGGTTGAAAAGATGGTTTTGCAAGGAAAATCATATCTATTTAGACAACTGGGGGAGCTTTCATGATATAGGGTTATTTGCACAGGATGGTTTACATTTGAATAAACAGGGCAAGCGAATGTTTGCATATACACTGAGGTTGGAGATTGATAATTATTTAAACTACACAACAGGGGAATGGGGGTGGCCCAAGTCACGCAACAGTACAGTCAGGTCCAACACTTCCAGACAAATGGAATTTTTATTGATAAATGCTAGAAGCTAAAATGACAAATTTGACAAACTCCTTTATATCTTACAAGAGTCCAACATCCATTCATGTGCCATAACTGAGACTTGGTGGAGCCAGGATGACACATGGGATAGACAGATTCCTGGTTATGTCCTTTATAAAAAAAGATAGATTACATTCTAGGAGTGGCGGTGTAGCCTTGTACATAGCCAACAGCATTATATCTGAAAGTGTAGATACATCTCAGTGGGACCCAGTGGAGATATTATGGATCAAAATATCCTCACCTCACAAACCTAAAATTAATCTAGGAATGGTGTATAGACCACCTTCAAACTTGCATTTTGAAGATTTGCAGCTTTTGGATTATGTAAACAAATTAGCTTCAGCCGGAAACCTTATTTTAGTGGGTGACTTTAATCTCCCAGGGATCAGCTGGAATCTCCTGAAAGCTGCTACCACAGGTGAACAAAACTTCTTTGAGGCAGTTATGCTGGCAGGGCTGGATCAGCATGTAACTGAGTATACTAGGGGCTACCACATTTTTGGATTTAGTGCTTAGCAGCATGGAAAGTAATATCCAGGAATGCTAGGTCCTGCAACCTTAGTTCAATTGATCACAATATGATGGGATTCTGCTTTAAAGGAGATCTGGCTAAATCGGTTGGTAACACTTTACTATATTACTATGGCAGGGCTGACATTAATAGTATGAGAACATATCTAGCATCATGGAAGTGGCAAGTTGGCTTTGCAGGGTAACCCCTGCAGCACATGTGGGCTGTGTTGTGTAGTAAAATTATTGAGTTGATACACAAGTTTACACCTTGCACAAAGAAATATAAAGGCTCCAATAAAAACACCCCTTGGTTGATATCAGCAAGTAAAAAGGCTATTAAATTGAAGATTATACAATGACAAGAAAGAATCCTGGCTTCTGATTGGTCAGTTGGCTAACACAGCAGGGATGTTATCCTGGCATAACATCCCTGCTGATCATCCTGCTCATCACCACATTGATTGTTTGCATCTTTTCTTAAAAAAATATTTTCAAACACTAAATAAAATTCTTTAAAACTCTTTTTTTTCTGTATAAAACAATGAGCCATTGTATAATAGGAATAATGCCCTCCAGGGTGGGTGTTATGCTGGGATAACATCCCTTCTCGGGTGTTGGACGCCCTCAGCCGGTGGCCTCGGGCCCAACCACCCGAGGTGGGATGTTATCCCAGCATAACACCCACCCTGTCAGGCATTATTCCTTTAATAAAGCATACTGTATTGCCCCAAAAAAAAGTGGACTGCATACTTGCTGGGTAGCATATAAATCTGCCCTAAAGTTATGCAAAAAAGCATACGCCAAGCTAATGTAAAATATAAACAGAAATTAGCAGTTAAAGTGAAAGACAAGTCTTTTTATTCTTATATAAACAAGAAGAAGGGCAGTAATAAAACAATTGAACTCCTGAAAGATTCTAATGAGGCATTAATAATTGATGATGACTTAATGGCGGAATATTACAACAATTACTTTCCCTCTGTTTACAATGCTAAAACTCAAACCACACTGGAACATCACAACTATGATAACAACCAGTCATTTACAATTGACATTAATGATGTTAGAGATAGGTTACATTCACTTGACCAAAATAATGCCCAGGGTCCTGATGGACTCCACCTTAGGGTACTAAGGGAATTGGCAGAGTTATCGGCAGCACTAGTAAAATGTGTATTTCAATATTCTGTAGACTGTGGTGCGGTACTAGAGGACTGGAGACCAGCAGAGGTAATTCCTCTGCACAAAAAGGGGACTAGGCAGGAAGTAGTGAATTATAGACCATGAAGTCTGATGTAAATTCTGGAGAAAATCCTTGAGGGTATTATTAAAACCAACATTACGGATGTACTAACCTCAACAGGGGATATAGACCCATATCAGCATGGTTTTAAAAAGGATAGATCATGTTAGACAAACTTATTGGAATTTTATGGCAAAGTTAGCCATGCCTTAGACACTAGGGCCCAGATATTCAAACTGCGCCATTCTGAGGCGCAATCCCCTGCGCTGCTCAAAATAGTTGTGCTGGGGTGTGGCCGGGCCGATATTCAAAGGAGTTGCACTATTGAGCAACTCCTTTGAATATCACCCCCCAGCCACATCCACTGTGCATGGCGCAGTGGAACTTGCTCCACCACAAGTTGCCAGAGTTGAGCATTAAACTTACGGTGGCGCAAGTACCATTGCGCGATGCGCAAATTTCCGATATTCAAAAGGTGACATGCAAATGGGGCCATAATTCATGCAAGGTGCAGGGGGGGGCCATTTGCATCTATTTATCGCCCCATTTGCATGCCATTAGCATGTAGGTGCGCCGATCCCCGAGGACTTGCGCCTGGCCACCCTGCGGAGGCAGCCTTCAGAGAAGCGCGCACCCTGCAACAATCGCGGGCGAAAGTAACATGTAACACCCCACACATCTCCCGATGCCCCGATCGTGGGCGAAGTAACATGAAACACCCCCACATCTCGATGCCCGATCGCGGGCGAAAGTAACAAACACCCCCATCTCCGATGCCCGATCGTGGGCAGAACATGAAACAAACCCCCGTGCCCGAGTCGCGGGCAGGATATAAAGCCCCCAACGAATATCTCCTGGTGATCCAGTGGACCGTAATGCCCAATCGCAGGCAGAATGTCAAGTTACAACACCCCAAACATCTCCCTGGTATCTAGTGTCCCCCCACCCACGCCACCGAAGCCTCACCCCGCTCCCCGGCGGCGCAGGCGCAGCATCCCACCGCCTGCCGCCCCACCTCCCGCCGACTGACTGTCGGTAGGGGCTGCACGCCCATTGGTGCAGAGCTACAGCCAATGGGCGTGCAGCCCATACCATGACGAATCCAGATTTGTGAATGAACATCATTCACAAATCTGGACTATCATCTTCAGTATAGGCACACCCATTGGCTGTAGCTCTGCATCAATGGGCGCAGCCCTACCGACAGTCAGTCGGCGGGCGCGGGTGGCAGGTGGTGGGATGCTGCCTGCCGCTGCCGGGAGGGAGCGGGTGGAGGGGCTTCATGGGTGGGTGGGTGGGGATACTTAGACACCAGGGAGATGTTTGGGGGTTGTATTTGACATTCTGCCCACGATCGGGCATTACGGTCCACTGGATCACCGGGAGATATTCGGGTTGGGGGCTTTATACATTCTGCCCGCGATCGGGCACTGGGGAGTTTGTTTCACATTCTGCCCGCGATCGGTCATCGGGAGATGTGTGGGGTGTTTATGTTACTTTGCCCACGATCGGGCATCGGAGATGTGTGTGGGGGTGTTTCATGTTACTTTCTGCCCGCGATCAGGCATCGGGAGATGTGTGGGGTGGGTTGTTTTACATCCTGCCCACAACGGGCTGGTGGGGGGCACAGGGACTGAGTTGGGGCCAGCCACGGGTGGCAGCTGCTGTGTTGCACCCTGCAATACAGCAGCTCACCTGTGGGTGGCCCTCAACTTGATCCTTTTTTTTTGGCTCAAAGTTGTGCAGGCGCAGGTTGGGGGTTGCGCATGCACAACTCTGCACAACCCGACTGAATATCGGGTTGCGCAGTTTATGCATGGTTCCTCCCCCTCCTGTTGAGCATGCATTCATTTGCATTGCGCTGTTGCTCAACCTGTTGTCAGTGGTGTAACTGCCTCCTGCTGAATATCACAGAATGGCGCAATGTAGGACTTGCGCATGCTCAACCCTTTTGAATATCTGGGCCTAAGAATGCAGTGGACATTATATTTTGGGATTATTCCAAAGCCTCTGACAAGGTTCCGCATTGTCAACTAACTGATACCCTTATTGAGCTTGGCATTGACGGGAGTCTCTCCCATTGCATTGGATAGAGGTGTGGCTGTCAATTAGTAGGCAGAGGGTTTGTATGAAGGGATCAAATACGGGCTGGGTGCAAGTGACTAGCTGGGTGCCCCAAGGCTCAGTGCTGGTCACCTGTCTTTTTAACATTATATTTCATCGATGAGATCCAGTACATCTATTTGGTTATCCAAATTCACGGATGACACGCGGATAGGGTTTATAGTAAATACACTAGGTGATGCCGAAATCCTCCAATCAGCTTTGGGCAAACTTGAACAATGGGCAATACAGAAGAAATCTATCTTTAATCAACAAATGTATGGTGATGCATTTAAGCAAAAACAACATTCACCATAAGTATAAATTGGATGGAGTCGAGCTTAAAGCAGTTCAGGATGAAAGGGATTTGGGCATAAGAATTAGCAATGATTTTAGCTTTAAATTACATTGTAATCAAGCTATTAAAAAATCTAGCAACATAATGTACTGCATTAATAAACATATTAAAAGTAGAGATGGGGGCGCTAATGAGCAAGCTAGACTGAAGATGCATCTCTCTCTCGCTCCCAATACCTCCACAAAATAAACGAATAAAAGTGTTTTTTTACGGAAAAGAAACTCTACTATAAGATAAGGAAGCTGTACAGGAGCTAAGGATGGATGAATATGTGGTCTCCACAGTGGCGAAAGGCTTGCGAGCAACGGGGAAAAATCCAAAAAAGCAACCGCCAACTTCACAGATGGAAAGTACAAGTCACATTTCCCTCTCGGCAGCAGAAGTCACTGCGGTAGGCCACGAGTTCACTCAACAAGTGTTGGCCGCATTGGAGCCTAAATTTACAAGCCTGGCAACCAATTTTGATAGAAAATTGCAGGAACTTATGGACTTAAATACTACACATGCAACAAGATTGAATTAAGCGGAGCAGAGCATCTCGGACATAGAGGATGCCACATCTCCTCTGCCGGAACAAATAATAGCCCTGCAAAAAGAACTGGAGGACTTTAAAGAACTTTTTGACTATCAAGAAAATTATCAATGCCGATTGAATCTATGGCTCCGGGGGTTACCGGAAGGAATGGAGGGTCAGAGCGTGATTGATTTCTGTGCTAAAATATTACTTGAGCTCCTTAGCCTCTCACCAAAAAATAGTCAATTCAAGCTTGAGAGGGCACACAGGGCAGTTATGCCTAAACCTGCGCCAAACCAACCCCTGAGACAGATAGTTATGCAATTTCACAATTATGCTGACAGAGAGAGTGTCCTGAAGGCCTATAGAGAAAACTGGGGCTTGCAATATGAAGGGCATAGACTGTTCCTATCCCAGGATTATTCTGCCAGGCTGTTGAAATGCCGTTGGGCCTTCAATCCGCTGATGATGCAGCTGAGCGGAGCTAAAGTGGAGTGCTATATGTTATACCCGGTCATGCTTAAAAGTAAACATGAAGAGGCTCTCTTTTCCTTTTGGGAGGTATCAAAGGCAGAGGGGTTTGTTCGTGACCTTAAGAAAAAAATGGGGTGAAAAGGCATATTGGAGGAATACAGGGATCTCTCTGTATGGCTGTCCTGGTTTCGGTGTGAAGTTCATGCTGAAAATTGGAATAACTCCAACTATGGTTCTTTGGGGAGGCAAATAGAGCTGCTTGCTTTGCGAGCTGGACATTCCCCTTTTGTTTTGAAATATGACTGAGGAGGCAAAACTGTTTTGCTCCATGTAATAAGACGGGGGAGAATTCTGAACAGACCCGAGGGTACTTGCACTAATAGGCCTTGGAAAGTTTACTTTTGCTTTGTGTTGCGGTGTTTTGGGACTCCCCCATGTCTTTTTCTTTTCTCCAATTTGATCGCATCCCTTCCGTTGGAGACTGGATATAAGGATCAGAAGAAAGGAGACTTTTGCACTGATTATAAATATGCAAACTATTTTGGGTACTATCTGGGTCTGTTGGTTCTTGCATAAATTATGCGAGCTAAAATGTTAATTTTGAGAAGGGGTTATAGTTTTAGTGAAGCTCTAGTGATTCTAAATAGGGAGATAAGCCATAAAGCAGGGCAGAGTAGTGGTGAGACTAGATGGGGCAGTTATGGGAGGACGTGGAGACATGGTGCCTTGTACTCCTCTGTGCTTTGTGTTTCCCGTTTGGGCTCATTCTGTCCTGTGCCATGAAGCCTTGATGAATGCTACCTTCCATAGAGCTATACTGAGGATAGCAGCAAGGGCTACTCCATACAGCTTCAAAGTATTGAAGAGTTAAAGGGTTTTTTTTTTCCTCCTAATATACTGGGCAAGCTGTTTTTGTTTAAGACTAAATGGTCTAGAGGAAGGGAACAGGCTTTTTTTGGGGGGCAGTCTCAATGTCTTTATTTACAAATTAAAGGCGGCGGATATGGGGGTGAGGGGGTGTCTTGGTCTCACGATCGGGAAGGGGAGTAAAATCTCTGCCACAGGCAGTTACTGATATGAAGGAGGGGTAGAGAATGGGGGTGGGAAGGGAATGTATGTATATAGTTCTTGTATATTTGTTATATTATAGTTGGTTAGGGTTTTCAAGATCCAAATACAGAGTCAATTGGGAGAGAAACAGGTTTGATGTGACCAGATCTGGAAAGTTTAGGAAAGACTATGATGTTTTACTGAAGGGGAGAGTTATATAGCCTCTTATATGGCTAGTTTGAGGGACTTGACAATAGTATCATGGAATGTTAGGGGAATAGCCACCCCAGTTAAACGTACAATGTTGCTGACTGCCTTGAAGCGGCAACATACTTAGGTGGCTCTCCTCCAGGAGACTCACCTTACAGAGAAAGAGCATGCTAAATTGAAGCAGAGCTGGGTGGGGGAATGCTACACAGCTTCATTTAATTCCCACAAGCATGGGGTGGCTGTCCTCCTGCATAAAAGATTGCCATTTCAGTTGGAACGGGTGGTAAATGACCCAACTGAGGGATGGTATGTATTTGTTGTTAGGAGTATACAGGGGGAAAAAATCACATTCGGAAGTGTATATGCACCTGCTGTGTATGATCCATTACATTATAGAGCTCTCCTAGGTCTGTTAAGTAAAGAACAATTTCCAAATTTAATATTGGGGGTGATAGGAATTGTCTGCTTAATCCGGTGATGGATCACTCGGAGGGTAAGGGGTCCCCTAAAAGGGCCACCAGGGATTGGCTAGAGGGTATGCTAGATTTAGATATTATTGATGGATGGCGAGCAGCCAATCCCACTGCCAGGGAGTATACTTTTTTTCACACCCCCACCGCACTTGATCCAGATTGGATTATATATTTTTACCAAGGGAGTGGTATTTTCATATCACCTACATGAAATACAGCCCAATCCATATTTCTGACCACGCGATGGTCATAATGTGCTTGCAGTGGGGGCAGGAAAAACAATCATACATGGAGTGGAAATTTCCTAATTATTTACTTGTGAAAAAGGAATTTAGAGAACACCTGCAGGAACAGTGGAGGCAATATGTGCAGGCTAACCTAGAGACAGCCCCGTCCAAGGCTATTTTTTGGGATGCGGGGAAAGCCTTCATGAGAGGGGCCATATTCAGTTATGTAGCACATCACAAAAAGAAAATAAGGGAACGTAGAACAAACCTGGAACAAAGGCTCAGAGTTTTAGAACAAAGAGTGCCATGGGGGGAAGGGAGAAATGGTATACACCACCTGTTAGCAGGAACCTGGGAGGTGTTAAATAATCTACTGTTGGGAGAGGAAAAAAAAACCTGCCTTTTTGTGCACAAGCATTTTTAAGAATGGGGCAACAAGTCTGGGAATATGTTAACGAATTTAATAAGGGGAAAGTGTGGAACACATCTTATACATACCATTAAGGGGGAGGATGGTATACTCCTGAAAGATAAAAAATGTATTGGAGAGAGATTTAGGAGGTTTTACCAGGAACTATACCAATCCCAGACTGAGAATGGGGAGAATGGAATGCCTGCCTTTCTGAATAAGGTGAAGTTACCCCAGATTACAGAGGCCCAGAGAAACTGGCTTGGGTCCATAATTAAAAAGGAGGAGATAGAGGGTGCTATTGTAGCCCTTAAGAGAGGGAAAACAAGTGGGCCAGACGGTCTCCCGGCTGAGTGTTATAAGACCATGCGGGCACATCTGGTCGAACATTTGAAAGCAGTATTTAGGGAGGTTAGAGCAGAAACAGGAGAACTGATACACTCCTGGGGGGATGCAATTATTTGTTTAATCCTGAAGGTGGGGAAAAAGCTAGATGAGTGTGCTTCTTTTAGACCAATATTGCTCTTAAACTGCGACTCTAAAATCATGGCCAAGATCTTGGCTACGAGACTGGAAAAATTGTTGCCAGAGATCATCCACCCAGACCAGACTGGGTTTATCCAAGATAGACATACATACCATAACATGATAACCCTTTTAAATGTGATATGGGGTGCCGGAAATGGACTTGAGCTGGTGAATATCATATCCATGGATGTGGAAAAAGCATTCGATTGAGTTGAATGGTCATATTTGATGGAATTCTTGGCCCGGTTTGGTCTGGGTGGAGAGTTTATTGATCTGGTCCGATACATATATAAGAATCCCAGGGTGAGGGTTTTAATTAATGGCACTCTCACTGAGAGTTTTGCATTGGGTAGGGGTACCCGTCAGGGTTTCCCGCTCTCACCTCTCTTGTTTGCCACGGTCCTTGAGCCCCTGGCTATTGCTATCTGAGCTGACCCAGAAATCTCAGGAGTGGGAGGTAAGACGGGAGAGGAGTGTAAATTATCACTGTACGCTGACGATATGTTGCTGTATGTAACAAGACCGTCACACTATATCCCCCGGGTTGTAGCACTGGTAAATGCTTTTTCTAAATTTTCTGGTTATAAGCTGAACTTGGAAAAATCAGAGGAGATGAGAGTTGAGGAGGCTGGTGGTTTGGATGCATCCCAGAGATCAGAGTGGGGATTTAAGCCAGCTCAGAGGGAGTTTACCTATCTAGGTATAAAAGTAGGATGTAATATTGGTAACCTGTATGGTTTGAATTATACTACACTTATACAAACTATAATAGCGGATTTGACTAGGTGGCATATACTTCCTATATCATGGTTAGGAAGAATAAATCTAGTCAAAATGAACATATTGCCTAGGATATTATATCCCTTCCAGATGTTGCTGGTAGGGCTGTGCAAGGCTGATGTTAAGAAAGTGGAAAAAGCTTTCTTGGACTTTATTTGTCAGGGTAAACACCCAAGGGTAGGCCTGCCTCGGCTAAAAGCTCCTACGGAAAAAGGAAGCCTCCAGTTCCCAGATCTGGATGTTTTTCATAAGACCATACAATGTTGATATATCCAAGTTTGGATTGGCCAGCCTAAAGAAGCTAGATGGCTTGATTTAGAAGGGAGAGGCTGTCTGGGCAGAATATCAGTGTATTTATTTATTAGGGGATGGCAGGCGTATCTTAACTTACCTGTCCCAAACCAGTTGACCAGAACTGTGATTGAAAGCTGGAAAAAGCTAAGGGGACAATGAGGTCTGGAACAGGAAGACACCCTGTTACTACCTGTGGGGGGAAATCCCTTTTTTTTTACCAGGGTTGGAAAATGTTGGATATAGATAATGGGGGGAGAGGGGTATTCTATGTTTGAGACATCTCTACACCCAGACAGGGCTGGACTCATTTGAAAATCTACGGCCTAGGATGGGCTTGGGACAGCATCATCATTTCTGATATCTTCAAGTCCAGGCATATTGTAAATACTTTGGTAGGCTTCGTGGGGCTTCCCCTGTATGGGATCAGTTGGAACATGCTATACTGCTGGGACGAAAAAAAACAAAGGGCACAATTCATAGAATGGTTAAGGAGGGGAGAGATATGCTCCCTGATAAAACAGGGAAAACCAAACAACTCTGGGAGAGAGATCTTGGACATCATATCTCTGAGGAGAACTGAACATTGATATCCCAGCTACACCAGGGTATATTGATGTGCAATAAATACAAGGAGTCTCATTATTCATTTTGCCACTGGTTGTACTATCCACCAATAGTGGTTCACAAATATAACCCTGCAGTATCTCCTGTATGTCCTAGATGTAATAACAATCCAGCAACCTACTACCACTATTTTTGGGCATGCCCTGTGTTACAACATTTCTGGAAGGAAGCACTAGATGAGCTAAAGGGTATTGTGGGATGACAGCTCTCAAAGTCTCCACTACTGCTATTATTTGGGGTGGAAAGTGTGGGAGAAGAGAAATGGATACCTGTTCAGAAATGGTTACGGGTGGTACTGTTTAGGGCAAGACACTGTATTCTCAATACTTGGGTATCCACTGTACAACCTACTATACCCCAGTGGAAAGCCCTAATCCTGCAAGCACTTATTTTGGAAAGATTGACTTATGTCATAAAAGAGTAGGAGGAGCTGTTCTATAGTACATGGCTGCCCTACTTGGTGTCCATGTCAGTAGCAGATACTATAGCATTGAGAGAAGGATGGGGGTGAAGCTATATCAATACCCTCCATAGAAGCTCACGGGCTAGGTCTGGGAAGTGGGAGGTCTCTAATCCTTATGATTAATTGGAGTACAATGTAAACAGTCTCATAAATAGTCTTTTCTGTATGGTTTGATGTGCAGTTCGAGGGTTTTTTTTCTCTTCTTTTCTTTTCTCTGCTCTGTATTAAGTTTTAATTAGCTGATGGAAAAGGATCTTGTTGCATATAAGTTATAGTGTGTTCGGTACGTATGTATTGTATGTCTAGTTTGTCTTGTATTTTGGAAAAATTCAATAAATAAATGATGCAAAAAAAAAGTAGAGATAGGCAAGTTGTGATTCACCTTTATACAGCTCTGGTCCGTCCCCATGTGAAATATTGTGCCCAGTTCTGGGCTCCAGGTGGTAAAATTGAAATCAGAGCACTGGAGTGGGTACAAAGAAGAGCAGCTAAGTCAATTAACAAACTTAGTGGGTTGAGTTATCAGAAGAGACTGCATTCATTGGGCCTATACTCACTGGAGTACTGCAGACTTAGGGGTGATATGTGCCTGGTCTACAAAGCCCTTTTCGATGATGAATTGTGGGAGAAGCTGGGACTCAAGCTGAGGGTACAGGCATATGCTACAAGAGCACACTCCTTACATCTAAAAGGGGCCACCTATCAGTCTAATAAAAGGAAATATTGGTTTAGCAATAGAGTTACGAACATATGAAATGAGCTCCCACCTGAAGTGGTAGCTAGTAGGACCATGATGGAATTTAAAAATCGCCTGGATACCTACTTGGTAGCAAATAATATTATTGGTTAATGTTAATATCTGGCAAGCTAAAATGGACCTACAAGTCTTTAAGAGCTCTGTAATTACCTATGAGATCTTCGAGCTGTATAACCAGCTGAAAACATTGTCCCTCCCCAAGATTTGGCTAATTTGTCATTTTCTATTTTGGTTTGGTAGGTCTCCTGTAGTAATAGAATATCCCCCTTCTGCTTCTTGACATAAGTAATCACCCTTTTCCTCTTAACAACTGTCTTTAAATCATTTACATTCAATGATAACATTTTTAAAATATCCATTTGTATAGAGAGTCTAAGCTAGGAATTACCTCATGCTCATATTGTGTTGAACTGTACATTGATTGAAACTGGTGTGGCACCATAGAGCACTGAATATGAATAAGTTTGAACTGACCTAAACATTTCTCAACAATATGCCCTCCCCCCCCCTTACAGACCAGTAAGAGCCATTTAAACCTGACCAGACTTAACTCCCCAGAAAACTTTAACCCAACATTGAACAGACCCATCCCCCTTTCCTTCAGCAGAGCTAACCATACAGACTCAGTAGAATGACTAGTCCACCCCACCAGATTAGTTGATAAAACATGTAAAAGAGTAACAGTCAGAAAACATACCCAGTAAGTAAACAGTACCACCTCTACCCTGCCCCTCTCCTCTATCCCTAACCAAGATCTCCAGGCACAGTACTCAATCCTAGATTGAGAGACAAGCCATCTAGAGACCAGAAAAGACATTGTTCTTTCATTGGTGAGCCAGGGAGTGCCCATCCCATATAAGGGAAAACAACAATGAAATTTCAGGTCCCAGTGTAGATTAGGGCCGGGTCCAACCCCTCCAGCAGTGGACCACCAAAAAGCCCTGGTCCCAAGAGCTCCCACCCCACCTGGAGGAGGGTACCTCAAAGACTAGAAGGGGGGTGTATAAGGACACGTAGTTTTGCATCGCTGACAAGACCTCCTTCCTCCCTCTCATGCATTTACAGCATTTGACTATTCATTGCTCAACCAGTATATTGAAGAGGTAATGACCCCCCCCCCCAAGCCCCAAAAGCCTGAGCCCATGTCCCTGGCTGCTACCTGAGTGACAGCGGTGCCCAGAGAATAAAGAAACTTCTAGTGGGAATACATGCAAGAGCTCCCACATTTATCAAAATGTTCAACTGTTGTTTGAAGTAAAACAACCAAACAGTGTAGATTAGCTTCTAGTTTCAACTCAGTCAGCCATAAAGTCTCATGTTCTACTTCCATTTGAACCCAAGTTCGCTGGTATTCTCATCATCTCAGGTGAGGTCTAATTAAGGTGCTCAGACCTAATAGCTGAAACCATGGAGAGACACACTCCCCCCCCCCCCGGATCTCAAAATGTGACCCAAGCCCAGGTAGTCCAGGTCACCCCCCTGAGTTTTCCAACCAATTATATCAGATTCAAAAAAATAGACAGTTAACTATGTCCTCAACAAAAATTAAGTCTGGCAGATTTCTCAGGATTGTGGCATCTCATTAGCATGTGACACTGAAGAATCTCAAAGCAAAATGGGAATCTCACCACCAAACTCCCCAGGTGCCATTAAACGAAGTAATAGTGATCCTGAATGCCTACAACTCTTCTGAGAGCTGCAGCATAGATACCAGCCATTTTTGATAATAGGCCCTGCAGTCTCAGCCCTCCACTCTCCCTCTGGCAGACTGATCACACGCACGTTACATCTGCACTCTTTGTTTTCGTGGTCATTCACAACATCTTTAAGTTTTTTCTATTTCTTGGACGGCTTGCGACAGTTTAGGGTCAATTCTGGCCTGAACATCATCCTGTGTGCTCAGCCAAGATTCCAGTTCACTAATGCGGCCCTCGTGCTTGTCCAGCCAATTGCTAAGTATATTAAATGTTTCCTGCAGATGGGACAGCTGGGTATGGATGTTGGTGAAGCCAGATTGCATCTGAGTGGTAAGTTCGTATTTAAGAGTTGAGAGAAGGGATTCCAAGTTCAAATGGTACTGATGCTGTGGGGTTTCCATCATCGATGCAGTTTCTCTTTGAGGGTCAGGAGTGTTCTTCACTGTGGCTTGTGTGACTGGAGGTTCTGGGCTCACCTGCTGCCTGTTTGAATTAGTGGATTTAAAAAGCAGTTGCCTTTGTTTTTTCCCTACTTTCACTTGGTTAGCCATAATGAAGCATTCCCACATGTTTGCTGTTGAATGTCGCTGAATAAAATGCAGGATGGGACCAAAGTTAATGGATGGGCACAGAGCTCCTTTCTCAAGTGTCTGTACTGTTCCTGGCTAGGCCACCCCCCACATCACTCTTAAACATTTATTCTTCCAGTTTCCAGTCATGACCTGGAATTCTTGGCTCCTGCTAAATAGATCTCACAATTCACCTTGTTTAGTCCCTTCAAGAACATGAAGGTCTCTATCTTATCCTGCTACTCTCACTTGGCCTCCATGAGTACATCTTCAGTACCTTCAGAAGATCTTCACAAGATTGGCCCTGTTTGCCCTGAATCATCTTTATCGCCCTACATTGCACCGTCTCCAGCCTGTCCCTCTCCTTCCTTAGGTGAGGACTCCAGAACTGAGCGCAGTATTCCAGATGCAGCCTCACCACTGACATATAAAGAGGTGGTAATCCTTTATCCTGCTGTCAGTAAGCCTCCTGATACACCCCAAGATCCAATTAAGCTTATTACAGTATATGCCTTCTTACACTGGCTTGATTGTTTTAGGTAGTCACTAATGATAACTCCTAGGTCCCTTTTCTCTGCTGTAGTGGTCAGTTTAACCACTCTCATCCCATATTATGTCCTGTTTTTCTTTTCTCTCGGTGCATAACCTTGCATTTTTTGGCACTGGATATCAACTGCCAACTTACAGACCACTTCCCTAGCCTTTAAGGATCACTGTGCATCTTCCTGATCCCTTTTCTGCTATCTGCACTACAACATACAGTAGCTTCATGTCATCTGTGATATTGTAGTAGTTGAAAAAATTCTACAAGTGCAACATTCATGTAAAGTGTGTTGTGCTTTTCTCAAAATTTCCCCTAGGTGCATTACAAGAACTGGGGTGGGGGACTGACACCCACAGCACAGTACCTTATAACAGCATTCAGCAGCCTGACTTATTTATACCGGTAGTTCAGAAAAATTCTAGGATTACAGATTTTATGAGTATGTACAGTATGTTGTGATTTTCTCACGATTTCCCCTAAAGTACATTACAAGACCTGTGGCAGGAGGACTGACAGACATCTTGTATCAGCATACAGCAGCCTGATATATTTATTCTGGAAGTAGAGAACAATTTTGGGGGTACTAAATTTATGTATGGGTTGCTTCAAATTCAAGAAATCCCTCACTTAAGTTTAACAACAGCAATAATTATCCTGGAATGAGCAGCCCCAGAACTTTAGAATTTATGCAAATTTTGGAACTTGGAACTAAATTCAAACTCTGCTCTGTGTGGTCATGCTCACCCCTGAACTCTAACGTCAGACGTTTTTCTCTTCCTGAAGAGAGCAGTCACCCCAAAGTCTTTTCTATACTTCTGGCTGGTTTACAGTTTACTGTTTTACTATTTCACAGTGTTAAATGGTATTAGTTAATTTTCGATACTCTGCATTAGTTAAAGTGTTATTTGTTTTTTATTGTGTAAATTTCATCTTTTCTCCAGTTCCCAATTGGTTCCTAGGAACTGTAGAAGATCATTCTTGACACATTTCACACTTTTGGAGAAGCGTTACCTTTTACATTTAAAAGTGAATAAACTATAACTGTTCACTTTGTGGTTTTACTTCAGATTGTTCTCAACTCATAATTTTTTGGGGAACTGAGATGATAATCTACTAGTTCTGGTTAAAGGACCTCTTTTGAGGTGTTATTTAACTTGCAGTTTCATTTTATGAAGAAACTGGACCTCATTATTTTCTCTGAAGCTCTTTTTAACATTTCTTGGATATTTTACAATTGTGGCTATTTCTGTTGGAAACTGGAAATGTCTTCTCAGGGTCATCAATGTTTGGCATGACTGACCCCTTACAGAAATATAGGTATGCTGTGTGCATGCAGAATGCATGCCACATGCTTATTGTGCAATGTTTGCATGAGGTTCGCATACATAAAGAGAATCTAAATGAACCAGGTCTGAAAAGCAAATCGGGTTCACATGCTACAAGCTTGACATGTGGGTAGCAGGCAAGCTGGTGTGAACATCTTCTAAAAATGACATCAGGTTTGCGTGTTGCATGCTTGACATGAGTGCAGCAGTTAAGCTGGTGTGAACTTCATTTAAACATCACATAAGGTTCATGTGCTGCACGCTTCGCCATGTGAGCAGCAGTTAAGCTGGTGCAAATCTCATCTAAAAAATGCATCAGTTTCTATTTCTCATACTGCTGCTAGCAATTAAAGCCATTAAATAAAGAATACTGGATGGACAACTATGCACAACCAGTGTGTTCTGCCACAGAGGGGTTCTGATTCCCTCTGACCTCAAGAGTGAAGCTTGAGAGGTATATGGGAATCAGAACCCCCAGGTGGCAAAACACACTGGTAGTGCATAGAGTTGCTCATCCTGTATTTTTTATAGTGTATAGTACTGTGCGAAAGATGTGTTTGTGAGTTTTTTTTGCTTTCAAAATGAAACTGACTCATGCAGTCTCTAGAAGTTCTAGAATGCTGTTCTACCGCAGTAGGGCAGAATCACATACCATGACCTTTGAACTGTGGTACAACAGCATTTTGAAAGGGATGGAATTCTATACAGAACAAAACTCCACTATACACTATATATAGAATAGTGGATGGGGTGAACATCCACAACAAGGCTGTGTTTCCATCGAGGAAGTTGATGACATCACAGAGACCTCGAGAGCAAAGCTCGAGAGGTCTCGTTGATGTCATCAACTGCCCGAGATGGGAACGCAGACTTAGTTGTGGATGTTCACCCATCCACTGTTTTGTACAGTATATGGGTTTTTTTTGTTTAAATTTTTTTTTTTACTGTTACTTGATGTAGGCGCTGCTCCCGTTCTGTCTGGTGCTTCTGCTCGTGCCCGCTCCCGCTTAAGCTCCATCCAGCTTCTCAGTTTCTCCTCTGCACATCATTCATTTTAAAATCGGGGAGAAAAAAAAAAAGAAATTATCTTTTCAGAAAAGGAGCCATGTATGGCTCTCTGTGTCCCGATTCCCAACTTCTAAGTTGGTGGCTCGGCTGCTCAGGCGCTCGCTAAATCGCGCCACCATGTTTTTTTTTTTCTAGAGAGCTTCATCTGAGCCAATCAGGTGGCAGGTCAAGGGTAAAAAGTTGTTTGATGTGACATCAGAGCGATAGTACAACAACTTTTTTGACCTTTGAACTGTGCTACAACAACATTTCAGCAGTTGCTGAAATCCATTCACAATAGACAGCACCCACATACTATAATACATATTTATTTGAATGCCCATAAAAATTAACTAAACTCATTGATTCTGATCATTTTGCAAGTTGTTTAATGGCTTTTGATTTTTGTCATTAAATGACCATTAATTTGTAAAGTATTGTTTGTTTACTGCATTAAATGCCAAAGATATAGCCAGTCAACATCCCCTATTCCAGATGTATGAAGAGGGCCTCTGTGTTGTGAAGCCTATCCTTTTTGTTTTGGACCATGCAAATCCCTTATGCATATTTAGTGCTACAAGTGTGTTTCTCCATGACTGTTTCATCTCACTTACTTTCCCTTTGTTATTATGTAATATGCATATGCACTATGACCATGCTCACCACTCTTTGTGCTGAGTAGAGTTTTAGAAGCATGTACCATATCTCACATTTTGTCACTGAAATGAGGGACATGGACACTCAAAATGAGGGACTATGAGGGCCACTAACCCACATGATGATCAGGACATATCATGAAACATTGAGATACAGTACCTCAGAACATAGTGGAAACCACTACATAAGCACCTGAGAATGGATTTCTACCATAAAGCAGGGAGCCATTTAGGTAGGGCAGAGGGGGGCAGTCCCCCCCCCCATATTTGTGCCCAGGTTGTTCTTTTGGTGTGGCAATAATGGCATTACATTTAGATTTAATCTTTTGCACAATAAGTGCCCACCTGCCCCATGTGTGCTCATGCTGCAGGTACTTTCCAGATGCAACTGTGTCTGTATTTTGTTGTCCACTCTCTCCATCTCTTAGTGGTAGCACCATCCAGAGGAGGTTGTGGAGTCAAAAACAGTGGTTGAATTCAAGCATGCATGGGACAGTCATAAGGCAATTCTAGGGGGTGGGGGTAGAAAGAAGTAGGCTGCTGGTTAACTAGGATCTGTAGCTTATCCATTAGGTAGGGAAGTGAGCAGACTGGGTGGGCCAAGCGGTTCTTATCTGATGTCAAATTCTATGTTTCTATGTCACATGTGATGTGGATGAGCTCCAGCCAAGGAACAGCACACAAGTCTTGCAAGTGCGACACTGTCTTTCCTTCCACAGAGTAGACCGACTGCAACACTACAGCTTGGTGGAGTCGGTGAGCAATGAACTCTCAATAGCAGTGTTTTGGTAGCATCTTTTTGTTGGTCTGCTCTTAGAGAGTCTCCATCTCCCTTGGTGGCTAAGGGAGCATAGGGCGAGCTAGAAGCTAACTGAAGACTAGGCTACCTACCTACTCTAAACAAAAACAAGATTCCAGTGCACAACCCCCCCAAAAAAACACATGGCACATATTCAAAATTAAACAATTTAACTGCATATTGGCTTTTCTTACTTTAAACTCAATGAAAAAAGGGTGTCCTCTTAGTTTTCAGATTGGAATTCCAATGTGAGCAAGTTATACCACCACTTCACAGTGGGACCCATTGGGTATAGTCCCTACACTAGCTGCTCAACTCTGAAATGCCTGCGGTGGCTACTCATAAATATAGAGTGCATTGCCTAATTGGCTTAGTAGGTAGCACACTTGTCTCTGAGGCTGGGAGATCAGAGGGCTGTGGGTTCAGTTCCCACATCTGGCACTTGGGTTAATGTCCCAGTACTGACACTGAGTGCAGCATGAGAGGGGTGCTGTACTTCTGAGGTGCTGTCTTTCGGATGAGATGTTAAACCGAGGTCCCATCTTAAACCGAGGTCCCATCTGCCTGGATTGGTGGTAGTTCAGGTGGATGTTAAAGATCCCTTGGCACTTATCGAAAAGAGTAGGGGAAGTTTATTTAAACAAAGACATAACATCACCAAATAACATGAAATTAATATACAATTTCACAACAACATTTCAAAAATAACAGAAACAGAAAAATCTAAACAAAAAAATGGTTCCAGAATGAAAGAAACTTAACATCTGAAAATTTCTGCTGATCTTTAGATTTTACCAATAATAAATCAGTTTCTACTTGAGAAATAATTGAAAAAGAAGGCACTGCTATTTGCTGAAAAATAAATTGACATCTAGCTTGCCATAAATGAAACTGAATAAGTGCAAAAAAAACATTCATGGTACTAGGATGAAAAGTTTGCCATGACCCCGTGTATTCCCCCAGAATTAGAATGTTATAGGTTACATGTGACAATATAGGCATTCTCCAATGAACAGATGCATCCGCCCAAAAGGTTTTAACAAAAGGACAATCTAAAAAAAAGTGCTTAAGAGTTTCCTCAATGGAAATACAAGTCGCTCTCAAACAGTATCTCTCAGTTAATGGTTTATATTTAAGATTACCATGTACACCCAGCCTGCCCTGAGCAGACATCCAGACAATATCCCATACAGAAGCAGGAAGTCTGAAGTCATTCAATTTATGTAAGGCAAAAGACATCCTAGTAGGAAAACATTCTGGGAAAATGAAGAGTATACCTTGTACTGTGAAAACAATGTAATTATAAAAGTTTTCTAGAATGAGACATAAGAGTAGAAAACAATAAATTCCACTGTCTGCATTTCTTAAAATAGGTAATCATATAATGGTAACTGGTCCTGTTGTAAAATATTTGAGGATCTGTAGTCCATTTCTGAAAAAAGGTTTCCAAACAAAATGAGACCAAACCTGCCAGAGCTGATGAGTTGGACCCCAAAGAAAGTTAAAAGAATTAAATAAAAAAATCGAATGAAAAAATACAATTGGATTGATCATATCCAAACCACCCTTTTTAACTGGTAAATAGGTAATATCCCTATGTACCAGATTTAATCTATTTCCCCAAATCATTTGAAAAAATACACTATAAAGTCTAGTTTCTAATGAGATCGGAGGTGGATAAAGATAACTAAGATATAAGAAAACAGGAATCAGAAATTTCTTGACGATGAAAACCCTTTTTTTTTTTTACCAAATTTCCATTGTTTCCATAAATTAACTTTGGCTTCACCTATAAAAAGTTGTTGCTCCCAATTAAAAGTGGCCATATCACCTCGTCCAAACCAAATACCCAAGATTTTACGTGGTGCAGCTGCAAAGGATATGCCCCTTGTATCAAAAAGACAATCCTGATCAGGATGTAATGAAAAAATAAAACTCTTGGTTATATTGAGTTCAGACCCAGAAGACAATCCCCAGGTCTGAAAGCAATTCAAGGCAGTCTGCAGGGAGGTCTCATTTTGCATAAATAATGTCACATCATCTGCATAAGCTGAGATTTTCACCTTTGGTAAAGAAATATCAGGGGCAAGCCCAATAATATCGCCTCTACCTTGAATATACCAAATAATGGGGTCTAGAACATACGTATATAAGAGGGGGCTCAAAGGGCATCCTTGCCTAACCCCCCTAACCACTGGGATTGCAGAACCCATAAAACTATTCACTAATGGGTGAACTGCCGCATCCGAATAAAATAAAAAGATCCAGTGTACAAAAGGTCGTGGAATATTATAGGACAACAAAAGATTAAATAAATAAGAATGATAAACTTTATCAAACGCTTTAATCTGATCTAAAGCTACAATAAACCCTGACCCTCTTCCTTTACTGCTAGACTCAAACAGTTCTCTCAGGAGATACAGACTATGCTGAATCTTTCTTTGAGGAATAGCACAAGACTGTGCCAGGTGTATAAGTGAATCAGAAACCATGGCTAACCTATTTACAAGAATTTTAGCGAAAATCTTGTAGTCACTATTAAGTAGACTAATGGGCCTCCAATTTGTCAATAACCTAGAATCCCCTTTTTTATATATAAATTTTAAAAGGGAGATACTAAAATTCGGAAAACTTAAACCCGAGGTCAACATATAATTAAAAACCATAGGGAGAAAAAAACACATAACAGGTAAAAATTTCTTATAGAATTCATTTGGGATACCATCTAAGCCAGGAGATGTTTTAGGTTTAAGTGATTTTATCACATTTTCTACTTCCAAGGAAGAAATGGGCTGCAATAAAGGAGTTCGATATTTGGTATCTATAGCAGGCAAAAAAGTCAAAAAGTCAGCTGGTAAAGTATCCTTTTTACCAGAATCTCTCCCAAAGGAGTCAGAAATAAAGGAACGAACAACCTGCATCATATCAATATCAAAGGTAACAGTGGTACCATCTGGATAGATAATAATCCCGTCATCAGTGTCTTATCAAGACGCTGTTTACAGGCTAGATAAGGATTAGAGGCTGGCTGTGATTGTACACCATACCTAAATTCCATATTGAGAGATTTGGCCCTATTATACTGATACAGGGACATTTGTTTCTTAATTTCAGTAATCTGGGACTGAAAAAGATGTTTATCCTCAGGAGGAAAGGACATCAGCTTATAAAGTTGATTCCTATACTGTAGATATGTAAGATACTGAGAATTAGCTTTAAGTTTCCCTTTGGATATCAAAAGGGATCTAATCTCATTTTTTGTATCAAACCACCGTGAAAATAGATTATCATAAAAACAAAGGGTAGAATAACGTGCTGCAAATAAGTTCTGCAAATCAGTAACACAATCTTCCTCCTCTAAGAAAGACACATTTAGGCGCCATCTAGGGCCTGCTGCTGGTATTTTGGGTGGTATTCCTGCTAAACTTAAAAAGCCAGTTAGAAGCTGGTGATCTGAAAACTCAGACGGTTGCACTTGGGAAAAATAAGGTTTCAAAAACTTAGAAACAAAAATCAAATCTATGCTCGAAGAGAAAACACTCCTATGACAAGAAGTACCCCCTGTAGTATGTAGTATCCTATAGACATCCGTCAGACCTGCATTTGTGACAAGCTGATGTAAGGCAAGGGAATCGCAATACATTTTTTTTTGAGAGTCCCCTTTAAATTTAAAGTCAATATCACAATTAAAATCTCCTCCCCAAATGACATGTCGTCTAGTATAAAGAAAAGGTTTAATTTCTTCAAACAATTTAATTCTTGTAGTTTTTGTTTGAGGGGCATAAATGTTTATAAGGCGAAACTCAAAGTCTCGACAAGCACAATCCAAAAGCAGAGCACGCCTAGGACAGAGATCCACTAATTTAGAAATCCTAAAATGGGTAGAGGAAAGAATACCTATACCATCGGCTACATCAGACCCAAATGTCCAATAAGAAGGTCCCCACACCCACCTCTTCTGTGCTTGAGTGATTTCAGCCAGAGAAGAAAATCTAGTCTCTTGCAAAAAATAATGTCAACTTGCAAAGTACTGAGATAGGCAAGAAGTGTCAGCCTTTTCTTAAAATTTTAATGCTGACACATTGAAAGAAGCTATTTTAAGAGTAGCCATAATTTAAGGAAAAGGATTCAGGACCCAGATTTCTGAGAAAAATTCGCTTTCCGTTTTTTACCCTTTTTCCCTTTTTTGTCTTTTGCCAGCTCAGTAGTTTTACTATCGTCCTCATCCGAAATTAATTCTGAACGATGAGAGGTATCCAACTCTAAGTCCGATTCCCTCCCCTCTCCTTGTAAAGGAGAGAAAAAATTATCAACCAAAACAGGGGCCACCGATGCGTGTTTACTAGAGGCTCTAGTAAACCTTCGGGGTTTAATAATTTCAAAGGGAGGAGGCATAGAGGAAGATGCCTGTTGAGAGTCTGGCTTATCCAGAGGCACCGAAAGCACAGAAGCAGCACCCGAAATGGAGGGAGCTGCTTCAATATCAGACGAGATGGGCCTATCCTCAGGAACCTGTAATGAAATACCATTCCCTTTAGCTATAACCAAAGGAGCATCACCATCACCTCTTTTTGCTTGAGCGTTATATACCAAATCCTCCGGATCCCAACCCCCTGTTTTATTGCGTGAGGCCCATGGGCATTGATGAAAGGCATGACCTTTCTCCTCACATAAATTGCATTGAAAAATATTTTGGCATCTATCCATTGAATGCCCAAACCCCCCACACAAAGAACATTTTAGTAGATCACATGAACTACTGAGATGTGTTCTAGCACCACATTTATAGCATGCACGAGGTTGCCCGCTATAAAAGCACACTCCCCTATCCTTCCCCAGAAAAAAACTATTAGGCAAATGCACTACTTCACCATCCACTTGAGTCAGTTTTACCTTGAATTTCCAACTTCCTGTCCAGATGCCCTCTAGGTCTAAAATAGCTTCAGGGGGACCTAGAACCTCACATCTTTTTTGTAACCAATGGTAAATATTACCAACATTCACCCCTTCATTACAGAACATAACTGTAACATATCTAACCATAGGTTTCATAAGAGGAAAAGCATAGAAGGGAACCCAAAGGGGGGAGGATTTTAAGGTTGAATATTTATCCCAAAATTTTTCCAGACCGCGAGATGTCTTAAAACTTATATCAAAGGTGTCTTCACCTGAAATATGAATCAGTGCAAATATATCTATTGGAAAAAAATTCATTGAACCCTTCAATAAGGTATTTGCAACATAATATCTGTCAGGGTGGGTTTGTAAACCACCCCTATAACGCAAACGTACTGCATTTCTCCTAGGAGCTTGTTCTAGCTTATTTTTAAACAGCTCAGACATAGGAACTCTCATTTGTTGTAAGTTAGGCCTATCTTCAGAAACATTTTCCTTTACCGCAGATTTTTCATTACCCCCCAACGAACTTGGCCTTGACAAGGCAGAAGGACGTTCACAAGAAAGCTGTACAGCACTAACAGTAACCCCTTCTTTGTTTTTAATGTCTGTACCTGAGCTCAGTGTTGCTGTAATGTTGGCATGCATGGAAGAAACTTGAGAGGAGTCTGTCCAGGCAGGGTCAGGAATCCATTGTCCGTTGTTTGACTGCATCCAGCCTGAGTCCTTAAGAGCTTCCTCCGACGACCAGTCCATCGAGGGGAAAGAAGATTTTCTCCTTTGTAGCCCAAACTGTTTCCTTATTGTTTGTGAGGTACTTGGTTGAGTAGGAGAGGAAACTGCAACCACGTCTCTAGCGACCGACAGTCCCGACGGTGAGTGCACTCTAAACTGATTCCCTTCCTTCGTTTCCGGTGGTACGATCTCCTTATCTGGTCGACCTGCATCTAATGGCTGCACGGTTATAGTCCTATCAACCACCGAAAAAGATGATTTTTCTTCCGCATTTGTCAGGTCAGTCTCTCCAAAATCAGACCTTAATTCAGTCTGAATTAGCTCCGTTGATAATTGCGCTACCTGCAGATCTTGTAAAGGGCTCTCCGTAGTAACCAGTGATTCCATGTTCAGCTCCAACGAGCCTGCTACTGCCAAACCCTCCTCCTCCATCATGGAGAAAGAGAACACTGCGCAGCCTCTCAGGACTGCAATTAGCGCTCTCTCTGCCATCAGCAAGACTCAGCAGAGCAGGGGAATTTCCCCGGTGTCCTGGCCAAATTTCCCATATTCACTAAAAATACCACCAATAGCTTAATCTGGCTCAAGGTCAGTTGACATTCATCTGTACCCCCCTGCCCTGGGACATGCCTGAAAATAGGCAGGATTTGTCTAGTGCACTTACCCGGTCAACAAAAAATGAAAAAAAATTAAAAAAGTTCTCAATTTCACAGGTGGTGGAAGGGAGCGTGCTGAAAGGAGTACCACACTCTCCCAAACTAGCACGCTCTAACCTTTGTATTGCTCACAAAGTACAATTCACATACCTGCTGAGGGGTGTGACTGGCGTGTGGCAGATAACAAACAAAAACAAGATTCCAGGGCACAACCCCCTCCCCCTCCCAAAACAAACATGGCACATATTAAAAATTAAACAATTTAACTGCCTATTGGCTTTTCTTATTTTAAACTTCATGTTAAAATGCACTTTAAGCCAATTCAGGCAGCACTCTATATTTATGAGTAGCCACTGCAGGCATTTCAGAGCTGAAAAGCTAGTGTAGGGACTATACCGAAAGGATCCCACCATGAAGTGGTGGTATAGCTTCCTCACTTTGGAATTCCAATCTGAAAACTAACAGGATCCCCTTTTTCATGGAGTTTAAAGTAAGTAAAGCCAATAGGCAGTTAAATTGTTTAATTTTGAATATGTGCCATGTTTGTTGTGGGGGGGTGCACTGGATGCCACACACCAGCAGCACCCTTCACCAGAAATGTGAATTGCATTTTGTGAGCAATGCAAAGGTTTTGAGCTTCTTTTTGGTTTTCTTTAGAGTTCTGGGAGTTGTGATACTCCTTTCAGCATGCTCCCTGTCACCACTTGTGTAATTTCCTGGGTGTAAGCAGTTTATTAAAAGGAGCCAATCAGGCAATGCACTTTAAGCCAATTCAGGCAGCACTCTATATTTATGAGTAGCCACTGCAGGCATTTCAGAGCTGAGAAGCTAGTGTAGGGACTATACCGAATGGGTCCCACCGTGAAGTGGTGGTATAGCTTGCTCACATTGGAATTCCAATCTGAAAACTAACAGGATCCCCTTTTTCATGAAGTTTAAAGTAAATAAAGCCAATAGGCAGTTAAATTGTTTAATTTTGAATATGTGCCATGTTTGTTGGGGGGGGGGGTGCACTGGATGCCACACACCAGCAGCACCCTTCACCAGAAATGCGAATTGCAGTTTGTGAGCAATGCAAACATTTTGAGCATGCTTTTTAGTCACCTACTTACTCTACTAGGCTCACCTTGCAAAAAAAAACAAGACACAGACCCCCATGGCAGCAAGCTAGGCTTAGCAGCAGTGGTGACAGTGGTGTGAGTGGCATTGATGGGCCTTGATAAGTGCAGTGCAGTAGCAACCACAGCAGCAACCAAGCAAGAAGCAAGCAACCCAGGTTGGGTGGATTCGGTTGGTGAGGTGACCTGGTCGCAAACCACGTTGGGGAGCTGTGATGGTCGGTTCTAACATCCAGCTTCTGTTGGAAGAAGAGAGGGGGAGCAGACTGAAAACTGGGATGGTGGCACACTGTGCAGGCTGCAGGTTCTGGCCATATGGCTGGGTAAGTTAAAGTAATAATTATTTTGCAGTGCGATTGGAGAAGGAGGAAGGACTGAAATATTAATGTGTTTTTTCACGTTTCTTCACATTTGGGCAGATTCATGACCCATAGAGGATGGGTACTGAATGAAATGGAGTCAGGGAGAAAAATCAGGACAAAGTTCTTTTTTTGGGGGAAGGGGAAGAACTTCAGCCAGAAAAAATATTGGTTAGTAACTGGGTGGGCTTAGGTCTAAATCTGATGCACTATTCCAGGATATATACAGATGAATCTTATACATTTGAAATTTTCCTGATTTGCATATCGTTTTTCAGTTAAAACAAATAGGTTTTACCTTTTAGAGATATTACAGACATTCTAGATCTGTCCCTTGCATTCACAGACAGTTGAGTGGTATGATATGTACAGACTATTGGAGCCCCACTATAGTCAGGCTTATGCCCCCCCCAAGTGAAGCTGAACTCCACATCCCCATGCTCATGCATATTATGGCAAACAACAAAGGCAATTGCAGGGGTGTGCACCATTGAAATGAATGTTTTTTTTTATTACTGTTTTATACATTATTGATGAAGAGTTTGAGATTAATGAAGGCCACCGCTCCTCTAACAAGGGCCTTGTTAGCAGAACAGTGGCCTTTATTATTCTCCAACTCACTACCATAATGTATAAAATAGTAATAAAAAATAACTCCATTAATTTCAAGTGGGTATGCCCCAACACTCTGATCCAGGGACATCATCTCTTAAAGTCTCCTGCCTCTGGCTCTCTAGTACTCAAGTAAGAGACTTTTTATTTATATCTATACTTGGTGGGTTGTCTGTAGCAGCATGGCCATACCCGCTACAGTGTTTGTGCATGGGGGGGGGCATGTGGGTGCATGTTGAGTTATTGCTACTTTTCTGTTTGTACCTTAAAGTCTGTTTGCTTAGAAGCACTCAAAACTATGAAGAGAAAATAGTAGGAGTACAGGCCAGACAGAAGCAATTATGTGATTTTGTTGGTAAGTGTGTGTATTGGGGGTGGGAAGAACCACATGTGTTTCCATTTTTATGAGCTCTACAGTTCAGCTATAAAAGTGAGATGAGGGAGAGAAGAAAACAGAAAAGTATAACAGTGGCTACAAGCATGCCACATGCATGCAGATGTATTCAGATGTGTACTGAAGTACAAGTGAGCCATATGTGTGCAGACAGTATGGATTAGAGGTTAAAGGCACTGAACTGCAAGCTAGGAGACTTGGAAGCATGAAGACTTGGGTATGAATCTCATCAATCCCCACTTGTGTATGGTGTGATCCTGAGGTAGTCACTAAAATGATACATGTGCAGTTATCAGTGACCACTTGGTTTTTGCATGCATGCCACATGCATGCAGTCTTTCCAATTTAACATAAAACTCATGCTTTCCATGCTGCAAGCATGCTATATGCATGCAATCAGTTACAATTTAACATTTAAATCATACTTGCAGCACACATATCACTTTAGTAGTTTTATGTGTGCAGCATGAAAACATTTCATATAATTATTTCTGCAAGGGACAGACCCTAAAAGATGTCAGGATCTACAGATTTTAAAAATTGTACTGTTTGTTTTCAGCTCCTTGCAAAAGCAGACTGCCACAAGCTGTGTTTAATGTGCCTGGGTCCAGACCATGATTTTGCCTGTTGTGATCTCTGTATAAAGTTTTGTCTTACACTTTAAAAGAAAGGGCTACAAAAATAGAAGATTTTATGGCTTCTCAGTCTGCCTTCATGTCACCAAAAAGCTCAGCAGAGGGTCTAGCACCTCAGAATAAGCAGCAGTCCCTGCCAATGGTGACAGAAAAGATAGATAAAGCTCTAAAGATGGTTCAGAACTCAGGGTGTCTGAAGGGAAGCCCTGAATCTATTAAAAATAAAAAGCATCTGAACAGACACCAGAACTGTTGCTTGCCAAAAACAAAAAAAAAAAGAAAAACATGTTGCTGTCCCTCTGCCTGAAGAAGGATAGGTAACTGCAGTGCATAAAATTAAAGCACCCTCAGTAGAGGACATAACAAAGGCATGGCAGTCACTCTAGGCATTCCAGACAATGGGGAATTTCATGAATAGTTCCACCCCCCAGGTTCTGGTTCCATTACCAGTGCCTGTGGAGGAGGACGCTGATAGTTACTATGATGAAGAGGTGAAGGGAGAACCTATTGAACTGGATGGCTCTCCTGAGCAAGAATTTGGTTCTCCTCTTAGGTCTTCAGAGAATTTAACCTTACATTATACCTTTGTAAATTATAGGGGCCCAATTCACAAAAGTATGGGATGTACACATGATTCAAGCATACAGAACCCATGCAGCTATGCACCCTGGGACAGGTACTTACTGGCCAGTATTCACTATTGCTGGCTGCATGTCTGCACCCCCACCCCCATGGTGCACAGCTGAATGGTGGTGGATCACGGCTGCATGCAGTGGAGCATGGGACGCAGGTGGGTATCCAATAGGATGCCTGTCCTGGGTCCTGAAGTGGATCTCCTGCTTAGCATGTGCAGGGGATCCAGGGAAGGCACAGATCTTGGGATTTTGGGTTCAATGAGTGACTTCCCAAATGGCTGTCCCAGCCCTCCCCAGCTGCCTAGTGGACTTGATCAGCAGTGTGGCAGGAGTCTCATTGTCAATGTTGCTGGCAGGTGTCTATTGGGGGTGTGTGTAACAGTTATGGCAGGGTCCTCCATTGTGTAACTTGTGCCCCCAGCCTGGCACGTGGAGTGCAGGCACACACCTTCACTGCCCATGGTGCAAAGCTGCATGGGTGGCAGCGGGATAGTGCACAAGGCACTAGCATGTCTGTAGTGAATACTGAGTGGAGTCTGTTGAACCCCGCTTCACAGCATTCAGTTGTAGGCATGCCTACGCACAACCACACACACACACACACACACACACACAAAGTGTAGACTTTTGTGAATAGAGCCCATAGCGAATCCTCTCATCATCTCCTCCCATGAGACTGAGGAGGAGGATGAGGTGATAGATTTTATGGATATGTTGGGCTTAGTACTCACAAGGAGACTCAAGCTTCCCAGTTACAAATCTCTGAAGAAAGCCACCTTTAAAATCATGTCGGCACCAACCTTAGCTGCTGGTACCAAAAAGAAAATGTAGAAAAAAATATCAGGTGGACAAACAGGGTGCTGAGTACCTCTACTCCTATCCTGATCATGAGTCAGTAGTCAAGAATGCTGTCTGTGGTAATGCAGAAGTGTGTCTTTCATCCCAGGCTCCTGAGAAAGATTCCGGCAAACTGGATAGCATGGGAAAAAAAGCTTGCACATCAGCTTTCCTGTTCCTGAGGCAGGCAGCTTATTTAGCCTACACAGCCTGATACCAGAATTCCTTATGGAATTCTATACTGGCACTGAGGGAACAAGCTCCTGGAGACTTGGTTCAGTAAATGGCTGATACAGCAAGATCTGCCATAGATGCCACAAAATACCAGCTCCACATGGCAGAGAACACACATAACACCACATCTAGGGGCTTGGTCCATGGATTGTCTTTAAGAAGGTTTGCCTGGCGTTGATATACAAACCTATCCCTGGACACTCAGATAAAAAGCAATGGATTTTCTCTGTGAGGGAAATTCTCTGTTTGGTGACAAAACTGAGGCTTACATAGAAAGGGTGGATGAGTACAAAACTACAAACAAGAGCAATACTGAGAAAGAAAAGGCCTCCGCATCCTACAGGCCTTATGGAAGGGGAGGTAGGGGTAGGGGATACTACTCTCTCGCTTATATGTCCCATACATGCCCTCTACAAAGGGTCTACTATGGGGCAAGGGTGAGAGGGGAATTAGATGTACATCTGCAGCACCAGCTTTCAAACCCCAACAAAAACTAAACCCCTGACAAGTCACCCATCTATTCTCAGTGGGGATGGGGCTGGCAGTATAGCCTAGAGGTTAGAGTAAAGAGCTGTGAATGAACTTGATATATCCAGCAGACCTGGGTTTGAGTCCCACAATCTCCATTTGCATACTGTGCAAATCTGAGCAAGTCACTTAATGTCCCCAGTGCTCCCGGGCCACCCCTGAAAAAAGGCACTTGTGTCTAGGGGGTTTTACCTGGTTACCAAAGAATAAAATTCAATAAGACTGCCTCACTATTTCCAGGCATGAACAAAAATCACCACAGACAAGGGGATTCTGGAAGTAGTGAGTCAAGTGTTGTCCCTGCAGATAGAAATGTTTCCAAAACTGCAAAACCCAAAAGTTTTTCAACCTCACACCACAACTGAAAAGTTCCTTTTGGAAACAGAGAAGAAAAAACAGTTGCAAACAAATGCAGTGGAAAAAGTACCTGCAACACAATGGAGCAAGGAGCTTTATTCCAAATACTTACTGACCCACAAGAAACATGGGGACCAAACATTTAAAGAAAGAACAATTCAAGATGATAACACTGGGCTCAGTTATTCCATCTCTGCAAATAGAAGATTGGTTAGGGTCACAGGCTCTAAAAGACACCTACTTTCACATACCAGTTAGGCCAAGTCACAGAAAACTCCTCAGGTTCAGGCTAAGAAGCTGACAGCATTAGTTCACAGTCCTTCCCTTTGGCCTCCCTTCAGCTCCAAGAATTTTCACAAAGTTCCTAGCTGTGGTGGCAGCACATTTGTGTTGGTAGTGTTTTTTCTCTACTTAGATGACTATTTAATCTGAGGAAAAACATAGCCAGAAACAAAGTCCTCTAAGTCCTATATACTGCTGGCACAAGGCACTTTACAGGACATTGTCTTCCTCATAAACTTTCAAGAGTCCTAAACAGAACCAGTTCAAATCTTGTACTTTATTGGTGCAGAGTTAGACCCTACAGGGAAAGGCATTCCTTCCTTAAGCAAGGGTAAACAATTTGATTTCAACTGCAGAATCTTCAAGTCAAGTCAGCCAAGTCCTGCAAGGGATTTTCCATAGTTATTGGGCTAATGGTCACGTCCACTGCAGTGGTACCAGGGATCAGGTTCCAAATGAGAGACATGTAATATCACCTAGGCAGGGAGTAAACTGAAAATTTAAAACTTGTAGTTTTTTTGGTAAATTGCTACTGAACTTTTATAGTGAAATCCTTAAATCTGCAGCAAAACCTAAACATTTCATTTAGTTAGACACACAAACAGCAGCCATCAGAATCACAATTTGTTGACTTGGAGCCCAGGAAAAATAACCAAATTCAGAAATGAAAAGTAAAATGTGATTTGGCAAGTCGCAGCTTAAATACTGCCTAGGAGACTACTGGTTCCACAGGTGCAATCCTTTGACCAAACTGATACCCATCACAAAAACCTTGCTAAAAGCACCTGAGTAGTGGAAGGAAGAATGCAACCTCAGGAAGGGAATTTACTTCATTCAACAATTCCCTATAGCTGTACTCACAACAGATATCTCCCCCCTTGGTTTGATGGAGATCTCAAGGCAATAAAGATCAAGGGTCAGAAGTTGGAGCACTGCTTGTGGAAGACCCAGCTGGAGGCAAACAAACTGGCCATGAGTGCTCACTATGGTGAGCAGCAAGGAGCAATCTCCCCTAAGAAAGCAGAATTCCTGTCCAGGGTGATTGAAGCAGAGAGCAACAGATCTCAGCTTTTTCAGACTGTGGACAGGCTTCTCCATCCTGCCTGTCTACAGCTGAAGATTTTTTCATGCACTTTATGTGAAGAGTTTGTTCTGTTCTTCTCTGACAGTGTTGCCTATTTGGTCTGGGATTCCGTCAGTGAGGCAATTGTCTCAAAGTGGACAGACTTGGAGGAACATAGGCACTCTGCCTGTCTGGGAGGAGTTTATGCCAGTGGAGGTGTCTGAAGTGACTAGGGTGATCTTAGAACTGAAGCACACATATTGTGAACTGGACCCAGCCCCAATGCGTTCCTTGATGGGATGCGCCGAGGTTGTTGGCCCAGTGTTCGCCAAGATTGCCAGGTGCTCGATGGTGGAAGAGGTAGTCCCAGTGGCTTTGAAAGAAGCGTTGGTGAGACCTCTCCTTAAGAAACCTTCCATTGACCCAGACATCCTGGTGAATTACCGACCAATTTCCAACTTGCCATTTTCGAGCAAGGTTGTTGAGAAATTGGTGGCACAGCAGCTCAACAATCACCTGGTGTCCTTTGACATCAATGAGCTATTTCAGTCGAGCTTTTGGGCTAGACACAGCATAGACACAGCTTTAGTTAGGGTGCATAATGATCTACTCAGGGCTAGAGACAGAGGAGACAGGTCAGTTCTTGTGTTCCATGATCTCTCATCAGCATTTGACACTGTGGACCAAGTCGTGCTTCTTGATCAGCTCTGTAAGTTATGTGGACTCACCGGTGCTGTCATCAGATGGTTTGAGTCCTATCTCTCTGATAGGGTGCAGCAGGTTGTGATGGAGAATTTCTCCTCCTCTCCAGTGCCTCTGTCATGTGGAGTAGCACAGGGCTCAATCTTGTAGCTGATGCTGTTAGCAATGTACATGCTGCCCATGGGCAAGATCATTCGGCAATACAG
Source organism: Neoceratodus forsteri (assembly GCA_016271365.2). NCBI lineage: Eukaryota > Metazoa > Chordata > Ceratodontiformes > Ceratodontidae > Neoceratodus > Neoceratodus forsteri. The sequence goes on along the minus strand of CM057449.1, from coordinate 574,784,397 downwards.
CATGGCGTTTCACTGCTATGCAGATGACACCTAGCTGCATTTGTCATTTGCATCCAGAACATTTGGTGCTGTTGACATGCTTAACTACTGTCTGGCTAAAATCAATGACTGGATAGCATCCAGCTGACTGAGACTAAACCCAGATAAGACAGAGGTGCTAGTGATCGAGTCAGGTCGCGGGAGTAATGGGTTGTCACCTGGAGCGAACACAAGTCTTTTCCTGGGGTCTGCTCCATTGGTGGCTTCCCTGAGGGTGTGCAATCTCAGTGTGATCCTGGACTGCAGGATGACCTTTGAAGATCAGGTATCATCTGTAGTTGAGAGTGGCCTCTACCACTTACGGAACATCGCCAGGATCAAGTCCCACATTCCTCCCAAGGATCTGCCAACCTTGGTACATGCCTTTAGGCTCAACTACTGTAGCTCTCTATACTTTGGGGTCACAGGAGGGACCCTCCACAGACTGCAGCTAGTCCAGAATGTGGCAGCCCAGTTGCTGACAGGCCTGTCCAGATACTGCCATGTGACCCCAGTCCTGTGTGCTCTGCACAGGCTGCCTGTCAGGTGGTGGGTCCTTTTTAAGGTGGGCTTGCTCACTTATAAGGCCCTATACCGACTGGGTCCTGGCTACCTGTCAGAGCTCCTGATATCTGTGACCTCTTCTCGCTCCCTCCACTCCTCTTGGAGGGGCCTCCTGGATGTTCTCAGGGTTCAGTTCAAGATATCGGGACACTGGGTTTTTAGTATCTCTGGGCCGACCCTGTGGAACTCAGTTCCATCTGCAGTCCGGGAGGCCCCTTCGATTGGTGTTTTCATGCTGAGGCTGAAGGCCCAGTTTTTTAGCTTGGCTTTTATGGAGTGATTCCCCAGCCCAACCACTCTAGTTAACGGATGCTAATCTTAATAGCTGTTATTCCAATTCCTTTTTATTCTGCAAATGTTATTGTGCTTTTATGTGTACTTTTATCTTGGTTATGCTTTGTTAGGTGCCCAGAGCCTCAAGGATTGGGTGCCCTAAAAATAAAACTTGCCTTGCCTAGGTTGGGATGCCTACCTGGAGGACCTCACTGTGAGTGGCACCTGGAGCACACAGGAAACTCAAGAGCACATACATCTCTTTGAACTCAGGGCAGTGCACCTGGCAATGGAGGCTTTTTTCTCCCAGATCCAGGGTCAGTCTGTCTTATCAGAACAGACAACACCACAGCAACATAACACATAAACAGCCAGTCAGGGAGGAACAAGATCTTCAAAGGTGTGCATGGATGCCATGAAGATCTGGAATATAGGCTTCTCCCTGAAAGTTCAGCTATCCACAGTACACCTACCGGGGAAAGACAATACTAGAACAGTCCCTAAGCAGGATCAGCCTGGGAAATCATGAATGGACCTTGAACCAGCATATGAACAGATGAAGAAGCCACCAGAAGATGGCCATTTGGTCTATCAAGTCTAGTAGTGTTGCAGGGTCCACAGGTTGAGCAACTGTCCCTGCCCCCTCTCCCCACTCTCCCATCCTCCCAACCCATGACCCTTACCCTCACCCTATACCTTTCCCAACCTCTCTTAAAGTTGCCCACTGTCGTCAAAGAGATTACCTCTTCTGGCAGTGCATTCCAAATGTCCACCACCCTCTCTGTAAAGAAGTACTTCCTGGCCTCCCTCCTAAACCTCCCACCCTCCAGCTTAAGACTCTGCCCCCTCATGTTATGGTTGCCACTCAGTTTAAAGATAATCTCCTTATCAACCTTATTTATCCCTTTCAAGTACTTGAAGGTCCCAGTCATGTCCCCTCTCTCTCTCTCTCTCTCCTATCTTTCAGGGAGCACATGGTCAGTGCCCTCAACCTTTCCTCGTATGCCTTATCCTGCTGACCAGCCATCATCTTTGTAGCCCTTATCTGGACCTCTTCCAGCAGGCTAATGTCCTTTTTGAGGTGTGGACACCAGTACTGCACTCCATGCTCTAGATGTGGCCTTACCAGTGACCTGCACAAGGGCAGTATAAACTCCTATCTCCTACTACTGACCCCCTAGATATGCATCCCAGCATCTTGTTTGCCTTTGCTGTTGCTTTCTTGCACTGGGTGGAGGGCTTCAGGTCACTAGTGATCCTCACTCCCAGATCTTTCTCCTCCTCTGATGCAGATACTCAGACTCCACCCAGGTAGTACTCTGTCCTAGAATTCTTGACTCCAATATGCATAACTTTGCATTTCTTGGCATTGAAGCCAAGCAGCCAGATCCTAGACCGCCTCCCTAGCTTTTCCAGATCTTCCTGTAGGTCCTGTATCCCTTCAGTTGGGTCCACTCTACAACAGAGCTTGGTGTCATCCTTAAATAGGCACATTTTGCCCTTAATACCATCTCCAGTGTCACTGATGAAGACATTGAACAACACCGACCCTAGCACTGAGCCCTGTGGGACCTCACTGGTTACCTGTCTTTTGCCAGATAACTCTCCCACAACAACCACCTTCTGGGTTCTGTCCTTCAGACAGTTTTCCACACATCTGGCCATCTTTTCCCTAACCCTGAGATTAAACAACTTCCTGATCAACCTTTTGTGGATCACAGAGTCAAAGGCCTTGCTGAAATCAAGATAGAGGATGTCTACCGCTTGACACCTGTCTATTGTCTTAGTGACATAGTCAAAGACGTCAATCAGATTTATTTGACACAGTCTCTCCCCCATGAACCCATACTGCCTCACATCCTGGAGACCATACTCCTCTAGCTATATTTCACCAACCTTTCCTTTAGTATGGTCTCCATGAGCTTGCCAGCAATGGAGATCAAACTGACTTGTTTGTAATTCCCTGGGTCATCCTTGGGACTGCTTTTGTGGAGTGGCACTACATGTGCTATTCTCCAGTCCTGCGGTACTATACCTGTCTCTAGAGAACTATTAAATAGGTTTGCCAGTGGCTCTGCCAGCTCCTCAGCCAGTTCCTTTAGTACCCTTGGATGTACTCTGTCCAGGCCTGGTGATTTTGTCCACCTTCAATGCTAGCAGCCCCTCCCTCACTCTGTCCTTCTCTATCACTACATGTGTGTTGCCTTCCCCCCCCACTTCTCTTTTCTCTCCTGAAGGCACTCGTCCATCCTCCCTGGTGAGGACGGAACAGAAGTATTCATTTAGTATCTGTTTTCCCCCATTATACTCCACCCACTCCACCCCCTTCTTAAGCCCAACAATCCCTTTCTTCTTGTCCCTTTCCTCACTTATACAGTGAAAGAAAGCCTTCTCCCCCTTCTTAATTCCTTCAGCTATCTGCAGCTTCTTCTGTACCTGCTCATCTGACTTTCTTACTTGCCTCACTAGCCAACCTTAGGTAATTTTCCCTATCCACCTCTCTCTTGGTCTTCCTGAATTTTCCATTGGCCAAGTTCTTTTCCCTTACTGACTTGGCAACCCCAGAACTGAACCAGCTGGGCACTTTGGCCCTTGAGTTCTTACCCCTGAGCCTAATGCACTCATCTGTGGCAACAAGTATTCCTTCCTTAATGATGGACCACCTTTGGTTTACCCCCATATCTGCTCTGATGCCCACCAGATGGCTCCTTAGCACTTCACCCATTTTCCTGAAGTCCTCCCTCCTGAAATCCAAGATTTTAGACTTAGTCAGGATGCTTTCGCTGCCCATATCCCACTGGAACCACACTGTGCAATGATCACTTCCTCCCAGTGGTTTCACATTTGTGAGCACCAGATCAAGAATTGCCTCAGCTCTTGTTGGTTCAGTGACATCCTGAGTCAGGAACCCACTCTGCAGTCCTTACAGGATCACCTGACTCTAGCACATGTAGCAGCTGCTGGTGTTAGTGTCCAGAAGGTGGGGTACACCAGAAATAGATATGTTTACTTCCTGGGGAAAAAACAGCTCCCACTTTTTCTTGCAGACCCCCAGTAGCTGGTTCAGTCCCAGAGGTGCCCCAGTCCTCCAGTTTATATATGTCTTCCCGCCATTCCCACTTCTACTAACAGTACTAATAAAACTGAGGAGATAGTAACAAATGATTCTTATAGCTCCAGATTGGGCCAGACAGACCTGTTACTCCATGCTCCTGTCCCTCTCCCTGTCCAACAAGCCTCTTGTCAGCCTGACCCTGAGGTACAGTCTGCTGACACTATCCCAGAGCAGGATAACATTCCTTGATCAAAGAACTCTGCTCCCAGACCATAGTTCTTGAAGAGCAAGGGTTATCTGGGCTAAATCTTTCTGAAAATGTAAAGGGGGTGCTGAAAGTGTCCAGAAAAACAGCAACAAGGAAAAAATGCTTCAAAATGGAAAAGATTTCCTTATGATGTTCTCCTGCACAAGAGTAACCTAATCCAGTCAGGTCTGTCTCCATCCTAGTCTATCTAGTCCACCTCCAGTCTCTGGGCCTAAGACCATCAACACTGAAGGTACACTTGGAAGCAGTGTCAGTTTACACATCAGCTGGTAAAGACAGATCAGTGGCATCACAACCCTCTTTTCTACAGTTTTTCAAAGACATGAATCACCTTTATCTTCCAGTGAGGGAACTGGTCCCTCCCTGGGACTTAAATGTGTGTATTGTCCAGCAGATAATGGCTCCCTTCAAGCCTATGACAACTGCTGCACTGAAGTATGTCACCTGGAAAGCAGTTTTGCTAGTGGTAATAATATCTGCCAGAAGGGTAAGCAAGCTACAAGCCCTCTGCACAAATCCAAACTACATAATCATCCTTAGGGACAAGGTAGTAACTAAGGACAAATGGGAAATTCTTCCCCAAAGTGATGTCTTAATTCCATCTGAATAAGTCAATCACACACCCAGTCTTCTTCACATGGAAATCCAGTTTGGGGAAACAAAAGCTCCACAGTTTGTATGTGAAAAAGGGCTCTCAGTTACTACTTAGACCATACAAAGGATATTGGGGGGAAGATAGATCAGTATTCAGGAGAGCCATCTCTCACTGGATTGTCTCCTGCATTCAGTTCTGTTATGGCAAAGCCAGTAATATGCCACCTAGCAAGCTCAGGGTACACTCTACAATAGGTACTTCTGCCTCTGTGGCTGCATTGAGGAGTATCCCCCCTGCAGGAATTCTTCAAAGCAGCTAACTGGAAAACAGTGTCAGTGGCTCAGTAGGTAGCACACTCACCTCTGAGGCCGGGAGATCAGATCGCTGTGGGTTCAGTTCCCACATCTGGCACTTGGGTTAATATCCCAATACTGACACTGTAGTGCAGCATGAGAGGGGGTGCTGCACTTCTGAGGTGCCGTCTTTTGGATGAGACGTTAAACTGAGGTCCCATCTGCCTGGATTGGTGGTAGTTCAGGTGGATGTTAAAAATCCCATGGCACTTATAGAAAAGAGTAGGGGAATTTCCCCGGTGTCCTGGCCAAATTTCCCTCATTCACTAAAAATAACACCAAGAGCTTAATCTGGTTCAAATTCAATTGCCTACCATCTGTATCCCCCACCCCCGGTCGCCCCTGAAAAAGGGACTTCTAGGCCCAGTGGGCTTACCGGGTCAACAAAATTCAACAAACAAACAGTACATACTTTTACAAAGCACTATTATCTGAACATACAGTCCAGAAGGGATGCCAATTGTGATACTCCTGTCTTGCAGAACCTTTTCAATATCCAAGGTACTGCTATGAAGTCTGCTGTTGTTAAACTTAAGTGAGGGATTTCTGGGGTTTGAAGGAAAAAAATTACTCACTGTGATAATGTTGTTTCTTCCAAAAGGATCCCACACTATGTTTAAGCAAGCAAGCAATAAGACACGACGAGGTGTGGTTTATTGCTTGATAAGAGCACACCTAGGGGTATACTGAGGCATGAGGCACTTGCACCCAGTGTCTTATGCCACTGGGCGTGCTCTTATCAGTCGATAAACCACACCTCAGAGTGTCTTATTGCACTTATAAAATGGGTTCCAGAAATAAGTATTTAAGAGAAAAGGAAAAAAAAAAGAAAGAGGGAAAGCATTTTAATAATTTCAGTTTTTATTACCTGAAGTAGTAAAATAGTCCCTCCATTGAGGTATTTTCTGTACTGTGTGCTGTCCAGTGTATGTCCCTCCCCACACACACACACACACACACACACACACACACACACACACACACACACACGAGCCCCACACAAGCACATTCCAAACTGCTTTTGTTTTTAAATTCAGATTTTTTTCCTCAATGTAAGCCAGTTTTGATGGGAGCAAGCATGTCCCTTACTGGCCATAGTCACTGCTTCTCTAGGAGCATTTTTCTGTGTCACCAGAAAGCCACCAGATGGTGGTTGTGGCTCTCTATGCCCCCTCAACACACCTCTAAAAAGATTTTGACTTTTCTTTGAGTGAAATTCTGTCAGGTCACAGTAATGGGACCGTTTCAGTGTTTTACTGTGATTGGGAGTGAGCGTGTTCCTTACAGGTCCCCATAGTTATTTATTTAGTTCACAGCAGCTGTACATGGTTTTCTGCATGATGCAGCGGTCGGGCTTGTCCCGAAGTGGATTTACCGCTTGTGATGATTGCGGTAGTTTTAAATGACTTTTGGTTATGGCAGGAAGGCTGGTGCAGGTGTGGGTCTCGGCTTTGATTTCAAAGCCTTTTCTCGATAGCACACGGGAACACTCGGTAGATCGCGGACAGCCGATTGAAAAAAACAGATCATGGAGAGCCATGGATCTGGAGCTGCTACAAACTTTTCAACAAAAATATAAAAGGTCAGATTTTTAATGTGTTTCTCAGGGAGGGAGGATTCATTCAGTAAATCAGCAAACAGACTGCAATGCAGCGGCGAGGGGGGGTGGGCTGGCAGACAGGCAGGCAGTGACTGTCTCGGGACAGTGGTCACAACATTTTGTTAAACCTTTCTGCCATGCATGGATTTACAGAGGTGCTGTGTCCCAACTGGCTGAAGAGGTGCCAGTTGGCACAATATGTACTGATAAGGACACGGCTTCTGGTGCCTCTCAGCCAGTCAGGACACAGAATATTATTGACCAATTTTATAACAATCACTAATCCCTGCCTGCCCTTCCACAACCTGATAAAAGGTTCAAACAAGAATCAGTTCTTTTCTACTTGCTTGAGCACTACTTTTTACAGTGCATTTACAATTGTTGGTAAGTGGTCTGACTTAATCTAGTTTTTCATAACAAGTAAGTTCAGTCTCCCTTGTTTTACTAATTTTAAAATGTTTTTGGAAAAAATAAAAAAAAATGTTTTGGTAGCCCTTTAGCTAGTTTCAATAGTCACAGCTCACCCTAGTCTTAGAAATAAATCTTATATTAGAGGCAGAGTGAGACTGACTACACAGAAAAGAGTTTGAATTTAGGGATGCTCATTCCAGGGGAATGATTTCTGTTATTAAACTTAGTGAAGGATCCCTTTGGAAGAAACAACATTACTACAGTGAGTATTTTTTTCTTTTCTCCCAATTTCCACTGAAGTGCATTACAAGAACTATGGCAGGGGACTGACACACAGCACAACACTTTATAGCAGTATGTACAGTAGCTGCCTGATATATTTATTCTGGTACAGTAGGTGAGAAAAAAGCTAAGACTACAGAATTTGTGTATGTTTTTTCCATATAGCTTTTTTTCTGCTGGTCAGAATGACAGGCTCTCTTAGTTCTGTCCCCACCCTCTCCATTCATCAAACCACCTTAACCTAGTCCCATCCAGACCCAAAAAAACCCACGGATTGCCATGGTGAAGCCAGGCAGCAGACAGCCATCTCAACCCAGCCTGGGAACACAAAACCAGTGATGGGTCTAGCACACAAGGTGGTGATGATGGATGAGGGTCTAGTAGGCAAGATTTCATTTACCCTGTGCCAACCATTTTCCCGGATTCTCCCCAGTTCCCCAGCCACAGTGGCACTTGGAGTGTGTGTGTGTATGGAGGCACTCTCCCATCACAGAACTGCAACACCCTCCCTGTATACTTTTTGCTGCTCAAGCATGGCACTACCCCCACAGGCATCCACCTTGTGGAAGCTAAGAGCCTAGATGACATGCCACCCCTGAGGAGAGGAGAGTTGTCCATCAGAACTTCAGTCCTCTCCCACCAGGCTGAGCTCAGTAACCCATTCTCATTACTGAACATGGGTCACCAGCATGGCAGGAAGGGATACGCTCTATACCTCAACCCTCCATGACACCAGGCCAGCTGGAATTGCTGTATGTTGTGCTCTTCTCATAATTTCCCTTAAAGTACATTGCAAGAACTATGTTGGGGGGACTGACACACAGTGTATCACCAAGTAGCAGCATGACATATTTTCTCTGGTACTATAGTTGAAAAAAAAAAACAGAGAAGAAAATAGTGATAGTGTAAGGTATGTGCTGCTGCCCATGAACAAGAATACAGTAGAGAAGAAATTGGATTTTTTTTTCTTTTTTCTTTCATTAAACTGCATGAGGACAGGTGACAGAATTTAGACTGATAAAATATGCCGTATCAGAAATCAAGACAGAGAGAAATTAAGATGTACTTTTTTTGTGGGTTTTCTTTTTTTTTTACTTTGTTAACTTTTCATTTTTTTTAAAAGGTGAAAAATAAAAGAGACAGCAAGACAGACAACATATGACAATGATGAGTCTTGAATTAAGGAGTGTAGAGATAGTAGAGCTATGGCTTGGGGACAGAAGGTGCACAACCACCATGGAGTGCTGCCAGGTTCTCAGGAATGCTGTGTTGGTTTTAAAGCAACACCTTCAAAGTTTGTTTCATGGCCACAACTTGGTAGGTGAGCTCCCTTATCTCCCCGAGCAGCCACACCATTCTGTATGGATAGATTTAGGAAGAGGATCTAATGCCAGTTTGTCAGATGACACCCCGAAGTTTGGCTGCAGCTCCCTCTAAGTAGTCCTCTCTGTCTCTTTGTGGGACCTGTGCACAGCATGATGACCCACCAAGTCACCTGTCTTAGTGGTGTGCACTCTGCAGAATAGAAGAATAACTGGTGGTGCCACTGTCTCCTCCCCTCTCAGCAGTATCAGTCTGTCTCCTCTTCACATGTTCCTCCCACTGCTGGTAGTGCCTCACCTTCAGGTGAGTGTTCAGCCCACCTGTGCCCAAATGAGTACTTTGTTTCCGATATCTAACAATGGTGTGACACAAAGTACATATCACCTTAATTTTGTAAGTTCAGTCAATCACACAGAAGTCCAAACAAGGGTCTTTTGCTGCTCTCAATGGAAGGAACAGAGATGGTCCCAGGCAGAACTCTTGCTCGTCACAGGGCTCGGGTGGCAGCACAATCACAGAGAGGCACAGGGGCAGGTGTAGCAGCAGGTACAGGACATACTGAAACAGGATCTACTGGTGATGGTGGTGGTGGTGCCACTGCATGCTGCTGCTGGTGCTATGTTGTTTTTTTGTTGTTTTTTCGAAATTCAACATCTTTATTGGTTTATGTTATGACAGAAAGTATATAACATAAAAGAAAAATGAACCACCCAGCAATGACAACAAAAATAGATTAATGGTGGGATGAAACCAGAATGTCACTGGATCAAATATAACCAAACAAATACTATACTGCTATACCCAACCACCCCTCCACCCCCCCCACTACCCTCCCCACCCCCCTCTGCTGGAGTGTGCCTTATTAGAAACAACGTAACAAAGAGGTACAAAAGAGCAAATAAGAATCCAGCAATAATAGGCATCAAAAGGAGGATAAAACAATTGAGACAGTCAGAGGCATGTATTACATGGATCTTAGTTCAAATATAAAGCATATAATTTACCCCTTTTCTGATTGAAAGAGGCGATGCCATTCTGGGAGCTTGCTATTAACCTTTCAGTATTAAAACAAAGAGACATTTATTTCATCCATTCAGCATATGATATGGCCAATTGGTCCATACAGTGCTTGAGAACCAGCCTTTTGACTGCTATAGAAATTAGAGCCATGTGAAATCTGTGCTCCCGAACTCTAATATTGGAGAACATCCCTAGGATACATATTTCTATGGTAAACAGTTCACCCAATCCCAGGAGGGGGTCTAGATTGGATTGAATTGTGTTCCATAATAGAGCCACCTTGTCACAATGCCAAAAAATGTGTATCAGGTTCCCTTCAGCTGCACCACACCGTGTAGAGGTAGCCAAAGGTAGTCTGCCTAGTTTGGCCAACTTAACCGGTGTATAATACAGATTATTTAAGATATGATACTGCATAAGTCTGTGCCTATCTTGAGTGAGATATCTATGCATGTCCTCCCAAATCTGACTCCAAATCAAGGAGGAATCTGGCAGAAGAGAAGCCCAAATTTCAGAACCAATAAGGGCATTAGGGTATTTGATACCCAATAGAAAGGAATAAATCCTGGAGATTCCATGGGGCTTATTTGCATATTCCTGTATCTGATCTAAAAAGGGCCTGACTTGGGACAACATGAATGTGGTCCCAAAAATAGAGACCATAAGATGTCTCAGCTGAAAAACCTTAAATATATATTTCTGAGGAATATTCAGTTTAGCTATTATGTCAGTTGAGTAGAGGAGAGAATCCTGAAAAAACAGGCTTTCCACTAGAATATCCTGTAATTGGGGAAGCCAGTCTGTGGAAAGTGGAGAACCACCTATTTTGATGTTAGGGTTTAAGGTGAGAGGTTGTGCCATATCCTTTTTGGATGAAGTATTAAAGAAGTTCCAACACTGGGTCAGAACCTTTATGGAGACCCCTACAGCCGAATTTTGTAAAAGAGTAGGTAATGCAGAAATAGTGTAATAAAAATCTTTGGGTGAGTGGAGACTATTCTTATCCAAAAGCCTTTTCTCCAACTGTAGCTAGATAGGAAGATGTGCATCGGGTATGGCCTCGAACCATCTCCCCATTTTGGACAGATGACTTGCCCAATAATATAACATAAAATTGGGGAGGCAGAGTCCACCTCTCTCCTTGGGTAAATTAAGTTTTAAGAAGGCCCGTCTAGGATGTTTGCCCTGCTAAATGAATTTAGAGAGAGCAGAGTGGAGCTGCTGAAAATAGGACATTGGGAACCAGATGTTCAGTAAATTTAAAGGGTAGAAAATATGGGGCAGTACATTCATTTTTATAATACTGATACAACCCCATAAAGACAATGGGAGTTTGACCCATCTTTGAAGATTCTGTTGTATCTTCATCACCAAATCATCCAGATTGAGTCTCCTGAGAGCCTCTGGGTCTCTAGTGAGATGTATGCCTAAATATTTGAATGAGGGGGGGAGACCATCTCATACCAAAATGAGTAAAGTTGACTTGGTGAGTGAGAGCATTTAATGGGAATATAACTGATTTGGATAAGTTCAGCTTATAGTTAGCTACTTGACCAAACTGATGAATAATTTGTAGTGCATGTGTTAGTGAGGTTTCCGGATTGGCCAAATGTAAAAGAATATCATCTGCATAAACTGAGAGGGTCAGAGGTTGCTGATATACTAAACAACCTGTGACCTGGGGCGAGTTCTTAATACTAAGTAACAGGGGTTCCAAATATAAATTAAACAAAAAGGGAGACAGGGGACAACCTTGCCGAGTGCCAGTGAACAGGGGAAACCGAGAAGAGAAAACCCCATTACAATAAATTCTAGCAGTGGGTGACTTGTATACAGTCCAAATCCATTGAATAAAGGTTTCCAAAAAAACCATTCTCTTAAGAGTAGCCCAAAGAAATTCCCAGTTTACTCTATCGAAAGCTTTTTCTGCATCTAATGAGATTAAAGCCATGGGAGTCTGGGAGTCTTGGGCAACCTGAAAAATATGTGAGAGGGTTCACAGATGGTCTGCAGAAGATCTGCCTTGCACAAACCCCACCTGTTCGGGACTCGGCAAATGAGACCAAATCTGTTTAATTCTAAGAGATGGGATTTTAGTTAAAATTTTAATGTCATAATTTAGTAATGAAATTGGACGGTAAATGGCAGGCTCCCTCTGGGGTTTGTCTGGTTTCAGAATCAGAACTATCATGGCTTCCTGCAAAGTAGGGTCTGAGGTGAACATATAATCAAATAGTTTCAGGAGAAGGGGAGCTATCTCCTTACAAAAAACTTTATAGAAGTTGAAGGGGAAACCATCAGGACCTGGGGATTTATCCAGTGCTAACCCATTAATCACCTCCTCCACTTCAACCAGGGTAATAGGGGAGGCCAGAATCTCGCACTGGTGGGCCTTCAGGGAAGGGAGATTAAGGCCATCCAGAAATTGTTCAATACGGGAATGGGAGGGTTGAGAAGTACCCTTACTATATAGGTCCCTGTAAAAGGATTCAAAAACCTGGGAAATATCCCGAGGGGAGGTTTTAATAGAGCCATCTGGGGAATACAGTGCAGGAATCAGTCTTGAGCTTTCTACTTCCCGCAGTCGAAGGGCTAACATTCTACCCGGTCTCTCGCCTTGATCAAAATAACGAGCTTTGGTTTTAAGGATGGTGTATTCTGCCTTATCCCTTAACAAATCCACATATTCATTCCTAAGCTTCAGTAGGGCTTCCAGATCAGATTGGGAAGATGAAGAGGATACGTTATTTTCAGCCATCCTTATTTGATTCGACAACAAAATAACTAGCCTCTCTCTGTTTTTTCCTTTTGCAAGCTAGCTTAATGAACTCTCCCCTGATGAAACATTTAAAAGAGCACAAAATCAAGTCCTCCCTGCATGTAGAATCCGTGTTGAAATCTATAAAGGAAGAGATTAGCGATTTAATGTGAGAAATTATTTGTTCCTCTTTTAGGAGTTGAGTGTTTAATTTCCATGAGGTGTCCCTTTGAAAGTGCGGATCGGGGGAGATCAAAATCCATGCCATGGAATGATAAGATATAACAATTGGTTTGATTCCTGTCTGGCGAGTACCAGCCAGAAGAGTGTTCCTGATTAAAATTAAATCAATTCTGGACCACGACCGGTGGACTTGAGAGTAAAAGGAAAAGAGCCGACTAGAGGGATTGGGCAAACGACATGGGTCATATAAACCCAATTAATCCATAAAATCCCTTAGGGTGAGTTGTGGAACAGAAAGGGGTTTTAATGGCCTATAGGTTTTATCTAGGTCTTGTGACGAAGCAATATTCCACTCACCCCCTAGAATTAGCAAGGAGGGTAGAAGTCCACTCAATTTGTCAACCAAGCTCATGATGAAGTCCGCATCCCCTCCGACTGGACCATAAATTGTCCCTAACACCACTCTGACATTATTGAGTATTCCTTTAACAATAATAAATCTGCCCTCTTGATCTGTTAGACTTTCCTCTGCCACAAATGATATGTGTCTTTTAACCAATTTAGCCACCCCTCTGCTAGATGATGACCCACAAGACATGAAGATTTGAGAGAAACCCTGCCGGGGTAGACCATTGGCTTCTGAAGCCATGAGATGGGTTTCCTGCATCAAAAGAATGTCAACATTTAAAAGGGTGCAATTTTGGAGAACCTGATATCTTTTGGACAGATCTCTGACACCTCTGACATTCCACGTTGCAATTTTAATTGCACCAGTGTCATGTATCTTTTTGTTGAAAAAAAAGGGAGCATGTACCACTAACCAATCAGACAATCCCAAAAGGCACACTCCAATCCCACCCCCCATCCCCAACAACCCCTGTAGAAAAGAATTAGTAAGAAAAAGTTTCTCTTCCCAAATAAATTCGTAAAATGATAGAGTTACTAAAAGGGTAGATAATCCTAACCATCCAGTAGTAAACTCAAACTATGTAACCATAGGGGAAGAGATCAGGACAATAACCGAAAACACCCCTCCCCCATAAACCCCTCAAGGCAGTTAACTGATCAAAGAATCCCAAAAGGAACAATCCAGTCCCACCCCCGTCCCGTCAACCACTGTGAGAAAATATTAGTAAAGAAAGACAGCCCTCCCAAAAGATTTGCAGAGTTTGTGTATAGATAAAAATGTGAGTAATATTAACCTTCCTATTATGAACTCAGACAGAACATTCGGTGAGAAAGGCATCAGAACAATAACACTCCCCTCCCTCCCTACACCCCTCAAACTATGTACAAAAGGCCCCCGAGTGAGTAAGAGAACATATTTGGGCTTCTTTATAGCTGATATCGAGGACCAACCCCAATAGGCTGCAATCCCAAGAGAGGCAAAAACTGAGTTGAAATGCCCCATCTGAACTGAAATTCCATAATCTGATACTGGAAGGCATGACCAATAAAGTCGAAACGCTCTCTGGTCACACTGCCTCTCAAGAAATGCGCCTTTCCTCCCCTTCCCTGGTGCGTAAAGCAGCTCTCCCTGAGCTTGCTCCATCCCGAAGCCTCCCACCCACCAACCCCTTTAAGACAATGGCAAACGCTAGCCCTAAATTAGAGTAGTAATGCTCAACGTAGTAAGGGCTTTATAAGTGGGGATAAGTTCTGAATTCCCCAAAATTGAGCTGCAGCATTAGCTTCCTTGCAACCCTAACAAATCCACTATTCCCTGAAAAGGCTGTTAATTCAGGTAAATTAATTTAGAGGCTCACTTACCCAAATGATTCAACAATCAGGAGGGTGGAGTCCCCAAAGCTCCCAACTAAATGCTGCATCTATCTCCTTCCCTGGGACCTTCCCGACTCCGAGGAAGCAAGAAGTGACAGGGGGACCTGAAAACCGATGGGACCAACTGGTCCACTCCAGCTAACAACATATGGAAACATTCTCTAAACCAAAGGTTCCCACCACCCCGGTGGAGTGTACCAACACTCTCAAGCTAAAATCAGGCCCACTAGGCCTTGCAACAGCCTTCCACCCCACTCAGCCAACCTCCGAGGGGCGAAAAGAGAAGAGAAGAAGGGAGACATCAAACAGGTACAAAATTAACCCCAACAGCACAAAAGTCTAATAGTCCTCAGGTAGCTGCAACAAAAGTTCATCCTGGCTTAAACAAGTTGGGTAATTTGGTGGCAAGATCCATGGCTGCCTGCTTCGGGGATTCATAGGAGTGCCAAACACCATCAATTGCCACCTGTACCTTGGCGGGATAACTCATTTTGAAATGTATTCCTGTGGCAATCAGCTTGCTAACCGTAGGATGGAAAGCAGATATTTTCTGATGTGTTTCAAAAGGGAGGTCTTGGGCTATCCTCAGCTTGGAATTTCCCCACGGAATGGCCTGGAGCTCCTTTGATTTAGATACCGCATGCTGTTTTTCTAAAAGGCTTAAGAATTTCACAATTATCGGCCTCGGAGATGCCCCAGGAGGGGGTTTTGGTCTAAGGGAACGGTGAGCATGCTCAATGTGATACTGTGGGTTGAGGGGGGATGGACCAACAATCTTGATGAAAATTTCTATACGAAGGCGATAATATCGACTCCCTCTTCCAATTCAGGTAGGCCCAAGATCAACACGTTATTCCCTCTGCTTCTTCCCTCCAAGTCTTCCATTTTCAATTGGAATTTGCTAACCTGCTGTTGCAGGTGAATGATTTCTGGATCAAGTTTCTCTTTCCACTTCTCCAGAGAGGAGGTTCTCGCCTCCGAGTCTCCCATTCTTGATGTTAATGAGCTGAGGTCTCCACGGATAGACTTTAGTTCTGCAGAAATATCTTCCAGGGTTTCTTTGAATGGCAGCAATTCCTGGAGGAAGCGATCCTCAGTTAGTGGAATCACTGGAGAGCCAGAGGAGCTTTGTTTGGGAATATTCCCCGAACTTTGATGTTTGTATTTCTTGGATGATTTCTCTGAAGGGGACGGCGGAGTATGTTTAATGCTGGCCTACTTCATTTCAGCTTCCATATCGGCTATAAAGCCAAGTGCGTTGCTACAAACCAGTAAAAGAGCAACCACAGGAGGCAAAACTGTTGAAGTAGCATAGAACCAGTATCTGGATCATAACTTTTAGTGGTAGTAGGGTGAAAAAATGAATTAATAGCGGTCGGTAGGCAGGAGCTCCAGAGTAGTGCTGCTTCTAGGTGCTCTGCATCACGTGGCCCCCGCTGCTGGTGCTATGTTGTGTGGTGGGCCAGAGTGCTGACTGTTCCACTTTCTGGTGTTCCTGGTGTCAAAGCTGGTCTCTTCAGATGGCTGGGACAGCATGTCCCATCAGTCGACAGCATCCCCGCTCCTTTTTGTGACTGGTCCCAGTCCTCCCAGTCTTCTCAACAGTCCCACACACTAAGTTGTAAAATAAACAAAATAAAAGCAAGAACAAAAATAACAATTAAAAGGGATAATATAAAACAAGCACACCTAAACAAAA
Source organism: Neoceratodus forsteri (assembly GCA_016271365.2). NCBI lineage: Eukaryota > Metazoa > Chordata > Ceratodontiformes > Ceratodontidae > Neoceratodus > Neoceratodus forsteri. Next base: position 574,768,213 of record CM057449.1, on the reverse strand, counting down.
ACTAAATAAATCCACACAAACTACTAGGGAAAGAGAAGGTGACAAGAAAAGTAAGAAAAGCTGTAAACGTTTTTTAGATTGTTGTTTAAAGCCAATGACAGCAGCAGATCTGATTCCTACACTAACTCACTCAGACTGCAGATCAAAACTAAGGCTTAGTCTGTACATAGAGAAATAGCATGTGACTTTCAGGAGCTGTTTCCATATCATCTATAGGCACTTGTTTACGAGATGCCTTGACTTAAGAAAACTTCACCCAAACGTACACCAAAGGTGAAGTTGCAGGCAAAGTAAAATAAAAGGCAACTTTTCTAATAAATGCCAAAACTTTACAAAATAATTCACTAAGTTGGTGTCTTTGCTGGAACTTTGCAAGTGAATTAAACCTTTGCAGCATATCTAATTAAAAGGCACAGTTAGGCAAAGCAGAGGTTTGGATTTGGAGACAATTACAAAAGTTGGGTCAAAATTGCTGTATACTGATACAGTTGCCCATGTGTTGGTCAATCAAAACCTCACATCCCCATTTTCACTAAAATCAGAAACACAACAGGAGTGTCCTGTCTCCCACTTATTAGATATTTTATCCCTGGAAACACTAACTGAGACCATGAGAGAGAATTGGAAAATACGGGGGTTGAAAGTATACAGAATAGAGCACAAAGCATCATTATTTGTAGACAGCTTGCTGCTATGTGTAAAAAAAGGGGAATAGCTTGCAGCACATTGCTGAACTGCTGCAGTCAGACAGGTCCCTCTTGGGGCACAGAATAACTTGTGGGAAGAATAAGATTATGTACCTGAGTGAAAGCAACAAGATGTAATGGGATCCTAGGGGGAGTAGGAGCCACTGCACATTATCACGCTGTGGAGAAACTTAGAAACAGGAACTATACAAGGCATTTTTGTACTCTGTAAAGGTATGCCACCGTTGCCTTAATCCATACCTGCAAATACTGTGCAGTTCATTCCAGACAGTCTTGTGTGGCTAAACTGTGTTGTGCATTCTCTTCTTCTGCTGTCTTCTCTCCCATTGCAGGACCTGAAGTTCAGTCGGTGGTGAAACCCACCCATGGGGGTGAAGTCAGACGAACCACAGAGTGTATTCAGAGGAAATGGCCATGCAGCTATCTGCGCAGGATAAAGTTTGAATGGGGGGAAAAGAAAAGCAACAGGTCAAGATTGACAACTTTCCCATCTTCTGCCTACTCCTAACATATCAAAGACTATTTCTATATTATTTTAAACAAATCAGTATTTGAGTGGGAAAAGATTTTAAAACAAAACCTTGAGTTTATGTTTATTTTGATATGAGCAATACAAGTAGTTTTGGTGTGTTTATAGTGAGTGTTGTGCTGTTTAAAGCCCCACAGAGCTGAGTATGGGTTTTAGAATACTTTCCACTGTTGGTTTTACAGCATATAAAATCTGTGATTTGCAAAAGTGCTTGGAGCTCGGGAGCCTGGGCTGGGCTGTGGTTGCAGCTGATGCAACCTTTTGTGCTTGCTTCTGTACAGTTCTATTCGGCCAAACTGAGTAGCTCAGTGGGCTTGCTAAGCTAAGCAAACAGAGAATTTTATCTTTTAGACACAGTATCCTGTTATTTCATTATTATTAAGTTTATTTGGTTTTAAAATTTCTCACACTAAGGTCACATGACAATGGTCTTAAAATGCATGCGTGAGTGTCCTATGGCCAGATCACCATTTTAGGACCTTCTAAGCTAGTGGTCACTGCACGTTCCCACAACTGGTAGAAATATCTGCAGTACCAATAATGCTTGCGCTTGCAAGCCAGTGCATTTTTATCTTTGCTTCTCATCTATTAAACAAAGAAAAGATTTGGAGACCAGTTTCTGTAAGAAACATGGCTAACTGTGTCACTGCTGTTGTAAAGAGAAAGCCAGAATGCCTAGTCTCTGCTGTTCACTATCTAGCCATATAATCAGTATGAAGCTGCGTTTCTGGGCTCCTGCACTACTTCCATAAAGTGAGCATACTTATTCATTGGATAATTTTGATTGAGGTTTACAGCTTAGCATTAATTGTTGAATTTATGAAAATGTGTATTATTAAATAGTGTTAAGACTCAGTGCAGTAAGAAAATAGAGGTTTGGGCAACAACGAGCAGATATCACTATATATGTTTTCTTTTCCTTTTTATGTTAATAGTTTGGCAAGATATCAATATGCCCAAACTGGGTGCACTCAGTGGTTATTTAAACTAAGAAGGGATAAGAAGATTGCAAGTATAAAGCACAGAGAATATAACCAGCTTGCAGACATTATGTTTTGTGCATTTTTTATAAAGAGTGAGATAAAGATATTATCACACAGAGTACTACTACTGTGGTGGAATCCTAAACCAAGAGGGTGACAGCATTGAATTAAGAAGATTGTGAACTGTATCTGAAAATTTCTGGTTTTGTATAAGGGACTTTTTCTGAACTGAACTGATAATTCTACATACATGCTATAATTCTATTGCTTTAGTCAGTTACCAGGTATTTAGTACTTGTGCATCAGATTGAATAATATACACCTACCCATACGTCACTTTTATTAATAACAAAATGGTGAATACTAGACTACAAAGGTTACAAGATCCTAATTTGTCACCATCAATGCCTGAACTACTGAGAATTAAGAACCTAAAGCAGACCAGACAATCTAAAATAATGTCTAATCTATTAAGGGATATGGAAGCTTCTAGGAGTAAAACATCAATGCATTGGATTAGGACTAGCATGCCTCCTATAGAATCTATAGAATTATTTACTCAGGATAGTAGAGTTTGCCCTAATAGTCCAGATGAGATAATGGAGAATCAGGAGGCTACTGTAAAAGGGAACCAAAATCAGCCCAAATTAGCACAACAATGTCCTTCTATCTTAATAGATACATATAATAGTATAGCTGCAGGATCCAGATGGTTCCCCCAAACTATGGAATGATAACTTGGGCTGTATCAGGGAAGGGGCTACCCTAGCTGAACTTACTGAGAACTTACAGAATATTATATCTGGACTTAAAATGTGTGAAAATCAGTTTAAGAAATATACCTTATTGTAGGAATAGTCAACAGCAATTACATAATAATGAGAAGGAACAGAATGTTACAAACAGGCATGTGTACCACCCTAGTTGCTTTAGCGAGGACCTGGTCCAAACAATTAACCAACATTCTGCCAATACAGTATGATGTTGTTGGAGCAACTACTTATCAATAAAGATATTATGGAATCCATTAGGGTTGATATTGCTGTTAACAGAGAGAAATTGAACCAAGTTCCAAGTAGACTTCTAACTCAAGAAGTAACGAGTGGCTCTATTGTAATTGATTTGGAAGCAGAAGAAAATAGAGAACAGAAAAGGATTGATTTTAGCTCAGTACAATTTGTAGACAGTCCAGTGAAGGATATGAGAACACAGAAAGGGACTAAAAAGAGGAACACCAAAGGAAATAAGAAAAATTGCAAGAGTAAAGCTAATCAAAAGACAAATCTTGACATTAATGCGGGCTCCAGTGTTAGTTTGACTATTGAGACAGAAAGGGATGCTTAGGATAAAATAGATCCACTGGCATAGAATCTTAAAACTGTAGATGTGGATATAAATTTAAAAGATACACTCATAGGAGTAGTGACACAAAACTCTTTAATGTCCCAACTGAGCAAACTGGGACATGAAAATGGGCAACTGAATCAACAATTAGGCTCTTGTAATCTGCCCATAATAGGAGATGACAGTAATAAAGGTTCAAAAGCAAACCAACCACAGAAGGGCAATTCTGCAGCAAATCCAAATGAGAGTGAAATATCTGTAGACATAATAGAAATTGAGAGCAACAAAACTTACCCCATTATTAGGATCATGGGTCCACCAAATTGGTTAATACAGGATAATGCGAATCATGTTAGTCAAGTGTCACAGCTAATTGAGCGGGTGAATACTGACTTAGATCTAGAAATCAGTGCTGATGAAACTGTTGAACTCAGATACATTCCCATATAAGCTGCTGTGCTGATTGATGTACCCTTTTTTCTTTTCACCAAGAATTACTAATTATGCTTGGGTGAATGGACTAGAAACTCAAAACAGAGATATCACCATAACATATCCAAATAGACACATATTCAATAAGGAATACAGAGAAGAAAAGAAAGTAGAAGAGGAAGTCAGTCTTAGCATTTTTGACATGTGCCAAATAAGAAATGAGAATTGGTTCAGAATCACTAGTATGATTTGTAGTCTTTTAAGGAATTTCTTATGGATACAATTAGGAAAGGAAGTTGTTGTGTCTGCTCAAAGAATGGGTTGCAATAGCCAGATCAATATTATAGTGAAAAATAGGCACATAGCAGATTTAATATTACAAAACGCAAACATTTTAGACATGATGGGTCTGAATCTGGTTGACTCTGAGCCACTAGAAAGCCAAAATAGATCAAAGAAACTCCATGAGCAGGAAGATAGTGAAATATTAACCATAAATAGGTACTATGCATTGGCTGGATATAGTAAATGATGGTCAAATTATAGTGGTGATGAAACTGTTTTGAGTGAAGCAAAATCTGAAGAACATTAATTAAAAGGTTTTTTCAAAGATGGTTTAACATTATTATCCTGGAACATAGCAGGTCTGACTATCAAGTTCTTAGTCAAGGAATGATGAACCTGGCTTGCAAATTCAATGTACAGTGTTTTCAAGAAACATGTCACGGAATTGATGATTGCATTAGCATAAATCGATTTTAGGTTTTTGATATAGCTGGATCTAAAACACAAAAGTCAGGAAGATGCTGTGGAGGGTTTGTTACCTTTATCAAAGTAGGAAGCGTTAAACAAATGGAGTGTGTTCTAAAGACACATAATTTTGTGATTATTTTGTTAAATAATGGAAGTTAAGGTTTTATAATTAATAATGGGTATATTCCTTCAGACAACCCTCATTTTTTAAACCAAAGGTTTGGACTTCTTTTAATTCTTCAATAGAATACTAATTGTATAAATATTTAGATAAAAAATTATTTATAGTGGGGGATTTTAATGCCAGAATTGGCCAGTACAATAGCTTTATTAACAGTTCCTTCTTTTCTAGCATTAATAAGTTATCTATTATACCAAAGAGAATGGCAAAAGATAAAAAAGTAAATAACTCAGGTACAGCATTGCTTAGCATTATATTTGAATATAATATATATCCTCTCAATGAAAGACTAGAGGGGAACAAAACTGGTGAACACTCATTCGTTGCATTAAGGGGGTCCTCAACAACACTTGCACTGTGGACAGACTCTGACAATTTCTGGGAGTGTCTGATAATTCATGCCCCGGTCCTAAAGTGATCACTTTCCATTGGTATTAAAAAGTAATTCCATAAATACTAATGCACAGAGTTTACAATCAGATGTTTGCTTCTTTATTGAAATTATATCCATGAAGAAGATTGTTTGGAAACACGACTCAGAAGTAATTATATTTGACATCCTGGCAAGCTGTTTTTTTAATCTGGATGTTACAGTGCTGGAAGGTTATAGACTGGAGTCTCTGCTGGCCATACTGAATATTTTATTTGAACAGATAAAAAGTAAATTAAAAATCTCAATTACAATTAACAGGAAAAATAAAAAAAAATAACAGTTTGATAGACTGTAAACTATTTAAAGCTACAATAAGGAAACTGTATAAAGGGTATAAAGCAACCAACAGTAACAATTTACCTAGAGAAATAAACCTTAAAAGGAAAGAATATAAAATGATCTTACACCCAAAAAAATATTTTGTAAGAAACAATGGGAGGAGATGTTAGATGCATTTGTAAACAGGGATAGTAAAAAAATGTGGTTGCTTGTGGCCAAAGAGACTGATAATTACAGTGACTTATTAGATTCGTATAAATCTGAATACACATGAATAAACTATTTCTGTCAGATATTCTATAATCCCTCAGTGGATACAGTACATCTTCCCCATTAGAAAATAAAAATGAACTTACATTTTTCCCATTTTTATATGAGGAGGTGTATAGAGAAATCAATACCTTAAACTTACATAAGACATTGGGGCCAGACTGCATTCTGACTGAATTAAATCATTGACATACTGGAGAATGGTGCAAAACTTTAAGTTATTTACAAAAATGTATAAAAGATTACAGCGTTCCTACATCATGGAAAGGGGAAAACATTATTCCCCTTCATATAAAGTGTGATAGGACAAACCCATTAATGTACTGTCCAATTAGCTTATTGGGTGTAAATCTAAATATATTTTCTAAAGTTATACTAGACAGGTTGAATTTGCAAATTAAATTAAGAGGAGGAAAATTCCCTTTTGAAGCAGGGTTTATAAAGGAGTATTCCACATTAGATAACATATTTATTTTACATCATCTGATTAAAAAGTATGTCAAATTCAGAAAACAAAAACCTTACACATTTATTGATTTCTCTATGGCATTTGATGCTATCTCAAGAAGGACCCTCTGGATACAGATGTTAGAAAAAGGCATTAATAGATCCCTGGTATATATTATATATAATTTATTAACCTTCCACAGAGGCTCTCCAGTATCCTCTTAAGTTTTCTTAGAGTGGTGCATTTAGAGGTGGAAGAAATTTCAACTTTAACAATTGAGAGCTAATATTTGTGTACAAGACAATGTTGTTAACCTTTTGGGATGAATATTAAGTGCTGATGAATAACGAGTATTAAACAAGGGATTGACATTTATTCCCTCTGCTTCACTTGATATTAGCAGGTCCATGATTGATCTCCAATTATTTACCAGAAAAATAACCCTTAAAATGCTTTTTCCAGACAATCTTGTTTCAGATGTTGAGCTGGGTTCTTGCCAAACTCCAGTGAATATTTTTTGACCTAGATCTACATTTTGCCTGCCCCATGGACCAGAAGTGATGTCTTTTTAAGACAATGCGAGGTGGATTTGATGCATTTGGACTTGAACTCCACAGTTAAAATGGAGGTAACCAGTAATTTGACATTTCAAGAAAAAGAAGCATTACAAAATCTAGCCAGAAACAAATCAGTGATTGTAAAGCCAGCTGACAAGGGGGATGCTATTGTTGTACTTAACAGTGATTAATATAAAGGGGAAATTCTAAGACAGGTAAATGATATTGAATATTATAGAAAGTTGCCGGGGAACTTGATGAAGGTTTTTAAAAAAAGAATAGATGAATATTTGATGTGGGCACTAGATAAGAACTGGATAAATATGGAGGGAAAAAAGTTTTTAACAACTGAGTTTCTAGTAGTGCCTACCATCTATATTCTTCCCAAAATGCATAAGAGTTTAAATGAACCACCAGGGCATCCTATTATCTCTGGTAAGGGGTGGATTAATGAACCTTCATCACAGTTCATCGATAACTTTATTAAACCTATAGTACAGAATATTCCATCTTACATTTGTGACTCTACAGACATATTGAGCCCTGTACAAGTTATAGCTATGGAGGATTACTGGTGTTTTGCTACTCTAGATTTACAGTCTTTTTACATTTCTATTCCACATAGTGAGGGTTTGTCTGCGATGCAGTTGTTTCTAGATCAGAGACCCCCTGGTGCCCATCCTCCAACAGAGTTATTATTCAATTTGGTACAGTTGGTTTGACCCTTAATATGTTTATGTTTAGAGGGACTTATTATTTGCAGATCAAGGGTACAGATATGGGGGCTACTTTTGCCCCAGTTTTGCTGATTTGTATTTGGCTAGTTGGGAATATCTTTATGTCAGGAACACCTCTGCAAATCCACACTTGAGTTGTGTGGATTTGTGGAGGCATTTTATTGATGATATATTAATTATATGGAAGGGAAGTGAAGCAGATCTGATTTTGTTTGTGCAATATTTAGATTCAACAAATTGTGCTTTAAAGTTCAAGTTAGTGACACATTTGGAATGGACTGAATTTCTGGATGTTGTTCTATACAAGGATGGGGAGGAGGTATAACATATCTGTTGTAAAGCCTACAGATCGCAACACTCTGTTGCAAGCTACAAGTTGCCATTCTTCACATATAAGAAATGCAATTCCAAAGGGGCATTAATACAGACCAAACTAAATTGCAGTGAAGCAAAACAATATGAGATTAGAGTTCGGGAGATGGTCAATAAATTTAGTGTTAGGGGTTATGAACAGGATTTAGTAACTATATCATTAGAGCAAGTTAACCAGTTGGAGCAAAAAATGCTGCTGGAAAATAAGTCGCCTAAAAGATCAATACGGCACCCTGATTTCACATGATTCATCACAACATTTACACAGAGGGAACATGAGGCCAGGGATATTATCAATAGAAGATGGCCCATTCTGTTGAGGGATTCTAGACTACAAAATATTCTACCAGAAAAACCTGAGGAGACATTTAGAAAAGCAAGGAGCATAAGGGACATAATGGTTAGTAGCCATTATGCTGTACCTGAAAATAATATGTTTGGAAGGCTCCCAATGTGAACAAATGGTTTAGTAATTTCATATACTACATTTACATTATTCAAGGGAGTGAAATTAAACACCCATAGGGCAAAAATAATATTTTATGCAATTTGTTTATAAACTGTAATACTAAAAGAATTGTATATATATTGCAGTGTAAATGTGATGCTTTCTATATTGGGAGAATGATTAGAAACTTTAAACAATGAATTGGAGAACATGTACATGCCTGGAGGGATGGCAACATTTAATATGCTATTGGTACACATGTTCTGAACAAGGATAAAAGAGAATACACTACCAGCTTTTTTTGAATTGAGAGGGTATGGAGAGATGCAAGGCGGGGAGACTGGGAAAGTAGAGTCAGCCAGAAAGAATCCATTTGTATTTACAGAACTTGGGCTTGTTTTCCACCAGGTCTTAATGACTCAGTGGCAGTTAAACATTTGCTAAAGAAGCAGCATTAATATATGAGAAGTCAGGCTTAAAAATATAGGAAAGTAAGTGATTGTAATACATTACAATAAGTTAAAAATCTCCAATAAAGCCTTAGATTTCTGTTTAAATAATAAAACTATGTTGCAGGTTGCAATAATATATTTTGGCAGCTATCCTGGTCTTCCTGGTCTCCCTCCTATGGATTGCCCCTCCCCCAGCTTATTGTGTGCTTTTTTTGATTCTGATCTGTAGATTTACTTTATCCTGTTCTAAATATCTGATATTTCCATAAAATGTATAATTAAATATGGAATATTTGGAGTGTGCTATGGTTGTTCAGTTAGTTTTTGATATGTAGTGCTAGCATTTGGAACAGTAGCACATTCATTAATGAAAATAACAAAAGCAGAAATATAAACTGAATGGTTGTTATTAGTGGGTTAAAATATTAATTGCAGATGAATAAAATGAATAGAAGAATAGGGGTTTGGGAACTTAACATTTTTCCTTTTGACTTACAGGAACATAGCCTGAACATTAAGGAGAAAGAGTCAATAATGAAGTCCAGGACACAAAGGAAGAAAACTCAAGTTTAAAGAAACAAAAGTTCTGGGACTCAGACCACATAATTGTTTTATTTGTAATTTGTAATTGTTGTAATTGATGATTGGTGGAAGAGTGGAATCATTGTATTGTGGAATTTACTATTGATGGTTACCTTTTATTAAGCACGTGTTTGTGCATTTAGATAAATTAATGTGATTGCACTTTAATGTTGTAATTAAGAGCTGTATATATAGACTTAGAATTCACTGTGTTTAGTATGCCTCTGATGAAACCACATTGAGGTGTGGTGAAACGTAAGGCCTTTTTCACACTTCTCTTGCATGTACTGTGTCTGTCCAAGTGTTTGTTGTCTATTTTTGGTACTTTATTATCATGGAATTTTCAAAGAGATTCAAAGATTAAAATAAATATTATTCCATAATCTGAAGCATTTTTTCCATCTATGGTACAATTAGCACAAGGCATTTGTCCCACTTCTTACAACTGGGATGAACTATAAGAGTTGGTGCATTTAGTGTTGTTTGGATGTTATATTTAATTTGTACAAAGACAACTGGGCCAAGAAACTATCTTCCTGTTTTTGCATAAATAAAGTGGTAAAGCAGGGATGTGTCCTTGCCCCTGTGCTCTTTGCAATCAATATTGATAACATGTTAATAAACTTCAACACATTCAGCTCTGATTCTCTTAAAATTAAAGAACAGTACTGCACAACTCTTGCATATGCAGATAATTTAGTTCTTCTTTCATTATCCAAAAAGGATCTTAAAAAGAAATTAGATTATATAAATGAAAGACCAACAGAACTCCAATTAAATATAAATTTGTCAAAAACCAGAATTGTCATATTTGGACAAAACAAATTTAACAAAGATCAGCATAAAGGAATTTGGATTCTGGGTGGCCAGAGGACTGAAGTAGAACCAGCATATACATATTAGGAGTTGTAGTCAGTGTAAATACCTTATGCCAGCTGGATGTTGGCATAGCTGCCAATACCATACAATGGTTTGACTCCTATTTAAACAATCAGATGCAGCAGGTTCAATTAGGGAATGTTCTGTCTAAAAGAATGCCAACATGTAGGGGGGTGCCTATGGGGTCTATTTTGGGGTCCACGCTATTTTTGGTCTATGTAAATCAGGTTGCACGGCATATAAAAAACAGTAGCCTGCGATTATATGCAGATGATACAGTACTTATAGCAAGTGGTAACAACTTAAAAGAAATGGAAAAACATCTTTAAAATGATTCTAATACTTTATGCACCTGGTTTGCTAATTCAAATTGGTTCTCAATAGTCAAAAAATCACAATGGTTTTCAACTCAACAGTTACAAATAAAATAAGGAAAGAAATTGATATTAAAATAATAAATGAAGAGGCCCTATCTCAAGTAAAAGAATATAAATATTTAGGGATCGGAGTGGACATGAATTTAAATTTCCAACATCACATAAACCTGATGGTTAAAAAGGTAAACATTAGACTAGAAGCCTTTTGGAGAACTCACCATTGTTTAAAATACCGGATGCACAAGTCAGTTGTAAATCAGCTATTACTCTCTATAATAGATTATGGGGATCATAATATATAGTTTACAAACAAGACTGACTTAGAAAAAGTGGAGAACTGTACAATATGCTAGCTAGGTTTGTTTTAAAATGTGACTTTACTCCACATCATTGTACAATGTATAATAGATTGCGATGGCTAGATTTCGATAACAAAAGAAAAACAAAGTGGACCTGTATGATCCATAGCATAATAAGAATAGGTAAATCAAGTTATCTTATAGATAAACTGAATAAAACAGAATGCAAGTACAGTCTATGAAATAATAGTTTATGCCACAAACCCACTCAGCAGGTCAGCCCTCTAATCCCAAAGTGCCAACCTCCAAGCGCAGTCTTGTGAACAGTTAAAAGAACAAATTAACCCTTTTGTCTGTTTTTGTGGGTTTGAGACACCTTTTGTCCCAAGTTCTGGAGGGATTCAAACTTATAACCTCTTGTTAGCATACCCAATTGTCAGGCTCAGATAATTTTGTCTTCAGGGGGCCAGATATCTTTGCCTACGGGCACCTAACCAGGTATTAAAAATGAACCTTTAGAATGCTATGCAAGACCTAGAGAACTTTTACCTATTTCCCAGTTTGGTACCACAATAAGCTCATGCACAGTGTCAACTGTAACCATCTAAGCTTCACTTATAAAAAAAGAAGTTTCAAGGCACACCAGGCAGTTTCTATTTTTAAAATGTATATCTTTACTTTAAAATAGGTAAAAACAGGAAAACTGCAAATACAAAACAAGATATCCCAACATATACAATTTTAAAAACAAAATAGGTTTAAAAGTGCAAATTCCTACATCCCATACACTCAAACTGGTCTTATCTAATGTATTCTTACTTTCTTAATCTTTCAGTTCCTTGATGTTCCTCTTTCTTAGTCAGAAATGAATATCTATGTCAGTCTCTAAGGTCTGCTCAGTATACTTAAAAGCAGTCTTGAGCCGGCCTTCTCTCTGAGGTCACCTAACTCCACCTTGGTGTATTAAAATGTATATTTTATAACACAGGATGTCCTAATAAGATATTTAAAAAAAATAGGTGTCATCAGTGAATCTCTTCTCTTTATGTGACTCCCCAAACCAGGCTGTGATCTGCTTCACACAGATATCAAAATCTCTTTGATGTAATGAACTTGCTTCCTCTGACGTCACTCCAAACAATTGCATATGTCCCTTTCCTCCCGACACCTAGTGCAAATCAAAGGATTTCCCCGAGGACGTCATACAATAGGATATATTAGTTCCTGGCTTCAAAGCAAACTGACAAAACTAATTGCATCCCAGATATCTGTAGTTTAACCTACGTCCTGTCATTGGAAATATATGGGGGTTGATGTGTCATTTCAGCAAAGCAGTAGTTTCTTCTGACATACATTCCCCTACATATTTTATATTGCAGAAAAAATATCATAGGGTAATCAGAACCAGCTGTCCAAGTGTCATAGTTTATATAAATTCCATACTTCAAAAATAAATATCTATGGAAATATGATTTTTTTCTAATATAGTAACCAGACATTGGGGCAATCTAGAACATCAAGCAGGTGACTTAAAGTTACATCCAAAATCTTTTTATGCTAGGTTTTATCGGAACTACCCATGCATTAAATATCAGTTTGATGCTGGAAAGAGCAGTGTTATTTAGGTAAACTTTTCAATGAGAATTTGTGAGATGAGACGAATGTAATTACTAGCATGCAGCAACAAAGAACCGTTTGTATGTTCATTAGGTAACATGAATTAGCGACTTGAACTTTTTGGCCATAGAAGAGCCTGATAAAGACTAAAATAGGTGAACATCATAAAACCAAGCACTAACAGCAATTTTGAACATACTTGACGGATTTTAAAGACAGAATTACATAATACTAAAAGTAACAGAATAGGTGAGGGAAATAGAAATGGAAGTTAACATGGAGATATATTGTGAAAAATTAAATATTGATTTTGGTATTGCTTATATAAACTTTTAGATAAGATTCTATTTTGGGACAGCGAAGGTTGACATGCGGTCAGTAAAATGAGATATAAGCCGTAATGCTGAAAGTTGAGAAATGTTTAACAAAGGCATTTAAATAGGTGGTATCTAACAGAGGCATTAAAATAATGTAAATACAATTATGAACTGTGATACAGGGATATTGAAAGCAAATGAGTAGAACTATGGATTCTGAAGTGAGATTCTAATGGAGGTGTTAAATTAAAATTGTAAATATTTTGGTTTAAAATGTTTCTATTTTTCTATAAATGGTAAAAATTATTATTTTTAATTTGATTTAACTGTTCCCCAGAAGAAGCCAGAAGATTGGTGAAACGTTGGGGCATGATTTAAAAATAAAATGAATGAAGTTGGTTTTGCATATGGTTTATTACCAGAGTTGGTGCTAACAGGAATCATAAAAGACTTCACACACCAAGGCACTGTCTCCAGAATATAAATATTTTGAAAACTATTTTGCAGTTTTCCCAAGGGGACAGTTATTTTTAGATGGACAGTATTCCCATAACAATTCACTGGGAGGGTTAACACAATAAAGATGTATATTTTCCTTAAGGTTTTATGCTTCTTACAGACCTTACTTATACGAATGCTACAGTAGGTTCATTCTTTAGGCAGCTAAAGAGCATATTGCTCACCTTCTTGTGGAAAGGAAAGCCAATCCATATCAGAATGTCAACACTGCATAACACTATTAAAGACAGGGGGGTGGCTGTGCCACATATGTAGCATTATTGCTGGGCTGCCCAACTGGCCTTCCTAGAGAATAGCAAGAAAACAAACAAACAAAAAAGAATTGGTAGCATATGGAAGAGGAACTACATTCTGAGCCTATAATAGGAGGGGCTCCCATGCCACTCATTGAGATCAGGCTGGGGATCTAAAGTTCAAAACCCTTTCACAAAAATGACACCATGCACTTGGAAGCAGGTTCAGCAAAACATAAAGCAAAAACCAGACCTCTCACCAGAGGCCAACATTGCCATTGTATTTAAAGATCTGCCAGGCTATACAGTTTTTGTGCATTAGAGGCAACAGGCATGGAGCAAAAGAGTACTGACTAAACTCAGGGAATTGTACAAAGAAGGCCTATTAATTTCACATTTAGAGGTAAAACAGAAGTTCCAGTTCCCTGCAGGAGGCCTATTACTTTCAATTTTAGAGTTAAAACAGAAGATCATCTCCCTGCAAACGTTTTTTGTATACCTGTGTGTTCAGGGCATACAGGACAATATAGAAGGAATGCAGACCCCTTGCCCTTCACCCTGTGAAAAGATTGTGATGACCCCACTGCCAAACTTAAAACCCATTTGAGCTCAATATTAACTGATCAAGGATGGTACCACAATACAACAAGTGGATTATCAAAGGGCTTGGGAAATAGACCTGGCAACACCCATTACAAAGGAAGTGTGGAAATGTGTAACCTTCCAAGTAGTCATATTCACTGGGGAAAATAGGCTCAGGCCAAACCGCTATGATTTTATATCCCATGCACATCTGTATGTTCTGAAGCTGCATAGGCTTCAACCTGAGATTGACCCAATAAGCCCTAAGTATAAAGTTTATGATGGTGCATACATACACATGGCATATGAGTGCTTCAGAATGTGGAGATTCTGGGAGGAGGTACACCAAATGATAGCGGACACTAGGGGCCAAGTTACCAAACACTCCACTTCAGGTACTGCTCGGGGTGACAACATCACACATAGAGGAATGACATATCCCATGTTGCAGCTGGCATTGATAAATGCCAGAAAAAGTTTGTCCTAGCATTGGATGAGGGCACTACCTGCCCCCCCCCACCCAGACACACACACCAGTCACTGGTTAAATAATCTTCTGGACAGCTTGAGGTTGGGAAAACTCAATACCAAGCAAACAGTGAAGAGCCAAGGTTTCATCAAATGAGGAACCTCCTGCTGGCGGCACTTGAGTCAGGCCACATACTAGGTTAGGAATGACCTGGTAGAAGGAGTGGCTATAGGTCTAGGCAAACTAGTATGAGATCATAGGGGAGAAGGAGGAAGTGAATCAAGAGCCACGCTGCCTGGTCTTAGACCAGCTTCCATGCCACCTGGTCTGAGACCAGTTTCTCCTCCCAGATGAACTGGTCTGGTATCAGTTATGGCCTCATACATTATGTGTCTAACCGCAGGCTTGCTAGGCAGCAGCCAGCATAGTGTAGTGGTTAGTGCACTAGGCTGTGATCCTGAAAGTCTGTGTTTGAATCTCACTTTCCCCTAAAATTCTTTGACCCCAAATTTCTCTAGTGTTGTGATCCATGGCATTGTGGAGTTGTTAATTAAGCAATAAGGCACAACAGGGTGTGGTATATCATGGGATATCGTCACGCCTCGGATGGTTGGGCACGAGGCCGCAGGTCGTCCAACCATCCAAGAAGTGATGATATCCCATGATATACCACATCCTGGAATGACTTATTGCTATTATGAACTGGGTTTAAAGTTTTAAAATTAAAAAAGTAAAATAAACAGGTTTTAAAACAATTAGTTTTTGGGTGGTGTAGGGTCACATTTTGATAAAATAGTTCTTGATAGTAGGTGGCACTGTTATACTGGTAGTTGATAAAGGTGGGGCTGTTGTGTCCCTGTGAACTCATCTCTCACTCTACATCGCATCCAGATGTGAAATGTAGCTATTTTAAAGAGGTTCCTGTTCCTTTGTGGTAGCGAGCGACATGTAAGGGATTTGTGGAGCTTACTGTTTTTTTTTTAAATGAAGAGTAAAAGGCAGTGCACTGAAATGGAGTGCCGATGCCACGAGTCAGCACAGAGAAGAGAGCTGTGGCTGGGGTGAGACAATGGACAGTACATTGGTAAGGAACCACACGGGGCAGTTGCAGCCGTTGTGTCATTCGAGTCCCGGTTTGTTTTTATGTACGGAAAAAAAGACTTGCCCATTACTGTCAGTCGTGCGCTGCTGCTATTGAAAGCGAGTGAGACGTTACCGACCACAACTTCTGCATAGCTGCCCCTCACCTTGCTAATGGGTTGATTTGGGGAGGGGGGGGTTCTTTTACATCTGTGGTTGCTTGCAATATATAGGAGGACATGCTCTGTGTGGGCAGACTTTTGTGAAGCTAGAGAGGGATCTGGGGAATGCTGCTAACAGAAAATTTTGTGAGTGAGGTGGCTGGTTGCCGGAGCTTTTTTAAAGCCGTGGTGATGTAGCCCGATATCATCACGGCTTTAAAAAGCTGTTGGCCAATCACATTGCTGCATTTACGATCCCCAGTTCATAATAGTAATTACACAATGGTAAGGAAAAATGTAAGAAGCTGATTTGCTCCTGACCCATTGAGACAGTGATGTTATTACACAATAACATCACTGTAACATTGCAGTTGCAGCACTTATTTTATTTTTTCTTAAGAAACAAAAATATTTTCCCATACTAACAAAAACATTCTTCAATTTTTTTTTATTCTGTATATAACAACAAGCCATTGTATAATGCAGTAAGGCACTCCAAGGTGTGTGTAATCGTGTAATAAGGTCACTCCTGGGGTGGTGGAAGCACTCAGCTTTGCCTCGTGCTTCAACCC
This sequence comes from Neoceratodus forsteri, assembly GCA_016271365.2. NCBI lineage: Eukaryota > Metazoa > Chordata > Ceratodontiformes > Ceratodontidae > Neoceratodus > Neoceratodus forsteri. Next base: position 574,751,601 of record CM057449.1, on the reverse strand, counting down.
ACCCCAGGAGTGACGTTATTACATGATAACACACACCTTGTCGTGCCTTATTGCTTAAATCTACACCAAAGGGAGTCAGTGCAGAAAAAACCTAAGTGCAACAAAGAAAGCTCCTGTACAGCGGTGAAACTGGTCTCAGACCAGGCTGGTCTCCGACCAGGTTGCACGGAAACTGGTCTCTGGCCAGTCATCAGGGGAACAAACTTCCTGCAGTGGAATTCAACCCTGTATACAGTATACTAGAGCATATATTTGGACAGTATAAGGCTTTATCAGAATATATACTGCTTCATGCAAGCCGTGATAGTTCTAGAATTTCTATATCACTGACAATAGAACAGTGTAGGTTTATGGATAGGTTGGTTTTGATCTTGGGGCCTTTTGATCATATCACACAGGCAATGAGTGGCAATGAGTGGGGACACTGTCTCTATTTGTCAGGCCATCCCACTGCTCTAGTTGCTGAAGCAGACTACTTATAATGTGCAGCAGCAGTTTGAGGCAACAGGTGACTCTATAAGCTATGCATTGTCTTAACACATGCTTAATAAATGGGAACATAACAGGCACCTGAGTGTTATCCTGACATCTGTGGATTTCAGTACTGCAACATTGCTGGATTCATGATACCGACAGGAGCTTTCAGCCATAATTGATGGTGGTACAAAACTAAGCATCTGCAAAGACTACTGATCAGTCATGCAGTCTGCAAATGCAAATAAAAAGCAGCATTTTGAGATTAGATGCAATGTGTCACCCTCACCAGCAGTCAGCAAGGGAAGTGAAAGATGTGGAAGTACAGCTTTGACATTTAGCAGTAAGATAACCAGAAAACTCACTCCAAAATCAAACACTCTTTTGCAGTTCTTACACAGTTTGGCATTGCAGATTTTGAGGAGAGAAGAAGGAGGAACTATTGGATGATGCTGGACTAAAGGCAGCAGCCAAATCTGTTCAGGTATGTATGGCAGACGCCAAACACCTTGTCGCCGATGATGAACCCCTGCTGTATTGGAATGATAAAGCTAAAGAGACGCTTGCACTGTCAGATGTGGTTTTTAAATGTTTAAGCTGCCTACCATCTAGTGCTAGTTTTGAACATGTGTTCAGTGCAGCTGGGGCAGTCATCAATGACCAATGTACAAATATGTCCCCCAAAATGTTGATATTCTGACATTCACTAAAATGAATAGTGCTCATATACCTCCAGATAGAAGTGCATCACTGTGGGCACCACTGACACACCAGTATGAAGCAGGGGAATCAATCACCCACCACATAGGTAGATGTGGACTTAATAGATGCAGAATTCCCATGTGGTGTCAATTCAGATACTGAGGATGCAGATTAGGTATTAGTTGTAGGAAATGAAGTGGAAGACTAGGTTTGCTGACAAAGGCACCTAGATTCACCTGAGCGCTTTTCTTCTAGGTTTGCTTGTAAGGACAGAACAAGCAACATTATCAGAGCAAGGACAAAGATTAAGACTTCTTTTGGCTAGGCAGATTAACTGTGTGCTACTATATTCTTTTGTACTCACAGGGTTTGTTACTGTTTTTTGCTAACATTTTGATATTTTGCTTTATTGTTCTCTGATTCAAACTGCTGTTGCAGGGGTATACTTTCTGCTGCATTATTACAGGGTGTGCCCACAGGATTGTTACTGTTTTGTTTTACAGATTACTGCTGCAATCTCTACTTCAAATTGTTTTTTGCAAGGTATATCTTCTGTTACTGCTTCATTTTTCTCGGTAGCAAAGTGTTTTTTGCAGGGTATGTATTCCATGAAATTATTACATGAAGCCGGCCCAGTGGCTTGGAGGGCTGAGGCATCATGTCTTACTTCCTGCCACCCCAGTGACCCGTGTTTATGGTGTAAGTGGGCTGCCAGGGGTTGGCTGGGGAGGGAGAGGATCGATCATCCTGAGGACAGCTGTCCTCTTCCGGGAAGGGGTGGGACAGGGTCTGCTGCATGCCTGACCTCTAGTGGAAGCTGGAGGCTGGACTGGTGGCTCACACATAGGGGTCAGTTACAGGGAAGATGCCTGGTGTGGCGCGTATGGGAGTGGGCATGGCATGGCCATTGGCGTCATTGCATGCCGCCATGCCGCACTTGGGAATGGGAGAAAAAGGAAAATATGGCTCCTCGGCAGGAAGAATGCTGGTTGCTGCAGCCCCCCATTCCCAAAATTTGCAGTAACCCTCACACTGGATCCATTCCGGCAGGTTGAGGGATCCCTGCGGCCCCACCACTGAGGGCAAGCAATGGAGGAAAAGCGGAGAGGTAAGCTGGGAGTGGGAGTCGGGGCTGGGTGACCTGGCAGACGGGAGCACCATGGGGAAGTGGAGAAACATGTTAACAGAAAACTAAATTATTACATGTGGGGTTTTACAGTTTTATCTATCATTAGGCTAAACTTTCACGGCTACTGCATTTGTTGTTGGTTGATTGTTTCTGCTCTTACCTCCTTGATTCTTTCATCTGTGGTTCTTCTGTACAGCAGGGGAAGGGCCTAGCCACCCTCCCCATCCCCAACCACCATATGCGATACTCATTTTATAGGGTAGCACAGTCATGACATTTCCTGTAGCAAAGCAGGAAGGAGAGGATCAGAGGGGTATCCACACAGTGACCTCACTTACAGGGGTGCAAGTAATTTAACTTGTTATAACAAGTTATACAAAAACAAACAAACAAACCAAAAAATCTAACTTTTGCCTTAATTTTCCTCCTTCTGATTACTCGGACCAGGTTATAACCCAGCAACTCATCTGGAATGGATATTATTAACTGCAGGTACTGTGGGACACTTTTCAAAAGGGCAGTTATACAGGATTTAGGACACTGTCCTATGTGCTGGACCATTGGAGATCTAATGGCTCAGCTCCAGGCAACATGGGCAGAGACTGCATGCCTCAAATCACATATTCAGGAGGAAATATAAGAATTGCTCACCATTTCCCCAGCATCCAAAAGAAGCACCTCGATTGTAGAGGGTAGTTGATCCGGGAGGTTGGCAGGTGGTTAGGAGGGGCAAATCGGGTGCCCCATCACTCAATGTTCTCCAATGTATCACCTCCATAAACTATATAAAAAATAGAAACAGGTATCTGCTTCCATCTCCAAAACCAAATAGAGGGGCAGAGGACACTGCAGAGCAGGACACTGCAGCACAGGAGCTGGCACAACAGAATGCGCCCAAAACAGGAACCAAAACAAAACAGGCAAAAAGGAAATCCAAAACACTTCTGATCATAGGAGACTCCATGATTAGGGGAGTTGATGCTTACCTCCAGCTGGGGGTAATGGTCAGATGTCTCCAAGGTACATCAGCATGGAGAGACACTGATCACATTGCCTAAAATCATGCAGAAAGCAGGAGAAAACATAGATGTCCTGGTACACATAGGGACTAATGATCTTGCCAGCTGGTCCGTTGTGGAGACCAAGAAACACCTGACCAGGCTGGGAGACAAAACGTCATCCATGTCATCCAGCATCTTATTCTCTGAGATCCTTCTGATCTGGGAGAGGGGGGCAGATGGATGGAAGGTCAGATAAGGGGAGATAGGGGAGCTAAACATGTGGCTCATGGGCTGGTGCCAGGAAAAAGGACACAAATTTGTAGGTAACTGGCAACAGTTTGGGGAGCTAAAGTTCTTTAAATTCGATGGACTGCATCTGACTAAAGAGGGAGTCAGTGCATTGGCAGCACTCGATACATCGAATGGGAAGAACACCCCTCAGCTAGTGATCAAACAGGAGTTCAGCATGTTTGTAGTTCATTTGCATCACCAGGTAAGGAAAAGGGTCCGGCTCCCCATACGATGCACAGGGGAAACGTCGGACCTCATCTAACAACTAACATGAAATCTGGCCAATGAAAAATCATGTACACAAATGTCCACAGTCTAGGAAACAAGATCCTAGACCTAGAAGCAACAATGACAGAGGGTAAACTGAACATAGTAGCCATTACGAGACATGGTTCACCAGTAACCAAACTTGGGAGACTTCAGTACCTGGCTATGTACTGTTCAGAAGAAACCAAGGTACCAAAAGGGTGGGGTGGGGAGTGGCCCTTTATGTCAATGAAAATATCAAAGTTACAGGAATTCAGAATACACATAAGGAGCCAGAAGATCAGTGGGTCACCTTCCTGGCAGGGGGAGAGCTCTCAGAAACATCCAATGCACCACTGCCAGGCTGAGATGGCCTGGTTGGGGAAATCAGCCTTGATGGAGGACACTGTCAGAGAAAGACAGCGCAAACTCCTCGCACTTCACTGCTGAAACTTCTCTGTCTGTAGGCAGGCAGGATTAAGTATCCTGTTAGCAGTCTTGAATAGTTGAGCCCATCTATTCTTCCCTGCAGCAATCTCCATGGACAGATAAAATGCCTTTTTATGGGAAATTGCCCACTGATACTCACTGTAGTGAGTTCTCAGAGGCAGTCTGTCCTTCTCTGACTGTAATTTATGCCAACAGTGCTCTAATTTCTGACCTTTGGTCTTCATCTTCATGAGCTCCACATCAAACCAAGGAGGACATCAACCAAGAAGACCTAGGTCATATATGGACCAGTGTGACATAATCAAGCAACAAGGTGACAGCCCTATTATAGGCCTCCACCACCTCCCTCTAGCTGACCGCATAGGCAGCACTCACCACTGAGAGGTTCATTACTGCCATTAGGCCCTCTGGGGACAATCCCCTTAAAGGGCGGTAGTGTACCAGCTCCACAAGGGAAGGGCTCTTGGAGGGACTTGAATGAGAACTGCACTGTGCAGAGATCCGACCAGATGACCAGATCAATTTTGAGATCAGCTATCTCAAGCTCCAGCAAGTATACTAGGTCCAAGGTATGACTGTGGCAGTGGGACACAGAAGTAAGTGCTTGTGCAAATTCCAGCAATGTCATCAACTGGAAGAAGTCATGTCCAAATTGCACTGATTCATCATCAGTCCAAGCATTGAAGTGACCCAGGACCAAACACTTCGGCAACTCCAATGGTCTCTCAGTGATGAAGTCAGCAGCTTTCTCCAAAAACTGACCATGGCAGTGGGTCACAGAAGCAACTACATGTACAAATCCCAGTGATGTCATCAGCTGGAGGAAGTCATGTCCAAACTGCGATGATTCGTCATTGATCCAAGCATTGAAGTCATTTAGGACCAACCACCTGGGCAACTCCAGTGCTCTCTTGGCGATGAAGTCCACAACTTACTGCAGAAAATCTTTCTTGTGCTCTGGAGGCTTGTACAGAAGAAGGATTCTACAGGCTGTACCTGGACTCCTGCACATGATCATGCATTCAAACAACAAAGTATATCCAAGTGGGTGCACAGAGAAGTTCAGGTTGGATCAAAAACAGATGGCCACACCACTGCCCCTGTGTTCCCTCCTTGGGCAATGTACTATAGAGAACCCAGCCAGGGCAGATGCCTCCAAAACTGGACCAGCAACATCTCCCAGCCAGGTCTCCATAAGTAAGTAAGTAAGTAAAACTAAACTAAGTAAAAGGAATATACAGAAAGAAAGTCGTAGAAAAATGTACAGAAATACAGTATAAAGAACATCACAACTAAACCACAACTAAATAACTCCTAACAGATTTCTAAGACAAGAAAAGATGTATAAAATACATAGAAAGCTATAAAACTTTGATGTACAATCTATTTCTCAAGGCTCAAAAAGCAGCAGCTCTGTACCCTACTACAGTACTCACTCACACAGACTACAAAGTGAAACTGAAGGAAGCTATGCACATAGAGCTGTAACATGTGACCTGCGTGAAGTGTTGTATGTGAATTACAGGCACTTATTCCTCTTTCTGAGCAAACTTTGCCTGAATTTGTCATAAAGCAGAATCTAAGGTGAAGTTACATAAGAAGTGCAGGCAACGTTTTTCGAAGTCAGAGTTGCCACAAAATGGCCAAACCCACAAAGTGCTTCTCAAAGTTGAAGTCAGTGATTTTGCCAGAACTTCACAGTCAAAATAAAACTTTGCTGCATCTCTACTTCCAAGGGCCCGGATGGAGGGCCCCTCGGTGGAGACCTATAAAATGGGTCTTAAAGGAGAGGAATTTTTTCCATATTTCTTTTCTCCCAGCAGGAGGCTGGTGATGAGATTTGTCTTTCTCTCTCTCTCTCACTTGAGAGAGCTCAGTTCAGCTCCAAAAGGGTATCATGAAGTCTGCCAGCGTCCCTTTTCCATTTTCTCCCTGTTCTCCATTGCCAGGTTGCGCAAATCAGCATGCTCACATGGAGGAGTCTGCATGCTGCAGAGTCCCGCAGCATCTTCCTGCTTGTTGTCATCCCAGACTCACACCATCTCAGACCCACACTGCCACCAGGCCTTCACATGATGACAGTCATTCGGTGGGAATGACAATCCACCCTCCCCAGGAAAGGCAAGCAGTCCTATGGATGCCCAATGCTCTCCCTCTCCAGCCAATCCCCAATGAGCAAATTCTGCTTCCTAACCTGGGTCACCAGCATGGTAAGAGATAAAGCCCACAGCAGTCTTCCATACCACTGGGCCAGCTCAGGAAATTATTTTTGCATAGTTAAGTGCTCTTCCATCTTCCTTTCCATGCCAGTTATGTATTCAGATATGCTTTGACCAATTTTTGATAAATAATCTAGCATTGGGGTATCCTCAGATCTACATAGAGTTCCACTCTCCTCACCAGCTACTGCTCTTGATTTTCCCATTTCTAAGACATTCTATGATATCAACAACTCCCATTCCATGCTATTCATCTGAATGGCCTGGAATGGCATTACTGATGTCATGGAATGCTTAGAAAGTATGAAAAGAGAGACCAGCAGCTGCTGAGGAAAGAGGGATTCAGTGCAGTAATAAAGGCAACAAAATTAGATCATTAATTTAACAAAAAAGATGAAACACATATCAGAATACTGGGTAATCAATAAAAGAACAACTAGAGGGCATCTAAAGGTGTAAAAATGGTTTGCTGTTACCTTTAAGACCTATCTCCTTGCATAGGCTTATGTGAAGTGAGCATACCTGTATTAAACTACCCCAATATTGACTTTTTTTATCATAGAATAATTTTTATTGTTTGCATAAACAACATATCCAGAAACAGAATGACTTCTATCAACATAGAATTACACATAGTCAGATACATGCAACATTATTGAAAACACATATCACTGTTGCATAAGCCTTATCTTTTCCTAATAAAACAATTTACAACAGCTAACACCCATAATATATCATAATTCGTCCACTTCTCACCCTTCTATTTAGGTCGGATGGGCACCACCACCCCAACACTGAATTTCCCTCACGCTATTCGGATCTGATATAAAACTAGTATTCAGACATTAAGGAAATATGCGAGGGAGACAAGTCACCCTCCACCTCAACGCAACACTACTAAGACTTTTAACCTATAAATAGATATTTATTTATTGAACTGGCTGTATGCTGTATTTTTGTATGCTGTATATTAATATATGTTTTTTTTATTTTTTTTCTGCTACTACTTTGTTAATTGTAATGGTGTCTTGAGCCTCAGGGGAAAGGTGCCACAGAGAAGTAATATTTACTACTAATATTGCTGAACATAATGCATAACAGAAACTTATTTAGCAAACAGCTATACTGACAATTTAAAGCAGCAGTGCAACAAAAAAAGTTATTCCAAAAAACTAATTTTCTGCTATGGTTATAAAAGACATTGGTAGAACTGTGAATTTGGGTTTTCTGGATGCTTCCTATGCTGTGTATGATACAATTGCATTTTTGTCTGGATTCTTACCTTCCTCAGGGCCTCGATATTTCAATGCAAAAATGAGGTGGCCATATTTTTTCTTGAGAAATAATTGTTGTAAAACTTTCATAAAATTCTCAAATGTTAACAGAAACTTAACATTTCATCACCAGAATAAACTGGAAGACATCAGGCATTGATTAGGATGAAAATAAAGTGAAGTAAAATTTTAGCCCATTTTCATTTCACTGCTGCTTTAAGTTGTTTATTACGGAGTCTTACCACCAGCTGCTTCAGTAGACCCCAAAAGAGAGATAGATGAGTTGGACCGGATAGAAGCTGCAATCACCCTAACCAGAGAAGATACTGCAGGACATCCACAGGAGATCAGCCTGCTTACACATTTCCAGACATCCTAGAGGGGAAACAAGCTAGAACAAAAAATGGTGACAATAAGCTAGATGCTAGAAGGATGGTGTGTGTGTGTGTATATGTGTGTGGAGGGTAAGGGAGATTTGCTGGTAGATTTCATGAGTTGTTTTTTTTTCAAAGTTATGATAATGGTTCAAGTCTCAAATTTGGGTGCAGTTTGAATCATGCAAAAGGTGCCAAAATGTTTGGAAGCTATTCTCAAATGCTTTGTTGTATTTGCAACAGTTTTACCACCTGTAGAGTAAAAAAAATGGATTCTTGCATCTGATATTGATGCATGCATCTGTTTTAGTGCCACATGCTGCACAAATTGTGCTCAATAGATACTGTAAATGGCCTTTTAGGTGGTGTAACTTAAGACTTAAGTGTCAGGATGCATGATAATCATGGCACAAGCCTTCATTGCACCTTTGAAAACTCCACCCATGTGTTTCTATTTCACTTTTCACCTGAACAAAACAGATGTGACATTTCATGGCATTGGCACCAGCTCTTCTTTAGAGTTCAGTGGTCCTGGTTAATGCAAAATATTCTCAAAGTTCTTCAGTTTTATTTCACAATTGAAACACTCTTCATGCACATGCTGTAGGTGTATTTGCCTGGTCCTAGCTGTCTCATGCTGATGGTACCCTTTTAAACTATTTTAAAGTTAGTGTGAAGGCCAGTTGAGTGGCACTGAGAGATGGGGCATTGCTCTGGCATGCTGGCAACCCAGGTTCTTGCCCTGAACCCAGTCAACAGGAGCAGACACCAGCAGTGAAGGAGTTAGAGTGTCCTTTGGACTATTCCCTCCCAGGGTGTGGAAGATGTTGGTTTGCTTTATGGGCCACTCCTGGTGGTGGCTAGTGGAAGTGATCTATGCAGCATGTAGCACCAACCACATTGCTGATCATCCCCACCACTAGGATGCCACAGCGGCCACACATAGTGGGAGATGGGAGGGGCCCCAGAAAAGAGGAAATGCATTAGCCTGGCCAACAGATGATAGCCTCCATGCTCCCTCTACACCAGATAAACTTACTCAGCCAAGACTTTCGATCCTCCTGGCTCCCACACCTGGTCAAGGTAGCAGAATAATCTCCCATCCTCTGTTGCCTTGAGGGGAGGGGGGCCTCCCTGAAAGGATTACCCCAGGTCTGGTGGGACACGGGACCTTCAAGAGGACATACATATGGCAACAGGGGATGGTTGGTGGGCAGGGGTGCTAACATTGAGCGGCCTGAAGGAGTGGTGGCTGGGGTGCATGAGAAGGCTGCCCCCCCAAAAAAGTAAATAAAGTTGGTGTGTCTAGTGCCAGCCACCTTTTTTTCATACAAACATATGAAGCTTTCAGAAGAAGGCCTTATGGTTTATTTGATTTGCTTGATGTGGATTCCACTTTGGTAATGGGGTAGCTGGCCTCGCCTTACTTATGAGGATTTGTGCATCATCCCTAACTGATATGTAAATGTAGTTTTTCATATAGAATCTATTATATGCAAAAATTCTCTGCAAAAATATACAAATTAAGAGACCAGTTGAATGGAACATGAGGAAGATGATTATTTGAGCTGGCACTCCATGAAAGATTGTAGCTGTTGAATTATTTCCTGAAAGTTAGCAAAAACCTTCAATGACTTTCAGAAATGTCAGTTTAGCTACTGATACAGTATCATTCTGGGATATTAAGAGCCCTGGTCACGTATGCATACAGTTGTTTTGCAGTTATCAGTAAAACCCAGTTTTGTACAGCCAGCATAATTCTATTCACAGTCATGTTTGGTGGGTAATGGAGGAATGCCTGTTTGTGATAGTATTGTGTGCTGTCCTGCAAAATCTAGCCACAGCTCATTTACGTTTTTAATGCAGACCATAGAAAATGTGTAAAAAGATGATTGCCTTTATCAAAAATAGGAACATCATATTTAATCCCTTTCTACAACATTGAAGACTCAGCGGATAGTGAAATTCTTTTATTGAACAAACATGGGCATTGTACAAAGAAGTTATAGTCCATGAGCTTGTGGTGTCACACATCCCTCATTCATCAGGTACAAGAGCAGGCATCTAGAAAATGGAAACCACTGTATAATTTTTTAAGTTTTTATTTTAGGCTTACAACAGTATAACATAAAGTGCGCATAAAGGCTCCTGGTTTTTCTGCATGAAAACCAGAAATGTTGTTATCCAAGAAATGTGGTGACTCTATTAGTTTAGAATGTTTGAAGTACTATAGGACACTACTGTACCTAGAGTAATGAAGAAGTCAAGATATCCTAGTCTAAATTATAACAAAGCTTGTTTGGTAATTTGTTAACTCTTCAAAACCCTACTGGTAGAAAGGCAAGTGAAAAGCAAAGGGATAGATTTTGTAGCAATAGGCAATCACAGCCTGGGGCACAACCCCAGATTAAATTATGAATCTATATATTTGGTGGCAGTTTTCACCTCATTTTATGCTTGCTCAGCTATGTTGCAACTGCCTACTGTATAGCTTATTGGTCGGAAAGTGTCTGGTTGCTTCAACAATCCTGCTTCCATCTCCTTGGTTTATAGTATAGCCTTTATTGTTTTGCAATCTATTGTGGTAGTCGGAGATATTCATTCATTCATTCCTTCATTCCTTCATTCATTCATTTATCTATCTGATTGCTTGTTTATTTATCTAGTTATTGATTGAGTGATTGATTGATTGATTGATTGATTGATTGATATGTGTGTGTATGTGTGTGTGTGTGTGTGTGTGTGTGTGTGTGTGTGTGTTTGTCAGTAGGTAAGTACACTGGGCATACAGATGCCTTTTTTTCAGGCATGACCTGGATATGCCCTACTGCACCTAGATATGTCTCGATATTGCATAGGAAATCCCCATTCATTTCAATGGGATTTCCTATGATTTTATCATTTTAGTAAGTTATTTTCAGATTGATCTAATATTCTATTTTTTTACATATTCTTATGCATTGTTACTTATAAATGAAACATAAACATCAGAACTGCTGGCTGAAAAAGGCCCCTTGGTCCAGCATTTCAGTCATAGTCAGTGTCAGTGGCTCAGTAGGTAGCACACTCGCCTCTGAGGCTGGGAGATTAGAGGGCTGTGGGTTCAGTTCCCACATCTGGCACTTGGGTTAATATCCCAGTACTGACACTGTAGTGCAGCATGAGAGGGGTGCTGCACTTCTGAGGTGCCATCTTTCGGATGAGACATTAAACCGAGGTCCCATCTGCCTGGTTTGGTGGTAGTTCAGGTGGATGTTAAAGATCCCATGGCACTTCTTGAAAAGAGATGGGGAATTTCCCTGGTGTCCTGGCCAAATTTCCCTCATTTCACTAAAAATACCACCAACAGCTTAATCTGGTTAAAGGTCAGTTGCCATTCATCTGTATCACCCTCCCCCTGGCCGTGCCTGTAAATAAGCAGGATTTGTCTAGTGCACTTACCCGGTCAACAAAAAATAAATTTCAACCCATTCCTATCTAACAAATGTTGAAAGAGAGATCCTTAGCGATTCTTCACTCTCCCCCTCTCCCTGCTGTCTGGTATGGTCTTTACCCTTATATCTTATCTATTTATTCAGATGTAGGTAATCAGGTGGAGCCCACTGGAAGTATGCCCATTTACAGGGGTGACCCACACATTACACAGAAAACGAAGAGTTACAGATAGTTATAAGACAGTGAACAATGACTTTTCAGATCGGGTAAAACAGTTACATTTACAGTACAAAGGCCAAGAAGGTACTGTTTGTACAAACATTAAAGGGACCACAAAGGTGTTGCATCCCTCAGCAAAGCTAGTAAGGTACTGTACTCTTGAGTTTTTGAGAGTGACATAATCAAAGAAACAGTGATCCACTGCAAATCTGAACCAAGGTATTAACAGGAAATTTACTGATGCTGATCTAAGTGCCTGCGACATTTCAGGGAAGCAAAGCAATTTTGATGAACATGTGTGGTGCTAGAAGCAAGAGTTGTGTAACTGGTGCAGCCTAGCAAATTATCTGAATCTGGCTTTAGGGGACATTCATCCAAGACCCCTATAGATTAAGCAGTGGTGCAACCTGCTATCCATTTCAAGGCCAAACTGCTATTTAAGATTGTAGGGAGGCTTGAACCTAGATATTTCCCTGTCAGACAAAGAGGTAAAATGAATAGCACTGTAATACATGAGGGCGAGCAGGCTGTGGTTTGCAGTGGCTAAATGGGCTTCATTAGTAAATGACTGCTTAACTGCATAAAGGAGCTCAAGTTTTATCTTTAGTTGAATAGTGAGAGCTGAAGGACAGACTGGGATCGTGGAGGATCCCTAGAGTGGGGTGTGCAAATACCTTAATTCAAATATTTGGACTAATATTCGCATTCGGGGTGCCAGATATTGGTTATTTGGTATTCGTAATTTGGCCCCCCAGATAAGTGTTTTTTTTTGTTAAAGACATTGTAACACTGTTAAACTCCATCACTTCCTTCCCTTTTAAAGTACACTAGGAAATTCTGCCATGAACACTCCGCAACAGCCTTTCAGGGACCCAAAAAGGCAACAAACTACTGCACTGGTCAGTGGTCAGGTGACACATAGTCATCATAGATTGAGCAAAGGATGCAGATGAGGTGACATCTTGTGTCTTGCCTAGGGCTACTAAAATGGCACTGGTGTAAGTGCATTATATGTCCACCCTGGAAGAGAGGAGCGCCAGATGTGTCATGATAGAGACCTGTACAAGTACCTCATGGAGTGAAGACAGGGCACATAGGGGAGTCTCTTTCAAACGAGAAAGAGCACAAGTACCAGGGGCAATGGGTGCATGTGATGAAGCTGAAGGGGGAGTTCGTCAAGACAGATGTGAAGAAATATTCACAGAAGGTATGGTAGATGACTGACAGGGACTTCAGGCATAAGTGATGGAGCCGAAAACAGTGTGGGGCTTTGAGCATGTGTGAGATAGGTATAGGGCTGGGGTGTATTTAAAAACAGGCAGGGAGGCAGCAGGGTTGCTTTAGGGTTTGCAGATGAGACTGATAAGGCAGGGATGGACAATCTGGACTGACTGTGTGGGCCAAGCGATCCTTTTCCAACAGATAATTATTAACCTAAAGTATACAATAGTAAGGTCAGTAAAACATGATACATTATTTAAATGTTTCTAGCTTAACAAGGGCCTCATGGTGGTATTGCAGTTAATGCCAGGAAGTGGAGAATCAGTTACCTTTTTAATTAAATGTTTTATGAGATAGAAAAAAAGAACTGGTTAGCCAAAATAAGGTAACATTACACTTTTGTAACATTAGGCAGATTGAGAGCTGTACTGTAGCACCAGTTTTATGTGGGCAGGTCATATTTGTTGCCAATTACTGGTAAATTTAGCTTAAGAAACACTAGCTGTTTAAATTGTTGAGGGTTCAGCTTGGAACAGTGTGACTCAACATCATCAACAGCAGTGCTAAACATCAATTCAGATGGCACACTTGTAGGAAGGCAGCTTATGTATTTTAAAGCAAGTTGTGCCATGTGATGGGAGGAGTTGATTTTCTGAACCCAGTAGCCCAGTAAATCAACATCAAATGGCTCAACTAATTCTGCAAAGTAGTCTTTAAATACATTTTCTGCAGAGAGAGGCTGAGACTGTGAGTGTTTGTGTTGCTGTTGACGCAATGATGTGCTGAGTAATGCCCAGTCACTCTCCTCTACACTGCCACTATGTCATTTCTCCCCATCTCCACTATTGTATATAGTTGTATAGTCTATGTCCTTGCGTAAATGGGGTGTCCAAAACTGCACACAGTATTCCAGATGGGGTCTCACCAACTGTCTGTACCGAAGGATAACCACTTCCCTTTTTCTACTAGTGATGCCCCTTCATATGAATCCCAGTATCCCCCTGGCTCTCCTTACTGACTTTTCACATTGCCTTTAGGTCATCTGATATGACTACCCCCAAGTCCCTTTCTATTTTTGTTGTTGTTAGTACCTCCCCTGCTATTGTGTACTCTTCTCCTGGGTTTTTGTTTCCCAGGTGAATTACTCTGGACTTCTTTGCATTGAATCTAAGTTGCCATATGTCTGACCATTCCTCCAACCTTGCCAAGTCCCTTCTCATCCTTTCTATCCCCCCTTGTGTATCAACTCTGTTACATATCTTGGTGTCATCTGCAAAGAGGCATACCTTTCCCTCCATACCCTCTGCAATGTCACCTATAAAGATATTAAAGAGGACTGGACCTAGTACTGAGCCCTGAGGTACTCCACTAGTAACCCCGCTTTCTTCGGAATGTGTTTCATTCACTATTACCTTCAGTGTCCTGTTGTGCAGCCAGTTTGCTACCCAGGCTACCACCCTGGAACCCACTCCCAGGCTGGCTAACTTGATTATTAATCTTTTGTGCTGGACTGCGTCAAATGCCTTGCTAAAGTCTAGGTAGGCCATATCCACAGCCCATTCCTGGTCTATTACTTTGGTCACCCAGTCAAAGAAATCAATTAGGTTCTTCTGACATGACCTTCCTGCTGTAAATCCATGCTGCTTTGGGTCTTGTGCCCTGCTGCCCTCTAGGTACTCAACAATTCTTTCTTTCAGAAGTGATTCCATCATTTTCCTTACCACTGAGGTCAAACTTACAGGTCTGTAATTTCCTGCTTCTGCCTTGCTCCCACTTTTGTAAAGGGGAGTCACATCATGGTGGCACAGAGTCCCGAGATTTTTTTCTGCAGGCCCAAAATGCATCCTCCTTGTGTGCAGAAAATTGACAAGTGATAACACACTGAAATGGGAGTGTTTCAGCACATAAAAACGCCTCCCAGAATTAATGGAGCACTCAGTCATGCATGCAGTGGTGGTACAGAGTCTCCAGATTTTTTCTGCAGGCCCAAAATGCATCCTCCTTGTGTGCAGAAAATTGGAAAGTGGTAACACAGTGAAATGGGAGGGTTTCAGCATATCAAAGTCCCCCAGAATTAATGGTACACTCAGTCATGCATGCAGTGGTGGCATAGAGTCCCAGATTTTTTCTGCAGGCCCAAAATGCATCCTTCTTGTGTGCAGAAAATTGACAAGTGGAACACAGTGAAATGGGAGTGTTTCAGCACATACAAAGTCCCCCAAAATTAATAGTGCAATCAGTCATGCGCGCAGTGGTGGCACAGGGTCCCCATATTTTTTCTACAGGCCCAAAATGCATCCTTCTTGTGTGCAGAAAATTGACTAGTGGTAACACAGTGAAATGGGAGTGTTTCAGCACATACAAAGTCCCCCAGAATTAATGGTGCACTCAGTCATGCGCGTAGTGGTGGCACAGAGTTCCAGATTTTTTCTGCAGGCCCAAAATGCATCCTCCTTCTGTGCAGAAAATTGACAAGTGGTAACACAGTGAAATGGGAGTGTTTCAGCATATACATATCCCCAGAATTAATGGCACAATCAGTCATGTGCACAGTGGTGGCACAGAGTCCCCAGATTTTTCTGCAGGCCCAAAATGCATCCTGCTTGTGTGCAGAAAATTGACAAGTGGTAACACAGTAAAATGAGACTGTTTCAGCACATACAAAGTCCCCCAGTATAAAATGATGACCGTGAGTGTCCTGCTGCTGGTCCAATGTGTTCTGCGAGACGATTCGAGCAAATGCAATGTGATCATCTCAACTGGATTGAAGGGTGCCCTTTGGCTGTACACTAATAGTAGCCTTGGTGAGTATATATATATATATATATATATATATATATAGATATATGTTTGTATATTTTGTAGTTGAGGAGGGGGGTTGACATGGACATGTACTCATGGTATTGTTCTGCATCGCAGGTCACAGAAACTGTTGGTGTGCACATTCCAGTGCTCAATGAGAATTTTTTGTGTTGAAATTGGAAACGGATAACTCTCAAGCACATGAAGGTAAATATTTTTTTGGGGGGGTAGGGGGACTCATATTTGCTGGTTTGTCTGTAATGGTTTCTTATTTTGTTACTTCTTCACAGATTTCATCTGCATCCTTCTGGAGTCCGGTTGTTGTTAATGATGGTCATAGTCATCTAATGAAACGACTTCTGCATGTTGCATGTGTGCCCAATCCCGGGGGAGGGGGGTGCCTGATGGTGAAGAACTTTTTTGGATATGGCCACTTTGACAGAACAACAAAGCATCTGGAAGTTTTCTAAAAAAAGCAATGAATGACTTCTTACACTTAATTTTTATCTGTCCCTCCCTGGTTCTGAATCTCAAGACAAGTTACATTGAAACCCACATCTTGTCAACTAACCCAACCTGTGTGCAATATTTGCTGCAGTCTTTCCAAAACAATGAAACGGATTAAATAAAATCTTCATACTTACCAGAATGGATTTCACATGGATATTACATTGGTTCCTCTCTGTATGGTACAGCTGCAGTACTATTCCCACCGAGTTTTAGAGATGGAGACTTTTTTTGTTAACCTGCAAAAGAAACAAAATAAGTGTACCGTATGTGTTTTACCATTGCAGCTCTGAAAAGCTACAGAAAACCAAACATACAACTAAAGGAAGTGAAGCAGCATAACAAACATGAGTACACATACTTTATGGTTTAAATATTAAGAAGCTTTGTGTCTCTGACTGATGGATGTGGTGGTCCGGACAGATTGAGGCTCAGTGGTGGCAGTGGCAAACATCAGTCCCAGTGGTGGTAGTCTGGGGGGCGGACAGACTCAGGCTCAGTGGTGGCAGTGGCTAACAGCAGTCCCGGTGGTGGGGGTCCATGGTGGCACACTGCCTTTTAAAAACTTTAGTTAAAACCTGCCAACATTAACCACATCATCATCCTCCCCATAAAGAAAGCTGCCCTAACAGTCATCTATGTCTGAAGTCTGACCACTGGGAAATTCTTTCTCCATTGTGTTGTCATCTATATCAGTGGTGTGCTGTTTCAGGCAGTCACTGCCAGTGCCACCAGGATGGTTCATTTCCACATCACCAAAACCACCATGACTAGGCCAGGGTACGAATACCGAGGTTGCAGTCTGTGCTGGTACGTGCCTCTCATTCATTTTAATGAATGTTAGCAAACTAACATTTGCAGGAGACAGGTTTGTCTGATGATCCCTGACTATTGCACCTGCAGAGCTGGAGGGTGGGCATGTGAGGTACTTCAGTGCCACTGCAGTCAGCTCTGGCCATTCACTGACCTTTCCACTCCAGTACAAAAGAGGATCTTCAATTATTGTCAGATGCCTGTTTTCAGACAAATATGACTCATCCATTCTCTGTGCCACACTAAGTCCAACTGTTGATGCATCATCCTGTTCTCCCTAATCACTTATTTCACAAATACCCACTTGGGACAAAGCCTCCCAAAGAGGGTTGACACCAGTCACTTTGGATGACAGACCACCTGGAAATGCAGTCCCCTTCCCCTTGCAGGATATGCTTGATGGTCCTCCATGTACACCTTCAACCGAATTATGCTGCTGAGGTTTGCTGACCTTGGCACGTGACTTTTGTGCCCCATGATCCAAGCGCACCAGTTCACCACTGATATTTTTTACATGTTCAGGCCCTCCCTCCAGTACTGATGTAATTCCACGTTTGTATCGTGGGTCCAGCATTGTTGCTAAGGCAAAGTTGTCACTACATTGAATGCTCACAACATGATGATTCTGGTTGAATACTGTCAATATGTGTTGCAGCAACATACTGCTACCACCGTCTCTGGCAACATCAAGGCTATGCTGTACATTCACCAATGTCTGCCTCAGCACCCGCAGCAGTGGAATTGATTGGCTAATGGAGGCAGACTTGCCACTCACTGCCGGTGTGGCATGTTCAAAAGGCCGTAAAATTATTACAGAATCCATGAGGTGCCACTGTTCAGTCATCACAGACATGGAGGCCCCGGCACTGTCACAGCTAGTGTGCATCACAAGATATTCTGAGATGACTTTGTATTGTTCATACAACCTCTCTGCCATGTATAAAGTGGAGTTCCATTGGGTGACAACTTCCAGCTTCAAGCGGTGCTGAGGCAGGCTGTTGTGTATCTGCAATTGCCGCAGATCTTGAAAAGTGAGAGCAGATACGTCATGCAACGGTCAGCATTTCATTTCCATCAGGGTGCTGCAGAAACCCCTGCACCACAAGATTTAAACAGTGGACCATGCATGGAACATGAGAAAAAAAACACAATTTGTGATGCATTTCACCACATTTGACCCATTGTCACTTGCTATGAACCCAGCTCTCAGGGACAGATGGTTTAGCCATTTGTCAATTTCAGTCAGTACCATGTCCAACATGTTCTCACCAGTGTGTGAACAGGTCACATTGCACATAGCAATTGTTGCATGCTGTCGAATTCCTGGAAGATTGCTACCACGATAATCCACCTTACTGTACCAATTATTCACACTACCAACATCACAAACAACCCCTGGCACCTACGCCCAGTGTGCAGTTATACACAAATATGAACCCCCCGCTGTTTTGCCACTTGTCCACATATCCATACTTAAATGGATGAATGGAGAAGAGGAATGTTGAAGGGCATGTCTTACTGAGTCGGACACAGTGCTGAACAACTCGGGGACAGCAAAGGTAGAAAAGTATGTCCTGGATGGGACTTTCCATTTTGGACAGGCATGTGCAGCAAACCACCGGAACCCAGAATTCTCCACAAAGGAGAAGGGCAAAAGATCAATTGCCAGCATTTCTGCTACTGCAGCATTAAGTTCACGTGACACTATATGATTCGGGGGTTACCTCAGCTTATGCGCAAAAACACTCTGTGACGTGGGCTGACTTAAAACGTTTTACACGGGGTGTGATCACAAATGGTTGTGCTCTGTGATGAATGGCATTGGCAGGGGGTAGAGTGTGGATATTTGATGAAGACAGTTGCACAGGTGATGATGACAAACCCAGAAATGCAGTTATTTTGACAGATTTGCCAACCGGGGTTGGTGTACCACTCGTACTAGACATACTGCATTCACCACCACCACCACCACCACCACAATAACTACTACTCTCACCAGCACTGGACAACATTTCAAAGTCATTATGGTCCTCCACCTCATCATGCCTGGAGTAATCCTCTACTCTTATTACCTCACTACTGCGCATGTTTAATTTACTACTGGACTTAACAGTCATGGAAGGGGATAACATGCTTGTTATGGTTGCCAGTAATGAGGGTGAATGTCCCACTTTGATATTAGCTGCTAGATTGTGCTGGATCCTCAGTGCCAAGTGCCTATTCTTAAGATGTGTATGATGTCCTCCTGTGCACAGATGGCTCCCCTTTTTACCTCGACTCACATGAACATGGCAAACCTGGCAGATTGCAACTGACTTATCATTTGCATCTTGAACAAAAAAATCCCAAACAAGGGATTGTGATGCTCTGCTTTTAACATGTCTACGATGTGGCTTATTTAAGTCCATTATTTTAAGCACTGAAGTGGGAGGGTATGTGATATTTCGGGCACTGCACACCTGGGCTGTAACTGACCACTATGACTACCTATCATATTGATTACTGGGTCATTATCATCATCAACTAAAACCAGTAGATCACAAGTTTTTAAGTGAGGGATTCCTGCAAACAGAGTCAGACACAGCTACTTTGAATTTATTTTTCTTCAGTTCCCAACTGGGGTCAATTACATCATCATCATATTCATGAACATCACACACTTCCACATCTTCTGCTTGAATGCTAGCTTGTGGACTGCATGTTGCAATAACAGCAACATCATGGTCATCATCACATTCATCATCAGCATCTGCACCACCATCACCTGATACTGTTTCACCACACTGTGAATTACTGCATGGAAAATGCATGACGTTAACTGCCACGGTAGACAGAATATCACATTGTATGCTATCATTGACATGATTATCAGAATCCTCAGGTTCAGTTAATGGGATGTTACTGGGACGTATGACATCATCTACTCTGCCACTCACTTGCACTGCTTCACACTCGATATTTTTGGATACGGTACACTGGTCGGAATTAGAACTTGACACAACAATACTAATACTACCACCACGAACACCAGTAACACTAACACCACTGGCTGGGAAAACATCATCTCCTCCAACTATGAGTTAAGCTACTGATTGGGCTGTAAAGAACATTGCAGTAGAAATACCTTTCCTCACATCAGCAATGCACTTCTGCGTCTGCCTACTACTACCACGCCCACAGACTATCTTACTGCCAGCATTACCATGGTGAGAAAATGCTTTGCTTGCATGTCTATTTACAGGCATTTTGGGGATCAACCACAATATTATAACTAAATTCTGATTTTGATACGTTCACTCTCTAATTGGGGGAATGCTGGATGTGAAGCCAAAGAAACCACTGTAGCTTCAGCAACAGATAAGAGACTAGTCTGTCACGCAATGAAAACAACTTCAGTAACCAGTGGTGCTGATGAGGTCACAAAAACAATCTAATTTGGTAAAAAATTCCTTTTGCATGTGGGGGTGGGGGGGTACTGACTGCAGTGCAGATTTTTATGACAGTACAAGCAGCAAAACAAAGAACAAATACCACGATCACAGTACAAAATCAGGCAGCTGCAGTGGATAGCAGGTTTACACTGTTGCACCTGCAATTACACTACTCTGTGGCACAATAAAAGGTGTATTATTTGATGTCACGCAACACCACACACTCACACACACACACAGAACAGTTTGTCTACAATGCTGAACGAGTAATGCATAGCAGATACAAAAGTTCTGTACTATGCCACGTATTGTAATGTAAACAACCTGAAATTATGAACTGCTGCACCAGATCCACACAACAAACAGCAATAAAATTTCAACTATTACTGACACTATTACTGTGTGTACATTAACACAGTCAGTTATATAACAAAAATATAACCAAAAAATAAAGAATTCACTATTCCTCCAACTTAAATCTACCTACACCACAGATACGCTCCTCCCCCAGAGCACACTTTCACTGTCTTTCACTGCACACATTCGATGTTACATAGATACATAGATACATAGACAGTGTCGGCAGATAAGGGCCTATGGCCCACCCAGTCTGCCCATTTGAGCTTGCAAGTTCAGTTTGTTTTCCTAGAAGTCTGTTGCCCCTTACCCCTGACCTCCAGAATTCCTTTATGTCTATCCCATGCATTCTTAAATCCCGTGATTGTTTCAGCCCCACCACTTCCTCTGGCAGGGTGTTCCACTTGTCCACCACCCGTTCTGTGAAGAAATTCTTTCTCATGTTTCCTCTGAATCGTCCTCCCTCAACTTCATCCCATGCCCTCTAGTCCTGGAACATCTTTTCACTTAAAAATAGTGTTTTCCTGCACCTGTTCCTCCCTGTAAGATACTTGTATGTCTCTATCATATCCCTCTCTCCTCCTCTCCTCCAGGGAGTACATGTTCAGTTCCTTCAACCTGTCTTCATAGGACTTGTGATGCAATCCATGCACCATCTTTGTTGCCCTCCTCTGAACCTTCTCTACCCTGTCTATGTCCTTACATAGGTTTGGTCTCCAGAACTGTACACTGTACTCCAGGTGGGGCCTCACTAGTGTCTTGTATAGCGGAATTATGACCTCCCTTTTCCTGCTGGTGATGCCCTGCCTATACATCCAGCATCCGATTTGCTTTACCTGCTGCCTTGTCACACTGTTTCCCTACTTGAGGTCATCAGAGATGATAACCCCAAGATCTCTTTCCTGCTTGGTGCATGCTATATCCTCACCCCCAACTGATATATTGTGCCAGGGTTTTTGTGCCCCATATGCATTATCTTGCACTTCTTTGCATTGAATTTCAACTGCCAAACCCCTGACCATTCTTAGGTTTGGCAGTTGTAAATTAACATTCAAAATCCACATAAAAACAAAAATGCTCAATGGCATGAGCACAGGAGGGTTTCCCCACAATCGATGAACTAAAGTTGGAGCCCCCCAAAAAATGCAAAAATGCTTTTTTAACAGCTTTTAGAAGATTTCAATCACAGACAGCTATCATAGCACACTGTCTCCTACTCTTTCCTACACATACTACCCTGAACTGAGGCTGTGCAGATCAATATAGAGCCCATGTGACCTGAAATCCCATGAATCACTGCAAAATTCACCTTCGGAGCTCAGAAACAAAACCAAGTGAGGAGAAGTGCATTGTCCTCAATGCACTTCACCTTAAATTTGCTGGAGTAGTGGTCTGGATAGGTGGAGTAATGCAAAGTCATAGTTTTCAATTGACTTTGCGTCCCTCGTCATAACGTGAAGTACTCCGCTTCACTTTGCGGAGCACTCCGCGAATCCACCTTTGCTCTGTGAATCATGTTGTGGAGCGGATTGAGCTCACTTTGCCCACCACTAAATGTTACTGTTGCTTGTTTGGTCAACTTAGAGGGAGTGGGACCCTTTCCCTTACTGCTGCTTCTACCCATGCTAGTAGTGCTACACCTAGAGGCTGTTTTGCCAGCCACCTTGTTGTTTTTTCTGCCCTCAAGGTACATAGCGTACTTTGCCTTATCTTCAATGTCACTCACATATGCCTCTGATGAAGAAGATGATATGTCACTGGACAGTTTATCATATGGAGGGGAAATACTCAGAACCAGATGACTGGTCATCCTCTGCAATGTTTTCAGGAGTACTGAGAAGCTGAGAAACAGGATGCATAACTATATCAACTGTAGTGATCATACTGGTAATATGTGCCAAGGCAGGGATACCAGACAGTGGTGATACTGCTACATTAGTGGCAGTAGTGGCAGGGTTCATAGTGTCACTAGTGGCTGGAGTGATGATGACAGTTGCAGGACTGACTGTAGTAGTCATGCTGCCCTTTATGGAAGAGGAAGGCAGGATCTCTACAGTGGTGGTGGTGGTGGTAATGACAGATTTGATGGTACTGGTGAGAGATGGGGACACATTGGTTGTTGTGGTGGGAGTCATGATGGTACAGGTGAGTGATGGGGACACACTGGTGGTTGTAGTGGGAGTCATGATGGTACTGGTGAGAGAAGGGGACACATTGGTGGCTGTGGTGGGAGTCATGATGGTACTGATGAGAGATGGGGACACATTGGTGGTTGTGGTGAGAGTTGAGCACAGTGTCCTTCTGCTTGTGCTTCTTGTATCACTTTGTCCTGTGCTAGCCACAATACTACTGTTGCCGGAAGATATAGACTTGGAAGGGGTAAAGAATAATTTTGGGCATCCAAGATGGGCTGACCATTGCTCATTTTCAAGTTCAGCATCCCCAGCCCGTTCCTTCATTGTAGATTTGCTTGGGTTGGAACAAGAACATTTTTTCCATCTCTACCTGTCATTGTCTTTGTCTATGCCAACAAGTTCTAAACACTCTAAAGCACTTAATACTTCATAAATGTACAAAAGTTCTGTTTTACTGTAGCGCCAAAAAATTATTGCAAGTAGCACCTGCTGCAGTACTGCTTTATTTTAGCAAGAAAAATTACTACAAGCCCTCTGAAACTGCTGGTGGCTAGGCTACTGACAAATGTGAAGCCCCAGCCCACACTCAGATTACATCACACATATTTCTTACAGAGATTTCTAGCAGAACTACTGCAATTCACTTTTTTTTTGTAAATGCAGACAAGTTCTGCTGTATTTTAGCACAAAACAATGGTTGCAAGCAACAGTACTGTTTTATTTTCATACACAAACATTACTGCAAGCAGCACGCATGCAGGGCAGGCGAGTATGTGTGCACACTGCAAGTGCCGTAACTTGCTACCTAGACCTAAACCATGGGGATGGGGGAGTACTGTCAGCTGACTGCCCTCCAAGACTGCCGGTGGCTATTGACTTTCATGAAACTATGTCCCAACCTTAGATTACACCACAAATATTTCTTACAGAGATTTCTATGGCAGAAGTACTGCAATGCACTTTTTTTTTTGTAAATGCAGACAAGGTCTCCTGTATTTCAGCACAAAAAAATGGTTGCAAACAGCAGTACTGCTTTATTTTCACACAGAAAAAGCATCGGCTTCCCTCCAAGACTGCTGGCGGCTAGGCTACTGACTTTCATGAAACCCCAGCCCACACTCAGATTACACCACAAATATTTCTTACAAAGATTTCTAGCAAACTACTGCAATTCACTTTATTTTTGGTAAATGCAGACAAGTTCTGTTGTATTTCAGTACAAAAAAAATGGTTGCAAGCAGCAGTACTGTTTTATTTTCACGCACAAAAATTACTGCAAGCAGCATGCACGCAGGGCAGGCGATGGTGTGCGTACACTGCAAGTGTCACCACCTAGCCCTAAACCATGGGGTGGGGAAGTGCGGTCAGCTGACTGCCTTCTGAGACCAGCTACTAACTTTCGTGACACCCCGGCCAAACCTCAAATTACATCACAAATATTTCTTACAGAAATTTCAATTTCTAGCAGAACTACTGCAATTCACTTGTTTTTTTGGTTTTTTTTTGTAAATGCAGACAATTTGTGTTGTATTTCAGTAAAAAACAAGCATTTGTCAATGCTGAATGTTGTCTTGCTGGCATTGACATTGGTAGTGCAGGAGTTAGAGATGCATAATAGGAATGGCAGTGAAGTACTGAACTGACACCAACCCCACCCCCACTCTGCAGAGACTGACAAGCATTAGGGTGTGCCTTTGGGTCATCAGCAGGGCCACTGGAAAATCACAGCTGCGATTATTTGGCAGAAAGCACGATTTTCAGACCCCCCTGCAAAAAATTGCGCTTTCCACACATTTTAACAATGTCTGAGCCGTTCAATTCTCTGCTTCCCCACAAACTGTGCCCAACAGCCCAATGCGAGCTCCCACTTCCCACAACTCATTTACTTGCCAGGAGCTGCTGCCCACGGTATCCCTCCTGATGTGATGTTGTGTCTCCGACTCCCCACAGACTCCCCAGCTGAATCTCGCTCCGTCTTTCTTGACTCCTCACCTGCTTCCACAGACTCCCCTGCTTTGTTGTCCTGGCGTGTGACGTGCTAGTGACATTGCAGCGCATCACACTAGCTTGGGACCAATCACGTCAGGCGGTTATTTTTTTGAAAGTCCCCACTCTTTTCCTTTAGCTCAGGCCCCCCTCAGGTCTGCCAAACTGAAGTAAATATGCATGGACAGGTGAGGGGGGCTACAGAGCAAGAGTAGGAGCTGAAGGCATCGATCGCATCAGTGCACCACCAGGAGCTGCTGAAGACGAGCTAAAGAAGAGCGACTATCGCGGTGAGAGTCAGAGTGCTGCAGAGGACGAGGAGAAGCAGAGGATCACTGCTGCACCAATCAATTTACCAGAAAAAGAGCTGAATCACTCTTTCTTTTGTGCCAACCAGGTAAGTTTTTATGCCATTTGCATAATTGTCCCAAGTGAATCTGAATGCTTGTTTTTTCTGGGAGAAGGTCAGGAGGACCTCTGTCCTTGATCCTATAGGGACCAAAATGTGTGGCCTCATGTCATGGGCAGAGGGTGGTGTGGGCATATTTACATGTTTGTGGTGGCTCAGTGTCATTAAATGTTACTTAATGAGGATGAGGATTGTTCCCACTCTTGGTTTTGCAGTAGTCAGAATATGCCAAACAGTTAAGTTTTTATGCAAATGGTAATTTGTTTTTTTATTTATATGTATGGGGCTGTAAAAAAAGCTTGTCGGACTGGCAGTCATGGTGAAAAAAATTGTTCTGGCCTCTGGTGAGGGTGCAGGGTGGGGCGGGCGACCAGAGTGGTACGGAACAATTTTTTTCCATCATGTCTGACAGTCACCAACGTCTGTCACTCGATCCTGTGGTGTGTCCTTGACTCACTGCTGTGGTTCCTCAGAGTTGGAGGGGAGGGGTGGGCCTGGCGGACTGGCAGTCATGGTGAATAAAGTTGTTCTGGCCTCTGGTGAGGGTGCAGGGTGGGGCGGGCAACCAGAGTGGCATGGAACAATTTTTTTTCCATCATGTCTGGCAGTCACCAGTGTCTGTCACTCTATCCTGTGGTGTGTCCTTGACTCACTGCTGTGGTTCCTTGTAGTTGGAGGGGAGGAGTGGGCCTGGCAGATTGGCAGTCATGGTGAAAAAAATTTTTCTGGCCTCTGGTGATGGTGCAGGGTGGGACGGGCGACCAGAATGGCACGGAACAATTTTTTTCCATCATGTCTGGCAGTCACCAGCATCCGTCGCTCGCTCCTGTGGTGTGTCCTTGAATCGCTGCTGTGGTTCCTCAGAGTTGGAGGGGAGGGGTGGGCCTGGCGGACTGGCAGTCATGGTGAAAAAAATTGTTCTGTCCTCTGGTGAGGGTGCAGGGTGGGGCAGGCAACTAGAGTGGCATGGAACCATTTTTTTCCAAACCAGTGGTGTGATACTGGAGGATCAAGCATCCCAAGGAAAGCTCTCTATGCACCGATGCTCTCATTGAAGTCTTAATTTTTTTTTTTTGGTTTAGTTAAATTACACCATGTCTACACTGCCACCAAAGCACTTCCGTCTTTCTCGCGAAGAGGCCAAGGACCGTCATGTCTCGTATCTTGTGCATACCCAGGATTGGGTTAAGTTATATCCGGAGGAGCTTTATGAGGATGGAGGATTGCTGTTTTGTCATGCTTGTACCCACACACTTGACTTTGTGCGGAAGCATACAGTTGACATACACATGAAGTCACAGAAACATCTAGAAAGAAAAGAAGCTGCAAAGAAAAACATGCAAAGTAAGTACTAGTCGCACAGATGTTTGCAGTTATTTTATTTTTACATAATCGGTTTGTTTTTCCCCTTGGGTGACTGGTATCTGCCTGTCCCTGCCTCCCCAGTCCATCTCATCTCTCTCTGGCACCGTGGAACCCAATTCCCCCCCCCCCCCGTGCACATATGCCTTGTTCCTGCATCCCCCTTCCTTGCTGCTAGATTTCAAAACTACCACCTGGCCTCTAAGAGCAAGACAGCAGATTCCCAACCCCACTCGGGAGAGAAAGCAGCCAATTGGACACTCGATCCTCTCCCTCCCTGCTGATCTGATGGTGTTCTCAAACAGGTTGCCAGTTTGGCAGGAGGTAAGCTCTCAGCTCCTCAGCCCTCCATGACACTGGGCTGACCTACAGTTTGTTTTTGCCCTGTAAAATATTAAATCTTGTTTGCTTTTGTTTTGTTTTCCAGGCACAGTTTATTTTTCTCTGTAACATATTATATCTTTTTCTTTTGTTTTGTTTTTTTTAGGCACACCTCTACGACAACAGTCGCTGACTTCGTGTTTCAGTCGAGCAACGGAATCTTCCATTGAATGGAAGGAATTTGTTCTGGACTTCGTCCGCTGTTTGACCGTGCAGACATACCACTGGAGAAGGCTTCTGGCTTTCAAGAGTTCTTAAAGGAGCACGTACCTCCAAGAACTTTGGCCTGATCATGAACAGTCCTTGAAAGAGGCGGTAGAGGATCAAGATGTCTTCATTTTTCTGGATGAGACAACAGATGCCTGTGGGCATAGCGTGTTGGCTATTTTGGCCCAACCATTGCTTAATGTTGGGGAGCAGCCACTCCTAATTGGTGTTGAGTTTTGCATCATGTGAACAACACCACAGTATCCCAAGCTCTACTAAAAGTGCTAAACACCAATGGGGTGAACTTCCATAAAGTCTTTGCCATTGTCATGGACAGTGCAAGTTATATGCACAAGGCTTTTGAAACTGTGCTGTCCTGTGTCCTACCAAATGCAGTGCATGTCACTTGCATTGCCCACATCCTCAATTTGGTCTTGGAAGTCTGGGCGGACACACTGGATGTCTTAAACACTGCTGTTTCCCTTGTTAAAAAAATATTTTGCCACAGCCCAATGCGTAGGCATCAGTACTTTGCATTCATGGAATCCAAGCAGGGCATTGTACCCAAGATGCCAGTATATGCAGTGGTAACTTGGTGGTGCTTCTGGGTTAATGCTGTTCAGTATTTGGCAGACTATTTGCCTGCATTAACAGAATTTGTTGAAACGCTACAATCTGATTCAGCAACCTTGAAGCTCCTGAAGTGCTTATTGAAAGGCAAAGCAGCAGAGCTGGTAACACAAGCCACTTTTGTTATGGAACACTCGTCTGAACTTGTTAACCTTATTCTACAATTGTAGTCAAGCAGCCAGCCACAGGGACACTCCATATTTGGAAGGGTGCAAAATGTGCATATGTTTTTGGACTTCTGTGCCACCGCAGAGGAAACTGAATACAGACCAAATACAGTAGAAATATTGTCCCGTTGTCAGTTACCTGAAAATCAAAACTGTGTGAACCTTTTTCAGATGGTTATGTTGGACAGCAGTGAGAAACTGGACAAAATTTTAAAATCTCATCCCTCAGTCAGCACATTCAAAGCTGCCCGAATCTTTGACCCAAAGCAGCTGCCAACACTGGACAAGGAAAAAGTAAAACACACCCAGGAGCTACAATCTCTGGCTGGTGTTTCAAACTTTGAATGGCATGGGTACAGAACTTTCACCCAGTCAGTACCCAGTGATGATTTTAATATTGCTGAGTGGTGGGAAGCACAAAGGGATACACTTCCACATCTGGCTGCTGTGGCAAAAAGATATATCTGGCTTCCCGTAAGCACAGCAGACGTTGAACGGACTTTTTCGCTGTACACAGACTTTTTAAAAGACAATCGTCGAAGTTTGACAGATGACAACACTAGACTACTTCTTATGTTGAAGTGCAATAAGAAATTTTAAAGATCTTTGTTGGATAACCATTGGTGCTGCTCATTCTATAATGTACCAATCCTTTATTGACGATCTGGGGTGGTGGTGGTGGTACTATACTTTTACTGTAGAATGCTAATGTTTATTGTTTGAATTATTAGAGGTGGTGGTGGTGGTACTGCTTTGACAATGATGCTACTATTATAATGTATATTGTTTTTTGATCAGTTGTGGGTGTTTCAATAAAAACTTGTAACTTTTGTGCGTGTGTGTGTTTTTGTTTATTTTTTTACAAAAACCTAAACCTTTCTGATGGCTGACTTTGATATGCATCACAAAGCAACTGAAATTGAAAACCCCAGACTTGTACCTCACAAAGGAAAATGTGTGCCCAGCAGCCCGCAAAATCACCACAAAATACATGCAAAGTCCCACAAAATCCCCACAAAATTTGGGAGAAAAAAGTTCCGCAAATTTCCCACAAAATCTGCTAAAAAATTCCACAATTTCCCAGTGGCCCTGGTCATCAGCTATAACGTTCATGCCATTTTACCTCACCCTACCCTATAGACACTGACAAGTGTCATAGTGGGCTTTGAGGTCTCTGGGCCTTATACGTACCCCATTCCATAAGGAAATACTCTGAGATGGGTGCAGTATAGGCGAATGGGGTGAACTTCAGGGCTGAACACTGCAAGGCACACCTCTATGCCTGTCACTGGTTGCAGGGTGGGGTTGGGGGTGGAATGGCAAGAGCATTACAGCCAATGATCCCAAGTCACACCCATGATGCCTATTAGTCTCTATAGGGTAGGGTGTTACAGTTGGAAACCCTAATGTCATAGGCGTTTGTTGGTATTTTCACTCCAAATTTTCAACATAAGCTTTTTGTGACCCCACCTCATGAAGAGCACCACAATCAGTTTGTTAGCTGAAAGGTGGTTTTGCACAGTGGCTATGCCATTTAGCAACACAGGGATGAAAGCACATTTTGGGCAGGATGTGAAAAATGACAACTGTATTGTTCAGGAGGAGGTGTAAAAATTGGCAACGTTGAAAACCTGGAGTGAAAATATGAAAAATTGGTGAAGTCATGGGCATGCATAGAAACTGCACAACACATGTCTGTAACCCAATTATTTTGGGAATTTTTTTAGCCACATTTTCAACATAGGCATATTGGGACCTCCCCTCATGAACAGTGGCACTGTGATTCTGTTAATTTGTCCCAAAGTTGATTTCCCACAGCGACCATGCCATTGTGCACCACAGGTGCAGAAACACATTTTGGGCAGGCTGTGAAAAATGACAGCTGTACTGTTCATAAGGAGGTGTGAAAAAATGCCAGTGTTGAAAATCTGGCATGAAAATATTGTAAATTTGCGAAGTTACAAGGGTGCGTGGAAACTTTACTGTTCATACTGGATGAATAAGAAAATCAGAAGGCATAGCCCATAAAGATTTTCCCCACAATTCAGTGGTAGTGGCGGATGCCACTAACTTCTTCTAGATACTTGCCCAGTCTCTGCTTAAAACAATCTAAACTTTCTACCTCCACCACCTCCTGGAGCAGTCCATTCCATGTCCTTATTGTTCGATACTTAAAACACCTTTTCCTTAACTCAGTCCTGCTTAGTTCTTCACTCAATTGCCTATCATGCCTTTTCAAATGATAGGTCCTTTCCTTATACACCAGTCCCAACTCTGCTCTAATACCCTGATCCTTCAGAGATTTATATAATAGCAATAGATCCCCCTTTGCCCTTCTACTCTCCAAAGACCACAAACCCAATATTTCCAATCTAGTCTCATATGACTCTTTCTCACAACCTGAAATCAACCTTGTAAGGGATCTCTGTGGTCTTTCCATTAATTTAATATCCCTCATCAATAAAGGACCTGCAACTGTAGAGCAATAATCCAATATAGGCCTCACCAGATGTTTATACAATGGCATCAAAACCTCTCTACTCCTTGAATGAAAACCTCTCCTAATACAACCAACAATCTGCATTGCTTTGTTAGATGATTGTCTAATATTTACTTCATTTCTTAAATCAATTTGGAGATAGATACCCAGATCTTTTTCACATTCCGATACCCTAAGCTTCAGATCTTGCATATAGTAGTTCTGATTTATATTATGCCTACCGAAATGCATGATGGTACATTTATCTTTATTAAATGTCATTCCTTTTTTTTTTGCCCAGTCGATAATATATAACACATCCTGGCCAAAAATGAGTCTCTCATCAAACGTTATTTACCACTGCTCCAACCTTAACATCGTCTGCAAATTTAATTAGTCTATTATTACTTAATAATTTCAGATCACTTATAAATATGCAAAACAGTAGTGGGCCCAAAACTGACCCCTGGGGAACTCCACTCCATACACTATTTAAAGCAGACAAATACCCTTGAATCTTTACTTCCTGTAATCTATTACTTAGCCATTGTTCTACCCATCTAACAATGTTCTCACTGATTTCCATATTTATAAGTTTTTCTATTATTTTATAATGTGGAACTGTGTCGAATGCTCAACTAAAATCGAGCATTACAACATCAGCGCTACTTCCCTCATCAATACATTTGCTGACAAACTCATAAAGGTCAATAGATTTGTTTCACGACCTATTTGGCATGAAACCATGCTGGTTCTGGTCCATAATTCCCTTCCTTAACATACTTTCGTAAATAGCATCACTCAAAGCTCCTTCAATAATCTTTGCCACCACTGATGTCAAACTAACAGGACGATAATTCCCTGCATCACTCCTTATTCCCTTCTTATATATAGGCACAACATGTGCCAACCTCCACTCTTCAGGCACCTCACTATCACTTAAAAATTTTTGACCCAGTATAGTAATAATAGGTATCATCACATCACTCAATTCCTTAGCAAAATATGGGTGGATACCATCTGGTCCGGCCATCCCATCCCGCTGTAATCTCCCTACTCTTTTTGATACCCTCTCTACAGTTATAATATTTTGGGGATCCAAATTACAGTTTCCCATATTACACCTTTCAATATTAACTTCATTCTTCCTAAACACTGCTCCAAAACATCTACTGAATTCATTGGCCATATCTATAGGTTCAGAGGTCATGACTCCATTTATACTCTTAAAGGTCCAACTGTCCCCCTAATACCCTTTGTGCTATTTACATATGCAAAAAACTTTTTTTTATCTTTATTAACAGCTAATCTAAATTCAAAGCCTTTCTTAGCATTTCTTACTTATTTCTTTAATTTCTTCAATGCTTTCCTATAGCTCTGTTTAGATCGTTCTAATCCATTAGTTTTCATTTTATTAAACATCATTTTCT
This sequence comes from Neoceratodus forsteri, assembly GCA_016271365.2. Lineage (NCBI taxonomy): Eukaryota > Metazoa > Chordata > Ceratodontiformes > Ceratodontidae > Neoceratodus > Neoceratodus forsteri. Next base: position 574,719,470 of record CM057449.1, on the reverse strand, counting down.
TTTTCCTACACATTCTTAATATTTTCTTATTCAGCCATGGTGGCTTTTTACCCTTGTGATTATAAACCTTTCTACAAGGGATGTAGGTTTTTTTCAGATTATTGAATATGTTCAAGAAATAATTCCAAGATTCTTCCATATTTAAACCTTCAAACTCTTTTTCCCATTTGATACCTACCAATTCCTGTCTTATGGCTATATAATTTCCTTTTTTTGTATAAATACTGCACTGTATTTCCCTTAGCTGGTTTAGATGCCCAATCCATTATAAACATAATAGGCTTATGATCACTGTTGCCTAACTGAGGTTGAATACTAACATTCTTTATTACATCAGGGATGTTAGTCAATAAAACGTCTAAGATATTATTGCCTCTAGTGGCCTCTTTTATACATTGTTTAATGCTACCTGAACTCAGCTCCTCATGGACTCTACATCTTAAATGATTACCAGGTTGCTTTTTTTTTCCCACTCAATGTTGGGCATGTTCAAATCCCCCATGGGGATAAAATAAGTTATCCCAGCCTGATTCACAATGTCTTTAATATATGCCTCAGTTTCTTCCATACCAACATCAGGAGCCCTATAAAAGACAGAGACTCTACATTTTTTTCCCTTTATCCCCAACAATTCAATACTAACATTTTTGATTTCCGGGTAATCACATTGTTCTAATTCCCTAACCTCTATTCCTTCTCTAACAAAAAGAGCCACACCACCACCTATTCTCCCCTCCCCATTTTTTTTAAACACTCAGTATCCTTGAATATATTGTAACCACTCACTTTCATTATCCCACCATGTTTCTACTATTTCTATCAAATCCAAAAACTCATTTGTAATTAGAACTTCCAACTCTCCCATACTTGATATATTTAAACGTCTGGCATTCCAAAACATTGCCTTTATTTCAGATGACCTATTATTTTCTTTTTTTGCCACAGGAGCGTTTCGAACCCTATCATTTCCCCTCATCCCCATCATTTTTAGTTTAAACAATTCTCTATTACCTGACATAATCTCATTCCCAAAATTCTACTTCCTCTAAAATTCAGATGCAACCCACCTTTACAATACAAATAATTTTTTCCATCAAAAGTTCCAAAATGTTTAATAAATTGAAAGTCTCTATCTTTGGACCATTTACGCAGCCATTTATTTGCCAGTGCAATCCTTTCTACCCTGTAAAAATTAGCCCTGGGTTCAGGAAGTATCTCCAAAATCACTATTTCACAACCTTTCTCTTCTAGTTTCTCCACTAACTTACTGTAATCCTTCTGCATCTCAGGCAGAGTTTTTCTCATGATACCATTTATGCCCACATGAATCACTGCCAATGGATGTTCCCCAGCCCCTTTAAATATATTGTCGGCCATGTTATACAAATCCATAGCCCCTGAACCTGAGAAACTACTGACCATTCTATTTGCTTTGTCATGTTTACAAATATATTGATCAGTATACTTAATGATGGAATCACCAATTGCTATAACCTGCCTTGAACTGACCACATCTCCCTCCTCCATCTGATCATTATTTTCATTTCCACCATCTACCATTATAGTAGATTGGTTTATTTCCCCTAACACATCAAATCTATTTGTTATTGTTATTCCTTCTGTTATATTAGCAACAAAATCATTTCTATTACCTATTTCAGTCTTAACCTGCCCTACAACCTCAGTATTACAATTAATAGTTACCTCTTTTTCCTTCCTTAGCTCTGTTGGAACTGGTTTAAAAGGACTTTGACCCCTACGTTTTCTTTTAGCTTTCTTATTCTCATAAAGATTACCAGAATTTTGTTCATTTTCAGCAAATCTTGATTTCCTTTTCCCATATTCATTTTCTAAACCTACTTTTCTCTTAGCCTCCTCATTTACATTTAAACTGGAAAGTATTTGAATCTTTTCTGTTAATACCCCCTGACTCCTTTCTAATTTCACTAACCTTTCAGTAACCATTCCCAAATTCTTATGTAACTCTTTATTTTGCTCACATTTTCCACATTCATAGCTACTATTGTCAGTCCCCAGCTCTGCAATTTTATACATTCTACATCCCTTACATCCAATCAGCAAGTCTCCCTCTGTTGTCAAAATTGAAGTCACAAAACTAGATATCCTCACCTCTTCTGTCATCATTTTATACTCAAAACTGCTTAAGTTTCAGAGAAAACTATACAGAATCTTCTGCACACTGCCACTGCTCCACAATAACACGTGCTAGATCCGTGTGTCTACGTGCATCTCCACACATCTCAGCATGCAGAGATGTGGCCTTTTATGCCGCTTTTTCTTGCGGCGTCTGTTTCATCCTGTTGGACCTGGAAGCTGCCCAGATCTCTCCCCCTGAAAACAATTATGTGCCTGTATTTCAATAATAACACCAGCCCCCTAAAAGTTAGCAGCACAGCTTTCCTTGCAGCCTGAATATAGTATAATAGCCCTCAGCCAGGGAGTATCGAGGGACTCTGTAAAAGTGAGTAAAAAATGTTCATGTGCACCAAACACTCAAGCGGCAACTTCAGAGACCAAATCCACCCTGTCCCACTGCTTTTGGTGGTCTCACAGTACAGGAGCTTGATCTACAGAATGCCGCTCACATGAGCATCTGTTTAAATCCCTGTTGGATCCGGAAGCTGCCCAGATCTCTCCCCTTGAAAACAATTATGTGCCTGCATTTCAATAATAACACCAGCCCCCTGAAAGTTAGCAGCACAGCTTTCCTTGTAGCCTGAATATAGTATAATAGCCCTCAGTCAGGGCGTATCGAGGGACTCTGTAAAAGCGAGTAAAAAATGTTCATGTGCACCAAACACTCAAGCTGCCACTTCAGAGACCAAATCCACCCTGTCCCACCGCTTTTGGTGGTCTCACAGTACAGGAGTTTGCACGCTTGTAACACAGTCATTTTATGAACTTTCATCACCAGATTTTCAACTAGGCATTTTAGGACCTCTGCTCATGAACAGTGTCACCGTCATTTTCTCAAACTATCCCAAAAACTGATTTTGCACAGTGTCCGTGCTATTCTGTTCCAGATGTGCGAAAACACATTTTGGCCAGGATATGTAAAATTATAGATGTACTATTCATAAGGAGGTGTGGAAAAATGCCAATTTTGAAAATCTGGAGTGAAAATATTGCAAATTCACGAAGTTAAGAGCTTGCGTGGAAACTGCGCAACACACATTCGTAAAACAGCCATTTTTTTTATTTCTTTCACCAAATTTGCAAAATAGGCTTTTTGAGATCCCTCCCCCCCATGAACAGTGGCACTGTTGTTTCATTAATCAGTCCTGAAAGGTGATTCCATGCAGTGACCACTAAATCACCTTTCGGGACCGAATAACGCCATGACAGTCACTGAATTCATGAGGAGGGGTTCCAATAACCCCATGTTGAAAATTTGGTGCCAAAATTCCAAAAATGCCTGAGATATGCACCAAAGTTGAAAATACCCTATTTATGCCATTCTATAGCTTACCAGCATTTCTTCAGTTCATGGTCGGCTTTGAAGAGTGCAGTCATGTTCCAGGGCCATCGAAGATCATCACGCCATGCTCTGGAGGTAAGTATGGGGTGGGTGTGTGTGTGTGTGTGTGTGTGTGGGGAGGCAGGGTGCACAGAGGGTGGGTGTGGGTTGAAGGAGGGCTACCGGACTCGATGAGGGACCGTTTTCTGGTTTGCAGGTTGTAAAAAAAAACTGTTTTCATTTTACTGGGGCATTTGGCATGCTGGGGTGGGCTCCCAGCGTGCCACCTGTTTTTTGGGGGTCTGTAGCCAACGGGGGATTGGGCATCCCCGTCAGCACACAATAAATGGTGGGTATTATGTCAATGGGGAGTGGACTACCCCATCAGCAAATTAAACTGGGAAGGGGGACATGATGCTGAGGGGGATTGGGCACCCCCTCAGTACACACTTTAAATGGGGGGGTGCATTATGCCAACGGGGAGTAGGTTCCCCCGTTGGCAAATGAAGTGGATTGGGGCATGCCGACAGGGGTATTGGGTATTGGGCACCCCTGAAGTCGGTTCTCCTCACGGCAACAGTCAGCACCGCCATGTTTATTGAAGGGCTTCACCAGGAAAGGCACATAGGAAGGGCATATTTTGGTGCCGCTGCATGACGAGCTTGGCTCTCATTGCAGTGGACCTTTTCTTAGATGTGCTCACCACATTATGTATTCCTGGTGTGGCACCTGTGTGCTGGATTATTAGGGAATGAGGGACGCACCTACTGATGTGTGCCCTGCATTCACCCCACAGTGACCGCGCCTCCAAATCTGCAACTAATGCAATATGTTGACTGGCACACAAGTGCGAGCCAACATAAAAATGGTTGCAATCTGCAGTACTGTTTTATTTTTGCACACAAAAATGACTGCAAGCAGAATGCATGCAGAGCATGTGAGGGTGTACACACACTGCAAGCATCATGACTTGCTACCTAGCCCTAAACCATAAAGGTGGGGGAGTGAAGTTAGCTGACTGCCCTCCGAGACTGCTGGCAGATACTGACGTTTGTGAAACCCTGTCCCAACCTCAGAGTACACCACAAATATTTCTTACAGAGATTTATACGGTAGAACTACAGCAATTCACCTTTTTTTTTTTGGTAAATATAGACAAGTTATTCTGTATTTCAGTACAAAACAAGCATTTGTCAATGTCAAATGTTTGCTTGCTGGTTTTAGCATTGGAAATGCAGAAGTTAGACAGATGTATAGTAGGAATGGCAGTGAAGTACTGAACTTCACGCCAACCCCACCTCCACGCCACAAAGACAGACAGGCATTGGGGTATGCATTGGTGTTATCACCTGTAACTTTTATGCCATTTCACCTCACCCTATACTGCAGACACTGATAAGCATTGAGGTGTGCCTTGGGGTGGTCAGCTTTACAGTCACCCCACTCCATAAGGACATATGCTGAAATAGGTGCAATATAGAATGGGGTGAACTGTGAGGCCGAAGAGTCGAAGGCACAGCTCAATGCCTGTCAGTGACTGGGGGTGGGAGGAGGGGTTGGAATGGCATGAGCATTACAGTCAGCAATCCAAAGGCACACCCCTGATGTCTGTCAGTCTGTAAAGGGTGGGACATTATGGTTAGAAATCATAACGCCCCAGGCATTTGTTGGTATTTGCAGTACAAATGTTTAACATAGCCACTTTATGGCCCCCATCTCATGAAAGCATTTGGGACCTCTTCTCATGAACAGTGGCACTGTGATTTTGTCAATGTGTCCCAAAATTTGAGTTTCCACAGTGACCGTGCCATTGTGCGCCAGATGCACAAAATCACAGATCGGGCAGGATGTGAAGAATGACAGCTGGTACCATTCATAGGGAGGTGTGAAGAGATGGCAATGTTGAAAGTAAGTAGTGAAAATATTAAAAATGCTCAAACTTCTGTGTGTACATGGAAACTGTGCAACGCATGCATGTAACACAGTCATTTAGTGGAATTATTTCACCAAATTTTCAACAAAGGCATTTTGTGACCTCTGCTCATGAACACTGTCACTATGATGTCCTTAATCTGTCCCAAACATTGATTTCCCACAGCAGTCATGATATTCTGCGCCAGATGTGTAAATGTATATTTTGGGCAGGATGTGAAAAATGACAACTGTACTGTTCATAAGGAGGTGTGGAAAAATGGCAATGTTGAAAATCTGGAGTGAAAATACTACAAATTTGTGAAGATACAAGGGTGCGTGGAAACTGCACAGTGCATGTTTGTAACACAGTCATTTTATGGACATTTGTCACCAAGAGTTCAACATAGGCAATTTAGGACTTCTGCTCATGAACACCATCACTGTGATTTTACATACCAACATACATACAAACATATGAACATACAAATCTGCCAGCAGAACACACCAATTAGTCTATGTAAGTTTGCCTGAGATTGCAGCTGCCCCAGCCTCCTCCCCTTCAGTTCCTCCCCCACTTTTCCCAGCCCCCTCACCCGACTCTTTCTCTTGCTTTATCCCACTCCTCCTTAAAGCTAATGACTGTCCTACATTTTACCACCCCCTCTTGCAGCGCATTCCAACTAGACACCACCCTCTCAGAGAAGTAGAGCCTCCTCATTTCCCACTTGAAACATTCCCCTTCCAACCTTAATCCGTGCCCCCTCATCTCTCTTCTACTCCTCAGTTTAATCACCCCCTCGGTGCTAGGTTTATTTACCCCCTCAGGTAGTTAAACACTTCAATCATATCCCCCCATCCCTGCACTCCTCCAGTGTGTACATGTTCAGCTCCATCAGCCTAACTTCATATTCCTTTCCTTCCATCCCCTTTAACATTTTTGTTGCCCTCCATTGCACCCCCTAAAGTAACTTTATATCTCTCCTCAGGTATAGCCTCCAGTATTGCACACAATACTCTAGGTGTGGTGTGACCAATGATCTGTAGAGAGGTAGGATCACATCCCTGTGTCTGGATGAGAATCCCCTTACGATGCATCCCAGCATCCTGTTTGCCTTCGCTGCTGCTTTCCTGCACTGGGCCGAGTTGTTCATGCTCCCAGTTACCAACACCCCAAGGTCCTTCTCCTCCTCTGTGATCCCCAACCAATAGTCCCTCTTCTGGTTTTTAGCCCTGAAGTGCATCACCTTGCACTTCTTTGCACTGAATCCTAGCTGCCACTCCACCGACCATGTCTGTAGTTTGGTTAGGTCCCTCTGCAGTTTTTCCCATCCATCCTCTTCATCCACCACCACCACCCCCCCCCAATTTGGTATAATGTGCGAACAGACTAACCCTGCTCCCAGTCCATGTGCTATATTGGAGATAAAGAAAAATAGAGCCCCTTCCTGGCCCCACCCTGTGGCACCCGCTTGTCACTGCTGTTGGTGCTAAGATCTACCCCCCACCACCACCACCCTCTGCACTCTCCCCTGTAACCAGTTCTCTATCCATTTAGTCAGACCACCTTCCATCCATACCTTTCCTTCTCATCACTCTTCTCCTCCTTGACCTGTGTTCCTCCTCCCGGTAGTCCGCACCCTTTCTCCTCCTTATTCTTGTCGGTGGTGGTGCCTTCTGTATTACACTCAGATCATTCTGCACACCACCTCCCAGGGTTACTATGCCTCCACCTTTACCTATATCCCCATCTGTGGGCTTCCCAAGCTGCTCCTGTGGCCTTGGCTCTCTCCGAGCAGGCCACAACTAACAGACCACCCGACTGACCCCTGGACAGATTCAGACAGCCCATCTGTGGGCTTCCCAAGCTGCTCCTGTGGCCTTGGCTCTCTCCGAGCAGGCCACAGCTAACAGACCACCCGACTGACCCCCGGACAGATTCAGACATCCCATCTGTGGGCTTCCCAAGCTGCTCCTGTGGCCTTGGCTCTCTCCAAGCAGGCCACAGCTACAAGCACCACCGACTGACCCCCGGACAGATTCAGACAGCCCATCTGTGGGCTTCCCAAGCTGCTCCTGTGGCCTTGGCTCTCTCCGAGCAGGCCACAGCTAACAGACCACCCGACTGACCCCCGGACAGATTCAGACATCCCATCTGTGGGCTTCCCAAGCTGCTCCTGTGGCCTTGGCTCTCTCTGAGCAGGCCACAGCTAACAGACCACCCGACTGACCCCGGACAGATTCAGACAGCCCATCTGTGGGCTTCCTAAGCTGCTCCTGTGGCCTTGGCTCTCTCTGAGCAGGCCACAGCTAACAGGCCACTCGACTGACCCCCGGACAAATTCAGGTACACACCGGACCTCTGAAACTCATGGTTTTGAAAGCCACTGTTTTGACTGGATGCCCAGTGGAGGAACCAGGCACTGATTGGCAGCTTTACTCCTTGGTTGATTTTCCAATGCCTGGTGCTTCCTGATCTCAGGGAAATCTCTTTCTGTGCTTTATTCCGGACTGAATTTTTGTTAATGTAATCTACATATGTTATGCATCAATTGGTCTTACTTTACCTGCCAGCTTAGCTAGTCTATTACAAGCCACTAGTCTAGTCTCTCAGTGTTACTTAGTGCTTGACAAACTGTATTGTATAGCAGCTGATGTTTGACTGCTTGACCTAGCTACTGAGCAAGACTGCTGCAGTTTTCCATTTCTGCCCTACTGACAAACTCTGCCCCTTCCCCACACTGGTCACTCTGCCAATTATTAATTTCTCTGCCCCACTTGTAATGCTGTCTCTCTAAACACCTTACTTTTCTCTGCCTTACCTACAAACCTTTTCCTTACACCCCTGCTGCTGCTGTCCTCCTCAGGCGTCCCGGTGCCAAAGCACAGACCCCCCCTATTAACTCCTCTTCTAGCTCCAAATAATTGCCCTGCATTTACCACCTCTTTACCTCATGCTTTGTCTTTCCCCATTGCCTGCCCCCCACTGAGCTTGCTATTGTAATCTAGCTGTATGTAATCCTCTGTGTTTCCCTCCTTGTTCCACAGACAGCCCATCTGTGGGCTTTCCAAGCTGCTCCTGTGGCCTTGGCTCTCTCCAAGCAGGCCACAGCTAACAGACCACCCGACTGACCCCCAGACAGATTCAGGTAAGCACCAGACCTCCGAAACTCATGGTTTTGAATGCCACTGTTTTGACTGGATGCCCAGTGGAGGAACCAGGCACTGATTGGCAGCTTTACTCCTTGGCTCATTTTCCAACGTCTGGTGCTTCCTGATCTCAGAGAAATCTCTTTCTGTGCTTAGTTCTGGACTGAATTTTTTTGCCCACCCCCTCTCCTCCTCCTCACAGTATTAAATAGAACCTTACTCCACCCCTTCCTCAGCCTAGCAGCAGATTGGTTACTCCACTGCTGCACATTTTCATGCTATTGGCCTCCCTGTCTTCAATACCTGACTTGTCCCACTTTCTCACCGCCCCTTTTTAAAGCAGTCCCACCCACAGGATCACACATTTCCTCTCAACCTTTTCTCCAGCCACTCCATCTAACTCCTCTCAATTACTGTTCTACCTACCCTATTGTTAGGGACCTCACCCTAATTCGACTATATACCCTTTCAACTATAAACCAGCTAGCAGTTAACCAGGCCAGCAACACCAAACAAACTACCTTGGGGTGCAACCACCTACTACTACTACTCCGTACTACCTCTTTTGGCATTGCTGGTACCATACACATCCTTTTGTTCTGCAAATTTTGAACTCCCCGCTGTTCTGTCTAACACTTTATGTGAATCCACTTTATTAACCCTCACTCTCCTTCTCTCCCTCAGCCAAGGAACTGTCGCCCAGGCTCCCAGCTCCTAAGCCTCGGGATTCATGGCTACCAGGCGGTCGGCGCCACTCTAGCCGACGCTCGAGACTGCAGACATGGACCCAAGGCCCTACAAGGTACGGCAACTGCTGCAACTTTTTTGACCACCCCTTCCCCCCATCTCCGCTGATTATTAAATACAGCAGCACCTGCCAAAATATTAGTCCAAGTCCCCTGGTGCAGTGCCCCACCAATAGAGACTTAGCTCGTGATCCCCCTCTTCTCTGTCCAGCCTATGGGATCCAACTCTCAGGGCCTCGCCTTACTAAAACGCATAGGCTCTCCTTGGCTGTGCCTTCACCACTAAATATTTTTAATGCTATAAAATTTGGGTCGACCTGGATTGGAAGGCTACTGATAAGCTGCATTAATCCAGCAACCCCACTGGCCCCTGGGCTAATTGAGTGGCTCCTTTTTTGAGGTACCATCATGTTGGGCTCTATATGGCTCCTTATACTGCCCCTTCTTCTGCTGATACCAGCTGCCCAGCATTGGACACCTGAACTACCATCATGTTTGGTCTACAATGGCACCTTGTGCTGTATACCACATGGCAACTTATCCTTTAATTGCCTCCGTGATTCCAAGTACCAATACCTCGAACCCTGCTCTTGGACCACACATACCAGTAGTACTTATAACATTCCCCACCACAAGGCCCACCTCCCACCAGGACTTCTATCTCCTCCCGCCTATTGTGGTAGGGGGTACTAGCTCTTGCTACAACAGATCAACTCTTCTATGGTGGCTACTTTCCAGTCACTAAAACATCAGATCTACTAGGCAGGAGAAGGCAGGAATTACAAACTTATAATTAGGCGTCTTAGAAAATCCTACTTATCCTCTTGCTATGTTCAGGCAGCGTAGAACTCAACCTAGCCCCCAGAAGCTATTGCTTTACCAGCAGAACTACAAATTTAAAAGGAATAAGCTTCTTGCATATAACGTATGTAGCCTCCTTAAAGATAACCTTAATACAAACCTGGGTAAATCATACCTCCCTGACATACTTGTGATTTCGAAACTTGGCTTAGACCCAGTACCACTGACAGAGAAGTAAACATACCCAACTATGCCTTGTTCAGGCTGATAGGCATGCCAGAGGAGGAGGTAGCTATCTCGTTAAGACAAATTTTCTGCCTTCTGCTTATCCTCGGCATCTGTCGCTAAGGCAATTCAAATGCCTAATTCTCAAAGTGAAATTACAGACTACTGCACTCTGCGTAATAGGATGCTACAGACCACCGTCTGCTGGTCTACAACTTGTGTCATATCTAAGTGACAAGTTGGGACAGGGGCTGCCAGAAACTATTATTTTAGGAGACCTCAACTTGACTGGCTCTCCTAACACAGCTGCCCCCCTTGCATCCTTCTGTGATGAACATGGGCTGACGCAACTTATTACTGAACCAACACACCCAAACATGAAGAACCCCCAGTAAAAGTACACTTTTGGATGTGCTAATGGTGAGCAAACCTCATCTCTTCTCCCACGCTGATGTCTTCTTCTCAGACGCTAGCGACCATTGTTTTATTGTGGGAGTAGTTCAAGTTCAAATTCAAGTTCAAGTTTATTGCAGGAAAACTCCATTGAGTAAGCTCATTCACAAGGAGGTCCTGTAAAGGGCAGGTGCTACCGACCACGAAGGGACAGGGAGTAAGATCCACCAACAACCCAGCACCCATCAGCAAGTTCTCTATGAAGAGATCCGGATGCAACTTCAATGAACATGCCTACCTAAACGAGCTTAAGTACACCCCTGAGTGGCAAGATTTCTACTTGGCCAAGACGATTACGTCAGCTTACAATATCTTCCACAACATTCTATCAAGGGCCCTTAATAAGTATGCTCCCCTGATTAAAGTTCGAACCAGGACCAAAACCTGTAAATGGTTCACCCTCAGATCAAGTCCTTGCTTCTAGAAAGAGATAAGCTCTGGAAAAAGTTGCAGACTGAACACTGCAGAGAGTTGGAATCAGTTCAGGAGACTACGAAATTTATGTACCAAAACAATCAGAGAATCGAAGGCCACCTTCTTCAAATCCGAACTCGACTCTGCCACAAAGAGCCCAATCAAGCTCTGGAACACAATCAATGATCTGCTAGGCCCTCCCAGAAATTCCTCCCGACCAAGATTACCTCTGGCAACTTGACTATAACCGAAAAGATGGATATACTTGATGCATTCAATAACCACTTTGCTACTGCAGACATGGTATTTGATAACTCCCCTGCGAACATACTTCGCTCCCAGACTGCCAGCCAACTGCCTGAAACTCCGATAGCTTTGCCGCCTTTCTCGCTTCAACCTGCCCCACTGAAAGAGGTAGAGGACCTCTTTCTTCAGTTGTATACTAGAAAAAGTTCTGGGGCCGACACCCTTGACCTTACTTCCTAAAAATTGCCTACCACGTACTATAATACCGTCACCCACCTTTTAACTTATCCCTGTCTCAGGGCACCTTACCACCTATATGGAAGACAGCACATGTCATACCACTGTTCAAATCAGGTGACCTGGCGATCTCAATAACTACAGGCCAATTTCCCTCCTTCCGGTCCTGTCCAAGCTCCTAGAGAAAATTGTAAATGCACAGCCGAGGACTCACCTTGAGTCTAGGGAACTGCTAAATCCTATGCAGTCCAGATTCAGAGCTAAACATAGCACTATCTCAGCCCTCACCAAAGTTACTAACGACTGACAGCGTAATCTTGAGAGCAAAAACTTTATTTGTGCTGTTTTGCTTGATCTAAGCAAGGCTTTTGACCCCGCAACCATAGTCTGCTCCTCTCCTCCCTTCAAACCATAGGTGTGGACCCCTCCTCTCTGCGTTGGTTTACTGACTATCTTACAGGGCGCCTTCAACAAGTTAAAGCCGAAGGAGCCTGTCCCTAAAACTCTGCAAGAGGGTACCTCAAGGTTCTGTATTAGGGCCCTTTTTGCAATCTACATTAATAACATCGACTACTGTAAAAAGCCAACATCCATCTGTTTGCAGATGATACAGTTCTCATGTGAGTCGCCCAACACCTGAAGCTGCCTGCAATGACCTACAGTCAGAATTCAACCTTTACCAAACCAACTCCTCAAAAAAGCTACTCCTTAATGCCAAAAAACTAAAGCGATGGTCCTCTCCCTTTCATCCGTACAGCTAACCCTGTGTCAGTGGGACAGTTCCCCAAATTACCACAGTTCTAGGTAAAACTAGAATTTGTTACAAAATTCAAGTATCTGGGAGTTTGGATAGACCAAAGACTCTCCTTCATTGAACATATCGAGGACTTGCTAAAGCGACTTGACAAAGGCTTGGACTGTTTTTAGAATCAACCAATTTCTCACCAGAGATGCCAAGAAACTGGTCCAATCCATTTCCTATCATTGGTTGATTACGCTGACTTCCTCTACAGCCAATGCCCCAACTCTTATAGCTAAACTGGACACACTCTACCATCGAGCACTGAGGTTCATAACAGGACTCCCCTTCGACCGCATCACTGCACCCTATATGCGGTGGGGTGGACATCATTAAAGTTCAGGCGCCACAGAAGCGCCTCTCTGGACCTATAGAGCCATCTCTAATAAGCTACCTTACTATATCTCCTGCTGTCTTCCCTAGGTATAATTGGAAATCTGCGTTAGAAGTTACTCAGCTATTACACTTAAAGTACCCAAAGCAAAATCCCTACGCAGGGCAACCATAAGCTTCATGCTACCTACCTTATGGAACGATCTACAAAAACCCTCAAATTAAGCACTCTAATCAGTATAAATGCCTTCAAGATGCTTTATTTCCATACAACCAGAAAGTATGTAACTGCTTCACCCACTCAGACCCAGTACAGTGTCTGCACTGGTATATAATACGCCTAGACCCAATTTTAAGTACTGACCCCCAGCTTGCTCCTCACCAGCCTAATTGTTCTCTCTCTTATCCCCTGTCTTATCAACACTAAACCCATCCATCCCTTTTCTTCCTTTCCCAACCTCGGATGGGAGCTCACTACCTGGGTTGTGACATCCTACCATGCCCGTGCTATAGCATTCAATCGGGCTCACACATACTCCTTTTCTCCATCCACCTTCTCTACATCCCATTTTACCAACTCCTTTCTGTGCACCGTGCCCTCCTAGCCTTTCTCCCACTACCTCCCTCCCTTCCCCCCTACCTTCACCTCTTCCTGGTGTATATTTTTATTTTAATTTTTTTCTTCCGTTACTTCCTCCTGCAACCTTAGATAACCTGCTTTGTCTTCCTATAGACACTTCTATGTATGTAAATACCTTGTAATCTGTACAATATCTGTATAATTCTATGTACATATGAACTTCTTTTTCTTCCTCTCTGTAAAGAGTATTATCTATATTGCCTTGTAAATACCTGTGTTGACCTGTATATACAATTGTTCATGCTCCACCCAGGTCCATCTTGCAAATGAGCTTCTGCTCAAAGATGAACACCTGGTTAAATAAAGACTTGATTGAATGATTGATTGATATCAAGGGGGATGAGCTCATTAGGCTCCCCTGTCCAGACCTTTCTACCAACCTCGGTCTTTTGGCCACCCCCCAGTTTAAATCCTCCTTAGTAGAGATATACCCCTCTAATCCTGTCTTTAATACTCCCCTCCCCTTCCTGCTCAAGTGTACCCTGTCCCCTGTGCACAAGTCACTATTCCTCCCAGACCCTACTGCAGTTAGTCACTAAGCCATCCTTTTGGTGTGGCACCAATTCCTCAGCCACTCGTTGAACTCCTCAAGCCTACCCTTCCTCCCCATGGTTGCACATGGTACCGGCAGTACCTCCGAGAATGCCACCAACTCCCCAACCCCCTCACACTGCCTGCCCAACTACTCAGACCTCTCTTTCACTACTTCCACAGTCCCCCACGCCAAGTCGTTTGTACCCACATGCAACAGTAAATTAGGTTTCTCCCCCACCTTGCTGCACACTTGAGCAGGGCCTGCCCTGCTCCTCCTGCAATCATCCTGGGGATAGCTTCAACCCAAATACAGCTGTGCCTTCCCCCCCTGTTGCCTCATCTCAACCCTTTCAGTATAGAATCCCCCCAGGACAAGTATCCTGCCGACCCCTACCCCCTTTCCCTTCTAATGCCTTCCACCACCCCACTATTCGTTCTTCCCTGCCAGCTGCTCCCTCTGTGACTTCTGTATCTGTACTCCCCTACTTCCGTCTCACCCCTTTTCTCAGCCTTATTCCTCCCATCCCCCTTGAACACCTTCCCAGCCTGACTACTTCCTACTGGGCTTCCCATGTCGACCTCCCCTCCTCCCCTGCTGATTTCCAACCCCTCTCCTATCCCCGATGTTGTCGATTTAGAGCCCCCATTCCCTTCTACCCCGATAGTGATGCCGCTCCCATCCTTCCCCCTTCCCATAGCCTTCTCTCCTCCAGTTACCACCCCCTCCTTCCTTACTAGACCCCTTCTATCCTTTCATCCTTCCTATCTTTTCCCCTACCTGTTGCCATCCCTCTCATGCCCTGCTTGTCCTCCCCCCTCAATATGTTCCTGCTCCCCCTCTCTCTCTCATAGCAGAGGTTCGAATCTATTCCTAGTTCATACCCCTCCTAAATCTCTTCCCTTTATCGGTTCACCCCCACTTGCTCCACTCCGTGCCACCCCTGGACCCACCCTTGGTCCCTCCCTACCCGCAGCCATCTGCTCTCCCCTCTGGTACTCCTCGTGGTCTCTTCCTCCCCCATCAGGAGGCCCCCCTCACCTCAGGGACCCCTTCCCTTCTCTTCTCTTTTCTGTTAGTGCCTCTGATACTGGGGTTGGTTTCATTCCCTAGTTGTTCTTCCTCCATCCCCCTTTGCCTATTCCTCCTTCCAACCAGGATGCCTACCATTCTCATCTGCCCTGCCACTTAGACTCCTCCCTAACTTCCACAGTTCCTCCCTGAAACTAGCCAGTCATCTACAGACCATACACCCCCCATCCTCCAAGCCCAGTCCAGGATCATGGCGGATCCACACCCTGTACACCCCACCAACCTTCCAAAGATGCCTGCCCTATTGACATGTGGCACCTGCCCAATTTTGGCCCCCATCTTATATTACAGGCTCTTACTTCCGGGTTCTGTACCCTACTACAACTGTTAGGTCCCGATTTACTCAAATTCCTGTTTTCCCCAACACTAGTCCCCCTACTGCCCCCTTGCCAACCGGGTTAATTCAGTCTCAAATCTCATCCATTAGAGACTGTATTACTGTACAATCCTAAAGCCTCCTTGTCCATTTTTCACCCCTCAGCTACCATACTTTTTGTTCTCAGCTCTCATATAGTTTCACTTAGCCCAGTTAGAAATCCTATTGCGCTCCAAGTATTACTCAGCTCAGTTATAGAAATAAACAGAACAACTAAATCTGTATTATTACAGCAATCCTAAAAGTATCTAATCATTGCTTTGTCTCCACTCCAGAGACCCTGCTGTAATATAGGACCACAGAGGACACTGGGCAGGAGGGTGGGCAACTCTAAAGTCCCGGCAGAGCTCCATTGAGCTCACTTTCTCCCCCTCTCTCACTCGCTCATTCTATTTCTCCCAGGGCTGCAGGCTTCCCTTTTGTACTGGGCTTCTGCTTGTGTTGGCGCCTTTTTCTGCCCACAAAGAAATCCACAGCAGTCCTGACAGAGCTCCGTTGAGCTTGCTAACTCCCCCTTTCTCACTCACTCATTCTGTTTCTCCCAGTGCTGCAGGCTGCCCTTTGTACTGGGCTCTTGCCTGCATTGGTGCCTTTTTCTGCCCACAAAGAAATCTGCAGCAGTCCCAACAGAGCTCCGTTGAGCTCCCTCACTCCCCCTGTCTCACTCACTCATTCTGTTTTTCCTGGCATTGCAGGCTACCCTTTTGTACTGGGCTCCTGCCTGCATTGGCACATTTTTCTGCCCACAAAGAAATCTGTAGCAGTTCCAATAGAGCTCCATTGAGGTCGCTCACTCCTCCTCTCTCACTCGCTTGTTCTGTTTCTCCCACTGCTACAGGCTGCCCTTTTGTACTGGGCTAGTGCCTGTGTTGGTGCCTTTTTCAGCCCACAAAGAAATCTGCAGCAGTCCCAACAGAGCTCCACTGAGCTCGCTCACTCCCCCTCTCTGACTTGCTCTTTCTGTTTCTCCTGGCACTGCAGGCTGCCCTTTTGTACTGAGTTCCAGCCTGCGTTGGCGTCTTTTTCTGTCCACAAAGATATCTGCAGCAGTCCTGACAGAGCTCCACTGAGCTTGCTCACTTTCCCTCTCTCACTCGCTCATTCCATTTCTCCCAGAGCTGCAGGGTGCACTTTTGTACTGGGTTCCTGCCTGCATTGGCACCTTTTTCTGCCCACAAAGAAATCTGCAGCAGTTCCAATAGAGTTCCGTTGAGGTCGCTCACTCCTCCTCTCTCACTCGCTCATTCTGTTTCTCCCACTACTGCAGGCTGCCCTTTTGTACTGGGCCCTTGCCTGCATTGATGCCTTTTTCTGCCCACAAAGAATTCCACAGCAGTCCCAACAGAGCTCCGTTGAGCTCGCTCACTCCCCCATCCTCACTTGCTTGTTCTATTTCTCTTGGCACTGAAGGCTGCCCTTTTGTACTGGGCTCTTGCCTGCGTTGGTGCCTTTTTCAGCCCACAAAGAAATCTGCAGCAGTCCCGACAGAGCTTAATTGAGCTTGGTCACTCCCCCTCTCTCACTCGCTCGATCTTAATCTGTCCCAAACACTGATTTCCCAAAGCGACTGCGCTATTCTGCACCAGAAACGTGAAAACACATTTCAGCCAGGATGTGAAAAATGACATGTACTATTCATAAGGAGGTGTGAAAAAATGGCAGTGTTAAAAATCTGGTGTGAAAATGTTACTAATTTGTGATGTTACAAGG
Source organism: Neoceratodus forsteri (assembly GCA_016271365.2). NCBI lineage: Eukaryota > Metazoa > Chordata > Ceratodontiformes > Ceratodontidae > Neoceratodus > Neoceratodus forsteri. The sequence goes on along the minus strand of CM057449.1, from coordinate 574,702,327 downwards.
GTGCGTGGAAATTGCGCAATGCACGCTTATAACACAGTCATTTTATGGACTTTCAGCACAGAATTTTCAACATAGGCATTTTAGGACCTCTGCTCATGAACAGTGTCACTGTGATTTTCTTAATGTGTCCTGAACACTGATTTCCCACAGCAACCACGCTATTCTGCGCTGGAAGTACAAAAACACATTTCGGCCAGGATGTGAAAAATGACAGCTGTACTGTTCAAAAGGAGGTGTGGAGAAATGGCAATGTTGAAAATCTGGAGTGGAAATATTGCGAATTTGTGAAGTTATGAGCGTGCGTAACAACTGCGCAATGCATGCTCATAAAACAGTCATTTTTGTGGATTTTTCCACCAAATTTGCAACATAGGCTCTTTGAGAGTCCACCTCATGAACACTGGCACCGTCATTTTGTTAATTGGTCCCTAAAGGTGATTCCGTGCTGTGACAGCAAAATCACCTTTCGGGACCAAATAACGCATTGACAGTGGCTGAATTCATGAGGAAGGGTCTCAATAAACCCAAGTTGAAAATTTGGTGCCAAAATTCCCAAAAATGCCTGAGATATGCACCAAAGTTGAAAAAAAACCTATTTATGCCATTCTACAGCTTACCAGCATTTCTTCAGTTCACGGTCAGCTTTGAAGAGTGCAGATGTGTTCCTGGTCCACCGAAGATCATTGCGCTGGGCTCCAGAGGTAAGTATGGGATGGGCGAATGTGGGGAATTAGGGTGCGCAGAGGGTGGGCGCGGGTTGGGTAGGGTGTGTGCAGACAGCTCGGGACCATTTTCTTCTTTACAGGGTTTAAAAAAAAATATTGTGGGACAGTTTTTCTATTTAGCAGGTACTTTTGGCATGCTGGGGTGGGCTCCCAGCATGCCACCTGCGTGTTTTGGGATGGGGGCACTGAAGCTGACAGGGATTGGGCACCCCATTTGGCACATATGGGGAGAGCTGAGGGATTGGGCACTCCCTTGGCATACAACAAATCGGGGGGGCATTATGCCAATGGGGAGTGGGCACCCCCTGTCAGCAAATTTAACAGGAGGGAGACTGAAGCCAATGGGGATTGGGCCCCACAATGGCAAAGAAAGATTTTGTGGGGGGGTGCATGAAGTGAAGGGGGATTGGGCACCCCCTCGGCAAACAACAAATGGGGACGGAGGTTACAGTGTTCCAACAGCGACTGGGCTCCCCCGTTGGCAAATTACTGGGTCGGGATGGCAAGGTACGCCTTGCAATCACGGGTCGCTCCCTCATTGCAGCAGAATGGGTGACACTGCAATGATGAGGCAGCCTCTAATTGCAGTGGTGAAAACCTTTCAAGGTGGTAGCACTCTGGCTGAACTAGTGTCAGCAGCAGTGTGCTACTGCATTGGGAAAAGTGGGCCAAGCCTCAAAAGGCACTGGGGGCATTGGCCACAACAGTGCCACACCTCCACAACCTGCTTCTGCAGCAACACAACATGTTTCTTGTGCATCGGTGCAAGCAAACATAAAAATGGTTGCAAGCAACAGTACTGCTTTATTTTCATACACAAAAATTACTGCAAGCAGCACACATGCAGGGCAGGCAAGGGTGTTCGCACACTGCAAGCATCACTACCTAACCGTAAACCATGGGGGTGAGAGTGCATACAGCTAACTCCCCTCCGAGATTTCTGGCTAGGCTACTACTGGGGTTTGTGAAACCTTAACCCTCCCACAGAAGAGGTACTTATTATTTGCACCATCAAATTAAAGTCTTTTTTTTTTTAAATCAGTACAGTACAGCAGTCAAGGTAGAAGTTAGAACTATTGTAATTAAGGATGTAAACTGCAACTTAAGTCTCTCTGCAGCTCCTCCTGGCAAAATAAATCAATTTCTCTGGGTAAAATACAAAAAGTCTCATACCATTATCAGTCCCAGAAATGAAAGTATACTAGTGTCTCTCTGCAGCTCCTAGCAAAAAAAATCACTACATCAGAGGATTTATCCAGAAAAAAAACCTCCTGGTGCTCCCACTACTATTAGACACTAAAGACACACAGTACAGAACAAAGAAAATAAAGGTTTTGTGAGGAAAATATTAGTTTTTTGCAACTCCTAATCTCTGCTGACTCTGCTCTCTCTCCACTCTCCTCCACTATGATCTCTCCACCAGGCAGTTTAGGTAGGCCCCTGAAATGAAGGTATACTAGTTTCTCTGCAGCTCCTAGCAAATAAAAATCATTACATCAGAGGATTTATCCAGGAAAAAAAAACTCCCAGTGCTTCCCCAGTGCTTCCACTAGTACTAGGCACTAAAGACAGATGGCACAGAGCAAAAAAAAAGGTTTTGTGATAAAAATATTAGTTTTTGCAACTCCTAATCTCTGCTGACACAGAGCTCTCTCCACTGTCCACTGCAATCTCTTTCCACTATGCAGCAATCAAAGTGTCACATGATCTAGCTTTGCCAAATGCTCAGCGAGATCTTGAAATCCCACGGGACTGCCAAATACCGAATATCATCAAATAGCTGCGATACTTGGTATTCGGCTCCAGAATACCGAATACCATATTATTCATGGTATTCGGGATTTAATATTCGGTACTCACACACACCTACCCTAGATGCTTAAAACTGCTGACAACATTCAGTTTTGAACCAACTCATGTGCGTATGTCAAAGGCACCAGCAAGGGCATTTACTCTAGTCTGGGATTCCAAATGCATAGCTTCTGTAGTGTATTCTTTTTATTGAGGATTAGCTTGTTATGAAAAAAACAGTTTTGTAATGTTGGTGAGTCCAATTTAAACTAAACTTAGCAATATTGTTAGAGCACCTGAAAAATGACCACATCTTCCATGTTGAGGCGATTTTTAGAAGCATCATGTAAAATGTCTAGGGGAATGAAAAACAAAGAGAATAGAAAAGAGCCAAGAAGGAACACTGAGGAACCCCACTCAAGACCTGGGGTTGGGGGGGAGTCATAGTGTTACAAATTGTAACCACCTGGGACTCAGAACTAAAGTATCTCTTAACTGATGTTAAGTACAGCTCATCAATGTCCAAACGGCTTAATCTACCCAAAATGATGTCATGATCTGCTGAGTCAAAAGCTTTGGATAAATTCATAAATACCCTGGTTACAAGGAGATAGTATAGGGAGCAAGACACATCATTTGTGAACTTCATGATTGCTGTTGTCATGCCATGATCCTTCCTAAACCCATGCTGTTAATCTGCTAAGAGACCATGAGCAACCTTAGTGGATATGGTGTGGGAGCCCCTGGATGGTCTCCGGCTACCCTCACTTCTGGCCCCAACTTTATGGGTGGATACCATTGAAATGATTCCCACCTCATTCCTTACATTCTTGGGCAATGTCTGTCTCTCAGACCATAAATTGATAGACCTCCCAAATAAATTTCTTCACTTCAGGGCAGGTTCTGGGGTCAGGTGACACCTCCTGCACCAGTCTGGGGAATACTGGATAAATGGAAGAAGAAGCGGTTTTCTACCCTGGTAGAGCTCTGTGAAGGGGGATGGTCCCTGTCTTCTTTCCAGCAACTGTTCTAAAAATTTGGTTTACACTTTTGTGGATTTTATTTTGTATATTTGCTGGTGAGGACTAACGTAAGCAAATGGTGTCAGGACATCCCCCCCCCCAAGGTGATCCCCACAAGAGGTGATAGTACTTCATTTAGTGGAAAGTTATAAACCTATTAAACTGGCTGATCCAATGGAATGAAGGATGAAGTGCTGGACACCACACCTCTCATCATGCCAGCAATCTGGGTTCAGATGTAGACTCAGGCCACTGGGTGTCAGTGGGGAGAGGATTGAGCATCCACCAACAACTGTCCTCTCCCAGGGGGGATGTTGAATGCACTGTCCCTCTCATGTACTGCCACCATGTGGGGGCATGGTGGTGGGGCAGTAGTTGCAGCCAGATAGAGGATGGCTGGTTGTCAGTGTGTGGCACTTGCATGCCTCTACATACATGCATTTCTGCATCCTGGTACGCTGCCTGCTGTAAAGATAGAAAGTGAAGGGTGAAAGCACGATGCAGCAGAATGACATCCATCCCACTGCAGACCTGCATCACTACCAAGGCAAGGCCACTGTAGGATTGGGACATGGGTGAGGGGAAGATAGCCTGTCATCTCCTGGCCTCACCACAGGGGGTAATCCATGATGGTATGGGGATCATAAGGCCAGTAAGTCCTGGTTTGGTGCGTGGCAGGCAACAGTAGGGTAGGACAGAGGGGGTCCAGCACAGGGGGACAAAAATAAATATGGAAAAAAATAAACCTGTTAAACTATTCTGTTATCTATGGTTAGGCAGCTTGCAGAATCCCACACAGCTCGTATGTACCAGATGAGAAAGATGTTAAAGGGATATGGATAATTTCAAGCCTCCCCCCACCAAAACATGATGGGTAGTAAGGTAAACACTAAGGTACAGTGCTCAACAGAGGGCAGGACAGGGGTAAATGGAAAAATAGACAAGGGCAAAAGGAGCAGGCATGGGGTAAAAAAGGATAAAGTCAACATTAAATGGAGGGCAATGAGTACCAATGCCAGTAGTCTGGGAAACAAGCTTCCTGAGGTAGTATCCTTGATGGAAGATGAACAATTGGATATTGGGGCAGTCACAGAAACATGGTACATGGAGAACCATGACTGGGATGTCAACATACCGGGGTACACAGTCTACAGAAGGGACAGGGAGGGGAAAAGAGGAGGTGGAGTAGCTCTATACATAAGGGAAGGGATCAAAGCTACAGAACTGAAAAGTAAAGGGGGAGGACAAGAGGCACTCTGTGTCACCTTGGAGAAGGGAATGGCATCACAATCCGCTCAGGGGTTGTATACAGACCCCCATCTTAAGGGGAGGAAATGGGCAAGAAAATGATAGAGGACATTCTCAAAATTGCTGGAAAAGGGGAGATACTGTTGATGGGGGACCTGAATATGCCAGATGTTAACTGGATGACATGTACTGCAACCACATCCAAGAGCAGGGTCATTCTCGATGCCCTGCAGGGGGCAGGCCTTAGACAGCTAGTGTTGAAACCCACTCGGGAGAGAGCAATACTAGACCTGGTACCCTCAAATGGAGAGAGGATCACAAATTTAGAAGTCAGTAAACATCTGGGAACAAGCGACCACTGCACAGTGTGCTTCACAATAAGCACAACCATGGAGCAAGCCATACAAAAACAAGCATACTGGACTTTAGAAGGGCTGATTTTGGCAAAATGGGTGAATACCTGAGGAATACACTAGCAAATGGCCAAAAAGGAGGAGTGGAAGAACAATGGAGAAAAATCAAAACTGCCATCATAGAGGCAACAAGCCTTTGTGTGAAACAGATAAAGAAAACAATGCGGAGTAAAAAATCACTATGGTTCTCAAAAGAGGTGGCAGGAAAGGTTAAGGAGAAAAAGTCTGCATTCAAAAAGTATAAGGCATCAAAGAAGAAGCACGACAGGGAACTGTATCAATTAAAGCAGAAAGAAGTGGGGAAGGCAGTCAGAATAGCAAAAGCCCAAATCGAGGAAAAAATAGCCAATTCAGTTAAGAAGGGGGATAAAACCTTTAATAGGTACATTAGGGAGCATACAAAGGTTAAGGGAGTAAAGATTAATAAGGAAGAGGGGAGGTGGGTAGAGGGAGACAGTGAAAAGGCAGAGATACTGAATGAATACTTTTGCTCAGTATTCACAAAAGAAGATGAGGAGGAGTTACCTAAACCTGACAATAGAAGCACTCTGGGTAGGGGGGTTGACACCAGTCCATTTACAGAAGAAAGAGTCCTGAAAGAACTTCTAAAACTCAAGGTGGACAAAGCAATGGGGACCTGATGGGATTCACCCCAGAATCCTAGAAGAACTAAGGGAGGACCTAGTGACACCACTGACCGCACTTTTTAACAAGTCATGGGAGGATGGGGTGGTACCTGAGGACTGGAGGAGGGCAGATGTGATTTCCCTTCACAAAAGTGGGAGCAAGGCAGAAGCAGGAAACTACAGACCTGTAAGTTTGACCTCCGTGGTAGGGAAAATGATGGAATCACTTCTGAAAGAAAGAATTGCTGAGTACCTAGAGGCCAGTGGGGCACAGCACCCAAAGCAGCATGGATTTACAGCAGGAAGGTCATGTCAGATGAATCTAATAGATTTCTTTGACTGGGTGACCAAAGTAATAGACCAGGGAGGGGATGTGGATATGGCCTACCTAGAATTTAGCAAGGCATTTGACACAGTTCCGCACAAAAGATTAATAATCAAGTTAGCCAGCCTGGGAGTGGGTCCCAGGGTGGTAGCCTGGATAGCAAACTGGCTGCACAACAGGACACAGAAGGTAATAGTGAGTGGAACACATTCTGAAGAAAGGGGGGGTCACTTGTGGAGTACCCTAGGCTCATGCACTGGGTCCAGTCCTCTTTAACATCTTTATAGGTGACATTGCAGAGGGTCTGGAGGAAAAGTATGCCTCTTTGCAGATGACACAAGATCTGGAACAGAGCTGATACTCAAGGGGTAGAAAGGATGAGAAGGGACTTGCAAGGTTGGAGGAATGGTCAGACATATGGCAGCTTAGATTCAATGCAAAGAAGTGCAAAGTAATGCACCTGGGAAACAAAAACCCAGGAGAAGAGTGCACAATAGCAGGGGAGGTACTAACAACAACAACAAAAATGGAATGGGACTTGGGGGTAGTCATATCAGATGATCTAAAGGTTGGTAAGCTATGTGAGAAGTCAGTAAGGAGAGCCAAGGGGATACTGGGCTGCATAGGAAGGGGCATCACAAGTAGAAAAAGGGAGGTGGTTATCCCTCTATACAGACAGTTGGTGAGACCCCATCTGGAGTACTGTGTGCAGTTTTGGAGACCTCAATTACACAAGGACATAGACAGGATGGAAGCAGTCCAGAGGAGGGCAACTAAAATTGTGCATGGTCTACATCAGAAATCATATGAAGAGAGACTGAGAGAGCTTAATATGTATACCCTTTATGAAAGGAGGGAAAGGAGGGATATGATAGAAATGTTTAAGTACCTAAAGGGAATCAACAAAGTCCAGGAGGGTAGCATCTTTCAGAAAAAGAGATGTGTAAGAACAAGGGGCACAATTTAAAGATAGAGGGGACGGCTCAGGGGCAACGTGAGAATTTTTTTCATGGAGAGAGTGGTGGATGCATGCAACCGCCTTCCTGGGGAGGTTGTTGGGTCTAAAACAGTGGGGGAATTCAAACATGCATGGGACAGACATAAGGCAATTGTAGTGGGGGGTGGCAGGAAGTAGGCTGTTGGTTAACTAGAATCTGCAGCTTATCCAGTAGGTTGGGAAATGGGCAGACTGGGTGGGCCAAGTGGTCCTTATCTGCCATCAAAGTCTATGTTTCTATGTTTCTATAACAATAATTTTACAGAGGGAGATTGGGACCAGGTACCCAAATGCATAATGTCATGCTAATCAATAACTGTCTCCACCAACTCCACTTCAGTTTGTTGCACAAGATGTATTACACCCCAACTCTTGCCTACTTGATAGACAGCTCCAAATCAGACAGATGTCCCTAATGTTGTATTGTGGAAGGCTCTTTTTAGCATATGATTTGGCTATCTCCACATGTAGACCAAGTCTGGGGTCAGGTTATCAACTTACTCTCTAAAATTCTGTGATTCCCTTATGAGGCATATGCAAAGTAAAAAGTATGTCTTCCTGGGCCTGGAGCTAAGAGGCAAACACCAGACTCGTTATAATCACCCTGTCTGGCTCTTAGGTATCACAGTTGTGAAGAGAACCTTAGCCCAGTCTTGGATGTCTGAAAATTGGGGGGGTGAGGGTGACTGTGGTATTTGTACTTGCCTCTTACCTCTGGTTCAACGTCAGCATTGATATTAATCTTCCATATTAATGGCACTTAGGAAAAATAAATGGTTTTAGCCATGGCTTGCTTAGCCGCCACCTGCACTGTCTATACCAACATGTACTTACCTTTGTATTAGATAATATATGTATCCATTTGTGAACAACTATCCCCAATAAATAGATCTGAGAAAAAAAGAGTCCCTGAGCATCTAAGTAAGACTGTAGCTGGTTATGCTTCACCCTCTTCTGTGTTTTGGCTAAAACAGGGAAGAAGTAGGTAGTTCTATAATTTCTTACAATATGTTGCAACACACCACACTGTTGCAACACACCACAGTCACTAGCATGCAGGCACCCATGAGAAGTGAGGGATTGACAACAGTGGAAACTGAACCTCTCAAGTTATCCCCAGGGTTTAAGATAAACTCCTGTGAAAAGGCACAAAGTAAACACAAAGCACTGAAGCTGAATTTCGCTAATCCTCCATTCAAGTCAACAGCAAGATTTCCTGTTAATCCTCCCCTAGTTCCTTTTCAAAATCCACATATGATTTCTAAAGCATCAGATAGCTTGGAACAAATCATAGAAGGACCAGCAAATCCAGCCCTGGTTCTGGCCATTTGGATCCCCGCAGAGCGCGGCTGCAGCTCCACTAGCCTGCTGCTTAGCCACCACCATCAACCCACCTACAAGACCAGCGCCAACGGATCCATCTCCGGTTCGGGCCATTCGGATCCCTGCCGAGTGCGGCCATGGCTCCACTAGCCTGCCACTTAGCCACCACCATCAACCCACCTACAGGACCAGCACCGAAGGATAAGACCTCTGCCTGCAGTCAGTAAAGCCGTGAGCAGCTGCCATTGGCTCTCAGCGACTACAGCTTGTGCCTGATTGGACCCCTGTCTCCTGGACTGCCGCTGATTGGCTGGATCTGTTTCTCCCTGTCTTACTCTGCTCACTGGATGCTGCACCCATTCACTTGTATTGCATTTTGCCTAAATGTTTGCCCACTCTGACTTTGCTTCAAACTGCTGAATTTATTGTGACTGGATTTACTGTATTGCAAATATTTAAACTGCTCATGTAATTGTCTCACTACTTTAGCCTGATTGCTCTTTGCTTATTTTTTTTTTGCTTTATTTCTCTCCACTTTCCTCCCCTGACCTCTGCTTCCCTATCTAACTACTCCTCTCTACTCTCTACTCTGCACCCCGCCTCCACGGCGCCAGGATCAGCTTAACCGATTCTTTGTCTTTGTCCTCGGCTGCCTACCCACCCCCCTCCGCTATTATTCCCCTCTAACTTTGTGGCTGTCAGTTCCCCCGACTCCCTGCCCACTGATTTAACCTCTGCATCACCCTCTCTCAGCTCTCCTCTTCCTCAGGTCTTAATCTCTCTCTTTCTCCTCTCTCTCCCCCCTCAGATCCAGCCCCAGTTCGGGCCATTTGGATCCCCACCGAGCATGGCCATTGCTCCACTGGCCTGCCACTTAATCACCACCATCAACCCACCTAGAGGACCAGTGCCAATGGGTAAGACCTCTGCCTGCAGTCGGTAAAGCAGTGAGCAGCTGCCATTGGCTCTCAGCTACTACAGGTTGTGCCTGATTAGACCCCTGTCTCCTGGACTGCCGCTGATTGGCTGGCTCTGTTTCTTCCTGCCTTGCTCTGCTCATTGGGTGCTGAGCCCATTCACTTGCATTGCATTTTGCCAAAATGTTTCACCTGCCTCTCCCCCTCCTCCTACCCCAGCTAAATACACCTAAATCCCGCCTACCTACCGTATCTCACCCCGCCTCTCTCCCCCATTGACTCCTCCCTATAGCCACCTCCTCTTCCCCCACACCTGCTTCCTACCCCTCCTTCATTCCTTCCTTAGGCCCTCTCTGTTTCCCTCATGCCCACTCTGCCATCCTCAGTCAGCTCATCTCCCCAAGCTCTCTCACTGGCTACACTTGTTCGAATACCCCTACCCACTGTCTCCTGTACTTATGCCAGTCATGGTGACACTACCCCATCTGTTTCTTCTGCCTCTGCTACTTCTCTCGTTGCCCTCTCTCTTCTTCCTCCCTGGCCCCACTTACCCTCACCCCCTCTCCCCCAACCCCACTATCCTTCCAAGTACTTATTGCTACCCTCATGGTACCCTCCTTTACCCCACGTACCACCTGTTTGACCACCATCTCAGTAACATCAGTATACCCCTTACATTTGACAAACATCACATGTGTGATCATCTATCCACACTATACCAAATAGTATCTCACTGGCATGACCAAACGATGACAGCTTATTACTCATCCAGGAAGCAACGACTGAAATTATATCTCAAGGCTCTATGCCATTTCTCTCTTAAAATAACACTCCTTCTCCTACGTGTATCGGGTAAAGTCCACCCGAACCCTGGCCCTGCTCTCCTAAGCCCTGAAAAATCCTCAATCCCTAACCGTGGCTACCCTAAATATCTGCAGCCTTCTGCCAAAGATTGATGCCCTTCAAGCCTTCATCCACCAACACAACCCAGACATCCTTGCTGTAGTAGAAACCTGGGTGACAACTAAAGTTCCCAACCAGGCTTTAACCTTACAGGGCTACAACATCCACAGGCTGGACCGGGTTGCAAAGAAAGGGGGCGGATGTGCCATTTACATCAAGAACTGTCTCACGTGGCACCCCTTTTGACACTCTCTCACCTGCTACCTCAGCCCAGATACTACCAATCAAAATACTACTAGCTCCAAATCATAAAGCCCTCACCATCATCACTGTCTACATTCCTCCCAGAAACCAAAGACCTGGGTTACACGATGTCATAAGCTTCGTAAACTCTCTCCCCCCTGATTCTGAACTTATTCTACTTCAGTATCAACTGGCTGTCGCAGATACAAGTGCCCTCAAAGACACCATGTCTGCTGCCAACCTCTCGCAGACGGTTACCTCCTCTACCAGGACTAAATGCAAAACAGGGACCAGTACCCCCAATTGATTGGGTTCTCATGAACCACCCTGCCAGGATCCATTGCACCACAGTTCTGTCAGACTCTCTCAGTGACCACTCACCAGTCATCTGTGAATGGACCAACAAATTTTTGAAGCCCCCTCCAAAAATCATCTCCAGTAGAGTGCTCCCAGGGTGAATACATGGTCAGTTCCATGAGTCAGTCCTCGTAAGATCTGCCCTGCTAGCCCTGACAAGCTCCAGCTAAGTGAAGCACCAGAGTGGGTAGCAATCACAGGTTTGCTTTGAAGAGTTTAAAGTGGATTTTATTTTTATTTATTTATTTGAACATCAGTTTATAACCTTTGAGCCAGAGGCTCATTTCCGAAGGTACCTCGTCACATTGAGGACAAATGCATTACATTACAGGCTCATTGTTACATCACATTGGGACAAATACATTACATTACAGGCTCATTGTAACATCACAGAGTTTCAAATTGTAATAAAATGACAACCATGTATATTAACAAATATTTGTAGAGTGAAGGAACCATTCTCGTTACAAGGTGCCGCTCATGCAAGCTTTGTCAGAATGTGGTGGACTAAGTCACAACTAGCAACAGGTGCAATTACGTGCATTAAATAGCTGGTTCCGCAGTGCAGTTTTGAAGGTGGAGATAGTAGTGGTGTCAGAGATGGCTGGTGGGAGCGCGTTAAACCAGGCTGGGGCTCTGTAATAGAAAGATCTCTGTCCATGGCTTGTCCTGGTTCTAGGGATCAGAAGGGTGATCTTGCAGGAGGTTCGGGTATTAACCAAGGGTTGGGCTTGGCAGATGAGGCTGTCAGCCCAGGGGGGGATAGCCCGAGAAGGGTTTTTTTCGTAATGAGGCTGGTTTGGTATTGAAGTCGTTCGTCCAGATTTAGCAGCCTTGCCAAGTCATATAGCTGACATGTGTGAGTGAGCCTGGGGACCCCTGCAATAAGCCTACACGCTTTATTCAGGACAATGAGGATTTTATTGAGGGCAGTCGAGTCAGCCGTACCATATACAGGTAGGCCGTAGTCCACCAGGGACAGTATCGAGGATGTAACTGCTAGTCGGAGGGCAACGGGGGGGAGACAGTTTTTATAGCGGTAGAGGATACCTAGCCCGCACATTAGTAGCAGAGGCAAGTGCATCAACATGGGTGTGAAGGAGAGTGCTGAGTCGGGTTGATCCCAAGGTACTTGGTACGAGGACTAGTTCAAGGGGTTGCTTGGAGCTGGGAGGATGTGTAGTGGGAAGTTACTGGCTTTGTTTTGAGGGTGGGCAAAGAGCATTGATTTGTTTTTTTGGCGATTAATGACAAGTCTGTGCTCTTTGAACCAGGTTTCTGCATCATTAAATGCAAGTTGTAGGGTGTCTTGGAGGGTGTTGGGATTGTGGTGGGTGGCAAAGAGGATGGCATCATCTGCATACAGCAGAATTCTACCAGTGCATGCCCTGGGTAGAGTGTTTAGGTAGATTGAGAAGAGTAGCGGTCCCTGGATGGAGCCCTGGGGGACACCTGAGCGGATGGGACAGGTTGTGGAAAGTGTCCCGTTGATTTTGACACATTGAAGGCAGTCAGATAGGTAGCTGGTGCACCATGAGATCAGCCCAGTAGATAGGCCGGTATGGGAGAGGGCTTCCAGCAGGAGGGGATGGGAGACAGTGTCGAAAGCCTTTGAGAGATCTAAAACACTGCACCGGCTAGGGTGTTGGCATCCAGGGAGGAGTTTATGAAGTTTGAAAACTCAATTAGAGCCGTTCCGGTACTGTCCCCTGCCCAGAAGCCGTGCTGTTCTGGGCAGAGGATATTGTACTTGGTTAGATACTCAGTGATTTGAGAGGCCACCAGCTTTTCAAGGGCTTTGGAGAGGGGTGGGAGGATGGAGATAGGTCTGTAGTTCCCTGCACTAGACCTGTCACCACCTTTGTGGATAGGCGTAACTATGGCAGTTTTCCATGCAGTTGGGAATTGCCCCAAGCAGAGGGATTTGTTGAGTAGGGTGGTGAGTGGAGCAAGTACCTGGTCCAGCACCCTTCGGAGAATGCTGGGGTCCAGGGAGTCGCTGCTGGGACTATTGCTCTTTAAAGCTTTGAGTAGGTGTGGTCTGGCTTCCTGGTCAGTTACCCTGCATAGGTGGAAACAAGGGCATTGGATGACAGGGGCCGGTCGGGAGGGTCGAAGAAATTACTGGGGAGGACCGAGCTAAGGTCCGTGAAGGTCGTGTTTAGGAATTTGGCTATGCAGGCTGGGTCAGTCGAGGAAGAGCTGTCCATGGTGATCTGGGCTGGGAGGGGGGCGCGGGCACTCCCATTCAATTGTTTAATGTTGTCCCAGAAGGTTTGTGCACACCCCCAGGAGGAGGTGAGCGTGGCCTGGTAATGGTCGGCCTTTGCTTTACGGATAGCCCAGGTGCACTTGTTCCGTGCTGCATTATAAGCCTGTCTGTCAGCTACCCGGCCTGTTTCAGTGGCGAGGTGCCATAGGTTATCCCTGTGCTTGAGAAGTTGATGTAGAGCAGGGGTAACCCAGGGCACACTGAGCTTTTTGGTACCTGTTCTGGTAAGGGGTGCGTAGAGGTCACAGGCTTTGTTGAAAGTCTGTGAAAAGAAGGTGAGATCAGTATCTATGTCAGGAGCATGCTGTATGGGTGACCAGTTTATCTGGGCAAGAAGTCATTTGAGACTTTTTAGCCCACCAGGTCTGAGGCACCTGCGGAGTATGGGTTGGGCTTTAAGTTGGGGTGTGAGGGTCGTCCAGCGAAATAGGATCGGGGAGTGATCACTAAAGTGGGTCTGGGAGGACCTGGATAACAGATTTTTGGGGCGTTTGTGATGATTACATGTAGAAGGGTACTGGTATACCTCTCTTGGGTTTACTCTTGTGGGTTGGGAAATGAGTTGAGTCAGATCCATAGCCGCAAAGGTATCTCGGGTGGTGGAAGAGGAGGCGCTGAGCCAGTTCACGTTTAGGTCCCCCACAAGGATGTGATCAACCTTGTGTGGGAGGGTAGCAAGATAATCGGTTAAGGATAACATCGCTGGATTTTGGTGCTTTGGCAGAATGTATGCTGTAGTGAGATATAGGGGGCCCCTGGTGGGGTCAGGCGTAAGTTTAAGGGTGAGGGCCTGAGCCCCATTGACAAGAACCGGGGCAGGGAGTGCTAGTCCTGTAAGTGAGTCCCTGGTGTAGATAGCACAGCCTCCCCCACATTTGCCAACGTGGTTCTCTCAGTATAGGGTGTATCCTGGTAGTGAGACAAAGTGGTCGGGGGTGGATTTAGACAGCCATGTTTCTACCAGTGCTATGACATCTGGTTTATGCAGCATGACCCAGCATTGGAGGGAATCAAATTTTTTGAGTATACTGCATATATTCATGGAGGCTATATGGAGACCGGCGGTCCCAGTTGTGGGGCTAGTCTGGGTGGGGCCTGGGTTGGGATGTATATTGCCTGTGAAGAGTAGTAGGAGGATCATGGATCTAGCTAGGGGCGGAGTTTAGCAAGCTTTCAGTGGGTATTCGGGGGTGGGGGGAGGCAGTCGGGGAGCAGGGGATGGGTAGGGTCAGCACGGTTGGGAGGGCAGGGGTGATTAGCCACCAGTGGGCGCCAGGGTAGGCGGAGAGGAGGTAACCAGGGGATGGGTGCTGTGGGTAGGAGCACATGGTCATTGTAGGGTGGGATCTTAAACATGTGCATTTGTGCTCATACTTCTCTGCAATAAACTGCATTAAAATTCTTCAAAGTTGCACCTATTGGTTATTTATACCAGAGTCTCCACTTGACATCTCATGGAGCACTAGCCATTTTGGTTTTTTTCTGATTTCTACTTTGTTGGGGCAGCAAACCCCTGGCTTGCACCCTGCCTTGCACCAGTGAGTGCAGTACTACCTTGGTTCAAGGACCCTGGGCATCCTTCTTTGTACTGTATCTAGCCTGTCCTCTTCTTCCCTGAGGAGAGGACTCCAGAACTGTCCAGAATACTTCAGGTGCTGCCTCACCAGCAATCTAAAAAGAGGTGGTAGCAACACCTCTTTTCTTCTACTGCCAATACCCCTTCCAACACATCCCAGCATCCTATTTGTCTTACTATAGGTCTTGTTGCACTAGATTGATTGTTTAAAGGTGTCACTAATGAAAACTTCTAAGTCACTTTCCTCAGCTGTAGTGCTCAGATTCCCCTCCCATCCTCCCATCTTGTTCCCTGGGCGCCTCACCCTGCACTTTATGGTGCTGAATTTCAATTGCTAAACCTTATACCACCTTTCTACTCTTTGCAGGTCAATCTACACCTCCCTCTTTCCCTTTTCACTATCTACCCACCCAAAGTGCTTATTGGTATCATCTCCGGAGACAGAACTTGCTCCAGATTCCTTCTCCAATGTCGCTGATAAACATATTGAAAAAGATAGAACCCAAGAAGGATCCCTATAGCACACCACTCATGACCTTCTGCTCTTTTGATTTGACATAATTAATCACAATCCTCTGTTGCCTCTCTTTCAAGCAGTTTCCTATCCATCTTTCTATGTCCCTTGCTGTACCCAGATCCTTCATCCTCTTCAGTTATCTTCTGTGAGGCATCAAGTTGAAAACCTTGCTGAAGTCAAAGTGCAGTAAATCCATGATGTGGTCCCTTACAATACCCTGATCTCCCAGTCAAAGATAATCAAGTTGATCTGACAAAACCTCCTTGCCACAAACCTATGCAACTTCCTATCCTGGAGTCCATTGTTCTCCAGGTAGTCCACAAGGTCCTCTTTGACCAGTGACTCCATTAGTTTACCACATCAGAGGTTAAGACTGACAGGTGCTGGCAATATAGCTTAGAGGTTTTCAGCAGACCAGTTTGATTCCCACAACCTCCACTTTCATACTGTGTGAAGCTGAGCAAGACCTTTTCATTTATTTATTGACTGTCATTTCTGTACAGTGCCATGAGCCTTTGAGGATGGGCTCATTGTAAATAAAGCTACTGCTACTACTACCGCTACTACTACTTAACCTCCCCAGCATTGTCAGGTCACCTCTGAAAACAGGCACTTATGCCTAGTGGGCCTTACCAGGTTACCAAAGGGGAAAAAAATCAGCAATTCCCCAGTTGCTCCTTGTCTCCCTGTTATGGAGCAGAAATATATCCTCTATGCTCCAGTCTTTCAGAACTATGCCATCTAATGAGCTATTAAATATCCCTGCCATTGGTTCATCCAGTTCCACTACCAGTTCTTTGAGTACCCTCGGATGCATCACATCAAACCCCGGGCCTCATTTATCTTTAGGGTGGCTATCCCTTTATGGATCCTTTTGCTGGTAAATACTGGCTGCCTCATCTCAGGGACACCCTTTATGGCTGCCTTGATGCCACTCTCTGGTGAGGGACACACTGAGAAAAAGTAATCATTAAGGATGACTGCCTTTTGCACATCCTCCTCTGTTACCCCCACAATTCCTCTTCCTTTCTTTTTTCCCCTAATATACAGTACCTTGGCTGGCAGTATAGCCTAGAGGTTAGGGTAACAAGCTGTGAATGAGCTCGGTACAGCAGCAGTGAGTTTGATTCCTACAACCTCCACTTGCACACTATGTTACTCTGAGCAAGTCATCTAATCACCCCAGTGCTCCTGGGTCACCCCTGAAAACAGGCAGTTGTGCCTAGTTGGCCTTACCCAGTTACCAAAAGAATAAAATAAAAAAATAAATAAATACCTGAAGAACTGATTTTCCTTGCCTTGACCTGCTCCCAGCTCCTACTCCACAATATGCAGCTCCATGTCTGTTTTTGCCTCTCTGACGACCCTCATTGTTTCCTTACTTTGTTTTCTCCCCAGCATCTCCTTGTACTTAGTGAATGCCTTTTGTGGCTCTCACTGCTTCCCTGACCCTTTCCAAGAACCGTATTGGTCTCTTTCACCTGTTTCTTTTGGTTACTGTTCTTAGGCACAACTTGCAGATGCCTCAGGAATGGCCTCCTTAATTGATCCCCGATCTCTCCTCCATACTTTGGATGCAGTCTACCTTGACTAACTTGCCAAGGACCAACTCGCATACCTGTCAACTGTACCACAGTACAAGGAATGTTCCTCATTTTACTTCACAAAATCTCCCTGTTCCACATTGTTAGGACTTCTCCCACATTCAGTATTAACATTTTAAAGCAAATAGCTACAGAACATTTTGAAAAAAATATATTATTCAACTAATAACAGACTTTCTGAACATAAAGGCAAACATTTTAACAGTGTTCTGAGCCTCCTAGGTAAAGACTGGATTAAGTGTTCCACATTTTGCCCATTTGTTCCACATTTTGAGAGTCAATGTTCTACATTTGGGGGAAAAAAGGTTGAGAGGTATGCCAACTCCTGTATCCTGTTGAAGTCCACCTTTCTCAAAACAAGGAGTTCAGTCCTCAATTAGGGCTTTCTGGTTTCAAGGGTTAGCTCAAACCAAATAGAGTTCTGGTCATTGGATCTCAGTAGCTCCCCTATTCCCCCACCACCTCTGAGTTGGTGAGCACCACAATGAGAATGGCAGCCTGCCTGGTGGGTTTCTTAACAAGCTGCACCAGCAGACAGTCCTGGAAATATATTCAGCAGGGCCAGACTTCTGGCACTTCTGGCAGCTTGAAATACAACTAGACATACAAAGTAATGTAACCTGACAGTGCTGCCCTGTAGCAACATTGCCCAAATTAAATATATATATATATATATATATATATATATATATATATATATATATATATAGTAATATACAGGTTTGGGTGTATTACAAGGCAGTAATTCCATCGAGAGGTTCTAGGTACATAGGGAACCTTGAGAACGAAGCTTGAGAGGTTCCCTATGTCCCCAGAACCTCTCGATGGAATTACTGCTTTGTTACACCAGAACCTATTTGTTATTTTTTGTAATATATGGATAAGAGGATTTTCAGATTTCTCACCTGTGTTTGCTGGAGTGAGGGAGCAGTCTTCAGTGAGATAATCTTGTATGAAATCAGTGTTCCTCAAGGAGCCAATGATTGCAGCAATAAGTAGAGAAATTTAAAAGTCAAACTTTTGAACATGTAAATGACTAAAGAACTAATAAACGAAACAGCAAAATAAACTTTTTTTTTTGGCAGTGCGGCGTTCCAGTTTTCACTTACTCAGACTCAGAGTCTGAGTATATGACATACAGTCTTTTCTTGAGGAGATTTTTGTATATTTACTGATACGTCCCCAAAGAAATTGCAGTGGGAGCTGAAGATATTTCCAGAGGTTCCCAAGAACTGAGCACTTATATTGGTTTGGTGCTGTGCGGACATCATTTTCTGCTGAAAAATCGGTGCAGTGGAGGAAGTGCTCTGTGAGGCACAGGAAGTACTCGGTATGGGCTCCTGGTCCTGTTTTCTGGGTTCTGCTGTGGAGATAGGGGGCTGTCAATCACCAGAGAGGATGGAGCAGATTTTCTTCTTTTTGGACTCCGATAAGGTGCTGTAATTGTTAATGTTCTGAATGTTTTTGTGGCCCGACAACTGTGCTACATTGGTGGGGGGGGGATATTTGAATCTATCAGCATTTGGATTGCTGTCTTTTGGGTAGAATGGTTTGTTATTCCTCTTGTCTGGTGGCAGTCCTGCTGATTTTTGCAACATTTTCATTATGCAGCGTATTTTGTTTTCTCCAATCGTCATGCACCTATACCAGTAGCTAGTTCATTTAAACTTAATGTTAGGTGCTAAGTAAAATGGGGAGTCTGATTGGTTCATGTCTGGGGTCCTTTTGAAGCATATAGGTGGTATGCGGCTACTGCATCTTTATCAGGGTAAGCTGTGTTCTTGTAAAGCCTGTGTGGGACAGGTCTTACATCTCGGAGGTTTATTCCTGTCCGAGTCTTGGTTTCACGTTCATGATACTAGAGGTCTTCCTTTCCCTCGCTATCTGAATCTGGTACTATGTCCCCCCAGTGCAGCTGGTGCTGTTCATTAGTTCGCAGTGCAAACTGGAGGCCAATATTAAAGAATAACATGTGGAGTAGACTTGTTGGGGAATGAGAGCCCAGTGTACCACTGCTGTGTAACAGGTTAATGTCAGTCTCTGTTAGGGGCTGGTCTTGCCTGGGTCTGTTGCCCATGCCTAGCTTTTTTAGGTATTTTTCTTTTGTGATTAGTGTTTCTAACGTTTGCTTGAAACCCAATGAAAGGGCTTTGAAATATGGACTCAGGGTAATTTTTTTGGCCAGATGGTGCCCAGTATTCCTCGGATAGTGCTGGGCTCATACTCCATTCCATCTTGTTTTTTTAAGTTGAAAAAATAAAATCAACAAGAATGCTGTCTAGCTCCTCACAGGGGATGTTCTCTATTTCTCGTGACTCACATATTTTTGTGAGGTGATTTTGAAGTAGCCACAGGTTGAACGTTGTTTTTTTTTTATTGTATTTAAATCTTCCTGCTCTTGAATAAAACATATTCTGTCTGATGGTGTGCTTTGTGGCTTTAAAAGTGCCATTTTTCTGTGATGATTTGTTCACTCGGTGAGTGTACAGTCAGCTTTTACTGTAAGTGGCAGTTACAGTAAAACCTGTCATGCCGTGCTTGTGTGTTTGTTGCACTGTGATAATACTATCATTCAGATCTCAAAATGATACTACTATGGGGTCTGAACAATGGTATTACGGCATTCGAACAATTATATTATTGACTGTGACCCGGTGCATTACCCGGATTTGTTTGTATGCTTTTCCAGGGTATTGCTTTTAAAATTTTATATTATATATATATATATATATATATATATATATATGTGTGTGTGTGTATATCTACTATATATATATATATATATATATATATATATATGTGTGTGTATATATATATATATATTTTTTTTTTCTTCAATAAATTAACTACTCCTGCGTCTTACTCTGTTGTTTGTCTTGTAATTGACATATCTACACAGTTACGGCTCACCTCTCTGAGGTTAAACATTGAACATTACTTATCTGATACAGGGTTCCAGCATCCTGTCAGACCATGGAAAGGAAAAATGGGTTACTAACCTAGGAAGGGCTAGGGTCAGTAGAGGCAATACAGGCACTGGGTAAATTCTGAAGGGGGACGAACTGTAAGGAGCAAGACAAAGGAAATTACGATGGGTCAGAACAGGAACAGTTAGGTGCAAGATAGTTGGAGAGGGCAGTGTTGATGGAATAGAGGGAGGAGGAGTGCCAGTTTTGGGGAGGTAGAGTTGCATATTTTAGGGAAATGGTGAGAGTACCCCGACTGGCCGGAGAGGGTGGAATAGCAGGGGACAGTTAGTGTGCGTGTGTCAGTAGATCTGAGGGAGTGGGAAGGAGGAGGGGGGTGTTAAAATGAGGGGGAGAGGTAGTAAGGGAGTTCACCCAGCCAGTATTTAGTGGTGAATTTAGCGCAGTGTGAGAAGCATCTACTTGTAAGGAAGGGGAAGGAAAGGGCTCAATAGAGGTAACAGTGATGGGTGCGAGAGGGAGCATCAAGGGCAAAGGGGCAGAAGGAGTTGATGAGAGTATCAAAGGAGGACCTAGGAGTGGCACCATAGACTACTTCACAGTAGTCAAAAATGGGGAGAATCATCTTCTGGACAAGTTCATGCCTAGCCCCAGGAGGATGCAACTGTGGTTCCTGAACAAGACACTGAGCTTGGGTGCAATTTTTTCTGGATGGCATCAATATATCCAGAGAAGTTGAGGTGTTGGTCTAACCAAACCCCAAAGTATCTGATGAATGAGGTGTCCTCAAGTAAAGTCCCATCAAAAGTGAGGAAAGTGGGCAGAGAGGGAAGCCTAGAGAGTCTCTGCCTTGTGCCAAAGGTCATGGAGTCTGTCTTCTTGGCACTGAGGAATAATCAATAGTTTGCAAACCAGAGTTGGACCTTGTTGAAGTCATGCTGTAAGCTGGATGTTACCTCAGCTGGGCATAAGCCAGATGCATAGAGGACAATATCATCAGCGTACATATGTATGGTGGAGGAGGGGGAGCAGACAGATGACAGGTTGTTAAGGAAGATGGAGAATAGAAGGGGACCAAGCACGGAGCCCTGAGGGATGCCAATGCAGATCGGGAGGGGTGGCTAAATGGCATCTGCAGTCTTAACTGATTGGATTCTACCAGTAAAGTAGGCCTTAAACCAATTAGCGGCAGAAGCGGTTAGACCAGCAGATGAGAGGAAACCAAGGAGAAGGGAGTGGGAATAACGTGTCAAAAGCCTTGGCAAGGTTGACAAATATGGCCAAGGTGATTTGGCCATTGTTCATTGCGGAAAGGATAGAATCAGTAAGACAAAGTATGGAGGTGATGGTAGAGTGTTTTTTCCTGAAACCAGATTGGAACTGGGTGAGGAAGGAGGCATCAGATAGAAAGGAGGTGAGCTGAGAGAGGACTAGATGCTCTTGTAGTTCTTGGAGTTCCAACTCCTCAGGTGACCATGGCAGCAGGATCTCACTTTCTCAGCTGCCAGGCTCACTTTTATATACAGTATGTGGAAGTTGTTCCCCCCCTTGTTGGGTGCCCGATATTGCTGGGTGCACACTTCTCAGATGCACATGAGTTCCAGGTGCCCCTGCTCAGATGTCTGTTATTGTCAGATATCTCCTCTCTCAGATGCCTATGAATTTTATTATTTTTTAGTTATTTGTAGAATCGGAATTATAACCCTTTGAGTCAGAAATTCATTTATAAAGGCTCCTCATCTAGGTACAGAAAGCAAAACACATACAAACACCATAAACAGAATATACAGAAATAGTTTCCATGTATGTACATAGTTACAGTGAAAAAGGAATCCAGTATAGGAGTGCACACTCTATGCAGGTCACATACAATATGGTAGCTACTTTACATGTATGTAAATAGTTACAGAGAAGAGTCCAGCATGGAAGTGACACTTAATGTAGGTCCTATACAATGTGGTAGCTAAAATATCATAGAGTAAACATTAGCCTACAGTATCAATGCTGTAAAACAACTAGCAGATAGCAGGTATATGCTAAGAACAGACAAGCTGAGAGACTTGAGCAGCGGTTATGTGCAGTTATAGCTGCGGTTGGGGATGAGAAACATAGAAACATAGAATTTGACAGCAGATAAGGACCGCTTGGCACACCTAGTCTGCCCATTTTCCTACCTAACAGGTAAGTTGCAGATCCTAGTTAACCAACAGCTTACTTCCTCCTACCCCCCCCACTAGGACTGCCTTATGTCTGTCCCATGCATTCTTGAATTCCCCCACTGTTCTTGACTCCATGACCTCCTCAGGGAGGCTGTTCCATGCATCCACAACCCTCTCTGTGAAAAAATATTTCCTCACATTACCTCTGAGCCGTCCCCACTCTACCTTCAAATTGTGCCCTCTTGATCTTGCACATCTCTTTTTCTGAAAGATGCTACCCTCTTGGACTTTGTTGATTCCCTTGAGGTACTTGAAAGTTTCTATCATGTCCCCACTCTCCCTTCTTTCCTCAAGGGTATACATATTAACCTCCTTTAGTCTTTCTTCGTATGTCTTCTGGTGCAGACCCTGCACCATTTTGGCTGCCCTTCTCTGTCTATGTCTTTGCGGAGATGGGGTCTCCAGAACTGCACACAGTACTCCAGATGGGGTCTCACCAACTGTCTGTACAGAGGGATAACAACTTCCTGTTTTCTACTATTGATGCCTCTTCCTGTGCATCCCAGTATCCCCCCAGCCTTCCTTACTGCCTTCTCACATTGCTTGCCCACCTCTAGGTCATCTGATATAATTACCCCCAGGTCCCTTTCCATTTTCACTGTTGTCAGTATCTCACCCCCCATTGTGTATGCTTCCCCTGGGTTTTTGTTTCCCATGTGCATTACTTTGCACTTCTTTGCATTGAATCTGTGCTGCCATACATTTGACCATTCCTCCAACCTTGCCAAGTCCCTTCACATCCTTTCCACTCCATCTTGTGTATCAACCCTGTTGCAGATCTTTGTGTCATCTGCAAAGAGACATACTTTCCTTCCAGTTCCTCTGCAATGTCACTTATAAAGACATTAAAAGGACCAGTCCCAGTACTGAACCCTCATGATTTGCCACTAGTAACCCTTATTTCTTCACTGTGTACTCCATTTACTACTACCCTTTGCATCCTGTTGTCTCCAATTTTTATCAGGCTACCACCTTGGGACCCACTCCAAGGCTGGCTAACTTGTGTATTAATCTTTGTGTGGGACTGTATCAAATGCCTTGCTAAAATCTAGGTAGGCCATGTCACAGCCCTCCCTGGTCTACTACTTTGGTCACATAGTCAAAGAAATCTATTAGATTCATCTGACATGACCTTCCATCATGAATCCATGCTGCCTTGAGTCCTGTGCCCCACTGGCCTCTAGGTACTCAACAATTCTTTCCTTCAGAGTGATTCCATCATTTTCCCTACCACTGAGGTCAAACTAACTGGTCTGTAGTTTCCTGCCTCTGTCCTGCTCCCACTTTTGTGAAGAGGAATCACATCTGCCTCCTCCAGTCCTCGGTACCACCCCATCCTCCCATGATTTGTTAAAGAGAGTAGTCAGCGGTGTCACTAGTTCTACCCTTAGTTCTTTTAGAATTCGTGGGTGAATCCCATCAGGCCCCATTGCTTTGTCCACCTTCAATTTTATTTGTTCTTTCAGAACCCTTTCTTCTGTAACTGGACTGGTATCAACCCCCGTCTTCAGAGTGTTTCTCTTGTTTGGTTTAGGTACCTCCTCCTCCTCTTCCTTTGTGAATACTGAGCAGAAATATTCATTCAGTATCCCTGCTTTTTCACTGTCACCCTCTACCCACATTCCTTCCCCTTTATTAAGCCTCAGTATCCCTCCTTTGGTCTTTCTTCGCTCTCTAATGTACCTATAAAAGGTCTTATCCCCCTTCTTAACAGAATTGGCTATCCTTTCCTCGGTTTGGGCCTTTGCTATTCTGACTGCCTTCCCAGTCTCTTTCTGCTTTAACTGATAAAGTTCTCTGTCCTGCTCCTTCTGTGTTTCCTTATATTTCCTGAATGCTATCCTTTTCTCCTTAACCTTCCCTGCCACCTCTTTTGAGAACCATAGTGTTTTTTCCTTCGTTGTGTTTTATTGATTTGCTTTACACAAAGGCTTGTTGCCTCTGTGATGGCTGTTTTGATTACTCCCCAATGTTCCTCCACCCCTCCTTCTTGCCTGTTTGCTAGTGCTTTTCTGAGGCACTCTCTCATTTTCCCAAAGTCAGACCTCCTAAAGTCCAATACTCTTGCTTTTGTATGGCTTGATTGTATGGCTGTGTTTATCAAGAACCACACTGTTTAGTGGTCACTTGTTCCCAGATAGCTACCCACTTCTAAATCTGAGATTCTTTCTCCGTCCCCATTTGAGAGTACTAGGTCTAAGATTGCTCCCTCCTGAGTGGGTTCCAACACTAGCTGTCTGAGGCATGCCCCCTGTAGGGCATCAAGAATGACCCTGCTCTTGGATGCACCTGCAGCAAAGGTGCTCCAGTTAACATCTGGCATATTCTGGTCCCTCATCAAAAATAACTCCCCTTTTTCTGCCATTCTAAGAAAGCCTTCTGTCATTCCCTTGTCCATTCCTTCCCCCTGAGATGGGGGTCTGTATACAACCCCCATGTGGATTGTGGTGCCATTTCCCATCTCCAGGGTGACCCAGAGTGCCTCATCTGCTCCCTGTTTGCTCTTTAGTTCTGTTGCTTTGATCCCTTCCTTTACATAGACAGCTACTCCTGCTCCTCTTTTACCCTCCCTGTCCCTCCTGTAGATTGTGTATCCTGGTATGTTGACATCCCAGTCATGGTTCTCTGTGTACTATGTTTCTGTGACTGCCACAATATCCAGGCAACCCTCTTCCATCAAGGCCACTAGTTCAGGGAGCTTGTTACACAGACTATGGGCATTGGTACTCATCACCCTCCACTTTTTGATAGCCTTACCCCTTTTAGCCCCATTCCTGTCCTTACTGCCTTTGTCTTTTCTTACATTTACCTCTGTTCTGCTCCCTAAAAACTTCTCTACCTTGGTGTTTACCACACTAATCACCATGTTTTGTGGGGGGAGACTGGGATTTCCTTGCTCCTTTTCAGTGCCTCCCCCCATGGCTAGTTTAAATGCTTGCCAATGAAGCATTTAAACCTCTCACCTAGGATCCTGGCTCCCCCCGGACAGATGCAGACCATCGCACCGCTATAGGTCTGCATCCCTCCAGATGGCTTCCCAGTCCCCAATGAAGCCAAAGCCCTAAGATCCACACCAGTTTTTCAACCACTCATTGAATTCCCTGGTGAGGAGTGCCCTAGCATCTCCCTTGCCATAGACAGGCAGCACCTCCGAGAAGGTTACCGTATGTGCTACTTGTTTAAGGCCCCTCCCCAACTCTACAAACTCCTTTTGCACTGCTCTGATCCCATTCCTAGCCAGGTCATTTGTCTGTAGGTGGACAATGACATCCAGCTTCCTCCCTCGTGCAGCTCCTCCCACGATCCTAAGGATTTACTTCCTGTCCCTCCAAGCCGTGGCGCCAGGAAGGCACCTTACCTCCCTATCCCCTTCCTCCCCCATTTCTACCCTCCTAATGATTGAGTTCCCCACCAGGAGTTGTTTCCTTCCCCTGTGGGGTCCCATGACACCCTCCTGTGGGTCTCCTTTGTGAAGGTTCCCAGCATCCTCCTTAGTCTCCACTGCATGTGCCTCCATAGAGGAACCACTCTCCACTAGAAGAGCGAATGAACTGTGGAGAGGTACAGCTGGAGGGATGCAACTCTGTTCCACCACCTTGCCCCTCTCTGAGACCACCCTGGTCCAGCCTCTCCTGTTTCTTGGCAACCTCTGAGGTAGTGGCATTGGCCCTGGTGGTCCCTGGGTGGGGGAGGAGGTTTCACGAATCCTAGCCAGGTCAGCCTGGAGATGGGCAACCTCCTCTCTGAGACCAGAGAGGTGTCTGCAAATAGGGCAGCATCGCAGCCTCCAGAATGTCTCCCAGAACACTGCCACCCCACAGTCATTGCACTGCACCACTTCTATCATGTCTTATTTTGTGTCCCCTCTACTGTTTCTCTGTATGCATACTCTCTCCTCTCCTCTCCTTACAGCTCTCACCCTTCCTGTTCTGGGACAGCAACTTCCTATCTTCTTCAGTAGCCTCCTTCTTCCTTGCTCGATGTCAGACTACCAACAGCTGGGGGGGGGGAGTGTGAGCTACTTTTTTCCTTTAGGGTTGACAAAACCAATGTTTCTCTATTATCCTTCCCTTCCTACTGCCAAACAGGAGTTTCTGTTGACATTCAAATCCAGTGGCTATAAAAGTAGAACTGGCTTAGGTGGGTGGGTGGAGGGGGTGATGGAGGGCAATTAGTAAGAAAAAGGCTAGCAAAAGGAAGTTGTAATTTGAGTCACCTGCTTTTATAGTATCTAAGCCACACCCGATTAAGCTCTCTTTCCTCCTACTGGTTTAGCAAAGTCAGCTGATACAGTACCCTTCCCTGCACAGAACACACACTTTTTTCTTTTCTTTCTTTTTTTAACCCTAAATAAGACCCCTTCTACTTCTAATAAAGTATCTGTCTACTTAATTTCAACAGACACTGACTCCTGCTGAGATATAAGTTTTAAATTAATAAGAAAATGTAGCTTATTTTAGTTAGCTGCTTTCTGCTCTACAAGCAAGACTAGCAACAGGAAGTTGTAATTTGAGTCACCGGCTTTTATAGTATCTAAGCCACACCCCCAATTAAGCTCTCTTTCCTCCCACTGGTTTAGCAAAGTCAGCTGATACAGTACCCTTCCCAGCACAGAACTCACACTTTCTTTCTTTTCTTTCTTTTTTAACCCCAAATAAGACCCCTTCTACTTCTAATAAAGTATCTGTCTACTTAATCTCAACAGACACTGACTCCTGCTGAGATATACGTTTTAAATTAATAAGAAAATATAGCTTCTTTTAGTTAGCTGCTTTCTGCTCTACAAGTAAGACTAGCAACAGGAAGTTGTAATTTGAGTCACCTGCTTTTATAGTGTCTAAGCCACACCCCCAATTAATCTCTCTTTCCTCCTACTGGTTTAGCGAAGTCAGCTGATACAGTACCCTTCCCAGCACAGAACACAAACTGACTTTCTCTCTTTTCTTTCTTTTTTCAACCCTAAATAAGACCCCATCTACTTCTAATAAAGTATCTGTCTACTTAATCTCAACAGACACTGACTCCTGCTGAGATATAAATTTTAAATTAATTAGAAAATATAGCTTCTTTTTGTTAGCAGCTTTCTGCTCTACAAGCAAGACTGGTGTAGAGGAAAATTTTATAACAGACCTAATGCTGCACAATGTAACTGTGCAGAAAGCACCACAAAATGGCTGCAGAACTGAAACAATCTTCATGAAATGGTGGATAGTGGAAAATTCCAAGCATGTCCTTGGTGGATGGTGGAAAATTCCATAGCACGCATTTCCTTGTAGTAATGTATGCATGCCTTATAGATGATGTGGCTAAAGTAAGTTAGCATAATAATTAGCATAACTAGTCAGTAAGTGGCAGCAGTATTGTATTTAACATAGTATTAGCATAACCAATCAGCAACTAACAGCAGTATTGTATGAAGTTTACTGTCCAATGAAGTTGTGCCATGACACTGTTATGTGGCTAGTCAAGTGTATAAGAGAAGGAGACTTACTATCGTAATCGGAGCTAGGCAATAACAACATGGGGAGCTGGCTCTCTGTATGCATATGTGAATAAATGGTTTGAACTCTGCACAAGATTGTTTTCTTTGTCTCTGTATAAGAAGTAGGAAATTTCCATGACAATCTTGGCGCTACGAGCAGGATCTGCATGGCTCTGTTTGGTGGAGTCTTCGCTGGAATAAGACCTGAAGTACACCGGCGGATGTCCAGGGGACATTGCAGGGAGACCACCTCACAAAGATGAGGCAAGGACCCGCTTTGGGCTGTTTGGGCGAGGATGCACCAACCAGGATGGCGCATATCAAAAAAGAAGTAAGAAAGTTCTTGTGTTGACTCCAAACTGAGTAAAAGTATTTTAAAGTAGCATAAAAGTAAAGTGGTAAAACAGTGATGTAAAACTCTAGAGATTTAGGCTGTTATAACAAAAGTAACCTCAGACAAGTTTGAGTCCTTTTAGTAAAAGTGGTCAGAAGGCTTGAGTTGCCAGGGCAAAAGTAACTGAAACATAGGTTTGAGCTTTTGTAGCAAAAGTAGTCTGGGACCTGAACTGTTGGGACAAAAGTAACTAAAAGGTGGTTTGAGTTTTAACTGTGATGCTAACCTGGGAACAGAGCTAAGCAAGAAGGGTGTAAAGTGGAGGCAGTATAGCACAGTGGTCTAAGGCTCTGTGCTGCAAATCTGGTGACATCCAGCAGTCCAGACCTGGGTTTGAATCCCACAGCTTCCACTTGCATACTGTGTGACCGTGAGCAAGTCTCTTAACCTCCATGTGCTCCCAGGTCGCTCCTGTAAAAATGTTTTCAGCTTAGTGTGCTATACCTG
The DNA here is from genome assembly GCA_016271365.2 of Neoceratodus forsteri. Lineage (NCBI taxonomy): Eukaryota > Metazoa > Chordata > Ceratodontiformes > Ceratodontidae > Neoceratodus > Neoceratodus forsteri. The sequence goes on along the minus strand of CM057449.1, from coordinate 574,673,999 downwards.
GTTATACAACTAAAAAAAAATAATAAAAAAAAAATAAAATAAATACATAAACTAAGCACAGGACAGTGACATGGGGTGAAACAAAGCAAGGGAAAGTTGCCTGATCCCATGCGTGGACCAGTAAAATGTATGGCTGATAAATATGGGAACAACTCAATTAGTGAGGTCCCGGAATGGAACCTGAGAACAGATGGATTATTTCCCCTAACATGAACATTTAGCCTGGATGTCTTACGAGAAGCAAGGAGCATTCTAGAAAAGGGAGAAAGCAAACAAAAGAAAGTAGTAATAGATTAGACAAAGTTCAATAGGTGGGAAAGAGAAGCAGAAAGTAGGTATGAAACGTCAGTGAAGGGCATAATGGTTAAACAAGAAACAGAGGAGGAGGAAAGAAAAAGAAAGCTGAGAAAGAAATGATACGCCACCCCCCTACCAGCCCTCGTCTGCTGCGGCGGCACCGGCTCCTCAACCCACCGCCCCGCCGCCAGATCAGGGGGCAGTGGGAGGGGGACTGGTTGCCCCAGGGTATCCCGGGGAGTTAGACAGATGCCGGCCGAGGCACAGGTAGAGACTGATACAACTAGCGGGGAAATGGGCCTGCATAGTGGGCAACAAGAAGTCTGGTCTCCAGTAGGTTACGTAAAGACCAGATTAAGGGCTAAGAGGGAGGACCCTGTAGTTAATATGCCACTAGTATATTACCACAACCCTAACCTGGCTGATGTAGCCAACCTCCAGATAGGAGTAGAGAGACCTTGGAGCCCTGACGAACTGACTGACACAGTTAAGGGTATACCGCCCCCTGGGAAGGATGTAGATGAGTACATAGAGGAGATGCAAGCCCTATTGGCAATGTATGACCTGTCCACTCGAGAAATGACTGAGTGTTTCAGGAGAACTTTAAAATTCCAGTGGAATGAGTGCAAGGGAAATTGGAATATGGATGCTGCAAGAGATGATAGAGCAAACCAACTGCAAGCAGTTTGGATGGCAGTGCAGACTAAGTTTAAGAAAACTACTGATTGGCCCCGCATCCACGCTACAAAGCAGAAAACAGGTGAGACAGTGCAGGAATATAGAGAGAGACTGGAAACCATATTTAAACAGCACTCAGGGGTGAAGCCTGGTGATATAGAGTATGGAAATTTGTTGGGGCATGCTTTTTGTAGTGGACTTTTGCCTGAGATAAAAAAAGGAGTTACAACTGCTTGTATTGGATGGGAGACAAAATCATTAGCTGAGATTTTGCCGTATGTTGAACAGTCTGAGAGACAACAGAGGGGAAACAAAGAAAAGGATCAGAAGAAACTAGTAAAGGCACAGCTAATGTACTATGAAGGAGGTAGGGGCAGGGGAAGAGGCAGAGGGAGAGGGCGAGGAAGAGGAGGTCCCCAGGCAGAATGAGGGAGGGGTGATCATAGCCAGTACCGCTGCTACCGCTGTAACCAAATGGGCCACATCACCAGAAACTGTCCCCAGGAAGGGGGAGCTGCCCAGTATGAACTACCTCCTCCCACTGCCAACTTTTCTGTGCACAACCCTTTGTATGAAATGCAACCACCAATGTACAATCGCTAGGAAATAGCGGGACAACATCAAGCAATGCTCTCCCTCACCCCTGACCCCGTTAAAATACCGAAATTGACACAAACTGTTGACAACAAGAATGTTTCCTTTTTGGCAGACACCGGTGCATCATTGTCTGTGATATGAACCTGTGAACTGTACCTGCGTCCCAGTGACACTGTGGTGGAAACCGTAGGTGCCTCAGGCATGCCTGTGTACAAGCATCTGACCCAGCCCCTGACTGTGCAGTGTAACAAGCTGACGATACGACACAAATTCTTGTATAGTGAGACTTGCCCTGTAAACTTACTAGGTAGAGACTTATTGGCTAAGCTAAACATGACTATAAGTATAAGTAATGAGGGACTCTCTGTGACCTCGGCCAGAGCTGGTATTTTTCCCTTGACAGTGACTGCAAGTGACTGGCTGTACTGTTGGAAGCTTATAGGTGAGGAGCAAGTGGGCTCATTGATAGAATGGGCTGCTAAATTGACATGGGGTGCACAGGAACTACAGTACTATCTCCACTGTACTGCTCACTATGCAAAAGGTGAGAGGGATTTTGGGTACGAGACAAGTAGATGGAGTACTCAGCCAGTGCTAGATGAGTTACAAGTAAAAGACCTATATGTAGCACATGACTGCTGCACTGCAGCTGTAGAACTTACTGCTGAGCAACAACAAGCCTATGTAGTGGAAGGGGCAGCCCCTCACATCTCACTTGCAAAGGGAAAAGGGGTACAGTGGAAGGGTTTGGGTCCGCGGGTGGCACAAATGAAAAAACTAAGCAACTGGGAACAAGAAGGTGACAGATGGGTGTCGCCATCGACAGGGTGTTATAAGCATGTTCTATGTGAGCAAGTGTCAGTGCAACTAGAGATAAAGGCAATTGGACAGGTTACAAAGGAAAAAGAAAGTAAACTAAATGGTAGGTTACCCCCTTGGCTAGATGAGCTGCCAGATAGTCTATGGGCCACTTCCAAGACCAATGTAGGATTAATAAAAAATGCACAACCTTTATCAGTCACACCAAAGTCCTCCTATAGGCCCCACAAACACCAATACCCGCTTGGAAGGGAGGCAGAAGAGGGAATTGCGACTGTGCCTGTGCATGTGGCATTGGTAGAGAGGGGGGTTATTGTACCATGTCTCAATGCTACGGTAAACACTCCTATTCTACCGGTGAAAAAGCCAGATGGCACCTACTGGTTTGTGCAAGATCTGCGACTGGTAAATGCTGCTGTACATGCCAGAACGCCTGTGGTCCCAAACCCTGTCACTGTTCTGTCTCAGGTACCTACAAATAGTTGTTTCTTTACAGTTAAAGATTTAGCAAATGCCTTTTTCAGCATTCCCATGGAGCCCGAGAGCCAAGAGTGGTTTGCGTTTACGTACAGAGGGAAAAAGTGGACATGGACTCGGATGCCCCAAGGGTATGTTGAATCTCCAGCTGTGTTCTTGGTCCAAATGAGTGACAATTTGTCTGCCTTTGTGCCCCCCGGTGGGAGTGTGTTGATACAGTACGTTGATGATCTGCTACTTGCCTCCCCCTCGCGGGAAGCATGTGAGCAGGACTCAAAGGCGCTGTTACTCTTTTTGGCCGAAAATGGGCACAAGGTATCAAAAGGTAAACTACAGCTGTGCACAGAACAGGTAAAGTACTTAGGTCATACATTGTCTGTGCAAGGGCGCGCCCTAGCCCCAGAATGAATTGAGGCCATTACCAAATTGCCCTGTCCGATAACAAAACAACAAATGATGTCCTTTTTGGGCATGGCAGGCTACTGCAGAGCCTGGCTGAAGGATTATGCCTTCTTGGCACAGCCCTTGCAAGATGCCATCCACGGCAAGGGTATGCAAATGAAAGATGAGGTCAAGTGGACAAACAAATTAACAGAAAACTTCACACAATTAAAATTGGCTTTAGCGTCAGCACCTTGTCTAGGGCTGCCTGACTTTAACAAGCCATTGGACCTCTATGTGGATGGAAGGCATGGGTTTATGTCTGCTGTACTAACACAATTGCATGGGGATACAAGAAGGCCGGTGGTTTACTACTCTAAGCATTTAGACTCAGTAATCAGAGGAATGGTGTCGTGTTCACAATCTGTTGCCACTGCTACCGAGGCGGTGCTGGCCTGTTCTGATTTGGTGGGGTTTTCCCCTCTAGTTGTACATGTGCCACATGCAGTACACTCAATTATACTGCAGGCCCGCACCCCCCATCTAACTCCTGCTTACTTACTGCAATATCAGAATGTGTTACTAACCATGTCAAATATTACCCTTAAGCGCTGGACTACCTTAAACCCGGCTACCCTCCTCCCTACCCCGGAGGATGGTGACGTACATGACTGTGGAGAAGTAATTGACTCGGACTGCAGACCTCGACCTGATTTGACTGATGTACCATTGACTAACGTAGACCTGGAACTGTTTGTGGATGGCTTGGCTCAACGAGACGGGCAGGGTTGTCCAATTGTGGCATGCACCATATGCACTGACAGCACTACTCTAGAGAGCCATAAGCTGCCATCCCACTTGTCAGCCCAGGCTGCTGAGCTATTGGCATTAACCAGGGCCTATGTTTTAGCAAAAAACCAAACCGTTAACATTTACATGGACAGCAGGTATGCCTTTGGAGTAGTGCATGATTTTGGAACACTATGGAAAACCGGGGGTTCCTGACTTCATCAGGAAAGCCCATTGCACATGCAAAACTAGTAGAAAACCTGTTGATGGCCATTCAAATGCCTAGGGCTGTCACAGTCGTGAAATGCCAAGTGCACACATCTGCTTCTGACTTTGTATCAAAAGGAAACGACTGAGCTGATGCAGCTGCGAAAAGAGCAGCTCTCCTTGATGTTGTCCCACTACCGTTAATGCTTTCTCAAGAAGTAAAACCAGTAAATCTTTTTTCTGCCAGTGATGTAGCTGAAATACAATGATCTGCTGATAAAAAAGGATAAAAAAAACTGACAAACATGTTGCACCTATGACGCCACAACAAAGCTATGGGTGGTGCCCGATGGCAGAATTTGCCTACCAGCAGTCACGTTTCCCTTTTTGGCCAAGTTGGCTCATGGAGCCGACCATGTGTCAAAAGAGGGGATGGTGGCTTTTGTAAATAAATATTGGTATGTTGTAGGTTTCTCTTTGTATGCTGAAAACTTTTGTAAAAAAATGTATTATATGTATGCAAAATAATATTGGCAGGGGACTCCAAGTAACCCCCTCTGCCCATCCTTCTCCTACAGGACCATTTGAGCATATAATGATGGACTTTATTAAACTAAGCCCTTGTGACGGCTACAGGTATTGTTTGGTAATAGTGAATATGTTCTCTAAGTGGGTAGAGGCCTTCCCTGCTCGAAGAAGCACTGCTTGTGTGGTGACAAAGGCCCTATTGAGGGATATTATACACCGTTGGGGCCTACCCTCATGTATATCTAGTGACAATGGTACTCATTTTGCAAATGAAGTTATCAGGTGCCTATGTGAGGTTTTGAAAATTGATTTAAGAGCTCACTGTGCCTACCATCCACAGTCTGGAGGGGCTGTGGAAAGGGAAAACCAAACCTTACAGGTAAAGTTAACCAAACTGATGGCAGAAACAGGACTTAATTGGGTGAAGGCCCTGCCTTTGGCCTTAATGAGTATGAGAGGTAGACCAACGCGGATGGGTCTGTCACCACACGAGATTCTGATGGGTAGGCCTCTGAGAATGACTAATGCACCTTTTCCCCAAAGCAGGTTAACATTGCACGGTATAGATAACGAAATGATTGCCTATTGTTTATCCCTTAATGCTGTGTTGAGATCTTTTTACCCTAGAGTAAAGGCGGCCTTGCCTGTGCCAAATCCGGAAGCAGCGCTTACACCGCATACAGCCCGGAGACTTCGTGGTGATAAAGGACTTTTGGTGAAAGAAGTGGAGTGATCCCCGGTGGTGAGGTCCTTTCCAAGTGCTCCATACCACACTGACTGCTGTAAAGATCGTTGAGAGAGACACATGGATCCACGCATCCCATTGTCGGTTGGTGACGGCCATCGAGGACAGATGAAGAAAAAGACTGTTTTATTGACTGCAGGGGTGGCATGCATGCTGGGAGCAGCTGTGGTTCTTCTGACTCTGATAAGTATTAAAGTAAACCACAAGACTGTGAGATGCAGCCACAGCCTTGAACCCCCTACACACCACTAATACCTGGTGGACTCTAATGAAGCTACATGTTACTAACACTAACTTAAGTGATTGTTATGTGTGTGCACATTCCCCATTTTCTGCTGCCATGGGACTGCATTTACGGCCCAAGCCTGTTGGCAATGACACTTACAGATTGCTGGGAGGTTTAGAAACCTTGTGGCCAAACGACACTGATACCTCTTTTCAACAAAGGATATTAAATAAGACCAATCTGTTTAGGGGCCACCTATTCTCCAAGGTATATCAACCCCCAAACAAAACACATTGTCCTGCCCTACACCTAGAACATCGATACTCCACCTGTGCCGCTAATTGTCTGTGCGCCACTAAGGGTAGCACAAACGTTGGTTCCTCCTGCTGTGCCTCAAATTACACTCGCCGAAGGAACAGGGGGGCTGTAGGTGACCTGTTTGGCCTGTATTGGGTATGTGGGGACAGAGCTTATGTGTTTTTACCAATGGGATGGATTGGCTGTTGCAACTTGGCCACTCTCCACCCAGCTGTACAGGTATATAAGCTTCACAATGACAACAACAATGGTAAGGTGTCCCGAAAGAAATGTGCAATAGGCATGGGTGGGTCTGGGGGTGCCCCAGGCACACCATAGGACACCCTGGTCTGAAAAGTTAGCTGCAGGATTTTTTCCATTTTGGGGAGCACAACGAGCTATGCATTATATTGATCAACTAGGTTACGAACTTGAGGCTCTGGTAAACCTCACAAATGAGGGGCTCACCTTGCTAAATGCCAAAACTAAAGCATCAAGACTAGTAGCATTACAAAATCGGGTCGCTCTTGATTATGTACTAGCGGCCCAGAGAGGGGTATGTGCAATGACTGGAGAAGAATGTTGTACCTATGTACTGAATGTGGCTGATAACATGATAGAAGTTTTGCACAAAGTACAGCAACTACAGAATAAAATAGTGAGCGAAAATAAGTCTGAGGGTGACTGGAATCCATGGGGATGGATTACAAATGTATTTGGCCAATGGGGATCAACAATAATGAAATATGTTGCCGCTGGCATTATCGCCTTGTTGTGTATATGGCTCGTTACACTTTGTGTAAAGCTGCTGCTTACAAAAATGTGTAACACAGCCTGTAACCCACCTACACCAACTGTACAATCACCTGTGATACATAATTATGACATAGTAAAACAAAATGCGCAAGAATTGCCTTACTATAACAGTGATATTGAATTTTAGCAGTCGATACAGAGTATCAAAAGGGGGGGTGTAGAGGAAAATTTTATAACAGACCTAATGCTGCACAATGTAACTGTGCAGAAAGCACCACAAAATGGCTGCAGAACTGAAACAATCTTCATGAAATGGTGGATAGTGGAAAATTCCAAGCATGTCCTTGGTGGATGGTGGAAAATTCCATAGCACGCATTTCCTTGTAGTAATGCATGCATGCCTTATAGATGATGTGGCTAAAGTAAGTTAGCGTAATAATTAGCATAACCAGTCAGTAAGTGGCAGCAGTATTGTATTTAACATAGTATTAGCATAACCAATCAGCAACTAACAGCAGTATTGTATGAAGTTTACTGTCCAATGAAGTTGTGCCATGACACTGTTATGTGGCTAGGCAAGTGTATAAGAGAAGGAGACTTACTATTGCAATCAGAGCTAGGCAATAACAACATGGGGAGCTGGCTCTCCATATGCATACGTGAATAAATGGTTTGAACTCTGCACAAGACTATTTTCTTTGTCTCTGTATAACAAGTAGGAAATTTCCACGACACTAGCAACAGGAAGTTGTAATTTGAGTCACCTGCTTTTATAGTGTCTAAGCCACACCCCCAATTAAGCTCTCTTTCCTCCTACTGGTTTAGCAAAGTCGGCTGATACAGTACCCTTCCCAGCACAGAACACACACTTTTTTCTTTTCTTTCTTTTTTTAACCCTAAATAAGACCCCTTCTACTTCTAATAAAGTATGTCTACTTAATCTCAACAGACACTGACTCCTGCTGAGATATAAGTTTTAAATTAATAAGAAAATGTAGCTTCTTTTAGTTAGTTGCTTTCTGCTCTACAAGCAAGGCTAGCAACAGGAAGTTGTAATTTGAGTCACCTGCTTTTATAGTGTCTAAGCCACACCCCCAATTAAGCTCTCTTTCCTCCTACTGGTTTAGCAAAGTCAGCTGATACAGTACCCTTCTCAGCACAGAACACACACTGACTTTCTTTCTTTTCTTTCTTTTTTTTAACCCTAAATAAGACGCCTTCTACTTCTAATAAAGTATCTGTCTACTTAATCTCAACAGACACTGACTCCTGCTAAGATGAGGTGTTGAGGAATGCCAAATGTTCTGTTCCTTCATTGCCCCGTCACTGTCAGGTGCCCTCATTCTCATGTACCCGTGAGTGTTGGTTGCTCCCACCTAAAGTGGTAAAAGTGGAAGACTACAAAAATTTATAACAAAAAAAAAAAGCCTTCTAGGTTGCTCACAGTGTTCCGTTATCAAAAAACAGCCTGCTAATTTTAAGACTGCTGCACAATGCCTGTGTTTTGCTAACTGATCATTTCAGCAATATAATACTTTATGTATTTGCGTATGCCACCCTTTCCATTGTTTGCTATACTCATTGTAGTCTGTATTTTTGATACTGATTTGCAAAGATCGTGAGACTATTGAATAAATGTTTTTTCTAATACCATTTTTTGTTGTGCAACACTTTCTTTATGGCAGTACATCTGTTGATACACATCCTAACAGTGTATCATAAGTTTGTGTTTCACTGTTTTGTGTCTCTGGCTCCGTCATCAGGAGCCAGTGAGTAAAAGGTGCACCATTATCATGTGATTTTGAGTATCAGATGCTCCAGTCCTCAGCAGCCCATGAGTGACATGTATACCTGTTCACGGGTGCCTGTGCAAACCAGGAGCCCCCTGCTCGGGTGCCTTTGAGTGCCAGGCACCCCTAGTCTCTCGTGCTTGTGAGTGTGCCATTCCTCCCTTGCATTAGGTGCTCATGAGATTCAGGTTGCCCCCTCCTTATGTGCCTATCAGTGCCAGGTGACCTATATTTATTTATTTATTGAATTTTGTTGACCCGGTAAGCCCACTGGGCCTAGAAGTCCCTTTTTCAGGGGCAACTGGGGGGAGGGAGATACAGATGGTAAGCAACTGAAATTGAACCAGATTAAGCTGTTGGTGGTATTTTTAGTGAATGGGAGAAATCTGACCAGGACACCAGGGAAATTCCCCTACTCTGCTTCCTGTGAGCAGGGGGGACCCATTTTCCTGTGGGACCAAGATGGCGGCTCCCATTGATCCTGGTGGAGGTGAGATTGTCCTTGGAGCTGAGGAGTTAGCCTCCTCCTCATTTCCTCCTGTGTGTGAGGCTTTTTCCATCTCTGGGAAGATGGATGTGGATATTGCTCCTAAGTTGCCTGCATCTGAACTGACTAGTCTGGATACTGTTACTGTTCTTGCTCCTGCTGAGGATCATTTGTTTATCTCTCCTGCTTGTGTGGCTTCCTCTGAGGCTCCTATTTTTTCCACAGACCCACTGCTGCAGACGGACTTCCCAAGCTGTCATTCATTTCGCTCCCATTGTGAGTATTTGCGAGCCCTTCTTGCTGCAGAAGAGACCCGCAAGCGTCACAGCCAATCCTTCCGTCTTGAGACAGAAGCATTGCTTACTGGAGCTCCACTTTCTACAACAGTTGTCAGTTCACCCAGAGTATGCATGATGGAGTTTGGTGCTGGGTTTGCTGCAACTCCAGTCATGGTAAACAGTGAGTTACAGACCTCCATGGACACGAATGGTTCCTGTATGTCATGCCGGGAACCTGCCAGTAAGATTTCTGTTATTTCTTCTGGCACTGCCTTAATTCCACATTTACAGGCTGGAAAGGGTTTGGGGGTGGACACTGCTTCTAGAACAGTTGCTCCTCTGGAGCTGTCAGATTCTGTGACTGGCACTGCATTACTCACTACGGTTTCTTGCAGTACTGATTTGTCTGGGGAAAGTTCTAACTTTGATAACAATTTGTTGGTTATGGGGCATACTGTTGCTGATGCCTTGCAGGCTGCTGGGTGGGTTAAAGCTGGGCCAAATCAGCCTTGGGTGTCGCCTCAACGACCGGGGTCTGCTCTTGCTGACCCTCTGGAACTTTCCTCTTCTTTCGAGTTGTCTGACCCCAGGTTCTTTTTCCTCAGCAACAAAACCCTATGGAAACTTCTCCTTTGCCCAGTATTTCTGGGCAGCATCATGACCCTGAAGACCCTATTGCCCTGAAACCAGTGCCTGACGTTCCTGGGCCTGGCCTGGAACATCCTGCCCCCCCACGTCCTTCTGTGTGTACTGCTAGAGCTGATCCTGAACGTGATCGGAACTCATCCTGCAGAACATTTGCTGGATTATTTCATGCTCCTCCTGAACCTGCTAAATGGCGTAATGCAGTAAGGCTAAAATATAAAGGAGGCTTAGAGTTACATCCTGACAGAATATATATGGGCCGTACACTTTTGAAGGACAGTATGGGTTTTTCTGCTCAGGATATTTATGTTTTAATTCACACCTCAGGTGATCCAAATTTTGATATCAGCTTTAAAACTGCTGAAGGTCTGGAGCTTTTCTGGAAACGTTACCAAGGTGTTTGTAACAACCCTGACTGGAAGGTCTTTGCTGCTATTCCTCTGACTAAGCCTGTCTACAGAACAGTGACTGTGTTGTTCAAGAATGAAGGGGTAGCAATATCGGATATTTTGTTCTGGTTAAGGGCTAAATGTTCTGTTTTAGGTCTTCCAGACCCTATTATTGACTCTGAGGATATTTGGACTTGGGGTAGAGGATTCGGGTCAAATTGCCTCAGGTTCGAGGTGTAATTCAGCATCTACCTAGTTGCTTCTACCTGGGGAGGGACCGAGGTTTTATCTTTTATGCTGGGCAACCTCGTTCATGTTTCAGGTGTGGGGCTCATACTCATATGAGCAATGTCTGTGATAAAATGAAATGTTTCCTTTGTAGAAGGATCGGCCATGTCGCATCTGCCTGCCAAACTCCTGTTATTTGTAATCTTTGTGAAGACACCACCCACACTTTCAGGGATTGTCCCTGGGCTTCACATAATTTTGGAGGGGATGACTCTACTGAAAATATGGCAGGAGAACCAGGGGCTGATTACCCTATTGAAGTGCCCCTTCCCCGGCCCTCTTCACCCTCTGTAACCGTTTCTACTGTTGATCCTTCCCCTTCTAAACATGTGCCCTCTCTCCCCTCTATTCCAGTCGAGCTCCCAGGGCAGCAGGTACTTTCCCCAGGTACCACTTCCCCGGAGGCAGTTGCTGCTCCGGTATTGCTCCTTCCTTCCGAGAATACGGAGTCTCACCCTTGCTCTGTTGAACTACCGGGGCCTTCCGGGCAGGACCCTGCTATGCCTCCCACCCACGGATTGGGAATTTCAAAAAAATAGACAGATGACATGCAGTGTATCCCAAAAATTGGGCAAAGAAGCTATGGATGGAGGTGAGGCTGGTCTTCCCATGTTCAACAGGTTCCTTCCACTTGCTAAGAGGAAGCAATGGGATGCAGAGGATGATGATTCAGATTCCTCTTCGCTAATTTCCTCACAGCCGGAACTTGTAACTCATTCTGAATTTCCCTCCGTAGATACCAAAGGGGGGGCAAGAAGAAAAAGAAATCCAAAAGATTGGGGACTAAAGCTGTTAAACCTCTGGTTTCCACTATGGCGGATGTCTCTCCCACCTGAACATGATGTGGCACCTTTCCTTGGGATCCTTAAATGTCAATAGTATAAAGAACCAGAAAAAAAGACTCACCACTTTTTCTATCATTTCCAGTCATCATCTTGATATTTGTTTACTTCAAGACACCAGGTTACATACTACTAGAGAGACCTACCGGGCATCTACTGACTGGTTTAGGGGTGTTTCTTTTTGGTCATTGGGGGAGGAACCATGCTCAGGACTGTGGTTTTTAATCTTGAATCCTGACCTCCATGTTTCTCACCTGATTGACCTGGTTCCTGGCCATGCGTGCATTCTTGATGCCCGGCTGGGGGCAGATGAATTATGTATTATTAATATTTATAATTACCAGACGAAATTCCAAAGGGTTACTTTACTGCAGAAAGGTCTACCTTTTTTGTATACCACAAGATCTGTTTTTTTAGGAGGTGATTTCAATTGTATATTGTCTTTATCTGACAAAACAGGTGGCTCTCAATAGTTATATTCTGATTCCAACTTTTTGTATAGGATGTATACACAGGCCAAGCTTAGGGATTGTGCGGCTGGTTTTTCTAGCTTACCAGAGCATACTTACTCTAGGGGTCACTTGTCTACTAGAATTGACTTCTGGTTTGCCTCCCATTGGGTCCCTGTGTGTTCTTTTTCAGTTTCTCCAGTTGAGACTTCTGACCACAGACTGATTACTGTTTTTGTTGGAACTCCTGTAAACAAACCTGGCCCGAATCCGGTCTGGAGGTTGAATTTGGCTCTTTTATCGGATACAGATACCTTGGATCTCATTCATAATGAGTTGGAGGCCAGGTTTTCTGTTTTTGATTTATATGATAATTCTCTTTTATGGTGGCAAGTCTCGAAACGAAGATTTGAAAACCTTATGTAGCTCTTTGGCAAAACGGGCAGCAAATTCTAAATATCTAACCTACCTCCAGTTCAGGGATAGGCTCCAGAGGCTACTTTCTCGAGCTGTAGAGACTGGAGAAGATCTCACGGATGACATTGTTATGATTAAATCTGAGATGTGTAAGTAGCAGTATGATAGGGCCCATTCTCTCTTTTTAGAACAGAAGTTTGACACTCAGGGGAAAGCGCAAGGAGTTAATCCTTATCAATGTTGTGCACAAAGGGTGGACTCTAAATATATGGATGCCTTGAGGTCTGATACAGGTCAGACTGTAAATTCTAGCACCGATATTGAGGAATTGGTTCATCAGTTTGTGGAAGCTTCCTTTTGTTCCAACTCTCCGCCCTACTGTTGGGATGGAAGAGTTTCTTTGTACATTACAGATACCTAATCTTTTGGAATCGGATAAATCCCTATTGACCTCTCTTATTTCCCAGAAAGAAGTGGAGGAGGTTATTGCTGGATTACCGTCTGGTTCTTCTCCTGGTCCAGATGGCTTGCCAGGGGAACTCTATAAGAAAGCAGTTAGTCTCTTAAGTCCCTATTTGGTGAAAGTTTATAATGCTATATTATCTGGTTTAGTTCCTTTTCCTGCAGCTTTGGTAGACAGTATTTTGATTTTTCTTTATAAAAAGGGGGACAGATTGGATCTTAGGAATTGAGGCCCATTAGTTTGTTAAATGTCGACTGGAAAATTCTATGTAAAGTTTTTGTAAACGCTTGTCCTGGGTAGCTCAGGAAGTGATTGCACCAGTCAGACTTGTGCCATTCTCACCGGGTATGGGAGACATTACCAAATTACTAAGAGAAGCTTTGATGGGTCGAGTGGTTCTGGGTATTTACTCTTCCTTGACCAAGCTAAGGCCTTTGATGAGGTTCCCCATGTCTACCTGTTTCAGGTTTTAAAACATTATGGTATTCCAGTTGGGTTTATAGAATGGCTTCAAATCATTTATAGACATGCCTCATCTTGGCCTTTGGTAAATGGCAGGCTAGGGAGATCTCTGCTGATTCAGCGAGGAGTCAGACAAGGCTGTCCTCTGAGTCCACTTCTTTATGTTTTTTCTTTAGATCCTTTATTAAGAACATTACATATGACAACAGGGATTGCACCATTTGGGGGTTTTGGGGATGGTGTATTTCCGATTGCCCTGGCTTATGCAGATGACACTACTATACTAGTGGCTGATCAAGTATCTGGGGAGCAGACTATGGAAGTTGCAAACTCTTTTTCTGTTGTTTCTGGTTCAAGGATCAACAGACAGAAGAGTACGGCTGTGGGGATTCGTACTTTAGAAGTAGCTCCGCAGGCTATAGGGGGTGTTGGGGTATCTGCATTACCGATTATGATTCTGGGGTGCTGGTTTGGAGCTCCTGACCTGGCCAGTTACAATTGGGAAACAGCCTTGGCCAAAGCAGATGAAAAAGTTGCAAGATGGAAAGGTTTTCCTATGATGAAAAAGAAAACGGTCTTTATGTTTAGAACGTTTTTATTGCCTATTTTTCTGAATGTTAGTTATCTGTATACTTTGCCTGTCAAATTAGAGGTTAGGATGTATAGCATGGCTTTTCAATTATTATGGGGGAGTCGGCTTAATCCCATAAAGCGAAATAGTACCTATTGGCCTGTGTGTGATGGTGATTTGAACATGATCAATCCTGTGATTTTTCTTTTTACTGTTTTTCTTTATGCAAATTTTGTTCCTGTTTTATTGTTCAGTCAATTGCCTTGGGTTCCCTTGTTTAAAGATAGATGCTGCTATTTTTGGCAGAAGTGGGAAACCCAGCAATGGGGGGTATTTTGGAACATCCCACAAGGTTTTTCTCCTTATCTTTTGGAAATCTGTAAAAAATTAAAACTTTGGCATATCTTGACCTCTGATCTTTTGCATACTACCAGAAAACTGGAGTATCTTAAGCTGTTACAGGAGATCTGTTTTAAAGATCCTTGTCTGGTATTACCGGACACTGTAGTCCTTGCTGATGTCCTTCGCCAAGTAACAGAAACCAGACTCCCTCCGAAAGTGTGGGATTCTGTATGGCTTAGCTGTCATTCTAGACTAAATGTAAGAGGAAATCATTTTCACAAATCTATTCAGGAAAGATCTTGTCTAAGGGAGGGTTGTGGATTGGAGATTGAAACAATGTTGCATCTTTTTTTACAATGCCCATATATTTCTGGTTTATGGCCTATGTTGGCCTGTTCATGGAATATCCCTCATCTAAGGTCTATGAATTATAATACCTTGGTGTATAGTCAGTATGATAACATTCTTTGGAGTGGATTCCATTTAGGGACAACTCGAGTAATTTTTGCTCTCATTAAATGGGTAATTTGGCAAACTAGATGTCAATTTGTGTTGCAACAAAACAGCTATCTTTGTTTGGCTTACAAAATAAAATTGAGTCTGAAATTACAATGTTATTTAAAAAAGAAAGACATGACTTTTCTAGCGCTCTTATGCAGGACTGGTGGAAAGGTTGGGGTTATCTCCCCTTTTTACGGGTTTTGATTGACCAGTGGATTCTGCTGTGATTCTATGAACTGTTTTTGTTTTCCATTATATACTGGGATGGGAAGGGCTGTTGGGATAGCTGTTTTTTTTGCTTCTGGTTATTATAGGTTTTTTTGAGTGGGTTTTGTTCTTGGACTTTTGGGTTTGTCTTTGGTGTTTTGGACTTTTGAAGGGTATGAATGGTTATTTATTTTCTGGACTCTGATGTTATATATTGATTCCTGTATTTTACGATTTTTCTGTTGTATTTTCCCTTGCTTTGTTTATGAAGCTTTATCCAATAAAAAAATCCCCTACTCTTTTTCAATAAGTGCCATTGGATCTTTAACATGCACCTGAACTACCACCAATCCAATCAGATGAGACCTCGGTTTAATGTCTCATCCAAAAGACGGCACCTCAGAAGTGCAGCACCCCCCTCATGCTGCACTACAGTGTCAGTGTTGGATATTAACCCAAGTGCCAGATGTGGGAACTGAACCCACAGCCCTCTGATCTCCTGGCCTCAGAGGCAAGTGTGCTACCTACTGAGCCACTGACACTGTCATATATGCTGTGTGTAAAGGACTTAAATGTAATTTTTATTTCCTATTTATCCCTGGCCATGGCCATCACTCCCTGGGATGCATACTGCTCAGGACTGTGGTCTCCCCACTGTTAACCCCCAATGGTTCTTCCCATTGTGGCAGGGGCTGTGGGAAGAAGATTATCCTGTCCTACCCCCTAAATCAGTCCACTACTGTATGTGGACTATAATCAAGTACAAGCAGGCACTGAGGCCCAGGGGAAAACACAGGCAAGACTGTCACTGAGATGGACATGGAGATTTTCCTGTTTTCCTTGACTCTTCTAACTTTCCCAGAATGAGCACAGCTTATGCCAGCCTCTCACACATGAAGCACATCCCATGTGGCAGGCACAAGCCACCTACCCAGCCACTGGGGTTGCAGCCCTCATCCTGCAGGACACATGAGTCACAGATTGCTACATCTTCCAGTGCCTGTGGGAACCAGTTACCCCAAATATAGGGTGATTCTGAGTGCCAGGTGCCCTTAGTCTCTAGTTCCCTGGAGAATGGGTTTACTCAGGGGGCTCCTGCCATGGTAACAAGATGGCTCTGGAACACAGAAAGATGACCTGACCACAATTTATGAAAGGATGTTTAGAAAACAGAATGGATGGGTAAATGGTTCAGGGGGCACAGGGAGGACGGGGGTGTGATGGGCAAAGGAGGGATCTGTGGGCTCAGCAGGGAGGGGGGTCTGGGGACCAAGGAAGGAGGGAGGGGATCTGGGGGTTAAGGAGGGAGGGAGGTATCTGGTGCCCTGGTAGGAAGGTGGGTATGAGGAGGACAGTGGAAGAAGGGAGGAGTGCATGGGGGGATTGTGGAGGGAGAGTGTCGACACTGTGGGGAGTGGACACAAGGAAGGGGCAGGAGGACTATTGTCAAGGACTCACCTTAACATAGTAGGGTGGCTCTTTGGGGGATCATCGTATCAGTAAGACCTGAGGAGGTTGTCACCCATCAGGAGTGAACTGAGGCAGAAAGAGTACCAACTTTTGCTGTCATGGTACAGTATGTTATGTATTTTTGCTTTAAAGTCCAAGCTCACAGCACCTTCTCTGTGTGGTATCACCTTTTCTATGAGGGACTAAGAAATTCTGAGTGGCACAGTGAGGAACCTCCACTAGTAAATGAGGAACAGTTGCGACATATGGGACCAGCCCCCCCCCTCGGAGCTGGTACTCCCCCACGGCTGGGCCCCCACATCCAAAGAACACACTAGCTCTGTGCTCCCGATCTGAGAACTGCATCAGTTTTGTGGCAAGACAACATTAGCAAACTAAGCTGTCAAAACCACATGCAGACCAGCAGCAACCCCCTGGAGGCAGTGGATCTTGCCATTCACAAGATAGCAGTGCAGTTTATGTGCCTCAAGAGGGTCATTGCCATGCTGGACGTTTTTCAGTTCTGTGGGTAAGACAGAAGAGCTGTCAGTTGCAGAGAGTCCAACGCTGCTGTGGATTAGAAGTTTAGGATCATTGCATGTTACGTGTGTGAGCTGCTCAGTATAGAATGGAGTGTAACAGGGGTTAACTTGCGGAGAGAAAGTTCACTTATTGTTCTGATTGTGTGGGTCAGCCATGCCATGTAGCTGCTTCAGCTGGGGGGAGGGGGAGAGTCAAGCACCATCAACCCATCCCCCACTTCCTCAATGCAAGATGTTGATGGGCTAGAAGGTAGCTAGGATGGTATCATGTGTCTGGGGAGAGCCAGGTAGCTACAGGCAGCAACAGCCTCCATTTCTCTTTTCAGCGGAGCAAGGTGTCCTTGTTGGCAAGAAATGGGCAATGAGGATGCAATGGAAACAAGGCCTTTATATGAAATATGTGAGTAGGGGAGCAGCCAGGTGACAGCCTATTAGAGGAGTGCAGACTAATGGCAACACAACAGCTCAAACTACTTATGATTGTTCCCCTACATCTCAACTTTTTGTCACTGAAATGTGGGACCCATAATCAGATAGCAAGATGCAAGCTCAAAACATTATGAAAACCAGTGCTTTCATTTGCTTTAGCATGATGGAATGTTAAGAATTTCTGATTAAGAGTCTGACTTCACATCATCTCCTCTCTGTGGGCAGCACCTTCTTGAGGATATGATTGAAATCAGGATCAGACCAAAATAGTAAAAAACAGACTGGATGTAACTTGTGTGTTCTGGTCAGACCAGTCTGTCTGGTTTTTACACTTTTTCTGACTATTTTGGTTTGGCTGTTCCGACTGGTTCACATTTCACATAGATTTGAGAAAGCACTGGGTTTTTATAGAATCTAGACTGCCAGGACTACATGAAAACATCTGGACAGTCCCCTTTTTATTGTTTTAGTCCAGTTTCAGTCCAGGGGTCTGGATTTCACAATGTCCTAATGTTTTCCTTCACCTTGGTGAAACCTATATCAGCTGGAATTGTCTGGCCAGAACAGCTGGATCATGAAGTTGCACCCAGACCTGCTGGTCCATTTTTTATCAGTCTGGGTCTGATGGTCCATATTTCACCAAATCCCCCATCGATATTTATTTATTTATTCAAAATTGATAACCAGAAAAGGCACACTGAGCTGAAGCTCGTTTCCAGACGTGACCCGGGTACAGAGCGTACATAGAAGTGAGAAGAGTATTCACAAGATAATTTCAAAAGACACAGTATACCCAACCATATTTCATACAGTGCACAACATTTTTACATTCAATAAAGAGTCAGCCAGTATATGGAAATAGTGTTCAAGACTGCTACAAAAAATTTATCTTAAGGTGGTGGGGCTTAGGGCCGTTCTGGGAAATATTTGGGCAATTGGAGCAGGGTGGGGTGGGGAGGAGCCTGAGGAGTTTTTTTATGGCTGAAAGAGAGGAGGCCTGGTGCAGGTCAGAGGGAAAGCCGATCCAGAGAAGGGGGAGCCAAGTGCGAAAAGGCAGCTTTGACGGAGACACTTTGTGGGTGAGGGATGTGAAAGGAGCCAAAGTCCCTGTGTCAGAGAGGGTAATCAAGGGAGTTTGCTGGTGTCGGGGGGGAAGTGAAATAGGGTGGGAGGGAGCTAAACCAGAATTTTGCTATGAGGGAGATGCTGTGGATGGTTATTCTGTGGGAGAGCGGGGTCGTAGAGGGTGCAGTGGTGAGTGCATGGGGGGGAGGCAGTGGCAAAGCAGCAGAAAGAGTTGAGTAGAATGTCCAGTTTGGAGAGAGAAGAGGTTGGGGCCATTCCATAAACTATATCAGCACAATCCAACACTGGCAAGATTGTTTTACGTACAAGCTCACACTAGGTAGGAAGGGGTAGGTTGGCTTTGTGCCAATATAGGATGGCAAGTTTTGGCCGGAGTTTGGCACAGATAGACTCAATGTGAGTGGTGAAACTGGGGTGGCTGTCCAACCAGATACCCAGGTATTTGAAAATTAGGACCAATTCTAGGGTGGAGCTGTCCATGGTGGTGATCACAGGGGGTGTGGGGAGGGAGGCTAACTTCTGTCTTGATCCAAAAATCATGGTGACAGTTTTATTGGTATTTAGTTTTAGCTGGTTTTCCAGGAACCAGGACTGGACTCGGTTGAAGTCGGCCTGGAGATTGGGAAAGATGGTGTAATAAGAGTGGCCCTAGGCAAAGATGATAGTGTCATCTGCTTAAAGATGCTTAAAGATGCACATTTGAGGAGAGGCAGGCAGAGGGAAGGTCATTAATGAAAAGAGAGAAGAGGATGGGCCCAAGGGTAGAGCCTTGGTGGACACCAGATAGGATAGGGAGAGGAAGGGAGAGGGTGTCACCTATTTGAACTGACTGTAATCTATTTAGGAGGTATGAGGAGAATCAATCAACAGCAGGCTGAGCTATGCCAAGGGAGTGGAGTTTGTGGAGAAGCAGTGGGTGAGAGATGGAGTCAAAGGCTTTTGCCAAGTTAATAGGTTAGCATTAGGTTAGCTGGGTCCTAGTGTGACCTCATTTTGGAATAGCCCTGGTTGCTTAGAGTGGAGCTCCTTTGTGTAAGTCACAACATATTCTCCTGCTGCATAGTAATGAGATGCTTTGTTTTCTCCACTACATAGGCAGCTCCCCCAAGCTAGGCACTCGGGACAATCAAGCAACTGAAGCAACAAGCAGCTCACCTGAGTAGCTGAGGAAGGCGAATCTCCAGCCTGATAACTTTTGAGGTAAAGAGAGCCTCTTCTCTTTGTCTGGGCCTGCAGAGGGTGCTAGTCCGACCAGTACCGCGCCATCTGCCCGCCCACCCCAACCACCCTCCCACCCAGGGGCGGCTGTCAATTTAAGGATCCACCCGTGACATCACATCCGGTGATATCACGTCCTGTTGCCCAGAACCTATCTCCCCACTTTCCCATTTGCAGGTTATACCTGCTGGCCACTAGAGGGACCTATGCTCCCTCACTACTTCCTACTCCTACCTGTACAGCACTACTTCCCTGGGATCTTGCTCACCACAATGTATTGGCCCTGCCTCATGCTCTGCCTGTGCCTATCCCCACTAGCAGTGCACTTACCCATCTGCTAGTCCACACTGTGCCCTGGCACCCCTCCCTCCCCTTGCTCCTGAACCTCCTCTCCTGCCCCTTGGGACCTCTGTGTGTCCCCATCCCCCTGCCCTCCCCCTAGCTTTCTCTTCACCTCAGGCACATCTGGGTGTCTTCTTATTCTTGCTTTCCCCTCCTGTACCTCCCTGCCCACCCCCTGCTCCCTTAGCCTCCCCTCCCCCCCCATGTCAATCGTAGGAAAACCTCTCACCATCTCCCAGCCAGGGTGTTAGTCATGCTACTACTCCTGTCAGGGAACATTCATCCAAACCCTGGCCCAGTTCCCAGGAGCTCCCCAACTCGCACCACAGGCCTATGCATGGTCTCCATGAATATCTGTAGCCTCCTAAAAAAGTTTGACTCACTACAATGCCTGGTCACATCAATTAACCCTGATGTCATCACCCTGGTTGAGACTTGGCTGTCAAAATCCTCCCCTGACTCCCTAGTCTCCCTTCCTGGTTTCACCTTTTTCCGGTCCGACCGTGTTGGGAGACGGGGCGGCGGCTGCGCTATTTATGTCAAGGAATATCTCCCCGTACTAGCCCTGCCCACTCCCATCCTTGACTCCAGGGCCCAGGCGCTTACACTGAAACTAACCCCTGACCCTTTAAAGGGACCCCTTTATCTGACTACTGCATACGTGCCCCTCAGGGACCAAACGCAGACCATTGCCTCTCTAACAGAATACCTTACCTCTCTACCTCCTTCCGCTGATCAAATTCTGGTGGGTGACTTAAATGTCAACTGGCTCAGCCCTCCTCCTCTACCCGAGACTCCTTTTCTGCAATAGACCTAACGCAACTAGTTACACACCCTACCAGGACTAACCCCAAGAGAGGCTCCAGTACCCTGCTTGATGTGGTACTCCCAACCCCCTAATCGGATCCCCAATGTACAAGTCCTCCCAGACTCTCTCAGCGATCACTGCCCATTCTATTCCACTGGTCAACCTCAGTCCCCAAACCCATAACACAGTCCACATGCCGCGCGCCTAATACCTGGTGGACTGATAAAACTTAAGGAACTTCTGTCCCAAATTGACTGGTCTCCTATACAGGCAACTCCTGACATCGACACAGCTCTCTCCTTCCTTACCCAAACTTTTAATAATGCCTGTGATATCTTTGCCCCAGTGTTGACCCGCCGTTCTAAAAGGAAGAATGCCCCCTGGGTTACCCAGCTTTGATCCACCAACTCAAGCATAGGGACAACCTATGGCACCGTGCCATTGAGACTGGCCGGCCCAATGACAGGCGGTTATATGCTGCCGCCCGAAACAAGTGCACTCGGGCCATCAGAAAGGCCAAGTCTGAGCACTATCGGTCCTCACTCACTGCCTCATGGGGAATCCCAGAACCTTCTGGGATAACATTAAACAGTTAAATGGGAGTGCACACTTCCCACCCACCCAGATCAACATTAATGGTGTGATTTCTCAGACCCAGTCCTCATAGCCAACCATCTCAACACCTCATTCACTGACCTTAGCCCTATCCTCCTACAAATTTTTTGACCTTCCTCCCCAGCACCTGCCGTAAATCTTTCTAGCCCTTATTTTCTCTCCTCCGTATGTTTCTGCCCAGAACTTAGGCGCACCTTGTCACTGCCCTCAAGAGTAATAGTACAGGCAGTGACACCCTGGATCCGTGTATCCTACGGCTGGTCTTAGACACAGTCCTTACCCCGATCACATGCCTCATCAACCACTCTCTTTGCCTGGGGAAGGTTCCAACTGCCTGGAAAGTCACCACTGTCACCCCTATCTTTAAAGGTGGTGATAGGACTGTGGCTGGAAACTATCGACCTATCTCCATTCTCTCTCCTCTCTCCAAGGCCTTGGAAAAAGTGGTGGCCTCTCAAATCTCTGACTACCTCTCCACCTACAATGTCCTTTGTCCTGAGCAGCATGGCTTCCGAGCGGGCCACAGTACCAACACAGTCCTCCCAGAGTTCTCCAACTTTCTCCACTCCTCCTTAGACACTGGTTCTCTGGCTGGTGTTGTCTTCATTGACCTCTCGAAAGCTTTCGACACTGTCTCCCACCCCCTCCTTCTTGATGCTCTTAGTCGCTCTGGTTTTGCTGCTGGGCCTATCTCCTGGTGCACCAGTTATCTGTCTGACCGCTCACAGCGTGTAAAAATTAATGAGACCTACTCAGACATCTGTCCCATCTTTTCTGGGGTTCCCCAGGGCTCCATTCTGGGCCCTTACTATTCTCCCTTTACCTTAACACCCTTCCACGCCTTGCTCGGGGAACATTCTATGTACACTGATGATGCAGTCATCTTTGCCTCAAATCGTAACCCTATTGCCCTCCAGGACTCGCTGCAGAAGTCCTTCACTGAAGCCGAGGGCTGGTTCAAGGAACATAGATTGGTGATAAATCTTAAAAACAAAAACATGTTCTTCACTCATCCCCAAACAAGTCCTGCAACTTCAAACTCTCATTCACTCTGGGTCCTCATTCCCACTTGAACAAGTTTGCTCCTATAAATACCTAGGGATCCATTTTGACCCCTCTCTCTCCTTCCATGGACACATCGCTGCCCTAGCCACTGCCACTAGTATCCGATTGGGCATCTTACATCGGTATAAACACTGCCTCCCCCGGAGGCTCTTCGACTCGCAGTCACCTCCTCTATCCTGTCCCTAGTGGACTATGGACTGCCGGAGTATGGTGCTGCTGATCAGACCGCACTCCATAAAATTCGCACTACTCTGAATAAGGCTTGCAGGTTAATTACTGGAGCACCTAGGATGACACACACCTGTCTACTGTATGCTAAAGCACTGGTACTTGATCTCGACGAGCGCCTCAAATATCTTACCTGTACCCTTACAAAAAAGACCCTCCTTGGGCTTTCCCCACCAGGATTGACCACCACCATACGCCGCTCTGTCCCACTAGTTCATACTCGGACCTCTGGGAAAACCTCTCTTGTTATCCCTAGAGCTAGGACCTCTCACGGCCAAAGAGCCTTCAGCTTTAGGGCCCCCTCCTGGTTCAACACACTGCCCCCCTCCATCTCCGAAGCTCCAACTATATCGTGCTTCAAAACTTCCTTCGTAACCACCCCTTATTAACACCCAATGCTGTAACTGCCGCTAGTCAAAGCCACACTTACTCAATACTTAACAAAGCTTATTACTAAGCTGCAAAGGACGACATAACTCTGGTATTGTTTGCATCCATCCTACCTGTACCAGCTTGTTTGTATCTATGTCTTAATTTACTGTTATACTTATGTGCTGTACTGCTATACTGTGTATTTTGGTTTGTCTTACTGTGACAAGGTACCTTTGTAAATGAGCCTATGGCTCAAAGGTTTTCCAAACTGCTGTTTAAATAAAATAAATAAAATAAAATAATAAAGATGGCGACAGAGGTTTGGCTTTGATCCATAGCCGAGAGTAAGAAGTCAGTTACTCATAACAGAGAGCTGATGGTGGAGTTGTGCTTTCTGAAACCTGACTGCACAGGTGTGAGGGAGTTATTTGAGGAGAGGAAGTCTGACAGTTTGGACAGTATGAGGGATTCAAGGACCTTTGCAAGGGAGGGGAGGAGTGAGATGGGTCTGTAATTCCCAGGTAAAGAGGGATCTCCACCTTTGTGCAGAGGGATGATCTTTGCCAGTTTCCAGGCTACAGGAACTATGGCTGTGGAGAGGGAAAGATTTATTATGAGTGTCAAGGGGGCAACTATGGCAGTGGCAGATATATGTAGCAGTCCGGGGTGAAACCCATCAGGGCTGGATTTTGATTGGTTTAGGATGGTGATTGCATTGAAGACTTCCAGTGGCATGAAAGGAGGAAAGGAGGAAAGAGGAAACCAGGGGTGGGGGGTTGGTTCAGTAGGGTCATGGTTGGGTGGGGGTGGTAGGGGTCGGCAAGGCACAGAAGGCAAAGAATTTATTGAAGAGTTCTGCTACAGACTCTGGGTCAGAGACAGATCTGCCATTAAAGTTCAGGACAGGACATGCTTACTTAGCGGGGGGTTGAGAAGGGAGTTGATCACCTTCCAGAAGGATGCAGGGGAGTTTTGGGTTTGGGAAAGTTGTGCTTTGAAGTAGGAGGATTTTGATGGATGGATGGCCTTCATGCAGTTGTTTCTGAGTTGTTTGTAGGACTGGAGATCACGTGTAGCATGGGTGGTCCAGCCTCCAAGTCTTATCTCTAGAATGACACAAAGCAATAAGATCGGGTAAGATCAAGGGGTGGTGGTAGCATTTAACTCTACATTTCCTGAGGGGTGCATGGAGGTCCCAGGTGTGCTGGAAGATGTCGCAGAAGTGGAATAAGGCAGTGTCAACATCTGTCGCTGAAAGGACTGGTGACCAGTCAGCATTTATTAGGTAAAACAATGTATAGCTGAGGCTTCTACAAAAGATGAAGTGCACTCAAAAAAGAAAGCATTATTGCTTGAGTTAGACTTTAAATTAAATTCATTGATTTTACTCAGCACACTGCTTTTTTTTTAAAATGGAACAAACATCCCTTTCCGCCAAAAAGGCTGTTAGACCACAGATTTTTTGCAAAGTCTCTCAATTTAATGCTTGCATGTTGCCTTTGCTCAGTTCATTTGGTTAAGAAAGAAACGGTAATGATGTTTTTATACTTTACATATCCACAGGTCCTTAATGTCTTTTCTTGGCTCACTTGCCTAATCCCTTTCTGGATATCGGTCTTAATCTTTCCCAAACAAACCGAAGGAGAAATTTCAGAGCATACTCTGTTTGTTGCTTAGCGCCATTGCTTCTTCTCCGACTCGAACTTCCACCTATGTGGTAACTACCATGAGACTACTAGCTGACATTTCTGATGTGTTACATCTTCATCAGACCTAATACCTCTAGTCTATTCACAAAACTTTTATACTACTGGTCACCATGGTAACAAATCACCCTTTCAAACACTTAACTTTAATGCACCTTAATAAGTGATTTTTAAACATTCCTTTTAAAAAAACAGTCATGATGCATATATTGTTTTAACAGTGTGACTCTCATGATTAAATTAATGCCACTGCTAAACAGACTTTAAGCTTCAAATAGAGCCATGTTTTAATGCTCCCATATGGCGCCGAAATCATGGCCACTCAATATTAAGTTCAATATGATTTTTTAAAGTGATTTTTTGAAAGGAATCAGCTTAACTTATAATAAGTCCTCTGAAGGGGATTCAGCTCTTTTATTTATTTCAAGCTTCTGCAACCCTTACACATAATAAACTTCTCAAAAAATTGATTCTTCAGCTAGATTTTATCGTACAGCTGTTCTGCTCCCACCACTGTTCTCATGAAGGAGACTATAAGAACACTTCATGTGAATATCTCACTGTCTAATGCTACCATTATATCTCTTAAAACTTTTTAGAGGTAGCAAAGAATAACTGTATAAATTCTTTTCTTATGCTTTCTTTCATGCTGACAGTTGTTCTACTCCCTCCACTATACTATGTAGAGAACAATAATAACACTTTTTATTTCTTACTGTATCTTAAAGAATCAAGGTGACTACTATTAAAGAAACAGTAAGATACAGCATGGGGCTCTTACTACTATTATTCCACTAACAGTATGCTGAAAATGAAGCTCCCAAATACTGCTTCCAACCTACACGATGTTTTTCTTAACCTACAGAAAATTTGCCTTTTACCAACAACTTGAGCAGCTATTCGTTTTTATATATAACCACAAAATCCTTAATGAACAGCTTTACTAGATTCACCAGCAATATAATGCTCTTTTTAGAAATGTCAGTGCCACATGTGAGCCAGCAAGTCACATTTATTGTTATTCTATGTTTCTTATGACCTTTATATTGACAGCATCCAAATTAAATAGCACTTTTTTAAATATCCTATGAAAAAATAGAAACAAATCAAATTCATTATTTACTTTATACTTCTCATAGTCATATTAACAGCTTCCAACATTTAACAATGAAACATACATTTTAAACTCTTATGAAATAATGAAATCCAGTATCCTCATTTAAACCTTTAGGGACCATTGTTTCTAATTCATGCTTCCAAAAACTCTCTCTCTGCTTTAATTTTTGTTTGAAATCACCAACTCGAGTTGACAATATCACATGTTCTAAACCAATGAATCTTAATGATGCAAGTGAGCCATGAACCACTTCTTAATAATATTTGGCCATGGCATGCATTGAGTTTTTTACTCTGATTACAGTTTTATGTTCCCCAATTCTCAATTTAAATTTTTTTTGCTTCTCCAATATATGCAAGCCCACATGGGCACAGCAACATATACACAACCCCTTGTGTCTTGCAGTTTATAAAATCTTTTATTGTGTATTTCTTCCCTGATCTTGGATGTTTAAAATACTTGGTACTGTAGGTGTTGTTACAGTGTGTACCATTTCCACATTTGAAATTTCCATTTGGAGCTTTAGGTAATCATAATATTTTTGCTTCTCAGACCGATATCCAGAAAGGGATTAGGCAAGTGAGCCAAGAAAAGACGTTAAAGACCTGTGGATATATAAAGTATAAAAATGTCATTACCGTTTCTTTCTTAACCAAACAAACTGAGCAAAGGCAACATGCAAGCATTAAATTGAGAGACTTTGCAAATAATCTGTGGTCTAACAGCCTTTTTGGCAGAAAGGGATGTTTGTTCCATTTTTTTAAAAAGCAGCGTGCTGAGTAAAATCAATGAATTTTAATATAAAGTCTAACTTAAGCATTAATGCTTTCTTTTTTGAGTGCACTTCATCTTTTGTAGAAGCCTCGGCTATACATTGTTTTGCTGATAAATTCCCCTTGAAGGAGCACCTTTAACTCTGTTAAGCAATTATAAATAATTTTAAGCCAAAATAATAGATGATTGAACTCACACAATCTTTTTGACGTTTGAGCATTTATTAGGTCTCAGAGCAGGGCAGGCTCGTTGAAGAGGTGTAAGGAGCGAGACCAAATAAATTTTGGATGAGAACTTGGTGAGTGTATTTTGCAGATGCAATAGGTGATACAGTGGTCACTGAGAGCATCTGAGAAGATACCTGAGGCAGCGATGCGATGGGGGTGGGAGGATAAAATCCAGTCCAGGAGGGTGTAGTTTTGGGACCAGTGATTTAGGTGGGTAGGCTCCTGGATAAGTTGGGAGAGATTGAGGGCTTCTATCAATAGGGAGATGGGCTTGGTGGGGGAGAAGAGCCAGTCAAGATTGAAATCATCTAATAGTACAAGCTCTCTGTTGGATGTACCTGAGGAGATCGAAGAGATGGCTTTGACAAGGGAGTCAGCTGAGGTTTTTGGCTGGGCATACAGGACTCCAATGTAGAGGGCGGTGGAGAAGGGAAAGGATAGACATGTAACAATGGACTCATGTGAGGAAGAGCAGGCTTCCTTGAATATTATAGAACACATGACAGATTGTCTGACGTACAGTGCTACACCTCCGTCTCACTTTCCACGGTCTTGGCAGAATAGGTTGAAGTCAAGAATAGTGAGAGAGATGTTGGGAGTTCTGGGAGCTAGCCAGGATTCTGAGATGCAGAGTACATCGGGGTGGTACTGGGCGACCCATACCATGGGACACATGAGGGACAGTAATCTTCTGAGGAGTAAAATGAGTGATGTCCCTTATAAAGAGGGACAGTTATGATGTATAGTTTGTTGCTTCCCATTCTAATCTGACCAGGGTACTATTGTTTGGGTTAGTGTATTCTTTTAAAAATAACAGGACACATGAGAATCTATCCTGGTGTGACCAGAAAAAAATAAAACACAATTTCTTGCTTTACTGATAAAGAAGCTCATTCACCTACATTATGCATCCTGCTATCAAATTTGCACTATAGCCTGTGTTTCAGTATAGCACCTGCTGTGCTAACAAGGGTTGCCTTTCCCATTTCACCCTTAGCACATCTCTAGTCGTGTAGGCACAGTGATATCTGTTTGAACACTGTGCCATGGAGTACCAAAATCCTTATGCCACCAGTGACTTAAAATGTAGGAATTTAGGGTAAGCACAGAGGTCTGTAGCATAGCACAGGGTTAATATTGCGGTACTATGTGACTTAGTTAGAAACTATAGCAATACAAGCTTCACTGTTTGTAAGTATTCAGTCATCAGTTAGTATTCTTTTCAGTCTCGCAGTATTCAAGTCATAGTCTTCATACTGAAAAATTGGCAGAGACTGTAAGAATACAAATGTCACTGTTTACAAGTATTCATTCAGACATCACTTAGCATTCTTCTCATGTAGTACTATTCAACAAAAAGGCTTCACACTAAAGAATACTTTAGAATATTATTAAGTAACCTATGCATATGCTATGTTTAATGTTCTGCACCTATACTGTTCTCACTGTTGTAACCACATAATTTAACTCAGTCTACCCCCACGCGATGAGGTGCCTTTGTAAATGAGTCCATGATTCAAAAGGTTGTAAATCCAAATTTTCTAATAAATAAATAAATATTAAGAAACACTTAAAGTAAGTTTCAAATACTACTGGAAGACAGGTTGAAGATCAAATTTTATTTATTTATTTAGTTTTTGTTGGCATGGGTAAGTGCACTAGACAAATTCTGCCTATTTTCAGGCATGACCCAGGGAAGGGAGATACAGATGAATACCAACTGACTTTGAACCAGATTAAGTTGCAGTATTCAACTTTGGTAAAGATAACCTTCTGTGGGCATTTTTAAACCATGGATAACCTACTGTGGGCATATCCGAAATGCAGTTGTAGTAGTTTTTGGAGTATGAAATGACAGATTTTCTGTGGTCTGATTGGCTGACAACAGGTATTTGTTGTATGATAAAGGAATAATGCCCAACAGGGTGGGTGTTATGCTGAGATAAGATTACACCTTGGGTGGTTGGGCCTGAGGCCACAGGACGAGGGCATCCAACACCCAAGAAGGGATGTTATCTCAGCATAAAACCCACTCTGGAGGTCATTATTCCCATTATACAATGGCTCCTGAGTGTAACAAAATAAAAAAGGTGAAAAAAGTATATTTAAAGTCGATTTTTTTTGCAGTTTTTTGAATGAGTAGGTTTATTTTCTGAAAAAATAATGCCAATTAATCATTTTGGCCAGTAGCTGGAGCTGTAGCCTTGTAATTGTGGGACCAGGTCTGCACACTGGCCCCCCCAACTCACAGCCTCTGCACAAAGCTGTGCCTTGTTCTGTTCTCGTATTCCATTTGTGTACTATTACATTTTCATTTTTCTTTCTGGTGCTCATTTGTGCCCTCCTTATGCCTTTGCCACTGGTTAGTGTGAGCACCCCAGCTCCCATCTCCAATGCTGCTGCTCTCATCTTGGTACCTCCACTACTGTTCTGACAATGGCCTGTGGTGGAGATTTGTTGTGCACCTTTACCCATTTATTCATGTGATGTAGTTGGTGCTTGCCCTGGGACCGGCCAAAATATGTAGTGTTTCTGAGGAAGCCAAGGGAGCCATGAGACTTCCAGTTTTCTATTTTTCTATTTCTGATGGTAGCAGGAAGCCAGTATTGGTGACAGGTACACTTCTGTTTTAGAGAACAAAAAATGTAACAAGGTATTTAAATTTTGGGTGTGGGAAAGTGGAGGTTGTACTGGTTTTGTTCTGTTGTTCTGTGACCAGGGAGTGGCGATGCTGAGCGGGGCAGGGAGCACCAATTCCAAGCAAAGTGGGGACTGCTGAAGCTGCTACTCAGGATGGCTATGGAGTGATTGTTTTTTAACCTTTAACGTGGTCATTAGTGTGCTGGGACTAGAGCTGGGATGTTATGCTGGGATAACATCCTGGTTCCACTACTAGTCTGACCAATCAGAGAATAGAGTTCTCTCTTGCCATTGTATAATGATCATTATACAATGGCAAGCAAAATTCTAGAACCCTCATTGGCTGCTGACCCCCAGATACAGTGATGTTATTGAACAATAACATCACTGTATCTAGGGTAGGCACAATTAGATGACTGCAACACATTAAAAGATATTCCTCCCTGCTCAAGTACCCTGAAGCCGACATGGTTTCACATTCCTCCGCTAGACAGAAAAATACAGAAATGGATGTTTCCACCATTTACATACTATAAGCTCAGGACAACATAACTTTGTTATCTTGTCGCTCCTAAAAGAAAACTACGAGACAGCCATAACAGTGGCTTTTAGTAACAGTCCCCTGATGTTTCTGAATCGTGGCTATTGTAGCACCTGCACACTACAGCTCTGTGCTCACTCCAAGACTCAGTGACCACACATCAATAATGTCTTCCATAGCATGATGCACAAACAACAAGCATTTGTCAATGCCGAATGTTTGCTTGCTGGCATTGGCATTGGTAGTGTAGAAGTTACAGAGCTGCATAGTAGGATGGGCAGTGAAGTACTGAACTGAAGCCAACCCCACCAGTACCCTGTAGAGACTGACAGGCATTGGGGTGTGCCTTTGGGTTGTCAGGCATAACAGCCATGCCATTTCACCACACCTTACCCTGCAGACACCGACAAGTGTCACGGTGTGCCTTGGGGCCCTTGGCCCTTATGCGCACCCCATTCCATCAGGAAATACAGTGAGATGGGTGTGGTATAGTAGAATGGGATGAGCTTTGGGGCTGAAGAGTCCAAGGCACACCTCGATGCCTCTGAGTTGCTGCAGGGTGTGGGTGGGGGTGGAATGGTATGAGCATTACAAGTGACAATCCCAAGTCACAGCCCTGATGCCTGTCATTCTCTACAGGTTGGGGCATTCTGGTCGGAAACCCTAACACCTCAGGCATTCATTGATATTTTCACTCCAAATTTTCAACATGTTTTTTTTGTGACCCCCACCTCATGAACAGTGGCAATATCAGTTTGTTAGCTGAAAGCTGCTTTTGCACAGCGACTACAGCATTTGTCACAACAGGTGCAAAAACACATTCTGAACAGGATGTAAAAAATGACAGCTGCACTGTTCATGGGGAGGTGTAAAAAATGGCAATGTTGAAAATCTGCAGTGAATATATTAAAAAAAACTGGTGAAGTCCAGAGCGTGCATAGAAATTGTGCAATGCACACCCATAATGTAATTAGTTGCGGATTTTTTACAGCGGATAGTCAACACAGGCATTTTGGAACCTCTGATCATGAACAGTGTCACTGTGATTTTCTTTATCTGTCCCGAACAATGATTTCCCACAGCGACCACGCATTTCTGTGCTAAAAGTGTGAAAACACATTTCGGCCATGTTGTGAAAAATGACAGCTGTACTGTTCATAAGGAAGTGTGGAAAAATGCCACTGGTGAAAATCTGGACTGAAAATATTACAAATTCATGAACTTACGAGGGTGCATGGAAACTGCGCAATGCTCACTCGTAACACAGTCATTTTATGGACTTTTGTCACCAATTTTTCAACATAGCCATTTTAAGACCTCTGCTCATGACCAGTGTCACTGTGATTTTCTTAATCTGTCCCAAACATTGCTTTTGCACACCGACTGCACCATTGTGCACTACATGTGCAGAAACACATTTTGGGTGAGATGTGAAAAATGGCAGCTGTACTGCTCATAAGGAAGTGTGGTAAAATGGCAATGTTGAAAACCTAGCATGCAAATATTAAAAATTTGCAAACTTGTGAGCGTGCGTAGGAACTGTGCAATGTGTGCTCCAAAAACAGTCATTTTTGGAAATTTTTTCACCAAATTTTCAACATAGCCATTATAAGACCTCTGCTCATGAACAGTGTCACTGTGATTTTCTTAATCTGTCCCAAACATTGATTGTGCATACCGACTGCGCCATTGTGCGCTACATGCTTGGAAACACATTTTCTTCGAGATGTGAAAAATGACTGCTATACTACTCATAAGGAGGTGTGGTAAAATGGCAATGTTGAAACTCCAGAGTGCAAATATTAAAAATTGCGAACTTTCGAGCGTGCATAGGAACTGCACAAACCATGCTCGTGAAACAGTCATTTTAAGGAATTTTTTCACCAAATTTTCAACATAGCCATTTTAAGACTTCTGCTCATGAACAGTGTCACTGTGATTTTCTTATTGTGTCCCATACATTGATTTCGCACACCGACTGCGCCATTGTGCTCTTCATGCATGGAAACACATTTTCATCGAGATGTAAAAAATGACAGCTATACTGCTCATAAGGAGGTGTGGTAAAATGGCAATGTTGAAAATTTGGAGTGCAAATATTAAACATTTGCGAACTTATGAGCGTGCATAGGAACTGCGCAACGCACGCTCGTGAAACAGTCATTTTTAGCAACTTTTTCACCAAATTTGCAACATAGACTTTTTGAGAGCCCACTTTATGAACACTGGCACTGTCATTTTGTTAATCAGTCCTAAAAGGTGATTTTGCACAGTGATCGCAAAAGCACCCTTAGGGCCAGATTAATGCCATGACAGTGACAGAATTCATGAGGAGGGGTACCAAAAACCTCATGTTGAAAATGTGATGCCAAAATTCCAAAAAATGCCTGAGATATGCAGGAAAGTTTAAAAAATCATATTTATTACATTATACAGCTTACCGGCATTTCCTCAGTTCGCAGTCGGCTTTGAAGAGTGCAGAGGTGTTCCCAGTCCATTGAAGATCGTCGTGCCAGACTCTGCAGGTAAGTATGGGGTGGGGGGTGTGGGGAAGCAGGGTATGCAGTGGGTGGCTGCAGGTGGGGGCAGGGAGACAACGAGGGACCCTTTTTTTGTTTACAGTTTTTTTTTTATTAGTAAGACAATGCTGGACATTTGCCACACTGGGGTGGGCTCCCAGTGTGGCAGCTGGAAAGGCTGTTTGATGGGGGCTGGAGCTGATGGGGGATTGGGCACCCCTGTCGGCCACAAAAAGCTTTCCCACATTGGGGTGGGCTCCCAGCGTGGCACCTGCACAGCTTTTTGGTGGGAGGGGCATGAAGCCGACAGAGGATTGGGCACCCCCATTGGCTATACAGTGTGTGCGTGGGGGGAGTGCATGAGCACGCAATATGCTTGAGTTCATGCGCAAGTCTGTGTGGGGAGGGGCTGTGCTGCTCACTCAAGCGGTGCTATCTCTTTCAACTGTACGGCACTGCATTTTTGATCATCGCACTATGTTTCTTGCACATGCGTGCTAGCAAACATAAAAATGTGAACAAAAAGAAATACAAGAAAAACAAAGTCATACCTGTAATCAGCTTTCTCATACACAACAGAACCCTGAGTAGCTGCACTTGCCAATGGGCTCGGTGTCCGCTGTAGTCACTGATCAGCTCAGAGGCCGTGCTTCCTGGGACACATAATAAATGACCCCATTTTAAATAGTTGGATTTCTAACAGAATAAAAAAATTTCAGTGGCAGACAGGAGCCACCAAGTATTTTGCCACTGTGAGAACACATGCGTGTGTGTGTGTGTTTTTTTGTGTGTGTGTGGCGCAAGAGAAAGAAACCTGTGGGCAAGGAAACAGAAGGCAGGATATATTCACAACACCATCTAGTGGGCAAAACAGAAACTGTGAACTTTCTTTTTTGTAAAGATATACCTAAATACACCGAAAATTAAGGAAAAGATAGTTTAAACATTTTTTATCTTTTTTTTTCCATTATAACTGAACCATTGCATAAGAGCAATAAGGTACTTCAGGGATGTGTGTTATTGTGTAATAACTTTACTTCTTGGGTGTTGAACATACTTAGCCTGCAGCCTCATGCTTCAACAACCTGAAGCGTGATGTTATTACACAATAACACACACCCTGTCATACCTTATTTTTTAAGTAACTCACCACCCAGAGTCACTGCACTGCTATTATGTAATGCTGTAAGACATTTTCGCAGCATTTTTAGTTGTAATTAAAACAAGTGGCTGACTGCTTTTGGCCATTCTGTGCATATGCCTCTGCATCACAAAATGGCAGGAATATGCAACCCTTGTGAATACTGTGTGATATTCCATAGGTTCTAGTTAAGCAGAAGTCTGGATTTATCTCTCTATTTGCTTTTGAGTGCACTCAAGTTTGAGCCACTGACAAAGAGCATTGCATCACCTGTATGCTTGTGGCTGAAAATGTAACTTTCACTCCACAAGAAATGGATGGTGGCCATTATCATCTGTAATGATTGTCATATGTTATGCTATTAAATGTACAACTTGATTTCCAGTAACTATTTTTTTTTTAAGCTGAATGAGGGTGTGTTAAAGAAAATTCATTCTGAATAAGATTTAAGGAATAGTTCAAGCTTTTAAACATAATGAAAGCCATTGATCAAAAACAAGTACTGTATAATTCTATGAAATAAAAATAGTGATTGATTAATTTGTATTGATTGATTGATTGATTGACTTGCTTGCTTAGGGGTAGGTTCACTAGTCCCAAGGACCATTTTCAGGCATGACACTGTAAAGATGGTTAAAACATGTAGTACCACATACAGCAAAATTATTAGACATGTACAAGTAAAGTACAAAACATGACTAGTCATAATGTCCTGCTGCTATACAAAACAAGATTTAAACAATTGTCATTAGAAAGAAATGATACACTGACAAATGATATACAGTAAATACCTGTCAGAGTTACAAACTGTAAACAGATGCATACCAGTGATTTTCAAAATACATACTTGCATGCCTGCACCACTGGGTTTAGACTGGATGTTGTTTTAAAATGCCATTTTCAAAGAATGGTAGTGCACCAGGTGTGATGCCTTGCTCCTGGGTCAGGTATATTTGTAGAGAGATTCAAGGCAGCACTCACTATCTGTCTCTGAGGGATTTCAGATTCCTCGGTCTTATTTCATGTGCAAAAAGGTGGTTACATTCACATTGCCACTTCCCAGCCTATGTATATACAGTATGTACTTCTCAGGAGCTTGGCCATAAGGCAGCAATACTGCTGCTGGCCTAATTCTTCACTCCAACCCTGGACTTCCATTTAACTGACATTTCCAGGAGTTCAACCAGTCACCCGGCTTATTCTGGTTCTCCTGAAGTTTGCTTCCCTCCTCAAGGGAGTCAATCACTACAGCCAGCTTATTATCATCAGTGCATGTAAGCAGCCTTCTGAACTACTCAGCTTGCAGATTGTTAATGAAATGTTGAACAGCACTGGCACCAGCACAGTTTTCTGAGAAATGCCATTAAGTACCCTTCTCAACTCAGATTAGTGCATGTCCAGCACAATCCTTTACATCCTGCCACAAGTTGCTTAATTATCCACAACGTGTATGTCTCATGTGTACAACACTAGTGCATTTGTCCCAAAAGCTTGACATACTTGTCATCGCACCTATCTCTTTTTAACCCTTCCACCCTCTCCTCCTACTCCCTCCACTCCTTTGATACTCACTCTTTCCATATCTCTCACTGCAAATCTACAACTGGTTATTCTGCCTTCTCTATCTGCCTTTCAACACTGATGCACTGCCAGTGTACTTACTTGGCCATCAAAGTTAAATAAATAAATAAACAGACACTGTAAAACTGCATCTGCCTCCGCCTGTCTGTCTGACTCTCACCCTCATTTCTCTCTCTTAAACTGCTCTGACTGGCACATTTATTAAAACCATGCACCTGCAGCTAGCCTTCTCCCCCTTTCCCCCCTCCTCCTTTTACCTGTCCATATTCTGACAAACCCTGGCTCCCTGCACCTTGCAACTACAAATCAGTACTAACATCTTAGATTACCATAGCTATTTTTGTAACTGTGTACCTTTTTTTAATTTATTTAAATTTGCATATTGTTCTACTCATATTTTTGCATATATAGCTTGCATCTGACACTTTATTGTTTTATGATATTTTCCCCCTTATGACCCCTACCCCAGGTCATGCCAGGAAATGAGCTTTGGCTCAGTATGCCTTTTTCAGTCAACAACTTTAGATCAATCAATCAATCATCAATCAATCAATAAAATGCACCAGAGTGTCAAAGGCCATGCTGAAGTCCAGACAGACAACATATGTGACCCTGCCCCATGGTAACACATGTGAAGGAGGGGTATCCAGTGAAAATGGTAACTGAGATTGAGTGACTCAGATTTGAGTGACTCAGTCTCAGTGCCTGCAATTTCGGCTACCCTGAAGGATAAAGTGAAGGGAAGAGCAAGAGGCAGACCAGAAGAGGAGGGAAGGTATGTGAGGGGTGGTGAGGTGGGAAGCCGCCAAGCTGGCTGCGTGGTGTGGTGGTGACAGTGGCTAGCTATGGTGGGGAGTATGCAAGGTTCAGAGCTGGGGCGGAGCACAATATGTTTTGCTTTTTTATGGGAGTGGGTGTTAACTTTTTTTTATTACATTTCTCCCCCTCCTTGACATGCATCCCCCTCCCCAGAGTTGGTTAGTATTAGTGAGGGGGTGCTAATACTAAAAGCGAGTTGCCTCATGGGAGTGTATATTGCCATTTTGTTTTTCTGTGATGAACACTTGCCCTAACGGCGATCGCGGTTTGGTGATCGCCATTATGACATAGAACCTGAAGGAGGAGATTACGTTAGTTTGGAGCAATCTGCACCTCATAAAGAATATTTTAAGAGAGGATGAGAACCTCAGCCTCAGTCAAGTGCTCTATTATTCTGTTTTCACTGCAGAAGGTACAGTTACTAATCTCAATTCAAGATTCAAGTGAAATAAAATGGTTCCACTATGACAGGGCACCAGCAGTAGTGTGCCAGGTCATTACAGTGCCAAGGTGTAATTTTGCCAACCTCTCTTATTGAGGGGGGGCTGACACCCCCAACCCTGCCTTACTATTTATTCTAACTCTGGGGGGAGGACCTCAGGAAGGGGGTGGCGAATCCACACATCGGCACTGTGGTGCTCCGGTGCTGTAATGCCAGTGCCCTAAAGCTATGTAAGGAAATAAAATAACATTTGTCAGCTTAGTTTCTGGTGCACAACAATATCACAATACAAAATGATCACACATGGTTTGGCACAGGTTGCAGTCATTGTTCACTACCTGCTCCAGATTTATTTAGCATGTAGAGTGACTCATCATCTCAATGCAGATTAGTAAGCATTCCATCTCAGGATTGAGATACATGGCTTGGACAGTGTTATGCTGCCCATATTATACCTCCCTTCCCCACAAGGTGCCTGACATAGATAAACAGAGGGACACTTTTCAAAATGACATCAATCCCTTACTTTTCAAGAACACTAAGATTTGCCACTTATTTAAAAAAAAAGTTGTTGACAGAGTTTTATACCAAAGCATCACATTTCACAAAGTGTGGAACTTGAGCTGTAAAAAAATACACATGTAATGTGTACTTCCAAAACTTGACAGAACTCCAAAAACTAAATGTGGATATTGACAGCAGCTGTGACTGTATCATTTTGATTGTTATGTTTCTGCATGAAGACAAGTAGACTTTGTGATCCCATGCTCCTCCTAAAATGATTGACTGTGCAGGGCTCCTCCTATGCAGCCAGAAGGGATTATGTTTTCTCTGATTGCTTTCATTTGCCGAGAGCAGATAAGGTATTTCAGGCATGTTGCTTATTCTGTAACCTCAGCCACAGTTTAACAATACAGGTCTCAGATTTAATGCAATCATGTCAGAAAAGGAAAAACATTCAATCAACCACCCATAGCCCAAAGGACATGAAAGTGTCACATGCTTTAACATGCAGTCATTAACTGTCCCTCTTTTTTCCCCTCACTTTTACTGCCTGGCTTCCTGGCATCACATAGCTCTGAAGTCTCAGTCCTCAATTTCCATGGTTAATGAGCCTGAGCAGAGTTAATAATGGATGTAATAAGTAATGACTCATTGTGTGGGGCGAGTGGCAGACTGGTCGGAATTGCATCTTGGTGCCATGGAAGGAAAAGAAGCCAAGACTCTGATGCTAGCTGTTCTGCCATGTCACTAACCACCAAGCAGTACCGCTCATCAATAAAAGGCAAGATGACGGATGAGCTCATTTAGTGAAATTCCACAGAGTAAGCTGAAGCCACTTCTTCCCAGTACACTTGCCTCCCTGACTCATTGTTTTGGGAAGGGGAAACAGGACAGTTGGAATGCCTTGCTGGCAGAAAATAGGCTGCCATTAATGCCAGCAGTACCTTCTGCTCTCACAGCTGTTATTCCTTATCAAATAAACAGCTCAGAGCAGGGAAGATTAAAACCTCTCCCACCCGACAGTGATATATTCTAGCATTCAAAG
The DNA here is from genome assembly GCA_016271365.2 of Neoceratodus forsteri. Classification (NCBI taxonomy): domain Eukaryota; kingdom Metazoa; phylum Chordata; order Ceratodontiformes; family Ceratodontidae; genus Neoceratodus; species Neoceratodus forsteri. Next base: position 574,635,861 of record CM057449.1, on the reverse strand, counting down.
TTTTCATTTTTGCTTGTGGGATGTAGTCAACTTTTCAATGTACTATAGTAGAAGACTACATGACTGAAGAAAAATATATACTAATGAATTCCTTTATATGTTTCAAGCTCCTGAAGATTTTAGACTGACTGTCTTCTCGTAAGTAGGCATCAGCATTAAGGGTGATCACATGTAGAAATTTGCAACTTTAGTTCAGCTTTTATTCCGACCACATGCCTTCAGTTCAGCTTCAACATAGAAACATAGACTTTAATGGCAGATAAGGACTGCTTGGCCCATTTAGTCTGCCCATTCCCCTACCTACAGGATAAGCAGCAGAGCCTAATTAACCAACAGCCTATTTCTTCCTATCCCCCACAAGAATTGCCTTATGTCTTTCCCATGCATTCTTGAATTCTCCCACAGTTTTAGACCCCACAACCTCCTCAGGAAAGCTGTTCCATGTGTCCACCACCCTCTCTGTGAAAAACTACTTCCTCTCATTGCCCCTGAGCCATCCCCCCTCTATCTTCAAAATGTGTCCCCTTGTTCTTGCTCATCTCCTTTTCTGAAAGATGCTACCCTCTTGGACTTTGTTGATTCCACCGAGGTACTTAGAAGTTTCTATCATGTCCCCCCTCTCTAGCCTTTCCTCAAGGGTATACATATTAAGCTCCTTAGTCTCTCCTCGTATGACTTCTCTTGCAGACACTGCACCATTTTGGTTGCCCTCCTCTGAACTGCCTCCATCCTGTCTATGTCCTTGTGGAGATGGGGTCTCCAGAACTGGACGCAGTACTCCAGATGGGATCTCACCAACTGTCTGTACAGAGGGATAACAACTTCTTGTTTTCTGCTGGTGATGCCTCTCCCTATACATCCCAGTATCCCCCCAACTCTCCCTATTACCTTCTCACATTGCTTGCTAACATTAAGGTCATTTGATATGATTACCTTCATGTCCCTTTCCATTTTTGTTGTTGTTACTACCTCCTCCTCATTGTGTAATCTTCCCCTGCATTTTTGTTTCCCAGGTGCATTATTTTGCACGTCTATGCATTGAATCTAAGCTGCTATATGTCTGACCATTTCTACAACATTGTCAAGTCCCTTCTCATCCTTTACACGCTTCCTTGTGTATCAACCCTGTTGCAGATCTTTGTGTCATCTGCAAAGAGGCATACTTTTCCTTCGGGTCCCTCTGCAATGTCACTTATAAAGACATTAAAAAGGACTGGACCCAGTAGTGAAACCTTTGGTACCCCACTAGTAGCCCCTCTTTCTTCAGAGTGGACTCCATTTACAATTACCTTCTGTGTCCTGTTGTTCAGCCAATGTTTTACCCAGGCTACCACCCTGGGACCCACTGCCAGGCTGGTTAATTTGATTATTAATCTTTTGTGTGGGACTGTGTCAAATTCCTTGCTAAAGTCTAGGTAGGCCATGTCCACAGCCCCTCCCTGGTCTATGTCTTTGGTCACCCAGTCAAAGCAATCAATTAGATTCATCTGACATGACATTCCCAATGTGAACCCATGCTGTCTTGGGTCCTGTGCCCCACTGGCCTCTAGGTACTCAACAATTCTTTCCTTCAGAAGTGATTCCATCACTTTCCCTACCACAGAGGTCAAACTGACAGGTCTGTAGTTTCCTGCCTCTGTCTTGCTCCCACTTTTGTGAAGGGGAATCACATCCGCCTTGCTCCAGTCCTCAGGTACCACACCGTCCTCCCATGATTTGTTAAAAACGGTAGTCAGTGGGGTCACTAGTTCTCCCCTTAATTCTTTTCAAATTCTGAGGTGAATTCCATCAGGCCCCATTGCTTTGTCTACCTTCAGTTTTAAGAGTTCTTTCAGAACCCTTTCTTCTGTGAAAGGACTGGGATCGACCATCCTATCCAGAGTGCTTCTGTTAATTGGATTAGGCACCTCCTCCTCCTCCTCCTCTTTTGTGAATACTGAGCAGAAGTATTCGTTCAGTATCCCTGCTTTTTCACTAACCCTCTCTGCCCACCCTCCGTCCATTCTATTCAGCCTCACTATCCCTCCCTTTGTCTTTCTATGCTCCCTGATGTACTTATAAAAGGTTTTATCCCCCTTCTTAACCGAGTTTGCTAACTTTTCCACAGTTTGGGCCTTTGCTATTCTGACTTCCCTCCCTGCTTCCTTCTGCCTTAACTGGTACAGTTCTCTGTCCTGCTCCTTCTGTGTTTCCCTATACTTCCTAAATGCTATCTTTTTCTCCCTAACCTTCCCCGCCACCTCTTTTGAGAACCATAGTGGCTTTTTCTTTCATTTTGATTTGTTTATTTGCTTCATACAAAGGCTTGTTGCCTTTGTGAAGGCAGTTTTTGTGTTTCCCCATTGTTGCTCCACCCCTCCTTCTAGTCTGTTTGCTAGTGCTTTTCTAAGGCAGTCTCTCATCTTGCCAAAGGCAGCCCTCCTGAAGTCCAGTACCCTCACTTTTGTATGGCTTCACTCTGTAGCTGGGTTTATCGTGAACCACACTGTTTGGTCACACTTGTTCCCAGATGGCTACCCACTTCTTGATCCGAGATCCTCTCACTGTCCCCATTTGAGAGTATGAGGTCTAAGATTGCTCCCTCATGAGTGGGTTCCAAAACTAGCTGTCTGAGGCATGCCACCCGTAGGGCATCAAGAATGGCCCTGCTCTTGAATGTGGCTGCAGCAAAGGTGCTCCAGTTAACAGCTGGTATAGTCAGGTCCCCCATCAACAGTATCTCCCCTTTCTCTGCCATCCTAAGGATGCCTTCTATCATATCCATGTCCATTCCTTCCCCCTGACATGGGGGTCTGTATATAACCCCTGTTCGGATTGTGGTGCCATTTCCAGTCTCTAAGGTGACCCACAGTGCCTCCTCTCCTCCCTGTTTAATCTTTTGTTCTGTTGCTTTTATCTCTTCCCTTACATAGATATCTACTTCTCCCCCTCTTCTCCCCTCCCTGTCTCTCCTGTAGGTTGTGTACCCTGGTATGTTAACATCCCAGTCATGGTTCTCTGTGTACTATGTTTCTGTGACTGCTACAATATCCAGGCATCCCTCTTCCATCAAGGCCATCAGTTCAGGGAGCTTGTTGCCCAGACTATGGGCATTGGTACTCATTACCCTCCATTTCTTGATGGCCTTACCCCTTTTTGCCCCATTCCTGTCCGTATTGCCTTTGTCATTTTCTCCATTTACCCCTGCCCTTCTCCATATTGACATCTATATCTTGGTGTTTACTTCACTTACTACCCTGATTTTTTTTTTGGGGGGGGCAGGCTAGGATTTCCTTGCTCCTTTCCAGTACCTCCCCCCCCTTGGCTAGTTTAAATGCTTGCCAATGAAGCAATTAAACCTATCACCTAGGATTCTGGTTCCCCTCCTGGACAGAAGCAGACCATCATGTCAGTATAGGCCTGCATCACTCCAGGTGGACCCCCAGTCCCCAATGAAGCCACATCCCTGAGCTCTGCACCAGTTTTTCAACCACTGATTGAATCCCATGATGTGGAGCACCCTAGCCTCACCCATGCCATAAACAGGCAGCACCTCTGAGAAGGTTACTGTGTGTACTACTTGTCTAAAGTCCCTCCCCAATGCCACAAACTCTTCCTTCACTTCTCTGATCCCTTTCTCAGCCAAGACATTTGTCCCTAGGTGGATAATGACATCCAGCTCCCTCCCCCATGCAGTTGTTCTGGTGATCCTGAGAATTCGCTCCCTGTCCCTCCAAGACATGGTGCCAGGCAGGCACCTTACCTCCCTTTCCCCTTCCTTCCCCAGTTCTACCCTCTAACAATTGAGTCCTCCACCAGCGGTTGTTTCCTTCCCCTGTGGTATTCCATGCCACCCTCCTGTGGGTCTCCTTTGTGTAGGTTCCAGGCATCCTCTTTGGTCTCCACTGCAGGTGCCTCCATAGAGGAACCACACTTTGCCAGAATGGCATATGAATGTGGAGAGGTACAACTGGAGGGATGCACCTCTGTTCCACCACCCTCACCCTTTCTGAGCCCACTGTGGTCCAACTGCTCCTCTTTCTTGGCAACCTCTGAGGCAACGGCAGTGGCCCTGGTATTCCCTGGGTGGGAGAGGAGGTCCCCCAAATCCTGGCCAACTCACCTGAGATGAGCAACCTCCTCCCTCAGCCCAGAGAGGTGCCTGCAAATGGGACAACACCGCATCCTCCAGAATGTCTCCTGGAAGACTGTTGCTCCACAGCCACTGCACTGCACCACTCCCATCACGTCTTATTTCTGGCCCCTTAACTGTTGTTTGGAATATTTACTCTTTCCTCTGTTTATTTTTTTTTCCCTGCTTCCTTACTGCCTCTGTGCTCTTGATACTCCTGATTTTCCTGTTCGGAGACAAGAAGTTCGTATATTTCTCAGTAGTCTCCTTACTTGCTCAGAGTCAGACCTCCAGCAGCTGGGGGGGTGGAGAGCTACAAGAAACACAGAAACACAGAATTTGATGGTAGATAAGGACTGCTTGGCCCACCCAGTCAGCTCATTTCCCTACCTAATGGATAAGCTGCAGATCCTAGTTAACCAGCAGCCTACTTCTTCCTACCCCAACCCCCTAGAATTTCCTTATGACTGTCCCATGCATGCTTGAATTCCACCACTGTTTTTGACTCACAAACTCCTCCGGAAGGCTGTTCCATGCATCCACAACCCCTCTGTGAAAAATACTCCTTAAATTACCACTGAGCCCCCCTCTATCGTCAAATTGTGTCCCTTGTTCTTGCACACCTCTTTTTGAAAGATGCTACACTCTTGGACTTTGTTTATTCCCTTGAGGTACTTGAAAGTTTCTATCATGTCCCCCCCCCCTCCTTTCCTCGAGGCTATACATATTAAGCTCCTTAAGTCTCTCTTCATATGTCTTCCGGTGCAGACCCTGCACCAGTTTAGTTGCCCTCCTCTGGACAGCTTCCATCCTGTCTATGTCTTTGCGGAGATTGGGTCTCCAGAACTGCATTTTTCCTTTCAAGATGGTGAGTCTTTTGTGGCTCTGTGATCATTCACTTCCTGCTCCCAAACAGGAAGTTCCTGTTGTCAGTCAAATCTTGTGCCTATAAAAGCTGAACTGGCTTAGGTTGGAGGGGAGGAAAGGAGGGCAATATAGTCCCAGTAGAGAAGTATAGTTATAACAGCAGCTCCTTCATCTTGGTGTTCTCTGCTTGCACTCTGGCAGATGCTATCTAGGGCAGTTTTTAAATCTGGCTTTAACCTGGCTTCCTTCTAGCTAAGCTCTTTCTACACTTAGTTAATTGCACAGATAACAATTCTCTTCAGCCACCTGAGACAAACACCTAGATAATGGCACAGATAATTCACTTCAGCCAACTCAGACAAACACACTAACTTTTTTTTGTTTTGTTTTTACCCTAAATTGAAGGTCCCACTAGAAGAGTTCTAGTTCTTTAGTCCCAGTAGAGAGGTATAGTTATAACAACAACTCCTTCCTCTTGGTGTTCTCTGCCTGTTCTCTCCATAGATGTTTTGACTCCTTGGTATTGCAGTTTATCATGCTACAAATAGGGGTATGTGGCACCCTGCAACCCCCTCGCTCACCCCAGTCAACCCAACACCTGCCACCCTTCTGATCCCTGGTCCTCCAGTCAGATTTGAAAAAAGAATCTCCTGCAACACCTGAACCAGTGCCAGGAGTCAGAAATCAGGGTCAATTTTAACACTGTTTTAATAGCCCAGGACATAGTGCACATTGACTTTGACTAGTGCGGTTAAACCCCTGCTTGTCAATCTTAAATACTGCAGGTTTCCCCATGACTGTCAATGAAGTTTAAAAAGTCCCTACTTTAGCAGGCTGTAGTCCTCATGCTAATTTCCCTTCGGTTTCCAGATTTACTTATTTATTGAAAAGTTTCACCATGAAAGGCCCGACGAACAATATAAAATTGTTCATCTCCTGGAGTGTTCTGGGGTGTTTCCAGATAGCCTGGTGTGATTAACAGCTCTTTTACACCTGCAGTTATCTGGCAGTACAAGATGGGATCCCACAAAAGACTCAATGTGATCATTATCTATTTTGGTACAGCTAAGAATTTAGTGGTAGAGTGGCTGAGTTGCTGATTATTTTTTTGTTTGTTTCCTTTCTGGCTTGCTATTCAGTGGGGTGTGTTTGAGTACTGGGCTCAGACGGTGGAGCTAGCTGCTTCTGGTTTGCATTGATTGGTGGAAAGGGGAAGAGTGTGACTTGCTTACATCAGAGATATTGTCAACCTGTTTGTGGAGCCTCCCTAGAACTGGCGTGACTGGTTTTAAGCAAGTGTGTTAACAGTTTACAGTCGTAAGAAGCCTATCTAGCCAAATAAAAGGCTTCATTGCAATGCACTGAACTAGGAACTCAGATAGCTTCCGTGACCCCAAAGAGAGAGATGCACATTGTGCAATCTTGGTTGAGCACTCAGGGAAGTCTGTCTTAAAATGTTCCTCTAGTTTTGCCAGTGGACTGAAGGAGAAGAGGGTTTTTTACTGCTTTAATTTGAACAGCTGTGTTGATAGGTTAAAGGGGGCATAAATACTAAATTCCTCTGTGCTAGTCTGCTGGGGAAGGAAGTAAGACTACTGATTTCCTTGGGCTAGTCTGCTGGGGTAGGGGATTGAATTTACCGATTTTCATTTGTTTTTTCAATTCATAGGGGGTTGAAATACTGCGTATTTATTTGTTAGTTTACTACTTGATTTTCTAAACTGCCTTTGTTTTTTTGGTGACATTTTGCATTAGACTATTTTGGTACGGCTAAGAATTTAGTAGTACAGTAGCTGAGTTGCTGTTTTTTTTTTGTTTCCTTTCAAGCTTGCTATTCAGTGGAGTGTGTTTGTGCATTAGGCTCAGACAGTGGGGCTTGCTACTGCTGGTTTGCATTGATTGGTTCTAAAACACAGGACCGCCTGGCTTATCCTCCCTCCCTCCCCCACCTACCCACTCCCAGCTCAACTACCTTTATAGTTATTGAACCAGAAGGTGTGGCAACTTCCTACTCAGAAACTAGATAGGGCAGGGAGAACAACAGTAGGCAATCAGGCAGTGCTGCATAATCTGGGTGGATAACAACAAACAAACAAAATTATTTTGCATGGTACATTAGGGGTTCCTGGTAAATAGTCACTGGAAAAAGGGTTACAGTACTAAGGGAGGTTCTCTAACAACAATCAGGGCAGACTGAAGCAGAGCAGAAAGGGATCATGTTGGGAGTGGTGCAGTTCAATGGATGTGGAGCAGCAGCCTTCAGAAGGACTTTCTGGGAACTGTGGTGCTGCCGAATCTGAAGGTACCCCTCTCGACTGACGGCAAAGAGTGCCAGCCTCCAGGCCAAGTTGGCTAAGTTTCAAGGAATCTCCTCCCCTACCCAGGGGCCACCAAGTCTTCACCCACTACTTCCAAGGTGGACCAGCAAAAGGAGTGGGTGGACTACAGTGGGCACTGTGGGAGGGTGAGGCAGGTGGATCAAAAGCACGTCCTCCACCCAATGCAACTAAAGTACTCCTACACAGTTTTGGAGGAGTGGGAGGATCCCTCAATGTCACCCAAAGTTGTGTCTCAGGGGGATGAGCAGGTTCTTCACAAAAGAATCCCACAGGTGGGTGATAGATGGCCCCAAAGGAAGAAGAAGCTTCTCCCAGTGGGAGACTCCATAGTCCATTGAGTGGAGTTGGGGACAGATACAGTGGAGGAAAGAAACATAGAAACATAGAAGTTGATGGCAGAAGGAGACTACCAGGTCCATCTAGTCTAACAATTGTCTTTTAGCCTAGCCTTCTAACTGCCCTTGGGTTTGAGGGTTCCCTTGTATCTGTCCCAAGCATTCTTAAAACCTACCACTGTGCTTGCCCCCCACCACCTCTGCAGGTAGGCTGTTCCAGGCATCCACCACTCTTTCGGTGAAGAAAAACTTCCTGGTGTTGGTGGAGAACTGCCCTCCTTGCAGCCTTAGATCATGTCCCCTGGTTCTGTTGCCCTTCTTAAATTGGAAGAGATGGTCTATCTACACCTGGTTTATGCCTTTTGTGTACTTGAAAGTTTCAATCATGTCACCCCTCTCTCTTCTCTGTTCCAGGGAATACAAGTTCAGTTCTTTCAGTCTATCCCCATAGGACATCTCATGCAGTCCCTGAATCATTTTTGTTGCCCTTCTTTGCACTGTTTCCACTCGGTCAATGTCCTTTTTGAGGTGGGGCCTCCAGAACTGGATGCTAACCAGTGATCTGTACAGTGGCAGGATCACTTCCCACTTCCTGCTTGTGATTCCCCTCCCAATACATCCCAGCATACTGCAGGCCTTTAATGCTGCCTTCTCTCACTGTTTACCTACCTTCAAGTTATCTGAGATAATGATTCCCAAATCATGCTCTTGTGTGGAGGCATCTAGTCTTTCCCCTCCAAGGTAATTTGCCTTATTTGGATTTATTTTTCCTATGTGCATGACTTTTCACTTTTTAATGTTGAATCTCAACTGCCATGCTCCAGACCATTCTTCCAGTTTCTTGAGGTCAGCTTCCATCTTGTCCATTCCCTGCAGGGTGTCAACCCGGTTGCTTATTTTGGTGTTGTCTGTGAACAGACACACCTTTCCCTGTGGTCCGTTAGCTATGTCTGATATGAAAATATTGAAGAGCTGGGGCCCCAGTACTGAACCCTGGGGCACATTGCTGGTTACACTACCTTCTGATGACAGTGCTCCATTTACCTGAACTTTCTGGATTCTGCCCTGTAACCAGTTTTTAGCCCATTTAGCTATTTCTGATCCAACTCCTGTGTGGTCTAGTTTCTTTACCAGCCTTCTATGTGGAACCGAGTCAAAGGTCTTATTAATGTCTAAGTAGACCACACCTACTGCTCTGCTATCATCCATAACCTTTGTAACACAGTCAAAAAACTCAATCAGATTTGTCTGGCATGCCCTACCTGCTGTGAAACCATGCTGCTTGGGGTCCTGATGACTGCTAGCCTCCATGAATGTCATGATCATCTGTTTGAGTAGTGTCTCCATTAACTTCCCCACTATGGATGAGAGGCTTACCGGCCTGTAATTTCTATAGTCCTCCCTGCTACCCGATTTGTGGAGTGGGACCACGATTGCCTTTTCCTAATCTTCAGGTACCTCCCCACTTTTTAGGGATTTGGTGAATAGTTTAGCCAGTGGGGCAGCCAACTCTAATCTTGGTTCTTTTAAGATCCTGGGGTGCATTTCGTCTGGCCCCATGGCCTTGTCAACTTGCAATTTATTTAGTGCCTTCAGTACTTCAGTTCCAGTGAAGGGACTATTATCAAGTTCAACCCCCTATCCAGGGGTGTTGCGTTTTGCCATTTCTGGCCATCTCCTGGGACCTCCTCTGTAAATAACGAACAGAGGTACTTGTTCAGGATTTCTGCTTTTTCTGGGTCATCTTCTGTTATTTGTCCTTTCTGAGTTGTAATCTTGACTATACCCCCTTTTGCCTTCCTTCTTTCCCAGATGTATCTAAAGAAGGATTTGTCTCCTCTCTTTGCCCTCTCTGATATACTTGCTTCTGTCTGCGCTTTTGCTTGCCTTACAGTATTTTTTTTGCTGGCTTCTTTCATTTTCTCCTTGTACGACACCTAGTCTTCTTCCTTGTTTGTCCCCTGGTATAGCTTGAATACCTTCTGTTTTTCTTTCAATATTTCAGCTACAGCCTTTGAAAACCATAAGGGGTTTCGTTTTCTTTTCAGTTTGGTAATCCTTCTGGTGCATCAGTCAGTGACTGTCTGGATTGCTTTTTTAAGTTTCCCCCACATGACTTCGACCTCATCCATTTGTACCTCAGTTAAGTCATTTCTTGTGTTGGTCATCATTTGGTTGTAGTCCGGCTTTTTAAAATCTAGTACTTTTATTTTTGAGCGTCATGTGTCCTCAGTTATGTTCACCTTGAAGTTAACCATGCGATGGTCACTGTGACCCATGTTGCATCCCACATTGAGTTCCTTGACCCTCTCAGTGTTTGTGAGGACTAGGTCAAGTATGGCATCTCCTCTTGTTGGTGTTTTGATCAGTTGACTTAGTCCTACTCCCTGTAGTACCAATAAGAAATCCCTGCTTCTTGTTGCCGTTGTTAGTATACTCCAGTTTATAACTGGAAGGTTGAAGTCCTCCACTGGTATCACCTTTCCTCTCTCAGTCATTTTGTGTATTTCTTCTATCAGGTTTTTGTCCCCTTTCTGTCCTTGATTTGGAGGTCTGTAAATTATGCCGATCCTGAAGGTTTTTCTGTTTCCTGTATCTATAGTACAGTATAGCACAGTGGTTTAAGGCTCTGAGCTGCAAATCTGGTGACATCCAGCAGACCAGACTTGGGTTTGAATCCCACAGCTTCCACTTGCATACTCTGTGACCCTGAGCAAGTCACTTAACTTCCCTGTGCTCCCAGGTCGCACCTGTAAAAAAGCTTTCAGCTTAGTTTGCTACTCCTGGTTAAACAACTAAATAAATAGTAAGCCACAGTGATTCAGTGTCCCCAGGGTGACTCTGTACATCTGAGGCTTTTATGTCTTCTCAAATGTAAATGGCAACTCCTCCTCCCCCTTATTGCCCCTGCCTATAATTTCTGAACAGATTGTATCTGGGTATAGCTGTGTCCTATCCGTGGTGTTCCATGAGCCACTTTTCTGTCACAGTGACCCAGTCCAGTCTTTCTACTACCATGATGGCTAGCAAGTTTTGGGTAGTTTGGTTGCAAGGCTTCTAGTGTTTGCAACCTTCACCTACAAGGAATGTGCACCCCCTTTGGTATGGGACTGCACGTTCTTCTTGGACAGTGCCAACTTGCTGTTTGCACCCAAGTGATTTTTGATGTTGCCCTCTTGTTGCAGAATGCTTATTGAGACATCTGTTGTCGAGATGTCTGGATTCTGCATTTCTCTTTCTGGGTGTATATGTGCTACCTTGGAATTACGAGGAGTGGTGAGAAGCCCAGCTATGGTGGTAGAGTGAGCTGTCACCATAACCTTCCAATCACTGCCTTCCTCCTCTGCTATAACCTCAGTACTATCCCCCCCTTTTCTGTGTCTGCCCCTCCTGTACTTTACATGAGGTCCCTCCTTTTTTACCTATGGCTATTCCTTTCTCATGGCCATGCCTGTCTCCTTTAGTCCAATGTTGGGGGGTTCCCTTCTATTCACTGATCCCCTTACCTTCGTATCTTTCTGCTGCATCCTCATTTAGGTCTGTGCTGGAGACCTCCCAGTCTAAACCCTACAAGAAGACTTCCAACGTCTGCCTTAGTGGTCTCACTCCTTCTCCGGTGAGATGCAGACCATCATGCTTGAAGAGTTTCCTGTCCCAGAAGGTCCCCCAGTCTCCAATGTAGTGCATCCGATTGTCTGTGCACCAACCTTGGAGCCACCAGTCGAATTCCCTGATCTCTTCATTCCTGATCTTGTCCTCACTTCTGCCCTTCCTCCAAACCAGCAACACCTTTAAGAAGGCCAGATGTGCTGTATACTCCTCTAGGGAAGTAAAGTGTCTACCAGGAAGCATGGCTTGGAGGGATGGGGAGAGGATCAAGAGAATCACTATGGCAGTAGCGGGGAGGGAGGTGCTTGATGTCAATGTCCATCTGGGGAAAAATGACCTGGCTAGGGATGGGGCAGGGATAGAAAGGGTGCAGGAGGAGTTCAGGGAGTTGGGGAAGGGCCTTGGGCAGGTAGCAAGTTGCATGACCTTCTCTGAGGTGCTGCCTGTACATGGCTAGAAGGAGGCTAGAAACCTCCATACTGGAGACTTCAATGCTTGGCTGGTGAACTGGTGCAGAGAGAAGGGTTTCAACTTCATTGGGGACTAGAGACCCACCTGGAGGAATGTGGACTTGTACAAGGGTGATGGCCTACATCTGTCCAGGGAGGTGACTGCTGTCCTCAGTGAATGGTTTAAATGCTTCACTGGCAAGCATTTAAATGAGCCATAGGGGTGGCAGAAGGAAGCAGGGAGAATCAAACTGCCCACCCCCACAGGATAGTGCAGTCAACATGGAGGACCATAAAGTTATGATATCGCCAAAGGAAACTAAAATCCTAAAGGGGGAAGCAGTGGAGGACACGAGGAAGGGGTTAAAAACAGGAGGACAAATGGAGGTGCAAAAAGGCAAAATGGGGGATGATAAAAGGAGAAATGGCAAAACATGGAAGGCCATGTATACTAATGCCCGCATCCAAAGAAATAAAATCCCAGGCCTGGTGGCCTTGATGAAGGAGGCTGACCTGGACATTGTAGCTATTACCAAGAAATGGTATGCTGAAAAACATGACTGGGATGTAGCAGCACCAGGTTATACTCTGTTTAGGAGAGACAGGGAAGGTAAATAGGGAGAGGGTGGCTTTTTACATTAGGGAGAGTATTAGAGTGACTGAGATACAGAGAATATGTAGGGTGGAGCTACTGTGGGTCACCCTTGAGATGGGCAATGGCACAGCTATTCACATGGGCATGATATACAGACCTCCAGCACAAGGGAGGAGGTGGACAGGGTTCTAGTGGAATCTATCCACATGATGGCAGCTAAAGGGGAAGTGCTGCTTGTAGGTGATTTCAATCTGCAAGATGTGGATTGGAGCATCCCAGCTTCTGCCTCAGCCAGGAGCACGGGCATCCTGTACACTGTGCAAGGGCAGGCCTCAGGCAGCTAGTGCTAGGATAAACCCAGGAGGGAACAATTTTGGACCTGGTGCTCACCAACTGGGATGGAATAGCGGAAGTTAGGGTTGGCAAATACCTGGGGTCCAGTGATCATCGCACGGTGTGGTTCAGTATGAGTACAGTGGCACAGTCAAGCCACACAAAGACAAGGCTCCTGGATTTCAAGATGGCGGACTTTACTAAGATGGATATATGTCTCAAGAATCCCCTGGCAGGGAGGGATGAATTGGGGGGGAGGGAGTTGAGGAGCCGTGGGCCCATCTGAAAGGAGCCATAGTAGAGGTGACAAACGTTTGCACTAGGAAAGTAGACAAAGGCAAGAGAAAGAGTAAACCACTATGGTTCTCAAAGGATGTGGCCGAAAAGGTAAGGGTGAAAAATATGGCTATCAGGAAGTACAAGGAAACACAGAAGAAGGAGGACAGTGTAGTGTACCTGGATAAACAGAGGGAGGCAGGGAAGGCAGTCAGGAGTGCAAAGACGCAAACAGAGAAAAAAATAGTACAGGAGGTAAAAAAAGGGGACAAGACCTTTTTTTAAGTACATTAGTGAAAGGAGAAAAATCAGGGATGTGATTGTAAGGCTTAAAGGTGAAAAAGGTGAGTGTGTGGAAGGGGACCTGGAAAAAGCATCAGTATTGAACAAATACTTTTATTCTGTATTCACAGAAGAAGGAGAAGGTGAGGGACCACAGTTAAGCAGCATGAGCAAATATGGTAGGAAATTGGACACCAGTCCATTTATGGAAGAGAGAGTCCTAAAGGAACTCACAAAACTGAAAGTGGACAAGGCATTGGGACTGGATGAGAAATATCCTAGAACATTAAAGGAACTATGGGAGGTACTGGCAGCACCACTGGCAGCCCTATTCAATGAATCACTCGATACTGGAGTGGTTCCAGAGGACTGGAGGAATCTAGTTGTAGTCCCTCTTCACAAAAGTGGGAGTAAGGAGGAGGCTGGAAACTATAGACTAGTCAGCCTCACCTCAATAGTGGGAAAAATTATGGAATCACTACTTAAAGAAAGGATTGTGGAACACCTTGAATCCAGCGGAGCACAGGATCCAAGACAGCATGGATTCACAGTAGGAAGGTCATGTCAAACAAACCTAACTGATATATTTGGGAGACTAAGGAAGTGGATCAGGGGGAGAGCAGTGGATGTGGCCTACCTGGATTTCAGTAAGGCCTTTGATACTGTTCCGCATAGAAGACTTGTAAACAAGCGGGGCAGCCTGGGAATGGGTCACAAGGTGGTAAACTGGGTTAGGAACTGGCTGAGTGATAGAAGACAGTGGGTGGTGGTAAATTGAGCTCAGTCTTTGGAAAGGAGGGTAACCATCGGGGAGCCACAGGATCAGTTCTGGGGCCAGTCCTGTTTAATGTCTTCATAAGTGACATTGTGGAGGGGCTGGAAAGGAAGGTGTGTCTCTTTGCAGATGATACTAAGATTTGCAACAGTGTGGACACTCCTGGAGGGGTGGAAAAAATGATGAGGGGACCTAGGTAAACTGAAAGAATGGTATAGAGTGTGGCAGCTGAGAGTCAATGCAAAAAAAGTGCAAAAATATGCATTTAGGGTGCAAGAACCCAGGGGAGGATTACATGATGGGTGGGGGATACTGATGGTCACCAAGCAGGAAAGGGATGTAGGATAATCATATTGGATGACCTAAAGGTGGCCAAGCAATATGCCAAGGCTGTGGGACGAGCCAGTGGGATGCTGGGGTGCATAGGGAGAAGTATCACCAACAGAAGAAAAGAGATGGTGATGCCACTGTACAGATCATTGGTGAGGCCTCATTTGGAGTACTGTGCCCAATTCTGGAAGCCGCATCTCTGTAAGGATGTAGACAGGGTGGAGGCAGTTCAAAGTAGGGCAACTAAGATGGTGCAGGTCCTGCACCAAAAGTCATATGAGGAGTGACTGGGAGATCTCAGTATGCATACCCTGGAGGAGAGGAGAGACAGGGGAGACATGCTAGAAACCTACACATGTCTAAAGGGCATAAATAGGGTACTTAAAGGTTGTATCTTTCAGAAAAGGAGATTTTCAGGAACAAGGAGGCATGACATGAGGTTGGAAGGGGGTAGACTAAGGGTAATGTGAGAAAGTATTTCTTCATAGAAAGGGTGGTAGATGCATGGAATAGACTCCCAGAATAGATGGTGGGGGCAAACACAGTGGAAGAATTCAAAAATGCATTGGACAGGCATAGGGGAACCCTAATGATAGGAATGAGATGGTAAAGCTGGAGATCAAGTAGTGTCTGCTGCTTTTGTAGTAGGATAGGGAAAATGAACAGACTGGATGGGCCTAGCAGTCTTTCTCTGCCATCAATTTCTATGTTTCAGTGTTTCTATCACTCCATTGTTTTGAGTTTCAGCTAGTGTCCAGGCTGTGATCAAGGGTAGAATGCTGTTAAGTCACTAGCTTCCAGTTTTCTGAACTGGTCTTTGTCTGATGATTTATCCCACATTATTAAGACCAGTGTCTTTCATGTTCCTGCATTTTGAATGTCTGTATCCATCTTTTCAGTAACATAATTCTAAGAGGTGTACAGGGTCTGCCCTACAGGTGACAGATTTTATCCCAGCCTCACTATAGTCACTTCCTCTCCTCTCTGAACCTTCCAACTCTGTACTTACCCTGGAGGCAACAGCAGACCAGACTCTGAACTGACCATCCATAGACTCAAAGATGCCATTACTGGCAGGTGTAGGGGTCCCCAACTCTTCTTAATGGACCATGCCATTCAATACCATCCATGCAGTCCCACCCTTATACCACACAGCATTTCCTTTCATTCTAAAAACAATGCTTTGGCACATGTATGGTACAAAAATAAACCTTACTAAAATATTTAATTTGAAAGGTTAAAAGCGGCATTCCTGGGGTGCATAGAACCTCCTTCATAGAAAGAGAGGTTGCATAGCTTTATGCCTGGGTACTGTTTCCCTTAGACTGGTGAAAGGACAATGTTAAAAAAATCTGTTATTGTTGAGGAAGAGCATGTTAAAAATCAATACTTTTGTGCTTGGTACAGTATATATACATAAAAACATCATAACATTTTCTGTTTCCCAAGCCCTGTAAGTTTGTGTACCTCTCGCCCCAAAGAAATGCTAGATCTGCCCCTGGCTGGCTCACTTGATGCTGTATGAAAAGGAGGGCTCTATGATCAGTCGTTGACAAAAATTTTGTTGAACGACTGCACATCGAAACCAGCATTTCGACTGCATTTGCGGTCAACATACAGTTTCTAAGTTAAGGACATGATTTCTTCAAGGAGTGTTTGCCCACTGAACCCCCCCCCCACACTAAACATAATCAACTCTGACTCAGAGCTAATTAGGGAAGGGGGTGCAAGAGCCTCCGAATACAGTGCGGGGTGCAGCGCCGACACCACAGCAACCTGGCACTGTAGTCGCTGTAGTGTCGGTTGCTGTCAAAATGTCACTGTCAGAGGGGTATACCAAAAGGAGGGTGGACTTCAGCATAATGAGTGAGGTGCTAAAAAGTCACCAAGCAAAAATTACAGCAACTATGGAGATGGACCAAAAATGGACTATTATTAAGGAAGGATTAAGGGCTGCAACAGCAGTGTGCTAGATGCATGGGGAAGAACTCAAAGGTCAAAGCACCCAGCTGGTTGGGTTCAGCTCAGAGGTAGCACAGGCAGTGAGGAATAAGAAGCTGGTCTATAGGAAATTCAAGAAGACCAAGAGACTGGAGGACAGAAATAAATACCTAGCTCTGGTTAAGAAGGCAGGAAGTGTGGTTTGGAGAGCAAAGGCACAGACGGAACTACAATTAGCAGAGGGTATTAGGAAGGGGGAGAAGGTTTTCTTCCACTCAATGAGCAAGAAAAGAGACAAAAAGAAGGGCTAGTTAGACTGAGACAAGGAGATGGGTGGGTGGAAGAGATTAGGGAGAAAGAGGAGTTAATGAACGAATACTTCTGCTCTATCTTCACTAAGGAGAAAGATGGACTGTTACTGAATGGGGGCGGGGGCAAAAAGGACCAGAAAAGAGGAGGAGGACAGATGGGGCAATAGGATGGGAAAGAGTGAAGAAAGGGTTACTAGCACTGAGGATAGATAAATCACCAGGCCGGGATGGGGTACACCCTAGAGTGTTGAGGAAACTGGCAGGGGACCTTGCAGAGCCACTGGAGGACCTGTTCAGTTATTCACTGGAGTTGAGCATGGTACCAGAGGACTGGAGAATGGCACATGAGGTGCCCCTCCACAAGAGCGATCCCAGGGATGACCCAGGGAACAACAGACCAGTCAGTCTCACTTCGATAGTGTGAAAGCTTATGAAAACCATACTGAAGGAATGATAGATAGATCATCTAGAGGAACATGGTCTCCAGGATGCAAGGCAGCATGGATTTATGGGAAGGAGGTCTTGTCAGACAAATCTAATTGACTTCTTTGATTGGGTAAACAAAACAGTGGACAGGGGCCAAGCAATGCACATCCTCTACCATGATTTCAGCAAGTCTTTGACTCTATACCCCACAGGAGGCTGATCAGGAAGTTGTACCTCAGAGTCAGAGAAAAGATGGTTAGATGGGTGGGAAACTGGCTAAGGAAAAGGACCTAAAAGGTGATGGTGAGGAGCTGTCTAGCACCAGGGGGCTCATAAGTGGTGTCCCACATGGCTCAGTGCTAGGGCCAGTGCTGTTCAACATTTTCATTCATGATATTGGGGATGGTGTTAAGGGCATAATGTGTCTGCTCACGGACGACACCAAGCTCTGTGGAAGGGTGGATTCAGCTGAGGGAATACAGGTGCTTAAAGAGAACCTAAGAAGACTTAAAAGGTGGTCCAGGATCTGGCAACTTGGCTTCGTTGCCAAGAAGTACAAAATTATGCACATTGGAGCCAAAAAACCCACAACAGAGTACTTCCTGGGAGGGGTTCGAGTATCTTCTGCAGAGGAGGAGAAGGATCTGTGAGTGATGATAACTAGTGACCTGAAGCACTCTATGCAGTGCAAGAAGGCAATGGCAAGGGCAAATGGGATGTTGGGGTGCATAGCCAGAGGGACCAGCAGTAAGTGACAGGAGGTGGGATTGCCCTTGTATGGGTAACTGGTGAGGCCACATCTGGAGTACATGGTGCAGTTTTGGTGCCCTCACCTTAAAACGGATAATAACCTGATGGAGATGGTGTGGAGGAGAGCTATGAAGTTGATTGCATGGCTGCATGGTAAATCATATGAGGAAAGATTGAGGGCCTTAAACAAGTACTCCCTGGAAGGCAGGAGGGAGAGGGGAGACATGATCGAGACCTTCAAGTACTTGAAAGAGATTAACAGGGTGAACAAGGAGGGTTTCTTCAGGCTAAGCTGCAACAAAACGGTCAATGTTGTCTTTATGGACTTTTCAAAGGCTTTCTACAAATTACCACACAGAGAGTTGATAGCTGTCCTAAAAAAGCTTGAGATTGAGACTAATGTGATATGTTGGATTAAGGATTGGTTGAGTGATAGGAGGCAGAGAGTGGTGGTTAAGGGTACATATTCAGAATGGGCCCCGGTGACCAGTGGGGTTCCCCAGGGTTCGGTATTGGGGCCCTGTTTATTTAATGCATATATTTCAACCCTAAAAATGAATACCCCGAACGTTTGGCTATCCAAATTTGCAGATGATTGCAGATTGGGAACCACTGTCAACAACTCATCCGATGTGGCAGCTTTACAATCAGCTATTAGTAAAGTAGCGTCCTGGACTGAATTAAATAGGTTAAAATTAAATCTAGCTAAATGCAAAATGATGCAAGTGGGCAAAAAAAATCCATAAGCAACTTACAAAATTGGATAAGTTATTCTGTTGGATACTATTCAGGAAAGAGATTTGGGAATCTTTATTGCCCCAGATTTTTCATTTAGTCAGCATTGTACACTCCAGACAAGAAAGGCAAACCAGAATTTAAATAGTATACTCAAATACATATCCAGTAGGGAAGCCAAAGTTCTAATACCATTATTTAACTCTCTTGTCAGGCCCCATCTGGAATACTTTGCCCAGGTGTGGTCATCATATAAGCGAGAAGACATTACTAGGCTTGAAGGCATACAAAGAAGAATGACAAAAGCTGTTACTGGACTAGATAATAAATCTTATAGCGAAAGACTGAAATTCTTAGGAATGTACTGTCTTACTTATCGAAGATTCAGAGGAGACATGTGTATGCTTTATAGAACTTTAAGTGATTGCAATCTGCAGGATGAATTGGGTATTAAATTTAACAATGATCGAGTAAGCACAAGGAAGCATTCTAAACAACTCTTCCAGTCTAGGTGGAATTTAAAATTATGGAAAAAATGGTTCACCCAAAGGGTCGTGACATCCTGGAATGAATTATCTAAATCAACTATAGATAGTCCTGACATGTAAACCTTCAAAACTAGATTAGACATGGAATTTAGAAACAGGGTCTATGAATTTTGATTATCTAATATGGTTTAAGGCAAGCTATAAGGATACATCATCCATAATTGCTTGAATATTTCCTATGATTCCTATGATGACAAGGGAGCACAGATTTAAGATAAAGGGGGGGGTGTTAAAGAGGGATGTTGGGAGACACTTATTCACAGAAAGGGTGGTGACCAAATGGAACGTGCTGCCAGAAGAGGTGATTTCATCGGGGGCAGTGGGAAGCTTTAAGAGAGGCTGGGATACATATAGGGGGAGGATAAATGTCATGGTAGGGGAGGAGGAAAGGGATAGAAAAGTCAGGAAGGGGGGAGAAGGGGCAGCAGCCTAAGCTGTGAACCATATGCAACCAGCAGACTGGATAAACCAAAAGGCCTAATTCTGCTGACTTCTTCATATGTTCATATGAAAACTTCCAGAAGTTCAGGCCTGCAGTTGATCACAGGGTGGAGGCTGAGAGTGTCTTTTTCTGCCTGTATCTGTTCATTGCCCTGTGGGTTGAGGTGAGAGTGTGGTGAGGTGCATGATGTCAGCTATTGTGTGTGCAGAGCTAGGACTGCTTAACTGAACATTAGCAGTTGTAAGATCCTCTAGTTTGGAGGGGGGACTTAGTAACAGGAAGAGAGGGGACCATGGTACAAAACAATGGTGGGGGCACACTATCTGTGATTGCATTGCTGTCTTTTGTTTTTTGTTTTGTTTTATTGCTGGGGCAGGAAGTAATGCAGGAGCAGTATAAATGTGCAATGATTAGAGTAGATCTTGGCTTGCATTTTTTTCCTGTAAAAGTGATCAAATTTACAATGCGGGCTACTGTAATCATCTGCAGGCTAGTGAAATTTTTAATCAACTTGTCCTGCTGGTTAATGCAAAAAAGGTTCAATGGGTTTATGCAACTTAGTGTAGTGTTATGCTGGTGCAAAATGTGATAAAACTTTGTGGCTGTTCACCGCTTTATCCATGGGGAATACCACCCTGTAGGGGTACCGCAGGCAAGGAACCCTAAAGGAGGGTTCCACCCTTAGAACTGCCATGGGAATAATTCCTGTGGTTAAAGGTACCTTAGGAAGAAGCCCCAAGGAGAGAGAGGTGAGCTTCTGGAGGAGGAGGGGAGGATGGTGGGGCAAATAAAAAATGCTTCAGGGAGAAGCTGGAAGGCCTGCCTTTTTATAGCTCAGGCAGGGAGAGCGGCTGGTTGCTCCACCCCATCGAACCACAGGTGAAGCCTTTCAATTCGAAGGGCTGATGCAACTTACTGTAGTGTTGTGCTTGTGCAACTTGTGATAAACCTTTGTGGGTGTTCGCCTCCCTATCCACAGGGAATACCACCCTGTAGGGGTACTGAAGACAAGGAACCCTAGAGGAGGCTTCCACAGGATGATTCCCTTAGCTAAAGGTAACATAGAAACATAGAAGTTGACGGCAGATAAGGACCTCAAGGCCCATCCAGTCTGCCCATTTCTTTTTCTACCTTATGAATGTGCCATTGGCCTTTACTCTGTTAATGGTCTATCTATTTATACTTATCTGCATTGCTCCCTTATGCCCATCCCATGCCTGTTTGAAGCCCTGTACTGTATTCATATCCACCACTTCCTGAGGTAGGCCGATCCATGCATCCACCACCCTTTCTGTGAAAAAGAACTTCCTCACATTACCCATTAATCGGCCTCCCTCTAATCTCATGCTGTGTCCTCTTGTTCTGCTATTTTTCTTATATTGAAACATGATAAACTCTTTCACCTTGTTAATGCCCTTAAGGTGTTTGAAAGTATGGATCATATCACCTGTCTCCCTCCTTTGCTCTAGGGTACAACATATTGAGCTCAGTTATTCTGTCCTCATATGTTTTCTGATGCAGTCCCCGCACCATTTTGGTTGCCCTTCTCTGGACTGCCACAATTTGGTTAATGTCCTTGTGATAGTGTCTCCTCCAGTACTGCACACAGTACTCCAGATGGGGCCTAACCAGTGTCTTGTAAAGAGGGATTATTACCTCCCTCTTCTGACTTGTGATACCCCTACTAATACACCCCAGCATCCCTCTAGCCTTACCTACTGGTTTAGTGGTCTGCTTGGATGATTTCAGGTCATTGGTGATGATGACGCCCAAGTCTCTTTCTTCCCTTGTGACTGCCAGCAACTCCGTTCCCAGCCTACAGGTGGCTTCAGGGTTTCTCTTCACTATGTGCATGATCTTGCACTTCTTTGTGTTAAACCCCAGTTGCCACTCTTCTGACCATTTTGCTAGTTTATCCAGATCTCTTCTCATTCTGCCCAACCCATCTGGATCATTTACTCTGTTGCAGATCTTGGTGTCATCTGCAAACAGACAAACCTTACCCTCCAGTCCATCTGCAATGTCACTGATGAAGATATTGAAGAGGACTGGCCCCAGGACTGATCCCTGAGGTACCCCACTTGAGACTTGCATCTCTTCTGACCGTATACTGTTTACTATCACTCTCTGTTTTCTGCCCGTCAACCAGTTTGCCACCCAGTTGACCAACTTCTGACCCACCTCGAGCCTACCCAGCTTATTAATCAATCTTCTATGTGGAACAGTATCGAAAGCTTTGCTGAAGTTAAGGTAGGTGACATCAACTGCTCCCCCTTGGTCCACCACTCTGGTTACCCAGTCAAAGAAATCTATGAGATTAGTTTGACACGACCTTCCTTTTCTAAACCCATGCTGTCTTGGATCCTGTGCTCCTATGAATTCCAGATGTTGCACTATCCTTTCCTTAAGGAGTGCCTCCATAATCTTGCCCAATACTAAGGTAAGATTTACTGGTCTGTAGTTCTCTGTCTCCTCCCTGCTACCACTCTTGTGGAGCGGGATCACATGGGCCCTTCTCCAGTCTTCTGGGACCTTTCTTGTGCTCAGAGACTCACTAAACAGTTCTGATAATGGCTTTGCTAGTTTCACCCTTAGCTCCTTTAGTACCCTGGAATGTATGCCATTGGGTCCCATTGCCTTGTCCATCCTGAGCTTATTGAGCTGTTGTAGGACCCTTTCTTTTGTGGAGGGACTAGTGCATATGTCTCTCCCCCCTGTGTCCATGATGCTGAGCTGTGGGCCCTGCCCTACCTTCTCTTCAGTAAATACTGAGCAGAAGAATCTATTTATGATAGATGCTTTTACATGGTCCTCCTCCTCACATGCCCCCTTATCCCCTTTGATATTAGCAATACCCCCTCTGGACTTTCTCCTTTCACTAATGTATCTATAGAAAGTCTTGTCACCTTCTTTTACTGTTCGTGCTAGTGTTTCCTTGGTTTGGGCCTTTGTCTGCCTTACTGCCTTCCTTGCTTCCCTTAGGGAAGTTTGGTATGCCCCCTATCTTCATCCTGCTGCATTCTCCTTATATTTCCTGAAGGCCAGCCTTCCTTGGCTCATTTTTTTCTGCTACTGTTTTTGAGAACCAAAGTGGTTTCCTTCTTCTTTTGCACTTCCTTTTCTCACTAACACAATGGGATGTTGCTTCAAGTATTGCATCTTTAATGCTTGCCCACTTTGCCTGTACCTCCTCACCTGTATTTCTTTTTGCCAGGGCTAGCTTAACTCTGTTGGCCATCTTATCAAAGTCAGCTCCTCTGAAGTCCCATATTTTTGCCTTGGAATGGGATGATTTAGTTCTATACCATCTGAGGGTCACTGGCCCCCAGGTGACCTTCTACCTGGAGAGCTGTGATCCTTTCCTTGTTAGAGTCAGTTCTAGATCTAGGATAGCCCTGTCTCTTGTGGGTTTTTGTACTAGTTGTTTGAGGCCTTCCCCCTGCAGGAAATCCAGCATGTGTCTAGTTCTGGCAGATGTCCCTGCTGGTATTGACCAATCTGTATCTGGCATGTTGAAGTCTCCCATTATCCGAACCTCCCCTTTAGCTGTCATATTTTGTATGTCTTCTAACAGTAATGTGTCTATGCCCCCCCCCCCCCCGGTCAGGAGGCCTGTACACAACCCCAGTTCGTATAGCTGTCCCATTTCCTGTTTCCAGGGTGACCCACAGTTCTTCTGGCTCCTTATGTGTATTCTAAATTTCTGTAGCTTTGATATTTTCTTTGACATAAAGGGCCACTCCACCCCACCCTCCTTTTTGCACCTCGGTCTCTTCTGAACAGTACATAGTCAGGTACTGAAGTCTCCCAAGTGTGGTTACTGGTAAACCATGTCTCGCTAATGGCTACTATGTCCAGTTTAGCCACTGTCATTATTGCCTGCAGGTTTGGGATCTTGTTTCCCAGACTGCGGGCATTTGTGTACATGATTTTCCATTGGCCAGATTTCAGTGTGTTAATTGTTGGGTGTGGTCCGGTGTTTCCCCGTGCATCGTATGGGGAGCCGGTCCTTTTTCCTTACCTGGTGATGAAAATGCACTACAAACATGCTGAACTCCTGTTTGACCACTAGCTGAGGGGGGAGGGGTGTTCTTTCCATTCGACGTATGGGGTGCTGCACCCCTCTCCCCATTTGCTAGTTTAAATATTCTGCAAAAATGTCAAACTTCTGCCCCAATGCACTGACTCCCTCCTTAGTCAGATGCAGTCCATCAAATCTAAAGAACTTTCGCTCCCAAAACTGTTGCCAGTTCTGTACAAATTTGTGTCCTTTTTCCTGGCACCAGCCCTTAAGCCACATGTTTAGCTCCCCTATCTCCCCTTCTCTGACCTTCTGTCCATCTGCCCCCCTCTCCCAGACTGGCAGGATCTCAGAGAAGGAGATGCCAGACGAAATGGATGATAGTTTGTCATCCAGCCTGGTCAGGTGTTCCTTGGACTCCACAACTGACTGGCTGGTGAGATCGTTAGTCCCTACGTGTACCAGGATGTCAATGTTTTCTCTTGCTTCCTGAACAATTTTAGCAATGCGGCCAGTGTCTCTCCACGCTGATGTACCTGGGAGACATCTGACCATTATCCCTTGCTGGAAATACATATCAACTCCATGAATCATGGAGTCTCCTATGATCAGAAGTTTTTTGGATTTCCTTTTTGCTTTTTTGTTTTGGTTCCTGTTTTGGAGGAGCTTTGTTGTGCTAGCTCCTGTGCTGCAGTGTCCTGCTCGGCAGTGTCCTCTGCCCCTTTGTTTGATTTCAGAGATAGAGGCAGATACCTTTTTGTAGTTTTTATATGGTTTGTGGAGGTGGTATGTTGGAGAGCACTGAGTGATGGGGCACCTGATTTGCCCCTCATAACCACCTGCCAACCTCCCGGACCAACTACCCTCTGTGGTCGAGGTGCTTCTGTTGGATGTTGGGGAAATGGCGGGCAGTTCTTATAATATATTTCCTCTTGAATATGCAATTTGAGGGACCTAATCTCTACCCATGCTGCCTGGAACTGAGCCCTTAGATCTCCAATGGCCTGGCATGTAGGACAGTGTCCTAAATCCTGTAAAACTGCCTTTCTGAAAAGTGTTCCACAGTACCTGCAGTTAATGATATCCATTCCAGATAAGTTGTTGGGTTTATAACCTGGCCAGAGTAATTAGAAGGAAGAAAATGAAAGCAAACATTTGATTTTGTGTTTTGTTTGTTTGTTTTTGTTTCACTTGTTATAACAAGTTAAATTACTAGTGGCCCTGTAAATGAGGTCACTGTATGGATACCCCTCTGATCTGCCTCTTCCTGCTTTGCTACAGAAAATGTTACGACTGTGCTACCCTATAAAAGGAGTGTAGTGTGGGGTGGTTGGGGATGGGGTGGGTTGTTGGGCACTTCCCCTGCTGAAAAAGAAGAACCACGGATGAAAGAAACAAGGAGGTAAGAGCAGAAACAATCAGCCAGCAACAAATGCAGTAGCCCTGAAAGCTTATCCTATTGATACATAAAACTATAAAACCTGTAAAGCACCACTTGTAATAATTTCACAGAATATGTACCCTGTAAGAAACACTTTGCTATAGAGAAAAATAAAGCAGTAACAGAAGACATACCTTGCAAAAGACAATTTGAATCAGAAGATTACAGCAGTTATCTGTAATCACACACCTGTAGGCACACCCTGTAATAATGCAGCAGAAGGTATACCCAGCAACAACAATTTGACAGGAAGGAGCCCCAAAAAGAGTGTAGAGCAAAAGCATTGCAAAAGGGATGAGTAAGTCACATGTATTGAGGACCTTCAGGTAAGTCATGTTGGTGTCTTGTATTTAGGACCTTGATGTAGGACAGCAGGAGACATTGGGAAGGTATAGCAGCCTTTGCGTAGGTCTGAAAGATTAGATAGCAAAAGGGCGTGACTACCTAAGGAGAGAGTGAACAGCAAAGGAGGGTCACCATCCACCTTCATCCAACAGCAGAAACCTATCTAAGCTATCTAGGGAATATATTATTATAACAATTTACGAGATATTATGACCTTTGGCGAGGAAGAGAGGAAAAAATCCCTTTGAGGAGGAAACTTTTGGGGATCCAAGGCCTAGGTCGCCTTCCCTCCAAGCTGTTGGATATTTTGTTTAGTGGTGGCTCTGCTGCTGCAATTTAGAATCCTAATTCAGCATAGGTGGAAAATATTCCAATTTGGAGAGAGGCTCTCACTCTATCCCTCTAACAGGAATGCCATGAAAGGTTGTGAGCGCACTCTGCAACAACAGAGTACTCCAACTCAGGAGTACTGTCCCCCAAGCTGGGAGGAGGAGGAGGGTGAAGACTGCTGAGGCACTTAGCCAGCCTATTGATCTAAGGACAGACCAAGTGAAACAGAAGTGGTCTTAGAGAGCATGGCTTAGAAGTTGCCACCAAACCAGCTTGGCCAACTAAAGGAGCACCCCTTGGGCTTATGGGCCCCACCCCATTGCAGCTGAAGTCTTAAATTCTACATCATGAGGTGCCACCGATATATCTGCATAGCTAAAGCTCCACCCAGAGCTAGGACATTCCCACTATATGCCAGATAAGATGGACCCCCACCCTGAGTTTCCCATGCTCAAGATATGGACTTCGGAAGTGCAGAGTGAGACTGTCGGTCACAGGGCAGGCCCTGAGCCATGGTAATCAATGGTCATAACTGGCATGCCTCCAGTTTTTTGAAGGAGATCATGAATTCACCTGTGAAACATGTTTGGACCCTCACATAGATCATGAATGCTTTTGTTTTGTTATGTTGTACATGCTTTACTTTCTTGTATTCTTTTCTTTCTTTTCTTATATTCATTTCTTTCATTTCTTATGCATTTCATTTCACAGCTAGAATGAGATACCCTCATGTAGGCAAGTCACGACATGTAAGTCACCCATATAGTACAAGGTAATGCATGCCAACCTGTTCAATTGGGGAAACCAAAATTATTTGTGAAATTCAGCATTAATGTACATTATTAGACACCGAAGTAAAGAAGGTAGTCCATGATGTAGTAAATTAGATAATCTGGTGCATATAGTCACATTCTTTTATATCTTTTGTGCATATGGTATATTAATAAGATATATAGCATAGCTAAAAATATATAGGCACGACATATTCATTTATATCTTTCAGGTAAAGATAATTTCTCATTACTGTGAAATGACTGAGGTTGTACATTTATACACTTGAAGTACTGTTCATAAGAAATGCAGCAGAATGATAAAACAGATAATGATCAAGTTAAATTCATGGATTTGCCCATCTGCTTGCTCCTGCTCAAATTATTTTGATTACTAAGGAGCAGGGTTAAAATTCATAGAACCTACATAAAAGCTTGCTCCTTTGGCTACCTGAAAACATGATTCCCTGCTGCAACACACAGTACTCCGCAATGGGAATAACAATGATGCCATGAGCAGACACTATGACATAGAGATAGACATTGACTTTAACTGTCAGTAGATCAACTATGATTCAAACTATAGAGCCAAAGTATTTGTGACATTCAGAATTGCCATTATTTTCAGTATTAGTCACTTTAGTGAAATTAGTCGGATGCACATTGTCACAGTCTTGAAAAGGTTTCTTTTTACTGTGCAAATTTAGAACTATTTGCCGTTTGAATGTGCAAAAAATTTGACCTGTTAATGAGTAGTGAATCATCAGTTTAAGAGTTTATGGTTCATTTTACATCCCATTAACTTTTGCTTTGGAGGAACGGAAACATTGAAAATGTTGTCCAAGAGGAATGCAGTACAATGATGAAATTACTAAGGAGTAAAGTTAAAATTCATAAATTGTACATAAATGTTTGCTCCTTCACCAAATGTTACCAGAGGAACTCCATATGCTGAGAGAGGGAGGCTGTAAGGGTTACCACCTGTCCTGATTTTCTCAGGACAGTCCTTTCCACTAAATGTTGCAGAAAACTACAATACCTTAACTAAAACTCCTTAAAATGATAAGAAACAATAGAAGCAACTAAGAAACTACTGCAGTTGGCCTTAATTCTGATTATATAGAGAAGACAAGTCTGTTGCATCAGTCGAGGTTATATACTATCCTGCGAAAAATCATGTTTCAGTAAGAAATGTCCCACTTTGGGCTTTTTAAAAGGTGATAACCCTATTGTGTATTACTGAAAAATGTTCCCATAAAGAACTTGAAATCAGTTAAAATTCAAAGGTGTTACACATAAACACTTGAAATGCCATCCTAGGATGGGCTGAGCAAGAGTAAATGGCAGAGAGCAACAGGGAGCCGTTAGAAAGGAAGCACATGAGAATTGAAAAGATGAGAGCTGTAGCTGCTTAGTGAAGCCAGGTATCGAGAGAAGCCGGGTCTAGGTGCAAGCAATTAAAGGTAGATGTGCATAGGAGACTGTGCTACAGCCTTGGAATACAGCAGGTGGAGCTGAACGCATACGGATAGCAATTGCAATTGAACTAAGGACTTGCAAAAGTATGATGAGTAAATGGGCTGCTGAGAGACACCGATCGAAGCCAAGTGTAAACAGTTAAGGGTAGGAGTTCACAGAGAGACTGCTACAGGCAGGGAAACAACAAGTGGAACTGGAAAGCACATAGAGAACAAATGCAGGTAAACGGTGAGATTACTAAAAGTATAATAAAAGCAGATGTGGAATGCTAACTGAAAGAAACAGCAGTATGTATGCTTGGATAGCATACACAAGCAACTGGGACACAGGAGGCTAGAAAACTAGAACCCCACAATAAAATAAAATGAAAAGGAACACAAGCAGGAGATCAGGAGGGAACAGACACAAACAACGAAGACAGAAGCACAGACTGCAGCCAGAGGTGAAGCAAAATACAGACCTAGGAGAGGAGGAGAAGCACAAACCAAGCAGAAGGTCAACACTAATGAGCAGAAGTCCAGCACAAACCAGTCCAACAGAGCCTCCAGCTGCAAAGAAAAAATGCATCAGGGAGAAGCTGGAAGGCCTGCCTTTTTAATGCTGAGGCAGAGGGTGTGGCTGGTTGCTCCACCACATTGAACCACAGGGGAAGCCTTTCAATTAAAGTTCACACCTGCCAGAAATATCCTTTTTGTGAACTAAAATGTCTGGGAAGGGAGAAGAAGGGCTGTACTTAACTGTGGTAGGAGAAGGGTCGGCCATGGGACTAGTCCTGGCCACCAGGGAAGGCCTACACTATTTTTTTATTAACTGGCAGAAGATCAAAGTAATCTTGAAGTTGCCAGAAATGTTGGTTTGGTCAAATCCAAGGCAAATGTACTGTTTTTTGGCACATTCACTGAATACAAATTTGGCATTGGCTAATCCTTAATCAACACATATACTGTACATGTATTTGTCATTGAATAATCCCATGTTGTGTTATGTGGTTAAAATAGTTGCAGGATAACTTTGAACTAGTGCTAATAGACAGTTTCATTACTTGTCAGTAACAATAACTCTTCGAAAGAATATCTTCCATAGAGTCACATCTTTGGAACTGTTAGACAGTGACATTGGGAACAAAAGGACATTTTTGCCTAGCTTGAGCTACCAATGTTAACACATATTGGTGTCACCTCTGTAACGTGGGTGGCACCATCCCTCCTCAGTTTATCAACCGAGACATGCTCAGAGTCATTTCATGCTAACAGGAACTGGGAGACCAGAACTACAGTCAGGCACATGGGAGAGGTGACAGTTCTAGAAAACATAAAAAGCCCATCCAGGGATGAGAAACGGAGAAGACCCAGCATGCAAGAAAAGGCAAATTTCTCACAGTATGGCACCTGAAGTACAAATGGGGGTAGGTTGGTGAGTGAGTTGCAGCTCTATGGAGGAGATTCTCATTAAGAACTACCGCTTCTAATAGGTAACAGGACTATCTTTAAGGATATCTTCCTCCATAGAGCCATTCCATGGCAATAATTCCCAAGTAGTACATAAAGCAAAATGAGAGGAAGGCCCCATAGCAGGGACCCATAGGGCCCTAAGACAGAAACTTGGAGGATGGCAAGGCCAAAGCCAGACTGTCTGTGGGACACCAGGTCTAGACCCTAATGCTTAGTGGAAGTGTGGGCAGAACTCCATGTGGTGACACAGCATATATAAGCAGCCTAAACATTATGAAAACAAGCCACAGAAGCAGCCATACCACACGGGGCTGTACATAAATGGTACCAAGAAGCTCCTCATGGTGCTTCTGGTAACAAAAGGAAAAATAAGATGCCAACTATCTGGAAAGGCACTGTTTAGATACAGTGGCATTCACCATCTGGGGGGGGACAAAACACAAAGTTGTGAGGGCAGTCCTTAATATGATCAATATAGAAGCATATAGTTTGCGATAGAAGCGTAAACTTTGCAACTTCTAGTACCATTTTTGTCTGACTTCAGGGCAAATCAGGAAACCTTTCAATTTAATCCCCATAGGTCTGTGACCCCTAGGAGCATGTAACACCCAGGAGCATGAGGACCACAGGAGCAGGATGATGGAATCTGCTCTGGGCATTTGTAGAGATTTTCCAGGTCAGTCTGCAATTCTGCAGGGAACACTGACCAGGGAGGGGAGGCTAGGCTAAGCAGATAGTAAGAATGGCAGTGAAAAAATCACTATAGGCACTATACCAGCTCTGGGGTAGGACTACTAGGGGACAGTATAACACCAATAGGTACTACATCCTATCTGAGGTAGGCATATATAGGCACTTGCAGAAAAGGAGTACGCTGCTAGGCAAAGCAAGGTTTTTAGGGGGATAATGCTAGATATCTCCTTAGGGAATACCTGAGCATAAAAAAAATAGGGATGGAGGGTAGTCATAGAGATT
Source organism: Neoceratodus forsteri (assembly GCA_016271365.2). Taxonomy (NCBI): domain Eukaryota; kingdom Metazoa; phylum Chordata; order Ceratodontiformes; family Ceratodontidae; genus Neoceratodus; species Neoceratodus forsteri. The sequence goes on along the minus strand of CM057449.1, from coordinate 574,605,595 downwards.
AGCCAACTGTATTCATTGTGAAGGGTGACCATTCCCTCGGCCATGCTCTGGAGGATGGGGTACTGACCTATTTACCTGAGGTTTGAGGAGCTTCTTCATATCTGAGGGCATCTCAGTGAGAAATATTCCTGCTGTGCAGACAGTTGAACTGGAATCCTGAACCACTGCCCACTTCCCCCTTTCCCCAGAGATCCTCTGGCCCCGGAGAATGGAGAATAGTGGAAGGGATGAAAGGTGGGAAAAAACAGTCTACAGATTTGAGACTATGTCCTCCATAGTGACCACAAACAGATTTGAACAGCTGGAGGAGGCACAGTTACCCAACTCCATCAGGGGAGGTTGTTGGCCAGTCATAAATGATGGTGACACTTGGGAAGCATTCCCCAGCGAGGCAGAGAGAGGAACAAAAGAAACAGCCAGAATTTTCATAGTAGGGAACTCTATGGTTAGGTGTACAGAGAGGGTAGTCTGGGGGGAAAAGAAGGAGGGAAGGGAGACCAGATGCCTGCCAGGTGGCCATTAGAGACCGGGAAAGAATAGGGGGGATGATAGCTAGGATGGGAGAGGTCATGTGTCACATATCCTTGCTTACTTGGGTACAAATGACCTGGCAAATCAAAGTTTGTAGTAAGTTAAATCTCACTTCCAGAGGTAGGAATAGGAGCTATAGGTGAAGTAGCTTCGCTAGCCTTTTCAGAAGTGCTATTATTTGGGGCAGAGGAGAGAGCAGGATGAGCAAGGTGAGACAGGACAAAACTGAAGCATACAACGTCTGGTTAAAGGGGCTGTTTCAGGAAGAGGGATATGGATATGTGGTAGATTGGAGTAACTTTTGGGAAAGAAGGTTATTTAAAGGAGACTACTTTCATCTTACAAGGGAGGAAACAAGCACACAAGAGAAGAAGTTGATGTTTTTTGTGGATAATTCATGGACAATCATTTAAACTAGAGAAAGAAAAAGAATCAGAGAATACTCTAGAAGGGTGAAGACAGGGAGTACCTAGCAAGGACTCTTCTAAAAATGGGAAGGCTACTGGGGGTGCCAGTGATGGCAAGAGCAGGAGCTAAAAAAGTTTAGGAAGGGGTGAAGTTATGGTCACAGTAATTCAGCTAGCTGGAGGAGAACTGGGAAGAATAAAAAGGTTGCAGAGCGCAAGGATCTGAGAACAGGTTATGTGAAGGCTAATAGGAAGGGTGTTTTCCTGAATGCCAGGATCCTAAATAACAAAATCATTGATCTACAGAAAATGGTGGCTGAAGCTGAGTTACATTTGGTAGTGTAACCCCTAGGTGGCACTATCCCAAGTGCTACTACCCCTGCCTGCTTGACTACGGACGGGTTGAGGGGCCTAGGTCCTATGGCGAGTGCCTCCACCCAGAGGTCAGGGTTTGTAGTGGTTAGACTAGCTTGGTCACAGCCCTCTGGGACACTGAGACCCCCCTTTTATTCCCTCTAGTGGCTCACACAGTACAATCGGAGTTACAGCCCCAATACCCCAATGCCATACACACTGTTCACTCATATAGATACCACTTACCCTCGAGACTGATTTTGCAGCACATCTCTGAGGACCCCCTGTAAAGTAAGGTTAAACAACATACACAGCAAAACACAATACTGTTTCCATAAGTACCAACACCACAGACAGTATATAGTATAACAACAACAAATCTGATTTATTTAGGGGACAGTAACAAGGAGGGGGGCAATCAGGTTGATTTGGTTTGGAAATATTCAAGTCACAGTACTGTGTACACATACAGGGTCTGAAAAGTCACACTCTGGGTACCCAGGTTGGGGGGGACTAGCCAGGTCCGTTGCCTGGGGTTGGCTGGCAGGTGCAGATGGATAGGGCCCTGTAGAAGAAAATATATGCACAACACCCAATTGTAATCCGGAGCTGGAGGGCTCAGTCCATGAAACAGTGAAACAACAAGAATTGGGTGACACACTTGTGATTGAAAACAAGCTGCAGGGGAATACCCTGATTTGTACTTACAACACCCAAGCTGAGGATCAGATGGAGAATGTCCTTCTGGATTGCCAGAAGAGCAGGGCATGAGGACAAGGTCCTTGTGACTGGACCCCACTGCAGTTGATAGCAAATGGATGTAGTCCGAATTAAGCTGGGGGTTTACTTCCAGCTTCAGCACACAATTCACTGTACAGGGGATTTGAAATGGCGATTCCCCACAAGCACTATGCACATTTATATGTAAAAGGAAAGTACAATACCAGGCAGGCTGCTCCTCGATCCTGATCGCAATTGCTGCAAAATACCCGAGAACACACACAGCAGCTTCAGTTCCTGACAGACCGAGCGCGACTCAGCAATTTCTCCAGTCTTCTACAGGGTAAGCCTGGTTTCCACACTTCTAGTGCTTCTTTCTCCTCACAACTTGGATTCAGTCCAAACTGGCACTCACAAAGGCTGCAGACTGAAACTCAGGGCCTCACACGTGCTTACCACTCGAAACTATATACCGCAGAAGCACACAGCTCCTGCTCTCTTCACTGCCACAACTGATCTGATCTTTCCAGTCACAGAGCAGGGCATTTCCTTTAGCTCCACACTATTCTGTTGGCTGCTTTAGCTGTCACTCACAATAAGACTCCCTCTGTTGGTAGAAAAAGGCGCCAAGGTCAAAACTACATTTCCCAGAGTCGCTGCCCATACAATCCCCTTGTGGCTGGCTCAAAATTAAGAGTCCAAGTTCTGATTCATCCACAGGGTCCATTTTAGGGAACCCTTAACCCAATTGGCTCAGCACAGCAGTTTAGGTCCAAAATGGAGGAGGTAACATACACAGAGTCCCTGCTGCAAGAAAGGCAGGTTAGACAAACTGCATTTTTCTTAACACATTAACTGGTTTCAGGCAAACAGTTACATCTTTCATTTAGGCTCCCTCTGTGCTCTTAGCGACTGCAGAAGTGAAGCGATTTCTCCACAGCTCGGGCGGGATTCAAGCATTAAATACACAGTCTCCCCATACAAACTAATTAAGTCTGCAAGCAGACAGCTCTTAAAGAGACAGTACACAGAGGCTCAAATAGCACTCACTTGGAACCACATTTAAACAGCTCAGACGCCGAACACCGCCCAGACTTGGAGCATTCAGGCAAGCTCCTGGAAGACTTTTGGGAACCCCCATTTGAAGGGGGGTTACACCAGCCATCACAGAGACATGGGCCACAGGGAACAATTAATAGGATTTGGCAGTTGCAGGGAATTTCCTGTACAGGAGGGACAGGGGCAATGGTAAACGAGGGCAGATTAGCCCTCTACACAAGGGAGGGTATTAAAACTAATGAGGAAATGGCTATCAAGAAGGAAGAAAGGAGTGTGGAGTCAATTTGGGTACAGCTAACCATGACTGTTGTTAAAAGGGTTAGCATGGAAGTAGTTTATATTCCACCCAGGCAAAGGGATCAGGGAGAAAGGGGATTGGGTGGGAAAATTAAGATGATTGCAGCAAAAGGGAACCTAGTGATAGCTGAATCTGCTTGAAATTGACTGGGATATTCCAGTGGCCAGGAGGTGGTGGGTGGGGTGGCAGTTAGAGAACCACTAGTGTCAAGTGATCCAAATTCATTGTGGCTTGAGATGGCTGTGGGGAACCTGGACCCTCCCCTCAAAGGTGGTGATTCTGGACCTCAAATGGGCAGATTTTTACAAAGATAAGAGAAAGAGAAGGGGACAAATATGATTGGTATAGATCAGATCAAGGGGTTAGGACAAACATAGGGAATTATCAAGGGGGCAATTCTAGAAGCAACAGACTCTTGAGCCATGAAGGTTTTAAAAAGGAGCAAACTTATGAGACAGTCTGGTTCTCTTGTGATATGAAGGAGGCTGTGGGAGTAAAAAGGAAGTCCTTCATAAGGTACAAGGTGGCTAAAGGGGAGAAGAAATTAGGGGAATATCAGGCAGAGCTAAAGGAGTTGAAAGTGGCAGTAAAAAAGGTGAAGGTAGACGCAGAGCTGTGTATTACTGAGGGTGTGAAGGGAGTGAAAAAGTAATTTTGCAGATACATTCAGGAAAAAAGGAAGGCTAGGGTAGGGGTGTCAGGCTAGCTGTGGGGCAAAAAGTGCTGGAAGATGACATTCAGAAAGCCACAGTCCTAAACAACTATGGACCTCAACTGCAAAGTGAGATCAAGGCAGTCACACAGGTGGGGGTGCAGAAAGTGGGGAGGGTGGTGATCATGGCTGATTGAGGAGGGAAAGAATTAACAGTCCTTAGGGTGGACATGGCACCAGGCTAAATGGGCAGCCCCCAAGGATTTATTTATCTAAAATGTTGGTAACTGGGAAAGGCACCATGAGCCGAGGCTCATTTCCAGGTGCGACCAGGGGGAAGGGGGAGTGGAGTATATATGGATACACAAAGCATGGTAATATCATTGCAACAGACCATTATAAAACTAATACACACACAAGTGGTCCCAAAATAGGAGACAGACATAGTATCTGAGATTTATATATAATGAGATAGATACAGTGCAAATTTACAATTCTTATGATAAATTAGTGCAAAAAGCATAGAGAAAGTGAGAGCCAGTGCCAGTGTCCTATGCTGAGGCAACAGCCAGCGTTAAAGAACAGGAGATAGTTGGGGAGACAATAGGATAAAAGAATCGATAAAGGTATGGGAAGTGGGGAGAGGAAGGGGAGGGAGGAGTGAGATGCCTAGAGTGGCAATAAGAGATTAGGGCAAACATGACAAAAGTATGAAGATCGTGGAGGGGAGTGTGTGGAGGGGAGGGAAAGGGGAGCATATCTCTCAACTGTCCCTGATTTTCAGTGACGTCCCTGATTTTGCCTCAAAATTTTCCTCTGTCCCTTGTAAAATTTCTGTTTTTGTGACTGAGCAGTGGGGATTGTAAGCATAAAATAATGCTAAACATTAAAGTTACAGACTAGTTCTTCATCAGAAAATGCTTCTTACACTAATTCCCTTATCCCTAACAGTTTTCTGAGTTAGTATTACCAAGTTTTAAGATGTGTCCCTGATTTGGGATCTCTGTCCCTGATTTTTTTTAAGTCTTGTTTTATGAGGCAAGAGGTTGAGAGGTATGAAGGGGAGGGAGGAGGCAGTTGCTGAAAGTGACAATAAGAGATTAGGACAAAGGTGACAAAATTGTGAAATATGTGAAGGGAAGGTGTGTATGGAGGGGTGTTATCAGGGTGCTTGGAGGAGGGGTGCTGTCAAGGAGGGCCAGATGGGGGGCAGCTACAGGGGTGAGGGGGACCCTTCAGCTGCTGTTTTAGTGCAGCTTGAGTAGGGCCAAGGCAGAAGCGCTGGGCAAGTTAACTAGATAACTAGGGAACTTGCTTCTGAGCTGGCAGGGCCCTTGTCACAGTTATTTAACAACTCATCATAGTCTAGGATAGCATCAGAAGGTTGGACAACTCTGAACATAGTCCCACTACACTAGGGGAAGGACCCAAGCAACTATGGACTGGTAAGCCTTAACTCCATCATGTGAAAATTGATGGCGACGATTGTGATGGAAAGACTAGTGGTCTATTAGAGAATATAGGGCTGTAGAACACAGGCAGCATGGGTTTGTGTCAGGAAGATCATGTCATACATATCTGATTGTATTTTTCAACTGGGTAATTAGGGCAGTGGGCAGAGGCCAGGAGGCAGATTTGCTCTACTTTAACTTTAGCAAAACGTTTGATTCCATGCCACATGGGAGGCTGCTCAAAAAAGATGAAGGGCTAAGGAGCAGAGAATGGATAAGCTAAGTGGGTTAGAAACTGCTTAGGGGAAAGGCAGCAGAGAGTGGTGTTTAATGGGGTCAAATCTGGGGACGGGATGGTCACAGAGGAGGTGCTGCTGGAATCAGTCTTGGGATCAGTCTCCTATTAAATATGTTCATTAGTGACATATGGGAATGTAAAGTATACAGGGTAATATGTGTCTCTCTCTGCTGATGAAACAGAGTTCCATGGCAGGGTGAACAGTGAGGATGGGGTAACGGAGCTTTGGAGGGATCAAGAAGACTTGAGAGGTGTTGAAGGTCCAGCAGTTGAGATTAAACTCCAAGAAGTGCAAGGTGCTGCACTTAGGAATTAGAACCCATGCATGGAGTACTGGATGGGAGGGCCGCTGCACCAGAAGAGAGAGGGTGTGCCAACACAAGGTTGACACCACCACTGTGAACACCAGCACAGCAACAGAATTCTCCTGTCAGTGGCAAGTCGCTGTGCTGGTACAAGGAGATAACCGGCAGTTCGGCTCCCGGTGTTGCACTCCCCCGGTCCAACTCCAACTCGGAGTTATATATCTAGAGACCAGGGGTGTGTGGAGGGTGGAGTCCCCCACATGGGGGTTCAGGGGACACAGCCCCCCAGTAGAAACACACCGGCATCCCTGATGGCACAATGCCGATAATCGGCATTGTGTCTGTCGCTGTTGGGGATGTCGGTGTGAGCGCTGTCACAGCGCTATGGTAAAACCAAGAGATAGAACTAGAAGTCCTCATCAGTGATTCACTCCAGCAAACCAGAAAGTGCAACACGGCCTATAGCAAGGCATCTAGGAAGCAGGGGGGTATAGGGAGGGAATTTGACAATGGGGGGAGTGGATATTGGAGACAGGCTCCGGGACTGCTCTCCATACTGTAGTAGTGTACAGACCTCCAGCACAGGGAGAGGACTTGGATAAGGCACTAGGGGAAGCCATCAACAGAATGATGAGTAAGGAGGGGGGCTGTTAGTTGGTGACTTCAATCTGCCAAACCTGTATTGGAGTCTTACAACTGCAGCTTCAGCAAGGAGTAGAGTCATCCTTGACTCCCTACAAGGAACTTTTCTCAGGTAGCTAGTCAAAGAACTCACTAGGAATGAGAAAGTGCTGGACCTGGCACTTACAAATAGGGACAGTGTTGCAGACATCCCAGTGGGAGGTCCACTGGGTACCAATGATCACCGTACAATGCGAATTAACATAAAGAGAGGAACAGATGCTAACCTCACGAGGATGATTGTCCTGTAAGTTAAGAGGGTGGATCTTAAAGAAATGAGGACTGCCTCAGAAACTGCCTCAATGGGTGGGATTGCCACAGTGAGGTAGAAACACAGTGCAGAAATACTGTTGTAATCCCCCTACAAATGGGGGTTCCCGAAAAGTCTTCCTCAAGCTTGTCTAAATGCTCACTGCTAGGTTGGTGTCCTGCTTTTTAGCAGTTTAAATGTGATTGCCAGAGAGTGCCTGTATAGCCTTTTTGTACTGTCTTTTAAGAGCTGCCTGGATTGCACTCATAAGTAATCTGAGAGGGAGCTCTGTTGAAAGATGTAACTATTTGCTGAAAATCATTTAGAGTGATTTCACCTTCTCTAACCTTGTAGCTCATGATAGACTGCCTCCCTGGCCTACCTGCTGTCTTGACCTCAGATGCCTTCTGGGTACTGCCATGGTGAGAAGACAACCAGCCCTTAGGCCCTCGGTTAGTGGTTCCCCTCCCCCCATAAGGTTTCTCCCCAGCTCTTCCTAGTGATACTGGCCCTTCCTGGTGACATTGAGCTAAACCCTGGTCCAGCCTATCAGGCCTCTTTAATCCCTGAATGTTGGAAATTGGGAAAGGGGTTAAAAATTGCTCACCTTAACATTCTCAGTCTATTACCCAACCTTGATGAACTATCTTCCTGGGTCATCCACTGTAAGCCTGATATACTAGGCATTACAGAGTCCCAGATGAAACCCTCAATACCAGACTCGGCCTGTGTACTTCCTGGCTATGAGTTTATTAGACAAGATCGGCCGGGGAAAAAAGCGAGGGGGTGGTATCCTAATTTACTATAAGAGTCATCTGAGAGTATCTGTAGTAATCCATCAGCAGTCCTCCCTTTCTTCCTTTGAGCTGCTGCACACTGTGTTGTTACTTGTAAATACAAAGAAGCTGCATGTTGTATGCACATACAATCCCCTCAAGGGTGGTCTGTCTGGACTTACTCACCTCCTGGATACCATTGGTCCTTATGTTGGGAACAATGAACTTTTGATTCTGGGAGATGTGAACTTAAACTGGACAGGAGGTAACTCCAAGCAGTTTGAACCTCTGTTGGCAAGTCTTGCCCTGAATTAGCTTATCCAGGAACCCACTACATGGTCTGCAAAAGGCTCCCTACTGGACTGGGTTCTATCAAACCATCCAGATAGGATCAGCTCCGCTGGAACCCTACCTGACTCTATCTCAGATCACACCCCGGTGTTTTGTGTGTGGAAAGTCCCCTCACCAAAAATTCCCCACAAAATCATTCATGTTAGGGATTTCTCTAGGTTTGATCTGGGGTCATTTTGTGAAGATCTGAGGATCACTGACTGGTCAGGAGTGCTTAGTGCCCATGACCCCTCCACAGCTGTCTCCCAGTTTCTCACTGTTTTTGGTGCCCTGCAGGACAACCATGCCCCTCTTATTAGGCGGAGAGTAAGGGGGTCTGCCACAAAATGGCTGCACGGGAGCCTCTTAGCCCTCATGCGTGCAAGGGATAAGTGTTGGGCTCACTTCAAAAGCACGTTGGATCAGGCCATCTTCCAACAGTATAGGAAGCTCAGAAATGAGTTCAAAAAAAGCCATCAGGGCGGCAAAAAATGAATACTGTAAATCTGCCCTGCTTAGCTCTGCTAAGGACACATGAAGGTTCTGGAGGAACATAAAAAACTTAGTCATCGGCTCCTCCAACTCTGGGGTATCTGATATGATCATTGGTGGGTCAAGTTGTAATAATCCACTTACGATTGCTAATGCTTAAAATTCCCACTTTTCTAACTTGTCTGCACTTACTTCCCTTTTCCCTGCTATAAAGAATATCAATGGCTCCTCGACCTCTGTCCCTCAGAAGGTTCACCCCCTCTCACCCATTATTTTATCTCCAGTCTGTGTCTGTCATGGAGGCGCAAAGACTTCTCTCTGGTCTCTCCCCACACTCCGGCGCTGGCCATGATAACAAGGAGCCCAAGCTTCTGAACCTGGGTGCTCACTACATTGCCATCCCAGTGGCACATATCTTCAACCTGTCCCTTGCCACTGATGTCATCCCTGGCATTTGGAAAGTAGTGAGGATTGTCCCTGTTCCAAAGCAAGGTAACCCCAAAGTCCTGGACTACTATCGTCCAATTGCCATCCTATCGGTCATTAGTAAACTCTTAGAGAAAGCTGTGGCCGAACATGATAACATGGAGCCCATGCTTCTGAACCTGGGTGCTCCCTACATTTCCATCCCAGTGGCACATATCTTCAGCCTATCCCTTGCCACTGATGTCATCCCTGGCATTTGGAAAATAGCGAGGATTGTCCCCGTTCCGAAGCAAGGTAACCACAAAGTCCTGGACAGAGTACATTCAGGCTCATAAGTTGCTGTTCCCTGTGCAGCATGGCTATCATAAAGGGCACGGCACGACCACAGCCCTTGTCTCTGTCTCTACTAGCATCAGGGTGGCCATGGACCAGGGTGAACTCTCTGGGGCCATATTTATAGACTTATCCAAGGCCTTTGACCTTGTGGACCATGCATTACTTTGCTCACAGATACAGTCCCTAGGCCTGTCCCCTCCTACCTTGAGTTGGCTTAGAAACTACCTCCAGGGCAGAATACAGTAGACTAAATTCAACAAGGTCCTCTCTGACCCCACTCCGGTGACCTCTGGTGTCCCACAGGGATCAGTTTTGGGGCCCCTTCTCTTTTCTGCATTTGTTAACAACCTCCCTGCTGCTGCTTCCGGCTGTAGTTCCACCCTTTATGCTGATAATCTTGTCATCTTTGCACATTCCTGGGATATTGGGGCTCTCAACCTTCAGCTGAGTGAGGCCTTTAAGAATATTCAGTCCTAGGTAACATCTCACAAGCTGATCCTCAACCTAAAAAAAACTCAGGCCATGCTTTTTGGGTCAGTAACTAAGAACAAGGCCTCCCCAGTCCCTCTATGTGTCAGTGGTGTGGATGGCTCTCCCCTACTAACAACGGTTTCAATAAAATACCTTGGGGTGACACTTGACTCCCAACTTGACCTGGGGTGCCACATCCTAAATGTTTGCAGAGCCGTAAACTGTAAACGGGGTCTTGCCTGCAGGGCAAAGAAAAATGTGACGTCTGCAGCTTGCTTGGCATTGGCCAGAGATGTGCTGCTCCCTTCACTTAGCTATGGCCTTCTCCTGTTCACTAGCACTTCCAAGGTCCACCTTGTTCGGTGGAACATGACCTACAACAACATCTGTCACTTTGCCCTGGCAGCCCCATGTCTCACCCATCATTGTAAATTATACGACAAACTGGGCTGGCTTTCCCCGGCCAATCACTTGAAATATGGCTTGGGCTGCTTCGTAGAAAAGGTGCTCAGAACTGGCACCCCTCTGGGGCTGGCACAGCTTCTCAAGCCTGCTGAATCCTCCTCCTACTCCCACAGGTCTCAGGGTCCTGGAGTGTTCAAAGTTCCTTATACTCGAACCCTGATGGGGGATAGGGACTTTGCTATGTGTGCTCTGAGGCTATGGAACTCCCTTCCTGAATACATATGTTCCTCCCCCTCCTACCTGAGTCTTGGGAATTCCCTGTAGGAACACTTGAAACTGTCCTCTATGTGTGGGTGTCCCAAGCCACCTTAACCAGGTCTCCAAATTGGTCTCATCCAACCCACTGCCCACTATCCTTTAACTCAGCGAAGCATGTGATTGCTTGCTATCTGCTTATGAATTATGTGGCCCTGGTAAAAGGGTCACTCATACAATATAATTGCCATAGAATGTCTTAGTCTATTTATTCCGTATGTATATGTATATGTATATGTATATGTATATGTATATGTATATGTATACTTTACCTATTACTACTCACTGTAGACTATCTATGTTCATCTTGCTCTCTTGTAACCTTGTATATTGCCCCTCTTGTTGTTATGTACCTTGTTTGAACCTGCATTTTCACTGTACTCTCCTGGGTTGTACCTGAAAATAGGCATACAGCTTGTCTGGTGTACTTACCTAGACAACAAAAGCTAAATAAATAATGATAATGTAGTTTGTGTAACCTGCCTTCTTTGCAGCAAGGACTGTTTTGTTTATCCCCACTGTTTGGCCCGCGACTGTGAATTGGACCAATCAGTTCTGGTGGGACCTAAAATGGAGCTGGATTACAGGAGCTGTCTGGAGTCAAAATCTGTAGGAATTGTAGTTTTGGGCTTTTTGCGCCCTTTTTACACCTGAAGGGGGAGCCTTTGTTGTGACTGACAGGAGGATCAGCCAACTGAATCTTTTGGATCTTGAGGAATTTCCCAGGCTGCTGCAGCGAGTTTCAGTTTTTGAGCTGAGAAGTGAAGAAGTAACAGCTCAAGTGATTTTTGAGCAGCAGTTCTGTGTAGTTTTGCATGGGAGAACTGTAAAAAGGGCTGAGTTTTGGCCTGGCTGTCTGCCTGCTGTCCCTGAAAGGGAAAATAGAGTTTATTCGGATTGAAACCGAGTTGTGAGGACTATTTAAGCCACTGGACTGTGACCAGGCTTTAACTTGAAGAAGACCGAAGATTTGCTGAATGCAATCGGCTTGTCAGGATTTCCTGCTGCTTTTGAATCCACGGTTTGTGCAGAGACTTTGCGATCATGACCGGAGAGCAGTTTGCCTGGTACAGTAGAATTTCCTTACATGTAAATGTGCTGTGTATTGAAAGTGGGTCGTGATTTGCTTCCCCACTGTGTGAACTGTGTTCTGCTTGCTGGAAGCTTTATCCAGCCTAACCGGACTGAATCTGCATTCATCTCCATTCAGCCTGGGCCATGCCACGCTGGGCCTGCCAGACTACCCCACTGCACAGAGAAAGCCAGCGACAAGAGACCTGCCTGGGGATCAGCACCCTGCTCCATGTCTGAACAGGAATGATGCCTCGGTGAATCGTGTGGGCCCTGCTTCTCCTGGCACTATTACCAAAAAAGCTGAAGCACACACAAATCCCAATAATGGAATGGACCCAGAGCTAGAAAAAATTATTTATTACACCAAAAAAGAACAGCCACTTGACGCGTTTCGGACAACAGGTCCTTTATCAAAAGTTAAAAGGCTGACCACAAACACCAGCTTATATAGTACTATCAATTAATTACATCACAATAATATCTAACAATTCATTGGTTGTGCAATGAACACCATCACCACTAAAATCACAGAAACATACATTTAAAGAAATAGAGACATATGGCAAAAACATTAACTCTATATTAAATAAATACTGAGATTAGAATAAAAACATTATCTACACTCCAGATAGGGTCTCAGTTCTAAATGTGTGTTAATTCCAGGAGCTTTATAGGCATTAAGTCGCAAAATCCATTCATTTTCCTTCCTCAAAATTTTGTTGCGATAATTACCCCCCCTCGAATCATGAAGGACTTTTTCAATACCCAAATACTTAAATTCATGCAGAATAAGTGCTGTCTTGTTTTTAAACATATGCATAGCAGTGGCATAACTTAAATCATTTTTCTCAATTGCATGGACATGCTCCATAATTCTGATCTTAAAACATCGTTCAGTCTTGCCAACATAATATGCACCACAGTTGCAAAGCGCTAAATAAATGACCCCCTGTGTGTTACAAGAAATTAGCTGCCTAATGTCATATTCTTTTTCAGGTTTACTTTCTAATAGAAATATTTTTTCAAATTTAATATGTATATGCAGGCACAACAATTTTTACATGGATAACATCCAGTGTAATTACCCAACCAACTGCTGGGGTGAACCACTGTATCTATAAAATGACTCTTAACTAAAGAGCCCTTTAAAGTTGGAGCTCGTCGATAAGTTATTATAGGTGGTTCTTTACATACCTCTTGTAAACCCACTTCAATCCTGAGCACATGCCAATGTCGTTTAATAATATTCACTATTGCATGGCTCTGATTATTATAAGTGGTAACATAATGAAACCTCTGATTTGTACCTGTCATGCTCTCTTCTTTATCTTTTAGCAAAGTTGCTCTATCCATACTAGCTGCTGCCCCATAGCCTTTATCAATAACATTCTTAGAATATCCCCTATTCTCCAAACGTTTTTTCAATGAGTCTGCTGCAACCTCAAAATCATCTTGTGTACTGCAATTACGTTTTAGACGTAAAAATTGACCTTTTGGGATGTTATCTATGACATGTTTTGGATGACAACTAGTTGCAGAAAGTAAAGTATTACCATCAGTAAGTTTTCTAAAAAGATTAGTTGTAACACATCCTTGAGAATTTCGAACTATCTGTAAATCTAAATAATTAACAGATACCTCACTCACAGAGTATGAAAATTTCAAATGTTGAGTAGTGCTATGAAGAAATGTCACAAATTCTGCTAACATCCTTTCTGTACCTAACCAAATTAACAAAATGTCATCAATAAAGCGTTTCCATAACCTGATATTATAAAAAAATGGATTAATATCCTTATTCAAAACAATGTCATTTTCCCATACTCCCACATATAAACTAGCCACCGATGGTGCGCAAGTAGCCCCCATCGCAGTACCTTTCACCTGTCTGAAAATCTCTTTATCAAAAGTGAATACATTCTTAGTCAAAACATGTTCAAGAAGTTTTAAAATAAAAATAATCTCTTAATCAGATCGACTTTCAGAACTATTCAAAAAGTGGGCTGCAGCATCCATAGCCCCATCATGGGGAAAATTGGTATAAAGAGATTCTATATCCAAAGTAACTAGAAGACAATCATTTTTTAAATTACAACCATCTAACAATTTTAAAATGTCTTTTGTGTCTCTCACATAAGATGGTATTCTTTTCACAAAGTCACTGAGAGCAGAATCCACATATTGAGACAAAGGTTCAGTTAGGCTCTTCAATCCACTGACTATAGGGCGTCCTGGTGGATGCTTACTGTCTTTATGTACCTTAGGCAGCATGTAAAGGTTGGTCTAACAGGGTTGTCTACTTTAAGAATTTTTAACTGGACCAGTAATAATACCCTGTTGAAAGGCTTCCTCAATCGTTTCAACTATACTAGTTTTGTACTCACACTGGATCAAATCGCAGTTTTCATAAAAATCACATCCTTAGTTGTCTCTTGAGCTTCTTGTTTATACGCATTAATATCCCATAACACAACACAGCCACCTTTATCTGCAGGCTTAATAATTATTGTAGAATCATTCTGTAAAGACTTAAGTGCTCGACGTTCATTTATAGTCACATTATAGAAGGGTGTCCTGGGTGGATTCACAAACAAAGTCTCAAAATCTGTTTCACAGAGGTCTCTAAACACGCTCACTGCGCTACAGAGGGGAGGGTTGAAAACCGAATTTGGTACTCCAGATTAACCACCTGCTGTCTCGATTTTCGTCCAGCCTGTGTCCAGTCTTGAGTATCATGAATAATCATTAGGGTAGCTCCCTGCAACAACTGCCTAATCTAAAAGTGTGTCATCTGATTGTCTTGTTGTTTTCTTTTCACAAACTGAGCCCTCTGGCTCCAGATTACAAATAGTGTGTGTTGTGCATGTTGTTTTCTTCCATCACAGGGCCCCAACCAGCTGCAACGTTCCTGGCTAGCCCACCATTCTCCATCTGGGTAGCCACCCAGAGTGTGTGACTGTTTATGGACCCTGAAGTGCATGCATAACTGTTTGATTGATAGAGCTTTTAAGCAAATTAACCTGATTACACCAGTCCCTTGTTTAAGCCCCTTAAATAAATCAGATCTAACTCTTTTTTGCATTTACACTGACTGTGGTTCTGGTTTGTGCAAGAGTACTGTACTGCTGTTATTTGCTGTGTATAACCTTGTTTACAGGGGGTCCCCAGGGCCGGGCTAGAGGAAAGCCCTGGTGGTAAGTGCAAACAGTCTGGGTACTTGTGTGGTGTATCAGGGGTATTGTGAAAGTGATTATTGTGTATTATTCCGGCCACTAGTAAGGAAAAAGGGGGGGGGGTTACAGTGTCCTGGAGGGCTGTGCCCAGGTTAACTTGACCACTACCAACCCTGACCCCCGGGTGGAGGCACCCGTTTCAGACCTCAGGCCCCTTAACCTGCTACTAGTCAAGCGGGCAGGGGTAGTAGCCCTTGGGATAGCATCACCTAGGGGTTACAGTGTATATCTGAGTGCATAATTAATGCAACCAGCCTTTGTATGAAGGCGGTGAGTGAAAGCAGAAGGAACAAGATATGGTTATGGTTCTCTGAGGAAGTGTCAAAGGTGCTGAGAGAAAAAATGGTGACTTAAATGCAGTATAAGGAAACACAGAGGGAGTAGGACAGGAAGGTAGTAAATTAATGGGAAGCAAATAAGGTGGTAAAGGAAGAAAAGGTGCAAAGGAGAGGATCACCAAAGAAATAAAAGGGGATAAGACTTTCTACAGACACATAAATGAGAGGAGGAAAGTGAAGGGAGGGATAGTGAGGATTAGAATGGCAGAGTGGGAGACTGTGCGGAAGAGATCCAAGAGAAAGCTGAAATCCTAAATAGGTACTTTTGCTCAGTCTTCACAGTGGAGGGAGGGGGATCAGAACACCACAGAGTGGCAGCAAGGAGGGAGGGGGTGGTGATCAAAAGTTCATTTTCAAAGGAAAGTGTCCAGGAGAGACTTGTAGTTCTGAAGGCTGACAAAGCTTGTAATCCGATATTCTCAATAAATAAATAAAAATAAAAAAGCTAATTTGCAAGGAACTGTGTTTTTTATAAATGGAGATGCAGTCATAAGGGGCATGGTTGGAAATTAGTGGGAGATAAATTTAAGGATGTGAGGAAGTTTTACTTCACAGAAGAGTGGTGAAGCCATAGAACAGACTACCAGAGAAGGTAGTGGGGCAAAGATCATTAATGGGTTCAAACTTAGGTGGGACAGGGCTAGCGAACACATTATCCCTCTTGAAGGAACCAGGAAAGGAGAGCTAGAAGAAAGGAGAGAGGGAGAGAGGGAGAGTGTGAATAACCCACTGTTGCACTAGGCAGAGTGTTAAGGTAGTACCAGCTATGGGCAGACTTGATTGGTCGTCAGTCTCCTTCTGCTGTCAGATTCTGTTTCTGTTTCTAAACTTGATGGACATCCAGCAAACACCAAAATACATTACTCTTATTCTGAGGAGGAGGTAACTAGGGGTACCAGATTTTAGGATGCCAAAAATAGGACACTTAGTCCCTCCCCCAATGATCCCTTGTGCCAGACCCTGAGTAAATAAGTTTAAATTCTCCACCACCTTCACA
Organism: Neoceratodus forsteri; assembly: GCA_016271365.2. Classification (NCBI taxonomy): domain Eukaryota; kingdom Metazoa; phylum Chordata; order Ceratodontiformes; family Ceratodontidae; genus Neoceratodus; species Neoceratodus forsteri. Next base: position 574,589,396 of record CM057449.1, on the reverse strand, counting down.
GCTCATTTACAAAGAGATCCTGGGTAGGAGAGAGTAAAAAAAATTATAAAAACACTAATAATACGACAGGATAAAGGAGGTACATGAAGAATATTTAGCAGCTGGAAAAGAGGACATCTGGTAACCCTAGAGGTAACAATACATGGAGATGAACAGTTTGATTCAAAGTAAATTCATAATCCACCTTAGGAAGGAACTTAACATAGGTACTGTATATAGTGATACCCAATCCAGGGGAAAAGCAAGGTAAAGAGGATCTGCAACCAAAGGCTGAAATTTAAACAACTGCTGAGATGAAGAGATCTCCGCAAGGAACAGTGTTTCAAAGGAAGGAAATGTAGCTCACAGGTGGCAGCCAGTTCAAAAAAGGCTGCAGCCCACTTGTAATGCTATAAATGGGTTGTTAGAATGGGTTTCAAACGTTTTGAGATGCCTTCATTCTCAGATGATTAAGCACTAATCTCCTACACCCAAGAGGCACCTGTCTTTCAGCCTACAATCATACTGAATCTGCCACTGCAGTGAAGTTGCACATCTATTTGCTACAGCCTACAGTAGTTTTGATTAAATGTCATGCTGTAATTTGTTCTCCTATATGTGCTTTATATTGTCCACCAAGTTATATTTTAGCCTTGTAAGGTATTGAAAATGTTTTGAGGTGCAAACCCTTGCTGTGAAGATTAGTGCCAACTTGACTCTACTGTGTATGTTAATACCACCACTGGAACAACTCAAAGGGGCCAATTCTGGAAGCCACCTGCATCAGGCACAACCTGCAGCAGAAAAGGGGACAGTGACCTACGCAGTTGCGGCAAATGCAAAAGGTGCTATTCCAGAAAGTTTGCCACTTGCAGCAAATGATCAGGAATAGCCACACATTGCAGCCCTGGGCCAAAAGGAATTGGGCAAAGGGCAGCATTGTCACAAGTCCATGATGCTGCCAGGGACCAGAAGGCAGGGGCTTGCCCTTGTGTCCAAAGGGTGGAAAGTGTGTCATCCGGGCACGAACTGGGCAGTCCTTGCATGTGGCCCCCGTAGGGCACTGTCCTGGTACTGATGGGACAGCCCTGTGCCTCCAACATGGACTGCCAGCTGTGGAAGTCTAATACCAACCCCCATAATCCCCGATGATGTCAGTGGTGAATTGGGCCCCCACTGGGCAGTGGCCCGATCCTACCTCACCCCACCCCCCATGCCCACACACAGACCTGCCGTAACATTACCTTGTGGTCTAGTAGCCCCACCCTCCCACCCGACAGGCAGTGGTGCAGTGCCCTGCCTCTCGCCCCTGACCATATCTGTAACTGGTACTTCCTCCTCACACCACCATGGCCAGGCACAGAATGCCTTATGCGCAGACTTTATAACACTATACAATACGCACATAACGTGTTCTGTGGCTGGCTGTGGTGGTGTGAGGAGGGAAGTACTAGTCACAGAAGTGGGTCAGGGATGGGGGAGCGGGGCACTGCACCATTTCCTCTTGAGGTGGGGGGGCCACTAGACCACCAGGGAGTACTTCTCATATTTACTGTTCCTGGGAGATTGATGATGGGAGGTGCTATGCAGAGTCATTGCGGCAGCATTCTGGTGGGCTATTGGCATCTTGTGAGGTATTCTCAATGTACCAACAGGGCAGATACTTTACAGTGGGAAATGGGGGGGGCACTCTACCAGGGAACGTGAGTGTGTTAGTGCCTGGCATGCAGCTACACCTGTCCACAGGGTGCTATTCCGCTGGGTGCCATGCCACAAGGGCTGATGGACAGCTGTGCCCTGACCATCCCCAATGCTCCTCCTCTGCCCATACTGCATACACCCCGACCATAGCTGTCCCTTGTCCTAGTGACGCAACCACTTAGACCATCTCTAAGCTAGTCTAAGTGGTGCCCTCAGCTGTGTCCATGGTGTGGCTTCCAGAATCAAAAGAAATGTGACATGGAAAGGATCAGATCCATTTCAGTGCAGTAGCTGCTGCTTGCTGCTTTTAAATTGCTTCTTGTTGATTTCACTTGGTAGCAGGTTATTATTTTTTTCTTACTATTTCTAAGGGGCTAGCAGGGCATTGTTTTGGGGCTGTTGGAATTTTGAAACCTATTTTGGTGTGCTGTAAGCGGGCTGATTTGTCTTGTTTCAGTTGGTAGCAGGCTGAGTTTTTCTTCTTAAAAGGGGTTAGCAGGGAACTGTTTGGGAGTTGTTGAAACTTTGAAACCTATTTTGGTGTGCTTGAAGTGGGGCTGTCATTTCTTTAAATTGGAGGCCTGTTCCTTTTGATTTTATCTGATTCTTCTGATTTCAAACCTATTTTGGTATGCTTTTATTAGAGCTGTTCTGGTGAGTCTGTTTCTTTGAATTGGAAACCTATATTTTCTAATTTCAAGCATATTTTGGTGCATTGTTGATGAGGCTGTTTGAATTGGAGACCTGTTTATTCTGGTATCAAACCTATATTTTGTGCTTTCAGCGGAGTTATGGTTGTTTTTTGCTGTCTTCACTAGCTGCAAAGTTTGGTGCATAGTGGGGGGAAAGGTGCTAATTGTCTGGCCAGGGGCCTCAGCTACCTGATTGTTTCTGGAAGGCAAGGGCTGGTCCCACCCTCCCTGTCCCTCACCACATCTTCACCAAGTACATAATTTCCTTTATACTGGGGGTTCTGACATCACTTCCCCAAAAGAGCAAGGGACATGCACCTGTCATAGCAGAAGCAGATGTCCAGGAAAGGAACAGCAGCGAGTGAAAGGGTGACTGCAATCTCTGTGGAAGGGAAATAACTGCAACACAAGGAGCTTTCATTTTTACCTGTGTGCATTGGTGTTTGCATTGTGGAAAGGAGGGGTAGGAGTTATAAGGAGGTTGTGTAATAGTCGTGTACAGTTTCTTTTTGGGTGTGGACAGAAGGGATAGGAACTTAAAAGGCAGCTGCTCAATCTTTCTAAAGTGTATGACAAAAGAGGTAAGGGAAATTGAGAAAAGGAGAAGAATGTTTAGCAACGATAGAGAGGGGAGAGTGGAAAGAGTTGGGTATCCTTCATCTGGAAGGGTGGGGGTTCACTGGTGGGCAACAAGAGCAATGGGTAGGGGGGTAGGCTGCAACAACTGCAGTGCACCAATCTTTCTGCATGAAGGGTGAGGGGATGTTTAGTGTGCAACCAAATACAGAAGCTTAAAAAGGACATCGAGGGTCTACAGGAGGAGCTAAGACAGGTAAGGCACGCTGAAGGAGGTTATAGCCCAACACTGGAGGGAGGGAAGGGGAGAGGCAAGATGAAGAGGGAGTACTATTTGGGCCAACAGGAGGGAGGAGAGTGTCAGAAGAAGGAAAGCAGAAATGAGGGCCCAGGCCAAGAAGAATGGCATCGGGGGAAACCAGGTCAAGGGAAAAAAGACAACAGGAAGGAGGAGAAAGGGAGTGGTGATGGGAGGAGGGAGTGGCAACAGTCATGGAGTTGAAAGGAGGAAATAGGCTACTATACGGAGAGAGGAAGCAGGTTTTGGAGAAGGGTCTTCAGAAAATCGTTTTGCAGTACTAGAGGGAAAGGAGGAGGAGGGAGGTGATGAAATTGGAGGAGTAACTGATAGAAGTCTGGATGAAACTGGAGTGAGGAGAAGTTCTGCTGGGGGAATTACAACAGGGACAGAATGGGGAACTACTGTGCAGGAGGAAGAGAAGGAGCCAGGAGTGAGAGGTGGGGAGGAAGGGAAGCAATAAGTTAGTAAGAGGGGTGGAATCTTAGTGCTGGGGAACTCATTATTAAAAGGAGTCAGGTGGGATACCAAAGGGGAGAGGCATTGTTGCATTTGGGTGGAGGCCATGCCGGGAATGACAGTGGAAAGGGTGAGACAATCTGTTCTAAAAATATGCTAGAAGGGGTAGGGAGAAGTCTCATTTAATTATACATTTGGTGACGAACGACCTGGCTGAAAGGATGGTAGATATAGTCAAGAGGAGATTTGAGGAACTAGGATAATTATCTGAGGGGGCAGGAAGATCAGTAACTTTCTCAGAGATACTTCCAGTGCTCAGGGCAAGCACAGAAAGAAAGCTGAAAATAAAGGATTTTAACGAATGGCTAAGAACCTGGTGTCATGCTGAAGGGTATGGGCTGGTGAGGGGGTGGGGAGAGGACCTGGGAGGACGGTAGTCTCTATGCCAAGGATAGACTACACTTGACCGAGGAGGAAAAGAAAGTATTGAAACAGAAGATGGAGGAGTACATAGAGGAATTTGGGAATTTAAACTAAGAGCGGGGGGTGGCAAGTGGGCAAGGGACATGCAGAGACCACAGGTTGGGAAGCCATTTGAGCTTACCCACCCATAACAGTGACAAAGGACAAAGGGCAAGTACTAGTCATTATGCTAGTAAAGGAGAGCAGAAGAGGATGGGATGGAAGGTGTAATCCTGAATGCTAGAAGCCTTGGGAAGAAAACTGCAGAGCTACAGACTCTCATGGCAGAGGTAGAGGTGGACATTGCAGCCATCACCTAAACATGAGCCACCCAATACTATGACTGGGACCTGTTGATACCAGGGTACAGGATATTTCAAAGGGGTAGAGTGATTACGAAAGGGGGGGGATGGCGCTATATGTGAGGGAAGGACTGAAGTGTGTACAGGAGGAAGGGGAGGCAGGTAGTACGGAGTCACTATGTATGCAAATCCAAGATTCCAAGAATAGGACTCTCAGGATGGGAGTGGTGTACAGTCCGGCCTCTCAGACAGAGGAGTTAGACAGGGAACTAGCAGTACAGATCAGGAGGACCTGTGAGAAGGGTAGTGTGGTAATTGTTGGGAACTTCAACATGCCAGGAGTGGATTGGAGTACCCCAACAACCAGGAATAAAAGGGAGCAGGTACTGCTGGATGCCCTCCAGGACAGCTTCCTGATGCAAATGGTCAGGGAACCAACAGGTTAGGGAATACCCTTGACCATGTGCTGGCAAATGGGGAGTTTGTGAGGGAATTTAGGGTGGAAGAACCACTGGCCTAGAGTGACCACCACTCTATATGGTTCACATTGGATATGGGTATGGAAGGAGTGGAATCAGGCACAAGGGTGTTTGACTTCAGGATGGCCATCTGTGGGAGGATGGGGGAAGTGGTAAAAGGGAACCTGGCCAGAATTCAGCCTAGTATGGGCACTAACCAGAGGTGGGAGCTCATAAAGCTGGGAATAGTGGAGATAACCAGGCTAGGGCAAAGAAACCCAGCTGGGTGAGCAAGGAGGTCATGGAAAAGGTAAGGAGGAAAAGAGCTGTCTTTAGGAGGTGTGAAATAACAGGGAGTGGGAGGACAAGGAGGAGTACCAGAAGGAATCGAAGGAGGTGACAAAGGCAGTAAGGGCAGCCAAGGTGTCTATGGAGCTCAGGCTAGTGCAGGGCATTAAGAAGGGGAGAAGGGTGCCATCCCAGTGGCACTGAGGGTTGAGGCACTGGACGCCACACACCTTGTGCCACGCCAGCAACCCGTGTTCAAGAACAAGCACGGGTTGTTGGGGATCGGCAGGGGAGGAGAAGGATCAAGCATCTGGAGAACTGCTCTTCTCCTCAAGGGTGGGGGGGTTCTAGGATGTTGGCATCAATTGACCTCTAGCGGAGGCTGGGGGACAAGCGAGCTGAACCAAGACGTGGGGTGGAGCTGTTACAGATGCATACACACTTGCGTCATTGCACGTCCTAGCTCCAAGGGGACTCTAGCCACAAAATCTCTGGCCCCCGCATATGAACCAGGCATGGTGCCCGACCCTTCAGCCATGACAGTTCCGCTTTGGCATCCCCACTCCTGGGGGGGGGGGCTTCCTGAAGTAAGGGTCAGGTACCGTGGCTGAGGCGAGCCTGTTCGTGGGGCTAGGGGGCTTGTTGGCCATAAAAAGAAAATAATCGCAAAATAAAAAAAAAAGAAGAGGAGAAGGACTTCTTCAGGTACATCAGGGAGAAAAGGAACTGTAAGGACCATATAGTAAGGATTAGGAAGAAGGGGGGATGGGTGGAAGCAGGGGGTGATAAGGCAGAAGCACTAAACAAATACTTCTGCTCGGTATTTACTAAAGAGAAGAGGGGGTGATACCCAAGGGGGAGGGAGGGTAGAAACAGAGGCAAAGGGGGTGACAGATGGGGAAATCAGGGAGGGCAGGGTTCTGGAGGGTTTGAGGGCACTGAGGGTAGACAAGGTGCCAGGCCCAGATGACGTCCACCCCAGAGTACTGAAGGAGCTGGCAGAGGTCCTGGTTGGACCTTTGGCAGACCTATTTAATGTCTCACTACACTCAGGGTGTGTACCTCAGGATTGGAGGATGGCTCATGTGGTGCTCCTCCATAAGAGCGGCCCCAAGGATGAACCGGGGAACTACAGACTGGTGAGCCCCATATCCATCGTGGGTAAGATGATGGAGACTATCCTGAAGGAGAGGCTGATGGCCCTCCTGGAGGCCAATGGACTACAGGACAGCAGACAGTATGGCTTTATAAGTGGCAGATCCTGCCAAACCAACCTAGTGAAATTCTATGACTGGGTAACTAGGCAATTGGACAGGGGCCATGCAGTGGACATCCTGTACCTGGACTTCTGTGAGGTATTTGACTTGGTGCCACATGGGAGGATCGGAAGTAAGTTAGAAGGCACGGGGTGGGTGCAAAGCTGGTGAGATGGGTAGGGAACTGGCTTCAGGGAATGCAACAGAAGGTGGTGGTGGGTGGGGGGATCTCATCCCAAGGGTAGTGATGATCAATGTTCTGCAGGGCTCAGTGTTGGGACCAGTGTTGTTTGGGATATTCATTGCAGACATATCATTGGGCATAAAAAGCAAGACTAGTCTGTTTGCTGATGACACCAAGATGGGAGCAGTGGTGGATGACTTAGGGGGATGGCAGGGATTGCAGGATGATCTGGCAAAGCTGGAAACCTGATCGGTTCCTGGCAACTGGGATTCAATGCCAAAAAGTGCAAGGTGCTGCATTTTGGGACGAAAAACCCAAGGAGGAGTTACCTGCTGGGGGGAGTGCAGCTAGCCGAGACAGAGGAGGAGGAGAAGGATCTGGGGGTGCTCATTACGGGGTCAATGAACAACTCAGCACAATGTAGGAAGGCAGCTGAAAAGGCCAACAAAATGCTGGGTTGCATTACAAGTGGTATATCCTTGAGGAGGAGGGAGGTGATTCTGCTACTGTATAGATCATTAGTTAGATCACACCTGGAGTACTGCGTGCAGTACTGGCTCTCGTAGCTGAAAAGGGACATTAAGTTACTGGAGGGGGTGCAGTGCAAGGTGACAAAGATGATCAATGGACTGGAGGAATTACCATATGAGAGGAGGCTGAGGGAGTTGAACATGTACTTGCTGGAGGAGAAGAGGGACAAGGGAGATATGATTGAAACCTTCAAGTGCATGAAAGGAATAAACAAGACAGGTACAGAGGGGATGTTCAGAGTAAGGGGTGTGGGTGACACCTGAGGCCATGTTATGAGACTGGAGGGAGGAAGGTTCAAGAGGGAGATAAGGGGGTGGTAGCTGGGTGGAAGGCGTTACTAGCAGAAGTGGCATCCAGAAGAACAGTGGACTGCTTCAAAAGGGGCTGGGACAGGGCAAGGGGGAGGGTCAAGGGAGGGGAAAAGTGGCAGGGAGGGGCAGCTGCAGAATAAGGGATGCTAGCTGCACATTCGAGCAGACTTGATAGCCCACTAGGCCTTTATCTGCTTTCAAATTTCATATGTTCATATGTTCATGGCAGTCCCACCGTGGTGCATGCCCCCTGGCGCTCTGGATTGCTGGATGCAACCCTGGTGCAAGGGGACTTTGGCACAGTGTGTCTGCGGTAGTCACAGGCTGCCTACTGGAATAACAGGGCTACGCAAGGTATGATGCAAGTCACCACTTATGTCATAATTTTTTAATGCAAGTCCCTTGCATCCTGCTAACCCCTTTTAGAATTGGCCCCATACAGTTGTAAGAGTGGTCTTATGCACATTCATAGGGTATGAGAACCATAAACAGAAGGAGCGTGGTCTCAGTGGCAGTATTAATATATTATTGATCAAGCTTGATCAATAATGTACTAATTTAAAAAAACAGAACTTATGGGGACGTGCCCAATTTCAGGCCAGTTTTCTGGGCAGCTGTGCATGAGACACTCCTCACAGCATAAGAGTGTATCATATGCAGAGAGAAGGAGCACTCCAGTTGGTTGGGAGCACTCATTCGATCTAAAATGTACAATGCTTTCTTCTTTGTGCTTATATGCACTACTCCTCTGTTACTCTAAAATGCTAGGAAGAGAAACAGTTTTGCAGCATTGTAAGAGAAAGCATTAGTGGAAACAAACTAAGAAACATGAGGACAAAGCAAATATGGAATCTCATCAGTAGCAACAACTGAAATACATGTAACCCCCCTGCAAATGGGGGTTCCCAAAAGACTTCCAGGAGCTTGCTTGAATGCTCCAAGCCTGAATGGTGTTTGGCGTTTAAGCCATTTATCAGTGAGTGTTTTTAGAACCTCTGGTACTGTCTCTTTAAGAGCTGTCTGCTTGCAGACATAATTAGTTTGTATGGGGGACTGTGTGTTTCTTTGATTGAGTACCACTCGAGCTGCTGCCAATTCATTCCATTTTGCAGTCACTAGGAGTGCAAAGGAACCTATCTGAAAGATGTAACTGTTTGCCAGAAATAATTTAGAGTAATAATGAAAATACAGTTTGTCTAACCTGCTTTCTTTGCAGTCAGAACTGTGTTTGCCTAGTTCCCCATTCTAGTTTTGAACTGCTGAACTGGACCAATCAGTGTGGGGTAAGCTAGCTCTAAAATGGTGCTTTGGACGAATCAGAACTTGGACTCATAATCTGAGCCAGCCACAAGAGGATTGTATGGGCAGTGACTCTGGGAGATGTAGCTTAGACTTCGGCGCCTTTTTGGACCAACAGCAGCAGTCTATTGTGAGTGACAGCCAATCCAGTCAAGAACTGGGAGGAACTCAAAGGAAGTGCCCGGTTTTGTCTGTTGGAGTTCAGTTTAGATCTGACAGTGAAGGAAAGAAACCCTGTGCTCCTTCAGTGCACAGTTTCAGTCAAAAACGTGTAAAGGCCCAGAGTTCCGGTCTGCAGCTTGTGTAACTGCTTGTTAGGACTGAATCCGTCCTGTGAAAAGAATCAAAGGATCTCTGAAGAGTAGAAACCAGGCTCACCCTGTAGAAGACTGGAGAAATTGTTGAATTGCACTCGGTCTGTCAGGAACTGAATCTGCTGTGTGTTCTCCGGTATTGTGCAGTAATTGTGATCGGATAGAGAAGCAGCCTGCCTGGTATAGTACTTTCTTTTTTACCATATAAATGTGTGAAGAGTCTCGTGGAGCTCAAGAGTAGCCCTGCTGACGTTGAAGGACCCTATCTTGTTTGGAGGTCATGAGTACTAATTCAGGGTCGCTCCCTGTTGAATTGCCACATTAAATCCAAATGGAATCACTGTACTGCTGACTGTTTAAACTAATTTTTCTTTCACTGTGTGAAGGGCCCCTACCAGCTGCCACGGTTTGATTGACCTAGCCACTAGGCTTGGGTACCCAGGGACAGTAACTGGTAGGGATAGGCCTGTGCACAGAGCCATGGGTAGATAATAAAGGATAAGCTAATTAACCTGATTTCCCCTGTCCTTGTTATACCCCCTAAATAAATCAGAGCTGCTTGTTTCAGCAAAGTTATACTTCCTGAGGTATTTGTCTATGTTAAAGTACTGTACTGTGATTGTTGCACTGTATCTTATTTCACAGGAGGTCCTAGTGCGGAACTAGTCCTGGGGTAAGTGTATACTGTGAAGGTAATTCTGATATATTGTGTGGGCCACTAGTGGGAAGAAAGGGGGGTTGCAGTGTCCCAGAAGGCTGTGACCAAGTAAGTTTAACTATTGCAAACCCTGACCTCTGGGTGGAGGCACCCGCCATTGGATCCAGGCCCCTCAACCTGTTAGTGGCAAATCAGGCAGGGGTAGTAGCCCCTGGGATAGCGCCATCTAGGGGTTACATACACAAGGTGCTGATGAGAGTGAGTGAGTGAGTGAGTGAGTGACAATAAGTATGAGAGAAGATTTAAAATAAGTAAGCCCTGTCAAAGGACCACCTTAGCAAAGATGTGAATCTTTTAAAAACTTACAAGGATGAGTAGCAGAGTGTGTGAAGATCACAGTACAAACATACTGCATACAGTAGCAAGGCAGTATTTTTGTTTTTCATTTTATTTCATAATCTAGGAATGTGGACTGGATCACTCCCATTTTCAGCCAAATTACATTTTTTTTTCACATGGTATCTTTTTCACCTTTGTGTTGTCCACATATTCCTTTGTTATTTTTTCTTTTCAATGCCCTTTTGCCTTTTAACTAGATACAGTACTAGTTTAGTACTGTTTCACAGACTCAACAAAGATAATAGGCTACAGTACAAAATCCTTTCCAGCAATGCTTTTAACAAAACTCAGGTAAGCCTGTACCTACCAGTTAATGGGTTAACCCAAATAGACCATGCCTTAACCCAACCCCTGTACTGACCATATTGTGGCTGCTGTGTACTCACTGTAGTAGTCTTCTTAGCTTCTTATAGGAATTAGCTGTAATGATAGAGTGCTTGCTTAGCATACAAGAGGTAGTGGGATCGATGCCTGTATTCTCCAGACAATTTTCTGAGGTGGACCTTGTGGTAAACATGAAAACATAGGCCTCGGAAAATAATGACTGGGAGATGGTGGTCCCTGGATATAGATTGTTCAGGAAGAATCAAAGAACTAAGGAGGCCATTGTAGTGTCTGAAGATGGGGGCATTAAGGGTAGCGATGGGGAAACTGAGTCTATATAGGTGCAACTCATGCCAGCCTCAAGCAGGAAAATATGCTTGGGGTAGACTATAGGCTTCTGGATCAAGGGGAGGAAAGGGACAGAGAACTCGGGGAAGAATTTAAAAGGGGGGTAGCGAAGGAGGAGGTGGTGGTGGCAGACTTAAACTTGCTGGACATCGATTGGGAGATCCCAGTGTCCAAGAGTACCAGGAGTCAGACATTATTAGACACCTTCCAGGACTGTCTAGTGATGCAGTTAGTTAAGGAACCCACCAGGCAATCCGCAGTCCTTGATGTAATGCTCACTAACACAGAGATGGTGGGTATTGTGGGAGTAGGGGAACCTAGAGGGAATAGCGATGACAACTCTGTGGTTTAAGCAGGCTCTTGGGGCTGGAAAGCCACAATCAAGAACCGAAGTCCTTGACTTTAGAAGGGTGGACTTGGATAGGTTGAGGGAACTGATAGGAGAAAAATTAGCAGGGGTGGAGGGCATAGACGGGGTAGAGGAAAGATGGAAGGCAATAAAAGGAGCTATCCTCAAAGCATCGAAGGTATGCATAAAAACAGTAGCAAAGAGAGACAGGTTTAGGAGACCTCTATGGTTCTCAGCTAGAGTGAAGGAAGTGGTTAGGGACAAAAAAGAGAGCCTTTTATAAGTATAAAGGAAAGAAGGGAGAAGTAAAATGGAAACAATATCTTCAGGAAAATAGGGTGGCAAAGAGGGTTGTCAGAGAGGCAAAGCAGACACAGAGTCGTGCATCACAGCGGGGGTCAAGAATGGAGATAAACTTTTTTTAAATGATATATTAGTGAAAAAGGAAAGGGGGGGGAAATTGCACAGCTAGTTGAGGGCAGTAGGGTGATAGAGGAGGATAGGCAAAAGCCAGGCATCCTGAATGACTACTTTTGCTCAGTATTCACTAAGGAGGAATATGGATCCATGCCAGAGAGCGGCATCAAACCGGCCACAAAGAGAGTCCTGGAAATGAGTAAGCCATTGTGTAGTAGTGAAAGGGTCTGTTAAGGGCTGGCAGCTCTCAAGATAGATAAGGCCCCACGTCCAGATGGGTTGCATCTGAGGATACTTAGTGAATTTGCAGTAGAGCTGGCTGAACCACTGACTGGGCTGTTCAACAGCTCACTCAGGTCTGGAGAAGTTCCACTCAGGTCTGCAGGGTGTGGTTTAATGTGAGAACAGAGGAGGAATCAAACCACACAAAAGCAAGGGTCCTGGATTTTAGACCAACTGACTTTGCTAAGATGGGTGAATATTTTACAGCAGCCCTAGCTGGGTGGAGGGAAAGGGAGGGAGTAGAGGAACAGTGGGCACATATTAAAGAAGCCTTAGCAGAAGCCACAAGCCTTTGCATCAGGCAAGTAAGTAAAGTGAAGAGAAAGAAAAAAAAACGCTGTGATTTACAAGGGAGGCGGCTGGAGAAAGGTAAGAGAGAAAAGGGCGGCATTCAGGAGATACAAGGATATACAGAAGGAGGATGACAGGAGACTGTATGTGGAAAAGCAAAGGGAGGCATGGAAACCAGTCAGAGGTGCAAAGGCACAAACAGAGGAAAGAATAGCCCAGACTATAAAGAAAAGGGATAAGACCTTTTATAGGTATATTAATGAAAAGAGAAAGTCCAGGGGAGGGATTGTGAGACTAAAAAGTGAAGGAGGAGGTTGTGCAGATGGCGACCTGGAAAAAGCAGAAATCCTGAACAAATACTTTTGTTCTGTATTCATTGAAGAGAGGAAGTGGAAGGATCAAAGTTAAGAGAAAGAATCACCAAGAGAAGGGATGTGGGCACTATTCCATTTGTGGAACAGAGAGAGTCCTAATGGAGCTAGGAAAGCTGAAAGTAAACAGGGCAATAGGGCCAGATGGGATACTTCCCAGAATACAGTGTTGGGAAGTTACTTTTTCTATAACTTTCTCTTACCTTTGGAAACTCAAGGAAGCTCTGTGCAGTCACTAGCAAGGATGGAGAAGTACTAGAAAAAGTAATACAACTTACAAGTAGAGTTACTTATTTATTTTAATACAAAAACAATACAAAAATAATAAATAACTATAACAGATTACATTTTTTGAAAGTAATAGGTTAGTTACTAGTTACTTTCAAATAAATGTAATCAGTTACAGTTACGTATTTCTTTTGTATAAAAAGACATAAGTAAATGCAACTGTAAGGTGTATTACATCTTCCAGTACTTCTCCATCCTTGCTAGTGACTGCACAGAGCTAGCTGGAACAAGTTTTCAAAAGTAATAGAAAAAGTAACTTACCCAATACTGCCAGAATATTTAAGGAACTCAGAAGAGAACTGGCTGCTCCACTGATAGCCCTGTTTAACAAATCAATAGATACAGTTGTGGTTCCGGAAGACTGGAGGAGGGCAAATGTGGTCCATCTCTATAAAAGTGGAAGCAGGGAGGAGGCAGACAATTACAGGCCAGTCAGCCTGACCTCAGTGGTGGGTAAACTGATAGAAGCATTGCTGAAAGACAGGATTATAAATTATCTTGAAGACAGCGGAGCACAGGATCTGAGGCAGCATAGATTCACAGCAAGAAGGTATCGTCAAACTAATCTGATAGATTTCTTTGACTGGGTGACCAAGGAAATAGATCAAGGAGGGGCGGTGGATGTGACCTACCTAGATTTCAACAAGGTTTTCAACACCGTCCCACATAGGAGGCTTATAAACAAGCTGGGCAACCTGGGAGAGGGTCCCAAGATAATAATCTATGGTAGGTCAGAAATTGGTTGAGTGGCAGGACATAGAAGGTAATGGCAAATGGAGCTCAATCCGAAGAGAAGAGGGTGACCAGCAGGGTACCACAGGGATTGGTGTTAGGGTCAGTTCTCTTTAATGTCTTCATAAGTGACATTGCAGAAGCACTGGAATGGAAGGTTTGCCTCTTTGCAGATAACACTAAGATCTGCAAAAGGGTTGACACTGCGGGGTGGGGAGGGAATGAAAAGGGACCTAAGCAAGCTTAAGTAGTGGTCGAGAGTATGGCAGCAAGGATTTAATGCTAAGAAATGCAAAATCATGCATTTGGGACACAGGAATTCAGGGGAGGAATACATGAATGGGAGAGGGGCATGAGGTTCTACCAGCCACAAAACAGGAAAGGGACCTGGGGGTGATCATATCTGATGACCTAAAAGTGACCAGACACTGCAAAAAGGCTGTAGTGAGGGCCAGTAGAATGCTGGGGCGCATTGGGAGAGGAAGTACTTCTTCACAGAAAAGGTTGTGGATGCATGGAACAGCCTCCCTGCGGAGGTAGTGGGGGTGAAAATTGTGGAGGAATTCAAAAATGTATGGGATAGACATAAGGGAACCCTAGCAATAAAGAAGAGAAAGTAAACAGCAAACCAATGAGGGGCAGTAGTATACGCATGGGGTAGGAAAAATGGGCAGAATGGATGGGCCAGACAGTCCTTATGTGCCATTAAATTCTATGTTTCTATGTATGTTTCTATGTGTCTGTGTTTCTATGGATTGGAAGCCTTTTAGAAGGAGCAAATTTGTAAGAAGAACAAGGGAAAGCAGCTACAGTTTCCCTCCCCCCCACCACTTAATTGCTAGCTGAGACAGCTAACTGGGAAGGGCCTGTGACCTGTAAAAGCAGAGTCAGCTGTGCCCTAGCTCCATTTTGCTTCTTTTAGAAGCAGCAGATTTGGTAAAGGAACAGGGGAAAGCAGCTATAGCTTCCCTTCCCCTATTACTTAACTGCTAACTGCTAGCTGAGACAGCTGACTGGGAGGGGTCTGTGACCTGTGAAAGCAGAGTCAGCTGTGCCCCAGCTCCATTTCTGCTTCTTTGGAATTGCCCCCCAACCCTTGGCCAATCTTATTTTTATAGGCCCTGGGCTTGATTGACAACAGGTACTTCCTGTTTGAAGGCCGGATGGATGGGATCTCTGAGACACATAGATAAGCCACACTTGTAGAAAGGGTAGCCCTCCTCCCACCCAGCTGTCGGATGTCTTTTGGAGGTCTGACTCAGAGCAATCGGCTAATGTTTTTTGTTATTTCTTGAGTGACTTCTCTTGGCAGGAGACCAGTGGGGGACTCAGGAAAATCTCTAGCAGCAGTCAAGAGGAGCTAGAGCCACGTCAGCACTCATTGACAATGCCCACCGATCCACTCTTCCACCCGCCTACCCAGGTTCTGTCCTAAATATATAGGTACAGATAGTGACTGGCAGCAGGAACTTCCTGCAGTGGGGCAGGAAGAGTGGGATTTCCAGGACATGTGGTTGGCCTACCTGGAATTAGCCCTCCCTACTGCTGAATCTGCAGCTGTCACAAGCTAGATTCAAAGAAAGGGTAAGAGGACTCTATAATGTACACCTCAACCAAGGAAGAGTCCTTATCTGTAATTAATACAAGGTATTCACTACAAGGTAATTTGTATTATGAGGTGAATCAAAATGGATGTAGTTACTTGCCAAGGCTGAGGGGCACTCATCTCCAGGGGATTTCTGAATGGTGGGACGCTGCCCTATTTGTATAACTCTAAATGAGCTATGTGCTCAGCTGGGTACAGCTTGCAAGGAAATCACCAGGCTGTAGCATCAGCTGTGCTGGAGTTCTCGCCCACCATACCATGCCCACTCCCTCAAAGGCCCACAGGCCAAGGGGGATGGAAGGTGGTGGGGCGGGTGGGTGGCAGGGTAGAAAGGATGAATCAAGTGAACCCTGTCCGACCCACTGCCATCTTGAGTGCAAACAGCTTTCCTCCCCTGGCAAGGATGCAGGATCCTGACTCTGCTGGTGGGGACAGTGTGTCAGTCCAGAGGACATGGCAGACCATGGATGTGGCATCTCGTGGTTGTAAGGTAAAAAGCAGCAGAAATAAATGTAAGCAAGTACTTGTTGTGGGTGATTCATTGATAAGAGGAGTTGAGACACACCTGGGTAAGTATTTGCACTCAAGTGTGATGGTCAAATGCTTCCCCGGTGCATCGGCTAAGCTAGGTTCAGAACGCATCGGGAGGATTGTGGACAGAGCGAAGAAAGGACTTGGGGTACTAGTTCACCTTGTAACTAACAACCTGGTGAATTAGACTGTGGAAGAGGCCAATCAAAGCTTCTTCAAACTGAGCAAATGGCTGCCTACTCGAACAACCTCCCTGGCTTTCTCCAAGGTCCTCCCGGTGTGAGGCAGAGGTGATTGCACAAACAGGATCAGAAGCAAGGAAATCGAGGAATTTAACACATGGTTAAAAGAATGGTGTCTGAATAAAGGATATCACTTTGTAGGTGTCTGGGGAGATTTCTGGGAGAGGGAATTCTTCAGATTCTACGGACTCCACCTAAACAAGCAAGACATGAGAGCACTTGACCAGAAATTTGATGTACTAGTCAAGCATTTAAACTAGGTGAGGGTGAGTCTGGGGCTAGGGAAACTATCAGTCATATCATCAATGATAGGAACCTAACCGCCACTCCCCCGTAAGAATAGAGCCTGCTCCCACAATACGGGAGAAATCATGAGAAACAAAGGGGGACTTGGGAAGGACATAAGGGAAGCCATGAAATAGTTAACCTCAAAAAGAAAATGGAAGTAGGGATGAAGAGAGCTCCTACAGGATCTTAGAAGGGAGTGTGCTTCAATGCCAAAAGCCTAGGAAATAAAATGAATGACCTACAGGTGATCATCGCAGTCACCCAAGTGGTCCTGGTGACCAATACGGAAACATGGACCATGGAGAACAATGACTGAAACCTCTTGATACCAGACTACACACTGTTTCTACAAGACAGGATGGGAGCTGGGGTGGGAGTAGCATTGTACATCAAGGATGGAATTAAAGCCACTTCAATAGAGGTTAACATAAAGGATGGGGTAGAAACCCTATGGGTTTAGCTCCCCTCACCACTAAGAAAGAAGGTCTATATCAGGGTGGTATACAGGCCCTCAGGTCAGGTGGAGGACAAGGATAAGCAACTTTTGGAGGAGATTAGCGATATCAAGCAGAAATAAGATTTGGTGGTGGTCGGAGATCTGAGCATGCCAGATGTAGACTGGAATATCCCTGTGGCCAGGACCTCAAAAAGTCAGAAAGTAGTGGAGGCCATTCAAGACTGCCTACTCACCCAACTAGCTAACACTCCAACTAGGCAGAACTCCATTCTGGATGTGGTTATCTCTCACTTGGAGACAGTCAGTACTACAGTAGTTGGAGAACCTCTGGCAAATAGTGACCACAATGCCATCTGGTTTGACTATCCCTAGGGGATGTAAGATCTCAATCCAGGGCAGAGGTCTTAAGTTTCAGAGGAGTCAACTTCAAGAAGTTGAAAAGATTGGTCAGTGACAGGCTGTCTAAGATCCAGGAAACAATGGAGGTGGAAGACATCTGTGGGCAAATTAAACTAGCCATTCTGGAGGCTACAAAATGTTGCGTTAGGACAGTGGCAAAAAGGAACAGGCATAAAAGACCCATATGGTTTATGGATCAGGTCAAAAATGTGATCAGAACCAAAAGGGCAACCTTTCACAATTAAAAGAAGGATAGGAGTGACAGTAATTGGAATGATTTCAATCAAAAGAACAAAGAAGCGAAGAGGGCAGTTAGGCTGGCAAAGGCAGCAGCTTAACGGATTGCAACAGGGATCAAAGAAAGGAACAATTTTTCTGTTATATTCCAGAAAAGAAGGGAGCGGAGGTTGCCAGCCAAGATAGTGGCAGACTTATTTAACTAGAGCAGATCCTTATCATGGAAAAATGTGTCCATCCATCAAACAAGCGGTCCCTGGCATAGCTGAGTGATCAGCAAAGAAACAGCTGTATCATAGCTTCTGATCGGTACCATTTGTGGCCCAGTTCACTTACACAGCACTACAAGTGTGTTGACTGAAATCTGAAAGGAAGGAATCAAAGGGAGCGGCCTGTGGGACATCTAAAAGCAGCGAAGCACAATGCCACTGGGTAGTACAATGAGTGAATACCAGAAACAGGGCACAGCTTCAGCTCCAGTAGCAGCAATGACACAGCAGTGGCTGCAACCTTCAAAACAGAATTGGCCAGAACAACTAATATGTTCAGTAGGGTGCTAGCCGACACTGCTGAATTAAAATGTACAACCACTAAAACTAATGAGAAACTCACTGCACTTACCACGAGGGTAGCTGATAACTAATGAGGAACTCACTGCACTTACCACAAGGGTAGCTGTCAAGGAGGCGATGGTGAAACAGCATGGGAAGCCCTACATGACCATTTCCTCCAAATTAAAGACCATGAGAATAAACTGAACTATTTATTGTACAAGACCAATGACCCTGAAAATAGAGCAAGGAGGAAAAATGTGAGACTGGTCGGGATCCCAGAAGGGGCAGAGGGGCGATACATGGTCATCTTCCTACGCACCACACTATCCCAGATGTTGTACCTGAATAATGCTGCCCCTCCTGAAATAGAAAGAGCTCATCAATCACTTGCCCCAAAACTGAAGCAAGTTAATCATCCAAGACCCATATTATGCAAATTCTTACGGCATCCTGAGAAGGAGATGTACCTGAGAACTGTGAGGGAGAGAGAACAAGTGACATGGGAAGGGCACAGTGTCCAATTCTATCAAGACTATTCATACAAACTGTCAAAAAAATGACAAGCCTACACTGGGGTTAAACAAAGGCTGTACAAAATGAATATTTCAACTTCCTTAAGATATCCTGCCATGCTTAGAGTGCAATACAAAGGAGAGTACATTACATTCAATTCACCACAAGAAGTGGAGTGCTTTATATCTGAGGCTGAAGCTGACAGAAATGGTGCAACCCACTACCCGTCCTTGCCACGAGGTGAGGCCCTGCTCAATACGAACTCTATGCCTGCTAACACGAGGAGCCAGCCTCCCTCCCCATGGGGGGAGGAAAGCCTAACACAACCACCCTGGCATCAACAAAATGGGGGAGACAAAAAAAGAACAAGCCAGAACCAGACAACAAAATCTCCCCTAAAAGAAATTGATTAAGAAGTCTATAGAGCCACAGGGTACTCTTAGATGCCAGCAGCACTTCCCCTGGATTGACTCCGATTAAGGTATCGAACAGGTATGAAGCACTACGGGAATTAGAACCTGCTGCCTTGGATCAAACTGCCGTGAGGGTGCATCAGGAAGGAGAAATCAGTTGAAGGGGCATCCAAGAGGAAGACTGGCTCCCTATATATAGGGAGAAGGCAGCGACTGTAGTTGATCCCTTCGAGGACCAGCAATTGCAGGATGCACAACCGCTAGAGCAGTGGACACCAGTGAACTGAAGAGGGGAGCTGGACACTGTTGCTGGACTGAGGTACATACCCCTCCTCGTGCATTCAGTTGATGCACCTCTCCCACCCTCATGGATTAAGACTACCGATTTTACTGGTAGCCCACTCATTTTCACGCTGTTGAATAACTGTACCATCAGCCGTGAAGCACGTATGGAAGTAGCTGGTAATATAAGTACTGTGTTGGGGGCAATTGCTCAGTATTGATCCCCTAGAAGGTAATGAATGCTTAGTTCTGATGGGGTAAGGTGGGAGTCTCAATATGCACTGTGGGTCCCACTGTTTCTTAGTGGTGCAATAGTAGGGGAAGAGGAGGAAGAGTTGTACTAACACAGGGCAAGGGAAACCATGGAGTATGGGAAGGGACATGAAAAAAAAAAACACTTGTAAATTGTTTCAGCCTGCAGTGGAAAGCTCCGAGTGACTGGGAAGGTCATGAAGGAGGGATGATACAGATGCAGCAAAGACGGAAGGGCTAGAGACAGAGTGTTTTTTCCCCTTTTGTCTCCAAATTTACTCCAACCCGAATGAAGGAGAATTAGTGGTAATATGTTTTGTCTGCTCTAACATAATGGCCACCTAGATCTCCTTATAGACCATGCTGCACTACCACTCTCATGTATGCACCGAGCCTATTCTGTAAATATGTTATAGGGATTAGCCCAGGGACTGTCCTTGGGACATTAAAAAGCACTAGGGACCGCTAGTGAAGTTCAGGGATGTGTTTACTATTTGTTTTAGTGAATGGCCAGGATGTGACTGAGGTAAAAGTATATGCCAAGGTAGGAACTCCCGTTAGGGGGGCTCTCCAGGCTATTGGTGCCTCCCAAGGAGTGGGAGCATCAAGTCTGAGTGGGGAACTGTACCCCTATATAGGATGCAACAATATCCCCCTGCAAATGAGGGACACCATGTTTTATATTTACTGGGGTTTTACAAGTTATTTGCTCACTCTGTGATAAAGCCCTTTAGTACCATGAATCCTCGGGAGGATGAGGTGGGGGTCCATAACAGGGCCAGACCCCTCCCCGGAGGAATAAGAGAGTTTCAGTTTTTGTATTATATCTCAGGACAAAAAAAATAGAGTAAACCAGGAGAAGAGCCACATACCCTCAAAACCACTTTCATTTCAAGGTTGAAATGGGGAAGTCCATGAACACTCTAGATGCTAAACGTACTCTGCTGGAAGTGATGAGCAATAGGAACCAATCCTACATAGTGACCTATCAGAATAAACACCAAGATATAAGATTACCTAATGGCTAGCAATCCAGATGTTACGACCACTTCATGGAATGTAAGAGGGCTGATCTCTCCTGTAAAGAGGAAAAAAATCCTGGCTACGCTGAAAAAGCTTAAGTCGCAGATAGCCTTTTTACAGGAGACCAAGCTGGACACAAAGAAGGTGCAGAAACTGGTGAGGGACTGGGTGGGTTGGGAGGTACATAGCCCTGCAGATAAGGCAAAAAGGGGAGTCTCAGTTTTAATCCATAAAAGGCTCAGCTGGATTCTCCAACACTACCTAAAGGATAAAGAGGGGAGGTGGGTGATAGCAAAGGTTGATACACCAATAGGCCCCATCTTACTGGTGAATGCCTACGCCCCAAATGATGACAGAGCAGATTTCTTTGACACAATCTCCCAGAAGTTACTGTATCTGTCCTATGATTACCCGGAGGGTATTATGGGTGGGAACATGAACCTAGCCATGGACCACTGGTTAGATGGATCCAACAACAAAATTGAGCCCCATGTGCAATCCCTAAAAAGTCTTAAAAATCTAATTAGCTTACATCAGTTGGTGGATTCATGGAGAATCATGCATCCCACAGTAAAGGATTACACCTACTTCTCTGCTCCCAAGGCCATGGCCAGTAGGTTAGACTGCTGGCTCACTTATGAGAAGGTGATACAGCAGGTGGTAGATGTTAGAATTGCCCCCATTTACCTTTCAGATTATGTACCAGTGGTACTGAGTATGACCCTGGTACCAAAATCCTCCAAATCTTTGGCCTGGAGAATAGACCCCTTACTTCTGTAAAATAAGGAATTGCAGGGATGGCTAAAAAAAGAAACAAAAATGTACCTTCAATTAAATGCCCAAAGTATAACCTCTCAAACCCTGATCTAGAGGCAAATAAGGCAACAATTAGGTGGCAGATAATTAGCTATGTGGCCCATAGAAGAAAGAGTAGAGAGAGGGAGGCTGCCCAGCTGGAAAGACAGCTAAGCCAAAAGGAAGAAAAAAACCAGCAACTTCACAACCCTAAGCTCATCTCTGAACTCACTAACCTCTGCTTGCAGTTAAATATATTGGCTACCAAGAAGGCCAACCTGCAAATTAAAAGAATGCAACACAGCTATTGGGCTGAAAGGTAGAAGGGAGGGAAACTAGCCTTTCGGCTAAAAAAAAAGGCAGGCAGAAAGGCACATTTCATCTCTTAAGGGTAGCAAGGGGAAGGCCTCTCTGAACCCCAAAACAATTAACAACATCATGATGGATTTTAACAAAAAATTATATTCTTCACATGTAGAGTGGAATGTAGAAAGATTCTCCTGCTTTATGAAAGGTCTTTCCCTGCCGAAATTGTCAGAAGCACAAAAAGCAGACCTTGATGTCCCCATAACAGCCAAGGACATCAAACAAGCTATTCAGGGCATGGCCCCTAATAAATCACCTGACAGTGATGGCTTCTGTGCTGATTTTTATAAAACAGTATGGGATGTAGTGGCAGAACCCACGCTCAGGATGTTACAAGAGGCTCATGCCAGGGAAGAGCTCCCTAACACTCTCAAAGAGGCTCTTATCACTGTCCTCCTTAATGAGGGTAAGGACCATACCATACCGGCCCGCTACAGGCATACCTTACTTAGAAATGCAGATGCTAAGATTGTAGTGAAAATCTTGGCCTCCAGGCTAGATACAATTCAGCCCCATGTGGTTTTCAGGCATTCCAAGTAGGCTTTGTAAAATGGAGAGCCGGTTCAGACCACCTAAGAGCTATAGTTTCCCTAATATAAATAGCGGCAGATCTCCCCACTCCAGCTGCTGCTGTCACAATAGACTTCGAAAAAGCATTTGACTCAGTGGAGTGAAGATACCTGCATGCAGTGTTAGAGTTTTATAACGTGGGGCTGAGCTTTACAACATGGCTATGTACAATATATAATCAGCCAAGGGCGAAAGTGATTACCAATGACACTCTCTCAGATCCCCTTGTTTTGCATAGAGGAACCAGGCAGGGATGTCCCTTATCCCCACAGTTATTTGTCCTGACTATGCAGCCTTTGGCAGTAGCACTAAGGGACAACCCTGACATTAAGGGTATCCAAGTGGGAAAACACCAGTACACTACCAAACTTTACACAGATGACTGTATGATTCTTACTGAAAATCTGTGAGGATAGTAGGGCAATTTTCCCCCAAAGTGCTTACTTAAAAAATAATACCTGGCCTATCCTAAATACACTGGAAGCTTTTGGGGGTATATCTGGCCTGAAGATAAATGTGTCCAAATCTGAAATCATTCTCCTGAATAAATGGGCTACCCCATCTATGGTGGACTAATCAGGTTTCCAGTGGTCACAAGAAGAGATTAAATACCTGGGAGTGTGGGTGAGCCCAGACATTAAGAGCTGGATGGACAGAAACCTAGCTCCTTTATATAAGCAACTGCAGGGGGATACACAGGGGTGGAAGCATCTGCATCTCTCCATGGCAGGGAAGACAGCGGCCCTGAAGTTAATGTTAGCCCCAAGGTATACTATTTGCTAGCCCATGTCCCTGAAGGCTGGGCACAAAAACGTCATGCACTCATGATTAAATTTATCTGGGGTAACAAACCTCCAAAATTCAGCAGAGCCCTAGATAAGGGGAGGATGGAACCTTCAAAACTTTACTAGCTACTCGTGTGCATTTGTGGCAGCCAAAACCTGTGAGTGGTTCCGAGGTGATACTATCAACACTGCAACATGGCTGGAAATAGAAAAGGAATTGCTAGAAGATTCTACCCTCTCTGCCTTTGTGGGCCTCCCCATATCCCCCAAACACAATAAATGGATTACAATTAAACTAGTCTACATGCCTGGAGGAAAATGGGGGAAACATCCAGGCTTAGCCTGCATACAGGCCTCAACACCACTTTGGATTAACCCTTACTTTTGCATTGACCACAAGCCTATCAGGTGGGTAGAATGGGAAAAGAGGAAGGTCCATATGGTTAAGGACTAACTCATGCCTGATGGGGAGACTATGGCCTCCTTTCAGGAGATGCAAAAGAAATTTCACCTACCAAAAGAAATGTTCTGGCAGTTCCTGCAGCTAAGGAGTGTGTACACAGCATGGAGAAGCAGAGCCTGTCAATGCTCAAGCTGTAAAGCATCCCCAGGAGAAAAGCTAGACAAGGCCCACATTGGCCGATGGGTTAAACAAAAAACAGGGCTGGTAGGGACCATACAAAGGGCAATGAGGGATGGACAACTTGACCCCTCTCTGGTGGTGAAAGAGAAATGGGAGAAATGTTAGGGATAGTTATACCAATGCCAGCATGGTTAAAAACTGTAGGAAGGCCCACCAAGCATGTGCTGATCAAAGAAGCCTGCTAATCCATAACAAGCTGATGCACCTTTGGTACTGCATGCCTACCCAGCTGAAAAGTATAGGCCTCCTACAAAATGATGCCAGCTGGAGGTGAAACTTCCCTGGGGCAGACATTCTGCATATACTATGGCAATGCCACCTGATAACTCCACTTTGGGGGAAAATTGCCCTACTATCCTCACAGATTTTCAGTCAACCCCTACCACAATCACCTAGCTTCTGGTTCAAAGGAAAAGAACCCACCAGTGTTACCATCAAGGCTGTTTACCTGTTGTGTCTCACACAAGCAGCGGTGGAAGGGATTAGGCTCATCCTAAAGAGGTGGAGAACCCAGGAGATACCCACAACAGGGGACTGGTCTTGTGCCATGGAAGATTTAGCCTCCCATGCCAGGCTATCCCACTATGAAAATAATACCAGCAAGAGATACCAGGAATCATGGGCCCCCTGCTATAATTATGTAAGTCAAACTATTCCTACTACCTCTTCTATTTACTCAGGTAACAAGTTCTGCCCACCATGACAAGTGTTTTTTTTTTTATTACTGGATACAAGTTTATGTAGCTAGCAAGGTTAAGTTTAAGTCCCTTTGCTACTGACACAAAAGCAGTAGAGAATTCAGAAGGATAAGGTATACTGTCTTACCAGGTTAGACGAGGAGAAAGCAAATCTATAGGTGATCATTCTAAAAACTAACTACTGTAATAAAAGAAATGAACTCAGTAGTCCTAAGACATCCTGTATCTCTGTTTATTTCAACCTAAAATGACAATGAACTGCACCAAACACAAGGTTAAACCATTAAAACTGTTGTAAGAGATTTTATTACTGTTGATTAATTGTACGTAATTCTCAAGGTTTTGAAAGGCATGTGGTTGCTGTATGTCTGATATTTTTCTTGATCTGTTTTGGACACAGTTGTAACTGTAAATTGAATCTGAAACACAAAGTTTACTCAATAAAAAGATTAAGTGCAAAAAATATTCAGGAAAAGAGGAAGAAAGAGTGAGAGATAGTTTGTCTCTTGGATGGTGACACTTCAGTTGAGGAGGATGAACAAAAGACCACCATTCTGAACAGCTTCTACTGTTCAGTGTTAACAAAGAGGCACGGTGGATCAATGCCTGAAAGTGACATTAAAGCAACCAATTTGAGGATCCAACCAGTGGAGTCACTGACTTTTACTGCCAACAAAATCAGGAAGGCGTTAGTTCAACTAAGGGCAGATAAGGGCAGACACATGTCAGTGTTAGTGGCTCAGTTGGTAGCACACTCGCCTCTGAGGCTGGGAGATCAGAGGGCTGTGGGTTCATTTCCCACATCTGGCACTTGGGTTAATATCCCAACACTGACACTGTAGAGCAGCATCAGAGGGGTGCTGCACTTCTGAGGTACCATCTTTCAGATGAGACGTTAAATCGAGGTCCTGTCAGCCTGGATTGGTGGTAGTTCAGGTGGATGTTAAAGACCCCATGGCACTTACTGAAAAAGAATAAGGGAAGTTTTGTATTGTGAGACAATCGAACAATACTAGGGGGCAATAATTTTTTTGAAATCTCTAAGACTATTCATGGGGCTAATTTCTCTAGGAATTATCTCTAATTAGACTATAAATTTGTATAAATTTTATCAATCTAAACCACTAGTTTTCTAACCTTCTTAATTGTATCTATTTGAGACAGAGCCTTCTTACTATGTGAAGTTCCCTATCTGTAGACTCCATTTTACAGACTCCAAGGACCTATTGGGATTGGATCCCAGCCCTTCAATTCACCCTAGTGTATAGAGGTGCAGCAAATTTAAATTCTGCTGGCGAAGTGAACGTGAAGTGGGCACTTGGTGTTGCCACTCTGCTACGCGAAGTGGGCAATGCAAAGTGCTCACTCTGCCTTGTCATTACCACTTCATGTTAAGGTGGAATGGCAATGCGAAGTAAAATGAAGTCATTGTTTTTAATGGACTTCGTGTTCCTCATTATGATTCTAAGTGATCCACTTGGTGTTTCAGATTTGGCAGCCACCCCACACATCACATGGCATACAGTACTGTAAGTCACATGCTCTTTAGCTAGGCAGGAAGGAAGTGAGTCATACAAGCAGACACCTTTACTTTCTCCTGTGCAGATGGAGAGAGAGAGAGTAGTGTGTTTTGGACTGCTCTAAACTTGTGAGTGTCCCCCCCCCCAGAGGCTGGACCAGCACCACCTCTTGTCCTGACTCAGAGGCAGTTGAACCACCACTACCACCACCACCACCAAGTCCAACACCAGGTCCTCTGGAGCACGATGTGCCTGTTCCCCTAGACCCAGGTGTGGATCCCATCCCTGTTCAGCACTCTGACCAGCCGGCTGCCAGTTAATCTGGCTCTCCCCTGCCTGAGCCTGGTCTTCCCCACATCTCCCTTGTTTGGCAGTTTTTTGACTGTGTCGGGGGGGGACAGCAGTGTGGTCAAGTGGTGCCTATGTGAGGTGGAGGTGCATCGTGGCCCCTGGGGGACTCACCTGGGGACTGGGGGCCAGCACACCCATATGCTCAATCCCCACCAGTTGGAGTGGCAGGCTGCCACAGAACAGACCATACCTGCACCTGCTGGCCATTCTGTGGCAGAGGGTGCAGCTGTGCATGGTGGCATCCCTAAGAAAAGGAGGGCCACAGCAGCACTTGCTGCTCCAACAGCACCCCCACCACCACCACCACCAGCAGGTCAGCCTGTAGAACGTGTGGACCCCAGAGAACTGCATGTAACACAGGCTGACTTGGCAGTTCTCTAGAGTGCTGTTGAGGAGAACAACGAGAGGGTGAGTGCTGTGGAGCAAAGGCTGGATTGCATAGAGGGACATAAGTTGCAAATTATGTCCATGCTGGAACTGCTGCCGGACCACCATGGGATCCCATATTATTTTTTTTTCCTCACACCATGTGCTCCCCCCCCCCACACCTTCCTTACTGTGTTATAAAATGTATTCCTCCACCATCCTGGACCCTTGTATGTAATTATGCCCTTTTTTTGTTGTCTTCCGTATACGTGACACTTTGTATTCTGAGCAGTGAAAGTATACTGTGCCAAACTGCATTTGTGCAGTCAGTCTTCTTTCCAGTCTGTGTATGTACTGCAGATACTGTCCAACTCCCTGACTTAAAAACACTTATTAATGAGTACAATGGTGGCACGGTGAAGCCTGGAGAGATACTACAAAACAGGCTTACAATACATCCAAGTAATAAGTAAAAAAATTAATGTTGTGATTCATGACATAATCATAAATTATGATTTGTGACTGCATTTGTGACCGTGATGATGAAGAAATGCGAATGCCTACAGCTGTACTTCTCCGGGCCCCAATGAGGTGTGGCACAAAACTCCCCGACTTAAAAACACTCATTAATGAGTACAATGGAAGGATGGTGAAGCATGCAGAGATACTCCAAAACAGGCTTACATTACATCCAAGTAACTAGTAAAAGAAATTAATGTTGTGATTCGTGACGTGATTGTAAATCGTGATTTGTGATGGCATGTGTGACCATGATGATGAAGAACGTGATTTGTATCACTAGTGACTCGTGATGATGGTCCTGACTTAAAAATGCATATTAATGAGTACAATGTTCATGCAGAATTATGCACCACACCTGTCCAGTTCTCTGAAGGGAAGCCAAAGAAACAACTGTGACTTAAGTTAGAGATGGAGATTGGGCCCTAAATAGATGCAAATGCAAAGACAGATTAAGATTGTGCTGCACACTGAAGAGATGCTGATGCAAAGGCACAACACTTAACCAGTACTCACCATCAGAAATTCAAATCTGGAAAAGAATACCTTTGCCAGTGGGGACAGGCCGCGGAGGGTGAAGCGAGTGTACTGCACTGCTGCAGTAACAGTGACTAGTATTAGTACCAGTAAAGATTCCACAAAGAAGTACAAAAATTACACAGCTACAGTGGATAGCAGCTTCACATTGCTGAAGTTATGTGGCACAATAAAAGGTGTCTGATTTGATGACACGCGTCACACACATACTCACACACACACTAAGTAATGCGTAGCAAATTGAAAACTTCAGTGATATAACCACATATTTTAAACAAACTAAAATAATGCACTACTGCACCACAACAATCAGCAAAAAATGGCAAGAATTATTGAAAATATTAGTGTGTACATTAACACAGTTGTACAAGAAAAATATCACCAAAACAGAAAGCACTGTCTTTTCCTCCAAGTTAATTTACCTACACCACAGATACACCCTTCCCCCAAAGCACACTTCCACTGTCTCTCAGTACACAGACTGAATGTTGTACATTAACATTCAAAATCCACACACAAACAATAAACGCTCGATGATATGAGCACAGGAGGGTTTCCTATAATCAATGAACTAAAGTTTCAACAACAAAAAAAAATGACTCAAAAAGGCTTTTTTTAACAGCTTTTAGAAGGTTTGAATTACAGAGAGCTCTCAGAGCAGATTGTATTCTACAGCTTCCTACACACACACTACCCCAAACTGAGGCTGTGCAGAACAAGCTAGAGCCCTTGTGACCTGACATCCCAAGAATCACTGCAAAATTCACCTTTGGAGCTTAAAAACAAAGCGAAGTGAGGTGAAGTACATTGTTTTCAATGTACTTCACCTTCAGAATTAGTGGAGTAGTGGTTTGGGAAGGGAGAGTAACACGAAGTCATTGTTTTCAATGGACTTTGCGTTACCTACTATAATGCAAAGTACACCGCTTTGTGTTGCGGAGCACTCCATGAATTCGCCTTCACTTCGTGAATCACTTAGCGGAGTGATTTGTGGCCACTTTGCCCATCTCTACTAGTGTATGACTATCCCGTTTCCCCTTTTTTTCTTTTTATTTTCCTATTTTATCCACTCCAAACTTTGTTTCCATAGCACATCTATTTGCTGATCATGCTTCAGTTTTTATCTAACTCGTAGCAGTGTCTAGCTTGTCCTAATATAATTCTAACAAGCTCTTGCTAAAAGATGTACTGTTTTTGTAGTACCCAATGGCACCTAGCTTGCCAAATGTGATATTTCAAAATCCCACATATCAACCTAGAGTACTAACAGTGTATTTCTTCCAGGGGCCATGATATATACCTAAAACTAAAACCTTTTACATCATAGTTAAAAATGATTGATCCTGAATCATAATGCTTAATAAATTCCAAAATGAAACCACAAAAGGACATTCAAAAAAAGGTGCTCTTGTGATTCCAGGATCATGTTGCATGTGTCTCTAAGGCAATACCTCTCTTCTACTGTCTTGTGTTTGTTGTTATTTATTAACCCCAGTTTTCCTTGACACGCCAGTCACGTAGTGTCCCATTAAAACGTGGGGATTCTAACATCCATTAAAAGCCATGTTGTAACCTCCAACCCCTGAGGAGTTCCTTTTGGAAAGGGGAATTGTTCTGTGAAATATGTTAGCACTATTTGTTGGTACATCAACTGTCTTGAAAGGGATGTTAAGTCTGTTATGGTAATCTTCCAATTTCTAACTTTTTACAAAGCAAACCCCATGTAAGTAGGGATACCTGTATTCTGTAACTTAAAGGTCAGTTTATTGAGGGACCAGATTGGCAGAATCCTTTTCAGACATTCCTGTTCCCCAGTCATCTAGATCTCTGTCCCTTGTTTGAGACTGGGGAGTAAGTTCTCATACCAGAAAATGGAGTGAAAAAATACCAATGGATGGATCATCCCTATGCCACCCTGTTCAATGGATCTGTATGGTATGTTACGTTTAATTGGGTTCAACCGACTCCCCCAAATAACCTTAAAAAATACACTATACAACCTAGAATCCAACTTGTCAGGTAAAGGGAATATAGATCCCAGAAATAATAGGAGTGGAATTATAAAAGTTTTTATCAGATACACTCTTTTAAGTTTAGTGACTTGTAGGCCTTGCCATGTCCTAATCCATGCATCACATAATGTTAATTTAGATTCCCAATTTACTTTCTCCATTTCCCTAGGACCAGATTTAATGCCAAGAATAACTGCTTCATGAGTTAAAAGCACTCCATAAATTTGGTCTGTAAGTGCTACTGAACTAACTGTCAGAGCTTTGCTTTTATAAAAATGAATGATAGCTCCTGTTGCCGCTGAATAATCTATCAATGCCTTATGTGCTAGCTCTCCTTCCACTTGTGAATTTAAGAATAGGCAGAGATCATCTGCATACACCAGTACCTTGATAGGCAAAGTACATGGAGAGAGTCTCATGCCTACAATTTGCCCAGAATACTCAAATTGTTTCACTAAAAAATGAATATAAATGATGTACAGCAGGGGGCTCAATGGGCACCCCTGCCTTACCCCTCTCCTAAGCTGTATTCGGTTACCAACTGTACCATTCAGGAGCAAGTGTAAGTGTGCTGAGCTATACAGTAACTATAAACATGCAATAAACTGCTGGGGCATGCCATAAAAAGGCTAAGATCTGAAACAGTACATTATGCAACACCCGATCAAAAGCCTTTTCTTGATCTAGTGTAACCACATACCTCTGCAGTAACCCTAAATGTCCTCGTGAAAAAACTCTCTTAGGCAAACCAAATTATCCTTCATAGTACGTCCTGGGATTGCACAATTTTGAGAGGATGAAATAACTAATTTAGCTACCCCACTAAGACGGTTACTTAGAATAATCGAAAGCAGTTTAAAATCCACATTCAATAATGAAATGGGCCTCCAATTATTCACATTCAACCTATCCACCTTTTTAAATAGCAAGATTAATAAGGTCCTGGGGTCGTGTTAGTTTTAACTTTTTCATAGCTGTACGAATTTCCTCCTCGGATATCGGGGTTGTCAATTTTGAGGTTTCACTTGGATCAAGTGTTGGACTTTCAAAATCGGCTAAAAATTGCCCCAACTTATCCTCAGTCCGGAGTGGGGTTTCAAACGAGGAATGTAAATGTGTCTGTACTATTTCCATGATCTTGTGAAAATCAGAGTGCATCACACCTGTTTTGTCTTTAACTGCATCCCAAATATTTCTCCCCACCCGTAATTGGCAATCCTTAAATATATCTAATGATGCCTTTGTACCTTGAGTCCCTGCAGATTGTTCCATCTGCAAGGATTTTGATTTTGAGTATAAATAGGTTTGCATGTCTTTTTTTATAGCCTGAATCTGCATGGAATGGTCTATATGGCCTATGTTCTGTGGAGTAATTAGTTGATAAAGACACTTTCTGAGCTTCAAGTATGAAAAATAAGCAGATTTCCCTTTCTGCCTCCCCCATTTCTGAAATGACTGACAGAGGAACACTTTCATGTCCATCCACCAGTCACCAACTGAATCATATCAAGCCACCAATGTAGCTCTCACCAAGAGATGTTCTTTTACCTTATGTACTATGTCATGGTCTGTTAATAGAGTGTTATTCAAGTGCCAATAACCAGGTCCTATGTTACTCCTATGCAACTGACCCAAACTTATCTCCAAACTAAAGTGGTCTGATGAGGCTGAGGAAAAGGTAGCCACAGTCCATATTGGCCACTGTTTAGACACAAATACATAATCAGTCCTGGAGGACAATGAAGCCCTATAATATGTGTGTCCCCCTGTGTTATGTAAGGTTCTACAGGTATCCCATAATTCTGCTGTGTTTAGGATTTGTTTTAACATATTGGTATCACAATACATCTTAGATGTGATCCCTATCTTGCCTTTTAAATCCAATGGGCAATTGAAATCACCCTCTAAAATGAGTTTAAGATGGGTATGTAAATAAGGCTGGAGGGATTTGAGCAACTGCACCCTAGCTTTCTTGGTTTGTGGTGCATACACCATCCCAACCCATAGATCCTGTGCCTGGTAGGTAATAGCAATAAATAATGCTCTCCCCAGCTCTAGCTCTATAATTTTAGACAGTTGAATAAAGCCTTTAAATAATATACCTACACCTGAGCACAACTCCTCCCCCAAGGACCAGGAAGATGAACCTCCAACTCGTGCTTTTTTGCTTGATAAATATCTGCCTCTGAACGAAGTCTGGTATCTTGCAAAAGGCAGATATCTGCCTGTGTGTCCTGTAGAGCCTGAAAAGTGATACAACTATGTTTATAATTTTTTATGCTATTAACATCTAAGGAATGGACCATAATACAATCCTCAGCAGAACTGGGCATTAAGACTTAACACGGGGTGAAGGGGGTATTCAGGATGGTTTCTTCCTGGTTTCTTTTTGTACTCTGGGCCTCTCCCCCACCTCTCCTTCCATGTCCGAGGTTTCTTTTTGAGATCAACCAAAGAGGCCTCAGAATCCTCCGCCTCCTCTACCAGATCTTTCAGAGCTGCATATTTGTTGGAATCCACAATGAATTCTGTTTGGGGTAGCTTTGATTTAGGGATATTTCTGGCAGATCTTCTCTTCCCTGTCACAGGTTGAAAGCCCTCCTCCAAAAGGGTGGGGTGAAGGTGGGGGTGGCATTTTCCCAGGCTGGTTTACCACAGTAGAAGGCCCTGCCTGCTCGTCTGCAATTTCCACCATAGCCTGCTGGATATGTATGTCTTCTTCGGGCTGCTGGCCCTGAGTAGAGTGATGGGTAGTAACATCCACTATCTCTTCCTGAGAAATTTCAGCCTGGCCCACTGTTGCTTTAGGCTCCTTTTCAGAACTTAAGTATTGCTGTTGACCCGACTGTTTCTCCTGGGCTGCATTCACTATGATGTCTTGATCCCAAAAGGAGCCATTGTTATGCATTGCCCAAGGGCATTGTAGAATTAAGTGTCCATGATCATTGCATAAGTTACATTTTGGAGGGTTTTGACACTGGTTGTTAGGATGTCCCATTTTGTTGACAAAAACTGCAAATGAATGCCCCACATGCGTAGCTGAGATGTAAGAAGGACCCACATCTGTGGCATGTTTTGGGCTGGCCTGGATAAAAACAAAAACCTCTATCCAATCCTAAGTAAAAGCAACTAGGAATATGCACAGGGCCCTCCTCCACCATCCATAACTTTACTTTGATCTTTCAACCTCCAGTCCATAAACTTTCACTATCAATAATCAGAGCCGGTCTATCCATAACATCTGCTCGCTGCTTCACCCAGTATAAGATGTCCGAGACAAGCACATTCTCATTTCAGAATAATATGGTTATGAATTTCACTGATTGCCTTGTCAAAGGAATGGCCACAAAGGGTGCCCACACAGGAGTTTGTTTCAGATAAGAAAACTTTGCCCAAAATTTTTCAAGATGGACTGGCATGTTAAAGCTTATATCGAAAATGGAATCGCCTAATATGTGGATCAAAGCAAAAATATCTATTGCCTGGAATTGCATCGATTCTTTTAATGGTTTTAGTGCCACATGCACTCTATCAGGTGGAGATTCCAGGCCTCCCTTGTATTTTATGCATACTACATTTCTTCTAGATTGAGGTTTTCTTAAATTTGCAAATAGGGCTGCCATCCTTCTTCTGGGGTTTTGCTGGGGTCGAGGGGGAAGGGGGAGAGCATGATATGGATTGGAGTCCTGACCCTCTACTCCTCTAGCATCTCGCTCTTCTGCTATTGTCTGGTTAGTCTATGATGTAGAGGGAACCTCTTGGCCATCCCAAGTGTCTATTGGTTGTACCACAGGCTTTGGTGGCCCAGGGCTACTAATTGCATTTGACTCAGGCCTAATATCTGTATCTGTATCTGTAGCAATTAGTATATTTACCCTAGTAGCAGTCATATTAGCAGCATTTACACCAGTGTCAGAAAATATAACAATACCTTGTGTAGAGTTTTCTATCACTGTGGCTGCTTCCAATTGCTGTGCTGTAGTTTCTCCTAGAGACTACTCATCCCCTGTGATACACCTGCATCAGGCTGAGTAATCATTTCCCCATTGTTGATATTGAAAACATCCAGGGTTGGCTGGGAAGCCAAAGCCATTATCTGTGCTGCCATTGGAGCATCCCCGGGAAGCCAATGAACTCTATTTGGAGCAAGGGACCAATCTGCTGCAGCAAGAGCCCTCTCCAGTGACCACACACCCACATTTGTCACTCTATCTGGATCCTTAGCTGAGGAATCTTCCATCGTCTCACTACGGCCTGTAATAGTACTCCCTTAAGTACCCTTGGTACCCTCCAGAATCATGGTAAGCAGCTTACTTGTGCCAGCTGCTTGTCTCATAAGGGAACTCATCCCAGAAATGCTGTTTTCTGTGTCCATAGGCACGGGTCTCAAAAACCCCTGTATCTGCAAATTTCTTCCAGCCAAAACACTTGTTATAGCCGCTTCTTCCATTGGGACAGATATCACCTCTGTATGTCTATAGAACTAGAAAAAATATCTCTTGTACTTGCAGGGAGCTGTTCTCCATGACCTCCTTCTCCTCCGTCTTCCATCTCAGCACTGTCAGACATTCTGCCACCGGAGTGACACAGCTCCCCCTACCTTCACTGCCAGTCGCTTTTTCACTAAGCAGGTTCTCTGTATTTGGGACAGTCATTGATGAGGCTTGAGTTTTGCCATTGACTGCACAAACTAGATGCTGATTATCAGAAGACAAATTATGAGCTTCAGCAGTAATCTGTGTTTGTACTCTACCCAGTTTCTGTTGCAGATCTTTTTCCGTTTAAAAAATAACAATTCTTCCTTTTGTATTTGTTTCCTTATATTCACAGCTTCATCTGAATCTACAGTCAAATCCTTTGTATGACATACCTCTGAGTCAGATTCCATGTTAATGTCCAAACCAGGGTCATTTCCTTGCCAGTCCTGTTTTTCCACCAACATGTTAGGAGTTTGACATTTTTGCTGAAGCTTTTGTCTTTCTACAGCCTCTAGGTTTATGTGGCCAGAAGAGGAGGCCTGCTTTCCTGCCACATCAACATTTCCTCCTCCTCTTGTGTCCAGCTCCAAAATGGGTTCCTCCATCCTGTCCACAGGAAGCGGCAGCACTCCTGCAGGTAGAGTAGGGAATTTTTTTATTCAAAAACTTCAAAACAAAAACATACATCAGTGTATTAAGTCATACAAATCATAGAATGAGAAATCAAAAACATAAGGAAGTAGTACATCATGCAGAACACTCAAAAACTAAAAACAATCTATAAACAGGAAGCAGAACCTGTCCGCAATGATGAGGAGCTCAACAAGCTGCTGGGAGGGGTGACCATTGCTCAGGGAGGAGTGCTGCCCAACATCCAAGTGGTGCTGCTGCCCAAGAAAACTGAGAACAAGGGGACACAATTTAAAGATAGAGGGGGGTGCGGCTCAGGGGTAATATGAGGAAATTTTATTTCACGGAGAGAGTGGTGGATACATGGAACTGCCTTCCTGAGGAGGTCGTTGGGTCTAATATAGTGGGGGAATTCAAACATGCATGGGACAGACATAAGGCAATTATAGAGGGGGGTTGCAGGAAGTAGGCTGTTGGTTAACTAGAATCTGCAGCTTATCCAGTAGGTAGGGAAATGGGCAGACTGGGTGGGCCAAGTGGTCCTTATCTGCCATCAAAGTCTATGTTTCTCTGTTTCTATGTTACCTAACAAAACCAGAAGTATTAGCACACAAAAAATAAAATTATAAACTAGAAAAGAAACAAAAGTAAAGAATAGTAACTTGGCACAGAACAAGAGAAAAAAAGAAAAACAGAAAACAACAGGTCAAGAAATAATAAAACAACATAATCAGGAAAAAAATCCATGAACACAATTCCCAATACTGCCAAAAAAAAACAGGTGATACTGAGGCTTTCTTGGAATAATAAACAGTGTGTAAACCCTGTAAAATCAGAGAGACTATCTGAGTAGGACTATTCACTTTCTGCTGCAGTAAAAATGCACATCTGGCCTACCATAAATACAAGCGACAAAATGCAAAAATTAAACGTAAAGTGCTAGGATGATAATGACTCAGACCGGGGGATAAATACTGTAAATCAAAATATCATACATGAGAATCAGGAGGGCCTTTTCCTTCCACTTATGGAGGAGAAGGGTCCACACTGGTTGTGAGAAGGGGCAACCAATAAAAAAATGCATAATGGTCTTAGGAATGGAAGGACACATATCCGCAGGACAAGTCCTTTCCTCTTGAGCCTTATGTTTCAGGTTATCACGAACACCTAGCCTGCCGTGACATGATAACAAGGTAACATCCCAAACCCATTGAGAAATGTGGGGATCAGCCAATTGGTGAAAAACACTAGAGGAGTCTAACATAGTGCCAATTGAATCCCGTAACACAGGAAGGTCCAAAAAGGACATCCCCCAAAACAGACCGATATAAATGCTTCCTTGAGGAAGAGAGAATCATTGGTGGGTTTATAGACCATGGATGAATCTTCAAAAAAATGGGGATAATATAATGGGGGAGATCATATTTATGAAAGTTTCGAGGAATTTCCATAGGGGTAAGACACCAAGCAGCACACAAAGGAGTAACAAGATGATGAAGAAGAGATAACCAAAAGACCTGTGGGTGTGCAATAGGTAGAGAATAGTTAATTTTAGGAACAAACAATGAAAAAACACCAAGGAGTTCAACATCCGAACCCCATCATGGCAATAATCAGGATACGTGTAATTATGCTTAACCAGATTCAAACGACTGCCCCAGAATCCCTGAAAGAAAACATTATATAAATGGGCTTCCAAGGAAAAGGGGACAGGAAAAACCAAAGCTAAATGAAGAAACAAGGGAAGAACGGTTTTCAACAACAAAACCCACTTCCTTTTTGCAATAGTATGACCCTTCCTGGAAGCAACCATGTGGAAAGTCTTTTCCAGAACAACAGTCCAATTAGTGAGGGAATCATCAGGGGCACCAAAGGTCAATCCCAAAATCTTGTAAAAATTGCAAAGGCATACCAGCTATATGGCGAAGAGAACCAGGGGAATAACCTTCGCTTGCTGAACCAAAACATTCTGGGAAAGGAAGAAAAAATCAATACGAGTGGCCAGAAGGCCACTGTGATAGGTCTTCACTCCCTTGGGATGCACCTCACAGTAACCATCCTTAAGATTAGTGCATAATGCAGTACAGTCCCTGAAAAGCTTCTGAGTGGAGCCCCCTCTGTCTGCCAGGGTAAGACCACAGTTGAAGTCCCCTCCATGTAAAGATGTTGGGAGGTGTGTAAATAAGGCTGCAACAAACAAAACAAGTCCGAACGAGCAGCAATACCCTGAGGCGCATAAACATTCAGAATCCTGAACTTCAGGAGACAGAAAGTGCAGTCAGGCAGTAATGCGCAGCCATTGGCAATGTCAACCAGTCTCGTAACAGCACAGCCAAAACCAGAAAATAAAATACCCAATCCATCACATTTATCTTCACCGGAAGACCAATATGAAGGTCCTTTAGTCCATCCGGCTGAAGCCCGGGACAGCTTGTAGCGAGTCTTCAGCCTAGTATCCTGGATCAAGTATATATCATGTGGGAGATCCAAAAGATACTACAACGAGGTAAGAAGTTTCCTATGGGATTTCATGCTGCACACATTAAGCGTGAAGCAGCGGAGGCTCAAACCCACAGGCATAAGGAGAATGAAGAAGATGGAAAAACACGTAGAAAAAAACAGAAAAACTTAATGAATATGTGTCAAGTAACTGCCGATCGCTGCCTGGTGTCTGATCTAGAGGGGGAGGGATCCAGTTGGGAATCAGAAGAAGTAGTCCATATGGAGAGAAGAGGCCTGAAAGGACTCAGAATCATTTTCCTGATCCATTATGTCACTCCATTGCTTCCCATTAGTCAGGGCCTGATAACGATTCCTGGTCAGAATGGACTGCCTGGGGGAAGGATCTGGAGCCTTTCACTTACCTTTAGACCTACACTTCTTGCCCTGAGAAACCTCTGTGAAGGGGTCCTGGTCCAGAGGAGGAGGGGGGGCATGGGGTCAGAGGGGTTAACAATCTCCTGGGCTGGGTCTGTACAGGGAGGGATCAGATCCTGTAGTGCAGGATAATCCACCCGGAGAACGGGAGGAGAAGACGGAAGGGTGTCACTTGAGGGGGGGCACCACATCCTGGTGTTCCCCTTCTCGCTGACGAAGAAACTGAGTTTGAGATTCAGTTATGAGGGCCACCTGGTCCTGAGGGGGGTGGTCCAGCTGATTATGGTCAGCCTACAGACACTGGTGATAGGTATGACCAGTCTCATCACAGAGATTACATTTTTGTGGGTTATGGCAACCTAGGCTCACATGACCATAGGCTATGCATATAGAGCACTGTGGCTTGTCACAGGTATGACTGAGGTGTGTCTGAGCACCGCATTTATGGCAAATGCGGGACTGACCAGGGTAAAAACATAAACCCCTATCCCTACCAATATAAAAACTACCTGGCAAGTATGTAATACCTCTGTCAGTCTACATTAATTGCACCTTAACTTTCAGCCCCCTATCCAGATGAGGTCCTCATCTCAAATAGGATGAGGAGCCTTGAGAATGTTGCAGAGCTGCTTAAGCCAGTATTGGATGTCCGCTATGCTCACTCCTTCATTACGAAAAAGAAGGGTAATAATTTTTACCGTAGATTTAGTAAGAGGAATGAGCATAAAGGGGGTCCATAAAGGCTGAGACTTCACCATTTCATATTTGGTCCAAAATCTTTGCAGAGTATAAACATTTTTAAAGCTTAAATCATATATGGATCCCCCCTTAACATGTATGAAAGCAAACAGTTCACTAGCAGAAATACCCAAAGAGTCTCATAACATAGAATGCACTACAGTTTTTCTATCAGTTGCAGTAGAGAGAGCATCAAAAAACCTTAAACTAACAGCAGTCCTACGCTGAGCAGGTGTACCCAAGTTTTGAAAAAGGTCGCTGAGGTGAAATGAATGTTCCGGTAAAGTCTCACCTGCAGGTAGGGAAGACAAGGCAGGGTCATCCATTCATTGCTGGGAATCATCGTCTGAAGAGGAGTGCACAGAAATGGAAAGTTGCGGTACCATGGAGAAATCCTGCACAAGCTCAGTGACTGTAGGTGTAGTCGGTGGTTGGCCAACTGTAGAAACCCAGGTGGGAGTCGAAGAACTATGGGGCAATGCCACCAGAGCAGACAGTTCTAGAAAGGGGGTAGTATCAGTGGGTAAAACAGGAACCAAGTCATCCAGCATGATGTCTCTGGCACTGACCGCATGAGGAGAAGTCCAAGGTGCACCAGGAAGTTGCTGAGTCCAACCCGCAGCTCAGTGAGCGGAAGCCAGGGCCCAGACTGGATCAGGAAAGGAGGTACCTCTGTGGACGGTCGTGGTAGCGAGGGAACCAGGAGCAGACAGGGCTGAACAGGTAGAAGCAGTAAATACCTCCTATGAGTCAGAAAGAGATCGTACTGTTTGCAAAGTATTCGGAGCAGAGATAAGAGGCAGGTCAGCACTTAAGGTATCTTCCTCCTACACAAATTGCCTCAAAAGGGAATGATGTTGGTCACAGAGTAGGCGTAGATGTGAGGAGGTCAAGTAAGCAGTGCAGGCCCCAGGAACAACAACTGGTAAGTGATCCAAAGTCATCATTTCAGTATTCTCAACAATGGGAGCAGTAGGAGATGGAAACACTCCTGTTGGAGATTCCAGGTTAGGCACAGAGTCAGAACGACCATTTCTGTAGACACTGGGCTGAACAATAGGCTGAGGATCAGGAACAGATACCTGGGGACAGAGAGCTGCATCACCACCACCACCACTGGTGGTCCGGTACAGCAGCCATCTTGGCAAGCTACCAAAATGGCCAAAGGTTCCCCCTGCTGTAGTGTAGGGGAATTTCCTTGGTGTCCTGGCCAAATTTCTCCCATTCACTAAAAATACCACCAACAGCTTAATCTGGTTCAGTTTCATTTGCTTACCATCTGTATCCCCCCTCCCCCGTGGCACCCCTGAAAAAGGGACTTCTAGGCACAGTGGGCTTACTGGGTCAACAAAATTCAATAAATAAATAAATCACCTGGACTGGATGGACTGCATCCAAGGGTGCTGAGAGAGCTTGAGGAAGAATTGGCGA
The DNA here is from genome assembly GCA_016271365.2 of Neoceratodus forsteri. Classification (NCBI taxonomy): domain Eukaryota; kingdom Metazoa; phylum Chordata; order Ceratodontiformes; family Ceratodontidae; genus Neoceratodus; species Neoceratodus forsteri. Next base: position 574,549,714 of record CM057449.1, on the reverse strand, counting down.
AGCCCTTGGCTTACTTGCTTAATTGTTTGCTATGGTCGTGGGTCATGCCTGGTGACTGAAGAAGAGCAGATGTGGTGCCTTTCCATAAGGGATGGAGGAGGGACAAGGCTGTCAACTACAGAACAGTTAGCCTCACTTCGATGCCGGGGAAACTTAAGGAAACTTTAATTAAGCAGGACTTATTACAGTACCTAGACAAGTACGGTCTTCAGGATGGCACACAGCATGGGGCTGTAACCAGCAGGTTATGCCAGATGAACCTAATTACATTCTTTGACTGCATGACTATGGAATCGGACAAGGACCACTCAGTGGACTTCCTATACTATGACTTCAGCAAGGCCTTTGATTTCGTGCCCGCACAGGTGCCTGTTGAAAAAGTTTGAGGATCTAGGCATGGTCCAGAGTATAGTTACCTGTAGTTGGGTAGGTAACTGGCTAAAAGGCAGGAGACAGACAGTGATAGTTAATGGGGTGAGGTTGAGAGAGGGAGTGGTCACTAGTGGTACACCCCAGGGCTCGATTTTATGCTCAGTCCTATTTAATATATTCATCAGCAACATTGGCAAAGGCATCCAGGGTAAGCTCGCCCTCTTTTCAGATGACACTAAGCTTGGTGGTAGGGTGGACAGTGCAGAGGCAGTTAGGGACCTTCAAAGGGACCTGCAGAGGCTTGAAATATGGTCCAACGTCTGGCAGCTGAAGTTCAACGCAAAGAAGTGCAAGGTGATTCACCTGGATAAGGATAACCCGATGACAGAATGCCAGCTTAATGGAGTCCAGCTCTGTAACTCACATGAAGAAAGGGACCTATGACTCATCATCTCAGACACCCTTAGGCAATCCAGCAAATGCAACAGAGCTCATAGCAAAGCCAACAAAATGTTGGGATGAATAGGGAGAGTTCTTGTCACTAGGAACAGGGAGGTGATTCTCCCCACCCTACAGGCACCTGGAGAGGCCCTCCTAGAATACTGTGTCCAGTTTTGGAGTCCTCACCTAAAGAAGGAGAGGTCCATACAGAGACGAGCAACCAAGATGATATATGGACTCCACAAGCTCTTGTATGGGGATCACTTGAAGGTACTAGACATTTACTCACTGGAAACTAGGAGAGAAAGAGAGGGTATGATTGAAACACTCAGATTCATGAGGGGTGTAAACAAAGTGCCCTACTCACAACTCTTCAACAGGATATCAGTCTCAAACACAAGAGGACACTTATGGAAACTGAGAGCAGGTCACTTCAAGAGGGAGTTAAGGAAACACTATTTTTCAGAAAGGGTGGTGCATCAATGGAACAGGTTGTCTAACAAGGTGGTAGGAGCGAGGTCAGTGGTGGCATTCAAACATGAGTGGGACAGAGCAAGGGCTACCTTAGACTCCACGGGAGCTGGAAAGGGTATAAAACTCAATGGTCGGGACTAGGACCCGTTACTGCTAGAGGTCTCGGAATCCATTGAGCAGACTTGATGGATCCTTAGTGTCCTTCTGCCATCTCTTTCTATGCTTCTATGCTTGGAAGATGGTAACAGTTGTGATGCTATACAAGGGGGGAGGGATAAGGAACACCCAGGGAATTACAGGCCTGTCAGTGTGACTTTATTGTGGAGAAGCTGATGGAATCTCTGATCAAAGAGGATCTCGTAGACTACTTAGACAGCAACAGGCTCCAGGATAGCAAACCACGTGGTTTTGTGGCAGGAATGTCTTGTCAGACCAATCTGACAGTTTTCTTTGACTGGGTGACTAAGGAGATAGACAACTGCCAAGCAGTGAACCTGCTATACTTTGGCTTCAGTAAGGCTTTGATTTGATACTGCACAGGAGATTGCTCAAGATGATGGAAGACCTGGGTGCAGCTTAAAGTCTAGTAAAATGTGTGGGTAATTGGCTAGCAGGAAGGCAGCAGAGGGTAGTGGTCAATGGAGTTAAGTCAGAGAAGGGAGAGGTGATGAGCGGGGTTCCACTGGGATCAGTCCTGGGTCTGGTCCCCTTCAACATTGTCATTAGTGACACTGGTGAAGGAACCTGGGGTAGGCTGTGTCTCTTCGAGGATGACAGAAAACTATGTGGGAGGATAGATAGTAAAGTGGGAATAAACGATATGCAGAAGGACCTACAAAACTCTGAGGGGTAGTCAAAGGCCTGGCAGTTAAAATTCAATAATAAAAAGTGCAAGGTAATGCACCTAGGGAAAAAGAACCTCATGACAGAGTAGTGGATGGGGGAGAGACTTAACACTACAGACGAGGAAAGGGATCTAGGAGTCATCATCAGTAACTTCCTTAAACAAATGAGTGAGTGCATCAAAGCCTATAGCAATGCTAACACGATGCTAGGCTGTATTAGGAGGGGGATTGACAGCAGAAGAAAATAGGTAACACTTCCCCTCTATAGATCCCTGGTAAGGTCTCACCTGGAGTACTGTGCCCAGTTCTGGGGTCCTCACCTCATATAAGACAAGGATGGGATGGAGAAAGTGCAGCACAGAGTGATCAGAATGAGTCGGGGACAGCGGGGTGGATTTTATGAGAAGCACGTCAAGACACTAAATATCTACTCACTGGAGGTCAGAGGAGAAAGGGTGGATATGACTGAGACCTTCAAATTCCTCAAAAGACTTAATAAAGTGAACTGTGGGGAGTTATTCAGATTGCATACTAACTCGCGGTCACATGGACATGAGTGGAAATTAGCAGGTGGGAGGTTCAGGAGGGATGTGAGGAAATACTTATTTATGGAAAAGGGTGATGTAACCTTGGAACAGTCTGCCAGCCGAGGTGGTGGAAGTGAACACAGTCTGGAGATTCAAGCAGGCCTAAGATAAGATGAAGAGAGCAGTGGTTGCCTGGGATAACAGGCCTAGGGAAGAGAATGATAAAGGACTGGGAGGATAAGAACCCTGGAGGAGAATTAGGTTCCAAGGAAGGTTCCAGGGATCTAGTGAACTTGGCAGACTGGATGGACTTTATCTGCCTATGTTTCCATGTTTCTATGTTTCTTCTTAAAAGGGTATCAGAAGCAACAGGAAACCCATCATCACTACTGGCAATAATGAAGACAATAAACTGAGTATTATCATAGTCTCCTTTTAAAATAGTTCAGCAAGATTAGGTTTTGGGCATCAATAGAATGGTAGTTCTTCAAGACATAGCAATTGTCCTGTGTCAACTCCTTCACAATGCAGCAGCCTGGGACAACCTATTTTTGCCTTTAGCAATTAACGACTGTTTTCCTGCTACAGGTTCCCATAGTGGGGGTAACTGAAAAAAATGCAGGGCCCCCTGCTCCTCAACTGTTGCCATCCTAGCAGAGATAGGAGTCAGTGTTGCTCAGTTGGTAGCACATCTGTCCCTGTGCCAGATGGTCAAGAGTTCTAGTCCCACACCAGGATTGGGCTCATTGCACAAACACTGACACTGGAATGCAGTACTAGGGGGTGCTGAACTGTCGGGGTGGGCCATCCTTCGGATGAGGTGTTAAACTAAGTCCCTTCTGCCCATCTCTGGTGCTTTTCTGGTGGGTGGAAATAAAAGAACCCAAGGCACTTTTTGCAAGAGTAGGGGAAGTTTTGTTACTGTGGGAATCACACAATACTAAGGACAATATAAATAATATGAGAAGAAACTTGGGGGGGGATAATAGAGCATGTCTTAATGTCTCAAAGAGGCCCTCTAGTAGGCCCCTTTCTTTTTTTTCTTTATGTCACCACCAATATGACCCTGGGAGGTGTATTATTGTCACTTTTTTTTTCTCTCTCTCTCTCTCTCTTTTTTTTCCTCTCGTTCTCCTCTCTTTGTCCTGTTTTTGTTTTGGATTTGGCTTATTTTTCATTTGTTTTAAGTCACCCATTGCAAACAGTGAACACATAACCATGCAACAACAGGAGCAGAGAGATGTAGATTTTAATTAGTATACAGTTGCTGTGCTTGACCTAGCACAATTCGCACCAATTCCTGCTGAGAAATATAGTGTTGCTGCAGTGTGCAGTGGCATCTGGATTGCCAGATGTGATACTTTAAAAGACCACAAAGAAGACGCAATGTACTGTAGGAATATTTCACCCAACTACCAGTATACAAACCCCAAACCAGGACATCATACATCATGTTGCAGAAATTGTGATCCTGAAGTCTGTGCCAGCAAAGTCCAAAAAGAAGTAACATACGGATATTTAAAAAATAAGTATTCTTGTGTCTCTAAGATAGTATTGCAGAGATCTCTAGTACAATATCTGTCTTCCAATTTTTTGAGCTTATGGTTGTTCTAAACACCCAATTTACCAAGACCAGCAAGCCAACCAATGTCCCACAAGTATTTTGGAATCCTGTGATCCAGAAGCTGTTTGATGGTAACAGAAAGGTCTGTGCAGTACCCTTATAGAATATTAAATCCTCAGTAAAATGTTGCAGCAAAATGTGCTTATAAATGATAGTACAGTCAAGGGATAGTAAATCCTGTTGTAAAACTCTCCATTGCCTAATTTTCTTCATAGAAATGATGACATAATCAGGATGACAGTTAGTCGGAAGCTTGAAAGTCCAATGTGTGTCTAACCAAGGTGGTAAAAGGGCTTGCCACCAGTCAGCTTCCCAATGGACCCATATTTTGTCAACAACCTTCAAGGACTGGTACTATATTATAAAACCAAAATAAAGTGTGAAAGTAAAGCAAAGGATTGACCATACCCAGACCCCCTTATGAAACAGGCCTATATGTGAAGTTACGTTTAACCGGATTGAGTCTACTACCCCACAGAGTTCTAAAAAAGACACTATACAATTTGGGTTCTAAAGAAACAAGAGGGGGAACACCATACCAATAAACAATAACTGGGGAATGAGAAACGTTTTAGTCAAATATACCCTTTTTAGCTTAGTAGTTGGAATCTTATTCCACATCAACACTCTGTGTTCACAGAGAGTCAGAGCACGTGTCCAATTAAGTGTTGCCATGTCACTCAGGCCAAAATACACCCCTAAAATAGTAGCACCTGCTACTATCTGGATACCCCCAATCCTGTCTCCTAAGCCCAGGGCAGCATCCCCTATCTGCAATGCCACACTCTTCTGTACGTTTATTTTAGCCCCTGTTACCTCAGAGTAAACCTGAAGAAGGGAGATATCTATGGGACCATCACTGTCCTATCCCAAAAATACACTAAGATCACCAGCGTACACCAGAACTTTCAACAATGGGGTAGCGGGGGGAAACATCATACCCTGAAAGGCTGTGTCAAAGTGTAGTTTATGTACCAGAATATCAATATAAAATTTGTAAAGCAGCTGGCTGAGAGGGCATCCCTGCCTAACCCCTTTCTTACTGTGATTTTTCAGCCCCACCAAGCCATTAATGAGAGGAAAAAAATGAGCTTATGAATAGAGGAGAAGCAAACACTGCACAAAGGTGTGTGGAATCCCATATGCAGTTAAAATCTGAAAAAGAATGTCATGGGAAACTGCATCAAATGCCTTCTCCTGATCCAAGGCTAATACATAACCCTGTAAAGAACACCTGTGACCCCTAGTAAAAATTTCCGGTAAACAAAATAAACTATCATGTAAGCTCCTGCCTATTATGGCACAAGACTGGAGTGGGGAGATCAAACTTTGGGTAATCTATTCCAATCTATGGCAAAGAACCATGGATAGGAGCTTAAAATCCACATTTAAAAAAGAAATTGGCCTCCAGTTTGGGAGAGTCAATCTAACTCCCTTTTTATATAAAAGAATCAAAAAGGCCTGTGTCAATGGTTCCTTTATGTCCTCACTGAGCAAAATATCATTAAAGGTTTCAGCTAACAATGGGGTCAACAAATCAACAAAGGTTCAATAGAAGGCAGGACTCAGATCATCCGGTCCTTGTGCAGTATTGCCTTTTAACTTCAGTATAGCCTGTCTAACTTCCATTTAGTTACAGGGCAAGTCAAATCATCCACACCCTTGTGTCGGGGAAGGGAGATTAAGGTGAAGTAGGAAATCCTTCAGATTTCCCTCTGGGATGGCCGTAGTACCAAAATGAGAAAACAAATGCTCGGAAATAATTTCCAAAATATACTGGAAATCCGTATGCACTTTACCATTCTGGTCGCGTACCGCCTCCCATTACTTTTTCTGGACCCTCGAGGAACGGTCCCTAAAAATATCTAGGGAAGTTTTAGTACCTTGAGTGCCTGCAAGTTGCCTCATTTTTAAGGATCTTGCTCTATCAACTCCCTCAGTGCTGTGAAAAAAAAATGAGACAGTATAACCGTTTCCGAAGGGATAAAAAATGGAAATAATCCTGTAGGCCCTTTTGTTTACTCCACCTTTTAAAGAGGAGCATAACTGATTGTTTGGTCTCCACCCACCATTCCCCTACAGAATCATACCAGGCAACTAAAGTAGCTTGTGCTTTCAGGATATCTAAAGTATCAGCCTGAATTTCCTCATCCTGCAGCATGTCTGTATTGAGATGCCAGTACCCTGGACCAATATTATTCACATATAGTGACCCAAACAGACATGTAATTCTAGGTGGTCAGAAGTGGTAGTCAGAAGTGTTTCAGCCATGAGAACCTTCCAGTGTTTACAGAGAAAAATATAATCAATCCTGGAAGAGAGGATGCCCCTATGATAGGTATGGCCGTTCAAATGGTGTAATGATCTATATGAATCCGTCAAAGCTGCTGTAGATAGAATAGACTGTAAGGTAGTCATGTCACAGTAATGTTTTGTGGTCTTACCCATCTTATCCCCTAGGTCCAAAGGGCAATTAAAGTCCCCCCCCAGAATAAGTTTCCTATGGGTATTTAAAAATGGGTGTATGAGCCTAAATAAATCACATCTAAGGGCCTTAGTTTAGGGAACATATATGACACCAATCTGAAGATCCTGCTGTTAGAGAGAAATGTCCAAATACAATGCCCTCCCCAGGTCCACATCATGCACTTTATGAACGGTGACTGGCCCAGAAAACAGAATCCCTACTCCAGTGCATAATTCTACCCCCAAAGACCACAGAGAGGTACCCCAGGGCCAAGCTTTCTGGGTCTGATAAATGTCAGACTCAGAACACAGTCGAGTGTCCTGAAGTAAATATATGTCAGCCCTAGCTTCATACAGGGCCTAGAGCGTAATACTTCCACACTTGTAGTTTCTAATGCTGTTGACATTCAAAGAAACAACACTCAAGGAGTCCCCCGACAAATGATGCATAGAGTGAAAAGGGAAAGGTCATAAATCCACTTTACTTCACAGTTTTCTTCTTCGTCTGTTTCTTTTTAAGTTTAGCCAACACACCAGGTTCACTGTCCAAGTCAGTGATGTCCGGTTGTGAAACAACAATGGAGGATTCAGAGTCTCCTTCGTCTTCAGCTGAATGATCTTGTAAAACAGAGAACTGATTTAAGCAAGACATATTATCCTATTTGGCAGTTTAGCCTTGGCAAGATTCCAGGAAGATCTCCTTTTCCCATTAACAGGCAAGAACTCTTCCGGGGGGGAGGGGGAGGTGGCATGTCCAAGTCTTGCAAGGGTTGTAAAGCTCAGAAAGTGGTTGTATTACAGCTGGGGCCACAAACAGATCCTCAGAATGAACGGGCTGGATATGTGGGACAGAATCAGCCCTCTCACGAGAAGTGGAAGGTGCCGTCGGGACCTCACTCAATGAACTAACCAGTGAGTGAAGGGCTGAGGTAAGTTTTTCTTGGACAGAATGGACAATATCATCCTGGTCCCAGAAAGTACCCCTGTTGTGCACAGCTCATGGGCATTGGAGGAAAAGATGACCCATTTCCTCACACAGATTGCATTTCAGGGGGTTCTGACAACAATTGCTTGGGTGACCAGTTTGCAAGCAAAAATTACATACCAAGGCATCACAGTCATTACTAAGGTGTGTGAAGGAACCACAATGATGACAGGTTTTATTTAGTTTTTGTTGACCAGGTAAGTGCACTAGACAAATCCTGCCTATTTTCAGGCACGCTCCGGGGAAGGGAGATACAGATGAATGCCAACTGACCTTGAACCAGATTAAGCTGTTGGTGGTATTTTTTTTTTTTTAGTGAATGAGGGAAATTTGGCCAGGACACCGGGGAAAATCCCCTACTCTTTTCGATAAGTGCCATGGGATCTTTAACATCCACCTGAACTACCACCAATCCAGGCAGATGGGACCTCGGTTTAACGTCTCATCCGAAAAGGCTGACCAGGGTAAAAGCAAAAGCCATGGTCCAGGCCAAGATAGAAGCAACTAGACAAATGTTGCGGCCCAGCTTCAGACACACGTAGTTTCAGCTGCAGCTTCCAACCCCCTGTCCAAATATGCTCACTATCCAGAATTGGAGCAGGGCACTCTAGAACATCAGCCTATTGCTTTACCCAATGTAGAATATCCTGAATATGCACATTTTCATTTCAGAATAGAATTGTAACAGTCTTAACCGAGGGTCTGGCAATAAAAGAGGCTCAAAGAGTAGAGTATCATAAATTATTGTGTTTCACCCAGAATCTTTCCAAATGAGCAGAAGTATTAAAAGAAATATCAAAAATAGTATCGCCAGAAATATGAATGAGGGCAAAAATGTCACAGGCCAGAAAGTTCAGTAACTCCTTAAGTAACTTCCTAGTCACATGTATTCTGTCCAGTGGAAATTCAAGCCCACCAACATACTTCACCAGAACTGTGTTTCTTCTGGTCCTGGGTTTACCCAGATTTGAAAAAAAGATCGGCCATCCTATGTCTAGAGTTGGTATAAGGTCTGTCCCCTTCCTGGCCAGCTGGAGGGGGGTCAGGAATAGGCCAAGCCAAAGGGTCTGGCACAGATTGGGAAGGATCAGAATCCACCCATGAGGTAGATGCTCCAGGTAACACAGGAGTGGGAGAACAGGGTTGACAAGTAAAGCTGGGAGATCAGAAGACCGTAAATCTGTGTCCCTAAATGCATTCGGCATAGGTAAAGGCACATTCATTACACTAGTAACAGGGAGATCAAAGTTTTCTGGTGTAGTGGTCCAACCAGCCTCGGAAACATCAGGGAGAGACACTGAAGAAATCAGCATGGGCAATGCAGCCAACTCAGGAGCAGAAGCGGTCATAGCACCGGAGTTTAATTCAGCCCCAGCCACCATCCTAGGGAGAGCCTGAATAGAAAGCACAGTAGGGGGAATCTCCCAGAAGCCAGCATTCACCATCGGGAGCCAAGGTCCAACCTGTGGCCTTCAAAGCACACTCTGGTGATCAAGAGTCATAGCAGCAACTCCCAGGTCATTGCTCATTCACACCATGTTGGTCTCAATCAGCTGCCACTTCAGGCTTACAGACGTCATGGATTTGCCGTTCAAGTAGCAATGGGTCACTAAGCTAGACAGCGCTCACCGGAGAACACTCAATACTTAGTCCTGGCACTTCTTCTGCAGAAAACATAGCGACTCATGGTGCAATAAAGTCTGTATCAGGAACTTGCTTTAGAGCAGAAACTTGCTCCTCAGTAGTAATTTCCATGTCCTGAGATAAGTCCATATCGACAATATTATCCAGAATTTCCATAGAACTACTGAAAACAACAGTATCTTGTGCAGCAGGAGCAGCCACACATCCATTCACCACCATAGCATCTCTATCAGTTGCATCCATCAACCAGGAGCAACACAGTGCCCCCTACCCAAGAGTAGGGGATTTTCCCCAGTGTCCTGACCAACATTTGCCTTTCCGTAAAACACAGTTCATGTAATTGTCCAAGGCTGTGTATGGGTGTTGTTGATTGTTATGGCTACCACTATACATTTCAGTTCCTTCACTACCAGTCTCTAATTGCTTGTAAGGTGCTTTGGGATACAGTGTGTATGAAAAGCATCATCTAAATACCAATTGTTGTTGTTGTTCTTCTTCTTCTCCTTCTTGGCTTCAGGGGTGGAGCATGCTAGAATTAATTTAACACCAGTGCTACACCTCAATCCATTCTTTTCCCCCTCCGTTTTCATAATGTATTTCGTAGTTGGTCCTTCCCTCTCTGCTTCTGTTGTTTTTCTTACAATAATGTATTTCATTTTAGTCACACACTGATGTTATACTGTAGTTTGCTGCATGTAACTAACATAGAAAATAATGTATGGGCAACCATACACAACAAGGCTGTGTTTCCATCAAGGGGTTGAGATGACAGCATATGGACCTTGAGAGCGAAGCTTGAGAGGTCCATGCTGTCATCTCAGCCCCAAAATTGAAACACATGCCAAGTTGTATGTGGTTGCCATATTTTATTTTATATAGTATATGGTTCTGTACATAGAAATCAAAGAAGTGTTACCTCCATAAATAAAAACAAAAGGAAAAAAAAACTTGCCAGTTCTTTGTTCTGTTTTATGATCAAAATTAAATTTATAGACTTTTATGACTTAAAAGTACAAATTTGTGCACTGGGTGGTTAGTAGTCAACTACAGTAGGTGCTTAGTGAATGAGGGATTTAAACATTTTATGATCTTTGAACTGTGCTGAATAACTGCTCAGAATGTACACAATAGCACCTTGGAATGCACACCACAGTTTGCAATGTGCACAACAAGGTTTTTGAGCAAGCTGATTTTTATACAGAACAAAGGACGACTATAAAGGGATCATCTCTGATTGCTGAATGCTGCTGTTAAGGCTGTCAGTGGCAAAAACGTTTGTCCCAGACCCAACTCCTGTTGCTGTTTTAGAGCAAGTGAACAGAACCATTAATTCATTCTAACTCAGGAAGATTTTGTTGGAGCAGTTGAACCCTTAATGAGTTTAGCCCATTCGTAGCCATGCCACAGAAAGAATTTAAATGCAGCCATGAAACAGTGGTTTTGTCATCAGAGAGATCAAAAATCAGAATTCAATATGATTGAATAGAGGTAGCCAAACTGTATACAAGCTACAGTTTCCTTAGCAAACTGTTGCTAATGCATCTGGTAATGAGTATACAGATTAGAAACAATGGATGCATGATTAAAATAGCATCTGTATCAGTAGTAACCATATTAGGCAGAGATTTTGCAAAATTTTATTTCGCTGGAGAAGTTCCAGTGAAACTGTGAAATTGACCTTTATATGTAACTGTTGAATTGCCCACTTTGCTAGATTGCACTGAGGCTTCCTGGGGAAATGAAACTTTTTCAGGTGATGTCAAAGCAAAGCTGGAACTTCATTGTCAGCAATTTTGCATGATCTTGCTTGAAAAAGGGTCACTTTGCCTGCCAAAAACTTTGCCAAGGTGACAGTTTGCAGTTTGTGCATCTGGTAAACTTTACAAATAATTGGTGAAGTGAAATTTGTCAACTTTGCACATGTCTCATGGAAAGGCTATACATGGGGCTGATTTGGAGTATTTTTGTCTCTTTTTTTGTAGCTGTCTCTGGTTTTTGTATTTGTCTGCATGTGCATGTTTACTAAACATGTATTCTTTTATTTCAGACTTGTTTCTGTTGTTAATAATGGCAGGAGGCAAGGGTTTGAAAGTTATAAATTAAAGATGTAGATTTTTCGATAAAACATGCATTTGTATAATGAGCAGTTACAGTAGTGTGTGTGACCAAGCTCTGTGTATGACTGAACTACAGCTCAGGTCTAATGTTACATCTGTTTATTTGTTCATTCATTTATTGATTTATTTATTTATGTATGTATGTACGTACAGTATGTATGTATGCATGTATGTATGTCTGCAGTAAAAGTTCCTGATACAGGATAGGGTCAGTGAGACCAAAGTCTCATTAACTAGAGTGTCATAATGCACTGTACAAACTGCAGTGAGTAAACAAAACTCAAGACCAATACAAGCACAAATGCAAGAAAAAAGTTCACATACAGTATAACAATTGAAACTATTAGTATACAATAACCTAAGCTAAGACTCGTATTTTATGTGGTCTGACACAACTACAAATATTTAGTAGTGATATTTGTATTTGTTAAAAGGTCAGTATTTGTGTTTATTTATCCCTGATAGTATTTGCACTGCACAGCTCTAATCAATAGGCATCATCCTTAAAGGATGAGTTGGTAAAGTTCATCCAAAATGTGCTTGAGGCTTTCTCACAATGAAGTGTATTATAAACACGTTTTTCAGTCAGGATCAAATAAAGAAGGAACACCAACTGGTTGCTGCTGAGGGCTGATAAAATTGCTTCTGTCTTTGATTGATTTAACTGAAGGAAATTGCAGCTCAACCTGTATCAGATATTGACAAAAATGTCGGATAACAACGAGAAAGCTGTGGAAGGAAAAGGTTTCACAGAAAGATAAGCTGCATGTTGAAAGTCTTGATATGAAAATTTACATGGAAACAGAGAAGTATGCAGTATCTCTCAGTGGCAGCATGTAGAGTAGGATAAGCAGTAGTCCAAAAATAAAGTCCAACAACATGTCAGAATTAAGTTCACTGATAGATGATGCTGACATACCATATAAAACAAACTGGCTGTGACCCAAGGCACATGACCAGACTCAATCTAAAATGGAATGCTTTTCATATCTACTGGACCAGGGATTTCAACCATGTAAACAAAGTTTGCTGACACACTAAGTTAAAAGTTAGGATATGCAGTTGTTACAGCAGGACAGGGCAACACTTCTACACACAACATATAGGGGGAAAACAATATATTTTAGGGCAGGCTGTAAATAAATTACTTTATTGGATGAGTGCTCAAGGGGCTAGGTTAACCCTAACCCCCACCTGAATGGCAGTTGATGTCAGGGGTTAAGGACCATGGCCAATCAAGCCAAAGGAGCCTGCAACTGAGCAAGAAGAGCTCTCAGACTTCTGCAGGACCCATTATTTCACCCTTCAACCCGTGGCCAGTCACACACTGAGATTCAGAATGGCAGACCCACCTTGTGGCTGACATGGGGCTTGACCAGTAAGAAGCTGAAAACTTGAGTGGAGTGAATAAAACATTGTAGCAGCATTTCAAGCTGGGCCTGTTTGAGCTTAGGGCAGACCTGCTGTCTGTCTGAGAGTGCAAGCATGTTGGAGAGGCATACCTTGGCATTTACACCTGAGAAGGAAAAGGTAATTACTAAATGCAGAAAGCAGAGATTGATTACGCTACTGGGGAAGGGGAATTCTGTAAGAGTAAGGTTACCTATGCTCCTGAAAACATCCTACCAGCCTGAGGAGTCATCACCACCAGTCACTATAGCCTGGTGACTGGTCTGTAGTGCTGTGGAACTAACACATAGGAGAACTGGTCAGGGGAGAAGGTTCTCCTAAGCAGATGCTATATTCAGAGTCCAGTGACTGGCTGATGGAGACAGCCAGAGCTGTTCTATGTCACTAGACCTGAACCAGAAGAGACCAGAGTAAGAAAGGAACCACTACTAGAGAAAGAAGTAGAACCAGAGACTGCAGCTGAGATCCGGTAGAGCCCATGAAGACTGCATATCTAGGGGTCCCCGAGTACATGATCAGGGCATTGATCCCACACATGGAAGCTGGAGATTGTTAGTACAGGTCTGGATCAATAGACTTGGGGACTTAACAGTGTTAAAGCACTTATCCAGTAAATGAGACTGCAAATACTGTACGTCAACAGGTCTGTAGATACAAGCAGTGCACTTTGAGTAAAAGCTTTGTTTTCTCTTACCTGCCAGAACATGTGAACATGGCTATCAATTGGGTCTGCATTGATGCAATAGAAAGAGGTACCCAGAAAATCACTGGGAATTCATTAAGGGACTTAGGGTATTAAGGTTAACTATTACCAGTAAGGGATGGGGCCTAAATTTCAGTGTAAGAGTGTGTAGAGGTGAGGGTATAGCGTAGGCCTTGATAAGAAGCCATTACCATAGCCAGGTCTTTGATTTGAATAATATTGCAGGAGTAACACTGCATTATCCCTTTCTTTCCTCCTAGACCAGTGTTAATAAATTCCCTTTGTTGTTTCTTGCATTTTGCTTCTCAGTCATTGCCTGTTATTTGCATTGGTGTTACATTTTTATAACACTGTGGTGGAAGTGGGTAGGTTAACATAGCTTATACAGTATTTTGCAAGGGTTTTAGGGTGACTGGTGAGTAGAGATGTTGTTGCACGGGACACTCCACATATCCATATACCCCCATGCATGCTTCAGCACTCATTATTGTGGCATAAGGTATAATCCATATTTCTTTACATTTGTGATTATGTGCTTAGGGACTTTGTTATCCAGCATTATTATTTGGTAGTGCTTGTGTGCCACCCACAGCTTTCTGCACTGCTGTAATAGTCAGCACCTTTTATAAATCACTATATTCTTAACCAAAACTAGCCTTAGTCAGCTATATATCCTTATCAGTGTGAACGTGCAAAACCAAGTATGATCTAACTGTCCTAGGTGCTAGCTGCACACCAAAGCCCACCAAAAGAATTGCTGTATTTGACTTCTTTGCCTTCTTTGGAAAGTCCTTTGCCTAGTAACATACTTTATTATCTCTAGTATAAGAATGCGTATAAGACTGTTTTTTCTCTGAATTTGCATGATGACACCATAGTGTTTAGAGGCTTCTGAACTCCCAGCAGGTATGCTGTTTTTTTCTGTGTTTTGTGGAACAAACTTTGCTTTGCTGCATCTGGGCTTCTGTGTCATATTTTGCTAGCAGGTCTAGAATCCTGCCAGATAACAAACTGTCAACCATGGGCACTCCCTGATTGGACAGAATCGAACCAGTATGCCAGTAAGGTGTCATGAGGAGAATGGGATAGGGATCACAACAGGCATTGGAGTCTCTGTCCCTCATTGACCATGGATGGCTAATTAAAGGGGCCTCTGCATCCGGAAGGTACAGCTGTCAAACTGTGAGGTTCGAGGTGAACCAGTAAGCCTTGGATTTTTGGTTAGTGCGGAAAAGGGGAACTTCCAAAAATGGCCATTAATACTGAGCTCAAATTGGACGTCCTACATTTCCTATCATCCCATGGAGGGTGGGTTGATTTTGCACTGGACATGAAATTGCAGACTAAGACAAAGTCTGCAGCCAAGAAACATGACCAGAAAGGGTTAATGATTGCCACCCTGTATGTTTTATTTCAGGCAATGGAATTTGAAGTCCTCTGTCTGAAAAAAGAGTTAGGTTCCAAATGCAGGGAAGCGGGTGAGCACCAGAAGGGTTTGAAAAGAGAAATTGAAAAGCTTGAGAAAAAGAAATAGGTGGAACTCGAATGCAGGCAAAAAAAAAAGAGGTTGCAGCAGCTGAATGACTCGCTGAAAAGTGAGTATGATGAGCTGGAACAAGAGTTTGTGAGATGCCAGAGTGTGTTGGAGAAGCACCATAGGGCAGCTATGTTAGTGCCATGCATAGAGTTGCACAGGATCAGGTTTGTAAGGGACAAGTTAAAGGCAGTAGGAATAGGATGTATAGAGAATTACGCTTAAGCTTCTGAGGAAGGACTTGGTTGGTCCAAAACCTTAAGCACTGTTTTCTTTTGTTACATCTATATTGGTCCAATAAAAGATATCAAACCATTTGTTTCTGTATCTCTTCTTACAAGGATTAATACAGCAACTAACTAATTCTTGAAAGGACAGAGCATTAAGGTGAAACATTAAGGCTTCTTTTGGATATGCAGGTTACTGTTTTGTTACTATTTTGTTTTGTTTTTGCATTTTGATCACTGTTTCTCACATTGAAGAAGCTGATTGTTTTCTTCCACAGCTCTTCCAGGGGATTGGGTTCACCCTCTCCCGGTCTAGTCTTCCTTTATAGAGCTAAACCTGGGATACTAATTTCAACTTCCTGCTTCAGGACAGGGTGGTAGAGTTTACAGCTACACATAAAACCACAAGTTAGTCACCTTTAGAACTGCACAAACTCAACCCCAAACAGCATGGCTTCACAGCAGGATGCTTGTGCCAAACAAACATGATTGGTTTCTTCAGTTGGGTTAGCAGAACAGTGGATGAGGGCGGGGCAATGGACATGGTATACCTGGACTTTAACAAGGCCTTTGACACCGTTCCCCACAGGAGACTTGCTAACAAAGTAGAACACATGCGAGTCAGACATAAGATAGTAAACTGGATTAGAAACTGGCTACAGAATAGGACCCAGAGAGTTTTGATCAATGGGGCATTATCAAGGGAAGGAGGTGTGACCAGTGGTGTTCCACTGGGATCGGTACTGGGTCCAGTCCTCTTCAACATATTCATCAGAGACATCACTGATAAAATGGAGGGGAAGGTTTGACTGTTTGTAGACAATACAAAGCTCTACAACAGGGTAGATATGCAAGAGGGGATATTAGGTATGTAAGCTGATGTAAGGA
Source organism: Neoceratodus forsteri (assembly GCA_016271365.2). Taxonomy (NCBI): domain Eukaryota; kingdom Metazoa; phylum Chordata; order Ceratodontiformes; family Ceratodontidae; genus Neoceratodus; species Neoceratodus forsteri. The sequence goes on along the minus strand of CM057449.1, from coordinate 574,533,457 downwards.
GACTGGAAGAATGGTCCAGAAATTGGCAGTTAAAATTTAATGCCAAGACGTGTATGGTAATGCACCTAGGGAAGTGGAACCCAGGAAAGAATTACATACTAGAAGGGCATTAATTAGAGGAGACAAAGATGGAATGGGATCTAGGCATGATCATTACCAACGACTTAAAGGTAGGAAAACAATGTGAAAAAGCAGCACAGAAGGCAAGGGGTATCCTCAGATGCATAGGGAGGGGTATTATGAGCAGAAAGCAGGAAGTTATCATGCCCTTCTACAGATCATTGGTGAGGCCACACCTCAAATACTGTGTCTAGTTCTGGAGGCCTCACCTGAAAAAGGACATCGGCCATCTGGAGACGTTGCAGAGAAGGGTAACAAAGATGGTGCAGGGGCTGCATCATGAGTCATACAAGACTAGAATCAAAGAGTTTAATTTATTCTCTCTGATACAGAGAAGAAATGGGGGGACATGATATAAACATTTAAGTACATCAAGGGAATTAGCACAACTCAGAAGGAAAACCTCTTCCCGGAAAACAGGCAGTGCATATAAGAGGGCACAACTTGTGTCTGGTGAGAGGCAAGTTTAAGAGCAACTCTAGAAAGTATTTTTTCACTGAAAGAGTGATAGATCCTTGGAACAGCCTTCTACCAGTAGTGGAATCAAAGACAGTAAGGGGATTAAAACTCACTTGGGGCAGACAATGTGGGCAACTTATGGAAAAAATATAATTAGGGGTTGTAGCCACCTTGAGCAGACTAGATGGACCACATGGTCCCCATCTGTCAAAACTTTTCTTATGTTCTTATACACGTTTAAATTAAGGCAGAGTAAAAAGGGGGGAAGAAAACAAAAATGGGAAGTCAACAATAGTCATGTTGGGAGTGGTGCAATGCAGTGGCTGTGGGGCAGCAGTCTTCTGGGAGACATTCTGGCAGCTGCAGTGCTGCCTTATTTGCATGCACCTCTATGTATGAATGCTGAGGTTGCTCATCTCCAGGCAGAGTTGTCTAGGATTATGGAGACCACTTCCCCCTGGGACCACAAATACCACCCCTGCTGCCTCAAAGGATGCCAGTAAAGAGGGGTGGCTGGACAGCAATGGGCTCAGAAAGAGTGAGGAAGGTTGGACAGAGGCACATACCACCTGTGGTTCCATTCCACAACTCCTACACTGTTTTGCTGAGGGTAGCTATCCCATGGGGGCACCCTCAGTGGTGGACAAGGTGGATACAGAAACCTGCAGAGTGGAGGCCCTGGGGGGAGGCAAAGGATCCAAGATGAGAAGGAAGCAACTGCTAGTTGGGGACTGTATTATTAGAGAGGGTAGAACTGGGGGTGGGTAAGGGAGAAAGAAGGGAGGCAAGGTGCCAGTATGGCGTCAGTATGGCGCAGTGGGTTAAGGCTCTGAGCTGCAAATCTGGAGACCTGGGTTTGAATCCCACAGCCCCCTAGGTGCATACTGCGTGACCCTGAGCAAGTCACTTAACTTCCTCGTGCTCCCAGGTTGCACCTGCAAACAAGCTTTCAGCTTAGTGTGTCTCACCTGGTAAAATAATTGGTAATAATTGGTAAGGTGCCTACCTGGTGCCTCAGCTTGGAGGGATAGGAGGTGAATCCTGAGGGTTATAGGGGCAACAGCACAGGAGGGGAAGCTAGACATCATTGTCCACTTGGGAACAAATGACCTGGCTGACAGTGAGGTTGGGGCAGTGCAGAGGGAGTTCATGGAGCTGTAGAGGGGTCTTAGACTGGTGGCATGCATGGTAACATTCTCGGAAGTGCTACCTGTCTTTGGCATGGGAGATGCCAGGATGCTCCACACCACAGGATTCAATGAATGGCTGAAGAACAGATGCAGAGCTGGGGGTTTTGGCTTCACTGGGGACTGGGGGCCCACCTGGAGAGATGCATTCTTGTACATGAGGGATGTTCTGCTTCTGTCCAGGGGGGACCAGAATCCTGAGTAAAAGGTTTGAATGTTTCATTGGCAGACATTTAACCTAGCCAAAGGAGGAGGTTGAATTATGCAGGAAAAACTTAACTGCCTCCCCTCCTCCCACAGGTCAAGGTAGACAGACAAGAGGATACTAAGAATGAGAAAACACTAAGGACTAAAACAGGGGGTAATGTCAGGGGAGACACAAGGGGAAGGGATGGGATCAGAACAAATGGGGTGAAGCCATCAAAACATGAAGGGTCATGTGTACAAATGCCAGCAGCCTGGGTAACATGATCCCTGACCTAGTGGCATTGATGGCAGAGGGTGACCTAGCTATTGTGGCAGTCACTGAAATGTGGTATACAGAAAGCCATGACTGGGATGTTAATATACCTGGCTACACAATCTACATGAAAGACTGAGGGAAAAAAGGAAGGGATCAAGGCGACTGAGATAAAGAGAAAGCAGGGAGGAGAGGAGGCACTGTGGGTCACACTGGAGTCAGGAAATTGTACCACTGTCTGCACAGGGGTTATCTACCTACCCTCAGGTAAGGGGAAGAAACAGATAGGGTAATGCTAGATAACATCCTTAAAATAGCATAGAAAGGAGAAGTGTTTTAGGCAGGGGACCTAAATATGCCTGATATTAACTGGTGCACCTATGCTGCAGCCACATCCAGGAACAAAATCATTCTGGATGCCTTGTAAGGGGCATGCCTCACACAACATGTGGGGGAACCCACCCATGAGGGGACGATATTGGACCTGGTGCTCACAAATGGAGACAGAATAATGGATGCATTGGTGGGAAGCCATCTGGGGTCCAGCAGCCCCTACATAGTATGGTTCAGGGTAAAGACAGTAAATGAATTAAGCCACACTAAAGCCAGAGTCCTTGACTTCAAGAGGGCCATCTTTCCTAAAATGGGTGAATGCCTCAAGAAAACACTGGCACAGGGTGAGGAAGGGGGAGTAGAGGTACTGTAGGAGAATCTCAAGAGAGCCGTAATACAGGCAACAAGCCTTTATGTGAAGACGGAAGAAAAAGAAAACCATTATGATTTTCAAAAGAAGTGTCAGGAAAGGTTAGAGAGAAAAAAATGGCATTCAGGAAATACAAGGACACTCAAAGGGAGGAACTCAGTCAGGCAAAGCAGAGGGAAGCAGGTAAAGCAGTCAGACGAGCAAAGGCAAAAACAGAGGAAAGGATAGCCCAAAAACATAGAAACATAGAAGTTGATGGCAGAAGGAGACCACTAAGTCCACCAAGTCTGCCCATTTGTTTTAGACCTATTTTGAAACTCAAGTTGCCCTTTGTAGTAAGGGCTCCCTTGTGGCTAGAAAGTGAAGAAGGGGGGATAAAGCCTTCTTCAGGTACTTAAGGGAAAGAAGAAAGGCCAAGGGAGGGATAGTGAGGCTTACTAAAGGAGGGGGAATGGGTGGAGGGGAAACTTGAGAAGTCTGAGATACTGAATGAATACTTTTGCTCAGTATTCACAAAAGAAGGGAAAGAGGATGGACTGATATTAGCATGTAGACACACACACACAGAAAAGAGGGGTGTACACCAATCTATTCACAGAGGAGAGAGTCCTAAAAGAACTCTTGAAACTGAAGGTGGATAAGGCAATGGTGTTGGATGGGATACATCCCAGAATATTAAAAAAGCTCAGAGAGGTGATACTTTCACCACTGACAGCCCTATTCAACAAATCATTGGAGGAGGGTGAACATGACACCCCTTCACAACAGTGAGAGTAGGGCAGAAGCAAGAAACTATAGACCGATCAGTTTGATCTCAGTTAGGGGAAAGATGATGGAATCACTGTTAAAGGAAAGGACTGTAGAATATCTAGAAGTCAGCAGGGCACAGGACCCAAGGCAACATGGATTCACATGGATTCACAACAGGAAGGTCATGTCAAATGAATCTAATAGATTTCATTGACTGGGTGACAAGGGTAGTAGATCAAGGAGGGGTGGTGAAAATGGCTTATCTAGATTTTAGCAAGGTATTTGACATAGTCCCACACAAGAGGTTAGTAAACAAGTAGGGCAATCTGGAAGAAGATCCCAAGCCTACAGGGTCATAATGTCATACGCATAATAGCGAACGGCATTATGCGCATATCCTGGACCTGTGCACTCTCTGTGTTGGACCCCCCCCAGATTTAGAATCCTAAGTGGGGGTGGGGTGGTCCAGGGGCATAGTCCTCTGTATTGGTGTAAAGCAAAGCCCCCCCACAGAACATAAAATAGCAAGAAATCGTGCAACACAAAGTGCAACATTTTGACCATGTGCCAATCCCAAGGTGCTAAACTGGGTCAGAAATTGGCTTAGCAACAGGACTCAGAGGGTGGTAGTAAATGGAGTTCAATCAGAAGAAAGGGGGTAACCAGTGGGGTGCCACAGAGTTCAGTGCCAGGGCCTGTCCACTTTAATGTCTTTATAAGTGACATTGCAGATGGACTAGAAGGAAAAGTATGCCTCTTTTCTGATGACACCAAGATCAGCAATAGAGTTGATACTTCTGGGGGGGGAGTGGAGCAAATGAGGAGAAACCTAGGAAAGTTGGAGGAGTGGTCAAGAGTGTGGCAGCTTGGATTCAATGCCAAGAAGTGCAAAATCATGCAGTTGGGTAACAAAAGCCAAGGAGAGGAATACACAATGGGGAGGGAGGTCCTAACAACAACCAAAATGGAAAGGGGCCAGGGGCTAGTCATAACAGATGATCGGTAGCCAAACAATGTGAGAAGGCAGTAAGAAAAGCTGGTGGAATGCTATGGTGCATAGGGAGAGATATCACCAGTAGAAAACAGGAGATAGTGATGCTTCTATACAGGCAGTTGGTGAGGCCTCATCTAGAGTACTGTGTGCAGTTCTTGAGACCTCATCTTCATAAGGATATTGACAAGGTGAAGGCAGTCCACAGAAGGGCAATGAAAATGGTGCAGGGACTACTCCAGAAACCATATGAAGAGAGATTGAGAGAACTCAATATGTATACTCTGGAGGACAGGAGGGAGAGTGGGAATATGATAGACATTGGAATACCTCAAGGGGATCAACAGAGTTCAAGAGGGCAGTCTCTTTCAGAAAAAGGAAATGTGCATGAACAAAGGGTCACAGTATGAGGCTGGAGGGGGGGAAGACTCAGGGGCAATGTGAGGAAGTATTTTTTCATAGAAAGGCTGGTGGATGCATGGAACATCCTCCCGGAGGAGGTTGTGGGGGCAAAAACTGTTGTCAAATTCAAGGATGCATGGGACAGGCAGAAGGCAAATCTAGTGATGTGAAGGAGGGGGTAGGCCACAGATTGAATAGGATCTGGAGCTTATACAGTAGATAGGGAAATGGGCAGACTAGGTCCTTATCTGCTGTGAAGTTCAATGTTTCTATGTTTCCATGTCTTGGAATGTGATTTAACCCCTTCACAAATTTTGTTTCTGGAAAATGTATGATGGAAGAGTCCCCATAGACAAAACATGTTCAGAAATAATTATGTTAGTGTGGAGAGAACTGATGTCAAGATTGTTTTTTGTACGTAGTGAAGATGGTCTGAGAAAGTGGCAAAATGTGTGTATATGATATGGCATGTCTGATGGCAGAAAATGTGCTTGGAGGTTTCAGAGTAGATGGAATTTGGAATGGTTTCAAATGTAGGCTGCTGCAATTGAAAATGCCATAATGCAGAATTACTCTACACAGTTTATAAATGTGCTTAGAATCCAGACAGCTATCAGAAATAATAACATTTTCCTCTTTTTGTGTAAAGTTTGCTTATTTGAACTTACTTGTGGATTGTCTGTTCAATCAATCAATCAAATCTTTATTTTTAAGTTCTATTTCAATAAATCAGAGTGCTATACAGTTAACCATAAAACCTAAAAATATCAGTAAATAAGAAAACTCGCACAGTTTGTGTCATCTCAATTGCAATGGAGTCCCAACTTGGTGTACCCTATTGTGTAAAGCAACAGGTTTTCTGATGCCATACTGCAAGTCAAGCATTAGATGTTCAGAATTTTGTTTTTTTTTTGTCCACCTTCTCAAACAAGTGGGGTTGGGCAACTTAGGATTTCTCAAATGCAAGAAAAGGAAAAAAATGACTACGATATGGTTAATTTGTCTTCTGAGTCTAACAGCATGTCAGCCCTTGCTGAGGAGGGCGTGACTGGCTGAGATGACGTATCACTGGAATCAAACATCCTTCATGTTCAGGAATCACAGGGAAGTGAAATTAATGTTTTCAGACTAACTTGAAGGTTTCTTGAAATGTTACTATGCATGAGATTTTTCCCTGTGTTATGCGCATATCTGTTTGTGCATCTGTAGCATGTACAATATTGCTTTTCTAACTATTTTAATTATTAGTTGATTTTATGTAAATGGCAAAAAGCCATGGTTAAAAGCCCACTCCAACATCAGTTCTGTTAGCAATGGGAAGGCCAAGCCAATCTTCGGAGGAGGCATGGACATTCAGTGCACCCTTATAACCTAATGAAAGCTTCACAGAAACACAAATCAAGTGCTGATTCCTATAGTTTCACCATTTAAAAAACATACGCTTGGTAATTGTACTGTGTCTGGGAGAAGGGACATTTTCTGTATGGCTTGCTGTCACTAACCCTCTGATTCATCTTTTAGTCCCACACTATGGACTAACCATGAATTTGCTGTTCCTTCACAGAGGTTTTGTCTATGTGACAGTACAAAGATCTTAAAACCCATTTTAAATATGGCTTCCGTAGCCCACTCAATGCCTATATTAATCTCCTTGAATAACAGGAGCTCGGGAAGGGGGAGACATAGATTCTCGTTATGCCCCAACCCCTATTATTAACTGCTTTCCAGCAGTCTCTGATACACAACTAAAAAGAGAACATAAAAGAAAATATAGCTGTGCTCCCAGATTGATTTGGAATTTTCCCTGTAACTCCAGGGCAATTTTCCTGTGTTTTCCAGTAAATTGCATTATTTCCTTTGGCAGCAGAATTGCTTTGCTATCCTGTATGTCCAATGAAAGTCTATGGGAAGAATTTCCCTGTAAATATGAACATATGAAAATTGCCTTCAAAAAAAGGCCTTATGGACTACCAAGTCTGCTCGATTTTTTACCTTGCAGCCCTTATTCTGTAGCTGCCTCTCTGTCCCTTGCCCCCTTGACCCTCCCTCTTGCTCTGTCCCATCCCCTTTTGAAGCCACCCACTGTTCCATTGGATACCACCTCTGCCAGTAATACATTCCACCCAGCCACCACCCTCTCCATAAAACAGTGTCTTCTCATCTTTCTCCTGAACCTTCGCCCCTCTAGTCTCAAATCATGGCCTTGGGTGTCCCTCCCCTTCCTTAGTTTGAAAAGCCTCACTGTACAAGACTTGTTTATTCCTTTCATGCACTTGAAGGTTTCAATCATATCTCTCCTGTCCCTGCTCTCTCTCCTGTCCCTGCTCTCTTCCAGTGAGTACATATTCAATTCAATCAGCCTACTCTCGTCAGGTAAATCCCCCAGACCGTCGATCATCTTTGTCACCCTGAACTGCACCCCTTCCAGTAACCTAATGTCCCTCTTCAGGTATGGGCACCAGAACTGCATGCAGTACTCCAGGTGTGGCCTACCAAGCAATCTATACAATGACAGAATCACCTCCCCCCTCCTTGAGGATATACCCCTAACAATACAACCAAACATCCTGTTGACCTTTGCAGCTGCCTTTCTACATTGTGCTGAGTTATTCATTGCTCTCGTAATGAGCACCTCCAGATCCTCCTCCTCCTCAGTCACAGCTAACTGCTCACCCTCCAGTTGATAGCTCCTCTTGTGGTTCTTAGCCCCAAATTGCAGCACCTTGCATTTTTTGGCATTGAGCCCCAGCTGCCAGGTGTCTGATCAGGTCTCCAGCTTTGACAGATCCTCCAATAACTCTTGCCAACCCCTTAGGTCATCCACCACCACTCCCATCTTGGTGTCATCAGCAAACAGACTGGTTTTGCTCTTGATGCCCACTGAAACGTCTGCAATGAATATCCCAAATAGCACTGGTCCCAACACCAAGCCTTGTGGAACTCCACTGGTCACCACCCTTGGGGATGATAGCTCCTCACCCACCACCACCACTCTCTGCTGCCTTCCTTGTAGCCAGTTCACTACCTAGCCCACTATCTTCTCACCAACCCCTGTACCTTGTAGCTTACTTTCTAGTCTCCCATGTGGCACTGAGTTGAATGCCTTACTGAAGTCCAGGTACAGGACATCCACTGCATGGCCCTTGTCCAGTTGTCCAGTTACCCAATCATAGTAATCCACCAGGATGGTCTGGCAAGATCTGCTAGTGACAAAGCCATGCCGTTTACTATCTTGCAGCCCATTGGCTTCCAGAAGGGTACAAACCTCTCCTTCAGGATTGTCTCTATTGAGTTCCAAATCTGGCAGCCCTATTACTGGCATGTCCATGGGAGGCAGACAACCATTTTTGAACATCAGTTACATTGTTAATGAGTTTATGTCAATCTGTTCTAATTAAAGCTAACACCCTAGAAATGGTGACAGATGCATACTGCTCTCTAGAAAAACAAATTCACTCTGGTGGAAGGCTTTTTCATGGTTCACCAGAGGGGAGGGGATGTGTAATGTGACAACTGTTACCAACATTAGTGTGACTAACAACACGTAAATAAAATGTTCATAAAAAACAATACGATAAAACACAATTAGAAGTAGGAGGCATGGTATTAATCCAAATCTCAAGTAAATCAGTGGAAATTGTTCACTAAACTACCAGAGAGATGGGGACACCCTACTATCTGTTTTTGTTTTCTTTTATTTTTCAGAAATTAAGTAATATCCGGCCAGCAGCCTTAACTGGGGGGTCAGCAGATGCCTGGCTCCAAAGATACCAGCTCTATTGAACAACACCACCACAAGCACATGCACTTACGTAAAATTAATGCATCACTATTTCATGGTCAACACTAACATACTACAGAAGGAGGGACCCGAAGCCTTCCTCTTTGTTTTTCTTTTGTCTTTCAGAAATATGAAGGTACCTATCGGTGATTGTGTTGATCCTAACTGTCCTAGGGCATGTTGCCACAGAACTTCAGTACTTCAAGTGACCATGCTACCTGCCATAATTCAACCATTTTCTTTCATTTGATCTGCTGGCATAGACTTTCTAATAATTATAACATGATCATGCTGTTCACAGCATGCCTTCATGCACTTTTGCAGAGACATTTTAGACTTTAAATACAATCCGTGCCATGAAGGCACACATTTTGGCAATATTGTTTCTGCTTCATATTTTTCTGGACAATGCATCCTTTGTGGTGGACCCAGTATAATATTCAGAAACAGATACTTACAAACTGACAAAAACATATACATGGGCACCTAAATACTGTGGTGGTGCAAAGCATCACTTTACAAAAACTGTGACATTTTCCAATGATGCATTACCGCCTGTGCCATAAGTACCTAAACACCTGTACCTATAGTGGGACAGGGCCCACATAGTTGTTGGATTTATTTATTGAAAATTTTCACCAGGGAAGGTGCACTGAGCAACAATTTGCTCATCTCATGGCACATCCTGGGGGAAGGGTAGTAGGGATTATGCAGAAGCATGTACAAATTCAAGAACAATACAGAGTCACACAGTTACATAAGCATAATTACAGAACAAGCAACATCCAAGCCATTACAAAGCCAAACAATAGAACATGAGACAATACTATGTAAGTAGGCATACCAAGATTAGGAACAGAGATGGGACAGTGTACTGTGCTAGAACAAATAACAGGAATAAAAATAGGTTACTAGAAGTAATTTGGGGTAAATACATGATAACAAGTGCCCAAGTGGTCTTAGGTGGCATTTAGGCACCACAGTGCTAGGGGACAAGAAGTACTTGAAGAGGATTAGGGGGGCAGGTGAGTTGAGATGGACAGGCAGACCTGGTAGCCAATTGGCCATTTATGCCATGAAGGTGGCTAGTGACAGGGGGGGTCATTTGCACACACAGTTGGTGATTAGGTGGTTTAAAAAGGCAGATGTGAGAGAACCTACAGAGGAGGAGAGATGGATTTGTGGGGGGAGTGCATTCCATAATTTTGGCATGTGATAGGAGAAGGCATTTTGACCCAATGTGGTTGAGCAGCTTGGGATTGCCAGGGTCCTTGGGTCACTGGATCTTAGTGAGTATTGGGAAGGATAAGGATAAGGAGGAGGAGCTATAAAAAGGGAGAGATCCAAGCCAGAATTTTGAGATGAACTTGGCACCATGGAGTACACATCTGTTAGAGAGAGAGTAAGAAAGTTTAGAGAGCGGTACAGGATGCAGTGGTGGGTAAGGAGAGGGGCATCCAAGGCAAAATGGCAGAAGAAGTTAAAGAGAGTGTCCTGTCTGGCTAGGTAGGACTGTGGGGCAGCACTATAGACTATGTCACAGTAGTCAAATATAGGTTGCTATTTCTGCTATCTGGAAACATTTATTCTAATCCAGGTCCTGAAGCACTTCCCACCTACAATGCGTGCCCTAAACAAGGTACCATTAAAATGGTCTCAATTAATATCTGTAGCCTTTTAAGCAAAATTGACATCCTGAAAGTCCTGGTAACTCAGCACAGTCCTGACATACTATCTGTCATTGAGACATGGATGACCCCCAAAATACCGGAAAAAAATCCCAAAAGGAGTATGCTATGCCACCAATTGATCTCAGTGGCAATACCCAGGCACTGGCGATAAAAGTGTTGTTTGGGGCTCACCATAAAACGATATCAGTACTCTCAGTCTACATACCTCCCAAAGACCCGGTCACTGGTCTCCTCAGTCTTCTTGACCATCTCTGCTCACAAAATCACCTCACGGAAACAATTACCATGGGAGATTTTAACATAAACTGTCTGTCACCTGCGACCAACTCACTAAAGGACGCAATAACAGCCCTTCACCTAACTCAATTTGTTAATACACCCACTAGGATAAACTATAAAATGGGGACTAGCACCACCCTCGACTGGATAATTTCTAACCAACCTAACCACCTTCCCAATGTAACTGTTCACCCTGACTCCATCAGTGACCATTTGCCAATCACATGCAGCTGGACTAATAATTTCCTTATCCCCCCCTCCCCAAACTCTCTACAGCAGGTTTCTCAGAAGGAGCCACCTGGAACTCCTAAAACAACAGCTTTGTGCCCAAAATTGGAACATCCTGGACTCAACCAATGATGTTAATGTAGCTCTCTGTCACTTTATATGGGTTTTCAATACTGCTTGTGATACACATGCCCCTCTCAAAAAGATTAAGATCTCTGGCACGGTTAACCCCTGGATCACTCCTGAGCTCCTTTTCCACATGAAGTTTTGGGAGCATCTCTGGCACTGTGCAAAAGCCACTGGTAAGCAGCATGACCTACAAGCCTATAAAGCTGCTAGAAACAACTGCATGAAGGAGACTCACCAGGCAAAAGACAAGTACCATAGGGAGATGCTTACCACCTCCTGAGGTGATAGCAGAAGGTTCTGGTCTAATACAAATGATGTTACTGACCAAAAACCTAAAGTATCACCTATAATGCTAAACATAAATGGGACCCCTACTGCCGACCCTCTGGAAATTGCTAATGCCTTTAACAATGCTTTTACCAATTTGAGCTGTGTTCTCCCACCTGACTTTTTCGATGATGATACTGCCCGCTCCACAAGCCACGGTGATGAAAGTAGTCCCGAGCAACCCCCTTTTTATTTTAAAAGGGTATCATGCAACCTGGTTAGAAAACTACTAGCTAAGGCCCTAAGAAAAGCAAGACACAGTAGTGACGGACTAGACCTTAAGCGTCTCACCCTAACCCTAGATGAAGTTCTCCTACCTATAACTAAGATTCTAAACCTTTCTCTTACACTGGGACCATTTCCTGATGCCTGAAAAATGGCCATCCTAACTCCCATGCACAAAACCTGTGATTGTTCCTTACAGGGTAACTATAGGGGTATATCTATTCTCCCTCCACTCTCCAAGGTACTCGAGCGAATTGTTACTAACCAGCTTGGTGCTTATCTGGACACATACTCCATCCAGTGCCCACAACAACATGGCTTTAGAAAGGGGCATAGTACTACCACAGCATTATTAGAATTCACAGGCTTCATATAACATGCAATTGATCAAGACAAGACTGTAGGTGTAGCATTTGTTGACTTAACAAAAGTCTTTGACACAGTGAATCACACACTGTTGTTTGGCCAACTCTCTAAAACTGGTGTTGCCCCAAACACCCTGAAATGGTTCAGAAGCTACTTCAGTGATAGACTGCAGAGGGTGAGGATATCAAATGTAGTTTTGGAGCAGAGGGCTGTCTGATCAGGGGTACCTCAAAGCTCAATCCTGGGTCCCTTATTGTTCAGTATTTTCCTGAACGACCTTCCAGCTGTCTGCAACCAGCGTACTCTCCTCTACACAGATGAAGCGGTCATCTTTACTAGCCACCTGGATCCCAACACTCTTGAAAACAGTCTTCAACAAGGCTTCACAGAACCAGAGAGATGGTTTAATAATCAAAAACTAGTGCTAAACTACAAAAAAAACTAAAGTCCATCTGTTTTCGTCCTCTCAGAATAAGTTTAAGGCCCATCAACTCACTATCACCAACAACCATGGAGTCGCTCTTGAACAAACTCAGCTTTTCAAATACCTAGGTCTAACCCTGGATAGTCACCTTACCTTTGTGCCTCACATTGAAAATGTTGCCAGAGATGTTAATATCAGAATTGGGCTCCTCTTCAGACACAGATGAAGTCTTACCCAAGAAGCCCTGAAGGTTGCAATTCACAGCTCGGTCCTCTCGATCATTGATTATGGTCTAATCATATACTGTGCTGCAACCTCCACATCTCTTAAATGACTCACAGTGGCCCTGAACAAAGCCTGTAGGTTAGTTATGGGTGCCTCACTCATACCTGTGAGTTATATGATCAATCTGACTGGCTCCAACTAAGTAACAGGATCAAATAACAAACCTGCCTCCTGTCCAAAAAAGCTCTACTTGGATTACTACCCCAGAGCATTGGTTGCCTGCTAAACAAATCCCCTAAGACCCAACACACACATACCTCAGTTTCTGACCTCCTTCTAGTACCCCACTGTCGGACTGCTTGATACCATTAATCCTTTCAATACAGAGTCCCCCTGTGGTTTAATAATCTAAGCAACCAACTGAGCAGTCTTTCTAGTCTGTCCCAATTTAAACTTATGCTTTGTCAGCATCTCTTAACCGAAAGCACTTGTGATTGTTACACTTAGTTTTCCACTTCTGCAGACACCCTTATACTACTTTTTTCACTCACTGAGGCTCTTACTTGGCTTCCTATTTTGTTTCACTTCTCCTGACAGAAATATTTCCCCTTTCCCCCTGCCACCTCCTCCCTTACCTCACCCCTTCCTTGCTCTTATCCCACTGACTCCCCGTCCTTCCTGGACCTTCCAGGCCCTCTGGACCCCACTTTCCCTTATCTTCTTCCCCTTGATCCGCCCTCCTTTTCCCCTCTTTTACCCCTTCTCTCACCTTAGCCTCCCCTCCTTCTTACCTTACGACAAGGCCTCTGGCTGCCATATTTTCTTTTCCTTCTCTATCTGGACTCTGCCCTCTCATTTCCCCTACACCTTCCTTACTCTTCCCCTTCCCCCCACCTCTGATTAGCAATGTTGCTTCAAATGTACCTTATAGTTTTCTATGCTTGCTTGTAATCTTGAGTGTGTAGCACTGTTCTCACTTAGTTACCAGTTGACTTGCTGGTCTCCAATGAGACCATGAACATTGTCTGTACCTCTGTTGATACCATGAATGTTATCTATACACCCCAACCTTATTGTAACCCTTTCCTTTGATGTGGAACCTTTGTAAATGAGCTACCCCTAGCTCAAGGGTATTTGTTGTCTGAGATTTAAATAAATAAATAAATAAATAAAAAATAAAACAAGGTTGGATCTGTGACACTTAGACAGCTGGTTCTGTTAACTATGATTTTTGTAATATAAAAATGTAGTGGGATTGTCTGTCATGAAAAATCCTGTGCCTGGGATGACAAAACACCACCCCCCATGTATCAGTTCAAAAGACAGGATATATGTTAAACCAGCAGATCTCTGAATGCAATTAACTTGTCAGTTTGCTTTGAAGCCAGAAACTATTATATCCATTTTATAACATCCTCGGGAAAGTCATTTAATTGCACCTGTTGACATAAGGAAGTGGAATATCCATTTTATGACGTCCTCAGGAAAGTCAGTTAATTGCACCTGGTGTCATAAAAAGTCATTTGATGTGTCTGAGAAAGGGAACTGCTCATGGATCAAAGGGACTGAGAAATTACAGTCTTAATTAAGAGTGTCATCATTTGGACAATGGGTATTGCTGGAGTCACAGAAGTCAATACCCTGATGAGACTTCCTGTGTATATATACAGTATGGCCCAGATATTCAAAAGGGTTGCACCATGCGCAACAGGGTTGCGCATGCGCAAGTCCAAAATGCGCCATTCTGCGATATTCAGCAGGAGGCAGTTATGCCACTGACAAAAGGTTGCGCAAAAGAGCAATGCAAATGAATGCATGCTCAACAGGAGGGGGAGGAACCATGCATAACCTGCGCAACCTGATATTCAGTCGGGTTGTGCAGAGTTGTGTATGCGCAACCCCCAACCTGCGCCTGCACAACCTTGAGCCAAAAAAAAAGGATCAAGTTGAGGGCCACCCACAGGTGAGCTGCTGTATTGCAGGGCACAACACAGCAGCTGCCACCACTGGCTGGCCTCCAACTCTGTCCCTGTGCCCCCCCACCAGCCCTATCGTGGGCAGGACGTAAAAACAACCCCCCCACACATCTCCCACAGCCCGATCGCGGGCATCACAGTTACAGAAACCCCACATATCCGAAGCCGATCGTGGGCATTACAGTTACATGAAACCCCCCACATATCCCACAGCCCGATCATGGGCAGAATGTGTATGAACCCCCAGTGCCCGATCGCGGGCAGAATGTAACCCTCCCCCAACCCGAATATCTCCCTGGTGGTCCAGTGGACTGTAAAGCCTGATTGCGGGCAGAATGTCACATCACAACCCCCAAACATCTCCCTGGTGTCTGAGTGTCCCCCACCCACCCACAAGCCCATCCACCCTGCTCACCCGCGGCCGGTGAGCGACAGCATCCACCGCCTGCCACCCACCACCCACCGACTGACTGTCCGGTGAGGGCTGCGCGCCATTGGTGCAGAGACTACCATCCAATGGGCGTGCAGCCCATACTATCACATGACGGTCCAGATTTGTGAATGATGTCATTCACAAATCTGGACCAGACCCATGTTGTACATGACAGTCCGGGATTTGTCGAATGATGTCATTCACAAATCTGACTGTCATGACGGTATGGGCTGCACGCCCATTGGCCGTAGCTCTGCACCACTGGGCGGCAGCCCCACCGACAGTCAGTCGGTGCGGCGCGGGCTGCAGGCGGGTGGATGCTGTTGCCCCCGCCGCGGGGGGAGCGGGTGAGGGGCCTGTGGGTGGGGGAGGACACTAGACACCAGGGAGATGTTTGGGGTTGTGATGTGACATTCTGCCTGTGATTGGGCTTTACGGTCCATACTGGACCACCAGGGAGATATTTGGGGTTGGGGATGGTTACATTCTGCCCGCGATCGGGTACTGGGGGTTCATATACGCTCTGCCCGCGATCGGGCTGTGGATATGTGTGGGGGGTTCATGTTCCTGTACCGCCCGCGATCGGGCTGTGGAGATGTTGGGGGTTTCATGTAACTGTGATGCCCTTGTCGGGCTGTGGGATGTGTGGGGGGTTCATGTACCTCTACTACGATCGGGCTGTGGGAGATGTGTGGGGGTTCATGTTGCTTACTGCCCGCGATCGGGCTGTGGGAGAGTGTGGGGGTTCATGTACCTGTACTGCCCGCGATCGGGCTGTGGGAGATGTGTGGGGGGTTTCTGTAACTGTGATGCCCGCGATCGGGCTGCATTGTGTGTTGGTCCCCAATGGCTGCTGCCTAGCAGGGTGGCCAGGAGCAAGTCCTCGGGGGGATCGGCGCACCTACATGCAAATGGCATGCAAATGGGGCCATAAATAGATGCAAATGGCCCCCCCTGCATCTTGCATAAATTATGGCCCCATTTGCATGTCACCTTTTGAATATCGGAAATTTGAGCATGGCGCAATGGTACTTGCGCCACCGCAAGTTTAATGCTCAACTCTGGCAACTTGCGGTGGCGCAAGTTCCACTGCGCCATGCGCAAGTGCTGTGTCTGGGGGGTGATATTGAAAGGAGTTGCTCAACAGCGCAACTCCTTTGAATATCACCCCGGCCACACCCCTGCGCAACTATTTTGAGCAGTGCGGGGGCTTGCGCCTCAGAATGGCGCCAGTTTGACTATCTGGGCCTATATATATATATTTGTTTTAATGTATCCTGAAAGGGAGGAGCTAGATGATGACATCATGAAGAGGGTTGAAACACAGCATTTTTAAACTGTAGTTTGTAATGCCATTGAGACACATTCATATACTTGGACTGACAGAAGGAACATCTAAGAGCACTGAAAGATTATAAGAAATACCTTAGATAAATACATCTAATGGTTGGTAGGAATTTTGCAATTTTAAACCTGTTTTGTTTTTAAGATTGTATGCATTGGGGATATTTTGTTCTGTATTTACTGTTTACCTATTTTTATCTATCTTAAAGTAAAGATATGTATTTTAAAACAGAAACTGCCTGGTGTGCCTTGAAACTTCTTTTTTTTGTAAGTGAAGCTTGGTTAAAGTTGACACTGTGCTTAAGCTTATTGGGATATCAAATTGGGAAACAGGTAAGAGTTTCTCTAAGGTCTTGCATAGAGATTTAAGGGTTCATTTTGCAATACCTGGTTGGTTGCCCATAGGTGAAAGATATCTGGCATTTCCCTGAAGAGCAGATTATCTGAGCCTGACAATTGGGTACACTAGCAAGAGGTTAACAGTTTGAATCCCTCCAGAACTTGAGACCAAAGTTTGATTTGAACCCACAAAACAGACAGGAGAGTTACGCTGATCTGTTAACTGTTCACAATACTACGCACAGAGGTTGGCACTTTGGGAGTAAAGGGCTGACCTGCTGAGTGGGTTTGTGACAGAGTGGTTGGCAGCGGTGGGATAATTTTGGTATTATAAGATTTATTGTTCAGTGTGTCGGCTTGAGACCTTCAGCTCACTTGCAAAGAAAGGAAAAGGTGGTATTTTTTTTAAAAAGGAAACAGAACTATATCCCTTGGCTAACAGTCAAGTTCCTACCCGTTTTAATTTTTTTCTAAAGTGCCAGTCAGAGTAGCAGTAGGTAGGGAAGATGGCTTCCAACTACTGCAGGCACACTGTAGACTACTTAAAGCAGTTGTGTGGGGATACAGGATTCCCGTTTGAGGTGAAAGCCACAAAGCAAAACCTTGCGGATGCCCTGATGGTAGCAGATACCCAGAGTGCAGAGTCACAGTTAGTGACTGTAAGGGACCAAACCTTGACTGCGGAAGGGCTAGCAGCCATTGCAGGATCCAGATCCAATGAGGAGGACAACAGGGCCAGTTCCAGTGAAGGGCCAAAGCAGCAGGGGAAGGTCACCAGTATCCTGGATCCAGAAGTACTCAGGCTGCAAATTGAGTTGTGCAGGATGGAGCTGGAGTTCCATAGGGAGAGGCAGTGAGAGAAGAAAGAGGTGGACCGTGAGGCAGAGCGAGAATGCCGAGAGGTAAAGCGAGAACAGAGAGACACAGACCGTGAGGAGCATGAGCACCAGTGAGCTGCAGAGGAGAAGAGGGAGCTAGAATGCCGAGACACAGACCGTGAGGAGTGTTAGTGCCAGAGGCAACAGGAACTGGAGAAGCTATGACTCCAACCACCAGCACCAGAGCAGGTAAGTGGCTTGGGTTTAACTGGGACTACAGGACTGGGTTACAAATTGACATCCAAATTGAAAGCCGAATTTAAAGGGGGGAGGATATGGATGCCTTTTTAAATTCTTTTGAAAAAGTTTGTATTCAGGCTAAAATTCCTAGGGAGTCTTGGAGCTTCCAGCTATCCCCGCTACTTACCAGGAAAGCTCAGGATGCATAGGGTCAAATGGACAATGAGGACAGTGATGATTACAGCAAACTTAAAGCTGCACTGTTAAAAAAATTTGAATTAACTGCTGAATCATACAGAGCTAAATTCCGTAAGCTCAGGAGATGCCCTGACATGAGCTACGAGGAGCTAGCCTTGAAACAACATCAGTTTTTAAAACATTGGTGGCAAGAAATTGAAGCAAACTGTTGATAAAATTGAAAATGTGATTTTGTTAGAACAGTTTTATTGGGCATGTCCAGCAGAGCTGAAAACCTGGCTGGAGGACTGAGATCCCAAAAAAATGCAAGAGGCTGCTGAACTCTTGGACCGCTATGCCAAGAGCAGACCTGCTCTGAGAGCAAATGGGGTGGGTGTGGCAGCACAGAAAGGGAACAGTGCGCCTTCAGGACAGCTAAAACCCTCACTGCCTCCACCTAAACCAGTTAGCCCCAGGTTTCAGAGAAAAGATTTCTCTGAAAAGAGAAATAAATGTTGGTTAGGTAAAGAAACTGGGCATATTGCCAGACAGTGTCCCAAAAGAATGAGCAATAATACGCAGAATGGCACTAGAAAAGAAGTGGTTTGTTTGTGTGTACCTGGAAGCATGCCTTTGAACATGAGGGAACACATGCTCCCAGTCATGGTGAATGGGGTACAGACTCAAAGGTTAAGGGACACAGGGGCATCTCTGACATTAGTGAAAGGGAATCTGGTACAGCCTGGTCAGCTTATACCCAATAAATATGTCACTGTACAAGACTTTGCTGGTGGGGAGACAACATTGCCCCTTGCTTGTGTTCTCCTAGAATGGGGTGAAACAGGGGGAACTGTGCAACAGGTGGCTGTAACCAAAACCTTAGCAGTGGATGTGATCCTGGGTAATAACCTCAAACAGGAGATGGTATGTGCAGTTACCCGTAGCCAAGCAGCAACGGAAAATGGTAGTCCCCTGAAACCCACGGGAACAACTGTAAAGACAACTGAGATTCTGGTTCCTCAGCCTGTGTCTCCAGAGATGGGGACTAAAGAAGAGGGGGTAGAAATTTCCCCAGTAGCAAGTAACCACACAGCTACAGAGGGTTACTCCAAAGAGGGAGGGGTGACCCATTGTCAGAGGGTTGGGATTGACAGTGATCCTGAGTTCCCTGGTGCTAGTGCTAAGGACCCTAGTTTAGTGACTGAAGGGGACCTGTCCCATAATGTAGGAATGTTTTAGCAGTTTGCTGCTGCTCAGAAGAGTGACCCTACACTAGAGAAGCTGAGGGCTTGGTCAGACTCTGACGGGACACAGGGAGGTGACGGCAGACATAAGGTTTATTGGGAAAATGGACTTATGTATACTCAGGCTGTGCAGACAGAGGGAGGGATGCTAGGCAGGCAGCTTGTCGTTCCCCAGGGGTATCATGAGTAGTTGCTCAAGATTGCACATGATATTCCCTTGTCTGGTCATCTGGGAATCACGCGAACTATGCAGCGGTTATCCCAGAATTTCTATTGGCCTAACTTCACCCAGCAAGTGAAGGAGTATTGCAGATCTTGTCACCGGTGCCAAGAAATAGGGAAGGCGGGCAAGAAAACCCTAGCTGCCCTGATTCCATTGCCCATATTGGAGGAGCCATTCCAGAGGGCGGGAATGGATATTGTGGAGCCTTTAAATACCCCCATCTCCTCAGGAAAGAAATTCATCCTGACTGTGGTGGATTATGTCACCCGGTACTCAGAGGCAATCGCCCTATCCTCTTTGAGGACAGACAAAGTGGCAGATGCCTTACTTGGGATTTTCTCCTGTGTTGAGTTTCCACAGGAGGTTATCACCGATTGAGGGGGTTCCTTAATGTCGGACCTGATGAAATGTTTATGGGAGAAGTGTGGGGTGGTGCAGAGATGCACGACACTGTATCACCCACACGCCAATTGGCTTGTGGAAAGATTCAATAGTACCCTGAAGTCAATTCTCCGGGCATTTGCTGAACAGCATTGGAGGGACTGGGAAAAATACCTTCCCCACCTGTTGTTTGCATACAGAGAGGTGCCCCAAGAGTTGACAGGATTTCCCCCTTCGAACTCTTATATGGAACCAGGTATGTGGGCCCCTAGACTTGATCCATGAGGACTGGGAAGGAAAGCATAACACCCAGGGAACTCCCATAGTGGATTACATCCTTAAGTTTAGGGAAAGGCTGAAGGAGCTTATGGGCATAGCTCAGGGCAACCTGGCAGCTGCCCAACAGAAACAAAAAGTGTGGTATGACCACAGAGCCAGAGCTCGCTAGTACATGGTGGATCAGGAAGTCATGGTCCTTATTCCAGTCCAGAAGGACAAGCTGCAGACTGAGTGGGCAGGACCATACAAAGTGGATAGGAAGGTAAATTACATAAACTATATTGTAGAGTCCCCTGACCGAAGACAGACAGAAAGGATGTACCATGTCAACATGATGACGCCATATGCTAATAGGGCTGACATAGTGTTTGCAGTGTGTAGTCATGGGGAGGGGGTGGATGAAGGAAACCCCCTTCTGGACTTGCTGGAAGAAAATAAGTGGAAGTCCTCTATGGAGGCAGTTAAATTGTCTCCCCAGCTGACCCTGGACGAGATCCAGGAAGTAAGGGAGGTTCTAGCAGACTTTGCCCCCTTGTTTAGTACCAAGCCTGGAATAATCCCCTTAGTGACACATGATGTGGGGACAGGGACACAGATGTCCATACAGCAGACAGCATATTGGGTGTCAGAGGCTGTCCAAAAGGACATTAGGAGAGAAGTGGAGGAGATGCTGCATTTAGGGGTAATCCACAGATCCCAAAGTCCCTGGGCCTCAGCTGCAGTCCTTGTGCCCAAACCAGATGGCTGTACTCATTTCTGTGTGGACTATCATGAACTGAATGCAGTCACGAAGTCAGACGCCCACCCGATGCCCCGGACGGACGAACTCCTGGACAAGTTGGGGGGGTGACCTACCTTATGACCATTGACCTGACAAAGGGGTATTGGCAGGTAGAATTGACAGACAGAGCTAGGGAGAGATCAGCCTTCATCACTCCGATAGTCTTATTTGAGTTTAAAGTAATGCCTTTCGAAATGAAGAATGCCCCCGCCACTTTCCAAAGTTTGGTGAACCAGGAGTTAAATAGTGCTGAGGAGTACACCATGGCTTTCCTGGATGACTTTGCTACCTTTAGTACCAGCTGGGAGGAACACCTATCCCACCTTAGGGTAGTGCTGGGTAGGATACAGAGGGCCGGGCTCACTGTCAAAGCCGGGAAGTGCCAGGTGGTCATGGAAGAAGTGGCATATCTTGGGTATGTGGTAGGCTGAGGACAGCTCCATCCTAACCAAATAAAAATAGAGGTAATCCAGGCATGGCCCAGACCAGAAATGCAGAAGCAGGTCAGGAGTTTTCTTGGGACAGCAGGGTACTATAGACAATTTGTACCCAATTACAGTGTCCTGGCTGCTACCCTATCTGACCTGGTAAAGAAAAGGATGCCAAAGAAAATTACCTGAGGACCAGCCTGTGAAGAAGCCTTTACCAGACTGAAGGAGGCACTGTGCAGTGATCCGGTTTGACAAGTCTTGACTATAGCAGGCCCTTTATAGTTCAGACTGGTGCCTTAGAAGTGGGTATAGTGGCAGTACTGAGTCAGACATCCAGCCAAGGGAAAGATTGCCCTGCAGCATATCTGAGTAAGAAGTAACTTCCCAGGGAGCAGGCATACTTTACTGTGGAAAAAGAGTGTTTTGCCATAGTGTGGGCCCTAAAGAAATTAGAGCCATACTTATATGGGCAGTATTTTGTTGTACAGACTGACCACAACCCCACGGTTTGGCTGATGCAGATGGGAAAAAACAATGGTAGATCGCTAAGATGGATTCTTGCTTTGCAAGGGTATGACATGACCATTCTACATAGGGCTGGAGCGACCAATCAGAACTCAGATGGGCTGTCTTGTGTCTGCAAGGAGTGAACTGATTTGGGAAGCTCATCCCATGCAGGGGATAGAGCCCCCAAATTCAGTCTAGGTGGGGAGGTTTGTGACACTTAGACAGCTGGTTCTGATAGCTCTATGATTTTTGTAATATAAAAATGTAGTGGGATTGTCTGTCATGAAAAATCCTGTGCCTGAGATGACAAAACTCCACCCCTCAGGTATCAGTTCAAAAGACACGATATATGTTAAACCAGCAGATCTCTGAATGCAATTAACTTGTCAGTTTGCTTTGAAGCCAGGAACTAATACATCCATTTTATAACATCCTCAGGAAAGTCATTTAATTGCACCCGGTGTCATAAGGAAGTGGAATATCTATTTTATGACATCCTCAGGAAAGTCAGTTGATTGCACCTGGTGTCATAAAAAGTCCTTTGATGTGTTTGAGAAAGGGAACTGCTCATGGATTAAAGGGACTGAGAAATTACAGTCTTAATTAAGAGTGTCATCATTTGGACAATGGGTCTTGCTGGAGTCACAGAATTCAATACCTGATGAGGCTTCCTGTTTTGTGTATACAGATATATATAGTTTGTATGTATCCTGAAAGGGAGGAGCTAGATGATGATGACATCATGAAGAGGGTTGAAACACAGCATTTTTAAACTGTAGTCTGTAATTCCATTGAGACACATTCATATACTTGGACTGAGAGAAGGAACATCTAAGAGCACTGAAAGATTATAAGAAATACCTCAGATAAATAAGTCTAATGGTTGGTAGCAATTTTACACTTTTAAACCTGTTTTATTTTTAAGATTGTATGCATTGGGGATATTTTGTTCTGTATTTACTGTTTACCTATTTTTATCTGTCTTAAAGTAAAGATATATATTTTAAAACAGAAATTGCCTGGTGTGCCTTGAAACTTCTTTTTTTTTTGTAAATGAAGCTTAGATGGTTAAAGTTGACACTGTGCTTAAGCTGATTGGGATAGCAAATTGGGAAACAGGTAAGAGTTTCTCTAAGGTCTTGCATAGAGTTTTAAGTGTTCATTTTGTAATTCCTGGTTGGGTGCCCATAGGCGAAAGATATCTGGCATTTCCCCAAAGAGCAGATTATCTGAGCCTGACAATTTGGTATGCTAGCAAGAGGTTAACAGTTTGAATCCCTCCAGAACCTGAGACCAAAGTTTGATTTGAAACATAGAAACATAGACTTTGACGTCAGATAAGGACCGCTTGGCCTATCTAGTCTGCCCATTTCCCTACCTACAGGATAGGCCGCAGATCCTAGTTAACCAACAGCCTATTTCTTCTTACCCCCCACAAGAATTGCCTTATGTCTGTCCCATGCATTCTTGAATTATCCCACAGTTTTAGACCTCACAACCTCCTCAGGAAGGCTGTTCCATGCATCCATTACACTCTCTGTGAAAAAATGCTTCCTGACATTGCCCCCGAACCGCCCCCCCTCTATCTTTAAATTGTGTCCCCTTGTTCTTGCACGTCTCTTTTTCTGAAAGATGCTACCCTCTTGGACTTTGTTGATTCCACTGAGGTATTTAAAAGTTTCTATCCTGTCTCCTCTCCTTCTTTCCTCAAGGGTATACATTTTAAGCTCCTTAAGTCTCTCTTCGTACGGCTTCTCTTGCAGACCCTGCACCATTTTATTTGCCCTCCTCTGGACTGCCTTTATCCTGTCTATGTCCTTGTGAAGATGGGGCCTCCAGAACTGGATGCAGTACTCCAGATGGGGTCTCACCAACTGTCTGAACAGTGGGATAACAACTTCCTGTTTTCTACTGGTGATGCCTCTCCCTATGCATCCCAGTATACCCCTACCCCTCCCTACTGCCTTCTCACATTGCTTGCTAACCTTAAGGTCATCTGATATGATTACCCCCAGGTCCTTTCCTTTTTTGTTGTTGTTACTCCCCCCCACCATTGTGTATTCTTCCCCTGGGTTCTTGTTTCCCAGGAGCATTATTTTGCACTTCTTTGCATTGAATCTAAGCTGCCATACTTCTGACCATTCCTCCAACCTTACCAAGTCTCTTCTAATCCTTTCCATGCCTCCTTGTGTATCAACCCTGTTGCAGATCTTTGTGTCATCTGCAAAGAGGCATACTTTTCCTTCCAGTCCCTCTGCAATGTCACTTATAAAGACATTAAAAAGGGCTGGACCCAGCACTGAACCCTGCGGTACCCCACTAGTAACCCCTCTTTCTATAGAGTGGACTCCATTTACAATTACCTTCTGTGTCCTGTTGTCCAGCCAATGTTTTACCCAGGCTACCACCCTGGGACCCACTCCCAGGCTGGTTAACTTGACTATTAATCTTTTGTGTGGGACTGTGTCATATGCCTTGCTAATGTCTAGGTAGGCCATGTCCACAGCCCCTCCCTGGTCTATTACTTTGGTCACCCAGTCAAAGAAATCTATTAGATTCATCTGACATGACCTTCCCGTTGTGAATCCATGCTGCCTTGGGTCCTGTGCCCCACTGGCCTCTAGGTATTCAACAATTCTTTCCTTCAGAAGTGACACCATCACTTTCCCTACCACAGAGGTCAAACTGACAGGTCTATAATTTCCTGCCTCTGTCTTGGTCCAACTTTTGTGAAGAGGAATCACATCCACCTTCCTCCAGTCCTCGGGTACCACACCATCCTCCTATGATTTATTAAAAAGAGTAGCCAGTGGTTTCACTAGTTCCCCCCTTAATTCTTTTAGAATTCTGGGGTGAATTCCATCAGGCCTCATTGCTTTGTCCACCTTCAGTCTTAGGTGTTCTTGCAGAATCCTTTCTTCTGTGAAAGGACTGGGATCGACCCTCCTATCAAGAGTGCTTCTGTTAATTGGATTAGGCACTTCCCCCTCCTCTTTTGTGAATACTGAGCAGAAATATTTATTCAGCATCCCTGCCTTTTCACTGTCCCCCTCTGCCCACCCACCGTTCATTCTATTCAGTCTCACTATCCCTCCCTTTGTCTTTCTACGCTCAGTGACGTACCTATAAAATATTGTATCCCTCTTCTTAACCGAGTTGGCTATCTTTTCCTCAGTTTGGGCATTTGCCATTCTGACTTCCCTCCCTGCTTCCTTCCGCCTTAACTGGTACAGCTCTCTGTCCTGCTCCTCCTGTGTTTCCTTATACTTCTGGAATGCTATCTTTTTCTCCCTGACTTTCCCAGCCACCTCTTTTGAGAACCATAGTGGCTTTTTCTTTCATTTTGATTTGTTTATTTGCTTCACACAAAGGCTTGTTGCCTCTGTGATGGCAGTTTTGATGATTCCCCATTGTTGCTCCACCCCTCCTTCTAGTCTGTTTGCTAGTGCTTTTCTGAGGCACTCTCCCATCTTGCCAAAGTTAGCCCTCCTGAAGTCCAGTACCCTCACTTTTGTATGACTTGACTCTGTAGCTGAGTTTAACGTGAATCACACTGTCTGATGATCACTTGTTCCCAGATGGCAACTCACTTCTAGATCTGAGATCCTCTCACTGCCCCCATTTGAGGGTATGAGGTCTAAGATTTCTCCCTCATGAGTGAACCCACAAAACAGACAGAAGGGTTACCCTGATCTGTTAACTGTTCACAATACTATGCACAGAGGTTGGCACTTTGGGAGTACAGGGCTGACCTGCTGAGTGGGGTTGTGACAGGATCATCTTTTGTTCTAACTCTCACTGGGCCATAAACTGGATGCAGCTATGGTTTCTGTAAAGAGCACCTAGCATGGGCCGCAGTTTTTGCAGAATGGCATTGGTATATACTGAGAAGATGAGGTACCTGTCGAGCCAGACACTGAGGTACCTGAATGAGGGGGTGTCCTCTAAAACAGTCCCATCAAGGGTATGGAAGGAGGGAAGGTTGTTTAGCCTAGCTAGTCTCTTCCTTGAGCCGAAGGTCATGGAGACTGTTTTTTTGGCATTAAGAAAAAGTTGATGTGAACTAAGCCAGAGTTGGATATTAGTGAAGTCAAACTGAAGTCTTGTAGTGACATTGGAGGCAGATTTACCAGTTGTATATATAACTGTGTCATCAGCATACATATGTATGCATGCTGATGTGCAAACCTGTGGGAGATCATTAAGGAAAATGGAGAAGAGAATTGGACCAAGCACCGATCCCTGTGGGACACCAGTGCATATGGGCAGGGGAGATGAGGTGGCATCAGCAATATGGACTGATTGTGACCTGCCAGTCAAGTAGGCATTGGATCAGCTTGTGGCAGAGTGGGAGAGGCCAGCAGTTGTGAGACTGCTCAGTAGAAGATGCTGTGAGACCATGTTGAAGGCTTTGGCCAAATCAACAAAGATGGCAGAGGTGATTTGGCCATTATCTATTCCTGAGGAGATGGCAACAGTTAACCTTAGAAGTGAGATGGAGGTGGAGTGTTTTTTCCTAAAACCAGACTGGAATGGAGTGAAGAAGGCAGAATCAGTGAGGAAGGAAGAGAGTTGTTCAAGGACAAGATGTTCTTGAAGTTTAGATAGGGTAGGAAGGAGAGAGATAGGATGATATTTACCAGGTGAGGTGGTGTCACCACCCTCGGGTAAAGGGAACATGACTACCTGATTCCATGCTGAAGGAATAGTAGCAGTCATGAAGGAAAGGTTCAGTAGAGAGATAGAGGGTAGGCGATAGATGGAGCAGAAAGTGAGAGAAGCTTAGGGTCCAGTCCATCCAGCAAGGAATCTTTGGAAGGATTTATAGACAGAACAGCCAGTAGGGTGTTAGCTGGGGTGATAAGTGTGAAGGAGAAAGAGGCAGTATATGAGGAGACTGGGGAAGGTAAAGAGAAGGAGGAGGTGGAGAGGGGTCTATGTGATAACAGCGAATGACTAAAGGTGATCACCGTTATCACTCAGTTAGAGTGCTGAACTTAGCACAATGGCAGCAGGACATGTTTTTACTGCTTTCTGTGCAGGGGCTGTCTGCACTCCCCCACATCCCCCCCTCATGGGGGGCTTCACCCCTCTCACCCCCCTACTTAAGGATTCCCAACTTCAGGGGGGTGCATGTCGGGAGGGGGTGAAAGCAGTAAAAATAAAAAGGTTCGGGCAGGGTGCAATAAAAATCTCACCAGTGCCCAGACCCAAACCTGGTACCTCAGCCACCCCCGCCACTAGCCAATCCTTGATGCCACGACGTAGCTCGACCGGCAACCGTGGCGCCACCTCCTTTAGCCTCTCCACCCCCTCCCAGCCCACGTTCACCGGGCTCACTTCCACCCCCCACGCGCATATGTATAGCGACATCCTGTCATCTAGTTCGCCCACCCCTCATCTGGTCGCCCTACCTTTCTGTCGCTCTGAGCGGATTGCACCGGGAAGGTGTTGCCGTAATGGATGGTGCCCTTCCTCATGCGCCCACTTCACAGGTTACTGGTGGAGAGGGTGGCAGAAGGTAAAGTGACAGTGGTTGGGGCCAAGGAGGAGGTGGGGTGGCAGATGCAATAGAAGATGGAGTGGGAATAGAAGAGGGGGCACCAAGAGCTGATAGGAGTGATGAGGCACAGGTCGTAAAGTAAGTATTAAGGCATTCAGCAATGACCGTGATTTCTGAGATAACTGAATGGTTATGTCTGAGGATGGTGGTAGGGGGTTTAGTAGCAGGGGAGAACAGGGAATGAACTACCTTCCAGAATTTAGATGGGTTGTTTGTATTAGATAGGAAATTCAAGTGGAAGTGTTCAGATTTGGCTAGCCAGATTGCTTTAGTACATGTATTATGGATCTCTCTGTAATGCTGGTAATCACTGGGGTGGAGGAAGGCTTTGAATTGATGCCACATGAGGTCACAAGCTCTTTGGCAAGCCAAAAGCTCAGGGGTCACCCAACATAGCTGGTTACCTAGTACTCTTGTCTTATGTAAAGGGGCGTGGTAGTTCCATATAAGCAAGAATTTGTCACTAAAAGAATGTAAGGCATCATCAACTGTGTAGGCAGAGGAGAGAGAGGACCAGTCTGAGTGTATGAGGTCTTGGTGCAGACGGAGAAGACTGAGCGAGGAGTAAGATCGAGTTAAGAAGATTTTATGAGGGATCTTAGGTCTATGTATCTTACATACCACATAAAGCATGTGGTGGTCTCTTATAGCATCAGGTAGGAGACAGGAGGAAACTATCCTATGGGGATATGATGTGAGGGTCAGATCCAGGAGGGAATGGTTTTGTGTTCTGTCATTTAACCAGGCTGGTTCCCATATTAATTGGGAGAGGTTTAGGGATTCAATGTCAGAGCAAACTTTGGACAAGGAAGGAGCCAGCCAGGTCATGTTTAAATTGCCCAAGATATACAGTTCACCAGCATGGGCATAGGAAGTTAGTTCAGTGATAAGTTCAGTAACTATAAAAGGATGTTGCCCTGGGTGACAATATACCCTGGCTATGAAAACGGAAGTGGTGAATGGCAACAAAAGTTTCAAGAGGATTGCCTCATTTGAGAAAGGCACAGAGGTTGTGAGCATGATAGTAGAATGGAAGGAGGAGGAAGAGGAGATGTATATGGCCATGCCACCACCCCTACCATTCCTGTCCTCGCGGGTGATTGTGTAGTCAGCCTGATCAGATACATGATCTGTCAGCCAGGTTTCAGAAATGATGATTATGTCCGAGACATAGGTGTGGACCTTAGTCTGTAGCAAGAGGAGCTTGGGTGCGAGGCTGCGGATGTTCAGGTGGATCATTTTTATGCAATTTGGGAGAACTAGGGGGTTATTGGGTGAATGTGCAAGGGAGGTTGCATGGGCCACAGTTGGACCAGGGTTAGGGTGTACATCTCCTGCAGACAGGAGAAGCAGTAGTATAAGGAAATTATGAATCTTGCATGCTTTATACAGCTAGCGGGCAAAGCGGTTGGCATACCTGAGTGGTTGTACAACCTGAAGAGGTGATGTGGCAAGTCTTAAGAGGGAGACAATCAGGTCTGACATGGTGGTTAAAGAAGTGCAGGGGAGCAAGAGGTAATAGAGCTGATGCAGGGCTACAAAAGTGGTGGACATTCTGGTGAAGGTGTCCAAGTAAACAGCAGCTTGAATGTTAGGCCACTTATGAGGCATGACTTTTAGGAAGTAGCAACTGGGGAGAGATAGCAGGAGTAAGGACATTAATGATAGGAGGTGCAGTGGTGGATGACAAAGTATTAACTGCATGTTAGGAAGTGTAGGTTGAGATCATGATGGAGTTTAGGTATGCATTGGAGCAACGCAGGAGGACAGTAGCACGGATGTGTGCACCAGAGCACAGCCAGAGGAACTCTCTAGTTGTGGGATTCTGTAAGGAGCCAATGGGGAATCAGGCTGATAGAAAAAATCTTGGTCGGGTGGTACTTTATAGCTATAAATAAGAATTTCCAGATAGGTCAGGCAGGAGGGGGGTTGGTGGGGAGCTGGCGGGTAGTGCTGGCAGGATCAAGCTCCTGGCTTAGGAGGCGTAACCTTGCTGAGTTTGGAGCCGAGTGTCTGGTCGTTGGCAGTGGCTGAGGAAGAGCTGTCCATCCGGGGGACCACGTCTTCAGTGGTGGTAAAGCTTGGGAACCCTGGTCAAGGGCTGCTCGGCTGGGGAGAGAGAACAGGAGGTGTTTAAATATTGTGTGCAGACAAAGAGGAGACAGCAGCAGAGGGGGGCGAAGTCTGAATAGATAAGAATTAGCAAGACAAGGAAGGGTTTAGGCGCCAAAGTGGCTGAGTACACTGAGAGAGAACTTAAACTGTAGGCTGTAATTATCTCGCTAAAGACTAACACTACTTTTCCCAAGAACTTTATTAAACAATCTACTGTTCTGTGCATAAATACATTGTTTTTAATATAAACATTTGCTGCTAAATTGGGATATGATGTAATATGGGCCTTGTGGAGAAACACATGAATCATTGTTTAATGCTACTGTACCTTTATTTGTAATTGACCTTCTTTAATACTGTGTTGCACATATATATATATATATATATATATATATATATATATATATATTATGATCATCATGTTTATTGATCGTCCACAATATTCAAGAAAAATATTTGGACATTACAACAGTATAAAAAAAAAATAAAATAAATACAAACACATAGTGCAAGTATTTATATTTACTTGAGATGTATATATACTGTATATATATATATATATATGTTGCAGCTGCCTTAACAGGCATGACAGAATTTTCAGGTCTGCGGCAGGTATATTTGGGTTAGTGATGTCAGTTTGGAACAATGTCAGATTTAGAGGACCTTAAGGCGACATATTGGGTACTTTGTGACCCAAGTAAAACACACAAAGACTGTTCTACATGACCTTGATGGTTTATCCATGAAAGAAGGGTTTACTTCTCCTTTGGATATTTAGTTTCGTATCATACTAGAGCCTGAGATCATATACCTATAAACAAAAGAGACCCCAAAATGTAGTCTTCCGAAACAGGTTCCAAACCTGAAAGACCCTTCTGTAGCCATCTAAGCCCAATGTACATCTGGCTTGGCCATATGGAATAGGGCTGACATGACATGGAGACCACACCAAATTTATGATATATGGGATCTAAGGCCTAACACAAATAAAAGTTCTACTTTCTGTATGAATGATATTGCCTGTTAATTTACTGAACTACAAACTAAGATCCATGCATTAGTTACAAACAATCTTTAAAGGCCAGACAGCAACACATAGGCAGGGAAATTATGTGTGAATCACTGTCACTAACCTCTTCTGAGACCTGTAAGCAGGGCGTATCACTGATATTGTCAAGGACTCATGGATGGCCAAATGGTATTGCCCTTCTTGTCGTACCTTGACCTGCACTTCCAAATATAAATATGGCCAACTCCCTTACTTTCTCTCTCACAACTGACAGAAACGTAGGTTATGTCACACCACATTTAAATTAAGGACCTTGCTACTCAACTCATTGCTGTTTCAACTGTGAGACTATGTACAGTATGTTTCATTTACTGTATCACTGCAAGTGTTTGATAAGGACTCTTCAGTCTTCAACAAGATGGCACGTGTCTACTCTGTGGGATTCCCAAAAGGAGACATGTACAAGGAACAGATCAATTTTCCACCACTGCTGATATTCCACCCTCAACTGCAAACCTGGCTGGTACCTAATACAGACTGTTGTTCAGTAAAATGTTACAGATACTTGAGCAGGTGTGAAGTCTTCGATGTGGTATGCCTGTGTGTGGTTATTCCATAGACTGGCTCAATGCACACAATTTCAGTGCACAGAATGCTACAGCTCCTTAAAATGCCACTGAATCAACAAACATTGTGGAAAAAAAATCCAGCCAACCAGCAGCCCGCACCATGGATACCTCCAGATCATCACCTCTTTCACATGCCCTGTGCAACCCACTAAGCGGCATCTTCCTCAAGCCAAAGTTATGTACAATATGAATGGATATGGACAATATTATGTTATGACAAGCATCAAGAACTTTTCGGCAGGGGTTGGCAGGGGAAGGGAAATGATTGAGCATCCATGGGACTGCTCTCCTCTCCTGGAGTGGGTTTGGGACGCAAGGTCACTCAGCAGCGGCACCCAGTGGAGACCGGGAGCATTGTAGAGGGATCATTACAAGGAAAACACCAGAAAGATGGAAATACAGCTCTGGAGACTGGCTGGATGACGGCGGGCGACCCAGGACACCTCCGAAGACTTCCAGCAGGCCACACAAAGCCTCAGCAGTGCCCGGGACCGAATGAAAAGAAATAGTGTGACGGTTTCCTCCCACTTGTGCCTTCCCCCTTGGAGGAGAGGGACCCACCCAGTTATTCTGAGGCTGGCTGCGGATTTGAGGTAAGGTGGCTTGTGTGGGAGATAGTAGGAGATATGTTTGTGAGGTCATGGCAGCCCAAAGGAGAGGCAGCTCCTGAGCATGACAGAGGGTAAAATAGATTAAAAAAAAAAGAACTTTTCATATGAACATCTCCCTTGTGGTGTTGACATGCCTAATTTCTGCTTTGTGCCTCATAAACAAACCATTCTTGGTCAATTCGTGATCACCACTGTATCCACTCCTAAACAGGACTACTTTGACAGTGGCTCTGACTATCTGGATGCTATAGACCAGTATTTACCAGTTTTTAATATGAATATTGGCCCCCTCATGCTGACTATCAAATCCTTATTAGGTACAAAGGATACACATCTTAATCATATTAGTATTAATATTACTAATGCAGGTCATTTGCTTGCTGAACTGTTTCATGATGGTGATTTAAGTACTGCATTATCTAACACATGGTTAGAACTTACATTTAAAGGATTTGTTATTATTCAAGCCTTTTTCATTATTTTCCTTGTTTTCACCTTATGCTGCTTATACCACACTGTCCAACAACACTGTGCACAGCTATGCTTTCTTTATGCTACTCAATCCACCAAGCATTAGCCCGCAATGCCATCTCTTTGGTGTCGCCCCTTTATCAGGCAACAACGGGTGGGGGTGGAGATATGTTGCACGGGACACCTCGCATATCATAGAAACATAGAAGATGATGGCAGGTAAGGACCGCAAGGCCCATCCGGTCTGCCCATTTATTTTTCTACCTTATGAATGTGCCATAGGCCTTTGCTCTGTCAATGGCCTTTCTATTCATACTCGTCTGTATTGCTCCCTTATGCCTATCCCATGCTTGTTTGAAGCCCTGCACTGTATCCATATCCACCACTTCCTGAGGTAGGCCATTCCATGCATCCACCACCCTTTCTGTGAAAAAGAACTTCCTCACATTACCCCTTAATCGGCTTCCTTCTAATCTCATGCTATGCCCTCTTGTCCTGCTATTTTTCTTATATTGCAACATGTTAGACACTTTCATCTTGTTAATGCCCTTAAGGTGTTTGAATGTTTCAATTATATCACCTGTCTCCTTCCTTTGCTCTTGGGTATACATATTGAGTTCAGTTAATCTGTCCTCACATGTTTTCTGATGCAGTCCCTGCAACATTTTGGTTGCCCTTCTCTGCACTGCCTCAATTTGGTTAATGTCCTTGTGAAGGTGTGGCCTCCAGTACTGCACGCAGTACTCCAGATGGGGCCTAACCAGTGTCTTGTAAAGAGGGATTATTGCCTCCCTCTTACGACTTGTGATACCCCTACTAATACACCCCAACACCCCTCTAGCCTTACCTACTACTTTAGAGGTCTGCTTGGATGATTTCAGGTCATCGGTGATGATGATGATGCCCAAGTCTCTTTCTTCCCTTGTGACTGCCAGCATCTCACCCTCCCAGCCTATAATTGGCTTTAGGGTTTCTCTTCCCTATGTGCATGATCTTGCACTTCTATGTGTTAAACCCCAGTTGCCACTCTTCTGACCATTTTACTAGTTTATCCAGATCTCTTCTCATTCTTCCCACACAATCTGGATCATCTACTCTGTTGCAGATCTTGGTGTCATCTGCAAACAGACAAGCCTTACCCTCTAGTCCATCTGCAAGGTCACTAATGAAGATGTTGAATAGGACTGGCCCAAGGACTGATCCCTGAGGTACCCCACTTGTGACTTGCATCTCTTCTGACTGTATACCATTTGCCAACACTCTCTGTTTTCTGCTCGTCAACCAGTTTGACACCCAGTTGACCAACTTCTGACCCACCCCAAGCCTACCCAGCTTATTTATCAATCTTCTATGTGGAACAGTGTCAAAAGCTTTGCTGAAGTCAAGGTAGGTGACATCAACTGCTCCCCCTTGGTCCACCACTCTGGTTACCCAGTCAAAGAAATCTATGAGATTAGTTTGACAGGACCTTCCTTTTGTAAACCCATGCTGTCTTGGATCCTGTGCTCCTATGGATTCCAGGTGTTGCACTATTCTTTCCTTAAGGAGTGCCTCCATAATCTTGCCCACTACTGACGTAAGACTGACTGGTCTGTAGTTCCCCGCCTCCTCCCTGCTACCACTCTTGTGGAGCAGGATCACATGAGCCCTTCCACAGTCTTCTGGGACCTCTCCCATGCTCAGAGACTCACTAAACAGTTCTGATAATGGCTCTGCTAGTTTCACCCTTAGCTCCTTTAGTACCCTGGAATGTATGCCATCATGTCCCATTGCCTTGTCCACCCTGAGCTTATCGAGCTCTTGTAGGACTCTTTCTTTTGTGAAGGGACTAGTGCACACCTCCCTCCCCCCTATGTCCATGGTGCAGAGCTGTGAGCCCTGCCCTACCTTCTCTTCAGTAAATACTGAGCAGAAGTATCTCTTTAGGATAGATGCTTTTACATGGTCCTCCTCCACACACTCCCCCTTATTCTCTTTGATCTTAGCAAAACCCTCTCTGGCGTTCTCCTTTCATTAATGTATCTATAGAAAGTCTTGTCACATTCTTTTACTGTCTATGCTAGTGTTTCCTCAGTTTGGGCCTTTACCTGCCTTACTGCCTTCCCTGCTTCCTTTAGGGAAGTTTGGTATGCCTCCCTATCTTCATCCCGTTGTGTTCCCTTATATTTCCTGAAGGCCAGCCTTTTTTCTCTGACCTTTTCAGCTACTGTATTTGAGAACCAAAGTGGTTTCCTTCTTCTTTTGCACTTCCTTTTCTGTCTAACACAATGGGATGTTGCTTCAAGTATTGCATCCTTAATGCTTGCCCACTTTGCCTGCACCCCCTCACCTGTGTTTCTTTTTGCCAGGGCTAGCAAGCTAGTTAGACAGATGGCAGGGTGGCTGGATAAGGTGTGTTAGAATCTTTCAGTGTCACTCAGGGGGAAGATACATTTAAATGGCAGGATTTAAGTGGCTACCACCTACTACAAATGGACAGTTGTGTTTAAGAGGGACTATGTTTGGTAATGGCAGCACACATTCTGTTAAAGAGCAGGCACCCACTGTCAGGTACCCAGCCCCGGAATGCCACCCTAACAGAGACATTTCTACGGTGACATGCATCAATATCGACAACAGCACCATGCCACTGTAGCAGTGCCACTGAAATGGGACAACCACTTCCCCTGACCTGCACCCCCTTCCCGAACTAACTCTGACCTGGAGTTAGAATACTTTAGTTTGGAGGGTGGAGCCCTTCATGTGGGGGGTTTGGTGGGCAAAGCCCCCGATGGAAAAACAGAATCTGAAGTGTGCGGTTCCATGCCAGCTGCAACTCACAGTCGACATGGAACCTGGCGCTTTACTGTCGGTTGTGGTGTTTTTTGTCGAACCGAAGTGGTAGAGCCCTCCCCTCAAACATATAATAGAGGACCTGCTCCACTGTTGAGGGGTATTGTACCCAAGGCACTTCCTCCAGTTAAAAAGTAATAGCAATTCTAATGTGCACCCCATAAAAACAGAGCCATGTCTGACACGCCCCAAGGCAGGTACCCCACCCCCCCTTTTGTGATGTTAAAAAATGAATACTGAGTATGCATTCCATTAACCTGTATGTATGCAATATTTCTATTGCTTTTAGTACTATTTAGAGGTGCAATGTAGGAAAAATTAAAGCAGCCACTGGAGTAACAGTCTCTGTTTACTGGAGTAGTCACTTTCATTTTTCAAAGTGGCAACTCTAATTCTAAAAGTTATTGAAAAATGGCACCAATACAGGTCTATGGAGCACTCACACAGCCTTCATTTTCTGACATCACAAAAGAGAGCGGAGGGTACCTCCCTGATGGTGTATCAATCACGGCTCTGTCTTTATGGGTGTGCACATTCTGGGTGCTATAACTTTTTAACTGGAGGGAAACGCATGGAATTTTTAATACCCCTCAATAGCAGGTCAGCTATTATATATGTATGAGGGGAGCTGGGTACCTGACAGTGGGTACCTGCTCTTTAAGTGTAATCAGAAAATATACCAAGGGGAAGGTAAAATAGAATGATTGTGATGGGTCATTATTTGGGCAAATCTGAATTATGGAATGAGTTAAGAACACTGTTCTTTTTTTTTTTATGAAAAACCAAAAATGTACCATTAATAAAATGTGACAGCCTTTCAACCTGTTAACTTAAATACCAGCAACATCCACCTTATCCTCATCAATCAGGAAGCTGCCCTCGCAGTCATCAAGGTCAGAATTGTGACCACTAGGGAATTCTTTGTCCATTATTGTATCATCAACCTCAATGGTAGGTTGTTTGATGCTGCCACCAGGATGGTCTGCTTCTCCCACATCATCAGCACAACCATCGACAACGTGATGGGGTACGAACACAGATGTGGTAGTTAGAGTAGGCGTGTGTCCTACATTAATTTTTATGAATGTCAGCATGCTGACATTTGTCAGCGAGAAGCTGGTACGACGGTCACAAACTATTGCCCCCACAGAACTGAATATCCTCTCCACACTTACACTGTAGGGTGGGCTGGTCAGGTACTTTAGTGCCACTGTAGTCAGCTCTGACCATTCACTCACCTTTCCACTCCAGTACAGCAGAGGATCATCAATTACTGACAGATGCCTGTTTTCAGCCAAATATGAATCAACCATTCTCTGTGCTGCACACAGTCCTATTGTTGATTCATCCTCCTGTTCACTGGATTCATCAATGTCGCAGATTCCCACTTGGGACGAGGCACCCCAAAGTGCATTAATGGCAACCAGTTTTGCTGACACCCCACCTGGACCCAGAGCTGCCTTACTAGATGTGCTTACTACCCCACAGTGACCTTCAGCCTTGTTATGCTGTGGTTTGCGGAACTTGGCATATGACTTCTGTCTCCCATGAACCAATCACATCAGTTGTCCACTGAGATTTTTAACCTGTTCTGGTCCTCCATCCAGTAAGGATGCAACTCCATGTTTGTACCGTGGGTCCAGCATCGTTGCTATTCAGAATTCGGCACTTTGCAGAATACTTGCGATGTGGTGATTGTGGTCGAATACTGTCAGCATGTGTTTAACTAACATACTGCTTGAACAGTCTCCAGACACATCGAGGCTAAGCTGCAGATTCAGCAAAGTCTGCCTCAGCACCCACAGCAGTGGAATGGCTTGGCTTATGGAGGCAGTGTCGCCACTCACTGCCTGTGTGGCATGTTCAAATGACCTCAGAATTTATATCACCGAGTCCATGAGGTGCCACTGTTTTGTTGTCATAGACGTTGAGGCCCTGAAAGTGTCATGGCTAGCGTACATGACTAGGTATTCTGAGATGACTTTGTACTGTTCACACAACCTCTCTGCCATGCAAAGAGTTGAGTTCCAGTGTGTGACAACTTCCAGCTTGAGGCGGTGCTGAGGGAGGCTGTTTTGAATCTGCAACTGCCATAGCTGGTCACAGGCCTTTCCAGAGCATGAAAAGTGTGCACAGATGCGACGTGCTGCTGTCAACATTTCCTTGATGTCAGGGTGCTGCAGAAACTCCTGGACTATGAGATGTAAACAGTGGGCCATGCATGGAACCTGAACAAAGCCACCATCAATGATACATTTCACAACATATCAGCCATTGTCACTGGCTATAAAGCCAGTTTTCAGGGACAGGGGTTTCAGCCGCTCATCAATTTCTGTCAGTAGCAAGTCAAGTATGTTTTCACCAGTGTGGGAACTGGCCACACTGCGCATTGCAAGCCTGGCATGCAGTCGAATTCCTGAAAGGT
Source organism: Neoceratodus forsteri (assembly GCA_016271365.2). NCBI lineage: Eukaryota > Metazoa > Chordata > Ceratodontiformes > Ceratodontidae > Neoceratodus > Neoceratodus forsteri. Next base: position 574,495,882 of record CM057449.1, on the reverse strand, counting down.
TGCTACCATGACAGTCTGCCTTACAACACTGATTTCCAATACCGCCAGGACAGACAACTTTTGGTACCTGCACCCAGTGTGCAGTAGTACACAGATATGAACTGCCTGCCATTTTGCCACTTGTCCACATATCCATACTTAAGTGGATGAATTGTGAGAAGGAATGTTCAAGGATATGTCTTACAGACTCTGTCACAGTCTGGTATAACTCCGGGACAGCACAGGTGGAAAAGTATTTCCTGGATGGGACTTTCCATTTGGGACAGGTGTGTGCTGCAAAATACCAGAATCCAGAATTCTTCACAAAGGAGAAGGGCAAAAGGTCAATTGCCAGCATTTCTGCTACATCAGCATTCAGTTCATATGACACAGCATGATTGGGTGGGTATTTCATGTTCCGGGCCAAAAGACTCTGCAATATTTGCTGAGTTGCTACCCATTTTGCACATGGTGTGCCAAATAGCTCTGCTCTGTGAACTGCCATGGGTGGGGTGCTTTTGCCGTATGATGAAGAGAGATGCACAAGTGATGCTGACAAGTCCACAGACTATGTTATTTTCCCCATTTTAAGCATAGTGGTTGATGCTGGACTAGAAATACTGCTGCATAGACCACCACCACTGCTGCTACTCTGACCACCACTTGACAACAATTCAAAATCATCATCCTCCTCATGTCTGTAGTAATCCTCAGCTGTTATTTCATCACTACTACAGACATGGCTACTTGGGCTACTTACAGTCATGGAAGGGGTTAACATGCTTAATAAGATGGATGAAGGTGAATGCCCCACTATGGCATTAGCTCCCCTATGGTGCCAAGTCCACAGTACCATGTGCCGGTTCTTCAAATGTATATGCTGGCCCCAGGTGCCCAGATGACTATTCTATTTATCATGTCTGACACGCATTTGGCAAAGCTGGCAGATTGCCACTGCTTGATCACTTGGATCTTATACAAAAAAAAAAATACCAAACAAGGGATTTAAAGCCCCTACTTTTAGTTTTCACAGGTCCCTGATGCTGTATTTTGGACTCCAATTTTTTTGACAATGACAATGGGGAGTGTACTACTACATGATTTCTGTTGCTGGCCACACTTGAACTTTACCTGCCTATCACTATCTATGATGACTACTACTGGGTCATCATCATCAACAGAAACTGCCACATTACAACTTTGATGAGGAGGTGATTTAACACCGACAGACTGAGACTGTTTACACACAGCCACCTTTAATTTCTTTTTCTCTGGTTCCCAACTGGGGTCACTGAAATTATCATCATCTTTTCTCATTCACATCCACAATGTCAGCTTGGATGCTTTCCTATGCAGAACATGTACCAACCACAGCATCATTATGATCATATAATATCTTTTCTCAAACATTTGAAGGGTTGGATGGCACAGGCATGACCTCTTCAAGAGTGCTGGAAACATAAGATTGCGACGAGTCATCATCAGCATCAGAGTCACATTCAAACAATGTGGGGATGAGGATGGGAATGTCAGGGAGTGTGACATCCACTACACTCTGACTCATTGTCATAGCTTTAGATTCCACAATATTTTGGAAACCGGTTAACTTGTCATGAGTTGAACTTGGGGCAATACTCCTGCCATCAGCATCTTCAGTACCACCAGCAGGGACAACAGCATCTCCAACCATGATTGAAGCTACTGATTGTGCTGTGAAAAACATAGTTGGAGAAATCCCTTTACTGGCATCAACTATGCACTTCTGCTGTGTACTACCACACCCATGGCCACTCTTGCCACTGGCGTCAGTGCCATGGCCAGAAACATCTTTGCATGCAAGTCTCTTTGTAGGCATTTTTTGGGATTACACAGAAAATTCACAACAAATTGAGATTTCTGAACTTTGGGGTGGATGGGAAGCCAAAAAAAAAACAACTGTGGCTTACAGATGCAGACTGGCCCCTAAACAGATGGAGATTGCACACTGTAAAGAGATGCAGCTGCACAGGCACTGAAACACCTCAACTAGTGGTCACACAAATCCAAAACTGGAAAAATAAATGATACCTTTTGAGGGTTTGGGGTGGGGGAGGCTCTGCAGTAGCAGCCCTCTAGCTAGATAGAAGGAAGCAGTAAAAGATACTGCAGACGGATAACAAATTCAGAGTGCTGCAATTACTGTGTGGTACTGGCACAATAAAATGTGTCTGACTTGATGATATGCACACATACTCACACACTAATACAGGTAATGCACAGTTCAGTACACTGTATAACCAAATCTTTTAAACTGACTGAAGATATGCACTGCACCACAACAGCAAAAAATTATCAAAAATTAATACAAGTATTACTGTGTGTACATGAACACACAAATACTAACACACTACTACTACCCAACAGTTAGAAAGACTGCCTTTCTCACTGTGAATCTCCCTCCACCACAGATACACTTCTCCCTTGAAGCACATTTCAACAGTGTCTGTCAGTACACAGACTGAATGTTCTAAATTAACATTCAAAATGCACACAAAAACAATCAACACTCGATGATATAAACACAGGAGGGTTTCCTACAATCTATGTACTAAATTTTGACCACAATAATTGGATCAAAAGTGATTTTTTAAAGCTTTTTCGATGGTTTGATTCTCAGATCTCAGACAGAAAACTGTCTCCAGCTTTCCCCTACTCACACTACACAGAACTGAGGCTGTGCAAGACAATCTAGAGCCCATGTGACCTGCCATCCCATGAATCACTGCAAAATTCACCTCAAAGAGCAATAAAAAGTCAAAGTATAGTAAAGTCCATTCAAATCAATGGCACTTCACGTTAAAATTAAGGGGAAGACAGTAAAACAAGGGGAAGCAATGTGAAGTCCATTGCAGTCAATGCTCTTCACATCAAAATTAGAAGGCAGAGTAATAAGCTTTGCATTGCTTACCACTACGCAAATTCGGTGCTAATATGTCAAGTGCTCCATGTAGCGAAGTTTGGGAGCTTTGCCCTCCTCTATATCTGACATAGCCGACCTGTCATTTTCATTTCATTTTTATTTCATATTAAACCATTTAGACAAAGCCTATTTTCAAATAGCTTAGTGTCAAGGAGACAACATAAACAAGTGATATAGTGATTGGTGCAATACAGCATCATTAAGGAGCAATAGTAACAATATGAACCACAGTGTGGTGAAAACAGCAGTACAATCTTAGCAGGATGCCTACTGCAACTTAGGTACAGTGCAGCATCAGACAATTAGGTTTCTGAGCAGTCATTAATTTACAAGAAAGTGCCATCCCTCACCGAAGTTAAATACTAAATTTAGTATTAAAGCAATCATTAATTTGTATTCGAAGACTAATTTTAGTAATTTTAATCATCTTTAATCATAATTAAAAAATACAACCTCTAAAAATACTAAATTCTAATAAGTATTCAGCAGACTACTTTAGAGTAAATTATTACTAAATGAGGATTAGAAATATAACTGCAATGCTCTTCAAAGTACATTTTTTTTCAATATTACTGAATCATAAATGAAGATTACAGTCAGCCGAGTAGTTCAAGGATTTGAAGCCAAACAAGGCTGGGTACATTACCAAGATTTCAGTTCTACTAAGCAAGGAGGCAGATAAAACAACCAGCAACACCAATGAATTTTAGAGAAGGTAAGCAATCATAAAATGTGGATTTTTACCTAGAAATAATATGATGCAAAAAAAAAAAAGGTTGACAGTGTCCCTTCAAAAGTCTACTGAACTACATTTTCCAGAAGTCTTCTCAGTCAGTGAGCTACATTTCCCAGAACCACTTCCTTTTCCTGCCCAGACTGACTGTTAATCTCCATTTTGAAGATGATTGACCTGGTGTTGCCTGCATTTAAGATTTATCAGGTAAGTGCTCATGTTTAAATAGAAAAGAGTATAATTTTAACTCCCTGAAATGTTAAATACAGTAAGGGAATTATTACTCAGGTTTTATTGTTTTCTAAGTGAAATGCTGTGCAGTTTTAATGGTGAATATTTTGCTATGAAGAACTTTTTCTTTGCTCTGAACTCATATGGCTAAAAACCTTTGAAAAACCTTTGAAATACATAGGTTTTGTTTCAATTAAATACTCCTTTAAGTGTAGAGTGTGCATTGTGCCTCTAGATTACCTATTATTTGTGGTATTTGTTCTGATTTAGTTACTTTAAAGTTTTAGTTTCTTTGGGCCGTGGGGGCATGGGATTTAATTACCTAGCAGCAGGAAGACTGTATAAATGAGCAAATTGAGAATGCATTTTATGTAGTCAATTTAACTATATTTACAGAGAAAAGACTTAACAGTTTTTTTTTTTATCTGAGAGAATCTGGAGTAACCTGCAGCTTGATAAAAAAAGATTTATTTACTGCAGATATTGGAGTGTTTGAATGTGAGTGGTGGAGCTATGCATTTTGCATTTGATATTGTACAGTCACAGCCAAAGACATGGTCAGATATTTTCTGAAATTTCTGTGATATTTCTAGAGAAATCTCCTGCTTTCTGCATTTCCACAGTAGAGGCAGCAAAGAGAAACTCTAGAAATTTTGCAAAATATCCAGAAATATCTGACCATGTCTGTGGCTACTACTGTATTTGATTAAAACATTTGCATGTGTTAATCCATTATATTAAATAATAATGCTGGGATCTTTGTGCTTGTTTTTTGTTTCTGTTCATAGAGTTGCTGACTGTTGTTTATGAAAATATTTCCTTATATACTTCTGGAGGAATGTATATTTGCTTGGATCCTGTTTGTTCATAAACTGATTCAAGGTGGGATGGGAAAACTGTGCTTTTTGCATTTGATATTGTATTTGATTAAAACTTTAGCAAATGTAAATCCATTGCATTAAATTAAATAGTAATGCAGGGATCAGTGTACTTTTTTTCTTTTGCTGAAGAGTGCTGATTATGAAAATCTCTCTTTTGTGTATACTTGTGGAAGAATTTCTTGAATAATTTTCCTGTTTCTGAAAAGCATGCCTTTTTTAACTGATTCTTTGAATCCATGTCACTGTTTATTTTAAAGGCACCCAGTTTGAATTTATATTTTATATGTTAGTGTCTCACATTTTTATTTATACTAGTTTGAGAGGTATGGGATCCATGGTTGCAGAAAGGTGATCTAGGGAGGGGTATCTAGTTGCAGAGAGGGTGGTCCAGGGAAGTTTCTGCTCTGGAGGGAGGGTGGGTCCATATCCTGGGAAGGGTGATTATCTGGCTGTCCAGCTCCAGAATGGATGCTCAACTTGGGGGAGGGGCTGGTCTATGGATCGGAACAAACCCAGGGGGGCAGCTGTAGGGAGGGTTGTCTGCTGGGGGGGTCTGATCCAGGGCATGAAAGGGTGAGCCAGCAATAGGGAGGGTGGCTGGTGGGGGGGAGAGCTAGTTCAGGGATGGAAATGAGGTCCAGCTGCATGGTAGGTGGTCAGACAGTGAGGCTGGTATGGGGATTGTGGTGGGTCCAGCTGTAGGTAGAGTGATTGGCTGGGGGAGTGCTAGTCTAGGGGCTTTGGGGGACAGCTGCAGAGGTATGGTCTGTTGGAGGGGAGGCTTGAGGTGATCCAGCTATATGGAGATTGTATGGCATGTAGCTGGAGGCTGGTTCAGAAGTGGGGAGGGTGGTAGGCTGGGAAGGAGGCTAATCTGGAGGCTGAGTGGTGCTCTAGCTCCAGTGAGGTTGCTCATCATGGGAGCGGCTGGGGCTAGAAGGGTTTTCCAGCTGCATGGAGGATAGTCTGGTGCCTGGAAGGGTGATCTAACAGAGAGAACAGTGGTTGGCTGTTGGGGGGGGCTGATCAGAGTACTGGGTGGTGGAGGTGGTGATCAGACTAGAATTCTTAGGATATATAATGGGAAACCTTGACTTTTCAGGATGAACTATTACCAATAGACTACCAATAGTCATAACTGTCAGTCAGTAGTTCATCTATTAGGGCAATATTTTTTCTCTGTAGCCCTCAACTGGTAAGGCTAGTACTGCTGGTTCCTTGCTGTGCCATTTGCACTCCCCTCATCACAGTGGCATGTGCACTGCTACCACCTCACTGTTCCACACACACTTCTGCCACTGCACTGTGCTATGTGCACTGCAATTATAGTGCATTTCTATATGCACTGCCAACTCTGCACCATGTGCACTGCAGACACTGCAGTATAGCATGCAGTACCACATGCATTGCCACCACCTCACTGCTCTGTACACATTACCACCACTGCACTGTGTTATGTGCACCACCATCTCTGTGTGGTGCCATGTGCCCTGCTGACTCCATGCTGTGCCCACATGCTCTGCCAGCACCACACAGTGACTAATGTATTGTCATCAGTGCATTCCCACATGCACTGCCTACTCTGTTGTGTCATGTGCACTGTCATCACCGCACGGTGCCACTTGCACAGCCACCAGCTTGCTGTTCTATGCACAATGTCACCACTTGTGCCACATGCACTGCAGATTCCACACTGAGCCATTTGCACTGCTAACAATATTTGGTGCCATGTGCATTACCAACTCTGCTAGAACTGTGCCTGATGTTAACCATTGCTGTGCCCTTGCTCGTTGGCCCTGGGCTGGAGGCTGGGGGAATCTGTGGCATCAGTTATTTTCATCCACCCACCCTTGAAGGCCCTATTATTGATACAGTACATGCTCTGTAGGTCAGGTAGTATCCATGGACAACAAAATGAATGCATATTATGGTAAAATTAATGAATCAAAATGAAGCCCTACACTTTAAGGCTATGGCCTGGCTAGTTCCTGACTAGTTCACAGTGACACCCAGTTTCAACCAAGGTTTAAAGCCTGGAGATCATGTGTCATTTCCAATGTCATATCCTGAGCCAGTGACCATGGTGGGATTTGAACTAGGGATCACCGAGCTTGTGTATGTAATATCTATGTTCTCCCTGTAGCTCTTGTACTTCTCAAGAACTCTATCTGTACTTTTGCTTTTGTTTTTTCCATATAATAATACTTATTTTTCTTTTATTTCTGAAGGTCTCAGAGGACATTGACCTCAGTCTGACAGGACACAGACTACCTACATATCAGACAAGTATTGTTTATGTTTACCCTTCTCTGTTGGTCCCATTTTGTTCTTGAAGCACTATGGACCCTTTGTGACCCCATGGATATTCTTTTTTTACAGGTACTATTGGACATCACTCCAAGACACCAATTGCAGGGTCCCCAGGACCAGGTAAGGGATCTCTTATCTATGGTAGGTAGGCAAGCTGTAATGATGTAAAGCCTCAACTATGCCCTGCCTGTCTCTTGCACCTTTTGCATTGCCTATGCTCATGACCTACATATCATATTAATGCATTTGTAGCAAAACATCATGAGTCAAAATGCCAGAACCAGCAGGAATGCAACAAGCAGAATACATGCTTATTCAAGTTCCCACATGGCATTTTCTAACTCTGCAGGAAGAAACATTTTGAACTAAAGCAGCGCTGTCAGTTTAAGGGGCTTTCCTTCACAGTGCCAGCATAAATGTGTGGGGATAGCCCTGAGTAAGTTATTAAGGATGTTAAGTCTTTGCCTCCCTTCCAGGTTTAGCGAATCTTCCAAGGTTCAGAAGGTCTGGCATTTTTCATTGATAAAAGCCGACAGAAGTTGATTTTCCACCATGGGCAGAGGTAGCCCCTTGAGGTTAGACATGGACTGGGTAGTAGGCAAGCTTTCTCTATGATCTTTTTATAGAACAGGATGACATGATGCCAGGAGACTGAGACTCCCACTGGAAGAGGTGCTGGGTGTTGCTGTTCCAAGCACACTGAGGTGGTTGAGTAGAGTAACATACTGATATTGTCCCCTTGTTTATGCTGGAATGCTGCCTCCAAGAGGGTTTGCAGGCTAAGGGCCAAGTCTCAGCAGGCACCTGGATCAAAAACAACACAGAATTTGTCCAGCAGGAAAGAGGTTGTCCTCTGTGGGAAGGATAAGGAGAAGTAGAGCTGTTGCTGGCATGTGGGGGCAGATTAGGTAGTATCAGAGAGAACAGACTCAGCCTAAAGTATGCCAGGGTGCATTGGGAGAGGCTGAGGGACAAGTGCAGCAAGAGAGCAGAGGTATTGTGAGTGAAAGATAGGCTGCTGCTGTATCTCTGACTGTGAGAAAAAATATAGCAGGATGTGCAAGTGACTTATCGCAACAGATGGGCAAAGAATGCACACCATTACTATAATCATTATATTTAATATTATCCTGGTGTCTATGCACACATGCTGTCACTTTTTAAACAGGGAGCTCCATCTGTGGCCTTGTGGGAGGGAGGCAAGCAAGCAGGTGTTTCATGGACTTTATGCAGGATTCACAACCCACACATCAGCTTGTGCCATCTGCAGGACCACACAACTGGGAAAAAAAAATTAAAAAAGGCAGGAATTGCAGTTCAACCAGTCCATGTAAGGGCTTGCAACACACATCATGCTACAGATAAGTAGCTTTTCTGGTTCTTATTGCCATCCACAACATCGCACCATGCTCAGTGGGGTGTTGCCATTCTAGTCTTCTTTCTAGCTCTCTATAATACACCATGTGGCAGGGTAGGTTACAATAATAGCTCTTCAAAATTATGCTCTGATCTCACTGCTCATGCATGCTGTTTATTTACAGCAGAACATGTCCGTGTGGTCGGTGGGTATGACAGCATGCATAGGATTGGTGGGTTTGACGGCATGCACTGGGGTATAGAATCATGAGGTGTGACACCAGGCATGGTGTTATGTGGTCAGTTGGTGTGACAGCATGCATGGGGGCATGGAGTTGTGAGGTGTGATAGTGTGCATGATGGTATAGGTCAGTGAGTTTGACAGTGTATGGGGCTAATAATAATAATAGCAATAATTTTATTTATATAGCGCAATTCAGGTATCAAAGTGCTTTACATACAATATTTTAAAGCAGCTCAATAAAATCACAAAAATGTACACAACAGCATCAATTAAAAACTTCCAAATTCACAATATTTCAGGTATTAAAAGCCTGTTTAAATAAATATGTCTTTAAACTGGTCTTGAAACTCTTCATGGTCTCACACTCTCTGATGTGACGAGGTAGAGAGTTCCACAGGGATGGCACTGTGGACATAAAAGCCCTTGCACCAGATGTTTTCAACCATACCCTGGGAACCTCTAGCAACCCCTTATCAGTAGAGCGGAGAGGTCATCCAGAGCTGTAAGGAACCAGGAGCTCTTGCAGATAACCCAGTCCCTGTCCATGTAGGGCTTTGTAGGTCATAAGACCGACCTTAAAGGTGGTCCACTACTGTATAGGTAGCCAGTGCAGATCGCACAGCACAGGCATAGTATGACTGGTATGAGAAGTCCCAGTCAATAGTTGTGCAGCCACGTTCTGCACCAGCTGTGGTCATTGGGTGTGATAGCATGAATGGAGGTATGTGGTCAGTTGAAGGACATGACAGCATGCATGAAGTTATGGAATCATGAGCTGTGACAGCTTGCATAGGGTATGGGATTGGTGGGTGTGACAGCATGCATGGGAGTATGGGACTGTGAGGTGTAGCAGTGTACATGATGTTATAGGGTCTGTTGGTGTGACAACTTGCACGGAGTTGGTGGATTTGACAGTATAAGGGGGGGACATGGAGTTGTGATCTCTAACAATTCTTGCCCCACCTGCAGCAAAACAGAGGATACCATGCTGAAGAAAGTCACGTCTCAGCTGAGCTGCTGTGTTAATTCTGTTCTATGGAGATTTCACTGGAGCAACCCATGGTGGCAATGCCGGGATGGGCTGAAACTGTATGCACTTCCAGGGAGACTATTTCCCTTACTTCTAGGAACAGTAGGATTGGGGCCATTTACTTTATTGTTTTCATGTTTCTAGGGAGAAGGAGTGTCCCACAAGGTACCATTGTGATTTCTATGTGGACAAGGAGGTTTCCTGCAGTGAGGCAGCACCATGTGCCACCATGTTGTGAGGCTAGGAGGACACTGTGTAGCATAGACTAGGGTCATGACTGGTGTATAGATAACTGGCGGAATTTCCAATGTACAGCTGGCGATTAGATGATGTTGGATTGTACCTGCATTAAGATGTGTGGATGCCTGATCTTGTTGGATGTACCTTAATTATGTTGTTGGATCACTCCGCTAGCAGGTTTTCCCCTACAATGTGGTCAGTGTGATACTATTGACCCACTCAGGTCATTGTAATACCATGCTGTATGACCATTGGGCTACCACCAGCATAAGGCATGGAATGAGACCACTGTATTACATACAACTGCAAGTGCACCCATTGTGCTACCACTGACACATGGTGCCACAGTGGTCACAATGGTAGTGCAATGGAATTAAAACAAATCCATTGTGATACTAGTTGCAGTGGTTTCACATTCATATTTGCCATTGTGCTATCATTGCACAAGTGTTTGCTACTGTACTACAACTGTGTGTCAATAGTATCACAGTGGGCACAATGGCATCACACTGGAATTGGAACAAAACCACTGTGACACCAACAAACAGTGGTATCACAATGGTGCACATTGTTACCACTGTGGTACCAGCAGAGGTGGTGTTACTAGTGAGCTACCACTGTCTGTATGGTATCACAGTGGTTGCAATGGTATCACAATGGAACTGAAACAAATCTACTGTGATACCATTTATGAAACCCACAATGACAGTACATTGGCAATCGCAGTGGTAGTATAATGGTAAAGAACAGGTATTACAATGGTATTCCGAAGAAATATTGTGTAAGGGTATGCGTATAGTTTCAGTAATTATTTTTCTTACATTGCATAACTGTCCCATTGAAAAGTCAGGACCTCTCATTTGGTGTAAACTTCAAGTTAACTGAATTATGTCTAATTTATAAAATTGGATACCCCAATCAATGCCAGTCTCTGTCATCTACACATCCACGTAGGACCATGAAGGGTAGCTAGATATCGTCCACTGCCAACTAGACCTCATGGCACATCAGGAGATATGTGGATACTCTCATGTCATGATGGGATATCCACTGCCTTGAGGGGAACATACAGCAAGATGCCTGCAGGCAATAGTCTGCCCCCCATGCACTGGCGCTGTATGCAGGCCATATGCATGCTGGTGTTTATTCAAACCCTGCCCCCATGAGCTGTACCTGGGCTAGCTGGCAAGCACAGCTGGAGCACAGCACGTTGCCTATAGCTGTACAAATTGCATATATGGCCCTATATAAATACTAATCGAGTACTACAGTACTATTACTTTACCACTATTGCAAAGTATTCAACTAGTCTTCATTAGTCATCATTGGTATTCACTTACACAATTCAGAAGTAATCATTAATTAATCATTTAATCTTTACAGTACTGCCTTAATTGGCACATAAGACTACTTAACTACTAACTGAATATTTACTTATTACTAAGTTAGTCTTCAAATAGATAGCTCATTAAAATTTTTTGGCTCGTGGGCAGACTGCTTTACTACTACTTAATATTAGCCAAACATTATCACAAAATTACTATTTCAATACTAGCAAAGAAGACAAAAATTTGTATTTAGACTTCGGTGAGGGATAACATTGAATAACCCAGAGTGGAATGGAAACCTGTCACTTAAAGCAATTGCAATACTCGGAAGGGGAGAGGAGGGAGAACAGACTGGTCTTAAGAGAACCAGCTGAGGGATAGGTCTTTAGGGAGACAGGAAGGTCATTCCATTGTCTAGAAAAGCTAAAGAAGAAACAAGACTGTCCTAGAGTGATTCTTTTTCTGTGGAAGCTGCAGGGACTGTTGTTCTACTCTTCGTGAAGAGTAATAGTTATCAACAGTGGTAAACATTGACTATAATCCATGGTACAGTAGGCCATGCTTAGCTTTGTAACCAAGGATGAGTGTATGATAGTCTGGCCGAGTGTCTAGGTCAAGCCAGTTGGGGGAACTATAGAGGACACAGGTATGTGTGTCCAGTTTAAGGCCAAGAGCAAACTGGCACACCCTGTTGAGTAGACCCCTGACTCTAGATAGAACATTTTCACAGGCAGAGGCATATACTACAATCCCATAATCAATGAGACTAGTTATGAGGCACTGCATAAACTGCTTTCTGATTTCAGGAATGAAATTGTGCCTGTGCCTGTATAACATACATAGCCTGCAATTTGCCATTTTTATCACTAGTTCAATATGTGTACTGAACCGTTGAATGTCATAGCACTATCTAATGTTACTCCAAGGTACTTGAAAGTTTGTACCAGTCTGAATTGGGAGCCCAAGTCAGTGACAATGGTCAGGGTTGGTAGCTTGAGGGCCCCGAACCTCAGGGGGGAGGGTGAGTTGGGTGGTCAGATTGGGGTAGTCAGGACCAGGAGATGCCCTGGGATGAAATGGGTTCCAGAACATGGTCCCCCATATCTTGTCCCCATACTCAAGGGCTCCAGTGTTTTAGGGCTGGTAACCCGACCAGCCCTAGAATTCAGGAAAAATATGGCTATTATAGCTGATCTTGTTGGGACAGCAGACCTGGCTTGAATCACCGAGACCTGGATGGATGACAATGACAGCCCCATTTTGGAGGTGGCTATTCTGGCTGGGTTCTTGGTGATACATGATTCGAGATTGGACTGCAGGCACAGAGGTATAGCCATTTGCTTTAAATCAGAATTGGGCCATGTAGGGGTGCCAGTTGAGGAATCCAGATTGTTTGAGTGTACTGTGGCTGCAGGTGTCGGGTGTAGGATCATCCTCATCTACCATCTACCTGGGGGTGAGAAATTGTTCCTACAGGAAGTTGCAAACTTCGTTGTCGACATGGCGTTTGAGTCACCTAGGTTGATCGTGCTGGGTGACTTCAATGCCTGGGTCGACTACGAACTCTCTTAATTTGGTCAGGACTTCCTCCAACTTATGAACTCGTTGGGCTTCACACAGGTAGTTGCCTCTGGTACTCATAATCAAGGTCACTCACTCCACCTGGTTTTCCTTCTGGGGATGGAGACCTCCAACTTGGTGGTGGAACCAGTCAGATGGTCTGATCACCACACTATAAGGTTCAGTCTCCTGGCCCCCCCCCCATAGGCCTGCTCCTGTGGAGATGGTTAGATACCGCCCTGTGAGGGATGTGACCCCTGATGGCCAGTTGGTGGTATTAGACCTATTGGGGTGCAAGTGAGGGTCCGGAGACTGTGGTTCAGGCCTATAATAAGGCCATGATCAAAGCTCTGGACTCTATCGCTCCTGTCCATGTTTGTCCTCTCACTCTTCACCCTCGGTGCCCTTGGTTTGATGGAACCTTGAGGGAGTTGAGATGAGTTGTACAAAGGTTAGAGCGATGCTGGCGGAAATCTGCCCTGGATGGTGACCTCCTTAGATTGATGTAACATTATCAGGTCTATCAATCAGTAATCTCTTATAAGAAGGCAAAGTTCCTGTCTGGGGAGATTGCTGCAGCTCAGAATCAACCAGCTCAACTCTTTTGAACTGTGGACAGACTGTGCAACCCAACCTGTCTGCAAGTTTGAAGTGCATTTTCACAAATTAAGTGTGATGAGTTTGCTTGATTCTTTGCTGATAAGGTGGCCAACAACAGGGCTGAGATCAGACCAGCTCGCTCTATGGGGGTTGGTTGTTGGTGGTCGGTGCTTGGTTACTTCTCCTGGTTCTATGTGATAACAGTGACCGTAAAAGAGCAATCACCATTACGGCGAATTCAGAGTGCCAAAAATCAATTTCAGTGCTCTGACTCCCCAGTGCACAACAAAATGGTGCTGGGGACTTGAATTTTTACATTACTATGGGGGCTGTACCCTCCACACCCCTATTTATCAATTCTCTACTCCAGGTGGGTGCATGTCAGGGGGGCAAAACGTAAAAAAAATTAGTCCAGGCAGGGTGCTAAAAAAACAAACCTGCACCTGGACCCGAACCCAGCACCCTAGCCACCAAAGCTGCGAGCTGACCCGCTACACCACAGGACCAGCTCAGCAGCCTACCACAGTGCCACCCCTCAAATCCCCTCCCACCCCTTGCCGATCATGCTTGCTCCCCCCTGCATACATACCTGTAGCGTGCTCACTCCCCCCCCCACACGTTCCTGTAGCAACTTCCTGTCACTACGGTCACCGACCCATCCTATCCGGTCACTGTAGCTGCCCGGTAGCTGCTGTGCCATGAGCCATGATTGAGTTGCCCTTTCCGGGGTCATTCAATTGCGGTAGTGCACATCACGGTATACCCTTCTCCTCAATTTTCTTGGACATCTTTTGACCAGCTGGAGATCATGGATATTGTGCAGATTGTGCAGAGTATGCAGCCAACTTGCTGCAGTCTGGACCTGGGTCCAACACACCCTATAATGGGTGTATGGATTCCATCATTCCCGTCCTTGCAGAGACTGTTTGGTGCTCTTTAGAGTCGGGTCAGTTCCCAAGCTCCCTGAAGGAGGCAGTGGTGAGAGCTCTCTTTAAGAAAGCTACTCTTGACCCAAACTGCTCTGCTAACTACAGGCCTGTCTTTAACCTTCCCTTTGTAGGAAAGGTGATTGAGAAAGTAGTTGCGCTGCAGCTGGAGAACCATCTTACTGTCCATGATATCTATGAATCTCTCCAGTCCAGTTTTTGGAAGAGGCATAGTTCTGAGACTGCTCTGGTTCAGGTGCTCAATGATCTCCTGATGGCAAGAGATCAGAAGCGCATTCCATCATGGTGCTTCTTGATCTCTCTTCAGCCTTTGACACCGTGGACTATGGAGAGTTGCTCGAGTGCCTGAGGGTCATCTGTGGCCTGGCAGGGATGGTCCCCAGATGGTTTCAATCATTCCTCACTGACAGATTTCAGAGGATGGTGTCTGGGATGTTTTCCTTGGGCTCATTCTCTCTGCCATGTGGGGTCCCTCAGGGCTCTGTGTTGTCCCCAGTGCTGTTCGTGGTGTATATGCTGTCTTTGGGAGTCATTGTGAGACAGTGTGGACTGAGGTTTCACTGTTATGCATATGATACCCAGCTCTACCTGTCTTTTGTACCCCACCAGGATAGTGCGGTCTCAGTCTTTAACAGCTGCCTTGCAGAAATCCAGGATTGGATGAAGTCTAGCTCGACAAAGTTGAATTCTGATAAGATTGAGGTGTTGGTGGTGGATCCAGGTAACTGGATAGATGGGTCAGTGGCAGGATCTCCCTCTGGGCTTTGGCTTGGGGGTAACCAGCTGCCTTACACGGAATGGGTGCGAAACATGGGTTGGATTCTTGATGATGGACTGACATTGCGTTCACAGGTGTCGGCAGTAATAGGGTCCCTATTAGTCAATTGATCTCTTTGATTTATTAAAATCCCAGCAGGAAAGGGTATACAGCAATGTGTAAATATCAGCCTCATAGAACTGAATGGGGTGCGCTCATGAAGCCTTTGTTTTGTGACACCACAAAACGGGGCTGTGTGGGCCGATGTGGAGGCATGGTTTCCTGACCAGGAACTCAGTCTGTTCTTTGCAGGCATGTTGAAAAAAAAGTTTCCGAGGGCTGTATCTTTTAATCTACATGGAATTTTTTGACAAAACTTCATCAAATGACTCCTAAGCAGGTCAGTCATCTTACAGGCTGGGGGAAACAGCTGCTAGGAAGCTGCTCTTTAAATTGACCAAGTCTGGGAATTGAAGTTAGAACACTGTTCAATCCATTGAACCAGAGTGGGGCTCTGTATGCAAAGGAACGCTGGCCTTGAGTTGTTCGGCACCTGGAGACTAGGAATTATTATGCGGATGAGGTCCGAGTAAAATGGGTCATTTGAATTTAGTTAAGGAGGTTACCCACCCCCGGAGGCAGTAGTCCAAAGAGTACCTTTTTGGTTAGTAGGCACATTTAGCATTTAATTCTTCCACTTAATTGCAGCCAACTTAATTGAACATATAGATCACAAGTGTGGGTGAGACGAGCTGCTCCAGTAAGGAGTCTACACTCTTTGTTTAGAGCGATGGTAAGGCTTTTTAGTGATGTTGTGGTGGCAGACCCGTGTATAACCATGCCATAGTTGATGATAGATAGGATAGAGCTGTGGATGGCAAGCCTGAGAGCTTCCTCTGTCAGACTCCACCTGTACCTATGTAGAAGGCCAATCCTAATGTTGACAGCCTTGGCAATATTTTTGATATTCAGTGTATATGAGAGATGGCTTGCTAAGGTTACACCTAGGTACTTAAAGTGCTGGATTTATTCAAGTGGAGTTCCTAAGTGATTTCTGATGGCAAGGGCATGGTTTTTGTGCTTATTGCATAGGGAGGTGAATAACAATGCTTTCTTTTTCTTATAGTTTAGTACCGATTTGTGGGCTCTTATCCATTTCTCCACTTCCGTAAAACTGAGTTGTAGGTTACTTTCTAGAATGTTGGGATCAGGGTGGAACATAAAGATAACAGCATCATCCATGTATAGAAGAATCTGTTGCTGACAGGAGGGTGGCAGACTGCTAAGAAAGATACTGAATAGGAGGGAGCCAAGGATTGATCCTTGAGGTACTCCAGATCTGACGACCCACTGTTCAGAGGTGACATAGGAAATTTTCACCTGCTGATATCTGTCATCAAGGTAGCTACTGAACCAGAGCAGTGTGTTGGAGGAAAGACCGATATTGCAAAGTTGATGGAGGAGAAGTGGATGATTAACCATGTCGAAGGCCTTTGCTACATCTATGAAGGTGGCCCCGACAAGATTGTCTTGGTCGATTGATTGCTGGATGAAGCTGGCGAATTCAAGAAGTGCTGTGGTGGTAGTGTGCCTTTTTCTATACCCATGTTGTTGTGGGCACTGGATGGAATATTTATCAAGGTACTCCACAAGATGGTTTAAGACTATACATTCAAGAACTTTGGATACTGGAGGGAGGATTGATATTGGCCTAAAGTTATTATGCAGGTATCGATCACCTGATTTATGAACAAGTGTAACCAGAGCCATTTTCCATACAATCGGGAATTGTGACAGGGATAGCGAGAGGTTGAAAATCTTAGTTATGGGGAAGAGTACTTCCTTTAAGGTGAGTGCAATAAGTCTGAGGTTGAGTGATTCCTCACTGTGCCTAGATTTCGCAAGTATTTTGGACAGGAGTTTTCTAACCTGGTTCAAGGATAGCTTCTTGAAGTAGAAAGGGGGGATTCTGGGGATCTTGTCCTTGTGTTGGCTGGAATTCAAAGAGGTGGCATCATGAAAGAAGTCATGAGGTAACACACTGCTCAAGTTAGTAAAGGCTTTGTTAAAGGTGTTCACAATCTTGGTTGGGTCAGTGGTAAGGGCTCCATCAATACTTAGCATTACAGGTGATTCCTTTGGGTCCTGACCAGTGATGTCTTTGATGCTGGACCAGAATTTCCTACTGTCTCCCCATGTATTGGAAGCATTTCTCTATGGTGCGTACTTTTCTTCCGATGAATATACCGTGTGAATACATTTCTAACTGCTTTATAGGCTTGTAAATACTGTTGTAGCCCAGAGGCTTTGGCACAATGCCAAAGATGATCCCTTTGTTTCATTTTGATTAAGAGTTCCAGAGTTATCCATGAGTGTGCAGAACCACATCTTTTTTAGTGGGGCATGAGTGTCACAAGCAGTATTAAAGAACTTTATGAAGTGCTCCAGTGTTTCATTGATGTCACCTACGGAGTCAAACAGTGACCAGTCATGGCTCCGTAGCCACTGTTTTAGGAGGTCAAGGTGACCTCTTTTTAGTACTCTGCTGTAGATAGCTCTGGGCGGAGCTGCTTGATATTTGTTGGACCAGTCACAGGAGATGGGGGAGTGGTCACTGAGGGAGTCAGGGTGAATGATGACACTGGAGATGTGATCTGGGCGATTGGTGATTATCCATTCCAGTGTTGTGCTTGTCCCCATATTATAGTTAATTCTGGTAGGTGTGTTGACTAGTTGAGACAAGTGCAGGGCCGATAGAACATCTTTTACAGGGCCAACGGCAGATGAGTGCCAGTTTGTATTGAAAACACCCATTAGTATTGTCTCCGCTAGGTGGTTTTTGGTGTGGAGGTAGTCCAAGATGCTGTGGAGGTCAGAGGTGGAGCCTTTAGAAGGAATGTGAATTGACAAGACAGAGAGTGTCTTGTCATGGGCTCCCAGTAGTACCTTAATTGCAACTACCTGGGTGTGGTGGCCAAAGTCAGTCTCAGGCAAGGCTAGTCCCTTCAGGTAGTTTTTTAGATAGATGGCTCAGCCACCACCACCACGTTTGGATGTCCCATCCAGTCTGAAGATGGAATATCCTGGGAGGGCAATAGTTATATCAGGAATTTTGGGGGGCAGCCAGACTTCTACAACAGACAGTATGTCAGGGTCATGTTGTGAGATACAGACTTTGAGGCTATCAATTTTGCACAAGAGACTATAGAAGTTGATTGTAGCTATCTTGATAGTGCCCTGCCTGGGGTGCAGATTAATTGGAGCCATGTTAGTGGGACTTGGGTTTGGATGGACATTGCCAGACAGTAATAAGAGCAATAGAGCAATCCTAAAAAGGAGGCCTCTGTGATGCTTTGAGAGCAGTTGCTTAGACCTTATAGTGTAGTGTCTGGCTTTCCTTTTCAATATCCAGAGGAGAAAGAAGATGTGATTAGGCAGGGTGATCATGCTCGAATGAGAGCAATACAACGCTCAGTCAATTTGGACCAGTGAGATCCAGAAAGGAGACCACAGACCCTTAGTAAAGCTGATAAAATTTCCAGGGACACATCCTACTTCATAGTGTAGTTTGGGGCTTAGGACCTAATTAACATGTTGTCCTTTCCTAGTGTTAGGTAGTCCAGGGAGAGTGAATAATATAAGGAGAGCGACAAGGTGAAAAATGGTAATGGGTGGAACCTTACCAATTTCCCTGGTTTAGGAGCGAGGTTTAAATATAAGAGGAAAGAAAAAATAGTTTATTACAGTTGGTTAGGGCAAAACAGTTTTAAAAGACACTAATGCCTGAATAGAGGATCTGAAGTTGCAGTACAACACTTGTGGCCGGGCGGAATAGAATAAAAAAAAGGCTAGGGCTCACGGGGTAGCCAATGAGGGGAGGGAGAGAAAAGGAGGGAGGATGAGCTAGATATATTTAACAGTGGCCAGGGTTGGGGCGAAGTGGTGGAGAAAATTTCTATGGGGTCTGGCCCAGGAGGAACTACAGTCCCATTCACAAGAAGCCAAGTTCAGGGGAATTCAGAGCTAGCCAGTTGTAGACCCCAAAGAAATCGTTCAGCTCCAATAGTAGTTGAACAGGATGGTCGAGGTACCAATCGGGAGACCACTGTGTTAATTCCAGAGCACATACCTGATGGTTCCCTGTCTGTGAGCAACTAAGTGGGCAATTCAGAGAGTGACGACCACTGGCTGTTGGAGCCAAGCCACGATCGTGTCTTCAGCCCATGCCAGGGGCTGGAAACCTGCAAGGGAGGAGGGAGATGGTGAATTATTCAGACCTTGGACTAAAGAAGTAGGAGGGACAGGTATACTAAAAGAAAATGGGAGAAGGAGGGAAAGTTAGGAGGGGGAATCAGAAAAGAAGAGATTACTGGGGCAGGGATACAGACACTAGGCAAAGTTGGAAAGACAAAAGAAGAGAGGGGGGAGGGGCAAGCAGGGCTACCATCTGGCTACAGAGAATGAGCCAGGGGGGTGAAGGTGAGGTGAAAGCGAGAGAAAGTGGAGAGCGGGAGGAACACTTTAGGCACCACCAACTCGGCCCTCACTGGTAAAGGACAGAGAGAGATTTGAAAATAGCAGTGAAGAAAGTAGGTTAGAAGTAGGGAGAGGGGCTTACAGTAGAGTGGAAGGAAAGCAGAGAGTAGAGAAGAGAAAAAAATAGTTTCGAACAGTCCAACAATTAAAATATTCTATGCAGGGTAAGATCACATTCTTTAGAGCAGTCTTAGAGCAGTTTGAAACAGCTTAAATAATTTAAAATGTACTATGCATTGAAGAATCCCATGCTTTCAGACATAGGCTTACAGCTGAGCTTAGAGCAAAGCGGAAGGAGAGTGGGGAAAGAGTGGGAGGAAGCATAGTGGTTAAGGTCTCTGAGATGCAAATCTGGAGACCTGGGTTTATACCCTCGAGGAGTAGTGATGCAGCGAAACAAGTTTAGGGGAACACCTTGGAAGGGCCAAGATCCACTGCACCCTCCTATTTCTCCTGGGAATAATTCTTTGGGTATATCAATTTATTTATTTATTTAAAAACTGGTGACCGGGAAAGGCACACGGAGCCGAGGCTTGTTTCCAGGTGTGAACCGTGGGAAAGGGGAAAGGGAGCAGAGAGATAATAAAAATTACAGCAAAACTTCAGAATGCAGTTACAAATACAAGTGCAAGAGCAAAGTGATGCACAGATAGGTAAACAACAGCATGATACATCATAGTGATAGGTGGACAAACGTACAGGATCACAATAAGGTGCATAGTACCTGTTTCGGAAGGTGACAGTGTGATGAAATTACAGTCAGAAATCTAATGTATTCACAATTAGCCTCGAATCATAGGCAGGTCCTGATTGGGATGGGGAGCTCAGAAAAGGGGGAAGTACAGTAGAGTCAGGAGGCGGGAATATAAAATATATTTTCTTCCTTCCCTTCCCTTCCTCCTTCTCTTAGGAGGCAGTATAGCATAGTGGCTAAGGGCTCTGAGCTGCAAACCTGGAGACCTGGGTTTGAATCCTATCAGTTCTCACTTGCATACTGTGTGACTCTGGGCAAGTCGCTTAACTTCCTTGTGCTCCCAGGTCACGCCTGGAAACAAGCTCTGACTTAGTGTGCATTTCCTGGTTAAAAAATTTCCCCTTTCCTTCCCTTTGTAAAAAGTGATCCAGTTGCTAAAGAGTATCTGTGATGGGGCTACATAGATACATAGACAGTGTCAGCAGATAAGGGCCTATGGCCCACCCAGTCTGCCCATTTGAGCTTGTAAGTTCAGTTTATGTTTTCCTAGAAGTCTGTTGCCCCTTACCCCTGACCTCCAGAATTCCTTTATGTCTATCCCATGCATTCTTAAATCCCATGATTGTTTCAGTCCCCACCACTTCCTCTGGCAGGGTGCTCCACTTGTCCACCACCCGTTCTGTGAAGAAATTCTTCCTCACGTTTCCTCTGAATCCTCCTCCCTCCAACTTCATCCCATGCCCTCTAGTCCTGGAACATCTTTTTCACTTGAAAATAGTGTATTCCTGCACCCTGTTCCTCCCTGCAAGATACTTGTATGTCTCTATCATATCCCCTCTCTCCCTCCTCTCCTCCAGGGAGTACATGTTCAGTTCCTTCAACCTGTCCTCATAGGACTTGTGATGCAATCCATGCACCATCTTTGTTGCCCTCCTCTGAACCTTCTACCCTGTCTATGTCCTTACATAGATAAGGTCTCAGAACTGTACACTGTACCCAGGTGGGGCCTCACTAGTGTCTTGTATAGTGGAATTATGACCTCCCTTTTCCTGCTGGTGATGCCCTGCCTATGCATCCCAGCATCCCATTTGCTTTACCTGCTGCCTTGTCACACTGTTTCCTACCTTGAGGTCATCAGAGATGATAACCCCAAGATCTCTTTCCTGCTTGGTGCATGCTATATCCTCACCCCCTAACTGATATATTGTGCCAGGGTTTTTGTGCCCCATATGCATTATCTTGCACTTCTTTGCGTTGAATTTCAACTGCCAAACCCCTGACCATTCTTCAGGTTTCTGCAGGTACCTTCTCATTCTGTCTACACCCTCTGGTGTGTCTACTCTGTTACAGAGCTTTGTGTCATCAGCGAACAGTAAAATTCTGCCTTCTAGGTCCTGTGCAATGTCACTGATGAAGATGTTGAATAGGACTGGTCCCAGCACTGATCCCTGTGGTACCCCGCTGGGCACTCTTCCCTCTGTGGAGTGACAGCCATTTACCACCACCCTCTGTGTCCTGCCACCCAGCCAGTTACCTACCCACCACACTACTGTCCTGCCCACACCCATATTACCAGTTTGTGTAATAGTCTTCTATGTGGCACAGTGTCAAAGGCCTTGCTGAAGTCCAGATAGGCCATGTCCACTGCCCTCCCCTGATCCACCTCCCTAGTCACCCAGTCAAAAAATTCAACGAGGCTGGTCTGACATGACCTCCCCCTGGTGAAACCATACTGCCTTGGGTCCTGTAGTCCACTGACAACCAAATGTTTCACCAATCTCTCCTTCAGTAGTGCTTCCACGATCTTTCCCACTACTGAGGTGAGGCTAACTAGTCTGTAGTTCCCCGCTTCCTCTTTGTTCCCACTTTTGTATAAGGGGACTACATCTGCTGTCCTCCAGTCTTTGGGTACCTCCCCTGTTTCCAGTGATCGGCTAAACAGGATAGCCAGAGGTTCAGCCACCACCTTTCTTAGTCCTTTAAGGACCCGTAAACACCCATCTGGCCCCATTGGTTTATCAACTCTATTACTTCCAGTTCCTTCCAGGACCTTTCTCGTAAAGGGACTTCCAGTCCATTTCTGCACCATTCTCACCCTTGTACTCCCTTCAGACCCATTACCTCCTCTTCTCCAGTAATGACTGAGCAGAAATACCTGTTCAATATGACAGCTTTACTGTTGTCATCCTCCACGCCGCCATCATCCTCCTCCTTCAGTCTCACTATCCTTCCCTTTGCCTTTCTTTTTCACTTCTGTACCTGTAAAGGTTTTGTCCCCTCTACCCACTGATTTTTGCAATGTGTTCTTCTGTCTGGGCTTTGGCTTCCTTACTGACCTCCTTCCTCCTTGCTTCTCCTGGTACTTCTCTCATCCCCTCTGCCTGTGTCTTTTGTATTGCCTGAATGCAACCTTTTTGGCTTTCACTTTTGCTACCTCTTTGGAAAACCATAATGGTCTCCTCTTCCTTTTCCTCTTGCTAACCTGCTTAATGCATAATTCTGTTGCTCTTGTAATCCCCATTTTAAATACTGCCCACTGTTCCTCAACCCTGATTCCTGCCCATTCCCCTTAATGCCTCTTTCAAGTATCTCCCCATTTTCCCAAAGTCTGCCCCCCTAAAATCCAGGATACATGTTTTTGTGTGGTTTGGTTCTGCTCTTTCTCTGATTTCAAACCACAATGACTGGTGGTCACTGTTCCCCAGGTGCTCCCCCACTGTTACCCCCATCACACTGTCCCTGTTTGTGAGCACAAGGTCCAGTATTGTCTTCTGCCAAGTTGGTTCCATGACCAGTTGCTTGAGGAAGGCACCCTGAAGGGAGTCCAGGATAAATCTGCTCCTAGTTGATGCTGCTACTGGGATGCTCCAGTCCACATCTGGAATATTGAATTATCCAACCAGTACTGCCTCACCCTTGTCTGCCATCCTTTGGATGGCTAGCATCAGCTCCCTATCTGTTTCTTCCTCCTGGGCTGGTGGTCTATAGACCACACCTGTGCGGATGGCTGGCCCATTTTCCTTTCCAGCTTAACCCACAGTATCTCTCCCCCATTTTGTTCCTCCTGGATCTCTGTGGCCCTTATGTCATTTTTCACATACAGTGCCACTCCTCCTCCCTTCCTGCCTGCCCTGTTTCTTCTGAATATGTTGTAGCCAGGTATGGCCATCTCCCAGTCGTGGTTATCATTACACCAGGTTTCAGTGATGGCCACTATGTCCAGGTCTGACTGCACCATGACAGCCTCCAGATCTTCCATCTTGTTGCTAAGGCTCCTGGCATTTGCACACATGGCTTTCCATGATTTGACCTCCCTAGACTGTTTCACTGTTCTACTCCAGCCCCTTCCTTGGTTGTCCTTGGCTGTGCTGGAAGTCAAGATTTCTGTGTGTGTGTGGAGGGTGGGGTGCTCCTGGTAACCCTGCTAGTATGTCTCAGTGGAGTCGAGATAGTTTAGGCTGCTACTTTATTCCTGCACTGCCCTGTCTGAAACTCCCTCGTAACTAATATGATGTTCTACATGACTCCACACTATCTAGGCCCAGGGAAGTTACACTCAAGGAGCGAGTTGCCATACAAGTCAAATAGGTTGTTATTTTATTTTATTTATTTAGCTTTTGTTGATCAGGTAAGCACACTAGATAAGCATATGCCTTTTTTTAGGTACGACCTGGGAGATTACAAGGAATATACAGACAGTGCAAAGTTTAACAAGATTACAAAAAAGATATATAGACAATGCAGAGTTTAACAGTGAGGCAAGATTAACAGCACATAACAATGTACTGTAAACATTTTAACAGTTAAATTAAAGCTATATTGAAACTGGGCTCTATGAGACCAGACAGAACAATAAAGTGCAATATTAGTGTAGGGGGCACTACTACTTAGATACAGTTGCAGGTCAAAATTAATCTCATATTATCCCAAAGGAACTTTCTAAAGCTGATGTGAGAGGTGGCATCATGACCATGTGCGGGAAGGGAGTTCAATAGCCTAGGTGCATGTACAGCATGCCCAATCACCCATCAGTGGACTGGTTTTAGGAATAAGGAACACAGATGAGTCATTGGACCTAAGTAGGTATGTTGAGTTAGCAGGCTTGAATAGCTCTGCTAGGACAAGAAGGGTACTGGTTCTGATTATTTTATCAGTGAAGCAGCCCAGTGCAAAAGTCTGATGATTTTCTGGAGACAGCTATTTAAGTTTGTGATATAAGTCCCAGTGATGAGTGAGTCAGGGGGCAGAGAGGACTAAACAACATTTGTTGTAGACAACATCCCATTTTGATAGACTGGATTTGGTGGCATGGGTGAAGGTTGCCAGTGATGTGTGGTGGCTTTTTTAGCAAGGCATGCAATGGGAGCTCAGTGCAATTATAAAAGACCAGGGGTCTGGGGGCTGCCCAGGGCTCCAGGAAGTTTTTAAAATTTGGTGCATTCTGGTGCATTTTTTGTGGCCATTTGAGACATGATTTGCTATCCTGAAACCTCATTCCCCTTGCCCAATAAGTTGCACTTTAGCCCCCTCCCATGAGTCCCCAGAGCCCAGCAGAGATGCAACATCTTGTTATCAATAGTGTCCTGATGTTTTATGTTACTAGGGTATAGTAAATAGTAACATGCTTTTGACATGTTTGTAACTGATTTTTAATTGTGAGTAACATAACTTAGATTCCATGTGTGATAGATGTGTTCTTCATAAATATTTTGTTGGTTACCCAGTGTGTCACTGCTGGGTTGCTGAGTTGTCAGGTGGTGACACCCCTTGCCTCAAAGATTCAGAAATGATGAGGGGACCTGTGTCTTTATTCCTTGATGAACTGATGGCTCATATCCTAACTCTAATCGCATGGTGCCTCTACCCAGAGAATTAAAATGGGCCTGCTCTGAAGTATGGCACCTCTTCCTGGGATGCAGTCCCAACCCAGCTTCCCACTTCAGAACATTTTCTATGACTATACAGCAGTGCATTTTCACACTTCCTGCTAACGACAGCTATGGACACCAAATGTATGAACAACAATACACATTTATTAATCAAAACCCTATAGGAGAAAATAGTGCTTAGGAAACACAATGATGTAATATGAGATTAACACAAC
This sequence comes from Neoceratodus forsteri, assembly GCA_016271365.2. Taxonomy (NCBI): domain Eukaryota; kingdom Metazoa; phylum Chordata; order Ceratodontiformes; family Ceratodontidae; genus Neoceratodus; species Neoceratodus forsteri. Next base: position 574,470,393 of record CM057449.1, on the reverse strand, counting down.
CACCCTGGTAATATGGGCCTGTCTGTACTGCCAGCCTATTTGAGACACCCCACAGTCCCACACATTTCCCTATGCGTATCAGTCTGGGTCCTTCTCCTACTATAGTGCTGTCTGGGTACTCGGTTGAAATTTGACAGGCAAGTGTCTGTGCTACCTAGGATCTTGCACTGGTGCATGTAAATAAATAACAGTTGAACTCTTCTCTCCGGTGAGTTACAAAAGCTGAACCCAAAATTGTACTCCAAGTAAAGGCTGGATGGCAATGTGAAACAACAGCAGTGAGTCACCTTTTAACGTCTCTTTAACATGTGCATCCTGAAAACCATCCCATCAGGCACAGAATAAATGATTGTGTGGAACCAAGGCACTTGCCTCAGGTAATGGCATTGCAGAGCTGCTGGTGATGGTCTGCAGGTGGGTGGGGCTGAGCTGGTTGTGGAATTCACTCCACACCAGTTCCACTGAATCGGGCACACTGGACAATTAGCAAACCATTGGCAAAACTGGGGCCTCATGCAGCATTAAAGCAGCTGTCGGGAACAACTCGCTACTTGCACCACTGCGTGCACTGATTATCACATGGTTTCAAAGCCAAGAACACTTTACAAATATTGGACCCTGAACTGACTCTCCTGAAGGAGATTTACCTCTGCTTTAAGAGCAGTCAAATCACCTTTTGCTAAGGGAACAAAATCAGATCTGATCTATGAGCAGCACAGACGACAGTCAGGAATTATGCTAAGAGGACATGATCAGATTTGCTCTATCAGCAGTACAGACAACAGTCTGGAATGAGAACAGTTAGCCCTTGTGAATCAAACCTGATTTTCCTGCCTGTTATCAACAAGAACAAATGGCACTCACGTTGATTCATATTGCACAGTAAACAAAAGTATTTGCAGTTTCTGTTGATTCCCTCAGACTGTCTGTCTTGCTTCTCACGCTTGTGGCACTCAGTAATGGCTGTCACAGACCATACACTATAAGTGATGTGGCCCTGACTTGATTTGTTCACACAATACTTAACTGTCAGGCATATATGGGTCTTGTTCCAGCAGTACATAATCCAATGATTCAATTTCTGTGATATCGCTTTGCAAGTCCTCCCCATACTCAGCATGGCATTGTCTTTTACAATGTCCTCAGCACCAGCTCCCAATTCAGCAGACTGAATTTGTCTATATTAATCCCTGAGTGGCTGAGACTCAGTCAATCATGTTTTACTATGGGCAAATATGTCACCATTCATGCCATTACTGTTACCAAACTCTGAACAGAGCAGCCGCGCACGGCACCGAAGGGCTGACAGCCACTGACCGGCTTCAAATAAATATTTTTTGGTTGCTACTGGAGGGGTGGGAGGGGATATATATTAAACATTATCATCGGGGCCTTATAAACATGTTGCATTTTGGACTTCATACTGCATTGTCGGAATCTTCTTTCAAGAACATGTCACCTTTTTAACAGAATCGTTTTTATACTGATTACAAATATGTTGAAAGGTTTGTCTACTTCTCTGCACTTAAAGATCAGTGGCAAATAGAGCAGTTTGCTGGAATGCCAGTTTCTGCAAATACACATTTTAATGATTGTGTTTAACAAATTTTTGCATGGTTAGCAAAGTCTGGTTGTCTTTTTTCTCAATAGTAACAAGTTACTTTGTTTTCTTATACTTGTTCCACCAGCTGTTTACTATCAAAATGTCCCTGTCTCAGCCACGGATGACACAAGCTCTTGTATCACTTAGGTCGTGAAGCAAAGAGCACTCAGCAGTAAGCACATCAACAATAGACTCGTGGCTGCTGTTGGTCTCGTCAGATATGGCAAAGAGCTGTTTTTGATTACTGTATCTAAAAAAGCTTAACATTTCTGCAAAATACAGCCATTGTAATGTTTAATGTCCATGGACTTAACATTGTCAGTTCTGTTTATTAAAGACCCCATTCACAAGGTCCTGATTACAAACAGGGACCTTACATTTTGATGCTGACACTTGAAATAGTATCCTTATATTGAACAATTTTACTTTATTTAAGTTTCTGCTATATATATTTTAGTTGGGGATCATTTTTGTACAAAGAGTACTGTATATTGAGAATATTTGTAACAATTTCTGATGTTTCATGTCTATGTTTAACCTTTGTAATGGCTCGTGCTGAAAAATACATTTCAACTGACTGACAACTTTTAAAAGTAGTCAGTTGTTGATTTTTATATCTAAGGAATGTTTTTATTTCCTTTCTGCTAATTGGATGGTTTCCCACCTGATAGTACTAAGTGTGATGTAAGGGGTGCTATGCTACCTGGTTGCTGACATTTCTAGTTCTATTCCCCTCCATAGCTCATCAGGATATGACCTCACTGACTGTGACATCATAGCTTCCCTTGAAGAGACACTCACTTGCCAACAGGTTTGTCACTTGTAATCTCATAGTGAGTGAGGTTGCAATGCTTGATGAGGTAAAAAGGCAACTAAAACTGGATACTGCATGTTAGCCTCTAAGTGTTGCTCTTCACAACACATCTAACACTATCAGGCAGAAAACATTCTAATGAGCAAAAGAAAAGAAAAGTGATTCAGAAATTATGCCGCCCATCCACCCCCAAAATAATAATAGTAAATAGCTGGAACAGTTTGTTGCTACTCTGGCATATTTTTACATCTAATTCTATGGATCTGTTACTGCTCCAGAATGTTCCAAATTGATTCCAATTAAACAAGCATTTGTCATGCCGAATGCTGTCTTGCTGGCATTGGCATTGATAGTGCAGGAGTTAGAGAGATGCATAATAGGAATGGCAGTGAAGTATGGAACTGGCGTCAACCCCACCCCACCCTGCAGAGTCTGACAGGCACTGAGGTGTGCCTTTGGGTCATCGGCCATAACGCTCATGCTATTTCACTTCACCCTACCCTGCAGACTCTGACAAGTGTCACATTGTGCCTTGGGGTCATTGGGCCTTACACTCACCCCATTCCATAAGGAAATGCATTGAGATGGGTGCAGTATAGGAGAATGGGGTGAACTTTGGGGCCAAAGAGTCCAAGGCACACCTTGATGCCTGTAACTGGCTGCAGGGTGGGGGGGGTGGAATGGCATGAGCATTATAGCCAACAATCCAAAAGCACACCCCTGACACCTATCAGTTTCTATAGGGTGGGATGTTATAGTTAGAAACCCTAATGCCCCAGGCATTTGTTGGTATTTGCACTACAAATTTTCAACATGGGCTTTTTGTGACCCTACCTCATGAAAGCATTTGGGACCTCCACTCATGAACAGTGGCACTGTGATTTTGTTAAACTGTCTCGAACTTTGATTTCCCACAACAACCGTGCCATTCTGCGCCATATGTGCAAAAACACATGTGGGCAGGATGTGGAAAATGACAGCTATGCCATTCATAAGGAGGTGTGAAGAAATGGCAATGCTGAACATCTGGAGCTAAAATATTAAAAATTCTCGAAGTTACGCTCATGTGTGGAAACTGTGCAATGCATGCTCATAACACAGTAATTTTGTGAAATTCTTTCACCAAATTTTCAACATAGGCATTTTGGGACTGCCACTCATGAACAGTGTCACTATGATTTTCTCAGTCTATACTGAATGTTGATTTCCCACAGCAACTGCGCCATTGTGCGCCCGATGTGTGAAAACACATTTTGAGCAGGATGTGAAAAATGACAGCTGTACTGTTCATAAGGAGGTGTGAAAAAATGCCAATGTTGAAAATCTGGAGTGAAAATATTAAAAATCATTGAAGTTACAAGAACTTGTAACAGAGTCATTTTTTCACCAAATTCACAACATAGGTTTTTAAGGAGCCCACCTCATGAACAGTGACACTGTCATTTTGTTACTCGGTCCTGAAAGGTGATTCCACACAGTGACCATGAAATCACCTTTCGGGACTGAATAACAAAATGACAGTGACTGAGTTCATGAGGTGGGCTCCCAAGAATCCGATGTTGAAAATTTGGATCCAGAAGTTGCAGAAATGGCTGAGATATCCACCTAAGTTGAAACTCCCCCCATTGATGCCATTATACAGCTTACTGTGATTTTCATCAGTTCACAGTCAGCTTTGATGAGTGCAGACATGTTCCCACTCCACCAAAGATTGCCGCACCAGGCTCTGGAGGTAAGTATGGGGTGAGGGGGTACAGGGAGTTGGGTGTGCAGAGGGTGGGTGCTGGTTGGGGGACAGGGACAATGCAGACAACAAGGGACTGTTGTCTGTTTTATAGGTTAAAAAATGGGACCATCATGGGAAAGACATTTTTGCACACTGGGGTGTGCTCCCAGTGTGCCACCTCTGTTTTTTTTGGGGACTGAAGCTGATGGTGATTGGGTACCCCGTTGGCTAAGAAAGCATCTCTGTGTTTGTGGGGGCATGATGCCAAGGGGGATTGGGCACCCCCTCGGCAAACAAACCTTGGGGGACTTTATGCTGATGGGGATTGGGCTCCCCAAAGTTGGCTTGCTGGGGACTGTGAGAGGTGGACGGCCAACAGCCGCTGCCATGTTTACTGAAATGTTACACCAGGCAAGGCATGCCCTCAATGATGGGCTGCTCCCTCACTGCAGCAGTGAAATTGTTTCAAGTTGGTGGCATGCTTTTGCAGTGCTGGTATGGACAGTGTGATATTTCATTCATGCCACAGAGCCCAGCCCGAAAAAGCAGTGGCACCATTGGCCACAACACAACCGTACATCCAAAACCTGCTACTCCAGCAAGCTACCACAATATGATGTTTGTGCTGCTCGCATAAGACAACATAAAAAAAGACAAAATTGTCACTTAATAACTTCCAGCAACAGTAATCAACCCCCCCCAAGAAAAACACTGTTCTGTGCAGTTCATTTGATTTAGTTGAAGCCTTCCCCAAACTCTCATCACTTTCTGAGTTAACACAACAGGCTCAAATCAAAGATTTATTCTGTGATTACAGTAAAACATTTCAATAAATAAAAAACAAATACATACTTAAAGGGAGAGCCTGCTTCCATTGTGCATGTATAACCATTTAATATTTCAATCATCCTTTTTGGACCCTGACTGCTGCAGATTGAAATGCCGACAGACGGAAACCATTACAATTCAGAAGGTCAAAGGGTACAGAAAGTAAAAGATTCTAATGCAGTCAATTAACACACACACACACACACACACACACCCACACACACACACACCAAAAACCTCATAGTAATGATGACTAAAACCTGGTTGTTTCAACAGAACAAACACCATGTTTACCGAAATGTAAATACAGTGATCAATGCAGCAGCTGCAAGTTTATTTTTGGCATGCTCACTACCGAGTGCTGTCTGCATCATGACCTGAGTGATCCAACAGTTTGTGGCATCCTTGGTGGAGAAAGAGACATTTCCATAGTAAATGGCTTGTGGAATAAATGTCAAAATATTCCTTCATGCTACTTGTTGTCTCTGCCACTACCAGCAGCCCCTCTCCTCATCGCTTTATGTTTTGTCTTCAGAGCCCCTAGTCTGTTCAGCTCCTGGAAACTGCTGTCCATCAATCAGATTACAATGGACTGGTGCTCTCCTCTCAGTTTACTCTTTCTGATGTCTCATGGGATTGCGGCACTGCTGTCCACTGCCACCGCACTGCCAGGACCAAAACATTTGCAAATAACTTCCCCCGCTCTGCTGCCTTTCACCCTGCTGGTCCAGAGAATGTCGCCCAACTTCAAGCACTGGTTGTATCCCCAGACATGACGTCACTTCTCTCTTTTACTTTGTTTCCCCCTCCAGCTGATCCATTTCTTAAACTGCATGCCTTGGCTACTTTTTCCAAGGCAATACAGTTGGAGAGTGTCAGGTGCACAGTGTCACTGTCGCCTAGGCAACGGGATGCAACTCAGAGCATTGCATGCCATTGCCAGTAGGACAGCCCATGTCGGCACAGCTGGTGCTCCCAGTCCCCATCCTGACAGACAGACTGGACTACTGACTGTATGCATTATAGACTGAAAAAACTGAGCTGGAAAAAAAATTAACTGGAAAAAAAATTTAACTCACTAATTTATAGGCATGCAATGCATGCCTTACATACAGCGAATGCACACCACTGAAGGTTGCAGAGTTACTATAAGGAGTCTCAGTAATAGCCGAAGGAGTACTTACAGCAAGGAAGTGGGAGCATAATGTTGTGCACCCAGAGCTGGGTCCTACCTAAGAAGGCAGCTACAAATCCCACCATCCCCCTGCTGCTTACTCACGGTCCTGCTGGCTGGTGACCAACCTGAGCTTCAGTTGCTGAGCCAGTTCTTCGTGAGCTAGATCATCCTTCTCTTGCAGTTGTCTCCTGACTGCCAGGTAGGTGAAGGTCTTAGGTGATTTGCATACCATTGCTACCGCCGGGTAGGTGAAGGTCTTAGGTGATTTGCCTTGTGGCTGTACTAGCAAGTGGAAGGGCTAGGCTTGTGTGAACTGCCATTGTTTCATGTGCAGGTACCTCTTGACATTGTTGAACACTTGTCTTTCAACCTGTAGCCATCTAATACAATTTGGAAAGATACTCACAACTGAGTTGTCAATTTTTATCAGCCCCTGTTTGCATGAGGGCCGCAATACAAGTTGCTGATTTTGATATCTTAGGAACTTCAATACAAAATGATGTGGGCTTTCATGTTTCTCTGTCCAGTGTCCTGGCGATCGCTGAGCCCTTTGGATTTCATGCTGAGTTCCCAGGTCCAAAGAAAGCACTTCAGGGGGCCATTTTTGCAGGAAATTAAGGGGTTCTTTTCCTTCAACCCTAATTGGCAGGCCCACCACCTGCATGTTCTTCTGCCTTTTGTGGTTCTTGGGGTCATTTGCCACATCTTCTAAAGACTCAGGGCTCAATTCTCAAAGCTCCCAATGTGTACAAGGGGGCCTGTGGCACAATGAATGGTGCAAAGTGCCCCTTGTGCCAAACAATGTGCCAGGAGTGATTCACAAAGGCAGCCTGCATCAACCATAGGCAGCCTGCACCAAATGGGGCTTGAACCACCCTTGCACCACAAAATGGACTGCAGCATGGTTCCAGGGGATTGTGACAGATATAGGCTGCCAAATCCCCTAAATCATGATTCACAAAACTCCCCCGGAGGGCAAATTTCTAAGTACTGTTCGACCAGCCAGTGCTGGCCTAAGGGTACTTTGAAATTTCTCCACTGGGAGAGCTCACCTAGTAGCGACAATATGCCATATTCCCCCCTTCCTGATTTCCCCAAGAAATAGTTTGTTTTTAGTATACTTCCCTGGTGGTCTAGTGGACCCCCTATCCCTGATTACCCCATATAAGTAATAGTAAAATAAACTCCCTACCTCGTGGACCCTTCCATGTACCCATGAATTAATAATGTATTATAAGTCCCTGGTGGCCCAGTGGACCCTCCTCCCTAATTCCCAATGTCCCTATGATGTAAATATGAATTAAAATACCCTGGTGATCTAGTGCCCCCCCCCAAAGTCCTGATTTCCCATTACGCCATTGGTGGTATTGTTTGTTTGCTTTTATTTTGTTAACTGGGTAAGGACACTGGGGCAAACACTTTCTCAGGTCTAACCCGACAGATAAACATATAACAATACAATAAAAATGACAATACGATAAGTTCACAAAATACAAAAATTAATAATATTTACATTCATACAAAACTTTCATCCAGTCTTTCAACTTATTTTTAAAACAATACAAAGAAGAAACACTATGCAAATCCACAGGCAAGCTGTTCTATAAGGGGGGTTCAGAGGATGAAAAAGCCCAAGAACCAACTTTAGTTGTGGAGGGTTTAGTTAAAAGAAGACTACCAATGAAGGACCTCAAATTCAAGGAAATATGCTGAATACTTAAATTAGTTAATGAGTACAAGTCTAAACAAAACAGGGATTTAAAAACTGAACAAGAAAAATAAGTGAATCCAACATAGGCTGGGAGCCATTCAAGGGAGGAATAAAGCAAGCAATGATGCATACAGGGAGGAACATCCAACACAAAACAACAAATGTTATTACAGTATATACCATTGTTAAAGACTGGGTTTCTCTAACAGATAAATTATATTATGAACTGAGGATCGTAAATAGAAGACTCTGGTTGGCCAAGAGCTCTTTGAAGCCATGATGATATCGGGCTACATCATCACAGCTTTAAAAAAGTTCCGGCACCACCAGCCTCTTTGCTGTCTACTGTCTAAGAACTATTTATTCAAAATGTACTCCTACACCACCCAAAAGCTCATTCATAAAAAAAAATAAAACAAACAGGTTTTAAAACATTTATTTATAAAACTTCAAACTCGGTTCATAATAGTGATAAGTCACTCCAGGGTGTGGTATATCATGGGATATTGTCACTTCTCGGGTGGTTGGATACACTTGGCCTGCGACCTCATGCCCAATCACCTGAGGCGTGACAATATCCCATGATATACCACACCCTGTCGTGCCTTATTGCTTAAATATAACCCCCCAGCATAATCAAACATAGAAACATAGAAGGTGACGGCAGAAGGAGAACATTAGATCTATCTAGTCTGCCCTTGATTTATTACTAAACCCCTACTTGCTCCTGTGTGTGAGGGCTCCCTTGTGTCTGTCCCATGCTGCCTCGAATACCTGTACTGACCTTGTTCCCCACCACCCCTGGGTGCAGTCTATACCATGCATCCACCACTCTCTCCGTGAAGAAGAACTTCCTTGTATTGGTGTTGAACCTCCCTCCCTTTAGCAAACTATCATGCCCCCTAATCCTACTGTTCTCCTTTAAGTGGAAAAGGTACTGTGTTTGCACTTTATTCATGCCATTCATGTATTTGAAGGTTTCTATCATGTCTCCCCATCAAGATGGGGTAAAAGCACCCCAGTTGCTCTTGCCCTCCTAGTTTCCAAAGCAAAGAACCGTTTCATTTTATATATTTTATTTATTCAAATATTTTATGGTAACCCCATCCTTTTCCTCCCTCCTTCCCCGTGGTAACTCCCCTTGGGTGCCTCAACAAGTAGACTGCCCTCCTCGTTTTCCCCCTTATTGTCCATCTCCCTCCCTTCATACTCTCCCCGGCCATGTCCCTCCATCCTCTCCTCCCTTTGTATTCTACAGCCTACCACCAGTATTTGACGCATTCTAAATATGTGTTTTTGTACTTGTTATACATGTTTTAATACAGTTTTTATTGCTGGTGTATCCTGTATCATTCTATAATTCTGTACACTGTATTATGAACTGTTGTGTAATGTAACCTCATTTGTCCTATGTGTCCAGGACCATCTTGAAAATAAGCTTGCACAACAATGTAAATTGCCTGGTTAAATAAAGTTTGATTGATTGATTGATTGATTGATTGATTGATATAGCATGCCTAATTTTTGGTTCACCTTCCGACAGACAATTTTAACTTGAGGTTGGAATGTTAAACCTGGATCGAGCAAGACCCCTAAATACTTACATTTGAAAACTTGTTCCAAACAAATCCCATGTTCGATATGTATGGTTAAGGTATGGTTATTTCTCAGCTGAGGAAGAGTTCCAAACAGCATGGCCTTAATTTTAACTGTGTTCAAGACAAGTGCATTTCCCCTAAACCAATGACAAATAGACAGAAAATCCTTCTCCAGATACAAAGTCAGTGCAGAAATAGAATGAGACGGAGAATATAGAATCAAGTCATCAGCATAAAGTAAACTATCACAAGTAGAACAAATAGAAGATAAAGGGTTAGGGAGCAGGAAGGGAGTGTTCACAGAGGTACAAAAGACTCACCATCCTAAAAGGTAAAGAGTTGCTCTGCCCCCACCCCCCAGCTGCTGGAGGTCTGACTCTGAGCAAGTAGGAAGGAGACTACTGAGGAATACAGGAACTTCCTGTCACAGAACAAGAAGGGCAGAAGTTATAAGGGCACAAAGGCAGTAGGAAAGTAGGCAGAAAAAAACAAACAAAAAGAAAAAGGAAAAGGAAATGGAAAGAGGAAAGAGTAAGTAAACAAAGCAACAGGCAAGAGGCCACAAGTAAGACATGATGGGAGTAGTGCAGTGCAGTGGCTGTGGAGCGGCAGTCTTCCATGAGACATTCTAGAGGATGCAGTGTTGTCCCATCTGCAGGCACCTCTCTGGGCTGAGGAGGGAGGTTGCTCATCTCCAGGTTGAGTTGGCCAGGATTCAGGGGACCTCCACTCCCACCTGCTGCCTCAGAGGTTGCTAAGAAAAAGGAGCGGCTGGACCATGGTGGGCTTAGGGAGGATGAGGGTGGTGGAACAGAGGTGCATCCTTCCAGTTGTACCTCTTCACAATTCATATGCCGTTCTGGCAGAGTGTGGTTCCTCTATGGAGGCACCCACAGTGTAGACCAAGGAGAATGCTGAGAACCTCCACAAAGGAGACCCACAGGAGGGTGTCACATGATCCCACAGGGGAAGGAAATAACTCCTAGTGGTGGACTCAGTTGTTAAGAGGCAGAACTGGGGGAGTGAGGGGAGATGGCAGTAATGTGCCTTCATGGTGCCATGGCGTGGAGGGACAGGGAGCGAATCCTCAGGATCGCTACAGCAGCAGCACTGGAGAGAGAACTGGATATCATTGTCCAGCTAGGGACAAATGATCTGGCTTGGAATGGCATCAGAGCAGTGCAAGAGGAGTTTGTGGAGTTGGGGAGGGACCATAGACAAGTAGCACGCATGGTAACCTTCTCGGAGGTGCTGCTTGTCTATGGCATAGGTGAGGTTAGGGTGCTCTGCACCATGGGATTCAATAAATGGTTGAAAATCTGGTGCAGAGCTCAAGGTTTGCGCTTCACTGGGGACTGGGGGTCTACCTGGAGGGATACAGGCCTATACTGGCACAATGGTCTGCATCTGTCCAGGGGGAAGAATCAGGATCCTAGATGATAGATTTAAATGTTTCATTGGAAAGCATTTAAACTAGCCAAGGGGGGAGGCACTGAAAAGGAGAAGGGAACTTCCAGCCCCCCCAACAAAACAGGTTAGTTAGTGAGGTAAACACCAAGGTAGAGAAGTTGATAGGGAGAAGGACGGGGTAAATGGAGAAAAAAGACAAAGACAGTAAGATCAGGGAAGAGGCTAAAAGGGGTAAGGCCACCAAAAAAATGGATGGCAATGAGTACCAATGCCCATAGTCTGGGTAACAAGCTCACTGAACTAGTGGCTTTGATGGAAGAGGGACACCTGTATATCGTGGCAGTCACAGAAACATGGTACATAGAGAACCATGACTGGGAAGTCAACGTACCAGGGTACACAATCTACAAAAGAGAAATGGAGAGTAAAAGAGGAGGAGGAGTAGCTGTCTACATAAGGGAAAAGATCAAAGCAATGGAACTACAGGGTAAACAGGGAGGAGAGGAGTCACTATGGGTCACCCTGGAGACAGGAAATGGTACCACAGTCCACACGGGGGTTGTATACATACCCCCATCTCAGGGGGAGGAAATGGACAAGGAAATGATAGAAGACATCCTTAGGATGGCAGAACAAGGGAAGATATTATTGGTGGGAGACCTGAATATGCCAGATGTTAACTGAAGCGCATATGCTGCAGCCACATCCAACAGCAGGGTAATTTTTGGTGCCCGACAGGGGGCATGCCTCAGACAGCTAGTGTTGGAACCCACTCAGGAGGGAGCAATCTTAGACATGGTAAACTCAAATGGGGATGGAGAGATGATCTCAGATTTAGAAGTGGGTAGCCATCTGGGAACAAGCAACCACCAAACGGTGTGGTTCACAATAAACACAGCAGTAGAGTCAAGCCATACAAAAGTGAAAGTACTGGACTTTAGGAAGGCTGACTTTGGCAAAATAAGAGAGTGCCTCAGAAAAGCACTAGCAAATGGGCAAGAAGGAGGGGTGGAGGAACAATGGGGAAAAATCAAAGCTGCCATCACATCGGCAACAAGTATTTGTGTGAAGAAAACAAATTAAAATGAAGGAAAAAAACAGTATGGTTCTCAAAAGAGGTGGCAGAGAAAGTTAGGGAGAAAAAATGAGCATTCAGGAAGTATAAGGAAACACAGAAGAAGTAGGACAGAGAACTGTACTAGTTAAAGCAGAAGGAAGCGGGGAAGGCAGTCAGAATAGCAAAGGCCCAAACTGAGGAAAAGATAGCCAATTAGGTTAAGAAGGGGGATAAAACAGGTGGACAGAGGGTGACAGTGAAAAAGCAGGGATACTGAATGAACACTTCTGCTCAGCATTCACAAAAGAAGAGGAGGGGAAGATACCTAAACCAATCAATAGAAACACTTTGGAAAGAGGGGTCGATTCCAGTCCATTCACAGAAGAATGTGTTCTGAAAGAACTCCTAAAGCTGAAGGTGGACAAAGCAATGGGGCCTAACAAGATTCACCCCAGAATTCTAAAAGAACTAAGGGGAGAACTAGTGACACCATTGACTATCCTATTTAACAAATCATGGGAGGATGGTGTGGTACCCGAGGACTGGAGGAGGGTGGACATGATTCCCCTTCACAAAAGTGGGAGAAAAGCAGAGGCAGGAAACTACAGACCTGTTAGTTTGACCTCTGTGGTAGGGGAAAATGATGGAATCACTTCTGAAAGAAAGAATTGTTGAGTACCTAGAGGCCAGTGGGGCACAGGACCCAAGGCAGCATGGATTCACAGCGGGAAGGTCATATCAGATGAATCTAATAGATTTCTTTGACTGGGTGACCAAAGTAGTAGACCAGGGAGGGTCTGTGGATATGGCCTACCTAGACTTTAGCAAGGCATTTGACACAGTCTCACATAAAAGATTAACAAACAAGTTAGCCAGGCTGGGAATGGGTCCCAGGGTAGTAGCCTGGGTAAATAATTGGCTGGACAACAGGACACAGAGGGTAATAGTAAACGGAGTCCACTCCAAAGAAAGAAACATAGAATTTGACGGCAGATAAGGACCACTTGGCCCACCCAGTCTGCCCATTGCCCTACCTAATGGATAAGCTGCAGATCCTAGTTAACCAGCAGCCTACTTCTTTCTGCCCCCACCCCTTAGAATTGCCTTATGACTGTCCCATGCATGCTTGAATTCCACCACTATTTTTGACTCCACAACCTCATCCGGAAGGCCGTTCCATGCATCCACAACCCTCTCTGTGAAAAAATACTTCCTTAAATTACCTCTGAGCCGACCCCCCTCTATCTTCAAATTGTGCCCCCTTGTTCTTGCACACCTCTTGTTTTGAAAGATGCTACCCTCTTGGACTTTGTTAATTCCCTTGAGGTACTTGAAAGTTTCTATCATGTCCCCCCTCTCCCTCCTTTCCTCGAGGCTATACATATTAAGCTCCTTAAATCTCTCTTCATACGTCTTCTGGTGCAGAGGGGTTACAAGCGGGGTACCGCAGGGTTCAGTACTGGGACTGGTCCTTTTTAATGTCTTTATAAGTGACATTGCAGAGGGACTGGAAGGAAAAGTAGGCCTCTTTGCAGACAACACAAAGACCTGCAACAGGATTGATACACAAGGGGGGTGGAAAGGATGAGAAGAGACATGGCAAGATTGGAGGAATGGTTAAACATATGGCAGCTTAGGTTCAATGCAAAGAAGTGCAAAGTAATGCACCTAGGAGACAAAAACTCAGGGGAAGAGTACACAATGGAGGGGGGGGTACGAACAACAACAAAAATAGGAAGGGACCTGGGTGTAGTCACATCAGGCTACCTAAAGGTAGGCAAGTAATGTGAAAAGGCAGTAATGAGGGCTGGGATGCATAGGAAGACACATCACCAGTAGAAAACTGGAAGTTGTTATCCCTCTGTACAGACAGTTGGTGAGACCCCATCTGGAGCACTGCGTGTAGTTCTGGAGACCCCATCTCTGCAAGGACATAGACAGGATGGAGGCAGACCAGAGGAGGGCAACTCAAATGGTCCAGGGTTTGCACCAGAAGCCATACGAAGAGAGACTAAAGGAGCTTAATATGTTTACCCTTGAGGAAAGGAGAGAGAGGGGGGACATGATAGAAACTTTCAAGTACCTCAAGGGAATCAACCAAGTCCAAGAGGGTAGCATCTTTCAGAAAAAGAGATGTGCAAGAACAAGGGGGCACAATTTGAAGATAGAGGGGGGATGGCTCAAGGGCAATGTGAGAAAGTATTTTTTCACAGACAGGATGGTGAACACATGGAAAACTAGACTGAATAGGAAAAATAGAAGAAGAGGAAAACCCAGCACTAACAAAGAGAGAACATTTAAGTAAATAGTTCTTAAATCAAGCAACCACATTATCAGAAAAAAACAGCATAGTGGCCCACCCACCCCTGCAGGCGGTATCCCAACACTCCCCTTCCCCCTTCCCCAAATTGCTCATCACCATGGCCAGCTGATGACTGAGCTCTGAATGAGCAAATACTGCATAGAGTACGTGCTCTGTGATTGATAGTTCTCACTGACCACATACTCTATATAGTACATGTTCATTCAGAGCTCACTCGGTGACTGGCTGTGGTGGTGAGTAGTGGGCTGTGCCAGTCGTTCACTCAGTTTAGGCATTGGGGGAGAAGTGGGGTGGTGGGAGTCCACTTGCCTGGGTGGGGGGCCACTATACCACCAATGATGACATATTATGGCATAACGGGGGATAAGGGCTTTGGGGAGGACTACTAGATCACAAGGGACATATAATATATTATTAATTCATGGGAACATGGGGGGTCCACTAGTACACCAGGGAGGGGGTTTATGCAGAATCTAAAACTGTTATTCTACCCCTGACTCCCACACACGCAATCCCTCTCTCTCTGCACAATGTTGTCTTTCATGTTAAGTCCGCATTTGATTGTGGTTTATACTTTTCTTGTTATATTCAGTTGGCTCACTTTCATTAAAGTGTTGCTGGCCATAAATGTTTATATTAGCATTAAAAACAGTTAAAATAAATGTCATTCTTCCCCTCTCCACCATCACAAATCCCATACAACTTCTGATCTGTGGTTGTAATGGCTCCTATTCTGAAAATTGTCTTTATGTTTGTACACTCTTTGCTATACCATTAGAGGTGCTGACCACCAGGGAGCAGCAGGAACAAAGGGGGGGAGGGGGCACAGGTGGACACAAATCCATTTTCAGAGGAATGGGTTTTGAATGGACTTGCAGCTCTGAAAGTGGACAAGGCTATTGGACTGGATGAGTTACACCCATGGTTACTAAAGGAACACAGAGAGGTGCTAGCTGTCCAACTAATGGCCTTCATCAACAGCTCACTGGAAATGGGAACTCTTCTAGAGGACTGGAGGAAACCAGACATGGTCCCTCTCCATGGTCCTATGCACTTATGTATAGATTGCGTATGTACCATACATCTGTGATGCGTAGACAACCCTAAGTTAGTGAGTCATGCATCGGGGTTCCTGCAGGTCCCTGTGGTATGCACCAAAGGGATGCGTGCCCCTTCTACACTTGATCCCCGGCCATTCACACAGTGCATGGATGGTCTGGAGGGTGGCCAGAAAGTGTCCCCACACTCCATATCATTCAATAAGGTGTGAAGTGCTGGGTGAGGGGAATGTAGGTTAAACAGGCAGGGACCCTTCCACAGCAGCTGGAATCCCCCACTTAAATCACCTGCCAACCACAGCCGGACAAGAATCTCCCCTTTCATGCTTCCCCAGCCCACTAGTCCAGTATAGAGAGGTGGGAGCAATCATTGGGGCACTTACCCTTTTCTTTTTACTTTTCTGGGACGCATAGTGTCCGACAAACCCCTGCTACATTGGGAGCAGGGGATCCACTGTTGGATGGGTGTCTGATTGGATGCCTGTCTGCGTCCACCAATCTGCTTCCAGTGCACCAACACCGGGGGTTGGGTCCATATCAGGTATGGTGAATGACATAGAAGATGAAATGATAGCACTTGCTGATCAGCATAATGCTGGCAATGATTTTATTGCAATTACATAATAAATTTTAATATATCTTCATCACCATAAATGCTGTAAATGCTGGAACCAGGAGATGAAACCTCAGCACTTCGAGGCTCAACCAGCCTCTTCAACAGAGGGAAATGCTGGGACATTCCCTTACACCAGTTTTTAAACCCTCTTGTATCAAATAGATTCATAGATTAATCTCAATTTATCCAATCATAGAAGGCACCCACTGATGTTTTCAATTACATTATTATTCTAACCAACACACTGGGGGTTTGGGACAATGGACAGGTATGGTGAATGCTCTGCCTGCTCCTGCCCATGGGTGTGTATGTACATGGGCCAGATATGTGTGCCTCATACATATGCAGCCTGCCATAGTACTTAGGCACCCCTAACAGCAGCAGTTGGGAGGAGGCAAGCAACTACAATTTAGTCAATCTCACATCAGTGATGGAGAAATTAATGGAAACCCTGTTAAAGCAAAGGTTGGTAGGGTATTTTGAATCCAGTGGGATACAAGAATGAATGAGGCATGGATTCGTGGGTTGGGGGGGGTGATGCCAGATGAATCTGATTGAGTTCTTCAACTGGGATACCAGAAAAATAAATCAAGGGAGGGCGGCGCATATGGCCTATCTGGACTGTAGCCACACCTTCAGCACTGTGCCACACAGGAGCCTGATAAAGAAACTGAGAAACCTAGAGGTGGGATCCAAAGTGATGAATTGTCTAAGGAACTGGTTAATGGATAGGCGATAGAGGGTGCTGGTTAATGGCACTCACTTTAATGATGGGATAACGAAAAGCAGGGTGCCGCATGGCTCAGTGCTGGGACTGGTCCTCTTCAATGTCTTTATAGGTGACAATGCTGAAGGACTGGAAGGAAAGGTATGCCATTTTGCAGATGGCACCAAAATATTAATAGGGTGGGCACTCAGGAGGGGGTGAAAAGAATGTGCTGGAACCTTAGGAAACTCATGGAGTGATCAAGAGCATGGCACTTGGGGTTCAATGTCAAAAAGTGTAAAATCATGCACTTAGGGCATAAGAAACCAGGAGTTGAGTATAGGATGTTGTAGAGGTGCTGACCATCACTAAACAGGAAAGAGACGGTGGGGTTATCATATCTAATGACCTCAAAGTGGCAGGATAATGTGACAAAGCAGTGAGCAGGCCTAGTGGGATGCTGGGATGCATAGAGAGGAGTATCTCCAGCAGGAGTAGAGAGGTGGTGTTGCCATTGCTTTGCTCACTTATGAGACTCCACCTGGAGTATTGCATCCAGTTCTGGAGGCCACAGCTAGAAAGGACATAGACAGGGTGGAGACAGTCCAGAGGACGGTAACTAAAATGGTGCAGGGATAGCATCAAATGCCTACGAAGAGAGACTGGAGGATCTCAACATGTAAACTCTGGACAAGAGGAGAGTGAGAGAGGACCTGATATAGACCTACAAGTACCTCATGAGGATGAACAGGATATGGGGGGCAAGTCTCTTTTAAATGAGAAAGAACATCAGGACCAGATGGCATGCGATGAAGCTGGGAAGGGGGAGTTAAAGAGGGATGTGAGAAAGTACTACTTCACTGAAAGCGTGGTGGACATCTGAAACAGACTACCAGCAGAAGTGGTGAAGGCAAAAACAGAAGGGGGCTTCAAACATGTTTGGGATAGACATAGGGGATTATTAGTAAATAAGCAATGAGGCGGGAAGACAGCAGGAGACCAGCTTGGGTCTGTGGAGAAAGACAAGGCAGGGCCCATCTGGGCAGAATGGGTGGGTGAAACACTTCTTTTCTGCTGACAAATTCTATGTTTCTATTAGTACTGTTAGTTTGTAGCAAACCTTATATTTAAATAAAAAAAATGCTCTACTCATTTCCCACTGATGTATGTTTTGAAGGTATTTAAAAACCCAGTCTGTATCATTTAGGTTATCCTTTTCCTACTAATCATTTAATTATACCCATTATGCAAACCATTAGGCTTTCAAGATAATGGTTTGTGTCATCATTACTTACACAGAAACATAATCCACAATTGAAAACTATTTTAATTTGAAGTGCCTGTTTATCTAAATTGGTGCATCTGCTTCTCTGCAATGTGTCCAGAATCTATTGGCCCATATATTTACTTTAGTAATGTGCTGCTAATGATAAATGCCTCAGAATATAACTATGGCCTCTCATAAATGATTTTATTGTAAAATGTAATTAATGTTCATCATTTTAGTTTATGACAATGCATGTGTCCACTATGTGAGCTGTAGTACTGTGTCGTGGTTTGGGATAATACTCATAGAATGCTAGCATCCTTTATAACCTCATGCAGGACTATTTTTTTTATTATTTTTTGTAGTGAAGGAAAATACTGGAGCACACTACTCTCTATCAACCAATTCCAATTTTATTTTCTAATATAGGTGAAGTGTAGCTTCCTTTCCTTATCCGAAAAAATAAACACATGCATTGATAATACTCCTTTCCTACAGCAGGTTTTGCAGTGTTGGATCAGTTCAAGCAAAAGTGGTGCCACAGATCATGGTGCAGGGTAACATAGTAACATAGTAACTGATGCCAGAAGAGGACCACTAGGCCCAATTAGTCTGCCCGTAAGCCCTGCCTGCATCAGCGGCCACAGATCTTGCTTGGTCATTGGCTTTTGCCTCTCTCTTTCCCACCACTAGAGTTCCTTTATGCCTATCCCATGCATGTTTGAAACACCTCACTGTGCTAGCTCCCACCATCTCCTGGGGTAGGCTATTCCAAGCATCCACTACCCTCTCTGTGAAGAAAAACTTCCTCACATTCCTCTTATCCTGCCCTCTCAAATCTCATATCATGTCCCCTTGTCCTTCTCCTTGTACACCTAATATAATGAAAGGTGTCCTCTAGCTGGACTTTGTTTAATTAAGCCCTTAAGATACTTGAATGTTTCAATCATATCACTTAATTTCAGTCACTTAACTTCATTGTGCTCCCAGGTCACACCTGTAAACAAGCTTTCAGCTTAGTGTGTCTCTCCTGGTAAAAAAATAAAAAAAATCAAAAAAAAATCTCCCCGCTCCCGCCTCTCCTTCAGTGTGAATGTCTTTTAGTCTCTCCTCATGATTTCTGGTACAAGCCCCTTACCAACTTAGTTGCCATTCTCTGGACTGCCTCCACCCTGTCCACATCTTTGCGAAGATGTGGCCTCCAGAACTGGACACTGTATTCCAGAAGAGGCCTCACCAGAATTTTGTACAGTGGCATCAGCACCTCCCTTTTCCTGCTGGTAATACCCCTTCCTTTGTAGCCTAACATTTGACTGGCCTTCCCCACAACCTTGTTACATTGTTTACCCACCTTTGGATCATCTGAGATGATTGTCCCTAAGTCCCTTTCTTCTCTGGTGACCATTAGCAACCTCCCCCTCACATCCGGTAAATCTCCACTGACTTTCTGTATCCCAGGTGCATGATTTTGCACTTCTTTGCACTGAATTTTAATTGCTACATTTTGGATGATCTTTCCAGCTTACCTAGGTCCCTCTCATTCTTTCTATCCCATCTGGAGTGTCTATCCCATTGCTGATATTGCTGTTATCCACAAATAGGCATACCTTCCCCTCTAGCCCTTCTGAAATGTCTGCTGTGAATACACTGAAAAGGACTGGCCAAAGGACTGATTCCTGAGGCACCCCACTGATCACCCCCCTCTCTTCCGATTTAATCCCATTTACTACCACCATCTGCTTCCTGTTCCACAGCTAGATCCTATCCTAGTTCTCGACTTGTGGCCCATCCCCAGGCTTCCTAACTTGTTTACCAGCATTCTGTGTGGAACGATATTAAAGGCCTTACTGAAATCGTGGTAGGCGATATCTACTGCTCCCCCAATCCACCTCAGTCACCCAGTCAAAAAAGTGTATCAAGTTTGTTTGACATGACCTTCTGCTGTGAATCCATGTTGCCTCAGATCTTGTGCTCCACTGGATTCCAATTATTCCACAATTCTTTCCTTAAGCAGCACTACCATAACCTTGCCCACTACTGAGGCGAGGCTGATCAGCCCACAGTTTCTTGCTTCCTCCCTGCTATCACTCTTGTGAATAGGGACCACATGTGTCCAACTCCAGTCCTCTGGAACTACACTTGTATTGAGCAACTCACTAGAAAGGGCTACTAGTGGTGCTGCTAGCTCCCTCCTAAGTGCCTTTAGTATCCTGGGGTGTATGCCATCTGGTCCCATTGCTTTGTAAACCCTTAGTTTTGTGAGTTCCTCCAGGACTGTCTTGTCTGTAAATGGGCTGGTGTTTACCTCCTTCCACCCACTGTTTCTGTTGTCCAGTTGTGGTCCCCGTCCCTCCTCTTCCTCAGTGAAAACAGAGCAGAAGTATTCATTCAGTATCAATGCTTTATCTAGGTTCCCATTCCACACAGCCCACTTCCTCCCCTGTGAGTCTTACAATTCCTCCCTGGCCTTCCTTCTTTTGCTGATGTACCTATAGAAAATCTTGTCACTTTTTTTTATCATCTGTGCTAATCTTTTCTCAATCTTCACCTTCGCACTCCTTATTGCCTTTCCTGCTTCCCGTTGCTTGTCTAGGTATACTGCCCTATTCTCATCCTTCTGTGACTCCTTGTATTTTCTGAAAGACACCCTTTTTCCTTAATTTTACCTGCCACCTCCCTTGAGAACCATAGTGGTTTGCTCATTCTTTTTCCCTTCTTTCTCGGCCTGATGCACTGATTTGTCACCTTCACTCTGTCTCCTTTTAGGTGTGCCCTCTGCTCCTCAGCCTCTCCTCCTACCTCCTAGCTTGCTAGGGCTTCCTTAAGCCTCCTCCCCAGCGTTGCAAAATCTACACTCCTGAAATCCAGCACCCATGCCTTTGTGTGGCTCATCTGTGATGCTGTATCTATCTTAAACCACACGTTATGGCGGTCACTGGACCTGAGGTGATCATCTACCTGCACTTCTGCAATCCTGTCCCCACTGGTCAGTACAAGGTCTAGAATTGCCTTGTCCCTGGTGGGCTCCTGTGCCAACTGCCAGAGTCCTTCCCCCTGCAAGGCTTCTATGATGTCTTGACTTGTGTCTGAGGCTGCCACCAGGATGGTCCAGTCCACATCAGGCATGTTAAATTGGCCCAGCAGCAGTACCTCCCCCTTTGCTGCCATGTCATGTATTTCTTCCACTATTGCCCTATTTAACACCTCCCCCTGTGTTGGAGACCTGTAGATCACTCCTGGGAGAATTGCTGTGCCATTGCCTGGCTCAAGGGTGATCAACAGTGCCTCAGCCTCCACCTACTAGCTAGGGTCAGTGCAGATAATAGGGGCAGCCAGCCCCTAAACACCTACAGGAAAGTCCAAAAGTTATTTTGCACTGAGCAGGTAGTAAACCAGATGGGACAACTCAGTCTGCTTGAGGCTGAAATTCATTAATGCTCTCTATGCTTCACCTGAAGTACACCAAGCAGATTACTTTTAAAATGCTCAAAGTACTCAGAAAAAAACACAGTTTAAATGTCCTGCTGCCAATAAGCTCCCATTTAAACATACAGCCATATTTCTGGTACTTTGATTCTGGCTTGAGTCTTCCTCGGGTGCATTGCTTAGGGAGAGATGTCACCGCAATTTATTTATTTATTTATTTTTGTTTATTAATTTTGTTGACTTGATAGACCCACTGAGATATAGCTGTCCGTTTTCAAGGGTATTCTGGAATTAATTACATATAAGAGGCAGACACAGAAGTGCATTGTCAAGCAAACATTTTTAGAATAGGTTACACACGACACTGTCAAAATACATAAGATGTGAGACCATACACTAGGTCAAGTAAAGAGATAAACATATGACACAGAATTAATAATAGCCTTAGTCAAAATAAGGTAGAGAAGGGCAACACTAATCCATACTACATCAGAATTATCCGAAGTGATCCAAGATGTGAGTCATAGACAGTCATAGCACAGGGAGTTGTCACCTATTGCAGTCACAGATGCTCCATTCCAGTAGGACAACTTTAAGCTGAATATTCAGTTTTTAGGGCCCAGATATTTGGTATTTGGCTGAATATTCGGTATTCAGGTTCTAAAACAAATAAACAAACAAAAATAAAATAATAAAAAGGAAAGGCAAACAGCCCCCATCTTTCTCACTAGTCCAGATCCAGTTTACTTATAGAAGCTCCCACATGATCACATGATCAGCTGGTTTTACTATGCAAGCAGGCATGCGCGCGAGTACCTTCATTGAGAAGAAGGTGTCTGGTTGTGGAAGAGGGCGAGCAGCATCCTTCACCTTCTTCTCCATTGATTTACAATCAGGAGCAGGGGGAGGGGACGACAGTCATCAGTATTACTGTACTGGCTAAGTGTGCTGCACAGCACCGATGAAAGTCAGCAGCTGGCTGTGGAGGCGGGCAGGTTGTGCTGGTGGCCCAACATTGCAATTTTACTAAAAATCTGTGTATCAAAATCTGGTGCTGGGGGGGATTTGGATGATAACTGTGGGTGGGGGATGTCAGCTTCTATATGAAAACTGGATCTGGGATACAGAGGAGGATGGGGGGGGCTGTTGCTTTTTTCTTTTTAGTTTAGATAGTGTTTCCCGAATAGGGGGCGAATAGTGCTACTATTTTTTTATTTGGGATCTGAATAACAAACAGTGCATTATTCATGGTATTTAGAAAATAATATTCGGACAATGCACAACCCTACTTTAAGTTCTTGTTTGAAACAACCCACAATAGGGTAGTCTTGAAGGGCAGAAGGCAAGGCATTCCAGGTAGTCACTGCAGAGGTGGTAAAGGACCACTTTTCCACACGGGATGTAAGTTTAGGAATCTCCAACAGAAGATTGTTGGAGGACCATAGCACTATCCTCTGGGGTATGGTTTTTTAGAATACCACACAGGCTAGGGTAGGGGAGTGACCCTTTATAAGCTTGTAGGCCAGGCAGAGGAGTGTGTACTCAGGCCATCCCTCCAGTGAAGTCAAGTTGGGCGAGCATAGTACATTGCAATGGTGCTCCCTGGGTGGAGCTCCAGCACCAAAACGCCCAGTTCTCTGGTGAGTGGCCTGAGTTACCTGGACAATGTGAGTTCTGTAGGACAGTTTGAGGTCCAAGTGGACCCCCAGGTATTTGGTGGACTCAATTACTTTAAAAAGTGAGCCAGTGGAGCTAATGAGAGCAAGCAGGTGTTGTTTAGACTGCCCCAGATTCCTAGGGCCAAACAAAATAGTCTTGGCCTTTTTTGACATTTTGGACCAGCTTACTGGTGATAAACCAATTTTCAAGTTCAAGGAGATCACTTGCAATCTGGGCATTAAAATACCTGTGGTCCCTAGAGTTATTATAAAGGATAGTACCATTTGCATACAGTTAGAGGCTTGCGCTCCACCACTGTTACTTGGCATGTCATTAACAAATAGTAAAATTGCAGGAGTCCTTATATAGAACCCTGAGGACACTCATATCCATTGCTTTAGTTTTGCAGAGAAAGAGAGAGAGAGAGACCCTTCACCTGACCATCTGGGACGCAGCAGTGAAATAGCGGGAGAGCCAAAGGAGGGAGAGTGGCTCAAGCCCAAACTGCTTTAGTTAAATAATGACATAATGGGTGACATCAGCAAGGTTGTCATGTCAGTACAATAAACAAACTTGATTGGTTGCATACAGTGATAGTAAATAATTAATGTCATATCAAAACCATTTGTAAAAAAAACACATTACAAAATAACCACACAATGTTGTATGCTCTAAAAGTCTCATACGTTTCTCTGCTTTTGCATCACTACTATAGAAACTTAAAGCAAGCTGTTTTTCAAATTTTTTTTTTAATGTGACATGCCAACCAGAAGTGTGAAGGAAAAAACAGATGTCTCTGGGCTTTAGCTATGCAATCACACCTGTAGCTCTTCTCTTGGCTAGTGCCTCAGGTCCATCTTATTTATTTATTTATTTATTTAAGAGTTTCACCAGGAAGGCACACTGAGCAGGGTACTGCTCGATTCCAGATGCATCCTAAGGAGGGGGAGGGGGAAGGGGAATACAGAATAATAAATACAATGCAACAATAAAATACAAGGCAAAGACCAACAATAATCAACAATAGAGCAATTAAGCAATTTAGCAATTACAGCCTGCCCACAGAGTACATACAGAGATTAGAGTGCGGTATATGCAGCAAGATGTTTGAGAATAATTAATGTGTACCATACAATGCCATGTGCAAGAACCTTACTGTCAAGATGTAGCAGGCAGAGGAAAGCATCGTTTAGTTTAGTTGAACGTACAGGAGGAGGAGAAGTGGTCTGTGAGGCAGGCATAGAGGTGCTGGGTGGTAGGACCATGCCGAATGTCCACTGGGAGGGAGTTCCACAGCTTAGGCATGCAAAATTTGAAGGCTGACTGGCCTACAGCGGTGGACATGTGTGGGATAAATAAGAGTCTGGTATCATCATATCTGAGTGAGTAAGCTGGTGGGGGAGAGACTGATAGTGCAGAAGAGAGGTAGGAGGGCAGGGTCTGGGACCAGAACTTGGCTGTGAAGTGAGCGCAGTGTGTATGGCTTGGGGAAATCAACATTGGAAAATGAGCCAGGGCTGGGATAGGTAAAGAGAGAGAGAGAGAGAGACAGAATCTGAAAGAAAAGAAGAAAAGGCTATGGCTAGTGTAGCCCAGATGCTGTGTGCCAATGGGCTATCACCCCTGCCTGTTTTCTCTTGTGCAGGTTAAGGGGCCTGGATCCTGCTGTGTTAGCAATTGGGGGTTCTTCCCCAAAGTTATGAATAATAGTGTGGTGCCTCCACCCAGAGCAAGTTGTAAGTGGGTCAGGTGACTGGTGGGTACAGCCCCCCGGGATACTGCACCTACCCACCTCCCTGACCAGCCACCCTGTACATTGAATTCCCAACAACCTTTTCCTACCAAATACCATAAATCTATTAGAAGGCAAAATGCAATGAACCTCTCTTGACACAGCAATTTCAACAAACAAATCACAGCTTTTATGGGGATAAGGGCTAGGAGAAGGGTACATTGATGAGGGATAGCTGTGGAATAAAAGCAAAGTTAGGCCTGGGTTCTCATGATTTTGTAGGACTTAGCAGTGTCTGAAGATGCAGTTGCCTTATGTGCTGAAGGGTGGTGCTCCACTCAATAGGTGCAGCAATGGGCAGAAAGGAGGATGATCTTGATTCCCTCAGCAGGTTGAATTTTGCTTGAAGGTCTTGCAGCTTGTTCCGTTGATTGAAGAACTGGCTGCTTGTCACCCTCACCTTCTTCTGGCCCATTACAGAGCTCTTTGGCAGGTCCACACCAGCCCCAGAAGGCCCAGACCTGGGAGTTGCTCCACATCCTGACTCCCGCAAGGGTCGTAGTTAACCTAGCACCCCAGCAAACACAGGTGACCTCCTGTCACAGTGGTCCCACTTGGAGGGGGTTAGTTAGTTCCCTCCCAAGCCGCAGAGCCCCTGCAGTCTCTGCACTGAATCCATGAGTCACTGGAAACTAGCCAGTTCTTCTAAATAAACAACAGTGCTGGTTTTCCACAGGTGCTAGCCTTTGGACAACATCTTCAGTTTGCACTCAGACTATAGCAATCAACAGGGAGTTTGGAACTAGAAAAGTCCCTGCTCACCTCAAGGGCTTTCAGGTTCTAAATTTCTATAACAGGTCCCTTTGAGCTTCAGCTGAGACACAGCTCTCAGCCACTTCATTCAGTCCACACAGCAAATTCTCAGAATCTGACTAGCACCCTGCTCCAGAGACATTTTGCCTCTTTACAGATACTGTTAAAGAAAGTCCCAATCCTTAAAGCAGTTTCTCTGCGGTAACTGTTTATGTAACCCCCCATAAATGGGGGTTCCCAAAAGTCTTCCTTGGGTGTGCTTATATGCCTACTGCCAGGTGAGTGTTCTGTGATTTTACAGGTGTTAAAGTGCTTGCATGCAAGTGCCCTGTTAGCCTCTGTGCTTGTCCCTTTAAGAGACATTACTTTTGTAGTGTATAATTAATCTGGGTAGGGGCCGAGTGTTTCCAGGCTCGAGTCCTGCCCGAGCTGCAATAATATTGCTCTGTTCTGCCATCACTACTGGTGCAGAGGGAGCTCTGTTAGAACTGGTAATCGTTTGCTGATTAGCTGCTCTAATAATAATAGTATTATAGTTTGTCTAACCTGCGTTTCTTTGCAGCATGGGCATTTCTGTATTGCAACAATTAGTACCTTTTGGGGACCTTAAAATGAAGCCTGTCCCCAGGGGTCTTGTGGGAGTGAATTTCTGTAGGAATTGTAGTTTTTTCATTTTGGCACCTAAATGGACCTGGAGGTGGAGCCCTTACTTTGACAGACAGATGAATCAACCAACCAAACCCTTTTTGGATCAGAAGGAAGTCCCGGTGCTGCCTACAGCAGACAGTCAGTCTGAGTTTGGAGTTGAGAGAGTGAACTGCTCAAGACATTCGAGCAGCTGCTCCTGCGTAGTAGCGCAGGAAACTGGTGGGAAGGCTTTGTCTGGCCAGTCTGCTTCATCTTCCCTTCTGAGGGATCGGCAAATGAAATTAATTGGACTGAATCTGAACTGGCTTGTGACCAGAAATACTGAATTGTGACTGCCTTGTTACCTGAAGAAGACTGAAGATTTGCTGTAAGTGATTGACCTGTCAGGATGTCTGACTCACAACAGAGATCATGATTTTGCTCAGGAAAACTGAAATTGCAACTGGACTGTCATCCGACCTGTGGTATTGTGTTTTGCTTTACTATAAATGTGCTGTAAGCTGTCAGTGGATTGCAATTTGATTCCCCACTACTTAAGTGTGTCTCGCTTGCTGGAAGCTGTCTCCAGCACCTATTGAACTGAATCCAAACTGTTCACCTGGCCTGGGCCCTGCCACCTTGGCCCAGTCAGCTACTTCAGACACAGAGATCACCATCGATGAGAGACTCGCCCAAGGATAAGTCCCCTGCTCAACATCTTGAACAGGAATGACACCTCAGTGTATCGTGTGGGCCCTGCTTCTCATGGCATACCAGTTTGTTGACCTGCAGTCTCTATTTTGTCCCTCCTGTGTTTCGTACTCGGTAGCATGAGTAAATACCAGGGTAGCTCCCTGCAACATCAGCTAAATCAAAAGTGCTGTCATCTAATTCAATTGTTGTTTTCTTGTCACGAACTGAGCCTCCAGGCTCAGGAATACAATCTGCGTGT
Organism: Neoceratodus forsteri; assembly: GCA_016271365.2. NCBI lineage: Eukaryota > Metazoa > Chordata > Ceratodontiformes > Ceratodontidae > Neoceratodus > Neoceratodus forsteri. Next base: position 574,443,290 of record CM057449.1, on the reverse strand, counting down.
GGTCATGCATGCTCCTTCATTCCATCACAGGGCCCCAATCAGCTGCAATGCCGGCCTACCCCGGGTGAAGTGTCAGGCTAGCCCACCTCTTTTCCAACTGGGTACCCAGAGTGTGTGACTGTGAAGGGACTCTAAAGTGCATGCATGATTGCCTGACTGCATCAGTTACAGAATTAATCAGCCAAATTATGCCCCTACCTTGTTCATTCCCCCTGAATAAATCAGATCTAATTCTTTTTGCATATAACTTGAATGTGGTAAAGTTTTGTACAAGAATCACTGTACTGTTGTTACTTGCTGTGTCTAACCTTATTTTCCATGGGTTCTCCAGGGTCGAACTGGTGGAATCAGCCCTGGTGATAAGTGCAAACAGAGTGGGGAGTTGTATGCTATTTAGGGGTTATTGTAACTGTGTCTGTTGTTCATTGCTTAGTCCACTAGAGGGGAAAGAGGGGGTTACAGTGTCTCAGAGGGCTGTACCCAGGTCAGCTATGCTACCAATAACCTTGTCCTCTGGGTGGAGGCACCCATTTTCAGGACCCAGGCCCCTTAACCTGCACCTAGTCACACAGGTATGGGGAGTAGCTCTTGGGATATCACCATCTAGGGGTTACATCTTGGAGGCACCACTGGGATTAGCGCCCCCCCATGGTCAAAATCAAGAATTATTGTTAAAGATTAATTGCTGCCCCAGTAGAAATGGCTGTACACCAGTTGGTAGGGTGGTGTATGAAGCAGGAGATCGATCCCCAAAATGCTCTGCATATACTGGATATCCCCCTGGGTACCAGTAAGGACACTGTAGAGGGACCACTCTCCAAAGTTGAATGTTTAAAAAATGCTGTGGTGGTGGGTTGACAGGCTGATTAAATGTCCCAAACATTCATGGCCTTGGTAGAGTGTAGAGACCTTGTGGACAGCTCTAAAGTTCCACAGACTATTGCCTCAGAAGGGGTCCCAGCCGCCTGGAGAGTGATAATAAAAAACAATAAAGACCTCAGGGAGGATGAACCCCAACCATTATCTGAAACTTTTGAGGAAAAATTTGCTAAGTTGTTGCTAGAGGAAGGGAAGACCATGGAGGACATCAAACAATTATTCCTGCCACCTGGGGGTGTACCTTCCCCCACTCCCCCACCCACTCCAGTACCGGCTCCAGTTCCTTACAACTGCGCTGGCACCCACATCGGTGCTTGAAGTTAGTCATGACATGTATCGCAACTTGAGGATCTTCTCAGGTACCCTCCCCACCCCACATGGGGAGGATGACTGGGAGAACTGGATCGACTTTGTTTCCCCCTTGGTACCCGAGTGGCAGTGTGCAGAGGCTGAGAAGTGAAAAAGGATGATGGAAAGTTTGAGGGGTCTGTCCCTGGAAGCCATTAGATTTCTGAGGTCCATGAATCATGAGACGTCTGCTCAAAAGTACCTGGTCTGCACTCGAAGGCAATTTCAGAAGCATTGAGTCAGGAGAGACTTTGATATGGCAATTCAAAGGTACCAAACAATGGAGAGAGGTAGGTTTTTATGTGTATGTTACTCACCTACAGAGGGCTCTGCAGAGAGCTTATCGAAAGGGTGGGGTAGCCACCAGTGACTTGAACCGTGTGAGACTGGGGCACATACTACAACATGCCAAGCACTCTAAATTGCAGATTATCCAGTTAAGGCTCCAGGATAGGAGAGATAACCCACTTGACTACTGCGATCTGATAAAAGAACTCAGGGAGGTTAAAGGTGAAGAAAGAGATTGTGATTATGGGGTGGATGCAGCCCGAGTGATCACAACACAGGAAGACCTCTCTGAAATGGAGACCACTAAGTATATTCCACCATGAGTTGAGCGGTGGAGAGACGAGCTGCTGAAGGAAATTGAACAGTACAAATGAGTGCCTTTATGGAGGCCTCCACCGCAGACAAAGACCCTGGTCCCTCTCAGGACATGACTGCCATGGGGGTGGTGGTACACCCTCAGCCATCCTCTATCGAGGGTGGCTCCCAGACTGAGATCAAAGAATTGACTTCCACCCTAAAGGAACTGTTAAGACATGTTGCACCACCCTAGTTGCTGCAAGCAGATATTGGACCCCGATCCCTTGCTACTGCTTCAGTCCATCATGCAATGTTCTCTCCAAGGATGACCCAGGAGTCTATCATTTGTCACAACTATGGAAAGTAAGCCATATGAAGAGAGAATGCCAGTCTCAGAAAGACTTAGAAAAAGTAGTAAACAGACTCCAAGGGAAACTCTGAAAAGCAAATCAATGGCAGAGGGGTGCCCGAAATGTCCACAGTGAGGGCTCAAGAAATACTAACTCAAACTTCTTTGTGCCTAAATCATCTGTCCAGGTCCTTGCTACCATCCCTCCAGACTGGTCCAAATTGGTGGGCCCTTTGATAGAGACTGCTGTGACTGTCAATGGTATCCATGCTGGGGCAGTGCTCAACAGTGGGTCGTAAGTGACTATTGTATTCCAGGACTGATATGACAAACACTTATCTGATGTGCCATTACAATCTCTAGAAGGCCTACATGTGTGGTGCCTGAGTGACAAGTCTTATCCCTACTTAGGATATGTCTGGCTCTGGCTGTCTTTTCCTGTGGCTGTAACTGGTGTAGATGAACAAGTAGAGATGCTGGCCCTGGTGTGCCCTCCTACAGAGATGTATGATGGAGTCCCCCTACTCATTGGAACCAACACCCACATGTTTGGGAGGTTAGCACAGTTGTGCCATAACAAAAGAGACTGACAGACTGGTCAGGCAATGAGAATTCCAGCTCTGATCAAGAAACTTATGACCTGCAGAGGCAGTCTGTGGCAGAAGACCAGGATGTGCCCATTGGAATTGTCTGGAAGAAGGACCCTGATTCCTTGATATTGCCACCCAGTACTCAGTATACTGTTCATGGAGAAGTCCATTTTAGAAGAGACATGAAAAACAAAATATTAATGCTGGATGCACCAGGTGAAGGAAAGTTGCCAGAGGGGGCCATTGGTTAAACCCAGTATCCTACCTGCCCATGCCCATACCTATGCACGACGAGTGATGGTCCAGATTCGAAATGTGTCAGATCGAGAAGTCCAAGTGAACAGAGGGTGTTCACTAGCTACAGTACACTGTGCAGTCACTGCAGTATTACCCAGCAACAGATATTCTGGTGAGAAGGATGAGGTGACCCCAGACCTATTTGACTTTGGTGATTCCCTCTTGTCTGCTGAATGGAGGACTCAGATCAGTAGGAAACTTGCCCAGAGAGACCAAGTGTTTTCGCTAAAAGAATGGGATGTGGGGTGCACCCATGGTGCCGAGCATAATATTCAGCTGCACAAAGACAGACCTTTCTGAGAGCGGTCCCACTGCCTTGTTCCAACTGATATTGACGATGTTCAGTGGCACCTACAGGAGATGTTTGCTACTGCAATTATTCAAGAGTCAAGAAGCTGCTACACATCTCCCATACTAGTTGTGCACAAGAAAAATGGATCTGTGAGGATGTGTGTCGATTATCAGACCCTTAACTAATGGACTGTCCCAGATCAATACACCATGCCCCACATACCAGATGCCCTGGACTGCCTGAATGGGAGTCAGTGGTTCTTAGTATTTGATCTCCACTGAGGATATTATCAAATCCCGATGGCTCTGGAAGACAGTGAGAAAACAGCCTTCATCTGTCCTTTGGGGTTATATGAATTTCTGAGGATGCCACAGGGGATTTCCGGTGCCCCTGCTACCTTCCAGTAGTTGATGGAATATGCAGTTGGAGACATGAATCTGCTAGAATGTTTAGTGTACATGGATGATGTCATTGTTTCAGTTGCACACTAGAAGAACATGAGGCCAGTCTGTTCAAAGCCCTCGATCGCTTGGAAGAATTTGGCCTCAACCTAGCCATGGACAAATGCCAGTTCTTTCAAGTGTCTGTAAAATATGTGGGACATGTGGTGTCAGCTGAGGGGAAACAGACAGACCCCAGTAAAGTAGAGCCCCTGACCACCTGGCCCCAGCCCACCAACCTGAAAGAGCTGCAGCATTTTCTGGGGTTTTGTGGCTACTATCGCCAATTCATTAAGGACTATTCCAAGGTAATCCGGTTGCTCCTTAATCTTACCTAAGCCTATCCTCCCATGAACCGCAGATACAAGAAGGGGTTCTTCAAAGAAGAAGACAAGGTATAGTTTTGAACAGGTGAACCTTTTGGAATCCATTGGACCTCTGAGTATGAAGCAGCATTCTTTCTAAGTCAACTGTCAGCTTACCCATGCCCCAGTCCTTGCATATGCTGATCCCACTAAACCATACATCCTGAACAAGGATACCAGTCTGAAAGGGGTTGGGGCTGTGCTATATCAAGAATATGAGGATGGTCTGAGACCTGTGGCCTTCGTCAGTCGCAGCTTGACACCCTACGAGCGGAATTATCCTGTGCACAAGTTGGAGTTCCTCGATCTAAAGTGGGCCATAGTCGAACAGTTCCATGAGTACCTCTATGGGGTCAAGATATTAGTAAAGACTTATAACAATCCTTTAATGTATGTACAGAAATCAGCCAAGTTGGACGCCACTGGGCACCGGTGACTTTCTGCCTTGTCAGCTTACGATTATGCGGTTCATTACTGGCCCAGACAGAACCATATTGATGCTGACACACTTTCACAGCTGCCAAATTCCAAAAACAAGTCATTGAGGCTGTCTGAACCTTCTATTAAAACATTGTGCCAAAAGTTTGACAAAGATGAGCAATTATCTGCAGACACCATGGACTGCCTTGTGGACTGTTTGGGGCCCCTTGATACTTGCATACCTGCCGCTTACTGTTATTTTTCTGCATTAGATATCAGTGCTTTGTCCCAGTTTAATAGTGGGCTCAATACCACAACCCCATGATTCAGCCAGCACTTGATGCCCTGCTTACAGGGAAGGATGTGTCTAAAATACATTCTACTGACTTACAAACTGCACTGTTATTCAAAGAAGGCACCAGACTAAAGTTACGAGATCAGTTATTATATAGAGAGAGACAGTAGATCGTCAAGGTCAAGTGGACAAGCAGCAGTTGGTCCTACCCACAGCCTTCAAACAGCTGGTACTGAGGTCCCTCCATAACCACATGGGACACCTTGCTATTGACCGGACTCTTGACTTAGTATGATCCTGATTCCATTGGCTGAAAATGGGGGCAGATATTGAGAATCATGTCAAAACTTGCAGTCGCAGCCTCCAGTGGGAAGTTTTGTCCCAGAAAGCTGCCCCACTTGTCAACATCACTACCAGTGCCTCCATGGAACTGGTTTGTATAGACTTCTTGTGTCTGGAGACCGATCAAAAGAACATTGGCAATGTACTGGTAGTAACCGATCACTTTACCTGATATGCACAAGCTTTCCCGACCAAGGATCAAAAGGCATCTACGGTAGCCAAGGTGCTAGCAGAAAAGTTCTTTGTCCACTATGGTGCACCCCAATGTATCCATTCCAACCAAGGAAGAGACTTTGAAAGTAGACTAATCAAAGAAATGCTCTCACTATGGGGGGTGCGAAAATCCAGAACCACTCCCTATCACCCTCAAGGGGAACCCCAGCCAGAACACTTTAGCAGAACCCTTCTAGACATGTTGGGTGCTCTCCATCCTAAAGACAAATCTAAGTGGAATCAGCAGATTAGCACCTTGGTACACTCTTACAATTTCACCAAAAGTGGTGCTACCGGATTCCCTCCCTATCGTCTCATGTTCGGAAGGGAAGACCAGTCGCCTATAGATGTTTGCTTTGGGATCACCCTGGCTGGGGTCTGAGCTGAGAACTATTTACAATATGTACAGAAACTGAAAGCTCAATTGAACCATGTGTATCAACTGGCTCAAACAATGGCTGCCAAGAGAAACATTGCCAACAAAGAGAGGCACAACAAGAAAGTGAAGGCTCAAGAGCTACTGACGGAGACTGTGTATTGTTGCACAATTTGGGACTGCATGGAAAGCATAACATTGCTGACAGATGGCATCACCTTTCACACATAATGATCAGTAAACTGGATGAACTGCCTGTGTACAAAGTGCACCCTGAGAACAACTCTAGAGCTGTCAAGACCATGCTCTGCAATCACCTACTGCCCATCGGTCAAGTGATCATTGATGCTGAACCAAAACCCGACACTTCCCTCGGGCTGGTGTCTCACGCTGCTGCCAAAAAGAGACAGAGTCAACCTGCCTCTGTTGTTCCAGACCTAAGGCCTTCCCCCACAGCAGGCCCTGAATGATGATGTCTGCCAGTCCATTTCTTATGAAAGTGAATGTGACAATGCCTACAGTAGCAACCACAAACACTGCCAGCTAATTCCCGAAATTTCTGTGATGTTTCCAGAAATATCTCATGCTTTCTCCATTTCCACAGTAGGGGCAGCAGAGAGAAACTCTTTTGAAATTTCGTGAAATATCTGGAAATAGCTGGCAATGTCTGTGGCTACTACTGTACTATCCTTCTTATGAACTGAGCCAGTTGTTTCTAGGCAATCCTCTGCAGAATCATAGGGATGAAGCTGGGCTTTCAGAGCTGCCTAACCCCCCAGCTTCTCCCTGGAACCAATGCCCCCTGAAAGTGAGGTGCAGAGCATACAGTACGTCTGAAATAGCAGATTCCTTGTGCCTAGTGGAACTGCTTGAATTACCTGAGGAGGAATCTGCTGTGGAAAATCTCCTTGGTGACACACCAGAACCTGCAGAGTGATATGACAGTGTTGACAGCACCCTTCGGTGCCACAAAATTCAATGATCCAAGAGTTCCTTCAGGATGAGCAACCTGGGCCCTGTTCAGGACAGGATAATGAGCAAAGTATTGTGGAAGCAGAATCTGCCATGCAAGGAGCTGATAATGTTCCGCTACTGGAGACTTTGCCCAGTGCAGAGGTACCCCTTTCTACTGAAGAAGAGACTGATGCAAATGCTGGTATTCCAGAGACTGTAACTATTTTCCCAAGGAAAACAGGGAGAGCAGTTAAACCCATAATACATCTAAGCTATGACTCCCCTGGAAGACCAGTAGATCTTCCTTTAAATGTTGTCTACAAGGGTATCTATGTTTCAAAGAGCTCACTGCCCAAACTGAGCCTTTCTGCTACTTCCAAGTTGATTGTCCATCCTTCAGGGCATGGTGCCCTAGCCCCATTTAGCCCCAAGTTAACTGATAGGGATGGGACCACATCAATATTGTTCTGAATGCAAGAAACCATAACATGAATGAGTGCAGTGGTATTATTGTGTGAATCATAGTGAAATTATCGTTGAACATATGAATATACCAATGTGCCAGCAGAAACAGACCACCCCGGACTATCTAAGTCTGCTCGAGTGTGCAGCTAGCACCCCTAGTTTGCAGTCGCCCCACCCCCTCCCCTTTGTCAACCCACTGCCACCTCCCCTTCCTCACCCTCACTTTCCCCTGTTCCCTGTCCTATGCCCTTTGGAAGTTGTTCACAGATTTACATGATACCACCCATTCTGGTAGGGCACTCCATTTTGCTACCACCCCTTCTGTGAAATAGTGTCTCCTCATTTCCTTCCTAAATCTTTCCCATCTATTCTTAGCCAATGACCCCTGGTGACCCTCCCCCTCCTTAACTTAAAGACGCATTCTGCTCCACCCTTATTGACTCCCCTCAGATACTTGAATGTCTCTATCATGTCCCCCCCTGCCCTTCTAGCCTCCAGGGTGTACATATTCAGGTCTCCCAGCCTGCTGTCATAGTCTCTCACCTCCATTCCACATATCATATATGTTGCCCTCCTCTTCACCCCCTCCAGTAGCCTGATATCACACTTTAGGTATGGCCTCCAAAACTGCACACAATACTCTAAGTGCGGCCTTACTAGTGACCTGTAGAGAGGCAAGATGACCTCTCTTCACCTGGATGAAAACCCCCTCGCTATGCACCCCAGCATTTTGTTCACTTTTGCAGCCACTCTTCTGCACTGGGTAGTGTTGTTCATGGTCCCTGTTATCATTACCCCTAGGTCCTTCTTCTCCTCAGTGATACCCAGCTTAACCCCTCCCAGCCAGTATTCTCTCCTTGGGTTTTTCACCCCAAAGTGCATAACCTTACACTTCTTTGCATTGAACCCCAGCTGCCACCTCTCTGACTACTCCTCTAGCTTGCTTAGGTCCCCTGCAGCTACTTCCATCCCTCCTGTCTATCTACTACTGCTCTGATTTTGGAATAGTCAGCGAACAGACTTATCTTGCTCACTGCCCCGTGTGCAATGTCTAATATGAAGAGCCCAAAACAATACTGGCCCCAACACAGAGCCCTGTGGCACCCCACTCGTCACCGGCCTTGGAGTTGAGAGCTCTACTCTCACCACCACCCGTTGTGGCATCCCACTCAGCCAGCTTGCAATCAAGTTCATCCTTTTTGCCCCTACCCCTACACCAGTTAGTTTCCCCCCAAGCCTCCCATGAGGCACAGCATCGAAGGCCTTGCTGAAGTCCAAGTAAAGAACATCCACCGCATGACCCTTATCTAGATCACCTGTCACCCTGTAATAATATTGTATCAGGTTGAATGTATGAATACTGCATAACTGTTGCAACAATATACAGTATATACAGTATATATAATCATATGTATTAGCTACTTTGGATGCGCATTGAAATGGTAATGAAGCATATATTTTGTATGGGTGTAATATCTTCGAATGGTGTTGTTGTGAGCATGGACTTGATGCAGATGCCGATTTCTTTCTAGGCAGGGAAGGGTGTAACCCCCTATAAATGGGGGTTCCCAAAAGTCTTCCTTGAGTGTGCTTAAATGCCCACTGTCAGGCAGGCGTTCTGTGTCTTTACAGGTATAAAAGTGCTTGCATGCGAGTGCCCTGTTAGCCTCTGTGCCTGTCACTTTAAGAGACATTATTTTTGTAGTGTATAATTAATCTGGGTAGAGGCCGAGTCTTTCCAGGCATGAGTCCTGCTCGAGCTGCAATAATATTGCTCTGTTCTGCCATCGCTAATGGTGCAGAAGGAGCTCTGTCAGAACTCATACTGTAATTGTTTGCTGATTAGCTACTCTAATAATAATGGTATTATAGTTTGTCTAACCTGCCTTTCTTTGCAACATGGACATTTCTTTATTGCACCAATCAGTACCTTTTGGGGACCTTAAAATGGGGTCTGTCCCCAGGGGTCTTGTAGGAATGAATTTCTGTAGGAACTGTAGTTTTTCATTTTGTGCCTAAATGGACCTGGAGGGGGAGCCCTTACTTTGACAGACAGATGAATCAATCAACCAAACCCTTTTTGGATTAGACGGAAATCCTGGTGCTGCCTGCAGCAGAGAGTCAGTCTGAGTTTGAGAGAGTGAACTGCTCAAGACATTCGGGCAGCTACTCCTGCACTGTAGCGCAGGAAACTGGTGGGAAGGCTGTGTCTGGCCTGCCTGCTTCATCTTCCCTTCTGAGGGATCTGCTAGTGAAATTAATCGGACTGAATCCTAACTGGCTTGTGACCAGAAATACTGAATTGTGACTTCCCTGTTACCTGAAGAAGACCGAAGATTTGCTGTAAGTGATTGGCCTATCAGGATGTCTGAATCACCACAGAGATCATGGTTTTGCTCAGGAAAACTGAATTTGCAACTGGACTGTCATCCGACCTGTGGTATTGTGTTTTAGTTTACTACAAATGTGCTGTAAGCTGTCAGTGGGTCATGATTTGGTTCCCCACTACTTAAGCTATCTCCAGCGCCTATCGAACTGAATCCGAACTGTTCACCCAGCCTGGACCCTGCCACCTTGGCCCAGTCAGCTACTTCAGACGCAGAGATCACCATCAATGAGAGTCTCGCCTGAAGATCAGCCCCCTGCTCAACATCTCAAACAGGAATGACACCTGGGTGAATCGTGTGGGCCCTGCTTCTCTTGTCATACCAGCTTGTTGACCAGCAGTCTCCATTTTGTTCCACCTGTGTTTAATATTGGGAAGCGTGAGTAAACACCAGAGTAGCTCCCTGCAATATCAGCTAAATCAAAGGTGTTGTCATCTGATTCAATTGTTGTTTTCTTGTCACAAACTGAGACTCCAGGCTCCGGATGACAAATTGTGTATGGTTATGCATGCTCCTTCTTTCCATCACAGGGCCCCGACCAGCTGCATAACCGGCCTACCCCGGGCAACGTGTTAGGCTAGCCCACCTTTTTTCCAACTGGGTACCCAGAGTGTGTGACTGTGAAGGGACTCTAAAGTGCATGTCTGATTGCCTGATTGAATCAGTTACAGAACTAATCAGCCAAATTACACCCCTCCCTCGTTCATTCCCCCTGAATAAATCAGATCTAATTATTTTTGCATTTAACTTGACTGATGTTCCATTTTGTACAAGAAGCACTGCACTGTTGTTACCTGCTGTGTCTAACCTTATTTTCCAAGGGAGTCTCCTGGGTCTAACTGGTGGAATCAGCCCTGGTGGTAAGTGCAAATAGAGTGGGGATTTGTATGCTGATTAGGGGTTATTGTAACTGTGTCTGTTGTTCATTGCTTAGGCCACTAAAGGGGAAAGAGGTGGGGTTACAGTGTTCGGGGGGGCTGTACCCAGGTCAGCTGTGCTACCAATAACCCTGTTCTCTGGGTGGAGGCATCCATTTTCAGTACCCAGGCATCTTAACCTGCACCTAGTCAAGCAGGCAGGCGGGTGTAACCCTTGGGATAGGGCCACCTAGGGGTTACATTTAACTTCCCAACAAACAGCACAGTTCTGTCAGCTCAGTTTCATGTACAGTACAGAGTCTCTGCAACAGCTATTTCCTTCAATTGAAACAGCACAGTTCACAGTACCTGGAAAGTTTCAGAATCAGTCCGGTCTTTCACTTTCTTTTTCTCTTCAAACTCCTTTTCCATTGTGGCATTCTCCAACCGAGACATGGGCAAGGTCTCTGACAGTCCAGTTTCACTCCCACAGGATCCTCCTGACTCGAGAAGAGCCCAGGCACAGACTGACCCAAATCCATCAAGTCCTTGGATTTTCACTCAAGAATCCAGTCACCTGGTTGGTTGTTCAAGCCTATCAATCATCCATAACCATAGTGATCAATAGTTCCTGATTCCTCATTCGGGCATGAGTTAGGTACCTGAATTAATGAAACTCCCTCTCCCAGAATCCTTCAAGTTCTATTTCAGGTACCTAAACAGCTGATTGACTGCTGAACTGGGGTCAAAGTATCAAAAACATGTCAGCCCCCATCCAGTTCACCAACAGTCCTCGGTGGGTCCCACTTTCCAGTTCTGTGCAGCCAGGCTGTACACTTGTTATTTACAGTCACCATGGGAAATTGTAGCCCCATCAGGGTTCTTTTAAATGAACCCACTGTTAAATAATAATTCCTCACAGTTTCCCTGTTGCTGCCACTGTGATACAGTCCCCCCAGGCGGCAGGCAGCATCCTCCTTAATATTCATGGGGATGCTCATTAATATTCATGAGCTCAGAGTGCCACCGATTCAAACTTAATTTTTTAAACTCCCCCAAGACTTCTCTCCAGCTTTGCTCTGGTCTCCAGTCTCCAAATAAATGAACAGGGGCACCAGGACCGAGAAACACTACCCATTTTTTTTGTTGTTATTTTTTTTTTGGCGGTCCTAATCTTAATTCAGCCAGGCTCCACCAACCACCCCCTCATATTCAGGTTTGTTCCCCCCAAGTGGACAATGGTGGTGAAACCCGGCTTGCCCCCCAGGATGGGGCCACGTGAGCAGGACTCCCCCCAGCAGACTCTGGTGGCCAGAGGGGACAGCAAGGGAACTGGCGTCATCCGCTGGGGCTGGCATTTTTTTTGGTGCTGTAAGCTTTCCCCCAAGGGCAGGGACATGTGATAATGTCCCACGTCTGCCCCACCCTTGTATGTGATGGTGCCAATTGCTGCGGGACCTCCGCCATGGGTCCGTGATATACCAGACACTCAGCCACCCTTCCCTCAGAGAAGGAGAGCAGTCCTCTGGGTGCTCAATCCTTCTTCCTCGGCCGGCCCTCCAATGTCCCAGGTCTGCTCCTGAACCCGGTTGTCTACATCACAGACAGGTGCCATGCCCCTGTACTGGCATTCCAACTCTCCCCATTTTGACCGCAAATGGTGGTCGGTGACATTAAGGCATCTTTTTAGCGCATGCGCCAGTGCTAGTGGCATTGGGAACATGCTGGCAGCTCACAGTTTAGATTTTAAGCCCAAATGGGCTGAAATCAAATACAGGGCCACTCAGGGAACCCATGGAATGCACCAAAACTCAGGCTGAGGCAGTGGCATCAAATGGGATTGAGGGACACCTGAAGGCTACCAGGAGATTGGGAGAAACAACAGCAATTAAGGTAAGCCCCCCGAGGGGGGTTATAACAGCAAATATGAAGTCTAGTTAAGTTTACTTTTATGCACAGGATCAAAAATGCATTACATTTTAAAAGTCTTATAAAAATGATTTCAGATCCTTTTCATCATTCAGACTTCTTGGTATGACACCGTTACATTTGTATATCCATGAACTCTTTTTTCTAAGTAGCTGCTTAAGCCTGTCACACTTCCCCAACCACCTTGGAGTCAAGACTATTTCAATGCCAATGAATTTGAGCTGTTTAGGATCTGATCCATGTTTTTAAAAAAAGTGGTGTCTACTTTCTGACGGATGATGGTGCAAATGTACTCCTGAATCCATTCTTTTAGTCTATGGATTGTTCTCCCCATATACCCTATTTTGCACAGAAACCAAATTACATAAGCCACAAAGTCGGTATTATAGCTTATGATTTCTTTCATTTGTACTGTCCTGGTCTTGTCTTGTGGGTGAATGAATGATTTCCCTGGTGAAGCATAAGAGCACATATTGCAATTGTGACACCTAAAAAAACACTACATTTTTGTGGTAGCCAGTTTCTGGGGTTCTGTACTGACTCAAATTTGAAATGGTTATGTTCCAGAGAGTCACTCACACTGGTTGCCTTACTAAATGTAATCCACAGCTTGGTAAGTAAGTACACTTTATTTATAGATTGCTCATTCCCTGACGATCAGGGCACTGTACATGGGTCAGGACAGTTCATAGTCACAAAAAAGTTCAAAAATGAAATAAAACTCATAAATAAATAACCCAGACTAAAATACGAATTAAATAAATGATACAATTAAATAGATAATAATAAAATATTAAAAAAATATATATTAAAAAACAACAAATGTATCAGGTGCCATTGCCTATTGTCCAAGGCCTTCTTGAACAGGTGTGATTTCAGGCCTCTCCTAAGGCCTCTACTGAGGGGTCTCCCTCTTGCAAGTGAGTTCCACAGGGCTGGGACAGCTACCTCAAAGTCCCTATCATCAGTCTATTTTAGCTGTACCCTGGAAACCACTAAGAGGCCCACATCAGAGGAGTGGAGAGAGCAGTGGGTATGAAGAGGAGTCAGGAGGTTGTAGAGATAGCTGTGGACTAGTATGTAAAGGGCTTTATAGGTCAGTAAACCAACCTTGAAGGTACAGTACAGTAATTTTTTTTTTTTGTGTGTGTGTGTGTTATGTGTTTATCCCTCCTTCTTGCCTCCTAGTTCTCCACTCCTTCCGGCTGCTCATGCTACCCGTGACCCACTCGTCCTGTCCCTCTTCCCCTCACCTCAGATCGCAGCCAACCCAAGGGTGGCCCGGCATATCCCTTTGCTGGGTGGGTCCCCCTCCTCCGAGGGGGAAGACGACAGGAGGGAGGCAACCCGCGTACTAGGCATCAGTCCTTGAGTGCTGCTGAGGTGGGTTTAGAGGCTACAGGGCATCTCGGGCCAGTGGGAGTGGGCAGCCATCATCCGGCAGACCAGGAGGCTGGAATTTCCGCTTTTCTCCCCGAGGCGTGGTGTGCCACGAACGTCAAGGTGTAGCCGACGTTCACCACGCCCCCCTATGTATGTTGAGGCTCCTCTGCTGGTCTCCCTGGCCTCCGCCAGGGGGTACCAGACAGCGAGCTTACGTCCCCTCCCTCCCCCTGGAGTAGGCAAGCAGTTGTGGGATGCTCAAGCCTACTCCTCCACGGCCGGCTCTCCAGCGACCCGAGTCCGTTCCCGAACCCGGGTCACTGGCGTCGCAAGCAGAAATCCAACCGCTGTGCCGACGAGCTGGCTACAGTACAGTAATTTACCACCTTACTGGCAGCCAAGGTACATCACACAGGACCAGGACTACATGACAAGATCTTAGAAGGCTGTCAGCAACTTGGTTACCATGTTCAGCACCAGCTGCAGGTCAAGTAGGACCCCTCCATTCACCCTGAGGTACAGAGCATTGCTGTAGTCAAGTCTAGAAGTCACAAAAGCATGGATTAGTAAAGACAAGCCATCCGGCAGGATCAAGGCTTTAATTCAGGCAATGTTCCTGAGGTGGTTGAAGTCACTCCAGACAACATGTGACACGTGAGCCTCCAGTGACAATATATAATCCAGAATGACCCCCAGATTCTTTACCTTGGCTAAGCAGTAAGTGAAGGGGAACCAAGCATTATGACAGTCTCCTCTCCTGCAACGTCTACACCCTGCCGATGACCAGGCTCAATCACCAGCACCTCTGCCTTGTCCAGATCAAGCTTCAGCCAGCTGCCAGTGCACTGGCACAGTGGTTGGATTTCCACCTGTGATGCTGACAACCCCATGTTCAGATGCAAGCCCAGGAGTCAGAGGGCCCACCGAAGGAAGGAGGATTGAGTGTCCAGTGGACTGCTGCCCTCCTCCAAGGGGGAGGGTGGGATAGCACTCGGGGGTTGACCAACCCCTGGTGGAGGCTGGGGCTGTCGCAGCCAAGGCTTGCAGGTTCCAGGAGGTGTGCTAGATGTTGGTACATTGTGCCAGTATGTCATTGCATGCCACCCCTCAAAAACAACAGGGAAAAACATGGCTGAGGCGTGGAGGATGTTCGCCTCCCACACTGAGTCCTGCACAGCTGGCCAAGGCAGTCTGCTACCAGATCTCCACATAGCACCATTGGGGGAGTAGCACAAAGGGCTCCCCAATTGCTTCACCCTGGAGGTTATCCAGGGAGCACTCCAATGGCAGCAGGTAAGTCCCGGGGATGTGGCAAGGTGGTAGGGATAGCAGTCCGATCAGAAGCCAGTCAACAAAAAAAAAAAAAAAAAGAAAAGAAAATCTTCAGCCAGCTAGAAGACATCCTGTCCTGGATCTTAGCCAAGCATAAATTCAGCACTGCAACCACATCCTGTGTCATAGACTCAAATGACAGATACAGCTGGGTGTCATCTGCGCAGCAGTGAAACACCACCATGTAACATCTAATGATGTCTCCCAGGGTGAGCATTACACCAGGAACAACATGGATGAGAGAATCAAAACCTGAGGAAATCCACAGGTCAGTGGCTTCAGGTGAGAGGAAAAATTCCCCATGACCACCCTCTGAGTCCTGTCTCTGAGAAGGGACTCAAAGCAGTTGTTGACAGTGCCAACAAGTCTATAGAGCTCCCTTAGGTGATCCAACAACACACAGTAGTCTTCAGTGTAAAATGCTGAGGAGAGAGCAAGTAGAACAAGAATTGACCATTACCCTGTATCTTTGTCCCTGAGAAGTGGGGAGCAATAGGATTCAGTGCTGGGACTAGTCCTCTCCAATGTCTTCATAAGCAACATTGTGAAGGAGCTTGAGAGTAAGATGTGTCTCTTTACAGATGATACAAAAGCCTGCAACAGGGTTGATACTCAGAAAAGGGTGGGGAGAATGCAAATGGATCAAAGGAAACTAGAGGAATGGTCTCAGGGGTGATAGCTGGGTTTCATTGCCAAAAGTGCAAGATTATGTATTTAGGGCTACTGAACTCAGGGGCTGTGTATATGATGGGGGGTTGGAGCTTTCTGTCACCAAGCAAGAAAAAGACCTAGGGAACATCGTATCTCTTGACCTAGGGGTAACTGGGGAGTGTGACAAAGCAGTGGGAAAGGGTAGCAGGATGCTGGATTGCATTGGGAGAGGGATTTATAGCAGCAGGAGGAAGGAGGTGGTGCTTCTGTTGTATCACTCACTGGTGAGGCACCACATGGAGTATTGTTTCCTGTTCGGGAGACCACACCTCTCCAAGGACTTTGAAGGAGTGGAAGCGGTACAGTGAAGGGCAACCAAACAAGTAGCAATATTATTCGCTCAGTAAGTAGCACACTCACCTCTGAGGCCGGGAGACCAGAGGGCTGTGGGTTCCATTCCCACATCTGGCACTTGGGTTAATATCCCAATACTGACACTGTAGTGCAGCATGAGGGGGGTGCTGCACTTCTGAGGTGCCGTCTTTCGGATGAGACATTAAACCGAGGTCCCATCTGCCTGGATTGGTGGTAGTTCAGGTGGATGCTAAAGATCCCATGGCACTTATCGAAGAAGAGTAGGAGAATTTCCCTGGTGTCCTGGCCAAATTTCTCCCATTCACTAAAAATGCCACCAACAGCTTAATCTGGTTCAATTTCAGTTGCTTACCATCTGTAGCCCCCCTTCCTACCGGTCGCCCCTGAAAAAGGGACTTCTAGGCCCAGTGCGCTTACCGGGTCAACAAAATTCAATAAATAAAAAATAAATAAAATGCAAGGAAAGACTGCAGGAGCTTAACATGTACTCCCAGTAAGAGAGGAGAGGAGAGCGAGAGGAGACATGATTGAAATCTACAAGTACCTCACAGGAGTGAACAAGGTGCAGGTGGAGGGTCTATTTCAGAGAAAGGAAGGCACCAGAATAAGGGAGCATGCTATGAAGCTAAGATGGGGAAGTTTGAGAGATATGCAGAAATAGTTCTTCATGGAAAGAGTGGTGGGTGACTGGAACAGCCTGCCAGAGGAGGTAGTAGGAGCAAAGACTGCAAAGCTTCAAGCAGGAATGGGATATTCACAGGGGCATGTTCTGTAGAGAATCAGGTTAGGGACTGAAACCTATGACCAACTAGGGTCAGTGGTGGTGGAGTAGGCAGGGACAAGGGGAAGACTAGATGGGCCTAACTGTCCTTTTTGTGCTAACAGAATCTGTTTCTGTGATCATTTTGCACCCTGACTAACACGGTCTCAATAGTGTATCGAGACCTAAATCATGACTGGATAGGATCATAGATGTCAAACGCAGTAAGATGTGCCTTGAGCTGCAAAGCCACTGTTTTATCAATAACCTTTCCCAAAGAGGGAAGATTAGAGACTGATCTATAATTTTCTGAAAGGTCCAGATTGAGAAAAGGTTCCTTCAAAAGGGGCTTCTCACCAGTGCCTCTTTCAAGGTGTTAGGAAATGACCCTTCTAAGATCAAGCATCAGTCAATCTCAGTGAGCACTGGATCTATGGACTCCACACAGCCCACTATGAGATGTGTCAGGCACAGGTCCAGTTCACAACTGAGGTGTATCCTGGAAATCACCTTACTGATCTCTTCCACCCCCACTGGCCTAAGCTCACTCCAGATTGGAGGAGAGCTCCTACTGATCATCATTAGCTCCACTGTGTGGCTGTTGTAGCCCTATTGGAGCAGTCTCAGACCTGATAGAGAACAGGTCTCTGTGATGCAAACCAGCTCAACAGAAGAAATCAAGTCTGCTATGATTGTGGTCTTGTTCCCTGTCACTCAGGCATTGCAAGGCACTATCCAATGGGGACAGGTAGGGGTTGCCGGTCTAACAGCTACCTGCCCACTCAGTCTGGTGAGAGCCTTGGGTATGGAAACTAAACTTGTTTGGTCTCTACCCGGTCCCATTTTGCCCCAGGGCAACTCCTGGTACTCACCACCCCCATTCTGTTCTTCCCTTTAGCACTCCACGTGCCCTGCCACCTACCATCCTACATCCTTGAGATCCCCACCTGCCTACAGTGCCTATATGCTGTTATTGGTAGAGGATTATCATCAAAGGGGCCCTACACCCACACACATAATTACACCAGTTGATCAACACACTACAATACAGTACTCCACGTCTACTATACAAAATGCAATCCTGAGCTTAACATCTCCACCCCTTTCCTTCACTCACCCTGTGACCTATACACACAACCAGTTACACTGTCCTAGTACAATAAATATTCACACACAACAGGGTCAACAGCCATATGACTACCAACCTACTGTAGTAAGCAATCAAACCAACACCTCCCTTACCTTCCAACCTCCCTTAATAAGACCACAAAATAATTAAAAACAGTAAAGCAACACAAAACTAAATGATCAGGAGACTCCAGACAATGTGCTTTAAGAGGAGAGGGTTCTGTGAAGTAAATAATTCAGTCTCAGTCTGTGAAAATAAATTAGCCCTGCTGGCAACAGAGCTTGTCTCAATGTGATATTCAAAGTCTCATAAAATGGTTTCAGATCCTTTTGATATTAATGAAAGAGGCCCCTTCCCCAGCAGTGCTCTCACCACTGCTAGGGCAGTTTGCAAAACAAAAAGAAAACAGTCCCTCCTGCTCTTGCAACATTCTCATCTTCCAGGAGTATGGGCCAGTTTCTGGGATTATGTTGGCAAGTCTCCCAGCCATGCTATTGAACTCTGTGACATATGTCACTTGATCAAAATCTGTTCTTTTGTTTTTGTATTTTTGATTATTATTACTGGACAGCAATTCTTGTCTGTCAAGACTCCTGGCCCTGTTCAAAGATCTTTCTAATAGTTGTTTACCATAACCCTCTGAACAAATTATTTTTCAAGTTCATTTGCCTGTACATTAAATGTTTCAAGAGAACTGCAATAATGTCTCCGTCTCAGTGTCACAAATTGACTATATAGAGTCTTTCATGGGTTTGGGGTTTTCCCTCTGTGCCTATAGGACTGAGTTGGTAACAGTCTGTTTTCTAAAACAATTCATTTCCACAATATTCTGTTTGCCTAGTTCATTGTTCGATAGTGTAATGTCTAAGAAGTTCAGTTAATTGGGACTAGCTGTTTGTGTACATTTTAAATTTAACACATTGTTATTTAACCATGCCATAAAGGCCTCAAATTGATCTGAGTTTCCATCCCACACACAGACTATGTCATCAGTAAATCTGAACTAGACCCGAATGTGCTCTGAAAAGGGGTTAACTTCCTGGTTTAGTACCAGCTCCTCCTCCCACATAACCAGGAACCAGGAATTCTTGTAAGATTGTGCCATGGCAGCTCCTCTGGCATCCCACATGTTAGAATGAAAGCTTGTCATCAAATTCAAAGCTATTATGCTCTAGTATGAATTCAGCACCCTGCATGAAATCTACAGACATCAGATCTTATTATTTTAATGTTTTTGCAGAAAATGTCTGCATACTCTTACCCCCTGGTGATGTTTGATCCAGGTATAGTCTCAACATCTATGCCCACCCAGTGGTAGGTAGTCTTCCACTGAAAGTTTTAAAATTTTTTTAAAACATCACCTGTATCTTTTAGATAGGATGGTAACCAACATACACATTGTTAAAGGAAGAAGACAACACATCTTCCCACATTTTCTGTCAGGGAGCCACTCCCTGCTACAATTAGATGGCCTGGTGGGTCTCTGATGTTGTTGTGTCTTTTGGGAAGAATGTAAAATGTGGATGTAACAGGGTGCTCTTGCAACATGTATTTAAATTCACTGTCTGTAATACTGCCATCCATAATGGCTTGCTGTAATAAATTCAGTAATTGCTTTTTGAAAACAAGTACTGGATTAGTTGTGGATTCACTATAGTTGTTCCTGTTTTTCAAAATGGAAAAAGCTATCTTTTTATAGCAATCTCCATCTTATACCACTATATTTCCCTCTTTATCTGCCGGTTTGATAACTATAGCACTGTTATCCATTAGTTGTTTCAATGCTATTCTTGCACTAGGTGACAGGTTCTGATCGTAAATTACCACATTTTTTTAATCAATTCCTCTACCTGTTTGATCACAGCCTATTCAAAACAGTTAATCACATTGGGCTGTATGCATCAAACCAAACGTTGCCCACGCCAGCAACACTCATTATCAAAAAAGCCCTCAGTTCTAAAATAATAGTATGCCCTCTGTCTGCCCCCCCCCCAAGAAAACAATTTTATGGAATAAATTCTGGCCTAAGTGGCATAATATATAATACCCAAAGTCTCCATATCAATTCAAATTGCCTTTATGTTTGTTAACCAAAGCAGTGAGTCTTTTCATCTTATACACCCCAATCATAAGGTCATGCCACTGGTCAATGGTCGGAGCCTCTGATGTGAGCCACCTACTAGTTAGGGCTTTTTATGCTATCAGAATACAGATGGTGAGTAATTTCCTGCTGGAGGAGTCCCACCATCCTTCTAGGTAGTTATTAAATAGAAAAAAGTCAGGTGAAAGATGTATGGGAGATATTAAAATATCAGATAGTGCTCTCTGCAGGGCCTATATAAAAGGATCAAGGACTGTACAAGTCCAAAAAATATGCCCATGCGTAGAAGGAGAGTGTGTGCAGTACTGCCAACATGCCACCCACCTTTCCTGTAAATGTTTCACCTGGATGACTGGGGTTTTAAAATAATGGAGTGTGAACTTCCAGGAAAACTCCTTCCAGACATAACATGCAGTGCTGAAATGTAAAAATTTCATATGTTTTTCCCAGACAAGGTCCTCTAAGTGAACATTCAAATCAGATTCCCATGCTGCCCGCATCATCTGTAAGGAGTCCTGCTTCAGAGAAACAACTGCAGTATACAAATTAGAAATCATGTGAGCAAAGGGCGCTGTGCCTTCCAAAGTGAGTCTGAGCATATCTGCAATCTGGAGAATGGAGCTGTCAGCTGGAAGCCCTAGAAGCAGAGCTTTAATAATGTTTACAGCCTGTAAATATTTAAAGTGATCCCAAGGGTGAATGCTGTACTGCTGTATTAATTCAGCAAATGGCAGTAAACTGCCATTCATTAGGAAGTGCCCAATCAGGCACAGGCCCATTCTTTCCCACCTATGAAAGCCATGGACTAATCAAGTGTGCAAAAAGGAGTCATGGCAAGGGAGGGAATATAAAAGGAATCCAAATTTAGTTAGGTGTCTAGATTCTAATAATGTTCTCCAGCATTTTAAAGTATTGACTGTGTATGGATTTTCTGTAATGTCCCTGCTAGAGATGTAGGGGAACGTTAACAATATTTTATTCATGTTAATAAAATCCTCTTCTCTTATCCCTAGCTTATCTCTAGCTCACTCCACTTAGCAGTGTACTGGGGATGTAACCAGAAGAACACCACTTGAAGTTGTGCTGCATAATAGCAACTGCAAAAATCTTGGCAAGCTAGAGCACCTATCTTTTTTGGTAATTGTAAAATTGAATACCTTATCCTAGGTCTCTGAGTGTCCCAGATATACCTTAATATTTTCTTATTTATTTCTCTGAAAAATCTATCATGTAAGGGTATAGGGAGGGTCTGAGCCAAATACAGTACAAGAATAGTGGTAAAAGGTTCATGCATACCATCTCCACCCTTTGAATCAGTGGGAGTGGTGTGGTTTTCCATCTCTCCAGATCCAAAGTGAGGTGGCGCAGCAAGGGTGCATAGTTAACATCATAAAGGTGCATGTGATCTTTTGCATGATGTATCTCCAAATATTTCAATGTTGGAAGATCCCAACAAAATGGAAAGTGTCGCTTCATGGACTCTGAAGGAGCGTAATGGATCTGCAAGACCTCCTTCTTAGTTAAATTAACTTTGTATCCTGCTAGTGTACCAAATAGCAACTGCCATAAGGGCTCAAGGGAGCACTCTGGGTGTGATAAACAGATAAGCAGGTCATTAGCGTAAAGAGCTAATTTATGCTGACTGCCCCCCACCTGTATCCCCTGTAGAGATTCCTCCTGCCTTATCGCTTGTGCCAGGGGTCCAAATATATTGCAAATAACAGGGGTGACAAAGCACCCCTGCCTAGTTCCACGCAACAAGGAAATGGGATCCGAGACCTAACCATTGGTTTTAATATAGGCCTCAGAGTGATTATAGAGTCAGAATATTTTGTATGAATCTGTCTGAGAAAGCCACCTTCTGTAGGGCAGCACCGCATGCTTTTCCCGAAGGTCTCGCAGTTGTTTTTGTACAGTCTAACCAGGCTGCTTACGTACTTCTATAATGAGTTGCAAATTTTAATACATCCCCCTGAAGGACCACCTTGAGAGCATCCCAAAGTGTTCCTGGTTTTATGTCAAGGGAATCATTTTCCTGGATGATTTGTGGAATACAAGTTCAGTTATTTGAATTCCAGTAGATTCAACAAACAATTATTAAATCTCCACAGGGTCAGTTTCCTATCAGAGACCCAATCCAACTTTAAAAGTACTAAAGAATGATCAGAAAGGGGAAAGGGAAGCAAATCACAGCTATTGATCTTATATTGGTGTTCCCCTGAAATATGAAAAAAGTCAATCCTATCATAATTTCTGTGCGGGTTGGAGTAATGTGTATATGCCCTTCTTTGAGGATATAGAAATCTCCAGACATCTACCCACTGGACTTCTTTAAAGTAGGCCCGTGCAGTCTTCTGGGCTCTCAATCTCTTTGGGGGGTCTGGGGTTGGTAGTGTTTTGGTTGTCGTACGTGAGGTTATGGTCCCCACCAATTATCAGCACCCCCTGTTGGTGTGCTGCAATTCTCTGAAATAAGGACAGGACAGTGACTGCATCTGAACAAGGCTGCATATAGATGCTGGCCAAAGTAACCATAGCCCCTTCATACAGCCCATTTACAAGGGCTAAATGTCCCTCTGGATCAGCATAAGTGATTAGAGGGCAGAACTGGGTAGAGTGTGGAAATAAGATGGCTGCACCTCTGTGTTTGCCCTCTTTATAGTAGGAGGCCACTACATGGGAAAAAATGAATCTGCCCAGCTTTTGATGCTTGGCTGTCCCCAAATGTGTCTCTTATAGCATAATAAATGTGGGTTTCTACTTTCTAAATAAAGAGAGGACTTTACATCTTTTCATGGGGTTATTGAACCCATTGACATTTTGTGAGCAGACAGTTAATTTATGCATGGGAGAAATTTTATCTTTTTATATTCTAAGAGTAGTATGAGTGTTGTTATCCAGTTGCACTGCACAAACTCTCTCCCATGAGTGAGGCCCTGTGTCCACAAATCTACAGTCCCATAGTCGGAGTGCTCCATCAAAGTCAACTCACCGCAGCGAGGTATAAAAAAAAATGTATTCAGATAATGAAATTACAGGCTGCCTGGGTAATACCTAATATGTTAAGCTAAACAAGACTAAAGAGATAGCAGACAACATATAAACTAGTATAATAACAACATAACAGTTTAAATCAGCAACTTCAAGGGTAGGAGGGTTGAAAATAAAACCCTCTATGAGGCCAGTCAGAGACTCCGTAAGGAAACCGTATCCAGCCAGGACGAAAGGTGGCAGAAGGAACTGCCAGGCATCCCAGGTCACTGAATAATCTGGACCAATATGGGGTGGGAAACAAAAAAAGAGATTGCCACCAGAAGATGCATGAGGAGTTTGAGTTTCCCCAACTATCCCCAAAGTGTCCAGTCGAGCAGACCACCTAATGCCTGGCATAAGTTTGAAAAAACAAGCATTTAAAATGTGGTCCCAGAATTGCTTAGTAGACTTAGGTGAGATGTTTGAAGTGCTAAGCTCCATGTCCCATCTGCTTTAGGGAATTGTTGTCCAGTAGCTCACTCCCCCGAGGCACTCCCTACCCCACCCCCATACAGGGGCTTGGTGTCTTAAGATCATTACTTATAATACAGTTAAGAATCTCCTGCATGACAGATGAGTCACAGGAGCAGAAGAGGAAAGGGAAGCCCCCACAGGGAGAAGACCCCACATCTTGAGGAGAGACTGGGAGTCCCAGCACTGCACGGATGTCATGGGGTGCACCTTGAACTCCCAATGTGAGCTTCAACCCATGAAAAAAACCTTGTTAATTTGAACTCTATCAGATGGTACCAAATGATGTCTAGTATACTTTTTTTTGTCAAATTGAGTAAACTTTATTAAACAAAGCAAGTGAAGAAAACATAGTACAGAGACAAATGGTAACCTGGAGGTACAAAGGAGGGAACAAGAGTACCAGAACAACTCCGGGAGTTATACATATTACAGAATACAATAGAAAAGAAAAACAAAGAACACTACCCCCCCACCTACGCCTTATAACACCCACCCACCCTGTCACTGGAGGAGTTGATTAGGAACACATGAAGTCGCAGGTCAGATCACCTGATCTGCTATGCACCAGTCTGTGAAGAAGGAAATGTGGGGAACAATTGAGTGTTCACACTGTAAGGAAAACATATAATGCTTCCCAAACACGTTTATACTTAGACAATTTGCCAGACATACTGGCTATAAGGAGCTCAGCTTGCAAGGGAATAAGATATCTCTGTACCATTCCAGGGGGTGAGGAGCGCTCTGATCTAGCCAGTGCCAAAGAATTACCTTTTTCACACAAGCCAAAATTAAGGCCATGTGTGACTTCTGGTTGCCAATTAGGATATTAGTATATTCACCCAAAATACATATATCTGAGGAAAATATCTCGGGCAACCCCAACAGAGGGTCTAAACAGGCTTGAATTGATCTCCAAAAGGGAACTACTTTCTTACATGACAATAAGATGTGTAGTAAGGTGCCAGATTCTTTAACACATCTGGAGCAGAAAGCAGTAGATAATCAACCCATTTTGTGCAATTTAACTGGGGTATAGTAAAGGTTGTGAATAATCTGGAATTGCATGAAGGGGTATCTGTCCCACTTTAATAGCAAGTATAAATGCTTCCAGATGACAGACCAGTTTCTAGAGGGAGTCTTAGCTGGAAGAGCCTGGTCCCACTAATAAAACCTTAGACCCTCAATGATGACCAGATCGTCTTGCAAGGACTGGTGATAGTATGAAATGAGATGACAGGAAGGGGCTGAAAGAAGGAAGGGAAGGACAGAGGTGCCAAAATGATTCCACCATAGCCCAGAACCAAAAAATTGCATAAGCATGTGAGACAATTGGAAATATCGGAAACAGTAAGTAGTAGACCAATTGTACAAGGTACATGCCTCTTGAAAGGATAACAATTTCTGGTTTAAAGAAGGTCCCCAACTGTGTCCACACCCATACCAGGCCAAAACTCTCTCAAAAGCACCCGCCAAGCAATTCGGAAGTTGGGATTTCCAAACAGAGGTTGTGAGGTGTCTTTGTATGGGCAAATCTTAAGTAGAGAGCAGAGTTGTAAATGCGTGCAAAGGGATGCTTCCAAGGGTGTGTCCCATAATGGTCGGGGAAGTTTGTTCCTGGGGAAGTAATGGAGCAACTAAATATCCAGCCCATAAGTGTCACATAAGGAACTCTCACTATCCACCCAGTTCGGAACATATAATACCAAAGGGTCTCCCCCAGGTGGCTGCAACAAGTAAGAAAGTCTGGTAGGATGCAAGGCTAAGTAATATATAAAGAAATTAGGGGCTTGTAAACCTCCATCCTGCTTAGTGCGTGTTAATTTAGAAAAAGCGTGATGGGCATTCTTACCTTGTTATAAGAAGGATGTAAGAATCATGTGCACCTGGATGAACCAGGACTGAGGGAGGGACAAATTGTTCATCTGGAGGGGCTACAATAATTGGGGTAAAACACTCATTTTAATAGTATTCAACTGGCCCCACAATGAAAGAGGTAACAAAACCCCACGTTCTAAGTCCACTTTGATGCAGGACAATGTTGAATCCAAATTAAATTGTTTCATCTCAAGAGGGGAAGTACTACAATAAATGCTCAGGTATTTCAACTTATCTTTTCACCATACAAGGCCAAGGTGCTCGACATCTGTCTTGAGGTTGGCACTGTTGAGAGTCATGACCTCAGTCTTCATAAGGTTTAATTTATAGTTGGAAATGGTCCCAAATTGAGAAATCATCTGTAATGCAGCAGGCAGGGACGTGGCAGGGGAGGAAATATGGAGCAAGATATCATCAGCATACACTGATAATTTATGCTCAATATGACCAACGGAAGTACCATGTACCTGGTGGGATCAATTAAGCTTATGGATCAGGGGTTCCAAAAAAAGATTAAATAAGTAGGGGGGGAAGAGGACACCCCTGCCTGGAACCTTGATGGAGAGACAATGATGAGGATAAAACCCCTTTACAAAGTATATGAGCCGACGGAAAAGAGTAAAGCACCTTGACCCACAGTATGAACTCTTGGGGAATACTGTATTTGGGAAGTAAGGCTAACAAGTACTCCCACAAAACTCTATCGAAGGCTTTTTCAGTATCCAGGGAAGCCAAGGCTGCAGGAATAGGGGAATCCCTGGACACTAAAAGGAGATAGGATAACTTTCTAAGATGATCAGCCGAACTTCTACCTCTCACAAAGCACACCTGCTTCCTACTGATGAGCGAGTCCCACACCTGTCCCAATCTACAGTCCAATACCTTGGACAGTATTTTGAGGTCCACATTGATAACTGATAGTGGCTTGTAGTTGGAGACAGACAAAGGGTTGCGACTGGGTTTGGGCAGGACCACAACAGCAGACGAATGTAAAGGAAGGATCAGACAGGCCTTCTTTAAGAATGTAATTATAGGTGTCCAAAAGAATAGGGGTCACTTGGTCTTTAAAAACTTTATAGAAATTGGTGGTAAACCCATCAGGGCCAGGGGACGTATCTCGAGCAAGACAGTCAGTAGCCCGATTGACCTCAAGGAGTGACAGCAGGGCTTGTAGAACTACAACTTGTGGATCAGTCAATTGGGGAAGGGGTAAATCCCAAAGAAAGGCCTTGAACTGATCCAGGGAAAAGTGGAGAGAAGATGGAGCATACAACTGCTGATAAAAAACTTAAAACTCATCCACAGTGTCACGAGGTGAAGTCAAGAGGTGACCAGAATCTGTTTGAAGGGTTGAAACAATCCTGTTCATTGCTTGTGAACGCAGACAGGGGGCCAATATTTGCCCTGCCTTCTCCCCTTCATCAAAGTATTTCACCCTAGAATGCAGGATGAGATGCTCTGCCTTCTGTCCCAGTAGGGTATTATATTGGAATCTAAGATTATCCAACTGCTCCCACTCAGAGCAAGGTGAAGCTTAGGAA
This sequence comes from Neoceratodus forsteri, assembly GCA_016271365.2. NCBI lineage: Eukaryota > Metazoa > Chordata > Ceratodontiformes > Ceratodontidae > Neoceratodus > Neoceratodus forsteri. Next base: position 574,416,253 of record CM057449.1, on the reverse strand, counting down.
ATGTGCCCCTCCAGGGAATGTATATGGATCAGCAAGGGAGATAAAGCAGCCAAGGTCTGTTTCTTTCATTTGGCAGCCCAACAAATCAATCCCTCACACAGGGCACACTTCAAGGCTCCCCATAAAATGTTAAGTTTAGTTGTGGAAGGAGAGTTAAGATCCAGAAAGTTAACAATAAAAGACTGAAAATCCTTAAGGAGAACATCCAATTTAAGTAGTTGATTATTTAACATCCACACCTTGTCTCTGCTCAATGAAGGAATAAAGTTAAGCTGGATGAGGGCAGAGTGGTGGTCTGAGACAGCTTTAGCAGAGTAATATTAGGACACAACCCCGGGAAGATGAACCATCCCCCAAAAGAAAATAATCTTGTCTGGAGAAGAAATTGTGTGGAAGGGAGTGGAAAGAGTATTCCCAACCATCTTCATTTAATGCCCTCTAAGGGTCGACCATGCTCACGGAATGAATCATTCACAAATCTGGACTGTCATGTACGGTATGGGCTGCACGCCCATTGGTTCTTGCTCTGCACCAATAGGCGTGCAGCCTACCGAGGCAGTCAGATGGTGGGCGGCGGGGCGGCAGGTGGTGGGATGCTGCCACCTGGCCGGCCGCCGTGGGAGCCGGGTGGGGCTTTCCGTGGGTGGTGGGTGGGGGGGGACATCAGCCACCAGGGAGCTGTTTGGGTGGGGGTGTTCATTTACATTCTGCCCATGATCGGGCATTACGGTCCACTGGACCACCAGGGAGATGTTCGGTTGGGGTTCATTTCACATTCTGCCTGCGATCGAGCATTACGGTCCACTGGACCACCAGGGAGATGTTCGGGGGGGTTCATTTCACATTCTGCCCGTGATCGGGCATTACGGTCCACTGGACCACCAGGGAGATGTACGGGAGGAGGTGGGGAGCCACATTGCTGCCTGCGATCGGGCTGCAGGGTGCGTCGGTCCCCGACGGCTGCTGCCTGGCAGGGTGGCCAGGCGCAAGTCCTCGGGGATCGGCACACCTACATGCTAATGGCATGCAAATGGGGCCATAATCAGATGCAAATGGCCCCCCCTGCCTTGCATGAATTATGGCCCCATTTGCATGTCACCTTTTGAATATCGTGATTTTGCACATGGCCAATGGTACTTGGCCACCGCAAGTTGAATGCTCGCTCTGACAACTTGCGGTGGCGCTCAACTCTCGCCATGCACAGTAGGCTGTGGCTGGGGTGATATTCAAAGGAGTTGCTCAATAGCGCAACTCCTTTGAATATCGCCTGGGCAACACTCCTGCGCAACTATTTTGCGCAGCGCAAGGGCTTGCGCCTCAGAATGGCTCAGTTTGAATATCCAGCCCTTCATGTACAAAAGCTAAAGACTGACATCATAAGATAGTAAAGCATGCTCTAAAAACAGACTTTGGTGCAAATATACCAACAACTGGAAAATAACACGTGGCAACAACATATCCCATCCTCCGGTGGCACCCACCCCAATTGACCCCCTCCAAGTAGTAAAGTTGAAAAAACAACAAGCAAAGAACACCAGAACAACCACCAACTTTTGAATCCTAGCTCAGTCCTCAGAAAAAATCCCAAATAACTTCCACAGTTAAACCCCCCATACCTCTAATTGGTTCATGAGGACACAAAAGACCAGCACCATTCCAAGCCCACCCCTGCCCTCCCACTCACCCGAAACTAAACATCCATACTAATAACAGAGAACAACAGTAGTAGTATTAACACAGAAATTGTTGAGGAGGAAAACCTCAACCACCCCAAAATTGTATATTCTTCAAGGTGGACAGCAACTGTGTTCACACTAGGAATCAGATCAAGGTTGCATAGTGAGCCATAGGTATGTAGGTCCACCGAGAAATTATATGTAAAGGAAAATCCAGACTCTAACACCATAGTATCTAAAAATAAAAATAATAAACAAACAATGGTGTAGACAAGAATAAAGGAACCAACATTGTCATAAAACTCATGACAGAAAATCCAATAATGTAAAGTAAATTAATATTATAAGGCATGTCAGCCAGAGTGAAAAAGCAAATAAACTCAGAACTCCTGAGAAGTTCAGTTGAGGTAATCATTATATTGGAAAAGCTAACAGAATGCTTTGATTCAAGTTTACAGACAATACATACAAAGTCTGCACTCTGACTGAGGTAGGTGCTGGGCATGAGGGAAAAACAAAAAAAAAGGAAACTCCAACCAGGAAGCCAACTCAGTGGAGGACCACCAGAGGAAAACTTGATCAATGGAATTTGTATCTCTCAGTCTGGTCAGGAACCTCCATGCCACTTGAAAGCGAAGAAACATTCAGTTCGATCTTGGGGCCTGAGGATCCGTCCCAGCACAAGTGCCTGCAGTGCTGACAAAGTGGGGCCAAGCCAAGAGTAGGGCTCCCAGCTGCAAGTCCAGTGCTCGATGCAGAACCAAGCCCAACTTGAAACAAGACATAAGCAGATCCATCTCAGTGAGACCGCAGACGAGGATGCAGACAGAGTGGGCAGGTAAGTGGAGAAGGAAACTCCATGGCCCCAGCCCACACAATGGGGTTAGACAAGCAATATGAGCTTCATGAGTTGCAAGTTGAGGCAGGGCACAGATCACAGCAAGAAACCCAAGGGAAAAGTACATGGAGAAACTCCAGGACAAAAGGGTTAGTCAAAGCAAGGTGCCAGATGAAAGATAGGAGAAAAAAACTGACGGGGTTATATCCGATCAACGGTTCATATGAAACGTTTCTGTAAGGAGGCATAGAAGGACCAGAAGTGTCCCTACTATCCAAAATGCCAACTCCAGTAATGTCATGGACAACATAGAGTAAAGAGTCAAAGTGTAGAGTCCAACTAGCTCAGTTCAAAGTCTGTGTGCATACCGCTGGCCAGGGGTGCCCAATTATGTCACACAGCCACCAAGGTTGAGAAATACTGTAGAGAGAGTCATGTTTAAGAAATCACACACAGCATAGCCATTCCCAGGTAACTCACACTGGGCAGAGTTAATTTGCAGGGAACTCACTTCATCCAGCTTTGCACAAATCAGGGAGAAGGGATTGAAGCTCTCTGCAGGCTTGCACTGCATCCTCAAAAGTATGTTAAGTGTCCTGAAGATGAACTTGTAACTGGGTCAGGTACAGCATCTGAAATGTAATCTTGGCAAAGATGAGTTTAGAGACAGCCAGGTGGAAGGTTGCCCTTTTCTGTCACACAGTAGCCAGGCGGTCCTATGATATGTGGAGCTTGTGACCCTCCCAGGTTAGGGACTGTATATCCTGGAGTTTCCCCAAGACATGTAGTTTATCCAAGAAATTTAGGAGATGTAGAATAAAGGCATGAGGAGGTGAGCCAGGTGGAGGTCTAGGGTGCAGGGCCCAGTGTGCCAATTCTATTACATAGTATGGGCCATTCAGTGACTGCCCAGCCAGTTTCTCAAGCAGCTTTTGGGTAAATAAGGTAGGTGTAGCTCCTTCAGTGTCCTTGGGGAGCCCTAGAATTACAAGGTTGTTCTGCCTACTCCTTCTCTCAAGATCTTCCAATTTGAGCTCCAACTTGTGCATCTTCTGTCAAAGGGAAAAGACATTGGGCTGCAGGTGATCACACCATTTTTCAAGAGAAAGCGAACTGGCTTTCATGTCACTCAACCTGTTGTTGCTGTCTCCGATGTCTTTCTGGACAGAGGTAAGCTCAGAGATGAGGTCAAGGAGGGAATCTTTAATAGGTTGAAGCTCAAGTAAAAACTTCTCCTCGGAGAGCAGGGTAACATCCAAGCTCATAGTGGTAGCTTGCCCCGATGAAGCAGTGCAGCCTTTGGATTTCTTTGTGGCCTTATCTGGCTTCTAGGGCGGAGTGTGATGTGGGAGACTTTGGCGCATCTCTGCATCCATTCTTATCACAAATCTCCAGGCAAAAACACCAGCAGACACCGGGGGATTGCAGAGTCTTTATAGATGCAACTGAATCAGAATTGAACAGCAGAGGTGGCTAATGATGAGAAAAATAGCCTGGGTGAGTGGGAGGAAGGTAAAGAAACTGCTAAGCTGATCTGTGCATCAAGTGACCCCCCCTACTTTTTATGGAACAGAAATCAAGTCCTACCATCTTACTTGAAACTTAATAAAGGAGAAGATAAATAACTACTAAGGCAGAAGCCCTCTGCAAAGTCTTCAGATAGTTTGCTCCATTAACCAAAACACCACTGTTGCTTAAAACAAGCATTTGTCAATGCTGAACGTTTGCTTGCTGGCATTAGCAGTGGAAGTGCAGGAGTTAGACAGATGCAGTATAGGAATGGCATTGAAGTATTGAACTGATGCCAACTCCAACCTCACTCTGCAGAGCTGAACAGGCATTAGGGTGTGCCTTTGGGTCACTGCCCATGGCGGTCATGACATTTCACCTCACCCTACCCTTCAGAAACTGACAAGTGTTGAAGTATGCCTTGGGGGCTTTACAGTCACCTCATTCCATAAGGAAATACTCTGAAATGAGTGCAGTATAGGAGAATGGGGTGAACTCTGGAAGCAAAGGGTCCAAGGCACACCTTGATGCTTGTCACTTGCTCCAGGGTGGGGGTGGAATGGCATGAGTATTAGTGTCGACAATCTCAAGTCGCACCCCTGATGCCTGTCAGTCCCTACAGGGTAGGGCGTTATTGTCGAAAACCCTAACACACTGGGCGTTTCTTGGTATTTTTACTCCAAGTTTTCCACATGGGCTGTTTGTGACCCGACTCCATGAACAGTGACACTACCAGTTTGTTAGGTGAAAGGTGATTTTGCACAGTGACTGCGAACACATTTCGAACAAGATGTGAAAAGTGACAGGTATACTGTTCTTGAGGAGGTGTAAAAAATGGCATTGTTGAAAATCTGGAGTGAAAATATTCAAAAACTGGAGAAGTCACGAGAGTGCATAGAAATTGCACAATGTACACCCATAATGCAATTAGTTTGGTGATTTTTTACAGCACATTTTCAACATAGGAATTTTTGGACCTCCGCTCATGAACAGTGTCACTGTGATTTTTGTAATCTGTCCCAAACACTAATTTCCCACAGTGACTGCCAGTCTGCGCCGGAAGTGCGAAAACACATTTCAGCCAGGGTGTGAAAAATGGCAGCTGTACTGTTCATAAGGAGCTGTGGAAAAATGTCAATGTTGAAAATCTGGACCGCAAATATTACAAATTCGTGAACTTATGAGGGTATGTGGAAATTGCGCAATGCATGCTCGTAACAGAGCCATTTTATGGACTTTTGTCACCAAATTTTCAACATAGCCATTTTACCACCTCTGCTCATGAACAGTGTTACTATGATTTTCTTAATGTATCCTGAACATTGATTTCACACACCGACTGCACCAATGTGCGCTACATGTGCGAAAAAACATTTTGGGCAAGATATGAAAAATAACAGAGTGTGGTAAAATGGCAAAGTTGAAAATCTGGAGTGAAAATATAAAAAATTTTCAAAGTTATGCTGCTCGTAAAACAGTCATTTTGGGGAATATTTTCACTAAATTTTCAACATAAGGTTTTTGGGGGCCTACCTCATGAACTGTGACACTGTTGTTTCATTACTCGGTCCATGCAGAGACTGCAAAATCACCATTCAGGACTGAATAACAAAATGACAGTGACTGAGTTCATGAGTGGGGCCCCAAGAACCCCATGTTGAAAATTTGGTGGAACAATTCTCCAAAATGGCCGAGATATGCACTAAAGCTGAAAAAATAAAAACATTTATGTCATTACACAGCTTACCGGCATTTCTTCAGTTCACGGTTGGCTTTGAAGAGTGCAGAGTGATTCCGGTCCACGAAAAATGCAACTCTGAGAATACTGAGGAGGTAAGTATGGGGTCGGGGGTTGGAGAGGGGTACAGAGTTTGGGTGTGGGTTTGGGGAGGAGGCAAGACAGGCAACAAGGGACTGTTGTTTGTTTTCAATTTTTTTTAGAAAGAGCGTGGGACTTTTGTTGCACTTGGGTGGATTCTCAAGCGTGGCAGCTGGAAGTTTTTGGGGGCAGTAGAAGCGGAGAGTTGGGCTCCCCGTTAGCCCTCTGAATGTTTGCAATGCTCGGTGGGTTCCCAGCATAGCAACTGGAAGTCTGTTTGTTTGGGGGGGTACAGTGGAGCTGATGGTGCATTGAGCACCCCTGTCATCATATGGACTTTTGCCATGCTGGGATGGGCTGCCAGCGTGGCACCTGGAAGTCTGTTTGGGGGCACAGTGGAGCCAATGGGGGATTGGGCACCCCCGTTGGCCATACAGTGCAGAGGGGAGTGCATAAGCATGCTGGGATGGGCTTCCAGCATGCTACTTGAGTGTTTGGGGAGGGGGGAAACAGAAAACAAGGGAGCTGTCTATGACAGCTGTGTTCAGATGCATTACTGAGTGTAGGCACTTTGCTTACTGCCAACGGTATACGTTACCACCACTGATTGTAACAGTCTTTTACTTTGAACTGTATGCCACTGCATCTGAACTGCTGTCATAGACAGCTCGGACATTTATTGGAGCAGTGAGGCAGTGCCTGCAAGAAGGAGCAGGGCATTGGAAGCTGAGTGGCACACCCAACAAAAATTTGTATGGTGGCACTATGTTTCTTGCACATGCGTGCAAGCAAATATAAAAATTATCAAGGCAGCTACCACCTGACATAGAGAAAGAAAATAGAAAATAAAAGAGTTAATCAGTCCAAATAAGGTGCATTGCCAAACAGAACACATGTAGTCCATGTGAAGAGTACTGGTACTACAATGTTGAGCTCAAGATAAGGACCAGTCAGTTTTTTGGGCAAGAGAGCAAAAGCAGTTGAGCATAACCAAAAGATTGTTCCTTATCTGAAAATCATTAAAGAAAAATACTGAGCTCTCTATTATGCACCAATCCCTCTAAACTTGTAACAACAGCAGAGTGGACTCCCCTAGATAATTGAAAGCTATACCTCACCGTAATTCTCGGGAGCGATATCATGAGTCAGTGAGCTGGCTCCAAAATGAATTCAAAGAAAAAACGTATGTGCTCCTCGAAGAAAACTGAAATTAATCCTCTCTAGTTTTCCTGACGAGATCTGGTCCCACAGCAGAGTCCCAAACAGGAAAAAGAAAAAGAAGCCACAAATTATACAATTACTCAGATACAGAGGGGCATTCACCTACTACTGAACAGTGCATACTGCGCCTTTTTCATTGTACTTAGCAGATCTCTTTCTGATCAAGATCAGTGGCAACCTACAGAGTGCTTTTTCTATGAAGTACTCTTTGCGAGCCATAAAGAAAAAAAAAAGAAAAAATTCCTTATGTTGCACATCCCATAGGGTACGAAAGCAGGGGTCTATGTGATAACTGTGAAAGCCTAAAGGCGATCACCGTTTTCGATCAGTCAGAATGCTGAATACATTTTCTGCACTCTGACAACCCTGGCGCACCAGCACAATGGCACCAGGACATATTTTTACTGCACCCCCCTACTTAAGGATTCTCAACTCCAGAGGGGTGAATGTCGGGGGGGGGGAGCAGTAAAAATAAAAAGGTCCAGGCTGGCACACTAAAAATCGCACCAGCGCCCGGACCCGAACCCAGTACCTCAGCCACCCTTACCACTAGCCAATCCCCGACACCACGACACAGCTCAACCAGCAACTGCAGCGCCACTCTCTACAGCCTCTCTACCCCCTCCCAACCCACGCTCATCATACTCGCTCCCACCCCCCTGCGTGCATACGTATAGCAACATCCTCTCACCTAGTTCACCCACCCCCTCATTCAGTCACCGTACCTGTCCGTTGCCGTAAGTGGATTACGTGGGGAAGGTGTCGCCGTAACGGATAATGCCCTTCCTCCAGTGCAGTGTGGGCAAGTTTAAGAGAGGAAATCCCTTCCTCCCTTCCTCCATTACCTCGTGAAAGCAAGTACCTCCAGGACCACCTACCCAGACCTCATGAAGTTAGAATATAACACCGACAGCCATAGCATTCTCCCACTCATGTGTTGGTGAACCTTAGAGGGGATGAGGGGGGACCTGCTTCTCCCAAAAAGCTTGGAGAATGCACCTAATGTCCTGCAGAGTTGATGGAGATGCTCTCTTTGCTGAATTTCAGTGATGATGCAGAGAACCTAAGAAAAAATTACTCACCTTAGTAATTGCTTTTCTTCTCATGGAGTCTTGCTATATTAGGACTTATTGCAGTTAGCCACTGCACTTGAACTGCCCTGGAGAGGAAAGAGTTAACTCCAGAGAATCTGGAGTTCTAAAGCGCGAGGGCGCTATACCAAAAGCTCTATCTGGGCAGTTTCAAATGAAACTGTCAGATCTTCTGAACTAACACTAAGCAACAAGTCTGTGTGGAAAGCTCTACACTAGCCAAATGGCTACCTACTAGTAGTAATAACAACAATATAAACAACAATAGAACAACAATAACAATAATAAGAATGAATAATGGTATTATTAGTTTTCCCCTGACAAGCACTATTAGGACCCCCTTCCCCAAAGACTCAAGTCCAGGAAGGGGCCAACAAATCACTCAACACAGAAAACCCTAGTTCCTAACCCTAAATAAAAGAGGGTGAAGGAAGAACTACAATGGCATGACACAGTGCTTGCACTAATTTGCCACCCCACCCCAGTAGAAGTTCTGAGAGGGGCAGGTTGGGAGTGGTCCTAATAGCAAGACTCCATGAGAAGAAAAGCAATTACTAAGGTGAGTAATTTTTCTTCAAACACCATGAAAGTCTTGCTATATTAGGACTTATTGCAGATTACACAGCAGTACCTCCATGGAGGAGGGTCAGAACCTACTTAGGAAATAGGCTCTGAAGCACAGTTGTGCCAAGACGAGCATCTCTCCTGGACAGAAATCCAGGGAATAATACTTGGTAAAAGTGTGAACTGTCTTCCAAGTAACAGCTCGACAGATTTCCAGAATGGGAATATCTCTAGCAGCCGCTAGATATGCAGCTGTAAACCTGGTGGAGTGAGTCCTCAGTCCTGAGGGGGGCTCTCCTACCTAGTCTTTGATAACAAAAATGGATACAAGAGACAATCCACCTTGCAATTGTCCTCTTAGTGGCAGGTTCCCTTTGCCAACCTCGCCCTAGGTAAGGAAGAGTTGGAGGGATTCGAACCTGTGACCCTTGGTGCGTTACAAATAGTAGCATAAGGCTCTTTTGACATCCAAGCTGTGCAGTCTCCTCTCACCTGAGGAAGAATGCTCAGTGAAAAATCCTGGGAGAGAGATGGGTTGGTTCAGGTGGAAACCTGAAACCACTTAGGGACAAACCCTGTGTTAGTCCTAGGGACTGTCTTATCCCTGTGGGGAGAGAAAAATCTTCTTCCACTGCCAGGGCCTGTAGTTCACTTTTGCGTCTGGCAGAAGTGAAACCACCAGAAAAACATTTTCCAAGTGAGAAGCTTGAGCTCTGCTGGGGACAGAGGGTCCAAAGGGTTTGCATTAACTGAGCAATGCAAACATTCAGGCTCCATGCAGGAGCTGGTTCCCGAAAAAGGAGGGTTGGTGTGAAGCAACCCCTTAAAACATGGAAAACACAGGTTGAGAAGAAAAGGAAGCAGGCTTCCTGCTTGCAGAAAAACAGAGACAGCTGCCAGAGGAACCCTTAAGGTAGCTGGCCCAAGACCTAAGGAATTTAAAATGGACCAAAAGTCCAGAAAATGGGCAGATAAACAGACTGTGGTATAATCTGCTTCTCAGCGCACCAGACTGAAAACCTGTTCCACTTAGAATTGTAAGTGGCCCCAGTGAAAAAGCTTCCTTGAAGCCTTTAAAATATCCGCGACACCTTGAAAAAGGTGTAAATCAACAAATTCTAACTCCTCAAGAGCTGCCTTGAGAAGGAGGAATTTGAGGTTCGGATACCACACTCTCCCTTGTGCAAAGGCCAGTAAGTCATGTACTCTGGGCAAGCTCAGGGTAGGGTGGACTGTCAAGGACAGAGACAATGGGTACCAGGGCTATCTGGCCCAGTTTGGAACAATCAGAATCGCTTTGCAGGGCTGAGATCTGATTTTTACTAGTACCCTGAAAGAAAGGGAAAAAGGAGGAAAGGTGTACAGAAACTTCCCTTTCCAATCCAAGTGAAAAGCGTCCAGGGGGGCTGATCCCAGCACTGGAGGCCTCAACAAAACAGAGAAAGTTAGTGGTTATCTGGGGCTGCGAAAAGATCTATCTGAAAATGAGCCCCATCTGGCAAGGACTGAACCCAGCACCTGAGGATTCAGAGCCCAATCGTGATGGCCCTGAGAATCCTGCTGAGGCATCTGCCAGGGCATTGTCCTTCCCTGGGAGGTGAACTGCTATCAGGAGGTGTTCAGGAGTAAGCCAGAGACCACCACTTCATTGCTTCGGTGCACAAGGCTGATGACACGAGTGCCCCCTGCCTGTTGATGTACCACATTATTGTGGTGTTGTCTGTCCTGACTTGAACTACCTTGTTCTGGACAGAAGCTGAAAACTCCTAAGAGCTAGAAGACAGCTCTGAGTTCCAAAATTGATGTGGAGCAGAGATTCCTAGGGAGACCACACTCCCTCGTGGACAGGTCGCCTAGCGAGCTCCTCACCCCTAACACAGGAGCATCCGTGGTGAGGGAATGAGGAGGACCCCTAGTTTTAGATTGCTTTGATCCTGCCACCAGTGTAAGGCCAGGATCAGGGATTGAGTCACTAGAACCAATTTGGAAAGGAATCCTCCTTTGGGACCAATAGGCCCTCAGATGGAACTAAATGTCCCTCATCTGGAATCTTGCTCCCTGCACTACAGCTGTGGAAGCAGCCATGTGCCCTAGTAGTTGTAGCAAATGCTATGCTGGTCAAGAGACTCGCAGAGTAATGGAAGATGCCAGGGCAAGAGACTGCCTACCCTTTCAGAGGGAGAAATGCCTGGCTAACTTTGTGTTCAACTCTGCCCCTATGAAAGTTAGTACCTGAACTGGTTAGAACTGACTTTGGTAAATTCAGCAGGAATCCCAGAAAGGTGAGAAGCTGCTGGGTGACTTGCAAGTGGGATTTTACTTGATCTGGAGACTGACCCACTAAGAGCCAGTCATCCAGGAAAGGAAACAAAGCAATCCCTTGCCTTCTTAAAAGAGCCACTACCACAGCTAGAATTTCAATACCCTTGGCGCAGAGGTAAGCCAAGGGCATTGCCCTGAACTGGTAGTGGCCTGAGGGTAACCTGAGGTACTTTCGGTGAGAAGGCCTGATCAAAACATGAAAAATAGGCATCCTTGAGGTCCAGGAAAGCTAGCCAGTCCCTGGCCTCAGCCAGAGTTAACATTTTTAACTTTGTTTTCAAAAGATGCTTGTTCAGGTACCTTAAATCTGAGATGGGCCGCCAATCTCCTGCCTTCTATAGGGTAAGAAAGTATCATGAGTACAGCCCCTTGCCCCGGTGGCAAGGAGGGACCCTTCTACTGCTTTGCAGTTCAGAGGAGAAGAAACCTCTGCTCCCAAAGCAAGGGAATCCGAAGGATTTGCAGGTGGACCTGTCTGGCTCTCATCTTTGGAAACTGTTTGAAGCTGAGAACCAGACCTATTACTTCCAGAACCCACTTGTCCGAGTTAGGGACACCCAATTCTGGCTGAAATAAAAACCAACCTGCCCACTGGTATAGGAGAATCGGCCCTGGGCACCCCATCAGGGTGCCTGCTTGGCAATAGTCTTAGGCTAAGGGGAGGGGGACGGTTTACTTGTGCCCCGTCTATCTCTGCCTCTGAAGAGACCCCTCTGGTGAAAGCAGAGGAGGCCTGAGCCTCTACCTGGGCACTTTGTAGGTAATCATCCCTGTTTTCATATAGCTTTCTGTTTGTTCCTCAAACAGAAATTACCCACAACAAAAACAAATCCATAGACTTTGACAGAGTATCTTGGGACAGATTAGTGCATCTGAGCCATGCCAACCTCACGGAAAGCTAGAAGTGGTCATGACCCTAGAGAAAACAAAAGTAACACCAACAGCAGTATGAACTTGAACTTAGAGGCTTCAGTGCCATTAGCAGCCACCTGTTCCAACCTCGCTAGCCAGCTGGCCATGGGCCTGCTTGGCTAACTGCAATACTGCGTCCCACCCAGATTTCCAAATTCTAGCCACATAAGCCATACAACTTGCCTGTCTGAGTCCCACAGAAGCTGCCATATACTGTTTTCTTGTCATGGCATCAATCCTCCTGGAATCCTATTCAGGAGGATGTGAGGCCAGGGAACTAGCCTTGACACAGGCTGCAGCTTGTACCACACCTACGACTACACTGCTCAGTGAGGAAGTCTGTAACAGAGCCTGATGAAATACACCTTCTGTCCATTTTTTATCTTACAGGAGGGACAGAAAGAGGAATCTTATAAAATCTTTGTTGTTTACTTCCTAAATGACTTATGCAAAGGAAAGACAACCTCCTAGCCCATCATTCCTACATAATCAGGCTCCCTTTACTCATCCATAGCCTCCTCTAAAGGAAGCTGGGGATTCTGCAAGCTTTTGTAAAACATAAACTGAGAAAGGACTCAGACAGAAAAGGAGGAGATTCTAAAGTCTGTCTGGAGAAAATGTCCGCTATGGGCACGTCCAGACCCTACCAGCCACACATGTATTGATCAAATTTCTCTCCTCCCACTCCTGTAGTTCATAACAATTCCTCAACATCATAAACCTGAACCACTGGAACTGAACGAGCCACCTTTTACCAACTGTAGATGGTTCGACAGGACCTAGAAACAGTGACTGGACAATCTGTATGGCTTAACTACTTCTGCAGCAGTTGGAGAGACAATCTTGGACTCCAAACCTACTGATTTCTCTGCCATATTCATTTTTTTTTTTTTAAACTGGTTTCTCTGTACCATTCTTTTGCCTGAGGAAGTCTAGCCCTGGTCAGAGGGCACTCCCTCTGGTCCAGTGGGTACTGGACCGGGCTGGCCATCCGGGTCAGCGGACTTTTGGCCAATAGTTCCCTGAGCCGGCCCTATCTCTTTTCAGGGTGGCTGCAGAGAAATTTTAAACACCTGGCAGTCTGACAGGAGGTGGTCAGCCCCCAGACAATAAACACAAGTGGTGTGTGGGTCAGCCTTGGCCAAGGCTTCCCCACAGCATCACAGTGTTGAAACCCAGTGGGCCCGGTTTTTCTTTTTGGGTTTCTCAGACATAATGCCAGCCTAACCAAAAACTTGCCCTTTTTATGCTGCGTGCCAGGCAAGACACCTTTATCGGTTCCTAACCGCTTTACGGGTATTTGAAAAACCCTATTTAAAATCGAGGTTTTTAGAACCAATAAGAACCGGTACCGCACTCTAAAAGCCCAAAACTTTAAAACGTTAAAATAAGCAAACCGATCGGTTCAAAACCGAACCGATAACTAAATTTCACACAGACTTTACATTTTGTACTACGGTTTACCAGATAGAGCTTTAACGAAATGCGGTAAAATAATTACTTTTGCGGTTCAAATGAACCGAAAATACAAGCTGAACCGAGAATGAACCGAGCTGAAGGAGCTGATCTCGGAGCGACTGTTCAGTGAAGCGGAGTAAAGAATCTGACAGTTTCATTTGAAACTGCCCAGATAGAGCTTTGGTATAGCGCCCTCGTTCTTTAGAACTCCAGATTCTCTGGAGTTAACTCTTTCCTCTCCGGGGCAGTTCAAGTGCAGTGGCTAACTGCAATAAGTCCTAATATAGCAAGACTTCATGGTGTTTGAATGTCAAGCTGTAGCAATGGGGTTTCAGTCAATGGTCTGGTTGAGAACGTGGTGATGACATCCAGTCTCTTTCCTGCAATGCAGTTTGCACCTCCTCAGGCGTGGTATACATTGTAGGGCCGGAGTCCCAGAACAATCTCAACTTTGCCAGATACGGGGTCTGGAAGCATACTTTATGTAACCTCTACTTCCGTAGGATTGCGAACAAGCCATTTGTTTCTTGAGTATTTTGGGAGGGTAGTCTTGGTCAAAAATTAACTAGGCTGCATTGTATTTCACAATTTTCTTGCCCATGCAGCATGTAAAATCTCCTGTTTGTCTTTGAAACTGGAAAACTTTAGCGCCACTGACCAGGACCAAGCAGTAGGGTCTGATGACTACGGAATTAGGGCCCGATGTGCTCGCTCTATCCGAAACTTGAAGGTGACTGGAAGATCCAGGACATCGTGTAGGAGATCTTAAAGAAAGTCTGTCATCTTGCCAGTCTTGGAGCCCTCTGGGAGCCCATAAATAGGAATATTGCCCCTCCGGGACTGGGTTTCCAAATCCTGCAGTTTGTTTTGAAGAGACTCCTGGTGCTCCACCAGGTAATCAGTGACACAGTACAGTTGCTTCTTTTCGGTTTCTGGTTTTTACTGCAGCTACCCATCCCTCTGTCTCCTGCATTTGGCTTTCCACTGCTTGTAGTTTCTGATTCAAAGTTTTGAATTCTTGCTTTGTTTCCATTCAAAAAGATTTGTTCTCTTGTAGTATAGCTTCAAATCTTGTATGAGAGAGACACTCATTTTCCATGTTTGTATCTGGATCAGGCCCAATGGTGCTGGCAGGCAAGAAGGTCCTGCTGATGCTCTTCAGTTCTTGTAATCTACCATCATCTATCTTGATTGAGGAGCTTTTGTTCCGGGACCAACTAAAGCTGGTCCCTCCAACTTGGCCTGTAGCCATCTTGATGAGTTTGCAAAGGTTTTTAACTGTACTGTAGGGATTTATTTGGCAGGCTAAGTCGGAGCTCTAGAAAGAGTCAACCGTCAGGGCGGTGACATCTCTGGAAGTGCACAGCACACCATTCACACAGACACATAATGCAGTACACAGAAGGGCACAGGTTATGGCTGGGGGGAATCTGCTGTATCCTGTGCGTACCCCTAAGGATGACAGCTGCCAGCTGCAATGGGACTGACTGTCGCCCCTCTGTGCTGCGTAGCCCACTGAGCAAATGGGGAAGGGTGGTTGCAGCCATTCAGGCAACTGCATGCCTCCTTCCCAGCAGATCCCTGCCTCGTGCCATACTGCAGTGACATTCCCCCAACTACCAGAGCCCCGGCCTGGCAGACCCCATCCCATATGTCAACGAAGTGACATGACAGTCCCCTAACGTAGGTAACTGGGTACAGTCCACTAGGCACAGGTGGCCAATGTCAGGGCAACCTGGTAACACTGTGGTGGTCCAGTGCCATGGCAGAGTCACATGGATGATCAGAGTAGATAGTCCCTCCCAACCCGGTCCCAGTACCATACATTGATTCCCCCTAGCCCACTCAGTAGTGGTTAGTGGATCCCCTTCCTCCTTCCCTTCCATGGCACCGACATCCCACTCCCCATACCTGTTTGTGTAAGCTGCTGTCACTGGACAGCGAGTGACACATCCCACCATGTAGTCCACCTTGGACGCCCACCATCCGACTGATGCTTCAAGAGCGCTGCCTATTTATAGGATGCACTATGTATAGGCAGCATGCTCCCATCATGAGTCAGGGTGGCCGAGGTGGACTGTGTGCACTGGGATGTATCAGTCACCGTCTAGCACAATTTTCATAGATTTGGCTAAAGCTTTTGTTTCTGTCTCACACTCCTGCTAAAAAAGCTTCACTTGATTGGTCTGGCTTCTCCCGTAATCAACTGGTTCAGCTCCTACCTCTTTGGAATGCAGCAGTTTGTCCAAGTGGGAAACTCCTTATCCCTCCCATCCTTGCTGGCATTCCTTAACGGTCATTCCTCAGCCCTATTCTTCTCTCTGTCTTCATCAAGGACCTCCCCTCCATCTGCTCCAACTCCCACATGCACGTGTATGCAGATGATACCGTAATCTATACCTCAGTCAGGACCATCAACCATGGAAGGGCAAGTCTCTCTCCAACAAGATTTCAACAAAGTCCTAAATCAGTTCCATGCAAACCAATTAAGAATAAACTCTAAGAAAACTGTTACAATGACATTTAGCTCCAAGCAGAAGTTAGTCAGACTCCTGACCCCACCAGTGTACTCCACACAGGATGGCTCACCCTCAGTGTAGTTCCTGCCTTCAAATACCTTGGTGTCTGGTCTAGCACCTTGACTTCTCCATCCAAATTGACGTTATATGCTCCAAACTCTGCCCTAAACTTGGCATTCTCTATCATAATAAGGACAGCATCTCCCTCCCTATTCATCGGGAACTCGTCACGAAAATGATACTTTCCATCTTTGACTACACTGATGTAGTCTATGGCACTGCCCCCTCTGTATACATTTCCAGACTCGACACCCTTCTAAACGTCTTCTGTTGATTTGCTACCAACTCCCCTCCCCATACTTACAATTGCTCTCTTTCTCTCTCTCACCCCCTATCCCACAAGATGCTAGTCCACTCCATGTCATTCATTGATAGATACTGTTTTGGAACTCTTACCTCTCCTCTCACCTAGCCCCTGCAAGTCCATCATCCTACTCTTTGTGCTCCAGAAACCCTCACTCCTTCTCTCTCCCCTATTCCCACTCTACGGCTGGTCAGTCTGCCTTCTTCTACTGTCTCCCTCTCCTCTGGAATCAGCTCTCCCCAGATCTTCAGAATTCTCCCTCATTCCCTGCCCTCAAACGTCTCCTCCAATTCCTTCCTGCTAGCCCTTGCTCTTATTCCTCTCCTCCTCTGTCTTCCCCCTTCTCCTTTCCCAGCTTTCTCTGAATGACTGTTAGTTAGACTGATTAATCTGGGTTCCGTTACAGTTACTGTTCTTTTTGATGTACTTTCAATATGATCATCCTGTCTGTATAATATTTATCCTGCTATGTTTGATTTATGTTTTCCCTATGGTTGTATTGTCCCTCCTGCTACTCGTGTCGCAGGAAATGAGTAATGGCTCAGTGTGCCTTTCCCGGTTACCACATTTTAAATAAATAAATATTGTTAAAAAAACACACATCAAAAAATAACAGTACATCATAACAGTGCTCTGAAAGTCTCACAAGTTTCTCTGCTTTTGCACAGTTGCTAATGGAACCTTAAAGGAAGCTGTTTTTACTAAAAAAATGTTAAAATATGAAATGCCATCCAGAGCTGTGAAAAAAAAGATAGCAATCTCTGGACCTCAGCCATGCGATCACATCACACCTGTGGCTCTTCTCTTGGCTGTTGCCTCATGTCCATCTTGGATAAGGCTTGAAGGATCAACATTGGCAAATTAGCCAGGGATGGGATCATGAAAGAGGTAAAATCTGAAAGAAATGAAGAAAAAACTGTGGTTAGCAAATATAAAGTTTAGTTCAGTTCACTTTTATGCACAGGATCCAAAATGCATTCAGTTTTCACAAACTGTTATAAAAATGGTTCCAGATCCCATTGATCCTTCAAATCTCCTAGTATGACATTGTTAAGTTTGTATCCATGAGGTCTCTTTTCTAAGTAGCAGCTTATGTCTTTCCCACCTGGGGTTGGAACCATTTCAATGTCCATGAATTTGAGCTTCTTAGGACCTGATCCATGTTTTCAAGAAAGTGGAAACCCACCGAGGTGTCTACCTTCTGACTGATGATGGAGCAAATGTGCTCCTGAATTCATACTTGTAGGCTACAGACTGTTCTCCTCTTATACACTAGGTTCATTCACCCACAAGACAACATCAGGACTGTACAGATTAAGGAATTCATAAACTGTAATACAAACTTTGTGGATTATCTACTTTGGTGTTCATGCAAATTTGTGTATGTGGGGAGAACAATCTATAGCCTAAAAGTACGGATTCAGGAACACATTTGCTCCATCATGGGCATTGAAATGGTCCTGACCCCATCTGGTTAGCATTTCACTATTTTTTAGAAATATAGTAAAAATAGCTTACTTTAAGGTTAAGTAGGAATTGTACAAAAGCAGAGAAATTGATGAGACTTTTAGTGCGTGTTACAATGTACAGTTATTTATTTTTTTTTATTTAGTTGTTTAACCAGGTATAGCACACTAAGCTGAAAGCTTTTTTACAGGAGCGACCTGGGAGCACAAGTGATTTGCTCAGGGTCATACAGTAGGCAAGTGGAAGCTGTGGGATTCAAACCCCGGTCTGGTCTGCTAGATGTCACCAGATTTGCAGCTCAGAGCCTTAGACCACTGTGCTATACTGCCTCTCCTTTTGTAATGTGTTGTTTTACAAATGGTTTTGGTATGGCATTAATTATTTAGTATCACTGTATGGATGCATTCAGGTTTGTTTATAGTACTGCCATAAAAACGTTGCTGACATCACCAATTGTGTTACTATTTAAATAAGGTGACATCCTTCCCTAAGCCCCAGCCCCTAATGAAAATTTGAGCCAGAGTCAAAGTATCAGGGCTAGGGCAATAAGTTCAAACGGGAACTCACTGGCAGCAGAACATTTAAACTGTGTTGTTTCTGAGCACCATGAGCATTTTTGAAACCGATTTGCTTGGTGTAGAAGCAAGGGGAGTGCTAATAAATTTTAACCTCAAGTAGACTGAGTTGTCCCATTTGTTTTACTACCCGTTGAGTGCAAAATAACTTTCAGACTTTCATTTTTACAATGCTGGAGCAGATATTCTCCACTGTCTGTGCAACATGCAGTTAAATATATATAGTGGGTGGGTGAGTGTGTGGGGGATGTCAGCACACACCCCCGACATTGAGCATCACTGTCACCTTCTCCCTGGGACTGGACAGTGCTGGAGAAGCCCAAAAGGCATCCTCACTGGAACCCCCCATTCACAAGTCACTTTCTCCCCAGAAGCTGGAACAGCCCAAGAGGTAAACAGAGTCCCTGGCTGGTTTTCTTCTGCAGAGCTTTTGCCATTGGGGTGTTTACTCATCAATGCTTCACGTCAGCTGCCCAGCCCACTCCCCACCCAGAGCCAGCTCTAATTTTATAGTCCTACCCAGTCACATGACTTCCTGTTTCTAACTTCTCAAATTCCCACTAGCAGGTTGTATTTTCTGACCACCTGGGTTCAGTCACAACCCTCCCTTTCTCCTTCAAATTAGCCTCTCCTACTCCCAAACCTTCCCTTGTATCCTTATACACACACCTACTACCTGGACTCTCTCACCCCTGCTCCTATCTGCTTACCTCTCCTACACCATCCAGCTGGCCCTGGGTCTCGAACCTCTGACCCTCAACACCATAGGCAGCCGTACTACCTCTGTACCAACGAAGCTGTCTCTTGTATCCTTCACTTCCTTATCCCGTATCCCTTTACCTGTCTTTATCCTCCCATTCCACTAGTGGCCACCCTCGAGCATCCTTCCCTAAACCTCAACTCTCAAGCATGTTTCCCATTTTTTCTCTCCTTCTCCTCCTGCACCCCCTTCAATCTTCTTTGAACATAATCCACTTCTATACCCATCGCCCTTGATTCTGGGTGTCCTCTCTTCCTTGGTCAGGCTACTTCCCCCAGACTCTCCCTGCTGACACCCCCCCTCCTCACCCATGCCTTTCCTCTCTGGTTGTCCCTTTTCATCTTCATATCTCCCCTTTTTATTTCTCCTACCCCTTTATCCTACTCAAACCTCCCACAGTCTCCCCGTCTAAATGGATGGGCTGCTGGCTGCAGAAATCTAGACCACCTATCTCTATGTTAGATAGGATCCTAATTCTCCTTCTACTACTATCTGGTGGCATTCACCCCAACCCTGGCCCCCCCTCCTCCTTCTGCACCCCAACCTGGTCAGCCACAAAAATGGTGTCTCTGTAGTGCACCTTAATATCCAAAGCCTCACCGCCAAGATCGATCTTTTTCAGTCTTGGGTTGCCAGAAATCATTTTGACATCATTGTACTCTCCGAAACATGGTTCACTGACTCAATCTCTTCTGGGGAGCTCGATCTTCAAGGTTACACCTCTGTCTGTGATTACAGACCAGGAAATAAAAGGAGAGGAGGATGTTTGTTTTATGTCTCCAATAAGTTCTCTTTTACTGAATACCCATCAGAAGTCATTTTCAACAGATCGGAAGTTCTCTCCATAAACCTTCTCCTATGTAAAAGCAAAATACTTACCCTTACCACAGCCTACTTTCCCCCCCAGCACCCCATCCTCAGATCTCAAGTCTCTGTTAACCTTAAAGAACTCCTTCCCTCTTAATAGGGAATGGATTCTTCCAGGAGATTTTAATCTTAACTGTACCTCAAGTAAATCAGACACAGCAAAAGCATGCCTTTCTGGCCTCAGCCTCCATCAACTAATCTCCATCCACATGAGGACAAACTACAAAACCAGTACCCAATCCCTGATCAACTGGATTATGGTCACAAATCCAGCCCATGTCTCTTAGGTTGGCACTCTGCCAGACTGCCTCAGCTACCACTGTGCCATCTTCTGCCACTGGTCTACTAAAAACCCCAAACTTCCCCCTATTTACATTTCTTCCAGATGCCTGACCAATGGCATCATTGAGTGGCTAACAAGTGCCTTCTGTCAGGTCAACTGGGTCTTTACTAATGGTCTATCTGACCTTGATTCCATCTATACCACCTTCACGAACACCTTCCTTAGTATCTGTGACAAAATTGCCCCTTTTAAGAAAATCAGTGTAAGAGGCCACAGAATTAAATGGATCTCCTCTGACATCATTAAACTCATAAGGACCAAAGACGAGGCTTGGTCATGCTATAACAAAAATCATGACCCTCACCTCCTGGTTACTTATAAAGAACTAAGAAACAAGTGCAAATCTGCCATCAGGAAGGCTAAAATGTATTATTTCCATAACAAATAGCTTGGCGAATTGAACAACCCCAGAAAGCTCTGGGGGACATTAAACTCTATATTAGGAAAAATGAAGACCTCAGAACCCATTACACTTCTCCAAGGGGATAGGCTCACAAATGACCCCAGTGAAGTCACCAACATGTTTAATTCTTTGTTTGGTGATCTTGATGAGTTTAAACCCTCCACCAAAGACCCTTGCCTCTCTACTCCCCCTCCTGCCTAAAACCAGCCCTGACAGGGGCAACAAAAACAGCCTTAAATTATATTTCTGTGCCCTTAAGCTGTCAGATATTATCCTCCTCATCAGAAGTAACAACCCCAAGCCCCGCATCAGTGATGATGGCATTGATTTTAAAATTCTTAATCTCTGTATCCTGCCACTGGCCAAACCCCTGACAAGCATTCTTAACCACACCCTTAGCACCAGCTCCTTCCCTCGCATCTGGAAATTAGCTACACTCAAACCCTTATACAAATCAGGGTCCAGGTGTGATGTAGGGAACTATCGCCCCATCTCACTTCTGGCTCCGCTCTCCAAGCTTATTGAGAAGGTTGTTCACTCACAACTCACCTCTTTTCTTCATGAACATAATCTGCTCACTGAAGCTCAGCAAGACTTCAGAGCTGGTCATGGCACTGATATGGCTTTAGTCAATTTTTCCAGTGATATTATTAAAGCAAGCGATAATGGCCAGTACACAAGGTCAGTGTTCATTGATCTGACCAAAGCTTTTGATTTGGTGGACCACAGTCATCTCCTGGACTCTCTCTCCTGCCTACTCATATCCCGGGATGTAGTTTGCTGGGTGGACAGCTACCTCTCAAATAGATCTCACCAGACAACCATTAAAGGGGCACTCTCAAACGTCTGCCAAATTAAGTGTGGTGTCCCGCAGGGTTCTGTTTTAGGTCCCCTACTATTCCCACATTTTATAAATAATCTCCCAAAAATCTGTCTAAACACCAAGATAGTTCTTCATGCCGATGATGATGCTCTATACTTCAGTGATAAAAACACCGATACCATGTTCTCAAACCTGCAAACTGATTTCTTAAGGCTCCACTCTTAGTTCCTTCAGAGAAACGTGGTTCTTAACTCTAGAAAAACTAAGTACATGCTCTTTGCAGGCCCCAGGAAAAATGTAAAATTAAACCTTACACTCTCTGACCTTCATGGGAACAGTATAGACAAAGTCGAAGATTTTAAATATCTGGGTTTGGTTCTTGACCCACACCATACTTTCCAAAAACATATCAATAATCTTATCAAAAAAATAAACATGAGGTTAGGACTTCTATTTTGAATCAGAAAATTTCCTCCTCCTCCCAACCTCGAGATCTCACCTTCCTGCTCTCTGCTGCTTCCCCTTCTGGAATATGGCTCCACAGTCTACGACCCCCCCCCATCTGTGCTTTTTTCCAAGCTGAGAACCTCATACAGCGACATCCCCCATTTCATCATGGACCTCCCGTGGTCCCCCCATCACTGTTCCCTCTACTCGCCTCTTACGTGGCTTCAACTCGAAGGAAGGTTTCAACTTAAAACATTTCTCCTCCTACACAAGGTTCATCTAAACAAACTGCCACAAAGTGTTCTGGACCTTATCCCCAAATCTGCCCACAAGTGGGCACCAGAAGAAGCAACTGCCACATTTTTGAGGTTTCCTTCTTTCATACCTCATATGCACAAAACTCCATCGGCTATCGGGGGTGAAACTTTACAACAATCTGCCTCCTAGTATTCAGTCCTGTGAATCCATCCCCTTATTTATAAACACTGTCAAACATGTTCTCCTGGAAAGTAATGCTTGTAGGTGCCCCCTGTCTTAAACCTTTCATACAGCACTAGTGTGGTTCCTCCTCCTCCTCCTCTTCCATAAGGAAACCCTCTATTTTGCCTTCTTTTTCCACTTTCTACACCCCACACCCCCATCTCCTCCACCTTCTACTCCCCCACCCCCTCCCCAGCCATCTCTTTAGCACTATGTCCATTTGTCTCATCTCTCCTTTCCTGCCTCCCACTTTCTCTGTATACTTGCATCATTAAAATATATATGCCTATCTTGAGTTTAATTTACATTTTTGTTAACATTATTAGTAAGTCTTGTATTTTTTTGTACTGTATTTGTTGTGTATATCCTCTAACCTGGATGAATGTGAAAATGGGCATTTTGGCTCACACACTTTCTAGTATAAAATAAACTTGATTGATTGATTGATTGATTGATTGACTGAGTGTTGCCAGTTGTTCCGGGATGCATCAGAGTTGGGGGTGTCGAAGGGTTCCTGGTGCAGTCGAGGACGTTGGTGTATTTGTTGTCTTGCCGGTGTCATGGATCCTCCTTGTTCAAGCCCCCTTCTGCCATGGCACACTGTTGTGGCCATAGCAGGGACTGTTCAAGCCTGGTTGGTACAGATAGTCCCCCCTTGGTGCAGTTGGCATTCAAAAATCAGGAATGGCACAAAGTGAGGTGCCATTGCTCCTTGACACAAACCCCTCTGTACCAGTCATGATCCTTTTAAAATCCAGCCCTATGTGTCAAATCCTGTCTCCAACTCTTCAGAGGAAAGTGGGATCAGAGGAAAGCAGAGGGTGGTTTTTATGTTTGCCTGGGGTCAGGGGCAGCAACTGGGAAGAAGGTGAGAGTGGTTGCAGTAATGGGTGGGTTTATCTGTTTGCAGGTGTTAGGGCCTATGCACAATTGTTTGGATTGCCCACACACTGCATATCCATGGCATGTAGGCAACCCTAAGTCAGAATGCTACACAGTGGGACTCCAGTGGACACATGGCCACGTTCATGAAAGGGATAGGCACCCCTTGTGCACACAATCCCATGGCAGACCATGCAGCTACTGTAAGTGCCGCAAGTGGTCTGGGTCATGTCTGTGAATGCACCCACACTCTACACCATTCACAAAGGCATGGAATGCCAGGCATGAGGGGTGTACAATACAGCAGCAGAGACCCTGCTGTATAGTTTGTATGCCTCCCACAGAGCCCTCCTACAGGTTGTGTGACAATGGAGCCCCCATCTCTTGTACTGCCCCAGTCCTCTGGATTGACAGGATCAGCAGTGGGCAGCCATTCAGGCACTCACCCATAAATGTGAATGGATGAAATGAACACTCACCTCTGCTAGTTGAGCTGAAAGGAGCAGGCACTTCACAAATTCAGTGCTTTGCCAGAGTTTTTATTCACTCCATAATAGTAACTAGTGGAACAGATGGATGAAGTGGTCATTCGAAATGGCCAGGGACAAAACCTTCTTGAGGCACGCCACTCAAGTGCTCATCATAAATTGCTTCGGTCACCCATAAACATTTAGTTTGCCATCCCATGCCTTCCCAGAGTCCCTTGCTCAGATGGAGCAGAGGATCCACTACAGGACCCAGGACGTGCATCCGATTACATGCCCACCAATGTCCCTCAACCCACCCTCCGTGATCGTGCATGCTGGGGGATAGGTCCATGGACAGGAACCCAGAGGGTGCATGTGGTCATCCATACTGTGCTCCCTGTGCCTGTTTGCAGGTGTGTAGCTATGTTGTCTGGGTACATGCAAATTGAGCGTACCCAGTGAGCATTCATGAATAGGCCCCATTCTCAGTAATTGGGAGACAGATGACATCAGCAGCAACAGATGCATTTACTTTTTCAGCCCCCCAAACACCAGCACAGAGATTTTTTTGGGGGGTGAGATAAAAGTAAAAGTATTAAAAGGGGCTTTGTTTATTTGGCACATCTTTTAATAAAAAAACAAACAAAGAAAATTAATGAGTGAATGGTGCTATATAATCAACAAAACGTGTAATATTTCCATAATCTGTACTCCACATTCGATGGGATGTGAGCCTTGCAAAATGTGTTGACCAATTACACACTTGGAGGATGCCACAATAAATATACTGAGACAACTGGGCATAAAAAGTACAATGGGATTACTTCAGATTACAGTAAATCTATAATAAATGCCCCATGATGTTATTTAATTGGCATATGACCAACAAGGCTTAAAGGAGTGCCGTGTTTTTGAGATTCTAAAAGCCTCACACAAGAATTTAATTTGTAAAAATGCTTCAATCAACCAAGAAGTCAGTGTGAATAAATAAGGAATGTGGTCAGTGGCAACGTACATGAAATACAAGCACTATCACTGTCATCTAAAAAAATCACTAGTAAAATAGTGACTAAATTATGAAACTACAAAAGACCTTTTTTGAAAAGCCAAAAAATAATATCAAATATGCAGCCCAGCATACACCAGAAAAGAGAAATCATGATAGCAAATAAAAAAAAAGTAAAACATACATAAACTAATCTTATAAACATATGTGCAGCAAATGATAACTGTTATGTGCTATAACTGGAATCTTACGTATAATTTACTTAAAACATGGGTTGACAACAAGTGGAAAGCTTATTGGCTGAACAGCATCACCTGACCATGGATTAAATTAGCTATTTAATCCATTGTTGGGGTGAGATGCCTGGCCAACAAGATCCCTGGGCAAAACAGAACTTGTTATCTGTGGGGGAATATAGCACTGACAGGCAGCCATTTATAATGTGGCTTAACAAGACAGAGCTGCAGTGGTAAACTGGTTGCTACTTGTCAGTGCTGTCCCCAGTTCCCACAGAGAGAAAGAGAGAGACAGAGAGAGAGAGAGAGAGAGAGAGGCTGACATTGTTTATGTTCTCACTCCTGTCCCATCACCAAGTGCTCGTGTTCTGTACGGACAGAGAGAGAGAGAGAGAGAGAGAGAGAGAGAGAGAGAGAGAGAGAGCAGAGCCAGGTGCAACAAGACAGCATTTTTCAGCACTGTTAGGAAGGTAGTAGTCCATCAGGCAGGGTGTAAACCAGAGAGTGAGAGAGAGAGCAAGAAAAAAGCAACAGAGAAATGGACACAATGACAGTGAATGGCACATGCCATCCACATGTTTTCTATCTGTGCCTCTGTGTATAAAACTATGGGGTACCGGCAGTCCCACACAGCATTTCGGAGCAGGACAGCCACAAACAGAGCACCCAGCTAACACACCAAAACTAAGAGTCAGTGGCACAGTGTATGCAAAGGTGGAGGCTGGTCCTGCATAGGAAAGAGAGAGAGAGACAGACAGTAATGTGTACAGTTGTAGTCATGAAGAGCTGTGGCATTACTGCAGTGTGCGCTCTGTTTCTCTGTCTGGACTGGAGGAGAGGCAGCAGGAGCACAGGGTCTCCCCCACTGACCATGACATGGAGACTGAGATCTGTACACAGAGAGAGCACAAAACGCCATGGAGAGAGAGAGAGACAGAAGTGCCAGCGATCTGTCTTTCTCTCTCTTCAGTCCTATGGAGTTCGAGTGTTTCCCTGTCTTGTGTACCTCCACAGCTGCAGACATTGGGTGTGTGAGAGAGAGAGATGACGGAGAGAGTGAGAGAGCAATTTCTCTCCCTGCCAGCATCTGTCGGCATGGTGGACAGCGAGAGCGGGAGTCACCAAGACACACATAGCGAGGATCACAATGTGCTGCTGCCAGACAGAAAGAGATAGAGAAAGCAGCAAGCTTGTAGGAGGGGCATACACAGAAGTCCATTTCTCTCTGTGTCTCAGACTGTGAGCAGCTTATATTCTGGGTGTGTCCGACCTGCATCTAGATGTCAGGGACTGGGGGGGGTGCCTTACCTACAGGTGGTGGGCAGGACAGCAGACAATATTCTGCACAAGAAATGTCACAAATCATCAGAATACCATATATGTAACATTTCTGTTTGCACAGAAGCAATGACATATGCCTTATTTGTTAGGGACTCTTTCGCAAGGTGGCATGATACTGTCCCTTTCTTGCTATTTAAACAGGGGAGAACCCCCTTTGTGTGGGTTTTCCCTTGTTTTGTACATAACTCATGTTATAAGTGCAATAACCCACTCCAGGGTATGGGGTTATAGGCATTTAATTCATGTCTCTGGTGCTGTGAGGACACTTGGCCTGCAGTCTCATGTCTCACAACGCACCCGAGGCATGGATTAAATGCCTATAACCCCATACCCTGTTGTGGGTTATTGCTAACTTATTTATTGGAAACTTTACAGAATATCTTTGAGCACAGATGCTCATTTACAAAGGTTCCACATCAAATACATAGTCACAAAAAATATTACAAGTGCAAAAAGCAGTTAAAGACAAAATGCAGTCGAATCAGGCTCAAAGCACTTAAGAGAGATTCATTACATACAGTTTTGAAAAAATCCATGCAGATCATTGTACAAAAAATCACAGGATATGTACAGAGAGAAACTAAATAAAACAGTTTAACTGTTACAATTGCAATGGACTGCAAGGGCAGTCCACAGAAATCTCTCAAATGGATTAATCTTGGGGAAATTCAGCAGAGTATCAGGCAGTTTGTTTAACCAGCCAGTGGCCCTAACAGCAAATGACTACTTGCCCAGTTGAGTATACTGGAAAGGAGGCTTAAGTGCATTCCTTGCCATATTTCTGATGTTTTAATGGTTGGAGCTTGTATGGAAACAATTTGTTAAAGCAGGGAGTGTTAGGCCTAGGAGTAGAGATGCAGTGAAATTTGAATCTGCCGGCGAAGTGGACGCGAAGTGGCCACTTCACGTCCGTGGAACACTACGTGAAGTGGGCACTGAAAGGTGCTTACTTCGTGTCATTATTATTGCCACTTCGCATTGCCATTATGCCTTAATGCGAAGTAAGGTGAAGTGAAAAGAGGATAGGCAGCCCCCCACACATCACATGGCTTACAGTACTGTAAGTCACATGCTTTAGCCAGGCAGGAAGGAAGTGAGTCAGAGAAGCAGTTTCACTTTCTCCTTTGCATTCGTAGAGGGAGAAGGCTTGTGAGAGAGCAGTGTAGGAGTCAGTGACAAAGTGCTTATTGCCTTTGTAAAACAAAAGCTTTTTTAAAAGCTATCTTTATTTAGTTTTTGTATTGTGTTTGTGATTTTTTTTTGGTAGTTAATTTTTTTTTTGTAAGTGCTGTTTTGTTTTGTGTGTGTGTGAGTGACTGTGTGTGTGTGTGTGTGTGTGTGTGTGTGTGTGTGTGTGTGTGTGGACTTGTGTGGGAGGGATGGATGTGGATCCTGGAGAAGGTGAGTCGCTGGCCCATGGGCATGGTCAGAGGGGAGTGTGGACCTTTGGGGGGCGGGGCGGTCATATCACGCTGGACCGCTCCCGACTCCTGGGTATTGCTTCCCCCCATGTTCAGGCAACAGGAGCAGCAGCAGCACCAGTGCCACCAGTGGCTGCGGTTCATCCACCTTCTCCTCCACTACCACCACCACCAGCACCAGTAGCAGCAGCTGTAGGGGCTCCAGCAGCACCACCTCCACAGCCACAGGAGGAACTCTGTGGAGGGGGAGACAGCACAGTGGTGGTGTGCCATTTGTGTGGTGTGGTGGTTCACCGTAGCCCCATGGGACACATTTGGGGACCGGTGACCAGCGCACTTACATGCTGAACCACCACAGGGAAGAGTGGCAGGCAGCCATGGAAGGGGCCAGGCGTCCACCTGCTGCCCCTTCTGTGGCAGTGGCCAAGGGTGCTGCTGAAGTGGGATTTGTGCCTTGTCACCACCGCAGCAGGAGGAGGGCTAGTACAGCATCTGCTCCACCACCACCACCACCACCACCACCAACACAGCCACCAGCATCACCACTATCACCACCACTACCTGGATTCCCTGCTGCAGTGGACCCCGGCACAGTCCCTGCTACACAGTCTGACATCGCTCTGGTGTGGGCAGCTCCTGAAGAAAATAATAAGCAGTTCGGTGCTTTGCAGCAGCAGGTGAAAAGAACAGAACAACAGCAGCAGCAAATAGTTTCAGTGCTGCACCTGCTGCTGGACCACCACGGCATCCCACAGCCACAGTAAGTTATGGGATTGTTTTCTCCACCCCACCCCACTACTGTGTTGTACTGTTTTTGTGTGTTTTTTCTTTGTTGTTGTTTAATCATACACATTTTCCCTTCCAGGGGAATCTTTCTTACACCACATAGTGCAATACATTTGTGTGAAAACTGCCCGTAATTTCATTACAGTGTGTCATGTGACAGAGGAATTCCCGTTCTGAAAATCTGCCCACGTTCTGCCTCCCTTCTCAGCAATGTTAGGACGTGATGGCAGGGACAGCGCGTGTGCGTGCTCCTTACAGTGAATATCAGATTGTCTGGCAGCTTTCCGAATGTTTCTTTATGTTATAATGGTCAGTTTGTGGTGAAACATGGGCACATTTACAGTAAGAAGAGTCTTGTTAGTGGAAACATTCCCACATTTCACCACAAAGTCAACCTTATAACATAAGGAAACATTGATATAGCTGCCAGGTATTCACTATAGTGGAGCATGCACCTGCACTCTCCTGGCATCTCATCCTAATGTTGCTGAGAAAGGGGGGCAGAATGTGGGTGGCTTTTCTGATCGGTAATTCCTCCATCACATGACACACTGTAATGAAATTATGGGTGGTTTTCACAGAATCATATTGCACTCTGTGGAGCAAGAAATATTCCAGTGGGAGTAATGCCCCCACATATTAGTTTATGTGCATCACCATAACTATGTAATGTGGTGAATCTCTGTAAAGCAGCAGCGTAACAATCTGTTGAGAACTCTGACCTATATTTTTTAATGCTGTGTTACAACTTCCTTTACTTACATCCTGACAGACTGGAATGATACGCAAATTTGAAGTAGTTGAGTCTGCTGTGCTGCCTTTTTTTGTGTATGAAATAATGAAAGGAGCATTCCTTTTAAATTGGTGCTGACCAGGTCTTCGCCATTGTTTTCCTCTGCTTTTCTCCATCACATCAATTAGTTGTTATATATCACTTCAGTTGTTAATTAACAGTTATGCAGCAGGCAGTGTTTTATGACACCACGAAACAATAGTTATTGAAAAGCAGCTGCAAATAAATACAAACCTGGTCCGAACAATATTGGAAGGCGTGCTCATTTTTTTTTATACATGAAAAAAAGTAGTCACGTAAGTAAAGCAGACATAAATTGTGAAAAGAGGCATATCATTCAAGTCACAACTCGGAGGTAACTACTGGTGGCTGTGGCAATGTAAAGTAGCATAAAAAAGTACAGTTCAAAACTGTCAGGAGACTCAGAACATTCTTGCAATGCTGCTTTAATTGTAAAAATGTCAGTATGACATCATGAGCTCACAGCAACAATCACAGAACACACAAAAGAGGCACAGAATCCCCAGACTTTTTCTGCAGGCCAAAAATGCATCCTGTTTGTGTGCAGAAAATTGACAAGTGTTAACACAGTGAAATGAGAGTGTTTCAGCACATACAAAGTCCCCCAGAATTAATGGCACACTCAGTCATGCGCACAAAAGTAGCACAGAGTTCCCAGATCTTTTCTGCCGGCCCAAAATGCATCCTGCTTGTGCGGAGAAAATTGACAAGTGTTAATACAGTGGAATGAGAGTGTTTCAGCACAAAGTCCCCCAAAATTAATGGCGCACTCAGTCATGCGCATAAAAGTGGCACAGAGTCCCCAGATTTTTTCTGCAGGCCCAAAATGCATCCTGCTTGTGTGCAGAAAATTGACAAGTGTTAACACAGTGGAATGAGAGTGTTTCAGCACATACAAAGTCCCCTAGAATTAATGGCGCACTCAGTCATGCACACAAAAGTGGCACAGAGTCCCCAGATTTTTTCTGCCAGCCCAAAATGCATCCTGCTTGTGTGTAGAAAATTGACAAGTGTTAACACAGTGGAATGAGAGTGTTTCAGCACATACCCCTGTATAAAATGATGACTGTGACCGTCGTGTTGCTGGTCCAATGTGTTCTGTGAGACAATTCCAGCAAATGGAATGTGATAATCTCAACTGGATTGAAGGATGCACTTTGACTGTACACTAATAGTAGCCTTGGTGAGTAATATATATATATATATATATATATATATATATATGTATATATAGATATATGGTTGTGTTGTGTATTTCGTAGGTGAGGAGGGTAGTTGACATGGACATGTACTCATGGTATTGTTCTGCATCACAGGTCACACAGAAACTGTTGGTGTGCACATTCCAGTGATCAATGAGAATTTTTTGTGCTGAAATTGGAAATGGATAACGCTCAAGCACATGAAGGTAAGTATTTTTTTTTGTGGGGTGGGGGGAATCATATTTGTAGGTTTGTCTCTAATGGTTTCTTATTTTGTTACTTCTTCACAGATATTATCAGCATCCTTCTGGAGTCCGGTTGTTAGGATGGCCATGGTCATCTAATGAAATGACTTCTGCGTGTTGCATGTGTGCCCAAGCTCAGGGGAGGGGGTGCCTGATGTTGAAGAACTTTTTTGGATAGGGCCGCTTTGACAGAACAACAAAGCATCTGGAATTTCCTTAAAAAAGAAATGAATAACTTCTTACAACTTAATCGTTATGTGTCCCTCCCTGGTTCTAAATCTCAATCTAAAGTCAAGTTACTTTTCAAACCCATATTTTGTCAACTAACACAACCTGTGTGCAATGTTTGCTGCAGTCTTTAAAAACAATGAAATGGATGAAATAAAATCTTCATACTTACCAGAATAGATTTCACATGGATATTACATCACTTCTTCTCTGCACGGTACAGCTACAGTACCATTCCCAATGAGTTTTAGCAACGGAACCTTTTTTTGTTACCCTATAAAAGAAACAAAAGAAGTGTACTGTATGTGTTTTACTATTGTGGTTCTGAAAAGCTACAGAAAACAAAACATACAACTAAAGGAAGTGAAGCAGCTTAACAAACATGAGTACACATACTCACTTTATGGTTTAAATATTAAGAAGCTTTGTGTCTCTGGCTGATGGATGTGGTGGTCCGGACAGACTCAGGCTCAGTGGTGGCAGTGGCTAACATCAGTCCCAGTGGTGGTGGTTTGGGGGGTAGACAGACTCACAGTGGCAGTGGTAGCAGTGGCTAATATCATTCTCGGTGGTGGTAGTGGTTCGGAGGGCAGACAGAATCATGGTGGCAGTGGTGGCAGTAGCTAACATCAGTCCCAGTGGTAGTGGTCCGGGGTCAGACAGACTCATGGTGGCAGTGGCTAACATCAGTCCCGGTAGTGGTGGTTCGGGAGGCAGACAGACTTATGGTGGCAGTGGTGGCAGTGGCTAACATCATTCCTGGTGTTGGTGGTCCAGAAGTCAAACAGACTCATGGTGGCAGTGGCTAACATCAATCCCATTGGTGGTGGTCCAGGGGTCAGACATATTCATGGTGGCAGTGGCTAACATCAGTCCCGGTGGTGGTGGTCTGGGGGTCAGACAGACTCATGGTGGCAGTGGCTAACATCAGTCCTGGTGGTGGTTGTCCGAGGGGCAGACATACTCTTGGTAGCTGTGGTGGCAGTGGCTAACATCCGTCCTAGTGGTGGTGCTCCTGGAGTCAGACAGACTCATGGTGGCAGTGACTAACATCAGTCCCAATGGTGGTGGTCCGGGGTGGCAGACATGCTTATGGTGGCAGTGGTGGCAGTGGCTAACATCAGTCCTGGTGTTGGTGGTCCAGGGGTCAGACAGACTCATGGTGGCAGTGGTTAACATTAGTCCTGGTGGTGGTGGTGGTCCGCGGGTCAGACAGACTGATGGTGGCAGTGGCTAACATCAGTCCTGGTGGTGATGTTGGTTCGGGGGGCAGACAGAATCAAAGTGGCAGTGGTGGCAGTGGCTAACATCAGTCCCTATGGTGGTAGTCCAGGGGTCAGACAGACTCATGGTGTTAGTGGTGGCAGTAGCTAACATCAGTCCAAGTGGTGATGGTCTGGGGGTAAGACAGACTCATGGTTTTAGTGGCTAACATCAGTCCCGGAGGTGGGTGGTCCGAGGGTCAAACATACTCATGGTGGTAGTGGCTAACATCAGTCCCAGTGGTGGTGGTCCGGGGGTCAGACAGACTCATAGTGGCAGTGGTGACAGTGGCTAACATCAGTCTTGGTTGTCTGGAGGTCAGACAGACTCATGATGGCTGTGACTAATTTCAGTCCCAGTGGTGGTGATCCGAGGGGCAGACATACTCATGGTGGCAGTAGTGGCAGTGGCTAACATCAGTCCCGGTGGTGGTGGTGGTTTGGGGGGCAGACAGAATGATGGTTGCAGTGGTGGCAGTGGCTAATATTAGTCCTGATGGTGGTGGACTGGGGAGAACAGACTCATGGTGGCAGTGGCTAACATCATTCCGGTGGTGGTGGTCGGTGATGAGACAGACTCATGGTGGCAGTGGCTAACATCAGTCCCTGTGGTGGTGATCCAGGGGCAGACATACTCATGGTGGCAGTGGTGACAGTGGCTAACATCAGTCCGGTGGTGGTGGTTTGTGGGCAGACAGAATGATGGTGGCAGTGGTGGCAGTGGCTAACATTAGTCCTGGTGGTAGTGGTCTGGAGGCAGACAGACTCATGGTGGCAGTAGCTAACATCAGTCCTGGTGGTGGTGGTCCGGGGGTCAGACAGACTCATGGTGGCAGTGGCTAACATCAGTCCTGGTGGTGGTGGTCTGGGGGTCAGACAGACTCATGGTGGCAGTGGCTAACATCAGTCCTGGTGGTGGTGGTCCTGGGGTCAGACAGACTCATGGTGGCAGTGACTAACATCAGTCCCAGTGATGGTGGTCCAGAGGGTAGACATGCTCATGGTGGCAGTGGTTGCAGTGGCTAACATCAGTCCTGGTGTTGGTGGTTCAGGGGGCAGACAGAATCATGGTGGCAGTGGTTGCAGTGGCTAACATCAGTCCCTGTGGTGGTGGTCTGGTGGACAGACAGATTCATGGTGACAGTGGCTAACATCAGTCCAGGTGGTGGTGGTCCACGGGTCAGACAGACTCAAGGTGGCAGTGGCTAACATCGGTCCCAGTGCTGGTGGTCTGGTGGTCAGACAGACTCATGGTGGCAGTGGTGGCAGTGGCTAACATCTTTCCTGGTGGTTGTGGTCTGGGGGTCAGACAGACTCATGGTGGCAGTGGCTAACATCAGTCCTGGTGTTGGTGTTCCGGAAGTCAGACAGACTCATGATGGCAGTGGTGGCAGTGGCTAACATCAGTCCCGGGGTAGGTGGTTCAGGGGTCAGACAGACTCATGGTGGCAGTGGCTAACATCAGTCCCGGAGGTGGGTGGTCCGAGGGTCAAACATACTCATGGTGGTAGTGGCTAACATCAGTCCCAGTGGTGGTGGTCCGGGGGTCAGACAGACTCATAGTGGCAGTGGTGACAGTGGCTAACATCAGTCTTGGTTGTCTGGAGGTCAGACAGACTCATGATGGCTGTGACTAATTTCAGTCCCAGTGGTGGTGATCCGAGGGGCAGACATACTCATGGTGGCAGTAGTGGCAGTGGCTAACATCAGTCCCGGTGGTGGTGGTGGTTTGGGGGGCAGACAGAATGATGGTTGCAGTGGTGGCAGTGGCTAATATTAGTCCTGATGGTGGTGGACTGGGGGCAGACAGACTCATGGTGGCAGTGGCTAACATCATTCCCGGTGGTGGTGGTCCGGTGGTCAGACAGACTCATGGTGGCAGTGGCTAACATCAGTCCCTGTGGTGGTGATCCAGGGGGCAGACATACTCATGGTGGCAGTGGTGACAGTGGCTAACATCAGTCCCGGTGGTGGTGGTTTGTGGGGGCAGACAGAATGATGGTGGCAGTGGTGGCAGTGGCTAACATTAGTCCTGGTGGTAGTGGTCTGGAGGCAGACAGACTCATGGTGGCAGTAGCTAACATCAGTCCTGGTGGTGGTGGTCCGGGGGTCAGACAGACTCATGGTGGCAGTGGCTAACATCAGTCCTGGTGGTGGTGGTCTGGGGGTCAGACAGACTCATGGTGGCAGTGGCTAACATCAGTCCTGGTGGTGGTGGTCCTGGGGTCAGACAGACTCATGGTGGCAGTGACTAACATCAGTCCCAGTGATGGTGGTCAGAGGGCAGACATGCTCATGGTGGCAGTGGTTGCAGTGGCTAACATCAGTCCTGGTGTTGTGGTTCAGGGGCAGACAGAATCATGGTGGCAGTGGTTGCAGTGGCTAACATCAGTCCCTGTGGTGGTGGTCTGGTGGACAGACAGATTCATGGTGACAGTGGCTAACATCAGTCCAGGTGGTGGTGGTCCACGGGTCAGACAGACTCAAGGTGGCAGTGGCTAACATCGGTCCCAGTGCTGGTGGTCTGGTGGTCAGACAGACTCATGGTGGCAGTGGTGGCAGTGGCTAACATCTTTCCTGGTGGTTGTGGTCTGGGGGTCAGACAGACTCATGGTGGCAGTGGCTAACATCAGTCCTGGTGTTGGTGTTCCGGAAGTCAGACAGACTCATGATGGCAGTGGTGGCAGTGGCTAACATCAGTCCCGGGGTAGGTGGTTCAGGGGTCAGACAGACTCATGGTGGCAGTGGCTAACATCATTCCTGGTCTTGGTGGTCTTGGGGGCAGACATACTCATGGTGGCAGTGGTGGCAGTGCTTAACATCAGTCCCTGTTGTGGTGGTCCGGGGTCAGACAGACTAATGGTGGCAGTGGCTAATATCAGTCCCAGTGGTGATGGTCCAGGGGGCAGACAGACTCATGTTGGCAGTGGCTAACATCAGTCCTGGAGGTGGTGGTCTGGGGGTCAGACAAACTCATGGTCGCAGTGGCTAACATCATTCCCAGTGGTGATGGTCTGGGGGGGCCAGCCACCTTTTAAAAACTTCAGTTGAAACCTGCCGACAATAACCACATCATCATCCTCATAACGAAAGCTGCCTCACAGTCATCGATGTGTGAAGTCTGACCACCGGGAAATTCTTTCTCCATTGTGTAGTCATTTACGTCAGTGATGGGCCGTTTCAGGCAGCCACTGCCAGTGACACCTGGATGCCAGGATTTACACATCAGCAAGACCACCAAGACTAGGCCGGGGTATGAATACTAAGGTTGCAGTCTGTGCTGGTATGTGCCTCTCATTAATTTTAATGAATGTTAGCAAACTATCATTTGCAGGAGACAGAATTGTCCGACGATCCCTGACTATTGCACCTGCTGAGCTGAATACCCTCTCAACACTTACACTGGAGGGTGCACATGTAAGGTACTTCAGTGCCACTGCAGTCAGCTCTGGCCAGTCACTTACCTTTCCACTCCAGTAGAAAAGAGGATCTTCAGTTATTGTCAGATGCCTGTTTTCAGACAAATATGACTCAACTATTCTTTGTGCTGCACTAAGTCCAATTGTTGATGCATCATCCTGTTCTCCCGAATCAATTATTTCACAAATACCCACTTGGGACAAAGCCTCCCAAAGCAGGTTGACGCCAGCCACGTTGGATGACAGACCACCTGGAACTGCAGTCCCCTTCCCCTTGCAGGATATGCTTGATGGTCCTCCAGGTACACCTTCAGCTGGATTATGCTGCTGAGGTTTGCTGACCTTGGCATGTGACTTCTGTGCCCCATGAACCAAGTGCACCAATTGACCACTGATATTTTTTACCTGTTCAGGCCCTCCCTCCAGTACTGATGCAATTCCACGTTTGTATCATGGGTCCAGCATTGTTGCTATGGCAAAGTTGTCACTACACTGAATGTTCACAACGTTACAATTCTGGTCGAATACTGTCAGCATGTGTTGCAGAAACATACTGCTACCACCGTCTCCGGCAACATCAAGGCTATGCTGTACATTCACCAATGTCTGCCTCAGCACCCTCAACAGTGGAATTGATTGGCTAATGGAGGCAGACTCACCACTCACTGCTTGTGTGGCATGTTCAAAAGGCTGCAAAATTGTTATTACAGAGTCTATGAGGCGTCACTGTTTGGTCATCATAGACATGGAGGCCCCGGAACTGTCACGGCTAGTGTGCATAACAAGATATTCTGAGATGGCTTTGTATTGTTCATACAACCTCTCTGCCATGTATAAAGTGGAGTTCCATCGGGTGACAAGTTCCTGCTTCAAGTGGTGCTGAGGCAGGTTGTTTTGTATCTGCTACTGCCGCAGCTGGTCACGGGCCTTTCCAGATCTTGAAAAGTGAGAGCAGATACGTTGTGCAACAGTCAGCATTTCCTTTATATCAGGGTGTTGCAGAAACTCCTGAACCAAAAGATTTAAACAGTGAGCCATGCATGGAACACGAAAAAAGCCACCATTTGTGATGCATTTCACCACAATTGACCCATTGTTACTTGCTATGAACCCAGCTCTCAGGGACAGAGGCTTTAGCCATCTGTCAATTTCAGTCAGTACCATGTCTAACATCTTCTCACCAGTGTGTGAACAGGTCACATTGAGCATAGCAATCATTGCATGCTGTTGAATTCCTGGAAGATTGCTACCATGACAATCCACCTTACTGCACTGATTAGTCACACTACCAACATCACAAACAACCCCCAGCACCTGCGCCCAGTGTGCAGTTATACACATA
The DNA here is from genome assembly GCA_016271365.2 of Neoceratodus forsteri. Lineage (NCBI taxonomy): Eukaryota > Metazoa > Chordata > Ceratodontiformes > Ceratodontidae > Neoceratodus > Neoceratodus forsteri. The sequence continues at coordinate 574,379,144 of CM057449.1, read as the reverse complement.
TATGAACTCCCCGCTATTTTGCCACTTGTCCACATATCCATACTTATATGGAAGAATGGAGAGGAGGAATGTTGAAGGGCATGTCTTACTGAGTCTGAGACAGTGCGGAACAACTCGGGGACAGCACCAGTAGAAAAGTATGTCCTGGATGGGACTTTCCATATTGGACAGGCACATGCAGCAAACCGCCGGAACCCAGACCTCCACAAAGGAGAAGGGCAAAAGATCAATTTCCAGCATTTCCACTACAGCAGCTTTGAGTTCACGTGACACTGTATGATTCGTGGGGTATTTTATTTATTTATTTATAAATAAAATACGGGTATTTCAGCTTATGCACAAAAACACTCTGTAATGTGGGCTGACAAACATTTTACATGGGGTGTATTGATCACAAATGGTTGTGCTCTGTGATGAATGGCATTGGCAGGGGGTGGAGTGTGGACATTTGATGAAAACAGTTGCACAGATGATGATGAAAAAACCCAGAAATGCTGTTATTTTGCCAGATTTGCCAACCAGGGTTGATGTACCACTTGCACTAGACATACTGCATTCACCACCACCACAAAAACTGTTACTCTCGCCAACACTGGATAACTTTTCAAAGTCATTGTTGTCCTCCACCTGTAGTAATCCTCTGCTCTTATTACCACACTACTGCACATGTTTAATTTCCTACTGGGCTTAGCAGTCATGGAAGGGGATAACATGCTGGCTATGGTTGCCATTGATGCGGGTGAATGCACCACTGTGGTATTAGCTGACAGCTTGTGCTGGGTCCACAGTGCCAAGTGCCTATTCTTAAGATGTGTGTGCTGTCCTCCTGTGCCCAGATGGCTCCCCTTTTACCTCAACTCGCACGCACATGGCAAACCTGGCAGATTGGAACTGAATCATCATTTGCATCTTGAACAAATAAATCCCAAACAAGGGATTGTGATGCTCTGCTTTTAACATGTCCATGATGTGGCTTATTTAAGTCCGTTATTGTAAGTACTGAAGTGTGGGGAGGCAAGTGATGTTTCGGGCACTGCACACCTGGACTGCAACTAACCACCACGACTACCTATTATATTGATTACTGAGTCATCATCATCATCAACTAAAACCGGTAGATCACAAGTTTTTATGGGGGGTGGGGATTTTTGCAAACAGACTCAGACACAGCCACTTTTCATTTCTTTCTCTCCGGTTCCCAACTGGGGTCAATTACATCATCATCATATTCATCAACGTCACACACATCCACATCTTCTGCTTGGATGCTAGCATGTGGACTGCATGTTGCGACAACAGCAACATCATCATCATCATCATCACCACATTCATCATCAGCATCTACACCACCATCACCTGATATTTTTTCACCACACTGTGAATCACTGCATGGAAAATGCGTGACGTTAAGTGCCACGGTGGATGGGATATCACATTGTATGCTATCGTTGACATGATTATAAGAATCCTCAGGTTCAGTTAATAGGATGTTACTGGGAAGTATGACATCATCTACTCTGCCACTCCTTTGCACTGCTTCACACTCAATATTTTTGGATATGCTACACTGGTCGGAATTAGAACTTGATGCAACAATACTAATACGACCTCCACCACCACTAACACCAGTAACACTAACACCACCAGCTGGGAAAACATCATCTCCTCCAACCATAAGTGAAGCTACTGATTGGGCTGTAAAAAACATTGCAGGAGAAATACCTTTCCTCACAACACCAATGCACTTCTGCATCTGCGTACTAATACTACGCCCACAGACCATCTTACTGCCAACATTGCCATGGCGAGAAATAGCTTTGCTTGCACATCTCTTTGTAGGCATTTTTGGGGGATCAACCACAAATATTATAACCAAATTCAGATTTTTGTTATAAGTTCACTCTCTGATTGGAGGGACACTGGATGTGAAGCCAAATAAACAACTGTGGCTTCAGCAACAGATAAGAGACTACTCTGAGACTGTCACAGAATTAAAACAACTTCAGTAACCAGTGGTGCTGATGAGGTCACAAATACAGTCCAATCTGGTAAAAAATACCTTTTGAATGTGGGGGGAGGGGCACTTAATGCAGACAGTGCTGATTTTTATGGCACTACAAGCAGCAAAACTAAGAACAGATACCACGATCGCAGTACAAAATCAGGCAGCTGCAGTGGATAGTAGGTTCACACTGCTGCTACTGCAATTACACTAGTCTGTGGCACAATAAAAGGTATATTAGTTGATGCATGAAGCACTGTACATACACTCACACACAGAACAGTTTGTGTTCAATGCTGAACGAGTAATGCGTAGCAAATGCAAAAGTTCAGTACTATGCCACGTTACGTATTCTAAATGTGTAATGTAAACAACCTGAACCTATGAACTGCTGCAGCACATTCACACAACAAACAGCAAGAACATTTCTACTATTACTGACACTATTACTGTGTGTACATTCACACAGTCGGTGATATAACAAAAATATAACCAAAAAACTAAGAAATCACTATTTCTGCAGCTTAAATCTACCTACACCACAGATACACCCCTCCCCCAAAGTACTTTCACCACACACAATCAGTGTTGTAAATTAACATTCAAAATCCACACAAAAACAAAAACGCTCGATGATATGAGCACAGGATGATTTCCTACAATCAATGACAGGAGCGCACCCCCCTCCCCCGAGGAGCCTGGAGGTTGCGAGGGCCAGTCCCTGAAGCCCTCCCTGCTGGCGGTCACAAGAAGCTGTGCACCAGGAGTGCACCCCCATCCCCCGAGGAGCTTGGAGGTCGCGAGGGCCAGTCCCTGAAGTCCTCCCTGCCGGCGGTCACAAGAAGCTGTCCACAAGGTAATTGCCTCTGTTCCCACTCTCCTGGCTGCAATCGCGACCATTTCCCAGGACTGCTGTTGGGATCTGCTTCTTGGCGCCTTTTTTGAAAGCTGCACAGTAAAGCCACCGAACTCGATCCATTTCTGCTGCCCAAGGCTGGGACAGAACCCAATTTTACCCTGCTCAGGCAGAACAGTAACTCTAGCTGAATTGTGTTACCAAATGCTGCACCCACTCTGGGAAAGCTGCCGAAAACTCAGAGTTTCTGGTAGCAAGCTGTGACTGAATTAATTCCTCCCTGCACAAGCTGTACTGTGTGATTTAGTATTTATCATTTAATTTGGGCTAACTGCACATGTAAATCCGCTTAAACTCGGAGTTTCTGCTGCTAAATAAGTTGTAACCTACACATGCTGACCTGGGAAGTTTGGAAAGAGTAACTGTTAAGATTGAATTGTGTTCAGAGCAGACATTACAGCACTTACGTTGCCTGATTATGGTAGAAGTGTTAAATTTCGACTCCTGAGTCACAGCATAGCCCTAAGCCCATTTGCTGTGCTTTTCCCAGTCCCGGCTGCCCACCCCAACACTAATCCCTTCTCCCATTAAGCTGCCTATTTAACCTCCCTCTCTTTCCTCTCCCACAGGAGCGCACCCCTCCCCGAGGCCTGGAGGTCGCGGGCCAGTCCTGAACCCCTCCCTGCCAGCGGTCACAAGAAGCTGTCCACAAGGTAATTGCCTCTGTTCCCACTCTCCTGGCTGCAATCGCGACCGTTTCCCAGGACTGCTGTTGGGATCAGCTTCTTGGCGCCTTTTTTGAAAGCTGCACAGTAAAGCCGCTGAACTCAATCCGTTTCTGCTGCCCAATGCTTAGCCCCGGCGAATGCTGCGCGTTCAGGTGCCCACCACCCTTGGTCGGCTCGCGAATTTATAGCTAGGTTTGGTCAGGTGACTGGCTGAAAATAACCTATCAGCCCACTTTTCCAGCTGCAGGTTAAACAAAATCAACACTAGAGGCCGCTGCTATGCACTCAGATTCTCTACATTCAAAATGCTATCCTGCTATAGCAGCCCTCCTGACTTCCAGGATCATACAGCAGGCTCAGCAACCCCCAGAGGCACCTAAACTATTTTCAATAACTTTCATACAAACCATCCTACCTATGATTACTTGAAACCTTGCTCCAGCCTCTCCACATAAGCCTTGGCGATAATGCTGGCTTTTAACTCGCACACTCAACTAAACACATACACTCACACAGGATCCTCGCTGTACCTCAGCTCTCTCCCCATCCAGACCCCAACCCCCACCCCTTGTAATCCACAAATCAGACCCCCTCACTCTTCCCACCATTTTAGCCAGTATCACTCCCAGTCTCCCTGTCCCCACCTCCAATGCAAAAAGTCCTACACCCTACCAAACCCAGCGCCACTTGTCCAAACTCTGTAGGTTAGCCCTTCTATGGCAAGCCCTACTACTTCTCTTATTATCTGGCAATATCCACCCCAACCCTGGTCCACCCTGCACTGTGGCCCCATCTAGCAGACCAAGTGGGAGCCTTGTGCTAGCTACTCTTAATATATGTAGCCTACCAAAAAAACACACATCCCTCCAAGGCTGGATTGCCCAGCATGCACCTGACATCTTAGCCCTATCTGAGACCTGGCTCTCTGAAAGAATACCAAATGAGGCTGTCTGTCTCAGTAATTATTCCATCTTCCGGGCTGACAGGTCCAGCAAGAGAGGAGGCGGGTGTGCAATCTATGTTAAATCCTCTCTTCATGCCACTGAAGTACAAACCCCTATACCACAATATGGTGCCCAGACACTAACAGTTAAACTTAGTCTGGGTACTAAGACCCTCCACATCACTGCGGCCTGTATCCTCCCGAGCAACCAAAAACTCGCATTTGACTCTATCCTCCACAGTATCTCACACATACCCAACGCTAGTGAAGTTATCATTATGAGAGATTTTAATGTCAATTGGCTAACCCCTGCCTCATCCAGCTTCAAAGACACTGCCCTGTCTTACGATCTTACCCAACTCATCACCTCTCCCACCAGAAGTGACAATAGAACAGGGACATTCACCCTTTTAGACCTCATCTTTACCAACAGGCCACGGAACATCTCCAAAGCCACTGTGCTCCCAGACACTATCAGCGACCACTCCCCAGTGACCTGCTGGTGGTCAGGAAAATTACCCCATGCCCCCCCATAATCACCTGGCAGAGGCAACTGATAAGAGGAGGCTTAGAGAAGCTCAAAACCCACCTAGCTACGAGCAATTGGCTCCCCATCTACACCACGCAGTCTGTAGATCTGGCTCTCTCCCACTTTATAACCATTTTCAACACGGCCTGTGACATTTTCGCTCCCCTCTCCAAGCAAGTAGTGAAAACCAGAACCACACCCTGGATCACCACCTCACTACTTAACCAGCTCCAATATAGGGATAACCTATGGCTTAAGGCACTTGACTCCCAAAACGCCCAGGATAGACAACTCTACCGTGAGGCCCTCAACAAATGTACCTGGGCCCTAAGACAGGCGAAAGCCACTTACTACCAACATACCCTCACCACCTCTTGGGAGATGGTAAAAATTTTGGAGCAATATAAGGAACTCAATGGTAAATCCCATTCACCACACCCACCCAGCTTACAATAAATGGGAGATCCAGGATCCTTCCTCTATCGCCAAAGCCCTCAACTCTGCCTTCTTGGACCTCTCCATATTTACCCCCTAACTATTTCTACACTATCCCCCACCTCCCACTGATACCTCGAGTAACAACAATATTATACCCCTTCGGTTGAGGTTATTTCCTGCCTCGAGGCAAAACACTACATTTCTAAAGCTATTGCCAATACACGGCACAGCAATGATTCCCTAGATCTAAAACTCATTAGGCTGACCCTGGATGTCACACTACCCCATCTCACTAAAATTCTCAACCTCTCTTTATGCCTAGGTCAGTTCCCCACAACCTGGAAAAGAGCCATAATCACTCCCATTCTGAAGAGCGGCGACCCCACCAACACAACCAACTATAGACCAATTTTGTTACTTCCTCCTCTCTCCAAGGCCCTGGAGAAAATAGTGTCGGACCAACTATCAGAACACCTGACTAAACACAACCTTCTTTGCCCGGAACAGCACGGATTCCGGTCTGGCCACAGTACTGTCACAGCTCTTACTGAGCTCACCTCATTCATCCATGAGGCCCTCGACCAAGGCTCTATATCAGGCAATCTATGTGGATCTGACCAAGGCATTTGACATGGTCAGTCATGAGCTATTGCTTTATGTTCTTCCACAACTTAATGTGGTCCCAGAGGCTACTGCCTGGTTCAAGGACTGCCTAACAGACTGGTCACAGCAAGTCAGGATAAATACCACCATCTTCTCCTGTAAAACAGTTTCCTCAGGTGTCCCACAGGTCTATTCTTAGGCCTCTACTATTCACCCTCTTTTAAACTCTCTCCCCAAGTCATATGCGGTAACCTGCTGCTCTCGCTGATGATGTGGTAGTGTTTGGAAACACCACAGCCCAGCCCTCCAACGAGCTCTTCAGGGTTTCTTCAGGGAGCTAGAAACCTGGTTCACTGAACACCGCCTGATCATCAACTATCAAAAAACAAAATCCATGATCTTTGCACACCGACAAAGTCCACACAGCCAGTCAGCTCTCCTAATCAAAAACAAACAAGGCACCCCACTTGAACATGTTACATGTTTAAAATACCTGGGAATTACATTAGACACCTCCCTCTCCTACCATTATCACATACGACTTCTCTCCTCCGCTGTTAACACTAGAGTGGGTATCATCTACAGACTTAAACATTGCTTACCCACCCAGGCCATGCAACTTGCGGTCAGCTCCTCTATCCTCTCCCTAACAGACTATGGGATAGTGATATACGGCTCTGCGGACCCTACAGCCCTTCGTAGCATCAACACTGCTTTAAATAAAGCTTGCCGCCTAGTCACCGGGTGTGACAGATTAACACATACCTGTGAGCTCTACGCTCTGGCTGGTTGGCTAAACTTCCAAGGAAGACTTAAGTACCACTCCTGCGTTCTAGCGAAAAAGATCCATCTCCAGCTGGCACCCATTGGCCTTCTCCCAATAGTCAGCGTAGCCCCCCCAGGCGTAACACTAGACTCGCAGCATCTTCCTCATTCCTGGTCCCCCACTGTAGAACATCCCTTGGGCAAAGATCATTCCACTACCGTGCCCCTCTTTGGCTAAACACTCTACCCCCCCATCTCTCAGACCCTTAGCCTTTCCCAATTCAAATCAGCCCTCAGAGTACAACTCCTGGAGTCAGAAAAATGTGACTGTGGCTAACTTCCTGCCCTCCTCTGGTATTTTCATACCCCCAATAAAATGACACAGGGTACCAATAGATCCCAAGAGTCAGCATCATTTACCTCTCTGACAAGGGTTATCCTGTATTGATGCCTCACTACCACCAGTTAACTAAGATTATGCCTGGACTGCACTTGCAGTACTGTTTCTAATTTCTACCTGTTTACTGTGCGTTCTCTGTATTTGTCTACCCTCCACCCTCTGTAACCGACGTGGAGCCTTCGCAAAAGAGTCTGTGACTCAAAGGATTGTAATTCCGATTGTATCCAATAAATAAATAAAAATAAATAAAGTTGGATCCCAAAAAAAAACACAAAAATGCTTTCTGAACAGCTTTTACAAGATTCCTGTCACAGACAGCTATCAGAGCACACTGTCTTCTGCTCCTTCCTACTCATACTACCCTGAACTTGACACTGTGCAGATCAATATAGAGCTCATGTGACCTAAAATCCCATGAATCACTGCAAAATTTGCCTTTGGAGCTCAAAAACAAGGCGAAGTGAGGCGAAGTGCACTGCCTGCAATGCACTTCACCTTAAATTTGGCAGAGTAGTGGTCTGGGAGGTGGAGTAATGCAAAGTCATTGTTTCCAATGGACTTTGCGTTCCTCATTATAATGCGAAGTACTCCGTTTTGCATTGCAGAGCACTCAGTGAATCCGCCTTTGTATTGCAAATCGGTTCGCAGAGCAGATTGAGCCCACTTTGCCCACCGCTACCCAGGAGCATCTTTTTGACTAATAAACAAATCTGGAGCTTTATTCTACAGGATAAAGGTAGTCAGTTAGTGAGTGCATAAAGGATACAACTATGAGTGCCGTTACCTGTTGTCACTAATGTCAATCTATGCAATTCTGTTATATGGTGTAACTGCTGCTTTTGTATTTGTTTTACTACAATTGTTAGTACCTCCTGTAATAAGTTGTTCCTCCTAAGTTGCCTTGTATGTATCTTGTAAGTTCTGTACTCTCCCGGGTCGTTCCTGAAAATAGGCATATTACTTGTCTAGTGTACCTACCCGGTAAACAAAAGCTAAATAAAATAAAGTACAAAACGGCATGCCTTATTACAGATCCGCTTTACTCTGTAGTACCATGTCACAGGCAGGTGTATAGACAGGGAGGTCATAATCTGGAAGTGACAGAATGGAGCTGGCTACAATAAGGCATCTAGCGTCCTCAGGGAGATTGTCCAGTTATGATACCGGGCACCCAGTCTCCTGTTAACTATGGTCACCAGACTGCCAACATGGGGGGCAAAAGATAAGGTGTTATCCAGAGTTATTCCAAGATATTTAAAGGTCTCCACCTGTTCAAGGTTTTGTCCCTGGCAATTTCGAATGACAAAGAGTGGAACTTTCCTCTTCTGTGAAAGACTAGATAAGAGCATGGTCTTTATTTTTTTTGTAATTGAGAACCAGTTTGCTATTGGAGAATTAGCTTTCTTGTTACCTGAAGTTATATTGGGAGAGCGGAGGTAAGTTTGACAAGGTCAGGGTTTTTGGAATAGATGACAGCATCATCAGCATAGGGGAATATATTGGCTATCTGACAAGCATCAGGCAGATGATTTCTGAAGATGCCAAATAGGAGTGGGCCCAAGATGGAGACATGAGGGACACCAAAAGATATTTCACTAGTGTCGGACAAAGATTTATCAATCTTCACACACTGGGAGTGGTTGGTAAGATAACTGTAAAACCAGTCAGCTGTGCTCTGTAATGAACCTAGGCCAAGGCGTTTAAGTAGAAGCTTATGGTTGACCAGGTTGAAGGCCTTAGGAAGGTTGATATATATAGCTCTGATGAGGTCACCATTGTCAAGGGCCTCAAGAACATAGTTGGTGTATTCCAACAGTGCTATGTTGGTACTGTGCAGCTTCCAGAAGTCATGCTGCTCCACACACTGGACACTGCATTTTTTAGCTATGTGACAAGCTGGACAGAGGCTATTCTTTTGAAGCCCTTGGACATGGGGGAATAGAATAGAAATAGGTCTGTATTTGGCAAGGATAGTGCAGTTACCAGTTTTGAAAATTGGTGTAACCAGTGCATATTTCCACTTCTCGAGGAACTGTGAGTAGCACAGGGAAAGTTAAAAATTCTAGAGTTGGGAGGGGGGGGGCCTCTACCACCAGGGCATGAAGTTTCATATCAACCAAATCACTTCCACACCAAGTTTTGCCATGCATCCTACTGATGTATTTCAAGATATCTGTGACTGAAATAGTCTTAAAATAGAAATTAGGGTACCCTGGTTCAGAACTCACCATCTGGGAGGCTACAGAACTGAGTTCCCTGCAAGGGATAAAAGCATGCTCAGTGGGGATAATGGAACTGAGGTCAATAAAGGCTGTTTTGAAGTAACTGGCAATTTTGGTGGGATCAAGGACCTCCCAATCCTCCACCATGAACATTTCAGGAGTGATTTTAACTCCCTTGCCAAGGTGCTTTGAGATGTTGTCCCAGAATCTTTTGCCAGTGCTCCAGTTCTGGGTCTGCTGATCCTTATAGAAGTCAGATCTGGCCATTCTGATCATACTGATGTGCTTATAGTGGGCTTCCTTGTACCTTTGCAGGTGGACAGAGAACCCTGTTTCCCTGGCAAGTGTCCACAGATTGTTCTTATCCCTCATGCAAGCAAGGAGTTCGGGGATGATCTATCCTGACTCTGTTCCTCTTGCCTTACATTTTTTAAAGGGTGCAAATTTATCACAGGCATGTGTGAACACTGAGACAAAGAATTCTAGGGCAGAGTCAATAATGGGAATGGCATCTAAGAAGTTCTGATCAATTTGGGCCAAGTAAGATTTTAATTCATGTACCTTCTTTTTGTTTAGGACTCATCTGACTATGATCTGGGGGAGGGAGGCAATGTCTGTTTAACTGCCCATAAACACTGCAATGGGGAGTTTTCACTTAGGTATCTGGCAGAACTGCGGCAACTTTAACCGTATCAGGGTGTGTAACAATTACCCAATCAAGTACATAGATACATGGTATCCAGTGAACACGGTGACTGCAATTGACCACTTACAAGAACGGCAACTCAGTTATGGCACCTGTGTTCAGGGCTACCTGGCAGGGTAGACATGGATACCTGGGTGGCTGAGGTAGGGTAACAGGAAGCTATGCGCATATACATGTGCACACTTGCAGGGAGGGAGGGAGGGGAGGGGAGGGAGGTATGTGGGAGGGGATGTGGTGGGCAGTTGCTGAGCTGGTCCACTAGCATGGTGGGGAGGGTGGTCGGTTGGGATGTGCAGGATGCAGGGTTCGGATCCGGCATTGGTGCAATTTGTTTTTGCCAGCAGTCGGCTTGTTTTTTTTTAAGTATTTCACCCTCCACCAACATGCACTGCCCTGGAGTTGAGAATCCTTTAGTAGTGGGGTGCGGGGGGCCTTGCCCCCCCCATGGGGGGGTGTTGCAGGGATGCACAGCCCCCCCCATAAAAAAGAATCCCATAGATCTCTGGCGCCTTCTTGCCATTTGCTGCGAATGTGCATCACCAAAATTCTTTTTCCGCGATGTATACTTGCCCAAATGGCGGTCGCTATTCCACGATCACCATTTTGACATAGAACCTAAACACATAGAATTTGTCATCACATAAGGACCACCTGGCCCATCTAGTCTGCTCATTTTTTCTACCTTTAGCTTATGCTGCAGACTAACTGATCTGTGGCTTTCCTACTCTTCCCTTTTTCTAGGATTCCCTTTTGTGTGTCACATGTATTATTGAAATCCTCCACCATTTTTGCCACTACCAACTCTGTGTAAAGGCTGTTCCAAGCATCCATCAACCTCACTGTAAATAAATACTTCCTCACATTACCCCTGAGTCTTCCTTCCTCTATCTTCATCTCATGTCCCCTATTTCTTGCCCATCTTCTTTTATGAAAGATGCTACCCTCCTGTCCCTTATTGATCCCTTGAAGGTACAGTAAAGCCTTCCAGGATTAAATGCAGTGTCACAGGTTTACTGCATGACAAAAGGGATTAACTCCTATTAAAGTTGTATTTTTTGCTGTAGTACTTCTACTGCAGAATTCTGCAGTGCTGCACTTCATCCTGGTGGGCTTCACTGTATTTATACATTTCAATTATGTCCCCCCTCACTCTTCACATCCCTACAGAATACATATTGAGGTCTTTCAGCCTTTCCTCATATGACTTCTGGTGCAGCCCCAGTACCCTTTTTGTAGCCCTTCTTTGGACTGCCTCCACTCGGTCTATGTCCTTCCTGAGATGCAGCCTCCAAAACTGGACACTATACTCCAGATGAGGTCTCACTAATGATCTGTATAGTGGCATCACCACCTCCTTTTCTGTGCTTGTGATACCTCTCCCCCTGCACCCCAACACCCTGCTGGTCCTTCTGGCTGCATTCTCACACTGTCCAGCCACCTTTAGGTCCTCAGATATAATTATTCCGAGATCCCTCTCCTGTTTGGTGGCCAACAGTACCTCCCCCCCAACACTGAGTACTACTCTTCCAGTTTCCCATAACCTAAGTGCATAATTTTGCACTTCTTTGCATTGAATCTCAACTGCCAAACATTTGACCAATCCTCCAGCTTGCCAGGTCCCTTCTCATTCTTTCCACCCCCCATCTGGCTACCCTATTGCAGATCTTTGTGTCATCTGTAAAGAGGCACGCCTTCCCGTCCAGTCCCTCTGCAATGTCACTTATGAAGACATTAAAGAAGACTGGGCCTAGCACCAGTCCCAGAGGCAGTCCACTGGTCACCTCCCTTTCTATGGACTGAGCACTGTTCACATCCACCCTTTGTGTCTTACTGCTCAGCCAATTTCTAACCCAGTTAACCACCCCGGATCTGACTCCCAGGCTGCTCAATTTGTTTATTAGCCTTTTAAGCGGATAGAATTGAAGGTCTTGATAAAATCCAGGTAGGCCACATCTACCACCTCTCCCTTATTAATCTCTCTTGTCACCCAGTTGAAGAAATTTATCAGATTTGTTTGCCAAGACCTGCCTGCCGTGAAACCATGCTGTCTTGGATCCTGCTGTTCACTGGATTCAAGGTATGTTACAATCTTTTCCTTGAGTAATGATTCCATCTGTGGTGGAGTTAGGTTAAACCTTTGGCTGTGACTGATGGACCACTTTTCTATCTCCTTATTTCCTAGCTACCAAAACTTCTGTTGCACAATAGATAATGCTTTTTTCTTTGCTCCTCTTCTTTTTCCCCCTACCCTAGGTTGGCCACCTAGCATAGCTCTTTAATATCCCTACTAAACTTCCTACTAGTTCTCTCTTTTCATTCTTTTTCCAGTTCCATGCATCCAGTCCCTGGAATGATGCCAAACACCCGGAAAGGTGTTGTGTAAAGTGCATAAGTGCATTTTGTGTACAAAAAACATGAAGGCTATTTTAAATAGTAATACATACAGTTAATAAAGCCTTTTTAAATAAAAAGGATTCAGAAGCCATATAAAACAATAATAATTTAATGATTAGTACAGTTATAAGAAATCCTTAAGGTATTTTCATAAATTCATACTATAAACCTGTTACTCTATAAGGTTCTATGTATGAGGCTGAACAAAAGAATGTGGAATGTTTTATAAACATGCTTAGTCACTGTGGATCAGAGGTACAGAGAGTCAACATCTGTGGAGATATACACTGTACCTTTAACAGAACAAGGAAGTCCCCTGAAACAAAAACCCACTTGGTTTTGAAACAACATGCCCAGACATGTAAATAGAAAGTGTTCAGTCAGGTGATCCCACTGAAAGATATAAAACCTCTTCACTGAGTTCACTTCAGTTCAGTCCAGTGGGGCTCAGCCCTGAGACAGAAGGAGAGAGATTCTACTGTTTGAGCAGATAAGCTGTTTAATGCAGATGAGAAGGGTCTTAGGAGCTTTAAGATCTAGGACTGTATTATGTGAGAAACTACTGATGTTAAGCAGTGATTTTCTTTGCAATTTTTTTGTTTTCATTTATTATTTTTTGAACTTCTGAAAAATAAATATCACACCACGGTGTGTTTTAAAACCTGTAAATTTGTCTCATCTGAAGTTTATTCCCACATGCTGTGGCACCATCAATTGTCCTACCACTGAGGTTAGGCTGACTGGCCTATCATTACCAGCCTCCTTCTTGCTCCTGCTCTTATGGAGAGGGACAACATTCACCCTCTTCCAGTCTGCTGGAACCACACTTGTTTCTAATGATTTTTTGAACAAAGCTGTTAGTGGTCCTGCTAGCTCCTTTCTTAGTTCCTTTAAAATTCTGGGATGTATTCTGTCTGGCCCCATTGCTTTATCTATTTTCAGTTTTTCTAATTCTTTTAGGACTCCCTCTACTGTGAACATATTGGTATACTCCTCCCTTGGTACTCCTTACACCTAGAAGCAAATGTAACTTTGCTTCTCTGGCATTCCTTTCTGAATTACAAAACTCTAGTTGGCAAGATTTCTATCTAGCCAAGTCAGTGTGTGAAGCTTATGAATCCTTTCAAAGGATTGTACATTTGGCTATAGATAGACATGCTCCATTGGTTAAAGCTCACTCAAAGAAAAAATCATGCCCATGGTTTAAGGCCAACCTGAAGGCCACTTTACTAATAGGGACGTTCTTTGGAAAAAAACATGTAAAACCGAGTTCCCTGCTGACTGTTTGACTTTCAGAATGGCTTGGAACACTTGTATTAAACTTATCAGATCTGAAAAAGCTAAGTATTTTCAGCATGAACTGGACTCATCATCTAAGTGTGCTTCTAAGTTTTGGAAGACCATTAAGAATATAGAAGGGCATGAATCGGCAAATTCTCTCCCAGGCAAAATTCTCTCTGGTTGCTTCACATTCACTGACAAAAAGACACTCCTAGATCTGCTTAGCCACTTTGCCACCACTGGGCTTGCCTTTGACTCCTCACCCACCTATAATCTCTGCACACAACTTTGTAGTCAGGATACTGTTAGACCCACTAGCATTACCTCTATTCCTACATGGCCTTCTCCTTTAGCCATGTGTCACTGAAACAAGTGAAAGATTCACTACTAGCCCTGAACACCAGGAAAGGTGCTGACCTTATCGACTCATATTTTCTGAAGCTTGCCTCCCATGTATTATCAGCACCTATCACACACCTCTTTAACCTATCTCTTCCCCAAGGACACCTCCATCCCATTTGGAAAACTGCTCATGTTATTGTCCTACTCAAATCTGGAGACCCAAGTGATCTAAACAATTACAGACTGATATCTCTACTTCCCATCTTCTCTAAACTGCTTGAGAAAGTGGTTAACATGCAGCTTAGGAAGTACTTCGTCTCCTCCAATCTGCTTAACCCTGCCCAGTCAGGATCCAGAGCTTGTCATAGTACAATATCCATACTCGCAAAGGTAACCAATGAATGGCAAAATTCTTTGGATGTCAAGAAACATGTGTGTGCCTTGTTTCTTGATCTTAGCAAGGCATTCAATACAGTGGACCATGGCCTGCTGTTGGACACTCTTCAAAGCATTGGCCTTGATTCTTCTGCCTTGAAATGGCACAACGGTTACCTCTCTAGGAGATTCCAAGAGGTTAAAGCCCAAGGGGATCTCTCTCTACCCTAAAATTACTCCAAAGAGGTGTGTTGTAAGGATCCATTTTAGGACCACTGCTCTTTATTCTTTATATTAACAACACTCTGGAATCAAAGCAGCAGACATTCATCTCTTCGCCGATGACATGGTCATATACATTGCTAGGCCTACCCCGGAGTAGGCCTGTGTGGACCTACAGGTGGACTTTAATCAGCTGCAGTTCAACTTATTAAGCCAAAAACTACTTCTAAATGCACAAAAAATGAAGGCCATACTTTTCTCACCTCATCTTCTGCCATAAGTCAAAAACCTTCCCTACATAGCTTAACTCCACAGATTCTATCACATCTTGGAAAACCTATTGAATATGTGAAAAAAATTAAATATCTGGGCCTTTGGCTAGACCACAAGCTTATATTCTCTGACCATATTGAGGAACTATCAAAGAAGCTAAGGCAGAGACTGGGCCTGTTCTTCCAGATCAAGCATCTCCTATCCCACAATGCCAAAAAAAGACTGGCCCAAATCACCTTTCTATCCTTATTGAACTATGACAACTTCCTCTATGGTCTCCACACTCTCTAAACTTGACTCGCTCTATCACCGAGCTTTGAGATTTATCTCTGGTCTACCATACCTCACCCACCACTGCTCTTTGTATGCTGCAGTAGGCTGGACATCCCTCAAATTCAAAAGGCAAAGAAATGCTGCCTTTTGGACTTTTAGAGCTATCACACATAAGCTTCTCCAGTATATCTCTGACTGCCCCTATGCACGGTAGTCAATTACTCCTTGCGCAGCTTCTCATTTATTTCCTTATACATTCCTAAAGTTAATTCACATTTTGGTAAAGCATCTATAAGCTATGTACTCCCTCACCTATGGAACAAATTACAAAAAACTCTGAAGCTGGCTGCCTCAACAACCTTCCCATGCTTCAAAAGGCTATTCTCTCATTCCTTTATAGAATCTTGTAATTGCCTCCCCTGGAGGACAGTGAAATAAGTATCAGACATCCATCCCCAGGCCTTGTGATTCCCTGTTTATCACTCGTTCTCCCTTCTTCTCCTTATTACGCTTCCTTCCCCTTTTTCCTCAACTGTTCATGTACATACTGTATAATAATGTATACTGACAATATTTTTTTTTTAGTCTCTTGCATATTGCCTGTGTAGACCTTTCATAATACTGTACCATGTTTATATCCTCTTCCACGTTGTATTCCTTGATTGTACATCCATCTTTTCCCTTTGTATATTGTATACTTTTATGTGTACTTATCCAGGTCCACCTTGCAAATGAGCTCTCTCAATGGTGCTTCGCCAGGTAAAATAAAGATTGATTGATTGATTGTTTGAGCTGTAATCCCTCTCTATCCCTTTCTACCATGAACACTGAACAAAAATATTTGTTCAGGATTTCTGCTTTTTCCTGGTCCCCTTCTGCTGACCCCCTCCCTTCCCTTTTTAGTCTCACAATCCCACCCCTGTTTTTCTGTCTTCTATGTAATGTATCTAAAAAAGGTATTTTATCCTTTTTTAATTGCCTTGGCTATTCTTTCCTCTGTCTGTGCCTTGATCTTTCTGACTGCTTTCTCCACCTCCTTCAGTATTTCCAGATACATTCCTCTGTCTTCCTCTCTCTGTGTTTCTTTGTATTTTCTGAATGCTGTCTTTTTTCCCTCACCCTCCCTGCCACCTTCTGTGAGAACCAGACAGAGATTTTTTCTTCCTCTTTGTTTTACTTATTTGCCCAACATAAAGGCTCATGGCTTCTATTATGGCTCCCTTAAGATATGCCTATTGTTCCTCTACATCCCATTTTCCCTCTCTACCCCTTAGGGCTATCTTCAGACATACCTCCATATTTGCAAAAGTGACCCTTCTGAAATCCATGACCCTTGCATTTGTGTGGCTGGATTCCTCTACTATCATTGTGTTAAACCATACTGTATTGTGATCCCTGGACCTCAGGTGACTCCCCATTTCTACATCCATCACCCTTTCTCTATTGGTGAGTGCCAGGTCCAATATTGCCCATTTTACCACTAGCTGTCTGAGTCCTGACCCCTGAAAAGCTTCCAGGATGTTTTTGCTCCTTGCTGTGGCTGCATTATGGGTGCTCCAATTGACATCTGGCAAACTGAAGTCTCCCATCAGCAATATCTCCCCTTTTGCTGCCATTTTGTGAATTGTTTCCACTAGTGCATTGTCCAACTTCTCTCCCTGTGCCAGAGGTCTGTAGATCACACCTACTTGAATGTTAGTACCATTCCCTGTTTCCAGCATGGCCCACTATGCCTCCCCTTCCTCTCTTATGCCCTATACTTCTGTAGTTTTTATTTCCTCCCTAACGTAGATAACCACTCCCCCCTTTATTCCTACCCTATCTTTTCAGAACAGAGTGTTCCCTGGCACAGCTATATTCCAGTCATGGTTCCCTGTTTACCATGTCTTTGTCACAGCATCAATGTCCAGGTCATCCTGTTACATTAAGGTTATTAGGTATGAAATTTTATTCACCAGGCTGTGAGCATTTGTGCACATGGCTTTCCATCATCCATCAACCCTCTTTCTAAATTTTCCTTCCTTGACCTTGTGTTTTACCTCTGGTTTCTTTCCATTAGGCATACTACTGAGTCCCAATTCCATTTGTGTTGGTTTACCTCCCTTCATGTTCCTGCTAGTCCCTTTTTGCATTCTGCGATTAATTCCTGTTTTTAGAGGAGTTTACAGCTAAGTTTCTATCTTCTCAGGTGTCTTTGATAGGGTCCTTTGCCTCCAGCTCCCCCATCACTAGTTTAAATGCCCGATGCACACATCAAAGTATAATTTAGGATTATATTTTAATGTAAAGTAGCATCATAGTGCCTGTTTTATAATTGGTCCTGGTGTGCACAGTGACCATTTGTGTGAGAAATAGGCTGGACATCTCATCCCTTTGATCTGTGCTGGACTTAGCATCCCAACTGATGTTAAAGTCATCATTAACAACGTATTTCCAGTTCTAACTGAGTTGCATTAATTAGTGAGTAGGCGACCCTATGCCTGGATTCTGTTGAGCCGGTGGGATATACAGTATGCAGATAGGATAACAAGTGAGTTGTGCCCTTACCCTATTAATAGCTTTATTGCTAAGCATTCACAGTCCCTGGTGAATTCTTTGGTTGTGATTTTAGATGCTATAATTAGACTATATTGCCATACAATGTATTTAAAATGAACAGTGACAGTTTATTCACTTTATCTCATGGGAGGGGACAGAACATTGAAAATGAAGTATATGACATGTAGATAAACAATAAATTCTAATGTGTCAACATTAAAATGTAATCCTAATTAGATGTGTTGACAGTTGACATGAGAGGAGTTGAACAGTTATATACATAAAGCTAGACCAAATCAAAACATAAAAAACACAATGCATTCCACTACATATCATTCAACTACATTGCACTAAAAATGTTTAATAACTGAAAAATAAAATACAATACAGAGTAATTTGGGAAACAAACACACATGAGTTTTTAATTTTTGAACAAGAAGAAATGTTAAACTTCTGCAGGTCAACCAGAATGGTTATAGCGTAGTATATAATAAAATATAATGTCCATCGTTATGACTTATGACGATCAGCAGATGGCACTGAAACAAGTACTTCTCCCTGCTAATTTGCTTCAAGGTTTCATGCTAATGTGAATGTGCATGTGTGTGTGTGTTGTGTCCTCATAAAAAAATGAAATAAAATATCTGTTTACTGCTGAAATTCAAAACTAATGGACAAGAAAAGCTGCCACATTGCTGAATTATAAAATAACATTCACAAGCAATTTGCTACTGCATTGATAAAGTAAATGTAGTGTCATATTTACACTAATTAAACAACTAGTTAAATTCATAATTACATGAATAGCCTGAACAAAAGACAGAACTGCAAATAACAAGACACATTGCAAAACACTGTCACAGAACAACATTTGACCAAAGGACAGACATGTAATAAGGTGTTACATTTTTAAGCTGAGAAAAATGACTCTATCACTGTAAATAAAAATAAATCACTGAAGAAAATTAAATGCAATAACAGACCAGATAAGTACTAATCAAAATGAAACAATCTTTATGAGTGGTGCTGGTGGTGGTGGTGGTGTGTCTGTGTGTGTGTTTGTTTAGGTTCCATTATAGTTTATAAAATGAAACAACATTCACTACAGCACATATGACTATAAGTGAAATGAGACCTTCATTTATCTAAACATTATTGCAGTACCATTTGGTATCTGTCATTACAGGTGCATTTAACTCTAAATTTGATAGCTGGAGCCTGTTTCAATCAGCAGCAGAAGAAACATTGTCATGTATGAGTGGATGATGTCTGCTTCCCACAGGCTCATACATATATGGCATAACAGTACCATTTTCTTCTAGAAATAATGAAAGTTCAATATGATCTTTAACAGAGAAATCATCTTCTGTGAGAAAATCATCATGGTGACAAGCTGTACCACAATAACTCATTTTTAGTGGGGAACTGATATCAGGAGTCAATGACACAGTTTTGGCTAGTGACAGCTCCTGCACAGAGCAAAAAGAAAAGGACCAAGGCTAGGCATGATGGATTTTTTAATAATCTAAACACTGTTTCACATACTATCTATATAATACATATAGAAAATAACATATAAATGGTACAAATTATGAAGCCACAGAACAAAATATGCTAATTTTTCATTAAAATGTCATTCCCCTATCTCCTTTAAGAAATTGAAGATGATTAATTCAGTAGACATCCATAGGTTGAAACCCTAGAACTTACACTGTAGTGCAGCACAGTATACTGTACACAGCTGTTTTTGTCCCAACAAAGATTTAAAGATCACATATGTATTGTGGTGTGACTTAGGATGAATTAGTCCTTCATGAATGTTTCATGGTGAGCCAAACAAAAGATGTTACCATATTTAGCATTTCACAGTTGTATTGTCATTGTTCTAGTGATTCTTAGATTTCACCCAAAGCTGTGATCATGATTTTGTGATCTGGACGCACAATGTTTTTGGGAGTAATGAGTCCTAAATAAATACATTGTGATGCTAAAAGATTCTGTCAAGTAGACAAATATAAATTTAGTACAGTGCAGTAGCTGGGGAAGGGGTTGTCCCTACACCGTGCCCCATTGTCTATAAACTAATCCAGAAATTAATTTATTATTGTTCTGTGAACCATGAATGGCCACTCAATATGTATAGCAACACAGAACTGGCTATGGTTTTATTAGCAGCCCAGGGTTTGTTTATAGCTCTACTGTGTTGCTGACAGACATTTTGCAGCAAGGCCTTGATGAAATATGAACCAGGAAAAAATACTTTTTTTTGTAAATAAAAAAAAAAAAAAAACTGTATGGCATTTATTTGATAGCCTTATCCTTAGAATGCCTATTCCGTCCACTCAGTGAACATGTTTCGAAATATTATCATGTTAGTTTTGATTTTGGCACAATACTGTCTCATTCTAACCTGATTTGTCAGGCCTAGACTATGCTGTCATATTTGCACAGTGTGGCTTCCAGCTGCTGCTCTCACCCTGTTACCACTGCTATCCTTGCTTTTTCAGTCTATCTCCCACTTACTATGGATAGGCTGGGTCTATATCTGGTACTGTGAATGGTATTATCAGCTTGTACAGATGAAGGATGGAAGCTACTGAACTGATATTTATTGAGTTTTTTAATGTTCATGATCACCATGCTCATTAACTGTATGGGGTTTTGTGGGTTTAAGGGGTAGTACAACATGCAAATGGCTATGTGTGCTTGGTATTTGCTTAAATCCTGATTTACTTAATTTGATCCTAACTGAAGGTATCATTGTAAATAGATGGAGTTATAGTTTAATTTTTGAAATCATTTTTATATGGTAATGTAAAACAGCAACATTGTTTTCATGAGGAGCTGCACAGCAAGAATGGGGTCCAGGGCTGTGTGGAATGTTAAATTTCCAATGGAATTAAATTTCTATGGAATTTTAGAAAATTCTGATGATTCCCATCATTTGCAGAATTTCAACATTCTGCATTTGAGAGATTTCTTTGCAGAGTAATATTCCGTAGTTCACACAAACCACACATTCTTTTTCTACAATCAGCGGAAAATTGTTCTGTGGTGTTCATGATCTGAAGAAAATTATTCTGCAGTTTGCACATAAATGCTTTTCTAAATCTATGAAATTTAAAAAGAAATTCTGCAAAGCATTTTGGAAGTGGATTTTGCCATTCCACAGCAGTTCTGAAGGCGGAATTTCACATTCCGCACAGCCCTACTTAATTGTCTTTTTTTTCATATTTAGGTGTGTTTTTTCACATATATAATTATCTTCAGACTGCTATGCAATTTCAGAGACAATATCAATAAAACTATCACTAGCAAATGCTACTAGAGAAAAATTATTGCAAAATATAATAAATACTTTCACTGTAATTAACATTTGGCTACAACTAAAACACATTATACAATGCAGAAGAAAAATCCAAATGCCAGCACAAGCTACATACAGCCACTTTTCCAAAGCTACACAATCACTGGGATGCCAATATTCAAAATGAAGGAAGCAAGACGTTAGTTAAAGGTGCTATCAGTGCTTAATTTTATTATTTAAAAATGTACAACGCTTCCAAATGAGTGTCCTTAACACGTTTCATGCCTCCTGGCACTTAATCATGATTAAATGCCGGGGGCATGAAATGCGTTAGGGACGTTCACTTGCACTTGCTTTGCTATAAGCATTGTGCATTTTTAAATAAAATTAAGTACTGATAGTACTTTAACTAAGGTCTTGCTTCCTTCATTTTGAACATTGGCATCCCAGTGATTGTGCAGCTTTGGAAAAGTGGCTGTATGTAGCTTGTGCTGGCATTTGGATTTTTCTTCTGCTTTACGTGTTTACAGCTGAGCACAGCTCCCAGGTGTAGGCCTAAAAACTTTCTGCATTATACAATGACAAGAAAGAATGCTAGTCTCTGATTGGTCAGTCTAGGGCTGGACCTGTGATGCTATCCCAGCATAACATCGCAGCTCTAGTCCCAGCACACACATGACCAAATGTCATTAGTGGGGAGATAGAAAAAATAGCTATTTACTGTACTCACAATTCCTCACTATGTATATTAGTATACAGGCTATTATATTTCTGTACTCACTACAGAAATAGGATGCTACATGTCTCAGTAAAGAAATCTTGCCAGCTGTATAGTGTATGCACAGTGCTTCATTTTGAAAATAAACATCTGGGATCTCATATTGTTGTAACCACTACAAACATAGGAGACTGCACCTCCAAGTAAGGAAAAATGGAAGACAGTGTCATATTGTACCCACAATGCCTTGCTACATACATCTATATATTAATTGCTATACTGTAGTCACCAATACAAAAATAGGAGACTGCACCTCCAAGTAAAGAAAACAGAAGACAGTTTCACTTTGTGCCCACAATGCTTTGCTACATGTATCAACATATTAATTGCCATACCGTAGCCAGCACAATCAAAATAGGAAATTGCATTGCTTAGTAAGGAAAATTTAAGTTAACTTTATAATCTACCCATAATTCCTTGTTGCTGTATTTAAATCAGCATATTAGGTGTTATACTGCTATAACCATTACCAAAATAAGAGTTAACTGATTTAAGAAAACAGGGACTACTTCATGTCCTAGTGTTTAAATGTAAGGAAATGTATCCTAAAATGTAATTTTAACTATTTTTCTTTTATGTTCAACAAAGGAGCTGTCATATAATAGGAATAACACACACCAGGGTGTGTGTCATGCTGGGATAATGTCATTTTTTAGGTGTTGGATCCACTCAGCTTGTGGCCTTGTGCCCAACCACCTGAGATGTGATGTTATCACACCACAACGCAACACACACCCTGTCATGCATTATTCCTTTATTAACACAGCTGCCATTTATGGGACAATAAACAACAAATTCCTATATACATCAGGTAAGTCATACAAAAGATAACAGGGAGGCTAATAACAAAGTGTGTAGATGCCTGGCACATTCATGAATACATCATGGTGACAAAAAGGGCAATTCCCTTAAAATCATAAACCTACTGTAGGTATGTTTGCAATTTTTTTGACTAACCTCCTAACACTCCTCCTACCTCCTTTCAGATTCTCAGATAAAATTGTTATTTGGGACAGTGCCAGCCTACTTACAGCTAGTGACGGACGTAGTAGCCCCAATTCACTCCATGAAGTGATTCACAGAGTGAAGGTGAATTCGCAGAGTGCTCCGCAACACAAAGCGGAGTACTTCGCATTATAATGGGTAATGCGAAGTCCATTGAAAACAATGACTTTGCGTTACTCCGCCTTCCACTTCGCCTCACTTTGCCTTATTTTTAAGCTCCAAAGGCGAATTTTGCATTGATTCATGGGATTTCAGGTCATATGGGCTCTAGATTGTTCTGCACAGCCTCAGTTTGGGGTAGTGTGTGTAGGAAGCTATAATGTATGGTAGAACGCTGTTAACCTTAGGAAATCATCATTTCCTAAGGTTATTAACCTATCGATATGATGTAGAAATGTTGTTAACCTATCGATGCTACGTCACATATATAGGTTAACAACGGCAATCGGTCTGCGCATGTGCACGCTTTTTTTTTTTTACACTGGGAATTGACGGATGAAGGCAGCAGTTAGGGGAGGACCAAACAGCCGCGGCGGTGACTATATTTCAAACAGTAAGCAGCCATTTTCCTTTTCAAGTGGGACCATACACTACAAAAAATAATGTATGGTCCCTCTACCGGCAGCTGGTCACTGTTAACCGTCTCGAGGTTGCTATGGCAACATAAACCTCTCGAGCTTTGCTTTCGAGGTTTACACGGTCGCCCTGGCAACCTCTTGACAGTTAACAGACTGCTACCTATAGAGGACCACATATCTCCCCTATATAGAGACAATCTGCTCTGAGAGCTCTCTTCAATTCCAACCTTTAAAAGCTGTTAAGAAAGCCTTTTTAAGTCATTTTTTTTGCTGAAACTTTAGTTCAGCGATTATAGGAAACCCTCCTGTGCTCATATCATCGAGCATTTATTGTTTGTGTATGGATTTTGAATGTTAATGTACAACATTCAGTCTGTGTACTGAGAGACAGTAGAAGTGTGCTTTGGGGGAAGGGCGTATCTGTGGTGTAGTAGATTAACTTGGAGAAAAAGACAGTGCTTTCTGTTTTGGTGATATTTTTGTTGCATAACTGTGTTAATGTGCACACAGTAATAATTTCAATATTTCTTGCCATTTTTTTGCTGATTGTTGTGGTGCAGCAGTGCATAATTTTAGTTTGTTTAAAATATTTGGCTAAATTACTGAAGTTTTCAATTTGCTATGCATTACTTAGTGTGTGTGTGTGTGAGTAAGTGTGTGATGCGTGTCATCAAATCAGACACCTTTTATTGTGCCACATAATAATTTCAGCAATGTGAAGCTGCTATCCACTGTAGCTTTGCGATTTTCATACTTCTTTGTGGTATCTTTATTGGTACTAGTACTAGTGACTGTTACTGCAGCAGTGCAGTACACTGCCCCTCCCACAGCCTGCCCCAGTGGGCAAAGGTATTCTTTTCCAGATTTGAATTTCTGATGGTTAGCACTGGTTAGGTGTTATGCCTTTGTGTCTGCATCTGTTCAGTGCACAGCGCAATCTTAATCTGTCTGTGCATTTGCATCTCTGTAGGGCCCAATCTCCATCTGTAATTTAAGTCACAGTTGTTTTTTTGGCTTCCCTTCAGAGTACTGGACAGGTGTGGTGCTTATTTCTGCATGAACAATGTACTCATTAATTTGTGTTTTTAAGTCAGGACCATCATCACGAGTCACTCGTGATACAAATCACATTTTCTTCATCATCACGGTCACAAATGCAGTCACAAATCACAATTCATGATCATTCATGTTACAAATCACAACACACATTTTTTTTCTAGTTACTTGGATGTATTGTAAGCCTGCCTTGTAGTATCTCCTCCAGGCTTCACCTCCCCACCATTGTGCTCATTGATATGTGTTTTTAAGTCTGGGAGTTTTAAGCTACAGCTCATCGGGGAAGTACAGCCATAGGCATTCGCGTTCCCAGCACAGTTTCACACTGGTTATCTCACACCATCAAAACCGAATCACGTTCTTCATTATCACAGTCACAAATGCAGTCACAAATCATGATTTACAATCATTCACATTACGAATCACAACATTAATTTATTTTCTAGTTACTTGGATGTATTGTAAGCCTGTTTTGTAGTATCTCTCCATGCTTCACCATCCCACCATTGTACTCATTAATGTTTGTTTTTAAGTCAGGGAGTTTTGTGCCACACCTCATTGGGGCCCGGGAAGTACAGCGGTAGACATTCACATTTCTTCATTGTCACTGTCACAAATGCAGTCACAAATCACAATTGACGATCATTCACATTACAAATCACAACATACATTTTTTTTTCTAGTTACTTGGATGTATTGTAAGCCTGTCTTGTAGTATCTCTCCAGGCTTCACCTCCCCACCATTGTGCTCATTGATATGTGTTTTTAAGTCTGGGAGTTTTAAGCTACAGCTCATCGGGGAAGTACAACCATAGGCATTCGTGTTCCCAGTACAGTTTCATACTGGTTATCTCACACCATCGAAACCGAATCACGTTCTTCATTATCATAGTCACAAATGCAGTCACAAATCATGATTCACGATCATTCACGTTACGAATCACAACATTAATTTTTTTTCTAGTTACTTGGATGTATTATAAGCTTGTTTTGTAGTAATTCTCCATGCTTCACCACCCCACCATTGTTCTCATTAATGTTTGTTTTTAAGTCAGGGAGTTGGACAGTGTCTGCAGTATATACACAGACTGGAAAGAAGACTGACTGCACACATGCAGTTTAGCAGAGTATACTTACACTGCTCAGAATACAAAGTGTCACGCATATGGAAGACAACAAAAAAGGGCATAATTACATACAAGGGTCGGGATGGTGGAGGAATACATTTTATAACACAGCAAGAAAGGTGTGGGGGGGCACATAGTGTGAGGTAAAAAACCTAATGTGGGATCCCATGGTGATCCAGCAGCTGTTTCAGCATGGACATAATTTGCAACTGATGTCCCTCTATATGATCCAGCTGCTGCTCCACAGCACTCACCTTCTCATTGTTCTCCTTGACAGCACTCCAGAGAACTGCCAAGTCAGCCTGTGTTACACGCAGTTCTCTGGGGTCCACACATTCTACAGGCTGACCTGCTGGTGGTGGGGGTGGGGGTGCTGGTGGAGCAGCAGGTGCTGCTGTGGCCCTCCTCTTTTTAGGGATGCCACAATGCACAGCTGCACCCTCTGCCACTGAATGGCCAGCAGGTGCAGGCATGGTCTGTTCTGTGGCAGCCTGCCACTCCAACTGCTGGTGATTAAGCATATGGGTGTGCTGGCCCCTAGTCCACAGGTGAGTCCCCCAAGGGCCACAGAACACTTCCACCTCACACAGGCAGCACTTGACCACACTGCTGTCCCCCTGACACAGTCAAAAAACTGCCAAACAATCGAGGAGCGGGGAGGACCAGGCACAGGCAGGGGATGGCCAGATGAACTGGCAGCCGGCTGGTCATGGTGCTGAACAGGGATAGGATCCACACCTGGGCCCAGGAGAACAGGCACATCCTGCTCCAGAGGACCTGGTGCTGGACTTGGTGGTGGTGGTGGTTCAACTGCCTCAGAGTCAGGACAGGAGACAGTGCTGGTCCTGCTTCTGGGGGTGGCACTCACAAGTTTTGAGTGATCCAACAGGAATGGGTGCTCATGCCCTCCACACATGCACACAGTATGACGCTTACCAGTACCACGCTCTCCCAGAGCTGCCCTGGCCCCAGACATTCCCTCACCCTGGTCCATCTCTCCTAGAGAGCTCCCTCAGTCCAAGCAGTCACTACTCACACTGTCACACAACACACTCACATAGTCACACAGACACAGACAAACAACTAACTACTTATAAAGGCAAGAAAAATAAAATTTACAGAAAGAACAAATTAAGTAAAAAAGAGTACAGAAAAGACAAAAAAATATAGCTTTTAAAAAAGCTGTTGAGTCTAAATCAAAGTTTAAATTTTTTCCTCCCTCTGATCTCAAAGTATCAACAGTCACAAAACATACTACTCTCTCTCCATTTGCACAGGAGAAAGTAAAAGTGTCTGCTTGTATGACTCACTTTCTTCCTGCCTTGCTAAAGAGCATGTGACTTACAGTACTGTAAGCCATGTGATGTGTTGGGGGGGGCTGCCAAATCTGAAACATCAAGTGGATCACTTAGAATCATAATGAGGAACGCGAAGTCCATTAAAAACAATGACTTAGCCTTACTTTGCATTGCCATTCTGCCTTAATGCGAAGTGGTAATGACAAGGTGGAGTGAGCACTTTGCATTGCCCACTCCACATAGTGGAGTGACAACGCGAAGTGCCCACGTTGCGTTCACTTCACCAGCGGAATTTAAATTTGCTGCATATCTACTTACAGCTTCCTGGAGCTATAACAACCCCCAGTGCTATACCAAGCCCCATCCCCAAACATGGAAAACACAGTCTGTAAACTGGCACTTTAAAATATTATACAGTCAGCAAGGTCGAAATGTAATTACTTATTTTACAGAAGGAATGGTGAGCAGCAGTTGTAACCTAAGTCCCCTTGGAACATGTATAATCTCCAGTGAGAGAGTTGACTATGTGGAGTGGTGTGAGGTTTGAATACAGTGCAGACAGACAGGATACTTGATTTAGTGGATGGGGGAAGGAATCATGTATTGATATGCATGCCATTTCATTAATTGCAAAGTCCTGGTAATATAGTGGTCCATGCTCTCTGAGCTGTTTCATTAATTGCAAAGCTGTTGTAGTCTACTGGCCCCCATCCCAGTTCCTGTGCCAATTAATTAATGTTAGTGCCTTTGTACTCTTGTAACACCCAACCATATGAGGGTGCCATGGGACTGGTCACCATCCAGAGGGAGGAGGAAGGGGGTACCACTGGATGCCAGGGACATTCTTTGAGTTAATGATGGACTTTTGGGGGGGCAGAGTAAGGGAGAAGGGTACCACTGAAGTCAACAAATTTTGTTTTGGGCAAGGTAAGACATTATTTTTTAAAGACAGGGAATTATTTAAAAAAACTGCATTAAGTTAATGTTAGGATTGCACAAAACCCCTAACAAGTCAGGAAATGCTGAGTTAGGGTACAAATGAAACTAACTCTGCATGCTTTCTGTAAGCAAGATGGTAAGATTTCCTATCTCTGGTATCTGGATCAATAACAATTCAAATGATGAGGGATGAGCTCCAGTGTATATAAAGTCTTCAAAATTGTATTAGAGATTTCTCCTTGCATATGAATCGGGCAACATTTCATGGTACAGCCACTTCCTTAGGCCCACAGTGTTGTGATTAAGGTTTCTTCATAGTATCTTTCTAATGAGGAACTTTACATTTGAAGAGTCTTTCTGTACTCTCAAGTGACTCTCTCAGAGTCTAAGAGCTCTTAGACTCTGAGAAAGTTGCCTGACAGTCCACAGCCTGACCACAAGGTAGAGGGACACAAAGCATTAAAGATTACTACAAGAGATTAGAAAATGAAGGGAGCCAGTAGCAATACTAACTGAACAAAATTGCAGGACATTTTAAAGAGTTAGTCCCTTGACAAATAAAATGGGAGAGAGTTACTCATTAGTGTACAGAAAGACTCTTCAAATGTAAAGTTCCTCAGTAGAAAGATACTAAGAAGAAACCTTAAGCACAACACTGTGGGCCTAAGGAAGTGGCTGGAGCATGAAATGTTGCACGATTCACGTGTGTGGAGAAATCTCTAATACAATTTTGAAGATTTTATATATATTAAAGTTCACCCCTCATTGTTTGAATTGTTGTGGATAGTCACTTTGTGGATGACCCAAGACCAAATAACTTTAACCTCAACAGAGGAAGGGCAACCTAAAACTATACTGGAGAGATCTTGATCAGTGATACCTCAGTTCTGTGCAGAATCCAACTAACAGCACTATGAAACCCTACCACCTTACTTAGATAGACTACTTGTTTTGAGGAAGAGTGGATGAAACCTTGGTATTTTTTCTGCCATCAGGAATTTTATGTTTCTGTGGGCACATTTGTGTAATAGTGAGTTAAAGCACTGCAAGGGTTGGGTTGCATTTTTGTCCTCTAACACTGGAATCTAACCATAAACAATATCAATATAGAGTGACCACTGAGAATCCAACCCCCTGGCTCACTAGCTCCCACAATGCAGCTACCAGGAGCAAAACCCAGTAGCACTATTGTCTTACCCTCTTCTCATTCTAACATTCCAGACCTGTGCTGTTGTGCTGAAATAATGAACAATCATGTGATGAAATTCAACCAATCACATCAGCTGTGTGTTACTATTTTCTAATATATTAGCATGAAGGGGTGTCATCAGATTGGTAAATTATGTCAGACAAGAGTTTTACATTTATATGTCCTATAGATAGATAGCAAACATATTAAAATGATTTATGGACAAGATGAAAGTGTATCTGTATGGAAACAACAGGAAAATGCACTAGCACTCCACAGCCAGGAGTTATGGAGCTCCAGTGATAGATGAAATGTATTAGTCTCTGCCAAAGCCATGTCTTATAAAGTGGATTCAGACATTAGTCATGGTGTGTCTCTAACACCATGTAAAATGAGTTTCTTTTAATTTTTAAATCAATACTTGTTCCTTTAAGGAGCTAATTACAAGTTGATGATGTCACTATGATTTTTTGTATAAAATCTGGATGTCAGGTCAAGGTACCCACCCCCCAATGAAGCCCTACATGGTGAAGTGCTGGGGCACCTGACCATACGGAGTCCACCTTGGTTTATAGTGTTTTTGTATTACGCTATTATAGCGAGCAAAAATCAATTACAATTGTTTATACACTTGAAATTTGAGGTACATACTTCACTGGAGCTCCATAGCTCCTGGCTCTGGAGTGCAAGTGCATTTTCTTGTTGTTTGTTGTATTTGGCACAGGGTTATAATGTCTCAAGACAGTATACTGCATGTATATATCATGCTGCCAAAACAGCGCAGTATAATGCATGCAGCATAAGACTTTATTTATGAGGGGGCCACCTCACCACCCATTACAATGGGCTGCACCCCTGAACCCCCCCAACTAAAATATCTAACTTGGGGGTCAGTAAATATCACACAAAGTGCAAAAAAAGAACATTTTTTATGCATCTGGGACTGGGAATCGAACCTGGTCCCAAACGCTCTGCCTGCTTCCGTCCCTGCAAGTGGCTCATCCCTTCGAGACATGGCAGCTGCTCTGTGGAAGCCCATCCCAACAGAGATAATATCCTCTGCCTCCAACAGTGAGCGGGTGCAGGACCGCGTACAGAACCATTTATGGTATTGCACCCTCTCGCTGTCCTATACTGCGCTGTTGCAGTTTTGGGGTTTAGTTGTACACTATTAAGTGTATGACATTTTGACCTGGTAGGGTTGTACTTTAGGGCTGCAGCCCAGCACCAGTACCCTGCCCTGGCCTGAGTATGGCTCTTTCTGGTTTGCAATATCTGTATGGACCAGTCTGAGGAACAACCAGAGAATGAAATCAACTGTATTTGCAAAGACTACTGGTCTTGGTAAAGTAGGACTAGCTAGCCATACTACTTCTCTGGGAGTGATTCACCAAGTATATGTCCAAAATTTGGCCCTGTATTATAAATAGAAAAGTTTTTTAACATATATTGGGTGAGTTGTTGCAGTTCTTTACCTCCTCAACTTTCTTTAATAATACATTTGAATTTCAAGAAATGCTACCATGTTTTCTGAAATAGAAAGGCTTTAAAAATGCATGAACAAAAGTTGCCTATATTACTCTCAAAATAATACATTTAGGGAGGGTTAGAAACCTGTATCAACATTTGGTCATGGGATTATATAGGGCCCAATGGCAGACTTGAAGGACCTTTAATCTTTTTCTGCCATCACTGTCTAAGATTCAATGTTTCTATGTTTCATATTAATCTAAATTATGTTATCAAAGACTTTATAAAGAATTAGATATGCCTTAGTCTTATGATTATTGAATATATTTAATTATTAAGAAATGGTGTGGAGTTCTGGTATCATCTGTTAATCTAGCTCAAGAGGGGTCATGAGATCTGAGGCATAGCCAAGTGTCTTAGGCCCCTAAGGTTATATTAACAAAAGCTAAGCCAACTGCTGGAGTTTCTTAATTTTATTATTGTACAAATGTACATGTACAGTAGCCTGTGTAAGCAAGGTGGCAGGGTTTCATAGGGCTGTTAGTTGGTGTCTGCATAGAATTGATGAGTCATTGATCCTGATAACAGAGAGATGAAATCCTTACATCTTGCTTACACAGAACATGCAGTGTCTAGTGTGACTGCTTTTTCTGATATGATAGTACCAAACAGGAACAGTACCTATGGGTAATCATTTCTTTTTTTGTAACCTTGTGTGTATACTCCTAATCTGCCTCCTCCCTCCACTCTGTCCGACGTCCTCTGTGGACCCCCCAGACCCCGTCATGATCTGCCCCTAGAGCGCCTTCATCCACACACACTCCCTGAAGACCCCCGGTATACCCCCCAGGTAGGGGTGGAGAGGGTACCCCTAGCACTTTACCTCTCTCCAAACCAGCACTCTATATGTGTGCATGGATCTGGCACAGTGGAGTCTGCCCGACGAGCCCCGGAGATGTCCAATGGAGGCATCTTCACCTAGGAGGGAGCGAGGTGTTTTTCCTGATTCCTTCCCCCCGACGTCAGAGTGCAGTGAGGGGTTATGAGCTAGGAGGCACGCTGAGACGTACCTTCTGCTCTGCCCCTCTGCCGACCACCACTCAATCTACTTGCTACTTCTCCACCTACCGCGCCATCCACCTGGGCTCCCCCAGGTGGCAGCACTGCAGCAGGAGCCTGCAGTTACCTCCGCCCGATGACCTGTGCTTGTTCCCAAACCTGGGTCACCAGCGTGGTGTGAGGTGTGGTGTCCAGTGCCTCAACCCTCAGCGCCACCAGGATGGCGGGTAATCATTTCTGATGACCTGAAGGTTGCCAAGCAGTGTGATAAGGCAGTGGGAAAGGCTAGAAAGAGGCTTGAGTACATAGGGAGGGGTATTACAAGTAGGAAGAAGGAGGTAATATTACCCCTGTACAGACCACTGGTAAGACCTTACCTCTAGTACTGTGCCCAGGTCTGGGGGCCCCACCTTTGGAAGGACATTGATAAAGTGGAGTTAGTACAAACGAGGGCTACAAAAATGGTGCAGGGCCTGCATCAAAAGCCCTATGAGGAGAGGCTCAAAGAACTGAATATGTACTCTCTGGAGGAGAGGAGAGAAAGGGGGCTATGATAGAAACATTCAAATACCTAACAGGTATTAATAAGGTACAGGAAGGTAGCATTTTCCATAGAAAAAGAAGCTCGAGGACAAGGGGTTACGCTTTGAAGCTGGGGGATCTCAGAGGAAATGAGTTGCAATACTTCTTCATAGAGAGGGTGGTGGATGCCTGGAACAGTCTTCTAGAGGAGGTGATGGCTACCAAAATGGTGACAGGATTCAGGCATGCATGGGACAGATACAAGTAAACTTCAGTAGCAAGGCAAGGGAAGGAGATGACCGGAAATCGAGTAGGGTCTGTGGTGGCATAGTAGGCAGGGAAAGCTAGGCAGACTAGGTGGGCCAAGAGGTCCTTATCTGCCAACAACTTCTGTGTTATGTTTTTATGCTAGCTGTCCAACTGTGAGAAGCCATTCTGCCACTGAAGGGACATCCTGGGACCACCATTTATACATGAGCGGTTGTTTGGCTACTACCCTGACTGCTTTTAGTCACTGTAGCTGAGGAGAATTTTTGTAAGAGGAGAAATGAGTTTTGCTTAGTAGGAAAAGGAGTCTATATAGAGAGTCTGGGGGCCCATGATGATAGAACATACCTTGCTGATACCCTCTGTGAATTGTGAAACTGCTGTACAGTAGCATAATATGTGGGAGAGGGTGCCTCCAGGTTGTTGGTGCCTCCAACATGTGTCATCGGAAAGAATGCCCAAACTGAAAAAGGCAGCAGGCATATGGAACCATCACAGCAGTATTTTGTTCTGGATAAGATGATTGTAACCATCACGTCAGGCCATATGTTTTCTATGTAAGCTTGTCTTCCATTCTGCCTCTGTGATGAGGATGCTAAGTTCTGTCTCCCATGCGTGTTTGGATGGGATAGCGGGATCAGGTTGGACCTCACTCAGGTGCCTGTAGAAGAGGTTTGTCTTGCCCTTCAGCAGTGTGTCATAAACCTTGACCACTTTGATAGTGACATTTGTGTTGTCTAGTTGAAGCCCCATCAGTGATTGACTGAGTATACCCTGAATTTGGAGATATCTCCAGAAATGTTGTTTGCATAGGTCATATTTGTGCACAAGAGTCTCAAATAACTTGATGTTTCCCATTTTTGGTGAGCATGTCCTTGATACAATGGATGCCTTTTTGTATCCAGGAAAGCAAATGTGGGGGATGGAGCCCAATGTGCAGTGCCTTGTTGCCCCACAGTGGCTCACAAAGGGGGGATTGGGATGTCCTCCCATTAACTTGTTTAGACAGAACCATTCCCACTCGAAGAATGACAGGACAGGGCATACATTTGGAACCCCAGGGGGGGTATTGTATGACTGCAGTCAGTACTGGGCTTCGAATCATGTATTGTTCCATCCAGAGCAACTGAGGTGAACAATGATCCACTGGGGAGAACCATTGAACTGTGTGAGTTGCCAAGAACAATAGTTGGTATCCTTCCAGCCAAGGGGGCCATCCCCTTGTCCAGTTACTGCGAAGCTTGCAGCAACTATATCAGGGGAATACACCTATGATTCGGTCCATATCTGTAAACCATTTCAAGGGAATCTTGAACAGTAGATGGGACAATGCATGCATCATTTGAGGGGCTGTCATAATTCTGAATGACACAATCTTTACAGCAAGTGACAAGCTCAAGCTGCACCACCTATCCACTTCAGTCCTGGTTGTGTTCTGCAAGGAGGAAGGTTGAATTTGAGCATCTTGGAAGTAGAAGGACATACTGTGATGCCTAAATAGGTGAAGCCATCTTTGGCCCATTTCAGAGCCTGCGAGATGAAAGGTTCCAGTACACAGGAGTGGCGAAGAGGAGGAATCTCATCTTGGTGAGGTTAATATTGAGCCCCAAGGCTACAGCAAAACACTGTAACAGCTGCAAGAGGTGGGAAAGGAGGTCTGTCCATCTGCTTGTTGGATTAAGAGGTCATCTGCATATAGGAGTGCCCTATATTCGCTTATTCCACAACTGATGCCCAGAAGATCTAGGTGGTTCCTGATGGCTATGGCCATCATTTCAATGACCATCAGAAAGATTAGCAGGGAAAGAAGACATCCTTGCTGAGGTTTCTTCTGAAGGGGGAGAAGGTGGAGTGCAGCCCATTCATGAGCATACTGGCCTGGGGTGACTTGTAGATGAGCTGAACCCAGAGAAGGAAGATGGTAGTTGTAGGAGTAGAGTAGTAGCAGTAGAGAGGAGGTTATTCTGCCCTTATACAGGTCACTGATAAGACTGCATCTAGAGTATGGAGTTTAGTACTGGTGCCCACACCTCAAAAAGGACATTAACCTGCTGGAGAAGGTCCAGAGGAGGGCTACAAAGATGATAGCTGGTCAGCAGGGTAAGGCATATGAGAAGAGCTTGAGAACACTGAATATGTACTCCCTAGAAGACAGGAGAGAGAGAGGGGACATGATTGGGTCCTTTAAGTGCTTGATACGGATAAATAAGGTTGATAAGGAGAGTCTCTTTAAGCTGAGTGGCAACCATAACACGAGGGGGCATAGTCTTAAGCTAGACGATGGGAAGCTTAGGCGGGAGATCAGGAAGCACTTCTTCACAGAGAGTGTGGTAGACACTTGGAATGTGCTGCTGGAAGAGGTCATCTTGTTGAAGACAGTGTGCAGCTTTAAGCAAGGCTAGGATAGGCATAGGAGGATGGTAAGGATCATGGGTAGGGTGGATGGGAGAAGTGGGGTGGGAAGGCAGGGACCATAGTCTAAGTTGTGGACCCTACAATATGAGAAGACTTGATAGACTAAATGGCCTTCTTCTGCTGGCTTCTTTGTATGCTCATATGGGTCCGATGCCCATCTGCTGCATAGAGCACCGTAAGAATTCCCATTCCACAGTGTCAAAGGTCTTGGTGAAATCTATCACGAAGGCCACTGCTGGAGAATCACTGCCATTCACTGTACATTAGGTGCAGTGGGAACGTAAATGATCAGTACTGTTTCTGCTTTTGACAAAACCCACTTGTGATGGGTGTATCAGACCCTGAAGAGCTGGTTCAAAGTGGGAGGCTCAGATTTTGGCAAACACCTTGATGTCTTTGTTGATAAGAGATCTGCGTCTATAGTTCTCAGGGAGGGTAGGATCCTTCCCTTCCCTTTCTTTGGTAGAACCATGATGACTGCTTCCTCCAGGGTCAGGGGGAGGGCATGCATGCCTAGTGAGGATTGGTAGACCTTGAGTAGCACGAGGCTTACTTCTTCACTCAGGGACTGAAGAAAGTCAACCGGGGGAAGCCATCTGTGCCAGGTGTTTTTCCTTTATTGAGAGATTGTATGGTGGCCTGCACCTCCTGCAAAGATAGCAGATTGCCATGGGCATCAGTCTCTATCAGAGAAATTCTTGGGATTTGGATGGAGTTCAAGAAATTGAGTATATTCTCTCTGGATGGAGGAGTCTGTGATGCATACAGTTGCTCATAGAAAGCATGCATGAGATTTTTTTATAGATTCCTTTTCTGAGCGAACTTTTCCATGCCCATCCTGGAGACCTGTGATATGTTTCTCCACCTGCTGATTCTTTATGCAGTATGCAAAGAACTTGCTTGCTTTGTCGCCTCCTTCCCAGTACGTGTGTTTTAGCCAGAAGAGGGCAAATTCTGCCTTTCTGGTCAAATCTTCATTGAGGTACATTCAGGTACTCGCTAGTTTGGCTAAGGTATCTGGTCGGCAGCTGGTCTGCTGGCACAGCACTGGAGTTACCACTCACAACACAGATGACCCAGGTTTGGGAGCAAGCCCAGCGTGTCAGAGGACTGTCTGGGAGGAGGTTGGATGAACATCCCAGTGACAGCTATCTGCCTCTGGGAGGGATGGTCAGTGGCACCCGGTGCTTGGGTGATCCCCATTGGAGGCTGGGTGTACATCAAGCCAGGGATCTCATAACAGAGGGGAAGGCAGTGAGGGACATCTGTGGTTCATGGAGGGGAACATGTATGCCCCGCTCTGATGTCATTGCATGTCCACACCTTTGGGGGGAACTGACACAAGGGGGAAAAAACATGCTGCAGTGCAGTGTGAGGACCTCCAGCCCCACACCGAATGATGCCACAGCCAGTTGCAGGACTAACATAGTGGATATTGGTCTCTCCCTCAGGGGGCCCTGCCATGGGGGGGCTGCTGTGGGTAAGGTGGCTTTTGGGAGATGCTGGTTGTGGGTGCAGCTGGACTGATTCGGGGAATATTCCTGCCTGCAGTGCAGTGCATAAACAGAGTTGAAAAAAAAATCTTGTAGAGGAGGAATTTGTTGTTTGTAAGTGGCCTTTATCAAGGAAAGCTCAGACTCTAGGGATATGAGTTCATCCTCTCTGTCCCTTCATCATTGAGCTGTGAAGCTGATGATTATACCTATGATAATTGCCATGTAGGCCTCCCACATCATTCCTTTTGAGGTGTTGCCCCTGCCATTTTCCAAAAGCAAAAGTTTAGCTCCCTCCTTTACACAGACAATGAACTGGGGTCTCTTAATGGCAGTGGGTAGAGTCCCCATGATTTGGTATGGGGTGGACAGACCCCCAAACCATTGTCATGGCTATAGGTGCATGGCCCAATATAATCAGTGGGTAAATTTTGGTGAACATAGTATTATGTGTGACCGTGGGTTAAGAAAACTACACATCTATCCTGCTGGACATGTGATGTACAGAGAAGAAGCATGTTTAGAAAATGGGTAAAACTATTTCGGCCTTCTGATTGGCTGAGGGACTTCTCTAACTGGGCATCTATCAGACAACAGATGCCCGGCTATTAAAAGTACCAGCCCAGCCACCCCATTACCAGAATCTTGGAGCCCAGCCTGTTCTCCAGTTGGCTAAAACCCCTCATTTCATTTTAAAATATCTGCCATTTTTTTGGGGTCGCTTAGCGAGAGCTGAGACCCGATGTTATTCCGCAATACCTTGTTCAAAAAAATTCTAAACCTAATGAGTTCCCCTTCTGAAATGTGCACAGCAAACCCAGTAAGTAATAAAAAAATAGCCTCTTTTCCAAAAGTTACGTCTCTTTTTTTCTCTTAGCTCGTTTGATCTCAGTCACTTCCATATTCCTTGTCCACATCTGAGCTGACATCATTTCACACTACCCAGATATCGTGCTATGTTTGCCCCACTGTTAAACCGAGCACTCCACAGTCAACGTCTGGCAACTGTGTAGATAACTTTACACTCCACGGTTTAAAAAAAAAAATGTTTTGCCATTGTTACTTCTTGTACTCGTAGCACAGCACGTGAATATCTGTCACCCTTAGTAGCACTACTAGAGATAGTACTCAGTCACTCTGTGTTCCTCAAGTCAGTTCGCGATTTCCAGCACAAAAGCCGATTGCACTGAGTGAGTCAAAATATGGCATAAACAAAAGAAGAAAGCTTTAACTATTTATAAAATGTTTCTTTTTAAAATAAATATCACTTTCGTGAAGTACAGTCCTGATCGCGTTCCGTATCAGACCTCTTGCCGACTGTGTAAAACTGAAGTGAATCTCATCCAGGCAACCAGATAAAGAGAAATACAATAAAGGTAAGTTTTGTTTCAGCTTGGCTTTTGTTATTTCCTTTATTTTCATCATTATCTGGTGCTACTACTCAGAGGGAGGTGGGAAATAAGAACACAGGTACTACAGCGTCTACAGTACAACTTAAATTCCTAGCTTTAAAAAATATCATTCTAATACAGGTGTAGGAACTATTTTATTACAAAACTTATTTTAAACAAATTGTTTATTAAAAATCTTTTACTAAACGTAGTTTTTTTTTTACAGTGCCCATTTTCTAAGAGCAATAATACCCTCCTGGGTGGGCGATATTGGGCTATACCTGCCCTTTCAGGGGCTATAAGGCCCTCCGCCTGCAGCATCGGGCCTCATTACACCCCTGGGCAGGCGGGTATAGTCCAATACCGCCCACCCAGTCGGGTATTATTGCTTGAGTAATCCCTCCCCATGGATGTAAAAGCTTTCATAGGTCAGATAGACCATGCTTATGGATGAGAGCACCCATTGAGGCTTTGGACTGAACATGTGACTCCAATGTTTTGGCCCTGCAGTCCAGATATGCCTCCATGGTGAGGTTGAAGTCACCCCCCAAGAGTAAAGGTGCATTGGTTGGATTAAAATGAATTAATGCCTGATTGAGACTGTGGAAGAATTGGGGAGTATCCTTGTTTGGTGCATAAATATTTTCCAGCACTAAGGGAATATGGGGTGTGGTGGCCTCTAGCAAGGCCCATCAACCCTCCGTGTCTTTTGCAGACTGTCCTATCCCCCATGGGAGATTCTTATGCACTAGGATACATATTCCTCCTCTCTTTGTTGTAGAGGTTCTGTGTGTCTCAGCCCCCACCCATTCCCTTTTGAGTTTCATAGCCTTTTTGTAAGACATATTCATCTCTTGACGAAACACTGCTTGAGCTCCCAATCATTTCAGATGCATCAACATCTTTTTCCATTTTACAGGGGATATAATGCCCCCTAACCTTTTATGATGTTGCTTGGACTTCACCCATAGATGGGAGATCAGTGCAGGAAATTAGAATGACGGAGTGTACTAAGATCTAGGCATCCCCCAAAGAGCTGTGGAAGGTGTTGTTCAGTGTCTTCATCAATGACATTGGGGTTGGAATTTAGGGCAAAATGTGCCTATTCATGGATGACACCAAGCTCTGAGAGAGAGTACATGCAGCTGAAGGGATACAGGACCTACAGGATGATTTCGAAAAGCTGGGGAGGTGGTCCAGGATCTTTCAGCTTGGCTTCAATGCCAAGAAATGCAAAGTTATGCATATTGAAGCCAAGAATCCTAGGACAGAGTACTGCCTGGGTGGAGTCTGAATAATTGCATCAGAGGAGGAGAAGGACTTGGGAGTAATGATCACTAGTGATTTAAAGCACTCCAATCAGTGCAAGAAAGCAGCAGCAAGGGCAAACAAGATGCTGGGATGCATATCTAGGGGGATCAGAAGTAGGAGAGAGGAGGTTATACTGCCTTGTACAGGTCCCTGGTAAGGCCTTAGCTAGAGTATGGAGTTCAGTACTGGTGCCCACACTTTAAAAAGGACATTTACCTGCTGGAGAAGGTCCAGAGAAGTGCTACAAACATGATAGTAGGTCAGCAGGGTAAGGCATATGAGGAGAGGTTGAGGGCACTGAACATGTACTTTCTGGAAGACAGGAGAGAGGGAGAGGGAGAGAGAGAGAGACAGAGAGAGAGGGGACATGGTTGGGACCTTCAAGTACTTGAAAGGGATAAATAAGATGGATAAGGAGTCTCTTTAAGCTGAATGACAACCATAACACAAGGGGGAACCATCTTAAGCTGGAGGGTGGGATGTTAAGGAGGGAGGTCAGGAAGCATTTCTTCATGGAAAGTGTGGTGAACACTTGTAATATGCTGCCAGAAGAGGTCATCTTGTTGAAGACAGTGGGTAGCTTTAAGAGAGGCTAGGATAGGCATGGGGGAAAGTAAGGATCACGGGTAGGGAAGATGGGCTGAGTGGGGAAGGAGGACAGGGATAGTAGCTCAGGTTGTGGACCCTGCAATATGAGCAGACTAGATAGACTAAATGGCCTTCTTCTGCTGACTTCTTCATATATTCGTATGAATGTTTGTATGTATGTAAAGGTGTGGGATTCATGCATATAGTTTAAACACAACTTAATAAAGATACAGAAAACAGCTAATGCTGTGTTGCAGCATCTTTGTTGAGAATTAAACCAATGCCCAGCAGAGGCCAACAATAACAAATTTCCCAGCAACCCACCCTTCTCCACCCAAATGTAGAGACATACTGAATGAAAAGGTACACATTCATTGAGTACTAATACTCAATCCAGTGCACACAAGCAAGAGTTAACCACTCAACTGCTGGAAATCACAGAAAGGTTCAATCTCTTACCCCAGTATTATGCCTCCAGAGATCTTGCTAACCTGCCACCACAGTTTCACTGTGGCACTGCCTCGAGTATGCTCATGGTCCCATATATGGTGAATGAAACTTAGACTAGCCAGGTAGGGGGAGGGGGTTCAAGTAGGGATAAGCATGCAAGTGAGTAGGGTGAGGGAAGGTTCTTCGATAGGCCCATGCCATGCTATCATAGTCCAACCTTTGTCTATCATTTACTAGTGCCTGCAAGAAGCCAGAGAGTGTGCTAGGAGGAAAAGGGCCCGAGGTGATTTACCTTTGTGATATTGGGGGTGAGGATATAGCATGCACCAAGCAGGAAAGGGATCTTGGGGTTATCATCTCTGATGACCTCAAGGTGGGGAAACAGTGTGACAAGGCAGCAGGTTAAGCAAATAGGATGCTGGGATGTATAGGCAGGGGCATCACCAACAGGAAAAGGGAGGTCATAATTCCGCTATACAAGACACTAGTGAGGCACCACCTGGAGTACAGTGTACAGTTCTGGAGACCATACCCTACGTAAGGACATAGACAGGGGTGAGAAGGTTCAGGAGGGCAACAAAGATGGTGCATGGGTTGCATCACAAGTCCTATGAAGACAGGTTGAAGGAACTGAACATGTACTCCCTGGAGGAGAGGAGGAGAGAGGGGATATGATAGAGACATACAAGTATCTCACAGGAGGAACAGGGTGCAGGAATACACTATTTTAAGCGAAAAAGATGTTCCAGGACTAGGGCATGGGATGACGTTGGAGGGAGGACGATTCAGAGGAAACATGAGGAAGAATTTCTTCACAGAACAGGTGGTGGACAAGTGGAACACACTGCCAGAGGAAGTGGTGGGGGCTGAAACAATCACGGGATTTAAGAATGCATGGGATAGACATAAAGGAATTCTGGAGGTCGGGGTAAGGGGCAACAGACTTCTAGGAAAACATAAACTGAACTTACAAGCTCAAATGGGCAGACTGGGTGGGCCATAGGCCCTTATCTGCCGACACTGTCTATGTATCTATGTATCTATGATATGCACATTTCTGTTAACAGTAGGTGCTAAGTCCTTGGAAGGTGGCTGCTATGAGGCTGGGCAGCTCAGTGATCCATACCTTTCAACAGCTGTCTTGTATCTGGTTCATCTCTCAAGCTGAATGGGTGTCACCATCCTCCTGCAGAGTAGAATTGAGGCAGGCCTGCCATCAGGCTGTTTTCTATATATCACTGTGCTGGTCTGGTTATGTGCCAGAGTTTATACAAAAGCCCCTATTCCCCTTGATGCCTGGCACCTCTGCTCGCAAGAGTGGTCGGGCCTCTCTGTTTCAACACCGCATCTCCACTAGGCTCCCAGATACACCAGAGTGAAGCATGCACTGTATGTATTATGTGCACTGCTATGAGTGGAGGTGGGGGGGTTAGAAAAGGATCCAGAGTCAGCAGAGCCACAGATGTAGTGTCGAGTTGAGTCCATAAGCCCTAAAGCTAAGCATTCAGTGATTGTGGGTTCATAGTGATGCAAATCTGCAAGTCTTGCCCACCTTGTGTTAAGGTGATGTAGGAAAAGAAAAGGCTGGGAGAAACATAGGGAGGTGGGAAGGGTTAGATAACCATAGAGGAGGATTGTCCATGGTGGTGCCCGCCCCCACTCCATTTTGAGTCTCTATACTGTACAGCATGGCAGTAAGATGGCCACCCTCTGAAGAAGGACTCACCATCATGGATATGCAGTACTGGCAGAGCACCATACAACACGGTGAGGATGGCGGTAGCTGCTGTGTGGGGAAATCTTGTGCCTGATAGACTCTGCCATGGCTGGCTGAGGGTGTACAGTGCATCAGGGCTGGGGAAGAACAACCAACATCATTCCTGGTGTTGGGCATGCACAAGACACTTTTTTTTTAGTTTTTAATTTTATTTGTATACTTTTGTCGTACAGCAACTGTTTTTTTCACTGCAACTTCACATAGTAAGGTATACACATACCTTTACAGCTGGGTATTTCCATAACAAAGCCTTTCAAGAAGGACATATTTTTTTTCCATATTGTTTAACCAGGAGTAGTACACTAAGCTGAAAGTTTGTTTAGAGGTGCAACCTGGGAGCACAGGGAAGTTAAGTGACTGGCTCAGGGTCATGTAGTTTGCAAGGGGGGCGGTGGGATTCAAACCCAGGTCTCCAGATTTGCAGCTCAGAGCCTTAAACCACTGCACTATACTGGCATTTAACATACAGTTTTCTACTTCTAATATTGTTTACTGTCAACCTTTGGTGGCTGTCTGCTGATTGACAATGGAATATTATATGTTTACTTGAGAAGGGATACTATGTAAATCTGGGTGTAGACAACAACCTGTGGAACAAGAGTATTAGGTACCATAGCTCGATTATGTCCACCTCCTCTCACTCCCTTAGTTTTACTGCTTTCTTATCTTAAACACTTCCACACAGTACTGCAAAATTTAAATACCTTATTCACGCAACCAATTGTTGCCTTCTTGTTGCTTTCTTTGCTCTCATATCTCATATTGGATGCTGTCCTTTACTAACTGAATTGGCGCATGTAAAGGTAAAAGTTGCAGACTGATGAAACTGAAATGCAGACATAGAAACACTGACCTCAACAAAAAGTCCCCTGACTGATGCTGCCACTCCACTTATGTTTATGGCAATACACACGATAGTGACTTGAGCCTATAGCTAGCATGGAGATTAAGTTTCTCCCCTTTAATATTAAAAGCAAACCACTGATCATAAGTACGTTGAGGACTGCAGTACATTCACAAAAACTGAAAACCATAAATATCTCAGGGACAGCTGCCATGAATGTTGCATACCCATGGGGGTTAACTGAATGATTCTGAAGGGACCTGTTCAGGTGACTGATTGGGTTGTGGAGTTTGTGTGGAGTATGGGATGGTGGGTGCTCAGTGGGAGGTCGGGGTGGGGGGGTCGGATCGGTGTGGGACCATTTTCTTACAGGAAAAAAAAAGACATAAAGGAATGATTTTCTTGTTTACAGGTTATCAAATATGCGGACGGTGATCAGAGAGTAGAGGGTGCCACCAGACACTAATGAAATTTAAACAAATTCAGGGATGGTGACCAGAGGGTGGGGGGCACATCTAGACACCAGGAAAAGATTAAATAAGTCACTCAGACTTCTCACTTATCCTTCCCTTATTAACAAAACTGCAAGGCACTGCGGATGAAACTAATAAAAGGTTGGCCTTCTTGGAACAAAAACTTACCAACCTGGATGTTAAAACCAATGAAAAAAAATTGCTTCGGAGCATCAGACTGAAGTTAGCGCTGGCATAATTCAGGACATGAATTACCTATGTGCCAAGGTAGAAGCACTAGAAAATGATCAGTGACAGTGCAATTTTGGGTACCCTTCATGATTTGTGGTCTGATTGGAGTAATTGGCCTCTCTGGCCCAAACGATCTTTGACGATTTAGCCCTGTTTTCTAGAGACTCAGGAGTTCAAGTGGTACAGGCCTTCGTTATTCTGCTCTGACCATGACCACAAGGAAGCCCCATGGATTGACCACTTACCACAACTGCCACCCTTTCCACACCGGAGGCCAGCATCCCATTATTGCAAGCTGCTCATCGCAAGGGAGACATCATGTGGGAAGGAAGCAGGTTGGTCTTTTTTCCAGATTTATCTTCACAAACCCAAGAAAGAAAGAAAAAGCTGCAGCTGATAAAAAAGAGCTTATTGGGAAAGGGAGTGATGGCAAAGTTACTCTTCCCAGCCTGTTTGCAGATCACCCATAAAGAGAAGATTTACTTCTTTATGGACCCAGAAGCAGCATCCAGCTCCAGTGACAAAATATTCTCTCAACTGGACTGTGAAGCACGGGGGCTGATCTAGAGGATGACACTGAGTGACTGATACCCAGAGGCTTGTGTGGTGAGCTAAGTTTATCTGAACATTTATTGGAGTCCCAAGAACTCTCAGTTTGTAGGTGTAGAGCCTTTGGCACTCCACGTTTTACCTTTATTGCAGGCATTCAGATTTAAATGCTGTTTGTTACAGTTCTGCATTAAGGCTTACTTGTCAGATTGCCTGATGTGTTATTTACTGTTGTAATAAAACTATTTTAATAGTTCACGTGTACTGTGGTACATCACTCAGTTTGTGAATGCCTGCAATAAAGGTAAAACGTGAAGTGCCAATGGCTCTACACCTACAAACTGAGAGCTCTTGGGACCCAAATAAATGTTCAGATAAACTTAGCTCACCACGTGAGCCTCTGGTTATCAGTCACTCAATGTCATGCCTTCATCACACTCCAGCTCTTGACAATGTCCACCTGACAGCTCACTCACCCCCCCCACCCCCTCCTCTCAGACTCCATAACACAATCCCCTCTGGACATCTGCCTTACATGCTGCTCCATCAGGCACCAGTATGCTGCTTGGTTAGCCTGTCCCATGGGCAATCTCCATAGTAGCTCCAACACTGGATTTCATCTCTCTCTGCCTATGTTGTTACTGCAAAGCAGGGGGGTTATTTACCCATTTAATTTATATGTAGCATATGTAAATTGACTGTACATATTCTCTGTAAACTGTCTGTACTGGAACTTTGTATCACTGTTTGTCATCCTATCTGTGACAAGGTGCCTTTGTAAATGAGTTTCTGACTCAGAGGTTATAAATCCGATTTTCAAATAACTAAATAAATAAATAAATAAATAAAATATCTTTGTAGCCATCCATTCTCTGGCTTGGTGTCTCTTTTTGGAGACACTTGGAAGTATTGAGTTCTATATTAACTTAAC
The DNA here is from genome assembly GCA_016271365.2 of Neoceratodus forsteri. NCBI lineage: Eukaryota > Metazoa > Chordata > Ceratodontiformes > Ceratodontidae > Neoceratodus > Neoceratodus forsteri. The sequence goes on along the minus strand of CM057449.1, from coordinate 574,334,206 downwards.
TGAATTCTATCTGCATACCAACAAAATGAATTGTGGTTTGTTGGAAATACTGTAATTTAGGTATTTATTTCAACACTGTATTTTAAGAAACTGATTTTGTAAAGACATTTGTGTTGATCAATAAACATTCTTGTACCTTGAACTGAATACAGACATTCTCTGCCTAGATCTGTGCTCCAGTTACAAAGATCCAGCCTCCCCCCAGTTTTCTCATCTCTGTGAGGGGAAAGAAGTCCAACACATTAACTGTAAACATTGCTTTCAGTGATGATACATCACTTCCAACAGATTTACTTCTCTGGACTATTTGACTCCTTAAACTACTCTGAGGTGGATGTCTTTATCTGAGTAGGCTTATTTCTTATTATTTCCTGTTATTTGCTCTAAACAGATAATGTATGAAGCCTTTTTTGGCTTATGTACTGCTTTTGTGTGTACATTTTGCTTTTCTCTTGTGAAAATCCAGAAATAAGAAGTTGAAAAAAAAGTTGAAAACCCAATTCAAATACATTGAACAGCACTTACCTTAGTTTCTCATATGGCAGTCAGCAGTTCCAGCAGGAAAACATGTCTTTCAGAAGAGACTGGCTCTTCATCCTGTGACCTTTTCAGGTGAGTGAAGGTATGTGAGGGTGTACTGGAGGGTGTGGGGTGGTGGGTGCTAAGTGGGAGGTGGGGGATCTGATCAGCAAGGGACTGTTTTCTGCAGATTTTGAAAAAAAAAAAGAACATCGAGGGACCATTTTTTAAATTTCAGATTGGGCCAGCAAAAGGAAGGTGGGGAGTGCCACTAAGCACCAGAGAAACACAACAAAATGTAATGGGGAGTGATTGGAGGCTGGGGTGCTAATAGACACCAGGGAAAGATGTTTAAAATACTGGAACAGCAACAGAGGGTGAGGGGTGCCACTAGACACCAGAGAAAGATGATTGAACTACAGGGACAGCATCAGAGGGTGAGGGGTGCTACTAGAAACCAGGGAAATATTATTAAACTATGAGGATGGTATCAGAGGCTGGGGGGTGCCACTAGACACCCTGGAAAGATGATTAAACTAGGGGACAGAATCAGAGGGTGGGGGTACCACTTGACACTAGGGAAAGATTATTAAACTATGGAGATGGTAATCAGAGGGTGGGGTGCCACTAGATGACAGGCAACATTTCAGAAATACAGGGATGGCATTGGAGGGGATGCCACTAGACACCAGGAAAACAGCAGTTCACTGCTGTCACTGCAGCCTGCAGAATGAGTTCCAGCTGCTGCTGCAGAAGTCAAGAAAGTCCTGCTGTTCTCATACAGACAACATGGGTGATGGGCTCCTCTTGCTAAGCTGGGCAGACTGGGTCTTGGGCTGCCAGAAAATGTACTCCTGGCATTTTTTTCTAAAAACAAACTCCAGAATGTAGCTAAACAGATCCCAGTTTAGCTAGATTCAGGTGCTTGTTTTTTAAAACGAAATATGTTTTTAAGTATTTTGCATTTCTTTTTTACTTTGAGGGGGGAAAAGAAGGTGGTGGTCTCACAGAGCAAAAAAAATGTTTCACGTAGTGAGAAGAAAGTGATGAAAAATCAAAAATAGGCATCAGTGACATAAAATTTTCCATTTCACACCAAAAAGTTATTTCAAAAACTATACTGTGTATGCTCAGAATGGAAAACATAAAACTTTAAAGCTTTATAGCTCTGCAACCATTTAATATTTGTTTCCCCTGACCTATCAAATGCACTACCTTAGGACATGACACATGTCTCCTGCAAGTTTGGGGAAAAAAATTCCATTCCTTGTAGGCTGTAGGTGAGTGCAAAAAAAACAAAAACATGTTAAGTATAGAAAAAAAAAACTAGCCCTCTACAGGAAAATGACATGGACCTAATTCTCACCCCATTCCTTCTGTAAACAAGCTGAGATGGTACAGAATAGTAGAATGGGGTGAGAGTTAGGTCTAATGACCCCAAGACACACTGTGACACCAGTTGTTGTTTGGAGTTTGTGGTGGGGTGGTAGGGGAGTTAATCCTAACATCGAATTTTCAGACTTTTGTAGCTGTAATAGAAACCCTAACTGATGCATTAAACTAGAGGTTTTTTTTTCTGCCAAAAATTTCTCTTCTTTTTGCAAAAGTGTAATGTAACTAGCATGTGGTTGTGGAGGGCCCTACACTCTCATCATACTGCCATGAATACATAATGTTATCCATTTGTTGGATGCGCTACAATATATCAATAAGTGTAGAGACATTGTAATGAACCCTCATCTCCCTGTGGGAGTGCAGGGCCCTTTGGGACCTGCGATCCCAACACTACATAATGGTATGCCCTCCTGCTTCCATTTTTTCATAATAGTATGCATATGTGGGAGTGTGGGCCCTCTGGGCCCTGATCTCCCAGCTACACATAATTAAGGAGACATTGTGTAGGCCTAGAGACATTCCAAGTAACACTTGTAACACTAATTAGGTAATAGCTCAGTAACCATAGCAACTTTGAAAAAAATTCCACTACAGTTGTAATCATGACTTGGCAGCCTGCACGTACACTTAGTTCACGGTTAGCAAAACATCCATATCTCGAACTGTTTTCGAGATTAAGGCACTGAATGGCACCACAATGTTATCCTATGGGAAATTTCTCATCTTCTGAATGCTATAACTATGCAACCTATGTAAATTTTAAATCAAAACCAATGAAAGGCATATCTGTGGTGCAAACCCTTCCTACCCTGTAAATTTCAGCCCAAAAGTCCAAACCGTTTAGTTGCAGTGACTGCTGAAGAAACGTGTTTTTTGGGGCCAGTACTGTCACAAATTGCAAAAGTGGCCTCAAAAGGATGTCGTAATTTGCTAAAGTATGCCACCACACTGCCGCCAAAATCACAACAGTGTCATGCTGTACTGTCCCAAAGTACAACAGTACAGATGGAAAAAACATGAAAAACACAATTCTGGTCATTATTTTTTAAACCTGATGCCAGGATCGTGTTTCTAGGGCCACGTTTAAGTAAACACAGCAGATGGTGTTTACATGGGGCATGATATTTTAAATTAAAATGTTTATTCTCCACTGTTAACTGAAAACAAGATGGCTGTCACATGACAGTACTGAGGACATTTGTGAAGTAAAATGTACTGTTGCCACAGTACAACATGCTTTTGCACCGCATATATATTTTTTCCCATAGGCTATAATGGAAAACTTGTTTTTATAAGTAATTTTTGAATGGATTAATATTTGTTCACCAAATCTTCAAAAGGCAAATCAGTGACCCAGAACTCAGATTCCGTGATAATTTCAGACCAGATGGACAAACCGTTTGGGCTGTAGCCCTGAGCAAGGAAATTGCCCAGAAAGTGTTTTTTGCACTTTTTTTGTGCTCTGCAGATCCGCAACTGCACATCCAACCAGAATTCAACTTGCTAGATCCAAAGATCTATGGTACCAGACCACACATGCAAACTTTCAGGCAAATTGGTCAAATGGTTGCAAAGTTATTAACGTGTAAAATTTGGGGTTTAACATAGAAGTGGCCAGACAAACCAAACTATAGCTGCACTACCGTGCAGCTATTATATATATATATATATATAATTTAATAATAGTAATAATTTTATTTCTTAAGTGCAATTTAACTGATATCAAAGCACTGTACAAGACACACAAGCTCTAAAATAATCATATCACAAATGAAATATAAAAACTTGATATAAAATTCATAAGATATACCAAGCAAATAATCCATGATTAAAAATCAGGAAAGACACATAAATATAAATAGGTTTTTTAAAGCATTTTTAAAACTCTCCAGTGTCTGGCACTCTCATATCCGACAAGGTAGAGAATTCAACAGGGAGGGAGCAGCAAAAACATAAGTCTGAGCGACCGAGGTCTTCAAACACATCCTGGGAATCTCTAGCAATCCCTCATCAGTTGAGCGGAATGGTCGGAGGGGGCAGTAGGGATTCAGAAGCTCTTGTAGGTAACTAGAACCCAAACCATGTAGGGCTCTGAAAGTCAGTAAACCAACTTTAAAGGTGATCCACCACTAAACTGGCAGCCAGTGCAGAGCGCGCAGCACAGGCAAAATATGGCTGGATCAGGTTGACCCAGACAATAACCTGGCCACAGCATTCTGCACTAGCTGCAAGTGGCAGATATCAACCCCTGGAAGCCCCAGGTAAAGGGAGTTACTATAGTCAAGGCGCGAGGTTACAAAAGCATTGACCAGTGCTGGAAGATCGCCAGACGGAACAAGGTGCTTAATCAGGGCAATGTTTCTCAGATGGTAAAATGAGGACTTGACCACAGCTGACACCTGTGAATGAAGTGTCAGCCTGTTATCAAGTATCACCCCCAGATTTCACACCTGTTCTGAGGTCAAAAGCTGAGTCTCTTCAAGCCAAAACCCGGAAGGCCACCCAGCAGCCGACCCCTCAATACGGTGACACAGTTCCACCACTAACACTTCTGTCTTGTCAGAGTTTAACTTTAACCAACTGGAATTCATCCAGTCTTGGATTTAGGTGAGACAGCTGGAGAAGACTGAGAGCACACTATACTGGTTGAGCACAAAAGACAGGTACAGCTGAGTGTCATCTGCATAACAGTGAAAACTCAGCCCATACCATCTTACAATGTCTCTTAATGGAAGCATGTACACCGCAAACAACATGGGAGACAACACTGAACCCTGCAGGACCCCACATAGCAGGGAGAAAGAGTCAGAGGAAAAAATCCCTGATACTGCCTTCTGCAACCTGCCAGTGAGAAACGAATGGAACCATCTGAGAACTGTACCAGACAAGCCACAGATGACCCACAGGTGATCAAGAAACACCCCATGGTCAATGGTGTCAAAAGCTGATAAGAGATCCAGAAAGACAGAGATGGAATTGCGCTTCTTGTCTCTGGCCATCAGGAGATCATTGAGTACCCAACCAAGAGCAGTCTCAGTACTATGTCTCTTAAGGAAACCACACTGGAGAGGATTGTAGATAGCATGGATGGTAAGATGGTTCTCCAACTGTTGTGAGACAACTTTTTCAATAACCTTCCCTATAAAGGAAGGTTAGAGATCGTTCTGTAGTTTGCAGGAGGATCTGGGTCAAGAGATGGCTTCTTGAGAAGGGGGGTTACTACAGCCTCCTTCAGGGAGCTAGGGAACTGCCCCAACTCCAATGAACACCAGATTAACTCCACTAGAACTGGGCTGATGACATCTACACACCCTATTAATAGGTGAGCAGGGCCCAGGTCTAAACTACAGCTAGTTGGCCGCATACCCCAGAGAAGCTGCATGATATCCTGGATTGCCAGTTGGCCAAACTCAGCCTAACAAAACAGAGGAATTGCGACCTCATTCCGACCACCAGTAACCCCCATAGGACACGATAAGTGAATCTCCAACCTTATTAGCAAAGAAGCGAGCAAACTCGTTGCACTGTATTTGAGACAAGGCTTTCCGAACTCGTAGGCAGGCTGGATTGCACAGTCTGTCTACCATTTGGAACAGCTGAGCTGGTCGGTTCTGTGTGAAGCAATCTCCCTGGACAGGAACTCCACCTTCTTATGAGAGATTGTTGACTGATAGTCTCTATAATGTTCCATCAGTCTAAGCCTGTCGGCATCCAAGCCGGACATACACCAAGCAAGCTCTAACCTTCGACCCAACTGCTTCATCTCCCTCAAAGTTCCATCAAACTATGGGGACCGAGGGCAGAGAGTAAGCAGGTTAACATGGAAAGGAGAAAGGGTATCCAGAGCTCCTACCACAGCTCAGTTAAAAGCCTGAAGTGGGTTCTCTGGACCCTCGCTTACCTCCAGCATTTCTGATAGATCCAACACGGCCAGGAGGCCATTGGGGATCAGGCCCCATAATGGGTAGCATCAGACCATCTCCACAGGGCAGACCTATAAGGGGGAGCCAGAAAATTGAACCTAATGATGTGGTGGTCGGACCATCCAATTAGTTCCACCACCAAGTTGGGGGCCTCCAACCCCAGGAGAAAGGCCAGGCCCATGAGTGACCGTGATTATGTGTCGCAGAGAAAACTACCTGTGTGAAGCCCAAAGAACTCATAAGTCGGAGGACGTCCTGTCCAAACTATGAGAGTCCATTGTCAATCCAGGCATTGAAATCCCCCAGCACCATCAACCTGGGGGATTACAACACTATATCAATGATGAAGTCCGTGACTTCCTGCAAAAGCTGACTCTCGCCTCATGGTGGATGGCAGACAAGAATGATTTTGCACCCCACACCTGTGGTTACAGTACACTCAAAGAACCTGGTGTCCTCAACTGGCACATCCACAAGGCCCAATTCTGATTTAAAACAAATTGCCACACCCCCAACCCTGCAACCTGACCTTGCACGGTGTATCACTGAGAAATCAGCTGGAATTGCTGACTCCAAAATGGGACCAGCACTTTCATCCAGCCAGGTCTCAGTGATGCAGGCCAGATCAGATGACCCAACAAGATCAGCTATAATAGCTGACTTGTTTTTAATAGATCTGGTATTGCACAACACAGTGCGTGTTGGGTGAGAACCCGGAACAGTTCAAGATGCCAACTCACTAATTGTGGAGCCCTTGGGTATGGGCACTACACAAGGAGAACCTCATTTAGGGCTCCATTTTGTCCCAGGGCATCTTCTGGTTCCCTCTACCCCAATCAGGCTACTCGGCTCACCCCCTCTTCCTGGTCCCCCACCCCTTCTTCTCCTCCCCACTATTCCAACAGCCCTACAGCAGCCATAAACTGCCACAGATGATGGGGCAGGTAAAGGGGTGGAGGTCCAGGAGCTCAGAGGTGGAGTAGCGCCTGATAGGGAGAGCCTCCATCCAACACATCCTGATAATCAATGCAGCACCAATTAAGTCAACCACCTAGCTCAAAAAATAACAAAATACCCAATAAATAAAAAAAAACAGGTCCACCTCGAAAATGAACTTGCTCAATGGTGCCCGCCTGGTTAAATAAAGATTTTGATTGATTGATTGAAACAAATATACCCAAAATAAGCCCACACTCTCAGAAACCCCCAAAACAAAACCCATCCCTTGAAAACTAACAAGTGTTAAAAATAAATACAAATAAATCAAAAGAAAATTTAAAATGTAGTAGCAGACTGGGCCTTTCACTCCCAGTCAGCAAAAGGAAATATGTCCAAGTCAGATTCAGCAGTCAAAAGAAAATCCAAGAAAGTTGTAAGACAGTTTTTGGGAGGTTGTCTCACAGCCTTCCTCCAAAAAATACCATTTGATTGCATGAAGGAAAAAAAAAGGCACAAAGAAGAAAAAGAGGAGAAGCCCACAAACAACAGACCAAGCCATAGTTCAGACTCCCCAAAACAAACACATTTTCAGCCAGTAAACCAATTCAGGAAACACTTCATACAGTTTCAAATGGGAAGACAAAGTCCAGCCTACACAGCTTGGAGACTGCACTATGACAGAAATATCCAAATATATCCTCAGGTGTGAGTGTGTGTGGGGGTAATCCACACAGCCCACAGAGCGCCCCTAGATCAACTCAGATCACCCTGCCATACAGTGACCGCCTGGCGGTTTATGCCCCTTGCTACCATATCTGTATCTATCTATACATATATTAAATGCATGGTGAAAATAGAAAATAGAGTTAAAAATCTACTTTTTGACCTTAGGTCTTCTTCAAGAAATATCTAAAAGAGAAAAAAACAAAGTTAGTGTAGAGGGGAGGTAAAATAAGGGATATATATATATATATATATATATATATATGGAAAGAAAAAGGGGAGACTCAGGGAGAAGAAGTAATAAATGGCAAGATTAAGAGAGAATCTATAAAACAAAAAAGTGATGATGAGAAAGACAAAGCATACTAGGAGTGAAAGAGCTGGAGAAGTCCCCAAGTGGGGACTAATTAACAAGGCCTAGTAGGAAGGCTAAAAAGTGACAAGTTTAGAGGAAGAAGACAGAGATGGAGACTTATAATGAAAATGAAAAAAGAAATTAAACGTCTACAGATACCTTTCAGCCACCCCTTATTTTCCCTAAAGTCTGTTTGTATCTGTACACATTAAGGTCAATATGTAGATGTTTAACTATATAGGTGTATATATATATATATATATATATATATATATATACACAGTATATATATGTGTGTGTGTGTCTATACACACACTCTAGAGTCCCCTTCATTATACACTCTTTTTAATATTATATAAGAAAATTAAAAAATAACCAAAAGGTTTCCAAATAAACAGGGGGAACCATACTAGAAATGGAAACGACCTAAGGCAAAGCTATGTGCTGTCTCACCAGAGGTAAAAAAACCTAAAAACTATATGTACAGAATATACATGTGTTTGTCTTTTCTGTTCTCAGCCTTTTCAGGTTATGAAGGAGGCCCTTTGGTACTATGCATTCTTGCTTAAAGCAGAACTACTCTGAATTTTCATGGTGATTTGTACATACTGTACGTCACATGATTTGCTGCATCATACTGCTATGTGTGATTTTGTATTTCTTTAATTCTGTAGTCAGCTACCCTGATTTTCATTTTTCTTGATGGTTGATGGCCATCCCATTTACTGTAACACGTATCTACATGTGGGAACACTGACATTAATGTTGCATTATTTGGATGATTTGATTACCATGGAGAAAATGAGTTAATGGAACTTTGCAAACTGAGCAGAGCATGGTTATGCTTTGCATAAGTAATGACAGAAATTGCCAAATATTTGGACAAGGAACAACTATTGTTTGCAGATTTGTGTGTGTCACTAAGTGTTGGCTGTGTATGGTTGGCAGAAGTTCCCCTCACCTTCCTAGAGAGTATAAAGTGAAAAGTTTTAATGATGGCAAATGCAGACATGGAATAATAATGAAACAGTATTACATAGCTAAACCTATTTGGAATTTTATGACCACCATTCCTGTTCCAGTCATTAGTGTTTGCCAGCTTTAATGGGGTTCAGTAAAACATTTTACCTGCAATGTATTTGTTGTTTTTGTTCCTCCAACTTTTATATAACTCTGAAAGAGAAAGTGGATGGCACATTAGATAAATTAATTACCTTTGCAGATGGAGTGCAGATTCCAGGCCAAGTCTAGGTGGCTAAAAAATACTTTTGCCTGGCAGCTGTTAAGCTGTAAAGAGGAATGCATTCTGGTAGACTCAGACCCGTTTTTGTGCACATTATCATACAAAATGAGTGCATTCAATCATCACTAATGGAGCAAATACAGCATGCAGAAGCTAAGAGCAGAAAGGATAATTAAGTTGCAATGGTGCCAGTCAGGGTGGTGCTGGCACACAATGACAACAAACCAAGACAGTACAGTCAAACTGTTGCAGGCTGTTTTAATAAAGGAACTTCATTATTCTTTAAAAAATAATAATACTTGTTTGCAAGAATGTACCAGTGTGGACTACATCACTTTTATGTGTTTTCCTAAAAACTGTATCCTCTTATTGAAGCAGTTTACAGCATACATATGGGATCCATATTTGGCCACTGAATTGTGATCAGATTAACATATTCTTTCCTTTGGAAGGTTAGGAATGAAACAACATGGGTGATATAACTTAATGTAGCTAGAATAGTAAACACAGTGGTAATCAGTGACGTGATACAGTAAATCCTATATCACAATATGAAATTAAACTCCTATGCATCTCAGTTGAATTTCTATATTTCCCAATATATACTATATGGTTATATAATGTATTTTGTTACTGGCTATCACTATAGTAACATAGAAAATGGTATTGTGATGAAAGACAGGGCTTACAGTCCATCGTCTCTGCCCCTCCTGACACATGGCTGTCTCCACACCTAAGAATATATTATTTAGTCTGTTGCTCCTGAATGAAATTCCACAAAAATGTTATGCAGGATCTTGGACAATGGAGTTAGTATACTCCAGTATACATACACATGTGTATACACATTCATACATAAACAGTTTATATGTACAGAACATGCAAGCATGCATTCAGATAGACAGCTTACTTGAGAAAATTGTTCCAAGTGTCTCCCTTCCAACAGCTAGTGGAAACACCCTGGTACCACTTTGTTTTCAAAGTACTTGTTGAATCTAAGCTTCACGATTGTTACAGTATTAACTGATACAATGGGGAGGAGGATATAGAGAAGTATCTGGAGGCAACAAAGGTAGCCAGCAGGACTGTGAAGGAGGCCAAGACAGAAACAGAAACTCTGCTGGCAAAGAAGTGAAGCAAGGAGGGAAAAAGCATTTTTCAAGTATGTTAGGGAGAAGCATAAGGTCAAAGGGGGTATTGTGAGACTGAGTAGCATGGAAGGATGGGAAGAGGGGGACAAAAGGAAGGCAGAGATAATGAGAAGATTTTTTTTTAATTTCTTAGGGATAAGGATGGGCCACTGCTAAAATGTAGGGTTAAGAATGGAAGGGAGGAGAGCAAGGGCTCAAGTGGCCTGGTCAAAATAACAAGGAACATGGCATTGATAAATCTCACGGGGTTTAAAGTAAACAAAATTATGAGACATTACAGCTTACACCTGATGATAATGAAGGAGGTAGTAGAAATGATAGCAGGGACATTTGCAGACATATCCAGCTGCTTGCTGACTACGGGGTGGTCCCTTGTGACTGGAGGACAGTGGACGTGGTCCTATTATACAAGAGTGGAAGGAAAGAAGAGTTAGGGAATTAGGGAACTACAATATAGACTAGTCAGCATGATCTCTATACTGGGAACAATTTGAGCGCCTACTTGGAGAAAAACTGCTGGATTGCCTGGAAGGAAATGGGCTACAGGACTCCCAAACAACATCTGTTTATGAAAATAAGGTCTAGCCTGACACATCTGGTAGATTTCTTTGACTGGAAGACCAGGGCATGAGATAGGAGACAGGTGTTTGAATCAGTTCCCAACATGAGGCTGGTCAGAGCAGGTTTCTCAGAATGGGCCACCTGGACCTCCTAAAATAACAGCTTCGTGCCCAAAATTGGAACATACTGGACTCAATCAATGATGTTAATGTAACCCTCTGTCACCTTATAAGGGTTTTCATCACTGCTTGTGATATGCATGCCCCTCTCAAAAAGATTAAGGTCTCTGGCATGGTTAACCCCAGGATCACTCCTGAGCTCCTTTCCCACATGAAGTTTCAGGACCATCTCTGGCACTGTGCAAAAACCACTGGTAAGCAGCAGGACCTAAAAGCCTATAAAGCTGCTAGAAACAACTGCATGTGGGAGCCACCAAGCAAAAGACAAGTACCATAGGGAGATGTTTACCAACTCCTGGGGTGAAAGCAGAAGGTTCTGGTCTAATATAAATGATGTCACTGGCAAAAAACCTAAAGTATCACCTACAGTGCTAAACATAAATGGTACCCCTACCGCTGACCCTCTGGAAATTGCTAATGCCTTTAACAATGCTTTTACAAATTTGAGCTGTGTTTTCTCACCTGACTTTTTCGATGATGATGCTGCCCACTCCACAAGGCACCATGACGAAAATAGTCCTGAGCACTCCCCTTTTTATTTTAAAAGGGTATCATGCAACATGGTTAGAAAACTACTAGCTAAGGTCCTAAGAAACGCAAGACACAGTAGTGACAGACTAGACCTTAAGCTTATCACCCTCACACTAGATGAAGTTATCCTACCTATAACTAAGATTCTAAACCTTTCTCTTACACTGAGACAATTTCCTAATGCCTGGAAAACAGCCATCGTAATTCCGGTGCATAAAGCCGGTGATTGTTTCTTACAGGGTAACTAATGGCCTATATCCATTCTCCCTCCACTCTCCAAGGTGCTCGAGCGAATTGTTACCAACCAGCTTGGCGCTTATGTGGACACATACTCCATCCAGTGCCTGCAACAACATGGCTTTAGAAAGGGGCACAGTACTAACACAGCATTATTAGAATTCACAAGCTTCATACAACAGGCCATTGGTCAAGGCAAGACTGTAGGTGCAGCCTTTGTTGACCTAACAAAAGCCTTTGACACAATGAATCACACACTGTTGCTTGGCCAGCTCTCTAAAACTGGTGTTTCCCCAAACACCCTGAAATGGTTCGGAAGCTACCTCAGTGATAGACTGCAGAGGGTGATGATATCAAATGTAGTTTTGGAGCAGAGGGCTGTCCAATCAGGGGGTACCTCAAGGCTCAATCTTGGGTCCCTTATTGTTCAGTATTTTCCTGAATGACCTTCGGGCTGTCTGCAACCAGTGTACTCTCCTCTACGCAGATGACGCGGACATCTTTACTAGCCACCTGGATCCCAACACTCTTGAAAACAGTTTTCAACATAGCTTCACAAAAGCAGATTGATGGTTTAAAAATCACAGACTAGTGCTAAACTACAAACAAACTAAAGTCCAGCTGTTTTCGTCCTCTCAGAATAAGTTTAAGACCTATCAACTCACTATCACCATCAACCACAGAGACGCTCTTGAACAAGCTCAGCTTTTTAAATACCTAGGTCTAACCCTGGATAGTCAGCTTACCTTTGTGCCTCACATTGAAAATGTTGCCAGAGATGTTAATACCAAAATTGGGCTCCTCTTCAGACACAGATGAAGTCGTACCCAAGAAGCCCTGAAGGTTGCAGTTCACAGCTCGGACCTCTCGATCATTGATTATGGTCTAATCATATACTGTGCTGCAACCTCCACATCTCTTAAATGACTCACGGTGGCCCTGAACAATGCCTGTAGGTTAGTTATGGGTGCTGCATGTCACACTCATACCTGTGAGTTATAAGATCAATCTGATTGGCTCCAACTAAGTAACAGGATCAAATATCAAACCTGCCTCCTATCCAAAAAAGCTCTACTTGGATTACTACCCCCGAGCATTGGCTGCCTGCTAAACAAATCCCCTAAGACCCAACACACACGTACCTCAGTTTCTGACCTCCTTCTAGTACCCCTCTGTCGGACTGCTCAATACCAGCGATCATTTCAATACAGAGCCCCCCTGTGGTTTAATACTCTAAGCAACCAACTGAGTAATCTTTCTAGTCTGTCACAATTTAAACTTATGCTTCATCTGCATCTCCTAACCGAAAGCACTTGTGATTGTTACACCTAGTTTCCCAATTCTGCAGACACCCTTATACCACTTTTCTCATTCTCTGAGGCTCTTACTTGGCTTCCAGTTTCGTTTCACGTCTCCTGATAGAACAATTCCCCCTTTCCCTCTGCCACCTCCTCCCTTACCTCACCCCCTCCTTGCTCTTGTCCCACTGACCCCCCCCTCTTCCTGGACCTGTCCAGGCCCTCTGGTCCCCATTCTCCCTTATCTTCTTTCCCTTCATCCGCCCTCCTTTTCCCCTCTTTTACCCCTTCTCCCACCTTAGCCTCACCTCCCTCTCACTCTATGACAAGGCCTCTGGCTGCCATATTTTCTTTTCCTTCTCTGTCTGGACTCTGCCCTCTCATCTCCCCTACCCCTTCCCTGCTCTTCCCCTTCCCCCCACCTCTGATTAGCAATGTTGCTTCAAATGTACTGTATGGTTTCCTATGCTTGCTTGTAATCTTGAGTGTGTAGCACCATTCCTACTTATTTACCAGTAGACTTGCTGTGCTTCGATGATACCATGAATGTTGTCTGTACCTCCGTTGATACCATGAATGTTGCCTATACCTCCCTACCTTATTGTAACCCCTTCCTTTGATGTGGAACCTTTGTAAATGAGCTGCCTCAAGCTCAAAGGTATTTGTAATCCAAGATTTAAATAAATAAAAATAAAATAAGGGACTTAGGAGTGAGGGAAAATTGGCAATATGGATGGAGAACTGCTTGAAGGGAAGAACACAAAAGGTACTTACAATGGTTGTGATCACTCTCATCAGACAGACCAAAGGGAAAGTCTTCAGGTTTTCTACTCTGGCCTGGCAAATGTATGCCACCTTATTGTTCTACCCTCTAGGGTAAGACTGCTTTAAGGTTGTCAAAGCAGTCCCATAACCTTTCTCCTCTGGATGATCCAGGTTGCCTTTGGTAGTCATGTCTTTGGTAGGTGGAAGTCACTGTCCTAAATATGGAATTGTGGCCACACACCACAGATATTAAATGAAAATAATACTTTATTTGCTGTTACACAGGTTGGTTCCAGTATATGCTAGTTTGCAAATGGACACAAAATTCACTGGGCTCTTTCAGATGTTTTTCTGAGCACAGGGTATGCTTAAAAATAAAATTACAAACACTCTCCAAATCAGACTGACACTCTCTCCTTCCTGTAACTAACTTTACATGCCTCTGCTTCCAGCAAAGGTGTGAAAAAGTCTCTGACGTTTTTCATCATTCCATATGTGTCACTGGCCATATCCCAGAGTTCATCCCCTGCAGGGTACAGTTCCTTGCTGTCCCTCTGTAAAATGAGTTGTGACATCTTGTTCCTTTGAGTGTTCTAACCTTGCAAATATTCCCAGGTCTCTCAGCTCCTTGTAGGAAATAGGAAAATAAAAACACATGTATGTATTGCCTACTAATCTAACTATAGAGGTGTCCAGGTCACCATGTGACACATATCTCCACTTTCCTGAAAAATAAAAAGGCCTGGGTCTTCTAACCCATATACTTTTTAATCCAGTCTATCTAAATCACAGGTCCATTCTGGCCTCTAATCTGAGTTTCTTGACAGTGCAGCCTCATTCATATCCACCTTTGCTGTGTAGACTTGTTGTAGACTTGTACTACTAAACTCCACCTTAACAGTTTGCTATCCCTACCACTCATTTGATTCAGCCACTTCAGAGGATTGTGATCTATGATGACTTGGAAGTGAGATCTGTAGAACCAGGTTTCCATTTTGTTTGGGGCCCACAGAATGCCAAGGCACTTTTTATCTAGTGTAGCATATCAATTCCATGGGCCTTTAGTGCCCTGCTAAAATATGCAATGGGATGCTTCTTCACATCACTTTCTGTATTGCTCCTAAGCCACTGTCTGATGCATCAGTGTGGATTATAATTTTTTTCTCATTGTCTGGGCTAGTGAGGACAGTAGCTTGGCATAAAGCATTTTTGAGCTGCTCAAAAACATTCATATCGTTCTCCATCTTAATCACATTGTTAGGTGCCTGTTTTGGCTGTATGGTCAGTTAGGGGTGCAGTCACAGCACTGAAGTTTGACACAAACTTCCTTCAGTAGCTTGCTCACCCCAAGAATGTACTTACTTTTCTTTTTGGTTATTGGTCTGTCCTAGTTGTTCATGGTATTCACTTTTGCTGGTTTTGTTTGGTTGTGCCTAGATCCAACACAATGTTCCAGGAATGTAATTTCTGCCATGCCTATGTGGCACTTTTCTGCTTTTACTGTCAGTCCTGGTTTTTGCAGCTGGGACAGAACCTCCATGACATGATCAATATCTAGGGTTACCACCTTTTAAGAAGGCCGAAGTGGGACATTTATTACTGAATCATGTTTTTTTCAAAGAACAATATGTAACCTAGACCAATGCAACAGACTTGTCTTTAAATAATTAGAATAATGACTAAGTGTTGTAGCTTTTTAGTTGCTTCTGTTGTTTCTTATCATTTGAAGGTATTTTAGTTAAGGTATTATAGTTTTCTGCAACATTTAGAGGGAAGTTAGAAAATATTTTTTCTGCTACAAGGTCAGGACATGTAGTATTTTTCATGTTTTTTTGTGGGACACAGCTGCTCAAATCAGGACTGTCCTACAAAAAACAGGACAGGTGGTAACCTAAACATGTTCCACCAATGTCTAGCTGTAAATTGCAGTGTCATTCACGTAAGCAACCACAAGTTCCACAGCCCTATTCAGGATTCTGTTCAAAATCAATCACTCGATCAACCAATCTTTATTTATCCAGGCAAAACACCATTGAGACAGTTCATTTACAAAAACCTTTGGAAGGTTAATACAGCATTGTTTTATCCCAAAGGCATGACCATAAATTCAACCAGGACAAAGACTCTGACAAAAGCAAACCAGTCCTGGGCCTCCTGTGTCACTATCACTTGCCAGTACCCAGTCAAATCAAGGGTAGTGAGACACTTGGCATTCCCTGTGACTTCCAAGATTTCCCTGGTTCTTGGCATAGGGTATGCATCAGTTACTGTGATGCAATTAAGTCTGTGATAATCCACATAGAACCTGGATGTACCATGTCTTTTGGGAATTAAAACTACTGTGATGCCCAAAAGCTTTTAAATTCTATATATCACATCTAGCTGTCACATCTCAGCTATCTCCTCTTGTGTCTGGTCTCATACACTAGCAGGTATCCTATAAGCACTTTGTCTTAAATGTTCACCTGAGTCAGTCTTGAACTCATGCTCTGCCAATCCAATGTACCCCTGCTTGGAAATGAACAGAGCCTTTAATGTCTACAACACAATGCGGCAATATCTGCCCTCTGATCTGGGTTCAGCTGTGAGGAATGTCAGATTGCATCCACTGAGCTCTCACCCCTGCTCTTTCTGAGCAGATCAATCATAGGATCTTCCTTGTCCTGAGCTGTTGAACATATTACTGCCCAAACAAGCTCATCCTGGGCATGGTATGGTTTGAGCCTATTTACTGTACATGATAGGTTGAACATTTGCAGGTTTGGCCTGGCAGTTCGAACATATAATGTCCATCATTTAATTTCTTAGTCACAACAAAAGGACCTCCCAGTCAGCCTGCAATTTGTTGTGCTTCACTGAAATGAGTGCCATTACCCTCTGGCCAACCTGGTATGCTAGAACCCCAATCATACCATGTTTTCTGCTTCTTGTGGGCTTGCAGGAGTCTCTCTTGTGCAAAGTCCATAGACTCTGTTAACCTCTCCCGGACATTCAGTATGTACTACACAATGCTCTCCTCACTTGTAAGGGACTTCCCAGACTATTTCTCCATGCCAAATCCATCAGGTCCCTCACCCTGTATGCATAGAGTAGTTCAAAGGGTGAAAGTCCTGTGGACTCTTGTGACACCTCACTGTAGGCAGATAGCAAGTGGGGCAAATATGTGTCCCAGTCTCTGTGGTGTTTGTCTGCAAAGGACTGAATCATGTGTTAAAGCATGCAGTTTAAATCTCTCACACAAGCCATCCCCCTGGGAATGGTACTGGGATGTTTTTAGCTGCCTCACCTTCCATTTTTCCCACAATGTATTTATCAGAGTGGAGAAGAAATTTGTGCCCTGTGTAATAAAATATCCTCAGGGAACCACAGTCTGCAGAAAATTCCCAAAAGGTTATCTGCCACCTTTTCTGCTTCCACAGAGGACATATCAATTTCATCAGGATATCTAGTTACAAAATCAACAGTTACTAAAATAAATATTTTACCTGTCCACTAGAAGAACTCAAGGGCCACACAATGTCCATAACTACTTTCCTTAATGGTTCATTTATAACATGCAATGCATAAGGGGGCCTTTGCCTCATCTCCTGCCTTCCTTGTGTTTTGGCACGCTAAACAGGTTTTGCAGTATCAGGCCACATCTGAGAAGACTGTGGGCCAGCAGAGGTCCTGCAAGAGTATATTTTGGGCCCTGTTTGTTGGGACCCAGACATTGGAATGTCATGAGTCAACTGTACTAGATGTCTCCTGTATTACTGTGGTAGCAATGTCTGTTGGAATATTTCCCAATTTCTTGCTCCTAGAAATGGGTGAAAGTTCAGATTTCCGCCATCACAGAAGTTCTGTGAAATTTCAGAACTTTCGCAGAATTTTACACTCTTCCACCTGTGGCGGAATTCTGAATTTTCACCAATTTACAGCAGATTTCCACCTAGTACAGTGGTATTTCCAAACTTCAGATGTTTTGTTATGAAATGTGGAAATAAAGTGTCTTGCCAACTATTTTGCTTATCATGTAATTATCCGCAGTTTTCAATGAGATTCTGTAGATTTTTTTCATCAACAGTGTGTGTCCATATTTCTTTTTCTACAGGCTGTATTGTAAGTTTTAAGGTCACACACTGAGTATAAGCTCTCAGCCTGTCGAGCACCGTAAGTGTGGTGTCAGCAATTAACCCAGTCTGTGTTTTTTTATTGCTTAATTTTTTCCTCCTTTCCTGGTTGTACTTCAGGTTTCTTTCTTTTGAATTCCCCCAAACCCAAGAATTGCGTTCTCTTTCATTCCGCAGTATACAAAAAATCATGTGGTTTAGAACAGAAAATCCTCAAAAAGCTACATTTTCACTGCATGAAGCTGTAATCACATGCTTTGCAGCTCTGCAGTCATGTGGGGTGTTGAGGGAAGCATCGTACTGTGTTATTTATAGGGCAACTGCGGAATGTTACTTAAGAAATGAGGAAATAAAGTGTCTTCACTATCTTGTCATTTATGCCCTCATATCATGTAATTATCCATGGTTTTTAAAATTCTGTGGATTTTTTTCCCACCAACTATGTGTGACTATATTTGTTTTTCTATGGGTGCTATTGTAAATTTTACACTGACATTGTGACTGTAACTACCCAAGCTACCAAGCACCTTAAGTGTGGGGCCAGGAATTAACCTGTTCTGTTTTTTTTAATTGCTTCATTTTTTCTTCCTTTCCTGGTTTTATTTTGTGTTTCATTCTTTGGAATTCTGCAGAATCCAAGAACTGTGTTCTTTTTAATTCCACAGTATACAAACAATTCCACAGTTCAGCAAAGAAATCCCATGGAAAGGTCAAATTACATTGCATGAAGCTCTAATCACACACTTTGCAACTCTGCAGTCACATGGGGTGCAGAAGAAGGCATCGGGTGACAGCACATTTTTCTCACTGCGTAGCTACTCAGTTCTGAAGAGTTTTTTGAAGAGGGAAGAACTCTGTTTGCTCTGCTCAACAGAACTGGCTTTCTGAGTAACAATCTGCCTTTTTATTTTGGTCAGGAGAAGAAATATAGTGCTGGTATCTTTACATGGAGTGATGGGACAAAGATATTGCAGCAATTTTGTTGATCTTTGTGATTATATCATATGTCGTGGCAGTCTGTGTTCTGCAGTCTCAGTCTGTAGTAGTGCTGCATTGTTTTTGAATACGTTCTGCTATTTAAGGCCTTAGTGAAGCACAGAAAGTACAACATATCAGGCAAAGGCAAGGGGAAGTATGGAGGATGAGAAAAAGTGCCATTGGCACTCAATCACTCACAAGGGTGTCATGAGGAGGTGTGCAGGGTGTTGGGGAAGGTGGTAGTAGGAATAACATGTTTCTGGTACTGCAAGTTCTAGACATACATACATAAAAAAAAAAAAATAGTGATAGTGCAATGCCAGCTGTGCCACATACAGTGCCAGTGTCAGCCACAGTGGGTATCAAAGCTTCCAGCTTCTTTGTGATGCACTGCTGTACTGCTACTTCCATTGCAGCTGTTGTTCATCATTCAAAAGAGTGTAAAAAGACTGCCATGGATGTCGCTGCACTACTGTCTGACTCCCTAGGGTCTCAAGAGGAACATAGTGAACAGTCTCAGTCACAGAAGACCCAGGAGTTAACTCAGGAGCTGCTAGGGGCTGAGAACCAGAAGGGTTTGGGTACAGTGGCAGGCGTTTTCAGAGACGATGACAGTAAGGGTGATGCAGGACCAGTTACTATGGGGGGAGTAGAGATTGTGATGGAGCAACAGCATAGACAGCTTCAAAGGGTGTCTGATGAGCAAGAACCTCCTTTTAGTGAACATCCTGTTAATGCCACTGTTCATATGGCAGAGAAGGCTACTAAGGACAAGGAGGTTGGGTACAGTCAGTCCTTACTGTCACAGCCAGAAATGTCAGAAAGCAGTGAGGCTACTAGTGATGAGGGTGTTGAGGGTGAGAGCAATGATGACCCAGTATTAGACCCTAATTGGCAGCCACTTCTTTCACAATCAGCAACCACAACTGTCAATGGTAAAGGGCAAGCACTCCCTTTAATGTCACTCCACAAGCAGCAACCTGTCAGAGTAAAGGGACAGCAATTGCCAGAAATGGAATATGGGGATCAGCAGCAGCAGGAGCATCCTAAGAAAATAATTTCACCCACCCCTTTGTGCCTGTCCCCATCTGCTCCACCCAAGAAAATGCATCATGTAAGTAGACATTCAGTTGCGTGGGATTTCTTTGTCATCAATGAGTCTGATGATAGTGTGGCTGTGTGCAACATCTGTCATTCCAAAATTAGCAGGGGTAAGCCAGGTTCACACTATGGGATGACTGGTATGCACAGTCATATGCAAAGTAAGCACCCCATTAAATGGATGCAGCACAAGTGATTGGTACAGTCTGAAGGAGAGATTCTCCAGCCTGGTGATGATGTAGAAGCATTTGACATCTTATTGTGTTCCACCCCTACATGTGCAGATACAAGTGGAGGTTGTCAAGCTGATCTATCCACTGCACAGATACAGAGCTTTTTCCAGCATGTCCCTGATGGCGGACAAGGCAGCCAAAGCCGCAAAACCATATCTGACAAAGTCAAAACACCCCTCCACAATTCAGCACACTGTGAGGTTTAAGCAGCCAGATATCAAATCGGCAATAAACAAGCACTCCAAATATCATTGGAAACACCCAGTGACAAAAGAGTTGGAACACGGCTGTTGCCAAGATGCTGGCAACAGACCTTTTGCCATTCTTATTTGTTGAGAATCAGGGTTTCAGATAGCCTATGTGTAACTTATTTCAGCACTAAGGCTCTTCCAGCAATGTATAATGACATTGCATGGTGTCACATGCTCTGTCCCACACAGCAGTATCCAGCATTCACCTCATCACCGACTTCTGGACCAGTGCACAGTCATCGGGTGTTAGTTATATGTGCATTATTGCACACTGGGCCTTTTTCCCTTGGGTATATGCCTTGCACCCCTGTCCCTCATCTACGTGTCCCCTGACTACTGGCAGCAGTATTAGTGGTGGTCGACAGCATGCCACAATGAGTATGCAGAGTATGCATGGGTCACATACATCTGACAGAATTCTCACCTGCATTAATGAGGCCAATAGACAGTGGCTAAAGCCACATGGATTCAAGGCTGCGTATATTGCCAGTGACAATGCCCAGAATGCCATCAAAGTAATCTCCAATGGCTGCTTTTATCGTGTCCCCTGCTTTGCTCATGTGCTGAATCTCATTGTGAGGTCCTTTCTGTACCACAAAGTCGTGAGTACCATGTTGGCTGCCAGTCACAAAATCTACAGCCATTTCAGTTGCCCTGCACTGGCAACAATAGAGCTCAGGGCTCTACAGGAGGCCAATAATGTACCACAGAACTGCTTGAAGCTTGATGTGCCAACCCAATGGAATGCCACACTGTATATGCTTGAGAGGCTGTATGAACAGCACAAGCCACTCAATGAGTATATAATGTACATGCATGATCGGGAGGCACAGTCAGCCATGCCGCTGAGTCCATCCCAATGGATTTTGATGGACAGTGTTATCCAAGACCTCCATTCACTTGAACAGGTGACACAGGTTGCGAGTGCAGAAAATGCATGTTTGAGCTAGGTGATTCCATTGTTGCATGTACTCCGCCAGGCACTGGACAATGTAAGAGGAAATATGAAGTGGCTGCAGACTCTGTTGGAGTAGAGCAGGCTGACTGCATCCTGTTCCTGTGTGATGATAATCCCAGGGTCATTCACATTAACAACTTGGAGGCACACATCCTGGCAACCTTGCTTGATCCCAGGTACAAGCATGGCATGATGGCACTTCTTCCGGGTGGGAAGGCTGATCTTGATCACTATATGGTCATCCTGCATAGCAAAGTCCAAAACTGGATGACGCACTCAGAGCTAAGGGTGGAAAAATCAGTCACAGTGCAGAAACCGGAAGCAGCAACAGCCCCTCACCCAGTATCCTTCTCCTACACAAGTACGGTGTCTGCACCATCACCCTCATCATCACATGGTAGCACTGGTGCCACAACCCCCTCTGGTCCATGCTGAAGGATATTGGTATCTCTACACACCAGCCACTGGAGGGCAACAAAGAACTGCAGCTGTCTGCACGCCATGTGGTACAGTCATATATGGATGGCCTACCGCAGTTAAGCACTGATGATGAGCCTCTGGACTATTGGTGAAGCAAAGTGGAAATCTGGCTTGTACTTACAGCTATCGCCATTGAGTATTTCACCTGCCCCTGTGCCAGTGTAAGCTTGGAAAGGGTTTTCAGCACTACAGGTGCTGTTGTGACTGACCGCCAAAGCTGCTTGTCTGATCAGAATGCTGAGTACCTAACATTAGTCAAAATGAACTCCCATTTCTTCCCCAAGCAGTACGTTGTGTCAGCAACAGCAATATGCCATGATCCTACCAAAGAAGGCAATCAGCAGCAGGACTCGTCAGAGGATGAGGAGAGTGTGACAGTGCTATCTGATAAAGACAGAGCTGAGGGGTCTGAATTCTCCTGAGTAGGAGACAGTCACAGAACATGTGTGTTGTGTGCAGAAATTGTGTTGTGAGGTACCCTAACACCTTTTATCTTCAGTTACATCATCAGAATAAAGGAGCCTTGCACCTGGAGGCAGTGTGCAATGCCTGAGTCATAAATTGATGCGTGACAAAGAAACGTTGGTGATGCAAAGGATTACTACATCCCAATTTATGCTGAAAATTCACACTGGCATCATCATCAGTTTTGTAGTTAGAACACTGCATTACTTTCAAGTGTCTAAGTTTGCCACTGTTCAGGCCCCTCCTACCCCCCCCCCAAAAAGAAAATAAGAAGAACCAAAAATTCTGTGGACATTGGTATGTCCTGAAATGTGTTGAGTGTTTCCAAGTTTCCAAGTTTCCACTGTTCAGACCCTCCTCCTTCTCCTCCCCACCAAAAACAAGAAAAGACAAAACAAATTCTGAGGGCATTATTCTTGTCCTGAAATGTGTTGAGTATTTACAAGGTTCCAAGTTTGCCGCTGTTCAGGCACCCACCCCCGGCCCCCAAAAAATAACTGAACCTTGAAACCCAGTGAACAGACTCATGACAAGGAAGTCTTGTGTCAAAACAGATAAAGTATTATATTTTCAAGAAAATCAAGAACAACTTATAAAAACCATGAAGATAATAAGGAAAAAATAACAACTGAAGTGGAAAGAAACACTAGCAAGTCAACAATAGGTTCAAAAACGTAAACTATTTACTTGGAAAGATTCATGACAAGACAAAAAACACACAACTGTCAGAACATTAAGTGATAACTATTTACAAGCTGGAGAAATAACTCCATGAAAAAACTAAATCACCAATGGCGTTAGTGGCCAAGCGATGGCTGGTTCTGTGACATTCTCCTTGGAGCCACCTTTTTTAAGAGCCACAGCATAGTTTATTGGTTTACCTCCATTCTCACCAGGCAAGCCTCCAGTGCTGCTATTCTTTTTTTAACAAGCTTCATGTTCTTGTCCCTTCCTTACATTGGAGGGCTATCAGTATGCTGGGTGGCTGCTGGGGTGGCTGCTCTTTCTTGGCCACATGGTGCCACAGATGGACGTGTCCCTGTTGCCACTGTCCCTGTCTCTGAGGGGCCAGGCTGCTGCTGCTGCTCCTCTTTCTGTGCCAGCTTCTTCAGCTCCTGCTGGATCTTCAGCACATGGTTTTTAGTTCATGTGCTGGTTGATGTCTGCTGGGGCTGGTCCTGCTCTTCTGCTGGGACGGGCACTGATGGTAGCAGTGTGTTGGCATTGTCTGCAGTACAGAAAGAGATATGCAGTTTTAGCAAAATGCACCATACAAGTGCGTGTGACTGTCAGATTAATGTCATCATCAGCAGTTGCAGTACACTACTCTATCCAGTGTCCAGTGTCACCTCATTGTACCCTGACCTTCTACTGATGCCATAGTTTACAGCCTCTGTATTCATTCACCAACTCTCCTTGTTACCTGTTGTATGTGTTACACCCCAGCCCACCACATCCAGAAAAGTTGGAAAATATAAAGGCCATGAGTGTGTGAAAGCTGAGGTCTAAGCAATGTTGGATCAGCACCCACATGTTGCGGTATACTGCCCCCTTCCCTCCCATCTTGTCATGTGCACCCCCACCACTCTGTCTCAAAGACAATGTAACACCCACTGGAAGCCCCCCCCACACACACACACATGCAGTCATCTACATCATGTTTCTGCACACACTGAAGTCCACATATATAGTTGAATGTGAAGATGTCACAACGCTGTTCAGCCCATTCTGGTATGGCAATTTGTCCCTGTAAACAGAAAGTAGCATAAAAAAGAGTATGAACCCTCCTTTCCATCATATGATAGCTACATATTTAGTGTAAAAAAATAAGGGAATTGTACCATGTGCATGGTGTTGTTCACTCAACCCAGTACTAAGTTAGAATACTACCAAGCAGTGTATGCTGCAACATATACAGTACAGCATGTATCTATAATCGTGTTTACATGTCTGACTTCACTTCTTCAGTGGAGCATTGCAGAGCTGCCCTGACCCAAAAGATGTTTGTCTCATGCATCTACACAGCCCCCTTGGTGCCGATGTAAGATGCGCTGGAGAGGGCCTGGGAGTCAGGGCAGCCGGTTGATGGAAGCGCCTGCAAGGTGTTTGTGTGAGAGTGAGCAGTGCAGCCTGTCCACACAGCAGCTTAATCCGCTAGCTCCCGAACGCATCCCCAGACTTTCTACGAATGCAGAGCAGAGCAAGGTAGTGGCTTACTATGATTCGGTTAACGTTCACATGGTGGCATTTGCACCACAGCAACCAGAACACTTGGGTTGCTGTGGTGCAAATGCCACCTTGTAAACATGGCTTATCTCTCGTCTTGAGTATCCCCTTACTGGACACTGTACACAGTATTATACTAAGGCTGAAAGATGTGGTGGTGCTTGTCAGAGTCAATGGTTGTGTCATGCTTTTGATATGTGAAATGAAAATGAAACAGCAGTTGGGACTAGTAGCAGTCAAAGGCCACTTCAAGGGGCAAGTACCGATGCACTGCTGTTAGGGAAAGACAACCAAACATGGTAGATGATGATCAGTTTGTACACTAGTGGTTATGTCAGTCATTTTCTTACAAAACCAGACTGACATCGAAGGACGAGAAATAGGTACAGGGTTTACAAGAGGTTCCAGCAATGATAACTGTGTCTCATATGGGGATATGATACCAAGAATCATACAGATACCTCATGGGTAAAAACAAGGTACAGGGAGGCAGCATGTTTTAAAGGAAAATATGCACAACTACGATAGCTCCCGCTATGACATTAGAAGGGGGGAGGTTCAGAGGGAATGTGAGGAAGCACTTCTTCACTGAGAGAGTTGTCGAGGAGTGGAACATCCTACCAGCACAGGTGGTGATGTCAGAAACAGTTACAGGATTCAAGAAGGCATGGGATAGGGACTAGAGAATATTGGTAGTGAAGGAGGGGAGGAACCAGTCCACAGACAGAGTAGGGTATACAGTGGCACAGTAGTATAAAAGAGAAATAAAATGCAGACTGGTTGGCCCTGGCCCATGAGGCCCTTATGTGATGACACCTACCTTCTATGTTTCTCTGTCTCTATATGTCATTGATACAGTAGACCAGGATTTCATTGATACTTTCACAGCCTCCATCTCAATTACAAACTGTGTTGCCTGCATTGAGCAACAAACTGAACCTACCTTTGCTCTGGGGTCACACTTGTAAGCCACTTACAGAAGTGCAGCAGCAGTACTGCACAGTAGTCCTCTTACTTACCTGTTTGCCTAACACAGAAATACATACAGTAGATGTACAAACATTATTACCTGTCACTATTTAAGTCTTGACTGACCTTACCAAGTGTTGGTAATGCTAACACTATCACCCTGACAGCAGGCTCTGTTGTGTACTTGTAGATATCCACCTGATGGCCTGTCATGGCCCTTATATTTCATTTTGCCACATTGGGACCACTGTGCTGTAACTCTATAGGCCACAACTGTTTACTCCTAGCTCAACTTGTCCAGGCCCTACCCCAACCTCGCCTCCTCCTCACATGACCTTCTCCTTCTCCCCGTCACAGTAAAGGAAGTTGAGGACCTTCTACTCTATCTGGATTGTAGGAAAAGTGCTGGGAAGACCTTATAGAGCCCTTCTTCCTCAAACTTGGCTACCACGTTCTGTAGCCAGCAATCACCCATCTCTTCAACATGTCTCTTACCCAGGGCTCACTCCCGACCATCTGGAAAACTGCCCACATTATTCAATATTTAAATCTGACAGCACTAGCAATATTGATAACTATGGCCACATCTCTTTACTCCCTACCCTCTCTAAGTTTCTGGAAAAAGTGGTTAATACCCAGCTTAGACAGCACATCAACGACTTGGACCTTCTAAACCTTGCTCAGTCTGGTTTCTGATCCCACCATAGTACCACCTCAGTGCTTGCTAAGGTCATGAATGACTGGTTGAGAGCCTTGAATGCCAGAAGTTATGTGTGCGCTCTGATTCTCGACCTTAGCAAACCCTTTGACACGGTAGGCCACTCCTTGCTCTTGGTTGCTCGATGGAATATTGGCATCAATGATGCGGCCCTAGAGTGTTTCTCTAACTATCTATCTGATCGACACCAACGATCAAGGCTAGGCGGTCTCTTCTCCCAAAACACTTTCTAGAGGAGTACCGCAAGGGTCCATCTCGGGTCCTCTCTTATTTGTCATTTAATCAATCAATCAATCAAAGTCTTTATTTGATTGATTGATTGATTGATTTACATAAATGAACTAGATAGTGGAGTCAAGTTAGCTGACATACACCTCTTTGCGAATGACACTGTGTTGTATGTAGCCAGACCTACTCTGGAACCCGCGTATAGTGACCTCCAAATAGAATTTAACCACTTACAGAACAATCTCCTTTACTCTAAACTTCTGTTAAATGCTAAGAAAACAAAGGCCATGATCTTCTCCCCTGTAGTAAACTCCCCCTACTCTAGTACCATGGGGACAGCCCCTCAAATCCACACCTTGCTCGGTGAATCGCTGGACTATGTAGATTCCTTCAAAGATCTGGGGGTGCGGATTGACTCCACTTTTTCCTTCAAAGTCCATATTGAGGTACTCTCCAAAAAGCTTAAACAGAGACTTGGGATCTTCTTCAGAATCAGGCATCTATTAATGCAAGGGTCCATCTTGGGTCCTCTCTTATTTGTCATTTAATTAATCAATCAATCAATCAAAGTCTTTATTTGATTGATTGATCGATTGATTTACATAAACGAACTAGATGGTGGAGTCAAGTCAGTTGACATACACTTTGCTAATGACACTGTGTTGTATGTAGCCAGACCTACTCTGGAACCCGCATATAGTAACCTCAGAATAGAATTTAACCACTTACAGAACAATCTCCTTTACTCTAAACTTCTGTTAAATGCTAAGAAAACAAAGGCCATGATCTTCTCCCCTGCAGTAAACTCCCTACTCTAGCACCGTTGGGACAGCCCCTCAAATCCACACCTTGCTTGGTGAATCGCTGGACTATGTAGATTCCTTCAAAGATCTGGGGGTGTGGATTGATTCCACTCTTTCTTTCAAAGTCCATATTGAGGAACTCTCCAAAAAGCTTAAACAGAGGCTTGGGATCTTCTTCAGAATCAGGCATCTATTAATGCAAGGGTCCATCTTGGGTCCTCTCTTATTTGCCATTTAATCAATCAATCAATCAATCAAAGTCTTTATTTGATCGATTGATTTACATAAACAAACTAGATGGTGGAGTCAAGTCAGCTGACATACACCTCTTTGCGAATGACACTGTCTTGTATGTAGCCAGACCTACTCTGGAACCCGCGTATAGTAACCTCAAAATAGAATTTAACCACTTACAGAACAATCTCCTTTACTCTAAACTTCTGTTAAATGCTAAGAAAACAAAGGCCATGATCTTCTCCCGTGTAGTAAACTACCTACTCTAGCACCGTGGGGACAGCCCCTCAAATCCACACCTTGCTTGGTGAATCACTGGACTATGTAGATTCCTTCAAAGATCTGGGGGTGTGGATTGACTCCACTCTTTCTTTCAAAGTCCATATTGAGGAACTCTCCAAAAAGCTTAAACAGAGGCTTGGGATCTTCTTCAGAATCAGGCATCTATTAATGCAAGGGTCCATCTTGGGTCCTCTCTTATTTGTCATTTAATCAATCAATCAATCAATCAATCAAAGTCTTTATTTGATTGATTGATTGATAGTCCATATCCTACAGGGGGCATGCCTTAGACAACTAGTATTGGAGCCCAATTGAGAGGGAGCAATCTTAGACCTGGTTGTCTCAAATGGAGATGGAGAGAGGATCACAGATGTAGAAGTGGGTAGCCATCTGGGAACTAGTGACCATCGAACAGTATGGTTCACAATAAACACAGCAATAGAGTCAAGCCATACAAAGGCAAAAGTACTGGACTTTAGGAGGGCTGACTTTGCCAAAATGGGTGAGTGCCTAAGGAATGCACTAGCAAATGGGCAGGAAGGAGGGGTGGAAGAACAATGGGGAATAATAAAAACTGCATTCACAGAGGTAACAAGTCTTTGTGTGAAGCAAATAAACAAAATGAAATGATGTAAGATACCACTATGGTTCTCAATGGAAGTGGCAGAGAAGGTTCAAGAGAAAAAGAAAGCATTCAGGAAGTACAAGGAATCACAGAAGGAGCAGGACAGAGAACTGTATCAGTTAAAGCAAAAGGAAGCTGGGAAGGCAGTCAGAACAGCAAATGCCCAAACCGAGGAAAAGATAGCTAACTCAGTTAAGAAGGGGGATAAAACCTTTTATAGGTACATCAGGGAGCGAAGGAAGACCAAGGGAGGGATAGTGAGGCTTAATAAAGGGAGGGAGGGTGGGAAGAGGGTGACTGTGAAAAGGCAGAGATACTAAACAAATATTTTGCTCAGTATTTACAAATGAAGAGGGAGGTACCTAAAACAAACAGTAGAAACACTCTGGATACAGAAGTTGATACCAGCCCATTTACAGAAGAAAGGTTCTGAAAGAACTCTTAAAACTGAAGGTGGACAAAGCAATGGGGCCTGATGGGATTCATCCCAGAATTCTAAAAAGAACTAAGGGTAGAACTAGTGACACCACTGACTACCCTCTTTAACAAATCATGGGAGGATGGGGTGGTACCCGAGGGACTGGAGGAGGGCAGATGTGATTCCCCTTCACAAAAGTGGGAGCAAGGCAGAAGCAGGAAACTACAGACCTGTTAGTTTAACCTCAGTGATAGGGAAAATGATGGAATCACTTCTGAAGGAAAGTATTGTTGAGTACCTAGAGGCCAGAGGGTCACAGGACCCAAGGGAGCATGGATTCACAGCAGGAAGGTCATGCCAGATGAATCTGATAGATTTCTTTGACTGGGTGACCAAAGTAGTAGATCAGGGAGGGGCTGTGAACATGGCCTACCTAGACGTTAGCAAGGCATTTGACACAGTCCCTCACAAAAGTTTAATATGCAAGTTAGCCAGCCTGGGAGTGGGTCCCAAGATGACAGCCTGGGTAAAGAATTGGCTGGAGAATAGGACACAGAGAGTAATAGTAAATGGAGTCCACTCTGAAGAAAGGGGGGTTACTAGTGGGGTACCACAGGGTTCAGTATTAGGACCGGTCCTCTTCAATGTCTTTATAAGCGACATTGCAGAGGGACTGGAAGGAAAAGTATGTCTCTTTGCAGATGACACAAAGATCTGCAACACAGTTGATGCACAAGGTGGGGTGGAAAGGATGAGAAGGGACTTGGCAAGGTTAGAGGAATGGTCAGATATATGGCAGCTTAGATTCAATGCTAAGAAGTGCAAGGTAATGCACCTGGGAAACAAAAACCCAGGGGAAGAGTACACAATGGGGGTGAGATACTAACAACAACAAAATGGAAAGGGACCTGGGGGTAGTCATATCAGATGACCTAAAGTTGGGCAAGCAATGTGAGAGGCAGCAAGGAGGGCTGGGGGATACTGGGATGCATAGGGAGGCATCACCAGTAGAAAACAGGAAGTTATTATCCCTCTGTACAGACAGCTGGTCAGACCCCATCTGGAGTACTGCGTGCAGTTCTGGAGACCCAATCTCTGCAAAGACATAGACAGGATGGAAGCTGTCCAGAGGAGAGCACTAAATGGTGCAGGGTCTGCACGGAAGACATATGAAGAGAGACTTAAGGAGCTTAATATGTATAGCCTCGAGGAGAGGAGGGAGAGGGGGACATGATAGAAACTTTCAAGTACCTCAAGGGAATCAACAAAGTCCAAGAGGTTAGCATCTTTCAAAAAGAGGTGTGCAAGAACAAGGGGCACAATTTGAAGATAGAGGGTGGGCGGCTCAGAGGTAATTTAAGGAAGTATTTTTCACAGAGAGGGTTGTGGATGCATGGAACGGCCTTCTGGAGGAGGTTGTGGAGTCAAAAACAGTGGTGGAATTCAAGCATGCATGGGACAGTCATAAGGCAATTCTAGGGGGTTGGGGTAGGAAGAAGTAGGCTGCTGGTTAACTAGGATCTGCAGCTTATCCATTAGGTAGGAAAATGGGCAGACTGGGTGGGCCAAGCGGTCCTTATCTGCCATCAAATTCTATGTTTCTATGTTTCTATGTTTCTATATTGAGGAACTCTCCAAAAAGCTTAAACAGAGGCTTGGAATCTTCTTCAGAATCAGGCATCTATTAATGCAGGGCGGGAGAACCAAGTTGGTTCAAACAATATTCTTGCATCTCATCAACTATTCAGACCTTCTGTATGGGCACTGCTCTACTGTGGCCCTTGCCAAACTAGACACTGTGTAGCAGCGGGTGCTCAGGTTTATTACCGGTGCCCCCTACTCAACACACCACTGTACCCTGTACCCTCTACAACATTGCAGATTGGGGCTCCCTTAGTCTTAGATGACAAAAGAACACCATGCTCTGGATCTATAGGGCCATCTCTAACAAGCAGCCTCAATATATTAAGGATTGCCTACCTTCTTGCATTCCTGGCAGCTATCTGCTGAGAAGCCAGACTCATATCACCCTTTACATACCCAGAGTTAGGACGCACTTTGGTCAGGTGACAATTAGTCATGCCTTACCAGTCCTCTGGAATGCTGCTTAAAATTTACTACAGCTCATTTCACCTGTACCATTAGCTGCCTTCAAACATCTTATCCAACAATCATTTATGGAGTACCTGTCTGCCACCACCCCCACTAATGGCACTTTTTCACCCCATACCCTCCCCCTTACCCTTAGACCTACTACGTTGACTAATGCAGCTATGACAATCATGAAGGTATTACAGTTGCCCCCTCCCACCCATCCTAACCTCTCTTCCCTCCACTATCCTTGGCACATCCTGTGCCCTCAGTACCCTTGCTTTATAGTCTTCTTCTAGGCCACATAATGCTTTGCTGGTCTAGACCTCATCCAATATAATATTGTACTCTACTGTCTATCAGAGACTTGCCTTGCACAGAACTTGCACATAGTGGTATGCTGACTGCCTTTGGTACAATGCCTGTAAAGTATGCTGCCTTGTTCTATTCTCAGTGTCAGATCTTATGTTGCTATTTGTAAATTATTGTACACCACTGTGCCAAGCCATGCCATTCTCACTTGTAATGACTGTACATAGGCTGCTAATGTTGCTATGCCTACGACAAATTGTTGTATTGTGACTTCTTGTTGTTTAAACTACCAGGTCCATCTTGTAAATGAGCCCTGCTAAATGGTGTTCAGCCTGGCTAAATAAAGATATTGATTGATTGATTGATTGAATGAATGATTGAATGATGAGGTCACACACGCCACCTCAGCCCACTGTAATTCAGTCTTCATATTCACAGTTTTGGAGACGACATTTTGCACTCCACTGAGGAGGGAATAACACATCGCCACCAGTGTCTACTGTGATGCTGCAGTTTATTTAGGTGGACACAGTACCTACAAGAGATGATTCATAATGATTCTAAAACACTGATTGGGGCAGTCAAGGCTATACCACTTCTTAAAGTGGAATTGCATTAGACATGGAATTAATTACTGCCCCAACCCACCCCTCTTCCAGTGACCATGTAGCCACACTGGTAGTCTGGATGATATGAATTGGACTGCTAAGGCACCGAATGATTTCAGCAATTGTCATTTGGTATTTTATGACCAGTGTAAATTTATAAGGATCACAGAAATGAACTGAACAACCAATCCTGCATTCTGCCTGGTCTGTTATGAATGTGTGACACTACCACCTGACTGCATGTACTACAATGCAGGAGTGTTTTGCGAAATTCAGATGAATTTTGCCATTATTTACACAGGGCCAAATGGGGAATATCAGTGGATTACTAAGCACCAGGAAGGTGGAAGGGGTCAGGCAGCCAGCTGTTCCTTAGGACAAGGAGAACTTCAACTTCACAACACAATACATGAAAACTTTTTATGCTGGTTCCTCTAGAATACAGTCTCTCTATCTGCAGGCCATGTTCCACTGGTTTGCAGTGGTGAAACACAAAAGATGGTAGTCTGTCGAACCAGTTGAGTTCTCCAATCCATTCAAATTAATTTGTTAACAATATACATAGCTTACCAGATACGGCTCTCCACTGTTCTTGCTCAGTCCTCCAGCTCCTGCCTCACTGGTGCTGGAATCCCTGCTGATGGCAGCAACACTAGCCCTTCCTGCAGCACCTGTTCCACATGAAGAGGAGTAGTTCAAATCAGTGTTGGAAGTTGGAACACATAACAGTAAAGCAGCACTACAGTAATCAAACGCATTCCATCCTGTGGGGAAGGCAAACTGCCAACTTGACTACAGAATACAACAGATAATCACATGAAGGGAGATGAGGAGGAATCAAACTAAGGGGTCCACAGAAAACTGCACATCACGTATTCAGATAAGAAGTGCTGTTGGAAATGGCCATGACAGAGTGACATGACTGTTCAAGGCGAGGATTGAAAATCCAGATACACAGTACAGCAGACATATGCTCTGGATGCCACAGCACTGCTCACACTCTGCTGCAGAGGATGCCATGAGGGGTTGTATGGAGCAGTGGGGATTAGGCAGTACTACCCACTTACCTGACCACCACTCCCACTGGACAATCTGGATAAGGATGCCAATGGTAATCAAGACACACACGGCAAGTCACATATAGCCAGAATGGAGAAAGTTGCTATGCACATGATTGCAGACTAAGCAAGTGTTAAGTTAACAATGTCATGGTTGGACAACAAGTTAACACAACAATAAATTAGAAAGCAATCCAAAATGGATGCAATATCTTCTCAGTTCATGCACCTGTCCCTGAAGATATATGTGTGAAATATGGCGATGCTCTAGCAGTAATGGCGGGCAAGCTGCCACAGTACATCTGCTCATTAGTGCATAAGACACACAATGTGTACTCTCTATGCAAGTCAGAGCTTGTTCTCCTGGACATCCCCAGGGCACACGCTAAGCATGGTAGAGGTACTATCAGCTTTGTTCTTTTAACAATATGGAATAAGCTACAAATCACATTAAGGCTAACTGAGCTTGTCTCACTAAACTACTTTAAGACCCTGACCAAAAAAGCGTTTAAAGCAGTCTGCCATTGTACATAAAAATGAATTATTTCATGAATTCATTTTCACCTTCCTCCTGTCTCCCTGTATCCCACCTCTCCATCATCTATCCTGTCCTCCCATCTTTCTGCCTCTACCCACAGCCCGCCATGCACACCCAACTACCCTGCTGCTAAACCCTTCTGCCATCTACCTTTCCATCCACCCTATGGCCCCTACCCCTCTTGCATTCTCACTCAACTACCCTATACTCCATATCTGCCCAGACCCCCACTCACCCATATGAGCGCTCAGCCCTAATCTCACATACTAACTGACATACTGAGTCCTGCACCAAAAGTTACAAAAGCACTTAACTCCATGCACTTTTCTCTGTTTCTTCTGCTTTCCTAAGATACTTTTGCCAATTGATATGTGTATTAAACTCCTAGCAATACTGCTTCTCCCATAAAGTTAGTGGTCTCCTATATATTAGCTAGTGGTCCCCTATGTATTAGTCAGTGTAATTGTTTTTTTTCACCCTTACTACTTGTACCCCAATCCCATTTGTGTTAACTATTATACTGGTTCTAATTAATCTGTCCGTGTAATTTCAAATATGTAATAGCTGTTAATGTATCCAGGACCAGCTTGTGAATGAGCCTGCTCAATTGAGTTATTTACTGCAATAAACATGAACTTCAACTTGCATGCAATTCAATGGCTCTGTTACAGACAAAGTACATCTGTGATCACACACACACACACACACACACACACCACCATCAAAGAGGGGTTGACGTCAGCTCAGTGGGCATACATCATGCATGACACCACAGGCAACTACAGTAACCAAACACAGCTATTTCCTGTTCTTCACATTTTGTTATGTCAATGCAATTATGAAAAAAGGCTCATGTTACATGTAGTGTATCAGGGTAACAGTTTATCTTTCTTTTTTGTACTTTATTTTTATTCAGTTTTCCACTGTGTACATCACACAGTAAAAATATATTTGCGTAATAGCAATCTCAGACACATTAGAATTAGTAATGCAAATACAGGATTTATGTACTATCACTGTAGTTACCTCATAAGGAGGGGTCTCAGTTCACTCAAGTAAATTATATATCATAAGCAGGTATCAAGAAGAGACCATTGCAGCATGCTCATAGACTAAAATCGATAAGATTGTTCTGATAATCACCTTGGTGCAAAGCACCCACTAACACAGCAAGTGTTTTATGAGTCCATGTAAATCCAATAAATGGATAAAACATTGAGATACATGACTGCACTTTTACAGAGCAAGCTCCTAGAATATCAATTACTCTAACTTATTTCAAAATGCATTATTTCCTCAGATTTATTTAGTCACAGGCTACTAGGTTGCTATAATCCAGGGGTTCTCAAATGGTGAGGCCAGCCTCCCTTGGGAGGCCCCAACCTGTTCCAGGGGAGGCTCAAGCAAGTCTGAAAAAGTACTGTATTTAAATTTTGAGTTTCATATAATTTGTGTGAAGAGATGACGCAAACTGAAAGAGGATAATGGTAGATGAATTTTATGTATTTATTTACTAATAGGTTGACAAAGAAAGAGTCAAGGCTGAGCCAAGGCTCATTTTAGGTGTACTCAGGGAAGGGGAAGGAGTGAATACACTTCAAAAGGTAACTGCAAAACAATCAAGACTTACACAATGAACAATAGTGCAAACAAATATGAACAATAAACTAATAATGAGTGGTGGTAATCGATCAATTTGTAGACTGATGACAGAACAGCCCAAATACAACGGTTGAGCATAGAAATGCTAAGAGCTATAGCAGGAAGGAGCAAAGTAATCCCTGAGAAGTTGCTTATGAGCAGGGATGGAGGGGGAGAGGCAAATTAAGTAGGAAGGTTATTTCATATAGAGAGGAAACAGAAAAGAAGTCTAACCCATGAAGGTACTACCACAAGGGGTAACAATGGTCCAACAATGAAAATAGCGGAGGAAGTAGGCTGGCCTTGGGGGGTTACAATAAGCTGAATAATAATATTTTTTATTTAATTTATTTGTTATTCAGATAACACCTTTGAGCACAGGAGCTTTTTCAAAGGTTCCACATCAGTATAAGACCAAGAACTGAATGTGAGCCAAGTACTCAGAGGGATTTCAATGTATTCATGGTGTACTGCGAAAAGTACAGTATGTTATTTTTCTTTGGGGTGGCCCAAGATAATTTAAGTTTTTGGGGGGGCTCAAAATCTTTTCAATGGATTTGGGGAGGCTCACTGTAACAAAGTCTGAGAATTATTGCTATAATCTATTAAGAAAAATAAGAGGGCTTTAGTCATTTCAAACCAATAAAGTGATGAGAAACATTAATGGCACAACTATTCCTAGCTAACCCCCTTAACTTCAATTTTAAGTAGTAATATATGTAACTTAACAAATTTTAAAATGAACCAGTGAAGCTGGTAAACTTTAAAGAGAGCCAGACTTTTAATTCTTAGGGGTATCAAATCCTCCAACAATGCAACACTTACAGTATAAACTTTTTAAATCAGAGAAAGATCCAGCTGCCAAGAAAGAACAAGTTAGATAGTATTTTCAACCATCGTAACATAGAGTCATTAGGCCCCTTCAGTCCCCATCGTCTTCCTCATCTGAGGACCTACGGCGATGAACAAAGTCCTGTTTAATAATCTCTAGTCTCTTGCCCGCTTCTCCTGGATCTGAAAAGATACAAGTCTTAACAGCATACTATAACCTCAGTCTCGCTGGTAGTTGCAACAAATGGTTAATCCCAAGAGCATGGAGACCAGCGCGAACAGCATCAAAGCTTTTTCGCCATTGCCTCATGGAGTAGCTCAGGCCAGGGAAAAACTAAATATGCTCACCCACCTCCAATTTTAGTGGACCCAAAGATTTAGCTACATTCAGTCCAGTGCCCTGAATATATGCCCTCGTCGTAACTATCATAATAGTATGGGGAGTCTTAACTGTCAGTTTCCTCCTTGGATTCAGGCAATAAGTTTTAATGAGCTGTCCTTGCAGGTCTAGATTGAGCTGTTTGAGTAAAAGACTCTGGACAAATTCTTGTAGGGCTCTACCCTCCATTGCCTCCAGGGCCCCCAAGAGCCAAAGATTATTAGCCTGCATGTTGTTCTCTAGGTTTTCAAGCCTGAGTCACGTGGTCCTGTTCTCAGCTAGGATCCTGGCTACAGCTGCTGCCAATGTGTTGGCTGAGTCAAGCTGCTATTTTGGCATCCTTAGCTACAGCATCCATGTGGGACAACATTGTGGTGAAACAAGTGCCCAAACCTTCAACTTTCTTATCTAAATCTCATATGGCTTGAAGCACTGCATTTATGGAGGGTTCAGAGGCCCTGCTCCCCTCTGCTGCTAGGTCACTGCCATGTGGCATCTCTGCTTGCTGTCTTGCCTTGTTAGGGTCATGTTGTGTCATTTGGCGAGTTTTCCACATTTTGATTTACCAAAGTTTGTTCCAACTCACAGCATCAACACCAGCCTTCACTTTAATAGAAAAATAAAGAGCATTTCTCAATAAAATATGCCTTTTTTAGGTATTATCTGGAGGAGCTCCTGTAGAGTGCATCTGCTCTGTCTGACTGCTGGCCACACCCCCACAGTTTATCTTTAACTTGTTCATGACAATCACTGCTGGAATTACATGGAGGCAGGGCTTAGCCCCAGATAATACATAAATGTGAAGTAAGCCATGGTAGCTGAAGCTCAAGGTCGGAGCACTGTTATTCAGTGTCTAGAGTTATAATGTGAAAATCAGGCTGCATTTCACAGTTATGCCTCTATGAACCACCCTGGCTCACTGTAAAAACAATCATATGGTGTAATTCAAATACTGACTGATGAAAACAATAACTTTGAAGATGACAATAACTTTGAATAATAAAGTCAGTATACTCAGTAGTGCAAGGGGGCCCGCCGGCACAGTGGTAGCACTACTACTTGCGACACCAGTGTTCCTAGGTTGGGAGCAAGCTCGGGTTTCTGGAGGGCCAGCCAGACTAGATTTGGTGGCAAAGGCACCTAGCTTCACCTGAGTTCTTTTCTTCTCAGTTGCTTGAAAGGACAAAGCAAAGAACCTTACCAAAGCAAGGAAAAGGATTAAGGTTTCTTTTGATTAGGCAGATTTACTGTGTGTTATTATTTTCTTTTGTACTCAGAGGGATTGTTACTGTTTGTTACTAACATTTTATTGCTTTATTTTTCTGTGATTCAAATTGTTGTTGCTGGGTATACCTTCTGCTGCATTATTACAGGGTGTGCCCACAGGTGAGTGCATGCAGATTACTGCTGTAATCTTCTGATTCAAATTGACTTTTGCAAGGTATATCTTCTGTTACTGCTTTATTTTTCTTTGTAGCAAAATGTTTCTTACAGGGTATATCTTCTGTGAAATTATTACAGGTGGTGCTGTACACATGTTACAGTTTTATCTGTTATTAGGATAAGCTTTCAGGGCTACTGCATGTGTTGCTGGCTGATTGTTTCTGCTCTTACCTCCTTGTTTCCTTCATCTGTGGTTCTTCTTTTTCAGCAGGGGAAGGGCCCAGCTATCCACCCCATCCCCAACACCCCACACTAAACTCCTTTTATAGGGTAGCACAGTTGTGACATTTCCTGTAGCAAAGCAGGAAGTGACAGATCAGAGGGTTGTCCACACAGTGACCTCATTTACAGGGGCATATACAAAAACAAACAAAACACAAAATCAAATTTTTGCTTTCATTTTCCTCCTTCTGACCAGGTTATAAACCCAGCAACTTATCTGGAATGGATATTATTAACTGCAGGTACTGCGGGACACTTTTCAGAAGGGCAGATTTACAGGATTTAAGACACTGTCCTACATGCTGGGCCATTGGAAATCTAAAGGATCAGCTCCAGGCAGCATGGGCAGAGATTGCATGCCTCAAATCGTATGTTCGGGAGGAATTATATGGACCGCCTGCCATTTCCCCAACATCCAACAGAAGCACCTCGACTGCAGAGGGTAGTTTGTCTGTGAGGTTGGCAGATGGTTAGGAGGGGCAAATCGGGTGTCCCATCACCTGGTGCTCTCCAACATATCACCTCCACAAATCATATAAAAACTGCAAACAGGTATCTGCTTTTATCTCCAAAATCAAACAAAGGGGCAGAGGACACTGCAGAGCAGGACACTGCAGCACAGGTGCTAGCACAACAAAACTCAACCAGAACAGGAACCAAAACAAAAAAAACGCAAAAAGAAAATCAAAAAAACTTCTGATCATAGGAGACTCCATGATTCAGGGAGTTGATACCTATCTCCAGCCAGGGGTAATGGTCAGATGTCTCCCAGGTACATCAGCATGGAGAGACACTGACCGCATTGATATAATTGTATAGGAAGCAGGAGAAAACATTGATGTCCTGGTACACATAGGGACTAATGATCTCATCAGCCAGTCAGTTGTGTAGACCAAGGAACACCTGACCAGGCTAGCTGACAAACTATCATCCATTTCATACAACATCTCCTTCTCAGAAATCCTGTCAGTCTGGGAAGGGGGGGGCAGATGGACAGAAGGTCAGAGAAGGGGAGATAGGAAGCTAAACCTGTGGCTCAATGGCTGGTGCCAGGAAAAAGGACACAAATTTGTAGGGAACTGGCAGCAGTTTTGGGAGCGAAAGTTCTTTAAATTTAATGGACTGCATCTGACCAAGGAGGGAGTCAGTGCATTGGGGCAGAAGTTTGACATCTTTGCAGAATATTTAAACTAGCAAATGGAGTGAGGGATGCACCAGCCGATGTGTCGAATGGGAAGAACACCCCGGCCCCCACAGCTAGTGGTCAAACAGGTGTTCAACATGTTTGTAGTTCATTTGCATCACCAGGTAAGGAAAAAGGTCTGGCTCCCCATACGATGCACAGGGGAAATGCCAGACCTCACCCAACAACTAACACACCGAAATCTGGCCAATGGAAAATCATGTACACAAATGCTCACAGTCTGGGAAACAAGATCCCAGACCTGCAGACAATAGTGACAGATGCTATACTGGACATAGTAGCCATTAGCAAGACATGGTTTACCAGTAACCACACTTGGGAGACTTCAGTACCTGGCTATGTATTGTTCAGAAGAGACCAAGTTGCAAAAAGGAGGGATAGAGTGGCCCTTTATGTCAATGAAAATATCAAAACTACAGAAATTCAGAATACTCATAAGGAGCCAGAAGAACTGTGGGTCACCCTGGAAACAAGAAATGGGACAGCCATGCAAACTGGGGTTGTCTACAGGCCTCCAGACCAGGGGGAGGACATAGACACATTACTGTTAGAAGATGTATACAAAACATGACAGCTAAAGGGGAGGTTCTGATAATTGGAGACTTCGACATGCCAGATACAGATTGGTCAATACCAGCAAGAACATCTGCCAGAACTAGACAAATAGTGGATTCCCTGCAGAGGGAGGGCCTCAAACAACTGGTACAACAACCCACAAGAGACAGGGCTACCCTAGATCTAGTACTGACTAACAGGGAAAGGATCACAGATCTCCAGGTAGAAGGTCACTTGGGGGCCAGTGGCCATCACATGGTATGGTTCAATTTGGACACTACAACTAAATCATCCCATTCCAAGGCAAAAATATGGGACTTCAGATGAGCTGACTTTGATAAGATGGCCAACAGAGTTAAGCTAGCCCTGGCAAGAAGAAATACAGGTGAGGGGGTATAGGCAAAGTGGGCAAGCATTAAGGTTGCAATACTTGAAGCAACATCCCATTGTGTTAGAGAGAAAGAAAGTGCAAAAAGTGAAACCACTCTGGTTCTCAAAACAGTAGCAGAAAAGGTCAGAGCCAAAAGGCTGGCCTTCAGAAAATATAAGGGAACGCAGCAGGATAAAGATAGGGAGGCATACCAAACTTTCCTAAGGGAAGTAGGGAAGGCAGTAAGGCAGGCAAAGGTCCAAACCGAGGAAACACTAGCACAAACAGTAAAAGAAGGTGACAAGACTTTCTATAGATACATAGTGAAAGGAGAAAGCCCAAAGCGGGTATTGCTAAGATCAAAGGAGATAAGGGTATGTGTGAGGAGGAGGACCATGTAAAAGCATCTATCCTAAATAGATACTTCTGTTCAGTATTTACTGAAGAGAAGGTAGGTCAGGGCCCACAGCTCAGCACCATGGACACAGAGGGGAGGGAGGTGTGCACTAGTCCCTTCACAAAAGGAAGGGTCCTACAAGAGCTCAATAAGCTCATGGTGGACAAGGCAATGGGACCTGATGGCATACATTCCAGGATACTAAAGGAGCTAAGGGTGGAACTAGCAAAGCCATTATCAGAACTGTTTAGTGAGTCTGTGAGCACAGAAGAGGTCCCAGAAGACTGGAGAAGGGCCCATGTGATCCGGCTCCATATGAGTGGTAGCAGGGAGGAGACAGAGAACTACAGACCAGTAAGTCTTACCTTAGTATTGGGCAAGATTATGGAGGCACTCCTTAAGGAAAGGATAGTGCAACACCTGGAATCCATAGGGGCACAGGATCCAAGACAGCATGAGATTACAACATGAAGGTCCTGTCAAACTAATCTCATAGATTTCTTTGACCGGTAACCAGAGTAGTGGACCAAGGGGGATCAGTTGATGTCGCCTAACTTGACTTCAGCAAAGCCTTCGATACTGTTCCACATAGAACATTGATTAATAATCTGGATAGGCTCAGGGTGGGTCAGAAGTTGGTCAACTGGGTGGCAAACTGACTGACAGGCAGAAAACAGAGAGTGGTGGTAAATGGTATACAGTCAGAAGAGATGCAAGTCACAAGTGGGGTACCTCGGGATCAGTCCTGGCGCCAGTCCTCTTCAATATCTTCATCAGTGACATTGTAGAAGGACTGGAGGGTAAGGTTTGTCTTTTTGCAGACTTCACCAAGATCTGCAACAGAGTAGATGATCTAGATGGGGTGGGTAGAATGAGAAGGGATCTGGATAAACTGGCAAAATGGTCGAAAGTGTGGCAACTGGGGTTTAATGCAAAGAAGTGCAAGATCCTGCACATAGGGAAGAGAAACCCTGAAGCCACTTATAGGCTGGGAGGGGAGTTGCTGGCAGTCACAAGGGAAGAAAGAGACTTGGGCATCATCATCACAGATGACCTGAAATCATCCAAGCAGACCACTAAAGCAGTAGTTAAGGCTAGGGGGGATGTTGGGTGTATTAGTAGGGGTATCACAAGTTGTAAGGGGGAGGTAATAATCCCTTTTTACAAGACATTGGTTAGGCCCCATCTGGAGTACTGCATGCAGTACTAGAAGCCTCACCTTCACAAGGACATTAACCAAATTGAGGCAGTCTAGGGAAGGGCAACCAAAATGATGCAGGGACTGCATCAGAAAACAAATGAGGACAGATTAACGGAGCTCAATATGTATACCCTAGAGCAACGGAGGGGAGAGAAGTGATATGATCGAAACATTCAAACACCTTAAGGGCATTAACAAGGTGAAAGAGTCTAACATTTCAATATAAGAAAAATAGCAGGACAAGAGGACACAGCATGAGATTAGAGAGAGGTCGATTAAGGGGTAATGTGAGGAAGTTCTTTTTCACAGAAAGGATGGTGGATACATAGAATGGCCTACCTCAGGAAGTGGTGGATATGAATACAGTGCAGGACTTCAAACAGGCATGGGATAGGCATACGGGCGCAATACAGATGAGTATGAATAGATAGGTCATTGACAGAGCAAAGGCTGATGGCACATTCAAAAGGTAGAAAAAGAAATGGGCAGACTGGATGGGCCTTGCATTCCTTATCTGCTGTCAACTTCTATGTTTCTATGTTTAAGCAGGGGAGGAGGATTGAGTGTCTGATGGGCTTCTCTCCTCCTCTGGGGAGGGTAGGCTGTACTGTAGGTTCCACTGCTATACCACCACCTGGGTGCCCACAGGTGGTGGTGCACATCTCAATGTGTCCCTTCTCCTTGGCTCCCTTTGCATGCTAGCGTTCTTAGGGGATGGGGCCAGAACAAAGGAAAAACCCAGCTGCGGCAGCTGTTAGACGTTATCTGGCTGCCCCAGATCTCACAACCAGGCTCCAAATGGGAAGCCACTGGACCACCTGATGAACATTCCAATGTACTGGGAGGGGGGAAGACCTGGGCTCCCCGCTTGGGGGGGGTAGGCCGAGGCAGGATGGGAGCAGGTCCAGTGGCTCCTCTGGGAGTTACCTGGGGCAAGACTAGGGGAAGTTCAGCTTAGGGATCACTGAAGAGTAGCTGCCACAGTGGAGAGAAAGGGGCTGAGAAATAGTAAATAAAGAAAAAAGTATACTCACTAGTGCTGTTGTCCTTTTCCACCCACATCCTCTTGCCTTCCACAGATCCGGTGGTGGTCTCCTTATCTGGTCTCCTCTTCCTTTTCCCCTGTTAATGGATGTTCACTGCACCACCGAGTGCCTTCAGTACTTGGGTATCTCTTCTTTGGAGGTTATCCCACTGATGTTTTATTTGGCATATAGCACAGGACACAGCTCCCCCTCTGTCAGCATCAAGAGTTGACTTTATTGATGTCTACAATTTTGCCCTCTCTTTGAGAGGTATCCTTTTTGGCCCCAAAAGTTTGCCCACATTGCTGGTCACCTCCTTTATTAACAATGCAACCTCCTTATAGGAGAATGCAGGTGGCAGCTTTTTCTGTGGGATCCTGCTAGTGGAGGTGGTAGCCTGCTGTTCTTGGCTCTGCTGTGTCTTCCCACCCTGGTCCCCACTCTGCACTTGCTCTACTTCTTCCTGGGCCTGGCTACTGCTGCTTAATCCTCCTTTCCCTGTTGCTGCCATCTTGAAAAGAAAACAAGTCTCTGTCTCCTCTGCAATGTTAAGCTAAACTTAAACAGTAATATAGTCTAGTTTGGCCTCTCTCAGAACTACACTCTCTCTCTCTCTCTCTCTCTCCCGTCCTCACTCCAGCCTCTTCTCTCTCTCTACAGTAGAAGTGAAATTTGTGATTTTCATCTGCTGATATTAGGATTTTTTAAAAGATTTCATAGAAAATTCCGTGGAACACATTGGAGTACTGTTTAAGAGTTGCGGAATTATTTGACCACAGTACCACACAAAATGGAAATAGGTCACATGTGGAAAATGTGGCTGCACCCATGGCATTCTGAGAAAAATCACGATTCTTAAAATTACATGCGCAATATTCTCTAACATGTGGAATCACAATTAGGCCATATTGAATGGGGCAGCAGATAAAGACGGATTAATGCACAAATTATTCAGCCTCTCTGTAGATACTGGACAATTTGGATTGAGGAACTATGTTTTTCACAAGTTAATAAAAAAAAAGTTGTATAACATACAAAAAAACATATGTCTAAGTCTGAAATTCTGCAAAAGTTGGCAAAATGTTTTCATAACTTTTGCAGAAGCAAAATTCTGACTTTCGCGGAAATTCCACATGCGGAATTTTTTTTTCGCACATCTCTACTTGCTCCTGTTTTTTGCACACCACTGCCTCATCAATAACCTATCCTGTACTTTCAAGTACAGTA
Organism: Neoceratodus forsteri; assembly: GCA_016271365.2. Lineage (NCBI taxonomy): Eukaryota > Metazoa > Chordata > Ceratodontiformes > Ceratodontidae > Neoceratodus > Neoceratodus forsteri. Next base: position 574,290,204 of record CM057449.1, on the reverse strand, counting down.
CCTAGTTTGTGGCATTCCCTCACTGCAGTAAACAATGCCTTGTTGCCAAAAACTTGATGTGAATGGTTATATGATGTGGACAGTCTGCATGATATATTTTATTGTATGTTTTATTTTTCTGTATGTCTACTTAGTACTTAAAAATTTGGAAACACCTTTATTTGTAGGTGGACCCCAATGTAAATAAGCCTCAGCTCAATTGGGCTATCCTTTTCCGGAAATACAGAATACACTATTTCACGACTGCTACTACTACTACTACTACTGTTAGTAGTCTCTGCTGATTCCCTTATTTTACTCAGACTTGGGTGTCTTATTGTTGTGCCTGTATCATCATATATCTGGCACACTGCCTGCCCTCTTGCTCTCTCTGTGCTTAGCTGCAGCTTAGCCTGCAGAGATATGATGCAGTCAGACACTTCTGGCTATCTGTCTGCTGTGCTATCAGCCTTCCCTACTCACTGCTGTGAGGAAGATTCCTGAACCACTGACCCACCCTCCAGTGTACTGGCTGTGCTGAGCGGTTGCCTCTGTGGGAATCTTTGGATACCTCTGATTGTGTTCCTAACACTGACTGCCCTCTCACAGTGCAGCTGTGAGGAACCTTCCATGTCTTTTCCCTGTACTAACTCCCACTTTCTATTGTGTCAGTGTCAGCATCTGCCTCCTGTTGCAGCTGGTGATATCCTCACAATGCACCGTCTCTCTCTGTGGCTGTGACTGTTCCCCTTGGTGCTCTGACCGTGCCTCCTCCTCACAACTTTCAGGCTCTTTCTGCAGCTGTGGGGTGATCTTGTGCTGCCCTGCCTGCACATCCATCTCACATCCTGCTGCCTCTTATTACAGTTGTTGGGGAGTTTTGTGCTGACCTGGCTGCACATCCATCTCTCAGTCTGCAGACTTCTGCTGCAGTTGTCAGGGAATATTTTGCAGCCTTGTCTGCCTTCCTTTCTTGTGCTCCTATTTAGTGCAGGGCAGAACAGAAATTTCACTGGAGTCAGCAGGCTCCCCTCCTGTTATTCTCTGAGTTTGGCTTCTGGTGGCAACACTGGCTATTTTTCCCCAGGAGTTCAGATCATTAACCAGAATGATATTGAAAGGCAGGTCTGCAAGCTCCCCCCTTTCTGGTGTTCCCTTATACTCCTCCCATGTTACAGGAATCTTAGCTATGGGTACCACTGTAGCCTCCATACCAGATTTAATTGTAGCCATCACCCCTGTGAGAATTTGGACCTTTAACACTAATAATTGTTTAACAAGTGACAGGCTTGCTCTATTTTTGCACAGGTATGTAGCTGAGGCACCATAAATCAACACCTTATGCACAAATGCGATAGAGTAGTATGGAGGGCATCTGACTGAACAGTTTGTTATTGTATATGCTCACTGTCCTGGGTTAATGCCTTTCTCTTTCAGATCGCCAATGAGCATTTACATGTTTTGGCACTGCCCAGTGAAATGCTCCATTTTGTTATGGAGGTAACATTGTTTCTCCTCTTTCTCTTCTTTTTTGGTCAGAACGAGTTGGAGTAGTTGTACGGCTATCTTGCTGGGTACCTCTGGGATTATGAGTTTGTGCCCACTTAGGTTTAATGGCTAGAGTCCCACTAACTTCCAGTCTTTCAGACTGAGATCTTCCTGCCACACATCGGTCAGCCCACTCTGCAGCCTGATTCACATTTTGTGGTAAACAGTCATGCAGCCAATACCTGAGCTCCTCTGGCACTCTCTTTAAAAACTGCTCCAGTAGTATAAGCTCACGGATCTTTTCAAAGGAACTTGTCCAAGACCCTTTCACACAATGATCAAAACACATACACAGTTCAACAAAAAATTCAGCATAGTTAATAATATCATATTGCTTTCCTGTAGTTTACAGTTTCTGTTTGTAATCTTCTGGCATCATTTCATGCCTCTTTAAAACAGCATTCTTTAACATTTGTGTATGAAGTAGAGTCCTCATCACTTTGCCTAGCATAAGCTTTGAGTGCTTTTCCTGTAAGTAAGGGTGCTAGATGAATAGCCCAGGTAACCTCTCCAAGTTTATACTGCTTACACAATTTCTCAGAAGACCTAAGAATTGTTTTAACATTATCATTTTGTTTAAACAGTGCCAATAAACTATTTTTAAACCTAGTGAGTACAGAACCTGTAGATAAGTCATTTGTGGCACTACTCACTGGGTCTGGCATTTTCAGCTTTGTAAGTTCCAGTTGATCCTGAGGTTCCTTCACTTTTTCTTCCAGTTCCTGTCATCTCATCTGTATTTCCCACTGTTTTCACAACCTCTCTTACTCCATCCTCATTTTCTCCAGTTCAAAATACTGTTGCAATTTTAGTCTCTCTAATTCCACTGTCTCTGAGGTCTCATGAGGAAGATTATCCTTTCCAGTCTGTTCTTACCTCCACAGTGCCAGCTGGTGTGATTTCTCTTCAGCTGCTGGTCTCTCCTGTGGCTCTGATAACTCACCCTTGCCACAGTGACTTATGTTTGGTCAGCTTTTGTCAGTGTCCATACCAAGTCCACTTTGAGAGACCCGTTAGCTCGCAGTACTCTTCAACCACACAGTTTCTGCAGTGCAGGCACTGTCATCCCCAGTTAATTTTGTGTCGTCTTGCTGCTTTGCAAACAGCTCACATTTAACTGCATTGAGCCCTCTGTTCCCTTGCTTCACACAGTGTTGAATTCCAGTGCTACCACAAATATGTGATGGCCATGCTCACTCAGAAGCTTTTAGCACAACGGTACCCTGCCACCCTTTAATGGGATGTATAAATGAGAAGGTCTGCAGGCTCTACACTGGCCTGTCTACTCTATACTGCTTTATTTGTGCACCCGCCAAGGTAATGCTCACCTGCTTTTAACCGAGCTCCCACTGCCTAGTTGGGGGTGGCCTTTTGTCTGTGGGCACGCCCCTCCTGATAACAGCTGGATGGGTGGGGCAGGTGGAGGTAGATAGGGGACGACCTTTTAGTGGCCAGTCCAGGTAGGAAGGCATTCCCAGGGGAGGGGGCAAGTGGAAGCTGGTGGGGAGGAGCATCGACCTACATAAGATCAGTGCCAGAGGAGTTTGCCCTCTTTGCCTCCCCTCTCGAACAAACTTTTTCCTTGGACAAAGCACAGCCCCAGAGAGAACATCAGGGTATTTTCAACTTTTATTTTTATTTTTTTTCCCACCCCCGTGCTCGCTGGTCCCCACTCCTTCAGACCCCTACATGTCCCCCCTCGTCCCATTGTCCTTACCCAGCCCTCCTCTGGACCTCGTAGTGCAGCTGATCCCAGGATATCTCGGCATATCCCTTTGCTGGGCGGGTCCCCCTCCTTCAAGGGGGATGGCACCAGGGAGGGGGGATGACCCCAGCACATAATTCTAGGGCCCGGGATGCTGCCAAGGGACAGGAAGCCCTGGGAAGGCACTGGAGGCACTCAGGGAACAGAGGGCCATCATCCGGCAGCCAGCAAGTGATTTTCCTGATTTCCTTGTGGTGCATGATGTCTGGACGTCAAGGCAAGAGCCGACGTCTGCCATGCACCTCCCAGCAATGACCCGACGTGTTGCCCTACCCCTGGTCTCCACCAGCAGTCGCCAAACACCGGGTCGCAGTTCTCCCTCCCTCCCTGAAGACAACGAGCAGTCGTGGGACACTCAAGCTGTCTCCCCCCGGCCGGCCCTCCAGCATCCTGAGCTCGTTCCCGAACCTGGGTCACTGGCGTTGCAAGCGGAAATCCAACCGCTGTGCTGGTGGGCCAGCTGCATTTTCAACTTTTAAACCTGGAATATTTTGGTAAGTGGATTTGGTTCTAACTCTCAAGCTGAGGCCTGAAGTTCATTTTCAACAGGCAAGCAAACCCGTGTGGGCAAGTAATTACTTTGTGTTGGCTGTATCAAAAAAAAAAAGGAATTTTGATGGGCATTGTTGATAGCTGAGGTTGGTTGGCAACTGGTAATTTCAACTTTGAAAGCAGTTTAAGTAGACTGGGGAAGGTTTCCATAGCAAATTTCACAGATTGTTGATTTAATGAAGGGCTATTTGTGGTTGCTTCTTGCAAGTCAGGTTTTAAGTTGTGGAGCTGATTCCCCACCCCGCTGCATTGTTTCAGGCCATGTGCTTCAGTGGAGTCACATAAAGTAGTTCATTTGGCTTGACATTTTCAGAGCTTTCTTATTGCAACGTGACTGCTTGCTGAAGATATCGAATCAGTAAATATATTAAAAAACAAATAAATAAAATGGGGAACATGCCCATGGGCAGATGGCAAGGCCAAAATCTAGTATTAAAAAACATGTAAGTAAACCTTTTGGGTATAGATCGATGGAAATATATGCATTGTACCCTGGCAACTTTTTGTACATGCAGGAATCATTAGGGGACTAAGCGGAACTATTAGCTCCATGATTGCCTAAAGGTATTTTTCTTGATGTGGAAAGAGAAGCTTTAAAATATGGGATTTGTAAGTTTATTAAAAAAAAAAATAATCATTTGCTGAATGTGCCACTTTATCATGGCTATTAGGTAGAGGCCAGGCTCAAAGTTTTTAAAAATGGTATTTGAATATTGTGGGAATTTTACTGAACATTGCAAATATAACTAAATAAATAAAATTTCAGCTCTGGCTAGTGGGGTCTGTTTCACTTGTAGAGTATGGTCTGTTAAAATGTGGCTATGCCTATGTTCCCATCCCCCACTGTATTTGCCTCTTGGTCTGAAGGCAGCAGTAAAGAGTCTGTTTTTGGGGGAGGGAGGGCAGAACATCCAGGATGTTTCCAATATTTCTTAAAACCAGTAAGAGCATGCAAAGGGCTTAAATGGTATTTATTTTCCAGCAGAGCTGAATTTTAAATACATATGGGGGAAAGTGTTGGGTTTGAAAGGCAAATCCTTGAATGCTGGAAAAATACAATTTGGATCTGTTGGTTCAAAGAAACCCCATCAGCTAATTCATCCCAAGTGCTGGCAGGAGGGGGGCCCAGATAAATTATATGTTATTTATTTAAATTTTTTTAAGCTTTCAAAGAATTTAAAACTACCCTCTCACTTCAATGGGATACTAAATACAACCACATTTCGCTGACGAAGAACTTAAGATAATGTACATCGCAAACACCCTTACTTTACAATGACTAAAAGGTACAGAGCCAAATCCCTGGTGATATTTAATTTCATACTGTGGGTATTAAAAAAAACAAAAAAAACAAACAGAGACAGGTGTTATCAGCAAACAAATCTAACCCAACAAGGGAGCGCAGGTGTTTGGATGGCTACAGCGCTATAGCAAGGCCATGGTTTAGTAGGACTTACAGAGGTTGTGCTAGATAGCTGGATGCACAAAGCAGGGGCATCACGATGGGTAGCATGAGGTAATTAAAAAGCAAATTAGTGGAGAGACATGCAGGAGAATAATAGGAAGCTTAAGCAGGGACTTGGGATGTCTGCAACAAGGATACTAATATCACTTTGTTTGACAGAATCTCTGGTCACAGTGCAACGGAAGTGGTACTACAGCCAGAGAGTGTCGAGTCTTGTGTTTGTGTTCTGTGTTGCAGCTTTGAGTAAGGATGGAAGGTGACGGGACGACAATGGAAGTAGCGTTTTAGAGCCAGTTGGCAAATCTGGTGCAGAGCAAAGGCAAAGCTTGGTGGGATGCCTTGTTTTTAGGGCAAGGTAACGTGGACCAGCAACAGCCAACTGAAGAACCTGGTCCCTTGAATGAGCAGATTCCAGGGTTAGGTGACAGGACGGTAACCCCACCACCAGATCCAGGCCAGGTCCAGTCACCACCCAAGAGGGCTAAGACACAACAACCAGCAGGTAAGCCTGAGCTGGAAAATATGTCTATTGATGAATTAAGTGCTCTGCTGAAGCAGTAGCTGGAGGGGCCCCAATGGGCACTGGCAGTCAGGGCAGAAAGCCTCATAAGGCAGCAGGGAATAAGCAGCCAATTGGGGAAGAAGCCCTTCCTGAAACGAGGCTGCAAGAAAGGGGGCAGGAGATGAGGCTTGAGGCTCATCTCCAAGGAACCCCAAAAGCGCAAAGCCTAATGCCCATAGAAGTTGTGTTGGCAAGGGCAGAACCGGTTCAAGTGGAACCGATGGCTGGACCTTTGGCTCTCCAGGCAGGGCTGGAACAGAAGTTAGATAAAGTGTTGGCATACAGTGCTGCCCTAGAGAAGGTGCAGGCCACACATGGGGCAGTGGCCCCAGGGTTAAGTGGTGTTGGGGCAGCGGGCTGTGGGATAATGGCACAACAGATGGGAAGTAGTCTGCGGCCGATAGAACATGCTACAACAGGTTTTGTGAACCTGGATGGACCAGTAGGGTCACACTTGCCAGAAAAGTTACTGCAACATATGATAAAAGGGGACTTTGTAGATGTTTTTTACATTGTTGAATAGACTGTAAGAGCCTGAAAAGGATAAAGATAAAAAAGATAAGGATAAAGTTGATGGGGTGGAAAGAAAATGGAAGGTGCAATTAAGGGAATCTGGGAAAAATGGCTAGCGGGGTTTTCAATTTATGCAAGATTATTGACACAGGGCAATCTGGCTAAAGCAGGGGTCTTTGGGGTGTATTTGAACCTAGTGATGTCCATGTGAGCAGCAAAGCCGGGGGAAGGATGGTTGGAGTATGACGAGGAATTTCATAGGCAAATGCAATACAATGCCGGCAGGTCATGGGACATGCTGGATCTGCCCCTGCTGTGGATGATAGACATGGGGGAGGGGTTCAGCATACAGACAGCGGTCTCCCCGTCAGAAAGACATGGTCTCCAAAGAAGGGGTCATCAGACTTTGGGGAAAAAAGCGGAGGGGTACATTGCTGTTTCTATTACAATCAAGGCTCGTGTAAGGTTGAGCAGTGCAAATTTAAGCAAGAGTGCCTGGCATGTGGGAAGATATACCCTTTCCCCAAGTGTAGGAGGGGCTAGGGGTCTGGGTCCTTTCACCCTTACAAAAGAGGGTGGCACAAAGGTCCCAACACCCATAAGGGTGTACCATCTTAAAGAAAGTCTAAGGCACTATCCGGACACAGTGGTCACCCTGTACCCAGTTAAGGGATTCAGAGCAGGATTTTGGATCCCATATGAGGGTCCATGCCACAGTTTTGAGGTGGAGAACCTGAAGTCAGCCTGGCAGTGACCAGAAGTAGTACAAAAAAAAGCTTGAGAAAGAAATAGCAGCAGGTAGAGTGAGTGGACCGTTTAAGACACCGCCGGGAAAAATGTTCAGAGTGTCACCAACTGGGCTGGTACCAAAAGAGAATCCTGGGGACTATAGGATGATTATTCATTTGTCCTACCCAGAAGGGGAATCTGTGAACCATTTTATAGGCCCAGCATAAACAGCAGTGTCATATGCGCTCTTTGACGACACAGTGGAAATGATTAGGGCAGCAGGGCAAGGAGCCCTTTTGAGTAAAGTGGACATTGAATCAGCATTTAGACTATTACTGGTGCATCTGGAGGACAGAGACTTGCTGGATATGAAGTTTGAAGGGACAACTGCATGCCAATGGGGTGCGCAGTGGCATGAGCAGTGTTCAAACAATTTAGTATGGCACTGCAGTGAGTCAAAGAACAAAAAGCCGGGACAGTGGAAGTCATTCATTGCTTGGATGACTTCCTGTTCATGGGCAAGGCTGGTACTGACAATTGTGCGTGGCTTATGGGCATGTTCCTGGCAGTGTGCTCGGAACTGGGGTGTCCCTGGCCCATGAGAAAACTGAGGGCCCCATGACTACACTCTCATTCCTGGGCATTGAGATTGGCACTCTGGCCAATTAATGCAGGCTTCCAAAACAAAAGCTGGGAGTCTTAAAAAAAAACTCTTGGGGAAGATGGCCCAAGCAAAGAAAACCACACTTAAGGAATTACAACTATTGGGGCACTTGAACTTTGCATTCAAGATCATGTCAATGGGCAAGACTTTCATGTGTCAGCTTGCTCAAAAGGGAGCGGGCTGCTCCAAACCCCATCACAGGCTATGGGTGACGAAATCCATGAGGGAAGATTTGGGGGTGTGCAGATGTTCCTGGCTTGTCTTAATGGGAAGGCATTTTGGCAGACCCCTTCAACCAGCCAGGAGCTCGAGCTGTTTACTGACACTGTGGGTGGTCTGAGGTCTGGGACATATTTTCAAGGACAGTGGTGTACAGGTCAGTGGCCTGACTCATGGCATCAGGGGGGGACTGTTGAGACATGTGATGCTACTGGAATTTTTTCCAATGGTAGTCACACTGATGATAAGGGGTGACCAGTTCAGGGACAAGGCCATTCTCTTCAGATCGGATAACATGGGGGTAGTGTACATCATCAGCTGATGACTGGGGGTAAGGGACCGATGGGGGACCTCATGTGGGTCTTTGTATTAAAATGCCTGATATTGAACATTAAATTCAGGGCACAGCACATGCCTGGTAAGGAAAATGGTATTGCTGATGCTCTTTCTCATTCACAGCTGCAGAGATTTTGTCAGCTGGCACCAACAGCAGAGAGAGACCCCAGGGAAGTATCTTCTTACCTATTGGATTTGGTAACCCAAAAGCATGGGACCTGATCAGGGAATCCTTGGCACCAAGCACCCGAGGAGCCTATCAGATGGGAGTAGATAGCTTTCTGAGTGTTTGTCAAGTGCAAGGGTGGGAGAACAGTTGGCCCATCCCAGTAGACCATTTGTGTGCATACGTCCTCCGTATGAGGCATTCTGTCAGTTTACGAGCAGTGGTCGGGCAACACCTAGCAGGGCTTGCATAGTTTTCTAAGGTGATGGGGTATACAGATCATACCAGAGCTTTCCTGCTGCACAAATGCTTGAGGGGTGGACTTGGGGAACCCCAAAAGACCGGACGCCAGGCGCCCGCTCAGCCCAGAGCATCTGCACTGGCTCTGGAGGACGCTGGCACAGGTATGCTCCTCTGATTACAAAGTATGCCTCTTTAAGGTGCTGTATATGGTTGCATTTTGTAGCGCCTTCAGGGTGTCTCAGTTAGTACAACCAGGCAAGGCTGCTGGGTTACCCGTGGCTCTAGTGGACGATGTCAGTCTGACTGGCGAGGGTGTTTTCATCCAGCTAAGGAAGAGCAAAATGGACAGCACAGCCAGGGGATGAGGGTGTTGCCTTCATCCCCCACTTGGAGTCCAGTGGGAAATGGGGACACAGTTAATAACTACTTGATGCAAAGAGCCAGGCAGGGGGTTGCATATTTTCATCATGATGATGGGTCCCCTGTGACAGTTTTTCAGTTCAGGCTAGTGCTGGGCATGTGCCTGGAAAGACCGGGCATACAAGCAAAAGAATACAACATGCACTCATTTCGGATTGGGGCAGCGTTTCATGCCCGGTTAGCAGGGTTCACGGATGAACAAATTCAATTCCTAGGTAGATGGCAGTCACAGGCTTTTGAAGGTTATGTAAGGCCACACATGTTCTAACTTCTTTCTTTGTTTCACAGGCAATAGCGTGCAGAGGAGGCAAATCTGGGTGTGCGGGCACTTTTTTGTATATTGGGTGACCATCCATGCAGGAAAGAGCAAAGGTGAAAGGAACTTGTACCTGGATCCACAAACCTGTGAGGTGTGGTGGTTGGGCCACCTGGGCTTGTGTTGGAAAGGTTTACTACCAATGGTTGAGGAAGAAGTTCGAAAGAGAGGCACACTACAGATGCTGATTGTGTATTTGGGGGGGAATAATATGAGTACCCTAATGTCTATTGACCTGTTAAGCCAATCAAAGAAGGACTTGCAGTATTTAAAAGGCATCTGGCCTATGGTGCATATAGTATGGTCTGATGTCATTCAGAGAGGCCATTGATGCCAGTCACGGAACCCCAAGGCCCTGGAGAAAGTCTGGCAGCAACATAATGCAGCCATGAGGGCATTCATGGGAAGTATAGGTAGTACTGCAATAAAACAAGAGGATATTAGAGCGAGAAATACAAAACTATACTTTAGAGATGGAGTACACCTGTCAAGTGCAGGTTTGGATAGATACATAGGGAACATATGCAGAGCAATAGAGAAATTGATAAAATAGCATGCTTGTGGGGGGCGAGCTAGAATGGGCTCACCTAATGGTAGCTAGGTGGCACTGGTTGGTTGATGCATGGGAGGGAACAGGGGATATTGGTTTCATGCAGCACAGATCACTTGGAGGCTGACGGGAGTGTGGGACCATCCGGTTGGGGCTCACCACTTTAAGAATATGGTGGCACCTGGGCAGCCGCCTCCTTGGGCAAAAGCCTGAGGCAACAGGGCAGCCCTGAATGCGGTGGATGTCACAGTAGCCAGTAGTGGGCCACTCCTCATACCCCGGAGGCTGTGTACCTCATATGGGTTTGCAATCATAGCAGCTTCCATCTGAAGGAAGAATGGTTTAATAATGATAATAAGAACAATACAGGCCAACCAAGACCACCTGGAGGCGCATGCTTAGTGTATCATGATCGGTTAATAAACAATTGTCTGTGGCCATTTAAATCCATTGCTTGGTATGGTCTCAAGTTATTCAGGTGGCATGCAGGGGTATGCTGTGCCCTATAAGACAATAACCGAGCCCACAATGCCTAGCTGGGGGAGACCTTTTGTCTGTGGCACACCCCTCCTGATGACACCTGGGTGGGGGGGGGCAATTGGAGGTAGGTAGGTAGGGGCCAGCCCAGGTAGGGAGGCATTCGCAGGGGAAGGGGCAAGTGGAAACCAGAGGAGAGGAGCATTGACCTACATAAGATCGGTACCAGAGGGGTTTGTCCTCTTTGTCTCCTCTCTTGGATGAAGCCCAACTTGACCCACCCTCATAAAAGCAGGGGGGAATTTCAGCTGATAGGGGCTCATTGATCATGATCACAGTAGGGGTCGAGAAGGAATTTCCCATTTTTTCCCACAGGGTTTTCCAGTTTTTCACCTTCTCCAGCGAGATCAGGTTATAGGTAGGTAGGTAGGTAGGATGTCATGATCATGTATGTAAATCAAAGGTGGTATTGGCGAGGTTCATTGGTTGTGGCACTGGCTGGTTGATGCAGGGGAAGGAACAGGGGATCTTGGTCTCATGCAGAACAGATCACCTGGAGGCTGACAGGAGTGAGGGACCATCTGGATGGGGCTCACCACTTTAAGAATATGGTGGCATTTGGGTGGCAGCCTCCTTGGGTGAAAGCCTGCAGCAACAGGTCGGACCCAACTGTGGGGGGGGGACGTCATGGTAGCCAGTCATGGGCCACTCCTCATACCCTGGAGGCCGGGAACCTCATGTGGGTTTGCAATCATAGCAGCTTCCATCTTAAGGAAGACTGGTTTAATAATAATAATAAGAAGACGAACAATACAGGCCAAACAAGACCACCTGGTGGCACACACTTAATGCATCATGATTGGTTAATAAATACATGGCTGTGGCCATTTAGCGCCATTACTTGGTGTGGTCTCAAGTTATTTAGGTGGCATGGGGGGGGGTTACTGTGCCCTATAAGACAAAAGTTTGCCAACACAGTCCAGTAATGTTTCTCATTTGGATGCCCCTGGTTGCTTTGGTAATTGTGTCTTTAGTAGGTGGAAGTAGCTACCTTAAATATGGAATTCAGACCAGACACCACAGATATTCTATGAAAATAATATTTCTTTATTTGCTATTTACAGAACTTGTTTCCAATACATGCTAGTTTACAGATCGACACATTTGCTGTGCTTTTCCAGATGTTTTTCTGAACAGAGTACAAGCTTAAAAAACAATGTTACACATCACCTTTCTAAAATCAGTCTCCCTCTCTCTCTCTCTCTCTCTCTCTCTCTCCCTTCCTCCCCCCTTTGAAGTTTTATATCCTTCTATATGCCTCACTGGTCGCATACCAAACTTCCTCCCCTGCTGGTGACAGTTCTTCGCTGTCACTCCATAAAGTGACAATTGTGTTACTTTATTTCTGTGAGTGTCCCAAGCTTGCTAACATTCCCAGGCCTCCCATCTCCCTGTACAGTAGAAACAGAAAGAGAAAAATGTATGTCTATACTGACCACTAATCTAACTATAGGCACATCCTGGACATCATGTATATCAGTATAAGTTAATGGGGAAATTTCAGGGGTAAGGGAAGTAACAAGTGCAGTACCTCAGGAGTCAGTTCTGGGCCTGGTCATTTCCAATATATTTGTAACCCACCCTCTTCCCCTTGCCTGCCCACTTCCCCACTTGTCTTATAACTGCCCTCCCTTGGGTATACAATAGCACTTTGAATCTTGTGCTCAGCCTTCTACTTCTAGCACTTCAAATGAATTATCCATCCTCTAATCTTTACTATACTGGATCACCTGCTCTTGGGCTGTTGCAAGTTATGCTATATCTGAATATGGTTTTGTTTACCATTGCCAGTTGGTCTGGGTTATTTCTGCTCTATAATTGTACTACACTGTTTTGTTTTAGAATTGTACTTGTAAGGGGCAACAGACTTCTAGGAAAACATAAACTGAACTTACAAGCTCAAATGGGCAGACTGGGTGGGCCATAGGCCCTTATCTGCTAACACTGTCTATGTATCTATGTATTGCTATGTGTTTGCTTGTTCTTCCAACTCTTGTTCCAGCCCCCCCCCCCCCCGGACACTTCTGGAAATGAGCTGTTTACAGCTCATGTTGTCTTTTCTGGTGAAAGTGTTTCCAAATAAATACATTTATTTGTGACATAGGGGAAGACACCATGGCCAAGCTCTGCCACTTCACAGTTGGCACAAAGATCTGTGTATGTGGAAAGAGAGAAAGGGACAAAGGAACTCAGAGAGGATATTGGCAGGTAGACAAAGTGATCAGAGATTTGGCAGTTGGTCTTCAAGCCAAGAGATATAAAATGATGCACAATGAAATGAAGACCCCAAGAGTGCAGTATAAAATGGTTAAGCGTGTTGCTGGAAAGCACCATAGAGAAAACAGACCTACTGTAGGTGTCATGACATTGGAGACCCAAAAAGCAACAGCACATTGTAATAGAGCTGTGGGTAAGGCAAACAGAAGGCTGGGTTGCATATGGAGTAGGAAAAGCCGTAGATGTTGGGAGATGATCCTCCAATTGTACAGGTCACTCGTGTGACCACACCTGGAATACTAGGCAAAGTACTGGAGTCAGCACCTGAGGAGAGGCTGTGACATGATGGAAGTAGTACAGCAGAGGGCAACCAAGATGGTTCATGTACTAGGGAACAAAACATATGAGTAGAGGCTGCAGGACTAGAACATTTACATCATTCAGAAAAGGGGGGGGATAGGAGCAACATGATTGAGACAAACAAGTACCTGTACAAGATAAATAGGGTAAGCACTTTTTCACCAAAAGAGTGGATACAAGTGTAACAAGCTGCTGGAGGATGTGGTATAGGCAAAATAAGTGAGCTGCTTCAAGCAGGGGTGGGTCAAGAATATTGGATTTGTGAGAAATGGAGGGGGCAGAAATGAAGGGGATGGATTGCCACTAGGGCTAGTGCAGAGTAGTTAGGTAGGGTGGGCAGACTGGATGGGTCAAATTACCTTTTTCCATTGTCATTGTGTATTTATCTGTGAAGAACAGAACAATACTTGAGGTATACCTGAACATGGATTTTTATAGGGATTGTCGTGACTGAAAATAGGCAATTTCTTTGTCAAGAGAACTTACCCGGTAATTAAAAACTAAATACATATTATAAGGTGCCATGACTTGTACTGGGTGAAATTCCAATTGTAAAAGCAAAATTTATTAATTGAAAGGTTTCACCAGGAAGACATACTGAGCAGAACTGCTCATTTCAGATGTTTCCTGGGGGGATGGGGTAATAAGGCAGATAAACAACCACAATAGTAAGTGCTATAATAAGGAAGCTAGGATAACAACAACAGTAAGTGCAGCAACAAGGTATTACATACAAGGAATCACACATTATAACAATACAACTTAGTGGAACATTAGCATAGGGTAATAGGGTGATACTTGCTGGAGGGACCAATGAGCAATAAACAATAAAATATCATGATAATGTGGATTCCCTTCTATGCAATGTTCATGAGTTATGCAAAAAATACACACACTTGTTAAATAGGTGCTTATATCTACATGTTGTATTTTTGTTTCAAATTATGGTTTAAGAAACATGCAATTTGAAATTTTTTAAAGCAGTGTCATGTTGGACATTTGAATTGTCACAGAAATGTAACACTGTTGGCATGTTTTGTATTATTTCATCACAACTTTGTTTGGAGAGGGTGGTGCAGTTCTAATTAGGTGCACATACTGTAAGGTGAGTCTAGCTGAGAGTACAGGAGAAAAGAGAAATGCTGACAGGAACAAACAGTGAGAGTGAGAGAGAACAAGAGTAAGAAAATGAGAAAGAGAAAGTAAGAAAGAGCGAGAGAGTTCTAGAATAGGAGAGTACACAGTAGAGATATATAGAAAAAAGCAAAAACAACCAGACATTTTAGGCAGGGGTAGTCAGGCAGACACTGCTAGATCCAGGACAACATTCACCTGGCAGATTCAGTTTAGCCCCAAAGAGCTGACAGTCCTGACTGCTTAAAATACGCTCTAGTCAGAGCCGATATGGCTGTGGGGAGCTTGAAGAAGCTCCAAGTAACAAACGCCATGAGTGCCGCTGAGTGCTATCCCACATACACCATGCAAGAAAACCTTCAGCATTGACTAATGCTTGATTTTTTTATCTTTGCATGGCTTCCAGCAGTCTAACTGAGATAAACACATAATCTCTGATTGTACTCTGCAGTCAGTAAACATTTTAATATAATTCATCTTGCTCTGTGCTGTATATTAGTATGTAATCCAGTCTACCCATTGCTGAACAGGGAAATTCTAACTTGGAAGAGCATCTCTGACAGATAGCAATGCTCACAGACAGGGGTGTCAGAAGATTGAAATAGATGGGGGTGCTGAAAATTGGAAGGGCATTTGTTAGGATATAAAGGGCATTTTTACAAATCATTTTTCGATATACACCATAATACAACAGTAAAAGATACTGTTAAGAACCAAGATTAAGAATTACCAGTGGCAGCCATTCTAATGTCTTGAGCCATTAATTGCAAATACTGTATCATTATGAAATCTGCTTTTAAGTATGTGAGATAGTTAGAACTATATTGATTATGAGTGCATGCATCTTTTGCTAAAAAAATTGATGTTGATTAACAAATACTGCTGCTTTAAGTGAACAAACCCCTAATATAATTTCATGGAAAAAAATATGCAGTAATGGGAAGTACCAGATTATAAAAGTGTGAAATTATTATCATTCATGTGCTGTTGAGACTTTTTAACATAAGAAGCATTACTCCACTGAAAACAGGGCGGCTCATCTGAACTGGACAGTCTATCTGTCTGTACACACACACACATGTTTAGCAAAAATGAGCTATGCTTTGAACTTTTACTCAGAGGTGTGAAATGGTCATGGTGCCCCTAGTCCAGTATTGCATAAAGACATAGTGAAAATGAATACAGTAAACTATCTTAAATCTTGCCAGCAATCACACAACATGACATTGCTGGAGGGGCATGTTTACATCACTGTACTACTTTTGTTATAACAAATGTGACTTCTTTTAGATTCAGACGGAAAGACTGTATTTTTCTTATTAGGATGCAGTATAGCATAGTGGATAAGAGCACTGATCTACAAAGCTAGAGACCTGGGTTTGAATCCCATCAGCTCCCACGTGCATACTGTGTGACTCTGAGCAAATCACGTAACTTCATTGTGCTCCTAGGTGGCACCTTGAAACAAGCTTGGGATTAGTGTGCCTTTCCTGGTTAAACAAGCCCCCCCCCCATTACTGTACATTGGCTTGCTAAATGAAGTTTGGCTATAAAGAAGAGCTCTTGCTTGGACATTCAGGACTTAAAGAGCCCTGGACAACATTAGAAGAAGTCTGAAAAAAGTAAGATTTATATTTAACTCCATCCCATTTTCTTTTGATCCCTATCCCCTAGACTATATCTATTCTGGCTGCTTCTTTACACATGGCATCACAATCCCCTGTTTATGACACCATAATTGTCTCCACAGAAACACATTTTGATGATGTCATAAGCAGAATTATGATGTCAGGTGTAGGCAGACAGCCAGAGCTAAAAGGGCAGAGATACTATATTCATGCAAATACCCTTAGTAATAAGGAAATAAGGGTAAGAATTGCAGAATAAAATATGAAAAATAAGTTACATTTATGCCTGAAGGTTACATTTTTTCAAAGTTGTCTCAACTGTGTCAGGAGCTCTTTATTGTAGTGTAATAGTGTATTGAAGAAAAAAAAAACCTTTTGCAAGAGAAATTATGCATGTAGAGGACATATGTCTGAACCAAAACAGAAAATGTATATAGTCTATACAAGTAGATAGTATAGTGTTGTAGTTAAGAGCACTGAGCTGCAAACCTGGAGAGTTAAGTTTGAATCCCATCAGCCTCCACTTGCATACTGTGTGACCCGAAACAAGTCACTTCACTTCACTGTGCTCCCAGGTCACATCTGGAAACAAGTTCTGGCTTAGTGTGCCTTTCCTGGTTAAACAGTTTCCCCTTTTCCTTTCCATATATCTGTCAGGGTTATATATGGAAGCTGGTATGCATAAGAAAGATGGCAAATAATGTGATATTGGAGGCAGCCACATATGAATGAAAATAAGTGCATCAGATTGTGCATAACATTAAGTGCTGCAAATATAGTTCTGTTTGTCATTCAAGCTAAAAAAAATATTAAAGTGATTACAAGGTCTTATAAAGGTGATGATTCCCCTGTTTCAGAAAGGCATTTTTTAAATCTATATCAAAATTAAACCACCACTGGATCTCATTTTCAGTACCAACCGTACGGCTTTTTAATACAGCAAAAATTATGGTGGTGGTGTCAGAAAAACACCCTTTCAATAAGTGTATTTATTTATTAATGCATCATTAATGGTTGCATTTGTTGGGTTTTGATTCATTCAACTTTAGAAAAAAATATTGCTGCAGGGGAAATCTTTATTTAAAAAGAAACACAATGTGCTGGACTGCTCTGAAGGCTATTAAGAAGAACTAGCAACTGACTAATTATGGTCATAAAACTCTCAGCAAGCCAACTTCAAAGGTATAACTCAGGATCTGCTGTTAAATTAGACATGACAAGATATAAACCATATGTTGGTCTCAGGGTAGTAATTTCACAAAGTAGGCAGTCTGAAATGCAATAGAAGTTAAGCAGAAAGAAAGAAATATTTCTTTAACTGCTATAGAGATTTGCAGAATGGAAGGATACACTGAAAACTCCTTAAAGATATGTTCCATGGAAACACCTTTTTTCAAGGGAAAGCAGGATAACTGTAGACTCTGCTCACAGCCATAAAAATTGAAAGTATAAACCTGGGCAGTACAGACACAGCAGCAGGTGATATTATACTATTGACACAAAAAAATATGGTATAAACCACTGCAGCTTTTTAGAATATTGCCTAAAATAATTGACAGTATTAACCTGGTAGGCACAGACAGCACAGGATATCCTGTCGTATTATACTTCAAGACCCCGCTAAGGCATTTATTTCTTTCTCTCTTCTGTGTGCATGAGTTCCATAAATATGCAAGCCTCACTCTTGTGATTGAAAATGTAATTATCTGTGCAGTACCAGGCTGTGCATTATAGAAAGAGAAAGATGCTGGTGGATGTCCCAGTTTCTAGTTGCCTTGGTGGCACAGCTAGTAGCACACCTGGAATGGTATTCTGGGCATCTTGGGTTCAACTCCCAGCTAAGGCACGTATTTCTGTCTCTCTTCTGTTTGTATGAGTTCCATAAATTTGCACACCACACTCTTGTAACTGGAAATGGTTTAAAGCACTGCAGCTACTTAGACTACTGCCTAAAATAATTGACAGTATTAACCTAGGAGGCAGAAACACCACAGCATATCACGTTGTGTTATACTGTTGACAAATTACAGTTTAATCATGCTGTTGCTATGTAAACTGCTGTCTAATATAAACTAATTGTATAAATCTGGTGGCATACATCAAACAGTATAGGTGTATAAATTATACTGCTGACACAATTGCTACAGTATTAAGACTGCTACCTAAAATGAACACTGTAGGACTGCTAGTTAGGCTACCATAGATGCTGTCCCTGTGACTGCTATATTTAATGTATAATCATTTCAGAGACAAAGAACCTCTGTGCGCAAACACTGAGGCAAGGGTTACCCCAAAGGGCATTTGGCTGGGAAGCCAAGTTTCAAGAAAATACAAAATCACACATGCCCCCACAATGCAAAGCATCATGGGCTGCATATGCAAATCACCACAGAATGTTATGCTGGTCCAACTTTGAGATGAGTCCTGGTAGGACGAAACACGTGTCTATGTCTTCTGTTAGCACCCTTTGCAAACTGTGTGAGAGGCCTTTCGGCACCATGCAATTCTGCTTACAGTTGGACCAGAATAACATTCTGTGGTGATTTGCATATGCAGCCCATGATGCTTTGCATTGTGAGGGCATGTGTGATCATTTCAGAACTTCCTAAACTTCCTAAAATATTCTCTACCCCCTTCCCAATACACTCTTACACAATGAAGAGAACACATTCTGGCTTTTTACGTTACACAAAAAGGTTTACATTGTTTATTTTTCTTTCAGAACTATTCAGTACTGTGAGACTGCCAAAAGCAGCAAGACAGTCAGGGATAGTGCTTTCTAAATATACTGTGAATACTTCCGAGTTGGTCATTATTTAAACAGCTCACTGAGTGAGAGGGGCACATATTCAGCACTCTTCAGTACTGTGAGACTGCCAAAAGCAGTGAGACAGTCAGGGATAGTGCTTTCTAAATATACTATTGTTTTATACCTTATGTGTGAGAAGCTGCACAGCATGTTGCTGTTGCCTAACAATCAATCTAGGGGCCAAATCTGTGAACTCAGGAAGTACTGGGAGCTGTAGTTCTGAGGAATGTTTTGGTAACTACTGTTTATTTACTCAGCAGCAGTTGTAACTGTACTGGGCATTTTAGTAGTTCTGGGAGTTTTTTAGCCTTGTGCTGCATTTTAATACACCCATTTGGATAAACTTGATGGAGGGAGGTAGTCACATGACCTGGAACATACTTCCCGATTGGTCATTATTTAAACAGCTCACAGAGCGAGTGGGGTGCTCAAGCGGGCACCAAGCATGGAGACGTGTGCAGAGACACAGCGTTCGGCACATGTCTAGCATGTCAAGCAAGGACAGCAGGAAGCAGGCTAAGGTAATTTGGCTGGTAAGAAAACATTAGGTTCTGTGCAGTAGCTGTGACACTTGAGAATCCTGGCATGGGATTGATATATTTAATTAGTTTGACTTTGTATTATCCTCTAGTATCATAAGCCTCAGCATCTGCTGCTACTACTTATTTTTAACCCCTTGGCTCTGCGTATAATAAAATCAATTGATCGTGAGTGATACTATCATTGCGCTCAGTGGAGATGTGGGCTTCAAGTATATGGTATGTGCAATGTAGAAGATAATAACACAGTGAAGGACTGCTACTAAGACTGTAAAGCTTGCTACCTGCTTTCTGGGTCTGTCAGGCTACTTCCACACTCACTGGAGGAGAGGAAAGTGGAAGCTGAAATCATTGTTAAGACAGCTGCAGACTGTGAAGGTCATTAGTGGCATGTGCTCCAATACTTGTGGAGGAAATGCTGGAAGCAGGGTTACACTGTCAGTTTTATTTTATTAAAAAGTATGCCATCTATACTATGAATCATGTAACCTTACCAGAAAATTCTATTTTCCACTTTTGTTCCTGTCGTTCACTACCCCGTTCTTTCTGTTACCTTAGAACGAAAGCTGAAATGATGATGACATGCTGGAGATAGAAGTTTACAGAGAGAATGAGTCAGACAGTAAAGGGGATGGAGAATGAATTGATGAAGTTAAAAAAATAGAAGACCGACCAGAAAGGAATGTCTGCAGCCCTTTTATTGCATATTTTGTGTGTTTTAATAACTCGTACATTGTTTGTAAACCCTTAGGTAACGTTGAAAATTGCTGAAAAATGCAAAGCTGTTGGGAATATTTTTTATCCATTGACTCATGCACTTATTTATTTTCCTTTTATTAATCTATAACAGTTTTGAGTAGAACTCATATTTTAAACTAGAAACCAGATCCTATGTTTCCTTTATTTGTATAAGAAAGGTACTAAAGTTCTAAATTTATTTTAAAACTTATTTAGCATTTCTATTGGATTTTTAGAGACACGTGATTGTTGTCCTTATAGAGCATGCATGGCATTCTGGGGAACAGATTTACCTTTTTCCAGGAATCCAATGCGCTATCTACTCTCTCTTGCCCTGCACTTTAATTTTGTGTTTTTAAATCGAGTGGACATTTTGTGCTTGGCTCCTGGCCTCAGTATAATCGGATGGTCTTTTTTGAGTGAGTAAGACTGCATAATGAGATGGAGTAACTAGACTAGTCTGTTTTTATATGGGTGTTGTTTTCATTTTAGCCTTAACTTGTGCTCATTTGTACCTTAATGTTTAGACCTGGGGTATTTTCAGTGGTGCTAGCTACTTTTTGGCTGGTCTTTAGAAGTGTCTAACTACAGTAAAATCACTATTTAATGAGCAGGGCCAGTGTTAAAAGTATGGCTTTTAGCAGACAGAATTTGTAATTGCTAGTTTATTTCTCTTTCCAGTGATTATGTCAGCATTTTAATTGCATGGTCCTCAAAGAGATTTTAGGGGCTATCTAATTGCACTGGGTGGATTCCACACTTGGATGACCTAATTGTAATGGAATTTATCTGCTGCTTATGACACGCAAGACTCTGATGGTGCAAATCTGACTAACGTTAACTTCCAAACTTGGAATAGTGGATATTGATGTATTTTATCACTGCTTGTGTATGCTGAAACTGAGAAAGACTGCAATCTAAAGAGCAGTTTAGAACTTTAAAGATTGTACTTCCAAGCAGAATGTGACAAGATCGTTTCAGAACTAGACTTAAAATAACCTGTCTGAATCAATATATTCTAATATTTTCTGTAGTATTTGATTGTTCTGTAAATGCTGTGAAACCACTCATAGAAATTAACTAAACATTTATTGAAATTCCTTGTATATGTAGGTGGACTAGATAGGGTTGTACCCGAGAGGATGTGAACACTAGGCTTCAAAGAACTTTGCATCCTGAACTTTCCCCACTCCACAATGAATTGTCGGTCAAAAAGGGCAATACATGTATGAAATAATCTAAAATTATGGATCACATGTATACTATTTCTAATAAGGGGGAAAATTTAAGCAAAACTTCTACCCAATTTTATTTAATGTAGGCAGGCTAGAACCAGTCACAAATGCTGAAATATTCAGCTTTAGTAAAAATAAGGATGTTGATTTGTCACAAGCAGCCCTTGTTGAGGGTTTCTTTTCAACAAATGGGGTTGTTTCTCCATGTAAAACTGAAGATCTGGAAAAGTCACCAAAACTGTGGGCATCAGCTTCAGAGACAGTCGTCACTGGTCAAGGACCTAAGCATGCTCTAGTTGATGTAACACAAGATCTGCAAACAACATTAAATGGGCTGAAACAGTATGAAAGAAAAAATATTCAGTTACAGAGCTGCAGAAATTGTCACTGTAATTCAGATTTTTCAGCACAGTTACATCAAAATGGGACACCAGAAATATGGTGGTATAACCCTGGCTGGCACAGCTGCTTAAGTAAAGATGTAATCTTCACTATGAGAAATCATCATCATGCAAGTTTGTTGTTAATGGAACAACCAATTATAAACAAAGACTTACTAGATACTTTAACAGCAGAAGTTGCCAACAGGGCTAAACTAGATGGTATACTAGCCAGAATTCCACCTGTAGAAGAAAAAAGTGTTTCAACTGTGTTGGAAGATGGCCCTACTTACTATAAATGGAAGGCCTAACTTCAATTTAGTATATATTTCTGAGAATACTCCTAAAGAAAATAGGGGAAAGAAACAAGGTAGAAAGCTGAAAAAGAGAAGGAAAAAAGCTAAGCAGACTAGACAAAATAAGCATGAAAAGCTGCCAGAACAAATTAGTCAGGCAACTAGAAAATAAAAAAAGAATGAAAAAATTCAAAGAAAGAAGGGAAAATAGCTGATAGTCACTCATGTAAAAAAAGTGCAAGATAAATGTCTGGATATCAGTGATTCAGCAGATATCATTGATTTAGTTACTCAACAGATAGAACAAGATGTGATTATTCATACTATTAAGACAGAGTGTGCTACTACTATCAATTGGTCAAATAAGAATGAGAAGGCCTGCAAATACTTGAGGCAATTTGCTGCTCATAATAAGGAGAAGCAGAATGATACTTCTAATGAAAATAAGGTACCCTCCAAAATGAGAAGCCTGGCTACTACATTCAAAAAACACCAAGTATAGGGACAACAAAATTAGTGTCAAAGAATAGCAGTAGAAAAATTGCCCAAAATGGCCAATAATTAGATTTATTGCCCCCCCTCTGACTGGCTGGGGAGTAATAATGATGAAACTGGTGTGTCTTCATGTCAGAAATTGAAACAAATACTGGATTTAGAAATTGCTGAAATTAAGTATACTCCAGTTGAAGCTGCATTCATGATAGATGTTTACAGTACTTCTACTCAGCTAGGGTAACAAATTATGTCTGACTTACTTGTTTATCATTTAAGCAATAATGCCTGACAGGATGTGTGTCATGCTGGGATAACATCACGCCTCAGGTGGTTGGGCATGAGGCCGCAGGCTGAGTGCGTCCAACAGCTGAGGCATGACATTATCCCAAATGACACATACCCTGGAGGGCATTATTGCTTTTATACAATGGCTCATTGTTATATAGAATAAAAAAAAATCTTTTTAAAGATGTTTTTGTGGGGAAAAATATTTTTGTTTTTCAAGAGCAGATGAAACAATCAAGCAAATGCTCAAGGTGCTCATGCTCATCTACAGGTTCACAGTGAGGCTGAGACCAGACCCATGAAGTTGTGCTGGGACAACATCATGGTTCCAGCCCAAGACTGGCCAATCAGAGTCCAGGATTTTTTCTTGCCATTATATAATGCAGAATAATGATTTTATGAAAGCTTTTCCAAGAAGAAATGCATTTAATACTCAGAGTAGACTACTAAGGGGAGTTAAAGATGAGAGTTTTTTTGTCTCTATGTTGGGTTTGAATCCTTTGGATAGTGAGGATGATAATAAATTAACCTATGCAATACAAAATTTACTGACCAATTTTTTTCAAATCCCTATTAAGAATATAATTGATGTTGTAGCTAGAAGATCAGACTTCTCAAGTCAAGTAGACACACTGTACAGGTAAGAAATAGAGAATTGTCAGCATCTGTTTTATCAAAGTGTTCACTCCTGGATGGCCTGGGACTTAATTTAATTGATACAAAAACCCTTGAAGTTACAACATAAACACAAGAGGAATTAGTATTAAGTGAATCAATTCCACTTTAAAATAGATTTTTGGCAATTGCAGGGTATAATAATTGACAATTAAATATAAATGACTCCTCATTCAGGGTTCAGACTGAAATGAATAAGGGCCTACTTATCCTATCATGGAATACTGCTGGTTGGAAAAAAATACTGTAGGCTCTGATACCGAACTAAACAAGTTTCTGGGGGGGGGGGTGATATTTGTATTTCCAGGAGACATGGCACTATAAGGAGGATACTATAATGCTTAATGGATTTGAATGCTTTCAAGTAATATGGAAAACAAATCATAAAACTGGTAGATATTCTGGAGGACTAGCAGTATTTATTAAGATTAGAAGCTGCAATGAAGCACAACTCTTTAGTAAGAATGATAATTTTCTGGCTGTATTACTGGGTATAACAACTCAGAGATTTATATTAATTAATTATTATATACCACCTAGTAATTCCAAGTTTTACAATCATACTGTTTGGGATAATCTAAGATGATTTATACATGAGTTACTGAGAAGTCACCCTGAAAGTGATATACTATTGCAAGGTGACTTTAATGCCCACATAGGAGGGTTTGAAAGTTTACAAGACAATTCCTTCTTTGATGCAAAATTTTAATCCGGGGATCTGTCCAACAGGAAGGCCAAGGATAGAAAAATAAATACTCCTGGGAAAAAAATGTATAGAACTTTTGATGGACGTAAACTTCTATCCACTCAGTGGTAGAATGGATAGAGGTATTGAGGGCAGTTTTACTTACATCTCTAATAGAGGTGCATCAACAATTGATTACATCTTCTGGACAGAAGTTTTGAAGTTCTGGAAAAACTTGTATATTGTCACCAGAGCTGAGAGTGATCATTTACCCTTGGTTCTAAAAATGACTCAAATTGGATGTAAAATACATTATAATGTAAGCACAGTGGTTTCTCTGAAATAAGGGTATCTAAAAATTATATGGCGACAAAACTCTGGGGAATTGATTGGTCATATATTGAGTCTTTTTTGACTCACAAACTACCTTTGATTGTCGCCATGGATTTGGAACAACTGGATATTGAAATTAGCAATCTCTTTACCATCATAAAAGGAAATTTAGAGTACACCTCTAAAACTATTGACAGACTACCAGTAGAAAATGAATGGTTCAATAGAGACTGTATAAAATGTAAATCTGAGGTTAATAAATTGTTGAGACTGGCTAAAAAGAGCTATAACTCAGACATCTTAAATACCTTAAACTTATTGAAGCAAAAAAAAAACCTATAGTAAAAGGATATGATTAAACAAAAAAAAATACTATAATAAACAATGGTTGTGTATGTTAGATGCAATTAGATCTAAAAATAGTAAAGCATTTTGGAATTTAGTTGCTAAAGGGATGAACATGTGCAAATTGGCAATAGATTCTTATATCACTGAACATACATGGGTAAATTTTTTTGTACAGATGTTTTATGATTCTGATATTATAGAAACTAATTTGGATCTTATTGTTAATTGGAAGTCGTTTAAGTCAATAGCATTTGAGGAAGTTTATTTAGCCATTAATTCTTTAAAGACCAATAAGCCTCCTGGACCAGATTGGATACCGGTGGAGGTATAGTTATGTGAATCTAGACTCTGGTGTAAGGTGTTAACAGTGTATTATAATGAATGTATTGTTTCAAATTATGTGCCGCATTCTTGGTTAGGCTCAAATATTGTCCCAATTCATAAAAAAGGTAAAGTAACAGATCCGGTAAGCCTGATTGATATCAATGCTAAAAGTTTCTCAAAAATCATACTTAAAGACTTAAAGAACAGGTGGAAGTCATTGGAGGATTATCTATACTTCAGGTTGGATTTACAGCACAATATTCAACCTTACACAATATATTTTTTTTAAGACTTATTGTCAAAAAATATATATTTTTGAGAAAAAAAAAGGTTTATATAATTTTTATTGTTTATAGTTCTGCTTTTGATTTTCTCTCAAGAAACCTCTTATGGACTTAGCTCTTGTTAAGAGGAGTGAATAGAAATTTGGTTGCAATAATTGCTAGACTGTGCAGTAAGATGTGGTCCTCTATTAGATTAGGTACTAAAGATGAATCATCATATCCTTTTAACACTAATAAAAGAGTCCACCAAGGGTACCTATTAGCACCTCTTTCATCCTGTTTATATATTGATAACTTATTAAAAGACTTGTTACTTCCTTCTGACTCTCTAAAAATTCAAAATACAGTGGGTGGGATATTGAAAGGGTTGCGCATGGTGCAACAGTATTTTCACTCGCCAACCCACTGATACCCCAGTACAGTATTCAAAGGGGATGTTGCTGCACAAATCCCGATCGCCAGAGGCGCACCAGTAATGTAAAAGCGGTGCAAGTCCGGGGGGCATGCCATACATATGCGGCACATCCCAATATTCAGCCCGGGATGTGTGGTGCATATGCAAGCACAAACCCACCTTGTACCACACAGGGAGGTGCAAAGATCTGCCCCCAAAAAGTAGGAGCAAGTCCTGGTCACCCACAGGTGAGCTGCCATACTGCAGGGCACAACACGGCAGCCACCAGCTGTGGGTGGCCACCTGACCACCCTGACACAGGCCAGGCATTGTGCCCCCCACCCAAATGTGGGCATCAGAAAAATATATCCCTGGTGGTCCAGTGGAACTTACCCCCTCACCTGATCATGGGCATATATGTGCATAAATACTCTGGTGGTCCAGTGGACCTGATCCAGAGCCCGATCATGGGCAAAAAAAGAATTGAAATCCCTGGTGGTCCAGTGGACCTGCCCCTCTGCCTGATCGTGGGTGAATAAAGATTCTAATTCCCTGGTGGTCCAGTGGACCCAATCCCCAGCCTGATCATGAGAAAATGAATAAATTACTTTCCCTGGTGGTCCAGTGGACCTGATCCCCAGAGCAATCATGGGCAAATGAATAAATTACTTTCCCTAGTGGTCCAGTGGACCCAATCCCCAGCCTGATCATGGGCTTCAGTTTAAAAAAATGCCCAAGTGGGCCATCAGTACCCCTTCCCCACCTGCCCACCCAACCCACCACCCCACTTCCCCCAGTCAGTGGCGGTTGGCAGCTCCCCACCACAAGCCACCTGGCCACCCACCAACTGACAGCATACAGTATGGCTGTACACCCATGAGTCACTGCATGGGCCAATGGGCATCTGAACCATACTATACTACAAGTCCAGCGAAATGTGAATAGTTCATTCACATTTTGGGACTGTGTAATACAGTATGGTCTGCATGCCCAGTAGTATGCAGTGGACTCTGCGCTCTAGCCATACTGCTATAACTCAGTCAGCGGGTGGATGGGTGGCTTGCGGGTGGGGATCTGCCACCCGCCACTGACTGGGGAGCAGGGTGGTGGGTTGGGTGGGCAGGTGGGGAGGCACCGATGGCCCACCTGGGAATTTTTAAACTGAAGCCCATGATCAGGCTTTTTAATTGAAATGGCAATTGCTGATCAATAAATTTTGTTATGAATTGATAATAAATGTTGAAATAATAAAAGTGGAAAATATTGGTTATAAATGTGAATTAAACAAGAAATTACTATTTGACTTACAACAAATGTGCCACCAACTTGATAAACTTGAGAAATGCCAGGAAATAATGGAACAGAAATTAAAGGGCAGCATTCAGCAAAATATTGAGAGGGACTCACAAAAAAAAATGATACAGAGTCCTTTAAAGTAGGGAAAAGAAAACAAACTACTTTTCAGGACAATAGAGAGGATGATTGGTGTATGGTGCAACCTACAAACAGAAAATGTAGGGGAACTATTTATGTTAAATCAACTGGTGAGATACAGTTATCAAACAAATTTTACATTTTAAGTGAGCTGCAGGATTATCGCAGCTCTGTTGTAGAACCCATTAACACATGTCACGACATAGAAACACAATTAAAACAAACCAACAATCTTCTTTAGTAAATGAATTGCAGGAAGGTGAGTCAACCACAATAACTACAGCTAATAAGTCTAACTCCTAATCTGATATTCCCACCACCCATTGAGGAAATTGATATGGAACCATAAAAACAACTTCAAGTGTTTGTTTTGGGGGACTCTATAACTAAGTTTTGTGATTGATACATATGTAACCCTGATAAAAATAATAGACTGTGTAGTAGCTAAAGCAGAGTTAAAATATCAGACACAACTAATCAGCTAAGCATTGTCCTGAAAAATTGTGAACCAAATCCCCTGGTTGTTGTTCATGTGGGTACCAATAATATAAATAATACTGAAATACATGATATAAAAGTGTACTTTCAAGTTTTATTTGATAAACTACAACTAAGGGGTTGTGAGGTATGTATTTCAGAAATTTTCCCAGTTTCTAGGGCAGGAAGAACCAAATAGAATGAGATTAAGTCCATTAATGAATTGTTAAGAAAATGGACACTTGTCTGACCCACTGGGAAGAATTTGAGAACAATTTTAGTCTTTTTAGTTGGGATGGCCTACATCTAAACAAGACAGGCAGTGCTATTCTGCAGAAAAAAAATGAAAAATATATCACGTTTAAACTAAATGAGTGGGGGCAAAGGGATGCCATATCATCTTTAAACAGGATGCCAACAAATGATAAACAACTGTAAATGTATAGGTTTCTTGTAGAAAACATTAGAAGCCTTAACATAATAAAAACATTTGAATTAGAAATTATTTTACATAGGGACAACATTGATGCCACCACTAAAACAGAAACATGGAGGGATGAAAACAATCTTAGGTCCAGACATATTCCGGGATACAGTCTATTCTTTAAAAATAGAAAGGACAAAAGAGGTGGTGGGATTTGTATTTATACTAAACATGGTTTTAAATGTACAGAAATTACTACTGATAATAACTCACTAATATAGAAAGCTTATGGCTACAGATACATTTTGCCAATAAATCTATGTTAACCCTTGGAAACTATTACAGACACCCTTCTTTTTCCATTAGACTATAATAAAATGATGTTTCAAGAAATAACCAAGGCTGCAAACTTCTCAGAGGTTATAGTTGTAGGGCACTTCAATTATCCTTGTATAAACTGGTCTCAGTTAACATGTAGTTCCAACTATGAATCTGATTTTCTGAATGCCATTATGGCAGTAGGCCTAGAACAAAAAGTTATGATGTCCACAAGAGAGAATAATACTCTTGATTTGGTAATTGCAAACGTGGACAGTATACAAGATGTTTCTGCTACAGGGACACTCAGGAATAGTAACCATAATATGGTGACATTCACATATGCTGGAGGTTGTACTTTTGACATGAGAGCTACATAAGCAAAAAACTATAATAAAGCTAATTATCAAAAAATTCAAAACACATTAGGCAGTATTGACTGGGAAGGGATTTTATCAAAATTGCCAGTTGATGACTGTTGGAGACACATTGTTAGCATTATAAAAACAGTAGAGGAATGGTATGTACCTAACAAGAAAATCAACAACAAAAGGGGTAAAGTGCCTTTGTGGATGACTACTAAATTACAAAGGCAAATAAAAAAGAAAGAACAAGCATATATTAAACATAAAAAAGTAATACCTTGGCAGCCAAAGCTAATTATAAGGAAGAATCAAAACTTACTAAGCAACTAATAAAAACAGGAAGAAAAAAAATGGAGTTAAAGATTTCATGCATCAAAGATAACACTTTTTTTTCTTACATTAATAACTTAAAGGGGGTTGCACATCCATTGGCCTATTGATCATCAGTGGACAAATAATTAGTGACAGTATTGAGATAGCAGATATATTCAATAATTATTTCTGCACTGTATATAACAAAAAGAAATGTGTACACTTCTAAAAGAGATTAATGACTCAGAAGTATTGACAGCTATTACATCAATGAGTTCTATTTCTGTCCCTGAAATTGATGATATCCACCCCAGATTTCTTAAGGAACTAGCTGATTCATTGTGTATCCCATTTAAAATCATATTCAACAAATCACTGGCATCAGGTATTGTGCCATTACATTGGAAAAGGGCTGTTGTGCTGGTTCATAAAAAAGGGAGTAGGGCATTGGCTGATAACTGTAGACCCATAAGTCTAACTTCAATTCCAGGAAAAATCATGGAAAAATTAATTAAGGATACATTTGAGAAGGAAGCCTCCATCAAAAGCCTTAAAATATTATACAACTTGGCTTCACTCAGGGAAGATCCTGCTTTACTAATCTGATAGCTTTTTATGAAAATATTAGTACTTCACTGGATGAAGGAACACCAATAGACATCATATATCTGGACTTAAAAAAGGCATTTGATAAAGTTCCTCATGAAGAATTGACTGAAAATTAAGATAACATGGGATGCAATTCATACTTAGGTGGGTAGAATCTTGGTTGAACAAGCATACACAAGTCAGAACTAATGGCAGATTTTCCAGTAATGGAGTAGTAACAAGTAAAGTTCCTAAGGGGTCAGTTCTGGGGCCTACTCTGTTTATCAACTTTGTTAGCGACCTACATTCTGGATTACAAAATCCTGTTGTAAAGTTTGTGGATGATACACAAATCTGTTCCATTGTCAATACCAAGGCAAACCACCAATCATTACTTCAGTACCTGCAAGTAATAGAATGCTGGGGAATTAATAAGATGGATTTTAATGCAGGAAAATGTATGGTTTTACATCTCGGTAGAAATAATCCCAGATATGCATATATACTAAAAGGGACAATTCTAGAATCAATTCCATAGGAAAAAGACATGGGCATTTAAATCAGCAATTCATTTACTATGCAAAGTTAGATCAGAAAAAAAACACACAGATGGCAAATAAATATATAACCGTAATTAGGAAAAGATTCATCAGTAGGAATGATGAATGTATACTACATATGTTTAGAAACTACATGTGTCCACATGTTGATTATGGCTCCCCATTCTGGTCACCCTATTTGATTAAGGACATCAAACTAGTTGAGGGAGTTCAAAGACACACCACAAAACTTATCCCTAGATTAAAGATTGCACCATATAGTCAGGGCCTCTTAGAACTAAATTTGATGACATTGGAACAGAGAAGAGCAAGAGGGGATTAATTACTATTGCACAAGATATTAAACAGCCCAGTTAGTCACAACCCCTTTAACTTTCAATTTAAGGAATGCTCTTTAAATTAATGTTCTCATAATAAACAAATTGAGATGCCTATGGTTAACACCAACTGGAGGGATAAGTATTTCTCACTGAGGGCACCAAGAGCATGGAATAAGCTATCACAAAGTCTAGTGGACATTACTAAATCCAGGAACTTTAAAAAAGAGTTGGGTAGAATGTTGGGCTATCCATAGGTAATGAGCCCATATAGTGTGGGAGACAGAAATTTATGGGCTCACATCTTCTATCTGTCTAACAATACCAAGAAACTAAGTAACCAAGTAAGTAAAGATTATGGATGCAGGACATTCCTACAGCAAGAAATGTCTGTTTCTTCTTGCAGCTCTCTTAACTGTAAAGTTTAGAGATGTATTGAATTTCTCCATTAAAGTTTAATTCCCACCTCTGAAATGCTTGTCTGAATTTCTTGATAAATTATGCAGAATTTTGAAAGTTTTTTAACAGTTAGTTTTCTGCAGTTTACATCAAATCTTCATAGTAAAGTAAAACATATATTTTTACAGGCTGCATTGTACAGTCAATGTAAACTGTAGATTAGTTTTATGCAGTGTAAAAAGAATAGTTTATGTTAACTGAAAAATATGTGTCTACAATTTACATACAAGAGTCAATATAAATAACAGAATAGTATTCTGCTGTTTGGATAAAAATCCACATAAAGATTTCAGAATGGCAAAAATCCCCTTCCAGTGGAATTCAATGGAATTACAATCAGTTGGCTTTCTGAAATTCCATAGAATTCCATTAGGAGTGGAATTTGAGAGTTCTGCACAGCACCAGAACAGATCAGCAGTGATCACATGGGACACGCTCAGTAAGAAACAACCAAAAGTCACAGGGAAACTGAGTAAGAGACTCCCCCAGAAAACCAACACTGTCTGAACAAACTGCACCATTTTTGTGAGAGAATATGTTACAATTAAGAAACTGTGCTTTTCTACAAAATTACATACATTAAAATACATAGTTTCATAAATGTGCACACAAAACAATATTGTGCTAAAAGAAGTCATCAGTCATGAGACTGGGGATCACATAACCTCTTTTGTGCAAATGTCATCAATGTACGAAAACATAAAACTGTACATTTTGTCATGATATAATAATGCTATTTCACAAATTAAGCATCTATCGCTGTAATTAATGCTATTTACCAAGTTGCTCAATTTGTTACAGGAAAGAATTCAGATGATCACAGATTGAGAGCTACTGGCTAAGCACTAGCCAGCAAGGAAGGCCCCTGCTTTTGGCCACTGCTTGCAGCAATTTTCAGAGAGCAAGGGATGGGAACTGACTTCAGCTACTGCTTGCAGAAGTTGTAAGAAAAGAGCTTTAACTTCCTTCAGCAACTGCCTGTAAGACTATAATTTAGGGTGAAGAGTTACTGGGCATGTTCTCCAATGGGAGAACTGCAAGCAGATGGGCAGCCACCTTCGGGAGGTGGGACCAGCATGGCACACCAGTCAATCAGAATGGTGTAGACTGCCATGAGGCAGAAATAAAAAGCCACTACTTGTGGTATTCAGGGTACAGATTCAGAGCTATCAGATAAGTGCCAACCAGCAAGGAAGGTCCCTGCTTTAAGCTGCTGCTTGAGGGTCGTTGATCTCAGCCCCATCTGGGAGAGGGACCAAAGATAGTCCAGAATGCTAACCAAGGGGCAGGCAAGGGAGTCAAGCTCTCTGCCCTGACACTAGATGTAAAATGTTTCCACTTAAAGGCCTAGCAATTGTTAATTAACTCCTTTTGTGAAGTCTCCACAACATGAAGCACATCCTTTGAAAGGCTTAGAGTCTGAAACTCTAGCCACTCAGGGACCAGGCTGTGAAGTACAGGAATTGAAGATCTAGATGCAGGATCTTCCCCTGATGATATGTCAGCAGGCATGGATGCAGAGGTAACCACCACGGAGGCCTGATGCTGTGACTGAGGTGGTCTGGGTACTAGAACTGGCAAAATCAGTTTGGGATGATCAGGATCATTTGTGACTTGTCCCTCTGCACCTTGACCACCACATTGTGGAGCAAGAGAAAGGGAGGAAATGAGTACAAGAGGCCCAGGGCCCAGGGCCTCATGAAGGCATCCTCAAACAGTGTCTCAGATTGGGGGGAGTTGGTGAAAAATAGCCTCAGCTTTGCGTTCTCCCTGTAGGCAGAGAGGTCAACCAGAGGAGTGCCCCACAGAGAAACAGATGGTTCACCACTTCCTGATGCACTGACCACTCATGCAATCTTTCACTCACCAAGCTGAGGGTGTCTGCAAACTGGTTGTGTGCTCCCATGACATAGCTGACCAGGAGATCTGCACCCAGGCTGCCCACGAGAGTCCAGGTGTAGAAGGCCTCCCAGCACAATGGAAGAGAGTGTATGCTGCCTTATTGGTTCAAGCAGAACATGGTCATAGTGTTGTCTGTCTGAACTTGCATGACCTGACCCTGGACAAGAGGACCGCATTTGTCAGAGCTAACCACACTTCTTGGAGCTCCAGCAAGTTGATGTGGTGATGGGACTCCCTGGTAGTCCCAATCCCATGGGGTAGAGCTGATAGAGAACCCTCTCTGCGTGGAACAAGAGGTGCACTCCCCAATCTATCACAGATGCATCGGTCATAAGAATGACCA
Source organism: Neoceratodus forsteri (assembly GCA_016271365.2). Taxonomy (NCBI): domain Eukaryota; kingdom Metazoa; phylum Chordata; order Ceratodontiformes; family Ceratodontidae; genus Neoceratodus; species Neoceratodus forsteri. The sequence goes on along the minus strand of CM057449.1, from coordinate 574,256,982 downwards.
TTGGCTTGGGCACATGATGGCTAGTTAATGCATCTGAATCAGCTCCCTGACTCAGGCAATTAAAAACTATATTTTAGTCAGCAACCCCATTTTAAACCACTGGTATTTTGCTGTGGAGTGCTTTCTGCTGGTCACATGACTGACTGATGCTACTACTGATTTTCTTATAGCCACTAACCTGATTGAAATGAAAGCTGCGCCATCCTCCGAAGAAGCTGAGGCCTGATTGCCTCCCCAGAAGCACCACAAAGAAGATCCTCTTTTTTCAGTGCTGCCTGAATTTCTGGAACCACAAACGTCTGATTCTTTTGCCAAAGATCTTGCCACAATCAAAGAAGTTTTATTTGAGCTTGTTGCTGAATTGAAAATGGTGAAGCCAAAGTTGGAATTACTCAGCTGTCGCATTAATGATTCATAAGTTCACATTTCATCTTTGAAAGATCGAGCACAAAACATTTAGCCTGAGCTTATAGATCTGAGGAGGAAACTTTTGAGGATGGAAGAACGGCTTGAGGATCAAGAATCTCATAGTTGGCATAATAATCTCATTATTGCTGGTATACCAGAAAGAGCAGAGGGCACAGACACAATTCTTTATACTCAACAATTCCTGGAAAAACTGTCTGGCCCATCCCCTTACAGATCCTGCTATATGATCGAGAGGGTGCACAGATCATTGAAGACCATGCCCCCACTGGGAAAGAAGATTAGTATTCTTATTTTTTGACTTTAAAACTTCAGGGATAAGATTCACATCCTCTCCAAAGTTTGTGAAAAAAAGCAGCTGTGGTGGGAGGGCTCCTGAATCTACATGTTCAATGATTTAAGCATGGGTATCAGAAGCCAGCAACAAGCATTCAAAGAAATAAAGAGTAAGCTCTATGCTGCTGGGATTCATTTTTATTTGAGGTACCTGGCTACCCTTCATGTTAAATCCAATGCTGGTGAACTCCGATTCAAATCTGCAGTGGAGGTATAAGCTGAACTCCCTAAATACTTCTCAAATTTGTTTTTGGCTCCACACACACCAGCTCGCTGACTTGCCCCACTGTTCTCCATTGGTGCTAGATATCTTATATATTAGTATGCCTTGCATTTTGTTTCGAATCTCTGAACGAATGGATACAGGTACACTTGACCTTGATTTGTGTGAATCCCTGTACTGGTAGTAATCCTGGTTCTTTTTTTTTTTAATACAGACTGACATGGATGAAAGATCCCTGCTCTGTTTTTCATTGTAAAAGGTGTTATAAGGAAAGACTTTTCACCATGGACTTAAAGTTATTAAAGTTACATTATGGACTCTCACTATCATGGACACTATTTGGACATTGACTCTTGATTGATAACTGCCTATGATCCAGTTATTTTTGGTTTTGCTGATCCTCTGAGCTTGACCATTGATGGACAGGGAAACACTCTTTATGAGAGGCAGGCCATCTTGTTTATTCATTCTTCCACTGATGCTATTTCAGCAGTTTTACTTCATCCAACTTGGAATATGTGCTAACTTATTTTCTTTCTTTTTATACAATTTCTTAAGGACCTCTCTGTTTTTTTATGTCTCTCTGTTATTTGGGGCTCTCCTCTATACTGTCTTTCTGAAGCCTCCTTTTACTTTCTCAGTAATATCACATCTCACTATTGTTTTCTTTTATAGACTGTCCTTTACTAGTTCATATTTACATTTTGTGGCATTTTCTCAGTTCCCTATACAATGCTTCTTTGTTCTTGTTTTGACTTTACTAATAGTAATCCCTTTGTTTTTCATTTCCCTGTTTTACTTCATTCTCATCCCTTTTTTTCATACTCACTTGTAATCATTTTACTCTTTGTTCTTAGGCTTTTCAAGTTTAGCACTGGTTACAGTGGAACTGATTACCATTTCAGTTTTTAAAGTTTTGAGTACTGGTTTTGATCTTGTTGAAATTACAACCATTAGTTCCAGGCTCTTAGTTATTGCTTTATTGGAGTTTTCTATATTTATTATCTTTCTTACTAGAGGAGGAGTAGCATTATATGTTTTAAATGGTATAACATCTGAAAATGTAGACTGTACAGCCTGGGGAAAGTCTGAGGTCTTATGGATAAAAATCATCCCCCCAAGATCACCCAAGATTACTAAAGGCGTAGTATATAGACCACCAGCTAACCCAACCCAGAACGACAGCCTTATATTGGATTCCATCAAATGTATTGCTCAGGAGGATAGGGTCATCATTATGGGAGACTTCAGTCTACCTGGAATTAACTGGGAATCTTTTCAAACTTGCTCCAAGGTACAGGCTAGCTTTTTGGAGTCCTTCCTGGTGCCTGGATTGGAGCAGTTGGTTTTTGAAAATACACGGGGAAATCATATCTTGGATTTAGTACTGAGTAATGTGGCAGATAACATCCATAAATGTATAGTGGAAGTTCCCCTGAGTACCAGCTATCACTCCATGGTCAGTTTTAGGTACAATGCAGTTAGAGAAATCAATGTCAGAAGTACAGCAGGGCTTGACTACAATAGAACTGATTTCAGAGCTATTAGAGAGGAACTGGACAAATGGAACTGGGTGCATGAGCTTAAGAATATTACAGTACATGAAATATGGGACAAGCTTCATACTAAATTAAATGGGCTAATGCAAAAGTATGTGCCAGTTAGTATTAAATGTCACAATCCATGAAAGGCTCTTCCTCCATGGTTGTCACCTTCGGTTAAAAGAGTAATTAAAAAAAAAAGAATAGGGCATTTACCAGGGCAAAACACAATGAGGAGGCCAGATCTTGGGATATATATAAATACTGTTTAAAAAAGGCCAAGTTAACCATTTCCAAGGCAAAGAAGAGATTCGAGTACAAACTGGACACCAAAGCACAGGATAATTACAAATCCTTCTATGCCTACAACAATAATAAAAGGGGAATGGGTAGAACAGTTGGACCCCGAAAGATAACAGTGACAATCTTATAACAGAGAATAACGATATGGCAGATAGGTCTAATACCTATTTCTCTACTGTTTTTAATGTAGGCCAAAAAATCAGGGTCCCTGAAAATATACTACATGGGACAATATGCTCCAAAATAGAGGTTGAGGATGTGAGAAAGAGGCTAAGAAACCTAAACCAAAACAAGGCACAAGGTCCAGTTGGCATGCACCCAAGAATGCTCAAGGAATTGGTGGATTGTTTGTCAGGGCCTGTTACACAACTATTCCAACAATCTTTGGAGACAGGTCAGGTCATTGAGGCCTGGAGGCAGGCTGTAGCGATCCCTATACAAAAGAAGGGATCCAAACAGGAGGTGGCTAATTATAGACCTATCAGCCTGACCTCAGTCCTTGGGAAGACACTTGAGGGCATAATCAAAGATCTGATTATGAATACGGTCGAGCCTGATGGGGCTATTGATGGGACACAGCATGGTTTTACAAAAGGACTATCATGCCAGACTAATCTATTGGAGTTTTATAGGAAAGTCAGCAAAGTACTTGATGAAGGTAGATTTGTTGATGCTATATTCTTGGACTTTGCCAAGGCTTTTGATGAAGTCCCTCATGACCAGCTGAATGAAACCCTCTTTAAGTTAGGGGTACAGCCGAAATTAGTGCACTGGATTAGGGATTGGCTGTCTGGGAGGAGACAAAGGGTATGTGTGTTGGGAGAACTATCAAATTGGACGGGGGTTACTAGTGGGGTTCCACAGGGATCCGTACTGGGACCATGTTTATTTAATCTTTATATCTCAACTATGAAACCAAATATGGAAATCTGGCTCTCAAAATTTGCAGACAATACGCATATAGGTTTCCCAGTAAATAGCCAACCCAAGGCCTTGAAAATTCAGGAAGCACTGAGTGAACATGAGGCCTGGGCATGGGAGAATGGGGCTACATTTAATATAGATAAGTGTACAGTAATGCATCTAGGTAGGAACAATCTAGAGGTGGAGTACACACTGGCAGGGCAGGTGCTAAGAGTGGTGCATGAAGAGCAAGATTTAGGAATTAGGGTTAGCAATGACCTTAAATTTAATTCACATTGTAACCAGGTGGCTAAAAAGATGGGTGGTATCCTGAGTTGCATGCAGAGGCATATCAAGAGTAGAAGCAAAGAGGTCCTGCTCCCCCTTTATACCTCCCTGATGCGGCCACATAACGAGTGTTGAGTGCAGTTTTGGGCACCAGGAAACAAGGGCAATATAAATGCAATTGATAGGATACAGAGAAGGGTGAAAAAAAAAAATAAGAGATGTTCAGAGCTTGAAATATGAAGAGAGGATAAAAAATTTAGATCTGTTTTCTCTGGAGTATCGTAGGTTAAGAGGTGACATGTGCCTGGTATTTCAGGCTTTGTTGGACTATCAACTGTGGGAATTATTGGGCCTTGATCTTAGAGTTCAGATTTATAATACACAAGCCCACCCCCTACAGCTAAAATGTGATAGATTTAATACGTGGGTAAAAAAGCATTGGTTCTCAGTAAGCATGGCCAAAATATGGAATGAACTGCCTACTGAAGTGGTAGGTAGCCAAACAATGCTAGCTTTCAAACACTCCCTTGACCGTTACCTACTTAGTAAAAATATAATGGGGTATTAGCCGATGATATGGCAAGCAAAATGGACTTTGGTCTTTATAGTGCTCAGATTTACCTATGATACTTATGATACCTACTTAGTATTTGAAGTACTTTTCACAAATCATGTTAGTATGCACGGGGTGCTGCATATTTCTTTTTAGTGAGATTCAAAATGTTGCCTTTCAGGGGCCTACTGGGTGCACCCTGGTACCTTCACAGACCTGTCAGTGGGAGCACAGTCAGAGGACCAGGGGTAGTTCGGGTGCCCTAGTGGTCTACTTTTGTATATAGTTTTTTTTTTATTGTTTTGGGTGGTTTATCTTAAAATGCTTGGGTGGGGGTGACAGCGAGTGCTTTGAGCAACTGTGTCTTTTCTTGGCTTTTAGGTTTAGACTTGAGTTAGTACATTCTCATGCCTTTTTCCTATACAGATGTCAAACAGATTTAAATTTGTGACTTGAAATATAAAGGGAGCAAGGTCGAATATTAAGAGATACCAAAATATTAAACATTTAGCCCACTATGAGGTTCACATAGCTTTTTTACAGGAAACCCATTTGTTATCATCAGAAAATTCTCTATTTCACTGTCAACACATAGGCCAAACATATGGTGCTAGGGGTAGTGTTACACAATGGGGTGTCATTATCCTCATTGCAAGGTCAGTACCTTTTACCCTTATAAATATGGTAAATGTTCAACAGGCTGCTATGTTTTTGTTCACAGCCATTTAGGATTGGCTGAAGTTCTCTTTGGTGTCATTTATGGCCCTAACATGGCTACCCCATCATTTTTTGTGAATTTAACCACAGTTTTTGCCCCTTTCACGCATTTACCTATACTTTTGGGGGAGGGTGGACTGGAATATATTTTTGCCCCAGGATCTCGACCGTATTTATAAAACCTTAAAGCACCTTTCGCCGGCTCAGTGCTCACTTCATGAAACTGATAGATACACTAGGATTGTGAGATCCATTGCGAACTGTTAATCCCTCTCTTAAAAAATATACCTTTTTGGAAGGCCCAGTAGCACAGAGGGCTGAGACATTGGGCTTTACCTTATGCAGTGACCCAGGTTCAGGAATGACTTTGGGTCACCGGGGTGCCAGCTCGGGGGAGGTTGGGGTCCGACTGAGCCATGGAGCTCCACCTGGGTGGATGCCCACCCACCCGTAGTCCAGCTCCTACTAGGTGGAGGTCTGGTGGGTGCATAGGTAGTAATGGGTGGCAACAGAAGTCAAGGAATGGGCAGAAGGGGCCACCAGAGCCTGAGGTGAACATGCGCCTCCATGCACATACACACATGTGTATGCCATGGCCCCGGGAGTGGTGGTAGGGAACAAATATCAGAAAAACAGAAAAACATATATATACATTTTTTCATCTGTCCACCATTCCTTCTCCAGAATTGACTATTTTTTGATGAGTCAGTCCATTTCGTCTGGTCTCCATTCATGTGATATTTTTCCAAGAGTACTTTCAGACCATTCCATGGTATGCTTGTCCCAAGTTTGTATGTCTAACTCCAACCATGATACTGTCTGGAAACTTAATAATCAACTATTGAAGGATGACTTTGTGGTCTCTCTTATTAAGGAGCTTATTAATCACTATATTGAGGAAAACTGGGGCACCTTGGATCATAGAGACAGGGAATGGGCGGCCTGCAAAGCTGTGTTATGCAGATAGTTGATTCAGCTTGCTGCCAAAAAGAAAAAATTACACCAAGAGAACTTGTCCTTTTTCCTCTTTGCCATCCGGAGCTTAGAATGGGTCACCTCTCTTACTGAAGTGCAACAAGAAGAATTAGAAATTTACAGGGACCAATACTCCTAATTGTTAAGGGAAAGAGCAGAATATGCGATATTTATGACAAAATCCAAGTGGGTAGATCAAAGGGAGAATTCAGCAAACTGATGGCTTTAAGACTCCAGAAGCAAGAAAGTTCTAGATTAATCCCTTGTGTGCGTTCACTTACAGATCAGTCCCTTCAGACACATCCCAGAGCTATAGCCCATGAGTTCTATTCATATTATAAATCTATGTATGGACTCCACTTGTCCTCCCCTTCTCAAACTGATACTAGAAAATACTTACATACAGTCCCCTTGCCCTCCCTTATTGACATTCAGCAAAGCTTCTTGACCTGTCCTATTTCCTTGGGAGAAATACACAATGCCATTACTTTGTTGACTTTAGACAAATCATGAGGCCCAACAGGTTCACACCTAATTTTTATAAAACTTCTGCCCAAGACTTGACCCCTGTTTTAACCCAGGTTTTCAGCAACATTTTAGGGAATGGCATATCCGATGCATCCCTCATGGAGGGTATCATTCTGCTTCTTCCAAAACCCGGTAAAGATTTAAAACAGGTTGTTAATTATCATCCTGTTTCCCTCATAAATCAGGATTTGAAATTATTGAGCAAAATTTTGGCAATATGCATTAATCAAGTCTGGGGACATTTTATAGGTTCAGAACAAATAGTTTTCATGCCCACTAGATTAACCTCAGACCACCTGCACAAACTGGTGCATCTTTTCTCAGCGTCCAGATACCTTGACTGACCAACAGTTTTGGTATCTCTGGATGCCGAGAAAGTGTTCGTTAGAGTAGCATGGCCTTTTTTTGTTTACAGTATTGGAGAAATCTGACTTCACAAATTTCTTTATCAAATGGATTGAAACCCTCTATGACCAGCCCTCCACCAAAATATATTGTAATGGAGTCTTTTCTCCATCTTTTGTTTATATAGTGGCACCATGCTGGGGTGCCCTCTTTCCCCCATATTATTTAATATATACTTGGAACACCTTATTTCAAAAATTCAGCTTCATCCTTCAAACTCTGGTATTCTCGTGAGAAATACTATGTGTAAAGTGTCTGTTTATGCAGACGATATATTACTCCATCTAACGTACCCAATGTTGACTATACCAGTGATTTTGGATATTATATGCACTTTTGCACACTTTCAAACTACAAACTTAATATTAGTAAAACATTGATTATGCCACTTACTAAATATAAACATCAGGCAGACATAGAACCATATGGTTTTATTTGGACCCCTCACTCTCTCAGAAATCTAGGGGTAGAACTCCCTCTGGACCCCCTTCAATCTAAAAAACTCAATTTGGATGCTCTAATATCTACTATCAAAGGGATCTTGAGCGGAGTTGCCTTCTACCCCTGACTGTGGGATGGATAAACATTATGAAGATGAATGTTCTTCCTAGGCTGTTCTACCCCTTACAAATGTTACATTCGTATCTCCCATCAAAATGGTTCAAAATGGTGCACTCAATGGTTTCAAAAATCATTTGATCTGGAAAACTAGCCCATCGAGCATACTCCAGACTGGTGGTTCCTAAAAGTATGGGAGGTCTGCAAGCACCAATCTTTAAAGTGTATTACTGGGCTGTTCATTTGAATAAACTTTTACAATGGCTTCATCCTTCACACACTGATTCATACACCCCCCTTTGGCTTACCATAGAGACAGATCAAATTTGTGAATGTGGTGTCTCCCCTACCTCATTTTTATATACAAAATTTACATGTCCCCCTCTTAAGGTGCGTCAATTGGTGGTGGGTACTTCCCTCTCAGTTTTAAACAAACATTAATGGGCATGTCCCTTGATCTATCCACATAGGTTTCTCAGACCCATATCCAGAATTTTAATTTTACAATTGAAGGTAAACCTTTTCCGTCTGGCTGGATGTCAAATCTGGACACTGCTTCTCTCTCTGATTTATTATCAGAAGGCCATTTTCTTTCATTTCCCCAATTACAGGGAAGGCTCCAATGTACGAGTATTTCAGTTTTCAAATATTATCAACTCCGACATGTGGTGCAACACCACATTAGTGCCCCTCCATGGAGACTTCCTTGTGAACCTCTACTCTCTTCCTTAAGGAACAAGACATTATCTCCTCATGGTACCTTTAAATTATATTGTACCTTGCTCTCAGAATTTTATAGTTCTTTTGATATACTGTACAATGTAAGTACTGGCAGTAAGCTTTTCCTGACTCAGCTTTTAACTGACCTTCAATATGAAAGTTTGCATTTAACTATACAACCCAAGACAGACTTCATTTGACACACTTTTTTATTTTACACAACTTATATTACTCTCCTTATAGACTGTACAGAATGGGGAGGTGTGATTCTAAGGTTTGTTTTAGATGCAGTTCTGATGAGGGCACTCCACTACATATTTTTTGGGACTGCACTCCTGTTCATGTCTTTGGAATGAGATCAAGCTGAGGACAGGTCCCCTATTAAGCATGTAGGACTATTTTACCCCTGAGATATGCTTATTGGGAGATTTAACCCCTGTTGTCTTCAAAGAACAAAAAATTCAAATTATGATGATTGCTTTGTCAGTTAAGAGATTAATTTTGCATCATTGGAAAGACCAGCACAGCTTTATATATGTGGAATGGCTTCACAAACATTTGAATAATCTCCATTTGGAGAAGCTTATTGCCAGTATGCAAAATAGGCTCAGTACATGGGCCCGGATATTCAAAAGGGTTGCGCCAACGCAAGTCTGAAAATGCGCCATTCCGCGATATTCAGTGGGATGCAGTTACGCCACTGAAAACATACTGAGCAACAGCGCAATGCAAATGAAGGCATGCGCAACTGAAGGGGGTGGATCCATGCATAAAGAGCGTAGTGCGATATTCAAAGGCTTGTGCAATGTGCAACAGTGGAATAGCCGGAATTTGCGCTACGGCGGAAATGAGCCAAAATAAAAAGTCTCAAGGATGAGGCGCAAGAAAGGGAATGCTCATGAGGCAGCAACAGGGAGCAGGCCACAGCAGCAACCAGTGCAGGCCAGGGAGTAGGCAGGACAGAATAGTGGCAGCCAAAGGCGTGTGGGGCCACAGAGTTTGGAGGCCAGTGGGTGTACCTGGTGCAGTGGAGGTAGCAGTCAGGACGGGGGGGAACAGAACAACAACAGCTGGGGGGGGACACAAGCCAGGGAGATGGACAGTGCCACCTTCCACATGGAAGCTGCAGTGAGGGGGGTGAGAAGGCATGCTGCAGGGGGACGTGGCCGTGGAAGGGCCCGTCGGCTGTACGCCCCCAACAGGCAGTACCGTGCCCGCATCAGCTTTGAGCTGTATTCGTATGTCGAGATTGTGGGCCAGTACCACCTGAACAGGGCAATACTGAGGCGGCTCTGTGAGCTGTGCAGTGATGTGATGCAGGCACCCTCACGACAGAGTCACGCTCTGTCAGTGGAGACAAAGGTAACAGCTTGCATGTGTTTGCTCGCCACGGGTACCTTCCAGAGGCCAACAGGGGACACCACAGGCATAACACAGTCAGCCACGTCATGCATCCTCACCCAATTCCTCAGCACACTGCTGCCACATGCTGTGGAGTACATCCATTTCCCCAGCACCGCGGCAGAGCGTACAACAAACATACAGGAGTTCCACAAGGTAGCACGTATGCCTGGCATGCTAGGGGTGATAGACTGCACCCATGTGGCTATTCGCACACCACCTGGCCCCGATGAGGCCGCATATTGCAACCGGAAGGGGTACTCCAGTGTCAACTGCCAGGTGGTTTGTGATGCCACTGGGTGCATCATCAATGTCTGTGCCACGCACCCTGATGGAGCACATGATTCATTCATATGGTACCAGTCTGCACTGTGCCATTGATTTGAGAGTGGGGACATCCCCACAGGACACCTAGTGGGTGAGTATGCATGTAGGAGTGGCAAAGTTGGGAGATGGGTGGGCAAGCCACAGGTGCCATGGGGGTGGCACACAGGGCTAGGGACAATATGGACCTGAGCATGACACTAACCTACACTATCTCCACACAGGTGACAGTGGATACCCACTCCGTCCCTGGCTGCTCACACCCTACCAGCGCCCCACGACCCCATCACAGCAACGCTTCAATAAGGCACATGCCGCCACACGCAACATCATCGAGCGGGTGTTTGGGATGCTGAAGGCACGCTTCCGATGCCTAGACATCTCCGGTGGTGCCCTACAGTACAGCTCCTCAAAGGCCTGTGGGATATTCCTGGCCTGTTGTATACTGCACAACATGGCCAAAGACTGCGGGATAGCCGTACAGGTCGAGGAGGGGGACAGCGATGGGGACGCCGGTGATGCTGGTGATGATGGGGATGAGCAGCCCCCCCTTGGACAGCGTGACCCCCGACTGATCCGGCAGGCCCAGCTGCACCGGGACACCATCACAGAGGAGCATTTCGCACAACACAGGTAAGTCACGGGGCCATGTGCAATCAACACTGTCTAGGTGCAACCCACATACACACAGGGTAACACACCAGGGGTGCATGACGGCAAGGGGAGTGGAAGGGTACAGGCACACAAACACACCATCAGGGAGGGGTGAATAGTTACACGCTACATGGACACACACACACACACACCAGGCACACAGTGCACAGGGGCAGTTGCACAGCAGAGCAGGAACAGACATGTCAAACTCACAGATCCACAGACCACCCCCACCACCTATACTGTCCATGTACGTGTGTCAGATGCTGGGCACCCTTGCACCTTGGTGTACAGTACAATGCAGGCATCATCATGCACACGCACCTGTGGACAGCAGTCGGGTTGGTGTGCAGGTGGGCCGTGTGTCGGCGTGTTGGGCAGGGCACCCACCGGTGCACTGCCCAGCAAGACACACATTGCACACAGGGCAGCACCAGACAGGGCCCACACTGGGAGACAGGTCAGTCAGGTGGCACTGAGCCACAGCCACCACGGATGCGTGGGTGGCCCCGCCATGACCCAGCCACACTGGCAGGCTGAGCATGGGTCACATGGGGTGGCATCTTGTCTGCACAGGGGTCTGCAGCATGCTGAACACACCTGCACCAGGGGTGCTGAGGATGCCCACAGCAGAACCCAGCGTTGACAGGCTGGGTGTCGCACGATGCCGGGAACATGGAGTGGAGAGCATACTGCATGGGGTGCATGGAACAGGGGCACCTGACTGTGTACCCAATGTGGCCACGACAGTGACCAATGCCTGGGTCAGCCTGTCAATGGCTGCGGTCACATCCATCTGCATTTGGACCATGCCTGCCAGGATCATTGCATTGTCCCTGCTATGCCACTCCACAACCACACACAGTGCCTCCACAGACATTGCAACCCACATCTGCTGCTGTACTGATGCCCGCAGCAGGTGGGTGTGCTCATCAAATGGGTCATCTGCTAAATCGGCAACCTGTCCCCCAGGGGATGGAAGGGCCTGATGCTCAACACCCCTTGAGGGTGGGCACTGTTCACCAGGACCAGGTATGGGCAAGTCAACAGGTGGTGTGCATACGCCACCGCTGAACTCTGTACCCCCAGACCCAGTGGGTGACTGCCGCTGCTGCCCCTCCACCCGCTGAGCCCAAGGGACCAGTCCTTCCAATGCTGTGTCCGCAACAGTGCCAGGGACCTGCACAGCCACTGGTGCTGCCCCACTGGTGCTGACAGGCACAGCCTGGGACTGCTGGCACACACGTTGGAACCCTCTAGGTCCATGGGCATGGGCTGTCCTGCTGTGTGTCCATTCCGTGACACACACGTGTCACTGCCCATAGCGGCCGTTGCATCATCAATGGTGCAGGTTCATGCCACAGCCTCAGCCACAGCGTGCTGGCATGCTTGCATGCCAGACTGCTGGGACACAGGAAGGGCACTCCCCACACCTGACTCACTGACATCGGAGATGGCAGCCAGGCGTGCACACTGGTGCAATGCATGCCGGCTACCAGCAGAGCTGGATGGACCCTCCTCCAACTCTGACTGCACGTCCACAGTGCACGGGCCCACCACCACTGTCCCCTGCAGGTGCACAGGATCTGTAACAGAAAGTGAGAACATGTTAGTGCATGGGATCAACCTTCCCCCACCCCCACCATGTCATACCGTGCAGTGATGGGCTTCCACCTGTCTGGAAGCCACCACCTGGAATGCCCTCAATGGCACTGCGCTGCATGGATGCAGCAAGACAGTCCTCTGCCGGGGTCAGCTGCGCCACCTCTGGCTGGCCCCCGCCTGTGGCAGAGCGTGCTGCCCTGAGTGCTACCACCTTCTCCTTAACCCGTCTCCTGTCTGTCCCCACCTTCTTCTTACATTCCTGCACGGAGCGCTGGTGGCTTCCATGCAGGTTTATGGCATGAGCTACCCCCTCCCATGCAGCAACACGGGAGTGAGGGGTGCCCCGCCATCCACTGAGTAGTGACTCCTCATCCAGGTAGGCCTCATAGAGTGCCTCTGTTTCAGCCTTTGTGAAGTTGGGCCTCCTCTTCCACCCACCATCATCCTCCTCACCCAGTCCTTGCTCGGCCATGTCACGATCTGTATGGGTAGAAGTGGACACCTGTGGCTGTGCAGTTCACAGCATTTTCCCATGACCATAGTCCATAACATCACACAGCATGCAACCCACCTATCACCTGCAGTAACCGAATATGGCCACTGCAGATCACTGTCGCACATTTATAGCGCAATGCATGCAAATTAGGAGTGGAGCAACTTTAATGGGATGCAAATCATGCCGCTGCACCTTTGAATGGCTGATCAGCTGATTTGCATATGACGGCTGAATATCGCGCTGTTGCGTTTTGCTCAATACGGTTGAGCCGGCTGAGCCTATGGCGCAGTTCGGTGACTGCGTAGTACACCACACCATGCATGCCCAGGTACCTTACGCAGGCATCTGCCGCGCTGATTACGTGCTGTGCACGGTCAGCTATTCATGACACGGCCACCATTGTGCCAGTGGCGCTACAGCACTGGTCACCACATGGCGCTGTGGCACAACTGTGCAATAGTCTACTGTGGCACTGGCACACAGGCGACCGCTCGCGCTGGACTTGTAGACGTCCAATGGCGCTGCGCGTGGCCTTGCGTCAGAGACATGACCTTGTGCCCGACCTTTGCCCCCTTGGCACTGTACGTCTGGCATGTGTTCAGCTCTATCACGCTGTTCGGTAACAGCGCGATAAGGACTGACGGCGCTGCCTGAACAGCGCGATAGGGACAGACGGGGTTGTATTGAGCAACATTTCCACATGGGGTTGCCGCACTGCCAAGCGCCATATTGCCTACTATCAAGTTGCTAACATGGCACGCAGGAGAGCTCCCCAGTGGAGTAGCTTGGAGGTGGCCATCCTAGTGGCCGTGGTTGAGCCTCACTATGGGCCACTGTTTGGGGGGAACCCCTAGACTTGGCCCTCACCCAAGTGTGGCAGCAGGTGGCCACTGCGCTGGAGCAGGTCACAGGGTGGCACAGGACAGCGGAGCAGTTCAGGCACCACTACAGTGACCTGCGCAGGAGAGAGCAGGCACTGCTGGCATGCCTCAGGTCCCATGCCAGGAGGGACATTGTGCCTAGGCCAGGTGGGTGACCCATCTATGCACCTGTATTGTCCGCAGGGGTATGACTGCGTATTGGGGCCAGAGCATGGGGGAGGGTTGTTCCATGGTTGGCTGTGTCAGTGTTTGCAGGTGTGTGATGCATGGGTCTTGCTGTGTGGGCAGGCACACTCATTGGGGCAGGGGACTGTCTGCATTTGGATCTCACTAATGTGCTTCTCAACATTTGTTTCCCACAGGCGTGGAGGAGCGGAGAAGGGACCAGGCTGAGTCACACAGGGGTGCTGCAGCGGTGGCCGGCAGAAGAGGCGGCGGTATGGGCCCGCAACAGTAGCAGCAGCAGCAGCATCTGCAGCAGCCACCGCAGCAGCAGCAGTGGCTGGATGAGGGTGAGTGTCATTACATCATGGATGCTATTGTGTGCAATGGGGGGGATAGGGCATGGCCACCATCCATGGATAACACTGCCATGCACGCGACGTGTGACAGTCAGCACTGTCCAGTGGCACTGCGTGTCTGTGAGCGCGTCACTGGTGGTCCATGCATGCACTGGGCACATGGCGGTGGCACTACCTTCCCACCACATAGACATGTCACTGTACTGCCTTGGTTGTGCTGTGCTGGGCATGGGGGGGTGTGTGTAGTGGCACACATGGCTGTTGCTGCCTGGTTGGGCTTGGCCCGTGCACGGTCACTGTGAGTGTGTGCAGTCCATCACAGGGGCAGGGCACTTAGCTGTATGCCATGCATACTGGGTGGGCTTCAGGGTTGTGTACAGTCCTAGCCATTGATTCTGTTCCCTTGCCCTAGGTGTACGGGTCCTGCACAGGATAGAGCAGGCCATCCACCACCTGTTAGAGATTTCACAGGAATCAATCAGCATCCTCAGGGAGATGAACCGGAGGGGTGTGCGACGCCAGAGAGGGACACGGGATCCTAGCCGTCCTGCAGATCTGCAGCCTGGGGGGCAGTAGCTGCCCCACAACTTCCCTTTACCCTTCCCTCACATCCTGCCTTTCCTCACTAAGTTCTTCACTCCCTACCCCACACCCACCCCTACCTTGTACCTGTACCCCACCCTGTATTGTATATATATGTAAATAGTGTTATTGTTGTTCCTGTTGTTGTTGTTCTTCTGTTTTTATTGAATATATATATCTATTTTGTTTTGAATACTGTGGTGGTCTCTGATTTGCAGCTGGCTATAGGTGCTCAGTTGCAGTGGTGTGCATGGCATCTGGTGTGGTGTGGTTCTGGGATTGTGTGTGTGTCTGTATGGGGGGTGTCCCTGGTGTGGTGGTGGCTGTCAGCTGGTCTGGCCGTGTGCTGCCCCACTCCACTGTGGGCTCCTGTTGGGTCTGGCTTGTATGGTTCTGTGGTACACATGGTTGCATTGTGCCAGGTGGGGGGGCATGGTGGTTCCGGCTGTGCCAGTCACAGTCACTGCTCATGGGTGGTGTCTTGGGATTCCCGAGCAAAGTGTGCTGTGCACAGTGGGGGCTGTGGTACACCTGGGTTGTCCGGCCCCTTTGTGTGGCAGTATTTGCTTGCCAGTGGGTGTGCTGGGGCGTCGTGGCCCTGCTGTGCTTTGTAGGCTTGTCCCCATGGGCCAGTGGATTTTCCGTCCCTCCACCGGTGATGCTGTGCTTCGGGTGTGGGGGTGTGTTGTTAGTTCTACACTGTATTCCTGTGCCCATCTGTGGCATTGGTGGTGGGCCCCTGCCTACCTCCCTGGTTGTGCAGTTCCATTGCTCTGCTGCTGGGCGGGCTCCCTGCTTGCGCTATGGCGCATCTCGACTGCTCAGCTGGGCTGGCCTTGTTGCGCTATGGCGCGACATATGTGCTCAGCTTCCCCTACCTGGTTGCGCTATGGCACAGGTTGTGCGATATTCAGACATTGGCTAGTTGCACAATTTGACTTGCTCCACGTTTGAATATCGCATCTGTTGCGCATGTGCGCAATTGACTTGTGCTTGCTCCTGCTGTTGCGCAAATTTTGGGCGCAGTTTAAATATCTGGGCCACTATATACATTGTCATATGTGTTTTAGCTTCCTTGATCCCTGGTTTCCCTGTTGATTACCTAATAAACTTCAGAAAGGGACTTAGGCATAATTTTAGACAATAAACTCACGTTTAAAGAGCATTGTACTTTTGTAATTGCAAAAGCGAATAGAACTATAATGGTAATAAAAAGAAATATTAGAAGCAGAAACACTGAAATATTATTGCCTTTATATTTATCGTATGTTAGGCCAATTATAGACTACTGTAGTCAGTTATGGTGCCCCTACATTAAGATGGAATTCTATAAATTAGAGAGGCTCCAACGATGTTATACAAAAACAATATCTGCCTTGAAACATCAGACTTATAATGATAGATTAACCAGTTTAGATCTACTTAGTCTCGAGCTGAGAAGACAAAGGAGAGATATGCTGCTTTATTGTGACATCTTAAACGACCCCTTGCTAATGACAGAATTAAATATTGAGTACACAAATAACCACCTTGGTGTAAGAGGCCACCCATTACAAATTAAAACTAGTAGATTTAAAACTAGTAAAAGAAAATATCATTATAAAGTGCATGCAGTTAACCTATGGAACAGACTATCTATGGATGTAATAGCAAGTTCAAGTAAAGATAATTAAAAAAAAAAATTTAGATAGATACATTGCTTCAGGTGGAAACTTGAACTATTACATCCTGTCCTAAAAGCAGTCAAGTTTTGGGCTTCGGCCTTTTCCACTTCTCCAAACTTAGTGAAATTAAATGATTTGTGGTGGCATTGGTCATGCCTCTTTCAAGAAAGGATTCTTCCTTTTCTTTGTTCTTTTTGTAGGCATCTCGCCCTAATGTGTTATTTTTTTAATCTGTATTATTATTGATATGAAGTCAGACCTGGTTAATCCGTGCCTTGTTAATCCATATGTCTGATTATCTGAATGAAAAACACTGCATACAGATTTTTTGTTGGGCTATTGACCTCTTTATTATCACTGTCTGGTTACTACGTAGATTTGTATTACGTAACAAAATTGGCAAACACAAATGTGTATGGATTAACCAGGTCTGACTGTACTTCTTTTACTTAGTACTATGCACTCACTACTTTGTATATACTGTAGTAAGTATTTTTCTTTATTGAATACTGTTTTGTTGTATGGTTTCTCTTTTACCAATTCACAATAAAAAAAAACTTAATTTAAAAAAAAAAGAATGATCATTGGCTCTGTGTGAACAAACAGGACTCCTTCATCCAGATATTCTGGGATAAGCCACCAGTGGATGGCATCCCACATTGACTTAGTCACTGTGACCGACTATATTAGGTGACCTAGGTGCTGGTACCACTGACAGCCCACCTCCCACTGCATGTGCCACATCTGTAAGTGGGCCCATCTGACCATGCAGGTGCAGAATGCAATGTACCCCAGCAGCCACAGGAAGTCCTGGGCAGGGCACAATTACGCAACAGGGGCTGGCAGTATAGACTAGAGGTTAGAGCAATGAGCTGTGAATGAGCTTGGTACATCCAGCGGACCTGGGTTTGATTCCCGCAACCTCCACTTGTGTACTGTGTGACCCTGAGCAAGTTACTTAACCCTAGTAGGCCTTACCCGGTTACCAAAGACTAAAATAAAAATAAAATAAACCTGAAATGAGCAGGCAAAGGAGGAAAGATTTGATGCCTGGTCTGGAGTGAGGCATGTCTTGCCCCAGTGGGAGTCTAGCTCTACCTCACTGGAGTGAAAAGTCTGTGAGGAGATCAGTTCTGACTTGGCCAGGTTGAACAGAAGGCCCAAGTCTCTGCTGGTCTGGAGAGCCAGGTCCTTGGACTGCTCCGCTGCCTCCTTGGATATCCAGCTATCAGCCAGTCATCCAGGTAGGGGTACACCATTGAACCCCTGGTGCTGCAGAAAGGCTGCCACCACTGCCATGCACATGATGAAGACACTGGGCACTGAGGAGAGGCCAAAAGGCATGACCTGGAACTGATACAGAAACTACTCTGTGCTGAACTGGAGATACCACCAGTGGGATGGACAGACTGGAATGTTGAAGATTATTTATGGTGCAGGGGTGGAGAATGCACCTGGGGAGAGCAGTGCCTTGTTAAAAAATCAGTTCAGTCTTGAGTGAGTGGGAACTGGCACCTGCTTCAAGCCACAAACTAATTATGTTTGCTTAAACAATATAAGTCAATAATAGTTGCTGCCATATCCAAAAAGGAAGAGATCATACCTGGTTGCAGTAAACAAAGTGCTTGCTTTTATTGGAAGTCAACACAAAGTGCTCCACAAACTTAAAAAGGCAAAATACTATCCAGAACATTATTTGCAATCTTCCTGACCACCTTCACTCAATGCAGAGTCTACGTCACCGGACACATTTCACAGAAACGTGCATTTTGTCAAAGGCTGTCGTGGAGTAGGTAACACCACTTCTTTATTCTTGACCCTTAAAGGTGTATAACCAATTTTGCCGTGAAGGGACAAATAACAAAGAATAATCATTAAAAAAGTGCTTAGTGCAACAATATTTAAAACCAAAACCCCAAATCAAATATTAAAAAAGACAATACATGTAATAAATCATTGTAACAAAAAAAACATATAATCTCTAATACAATATATGCAAACCATGAACAGGAACAAAGAATCACCTGGCGCACCATAACATGGGTAGTAAGGGCACATATCAGGTATCACAATTAATGTGAAAGCCCACTGGAAATTAAATATATATCAATGTACAGGGGTTACCCATTGTACTAAAACCATTCCAGATCCAAAAGATGGCACACTCCTGTATTAGAGATGATATGTTTGTTGTTATTCTTTGTTATTTGTCCCTGCATCCTGGAGGTCCAGGGAACAGACCCACAAGTTCTGCTCCAGAGGTGGTATAATCTAATTCAGCATGATCATCCTGAACATGCACTTCCTAAGAAACTGATTCAGACTGTGAAGATCCAGCATGGGGAACCAGCCCCCTGTCTGTTTCAGGACCAGGAAGGACCTGGACAAGAATTCCTGGGCTGCATGGAGTCTGGGACGTGGACTATGGCCCCTTTGTTAAGAAGTTAAGTCACATCCTCCCTGACAGTGGACAGCATGTCTTGTGACACCATGGACTCCCTTGGAGCATGGGGTAAGTAAAGCAGGAGAGCCTTGAAGTCAATAGGCAACCCTCTGCCCTCCATGACTAGGACCGATTTATCCAAGGTAATTATGGACTAATGATGCCAGAAGTGGTAAAGCCACCCCTGCATAGGGAGCTGAGGCAGGGACTGGACAGGTGGGAGATGGACACCCCTGACCTGTCACTGAGCAACTTTGGAGGGGGCAATGGCTGCTACTGTCAGAACGCCACCATTATTCCTATCCTCTGCCTGTTTTGGGGTCCTTACCAGGAACTTGGTCTTGAGGCACCAAGACAGCAACTGCCCCTGCTTAGGCTGTTGTTGACGAAGTTGCTTTGACGCAAACAGCCCAAACTGAAAAGGTTTCTTCTTCTGTTTATGCCCTTTCGGGTCCTTCTGGGAGGAAGTCACAGAACTGTGGGTGGCACTGGAATTCTTGATCCAAGTGAGGTGTCAATCTACCACAGGGCCAAAAAGGACAGTGCCCATGAAAAGGACATTGACCAACTGGAGCTGGATGCCCACTATGAAGGTGGAAATCTGCGGGCAGACCATGTGATACATCACAATTGCCACTGGTGTGAAACAAGTGCAGGAATCACCGATGTCCAAAGCCATCTGAAGCTGGTGATGGCCTGTGTTTGACCCTTGTCTCAGACCACTTTCACCTCCAGCTGCTTATCAGCAGGGAGGCAGGTGAGGACCTGATCCAGCACTCCCACCAGGGAATGATTGATGTGGGCCATCATCAGTGCATAGCTCACCTGAAAGAGACCTAGGGAGAATGCAGTGTAAACCTTTATCACAGCATGGCCAAGCTTCTTGGATTCCTTTTCAGGGGACCTGTCCATGTCTCGAGTACCGAACTTGCAAAAAACCAAGTCAGTGACCAGACCTTCAGCCAAGGGGTGGTCCAAAAATTCAGACAAAGTGCTAGTAGGGACCATGTACTAGTGGACCATATGGGCTGAGGGTGCCAGGCAGGTGGCTGGATAGAAACACAGAAATTGTCATCATATAAGGACCTCCAGGCCCACCAAGTCTGCCCAAGTGTTCTATCTCCATGTTACCCAAGGACCCTAAATGATCCGGGTAATCCCCCCCACCTCTTCTCCAGAATTCCCTTGTACCTATCCCAAGCAATCTTTAATCTCATCACTGTTTTGGCCCCCACCACTTCCTTAGGGGGTGCTTTCCACCCATCCACTACCTTTTCTGCGAAGTAATGTTTCCTAATGTTTCCTTTGGATCTTCCCCATTCTAGCTTCATGTTATGACCCCTTGCCCTTGAGAGCCTCTTATTCTGAAATATACTGCTTTACAGGACTTTGTTTATACCCTTTTGGTACTTAAAGGTCTCTATCATGTCCCCCTTTCCATCTTTGCCCCAGGGTGTACATGTTGAGGTCTTTCAGCCTTGTCTCATATGTCAAATGGCTGAGTCCTCGCATCATTTTTGTTGCCCTCCTCTGGACTGTCTCCACTCTATCCACGTCCCTCCTGAGGTACGGTCTCCAGAACCAGACATCGTATTCAAGGTGTGGCCTCACCAGCTGTTTGTACAAGGGCATCACCACCTCTCTCCGTCTGCTTGTAATACCCCTGCCTATGCATTCCAGCATTCTACTGGTCCTTGCTACTGCCCTCTTGCATTGCCTAGCCACCTTGAGATAGTTAGATATGATTATACCAAGGTTTCTCTCCTGCTCTATCACTTCCAGTATCTGACCACCCATCCTGTACTCTGCTTTTAGATTTCTACTCCTTAAGTGCATAACTTCACACTTTTTGGCATTAAAGCTCAACTGCCACACTTTTGATCACTCCTCTAGTTTGTGAAAATCCCTTCTCATTTTTTCTACCTCAGAGGCAGTGTCTACTCTCTTGCAGAACTTTGTATCGTCCGAAAATAGACCTTCCTCTTAAGCCCTTCCACAATGTCCCCTATAAAAACATTGGACAGGATCATACCCAGTACCGACCCCTATGGTACCACTAGTCACCCTTCTCTCCCTTGATAGAATTCCTTTAATGATTACCCTTTGCCTTCTTACCTCCCGCCAATTTTTTACCTATCTCTCCATCTCTGGTACCATTCCCAGGGCTTTCATTTTGTGCAGAAACCTTCTGTATGGCACAGTGTCAAATGCTTTACTGAAGTCTAGGTACACCACATCCACTGCCCTGCCCTGATCTATCGCTCTGGTCACCCAGTCAAAGAATTCAGTTAAGTTTGTTTGACATGACCTCCCTTCCATGAAACCATGTTGTCTGTGATCATTCAGGTCATTTGAATCATGGTACTTGATAATTCTTTCTTTCAGTAATTTCTCCATCAACTTCCCCACCACTAATGTCAGGCTGACTGGCCTGTAGTTACTTACTTGCCTCTTCCTTGCTTCCATATGCTGCCAAAGCTCCAGTGCTGGCGCAAGAATGGCCTTGGTCAGAGAAAAGGCAACCCCCAAGGATTTGTCCCTGTCTAGGATGTCAGTGAAAGGTTATTTGCTAGTTTTCTGTGGTAATTACTCTCTCCTGAGTGGTACACAGTGGTAAGAGGTTGAGCTTTTTCCCGCTTGTGTGCTGAATGCATGTTGCCTCCCCTTTCTCTAAACAACTACCATCTCCTGTGATCGTTCCCTTCTCCTTCCCCCAAGCACTTCTACGCTTATGCTCCTTATCTCCTAGTGTCCACCTAGCACTACTACGCTTATGCTCCAGATTCTACTAGTGTCCAGTAGCTTACCTGTCAGAAAGTTGATCATTTCACTCCCGTTAGTTACTCTACGTTAGCATAATGATTACAGTTTGTCTTAGCAATAGCATACAGCCTTAATTAACTGTACCGTTTGTCTCTCTGTGACATGGTTTTACCAATGTTTGTACTGTATGTACTGACTGAACTACTTAATTCATGTATTTTAACCTCATGTTGAACTGTGCATTGTATCATGTATCTTATTTTCTGTTTTTTACTAACATACTAACATACTAATTGCCAGCAGATTAGGCCTTATGGTCTATCGAGTCTGCTCGAAACTCAGATCCCCTGTTTGGAACCGAGGCCCTCCCTCCCCCTTGTGTTCCGATGCCCCTTTCTGCATCTGTTCCACCCTCTCTTGAAGCCCTCCACATTGGAAATCTGGGCCAGCTCGCCAGGCAGTGCATTCCAAGGATCCACCACCCTCTCCATGAAAAACCTCCTCCTCTTCTCCCCCCGATCGTTCCTCCTTCCAACTTCAAACCATACACTGTGGTGATACTTCCCTCCTTTAGTCAAAAGAACCCCTCCATGTTTACCCCATTTATTCTCTTGAGGTATTTGAAGACCTCAGTCATGTCCCCCCATCTCTCCTCTCCTCTCCTCCAAAGTATACAGGCCGAGCTCCACAAGTCTGTCCTCGTACGTAACTCCCCCAGTCCTCGAATCATCTTGGTAGCCCTCCTCTCTACCCTCTCCAGGAGCTGTATGTCCCTCTTTAAGTGTGGTCTCCAGTACTGTACACAGTACTTGAGGTGTGGCCTCACCAGCCCATTGTACTGTGGCAGACTCACTTCCCTGCTCCTAGAGGTGATCCCCCCTTACAATGCATACCAACACCTTGTTTGCTTTTCTAGATGCTCTCCTGCACTGCTCAGAGTTATTCATAGACGCATCCACCATGATCCCTAGGTCTTTTTCCCCAGACGAGGCCTCCAGCACCACCACCACCACAGGATGTACTTGTGTTTGGGGTTTCCCCACCCAAGATATAACACCTTGCACTTGGTTGTATTGAAATTTAACTTCCCTGTGAGAGCCCAGCTTTTCAGGGTGTCCAGGTCCCCTTGCAGGGCCAGCCTCCCCTCTTCCCCCTCAACTACTGCTCCCACCTTGGAATCATCAGCGAAGAGACTCATCTCACACCCTATACCCACCCTGATGTCAGATATGTATGCAGTAAACAGGATCGGCCCCAGGACTGAGCCCTGTGGAACTCCGCTACTGACCTCTCTAGGGTTCGAGAGCTCCCCACCGATCACCAATCTCTGTGTGCATCCAGCTAGCCAGTTTCCTATCCATCTGACCATCAAAGGGCACACTCCCAACCACGTCAGTTTCTCCACCAGCCCATTGTGTGGGACCAAGTCAAATGCCTTGCTGAAGTCCAAGAATATTACATCCACAGGCTTCCCCCTGTCTAGTTCCGATGCAACCCATTTGTAGAACTCCACAAGGTTGGTTTGACATGATCTACCAGGCACAAACCCATGTTGTCTACTGTCCAGCCCTCCCTCCTCCTCCAGGAACACCCGCAGTCATTCCTTTAGTATACTCTCCATTACTTTTCCTACTACTGAGGTCAAACTGATGGGTCTATAGTTACCTGGTACTTCCCTTGACCCCTCTTTGTGGATTGGCACCACATGCGCCTACCACAAATCCCTAGGTACCGTCCCTGTCTCAAGTGACCTGTTGAAGAGCCCCACCAGGGGTGCAGCCAGTATGTCCACCAACTCTCATAGTACCCTCGGATGAATGACATCCAGCCCAGGAGATTTATCTTTCTTCAGAGCCTTCAGGGCTTGCCACACCCAATTGGTGGAGATAGCTTCGTCCACCCCACCCCCCCTTGCTGGCCTTTCTATCCTTATCATGATGTGAAACCCCAAGGGTGCCTCTCCCTCCCTTATGCTCCCTTTCTGTTACTCCCCCATCCCACTCAATTTTGCTTCTATCGCCTTCGTGCCTTGCTTAGCAAATATCCCATCCCCCTCCCTAGTGAACACCGAGGCGAAGTGCTCGTTTAGTACATCCGCCTGCTCCCTCTCCTCATTCACCCACCTACCATCTGTTCTTAGTCTGCCAAGCTTGCCCTTAGTTTTTATCTGCTCCCTGATGTACCGGAAAAAAAACTTTTCCCTCCCCCAAATCCCCTGTGCCAGCCTTTGCTCTTTACTGGCCTTTGCCGCCCCTCACCATCTGGGTGACTTTTCTAGATGCAAGATGGTATGTTTCCCTTTCCCTTTCCCCTCTCAATGTTTTGTAGTTTTTGTAGGCAGCCATCTTCTCCCTGACCACTCCCTGAACTTCACTGGTCCACCAGCACAGTTTATGTGACCTTGCTCCCTTGCGCTTCATCTTAGCACAGGTCCTGACTGCCTCTTGAAGTCCCCATTTTATGACCTCCCAACTCTTTTCCATGTCTGTCGTTGTTGTAATCCCTTTCATGTGATCCTTTAGAATATTTCCCATGCCCATAAAGTCGCTCCCCTAAAATCCACTGCCAGTGTCCTAGATCTCTCCCCTCCTCTCCATGTTAATTTGAAACCAGACAGTGTTGTGGTCACTCCCAGTAAGGGGATCATCTACAACCAGGTCCCTTACCAGATCCCCATCCACCAAAACCACTTCCAGAACATGGCCCTCCCTCATGGGCTCGCTCACATGCTGTGTTAAGAACAGATCCTGGAAACCAATAAGGCCTCCATATTTCCCCTCTGCCTCTTCTAGCCTAGCAATTTCTGTGCCTTCTCTAATGCACATAGCCATTCCTCCCCCTCTGCCCTCCTTTCTATCCTTCCTAAACAAAAAGTATCCCTTCATGTTTAGGTCCCAGTCATGGTTGTTGTTGGCCCACGTTTCCGTGACTGCTTCCACGTCCACCCCTCCCTCGAACAGCATAGCCTGGAACCCTGGTAACTTGTTACCAAATCTCCTGGCATTTACTAACACCACCCCTTACCCCTTGTCCGTTATCCCCTTTGTCGAACCACACCCGGGTTCCTTGTGCCTCCTGGCACCATCTGTGCCTCCTGGACCCTCCTCCCCCCTGACTATTTTCCCCCTCCTCCCCTTGGGTTTGAAGGCTACTCCCCTCATCTGGAGGAGGGGGCTCAGGCCAGTCCCTCCCATGTCCCTCTCCCCTCACAAGTTTAAACCCCACATTTCTTGAATGTTGTCTGCCACCCCCTGTTTAAGGATTTCCTTCCCTAATGGGGTAAGGTGAAGCTTGTCCTTGGCATACAGTCCCCTATCCTCCCAAACCCCCTTCCGGTTACCTAACTTTCCAAACCCCTTTCCCCTTCCTGAGCCAGTCATTTACCTCTGTGATCTTCCTTTTTCTCCACTGAGGCCCTAGGTACAGGCAATATTTCTGAAAAGGAAATGTTGCATCCATTATCCCGACAGACTCTAGCAAGTCCTCGGAACCTTGTTTGGACTTCCAAGACACTGTGCCCCTCTATATCATTAGTCCCCAAGTGTACCAGGAAATCTGGTTTTCCTCCACAATCCCTTACCAACTCGTACACCATGAACTTAGCTCTGTGCACCGTCAGCTCAGAGATACTCACTACCTTCACCCAGTTCTGGCATCCCACTCTCTGTCCCTCCCATTGGATACCCTTTATCATTGAGTCACCCAATAACAGAACCTTAACACCTCCATCATCCTTGTGGTTACTTCCACTACCTCTCTGTGCTCTCAACCCCCCCCATCTTTATCGAAGACCCCAATGTTGTGGGAGTCTTCCTGCCTTATTATGAGAGACCCCCTTGCTACCCTCCCCTTTTTGTCTCCCCTAACATTTTGCCCACTTGGCTCAGACTCCCCCTGTATAGGTGCCCCCTTAATCCCACTCATTTCCGGGCCATTTATCCTGGCCTTGATCATATCCCCTTCCCCTACACCATCATCCTCACTCTCTATAATGGTATCCTACCTCCAGAGGCCCCCTGTGGGACCCGTTCACCTAGGTCCCCATCCTTGGGACAGGCCCCCCTCCTGAGGGGGTCCCTTCCCCACCTCCTTGTCTTCTAGATTCTCTCCAGTCCTGCTTTTCTCCCTTGATTCTGCTATATATTGCATCTCCCCTCTCTGCTTCACATTGAGTTTTCCCCTTCTCCCCTTGGGACTATTTCTATCCTTTCCTTTTCTGACCTGTGATGCCCTATGGGAATCTGACTCCCTCCCCATGGCCTTTGTCCCCGTTTCCTCATTTCTGCTAACCCCTTCCTCCCCCACTAGGTTACTAAGGAGCTCAAATTTATTATGACGCTTTATGCCAGCCTCATTACCTGACCTGAGTGCCCCCCAACTGACCCTCTAAGCCACCCCTGTTTCTTTCCTCTTGCCCTATCCACCTTCAGAGCGCTCTTCCTGTTGTCTGCTCTTCTAGTCTTCCCCCCAACAGCCTGTCCTGATTCTTCCCACCTACTCTCTTTATTTTCGGAGTGTTCACCCCATAGGTTTTCCCCTTGCCTCAGCATCCATATCCAGGGGTCCTCTATCCCTAATATCCCCCCTTACTTGCTATAATGTGTCCTACTCTTAGTTCTAGGCATTTCCCCCACCTCCCCTCATCTCCAACCCTCTGCCGCCCATACCCCCACCCTTTGTCTCTGGTCACCCCCCCAAGTCTCCCAGCTTACTCCTTAACCAACAAACTTCCCTCCTAATCCAGGATAGCTTCCTACAGAGTGGGCAGCCTCCCTCTCTCCAGACCCACTTTAGAATTATTGCTGCCCCACAGCCTATGCATCCTACAACCCTTCCAAAGATGCCTGCCGGAGTGGAAAGCGGCCACCCCGTTTGTCTTTCTCTATTCCTTATAGGCACTTCCTCCTTTTCCCATTCCCTTCCCCCTGGATTACTACCCCTCTTTCCCCTTCAAGTGGCCATACTGGGGTATCCTAGGTCAGCCATATTCATTTCAACATACAACCCAGCTCAAGGTTGTCACTTAAACTCTGTCTGATGATACAGGATAGGCAGGCTTTTAAACGAGACACTTAATCACTACCTGAAGATACAGACTAGATTAGTCGTGTTCTCTTCTAACAAACAGCCCTGCTCTAAATAGACATTTAAACTCTAACTGATGGGACAGGGTATACAGGCTCTAAATAAACTCTTAAACTCTAACTGAAGATACAGAATAAACAGTATAATCATATAGTATGTGTTAGTTCTGTTTTACAACCAGCTGCCTGTAATATCACAGCCCCAGAATAAACAGTATAATGATATAGTATAACTTTGCTCTGTTTCACAACCCAGTTGCCTGTAATATCACAGCCCCACTTTTATCTCCATGCTTTTTCCTTACTCACCCCAGAATGATACATTTCTATTAAGGTAGAAGTCCTTATTTGTCCATCTGCAGGAACCCTCCCTTACCAGCCCATAAAGTCTATTTAAAAGGGTGGCGTGTGGGGTGGGTGGGAGGAGAAAATTAAATTCAATTCAGCCTCAGTCTCTGCGCTCCAATGATCTCTCTCTCTGCTGGTCTCGTGCCTCTCTCACTCTCTGGTGCTGCTGCAAATAGGGCGGCAAGCCTGCAGCATTTTGGCACAAAAAATTAAATGTAAAAGTTCAGCCGCAGTCCCTGAGCTCTGAGGAGCTCCCTCTCACTGGTCTCGTCCCTCTCTCGCTCTCCGGCACTGATGCAGGCCACCCGTTAAATTGGCCAGCAAGCCTGCAGCATTTTGGTGCTGAGAATTAAATTTAAAAGTTCAGCTTCAGTCCCTGAGCTCCGATGAGCTCTCTCTCACTGGTCTCGTCCCTCTCTCACTCGCCGGCGCTGCTGCAGGCTGCCCGTTAAATAGGGCAGCACGCCTGCAGTGTTTGGTGCCAAAAATAAAATTTAAAAGTTCAGCCTCAGTCCCTGAGCTCTGAAGAGCTCTCTCGCACTGGTCTCATCCCTCTCTCACTCTCTTTTGTACCATGTATTGTATTGCTGTCTACCTGCACCATTGTATTGTACCTCTGCTTTGCTTGTTCACTGCCACTGTGTGGCCCGGGTCATGACTGAAAATGGTCCTCTGGATCAGCTCACTTACCCAGTCACCAAAGACATAAATAAATAAATAAATAAATAAATAAATAAATACATATATACATATATACATACATACATACAAAAATGAATTAATTAATTTACTGGACTGGCTCCAGAGGGACTTCCATGAACTCAGACATAAGCCTGAGAAAGTCCCTGATGAACACCGTCCCATGGTCGGTAGTCAGTTCCTCAATCAAATCATAGTTAAAGACATGAGACCTTGAGGACTTCATCAAGGACCCATCAGAGTCATCTGAGGACTCAAAGGCAGCCCTCAACCTCTTACCACTGTGTACCACTCAGGAGAGGGAAATTGCCACAGACAACTAGTCTGGCAAGCCAGTAGCCTGATGGAAGTCCTCAGAGGGGGCTCCCCACAAGGGCTGCCAAGCAGGCAGTTATGCCTGTAAAGGTGGTGAGATGTGTGTGGGTGACAGTTGCCTAAGCAGAAACAGTGTAGGTGTGATTGGCATTGACCAACAAATTGCAGAGGTCAAGGGTAGAGCCCTACCCTTCCCAGTCAAAGTCCATTGCTGCCAGAGAAGCTCCTCATAGCACCGTCACATGCACCAGCAGAGCCTCCCTCCATCTGAGGATGAAGAGAAAGAGGATCGACGATAGCGATGCCTCCCAGTTGAGTGGGATTGAGAGTGCGAGGAATCCATTGACCTCTACCTCAACCGGTGACTAGGACACCAATGTTGAGGAGATGCAGCCAGTAGCACTTGGTACACGACTTACACTGGTGTTGCCTACTCGACCCCCCCCCCCAGGGGAGGCTGTGCCTGAGAGGAGATGACCAGGTTCACCAACTACTCCGGGACCTCCTGGATGAGGCCCAACAGGACTGGGGCCTTAGAGAACAAGTCATCCTCAACTCTTATCTTTCAGAAGTGAAGGGGGGCAGCTTAAATGGTAGACTGTAGGATAGTAACATACAATGTAAAAGTACTCCATAGACCGGTAAAGTGTGCTAAGGTAATACAGTAGCAGGGCAGGCTTGGCACTATGATTAGAATATTACAGGAGATGCACCTCAGTCAGTCAGATTATGCTAAGCTTTGCAGACAATGGGTGGAGAAGGTGTTCTCCTTGGCATATACAGCACATCCACATAACAGAGAATTAGCCATATTAATACAAAAAGTGTGCCCAATAGAAATCAAAGTTTTGTAGGATGAAGAATACCACTATATTTGTGTTAAAGTGACCTACAGGTAAGTCCTGTGCACCCTTCAAAACATATGTTTGCCAAATACAGATGTGGAAAATGTGGCTTTCTTAAAGAAGGTTATCCTCACTCATGTAGTAGACCCACACCGTCTATATGTAGTAGAGTGGGACTTTAATGCTGTGCTGCAGCCCTTGATAGATAAAGCAGGACACCAACCAGATGTGGGTAGGTGAGCAGGCTAGAGTATTAAACTATTGGCTAGGGAAGCGAGCCTCACAGAGGTATGGAGACACATGAATTCACACAGAAAGAACTTCACAATTTGGTCCACACCACATCAAGCACATCCATGAACTGATTATTTCTTAATATTAATGGATTGGTTTCATGTAGCAAAAAGGTGTAATATCAACAGTATTACTGTACTGGACCATGCTTCTTTGGTATGAAAGCAACAAAACACAATGTGGAGTGGGTTGTTGCCTGATAAAAGCATGCCTATGGCGTATTGTGAGCTTCAGCACCTGGGAATTGCTCTTATCAGGAAGTATCCCACATCCCTGAAATGTCTTATTGCGCTTATCAAATGGGGTTGCCTTAGAAAAGATAAATATAATAAATAAAAAAAAGGAAATAATAAAAGGCTTTAAAAGTGTGTTTGTGTTTTTTTTTACATTTTGTTAAAGTAGTCCCCACCACTAGAGGTGGCTGTTGTTGGAAACATGTGACTCTCTTTATTCTCAACCCCCTCCACAAGATTTTCCTGTTTTCTTTTTCTCCTCTCTACTCCTCACATTGTAGACACTGTGTGTGTGTGTGTGTGTATTTTAAAGAATGATTAGCAGCGCCATGAATTACAAGTGTGTGCTTCAGGTAAGAGACTTCCGGTTTGGTGAAAAACAGTAGTGGCACATGTTTGGAGCACCAAAAGAAGAGAAAGCTACTGACAGTGATAGTTCATCCCCTCAGTGTCAGTGCTGACATAAACTTGTAAGTAAAATTGTAAATAGCTCTGTGAACTGGGAGCTTTCAGTGGTATCAGGTATTGACTTCTGGATTGGAGCTTCACAGCAGTGCTCCACTCTGATGGCATGTAGAAAAAAAATGTCCAGATGGTTTTGAAATGTTATTGAGGAAGGGAGAGCATGGACTGACTGAGACTGTATGATGCTGATGCTATGGATGGGGTTGGGGGTGGGAAGCACAAGCAGCCATCTCTGTAGGTGGTGAAGAGGCATGCTGTGGTTCCTGGCTGGTACAAGAAATGAGCACTGTAGGGAATGCTTATGGCAGGCTTGTTTCAATATTTTTACTGTTTGATCATAATTTAAAAGATCATTACAATATCCATAATAATAACAACAACAGACAAAACATACACAACAGACATAAGTACAAAGTTAATAATTCATCATTATAAGGAAATACAATAAGGATATGATCTGTGAATAAATAAGTTTAATCAAACACTGAGGATTGTGCTTGCAATCCTTTTCCTTACTTTCTGTACTGTCAGCAAGTATTTTGCCACTCTCTTTATTGTATAGCCATCTTCAAAAGTCAATAATTCATATAGTTAGTTCATCACATCCTACCAGAGAGGAAAGTATATTCCCAAACCATTTTGTCTAGCATTTTATACCAAGCATATCTTAAAATTATGTGCAATAAATTTTCAGGTAAATTACATAAATTTAATTCCAATCTATCAGATCATTGTATACATTGCAATAAAGAGAAAGGAACACTATGTCATACGTTTATTTTTTTGCCCAGTGTTAAAACCATATTGGGAGAAAATCAGAGTGATTATTTAAAAAATATTCAAAAAGAGTGTGCCATTTGATCCTTGAATTGTATTACTGTGATGAACTACTCCTTTGAATATCAATGCCAAACTGGGTTAGTTTGTAACTTTAGCTATGGTATTGGATAACAAAGTGATACTATTACATTGGAGAGATGCAATGCTGCCTAACTATAAAGAATGACTGAACCTTCTGACAGACTGTGGGAAATTAGAAAGAATTTTCTACATTAGAGAGAGTAGAGACAAGACTTTCAAAAAGATTTGGCACCCTTTCCTATGTTATCTTTAGAGTAATGGTTAATTTAAATTCAAGAACTCTAGATGAAAAGTGAAAAAAAAATACAACATAAAAACAGAATACAAAAGTAAAATTAATAGTTAGATACTGCTTTCCCCTGTTTGTACAATGATGGAAAAAGGATACTAAAAGTTTGGCTATACTCTTTATGTTTGAATGCGGTTATCTGTCTAAGTACAAAAAAAATACATCCTAAGGGTGCCACATATGTAGAGCATACTGTATGTAACTAAAAAAAATGAAAAGGTCATAGTTATGTGAATGGAAATAACTTTAAAATAAGTGTGATGGTTTCAAGGAACTCGGTTTCAGATTCTTAGGGATTTTAGATATAATCCCTAAACAGGGCTAC
Organism: Neoceratodus forsteri; assembly: GCA_016271365.2. NCBI lineage: Eukaryota > Metazoa > Chordata > Ceratodontiformes > Ceratodontidae > Neoceratodus > Neoceratodus forsteri. The sequence continues at coordinate 574,225,414 of CM057449.1, read as the reverse complement.
AGAGCTATCAACCTAACTAAAGCATTTAAATATAAAAAAAGATAAGATGTAAAATCAAATTATTGACAAGCGGAACATTAGATTTTAAGCTCTCAGTCTCTCCATTCTGTGTCAGACAGTGTTTTTTCTCTTACTCTGGACCTCCGCCCTCCAGTCGCCCAAATTCCTGAGCTCTAGACCACAATAGTCTCTGGTTCCAATTTCTGTCATCCTACAACTTCATCCATCTTTGTCAGCAGTGGCAAGCATCAGGCTCACTTTGGTCCTTCATCCATTCATTTTTGGCTTTCTCCAGGTACCGCTATGCTTACTTCAACACAGGCTGCAATGGGTGAACAAGAAGGGAACTTGTTTCAGGGCAGCTACTCTACACAATCATGGTACAAAAATGTTGGTATAAGAAAAATAAGTAAAGCATACAGTAGATTGATTACTGATTGTGAGTTATGAAAGTGCCTGTAATCATGATGATTTTGTTGGCCAAGATCAACAGAAATAAGCTCCTCTCTCACTCAGGAAAGTTGATCTGCCATCTTGTCTCACTTGCAGTCTAAAGAGGATTTGCTATGTCAAAACTGAAAACATTTTGATGGCCCCATCAGCACAGCAGTAGGGTTACTGCTCGCAACGTGGGTGACCCTGGTTCAGGATTGAACCTAGGCTATCTGGTGCCAGCCAGCAGAAGGAGAACCAAGCATCCCAGAGGAGGCTCTCCTCTGGGGAGGGAAGATTGCATGTCATGTGAAGCTACAGCCACCTGTAGATGTACATGTGGCAGAGCCCTCAGGACACAGGGAGGGACATTGCACTGCTTATTGCTGAGTGTGTGTAAGTAGGCTCATATGTCAAGGATCATGATCCCATCATGCGCGTGTCCCCAGTAGGGACAAGGCATCAGAAGAAAGGGGCAGTCATAACAAGGGGTAAACAAATCACCTTGCTCATAGGCACAATCTGATTGGTACACCAAGCTGGAAGGTATTATATCTGCAGCACCCAGACTAGGGGGTGCAGCAATTGTAAAATAAAAACACAATTAAAAAATTTAAAATTTTATGCATTGCATTAAAGGAAAATAAATAGATATTGCAAACAATTGTTGAAAAACAGTTGCATTCTAAGCTCAGATTTAAAGCAGAAACCAGAATAATCTGTCTTAAATGTGTGTTTTTGTAGCACAGTTTGAATGGCAATCAGTTCTTTCATTATTTAAATCAAATTAAAACATATAGCCTTCTCTATGTGATTCAATGTGATGCAGAGTCTGTGGCAGTCATCTGCCTAAACACACACAAAAAAGAAAACCACTCTCTTTATGTTTCTCTTTCAGTTTGTCGTGTCAACTCCAGCTGCTGCGAAGCAGCACCTATCCCTTCCCCCATGCAGGGAAAAATACAGCTGAAACTAAAGTAGTCCAAAAATGCACACAGATACTGAAACAACAACTAACAACATACCACAATGACCACCACAACTTTTATTACAAGCATGCAGAATAGTACTTCTTGTAAAGCATTTTTATGAGGTTTATCTCAGGTTTTTGTTGTAAACCAAAGCAGAGTAGATGCTTCTGTTTGAGATGCCCATAAAGGTCTGCAGTAGCTCAGTAGGCTACATGGGTAACACAGAGTTCCTCTGGAATGCAACACCATGTGATAAATTTATTTACACATCAGATTAACTGCAGAAATTCAATTGAGTGTACGTGTTTTGGCAGAATTAGAATCCACGGATGAAAAGGCATTTTTATGGTGATTTAAGTAACGTAACAGAACATTAAATAAAAACACAGAGGACACATCTAACTATCAGGGTAGTCCTCTACAAGGTAAAAACAGAAAACTGAGTGCATTTTTATGAAAATATCCAATTTAGATTCCTTGAAACTGATCCAAAATGCTCTGGGGAAAGTTCTACGGTATCTGCCGTAATTGGCAGGAAGATAATTTTCCTTGTTTTATCCACTGTGGAATTCTACCATTATGCTTCTGATGAAATTTGGTGAAAATTTTTGAAATTCTGCAGAATTTCATTCCATCAGAATTGAAAAAATTTGCATAGCAACTAGTCAATCGGTTTGTATCTGCCCCCCCCCCCCCGAGAAGACCCTCTTTTCCTAGTGATTTTAGTAGGATTTTTAGTTTGTGGGTCCTGGACTTTCAAGGAAAAAAAGGGGGGTCCTCAGGTAAAGTTTGGGGCTCCCCTTGGATTTTTTGAAGATCCCCATTAAAATTAATATGATTCTGTATGTACTTTAAAAATCACCGTGTTTTAATTTAACTTGCTTGTTTTTCTTTTTCAGGATTCTTCTTTAGAATTACATCAATGGCAATCTTATCATACAGTTTTCCCATGTTTTCATTTGTTGTAATAAAAAAAAAATCACAGCATGACTCATTGTAAAGAGTCATTATTATGGCTATGGGTGGAGCCAACAGCCATCTTGCTATCTGTAGCTTGAAAATGGAGTATTGTGGATCATGTTTTGGACTTTTCAATGTATCCTACCATGCCAACTGAAATAAAATATTCCCTTCTTTCTTTTCAGAATGTTGGAGCCATAACTCCAAGCTGCTTATCAGATGCCATTAGGAAATTGAGACAGCTTGTTAAATATTGATTGCCTATTAAACTGGAGATTTGTTTAGCCCCTTCAGAATGCAACATACTGCACATTTAAATACTTAGCATTTAAACAGCTTCTTGATACTAGCTTCACTTGGGAATGTTTTGTCTTTCAAGAAAGATTCATACCTCATTAATGTCACCTTTCCCAGCAAACCTATGATTTATGCTGTTTTTTTAACCTCTACAGACATTACCTGATTAGCACTGTCTAAGGCATATGCCATGTCTTCAGTGAACTGCTTAGACTAAATATGTAGCAATCAGAAGCCATTTTCTATAATGCTTTCTGAGAAAAAATAGATTGAGCTACAGCAAACACACACACACGCATACACACACACTCTGCACACAGCATTCAAAATAAATATTGCATTCAAATATGTTATAAAGAAACTGTTTATGTCAGTGAACACAGTGAAGTTCAGTTTAGAGTAGATTTCCTTTAAATATTTCTTATCCTATATTTTGTACATACACACACACACACACACACACACAAAACACACCATCTTCATGGCCACAATACTGCCGGGGGGCCTAGGTTCAAGTCCCATCTGAGGCACTTTTTCTTTCTCACCTGTGTTTGTATGTGTTCCATAAAATATGCACACCACACTCCTATGTGATTGTTACAAGTAAATATTGTTGTTGCCATTGGGTTGTGCATTTGAGACAGAGTAATGTGCTCAGGGACAGCCCAGGTTCCAGTTGTCTTAGTGGCACAGCTGGTTAGCGCAATCAGAAGGGTATTCTAGGCTGCCTGGGTTCAAGTCCCAGCTGAGGCACTTATTCTTTCTCACCTCTGTTTGTAAGTGTTTCATAAAATATGCACACCACACTCCTGTGTGATTGTTACAATAAAGAAACTGTTTGTTTATGTCAGTGACCACAGTGAAGTTCAGATTAGAGTAGATTTCCTTTAAATATTTCTTATCCTATATTTTGTATCCTGATAGTGCAGGGGAGATGCTACATTTCATTGTCATATGGATCTTCATTTATACATTTTTGCACTTTAGTTACTCAGGCTGTCCCAGATTAGATGCAATATCTTGTTTTCAGTGGGGTCATGATTTTCCAATTTTGATAATGTATTTCTTCAGGGTAGCCTAGTCCAGGTCCACCATATTTAAAGGAGATGAGCAGTGCATCCTGGCAGAAAAAGGAGCTGTGCCACTCAACTCCAACAATGCACCACAGTGTGATATTCAAATGTGCCGGATCTGCCTGCCACAAGGGAATGGGTTGGGGTGCACACAAATAGTACGCCGTGCAAGTCAAGGGTGCATTCCCATGCATATGCCATGCTGCAGCATACTCAGTGGGAAATTCACCCCTCACAGCCCAGAGCAATGCAGCCCACAGCTAGGCCATGGATAGCTGGCCTATCCCGGCCAGTCACCCACAGGTGGGCTGCAGAAGTGCACCAAGGTACAAAGCAGCCTGGCAAACCTGGTAAACTAGAGGTACTCCCTCCCATCCCTGAATGATCCAACTCCATCCCTGAAGAACTCCATACTGTAGGGTCCCGCTGGACCCAATCACACCATAGGAAACCATGGTCCATATCTATAGCATAGAGGACCCACACCCACCACCTTGGTACATAGACAACCATGATCCCCCATACCTGATCTGTTGCAGAGAAATAGCATTGCGCTCCACACCCTGCCACAGCCAGGCTCCAACTGCACTGGACCCAGACTTGGAATGCATTCCAGAATGACCCAAGTGGCTATGCCATACATTGGGGAACTACACAAGCTCTGGACCCACCAGGGTATGTAGTTGTGTGTATGTCCCTGGCAAACTGTAAGATAGAATTGACATACCTCCAGTGCATGCCTTGTCAATGCTGTATCTTCCTGCTGTCATACACTCTCCCCTGTTTCCCTGTGTAACATACCACCCTCCGGACTGCTGAGGTATCCTGGGTGCCATGGAGTGTAGTATCCTGCAATGCCATTTGTAGTGTACAGTCCAGGCTATAAATAGTGCATTCGTGGTTCCCCAATGGTACAAACAAATGGAAGGTCAGCTGTAAAATGCCTGTTCCAGGACCTGTATGAGTGAGCACAGCATTGGATTTCACCCTCACTGAGCAGTGTAATGGCACTGGGATGATGGAGCCACATGCAAGTGCCTGAGATGTATGACCACTGGGCATTATTGCCCACGGACAGCTTGTACCTATGTATGACTCATTCCAGTGTCCTACTGCTAGTGCTCTGCCACTCAAAAATAAGATGCCATTTCTTCTGTGAACTATCCAAGCTAAATATATACCAATCAGTAGGCATATTCTAGGAAAATACATTGTAAAAATGTGTAAAAGGAAGACCATATTGAAACTGCCTCTCAGCAGATCTGCATTGTGCAAATTCATTAGAAATAATGGTTAAAATCGTGCCAAAAGCTCTCCACAGCCATATCAGCTCTGACCAGATTTTGTCTTGAAAAGGCACTATGAGACAGTGAGGAATGGCAGTTATGCCAAAAAAATTAATTTGCTTTATAGTGTAAGTCATAGTAGTCCAACTTATCCATTAAAAAAAGTACTTACAGTTGGAAAGTCATATATTTTAGTCAGCCTGTCTTACAGAGTAGTGCATTCTATCTTGTGTTGTCCTCACGAGCCAAGCAGCCATGCCAAAAAAAATCACTAAACCTTTTTAACACCAAGTAAAAGTATGACGTCTGATCATAGTTGGTACTGCTGGAATCAAATTAAAAGCAGTAGGGGTGAAAGTCATTCCTAAAAACTTTCACTAGGGCTGGACAAAGTGTATCTTCGTCCAGCAAAATTTTGTTGAAATTCTAGTTTCAAGTATATGAAATTTTGTAGACATTCACTAAAATTTCACCACAATTGTGATTTCAGTTATTTTTATCTGCTGTATATCTTCAATCAGAAGCCATTGCTTATGTTTTATTTTGCAATCCACAGCCAAAGCTTATGACTGAGGGTGTCCTTAAATCGAGGGCAACATTAAAAAGACTGCTTGCTCAGATCAGCCATAACTGATACCTGTCACTGACACTGACATTGTTTAAAAAAGCCAGTCTGTGCAAGTTTGCTGTGAGGATCTTTGGTGTTTGTGTCGGTGTCTCGGTGTTTGAAGGAGAGAAGAAAAAAAATGTCTAAATGAAATCATTTGATTTGGAATTTAAATTTGTGGCTGCACATTGGGCTGAAAAAGAAGGAAATCATTCAGTGGCTGCTGCCTTACATATTGATGAAAAGCAGCTCTGGAGAAAGAAACTCCTTAACCTTGAAGAAAAAATAAGCAATACCGGATATATGGTGTCAAACAAAAAATGCCAGCATCTTAATGGGGGTGGACAGCATGCTAAATATCCTGACTCTAAATCTGAGCGAGTAGCCTGGATCACCAAGCAGTGTGAGCAGCACTGTAGAGTAACTAGAAAATTAATAGCCTTAAAAGCAATGTGCTTAATGCAAGAACTAAGTTTTTCTGCAATTATGGCTGGGTGGACACATTCCTCTGGTGCTGGGGATTTACTATGCACCAGAGGACCGCCATATGGCAATGACTCCCAAAAGACTTAATTCCAAAAATCCTGGACTTCTCATGTTTCTGCAGAAAGCAAATACAAAGCTAAAACCTGAAACTATCCATATTAAAAATATGGACAATATCACCATGTGGGCAGACATGTCAGGGAACTGAACCATTGATCACATTGGGTCCAAGTCCATGACTCTACTAACAACTGGGCATGAGAAACAATGAGTGACTGTATGCCTGGTGACAGACATATTGGAGATGGGTGCACACTTCCTCCTTTTGTTGTGTTGAAGGGGAAAAGACTCCCAAAAGAGACATTTGGAGTATAGGGGGCTATTCTGGCAATGTCTCCAAATGGCAGGATGTCAAAAGATCTTACTATTGAGTGGCTGTCAAATGTGTGGGGGGACAATGGTTTTTACCTAGTGCATGTTGGTCTTCAATGCCTTTCACTGCTACATCTCACAAGTGGTTAAGGCAGATGTAAAAAAACAACAAAAAAACAGTCATCACTGTAGACTGCCGTGGCTGCACAAAAGTACTACAATAAGCAGATGTTAGCTGGAATACCCCTTTTAAGTCTGCTTACTGGGAATGTTATGACCAGTGGATGGCAAATGAAGTGTGAGAGCTCACCAAAGGGGGTAATACATGACCTCCAGGAAGAACAAAATGCTGGAGTGGATTAAGACAGGTTGGCAACCTGTCACTAAAGAAATGATAGTGAAGTTCTTTGAAGTGCCATACATTAATCTGTAACTATGACTAGAAATGGGCAAAGTGGGAAAAACTTTGTTCTGCAAATTAATCTGCGAATTTCGGACAATGTCCACAAATGTTGTGCAAGTCGCTGAGTACAAAATGAACTGTGAAGTGTGAATTTCCACCTGTGAAGTGCAGAATTTCACTTGTGTACATTGGAATTTCACATGCAAATGGCAGACTGTCACCTGCAAACTGTGGAATTTCACAGAGAACAGCAAAATTTTGCCATTCGTGGGAGAAATTCTGCCATTCATGGGTGAAATTCCACCGTTTGTGGGTGAAATGCAACACTTCACGGGATAGGTGAATTTTTAACTTAAGAGCAGAAATTTGAGGATTGCTACATGGAGGTGAAGTGGGAGACTTTGCTGGAACTTTGCAGGTGAATTTAAATTTCAAAACTTCTATAACTATGACCCATAACCCAGCTACAATGAATGCTAATGATTTTTATTTTCCACAGGTCTGAACTATTGCCAACTGTGAGCCAGATGTTATTACCTGCCTGAAGGAGGGAGGAATTGCAGAAAAGGCAAGAGATGAGCTACTTTTTAAACTAGCAGCTGATAGCAGAGACACTCAGCCAGCCCCTAACATGGAAAGTCTGGAATCCAGCAGCTTCTCAGATGAGGAGCTCAATTCAGAGGATGAGGCTGAATGACAAGATCAAATGAATAACTATACCTACAGTAGCTGGGAAATTGTGTTTATTTTATTCTTTGGCTTTTCTTTGTTTTAATTTGGTTTTGCTAATAAAGTACCGTAATCTAACTCAATGGTATGTGTGATACTGTAACTATGATAACCATGCTTGCACACACTCTCAGACTCACTCTCACAAACATGCTGCAATGGGGAACAACAAATACAGGTATAGTATCTGATAATGAAAAAGACCATAAGGAAAAAATGTACCATAATACAGGTAAAAATAGTATAAAGCCTGCTGAGGTATGGTAGAATGTATTTTAAGGGGAGGCCTGAGCTGCTGGGAATGTCCAGAGTGAGTGGTTAATTGAATGGCAGAGAACAGAGACAGGATATGAAAGCATAGTAAATGAACTACTACTGTTGTCAGGGCGAACAGTTGAGTGACAGAGACTAGTAACTGAAAACTAGTAATGTTTAACAGTTTCATAGTTAATACGGTGCCAAAAACTATTGAGCCCACTGAGGTAAGGTAGAATGTGGGGTACTATGGTTGGGGGACAGTGAGCAGGTGGGTGGGTCTGGATTGAGTGGCTGAGTGAGTAGTTAATACAGTCTCCATGGTGGTCAAACATGCCACAGTCGATGTTCGAGGGCAGCATATAATAGAATATGTGTCTACAGCTGCAGCCTATAAAAGAGGGTGGCTCATAACAGAGGGTTGTTATTAATTGTAGAAATACAGCAATTTATTTTTAATTTTTTTATTTAAGTAAATCAGAAATATACCTTTGTGCAAAAAACTTCATTTACAAAGGTTCCCTGTCAATTACACAGAGGTACAAACAGTTTGGGGTAAATACAGTAGATAGGTTCGTGAGTCTGTCTGAACCTGTGGGTCAGCTAAAAGCTGCGAGACAGGAGGACAGGATTACAAATAGCACTGGGTCACAAATAGCACTGCTGCACTGATATATTTGTTTAACAACCAGCTCTGCTGTCTGGCTCAAGGGGGCAGAGCCAAACATGAAGTGTTCTGGGGAGTGTAGTTTCCCTGGTTTGGTGGGGAAACTACAAACCGACAGTGAAGTCTTAATTTTTATATGTGAAGAACTAGCAGGACTGTGCTAGGTCTCTAGAAGGATTTAGGGGCTTGTGTAGCCTTTATTTTTAACATGTGGTCTATTTTCCTTGTCAAGAGGTGACCACGACCCCACAGGTTACTTCTGGGTCATGGCACACATAACAGGAGGCAGAAGCAAGCACCGGTGTTATTGTGAGTCTCTCTGAACCTGTGGGTCAACCAAAAGCTGAGAGACACGAGGACAGGGACACAAATAGCACTGCTGCACTGATATATTTGCTTAACAACTGCTCTGCTCTCTGGTTCAAGGGGGCAGAGTCAAATACTGTAGGAAGTGTTCTGGGGAGTGTAGTTTCCCTGGTTTGGTGGGAGAACTACAAACCGAAAGGGAAGCCTGAATTTTTATTTGTAGAAACCTAGTAGGACTGCGCTAGGTCTCTAGAAGGTTTTAGGGGCTTGTGTGGCCTTTATTTTTAATATGTGGGCTATTTTCCTTGTCGAGTTGTGACCATGACCCCATAGGTTACTTCTGGGTCATGGCACATATAACAGAAGGTAGAAGTGAGTGCCGCAAGCTCAAGCATGCAGCATCACATGCAGAGACATGCACATCTCACGGTGTGTTTATGCATGTTTAGTGGGGCAGCAGGAACAGGGATAAAGGTTTTCAGCATCTATTAGGGGTAAATCTACAAACTACAGTAGAGTGTAAGCAGGAATAAACTACTGTGAAGGGATTGGGTGCTAACAACATGGAAAGCTATACAGTTACCCTTAAAACTGGAGAACTGGGCATTAAATGTAAAGAATGATCTAAATTAAGTGTGGGAGAGCTCAGGCTTATCTGAATATACAGTACTTGTGGGCAGTGTATAGAAATAAAAGACCTGAAAGTAAAAGCTTTGGGGCTGGAATTAGAATTGAAATGTTATAAACAAGTTTGCCCATCAGAAGGCTTAAATCAGGAATTGTTAGAAAAGAAAATGGAAGCAAGGCAAAAAAGGGACAGGAACAGCACTGAACCTGAAAATGACTGGGAATATCAAGCCAGTGTTAGCAGGCATAAGAAAGAAAGAAGAGCAATGATGTCTGAACTGTCTCTTGGGAACTCCTTTGCACCACTACAGAACTTATTGGAAAGTGTGGAAACTCAGGCTGATGAATTACTGCAGATTGCACACAGTAATGGATCACAGGTGTAGCAAATGAAGTAGACAGTAGAGGAGACTTGGGGGAAACTGAAAATGGGGACTTGAACACAGACCAAGCACAAGCACAGATAGTAGAGGTACAATTGCCAATAGGTGATAGGGTTGATGTTGTGGAAATGAAAGTGGAAAACCTTACAGATACTCACAGGGATATCATAAACGGGCATATGTAATTGGAGATTTGATTGTCAAATATACAGACACACTGCAAAGAACTTAAAGGAAAGGATGACTAGCACATACCTGCCAGGAGAAAAATTATCTGATATTTCACACGTTACAAAATTTTGTAAAGAAACAAGAAGATAATCCTATAGTTATAACACATGCAGTAACTAATGATCTGAAAAATCTCATTGAGGACCTAATGTTTTTAGAATATATGGCAATGGAAAAACTAATAAAAAATGTAAATGGCACCTTAATCACCTCTGAGATCTTGCCAGTACCAAGGGCCAGTGAGAGATTAAACTGGAAAATACACAAAGTGAACAATTGGTTGAGAAGATTGTGCATTATGAATGAGATTCAGTGTATTAAATCTGGGGAAATTTTTAACTACAATAAGTCATTATATAGTAAGGATGGTTTGCATCTAAACAGAAAAGGACATAAAGAATTGGGGCAGATGCTAAGATCACAAATTGATAAACATTTAAACTAATCTTAGAGGGGAAACAGGGTAGAATTCAATCAGTGATTGAAAACACACTTAGAAGGGGGAGGTGAAACACTTTAAATACAAAGTTTACTAAGTGTCAAGACATTAAGATCCTGCTTATTAATGCCAGAAGCATTAAGAATAAAATAGATGAGCTTAAGTACACAATAGTCAACGATAGTATTGACATTTGTAGTCTAACAGAACCATGGCTTAGGGAAGAAGACTGGGTAGATGAGATAGAAGGATATGATTTTTTTCATAAGCCAAGAACATAGAAAAATTGTGGAGTGTGGGGTTATATGTTGCCTCGCACTTAAAAGCCCATGTTATAGATTGTATAGATACAGAGTATGCAAAAGTTGAACAATTGTGGATAAAATTAAATACTTGGAAAATAAATATCATGCTGGGTTTGTGTTACAGATCCCCTAGCCTAACAGAACCAGAGAATATGCAGTTCCTGAATAAGATAGATATAATGCAGATCACAGAAAAATTCCATTCTTATGTGATATTTTAATTTTCCAAATATTGCTGGGAAACTCTGCAGGGCAGAAACAATGTGGAGAATAAATTCTTAGAAATATGCATGCATAACTGTTAGGAACAAGTTGTGAAAGAAAACATCTGGGATAACCACATCTTAGATCTAATCTTGAGAAATATGGAAGGGGAAATAAACAGTGTTAAGGTTATGTTTTATCACAAGAAACAATCAGTGTCAAAGGGAAAACTAAAATGAAAAAACTATGCAAGGGCAGATTATCTAAAAATAAAACAGATGCTTCGCAGTTACATTTGGAAGGAAGCACTAGATGAACTAACCTTGGAAGAAGCATTGGCAAAAATAAATACCATACTTATGACCTGCATTAATAAATTTGTCCCAGAAATATAATAAAAAAGGAAGAGTTCCCAAATGGTTTAATAATACAATACGCAAAATGTTAAACAAGAAGGAAAAAGCTGTTAAAAAATATAGGGCCAACCCTTCTCAAGAAAGGTTGGCCTAATATAAAGTACTAGTCAAGCAATGTAAAAAAGCAATAAGAAGAGTGAAGGCAAATGCAGAACTTAGGATGGCTGCAAATAACAAAGAAAATTATAAACAATTTTATAATTACATTGGGAGTCTAAGAAGTGGTCAAAAACGAGAGCTAAATTGAAGGAAGAGGATGTAGTGGTTGATAGGGAAGAAGACATGGCAAACATCTTTAATAAATACTTCTTGAGTGTCTACCAGAATCAGGACAGTGAGAACATCATAGTAAATAATGAAACTGAGTACCAGAATAGATATCCACAAATTACGGTGACCCAGGTCAAAACCAAATTAAAGAACCTGAAGAAACATAAATCGGGGGGACCAGACGGATATCATCCAATGTTTCTTTGCAATCTGGCTGAGGATATTGCAGAACCACTGGCAATTCTATTTAACAAATCTTTAAGGGAAAGGAAGGTGATGAATGGAGGATAGCATATATTAAACCCATATATAAATCTGGATACAAGGCAAAGGTGGAGAATTACTGCCCAATCAGCATTACATCAGTAGTCAGTAAACTTATGGAAAGTTTTATTAAAGACTTCCTGGAAGAAAATCTAAAACTAATACAGTCAGTTGATATGTTGCAGCAAGGGTTTGCAACAGGCAGATCATGTGCTAGCAACCTAATGCATTTCTTTGAGACAGTGAGCCAGGCGTTGGATCTTGGCCTACCAGTTGCTGTTGTGAACCTTGACAACAAAAAGGCATTCGATTCGGTGTTGCATATGATACTGTTAAAGACCTTACATGAATTAAGAATTAGACCTTGCTTAGTAAGTTGGATTACTTCATGGCTTAAGAACAGAACTCAAATAAGAGGTTATCTGTCAGACATGGGAAAAGTTACAAGTGGGGTGCCCGAGGGATCGATTCCGGGACCTCAATAGTTCAACATCATTGTCTCCTCTATGCAGGTGTCGGAAGGGGCATGGATCTGCAAATATGCAGATAATAGTAAAATAGGGGTTATTGTAAATGACAAAATATCAATGGAGAAGTTTCAGATGCAGCTGAATAATTTGGAAAAATGGGCAACAGAACATACATTACAGTTTAATGTAAGCAAATGCAAAGTAATGCATTTTGGACAAAATAATACTTTGGTACAATAGAACATAAATAATACACCTTTAGTGTGCACAGACAATGAAAGAGATCTGGGGGGTAGTAATAGCAAACACCTTGAGTTTTGACAAACATAATATGGAGGCTACAAAAAGAGCTAATAAGATCATAGGTTACATTCTGAGAAACATCAAAATTGTATAGGTCCCTGGTCAGACCGGTTCTTGAGCATGGTGCAACATTTAGTGCTCCTCATACTATAAGGAGCAATAGAAAAATAGAGTGGTTTCAGAGAAAGTTCACAAAAAAGGTCCACACAGTACAAGGAAAAGAATATTATGATAGGTTGCAGTCACTAGGGATGTATTCCATGACCTATCGTAAAACAAGGGGTGACCTTTGCTATGTATATAATGCACTAAGCAACATTATCCTGTGGAACTCTGCAGAATTGTGTAGGAAGGTATTATCAGGGATAGAAACAAGGGCCCATGCATTACAATTATGGGGTAAGAGGTATAATACCACTAAAAGGGGAAGATGGTTCAACCAATGGGTGGTGATCATATGGAATGCACTTCCCACAGAGGTGGTGAGTGCTGACAGTTTGACAACTTTTAAACATCGACTTGGCCATTGTATGGGAAACAAAAAAATGGGATTATGCCCACTGATATGTGGCAGGCCCATATATGGCTCTTGTAGCTGATGGACCTGAAACCCATATCTATGAATCTATAGGTTACAACACAACAGTTATTGGTATATACAATACAAGAGGAACACTTAGCAACAAACAGAGCTAATAAATATTTACAAAGGTTCCTCATTGATTACATGGAGGCAAACAGTTCTGGATATATACAGGAGGTGGGCTAGAGTAGGCAACAAGCAAGAGAGAAGCAGCCAAAGTAAGCATTGTCAGAGAACACAGGAAAAGGCAGACAAGGTGTACAAGCCCGCAGTACTGTAGATTGGTCAGAGTGGTCTGATTTCTAGGGACAGCTACATGGGCCAGGTGAGAAAGCCCTCAGTAATACTCTTCTGAATTGTCCTATTTTCAAGAGCCCTCGTAGTGGTATATCCAAAGCCAGTTCATTTAGCCAGTGAGGGGCCTTGGTTGCGAAAGAGCTCATGGCCTGGTTAGTTCTGCATCATAGGACAGAGAGGTAACTGTGGGTTGAGCTCCTAGTGGCTTAGGCATTATGTGCAAGGGTTAGAAGAGTTTGTATCCCTTGGGAGGTGTGTCCCAGTAGTGCTTTTGCACCCATCAGGCAGGTCTGGTATTTTATCCTGCTAGTGAGGGGTAGCCAGTTTGTGAGGGTATAAAGTGTGCAGGTGTGGGTGGTTTGGGCTGCTGCAGTGACAAAGTGACATGCTTTTTTCAAAGCCATCTTGACCTTGTTTAGAACTGTTTCTGAGGCAGCTCCACAGATCAGGGTGCCGTAGTCAATCATTGGGAGTATGGAGCTAGTGACAGCCACCCTTTTGGCCATGGTGGTTAGGTTGTGCCTCACCCTATAGAGTTCCCATAGTTTCCTGTTGATATTGCTAACTAGCTGATCTATGTGGAGTGCAAAAGTAAGTGATGGGTCAATTGTGTAGTAAAGTCTACAATAACTCAAAACATTTTAAAGTAAGATGTATGCCCAGTTTTGAAAACCTTCTAAAAACTGCCAAGTCTAGCACATGAAATATGTTGGAGATAGCCCAGCTCATTGTGCCACTCCTTTTAAAATGTGAACACAGGGTCTGGTAAAGAAAGTTACTTCTGTTTACTGCTCAAAGGTTTTAATGGATAAAAGAAACTAAGGAAACTGATGAAAGATGATGAAAATGAAACTTTAAGAGGGACATGAATTTGTGCTCTACTGTGCTTAATAAAGCTTTTTGATACTGCAGTAAGTTTGGTGTGCCTGTATTTTTCCCTGTTCACAGTGGAACAGCACTCCAATGCAAATAACCACTTGTTCATAAGCCTTGGACAAATAACCCACCTGTAGTAGCATGGTGGCCATTCTGGTACTTCTGACTGTTATTTTAAGAAGACCTGCACATGTAGAGGAGGTGGTTGGTGCTGTTCCAGTGACAAAAAGCCAAGATTTGGATATAGTTCCACCTCCATCAGTGACAGCATGGCTCTTCTGTGTTTCAGTATGTCTCTTTGTCTGACTGTGGTTGCCCGATGATCATGGATGATCATGGATGTGAATCCAGTGATGCTAATTATGGTGCTACCTTTGACTTTTTCTGATGGGTGAACAGAGCAGTGACAGGCCAGCCCACTCTGGAGTCTGCCCTGTGGTACACCTGCAAATGGAGAAACATCTGCAACTTACTATGATGTGGACTGCCAAATCCCATCAGCCATATCAGAAAAAAGCAGGGACTTGTTAGAATTCATGCAGGATGCATTCCTGCACCAGCTAGTAAGGGAACTGACTCTGAGGGAGGCAACACTGGATGTAATTTTTAATAATGGGGACAGTGTGGAGGAGGTAGAGGTGGGGGAATGTTTAGGAGACAGTGACCACCAGATGGTCAGGTTCTCCCTCTGGGCAGGGCCAGAAATGGGCAGATCAACCACCAAGATACTGGACTTCAGGAGGACAGAATTTAAGAGGATGAAGGACATTTTGTGGAAGGAACTTGAAGGAAAACAAAATGTAGAGGCAGTAGAGGAGCTTTGGGGGGGGCAATAAAGGGATGTATCCTAAAGGCCACAGAGCAATGTGTCTGGAGGATAAGCAAATGGAAAAGAGGGAGGAAACCCATATGATTCATGGCAGAGGTTAGAGAGGCAGTTAGGGAGAAAACAAAGGTGTTCAAAGCCTACAAAACTTCACAGGGGTTAGGGGAAAGAGCAGTATATAAGGGAAAACTCAAGGAAGCAGGGAAAACAATTAGAAGGGCAAAAGCATTAACGGAAGAGAAAATAACTAAGGAGACAAAAAGGGGAGGGGGACAACAAATTATTTTGGTATGTGAGTGACAGGAGGAGAAGCAGGCATGGGATTCTAAAACTTAAGGCGGAGGGGGGGTGCACTAGTTTAAGGGGATGAAGAAAACGCAAACTGACTCAATGAATACTGCGCGTCAGTATTCATGGTTGAGAAAGAAGGAAGAGGGTCTGTATTAAGATGAAGGGGGAGGGTGGGTAAGGAAGTGGACACAAGCCCCTTCACGCTGGCTAGGGTGTTGGAGGAGCTGGGGAAAATAAAAACTGACAAAACTATGGGCCCAGATCAAGTCCATCCCAGGGTGGAACTGACAATGCCTCTTACTAAGTTATTTAATCTATCTCTTAAAGAAGAGGGAGTTCCGGGGGACTGGAAGCAGGCGGAGGTAGTGCCGCTGTACAAGGGGGGATGTAAAGATGAGCCAGGCAACTACCACCCAGTTAGTCTAACCTCTGCGGTAGGCAAATTGATGGAAACTCTCATAATAGAAGGACTGCTACAACACCTAGAAGAGGAAGGACTAACTGATGACAGCCAGCATGGGTTCACAAGTGATAGATCATGTCAGACTAACCTGATTGAATTCTTTGAGGGTGTAAGATGTGTATGATCAGTGGAGCAGTAGATGTGGCCTATCTGGATTTCAGGAAGGCGTTTGACTCCATCCCACACAGGAGGCTGGTAAGCAAGTTAAGCAGTTTAGGAGTGGAATCCAAGTTTACAAATTGGGTGGAAGATTGGCTGGAGGGGAGGACTCAGAATAGTGGTCAATGGGAAGCACTCCAGGGAATGAGAAGTGATGAGCGGTGTTCCACAGGAATCGGTGTTGGAACCCATTTTATTTAACGTATACATGGGGGACTTAGCAGAGGGTCTAAATGGGAAGGTGTGTCTGTTTGTGGATGACACAAAGGTCTTTAACAGAATGAACACTCTGGGGGGGATGGAGAAAATGGGACAGAATCTAGTCAAGCTGGAGAAATGGGCGGAAAGGTGGCAACTTCAATTCAATGCAAAAAAGTGTAAAATAATGCACATAGACCATAATAACCCCAGGGCAACATACTGGCTTGGGGGGCACTGCAGGTCACAGAGGTAAAGGTAAAGGTTAAGGTAAAATGTATTTCTTGAGCACCTTTCAGATTATCAAGGCGCTTTACAATAAAATCCTATATAAACAATAACAGAAATTCAAATCATACAGAAAAAGCTTGACAAAACAAATAAGTCTTAAAATCAGATTTAAAACTCACAACGGTTGGGCATTCTCTTAACCGATGAGGTAGAGAATTCCACAGGGTAGGTACAGCATAAGAAAAAGCACATGCCTCAGATGTTTTCAAATGAACCCGGGGAATCTCTAGCAATCCCTCCTCGGAGGATCAGAGTGAACGGCGGGGGCAGTAGGGAATCAGGAGCTCTTGCAGATATCGGGGTCCCTGCTTGTGTAGGGCTTTAGAGGTCAGCAAGCTGAACTTAAAGGTGATCTGCCACTGTACCAGCAGCCAGTGCAGTTAACGCAGCACAGGCATGATATGACTAGTCCTAGACGTACCAGTAAGATGCCTGGCCACTGTGTTCTGCACCAGCTGCAAGCAGCGGATATCAACTCCAGGAAGCCCTAGGTAGAGGGCATTCCAGTAATCAAGGTGGGTGGTTACAAAGGTGTGGACAGAGCAACAAAAGGACCTGGAAATTTGGATTTCTGATACCTTAAAGGTTAGGAATCGGTGCGATTGAGTGGTAGGCAAAGCAACAAGAATGTTGGCATCCATAGAGTGGGGCTTCACAAGTAGGAAGAGGGAGGTGATCATGCCACTCTACAAAACACTGGTGAGACCACAACTGGAGTATGGAGTGTAATTCTGGAGGCCACACTTGCAGGATGACAGGATAGGCTGGAGAGGGTCCAGAGGAGGGCAACCAAGATGATCTGGGGGATGCAAGGGAGGCCATACAGGGAGATGCTGGAGGAACTTGGTCTGTATACACTGGAGGTGAGAAGAGAAAGGGGAGATATGGTGGAAACCTTCAAATACCTGAAGGGAATAAATAAAGTAAGAGAAGGCAGTCTCTTAAGCCTGAGTAAAAACAAAATCACCAGAGGCCATGCTTTCAAGCTGGAAGGGGGTAGATTTTGTGGGGACGTAAGGGGGCATCACTTCTCAGAGAGGGTTGTAGAACCATGGAACAGGTTGCTGGAATGGGTTGTGGGGGTGGATACAGTGGATAAATTCAAAAGAGCATGGGACAACTATATGGGGCTAAAAAGAATGGGAGAGGGAAAGCAGAGGGGTGAGAGGTAAGTGGAGAGGGGGTGGACTATTTTTAGGGCAGACTGGATGGGCCAGGTGGTCTTTTTCTGCCAGCAGTATTCTGTGATTCTATGATTGATTCTATGATACCAATGAACAGCCTGCTAACTGGTCTCTGGCCTCTGTTCTGGTTAGCTGCTGCTCATTTTGTTCTCTAATTGTGATGCAAGTGTTGCTTCATCACATTAATACAACAGATGAATTATACTCCAACCAATCCTTAATTCTATATCCCTCATCAGGTCAATGCATTTGTAGCCATTGTGGCTCTGACCAAAGTTTGTTTTAATGTTGTTTGGTGTTTTATGTGCTCTATAACTTACCATGGAGTTTGAGATTACTGCAACTCAAACTTCTGTGTTCCAGTTTTGCCCTCAGTACCCTCTTAGAAACTGGGGTTTGCACCAAAATGTGACTATCCTAGTACAGGAACATTAAAAAAAATTGCTCTAACAGTATTTTCCCTTTCATATATCTAAAGACCATGATCATGCGGGGCTGGCAGTATAGCTTATGGGTTACAGTAATATGATGTGAATGAGTTTGGTGCAAGCAACAGACACAGAAACATAGACGTTGTTGACAGATAAGGACCTCTTGGTTCACCTAGTCTGCCTTATATTCCCTACCTACTGTGCCACCATAGACCCAACTCAATCTCTGGTTTTCTCTCCCCCCTTGCCTTACTTCTAAGGACCCCTTGTGTCTATCCCATGCATGCTTGAATACTGTTATGGTTTTAGCACCCATCACCTGTGCTGGAAGGCTGTTCCAGGTGTCCACCACCCTCTCTGTGCAGAAGTACTGTATTTCTTCACATCTCCTCTGAGCCTCCACCCTACAGCTTCATAGTGTGACCCCTTGTCCTGGAGAATCTTTTTCTATGACCTGGGTGTGATTCCCACAACTTACCTTTTCATATTGTGTGACTCTGAGCAAATCTCTTAACCTGCTTTTTCTTCCTTTGATGGAAAACAGACCCAATACTGTCTGCTGATTTTCATAGTCCATGTGTTTTAAACCCTTGTGGCACTGCAGCAAACGTCTGCCAAGTCTAATTTTATACTAGTTTAATCCATTACAAATATGTTATCAGCATCTCTAAGTACATATTTTTAAAACAGTACCTCCATAGCATCTGTAATGACACCTCCTGAGTTGATACTATTTGTAACTTTAAGTGGTATTCCTGCAGACTCCGTGAAGCTCCTTTCGTAACATTATATGACCACAATTTATTTAGCTAACTTTACCAACTGACAACTAACTTCACTGTCAAGAGTCATGCAACTGAAATATCTATTGGAAAAGCAGCCTCCTCCATATTGGGATGTGTCTACTCTGTATTGGAAAAAAAGTCTTGCTTTGATGCCTTTTTTTAAGCATTGGAAATAATTATTTAGCAAAACTTATATACCATATGAACCTAACAACCAAAACTTATATTTACACAATTACATCCTAATTTATTTCATTGACATCATTTACTGAAACTTGTAAACTGAGAAAATGGCGATCTCAGAATTCAATGGTTTTAGGTTATATGTACTTGTTTGCATAAATGCTTCATTAAAAATATCTCAGCATAGCGTTTTTTTCCTTTTCAATGTGTGTCTGACATTGATATACACTAGAATAAGACAGCAGTGAAATGCGACACAAAGGAAGATCCTGTGCTTATCAACAAATTAACATTTTCTGGCTCATGTTGTCTAAGGGTGATGCATTTCTAAAAAAAGTTCTGTGACAGGAATTTTTTCAATAACCATCATCAGCTGTCAACAATCCTGCAAATAGGCATCCAGTACAAAGGAATCAAATCATAAGCCTTACAGCTCTGATACCCTGGTGAGTATGAGCAAAATTTTGCTTGGTACAGATTAAACAACCAGTCTAACAAAACAAGTTCTTATATGCATTTGCCTCAGTGTGCTGTATGATCTAAAAATAAAATGCAATGCATAAGAATAAAACTGAAAATGTAATCTGATCTGATTTAATTAAAGTGCTGTTTGTGCCTAATAATGTATTAGTCATGCTTTACTTCCTATACTTGTGACTCACACTGGCTTTTCTATCAACTTCTTTAAATAAAACTCAGTATGGATGAAGTCTGTCTCCTAGCTTTGCATAGCCTTCAGAGTACAGTAACAAAAAATACAAGCATTTGTCAATGCTGAATGTTTATCACTGATACTGCTGTTGTACCGGGTATTGCTTCTACACATTTTTACTATATTTTTATGCAGGATAGAGCAGATAAGATGCAATGTCTCATTTTTTGTGGTGTCCTGCTTTTACATGTTGTTAGATTGTAATTACCAAGGACAGGCCAGCTGAGAGGCAATATCTACTTTTAAGTGGGCTCCCTCATTTTGACCCCAAATATCCAACAGTTTTTTTCTTTTAAGACCTGATGTTATGATCAAGACAGGTGGAATTTTTAAAATCCCTTCTGAAAGGTGATTTCACTGTACAACTGTGGAAACAAGTTTCACATGGGATGTGAAAAATTATCCCTGCCATGTTCAGGAGGAGGGGTAACACAAGGGAAATGCTGAATACTAATGGCCAAAATCTGCAAAAATTAAATTATGAGTAAATGTTGGAACAATTAGTTTCCTCATAAGTTTGTTGGTTTTCCATGTTTTTACCCCCAATTTTCAAAATATTCTTTTTATAACCATGCCTTCTGAGCATAACAGAAAAATGACAGCTGTCCCATTCATGAGGTGGTGTGACAATATGACTATATTAATATTCTGGTGTCAAAAATACTGACAATTACCACCGTTATGAGTGTGCATTGAAAAATGTCAATGTACACTCATAACTTTGTTGTTTTTTAATATTTTTACACCACATTTTTAAAATAGCCTTCTTGTGACCCCACTTAGCCATCTGATGACCCTACCCCATGAAAAAGGGTGCATAAAGTTTTCAAATTGTGCCCAAGAGGTGATTTTTCACTACAAGTGTGAAAGCACATTTTGGCCAGGATTTGAAAATTACAAGTGAGATGATGTGAAAAAATTGATATGTTGAAAAGTTAGGATCAAAATATTGAAAATTACCACAGTTATGAGTGTGCATAGAAAAAATTTAATGTTGGCTCATAACTTTTTTTTTCTAAATGTTTACCCCAAATGTTCAACATAGCCTTCTTATGACCCCACCTCATGAACAAGGGTGGAGAAATGTTCAAATCCTGCCCTAAAGGTGATTTCACACACTGACCACAAAATCACCTTTTGGGATAGATTTGTCTAATTTCACTGTCATTGTTTATTTGGGGGGTTGGGTCCAAAAAAGATATGTTGAAAATGTTGGTCAAAAATGTTCAAAAATAATCTAGTTATGCCTAGAAGATCAAAACCCATTGTCCTGGATGACCCTAGACCCTTTAAAAATATGCCCAGCCTAAAGGAACTTGGTGTAACAAATACAAAACTAAAATAAAATGCATGCAACCTCATACCTGATTTCCTCAGTTTGCAGTCCAGCATTGAAGAGTGAAGATATGACTCTGGTCCAGAGACAATTGTAGTGTTGGACCCCCGGTAGGTAAGTAAGGGCTTGGGGGGGTGGGTGCTGAGTGAGAGGATCGGGTGAGGGGACGATAATGGCAGAGACAGCAACAGACATCAGTGAACAATGTTTTTTTACAGGGTATTAAACTACGAGAGACTGTTTTCTTATTTCAGGTACCGACATTGGGATTTGGCACCCTGGTATTGGTTTTATGTTTGGCAGCTCTGGGGGTGGGCTCCCCAGCGTCACATACTCAAAATGGTCACAGTGGGGGGTAGCAGCTGGCATGGGTGACTGGCCACTCCATAATGGAATTTTAACATTACGAGGGACAGTTTTCATTATTTTAGGTACCAACACAAGGTTGGGCAACCCAGTGTTGGTGCTGTGTTTGACAATAATAAAAATGGTCAGGGTGGGTTGTAGCAGCTGGCATGGGGACTGGACACCCCATGCTGGAAATTTAACAGTAGGAGAGATTGGTGGGGTCATTATGTTTGGCGGTACTGGGGGTGAGCTCTCCAGTCCACACAATGGAAATAGGCATGGTGGTGGGGTTATAGAGGATGGCATTGAGGATGACATTTAGGGGGTTGTGCAACATGCTGATCATGACAGAGCAGCTGTTCTTGCTGGTCAGTGTTATATAGATCAAAGGAAAGAGCCACCCTATGAATGGATTGGCTCTTTCCTTTTAACTACACAAGGTTTCCACTCATCAAGCCAGAACAGTGTCATGACCAGCCTTGCAGATGATTGGTGTGGCACTGATGATCCACTTGAAGATTGCTCTGTGTGGGCCGACAGTGTCACACCCTTCCAAATCCACTCTCATAGCAAAATGTTCAGTGTGTGAGTGTAAACAGCAAACATAAAAACTTCAGTTTCTTTTTTCTTACATAGATTTCACAGTAAAGTGGAAGTCTTTGGACTTTGCAAAGTCTCACAGTGGTGTAATTTCACTGGTGAAGTGCATTATAGCTTATAAAATGCAAGCCAGAGAGTGTGTCACATGAGTGGTTTCCTGTGCAAAAGCAAGGTCACATGGTACACAGTGCAACAGGATGCCATGAGTGGCACCATGGAGCAGGAGTAAGATGTGTCTCAAAATGCTTTAAAAAAATATGTCTTACTAGGCTGAAAAAAAAACCTGTTATTTTACTGAATGGTTAATATTTTAAATATTTAAGGTGAGATTTTCAGAAGCCATAACATGTCCAATTTCTGACACAGCCTGCACATCATGCTAAATGTATCCAAATCTCTGAATGCTATCTTCAAAGGTTGGCATTAATTTGAAGCAGTTTGTATTGTGGCAAAAGTATGTCATTTGTTTAATTCATGTTTACTTTTTGGGATGCAAATTGGGTACATTCTGGACACAAGTTAGACCACCTTTTAGGTAGTTTAATGTGCCTCAGAATCATGACACAAGGCCCCAAAGGGCCTTCTGAAAATTCTGCCCCGAAGTTTTTGCCATCCACTGTTTAAATGGTCAATGTGGCTGATCACTGATTGTACATGGCCATCTCCAAGTCTAGTGACCCAAGGCCAAGCTACAGTTCCAGGGCCTACCTGCTTGTGTACACTTGTGCTCACTCCTGATCATGCAGAAGGCAGCCAGCTGAGGTGTTGAGTAGAGGGACATTGACAGTCATGGTCACTGTTGTGAAGATTGCAGCTATTTGCTGTTAGGGAAGGTGAGTCAAATGTGCACAAGAGGTGTTCATAGGTTCATAGTAATTACAAGTTCAGTAGGCATTGCTGCCTTTAAATGAATTCACATCTCATATATTTCATGGGAGAAAGGTGTACTTTTTTATCCCCATGTGTATATCTAAATTTTATTTAAATATTGTTAAGTTATGGTGGGCACTGGGTGAGTGGTCTGTTCAGATGGAGAGATTGTATGGGGACTATATTGCTGCTCAGGAGTGGGGCCACTGTATGACCAAGGTTATGTAATTCTACTTATTACACTTGCAAATGGGCATTAGGAAGGGAAAGGGCAACCAGAGAACCACATACATTTATTTCAATTTAGTATACCATCGGGTGAGCACTGGAGAGGAGCACTAGACAACTATAGATGTTAAAATCTATTTATTTCAATAATGGATGGGCATCTGGGAGGGAGGGGGCCACAAGATAACCAGGAATGGATAAATCTACTCATTTCATCATCAGTGTCATCAGGGAGTCAGGGGAACTACTAAATGGCCAGGGACAGTTTGGCATATTTTATGAGATGTACAGAGTTGCATCCATAATTGAGGTGGGCCACTAGACTGTCAGGGGCTGCCAGTCCACTACCTGGTGCTCAGCTGGGGGGGTGGATGATTGAGGTCCACTGTGTGCACTGTGAAGGGTAAGGGTGTTAGAATCAGCAAATAGCACATCCACAGCAGCATTTTGCCACTTCCCAAACCCACCGAATATACCACTATGCCCTGTATGAAAGAGGGTTTCTTATTTGCTTAAGTGCAGTGGTGTATTCTATGAGATCATTGTGTTCACTGAACTCCATGCACCAGGGCACTATGAATATGGCTCCCAACCCATAAGAATGTGCACAGCTTGCTTAGTGTAGAACAATTTAAGTATGCACTACACATCTTCAGAATATCAGGGCCTGTATCTTAAAATAAAAGACCCAGAATCCCTCCCTCCACCTATGTTCCTCAAAAAAGGAACAGTAATATGGGAATGGACCTTTTAGCACATACTGTACCAAGAGTTCTTAAAGAGTCTTACTGTAGATAAAGTTTTCAAAAGTTGCCCCCCAAAACTGTAAGATTCTCAACAAATTATTGTTATATTTGGAAAAAGCTAGCTGTCCCACAATTTATTTATTTTATTTATTTATTTATTTGTATTTCAGAAGACACCTTTGAGGCGAGGGGTCTTTTACAAAGGTTCCACATCGAGGCAATAAGGACAATAAGGTACAAAACATAACATGATCATTACAATGGAACTTAAAAAAAAAAAAGACAAGTAAGGTTACAATAATATCAGCCAAATGCATTGTCAAGGAATTGTGTTGTGAGTTAATTATATAGTACAAATCATAACTGGCTCAGTGAAGCTTTGTTAGGAGTGGGTTAGTGGGAAAAGAGAAAGAAGAGTGTTGGTGAGGGGGTGGTATGGGAGAGAGAGAGAGGGAGGAGGGGAGAAATAGGGAGGGCATTGTGTTGGGTATATGGGAAATAGCAAGGGAGGAGGAATGGGGGGATGAAAAGGAAGCAGAGACAGATTCATCCTATACCCAGTAATGAGGGATAGGAGAGAAGGAGGAGCTGAGGCAGTGAGGAGGGATGCTTGAGGGTAGTATGTCTGGAGGGGATTATAAGAAGCAATCACAGAAGGCACTAGCCATGAGGTGTTGACATAGTTTACACTTAAAATCACCAATGGTGGCAATGTTGGAGATTTCTGTAGGTAGCAAGTTGAACCAGGTGGAGGGTCTGACAAGGTAAGAACACTGAGCTTGAGAGGTCTGGCAATGAGGTATTGTAAAGGTTAGACTGTCCGATCTTCTAGTTAGGCAGCAGACACGCTGTGGGGTCAATATTGATTGGGACTCCAGGGGGCATAGGGCCCAGTGATGTCTTCTTAGCTAGGATGCAGGTCTGGTACTTTAGCCTGACGGATAGCTGGAGCCAGTTAGCCTGCTCGTAAATGTCACATGTGTGAGAAAGGCTGGTAGCTGAAATAAGGAGTCTACATGCCTAATTAAGGGCTACAGCTATGCACCGCCGGAGTGCAGTATCAGTAGCGGATCCAGAAAAAATGAGCCCGTAGTCAATATTTGAGATAACAGAGCTCTGGATAGCGAGGTTCAAGGCTTCAGCCATTAGGCAATGTTTATGCTTGTATAGCAGCCCTATGTGGGAGTTCACAGTTTTAGCAATATTGTCAATGTGTTTGGTATACAAGAGGGAGTAGTCAAGGGTCAGGCCCAGATATTTAAACATATCCACCTGCTCAAGGGTGACACCTTTGTGGTTGTTAATTATGAGCTCATGGTCCTTGTACTTGTTGTGGGTTCCATGGAACAACATTGTTTTCATTTTTTTGTGGTTAAGGATGAGTTTATGTGAGCAAAACCAGTCTTCCACTTCTGTGAAACTTTTTCGTAGTTGAGACTGAAGGGAAATGGGGTCAGTGAGGCAAGGAAAGATTACTGCATCATCTGCATACAGTGACATTCTGTTATGGCAGGAGGCAGGGAGATTGTTCAGGAATATGCTGAATAACAAGGGTCCCAGGATATAACCTTAGGGTACTCCAGAGTGGATTGGTAGGGATAATTACAGAAATTCACCAATCCTGACCTGTTGGGTCCGGTTACTGAGGTAGCTTTGAAATCAGAGGGTAGTTTCACTTGAAAGACCAAGGAGGGATACTTGTTCGAGGAGAATGGAGTGATTGACAGTGTCAAATGCCTTAGTCAGGTCAATAAAAGAGGCACCGACCAACTGGCCCTGATCAAGTGCATGATGGATATGTGTGGTGAATTCGAGGAGTTCCGTGGTAGAGCTGTGCCCTTTGCAGAAGCCATGCTGCTGGGATCATTGCAGGCTGTATTTTACAAAGTACTCCATGAGCTGATCAGCCACTATCCATTCCAAAGCTTTGGATGGGAGGGAGGATCAATATAGGCCTGTAGTTGTTCGTGAGAGTCTTGAATGGCAATGAAGTGGCAGTGAGAGCAATGAAAATATTATGGGTTGCAGCATGACCGCAGGTCTTTTATTGTTGTGGCTGAGACTGTGTTGCAATGTGCTGCATTTTGCATTTGAAACTTGACACTTTTGTATGTGCACTGTTTGTACCACTGAGTGTGCTCCAGTTTTAGGCAACAGGAAGTATAGCTTGTAAGTCCCTCTTGTGGACATGTGTGCGAGGTTCTTCATTTGTTAAAGTTTAAGGTCACAATCACTCTGAGTGACTTGGCTGCTTGATATTATTACTTATGTCAATGATAGAGCTTTTAGATCTTGACATAGGGTTTTACACCTGCACAAGCCAAGATGCAATCCCCCAGAAAGGCATATTTTTTTTTCTTTCTTAATACAAATTAAATTACAAGAGAGAAATTGTTAGTGTCAGCAGAGCTTTAAGTCAGGCTTCATATCATGGAACTGTATGGTCTATGTGACAGACAACTTAATTAGTTCTGTCTGAAGCTTTGATTCTTGTGTAAATTTGAATGCAACCTGGAGGGAAGCATTACTTCCTGTTGGCAGAGAGTTCCTTACTAAACTCCACTGCAGCTGTATTTAGAGGGGGTCTGCATTTAATGCAGGATATGCAGTCACATAGCATACATTTCCATTTAGAAATCCTATTCAAAACTGTTTTACATTATAGCACAGTGATAGAGCACGAGTACAGTATTTGGGGAGCTGTGGGTCAATCCCCAGCAGGGTACATTGTTTTCTTTCATGCTACAATGTATGCGGGATGAGAAATATTGTTAGATGTCATTGCTGATGTCAGTGATAGGGTTTCAAAAGGGCTTGAAGTAATGTTTCAGACCATGGAACTGTTAATTCACACTGGTCTAGGCTTTGAAGTGTGTGAAGGGTTTAATGCAACTTGGTGGAAGCATTCCTTTCAGTTGGAGGAAAGCTCATTACTAAATTACACTGCAGCTGTGTATGAGGGGTATCTGCACTCAGTGCAGGATTTGCATTCACATAACATGTTTCTCTCTCTAGAAACCCTATGCCCAACTGAAATGACAGCACAGTGGCGTAGCACCAGACCAGCATTGGGGGGGGGGACTAAGTTCAATCCCCAGTGGGGCGGCACATTTTTTTTATTTCCCACAACATTTTATGTTGTATGAGACAAATGATTAGATGTCATTGCTGATGTCACTGATAGGGTTCCAGTAGGGCTTGATGAAGAGTTTCAGATCATGGAAGTGTTAATTCTATGCTGCAGTCAACATAAATTATGACTGAAGCTTTGAGGTTTGTGCAGGTTTGAATGCATCTTCGTTGGAAGCATTCTATCCAGTTGGCAGAGAATTCATTATTAAACTCTACCACAGCTGTGTATGAGTGTGTCTAGGATTGGGTAAACTAAAGTAATTACATTTGTGTCCTACCTCTTACTGTCTGTTCAAGTTATACTGCTGCCTGTGGATACTTAGATGGAAGTAGCACAGTAGAGATGGTTGGCCTCCTTCCCTGGAGAAGAACAGGGTCCTCTGGGATGCTCAATCCTTCTCCCCCACCAACCCTCTGATGTCCCTGTAAAGTGTACTATTAACTTTTACTGAGTAACAGTTGTCCAGTCCCAGCCATACTGAATACCAGTAGAGGCGCCCTTCATTAAACTTGCCATTCACCATGATCGGTGCCTTGTGATGCTATAACCAGTGGTGGATATTTACTGTCTGATCTCCCTTTTACCTATTATTTCTAAGTACCTGGAAAAAAATTGTACTTGTACAAATGACTATTTTGAAGACTATCCAATATTCTCTGTTTATCAATCATTCTGCTCCAAACTTTCAACACAAACTGCTCTTGTGGATTTTCATATCTTGTTTCAGATGCTCTTGATTCTGGTTGCTTTGTGGGTTCTATGTTTGTTGTTCTTCCTAAAGCTTTTTATTTGATGAATCATTATTTGCTTTCTCATCATTTTCTTATAATGGAGTTTCAATACTTAATGCTAATAATTGGTTTCTTCTTACTTACAGGATAGGTCTCAAAATTTTCTTTTTGAGATGGGTGTCTTTCTTTCTCTCTTCCTGTTACCACCGGGGTTCCACAAGGGTATATTCTTGGTCCTATTGACAATACTGATCTTTTGGCTGATAAATCAGTCCCATACTTGTGTAGATGTTTCAACAAGATTTTGACAATTTGGTGAATTGATTTTTCAGAAAATTTTCTAATTTTAAATGGTAATAAAAACTCAAAGAATGCTATTCGGTTCACAACACAACTTGATTAATCTAGATTATCCTTTTATTACTTCTTTAAAAACTCTGCAACTGGAAAGAATCTCTGAATAAACTGTAAGTATTTGGGGCTCTATTTTGATCCCTTTCTTTCTGTAAAAACCCACATTGAAAAAAACCAAAAAACTTTTTTTCTAAAACTTGAGCATGTTTAGGCCATTTAAAAAATGCCAGGAAATGTCTAACATTTAGTGGCTCAAGCAATTCTTCCAATTTTAGACAATGGGGTATTATTTACCATCATGCTTCTGAAGCTGCATTAGCCCCTTTAAATATAGTACACTATCAACTGTTACATTTCCTTTTAAAAGAAAAATGGGATACTCATCATTGTTTGTTGCTTCAAAAGTTAAACTGATTTCCACAGCCCTTTAAGACAGAACCACATTGGCTTTGTCTTATTCACAAGGCTATTACAAATGAAAGAGATCCATATTTATCTGATTAGTAAGTGCTTCCTTCTCCGGAAATGCAGTATCATTGCTACCAGTTGCCCAGGTACTGTATCTTTCTTTATATGGTAGAGCAAACTTCAGTTTTGGTGCTTCCCACATCTGGAAAAGCTTGGCTCCACATTTCCAAAGCTGATCTGGTTTTACTTCTTTCAAAAAGTTTGTAAAACTAATTATGTTGAATACTAGATTGTTCTGTACATGCTTTGCAACATGACTGTATGATTCTGTTTCATATCATTTGTGTTTTGATTAGTACTGTATGTAGTACTTGATGGGAGACAGTCTGCAAATAAGACTTTTATCTCATAGATCCTATCCTGTAACTCTGCACTTTTTAATAAAAGTAAATAAATATGTAAATGTGCATTAGCTGGTGAATCTAAGAGTGGTATCAAGAGCAGGGTAGAGAGAGAGAGAGAGAGAGACAAGAGAGAGAGAGAGAGAGAGAGAGAGAAAACACGAGAGAGAGAGAGAGAAATAGAGAGAGAGAGAGAGAGCGAGAGAGAGAGAGAGATGCTTCCAGCACACAGACTGGCAGAAACAGCTTGAGAAAAAGTAAGATTTAAAATTCTCTGCAAAATTTCAGAGTTGTATCCAGATGTCAGTGTGTGTGTGTGTGTGTGTGTGTGTGTAGCATCTTTGCCACAATTCTCAATAACATGCTTACAGTGTACATTCTAGAGTTGAGTACTAGTGGAGATGAATTTGGAGCCAAATCAAGCATGCTGCTTTATTGACATACTGGTGTGCTGAATGACGGAGGAGGGTTCTTTTGTTATAGTGTCATACCGTCATCTCTAGCACCTTGGCACACCACTTACTGACAGCTTGAGATGCTGGCATGCCTGGAATGGCAGAGGTGGTGCTATTAGAATGCCAGTGTTTTATGTGATCATGCTGTTGTATTATTTTTAATTGCTGATTGATGTCTTCAGAACTAACAGCAATTACCTTAATAATAAAACAGATGTATAATCAAATGAAGCACCATCATTTAAAAAGTATCAGCATCTAAAAATGTTATCAAGAGGCATGCTGCTTTTACAAAGACTATTCATCTCACCTCCTGCTGCTGCCTACTGGCTATGACCCTGTGGGATTTCTTAAAATCCACTCTCCTATTCTGTTTACATGTGACTGCTAGTGAAAAAAAAAAAAAAAACATTTTCCTTTTGTTATCGAAATGAAAAAGCTTCATTCCCTAAAAATCAATTATTTGGACAAAAAAAAGTATACATAGAAGCTGAGATAACCTTGTTTACATTATTGTTAGAGGAGTTTCTACAAGCTGACCTTATTTGACCACACAGTTAGAAGTTGTTTTTATGATGGGCTCCCTCAGTTTGCAGCTTTTGAAGTTTTGGGCAGCATTGGCATGACCTGTTGTCATGCTTCAGCAGCTGGAACCCTGGCAGCAACACCAACATGCCTGTACTTATAGCAACATGCCAACACCTACATATGTAGTCATGCCAGCACTTGTTCCATAATGCCAGTGTAGGTGATGTGTATCAGGCACCTGGACTAGTATGCCAGCAAACCATGCAAATGCCAGAAACATTCATGAACAGTCATGTGAATCATTGCTCATGTGTGTTCATGATTGTTTGATAAACTCCACAAGATGGAGACTGCAGTGGGATGCCCTATTTTGGTGAGGGACTCTGCTCGAGGAGTGGAGCATGTCATGCACCCCATGGTGTTTAAAAATGTATGTGAACAGAAAAGGCAAATGTATGCACTTATGCAAAAAATACTTATTTAAAATTTGTTAAAAGAGAGGTACACTAAGCCTGCCCTGTGGTGTAGTAGGCTGAGGATCTGGGTGCCATTACAGAAGCCCAGAATGAGACCACGTAAGTCCAAGCTTGTTAAGTCCATGACAGGGTGCAAGAAGGGGCCATGGGCTCAGGGGCATGAGGGGGGAATGGAGGGGAGAGCTTGGGAAGCACCAACGATCAACACAAGGGGTTCTGCAGGCTGTTGGAGAGGAGTCTGTCTCAATGCCAGAAGCTTCAGTAACAAAATGAGTAAACTCCAGGCTATGGCGGCTGAGGCTAACACAGACCTGATAGCTATAACCAAAACATGGGCATCAGATAATGACAAATGGGACCTCACAATGCCTGAATACCTTTTGTTCAGGAAGGACAGAAGAGTGGGAAAAGGTTGGGGTCTGGCCCTCTATATGAGGGATGGAATTGAAGTGGTAGAAGATGTTAGTACCAAGCACAACTCGGATGATATTGAATCACTATGGATACAGTTAGCTGACAAATCGGGAAATAAATTGTGACTGGGGGTTATATACAGACCCCCAGGGCAAGGGGAGGAAAAAGGCAGACAAATGTTGGAGGAATACAGATGGTGGTCAGAAAGGGTGAGATGGTGATCATCAGGGATTTAAACCTGCCTGATGTGGACTGGGGGGTTTCAGTTGCCAAGAGCTCCAGAAGCCAGGCAATATCGGATACCTTACAGGACTGCCATCTGGCACAACATCTGAATGATCCTGCCAGACTAGATGCTATCCTCGATGTGATCCTCAATAATTCAGAGAGCCTCAAATTGGCCACAGTCCAGGAGCCACTTGCAAACAGTGACCACAATACTATCTGGTTCAAAATTACCACAAATGATACAAGAATCAGCTCTAAGACATAGGTACTGTGTTTCAAAGGGGTGGATTTCAGCAGATTATAGCAGGAGGTAAGAAAAAGGCTAGAGTGCATCAAAGGGAGATCAGAGGTGGAAGATATATGGGAATGTAACCCTTATGCGGCGCTGCTCCAAGGACTACTACCCCTGCCTGTTTTCCTAACAATAGATTGAGGGGCCTGGGTTCAAAACTGATAAGTACCAGGGTTTCCCTACCTTCAGTAAACACAATATTTTGGTGCCTCCACTCATAATTATGTGGGTTTTTATCTAGACTGGTTTAGCCTTCTGGGAAGATATAACTACCCACACTCCCACCTAGTGACTGATTACCTTGACATAAACAGTGACCTTTAGCAGCATTCAATAGGCAGTTTGAAAATAACATTAATAATATGCTCATAGTTTTCACACTTACTAACAGGGTCTCTGGTCCTGATGTGTGCCTTGCAACCTGCTGTAAAGACAGTTTGCAATACAGCATGCATTTTTAATACATTTCGTAAGGAGCCTATCACTTTAAACCAAGTAATAATATGCTCATTGATTCAAAGTAACACAGCAAATCAGATTTATTAAGAGGATGTGAACACAGAGAGGGAGCAAATCTAGGCAAATGATTACTGTTCAAAAACCCAGGTTAATAAACACCATTAGTTTAGTCTCTATGATGAGCAGTCCCTTAGCTACTGGGTACCCAGCATATATGCTGGCTGGCCAGAATCATTGGCTGGTGTTGCAGCTGACATTGGGGCCCTTGAAGAAAATGAATATTAAGTTATGCAACGCAAAACAAATTATTTGTACCCATGGCCGGCTGGCCTAGTCTGTTGGAAACTATAGAAATTAAACTGTGATCAATTAGATGATACCATAAGGAAATTAAGGTTCCTGTTGCAGGGAACTACACTGCATTTACTCACTGTACCAGCTGATTCAGGATGGCCTGGAAAAATGAAGACCTGATGCTGGAAGATGCTGTACATGGGGAAACTGGGCTGTCACTACTCACCTCCACTTTATGGTCTTTCCCTGAAGGTGGCCACAACCTGTGATGGTTTTCTGCACAGGGGATGGATCACCGAAGCGGGTCTCTTGCTGGCAACACTAGTGCTGGCACAAGAACAGGGAGCATGGGCCAGATTTGACAAAGGCGCAAGTTCAACAAAGTGTCTCTGGCAAAGTTCAGTTTTTCTGCAGGTGACCCCTCCAGCTGGTAGACAGTTCGGTCAATGGTAAAAGCAGGCTCCCCGCTGGCAATCAGGAGTCACTGTATGGTAAGCCTTGACCCACAATAAATTCAACACATTTACTTCTGGAAACATTAAACTCTCCAATTCCTCTTTTGGTTTCTGGTCAATTTGCAATGTCAGCCAATTCACTGAGCAAACCTCGTATTTTGCAGTCAGACGATTCCTGGCAATTGATCCCCACTTTGGGATGCAGGATGCACACCAGTAAAACTTGGCCTTTTCAGACTGGATCTCCACAGAGCCCACAAACTCCTCAGTGGTTCCAGCTGCAGTCCCAACAGATCACAGGCACCCCTTAACAGCTCTCCCTGAAGTCTGAACAGTCCCTCTTAAATAAAGGCAACATCTTTAAGCTCCAATTGGCTGTCCAAGCCATTTGTAACAGTTCTAGTCCTTTAATTGGTTTGATTTTAGGCACCCAAACTTTGTCCCTGATTATCTCCCATATTCCTTAATACATTCCCAATAGTCTCTGGCTGAAATCCCAGTTTGTGATTTGCTAGCTGGGCTGCAAAATGATGTCTACAGATAAAGAGTCTGAACAATTTATGCAGTCTAACAAGTTCAAAGTTCTATTGCAGCCAGGAAAAAAGTTATTTATTTACAGTTTACCCATTGACAGATAGCCCCAACAGTACTCTTTTAAATGAGCCCATGCTTGTTTAATTATTCCCTGTAGTTTTGCTGTCGCTGCCACCGAAATACTGTCCCCTCAGGCAGCAGCTTATGAATATTAATGAAGTGTACATCTTTACTCATGAGCCCTCTAATATGTCCCATTTTCAAACTCTTTATTTAGTCCCTACAATGGCTTCTCAGCCACATTGTTAAGGTCAACGGCCCCCATTTAACTTAGGAGGGGCACTGGAACCACTGAGGAACTTCCCACTCGACCACAAACTGAGCGGTTGGTACATTAAAGGCACCGCTTGTACCTGTGCGATCCACGCTGCACCTCAGCAATAGCAGGAGATCATGATTTAAAATATGAGCCTGAAACTGGGCTAAAATAACAAAATGGGCTGCACAGGGAACATGGGGGGTACTGGAGGACTTGGACAAGCGGCAGGAAGAGTGGGACGCCAGCAGGCAAGCAGGAGGAAGATGGGAGATACAAGGAGACATGAGGGCAATTAAGGTAAGCCCCCGGGGGGGGTTACAGAAAGATATTGAAGGGGCAACCCTGAAGGCTACCAGGTTCTGCATCAAGATGGTAACCAAGAGAAATAAGCACAAGAGGCCTGTTTGTTTCTCACTCACCTTCAGAGAAGCGATCAGCACCAAAAGGAAAGCCGATGAGAGGTTAAAATGGCACAAGGGGGAAAGGGAGTGGGAGGAATAATGACAGAGCAGCAAGGAGGCCAAAAAAAAAACCAGTAAGAAGTGCAAAGACAAATAAGGAGCTTCAGATTGCACAAGGGATTAAAACAGGGGACAGGCAATTCTTCTGCTATATCAGTGAGAAAAGGAAGAAGGAAGGAGGGATTGTAAGATTATAGGCTGGAGGGAAGGATATAGATAACAACGGTCAAAAGGCAGAAGCCCTTAAGGAATACTTCTGATCAGTTTTTACTAAGGAAAAGCTGTGTCCCTTACCTGACAGTGGTATCAAGGCCTCTGATGCAGGGATACCAAAAATGAACATCCAAGAGTTCAGTACAGACAGAGTCCAGAAGGTCTTTCAGGCATTAAACCTGATAAAACACAAAGCCCTGATGGAATACATCCCAGGGTTTTGAGGGGGCTGGCAGACACGCTGGCAGCCCCCCTGGCATATCTTTTCAATAGGTCACTTCAGACTGGGGTAGTGCCATGGGACTGGAGATTGGCGGATGTGGTGCCTCTTCATAAGGGTGGTGACAGGGAGGAGACAGGAAACTATAGACTAGTTAGCCTTACATCTGTCATGGGTAAACTAATGGAATCCCTAATAAAACAGGATCTGGTAGAATACCTTGACGCTAACAACCTAAACAACAGCAAGCAGCACAGATTTACAGCAAGCAGATCATGTCAGGCTAGCTTGATCATATTCTTAGATCAAGTCACCAAGGAGCTTGGTAAGGGACATGCAGTCAACCTGCTATACTTTGATTTCAGTAAGGCATTTGACACAGTCCCACATAGACACCTTTTAAAAAACTGAAGGACCTTGGGGTGGCAGATTAGATTGTAGGACGGGTAGGAAATTGGCTTGAGGGCAGAAAGCAAAGGGCGGTAGTAAATGGAGTGAAATCTGCAGAGAAGGATGTCACTAGTGTAGTTCCTCAGGGATCGGCCCTGGGACCAATCCTTTTTAACATGTTCATCAGCAAAATGTAGTTGACATCAAAGGTAATATCACCCTGTTCGACGATGATCGTAAACTTAGTGGGAGGGTGGATAATCCAGAGGGCATTAGAGACCTACAGGAAGACCTCAAAAAAATGGAGAAGTAGACACAAATCTGGTAATTGAGATTCAACGCAAAGAAGTGTAAGGTATGTACCTGGGTAGAGCTAATCCAGTAACAAGTTACTGGCTAAATGGGGTCCAACTCAGCTCCTCAGTGGAGGAATGGGATCTGGGGTCATCATCAGAGAAGACCTCAAATAGAAGAATGAATGTAACAATGCATACAACAAGGCCAGCAGATAGAGAGGTGTTACTCCCTCTGTATCAGTCCTTGGTGAGACCTCATCTGGAGTATTGTGTCCAGTTCTGGAGATCTCACCTTAGAAAGGACATTGATAGGCTGGAGGTCATTCAGAGAAGGGCTTCAAAGATGATACATGGCCTTCACTGGTTATCCTACAAGGATAGACTTAAGACACTGAGAACATACTCATTGGAGACCAGGAGAGAAGGGGGGACATGATCGAAACCTTTAAGTTCCTTAAGGGTATCAACACAGTGCCTCACTCAGAGATTTTGACCAGGAACACCAACTCCACTATGCATGGGCATGAATGGAAATTGAGGGGGAGGGGGGGAATTCAGGAGAGACATCCGTAAGTATTTATTTTCTGAAAGGGTGGGGGAGCCCTGGAACAGACTGAAGCTGGAGGTGGTGAAAGCCAGAATGGTGACAAGCTTTGAATACCAGTGGGACTGCATATGGGCACAGTCTAACAGCACTGGGGAGGATACAGGGAAACACTAAGGAGGCAGAACTTTGGACTGACAGAAGGTCACAAGACTTTATATGGGCAGACTAGATGGACCCTGGGTCTTCTTCTGCTGGCACCATCTATGTTTCTATGTGGCACACCATCCACCACTCTGGCAACCTTTGTTCAGTAATGGAATAGGGCTGTTGGGGGAAAGCCAAAGAAAGGAGGATTGACTGTCCACAGACAACTCTCCTCATTTGGTGTTGAGGGACAGTGCATGCCACTGCTTGCCTGACACACAGTGGATGCTGGGTTTCACAACATCAGTGGCTGCCTCTTGAAGGGAGGGTGCAGCCCTAATTACATCCAGTGTCTTCAAGCCATCCACCTGTGCCATAACATGTGTTGCCCACCCTAAGGGACAGAGAAGACAAATCAAGGAAAAATCCTGACCAGCAAGATGATGGCTGGCAATTCCACAGGCTCTGCTTTGCCACCCATTGCACCTAATCACCCACAGAAGTCAGTGACTAGCTGGGGTAAGGTCCAGAACAGTGGGTTAAAGGACTGAGTGTCACAGCCAGAAGGGGGCTGTTTGGCCATGGGGGATAAACATAAAATTGAAATAAAAAGAGGGACCCCAAATACATTAAACTGCAACAGACAAGACAGTTTTATTTAAATGGCACCCAATCCCAGGGGCTGTAGGCCCTCCCAATAAAAAGATCAAAACATTCACTATGCAATGAAATTGCAAACAATAAGAATAAAATTCAGAATTTATTGAAATTAAAATGAAAAAAAAAGATTAAATGGTAGCAGCACCAGACCCCAAACTTTAGAGCAAATAAATGAGTTTTCAGAAGATACTTTAAAATGGTCTAGCAAAGGGTCCTCTCTGAAGTTAAGTCCTTCATTAGTGAATTAGCAGGTTCTCTGATTGTAATATACCATTTTTAGCTTTGTTAATGCACCCAGCTAGTTCATTTGTTGGCAAAAGTATTTCAAATGATTTTCAATTTCTAGTTCTCATTTTAGTTAAAATTCAAGGCTTTTTTGGTCACCATAATAAAACTATTTAAATGATCTTGAATTATAAAATAAGTGTCTAAAAAGTATCTCCAAAGCTGACAACTGATTATGCTAAGACAATAAATCAAGGTTACAAAATTCTCACAAACAAACTCTTGGACAACTTTTCCTATTTGATTCTGTTCCATTCAGCTCAAGTTCTCTTCTTCCTGATTCTTTTAGTCCTTACAGCAATTCTTCCTGGTTTACTTCAGTCCTTACAGCTGATGTAAGATGTGCAAGAACAAGGGGGCACAATTTGAAGATAGATTGGGGATGGCTCAGGGACAACTTGAGGAAGTATTTTCTCATGGAGAGGGTGGTGGGCCCATGGAACGGCCTTCCTGAGGAGGTTGTGGGGTCAGAAACAGTGGGGGAATTCAAGAATGCATGGGACAGCATAAGGCAATTCTAGTGGGGGGGTAGGAAGAAGTAGGCAGTTGGTTAACTAGTATCTGCAGCTTATCCAGTAGGTAGGGTAATGGGCAGATTGGGTGGGCCAAGTGATCCTTATCAGCCATCAAAATCTATGTTTCTATGTTTCTATTCTTCATGGTTTACTTTAGTCCTTTATACATGGTTCCACATCTTCAGTTTTTAGAAGAGAGAGGTCAGCATTTTGCTGGATCAGACACAAAATACTCAAGCACATGGCATAATACCTTCAGTTTACCACTATGGAACTAATACATTTTTTAAAAAAATAAACAGTAGATTTCAAAATGTCAAGTCATGATTGGAAGAGTTTAATAATTTGTATTGTGTTATAATATATGGGAGGGGTAGCGATTTATGTGAGTGAAGGGATAAAGCGTGCAAGGGAAGTGGGGGAGGAGGGTAGAGCAGAGGTCTTGTGGATTCAATTCCATGATACAAAAAATAGAATTCTCAGAATGGGGCTGGTATACAGGCATACCGGTTTACAGGTATACATATATATCAAGGGACAGGGAGATAACAGAGCAAATTAAGAAGGTGTGAGGAAAGGTAACACAGTGATCATGGGGGACTTCAATCTGTCAGAAGTTGACAAATGCAAAAAATAATTTCGCAGACAGAATTCAAGCGAACGTCTGACTTTCGCTTCTGTGAAAGTTCAGAAATCCATTTTCAAACATTTGCAGAAAGTCCGCTTGTGATCACCCTCAACCCAATTGTCCAAAAAAAGCCCTGGTGGCTAGTGGTCTCTCCCCCCACTAATCCCACAAGTAAACCAAATATTTCTGGTGGTTAGCGATCCCTCCTGCCACTATATCACCTGCTCAACTTGTAAAATAAAATGCCAGTCCCAATATCGATCCCTTCCCCCCGTCCCTGCCCCACAGTTCCCAGTCCAACAAATGCCTCCTGGCTAGTGGTCTCTCCTTCCACCCAGTCACCTGCCCAGCCCCAAAGTGTACAGTAACACCCCATCCCTATTTCCATTCATATTGTTTTAAAAAATCCCTGGTGGTCTAGTGGTTTATTTCAATCCCTCCCATCCCAATCCCAGGCCCTGAAAAATTCTTATTTCCTGGTACATGCCCCATGCCCCCTCCCCAGCAGGTGTGCACGCCACCCCTCCCACCCCGTTGTGAACCCCAGTAGCAACCGCAACCTTCAGCTCTCGCCATGGCTGGCCACTCTTTGAGTTGTCAATGAATGAGTGCATTCCTGTACAGGAACACGCTTATTCATTGACAGCTCAGTGGGCAGTCAGCTGTGGCAGAGAGAGGATGGCAGTGCTGGTCACCCACTGGGGTTCATGATGGAAGTGGGAGCAGAGTGTTGGAGCACCTGCTGGGTAGAGGGGAGTGAAGGGTACTAGACCACCAGGAAATAATATTTTTTTCAGGGACTGGGGATTGGGGGGGTTGAAATAAACCACTAGACCACCAGGGATGATTTTTTTAAAACAATACAGACACAGATAGGGATGGGGGGGTGTTATTGTACATTTTGGGGCTGGGCTGGTGATCTGGTGGTGGGGAAGGACCACTAGCCACCAGGGTATTTGTTGGGCTGGGCACTGTGTGGCAGGAGAGTGTGGCAGGAGATGAGAGGAGGGATCAATATTAGAACTGGCATTCTTTTTACAAGTCAGAAGGGTGATCCAGTGGGGGGATGAACCACTAGCCACCAGGGATATTTGGTTTACTTGTGGGATGGGGGGGAAGAGTGCCACTAGCCAGCAGAGCTTATTTTTAAGGGGAATTTCTGAAGTTTCCACCAAAACATTCATGGAAGTTTTCTGATCCACCACACATGGAATCTCAGAAACCTCTGTGAAAGTTCAGTGATTTTCACGGAAGTTCCACAAAGGTGGAAAATCCCAGTTTTGCCAACCCCTAGCCAGGAGTGGATTGGGGTACCTCAACCACCTCGAGTGCTAGGGAACTGATACTCCTGGAAGCCTTCCAGGACAACTTCCTGGCTCAGATGGTTACCAGGCTGCCTAGGTTGGGAAATACACTTGATCTAGTACTATCAAATGGGGAGGCTGTAAGGGAGGTGGGGGTGGAGGACCCGCTGGCTGGAAGTGGCAATCACTCAGTGTGGTTCATGCTCAACATGAGCAGGAAGCAGTGGGTACAGGGACCAGGGTGACTGACTTCAGACGGGCTGATTTTGGAAGGAAGGGTAAAATCTTAGGGGAGCAACTGACAGGAATTCAGCCACACTGGGATGCGAACCAGAATTGGGAAAAACTCAAATTGGGGCTTTTGGACAGTACTGAGACCTGTACCAAATCACAGAACAAAAAGGGAAGGTCTAAAAAACCAGGCTGGATGAGTAGGGAAGTCTTAGAAAAGGTGAGGGCAAAAAAAAGGCAGCATTCTGGAGATAAAAGAAATATAGGAAGGGGAGGATAGGGAGTAGTACGTGAATAAGTTACCATGGGAGTCGGGGCAGCCAAGGCTTCCAGGGAATTGAGGCTGGCACAGGGCATCAAGGACAGGGAAAAAGACTTCTTCAGATACATATGGGAGAGAAGGAGCTGCAAGGACCAGATAGTGAGGATCAGGATGGACGGGGGTTGGACAGAGAAAGGGGTGGAACAGGTAGAAGCACTAAATGAGTACTTCTGTTCTATATTCATAAAGGAGAAGGGCGGTCAACTACCACAGGGGGTTGGAAGGGTGTAATGGATGGGGTGATCACATAGGGCAGGGTATTGAAAGGTCTAAGGGCTCTGAGGGTGGATAAGGCACCAGGACCAGAAAGCATACATCCCAAGGTGCTGAAGAAAATGGCAGAGGTTCTGGCTGGGCCACTGGCGGACCTATTCAATACCTCCCTGGACACATGGTGCATACCACATGACTACAGGATGGCCCACATGATGCCCCTCCATAAAAGTGACACAAAGGATGAACCAGGAAATTACAGACCAGTAAGCCTAACATCCATTGTGGGGAAGCTGATGGAGACAATCCTAAAGGAGAGGCTGGTGACCTTTCTGGAAGACAATGGGCTCCATGATGGTCATCAATATGGGTTTGTCTCAGGAAGATCCTGTTGGACTTAACTAGTTGAGTATTATGACTGGGTAATAAGGGAATTGGGTAAGGGCCACATTGTGGATGTCATATATTTGGACTTCAACAAGACCTTTGATTCAGTGCCACATGGAAGTTTGGGAGAAAGTTGAGATACATGGGTTGGGGACTAAGATGGTTAAATGGATCAAGAATTGGCTACAGGGAGACAGTAGAGGGTAGTGGGGGGGGAAGCTGTCATGTCCAAGAGCTGTGACGAGCGGGGTTCCACAGGGATCAGTACTGGGGCAAGTGCTGTTTGGGATATTTATAGCGGACATCTTGCATGGCATGAGGAATAAGATCAGTCTGTTTGCCGATGGCACCAAGCTGGGGACAGTGGTGGACAACACAGCAGGATGGCAGGGGCTGCAGGACGATCTGACCACACTGAAGGAGTGGTCGGAAGCATGGCAGTTGGGGTTCAATGCTAAAAAGTGCAAAGTACTGCACTTCAGAGCAAAGAACCCAGGGAAGGGTTACCAGTTGGGAGGAGTGCAACTAGATACCACTGAGAAGCAAGGGTTCAGTTAACTAAATTTTTGGAGCATTTGACTTACAAAAATAAGGCAAACACTTCCAAAATAAGGGGGAGAAGTCACTGACCTCCAGATGTAAAACAAAAACAAAAAAAATAGATAACTTCAAAAACTGTAGGCATGGATATCAGAAATTATGGATTTTTCTAAAAGAAATTGTATTTTATCACTAATATGGTGTATTAACATGTTAAATTGGTCAGCTGAGATAGCAGTGAGCACTGGGATGATACTGCTGTTGTTAATGCAAATACTAGTCCACAGAGAGCAATTCACTCACCCGTGTCCTGGAAACTTAAAGAAAATGACCCGGCACAAAAGTGCTGTTAAATTTTTCTTTTAATCAGTCCATCAAGCATACAGCAACCAGAGCAATACAAGAAAGGTGGTGCAGGCACACACCAGTTCTTATGTTTTGCCAGTCACTACTGGCTTCATCAGAGATAGTGAACATACATAATTAGTGGGTTTATATACACATGACCCCAAATTTAAACAGTGCATTTATCCAATCAAAAGGCAGTAAGGGCTCAAATGAATTGATTATCAGATTTAACCCTTACACGGTGAAATAACATCTAATGACATATAATAAAGCAAAAAGTTATAATACTAATCACATACTATGTTATGCAGATTAGAAAATATTGCATTCATGTTCTCTTCACTCAAAATGCAGACAAATCATCAAAACTATTTCTTCATCACACACCAAGGGAACCTTTGAGAACAGCAGAAAAAGGGGAAAATTAATTAAATTTAATAGAAAAAAAATCTAACTTCACCCTCACTTATAATCCTTACTGAATAACACAATCTGTTATAACATATGTTTTTTTACTGCATCCTACCTAGGAGGTATTGATCCTCGGGGGTGGGGATTGTTATTTGTGTTATGGAGAGGGGGGAGATGTTTTGTTAACTCACAGAATACTGGGTGCAAGGAATCAAGGATTGCCAAATAGCAACTAGTTACATCCTTTTAAGCAAAAATGGTTTCAATTCAGTTTTATCATTTAAACCTGGGAATTTCATGGCACCCAGTTTGTATATCCTTCTTTGTTCCATCTTATTTAGAATTGCCTCGATGTCCCATCCCCTTGCATGTTTCAATATACATTCCAAACCAATAGCTGAAACTTTGTGGTTTTCTTTCCGTCTGCAATTTTTAATTTGTACTGCCATTGCATATTCTGTGTTTTGATTTTTAATAGCCAGAATATGCTTGTTTGGTCTCAATCTCAGTTTCCTTTTTGTTCTCCCAATGTAGAACCTCCCACATGTGCAGGTCTGTTTGTACACCACTGCTTCTGTGTTGCAGTTGATGTTACTGTTAATTGCCTCTGTGGTATCAGTTCTAGGGTTAAAAAAGACATCAATTTTTTTTTATGCATCACATGACATGAACAAAACCCACAGGGTTTGATCACCCTTTAGTAGTGTGTTTTTTGGTGTCAGTTCTCCCTAGGTAGCTCTGAGTTAGAGAATCCTTTAAATTGGGTCTCCTCCTATAAGAAATATGGAAGGGTTTCTCAAACAGTTCTTTAAGTGGTGTAAGTCCCCTAAGGATCTGCAAATTATTCTTGACTATGTCAGTAACCCCTTTACTGCCCCCTCCAAATGTGGTAACAAATGTGAGGGTGCCATCACCTGCTAATTGTAGTTCCTTATGGGAGAGAAGGTTGTCTCGAGGTAGGGAATCAACAGTCTCCCTGGCTGAGGAAATATCTTGCTCAGAGTATAATCTTTCTCTGAATCTGACTGTAAGTTCATCTGCCCTCATATTATAGAGTTCCTCATTTCCACAAGTTCTGCAACCCACATGAATTGCCCTTTGGGCAAATTTCTGACCACATGGCTAGGGTGGCAACTCGTGGCCAGCAACAGGCTATTGCAATCTGTTGGCTTCTTAAACAAGTCAGTCAGTAGTGAGTCATCATTTTTTTGCTTCTTAATTGTTACATCTAGATAGTTAATCTCAGCCTGACTGGCTGTGATTTTGAACCTCAAGTTACAATTACTACCCTCCAGATATGCAACAAAGGAATCAAGTTCATCTCTGTTTCACCTCCAAATCCAAAACACATCATCAATGAAATGCTTAAATACATAATTTTTTTCCATAAGATGGGTTAACTGCAGCATTAAACACATACATCTCCTCCCACCTGGCTAAACATAAATTAGCCAGGCTGGGGCCTAGAGTGGCCCCCTACGCAGTCCATTTAACCTGCTTGAAGTACCATCTCTGTCATGCTGCAAATCATGTTTATGTTAGCCTGTGGGAGATTTGTAAGTTCAAGCAGAGGCAATAGAACAGAGTCTGCTTGAACTTGCAAATCTCCCACAGGCTAACATAAACATGATTTGCAACATGACAGAGATGGTTCTTAAAAATAACATCTTTATGTTTCAAGACAAAATATTCAAGCAGATTAAAGGGACTGCCTTGGGGGCCACTGTAGCCCCCAGCTTGCACCACTTTTCCTGTATTGCACTGGTTGATGGACTGAGTAAAAGAAAAATTTAACAGCAGTTTTGTGTTGGATCCTTTTCTTTAATTTCCCAGGACAGGGGTGAGTGTGTTGCTCTTTATGTTAAATTGATCCTTTCTAGAATATTGACTTCCACAAGTGGGATCCTTGAAGTATTCTGACTTCCAAAAAATTGGAAAAAACTTCCAGATTTTGACTCATGAAAGTTTTAGACTTCCACTAAAAATAATTTAACTGAACTCCTGCAGAGGAGGAAAGGGATCTAGGGGTGGTTGAAATGGGGAAAATGAACAATACAGAGCAGTGCAGGAAGGTGGCACCAAAGACCAACAGGATGCTGGGATGTATTGCAAATGGAATCTCCTCCAGGAGCAGGGAGGTGATCCTGCCTCTCTACAGGTCACTGGTCAGGCCACACCTGGAGTACTGCATGCAGTACTGGTGCCCATATCTAAAGAAGAATGTAAGATTACTGGAAGGGGTACAATACAGAGTGACTAAGATGATCCAGGGATTGGAGGACAGGCCATACGAGGAGATGCTGAGTGAGTTGAATGTGTACTCCCTGGAGGAAAGAAGGGATCGGGGGGATATGATTGAGACCTTTAAGTACATAAAAGGGATAAACAATACTGAGGGGATATTTAAACTAAGGAGGGGGAAGGACATGAGAGGGCATGGTCTTAGATTGTAGGGTGGAAGATATAGGAGGGAAATGAGGAGACACTTCTTCTCAGAGAGGGTTGTGGTGAAAGGAACACTCTGTTGGAGGAGGTGGCATCCTGTAGGACACTGGGTAGTTTCAAAAGGGGAAGGGACAGGGTGAGAGTTAGGGTAATTGTGAAGGAGGAAAGGGGGTAGGGCAGCTGTAAGGTAAGGGTGCTAGCTGGACACTCAGGTAAACTTGCTAGACCTTGTGGCCTGTTTCTGCTGGCAAATTCATATGTTTGTATGTTCATATATATTTTATACTTGACAAATACAAAGCAATACAATGGAAACTGCCTATGTCACCTCTGGCACTAGGTTTAAACCAGAAAGACATGAAGAGCGCTGCCCAGAACAGCAGAGCAACAACGGTACCTGCATGAACAGCACCAGTAA
The DNA here is from genome assembly GCA_016271365.2 of Neoceratodus forsteri. NCBI lineage: Eukaryota > Metazoa > Chordata > Ceratodontiformes > Ceratodontidae > Neoceratodus > Neoceratodus forsteri. The sequence continues at coordinate 574,180,792 of CM057449.1, read as the reverse complement.
AAACACAGTGAGTATCACTGTCAGTGCCACAGACCACAATGCTCAATCATGTTTTTGCAGGGGGTCATGTTTTTGCATGACATCCTGCACCTCCACCTCTACAATAATCAACTCCGAGGGGGAGCTGGATCACAGCGAAAGTTAAAACTTGTGGGGTGGGTCTGTAAGATGGGACTTTGTAAAAGTATGCACTCCTGTCTCATAGACTAAAACTTGGAAACCAGAAACAGAACACTAGTCTCCAGATCCACATTGACTGAGCTGCTCTAAGTTAGCCCTCTCCACCAAGAGAGCAGTTTGGTGAGCCACCAACTTTTTTTGGCTCTTCTCTTCTTCCTCCTGTCACTCCATGATGGTTACAAGGGTAGCGGTAGCTGCCGTTCACTATCCTACTCCTGTCACTGTCCTTGTTTTGCTCTTTATACAGTGCTGTTCTTCACATGCACTGTTCAGGGAATGCTCTTCTAACCTGGTACTGTCACGTCCTAGTAAAATTTCACTTTAGTACTTTTTATTAAAAGTTTAACTTATTCCATTAGTTATTCAGATATTTAGAATAAACAATATGTAGTCTTCAAAAATTCCAATCAGCTACCGACTCCTTAATCATTTAAATGATTAAAAATTAATATACATTATTGCAATAATGCTTTATTACTAGACAACTGTCATATCAATTTACCTTGACCACGTGTAGCTTTAATGCTTAATTAATTTTAAAACCTTTAGGATTCTTTTTAAAAGAAAAAAAAAGATGCAAGCTCAATAAACTTACTTGTAGTTATGTGAATTAAATAAATTACAATAAAGAAAGAGGTCCATTTCTCCAAGTATTTGTACTTTCTGCACTCTGCTCTGTTCGGCTTCAGACTTTCAAGATCAACAAAACCTCCAAGTTCTTATTCTCAGTAAATGTTTCTGTTAGGCTGGAACCACCAGACATGTCAAACAAACTTGGGTTTGATAGTTTGTGATGTGTATTCCAGCTTGATTTTATCAGCTGTGCTGTCAGGGGTAATTCACGAGATGCAATATAAAGCTAACGCTAGCTGCTACTATTGCTGTGTTTGATCACCACACTACAGAGAATCAAACAGAAATAAAATCTCTTGCAGAACTTCTCGACAGTACGGCTTAGCATTTCAGCTATATCCCCTTACTGACCACTGGTGTAAAATGCTAAGTTCTTTTTCACTTCCAGAATGATGTCAGAAAGATGGACTACATGATTGCTGCTACTGTGGGTTATTGGTTGCTTTGAACCAGACCCTTATCCAAATATGACCTTAGCATTCCAGCTATACCCCCTTACTGACCACTGGTGTAAAATGCTAAGTTTGTATACGCTTTTAGTGTGATGTCAGAAACACAGACCACATGATTGCTCTTATGGTATTACTGTTGGTTACTGATGCTTTGGACCAGATCCTTATTCAAATAAGATACCAAAGGCAGCACAAGGAGAAATAGAATCCACACTGAGGTTGGAGTTTTATTTAAAGTTTATACTTATATTTAATCTTTTGTTGTGTTTCTGATTTATTTATTATATTTATAATATGCCTGATGTGCTAAATAACATAGTTGCGAGTGCGCAGATTAATCACTAGCCCACCACAGTCAATCAATGCTACACAGTGTCAGGTAAAAATCAGTTGTCAATAATTCAAACGTTGGTGGCTATTCTCTGTGGGTTTTTACATGTAAAGTTTGTAGTACGATGGATAAACAGATCTATGCTATGAAACCAAACCACAACAGGAAAAAAAAAAAGGAAACCTTCCATTCCCATCTATGGCACAACTTACCATGACTATTCTGTGCTAGGGGAAAGCCAATGTGAAGCCCATGACAGCTCATGGAGCTGTTAGGCGAGCAAGCTGTTAACTAGCTCTGGGGTTCTGCTCGCTTTTGTTGTCCTTATGAACACAAATACTTAGCACTTTAAAACACAATTTTTATATTACAAAATAATAAAAAAACACAAAAATGGTATACAGAGGAAGATTTTTTATTTATTTATTTATTTATTTATTTCATTTATTTGTTCTAGGATTACAAATACCTTTGAGCCGAGGCTCTTTTACAAAGGTTCCACGTCATTGGTACAATTGAGACAATCATAAGCAAAGATAACAGTTTATAAAATAAAAAAAAAATCATAGTCTTGTAGATGAAAAAAGAACAATAAGGTGAAACTCTGGGGAGGGGAAAGGGAAAGGAGGAGGGTGAAATCAGGGAGACTAAGTGGATGGGTGAAAAGGGGAGGTAGGTTGGGGGGACAGAGAGAGGAAGGGTGGAAGGCGGATAAGAATAGAGGCAGTGCAGCCGGGTGGCATTTGTCATGGGCCAGCAGGGGAGGTGAAGATAGGAGGGAGGGTGCTGGCAAAGTGCAGGAGTAGATGTGGATCCAAAAAGGGCATCTTCAGCTATGGAACCAAAAGACATGTTTAGCCACAACAGTCACAGAGGTTGGAGGCAGTGAGTGTTAGGCAGAGATGAGTCTTAAAAGTACTGAGCGATAGTGAGGATGAGATGTCACTGGGAAGACCGTTGTACCAACTTGTGGCCCGGTAAGCAAAGGATCTTTGGCCTTGTGTTGTGCGGCAATGCGGGACTTGCAGAAGCTGAGGTTTCGATCCCCTGGTATGTCGGGTGTGGATTCTCGGTTGTATGAGGGCACAGACTCCGGGGAGGCAAGGCCCAGCAAGATTTTCTTAGTAGTAATACAAGTTTGGTGTTTTATTCGATCAGCAAGATTCAACCATCCAGTTTGAGAATAGAAGTCACAGGTGTGAGTTAGGCGTTGGGAGCCAGTGACAAGTTGACAGGCCTTGTTGAGGGCGGTGGATACATGTTTGAGTGAGGTGGTTGTAGCAGAGCCGTAAATGATAATGCCATACTCAATGATGGATATGATGGAGCTCTGGACAGCGACAGCAAGGTCTTCAGGTGTCAGGTGTTTCCTATGATGGAATAGCAGGCCTAGCCGGGAGTTAGAGGCTTTGGCGACATGGTTGATGTGGGCAGTGTAGGAGAGGTGAGGGTCAAGGGTGATCCCGAGGTATTTAAAGTTTTTGACCTGTTCCAGTGCGTCACCTTGTCTGTTGATAACGGAGAGTTGGAAGTGCTTATGTTTATTATGGGAGCTGCTGAAGATCATGGCCTTTGTTCTTTTTTTTTGATTAAGGATCAGTTTGTGCTTTGTGAGCCAATTCTCAACCGAGGAGAAGCCGAGTTGGAGATTTTCTTGCAATTTCTTCGGGTCCTGGTGTGTGGCAAGGATTACTGCATCATCTGCATACAAAGTGATATGTTCAGTGCAGGAGTCCAGTAGGGTGTTAAGGAACAGGCTGAAGAGTAGGGGGCCCAGTATTGAACCCTGGGGGACTCCAAAGAGGACAGGTTTGGAATCAGAGTGCACATCTCCAATTTTTACACACTGGGTGCGGTTTTCAAGATAGCTTTTGAACCAAGAGATTGAATCATTGGAGAGACCAGCATTTTTTAGTTGGCTCAGTAGGAGCGAGTGGTGGACAGTATCGAAGGCTTTGGTCAGGTCGATGAAAATAGCACCAGTTAGTTGTCCATTGTCGAGGGAGCTGTGAATGGAGCTGGTGAATTCGAGAAAGGCAGAGGATGTACTATGACCTTTTCTAAAGCCATGTTGCTGTTTACAGAGAATATTATAATTGTCCAGATGCTCGGTAAGTTGGTCCGCTACTATACGTTCCAGTGTCTTCGATAGGGGAGGCAGAATGGAGATACAAATTGAAAACCAAGTCAAGCACTAAGGAAAGCTGCTCCCAAGAAAAGGCAAAGACAGGCAAGAGATGGTACAACACAGGGTAACCAAAATGATTCAGGACTAACAGGGCAGATCTTTTGAGGATCAGCTTAAGGTTATGAACATGTATTTATTAGACCATAAGGGAGAGGGGAATTATGATAGAGTACGGCAAATAAAATGCACTCAAAGTACTTAAAGTAAAACAATGTCTGAAACAAACACATGCAAAAGGTGCAAAATATATTGTTATATAAAGGTAATGCACAAATGGGTCACAACCTCAGTGATAAAGTATAAATATAGTGCATCTCCAGAAAATCAAATCAGTGCCAAATTACTGCCAAGGCAGTACAAAGGTACAATGCAGTACATAAAGATCCACCAGGCACCCCAGCACATTGGCTTCAAATGAGCCTTCCTCTGAGGAACCATTTCACTTACTTTGGCAATGATTTCATTTTCTGGAGACTCACTGTAATTGCACTTTGTTGCTGAGAGTGTGACCTATGTGGGTGCTAGCTTTATGATACAATAACCTTTGTACCATTTGCATTTTGTTGTGTCAGCTGCTGTTTTACTTTAAGTATTTTGAGTGCATTTTCATTTGCTGTTCTCTGTACTCTTAGGGCTAGCCACCCCAGAAGTTGCACTTTTCCTGTTGCTGTAGCGTAGCTGCTTCTTTTGGTGTTGTTGAGTTATGACAAAGACCTTCATGTTCCTGAAAGTAATGAACATGGTAGATTGTGGGGAAATATTCAGCAGGACTGATGAATCAAGAACATGGAGTATGAGTGGAAGCTGTTGGGGGGGTGGGATTCTGCAAGGATATGAGAATGTTTTATCTACAGAGAGAGATGATAATCCTGAAACAGCCTACCAGCAGAAGTGTGTGTAGGGGAAGGGGCACAAGAACCATTAGTGGTTTCAGACATGGCTAGGAATGAGTAAAAGGCTTAATATTTTCACAGGGGGAAATGAGTTAAGCAAGGAGCAAGGGGAAGGAGTAGGGCAATAACCCCACTAGACAGTAGGTTCTAGGGTGGTATAGGGTAAAACAAGGCAAACTAGATGGACCAATAGTCTTTTTCTGCAGACATTTTCTATGTTTCTCCTCTTATTCTTAGCTTTTGCTGTTATCTTAACCGAATACTCCTTTATTTTCCCAGGTCTGGGTGGACATCACCTTATATGAGATATGCATCCTTGCTTTTTATTTAAGTATTGAGTTCCCTCATGCAGAACCTCTGGTTCTTTGTTTCTTCTCCTCAATTTCCTCTTGTTTAGCTTTTCAGATCCCTAATGGATTCCCCATGTCCTCAGGACTCCCTGATGCCACTGGAGTAGGTAATTCCTTATTCAAATTAATTTTTCCTCCATCACTTTGTAATCATGACACTCTCACTATTAAAATATTTTTCAACTTGAGCCTATTGGAGGAGGACCTTATTTTCAAATGTTTAGGTAGAGTTTTGTAGTTTATTATCTGTTTAAGCAACCTTTTATGTAAATTAAAACTACCGCTTAACTAATAGGGCCCTATTAGTTGAGCAGTGGCTGTCATTTATATCAAGAGTTTCTTAAACCTATATAAAACTGTTTTGAAAATGTCCCCCTAGACTTCAGTGGGGTACACCCCCATGCTCTCCATGGTTTGACATCTCAAAACATCTGAGCATGAGAGCAGGGGTGGCAGACAAGGAAGAGGAAGACATCATCTGGCCATCTGTTCGGCTCAATTTACAATTACTTCACTCCCAAAATGGACTACTAAAATGTTCTTTTATTACTTAAAGGACTTTTACCAGCATAAGGTAATGGGCTAGGCTATGAAATAAGCAGTGGAAGGAATCTCAGAAATTCACTCTAACCACTGTAGCAAACCTTAGTTAATGATACACCACCACTGCATTCGAGCTTCTGTGGTCCATCTCCTTTCTAATGCAGAGCTTGCAAACAGAGCGATCACCAGCATCACAGGCCATGGATCCAAGACCAGCCTCTTTGACTACTGGTTTGCAAGCAGCCAAGACAGGAAAGAGTGGAGTGCTATCCTGGGTGGCAGCAAAAACAGAGGAGCAAGCCAGGACCAAAAAAAGGAAGGTGGAACCCCAATCTTCAACTCTTCCTTGCCACCTGCAGGCACCAGCACCAGTGCAGAAAGCACCTTTCAGCCTCTGAACCACAGCTTTTTTCACTCCTATTATCTTCCTCATGTAGAACAAATAGTAAGCTCAGTTTGATATTTTTTCCCACCCCATCATCTGAACCTGCAATGTGCATGTTTATTTGCATTTTTTTGTTTTATTTTTGGATTTAAAGAGGGACTATTTTTTTCTATCAAATATTGAGAACTCCAATAAATTTGATTCTGGACTATTTTTCCTTTAAGACATTGAAAAATCCAATAAATGTGATCTATTTGCTTGCACTGGGTGAGAAGTATTGGCTATACCTGCCCTTCCAGAGGCCATAAAGCCCTCTGTATGCAGTGTCAGCCTCATTACAGCCCAAAGCAGGCAGGAATAGCTCAATACTGCCCAACCTGTTGGGAGTTTTTGCTTGCATCTTACATGCCAATGTCATTCTTCCTCAGGAATCGGTCTAGTCCTGCTTCAAAAGCTTGAACGCTGCCCCGTGTCCACAACCTCACTGAGTAGAATATTTCATGTGTGAGCCACCCTCTGTGCACAATAGTGCTTCCTAATGTTCCTTAAATTCTACTTCCCTCAGTTTAGGGGTATCTCAATTTCTGCTTGCATTCACCAACTGAAACATCTGTGTATGGGCCACCTTGTCAATATCTTTGAGTATTCAGAAAAACATGATCACCTCCTCCTCCTCAGTCTTCTTGTTTTTCAGGCTAATTACAGAAGTTTTGATACAGTATGCTCACTCTTGCCTCATAGTTTTTGCTTCCTATATCATTAATCAGCATAATTTCCCTGTGATGAATCCTCTCAATCTGTTTCATAACTTTTTTGTTCTGTGGTGACCACAACTGAACACAGCTCTCCAGGAGCAGTCATACCAAGTCCATTTGTAAAGTGAGGTGCACCTCACTTGACCTGCTCTTTACTTCTCTTCTAATACATCTCAGCATTGCATCTGCCGTCTTGACTGTGGAAGCACGTTTCCTGCCTGGCTTCAGTTAATGGTCTACACTTACCCCTAAATCATTTTCCTTGGCTGTATTGTTATCGGTAATGGTTACAACAAACGCAGTGTGTGAGTGACTCAGATTCCTTACCCTCAGTTGCAGTTGCAGTAGTAGTATTTGTTTCTTTGTGGCACTCTTCCCCAGAGGCTGAGGGCACTACTACATAAAATAGGGCATAACTATAGTCATATCTATACCTCAGTCAATCTAAAATATAGATATAAATGGATAATAAGACTAATAAATAGTCTAAACACTTAATAAAACATTAAAAGGGGATATAGATGTTATCGGTCCACCCCATATTTTGCTGAAATAAGTATATTTTCAGGCTCCTTTTGAAGGCCTCCTTTGAGTTGGCCCCCTACCCCTCAAACACTAGGTAGGGAGTTCTAAATGACTAGGCAAGCTACTTCAAATGCTTGGTAACCTGACATCTTCAGCCTAGACCTTGCACTATCAGGAGGCCCTCCTCAGTGGAGCAGAGTGGGTCAGAGAGCACATAAGTATGCAGGAGTTCAGCAAGGTAGCCTGTGCTCAATCTGTGTAGGGTCTTATAGGTCAAAAGGCCCAATTTAAAAGAGATACACCATCTGACTGGCAGCCAGTGCAGATCATACAGTGCCAGTGGAAAATGGCACAATGTTAAAAGGCCTATCAGTAACCAGGCTGCTGCATTCTGCAGCAGCTGCAGGTATTGTAGCATACTTCTACTGACCACAAGGTAAAGAGCATTGCAATAGTTGAGTTTTAAGGTCATGAACACATGCACCAGTGTGGCCAGGTCACCAGGCAGGATAAGGGACCTATTCTAGCTGATTTTCCATAGATGGAAAAGGCAATTCTGGACTATTGCTGACACTTGAGCCTCCATTGTCTGCCCCTTGTCCAGAACGACACCCAGATTTTTCACCTTGGTGGTGGCTATCATCCCAGAGGGACCAAGCCGAAGTCTGGTCTGTCCACCTGTAGCCATCACTTCCCCCCCTTCCCTGTGGCCCTGCTCAATCACCAGAACTTCATTTTTTTCTGGATTAAGCCTCAGCCAGCTTGATGACAGCCAATCTTGGATCTCAGCCAGGAATCTATTAAACAGGTCAACTACACGCACTGTCCTGGGTGCAAAGGATGTTAACAGCTGGACATCATCTGCATAGCAATGAAACCCTAGCCCATATTTCCTAACGACCTTACTCAGGGGCAGCATATAAACCACAAACAACATGGGTGACAGGATGGAGCCCTGGGGTACACCACAGGACAGAGCCACTGGACACAGTGAAAATCTTTCTACCACTATCCTCGGGGTTCTGTCTGCCAGTCCAGAAAGCAGCTCATGGTCCAAAATATCAAAAGCGGATGAGAGATCTAGATGGAAGATTATTGACCAATTCCCCTATCTCTTGCCCTGAGCTGTCATTATGCATCTGGACAAGTGCAGTTGCAGTGCTATGCCTAGACCTAAATCCTGACTGGAGAGGATCAAAGATGTCAAAGGCTGCAGTGTGCACCTCAAGCTTCAACATAACTTTCACAATAATCTTTACCAAAAAAGGGAAGGTTAGAGACCAGACAGTAATTTGCCAAAACCTCTAGGTCCAAAGTTGATTTCTTCAGAAGACACATTACCAGAGTGCATATAAGTGCTACTGGAAAGCACCTCTCTGATAAGGAGCACCGGACAATCTAGATGAACACCAGACCCAGTTGTCCGACACAAGCAATGAGTAATCTCATCAGACCTGGGGCCAGATTGCAAATTGTTGGTCACAGCTCTGAGATCACCTCACATATATTTTCCATCATCACTGGCTGCAACTCCTCACAGGACCACTGACTGCATCCCTAAGAGACTTCCCACTGCTGGGCTACCCCAGCCCAGTCTGAGTAATTCCAGCCCTGATAGAAGACAACCTATCTGAGAAGAACCATGCAAACTCCTCACATTTCATGAGTGTGAAAGCTCTTATGGGCTCCAGACAGGTCAGGTGAAGAAGCCTGTCTAGAGTTTAAAAGAGGTGAGCCGGTTGGTTTCTTGAAGTAGAAATCTCTCTCGACAGAAAATCTGCCTTTTTCTGAGTAATTGACTTCTGATATTCCTTAAATTGGGACATCAGAACTAATTTGTCCTCCAGGGCCTTGGACCTCCTCCAACAAAGCTCTAACCTTTGTCCCCCAGCCTTCAATGCCCTCAATTCACCATCAAATGGTGAGCTGAGGTACATCACCAGGGAACATACATGAAATGCTACAATGTGATCAAAGGCCTCAGTGACAACCCTGTTATATGCTTTCACTGCCATCTTTGCACCTCAAGCACAAGCAGCCAACATTTCCAAGGTATCCAGAATCACCTTAAGTCCATCTGGGCTAATCCCTCTCAAAGGACAATATTGAACCGCATCCACAGGGGACATACTACAAGTGGGTGCACTGCAACTGAACCTGATAGTGCAGTAACCTCCTCTTACTCACATTCCAGTATATTTAAACCCCTTTTCTCTTGCTGTGCCCCTAATTGGTGCAGGTTCACATGCAGTGCATTTCTTTCTTCTCCTGTGTTCACTCTTCTTGCCAAATTAATGTCATTAGGAAACTTCAGCAGACTGCAGCTGAGCCCCTATTGGGTAATTAATAACTATGTTAAATACTGTACCAATGGATCCAGTTCCGACCCTTGAGATACTCCACCTGGTACATCTCACCACCCTGAGCGGTGATCATCCACAACAACTCTCAGCTTGCTACCAGTTAGTTAATTTGCTATCTTCCTCTTGCATACCACTTAACCTTTTGTCACTGAAATGAGAGACAATGAGAGACATCGACACTCATAATGTGGGACACATACTCAGACATAGGGATAGCAGCTCAGAACACTGTGCAAACCAATTCCCATGCACTTGAATAATTTTTATTTTATTTAGCACTTTAAAATGTTATACAATTCTGCTTTAAAGCCTGAATTTACAAAGGATTCTTTGTGTGGACATTAACTTATCCATGAGAAACAGGCATGGAACAAATCAATTTTGAGGGGTAAAATAAGAGGTATCCCTTGTAATCAGGGACAGTGGAGAGGTATGACCTCTTGTACATTTTGGGGATTCATTAGTGTGCATTCTACATGCATTTTCCATGCAGTACAATGACAAAGGTCTTGCTCAAAGCAGCAGTGCAACACAAATGGTCAAACATTTGACCCTAGACTTTTTCACTGTCATAAACTGCAGACATCTTTCAGTTTTATTTGGTGGCAAAATGTTCTAGTTCCAGCAAAATGTGAGTATTTTATCAATGTTTAAATTTAAGGTTTTTTTTCTGAAGAAAAAAATGTGGCCATTACATTTGCCTTAGAAATACTATTGTAAACCTCATAAGGGTTAGGAGTAAGAACATAAAATAAACTTACTGTATGATTCGCAGCATAGTACATAAATAAAATAAATAATAAAATAGACTCAACAGGTGTGCTAATATATTTAGTAATAGGAGCTGAAACTAGCTGTTTTGGGGGGAAAAAAACTTTTTTGTTGCACTGCTGCTGTAAGTCCAAATAAGACTAGTTCATTGCAACTGAGAATGTCTTGAAAAAGAAATATTTACTGATGGAGAGTGCTGGCCACAGAGCAAATGTACTCCCCTCTGCAGGTCAGCCACAGTGTAGTAGGGTTAGCTGCAAAGGCAGACACTTCAGTCAGACTACTTATTGGCAAAATGATGCTGTTGCTGTTGTATCCTGCAAAATATAGAATAGAACAGGAAAAAGGTAAATCTGGGGGTTAAATAATTGTTTCATCAATCAGTTCTCTTAGCTTAGGAAACATTTTATATTTTTATAAGAAATTATGTGCAGAACATGTCCAGAGTAGCTCATTTACCTAATAAGAGTTAACTGCCAAAGCTGTTTATTAAAAAAAGGAAAGAATAAGAAAATCACTGATGCAGCTCCAAAACTGAAAAAAGTGGTGCATGAAATATTTTTTGCTTCAACAAAGAATCCATTAGTTTTTTGCAGTCTCTTTACACAATTTGTCCTGATTCAAAACTTGACAAAGACAAAGACTTTTAATCTTTTTAGAAAAAGCATTCCCATTTACCTCATTCTTTGTCCTCAATGGAAATATTCTGTTTCAGATTTCCGTTTTATTGCATTTTTTTGTTAAAGTTCACATTGTTCAAACCTATATAGGAAATTTATTGCTCTTGGGGTTTTCATAAACTCTAAATAACCATAACGTGAAAATGAAACATTAATTAAAGACCCCCCGGAGTCTGTGTTGGAACTGAGATTTTGGCATTTAAGGTCCCTGCACAGTGCAAATTAAAAATGGTGTGACAAACAGTAAGTAATTCTGTGGACAGGGGCTTATAATGGATACCTTAATATTTTCATCTTGAAAAACAGCCTGTCCTCATTTTAACCTGCAAAGAAATGCCCAGGGGCCTGGTTCATAAAATACCAGAGTGCTTAAACACTTTAACAATAATTCAAATGTAAATACAAGCTGAGTTGGAAGAGTTTATGTCTATACTTGTATGCTTTAAGGGAAAGATGGGGCAGGCACAATGAAGGGAAAAATATATTTTCTGCAGAGCCTAGTCAAGCACAATATGACTGGCATCACACACACACACACACACACACACACACCAACACACACACACACTCACACATCTGAATGCCATTACTAAGGACACTTTTTAAGTTAAGCACCTATTTACAGTATTCCAAAGAGCACTCAGTACTAATACTTAGATGTATTGAAGCAGAAGTAGATCAGGTGCCCATTTTACAGTAACTGCTCCCCACTATTCAGTGACACAAGACCACTTCTCTCTGTCCCAAAAGTACTTTGTCTAATTTTTTTTAAACCATTTTTGTATTTTTACTTGTCAAAATTAAGATGGGTAACTTGTTCCAGGGAAGAACTGCTCCATGTGTAAATAATTCCTTTCTTTTCTTTGTTCTGAAACTGTTCCTTTTTATTTACAGGTTATGCCCTCTTGTGCCAGCATTGTCTGTTTTAAATTCCATGTTCAATTTTGCCATTATTTGTCACTTATAATAAACAAAAGCAGCATGTCTCTTCTTATTCTTTATTTTGGTAGCATTATAAGTTCCAATCATTTTAATCTTTTCTTATATTGTAATTCTTTCATTCCCTAAATCATCTTTGTAGCCCTCTTCCGTGCCCTCTCCAGACCCTCCCTATGTCTATTAACAAATGATGCTCAGAACAGATCCATAGTCCAAGTGGGGTCTTACTTAGGTTTCATACAATAGTGTAATGAGTGTTTGATTTCTGCTATGAATTGTTCTCCTACCACAACTCAGGACTAGAAATGTTGTGAAGTTAAACTTCACTCGTAATGTTCCAACAAAGTCACCAACTTTGTACTTCATGAAGCTTCACAATGTTTTTCCTGAAATGGTCAATTTCATGGAATATTATGAAAACTTCATCAAATGACTTTACAAGTGAAGTTTTTGTGGAACTTTGTGTCATTGTTGGTGCATTGATGAATTGAAAACCTTACGAAGGCGAATTTTGAAACTTCTCTGGTAAAGTAAAACTTCACATCTATATTAGGCAGCAACAACACAATAAGTCAGCAAGGGATATTTATTTATTTATTGATACAAGGAAAAGAACACTGAATTGAGGCTTAATTCCAGATGCAACCTAGAAGAAGGGTACAGGATGCAAAATTCAGACATTAGATAAAGTGCAATTAATTACAATACTGTGATGATGAATAGTGTGGGACTGTTAAAACAAAAAATATATAAAGTACAGTTTTAACAATTGAATACATCATGCAGGATAAATAAGGAATACAGCATAGGTATTGGGACTGGAAAGAGTTCTAAACTATATATTTACTGGAATTATGATTAGGGACAAACAAAAAACTTGGGGACGGAAAGTAGGTATTCCTCAGCTAAGGTAGGGGTGTCAAAAGGTTCACCTGGGTTGTACCAGGAAAAGGAGGGTGAAAATAATACTTTAGTAGGTGTTTGAGGGAGAAGTTAAGATGAGACCATATGGAGCTGGGAAGACAAGTTATTCCAGAGGGAGGGAAGCTGAAAGCCAAAAACAGAAGGATGGTTGCCCACAGTGAAAGATTTGAGGTGGGGGACAGTAAAGGCATGGGCATCCAAAGAACATACAGAGTAAATGAAGGAAGAAGCAAGGGAGAGGAGAGAGGAGAGATAAGAAGGCAAGGAGGGAGGGAGGAAGGAAGGGAGAACCAGTACTAAGAGAGAAAGGAGGCACAATGTTAGAAATGGCAGGAAGCAAGAGGAGGGAACAAAAGGCTAATGTGGGAGCAATGATGGGTTAGGGGAGGCGAATTCAAGGCAAACAGACAAAGGGTATGAAAAAGAACACCCAGTCTGGCAAGAGATGAATTGGGAGAACCACCACAGAACATATCCACACAACTGAACACCAGTAGGATTATCTTGGTGAGGATGTCATGGAAGACTCAGTGGTAATCAAGATATTGCAATAAAGGGCACTAAGCTTGTGACAGAGTTTTCTGTTGATGGCATCAATCAAGACAGACACTGAGGTCTTTTAAGTGAGAGACAGCTTCAAAAAGGGTATCATCCAAGCTAGTAAAGACTATGTAGGTGAGAGCCTAACAACCTTTGGGCTTGTGCTAAACACTAGACTAGACTAGACCATTGTTTTGGGAGTGATCCTAGAAAGATAGAGACATAGAAACTTAGAATTTGACGGCAGATAAGGACCGCTTGGCAGACCCAGTCTGCCCATTTCCCTACCTACTGGATAAGCTGCAGATCCTAGTTAACCAGTAGCCTACTTCTTCTTACCCCCACCCCCCAGAATTGCCTTATGACTGTCCCATGCATGCTTGAATTCCACCACTGATTTTGACTCCACAACCTCCTCCGGAAGGCGTTCCATGCATCCACAACCCTCTCTGTGAAAAATACTTCCTTAAATGACCTCTGAGCCCCCCTTATCTTCAAATTGTGCCTCTTGTTCTTCACACCTCTTATTTTGAAAGATGCTTCCCTCTTGGACTTTGTTTATTCCCTTGAGGTACTTGAAAGATTCTATCATGTCCCCTCTCCCTTCTTTCCTCGAGGCTATACATATTAAGCTCCTTAAGTCTCTCTTCATATGTCTTCCGGTGCAGACCCTGCACCATTTTAGTTGCCCTCCTCTGGACAGCTTCCATCCTGTCTATGTCTTTGCGGAGATTGGGTCTCCAGAACTGCACACAGTACTCCAGATGGGGTCTCACCAGCTGTCTGTTCAGAGGAATAATAACTTCCTGTTTTCTACTGGTGATGCCTCTCCCTATGCATCCCAGTATCCCCCCAGCCCTCCTTGCTGCCCTCTTACATTGCTTGCCCACCTTTAGGTCATCTGATATGACTACCCCCAGGTCCCTTTCCATTTTTGTTGTTGTTGTTAGTATCTCACCCCCCATTGTGTACTCTTCCCCTGGGTTTTTGTTTCCCAGGTGCATTACCTTGCACTTCTTAGCATTGAATCTAAGCTGCCATACATTTGACCATTCCTTTAACCTTGCCAAGTCCTTCTCATTCTTTCCACCCCACCCTGTGCATCAACTCTGTTGCAGATCTTAGTGTCATCTGCAAGAGACATACTTTTCCTTCAGTCCTTCCAAATGTCTCTTATAAAGACATTGAAGAGGACTAGTCCTAATCTGAACCCTGCGGTGCCCACTAGTAACCCTCCTTTCTTCTGAGTGGACTCCATTTACTATTACTCTCTGTGTCCTATTCTCCAGCCAATTCTTTACAGGCTGTCATCTTGGGACCCACTCCCAGGCTGGCTAACTTGTATATTAATCTTTTGTGTGGGACTGTTTCAAATGCCTTGCTAAAGTCTAGGTAGCCATGTCCACAGCCCCTCCCTGATCTACTACTTTGGTCACCCAGTCAAAGAAATCTGTCAGATTTGTCTGACATGACCTTCCCACTGTGAATCCATGCTGCCTAGGGTCCTGTGCCCTCTGGCCTCTAGATACTCGACAATTCTTTCCTTCAGAAGTGATTCCATCATTTTCCCTATCACTGAGGTTAAACTAACAGGTCTGTAGTTTCCTCTTCTGCCTTGCTCCCAGTTTTGTGAAGGAATCACATCTGCCCTCCTCCAGTCCTCGGGTACCACCCATCCTCCCTTGATTTGTTAAAAGGGTAGTCAGTGGTGTCACTAGTTCTACCCTTAGCTCTTTTAGAATTCTGGGATGAATCCCATCAGGCCCCATTGCTTTGTCCACCTTCAGTTTTAAGAGTTCTTTCAGAACCCTTTTCATCTGTAAATGGGCTGGTATTAACTTCTGTATCCAGAGTGTTACTACTGTTTGTTTTATGTACCTCCCCCTCTTCATTTGTAAATACTGAGCAAAAGTATTTGTTTAGTATCTCTGCCTTTTCACAGTCTCCCTCTGCCCACCCTCCCTCTCCTTTATTAAGCCTCACTATCCCTCCTTGGTCTTTCTTTGCTCCTGATGTACCTATAAAGGTTTTCCCCTTCTTAACTGAGTTGGCTATCTTTTCCTCAGTTTGGGCCTTTGCTGTTCTGACTGCCTTCCCAGCCTCCTTTTGCTTTAACTGATACAGTTCTCTGTCCTGCTCCTTCTGCGATTCCTTGTACTTCCTGAATGCTTTCTTTTCTCTTGAACCTTCACTGCCACTTCCTTTGAGAACCATAGTGGTTTCTTACATCGTCTTGTTTTGTTTATTTGCTTCACACAAGGCTTGTTACCTCTGTGATGGCAGCTTTTATTATTCCCATTGTTCTTCCACCCCTCCTTCCTGCCCATTTGCTAGTGCATTCCTTAGGCACTCACCCATTTTGGCAAAGTCAGCCCTCCTAAAGTCCAGTACTTTTGTCTTTGTATGGCTTGACTCTATTGCTGTGTTTATTATGAACCATACTGTTCGATGGTCGCTAGTTCCCAGATGGCTACCTACTTCTACATCTGTGATCCTCTCTCCATCTCCATTTGAGAGAATCAAGTCTAATATTGCTCCCTCTTGGTGGGCTCCAGTACTAGTTGTCTAAGGCATGCCCTTGTAGGGCATCTAGAATAACTGCACTCTTGAAGTGGCAGCTGCAACTGCACTCCAGTTAACATCTGGCATATTCAGATCACCCATCAACAATATCTCCCTTTTCTGCCATTCTAAGTATACTTTCTATCATTTCCCTGTCCATTTTCCCCCTGAGAAGGGTCTGTATCTAACCCTGTGTGTATTGTGGTGCCATTGCCTGTCTCCAAATTTACCCACAGTGCTTCTTCTCCTCCCTGTTTACCCTTTTGTTCTGTTGCTTTTATTCCTTCCTTATGTAAGAACTACTCCTCCTCCTCTTTTACCCTCCCTGTCCCTCCTGTAGACAGTGTAACCTGGTATGTTTATGTCCCAGTCATGGTTTTGTGTGTACCATGTTTCTGTGACTGCCACTATATCAGATGTTCCTCCTCCATCAAGGCCACTAATTCAGGAAGCTTGTTCACAGACTACGGGCATTGGTACTCATTGCTCTCCATTTTTGATGGCTTTACCTTCTGTTGCAGCATCCCCACTGACCATTCTACCTCAGTCTTTTCTCATTTAGTACCCTGTTTTGTAGGAAGAGGCTGGGATTTTCCTGCTGCTTGTCAGTGCCTCCCCCTTTGACTAGTTTAAAAGCTTGCAAATGAAGCATTTAAAGCAATTGCTCAAAAGACTTGTTCCCTTCCTGGACAGATGCAGACCATCCTGCCAGTATAGGCTGGTGTTCCTCCAGGTGGAACCCCAGTCCCCAACGAAGCCAAACCCCTGTGCTCCACACCATTTTTTCAACCATTCATTAAACTGCATGGTGCCAATTACCCTTGCCTCCCCCATGCCTTTGACAGGCAGCACCTCTAAGAAGGATACTGTGTGTGCTACTTGTCTTAGGTCCCTCCCCAACTCTGCAATGTCCTCCTGAAGATAGAACTTGTTGGCAGATAATGACTGCTTAGCCCACCCAGTCTGCCCATTTAGTCCCTGCCTATACTGTCACAACAGACCCTACCTTACTGTTACCACAGACCCTACCTGATCTCCACTACTTCCCTCATCTGCTTTCTTACCAAGATTCCTTTGTGCTTCTCCCATGCATGCGTCAAGCCACCACTGTTTTCACTCCCACACCTCCTCTGGAATACTGTTCCAGGCATCCACCATTTTTTCAATAAAGTACTCCCTCACATCCATCCTAAATTTCCCTCCAGCTTCATTGCATGCCTCCTTGTTCTTGTGCAGCCTCTCATCCAAAAAATACTCTTCTCCTGTACCTTATTTACTCACATGAGGTACTTACAGGTTTCTGTCATGCCCCCCCTCTACCTTCTCTCTTCCAAGTGTATATACTGTGATCCCTCAGTTTCTCCTCATAAGGCTATGATGCAGCCCCTGCACCATTTTAGTTGCCCTCCTCTGGACAGCCCATACCCTATCTATGTTCTTTCTGAGATATGGTCTCCTGAACTGGACACAGTACTCCAGGCAGGGTCTCATTAGTGAGTGATACAGTGGTAATGCCACCTTTTTTTTTTTAACTAGGAGAGACACACTAAGTTGAAAGCTTGTTTACAGGTGCAACCTGAGAGCACATGGAAGTTAAGTGACTTGTTCAGAGTCACACAGTATGCAAGTGGGGGCTGAGGGATTCAAACCCAGGTCTCCTCTGTCCTTCTGCTGCTTCTTTATACACCCCAGCATCCCATTGGCACTACCTACTGCTTTGTTGCATTGCCCAACCACTTTGAGGGCACCATATATTATAACCCCAAGGTCCCTCTCCTGTTTAGTAACAATTAATACTTATTTCCCTTTTTTATACATTGCTTCTGGGTTTCAGTGCACTAGGTGCATGATTTCGCACATTTTTACATTGAAATCCAGCTGCCATACCCTTGACTACTCCTTAAGTTTTTTCGGGTCTCTGCTAATTCTCTCCACCACCTGTTATGTATCTACCCTATTGCAGATTTTGGTGTCATCTGCAAAGAGGCATACTTTCCCTTCCAGCACTTCTGCAATGTCACTTTTAAAGATATTGAAGAGGACGGATCCCAGTACTAAGCCATGAGGTACCCCACTGGTCACTATCCCCTCACTGGAGTGAGTGCCATTTACCACCACCCTCTGTTGCCTATCCATCAAGCAGTTCCATACCCAGTTTACCAATTTGTGTCCCACCCCCAAACTGCCCAATTTCCTTATAAGCCTTCTATGTGGTATTGTGTCGAAGGCCTTGCTATATCCTAAGTAGTCCAGGTCCACCGCCCCACTCCGATCTATTTTCTTGGTCACACATTTGAAGGAATCAGTCAGGTTCATCTGTCATGACACCCCCCCCCCCGTGAATTTGTGCTGTCTTGGGTCTTGTAGCCTGCTGGATTCAAGATATACCACTAACCTTTCTTTCAATGGTGTCTCCATTAACTTTTCCACCACTGACGTTTGATTGACCAGCCTGTAGTTGTCAGCCTCCTCCCTGCTGCCACTTTTATGAAGCAAGACTACCTCTGCCCTCCTCCAGTCCTCTAGAATCACTCCTGATTCTGGCAAGTTGTTGAATAGGGCTGTCAGAGGTGCAGTCAATACCTCACTGATCTCCCTCAGCACCCTGGAGTGTACCCCATTCATTCCCATAGCCTAATCCCCTTTCAGATTCCAAGTCCACTCAAGACACTTTCCTCTTTGAATGGACTTCTGTTCACCTCCATCCCCCTAGTGTTCCTGCTGATTCTATGTGGTCTATCCCTTTCTCCCACCACTGTGAACACTGAGCAGATGTATGTGCTCAGGATATCTGATTATTCTTGATCCTTCTCTGCACAGTCTTCTCCTGTCCTTTTTTTGTGGTTGTTTTTATAGTTGTTTGGTCTCCAGCCTTCACTTTCACCTGCATCAGATCTGTTTGCTTGGCACTCCCAATCACATCTGCCACTCTGCCTGCCATCACACCAGTGGGAATCCACAAGGGGTGGGACCCAATGGCACCAGCACTGTCATCTGTGACAGGTGGTGTATATGCAGCTGTTCCCCTTTTTTTCTTCCTCCAGTTTCCCTTGAGGTCGAGTTGTGTGCACTGATGCACATGCTGATGCCTGTGCATGATACAGGCATCTGTGTCTGGTCGCATTCCTGGGGTACTTGCATGCTGCACCACCCAGCCTCTGTTAGGTGGTGACTGTGCAGTGACACAAAAGCCCCATCCCTGGAAGGAAGAAAGCTGTCTGTCCTCCTTCCCCCAGCAGGACACCAAGTCCATTTCGAATCTGGGTTACTGGCATTGTGATAGGTGAGGCACCAGTACCTCAATATTCCATGCCACTGGGCCAGCTCCCCTCTGCTCTTCATGACCTCACAATCTCTCCCCTTGTCTTCCACTTTTCACTAATGTATCTGAAAAGGCCTTGTCACCTTTAGCTACCCATTTGGATATCTTTTCCTCTGCTTGTTCATTTTCACCCCCACTGCCTTCACTGCTTCCCACTGCTTTTCGTGGTACACCACCCTACCCTCCTTCCTCTGCATCTTCTTGTACCTCCTAAATGCCACCCCATTAGTCTTTACCTTTGCTGCCACTTCCTTTGAGACCATGGTTGTCTCTTTTTTCTCCTGTTTTTGCTCACTTTCTTTGTACAGAAGTCTGTTGCCTGCACTATGCAAAGCCCTTAATTTGACCCACTGTTTCTCCACCTCACCCAGGCAATTTCCCGTTAAGTAATTTCTAAGGCATTTACACATTTTTTTTTTAAATCCATCGTCCTGAAGTGCAAGATCCTTGTCCTTGTGTGCTTTGTCTCTGCTGCCATCCCTATGTTAAACCACACTGTATAATGATCATTGGTCCCCAGGTGGCATCCTACCTTGATATCCTCAATACTGTCACTGTTTGCTAACATCAGGTCTAATATTGCCCTCTCATGAGTGGGATCTCTGAGTAGTTGCCTGAGAAATGCCCCCTGCAGGAAGTCTAGGATGGCACTGTTTCTAACTGAGACTGTAGCTGGGAGGCTGCAATCTGCACCCGGCAGGTAGATGTCCCCCACCAGCAGCACCTCCTCCTTTTTTGCCTTTGCATTTTCACCTCCCCACTTGGCTAGTTTAAGTGATCATCAAAGTAACATCTAAACCTTTAACTGAGGACTGCTGACCCCTTCCCAGATGGATGCAGGCTATCACCTCTGTATATACGTATGTCCTTTCAGGCCAGCCCCTAGTCCCTAATGAAGCTGAATCCCTCCTCCCTGCACTATCCTTTCAACCAAGTGCTGAAGCTCAAAAGCATTGGTCCTATATGTTGGTATGACTGTTAGCAGAGCTTGAATTGTTGAAGTCATGCTGTAGCGACAATTGCAAGGCAGGGATGGATGCTTTAGAGGCAAAAGATATAGTGTCATAAGTATACATGTCAGTGTCAGTGGCTCAGCAGCTAGCACACTTGCCTCTGAGGCCAGGAGATCAGAAGGCTGTGGGTTCTATCCCTACACCAGGCATGTGGGTTAATTCCCAATACTGACACTGTAGTGTAGCATGAGGGAGGTCCTGCACTCCTGAGGTGCCACCTTTCAGATGAGACGTTAAACTGAGGTCTCATCTGCCTGTTCTGGTGGTAGTTTAGGTGGATGTTAAAGATCCCATGGCACTTCTCAAAAAGAGTATGGGAAAATTTATTGAAGTCAAGGTCTATATACAATCATGAGGAAATAAACAATAAGCATAATCACAATCCAAACAAGCTGTTCAAATAATACCATACACAATTCAAATAACAGCAAAATCATAGTTTGTGATCCATGGTAAACATTTCCACAACTCCAGTATTTCAGATTCAGGTTTTAAAGCACATTCTGATACATACAAACCTATAAATCCTTCACTATTTTCCCCCAAATTTCCAGGTAAGTAGATTTCTTTTGCTGGAGTGTAAAAAGACATCTGGCCATCCATATATGCCATTTGATGATCATAAAAACCGGGCCTAAGGTATTGTAGTTCCATTTCCTCCACTGGTAAGAGAAGTGGCTGTACATTATATCTGAATAAGAGACATTTTGGATGATAGGTTCTTGCCATTGATGTGCTAAATAAGTCTAAAAGTGATTAATAAAAGAGCACTGGAAAAAAGAGGAGTTGAATTGTATCTACCTGTTGTATGCACTGAGGCCTAATACATAGTCTAGCTTGAATTTGTTTGTGTTTATAATTAGACCATACATTGATTTTCGCAATACAGGACAGCCAATGAAAATTCCACATACGGGAAAGTATTCTTTTATTACTAAGGAGGTGTTTTAGAGGTTATATAGAGGAAGATGGACATTGCTCAAAGGGTGTATCAATGGCACATAAAACCAATTTTAAGTGATCGTATAGTCTTCTATAGGGCATAGTAATAATCATCTGGCAAGTTACTTTTCACCTGTTTGATCCGAAGGAAAGTTTCCCCGAATGTAATTCGTAACTAATGCTGCACACCATAAGGCTTTCAGGAATTAGACTCCCACTGTTGAAACCATGTTGTACAGCAAGCATAGACCCACGGTTCCCAGCCAGCTTGCCTGTGAGTCAGAATAGGCTGTAGATCTGTGGTAATGAAAATACTATTAAAAATAAAATCGGATTAACCATTTGTAAGCCACCATCCACCAGGATTAAGTAAGTAACATTTGTTTAATGGGATTGAGGTGGCTTCCCCACAGAGCTTGGAAAAATAAATAAAAAATAGATGTCTAAAATTTTTTGAGTATTGGAAAAATGTAACTAAAGTATAAAAAAAGTGAAATGAGATATGTCTTTATAAGGTGTACGCTTTTTTCTTACTTAACTTCCACCTCTTCCAGTTAGCGACTTTTGTTTTCCTGAGGTCAGTTTGCTTTCCCAGTTTACTATATCTGTTTCTGGCACCCCATATTAGATGCCTAATATAGACATAGGTCCAGCTTGCAGTTTTATATGGCCAGTATGTTGTTGCGCAGGGCAATGATCATTTTCTAAACAAATTCCTCTACATTTCTCTAAATTTAAAGAGACTCTTGGGATGGACCCAAATGTCGAACAGACCTTAAGAGAGTGTAAGACTGATTGATCATCAGGTACTAGAATACACATATCATCCACATATGCTATGGTTTTATGGGGCATTCTAGCATCCATAGAGCTTAATAATGAATGTCCAGTATCATATTAATGGTTCGTAATAGGGGGTCAAGGAAAAATACATATAAAAGGGGGCTCAGGGGGCAACCCTGTCTCACCCCTCTTTTAATTGGTACTAGTGGGCTTCTGCAGCCATTTACAACAGGTATCAGGGTGGCCGTTCTGTAAAGATTACTGATCATGGACCATCACACCTGGAACTTTGTAATCATACAAAGCTGCCCACAAAAATTTGTGATTAATATAGTAGAATGCCTTTCTTTGGTCCAGGGAGATTACATAGCCAGGGAGAATTTTTTTCCTTCCCAGTTCAAACACCTTCCACAGGAGAAGTAGGTGATCTGAAATCCTTCTCCCCAGAATAGAACATGATTGGGCTTCTGAAAGGACAATCGGGGCTATTAAGGAAAGTTGTTTTGTAATAATTTTATTTAAAATTTTCAAGTCAGTGTTCAGCACACTGATAGGTTTCCAGTTCTGAAAATCTGTATTGTCACTCTTTTTAAATAAATACGTCAAGGTACCCATATTCATATTTAATGGTATATCATTTTTATTCAAGACTGTATTATACACTAAGACCACTTCTTCACTGAAGTCTTCCCTATAAATTTATACAATTCATTAGGAAGACCATCAGGGCCAGGCATTGTATCATTTTAAGTGAAGAAATGGTACTCAGAATTTCCTCCTTTAAAATAGGTTGTTCAATTTGCTGTAAAACTTTTTTTGGAACTTCAGATACTATAATGTGAGATAGATATTCAGAGATCTGAGGGATCTCTGATTGTAGGGGGGTCATATAGGTCCTTTGTGTAAGAATACACTGTATGGAGAATTTCCTGTTTTCTGTTTAATTTTGCCCCATGTGGGTCTGTAAGGCACAACATTTCTTTCCTCCCAGTATGCTGAAAGTTGGAATCAAAGGGACAGACAGACTCGGCTCTCTCCTTGGTACCATACCTCTGTTGATGCAGCTGTTGTGATTTTAGCCCATGGTATTGCATCATTTCTTTTTTAACAATACTGATTTGATCTTGAAAGTTCTGGCCTGTCTCTCGTGCTGTTGTTAAGAGATTTTGCAAATGATGTATGTTGTGTAGATAAGTAAGATATGTAGTACAGCTGTTATTCTGGCTGTAAAGTTTCAGGAAATTTTTGTAATTCTTTTTTTGTGTCCTCCCACCATCTCAGTGGGTTGTTGAACAGAATCAAAACAGATTTCCTTACTAAAAGCAGTTATTTAAGTTTTGTTACTAAAACAGAGTCTGTAAGAAGAGATGTATTACATTTCCAAATACCTGGGTCCTTAGGAAACAGTGGCTTGTTCCCTATCATCAGTGCTATTATATTGTGGTTGCAGAATTCTGCCAGAAGGACACAGGCCCTCTGCAGAGGAATAGCTCAAAAGGTAAAAATATAATCTATTCTGGTGGCTAGGCTACCTTTTTGAAATGTTGGGGTGTGCTGTTGGGTAGCTGTGAGGTAGGCGTCTTGTAACCATGTAGTAGAGATAACTTGTGATAAAAAATGAGAATCACAATAGAGTTTTTGCTTTTTGGAGTGTGTACTTCTGTCCTGTAGACTCAGACCACAGTTAAAATCTCCTCCAAATATTATGTTCCTGGATGTGTGGAGAAAGGGCTGAATTATGTGTAATATCTCAATACGAGAGGTTTTAGCTTGAGGGGCATATTGATTGACTATTCTAAATGATGTGTTTTTTATAAGCACGTCTAAAATTAACACTTGGCCAGGAACCACATCATACAACTTAAGAAGTTTTACTTCGGGCATACGGAATAAAATCCCTACCCCTGAGCATACATCTGGGCCTATCAACCAGAAGGAAGGGCCTAAATTCCATTCTCTCTGAGCCTGCTGAATACTGTGTAAAGTATGCAGCCTAGTATCTTGAAGTAAAATAATCCCTAGTTGTAAGAGTTTTAAGGAAGAAAAAACTTCATGTCTTTTTTCATTTCTATTAATACTGTTTACATTCACTGTGTACAATATAAATCCATCAGATATATCCCCCACAAAAAAGAGAAAAAACACACCATACTAGAACCATTCTATACATCATTTCAGTCTGCTTTTCTTTCCTATTGATTCTTTATTTTAAAATGTCACTTTTGCTTTTCGCTTCTGAGCTCCCAGGACTCCCATTTTAATTTCTGTCTGTGGTGGCCTCAGGGTGTGATGAGGCCACAGAGGAGGTGTCGGAGTTCCCCTCACAATCCTCAGAAGGGGATTGCAAAATATAAAATCTATTTGCAGTTGGAACCACAACTGTCTTTGTAACCTTGGGGGGAGGGGGGTTAGGCTTCAAACGACTGCGACTCAGTCTTTGGTTTCCAGATAGTGGAGGTGGCCTGGGGGGCATATCCTTGACCTGGGGAGGTCAATTTGCAGGCAGGTTTCTGCAGGCTTTGTGGTTTAACTTGGGGGGGTTGAGAGGGGCCTGGATGTCTACTGTTTGATCAGGGACATCTCCATCTATCTGGACGGGGGCCTGCTGAGGTGTTTCTGGAGGGTTATCTGAGAATAGAGTTGCAACTCAGGGTGGAGGGACTGGAGCTTGCTAGCTCAGGCCTGAGAGAGATGAATGTTGAATATTTACTTTCTGGACCTGGGTAAGAGAAGTCTTTGTTCTGCCCCATCATCATGGTTTCAAATGTATGCCCCTGTTCTTCACTTAGGCTACATTTGCTTTCATTCACACAATCTCCTCCAACGTGCCCCATTTCTCCACAAAATGTGCATTTATCTTTATCACAGGCGTTGCTGAGGTGAGTTGCCTTCCCACACCTATAGCATGCTTTAGGCTGTCCAGAGAAGAACAACACCCCTCTACCTCTTCTTAAATGAAAATAATTAGGAAGATGAATAATCCCAGAGTCATTTGTATGTAACAAAACAGTCACCTTCCACCCCCCAGTCCATATATTTTCTGAGTCCAGAATTACTTCAAGGTCCCCCATGACCGTACAGCACTATTTCAACTAGTAAAGTAGATCATTCTTACTCACTCCTTCATTTTGAAATAAAATAGTAATAGTTATATAGGCTGGATTAGTTAATGGAATGGCTGAAAATGGAATCCATAATGAAGATTTCTTTAAGGGCTGGTATTTGGTCCAGAATCTTTCTAGCCCTTGCAAGGTTTCAAAACTAGTGTCAAAAGCAGTCTTACCAGAAATATGAATGAGGGCATAAATTTCATGTGAAAAGAACTTCATTGAATCCTTCAGGAGTGATTTTGCAACAAAAAGTCTGTCCAGTGGTTCAGATAGCCCACCCAAATAGAAGCACTTCACAGCATTGTGGCATTTTGCTGGAAACATGGGTGTCTTAAAAAAGGATGCATATGGTCTTCTAGGTTTTATTAGGTTTCAGATTCAAAGGGTCTGCTGGTGGTAATATAGGTTCAGGCCCTATGTTCTGGGAGAAGTCTGTAATACCATCTGTTGAAATGTTTGGTAACTGCAGTACCAGGTTTTGTGTGAGGGCAGGTTCCTCCAGGAGAACCAAAACATCATTTGGAATAGCAGGTAAGCCAGGTGGAAAATCAGAGATTGTACTTGGACAAGCCTAGTTAAAGTCTGCTGTTGCTGGCATCTGGATTGGGGAAGGCCCCGCTTTGACGCTGCCCTGAAGTTTCATCTAACTCCCAGCCCATGCCCTGCAATACCTCAGCCGCTGTTCTTTGAGTTGTCCCTGGAGTGGACAAGATTATAGCATGCGGAGAAGAAGGTTTTATACTCACAGAGGGTTCATTGTTTTGTCTAGTGTTCACAGTTCTATTTGCTTTCATAGCACTGATCTGAGGAGCTCCCACTTGTGCTTGTGTGGATGTTTCAGTTGTGCCTGTGTCATTAGTCAACTGTGCCTGTTTGACAGGTGCCATAGCGCTGTCATTGCAAAGCTGCCTAAGCTGCCTCTGAATTGTCATTTTTTTGAAGAGAAACTATCGTTCTTCTGTTTTCAGGTTTTTTTTGTAGTTGTAGCATTTCTTGTGAGGCTACATCAAAGATGGCTTGAGGTTAGTCTGCTGTAGTCTATGTAGTGGCAGTCATGTCCAACTCTGAATCTTCTCCTATTGTATCTGATGGTATTGCGGGTCCATGCTGCTGTGCTGCTATCGGAATATTGTCTGATACTGTACCATCACTAGATGTGCCCTTTATGCCAGAATCAATTATTTCAGGAACTGTAGTCTCTAACTGAGAGGAGATGGGAGACGAGACCAGCTCTCCCACCTCCATAGCTTCCATTCGTCCTCTCCAGTATTCGCCATTTTGGCCGGTAGCCAAGGTAGCAGAGGGTCCCCTACAGATGAGTAGGAGAATTTTTATTGTGAGTGGACTTCATTACATAGCAATTATGATAGACAAAAAAGACAAAACAATCAACCATTAATAACTAATCTAAGAGAACACAGATTATACATAAATATTAAATACCATCTAAAGAAAAGGAAGACAAAACAATTAAGGTATTCAGATCATGCAGAAACTGAAAGTCCTAATCATTAATACACATTAACCTAACCAAGCATTGCAATTAATCCATAAGTGTTGGGCTTTCTCAAATGTATATCACTTCATATCCAACTGTTGCATTAATCGTAGCAAATGTTGGATGTTACACAGTTGCGTAACAGATTTTTTTTACAAGATCAACATGCAACGAAATTGCCATAGAAAATACCTAATTATGTCAAGGACCACATACATGGTCTCCTTATGATATTTACTAAATCCAGTGCCATCTGGACCATACATGAGGGTTTGATATGGGAGGTCTGCCAAGAGAGGTTCTGACCAAGAGCAAGACAGGTATTCCCAAAAGGAGTGGGCATAGGGACAGTCCAAAAAAAGGTGCTGCTGGGTTTCTAGTACTTGAAAGTAAGTTGGTTGGGGGCAGTATCTTTCTGTCAACTGTTTGTGCTTAATATTTCCTTTTACTCCTAATCTACCATAATTACTTATCCAAGTGCAATCCCATGCATATGATGGGATGCTAGGGTTATTAAATTGTTGCACTACATATGGTAGTTTATAGTGTATAGTGGAGTGTTGTTCTGTACAGAATTCCATCCCTTTCAAAATGCTGTTCTACCACAGTTACATGGTCATGGAATGTGATTCTACTCTACTGTGGTAGAACAGCATTCTAGAACCTCTAGAGACTGCATGAGTCAGTTTCATTTTGAAAGTAAAAGGACTCACAAAACACATATTTCACACAGTACTATACACTATAAAAAATACAGGATGAGCAGCTCTATGCACAACCAGTGTGTTTTGCCACCTCTGGGTTCTGACTCCCATGTACCTCTCGAGCTTCGCTCTCGAGGTCAGAGGGAATCAGAACCCCTCTGTGGCAGAACACACTGGTTCTGCGTAGTTGCCCATCTGGTATTCTCTGTTCACCAAACACCCAGGAAATTCCACCACCGAAGTACTTTCAGAATCCACAATTGTAGCATAGATCGACTTCCTATCCATTGTTAGCAGTTGATCAGGTGTTACACCCCATCTAATGGCATTCCTAACACAGTCTCTACCATATATGGGAACCTTTGAGAGGTGAGATCTCACTTTTTTCTCCTCCCAAGAAGGGATGCAGGGGGTGAGCCATTCTTGAACTACGGGGACCCACTGCTTAATACCAGAATGTAGGGAAGGGCAAATATTATAGGAAAAAAATATACTGAAATAAAAAGCAATGGAATGAATCATTCCCACTTCACCCTTGACAATGGGGAGACACATACATTCCCACTTAATTGGGTTCAGGCGTGAATCCCAAAAGGCTTGAAAAAATACTCCAAATAACCCTGTAACTATCGTATGTGGAGGGGGAAAAATATAGCAAAGGTAAAGGAACTGGGGAACTAGCAGGGATTTAATTAACACTGCCCATCTCTTTTTTGATAGCTGCTGTCCCCTACAACTGGAAACCAGTCTACCTGCCTGTGTCACTCTGGACTCCCAGTTCAGTTGTGCCATATCCCCAGGTCCAAACCTTACACCCAATATGGATATAGGCTCTGCTGATACTGAAATACCTGCCCACTGACCTGTTGGGGGCACAGGGATGTGCTCAAGAACCACATCTTTACTTTTCCCAGTATTAATCTTGGAGCCAGAAAGGTAGGAAAATTGTGCCAATACAGCCATTAGTGCCAACTCTGAAGAATCTGTGGAGAGCGTTAAGACGAGATCGTCTGCATAGGCCAATACCTTTATCTGCATATTTTCTGTAAGTGCTATGCCTATCAAATGTTCATCTGCCAAAATTAACCTAATTAAAATATCTATCCCAAACACATAGAGGAGAGGGCTTAATGGGCATTCTTGTTTTACCCCTCTATGCATTTTCATTTTCCTCCAAAACCAACCATTAATATTTGGACAAAGAAAAGAAGCACTGTACATTGCCTTTAACCAGTTTACAAAAAGTGCTGGAATACCAAAGCCTAACAAGGTGGAAAATAAAAAGTGATGGGAAAGTCATTCAAAGACCTTCTCTTGATCTAGCATGAGGACATAGCCTTTTTCTCCCTCAAATTCCCCTCTGTAAAATAGCTTGTGCAAAATTATCAGGTTATCATGCTGCTGGCACCCTGCCAGTGCACAAGTTTAAAAAGGGCTAATTAGATACTGTGCTACCCTAGATAAAAGCACTAAAAAGTATCTTACTTAGAATGTTGAGGTTGAAATTTAGCAGACTCAAAGGTCGCCAGTTCCCAACATCCTGCCTAGATCCTTTTTTGTGAATTAGGACCAGTACTGCATCCAACATTGAGGCAGAGTAGTGGGAAGTGCTCAGTATGTGGTTGAACAAAATCACCAAAACTGGAGATAACTCCTCCATAAAGGTTTTGTAAAAATCAGAATTTAGACCATCTGACCCAGGGGCCATATTATATGAGAGTTGCGAGATTCCCCCTTCACCTCCTCAAGGGATACTTCAGCAATCAATAGCTGAGCATCAACCTCTGACACCTGGGGCAAACCTAGGGAGTTCAGTATAGCCTGCACCTCCGGTTTGGGGGGGGGGGACCAAAGGACTGTGTTACCTGGTGTTCAACCACCCCCAAAAGTTCTTGCGGGGAACTCACTATTCTCCCACATGGTGTTAATAACACAGGAATAACCATATTTGCTGTCCACTGCCTACATTCTTTAGAGGGATCTAAGGAGCCCTTGGTGATCTGTGTACCAAATCAGAGCTCCTGCTGTAGTGTTTTTGCCCTGTCGTAGTGTAGTGCCATCATCTGATCCTTAATGGTTTTAATCTGTGTACTTGAAATTATGTCCTGTCAAATCTACTTGAGAAATGGGATGCTGCAATTGATGCCTCAGCTGTAAGTATGTTAAATAGTCAGCTGTAGTTCTAGAGTGGGCCCTCTGTTGAAAGAACTTAGCCCAATATGTCTTTGTGTCTTCCCACCATTCCAGTATATCTGAATAGCATTCTACCACTGAGAGCCTAGCCGCCCACTCCCTACTCCAAGCCTTCTTGGGGGGGTCAACAAGAACCAACTTGTTTAACCTCCACTGATTTTTCTTACACTGTGGGCTTGATCTCCATTGGATTTCCAATTTAATAGCCATATGATCAGAAAATTCACAAGGCCAGATCTGAATATCCTTAATTGTCAGTGTAGGGGATGAAAAAATAAAATCAATACGGGTCTTGAAGGATCCCCTGTGATAAGTGTGCCCCCCTTTGAGATGCAGTTTCCTGTAAGTGTCTATCAGGCCTGCAGTATTCAGGGTATTCTGTAGGGAGATAGTGTCATTAAACAATTTTTCTGTTTGAAGACCTCTGTCAGCTTTTGTCAGCCCACAATTGAAGTCCCCTAGCCAGAAGACAAACCAAGATGTGTGCAGAAAGGGCTGCACTTCTTTAAATAAAGAAACCCTCTGCCCCTTAGTTTGTGGAGCATATACTGCTATAATGCGCAGTTGGCTAGTTAAGTAGGAAATGTCTAACAAGAGGGCCCTTCCAGGGTGGATATCTACCAATCTTGAGACACGAAACTGGGGATTGAAAAACAGATAACCCATCCCATCACAGACATCTGTGCCCGTGGACCAGAAGGATGGGCCTAAGGACCATGCTCTAGAGGTCTGTTGCAACTCACCAAGGGTTTTTAATCGAGTGTCTAGTACACAGATTATGTCACTATGGAGGCCTTCCAGAAGCAACATAGCCCCAGAACACTTCTTCTCACCCTTTATACTATTAATATTAATAGTACTAATTGTTCATGTCCATCAGAGGGCCTCAAGAATGAAAGGAATAATGTCTTATTAGGGCTTCAACTAAGGGATCTTAGAAACTTGGCGCTGTCTAGTTTGCTAGGCAATTGACTATTCCCCCTTCCTCTGTATCTGTGTTGGATGTGATAGAAGAAGAATCAGACTCCTCAACCTCCGAATCCCTATCTGTGCTGTCTGTTGGAAGATATGCATACTTGTTCCCTGTTTACCAAGCTGAGGTGTTGGTGCTGGTCTTAAGAGCGACCTGCTTGAATTTCTGGGACCCCAACCTCCCTTGCAATGGTCGTTTCTTTGGATCAACCACCGTAAACACTACAGCTTTGTCCCTGGGATGGGGGGCATAGCCTTCTGTTCCAAGTTTACCACTTTAGGGGAGTCTTCAATCCAGGGTGGGGTGACACCTATTGGGTCTACTGGTAAGGGGTCCTGAGTGTGTTCTGTTACTTCCATGTGCTGTATTGGAACAAGTCTTGGTGATTGTGGGGGGTCCTGTGGGGCTTTCTCAGCAGGAGGTTGTCTATCTAGGTCTGCTACTCTCTTGGCGTGTTGGTGTTGGGCGATGTTAATGAGTCCCTCATGTGAGAGATAGTCCTCCCTATTATGTGAAGCCCATGGGCAATGACCATAAGCATGCCCTGTGTGCTCACACAAGTTGCACTTGAAGAGATTTAAAAAAGCAGAGGAAGCATGGCCAAATCCTAAACAGTGACTACAATGTGGGGTGTCAGAAGCAGAGCTAAGGTGGGCCTTTGACCCACACTTGAAGCACGACCTCGGTTGCCACTGTTAAAAATAGATCATCGGTCCCTTCCTAAAAAGGAGGAACTTGGGGGGTGCATAGGCCCAGATTCTGTGGAGTACAGCTTGATTTTCACTTGCCATCTCCCATCCCTAATCTGCTCACTGTCAAGCGTTGGAGCAGGCTTACCCAGAATCTCACAGCGCTGCCTTAACCAAAATAAAATGTCCTCAACATGGGCCCCCTCATTTTTAAACATGACTGCAATGGTTTTAATTAGAGGTTTGTTCAGTGGTACAGCATAAAATGGAATCCAGGCCAGGGTATTTTTAGGGCCTGGTACTAAGTCCAAAACTGGTCTAAATTAGTAATTCTCTTAAAACGGACATCATAGTTGCCATTTCCCAAACTGCTTAAGGTGAAGATTTCGGAAGAGAAATAATGCATTG
Source organism: Neoceratodus forsteri (assembly GCA_016271365.2). NCBI lineage: Eukaryota > Metazoa > Chordata > Ceratodontiformes > Ceratodontidae > Neoceratodus > Neoceratodus forsteri. The sequence goes on along the minus strand of CM057449.1, from coordinate 574,149,143 downwards.
AATTTTTTAGCAGTGTTCTGGCAATGTGTATTCTGCTGGGGGGGGGTCTTCCAGCTCACCCTTGTACAAGAGTCTGACCACGTTGTGCCTAGGGTCTGGCTCTCCCTTGGTCGCAAAGAGGTCTGACAATTTAAACAGATGGTCGGGAATTGCTTTATCTGTCTTCCTATCATCAAGATTCCTTGGAATACTAGGGGTTTCAGAAGGAGAAGATTCAGGAGGAACTTTTGCAACTGGTTGTACAATAGCGGTATCAGAGACATCAACAGGATGAACAATATTATTATTATTATTATGAAATAAGTTACCCCAGGGTGAGTTGGAGCTCTTGGCAGGTACATCATTGGTGGCCACTGCTGCAATAGATTTTTTAATCATGTCCTGAAAGGTGGAGTCCCTGGGATCAGGCGACCATTTCCCTTAAGATTCCTGTGTCCATCCAGCCCCTTCTAATGCAGTTTTGGGGGACCAATCTATGGAGTTCAGTTCTGCATCCATAATCTCCCCCCAGTGTCTTGTGTTTTGTCATTCTGTAAAGGAATAAGTCTGTTCGGCAACCTGGAACTGTGCAGAGAGCTTCGTGGTAGAGTGCTGGGGCCTGGACTGTGACCTCGTAGCTGAACCAGGCCCCAAGCCTTGTCACTGTGGCTTCTGAACTGATTCCATGGAAACCAAGTGAGGTAGCTATGGGCACACAGGATCAGACCTGTTTGTACTGCCAGCCTTTGTTGGAACCTCACCCGATTTCTCTGCTTCACTGACATAGACCTTCCATGGAGTTGATGCTGCAGACGAAATTCTTTCGGGATGAGTCATTTCCTGCAGTTTACTGTCACTGCTCTTGACAGACATATCGAGCAGTTTAACAGTTGATTGAGCCTGATTCAGTGTGGCAAGAGCAACATCAAGCTCTTGCATTCATTTGAGATGCTTCTCTTTTTCATTCCACAAAAAGGCAAGCTGTGTCTGCAATTGCTCAGGCGTAACAGTCTCTATTGGGTACACATATACATTAGGCCTTACCTCCTCATTATCGTTTTGCATAGCACTTACTGCTGTCATTTCTGGCTCCTCATGGACTATAGAATCTAAATCTGGATGAATCTCCACATTCATAGCAACATCCATTGTTTCCTGTGAAATGACCATAGGAGTAGAACTCCCTTCTGCACCAGTCTGACCCATCTCCATCTCCCTTGGAGTTTCTGGTAGACTGACTCTCAGCATTGTCCAGCCAAGAGGTTCTCCCTACTGGAAAGTAGGTGAATTTCCCTGGTGCCCTGGCCAAATTTCCCCGATTCACTAAAAATACCACCAACAGCTTAATCTGGTTCAAGGCCAGTTGGCATTCATTTGTATCCCCCTTCCCCAGGTCATGCCCAAAAATAGGCAGAATTTGTCTAGTGCACTTACCTTGTCAACAAAAACTAAATAAATACTACATATGAATCTGGTAGATGGCTCAGAGAGAGGGCAAGTCAATAAGAAAATTGCAGAAAAGAATGGTGTCCAAGATATAGCATTGGGGACAAAAGATAGGATGGGGATGGTGCGAAATGTGTCACTGACTTGGATCAACTGAAGATGGCCAATGAGTTAGGAGCCAAAACATTTGACAGAAGAAGCAGAAAGTCCAGCACTCCTTATCTTGTGTAGAAGGAGGATATGAGCAAATGTATCAAAGGTCTTGGCTAGATCAATGAAAATGTCAGTAGCGAAGAGCCACTGGTCCATCCCCATAAGAATAGAGTCAGTTATACATAGGAGGGAGGAAACAGTGGAATGTGATTTATGGAAACTAGATTGGAATTTGCAGAGAGAAATTAAAAGAGTCAAAGAATTCACAGACCTGAGACTAAGCAAGTTTTTCTTGGAGTTCGACAATAGCAGAGAGGAGGGAAAATAGGACAATAGTTACCAAAGGGAAGAAGCATTATCTGCTATGCATAGGGGAAAAACACTGACCTGTTTCCATGACTGAGCAACAGCGCTAAGGTTAAAAGAGAGCTTTAGAAGATAGGTAAGAGTAGTAGCTATAGCAGCAGCAGATAGGTGAAGATGTTTAGGGTATAAACTATCAAGGATATGACCACTTGAGAAGTTGAGGGAGAGAATATGTACCAAAGGAGAAACGCAAGGACATCATCAGAGGATCTAGAGGAAAGAGCAGCAAGCAGCAGCTTATGTATAAGTTATATGGCATTTGCACTTGTTTGCTAACATATGTAGTATTGAGGATCATACACTGTCATTGGAGGAGCAGGATGGAGCAGTAGACAGCAGCTTCTGATTAGGTCAGTATAACATGGTAGGCTTTGGCAACAGCAACACTGAGGAACACACTGGTATTGCACTGGAACAGAACCCTAGTAATCCAAGGAGGTGGATGAGGATGGCAGCAGTTGAACGGACCTTGTAGTAGTAGTAATGTATTTACTTGGCACCCAATCTTACAGGCCCTTGGCACCTTAAAGAACAAACAACAGAACAGCATGTCAACAACTCAATTATAGTAATTTTAAATAAATAAAAAAAACACAAATAACTAACATAAATATTTTATAACTGGCACAGTGTTAGGTTTTTGATTAGTGAGAAGGAAATGTCACTGAGAATAAATGGTATTTCAGCTCCCACCTATAAAGATATGATGTGAAAAATAGACACACTCTATATGAAACATCATATGGTTCCTTCTCTCTGTTTATTTTATTTATTTCAAAATGTTTCACCAGGGAAGACATAGTGAGCTGGTAACAGCTCATTTCCAGATGCATTCTGTGGGGAGGGGGTTGAGGAGGATCATGAATAACAGTTTGAAGAGTATTTGCATAGCAGGTAAAGCATAAGTAAGCATTCTATAACAAGCAAGCCTGAAGGCATTTAAGCAAAATAAGTACATTGGCATAGGTCTGGCTGGATGCAGCCTGAGGACAAAAAGAGGATGCAAATTAAAGTGCAGATTATGCAGGTAAGTGGTAACGAAGCTAACCAGTAGATATTTAAGAAGAGTCTATTTGAAAAGAGGGGAAATGGGGGGGGGGAGGTTAGCAGCAGTAGCCAGGGCCAGGAGTTAGAGTTAGAGGGGGAAGGAGTTGAGGTGTGGGAGAGGTGGAGGGAGTGGAAGGAGGGGAAGAGAGGTACAGAGAGGGTGAGGTGCAGTTGCAGGAGTGAGAAAAGAACTTGAGGAAAAGAGAGGAGAGAGAGAGAGTGCATGGAAAAGTCAGAGTGGATGGAGACGGGGAGAGAATTCCATAGTTTGGGGAAGTGGTAGAAGAAGACAGCCTGGCCATCTGAAGATGATCTGGTAGGGAGTGATAAGAATTGAAATCCAAAGATGCTAAAGGTGTAGTGGAAAGGGGGGGAGGTGAGGTTAGAGGGAGGAAGCCAAGCTCGAATTTAACTCTAAAGGATGTACAATGACTGAGGCACCTGGCTTCAAGGGAGGAAAGTGAGAGGGAGGTATAACGGGTATAAGGGTGGATGTGGGTCAGTCCAAAGTATTTATTTATTTATTAGATCATCGGTTTACAGACCTTTGAGTCATAGACTCATTTACAAAGGCACCTCGTCAAGAGAGCAATACATCACAGCAAACAAACAATACAGTACATAATGCTTAGATTAAAAAAGCAACCAGTGTTACAGGCATTCACTGGTGGTACACTCTTGGTAATAGGTAGATCACAGTAGTCATAGTATAGGTACACGAGTACCACGTCATGTAGCAACCAGAGATATTTTATTACGTTAGTCAGCAGATGTTGCATGAGACCCCAGGTATATACAACAAAAGTAGACAGGGCATACCCAGCTTAGGGGTGAAGGTAAGGGGCAGGTGGGTGATTATGTGCAGTTGCAGCAGTGAGTGCTTGTCAGATGGCTTCTGAGGGAGACCTTGAAAGGACCAAGCTTAGTAGAGTCAGCTATATTGGCTGGGAGGGAACTGAACCAGGAGAGAGCCTGATAGCAAAAGGATCTCTGGGCCATAGAGGTCCTTACCCTGGGGACAATAAGGGAGGTTTTGACAGTGCTGTGGGTGGAGACTGAGGGGGAGGCACGCTGCAGGGAGGTGGTGACCCCAGAAGGGGAGAGCCCTAGCAGGGTCTTTTTTACAAGAAGGCAGGTTTGGAAGTGGAGTCTTTCTTCAAGGTTGAGCAAGTTGGTGGTGGAGTACAACAGCCATATGTGGGTGCACCTAGGGGCCCCCAGCATTAGCCTGCAGGCCTTGTTTATAGAGAGCTGGATTCTTGCAAGCACAGTGTTGTTAGCTGCAGCATAGATGGGCAGCCCATAGTCGATCAGCGACAGGACAGAGGAGGTGATTGCCAATCTAAGGGCCTCTTGTGGTAGGCAGTCCCTATGGTGGTATAACAGTCCAATCCTGACATTGGTGGCAGTAGGAAGGGCATTGATATGGGAATGGAAGGAGAGTGCCTAATCAAAGGTAATGCCCAGATACTTACAGGAGGAAACCTGCTCAATGGGGTTTAGTGTGCTAGGCAGTATCACGAGAGGGGCACCATTGGCTTTGATTTGGTAATGTGAGAAGAGCATAGCTTTGGTCTTTTTTAGGTTCAGGACTAGCCTTCGTGATGTGAGCCAATGCTCAGCTCTATCAAAAGTTTGTTGGAGGGTGGCCTGGAGTGTGTTGGGGTTGGGGTCAGCGGCGAAGAGCACAGCGTCATCTGCATAGAGGAGGATCTTACTTGGGCAGACCAAGGGGAGGGAGTTGAGGTGGAGACTGAAGAGGAGAGGGCCTAAAATTGATCCCTAGGGAACCCCAGAGCACACACCATCACCCCTCCCCCCCAATCTGATGGCCAAACTCCAGCTAGGCTTCAATAACATCCTGTACTGGTTCTAATCCAATCAACTGTTCCTCATCTAAAAAAATACAGTCTCCGAAAGCAACAAAAGGAGTGGAAGAGGAAATACAGTCTAGTCAGGGTGGACATAGGAGCAACATTGTAGACAAATGTCTTCATAGTCAAAAAATTGGGAAAATCATTTGCTGGGCAATGGTTCTGTGAGCCAGCAGAGGGATGCAACCTTGGTTCCGGAATAATGCACCTTGCTAAGGATGTAGTTTTTGTTGTGGGTGGCATCTGCATGCCCAAAACAGTTGAGGTATTGATTGAGCCAGACCCCAAGGTACTCAAAGGTGGGAACATCATCGATCGTGGTCCCATATAGGGTGTGGAAGGAAGGGAGGTCAGTAAGCCTAGAGAATGTCCGCCTAGTACCAGAGATCTTGGAGAGTGTATTTTTCTAGATGAGGAACAGTTGATTGGATTGGAACCAGTACAAGATGTTATAGAAGTCTAGCTGGAGCTTGGCCATCAGATTGGTGGGAGGGGGTGGTGGTGGAGGAACCAGAGGTGTAAAGAACTGTATCATCTGCATACATATAGATGGATGCAGAGATGCTGGCAGCAGGGAGGTTGTTCAGGAAAACTGGAAGAGAATTGGGCCAAGGAAGGAACCTTGGGGGACACCAGTTGTGATAGGGAGAGGAGGGGATAAGGAATCTCTAATTCTAATCGATTGAGTCCTACCACCAAGATAGGAGTGGAGCCAGTTAGTAGGAGATGTGAAAGCCCCATTGCTGTAAGTTTGTCAAGAAGAAGTGGGTGGGCTACAATGTCGAAGGCTTTAGCCAAGTTGACAAAGATGGCGGAGGTGATAAGGCCCTGATCCATGTCTGAGAGAATGGAGTCAGTAAGCCAGAGGAGGGAGGAGGAAGTGGAGTCAGATTTACAGAAACCAGACTGGAAAGGTTTGATGAAGGAGGATGAATCAAGGAAGATGGCGAGCTGAGAAAGTATTTGGTGCTCTTGAAGTTTAGCAATGGTGTGGAGCAGAGAGATAGGGCATCAGTTGGAAGAAAGAAAGAAAGAAAGAAAGAAAGAAAGAAAGAAAGAAAGAAAGAAAGAAAGAAAGAAAGAAAGAAAGAAAGAGGGCAGCAGCAGAAGATATACCTGTGAAGATATAATGGGGAAAATAATTTGATACGCTATGCATGAGGTACACTGTTTTCAAATAAAGATTATAGTAATCACAACACAATACTTACCAGCAGTTTAGCGATGCCCATGACTTGAAGAAAGACAATGTTTTAGAAAGATCTTCATAAATCATGACAACACATAACCACACGTCTGATGAAAAGGATTCATCTCTCAGGAGGATAACATTGGGATTAGCACTAGAGTGTGGTTACTCAGTACTAGTGGTTCTCAGGGTTACTCAGGTTGCCATTGCCATTTACTGTTAATGTATTGGCGCTGGAGGCGGGCAGGCAGGCAGCATCATTTCAGGACAGGACAATGATAAGGCAGCAACTCATCACTGTATTATAGAGATGTGGTAACACCCCTATAGTGAAGGTTGAGTAGACTTTTTGATGTTAAACCCCAATTTTTGTACCTTAATAACTTTGGAGTCATTTGATGAAAGAGTACAAAATTTGGCATGCATGGTCAGGCTTCCAGAGTCATAAGACACGAAACATTTTGTGATGGCATCTTGTTCAGTTTTCAAGATACAGAGCACCAAAAAATGGTAAAGAAACACCTTTGTTTTCCCTATATTTAACACTGAGATTTTTTTGCTCTCACCTTTTTTTTTTTTTTTTAGTCTTTTGGTAGTCGGGTAAGGCCCACTAGGCACAAGTGCCTGTTTTCAGGGGGGACCTGGGAGCACTGGGTGGTTAAGTGACTTGCTCAGAATCACACAGTATGCAAGTGGAGGTTGTGAGAATCAAACTCAGGTCTGGTCTGCTGGATGTATCAAGCTCGTTCACACTTCGTTCCTTTAACCTCTAGGTAATACTGCCAGCCAATTGCAGCCTAGATGGTGCAGAATTTTTTCATGAAATGTTCAGAGTCAAAGGGGCCCATGGCAAGGGTGTGCCTTTGGAATGTTTCATGAAAAAATATTATATATGGTTCCAGAATTACAACGATTATAGAGTTAATGTCCTGATGAGAACAGTAAAAAAAAAAACAATTGCAATTGCTTATTTTCATGATTTACTGCTTGACTGGTTAAAAAAAAAAGAATGATTGTGACTGCTGATTTCCATGATTTAACTCTCATGCTGACAAAAATACTGATCATGTTGGCCGTCATTTTTTTTCTTATCGTCAACTAACAAACATTGAAAATGCATCAAAATAATATCTAAAAAAAACACCTGAACCTAGCAAAATGGGACCTATTTAGCTAGACTCTGTTGTTTGTGTTTTATGAAACATTCCCAAAATACTATTTCTTTGCACCCCTAAATCCAAGGTGCCCAACTTAGTGAGAGGAGCCATTCACCTATAAAAACAGCATGATTTTCTTGAGTTCAGCAGCCGCAGCTGGAAGTCGTGCTGCAGGATGCAGTGAAATCAGTGAGCCGGCTGTTCTGTCTGCCTGTCTCTGTCTGTCTGCCTGTCTGTCTATCTCTGTCTGTTTGCTTGTCTGTCTATCTATCTAGCTAACCATATATCTATCTAGCTAACCATTTATCTATCTGTCTATCTATCTATTGATTTATTGATTTATTTATTGATGTAGCATGCTGGGGAGCTCACCCCTGGTATAGCTTTTCTTGACCCTCCCTTCCCTGCAGGTCTCCCACCCCATTCACATTTTGTAGGTCAGCGGCACTGGGGTTCCCACCCAGGGCCGCCAAACAGTTGCCTGACACTTGTGTGCCCAATTCCCAGCTTTGGAATGTCTGCCCCCAAAAAGAGAAAACTGTCTCTCGTATTTTTTTCATGCAAAAAGGAAAATGCTTCCTCACTGATCTGACCCCCCCACCCTGACCTCCCACTCATTATCTACCACCCTACACACCCCAAACACCCTCACTTACCTGAACAGCTCTCTGAGCAAAGACCCACTCTCCGATTGATGAAACGTCTTACTGCTGGAACCTCCAACTATGATATGAGAAACTAAGGTAAATGCAGTTCAATGTATTTCAACAGGCTTTTGAGCTTTGATGTATAACTTTCTAATTTTTGCATATTTTGACCCCAAATTTTCAACATTGCCTTTCTGGGATGCCACCTCGTGAACAGTGGTGGTGGAATTATGCAAAGCAAGCCCAAAAGGTGATTTTGTGGTCTCTTAGCAAAGTCACCTTTCGGACAGGATTTGAACATTTTCACTGCCCTTGTTCATGAGGTGGGGTTATAAGCAAGCCCCCTGGCATTCAGCCATTCTGCGGCCACGGTAATGGCTGCAGAATTACTCACCACCCATGGAAATCACTGTCTGCTGCAGAATCTGCTCAAATCTGCTCAGTGCTGCTTTAAAATGGCCACTTTGTGCAAAATGGCGGCTGCCCACAAGTGCGATTACAACATAAAATAATTTTAAATGTGCAACTAAACACAACCCCCCAACACATCACATTCGCATTCCCTTTCTTTAATTCCCACCAGCAGCTATGTTTATTCATGGTTCTGTTACTAGCGGCTGGTGGGCGCAAACCCAGGTGAATCTGTAACACTGCAGTTTAAAATGGTGATAGGTGGACAGAAAAAATAAATCTTCACATTATGCAGGTGTCCTTGTCCACCGATCACCACTGCATCTCCTCCACAAAACAAACCCGATGCTTCATTCAGTGCCCCACTGACCCGTTACACCCCTCCCCCCAAATCACCTGAAATGTGTGGCATCTGAAAAGTTCATGCCCCAACTTCATTTCCAGTTAGCCACAATCTGTTAGGGTCCAGGGAGCAGTTTCATTTCCTCAGCCACTGGCAAGTTGCACAGTTATTGGAGGACAGGTGTTACTGAAAGAGACTGAGGGTGTATTCTTTGCCAACTGCTGCAGATGCTGATACAGAGTGGGAGAGGGAGGCGGATGCAGCTAAACAAAAAAATGAACAAAACGCTGAGCGGGAGGGAAAGAGAGGGAAGGGGCTGAAAGAAAATAGAATATTTAGACAAAGCGGCACGATCAGGGTCACCTGGCTGCCACAGTCACCACTAACATGGAGCAGGAGGGAAAGACAGGGAGGGGGATGAAATTAAAAGCAAAAAAACATATCCTGTAAAATAAATGCAGCATGCAGCGTGATCGCAAGCCAGAGAGTCCCAGGCTGGGTGGGGATTTCATTTGCTTCCCTTCATGCTGCTGGCTGCCTAAACAAACGAGCCAAAGTAATAAAAAAGGCATTTTTTTTTTTTTTACTATTGCCCCCATCCCCTCCTCTAAATACAAAACTAAATGCCATGTATCTACATCTATCCACAAATGTATGCAGGCTGTTTCTTTGGGGGGGGGGGCCACCAACCACCCATTCTCCTACCTTTCTGTGGCCCAGCACTAGTTCCATGACCTCAGTCTCCTCTCTCTCAGGTCAGGTCAAAGGTCGGTTGAAGAATGTGCCAATTAGGCTGCCTGCCCAGCCTGATCTGGGGGTAGCTGCATCCATCCTGTGTCTCTTCAAGCAAATGTTTCTAACTCCGCTGGCCCTGGTTTTTCAAACTACCCAGAGATCGAGTTTGCATGAGCTGATTGGCTACATTTTGAAGCCTATCAGCTCAGTGATTCACAGAATCAGCAAATCAAAAGTTTTGCTTATCTTACTTGTCCAGTCAGTGGCAGAATCTTGCAAAGTGGGGCGTGGAGTTGTATGTTCAGGGGGCATAAAATGGAGCAGCATTTTTGTAGTTTTTCAGCAACATTTCCCGGACTCTAAGAGGAGAAAGCACCATTGAAGAGACAACCCTGCCTGCCGAAGGAAGAAGACTGCTTGCTGCTTTTGTTCCTGACATATGAACATACGAACATAAAAAATGTGCCAGCAGATAAAGGCCTAGAGGTCTATCAAGTCTGCTCGAATGTGCAGCTAGCACCCCTTATTCTGGAACATCATTCTTCTAGAAGAGGTACTGCAACTTTCTTTAGAACTGGCTGCTTATTTTGTATTTTTTATTGCTGGGGATGGAAGACTGTTGTTAAAAATGTACTGGTGATATATTTGAATGGATTTTTTTTATACTGGTGCTATTATATTTGAGATTATTTTGCTATTTAATTTGACTGAGAAAAGACAGTTCTGCTGCCTAGAGATTCAGGGGGTATAGATATGTTCTGGTACTCTCCTGATATTCCTCTTTGCAGGCACATTGGGGGGAGAGCCTATGTTTTTGTGGTATTATTTGTTTTTCTGCTTTAACATATTTCCTGTGCTGGTAGTCTTCTGATGCAAGTGTGTGCTCTGATTCCAAAGTCTGCAGGTAGAGTCTCTGTCTCTGGGTGGCTGGGGGAACTTACATAGTGGTAATGGTAGTAGTGGCTCTTGCTCCCCCAACCACCCAGAAGCTTTACCTGCAGACTCTGGAAACAGCAGTGTACACTTGGACCAGAATACCATCAGCCCAGGAGATATTTTAAATATCTTCTGTGCTGGCAGTCTGTTCCAGATGTTGACAGTTAGCTGTTGGCAGTGTCCACAGTTGCACTCTCCGGGTCGCTTGGGGATGGTTCGGCCTTTCTTGTTGCTGTTGTTGAGGTCTGCAGGTACTGGCTCTGGATGACTGGGGGAGGCTAATCTGGCCTAGGCTGTTATTTTACAACACTCCCCAGCCACCATGAGGCTGAAACTGCAGACCTTGACAAGAGCAAGAAACACTTTGTGCTGATAGTCTTCTGATAAAGGGCAAAGGTGTATGCTCTGATGCTCTGATTACAAAGTCTACAGGTACAGTCTTGGGGGGGGGGTCACCGTCAGAGATATGATGCTGTGGTATTAAAATGTTTATGTTGTCATTCTACTTCAGAATATTTCCTGTGCTGGTAGTCATCTGATCTGATTCCAAAGCCTGCAGGTACAGTCTGTTTGGCAATGTTATGTTCTGGTAGTGGTTGTTGCTTCCCCAGCCACCCAGAAGCTTTACCCATGGACTTTGGAAACAGCAGTGTACACTTCGACCAGACTACCACCAGCCCAGGAGATATTTTAAAGGTCTTCTGTGCTGGCAGTCTGTTCCAAATTTTGGCAGTTAGCTGTTGGCAGTGTCCGCAGTTGCACTCTCTGGGTCTCTGGGGGAAGAGTCCAACCTTTCTTGCTGCTGTGTTTATTTCTGGCTTCTTCTGGTTCTGTAGGGTCATTCTCTGCTGTCTTGGGGGGTGGGGCCTAACGCAGGTAAGTCAAAGGGAAAAAACAGCATATGTGCTGTGTCTGTTCAAAGTCAAAGAGTCATTGCCGTTTATTGCTACTAGTGTTCTCAAAGTTTTTAATGCATTCTCCTCGAGTCTTGTATTTGTCTGAAAAAAGAAAAGATAAAACAGGGCTGATGACTTGTAGTAATGGCTAAGAGTGGCAGCAGCCAATATACCATTGGTATACTCTGCTCTGTTGAACCCATCACCAGATGTGATTCCGCTCTGTTTGCATCGCTTGCAACTTGCATGTGAGTATTAATAATGCAACATACATATTTTTTTTGATTTTATCTAGTCAATTTCTAATATTTATTTATGTCTTGTTTATTTACAGAATGGATCGATTTGTGAGGAAATCTACCCCATCTGCCCAGAACCAATCAAAGACGGCCTTCTACGTGACAGCAAAAGACCGCTGCAAACAGTTTACAGGCCAACCTCTACATGAAGATGGAGGAAAACTATTCTGTACGCCATACAACATTGTTCTGGATCATGTGTGGAAGTTCACCATCTTAGATCATTTCTCCTCCAAGAATCATTTACAGAGAGTTGCAGATACACAGTTAGAAAATGTAAGGAAAAAGCAACATACTCTGCTGACATCCCTGGCAAAAAATAGAGTTGCTCAGACAGAATGCATCAAGATTGTGCAAGACTTCATGAAGACCTTTCTGGAAGCGGATATCCCCCTGGAGAAAATTGACAATCTAGCAATTCACAGTTTTATCAGTAAACACATCCCAAGTGGAGATGCCATACCAGGTGCAGATTAGATTAGAGCTGCATATGTGCCGGACATTCATACGCATATGCAGAACGGCAGGATGTGCAGCAAAAAATCTCGGGCAAAAAGGTTGCCCTAATTGTGGATGAGACCAGTGATGTTGAGCAGCGCTACATCCTCAGCATCCTCACTGCTCCACTTGAAATAGACCAAACTGCATGAGTGCGGCTCTATTTGCTGAACACAAAGTTTTTGACGTCCGTGACACACAGCACTATTGCACAAGCAGTGGTTCAAACCGTGACAGACTATGGAATAGATTTTGATGCTGTCTGGGTATACAACACAGGCAATGCCTCGTATATGAAGAAATGCTACAGTGCAATTCTACAAGGTTTATTTCCTAACTGCACCCACATAACATGCCTTGCCCACATCATGGACCTAGTCGCAGGTGCAATGGAGAAGCCATTCCAGCTGACAATGAAATATATGAAGTTATTCCGCAAACTATTTTCGTTATCCAGTGGAAGAAAGAATAGTTACTTGCAACACCTATTAGAGGTCACCCCTGACTAGCATGCCACGATGCCTGCCAATCCCTGTGCAACAATGTGGACATCCTATTTCATCACTGCCAGGTATCACCACACCCATGTCATCTACCACCGGTCCTTTGTTGAAAAGGAGCTTGCCCTAACAAGACACCCATGCAGCACATTGCTTGCAATAAAGGTAAGAATGCTGTACTAGTCTATTCTTTTTGTTTTTATTGAATGATATGTTGCGGCATATTGTTTACAGAAAAACTAATATTTTTTTTTCCCCATCTCTACAGGACATTCTTTATGATGACACCCTTACACTAACGCTGCAGATTGAGCTGGCATTCCTCACAAGGAAATCAGAATGGATGAGCAATCTGCTTGATAAATTTCAGTCACAGATCCCTGTGACAACAGATGTTGTCAACATCCTAAAAGGGCTGCAGATCAATCTTCAGATGCATCAACAACTTGTCACGGAGAGTTCTGGTTCCTTTTGTGATGGTGAGAAACAGATTCCTGCTCCCATTCAGACAGAGATGTTGGACAGTTTCAAGGAAGCATTCTTTAATGCATTATCCAAACTTGAGAAATATCTATCAGAGGAGGGCCAGCCTGGGTTGAATTTTTTAAAAGCAGCGAGAATCTTTGAGATCCCTCTAAAGTGGCCTTTCTGTCACAGAACAAAGAGGATTATGTAGCTATTCCAGGATGAACTGATATCCCTGACACAGAATCTGAACTATACGAACAAATCCTGGCACCAAACTATGTGAGCAACACAAGCCAAGCAGATAAAGATCTGGACATATTTTGGAAGTCTGTAGAAGCTTGCATACCACAACTTTGTAAACTGGCTCATGTGTGCATTAATTGTGTGACAAACTCTGCAGATGCAGATCGCAGTTTCAGTGTCCACAATATTTGAAGGATGCAAGCCTGTGGTTATGTGGGGGAAGAGGTCCTCCCCCACATCCTACATAAACCAAGCAGCAGAGTCCTGCTCTGCTTAGAGAGAGAGTCGCACTCGCTAGTGGCACTGCTGGTGCTCTGCTGCTCTTTCCTTCCTTTTTGCTGTGCGCCCCCCCTCTCATTTCTTTGTTTGCCATTTGTTTCTTTGTCTCCCCCTTCCCACTCCTTCCTTGTTGCTGTCATTTTCTTTCTCGTTCCTTTCTTTGGGGATTTCACTCACCTGAGCCTTCGCCCTTTCTCTCTTCTGCTATGTCCTCCTGGCTGCCTCCATGCTATTTCCTCTACTGCCTCCATTTCTTTTCTAGCAGCTGTTGCCCATGCTTACGCCTAGTCCCGTACCTGTTTGCCTGGCTCCCTACCTATGAAGCTAGTGCTGCCGCTCTACCGCTCCACCTCCATGCAACCGTACGCCACCATCCAAGCTGGGCTCCATTTACTTCACCGCTTTGGACTCCTACGCTACATCCTCTCTGGCGTTGCACTTGCTTCAGGATCTCTTATCTGCTTCAGTGACAGTTTGCCTCATGCACAGTTTTTGCTTTCCAGCTTCCGCAGCTCCCTATGTATGGGAATTTGCTTGACACCCAGCTTAGGCATCTAAACTCGATAAACGCTTCTCAGACACTACTAGTTGCTGCTTACGGTATCGCCTCGGAGCCTCAGTGTTCCACTTTCAAGCTATTTACTTACAGCAACCCTAGTGTTCCTCCTGTATGCTGTTTATGTTTGTACAGACATTGATTTGTTTAGTGCTTTACAGGGCTCACCATCCCAGACCTAGTTGTGTCCTATTGCCATCTACGACAGCTCACTACACTTCATGCAGTTCTCCTCTTCTACAGCAGGGACAATCGCACTGTACCGCAGCCACTCACTGCTTGACATTCAGGATTCAGCATGCCTTGCTGGACGCCTTGCATTTATTGTGTGTGAAGCTTGAAACCAAGGTGTTCTCGATATACTGCAGCCTTCCCTTATGAGGTGCATTGGAGTCGCTACAGGTTCTGCTTCCTTCTTGCCTGCCAGCTCCTGTATGCTCATCAAGCATGATCTCAACCATATTCAGTCTCTACATTGTATTAACTTCTTCTTGGCTATCTTCCTTGGATTCCTTTCTCAGTTCATTGCATATAGCCATAGCTGGGATGCTGGAACAGTCATCAAGCTACTGCTGCTCAGCTTCTTCGGAGCTAGCTTGCCTAAGCTGCTTTAGGATTGTAACTGGGGAAAGCCGACCAGCAGCCAATCATTCCATTAAAGCTCCTTCTACTTCCACATGCATCTGCATATTGAACCCAGATTACCAAGCATTTCTTCGCACTAGCTCTATGGGACCTATTATCAAGGCCCCTAGAATTCTGCGGCCACAGAATTTTGTGCAGAACTTGCAATCTACCGCAAAACTTCTGCAGTGCCACAGAATTCACTGTTCTTGGTGATTTCTTATTAATATTTCTGTTTATCCATAGAATCTGGTTTCCTTCCCCTCTTTTTATATCCAAAATCCCTCTAAGCTCAGAACGTGATGTTATCATTGCTCTAACATCATAAATTAGCTAATGAAATGGCTGCATTCTGCAACAGAAATGAACAGTCACTTATCTACCACAGCTCCCACTACCAGAGGCAGTGGCACAGCACATCAGGCATGGTGATATTTGCTCAACCTGCACTACAGCCTAATACAATTTTCAGTCTTACATTATTGCACTAGGGCCAACTTAAACAAAGCCTTGTCCATAGCATAGACCTGTTAAGTCCATACCTCACTTTGTACAAACTTATTTGTGCCTTTAAGGTATAGAGATGTCATCTGAAACGAATAACTGGTAAAATGAATTTATCTGTCATTTTTAAGAAAAATAATTATGCCCAGAAATGTGGAATATAATAATGTGTAGACCTGCTGAAAGAACAGACCTGTTAAATAATTGCGCTGTACACATTTTTGCCAGGGTTATTGATTACATATTATTACTGGTTGATAGAGTCAGCCAAACATTATGGAGAAATGTGTTCAGGGCCAGCTGTTAGGCCAGAGGGTAGAATGTTGTGTTTCCTTGCTGGCAACTCAGGTTCAGAGACTAGCTGTGGGAGCTGGCTGGGCAACACAAGGATTGGGGGAACATATCACTGCTCTGAGCCTGGGAAGGTATGGTGCAGTATTCTGTCACATGGTGGACACATTGTGATGGGCTGGAGAGCTCTATCTCACAAATGGTTCACATGCATGTCATGGCCTGATGGTGTTACTTAATGTGTCAGGGGAAGCAGGCTGGCATGAAAAATTAGTTTTGCAGTAATTCCTCTATTCTGTTTATTCCATTTCTAATGGGACTTGTATGAATGAGGGTGCAATTCCATGGAAATTAAAAAAAAGATATATATACACACACACACACACACAGTACCTCTCTCTCTCTTTCTCTCTCTCACTATACACACACACACACACACATATTTGTATGTATGTTACAGATTGCATGTAAATATATAAGTGATACACAGTGGGGACCTCATGAGTGGTGTAGCAAGTACATATAAATGTATAAGTGATACACAGTGGAGAACTCATTAGTGGTATAGATACCATTCATATAGAAATACCTTATTTATCACATAAGGTCTCGTCTGCATATTTCATTTATGCAATAGGCTAGGACCTTAAGGGAGAGATACTTGTTTTGCTTTTTTAGGCATAAAATTGTTTCTATAAGTCTGTTATTTTTTGAACTAGTGTTACTGTGCTTCCTCCATCCTGATTACTACAACCACTGTCATGAAAGTGAAGTCAGGATGACAAACTGACACTGTGATATGGTAATTTGTTAGTGCCGCAGAATTTCCGAAGAAATTACAAACCACTGATGCAGAAGTTCTGCTGCAAATGGTAGTCTTGCCACAGAACTTCGCCCCACTGTGCCACAGAAAAGTAGGGGCCTTGCCTATTATCTGCTATGGTACTGTTACTCAGTTTGTTGCTTGCCAGCACAGGAAGCATTTTACTCACTACTTACCCTACGCTCTATTAACCACCAGCTGACCCGCATGCTCTGGATTATGTCTGGACTCATCGCAATATTCACCAACATTCTCTTGGATGCTTTTCGCCGTGCTATTTCAACTCCTTCAGAGTTACTACCATTTCCACCAAGTACTTCCTGCTGAGCTCTATTCCATACTGCCTTCCTTAGTTTACCTGATACCTATGACTTGATCCACTGCAGTTCATGATGCTTATTACTTCTACTTGAGTTGCCACCTCATCCACTCAGGTCTTCCTTGCGCACTTTACCATCCTCTACCATCAGGAAACGGCAGTGTGCAGCACCCTCATAGTATGCCTCAAAATATATTCTACTGCTCAGCTTTGGCTCAGGATTTCATTATCATTTTGTATACCATGTGCAATCTAATCTTTACAGCGTCACTATTGGTTCTGCATTGCATACAGCTAGACATTACTAGCACCGTACCTATCACCACTGCAATCTGCCTTCGCCCATCGGGCTGGGAAGTTTACCTACTTCTGCTCTACTTCTGCCTCGCCCAGCTCGGGGCCTGGAGAGTCACATATTCTACTATGCACCTACCTGCTGCCATGTCAGCCAGCCGGAATCTCCTTTCCTATGGATTCACATCTGGATGTTTCTTCGTTCATCATCTATTCTTGGATACTTTGCCCTGCCGCTTCAGCCGTGTGGAATTACTGCAGCTTCACTCTTTCCTGGACACTTAGTTGAGCTTCTCCTGAAGACCTTCACTATCCTGATTTATGCTCTACCACTTCTCAGACCCTGTGACAGAGCTACTTCATTTGACTCAACCTCTTCAGTTATCGCCATCTAGGACTCCTATGCTCAACTTTTCAGGACTCATCAGGATATTCTTCACAAGTCAATTCTAGCTATGGTATCATCCTGGCTTGACCATAGATGTCAACATTGTTACGCAACCTATTGGATCCACAAAGCTGTCTGATTCCCTTGCTTGTACCATTCTTCCTGCCCCTTGCCTTCTTCTGTACCTCAATTTGCAATGCTACTTTCCTGCTACTACGTCTGCTCCTGAAGCTTCATTTACTCCATCAACTGACCTACCTACAGGTCCACTTATTTATACTAATCACTCGTACTGCCTGCTTCGCCCTTCCTGAGCCTAGAGGTCATCCTGACTAACTCGCAACTATAAACTGCTGTGCTCCTCGTGAGCTGGAAACTCATCTGACCTACTTCTACATATTCACTGTGTTTTCTACCTACTTAATGCTCGCCTCCCCTCTGGATTGGAGGTTTCTACTGATCCATCCTCCCTATTAAGTGGCATGTGCCAGTTCTTGTGCTTTATCGCCACGGCGTTCATTTGCTAACCTTGCCAGGCTGAACTTGACTCAACAATTCTCTTTCTGATGTGGATGCTGGGCTTTGCTTCCTGGATCTCCTCTGCAAAGTCATCCTCACCTGCTGGAGTGCCTCACCACCTGTGACTCTTCGCTTTACGTTCATTTCAACCACGGATGCCACTCCATTTCATTCCAGCCTGCTCATGGACTCTCGAACTTGGGTTTCCTGGATGGATGCTTGCTCTATTCGCCTGACATGTCACAATTCCATACATCTTCAGTTCTCCATTTCTCTGGACTGGGTTCTACATTTTGGGGTTTGGATTAGCCGATTAGATTATTTAGGATTACTCTCCTTTAGCATGCCCAGAAGGATGGGCAGGTCAGTACAATGGGTCCTCAGAGGTTTCCCCCCCAAGGGGGTTTTTCCTTTCCTGCGTGCTACTGGTCACACTCTCCGGAGTTGGAGGAGGTGATCATCTACTCATATTATTGGGGGGGGGTGTTCCTGCTCAACTCTTTCATCAGTTGGATACAGAATTATCGTTGATATCATTTTCTTTTGGGGGGGGTCTCATAATACTAGACAAAGCTTCCTCCCTACAGGTGGGACACAGAGAAAAGCCCAAACCATCAAATAGCAATGATTCTCAGTTCAAGAATCCAAGCTCATTGCTCATACTATCCAATTCATATGTACTATAATCATTGATTTGATCATGTTCATGCTGAAGTACCTAAGCACAAATCATTCCATAATACTAGTACCTACCAACCATTGTCTACTTAACAGCTGGCCTCTGTATCCAACAACCATCTACTTCATCCAGCTACAGTATGTAACATAAGCACTGAGTTATGAACCACACATAACATCTTTACAAAAAGATGTAGGGGACTTTCTGAGGACAGCATTTGCAGGCTGGTTTTCCTTTGTTTCAATGCAAAACAAAAATACAGAATGTCATCAAAATAAAAACAATGCTGCATTTTAAATTGTTTTATGAAATGATTAACCTAACTGCCTCTGATATGTATGTGCAATAAAGATTAAAAAATGTATAAAATGTGAGTTGTCCCTTACAGTTTTCATGCTGCATAATATGTGCAATAAAAAGATCAAAATGTATAATGTGAGTTGTCCCTTGCTTTCATGCTACTAAATGTACAAATGAGCAAAAAAAGTGCCACAGGAATGCCGCAGAATTTGTAAAACCTTGCTGCAGAAATTGACCAGCCCTGCCACAGAAAACAGTTTTTTTTTTGCAGAATGCCAGGGGGCCTGGTTATAAGAAGACTATGTTGAAAATTTAGTATTAAAATATATAAATTCACCTTGATACACATGAACATGCCCACATTCCTTGGGGAGAGATGTGTGCACCTACCTGTGATGATGGCTCAGCTGTACTAAATGCGCTCTCCAAACTATCACTGACTGAAGGACAGCTGAGGTATTTTATTGTCACTGTTACCAATGTTAGTCAGTCATTCACTTTTCAATTCCAATATAGCAGGGGCTCATCAGTTTCTAAATATGTGGTATCACTTGACTAGGCTTCCACCATTTTTCTGCTGCTCACAGACTGATCTCCTCTTCTGACTTACTCTCCTTCTCGTGCATAGTCCTGTGAGCCCACTTAGAATTTAACAACCCATAGTGGATTTGAGAAAATACTTTGCTGCTACTGTACTAGTGGATTCCTCTTCAACCATTCATGCCCTAATGGATGATGATGATGATTGTGGTGGTGTTTTACTAACTGCTGTCAGGGATAGCTCTTTTTATGTTTGCTTGCACGCGCAGTGCACAAGAAACATATTGAGGTAACTAGAGTATTGCAGAGGTGTGGCAGTGTTTGGCCAATCAAGCCAATGCTTTCAGGGGCTCATCCCTCTGCCACCAATCAACAGGGAAGCTGCCAATGACGGCAGTTTCAGAGTGAGCACTGGACTTGAATGAAATCTGCTGCTCCAATCAAGAACAGTTTTGTCATCCCTTACTGCAGCGACAGCTCTACCTCCACCCCACAACCAGGCATACAGCAGCGGAGAATACTCTAGCCATGGGCATTACAGTGCATAGTAATGTGCATGGCTAGAGTATGGTGAAACATATCAGTAAATAAAGTTCAAGTTAAAGCTGCAGCGCTTGTTAGCATCTGAACAAAATTACTCATTCTGTGGAAGTTCATGTTACTGTATGTGGCTGTATGCTGCTTCTTGCTTCTGTATGATGGTAGTGGTTTTGCCTTGTATTCTGACCTAAATTGCTCCATTGTGCACAATATCTCATTTGGTCTGCCATTAACAAACCCTCAAACAGGAGAGGTCTCTCATGAACACAATGTCTGTTTGTGTATCTAATTAGAATAACATGCTGCTCATGCTCCTTCACATTGATGCCAAGCATTCCTGAGAGTGTGTTCACAACTTGTGGCAGGAGATAAGAGGGATTAAAAAAAATGAACCAGTCACCCTCATCTTCAAGCAGTCAAAACTGGAGTATGTGGCAGAATGAGTTTTGACTAAATCCAATGTTGTGTCATATCATGACAGCAATGCGTTTGCAAGGTGTCAGGTGAACGGCACCTTGGCTTTGTAGATTGGTGGCTCCTGCTACCCACCATATGGTTCCTTGAAGCTGACATCGGGGTGGCCAATCCCCATGTTGACATGACCCCCAATCTTTCATTGTCGATAGGGGTGTCCAATCCCCCTGTCTGGCATCAAGTATGACCACCCCTCTCCAACACATGTGGCACACTGGGAGCCCACTGGGAGTCCACCCCAGTGTGCTGTAATAATTCTTGCATATTTCCAATACCAGGATGCCATCCCTCCCAGTGTCAGACCCCCAAGCCTGTTCTTTCTAAGCTAACATCGGGGAGCCCAGTTCTCGAGTAGGCTTGTGCCCCCCCTTACAGATACATTAGTTTGACACACTGGGAGCCCACCCCAGTGTGCCTAAAACAAAAATATTTTACCTGTAAATAAAGAAAAACATCCCAGATATATATTTATTTTTTTGTTTAGCTGTAAACATAGAAACATAGAAACATAAAAACATAACTGTAAAAGAAAATGGTCCTCATCATCTCCCAAGTCTCCCTCCCCATCCCCACCCACCCTCTGCCCCACCTCCCCACACACCCCTCAACCCATACTTACCTCCAGAGGTCTGGCGCTGTGGTCTTCTCTGGACTGGGAACACATCTGCACTCTTCAAAAGCTGACTGCAAACTGAAGAAAATCATGGTAAGCCCTAAAATGGCAATTAATGGTGGGGGTTTAACTTAGGTTGATATCTCAGCCATTTTGGGGAGTTTTGGTCCCAAATTTTCAACATGGGGTTCTTGGGACCCCAGCTCATGAACACCTGGACTGTGATCTTATTTCTCAGTCCTGAAAGGTGATTTTGCAGTCACTGCGTGTAATCACCTTTCAGAACTGGCTAATGAAATAACAGTGCCGCTGTTCATGTGGTATGTCTCAAAAAGCACATGTTGCAAATTTGGTGAAAAAATTCCAACAAATTACTACATTATGAATGTTCATTGCGCAGTTTCTATGCACATTAGTAACTTTGCCAATTTTTAATTTTTTCACTTCAGATTTTCAACGTTGCCATTTTTTTCAAACTTTCCTATGAAGAGTATAGCTGTCATTTTTCATATCCTGCCCAAAATATGTTTTTGCACCTCTGGCACAAAATGACACAGTCACTGTGCAAAATCAACTTTCAGGATGGAGTACTGAAACGATGGTGCCACTGTTCATGAGGTGGGGGTTCAAAAAAGACCATGTTGAAAACTTGGTGAAAAAATTCCACAAAATGATTGTGTTATGGGAGTGTTTTGCAGAGTTTCTACACACACTCATAACTTCGCCAATTTTTCAAATTTTCACTCCAGATTTTCAACATCACCATTTCTTCACACCTCCTCAAGGACAAGACAGCTGTCATTTTTCACATCCTGTCTGAAATATGTGTTTGCACCTGTGGCACTGAATGGTGCAGTAGCTGTGTGAAACCACCTTTTGGGATTGAGTGACACAATGATAGTGCCTCTGTTCATGAGGTGGGGTCCCAAAAAGCCCATGTTGAAAATTTGGAGTGGAAATACCAACAAACGTCCTGGGTGTTAGGGTTTTCAACTGTAATTCCCCACCCTGTAGAGACTGACAGGTGTCAGGGTGTGACTTGGGGTCGCCAGACATAATGCTAACACCATTCCACCCCAACCCCACCCTGCAGCCAGAGACAGGCATTAAGGTTTGCCTTGGGGTCTCCAGCCCTAATGTTCAGCCCATTCTCCTATACTGCACCAATCTCTGCTTATTTCCTTATGGAATGGGGTCAGCGTCAGGGCCAAAGACCCCAAGGCACACCATTACACCTATCGGTGTCTGCAGGGTGGGGTGAGGTGGAATGGCATGAGCGTTATACCTGATGACCCAAATGCACACCCCCAATGCCTGTCAGTCTCTGCAAGGTGGGGGTGGGGGTTGGCTTTAGTTCAATAATTCACTGCCATTCCTATTATACATCTCTCTAACTCCTACACTACCAATGCCAATACCAACAAGCAAACATTCGGCATTGACAAATGGTTGTTTAACATGTTTGCCCTATGGACCCATTAGATTAGGAGACCAGATACATTTTGAACCTCCTCTTGCCCACTTTCTGGTACAAATGAAATGCAACTTATATAGTGGGGATCGAGCATTGTTCACCTATTGGAGTATACCAAATGGTTGCATGTTGACATTTAGGATCTGTAACATATGCTTTATTAAATCAAAATCAAATCAAATTTTACTTAAAAAAGGCACTTTTACTGCATTCAAAGCACCTGTACAATAAAACACCATAACATATTTAGAACAATTCATAAATAGCATAAAAACATATAGTTATAAAATCACTTATGTCCCCATAAACGCTGTCACAAAAAGATGGTTTTTAATGATTTTTTAAATCCCTCCACGGCCAGACTTTCATGTATCTGATGAGGTAGAGAGTTCCACAGGGTTGGTGCCATGAAGGCAAAAGATCTTCCTCAAAACTTCTTCAAATTCACCCTCGGAAACTCTAGCAATGCCTCGCCAGAGGATTGGAGTGAGCGGGAAGGGCAATAGGGAGAAAGGAGGTCTTTCAGGTACTGGGGTCCCAGTTCAGGTAGGGCTTTATATGTCAGTAACGTGGCCTTGAAAGGGATACGCCTTTGTATAGGCAGTCAGTGCAGTTCAAGCAGCACAGATGTTATATGACTGGATCTAGGGGTCCCACATCACAACCTGGCTGCCGTGTTTTGCACTAGCTGCAGACATTGAATATCCACTCCCGGTAGCCCCAGGTAAAGGGCATTACAGTAGTCCAACTGAGTGGTGACAAAGTCGTGAACCATTGTTTGCAGATCTTTGGACGGAACCAGATGCTTCACCCTAGTAATGTTTCTAAGGTGATAGAAGGCAGACTTGACTATGGTAGACACCTGAGTTTTCACAGTCAGACCTTCATCAAGTACCACCACTAAATTTTGCACCTGGCTTGAGGCCCTGAGTGGGTCATGACCAAGTTGTAAGCCAGATGGCTTTCCCGCCCATGACCCAAACATCCTCAGATCCGGGTCCACGACGAGCACCTACATTTTCTCTGGATTTAACCTCAGCCAGCTAGCACTCCAATTCTGTATCTTCTGCAGGCAGTTATTAAACACAGAGACAGTATCATACTCCTGGGTGGGCACAAAGGACATGTACAGCAGAATATCATCTGCGTAGCAGTGAAAACTCAGATTGTACCACCTAATAATGTCCCCCAGTGGTAGCATGTACACTGTGAACAACATGGGGGAGAGCACAGAACCCTGTGGTACCCCACAGGGAAGACTGTGAGGGGTAGAGAAATAAATTCCCGATACCATCCTCTGTGATCTTCCCTCTAGGAAAGTTCAAAACCAGTTGAGGACTGCCATCTCTAGTCCACAAAAGAACCACAGGCATTCCAGCAATACCCCATGGTCCACAGTGTCAAATGCTGCTGAGAGATCAAGGAGAACCAAGATGGAACAGGCTGTCCGATCTCTTACCACCATGAGATCATTAAGTACTCACATCAGGGCAGTCTCTGTACTGTGCCTTTTCCAGAAACCAGACTGGAGAGGGTCATGGATATTATGGCTGGTTAAATGTTCATCCAGCTGCAGAGCGACCACCTACTCAATCATCTTTCCCACAAAAGGTAGGTTGGAGATTGGTTTGTAATTGGTAGGGCAGTCTGGGTCCAAGGAAGGCTTTTTTAGCAGTTATCTTACTACTGCTACCTTTAAGGGATCAGGAGAAATCCCTCTCTCCACAGAAGCCCAGACAAACCGAGCTAGAACAGGGCCAATAATCTTAACACAACCCACCAAAAGGTGAGTTAGGCCTGGGTTTAAATTACAAGAGGTTAGTTGCAGAGTCTGGATTATTCTCAATATATCCATGACTACTGGCAGGCTGAAGGTAGACCAGACAAACCGGGCATTAATACCACTCGAAGGGCCACTATCATGCCCCTATGGAGAGGCACTGGCTGATCTCTGTCCTGATAGCGGCACATCTGATCCAATCTCCATTGGCCTCAAGTGGCTGCTGAACATTTAAGATTGCCTACCTCAGCACCCAAAGTAGTGGAATACTCTGACTGATAATACAAGCAGTGTCCCCACTCATTGCTTATGCCACATGTTCAAAACGTTTTAAGATTAAGATCCGGTCATCTATGAGATGCCACTGATCAGTCATTATTTATATGGACACACCAGTAGTGTCCCAGGTTGTATGCAGAAGAAGGTACTCTGACACTGCCTTGTACTGTTCCTATATATGCTTGAGAATGAGTAGTGTGGAGTTCCTTGTGAAAACTGCATACTGTAACCAGTGCAGAGGCAGATTTGTTTTGAATCTGCAGCTGACACAGATGGTCTCCTTCTTTTGTAGATCTTAAAAAGTGTGCACATACAGTGTTCATCGATACACAACACTGTCTGAACACTAGGCTGTTTCAAGAATTCATGAACTACAAAATTTAGGCAGTGTGCTATACAGGGAACCCTGCCTCCACCCCCCCCCCCCATCACTGATGCTCTTCACCGTATGGAAACTATGATCACTTGTTTTAAATGAGTATGGGTGAAGTAAAAATCAATACCATGATGTAGTTCAGCAAAACGATTTTCTGCAGTGTGCAAAATTATTTAAAAAATTGCTTAACAGTAGTTAATACTACAACAAAAAACATCTAATTTTCATCTTTAGTAAAGGAAAGGATGAGAAGGGACTCGGCAAGGTTAGAGGAATGGTCAAATGTATGGCAGCTTAGATTCAATGCTAAGAAGTGCAAGGTAATGCACCTGGGAAACAAAAACCCAGGGGAAGAGTACACAATGGGGGGTGAGATACTAACAACAACAAAAATGGAAAGGGATGTAGTCATATCAGATGACCTAAAGGTGGGCAAGCAATGTGAGAAGGCAGCAAGGAGGGCTGGGGGGATACTGGGATGCATAGGGAGAGGCATCACCAGTAGAGAACAGGAAGTTATTATCCCTCTGTACAGACAGCTGGTGAGACCCCATCTGGAGTACTGTGTGCAGTTCTGGAGACCCAATCTCCATAAAGACATAGACAGGATGGAAGCTGTCAGAGGAGGGCAACTAAAATGGTGCAGGGTCTGCACCGGAGGACATATGAAGAGAGACTTAAGGAGCTTAATATATGTATAGCCGCGAGGAAAGGAGGGAGAGGGGACACAGCAGAAACTTTCAAGTACCTCAGGGAATCAACAAAGTCCAAGAGGTAGCATCTTTCAAAAAAGTGTGCAAGAACAAGAGGCACAATTTGAAGATAGAGGCGGCTCAGAGGTAATTTAAGGAGTATTTTTCACAGAGAGGTTGTGGATGCATGGAATGGCCTTCCGGAGAAGGTTGTTGAGTCAAAATCAGTGGTTGAATTCAAGCATGCATGGGATAGTCATAAGGCAATTCTGGGGGGTTGGGGTAGGAAGAAGTAGGCTGCTGGTTATCTAGGATCTGTAGCTTATCCAGTAGGTAGGGAAATGGGCAGACTGGGTCGGCCAAGCGGTCCTTATCTGCCGTCAAATTCTATGTTTCTAAGTATTCCTACTTGCAGGATATGCAATACCAGAGAAAGGAAGTGTGTGCAGGAACTCTGGGTCAAACAATGTGAGTCATTAGCTCAGAGGTTAGAGCACTGAGATGGTATTCCAGGGTCCTGGGTTCAGTTCCCAATAGGTCACATTATTTCTTTCTCACTGAAAATTGTGATTTAAATTGCTTAGCAGTGGTTAATATGGTTCCATGTCACAACAGCAATCGCAAAAGAGTGATTGCTATTACAGTGAGTGTGCACCACCAAAAAGCAAAACAGCAATGTACACTCCCTGGTGAACCCAACAACAGTGACTGGGGAAAAAAACACAAATCTATCTGAGGGGTTTCGCCCCATGCACCTCCCTAAATTACTATTCTTAACTCCAGGGGGGCGCATGTCGGGGTGGGGGAAAAACCAGAATGCCAAAAAAAAGACAAAGTCCCACACACAGAAAACAAGTAACAGAATTACCCCTACTGAGCCTCAAACCCTGGACCTCCTTCAATGCAGGCAGCCACCCTCTCCACCAAACCAGAATACCAGCTCTACAGCATATCCCCAAACCACAACCCACACACCACTGCTTCCTGCCTGGACCCTGCTTCTAGGCTGGACCCTCCACTTCCTGTCCTTCACCCTCCTACTCCTTCATCATTTTTTCCCCTACCTAGTTGCTCTAATCACTCTTGCTATACTTTCAGGGTAGCTCAAACCACAAAAGCTCAAACTGAGTCACTATAATAGTGTGATACCATTAATACTGCACCAAAAAATGTAATTGTCATCTTGATTATTCCTAGCTGCAGGATATGCAATACCAGAGAAAGGATGTGTGTCCGGAAAACCCAGGTCCAACCGTGTGAGCCTTTAGGTCAGTGGTTGGAGCACCAAAGAGGTATTCTGGGGACCTGGGTTAAATTCCCAGTAGGTCACATTATTTCCTTTTCACTACAATGTGTGATTTAAATTGCTTAGCAGTGGCTAATACTACACCAAAAAACGTAATTGTCATCTTGATTTTTCCTAGTTGCAGGATACGCAATATCAGAGAAAGGAAGTGTGTCCAGGAACCCCAGGTCCAACCATGTCAGCATTTAGGTCAGTGGTTAGAGCACCGGGATGGTATTCTCGGGGTCAAGATTCAATTCCTAATAGGTCATATTAGTTCTTCTCACTACAGATTGTGATTGAAATTGTTTAGCAGTGGTTAATACCGCACAAAAAAAAAAATCTAATTGTCGTTAGTGTTCACAAGTGCACCCCTCAGTATTAGCAGTCATCTGCCAGGTAAGCCAGTATATCACTTACAGTGACATTCTGACATTCCTTGAAATTCTGCTGGTGGAATTTTAACTTCACATGAGCACAGTGGAGAGGTCAAGTAATAAGAAATTTCTGTATGAAGCATTTTTGAAACTCTTGCTAAGGCTCAAAGCAGATCATAACATATACTGCAAGTTGTCAAGCAGGCTGCTATTGCTTAATCCACAGTAACTCTAAACAGGTCTTGCTTGTTTGGTGTTTGTGCATCTCTAAATCATGCACATACTCTAAAACTTCATTTGCAGTGCAAGTTTTCATTAGCATACACATTCTTGTGCAAGTATGCATCTGGCTATACTGACAGTCTGTTTCCTTGAACGTCATCACCACTGAATGATGTTGGCAGGCAGTATCTCCTTTCAGTGACATAATGTACGTAAGAAATAAGTTGCAATGGGCTGTGCAAAAGACACATTCAATGCATGGCTGAGGCTTAGAAAGACATGAGGCCACAGTGTATAATACACATCCCTTGAGTGTCTTATTGTGCTCATAAAATGTGGATCTGTATTTTACATTAATTTTACAAGTGAAATTAAGAGATTAAAATACTTGAAAAGTTGAATTTTTGATTTAAAGCAGCAGTGCAACAAAACTGGACAAAAAATTTGACCCTACCTTTTTTTCACTATAAAAGATTCCAAGCATCTTCCAGTTTTATTTGGGGGCAAGATTTTCTAATTCAACCAAAATCTGAGTATTTTACAAATGTTTTAACTGAATTTTTCTCAAGAAAAAAAGATGGTCGCCACATTTTGCATAGGAATAGCATTGTAGGCCTGGCAAGGATTAGGATCAAAAAAATAAAAAAAAGGCTCAGTCATAGTGTGCAGCATAGGAGATACCTTGACAAGTACATTTGATGGGTATACCAATATTTTTCTTACCTGTAGCTGAAACTGGCTATTTTTGAAAAATGTTTTTTGTTGTACTGCTGCTTCAATGTTACCTAAAATTATCCCTCTGCCTGAGACTAATAATTTTTGTTTACGTTAACATTTTTGTTCTGAGCAGGCTTCCATAAATGTAATTTTTGTAGTAAGATGAGTGCTGGTGTGTGGATAGAAAAAAAGAAAGATGGTGAGTGAGTGTGTGCAGCCTGTAAGAATGAGCGAGTATTTTATATTTTGTCACTGACAGTGCAAGGATGTCAGGCAGAACTGGGTGTGCTAGCTGGATCAGAAGCACTATCTCATGCTGATTGAGACATGAAAAGAGAATGCTAGCAAGTGCTTTTCCTTAAAAAAGAGGTTATATGAGCTGTCAACAGAGCGACCATTCCCCTCCCCCACTAACTTGACTGCATTGAGATTGAATGGTGGCAGTGTGAGTGGAAACATTAAAAGTGACAGAGCAATTGGTGGTAGCAACAGTAGACAGAGGAGGACTGAAAATAGGTAATCCAGATCTAACATGGATTGAAGAATAACAAGTGCTGGGAAGGGCTTTTCCTTTTTTTTGTGGGGAAAAAAAGTTATATGAGCCACTGACTGTGCCCCCCCCCCCCAGGCTGTGACTGTATTTAGATTGGAAGGCAACAGTGTGAACAGGGAGAGCTAGCATGATCAGAACAGCTGGAACACTAGTGCAGTCTGAATGGCGATTGGGAAGAGGTGATTTCCTTTAAATAACAAATTAGTTGCATGAGCTCAGGCAAATGAGTGCACCCCCCCCACACTGTATTGGAAATGCAGATTGGTGCACTGTGAGGTCGAGCAACCGCTCCCCACTCCTAACTGACTGTACTGGGATTACAGGTCAGAATGTGAGGACTGGGTGTGGGAGAAGATAGGATGTACAGTAAAGCATGAGTATGAGGAGATTGTTAAATGTAATTTTGTTTCTCTGATCACATCTGTTTTATTTTAATTAAATTAAGATTCAGCAGGTATCAGCTGTCCCGGTGGTGCTGAAGGCTGAGGCACTGGACGACTTACCTCGCGGCACACCGGCGACCCTGGTTCAGGAACGAGCTCGGGTCGTTGGAGGTCGGCAGCGGGGGGGGGGCAGAGCTGGATTGAGCTGCTGACAGGCAGGCTCTCCTCTCCGGAGAGGGGATACGGCACCCCTTGGCCAATGGTGACCCCTAGTGGAGGCTAGGATTGGTACGGGCTTGGAAGGGGCTGGGTTTTAGGCCATGGAGTGGGAGAAAAGAGTCATAACCAGAGCCATAGGGGGCATGCACACCTCCACATGCATGCACTCCTACTCCTGGGGCTCCTGGGTGATAACTGGAGGCAGAAAACACCGGCAGCAGCAGGATGATGACCAACTCCCCACAGGCTCCGCTCCCGGGTTGGGTACAAGGTAGGCGCCGGCTATTCTGGGGGACAGGGCTGGGGGGGTCGGTCAGAATGGGGTGGCCGACCAGAGGAGCATAAATAGAAATAACAATAAGAAAAAAAAGATTCGGCAGGTAGGACAGTAATGTGGTAGGTAAGTGACACTGAACAAGTGCTAAGAAATCAGCAGGTGGCAGGCAAATGGTAGAAGAGAAAGTTGCTGGTAACATTTAAAAAAAAAGACACATTAAGCATTGTTTATGAATAGCAGCAAAAACCAAAAAAGTGAATTATTTTTATGCTATAAGTAACAATTGCTTTACTTTACAAGGAACAGCATTTTTTTGTCACTATCAATCTCATAGAAACATAGAAACATAGACTTTGACGGCAGATAAGGACCACTTGGCCCACCCAGTCTGCCCATTTCCCTACCTACTGGATAAGCTGCAGATTCTAGTTAACCAACAACCTACTTCCTGCCACCCCCCACTACAATTGCCTTATGTCTGTCCCATGCATGTTTGAATTCCCCCACTGTTTTAGACCCAACAACCTCCCCAGGAAGGCAGTTCCATGCATCCACCACTCTCTCCGTGAAAAAAATCCTCACATTACCCCTGAGCCATCCCCTCTATCTTTAAATTGTGTCCCCTTGTTCTTACACATCTCTTTTTCTGAAAGATGCTACCCTCCTGGACTTTGTTGATTCCTTGAGGTACTTGAACGTTTCTATCAAGTCCCCCTGTCCCTCCTTTCATCAAGGGTATACATATTAAGCTCTCTCAGTCTCTCTTCATATGATATCTGATGCAGACCCTGCACCATTTTAGTTGCCCTCCTCTGGACTGCTTCCATCCTGTCTATGTCCTTGCGTAGATGAGGTCTCCAAAGCTGCACACAGTACTCCAGATGGGGTCTCACCAACTGTCTGTACAGAGGAATAACCACTTCCCTTTTTCTACTTGTGATGCCCCTTCCTATGCATCCCAGTATCCCCCTGGCTCTCCTTACTGACTTCTCACATTGCTTACCAACCTTTAGATCATCTGATATGACTACCCCCAAGTTCCGTTCCATTTTTGTTGTTGTTAGTACCTCCCCTGCTATTGTGTACTCTTCTTCTGGGTTTTTGTTTCCCATGTGCATTACTTTGCACTTCTTTGCATTGAATCTAAGTTGCCATATGCCTGACCATTCCTCCGACCTTGCCAAGTCCCTTCTCATCCTTTCTACCCCCCCTTGTGTATCAACTCTGTTACAGATCTTTGTATCATCTGCAAAGAGGCATACTTTTCCCTCAAGACCCTCTGCAATATCACCTATACAGATGTTAAAGAGGACTGGAGCCAGTACTGAGCCCTGAGGTACTCCACTAGTGACCCCCCTTTCTTCGTAATGTGTTCCACTCACTATTACCTTCTGTGTCCTGTTGTGAAGCCAGTTTGCTATCCAGGCTACCACCCTGGGACCCACTCCCAGGCTGGCTAACTTGATTATTAATCTTTTGTGCGGGACTGTGTCAAATGCCTTGCTAAAGTCCAGGTAGGCCATATCCACAGCCCTCCTTGGTCTATTACTTTGGTCACCCAGTCAAAGAAATCTGTTAGATTTGTCTGACATGACCTTCCTGCTGTAAATCCATGCTGCTTTGGGCCCTATTGCCCTTGCTGGCCTCTAGGTACTCAACAGTTCTTTCTTTCAGAAGTGATTCCATCATTTTCCTACCACTGAGGTCAAGCTTACAGGTCTGTAGTTTCCTGCTTCTGCCTTGCTCCCACTTTTGTGAAGGGAATCACATCTGCCCTCCTTCAGTCCTCAGGTACCACCCCATCCTCCCATGATTTGTTAAAAAGTGTGGTCAGTGGTGTCACTAGGTCCTCCCTTAGTTCTTTTAGGATTCTGGGGTGAATCCCATCAGGCCCCATTGCTTTGTCCACCTTGAGTTTTAGGAGTTCTTTCAGGACTCTTTCTTCTGTAACTGGACTGATGTCAACCCCCCTACCCAGAGTGCTTCTATTGTCTGGTTTAGGTAACTCCTCCTCATCTTCTTTTGTGAATACTGAGCAAAAATATTGATTCAGTATCTCTGCCTTTTCACTGTCCCCCTCTGCCTACCTCCCCTCTCCCTTATTAATCTTCACTATTCCTCCCTTAACCTTTCTATGCTCCCTAATGTACCTATAAAAGGTTTTAGCCCCCTTCTTAACTGAATTGGCTATTTTTTCTCGGTTTGGGCTTTTGCTATTCTGACTGTGTTCCCCACTTCTTTCGGCTTTAATTGATACAGTTCCCTGTCATGCTCCTTCTGTAAAATACAAAATCACACATGCCCCCACAATGCAAAGCATCATGGGCTGCATATGCAAATCACCACAGAATGTTATGCTGGTCCAACTTTAAGCAGAATTGCATGGTGCCGAAAGGCCTCTCACACAGTTTGCAAAGGGTGCTAACAGAAGACATAGACACGTGTTTTGTCCTACCAGGACTCATCAGTATGCCTCGTCTGTTTGACACCCAAGTGGAATGGACCACCTACCCTTAAGGCAGTGTGCCTTGGATATATTGTGGTGAACCCATTAAAATAAAAACTATTTAAAGACAAAAGAACCTCTGTGCGCAAACACTGAGGCAAGGGTTACCCAAAGGGCATTTGGCTGGGAAGCCAAGTTTCAAGAAAATATAAAATCACACATGCCCCACAATGCAAAGCATCATGGGCTGCATATGCAAATCACCACAGAATGTTATACTGGGTCCAACTTTAAGCAGAATTGCATGGTGTGCGAAAGGCCTCTCACACAGTTTGCAAAGGGTGCTAACAGAAGACATAGACACGTGTTTCGTCCTACCAGGACTCATCAGTATGCCTCGTCTGTTTGACACCCCAGTGGAATGGACCAGCTACCCTTAAGGCTCCTTCTGTGATGCCTTATACTTTTTGAATGCATCTTTTTTCTCTTTAACCTTCCCTGCCACCTCTTTTGAGAACCATAGTGTTTTTTTACTCTGCTTTGTTTTCTTTATGTTTCACACAAAGGCTTGTTGCCTCCATGATGGCAGTTTTGATTTTTCTCCATTGTTCTTCCACCGCTCTTTTTGGCCATTTGCTAGTGTATTCTTCAGGTATTCACCCATTTTGCCAAAGTCAGCCCTTCTAAAGTCCAGTATGCTTGTTTTTGTATGGCTTGTCTCCATGCTTGTGTTTACTGTGAAGCACACTGTGCAGTGGTCGCTTGTTCCCAGATGTCTACTGACTTCTAAATTTGTGATCCTCTCTCCATTTGAGAGTACCAGGTCTAGTATTGCTCCCTCCCGAGTGGGTTCCAACACTAGCTGTCTAAGGCCTACCCCCATCGAGAATGACCCTGCTCTTGGATGTGGCTGCAGTACATGTCATCCAGTTAACATCTGGCATATTCAGGTCCCCCATCAACAGTATCTCCCCTTTTTCAGCCATTTTGAGAATGTCCTCTATCATTTTCTTGTCCATTTCCTCCCCTTGAGATGGGGGGTCTGTATACAACCCCTGTGCGGATTGTGATGCCATTCCCTGTCTCCAAGGTGACCCAGAGTGCCTCTTGTCCTCCCCCTTTGCTTTTTAGTTCTGTAGCTTTTAACCCTTCCCTTATGTATAGAGCTACTCCACCTCATCTTTTCCCCTGCCTGTACCTTCTGCAGACTGTGTACCCCGGTATGTTGACATCCCAGTCATGGTTCTTCATGTACCATGTTTCTGTGGCTGACACAAAATCCAATTGTTCATCTTCCATCAAGGCTACTAGCTCAGGAAGCTTGTTTCCCAGACTACGGGCATTGGTACTCATTGCCCTCCATTTAATGTTGGCTTTATCCTTTTTCCCCCATGCCTGCTCTTTTTGCCCTTGTCTGTTTTTCCATTTACCCCATCCTGCCCTCTGTCTCTACTAAGGCTAAGGGAAAAAATGGCAGCTGTTTTTATTTTCAAAGTTCTAACAGGCACAAGAATTTAGAACATGTACTATGTCCAGATTGGTCAAACTTGTTTTTATTAATACATTATACACTTCTAATGTATGGCTCAGAATCCTTTGCCCATTTTATAATGTCTGTGTTTCACAGGCTGATGAGACTATGATCAGAACACCAAACTGGACACCACCTTTTGCATATCTTACTAATTTACTGCATTTCTTATTCTTTTTACCACTGCTGTTTCTACAGATGGCACAGAAAAGGTGTTTGCACCATGCAAATTCCATATACAGTACAGGGGATTTGATCTTTTCTGCAACAATTCAGTTTTAATATCTGGGATTCTGTTATAGCACCTCTGTATAGCCCTCTTTACTTTTTCAGTAAGGAGTGTCAATACTTCTAGCATACCAATAACTATTTTACCACAGACATGCAGTTTACAAAAGCTCTTTTCATTGGCATTACCTAGCTTTCTTTTTTGTCTGGATTTTCTTTTAACTTTCATTTGATGTTTTCCTGTCTACCTTTAAATTTTGATAGGGTCCTCATTTCTTATTGATGGATGTTTTGATATTTTTCTTGTATATTATATTGAATTTCTCTGCTTGTTTCTGCAAATCATGTCTCTTTGATCATACATAGTCAGAATCTAGATCTTCTTTTTCATATACAATTTTTTTTTTAAAGTCTCTATGTTTCACCTTTAATGCTTTGATGGTATAATTTTCTTTTGAGATAGATTAAAGAGTTCTTGAAATGTAACTGTTTTCAATTTTGTTTTCATTTTCCATAACATCGGGTGTGGTTGGAGTCCCATTTTTCCTACAGCTCATCAAAATGGTTTGTTTCAGTCTCACAAGATTTTTTGTTGAGCTAATTTTTTTAACTCTTGCAATGCATTTTCTTCACTTCAGTGAAAGATACGGGGCTGGATTTTTAATACCGATAAGCAGATGCAATTTCCAATATTGGGCTGCAGCTGTCACCCAAAATTTGCTAATATGCTTAAATGCTATTCTCAAATGTTTTGATGCATGTTTACTGTTTCCCTGCTTCATGGCAGCTTGTGTCACAAAACTGAGACATTCACCATTTTTAATTCATGCATTATTTTGTTAGTGCAAATTGTGTCAATTTTGACTAAAATATAGACTACATTTTTTATGTGATCTACATTTTTGTTGCAAATTGTGAAATTGTTCAAAAATGGTGACACAAATTCCAGATGCCCCTTTGAAAATCCAGCAGATGGAGTTTCCAAGAGCCAGCCTGAAACTGTGGCTTTATGTCTTCATCCATTACTGAAAGTGTAGATGTAAGCAAAACAAGGAATGTTTTTTTCTAATATTTCCTGGCTTTGCCACTGGGAGCCCATCTCTGGTGGTGGTTTTGTCTTTTTAGCTTAACTGATGCTGGGAACCGATGCATCAGGAGCCTATCCCTAGTGTTAACGTTCTGCTTTTTTTTGTTTTACTTTTCTAATACCAGAGCTCATGTTGGTGACAGAATTCAAAGGGAAGGGGTAGCAATGGCTTCCAGGAATGCCTAGGCATGGGATTGGATGATGAAAGACATGTGGCTGAATGGTTGGGAGTGCTTTGGCATGGATTAGGATAAGGTAGGAGCTGCCACTGAGCACCAGGGAGTAGATTGGCACAGGGGCATAGCTACAAGGGTGCAGGGAGTGCAGTTGCACCTGGGCCTACAAGGTCTGAGGGGCCCAAATCATAATTTTGATGTTTATTCAAAACCGGGGGGGGGGGCCCTCTAACATAGTCTTGCACCAAGGCCCTCTTGGAATTTGCTGCGCCACTGGATTGGCATAGGAAGGAGTGGTGGGTGCTATTGGATGTAAGGGACTGCATGATACAGCTATAGAGGCAGGGGTCTATGGTGGACAGAGACCCTGCAGGCTCTGTCTATACGTGGTATGAGTTCTGGACAGTCGACCACAGATACCTCAAGCTTAAAAGATATTAAGCTAACAAAACATAGTGCCACTAATGACAAAGAAGCTTACATAACAACTTAAAAAAAGACTGGCTTGTGTCTGTAAATGATATGGAGAACAATGGGGAATCAAGTTTGTGCCATATCACCTATAGTGATGTTCTGCCAATGTAACTGTATTAATGAATCGATTTCCTTGATGCAGGATTTTTGTATGCCTATGTACTGTTTTCTGTTATTACACATTGTCCTACAGGACCTCCTTTTAAATGAGCATGCTCAATCGAGTTGTGCTGCTAATAAACTTGAACCTGAACTATATGTAACACAGAAGGCCAGTTTAGCCTACAGTCACATAGACAGTGCACAAGCCAACAATTATGACTTTGTAAAAAGAGAGCTGCATTGCCATTATGACATCTGCAAAAAGCCCTCTTGGTAGAGGTTACATTCACTGATGTTCCAGACCACATACACACCTAGAGAGGATTATACATGACTCAAGGGGCTATGCAGTAAATGCCTACAACCAGATAGGAAGACGATCCCACAGATCCATGAACTTCTGGTGAATGAGTAGTATTTCCAGATTCTACCTAGTGTTGCACAGAGGTGTGTAAGGGAACATTGGCCTGACTCAGGAGAGAAAGCATATCACTGATCAAGGATTATCAGGCAGCTTGACAATCCTTGGTCACCAGAAGTAGAAGTAGAAGGAGGGGTAAGGGAAGACCAGCTTTTCATGCTCGGACTAAACTATTACCTAAGCCATACAACCAAACTGGGAGAAGTCTTTGTCTACAAACTTCCTTTGTAATAAGCCTTGACATATTGGCAGAAACTGCCATAAAAAAGTCTGGCAATGCAAATGGCCCTGGCTAATAAGGGGCAATACTGGAATGAGGTGGAGACTGATCAGATGCATATACAGTGTCCCCTGCTATAATGAACAAAATGAGAGCTGTATAATGTATTTGTTATACTGGTGTGTTCATTACATTGAGGGAGTTGCTTTCTGTTTGCCTCTAGAGTAAACAAACATTCACATGATGCTAATCAAAGTTTAAAGTGCAAATGCGCTTAAATATGTTAAAATGCAATGAAAAGTAAGTAATTTAGAAACATCCAAAGGTTTAAAATAAAACTAAAAAAAAAAACTTAAAAAACAGCATATGCACGCAAATTGGCAAAACAGCAAAATGGCAAAACTAGCAGAGTCAAAGTAAATTTTCTTCCTTGGCTTAAAATTGAAGCATAAATAAAGTCAGTATCAGTGTAGCAGAAGGTTACTGAAGTTTAAAGTCTGTAATGGTTTTCTGCTTTGATTTTTTAAGTTGTGCCAAATCCCTCGAATAAGACAACAGCTGTCTGAGTTGTATTACCTTAAGTGGGTCTGCCTCCTTAGCCTGTAGCCCCTCAAGAGCTGTTTCAAGTCCAGCAACTGCCATTTCACTTGGTGGAACTGCAATTTTCTGTTCAACCTCTTCCTCTGAATCTTCACTCTCTTCACCGAGCTGCTCCTTCCCAATTATGCCCCTTGGAAGACCTAATGGTCAAGGCACTAGGGGTTTGTTTTCTCTTTCTGTTACCTTTCCTACAGTGGATACTTTTTGGTAATAAACCTTTTATCCTGGTGGATGAACTGACTTCTGGAGTGCTGGTATTCTTTATTTGTGACTATTTGGACTGGCTATCCTACCTGGCACCCACCGTCCTCAGATCTGAGCTCAACAACATTATGTTTCTCTTTTCCTTCCCAATTATGGCATTCACTATCTCTTCCTCTGTCAGCCGATCATTGGTTGAAAGCATGTCATCAGCTGCTAGCCATTGTCAATCACTACAGTGGGGAATTTTCCAGCTTGAATCAAACTGAGCTGTGTTGCTGTGCCAGCAATCTCAGTGGTGTCGTCAGGTTCGGTTTCCAAGTCCAGCTGTAGCATATCCCCAAAAGATGGCCCTAAATTTGCTGTCCAGCAGTGGCACACAGCTGCTTCTGTCACATTGCTCCATGCCTCTCCAGCAATTGGCAACACTTTGAGTAAGTTCAATTGTTTCTGAAATGCAGTGACTGTAGTTTACTCAGAGCAGGCAACAGGATCACTGAGGAGTCTTTTCCTATAATGATTTTTAAATATTGCGATAATGCCCCCATCCATTGGCTGAATTCTAGATGTGGTATTTTTAGGCAAAAATAGGGCTTTGATTTTGCCATTCCTCGATTTGAGCTCTGATTTGGGAGGGTGATCAGGGCATTGATCAAGTAAAAGCAACACTTTAGGAGGCAGACATTTTGTTCTGAGATGTCTTCTAGCAGATGGCACAAATGTGTTTAGAAACCAGTTCTTGAAAATTGCTCTTCTCATCCATACATTTTTGCTATGCACATACTGAACAGGCAATGCAGACATGTTATTGTGGTGAAAACAGTGGGGCTTTTCAAACTTCCCAATGCATAGTGAAGTGACCTTATGTGTCCCAGCAGCATTGCTACAAAACAGGAATGTGACCCTATTTTTGGAAACCTTAAATCATTTACTGGCATTTTGTTCTGTTTTTGATGCCAGAGTCACATTGGGGAGGCACCGCCAGAACAGGCCTGTCTCATCTGCATTTTACACCTGTTCTGGTGTGTATCCCCCCCCAAAGATGACATCCTTCATCTTGGGAAGACATTCTGCTGCAGCTTGGTCATCACAAGATTGTTGTTCACCAGTTATTGCAACTCAAATAATGACATGTTGGTGATGAAAGCACCAGAGCCATCCGCAGGATGATTTGAAGCAGCTGTCCTTGTCATAGAGCTGCTTGGTAAACTTGTCTGCTTTCTCGTGGACTGATCCAGACACTGGCACTCCATTAGCTCATTGATGGCTAAACAAAAGCTAAGTGGCAGCGTTGATTTGTTTCTCCTTAGCAAGTCTTAATTTTTTTCTTTCATGTCCCTCCAGCTCACCACACTCAGCAACAAAATGTCTCCTGTTTGCACCAAGTACAAATAGTTGATTTTGAAAAGCCAGTCTCCGACGATATTTTTTTAAGTTTTCACGAGTCTTTAGTTTGTCCAGAACAACCAACTTTGCTTGCAGTGACTATGAGGAGCGTGTCATTCTTATAGCAGTAGTGTAAAGTCACAATATAAGTCCTGAACTATGGCTAAGTTTTAAAGGATTTTTTTTTACTGAAAACTGGTTTTGCAGATTAAATGATTGAATTTCTCACCGCAATTTACTGTAATTGACAACATGGTCAGGGGAAAGTTGAGAGTAGTCAACTGAGTACAGTACAGTGCTTGAGCACACACATGGATAAGGTGCTATTACGGGAACAAATTTACCAAGGGGCTGACTTTTGAGTTTTCTTTGGGAGCCAAGTGGGCCATTCATTATAGCCAGGGCTTTACTATAAAAAGGTTCATTATAGTGAGGGAGCACTGTACAAGGTTTTACTGATCATGGGATTTGACAAAGACTGTTCATTCAGGCATGAGAGCTGCAAAAGGGATCCAAGTATCAAACAAATGGAAGAGTGTGAAGGTGCATTCCTGGTAATTAAAACAGCTTTCTCTTTAACTCAGTTTATAGGAACCTTGACTGTAACTTGTATTTTACAGTTGAAACAGATGCCTCTGAGTTTGCTATAGGGTGGTGTCACATCAGATGTTTAGTGATAAGGAGCACCCCTTCCTCTGCATCAGTTGCAAGCTCCATGATAGAAAGCAAAATTACTCCACAATAGAAAAGAAGTGTTTGACTGCAAACTGGGCCATAGATACACTACATTTTTTAATTGGTGTTGATATTCTGTATCCCCATAGTGTAACATGCAGTTTATGTGGACTGGCTCTCCAGATAGCCATGCACACACTGTTGTCCTAATTCTCCTTTCTACAGCTTCAGAGGACTGCAGCTATTGTGGGGGACTGGAGGACAGTGCTGCAGCCAGAAG
The DNA here is from genome assembly GCA_016271365.2 of Neoceratodus forsteri. NCBI lineage: Eukaryota > Metazoa > Chordata > Ceratodontiformes > Ceratodontidae > Neoceratodus > Neoceratodus forsteri. The sequence goes on along the minus strand of CM057449.1, from coordinate 574,109,752 downwards.
CAGCTTTTTAAATCTGCACTTTTTGCAGCTGCTGCTACATCCCATCCCAGCCTTCTCTGGTCCCACAGAGACTCCAAAGCAACACACAGGACAGACTGGAGGAATGCTGAACAAGGTGAGGAAACTATTTTTGTTCTTTTGGTACTCATTCTTATGTATTCAACATGTTTTTTTGCCACCAGTGATGAGCGATACCATGATCTGTACTTGTGGCTGGGTGTTAACTCTCCAGTTGCTTCACCCTGATCAATTAGAACATTATTGTGGCCACACAAATCCATCAAGGGACATAAATGAATTATTTTAAAGGCAAGATCCCTCATTTAAATGGACTTTTGGAGCCAATGCCAATCAGCTCCATAGGCTATAGTCATTTTCATGACCCTGACCTTGGCAACAGCCAGTCAGGGGGTCAGAGAAACCAAGGACTACAACAAGGGCTGCTGGAGGCTGAAAACAGCAGGTAGCATGGTGCCAATTTAAACAACTAATCAGGGCATCAAATGAAGGCCTTAAGGACAGCTCCAAATAATTGACAGTCAATAGGACCAATGCAGAGCTGTATCTGACAAGTGGAAACCTAAGGGATGTGTGAGGACATGGCAGATGACAGCTGACTCTCTCCAAGGGAGGAGAGACAGAACAGCTGCCCAGACCCCAGTGAGGAAAGTCTGCCTGAGGCTTCCATGGTCAAAAATCCAGGAGGTTACTTAAGGCTTTTATAGTCTACAAAAGGAGAACCTGAGAGCAGTGCTGTACTTTACTGCTCTTTTGTCAAAACAACATCCAGTAAAGAAGAAATTCATTCCTGTCTATAAAAAGAGGTAATCGTGAGCTAGCCCAGCAAGAATGCCACAGATGCAATCCTACAGAGCAGTGAGAGACTGTTTTTTGCTGTCATTTGATGGAGCAAATTGAGACAGCAGTCAGTCTGTGGAGCTGGCTGACAAGTGCTACCGCCAGGCTCTGGCTAGGGTCACACACTAAGGACTTGAAGCCAGGCCATGGTGTATGGGATGTGTGGCCCCTAGGTTCCTGGACTGGTCCAACCAATGAAAGAAGGAGAGAGAGAGAGAGAGAGAGAGAGAGAGAGAGAGAGAGAAGAGAGAGAGAGAGAGAGAGAGAGAGAGAGAGAGAGAGAATGATTTAGCACACTGCTAATGCAAAAGCCCTGATCCTTTCAAATGGACACCTGAGACCTTCACCACAGACAAAAACAAAGAAACTGACTTACCAATCACTCAAGACAGACCTGCTCAATCAGAGAGAGAGAGAAAGAGAGAGAGAGAGATCCCACAGTCAATAGGGAAGCCTGGTAACACTGGAACCATATGCATTTTCAAGACTTGCCCTGCAACTGGGATTGTAAGATTTTATCATTTGGCAATCAGGGCCAGAGTTACAAATACTTCATTGGAAGTTTGCCATTTTTGAAATTGTATGGCCTTTGGGATTAGGGTTTAATTTAAAGTTATTTGATTTATTTAAGTGCATAACCACTGGCCAACCAGCTGCAACACCAACAGCCCTACATTGTTTCCATGACTGGATAAAGAACCAGGATCTCTCTAGCAGCATTTAAGGGTAAATACCCTGGTATCAGTGGGGAGAGGGTAGTTTCCATAGTAAAGGTGGGCAGGAATCAAAGAAGGTGAAAACTGTAATGTGCACTGTGTTGAGAGGGTGGGCACTGTGTTTTACAAGCTGTGTCTAGAAGGGAATTTTTAGTTACAGTCTAGAAATCAGTTATTGAGCCTAGCCTATGAAGTGCAACTAACACTGACCAAGGCTTCATTAATGCACAAGTTGCAACTACCAGCCAATGCTTTTTTCCCCATTATGATCTTGTTAGTATCCCCCAATAAATACTTTTGAAATGTATTCAGCTTTTTGACATGTTCATATTAGTAGTGTCAGTAATTACATTTTACTACAAATTGTTATTGCATTGCATGTTTTCATGGGTGGGATGATCTTGTGGGTAGGTGTGGAGGTATTGCATCCCAAGAGGGTTGTACCATTATGACATCAGGCCCACTTAACTCTTTTCTATGGGTGCAGACACCTTGCAGTTCTAAATATTATGGATTTGAACCCTTTGATTGGTATTTTAATGACCCAGACCCCTCAAACTTGTTTGAGCAGTGAAGGCCGGGGTTGTAATTACATCATTCATGGTGAAATGGTTACATTTCTATTGGTTATGGATTTCAGTCTGTTGTACTGGATCCAACAAATCAATAGCAAAATCTCCAGGATCCATGATGGCATTTTGCTTTGTTTCCATGTCTCTTCACCATAGTGCACAGAGCAGAAGCACAGCATTAGAATGCTAACATTCAGTTACACTGTGGGGCAGAAGTTATTAAAGGTGAAAAGTGAAAGAAATTTGTGATAGGATGAATGTGTATTTATGGAATAAAAACCATGTACATTTTGAAATGGGGTGCACAGGGATTTTATTTTTAGTAAAGATATGATTAGTGTGCCATCCTATTTATTTAAGAAAAGAATAAGTCCCTGGGGAAGAGTCTCTAAATATGGATGGGGGGGGTGAGGATGCTCATACTGTACTCGAAGGTCTTTGAAAACTTACAAGGCTTAGGTAACACGTTTTGAGAAATGAGCTCCTTCTGAAAGGTGAGAGGAAATCATTTTACACTGTAAAAATGTTCTCTCAATTTACTTTCCATATTAGACACATGCTTTGCTATGTGGTGACTATTTTTGATCAATGATATATTCAAAACATTCAATTATGTCATTTACAATATTCTTTGCCATTCATTAGAAGGCCCTAAAATGGCATTACTGGAGTCATAGAATAAGAAGGCATTATGAAATGAAAGAGTTGTAGCAACTTAGGAGAGAGAGGTATTCAAGGTAAAAAAGTGTGATGATAAGTAAATAGTTTTATTAACAAGAAAAGGTCAAAATAAATCAGAATATAGGGTAGATTTAAAGAAGGAGAGCATCGAAAGGTATAAAGCATGTTTCCTATTACAGTGTACTCCACTTAAAACAGATGCAGTTATAATGGACAATCGGTTACAGCAGACAAAAACTGATTTCCCAAACCAAATATCTCAAATCCAATGCATTTTTCTCTCATTATAATGGACAGAAACATTGCTTATAACAAACACTCTGAAGCTTTTATGGGCATCTGCAGTGCTTTTATTTTTTGGGGGGGTCAGTGCAGAACTGGTGAGGAGATTTAGCAGATACAAAATTAAGATAGAGAAGCTACAGAGCTAACATTTTTAGCAAAATAATTCTACACAAGCTGCATAAACTTTTATTAGTAAATTAGCAAAACTAAAAGTAAATGATTTTACATTTCAATAAAACACTTACAGTACACTTTGTTTTTAGTGTCCTAAAATCTCAGCATCCAGCCAATGGAGTTATTATGTTCTTCTTACCTTCTGCAATAAACTTTCTTAAAATAACTCATTTTCCCTGACAGTTAAATAACTTTAAATAAACACACAAAATACAGAAACATATGCTAGGCAGGATTCTGAGTAATATGTGAAGTTTTATAATAAGTTCTCATTCTCTCTGAGCCCATTCTCATACACATCGACACGCCTAACACACAGGCTACACCTCTTCTGGATATAATGGACACTGGATATCACTGGCAAAAGTTGTGTGCACAAATGTGTCTGTTGTAACATGCTTTCACTGTACTTTCAAAGAGGAGGAGTATTTCAGTGTCATGGAATCAGCCCGGAGACCAAGGAGCATTACTAGGCATTGGAACTGCCAAGGCAACTTTGGCAAGCTCGCTTAGTAAAAAAAATTCCTTTAGAAACTATTATTGTAAATCATATCTCTTTACAATGCCCCAGTAGTTCTTACGGGCCAGATTATACTCACCTGATAGGCTATGTATGTGCATGTGACCTTGGAATTTGTATTTTGATCTCACCCAGGCTTTTGCACTCCCGAAAAACTATTATTTCCTGTGCTGTTCTGTCCATTTTTTAAACTTTTTGAGCACTGGTTTTCTAATGGATCTGGGAGCAGCCACCTCCTTTTTATAGTAATAATAACAAAACAATCTTCATCTCCTGACTTGTTTTTTCTGTTCTCTACTACTTTCTTCACTTTTTCTTCATCTTTTCTTCCTTTTTCTCCTCTTATGGGTTGCCCTCCCAACAAAACAGACAGCATAAGCTGTATAGCATTTGATAAAGGGGGCTATTTTAATTGTCTGATAGGATGGGTGGTGCATTAAAGTTTCATTTTGTTGGTGAATTGTTGGTAATAAACTTTGTACTACATGTACAGTACAGCGGCTTAGCAAAGTTCTTACAGTTTCCCAGAAAACTGCACTTAATGCTAGTGAGAGAAGTCTTTTTTTTGGTTAAGTTTTCCCTTCTCCTCCAGCATTGCACCACTCTGCTCCACCCCAGCCCCTGTCAGTAAACACAGCCTTTCTCTCACCACCCTAAAAGTATCTAATCCCACCTCCTCTCCCCAGCCCTGCCCAGTAAATCCCTCACATACAGTAGCAGAAAAATTAACACATTTAGAACACTCTGAAAAAGCCTTTCCCCCCATCCTCATAAAACCCAATTCCACTGTACTCCAACTAGCTGTGGCCAGTAAACAGGCAAACCAACTTCACCACTTTCATAGAAACCAGTCAATCTTCCGCACCCCCCTACCCTGACCATCAAACACATAACATACATTAGTAGAATAGTAGATGTAATTAATACTGATCAAAAACCCCCATTCTCCTGTCCTCATAGCACTAAGTCCCATCATTCTTACCCCAGGCCCTGCCAGTAACCAAGAACATTTCTTCTCACCACCCTCATAGTATCCAATCCCACCCTCTTCTCCCATGCCACTGAAAATAATCTTAACAGCACTCAAGGTGAGATTGGAACCAGTGCAGAGAAGGGAGACTGGACATAGAAAAACAGTCACAAGTATCCTTAGAAGAGTTGGTCTCAACACCAAAGTTCACAGTTAGTTTCCAGAGACACGTTGTCCCATTAGTTTCAAAATGTATTTGTTTAGAAAATGTAAAAAACAGCATACCACACAAGCAGTAACCCCACTGGACTGCTGCTGTGGGGGTTACTGCTTGTGTGGTATGCTGTTTTTACATTTTCTAATTAAATAAATGTTGAAACTAATGGGACAACGTGTCTCTGGACTCTGTGAATGCTGGTGCTGAGACCAGATCTTCTATGGATACCTGTGATTGGAACCAGCACAGACCCTCCTCTCACCACCTCAGCTAGCCACCATCTGAATTAGTGAGAGTGCATGAAATGTTATTATCAAGGCCCCCTGTTCTCTACAGAACTGTAGACCTAAGTTCTGCGGCAGGGACTATGAAGTTCTTTGGCACCATTAGGCCTACTTCCATGGCGGTGGGCAAAGTTCTGCAGCACATAAATAAGGTGACTTGTGCATGTATACTGCTCCAAAATTAATTTTCTTTTATTAATGAAATCACATGGTAACATATCTGGCTTAAGTAAATCTTAATAACAGCAATAAATCAGTTTTCATATTAGCCTTAAAAATGTCTACTAAGGAGGCCTTTCTAATGTCAATGACAAGTTCACTCAGATCAATGGTGCAGTGGTACTGAAAGGCAAAGAACAATTTCTGGGAGATTTCTGAAACTAAGTATACAGTAGGTATAGCATTAAGTGACCAGCACCCTCATCAACCTCTCTCTCGGTTTTGACTTTGACACCGTGCTTGGTGCCATCAAACTCCTTTGTGCTGTGGGGGACAGAGGAGTCAGGGATATCTTCCAAGATGACATCATTGTCAGAGCCAGGCTCAGGATCAGCACCACTGCAATTACCATCTCCATCACCATTGTAACAAAATGGATGGGGACAGCATCTAAACTGGCAATAGAATGGGCAATAGCCTTGATGCCAGTCCCTCTCCTGACACTGAGAACAGTGACAGGAGGAGGCCTAGCATTGTCTTCAATGCCACCCTCCATGTCATTAACACAAATGGTGACAACAGATGGACAGCTCCAGAAAATGAACTTGAGGTGTCCAACAGTGCAGAACAAGAGTATAGCTGCAACCGGCAAAAAGACATAATGTCGCAAGACATTATGCTGCATGGCAAAATCGTGCTGCTAATACAGTGCAGTATTGCCATGTGGCATAATTCTTTTTTCTGTGGGGGGCTCCACACCCCCCATTACGGGAGGCTGTGACCCTTGGACCCCCCCCACTAAAGAGTCTCAACTACTGGAGAAGGGGGTCCAACTCAGGGAGTGCACAAATCATGAAAAAAAATGATATCTGGGACAGGGAATCAAACCCGGTCCCAGACGCAGCACCTGGGTTCCTGCTGCTGTGGCTCAGTCCAGTGAGCAACAGCAGCTGCTTGGTGGAACCCACTCCCAGCAGAGGTCTTATCTTCTGCCTGGGAGTGTGTGAATGGTGAACTACCACATATAGCAGTATATGTGGTATTGCACCATTCGCTGTCCTAGACAGCGTTCATTATGGTTAGCTATATTGTCATACACTATTAAGTATACAACATTATGACCTAGTAGGGCTGCAACCTCACTACCAGGAATGTCTAGTGGTCAGGGCAGACAGACTGTGGAGGGTTAGAAAGATAGATAGAAAGATAGATAGATAGATAGATGGATGGATAGATAGATAGATAGAGAGATAGATAGATAGATAGATAGATAGATAGATAGATAGATAGATAGATAGATAGATAGATAGATAGATAGATATTTTATTTATATAGTGCCCATTTCCAAAGACTATGGGCGCTGTACAACATAAGCACGTATATCATACAAAAACATTTTCAAATAAAAAACATTTTAAAACAACAACATCATACATAGTACAACTGAAAGCAGCAGCTTAATTAACCTTTATAAAAACACTATTATTTTAAAACACCTTCATTTAAAGGCTTGATTAAATAGATATATCTTGGGGCCCTTCTTAAAGGCTTCCCCTGAGGGGTCTCCCTAAGATCACCAGGCAAGGAGTTCCACAGAGTAGGCATGGCTGCCACAAATGCTCTATCACCCGAATGCCACAACCTACCCTGGGAACTCCAGGGAGACCACCCCCAGCAGAACGGAGAGCCCGGGTCGCGTGGTAAGGCACAAGCAGCTCTTGCAGATAGACTGGGCGCCTCTTGTGCAAGGTCTTATAGATCAACAACCCTATCTTGAAGACAATCTTCCACCAGACTGGCAGCCAGTGCAGTTCATGGAGCAAAGGGGTGATATGTTCACATCTTTTTACCCCCATTAATAGTCTTGCCGCCACTTTCTGCTCCAGCTGCAGTCTGCGGAGGCTGCCTCCAGATATCCCTAGGTACAGGGCACTGCAGTTGTCCAATCTGGAAGTGACAAAAGCAAGTACCAGTGTAGGCAGGTCATCAGGCGGGATCAGGGCACGAATTTGGGCAATGTTTCTGAGATGGTAAAACCCACTTCTCACTATGGCTGACACCTGTGCATCAGGTGTCAGACCGCTGTCCAGGATTACTCCCAAATTCCTCACCTGCCTAGAGGGGGCTAAAGGCATACCCTCCCAGCACAAGATCAGGGGCAATGTCACGCCCCCCGTACCCTGATGACCCAGCTCTACCACCAGTACCTCAGTCTTGTCTGGGTTGAGTCTATGCTAATTGTGAGTCATCCATATCTGGATTTCCTCAAAGCAACTGTTAAATACAGAGTCTGACACCTGGCTATAGGGATCACAGGACAGGTACAGCTGGGTATCATCTGCATAGCAGTGAAAACCCAGCCTGTACTGCCTGATAATGTCCCCCAGTGGCAGCAAATACACATTGAACAACAGAGGCGACAGGACCGATCCCTGTGGAACACCACAGCATTTGATGAGAAATTCCCATGGTCACCCTCTGCACTCTTTCTGTCAGGTATGACCTGAACCAGTTGATGACATTTCCGGACAGGCCACACCAAAACCACAGACTGTCAAGCAACACCTCATGGTCCACAGTGTCAAATGCTGCAGAGAGGTCTAGAAGGACCAAGATGGTACGGTCCCTTCTATCCCTCACCATCAGGAGGTCATTAAGCACCCTCACCTGGGCCGTCTCTGTACTGTGACCCTCTCAGAACCCAGACTGGAAAGGCTCATAGGCATAGGAAGCAACAAGATGTCTCTTCAGCTAAACGGCCACCACCTTTTCTATTACCTTCCATAAAAATGGGAGGTTCCAAATGGGTCTGTAGTTGCTGAGGCAATCCAGGTCCAAAGATGTTTTTTTTTCAAAAGAGGTCTAACCAAAGACTTTTTTAAGGCCAGAGGAAAGATCCCACTCCTTAATGAACTCCAGACTACCCCAGCCTTCACAGTGCCAATCAGGTCCAAACATTCCACCAAAAGGCGAGTTGGACCTGGGTCCAAATCACAATAGGTTGGTCGCAACTTAGAGAAAATCTCCACCACCTCCCCCACTCCAAACAGCTCAAACTCATCCCACACAGGAGGAGTGTTCTGACTCAACTCCAGCCCGGACCCTGTAGCCCTTTCAAGAGTCGTTTGACTAGACCTCAGTGCTGATGGAGAACACCTTGTCAGCGAAAAACAGAGCCAGCTCCTCACACCTTGTGCGTGAACCTTGCCCTCCAACACACAAACAGGCAGGATGTAAAAGCCTGTCCACTGTGCAGAAGAGCTGAGCTGGTCTGTTTCTCACTGCAGCAATCTCCCTAGACAGAAACTCTGCCTTTTTATAGGAAATTGCCCCCTGATAATCCATATAATGTGTTCTCAGAGCCAATTTGTCCCCCACCAGACCAGATCTCCTCCAGTGCCTCTCTAACCTCTGATCACTAGGTTTTAAACCTCAGAGATTCTCATAATACCAAAGAGATCTCCAATGAGTTGCCAGGGGTCGCACACGCAAGGGTGTGATTGAGTCAAAGGCCTCACCAGCTGCCCTATTATAGGCCGCTACTGCCTCCTCTGACCCAATCGCACAAGCTGCCCCAACACCTGATAGGTCCAGCACCAACAAAAGGTCCTCTGGGGATACTCCCCTTAATGACCAGTACTGGACCATCTCCATAAGGGCATGGCCATCTGGGTGGGGCCCTAAACATGAACCCCACAGTGCTATGATCCGACCAAACCACCGGATCTACACTAAGGTCCATAATATCTAATTCCAAAGAAAAAACAGATCCAATGTGTGGTCACCTGAGTGTGTCGCTGTTGTTACCTTTTGTGTTAGGCCCAGTGCCCCCATGCTCCCGAGAAGGTCTATCCCAAATTTTGATAGCTCCCATTGACACAGGCATTGAAATCCCCCATGATCAACCACCTGGGGGACTCCAATACCAGGCCTGTGATGAGCTCCTTGACCTCTTGCAAAAAATCCCCATCACTCCCCAGTGGGCGATAGAACAGGAGGACACTAAAACCTGCACCAACACCCCCTCGGGCAGCCACACAATCAAAGGATCCTATAGGACCCATAGGTAGCACTGTGAGGTTCAAGCTAGATTTAAAACAATTGGCCACCCCCCTGCTGCTACGATCCTTCCTCGTACTGTGTATCATGAAGTATCCAGTTGGTACTGCCGCCTCTAAAATTGGGGTGGTATTTTTATCCAGCCAGGTCTCCATGATGCAAGCCAGATCAACAGAGGATATCAAGTCTGCCATTATAGCCATCTTTTTTTTTTTTATCTCTTTTTCCCTCCGTTCATGGTCTGGTGGGCCTCTCTCAGGCATTCTGCCTGTTCCTGCCTTGCCTGAAGTCCTTCTATCTGTGCCTCCTCGCTCCCTCCTCCTCTGTCCAAGATCGGCACCTCCGACTTAACCCCTCTGGGATGGGGCCACCCCTCCTCTCTGGGCACACTTAGAGACAGACTCCAATGTGGAGGAACCTGAAAGGCCAAGCAAGTTAAAATATATAAGATATTCCAACATTATTTGTATAAAATCTCTATCAAGATATTTTGCAATGGGTTTCTCGGAATGCTGAAATTACATGCCAACATAGAAACATAGAATTTGACGGCAGATAAGGACCGCTTGGCCCACCCAGTCTGTCCATTTCCCTACCTAATGGATAAGCTGCAGATCCTAGTTAACCAGCAGCCTACGTCTTCCTACCCCCAACCCCTAGAATTGCCTTATGACTGTCCCATGCATGCTTGAATTCCACCACTGTTTTTGACTCCACAACCTCCTCTGGAAGGCCGTTCCATGCATCTACAACCCTCTGTGAAAAATATTCCTTAAATTACCTCTGAACCACCCCATCTTCAAATTGGGCCCCTTGTTCTTGCACCTCTTTTTTGAAAGATACTACCCTCTTGGACTTTGTTGATTCCCTTGAGGTACTTGAAAGTTTCTATCATGTCCCCCCTCTCCCTCCTTTCCTCGAGGCTATACATATTAAGCTCCTTTAGTCTCTCTTCACATGTCTTCCGGTGCAGACCCTGCACCATTTTAGTTGCCCTCCTCTGGACAGCTTCCATCCTGTTTATGTCTTTGGGGAGATTGGGTCTCCAGAACTGCATGCAGTACTCCAGATGGGGTCTCACCAGCTGTCTGTACAGAGGGATAATAACTTCCTGTTTTCTACTGGTGATGCCTCTCCCTATGCATCCCAGTATCCCCCCAGCCCTCCTTGCTGCCCTCTCACATTGCTTGCCCACCTTTAGGTCATCTGATATGACTACCCCCAGGTCCCTTTCCATTTTTGTTGTTGTTAGTATCTCCCCCATTGTGTACTCTTTCCCTGGGTTTTTGTTTCCCAGGTGCATTACCTTGCACTTCTTAGCATTGAATCTAAGCTGCCATACATCTGACAATTCCTCAACCTTGCCAAGTCCCTTCTCATCCTTTCCACCCCACCTTGTGCATCAACTCTGTTGCAGATCTTGTGTCATATGCAAAGAGGACATACTTTTCCTTCGGTCCCTCTGCAATGTGGCTTATAAGACATTGAAGAGAGACGGTCTAATCTGAACCCTGGTGCCCACTAGTAACCCCCCTTTCTTCAGAGTGGACTCCATTCACTATTACTCTCTGTGTCCTATTCTCCAGCCAATTCTTTACCCAGGCTGTCATCTTGGGACCCACTCACAGGCTGGCTAACTTGTATATTAATCTTTTGTGTGGGACTGTGTCAAATGCCTTGCTAAAGTCTAGGTAGGCCATGTCCACAGCCTCTCCCTGATCTACTACTTTGGTCACCCAGTTAAAGAAATCTATCAGATTCGTCTGGTATGACCTTCCTGCTGTGAATCCATGCTGCCTTGGGTGCTGTGCCCTTCTGGCCTCTAGATACTCGACAATTCTTTCCTTCAGAAGTGATTCCATCATTTTCCCTATCACTGAGGTTAAACTAACAGGTCTGTAGTTTCCTGCTTCTGCCTTACTCCCACTTTTGTGAAGGGGAATCACATCTGCCCTCCTCCAGTCCTCGGGTACCACCCAATCCTCCCATGATTTGTTAAAGAGGGTAGTCAGTGGTGTCACTAGTTCTACCCTTAGTTCTTTTAGAATTCTGGATGAATCCCATCAGGCCCCATTGCTTTGTCCACCTTCAGTTTTAAGAGTTCTTTCAAAACCCTTTCTTCTGTAAATGGGCTGGTATCAACTTCTGTATCCAGAGTGTTTCTATTGTTTGTTTTAGGTACCTCCCCCTCTTCATTTGTAAATACTGAGCAAAAATATTTGTTTAGTATCTCTGCCTTTTCACAGACACCCTCTGCCCACCCCCCTTTCCCCTCTATTAAGCCTCACTATCCCTCCCTTGGTCTTCCTTCGCTCCCTGATGTACCTATAAAAGTTTTTATTCCACTTCTTAACTGAGTTGGCTATCTTTTCCTCAGTTTGGGCCTTTGCTGTTCTGACTGCCTTCACATCTTCCTTTTGCTTTAACTGATACAGTTCTCTGTCCTGCTCCTTCTGTGATTCCTTGTACATCCTGAATGCTTTCTTTTTCTCTTGAACCTTCACTGCCACTTCCTTTGAGAACCATAGTGGTTTCTTACATCATTTTGTTTTGTTTATTTGCTTCACACAAAGGCTTTTTACCTCTGTGATGGCAGTTTTTATCATTCCCCATTGTTCTTCCACCCTCCTTCCTGCCCATTTGCTAGTGCATTCCTTAGGCACTCACCCATTTTAGCAAAGTCAGCCCTCCTAAAGTCCAGTACTTTGCCTTTGTATGGCTTGACTCTATTGCTGTGTTTATTGTGAACATACTGTTCGGATGGTCGCTAGTTCCCAGATGGCTACCCACTTCTACATCTGTGATCCTCTCTCCATCTCCATTTGAGAGAACCAGGTCTAAGATTGCTCCCTCTTGAGTGGGTTCCAATACTAGTTGTCTAAGGCATGCCCCCCTCCGTAGGGCATCTAGAATATCCCCACTCTTCGAAGTGGCTGCTGCAGCTGCACGCCAGTTAAAATCTGGCATATTCAGATCACTCATTAGTAATATCTCCCCTTTTTCTGCCATTCTAAGTATACTTTCTATAATTTCCTTGTCCATTTCCTCCCCCTGAGAGGGGGGTCTGTATACAACCCCTGTGCGGATTGTGGTGCCATTGCCTGTCTCCAAATTGACCCACAGTGCTTCTTCTCTCCCTGTTTACCTTTTTGTTCTGTTGCTTTGATTCCTTCCTTATGTAAAGAGCTACTCCTTCCTCTTTACCCTCCTGTCCCTCCTGTAGATAATGTATCCTGGTATGTTTATGTCCCAGTCATGGTTTTGTGTGTACCATATTTCTGTGACTGCCACAATATCCAGATGTTCCTCCTCCATCAAGGCCACTAATTCAGGAAGCTTGTTACCCAGACTATGGGCATTGGTACGCATTGCTCTCCATTTTTTGATGGCTTTACCTTCTGTTGCAGCATCCCCCACTGACCTTTCTACCTCAGTTTTTTTCTCATTTTGTACCCTGTTTTGTAGGGAGATGCTGGGATTTTCATGCTGCTTATCAGTGCCTCCCCCCTTGACTAGTTTAAAAGTTTGCCAATGAAGCATTTAAACCGATTGCTCAAAATACTTGTTTCCTTCCTTGACAGATGCAGACCATCCTGCCAGTATAGGCTGGTGTCCCTCCAGGTGGAACCCCAGTCCCCAATGAAGCCAAACCCCTGTGTTCCACACTATTTTTTCAACCATTCATTAAACTGCATGGTGCAAAGTATCCTCGCCTCACCCATGCCATTGACAGGCAGCACCTCTGAGAAGGATACTGTGTGTGCTACTTGTCTTAGGCCCCTCCCCAACTCTACAAAGTCCTCCTGCAATGCTCTAATCTCATGATAAGCCAAGTCATTTGTCCCTGGGTGGACAATGACGTCCAGCTCAAATTGGTTTAATTGTAGATTTGTACGAGGTTTGGTGTGTTTTTTATGCCAATTGTTTAATTGTTTTATTGATTATACTATAAATAGGGAGTGGATATGTGACTCCTTAACCTATGAAGAATCTCTGCCCAGACATAGCGAAATGTAAAGTTTTCTGTCCCATTTGGGCTTAGCTATTGCCTTTGTGAACTGCTATCCCTTCATGCTTTCTCTCTCTGTGATAGTATTTTAGCTGTTTTCTAGATTGCTGCTATATAGTTTTGCCTCTTTTTTTGCACACATCTTGTACTGTGTATGGTGTTTGTCTTAAATACATCATTTTTACAAGTCAGAATAGAAGTTATTCTTATTTGACTTGGTTTTCAGCATTCCCTTTTTCCAGTAACTGGGGGCTGTAGATTTTACTGGCTGTTCAGAATGGGTGCTCCATTATGTTGTGAACAAATATAATACTTAAAGACAGAAAAAAATCATCTCTCTCTCCAAAATGGTCTGTCTACTTAGCCTACTGACCTTGCCCTGGTCTCTGGCTCATGTCTCTACCACTTTGCTATCTCACCTCACTTGTTGTTCTGTGCCATTTAGTCTGAAGTGTGGAGGCCATTGGTCCCACTTGCTGTTACGTTACCTGTGATCTGTTACACCACAAGTTCATAGCTACAGGATTTTAATCTACTCTACCCTGCAATTTTATTTGCTTCTCATGCTAATGTGTTATTCACTTGTAACCTATGTTTTTTTAAGTTATTGTGTAATTTGTGCATGCTCATTGATATTATGTAACTCTCATCACCCTCTTCCCCAGGTCGTACTGGGAGAAGAGCAACTTGTTGTTCAGTGTACCTTACCTGGTGAAACTTTTCAATAAATAAATATACAAGGTTTCAGCATTGTATTTACTAATGCTGGGCAGAATGCGGAATTCCACAGGTGGAATTAACGTGGAATGACAATACAGCCGGCAGAATTTCTGCCAGAATTTTGCTAGTTCTTCTGCGGAATTCCACCTACTGTGATCTGTGGAATAATATTCTGCAGAACAACATTTTATTCCACTGAAAATTATTCCGAAACAATTTCTGCAGAAAATATTGAGTTCCACAGAACAGCATTTTTTCTGAGAAAAATCATTCCACTACTATTTTCTGCTGTGGAATTGCACCATTCTGTTTCTAGTAGAATTTCAGCAGAATTTTAAAAATTAAGTGGAATTTCATTCTGCCAGAATGTGAAAATTCCGCACAGCACTAGTATTTACTCCACCCCCACATAGTCATCAAACAATAAGGTGGAATATGTCAGAGAAGAAAAAAGGGGTTCCTGCCATTCTCTCGCCACGTAAGATCAAAAAGGAAGTATTCACATTCTAAACACAAATGTGCTCATGTTTCTAAACCCTGTACGCACTCATCTCTTAAACAAAATCTCTCTGTAAGCCATTTATTTATTGTTATTGTGCACGCTTAGTCTGCCATAGCTGCCCAGCCAGACAGAGTCCCATTCGAACTCAGGTGACCTTTTACTAGACAATTGTTTAATAATAAATAAAAAACTATTTTGTGGACAGCTCAGGAAAGACACAGAGTCATTATACTCTATTTGAAGAATGTGAGAATATATGGATATTGTGTCTGAAGTTTGCATCTGTGAGATGGTAATGTTCTATCTAATAGTATTTTTAAGTACCTCTAGCACATATCTCGGAAGCTTTGGGATTATGTTCAGCAACTCTGGTCTCTTTTGTGTCCAGTACACTAAACACGGATCTAGTCAAGCTAATACACATGGTTTCCAAATCTTATCCCCAGGTTTTAACACCAACCCAAAGTTAACATACTGCAGTAAAAAGCCACTGGATTAACCATATCCAGTCCTGCTTGAATTTTCCTATATGTGAATTCTCTCTTTATAGGTTTTAATCTATAGCCCCGAAGGGCTTGAGAAAAAAAAAAACACTGTATAATGCAATAAAAATAGACTGTGGAGGTGGGGAAAACAACAAATATATATATATATATATATATATATTATGGTAGCACGGTAGTGCTACCATAGTTAGGGTTGAGGAGCCATTTCTATGTTAAACCCCAAAACTTTGCACCTTAATAACTTTGCAACTGTTTGATGGATTTGCCTGAAATTTGGAATTTATAATCAAGAACCATAGTCCTTGGGATCTGCCAAGTTTTGTATTGGTCAGATATACGGCTGTGGAGTTATTAAGTGTGATCTCTGCGCGTGTTTACGCTTTTCTGGAATTCTGTGGTCGTGCCTACAGGTCATACGGTTTGCGTGACCAGCCCGAAATCTTCAGGGAACATGCAGCCAGGGTCCCTGATGTGCCTTTCAAAGATTTTGTGAAAAAATATTAAACGGTTCAAAAGTTATTCAAAAAACAGTTTCCCATTATAAGTCAATGGGAAAAGTTAACAAAAAGTTCAACACTTTCGCAAATGCATTTTTACTTTCGCAAATGGGCCTGTTACTTTCGCAAATCGGCCATTTTGTTTTCAGTTGGTGATCAGAAAAATGGTTGGCATTTAAATTTGGGACCATCTAGCAACCTAATGTTTTTGTATTCACCTAGTCGGGCCCTGAGGATGCTTGCCATGTCTTTATTTGTGGTAAAACACCCCAGAAATATGTTTTCAAATTTCTGGAAAAGTACTACATAAAATTACTTTCGTGCTCATGAAAGTGTAAATTTTGCTAAAGTTTCTAAATTAGAGCAGTAATTTCTAGTCTGTGGGAAAATGACAGCAATTATTTGGCACTGCACTGCAAAATAACCGTTGGGAGTTTTGGCTGAAATTTGGAGGAACGCAGTCGACATCTCACAGATGTGCCTTTCAGTGTTGTATTGAAAAATATTACACGTGAAAAGTTATGGCACTCCAAAGTTGACAGTTTTCCCATAGGATAACATTACGGCGCCAAGCATTACAGGAATCCTTTGGCACCCTGCTGCAAAATAACGGTTTGGTCTTTTTCCTTAAATTTGAGGAAGACAGCCAACAGTACATAGATGTGCCTTTCAGTAGTTTGGTGAAAAATATCACATGGCGGCAAAGTTACGGCACTCCAAAATTGGACGCTTTTTCCCTAGGATAACATTACGGCGCCTGACACTTAACAGAAATCATTTGGAGCCCTGCTGCAAAATAACGGTTTGGTCTTTTTCCTGAAATTTGGAGGAAAGACAGCCAACAGCCCACAGATGTGCCTTTCAGTAGTTTGGTGAAAAACATTAAAGGAGGCAAAGTTATGGTGCTCAAACTTTTTTTTCCATAGGATAACATTATAGGCGTCACGACGCCTTTTCAGGGCCCATATCTCGAACGGAGAGAGATACGGACTTTTCATCAGAAAATTTCTTAGCCCACAATGGGACTAAGAGGCAAATTAGCCAGGACAGTTGTAAATAATATGACTTTTAAATTTTTTTCTCGTCAGACGGTTCCTGAGATATAATGTATTTAGTATTCCAAGATCTCATTTTCTGCGCCGATACTCATTATTTTGCATACATTATTTGTACTCACTGTCTTTCTCAATGCAGGTTTTGGGAAAACCAGCCTGTGCGCTTTACATTACTGTTACTGTTGCCCTTCCGCTATGGATCCGCACTGCTTCACTTACCATTGACGCTCTGCGCCACCATGTGCGTTATCCTTGCATTTTCATTTCGCTTGTGTTTCTGTTATTTTTTGCCATTTCTGTCTACAGTACTGTTTATCTTACTGTTTCACTTTACATCACCATGCCCATTGACATTTCTGTTTGCAGGCACCATGTTACTATGTGACAACACATCACGTGGCAGACCATTCCCATCTACGCCACCATGTGCGTCACTCTTTCTGTTCTCATTCGTGCTTGTGTTACCATGTGCGCCACTGTTAGCATTTCTGTTTGCATTGCTGTCCCTGTTAGTATGCCACAACACATCATGTGGCGGGCCCCGCGCCCCCCCGCTGCATTACATTCACTATTTCTCGTTATCATTCTCAAAAGAAGAAATTAGAGGCAAAACTCCATTTAATGCATTAGTTAGGGTTTTCCATAGCGACAAAGTGAGGAATGCTGTTAGGTTGAAAACCCTGACCCTCAGTCCACCCCCAACTGGCATTGGGGTGTGCATTGGATCGTGGTCCTAACTCTCACCCCATTCTCCTATACTTCTGCTGCTTTCCACATGTCATGGGGTGAGAGTTAGGCTGATGATCCCAATGCGCACCCAATGCCGGTTGGGGGTGGGGGGTCCAAGGGGGTTTTCAACCCAACAGCAATTTCCTCACTTTTGTTGCTGTGAACAACCCTAACTAATGCATTAAATGGAGTTTTTGCTCAATATATATATATATATATATATATATATATATATATATATATATATGAAAAGTAGGGTCTTAATTAAAAGGAGTCTCTTCTTTTATCAATTTGTTGCCCTTTCCACGAGAAGACAAGCCTATTAGCTTTTCGTAACCCTATGTCCCAGTTGTATTTTGCCAAATCTCTGCTCCCAAACTCAATCCCTAGTATGGAGATCAGGCCTTCTGATACTGGTACTTCTGCAAATTTACCGTATTAAAAATAGGTGTGTTCCCTAAGGAGACTCCCTTGCTTTTGTCATAATTAATCTTAGACACAGATAGCCTAGAAAAGGAGGTGAATGTCTCTCAGAACATGCTCCTCCATAGTGGGAGCCAGGCACAGAACTAAGTCATTTGCATACGCCATCATTTTAACTGGAGAAGAACCTGTAGAAACAGCAAGTCCATGTATTTGGTTATTTTGTGCTATGTTTCTTAACCAAATATTAATACTAAATGTGTAAAGCAGTGGGCTAAGGGGACAACCCTGCCTAACTCCCTTTCTTAACCTGATCTGTTTCCCTAACCACCCATTAACATTGGGAATAACTGTGGTTTTACTGTACATAATTTTTAACCAGCCTATAAAGGTATCTGGGATCCTGTAAGCTCTAAGTGTAGCAAACAGAAACTCTTGAGACACCTTATCAAAGGCTTTTTCTTGATCAATTCCAAGTATTTACCACTGAACCTCATTATTATTAGCCTTTTGGGAAAATCTCCCTTAACAGAATAAGGTTATCATACTGAAGTCTACTTGAGACTGCACATGTCTGATATGGGCTTATCAATTTGTCAGCAAGTACAGACTTCCTTTTCAAAAATATTTTGCTTAGTATTTTTAGATCAGTATTTAAAGCAGCAATGCAACAATCTGGTGAAAATTTTGACCTATACTTTTTTATGCTATTTTATATTGTACTTACCTCCTGACTTGTATGATACCCTTCTTTTCACAATTTGTGTCTGCTTTAGTACTTTTTCTCATGTCTGAAAAAATAAAAGCAGCACTCATTTTAATATGGCTCTGACCAGGTTTTCATCAGTATTTGCAGCTGTTTTTTAACAAATATTGTTCTGTAAGGTCAGAAAACACTGCCTGCTGCATAACTGTTAATTTTAGTCACAACTGAAGTGATATATAAACAACTGATGGACAAAATCAGCTGAAAATACTGATGAAGACCTGGTCGACACTGTATTAAAAGGAGCGCTCCTTTTATTATTTCAGGCATGAAAAAAAGTACTAAAGCAGACTAAAATCATGGAAAGAATGGCATCATGCAATTCAGGAGGTAAGTGTCAATGTAAATTAGCATAAAAAAGTATAGGTCAAAATTTTCATCAGATTATTGCACTGTTGCTTTAAGAGACTCAGCGGTCCCCAATTTTTTAACTCCTCTCGAACACCTTTTTTATATAACAAAATTAAAAGTGCTTGGTTCATAGAATCTGATAAAGAAGCATTTTGCAGCATGTCATTGCATACTAGTACCAAAGCAGGAGTAAGCTCCTCTATAAAGGTTTTATAAAACTCGGAACCTATGCCATCTGTCTCCGGAGCAGAGTTAGATTTAAGGGTAGTTATTGCAGTTTTTATTTCATCCAGGGTAATTGGACCAGACAATCTCATGGCATCTTGGTCCTCTACTTGTGGGAGATCTAAGTTCTCATAATTCAAATTGGATTTGTCAATCCAAGGAGACTCCCCAAAGAGGGAAAGTACATCGCTTTCTACCTGATTAACAATATCAGTGGGGGCGGTCACAATTTGACCAGAATCTGAAACCACTTCTGTGATCACTCAATGCCTTACCCAGTTTTTACACTTCTTAAAGGGATCCATAGTCCCTTTCTTCATCTTTGTCCCAAATATGGCAGCTCCGTGTTTATTGCCAACACATTTAATTCATCCTTCATAGACCTTAGCCAAACTCAGCCCCCAAATTTCTTTGAATATCCCAGCACAGCTCCTACATCCAACAAATCAGAAGAGGCCTTTACCCACCCATGTTTCTACTTCAAAGCTATCTCAGAAAGCGAGACCAAGACATACCTACATAAAGTTCTAGGAGGAACTAGGACAAGCAATGATTCCCTCGACCTAAACCTTCTTACCCTAACTCTAAATGAAGTCCTACTCCCCTCACCAAGCTTCTCAATCGCTCCCTCATACTTTCACAATTCCCCCAGATCTGGAAATCCACTTTGGTTGCACCAGTTTTTAAGAGTGAGGACTGATTACTACCTGGGAATTATAATCCAATATCTATTCTTCCCCTATTGTCCAAAGCACTTAAAAGGATTGTTGCTGACCAGTTTGTAGAGTACTTGGAAAAATACAACCTACAATGTGTCCAACAACATGGTTTTCGGAAAGGGCACAACACATCTATGGCCCTACTGGAATTCACAGGTTTCATTCACCATACTCTTGATCAGGGTCAGCTTGTTGGTGCAACCTTTATTGACCTGTCTGAAGCATTTGAAATGGTCAATCACCATTTGCTGACACATCAACTTGCTGGGCTTTGTATATCTTCAGAAGTCCTAAAGTGATTCACCAGCTATCTAGCAAACCACTCACAACAGGTGAGAATAGGTCTGCCCTTTCTGCTAAACTGCCTGTCTACTCTGGGGTTCCTCAAGGATAGGTACTGGAACCCCTTCTGTTTAGCACCTTCCTCAATAATCTTCCAGCATCCTGTTCTGAACCAGTACTTCTCTAAGTGGATGATGCAGTAATTTTCTCAAAGACTGCTGACCCTACCCTCCTTCAGGCCCAACTTCAGAAAAGTTTTACTGAAGCTGAGTCCTGGTTCATCTATCATAAGTTGATGCTTAATTGCAAAAAAACAAAGGTCATGCTCATCCATGGTACCCACAGCAAGCACAAATCCAAACAATTGGTGATTAAAAACAGTGCTGGTGTTGTCCTTGATCAGTCTTAATCTTTTAAATACCTTGGAGTTACTCTGGACAGTACAGTCTCCCACTCCAACCATGTTGAGAATGTTGCCAAGGCAGTTAACATTCGCCTAGACTTCTATACAGGCATAAACGCTGCCTTACTACCAAAGCCCTCAGATTGGCTATACAAAGTTCAATTGTGTCTATTATTGACTATTGTTTGGTCATTTATGGTTCCGCCACAGACACAATCCTATGTCAGCTAAACCACAGTTCTGAATAAGGTATACCGTCTACTAACTGGTGCAGCGTATCGTACTCATACTTGTGACCTTTACGAACAAGCAAACTGGCTTCAACTCCACTCTCGCATTGAATATCAAGTCTGCCTTCTGGCTAAGAAGGCAGATCTTGGTCTCCTACCACCTGGTTCCCTTCAGCTTTTCAGTCCCTTCTGGAGCACTCGGAGCACACAAAGTTCTGTGAGTCAAACTGTTACTGTCCCTCGCTGTTGAACCTCACTCTGACAGCGATCCAGTGCAGTTAGAGCTGCAAATTTATTTAATTCCCTTCCTCCTGAGATTGAACCAGCTGCAACCTTAGGACCATTTAAGCAGAAGCTGCATCAATTCCTAGTTTCCAGAGCATCTTGTGACTGCTATACCTAATCTCTGCTGACAGCTAAATGTACTGGGACCTCCCTCTTTTACCATTTACCCCTGTATAGCCCTATCCTGTTGCTGTGCTATTCCACTCACAGCACTTCCTCCCTTATCCCTTTCCCATTCCTGCCCTCTTTTCATCCTAACTCATCTCCCCTTCCTTTACCACTCCACTCCCACTCCCCCCCCCATTTCCTCACCTTGTTCTCTCCTTCTACCCCACACCCTTGTGGGTCTTTCCTGCTTAAGCTTCATTGTGGAATCTCCCTCTTTGCTCTTATTTTGCTCTTTCCACCCCCCAATTCAACCCCTGTACTTCTCTCCTTATAATCCCTTTCACCCCTCTTCAGACAAGGCCACTGGCTACACTTGAGAAAATATTTACCTTGCCATATTGTTCTTTTGTTTATGTAATTACTTTCCTCATGTTGTACTACTTACTGAAACCATTATAATTTGCTATGTTTGTGACTTGACGTGGAACCTCTGTAAAAGAGCCCTTGCCTCAAAGGTCTTTCCAATTTGTTAAATAAATAAATAAATAAATAAAAATCTTAATTCTTATTCTAGGGATTTGGCTCTGTCATAATGGAAACTGAACATTTGTTTCTTTATTTCCTTAATTTGTGCCCCATAATCCATTTTATTGGTTTCTGTTTGTGAAATTAACTTTTGTAATTGATTTCTTAATTGCAAATATTCCAAGAAATCCCTGTTTACTGTGCTTTTTGCATGGGTCTGAAGAAAGACTTCCCAAGATAATTTTGTTTCCTCCCACCAAGTAGCTCGGTCTTCATACAGATCTACAGCAGATAGTCTAGCATACAATTCCCTTTTCCATGCATGTCTGGTTAGTTCATTTTCTAGTGAAGTGCTCTTCAGTCTCCAGATGTTTTTCTTGTATCTGGGTGATTGGTTCCAGCAAACTTGGACTGTTATATATCTATGGTCTTTACTTCCCAAGCATCTAATTTTAAGTTTAATACCTGTAGTGTAGCTGATGAAAAAATAAAATCAATGCTAGTGGATATTGACTCTCTGAAATATTTGTGACCCCCTGTAGAAAATGTTATTCTATATGCATCAACCAGAGTAGCAGTATTAACTATGTTTTGGAGTGCTAATGAAACACATAATAATTTATCTGTCTTGAGGCCTCTGTCTGTTAATGCCAGCCTGCAGTTAAAGTCATCTGTCCAAATGACTAAACAGGAGGTGTGTAGACAGGGCTGCACCTCCTTAAAAAGAGATGTTCTTAGAACCTCAGTCTGTGGAGCATAAACTGAAATTAACCTAAAACATTCCCTATATAAATTAATATCCATAAGCAATGCCCTACCCAGCTGAATATCAACTAATCTAGATACCTTAAGATCTGGGCTGGTGAACAGAATCCCAATTTAGTTGCATAAATCATCAGCTATAGAAAAAAAGGTGGCATCTTTAGTCCATATTCTTGAAGTCTGCTGCAATTCAAACTGGGTTTTTATCCAGATGTCTTGAATGCAGTAGATATCACTACATCCCTCCTGTAACATCCCTAAAATAGTAAGCATCTTCTTATGACTTTTAATGTTGTTGACATTGATGGTAGTTACAGAGAGGGAACCCATGTGTGATTGTTATGGGAGGGACAATTCATGGCCTAATTCAAGGGATCGTAGACAACCTCCTGAGTCTGGTTCTGCAGGATATAAGAGCTGCCCCATCCCCTCCATCTTTGGAGTCTGAGTAAGGGTGTTTATTAGGAAAACAAAATCATACAAAAAAAACACTTCACCAATAAGATACATGAACAAATCTCAAAAAGAAACGTACAAACAACCCCCAACCCCACCATACCAAATACACCATTTGTACAGTTCAAACATCAAATACTGAGTGTAAAAAGGAAAAATATTACATCAAAGGAAAAAAGAATGTATAGAAAATACAACTGTAAAAGGACTGTCATAAATTAGCCTTGTCTGATTTCTATCACAAAAAGTCCTAAATATTATAATTCAAATGTGACAAAAGGCATTAGGGGGAGAATCTCCCAAAATAAAAGAAAACAGAAAAACAAGTATTGACAATCTCACCATTGATTGTAAGATTTTGTCTCAGTTCTTCTAAGCAGTCCTAGATTGTGTATCTGCTGTTATATGTCAAGTTCAACTAAATTAAAAAAAATAAAAATAACATTTATTAAAATGGGAACATCGGAGTCCATGATCCATGGCATAGTCCTCCATTGTGCCCTTAGATTTTGTTCCTGGTTTCTTTTTATTTCCTCATAATGCACTCTTTTAAGATCAGAAGTAATTTTTGTGACTACTTCTGTATAGTCCATCTGTTTTTGTTGTAGGGTATACAAACATCTAGAGTTCCAGATATGCCATCTTATAATGTCAAACACCACCTGTAATGTACCCACATCCCATTTACTCCATACAGGTCCATACGTTCCACACATTAGTGTTACATACCTAAGTGCCCCAAAAACAGGAGCCTGCCATGTCCTAGCTAGAAAATCCCCAAAAGTCGAAATACAAGAGCATGTGAAAAACAAATGTTGCATAGTTTCCATTTTCTGCATACACTGTGGCCTGCTATACATTCTGTCTGCCATCCGTTTATGTTTTTGAATAGCCTTAATGTTCAACCATTCATGAACAGAGCTAGTGGACATCCCACACATGAAGGGGAATTTGTGTATTTACCAATATACTTTTTAAACCTGGTAAACTAGTTTGAGGATATTTAGGGAAAACACATGGGTCAGTAAAATAACCCACAGTAATGCGGTTGTACAAATATTTCCTGTGGTCAGTTAAAATCATCCTACTGGCAATTTGCCAAACTTAAAATTTTAAAAATAAATGCCATATATAAGGGGGTGCTTGACCAGCTGCTTCTAGTGCCCTTAATTGACCTAGAGCCCATTGTTTAAACCAAGGACAGCAAGAAGTCAAAAAACATGGGATGCAACATTTTCCAGTGTTAAACAGCAATGGTTTCATATTTGTCATCATGAAAATAGTAAAAAAGAACACTACAGGATTCACCACATCCAAACCCCCTTCAGCAATAGGTAGATATAAAATATTTCTTTTGATTGGATTGAGATGGCTGCCCCACACTGCTTGAAAGAACAATACACTATAAAGGGTAGTTTCTAAGGCCCTGGGGGGAGGAACAGTGTAACTAAGATAAAGAAAAAGGGGCAGGCAGGTGAGGAATTTGGGAGTAATCCTGGTCAGCGGTCTGACGCTTGATGCACAGGTGTCAGCCATGGTGAGAAGTGGGTTTTACCATCTCAGAAACATTGCCCAAATTTGTGCCCTGATCCTGCCTGCTGACCTGCCTACACTGGTACTTGCTTTTGTCACTTCCAGATTGGACAACTGCAATGCCCTGTACCTAGGGATATCTGGAGGCAGCCTCCACAGACTGCAGCTGGAGCAGAACATGGTGGCAAGATTATTAATGGGGGTTAAAAGATGTGAACTTATCACCCCTGCACTCCGTGAACTGCACTGGCTGCCAGTCTGGTGGAAGATTGTCTTCAAGAAAAAAAAAGGGACGTTGACCTGTAAGACCCTGCACAAGAGGGGCCCAGTCTATCTGCAAAAGCTCCTTGTGCCTTACCACATGACCCGGGCTCTCCTTTCTGCTGGGGGTGATCTCCTTGGAGTTCCCAGGGTAGGCTGTGGCATTCGGGTGATAGAGCATTTGTGGCAGCTGTGCATACTCTGTGGAACTCCCTGCCTGGTGATCTTAGGGAGGCCCCCTTGGTGGAAGCCTTTAAGAAGGGCTCCAAGACATATCTATTTAATCAAACCTTTAATTGAACGTGTTTTAAAATAATAGTGTTTTTTGAAGGTTAATTAAGCTGCTGCTAGTACTATGTACGTGTTGTTGTTGTTTTAAAATGTTTTTTATTTGAAAATGTTTTTGTATGATATATGTGCCTGTGTTGTACAGCACCCATAGTCTTCGAAAATGGGTACTATATAAATAAAATATCTATCTATCTATCTGTCTGTCTGTCTGTCTGTCTGTCTGTCTGTCTATCTATCTATCTATCTATCTATCTATCTATCTATCTATCTATCTATCTATCTATCTATCTAACTGTCCATAGTCTGTCTGCCTTGACCACCAGACATTCCTGGTAGTGAGGTTGCATCCCTACCAGGTCATAAGGTCATAATGTCGTATGCTTAGTAGTGTATGACATTATAGGTAACCCGAATGAATGCTGTCTAGGACAGTGAATGGTGCAATACCATATATACTGCTATACATGGTATTGTACCATTCACATACTCCCAGGCAGAGGATAAGACCTCTGCTGGGAGTGGGTTCTGCTGAGCAGCTGCTGTGGCTCACTGGACTGAGCCACAGCAGCAGGAACCCAGGCGCTGCATCTGGGACTGGGTTTGATTCCCTGTCCCAGACATAATTTTTTTTCACAATTAGTGCGCTCCCGAGTTGGACCCCTTCTCCTGAAGTTGAGAATCTTTAGTTGGGGGGTCCAGGGGCAGAAACCTCCATAATGGAGGTGTGGGGTGTGTAGCCCCAAAGAAAAAAGAAGTATGCCACATGGCAATATTGCGCTGTATTGGCAGTGCGATTTTGCCATGCAACATTATGACCCTTTGCCAGTTGCAGCTATACTCTTGTTCTGCACTGTTGGACACCTCAAGTTCATTTTCTGGAGCTGTCCATCTGTTGTCACCATTTGTGTTAATGACATGGACGATGGCACTGAAGACAATGATAAGCCTCCTCCTGTCACTGTTCTTGGTGTCAGGAGAGGGACTAACACCAAGGCTATTGCCCCTTCTGTTGCCAGTTTAGACATTGTCACCATCCATTTTGTTGCAATGGTGATGGAGATGGTGATTGCAGTGGTGCTGATCCTGAGCCTGGCTCTGACAATGATGTCATCTTGGAAGATATCCCTGACTCCTGTGTCCCCCGCAGCACAAAGGAGGTTGATGGCATCAAGCACGGTGTCAAAGTCAAAACCGAGAGAGAGGCTGATGAGGGTGCTGGTCACTTAATGCTATACCTACTGTATACTTAGTTTCAGAAATCTCCCAGAGATTGTTCTTTGCCTTTCAGTACCACTGCACCATTGATTTGAGTGAACTTCTCATTGACATTAGAAAGGCCTCCGTAGTAGACATTTTTAAGGCTAATTTGAAAACTGATTTGTTGCTGTTATTAAGATTTACTTAAGCCAGACATGTTACCATGTTATTTCATTAATAAAAGAAAATAAATTTTGGAACAGTATACATGCACAAGTCACCTTATTTATGTGCTGCAGAACTTTGCCCACCGCCACGGAAGTAAGCCTAATGGTGCCAAAGAACTTCATAGTCCCTGCTGCAGAACTTAGGTCTACAGTTCCGTAGAGAACAGGGGGCCTTGATAATAGTATTTTATGCACTCTCTTTAATTCAGATGGTGGCTGGTTGAGGTGGTAAGAGAAGGGTCTGTGCTGGTTCTAATTTTGGGGACCAATTCAAAATTTCCATGTGTCCTTCCTCAAACCAGATCCCCAATATTTTCATAGGTGCAGATATGAGAGTAATCCCGCCTACTATAATAGCGTCATCTCCCAAGGCCCCCAAATGTTCCCCTTGACACTTTGCTAAGTTTAAATCTGCCCCTGAGAACTATCTGAACTCCTGACATTTGTGCATAGCTGAATCTGTAGATGCATCATCTGCAACCATTAAACAAAGATCATCTGCTTAAGCAATAGCTGCAACGGGAACTAGTCCTTCAAGACACGGCAGATGTCTAATGACTGGTGTGCTATTTAGCTGATCAAGAAGTGGGTCTATACTAAAAACATCAAGTAGTGGACTTAAAGGGCAGCCTTGCCCTACCCCTGTTTTTATGGGAACCATAGGCCCCACCCAACCATTAGCCATAGGTGTCACAGTGGCAGTATGATACAGACTGCGGAGCCAACCTATAAATCTCTAATGGATTCCATAAGACTGCAGTACAAATCAGAGATATACATGGTAATCTGTGTCAAATGCCTGTTTCTGGTCCAATGCAAATACCAGCCCTTCTATTTGATTTTCCTACCCCTTTCAAAGATTCCTACCCCTTTCAAAGATTTCCCTTATGAGAATTAAATTATCTGTTACTGATCACTCTTTTACAGAGCAGAATTGTGTAGAGAAAATTAGACATTCTGCCCCTTTAGAAAGTCTGGTCTGTAAAATTTTATCCAACAGTTTGCAATCACTATTAAGGAGACACACTGGTCTTCAGTTCTTAATATATCGCTTATCCCCCTTTTCATATAGGTAAATCAGACTCCCTTTTGCCATTTCCAATGGAATTTCAGCTGAGTTTAGAATGTCTGAAAAAACCCTAGCAATCTCCGTTGCTAATTCTGGCTCTATTAATTCATAAATATCGCAGCTTACGCCATCTGGGTCTGGAGTCTTTCCAGGTGACAAAGATTTGACAGCAGCAGTAACCTCTATGGGTTAAATATCCTGTACCAAAGACCTTAGGATATCAGGTGGACAATGTGGCAATATCAAGCTGTCAAGAAATCTCTCTTGACCCTTAATATTAGCTGGCCTGTAAGAAAATAAATGTAAGGAGTATTCTGTTATGACATCTAAAATACCTTTTGCTGTAGTTTGTAAGTTGCTCTGCTTAACCAAGAGACTTTCAAAAGTTTTCTGAACAACTTTTGATTTGCATGTACCATATCAGCAGACCACAGCTGCCTTACCCTGCATCCCATGTTCTTGCCGCTTTCTTATTTTTTCTGCTTGAATGGAATGAAATCCCATCATGGATGTTTTTATGGAAGAGATTTGTGCAGTATAATCTAAACCTACTGTAACACTCAATGAGATAAGTTTCCGTAACTGTCCCTGATTTTGTAAATATTGCCAGTATTAAGACTCTCTACATCGCTTGCCTTCTCAATTTAGTAAAGAGATTAAATAATGTTTTTTATTTGTCCACCACTGTACATGTGAATCATAAAATACCAAAACTGATTTCTGGGCTTTAATGAATTGCATAATCTCATGTGCTAAGTCACCCTGTGCTAACTGCATTGGAAATCATTTCCATAAACCAAGCCCAAAAGGCAGTAAATTGTGACATCCAACCCTTAAGGTAAGTATTTTATGATCAAAGAATTCCACCAGCTCTGTTGTAATAGAATGTATCACTGTATATAGGCAGAAAAAAGAAATCAATGCTGGTAGACAATGGACTTTTAATATTACAGTATTTAAACATGTCATGTCACAAAACACTTTCCTGGTCCTGGAATTTTGGCCTCTATCTGCCAAACTCATACCACAATTAAAATCCCCCCACCCCCAAAAACCAAATTATGTGGTGTGAATAAATAAGGCTGAATTAAATGAAATATTTCAATGCCTTCCACTTTCCTTTGTGCTGCATGAATGTTGATTAAGCTATATAATTGTTCATATTTTGGCCAAAGTTTGATAATTAAGAGCCCCTATTTGGGACATGAGAGATTGAAAAATCCTCCATTACAGGCCTGTTTGGGCAATTGGGGGGGGGGGCACACTGGACTTCATTTGTTTGTTGATATTGGTCACAACCAGGAGCCACTCTAAAAACAATTCAATACATTTATAAAGCCAGAGTTGAGCAAATCACACATTGAAATGGTTTATGATTAGGGGGAAGCTGTAACTATTTTCCTAGTGATTTGCTCCCAGCCACACCTATCAGACTGCACTTTATAAATGTGAGACAAAGAAGCTGGAGTATAGTCTTTGCAAATAGAGAATGAAACAGCAGGACTCTACTCAGATTAGCAAGATGCTTTTTACATTATATAAAGTGTAGGACCAAACCAATTGTGGCCACTTTGAAGGAGTGGTTTGGCTTGTTCATATTTTGGCCAAAGTTTGATAACTAAGATCCCCTATTTGGGACATGTGAGATTGAAAAATCCTCCATTACAGGCCTGTTTGGGCAGTTTTTTTTTGGGGGGGGGGCAAACTGAACTTCATTTGTTTGTTGATATTGGTCACAACCAGGAGCCCCTCTAAAAACAATTAAATACATTTATAAAGCCAGGAATGATCAGACCACACATTGAATTAATCTATATAATTGCCCTTCAATGGACACATCCAAAATTAAGGTTCTGTCAAGAACTAAATCTATCAGTTTTAGGAGTTTAAACTGAATGTTATTAAAAACAATTCCTGCTCCAGAACAAGAGACTTGGCCCATAGACCAATAAGAGGGACCCGCATACCATTCCCTCACCCCCATTGCTATATCAGGGAGTGAATTAAGTTGTGTATCTTGCAAAAACAACAATCCCTGCCCCCTAGAAATTAGGTTTGAAAATGTTGCTGCTCTTTTCCTTTTGGACTTAATACTGTTAGCGTTACAGGAAAAAAAGGAAATAGATGCCAGGGCGAGTTACAAAAAAATGAAAAGTATAATAAAGCTTATTCAATTTAAAAGGAAAATGAAAAGTCAACAAGAAATTAAAATCACGAGGGATTTCTTAAGTTCCCTTTCAGAGTTCCTGACTTTTTTTTCTTTCTAAGGGAGGAGGATTCCTTATCCTGTTGTGGAAACCCCACTGTATCAGAGGAGGACTCATCCAGATCCATACATTGGTCCAGGATGGAAGAGCTCCAAGATGATTCATCTGATTCATCACCAGACAATTCAGTCTGCTTGTGTAAAACAGAAAATCTGTTTGAAAGTTGTAACTCAGAAGTTTTGGACTGTTAGGAGGTGGAGGTTTCCTGCCATCCCTTTTACTGAGGAACATCTGTTCCCTATTCAAAGAAGTCGGCTGAGAAGGAGGTGGCATTTGGGAGAGAGTGAAGGTGGGGGAGGTGGGGGTGGCAGTGGGATGGCAAAGGGGAGGGTGTGGGGCAGCTACAAGTTAGGGGTGTTGGCTGCACACTCGAGCAGACTTAGATAGACAGGGTGGTCTGTTTCTGCTGGCACATTCGTATGTTTGTATGTTCATATTAGCTCCTTCACCATTGGGACCACAGAAGTTTCCACATGTTCAACTTCTGCAACCTGTACAGGAATAGTCTGCTGAGGAGCCATATTGCCTTCAACCATGGCAGGCTCAACCGAGCTATCAGTGTCTACCTCTACTGATACCTCAGGGATCGAGAGGGGAGCTCCATAGCCATGGCAATCAATGAGACAGTGTGAGAAACCAAAAGAGTCCTCTGTCTGTCTACCCTAGATGCTTTTTATGCCATCTCTCTCTGTGCCACAGTAATCAGGAGTCTCTGTTTTACATCATCAGCTTGATCATCCTGATTATGTGCTGCTTTGGGGCAGGCCACATAAGAGTGACCTATCTCTGAACACAAACTGCACACCTGTTGGTTTGTTCAGTGCCCAGTAGTGTGACCAATCACTTTACAGGAAGTACATTTCAATCTATCACAAATACTACTTGAATGTGTGGAGGAGCCACACCTGTAACAGGCCTTGGGCTGACCTTCATAGAAAAGTACTTCCCTGTCCCTTCCTAAATAAAAACTATTAGGAAGGTGTTGTAACCCTTTGTCTGTGGAGTTTAAAACCACACATTCCCTCCAACCCCCAGTCCAAATGTTTCTGGTGTCAAAAATTGCCTCGAGGCACCCTGAACAGTACACCTCTGTTTAAGCCAATACACCAAATCGGTCACACTGATCCCTTCATTTCTGAATAGCACAGTAATGGTACAAAATGCTGTTTTTTTCAATGATGTAGCTTCAAAAGGAGCACACAATGGGGAAAGTTTCAGTTCTTGAAATTTCCTCCAAAACTTTTCTAGATCAGATCCCAGTTTAAAGCTTACTTCGAAAGTCGTCTCACTGGGGATGTGAATCAAGGAATTGATTTCCATGGCGTTAAACCCCACTGAAACTTTTAGTAAAGTACGTGCCACATAGATTCTGTCTGGATGGGTTTACAGACCCCCTTTATAGTGTAGCCTTTTTGCTGGTAAAGTCGGGGAGTGAAATAATGAAGCATATGGTCGAGGTGGTACTGTAGTAGAGGTATTAGCTGCACACATTTGAGAGGCCATGTTATCTATATTCTGAGGTCTGGTAGCAGCAGTCGGGAAAGAAACAGTATGTTCAATTATTCAACTAGCAGGGCCCTTTGAAATACTAGGGACTGCAGACTGATTAGTCAAAAAAATAGGCAGAGCAGGATTTTGAGTCAAAAACAGTTCTGCAGGTAAACTCAGGGGTGATTTCATTCCTGAGTTAATAGCCTCCATCTCTGTATCAGAATTGTTGGCAGTATTCATATTTTGTAACCTGGTCTGGGCATTGTCAGAATCAATAACAGTGGGATGTGTAGAAATGGGAGTCATACCTGAAATTCATCTCCCTGTTGTAGTATCCAAGCCCAGCCAGCATTATGTAACCTTTTCTTTACAGGATTTTCTGTTGCCATAGTAATAGCTGATGTAGTTGCAACAGTTGCCTGCTTTGCAGGGCCCTGACATAGGCCAGTCTGTGTGTGTACCGATGATGCCTTTCTGGACAAGACCCTAGCCATATTCTATGTCCTGAAAATGAAAGACTCAGGTTTCCACGTTGCAGCTGAGAAATTGAATCTGGCACTCTCCTAGATCCATAACACGGATGGTGTAAACTCACAACTCTCCTTGGGCACAACTGAGTGCTGTTGTTGAATCATCTCTTCAGGTCCAGGAGTCTGCTCTATGCATACCGGTTCTTGTGTAAGCTGAGCTGGTGTTTCTGCAGCTGTCAATGGAAGTTTGGAGTGTATCAGCTTTGTCAATTCCTCCTTTTTTTTCAGGCATGCTCGTTCTTCTTCCATCAGTAGCTCCTGTATTTCAGCCTCCATTTATTGAATACTTCCCTCTGTTCTCTCCAGTGCTTTAGATTGCTTCTCAGACTGTATCCCCCTCCCCTGGGATGAGGCTGAAGATAGGCAGAATTGTCTAGTCTTCCTTTCCCAGTCAGCAAAAACAAAAACTAAAATAAAATAAAAAAATAAATAAATAAAACTTTGAGCATTCTGTAGCTCATCAGAGATGGTTTTGAAATGAAACATGTACTGTATGAGATCTCAGAATCAAAAAGAAAGGTAAATTGTATTTAAGAAGAATAGTTTTCTTGCCTTAGAATATGTAATTGGGTCTTAAAGCAGATATGTGACCAACAAGTATATATATATATATATATATATATATATATATATATATATATATGTATAAGGCCCAGGATTTTTATGTCAAGTTTGGTTGCGATTTGACATCTAAAGAGGGAGGATGTAGTGCTAGTGCCCAGATATACTAAGTTGCTGCTAGTAAAGGACTCCTTATAAATGGAATTAAACCTAAAGTAAGATAAATGGTATTTCCTAGTCCTCAGATTTGAAGGCTAGTTTGCAGTCATTGCTGATTCTGCTTCAAGGAAACTGAATACATGCTGAATGAATGATTACATAAATAAACTATTTTGTCTTCTTGTGCTGTCAAAAAAATCTGCACTGTAATTGCATAAATATCATTGTCTGTGTGATTCTTTTGACCTCCTCTCCACAGCAATCCCAGCTCCAAAGCCCAAGAGCCATGTCTTGTAAAACAAACTCCGGCCAGAACTGGTATGGCTTCAGCCAAGTTCATGGAGGAACATGGCACTGGCCACTGTGTCCAAGATGGCAGCTGGAGTTCTCTGTGATGACTCACGCATGCACACAGAACCCCCCGTGGCATGGTGGCACTGTTCACCATGTCCAAGATGGCCACCAGAGTTCTGTGTGCATGCACAATGATTCGCACATGCACACTGGGCTCCATTGGCCATCTTGGACATGGCAGACTGTGCCATTGTGCTGCTGGAGTTCAGTGCGCATGTACAAGTTGTTGTGCATGAGCAGAGAACTTCAGTGGCCTTCTTGGACATGGTGGCCAGTGCCATGTTCCACCGGTGGATAAAACACTGCGGTGGAAGCACAGTGATTGAAGTTCACCTCCATTATTAAAAAGTCCATTTGGTATTCTGGTAAGATCCCTTTTCTCTACTGTGATAGCAACACGCCTGCAGGGCTATGCCCACTGCAGCCATAAAAACTAGTCCAGTCTCCATTGTTGTACCCTGACTCCAATGGGGGGGGGCTTCTCCATTCTTGGGATCATAAAGAAAATCACTCGTGGTAGAATGTAATGGGGTTTTCAATACATTTGGTCAAAATCAGTATATCCCTATTCCCCTTTTACCACAACCACCATCTCCCACAGTCTTTCCTCTAAGCCCCCAAAGTACAGTGCAATCCACCAGGATGTAGCAGTCTGTGAAAAAGATGTTACACTTTCCTTCCTGACAAATCTGAGAATCTTTATTTGTGTTACAATGTGTCCCTGCAGAATTCTGCAAGACATCACTGCAGAACTTGTAATAAATGCTATTCATTCTGGTGGGTGACACTGAGTAACATTACTTGCCCTATTCCCCTACTCATCTCTCACACCAACCTACAGTGCATAGCCAAAGATTTCACATAGGTAATTTCCCCTGACCCTCATAGCACAATTGTCCCACCCTCACATTAAGATTACTACCAAAATCACATATTAAGGTAACCACCTCCACTCTTCCTCCCAACTCTCATCTGATGCTCTTCCACTCCACTGTTCTCCCATGGGTGCAGTTAACATTGATGCGACTTGAACCAGATAGAACCATATAGAAACTGGTAGAACTTTTATAGGTTTACTTTTCTTTGTGCCCCTTCAGTCTCTAGCATCCACCTCTCTCACTGGAGTAAACTTGGTCTACCCAAACCTCTGTCCCCCCTCACTTGCTTTTGCTGTACCTCCATTGAGCCATGGGTTGCTTCCAAAGTGGGAATGCGGTTGGCAGATTTAACCACAACGTCATGTTTATTCAGGCAGTGCTGACATAGTGGCATGGGGCCTTAATGAGAAGAAGTCCATAGTTGCAGTAGCAGGGCCATTTTTACTTTTCTCTTTCTCTCCTAGTGTGATGCAGGCCATGTTGTCAGTGTTGGACACATACAAAGCATGTCATGTGCCAGCAACTGAGAACTTGCCTCACTTACTCAGCCCTCTGACCTCACTACCACCTGTATTTATTGAGATGGTAGTATTGTGACAGAGAGTAGAACTCTCCTGCCCCAAAAGACTAGCATGCCCTCTAGGACACCCTATCTCCCTTCCCCTAATTGGTCCTTGATGGCTTCTGAACTAAGGTCACTGGCTTCTTAAGCAGTGGCTCAACATGGCTGTGTCCATATCTGGATGAGGACAGCCTTTTCTTAAGTAAATCTTAGGTCAGATAAAAAAAAATATGTCTAAACAGCTTGCAAACTTCTTGTTGTACTCTCCCACATTACAGTAGGTGTGTACTGCATGTATGTATGTATGACACTGATGATTGCTCCAATCCAGTTGTTCCAGTATGGTATGCATATCACTCTTAATGACTGTGCTTTACATTGCATACTTCTTCATCATTATCAAGATGCTTCTCTGTGTGTGAACTTTGCAATACTTTCATCTAGAAACATAGACCTTGTCGGCAGATGGGAACTATACGATCCACCAAGTCTGCCCTTGGCTTCCTACCCCCCTGCTTAGCTGCGTGCTTGTGTATCCCACAGTGTCTGTGCCATGCCCGCTTGAATTCCCCCACTGTTTTGGCTCCCATCACCCCCTCTGGCAGGCTATTCCATGGTTCCACAACACGCTCTGTAAAGAAGAAATTTCTCATATATCTTCTGAACTTTCCTCCCTTAAGTCGAAGGTTGTGACCTCTAGTCCTGCTGTAGTCCTTTACCTGAAAGAGGTTCTGTATGTACACCCTGTTGTTGCCTTTAAGGAATTTGAATGTTTCTATCATGTTCCCACGATTCCTGCATTGCTCTTGGGAGTATAATTTGAGGTCATCCAGTCTTGCCTCATATGATTTCTGACACAAGCCCTCCACCACTTTTGTTGCTCTTTTCTGTATCATCTCCAGCCTATCTATGTCCTTCCTGAAGTGTAGCCTCCAGAATTGGACACAGTACTCCAGGTGAGGCCTGACCAGGGACCGATACAGGGCATGATTACTTCATGCCTTCTGCTCATGATGCCCCTTCCTTTGCATCCCAGGATACCACTAGCCTTTAGTGCTGCCTTTTCACATTGTCTACTGACTTTGAGGTCATCTGATATGATCAACCCTAGGTCTCGCTCCTGCCTGGTAGCCATCAGCTGTTCCCCTCCCATTGAGTACAGTTTCCCTGGGTTACGCTTTCTCAGGTGCATGACCTCACATTTTTTGGCATTGAATTTCAATTGCTAGGTCTTGGACTAATCCTCCAGTTTTCAGAGATCAGTTTCCATGTTTTGCTGTCCCTCTGTTGTATCTACCCTGTTGCCGATTTTGGTGTCATCTGCAAACAGGCACACCTTTCCTTCCAGTTCATCCACAATGTTGCTGGTTATTATTTTGAAGAGGATCAGCCCCAGAACTGAGCCTTGCAGGACCCCACTAGTCACCCTCCCCTCCACAGACAGAGTGCCATTTACTAATACTCTCTGAGTTCTCCCATGTAACCAGTTTCTGACATGGTTTGTAACCTCTGGCCCAATTCCCATGTTCTCCAGTTTTTTGACTAATGTCCTGTGCAGAACAGAGTCAAAAGCTTTGCTGAAGTCCAGGTAAACCACATCCACTGCCCCACCCTGATCCACTGTTTTGGTGATCCAATTGAAGAAAATCAGCCAGGTTTGTATCCCAGGACCTCCCTGCCATGAAACCGTGTTGATTTTTGTCGAGCTGACCAGTTTGCTCCAGGAAAGCTATGATTCTTTCCTTCAGCAGGGACTCCATCAATTTTCCCATGACTGACACTAGACTAACCGGACGGTAGTTACCTGGCTGTTCCTTGCTTCCACTCTTGTGGAGTGGTACTACTGTTGCACTCTTCCAATCCTCCGGCACCTCCTCACTCCTTAATGATTTGTTGAAGAACACTGCTAAGGGGCTGCCTGTTCCCTCCCTGTTTATTTCAGTATTCCTGAGTGTATCCCATCTGAACCCATAGCATTATCTACCTTTAACTTGTCTATTTCCTCCAGAACCCTTTCCTCTGTGAAGGGACCCATGTCTATTCCTTCAATTGGACACTTCTTTATGCCTATTGTTGGTCCATTACCATCTGCTTCCTGTGTGAAGATTGAGCAGAAGAAATCATTGGATGCCTCTGCCTTCTCCCCATCTTGCTCTGTGGTTTGTCCATCATTTTTTGTGATTCTAATAATGCCCCCTTTGGTCTTCGTTTTTTCATGTACGTACCTGTAGAAGGTTTTGTTAGCCTTTTTTACTTCCTGCGCTATCCTGACCTCTGTTTGAGCCTTTGCATTTCGTATCACTTTCCCTGTCTCTTTTAGTTTCTGTTTATATTCTGTTTTGTCTGCCTTGTTCCCTGACTCCTTGTGCTTTCTGAAGGCTATGTGCTTTTCTCTCACCATGGTTGCCACCTCCTTGGAAAACAAAAGTGGGTTTTTCCTCCTTTTGTTCTTACTAACCTGATGGGCACATTGTGATGTGACCATGGTTATTGCATCCTTCAGCCTTGTCCAGTATTCCTCAGTGCTCCCTTCTAGCAAGTTAATAAGGTTGTCTCTTAGGCAGGCCTTCATGTTTGTGAATTCTGCTGTCTGGAAGTCAAGGACCTTCAGTTTGGAGTGTGTGGAGTCTACAGTCCTTTTTACCCTGAACCATACTGTGTTATGATCACTGTTGCCCAGGTCCTACAAGTAGGACTGAAGATCAGTAGGAATAGACCTCCAGATAGTCAGAAAATACAACCTCAAACTAACAGGGGAAGTTCAAAAAGGACATGAGTATATATTTCTTTACAGAGGGTAGTGAATGGGTGGAGCAATCATCCCTGTAAAATGATCAACACTTTGACTGTTAGGATGTTAAAAACCAAATGAGACATTTACAAAAGAGTAATTAGGAGAAAAAAGGAGGCTGAGAGCTCTGCAACCCCTGATAGGAATTAATAATTGTAGGCAGGAACCACAGAGCAGGCCTGATGGACTTGCAGCCCTTTCCTGTCCTGCTGTATACTATTTATTTATATACCTGTATACATGATTTGATATCAGAGGTTAAGACTGACAGACTAGGTCTTCAATTTTTAGCCACAGAGCTTGGGGAAAGGAGGAACTCAGTGTGGTCCTTTGTTTTTCTATTGTCCACAATATAGGACTTATGTGTTTGATTATAAGTTACCAATACTCAAGATATTAGGTAGTACATTGGTGCGATGTCTGGTAGCAAAGGTGGACAAGTGGCATCATTTTAGGTGATACTTGCAGTCCAGTCAAGGTTTGCAGTGAATGTAGATGTCCCAAGAAGCTACTGGGAGAGCAGTAGGCTGTTTATGGGGCACAGAGGAATGTACACATGACACTGTGTCCAAAGGGGAAGAAATAGTGTTGTTGAAATATGTTTTTGCAGTATTTTAGTTAAAAAACAATCATTTGGATGGCCAAATACTAAATATAGAGTATCTGGAGCACATGATGACTTGTTGAAACGTGTGACTAAATGATTAGTAAGGATGAAGCACTAACAAGTTTGGAACTACTGTCTAAAAAACAAAGCCTCTACAGGGGAACATGGCATACAAGTGTAACATGTTCCCCATTACACTGTCTGAGCATCTCAGCTATGAAACACAATGTATAAATATACTGTACTTCCATGTACTATGTCTGATACAAGACTTGTGGGACAGATGACTGACAGCCATGGTGATGAGCATAGAGTAAGTGCTGACCTCAGGGGGGGAGTGGTAACTGGTTTTGCTGTAATCAAGTGAGGGAAACATGAAGGAGATTTGGGGTACACTAGACCACTAGGTGTTCTATAAATATTTTTATTTTAATTCTGACTGGATAAGGCGTGGGTGGGGAGTCTATACATATTTTACTTCCCTTCTGACTAGGAAGATGCATGTGGGGGCCAGGAGGTTTACTATACTACCAAGGAGTCTATTATTTTTTATTTCATTTCTTACTGGAATCAGGTGAGGGTGGGGGTACATTAGTCTACCCAGAAGTTATTCATATTTTATTTTAGTTCTGAATGGGATCTGCTGAAAGTAAGGGTACTGGACTCTTCTGTACAAAGTCTTTACACATTCAAAAGCAAGAAAGCATTGTGAAGAGAGTGTTATGGCCACATAATAACATTCAAATGACCTTTTAGGGCATTACATTCCTTCTGAGATCATTAAAATGTTGGGGTTTGCATATGGCACCCAGGACTAAAGCTGCTAACCCTTTAGGGAACTGCTATCCCGATTTTCTTCTGAATGTCCATTTGGCCAGCAGAAGGCTGATCACTGCCCTATGCCACTTCTAGTAGCACTACCACAATCCTATATTCATACATACACTTCTCACCAGGCATGAGCAGTTTTTATGCACAGATATATCTCCATCAGGGAAGTGTGCTAGTTTGCATGATACACTGTTATTTGTGTGGAGCAGTTTGTAACCTTTGAATATTTTGCCATGTATCTACATGATCAACTAATTTATTTTAGCCTATCTCAGAAAATTATTTATTGTATTACCTTGGACAATGTGTTTGACCTGCTTGTGTTTCAGTCATTCTAAATGTAGACTAAGGTAGAAGCAGGATCCGCTGCAAATGCAATATTGCATTTCATTTTGCTATCTTAAATTGATAACTTCTAAACAGAGCAAAACTTCAAAATGTGACTCCGACATCCGCTAAGTAAACTAGAATGTAGTGATGACAGCCGCCAGTTCATGTAAACAGACAGTTGAGTAAATGTATGCTGCCTTGAACATTGCTAATAATATCAGCCTTAAATGATTTTTTGTCCTTCAGTGCAGAAGACTGTTTATTAACTTTTTCAGTAGCAGATAGTGGCAGTTGATTTTGAAGTGTCAGACCATTACTTGTTTCTCGAGGTCACCATTCATTGCTGTTAGGATAAAATCAATGTGACATTTCCACATCCATGATAGATGACAACAGTGTATGGTTATTAAATACAGAAAAGTAGTGTACAAGAAATGTTAGTTTTACTGTTAGAGACCTATGCAGCACTAAACTTCATCCCTAACGTTAAGAATACAGCAAATGTTAGACTTCGTTAATAAATATTTTTGAGTGTTCTTTGTATGCCTTATTATCTGTCATTCAAGTTATCAAACATGGTGGCATTCTTCATTTAAAGCTCCTATTAACTTTATCAGTAAAAAAAAAATCTTAATTCTATTTCTTTTTTTTAATATTCCTCATCATTTCCCTTTCTGCCTTAGTGTGGAATTTTTGTACTGCACACATATCATAGCGCCAGTGTGTATAAATCATGCAGTAAGAACACAGAAATGTAAGCTGGAATAAGGTTCATGTGTCCTTAATTAATTTTCTTCATCATTTCCCTTTCTCCCTTTGTATGGAATTTGTATACTGGAAGCACATCACAGTGCCAATGTGTACAAGTCATAGAGTAGGAATACAGAATTGTGAGCTGCAATAAGGCTAATTTGCCATTCAAAGTACATCCTCTTTAACCCTTAATGTACCTTTCTATCTTCTATTGTCCCTAACCTAGACCATTATTGCTTTATTCTTTTATTCTTTATTCTTTGGTAACTAGATAAGGCCCACTAGACACAAGTGCTTGTTCTGAGGGCCAAGCCGGGAGCACTGGGGAGGTTAAGTTACTTGCTTAGACTCGCACAGTATGCAAGTGGAGGTTGTGGGAATCAGACTCAGGTCTGATGGATTTACCAAGCTCATTCACAACTCATTACTCTAACATCAAGACTATTCTGCCAGCACTGGTGGTGTTGGTCACAAAGCCTAATACAGCTCCTATCCTTTGATCACCACAGCCCTGACCTGACAAGGGACTTTGTTGCTTGCTTCTATACTGAGGTTCACTTATCAAATGGAAGAAAGGATGTGAAAAGTTATCTTCAGTGTGGAACCTGAGGCTTGTAGGGAGGGGAATTGAGGGCAAGACCACCTGAAGAAGAAGCAACATTTTCCATTGTCTGTGGCCCTAGGTCCTTGGCACCATTATTGTTGCAATAGATTGCTAGTAGATATGCCAAAGAGTCCCATTACCCACCTAATGGGTCCACAGCTGCAATTCTTCCATGACTGGAGACATCAGAATGTCATTTGCTTAGTTTGAAACTTCTGGCCTGGCAGCAGGGTTTGGTGTGATCATATGCTACCCTCTCTCTAGGAAAGGGTTGCCTTAGACAACAATTTATCATATGTCCATTGCTACATGGAGATGTGGCCTTGAGGAATAACCCTGGGTTGTCTACATAGTAATGCAGTGTGTTACATGTGGGTTAGCTGGTGGCCCATTAATGCCTTTCTGACAAAATTCTTGTTCAGTGTGTTGTTAAATATCATTATATTCATAGTTTCCATAACTACATAATAAAATATAATGGTTTGCATATAATATTTATTAGGAAATTGGTAGAAAGAATGCTGGCTCCTGACTGGCCAAGAGGTATTTTCAGCTGGGCCGTTATCCCAGCACAACAGCCCAGCTGAAAATAGCCCAACTAAAATATGTTTAAAAAATACATGCAATCTACTAAACAGGACCCATTTCATAATCTCAGTATGGTACTCTAGGGTGTTTATTATGGTGGGCTATTGGCCCTTCTCAGTTGTTGGCTTCACCTCGTGCTTCAACTCACCTGTGGTAGGCTGTTATCCCACCATGACACACCCCCTGTAATGCCTTATTGCTGAAATAAAAGGCATACACACTTACTTCTTGCTGTAGAGAGAAATCCAAGATACTAAAATCAAAACATGATTCTGTGTGCAGTGACATATAGAAATCCATGATACTCATATTACAAGAGTCCTTTTGTCTGCTGAAGTACAAGCCCCTATGGAGCCAGTACATCTGTAGCTGGAGGTACTCATCCACACTGTAAGACATACACACAGTTAGGTGCAAAACATACACACCAACCTGTGACTGCAGAAGTGAAGGCACTGCAAAATGATACAACTCTTCATCTTCCCTTCCCAGTATGGTGGGTGGTGCCACATGACAGTGTCATTCCCCCAGCCTTGACCCATCCACAGTGCTCACTGAACTCACTCCCCAAATCAGCTCATGCTACCCCAACTGGTGCATTATTGTAGTTTTTTGCAAAGAATTTCATTTCATTTTAAGATAGTGGAATTGTATCCCAAAGAGTCCATCTGTCAGCTGAAGTGCAGGGTCCTCTGGCAGCCATGGGTGCATAGGTGCAGGGTCTTATATCAAGAAAAGATTTCCCTTCAGTATATGGAACTCAGGCCCATGTGAGCAACCCTTTAACTTCCCTTCTACCAAATTTTCAACATAGTCACCTTAAGACCACATCTCATGAAGCCAGTAGGTGAAAGTTTTCAAATCCTGCCCAAAAGGTAATATTGTGGCGTGACTGAAAAAAATCACCATTTGGGATGGATTTGAAAAGTTTCACCTACCCTTTTCATGAGGTAGGGTCCCAAAATGGCTATGTTAGAAACCTGGGTCTTAATTTTCAGTCAGGTGCGCTCAACACAAGGGAGCTGCAACAAAGGTGTTTGATGCAAGTTGTGATTTGTGGCACAACTTGTGTCAAATGGGATTTTCAAACACAGCTTGTGTCAGTGCCAGACACAGCTGTGTCCAAGACCACATGTGCCAGGGTTGTGTCCAACAACCCAGGGTGCCAAGTCACAAATTGGCTTGTGCCATGGTGGAGCTGCCACATCCTCTTTTATGGGATTTTGAAAGCCCCACAATGGATACAGGAGGGGCCACCAGTTAGACCACCAAAAAGGTGGTCTAGCTGACTTGTGACACTGAAGTGAGGTGGAACAGGATCCTGTAGGGGTGCACCATAGGCAGGTAATGTAGTGGTAATGTAGTGGTGGGGGCATGGATGGGAGTGGCAACCCACCCCCAGCATATAGCATGATGGCACCAGCCTGAACCTGAATACCACACAATGGTCACCCCTGTGCCCAGAATGTAGGGTGCTGTAGCCATCAGTCCTCCATCTGTTGTGGTGTCCCAGTGCATTGGTGGTCTAGTGGCCTCCTGTTCCTGATTTCCCACAAGATGATTGCCAATTGCCCATGAGCCCCCTTTCCTGATATCCTGGCAAACACATATATTCCCTGTTATACTCCCTGGTGGTCCAGTGTCCTCCTGACCCTGACAGGCAGTCATCACCCACCCTGCTCCCTTCCCCCTCCCCAACATGCATCTGCAGCTGGCACAGCCCTCCTCCATGGCCAGCCATACAATTTGATCTCACAGATCACATAAGTGTACAGTACACTTATGTGGTCTGTGAGATCACATTGTGCAGCTGGCTGTGGTGGCATGAGGAGGCCTGTGCCAGTTGTGGATGGGTGCTGAAGATGGGGGGAGCTGGGTGGGTGACCACTGCCTGTTGGGGTGGGAAGAGTCGGAAGCCACTAGACCACTAGGTAATGCATTGCCAGTTATGTGTGGACATGGTGGGAGTGTGGTGGGAACATGGATTAGGACCAGGCATCTTTTTAAACATCAGGAATGAGGATCAGGGCCACGGCACAGTTGGGGGGCCACTATAGCATCACTGGGGATTGCAAGGGTTGACAGTAGCCTGCTACAGCAGGCATGAATTATTAGTGGCACAGGAGTGCCCCAAGGATTGTGGGACAGTGCCCAGGGGGACAAAATGTCCCATGCCACAGCCTGTCCTCTGCTGCCCCTGCTGTGCCCATGTTCTGGGCTTACTGTCCCCTGCACACATGTCTGCAGATGCATCTGCAGACTTGCACCAGGACCCTGACTGTGCCCATTTGTAAGTCACAGGGTGAATTTTGCGGCAATTCCAGAAGGTTTGGCACAAGTCACCAACCTTCTGGAATAGCAACTTTTGCGGCTGCCATAATTGCATCAGATGCAGCCCCCCCTTTCAGCCACATGTTGTGTCCAACACAGGCAGCTTGTAAAATTGAACCTTTGAAGTAAAAATATTTAAAAATATATATAATATATCTGAAAATGACAATGCTAT
Organism: Neoceratodus forsteri; assembly: GCA_016271365.2. NCBI lineage: Eukaryota > Metazoa > Chordata > Ceratodontiformes > Ceratodontidae > Neoceratodus > Neoceratodus forsteri. The sequence goes on along the minus strand of CM057449.1, from coordinate 574,066,314 downwards.
GAGTAAACGTTCAAGACACTTTGAAATACATTAACCAGATTTACCATAATTTTTCATATTGCAGTCATGGTTCCAGCAGGAGAACTTGTTTCTGATTGTAGAGTGAATCTATGACATGAAGCCATCTTTAGGTGATTAAAGGTGTGTTTGGGGGTGTTGGGTGGGAATACTAAGTAAGGGGTTGGGGTGGGGTAGGATAGGTGGGGTATGGGAGTCTGAGATTGGTGAGGGACTGTTTTCTTCTTTGCGGGTTAATTAAAAAAAGTCAGTAAGGCACCATTTTCTTCTTTCTAGGTTTGAAAAAAGTAAAAAAAAAAAACAAGAACAATCAGGGACTGAACCTAGCAGTGTGAGCCCTGTGTTGGTATGTACTGTACTTCGGCACTGGAGATGGGAACCCCTGCGTCACTATCTACTGGGGGATGATCTGGAGGGGAGGGTGATGAAGCAGTACTAGGGGGTGTGCACACAAGTTTGCTTACAATTTGTACACAATTTGGAAGGACAAGGGAGGACTGACTGAGCTGATAAGTAGAGGACTATAATAAAAAAAATCTACAACATCATGAAAGATAAGGGAGGGCTGGCTGAACTGGGAGGGAGAGGGAACATGTAAATGTCTTTTTTGGGGGGGGTGCAAGCTAAAAAAAGAAATTCCCCTGTTGCACCACTTTGTGTTTGACAGGTGAATCTTGAGTCACAACACAAAGAAACAGCTCCTCTCGCTAAGCTGGGCATCCAGGATTTTGGGGTGCCCAGAAAACATGTTTCTAGGCCTAATTCAAAAAACAAACATCAAAATATAAAGTGTGTCCCATTTAGCCAAATTCAGGTCTTCATATTTTTAAATACATAATTTCTGGGTATCTTTTAGTTTGTTAAAAAAAAACACAATATGGCAGTGATCATGACCTGAAAAACGGTTTCCGTTTTGTAGAACTAAATGATGCAAATACAAAACACTCTTGTAACAGGAAAATTTCTGTGTGGTATCAGAGGGCTATTCAAAAACACTGCTGAGCATGCTAAGAAAATTAACTAAATCCTTATAACTCTGGAACCGTGGAACTGATTAATATTTTTTTCATTAAACCTTTTAAAGCACTACCTTGGCACAGGCCACTTCTACTCTAAAGGTTTCAGAAAACAATTCTATACTGACTAGGCCATAGGTTAAAGCAACAAAAAACAAACAAACAAAGATGTGTAATAAATATCAGAAAAAATGACACATTCAATTAAAAAATCAACATTCTGTATCTCAGAAACCACAAATGCTGTTGTCACAGTACTTCAAACATCTTTACCACTTTCCTCTATCTCAATGCATGACAAATTGTGGGCAATTTTGTTAAACATCACCAAAGTAATTACGATGCAGCACCCCACTCAACACTAGCTATATATATATATATATATATATAAATAGATATAGATATAGATATATAATACATGTGGAGCAGGAGTGTAATATGGAAAATATTCTCACTCCTGCAGAGTGAGCTCTGGATACTCACGAGTGCCTTCGGCACAAGTGAGAGTATCCAGAGCTCATTCTGCAGGAGTGAGAATATTTTCCATAGCACAAGATCTGAACATCATGTGTGAAATTTATACAATAGGGGTGGGAGCTTTTGAAATATTTTTTTCTTTGTCCTTTTCTGTGTGCTTTCTACTCTTTCTCTGTGTGGTGTGAGTGAGTGTGAGTTTTCCTGAATGGGCTGAGAGTCTTAGAAACACCATGGCACACAGGTGAGTTTCCTTTGCAATGGTAACTGAGTAACTTGCAAGAGAAACTGAAGCAGTCTAGTGGGAATCTGTTGTGCGATTTCTGAGATATAGAGTATTGAAAAAACAGAAAAAAAATCTATGTTTTTGACATTTCTTTGTCCACCTGGATCTTAGAAATGGCTTTAGATTGTGGTCTGAAATTTTCAAGGCAGAAAGCCTTTGCCTCACAGATGCGCCTTTTGAAGGCTTGGTGAAAAAATATTAATCTGTTCAAAAGTTATTACACTTTAAAGTTTCCCATTATAGCCTATGTGGAAAAAAATATGATCTGAAAGTGAACGCACGTAAACAGCCTCAAACACCAGTTTCTTTGTCACCTCATAGCAAGAAAATGGTTAGGACTTTGGGGCTGAAATGTAGAAGCTGACAAGCCCTTGTCCCACAGATGTGCACTTTTCTGGTTTAGTGAAAATATGAATACCGGTTCCAAAGTTACAGCACTCTGAAGTTGTGAATTTTCCCATAGGATAACATTGTAGCCATCGTGGTGCCTTTTGGTAGCTATATCTGGAAAATGGTTCGAGATAGAGATCTTTTGCTAAGTGTAAAGGTGTAGTAAGCATGCATGGAGGTGGCCAGGCCATAAATCCAACTGCAAAGGAATTTTTTCCTACTGTTCCTGAGTTATTGCATCTTATGCAGCACAAGGGTTACCTAGAATGGCTCTAGGCATGCGCTATGTCTCTATACTTATGGGTACATGGGCCCTGCGCTCCCACATTTGGATCCCATTATGCAATAATGGGAGTGCAGGGCCCTACATTATACAGTAGTGGGAGATGTGATACCATTAAAATATCAGTACACTTATGACAGGAGCTAGACTCCCGGGCCCCTGCCTCCCCACATGAAAAATTAGAGACAAATTACAAAATGTATGCATGATAGGGGCCCTGTGTTCACATCCACATACGAGTAACGTTACACTTTCACAAAAGAAGGAAATTCAGTTTTCAAAAATGTTAATGCATCAGTTAGGGTTGTCATTACAGTGACAACAGTTTGGAAGGTGATGTTAGGGTTACAACCCTACCCCCCCAACCCACCCCACTCTCCACACACCAACAGGCATCGTAGTGTGCCTTGGAAGATCAACAGGCTATTTCTCACCCCATTGTCCCTGTATGTTACCACTCAGCTTCCTTACAAATGGAATGGGTGAAAGTTAGCCGATAACCCCTGGCACAATTCATGCCTATTGGTGTGTGGGAGAGTGGTGGAGACAGGATTGGTAACCTAACATCAAATTTCCGAACTTTTGTTGCTATAATGAAAACCCTGATGCATAAATTATGTTTTTTGCAAAGAATATATAGTCTTTCCAAAAAATGTTGTTAATGCATTAGTTAGGGTTGGTTACAGTGACAAAAGTAGGGAAATGTGGTGTTAGGGTTTCCAACCCTAACAACCCACCCCCACCCTTAATGCAGCATCAGCAGTGGGGTGTGCCTTGAAGTGCTCAGACCTCACACTCACCTTATTCCACAAGTAAATAAGCTGAGATGAGTGCAATATATGAGAATGGGGTGAGCATTAGGGTTGAGAACACTAAGGCACATCCCACCCCTATTGCTGCCTGCAGGGTGGGGGGGTAAGAGCAATGGAATATTAATAAACATAAACTGAATGTGTAGTTGCTATTAGGGGGACTATTCTCAAGGAAGGAAGTAGTCTGTGTGTGTGAAATGGATCTGCAATATACAGCACTGTGTGTGAGTATTTTATGGCAGTGTGTATTGTGCATCAGTATGAAGGTGTGTTATCAAGTCCTGAGTGTGATGTGCAACAGTGCAGCCATTTTTTTTCAAGACACAGGAAGGAATTGGTAAAGCTCAGCATTGTAGGTGACCTGACTATCTCCACTAGCTTATTAACCATGTTTCTGTGTTGCTTTTTTTAAAAATGTGCTTCCTCCCCAGCTAATTGCCAGTGTGACCATTTTATTTTCCACTTCCATTCCTTGATTTAGTACACCTGTGTGATTTAAAATACCTCCCCACTCAACTTTGCAATGTCTTGATTCCTACAGAAGAGAAATAGAGAGAGAGAGAGAGAGAGAGAGAGAGAGAGAGAGAGAGAGAGAGATGGTGAAAGAGTACAGATTAGTGGGATATGGAACAGTCTTTTGAAAGCATAAAGCATTAGGCCACACAAATGGGGCAGAGGGAGACCAAACCTATTATAAATTTCTGGATGGCTATTTAGATTACTTTGCCAGGAGGGGTGAGGAAATAAGATAAGGATGTTTGCCTGCAAGGGAGGTGATATGTGGGGACTGTAAGTAACAAGAGTTTCCTGTAAGTAGTGTTGGTGGTGGAGGGGTGAGGTGGAGGCAAAATAGAACTTTTACTGAAAGGGAGTGTTAAGAGTACTTGCCTGATTTGGATAATAGTTTCTGCCCTCCCAGCAACTCTCACTTTTAGCTTTAAGCATCTTATGGCTGTTTTCTGTTTTCTCATTCATACAGTATTTTCATATCTATCTGCTTTCCTTTGTATTCTCTCAAGACATTTGTAATATTATTCTTTTATTTTACAGGTTTAGAATGGCATCACACCTTACCTGTTACATAAATATGGGATATGACATGAGTGAGAGTGAGATAGCAGAAATATCTCCACAAGCTGCCATTGAACTCTCGCCATCCCACGCGTGATGAAGCTATGAGCGGGATACCTAGAGTTCAATGAGAGTGATTGGAGATATTTCTACTACCTCACTGCCACCCATGTCATATTTGATTTATACAACAATTGTGGATCTCTCTATTTTAGTTTTAAAGTTATTTACATTTGTTTGTTTCAAAAAGTGAAAAAAAATAGATTTTGTGTTGTTTTTTGCCAATTATAAAAAAATAAAAGACATCTGTAAATGAAACACCACTCATTTTGTAGATCTTTTTATGCTGAATAACTTTTGTGCTCACAGTACCATGCTATTATTTTTTGTTTAAAAGTTATTTGCATTTGTTTGTCAAAAAAGTGAAAAGAAAATAAATTGTTTGCTGTATTTTTTGTTAATTATAAAAAAAAACCTGAAAGGTAGCTATAAATGAAACACCACTTGTTCTGTAGATCTTTTTGTGCTGAACAGCTTTCATGTTCACAGTACAATATCATTTTTCATTTTAAAGTTATTTGCATTTGAATACGGTTAGTACTGTTGCTGAGACCAAACATTCTAAATGAGTTCCGAACCTTTTGTGACATATCCAACTGGCCATTATATCCATTGTGACATACCCAACTGTGAAGATGTCAATGATATCGCACATGTGGTCAGTGAGATATCTCTTTTATCTTCATGAAAAGAGACCCACACATGTTGTGTAAGTATATATATATATATATATATATATATATATATATATATATATATATTTTTTGTAATTCAAAAAGCTTTATTTGTTTTCAGCACATTAATGCACAGAAATATAAAATAAAATATAACATAGTATGCTTGGTATTTACGCTATCCTGGTCGTAGTATCTAGATTCAAACATTTCTATATAGACATATCACAAATGTCATAACTACATGTTTTTGTAGTTAAGTATGAACTTAACATAAAAGTATACTGTGACATTGCTGAGGTATCACTATAACCTTTGGTTAGGCAGAAATAGTGAAGTCATGAAAAAAAAAAACTCCCCCCGTAAAAACTCCCATAAACTCCCTATCCCCCTCATACTCTCCTCTCTCCATTTGAAAGCATCAGGCACAAAACTTTTTCTCTACTACAATTAGGGATAGCTTTTCTCTGAAAAAAACAGGATGCAAGGGAAAAATCAGTAACCATTAGGTTATCTACTTCCAGGCTTCCATATCACCAATAATGCATCTAGGGTGCCCCATTTATCTAGATAGCTTTGCAGCCGGTTGCCCATACTAGCAATATGTTTTTCCAGCTGCAAAGCCAGCAAAATTTCTCTATGCCATTCTAATGTTGTAGGCAAGGAGCACAGGGTCCAGTGCCTCATGAGTACAAGTTTGGCCACTGCAGAGATAAGGGCCATATAGTACTTCTTGGACTTCAATGTTCCTTTTGGAAAAGAATTAAGTAAACAAACTTCTGGGGAAAACAATGAGCCTAAAGCTAGCATAGGATTTAGAGAATTTTGTATAGCCCTCCAAAATAATTGAACTTTAGGACATGCCCATAACATATGATAGAGGTCTCTGTTTCTACTGAGGCACTGAGGACAGCAGGGGGATGGTGTCTTGCCAATTTTATGGAGCTTCTGGGGGGGTATAATATAGGTCATTTATCACATTAAATTGTATAAGCCACAAGCAGTCTTGCTTAATAAACCTATATAGGTTTTTCCAGTTTTGTTGCCAAAAATCAGGTGCAGGCGAAAGAGATAGGGCCTTAACCCAATACTGGCATATACCTACTGGAAGTTGTTTATCAAGAGTCTGCAGTTCCTTATACACCATGGATATTGGATGTGGGTGGGTAGCTACTCTCAATAAGGAGGATAAGGCAGTCTTAGGAGGTTCAAGGAATCGACCTGTAGTCATGAAAGAAGAGACTGCTTGCGTAATTTGCCAGTATTTAAAAGGATAACCATTTAATTCAGGAAAATTCTGTAGGAGTTGAGTATATGAGAGCATATTGCCATTGGATATGAGATCCTCAAGCCTAATATCCCTTAGAGCGGGCCAAAATTTTGTTGGGATAGGTTTCTGCTGAATTTTGAAATGTGGATTGTTTAAGAGTGGCTGTTCTCCATCCACTTGCCAGTTTATTTTCAGGTGATTCTGTAACTGATTCAGGGCCCTCCGTGACCACCCTATTGGGGATTTTCAGAGGTTTTGGGGGATATATTTCAAAGAGGAATATAGTAGAGATGGTAGGGAACATAATGTGGGGGACACTAGGGTCTTTTCAATATTTAACCATGTCAGAGTATAAGACCCTGAGTCTCCTTCATGTGGGCAGAACATCCAGGATGCCAGTTTTGTAATGTGGATTGCTCCATATTAATTGAAAAAAGGTGGTAAGGAAAGCCTACCATGGTTTTTTGATGCTGTTAACTTATGATATGCCCATCTCACCATTTTACCTTTCCAAATGAATTTGTTAAGTAAATTTCTTAAATTCGTGAACCATAATTTAGGAAGATAGGGAGCTAACATATTGAGAGGGTAGAGGATTCTGGGGAGGACATTCATCTTGGTGATGTTAATCCTTCCCCATAATGAAATCTGCAAGGTGTTCCATTTTTTCAGGTCTGCTTTTATTATTTTTGTTAACTTAAAAAGGTTCTCTTTAATAATGGAAGAATATGATTTAAAGATTTTAATACCCAAATAGGTTATACTTTTGTTTTCCCAGTGTAGTCCGTATTGTTCTACATCACTTTTAAGTAGTTTCTGGTTTAGGGGGAAAATAATAGATTTAGCCAGGTTGAGTTTATAATAGGAGATCTTGGAGAAGGACTCAATTTCTTGTAAAAGGATAGGGACACTTGTACTTGGGTTCATTACATGTATTAGGAGATCGTCTGCATAAGCAGACAAGAGGTGTTGTCTTCTTCCTACTAGAATTCCTTGCAAACCCTGGGTCATAAGTAGTTTTCTAATGAAGGGGTCTAAATAGAAATTGAAAAGGAGCGGGGAAAGGGAACAGCCCTGCCTAGTGCCATGACTCAATGGGAATGGTTCCGAAAGGTGACCATTGCACCAGACCCAGGCTGTAGGAGATGAATATAACAGTTTGACCCAATTAATGAATGTTTGTGGGATGCCATACCGGGATAGCGCAGTGAACAAAACATGCCAGGAGACCCGGTCAAAGGCCTTTTCTGCATCTAAGGCTATCAGGGCCATAGGTACTGTTGACTCACTAGCTAGGGGAATAAGGTGTAGTAATCGACGCATATGGTCGCTTGAGGATCTCCCTGGCATAAAACCAACTTGTTCATTACTGATTAATGTGTCCATTAAAGGTCCAAGTGATTAGCTAATATTTTTGCTAGTATTTTTACGTCGGTGTTAAGTAGCAAGACAGGGCGGTAATTTTCAACATAGTGTGGGTCTCGGCCTGGTTTGGGAATAATGATGATCAGGGCTTCAAGGTATGTCTGGTCCGAAAGACCAGATTCAAACCATGAATTAAAGACTCTGGTTAACAGGGGAGAGGGTTCTATACTATATAATTTATACAAGTTGGATGGGAAGCCATCCAGGCCAGGTGACTTATCTGCTGTAAACTGTTTAATTGCTTGGATTACTTCCCATTCCATTATAGGGGAACCCCAGGATAGTTTTTTATACACGGGTAGCGTTGGGAGCATCAATTGATTGAAATATGCTTGTAATTGTTCATTTGGGGTATCTTTATTCAGACAATAGTATAAATCTCTATAACATTTTGCAAAGCTGGAAACAATCTCCCTCGGGTCTGTAACAAGTGGGCCTTCTTTACCTGAGTACAGCCCAGGTACAAAACGAATTAATTCTATCTGCTTAATTCAGATAGCTAATAGCTTGCCAGCATGTTCTCCCAATTCTAGGTACCTCATTTGGATGCGTTTTAAGGAAAGCTCCACTTTTTGGTACATCAGGTCTGAGAATTGAGCATGTAGCATATGGAGCTTAGTCCATTCAGAGTCTGAGGAGTGTTTATTGATGTTGGATTCTAATGTTTTTATTTCTTGAAGCAGGGATTCAGTATGCATTTTATATTTTTTCATTTTAACTGAGGCTAAACAGATACACTCTCCATGTAAGGCACACTTCAGGGCAGACCAGACAATGTCAATTTTGGAGACAGTTCCTATGTTATTATCCAAAAAGGAAGTAATAACATTTTTAAAATGGGTCTGTATATAGGGGATCTGAAACAGCTGTGTATTCAGTCTCCATATAGATTCTTTTTTAATTCCGGGCCCCAATACACAAACTATCAAGACTGGGGAGTGGTCTGACAACACTCACGGGTGAATCAAGGCTTCCATTATTCCAGACATAGTGTGGGAGCTGGCCAAAATGTAGTCTATGCGTGAGCAAGTGCGATGGGGGTGAGAAAAAAAGGTGTATTGTTTTTCATTGGGGTTCAATATCCTCCATACTTCGAGGAGACCCAGCCCACTCATTAAATCTTGTAGGGCTCTCTGGGCAGGGGGGAGAGACCGTATTTCCTAGGCTCTGATCTATCTAATGAAAGCCGGGGAGTAATAGTCCAGTCTCCTCCCAGAACTGTAGTTCTAGGGGGGGTAGTGGAGATACTTCCTATTAAGTTGGTGAAAAAGGCTGGGGAGTCTACGTTTGGTCCATAAATAGACCCAATTGTTATTTGGTGTATACCCAGTATACCATGAAGTATTAAATACCACCCTTGATTGTCCCATACCTCATTTTCTAATCTAAAAGGAACGTTTTTATGGAAAAGGATGGTGACTCCACCTCTACTTGTGGATATGCCCGCCCCATAAGATTGTCCTACCCATCCTTTACACCATAATGAGGTGTCTTCTCGTTTAAGGTGTGTTTCTTGTAAGCAGACAATATTTGCTCTAAGGGATCGCAAGTGTTTTAATATTACTTGCCGCTTGGTTCTTTCCCTAGCACCTTTTATATTCCAACTGAGAATTGTATAAGGACCTGCCATTGTTTGATATTAAGATTAGGTCTCCAAGTAAGATATGGCACATCTGAGTCCTGATGAGAGTACCTGATGCTTTTATCAATAGTTAATAAAGGTAGGTAAGGAGGAGATAGCCCATCCCAATAATTTCCCACCCCTCTAACCATATTACCCCATATAAATCCTAAAACTACCCCCAGTTCCAATAACTGATCTGCCATCAGATATGTCAGGTGATGTAAACAAACAAACAAGCCTAAAAGCCATTACTTCCCCCAAAAGTCCCTTCCCCAACTCGCTGATTTTATCTGGCAATTTTGGGAATTTAAACAATCAGGTGATTGCCCTTAAAAATGGCAAAAGTAATTTACTGGTTTGTTAAGAGGCAAAACTCTCCTAATCAAAGAAGCTACTCCTTCGGATTTGCCAGATAAAACAGTAGGGTATTGCTATGTCAATATAAGTAATAGAAAGACAACACAGTGCATAAAATGTTGGTGGTCTCGATGTTAAGTCCCACTGTGGCTATTACACCACTACACAGTTGAACTGGTTTTCAAGATTCTAACTCCATATGAACTTAATTGTACAGACAGACTCGAGGGTCGTAGGTTAACGGTTTTTCATTTATAACAAGCGGGCCTCTGAGAGCCTTAATTTGGAGCTCATAGATCATAGGAATAGTCTCATGTTCTTGCACAGTCTTGTATCAGAATCGGGGGTCAGCACTGTCTCTAATTTAACGAGTGGACCTTCAAAAATTACAACACACAATTCACTAATTATGGGATTAGTCTTGCATCCTTGCACAGAGTAGATCCATTTGAAGAGACTTCTTCATCAAGAATAACAATGGTCTGTCACTGGGTCAGGTAGAGCATTCAGGGATACATTACCATCTTAGGCTGTGTTCAAACTGAGTTCCCAGTGCAAAAAAGAAGATCTACATTTTTGACGAGTACCGGGCTGTTAGAGACTGTCCACCTATACATAAAGATGTGGCCTTAGTAGCATCGGCACAGAAAAGATGCCGCTACAAGTAGAATCAAACGCAGTGTAACATCTCTCTTTAGCGCAAGTTCACTTAAATAGATCTGGGAGCACTATTTTCAGTTCACTCAGTGCCTGTTCCTGGGAATCAAAGGTTTGCCATTGATCACCAAGCTTTACTTGCAGGATCACCGGGTATTTAACTCGAAAGGGCTTACCCGCTGCTATAAGCTTTGTTACAAGTGGGTGCAATTCTTGTCTTTTAATGCAGACCAACTGTGACAAATCTTGGGTCACCCTGACTTTTTTCCCCTCCCAGAGAATTTCTTGCAATGCCTTTACTTTTGCAATAATATGTTGCTTACCTTGAAAATTAAGCAGTTTGAAGAGTAGAGGTCTGGGAGCCGAGCCAGGGGGTGGGGGTGATCGAAGTGCCCTGTGTGCTCTCTCCACAATATAGGTAGGGCCGTTAGGAGAGGGCCCTGCGATCTTCTCACAAAACCTCTGAACAAAGAGTATGGGAGTTGCACCTTCTTTTTCAGGGATGCCCATTATTAGTAGATTGTTCCTATGACTCCTCCCCTCCAAATCTACTAATTTATCTTCAAGCTTTTTAATTCTCTGATTAGTGAGAGTGTGATCTATAGCAGCCTTGTCAAGTTTTTTCTCCGCCGATGCAAGATGAGCTTCCAAATCAGCCATCCGAGTAGATAATGAGTCAGTAGCTGTTTTAATCTGGTGGAGTTCTTCCACTATGCTGTCTATCGACTCCTGCATAGGCTTCATAATTTCCAGGAATCTGTCTTCTGTGAGTGGCAAAGTACCCGTAGACATTTTTGTCATTTGAGCTTTAGGCCGCTTAGGGGCCTTGTCTTTTTCCGGGGATGGTGGCGGTGAGTGCCGCGGTGGCGCTTTTCGCATAAAGACCTCCATGACTGATGATTTTTACTGCGTTGTGAATGTCTACTGCAGCAATTTAACTAAAATCCTCTGTGTTAAGTTCTGAAGGAGTGCTCAGATAGTAGGTTTTAGCGAGCAGGGAATGGAGCTAATGGAGTTCGCTACTGCACTCCTAGGCTGCCATCACGTGACCCCCCCATGTAAGTATATTTAATCACCTCTTTTATGTCCTCTTAAATGTATTACTTTTCTTTTCAGGCATCCCTCAGAAACATTGCAAACAGAAAAGACTAGCACTGGTGCTGGCCACAATACAGTCCAAGCCACACATAAAATTGGCAATCGGATTTAGTGGGTAATTTGCTGGAACCATTTACCTACTCCCTTGGTTTTGCCCTTCACAACTTCCTCTCCCCCTTCTGCTCCTGCTATAACCCTCCTTGGTTTCATCCTAATACTCTGCTCCTGATTATGTCACCACTAATCCACTACCTTTAATTCTACCTCATGCCTCTTTCCCCTTCTTCTACTAACTACCATCTCTCCCTACCTCCTACTGCCTCCCCTCATATCTATCTATCATCTCTCCCTCACTTCTATCCTTTCCTTGCTCTGCCCCTAGCAGGGTTCTCAGCATTCTGTAGGGGACAGTCCTTGTATTCCTCCCTCTCAATCCACATCCCTTATCTCTGCTCTCATGCACCACACTTCTTATCACTAACCACTTACCCCCCTCCCTAACTATCTTATCTCCATCTCCTCTATCTTCGCCTTGTTTCAGACCCCTGGCAGAGTTCTCAGCATCCTGAAGGGGCATGTTTTTTGGCATGCTCCCCCTTCCCCTCTATCTTCACTTGTTTCTGCCTCCTGGCAGGGTTCTCAGCATTTTGCAGGGGTTCACTCTTGCATACTCTCTCCTCCCTTCCCTCTCTCCTTCTTCCCCTTTTCTTCACCCTCACTACACACTTCCTTCATGGCTGTCCTCTGCACTAATCTACTAGCCCCCATTCCTAAAATGTACTTGACTTTAACTTGCACTTCTGATGCACTGAAGCTTGTACTGTTTGTCCTATGTCTACACCTGCTCACCCTAAGACCATACTGTATGCTCTCTAGCGTATGTACAGGCTGCTAACTCCCCCCATTTGCTTCCCTCCACTTAATGTCATTTGTAGAACCAGCTGTATACTTGTTGCTAATTGTATGCCATTTCAGTTGTACATATTGTGATTCCTGTATCCTGTCTCTGTATTATCCCATTGTAACCCCCGATCCACACGTGAGACAAGCAACTTGTTTTTCAGTGTGCCTTTCTGGTGAAACATTTCAATAAATAAAAAATAAATAAAAATGTACTGTATCCAGTAACAATACTACCAGATATAGCGATCGTTGTCTGCTGTCTGCATTGGGCATTTGTTGTAGCTGTTTGTGGTCGTTTAGTGCTATAACAATCAATGAGCATCAATTAGCGACTTGTTAAAAATCAGTTTATCGCTAAGCTAGTTACTGGCAGACTGTGCTAAGTGTTAACAGTAGTGCTTAAGTAGGCTTGGCATTCATTCATTCATTCACTCATTCATTCATTCAACACGTTGAAACAGAAGGCTCTAAGCTTGAGCGAGAAGGTTGATCTGCTGAAGCAGATTGATGCATTACCAAAGCTAAGTCAGAGGGATTTAGCTGTACAACTGTCTGCCAAAGTCAATGATAGCTGACCTTCTAAAACAGAGAGAAAAACTGTTGGCAGAATGGCATGAGAACACCAATCTCCAATGTAAAAGAGAGAGTAAAAGGATGCCAAAGTCAAGGATGGTCTACATCATTGGTGTTTTACAATGCCAGAGGTAACGATGCCCTAATTAGTGGACTGCTGCTAGCTGAAAAAGCCAAGAACATTGCAAATGCTTTGGGGTTCCCTGATTTCAATGCCTCAGAGGGATGGCTATAGCACAGGAAAAAGTGCCACAACTTTGGTTTCAAATGGGCGCATGGTAAGAAAGGCAATGTGGACATGCAGAGTGCTGACCAGTGGCTCACAGATGTGCGGCTTGGGCTACTTACTGGGTATGCACCAAGCAATATTTTTAATTGTGACAAGACTGCCCTATTCTTTCAATGTGTGGATATCGGACCCTAGCTTTTAAAAATGAACCCCTTCTTGGTCACAAAAAAGCAAATGAGCGTGTATCCGTACTTGTGTGTTGTAACATGGATGGCACTGAAAAAAAAGATCTACTGATCATTGGGAAATCAGTGGCACCCCGTTGTTTTGGAGAAGTAAACCATCTGCCAGTGATCTATTCAGATAACTAATCTGCCTGGATGTTGAGTGATATTTTCACCGAGTGGGCTTGCGACTGGGACAGGAGCTTGCATGGCTGCAAGATTGCACTGCTGCTTGATAACTTTACTGGCCACTCAAATATCCAGTGGTTCAGAAACATAAAACTTATTTGTTTGCCACCAATACAACCTGCATAATCCAACCCCTGGATCAGGGCATAATTTATGCTATGAAGCAGCGTTATGTTTGAGCAATGCGGCAGTGGTTTATCGACAAGCTGGATGCAGAGGCAGAAGTTACAGCATCAGTGTGCACAAAAATGATTTCTTTACAGGATGCTATATGGTTCCTGAAAGAGACTTGGGATTCTGTGACTGAGCACACCATCTCCCCGTGTTTCAAAAGAGCAGGTTTTGTGCTTACCAGCAATCCCAGTGAAGGAAACTCAACTTCCCACTCCCCATCACTTTTTGATGAGGATGCAGAGATAATTGAGGCTTTGGAAGAGCAGACTGAAGTGCCACCAGGTTTAGCCGAGGATGAGTTTGCAGAACTGTGTCACCTTGGTGATAAGGACGAGATAGAGCCTCCATTGGATGACGTTGAACAGGTGGTTCAGCAAGTCCTGAACACGGAAACTCAGAACAAAGCCGAAAAAGAAGACTAGGGTGATACAGCCAACAGGGAAGAAGAAACTGGAGGTCCAAATGACATGAGGGCTGCAATTCTAACTCTTTTTCATGCCATGGAGCAGCATCATACAATCGCACCAAACTAGGAAGCACTAAGAGCTGCCAAAAAGATCTGGGAGCCGTACACAAAGAAGAACGCGGTGTAGTCTAAGATCACCAGCTACTTTCAGTAGGGACTGTAAAGCACTGTAATGTACTTTCTGCAAATTCTTTTCACTTGCACTGCCTATCTGAGTGTAATGTGATGTAATGTTGTTTTCAATACACTTTAGCATCAAAAAGAAAGAAAACGTTTCATTGAATCTTTTTTTTTTTTAAGCAAACAATACAGCGACCAACGCCTACAATGGGCAAATTTGTCTAGCATAGTTTTGCCCATTATAAGAGATGGGGACCGTATATAATTTATTACTATAGAAAAAAGTGCTTTTATAAAATACCAAACAAGACACACTCACCGCATGTCAGCAGTAGCAGGTCAGGATTCTACACATGCAAAACACCTGACTGGTTTCACCCAATAGCTTCATTGGAAGAGAGTGGGGTTCTGTAAACTACTACCATGTTAAATAAATGGTATCAGATTTAAAGTGACAGTGACTCAATTACACATAAAAACAGTAGTAACTAATATTAGAAAGCAAACTGCATATTTAGAAAAGTCATTTTATGTAGGAAAATATATTTGTGATAAAGTCCATATAATTTCCATTAAATCATGAAATATCTTCATTCTGGTTATCCCATTTGCAGGCTGCAAATCCAGAAGCAAGGTTATTATGCTTACTGGACTGAGAAAAAAGCTAAAAAATATGGCACCAACAATACTTACAAACAAACAGACAATATCAATTCATTAATAATAATATTTGATTAGAGGTGCATATTCAATTCTTTTATTCAGACCTGTGGCATACAAGGCCCCCAACTTCACAATCCACATTGCTTCTCTTTTAAATGCGAGTCCACTCATTTTTCCCACCTTCACCCTTTCTATGCCACAAAACCTGAAACTGTGTGTATCCTGGTTTCATTGTAAGTTTACAGGAGTGGTCAGGGCATTACTTCAATCACTTTTTGCTATGGAGCACAAATGCTCTCCAATAAGCACTTGAAAGGGGCGGATGTCTTCCTAACATAGAAGGCCCCACAGGTGACCAAATATAGCACATTGCAAGTGTCACCATTAATAAACAATCTCATATCAAATGTTTTTCTAGCATTGACACTAGTAAAGTTGGCCTATTTAAGAGCATCTGGACTAAACTTATACAGTCCACACTGAAAAGTGCCATTGGGGAGACTGGATAGCCAGGTTGGAGCTACAGGATTAGCCCTCAAAACAGGTTGGAGGCATTGTACCATTGTGCCTGCCAAGTTTTTGCCTCTTTTGTAAACTATTCTTGGAAATCTCATGTGAAGTTTTAAAGTAAGGAGTCGGACCTCAGGATAGATCAGTTTTTGTTAATGATATTTCCAGCACTGTTACTTTGCCTACTATAAGTAGTAACACAATGAAACTGAGGTTGTTTCCCTTCTCTCCTCTCCCTTCCCCCCACCTCTCAACAATGCAATCATATCACTTGTTCTGGCATGATTTCATGCTGCCATAACAACATCTTCTCTGTTTTCTCTTGCCTTAAACCTACCATACAGTTCAGCACTTTGAGCCTCAAGGTCAGAAAAATGTATGCAGTTATGGGTTAGACCAAGAGCTTAAACTGCAACCAGCCCTTTAGGCATCTAGCAGAGAGCAGTACCCAGACAGACAGAACAGCAGACACACAGACATGCTAGGTGACAACAAGCAGAGGTGTACTACACTGTCCCACTGTCCAACGGGTCCTACAATTATTTTTGTTTTTCTAAGGAAAATAGTCAAGTGCTTAAACTGCAACTAGCCTTTTGGGCAACTGTCTGAAAACAGTATGCAGATGGGTGTGACTCCAGCCGCACAGGCACGCTAGGTGGCAACAAGCAGAAGCATACCACTCTGACTAACTGTTCCTACAATTGTAATTAAGAAAAAATAGTCAATTGCTTGAATTGCAATCAGCATTGTGGGCAAGTGTCAGACTGTAGTACACAGATGAATGTGACAGCAGAGATAAAGGCACACAAGGTGATAAAGAGCAGAGGTGTACTACGCTAACTGGTTCTAAAATTATTATTTTAAGAGGTTTGCCAAAATTTGTGCTCTGGATAGCGAGAACTGCCTCCTCCTCAGCATCATGAACTACACAGTAGAATGCATGATTTTCCTTCTACTAGACTACGGTGGTGTGGTGTTCTCTCGTGCCTCCAACACAACTTTATCCAAATTCTCTTCCTTCTTCAATGTCCTATGGCCTATCCACTTCATATCCTTCACTGCACAGTGTATACAGAGCTAGGCAACCCCCCCTTTCAATGAGGCCCTCTCTTTGCATTGCCCTATTTGTTTTGCCAAATACTAGTTGTGTAAACACATGGTTATCTAAATGGCACTTTTAACCCTACCTCCTACCCCTCCTACTCCCTTACATCAAAAGAAAAAAACAGGTTCCAAATTTCTCACTGCGGGCACAATTTTGATCATGCTTAAATCTAGGAAAGACTTGCAAGCATTTGGAACAGCCTCCTCCCACCATAACTACAGTATCCCTTCAGCTACTACTCAGCAAAGGTCCAGATCAAGTATTATTGTAACATGGATAGGTGAAAACACTGAATCCCATTGGTGGAGTTGCTCAGCATGTCTGTGGATTAAGTTAGCATTAATCCAGGGTTGCACAGAGCAAATCTGGAAATCCACCTCCAGGTCTTCTTCATTGGAGTCTGCAGCAAAGTTTAGTGGCAGCCATTAAAAATGCCAAGTCAGTGAGATAAGTTTTGAACACACACGTTCTCTAACACAGGGAAATATTCACAACGTTCATGTGTTCCTTTCTGTCTTACATGTCCTCCTCTCCCCAAACACCCTAAAGAAAACGTGGTAGGCAATGTAGCCATCAGTATTATGCAACACAAATGTCACAAATCCTCTGTATAGTGTATGTGTGACATTTCTGTGTGCATAAGAGCAATGCAGGATGCATTATTTGCTAAGGACTATTTTACAAGGTGGCAGGATACAGCCCCTTTGTAGCTCTATAAACACAGAAAAAAATATATTTTCAGATATTTTTTCTTATTTAAACATAACCCATGTTATAAGTCCAATAACCTACTCCAGGGTATGGAATTATTGGAGATTAATCAACACCCCAGGTGCTGTGAGGACACTTGGCCTGAGACCTTGAGCCTCACAATGCACCCAGGGTGTTGATTAATCCTCAATAATCCCATACCCTGTTGTGGGTTATTGCTTACTTATAGGTTTCCTCTCTCATGCCACAATTGCCCTTAAAGCAGTTATAACTCATTTATACAACTAGTTTGGAAATAAATGATACAGAATAAAACTGATATTTTTGGACCCACTTTGCAAGATGTCATGATATTGCAATCTATATGTGTTCATGACATGTTTATTATTGTATAGTGAGTGAGGAATGATCTGCATCCAGCAGTGCACAAAATCTCTTCTCTACTATTTCTTGGTTGTTATTGTATACCCTTTGCTTAGTGTAACACTGTATATTTGCTGATTCATTACTTTATTTTGTCTATGTTGTAATTTCACTTATATTGGAATTGTTTGCATTATGTCTCCTGATATTTTCCCTCCTCCTTCCCCATGTCGTAGCTGGAAACAAGCCCTATGGACTCTCTTGCTTACCTAGTTAAATATGTTATAACTAAATAAATGAATAAAATAAGTCGATTTGGGGATATGTCACAAATGATATCTAGCAAAGTTGGGTACATCACAGTTGAATATTGAATCAATCAGAAAGCAGCTTGCATGATGCCGATAGCACCACAATATCTATGTGCATTACTGAAGCCGACAGCTGAAATCAAACAGTTACATCTTCATACACCAGGTTACTTAAAAGTTTAACAATTAAACCAATGCTATACAAATTAAACATGTAATGGTTTGACATAAAATATGCAATTTATAATCACTTGTGAGGGGGCAGGATGTTCATAACTCATTCATGGCTCTGTCACTTGTGAGTTATGGACCTACCCCCTCACACTTGAAAATAATTTGCATATTTTGGGACAGTTCATTGCTTAACTCCTGTATCCCTATGGGTATCTGCTGCGATGTGGTTTATTACTGGGTCAAACTGTCATAGATTCTGGACATGATTTTCAAAGAATGTTGCAGGGCTTAAATTAAGCCCTGCACCAAACCCCTTTTTTGGTGAGGCTGAGCTAAACATGTCTGCCACAGCTGCACCTGATTTTAGTAGATCAGATGCAGTTGTGACACTTTGCCCAATTTACACCAACTTGTGCCAAATATTTGTCACAAACCACATAAAAAAGGCCTCCTGAATTGTCAAAAGCTAGACCAGAGAAAGTTGGCCTAACTTGTTCCAATTGGTTCATGGGATAGAAAATCCCAATTGCTGACCAGGAGAATACTGCAAGCTCCATGCACCTTATGTTCAGAGCACCTGGGGTTTGTGGCACTCAAGGCCATTTGAAAATCTGGCTATCTGTATTTAGGCTACTATACAGATCATACATTTTAATCCAATTGCTATTGTACTTATAGCTAAATTAACGTGTATTATATAGTTCTTCCTACTTCTCCAGAAGAACTGTGAGTTCCATGAAGCTCCATAAATCTCCTCAGAGATTATAGAGCACAATAAATTCACAAAGAATTCAGTGATTTTGAAAACAATGTGGAGCTCTACATATTTCCATGGAATTCCATATATTCAGATTCAGAATTTATCTCCAAAGCCCTGCACTAGTCTCCATACAGAATGGCAAATACTCCACAGAACTCAGTGGAGGAAACAATCTATAGAAACTACAACTAATTCCACAGAGCTCATGTAAGATTCATGTATGGGTTGGCAAACCTGTGGGGTGAGTTGCAGTATTGGAGGATCCAGAGGGAGAGAAATGGTATACAGTGAACCCAGTGGGTTAAGAAAGGGTTAACATGGGACATAGCAGAGGGAGCTAGAGTGAAATGGGACACAGCTGGGTCAGCTAAGGTGCAGTTTGGACCCAGCAGGAATTATTAAAAGTATATAGCATCAAGTAGAGTGGACTATATTGCAGGAGGACCCAAAAGGATGAGTTTTACTTCTCTGCCATATTTATCATTTAATCCTACATCTGTGCATTGACTCAAAACTTCTGTTTTCTCTTGTTTATATCATGAAGATTTTAGGTATAATGAACATGATATACTGGAGAAATGGGAAACGTGAGCAACCTGTCAAAATGTCTACTCCACAAAAAGTACTGTAAATAAATACACTTGATTACTGAGTTTTCAGAGCTAAGTTTTATTTATTTATTTAGCTTTTGTTAACTGGGTAAGTACACTAGACAAGTAGTGTGCCTATTTTCAGGAACGACCCGGGAGAGTACAAACAGGTAATACAGGTAAATACAGAGTACAACAATACAGCAAAAGTTAAGTGAATGGCTACTTCTCACACTAGTTGAAATGATTACATATACACTTGGAGGTTAGGTACAATAGGTCGATAAGCTGCAGGCAATATACAGAGTAAGACAGTGAGGATAGAATACATAGTGAGTTGACATTGAACAACATTGACTATCTGTAGCATAAACTGGAACAGAGGAGGAGCTGGTCAGGGAAATCGGCATCCGACTTGGTTTATATAAATATAGCTCCTGGAGCAGAGTGCCAGAGGGACAAAAGAAGGCTCAAGGCCCATCAAGATTGTCTCCCACAATATGTGGGTCATTAGATGTTCGCTGATATAGAACTAAGCCAGATATCAAGGTTTTTTTTAGAGGTATCAAACTTAGTTGAATCCACAAGTTCCTGTGGAATTAAATTGCACTGTTTGGAGGCTCTTACACTAAAGACATTATCTCATTTATTAGTGTTTCCCAGTCGACTATAAGCTGCCGATTATGGAGTCTACCAACTGTATGTTTGCTTGCCAATGAGAGTCCACATTGATTCTTTAGATCTGATGATTGTAGTAGTTTAAAGATAAAGAGAATATCACCCCTATGTCTTCCAAGATGTAATGGATGAAGTCTGGTTTCATTCAATCAAGACTTATAATCTTTGGATGTTAATGTGGGAATCATTTCAGTAATTCGTCTTTGAACCTGCTCTATGCGGTTGATATCACCCTGAAGGTACAGACTCCAGAATGGAGAGACACAATCCATGTATGGTCTAATATATGCCCTGTAAGGGAACCAAACAGTGTTCAGATTTGTTAATGAATGTCCTTCTGACCTGTTTCAGAATGCCATTGGCTGTCCTAGCTACTCTGTTGCAGTGACCAGAAGAGGAGAGGAGAGTTTATTGTTAATTATAATACCCAAGTCAATGTTCACTAATTGATGATTTGAGAAGAGAATTATTGAGGTAGTAGTCATTATTGGGATTCTTGTTCCCAAAATGTAATACTGCACATTTATCAACATTAAATACCATGGCATTAGAGTTTGCCCAAAGTTCAATTGATTTTAGATTGTTTTCAAGTATTGATATATTGATTGGGCTATCAACTTTACCTCCTAGTTTTGTGTCATCATTGAACTTTGAGATATTATTACTTGAGTTAATTTTCATGTCAGTAACGAAGATATTAAATAAAGATGGCCCCAACACAGAGCCTTGGGGTACACCACTAGTGACAAGGCCTGTGTTAGACTTAACACCATTTATTTTAACAACTTGAGTTCTGTTAGAAAGCCACTTAGACACCTAATTTACTAAACATTGGGAGAAACCCAGGGTATGCAATTTGTTAATTAATGTGGAATGGGACACTTTGTCAAATGCTCGACTATAATCTAAAAGGATCACGTCAATAGGAATATTTTCATCAAGACATTTGATGATCTTATTATAGAAGGATATGAGGTTAGTTGTGCAAAAATAACCAGGCCTAAACCCATGTTGAGTATTATCTAATATCCCCAATGATATAATTTCCTGTTCAAGAGGTGATTTGACCAGACGCTCCATGAGCTTTTTTTTTTTTTAATTTATTTAGGTCTAGGATTACAAATACCTTTGAGCCAGAGCTTGTTTACAAAGGTCCCACATCATGGGTTACAACAAGACAATACATAATCACAGTTTGTAACATATTAGGAGCTACATACAGAGAACTATATAGTAAACATTACTAGCAGGGGCTTATAAAGGTGGGTGGGTATAAGGAGGAAGAAATAAAAGGGAAGGAAGAGGAAATAGGCAGCAGAAGGATAGAGGAGTGGTAGAGGAAGGGTGGAAAGGAAGGCAGGAGGGGTGGGACAAAGGGAAGGAGGGGAAGCGGAAGAAGGGAGGGGCAGCAGCCGAAGAGGCATTGTCAAAGAACAGGAAGTGCCAGGGTTGGGCAGGGCAGTGGAGGTAAGTGCTAGGATGCTGAGGCCCTCAATGATGCTACTGCCAATGAAGCAGGGAGCAAAGGATACATTTATCATCTTGGGCATCCAGGAAAATGGTGGTACATTTAGAGATAGCAGTCACAGGTGCTAGAGGCAGTCAGTGAGTGGCGGAGCCTGGTTTTAAAGGTGCTGACTGTTGGGATGGTGGTGATGTCATTGGAGAGACTGTTTAGCCAGCTGGTGGCCCAGTATGAAAAAGCTCTTTGACCTTGGGTCATGCGACAATGGGGGAATTGGAGCTTCATGGGTTTGGACCCTCTAGTGGTTCTGCTGCAGTTATTTGGTTGTAGGAGGGTAGAGACTCTGGGAGGGGCAAGACCCATCTGAATTTTCTTTTTGAATATGCAGGTTTGGTATTTTTATATGTTTGTTGAGTTGCAGCCAGTTGGTTTGGGAGTAGAGGTCACAGGTATGTGTAAGGTGTTGAGTGCCTGTCGTGAGCCGACAAGCCTTGTTGAGGGAGATGGTTACTCGTTTGAGCGCAGTAACAGTAGCAGAGCCATATATGATGAGGTCATAGTCAATGGTGGCAACAATGGAGCACTGGACGGCAACTGCCAGGGCTTCAGGGGTTAGGTGTCTCCTGTCAGCGTGGCTCAGTTGGTAGCACATCCGTCTCTGGACCAGAAGGTCATAGTTTCTCGTCCCACACCGGGATTGGACTTGCACCTAAAAATTGCTGGCATTTGAGTGCAGTATTGGGGGGTGCTGTACTGCTGGGGTGTGCCATCCTTCAGATGAGATGTTAAACCGAGGTCCATTCTGCCCATCCTGGTGCTGTCCTGGTGGGTGTCCAGGTGGAAGTAAAAGAACCCGGAGCACTCTTCACAAAGAGCACGGAACATTCCCGGTGTCCTGGCCAACATTCCCCTTCCCATAAAACCGGTTCATGCAATTATCCAGGCTGTGTGTGGGTGATGATGTGCGATTTGGCCGCCACCACACATTCAGTTACTTCACTACCAGTCTAGCATTGCTTGTAAAGTGCTTTGGGATACTGTGTATGAAAAGCGCTATATAAATGCTGACTCTTCTTCTTCTTCTTCTGTGGTGGAACAGCATGCCTAGTCTAGAGTTGGCAGTTTTGGTTACATTATTAATGTGGTCAGTGTATGAGAGGTGTGAGTCGAGTGTGATCCCAAGGTATTTAAAAGATTGGACCTGCTCCAGTAGGCCACCGTGACTGGTGTTAATGGAAAGGTAGTGTTGCTTATATTTATTGTGGGAACTACTGAAGATCATGGTCTTAGTTTTATCTGGTTAAGGATCAGTTTATGCTGAATGAACCAGTTCTCAACAGCGGAGAAACAACACTGGAGGTTTCCATGCAGCTGGAACAGATCCTGGTGTGTGGCTAGGATCACAGCATCATCGGCGTAGAGTATAATTTGTTCAGGGCAGGTGTCCGGTAAAGTATTGAGAAACAGGCTAAAAAGGAGTGGTCCCAAAATGGATCCCTGTGGAACTCCAGAGCGCACAGGTTTGGAATCAGAGAGCACTTCTGCGATTTTTACACATTGTGACCTGTTCTCAAGGCAGCTTTTAAGCCATGCAATAGAATCTGGGGAGAGCCCAGCTTTATGTAGCTGGACAAGTAGAAGACAGTGGTGGACAGTATCGAAGGCTTTGATTAAGTCGATGTAAATAGCACCAGTGAGTTGCCCTTTATCCAGTGAGTTGTGGATTGCTCCAGTGACTTCAAGTAGTGCGGAAACTGTGCTTCGGCCTTTCCTGAAGCCATGTTGTTGCCTGCAAAGGATATTATGTTTGTCCAGATATTCAGTGAGCTGGTCCAATACTATGCATTCCAGGGCCTTTGAGAGGGGAGGCAGGATTGAGATTGGGTGGTAGTTCCCATGGGCAGTTTTGCCACCACTTTTATGGATAGGGGTAACAGTGGCTAACTTCAATTTTTCTGGGAACTGGCTGAGTGTAAGGGAGAGATTAAAAATCCTGGTAAGAGGCCCCAGAACCTCTTCTAAGGTGAGGGTCAGGAGCTTGAGGTTGAGTGTGTCATTGCTTGATCTTGATTTGCTTATGGCATTGGTGACGTACTTTCGGACATCATTCCTGTTTACTACTTTAAAGTGGAAAGGAGGGTGACTATTGAGAGTGATGGAGTTGAGGGTTTCAGAGGCCTTGTCACCATTGAAGAAATTAGGGGGAAGAACACTACTAAGATCCGTGAATGCAGTGTTGAAAGTAAAAGCAATGATTTTTGGGTCAAGTGTGGTATTCCCATTAACCTTGAGCATAGCTGGTGTAGATTTGGATTGTTTCCCAGTGATTTCTTTTAAGTTATACCAGAAATCTCTCTCATTTCCCCAGGTGTCAGTGAGAACTTTCCTGTAGTAGTCAGATTTCTGTTTCCGAATGGTTTTTGTGCAGTTATTACATGCTTTCTTATAGTTTTGGATGTTGACTGGTTTCTCAGTGGATCTAGCCAAAACCCATAACTGGTCCTTGGATTTTAGCTTTTTTAGGAGGTCACCTGTTAGCCAAGGGTTGCATAGAGTTTTAACTTTGCGCTTTTTGATGGGTGCGAATAGGTTACAGGCTTTGTTAAAGAGGTGGAGGAATTGATCCAGTGCAAAGTTTATGTCAGTCTCTCCAGGAAGATTGGAGTCCAGTCTTGTTGGAGAAGGTAGGGTTTGAGGTGGGTTAGCTGACCATGCTGCAGAATTCTGCTGTGGATGATTTTTGGGGGTGGTTTGTGGAATTTATTGGACCAGGTACAGCTGATGGGGGAATGGTCACTGAGTGAGTCAGGAAGGACAGAGGAGTTTGAGATCCATCAGGGGTGGCTGGTCAGGATCCAATCCAGTAGGGTGCTGGTCCCTGTTTTATAGTTTTTTCTAGTAGGGGAGTCCAGCATCTGGGTTAGGTTGGCCGATAGGACAGAGTCCTTAAGAGCATCTGCCTCAGCAGAGAGCCAATTTATATTGAAGTTCCCAAGAAGGATGATTTTGGAATCAGGTGGTTGCGACCTAACATAGTCCAGGACAGCGGTTAGACCTAGTCCTTGCTCCTTGGGAGGAATATATACAACAGTGCCTTATTGCGAGCACCTAGTAGGATTTTGATGGGGAGAATCTATGCAGGGGAGGTCGTGGGGGCAGGTTCTAATTGATGGCCCATGAATGTGTCTTTTAGGCAGAATGCACAACCTCCACCTCTTTTTGATGTACGATCGAGCCTAAAGATTTTATATCCTGAGATGGTGATTGCCTGGTCAGGGACCTGAGGGGTGAGCCAGGTTTCAGCAACTGCCAAAACATCAGGAGTATGTTGGATAGCAAAGGCTTGCAGAAAATCAAGCTTGGGAAGTAGACTGCAGATATTCATGCACAGGATTGAGAGAGTGCATGAAGGTTTGTTCTGGGAGGAGTCCTTGCTGGTGGGTGGGCCAGAGTTCAGGTGAACGTTACCTGACAACAGCAGGAGAAGTAGCAGAAGCTTTAGGGTGCACAGACGTAGTTCCCTGAGGGTGAGCTTACATTTTCTATATTGACAGGCACGTGCCATAATGTGGAGGTGAAAGATCAGCATGGGAGTTACAGGGTAGGCAGATGTGGGAATGCAGTGTTCAAAGTCAGTAAGGGATACCTTTTTTGTGGGAGGTTGTCCCCTGAGGGCAGGGTTAGTGAGATCCAGAAAGGTGCCAGAGTTATGATATGCTCTAATCATTTCAAAGGTTGGGGAGGGGAAGGAGGCTCTGGGGGGGATGAGGAGTAGGAAAAGGGTGGGGAGGAGAAGGAGAAGGGTGGGAGTTGAAGGGAGGAAGAGCATGGTGAAGCTGAGAGAACGACTGCGAGTGCAGGGCCCAGGTAGGTAACAGTCAAAGAGTAGAGCAGGCAGGGAAAATAGAGGGGGAGGAGAGAGAGAGAGAGGTGGGAACTTGGCGTTGGACCAGTAGAAGCTAGTGTGGTAGGGTATCTATGGAGGTGGGCATGGTGAGGGTCTATTTATTTAAGGTCGGAGGGGTGGGGGCAGGCATAAAATTTTGACCACTTTTCAGCTAAAGTCAATGGGTGCACAGCCCAGCAGTGAAGAAATTTAGTAGCAAGTGGAGCAGTCAATCAGGTAGCAGTGAGGAGAGCAGCGGTCCAATCGGAGTTGACCATGGGGAGCGTTGGGCCAATAGTGGCAACTCGCTGCTTCCTCAGTCAGTCAGATGTCCTTACCCGGCTGTGAGGTTCTCTGGGTGGGCAGAAGGAGAGCGACAGAGCAACTGGTTCCTGGAGCCATGGCCGTGCCTGGCAGAGGGCTGCTTGGTGCCCGATCAGGGGCTGCGAGTCTGGAAGGAGAGAAGATAGGGGTAGTTAGAGAGAAGGGCAATGGATGGTGATGTGGAGGCTAAATCAGGGGGCGTAGATCAGAGAGAGAGAGAATGCAGGTGCAGCGGAGGGGGGGGTCCAGCAGCCAGAGACAAGCGTAGAGTAGGAGCTATGCCTGGCACCACAGGGGGAAGGTAGAATCAGGGAGTTAGCAAGGCAGAGAAAGGGAGTATGTAGGAGAGACAGGAGAACCTGAGGAAAGCAGGAATATGTGGTGGGGGGAGCGGTTCGAGCCCAGAGGAGAGAAGCTGGGGTTAGGAGAAGACACAGATGTGGCAGAGGCTGGGCAGAATAAACACAGTACAATAAATTTGGATTCGGCTAGTGGAGCTAGAGGTACAGCAGTGAGTGGAAATTAACACAGTAAAATTCAAATCGGAAGCGGCTTGTGGAGCTAGAGAGGCAGCACTGAGGAAGCAGAGCTGAGCAATAATTTAAACAATTCAGCAACAATCGGAATTGGCTTTTACAAATTAAACACCACAGGTACAAATCAGGGCCAGAAAGTTGCTAGCAGCAGGGACAGTTTGAGAAGTGGGCCAAAATTTTGGCCGCTTTTCAGCTAAAGTCTATGGGTGCATAGCCCAGCAGTGAAGAAATTTAGTAGCAAGCAGAGCAGTCAATCAGGTAGCAGTGAGGAGAGCAGCAGTCCAATCGGAGTGACTGCAGGGAGCGTTGGGCCAATAGCGGCAACTCGCTGCTTCCCTGGTCAGTCAGGAGTCCTTACCCGGCTGTGAGGTTTTCTGGGTGGGCAGAAAGAGAATGGCAGAGTGGCTGGTTCCTGGAACCATGGCTGCGCCTGGCGGAGGACTGTTTGGTGCCCGATCAGGGGCTGCGAATCTGGAAGGAGGAAGGAGAGAAGATAGGGGTAGTTAGAGAGAAGGACAATGGATGGTGATGCAGGGGCTAAATTGGGGGACGTAGATTAGATAGAGAGAGAATGCAGGTGCATCGGGGGGGAGGTCCGGCAGCCACAGACAAGCTTAGAGTAGGAGCTATGCCTGGCACTATGGGGGGAGGGTAGAATCAGGGAGTTAGCAAGGCAGAGAAAGGAAGTATGTAAGAGAGACAGGAGAATCTGAGGAAAGCAGGAATATGTGGCAAGGAGGGGGGGTGGTTCGAGGGCAGAGGAGAGAAGCTGGGGTTTGGAGAAGACACAGATGTGGCAGAGGCTGGGCAGAATCAACACAGTACATTAAATTCGGATTTGGCTAGTGGAGCTAGAGGGACAGCAGTGAGCGGAAATTAACACAGTAAAATTCAAATCGGAAGCAGCTTGTGGAGCTAGAGGGGCAGCACTGAGGAAGCAGAGCTGAGCAATAATTTAAACAATTCAGCAACAATCAGAATTGGCTTTTACAAATTAAACACCACAGGTGCAAATCAGGGCCAGAAAGGTGCTGGCAGCAGGGACAGTTCGAGAAGTGGGCCAAAATTTCATCCTCTTCTCAGCTAAAGTCTGTGGGTGCACAGCCCAACAATGAAGAAATGTAGTAGCAAGCAGAGCAGCCAATCAGATAGCAGTGAGGAGAGCAGCAGTCCAATTGGAGTGGACCACGGGGAGTGTTGGGCCAATAGCAGCAACTCGCTGCTTCCCCAGTCAGTCAGAAGTCCTTACCCGGCTGTGAGGTTCTCTCGGTGGGCAAAAGGAGAGCAGCAGAGCGGCTGGTTCCTTTAGCCGTGTCCACGCCTGGTGGAGGGCTGCTTGGCACCCAATCAGGGGCTGCGAGTCCGGCTGTGAGGTTCTCTGGGTGGACAGAAGGAGAGTGGCAGAGCGGCTAATTCCTGGAACCACAGCCGTGCCTGGTGGAGGGCTGCCTGGTGCCTGATCAGGGGCTGTGAGTCTGGAAAGCTTCCCAATGATCGATGCGAAGCTGATCGGGTGATAATTTTGAATATATGGCTTACTTTCCTTTTTATGAATAGGTGTTACTATGGCCTTTTGCCAGTCATCAGGGATATCATTCTCAGTTAGCTATTTATTAAAGAGTATTGTAAGGGGGAAGGCCAAGGATTCAGATGTCTCTATCAGAAATCTCAGGTGAATATCATCAGGTCCCGGACTAGTGTTTTTTTTTAAGAGTAGATAGGACTTTGGTTACGTCAGATATGTCAAACTTGTAGGATGTAGGAATGAAATTATTGTTAGAGTTAATTATATAATTAGTTTCATTTTTAGTGAAAACTGAACGAAAATAAATTATTGAAGTGATTTGCTGTGGCAAGATATGAATGTAAAGCTGTACCATTGTCAATTATAGGCCCAACTGTTCTTGTATACCCTTCTTGTTATTAATATTTGAAAAAAGAGATTGTTGACTATTTTTAGAATGTGTTAAATTAAATTCTAGTTTGAGTTTGGACTGTTTAATCTAATGTTTCAGTGTGGATAGGGCTCTTTTATATTTAAACTGGTGGGTAGGACTTGGCTTTTTCTTAAGCTTCTTAAATAGTCTGTCTTTAATTTTAATTTATTTACCTATTGACTTGGTTAACCATGTGGGGCTTTTACCCTTTTATTATATTTCATCTTATTGGGAACATGTAATTGTTCTAAGTTATGAATTATTGCTTTAAGCTTTTCCCAAGCCAAGTTAATGGGGATATTTAGTCGTGTTTCTTCCCAGTTTATTTTATTTAAGGAACTAATCATTTCCCTAACATTAGCTTTGTTATAATCCTTATATGTAGTATGTAGTATTAGATGATTTTATTGGATGAGTTATAATACTAAACTGGATTGAGTTGTGGTCACTATTACCAATGGTGTCTTTAATGTTGCTATTTATAATTAGGTTCTTGACGTTTGTAACAATAAGGTCGAGAATATTTTTCCCTCTTGTTGGATGACTGACTAATTGCTCAAGACCAGAGTTGATGGTGGATGAAGTAAATAATTTCTCATGCTCATTACTAGTATTAAGTGTTTCCCAATTTATATTGGCCATTTTGAAGTCTCCCAGAATTAGAATATCACCCTTATTTGCCATGCTAGCAATGTCTTGAGTTAGGTAATTGGTGTATTCTATCTCTGCTGAGGGTGGCTTATAGCAGGTACCAATTATAAGTTTTGGGTGACTTTTTAAATTGCACAGCGACCCAGACACTTTCAGTTTTGGCTTGAATATTAAGCTCATGTGATCAAATATCGTCCCTTACATAAATGCAGACACCACGTCCAGTTCTATTTTTATGAAAAAGCTTGAAATCAGGGATCTCCTTAATCCATGCTGAGGAGGTATCCCACCATGTTTCTGTGACAGCAATAATAATCAAGTCTAGTAGACTACATTTAGCTTCAAGTTCAGACATATTAATGTTGTTGAGAGACCTTTCATTAAATGACGTTACATGTGCTAATAGGATGGTGATTATTGCATACCTTAAGAGAAATGGGAACATTCCCTTTCACCCACTTGTTTATTAATTTAAATGGGTATTATTTACTGATTCAAGCGATTTACCTAGCAGGGCACTACCCCTTCTACTGAGGTATAGTCCATCCCAGCAAAAGAGAGAATCCCGGGAGGTCACGTGATGTGCTAAGTTGGGCTAGACATCCTCCGTAGCGCTCCTAGGCCCCAGCTATAAAATTGGAGTTTCTCCTTCGAGAATTTGCCCGTGGGTGAGTGCTTTCGGGGGACTTGTCAGTGCTAACTTACGTGACCGAGTATTTGCGACGATCGCATCGGATAATAGTTTGATCACATGGGCCCTGTACTTGCGTTGGTGCGCTACAGCATAGCTGGTGGACCGAGGCTGGAGTAGCGATGGATTCGAACTGTGGAGAGCTCCAAGTGCTAGATCACCAGCAACTAAGAGGCTTAAGTCACAATCCCCCACGTTTAAGGATACCGATGAAGATTTAAACGGTGGAGGGGCAATGTCTCAGTCCAGTGAGGACCTGCAGGATATCAAGAGGCTTTTACAGGGTCTCATGGCAGATTTTGCAACTGTGAAGCCTGCACTCCAATCTTTGGCACAGCGTATGGGGGATGCCGAGGCAAGGATAGCCTCTCAGGAGAGAAAATCAGCGGTGCTGGAGCAGGAGTTATCCACAGCTAAAAAGTTAATTGAGAAGCTAGAGGATCGTATTGAAGATCAGGAGCCCCGTAGCAGGAGAAACAATCTGATATTGGCTGGGCTGCCAGAAAGATCGGAAGGGGCAGACTGTGTTTCTTTCATCCAGGACTTGCTTTTAAAGCTGTTGGGCCAGTCACCTTTTGGGGACTCATACAACTAGAGAGCTCACAGAGCATTGAGGAAATACCCGCGGTGCCGACCCAGGGTGATCATTATGCGATTCCTTAACTAGGAGAAGATGCATGTGTGGAAGGCTAGCACAAAGCCCTCCAATGGAACAGAGCAACTCTTTGGATGTTCCAGGATCAAACTCCTTCCGTTAGAGAAAAGCAGAGGGAGTATGCTGACATAAAGAAAAAGCTCTATATGGCGGGCATTAAATTTCGTCTGCAGTATCCTGCAACTCTTATGGTGAGACTGCAATCAGGCGAAAAAAGATTCCTGACGGCGAGGGATGTGTTGGAATGTTTGCACACTGAACTTCCCAACTTATTCAAACCTCAGACTTGAGGTGGACTATTTTGTTACAGTTTTGGTTCAGGGCCTGTTTTATAGGTGGACCTTCAATATATGGACCCTATAGGTGCTTATATTCTGTGTATTTAAGGTGATTCAATGTATAATTTCTTATTGGCATATTATTTTGGACTGGGACGTTGGTCTCCTCACTAAACCTGGTCTAGCTGTATAAGGCGGCTCATAGGGCCGGGTTTTGGGGTCCCTGTGGGGCTTTCGCGCTTTCAGAGAGGTCTCAAGAATCTGGAATAGACCAGGTGACTCTACTGTATGGCACCCGATTATTATAGTTGAATTTTTCTTTAGTGGTGCTGGATATGGTATTAACCAGTTATCTTCTCTTGGAGAAGATTCTCCGAGGATTCTTTATGTTTGTTCTCTGGTGTCTTTAGTGTGGGAGGGGTTCCTCAATATTTATAAATGACCTGCAGTGGGGGACTAGGTAGATGGGGGTTATGGGACGGGCAGACTCTCTTGGTAGTAGAGTCAGGTATGAGGCGGGAGATGCTTGGAGGAGGGCTCATCCATGACTGCTGAGATTTTAGGAGGTCGATCAAAGGATCGGGGCGGGGAGGGGTTTGGGGGAGGGATAGAGAGAGAGAGAGTCCATAGGGCGATTTATATAGGAGGGCAGAATGGGATGGTCTGGGTACCGAGTCACACGGTATATCTCTGCTCCATCTTCCTTTTATTCTTTACCCTTGCTTTCTTCCTTTCTCAAACAGAATGTCCTGTTTTAATATTACTTGGAATGTTAAAGGACTGGGTAGACGGAAGAGGATGGTAATTTGAGGCACATCAAGCACTTGGGAGCACATATAGCTGCCCTACAAGAGACCCATCTCTTGACGGAGGAACTAAGCTGTCTTAAGAAGTTGTGGGTGGGCCAGGTTTATGGGCAGGGTAGGAAAAAGCATCAGGAGGGGTGGATTTTAATAAGTAGTAATTGTCCTTTAGGGTTGACCAAGTGTTATTAAGAGAGGACGGTAGGGGCTGTACCTGGTGGGGGTTCTAGCCGGAAGGCAATCGCGTGGCTTCTATCTATGGTCCCACTCCATCCGTCAAGATTTCTTTGCCTCAATTGAGAGAGATTTATCTGCATTATCCACTGATTCTCTTATCCTGTCTGGGGATTGGAACATTTGCATCAGCAATCTAGATGACAGGAAGCCCCCATCTGCTAGGCCCCCAAGTAAGGCTCAGATTGCTCTGAGGAGGATGATGGAGGCAACTGCTTTGGTAGACCCAAGTAAAACTCACTCGAGGAAGGGCAGTGTTATGACCTTTTTTTTGGCAGCCCATAAAATTAATTCTCGGATTGATTTTTTCTTGGTCAGTGGCTCCATTCTCAGGGAAATGAAGGACCTTTCCACAGGAGTCAGGGCTCTCTCGGATCACTCCCCTATTTCTGTAGTGTGGGAACCATGTCCCGCTCCCCCTAAGCCAGTTAGATGGAGACTAAATGACTTGCTACTCTCTGAAACTACAATCCAGAATGAGTTGGATGAGTCCCTGAAGGGATTCATTCAATCTCAACTACCATCTTTGCAGGACCAGAGATTGTCCTGGCCAATGTGCAAAATGCTATATGTAGGGGCAGTCCAGGATATTGCGGCTAAAAGGAACAGATTAAGGAAGGCAAAGGAGGAATTCATTTTGGGGGCATTAGAATCTTTGTCCCTCTAGAGGGTTCCTCGGGAGAAATTGATCTAGAACTTAAACTCTACGAGGAGTGGGCGGATCTCTGTTATGGCAAGGTGGAATTTTGGCTAGAGAAGATTCAGGCCAAATATTTACTGCAGGGGACGCCCGGGTCGTCTGCTCGCAGCTAGGGTTAGACAGTGGGAAGAGAGTAGAACTATCACTTCGATATGGCATGATGGGAAATTGTTAACAGATTCTCAAGAGATGGCAGAAGCATTCGCATCCCATTTTTCTGACCTTTATGGGCTGGGTACGGTAGCGGGTGAGGAGGAAATTAACGCTTTCCTTGAGGGAGTGCCCCTTCCAGAGCTAGATGAAATCCAGGCCAGAGATTTGGCGACTCCTATTTTTAGCAGGGAAATACTGGAGGCGGTGCAATCTTTGCTGTCAGGTAGAACCCCGGGCCCAGATGGTCTCACAGCTAAGTTTTACCAAACACATATTCAGGTTATTTTACCAATCCTATTGGAATTTTATAACACGATTATGCAAGAGGGGTTACCACACCGCTGTACCAGGCCTTTATATCTTTGATCCCCAAACCAGATAAGCCTAGAGACAGGATGGATAGCTATAGACCCATAGCTTTAATGAATCAAGACATAAAAATTTTAACGAGAATTTTAGCTAATAGGATTCTCGATGTGCCCCAAGTTTAATTAGTGAGGAACAGGTGGGATTTATGCCTGGGGGGGGCTCAGGATGCCCTCCAGCTACACCATTTACTTAGTTATGCCCGGACTCCCCAACTTCCGTTAGCTTTAATTTCTTTAGAAGCCGGAAAAGGCGTTCGATAGGGTTTCCATGGTTTTCTTTTTAGCTACAATGCGGAAGATGGGTTTTCGGAAGGTCTACTGAGAGGCATCAAACACCTATGTGCCATACCATCGGCTAGGGTTCTATGTAATGAGTATAGCTCTCGAGAAATAATGCTGAAAAATGGGACCAGACAGGGATGCCCTTTATCGCCAATATTATTTAATATATATCTGTAACCACTCCTTAGAGCTATAAAGGAGATCAACTCATAAAGGGGTGAGGTTGGGGGAGAGAACTTAAACTTTTAGTTTTTAGGACGATATCTTGCTGCATCTCGAGGACCCAACCTCTAACTTTGAACTAGTAATCGGTAATTGGCCATTTCTCGGAGGTAGCAAATTACAAATTGAATCTAGCTAAAACCCAGGTCCTTCCACTGACCCTCATGTACACCAGGCAGATTTTGTTTTTCAAATCTACAGTGGAGGTCCAATGAGATCAAATATTTGGGCATTCAGATTTTAGCTAATGGGGAAAAGGGGCGAAGCAAATCTGGAAGGGGTATTATCGGTAATCAAGGGTGACATTCTAAGATGGAACAAACTCCCTTTGAACTTTATGGCCAGACTTGGCCTTATCAAAATGAACCTACTGCCTAGGTTACTTTATCCATTATATATGGCCCCCTTCGACATTCCTGTTACGTGGTTTAAGGTTATTAAAAAGCTTCTATCGGAATTTTTATGGAATTCTAAACCCCCTAGGAAGAATTATGAGTTGTTACGTTTATCTCAATCAGGGGGTGGGATTAAATTACCGGATCTTCATATATACTATGTGGCGGGACAGATGGCCCTCATGCTCCGATGGGTTAGGCAGTCTGACGGGGAAATATATACCCCAATGTGGCTGCAAATAGAGAGGCAAATGCTGAATGAGCGGGGTTTCTCCCCAGAGGCAGTGCTATATTCCAATTTTGTAAAGGACTTTATTATGGGAAGAGGGAATCCAATTGGGAAATCCATGAGGGCATGGTGGTCTTTCCTCACTCCAGCTCAGAGGAAAGCCCAGTTGAGGGCATGGGAGCAACCTTTGTCCGGCAATCCTACCTTTAAGTTGGGGGGGCAGATGGTTAGTGTGAAATGGGCCTTGCAGGTGAGGGGTCTAAAAGTGAGGGACCTCATGCAAGGTACGGAGGTCTTGGTGCCAATTCGTGGGTTGGGGCTGCCAGTATTTAAAAGACTGCAACTTTCAAGTTTATTAGGAAAAGTGGAGAAATCTGTTGGAGGGTTTGCAGAAGGGCCATTTACGTGGGATTCTTTGAAAGGGGTAGACCCAAGTGCAAATGCTCTTTCTCAGATCTACAGAGTGTTGGTGGAATTCAATGGTCCATCTTCCCCGATACGAATAGCGTACTGGGATGGAATATTTGCTCCCAAGAATCTTGCTTGGGATTCAATTTGGAAAAACTACAGGTATATCTCAATACCTAAGTTCAGGATAATGCAACACTTTATTGTTTCCAATTTATACTTTACCCCGGCAAAACTATATGACAGGAAATTGGGACAGACGGACCTCTGCTTTAGATGTGGATTGGGGAAAGGAGACCTGTTGCATGTGATGTGGGAGTGTTCCAAAATTTTCCCGTTATGGTCTGACATAAGGGATCGTATGGACCCAGTACTAAATTACTCAGATTATATCATGCCAGAGGTTTGTATCCTGGGGGATTTTTTAGTATAAAGGGAACCTTACCTAAATTTCACCTAGCCTTGATGTCTGCATTAATGAAAGCCTTCTTGGTTCAACATTGGAAAGATGATCAGGAGTACAGCTACGGACAGTGGGTCCGTGACCTGCTGTCTTCCTTGGGCAGACTAAGGAGGCATCTCTGGGGTGAGGGGAGCAGAGAATTGTATATCAAGAGGTGGGCTCCTCTGGAAGCAATTTATTTGCTACAGAGATTCCCGCGGTCTGTCTGTCACCTTCCTGAATAGCATGAATCTTATTTTTCTTAGGACATGAGGAAGGCAACTTTTTTTTTTTTTCTCTTTCTCCTTATACTTTTTTTTTTTTGCTTTTTCTATGATGGTTGTGTAAGTGGGTTGGGGTATAGAAAACAGGTGACTCATGTATAGATCAACTAAGACTGATTAGGTATGCCCTCTAGGGGATAGGCAGGGATGGGACACTCTCTCTCTCTCTTTATAGGGGTCATAGCGGGGCTCCATCTCGGATTTAATCTAGGGATCATACTAGATCTCTGTCAGGGGTTGATAATTCAAGAAATTGTAACTCTGTTGATATAGTGGAATCTGCTCCTGTTACGGGTTTCTTCCTTTTTTCCTTTTTATTAAATTTCTTTTTTAGCTTTATTTATACTGAATGTCAACGGCTCTCAATTTATATGCCTAGACTGTACATTTGGTGACATTTTGCTAGTTGGGAGTTTGAGTGATAGTTTAGATACAGGAGTTTCCAGCCGACTAATTTACTATTACGAGATGGACTCCTGCTATGTTGGTAGATATGGGTCTGTACATAGTTCATACAGTCAGTTTTTGGGCTGTATACCCTGGCTTGTCCAGGTTTTGTATGTTTGTTGTTATTAGTTTTTTCTTTTCCTTTTCTTTTCGTTGTTGCTGTGGACCATTGTTCTAAAATCAATAAAGATCTGTTGAACAAAAAAAAAAGAGAGAATCCCTGTCACAGAATTTCCCCCAGTGTGTAATGCACTGGATATTCTGTTTGTAGCACTACTTTCTGAGCCATTTGTTTGTGGATTTGATCATACAAGTAATGGCCTTGGTAGCTCTGGGTGCTGGTAGAATTTCTGAAACAACGTGTGGTGCAGCCTTTTTCCACAAGCAAGTTATTTAATGCAACATAGTCTTGTCTGAGTTCAAGAAGGTCAGTCCAACTGATGTAATTGGTACCTGCATGGATTATGACTAAGGGATTTCAAACTGTGGACACATATAATGCATGTATTCCAAACACTGGCCATTGCATAGCTGTATAGCTATCTGTTACATACTCGGATTAGCAATTAATTTAAAATTCTGGAACATCTGTTTGCATATCTACATCTCTAAAATAGGAATACAAGTGAAATCCCTAAAGAATATATATAAATGCCTACATATTTAGCATTCTAATTTAAATGTTGAGGCTTGTGGGAAGTCGTAATGCACGAACTACAAAAAAACAAAAAAACACAAATAATACTGTACATACTTTCTTGCATATGAATACCAATATAAATTGCATATCAAAATAAGGTATTCCATTTTGGTGTGGGTAATGGAATTCCTGTGTATCTGCCTAGGTAGCAGTCAGTTCAGCAGGTTATCTCCTGAGATTATCATGAGATATCTAGAGAGAAAATAATCTGTGGGACTGCATGTGCTGCATGAAATCACACAAAAATGTCATTAAAGACTTTCAGAGATTTTTAAAAATGCATTTTCCAATCAACTGCTACTATTGTATTTACAGGCAAATAAAATATTGTATGTTGAGTGTTCTGGATCTAAACACTCAAAACGCTATGCATGGCCATCAGTCACTAGCTGAGATTTTTGGAGATGAGTGACATGGCACTGGGAGGGAAAGGGAATTAAATAAAACATGCTCAATTTGGTAAAAAGAAGGGGTGGACACATAGAGATCCTGGGTCATATCTTCAAAAGGTCTGGACACTGTGCAACAGTCCCAGTTTTGTGAAGAACCATACACCATTGGGGAGGGGGCTGCCTGTGCCAATCAGGCTTGCGCTGTCATTGCAATGGCTGCAGCAGTGTGCCATGGCAAAAGAGGTTTGCACGACAGTGGGGCTGTTGCATTCACTAATTTGGGAGTTGGAAATCCCCATCATGGTCACAAATCATGGCTGTTGTTAGACCAGCCAAGTGCTGGTCAAACAGCCCTTGTAACATAAGTTGGGCTTATGTGGGGGGAGGCACCCTACAACTGGGGTGAGACAGTGGCAAGGGACCTGTGGGAGCCTCCTAATGGGAGCCTCATGCACGGATGACTGTGCCAGGGAGAATGGCGATACTGGACAGGTGTTCCCACATCAGGAACAGAGACCTCAGATGGGGTACTTCTTAACAAGTAGGCAACAGCCCTGTCCTGAACCCCCAGATGTGATCGGCCCTGCCGGCTTTCCCGTAGCTGTCCAATTCCCTGACAAGTAGGGACTGTCCAAGGCTACACAGGAATCAGTGCAGCTGTCTGCCATACATGGACCCACAGGCATCCTGCCATGCCCCTGCTGCACAGCCCACCATGTGGTGGTACATCTCAGTTCCAGGTGCCATAGTAGTACTGGCAATTTGGTGGGCACCCTTGTAGGCAGGTGCCTTACATGAGGCTGTGTGACAGACTGCAAGGGACCTGAACCCCTAGATACATGAGTGGGGAGGCTCCATCCCTGCCACTGTGCCCTGCCATGGTGAACAACCATCAGTGACATGTCGGTGTGCAGGTGCTTACTGTACAATGTCCACATATCTCAGTGAGGTCCCCAACAGTGGGATATGTAGAGTTGTTCAGTAAGCCCAACTAAGTGGTACCCTGTCTGTGGGTCTGTGAGCTTGATATGGGCACACCTGCCCAGTGCCACTGATCTCCCTGTCACAGATGTCTGTACGAACAGCACCCATTAGGGCACTCCCACAGGTCCATTGCCACTGTCCATGCTGGTTGCAGGGTGCTCCTCACACCCATTGTTGTGGCTCTGGTACCAGCTCTGTACTGGGCAGGGGAGCATGACAGCACCATCTGCCAAACCCCTACAGCATGCCCCTGTTTGATGCAGCACCCCACCTATGGCAAATCTAGGAACTTTGGTGTAGGGATCCCTGTTATAAAAAAATCTGGTGCAGGGTCCCTGCACACTAGAAGGTTGTTGCAGGCAGGGGTTCAGCACAACTTGATCAGATCTACAGGTGCCTTTAAAATTAAGCCCCCATATATAAAAACTAGATATGCCATCACATGGAGTGCTAGGGGTTTTCATGCTGCCTTATTCAAGTGGTCCATACGCTGTCTATCGGGCTAATATGCAAATGAGTGGGAGGCTTATGTGTCATCCCCTGTAGGTTTTATATATACAACCTGTATTAGTGACATTTGAAGAGCAGCTAAGGAATTATGATCAAGCCAACAATTATACCATGAAAGACTAAACAGACAAAAGAATCAGACTAAGGAGACAATCTAGTGCAATTGCTCAGCATACATCTCAGACAGAGATGAGGGAACTATTGCTAGGACCATTAGCAAATAGCAACTACCCTTATGGGATGTGCTGTCAGTGTGGTAACACCAGCAAAAAGATTGAGTATGAGCACCCATATACCAATACAAAATTCCCAACAAGCCAACATACCATATAACATGCCCAATGGACCATGTTATCTGCCTGTTACAATGCCCATGTGATAAACTTTGCAATGGAAAGACAAATAATGAATTATTGATACACACTGTAAAACACAAGAGTGACATATGGGGGACAGACAAAAACTCTGTTGTAGTCAGACATTTTGAAACTCCTGGACACTTTGTGGCATCATTAAGATTCTGGGGTCTGGAGCACATGAAAGCCCTGATGAGGGGTATTAGCTTTTACAATATCCTTCCAAAAAGAAAGGTACTTTGGATTAATTTAATTGACTGTCTAAATCCAGAGATGGGCCGGAATAAGGAATGTAACTGGGCCCTCTTCTGGTAAAGGAGTCTGTCATCAAGGCACAAGTCAAGAAGCATAGAAAAATCAGGAGCAGTTTCAGAATTTGCAAATAGTGTTATATTTTTCTCAATAACAGCAAAATAAGAAATAAAAATTATTCAGTATAACTATTTACAAAGGCAGTACAAACAGAGAAAACTAAGTCCTTCTTCTGAGGGTATCTTTTAATTCCAAGTTTCATAGTTTCATACAGGTCTATTGGCCAAAGTCCATAATGACCCGTCACATATCAGTGGATATACATTGTCTTCCTATCCCCCATATGATTATCCAACTGGTTTTTAAAATGTGTAAGTGTTTTAGATGTCACTACCAGTTCCGGTATGCATTCCAAGGTCCCTCAACTCTCTGGCTAAACCACTCTCCTCTCTTTGTCTTAGTCGTTTCCCCTCTTAATCTCAGAAAGTGTGCTCTTGTTTGCCTTGTATTTTCTGATCTACAAAGACCTGAAGATAGCCAAAGTTGTTAATTATGGAATGCTTTGTATAAATAGCATAAGTCTCCTCTTATTTTTCTATACTGAACTGAGTACATCCCTAACTTTTCCAATCTTTCTCTGTAGTCATTCCCCTCATTCCCTGTATCCTTTTGGTGACCTTTCGCTGCACCTTCTCCATCTGCCTTTTACTATTATTATTTTGCACAGATGTGAATTGGGCAAAGTACTCCAAATGGGGCCTAACCAGGAATGTGTACAGTGGTAATATGACTTTCTTCTTTTTACATTTGATGTTTCTCACAATACACCCCACTATTTTGTTACATCTTTTCAGTTTCTTTTATATGCTAGTCAAAGGTTAATTTATTTGTGATAAATATCCCCAAGTCCTTTTCAGTCTCAGATATTTTAAGTGGAGTGTCACAGAGTCTGTACTCCACCATTAGATTTTTATGCCCAAAGTGCATCACCCCACACTTTGCCACATTAAATTCCAATCCATGTTTGAGTGCCCACTTTCCTAATTCATCTATATTATTCTGTAAGGAAACTGCAGGTGATCTATCATTTATAATCACTCCTATCTTTGCATCATCTGCATATTTAGACATCCATACATCCTCAGACGTTTTCATAGATGATATTAATACATTAAATAAAAAAGGCCACAGCACAGAACCATGCAGCACACCACTTGTCACTGAAACCCACTCTGAAGTATGACCGCTTATACATACTCACTGCAATCTGTTTCCCAACCAAGATTTAATCCAAGAAGCTAATGTGGGGTGTAATCCCACCATGAAAAATTGACTAATCAGAATATTGTGAGACACACAATCAAATGCTTTTGAATAATCAAAGTAGACCACATCCACTGGCAATCTTTTGTCCAGGGCAGCACTGACTGTTTCAAAAAATGCCATAAGATTTGTCAGACATGATCTGCCCTTCACAAAACTGTGCTGTGATGCATCCCGCTGTTCATTTTCTAATATATGAATTTCCATCATATCCTTGACTATGCCCTCCAGTATCTTGCCCATGACCGATGTCAGACTAATTGGCCTAAAATTCTCAATCTGAGATTGAAACAGAGAGAGTGAGAAAGCAGCCACGGCTTCCTTGAATCAAGGAGGTTCTTTTCTAGACTTCACTGAACTGACTTATTACTTTTTGGACCTGTGTAAGTAACTAGTATTGATTCTGTTTTTGGGGTGGACTTTTCTTAGTTTTAACTTTAATTTGCCAGGGAAGAACTGAAGCTGGGAGATATTTGTAGTCAGTTATGACTAAACCTGTTACTTAGCCTTTGTGAAATAGGTGTCTGTTAAGGGGAGGAGCTGAAAGGGGCCTAGTTGAACTGAGGATTTATAGCTGGAGTTGTTTGTGGTCTCTGTCTGCTGAGACTGAAACAGAGAGAGTGAGAAAGGAGCCACAGCTTCCTTGAATCAAGGAGGTTATTTTCTAGACTACACTGAACTGAATTATTACTTTTTGGACCTGTGTAAGTAACTAGTATTGATTCTGTTTTTGGGGTGGACTTTTCTTAGTTTTAACTTTAATTTGCCAGGGAAGAACTGTGGCTGGGAGATATTTGCAGTCAGTTCTGACTAGACCTGTTACTTAGCCTTTGTAAAATAGGTGTCTGAAAGGAAGGAAGGCACTCCCTAGGGTGGAGGGTAAGAGTTGTAGGTGATTGTTTCTGGACGGCATAGGCTTACTCTAACCCACCCTTCCCCTCACCCCACCCACCCCAAGTGCATAACTTCCTTTATAGCAGGGGCTCTGACATCACTGCCCCAAAACTGCTACCAAACATACACCTGTTCATATCCTAAAAGGCACAGCACAGAGAATAGGGGTAGAGACACTCACAAGCTTGCACACACTAAAACAAGAACAAAAAAACAAAAAAGCATCTGTAACTGGAAGGGACACAGACACGTGGGAAGTGGTGCAATGCACTGGCTGTGGAGCAGTAGTCTTTCAGGAGACATTCTGGAGACTGTATTGCTGTCCTATTTGCAGGCACCTCTCTGGTCTGAGGGAGGAGGTTGTTCATCTCCATGCTGACCTGGCAAGGATTCAGGAAACCTGCTCCCCCCACCCAGGGACCACCCAGGCCACTGCCACTACCTCAGAAGTTGCCATGAAAGAGGAGTGGTTGGACCATGGTGGGCTCATAGAGGGTGAGGGTGATGGAACAGAGGTGCATCCCTCCAGTTGTGCCTCTCTACAATTCATTCACCTCTCTGGTGAAGCATGGTTCCTCTACAGAGGCACCTGCAGTGGGGACCAAGGATGATGCCGGGAACCTCCATAATGGAGACCAACAGAAGGATGGCCCAGGACCCCACAAGGGAAGGAAACAACTCCTGGTAGGGGAGTCAATTGTTAGGGGGGTAGAACTGGGGGAGGGAGGGGAAAGGGAGGTAAGGTGCCTGCCCAGTGAATGGGTGCAGAGCTCAGGGATTTGGCTTCATTGGGAACTGGGGCTTCACCTGGAGGGATGCAGGCCTATACAGGTGGGATGGTCTGCATCTATCATGGAGGAAAACCAGGATCCTAGGTGATAGGTTTAAATGCTTCAATGGCAAGCATTTAAACTAGCCAAGGGGGTAGGCACTGAAGAGGAGAAGGGAAATCCTAGCTCCCCCCAAAATCAGGGTAATTAGTGAGGTAAACAACAAGATAGAGCAGTCGATAGAGAGAAGGGCAGGAGTAAATGGAGAAAAAGACAAAGGCTGTAGGGACAGGGATGGGGCAAAAAGAAATAAAGCCATAAAAAATGGAGGGTAATGAGCACCAATGCCTGTAGTCTAGGTAAAAAGCTCCCTGAAATTGTGGCCCTGATGGAAGAGGGATGCCTGGATATTGTGGCAGTCACAGAAACATGGTACTCAGAGAACCATGACTGGGATGTCAACATACCAGGGTACACAATCTACAGGAGGGACAGGGAGGGAAGAAGAAGAGGAGGAGTAGCACTCTATGTAAGGGAAGGGATCAAAGCAACAGAACTAAAGGGTAAACAGGGAGGAGCGGAGGCACTGTGGGTCATCCTGGGACTGGAAATGGATCCACAATCTGCACAGGGTTTGTATACAACCTTGTACATATTGTATGTAACGTATGTAAATTTTTTGCTGTCCTAAAATTTCTGTATGTTGAAGTGCATGTACTATCCCGTTCCCTCTACCCCCAGGATGCATCTGGAATCGAGAGGTAGTCTGCTCAGTATGTCTTTCCTGGTAAAACTTTTAAATAAATAAATAAATAAAATGCAGAACCCCATCGCAGGGGAGGAAATGGACAAGGAAATGATTGAAGGCATCCTTGGAATGGCAGAGAAAGGGGAGATATTGCTGAAGGGAGGCCTGAATATGCCAGATGTTGACTGGAGCACTTTTGCTGCAGCCACATCCAAGAGCAGGGCCATTCTCTATGCCCTACAGGGGGCATGCCTCAGACAGCTAGTTTTGGAACCCACTCAAGAGAGAGCAATCTTAGATCTGGTACTCTCAAATGGGGATGGAGAGAGGGATCTCTGTTCTTAAAGTGGGTAGCCATCTGGGAACAGGCAACCACCAAACAGTGTGGTTCACGATAAACTTAGCTGTAGAGTCAAGCCACACAAAAGTGAATGTACTGGACTTCAGGAGGGATGATTTTGTCAAAATGGGAGAGTGTCTCAGAAAAGCACTAGCAAACAGTCAAGAAGCTGGGGTGGAGCAACAATGGGGAAACATTAAAACCGTCATCACAGAGGCAACAAGCCTTAGTGTGAAGCAAATAAACAAATCAAAATGAAAGAAAAAAACACTATGGTTCTATGGGAAAGGTAAGGGAGAAAAAGATAGCATTCAGGAAGTATAAAGGAAACACAGAAGGAGCAGGACAGAGAACTATACCAGTTAAAGCAGAAGGAAGTGGGTAAGGCAGTCGGAATAGCAAATGCCCAAACTGAGGAAAAGATAGCCAACTCAGTTAAGAAGGGTGATAAAACCTTTTATAGGTACATTAGGGAGCAAAGACAGACTAAGGCAGGGATACTGAGGTTGAACAAAGAGGAAGGTGGCTGGGCAGAAAGCGATAGTGAAAAAGCAGGGATACTGAATGAATACTTCTGCTCAGTATTCACGATGGAAAAGCAGGGGGAAATACCTAATCCAGTCAATAGAAGCACTCTGGCTAGGGGGGTTGATATTAGTCCTTTCACAGAAGAAAGGGTTCTGAAAGAACTCTTAAAACTGAAGGTGGATAAAGCAATGAGGCCTGATGTAATTCACCCCAGAATTCTAAAAGAACTAAGGGAAGAACTAGTAACACCACTGACTACCCTTTTTAATAAATCATGGGAGTATGGTATGGTACCTGAGGGCTAGAGGATGGCAGATGTGATTCTCCTTCTCAAAAGTGGGAGCAAGACAGAGGCATTAAACTACAGACCTGTCAGTTTGACCTCAGTGGTAGGGAAAATGACGGAATCACTTCTGAAGGAAAGAATTGCTGAGTACCTAGAGGCCAGTGGAGCACAGGACCCAAGATAGCATGGATTCACAGCAGGAAGGTCATGTCAGACAAATCTAATTTATTTCTTTGACTGGGTGACCAAAGCAGTAGACCAGGGAGGGGCTGTGGACATGGCCTACTTAGACTTTAGCAAGGCATTTGACACAGTCCCACACAAAAGATTAATAAACAAATTAACCAGCCTGGGAGTGGGTCCCAGGGTGGTAGCCTGGGTAAAACACTGGTTGGACAACAGGACACAGCGGGTAATAGTAAATGGAGTCCACAGTGAAGAAAGGAGAGTTGCTAGTGGGGTACTGCAGGGTTCAGTACTGGTGCTGGTCCTTTTTAATGTCTTTTTAAGTGACATTGCAGAGGGACTGGAAGGGAAAGTATGTCTCTTTGCAGATGACACAAAGATCGGCAACAGAGTTGATACACAAGGTGGGGTGGAAAGGATGGAAAAGGACTTGGGAAGGTTGGAGGAATGGTCAAATGTATGGCAGCTTAGATTCAATGCAAAGAAGTGCAAAGTAATGCATCTGGGAAACAAAAACCCAGGGGAAGAGTACACAATGGGGGGTGAGATACTGACAACATCAAAAATGGAAAGGGACCTGGGGGTAGTCATATTAGATGACCTAAAGGTGGGCCAGCAATGTGAGAAGGCAGTAAGGAGGTCTGGGGGATACTGGGATGCATAGGGAGATGCATCACCAGTAGAAAACAGGAAGTTGTTGGCCCTCTGTACAGACAGTTGGTAAGACCACATCTGGAGTACTGTGTACAGTTCTGGAGACCCCATCTCCGCAAAGACATAGACAGGGTGGAGGCTGTCCTGAGGAGAGCAACCAAAATGATGCAGGGTCTGCACCAGAAGACATATGAAGAAAGACTAAAGGAACTAAAGATGTATAGCCTCGAGGAAAGGAGGGAGAGGGGGGACGTGATAGAAACTTTCAAATACCTCAAGGGAATCAACAAAGTCCAAAAGGGTAGCATCTTTCAGAAAAAGAGATGTGCAAAAACAAGGGGGCACAATTTGAAGATAGAGGGGGGACGGCTCAGATGTAATGTGAGGAAGTATTTCTTCA
Source organism: Neoceratodus forsteri (assembly GCA_016271365.2). Lineage (NCBI taxonomy): Eukaryota > Metazoa > Chordata > Ceratodontiformes > Ceratodontidae > Neoceratodus > Neoceratodus forsteri. The sequence goes on along the minus strand of CM057449.1, from coordinate 574,021,343 downwards.
CAGAGAGGGTTGTGGATACATGGAACAGCCTTCCTGGGAGGTTGTGGAGTCAAAAGCAGTGGGGGAATTCAAGAATGCATTTGACAGACATAAGGCAATTCTAGTGGGGGGCAGGAGGAAGTAGGCTGTTGGTTAACTAGGATCTGCAGCTTATCCATTAGGTATGGAAATAGGCAGACTAGGTGGGCCAAGCAATCCTTATCTGCCGTCAAATTCTTTGTTTCTATATTTAATCTTGCTTTTACTTCTCTTTTGATGAATTGGGGTTATGTTTGCTATCCTCCATTCATACTGTAGATTGTTTTTCCCTCCCTTAATGAAGTATTGTATAATTTAGTAAGGGGTCCTGCTATTACATCTGCCACTTCCTTTAATAATCTTGGGTGTACCCCATCTGGTCCAGGAGACTTGTCCGTTCTTAATTTTTTAGTCTAGTGGCCACCTCCATGACTGATATCTCATGCATTGTAGCCATCCTGTTAACTCTAGGATTAGCCTGTATTACACTAGAAATTGTTCCATTTAGTTCCATTTAACCCTTCCTTAAAATACTAGCAAAATATTTGTTAAACTTATTTGCTATCTGTTCTTCATCAGTGATGACTTGATCTCCAAGCTTTAGTTGTCCTATATAATTTTGTTGTCCTTTTAGCCCTCCAATATAGTTGAAAAACATTTTTTTATTGTCTTTAGTTTGTATAGCCATCTTGTATTCTTCATCCATTTTTGCCTTTTTGATTAGCCTTTTGCATGATTTGTTTAACTCAGTATATTTGTTTTTGGATACCTCTGTCAATTGCAAGCGGTATTTGTTACATGCCCTCTTTTTTTGCTTTAATTTAATTTTTATTTGTTTACTATACCACTGTGGAAATCTTATGTTATGATTGTATTTTTTTTAATTTTAGATACATAATGGTCTATACAAAATTGTAATTTATCATTTATGATGTTCCAAATCTGATCCAAGGCCTTACCTTCTAGATGTGTTTCCCAATCCCACTGTTTATGGTATTCATTTATGGCTGTATAGTAAGCTTTGTTATAACATTGCAGGATGGTTTTACTCCCAAATCCTTTTGCTAGTATATGTAAAGTTGTAAGTATCATATTGTGATCACCATCTGTGAGTGGTTCTCTAATTTCAACTTTATCTACTAGTTCCCCCATATTTGTTAGTATAATGTCTAGAATATTTTTGTCTCTAGTGGGCATATCAACTATTTGTTCCAGATTTTTGTGTAATAACATTCCTAAAAAATGTTTCTCAAAGGCAGTATGCCCAGTTTCCCAATTAATATTTGGGTAATTAAAGTCTCCAAGTAGCAGATAATCTCCATCTACCCTTACCTTATCAATACTTTCAATAAAGGAGTCATGCTCCTCTTTATTTGATCTGGAAGAATGTAACACAGTCCAATGACTAATCTTTTATTGTGTATGTATATTTCTGTCCATATACACTCATTTCCTGTATCAACCGTTTCTGGAAATATCTCACATGCTCTTACTACATTATCCACACATAACGCGATTCCACCACCCCTTTCTTTAGATCCTTCTTTGTGGAATACATTATATCCTGGTATCTCAATACCCCGATCATCAGTAGTGAACCATGTCTCTGTCACTGCACAGATGTGTATGTTTTGTTTTTTTAATATCAACATCACTTCATCCTTCCTATTCTTTAAGCTTCTGGCATTCAGTAACAATATTTTCAAGCACTCCATTTCTTTATGATGCCCACATTTTATATTGTGAGATATTACCATATTCTGTTGTGCCATATAACTTTCTTTACCTGGTTCATGTTGCAGGGCTTCATCATCCCCCCCCCCCCATAATTCAGATTAAATGATCATTAATCATTTTATTAAACATATTACCCAACAAAAGGTTTCCATTTCTGTTCAAATGCAATCCATCCCTTCTAAATTGTTTCCTGTAATTTTGAAATAGTTCTCAAGTTGTCAAACAACCAAACCATTCTTTGTACTCCATTCTCTTATAGCATTATTTATTTTCAAAGTGTTTTTATTAGTTAACCTTGATGCTTTTGGTACTGGCAGAACTTCTGACAAAATTACGCCACAATTTAAACTTGATAACTGCTGATGGATGTGCTTTAGATTTTAAATTGTATCAACTTCACTTTCTTTCTTTAAGTCATTTGTCCCAACAGGGACCATCACTAAAGCTTTTTCTTTCTGCTTTTTAAACATCTTCAGAATCAAGTCTGAAGATGTTTGAAACTCTCCACCCTGCTGTTACCTAGGCACTATGTTTGGGCACCTCCTCCTCAAATGTCTCCCCCTCTTTTTCATGCTAGTACCCACATCCCATCAGCCAAACATCTCCCCTGGCCCACCTGCACCAGCACCCTCAACTCTCCCTGACTTGGGCAGATCCCACCCTACACTGTCCATGTACCCTGGCCCATGGCACCCACCCCCTGGAAACCCTTCCACTGCCTACCCTACCTCCACATGGCCACTGGTTGCCCTTGCCCTCCCTACCCTTCAAACCCTGCCCATTCCTTGTTCCCCCATGGCCTCCTTCCCATCCCTGAGTACCCAGAAGCTTACATTCTACCACCCCCTGATCAGGGTTTTGGCCTTCTTACTACTTCTATCAGGTAATATATATCCAAACCCGGGCCCAGGCTCCACCAACCCACCAGCTGGGCACCATGGTCTCCGCATAGCCTCCATGAACATATGCAGTCTAATGAAAACATTTGATGCCTTCCAGTGCTGGGTGATGTTGCATCAACTAGACATCATAACCCTGGTTGAAACCTGGCTGTCCACATCCACCCCAGACTCCTTTGTCTCCCTCCCAGGCTATACCTTATACCGCGAGGACCGAGTAGGCAAACGCGGAGATGGCTGTGCAATCTATACCAAGGACACAATCATCGGACAAGCACTCCCTGCCCCTGCTCTTGTAAATGGGGCCCAGGCCCTTAACCTCAAACTTGATCCTGACCCCTTCAGAGGCCCTCTATATCTCATCACTGCCTATGTTCCCCCAAAGAACCAGAACCCGGCACTGATATATTTAACAGAATATCTTGTGACCCTCCACCACAAGGTGGAACAAATCCTAGTGGGGGACCTCAATGTGAACTGGTTCAGCACCTCCTCATCTACTACCCGAGATTCTTTCACTGCCCTAGACATGGCACAACTCATTTCCCAACCCACCAGAGTTAACCCAAGGAGAGGTACCAGTACCCTTCTGGACATCGTTATCACCAACCGTCCCAATAAAATTCATAACATCCAGGTACTCCCAGACTCACTAAGTGACCACTCCCCTATCCTATTCCTTTGGATAGCCCCAACTCCCAAACCCACAGTCCTGACCACACCCCGCAGGTGCCTCCACCCTGGTGGCCTGAAGAAACTCAAGCAATTTCTCACCCAGATCAATTGGTCCCCCATTCACCAAGCACCCAACATAGACACTGCCCTCACCTTTTTCTCCCACACCTTTAACAAGGCCTGTGACCTCTTTGCACCCCTCACTGGAGGTCGACCAAAAAAACGTAATGCACCCTGGTTTACCCCTGCCCTACTACAAATGCTCAGGAATAGAGATAACCTCTGGCACCTTGCCACTGAAATGGGCTGGTTGACAGATAGACAGGCCTACAATGCTGCTCAGAACAAGTGCACATGGGACATCCATAAAGCCAAGGCCGACCATTACCAGGCCACCCTCACCTCCTCCTGGGGGTGTGCCCGGATTTTCTGGGACAATGTTAAATAACTAAATGGGAAACCACACTCCCCCCATCCCAGCTCACAGTTGATGGCACCACCTTCACCGACTCTGCTTGCATAGCTAACCACCTAAACACCACCTTTACTGACCTTAGCTCCATCCTCCCTAGTAATTTCTTTGACCCTTCCCCTACCCTACCTCCCCCTGACCTCCAGCACCCCAGTTTCCATCTATGTAGGGTATCTGCCCAGGAAGCCAGACCACTCCTAATTAAAGCATTAAAAGGCAATAGTCTCGGCAGCAATTCCCTGGACCCCAGTATTCTCTGGCTGGTGCTGGATGAAGTCCTTGCCCCACTCACCAGCTTACTCAACTGATCTCTCTGCCTGGGGCAATTCCCCACTGCATGGAAAACAGCCATAGTCACACCCATCCATAAAGGGGGCAACAGGTCCTCCACCAGGAACTACTGACCTATCTTCATCCTTCCTCCCCCTCTCCAAAGCCCTGGAAAAAATGGTGTCCATTCAAATTACAGAATATCTTACCAAACATAATGTCCTATGCCCAGAGCAGCACGGCTTCCATGCTGGTCACAGTACCGGCACTGCACTAGTTGAGTTCTCCAATTTCCTACACTCCTCCCTGGATGCTAGCTCACTAGCCGGTGCAGTGTTCATTGACCTCTCAAAGACTTTCGACACTGTCTCCTACCCCCTTCTTCTGAATTCCCTAGGCCACACTGGTTTCTCCACTGGCCCTCTCACCTGGTGCTCAAGCTATCTATCCGCTTGCTCCCAATGTGTAAAAATTAATGGAACACTCTCTGAAACTCAACCCATCCACTCAGGGGTACCTCAGGGCTCCATCCTGAGGCCCCTACTCTTCTCTATCTATCTAAACACCCTGCCTAATGCCTGCTCTGGCAATATTCTAATGTATGCTGACGATGCCGTCATTTTTGCCACCCACCATAATCCCATCTCCCTCCAGGATACTCTGCAACAATCCTATGATGATGCCAAGGCTTGGTTTAAAGAACACAGACTCGTCATTAATCTTAAAAAAAAAAAACAATGTTTTTCACACACCCCCAAAACAAAGCCCGCAACTTCCCACTCCATATCCTCCCTAGTACCAATCAACCGCTTGAGCAAGTCTGCTCCTACAAATACCTTGGGGTCACGTTCAACTAAGCCCTCACCTACCACACCCACATTGATGCCCTTGCATCCGCCACAAACTTACGGCTTGGCATCCTCTACCGCCATAAAAGCTGCCTCCCACCTGATGCTCTCCGACTGGCAGTTACATCCTCAGTACTGTCCCTTGTTGACTATGGCCTGCCAGTCTATGGTGCAGCTGACACTACCGCCCTCAACAAAATTCGTCTCACCCTAAATGAGGCATGCAGACTGATTACTGGTGCCCCCAGGCTCACACATACTTGTATTCTCTATGATGACACAAAATTGCTAAACCTTGATGAACAGCTAGGCTATCAAACCTGCCTCCTCATGAAGAAAACTCTACTCGGGCTATCCCCACCGGGGTGACAGCCTTCATCCACCGTACCCAACCCTCTATCACAACCCGAACCTCAAGCAAGACCAGTATACTGGTCCCCAGATCCCAGACCACCCACAGACAGAGGTCCTTCTGCTACAGAGGCCCATCTTGGTTCAACGCTCTCCCGGCTCCTATCTCCAAAGCACCCACAATCTCCACCTTCAAAACTGCCCTTCGGGGCCAACTGTTTAACACCCACAGCTGCGCCTGTCTGTAAGTGGTGCATTGATCCCTCCACACTTGACAACACCCCTTAGGCAGCACTCAAACTCACCCCCACCCTCTCCCCATAGCCTAATGCCTCTGTTATTACCAGCATGTTCTCAGCTGCATCACTGTAATGTCTATCAAATTGTTTAACATGTATGTTGTATCATTGTAATGTCTACCAAATTGCTTAAAATGTACGCTACCATACTATGTAACCCTAAGTATGTGACACTTATGCTGTAACCAAAATGTATTCTTCTGTTTGTTCTCAATGTGATGTGGTACCTTTGGAAATGAGCCTCTGGCTCAAAGGTTGTAAACCAATGTACAAATAAATAAATAAAATAAATAAATATCCTGAGTACCTGCCCCTGGCAATGAGATACTTAAGACTTGATCCTTCCTATTAAGTATAGTTATTGAATTAGTGTACTTTATCATTGAATCTCTTATAACATAAATGTTTCTTTCTATTTCAACTAGTCGCTCACTAATGGACTCTTCAACTTGATCATTACCCAGTTCACCTGAGGAATCTGAATATGCCAGATGTTAATTGGAGTACATTTGCAGCAGCCACTTCTAAGAGTGGGGTCATTCTAGATGCCCTACAGAGGGCATGTCTAAGACAACTAGTATTGGAACCCACACATGAGAGGGAGCAATCTTAGACCTCGTAATCTCAAATGGAAATGGTGAGAGGATCACAGATTTAGAAGTGGGTAGCCATCTGGGAACTAGTGACCATCAAACAGTATGGTTCACAATAAACACAGCAGTAGAGTCAAGCCATACAAAGGCAAAGGTACTGAACTTCAGGAGGGCTGACTTTGCCAAAATGGGTGAGTCCCTAAGGAATGCACTAGCAAATGGGCAGGAATGAGGGAATGAGGGGTTGAAGAACAATGGGGAATAATCAAAACTGCCATCACAGAGGCAACAAGCCTTTGTGTGAAGCAAATAAACAAAACAAAATGATGTAAGAAACCACTATGGTTCTCAAAGGAGGTGGCAGGGAAGGTTAGGGAGAAAAAAAAAGCATTCAGGAAGTACAAGGAAACACAGAAGGAGCGGGACAGAGAACTGTATCAGTTAAAGCAAAAGGAAGCTGGGAAGGCAGTCAGAACAGCAAAGTCCCAAACCAAGGAAAAGATAGCCAACACAGTTAAGAAGGGAGACACAACCTTTTATAGGCACATCAGGGAGCGAAGGAAGACCAAGGGAGGGATAGTGAGGCTTAATAAAGAGGAGGGGGATGGGCAGAGGGTGACTGTGAAAAGGTAGAGATACTAAACAAATATTTTTGCTCAGTATTCACAAATGAAGAGGGGGAGGTACCTAAACCAAACAACAGAAGCACTCTGGATATAGAAGTTGATACCAGCTCATTTACAAAACAAAGGGTTCTGAAAGAACTCTTAAAACTGAAGGTGGACAAAGCAATGGGGCCTGATGGGATTCATCCCAGAATTCTAAAAGAACTAAAGGTAGAGCTAGTGACACCACTGGCTACCCTCTTTAACAAATCATGGGAGGATGGGGTGGTACCTGAGGACTGGAAGAAGGGAAATGTGATTTCACTTCACAAAAGTGGGAGCAGGGCAGAGTAGGCAACTACAGACCTGTTAGTTTAACCTCAGTGACAGGGAAAATGATGGAATCACTTCTGAAGGAAAGAATTGTCCAGTACCTAGAGGCCAGAGGGGCACAGGACCCAAGGCAGCAAGGATTCATAGTGGGAAGGTCATGTCAGATGAATCTAATCAATTTCTTTGACTGGGTGGCCAAAGTAGTAGATCAGGGAGGGGCTGTGGACATGTCCTACCTAGACTTTAGCAAGGCATTTGACACAGTCCCACTCAAAAGATTAATATACAAGTAAGCCAGCCTGGGAGTGGGTCCCAAGATGGTAGTCTGGGTAAAGAATTGGCTGGAGAACAGGACACAGTGGGTAATAGTAAATGGAGTCCACTCTGAAGAAAGAGGGGTTACTAGTGGGGTACTGCAGGGTTCAGTACTAGGACCAGTCCTCTTCAATGTCTTTATAAGTGACATTCAGAGAGACTGGAATGAAAAGTATGTGGGCTCATCTGATGTTGCTTAATTTGGGGAAAGAACAAGAGATTTTTTGCTGAGGGTATGGCTAGCATCTTTCTGTCCGGTAGCGATGTAGCTCAAACAGAAAAGAAGCTTTGGACAAAAGGATTTTTGCCCAGAAAAATGCCATCCAAATGTACTGCCTTGTGCTTTCTAGAACAGTAAAGAACAAAGTGCTACTTGTGTGTTGTCAACTTGCAATGGACAGTAACGTATTGAAGTGTGTCCCCTAGTCTCTGCATCAGAAAGTGCTTAAGGAACTTTTAAATTGCAATTTTCAAGTGCCAAAAGTAGTGTGGACTTTAAGGAACAGACTCAGATATGTGCTCTGAAAGTTTCATGTGCTTTGTGTGTCTCACCTAATTAGAAATACTTGCCACCACCAACAGCCTTGCCTTGCCACCCCCCTCATGGCACTTATATTCTATTTTACCTCTGATCCCATGACTCCTCCTCTTCCCACCTCCCATTCACCCACCCACCCCTTTCTCCAGTACTTCTCTCGGTGATGTCTGACAATGCCTCAGGCTGCTACTACTCCCATCTTGCCATCCTGTTCCTCCTCCATTGTTCTTTACCCCTTTCCTAGTTGATGCTGCTCCAGGCCATTCTATGTACTGAGCTCTCTAATGTGTTACCTCCTCCCTTAATTAATGACTGTATAATGTACTGTTTACCTGCAATGTTGTTATTTCTGTTGTATCCCCTGTATTGTACTTCAACTGACTTGTAACCTTTGTAAAAGAGCCTTGGCTCAAAGGTATTTGTAATCCTAGAACCAAATAAATAAAAATAAAAAAATAAAATTGGGGGAGTAGCTAGAGAAATTTATTTATTTATTTATTTCATAAATCAGATTTACAAACCTTTTTGGTCTGAGACTCATTTACAAAGGTACCTCATCTCAGGGAGGGTGGACAAACATAATTGTAAGGTAAGACATTGGTTAACAATATAGGTGAGATACAAGTTGTAAACAATAAAGCAATAAATTGTCCAGAAACTGTAGGAAAAATGGTCAAAATGGCACTCCCACTGCTGAAATTGCAGCTGAGAAAAAAAAGTTACACTTTGCAGTTTAAATTTGCTCCTTTTCGACAATTGCCATGAAGGAAGAGCAAGCGAGGAGAGAGAGAGAGAGTTACTCATTTGCATGGCGTTGAGTAATTGGTGTGATTGCAATCAATCCCACCCCCTGGCCAGTGTCTGTGCACTGCAGAGTGTACATGGAGGGGAAAGAGAGAGTGGCGTGTGAGCTGGTCAGATCAGGATCAACCATTGAGGAACTTGTGAGCATTCTAAACTGTAGTAAACAGACTATTACTGTGTAAATTCAGGCTCAATCCATAGTCTGACTGACTAGAGAGTGATTGAGGCATTCGTGGCTATGATTGGCGGGACTGCCAGTCCATTTCACCCCAGAGGCTTTCCCAGGATCAGCACCAGGCCGAAAATTTCCATCAGAGGGAATAAGCTACTGAATTCAGTGAATAAAGTCAGTTAACTGTGCCAACAAACTGTGTGTGATTATCAAGCCAGCTGAATCTGTGAGCAAGCAGTGTGATTTTTTTTTGCAAAGAAGGAATGTGCATTGTTAGAGCAAGTGTAACAAACCAAAATTCTGAGCAATAGACTATGAGTAGTGATAATGGTTTCAGCAACAATAAATATTTCTAAGCAAAAAGGGACTGTGAGTTTTATAGTGAGGATGCAACTGAACAGGCAATCCTGTGCAAAGAAAGACTGTGGGGCTTACAAGTGACTTTGAGCAAGCGTAAATAGTTTTCCTAAATTGATGCTGATCACAAAGTCAAGTTGAAAATCACATGAATGTGCTAAAATGTATCAGCACAACAATTAATTGCAGTTTTAAGTAAATTCAGTAGCCAGAAAAGGTCAGAAACACAACCAGTGACCAGAATTTGTTGCATGAGAAAAGTTACCAGAGCTATTACAGGGTGGAGTCAGCAATGTAAACATAGCAGCAGGGAGCCATTTTGGGAGACAGTTACATGACTAGTGAACAATTTAGTAACAACAAGTTTGTTTGTGTTTGCTTTCAGACATGGCTTTGGGAATGCCCCAATATCCGGATCATGCCCAAGTTATGATCACAGAGGAGGTGGCAGCACTAAGAGAAATAGAGAGTGCTTTCTATGGTGAAAGGTTGCCTCCAGATGAAACAATCCATAGATATCCAGTGAGACTGTGCATTGTGTGCCTAAAGACTGGAAGGGATGTGTTTCTGATACCCCATTGCTCGGACTGCCTTGTGAAGTATGGGATGAGCAGGGGTGCAGTGCCAGATTGGCATCAAGAATTCGATTGACTCCCATGTGGACCCAACTAGGGGATTCTGACTGCAGCAGGACGCAGCACCAGGTTAAACCTGTTGGGAAAAGTTCACCAGAGTGTGTTACAGAAGGAGAGAGTAAAATTGATGTTGATCCACTGCAGCAGCAGGAACAGAGAGAGATTTCCATGCTTGTGGGTTAGATGGACAGTGCAACAGAAGGATCCATGTAGCTGTGGAAGCATGGTCAGTTTAGCCTAGTGGGGGAGGATGAACTGCAAGAGACACTGAATTGAGAGGGGTCTATCTCCATGCCCAGTGAGGAGTGGAATGTCTCAGTAGTGAGGAAATTTGCTCACTTTTGGGCTCAGAAAATGAGTGAGGAAGAGGATGATGAAGAAATGTATTTTCATGTTGAGGGCTCCAGAGAGTCACCTCAAGCTCTTGCCTCAGAGAAGCCAGAGACAGTTGCAGAAGGCTCTAGTAACCTGCCCACAGAGATGGTAGGGAACAAGTTCTTTTGTTCTTTAAGTATGCGACACTAAGTCAACCAGGACTGGCCACCTTGGAGCCGGACCATGGGCCACAGACTAGTGAAGAGTAGCAAGGAGTAGAGACTGATATGTAGGAGAGCTGACACCATCTATGAGGAGTCCTTTTCTACCTTTCCTTGCTGAGTCTAGGAGGAAATCAAACAGAACAGGCAATCCTGGTTGTTGGAAGAGGCAAGCTAGAATTTGTACTCTGGTGCAGCAGACTGTGTACGGGACAAAGTCATAAGTGATCACCTTAAATTATGGAGAATGGGCAGGACTCTGTTTATGGACACAGTGTGAATTGTGGATGGGGCTGGTAATGAGTCATTCCACATCAGCTTTGAATGCCCAGACAGAGTCATAGTCCTCACCCCACACCCTGAATGATACTACCCTTAATGGTGCCACTCCCTGTGAATATGACCAGCATGCCTAAAGGAACTGAGCAGTGACAACCCAGTGTTTGTCATCTGAAGCAGCGGTATCCATGGAGGAAGATGCAGATCTTCTGGTGTTCCAGGATTCTTCAGGGGTATCAAGGGGAGATACTGCTGATGGGTGATTTGAATATGCCAGATGTTAACTGGAGTGCAGTTGCAGCTGCCACTTCGAAGAGTGCAGTTATTCTAGATGCCCTACAAGGGGCATGCCTTAGACAACTAGTACTGGAGCCCACTCAAGAGGGAGCAATATTAGACTTGATACTCTCAAATGGAGATGGAGAGAGGATCACAGATGTAGATGTGGGTAGCCATCTGGGAACTAGCGACCATCGAACAGTATGGTTCACAATAAACACAGTAATAGAGTCAAACCATACAAAGACAAAAGTACTGGACTTTAGGAGGGCTGACTTTGCCATAATGGGTGAGTGCCTAAGGAATGCACTAGCAAATGGGCAGGAAGGAGGGGTGGAAGAACAATGGGGAATAATAAAAACTGCCATCAAAGAGGTAACAAGCCTTTGTGTGAAGCAAATAAACAAAACAAGACGATGTAAGAAACCACTATGGTTCTCAAAGGAAGTGGCAGTGAAGGTTCAAGAGAAAAGAAAGCATTCAGGAAGTACAAGAATCGCAGAAGGAGCAGGACAGAGAACTGTATCAGTTAAAGCAAAAGGAGGCTGGAAGGCAGTCAGAACAGCAAAGGCCCAAACCGAGGAAAAGATAGCCAACTCAGTTAAGAAGGGATAAAACCTTTATAGGTACATCAGGAGCGAAGGAAGACCAAGAGAGAGATAGTGAGGCTTAATAAAGGGGAGGGAGGGTGGGCAGAGGAGACTGTGAAAGGCAGAGATACTAAACAAATATTTTTGCTCAGTATTCTACGAAGGAAAGGGGAGATACATAAAACAAACAGTAGTAACACTCTGGATACAGAAGTTGATACCGGCCCATTTACAGAAGAAAGGGTTCTGAAAGAACTCTTAAAACTGAAGGTGGACAAAGCAATGGGGCCTGATGGGATTCATCCCAGATTTCTAAAAGAACTAAGGGTAGAACTAGTGACACCAACGACTACCCTTTTTAACAAATCATGGGAGGATGGGGTGGTACCTGAGGGCTGGAGGAGGGCAGATGTGATTCCCCTTCACAAAAGTGGGAGCAAGGCAGGAGCAGGAAACTATAGACCTGTTAGTTTAACCTCAGTGATAGGGAAAATGATGGAATCACATCTAAAGGAAAGAAATGTTGAGTATCTAGAGGCCAGAGGGGCACAGGACCCTAGGCAGCATGGATTCACAGCGGGAATGTCATGCCAGACGAATCTGATAGATTTCTTTGACTGGGTGACCAAAGTAGTAGATCAGGGAGGGGCTGTGGACATGGCCTACCTAGACTTTAGCAAGGCATTTGACACAGTCCCACACAAAAGATTAATATACAAGAAGCTAGCCTGGGAGTGGGTCCCAAGATGACAGCCTGGGTAAAGAATTGGCTGGAGAATAGGACACAGAGAGTTATAGTAAATGGAGTCCACTCAGAAGAAAGGAGGGTTACTAGTGGGGTACCGCAGGGTTCAGTATTAGGACTGGTCCTCTTCAATGTCTTTATAAGCAACATTTCAGAAGGACTGGAAGTAAAAGTATGTCTCTTTGCAGATGACACTAAGATCTGCAACAGAGTTGATGCACAGGGTGGGGTGGAAAGGATGAGAAGGGTTAGAGGAATGGTCAAATGTATGGCAGCTTAAATTCAATGCTAAGAAGTGCAAGGTAATGCACCTGGGAAACAAAAACCCAGGGGAAGAGTACACAATGGGGGGGTGAGATACTAACAACAACAAGAATGGAAAGGGACCTGGGGGTAGTCATATCAGATGACCTAAAGATGGGCAAGCAATGTGAAAGGGCAGCAAGGAGGGCTGGGGGGATACTGGGATGCATAGGGAGAGGCATCACCAGTAGAAAACAGGAAGTTATTATCCCTCTGTACAGACAGCTGGTGAGACCCCATCTGGAGTACTGTGTGCAGTTCTGGAGACCCAATCTCAGAAAGACATAGACAGGATGGAAGCTGTCCAGAGGAGGGCAACTAAAATGGTGCAGGGTCTGCACCGAAGACATATGAAGAGAGACTTAAGGAGCTTAATATGTATAGCCTTGAGGAAAGGAGGGAGAGGGGGGACATGATAGAAACTTTCAAGTACCTCAAGGGAATCAACAAAGTCCAAGAGGGTAGCATCTTTCAAAAAAAGAGGTGTGCAAGAACAAGAGGGCACAATTTGAAGATAGAGGGGGGCAGCTCAGAGGTAACTTAAGGAAGTATTTTTTCACAGAGAGGGTTGTGGATGCATGGAACGGCCTTCCGGAGGAGGTTGTGGAGTCAAAATCAGTGGGGGAATTCAAGCATGCATGGGATAGTCATAGGGCAATTCTGGGGGGGGGGTAGGAAGAAGTAGGCTGCTGGTTAACTAGGATCTGCAGCTTATCCAGTAGGTAGGGAAATGGGCAGACTGGGTGGGCCGAGTGGTCCTTATCTGCCGTCAAATTCTATGTTTCTATGTTTCTATGTTTCTATCCAGATTCATTAGCCCAACAGTTTTCCAGTTCCATCGTCTGGCCTTTAAGAGACCATCACCCCATCTGTTTTCCTGTTCCATCGTTTGGTTTCCAGATGGCATCAACCCAGCAGTTTTCCTGTTTCATTGTTTGTTTTCCAGATGACAGCAACCAAGCAGTATCTGAAGATGCCATCTGGTCTGAGAGGGAGAAGGTCCACGGCTAGTAGAAGTAAGGTGATCCTTTGTTTTCATTCTTCAAGGAACCGGTAAGACCAAACTTTTATTTACTTTACTGACTTTGCACAACACATCCTACATTTGAAGACTATCCATGGAATTCTATTTCTTTCATCAAAGACTCTCCCCATGAATTGCAGTGCTATACAGGCCCAGTCCTGTCCAAGAACTGTTCTTCAGCAGGCTTCGGCATAGGAGAGGCTCTTTAATGGACCATGCCTATGGGCAACAGTAATCTTGTCACTAGTTTTGAACTTTATAGGGCCTTCCATCCCCAAATGTGTTGCATAAATGTCTATTTTCCATTTTTACTTTTGTACTTTTATAGAAAAATATTTTTTGGCGTTCTTTAGTGTTCAGGTGGAGGTTTAGGCACTGTGTGGAATGCAGCATGTGTTTTTGTGTTTTTCTTCTTTGGCAGGTGCACCTGATGGAAGAAAGGAAGAAAAGAAGAAAAGAGGATGTTGGAGTTCATTAGAGTTCCCCTTTCCTTTGAGTTTTAGGATTGATTATGGTTAACAGGGTGTCAACATGTTTTTCTTCACAGTTGTGAGACTGTGGGGAGATATTGTGGGGAAATGTAATGCAATGCAATGTAATGTATGCTTCCTTGTTTTGTTCACAGGTACCCTGGGAAGTGTGGTGAGATAGGTTCCCTGGTAGGCAGCACAGTCAGATAAATTTTCCCTAGAGGGATGAGGGATAGGAAAGTTGGTGGTCCTGAGCCGTATAGGGGTCACCAGTGTTGTCTTTTAGGGCATGCTTCAAGCAGTTTTCTTGGAGCCACCAAGAATCCATAGATAGATCATAGAATAGTGGCTGAAGTTTCATCAGATGGCCTCTGTTCTTTTAGTGTTGCCTGCCTGTGCCTAGCATATGGTAGGGGAGAAGTAGTGCTACCTCCCCGTAGGTAACACAGAGGGTAAGATGGCTTAGTGCTAGGTAGAGATATGACTGCGGACAGTCATTTGCCTGGCAGAGGTGACTATAACCACCCAGTCCCCTGGGGTTACTAGAATCCCATCAGTGTCAGTGCTAGGTAGGGAAGGCAGCTGGTAAATAACTAGTTAAATGAGTGTTTCACCTACTCACTCTTGTGTTTACTTGTTCTCAGCTAAGGTGAGAGAGATGAGGTCATTTAGAACTCTCACAGCAGCATAACACACTGCAGCTGCTTGTGAGTGGGGAGTTTTAGAATCTTGGGTCAGTTGATCAGAGTAGTCTGAGTAGAGAGTCAGTGAAGTGAGTGAGAGTTGCAGTGTAGGATCTGAGAGGAGAGCCTATTTTCTCACCCTAGTCCTGAAAGTCTCCAACCTGCCAAGAGAAGAGGTGGAAAATATTGTCAATAGCAGGAGCTCCTGATTTTCACCCCCAGAGTGATGATAAGGACTGCTAGAAAATGGATCCTAGGGGCAATCCCCTATTTGATCTAGGACAATTTAAAGCTGCCTGAACTGTTCTGACTGTGAGTAGATTTAACTTTCTGCTTCCTGAAGAACATACCTTTGTTTTTTTTTTAATGTTTCTCTGGTTAAAAAGGAAAGATACATCAGTTTCTGTTCTGAAAAAGAGACTTTTCTCAGTGTAAAGTTGGCTGGCAATTGTGAGGTCCAGAGGCAGATTGTTTCACATTGTTCAGGACTTTAATTTCTTACACTCCCAGAGTAGTGTTTTTTAAATGCTGGATATGAAAGTTCATTCAAAGATGCATTTACCTAAGGTTTTCAAGATGTTTTAAGGTATAACTCTGAAAGAATGGCTGGATATGAATTTGGAAGCAAAGGATGAGCAGGCCCTCATCTAGAGAAACCAGTTCAGCACTACAGGTTCCATACAGGTGCCTGGTTATTTCAGACATGGTGGCCAGTGCCTGAAGAGAAGTTTACCCCCTGGTGTGGGTTGTGCTAGTAAGAGCCCCTGTGTGCTCAGTTGAGGTTGTTGCCACTTGAAGACGTTTTAAAATCCTATGCCATATGGGAAATGTGTGCTCAGTGCCGCTGAAGAGAGTTCAATGCCCTATGAAAAATGGGAATACGCAGAGTTTCTGTCAGATACAGTCATTCTGTTGTTCTGTAATTCCTTGTGCCACAATGTGTAAATCTTTGGAGTTCACCCTTGTTTTAGAGAGCTATCTTTTGGAATAAAGTCACACTCTAGAACCACAACTTTGTTTTGGACAATTACATTATTGCTTCCTGTGTGGACTTACTGGGTACCCCTCCAGAAGCAAAGGTCTAGCATAGCCCTAGCAAAAAGTTCTCTCCCCAGGACCTAGTTTTTTTAGATACCTTAATGGGTCATAGTAGTTTTTGCTTTTGTATACCCCCATCCCTTTTGACCTCTAGAAGTAATGAGCCTGGTATACATCCTCAAACCTAGGAATGGTCCCATTTCCAAAGTAGTTTGTGCCCAGTCAAGGTACCAGGGGTACCTAACTGTGTAAAGTAGACAGGGAGAGGGGTGCAGCAATAAATTCAGACTTGTGTTCCTGACCATCATCATTCCACATGTGTGATGCTGTAGCCATATGTTTCATCTTTCTTCTCTATGAGTCTTACATGCTCATTTACTCTAGTTCTAAATTGCCGTTCTGTTTTTCCAGTATAAAACCCCCTGCATTTGCATTTGGCCAAATAAATTACACCTTGTCTACTGCAGGTTACACATTGTCTTATTTCAAATTGCCATCCATCTCTCTCTCATTTATAAAACTTTTACAACCTAAAATGTGTTTACACGCTACACAGTTTTTACACTGAAAACATCCCTTGTCATTTCTTAACCATGTTGACTGTTTCTTCTGCCTATAGTGACTTCTAACCAAACTATCCTTAATGGTTGGTGCCCTTTTGTATGACATGATTGGGGGGTGGATTTAGTTATTTTTTGCAGACCTCCATCACTCCCCAACACATGCCAGTGTGTTTTAATGATGTTTCCTACTTTTTTGGCATGAGCTGAAAAAGTTGTGACGTAATGAAATCTGTCACTCACTCTCTTCTCTTGGTCTGTCTCTCTATAATGTACCTCTGTCTTTTTGTGCAGCTTGTTCATGGGCTTCATGTTCAATATTACTTGCACAACCTCTATCCAACTGCCTGTTGCTTAGCTCAGTAGCTCCCTTGTTTAATGCTTCCTGTGTGTTACAGTTTCTTTTCACCCTCAAAAACTGATCTTTCAGGATGTTTTGCATAGTATGATGTGGATGGCAGCTGGATGCTACCAGCAATGTATTGCCATTCACATCTTTATGATATAAGTCAGTGTCAAGTTGCCCTGTGACATCCTTTTTGACTTGTAGTTCCAAATAGTTAACTTCACTGTCCTTAATAGAAAAACTAAATCTCAAATGTTTGCTGGTGCTATGGAAGAAATTTACAGTCAGAAAATATTTCAGCATTTCCCTTCCATAATAACATAACACCATCTATAAAGCATTTCCACATTACCACATTTGTGCTGTATGGATTTCTATCTTTATTATACATGACATCATGTTCCCATTTGCCAATGAACAAGTTAGCAATCAAAGGGAAACATGTGGCCCCCATGGCTGTTCCCTTGATTTGGTGGTGAAGTGACCCATCAAATGTAAAAACATTTTTGGTTAACACATGTTCTGGAAGTTTTAACAAGCATGGTGTGGGAGGTGAGATTGCCCCTTCCATCTCTTCACTGTTTAAAAAGAATGCCACAGCATCTAAAGTACCCTCGTGTGGCACATTCATCTAAAGTGCCTCTCTGTTGAGGGTAGCAAGCAAACAATCCACCCCACCATCTCCGTACTTTCCAACAGATTCAGTATATCTTTCATATCTTTAATATACGAGGGCAATTTCTTTATCAAACTACACAGGTATGAATCAACATATTGTGAAATGTGTTCTGACAGTGAGCCTAAGCCGCTCCCTATCAGGCATCCTGGGGGGGTTCACTGTTCTTATTTACTTTGGGAAGTACATAGACCGTAGCCTTCACAGGGTTTTCTGTTTGCAAATTTTTTTTTGTGGCATCACTTATAAACCCCCTGTCATGAGCTAAGTTCACTGTTTCATTACTGCTAAATTTGAAATCTCAGGCTGGATCCCCCTCCAGTTTTCTATAAAAAGTAGCATCCCATAATTGTCTCTCCACCTCTGCCTTGTAATCATTGGTATGCATCAGAAAAATGCATGCCCCCTTGTCCGCGTGTTTTATAACATCATACAAGTTTTGTAGTTTGTTTAGAGCTTCCCTCTCTGAGTGGCTCAAGTTGTTATATTTTAAATGATGAAGATTGTCACAGAGTGTCTCTAAATCTCTCTAGCACAGTTCTCTAAACACTGCTACAACCGGGCATTGCAGAGGGTTAAATACAGCATTCAGTCTAAAAGTGAGAGCATTAGAACCTTGCGTCTGTTGTGACTTCTCCTCTTGTCTGTTTGCAAAAATGGCTCTCAAATTAAGTTTCCGACACATAAGATGTAAGTCAATGATATTTTGCACTTTATATAATGGTGTGGTTGATGCAAATCCCAAAACCTTTTGCAGCAATGTGAGTTCTGTATCAGTCAAACTATACTCAGATAGATTTATAACTTGTATAAGATTGTCTCTTACCTTCAGCGGCCCCTGAAGTTGTGCCTATTGTTGTTGTTGGTTCTCCTGTAATGGCAATTGCCTACATGGGTGTCTCCTCCCCTCAGTATTCTCTTCTGTCTTCATGTTGGATTTCTCCTCTCTGATTGGTGAACTTGGGGCTCTGCCGGGGTTCTGTTTGCTGCTATGAGGGAGGTTCGATTGCAGAATGTCCTCTGTATAAAAAAGGCTCCCGGTGTAAATCTTCAGGTTCAGATTCACTGCCTTCTGTGGAGAAATTAAAGTATACATGTCTAGATCTTTTTAAAATGCCTTTGAGAGTGTCCTTTTTCCAAGAATACACTCTGTTCAGTTCGTAATCTGCCTTATCCCTCTGGAATTTGAATTGCTTAGCATTTTTAAGTTCTCTGTCAAATTTTGCAATGAATTCTTGAAGTTTCTTATTAAAAAGTTCAAAGTCTTCATGCCTTTGAAATTTAAGCACTTCTCTCTCTTGTTGCTTTAGTTCTTCTCTTATCCATAGTTAACGTTCTTTACAGAATTTAATTATAAGTTCCATTAATTTCATGCTGGCTTCACTTGGGATCTTTTCTACTTCTTGCATGAATGTCTCATTGTCTACTGCGGAATATGTTGGACTTGAATATATACCTCTAAATTTGAGATGGTCCAAAACATATTGTGGAGCTGGTGGGTCAGTCTCTCCAACCCATTGAATGCATCTCGAAGTGAATTTGCTTCTGGTGGTAAATTGTGTGTCCCACTGTCATTCAATAATGAGCATTCAATAAAAAAGGGTTGGCTGTGCTCACCGTAGTAAATAAATATTCTACATACCTTACTGGGTTCTCAGACTGAGTATTCCCTGCGAGATTAAGCTCTGGTGAAGCTTCAAGTGACATGTTGTAAAAACTGTTCTAATAGATGTTCTCCCTTCGGGTTTTTATACCTCCCTTCTTCAAATGCTTCGATGCAACCAGTGCACTAACTCAAACATTGAGAACAGTCACTGAAAGATTGTGATGCTCATCCAGAAAATCATGCAAACAGTAGTACACAGTGCCACTCACCCCTTTAGAGCTGGTCAGGAAGGAGGATACAAGGAACAGCCATATGAGCTAATTCATAAAGATATATAACTTACTAGTAGGTCTATAGTCCTTATGAGAAGGATTGTGGGTTCCAGTTAGTACTGTAGTTGGCTGTCTTATGCTGTGTGCAAGGGCATTTGGGATTAAATTTATGTTAGAGGCTAGGCTTGGATTAAGTAATTCTACTTGTTGTAGGGAGAGTTAGTGTAGAGAGGCTATATAGGTAGTGTGGACCATGGGTAGGATTGTTGGGTGCAATGGTTGTGGGGCAGCAATGTGGATGAATATACTGTGGAGGCTGGGATGGTGCCCAATATGCCACAGGCTAAGGAGGCTCAAGGAAGAGGTTCAGTGGCTTGGCAGGGAACTGGGGAGGTTGAGGGATGAGGGGAGGATTGTGTCAATAGGAGGCTGACATCTGAGAATATTGTGGGGGCACCACAGAGAGGGAACAGTGGGTCAAGGGAGGGGGAGGGGCAAGCTACACAGGAAGCCAGCTGATGAAGGGTGAACTCTAGTAAGACCTAGAAAAAGAGGAGCAGCAGTAGGCAAGAGAGAAGAGAAAACACATAGTAAGGCAAAGGGGATAGGGAACATGTTTGTTTTACTAGCAACACATGGGAAAGTTGATGCAGGAGATGATTGCACAAGGGATAGCACTCACAAAGAAGAGGGAGTGAGGGGTATTACTAGTTGAGAGACTGAGCATGGTGTGGCAGGGGGAGGGATAATACTTAGAAAGGTGAGGAGGGAGAGGGAGGTTGGCAGTCAAACAGGAAGAGGGGAAGGGGTCTCAACTGGGATGGCAGGGGGAATACACTGAGGCACATGGTAAAAACACAGTGTTGAGTGGTCCCAAAGAGAGAACCTGGGTGGGACAGTGGCAATGGGCACAAGGAAAGAGGAGGGGGTGTACTGGTGTTGGGGGACTCAATACTCAAGGGGATCAGATGGGGCAGCAAGGAGGGAGAGGCACAGTCAGATATGGGTGGAGTCCATACCAGTATTAAAGGCAGACAAGGTAGGACAGGCAATCCTAAGGTGCTTAAGGAGGGGTAGGGGGAAACCATACATTGTGGTACATGTGGGGACAAATGACCTAACAGAGGAAACAGTGGAGGTAACAAAGGAGAGGACTGAGGAAGTGGGAAGGTTGAGTGAGGAGATTAGGGAGTCTGTGGCCTTCTCTGAAGTGCTCCCAGTACCCTGTGCAAGCACAGTGAGAAAGGAGAGGATTAGGGAGTTGAACACATGGTTGGTAGAATGGTGTCGAACTATGGAGTATGGAGTTGTGGGTGGCTGGGGCAGTACCTGGGATAATAACAATCTGTTTGCAAGAAATAGGCTGCACCTGAGTGGGGAGGGGAAGGAGGTATTAAAGCAAAGACTGAGGAGATATATTGTGACAAGGGTGGATTTAAACTAGATGGGGGCGTGGCAAGTGGACAGCAGGTAGGCAGGGATCCAAAAGAGTGGAGTCACAGCCTACCCCCCAGGCTAGCAGGGAAGGACTCAGGGTAGCCAAAAAAGGAGGGAGGAGAAGGGAGGAGATGGAGGCTAGTGAAAGGAAGGGACAGGATGGAGGGTGGTCTCATTGAATGCAAGAAGCCTAGGAAACAAATCCACTGAGCTACAGGCACTCTTAGCAGTGTGGAGCGTGGATATTGCATCTGTCACAGAAACGTGGGCAACTGAGCACCAGGACTGAGATCTGGCAGTCCCAGGATACAAATTATACAGGAAGGACCATAAGGAGGGGAGAGGGGGTGGTGTAGCAGTCTATGTGAGGGACAGGATCAAATGCACAAGGGACAAGGGAGAAGAAAGGAGAACAGAGGCAATATGGCTGCAGCTCCTAGACTCAAGGGGTAGGAAACTGCAGTTTAGGGTGGTATACAGTCCGCCATCCCAGTCTGAGGAGCTTGACAGGGAATTAGCAGGACAAATCAAAAAGGTATGTAGAAAAGGGAAGGTGGTCATCGTGAGGGATTTCAACTTGCCAGGGTTGACTGGAGCATTCCGGTCACCTCCAGTGCTAGGAAGGAAGTGCTCCTGGATGCGATCCAGGAGGGTCTCCTGACACAGTTGGTTACTGTGCCTACTAAGCTAAAGAACACTTTAGATCTGGTATTGTCGAATGAGGAGGCAGTGAGGGAAATAAAGGTAGAGGACCCACTAGCCGACAGCGATCACCAAACGGTGTGGTTTAATATCATGATGTGTGGGAGCCAGAGAAATCAGTCACTCGGGTGGTAAACTTCAGGAGAGCCAACTTTGGGAGGATGCAGGAAGTCCTGAAAGGGAAACTGGAGGGCATAAGGCAGGAGATGGAAGTGGAGCAGAAATGGGATATTATTAAATGGGGGATTTCAGAGGCAACAGAAGCCTGCACCAAGGCACAGAGTAAGAGGAGTAGAGCAAGAAAACCATGCTGGTTGAACAGCGAGTTTGTAGAGGTGGTGAGGGCAAAACGAGTGGTGCACCAGAGGTATAGAAGGACGGGGAAGGAAGTGGACAAGGAGGAATATGCAAGATGGCCCAGGGAGGAGACCAGAAAAGTGAGAGAAACCAAGGCCCAGAGGGAGCTGAGATTAGCGCAGGGAATTAACAGGGGTGAGAAAGACTTTTTCAGATACATCAGGGAGAAAAGGAAGTGCAAGGAGACAATAGTGAGGATAAAAAGGGGTGAGGAGTGGACGGAAAAGGGGTAGGAGCAGGCAGAACCACTGAATGAATACTTTTGCTCAGTGTTCATGGAAGAAAAGGGGTGACTGCTACCAGCATGGGCTAGGAGGGTGGGGACGGGGGGGAAGGAGGTAACACACAGAAGAATTGAGGCAAGTAGAGTCCTAGAGGGACTGAGGGCACTGAAGGTAGACAAGGCACTAGGGCTGGATGGTATCCACCCCAGGGTGCTGAGAGAGATGAGTGGTGGTGTTGGTGGAGTTGCTGGTGGATCTGTACAGCACCTCACTGGAGTTGGGATGTGTGCCACTGGACTGGAGGATGGCACATGTAGTACCATTACACAAGAGCGGGCCAAGGGATGAACCAGGTAATTATCATCTGGTAAGTCTCACCTCCATAGTGTGGAAATTCATGGAAACAATTCTAAAGGAAAGACTGGTGTCATACCTGGTGAACAATTGCCTCCAGGATGTGAGGCAGCATGGTTTTTTTTCAAGGAAGTCTTGTCAGACCAAGTTGATACAGTATTACAACTGGGTGACAGGTGAGCTGGATAAGGGTCATGCGGTAGATGTTCTTTACTTGCACTTCAGCAAGGCCTTCGATTCAGTGCCTCATAGGCAGCTTGGGGGGAAGCTAACTGGTGTAGAGGTAGGGACAAAAATGATGAACTGGATTACAAGCTGGCTGAGTGGGAGGCTACAACGGGTTGTGGTGAGAGGGGAGCTCTCAACTCCAAGGCCGGTGACGAGTGGGGTGCCACAGGGCTCTGTGATGGGGCCACTATTATTTGGGCTCTTCATATCAGACATTGCACATGGGGTGGTGAGCAAGGTAAGTCTGTTCGCTGATGACACCAAAATTGGAGCAGTGGTGGATGGAGGGGAGTGATAGAAGTAGCTGCAGGGAGACCTAAGCAAGCTAGAGGAGTGGTCAGAGATGTGGCAGCGGGGTTCAATGCAAACAAATGTAAGGTTATGCACTTTGGGGCAAAGAACCCAAGAAGAGTATACTGGCTGGGGGGGGTGTTAAACTGGGGATCACTGAGGAGGAGAATGACCTAGGTGTAATGATAACAGGGACCATGAACAGCACTGCCCAGTGCAGGAAAGTGGCTGCAAAAGAGAAAAAAATGCTGGGGTGCATAGTGAGAAGGTTTTCATCCAGGCAAAGAGAGGTGATCTTGCCCCTCTACAGGTCACTGGTAAGGCCGCACTTAGAGTACTGTGTACAGTTTTAGAGGCCATACCTAAAGTGTGATATCAGGCTACTGGAGGGGGTGCAGAGGAGGGCAACAAAGATGATATGTGGAATGGAGGGGGGAGAGACTATGAGAGCAGGCTGGGAGACCTGAATATGTACACTCTGGAGGACCGAAGGGATGGGGGGACACTCTCCAGTTGGCTATCAACAGCTCTGTCACCTCCATCACCGATTACGGGCTAGCAATTTATGGCTCTGCCTCCACCTCTGCCCTCCACAGAATTACAATTGCACTCAACAAAGCATGCAGGCTGCTAACTGGGGCTGACCGACTTACACACACTTGTGACCTGTACACTCGGGCAGGATGGCTTCCTCTCATCAGCTGGATACAGCATCAAACCTGCCTCTTAGCCAAAAAAGTCCTCCTTGGGGTCATGCTCCCGGGCATTGAAAAGCTCCTCATTGACCACCACAGCACCCAGTGAACTAGAAGTTCACAACAATGAACCTTCCTTGTCCCCAGATGCTGGACTACCATGGGCCAGAGGGCCTTTGCCCACAGAGCACCACAGTGGTACAATACTCTCAACAAAGAAACTCTTACTGCTGCTGCTCTTGGCCCTTTTAAGAGACAACTCTGACTTCATCTCCTTTCAACTAGTCATTGTGATTGCCTTGCCTAATAAGGGGCCCACCGCTCACTACCATCCACTTCAGGCTTGACAGCTACCTCTCCCCGTCTTGCCCCTTCTACCTGCCTACCCCTCGCTCTCCCTCCTCCCCAGGCATTTCCTGACTTTATCCCTCCCTCCTCCCCTTTAGAGCTCTTACCCTCACCCTCTATCCTCTGACAATGGCCTTCCTGCCTGCATACCCCCTTCCCTCTCACCTGCAGCACTTATTTCTAAGATTGCCCTTGGCTGGTATGTCATATTACCTAACATTTGGCACATTTTGAATTATTGGAATTTCCTAAGCCTCAGTCTCTTACTTCTTTTTATTGTGTAACTATGTATTATTATGTTGACCTTTATATGTATGTATGTATACCCCCCATTCCTTCGACGTGGAACCTTTGTAAATGAGCAGTTCCTGCTCAAAGGTATTTGTAATCCTAGATTTCAATAAATAAATAAAATAAAAAATAAAAATGATAGAGACATTCAAGTATTTGAGGGGAATCAATAAGGATGGTGCAGATGGGGTCTTTAAGCTAAGGAAGGGGAGGGACACCAGGGGGCATGGGCTAAGAATAGAGGGGTGAAGATTTAGGAGGGAAATGAGGAGACATTATTTCACAGAGAGGGTGGCAGAAAAATGGAATGCACTACCAGAATGGGTTGTATCATGTAAATCTGTGAACAGCTTCAAAAGGGCATGGGACAGGGAACAAGGGAGAGTGACAGTGGAGAAGGTGCGGGGTGGCAGTGGGATGACAAAGGGGAGGGGGGTGGGGCAGTTGTAAACTAGGGGTGCTAGCTGCACACTCGAGCAGACATAGATAGACCAGATGGTCTATTTCTGCTGGCATATTCATATGTTCATAAGCAAAATTTTAAAAAAGGAAAATTAATGGATACTGAGATTAAGGGCAGATAAAAAACAGGTTTGAGTGCAGGTTTGGAATTAAAACCCTACCTAGAAGACAGATAACTGTATTACATTGTGTTAAATAGAATGAAATATTCATTTGAAGTCCAAAGAAGAATTTTTATTGGTTTAAGCACTTTAATCGCGTTTGGGTACTAGCACTGTTCAGCACTTATATGTATGTCTTTATAATATGTTGATGTCTTGATAGTTGCTTTGACTTCTAATTGCTAGTGGACCAGGATGTATTTTTATCAATTAAGTACGCAACCAATCATTTTAAACTGTGTGTGATGTAATCAGCTATGTTTTAATTAATGCTGGTATGTAAGGATCATGTGACTTTTTTTTTTAGCTTTGATAAAGGATTAACTGAATCTGAAACACATCAGGCTGTGTGATGTAGTATTTTAATATTAAGATATACTTTTTTTAAAGCTCCAATGTCCAGCATATATAGTGGGTGTGAGTGCCACAGTTTGTGTACTACAATATATTAACCACACATGCATACTTATCTGGCTGCTCCTAGTCACTACAGGAGATGACTGCGTAACGTCACGAGTTCCCCACAGCCAGAATGTAAGTAACACTTTTTTCTACAAAATGGTCACAACAAGTCAAATATACTGAATTTACATAGATACATGGACACTGTCAGCAAATAAGGGCCTATGACCCACCCAGTCTGCCCATTTAAGCTTGTAAGTTCACTTTATTTTTTTTCTAGAAGTCTGTTGCCCCTTACCCCTGACCTCTAGAACTCCCTTATGTCTATCCCATGCATTCTTAAATCCCATGATTGTTTCAGCCCCCACCACTTCCTCTGGCGTGTTTCACTTATCTACCACCCTTTCTGTGAAGAAATTCTTCCTCACATTTCCTCTGAATCACCCTCCCTCCAACTTCATCCCATGCCCTCTAGTCCTGGAACATCTTTTTCTCTGAAAAATCGTGTATTCCTGCACCCTGTTCCTCCCTGTAAGGTATTTATATACCTTTATCATACCTGATCTCTCCCTCCTCTCCTCCAGGGAGTACATATTCAAGTCCTTCAGCCTGTCCTCATAGGACTTGTGATGCAATCCCTGTACCATCCTTGTTGCCCTCCTCTGAACCTTCTCTACCCTATGTCCTTATGTATGTAAGATCTCCAGAACTGTACACTGTACTCCAGGTGGGGCCTCACTAGTGTCTTGTATAGTGAAATTATGACCTCCTTTTTCCTGCTGGTGATGCCCCTGCCTATGCATCCCAGTATCCTATTTGCTTTACCTACTGCCTTGTCGCACTGTTTCTCTACCTCGAAGTCTTCAGAGTTGATAACCCCAAGGTCCCTTTCTTGCTTGATGCATGCTATATCCTCACCCTAACAGACATGCTTATGATAATAGTTACTGAAGAAGGCTGTTCAAACCTCTGGAAAAAAATGCACAAAGTGAAAAGAGGGAAAGAGCTATCCAGCTGGGTAAAGTGAGTTACTTTTTAAGGTATGATCACTCCCTTTCCTTAGTTCAAACTTATTGTTATTTTTTGGGGAATTTAATTACAAGGAAATATGATGTATATACCACAGTTATCATTTCTATGTTTTATTTAGATGTCTAGATGATCCTGGATACAAGTTCATAAGCAGTAGGGAATACAATTTATGTAAGACAGTGAAAGTACTGTGTTTGTGTTGAGCGTATTTACTGGAGAATGCAGTGAATTAATATAGGACTCTACCTCTTACTTTATAGCCATTTTTAAAGTGTAGACTAAGGGATATAAATTTATGGTGGATAGACTTACCTCTGCAGTGATGGAGGATATGACACTATAACATAGTGTGATCTGGTGAGGTGGATGAACACTGGTGAAAGTGCAGAAGCACTATGTGCTGTGTTGGGGGTGCACAGTGGAGCTATTTAAATATTAATTTGGTATACTGGTGCTGATTCTAGAAGGAATAGCACAAGTCAAACCAAAGGTGACTTGTGCCAAATGCCATTGCACCAGGGACCCTGAACCTGATTCTTTATTGGGCAGGGTCCCCATGTCTAAGTTCTGTGACTTGCACCAACCATACAGGTACGCCACATGAAGGGCGTACCTGAACATTTGGCCACAAGCCTGCGGCATGGTTACATGAAAGATGCATGTGACCCCCCCAAGTTGTTAAAGCCCTGCAGTGCTATCTGACCCCCCCACCCCACAAAACCCACTCTCCCCAAAAAGTATACAAACCCCTGCAGGGCTAGTGATGCCACCCCACAGGCCGAGATCCCCATAATATTGATAGCCTCCCCCATCAGCCCCAGTCCCAATAAAATTAATAAAATCCCCCCCAGCCCTGATCCAGATTCTGCACCCAGCCAGGATATTATGTGAGCCTTACAAGTGAAAAAATATAATGAAACATATTCTTGTAGTCCAAGATATTCCTAGTAATCTAGTGGCCCCACACTTGACAGTGCCAGATCACCCTGCTGCCCCCCCCACTGTATCCAGCCAGTGACTGGCACAGCCCACCTCTCACAACCATGGCCAGCCACCGACTGAGCTCCATCTGAGCATGTTATCCTGTAAAGAGTATACGCTCAATGAATGTTAGCCCATTCATTGAGCACATACTATTTGCAGTAGTACACGCTCAGACGGAGCTCAGTCGGCAGCTGTCCATAGTGGTGAGAGGTGAGCTCTGCAAGTTGCCAAATGGGTATGGGTCGGGGGGCAGCGGGGTGGTCTCACACTGCTGGATGGGGGGCATTAGACTACCAGAGATATAGGGTTATTATTTGTCAGTTTTAGGAGATGCCATTTGTGGCCAAACGTGTTTGGGGATTGGGGCTGGGGGGGCACTAGCCCTGCCGGTCTCTTTCACTGGAGGATTTTAGGACATGGGGGGATCTATAGCCCTGTCATTTAACATAGAAACATAGAATTTGATAGCAGATAAGGACCGCTTGGCCCACCTAGTCTGCCCATTTCCCGACCTAACGGATAAGCTGCAGATCCTAGTTAACCAACAGAATACTTCCTCCTTCCCCCCACTAGAATTGCCTTATGTCTGTCAAATGCATTCTTGAATTCCCCCACTGTTTTTGACTCTATGACCTCCTCAGGAAGGCTGTTCCATGTATCCACAGCCATCTCTGTGAAGAAATACTTCCTCACATTACCTCTGAGCCGTTCCCCCTCTATCTTCAAATTGTGCCCCCTTGTTTTTGCACATCTCTTTTTCTGAAGGATGCTACCCTCTTGGACTTTGTTGATTCCCTTGAGGTATTTGAAAGTTTCTATCATGTCCCCCTCTCCCTCCTTTCCTCAAGGCTATACATCTTTAGTTCCTTTAGTCTTTCTTCATATGTCTTCTGATGCAGACCCTGCATCATTTTGGTTGCCCTCCTCAAGATAGCCTCCTCCCTGTCTATGCCTTGCGGAGATGGGGTCTCCAGAACTGTACACAGTACTCCAGATGTGGTCTTACCAACTGTCTGTACAGAGGGCCAACAACTTTCTGTTTTCTACTGGTGATGCCTCTCCCTATGCATCCTAGTATCCCCCCAGCCCTTCTTACTGCCTTCTCACATTGCTGGCCCATCTTTCGGTCATCTGATATGACTACCCTCAGGTCCCTTTCCATTTTTGTTGTTGTCAATATCTCACCCCTCATTGTGTACTCTTCCCCTGGGTTTTTGTTTCCCAGGTACATTATTTTGCACTTTTTTGCATTGAATCTAAGCTGCCATACATTTGACCATTCCTCCAACCTTGCCAAGTCCCTTTTCATCCTTTCCACCCCACCTTGTGTATAAACCCTGCTGCAGATCTTTGTGTAATCAGCAAAGAGACATACTTTCCCTTCCAGTCCCTCTGCAATGTCACTTATAAAGACATTAAAAAGGACCTGCCCCAGTACTGAACCCTGCAGTACCCCACTAGTAACCCTTCTTTCTTCACTGTAGACTCCATTTACTATTACCCGCTATGTCCTGTTATCCAACCAGTGTTTTACCCAGGCTACCACCCTAGGACCCACTCCCAGGCTGGCTAATTTGTTTATTAATCTTTTGTGTGGGACTGTGTCAAATGCCTTGCTAAAGTCTAAGTAGGTCATGTACACAGCCCCTCCCTGGTCTACTGCTTCCGTGACCCAGTCAAAGAAATCAATTAGATTTGTCTGACACGACTTTCCCACTGTGAATCCATGCTGCCTTGGGTCCTGTGCCCCACTGGCCTCTAGGTACTCAACAATTCTTTCCTTCAGAAGTGATTCCATCATTTTCCCTACCACTGAGGTCAAACTGACAGGTCTGTAGTTTCCTGCCTCTGTCTTACTCCCACTTTTGTGAAGGGGAATCACATCCACCCTCCTCCAGTCCTCAGGTACCACCCTATCCTCCCATGATTTATTAAACAGGGTAGTCAGTGGTGTTACTAGTTCTTCCCTTAGTTCTTTTAAAATTCTGAGGTGAATCCCATTAGGCCTTATTGCTTTATCCACCTTCAGTTTTAAGAGTTCTTTCAGAACCCTTTCTTCTGTGAAAGGACTAATATCAACCCCCCTATCCAGAGTGCTTCTATTGACTGGATTAGGTATTTCCCCCTGCTTTTCCATTGTGAATATTGAGCAGAAGTATTCATTCAGTATCCCTGCTTTTTCACTGTCGCTCTCTGCCCAACCACCTTCCTCTTTGTTCAGCCTCAGTATCCCTGCCTTAGTCTTTCTTTGCTCCCTAATGTACCTATAAAAGGTTTTATCCCCCTTCTTAATTGAGTTGGCTATCTTTTCCTCGGTTTGGGCCTTTGCTATTCTGACTGCCTTACCCACTTCCTTCTGCTTTAACTGGTACAGTTCTCTGTCCTGCTCCTTCTGTGTTTCCTTATACTTCCTGAATGCTATCTTTTTTCCCTTACCTTCCCTGCCACTTCTTTTGAGAACCAAAGTGTTTTTTTCTTTCATTTTGATTTGTTTATTTGCTTCACACAAAGACTTGTTGCCTCTGTGATGGCGGTTTTGATGTTTCCCCATTGTTGCTCCACCCCACCTTCTTGCCTGTTTGCTAGTGCTTTTCTGAGGCACTCTCCCATTTTGACAAAATCAGCCCTCCTGAAGTCCAGTACCTTCACTTTTGTGTAGCTTGACTCTACAGCTAAGTTTATCGTGAACCACACTGTTTGGTGGTCGCTTGTTCCCAGATGGCTACCCACTTCAAGACCAGAGATCCTCTCTCCATCCCCATTTGAGAGTACCAGGTCTAAGATTGCTCTCTCCTAAGTGGGTTCCAAAACTAGCTGTCTGAGGCATGCCCCCTGTAGGGCATCAAGAATGGCCCTGCTCTTGGATGTGTCTGCAGCAAAGGTGCTCCAGTCAACATTTGGCATATTCAGGTCCACCATCAGCAATATCTCCCCTTTCTCTGCCATTCCAAGGATGCTTCTATCATTTCCTTGTCAATTTCCTCCCCCTGAGACGGGGGTCTGTATACAACCCCTGTGCAGACTGTGGAGCCATTTCCAGTCTCCAGTGTTACCCACAGTGCCTCCTCTCCTCCCTGTTTACCCTTTAGTTCTGCTGCTTTTATCCCTTCCCTTACATAGAGAGCTACTCCTCCTCCTCCTCTTCTTCCCTCCCTGTCCCTCCTGTAGATTGTGTACCCTGGTATGTTGACATCCCAGTCATGGTTCTCTGTGTACCATGCTTCTGTGACTGCCACAATATCCAGGCATCCCTCTTCCTTCAAGGCCACCATTTCAGGGAGCTTTTTACCTAGACTAAGGGAATTGGTAATCATTGCCCTCCATTTTTTTTATGGCTTTATTTATTTTTGCCCCATCCCTGTCCCTACTGCCATTGTCTTTTTCTCCATTTACCCTTGCCCTGCTCCCTATCAACTGCTTTATTTTGGTGTTTACCTCGCTAATTACCCTGATTTTTGGGAGGGGCTAGGATTTCCCTTCTCCTCTTCAGTGCCGCACCCCTTGGCTAGTTTAAATGCTTACCACTGAAGCATTTAAACCAATCCCCTAGGATCCTGGTTCCCCTCCAGGATAGATGCAGACCATCACACCTGTATAGGCCTGCATCCCTCCAGGTGGAGCCCCAGTCCCCAATGAAGCCAAATCACTGAGCTCTGCACCAGCTTTTCAACCAGTCATTGAATCCCATGGTGCAGAGTGCCCTAGCTTCATCCATGCCATAGACAGGTAGCACTTCTGAGAAACTTACTGTGTGTGCTACTTGTCTAAGGCCCCTCCCCAACTCCACAAACTCCTGTTGCACTGCTCTGATCCCATTCTCAGCCAGGTCATTCGTCCCTAGGTGGATAATGACATCCAGCTCCCTCCCCCTTGTAGCTGCTGCCACGATCCTGAGGATTTAGTTCCTGTCCCTCCAATCCTTGGTGCCGGGCAGGCACCTTACCTCCCTTTCCACTCCCTCCCCCAGTTCTACCCCCCTAACAATTGAGCCCCCACCAGGAGTTGTTTCCTTCCCCTGTAGGGGCCTGAGCCACCATCCTGTGGGTCTCCATTATGAAGGTTCCCAGCATCCTCCTTGGTCTCCACTGCAGGTGCCTCCATAGAGGAACCATGCTTTGCCAGAGTGGTGAATGAATTTTGGAGAGGCACAACTGGAGGGATGCACCTCAGTTCCACCACCCTCACCCTCCCTGAGCCCACCATGGTCCAACCACTCCTCTTTCTTGGCAATCTGTGAGGTAGTGGTGGTGGTCTGGGTGGTCCCTGGGTGGGGGAGCAGGTTTCCCCGAATCCTTGCCAGGTCAGCATGGAGATGAACAACCTCCTCCCTGAGACCAGAGGGGTGCCTGCAAATAGGGCAGAAATGCAGTTTCCAGAATGTCTCCTGGAAGACTACTCCTCCACAGCCAGTGCATTGCACCACTCCCCACATGTCTGTGTCCCTTCCTGTTACAGATGCTTTTATTGTTTTTTGTTCTTGTTTTATAGGCCACATCATAAGGGTGGGGGTGTTGCCCTATATATAGCTAATCATATTACATCAGAAAGTGTAGAATTTATTAATAACGATGCAGCTGAATTAATCTGGGTTAACATAGCCCCCCCAAATGTCAAAATTAAATGTGGGTGTGATATATAGGCCACCATCTAGCTCACAGTCAGATGACCTCAAACTTTTAAAATGCTTACATAATTTTGCTCAAGCTGGAAATTCCTTGCTAGTAGGTGACTTTAATCTACCAGGGTTGAGTTAGGATCCCCTAAAGCAGAATCACTAAATGAGCAAAGATTCTTAGAATTTTTTCTGCTAAATAATTTTGAACAATATGTTAAAGATCATACTTGGGGTAACCATACTCTGGATTTGGTACTTAGTAACCTGGATTATGATATCCAGGATTGCAGAGTTTTACATCCTCTAGGTTCCAGTGATCATAACATGGTGGAATTTAGTATTAGTGAGGTTACTTCAAAGATGGTCAGCAGGACAGTGGCACATAATTTCAGCAGGGCAAATTTTAATTGTATTAGCAAACAATTAGCTTCATTGGACTGGCAGGCAGATTTCAGTGGACTGAAGGTACAGCAAAAGTGGGATATTTTAAGCAATAAAATCAAAGCTCTGGTACAGGAATTCATTCCTAGTCTTAAGAAGACTACAAATTCCAAAAAATAAACCCCATGGCTTACCCCACAAATAGTTAAAAGTATAAAATGTAAAAACAAGGCACACAGAAATGTGAAGAAAAGTGGGCAGCCTGAAAGATGGGTAGAATATAGTCTTGAACTGAAAAAATGTAGATCAAGTATACGAAAAGGGAAAGACGGCTATGAATATAAACTGGCAACCAAAGTTCAGAATAACTATAAATCTTTTTTCTCCTATGTAAATAACAAAAAGGGTGTAAATAAATCAATAGGGCCCATAAAGGGACTACATGGTGATTTGATATTGGATGATAAGGACATGGCATGCCATTACAATGCATATTTTGCCTCAGTGTATAATCCAAAAACACAAAATACCTTACAACGTCAGGCTAAGGACGTAGGCTCTTCTCTTAAAATTGAGGTCAAGGATGTGAGAGACAGACTAACAGCCTTAGACCAGAATAAGGCACAGGGACCCGATGACCTCCACCCCAGGGTGCTTAAAGAGCTGGCTGACGTATTAGCTGCCCCAGTAGCACACTTATTTTAACATTCTATTGATAAAACTGACGTCCCTGTTGAATGGAGGCAGGCGGATGTTATGCCAATATATAAAAAAGGGTCAAGACAGGAGGTATCCAATTATAGACCTATTAGCCTGACATCAATATTGGGGAAAAACCTTGGAAGCCATCATTAAATCTCATATTACCAACATGTTAGTCATGTAAGGATAGATAGACCAAAATCAACATGGTTTCAGGAAGGGTAGATCCTGTCAGACAAACTTGTTGGAGTTTTATGATAAAGTAAATCAAGCACTCGACTCTCAAATAGCAGTGGATGTTATTTTCTTGGATTATTCAAAGGCATTTGATAAAGTCCCACATGGCCTCTTGATTTAGGCTTTAATTAAGCATGGTATACATACCAATATTTCTCTATGGATTGAAAATTGGTTGACAATTGGAGACAGAGAGTATCGGTGAAAGGATCTTTGTCAGATTGGGTAACAGTGACCAGAGGGTGCCACAGGGCTCAGTTCTAGGCCCCTGCCTCTTCAACTTATATATTTCATCTATGCAAACTTCAACAAATGTGTGGTTGTTGAAATTTGCAGATGATACAAAAATAGGGTTTAAGATAAAGTCTAAAGAGGACTGAGGCATTTTACAACTAGCTTTAAGAGAAATTGAAAACTGGACTATAAGTAATAAATCTACGTTTAATGTCGACAAATGTAGGGTTATGCACCTGGGGAAAAATAACACCCATTATAAATATACGCTAAATGGAGTGGTGTTGCAAGAGACATCAGAAGAAAAAGACCTGGGTATTTATATTACCAGTGACCTGAGCTTTAAGACACACTGTAACCACATTATCAGTAAATCTAGTGGTCTTCTACATTGTATAAACAAGCATATTAAAAGTAGAGACAGATTGGTGGTAATGCCTCTGTACAAGGCATTGGTCCATCCGCACCTGGAGTATTGTGCCCAATTTTGGTCACCTGGGGAGAAAGGGACTATAAAATCATTGGAACAAGCACAAAGGAAGGCAACAAGATATGCGGCAGGCCTAGAGGTTTTAAGCTACCAGCAGAGACTAGCAGAGCTGGAATTGTATTCATTGGAATTCCTTAGGCTCCGAAGCGACATGTGCATGGTATATACAGCACTATCGGATGATGACCTATGGCAACAACCGGGACTCAAATTAAGGATGCAGCTATACGATACTAGAGTGCACCCACTTCAAATCCAGATTATCTCTTTCTGTACAAATGCTAGGAAAAACTAGTTTAGTAAAAGGATAACTAGTATCTGGAATGGTCTGCCAATAGAAGTAGTGGTTAGTTCTTCCATGAATGTTTTTAAAAAATCCTTAGATGAGTATCTGACTAAACAAGGTATTACCGGGTATTAACATGGCAGGCCGTTATGGACTTTTGTCTTCTTGGCCTAGTAATGACCTATGAGACCTATGACCTTTAGTGTGTGCAAGCTTGTGAGTGTCTCTACCCCCTATTCAGTGTGCTGTGCCTTTAAGGATATGAACAGGTGTATGTTGTTAACAGTTTTGAGGAAGTGATGTCAGAGACCCTGCTATAAAGGAAGTTATGCACTTGGGGTGGGTGAGGGGAAGGGTGGGTGGGAGTAAACCTATGCTGTCCAGAAACAATCACCTACAACTCATACCCTCCACCCCGGGGAGTGCCTTATTTCCTTTCAGACACCTACTTCACAAAGGCTAAGTAACAGGTCTAGTCACTGCTGACTGCAAATATCTCTCAGCTACAGTTCCTCCCAGGCAAATTAAAGTTAAAACTGAGAAAAGTCCACCCCAAAAACAGAATCAATATTAGTTACTTACACAGGTCCAAAAAGTAATAATTCAGTTCAGTGTAGTCTAGAAAATAACCTCCTTGAGTCAAGGAAGCTGTGGCTGCTTTCTCACTCTCCCTGTCTTCAATGTGAGAAGGAGACTGCAACACCTCTGAGACAAAAAAAAACCTTTTCAGCAAAAGAGAAGTAAATAAAATAGTGGCAAACGGTAATTTTGCTTAGCCTGATGATAAAAAGTCACAAAAATTTTAGCACCACCTGTAATAATTTCACAGAAGATATACCCTGTAAGAAACACTTTGCTACAGAGAAAAATAAAGCAGTAGCAGAAGATATACAGTACCTTGCAAAAGACAATTTGAATCAGAGGATTATAGCAGTAATCTGTTAGCACACACCTGTAGGCACACCTTGTAATAATGCAGCAGAAGGTATACCCAGCAACAGCAATTTGAAACAGAGAAAAATAAAGCAATAAAATGTTAGCAACAAAGAGTAACAATCCCTGTGAGTACAAAATAAAAACAACAACACACAGTAAATCTGCCTGGCCAAAAGTCTTAATCCTTTCCCTTACTCTGGTAAGGTTCTTAGTTCTGTCCTTTCAAGCAAGCTAGAAGGAAAGAGCTCAGGTGTAGCTAGGTGCCTTGGCCAGCAAACCTAGCCTTCCTTTTTTATACTTCTATGGAGGATCGGGACATGGGGGGCCTGCCAACCCTTGCAGGGCTTTCTTTAAGATGTAGTAGGGATCGGGAAATTATTGGGGGAAACGATAACCATGCAGGGCTTTTCTTACAGCACTTTAGGGGATCAGGCCATGGGGGTAGAGGGGTACATGTCATGAAGGATGGGCTGGCAGGCACATTGGCGCAACCCCCAGTGGACACACTTACACCAGCTAATAGCTGGTATAACTGTACCTTGACAGATGACCTCCAGGGGTTGTCTCAGATTAGCAAATCAGGGGATATGACAGCTGCCCTTCCAGAATAGGGTGCAACTGTTTTTGTAACCCCCCTTGCGCCATGTGGCAGGGCGTTTTTGGCATAACTGGTGGCCTAAGTCCATTTTGGCGCAAGCAGCCTGTGACATGACATGACATTCAGAATTCCAAATGTCGCAATTCGTGTCGTAAAGTGCTACTTGCACCATTTTTTTGGAGCAATTCACTTTATGCTAGGCGTAACCCCTTGTAAAATTGGGCCCATTATGCTTATTTTGATTTTATTAATATTTTGATAGATAATGATCACAGTGGGCCTGATAAAGTGGCAATGGCCATGAAACACTGCCCAGTCATTCTGTCAGAAGTAAAAAACATAAATCAACTCATTGATTAGACTTTATGTGTTGAGGTGTTCATCCTCCTGACATATAGAACAAGACTGAGGAGACAGGCAGTTTTCTGGATCAGGTATATCCATAGTGGAATACACCTGTCAATGTAATTTTGCTGAATTTGTAGGAGAAAATAAAAAGCGTGTTGCAGGTTTGTGGTGCCATGTTAGTCTCAAAAAAATCTAGTATCCTTTTTTGTGGTAATACCTTTTATTAGACTAAGTAAAGAATGTTTGCACAAGCTTTGAGGCCTCCCAGGTCTTTCATCTGTGCAGAGAAAACTAACCATCATTTCAGAAAATATGCAAGAGTTTGTAGATTCCAGATTGCTTTACAAAGAGGAGGGTGTAGAAGAAGCAGTTTAACATACTAAAGGTGACTACCAGAAGACAGGCCTCCTGTCATGAAAAGCTGATAGGTACTTTCAGAGCAGTTTTTTATGGCTGATAGGAATCCGCAATGAATCATTCTGAGGCTGCTCCATTCAGAAAGAATCCAGAACCCACTTCTCCACATAAATTACAGCAGGAAAAGAAAGCCCAGAAAAAGTATTGTGGTTCATAAAAACTTACTAAAACATAATGGAACATCCATACAAACAAATACTGATGGCAGATAAGGACCACTTAGCCCACCTAGTCTGCTCATTTTCCCACATACTCTAACACCACAGACCCTACTCGATTTCCAGCTTTACCTCCCTTTCCCTACCTCTAGGGTTCACTTGTGCCTATCCCATGCATTCTTGCAGACTGTTACCATTATAGTGTGTAGTGGAACGTCGTTGTTCACTGAAATCTAGTGCTCTCAAAATGTTGTTCTGGTGCACTAGTGACGTCCGCAGGACAGCAGAATGAAAAATACTTTTTGTTCTACTGCAGTGCAGATGTCACACATAGTGTCCTCGAGCAGCAATCTGACAGTTAGTCTTATTTAAAAAAAAAGATGTAGTATTTTTTTTTTTGGAGTCAACAACGTTCCACTATACGCTATACAGAACAGTGCATGAGTACTAGTTAACAACAGGGCTGTTCTTTCACTTTGTTGGTACTATGATGACTGATTACCTCTTGAGCTGCGCTATCGAGGTAATCTGTCGTCACAGTACCAACTCGGTGAAAGAATAGCCCTGTTGTTAACTGGTACTCATGCACTGTCTTATATTTTGCCCACATCATCTTCACTGACAGGCTGTTCCAGGCATACAGCACTCTTTCTGTGAATAATTACTTCCTCACATCTCCCAAGTCCTCCATCCTCCAGCTTCATAGCATGTCCCCTTGTTCTTGAGCAGCTTTTTTTCTGAAAAATGCTTCCTTCTTGAACTTTATCCCCTTAAGGCATTTAAATGATTCCATCATATTCTCCCTCTTCCTCCTTTCCTCCAGGGTATACATATTGAAGTCATTCAGTCTCTCCTCACAGGGCTTGTGATGCACATCCTACACCATTTTGATTGCCCTCCTCTGGACTGCCTCTACTCTGTCTATGTCCTTCCAGAGATGTAGTCTCTAGAAGTGGACACAGTACCCTAGGTGAGGTCTCACCAGTGATCTATACAGCAGTAACACCACATCTCTCTCTTTCTACTGGTGATACCCCTCCCTATGCATCTTAGCATCCCACAAGCTCTCCCCTCTGCCTAGTCACTCTGTCTGGTCACCTTTAGGTCATCAGATATGATTACTCCCAGGTCCCTTTCTTGTTTGATGGTGCTTAATAATAACCCCCCCCCCATTTTCTACTTTGCCCCTGGGTTTCTGTGCCCCAGGTGCATAGTTTTGCACTACTTCGCATTGAAAACTAGCTACCACACCCTTAACCACTTCTCTAACTTTCCTAAATCGCTATTCATTTTACACACACACACACACACACACACACACACACACACACACACACACACACACACACACTGGAGTGTCTACCCTATTGCAAATATTAGTGTCAACTGCAAAGAAGCATACCTTCCATTCTAGCCCCTCTGCAATGTTGCTAATAAAGACATTGAAGGGAACCAGTCCCAGTACTGATCCTGTGGCACCCCTCTTGTCTCTCTCCCTTCCCCAGAGTGAGTGCCATTTACCACCACCCTCTGTCTCCCAACCAATTTCTCACCAAGTTTACCACCTCAGGACCCACTCCTAGGCTTTCCAGCTTGTTTACAAGTCTCCTATGTAGAACAGTGTAGAATGCCTTACTGAAATCTGGGTAGGCCACATTCACCACTCCACCCTGATCCAATTCACTGGTCACCCACTCAAAGAAATCTATCAGATTTGTTTGACATGATCTCCCCCCAGTGAATCCATGCTGTCTTGGGTCCTACCACCTCAGAACCCACTCCTAGGCTTCCCAGCTTGTTTACGAGTCTCCTATGTGGAACAGTGTAGAATGCCTTACTGAAATCTGGGTAGGCCACATTCACCACTCCACCCTGATCCAATTCACTGGTCACCCACTCAAAGAAATCTATCAGATTTGTTTGACATGGTCTCCCCCCAGTGAATCCATGCTGTCTTGGGTCCTAAAGGCCACTGGATTCCAGATATTCCACAATCCTTTCCTTCAGTTGTGATTCCATTACTTTCCCCACCATCAAAGTCAGGCTGACTGGCCTGTACTTGCCAGCCTCCTCTTTGCTTACACTTTTGTGAAGTGGGACTACATCTGCCCTCCTCCAGTCCTCTGGAACCATTCCCATATGTAGTGAGTGGTTGAACAGGGCTATCAGAGGTGCAGCCAGCACCTCCCTGAGCTGCCTTAATATCCTAGGTTGCACCCCGTCTGGCCCCATTGCCTTGTCCACTTTCTGTAAATGTATTAGTGTCTACCTTGTACATTTGCTCTGGGGTTCTTTTGTAGTTCTCTTTTCTCTCTACTTTGGGCTGCCCATGACCCAGACAAATAAGATCCCCTATAGGGTGGCTGGCTACCTCTCCCTGGGCTGAGATACAGATATGGCACACTAATGAGTCCAAATGAGGATGAAACAGGTGTCTGTGTCTGCTGTTCTCAACCTTTGCTGATTATATTGTGAGGCCTTCTGGCACCATGCCATTCTGCTTAAAGCTGAGCCAGTCCAAATTAATTCATGGGCATTTCCATTTGCATATGCTTTCCATAATGCTTTGCATTATTGGCGTATGTGCAATTTGTGTTTTCTTTAAAATGTTGCTCTATGACCGTATTCTCCAGGATAACTCATGCCCTAGTACATTTGCTCTGGAGTTCTTTTGTAGTGTTTACCTCCCTTCCTTTGATGCTCCTGTCCCTTATCATTGGTCCCTCTCCTTCCCCTTCCTCTGTGAACATTGAACAAAAGTACTTGTTCAAGCTGTCCACTTTTTCCTGGTCCCCCTCCACACACTGCCCTTCTTCCTAAGCCTTATTATCCCTTCCCCTGGTCTTTATATTTTTGTTTACATACCTGAAAAATTCCTTGTCCCCTTTCTGCACTGCCTGGGCTATTTTCTCCTCCGTCTGCACCTTTGCACCTCTAATTGCTTTTTTGGCCTCCATCTGTCTCTCCTGATACACCTCTCGATTTTCCTGTCTATGTGTCTCCTTATACCTCCTGAATGCTAACTTTTTTGATCTTACCATCCCAGCCACCTCTTTTGAGAAGCTCAGCCGTCTCTTTTTTCCCTCCTGCTTTTGCTTATTTATTTATTTCTTTATTTATTCTTTGTTAATTGGGTAATACCCACTAGGCACAACTGCCTGTTTTCAGGGGTGACCAGGCAGCTAACTTGTCTGATGCAGAGGATTGTTGTCTTCTCTGTCCCTCCTTTTGGATTTACCCACCATTCTGTCACTCCTCCCAAGTCCTCCACCCTGCCGAGCATCCCTGAGGCATTCCCACATCTTTTTAAAATCGGTCCTTCTAATGTCCAGGACCCTTGCCTTTGTGTGGTTTGATTCTGCTGCAGTACTTATGTAAGCCCCCCTTAAAGAAGGGGTTTATGCTCCCATTTTAGGCATCCCTTTCCCCCTCCTACCCCCCCCCAGGGCAAGGGAATTTGTTAGTGCTCTGGGGGATATTGGCTGTTGGATGCTTCAAGGTGCGAGCAGAGAGTAAGTTTTGGGAGTATATAATGGAGCAGACAGGAAGTCTTGGGGCCTTTCCATCCCTGGCATTAGGCTGGGGCTGGAGGGTGGTGGCTGGAGAAGCAGAGTTAGGTGGGCAAGTAAGGGAATTTGGCATTCTGGGTGGGACAGTGGGGGAAGGGACACCCCAAAGGTGTAGCTAGGGTGGCTCTGACAGCATCGTGGCAATGAGGAGCTGGGGAAATGGAGCTCCATGGGGGAAGTCTGGTTAGCCAGGTCCTGCGTTGCTGAGGGCAGGGAAAGTAGGTGGCCATGGAGGCCAGGAAAAGTAGGAGCTCTTAGAGACCCCTTCTAGTGCCACCAGGGCTGTGGTGGCAGTGGCAGGGTCCCCAAAGGAGGGAAGCTGGTGGCAGTGGCTCTCACTCATACCCAGTGTGGCAGGGTGGCTTGGGGGCAGAGGGAGTCAGAGGGCCTTTCACCCAAATATGGAGGCTGAATGGAGGGGCATATCCTACAGCACCAGCGCATACAGGCTGGGCAGGTCACAGGTCATAAAGATAGGCCTTGGAGGGTGGTCCTTGGCTGGAGTTTAATGCAAGCCCAGGAAGTTCTGAGGGGATGTGGGCCTGGCAGTGACTTCAGCAAAGAAGAAAAACGTGTCAGCTGGAAGCGGAGCAGATCTGGGCCACTATTTCTGTAAATGCAGGCTGTTCGGAGGGACCTGGGTGGTGGTAGTGCCGAGGGGACCTCTACAGTGGCAGGATAGCCAGAAGCAGAGGCTAGAGTACTGGAGCAGGGCCAGGTTTTGGGGCCACTGCACCAGTGGAGCCATGAAGATGAGAGGCTGAACAAAATGAGGGGGCAGGTGCTGAAAGGGTAGCACCAGTACAGAACCAAGCTTGAGTGGGTTACAGGGCCTGGGTCATAAGGAAAAATCCTGACACCCCTTGTAACATCGGCCAGCGCCCAGGGCTCCAGGTGGGGGAAGCAGCCCACTTTCCTGCACCGGAGTTGGGAGACGACCAGTGCCAGTGAGAGAGTAGGTAACCCAGCAGTACAGAGAAAAAAGGTGTGGCTTACCAGATCCAGATAGCCAGGAGATTGAGGTATCTGAGTTGGAAGTCCTTGGGTAAAGCATTCAAGATAGAGAGAGAGAGAGTAGAAGAATCCTTGCTTGTTTACTGCGTTGAAACCATTATGTATGCTACTCTAAATGTCCAAACAGTATGTCTGTAAAAAGTTTTGATTAGCCCCATGGAACTGCTTTATTTATTTGGACGAAGTATGCGACCCCTGCATTGCTGAAATCATTTGCTATGCAGGAGCTAAATAAAGAAGCTAGTTGGGATAAGAATAGCAGTAATGTGCTTTATTTAAACTGAGGGGAGGAGCTAAAGAAATGGAAACCTTTTTCCCCTTTCTTTGCAGCCAGATTAATTTCTCATAAGTTTGATTCCAGATGAAATTTCCACCCCACCCTTGAAGGGACCGAGGAGCTCTGGGGGCTTAACAAAGTTGGTTGACATGCAGTGTGAAGTTACTGATCCGGTGTGCCAGCATTTGGGGAGAATCCAGATTTGATGGATGAATTTTAGAGTGCACTCGTGATTGAAGATGACAGTAGGATAGGCCACATCTTTTCCTGCCTTGTATGAGAGTGCATTTGTCTCAGTGACTTACCACTTGAGGTGGCCCCCTCCTATATGTCCCCGGAAGATCTGTGAAATATATGCCCTTAGATGGGGGTCCAAGGGGTTACACTTACATTGAACCATACTGTATCAGGGACGGGCGAACTGGCTCTGCTGCACTTCTGAACCTCCCCAGACCTGGTCAACTTGGCTCTGACTGGGAAAACAGAGCCTTTCATGGCTCTGCCCAGGTTGCCAGGTTGGCTCGGTTCAGAAGTGCAGTCTGGTTCAGTCTGACACTTCACCATTGTTCTGTGCTTCAACTTCATGGCTCAGTTGCCTATTCCAATAAGCATTCTGTGACTGCTGTTCTCACAGTGTCCCGAATATCCAAATGATCTGCCAGTCTGTTCAGTCAGCAAAAAAAGTCTGTCTCCACTGAATGCTTCATCATCAGGACTTCGTGGCTCAGTTACCAAATCCAATAGGTGGCCAGTGGCCATGTTTTACACAATGTACTTAGTGTGCACAAGCACCATTGAATGGTCAGCAAATAATATAATTTTTACTTATTGAGACTAAAAACATGCCATTCTTTCCAACCATACTAGATATTGCGGAAGTCCATTTAGATACATGAACTGGTACACACCAAGAGGGAACTACAGGGCGTGCCAGCACTCATCGCTCTCAGTTTTTTATTTAAGCTCTCCTCAGTCTAGGGGCAGATACCGAAACAAGTACCTAACCAATTTAATTTCACCTGCATCTAATTATCTGTCTTCTTACAAACTAGTAACCTAAACACAAAGAGTTACTTTGGTGGACAATAACCCATAGACTGAAACAGTACTGCTGTGGTCAATTTTCCTCACAGGACTAGACTACTTAATTTGAATGAGCATCTCAGAACGAAAGAGATTAGGATTTTCTCTAATTATTCATTTTAAATAGCCTTTAATTGTCTACACAATTAGCCCCTTCTGAAATGCCTTCCTTCCAATCAATCAATCAATCAATTCAGTTTTATTGCATGGCCTTAAATAGCCTTCACAACAGTTATACAAATCAATACAAATAAAGTCCAGTCATACATATAAACATGTGTCTTACTACTTAACACACTTATAACAATCTTGCCCCCGAAGAGACTAAAGTGCACAAATCAATTCATTATGATAGAGATATTATACAATCCTAATCCTGTTCTTTATGTTTTTGATAGCAATAAAGTATTTTGCCAATCTATCCAATAACCACGGGTTTTCTGTGTATACTAAGCTAGTAGTCAATTCAGCCTTGTCCACCTGATAGATGTTGTTTATAAGGGGCTCAACCAGTGTGCTCGTTGCCTGGCATACCACCTGCAATCTCATAAACATGTAGTAAATCACCTTTCTCTATACCCACAGTCACAATTCGCAGTCAATATTTCAGGTTTTTTTATATCTGAGATCAAGTACTTTACTGGGAAACTGTTCGAAATTATACAGTGTAAAATTAGTTCTGAGTTTAGGGTCAATCAATATATCCAGATATGCTTTATATCCATGAAAGTAATTATTAGAAGCGAA
This sequence comes from Neoceratodus forsteri, assembly GCA_016271365.2. NCBI lineage: Eukaryota > Metazoa > Chordata > Ceratodontiformes > Ceratodontidae > Neoceratodus > Neoceratodus forsteri. The sequence continues at coordinate 573,977,955 of CM057449.1, read as the reverse complement.
CCATTTTGAGTGGTGTGTGCTAGTTATTTCATTCAAATCTTTTTTAGTCCACCAATTTGTGATCTTTTTTGAGATATATTTCTTATATTTCATACTTATTATTTCTTTGTCAACTGCTCTCTTCAAATGCATAATTTTATGCTTTTCCAGCTTTAGTAAGACAGAGTTTAGCTAAGACCCCATTTTGTAACCAAGTCCTTGCCAATACTCTTTCTCTAACAAACATTGTTTTACAAGTATAGAATCGTCTTGTCAAGTGTACCTGATCCAAAAGTTTCTTTCCCTTATTTCTAACGCAGCATTAATATAAATTAGCCCTAGTTCAGATCTGATATAGGCTGACAGGCAAGAATGCCCTACTCTTAATATATTTCTCAAATGTTTATATAATGGGCTCATTAATTTATTTAAGTAATTTATTTCCCAAATTTCACTACCGTGTAGTAGCTGAGTCTCAAACTTGGCCCTCACTGTCTGGATCAGGGGTCTAATAGTCATGCCCCCATATTTACTATTAAATCGTGTTAACCCAAATATAGTTTTTCCAGTTTTTCCATGAGCATATCCACATGGATATTCCAATGACAATTCTGTTGCATCATGACTCCAAGATACATATAATTGGATACTACTTCTATTTTATCTGGACCTATATACCAAGACACTTCACATTTCTTACTTCCAAAAATGATAGCTTTATTTTTGCTTATGTTGATTTTTAGATTTATTGTTATGGATTCTTTAAATAAGAAATTAAATTTATTCCACAACCTTTTTTTTTATAGAGACATGATTATAATGTCGTTGGCATACGCTAGTAGTGGGCAAGAGAAATTCCCAGTTTTTGGTGAATCTTGAGCAGCTTCAATGCTATGTTTTAACATTTTATCCAAGTAGACAGCAAAGTAAGTGGGCAAGCTCTCACCCTTGCCTAAGACCCTTATTACACTTGACTTGGCTAGATAATTTACCCCCATATCCCAATCTTATCCTCGCCCAAGTATTTATATATAATTGGGCCAATATGGCAACTAAACTGGAGTCAATACCTCTATCTATTAACATTTGCAAAGTATTCTCTAGGACACACTGTCAAAGGCGGTACTATAGTCTATAAAACTGTGTACAATTTCTGGCTCCTCAATTTTACATATTTTTCAATAAAGTGTTGTAATACAAAAATATTGTCAGTTGTAGAGTGGTGGGGTCTAAACACAGGCTGATATGGTGAAATACTCCCAGTTCTATCAACTTCCATTTATAGCCTAGTTAGTATAATTTTAGAAAATATTTTAAGGTTAATGTCTAACAGACTCATATGTCTGTACATTGTGGGATTATTTACAGGCTCTTTTTATGAATTGAGGCAATGCTTGCTCCCTTCCAAGAATCATGATAAGTGTTTACAATAATACATTTATTATAAAATAAAGTCAGAAATCGACACCATAGTGTGGCTTCTGCAATATATACTTCAGACGGTATTCAACTGGGGCCAGGAGCGTTTTGCCTTTTTAATGAATATATAGTCAAATATACTTCATCCCTTGTGATTGGACATAGAGGGTTGTTGTTCAGAATATTCTTTTCAGGTACTGTTTCCTCTCTGGGATCAAAATAGATCCCAGTAAAGTGTGACAACCATCTATTTTCAGGGAATATATGTATCAATATTCACTTTATGCTTATCAGTTCCTTTGGCAACCAGGATCCAGAATGATTTGGAATCTTTTTCTTGCACAGCTTTCAGCATCTTTGACCATTTGACCTCATAATATCCTTTTTTCTTCTCCAATATTAATTTTTTATATAACTTTCTTCTCTGATTTAACTGGGTGGCAGCGTGCTGATTTTTCAATCTATTATAACTTCTACAAAGTTTCCTAACCTCAGACTTTGCCTTTCTACAGTCTTTATCAAACCAGGTGTTCTTGCCCATTATACCTATCTTGTTTATAAGGCATTCTAATGCTTTTTTAATTCCCATGAGAAGGATACTAATGTGTTTAAAAAGCATATCTAAATAACAAAAGACTAATAATCTTCATTGATTGGGCTAATATGGAACCCAATGGAATCAGTGTAATATTATTTTGTGAATTCTGCCTCCATATGATTTTACTAGAGGCCCTAATTTCTGTAAAGGGGAGATTCTCTACATCCTGTGTTTCCTCTCTGACTTTTTTTGTTTCCAAAATAACTGGATGATCACTTTCTGCTCTAATATGCATTTCACATTTATTCCAAAATCTAAATGAGCCATACCAGAATGCAAAGCCAATCAAGGAAGCCCCTCTTGAAGACAAAAAAAGTGTATTCACCATCTTGATCCCCTTCATATCTCCCATTAAGGGGATATAAATTATTCTCTTTTAGTATTTCTATTAGTATTTTCCCAGCTTTATTTAGGATTTTATCTTTTGATTTCCTTGGGATCAAGTGATCTGATGGGCATGCACAGAGAAAAAATGGGTGTTCTATAAGATGATCAAAGGGACCAATATGTGCATTCAGATCTCCTAAGACAAGTAGTTCTACTGCTGTGAATACCTGTTGGACCTCCTCTATGAGTCCAGCTAATTCATACCACACTGTCTAAGCATAGTAAATGGATATTTCAGGGGGAACATAGCAATTGAATACAGCTATTTCATAATTCTCATCTTTAAGTAAAACCACTAAACAGTTTATGGTGGATTTCCAAAATGCCATTTTATATGAGGATCATATTTTAACCAAGTTAAGAATCCATCCAGAACATCTACCAGTTCCTGAAACTTTAGATCCCGGGACATGATAACATTCATAACCATTTAGACTTATAGCAGTATCCATGTGCCATGTTTCCTGTAAACAAATAATCTCAAACCCTAACAAGAAGCTAGTACAATCTTGGTCAGCCAGCATATTCTGCCAGCTGGCTATATTCCATGTAATATACCGAGTTCCAAAAAGTGTGTCACTACCAGTGGTTATAATGTTAGCATCATTTATACATTGCCATTCTTCATTATACCCCGCTAACAACAAAAATCTGTTTACTAAGGGCAAGCACACACTATCTTCATTTAGGTCATGTGCTATATTGCCCAAATTAGTACCAACTAAGTCTATTGGATCCACAAGGTAGAGGCCCAAATGAACCTATTTAGCTGCTTGCAATAACATTTGGTCAGCTAACCTTTCATTCATACCATAATGTCAATCTGACTTCCTTCATGCACCTGCTTAGCACTCATGAATCCCATGCTTTCCACTGGGACTGCCAAAAAATTTGTCAATGGGTCCTTAATTGCCTGTGATATTTTCAAATCAGATTCTTATTCATGTTGGCTCACACCAAAGAGAGTCAAAATTTTACATTTGTCCATCCTTGAGTTATTCTCTGTTATCTTATTCAATTTTCTTCTATTTGAATATAAAAGTATCACTTCATTATTCTGTAATGTTTCTCTGTTGATCCATACACAATTGGCAGTTCTGGGAGATGCAAAACAAAATACCAATAATGGTCTCTGAGCTAATTGACAGATTTCTAATTTCAACAACATTTTCTTCTGCCACTTCAATGTCCATTTCTCTATTCAGATATTCCAGGACATGGTATTCCAAGTTTGCTGATCCAAACTGCTCCCAATCCAATAGGCAATACAGTCTGATTATGGGTAAACTATCAAGATTTCTACATGTATGTTAATAAAAGATTAACATAAGGCTGTTAGAATGTTTGCAGCCAATCAGAAAGCTCTATTTTTCAGACCCTTTTTAGAATATGTGTTATATTTCCTCCTTTTGTTTTCTTAATCTCAGTTCTTTCTGAAATTGTAGCTACAGGATTTTCCTGCAGGGAATCCCTGCCACATCCCAACTCGTGGTTCAGTTCCTTGATCTTTTGTTCTAACATCGCTAACTGTGTTATTAAATTATTATGTACTACTGAATCTGGTTCACTATCAAGAGCTGTTGATGTTCCCTTTTTTGGTTCAGTTTGAATCTCTCCATTCATGTGGCATAGTATCTTGTGCCAAGTTATTGTTAATTGTGAGAGGTTTTTTTACTATTCTGTTCTTTATCTTCTTCTTATTCCCCTTCTTACTTCTTTTCTTTTTAATATTTCTTTTACTCAGAGGGGTATCTGGTATTTCAATCACACTAAAGTCTTGCCTCAATTGACTATTATCAGGGCTAATTGATTTTGTTTTTTCTATTTCTTCATTATCTGGTATTAATTGTCACTGCTCTAACTTCATAAGGATCTGGTTAATCTTTGCTTCATTATGAGCAATATGTAATCTCATATCCTCCATTAGATCTTTATTGATAGCCAATTGCTCCATTTAGGATTCTTAAGCAGCAGAATTAATTCATCACTTAAGCAAGTGGGAATACAATTGCCAATTGTTTGGTCAGTGGTCACTCTCTCATCAGTCCTTATTGCACCACAATGTCCACAATGCCTTGAATAATTAATATTTTCCTCTAGATATCTGAGACCATTTATTGTATGTTATAAGTCCTCAAACACATCTTTTATTATAACTTTATTATTTTGAGTCATTAGAGGTATACTGTTATGCTCGTCAGTATTCTCAGATGTAAAACTATTATTCCAGAGTTTAGGAGATCTTTCTAGACTGCTTATGTTACTATCATTTTCCCCTCCATTGTCTGCATTATCTCTTTTATCTTTATAGTTCTATGCACATCCAGGATGAGTATTCCCGATAATATAATGTTCAGACTTGTCTGACAAGTTCGACACCACTGATATATTCAATTCTTGTGCCCGACCTGAGACAGCACTCGCCATTATACTCCCACTTGGTGTGAAGGTTTTATTATTATTAATTACTAAATGGTAAGTAATTTTTGTTTGTCTGCTGATTGTCCTGACACCCTTTGGTAAAGGCTCCTGTAATGGGGAGGGCTTACTGTTGTTTAATATTTGTAGCCTAGTATTTACCATCCTGAAAGAAGACTGTTTAGTTCAGGAAAATTAGGTACTTGCATGGTAGGCAAAGTAACTTGGTTTGTAATTTATAAGGTCTACAAGTCCTATGAGGCCTAGCTTAATTAATAACCATTTTAGTAGTGACCAGTAAAACACAGGGCACTATATTAATTAAGTAGTATGAGAATAAAAAACCCAGTCACTTTAATACTGCACATAGTGTAAGCAGACACCCTGCTCCACCTGTACCAGCTACACTACTAACTAGGATTATTTAACTGCACTGATTTGCCACAAGAGTACATATATGTTCTGGGAATTGCTAGTTTCAATCAGAATAAAAAGATATCTTAAATTCAGGGAGGCTAAACTATTGCACCACAGTATTTAAATAAGTATTGCATCACAATATTACATGTTCTCAGTTATGCATACAATTTTAAAACAATTTTAAAACATTAAGATATATATCACTCTCTAAAACACTGTGTTCCACACAGAGCAAAAACTGTCAAGCTCAGACATTAATTATTATGACAAAGGAAATGTAGATCTTCACTTCTCACCAACATTTGTCAAAAGACTACTTCAAGGAAGAAAATGAGGGGAAATGTTCCGTGTTCTAGGCACAGGGAGAAAGGGGAGAGGAAATGTCCCTCGGGTTACAGTGTTCTAGTTCAATAAGTCCCATAGGTAAAATACTGCCCTCTCTTCCTTGTTTTCTTTTTTCCTTCTTTAACAGAGCCAACAAACATCACCCCAGACTTTTCTCTCCACTTGCAGCTTTCCCTTTTAACTTTTATGACTGCCTTCCAGGGTGGTATGAGCCTCTGTACACCAGATCTGATCCATTCACTGGAGGGCTGTTTAGATGCTGTCACTCTTAAAGGGAAAAAGGAGAAAGAAACAGGTATAGTAAAATCTTAGTCCATAGTAATTCACTATTGTAGTGTCTAGGGTAGTCAAGTACAACACTCTATCTCCAAAAAGGCTAATATAATTAACTAATTTACAACTTTACAATATGCTCAGACTTAAACATCCACCAACATCAAGATATGGGCTACTTACTGCATGTTGTGAGACTGATTGCAGTTAAATATTCCAATCCGTCGTAACACCATCGAGATCTTTAAGTGGCGTATGCCAGGAATATACACTATGAAAGCAATAAATACAACCAATCATATTGCATCATTTTTGCGTACATCTCTACTCTCAAATGCTTAAAGGAGAGTAGAAATAAGAAAGCAAAACTATTTCTAATAATGTAAACTTTGGCAGATATGAGTTCTGTACATCTATTTCCCCATGCAGCCACGTGGTTGGCAGAGATTGGTGATCTGCCTCACAAACATCGGCACATGTCTCTTGTAGGGTATAGTCACATGGTCACCAGGTTAGAAGTGAATGAAATTTAAACATAAAAACCTTTTTATAAAGAAAAAAAAAAGAATTATCAATCTACTCCAGTCAGAAACCCATCTAAAAGTCCATAATCTAAAATATATAACTTCCAATAACAGTTAAAAAAGAGAAAGGAGACAAAGCATAACCATATGTAATTTTGATATCTATAAAATACAGTTTGAATTCCTCTGATGGCAGCTTTTCTCGTTCTCCTTGTCTTCAATGGTAGCTGAAACAATCAAGGGGTTTAACAAATAAGCAATGTGGTTTTCATCAAACTGCAAGTTGGCTTTCCTCCATCATTGCTCATGTTCCGCAGCACTTCCCCCACAGCCTCTCTGGGGAAGGCTACCCCTCCGTCAGCACTCCGGCCCTATGGGAGAGAAAGAGAGGATGACAGCAGAGGGCACACAAAATCTAGCCACACAAGATGGCCTGGAAAATGCTGCAACAATTAGACAGGTATGGTTTTAACAAACAGTGGCATACCTTTTCTAAATATTAAAAAGCCTTGTGCAGACTAACTCCTCCTCAGCTAGTCAACATGCAGTGGCTCCCCCTCTCCATTTCAGTCCATGAGTCAAGGTGTGGGCCAGTGTACAACTGTCTGTCCAGGCATTGCAGGCCTAGCAGATTGGAAGTGATCCCTTCCAATCACAGAATGTTACCAAAGAATATACATTTTAAACAGTGTTCCTTCCCAAAGTGTTTTCACAAAACTTAGGAGGAACATCACAAAAGTTTGCCACACTTGGGCTCTTGTGAGTTTTTGGAAAGAGTTATATATTTTCACTAAAGAAAATACAGTCAGCAGAGTGCAGATGTTGCAACAGAGCACTCCACAGAAAAAAAATGAAATTTGTCATTAGAAAGTGAGAGAGAGTAGAGAGCTAACCACAGAATGATACAGGAGAATATGCATTTTAAACAGTGTTCCTTCCCAGATTGTTTCCATGAAACTTAGAAGGAGCTTCACAAATGTTTGCCACACTCGAGCTCTTGCGAGTTTTTGGAAAGAGTTATATATTTTCACTAAAGAAAATACAATCAGCAGAGTGCAGACGTTGCAATAGAGTACTCCACGGAAAAAAAATGAAATTTGTCATTAGAAAGTGAGAGAGAGTAGAGAGATAACCACAGAATGTTACAAGAGAATATGCATTTTAAACAGTGTTCCCTCCCAGACTTTTTCCATGAAACTTAGGAAGAACTTCATAAACGTTTGCCACACTCGAGCTCTTGCGAGTTTTTGGAAAGAGAAACATTTACGATGACAAAAATACAATCAGCAGAGTGCAGATGCTGCAGCAGAGTAATCTACAGATAAAAGTGAAATTTGTCATAAGTGAGAGAAAGAAAAGAGAGAGAGAGAGAGAGAGACCAGCAAATTCAATGGCAGACAACATCAGGGTGCAGAGTTTACAATTCATCAGAGTAAATCAGAGTAAATCAGAACCTTTTGGAAGAAAATCAGAGTCGAAATCAGAACTGGGTCACAGCCAGGTCACTCATCCCTACACTGTACGGTGATCACTGGTCCCCAGGTGGCCACACACTGTGACATCTGCAGCACAGTCCCCACTGGTGAGTACATGGTCCAGTATTTCCCCCACATAAGTGGGGTCTTTTACTAGTTGCCTGAGGAATGTCCGCAGCGGGGATTCCAGGATGTCCCTGCTCCTACCTGAAGCTGCGGCTGGAATATTGTAATCTACATCCACCTCTCCCTTGTTTGCCATCTTTTGGATGATTTCCACTAGAACATTATCATACCCCCCACCGCCCACAGCCCCCCCCCCGTGTTGTCGGTCTATAGATTACGTTAGTGCAAATGGTGGCTCCCTTATCTGTTTCTAGGGTGACCCACAGTACCGGCACCCCTTCCTGATTTATCTGTATCTTAGTAGCCTTTATGCTATCTCTCACAAAAAGAGCCACTCCCCCCCCTTTCTTTCTAAATCTGTCTTTGTGAACAGAGTGTAGTCTTGTATGTCTATATCCCAGTCTCCAAGTCATAGTTTCCATTGCACCATGACTTGATAATGGTGACAATATCCAGGTCAGCCTCTGCTATTATGGCCTCTAAGCCCTGGATTTTGTTTCCCAGACTTCAAGCATTTGCACACATGGCCTTCCATAGTGTGCTACTCCTCTGTTTGTCATCATCTCCTGTCCCCTTTTGCCTTTTAACCTTACCCTTCAGTCCCATCTTTCTTCAATTCTACCACTTTGTTTCCTTTTTTTGTTGGGTACACACAGAACTGGATTCCACAGAATTATTAATTGAAACTTTCTGTCGGACATATAAACCTGCTCTGATAGCACCTCTCAACTTTCAATGACATGAAGCCTGTCTTCTGGTAGTTATCTGTATTGGATTAAATTGCTTCCTCTGCACTCCACCTTTGATAAGCAATCTAGGATCCACAAACACTTATAAATATTCTGAAATGCTGGTTAGTTTTCTCTGCATCTAAAATAAATATTGGTTAAAGTACTGTACAGGCTTGGTAAACAGGAGACACAAGTTAATATCCTTGCAGAATCACTGAAAGGGACACTGTCAGCTTTGCCCCTCATTTTTGTCCAGTATTTGAGCAGTGTGCCTCCATGCACATAATCATCACATTGGCTGTCTAGAAGACCCCTTTGTATATGCCAAAATCAATAAGTCTTACCCATTTTTCATATTTTTGTAGTATACTCCTTTCCAGAGATCTGACATAAAGTGAGCCAACCACTTTCCACATACCTATACTAAAAAGCTGCCAGTAGGGTGCGTTTTGTTATGCAGAATGACATTTGCTGTATTACAATCAAAAATGAGCACTGATAGTGCTAGTAAAAACATTTCAAAACCAATGACTGAATCCCTCACAAATGCAGCAGCTCCCAGAGCACGGATCTCACGCATGCACAGAAGCACCCTGCTGTTGCGCATGAGCGGGATTTGGTCACCAGTTTTAAAATGTATTTACTAGCACTATCAGTGCTTGTATTTGATTCTAATACAGCAAATGTCATTCTGCATGACAAAATGCACCATATGGGCAGCTTTTTAGTATAGTCATGCAGAAAGTTGCACTTCGTGCCTGCGCTCCATTTGAGACTCGCGTTCTCGGAATGCATACACTTCCGGTGGTTGGCTCACTTTATGTCGGTCTGCTATAAAGGAATATACTACAAAAATATGACAAATGGATAAGATTTATTGATTTTGGCATACACAGGTGTCTTCTAGACAGCAAATGTGACGATTATGTGCCTGGAGGCATAGTGCTCAAATATTGGACAAAAATGAGGGGCAAAGCTGACAGTACCCTGTGAGATCATGAGCAAGTCTCTTCTTATTACTTGTGTTCACCTAGCTGTAAAACAGGTAGATGCAATGACATGTTAAAAATGTAATTCTGCACCTCAGCTGGGCTATAGACATGGGTAAATGCCCTGTAAAAAAAAATCTTCTCCCCAGCCTGACAGCACAGCAGCAAGGTGTCTGTCTGCTGCTTCGACATCCCGGGTTTGGGGATGGACTTGGGAGTCAGAGGGCAGCCAGGGGGAGAAGGATTGAGCATCTCAGGGACTGCTGCCCTTCTCCGGGAGCGGGGGAGAGTGTCTGGCACAATGCGGACCTCTGGCAGAGGCTGGGGTACTGCCTCAGCTGGCACCACACATTAGGGGGTGGGGTGGACATTGGCATCATTGCATGTCCAGGCCCCCAGGGAAAAAACTGCAGTAAAAAAATGACGGCCACTAATGACGGCCCTCCGCTTCCACTTAGTCAATGGTACACTGGGGGATCTTGCTCCCGTGACCCCACCCTGAGGGACAAGCCAGGGCTAAAGTATCATGTTTCCTGGGAGGTGGTACCTGCCAGGTGGCCCCACCGGGGGGGGTAAGCCTGGGGATGGGAGGGCTGTGAGAGGAGCTGGGGACCATAACCCCTGCAGGGGGAGAAGTAGCTGGGGAAAAAAAATCTCATATTTGATGCAAAGAAATCAAATCTCAGTCTATTTTTACTTTGTTCATTCCTTCAGCCATGACAGGATAATATCCCTGGTGGTCAGTGCTTCTGCTGAGCAGCCTGTTATAATTGCCTGGAGCAAAAGCACCAAAGTTTCAGTTCAAGTAATCTGAAGTTTACATTAATTTTCTTTTAAACAGAAAGGGACACAGATTAAGAATTAATGAAAAACTTGTATGAAAAGTTTTCTAATATTAGGGCCATTTTGGTTCAATTTCTTCAACATTAATAATTATCAAGTGGAAGGCTGAGTCAGTGTGATGTTAAGAGCTGTTCCTTTAGGGCACAAGTAAACAGTATAATGCCGCAGTGCCACAAACACTGAATAGTATATCAAGGCATTTCTGTCAGTTTGTTTTTAAATGTGCATGCCTTCTCTGTGTGAAAATGAAAGGGGCAAGACTGACTTTCCTGGCAGAAAAAAAAACATGTCCCTTCAATCATTTTCAGTAATAATTCATGAACATGAAACATTTCACTCTGAGGATTAATCAACAGTAGCTCATTATTTTGTCTTTTTTCTGCTGATTACTGTCTTAGTCAATTCAACCATAGACATGCATTTGCAAAAACTAGAATGTTTCTCCTCAGCAGGACTCAAGCAGTGAACAAATAATGGCATCTCAGAACAGATGATCTTTCTGGAAGCCAGTACCAACTAGTGTTCAGACAACAGACCTTTAGGATCCTGTTCTAAAGCTCACTATGCCTGTACATACAGCAAGTTCTGGCAGAGCCATAATGGCTGCAAATGCAACAGTACTCATAAAATGTGACCGACATAAACTGCTTAGAAGTTATAAAAGGAGAAAGAGTTACTATAATCCAGATTGTTCACTGTTGTACTGGGGACATTGTAAATTATTGTTGGACAGCCTGGGATTTTAAAACTTGTTAGTAGGGTTGGGAGGGAGGGTAGTTTGATTTTGTGTTGTGTGCATGTAGAGTGTGATTGGGTGAATGTGATAGTGAGGAAGTAAATTATTTTAAGTAGTTAATCGAAAATTGAAGTGTGGGGTGGGTTATTTATTTATTGAGAATAGCTGTATTTCTTAATATCAGAGTGGGAAGTTTAATAGCTGCATGATGTGTTGGTCAAGATCAGCTCCCTTGATCAAGTATTACTCCCCCTCCAGGCTCCATGATCTCCAACCATTTGAATGCCCTCTATTAACAACTGAAGTTTACAGGCACTGTAGAGTGCTTGGAATATCTTGAAGGGGAGGAAACTGAGATCTGCAGAGTCTGGCGCTGGGAGTACAGTAGAGGGAGGCAGATTGGGGTGGTGGGGATGAGGAGGCCCCCTGAGGAGAAATGGGCCCAGGAAAGGGGTCCTCCCCTACCTGGTCTCCATACCCAAGGGCTCCACAGTTAGTGGGAATGTCAGTGGACCAGCCTCATTTAAGTGTCAGTGGCTCAATAGGTAGCACACTCGCCTCTGAGGCCGGGAGATCAGAGGGCTGTGGGTTCAGTTCCCACATCTGGCACTTGGGTTAATATCCCAGTACTGACACTTTAGTGCTGCATGAGAGGGGTGCTGCACTTCTGAGGTGCCGTCTTTTGGATGAGACATTAAACCGAGGTCCCAAATGCCTGGATTGTTGGTAGTTCAGGTGGATGTTAAAGATTCCATGGCACTTATTGAAAAAGAGTAGAGGAATTTTTTATTGGAAAACAAAATAAGAAAACAAAAACTCAAGACAAATTACGAAAGTCACACATCATAATACATAAAGGCAATGAGCAGAAAATAAAAATCACCATATCCTCTATACAGGTGAAAACAGAAGCAGAAAAAACAACAAAAAACTAGTATGGAAACGAAGTCCCCCACCATACACCCCTTCAGAAAACCTCTTTCAAGTAACCCCTTCAAATAAAATTAAAGGTAACGCTCTCCACCAAAATGCCACTAAAGGTGCAGGTAAAGTCTTTTTTTCTGAACAGTAAATACTAGAAATTTCCCTCCTGATGTGTTCCCTGAGATCAGTCAAGGAAACTATTTTTTGTTGCAACACAAACAAACATCGGTTGTGCCAGATACACCATTTGCAGACTGCAAACAGAACCCGCAATGTTCCAGGAAAAAAAATGTTCCAACCAGGTCCAAATTCCCCATAAACTAACTCGGAATATGTTAAGCAGAGAACATAGGTAAACCCCATGACTGACTCAGCTGAGTCCATATTGGGGCAATATACGGACAATCAAAAAATAAGTGTGACATAGATTCAAGCGTACATATACATGTGTCCCGAACACAGTACCGTTCTGATAATTGCTTAAGCACCTGGTTTCCCTTAACAATTAATTTATTGTGACAACACAACCACAGGGTATCCCACATCTTCTCCGGAATCCTGCTTTCCAATAATTGTTTTGTTAAACAGTGAGTATCACAGGGTACAGCAAAACAGGGCGACACCAAGAACATGGTTTGCAGTATGGAGGAGTATAAGCACTTTCTATGCTGTAGCAAATCTATGTCATAAGACACTTTCCATAATTTAACTTTTTTAAAGATTTCAATGAGGTATCCAGACATCCCGGTTGGAATTCTGGTAAAGGGTTTCCACACAGGAGCTTGCCATTTATCCAAAAAATACTGAGACTGGGAAGAAAAGCTAAGGGCCCAACAATCCGTCTGGTTAACTATACTTGGAAAAATATTAGCATGCACAAAAATGGAAAAATAAAACAGCACCAGGTTTACTATCTGAAGACCGCCCTGTTTAATAGGCCAGTAAGTGATTGATTTGTTCACAGGGTTCAGTCTACTACCCCAAAGCAACTGGAAAAATAAATTATAGAGACAAGCCTCAAGATAAAAGAGAAGGGGAAAAATATAGCTAACCAATAAACATACAGGCAAAATGCAAGTTTTAAGCAGAAAAATCTGTTTTTTGCGGGCCATAGGGAACCACTTCCAGCAGACAATTTTGGATTCAGCTATGTCCATAGCTGAAATCCAGTTACATGCCGCTGCATCAGGTGGGCCAAAAATAACCCCCAAAATACAAATTTTCTGAGAGTGAATACTTATCCCTCCAATATCCGGAGATATCGTGTGTGAGGGAAGATGGACTGCACAACCCACACTCTTCTGAGTATATAACTCAGATCCAGAAATTAGGGAGAAGGAATGGATGATCTCAATTGCGCTGTCCCCGGATGCGTGATCTGCTACTAGAATGCAAATGTCATCTGCATAGGCAAGAGCACTGGGAAATACTAGATCTGGTGTGACAGAGATATGTCTAATGGTCCCCTTCCCATTCAATTTCCAGAGCAGAGGATCAATAGAAAAGATGTACAACAGGGGACTTAAAGGACATCCCTGGCTTACCCCTCTCTTGATAGGGATATGGGGGCCTCGCAATCCGTTAACCAACGTCGTTGTGCAGGCAGACCGATACAAGATTTTAATCCAGCTCAGTAAATCCACAGGAACCCCATACTTTGCCAACACTGAAAATAAATAACTATGTGGAACCCAGTCAAAAGCCTTAGTCTGGTCCAAACTAAGAACATAGTCTTGAGTGGCACTCCCATCAAATACTTCCCACAAAATTTTCAAATTGGAGAGCATGGAATGACTTGGAATTGCACAAGTCTGCATAGAATAAATTACCTGGGCAGCCATCTGTGAGAGTCTATTGGAGACAATTTTACACAAGATCTTCCAATCGGAATTTAACAAACTAATAGGACGCCAGTTGTCCAACTTATCTTTATCATTTTTCTGTTTATATAAAAAAAAAATCAAATAACTATCAGAAAATGCAAGGGGAATAGGCAAGAGGCCTTGTAAGATGACATTATATTCCTTCGTTAAATATGGTAACAACAAGGTTTTAGCTTTTTTATAAAATTCATTGGGAATGCCATCAGGACCAGGGGTGACGGTAGTTTTCAAATGGCTAATAACCGAGTCCACTTCAGCATTAGTAATGGGCTGACTTGAAACCTTAATACACTCCAGGGACAAGGTAGGAACCTCTAAGGAACCCAAAAATCCGTCCCAGGCATTTGGCTCATACGCATGCCCATATAAAGACCGAGCATGGAATGAAACCTCCTCCAAAATGCTCTGATTATCAGTAATCTGGGTACCATAATGGGAGACCAAAGAGGGCATGTATTTAGACGCAACCTGTTGGTGGCTGCTATCATAGGGATTAACTACTTTAGCAGATCCCTTTCTCCCATACTTTTGTTCAAGAAATAGTGATGTCATCCTCTCATACTGAGAGGAATGCATCTCAGTTTTAACCTGCCGGATCTGTGCCGAATAATCCAGGCCCCATTCAGTTTGCCAAGACAGTAGTCTTTGTAATTGGCTCTGGCACTTAAGGTACTGGAAATAGCGATCCGAAGATTTTTGTTTAGAAACTCGTTTACAAAATTGTTTAATAACAGATTTAGTATCCTGCCACCAAAAGGTTGGGTTATCATATAATTCAGATACTGAAACCTTGTCTTGGAGAAGCCCATACAAGTCCTGCCACCCACCTTCCTCCCCCAAAACAGATATATTCATCTTCCAGAATGTATGAGTCACAGGTTTGTTACTGGGACAACCGATGTGCAACAGTAACACACAATGATCCGAAAACTCACATGGTAGAACCGAATACTGTACATTAGCCAACCAATGAGAAAGAAAAAAGTAATCAATCCATGTGGAAAATCTACCCCAGTGAAAAGTGTGTTCCAGCAGAATTACACCAAAAGAAGCCCCATCCCGTAAGTCAGCAGTAACATACAAAGTATTAAGGAAGTTAGAATCGGAATATAATTTTTGGGTAATTCCAGTTTTATCAGACAAGGCCAAAATACAGTTAAAATTCCCTCCAAAAATAATCGATTTGGATGAATGGAGAAATGGCTGGATAAGTTTTAACGTCTGAATCCACTGAGTTTTAACTTGAGGGTTATAAATATTAATAAACCGCCATTCTTGTTGGTGGAGAATGACATCTAAGATAAGCACCCGACCCCGAATTAAATCAGTTAGTCTGGTAACATGAATGTCCACCCCCTTTAACAGTATTCCTACTCTGGAATACACATCCTCAGCCAAAGACCAAAAGGACAGACCATTCCTCCAATCCCTGGAGGCCTGCCCGATCTCTCTCAAAGAATGGAGCCTAGTGTCCTGTAAAAAAATAATATGTAAAGGCAAGGACAAAAGGAAGGTAAAAATAGCCCGTCGTCGTTTAACATTTTTAACGTTATTAGCATTTAAGCTACCAAAAGATAAGACATCCCCCATATCAGACATAGGTCAAATCAAGATTTTTTCCTACCTCGACCCTTGCCTGGAGATTTCAACTTACAATGTTTTTTCTTATTAAGCTGGATGTCCCCAGAAACCTGCTCAGAATCAGTCAACATCTCAACCTGGGGAGATGCAACAGAGGAGGCATCCGAATCTTCCTCAGTATCCACTGCATGCTTACGTTTATTTAAAACAGCAAACCATTTTTTACTACCACATCAGCGGGAGGAGAGACAGATAGCAGGGGAACTCCTTTCAGAAGAGAGCTCCTTGTCATCTTCCTGTTCCCCATCGGGACCCAATCTGTATCAACAGGAGGTGGCATATCTTCTTTAACACAGGGTAGAGCCGAAGTGCTAGGAGCCGGAGGCTGCTCTTCGGCAACCTCTGGGGTAGAGGCCGTATCAGGAGGTAGTAAACCCAATTCCCCAGATTCTAAGTCCGGACTAGACATGGGTACTGTCAGGGGTGGTGGTTCCAACCCCGGGTCAATCCGTGAAGAAGGAGGAGCGGGGGGGAGGGGACCACTGCAGAAGCAAAAGGCCGAAACTGGGGCCTAGCCTGAGCAGATCTTTGGGCCTGAGTTATGGTCTCATTCTGAGAATCAGTAGGCCTCGCTGGATCACTATGGGAAGCCCATGGACAATTTTTAAAGGAGTGGGAGGTTTCGTCACACAAATTGCAATAAGATGGGTGGGGGCAATTCAGACTCACATAGCCAGAACCCAAACATGAGGAGCATTTAAGTTGGTCACAAGCACTGCTTAGATGGGTATGGGCTCCACACCAAAAACAAGATTTGGATTGTCCTGGGTAGAATACAAAACCCCTATCCCTACCTAAATAAAAACAACTTGGTAAGTGCTGTATACTCCCATTAACAATAGGTAATTTTACCTGCAGCTTCCACCCCCTGTCCAAAAAAACTCAGAGTCAATGATGGGATCAGGTAAACCCAACACTGTGCATTTAGTAGAAAACCACTGTACAATGTCCTCTATTGCCACCCCCTCATTTTAAAACAAAACAGTAACATTCTTAATAGTCAGTTTCGTAAGGGGAATAGCAAAAAAAGGGGACCACAATGGGGTATGACGGACAGCCTGATAACAATGTCAAAAAGTATCTAACCCTAAGGCAGTTTTAAAGCTGACATCAAAATAATTATCACCAGACATATGGATTAAGGCATATATCTCAGAGGGAGCAAATTGCAAACTAGATTTAATCAATGTTTTCCCCACATAGAGACAATCTGGAAATGTGTCCAGCCTACCCATATAACGAAGCCGGACAGCATTACGCCACTTGGCCTGCTCAGGGGGGGAATGAAATAAGCCGGCAAAAGTTTTAGGCCACTGAGGGCCAACAGATGGTCCAGGCGCTGAAGTGGCAAAGTCAGAGTTCATACCCCCGATGGAAGCATTCGTAGATGGAGGCCTAGTGGTTGTACCAAGCACATCTGCCTGAAGAGGGCTTCCCCCAGTCCCCACCATGTCAATAGGAGACGTATGAGGCAAAGGCAAATGAGCAACCACAGTGGGTAAAATAGGAGCCTTAGGCACATCTCCAACACTACTCCTTGGCAGAAAAGTAGGCAGATTTTCATGCTGCAATGTCCCCTGTTCATAGCCCTGTGCCCTCCCAGCCTGCCAGGATGTGGGGCTGGAAAAGACTGAAGCCCGAGGGGACCTCTAGAGGGTCTGTAATATCCAGGAAGTCACCTTTAGGAGTGGGGCCAGGTCGTGCAGGGGAGGTCCAGGAATCATCCAATGGGGACTTCTCCCACCCTGCACCCTGAAGAGCTGCAGCAATAGTTAGCCCTGAGGCAGACAGGTGGGAGTCAAACCCACAACCAGGGGGGCTATGTAAGGCAGGACTCGCCTTGACTTGCTGGTGGGATCACATTACTCCACTCTTAGTAACCGTGACATGTGCAGTACCTGCTTGTTGTGCAGTCGCCTCTCCCGAAAGTATTGTAGCAACTGTCTGTAGAATAGCCACCCCGAAGTGAAAAGCACTCTCCATCCTGTCGTGCTCCATACCTGGAGGCAAAGCACCTGGTCCTGCTGCCGGTCTGGAGGAGCCGAGGGGAGACTCCTGGCACTCGCGAAACCACAAAACACTGCCAGTCTCCCCTGCTCCCAATAGCCCAGAGACCCCGTGTAGCGGTGCCCCGACTGCTTCCGCATTCTCTCCCAGCTCCAGAATGCACTGCAACGTCCTGTCAGACCACGTCATGCCGTGGCTGATAGGACTCGATGGAGCCGGGCAAAGCAAAGCCCCGTCTGAAGACTCCATGTGGGAAGCCTGCCCACAAGCTGCTGAAATCTCAAAAGAAGCAGCCAAATCCTTTGTAGAAAGCAAATCCTGTTGTGCCTTTTCTCCGGTTTCACTGCTATCTTCCTCTGAACCTGAGGTAAGGGAATGATCCGTAAATAGAACTCCTTCTGTGTCCCGCCATAGCGGAGCTTCTCCTGGTAGCCCTCTGGGTCTGTCACCAATGGTCTCCAGTGGAACAGAGATAGGGAGGGAGACCAACTCCCCTATCTCCAAGACATCCTCCTGCTCTGATTCTGAGCACCAAGTGGCCATCTCGACGGCCAGTCCCCCTACTGGCCACAATGCAGCAGCAGAGTAGGGGAATTTCCCCAGTGTCCTGGCCAAATTTCCCTCATTCGCTAAAAATACCACCAACAGCTTAATCTGGTTCAAGGTCAGTTGGCATTCATCTGTATCCCCCCTCCCCCCGGGTCGTGCCTGAAAATAGGCAGGATTTGTCTAGTGCACTTACCCGGTCAACAAAAACTAAATAAATAAAATAAAATTTGCCTATCCCTCTTGAGTGGTGTGCAATGCAGATCTATTAAGAACAAGACAGTAATTATTGCTGATCTTGTTGGAACATCAGATCTGGCTTGCATCAATGAGACCTGGCTGGATGAAAGTGCCGGTCCTGTGTTGGAATCAACTGGGCACTCAGTGATATACCGCACAAGAGTGGATCATGGAGGGGGAGGAGTGGCAATATGTTATAAATCAGACCTGAATCTCACAGCCTTCCTGGTGGGAACAATGAGATCCTTTGAATCTGTGGCACTTCGAGGATTTGCAGGTGTAGGTTGCAGGATCCTTCTCATCTACCAGCCTTCGGGGAATGGGAAGGAATTCCTGCAGAAGTTGTGGACTTTGTCATCAGTCTGGTGGTGGAGTCTCCCAGATGGATTATTCTGGTGGACTTCAATGTCTGGATCGATGAAGAACTCTCTAATTTTGGACAGGACTTACTCCATCTTATGTGTTTGTTGGGCCTAACACAGGCTGTTACTTTTGCCACCAACATTCATGGCCATTCATTGGCTCTCATCTTCCTCCCAGGAATGGAGGTCTTTGACCTTATCGTGGAGCCAGTCATATGATCAGACCACCATACTGTGAGGTTCTCATTTGAGGCCCCCCACAATAGACGTCCCCTTACAGAGATGGTCCAGTACCACCTGTTAAGGGGTGTTATCCCAGATGGTCTGATTGCGGTGCTGGGCCTATCAGATTTGATGAGTACATGCAAGGAGCTGGGGGAATTGGTACTGATCTATAACAGAGTCATGACCGAGGCCCTTGACTTCATCACACCTGTCCGTGTTCAACCCCTCACCTCACACTAGAGGTCCTCATGGTTTGATGGGACACTCAGGGGGTGAGGAGAAGGGATCAAAGGTTGGAGTGGCATTGGCGGAGAACTGCCCTGGAGGTGTACAAGCTTATATTGATGGTTCACTATACAGTCTATCAATCAGCAATCTCCTGTAAGAAGGCAGAATTCCTGTCCAGGGAGATTGCTGTGGCAACTAACATACCAGCTCAGCTCTTCCGCACTGTTGATAGGCTGTGTAATCCAGCCTGTCTCCAGTCCGGAGGAGCCTTTTCACAAGCAAGGCATGATGAGTTTGCTCTGTTCTTTGCCAATAAGATTGCCACCATCAGGACAGAAATTCAGGAAATGCCCTCAAGCAGGCCATGCGGTGATGGGCTTGAGGTCGCAGGCACTCAGGCTGTCTGGTGCAATTTTGACACGTTAAAGGTCAATGATGTTGTGAAGGTCATCCAAGGGTTGCTGCCAACTTGCTGTAGTTTGAACCTGGGTCCAATGCACCTCCTAGTGGGGTGCGTCAATGTCATTGTCCCAGTTCTAGACAGGATAGTCCAGAGCTCTGTAGTGACAGGGGTTTTTCCAGAGCCCCTGAAGGAGCTGGTTGTAAAATCACTCCTGAAAAAACCTTCACTGGACCCTGACTACCTGGTTAACTACATACCCATCTCTAACCTGCCTTTTGTGAATAAGGTTATTGAGAAGGTGGCGGTCACTCAGCTGGAGACCCATTTAACAACTCTCAGCATCTATGATACTCTCCAATCTTGCTTCAGAAAAAGGCATAGTATGGAGACTGCCCTTGCTCAGGTGCTGAATGATCTCCTGATGGCAAGGGATCAGGGAAGATGTACCATCTTGATTCTCCTCAATCTCTCGGCAGTGTTTGACACTGTGGACCATGGGGTGTTGATGGAGCACCTGCAGATTTGTTGCAGACTGGTGGGTACAGTCCACAATTGGTATAAATTGTTCCTCACTGGCTGGTCGCAGTAGGTGGTTTCAGGAATTGTTTGCTTGGCACCAGTCTCCCTGCCATGTGAGTTTCCGCAGGGCTCTGTCTTATCCCCCATGTTGTTCACATTGTATATGCTTCCATTAGGGGACATTATAAGATGGTATTGTCTGAGTTTTCACAGTTATGCAGATGATACTTGGCTATACCTGTCTTTTGCACCTGAGCAGCAGGAGCCAGTCTCGGTATTTAACAGCTGCCTTGCTGAGATCCAAGGTTGGATGAGGGCCACCTGGTTGAAGTTGAATCCAATCAAGACTGAGGTGCTGGTGCTGGAACCTGGTTGCAGGAGGCTGAGGGAGAAATCTGGACAGGTCTCTGGGCTCTGGCTGGGAGACAATTGCCTACTTCAGATTGGATGAGAAATCTTGGTGTTGTGTTGGACAGCGGTCTGATACTTAAATATCAGGTGTCATCAGAGGTCTGAACCTCATTTTACCATCTGAGGAACATCACTAGGATTAAACACCTGATTACCCCGGGTGATCTGCCAGCACTGGTCCATGCCTTCATGACCTCTTGCCTTGATTACGTCAATGCCCTTTACCTAGGGCTACCAGGGATGCATCTTCACCGCCTGACAGCTAGTGCAGAATGTGGTGGCCAGGTTGTTGACTGGTCTATCTAGTTCATGTCACATCACTCCTGTGTTTTGCTATCTGCACTAGCTGCCAGTTAGGTGACAGGTCTCCTTCAAGGTCAGTTTGCTGACCTATAAAGCCCTACATGGGCAGGGGCCTGGCTACCTGCAAGACCTCCTCCAACCTTACCGCCCTTCACGCCCCCTCTGCTCCGTGGATGATGGGTTGCTGGAGGTTCCAGAAGTTTGTTCGCAGTCATCAGAGGCCCGTATCTTTCCATATGTGGCCTCAACTTTTGGGAACTTTCTGCCTGCTAAATTCGAGAGAGTCAAAACCTGGATCACTTTAAGAGGGAGCTGAAAACTTATTTATTTAATGTAGCATTCTCAGAATAAAAATAGTTTTTATTGATTTAATAATGACTGTGCATTGTTTTATTATATTTGTGGTGTTTTAAATTTTTTAATGTAAAGTGAATTGGTTCATAGTGAGATTTGTGCTCTATATATAAAAATTGATTGATCTGATTACAATCTTACGTACAGTATATACCTCTTGTACAATTACTTTGCCAAGGTGTTATTTATTTTGTATACACTTGATTATTATATTGTTATTTTACACTATTGTTCCCTTCTTCCCTACACCAGGACACATCTGGAAATGAAATGCTATCAGCTCAGTATGTGTTTCCTGTTAAAATATCCTAAATAAACTGTGTGTGACTCTCCCCCCCACCACCCCAGCTCCTCATGTTTCTCCAATGCCTACAAAACTAACTTGCTGTAACCCCAGTGGCTCAGTTAGCTGAAAGAATTTGGAAACTATGTTATTCTATGACGTGTACGACACACTTTGACATTTCACTGGCTGCCACAACAATCAAATTCCGTTTAATCAGGGCTGAAATTTAGGGGTGAACTGATAAAATTCCATATATAAATGATATTTTGTTCCTTGATATTATTTCAGTAACTACTAGAGGAGTGTATCAAATTTGAATAGGCCATCAAATACCTAGAATACCAGGAGTATTCGATGAATACCCAAATTCTGTGGTATATTTGAGATATTCAACATAAAGTGTATTCAGGGTTGCTCAGAAAGCTTTACAAAGTTCTGTAAATCAGTTTATTTTAGTTCTACCCCCCCTTTCCCAACAGATCTCATCTCATTCCCTCCTGACACTGTAACGCAGCAAAAGCAGTTGCATCTTTCTCATCTGCACATGCGCACACACACAGTAGCCTACCATCCCACCTTGGGCAGCAACAGAGAACTGCTGGTGCACTTTTCTGGGGCTTTGTTTCCCTTTTTCTGAATCTTTGCCCTCACCTGGCAGGACACTTTTCTCCACTACCACTAGAGGTAAAAAGTTTGAACACTGCACACAAATAAATGTTCCTTTTGTATAATTTTTTGAGAACTCGAGCTATGCACTCACTGGAGTATCAACTGCATACATGATTGCTTGCTTTTTTTTTTTTTAATTATTTGTTTACTGCCCCCCTCCTTCTCTGCTGCCATACCATCCGCCCGGTCACGGACCCCTTGGCTGCGGCATTCCCACATTAGCCGCACTCCCAGGACCCCTGGATTACCCCCCAGGGCGGAGACGTGGCACCCGTGCCCCTTTTCGAGGTGCCACATACGATGGGATAGGGTGAGAGCTGGCCTGGGGAGCCGACAGCAGCCGAGAGGCGAGCATCACCAAGGCGGCGAGAGGGAGGCTTAGATTTTTCTCCCTCTAGAGGGGCGGGAACGTGCAATGATGCCTGTGTCTGTCCCACCCCTTAAGACCTTGCTGTCCCATACGCTGAGGTACTCCTGGTCTCCACCAGGTGTCCCCCTAGCTACGGCGACATCCCGCACCCTCCTCCAGGAGAAGGAGAGCAGTTGAGGGACACTCGATCCTTCTCCCCCCATGCCGGCCCTCCGATGACCTGAATCCATTCCCGAACCTAGGTCGCCGGCGTCACAAGCAGAAATCTAACCACGGCGCCGGCGGGCCAGCCGATTGCTTGCTTACTAGTATGCTAATGGTTACTTCTCTGGTGGTGCATTTAATTTAAGCTTAACTTTATGATATAAAAAAGTAAATGTAATATGCATTTTATATTTGTAAAAACTGTAGAGTGAAAGAATGATTCTGGAGATTGGTTGGGGGCCCTAATAACAGTTTTTACAACCTACAGTCAAATTTGCCACTGGACAGTCTTTATTGTCATTGATGGGGCTCCATCTCTGCTGTTGGGTGAGTGAGGATCATGCCACATAGCAATCAGAGAGAGTATGAGTGCGGGACCATTTTTGTAGAGAAAGCATGTTATACAAATGAATGCCTCCCCTCCCTCATACAAGTCCATCCTCTGCTGAGCACTCTCCACATTTCAACAGAATCATAAGGATACAAAGCTTCCCTATTTATTTATTTATTTATTGAATTTTGTTGACCCGGTAAGCCCACTGGGCCTAGAAGTCCCTTTTTCAGGGGTGACCGGGGGGAAGGGGGAATACAGATGGTAAACAGCTGAAATTGAACAAGATTAAGCTGTTGATGGTATTTGTTTTAGTGAATGGGTGAAATTTGGCCAGGACACCAGGAAAAATCCCCTACTGAATTGCTGTCAGTAGGGGGAGCTGCTGTCCGGTTCTAGGATGACCACTTGAGGTGAGGCTTCGAGGTGTGTGGAAGCTGTCCAGGTAGGAGAGCAGGCCTCCTCTTCTACCTGTGTTCTACCAGAGGCTGAGACTGAAGTTACTAATCCGGCTCATGGGAAATAATTAGAGGATGATATCGCTGATGTTTATGCTTCTGCTGAGGATCTTAGTGTATCTGATATTTCTGCAAAGGAAGCTGTTATATTAATGGAGGAACGCTCGGATGATGCCATGGCAAAGGAAGAAAAGAAACCTTTATTAGAGGACACTAATCGCGGAAAGGAGCTGGCTTCTCGGACAGACTTGATCTCTGAGAAACATGAGAAGATTTCTGTCAAAAGCTCTGCTTTGCCTGTCAGTACGCCGCATGATGCAACAACATCAAAGGCCCCATGGGGGCCGGATGAGTCATGCTTGTCAAAAGCTTCTGTTTCTACTGTTTCTGGTGCCAATTCAAGTGAATTACAGGCTGGCAGTTTTAACGTTCCTAAGTAAATGTGTGCCAAAAGCCTAATGTAGTTACAGAGAATGATTCCCTTCCTGATATTGATAGGAACTCGGAGCCTCCGTTTACAAAGTCAGGGCAGGGATCGCCTTTATTCACTATTGGCAAAAACTCTGCACCGAGCGCTCAGCTTACGAAAGTGGCTGGTTTTGTTTTCAAGCACCCAGACTTGCCTGAGATTCTGACTGGTTCTAAGGGGTTTGTTGCCTATCAAACGTGACATAATCTACAAGATGGGGTTAGCTCCTTTTCATTCAAAGATCAGAGTGTTAAAAATAAGCCATTTGGCTCTGACGAAACTAAATTAAAACAAGAGACTTTAATGCTTACCAACAGAAAAGATTTCCCTCTCAAACCTGCTTTACCTGTTCCCCTTACTACTACCATCCAAATTACTGATGTGCCTGTTTCTCCTAGTGCTTCCTGGTCCCCACAAAAAGCACTTCTTGAAGCTGGATGGAAACAAATGTCAGGAGGGACCTGGCTGCCTGACCCAGCATGGGATTCCACTTTAGATTTTTCCCAGGCCTCCCCTGACTGGAAACTAAGGTCTAGTACAGAACTGGTGGGTGCACCTTTATCAAAGCCACTGTTGCCTGGTGTTACATCTGACACTTTAATAACTGCTTCAGAGTGTGTTCATCCTTCAGACATGGATCTTTTTGAACCAGGCACTAAAAAAACTCATAAAGATAAGGACACGGGAGGTCCTTCACAGGATTCTGAGCAGACTGCAGGCCCAGAACAAAAACCTTTATTATCAGACCTTTTTTCCAAAGCTAAAAAAGAAACAGCCCCCAGGAGGAACGCTGTCCTCTTTAGATTAAAAGGGGGGTTGGCAGATAGGCCTGATCATTATTATGTGGGTAGAAAATTATTGAAAGATTCTTTACATTTTACCCTTAATGATGTATTTGCCTTTATTAACATTTCAGGGGAGGATAACTTCGATGTTAGCTTTCGTTCAGCGCATGCTCTTGATTTATTTTGGGAATGCTATGGACAAGTTAAATTTTCCCCCACATGGACCCCCTTTTTAGTAACCAACTTACCAAACCTTTAATTAAATATGTTACAGTGATGTTCTGTAATGAAGGGGTTCATGTGGAGGATATTACTTATTGGTTAAATCAAAAATGTGATGTGCTTAGTTCTCCAGAAGCAATTTTGGATTCTGAAATGTTTTGGACTGGAAGTTGGAAATATGATGTGAGGCTACAGCAAACTGACACTGGGGTAGAACATATTCCAAATTCTTTCCTGTTGGGAAAAGATAGAGGGGTTTGTTTTTATGAAGGGCAGCTTCAAATAAGTTTCAGCCACTTTTCACTGAATCAGAGGCAATAGGGAACGAGTCAGAACATTCTTTGGCAGAGACACACAGTATTGGAATCCCTTCAGATTCTGAGTCTAGTGAGATAGGGGATGACAGTAGCAGGTCTTCTGGACCAATGAAGAGAAGGAAGGTGAAAGGGAAAAACAAACACAGGGTGTGAAGAAGGCAAGGTTACAGAACCCCCCCGAATATTAAACACACATGCAACAGCAGTTGACCTTATTAACAATTAATACTAATAGTATTAAGAATAATAAGAAAAGGTGGGGTGTTTATTCATAGTTACTGTCTAATGAAGTGGACATTGTTTTTTTTTACAAGATACATGGCTTCATACAGCCAATGAAATAAAAAGTGCAAAGAAAGAATGGTATAAGGGAGTATCCTACTGGTCGATAGGGTTAGGGGCATGTACTGGGGTGGGGATTTTATTTATAATAGACATTCAGCTCATAAAATTGTTGGATTTAGTACCTGGGAGGGTATTGTTACTAGACATAAAATATAAGGAGACCCTTTCCAGGTTAATTAATATATATATATATATATATATAGATATATATATATATATATAAATATATATATATATGTGCCACAATCAAAATTGGGGAGGATAGACGTATTTAAACAACTTAGGCCTTTTCTGTTTTCTGCCCAAAATGTGGTCTGAAGGGGGGATTTTAATTGTGGCCTCTCTAGTCAAGATGGGAGGAGAGAGAGACTTCAACAACAGAAATATTTAATGACATGGCTTATTTAAACAAAATCTCTAACCTGAAGGATGCTTACAAAAGCTTACACAAAACAGTCAAGCCCACATTTCAAAGGGGCAACCATGCCACTCAAATTGATTTCTTCTTTTTGAGTAAAGATATTTATGTGCAGGCTGCCGAAGTGGAGTCGGTGGAAAACACAGAGCATAAAGAATTATCTGTGGTAATAGGGAACTCAGAACGACCTAATGGTCTGGGGTTTTGGAAGTTCAATACTACGTTATTGAAATCTAACTCCACTAATCAACAAATGTTATATGTAATCAATGGGAAGAAGTCTTTATTTGATATTTTTGATAACCCCTTAATGTGGTGGGAGAGCCTTAAGAAAGACTTAAAATATTTATTATTACATATCTGTAAACATATGACTGACTTAGGGAAAATAAGATACCAGCAACGTAGGAAACAGCTACAGCACTTGATGAGCCTCGCACAGGCAACACAACATGATTATGGGGAACAAATCAAGGACATCCAGCAAACAATCAGGGAGTTTCATGACAGACAACTGACATCACTTACTATGCAACAGCAGTTTGGCATCAAAGGGAAGTTGGACAGTGTCTGTCAGTTTCTCAGTTGTAAAGAAAGAATAAAATCAAAAAAGATGATGGCCGTTTGGGATAAGAATCAGGTTGTTAGAACACAGCACTTAGAAATACTTCATACAGTCTCACAACATCTGAGGTGTCACTTTGAGGAGCAGGTTACAAATACAGAGGCTTTTTCTAATTTTTTTGATTTATTGAACATACCTGAATACCCTTTAGAAGACGCAAATATAATTAGCAAGGAGATTTCTCCAACCTAGGTTCTAGAGGTTGTAAAAGCACTCCCGACGGGAAAGGTACCAGGAAGGGATGGTATTCCATTTGAAGTATACAAATTAATAGTCTCTCTTATTTCATATGAATTAGCTAGAGTATATACATACATGTTGAGTACTGGGAGCTTCCCTTTAGACATGACAATGGGGATTGTGACGCTGTTATTTAAAACAGGTGAGAGGGAAAATTTAGACAATTGTAGGCCCATATGTCTATTGAATGCTGATTTTAAAATATTAATGAAAATATTAAATACTAGATTGATCAGAATAGTGCAGTAAATTATTTACAAAGCAGTCATGTGCTATTCCGGGTAAAGCTATAATTGACCAACTAATACTGTAAAGAGAACTTTTTGAGTCGGGGGTTTGTCAGGACACAAAGGGGTATATGGTAACACTGGACCAAAGGAAAGCCTTTGACTCAGTAGATCACGGTTTTCTATGATTAACATTGAAACATTGTGGTATTCTGGACCAATTTATATTATGGTTGAAAGCGATTTATAGAACTGCTGTAGTGAAGCCTTTAGTGAATGGATTTTTAGGGCCAATGATACCTGTCAAAAGGGGGGTGAGGCAGGGTTGCCCCTTAAGCCCCTTACTTTTGTATTCAGCATAGATCCTTTAATAAGGATTTTAAATGATTGTAGATTTTTTTACACTCATGCTGGTTTCAACACAAAGACTGCCTTTGACAGCCGCAGCATATGCAGATGATGTATGTTTACTATTGAAAAATTTAACTGACATAGGGAACACAATTGACTTCTGTAATTTGTGTGGGGAATCCTCTGTGGTTTGTTTGAATAGTGGGAAGTGTAAGATAAAATGAATTGGGGGGGATGTCAGTACCCATATAGCTGGGATCTCGATCGAGGACGGGCCTATATGGATTTTGGGACTAGAATTTGATATGGGTAGACAGAACCTTCTTAAATGGGATAGGAAGATTCAGCAAGGGAAAGCCCTGGTGGGCAATTGGAATAAGAACAGTATGGGGAAAATTAAACGAGTATACCTGGTGAAAACTTACTTACTTACTTACTGTATTTTTATATTTAAGTGTAGTGTTTCCTTCCCCAAAAGAAAGGGAATCAACGATTTATAGCTTATTCTTTCAGGCAATTTGGGGGAGTAGATTGAACCCCCTGAAAAGGAATATTTTATACCTGAAAATAACTGAAGGTGGATTGAATATTGTAAATCCTTTTTTGTTTTTCTTTCTGAATTTTATATACACAAATATGCGGCTAATATGCCTACAGATGGACACTTGGTAGACAGGATTGTTCAAGGACAAAATTAAAACATAGTATGAGGGATGGAAATTGGGTACTCAAAAATTGTTTAAAACTGTTTAATTTTCCCCACAATACTATAGGGAGTTTTTTTGTCAGACTTAAAAAATAGGGAATTGCTTTCAGGGATATCATCAATAATAATAAAAAGCAATTATACAACCAAGTACAGGAAAAACACTTCACGGAGGGTTGTATATTTCCACAGCACCCTAAAAAATTTATCTCAAGCTTACTGTTGCTGATAAGAAATAAGAGAATACTTATTAAATACTGGGACATTTTGTGGCTTTATTGTCATGAGAAATCAAATGTAAAGGACAATCAGAAGCATAAAATGTTGACGGAGAGACTGTGCACCAGACCAAATTGCATATCTCAGCTGTAAATGATGCATCATTTATTTTTTCATGCGAGTTCATTTGGGCATTTTGGAAGTATATAGCACATAAGTGGAGTATGTCGATAGTTAGTCAAGTTACATATACTCTTATTTATAGGGTGTAAGGAGGGGAATGGAGTAAATGGGACAAAAGTACTTTGTATGTGATTTTTTTTGTCTTGAAATTGGGTATATGGAATGCTAGATGTTTATTTACACTGCAACAAAAACTGATTACTTATGAGGAACTGTAAAACTGTATTACTAAGGAAATCCGCTGTATTTACTATAAAGAGCAAAGAGTGCACAATGAGATGTACATGAGAAATGTGGGAGAAATCTTCCATGGGTTATGGATTCTGATGTACCCATTACTTGAAATGCCATCTGTGTTCAGAATTGGAAAATGGAAGGTTGTATTTTGTGTTTATTGTGACATGTTTTGAATATTTAATAAAAACAAAATTCCCCTACTCTTTATCGATAAGTGCCATGGGATCTTTAGCATCCACCTGAACTACCACCAATCCAGGGAGATGGGACCTCGGTTTAACATCTCATCCAAAAGATGGCACCTCAGAAGTGCAGCACTCCCCTTGTGCTGCAGTACAGTGTCAGTATTGGGATATTAACCCAAGTGCCGGGTGTGGGAACTGAACCCACAGCCCTCTGATCTCCTGGCCTCAGAGGAGAGTGTGATACCTACTGAGCCACTGACACTGACCTACCTTTGTTCTTTTTTTGTTTTTTTTTATGATTACAGCATTTTTTAAATGTTTTTCATTATGGTTAAATAACTGCAACCCTGAATAGAGTATATACCCAAATACCTGGGTGGTATTTGTCAAATGTTCAATGAATACACAATTCATGTATTTGCACACCCCTAATAATTACATGTAGTTGCCTTAAGATTGGGCATCTACAGGGGATTGCAGGACAAGTGATGCTGTCTGAGGAGTGCTAGATGAAGCACTTCAGAGATTTTTACTGAATTTTTGCTATTGTTAGTGTTTCTTTTGCAGTTTATTGTTGCTTTCAATTGGTACCAGGTTGCTTTCTGGATTCATTTGGAAAGTTACATGTTTGGGGGATTTTGTTGGTGCAGCTGTGGAGGTTTACTGATGTGGCTGATTGTCTCTGGTGGTCAGGAGGGAATACTCGGTTTCAGTTCAGTGCAGAACCTGCTCATTGCTGGTTTTAGTACTTTTATACTTATTTCACTTGGGAAACTGTTTTTCTTATCTTGTGCGTTTCTTTTAAGCCATTAACTTTTTAGGGCATACACTGTGTTTTGTCTAACCTGTAGCTTGGGGGAGAGGTGCTAATTGTCTGGCCTGGCTCCTCAGCAGAGCTAATACTGCTAACTACCTGGAGGTGTGGCTGAGTCAAAGTGGTATAGCTGCTTACCTGTTGGATTCTCATAAGAGACTGGAAGAAGAAGAAGGCAGCAGTTCATTTCAGGGAAGTGTCTGTTGATTTTTGCTGAATTATTGCTGTTGTTAGTGTTTCTTTTGCAATGTATTGTTGCTTTCAATTGGTACCAGGTTGCTTTCTGGATTCATTTGGAAAGTTACCTGTTTGGGGGAATTTGTTGGTGCAGCTGAGTGTTTCTGTGGGGGTTTACTGGTGTGGCTGATTGCCTCTTGTGGTCAGGAGGTGTCCAACCCCACAGCCCACCCACCCCTAGCACATCACTTCCTTATACTGTTAACCTGTGACATCAGACAGTTCAGCTGACTGCATACACACACTGTTAGCCATCTTATTTAGTACACAACACAGGCACACACCACACCCTGGCATAAAGCTACAGTCCTTGATACATTATACCACTATAGATCATTGACAGTGCAAATAGACATAGCTGGGCACTGGACATGGTATAGAAGAAAAGAGCAGCAGAGGGTACAGGGCAATAAGGGGCATTTAGGGCAAGGATAGTATAGGAAGATTATGGATGTGGTGCTTTGGAGTGGATGTGGGACAGCAGTGTTTAGAAAGACCTTCTAGACATTGCAGTGCTGCCCTATCTACAGGCACTTTTCTGTATTGAGGGAGGAGGCAGCTGGACTCCAAGCAGAGTTGGCAAGGATACAGGTGACCTTCCCACCTATACAGAGACCACCATGTCCATCACTACTCCCTCTGAGGTTGCCAAGAAGGAGGGAAGGATGGACTTTGGTGAGCTTGGGGAGGATGCAGGAGGCAGCACGGAGGCACATGCCCCGGCTGGTGGCACGTCACAACTCGTATGCCATCCTGGCAGAGCATAGAGATTGTGCAGTATCTCCGGAAGTGAACACCATTAGGACTGAGGGGGTCATCCGAGATGGAACCCCAAGGGCAGATGCAAGGAGAACACACAGGAGGAGGAAGCAAATCCTGGTTGGGGACTTCATTGTCTGGGGGATTGAGCTGGGGTCGGGTAGCAATGATGAGAGGAGGTATGTACCTGCCTGGAGGCTGGTTCAGAAGGAGAACAGCAGATCCTTAGGATTGCAAGGTGTGGTAGCAAGGGGGGGGCTGGACATCATTATTCACTTGGAGACTAATGACATGACTAGAGAAGGGGTAGATATAGGAAGAGTACAGGAAGAGTTCAGGGAGCTGGGGAGGAGTCTTGGGCAAGTAAAACACTCTGTCACCTTCTCAGAGGTGCTACCTGTTCATGGCAAGGGAGAAGGGAGGGACATCCACATCACTTGAATTCAACAAATGGCTGAAGAAATGGTGTGGAGTGGTGGAGTATGGCTTCATTGGGGACTGAAACCTCACCTAGAGGGATGAAGTACTATATTCTCCAAATGGCTTGCATCTATTAAGGGGAGGCAAAGGCATCCTGTCTGAGAAGTTTAAGTGTATCCTTAGTGATCATTTAAATTAGCCACGGGGGGGGAGGCATAGACAGACAAGGGGATTATTATAGCCCCCCAGCACATAACTGAAAGCAGTGAGTACCTAATAATTAGCACAAAATCTAACCATGACACTACCATGGTTACAATGAGGGAGGAAACAGAAGGTACATCACTAATGCAGCACAGGGCAGAGACCAATAAACAAGGAACATTAAGGGGGTACACAGAGTGGAAGGTCATGTGCACAAATGCCTGCAGTCTGGGAAACAAAATCCCAAGCCCAAAGGCACTGATGACAGACACACACCTGGACATTGTGGCTATTATGGAGACATGGTACACAGAGAACCATGACTGGGATGCTGCCATACCAGGGTATACACTTTTTAGAAAGGCTAGGAAGGGGAAAAGGGGAGGAGGGGTTGCTATGTATGTAAAGGAAGGAATTAAAGCTACAGAGGCTCAGGGATCAAGGGAAGAAGCAGAGGCACTGTGGACCACTCTGGAGTCAGGGAACAAAACAACCATCTGTGCTAGAGTAGTCTACAGGCCTCTCGAGCAGGGGAGGATAAAGATCTAGTATTAGTGGAAGCCATTCATAATATGGCAGCCAAAGGGGAAGTACTACTAATGGGTGACTTCAACATGCCAGATGCAAATTGGAATACCCAGACTACAAGTACAGCAAGGAGCAGGGATCTCATGTCTGCCATGAACGGGGCAAACCTAAGGCAGCTGGTGACTGAGCCTACCAGGGAGGGGGCTGTACTGGACTTAGTGCTGACAAATGGAGACAGAATCATGGATGTTGAGGTGGGCAGTCCCCTTGGTACCAGTGACCATGGGACTATGTGGTTTAAAGTCAACACATTGGCAGAAGAAAGCCATTCAAAGATTAAGATCCTAGATTTCCGGAAGGCCAACTTCATGGAGATGGGGGAACAGATCAAAATTTCCCTGGCAGCAGAAGATACTGGGGGGAGGGGTAGAAGAACAGTGGCTTAGGATCATGAAATCCATAGCAGAAGTGACAAGTCAATGTGCCAGATTGCTTAGCAAAAGCAAAAGAAAGAAGTGGCCACTGTGGTTCTTTAAATCAGTAGACAAGAAAATGTGAGAAAAAAGTAAGGCATTCAGGAAATACAAAGACACACAGAAAGAAGAAGACAGACTGCAATATCTGGAGAAGCAGAGAGAAGCTGGGAAAGCTGTCAGAGGGGCTAAGGCAAGAGCGGAGGAAGGAATAGCACAGGCTAATAAGAAGAGGGACAAGACTTTCTTCCATTATATTAGCGAGAGGAAGAAGACCAGAAATGGTATTGTTAGGCTAAAGAAGGAGTGGGTGGGTGGAGGACGACCTTGAAAAATCTCTGGTACTGAACAAATATTTTTGCTCAGTATTTTCCAAGGAAGAGGCAGGGGAGGGGCCAAGCCTCACGAAGAAAGATGTACAAGGGAGAGTGCTGGACACCAGCCCATTTATAGTGGATAGAGTCTTGAAGGAACTAGGAAAAGTAAAGACAGACAAGGCAATGGGGCCAGATAGGATTCACCCTAGAGTGTTGAAGGAACTCAGGGAAGTCCTAGCAGGTCCACTGACAACCCTATTCAGCCAATCACTAGAGACAGGGGAGGAACCTGGGGACTGGAGGAGGGCAGAGGTAGTCTCCCTGCACAAGACTGGAAGTAGGGAGGAGGCAGGCAATTACAGACCTGTAAGCCTGACCTCAGTGGTGGGGAAGCTGATGGAGTCCCTGCTTAAGGTGAGGGTAGTGAATTTCCTGGAATCAAGCAGTGCAAAAGACCCAAGGCAGCATGGATTCACTGAAGGTAGGTCCTGTCAAACTAATCTTTTCACTTTCTTTGACTGGATGACCAGGGTGTTGGATCAGGGAGGGGCGGTGGATGTGGCCTACCTGGATTTTAGTTAGGAGTTTGACACTGTTCCTCATAGAAGGTTGCTTAACAAATTGGGGAATCTGGGTGTGGGCTCTAAAGTGGTAGAATGGGTTGGTAACTGGCTAACAGACAGGAGACAGGGTGTGGTAGTAAATGACATAAAATCAGAAGAGGGGGAGGTGACCAGCGGGAGTTCCACTGGGATCAGTGCTGGGTCCAGTTCTAGTCAATGTCTTCATAAGTGACATTACAGAGGGACTGGAGGGGAAAGTATGCTTGTTTGCAGATGACACCAAGATCTGTAACAGAGTTGACACACAGGAGGGGCTAGATAAAATGAGGAATGGCCTAAGACTACTTGAGGAATGGTCAAGGGTTTGGCAGTTGGGTTTCAATGCTAAGAAGTGCAAGATAATGCGCCTGGGACACAGAAACCCAAGAGAGGAATACAGGATGGGGGGTTGGCCGGTTGTAGCCACCACAAGTCAGGAGAGAGACCTGGGGGTTATCATATCCAATGACCTTAAGTCAGACAAACAATGTGAAAAAGAAGTGGGGAAGGCAAACAGAATGCTTGAGTGCATAGAAAGGGGCATAACCAGTAGGAGGAGTGAAGTGGTGATGCCACTGTATAGATCACTGGTGAGGCCTCATCTGGAATACTGTATCCAATTCTGGAAACCGCATCTTAGGAAGGACATAGACAGAATGGAAGCAGTCTAGAGAAGAGCCACAAAAATGATACATGGACTGCACCACAAACCTTATGAGGAAAGACTCAAGGAACTAAACAGCTATTCACTGTAACAGAGAAAGGAGAGAGGAGATATGATAGACTTTCAAATACTTTAGAGGAATAAACAGGGTACAGGAGGGGAGCACATTTCAGAGATGAAAGTGTACAAGGACAAGGGGACATAACATGAGGCTGGAGGGAGGGATACTTAGGGGGATTGCTAGGAAGTATTTTTTCACAGAGAGGGTGGTGGATCCATGGAACAGCCTACCAGCGGAGGTGGTGGAAGCGAAAACAGTACAGGGATTCAAAAGTGCATGGAATAAGCGTAAAGGCTGTACAGCGGAGCAGGGAAAAGGCAGACCAGATAAGAATAGGGATTGCCAAACCAAGTAGAGAAATGAGCAGACTAGGTGGGCTGTATGGTCCTTATCTGCTGACAGATTCTATGTTTCTATGTTCTATGTTCTCTTCAGTGTCAGTGAGCTGTTCACTCTCACAGTAGTTGGTGATGCACAATCAGGTGAGGGTGGCAGCCCGGGATCATGTTAGGGAAGGCATACTGCGATTAGATGAGGAACAGTATTTTACAGGCAGGTGAGAAGTTGCAGAATCCAATTGGAACAGGAAAGACAATACACAATCTGGGGAGAGAGCAGCACAAAATTAAGGCAGGGAAAAGACTGCACTCAAAAAGTTAAGAAACAATAAAGAGCATGGGCCGAATAAAAATTAAGATAAAAATTTCAAGGATAGAGAGTAAAATAAGAGAGAAAGCAGAGGGAGAGTATAAATGAGGAATACAAAAAAGTGCCAGAGACAAACTCAAAAAAGATGCATTAAAGGAAAATGAAAGAGACAAGAAAGCCAAACCAAAGATGAAATTAAAAAGACCACAGGCACTGGTAAGACAAAAACATGGCAAGTGTAAAAAACATGTATTGGATAATTTTTTCACAAGGAGGCATAGACTCTGGACCTAAACAGCTGTTGGGCAGGGCTCATAAAAAAATGGTAATTTTCTTAGGTCTCTGCTCATCTTTTCTACCCCCATGCAATGTGTTCACTTTACTGCCGATCTTGAAGTCATCCACCAAGATGCAGACTTTCCCTTCCAGCTCCTCTGCAATGTCACTTATACAGACATTAAAGAGGACTGGTCCCAGCATTGATCAATGAGGCACCCTGCTGGTCACCCTTCCTTCCTTGGAGTGAACTCCATTTGCCACTACCCTATGTCGCCTATCCCCTAACCAATTTCTCATCCAGTTTACCACCTTTAGATTCACTCCTAAGCTACCCAGCTTGCTTATTAGTCTCCTATGTGGGACACTGCTGAAAATCTTACTGAAATCTTAATAGTCCACATCCGCCTCTCCACCCTGATCTAGTTCCTTGGTCACCCAGTCAAAGAAATCTATCAGATTCATTTGCTATCACCTCCCTCCCTCCCCCATGAATCCATGTTGTCTCGGGTCTTGTAATCCACTGGATTCAATATATTACACTATCCCTTTCTTCAGCAGTTCTTTCATTAACTATAATTGCTGACCTACTCATGCTACCACTTTTGTGTAGTGAGACTACATCTGCCCTCCTCCAGTCCTCCGGAACCACTCCTGTTTCCACTGAGCTGTTAAACTGAACCCTTGGATGCACCCCATCTGGCCCCATTACACTGTCCACCTTCATATTAGCAAGTCCCTTCAGGATTCTCTCCTCCAAAAAGGACTAGTGTCCACCTCCCTCCAAAGCTTCTATTACATTTTGTAGCCCCTCCTCTTCTTCTTCCTTGGTGACACTGAACAAAAGTATTTGTACAGGATATCTACCTTTTCCTTGCCCCCTTCTGCACATTCTCTACTTCCCTTTTTAACCTTACAATCCCACCCCTGGTCTTCCTCTTTTCACTTACACACATAGAAAATGTCTTATCCCATTTCATTACCTCCTGAGCTATTCTCTTCAATTTGTGCCTTTGCGCTTTTTACTGCTTTCCCTGCTTCCCACTGTTTCCCTGATACACCTCCCAATCCTCTTCTCTCTGCATCTCCTTATACCTTCTGAATGCTACCCTCTTGCCTTTACATTTTCAACCACCTTTTCTGAGAACCATAGCAGTCTCTTTTGTCTCTTGCTTTTGCTCAGTTGTTTGAAGCAGAGGTTTATTGCCTTTATTATTCTCCCTTTTATCTTTGTTTACTGTTTCTTCGCCCCACCCAGGCCATCCCTCCTCCCAGGTCATCCCTTTATAAAATCTGCCCTCCTGAAGTCTAGGACCCTTGCCCTTGTGTGGTTTGGTTCTACAGTCATTCATATATTGAAGCACACCATATGGTGATCACTGGTCCCCAAGTATCCTCCCACCTTGATGACTGCAACACTGCCTGTGCTAGTGAGTGCCAGGTACAGTATTGCCCCATCATGAGTGGGTTCACAGACTAGTTGTCTGAGGAATGCTCCCTGCAGAGAGTCCTGGATGTCCCTACTTCTAGCAGCAGTTCTGCCGGGAGGCTCCAATCTACACGTGGCAGATTGAAGTTCCCACCTAGCAGCATCTCCCCCTTTTCTGCCATCTAGCCAGTGGCTTCCACCAATAGCTTATCTAATTCCTCCCCCTGTGCCAGAGGTCTGTAGATCAATCCAGTACAAATAGAGGCTCCATCCTCCATCTACAGGGTGACCCACAATACCTCTGCCTCCCCCTGTGTTCCCTGTATCTCCATTGCTTTTATGCTTTACCTCACATAAATCACAACACCCACATCTTTCCTTACCACCTGGTCCTTCCTGAACAGAGTATAGCCTGGTATGGTCATGTTCCTATCATGGTTTTCAGAGCACCATGACTCAGTAATGGCCACAGTATCCAGGTCAGCCTTTGCCATGATAGCCTCTAGGTCTGAAATCATATTTCCAAGACATCTAGCATTCACACACTTGGCCTTCCAGATTTTGTTTCCACTCTGCCAGAAACATAGAAGCACAGAAGTTGAGGGCAGATAAGGACTGCAGGGCCCATCCAGTCTGCCCATTTTTTTCTACATTATGAATGTGCCATAGGCCTTTACTCTGTCAATGGCCTATTTATTCATACTCATCTATATTGTTCCCTTATGCCTAACCCATGCCTGTTTGAAGCCCTATAGAAACATATAAGCTAACGGCAGATAAGGACCGCAAGGCCCATCCATTTGTTGCCCCCCTCTTTTCCTTTTTGCCCTCCCTCCCTCCTTCCCTCCACTCTTTTTAATGCTCCCATTCCTTTCCCTCTTCATCTATACCACCCTACTTCCTTTATTAATTTGCAACTTGCGGTATCCCTCCCCCTTGGGTACTCCTGACTCTCTACTTCTGCCTGTGGAGGGTGCAGTTTCTGACTCCCTAATTCCTTCTGCCACCCCTCCCTTGGCTAGGGTAAATGTTCATTGAAGTAACATTTAAACCATCCACTGAGGACTGGAGTTTCCCTCCAGGATGGATGAATGCAGGCCATCACCCGTGTATAGGCCCTTATTCTCCCAGGTGGGTCACCAGTCCCCTATGTATTTGAACCCTTCCTCTCTGCACCATTTCTTCAGCCATGAGTTGACTCTTCTCATGTAGGGATCTCTCTTCTGTCCCATTTCATAGACAGGCAGCACCTCAGCAAAAGTCACTGAGTGGCTTAGCTGTCTAAGACCCCTCCACACCTCTCTAAACTCCCCCTGCACTATCCCTGCCCCATCCCTAACCAGGTAATTAGCCCCCAGGTGGACAATGACATCCAGCTCTCTCTCCTGTTCTACTGCCCAGACATTGCATGTCAAATCTCCTGTTTATTTACATGAATGAAGTGGTGTCACGTCATACCCATCTCATGTCTTACAGCCTACTGATGGCAGTTTTTTCTCTGCCCCTGTCGTTGGGTCTTGGAAAGTAAAACATCATGAATTTATGCATTTTGGGCAGAAGGAGGAATGTGCCAAAAGTGGGACAACAGGAACAAAGCCATGCCAAGGACAGGGAGGAGAGGACCTTGGAGGGCACCACAGAGCTGAAGGCCAACAAGAGATGTGGAGGGAGAAAGGAGGGAGAGTGAAGAGAGGACCTGAGACCAGACGGAGTTCAGAGGACTAAGTGATATTTTACAATTTATTTGTTTGTTTTTGTTTCTCTTTCTGGAAGAGTGTAATCACTGGGTATTTGCTGTGTTGAGACACAGCAGAGTAAGCTTTCATTATTTTTTTCCTTACAGAGTATAATCACAGGGTGTTTACTGTGCTGCAGTGCTTTTATGGTTACAGACTCACTTCTAGTCAGTGCAGTGCTGAAGCAGGGGTAAACGGAGCTCTCAGGGGGATTGGCAGAGCTAAAGAGAGCCTATAAGGTGAAATAGGGGGCTGATTGTTTTTTCACAGGTAATGGCCAGTAGTCGGTAGCTGACGGTAACATCGTAGTGATGCTGGGAGGTAATTGAGCCTATTGGGTGAGAGAGAAAAGGGTGTCAAGCAAGAAAAGGGGTAAGGGGTTTAAGACTCCTTGTCCGGAACAATGAGAGGCAGAAGGAGGAATCAGCCTAAAGGGGGTCAACGGGAATGGAGCCAAGCTGAGGAGAGGAAGGAGAGGACCTCGGAGCACACTGCAGAGCTGAAGACCAAAAAGAGAGGTGGAGGAAGTAAGGAGGAAGACTGAAGAGAGGACCAGAGACCAGCCGGAGATTGGAGGACTGAGTGATATTTTACAATTTATTTGTTTGTTTTTATTTCTCTATCTGGAAGAGTGTAATCTTTGGGTGTTTGCTTTGCTGAGACACAGTGGAATGAGCTTCATTATTTTTTCCTGACAGAGTGTAATCAATATGTGTTTGCCATGCTGTAGTGCTTTTACAGTTACAGAGTCACTTCTAGTCAGTGCAGTGCTGAAGCAGGGTTAAACAGAGCTCTTGGGGGATTAGTAGAGCTAAAGAGAGCCCATAAGGGGAAATAGGGGGCTGATTGTTCTTTCACAGGTAACGACTGGTAGTCGGTAGCCGATGGTGACATCGCAGTGATGCTAGGAGGAAACTGAGTCTATCGGGTAGGATAAAAAAGGGTGCCAAGAAAGACAAAGGGCAAGGGATTTAAAACTCCTTGTCCAGAACAGCAAGAAGCAGAAGGAGGAATCTGCCTAAAAGAGGTCATCAGGAATGGAGCCATGCCGAGGAGAGGGAGGAGAGGACCTCAGAGCACACCATGGAGATGAAGACCAACAAGAGAGGCAGAGGGAGTAAGGAGAGAGAGTGAGGAGAGGACCAGAGACCTGCCAGAGATCAGAGGACTGAGTAATATTTTACAATTTATTTTTTTGGTTTTGTTTCTCTTTCTGGAAGAGTGTAATCTTTGGGTGTTTGCTACGCTGAGACACAGTGGAATGAACTTTAATTATTTTTTCCGGACAGAGTATAATCAATAGGTGTTTACTGCGCTGTAGTGCTTTTACAGTTACAGAGTCACTTGTAGTCAGTGTAGTGCTGAAGCAGGGATAAACAGAGCTCTTGGGGGATTAGTAGAGCTAAAGAGAGCCCATAAGGTGAAATAGGGGCCTGATTGTTCTTTCACAGGTAACGACTGGTAGTCGGTAGCCGATGGTGACATCACAGTGATGCTAGGAGGAAACTGAGCCTATTGGGTGGGATAAAAAAGGGTGCCAAGAAAGACAAAGGTCAAGGGATTTAAAAATCCATGTCCAGAACAGCAAGAAGCAGAAGGAGGAATCTGCCTAAAAGGTACTGGCCGGTAGTCGGTAGCACCTGCCTTACCCACCCCATCCCTGACCACCCCGAGTTCATTCACATTTATAGACATCTAGGGCCCATCACTTTCTGCAACTACACAGGACACGTCTACATAGGTATCATCAAAGCAGCTTCCCCAGGATTGTGTCTCCGTAAGGGAGAGTCAGGAATAGCCCTAGCATAAAACTAGACCTAACTAAGGTGGTAGAACAGAGAGAGAGGGAGACAGGGTAAAAGGGGGAATCAGAAAAGAGAGTAAAACAAGAAAGGAGGGAGAGAAAGGAAAAAAGGTAAGCAGAAAGCAAAGGGGCAACAACAACAAAGTAGACAATGATGGGCGTGATGCAAATCAGTGGCTGAGTAGCAGTAATATTCAGAAAGTCCTTCTGGATGTTGCAGCACTGCCCCATATACAGACACCTCTCTGGGCTGAGGGTGGAGGTCAACATTCTCCATGCCTAGCTGACTAGGTTACTGGAGACCTTCACACTCACCCAGAGACCATCGCCGCATCGGAGCAGCTGCTGCTGTGGACCCACTGGTCTGCCAAGCCAAGCGGAAACACCAGCGGCAGGTGTCCGGACTTCTCCCCGCCTCTGAGATCTTCTCCATTGAAGGAGCCATCCATGAACCTCAAGCCTGATTGAGGATCAGCAGCCAGTTGCTCCCAGCACATTGGCCGCTGGGCAATGAAACGCCTGAGTGTACGCTTTGGGAGCATAAACTCCTGAAATTCGAAAAGGGCACCCTGACGGTGATTGGAGGAACCCCTCCTTGTGAGCAGCACGGATTGGTGTAAAAACCCAGGGACTTTTCTCAGCTTTGTTCCCCATTGCCATCGGCTCCCAAGCTGTGGACTAAACTGCACAGAAGTGAGCTGGCCATTCTTCACTTTCAGTGCACCTTTTCTGGGGCCTTGCTTAAGAACCTTTAGTAACTGAAAATCCTACTGTGGTTACAGCTGCTTTGGGGCTAAGTTGCGAGTGTGTGCTTTACGGTATTAATTAATTTTAAAGCTACCTACTGAAGTTTATTTCTGACTTACTAACAATTTACAGATGAAAGAAGTAGAGCTGTAAAAGTTATTATGCTGTAGCATTTTTAAAGTTACCTACAGGAGTTTATTTCAGAATTGCTAACAATATACACCAGAAAGGAATTGATCTAGTGTTGCAGGATAAGTTAGTGGAATTTCTCAAGCTTGCTCTCTCTCTCCATTCCCATAATTGCCCCTCTCCACCCCATCTACTCCTCCCTTATCTCTCTGCCCACCCTGTTTCTTTTGTTCTACTAGCCCCCTACCCCCTACCTATGTGTACTTAAACCCCTCTCCCTTGCTTTCCCTCAGGTACCCCCAAGCCCACCGGGGCTTCGGATCATTGTGTCCAAGCAGCCGCTTCTGTGGACCCACTTGTCTGCCAAGTCAATCGGAAACATCAGCGACAGGCACCCAGACTTCTCCCCACTCCTCCGAGATCTTCTCCATTGAAGGAGTCATCTGCAAAGCTCAAGCCTGTATCGAGAACCAACAGCCCAGTCACTCCCCATAGCATTGGCCTGCCGAGGCCATAAAAGCTGCAAGGTACGTCTTTGAGAGCTTAAACCCTCCAAAATTCGAAAAAGGGTGCCCTGACAGTGATTGGAGGAACCCCTCCTTGTGAGCAGCATGGATTGGTGTAAAAACCCAGGGACTTTTCTCGGCTCTGTTCCCCATTGCCGTCAGCTCCCGAGCCATGGACTGAACTGCACAGAAGCGAGCCGGCCATTCCCTACTTTCAGTGCACCTTTTCTGTGGCCTTGCTTAAGAACCCTTAGTAACTGAAAATCCTACTGTGGTTACAGCTCCTTTGGGGCTAAGTTGTGAGTGTGTGCTTTCTTCCCACCGGCACTTCGCACTGGCTCCTCAACCCGTCCTGGTGGACCTGTAGCTATATAGGATCCTTTTAGTCCAAATTTTCATTGGCTCCTTATACTGTGTCACCACTAGGGGTGAGTCTATCCTTCACTATCTGTCAGCCGTAGGGTAACTCAGTCAAGCACGCCTCCATAGCTGCATTTGGTCTCTTATCTTTGGATCACTTCTTAGCGGTATCGCTTTGAAAACCAAGCATAGTACCTACCCTTACCTTACGTCTACTCTGTTAAACCCTCCTCTCTCTCTTTGCACTGTGCCATAATCAGGCCAAGTATTGGTACTGCTGACATGAAATTGGGACAGTACCTTATCAAGCTGCTTACCTAGGTACTCACCTACTCTGTAGGTCAAGTAGGGAATTTTTTAGCCCTTATATCTTTCTTCTTTAAACAACAGTCTAGACTCATAGCATTCCTCTGGAATAGGCAGGGTATCCTACTAACTATGCCACAGGTCAATGGACTCTCACTACCCCACATGGCAAATTAATGATATGCTATCTTGTGTCAGGGGTCTTAGTATTACTTTGAGTAAATGAGATCTCGTTATCCTTCCCGTGAAGACAGAACCATAATTCTCATGCACATGGGGATTTCAGGTTCTTTAAACTGTTAGTTTCTAAGCACTGGCCTGTAGCTACTTGGCAATATCTTTTCTTCAAAAAAGGATGTACTTACTACATGCATTGAGCCCTCAGTAAACTGAGCAGGAAGCATTATTTGACCCTTACTTATTACTCTGTAAGGCTCCCGTTCCTATCATTTCTAGAGCT
The DNA here is from genome assembly GCA_016271365.2 of Neoceratodus forsteri. Classification (NCBI taxonomy): domain Eukaryota; kingdom Metazoa; phylum Chordata; order Ceratodontiformes; family Ceratodontidae; genus Neoceratodus; species Neoceratodus forsteri. Next base: position 573,935,319 of record CM057449.1, on the reverse strand, counting down.
TATGCTATCAGGTGATATTGAACCTAATCCAGGCCCTCCCAACTGCGTACTGCAGCTGAACTGACTGGACGAATACAAAAGGGACTTCTCATAGCCCACATGAGCATTAGAAGCCTAATGTGCCACATGGCAGAACTGGAAGCATGATCAAAGTCTATGAACCAGACATACTCTGTCTTACAGAAACATGGCTGAAACCACGAATAAATGACCCTCTGTGTTGCATACCGAATTACTCTTTTATCCAACAACATAGACTGGGGGCAAAGCCGGGTGGTGGTGTTTCTCTCTACCACAAGAACCACCTCAGCATCACAACTGTCCCTGCCCAGGACTCACCCACGCTATGTGAATCCATTCATGCCATAGTCTCACTTGGAGCAAAGAAATTACACATGGTCTGCATCTATAACCTGCCAACCGGGGGTGTAGCTGGACTTCAGGACCTACTAAACCAAACATCACAGTCTGTCAACCTAAATGAGGCCATAATCCTTGGGGATGTAAACCTAAACTGGTTAGGACCCTCTCACAGTGCTCTCATGTCTTTAGTTCATAGCTATAACCTTTACCAGCTTATAGCTGATGACACTAGAATGTTAACTCCATCCAAATCAGGTACCCTTATAGATTGGCTACTTACAAATCACCTTGAGCATGTGACCAAGTCGGGTATCTTGGCAGACGCAATAACTGACCATTCTCCAATATTCTGTGTATGGACCTCGGGTGCCCCACCATCTCCTCCACCCCGCTTTGTCACCTTTACAAACTTTGCAGGCATGGATGATAATGCTTTCCTTCATGAAGTTTCCATCATAGACTGGTCTGAAGTCTATCATGCTCAAAAAGTGGAGGATGCCTTTCTTGTTTTCTTAGACAAATTCAGTGTAGTCCAGAGAAGGCATGCCCCTAAGGTCAAAAGGAGGGTCAGAGGAAACCAAACTAGGAGGCTCCATAAAGACCTGCTTGCTGAGCTACAGCTCAGGGATAAACTGTGGAAGCACTATAAACGTACTGGCTTGCTTACCGATCTCATTACTTATAAGACGCACAGAAATTCCTGTAAAAAATGCATTAGACAAGTCAAAAGTAAGTACTGCCAGAACCTGCTATCCAGCTAAGCCCATGACCCCCGGAAATACTGGGCCCATGTAAAGACTTTCCTTGGTGCATCTCAATCCACGACCCCCTCAGAGATGATTCTCAATGGAGCTCACTGTAACGACTCTTATACAATTGCAAATGCCTTCAATAAGATGTTCTCTGATCTCTCACCTTACACCTCTTCCTTCCCACCTGCACCCACAGTATCTCAGCAGTCTATCTCTAGCAAACCTTTGGACCCCCCCTACATCTTCCAGTGGGTCTCCTCTGTCCTGGCCTTTCTACTTTAAGGCTATTACCAGACCGCAGGTCCTCAAACTGCTAAAATCGATCTCTGACAACACTAGCCCAGGGTCCGTCTCAGTCGAACCCCGCTTGCTGAAGCTGGACGCTCATCTCATTGCCTTTCCACTGGCCAAAATCTTCACGCTATACCTTTCCTGCGGTGTTGTGCCAGACCTCTTGAAAATTGCTAGAATAACTCCTATATTCAAAAAAGGAGATGAAAAGGATATCTCAAATTACAGGCCAATAGCGATTTTCTCAGTCTTGAGCAAATTAATGGCGAAGCTTGTTGCCACGCAAACACTGGACTTCATTGCAACTTCAAATCTTCTCTCTGACATGCAACACGGTTTCAGAAAAAATCATAGCACGTTAATGGCTCTGGCAAAATTCACCTCAGATACTCTCTCTAACATGGACGCTGGATGACTAACAGGGGTCATCTTCATTGACCTCACTAAGGCCTTTGATCTTGTGGATCACTCCCTACTCCTGTCTATCCTTCAAAACGTGGGCTTCGCTACTCCAGTTGTGAATTGGTATAGGAGCTATTTATCTGGTAGGACCCAAACAGTAAAATTCAACTCTGCAGTATCTGACAACACTGCAAGCAATGCTGGTGTTCCCAAGGGATCTATTTTGGGACCACTTCTATTATTCCTCTTTATCAACAATATTCCGGATTCCATTTCAACCTGCTCTTCTCTTCTCTTCTCTTCTCTATGCAGATGACCTTGTCATCTACACCAGCTCCACAAACATTGACTACCTCAACTTGTCTCTGTCCACTGATTTCAGAAGGATTCAAAACTGACTGTGCAACCATAGACTGGTTCTAAATGCACACAAAATGAAAAACATGCTCCTGGGCTCTGCCCCTAAACTTAGAGCTTGTCCCTCACCCTTGATGGTCCATGACCTTGAGGGGAACAAACTAGAGTCTGGCACATTCTTTAGGTATCTTGGTGTTATACTTGACCAATCACTAGATCTAAGCCTCCACATTCAATCAACTTGCAAAACAGTGAATAGTAAACTGGGTGTTGCCTACAAAACTAGTTACATGCTAACTCCTTCTGCTAAGCTGGCCATTGCCAGGGGGATCCTTCTCCCCAACCTGACGTGCTGTGCTCCTATCCTTGCGGCTGCCCATAAATCATTGCTACTGAATTTGGACGTCACCTATAACAATATCTGTCGATATGCATCATCACCCCATTGGCGTAAACATCAATGTTTGGCTTTATAGTGACCTAGGATGGCTCTCCCCCTCTGCATCCAGACAATACTATCTTGGCTCTCTATCTGGCTCCATAATCAGACTGCAAACCCCTACCCCACTGGCAATGCTTTTAAGTCCCATCATCTCCTACTGAGGACTGAGGTCAGTTGATAAATCACTACTGAGGGTACCCAGGTGTCATATCTCCAAAGGTACTGGGGCATTCGGATATGCTGCCCCTCTGCTGTGGAATGCTCTGCCCCTGGAATTAAGACAATCTGCATCCCGCTATCAGTTTAAAAGTGGGTTATGATGTTACCTATCTCTGACTGAACATTGTACCTGTTTTGACCCTACCTGACCTGGCGGAAGGTCCGCCTGCCCCTCGTCATGACCACTGGACGATCTAAATCTCCTGCTTCTTGTAACCCCCTCTCATCTCTTTCTCCTCTCCCCATTCCTCTCATCTCACACTACCCATAGCTTCAAGGACCTCTCCTACTATTCTCGCACCCCCTAATCAACTTCCCTTTCATTAATATTATATTTCAGCTATTTCCCTTCCCAGTTTCTTCCTCAGTTTAATTTGTAAGGTACTTCTCTAAGTAAAGTTGTATTCTTTTGTGATGAAATATGCATGAAGCACTTTTTCTCATTGGAGCCTGATCCCTTCCTGTTATAACTCGTTCTACTACATGTTTAGTTAACTGTATTATTCTACACAGTGTTTTATATGCCATAATTACTGTCTACTTGTAATACTGTTGACTATATTAGTGCCTGATCCCTTCCTGTTATGACGCGTTCCATTATATGTTTAGTTGACTGTATTATCCTACACGGTGTTTTATATGTCATTACTATTGTTGCATGTAATACTGGCTCTTGTTTTGTTAGCTAATCTACTGCTATCTTTTTTTACATGGCTAAAAATAAGCTATATTGTATTGCTGTCATGCACTTCTGAAATGCTTTTCTGTATGTTTTGCCTTGTACTCTCCTGGGTCGTGCCTGAAAGTAGTCATTTGTTGGCTAGTGCACTTACCCTGTTAACAAAAACTAAATAAATAATCAGATTCGACTTCCTCAAAGATTGCCTCGCACAGAGAGTGGATGGACTATAGTATGCTCAGGGAGGGTGAGGGGGGCACAGGCACATCCCTCAACCAGTGGAGCTACTTAACTCATACACCATCCTGGCAGAGTGGGAAGGTCCCACTGAGTCTCCCAACATAGTCACCATGGAGTATGAGCAGGGTCCTCCATGATGGAACCCCAAGGGTGGGCATCAGGGAACCCCAAAGGAGAAGAAGGAAGCAAATCCTGTTTGGGGACTCCATTGTGAGAGGAATAGAGTTGGGGAAAGCAGTGTGGGTGGGTGGGAGGTAGTGTGCTTTCCTTGATGCACAGCTCGGCAGAAGAAGGGGCGGATCCTAGGGATCACCGGGGTAGTAATAAAGAAGAAGCTGTATGTCACTGTCCACATAGGAATAAATGACTTAGTGGGGAAAACAGTAGACATAGGAGCAGTGAAGGAAAACTTTAGGAACCTGGGAAGGGGTCTTAAGCAGGTAATACACTCCGTAGCTTTCTCAGAGGTACTGCCTGTCTATGGCAAGGGGGAAGGAAGGGACATCCACATCAGAGATTTTAATATATAGTTGAAAGATTGGTGTGGGCAGGAGAGTTTTGGCATCATTGAGGACTGGGGCCCCATCTGGGAGGATGAAGGACTGTACAAGCAAGATGGCCTACATCCATTCAAGGGGGGGGGTACCAAGATCCTTAGTGAAATGTTTAAATGTTTCATTTGCAATCATTTAAACTAGCCTTAATCAGATAGCATACTCTGTAGCTTTCTCGGAGGTACTGCCTGTCTATGGCAAGGGGGAGGGAAGGAAGGGACTTCCACACCAGGGAATTCAATATATGGTTTAAAGATTGGTATGGACAGGAGGGTACTGGCTTCATTGGGGACTGGGGCCCCACCTGGAAGGAGAAGGACTGTACAAGCTGGATGGCCTACATCCATTCATGAAGGGTACCAAGATCCTGGGTGAAAAGTTTAAATGTTTCATTTGCAACCATTTAAACTAGCTGGGGGGAGGAAAAACAGGCAGGGAAATCCATATAACCCCCCCCCCCCACAAGAAGGAGTAGTTACAAAAGAGGATACTATGGTCTAAAGACAACCAAATAAACAGAAATCCTACACTAGTAACATGGGGGGGAACAATAGATAACAGGACAGAATGCAAAAAGGGAACGGAGGGGAGTCAGGGGGGGAAGGGACCAAACATGGAAAGCATTATGTACAAATGCCTGCAGTCTGGGAAACAAAATCCCAGACCTGGAGGCATTAATGATAGAAGCGGTCCTGGACATAGTGACTGTTACAGAAACATGGTACACAGAAAACCATGAATGGGATATAGCCATACCAGAATATGCATTTTTCAGAAAAGACAGGCAAGGAAGAAAGGGAGGAGGGATGGCCATGTAGGTGAGGTAGAGAATCAAAACAACTGAGGTGCAGGGGTTACAGGAGATAGCAGAGGCACTGTGGGTCACCATACAGGCAGGAAATGGAACCAGTATTAGAACAAGGGTGATCCACAGGCCTCCAAAACAGGGGAAGAGTCAGACGAAACACTAATGGAAGCCATCCACAAAATATCAACCAAAGGTGAAGTACTGCTACTAGGGGACTTTTTGTCTACTAGATGTAGATTGAAGCATCCAGACAGTGAACACAGCCAAAAGCTGGAACATACTGACCCCATTGGAAGGGGCATGCCTGAGACAGCTGGTAGCTGAACCCACCCATGAGGGGGCTATACATGACCTGGTGTTCACCAATGGAGGCAGAGTTAGGGATGTGGGGGGGTAGGAAATTGGACAGACTAGATGGATTGCATGGTCCACTTCTGCCGACACATTCCTGTGTTCTTTTGTTAAGATGGCAGCCAGATAGGAACCAGTGACCACAGGACAGAGTGGTTTCATGTAACCACAGTGGAGGAGGCTAACCACACTAAAGTCAAGGTCCTGGATTGCAAGAAGACCAACTTTGACAAAATGATGCAATGTCTCAAGGGAGCCCTGGCAAAAGAGGACATGAGGGGGAGTGGAAAAGCAGTAGTCTATTCTCAAGGGGGCCATAACAGAAACAACTAACCTCTGTGTTAAACAACAAAGCAAAAGTAAGCGAAAAAAACTACCATTTTGGTTTTCAAGGGATGTGGCCAGGAAAGTGAGGGAGAAAAGAAGAGTCTTCAGGAGATATAAAGAAACAGAGAAGGAAGAAGACAAGGAGCAGTATCTAGGGAGGCAGAGGGAGGTAAGGAAGGTGGTCAGAAGTGCTAAGGTGTAAACAGAAGAAAACAGCACAGGCTGTAAAGAAGGGGAATAAGACCTTCTTCAAATATATCATTGAAAGAAATAAGACAAGGTGTGGGATTGTCAGGATAAAGGAGAAGGGAGGATGGAGTGCAAAGGAGGACATAGTGTTCATGAAGGAAGGGGAAGGCAAGGGCCCACAAATCAGCCAAAAAAGCATACCGGGAGTGGAGGTGGACACCTATCCATTCACAATAGAGAGTCCTGGAGGAACTTGGGAAACTGAAAACAGATAAGGCAATTGGGCCAGATCGGACTCACCCCAGAATATTAAAAGGGCTCAGAGAGGTGCTGGTGGCCCTGCTGACTACCCTAGTAAACAGATCACTGGAGACAGAGGAAGTCTCTGAAGACTGGAGGAGGGCAAATATGGTCCATCTCCACAAAAGTAGGAGCCGAGAAGAGGCAGACAACTACAGACCAGTCAGCCTGACCTCGGTAGTGGGGAAGCTAATGGAGGCACTGTTAAAAGAGATGATTGTGTCATTCCTTGAAGCTAGTGCAGCACAGAATCCAAGGCAGCATGGATTCACAGCAGGAAGGTCATGCCAAACAAATCTAATAGATTTCTTTGACTGGTGATCAGGGCAGGGCAATGGATGTGGCCTACTTAGACTTTAGCAAGGCCTTTGACACCGTCCCAAATAGAAAGTTGGCTAACAAGCTAAGCAGAATAGGGGTGGGCTCTAACGGGGTAAACTGGGTCAGAAATGGGTTGAAGGATAGATTTTAGAGGTTATAGGCCCCTTCTTCCCCTCCCTCCTTTGTTTTCTATTTGCAATGAAGGATCTTGTATTGTATCTAGAAGAATCTTTGCCTATTCAATTATCATGTGTCTTGTGATTATCTATAGATTAGACTTTTTATCATGGATATTCTGCTGCTAAAGGCTGGTCATTTGATTGTTTTTAAATATGTCTGTTAGCTGCTTGTATTTGTCTTGTATTGAAATGAACCACCTCACTTGTTATTCGTTTTCATAATAAACATAAATTATAAAAAAAAAATAGAAATTGGTTGAATGATAGGACACAAAGAGTGCTGGTAAATGGTGTTCACTCTGAGGAGAGGTAGGTGACCAGTGGGGTGTCACAGGGATCAGTCCTGGGACCAGTCCTCCTCAATGTCTTTATAAGTGACTTTGTGGAGGGGTTGGAGGGGAAAGTATGTATTTTTGCAGACAACACCAAGATCTGTAACAGGCCGACATTCTAGATGGGATAGAAAAAATGAGAAAGGACATAAGCAAGTTGCAGGAGTGATCAGAAGTGTGGCAGCTTCAATTCAATGTCAAAAAGTGCAAGGTCATGCACTTGGGGAGCAGAAATTTGGGATAGGTATATAAAATGTGAGGGGGGGGCACTGCCTACCACCAGTCAGGAACGGGACCTGAGGACACTCATATCAGATGACCTAAAGGCGATCAGACAATGTGAGAAAACTGTGGGGAAAGCTAGTAAGATGCTGAAGTGCATTGGGAGGGGTATCACCAGCAGGAAGAAAGAGGTGGTTATGCCACAGACAGATCACTGGTGAGACATCAGCTGGAGTACTGTGTCCAGTTCTGGAGACCACATCTTTGGTGGGGCATAGACAGATTGGAGGTGGTCCAGAGAAGGGTTACAAACATGGTGCAGGGCCTGCATGAAAAACCTTATGAGGAGAGGCTGGAGGAACTCAATATGTATTCTCTGGAAGAGAAGAGAGAGAGGGAGACATGATAGAAACATTCAAATACCTCAGGGGTATAAACATGGTACATCTTTCAAAAAAGAAGATGTGCAGAACAAGGGGTCACGGATTGAAGTTTTGGGGGGGGAGGTTCAGGGGCAACATGAGCAAGTGCTTGTTCACTGAAGAAAGAGTGGTGGATGCTTGGAACAACCTCCCAAAGGAGGTAGTAGGGGCAAAAACAGGTAATTCAAGAACACATGGGATAGACATAAGGGTACCCTAGAGACAGGAAAAAAGGGTGAGCTGCAGATCAGCTATGATCTGTGGTTCAAATTAATTAGGCAAAATAGACAGACTAGATGGGCCACGTGGTCCTTATCTGCCATCAACGTCTATGTTTCAATGTTTCTATTTAAAATGCACTGCCTTTGGATGTTTGAACTGCACAATCTCTGGGATGTTTTAAACAACAAAGGAAATTATTTTTTTTTAATGTTTAATGTCTGATGTTTGTAGAATATTTTAATCTTACTTTAAATTCCTGCTTTATAACTTGTGAAACATGACCAATAAATCTGTAACTAAATACATCAGTAAGTAAATAACTAACTGATGTATTTCATCAAATAGAAGTCGCCCTCAAATGTAAGCCATGGCTTCTAATTACGGTTGAACTCACATCAGATAAAGCACTGTAGGTGGGAATCTTTGTGATTTTCATTTCTATAAACATGGTTATTATTGTAATTCTTTTTAAATGTATGGTCTTACTTCATGTTTGTTATGCTTATTTTGCTATGAAGTAGACCAGTTACGATCCACTTGATCAGTTCAGGATGTGTAATATTTTATTTATCGCACTGAAACATTTATGTTTGCAAGAACAGTTGCCCTCAAATACAAGCTGCCCTGAGCCAGCCCAGTGGTGTAGAGGGCAGAGGCACTGAGGAGCACTTCACCACTCCCATGCCAGTGACCTGAGTTCGTGAACGTGCTTGAGCCACCGCAGCTCAGCTTGCGGGGGGGGGTTGGGAAAGGATTGAGTAGCTGTCAGGCAGCTTTCCTCTCCCAGATTGGGGAGGTTATCATTCCTGGCCCTTGACTGCCACTGGGTGGCAGCTCAATGGCAGTGATGGACAAATGAGGGGTTGACACTACATCGGGTGGGTGGAGCAAGGTCTTTACCAGTTTCAGCGTGCATCCTTTCTTCGACACGCATGCACAACCATGTCTTCCAGGATCCCATGGAGTTAAAGGGAGAAAACCAGGAAAAATAACCATGTACCCCCATCACCGTATGTGACAGCCCTCAGGGTAGCCCCCTGAAGGACTCAGTGGAAGTATAAGTTGGCAACAGGTGGACAAACAGCTATATTAACAAAACAAATACAAATTGCCCTATAAAACAAGCCACAGGTCAAAACACAAAATTTTAATAGAAGCCACAACTTCCATTCAGTGAAATATGGTAAACAAATAAATAAGTAAGAAACTAACTAACTAAATAAATAAATAAATGTCTGGCAATGCCAGTATGATTGGCAGCAGGCATATAGTTGGTTAACGTCAAAAAGTTCCACCATGTCAGTTTGGCACAATATTGTCGACCGGCATTACATCAACAGCAAAATGCCAACGGCAACCATGTCACCCAGCAATCATGCCGCCTGACCGTCATTGCGGCAAAGCACCAGGGTACATCTCAGCTGTTTGCAGGGAGCTTCACCCTCCCATACCCATGGAAAAATAATATAATCACTTCCAGGTTGGAGGTGTAGGGGGGAAACAGCGCAACACCCCTGGGATGGCTAGACAGTGGGCACTGCAAAATCCTGATCAATGGAATGACTGTCGATCGGGTTGTGGCACCCACATTGCCATCAATGTAGTGGTTTCGCTATGCTGATGGCACACCACATCAAAATATTGTCAGGTTGCAGGAATATGGAAGACAGTATTAATGTTTAATATTGCTGTGCTGGTTGTGTATTTTTACACCTGCAGCTGAAAAATGTTTCATGAGAACTGTTTTGTTCATAGGAGGTTATGTGTCATGTAAACCAGCATGGCTGCTATGAAACTACCATTTTTTTTCTGTCTTCCATTTTGTGTATTTTGCTTATAAGGTCATGAACAAGGAAAACTTGTTTTTCTGTGTTTTTTTGTGGTTAGAAATGTCTAGGATGTCAGCTAGACAGATGTGTCTAGTTTCTGTCATGCTAACGCCCATTATGCCATGAAATGCTGTAGTCACCTCGCAAGTGTTCCTCTTTCCGGTTATGTCAGCACCTTATTTTAGTCATCACATTGTTTTGTATATCTTGCACAATGCTTAGACATATAGAAATTGCACCTTTGTGTTAATTGTTAGCTGGAATATTAATGTAAATGCCTTACAAGAAGTGATTCTGTATATCTGACTTCTGATATAAGGGACCCGAGCATGCTGAAGGTTGAGCACTGTGCCAAATGCTAGGTAAGGTCAAGAAGCGGATAAGCAAGTTCTAATAACGTAACTGGGTTTGTTCACTTGAAACTTATAGAACGCATAGCTGAGACATAACTGTAAATAGTGGCAGAATATTTTGGAGTCTGAGAGAGAGAAACCATGAACCCCTAAGACAGAGTGGTAAAGCCTTCATGCCTGGTCCATTGACTCTCCCAGAGGAAGGTAACTAATCATTGCTTTGCTCAGTATGCTAAACTGCCAATGCCAATATAGGATACATGTCTGCATAATAAACCTGAGTTTGTAGTATACATTTCAGAGTTTAATGTGATTCATTGCAACTACTGGTTACTGGTTCAAGAACCCAACAAGCTTGTGAGGAAGTTCTGACAACATGATGAAGGAGATGTCAGAGGATCAGCAGCTTCTGCTTCATCAAGTCTAGATGGACCCAGCCCTGCCCTGGCTTTTCAAGGCAGGGTTGGCTGCAGTCTTTTCAAGGAGTATCATTGTCTCTTTACACAACAGGCTCTTATTGCTACCTTTGAAACAGGTGGCAGTCAGACCCTTGCTCAAGAAGGCATCTTTGGATCCTGACCACCTTGCAAACTGCCACTTGGTCACCAATCTCCTATTGTTGGCCAAAGTTCTAGGGAGAAAGTGGTGCGGTAGCAGCTATTGTGACATAATATTTTTTTAACTATTTTAGTCTGGCTTCTAGAGACACCATAGCTCTAAAAAAGCTCTTGTCTGAGTGTGCAACAATCTTTCGTAACAAGGGGGAGGTTCTATTCTTCTCCTCAACATTCATTTACATTTGACACTGATGAACGTTGTGAGGTTTATCTCACATTGGGGGCTCAGGGGATTGATTGAAACTATTTTCAAATGGTTCCAGTCATTCCATAATGAGATAGAGAATATTCAGTATGGATTTGTTCATTCTGGCCCTGCCCAATTTCTGTCAACTGTGGAGTCTATCTGAACTCAGTGTTATCTCCCTTGTTGCTCACGATGTACATACTTCCATGGGGGGAGCTCATTAGATGACATCTCATTCAAATTCGGCATGGGGTCATAATGTCGCAAGACATTATGCTACATGGCAAAATCACACTGCCAATGTAGCCGGCCAATCAAACCCGGTCCCAGATGCAGTGCCTGGATTCCTGCTGCTGTGGCTCAGTCTAGTGAGCCACGGCAGCTGCTTGACAGAACCCACTCCCAGCAGAGGTCTTATCCTCTGCCTTGGAGTGTATGAATGGTGCAACACCACGTACAGCAGTATACGTGGTATTGCACCATTCGCTGTCATTGACAGCGCTCTGTCGGGTTAGCTATAATGTCATACGCTATTAAGAATATGACATTATGACCTGGTAGGTTCAGATTCGCTGTATGCAGATTATATACAGAGGTACCTCTCCCTTGCCTATGACAGGGCTTCATTGATGCTGTAACAACAGAGTGTCTCAGACATCAGAGACTTAATGGTCTATAACAGGCTGTTGCACCACAATAAAAAAATGGAACTGCTATGGTGGGAAGTGACCAACAGTTAGCCATTTGGTGTAAACAGCAAGCTGAATCTGTCTTCAGTACCTTTAATAATATACCATTATATGAGTGCCACAGTTAGGATGCCACAATTAGGGTGCTGCACCCAGTTCACCCATCATGCAGGTGAACTGGATTTTGTGGTGCTTAGCAGGGATAATAATAATAATATAATAATAAAATTTATTTAATTGAGCGCCTTTCAGAATTTCAAGGTGCCGCACAGCAAATACAAACATAAAAACATATTCAAATACATTCAATACAAAATCAAATACAAACACATATTCAAATCCATGCAATATAAAATCAGAATAAAGTAGGAAACGCCTTTTCCCATAAAAAAGTCTTTAGTGCTTGCTTAAAACTCCCCACCATCCTGCACTCCCGGAGGTGATGGGGCAGAGAATTCCAGAGGGTAGGTGCAGCAAATCCAAACGCACGAGCACCAGGTGACTTCAAATTTACCCTCGGAATCTCCAGCAACCCCTCGTCAGCTGAGCGGAGCTGTCGCAGAGGGGTGTAAGGCACTAGGAGCTCTTTCAACTAATCGGGACCCAGACCGTGTAGGGCTTTGTAGGTCAAAAGACCCACTTTAAAGGTGATCCGCCACTGTATTGGCAGCCAGTGCAGAGCGAGCAGCACAAGGGTAATGTGTGATCTTCTAGAAGCCCCAGTCAACAAACGTGCTGCCACATTCTGCACTAGCTGCAAGCGGCGGATATCAACCCCAGGAAGCCCTAGGTAAAGGGAGTTACAGTAATCAAGGCACGATGTCACAAAGGCATGGACCAAGACCGGCAGGTCACTGGGTGGAACAAGGTGCCTAATCCTGGCAATGTTCCTAAGATGGAAAAAGGCCAGCTTGACAACTGCAGACACCTGATGTTGAAGGGTCAGACCAACGTCAAGCTCCACTCACAGGTTACGCACCCGTTCAGAGGTGAGGATCTGGTCCACCCCCAGGATAAAACCGGAGGGAAGGCAAGTCCTCAGTCCCTCTACCCTATGACCTGGGTCCACAACCATAACCTCAGTCTTTCCTGGGTTCAACTTTAAACCACTGAAATTCATCCAGTCTTGGATGTCTGCGAGGCAGTTGTTCAGTATTGAGATAGCACCAACCTGGTCAGGTGCGAAAGACAGGTAGAGCTGGGTATCATCAGCATAGCAGTGAAACCTCAGCTCGTACCATCTTACAATGTCTCCGAGGGGTAGCATATATACTGCGAATAACATGGGGGACAGCACTGAGCCCTGAGGCACCCCGCATGGCAGAGAGAAGGCCCCGGATGAAAACAAACCCAAGACCACTCTCTGTTCTCCCTCAGGAAAGATGAAAACCATCTAAGGACCGTACCCAACAGCCCACAAATGGACCTCAGGCATTCGAGCAGAACCCCATGATCCCCAGTATCAAAAGCTGATGATAGATCAAGGAGAGCCAAGATAGAACGGTGTCTCCGATCTCTCGCCATGGATGGTGCCATCCGGGTGTTGTGCCCTCTGCTCAGTACACCTCCAACCAGGAGGGGATACTATTTAAGTATGAGGGGTGTAGGTGGTGAAGCCCTCCACAGTTGGGGGGTGTGGGGGGCACAACCCCCTTGCAAACAGGCAAAACGTGCCCTGGGGCATTGGGCATGTTGAGTGTTGAGCGGCACAATTGCTGGGTGCGATGTTTGCCATCAGAATTGTGCTTGCGCCCTAATGATGGTCATGGTTTTTCCTGTCACTGCCACATGGTGCAACCCCTTTGATTGGGTACAGCATAAGGAGGAAAGGGAAATCTGCAGTCTGGTAGTGGTCCTTGATGGTCAGTTTACATTAATTTTTCAGATGTCTGCTGTCATCAAGAACTGATTTTAACACATAAATAATATCACAAGAGTATGTCCCTTTCTTGACACTGCTGGCCTTTGCACTTTATACTAAGGTGCATACTAAGGTGTGAGGAGCAGAGAAGGTAGTAGGCCCATGATGGCTCCTATCCATTTATCCGTAACACAAAAGTGTATTTCCTTGTAAAATACAACAATCCAACTGGTTTATAAAGTGTCGCTTGTCCTTACTAATTAAGGTTTCCAATGGGAGTTTATTCCATGGATTAACTGTTTTCTGAGTATAGAATGCTTTCTTTCTGTTCGTGTTGAATTTCCCTGGCCTTTGTTGTACAGGGCGACCTCTAGTGCCCTGCAGGTCATTTTTAAATTCAAATGCCATCTCTCTGAAAAGGTAGTCATTCTGTATGTTGTCATAACACAGAAGCAAATCCCCTTGTATTCTTCTGGTCTCCAAGGACATTAAATTAAGTTTCTTTAATCGTTCATTGTAAGGAAAGTTTTAATATCATATATCAATTTTGTGGCCTGTCTTTGGACCTTCTAAATTTTATCGATGATTCCTTTACTGATGGGACCCCATACAGGGCTCCCATAGTCCAGCATAGGTCCGAGCTGGGAGCACGTCAATTCGCTCCTGTCAATTCACTCCAGGAAAATGCACCCCCAACAATTCGCTCCCATTTTTTTCACTCCTGTGGCATTCCACTGCCTGTCAATTCACTCCCACTAATGGTTTTTATGCATCTGCATCATGTATCCATCTGCTTGGGAACCTAAATGCATAAATAAACAGGGATTTGTTGTACGAGGTCAGGGTTCCTTGCCTTGTCTGCTAGAGAGTTAGAGTTAGCTCCCAGGATGCAAGTTACAATAAATCTTCTTTCCGGGTTGGCAAGCAGAGAAATAAATCTAGCAGGTATCAGGCAGTATTGTACTGGAAAAGAGACTGACACAGTAACATCAGCATATTTCAAGACAGAAATTACACTAGCTCCAAAAGCTAAAGCTAATATTACATGAACACACCATCTCTGTGTGCTAAGCGCACAATGTAATCACAATGTAATCACAGCAGGTGGGATACCCTTTACAGGCGGGGAGCTGCGCTATCGGCTGCAGTGTCCTCACTTGAACCCTTGGTGGCAAACTGCTTTAGGATTTGTTAATCAATATGCCATGCTACATGGCTCTGAAGCAGTGAAGTCTTCAGAAAAAATTGAAGAAAAAAAGGATTAGGCAGAGGAAGACTATTGGACTGAGTAAGGAAGATTTAATATAACCATGGGTCAGTATGTCTGATGTACTGTGTGTCTATCAGGCTCCTAATCACTGGAACTCTCTGACTCAAAATATCGTAACTGCTAAGCCATGGTCTGCATTCAAATGACTTGCATTTATTTTTTTTTAGACCCTATGCAGGCTGTAATCACTGTGTCTAGATCTGAAATACTGTAGTTCCATTACTCCCCTGTTACATTGTATTTGGGATCAGGAGCGGGAGTAGGTTGTCGGGAAGCGAGATCCGCGGGAGCAAATTGACAAGGGAGCTAGTCGTTGGGAGCGAGTTGACCGGGAGTGAAAACGTGGGAGCAAATTGACATAGACATGTCTGAGATAGGTCCTGTATAAGGGCAATATTACCTGGTCACTTCTTCTTTTAAAATTCTTTTTATTGTCTATGTTAATCTTTTTGCCTTTGCAATCAGAGTTTCACGATGAGATGAGCAAGTGATATTTTGATTTATTATTACTTCCAAACCTCTTTTTTCAGTTGACTCCCTTAGAGGAGATCCCCCTAAGAAATATGTGGCCTTTTGGGTTTAGTTTCCTTGGTGCATAATGCAACATTTTTCTTTATTAAAACGCATCCCCCATTTATTGATCCATGATAAAATATCATTCAGGTCACTTTGAAATGCTGCTCCCTCTTCTGTTGTGCGGTCTATCCCTGCTAGTTTTGTATAATCTGCATGTTTACTAACCTATCTTGTTACATGCTCTCCCATATCTACAATAAATATCTGAAAGAGCACAGGGCCCAAGACGGAGCCCTGAGGCACGTCAAGAGTTACAGCCTTTGAGCTAGAATAATATCCATTAGTGCAAACTCTCTGTGTTCTGTTATTCAGCCATGTTGAATGCATGTTATTATTCTATAATCCAAATTCAAATTTCATAGCTTCGGAATACTAGCTCCGTGAGGGACAGTATCGAATACCTTCAAGAAGTCGAGGTAAATACAGTCCACTGGTAAACCTCTATCTAATGCTGCTGATATTTCTTTCATAGAAACACGAGGTTTGTTATGCATGATCTTGTTGAGTTGAACCCATGTTGTTCTGTGTCAACTAAGTGAGAGGTGATGTGGGGATTAAACTACTCCTTGACTATTGCATATTGCCTTTCATTCATGAATTTTTGTTGTTTCTTCCCCCACTAAGTGAGATGTGGTGTGGGGAGTGAACTATTCTTTGACTATTTAATCTGAACAGTGGAGTCTTTAGAACATTTATTGTACAGTTGTTTAAGTTAATTGTTATTGTAAGTTTGTGTTTTGGGGTGGTGGGTATTCATGTTGCTGGGTATTTTAAGTTACTTATTTAAAATGGGTAAAAATGACTGTTCTAGAGGAGCTATTTTGTAGAGTGGGAAAGTTTTCATTTTTTGTTTATTCTAGGTTTTTGTCTCATTTATCATTTATTAAGTCGGGTGGTAGGGAATTTTCGTTTGTGTTTTGTGTTTTTGATTGTTGGTTAGCCTGTGAAATGTGTAGGTTTTCCCTCCCAGTTGTGCGCTATTCATCCTCTGCTCTCCGCACCTTCCGCCCTCCCCCCCCACCTTTGATGTTTTCTACCTACCAGCACTGTCGAGCACTGGGTATCGTGCATAGGAGGTGGGTGGGGGTGGGGGGGTGCTGACATCAGAGGACGAATGAGAGGATCTCTCACATCAGGGCTGTTAGATCTAGAAGATGCCCTGGGGTGAAATGGAGCCTGGAATGTGGTGCCCCATGTCTAGTCCCCATACCCAAGGGCACCACTTTTCTTGGTGGGCAAGTAACCGGGGCAACTCTGGAAACCCATCCAACTCAAGTGGTGTTATGCAATGCCAGATCTATTAAGAACAAGACTGCAATTATTGCAGATCTTGTTGGAACAACTGATCTGGCATGCATCACCGAAACCTGGCTAGATGAAAATGCTGGCCCTACACTTGAAGTGGCAAATCTGGCTGGGTACTCAGTGATACATCACTCGAGATTGGACTGTGGGGGGGGAGCAGTCAGTTTTAAGACTGAGTTGGGCCTCACAAGTGCACCAGTAGAGGAGGCCGAAACTTTTGAGTGTACTGTGGTAGCAGGTATGGGTTGCAGGATAGCTCTCGTCTACTGTCCGCCTGGGGATGAAAAGCAATTCTTACAGGAAGTAGCGGATTTCATCGTCGACATGACATTGGAGTCACCCAGATTGATGGTTCTGGGTGACTTCAACACCTGGGTTGATGACGAACTCTCGCTTTTTGGACAGCATGTCCTTCAGTTGATGACATCTCTGGGCCTTATACAGATTGTTACCACTGCTACCTATAATCAGTCACTCCTTGGATTTGGTGTTCCTCCTGGGGATTGAGGCCTCTGATCTGGGGATAGAACTGGTCGGCTGGTCAGATCACCACAATGTGAGGTTCAACTTTTGCACCCCCTTTCGTAGACCTGCCCCTGTGAAGATGGTCAGTTATTGCCCTTTGCGGGATGTGAGCCCTGAAGGCCTAGTGGCAGTGATTGACCTCTCGGAGTTTCCTGAGGCCAGCTAGGGCCCAGAGACCTTATTCTTAGCCTACAATAAGGCTATCTCTATGGCTCTGGACTTGATTGCTCCTGTCTGTGTTCGTCCTCTCCCACTTCGCCCTCTGGCCCGCTGGTTTGATGCATCTTTGAAGGAGTTGTGGTGATTAGGACGAAGGTTAGAGCAGTGCTTGTGGAAATCTGCCCTAGATGCCGACCGCCTTAGATTGGTAGAGCATTATCAGGCCTATCAATCAGCGATCTCCGATAAGAAGGTAGAGTTCCTGTCCGGGGAGATTGCTGCAGCTCAGAATCGACCAGCTCAGCTCTTCCAAACTGTGGACAGGTTGTGCAGCCCAGCCTGTCTGCAGCTTCAAAGAACTTTTTTGCAAATGGAGTGCGCTGAGCTTGCTCAATTCTTTGCGAATAAGGTGGTTGACATCAGGTCAGAGATCCTTCTGACCTGCTCTGTGGGGGATGCTGTTGGTCAGCACATGGTCACTACACCTCATGTTTCCTGGAGTAACTTTGACCTGCTGGAGTTTGTTGATGTCATGCGGATTGTCCAGAGTATGCACCCTATGTGCTGTAGTTTGAACTCAGGCCCAACTTCCCTGATTATGGGTTGTTGTGATACTATTGGCCCGGTCCTGGCTCAGATAGTCCTGTGCTCCTTAGACTCGGGTGAGTTCCCAAGCTCCCTGAAGGAGGCGGTGGTAACACCCCTCTTAAAGAAAGCTTCCTTGGACCCAGATGTCCTAGCTAACTACAGACCAATCTCGAACCTTCCTTTTATAGGGAAGGTTATTGAGAAAGTAGTGGTGGTACAGCTGGAGAACCACCTGACCATCCATAATATCTATGAACCTCTCCAGTCTAGTTTTTGAAAGAGGCATAGAACTGAGACTGCACTGGTTTGGATGCTCAATGATCTCCTGATGGCAAGAGATCGGAGAGACCGTTCCATTCTGGTGCTCCTTGATCTCTCTTCAGCCTTTGACACTGTGGACCATGGGGTGCTGCTTGAGCACCTGAGGTTCATCTGTGGCCTGACATGTACGGTCCTCAGGTGGTTTACATCTTTCCTCACTGGCAGAATGCAGAGAGTTGCATCTGGAATTTTTTCTTCAGACTTACTCCCTCTGCTATGTGAAGTTCCTCAGGACTCGGTACTGTCCCCCATGTTGTTTGCAGTGTATATGATGCCTCTTGAAGACATTGTAAGATGGTATGGGCTGAGGTTTCACTGCTATGCTGATGATACCCAGCTCTACCTGTCTTTTACACCCAACCAGTACAGTGCTCTCCGGTATTTAACAACCGCCTCGCTGAAATCCAGGATTGGATGAATTCGAGCTGGCTAAAGTTGAACACGGGAAAGACTGAGGTGATGGTTGTGGATCCAGGTTGCCAGATAGAGGGGTTGAGGGCTGGTCAACCCTCTGGACTTTATCTGGAAGGTTCCCAGATTCTTACCTCTGAATGGGTGTGAGACCTGGGGGTGGTGCTTGATGATGGGTTGATCTTTCGATCTCAGGTGTCTGCAGTCATCAAGTCTGCCTTTTATCATCTCAGGAACATCGCCAGGATCAAGCACCTTACTCCATCTGGGGATCTGCCTACATTGGTCCACGCCTTTGTGACCTCGCACCTTGACTACTGCAACTCCCTATACCTAGGGCTTCCTGGGGTTGATATCCGCCACCTGCAGCTAGTGTAGAATGTTGCAGCACGATTGCTGATGGGGATGTCTCACTCCTTGCATATTACCCCGGTGCTGCACGATCTGCACTGGCTTCCAATTCAGTGGCGGATCACCGTTAAAGTTGGTTTACTGACTTATAAAGCCCTACATGGACTTGGTCCTGATTACTTGAAAGAGCTTCTTGTTCCCTACTGCCCTGTGTGACAGCTCTGCTCAGCTGACGAGGGATTGCTGGAGATTCTGAGGGTAACTCTGAAATCTTCTGGGGCCCATGCATTTATGTTTGTGGCCCCTACCCTCTGGAATTCTCTACCCCACCAGCTTCGGGAGTGCACAACTGTGGGGGGATTTAAAAAGTTGTTTAAAACCTTTCTGTATCATCAGGCTTTTTTGTGATATATAGTTGCTTGGATTTGTTATTTTGGTTAACTGTTGTCTGTGTTTTATATGACTGTGTTCTGATCTTCGTACAGCGCCTTGATAATTTTGAAAGGCACTTAAAAATAAAGTTTAATATTATTATTATTAACTATACCTTGTTTCTTAAGGTGATCATTAATCATGTCTTTTGGTATGGATTTTAGGATTTTCCTGGGAATGGATGTAAGACTAGTAGGCCTGTAGTTGTCACAAGTTGCCTTACATCCATTTTTGTGTACTGGTATTACTGCAGCACATAACCAGTCAGATGAAACTTTGTTATTTAATAAGGATGATAAAAATAACTTTTTTAGAGGTATGGATATGTACAGAGCTAAATGTTTTAACGGTCTTGAGGAGATGTTATCTGGTCCTGCAGAATGTGTATTTTTTAAACTGTAACGTTGTATTTGTGATAGGGTGTGAAATGAGTCTCTTCGCGGATGACTCCAAGATGGGAGCAGTAGTTGAGGGAGAAGAGGGGAGGTTGACCCTGCAAGGGGACCTGGACACCCTGGAAAGCTGGGCTCACACATGGAAATTAAATTTCAATATCACCAAGTGCAAGGTGTTGCATCTTGGTCGGGGAAACCCTAAACACAGGTACACCCTGGGAGGAGAGGTGCTGGAAGCCTCAACAGGGGAAAAAGACCTAGGGGTCATGGTGGATACATGTATGAATAACACTGAGCAGTGCAGGAGAGCAGCTAGCAAGGCAAACAGGATGTTGGGATGCATCGCAAGGGGGATCACCTCTAGGAGCAAGGAAGTGATTCTGCCGCTGTACAATGGACTGGTTAGACCACACCTTGAGTACTGTGTACAGTACTGGAGACCACACTTGAAGAGGGACATACAGCTCCTGGAGGGTACAGAGGAGGGCAACAAAGATGATATGAGGGCTGGGATTTGACTTATGAGGACAGACTTGAGGAGCTCTGCCTGTTTTCATTGGAGGAGAGGAGAGACAGGGGGACATGATTGAGGTCTTCAAGTACCTCAAGGGAATAAATAGGGTAAACATGGAGGGGATCTTTAGACTAAAGCAGGGAGGCATCACCAGAGGGCATGGTTTGAAGTTGGAAGGTGGAAGGGTGAGGGGGGAAAAGAGGAGGAGGTTTTTCACTGAGAGGGTGGTGGACCCTTGGAATGCTCTGCCTGGTGAGCTGGTTCAGAGATCCACCGTGGAGAGCTTTAAGAGAGGGTGGGACAGACACAGAAAGTGGATGTATCAGATGATGGCCTGTCCCGGGGGGGTGGGGATGGATGATAGGGGTTTCTGGAGCACAAGGGATGGGAGGGTCTCGGCACCCAACTAAGGATCTAGGTTCGAGCAGACTTGATAGACCATAAGGCCTAATCTGCTGGCAAATAGTATATCTTGTTCAGTTACTTCTATTATGGAAGTGTTATTTATTTGTACATTTCCAGTGTAGGGAGCCGCTTCAGAAAATACTTAGGTGAAATATGTATTAAATGTCTCAGCCATACGTTTCATGCAGGTTTTTGGCTTTTCCTGATGAGGTTACTGCAATATGCTCTATAAGGGCTTACTTGATGATTAAATGAGACCCCTGCAGCTGGTCTAGAACACTGTGGAGAGACTTCTGACTTATGTTAGTATCACTCTCTCACTCAGGGTCCTGGACCAGCTGTTTTTTAGGTAGCACAATGACTACTGTGTAATTCTACTTGTTGTTATAAAGCCCTGAATTAGCTGGGCCCCCTGTATCTCAGCATGTGTATGGCCCCCCGACACCCAAGCATGAGAGGTGCAGTCAAGGGGCAGAGGCTCTTGTATGTGCACCTTTGAATTTGAAATAACAAGGCAATATTGCTTTACTGATAATGACACCTCAAATTTGGAATTCTCCTACATAGGAGATGCTTGGTCAAGCTATTTCTGGGTCCCACTGCATATGCTGCTGTCGAGTCCATACCTGGAATACTGTGCCCTATTCTGGAGTCACCACCTATAAAAGACATGGATAGGTTGGAGAAGGTACAACATAGGGTGGCCAAGATGATTCAGGGCCAAGAATACAGATCAAATGAGGATAGGCTAAGGGCATTGAACATATATTCAGCTAAAACCAGATGATAGTTTGGGTGATATGATAGAGACCTTCAAGTTCCTGATAGGAATTAACAAGGTAAACTGTGAGGAGTTATTTACCAGGAACAAAGAAGCTAGGACACAGGTCATGAGTGGAGTTTAATGGGGGGAAGTTTCAAAAACAGGATGTGAGTATTTATTATTTTACAGAAAGATTGCTAGAGCCATAGAATGATCTACCAGCAGTGACTGTGGGTGCAAAAACCAGTAATGGCTTTAAACATTTCTGGGACAGAGTAAAAGGTATAGTACCTACTCAATGGAAAGAAATGGTGGAAACATGGAGAACAAAAGGGGGAATAGTTTAAGTGAAGACCGCACAGAGGCAACAGGTCCCACAGTGTGATAGGGTAATATGGGCAGACTGAAATGAGTGTGTTTCTATGTAAATATATTCCAGGCCAAACTGAAGTAAAACATTCTAAAGCAGGCTAACTTGAAAGGTTAGTTTGCCTGGGCTTGATGTTCTGTTTTTGTTCTTTATCATAATTTCAAAGACTATTAACTGGGTCCTCTAATAGTTTTGGATTTTGTGGTGTTGTGTTTTTATGGTTGCATTCCCCATCACGTTCGTTTGTGCTTGTGTAATTACTTTAATGTGGGCATCTTATTTTCTTTATTTATTGGTTTTTGGTGACTGGTTACTCCCACAGGAACATGAGTCCTGTTGTCAGGGAATTTTCAGGGGCCACCTTTAATTTGTTACAGTTAACAATACGAACAAGGGTTCAAACATTAAGGTACATTGTAAAAGAAAATTACTTACACAGATAGATACATACTAGACCTGTACTTTGAAGAGCTTTGTGCAAAAAAAGTTTGTGCAGAAACAATTAGTGCAATTAAATACAGCAATAGAAATACATTTGCATCCAATCAGCAATAATATACAGACTGGCACTAAATATATGATACAGTCAGCACCCTGTGGTCCCTTTACAGAGGCAGAGTTTTAGTAGCTGCTATTGGATGGGACCAGGAAGTGCTCTTTGAGGGCTAATCTTTTTTTTTTCACCCTTCCCGCTCCTGGCTGGCCTCTCCTTCGGGCCACCTATGCTCCTCACTTGCCACCCTGTCCTGACACAGCCATCACCACCCCACATTTGCAGCCCCCCAAGTAACCCAGCGTAACCCTTCACCAGATGGGTCCCCCATCTCTGAGGGGGAAGATGCCGGTGGGGGAGGCCAGAACACTCCTAGTTGACCCAGGCACTGCTGAGGTGGTCTTTAGGCTGCCTAAGGTCCCATGGCAATGGAAGCTGGTGACCGTCATCCGGTCGACCATGGAGCTTATTTCCCGCTTTCCTCCTGGGGGCATGGCATGCCACCACCATCAGGCATTTGCAGATGTTCACCACGCCCCTTCTTAGCATGACCTAATGCATTGCTGCACTCTCAGCCTCTGCCAGGAGTCGGAAAGCACTGGGTTGGCCTCTTGCCCACCCCAAGAGAAGGTGAGCAGTTGTTGGACGCTCGAGCCTTCACTCTCCAGCCAACCCTCCAGCACCCCAGGTCCATTCCCAAACCCAGGTCACCAGCATCGCAAGCAGAAATCCAACCACTGCACTGATGGGCCATCTGAGGGCTAATCTTAAAGATTCCAGGAGACTGACAGTCTTTGCCAGAGAGGGAGAGGGAGTTCCACAGTGATGGGGCGGAGTATGCAAAGAATCTCTAGCCAGTGTCCGTTTTCATTCAAGGGACTACTGGAGATTTGCTAGACATGGATTTAAGTTTTCTGGAGGATGCCAACCTGGTTAGTATTGACAGCAGGCCAGGTGGGGAGTTAGAGGATTTTAAAGGCAAGACTATGCATGATGAATTGCTTACAACCTTGAATGGTAGGCCATTTTAGGTCTGCTAGGACTCCACAGTGGTGATCCCTGCTGTGTTTGCTGAGGGTTAAGTGACCTACTTTGTTGTAAAGGACTCTGAGCCTAGCTTTCTCTGTTTTCTTGGAAGACAGGGGTGTGGTTACCTCATAGGTAAGAGTAGGTAGAAAGGTGCTATTTGCAGTGGCCTGACAGGACTCTAGTTAGGCAAACTTTTAGCCTGTGCATTAGACTGGATTTCTGGTTCAAGGTTTTGGTGGTGACATCTAAGTGTTTCCTGTATGACAGGGTGGAGTCCAGGTATAATCCAAGGAATGTGAAACTGGGAGCATTTTCTAGCAGGAACCTTGTGCAGGTGTTATTCCTAAAGTTCCTATGATGTTGTTGTAACTTCCATTGCATTTGATATTTTGTATTTTTCAGTTTCTAAATGCGTGAGCTGTTTTTTGAAATTTACTTTGCTATTTATTTAGGTGCTCTGAGCCCTTGAGGGGCACTATGGAAAATAAAGACTACTATTACTACTACTTACTAAAAGAATCTAAATGGATCTATATGATATGCTTAATGTAACCTTTCAGGTTGACTATTAAAGATATTACATTATTTTTGGTTGATGATCTATTGATGTTATATATTTTTTCTTTATAAAATTATAATTTTTATGATAACTGGGTTGTGCTTTTACCCATGGTGGAAGTCAGTTATAATTTGCAGTTATAACCAGCTTGTTATGATGGCATTCACTCTGTGATCCCCCCCCCCACCCCAAGACTGAACACGCACTGCTTCTGCTCAGCACAATTGTGGTGAAAGTGAAATTACTAGCTAGCATTTTCAACTCCCAGACAATAGGGAACTCAGGCTGTGAGAATACTCTGGTTAGAGAAAGGTTGCACTCTCAAAATGAACAAAGGCACAAGGCAAAGGTTTGCAAATAGGAAACTTTGATGCATTTAATTGTGCCAGCAAACATAAAGACAAAAAAACTGTGGGAATCAACAGAAACCCCTGCGCTTTGAATGCTAAGTGTTCCTAAGGGGTAGTTTCTCTTGCAAACAAGAACTGCTTATGAACCCCAGCGAGGGGATGTCATGCATCACATGATTAAATTCAAATTACACAATAAATCAAAGGCTTAAATGCCTGATAATGTAAATTAAGAATAAAGGAAACAGACTGATGTCTTAGCAGTTCATGTAAAACAGAAAAAGTCACAGCAAAAAACATAAATAGAAACTCCTGCTTTTGCCACATAAGGAACAGATGATGAGATTTAATATATTGGCTGATGCAAAAATAAACACAGTTTATAACATTTAATAAGTGTATGTAAGGTTAAAAATACCTTCAATAATAATAGTGATTTTATTCTGTTATTGAACATAACCTAGCTATGGCTATGGTCACAAAACCAAACAAGAAAGAAGTAAGAAGTAAGACAATTTTAGGTGTGTGTGGGGGGGGGGGAACAGATGAAGAGAATGGAGATAGGCCAGAGCAACTAGTATAGTGGTAACTCTGTGTGATGGGAGCAGATCCTTGTGTGAACCATTTGTGACACTTGGAAACAGGAAAAAGATTTTTAACCTGTGAGAACCAAAAACACAAATATCATAAAAATAATCAGTCAAAGCATACTGATAAAAAACAAATAATAAACAGCAGAACTTTAAACGTTAATAAAAGCTGAATCAAATAAATAAGATTTTAAGACAACTTTAAAGGCCTCGATGGACAGGCACTCTCTGATCTGATGAAATAGTGAATTCCACAGGGTCGGAGCTGCAAAAGCAAATGATCTGGGTCCCAAGGCTGTCAAATGGAATGTGGGAATCTCTAGCAATCCCTCATCAGTGGAGTGGAGAGGGTGAACGGGGCAGTAGGGACAAAGGATCGTGCAGATACTGTGGTCCCTGTCCATGTAGGACTCTATAGGTCAGTAACCTGACCTTGAAAGTAATACTCCACCACACTGGCAACCAGTGCAAGCTGCAGAGCACAGGTGTGATGTGGCAAGATCTCGATAAGCCAGTCAACAACCTGGCAGCTGCATTTTGCACCAGCTGTAGGTGGCAAAGGTCCACCCCAGTAGCCCTAGGTATAGGGCATTGCAGTAATCAATTTATTAAACAGTAAACACATAAAACATAAAATAATACATAAAAAATAATGAACGTAAAAAATGGAGGGACATTTTATGGCAAAAAACACATCCGAGAAATTATACAAAACATGGGGTGGTGTGTAAGACTCGAATTTTATACACAGCCTCAGAGTGGGATGCTTTTATAAACCCCTCTAGCTTCACACTTGGATTTTATTTTAACATACCACACCTCGGGTGCATATATAATTACAAAGATACATATAGATGCTGTGGGCAGATAAAGACCACTAGACCCATCCAGTCTGTCCATTTAAGCTGCCTACTGAAGCATCCAGTGAAAAGCATGGTGCAACAATGAGCATAGTGACTGTATAATTCTTGAGTGACCTTGATAGTACAGTAAACATGCACCCTCATCTAGAATCAAACCCCTGACCCTTTGCTTGTTAAGCTATAACACTTCCAGTGTGCCACCTGAGGCGCTTGTTATACACACCACCCATAAATTACTTTACATTTGATGTGTTCTCATGACATCTTCATTCAGTTACATTATATAAACATTTCTTTCTTTTTCTCTCTCACTCTGTATTGCCCTCTTTCTCAGTCCCTCTCTCTCGCTCCCTCTCTCACACACTCTCTCTTTCTCACTCTCTCTAACAAAATCTTAAACTGAGACTCTTGAGACCGTATATGTGTGTGTTATACATGTGTGAGCATAGCAATAATATATTTTTTGTTCCCCAATTAGCTCAATGTTGTTCAGCAAACTTATCCCTTCTGTTATCTCGAATTGTATATATAACAAGAATGAAAACTTCTTCTGTATTATTTAAGAGGTCTTAAATAGCATACAGCTCATAAAATTGATATCTTTGAGATGTCTCGGACATAACTTATTTTGGCTGTCTGGACAAGATATGCTAGCTTAAAGTCCATTATTGGTTTTGTTGAATATAACTTTTACAAGTGAGAATCAAACCTTACAGATAAATTATTTATAATAGTCACCCATGCATGATAAAAGAAAATAAAACATGTAATATCATAAAGTTAGCAAATGAATGCCAATACAGAATAATTTGGGAGAATTGAAACCTGATTTCCCAACCCACCCTACACTGCTTAAAAATATTGACTAACCAGCTGTGAGTATAATTATGGTTGTAGTAGTAATTTATTTATGGTTTAGCTTTTGCCTTTATGAAAGATGGACAAAGTACACATACAGTACACCCAAAAAATAACATACAAGTTTTCTTTTGTTAATAAAAATAAAATACATTTCAGATCATAGTTTTCTCACATAATTTATTTTATAGATATATATTTTTTTTATTATAATGACCTTTAGGTAATTAGATGTATTTTTCATAGATGGGCTTAGTCAATTACATGCAGACAAACTGCAGTAAAGTTGTGTAGGAGGTACTGTACCTTGTTATAAGAAATAGTACATCTATAATCCACGTAGGCTTAGAAGTTATCCAAGGTTTCCTCAGGGAGCTGGAGGGGGCTATATCTGAGGATCTTCATAATCCCCTGAGACTGACTCCTTAATCATACTTATTCTATATTTATCCTCCGGGTTCCAGAGATAGGTATATAAAGTACCTTCTAACCCTTACACTCTTACTAGCCAAGAGCTGTATTACTCATAAGTGGCTATCCCCCAACACATGGATTTACGTTAGTGGAGTGATACAGTGAACGCCATTTGTAGAATGGAGAACATAACCTAAAGCTTGAATGAGAAAACTGAACTGTTCACATTCCAATAGAACTCTTGGGACATGTACTGTATATAATGCTGCAGGAAACTGCATTTGTACCTCTGAGCCACAAGAGTTAGTGGTCAACTTAGTGGCAGCACACTTGAGAGACTGTCACAGACCTTGCTGGTGCCCTCAACCCTTTCTGTTTCGCCCTAGAAACTAATTCTTTAAACAGAATATTTAGCTAATATTATATATGCCGAGGCCCCCAGTGCTGTCCCAGTGGGGCAGAGGTATAGAACAATGAATGACTGTGTTATTCTGAGCCTGTATCCTGAATCTATGTGGTACTTGTATGTAATATTTCAATATTGCTGTGCAACTGTTCAATAAAACATATTTGCAAAAGAAAAAAGAAACAGAAACAGACAATGATGGCAGAAACAGATCAAAGGCCTATCGGGTCTGCCTGGAGTTCCCTATCTGCCCTGGGACCTATTGTTCATACGAGGTTTTATCCTTTGCCCCTGACAAGGCTGCATTGATGCTGTAACAACAGTGTCTCTGACATCAAAGGCTTAATGTTCTATAATAGGCTTTTGCATCACATAAAAAAAATGGAACTGCTATGGTGGGAAGTGGTCCCCTCCTAATGACCTGTGGAACCTCCAAACCCACCACTCTGTCCTTGCCATGCTTGATATAATTTATAGTCTTGGCACCCACCACCTTCCCTGGCAGATGGTTACAAAGCTCCAACACCCTTTGCATAAAATAGAACTTCCTCACCGCCCTCTTAAACCTTCCCCCTTCCAGTGTCCACTTGTGAACTCTGATTCTTAATTCTGTACTCCTGCTAAATAGTTCGCCGGAGTTCACCTTGCTTATTTCCTTCAGAAACGTCAAGGTCTCTAACATATCCCCTCTCTCTCACCTGGTATCCACTGACTGCGTATTCAGTGCATTGAGACAATCTCTGTAAGATCTGCCCTGTTGGCCCTGAAGCATCTTACTCAGCTTAGTTATCAGTCTGTGTGGCACAGTGTTGAATGCCTTGCTAAAGTACAGATAGGCCATGTCCACTGCACTCCACTGATCCATTTCACTAGTCACTAAGTCAAAGAAATTAATCGCCTGACTTTGCTACTCACTGATCAGGGGTGGTGAGGGTGTTCCCTCTGCAAGTGGGTGCTCCCCCTTCCCCGCAACCCGTGGACTTTTGAGTTTAGTGGGGTTGAGGCGCTGGCTCTCAGACATGGTCCGGGTGGACCTCCCCCATGATCACAAGGCATCTTCCCCTGCTTTCCAACAGGAGCTCAACCGTGACCTGGACTTTTGCATTAGAACAAACCATTCCCCTGCTTTCATGCAGGAGCTGCTGTCTTTGACTCTGAGATTATTTTGCAAAGTAAGAAAAGTCAGTTAATTAGCCCTGTACCTGTTCTGTGCAGCATCTGGGACTGGAGTATCCAGGGGTAAATTTCTTGGCGTGACCTTGGCTTGCTACACAGTTCTCCACTTTCGGGAGTTTGGGCGCCAAATTAGAAAATCCTGCTCTGCGCCTGATTGGACCCCCGGGCTGTGATGATGCTGGACCAGGCTTCTTAAATGCCTGTATGGAGCCTCATGGCTCACAACACCTGACTTTGCTGCTCGCTGATCCGGGGTGGTGAGGATGTCTCCTCTGCAAGTGGGTGCCCCCTAACCTGCAACTTGTGGACTTTTGAGTTTAGTGGGGTTGAGGTGCCAGCTCTCAGACATTGGCTGGGCGGACGTCCCAAACGATCGCAAGGCATCTTCACCTACTTTTTAGCAGGAGCTCAACCATGACCTGGACTTTTGAATTAGAAACAACTCTTCCCCTGTATTCATGCAGGAGCTGCTGTCTTTGACTCTGAGATTATTTTGCAAGGTAAGAAAAGTAAATTAATTAGCCCTGTACCTGTTCTGTACAGCATCTGAGACCGGAGTATCCGGGGTAAATTTCTTGGAATGACCTTGGCTTGCTATGCAGTTCTCCACTCTTGGGAGTTTGGGTGCCAAATTCAAAAATCCTACTCTGCGCCTGATTGGACCCCTCGGCTGTGACGCTGCTGGAGCAGGGTTCTTAAATTCCTGTACAGAGCCCTGTGGCTCACAATGCCTGATTTTGCCTCGCTGATCAGGGTGGTGAGGGTGTCCCCTCTGGAAGTGGGTGCCCTCCCCCTGCAACCCGTGGACTTTTGAGTTTAGTGGGGTTGAGGCACGGGCTCTCAGACATCAGCTGGGTGGACCTCCTCCACAACTGAAAGGCATCTTCCCCCGCTTTCCAGCAGGAGCTTGACCGTGACTTGGACTTTTACATTAGAACCAACCCTTCCCCTGCTTTTGTGCAGGAGCTGCTGTCTTTGACTCTGAGATTGTTTTGCAAAGTAAGAAAAGTCAGTTAATTAGCCCTGTACCTGTTCTGTGCAGTATCTGGGACCGGAGTATCCAGGGGTAATTTTCTTGGAGTGACCTTGGCTTGCTACGCAGTTCTTGGGTGCCAAATTTGAAAATCCTGCTCTGCACCTGATTGGACCCCCGTGGGCTGTGACGCTGCTGGACCAGGGTTCTTAAATGCCTGTACAGAGCCCCAAGGCTCACAATGCCTGATTTTGCTGCTCACTGATCAGGGGTGGTGATGGTGTCCCTTCTGCAAGTGGGTGCTCTCTATCCTACAACCCGTGGACTTTTGAGTTTAGTGGGGTTGAGGCGCTGGCTCTCAGACATTGGCTGGGTGGACCTCCCCTGCTAGCGCAAGGCATCTTCCCCTGCTTTCCAGCAGGAGCTCGACTGTGACCTGGACTTTTGCATTAGAACCAACCCTTCCCCTGCTTTCATGCAGGAGCTCCTGTCTTTGACTCTGACATTGTTTTGCAAAATAAGAAAAGTCAATTAATTGGCTCTGTACCTGTTCTGTGCAGCATCTGGGACAGGAGTATCCAGGGGTAAATTTTTCCCCCTCACCCGGCCCGTTCCCTCCTCCCCTTCAATGCTTAACTGGCCACGCCCCCAGCCTTGATGATCATACTAGTAGTCATAACTTCCTACCTGCCCTAAACAGTCTAGCTTTAGCTTGGCTGCTACGCTATCTCTGCCCATAGGTGGGGCGGTACGCTGAGGCTACACAATTGTCATCTCCCATCCTAATTCTCTGGTCCCAATCCTGGGGGGTTAATTGTGAGCCTCTTTACTGCTAGGTGGCTTACCCTTACCTAGTTATATGGTACTGTTGTTTGACCTGTCTCTCAGGGGTTTGAACTATGCTGCAGCTCACACTGTGGGGCTTGCTGTGCAGACTAACCTTTTCTGTCCCTACTCAGGCTTCTACCTAGTTGATCTTACCCAGAGTGGCTTGGACTTTGAGCATTTTGCATTCTGTTTTTGTTAAATTGCTTGTATAATTACTGCCCGCTTGATTTGTTTTAGCATCCTTTTCCAGGAAAGTTGCTTATCGTATTGTGGTTTGGGCTCTGCCACTTGGCCAGTGTTGGGGATCCCCCTGGGAGCTTGGCACTCCTTTTCTGTGGCTGTTGTTGTGCACTCACATAAGGAGGTGCTTTCTACTGACTGTTACTGTGCTGTCACTTAGGGGGTGCTTTCTCTGACTGTGTTTGTAGGGGCGGCTGTCAGACAGACAGTCTGTCTATTTGGTTGCCTTCCTGGTAGTTCAGGGGAGCCTGCTGACTTAGCATTTCTGAGTCCTCCCTCCCAGGGCCCTCGTGGCGGCTGTCAGGCTTGACCTGCCCCCACACATCTTTCCCACAGTACCTTGGCCTAAACTCAGGTATTGGCATGGGGGACCCTGAGCCTCTTTCGAAGGAGGCTACGCCCTTCCTACTCACATGTTCCCTTACCATTGCTCTGCTCACTATGCTGTGCCTACCTCTGCTTATTGGTGACTGCACTCCTCCTGTGGGTTTACCCTGGGTCACACATGGCCAGTCTGAGGAGCTTAGACTTCACCTTTTTCAACCTAATAGTCTGTGACAGACAGTCCCCCTGGACTATCTGCTGTCTTGATCTCAGGTGGTTCCTGGGTCCTGTCATTATGGGCAGGTGATATGGCTGCAAGCCACCTGCTAGGGATGCCCCCCCCCGCAAGACATCTCCTTTGGCTCTTACTGGTGACTCTAGCCCTAGCAGGAGACATTGAGCTCAACCCTGGTCCTCCCTATCAAGCCTCCTCCTCATCTGTGGGCTGGACATCTGGAAAAGGGCTGAAAATAGCCCACCTCAATATCCGTAGCCACCTGCCCAATCTGGCTGAACTCCTTGCTTGGGTCACTCACCACAGGCCTGACATCCTTGGCATAACTGAAACTTGGCTGAAGCCTTCAAACCTGGACTTGGCATGCATGCTCCCTGGCTATGATCTCGTCAGGCAGGACCACCCAGAGAAAAAGCGGGGGGGGGGGGTGGCATCTTGGTCTACTATAAAAGCCACCTCAGCCTGTCAGTTCTGTTCTGCCAACAGCCATCGCAGTCTCCCTGTGAACTACTACACATAGTACTGTTACTTGGTAATACCAAAAAGCTACATATTATATGTACATATAATCCCCCAATGGGGGGAGGGTGAGCATATCTGGGTTGTCCTACCTCCTTGATTCTGTTGGATCAATGACAGCGCATAATGAGCTAATGATCCTGGGTGATCTTAACTGGCTTGGTGGAAATACTAAGTCATATGAGCCTCTGCTTGCAGGTCTTTCATTGTCACAACTCATTAAGGAATCAACTAGATGGTCTACTGCTAGTGGTACGAGCTCCCTCCTGGATTGGGTCCTGTCCAACAGACCTGAGAGGATTAGCTCTTTGGGTACCCTTCCTGACTCCATCTCTGACCACTCCCCAGTGTACTGCATATGGAAGATCCCCACCCTGAAAATTCCTCATAAGGTCATCCTGCTTAGAGACTTCTCCAGGTTCGACCTTGGTTCATTTCATAATGATCTTCAGCTTACTGACTGGTCTGTGGTGTGGAATGCCCAGTACTCCTCCACTGCAGTCAGTCACTTTCTCAGTGCCTTTGGGGCACTGCAGGATAAGCATGTCCCTCTCATTAGGCAGAGGGTTAGGGGGTCTGCTACCAAGTGGTTGCATGGGAGCCTCCTTGCCCTCATGAGGACTAGAGACAAGTGCTTGGCCAACTTCAAGGTCACGATGGACCAGGCCATATTTCAGCAATACAGGAGGCTCAGAAATGAGTGTAAAAAAGCAATTAGGGCTGCCAAAAGTGAATTCTGCTAAGCTGCACTGCTGAATTCAGCTAAGGACCCTAGGGGTTTCTGGAGGAACATTAGAAACATAGTAAGTGGTTCCTCCAGTTGTGAGGCCACTGACATGCTCATCGATGGTTCTAGCTGCAACAATTCTCTAACCATCGCAAATGCATTTAACTTGCATTTCTCTGACCTGTCTGCCTTTACCTCCATGCTCCCCTCTAATAGACGTAATAGTCGTGACCATGTCACAGCCCTACCATTGACACCTGTCACCCGTCAGCTCTTCTACTTCAAGGCTGTGATGGCACAAGGGATGCAAAGATTGCTCTCTGGTCTCTTCCCTTCTCCAGTGCTGGCCATGATGGTATGGAACCTAAGTCCTCCTTCTTGGTGCCTTTTATATTGCCTCCCCGGTGGCCCACATTTTCAACATGTCCCTAGCTTCTGGGATTCTCCCTGTTTATGGATGGTAGCAAGGGTGGTCCCTGTTCTCAAACATGTGGTCAGTAAGCTTCTCGAGAAAGTTGTGGCTGGGCAACTCTTGGAGTATATTCAGTCTCATGAGCTGCTGTCTCCTGCACAGCATGGCTTTTGAAAAGAGCACAGTACATCCTCTTGCCTTGTCACTGTCTCTTTCAGCATCAGAACAGCTATGGACCAGGGTAAACTCTGAGGTGCCATCTTCATAGACCTATCCAAGGCCTTTGACCTTGTGGACCATGCCCTGCTTTGCTCTCAGCTCAGGTCCTTTGGCTTGTCCACTCCTGTGCTCCACTGGTTCTCCAATTACCTAATGGGCAGACAGCAGCTTGTCAAATACAGTAAGGTGCTCTTGGGCACCACTACCGTATCCTCAGGAGTCCTGCAGGGTTCAGTCCTGGGGCCCCTGCTCTTCTCCATCTTTGTCAACAATCTACCCTCTTCTTCTTCCCACTGCAGATCCATCCTATATGCTGACAATCTGGTCATTCTCACTCATTCTTGGGACATTGGGGTCATTAACCACCAATTGAGTGAGGATTTCAGGAGCATCCAATTCTGGCTTATGTCCCACAAGCTGGTCCTCAACCTTAAAAAAAAATCAGACCATGCTCTTTGTGTCCCTGGCCAAGATTAAGGCCTCCCCTGCCCCTTTGTGTATCATTGGTCTTGATGGTGGACCAGTCCTTATCACTGACACATCAAACACCTTGGAGTGACACTCGACTCTCAACTTGACCTTGGACATCATATCCAGAATGTACGCAAAGCTATTAACTGCAAACTGGGTCTGGCTTATAGATCAAAGAGCAACCTTACTTTAGCAGCTCACCTTGCACTGGCTAGATGTGTGTTCCTCTCCTCTCTCTGCTATGGGCTCCTCCTGTTTGCTCGTACCTCCAAAGCTCACCTTTCTAGGTGGACCATAGCCTACAACAACATTTACCATTTTGCTCTTGCTGCCCCTCGTTTCACCCACCACTGTGACCTGTATAGCAAGCTGAACTGGCTCTCTCCATCCAATTACTTAAATTTTGTCCTGGGTATTTCACAGGAAGGTCCTCAGCACTGGCAGTCCCCCTGGACTGATGAAGCACCTCGTACTGGCTGCCTCCTCTTCTTATTCCCTTTGGTTTTTGGGCCCTGCTGTCCTTAAGATTCCTGCCACTCGCACTCAAATGGGGACAGAGATTTTGCCTCGTGTGCCCCCAGGTAGTGGAATTCCCTTCCTGTGCAGGTCCACTTCTCCCCCTCACATGCATGCCTTCAATCCTCCCTATGGAATCACCTGAAGCTCTCCTCAGCATGTGGTTATCCCAAACCTCCATAATCTCACTTGGTCCCTGGCACTGTACCCTACTTTCTTTAGGTGTTGGCGGAACGCTTGGGTTTGGCTCTGTGTATAATTGTCTCCACCCTATGCTTCGGGCGTGGCTCTGACTGTGGCTCCACTTTTCTGGGGCTCTAAACTGTGTATAATTTATATATATTGCACCTCTAATTGTATATATTGTACTGCTTATGTTCCTATGCATAAGTTCTACTGTGTGAACATACTGAATATGTTATGCTTTCCCTGACTCTGTGAAACAGACTGAATCTGTATCATGTTGCCCTACGTATTTGAACTTTTCCTGTACTCTCTTGGGTCGTACCTGAAAATAGGCAAATGTCTTGTCTAGTGTACTTACCTGGTTAACAAAAGCTAAATAAATAATCAAATTCATCTGGGATAATCTCCCCCTGCCTCATGAATCCATGCTGCCTGTGGTCGTGCAGTCCCATTGGATTCATGACACTCTACTGAACTTTCCTTTAACAAGGTTTCAATTAATTTCCCCTCTGCTGAGGTGTGACTGACTGGCCCATAGCTGCCAGCTACTTTCCTGCTACCACATTTATCAAGTGGGACCATGTCTGCTCTCATCCAGTCCTGTGTAACCATGCATGTTTCTAGAGAGCTGTTGAATAGGGCCAGTAGTGGAGCAGCTAGCACCTCCCTAATTTCCTTTAGTACTCTTGGGTGCATTCTGTCTGGTCCCATAGCCTTATCTACCTTCAGAGCTGCAAGTGTGTTCACGACTCTTTCCTCTAAAAATGGACTTATGTCAACCCCTCCCACTTTGTTCATGCAACTACATAGTGGTCTGTCCCCACACACACACTGTGACGTCTGAGCAGAAGTAGCTGTTCAGGATGTCTGCACTTTCTTGGTCCACTTCAGCACAGTCCCCCCCCACACCTCTCTCTGTATCCCTATTATCCCTCCCCTTGCTTTCGTTTTCTCACTTATGCACCTGAACAAAGTCTTATCCTCTTTAGTTACCCCCATTGGATATCATTACCTATGTCAGCCCCTTTGCTCTCCTCACTGCCTTTCTTGTTTCATTCTGTTTTACTTGGTACACCTGCTATTGCTAGCCTTCCTTCTTCTGTGTTTCCTTATACCTCCTGAATGCCACCATTTTTTCCTTCACCACCTTGGCCAATTCCCTAGAGAATCATAAGGGTTTCATTTTCCTTCTGCTTTTGCTCACTTTCTTCCCACAGAGGCAGGTTGTCTTAATTATTACCTCCCTTATTTTTCCACACTGTACCTTTTAGCCTTCCTGGTAATCCTCCCATATGAAGTAGGTTCTGAAGCAGTCTCCTTTAAAATCTGGCCTCCTAAAATCCAGGACCCTCATCCTCATGTGGTTTGTCTCTGTTCCCATCTTAATGTTAAATCACACTGTACAGTGATAACTGACACCTACGTGACTGCCACTGTGATGTCTGTAATGCCATCCCTGTTTGTAAGCACCAGACTCAACACTGCTCTGTCTCTAGTAGGTTCATTGGCTAGCTGTCTGAGAAAAAAACTTGTAGGGAGACAACGATGGCCATTTTCCTTGTCGAAGCTGCAATTGGAAGACTCTATCTACATCTAGCAGACTGAAGTCACCAACCAGCTGCACCTCCCCCCTACTTTCCATCCTGATGGTGGATCTGCCTAGTGTTTTATTCAACTCCTCTTTCTGTGCTGGAGGTCTGTATACCACACAATTATGGATCGCGCCCCACCACCTATCACCAGGATGACCCACAAAAACTCCAACCCTACCTTTTGCTGTGGGTGTCCTTGTACTTCCGTGGTTTTGATTCCCTCTCTCACATACAGTGCAACTCCTCCTGCCCTCCTCCCGTCACAGTCTCTCTTGAACAAAGTAACTGCATATGGCCATGTCTCAGTCATGGTTATCAATCCACCACAGCTCCTTTATGGCCACCAAATCCAGGCTGGCCTCCACCATGCTGGTCTCCAGTTCCAGAATTTTATCTTCCAGACTCATTGCATTGGAACACATGACTCTTCCCTCCCTCCTCCTCCTCCCTCCTCCCTCCTCCCTCCCTCCTCCTTCCTTCCTTCCTTCCTTCCTTCCTTCCTTCCTTCCTTCCTTCTTCCTTCTTCCCCACCTCTTGCCTGTGCTGTTCCCTAATGCTCCCTTTGTCCCACCCCTTCCCTTGTTACCTTCTCCATTACCTGTCTCCTTTACTCCTTTATTCTTGTTTCCCTGATTTGAAGAAGAATCAGAATTTATGTAGCTCATTTCATAAACATTGAATCCCAAAGCACTTTACAAGCAATGCTAGACTGGTAGTGACTGACTGAAACATAGAAACATAGACTTTGACGGCAGATAAGGACTGCTTGGCCCACCCAGTCTGCCCATTTCCCTACCTATTGGATAAGCTGCACATTCTAGTTAACCAACAGCCTACTTCCTCCAGCCCCCCACTAAAATTGCATTCTTGAATTCCCCCACTGTTTTTGACTACACAACCTCCTCTGGAAGGCCATTCCATGCATTCACCACCTTCTCCATGAAAAAATACTTACTTCCTCATGTTGCCCATGAGCCGTCCCCACTGATGTTGTGGCAGCCATTTCACACACAAACATGCACACACAGCCTTGGGCAATTGCATGAACCAGCTTTATGAGAAGGGGAATGCTGGCCAGGACACTGGGGAAAGACTCCTACTCTTGCTAGTACGGGGTCATGCCGGATGATGGGCAAGTAGCCAAGATGGCTGACCCAGAAGGCACAGTTTCAGGAGCTTACTGTCAGAATGACATGGAAGGTGCTAAGAGTGTTCTTTTTGTAAGTTATATGGAGATTCCAGAGTCAGTTTATGATGTTATAGACACTGATATTATTCCTGAAGAGATTGTTACTTAACCTACCTTACAAGCAATGGATATAGATCCAATGGAGAGGGTACCTGTGCTACCTGCAACAGTTCACCCAGTACTGGAAGCCAAAGCCCAAGTGGGAATGATATTAACAGCAGATCAACTGGAAAGACAAGCTTTATTGCTGTAACTACAGGCAGAGGAAGATGTAGCTTTCCAGGCTGAAGTTAAGGCTCTGTGCTGCCAGTCTCAGTCTGCGGATGCAGACGTGTTTTTGTTCCAAATGAGTGTGCACTGGGAAGTAGTGCACCAAAACCAAACGAATCACTTGTGACACAAAAGGTTTCGGGCACAGACAACGCATAAGAGAAACGCGTAAATAAAAACCGTTTATTTAAAAAGACATAAAACAAGACAAATTCCTGACATGTTTCAGACTGATTCCCCAGTCCTTTATCAAAGGTAATGAAGGAAAGCCCAGAGAACACAATATTTATCTAATAGTAGATTGCCTAAACAGATGTAATCCATCACATCAATTACTATAAATTGAATACAAATTAAGCTCTCTATTAGTTAAAGCCCTTTAAACCTCATACAATTTTCTCTCATTAGTTAAAACCTTTTATATTCCACAAAGTATTTTATAACTAATAAATTACATATATAGTATAAAAGTACTAAAAACACTTTATCTAACAGTGAAACAGAACAAAAACAAAAAAACTACACATCTCGGGGAGAGAAACCTAAATGTATTCTTCATATTAGACCTGAGATATCTCAGTATTTCAGTCTAATGTCTCATATTTATATAGTAGCAATTATTGCCTTAAAAAATAATTCCAAGGAACTACACTAACTTAATTCAAGCCATAGTTTAAAAACATGATAGATTTATCTACGGTCTTTTAAATACGGATATAACTCCAAGGGGCCATTCAGTCCTGGACTTTTATTGGCTTTTAATGTTAAAATTCAGTAATTTTCTCTTTTTAGTACTAGATTATTATAATCTCCACCTCTTGGATTTTTATTCACCTTATCTATTGCCATAAACTTAAATGTGTGCCGTTCAGGCTCTTTTGCGTGATAACATGTGCTGTCGTAGCATAAGTAATATCCCCTCTCTGAATGGCTCGTACATGCTCTCCAACCCTAATCTTAAAACTTCTAATGGTTTTACCTGTATAAAATGCATCACAATTACATTTAGCCAAATAAATAACTCCTTGTGTATCGCAATTGATAAACTGTCTAACTTCAAATCTTTTATTACTATTGGGGCTAGAGAAACAACTCTCCTGTATCAAAAAGTCACAATAAATACATAGCTTACATTTAAAATGCCCTTTTTTGTTATTGAGCCATGTTTCTTTGTGTTTATTTTCATAGTGGCTCCATGTAAATAAATCTCCTATAGTAGGAACCTTTTTGAAACATAATCTCACTGGCTTCCTAACTACTTCATATAGTCCAGGTTCTACTCCCAGCACATGCCAATGCTTGCTAATTATATTTTCAAGCTCCTTCTCCCATGCTGAGAATTCTGTTACAAAATTAAAACAATATTCAACATTCTGATTCTTAATATTATTTTGTAAGAGATTGTTCCTATCAGTATTCCTAGCCCTACAATGGGCTTCCCTTATATTCCTTTTATCATTGCCCCTCTGTATCAGTCTGTTTGTTAATTCCTCTGCTCCCTTTTCAAAATCTTCTATATCTGTGCAATTTTGCCTGGTTCTAAGAAATTGACCAATCGGTATATTCCTTTTTACATGCATAGGGTGACAGCTATTAGCTCGAAGGATAGTATTACCATCAACTTCCTTACGATACAAAGCAGTTTTAATTTCCCTGTTTTCTGTATAACCAATCATTAGGTCTAAAAATGTAATCTGTTCCTTCGAATGGGTTACTGTAAATTTTAAGAAAGGATTAGTTTTGTGTAGATATTCTACAAATACAGTAACTCCAAACTATCCTCATCCACCTTCCATAAAATAAATATATTGTCAATAAACCATTTCCAACATATCATATATTTATGAAAAACATTCACATCATTGTTAAAAATAAAATCCTCTTCCCATTTCCCCACAAATAAATTAGCAATAGACGGTGCACACGTTGCTCCCATGGCTGTTCCCCGTATCTGTAAAAAAAAGTTCCCCACCAAATGTAAACATATTACACTTCAAAATGCATTCCAAGAATTTTAATAAAATATCAGAACTACCAATATTCGCATTATTAAGAAAGGAAGTCACTGCATCTAATGCTTCCTCATGTGGAATATTGGTATAAAGTAACTCAATGTCCATTGTAACTAGAAGTCCATCCTCTGGTAGTGTCACACGTTCAAGGAAGTTTAAAATTTCTTTTGTGTACTTTATATATGAAGGTAAATTCCACACTAAAGGTTTCAAAAATGAGTCCACATATCTCAATAGTGGTTCTGTTAAAGAACCTATACCACTGACTATAGGACGTCCAGGTGGATTCTCCAATGTTTTATGAACTTTTGAAAGAATATAAAAAGTGGTCCTGGTGGGATTAGGAACAGTGAGGTAATTTTTCACATCTTGATTTATAATTCCCTTTGAGAAAGCACCTTCAATTATCTCATCAATCCCATATTTGAAATCACGTGTAGGATCATCTTTAAGTCTTATATAGTATTGGGTATTGTAAATTTGTCTCTGCACTTCCAATACATAATTGTCTTTATCCATTAGGACCACTGCTCCACCTTTATCCACTTGCTTAATCACTATTTCAGTGTCCTTTTGTAATGTATAGATGGCTTCCCTTTCAATTTTACTCAAATTTTGAAATTAAAAGTTATTTGATGGGGTACATAAGGCTTCAATATCTTTTTCAACCAATTCTTTAAAAATAGAAACTGCTGCACATGGGGTGCAGCACCAAATTGATGGATTCTTAAAGCCAGTTGATTCCTTTGTATCTTGTCCCGGTTCTATTAGACCCAACATTTCTCTTCAGGAATAAAACGCTTTAATATTAAGTTTTCCACAGTTTAAATTTAAATCTATTAAGGTCTGTACCCAATTTAAAGGGGTCATTGGTGCAAAGTCCAATTCTTTTTTTAAGTAAGTCATTCTCTCCAATTGTTAAATTATGTTTCAATAGATTAATGATCTGGCTTATGGAGGTATCAGAAAAATCATTTCTTACCTCTCCTGTTGATTCCGACCCCTGTTCCCAAAAGGCTTTCTCCACGAATTCCGCCCCCTGTAATGTCCTCGAAAGCTTCTGTTTCCATACTGTCTTACTGTTTCTTCTCCCACGTCGAGTTCTCTTTCTCTTTGAAATTCCCGTGTTTCTTCCTGGAACCTTGGACTTCTTCACAGAGGTGGTGTAGATAGCACAATAAAAATCTTATGGTCGGAAGCAGCACCTGGGCCAGATGGCCTAATTGCAGAATGCTATAAAGCATTTTCATGTTTATTAGGACCCATTTTAAGAGAAATTTTTAATGACATGTTAGTGCATTTACGATCCTCAGATAACATGGGAAAAACAATCTTTTTGTTTTTTGTAAACATATTTTATTAGAAAGGCTTCACAAATACAAGCATTGCAAGGTCCATCAACTACATACAGCTTGATAAAAAGCACGTATATGAATGCATCACTACATAGGTAAATAATTAGGAACATTTTGGTTACAATTAAACAAGTACACTGTTTATACTAAAGTTACAGGTACACAAATATGTTATGGATATTTATCAAGTAAACAGTTCTATATGTTGATATATTCCTGCACACCTACTGCATGTAACTTAATTGTAAACTGCTCACTCTAATTTAAAGAGGCTCCCTTGATTTAATTTAATTTAACATTGCCTAAAGAAGACCTCGGGAGACTGGAACCAATTATAAGAAATAAGCATATCTAGCTTTCAACATTCATGTCTCATCTAAGTTACAGACTCACTATACCTGTCTCTATAGCCTTGATGAGAGGTTGCCATGTCTGCAACAACACAGATTCCTGACCATTCGCTGTTAACTGGTACTTCTCTATATGCATGCATATCATTAAACTGTTAAACCAGTGAGTGACAGCGGGTGATGTTTCACTAACCTAGAGCTGTGACACTGTCTTCCTAGCATTTTTTAGCACTACCTCCCAGAGCCTGTGTCTCGTTCTTTCTAGCAAGTCTTCAGCCCCTAACATAAATTCTAAGGGAGTCCT
Source organism: Neoceratodus forsteri (assembly GCA_016271365.2). Classification (NCBI taxonomy): domain Eukaryota; kingdom Metazoa; phylum Chordata; order Ceratodontiformes; family Ceratodontidae; genus Neoceratodus; species Neoceratodus forsteri. The sequence continues at coordinate 573,893,966 of CM057449.1, read as the reverse complement.
AGGAAGAGTAATAGTCCAAAACCTTCTGCATAATAGCATGTACAGTGACCCAAAATGGACCTATTTTGTCACAGTCATAGCCATATTTTGGAAGTTTCCAAATGATTTTTTACATTTGGACATCTGGGCTGCCTTAAGGTAGAATATTTATGCTGTTTCAATGGCATCAAATATGTCTAATATAAGAAGTTCAGTTGTACGCTACGCAATTTGTTAGAGACCATGCAACTATGCACACATTAAATTACAATTCTTTTGTATTCGTTAATTTATCCTGTGCTGATCTAGACCTGATAATAAAAACATTCAATGGGATTTGTTGTTTTGCTTTAAGGATGCCACTGTATGCCCAGACTGGATGGTTACCACCTAAGTTCATTTATTTGTATAATCTATGTTGTGTAGTGCACAAAACCTGAAGAACAGAAACTGCTTCTTCTATAAATACATTTCTCGATTTAAGAAAGGAAGTCAGGATCCAAAGATCCAATTCAAAATACTTATTAATCGCCAAGACTCATACATCTATGGGAGAATGTGCCTTATTGGTCCACACTGCAAAATGCTGGAACAATTTGCCACTCTCATGTCATAATTCAAAAAATCATATAGCTTTCAAACTTCAACTAAAGTCTCATTTTTTAAAACAGGGTGTGTATGTTTTTAAACTATTTTAAGTCTGTTGCTGTTTGTGTTTTGTACTATTCCGTTTATTTTATGATGTATTTTTATCTGTATGTTGCTTTATGTTATTTGTGTTATCTTTGGCTGCTTTTTATCGTGGCTCCAGGTCATTCCTGAAAAATTGCCTTTGGCTCAGTGTACTTACTCTGTGAACAAAGTAGATAAATAAATATATAAATACACATGGTTTATGGCTGCTTGCCAGGTAACATCATCAATTATGATATCTAGACCCCTTTCCCATAAACTTCTAGCTTTAACAATTGGTGCTAGAGCTGATTTTAAAAATAACTGCAAAAATGGACATAATGGGGATATTAGGCTGAGGTGTATATAGAGCCTCTTCTATAGGGGATATTGTTGTAAAATTGCAATGAGCTATGTAATTCTTAATCTAAAATATGCAAATAAGTTCCTAGCTTGGATTCTATATTGCTGTCTTAACTCCATAAAGGATTTCAACCTCCCCCATAGAACAAGTCCCCTGCTGTCTCCAAACTGGCCCTCCGCCAATGAAGGAGGACTTGAAAGAATACACGATAGCCTTTTTTTATCTGAAAAGCTCACATAAATGGCAGTACTGGGAGACACACCCCTTTTGTGGCCTATACATTTGTGTGCCCCTGTCCAAAGTCTGACAAGTGTTTGAGTAATGTGATTTTTATGTCTCTGGGGAGGAGAATGGTATAAAGACAGTGACAAAGCACCCTGAAGCAATTCACCCACTGTTTATTCATCTTCCATCCTTCTCCAGGCTGGTACAGGGTTGACCCTGGGTTCCTTTAAAAAGGCCAGCTGAGCCACCCAGTAATAGTATTTAAAGCTAGGGAGTGCTAATCCTCCATCACTCAATGGTAACTGCAAAATAGCTCTATTGTAGCTGCTTTACCACACCACAGGAACTTATTTATGTCTAACGGCTGCATAATTCCTATAGCACGAAAACCAAGCTGCTCTGAAACTCTAGTTCCTAATTTTTCAATTCTGCAACCCCAAAATCCTTGTTTTCTATCTCCAGACTTTGCTCTTCCCCAACCCCAGTGTTAATTTCTTAACGTATCCTGTCTGCTAAGGAATTAGTCCTGGCACCAGGCCCCAGCTCCCCCCCCCCCCACTGACCTCACACTAGTCCTTCTGCTCCCCTTCCCTTTCTTTAGCTCATGCCCTGGCCCTTTGTTCATTTATGCCAGCCCACTGCTGACACTCACCGGGGCCCTACTAATAAAACTTGTTCTCCTTTTGCCTCCAGGATCCTGACCGCATGGGGCTCCCACTGCTGCTAATCCACCTGAACTGGTGGGGAAGACTGACGGAGGCGACCGGGAAACTGCCAGGGTGTCACTCGCCCTCCCTGCCCAGCATCTAGCCAGGTATGCAGAAACCATACTCTGACCCACCCACAGAACTCTAATTAGATATGGCTTTCATGCTGTGCTGTGTAGATTGGTGAGCCTCTTAAGCTGTGCTCTTGGTGCAGATTTTTAAAATGGGAAGAACAGTGCAAAACAGCTCTTCGGCTAAACCGAGTCAAGACCTGCTCTGCAGGTGTCTGGTACTCTTTAGGGGTATTTTCTTCCTGCCTACCCGCCCCAACCCCAGCCGCTATTAAATAGCGCTCCTCCCTCACAATAAGGCTACACTTTCTGAGCCACTCCCCTGTACACTCCTCCTCTGACTGCCTCTTAAAGACAGCATTACCGTGAAGTCTCATCTCTCAGTTCTCCACCTTTGAGCATTTTGCTGCTCCTTCTTTTAACTGCTCCCCTCTCTCTTTATGCTCCTTATTCCACTACTGACTCACCCACGTAATATTTCCTCACCTTAGTTGAATAGTTCTGACACAGCATTTTATCCCTTGAAAACATACCCTGAGTGGTACAGCATTGTAGCCATTATCACATGAAGGTTCCCCCCTGGACTATTAATACCCTCATGATAGTGGCCCTTGCCTACCTACTCCTTGGATTCATCCTCATATTTACTTTTGAGCCTGTCATGGATTTAAAAGAAGGCAGGAACATACTAAAAAATCCTTCATGCCAGGAGCAGAGACCAATGGCGTCGGCTACTCAATTAACACCCTCAAAGGGCACCGATCCTCACACACTTACACCAGCTCACATCCTTTGCTGCCCCACTCCCCCAAATTTGACCTACCTTACCCTATCTGTCAGGATAATATTAATTGCTGTAACCAATTACCAGAGCCCCGCTAACACCCACCCTACAGATAGTGCATTTGACTAGAAAAAGTGCCCTAATAAAGCTTTTCTGAGGTTCTTGGTTAGATGCCTTAGGAAATTACTAGTACTACTACTTCTCTGTGTAGGTAGCATGGAACTAAATCTGGGCCCCCCTAAAATGTTATCTGCCCCCAAGGAGCTTGCCCAGTTAAAGGGCCTGAGCTTCTTTCATATGAACATATACAGTCTTGCCAGCAAATTTGACCAGGCCCAAGCCTGGGTTTTGCATGCCTCCCCTGATGTAGCAATGTTCTCTGAAACCTGGCTCAAGAGCAACATACCCTATAATTCTCGCTGCATCCCTGGCTATAATCTATACAGGTGTGACAGACCTACCAGAGGAGGTGATGTCGCCATTTATATCAAAGGCAAATTCCAAATTACCAACCTTGACCATACATCATTGTCCAAGGAATTTGAATGCCTCTCCCTTAAAATTATTCTAGCACCTGGAATTACCTTACTGGTAGCTGTATGCTCTAGGCCTCCTGCAGCCAGTCTGGGCATATTGACCCACCTGCATTCTCTCCTGGAAAAAGCAAGTTCAGAATGCATCCTAATGGGGGACTTTAACCTAAACTGGACTGATGCCAGCACCAACAGGCTCAAGGACTTTTATGATGGACACGGGCTAGCTCAGATGACCCCCGAGATTACTCGGCTAAATAAAAAAAATCCTGACTGAAGCTCCTTACTGGAACTTATTCTGGTCAGTAAAGCACATAATATCTCCCATACTGGGGTCTTCCATAATGAACTGAGTGACCACTGTGCAATCGCCTGTGTCAGGTATTCCCCTCAGCTTCCTTCCACTTCCACCTTCAAGATTAAATGCAGCATGAAAAATGTTGTGCTCCATGCCTTTCTAGCTGACCTTGAGGACATCTGCTGGCAGGATTTCTACCTCACACCCACTGTTTCAGAAGCCTTCTGCATCTTCCAGGAGTTATTACTTAAGGCCATCAATAAACAAGCACCCCTAAGGAAAATGAAATTAAGGAAACGTGCTCCTGACTGGTTCAACCCAGCACTGAAGAGGGCCCTGTGGCACAGAGATCTCCTATGGAAAAAGGCTAGGAAATCTCAGTCCAACACAGACTGGTTCTCTTTCTGAGTAGCCAGGAATACCTGCACCAAAATGGTCAGGTTGGAAAAAGCACACTTTTTCCAGTCCGCCCTCGAGGAAAACAAAAAATGTTCAGCCAAATTCTGGCAGGTTCTAAGAGATATTGAAGGTCACTCCCCTGCCACTCCTCTTCCAGCTAAAATTGTGGCTAATAATATTACATATACATCCAGGGCTGAGATCTTTGAACAGCTCAATAGCCACTTCGCAGCTGCGGGCCTCTCCTTTGACAATTTGCCTGCCAGTAAACTAAGCACCACTTGCTATGCCAGATCAATACCTAGCCCAATCTCTTCCCCTGGGTCTGACAGCCCTCTGTTCAAGTTCCACCCGGTATCCTACAAACATGTGGAGGACCTCCTCCTCTCATTAGATGCTAAAAAGAGTGTGGGTGCTGATTTATTAGAACCTTTTTTTCTAAAAGCAGGTTATTCCTACCTGACAGCACCAATTACCCATCTTTTTAATTGCTCACTAGTCCAAGGGGAATTGCCATATAGTTGGAAAATCATGCATATTATTCCCTTGTTTAAATCAGAAGACCCTACAGACTTGAACAACTACAGGCCCATTTCACTGTTTCCCGTCTTATCCAAGCTACTCGAAAAAAATTGTCAATGCTCAATTAAGGGAGTACTTGGATAATGAAAACATCCTCAACCCTGTTCAATCGGTGCTCAGGCCTAAACATAGCACAGTGTCAGCTCTAGCCAAAGTCTCTAATGAATGGTTACATGCACTGGACAATGAACAATACGTCTACGCCCTCTTCCTCGACCTTAGCAAAGTATTCGACACAGTTGATCACTCCATACTACTTGACATTTTAGGAAACATTGGTGTAACCCCCACTGCAGTAAAGTGGTTCTGCTGTTATCTTACAAATAGAAGTCAGCAAATCAAAAGCCAAGATAAGCTCTCTACATTAAAAACCTTGCCACGCGGCATCCCACAAGGTTCGATCCTAGGACCGATACTCTTTGCCCTTTATATCAACTGTATTGACCCCAGCTTCCTTGCAGGGAACATTCATATCTTCACGGATGACACTGTCATCTATTCAACCAACTCCTCCTTTGATCTTGCCCACAAGGAACTACAACAGGACTTTATCACACTCCAAGACAACCTGCTGAATCTGAAGCTTCTTCTAAATGCCAAAGAAACAAAAGCCATGGTTATCTTCCCATTCTCCAACCTCAACACAAACGCCTCCAATTCCACTCAGATTACCACCCTTCTTAGTAAATCTTTAGAAATAGTGGACAAATTCAAATACCTGGGAGTATGGCTGGACAACAAAGCTGAACCTCAATGAGCACCTAAATGAATTAACTAAAAAACTAAGGCAGCGTCTTGGCATTTTTTACCATATTAGACACTTATTTACTCTGAAAGTTAGAAAGAGATTGGTTCAAACTACCTTCCTTTCCATGCTTGACTATGGCGACTTTCGATACAGTCACTAACCTCAGTGTTAGCTCCAAAAACTAGACACTCTTTATCACCGGGCACTGAGATTTGTGCTTGGGCTACCCCTACAGACTCATCATTGCTTACTGTACCAAACATTAGACTGGCCTTCCCTCTCCCTGAGGAGACGAAAAAACTCACTCTTGTGGTTCTTCCAGGTCCTGACCAACAATCTGCCTCCCTATATCAGCAAACTATTCGAGTGCTCAATGTCTACCTACGGTATAAGGAACTCCTGTTTCATCAATTTTAAAATACCGTGGACCAGGACATGTCTTGGCTCCACTGCAATTAGCTCATTCCTACCAACGCTCTGGAACAACTTGCAAAAAGCACTTAAACTCCCCATCCTGCCCAGCTTTTACATCTTCAGACAGCTGCTAAACCATTGCTTGCACATGGTGTGTGACTGTTCAAGGTAAACATATTTCCAACTGATCAACCATCCCCATAGATCAAATGGACCTGGCCCTTCTATCTCACTGCTTGGCTGGATCCCTTTAGGGTCAATATACTCCCCCTTGACCTGTTTCCACCCCAGTACTTAGCTAACTCCCTTGGGAGCCACTTACATTTTAGTGATACCCCCTCCATCTCTCTCTTATTTGTCACTCCCCTCCAACCTTCCCTGTGTCTCCCCTTCCCTTCCCTGCACAAAGTTAGTTATAGAATGTGAAACTTGACTATGTAAGTATTCACCACCTAAGCTATGTAAAGTTGTCTTTGATTCATTTTTTACACAATATTACTATCTGTCATGCACAAACTGTTATGTCTTATTATTACTACATCCTATGTGTCCAGGACCATCTTGAAAATGAGCCTACTCAATTATGTAACTGCCTGGTTAAATAAAGTTTGATTGATTGATTGATTGATTGATTATACTGTTTAGTTGATGAAAAAAGTTCTCTGGGACTTTTATGGGGAGATTCTGAAAAAAGATATAAACATTTTGGTAATAGGTTCATTTTAGTCAAGTTAACCTGGCTGATCAAACTTATAAGGAAACTTTGCAATTTCTCACAGTCCTTGCATGTATTATTTATTACATTTACATAATTCTCTTTATATAAGTGTATTATATTCCTAGGTATCTTAATACCTAAATATTTCAAACACTGGACTGATGTTAAATTTAGTGCAGTTTCTGACAAATAGCTGGAATTTTCCCCTCCTAATACCATTATCTTACTCTTGGATGAGTTGATCGTATGCCCCATCAAGGAACTCTACTCCAGAAGTATCTCATGCAATATTGGGATACCTTGTTGTGGATTTTGGAGGTACACTAGCAGATCATCTGTAAGTAGTGCTAACTTATGCTGTTGACCTCCATCTATAAGACCTTGAATTTTCTCATCTTGTCTAATAATAGCTGCAAGTGGTTCAAGGGACGTCACATACTGAAGAGGTGAAAGGGGTCAGCCCTATCTAGTTCCTCTTGTCAGCTGAAAAGGTTTTGTTGGCATGTCATTTATACGAATTTGAGCTGTGGGCTGTGTGTTTAGTGATCCTATCCATTTCATCATTGTTTTTCCAACTCCAAAGTACTGCAGTGTTTCAAAGAAATACCTCCACTCCGTCTTATCAAATACCTTTTGGAATCTAAGGCTAAAATTCCTAGGCTACCAAAATTCTTTCTCCCTAGCCATTTCCACACTACATCTAATGTACATCTAACAGTTAATTTCCCCTATCTGCCCTTCACAAAGCTAGTCTGATCTTCTTGAATTATGCAGGAAAGAACTTTTTCCAAACTGCTGGCAAGTATCCTAGCCACTATTTTATAATCAGCTGTCAACAGAGAAAATGGCCTATAGGAGGAACAGCACTTGGGACAGTGGTAGATCACATGGAAGGGAGAAAAACTCCCTGATTGAGTGATTCAGTTATTATGTCTTGCAAAGGAGTTCAGAGATCCTGGAGGAACATTTTGAAGAAAACAATTGGATAGCTGTCTGGCAAAGGAGCCTTCCTCACCTTTAAGTGTCTAACCGCCCTTTCAATTTCCTCCCACTGCACTGGTTCTTCCAATTGCTTTTTGTGTTGTTTATTTATTGTTAGCAAACTGGCTTTGCCAACAAAACACTATCAAACTAAGACTCTGGCAGGGAGATCTACAAAGCATGCAGTGATTCATAATATGCATGAAAGCTGTCTCCTATTTCTTCATCTGTATATTATGTGGCTTCCATTCTATCTTTTTTTGAGCTACTGTATGTTTTTTATGCATTCCCTGTTTTGTAAATGCCAGGCCAGCCAGTTCCCTTCTGAGACATCCTCAAAATAGTTACCTGTTTGGGTGAGTAGTAATGCACTTTCTATCTTAATGTTATGCGCCTTATTGAATTTCCATTTAAGCAGTTGAAGGGTAAGATAACCCTCCTGAGAAGGGGTTTACATTTGCACGCATTCTGCTTTTTGATCTGCTTCTCCAAGATTCCAAGATACTGATTATCTAGCCTTTTTTATGTGTTGCATAAGAGATGATATTCCCACGTAGCACTGCTTTTAAGACATCCCTTCTAATAGCTGCAGATGTAGATCCTGAAAGATTAATGGCTAAGAAATCAGCCATTTGTCTTCTTATGTAGTTCTGAACATCCTCTTTCTTCAATAGCGTGGGACCAATTTCCATGTTCTGTTAGCAAATGGTGAGCCTATCCTGGAAAGGGTTACTAGCATAGGGGAATGATCCGAGATAAGGATAAAGTTATGTGTGACTGTGTTAACAGCTCGTAATAAATCTTATGTGACTAGTGCCATATCTAGATGGGCATATTCTTTAGCAGAGTGACAATAAAATACATAATCCCTCCCCTTTGGAATTAAGATACCTCCATGAATCAACTAGTCTACAGTCTGCCATCAGGTCCTGTAGTGCCCTAGCACTTTTAGATAGGAGTCTCACCAATTTTGAAGAATGATCTAAAATATTATGTAAAACACAATTGAAATCATCATTGAGCAGCCAAGGTCCAACAAAACTAACCATTTCTAATGACAGGTGAGTGAAAAATTCTGAGTTATCTATGTAGGGAGCATACACTGATGCCACTCCAATGATTTGTCCAGAATTTAATTGAATTTGTAATAGTACATATCTCCCCCTACTATCTCTATTTGTTTGTGTTACCATCCCTGGAAATCTAGGTCACAACCAAATTGCTGCATCTCTGGCCTTTGTTGTGAAATAAGGCAAAAGTGATCTTGATATTATTATATAAAAAGGGAGATAGGCTGGACCTGGGGAACTGGAGACAGAGTTCCCTTATAAATACAGATGTTAAGATCCTAGTAAATATTCTGGGTCAAAGGTTTATTAAAATAGCAAGTAAAGTCATACTGAAGCTCAAAATTAGATGTGTGGTAAAAAGTTCCATGGCAGAATATCGACAACAATGTTGTTGACATCTTGCACAGCGACGGGAACAATTCCAACTGTCAGCATTGTTCCCATATGGAGTGAAGTGTTTTTTGTGGGGGGCTTTGCCCCCACACACCACCATCTCTAAATTACCAACTCCAAGTCAGAATTGGCTTGGGGTGGAGGGGCGAAACACTGGGAGTAGCAGCCTCAGTGAACAGTGGACCATCACAGTGACCTGGTGAGATATGTCACTGTGATGGTCTTCGCTGTTAAAATTTCATTGTGGTGGCATGCTACTGTCCTAAGTTGGGGAGATCAAAGAGGAAAAATTTGATTCAAGTCAGAGAAGTTCTTGTCAGAGGTAACTTACATAAATTAGATGGTTTCCCTTTATGGTTTGACCAAGAAAAGGCCTTTGATCATGTTCCACATAAGTATTTATTTCAGACATTGTTTTTTCATGGATTACCTGAAACATTCATACAGTAATATAATTACTTTGTAGGAATGCTTATTTGGCACAGTGGACATCAGAACTGATATATCTAAAGGACTTAAACAGGGATGCCCACTCAGTCCTTTATGGGTCTGTGTGATAATGGAAAATGCCTTAAGGTGATCACCATTACCATGCAGTCAGAGTGCCAAAAACCTTTTCAGCATTCTGACAACCCCAGCGCATAGGACAACAGCACCAGGAGATATTTTTACTGCTTTCTGTGGGAGGGGGCTGCACACCCCAATGCCCCCCTTTCTGGAGGCTTCTTCCCCCCGCACTCCCCTATTTAAGGATTCTCAACTCCAGGGGGGGTACATGCTGGGGGGGTGAAAGCAGTAAAAAAATAAAAGTTAAGGCAGGGCGCAATAAAATCACACCAGCGCCTGGACCCAAACCCAGTACCTCACCCACCACAACCACTAGCCAACCCTGATGCCATGATGCAGCTCAGCCATCCACTGCAGCACCACCCCCTACAGCCCCTCTGCCCCCTCCCAGCCCATGCTTGCCATGCTCGCTCCCCCATATGCACGTACACATAGCAACATCCTGTTGTCCAGTTCGCCCAGCCACTCATCTGGTTGCCCCCCCATTGCTATGAGGGACTGCGCAGGGAAGGAGTCACCATTACAGACAGTACCCTTCCACATGCGCCCACCTCATGGGTTACTATATATATATATATATATATATATACATACACACATATATTCTGTATTGATATTTTAATTCACAAAGTAAGTCAGTAAATAATGGTCCAGGGATTTTCATGTAGTCCTAATGCACCACAACTACAGATATCAGCTTATGCAGATGATATTTGTTTGTACGTGGACAGTGTACAATCATGTCAGGAGGCATTGTCATTGGTAAAGCAATATTCGAAAGTGTCTGGAGGTAGGATAAATATTGATAAATATAAAGCCTTGTGCATAGGCTTATCCAAAGGTCTCAGACTTCAACTTTTATATGATATCCCAGTAGAATCACATGTAACAATTCTGGGCATTAAGTTCATTGACTTTGATATCGATATGGTGAATTAGGAAGACAAAATTAGGGAGCAAGAAAGAAAAGTAGCATTATGGAAATCTATCCAGATTTCTAAGCTAGCAGGAGTATACTTAATTAAAACCCTGATTTTACCAATTTTCTTAAACCTTTGTTATGTATTCCCTTCTCATGCAGTGTATTTTTCAAGCTTCATGGGGGAGTACTCTCAGTCCTATCCATAGAAAATGTACATATCTCCCGGTACAAAAAGTGGGCTTATCAGTGGTGAACCCCTTAGTCTTCTTCTAGTCACTGTTTTTTTTTCAGCTATTTCCATGTCTTTGTTGTCATGTAATGTGGCACACTGGACAGTCAGGGTTAAATAATGGCTAACCCCAATATTGCCACTTTGGGAGGCAAATAAGCAGGCTTTCCACACTAGACTAAAGAGAGAACAGCTTCCCAAATATATGGATTTGGCCTTTAAAAAACTGGCATTGTGGAAATTAACACCAGGACACTATAACACTTTAACTAGGAAATTATCTTATAGTCAAATCCTTGAGTCCTATTTTTCAGAACCTTTAATCTATTCACATGGGTCAGCTCAGTCTATACTGGATACCCTGAAACAACTAACAGAGTCCAGGCTCCCAAGATAGAGGTGAGGCACAGTATGGCTGACATACCATGGTAAAATAGGGGTTTGAGATAATCATAAACAAATATCAGAACATTATTTTCCCAGAGACATGTATAATTGGCTTTTTAAAATGCAAGCACATTTGTCTATTACTTGTGGTTATATTATAACTGCAATTCTGTAACAAGTGACTAGTGTATGTGAATATTCAAAACCCAAACCTAACACAGGCCCCCTTATAATTGAGATACTGTTTTCCTAATATGTCCATGTATCAACATGTGTCAATATATACCTAATCTACAGTTGTATTAAATAACAGTTCTATAATTCTAAAACCAAAACAAAACACAACTGACAGCTTCAACTTTTATTCAAGCACAGTTAAATATGGATTCTTTACAGGTGTAAATGTAATTTATGAAAATAGAGACATTTCAAACAGCTGCACATAAGTAATCAATTCCTGTCCATTTTAAATTAGGCATGACAAGAGATGAACAAGGTAGTCTGCTTTAGAATTTCACTTGAGTGGTGCACAGTAGTTATTTGCAAAACTGAGGCTGTTTACAATAGGAGTTATGCTAAACAAATGTAAATATCTCCAAAAGTTTACAAGTTACAGATAAAAAAATATATGAAAATTGTTCAGGACAAAAGACAAAAAGACCTTCCAAATGAGCATATTCATTAAGCTGCACTAATTATATTTTTTAAACTATAGCCATCTGATTACCTCAATTTTCATTTTTCATGGGAGTTATGCCAAAGAAATGTAAATATCTCTAAAAGTATACATGTTACACAAAAATCATCATATGAATGTATTAAGGGACACAAATACCTTCCCAATAAGCCTATTCATTAAGCTGCACTAATTATGATTTTTAAACTATTGTCATCTGTTTTCATGAGTTTTCATTTTTCTTCACAATTTTCACCCTTTGGATGGCTATATTTAAAAACCTCTAATGAATTCAGATTAGTGACTACCCTCATTTGTAAGGTCAGTTTATCCTGAACAACTTTCATGTGGTTGTATATTGGTAACATGTATACCTTCTGAGGTATTTACATTTGTTTGGCATGACTTCTACTGTGTTCACTCAGAGAGAAAAAAAATGAGGTTGTTTGGAAGATCATATTTTACAAAATATAAAGAATTTAGATTAGTGACTACCCTCATGTGAAAGGTCTTTTTGGCCTGAACAACTTTCACACTGTTTTTGTTATGTGCACCTTGAACAGTTTTAAAGTTATTTAGATTTGTTTGGAAGGTGTGCACATTTGCTCTCAGAGAAAAGCAGCTTGGAGTTCTGTGTCCATCATTCTAAAAAGAAAGAAGGGATTATTTTTTAACTGCCATATGGATTTGCAGTGTTATGGAAGGATACACTGAAAACTACTAAAAAATGTGTTCCACAGAAACCCCTTTTCAAGCAAAAGCGATATGGCTGTAGGATCCACCCTCAGCCATAAAAAATGACAGTAAAGTTTGGGTTCAGATACCATGGAATCTATGGACACTTGTCAAACAGCACCTGAGATACATTTAGATAATGCTACATTATTGGACACTGAATGATGTCTAAAGGGCCAGTTAAAGCAGAAAAAGAAGCAGGTGTTAGCTCTTATGAAAGCTGAAGAAGAATTTTTTTTTTACAGCAAAAAGGGAACTGCATTCCTTGTACAAAATGGATACAGTGCCCCCCTCAGATGCTTCTTTATTGCAGTCTCCAGGTATGTCTACCAATAATAAAGTTCTCTCACAAAATGATGTGCAGATTCAAAAAACTGTGACTTTACCCCCTGAAACTGTTGTTGCTTCAGTAGTACAAGCCACTGTTGAGCCCATCAAACTCCCAGCACTTTGACTGGGGCAGCATTCTGATAACAATTGTCCTCTGTTCCACAAGTGCCATGGAATCCCTGTAATATAAATTTGCTCTACACCAAAGCAGAACATGTATAATAATGCCACAAGCAGAAATATTGCAGTAACATTTCCGACAAGTAATAGCTGTACAGTTGCCATTGGCACCATGGACAAGGGGGGCTAGTCTCATGACTTTGTGCAAACTAGTCCCGCAGAACCTGAAACAGCTGATTCTGTGGAAGCAGCCCATGTTGAGCCTGACAAGATCTACAGTACATGGAGCCTACTTGTGCTGAAGAAGTAAACACCTGCAACATGACATATGTGGTTCCTGTCAACGGATGGAGCTCTGAAGCAGCACTTAGAGCAGCTGTCTGGATGATTGGTCTGGATGGACACAGTCACATCTGTAACCCTGCACAATTACCACACTTTAAACTGACTCCAATGATAAGCAAATCAATGTCAGTAGACAAAGTGCTTTACCCAGACCACAGCCTTCTTCAAATTTCTGCAGTACTTCACACATGTAAACAAGTCTCGTCTCAGAAACTACATCTACAGCTGTTTCAGTACAATCTGCCATCACTACACTGCCAAGTGATACTATGCCTACTACTGATATGGAAACCCTGACTGTGTCTGAAAATCAAAATAAAGACTCTTTTTTTTTTAATTCAGAGTTTATTGGTTTTCCAGAAAAGAGCCTTAACCTGAAGGCACAGGCATCATAATACAGATAACGGTCAGGTATACATCAACTCCATGATAAAGCCCCCCTTCCCCTTTCCCTTCTCCCTCCCCCAGCTTGGCACAAGCCCCCCAGAAACCCAGTGACAAGGCAAACAAGGAATAATATTAGTCATCATACCAGTACAAAGCAGGAATACAGAAGTATCTAGACATCACATACCCCTGAAGTCTATTTCTATGGCGAGGCTCCAGTTTGAAGAAGGTATAAGGTATGAAGGCCTTCCCAAACTTTCTTATACCGGGAGAGGGAACCACCTAAGCTGGCTTTCATTTGTTCAGTATGAAGATTAAATAAAAGATCTCTGAGCCAATTGTCATAAGTAAGGATATGGACATCTAGTCAATAATGTAAAATTAATTTTTTGAGAGTAAGTGATATCATGGCTATATGGTATCTGCGGATTTTAACCGGGATTGTGGAGAAATCCCCCACCAAACAGATCTCTGGTGTGAATAGCTCTCCAAGTCCAAGCAGGGGACAAAATAAAGACTCTGTTCCTCATTCTATGCCAGAAAATATACATCCCAAGGGTACTATCAGAGCTGTTTCTGCCCCCTCTTCTGCAGTTTATAATCCTTCTGAGACTACCACAGATCCATCAGGTGCACAGTTTCACCTTTCAGAACTTTTGCTGACCAGTCCACACCTTCTCAATGGAGGACTGCAGATTGACTTCAATATTGAGGAAGTGAAGAACTACCTCTGATCATTCTTTCATCACAGAAAAACTTCTGATGGAATCTTATTGGATTTGTGGCTACTGATATATGTGCTTTGATTTATGTATCATGGTGACACCATATAGGACATCAAATTATCATCTGGTCTAAACAGGTTCTGGACAAAGTATAATAATTTAAAGTATTCTGAGATTTGGCTTCCATTTCAAGCAATTCCTCCTACAAAGCCCACTACTTGTACAGTCACCATCATGTTTCGCAATGAGGAAGTCGACATCCATAACATTACTGTATGTACTGGCTCAAGCAACGTTTTAGGAAAACCAGAATCTGTAATTGATACATTTAATATATGGACTGGGAGATGGAAATAAGTTCAGCTTAGAGCTACAGACATTGGTATTTCCCATTTACCAAACAACTTTTTCATCTGACAAAACTGGGTGTTTGCTTTTTCCCCACTCAACCAAAAGCATGTTTTAAATGTGGGTCATTCTCTCACCTCAGTCACATCTGTGATCAAAGATTTTGCAATATGGACCTAGAATATGGACACTTTAGAATTCACTGCCCCAATAAAGTTAAATACAATTTGTGTCAAATAGGACAGTCTTTTCGACACTGCCTATGGGCAACCCATAACAGGGATGACAGACCACAACAGCAGGACACACTACATATGAACACATGAAAAAGCCAACTGAAACAGCCATAACGGTCTATCAAGTCTGCTCGAGTGTGCAGCACACAGTTTATGTTACCGTAGCTGTCCCCACACCCATTTCCATTCCTTCAGATTAATCATCCACCATCCTCATCTCCCTCTCCTCAACCTTCCCAAAGATTGACTTTACCTTCGACCCAGCCCCATCCCTTCTTAAAACTGCCCACAGTTTTCATTGAGATCATGTCCTCTGGCAAGTTGTTCCACCTTGTCACCACCCTTTCTGTGAAATAGTGCCTGCTCATTTCCCTTTTGAATCCTCCCCACTAATTTCAGACTGTGTCCACTTGTGGACCCCTCCCCATTTAAGGTGAAAATGCCATCTATACTTACCTTATTCATACCTGTTAAGTATTTAAAGATTTCTATCATATATTCCCCTGTCCTTTCTGTCCTCCAGGGGATACATGTTGAGCTCCCTCAGTCTCTTCTGATAGGGTTTGCCCCAAGAACTGGGATCATTATGGTCATCCTTTGCTGTACCCCCTCTAGTAGTTTGATGTTCTCATTCAAATATGGGAACCAGAACTGCACACAGTACTCCAAGTGTGGTCTCCCCAGTGACCTGTGCAAGTGCAGGATGATTTCTCTTTCTTTGAGGTGATTCCTCCTGTGATGAACCCCAGCATTTTGTTTGCTCTGGCTGCCACTTTACAGCACTGCACAGAGTGTTTCATGCCCCTCAAGACAATCACTTGTGGATCCTTTTCCTCCTCTGAAATGGATACCTGCATTCCCCCAGCCACTAGCTAGTCCCAGGGTTCCTGGCTTCCAGGTGCATGACCTTACACTTCTTAGCATTGAACCACAATTATTTTAATTGTAATAGGGAGAGTCTGATAGTTTGTGGAATAGAAATTTAAAATGAATGTATGCATCAGGCTAATGTCTTATGGCATTATTTTATGCATGCTTGCTTGTTGAGAAAGTTTGAACTCCCCAACTAACTGAAATTTCAAGTGTTTTGGCTCTGGAGATTGGGTTTGTTTTAGACTCCAGAAAAAGTGTAATTACCAGAGGAAACAGGGATAAAATAAATGGGAGAAATTAATTTGCAAAGATCAGAAGTCAATTAACAATGAGAGCACCTGTTACTTTTGTAGTAGGCTTAGATAAACAAAAATTGTCAAATTGCTCATTAGTTGTTTTGATGGTGGGAGGGGATATTGAAATAAATCCAGGCCCAGAAATCAAAAGTGAGTTTAAAATCGTATATGATAATGCTCGATGTTTGAAAAATAAGTTGGATTTATTTAAATCTTGGACAGCTACTAAGTCCCCAGATTTGGTCTCTTTAACTGAATCATGGTTAACAAATAATATAAACACTAGGGAAGTTGAACCAGAAGGGTTTTTTGGTCATTGATTAGATAGGGTAGGTAAAAAGGGGGGGGGGGAGTCTTACTATTTACTAAAGAAGAACTAGGGCAAACAACGGTACAGTTTTCTGGTCAAATAAGGCTTATTGATTGTCTATTAGTAAATATTCACAAGTTAGCCCTTATTGAGGGGGTTGTTTATGCCCCTTCGAAATCTCCTATTGGCGTATTTGAAAAATTAGCCTTGGTCATTCAGACTAATAATATGGGCTTTGAATTGCTATTAATAGGGGATTCCAATGCAGCCTGGAGAAAACCTCATGGGATTGCATTACAAAGATGCTTTAAAATTCTAAATGTGGAACAAAAAGTAGCATTTCCAACTAGAAAAACTTCTCAAAACAGCATAGGTAATATTTTGGACTTAATTTTTATTACAACAGATATATCAGTTCAACAACTGGAGGTGAAACAACCAATATTGGGAGATCATAGCTCAATAAGTTGCATTTTTAAACCTATAGGGAAAAATCTTTGTAGGTCAGGTCCCTTTAAAGATTAAAAGGAGATGTTTTAAAAAATATAACACAGATGTGTTTTTGGCCAGACTAGCTTTTATAAAATGGCAAAGATTATTTTTAATTCCTCCTATAGACCTGGCAATTAGGGAATTTTCTAAATGGTTTCTTGAGGTTTGTGATGAGCTGGCCACTTTTAAATCAATGGTACAGAGGAAAACCCATGTTCCTTGGGTAACAGAAAAAATTAAAAAGTTAATTAGAGGGAAAGATAGGTTATGGAAAATTGCAGGGAATCATTAAGAGGAGAAGACTGAGATAAATATAAAAAAGCTAGAAACTCTTTGAGACTTCAAATAAGGAAAGCTAAACAAAAATATTATGAAACCAAAACAAAAGAGACTACTGATCCAAAAAAATGTTGGACTTTGTTAAAATCCTTTGATCCTTCAGTTAATGTAAAATCTCCAGTTCAAATGGTAAATAGGGGTATTTTACAGCCTAATAGACAATCTGCAAATATTTTAAATAATTATTTTGTAGAATTGCCAGATTTAAATATTCCTCATTCTATTTTACGGAAAAACAATATTAAAAATAGTAATGTACCCAAATTTAGATTTAAATACTTTTCATGTAAACAGGTAAAGGAAGAAATAAGAAAACTTAAATTAAAAAAAAAAGTATTTGGTCTGGACTATATAGAAAATCATTTTCTCAGAGATTCTCTTCAGGTTACTGCCCCGGTAATAACTAAACTTTTTAACTGGAGTCTAAAGGAGGGAATATTCCCTAGTACATGGAAGAATGCAAAGATTATTCCTATTTATAAAGGGGAGGGGGACATTTTTGTGCCTACTAATTGTAGGCCTATTGCCTTACTATCAGAACTCTCTAAGGTTATGGAGAAATTGGTTCAGAAACAACTGACTGATTATTTGGAGCAGTACTCCGTACTAACAAAATATCAATCGGGATTTCGCAAGGGATACTCCACGGGCACCGCGCTTACTGACATGGTGGATATTATGGCTTCTAAATTGGAGGACGCCCTGTCAGTGGGCATGGTGTTCGTGGATTTACCCAAGGCCTTTGGCACAGTGGCCCATGACCTGTTGGGGGAACTCCTAGAAGAAGTAGGTATGGGGGAAAATTCACTAAATTGGTTTAAGTCCTATTTGGGAAATAGAACTCAACAAGTGTATATCGATGGCATATTTTCAGATAAAGCCCTGGTAAAGTGGGGAGTACCCCAGGGCTCAATTTTAGGGCCAACCCTTTTTCATATATATATATATATATATATATATATATATATATATAAATCAGTTGACAATGTAAAAAACTCTAGTGTTCGTTTATATGCAGATGACACTATCCTGATCTCTGGTGGTAAAACCCCAGAGCTTATGGAAGTGTACCTTCAGGAAGATTTTACTAGGCTGTGCACATGGCTATCTGACTCGGGGTTAATAGTAAATAGTAAAAAAACAAAATTTATGATATTTCAAAAGGAGGGAAAATATTTGAATGAAAGAAATAAACAAATCCAAATTAAAACATTTCAAAATGAAATATTGACCCAAGTTTTGGAATATAAATACCTCGGGGTCTGGTTTGATAATCAGTTAAAATCTGATTTTCATATAACTAATACATTATCCAAGATAAATAAAAAACCAGGGGCATTTAGGCGGACTAGTTTTTGTATAAATAGAGTAATGAGGGAGACTATAATAAACCAACTTATTCTCCCCATGTTAGAGTACGGTAGCCATGTGTACGGCCTAGCTACAAAGGGTTTGTACCCAAAATTGATGTAATGTATAACTGTTTAGCTCGATTTGTACTAAGAAAGGACTATTGTGAACATCATTGTAAATAACAAGAGGAATTGGGTTGGTTGACTCAGGAAAGTAAAAGGAAATTATTTTGGGCAAAGCAGATATATAAAGTGGTAAATTCAAAACAACCAGTGTATCTTTATGAAAAATTGGAAAAAAAAAACATATGTTTATAACATGAGAATTTCGAGTATTAGAAGTTTTGAGTTCCCTAAACTGAAAAATAAGTATAGTCATATGAGATTCCCAATAACTGTGAATAGATTATGCAGTTCCTTAAAATTAATTATAGGAAAACAGTATGAAAGCATTAAAGTGCTTTCATCTATTTTAAAAATAGAATTAAAAACCAAATGTGAGTGTTATGGATAAAATATTTGTCTGACTAGAGTATTCTTATATTACTGGACCGTAGGACTACATTTAATATTTGTTATTTGTGTATCGTGGCATAAGATGTTATGTGATTTTGTAATGATGTTATTTATACCGTATATTTGTTATCCTGTGGAATGTTGTTATGTGTATATTTTGTTTATGAAACAATATTTTAAATCACAAGACCATCTTGAAAATAGGGCTTTGTCCTAATGATTTGAATATTGACCATCTACTATCCTGTATAAAAATAAAGGTTTTACTACTACTACTACAACTGCCAGATGCCTGACCAGTGCTCGAGCATTGCCAGGTCCTCTTTGAGCTCTTGCCTCACCTCTTCACTGTCCATCTCACACAGATCTTTGTGTAGTCTGTGAGTGGGCAGGTTTTACTTTTGATCCTCTCAGCTATGTCCCCAATGAAGATGTTAAATAACACTGATCCAAGCACCGAGTCCTGTGGGACCCTGCTGGTTACAGATCTGGGTTTTGATTGTCTCCCCCTCAAACAATGACCCCCTGATTTCTGTCCTGCAGCCAGCTCCTGACACCCCCCCACACCAGTGTCTCCCCCTACTCCGAGGTTCCTCAGTTTACTGAGCATCCTTCCATGTGGCACTGAATTGAAGGCCTTGATGAAGTCCAGATACAGGGCATCCACCACATGGCCCCTAATCTAGAGACCTTGTGGCCCAATCAAAAATGGATATTAGGTTGGTCTGGCAGGATCTCCACAAGACAAACGTATGCTCCCTTTCATCCTGGAGACCACTGACTTCCAGAAAGTTCACTAGTCTCTCCTTTAGAATGATCTCCATTAACTTACCTACAATGGAGCCAAGCCTAGCCAGTCTGTAGTTACCCAGTTTGTCCCTGGGTCCAGCCTTGTGGAGAAGAACCACATGCATCATTCTCCAGTCCTGGGCATTGCACTTTGACTCCAGTGAAGTTCTGAACAGGTTTTCCAGAGGGCCAGCCAGGACCTCCACTAATTTCCTCAGGATTCTTGGATGCACACCATCTGGTCCTGGAGCCTTATCCACCTGCAGGGCCTTAAGGCCCTTTAAAACCCTGTACTCAAAGATTTCCCCACCAGTTACCTCTGCTCCCCCCTTTCCCACCCCTATTTTCCCATGTGGCATGGGACCATCCTTTTCCCTGGTGAACATCGAACAGTACTCTTTCAGTGCCTCTGCCTGGTCCACACCACTTTCTGCCCATCCACCCCCAATCCTCACAGTTACATCCTGAAAGCTTAACTTCTCTGTTATGTACCTGAAGAAATCCTTTTCCCCATCTTTGATCCTTTGTGCCAGCCTTGGTTCAATTGCAGCCTTAGCTGCCCTGACCATTCAACTTACTTCTCTGGATTTCCTTGAATACTCCTCCCTGTCTACCTGTCACATAATTCTCTTATATCTACTGAAGGCTGCTGTCTTATCCCTCACTTTCTATGCCACCTCCTTGCTGAACCAGCTCATTCTTTTGGTCCTGGACTCCTTACTCTGGGTCTCTGCTCATGTGTTAGTGGCCTAATCAGACCCAGCTAGATAATGGACCATTTTTGGTCAACATCCATCTCTGAGCTTTGGCAAGGACCCTACTAGGATGTCATCCACCCTACCAAAGTCTGCCCTCCTGAAGTCCACCACCCTCATCTGGGTCCTGGCTGTTTCCTTGCCCAAACTGAGGAAGAACCACACTGTGCAGTGGTCACTGCCTGCTGGGGGTCCTCCACAACTATGTCTTGGACATGCTCACCATTTGACAGTATGAGGTACAGTATGGTACCCTCTCTGATGGGCTCTGTTACCCCCTGCACCAGGAAATAGTCCTAGAAAACCTCCAGGAGATCCTGTTTCCTGGAACAGGAGGTAGCCAGGGTGCTCCAGTCTACCCCAGTCAGACTGAAGTCACCTGCTATGACAATGTTGCCCCTACTACTTAGCCTTCTAATTTGCTCCCCCAGCTTCCTGTTTGTTTTCTCAATATGTGAAGGTCATCTGTACACCACCCCTAATATAACCTTCTGCCCTTTAGAGTTTTGAAGCTATACCCAAGTCAGATGCAGGTAAAGGAGCACCAAGAACTTGACAGCTACGGTGCTAAAAAAATCCAGAGATACAAATGTAGCAAGCAATAAGTCAGCACCCATAGCAGCAGGAGTCACACAGACCAAATCAGTTTTAGATGTTCATTGATGTAATGAAGTGTAGACATGTCATATTGCACACAAGGAGAAATCCAATTGCCCAAGTGGGCTAGTGCCAAGTAACAGCACTAATGTTTCACCTAGCTCTTGCTAGGCTTCATCAGAGTGATCCGAAGTGTAAAAGAACCTGTCCATTTTATATATACATCCAGGTGCTTCTAATAACTAGCATCCACCCAACTTGAATTATGTTTCAAGCTGTGATTGGTTAAAAATAGTGAATAAGGGATTTAAAATCAAAACTTGATCTAGCACTACGCCCATACTGTTATCACCACTTTTTTTTTAGAAGACTACATTTATTTATTTATTTGTTTATAAAAGTTTGTGGTTTTACTGCTTGTTCCAGTAGTGTGAGTGAGGTGTTAATATAGACACTGCATCAGAGATAGTTTAGGCTAGAGCATTGGGTATACAATACTCCAAAAAAATAGTAATTGTATAGAGTGGTGTGAGCAGGCGAAGTGCTAAGGATCAGGCACTTACTTCCAATACATCTCAAGCATTCATTTTTATATTATGTAGCTGGAACCACTTCATAATTATTTTTCACACATTACAGTATGTGTATACAGTCATCTACTGGGCCCTGTGGGGGGAGCAAGGCTATAGACACATATTTTAAGACTATTAACATCTGAACTTTTTTAAGAAAGCAGATAGATCAATATTTTATTTATTTATTAGTTTTCGGAAAGCCCTTTGAGCCAGAGGCTCATTTACAAAGGTTCCACATCATGAAACAAAATATAGAACATAAGATATAGTACATTTAACAACTAGTACAGGAAACAATTTTTCTAATTAGACAGACTATTTACAGGTCTAGTACATTTGAGAGTTAGGAGTACATTTTCCTGGAGACAAAAGAAAAGGGAGAGGTGGGAGACAATTACAACAGTAGAAGGATACAGTGAGGCATGTAAGGGTAAGAATAGTTCC
This sequence comes from Neoceratodus forsteri, assembly GCA_016271365.2. Taxonomy (NCBI): domain Eukaryota; kingdom Metazoa; phylum Chordata; order Ceratodontiformes; family Ceratodontidae; genus Neoceratodus; species Neoceratodus forsteri. The sequence goes on along the minus strand of CM057449.1, from coordinate 573,871,683 downwards.
AGGGGACCTAAGCAAGGTTAGAAACCAGAACCTGATGGGAGATGCAGTTGCATCAGACCACAGCAGGACAGAAAGGGAGAAAGTATGAGAAAAGGGAACATGGTATTAGGCAGAGAATGGTGTAGTAAAGCGGAGTGGGGAGGTGACAGTACAAGGGTAGAGTGGGGAGGAGATGGAGAATAAGGCAGAAGGTAGTCAGGGTAGGCAAGGAGGGATGGTTACTGTGACTAGAGGAGGGGGAGAGGAGGAGAGGGAGAGGTGGCGGGAGGAGGAAGCATAGGAGAGGTGGACAGGGCAGGAGGGAAAATTGGGGGGGCATAGCAGCAGGTGGCAGTGTCAAAGGGGAGGGTGGAAGGGAGTGAGACTGGTGGAAAGAGAGGGATAGTAGAGGGGTTAGTTACGGAGGTGGACAAGAGAGAGTGGAAGTTGGAGGTGCAGCGGAGAATGAAAGAGTGGTGAGTGGGGAGGAAGGTGCTATGGTCAGAGAAACGCTACCACTAGGAGGGAAGGAGAGAGCCTAGTTCCAACAGTCACATCCACTAGTAGATGCTAGCAGTGTGCAAAGTTTAGCCTTAAACTGACTAAGCCTAGTTTCCTTTTGTACGTCTACACTAAGAGAGTTTGTCCAGGAAGGTGCCCGATATTCAAAATATCGCTGGCCTTGCACCATATGGTGGAAGGGAACTTTGAGGTAGTGGTTATGGGTGTTCCTGGTGCTTCTGCAGGAGTCAGGGAGGCTAAGGAGGTTCCTGATACCCAATGGGGAAATTCCAAAGGCAGCTTTTTTTGTCAGCAGACAGACATGGTACTGTTTCCTGCAATCCAGGTTAAGTCAGTCAGTCTGAGCATAAAGGTCACAAGTGTGGGTCCTCTGGATAGCTCCCAAGATGAGCCTACAGGCCTTATATAGGAAAGTTTTCACCCTCTTGAGGGCTGTAGAGGTTCCTGATCCATAAACAACAAGTCCATAGTCAATGACCAATAGAACTGTGCTAGTGACTGCCATTTTGAGGGCTTCATAAGTTAAGCAGTATTTGTTTCTATAGAGAAGCCCTAGCCTTGAGTTTGCTGTCTTAGCAACTAGGTCGATATGTTGTGAGTAGGAAAGAGTGCTGTCCAGAGATACACCCAAATATTTAAAGCAGTTTACTGTATCCAGCGAGGAGGCGAGTTTGTTGTAAATTTGTATTTTGAAGGATTTGTGCTTATTATTGCTGGATGCAAATATCATGGTTTTTGTCTTGTTGTAATTTAACAATAGTCTCAATTTAGGAACCAATGCTCAGCAGCAGTGAAAGTGACTTGCATTTGACTTTCCAGCACAGTAGGGTCCCGGTGGCTTGAAAAAAATGACTACATCATCTGCGTACAAAAGGATATTGTATTTTAGAGCTTCCCGGGAGTTGGTTAAGCAACAAACTGAAAAGAAGAGATCCAAGGATGGACCCTGGTGGAACACCTGTTTTTACTGGTTTGCTATCAGAAAGGGTGTTTTGGATTTTTAACCTTTGCTGTCTCCCAGAGAGGTAACTCTTGAACCATGGAATTGTGTCAGGTAAGAGCCCAACTTGGGTTAGTTGGTACAGCAACAGTTCGCGGTTAACGGTGTACAAGACTTTGGTGCGGTCAATGTAGGTTGCACCCACCATGAACCCTCTGTCAAGGGCATTGTGTATGAAGCCTGTAAATTCTATTAAAGCAGTAGTGGTGCTGTGCCCCTTCCAGAAGCCGTGCTGTTGGTGGCACTGCAGCTGGTATTTGCCCAAGTAGTCTGTTAACTGATCCGTGACAATACTTTCGAGTGCTTTTGAAAGCGGTGGAAGGATTGAAATAGGCCTGTAGTTAGCATGGTTTGTGTGGTCCCCACCTTGATGAATAGGCGTGACCACTGCAGATTTCCATAGGGCCGGGAACACCCCAGTAGTAAGGGACAGGTTTATAATGTTTGTTGGAGTGACAAGGAAGATATCAATGGTGAGCCCAATGAGCTTTAGATCGAGTGAGTCACTGCTAGCTCTGCAGTTGTTGAAAGCTTTTGATAGGTATTTTTTTTTGCTTTCACTGGGGAGATGATCTTCAAGTAGAAGGGGGGGGTGAAAGGCCCTTGTATATCCCCCGAGCCTCAGAGTGAGGCTTGTTCTCCAAGGGTTCTAGGAAGGCAGGGGGCAGGACAGAGCTTAAGTCTGTAAATGCATTGTTGAATGTGTCTGCAATAGTCTTTGGGTCCATAGTAGGGGCACTGTCAATAATAAGTAATGTGGGGGAGGTCTTGGTTGGTTTACCTGTGAGCAGCTTGATGTTTTCTCAGAACCTTCTGGGGTCCCCCCATTTATTGGTTAGCTCTGATCTTAAATGGAGGCTTTTTGCTTTCCTAATTGCCCATGTACAATTGTCCCTAGCAGTTTTATAGTTCTGCAGGTTGGAGGGTGTGCCAGAGTATTTGGCTTTCATCCATAGGTCATCCCTGTGTTTTAATAACTGAAGAAGCTGAGGTGTGATCCAGGTATTATAGGAGGCCCGGATCTTCAGTGTGGTGGTAGGAATGCAAATATCACAGGTTTTGTTAAAATAGTTAATTACTCTGGCAAGTGCGGTGTCTACATCATTTGAAGTGTCAAGAAAGCTCCAATCATGCTGTCTCAGGTGTGCTTTAAAGGCCTCCAACTTGCCTTTTTTCAGCAACCTGTGAGTGACAGTTCTTGGTGGAAGTTTGTGCATTTATTAGACCAGCAACAAATAACCAGTGAGTGGTCGCTAATGGAGTCAGGGAGGACTGTAGTGCTGACTATTCTATCTGTGCAGTTTGTAATGAGCCAGTCAATGAGAGAATTTGTTCCTGTTTGGTAGTTTGACCGTGTGGGGGAGCAAACCTGTTGTGACAAGTTTAATGCGGCAAGGGCATCTTTGATTGGACCAGCTTCTGGGGATAGCCAGTTGATGTTAAATTCCCCAATCATTATGAGCTCTGTCCTAAGTCGTTGTCCAGCCATAAAGTTATGTATAATTTTAAAGCCATTTTGCTGGTCCTTAGGGGGAATGTAGACAGATACCACAGTTAGAGATTTTCCATTTTTGCATAGCAAGACTTTGATTGTTAGGAGCTGGATGCCAGTATTAGAGTCTGGAGGTGTTCTCTTATATACAGAGCACATCCACCCCCTTGTTTAACAGTCTTGTCCATTCTAAATATTTCATAACCTGGTAGCTGGACTGCTGCATCAGGAACTTTTGGACTGAGCCATGTCTCCACCACTGAGAGAATATCTGGCTGGTGTTGGGTAACCCAAACTTGTATTGGTCTAATTTTGCCAGCAGGCTGCAAATATTTATGGAGGCTAGAGTAAGCCTGCCATGAGTTCTTTGGGTTGGTAAGTCATTTGCTAGAGGGCCTGGATTGGGGTGAATATTCCCAGAGAGGAGTGGCAGTAGCCAAGCCAGGTGTATAGCTTGCCATTTGAGTTTTTTTAGGATTAGCGATTGTTTTAGAGATTTTGCAGTACATTGCTTAGACTGGGCATTTAAAAATATTAGTTCATAAGGAGGAGGGGGAGGGGATGCTTGTAGAAAGTACAAGGTAGAGTTGTATAGTGATGAGACTGAAATTGTTTGGCAATGTCTGGTCCCAGAGGTAAGGTTAATTTTTTTCTGGGCTGGCAGGGCATGCACACTGTGTTTGGCGAGGTGGCCTCACATTGTGTCAGCGCAAGATCATTAGTTAGGTGAGTTTTGAGTATTATCATTCAAGCCCCCCTCCTCTCTTGCTTCCAGCTCATAAATCGACAGACTCTTTCTTCGTTCAATCAATTTCTCCAGCTCTCCTCCCCTGACTCCCACCTGTACCTGTTCTATCCCTGAAAAGTGCACTATATGTTCTATGTTGGGTAAACTCCTAACATGTTTTGCTATGGCATATGTTTCATCATTGTTACTTAATGCATGAATGTGTTCTCCCATGCGGGCCCTGAATTGTTGGGTAGTCCTCCTGATATAATAGGACATTCAACTGCATTTCTAAAGCTAAATTACACTTTACTACTACAGGTAATAAAATGTTTATTAGACATTTGTTTATTGGTTCTGGGGTGTTGGAAGTACTTTTCTGGTTAGATGTATTTACAATACATGCAGTTGCCACAGCTGTGGATGTCTGTTGGAGGAGGGAGAAATAAACTTGGTCTTGTTTCCTTTGGTCCTGGTATTATGTTACTAACCACCATACCCCTGATTATCCAATTGCTTCTAAAGACAATCTCTAGACCTTTGTTAACAATATTTTCTAACTTTTATTCAAGTTGTAATATGGACCAATTTCTTCTTATAATTTCCCTAACCTTGTCAGCCCTCTTGGAGTAGGCTGTAGCAAAGGGGTAGTGTGGTGATGTATTCCTATCTCTATCTGCATAAATTAGGGTGTCTGCCCTGTTAATGTTTTCAACTGTTCTCACCGCTAAGGCTGTGGTAAGGTTACTATACTTTCTTTGAATCTCCTTATTTGTGTACCCTGTTTTTCCAAGAACTCCAACTCCTTGGAGCAGTTTCTCAAGGTTCTGATTAGCTGGCCTTTTGGTATATATTTAACTGTAAGTGATATGGGTGGCAGCTATTGAACCTGAGCAGGCTATTGTGGCACAATAAGTCATAGAAACATAGAAATATAGAGGTTGATGGCAGATAAGGACCGCAAGGCCCATCCAGTCTGCCCATTTCTTTTTCTACCTTATAAATGTGTCATCGGCCTTTGCTCTGTCAGTGGCCTATCTATTCATACTCATCTGTATTGCTCCCTTATGCCTATCCCATGCCTGTTTGAAGCCCTGCACTGTATTCATAGCCACCATTTCCTGAGGTAGGCCGTTCCATGTATCCAACACTCTTTCTGTGAAAAAGAATTTCCTCACATTCCACCTTAATTGGCCTCCCTCTAATCTCATGCTGTGTCCTCTTGTCCTGCTATTTTTCTTATATTTAAACATGTTAGACTCTTTCACCTTGTTAATGCCCTTAAGGTGTTTGAATGTTTCTATCATATCATCTCTCTCCCTCCTTTGCTCAAGGGTATACATATTGAGCTCCATTAATCTGTCGTCATATGTCTTCTGATGCAGTCACTGCACCATTTTGGTTGCCCTTCTCTGAACTGCCTCAATTTGGTTAATGTCCTTGTGAAGGCGTGGCCTCGAGCACTGCACGCAGTACTCCAGATGGTGCCTAACCAGTGTCTTGTAAAGAGGGATTATTACCTTCCTCTTACAACTTGTGATACCCCTACTAATATACCCTAACATCCCCCTAGCCTTACCTACTGCTTTAAAGGTCTGCTTGGATGATTTCAGGTCATCGGTGATGATGAGGCCCAAGTCTCTTTCTTCCTTTGTGACTGCCAGCAACTTCCCTCCCAGCCTATAGGTGGCTTCAGGGTTTCTCTTCCCTATGTGCATGATCTTGCACTTCTTTGCATTAAATCCCAGTTGCCATTCTTCTGACCATTTTGCTAGTTTATCCAGATCTCTTCTTATTCTGCACACCCCATCTGGATCATCTACTCTGCTGCAGATCTTGGTGTCATCTGCAAACAGACAAGCCTTACCCTTTGGTCCGTCGGTTTTTGAAAAAGTGTGGTACACTGTTCCCCAGTGTTGCAGCGGTACAACTTGAGATTCAAATATGTGATCTCATCTTTATTCATAGCAGATTTGAACCACAAACAACTAGTTGTGCTTTCAAGCCATACAATGAATTGTGAAAATTCTTCTGATGTACCCTTCCAGAAAATGAGAATGTCATCAATACAGCATTGCCACAAATCCAAAAAGTGGAAATATGAATTTGTGGTGGCTCTGTAGAGATGATCATTCTCCCATTTGCCCACAAATAAGTTTGCAAAACTGGGGGCCATTGTGGTCCCTATGGTTGTACCCCTGACCTCTAAGAAGTGTTCATTTTTACACATGAAAACATGTTTAGTCAGAACACACTCAGCTAGGTAAATGAAGTACCAGGTGGGTAAATCTACTTTTTGTTACTCCGTCTTTTTTTCTAAGAAATAACCCATAGTGGCCAATCCCTCTTCATAGGGAATTACTGCGTACAGGGACTCCACTTCAAGGGTTGCAAAATACCATTCTGCCCTCATGTCTAGGTTTTCAATAATATTTATTACTTCTGTGGAGTCCCTTATGTACGATTGTAAACTCTTCACAAGGGGTTGCAAGTGTTCATCAATAAACAGGGAGAGCAGTTCTGTAAGCCACGTCCTCCCTGAAATGATGGGGCTATCTGGGTTTTTTTTTAGACTTTTATGAATTTTGGGTAAGATATATATCACTGGTGTGACCGGATGGTTGACAATTAATGTTTTATACATTACTTTGGTGATATATCCCTTTAAAAAGCCCCTACTCAACAACTCATCTATTTGTCTTTTAAACTCTTGAACACGTGTACTCTTTATTTTAACATAGAATTTGTTATCCATCAGCTGACATTCAGTTTCAGAAACATAATCTAATGTATTCATAATTACGATGGCCCCACCTTTATCTGTGGGTTTGATTGTAATGTTGAAATTTTGTCTCATGTTATTCAGTGCCTGCATTTAATCTTTACTACAATTCGTGTCCCTGGAATTCATGGAGAAATTTAGATATCTAGGTGTATGAATTGACTTAAAACTATCTTTCATCGACCCCATTGAAGAACTCCTGAAAAAATCAAAGCAAAGACTTGGCCTCTTCTTTAGGACTAAAAATCTACTTACCCAAGAATCAAAAATTAGGTTAGTCCAATCTACCTTTATACTGCTATTGGACTATGCTGACTTCCTTTATGGCCAGGGCCCAAGTACGGCTTTATTAAAACTAGACACAGTTTATCACAGAGCTCTTAGATTTATTGCTGCTGTGCCGTACTCCACCCACCACTGTACTCTTTATGAATTAATAGGCTGGACCTCACTCAGTTTTAGATGCCAAAGAAATGCTGTCTTTTGAACATACAAAGCTATTATTAACGAACTCCCTCAATATATCTTGGACTGCCTGCCTCTTCATGTTGTGGGTTGTTACCCCTTGAGAAACTACCCCTGTTTTCCACTTATTATACCTAAGATCAGAACTCGCTATGGTAGATCTGTAATAAGTCACACCCTCCCTGTTCTCTGGAACAATATATAAAAAACCTTGAAACTTACTATCGCTGTGAAGCTTTCCTTCTTCAAAATCCTTTTTGGAGGCACCTTCAAGGAGACATGTTATTGCTGCCACTGATTCCCCTCTGTCCGGGCATACCTTGTCTGCCTTCACCCTTTTTGTGCTACACCGTTCATGGGTTACAAAGTCCCTGTCCCTATCCACTCCTCTCTGGCTACTATACCCCATTGCTACTCCTTCCGACCCTAGTTCATTATCTCCTCACCCTATTTTAGCCACATTGTACATATGTATATGGTTATGATGCATATTCTGAGTACTGTATTGTTGTTATTGTGTTGCATTTTTCGTTCTGTATTCCTGTAACTCTGTCACTATAAAACAGCATTGTATTCTTGACCTGCCCAGGTTCACCTTGTAAACGAGTTCTCTCAATGGTGTTTCACCTGGTAAAATAAAGATTGATTGATCATGGTTACATTCTCAAGAGGGGTTTCCCCTCAAGTGTTTCAGGTCTAATTTACATTTTTTTGACAAAGGTTTTTACTACCGGGTTGTAAACTGGGCGGAACTGAGAACTAGCACAGAACCTCCCCATATTGTTCTCACTAACAGAGTAAGGCTGACTATCACCATCACATTCAGAGTAAATGCATTTAAATGCAAGGTTAAGGTTACGGGTGAACTTATGTAAGTCCACTACTGTAGAAAAAAGTTCACATCTGTGGTTGGGGAGAAAGATAGCCCGTTGCAAAATACCTTTTTTTCAACATGGGTTAAAACATGGTCAGAAAGATTAACAATGGGAACAGTTACAGGGATGGTGGTACAGGTGGCTGGTTTCTGGATAGAGGAGCTTGTACATTGTTTGACTAGTGATAACTCCTGCTTCTTCCTCCATTGCACCCCCCCATCTTTCCCCATAGTGGAGGTAGGGGTTCTGGAAACAGGTCTTCTGTTCACTGCGGCATACAACTTGATTCTGGGTTACTGGTGGAGGTTGGTTCAGTCCCTCTGTTTCCTCCTCTAAAATAGGATCTGATTCAGAGTCATCTGTATCCAACAGCTCTGTCATGTAATCTAGTACAGTCCCATCATCATGTCTTGCCATAGAGGTTTTTTTTTCAAAATGAGTTTCAGTCTATTTGATTCTTGTTTATTGCCAGGTTTTTTATGCCAGTCAAATACTTGATTAATTTTTTAGTCATTTTCGCCCTGACAAATTTGTTCTGTTGTTGTTTTTTTAGTTGGGCATCATAACATGTGATTTTATTGAAAAACATTTTATTATATTTTTTGAATTCTTCTGGTGTAGTTTTGGTTTTTACAAATGTAGCAAGCAACAAGTCAGCACTGGTAGCAGCAGGAATCACACAGACCAAATCAGTTTTAGATGGTCATTAATTTAATCAAGTGTAGATACATTGTATTGCACATAAGGAGAAATCTAATCGCCTAAGTGAGCTAGGGCCAAGTAACAACACTAACATTTCACCTAGTTCCTGCTAGATTTCGTCAGAGTGATCTGAAGTGTAAAAGAATATGCCCATTTCATATATGCATCCAGGTGCTTCTAATATCCATAAGGCTTCAGTCTTGTCATCTTCTCCATCCTCCCTGGTGCATAAGATTCCATCCCTTATGAATAAAGCCACTCCTTCAACTCTCCTCTTCTCTGTTCTTCTGATACAACCTATACCCAGGGATCACGAGTTCCAAGTCATGGTATTTGGTGGAACATGTCTCCATAATGGCCACAATGTCCACCACTCCCTCCACCATCCCTGCCTGTAGATGTACCATCTTTTTAGTCAGACTTCTTGCATTCAAGGATACGACCTGCCAACATGACCCTGGTACCCCATTTTCCCCTCCCATTCTTCCATTTACCCCCTCTCACTCTCCCGACATCTTGGGGGAGGCTTGCCAGTCTCCCTCTCCTGCTGGCTCTGATTGGAGCACATCTTATCGCCCCCACCCTTATTCAGATTAAATTAATTCTAGTCTATGTGTATATATATATATATATATATATATATATATATATATATACATACATACAGTATATATATATGTGTGTGTATATGTAATAATAATAATAATTTTATTTAGTATAATGCCTTTCAAAACATCAAGGCGTTTCACAAATACAAATGTACATAATCAAGCAACAAATAAGAATAAAATCATTGAAAATCAGGAAATGCCTTAACCCAAAGGAAGGTCTTCAGTGTCTGCTTAAAACTCCCCACAGTCCTGCACTCCCGTAGCTGATGAGGTAGAGAATTCCAGAGAGATGGGGCAGGGAACAGAAACGCCCGAGCCCCAGATGACTTCAATCTAACCCTCGGAATCTCTAGCAACCCCTCATCAGCCAAGCGGGGTTCTCACACAGGGGTGTAAGGGATCAGAAGTTCTTTCAAGTAGTCAGGACCCAGACCGTGTAGGGCCTTGTAGGTTAACAAGCCTATTTTAAAGGTGATATATATAGTTATACCATGGGGGTGAGACCAATTCCGGTGAGATAAATCATGTTATTTTTACTACAGTAGAATAAATCCTCCCAATGTCAGCAGAGTTAAAATAAATACCATTTATACCTACTCTGCTGACATCAGCCACCTGCATGTGAAAATACTGAGAAACACCCCTGTAATTTGTCTACTTCTGACACAGTCCCTAAACTCAGATGAACAGAATTAACATACATAATCACAGTCACCTGCAGCAGTGCTTCTAAATGTAGCAACCTGCAGATCTCTCGTGCTGCATTTGAAAAGCCGAGTTGACTGGATCAGTGAAGCCTGCATTCCCACATATTGACCTATGAAACGAACAAAAAAGAAGCAGCACATTCCAAACATGAACATTCAAAACAATGCTATAATCATGTCATGGATCAACAAACTGAGCTTCAAAAAGCAAACTAAACAGTAATATCATCTCATTCCGACTTGGATTGAGGCACACAACAGCAGTGAACAGCAACAGTCATGTAACTTACATCTCCAGACTTACAACATGATATTTCGCATTATTTTTACCTTACAATGCTTTAACTATGTAATGACTAGTTGCTTTCATTTCACACAGTTGTTTAAGCAGTAAAAAATAAATGTGTAACTGTAACGGAGTGCCGAAACTACTAAACAAAATGCTACTATGAAAATAAAGCAGTGAGCAGCACAACAAATGTAAAATGTGCACCAAACATACAAACACATGAAACCTAAAATGTGTAAATAAATGTTAAACATCCAAAAATAAAGACACATACCTGCCAAGGAAAATCACCTCCATGTTTCTCACTGCCATACAAAAGAACCCCCCCCCTTAGCCAACCAATCACCAAAACACATCACACCCAATCAACACACAGACACAAACACATCACCCAATACCAGCTCACTTCAACAATCCATTCATAAAACCTCACACATTACCACAGCACCAGCATCATTTAAAGTGACATGAACCTCACAAAAGCAAACATACCTCTCTCACTGGAATTGGTCTCACCCCCATGGTATAAATAGGACACATGATGTGCACATCGTGGAATATGAAAAATATTTTCACTTCTGCCTCATGAGCACTGTATATTTCACTCATCCCTTCAGCACTCGTGAAATATCCAGGCTCACTCTACAGGAGTGAAAATATTTTCCATTTTCCACTCCTGACCATAATGTATCATATCCCCCAGAGCTCACTGGCGGTCGTGATGGCAGCAAGAAATTGCCCTCCCCCCACACACCCATTGCACTGGATTCCACGGAGCATTTAAGAGCTCACCGGCAGTCATGAGGGCTGCAAGAAATTGCCCTCCCCCCACACACCCATTGCATCGGATTCCATGGAGCGTTTAAGGTACTTACCAGGAGCTGCTTGCCAGGATCGCTTTCTGCTCCACGCTGGCTCTTTCAAAAGAACTCACTTGGTGCCTTTTCTAAACGGGGTCTTTGTCGGTCCAACAGTGGAGATAGTGCATTTTCTGTTGGTTTTCTTTTGTACCTCTGCATACCACCTATTTAAGTTGCCTTCCCCTTTAAGGACGTTTTTTCTTTTCTTACCCTTTAATACAAACTGTTCCTTTTAGTGTGCTCTTAAGTGTAACTAAAAACTGCATTGGGTCATTTGATGTTAAAAAAAAAAGAAATAAAACTGCAACCCTTACTGTGCTGGGGGTACTGCCCTGCAAGGCTATCCCTGCTAAATACCATTTTTGTAAGCTAAACTCCGTTTGTGCCTTCTTAATCACCACAGAAACTGCAGGCAGTACAAAGTAAATTGCTACCTCGAAAGTTAAACTCCATTTGTGCATTTTGTAATACTCACTGAAACTGCAGGCATTTATAGCATTATTTACTCTTTTTTTTTTTGTAAGTTAATATCTATTTGTGCCTTTCTACTATCAGTGAAACTCCAGTGAAAAGGCAGTGAAACTCGATACATATCCCCATAGAACCCTGCCCCCCAACCCCCACAAGGTAAACCTCGGGAGCCCTATTTAATCCTGGCTGTTTTCTCTATCTCCCCCAGAGCTCACCGGCAGTTGTGAGGGCTGCAAGAAATTGCCCTCCTCCCACACACCCATCGCACCAGATTCCACGGAGCGTTTAAGATACTTACCAGCAGCTGCTTGCCAGGATCGCTTTCTGCTCCATGCTGGCTCTGACCCGCCGAACGCTACATGTTCGGCTTCCCACCACCCCCACCACCATCCTTGGTCGGCATCCAAATATATAGATTGTTTTCTGATCACATGGTCACAAAATAACCTATCAGGCCACTTTCCCATCTGCAACTTATCTTGTTCCACCACTAGAGGACCTTCACCTTTTTTACTCTTTTCCTTTCTTTTTTCTGCCTTTCCTGCCAGCCCTGTCACGCACTTTTCCTCACGTTTTTCAACTCAACCATGCTCCCACTTACTCTCATCGCTCTACTCCTGCAATTTACACAGGCACCTCCACCCCCACTCATGACACGAAAAAGGGGCAAAATATTGAAACCCACTGTCAGCATCAGCTGGCACTCCCAGCCCTGCCCCACCCCCACTGCACCTGCACTACCAGCCCATACAATCTTCCCCACCCTACAACTCACATATAGACACCGCCACCCGCACCCCTGGATGTCATCTCCCACGGCAAGCTACCCAATGTAGCCCCCTTTTCTCCTGCCAACCTCCCTCCATATCCGCAGCACAACAAACCTCCACCCCCCCGTTTACTCCTCCTATCTGCCACCATTACCCTGAAACTACCAATACCCACCATCAGCCGCACACAGCATAAATGCCGAAGACCTGCTGCTCAAACAAACCGCAACTGACTCAGGTCTCTCATTCTCCTTCTTCTGCTGACAGGTAATGTCCACCCAAACCCTGTCCCCCAACTTGCCACACCATCCCACCCATCCCATGGAAATGGCCTGTGCATTGCCTCACTAAACATTTGCAGCCTACAAAAAAAATGGGATTCCTTTCAGGGCTGGGTACTCCAGAACAACCCAGACATCATTGCCCTGACTGAAACCTGGCTCTCCCCCTCTGTCCCCGACTCGGCAGTCAACCTCCCTGGATACTGCCTCTATCACACTGACCGTATGGGAAAGCGAGGGGGTGGCTGTGCTACCTACCTCAAGGACTCCCTCAATGGCCACCTTCTCCCCCTGCCCATACTAACCTCCAGGGCTCAGGCCCTCCCCTGAAAATTACTCAGGTAGGTCTACTTCCCCTCTCCTCCTTACCACGGCCTATGTTCCCCCCAGAGAACAGAAGCTTGCCTTCCAAGTCATTATGTCCTACCTCACCACCCTACCCCCAAAACAAGAAAAAATACTAGTGGGGGACTTCAACATAAACTGGCTGGCTAAAACAGCTGCGCCCTACATAAATGAGGCTGCTGCCCTCAATCTCACCCAGGTCATCAAAACACCCACCTGACTACACGCCCATATGGGGACATCGACCATTCTAGACCTTGTTTTCACTAACTGCCCCCACAAAATAACAAGCACCAAAGTCCTCCCTGACACCATAAGCGACCACTCACCAGTACTCTGTAACTGGTCTGGTACCCCCCTCAAAACCGTGCCCAAAATAAATATACTACGTAAACTAGAGCCTGGCAAATTACCCCTTCTCAAGGCCCACCTCAGAGATTGGGACTGGACACCCCTTACAAATACACTCGACCCTGACCACACACTTGAACTGTTTGTCAACATCTTTAACTCAGCCTGTGACAAGTTCGCCCCTTTCACCAAAACTATGACCAAGGGAAATAATGCCCCATGGTTCTCGGACCACCTCCAAGGCCTACTACATCAGCATGACGCCCTATGGCATCTGGCCAATGAGACCCGACGGCCCCAGGACAGGCAATGCTATCAGGAGGCCTGAAACAAGTGCACCTGGGCCATTCACACCACCAAGGCAAACCATTACAAAGCTGCCTTAACCTCCGCCTGGGGAAATGGGCGCAAGTTCTGGGAGAACATAAAGGAACTCTGTGGCAAAGGTCCAAATCTCCCACCTGACCAAATGCTCATAGATGGTAGCCTCTCCACCGACCCTGCCAGCATAGTCACTGTCCTAAATACCACTTTCACGGATCTCTCCCATGTGTTGCCCACAAACTTCTTCAACCCCCCGCCGGACCATATCATCCCCCACCCCCCCACTTGCGCCGCCTTTCTACTTACGAGTCCTTACACTGGAGTCTGCGAAACTCTACCTTACTAAAGCTTTAAACAAAAACCACTACAGCCATGAATCCCTAGACCATAGACTTCTCCGCCTCACCCTCCAGGAAGTTCTGGCCCCTCTCACCCACATTCTCAACCACTCCCTCTGCCAAGGGAAATTCCCCACCCACTGGAAATCAGCCTATATCACGCCTATCCATAAAAGTGGTGACCAAACATCCACAAATAACTACCGCCCCATTTCTATCCTACCCCCTCGTCAAAAGCACTTGAACACGCATAGTTGCCGACCAACTCTCTGAACACCTAAATAAATATAACCTTCTATCCAGGCAGCAACATGGTTTCCGTAAGGGCCACAGCATCACTACCGCCCTTCTTGAATTTACCTCACACATCCACTCAGCCCTGGACCATGGCCACCTCACGGGTGCCATCTTCATGGATCTATCTAAAGCATGCGACACAGTAAACCATGCCCTCTTACTAAACACCTAGGACTACATGGGTTTCTCCGATGACACCCTAAATGGTTCTCCAGTTATCTCTCTGATAGGATGCAGATAGTCAAGGTAGGACCTGTCCTATCACCTCGCCTCCCTATCCGATCCGGTGTCCCACAGGGCTCCATACTTGGCCCCCTACTTTTCAGCATATACCTCAACTCCCTCCCATCTGCATGCCCCAGAAATCTGCTCCTTTATGCGGATGATGCAGTCCTGTTCGCCTCCGACCCGGCCCCCCCTTAAACTCCACCCAACCCTCCAGCACTCCTTCCGTGAAATCGAAGACTGGCTCATCACACGGTGTCTTATTATCAACTATAATAAGACTAAAGTTATGATATTCGCCCACCCTCAAAACCCACTCAAAAACCTGTGCTCCAAATTTCTCACTACAAATCAGACCCCCCAGAACAAGTATACAACTTTAAATACTTAGGGATCATACTAGACCCTGCCCTCAGCTTTAATCAACATATCCTACACCTAACAACTGCCCTTAGCTCCAGACTTGGAGTACTCTATCGGTACAAACACTGCCTCACCACTGAAGCATTACAGCTTACTGTTAACTCCTCAATCCTCTCCCTTCTAGACTACAGCATCCTAATATACAGTGCCACACCCTCCACAACCCTAAGTAGACTCCGACTTGTGCTCAACAAAGCCTGCCACCTCATCCTAGGGTGTGATCGCTTTACTCACTCCTGCTCCCTCTACAGCACCACAAACTGGCTAAACCTGGATAGCAGAATGACCAAAAAGGTATTACTCGGCCTCACCCCACCCTCCCTGCACCAAATTATCCTCCCAAATGCACCAGACAAAACAACCCATAGCACAAGCAAGCAGCTACTATGGGTACCCCATGGCCGGACCTCCCAATACCAACGCACTTTCAGTTTCAGGGCCCCTTCCTGGACAAACTCCCTCCCTATCCACATAACTGATGAAAGAAGGCTGGGCCCATATAAATCAAAGCTAAGGGAATACCTGCAGGCTTCAAATATATGTGACTGCCCTTGATACCTGATCTGCCACTGCCTCCTTACAAAAAATCTATTTTAGCAGGTCAATGTACAAAAAAAAAAAACAAAACAACAATGCATTTACGAAACATGACAATCAGCCTCCGACAGAATCTCTCTCTTTTTTTCTTTCCTCCTGGCTGTGCTAAAGTACCTAAATCTCTGTTAAACCTCCATGAAACAACCATGTAACCTGTTTTTTTTTATTATTATTGTTACTTTATGTGCTGTATTTTTTCTGTATCATAAGTCCCGTTCTTGTTCAATTTATGTATGATGTGGAACCTTTGTAAATGAGTCCCTGACTCAAAGATCTTTCTGAATATCACAATAAATAAATAAAATAAATATAGATATATTTATACATATATATATATATATATATATAATTTTTTATTTATTTGCTTTTGTTAACGGGTAAGCACACTAGACAGTCAAGTGCCTATTTTCAGGTGCGACCTGGGAGATTACAAGGTATGTACATGGACATCAGGCAAAAACAAGTGAAGGTTACATTTAAGAACATTAACACACAGGGTCAGTACAAGTAATGGGTTTACAATGCAGGTGGTAGGTAGAATAACAGTATGGTAGTCTTATGAAAGTCAGTGATCATCATGCCAGGCAGTAATGCTGCAAGGGTTGCAGGTAGGCAGAGAGGAGACAAATTGGGATAGAGGGGGCCCAGAGCAAGATAAGAAAGTTGTACAGTAACAATGCTCTCCCTGTTGGGCAGGTGGGCCTAAGCGGTCTAATCCTTCTAGTAAGTTGTGAGCACAGGAAGTGTATAAAGTGCAGAGGTATATATATATATATATATATATATATATATATACACACACATATATACATATATATATATATATATGTATATGTATTCCTCCAATTTATGTTTCAGGACCCCTGTGCCCTCCTTACTTAAATGTTGCCTATCTGGTATATACAGGCCCTTGTTTTCCCATGTTCTACCCCCACAGCAGCCCATACTCCTTAGTTTCACAATCTCACACCAAACCACAACCATCTGTTGAATTAATTGATTCTTTGTTTTCTAACAGTACTTGCTTTAGGGATTTGAAGAACCTCAGAAAATGCAACTGATCTTTCTGCTTCATTGCAGACTCTTCCTACCTCCTTGAACCTGTCCTGCACCTCCTCTACCCCACACCCTGCCAAGTCATTTGTACCCAGGTCTACCACAATGTGAGGTTTTTCTCACTCCTGCCCCAAACACTTGGATATAAACTGCCCCACCCTCCCTGCCATCATGCCTGGCTTACACTCCACCCATGTTGGCACCTCCTTGCTCCCTTGCCTCCCCATCTTACACCTTTCAGTATCCAGTCTCCCACTATGACAACCCTCTCTCCTATCACCTGTCCTCCCTCCCCGTTCTGCCCTGCTGGGAGATGCACAAAAATCTTGAACCCGTGTGACCAAAGAAACATTACTTCCATATCCTTCTATTAAGTTTAATCAGACAGAATCTCCAGAAGGGGGCACTTCAGCTCCAAATGCAATTCCTTCTGAGGCTCAACAGCAAAACCCTGCTGCAGGAGAAAACTCTGACAATCTCATGTAACAAAGAACACAACCATAGTCATCAATGATTTCTGTTAAAAATCCTACAAAAGTTCTTATCCCTGGTTAAGGAATGCCTCCTATGGAACCCTTTTAAGAAGTTAGAAGACATTCTTTACATTATAAACCTTCACACACAACATTAACAGAAACTTCCACTTGCCTAGTGACAACTGGAAACAGATTTCTCTGGTTCTGGGTGTTAATATTGCAGAAAAAAATATCACGGGACAAATTATCTTGGTCAAATCATTGAAGGAAAAAATAAAGTGTTGTAAAAACATAACAGGACAGAACAATGCAGGAAGCAGGGAGTACAAGCCATAAGGTGACAAAAGAGCACAGGACATTGAAGAGTTTATTGGGGAGGGTGCCTAACTTTGCACAGCCTCCCCTTGGCCACTTCGCTGTGCCATGCATCACAGTCCTGCATTGGGGAGGCTAACTTCCCACCAGCTTTATGAAGTTAGGCCTCCCTCAATGGAGGAGTGTGATGTATGGCACAGAGAAGTGGCTGAGGGGCAGCTGTGCAGAGTTAGGCCCCCCATTGAACCCTTCAATGTGTCCTGTGTTCTTTTGCTGCCTTGTGGCTTATACAGCTTGCTCCCTGCACTGTTCTGTCCTGCAATGTTTTTACCACACTTTATTTTTTTCAAAACAATGTTTTGACCACGGTATTTTGCACCGTGATATTAACACCCGGAACCGATTTCTCCTTCTTGCAAAATCTAAGAACTGGGGTGACACTGACAAACAAAAGGACTCTGAAGCATTTTCCACTGTTTCTTCCATGAAGATGATACTGAAAATGATGTCCAACCTCCTACACACACCTGTAATCAGAAAGATGGACCTATGGCAAGTGCAAAGATGAAGCCTAAGAAGAAACATACTCAGTCACCTTAGACATTGTTAGTTACATGCTGATATTCTTCAACCTACTAGATTACTGCCATCCAGCATATGTGTTGCAGCTTTGAACATTAATAGTATTGATAATTTATTGTACAGACAGGTTACGTTTCATATTTTACAACAATGTACAGATGGTATCTTTTTTTTGCAGGATACCAAACTCCGAACTTTATTGGACATAACTGTAGTACTGTGGACATATCTGTGGCCAAAGCCCAGACAGAGGAAAGAATTGCATGAGGAGTGAAGAAGGGTGACAAGATGTTTTAGAGATACATCAGAGAAAAAAGAAAACAAAAGGAGGCATTATAAGAATAGCTACAAAGAACGACAAACAGTAAAAAAATGATAACGAAAATGAGGAGATTCTAAACAGTTTCTTCTGCTCAGTCTTCACAAAAGAAGATGACGGCAATGGACTCAAAATGCAGAACACAGATGGACTCACAATAGAAGCAGATGCTGAACTATTTACAAGAGACAGTGTCCTAACTGAGCTTTTCAAATTAAAAGCTAATAAAGCAATGGGCCCAAATGAAATCCACCCTAGAATTCTGAAGGAGTGGGCACAGAAAATTGTAGGCCCACTGGCAGAATTATTCACACAGTCTATAGACAACAAGGAAATACCTCAGGACTGGAGAAGGGCCACTGTGGTACCATTGCAGAAAAGTGGAAGCAGGGAGGAGGCCGGAAACTACCGGCAAGTAAGCTTGACCTTGGTAGTGGGGAAGCTTATGGAGTCCCTACTTAAGGAAAGAATAGTGAAGTTCCTTATGGAAACAGGGCAGCTATTTATTTATTTATTTATTATTAGATCATAGGTTTACAGACCATTGAGTCATAAACTCATTTACAAAGGCACTTCATCAAGACAGCAATACATCACAGCAAACAAACAGTATAGTACATAACACTTAGATTAAAAAAGCAACCAGTGTTACAAACATTCACTGGTGGTACACACTTGGTAATCAGTAGATCACAGTAGTCATAATATAGGTACACGAGTACCACGTCAGGTAGCAACCAGAGATAGATACTAATCTGCATGGATTTTTCAGCAGGATGGTCATGTCAAATGAATATGATTGAATTCTTTGACTGGATCTCCAAAAAGTGGACCAGGAAGGGGGCGGCAGACATAGTCTATCTAGATTTCAGCAAGGCTTTTGAATCTGTCCCTCACAGCAGATTGGTATATAAGCTAGAACACTCTGGGTTAGGGCACAAAGTAGTCAAGTGGGTTCAAAACTGGCTCCACAATAGAACACAGAGGGTCAGTCAATGGAATACTGCCTAGCAAGTGAAGGGTGATTAGTGGTGTACCTCAAGGATTTGTCATTGGCTCAATCCTCTTCAATATATTGATCAGCAACATTGCTGATGGCCTGCATGGTAAGGTATGCCTGTTCACAGATGACACAAAGCTCTGCAACAGGGTAGATACAACTGAAGGAATAGCAGCAATGGAAGAAGATCTAAGGAGCCTAGAAGCATGGTCTGGGGACTTGCAGTTGAAATTCAACACAAAAATGTGCAAGGTCATGCACCTAGGTAAAGGAAACCCAAGGAAAACATGCACACTTGATGGTGAACAATTAATAGATGCAAAACTTGAATGGGACCTCAGAGTGCTTATTTCCAATGATTTAAAGGTGGGTAGACAATGTGAAAAGGAGGTGCAGAAAGCTAGTAGCATCCTTGTATGTATTGGCAGGGGCATTACAAGTAGAAAGTGAAAGGCCATACTCCCTCTGTACAGGTCCTTGCTGAGGCCACATCTCGAGTACTGCCTACAGTTCTGGAGGCCATGCCTAAAAAAGGACATAGACCACTTAGAGGCTGTACAGAGGAGAGCTGCTAAAATGGTACAGAAACTGCACCATGAACAATATGAATATAGATTTCAGCAACTGCAAATGTACTCCCTCAAGCAAAGAAGAAATGGGGTATATGATAGAAACCTTCAAATACATAAAGGGCATAAATAAGGTACAAGCAGAAAACCTCTTTCACAGAAATGAGATCATGGGAACGAGGGGGCACAGTTTGAAACTAACAGGGGATAGGTTTAAAACCAACATTCATAAGTTCAACTTCACAGAGAGGGTGGTGGACCCTTGGAATGCTTACCACCAGAGACTGTGCAGGCCAAAACAGTTATTGCTTTTAAGCTAGCATGGGACAAGTACTGCAGTAATCTTGGATGAAGAACAGAATGGGGGGTAGGCAATCTGGGCAGACTAGATGAATCATATGGTCCCCTTGTGTCGACACATTCTTATGTTCTTATGACACTTGGTTTATCTTATTTTTCCATAGGAAAAGAAAAAATGTGATGGGGTGTGATTTCTGTTTAAAAATGTTCAACCCAAGGTATTGTGTGTTCTTGATATTGTGTCAGTTAGGGCTTTGTGTTAGACTGCCAGACAGCTGAGGCAGAATATTGCCTGATAAGTTATATATGCACCTCAATCAAAATTTGATAGGGTTTCCATTTTTCAGGTAATTTAACCATACTGTACATATATCCTTCCAAAATAATTGTACTGGGAGGAGACTTAAACTGTCCTTTACAACTCCTAGATAGTGGATACAAAACATTTCAATTGTTTTGTGACTCCATATGCTTACATAATATATGTAAAGAAGCAAGACTAGTGTATGCACACTGCACACAACATTCTACTGGTGGGCAGACATACTATTGGGCAGATTTGGCTACCAGAATTGATTATTTCTGTGTCTTGTGAAACAGTTAAATTACAAACAACAAAATAACACCTACTGAAACAACAGAGCATGGGCTCAATTTTCAGAGCCTCCAGTGTGATGCAAGCACTTGTGTCTGTCAGAGTTGATGCAAGTGGCTTCTTGCATCACATTTTCTGCCATTCCCAATTTTCTACTGGAGGCTGTTACTCACCTGGGACCCCTTGCATTGAGGTGTCCCTGTGCCACCCTTATGCCCAACATTGTTGGGCACCTAGTCTAAGGAGCTTGCACCATGGCGGGTTACAACTTACACTTATTTGGAAGTTTGCAAGCCTCACCATGGATGCAGCAATGGGCACCACTTACACCAGCCAGGAGGTGGACTAAGTAGCTTGCACCAGTAGGCTGGGGTCTTACAAAGGGCAGTAGGGGTGCACTAGGGGCATGGGAGGTGGTAGTGGAGGTTTTGGTGGGGATAATTGTGCATTAATGGGCATGTGTCAACACCTGGTGGGGTGCATATGCTGTTTGGTGTTACTGTCAATCATATGCTGTGTACATACATATAACCCCCCAATGCCGAATGTCCCCCATTGAATAGCCATTCATTTGTCCCTGGTGGTCTAGTGGACCCCCCATCCCCAATCTCCCCCATTAATTAGTATATACCCCTCTCTGGTGGCCTATCGGACCCCCCTTCCTTGATCACCCCCCATATTGATAACTGTCCCTAGTGATCTAGTGGACCTCTTCCCCCACCCCATCAGATAGTATCCCACCACCCCATTCCCCTATCCCAAATTGGAGCTGGTGACCAGCACAACCCTCTTCTTACCATGGCTTGCTGCCACTGAGCCCTCAGTGAGAGTGTATTGTATATAGTACACACTCATTGAATGACAGCAGCAGTCAGGGGGGGTCTGATAGGCCACCAAGAAAGAGCAGGGAGAGATCAGGGGTTGGGGGTCTACTAGACCAAAATGGAGCACCCCCCAAGCAGCTGCTTCTTCCTTGGCTGGGGGCCTTTTCCTCACTTCTTTGGGTCTCTACTTCTTAGGACCCCACTTCCTTCCTTCTTACTGTTGTGGGTGCCTTCTCCCAGCTGCCTTGTCCAGCCAGTATGGCAATACATTTCTGCAGTGATACAGAATGAGGAGTGTGTACCCCTCCTGTCAGCCCCATCCACCTGGAACCCACCAAGGTCCAGCTGCTATGCCTCTGATGAGGCATCCTCTGGGGAAGTGATGGCAGACTTGGTGGCCCTTACATGGAGGAGAAGGTCTTCTGCACCCCTGCCAGTTCAGCCTGGAGTCCAACAATCTTTTCCCTCAATGTAGAGAGGTGATTACAAACAGGGCAACATCTAAAATCTTGTCTCACCTTCTCTGTACATCAGGAACTCAGAAAAATGACCACTCATTTTATAAGCTGGAAAGCGTAGGGGCGGAACAGAAAATAACTATGTGTGCAGAAAATTGGTTGAAGGACAGAAGCCAGAGGGTGGTGGTTAATAGGGTGCATTCCAAGTAGATGGGGTGATGAGTGGGGTGCCCAGGAATCTGTACTGGGACCCCTCCTTTTTAAAATCTATATCAATGATATAGCAGATGGGCTTGTGGGGAGGGTGTGCCTATTTACAAATGATACAAAGATCTGCAGCAAGGTGGACACCCCTTGGGGGGTGGAGGCCATGAGGAAGGACCTGAAAATTCTGTAAGGGTGGTCAGAAACTTGGCAGCTGGAATTCAATGCCAAAAAATGTGCAGTGATGCACATGGGGAGTAAAAACCCACAAGCAGCTTACACTCGGGGGGTGGGGTAATTAAGCCAACTGAGCAGGAGAGGGATCTGGGGATTGTAGTATCAAGCAAGCTTAAGGTAGGTCATCAATGCAGCAAAAGTGGTGGGAAAAGCAAATAGAATGTTGACATGCATCTGGAGGGGCATAACAAGCAGAAGGAGGAAGGTACTGATACCTCTTTATAAAGCCAGGGTGAGGTCGTACCTGGAGTCTGTTGTCTAGTTCTGGAGACCACACCTACACAAGGACATAGATGGGATTGAGGGGGTGCAGAGAAGGGCAAACAAGATGGTGCATGGCAAGTAGGGGAAGTCATATGAGCAGAGGAGGAGAGAACTGGATCTGTACCCATTGGAGACTGGAAGCGAGACAGGGGACATGATAGAGACATTTAAGTACATGATGGGGATCAGTAAGGTAAGGGAGGTGAGCTTATTTAAGAGGAAGGTGGGAGTTAAAATTAGAGGGCATAGTCTAAAATTGGAGGGAGGAAGATTTAGAGGCAATGTGAGGGGGAATTACTTCACAGAGAGGGTGGTGGAGTCCAAGAATAAAGTGCCAGAGGAAGGGGTGGGGGCAGAAATGGTTGAGTGATTCAAGAGGGCATGGGACAGACATAAGAGGTTGGCAAGTGGGGGGAAGGAGAGGTCCTGTGACATAGGTAATGAGTAAGGAGGGGGAGGGGCAGACTCAATGGGCCAAAGGGTCATTTTCTGCCGTTGGATTACAATGGTTCTATGATTCTATGATTCCAGTGTTTGATTAATGAGATGTCATCTATGGTGTCACTAGCAAGCCCAGCTAGCCTGTATGGACTTCATCTACTCCTCCTTATGCTAAGTGCACGTAACTTTAATGGCATGTTATTAAATACTACCAAGACTAAATCCTTGCTTTTTGGAACTCAGCAAAAGCTTAAACAATTTGAGTCTGCTTTTTTTTTCTTTTAGCTACTTGGACTGTAGTTAATTGAACAAGTTAAACATGTTTCTACCTTGGATTCATTATGGAGCAGTCCCTGACATGTCAAGATCACATTGATTATGTAGTTAACAAATTCTGGTCAGAGCCAATATGGCTGTGGAGAGCTTTTAGGAGTGGCAAGACTCATGAAAAGAATATGCAGTGCTCTTATACTGCAGCGATTACAGTACTGTGCATGCGTTATACTCGCATATGTGCAGTTTGCCCCGAGTCAGCCTTGGGCAACATGGCGGTGCTGACATAACTACATGTAACAACCCAGTCTCCTCGCGTTACTAGAATCCCATTAGTATTAGTCTTAGGCAGGTAGGAAAATGCAGCTGGTAGGGGAACTCATTAGGGGCTTTCTACATAATGATATCATTGTTTACTCAGCTAGCCTGAGAGAAGGATGTTTATGTCATTTAGAACTCTCATAGCAGCATTACCATTTTAGAGTCAGCTGTTCTCTCAGAGCTTAGAATGTTTATCAGTAAGTTCAAGTGTGGCAGTCAGAGTGGCAGGAGGTCTGCCATTTGGGATATATCAAAGGGAACCCTGATATTTCTCACCCTAGTTTGGTAAAATCTTCATTTTCCCTGCAAAACACTTTAGTTTCACTCGAGGGGGAGTGAGAGGGAATGCAATTCTTGTGGATCCAAGGATCAATCCCCTGAAGTTCCTGAAGTTCACAGCTGCCTTAAGGAAGAACAATGAGTAGAATCTGACAGCTACCAGAGAAAGAAATGTGCCTTTTGTTCTTTCCATGACTGAGAGGAAGGAACAACTACTCTGTGAGTACAGAATTTGAGACTGTTCTCTGAGGGAGTTGTCTGAGGTGTGTGTGCCCTAGATAAGGCTAGATCACAATGGTCAAGACCCCTTTCACCATAACTGTGCTGAATTTAAAGTTAAAGTTGGGAGTCTTTAGCAATGCATTGGGGATTGGAGACTCATTTGGTGTAACCTTGAAGAAATGGCAGAGGCTGTTTGGGGCAAGGGGTGGGAGGAATTCCATCTGGAGTGTCAGGTAGGGCTAAGTGGTTCATGGATGAGCACCACTGTACCCTGGGCAAAGACCATGCACCAGGAGGATTTTAAAGTGTGTTGCACATCCCACAGATATACACTTTGGAAATGGAAATGTGTGGAAAATATTTAAAGTGTGTGGCACATCCAACAGATATACACTTTCACAGGGAGATAGAGATGTTTTTGTGGAAAACAGTTCTGCATACCAAAGTGTCTTGCAAAAGAGAGTATGCCTGTATTGCAATAACAAACCATTGGGGGGTCACCCTTGCTTTAAGTAACATCTGTAAATAAAGCCATACTGCAAAATCCCAGTTACTGCTTTCGACATTTCGCTTGTTATTTCCAGTGTGAACGTTATTGGGCCCCTCAGCAGTTAGGTCTAGCATATGCCTAGTATCCTCTCCGTTGGACCTGGTTGTAAATAAAAAGGTTCATTTTAGTATGTACCCCAACCCCCCATCCTCTAGATAATGAGCCTGGTATAAACTCCAACTCTAGGGGTGGTACCATGAGTGTAGTTCTGCCAAAAGAAAAATGTATGCCATGTAGTTGGCAGTAGTTCTTTTAAGGAGGGTGCCAGCTAGCCAAAGGTGGCATGGGTGTTACATACATAATCACGATACTCGTGAATGCATTATTTAAATCAGTGCCACCATGTTGCACATGGCAACCGTCACTTCCACAGTTGTGGAAAGGAAAAGTAGTGCACCAGGAAGTAGGTATGTTTATGCAGCCAGCAGAGGGGAAAGGCTGCATAAACAGAAACACTTTAAACTATGCTGGAGCTCTGTGGCAGAACAGCAGACAGTGGTCCAGTTACGTGCTTCCACAGTGTTCTTATACAAATATGATGATGGCATATCATCTGTGGAGCTTGGACCACACAGTCAAAAAAATCAGTCTCAGGAGGAGACTATTAACAAACTAAAGATCTGGTCTGAGATTTTGCTCATCATCACAGTCACTTTCTCATTATTTTCTAAGCAGTAATTTCTGGTAAATGTGCCTTAACCATATTGATCTCAGTGCTGGTGGACTACTTCTGGTTTTCCCCTGATTGTATTAAGTTGGGGTAGTAGCAGTCTTGAAGTGGTAGCTGCCGGTGGAGGCATGCTCTGAAAAAATGTTTCCCATGCTTGTTTGCACATTTTAGAAATCACCCCTCTCCTTGTTTTTGCTATAAAAAAGCTGACCCCATTGACACAAAAACAAGGAGTCAGATATGGCTTCCACTCCCACCCCTTTTTGCTTCAAGTGAGGAACGTGATTATGGGTTTGCATCAAATGTACAGTGGCAGCAATAGATGCATAATATTGTTAAACAGTAATCAACTGTATGTAAAAGGTTTTTTTTTTTTGAATGTGTGCTTTCTTAATGTTGTCAATACCACTTCACCCATTTTGTACTCTATCCCTGGATTTCAGTGCCCCAAGTGCATTATATTACATTTTTGTGTTCAGGACAAAAAGGCTTTTCAAATGAGGGTAGTCACTAATCTAAATTCTTTATAGCTTTGTTTTTTAAATTGCCATCAGAAATGTGAATTTTATAAAAACCAAAATGTAATAAGATGACCATATTTTACAAAATATTAAAAAAATTCAGATTAGTGACTACACTCATTTGAAAGATTTTTTTTGTCCTGAACAACTTTCAGACTGGTTGTCTTTGTGCAAATAGAATAGTTTTAAAGATATTTAGATTTGTTTGGAATGTGTGCACATTTGCTAAGAATTCTGTACAGTGCCTTTGGAAGGTTCTCAATGAAAAGCAGTTTGGAGATCTGTCTCCAACATTCTAAACACACGATAGGTCTGAATGAGTTAAAGGGAACAGGAATTGATTACTTTTGTACAGGTGTTTGATATGCCTCTATTTTCATAAATTATATTCACACTGCTAAAGAATAGAAACATAGAGTTGATGGCAGATAAGGACCGCAAGGCCTATTTAGTCTGCTCATTTTTTCTACCTTATGAATGTACATTTTTTGACCCCTATTTAACTGTGCCTGAATAAAAGCTGAAGCTGTCAGTTGTGTTTTGTTTTGGTTTTAGATTTATAGAACTGTTATTTAATACAACAGCTGATTAGTTACATTTGAACACGTGTTAATATATGCACATATTAGGATAACAGTATTTCAATTGCAAGGGAGTCTGGGTTAGGTTTGGGTTTTGAATATACATATACACTAGTCACTTGTTATAGAATTGCAGATGTATCACATTTAAGACAGTATAAGTCTGACAAAGAACCTCTGTGCGTAAACACTGAGGCAAGGGTTACCCCAAAGGGCATTTGGCTGGGAAGCCAAGTTTCAAGAAAATACAAAATCACACATGTCCCCACAATGCAAAGCATCATGGGCTGCATATGCAAATCACCACAGAATGTTATGCTGGTCCAACTTTAAGTAGAACTGCATGGTGCCGAAAGGCCTCTCACACAGGTTGCAAAGGGTGCTAACAGAAAACATAGACACGTGTTTCATCCTACCAGGACTCATCAGTATGCCTCGTCTGTTTGACACCCCAGTGGAATGGACCAGCTACCCCTAAGGCAGTGTGCCTGGGATATATTGTGGTGAACCCATTAAAATAAAAAACTATTTAAAAGACAAAGAACCTCTGTGCGTAAACACTGAGGCAAGGGTTACACCAAAGGGCATTTGGCTGGGAAGCCAAGTTTCAAGAAAATACAAAATCACACATGTCCCCACAATGCAAAGCATCATGGGCTGCATATGCAAATCACCACAGAATGTTATGCTGGTCCAACTTTAGGCAGAACTGCATGGTGCCGAAAGGCCTCTCACACAGGTTGCAAAGGGTGCTAACAGAAAACATAGACATGTGTTTCATCCTACCAGGACTCATCAGTATGCCTCGTCTGTTTGACACCACAGTGGAATGGACCAGCAACCCCTAAGGCAGTGTGCCTGGGATATATTGTGGTGAACCCATTAAAATAAAAAACTATTTAAAAGACAAAGAACCTCTGTGCGTAAACACTGAGGCAAGGGTTACCCCAAAGGGCATTTGGCTGGGAAGCCAAGTTTCAAGAAAATACAAAATAAAAATACAATACTGCTTGTATTCCATATATATTTTAGATTTCTCCTCCCCAATTTTTATTACTGAGGACATGTAGCATGAAGACATGATTTTTATCCCTTACAGTTACTTTAAAGTTAATCTGCCTCTATAGCTTAATCCCTACTTCAAGTCATAATGCTGTGTTGTGACATCACAATCTGTTGCCATGAGAGTAACTCTGATGTCACAAGCAGTGCATTATGACCTCAGGTAGGAAGACATCACAAGAAATAGATAAACTCTTCAGGAGCAAAAAATCCTGTTTTCATGCAATTGAACTCAGCAATAAATAATGGGGAGGAGGAATAAAGAACGAATGTGAAATACAAGCTGAACTTTATCTAAATATTATGCTTTGTTAAAGTTCTGAAGTTGTCAGCTGCTCTTTAAGCTTATTTTTCCTTGTGGTTTTTAATCATCATTTACTAATACTAGCACAGACACACACAGAGGGTTTTAAAATGAAGATTCAAGTTGGTTAGTAGCTTTTCTCAGCAGTGAACTTTCAAGTCAGTATTACTTGACCTTGGGAAAGCTTTCTTTTGATGGAACTTTTGCAGTCTTTATATGGGTATGTTGTTTTTTTGAATGCCGCTTTAACCAATGGGTTCTTAACAACTTCTCATCTGGTTTTTTTTTTTGTACAATCTGGGTTTTGAGAAAGTATGTTCTTCTAAAACAACTGCCAGTGTTTTCTGAGGAACGGTTCTGTGTAATCCAAAAGCTTAGCACTGGTGTCCTTTTGCAGCAACTTTCTTGGTCCAATAAAAGGTATCGAATCATCTGTTTCTGTGGATCTTGTATTACAAAGATCAATAAGGCAACACATTTCTCTGTGGCTTCGTGGTTTCAGAAATGATAGAAGGAACCTATCAGTACAGTGCCCACGGTTCTGAAAGCATGATGTGACATAGTCAAAACTCCAAATTCTTGGTTCCATGAAAGGAACTGCACAGAATGTCGTAAGTACAAAGAAAACAATACAAAACACATCTGACAGCTTAAGCTTTTATTTGGGCACTGTTAAATAGGGATCCTTTAGAGTTGTAAATGTAATTTATGAAAATAGAGACATTTCAAACAGCTGCACTTAAGTAATCAGTTCCTGTCCACTTTAAATTAGGCATGAAAAGAGATGAACAAGGTGGTCGGATTTAGAAATAATGGGGAAGAGGAATAAAGAACTAATGTGAAATACAAGCTGAAATTTATTTAAATATTACGCATTGTAAAAAGTTCCCCTAACGTGTCAGCTGCTCTTTAAGCTTATTTTCCTTGGCCCAGATATTCAAACTGTGCCACAAAAGTGGGGAATAGCAGGAGCAAGCGCAAGTTCACTGCACCCATATGCAACAAATGTGATATTCAAACACTGCACAGGTCAAGATGCACCTGTGGCACATGACTGAATATCACACCAACTGTGCCATATCGCAACCAGAGATGTGCAGTGGTACAGGTTAGATGTGTAATACCAAAACCAGGGACGCCTAGTGGAGTAGGGCAGCAGTGCAATAGCACAACCAGGGATGCACAGGGACAGGATGCAGGGGCCCACCACCCATGGTAGGGATGGGCAGAGGAGCACACAGCAGAACAGGCATCACTCCCCACACCCCATGCACCACACAACCAGAGGAGAGCAGGAAGAATCACTGGCCCAGGGACACCAGCAAGAAACCCACCACCGTGGCATGGTGCACCAGCACACCCCCTTGCAAGCTGGGACCATCACACATGGATGCCAATCCACCCCATGCCACACCATCCCACCAATGCAGAGCACACCCTGCACCATGATCCCCATACACCCTGCCCAGGAGTAGCGCCCAACAGTGCAGGACACCCCAAGCATGCCACCACCCCCACTGTGACAATACAACCCTGTGCACCACAGAACCATTCAAGGCAGTCCCACCACGAGCACCCAACAGCGGGCAGCAGCAGACAGTGAAGCAACGTCTGCATACACAGTGCCGCCATGCACATCCCCCCCCAGGTACAGCTGTGAGGCCGACCATGTGTCGGCATACGAGGTTCAACACGCGTGACAGGGCATGCCCCGGACCCCACCACCAGTGTTACAGCACCCTGCACACCTCCAGGGACACACTCATCCCAGCACTGGCCACAACAGCCAGCTGACACCAGTGTTGCATGGAGCATGCGCCACAAGGTTGCAACACAGTGCACAGACAAACAACCACCCATACCCAAGGGCACACCAACACAGGGACACAGTAGCGGGTCAACCAAGCCCCTGGCATGTGGCCACGGCAGCCGTGTACACATGACCAGAACCCCTCCATGGCACAGGTGTGCCAGCAACCCTGTGCAGGCACCACGACGCTGTTCACCACCAGCATGCGGTAGGAGCACACCGACAGTGGAGCACATCCTCTGCAACAGACACAAGTGACAGCATCAAGGTGGGACAACAACAGCAGAGGCAACAGTGCCACCTGAGGCAGACGTGCACCACACCAGTGACCGGAGACAACCCAGCATCATGCTGGGTACAGTGGCACTCCAGCATGGGAAGCCACCACTGACATGCCAGTGGACTGTGGAGGTCACAGACATGCAAGGGTGGCAGCTGCACAGGCCATGGATGGTCTGACAGGTGCACCATGGACACAGCACATGCACTGTGTACCACTGCACACAGTCATCCAGTGCACAGGGAGCAACACACAAACCACAGTCAGTGACTGAGAGGTATGACCACACCAAACTTGCCTCCCCTACGGACAAACCCCCCCCATGATAGCACCACCCCTGACACCATGCACACCACTGCAGCTGAGCACCATTAGCCTGCTGCAAATCAGAGACCACAACAGTAGGCATAACTAAACAAATGTATTAGAAGTATTAACAAAACTATGTATATATATACAGTTAAAAGGGGTGAAGGCCACAAACTGGGTGGAGGTGGGTAAGAGGCAGGGGTGAACAAATGGGAGAGGGAAGGAGGGGTGTGAGGGTGAGTCCAGGGGGTTGTCGTGGTCCATGGGTGGTCTGTCTTCAGCAGGAGCCCTGCTCCCCACTCCTATGGCACCTCCTGTAATGTCTACGCCGCACGCCATGTTGATCCATCCTCTCTAGTATGGTCAGAGAGGCCCTGGCCACCTGGAGCAGCTCCTGCAGCGCCCTCTTGATATGGACCATCCTCCGTCCACCTAGGACAAGGGAGCAGAGTCAATAGGCGTGAATGCATAGCCCCCTGCAGCTCACCCATTGTGCATGGCATACAGCCATGGGACACGTCCCTGTGATGGTGTGTGACCACCCACAGTGATCATGTCCACAAGATCTGCCCACCCAGGTGCACACAGCCATGCAGACCACTGCACACAGCCACCGCCCAAGTTACGCACAGCACCACTGTGGCTGTACAGTGACATGGCTTTGCGGTGTGAAGGCAGTGGCACAGCCATGTACCCGGTGCACGCACGGACCACCAGTGATGCACTCCCAGACATGCAGTGCCACTGGACAGTGCTGACTGTACTATGTGGCATGCACGGCAGTGGTGTCAATGGACGGTGGCCATGCCCTGCCATCTGCCCTGCTACACAGCATGCACAAAAAATCCTAGATGTAAGGCACTCACCATCATCAGGCTGGTCCTGGCGCTGAGCCGGTATGGGTTCTCCTGCATCGGGACATGCCTCACACTGCTGCCTCTCCTCCCTTGCATGGCGGCACTCCTCAGGGCCTAGGGTGAAAACATGGAGAGAGGAACATCAGTACAATCCAGTAGCAAAGGCCCCCCAACCCCGGGTGTGTGCGATCCCACACAGCCAAACCCTTCTGCCCCCACCACTATACCACCACCACCACTGCCCATACTGGTGGGACCACCCCCCTGTGTGGTGGACACATGCCCACCACGATACCCATATGGACCTAACCAGTGTATGGATGGGGCACCTACCTGGCCTTGGAACCGCACCTCTCCTGATGCATGCCCGAAGGCGGGCAAGCTTGTCTGGGTCCCTCCGCTGGAGGTCCCCATACCGGTGCCTGCACTGCTCCGCTGTTTGCTGGAGCCCTGTTGCCTTCTCCAGGGCCGCTGCCACCTACTCCCACACGGCACTCCTGGCCCTGTCCAGGGGTGCCTCACCAAAGAGAGCACCAGCATGGGGCTCAACTAAGGAGACAATGTTAGCCAGTTTAACCTGGCTCCAGATAGGTGCCCGTCTCCGTGCCATCTTTCCACTGAGTGAGAATCAAAATGGCGCTTCCTAGCACACGTCCACCATGTGAATATGCTGCGTGGTACTGCTCTGCCATTCCTCATCACGCTGTCACTGAACAGCGTGATGGGGTGCACCCATGCAGATGCATGGCACCTAGGGGCAAAGGTCGGCCACAGGGTCAGGGGTCCGTCATGCACAGACCACCACAGCGCAATTTGTACTCACCACGTGTAGCGCAGTAGGGTGCCTGTGTGGCACTTCCTGTAGTGGCCTACTGTGCTGTGGCACCACGGCACCTATGGCACCCCAGGGCAAGAGTGCTATACATGTGAACAGCACACTAGCACCACTGGCACAGTGGTGGACGTGCCCTGCACTGCCTCCCGCACTCATCACGTCAGCAGTGCAGCAGGCATCAGCGTCAGCACCCCGGGCATGTGCCGTTCGGTATCTACTGTGCAGGTCACAGAGCTGTGCCCCTGCCTGAGCACATTCAACACAATTGCGTAAGCAGCAACAGTGCGATATTCCACCGGCATATGCAGATCAGCTCATCAGCAATTCAATGGCGCAACTACTGCATTAGCATCTACTTAAAATTGAGCCTCACCTCATTTGCATGCGTTGCGCTATATAAATGCGACATGGGGCTGCAGAGGCCATAGTCTGGTATTGCAGTCTATTGTGGTGAGTTGCATGCTGTTTGCCAGTGTGGACTGTGGTGTGTGGGAGATGCATGGGACTGCACATTCAGAGGTAACACCTGTCATTCCCACAGGATCAATGATGACCAGATGTGAGGTGGAGGAGGAGGAGGAACAGAGACATGGGAGATGGAGGAGGCCCAACTTCACCCGAGCAGAATCAGATGCCCTGTTTGAGGCCTACCTTGACTAGGAACTGCTGCTCAGTGGACAGCGGGGAACATCACAGGCCCGTGCTGAGGCATGGGGTGAGGTGGCGCGTGCCGTCAACCAGCATGGCAGCCACCAGTGGTCCATGCAGGAGTGCAAGAAGAAGGTGGGCATGGACAAGAGGAGGATAAAAGATAAGGTGGCTGCCATCAGGGCAGCATGGGCTGCGACTGGTGGTGGACAGCCAGCCGTGCCACTCCTGATGCCACATGAAGAGTGGGCTGCTGGCAGCATGCAGCATTGTGCCCTAGAGGGTGTTCCAGGAGGTGGCTTCCAGATGGGTGGCAGCCCGTCACTGCATGGTAGGTACTGATCTGTCACTGTCTGGGGGGTTGGGGGAATGCCACAGGGTAGGGCAGAGACATTAATGCTACTGTGTTCCCTTACAGCTCCTGAGCATTTACATGGGTTAGCAGTGGTGGGTTCATCCACTGAGGGCGATACCCTTGACACAGAGGAGCACCCATCCACCTCCACAGGTGTCCGAGGGTCAGGACAACAGTGTGCCCACCTGGCTGTCCGGACTGAAGTTGGTGGAGCTGGTGCAGAGGAGGCCCTGCCCGTGTCCCAGCGTGACAGCATCCATAGATGCCAGCACGTTGAGACTCGAACTGGTGTCGGATCCGGCACCGATGATGATGGAGCTCACATCATAGACAGTGATACGTGTGGGATGGCCCCACAGCAGGTAACAGCACGTGCATAGCCATGGGTGGTGCCGTCATGGAGGCCTGTGTGACAGCACCAATCAATCAATCAATCAAATCTTTATTTATTCAGGCGATCATCATTGAGCAAGGCTCATTTACAAGATGGACCTGATAAGGTCAAGGTTCGAGTTGGTGCACAGCAATTACATCACATACTTATGAGACAGTTATACATACAGAAACAAGAAAATGTTATTTATAACACAATAATATACAGAGAATTACATGTTAAAGCTTGGCAGAGAAAGTTAAACTAACATCTACAATATGTACAATACATATATATCACAATGAGGCTATGACAGTCACTCACATAATGAGTACAAGGATGGTGAAGGGAATATTGGGTGCCATATACTGGCGGTGTCTGGCTGGAAGGAATATGCTATATGTGATTGGAATATGGTTTTGTGGGATGACTATTCTATCTCTAGCGGTAGCAACTGCATTTCTCTGTGAAGAAGGCTGTACAGTGCTGCTTGAAGGATATAAATGGAATGATAACGGACAGTTTTAGGGATTTTTGTAGGGTGTTCCATGCTGTGGCTAGAGAGTAGCTGATTGCTGCCCTCCCTATTTTGGTGTTGACTTTGGGCAATTTGAGCAGGATGATATTGTTGCTTCTTAGGGCATAGGAGCTGGGAGTGGTCAGGTTGAAGCAGTCCAGGATAGAGCTTAGGAGTTTTTTTGATAAAGCTCTGTAGATCCATAGAGCTGCATTTCTGCTCCTCCTGACATGAAGGGAAACCCATCCAACTGAATCAGAGAGAGAACAATGGTGAGTATTATATGGCAGGTCTGTAATGAACCTTATTGCTCAATGGTATAAGGTATCCAACTTTTGAAGGTAGGGAGCGGAGCAGTGACTATAGAGGAAGTCTGAGTAGTCAATGACTGATAGAAAGATGGCCTGGACTAATCTCATCTTTGAATCTCTATTAAGGAAGGGTTTTAATCTGTAGAGGAGGACAAGCCTTAGGCAAAACTTTTTCAGCAGTTGTTCTAGATGCTGAGTAAAGTCAAGTCTGTTGTCAATCCACACACCTAGGCATTTGAAATTTTCAACATACTCCAGATTTTCTCCAAGTATAGTGCATATCTGGGGGAGACTGATTGAAGAGGATGTGTTGGTGGAGTTTTGGGTTGTGAACATCATTGCTTTGGTTTTCTTTGCATTTAGCAGAAGCTTTTCTCAGAAGCTGATGTTGTAACAGGGAGAATTCTGCTTGTAGGATTTCATGAGCAACTTTAGGTGAAGGGTTGCTGACATACAGTACAGTGTCATCAGCAAAGAGATGTACTGAGGACTTGGTAAGGGCTGAATCAATTTTATTTATATAAATGGCAAAAGGATAGGACCCAGAATAGAGCCTTGGGGACTCCTCTTGACAGTGGTCTTAATGGGAGAGGTCACCTTCAGCTTTTACCTGCTGTGATCTACTGGAGAGGTAGCATCTGAACCACTTAAGGGAGGATGGATCTAGGCCAATGGAGTGTAGGGATGAGAAGTAGCAGTTCATGGTCCACAGTGTCGAATGCTTTGCTCAGGTCCAGGAATACTGCACAGACATTGTTCTTTTTATCCAGTTTGGTTTGCCAATCATTGGTGACCTTGGCTAATGCAGTGATAGTGCTATGTTTGGCTCTGAATCCAGATTGAGCTGGATTTAATAGATTAGCATTGTCCATATATTCCCTTAACTGAATACTCACTAATTTCTCCAGCATCTTGGATAACACAGGTAGGATGGAAATGGGCCTGTAGTTATTAAGATCCATAGGGTCCCCTGATTTTAGAAGGGGAACCACTTGGGCTGTCTTCCACAGCATGGGAATAGAGCCAGAGTTTAGGGAAAGGTTAAAGAGGTGAGTTAGGGGGACTGCAAGCACATGACACTCAATCTTTAGAAAGAATGGGTCCAGAAGATCTGCTCCTGCACTTTTTTTGGTATCTAGATGCCATAATAGATCCTCAACTTGTTTCAACAGTATAGGTTTGAAGCTAAAGGAGGAGTCAACTCTTTGTTCACCAGTATAGCGGGAGCTTAAATGATCCCTTAATAGGTTAGCTGGGGAGGAGTCAAAGGCAAGGCCAGCTGTTGTGAAGTGGTTGTTGAATGCATCCAGGATTTCCAATGTGCCAGTAATGGGGCCATAGTTACTGTGTAAATGGGTTGGAAGGGGGTTGTTAACATCCTGGCCCATCATACCCTTGATGGTGCCCCAAAATATAGCAGTATTATGGTAGGAGAAGTCGAGCTGGGCCAGGTAGTAGGCAGCCTTTGCATCCCTAACTTTCCTAGTGCATTTATTCCTGGCTTTCCTAAAGATCATCCAGTCCATGATATTCTTAGTTTTTCTTGCTACTTTCCAAAGTTTATCTCTCTCCAGCAGTGCAGCTTTGAGGTCATCTAAAACCAGCGACAGGATTTGTTTTTTATTCAGATACTAGAGATTGGATCATGGGTGTTAAGGGCATTTAATATAATGCTATTTAGCACCTGCTGAGCTTTTTCTGCAGAATATGCAAGGTAGAACTTTTGCCAGTGTGGAGAGTAGGCTAGATCATGCAGATATCCTTCAATATTGATGTTTTTCTTGGATCTCCTCATGAGGAATTTTGCAGGATCTGTTTTAATGCTGTTGGATCTTACCCCTGCGATGGGGCAGTGGTCACTTATGTAGCATAGGAGCACTCCAGCGTGTGTGAATAGATGTGGTTTACTCACTAGTATGATGTCAAGTAGAGTAATGTTACTACTATTCCTTGCATTTAGTCTTGTTGGTTCATTAATTAACTGTGTGAGCCCATAGGTGTCACAGAATGATACCAGAGGTGTAGCTGCCTGGGTGAGCCAGTTGAAATTCAGGTCCCCTATGATAATGACTTCTTCAGTACAGGACTTGACCAGGTTTCCCAGGTGGGATAAGAGCTTGTGTTCAGCAAAGGGGGGTCTGTAGCATCCAATTAAATGGAAAGCTGCTGTATTGGGGAGAGATACTTTTAGAGATAGACACTCAAATTCCTTAGGCATAGATGTTGCAGCAGTACAGGATACAACTAAACCAGCTTTTACATATATGGCTACTCCGCCTCCCCTTGTTTGGTGATCAGCTCTGAATAGCTGATAGGTAGGTTAACTTCCCTGTCCATTGTGGTGGTCTTGAGCCATGTCTCAGTTATCACAAGAAAGTCTGGCAAGGTATGGGCAACCCAGGATTGTAGCAATGTAAATTTTTTCAACAGACTGCATACATTAATATGCAGGAAACTGAGGCCTTTAATTGAGGATAGGTCTGAAGGAGAGTTGATGCTTTCAAGAGGTCCAGGGTTGATTTCTACATTACCAATACAGAGCAATAGGAAGATCAGTAATTTCATAAGGGCTGCCAGTGATAGGGAGAGGGGGCTGTCTTTGGTCCTCCTTTTTTTATTCTGTTGTCACTCTTTGTTTTGGGTGCTCCCTGTGGATCTAAGGTAGTGTGTCGGGATACCAATTAGCAGTTTGATGACTAGGCTTAGTGGGGATCTATATACCCAGTAGTGGGGCCTTGTCTGAGACATATATGTGGTGATGTGTGTAACTTTATGGTGATTGTACCACTGTAGTCGATGCAGCAATGGCAAGACATATATGAGGGTATGGGTGTCAGCCACGGGGATGTTCAGAGAAACTAGGCGGGTTGACCACTTTAGATTGTATAATAGGGTCATCTTCATTGTGGAACCCTATGGCTATTAGTGACAGGAGTATCAGTAGCAAGCTCCCCATTCTGAGGAGGATATTGATAGTTGGCAATAGGGAGATGAAGTTGCTGATTGGTTGGGTCCAGCAAGCTGGTGTGACTGTCTGTTGGTTTAGAGAAGAAAAGTGCATGGGAAGAGATTTCGTGGGAAGATGCCTATAAATTAACACACAGGAAGGGGAAGGGTGGGTGGGCAAAAATTTTGCACCTTTCCCGACTGCTCCCTCGCTGTTCCTCCTGGCCTTGTGGTTCCCAGTTCAGCTAGGTGCCGCCGACCACCTGCTGGCGGAGCGAAGCCCCAGCGCTCAGCTGGTTGCTGTGGGCTGAAGGAAGCAGGCTGGAGAGAGACAGAGGAGGGTGCAGCAATTAATAAAGGCAGTAGCAAGCCTTTTTCTGAGCGTCACTGACCAAATCTGCACTACAAAGGACTGTGGGGGGGGGTCCTGTGGCGCCTCAGCGTCTGGCCCACCTTACATATTCAGATAAGGAGCTGCAATTACTTTAAAGTGCAGTAAAACAGTAGTTTCCCCTTATAATACAATAGTGGATAACAGCACTTTTTTTGATGATTTACACATATAAAACTAGAAGGAGAGTGGCGCCTCAGCGTCTGGCCCACTGCTGCTAACAGAGTCCAGCAGAATTCAACAGAATCAACAGCAGTTGTCCTCTATAGATGTCTCACCAGAGTGGAAGCAGCTCTTCTAGGAAACTTGCAGTAGAACACCAGGGGAAGAGTAAAAGACAAAAAGAAAAACAAATTTTCAAGTCCCACACAGATTTCAGCAATGCAAACTGAGCCAGTGTAAGTCAATGGGGCAGGAGAGCCAATCGGCTGCTGTGCCTGGTGGAGCTAAGCTTACCCGATTGGCTGTGCCTTTCCCGACTGCTCCCTCGCTGTTCCTCCGGCCTTGTGGTTCCCAAGTTTGTAGGTGCGCCAACTGCCCGCTGGGAGGCGAAGCCCAAGCGTTCAGCTGGTTGCTGTGGGCTGAAGGAAGCAGGCTGGAGAGAGACGAGAGGAGGGTGCAGCAATTAATAAAGGCAGTAGAAGCCTTTTTCTGAGTGTCACTGACCAAATCTGCACTACAAAGGACTGTGGGGGTCCTGTGGCACCTCAGTGTCTGGCCCACCTTACATATTCAGACAAGGAGCTGCAATTACTTTAAAGTGCAGTAAAACAGTAGTTTCCCCTTACAATACAATAGTGGATAACAGCACTTCTTTTGATGATTTACACATATAAAACTAGAAGGAGAGTGGCGCCTCAGCATCTGGCCCTCTGCTGCTAACAGAGTCCAGCAGAATTCAACAGAATCAACAGCAGTTGCCCTCTATAGATGTCTCACCAGAGTGGAAGCAGCTCTTCTGGGAAACTTGCAGTAGTGCACCAGTGGGGCAGCACCGGTGTGCGTCCAGGACAGTGGGGCTATTGCGGCCACTGCAGCGGCACCATTGAGCCCTGGCGAGCAGTGGCAGGAGAGGCAGTGTCACCATTCGGCCAATGGTGATGGGGGGACAGTGTCGGGGGCGGAGTCAGTGCACCGCGTGTAGTCATTTCCCAGCATGGCTCTGGTGTGCAGCATCCATCATCAAGGGGTGATGCCCCACAGGGCCAGGAACACCATGAGGGACATCATGCCCATCCGGCGGATGACCTCATTGATGAGCACAGCCGACTACTCCAGGCTTCCGTGGATCAGCAGTCGCAGCTTGTCAGGGCAGTGGACGCACTCAGTGCGGTTCTGCACCAGGCAGAGGGGTGACGCAGCAGAGACCACACTCTGCTCTTGGCAGAGATGGCACGGCAGTGGGAGGATGTGGCCACTGCCATTGACAGACAGACACGTGCATTCACAGCTGTCATGGCCACATTGGGAACACAGTCATGCACCGCAGACACCCCACAGTGACATGTCCTCCCCCCGTTCCCAGCATCATGTGAAACCCTCCATGTCGACACTGGGTTCAGCTGTGGGCATCCCAAGCATGTCTGGCACAGGCATGTTTGGTGAGCTGCAGACCCCTGCTCGAGCACAGTCGCGTTCCCACAGCGGCACCCCTGGGGGACCATTGGTGCCACCCCATGAGGCCAATGGTCATCCTGTCATGGCTGGCAGGTCTTGGCGGGGCCACCCATGCATCTGTGGTGGCCGTGGCACTGTGCCGCATGACTGACCTGTCTCCCACCATGGCTACTGTCTGACGCTGCCCTTTGTGCAGTGTGTTGTTCAACATGCAATGCACGTGTGGGGCACCCGGCCCTGCACACACACACGGTCCATGTGCACACCCTCCCGGCTGCTGGCCACTGTGGCGTGTGCATGATAATACCTGCGTTGCGCTGTCCATCACTGTGCAATGTTGCCCAGGGTCTGAGACACGCACAATGACGGGCACTGGGCGTGGTCTTCTGTGGATGTGTGTGTGGCTAGGGGAGGCGGTCGGGGTCGGCATGCCTCCTGCCCTTTGTGCTTGTCTTGTGGGTTTTGCGTGTGTGCGTGTGTGTGTGTGTGTGTGCGTGACCGTGTGCCACGTTAGGCCTTGCCCATCCCTGATGGCGTGTGCTGTTCCACGCTTAGCCAATTCCCTTTCCGCCATGTGCCCCTGGGGTTTGTCCATGTGAGTTTGTGGGTTGTGCCCTTGCCATTGGTGGTTGCACATGGTCCCATGACTTACCTGGGTTGGTTGAAGTGCTCCTCTGTGATGCTGTCCCAGTGCAGCTGTGACATCCGGATCAGTCGGGGGTCTCTTCGCCCAAGGGGGAGCTGCCCATCACCATCTGCACCGGCGTCCTCATCGTCCCCATCGCTGTCCACCTCTTCGACCTCTACAGCTATCCCACAGTCATTGGCCATGTTGTGCAGGATGCAACAGGCCAGGAATAGCCCACAGGCCTTCGAGGGGCTGCACTGTAGGGCACTGCCAGACATGTCCAGACAACAGAAACGTGCCTTCAGCATCCTGAACACACACTCTATGACATTGCATGTGGTGGCATGTGCCTCATTGTACCGTTGCTGCCATGGGGTTGCGGGCTGCGGGTATGGTG
Source organism: Neoceratodus forsteri (assembly GCA_016271365.2). Taxonomy (NCBI): domain Eukaryota; kingdom Metazoa; phylum Chordata; order Ceratodontiformes; family Ceratodontidae; genus Neoceratodus; species Neoceratodus forsteri. The sequence continues at coordinate 573,831,553 of CM057449.1, read as the reverse complement.
TGAGCAGCCAGGGACAGAGTGGATAGCCACTGTCACCTGTGTGTAGAGGGTGGACATTAGTTTGGTGATCAGAATCACCCTCCCATGGGCCATCAAGACCAGTACCCATGGCACCTCTGACTACGACCCCCCCAAGATCCATGTCATTCTGCGTGATTTGCATACTCACCCACTAGGTGGCCAGTGGGGATGTCCCCACTCTCGAACCTGTGGCACAGTGCAGACTGGTGTAAAATGAAGGCATCATGTGCTCCACCAGGGTGCATGGCACAGACATTGGTTATGCACCCCCTAGCATCGCACACCACCTGGCAGTTGATGCTGGCATAGCCCTTCTGGTTGATGTACGTGACACCTTCCGGGCCAGGTGGCGTGCGGATGGCCACATGGGTGCAGTCAATGGCCCAGAGCACACCAGGCATACGTGCTACCCTGTGGAACTCTTGTATGTGTGCTGTGCGCTCCACCGGTGTGCTGGGGAAATGGATGTACTCCGCAGCATGTGGCAGCAGTGCGCTGAGAAATTGTGTGAGTAGGCGTGACACGGCCGACCGGGTTATGCCTATTGTGTCCCCTGTTGGTCTCTGGAAGGTGCCCGTGGTGAGCAGGCACATGACAGCTGTTACCTTTGTCTCCACTGACAGAACATGGCTCCGTCGTGTGGGTACCTGCATCTCATCACTGCACAGCTCACAGAGCCGCCTCAGGATCACCCGGTTAAAGTGGTAACAGCCCACAATCTCTGTGTCACTGTAGTGCTCGAAGCTGGTGTAGGCTCAGTACCACCTTTTGGGGGCATACCGCCGACAGGCCCTTCCACAGCCGCGCCCCCCATGCTGCCTGCCTTCTCACACCCCTGATTACTGCCTCCATCTGAAAGGTGGCACTGGCCATGTCCCTGGCTTGTGTTCCCCCCGGCAGCTGTTATCCCATTCTCCCTGCTGTCCTTTGTGATACTCCCCCTGCACCGGGAACACCTCCAAGCTTTGGCTGTCCTGCCCACTGCCACTGCCCTCAGTCCACTGTGGCACAGGCTCCCCACTCTTGTCCTGTTGCTCTATGTTCCCAGGTGTGTCCTGTCCTGCTCCTTTCCAGTCCCACTCACTACTTCCCTCTCTTCTGTAGCTGTCACCTTGCTACCACCTCTGGCTTCCCTATACTGTTCTTGCGTCTCTCTCTCTCTTGTTCCTTTTTATTTTGGATCATTTCCTCTATCGCGCAACTTCCACTTGCTCCCCTATTACGCATGGTGCATGCTGTTGAATATCACACTGCGCCATTTATTCATGATTCCTCCCCCTTCAGTTGTGCATGCATTCATTACCATTGCGCTCTTGTGCATTGCAATTTGGGGGGTGCAGCTGCCTCCCGCGGAATATCACAGAATGGTGCATTTTCAGACTTGCGCTGGCGCATCTTTGTTGCTCATGATGCAACCCTTTTGAATATCTGGGCCCTTGTGTTTTAAATCGTTGTCATTTATTGATGCTAGCACAGACACACACAGATGGTTTTAAAATGAAGCTCCAGTTGGTTTATAGCTTTTCTCAGGGAGTGAACTTTCAGGTCAGTGAAATTTGACCTTGGATTTGCTCTTAGACAAAAGCAGCTTGAAGTTCTGTGTCCATCATTCTAAAAAGAAAGAAGGGAGTATTTTTTAACTGCCATAGAGATTTGCAGTGTTATGGAAGGATACACTGAAAACTATTAAAAAATGTGTTCCACAGAAACACCTTTTCAAGCTAAAGTGATATGTCTGTAGGCTCTGGCCACAGCCATAAAAATGTACATTCTCAGCTGGGGCAATTGTACTGATTAAAATTGTGTTTATCTGTTCATTCTAGGAAAGTTTTGGCTCACTCACTGCTATTATCTGTTGTTGATTACAGCATCCTAATATATTCTTCAGCTTCCCTAACTGCTTTCCAGTGAGTAAAAGTTCTTTATCACTTGATTTGTCATTTTACGAACAAACAAACATGAACATGCAAAGAAGCCAGCAGAATAAGGTCATTTGGTCTATCTAGTCTGCTTGTATTGCAGGATCCACAGCTTAAACTACTGACCCTGCCCCCAGTCCTCCTATCCTTTTCACCTGCCCCTCCCTTGGCCCATACTTTCCCCTTGTGTCTACCCTAGCCTGTCTTGAAACTGCCCACTGTCTTCAATAAGACCAACTCTTTCACCAGCGCATTCCAACTGACCAACAACTCCTCTGGGAAGCAATGCTTCCAAACCTCCCTCCCAAACCATCGCCCAACTTAAGAGTGCTCCATTGTGTTTTGATTGCCACTTAGCTTAAAGAGACTTTCCTTATGTACCCTATGTATCCCTTTCAAGTACTTGAAGGTCTCAATCATGTTCCCTCTCTATATCCTCTCCTCCAGGGAGTACATGTTCAGGGCCCCCAGCCTCTCCTCATATGCTTTACCATGCTGACCAATGATCACCTTTGTTGCCCTCCTATGGGCCATTTTCAGCAGTTTAATGTATGTTTTAAGGTGTGGGCACCAGTACTATATTTCATGCTCTAGATGTGGCCTCACCAGTGACCTGTACAAGGGCAATATAACCTTCTTTTGCACACTGCTGATTCTTTTGGCTATGCATCCCAACATCTTACCTGCCCCTGTTGCTACTTTCCTGCACTGTGTGGAGTGCTTCAGGTCACTAGTGGTCATCACTCCCAGATCCTTATCCTCCTCTCTTGCAGATACCCCGACCCCTCTCAAATAGTAATCTGTCTTTAGATTCTTGGCTTCAATGTGCATAACTCTGCATTTCTTTGCATTGAAGCCAAGCTGTGAAATCCTGGACCACATCTGAAGTTTTTCCAGATCCTCCTTTAGGTCCTGTATCCCTTCTGCTGTGTTTACCCTCCCACACAGCTTGGTGTTGTCCATGAAAGGCACATTTTTCCCCTTAATGCCATCCCCAATGTCATTAATGAAGAGATTGAAAAACACTTGCCCTAGCACTCAGCCCTGGAGGGTCCCACTAGTGACCTCTCTGATGATAGATAACTCTCCCTCCACCACAACCTTCTGAGTCCTGTTCCCCAGTCAGTTTTCCACATATCTGGTCATCTTCTTCCCAACCTCAAGGGATCTACTAACTTCCTGATCAACTTCTTTTGGGGTAGAGAGTCAAAGGCCTTGCTGCAATCCAGGTAGAGAATGCCATAGAAACATAGACTTTGATGGCAGATAAGGACCACTTGGCCCACCCAGTCTGCCTATTTCCCTACCTACTGGATAAGCTTCAGATTCTAGTTAACCAACAGCCTACTTCCTGCCATTCCCCACTACAATTGCCTTATGTCTGTCCCATGTACGTCTGAATTCCCCCACTGTTTTAGACCCAACAACCTCCCCAGGAAGGCAGTTCCATGCATCCACCACTCTCTCCGTGTAAAAATTTCCTCACATTATCCCTGAGCCATCCCCCCATTATCTTTAAATTGTGCCCCCTTGTTCTTACACATCTCTTTTTCAGAAAGATGCTACCCTCCTGGACTTTGTTGATTCCCTTGAGGTACTTGAATGTTTCTATCATGTCCCTCCTTTCATCAAGGGTATACTTATTAAGCTCTCTCAGTCTCTCTTCATATGATTTCTGTTGCAGACCCTGCACCATTTTAGTTGCCCTCCTCTGGACTGCTTCCATCCTGTCTATGTCCTTGCGTAGATGAGGTCTCCAAAACTGCACACAGTACTCCAGATGGGGTCTCACCAACTGTCTGTAAAGAGGGATAACCACTTCCCTTTTTCTACTTGTGATGCCCCTTCCTATGCATCCCAGTATCCCTCTGGCTCTCCTTATTGACTTCTCACATTGTTTACCAACCTTTAGATCATCTGATATGACTACCTCCAAGTCCTGTTCCATTTTTGTTGTTGTTAGTACCTCCCCTGCTATTGTGTACTCTTCTCCTGGGTTTTTGTTTCCCAGTTGCATTACTTTACACTTATTTGCATTGAATCTAAGTTGCCATATGTCTGACCATTCCTCCAACCTTGCCAAGTCCCTTCTCATCCTTTCTAACCCCCCCTTGTGTATCAGCTCTGTTACAGATCTTTGCATCATCTGCAAAGAGGCATACCTTTCCCTCCAGATGCTCTGCAATGTCACCTATAAAGATGTTAAAGAGGCCTGGACCCAGTACTGAGCCCTGAAGTACTCTGCTAGTGACCCCCCTTTCTTCAGAATGTGTTCCACTCACTATTACCTTCTGTGTCCTGTTGTGTAGCCAGTTTGCTAGCCAGGCTCCCATCCTGGGACCCACTCCCAGGCTGGCTAACTTGATTATTAATCTTTTGTGCGGGACTGTGTCAAATGCCTTGCTAAAGTCTAGGTGGGATATATCCACAGCCCCTCCCTGGTCTATTACTTTGGTCACCCAGGTCTACTGTTTTGGTGACCCAATCAAAGAAGTCGATCAGCTTTATTTGACATGACCTCTGTCCCATAAAGCTGTGCTACCTTGAATCCTGAAGCCAATAGTCCTCGACATACTCTACCAACCTTTCCTTAAGTACCATCTCCATTTTGCATGTTGAGACCACTTGTTCAACTCAATGTTCCTTACATAGGAGGCAGTATAGCACAGTTGTTTAGGGCTCTGAGCTGCAAATCTGGAGAACTGGGTTTGAATTCCACAGCCCCCACTTGCATACTGTGTGCCCCTGAGCAAGTCACTTAACTTTCTAGTGCTCCCAGGTCACACCTGGAAGCAAGCTTCAGTTTAGTGTGCCTTTCCTGGTTAAACAATGTCCCCATTTTCCTTTTCCTTAAACAATAAACAGGCATGGTTCTACTTCTGAACAAAAGGTTAACTATTTCAGTTTAACTACATTCAAAAGGTTTCATAATTCTCAAGTTCCTTTTACTTTTGCAGGTATGTTTGATGTTTGTGAATGTACTAATCAACATCTTACTCGATCTGTATATACTGTTTTTCATCTCCCTTTTGTAAGACAGCCTTTGGACAAAGATGTTTTCTGTATCATGTCATCAAGATATTGACTGCATTTTTTTTGAATCACTGTTGTCTATTAATTACTTACATGTTTTTAAGCAATATTTAAAGCAGTACTGTCTGAATCTTTTCCAATGCTCATGTAATAACCCGTGATGTATTGTGTATTGTTTTGTACTATTTTATTGATTTGCATTTTTGGGTATCCCATGAAAATGGACATCCCATGCCCTAGGATATCACACAGTTAAAATATTTTAAATAAAGAAAATAAAATAGATTGCTATCCCTGATCTTATTATAGATCCACGTGCTTCACCTTTCACTCACATCCCTTGAGGACAGGCACCCTATGGAAACAGTATGGCTGTGCTGCCCTTCCCACCACCATTAAGTCTTTCTTTTCCAAACCTGTCATGCTACAGCAGCACAGTATGACTGTCTTTTTTCTTTAGCTTTTTGTTTAAGCCCAGTACCATTTCTGACTTAAATATCAGTGTTCCATGTTCTACACAATGAAAGAATAGGCCTGTTTTGTTGCAATAAATGATGTTTTCTGGGCCATACCCCTGCAACACACCCAGCAGGACATCTTTTATCCACTGCTATGCAATAAGCATATACACATTCAGTTTCTTACCATGCATATTATATCCTATATTATGGCATTGCTTCTACCATTATGGCCACCTTATGACAGAATAAAATCTGCCTTACCCATTGTTGTCACATGCTGTTTTGCATTTTGCAAAAAGGAGAGGCCTGCTTACCATGGCCTCCCTCCCTCTGGCATTTGAAACAAAACAAATATTTGCAGACCATCTAGCAGAATCACTTCCACATTATCATCCTTTTCCTCATGTTTTCATTTGCATGCCAGATTTTCATTACTATGCCATTTTTTTTAAAGTTTTTCCTTTGCTTTTAGAAAATCACTAACTGTACATTTTGCAAATGTGAAATGAATGGCAAGATAACAAACACTAATTTTAGGCATGTTGTCAATTGTATTTAGAATTCTTTTTTCCAGTTAAATAACATGTGCTGATGTGCTGGGTGATCATGACCAACAGTAAGTGTGACTGCAAGATGCAAAGTGTGGAGAAAAGCACAAAACACATCGTATTTAGCTGCCTTGTTATCCACTGGATAGTTGTTGATGTGAATTTGCACCAGTTTGCTCTGATTAGCACTTCTGTGACAGCACCCTAGGTGTTTGCTCTTACCTGTAGTTAACATCTGTGTTCTACACAACATGTGCCAATACTCAAAGGGCCCTTAGACTGGCACAAGGTGCATCAAACACCCTCCTTGCAGCAAAGCCAGGTGTGCCAAATACTGTGTGTTATATTCTGAAAGAACTGTAGTCTCCACAGCAAAGTCCCCCATACTGATGAAGAAGGCCCACTGAATCACAAATATGCATGAAGGAAGAATGCCACAAGCTGAAGTGCAACAGCAGGGGGTAAGAATGCCTCTGGATGAGCCACAAAGATGATGTGGGGGGGGTTGGAATGCCCACACTGAGACACAAAGATGATGCAGGAAGCAGGAATGCCCTCAGGTTGGTTAAAACTGAGGAGGGAGGCATGGAGTGGGAACTGATGCAAGCCAAGTCAAACTAATGATGAAGTGAGCTGGAACTGACAGAAGCTGTGGCAAAAAACACTGCATGGGGTATGACCTGAGGCAAGCAATATGTCTGCTGAAATAGCCATGAAAACAGCATATGCAGCCCCCAAAACATCCTGCAGGGGACTATGGGCTCTATTACTATCCCTGTCTGCAATATACTCTCTCCATTCATTGTGTCACTGTCTGTTAGACCCAGTTCCACCGTGGTCCAACCAGTGCCTACCATAACTGGCACAGTATCAGAGCTTCCACCTTTGCGAATGGCAGAAAAGGTGATATTGCATCAGTTTTGTAATGCAAGCCCTGTTGTGACACAGTGCACCAAGATTCTGATGCAAGGTTTTAGGCACAGTGCATTATAGAATCAGAACTGACACAAACTTTGATGCAAGTCACAATTTGTGTCAAATTGTTTTCTGCAAGCACCATGTATCTTTCCTCACCCTTTGAGAATCTGGCCCTATTTCTCAATGACTGTTAATGGAGCAGTCTTGAAAGCAGAATTATTCTGAAATAATTGTTTGGTTAAAGGGTGCATATTATAAGAGGTGCAGACTATACCTTATTTCATAGCTCAATGGGATTTTCCTCACTTTGAATCAGGATGCTCAACACAGCTCTCTTTTGGGCTGTTACATCAGATGCCTCCCAGTGCCATTTTGTAGTTGCATCTTTATAACATAAACTAATTCAGTACCAAGTGGTGTCCAGAAGTATGATGACATAAGTGTGTTAAGCATCTGACACCACTGGCTACAGTCTCTAAGTTAATTTGAACTGTGATTTTAAAAAGCTGGGAGAAGCTTAAATTACCTTGTCAGGTGACCAGCTCCATGATTAGAATATTAAAGTGTCTGTTCTAAGCATTGTCAGACACCACAAAGTTGTAAGTATAACCAGGGTATGAATGGGGATATAAATAACAAAAATTTAAAATGATGTGACAATTCAGGCTAACTCCCTATTAGCAATAATTACTTTTCTGTTCACTTGGGGAGCTCCCATTCTGTAATCAGCCTACCAGGATATATCTTCCTACTGTTATGCTTATGTTGCTCAGTACCTCTCGCAATAAGCACAAAACTCATGCCCTTATTATAAGAAACTGCTTATGAATCCTACTAGAACAGATTCAGCACTTCAAATATCTGAGAGTAACCTTGGATAACCACCTTTCCTATGCTCAACACATTAAGAATGTTGCCGGGGCCATCAATATAAGGATCGGGCTTCTCTTCAGGCACAAAGGTAGTTTGACACCTGAAGCCCTCAGACTTGCAATGTATAGTTCCATCTTATCAATCGTCGACTACGGATTGGTCATGTACAGCTCAGTCACCTCCACCTCCCTTAGGAGGCTAACTGTGGCACTCAATAAGGCATGTAGACTTCTCACTGGTGCTGCTCAACTTACTCACACGTGTGATCTGTATGCACAAACTGGCTGGCTTTAACTAAGTGGAAGGATTAAATATCAAACACACCTATTAACTAAAAAAAGCTCTTCTTGGGCTCTTGGCCCCAATAGTTGAAAACCTTCTGAGTCCACATTGCAGCTCCCAGCACACACGTGCCTCAGCTAATCAATTCTTCCTTGTCCCTAGATACCAGACAACACAAGGACTATGGTCATTTTCCCACAGAGCACTACTCTGGTTTAACTCGCTGCACAATGAAATATCAGCTTTACTCAAACTCTGACATTTTAAGCTCTTGCTTTATCAGCATCTCCTATCCAACAGCTCCTGTGACTGCTTCACCTAATTCCTGCAGTATCTCCGTGCTGGACCTGGTGCTCTCTCACACCTGGGCATATAGTAACTCCCCCTTCCCTCCCCATTCCTCTGGTTCCTACCCTTGGCATTTAACCCTCACCCAGCCTCCTTATTTTCTTATCTGTACTCACCACCCCATTTTCTTCCTAGTCCTATCCCCCTGGAATCTCTTCAGACCCTTGCTCACCCCTCTCAGCCCAGCTCACCCTTCAGCTGTTTTTCACCTCTTTAGTTCTATTGACAAGGCCCCTTGGCTGCTACCTCTTTTTTACCCTGAGTCTCTAAAACCCCTCCCCTTCCTCTAGTCTCTACCTACTTCTGACCTGTATTCCTAATGAATTGTTTAGTCCTAGTACTTCTCATTTGGTAATTGTGTTGCTTCTTATTCCAGTATGTTAGAAGTCTAATGTTAGTCTTCCTTTGTATGTATGTAACCCATTCCACTGACTGGAACCTCTGTAAATGAGTTGCTTTGCACTCAGAGGTAATATAATCTGAGACTGAATAAATAATAAAATAAAATAAATAAATACTAAGTTATTACGTATAAAGAGAAATGAGAAAGATAGTGTGAAGGCGCACATCTGAAAAATAAATACAGATGAAAAATGTTGAAATATCTCATTCTTCATTAAACCATGACTGGTCATATTTTCCTCACAATTGTCTCTAAGCAATTTACAAAGCTTTAGTACTTTTCTCCAGATCATTTCCATATTTATCAAGTTACAATACAAGCAAACCAGATCAAACCTCACTTCAGTAGGGGGTGGGGGGGGAGGCTTTACAAAACCCTCTTCCTTTATTCCTATTGGATGGTTTAAGCAATTTTGTGGATATATGAATACAGTGTACTGCTTTTTTCCTTAAGTTCCTATTGATACTCCCCCCACATGTAACCTTGAGACACTCACACATACACACACCAGGTTATGTTTTTTCCTTTCAATGCAGAATGTTGGAAAGAAGGCCACTCATCAAATACTGTTTGTGTTTATATTCTTTTTATTTTGTTTTGTTACTTTCAGTAGGTGTATAGGCTTATAAACCTAATGACAGAAAAAAGATAAAATAAAAAGAATATGAACGCAAACAGTGTTTGGTGAGTGGGTCTTCTTGCCTGCATTCTGCATTGTACCTTTTTGCTGTTGGAACTGGATTCTCCCTCTTTCTTTTAATTTTCTTGGTACCTGGAACTGCACTGGCTGTTCTCCTTATTTTTTTTTTGAAAGATTCTTTATTGTTTTGTCCCCTGAAGTTACCCCAAATCTTCTTGTGCTTTTACAGGCAACACACAATAAAATCAAAGGTGGCCAGTGAGAAAGTTAAGTGACCTAGGAGTGGAGGAAATAACCCCTAGGTGGCGCTATCCCAAGGGCTACTACCCCTCCACCCAGAGGACAGGGTTGTTAGTAACAAGGCTAACCTGGGTACAGCCCTCTGGGACACTGTAACCCCCCCTTTCCCTTCTAGTGGCCTAGACAATATGCAACAAACACTTTCACAGTAGCCCCTAGTCAGCATACAATTCCCCACACTGTTTGCATTTACCACCAGGGCTGGTTCCACCAGTTCTACCCTGGAGACCCCCTGTAAAACAAGGTTAGGCATGGTAAATAACAACAGTACAGTGCTTTTGGTACAAACTGGAACCACAGTCAGATTAAATGTAAAAAGAGTTAGATCTGATTTATTCAGGGGAATTGAACAAGGGAGGGGCATAATCAGGTTGACTGATTCTAAAACTGATCAAGTCAGGCAATTATGTATGCACTTTTAGTCCCTGCACAGTCACATGCTCTGGGAACCCAGTTGGAAGTAAGGTGGGCTAGCCTGGAACGTTGCCCAGGGGTAGGCTGGCATTGCAGCTGGTTGGGGCCCTCTGATAAAAAGAAAAGCCATGCACAACCACACACAATTTGTAATCCAGAGCCTGAAGGCTCAGTTCATGAAAGGAAAAACAACAATGCAATCAGATGACAACACTTGAGATTTAGCAATTGTTGCAGGGAGCTACCCTGATTGTTACTCACGCTACCCAATTCGAGACACAGGCCAGATGAAATGGAGACTGCAGGTTGATGGCTGGTTTGCCAGGAGAAGCAGGGCTCACATGAATCATTGAGGTGTCATTTCTGTTTGAGATGGTTGCGCAGGGGGCTGATCCCCGTGCAAGTCTCTAGTCGATGATGGTTTCCGTGCCTGAAGTAGCTGGCTGGGCCAGGTGGCAAGGCCCAGGCCGAGTGTAACAGTTTGGATTTTGAGTCCAGTAGTGCTGGATGTAGCTTCCAGCAAGCGTCGCACATCACACAGTGAAGAACCAAAATGCGACCCACTAACAGCACACAGAACATTTATAGTAAAACAATCACCACACCACAATGCGGAAGGCAGTCCGTCCGCAATATGAGTGTCTCTGAGCAAAACCAGGAATTTTGTGGTAAATGGATGTCCTGACAAGCCGATTGCGTACAGCAAATCTTCAGTCTTCTTCAGGTTCAAATCTGGTCACTCTTTAGTGGCTTTGTCACACTCCAATTCGGATACAGTCCTATTGCTAAGCCTTTCAAAGGATTCCCTCTCAAAGGACTGCAGGCAGACAGGCCAAAAAGCAGCTGCTTGAATCACTCAAGCTGTTTACTCTTCAAACTCTAACTCCAGACTGATTGACTGCAGCAGGCAGCTTGGGAATTTCCCTTCAGTCCAAAAGGTTCTGGTTGGTAGATCCATCAGTCTGTGAAGGCAAGGGCTCCCCCTCCAGGTCTGTTTTGGCGCCAAAATGCAAAAACTACAATTCCTAGAGAAATTTGCTCCCACAAGACCCCTGGGGACAGGCTCCATTTTAGAGATCCCAAAGGTCCCGATTGGTGCTGACTGGCAGTCCAAAACCAAAATGGTGGGACAATACAGAAAGTCCATGCTGCAAAGGAAAGCAGTTTAAACAAACTACAATATTTCCACTACTACGGAAGACACTCAGCAAACAGTCATAGCTCTCAATAGGGCTCCCTCTGCGCAATTAGCGATGGCAAAATGGAGCAAAGGCACTTCAGCCCAGGCAGGACTCGAGCCTAGATACACTTGGCTGCCACTCAGAATAGTTATACACTGCAAAATAGGCTGCTCTTAAAGAGACAGGCACAGAGGCGATTAGGCACTCTCATGCAATTTCTTTTTAAACAGCTAAAACACAGGACACCAGCCTGGCAGAGGGCATTTAGGCACACCCAAGGAAGGTTTTTGGGGACCCCCATTTGTAAGGGGGGGGTTACATATTGATGACTTGGGTAGAGTACTGGCTGAGAGGAAGAACACAGAGGGTAGTAGTAAATGGGGAGGTTTCATAGGTCAGAAACATAAAAAGTAGAATGCCTCCGAGATGGGTGTTAGGATCATTCCTTTTCAATGGGTGTATTTTTTGACATGGGGAAGGCATCACGGGCAAGATCATTTATTGAAATATTCAGAGAATACCTTTAAGCACAAGTGCTTTTTTACAAAGGTTCCATATCAGTAACAGAGACTACAAGGCAACATAAAAAATACATTAGGTGTGTTCCAGTGAAAGGAAGGTAAACAAGTACAACATAGTCAAATAAGTAAAAATAAACAGGATGGAATCAATTGATACAGTTTTACATCTTTGGAAATTACACCATGATCTACACAAGGGTGGACACAGAGTAAGGAATAAGGAAACTCATGGTGCATCTGGGTAGGTTGGAGAAATGGTCAAAGATATGTCAGCTGGGCCTCAGTGCTAAGAATGCAAAGTGATCTACACTGGGAAAAGAAACCCAAGAGTGCAATATGAAATGGGGGGGGGGGGTGCTGGAAAAGCACCATGGAAGAAAAGGACCTAGGGTCATGATATCAATTAGCATGAAAACAACACTATACTGTAGTAGTGCCATATAGGTAAGGCAAGAAGGATGCTGAGATTCATAGGGAGATAAAGCATTGAGCGGGATAAGCAACAGAAGTGGGAAAGTGACCATACTATTGTACATGTCACTGGTGTGATTGCATCTGGAATACTGTACACGGTACTGAAGTCCTCACCTGAGGAAAGACTGTCACAAGGAGGAAGCAGCATAGCACAGTGCAACTGAGATGGTCCATGGACTAGAAACAAGACATATGAGGAGAGGCTACAGGACTGAAAAATGTACACCCTTGAAAAAATGAGGGAATAGGATGACAGGATTGAACTATACAAGTTCCTGAATAGGATAAATATAGTGGATGTGAAGGTGCTGTTTTCTTTGAGCTCAAATACAGGGACAGTGGAACTCACTGTAACTTGTTGGGGGGGGGGGGATTCAAAAGGGTTATCCCAAGCACTTTTTCACAGAAAGAGTTGAGGACAAGTGGAATACGCTGCTGGAATAAGTAGTAAAGGCAAGTCAATGAGCAGTTTTAAACAGGTATAGTGCAGTCATATGGGACTAGTTAGAAAAGGAGTGGCAGGAACTGGGGAAGGGGATGGGCAATAGCCTATAAGGTGATACAGAGTAATTACAGAAGTGCTGGTGAGAATGCAACACAGTGCCCTGCAGTATAACTTTAGTATGACTACAGAGTTCTGCAGTATGCTGCAGGAAATTGTAATTAAATGGTAATTGAGCTCTTTTGGCCCTTTTGTCATGCAGTATTTTTTTGATATGTCATTTACTGCTATGTACTTCACTGAATCATGGCTGGCACCCCCGTAAGTAGGGTGGATAGAGTGGATGGGCCTAATGAACTTTTGTATTATCTACAGCAGAGCAGCCTCGATGCAACACAGTAACTTGCAGTAAATGATATGGGGGTGGAGCTGGCAAACTGTCAGTAATTTCCAACAGAAAGAAGGGTTAAAAAGTCAGGTTAGTTGATATCTTGGAGGTAGAAGACTTGGTTTGCAGGCCAAGGCACCTAGCTTCGCCTGAGCTTTTTCCTTCTAAGACTGCTTGAAAGGCAGAGTAGAGAAACATACCAGAGCAAGGGAGAAGGATTAAGATTTAGTTTGGCTAAGCAGATTTACTGTGTGGTGGTGTTTTTATTTTTTACTCACAGGGATTGCTACTGTTTGTTGCTAACATTTCATTGCTTTATTTTTTCTCTGATTCAAATTGTTGTTGCTGGTATACCTTCTTCTGCATTATTACAAGGTGTGCCTACAGGTGTGTGCTAACAGATTACTGCTGTAATCTTCTGATTCAAATTGTCTTTTGCAAGGTATATCTACTGTTACTGCTTTATTTTCTCTGGAGCAAAGTGTTTCACAGGGTATATCTTCTGAAATTATTACAGGTGGTGCTTTACAGGTTTTACAGTTTTATCTAACATTAGGATAAGCTTTCAGGGTTACTGCATTTGTTGTTGACTGATTGTTTCTGCTCTTACCTCCTTGTTCTTTCGTCCGTGGTTCTTCTTTAAGGCAGGGAAGGGCCCAGCCACCCACCCCCATCCCCAACCACCCCACGCTACACTCCTTTTATAGGGTACCACAGTTGTGACATTTCCTGTGGCAGAGCAGGAAGGGGCGGATCAGTGGGCCTCCACAAGGTGATCTCATTTACAGGGCACTAGTAATTTAACTTGTTATAACAAGTTAAACAAAGCACAATTAAACCATTACTTGCATTTTTTTCCTTCTAATTACTCTGACTAGGTTACAAACCCAGCAACTTATTTGGAATGGATTTCATTAACTGCAGGTACTGTGGAACAATTTTCAGAAGGACAGTCTTACAGGATTTAGGACACTGTCCCACATGCTGGGCCTTTGTAGATCTTAGGTCTCAGCTCGGCAGCATGGGCAGAGATTGCACGCCCAAATTTCATATTGAAGAGGAAAATACATTATAAGAACCACTCGGCCATTTCCCCAGCATCCAACAGAAAACCTCGACCGCAGAGGGTAGTTGGTCCAGGAGGTTGGCAGGTGGTTAGAGGAGCAAATCAGGTGCCCCATCACTCTCGCTCTCCAACACATTACCTCCAAAACCATATAAACACTACAAACAGGTATCTGCCTCTATCTCTGAAATCAAATAAAGAGGCAGAAGACACTGCAGAGCAGGACATCATGGCACAGGAGCTAGCACAACAATACTCACCCAAATCAGGAACCAAAACTAAACAAGCACAAAGGAAATCCAAAAACTTGATCATAGGCGACTCCATGATTCAGGGAGTTGATACCCATCTCCAGCTAGGGTGATGGTCAGATGTCTCCCAGGTATATCAGCATGGAGAGACACTGACCGCATTACAAAATTGTTCACAAAGCAGGAGAAAACATTGATGTCCTAGTACACATAGGGACTATCGATCTCACCAGCCGGTCAGTTGTGGAGACCAAGGAACACCTGACTAGGCTGGGTGACAAACTATCATCTATTTCGTCTGCATCTCCTTCTCTGAGATCCTGCCAGTCTGGGAGAAGGAAGCAGATGGACGGAAGGTCAGAGAAGGGGAGATAGGGGAGCTAAACATGTGGCTCAAGGACTGGTGCCAGGAAAAGGACACAGATTTGTAGGAACTGGCAACAGTTCTGGGAGCGAAAGTTCTTAAATTTGATGGACTGCATCTGACTAAAGAGGGAGTCAGTCATTGGGGCAGAAGTTTGACGTCTTTGCAGAAATATTTAAACTAGCAAATGGGGAGAGGGGTGCAGCACCCCATACGTCGAATGGGAAGAACACTCCTCCCCCCTCAGCTAGTGGTCAAACAGGAATTCAGCCTGTTTGCTGTTCATTTGCATCACCAGGTAAGAAAAAAGGTTTGTCTCCCCATACAATGCACAGGGGTAATGCCAGACTTCATCCAACAACTAACACACCAAAATCTGGCCAATGGAAAATCATGTACACAAATGCTCACAGCCTGGGAAATAAGATCCCAGACCTGCAGGCAATATTGTCAGAGGCTAAGCTGGACATAGTAGCAATTAGTGAGACGTGGTTTACCAGTAACCACACTTGGGAGACTTCAGTACCTGGCTATGTATTGTTCAGAAGAGACCGAGGTGCAAAAGGGGGAGGAGTGCCTGTATGTTAATGAAAATATCAAAGCTACAGAAATTCAGAATACACATAAGGAGCCAGAAGAACTGTGGGTCACCCTGGAAACAGGAAATGGGACAGCATAAGAACTGGGGTTGTCTACAGGCCCCCAGACCAGGGGAGGACATAGACACATTACTGTTAGAAGATATACAAAACATGACAGCTAAAGGGGAGGTTCTGATAATGGGAGACTTCAACATGCCAGATACAGATTGGTCAATACCAGCAGGAACATCTGGCAGAACTAGACTCATAGTGGATTCCTGCAGGGGAGGGCCTCAAACAACTGGTACAGCAACCCACAAGAGACAGGGCTATCCTAGATCTAGTACTGACTAACAAAGAAGGGATCACAGATCTCCAGGTAGAAGGTCACCTGGGGCCAGTGACCATCACATGGTATGGTTCAATTTTGCTACTACACCTAATCATCCTATTCCAAGGCAAAACATGGGACTTCAGAGGAGCTGACTTTGATAAGATGGCCAACAGAGTTAAGCTAGCCCTGGCAAAAAGAAACACAGGTGAGGAGGTACAGGCAAAGGGGCAAGCATTAAGGATACAATACTTGAAGCAACATCCCATTGTGTTAGACAGAAAAGGAAGTGCAAAGAAGAAGGAAACCACTTTGGTTCTCAAATACAGTAGCAGAAAAGGTCAGAGCCAAAAGGCTGCCTTCAGAAAATATAAGGAACACAGCGGATGAAGATAGGGAGGCATACCAAACTGCCCTAAGGGAAGCAGGTAAGGCAGTAAGCAGGCAAAGTCCCAAACTGAGGAAACACTAGCACGAACAGTAAAAGAAGGTGACAAGACTTTCTATAGATACATTAGTGAAAGGAGAAAGTCCAGAGGGGTATTGCTGCTTAATGGAGAAAAGGGAGCATGTGAGAGAGGACCCTGTAAAGGCATCTATCCTAAATAGATACTTTGCTCAGTATTTACTGAAGAGAAGGTAGGCAGGGCCCACAGCTCAGCATCATGGACACAGGGGAGGGAGGTGAGCACTACTCCTTCACAAAGAAAGGGTCCCACAAGAGATTGCTAAGCTCAGGATGGATAAGGCAATGGGACCTGATGGCATACATCCCAGGGTACTTAAGGAGCTAAAGGAGGAACTAGCAGAGCCATTAGCAGAATTGTTTAGTGAGTCTCTGAGCACAGGAGAGGTCCCAGAAGACTGGAGAAGGGTTCATGTGATCCCACTCCACAAGAGTGGTAGCAGGGAGGAGGCGGGGAACTACAGACCTGTCAGTCTTACCTCAGTAGTGGGCAAGATTATGGAGGCACTCCTTAAGGAAAGGATAGTGCAACACCTGGAATCCATAGGGGCACAGGATCCAAGACAGCATGGGTTTACAAAGGAAGGTCCTGTCAAACTAATCTCATAGATTTCTTTGACTGGGCAACCAGAGTGGTGGACCAAGGGGAGCAGTTGATGTCGCCTACCTTGACTTCAGCAAAGCTTTTGACACTGTTCCACATAGAAGATTGATAAATAAGCTAGGTAGGCTCGGGGTGGGTCAGAAGTTGGTCAACTGGGTGGCAAACTGGTTGACTGGCAGAAAACAGAGAGTGGTGGTAAATGGTATACAGTCAGAAGAGATGCAAGTCACTAGTGGGGTACCTCAGGGATCAGTCCTGGGGCCAGTCCTATTCAACATCTTCATTAGTGACCTTGCAGATGGACTAGAGGGTAAGGCTTGTCTGTTTGCAGATGACACCAATATCTGCAACAGAGTAGATGATCCAGATGGGGTGGGCAGAATGAGAAGAGATCTGGATAAACTAGCAGAATGGTCAGAAGAGTGGCAACTGGGATTTAATGCAAAGAAGTGCAAAATCATGCACATAGGGAAGAGAAACCCTGAAGCCACTTATAGGCTGGGAGGAGTTGCTAGCAGTCACAAAGGAAGAAAGAGACTTGGGCATCATCATCACTGATGACCTAAAATCATCCAAGCAGACCTCTAAAGCAGTAGGTAAGGCTAGGGGGTGTTAGGGGTGATTAGTAGGGGTATCACAAGTCGTAAGAGGGAGGTAATAATCCCTCTGTACAAGACATTGGTTAGGCCCCATCTGGAGTACTGCGTGCAGTATTGGAGGCCACACCTTCACAAGGACATTAACCAAATTGAGGCAGTCCAGAGAAGGCAACAAAATGGTGCAGGGACTGCATCAGAAGACATATGAGGACAGATTAACGGAGCTCAATATGTATACCCTTGAGCAAAGGAGAGAGAGAGGTGATATGATCGAGACATTTAAACACCTTAAGGGTATAAACAAGGTGAAAGAGTCTAACATGTTTAAATATAAGAAAAATAGCAGGACAAGAGGACACAGCATGAGATTAGAGGGAGGTCGATTAAGGGGGAATGTGAGGAAATTATTTTTCACAGAAAGGGTGGTAGATGCATGGAATGGCTTACCACAAGAAGTGGTGGCTATGAATACAGTGCAGGGCTTCAAACAGGCATGGGATAGGCATAAGGGAGCAATACAAATGACTATGAATAGATAGGTCACTGACAGAGCAAAGGCCAATGGCACATTTATAAGGTAGAAAAAGAAATGGGCAGACTGGATGGGCCTTGAGGTCCTTATCTGCCGTCAACTTCTATGTTTCTATGTTTCTAAAATATTGCATGAAAAAAGGACTTAAAACAGCAGAGCAACCAAAAATTTTTTTTCTAAAAAGCTATTTTCAGCAACAATTAATAGTAACAATTAGCATACCTGTCAATTCTGCTTTTCTAGGTACCTCCAGTGCTGTGCATCTTGCTTTATTGTCTCAGTCCTAGCCCTTGCCAGGTCTATAATGCTATTT
The DNA here is from genome assembly GCA_016271365.2 of Neoceratodus forsteri. NCBI lineage: Eukaryota > Metazoa > Chordata > Ceratodontiformes > Ceratodontidae > Neoceratodus > Neoceratodus forsteri. The sequence continues at coordinate 573,813,280 of CM057449.1, read as the reverse complement.
CTAAGCCAAATGTGGCAGCCATCTTTTTCTCTTGGAAAAAAAATATTTAAAAAATACTCAAATTACGGAGAAATTAGAAATAAAGTACCAACAAATAAAACTGGAAGAGCCAAATAATTGTATGCCCAATTCTGTTGCACTGCTGCTTCAATTGCCAGTGAATGATGCTGTTCCCTGCTGTTCATTGCAGCATTGTGCGATATTCTGCAGCATTACTTTACTGGATCCTGTCTGGCACTGCTGTATCTATGTAGTAATGTAACTTGTCTAAAAAGCTAACAAAAGGGTAGCTTCTACTCCACAACCCTCACTGTACATAGCAGCATCACAAACTTGGAATGTGATGCCTCCTTTGCATGCTTGTGTTGCAGCTGAGTGCTCTGTGGTGATGGACTAACTATAAATATTCTGCTTTTGTAGAGCATTCAAATTCAGCATAAGGCAAATGTACTTGGTTACACTGATTCCACCATATTGTATACAGAAATCTATATTTAAGAGTTCTGTGGGAAAATGTACAACTCTTCATGGTGAAAACTCCATGGAACAAATACTGTACAGTAAATCCTGTAGAAATCCCACGATGCTGAACTGCAGTTCTGACACATTTTTCCAGCAATTTGTTTTCCACATGCCTCCTTCATATTCCCCCTGTTCTATAAATAGTATCATCAAACTGTGGTGCCCTCAAAGTCCATACTCTGAATACTATTTAAATATGTTGGTCTCTCTTGTAGCTAAGTTTTTTGGGATTTACAAGATCTTCTGCTTGGAGTAACTACACCATCCTTGCTCACTACATCTGTGAAGGTCTCCTGGACTAGATTTTCTGCAAAACATCACCACAAGGTATTTTCATCTTCAGTTTAAAATCAACCTTTTGGAAGCTATCCCAAACAAACCAGAAATCAAACAACTAGGTCTGACAAACTCCAATGACTCTGGGTCCTGCTCGAATCTGCATTTTTGTCAGGCTTGCTCCTAAGGGATATATTTGTGGGCTTTTAAACAACGTCTTTAAATAACAAAGGCAGCACAAGGACAAAAGGATTTCACATTCTGCACTTGTACTTGAGTAGGTCTGCCCCAGGCTATCAATGTAATGGGGCTGGGTAGTGCATGTCTTGATGGTCTTGCATAGCCAAAGCCTCTTGTCAATCCCTGCCTAGCTGTGACCCTGGGTGACCTCTGTCATGAGTTGAACCAATGTTTATCAACAGTCACACCATGTCCAACAGCTGCCTGGGGGTTGCCCTCATAACTTTTCTTGTCCTAATTTGCCTTGTCAGAATTACACTGTCCTTATGGAATGTGGATGGCTTAAATAATTCTAGGACCGAACACTATGATTTTACTTTCTCCAACCTTATTGTTTATAATACAAGGATACTACAAACTAATCTTCTTCTCTACCAAAAGGGCTGTCCCTACCATTCTCTCTATATGTTTAGGAAACTACGGAACAAGTCTGCATTATCCCATCCTTTTCTAAATGTGGGGCTGTGGTTCCTTGTCATCATTGCCATTCTGCTATCTGGGGATATAGAGACAAATCCTGGGCCACTAGATGCTTACTTCTCAGCAGATGACATACATAGTAGGTCCAAACATGGGCTGTTAATTGCACACTTGAATATAAGAAGTTTGATGTGTCACTTCATGGAACTGGAGTCATGGGTCAAACTGTACAATCCTGATATCCACTGTCTCACTGAGACCTGGCTAAAACCATCGGTTACTGATTCCCTCTGCTCCCTGCCAAATTACTGTATTATTAGAAGGGATAGGATATTGAACAAACGTGGTGGTGGAGTTTCTCTGTACTACAAAAATAATCTGACTGTCTCTTTTCTCGCTATCCCGGATGCTCAATCGGTATGTGAATACTTGCATGCTAACCTTGCGTTGGGAACCAAGAAACTGCATGTTATCTGTGCAAATAACCCCCCAGTGGGAGGGATTGTGGGTCTAGAGTACTTGTTGGAAAATACCTCTCAGAATTTTAATCATAATGAGGTTGTCATCTTAGGGGACCTAAACGTAAACTGGCTTGGGGCAGCTCTCAGTTCTCTTCAATCTCTGACTCATAGCTATAACCTGCATCAGATGGTAACAGTGCCGACTAGAAGTCTGTCTTCATCACCACTAGGCACACAATTGGATTGGGTGCTGGTAAACCGGATCGAACATATCTCAGCCGCTGGTACTCTTGCTGATGCCTTAACTGACCGCGCTCCTACTTTCTGCATCCTGTCCTTGGGGGCACCTCCATCTCCTCCACCACATCTCATCACTTTCACAAACTTTGCTCACCTAGACCAAGAGGTGTTTCTGTATGACATCTCCAGAATTGATTGTTTGGGGATCTATCTATCACACTGTTCTCGGGACGCTCTTAACCTCTTCATTACTAAATTCCTTATGGTTCAATGTAAACATGCCCCAAAGATCACCCGGAGAGTGAGGGGTAAACAAACAAGATGGCTAAACAAAGACTTGCTCAAAAGTTTGTGCCGTAGAGATAAACTCTGGAAGCACTACAAAACATTAGGCCAGCAAACAGATTTCAACACTTACCATACGCTATGGAATTCATGTAAAAGACAAGTCAGAGCTGCTAAGAGCAAGTACTGTAAAGATCTACTGATTAACTCAGCCAATGATCCCAGAAAATTCTTGTCACACATCAAATCCTTCCTAGGATCCTCACAGTCAACTACCCCTGGTGATATGCTGATAAATGATGTGCATTGCAATGACTCACAAACTATAGCTAATTCTTTCAACCTGCATTTCTCTGATCTCTCCCAATATACCTCTTCCTTCGATCCCACTGCAGTGTCCTCCCACTCCTCATCAGGAACCTGTCTGGATAAGCTGGAAGTGTTGTCCCCTGTGCCTCCTTAAACTCCTCCATTCTATTTTAAGGCTGTGTCTAGAAAGGAAGTCCTGATGCTCCTGAGGTCCATCTCTGATCATATCAGCTCTGGCTCAGACTCCCTGGAACCCCTCCTCTTGAAACTTGCAGCTCCCCTTATTACATTACCGCTGGCCAAAATTTATACATTATCATTTTCAGGTGGAGTGGTCTCTGACCTCTGGAAAGCTGCTCGGATCACACCTCTACTTAAAAAAGGGGATCCTAAGGTTGTCATGAACTACAGACCAATTGCCATACTCTCGGTACTGAGCAAAATCCTGGAGAAAATTGTCGCAACTCAGACAACTGACTATCTACTTAAGCACAGCCTACTCTTGGATACCCAACATGGCTTCAGGAAAGGATATAGCACAACAACTGCACTCCTTAAATTCACCACAGACACTCTTTCAAAAATGGATACTGGCAATCTGACTGGGGCTGTCTTTATTGACCTCACAAAGGCTTTTGACCTTGTTGATCACACTTTGCTTCTCTCCTCACTTCGACACCTGCATTTCTCCCCCTCTGTTGTTGACTGGTATGAAAGCTACCTGACAAATAGAACTCAAGCGGTGAAAATTAATTCCTCTCTATCGAACAGTACCTCCACTAACATTGGTGTACCTCAGGGCTCCATCCAAGGGCCCCTCCTATTCTCTCTTTATATAAACAACATTGGAGCTGCTCTAAAATCCTGCTCTGCTATTCTATATGCTGATGATCTTGTCATCTATACAAGTTCTACTAATATAGACACTATCAACACAACCCTTTCCTCTGACTTTAACAATATCCAAAACTGGCTATACGACCACAAACTGGCTATCAACACTAGCAAAACTAAAGCCATGCTGCTTGGATCAGCCTCAAAGCTCCAGGCTTGCACAACTGCACTGACGGTGCAGGACTTAGAAGGTCAATTACTGGAATGTGTGGCTTCTTTCAAGTACCTGGGCATCCTGCTAGATCAATTTCTTGATCTTAATCTTCAAGTACAGTCTGTTTGCAGAGCTGTCAACTCCAAACTGGGTGTTGCATATAAGACTAGTTATATGCTCATGCCATTGGCTAAAATGGCCATTGGTAGGGGAATTCTGCTCCCCACCCTAATCTATTGGGCTCCCTTATTTGGGGCTGCTCATAAAACTGACCTACTCAGATGGGATATTACGTATAACAACATATGTCACTATGCCTCTTCTGCTCCTCGGCTTAAACACCACTGTCAACTTTATAATGATCTTGTTTGGTTCTCTCCGTTAGCTAGTAGGAAATACTACCATGGCTCTCTTATTGATTCAGTAATTCAAAATCAAACCCCTAGGTGTCTTGCAGCTATGCTTGTTCCTCAGGACACACTCCATGGTCTACGATCAGCAGATAAATTCTTTCTGAATTTGCCGAGGTGCCGCACTAGGAAAGGAACTGTTGCATTTGAGCATGCAGCTCCACAGCTGTGGAATTCCCTTCCCCTTGACATTAGACTTTCTAGCTCCCACACATGCTTTAAAAGAAAACTGTGCTCGAATCTGCTGATTGCTGATACCTTTTTATGCTTTCACCCTACCTAATGACTGATGTCTCTGGCCATACAATAGTCTAATTTCCTCACCTCTATATAACCCTCTTACTGCCTCAGCCTGTCCCGGCTCCCTTTCCCTGCCCATATACAATCTTGCACTGCAGGCATCTCCCTTACACTTACATACACTCATATAATCTAATTTCATGACTTGCTCCCCTTTTTCTCACTTACCGACCTTTTCCTTAATGACACCCCCTGCTCTCAATGGTTATTTCTTCGTTTTGTATTACCTGTTTTTATTTTTGTGTACCTTGTTCTGTTCATATGATATGTCACCTGATAAGTTATTGTCCAAGGTCCTCTTTATTTATTGCATAGGTAGACACCTATGAACTTATGAATGGTCTACTCTGTATGTCTCTGATACATTGTATCCACTTTAACTCATTGTATGTAAAGCGCTTTACTTTGTTTGTTCTGATATATTGTATCCTCTTTAACTCATTGTATGTAAAGCACTTAAAATGTGTTATCCTGTTAAGTTTCTGCATGTCTGTACCCTCCCGGGTCATGCCTGAAAATAGTCATTTTATGGCTAGTACACTTACCCAGTTAACAAAAGCTAAATAAAAATAAATAAATGTTGGAGGGGGTTATAGAGAACTGAAGCTTTTCTGTCCCGTTCAGTAGTATCCATGCCTGGAACCTCACCATGCCCATCAGAAGCACCCACAAACTGGAAAACAACAGGAAACACAACATAGATTATTTAGCTTTAGATGATTAGCTACAAAGGTGACAAAAACTGCTCTAAGTCTGAAGAAGAATAACAGGGACAGTGTCAGACATGTGGTTATAGAAAAATATCACTCATTTGTATTGTGCCCTACTGCTCCTCTATCTCTCCTACGGTACATTCACAAATTACAACAAAACTGATGCCTGAAAATGCAAAATTCAAAGGCACTCTACACTCATTGACTTGAAATGAGGGTCAACAAATACAGTATTCAAAAATTGCATTTATTTCTATAAATCCTTATCATATTGTAGTACTCAATTACAGCATCCAACAAACCATCTCCCCAGCACTTCAACAAATACTAGGTCTTCATCATGACCCCTTGATGAAGATCTACCATTGGTCAAAGTGCTAGGGAGATGGTTTGTTGGATGCTGTAATTGAGTACTACACTACAATGAGGATTTATGGAAATAAATGCAATTCTTAAATACTACTTTATTTGTTGAACTTCATTTCAAGTCAGTGAGTGCAGGGTACCTTTGGATTTTGTCATTGTTTGGCTCTAGCAACCCTTTCCCTGCACCAGGCACACAAAACTATTGCGCACGCAACTCGAGGAGTATTTGCCTAAAAATGCAATAGGGGTATTTTCAAAAACTATGTCTAGATGCAATGTTCTACTGTACATCTTTGGACACAAGCAAAATTGTCCCGATGTTCAATTTTCAAAACTAGAGCATAGTTAATAGTTATGTCCAATTTTCAAAAGGCTGACTTAGTTATGTCCATCTTGTAAAGATCAGGTGTAAGTATACCTGGATAAAATTTACAGACTGATTGTAACTTGATCTATCATTAATATCTCTGTCTAGCATGTTTTAGCCAAAACTGGGTGTACTGTAGGTACCAGTAATCATTAGAACATTTGCAGTTTAGTTGAACTTTTAAAAATAGACTCATAATATGACTTTGAATATCTCTCCCAATGTAACTATGAGTTGTGTTCATTTTATGACTTTTGAAAATACATGACATATAGTAACTAAGAGTTCTAGCAATGTTCTGAGTTTTGAAAATCCCATCCACTCTACTGATGTTAGAGACATCAAGGCAGCTCCAGTTAGATCCTTACTTTTTGAAAACTTTTTAAATAATTTAATCTATTGACTGGGCCATTTCTAATCTAAACCCTTACAGTTCTGTCTCACTCCATGTAGTGAGAGAAAAGACTGCTGGCAGACATGAAGACATGGATTGCTGGCAAAAATGTATCCCACCCTCCTGCTAAGATCTGAAGTATCACTAATCAGGAGTTCATTAGATTGCCTGTTTATTATCAAAACTGATCCATATCTTGTGGAAAGCTATGAATGGATACAAAATATTAGGATCCACTGTATTTGTTTAATTTAGTGGCATTTCTATTGGAGATATCCAAAATTGTTCTAACACTAGTATCAATAGATCCTTATAATGTTACAAGATGAATTTTGTAGCACACATTCTTAAGACAATGTTATCACATACAGTATGTTTGTTTGCATTAGACAGAGAATCAGTGCTTGTTTAAAAGTAAGAAGTGGTATCCAGTAGTCATTGCAAAGGCCACCAATGTTCAAATCCCACCACAGCTAGTTACTTTAAATGTGACACTGAGAAAGTCACATAACCTCCCTGTGCTTTAACCTTTCCAGATCTATAATTAGGTACTGTAGATACAGCAGTATCTACAGCAGAACCCCAATGGAAAATTAGATGCTGCATCTTGGTAAGACTAATTAGGGTAAACAAACTGAAAAAGAATAATTCACCTAATGTATGTAAAGCTAAGCCAATGAATTTTCTGTGTTTTCCTGATAACATTTTACTGGCATTACATAAACCATTTCACGTTCATAAAAACTCAGTTTTGCATTTAATGATCTATGCTTTGTGATAAGTAGTTGTCAAAAAAGAAACATAGACTCCAACAGCAGAAAGAGATTGCTGACCTATCCAGTCTGCCCATAATAGAACTAACATATACAGTTCATAAAATATACATAATTTACAAGCATAGCTTCTGACTTCAGCCCATGAAATACCAGAGTATTTACATTGTAAATGCTGAGTACCTGATGCAACATAAAATAGAATTCACCTACTGTAAGTCATGTATTTACCCTTGTGGGGCTTTAGCCACTGCATTTACATTTATGCAGCACTTTTCCCATTAAATTCAAATTCTGCACAAGTGCTGAAAACCGTATTGCTTCAGCTCAGCAGCATGGACACTGGAGAAAAGCCCCAGGAGTTGCTGGAATGAAAGAGCTCTTCATTTAATTTCAATCAGTGAAAGACTTTGAACAGAACATACCATCTTAGCCATCTGGGCTTTTTAAATGTTACACTGGCAGATACACGATGCTCTGCTCCACAGTACCTGAATAATTGAGGCTTTGAAACATCAAAGGCCTGACACCTTCAAACATTCAAGTAGCATCTTTGAAAGAGTCTGTTTCACAAAGGAAACTAACTGTGCCATTTGAGATCAATGGGGCTCTGCAAAACACACTGTCCTGCATTAGATTAAACTGTTTACCACATATTGACTGCCGCCATTCCAAGTCCAGAGGTTACTTCATTTAATGTGCTTCTTTGAGACAGTATGTGACACTGCTCAACTGGAGGTATCATTTTAAAAAGTCAGCTGCAACGGAACAATTGCTGCTGCATTCACTAGATTTATTTGTTAGAACACTATACAACAGAAGGTTTTTCCCTCAGGGCTTTTGCAGACATTGAATCCAATTTTTTTCCCAGTGTTTGACGCCCTATTATTTTTTCCCAGCAACTTTGTGGGAATGAAGAATATGTTTGAAATGTTGGAAGCAAATGGTAAACTGTGAAAATAGCATATTTTAACTGAAGCATAGCAAGCCCAGTGTTCAAGGGATTGGAGTTCCATTTGTGCACTGGACACAAAATAAATATTTCGCGTTTGCAAATCGGCCTGGGCTCACTTTACATATTGGGCAGTGATGAAGCCAGATCAGAGATTACTAAAAGATACATGAAGGGACACAACAGGTTAGATTCCTTGGGTGGGATTTTCAAAAGCCAAAAAAATGGGCAAAACTCCTACTTACACCAAGTTGAATTTTTTAAAGTCATAAAATGGATGCAACTCTTAGTTACAGTGGGCAGGATTTTTCAAAAGCCATAGCTTAGATATCTTGAGCTGCACCATGCACTTGAGCCCATTGGGCAGCAAGTCATCAAGCATCCATTAGAATATTCATTATGGGCTCATTTGCATGGTGAGCAGAGGCCTTTCTGCACCCATCCTGTGAGCATTGGACACATCATCCCTAGTGTCTAGTGGCACCCTCAAACCCCGATCACCCATCCCATATTGTCATACTGTACATATCTTCAGTGTCTAGTGGCACACTCCATCCCCTGATCACCTGCCCCATATAGATTCTACAAGTACCTGGTGTTTAATGGCACCACCCACCCACCACCAAGTACCTGTGCCATATAGGTTCTACAGCTCTCTGATGTCCGTCACCTGTCATGCATTGTTTCACTTATCCCTCATGTCTAGTGGCTCCCCATCCCACAATCACCCTTCAATATCTTAAACACATACCCCTGGTGTCTAGTGGCACTCCCACCCCTGATCACCCATCCTACATGACAACAAATATCCCTGGTATCTAGTGGCACACCTTGCCCCTCATCATCATGTATCCTGTATCCCAACACATACCCCTGGTGTCTAGAGGTGCCTTCCAGTCTCTTAGCCTCTATATCAGCACCAATCCCTGATCTGTTTATCACCCTTGCCCCCCAAATCTCCCAGTCCATGTACCCCACATATCCCTGGAATCCAGTGGTACCCCACCCTTACCTCAAAGACCCATCAACAAATGAACTGGTGAACATTTCCAGTTAATCCAGGGACTTGTGTTGAATCCTGATATAGTGACTGGCACAGCCCTTCTCTTACCTCCTCAGCTGGTCAGCACATGAGCTGACAGTGAGTGCACCTACAGTACACTATATAGTGTATGCGTGCTCACTGTCAGCTCATATAGTGGCTGGCAGAGGAGTTGAGAGAAGGCCTGTGGCAATCATCATATTGGGATTCACCCCATGTCCTCAGATTGACTGGTATGGGGGATTTAGATTGGTGGTTTTCCATGAGTGGGTAAGGGGGCACTGAACCACCAATGTTCACAATTCCATTTGTTGACCAGCCATCAGAGGGGTGCCAGTAGACACCAGAGAGTTTGGCAATATATATGGGCCAGGTTATTAGGGGAGTGGAGGGTGCCACAGGACACCAGGGACTGCATACTCGCTGGTGTGCCAGCAGTGAGCTGCAAATAGCTGCAGTACAGCTATTGTGCCATTGATGGGGTGAGGGTGCATGCTCAGTGTCCAGATAAGTCAAGATTTCCAGAAGCAGTAAATAGCACTGCTTTTGATGCCATTTGCTGCCATTACAAACCATTAAACATGTTACTGCACCCATATTATGCAGAAGGGGACACCTTCATTTGTCTGTTGTGCAGCGTTATGTTAGCACCTGGGTGGTAATGGGTATAGAATGTGCTATAGGGTCCTTTGAATATAGACCTCACCCAAGAGAGGGCACAAACCCAGATAGCGCAGGTGCAAACCAGTTAGCACTGGCACTACCTTTTGAATATCTGGCACTTGGAGTTTAATGAGAAAAGAAATATTCAGCCATTTTTATTTTTGAAAGTTTCTCTTAGTATTTCCTGACCAATGACTTTCATGATATCATGCTTTATTTGTTTGAAGTCTGTATCTTCTCTTTCAATAACTGTAGTGTATTTAAGGAATAATCACCAATCAGTTGAGGATTGGGCCAGGATTTACCCACAGCTGGAGTGGTTCAGTTACGAGGACACTGCCTGAGTGACCAACCATGCCAGCCATAGGTAAATCTCTGCCCAATCCACACCCAATTGGTGATTATTCCGATTACATAATTTGTAAATATTAGAGTAACACAAAAAAGTGAAGGAAAATCTTTTTTTTTTTTATTGTATATATGCAGATTTTAATAGTATGTCCTTCTCCCTACTTAAAATAGTTCATTGATATTGCTGGGTAAGATGCCTTCTCATGTCCCTGAAACCAGCTGGCAGCAAGAAGAGTTGAGCGTCAAAAAACAGTAATTTTTAAACTGAAAATACACTGTTAACTCCCAGTTGTCTCCCACTGAAAACTGTAGTTTGATCACAGATTTATGTTGTTTTTACTAATGGTTTTGGTTTTGCAAAACAGAGCAGTTAGCGGGAGAAAAAAATGGTGGCTTTGCAAGTTGTATTGGAATGCTTAGAGTTCTATACAGAATTATTTTACTAACATGCAGTCAGCTGGCACTTTATGCGGTGGTGATTCAAAAATCACCCCATGGCATAAACTGTCAACCAAACAATCACAAACCTTATATTTTAGAACCCATTGTATAACTGTTGATAGTATTCTGTGCAAAAAGCAGTTGTAACACAATAAATTACATAGAAACATAGACTTTGACAGCAGATAAGGACCACTTGGCCCACACAGTCTGCCCATTTCCCTACCTACTGGATAAGCTACAGATTCTAGTTAACCAACAGCCTACTTTCTGCAACCCCCCATTATAATTGCCTTATGTCTGTCCCATGCATGTTTGAATTCCTCCACTGTTTTAGACCCAACAACCTCCCCAGGAAGGCGGTTACATGTGTCTACCATTCTCTCCATGAAAAAACTGTCCTCACATTACCCCTGAGCCATCCCCCCTCTACCTTTAAATTGTGCCCCCTTGTTCTTACACATCTCTTTTTCTGAAAGATGCTACCCTCCTGGACTTTGTTGATTCCCTTAAGGTACTTGAAAGTTTCTATCATGTCCCCCCGTCCCTCCTTTCATCAAGGGTATACATATTAAGCTCTCTCAGTCTCTCTTCATATGGTCTCTGATGCAGACCCTGCACCATTTTAGTTGCCCTCCTCTGGACTGCTTCCATCCTGTCTCTGTCCTTGCGCAGATGAGGTTTCCAAAACTGCACACTGTACTCCAGATGGGGTCTCACCAACTGTCTGTATAGAGGGATAACCACTTCCCTTTTTCTACTTGTGATGCCCCTTCCTATGCATCCCAGTATCCTCCTGGCTCTCCTTACCAACTTCTCACATTGCTTACCCACCTTTAGGTCATCTGATATGACTACCCCCAGGTCCCTTTCCATTTTTGTTGTTGTTAGTACCTCCCTGCTATTGTGTACTCTTCTCCTGGGTTTTGTTTCCAGTGTATTACTTTGCACTTCTTGCATTGAATCTAAGCTGCCATACATTTGACCATTCCTCCAACCTTGCCAAGTCCTGCTTCATCCTTTCCACCCCACCTTGTGTATCAACTCTGTTACAGATCTTTGTGTCATCTGCAAAGAGGCATGCCTTTCCTCCAGACCCTCTGCAATGTCACCTATAAAGATGTTAAAGAGGACTGGACCCAGTACTGAGCCCTGAGGTACTCCACTAGTATCCCTCTTTCTTCAGAATGTGTTCCATTCACTATTACCTTCTGTGTCCTGTTGTGCAGCCAGTTTGCTACCCAGGCTACTACCCTGGGACCCACTCCCAGGCTGGCTAACTTGATTATTAATCTTTTGTGCAGGACTGTGTCAAATGCCTTGCTAAAGTCTAGGTAGGCCATATCCACAGCCCCTCCCCGGTCTATTACTTTTGTCACCCAGTCAAAGAAATCAATTAGATTCATCTGACATGACTTTTCTACTGTAAATCCATGCTGCTTTGGGTCCTGTGCCCCTCTAGCCTCTAGGTACTCAAAAATTCTTTCTTTCAGAAGTGATTCCATCATTTTCCCTATCACTGAGGTCAAACTTACAGGTCTGTAGTTTCCTGCTTCTGCCTTGCTCCCACTTTTGTGAAGAGGAATCACATCTGCCCTCCTCCAGTCCTCAGGTACCACCCCATCCAGCCATGATTTGTTAAAAAGCGTGGTCAGTGGTGTCACTAGGTCCTCCCTTAGTTCTTTTAGGATTCTGGGGTGAATCCCGTCAGGCCCCATTGCTTTGTCCACCTTGAGTTTTAGGAGTTCTTTAAGAACTCTTTCTTCTGTGAATGGACTGGTGTCAACCCCCCTACCCAGAGTGCTTCTGTTGTCTGGTTTAGGTAACTCCTCCTCATCTTCTTTGTGAATACTGAGCAAAGTATTCATTCAGTATCTCTGCCTTTTCACTGTCTCCTCTGCCCACCTCCTCTCTCCTTTATTAATCTTCACTATCCTCCCTTAACCTTTCTATGCTCCCTAATGTACCTATAAAGGTTTTAGCCCTTCTTGACTGAGTTGGCTATTTTTCCTCGGTTTGGGCTCTTGCCATTCTGACTGCCTTCCCACTTCTTTCTGCTTTAATTGATACAGTTCCCTGTCATGCTCCTTCTGTGACTCCTTATACTTTTGAATGCAGCCTTTTTCTCCTTAACCTCCTTGTCACCTCTTTTGAGAACCATAGTGGTTTTTTACTCCACTTTGTTTTCTTCATTTGTTTCACACAAAGGCTTGTTGCTTCTATGATGGCAGTTTTGATTTTTCTCCATTGTTCTTCCACCCCTCCTTTTTGGCCATTTGCTAGTGCATTCTTCAGGTATTCACCCATTTTGCCAAAGTCAGCCCTTCTAAAGTCCAGTATCCTTGTTTTTGTATGGCTTATCTCCATGGTTGTGCTTATTGTGAAGCACACTGTGCTGTGGTTGCTTTTCCCAGATGTCTACTGACTTCTAAATTTATGATCCTCTCTCCATTTGAGAGCACCAGATCTAGTATTGCTCCCTCCCGAGTGGGTTCCAATACTAGCTGCCTAAGGTCTGCCCCCTGCAGGACATCGAGAATGACACTGCTCTTGGATGTGGCTACAGTACATGGAGAGAGAGTTCCTATTACATTATAAAATGAACAGTGGTGAACCCTTTTAGATGATGCAGTAGCAAAAACTGCAAACATTATTAAAGGTAGTAACATATTAATGCATTTTGCTTTCAGATAAATGTTAGCTTAAATCAGAACTCTGTCCTAAAGTCAGTAAAAATACTTATTTATCTGTTGTTTGCTTGACTTCTTCTGCTGGTTGTGCCTGATTTTTATTTAAGAATACAAGTTTTCTGTTAACTTTTTTGTTAATTTGTCTCTACGTACAGAGAAGCTCATCATCTGATCTAGTGTCACACTCAAGTAACTAAAGTAGTTTTCTGAATTTAAAGGTCATTGACTGATACCCTTTACATCCGATCTGAAACATGTTTCAATTTCTTTGTCTAGTGCCAAACATCATAGTATTAATTATTTTTCTTTTCATTTAATAGTAACTTACTTTCTTCAAACTAGTGCTGGAGAACTGGGTAATTTTCCTGCAGCTCTTCTTTTAGGTCTACTTCTGTTTACATGTATAGTACAAAAATATATATCAGCATACCTGTTGGCTGATATGTTCATGCAGGCTTTCGGTTTACTAAGATGGTGAACAGCAGCAGACCCAGGTTAGAATCCTGTGGAACACTTGGTGTGACACCCAATAGTAGGAATGTACTGTAGTTGTCCTTATCTTACTAGTTGCATTCTGTAGCACAGACAGTCCTTTAACCACTCTAAGGTATAATCTGCTACTCTGATCTCTGATAATAAATCAAGATAACATGGTCTACTAGATAAAAAGCCTTGATAAGGTCAGATAAATAATCACTAACAAAAAAAATGCATCATACTGTTGCAAGAAAAGACATGGTCAGATATTAGCAAACAAGAAGCCACAAGTCCAGCAGAGTTGTACACTTATTGCACTGCACTAAACCCTGATGTGTATCGATTAACACTGTCCCCTACTTAAGTTTTTATGCGGTTGTTGCTCTACTGCATGTATATTGTCACTATGCACAAAACTCATGATGTCCAAAGGATGCTGGCTGTGCTTCCTTTGACATTATTGTACAATTTGCCTGTGTATGTTTACTATGTACAAATCAGTGATATGAATAGGTTACTCTATACAGCTGTACCCCTCCTGACTTTTAATGTGCTACTGCTTGCAATGATAAATGTCCCCAATTGTTGATTTGTGCTAAAACCTGCTTTGTAATGTGCTCTTGTGTAATGTTATCTCCCAGGTCATACCTGAAAATAGGCACTTGGTTGTCTAGTGTACCTACCCGGTAACAAAAAACAAGTAAGTAAATAAGGTAAGAAATGACATACTGGAATTAAGCCCATTCTCATAAAAATCTATGTTTAAAAAATAGGATGGTTTCCATCCAATATGACTCCCAGGTGCTTTAAACAAAATATATTCAGTGGTTTTGTGGCCTATAAATGGCTGTTCCATTGATTGAGTTGGGATCCTGTGATGTTTTTGAAATGTTTTTAAATAGCTATGGATATCATTACCTATACATTGTGTATGTTTTTCAATCTTTCTTTACAAATATGGGCCTTCCACAGTTTGCCCAGTTATCATTGGGAGTCTGTGCTCAGATGAAAATATTTCAAGTCACATATAGTCGAGAACAGGGCCCCCAGTAATTTGCATTGAGCCCTTAAATGTTCTTATCCCTTTGGATGATAATACATATCTGTTCTGGTACCTGTTTTGCCCATTATGAAATATAAGGCACACCAGGACTTTACATGTTTCAATATTAATATACTGACACTTGGCTTTGCCTCTAACCTTGAAACTAAGTAACTGCTTACATGTAATATATGCAATAAATGTTTTTATTGTCAGGCTAAAGCTTGTTTCAAAACATGATTTTACCCGGTCTGGAATGTTTTCCAATTCTAGTAATTTTTGTTATATCTTTGAATTTATTTCTATATTTAAAATTGGTGAAGGTGTTCTTTTTGTGGCACATCACATATGCACTTTGTAATTGTTTTTAATGTTATTCATATTTATTTATTTTATTTTTATTTAATTGAGATCTTTGATTACAAGTACCTTTGAGCCAGAGGCTCATTTACAAAGGTTCCATGTCAGTGGGTTGATGGTAACAACAAGCATATTCAGGATGATCACAATACAATAACATACACAGGTTACTTAGAATACAATAGGTTACCAGGTGGTACAATAAGAGTGATTATTGTTTAAAAACAGTGGTGGTAAGACAAAAATCAACAGAGAAAACAAAAATCTTTATATCAAACTATTTCACTATCATAGCAACCAGAATGACTTTGTCAGAGGACAGGAGAGAAAAAGTGAGAGGGAAGCCTGAGGAAAGGGAGGAGAGTTAGATGAGATTAGTCATGTGAGAGGAGAGGTAGTTGAGTAAAGGTGGGTTGGAAAGGGTGGGAGCAGTGAGGGGGTATCTCCTAGCTACTGGGAGAGGAATGGGATGGTGAGATGAGGTGCCTGAGGGTATGGGTAGGATAAAGTGCCAAAGAACTTATAAAATGTAAAAAGTGATGCCAACGAGAATAAGACTACCAGGTAACTGAGTTTAGGTCTGACATTCATAGTAACTGAGTTCTGTAAGGAATGCTTTCAGCTTCCACTTAAAGGGGCCAATTTTAGGTTCAGTTAGTACTTCTGAGTAGAGGGAGTTCAGCCCATGGGGAGCTCAGTACTTAAACGAGCTCTGTCCTTGTGAGGTGCAGTAGAAAGGTACCTTAAATGGTTGGATGATTTTCCTCTAGTGGGATGGGAATTATCTGTCACACTCAAGAGTCTTTGTACTCCAGGGGGAGTAAGGCACATGGTATTTTTTTTGGCAATGAGAGAAGTCTGGTACTTCAATCTGCAATTGAGGTTGAGCCATCCCGATTCGGCATATAAGTCGCATGTGTGAATGAGCCTGTGTGACCCTGTGATCAGTCTGCATGCCTTGTTCAAAGGTAATGTGATTCTTCTGAGGGAGGATACAGATGCTGCACCATACACAACCAGACCATAATCTATAACAGAGATTACAGAGGAGTTAACTGCCAGTCTTAGAGCTTCAGCAGGAAGGCATTTTTTATGCTTGAAAAGTAAACCTGTTCTTGGGTTGACTGCTTTGGCCACATGGTCAACATGATCTGTAAATGACAGGTTGCCATTGAGTGTTACCCCTAGATATTTAAATGTTTGGATAAGGTCTAATGGGGTGTTCACATTAGTATGGATGGTAATGGTATGTTCTATGTTTGTTTTGGGTAGTTGAAAATAACATGGTTTTGTTTCTTTTATAATTCACAAGTAGTTTGTTTTGTATGCACCAAGTTTCAACTTCTGTGAAGTTCTTCACATTATTAAATATAATCCATATGTCTTTAAGAGCAGATAGCATAAAACATCAACACTTGGTCTACCACCTCAGCCTTTGAAAAAGCACATCAGCATGAAACGCTCAGGTAACATGATGATGTATTGTAAGAGGAGGAGGCAACGGGAAGACGGAAAAGCTTGTTGTTTTTTATGGGTGTTATGCTTGCTGGTCCATATGTGTAAGAAGCACTTTTCTAAGCATGGATTTCATAAAGCAGAAGCACTTTTTGTTGAAAGACAAAAGGTATACTCATTTTTTTTCATTTGCAAATATATTTATTGTGGTATTAAAACAGTGTGCAGGTATTGGCTACCATACTGTTTGCTAGTGACTGTTTTAAGTAAGTACTGTAAGTAAAACGTAATTTTCTTAAGTGCTCAGTCCCAGAGGCTCTGGGCACTGTACAAATAGGCAAAGGTGAAATAAACAAACAACAATAAGAACAAATGTTAATGAGATCACAAGCAGCAATACTATCAAATAAAATCTCAATAGAATAACAGTTCAGCAGTCAACTAATTCCTAGAATTCCTTTTAAATAGCAGTACATTATGTTCCCAAGGAGTGGCTCAAATTGCTCTTCTCTATATGGTCAGATATAACTAGATATTTTGTGACATTTCTAAAGAGATTCTCTCTTGTGGCCCTACTGTGGTACTGCAGACAGGTGGGGAATTTAGAGATACCACGGATATTTCATGAAATATCAGACCATGTCTTTGCTGCAGCTATAGGTACCACTTGTCAACTTGACCAAGGCCATAAATGTGCTATACTCCTTTCTTATCAGTGTCAGTCATTGGTAAGCAAAGCATTTGTTTTCAAATGTTTCATCAGTTCTGCAAATAACACAATTTCCATTAACTTTGTAAAAACAGGTAGAAGCAATATTATCCTATAGTTAGCTACAATTTGTCAATTATCAGTTTTAAAAAATAGATTACATCATACATAGTGTTTTTTTCCAAATATTGTTGACTTCATTTGTTGTTAGTGATAAATGTAATCCATACGGTAACTGGTTTACTAATTTTCTTTGAGGTGCAGTTCATGCAGTTGGGCTGGCAGTATAGCCAAGAGGTTAGAGGAACAAGGTGTGAACAAGCTTGATACCTCCAGCAGACCAGACCTGAGTTTGATTCTCACAACCTCCACTTGCATACTGTGTGACTCTAAAGGCACTTTTACACACAGGTTTATGTAATGGAATAACTGTTATGGAAACAGTATTCCGTTACATCCCTTGTGTGTAAATTGCATCTGTTTCGGTCCCTAGGCGAACGCTCTCTCCAAACCAAGAATTCTGCTTTTATGTTTGCACCAAGTAACCGCTTGTCATGCTGTGTAAAATAGCCATTCCATTACAAAGGCAGAAAACAACATTTGTAGAGCAGCAAACTCTGGGGTAGCCGAAACAAATGGAGACAGGGTTGCTGGAATACTCGCAGTGTGTAGAAAGGAACCTGAACGCAACAG
The DNA here is from genome assembly GCA_016271365.2 of Neoceratodus forsteri. Lineage (NCBI taxonomy): Eukaryota > Metazoa > Chordata > Ceratodontiformes > Ceratodontidae > Neoceratodus > Neoceratodus forsteri. The sequence continues at coordinate 573,795,281 of CM057449.1, read as the reverse complement.
AGTACAATGGTGCCACACAGGTAACGCTGATTCTGTTTTAAAAACCTGTGTGTAAAAGCACCTTAAACAAGTCACTTAGCCACCCAGTGCTCCCAGGTCACCCCTGAAAACAGGCACTTGTGCCTAGTGGGCCTTACCTGGTTACCAAAGAGTAAAAAAAAAAAAAAAATAATAATAATGTCAGAGCCCTTCCTGCCATCAAGAGTTTACAAGAACTGTAGCATTTACTGATCTGCAACTACAGAAAAAATAAACATTATTCTTGCTCTTTAGATATCTCCATAGATTTAGTGGAATTCACTTAAAAGGCTTCTGGTAATTGTTTATTCTTTGTCATTTTAGTAATTAGCTGTTAAAGCTTTTTTTTTGTCATAGTGGTCAATGAGTTATTGTCTAACTGTATAAAAACAATTTTATACCATGTCTTGGTCTACAACATTCTCAAAATAACTTCCAAATTTATTTAGAATGTGACATGCTGTTCAGCTGCAGGTTTTTTTTTTGTTGGTTTGTTTTGTTTTGTTCAGCAAAAAACATACTTGGCTTCCTTCTGTAAAATGTTTGCATGGTACCGGGTCAATATAGCACTGTCAAAATAGTGCAGGAATAACCGCACAGTCTAAAGCGCAGAATGAATTTGAGTGACAGGGGTATAATAGTGATAGGAAACAACCGCTACCGCTATCGCTCTCTGTGAACTGAAGAAAGGGTTGCAGAAGCCACAAGTGCTGTGCCTGGCTGAGCTGCTCCTGTGTTGGAGTGGCTAAGGCACAAGCACCTAGCACAGTGGAGACTCGGTGATCAGGGTTTGGTTCCCCATCTCCCAGCATGTTTTTTTCCAGTAAAAAACTAAGTTCCCCCCTTCCTAGTTTCCCCTTATCCCCTTGGTCTACACCGCCCTCAGAGTTAGTTAATTTAGTTTTGGGGGGTGTGGGGCTTGGACTCCCACAAAAAAACAAATATATGGGAATGTTTCCCATTTGTTTGTCTGGACTTCCCTGTAATTGTTTCAGTCAGTGTTTTCACCAACTCTGTTTTTTACATGCGCTATTTTGACTGTGGCATTGTTTTGCAATGCTGTTTTTCCTACAGCATTATGACCCCTTGCCTGTTTGCATTAGGCTTATAATCTACCATATGTGTTAATGTCTTGGTTCAATTTTCTTTTTTGGCATTGTTTCCATGAAAGATCTTCTGGCCTCATTTGCTTTATCAGTTGTGAGTCAAGCCAAGTTAAGTTATTTGTTTCAATAATTTGTTTATTTAACACTAGAAGAAGAAGAATCAGCATTTATATAGCACTTTTCATACGCAGTATCCCAAAGTGCTTTACAAGCAATGCTAGACTGGTAGTGAAGTGACTGAATGTGTGGTGGCGGCCATATCGCACATCATCACCCACACACAGACTGGATAATTGCATGAACTGGTTTATGGGAAGGGGAATGTTGGCCAGGACACTGGGAATGTTCCCTGCTCTTTTCCGAAGAGTGCCCTGGGTTCTTTTACTTCCACCTGGACACCCACCAGGACAACACCAGGATGGGCAGAAGGGACCTCAGTTTAACGTCTCATCCGAAGGACGGCACACCCCAGCAGTACAGCACCCCCCAATACTGCACTCGGATGCCAGCGATTTTTAGGTGCAAGTCCAATCCCGGTGTGGGATGAGAACCCATGACTTCTGGTCCAGAGGCGGATGTGCTACCAACTGAGCCATGCTGACACCTACACTACATGCTTGTTAGTTATTTCAAGGAACTTATTAAAGAATTCTACTGTTTTCCCTATGGAAGTTAAATTTCAAATTGGGGAACAATCCTCATTACCCATATGTTTAATAAAATTAGATTTATTTTCCCATAATGTCAACTTTTCTTTTTTTCCCTCATGTAAGTGGTTTTAGCAGTATTTTAATGAGTAAGGAAACTGGTCAATTGTCAGAAATACTTTCTGTCAATATCCCTGAGTCCAGCACAAGACTGAGCCTATTTATTATATACCCAATCCATTAACAAAGCTGCTCCCATATTTTAGTGACATCTAATGTTCACCCTGATTAATTGATTCAAGTTACTGTACTGTATGTGTAGAAAGTAAAACTTTGTATCCCTTTTTTATAGTGTATTCCAATCTGAGTTAAGGTCACCTAAAACTATATGCTCTTATTCACCTGAAATACAGTCATTATTTTGTCTAAAACTTATATGTCAGTATTTACTAGCTTTGTTGGTAGGTATACAGAAGAAGAAACATAACGTTAATGCTAGCAAATCAGTTTAAATGTGAAAACGCCCTGTCTCCACCAATTCACACAAAAGATGACTTTTCACATAAATTGTGCCTCCGCACCTTTCTTTTAAATTCTGTCAGAGCAAAATACTTTATAATCTTTTACATATGCATGCTAATTTGGGAAGATTTTCTTTAGTCAGGATACACTCAGATCACACTATCAAAAGGTTCTAAGTAAAGCCAGAACCTATGGTCACCTATGTTTACCTATACATTTCTTATGTTCAAGTAAACAATTTTAAGTCCTTTCATATCAGACACATTTTTGGTTTCAAAAAACAATTCACACACTGACCCAGGAGTTTTTTCCACCTCACCCCCTAATAATATCAGCAGTAACTGAGAGAATCTCACTATTCCTTGTTTCCATAAGACATGTTTTATTTTCATTAGTGTTACTGATATGTGTTGCCTGTTTTAAAATAATCCAGTGACTTTCCAGTCAGATACTGTACTCTAATTTGAATGTTTATTGTATCATATAAAAAGTTATGTTTTTGATTTACATTATCTAAATGTTATCCTCTTGGAAACAATAGAAGTAAAATCTCTTCTCCCTATGCTGCCACTTTCCAGCTGACTAATTGTTCCTGTAAAATATTGCCGAACAGTTAAAAGTCCCCATAATAAAAAAAAAACATGTATCCTATTTGGTTTATAATTCTTAAATCTATAAAGAAGACCTATCTATAAAATTAGAACAATTAATTTTTTTAGGTTAAAAAAATCCCAGGCTGTTCTGTTACCTACCTCCCCTTGATATGGCATTCTATTGCCAACCCTTACATATGGGTGTCCCATCCTGTCCTTGGCCACCAAATCTTCACTGCAACTATGGGATACTACCTTCAATAATGTGTGCAGGTATGCAACCAAAGCACCTCGGCTGCAGCATCATTGTCTCTTATATCAGGACCTTGGTTGGCTCTCTCCTTCCTCTACCAGGCAGTACTACTTGTACAATTTAGTTGATTCCATCCTAAGGACGTCCAAGCCTGCTATCCTGTCTGATCTCCTCAGGCCGGCCATTCCCACAAGGAATCTTAGATTGGCTGATCAGACCTTACTATCCATCCCCTTTTGTCAGACTAAAAAGGGCATGGGCTCCTTCCATCATGCTGCCCCCCACCTATGGAACCTACTACCTCAGGATCTAAGAGATGTCTCCACTCATGTGACTTTTAAGAGCAAACTCAGGACTTTCCTCACTACTATGGACAAATGTGTTTGCTTTGACCCTACCTGATCCGCTGCATTTGTACTGTTTCCTCATTACTAGCACTTTTGCCTGTCAAATGGGTGTTCTATACTGTGCCTTGTAATTAATGTTTTATTTTGTGCCTTGTAATTAATGTTGCCTTAACCTGTTTCTTTATAAGCCTAATGTTAGCTGTTGACAATTGTAAGTCGCTATTCTACTCCATGACATTCTTATCTTCACTTCACAGCCTCTCCTCATTTAACCCCACTGCTGCTCTCTTCCCCTTCTTCTGTTATATCCTCTTCCCCCCTTTTTGCCACTCCCCACCAAACTCACCTTTACCTGTTCCTACCTCATCCATGCCCCTCCTTAGTCCCCACCTCCTGGCTGTGCTTAGTCACCTCTCTCCACCTACTACCACCTACTCCCACCATCTACTGACCCTTCCCTGCCCTGCCGCCTCTTGGTTCCACTGGCTTGGCTTGACTTTGACACTTTACCGCTATTGCCGTAACTCCTCGCCTCTATCCCCCTCTCACGGCATCCTCACTCTCGCCTCGTCTATCGGTTCCACCAGACCGGCTGTATTTTCCTACCTCCTACCGCTGTTGCCGTCACTGCCACTCCCCACCACTGTCTCTTCGCCTGCCGCCTTTCGGCTCCATAGGCTCGCGCCGAGGTTGGTACTTACTCCGCTGTTGCCAGATTCGACGGCACCTCCTTTCCACTTAATCTCTCCTCCCATCCTTTGCCAGTTTTCCTTCCTGTGTCTTTTCTACTGATGCCTATCCTCTTATTTTCTGCCTTCTACTATTCACATTTTTGAGTATGTTCCATGATCAAGTGCTAAAGTATATTTTTGTTTACTAATGTATGTTACATTGCCATATGTATTTCTCTCTGCATTTTTTGTACTCATTGTCTTAATAATCTGGCTGTACTCTTTGTGTATTGTAATTGTACCTCCCGGGTCGTGCCTGAAAACAGTCACTTGCTGACTAGCGCACTTACCCGGTTAACAAAAACTAAATAAATAAATAAATATTATTAAATCTGAAATACCATCTGTAACTTTAACAAAGAGAATAGAAAGTAAATATGAAAGAAAAAAGTAAAAAAAATATTAATGACACCTTCTGCTGCACCTCCTACCTTTGACTCCTGCTGAAAACTCACATCACTCCCATGGGAGCCACTTATACACAGAGTACTGTGTGCATGGCCCCTTTCTTAAGCAATAGTATTTCATTTCATTTCATTTTATTGTTTATACTGGAAAGGCATGTGAGTAAAATTGCCCATTTTCACACGTGTCCAGTGACAAAATTTGGTATAATAATACATATCGATAAACATTACATAGTTTGGAATGAAAGCGCATACAAAATTGGTACAATAACACATATTGGAAAACTACATCATCAGGAATAACAGTCATACAAAGGGGAGAGAACATAATAGGGAAGGTACTGTTAAAGATAACATAACTATATAATACATTTTAAGAGAAAAGCAAAAATATGTCAGGTGAAAAGTGCAGGAAATTGAAAAGAAGAGATTGGAGCTAAGAGCGTGTGTCAGGGGCAGCTGCATTCGGGTTTGTCTAAAAAGTAGGATTTCAATTGGTTTTTGAATGATGTAAGTGTGTTGCACAGGACCAAGGGCGGGGGAAGGTTGTTTAAAAGTTTGCCTCCTTTGTAGGAGAGGGAGTGTTGCCCCTGGGTGGTATGACAGAGAGGAATCACAAAGGCATGGGCACTGGAGTGCCTGGTGGTCCTGGTGAGTACAGACTTATTGAAGAGGGAGGAGATACTGCTAGGCATGGAGCCCAATTGGATTTAAAAAAAAATGAGAATTTTGCTGTCAAATCTATCCTCCAGGGGGAGCCAGTTTGTAGCATTGTACAGATCAGTGGTGTGTCCAAAGGGGAGGTCTGTGATGAATCAGATGATGCTGTGATACATGGTCTTAATCTAACTAGATTTTTCTGTGAGATTGAGGTTGAGTATATGAGGGAGCTGTAGTCTAAAATAGGGAGCAGGAAACTGTTGGCAAGCAAGGCCCTAGTTTTTGGTATGAGGAAATGTTTTAGTCAATGTGGGGTGCCAAGTCTTTGGTGAATTTTATTAATTGATGAGTGTGTAGCTCATAGTTAGATGACAGTCTAAGTGAATCCCTAGGTATTTGAAGGTGGTGACTCTCTTAATTGGGTTGCTGTAGTTGTATGTAAGAGTAAAATGGAAATTTAGAGACTTTCTGGAACTTTGGAGTTTTTTTTTTAATTGAGGACCAGACCTGGGGGAGGAGAACCAGGAGTGTAGTTTACTGAAATCATGTTGCAGTTTGTTCTGAAGGGAGAAGAGGTTCTTATCCTTGCAAAAGAGGGCTGTGTCATCTGTGTAGAGGATGAGCTCTGTGGATGAACAGATATCAGGAAGAGTATTGACTACAAGAAAGAATAGGAGAGGTCTTAGTATGGAACCTTGGGGAACTCCATATTTGATGTGATGAGTTTCGGATTATTGGATTATTGGCCTGCTATTGCAGTCCTGTGCGTCCAATTACTGAGGTAATTTTCAAACAGTTTTGTCACTTCGGCAGAGAAATTTAGGCTTGATAAGGTGTGGAGGAGAATTTTATGATTGATGAAGTCGAAGGCCTTTGTTAGGTCTACAAACACTGAGCCGGTATAGAAATCTTCATCACTGACCTTTTCAATTATTAGCAAGCCTTACTAGGGTGGTCTAGGTATTGTGACCAGTTTGGAACTCATGCTGTGAGTCTGCAAGAAGTTTGCGAGTATTTAGGAAGTTCATGGTTTGATCAAGGATGATTTTTTCGATAATTGTATATAGGGGTGCAAGGAAGGAGATGGGCCTGTAGTTACAAACATTGTTTCTGGAGCCGAATTTGTGAAGTGGTTTTATAGTGGTGCTGTTTCACTTACTGGAGAATACCACAGTGCAGAGTGAGTGGTTGAGGGTGATAGGTACACAGAAGAGCTTCAGGATGCAGTAGTCAATGTCGTCAGGGCCCTAGACTGCGCTTCAGGTTGTTCTTTTTTTAGGTAGGTGATTACATTAGCAGAGGAAAGATATTTGAAGTAGAATTTTGGGTCGGGAAGGGTTGATTGTGTAGGGAGATCAGGGGATGCAGTGGGTAGGCTAGTGTTAATAAGCTGCATATTATTTGGTTTGTATATGTCGAGGTCACTGAAGTAAGTGTTAATGCGAATGGCTATCTTACTTGGTTCATTTATTAGGCTTCCATCATTATTGAGGGATATTTGTTCAGCAGTGTGACCTCTTCCTACTAGGTTGTTGAGCGTTCTTCAGGTGTGTTTAGAGTTGCCCCTAGCACCCAGTTGTTTGTCCCTGAAGAAGTTTGTATTTGTAGCTCTGACCTCGGATTTGCACTTATTTCATAGGGCTTTGTATTCCTGTAGAATGTTGGGATGTTTAGATTTTTCTATATTTGTCCATGCTTTGTCTCTTTTCTGTATGAGTTTTAGTTGGTCAGAAGTGATCCAATTGTTAGTGTGGCCTTTCACCCTGAGTTTTTTGAGGGGGTATAAGGAGTCACAAATTGATAGAAAGGTCTTGCTAAAGGATTTGAGGGCCATGTCTATGTCTGCCTCCTGTTAACTCAGAAGGAACTTGTGGAAATGCAAGGAATCCTCTAGTTCTGACTGTCAGTATGCAGTGCTAGGGTGGGCTGTAGAAGGCTGCTCTAGTTGGCAGCTATGTTCCCCCTAAGGTGTGTACACGTGTGCCCACACAGCAGTCAGAAATAACCCGCACATGGCTTCAGTAGTAGCACACAAAGCAGCTGACAGGGATCCTCATGTTCATGAAGTAGTGACTACAGTCATCACTCAGATTTAAGACTCAGACAGCAGGACAGGAAAGTGAATGGGAAAGAAACATTGTATGCCCACCCCTGAGGCCACACCCCATTAACTTTAGCAAGCCAGCAGCTGTTAAGCCAGACATCTCATTCTTGCTACACTTATTGAACAATGGAACCGATCTGCAAAATTCCAACCATTCGGCTTTGCAGTTACAGCAATGTTTTCGGCTTGACACCTCTTTTCAGTAAGACAGTACTTGAAGAGAGAGATTCTCTGACATAGGGTGTATATTATATTATTTCAGTTTTAAAGTTGCACAACTTCAGTGTAATCTGCCTCCTCCCCAAGCAGCGTCTCACATACAAAATGTGTTTATAATGGATTTAAAGCCTCACCATTGAAAGCGTGTTCATTTTTTTTCCAGTACAAGAAAATGGGAAATCTATAGTTTTTCTTTACAATAAAAGCATCAAAGCAACCTACTGTTTGTTTGTGTCATTTTTTTTATATATTTGTTGGGGCCGGGATGGGTATAACCTTCTCAATTAGCAGGCTGAGACATTGACTTTACATACAGTATGTCTAGAGAGATGAGATTGTGCTTCTCTTTAAAACAGGGTCTTACATTATACACACATTTGAGATTCAATGAATCAGTGCTTGTCAAAGGTTGCCTATGTTGGCTACATGGGGATAGTAATTCTAAAATGGACAACAAGAAATAGCAGCACAAAAAATGTCCTTTTCATTTAATTTCATAAATTCAGACTGTGCTTAGTATGGATCCAGAATGGAAGAGAAATATAGTCTCTTAAATGCATCTCTTCTCTCATATCACAATGACTCACTCACTACATTGCAAAAATACATTTTAAAACCCCCACTGAGCTTGACAATACCCAGCATAGTCATTGTAATCCATACCTAGGGTAAATGACATCACATACAATTATGCATGCATTCATCAAAGATCCCATTGTTAAGTACTGCTTTAAGAAGCTGTCCAACCCTGAATACCACATTGCCATAACAGTATTAAATTATGCACTTTTGGAGTTGGCAGAGTTGTCTAAGATGTTTCAGAAAGTGGTCTAACAACAGTTGAAGCTGTACAGATTGCTAGGGCAAAAATAAAAAAAGATCAGAAGCCAGTATCTGGGTGAAACTGTCTACTGCAGCCAAACAGTAAAACTGCTTTTGGCTAATTGTACAGCTGAAGTAAGCACAATAGCAATTTTGCAATTCATTGGCCTGTTATGTGACCATCTGGACAGCCGATTTCCTGCAGGTGAACTTTCTGACTGATCTGCCTTTGATTTTGCAGCAATGCCACAGTGCAGCTTTGAGTTTGGCTTGTCAAATATTGAGAGACTGTACAGCAAATATCAGGACTATTTATTTTCATCAGTGGACCAGGCAGAAATTGTTAGCCAGTACAATGACTTCAGATTTATAGTTGCTGAGAAAATAAAGGGAGAATTATTAAAATCCTTTACTGACATGATCCACTTTGCTTTGACTACAGTACAGCATGGTGGCTAAACTTATTGATGTATGCGTTACATTCTAAGCTAAACATGAAGCTATCATGTATAGAGATTCCTACACAGTCTTATCCTTCCCCAGAAGAGATTCTCCATAGGGAGGTGCAGAGTGAGAAGGATACAATAGCACAGAGAAAAATATTGGGAGTGATAGAGGATCATGTACTGAAGCAAGGAGAAGTATGGCTGAGTAGGACCATAACTATTTATGTGTGGAAAGTTTCATTCAAGGATTCTGATAGGAAAGTTAGGGAAGATTTGTTGCTGCTCTTGGAAAGAGCATTGGGATTTTATATCTCCAGAAACATGGTGGTGTCCATACAGTTATATGGAGATCCTGAGCCCACAACACAGATTGATATTACATTTAAAAAATCCTCATACAGCTAGCAGCTTGCTTTCTCTGGCCAGCAAGCTGGATTGTTTGGGAACACATTTAGTTAACACGTTAGACTTGGGTGAAGTCTTTTCATGGTTTAAACAGACTAAGGATAGTCCAGAATCAATCTTAGAGGCAGATAACGACCTGATTGACTTTGGAAACCTAATTGACCCTAATACCTACTTGCCGCTAACAGTTATTGATTAAGCCTAAGAAATGCAGCCTGTAGATAATATCAAACAAATGAACTCTGAATGCCAGCTGGATTTGGATAAGGGAGCTGGGGATCGAGATGCGGATGCCCTTTCTATACTTTCATGGAATACTGACGGCATCCATATTAAAATATTTGACCATGAAGTAGTGAGATTTCTGGATAATTTTGATATTATTGGACTGCAAGAAACATGATGTACAGAAAATGTAACTCCCAAATTGACTGGACATTCTGTCTTTGCTCTGCCAGCAACTAAAGATAAAAAGTTTGGAAGGTTAAAAGGGGGTATTTCCTTTTTTGTCAAAACTTTGCTAAAGTTTCAGTTCACTAACATTTCTACTAAATCAGAGGGTATTTTGGCTCTATTGATTAGCAAGGGACAAGAGAAGATCATTCTCTGCAATATATACTTTCGCCCTTGCAATAGAGCTACTGATCTCACTGACCTTTTCATACAGGATCTGAAAATGTCACTTGACAAATTGTCAGATAACAGCATACCTTGTCCTATAATTATTTTGGGAGACTTTAATGCCAGAATTCCTTCTCGTTTCTTGGAGGATGTATATTCAGATATGATCCATACAATATCTATAATAAATCCAAATATCTCATATACTAGGACTGCTCAGGATCTAAAATCTAACCTCAGAGGTAGGGAATTGCTAGCGAGCCTGGTCAGTAGAAATTTCTGTATTTTAAATGGTAGAACTCAGGGAGATCTAGTTGGATCCTTAACGTATAGAGTACCTACCGGCTCTTGAACCCCTGATCAGGTTTGGACCAATTTGGAAGCAGTAAAGCTGATCCAAAAGTTAGAGGTCATGGATAGATTGGAATAATCTAATAATAATAATAATATTCTTTATTTTTAATGCGCCTTTCAAAAATCAAGGTGCAGAACAGGTTATAAAATCACACCATAATAAAACATTGCAATACAAATCAATAATACATCACATCAGGCAGCAAGATAAAATAGTAAAATTAAACCATATCAACCTCTTCCCCATAAGCCTTAGTCCATAGGAAGGATTTTAATGCATGTTTAAAACCCTCCACTGTTGCACACTCTCTAATCCAATGTGGTAGAGAATTCCAGAGGGTCGGAGCCACAAACACAAAAGCCCGGGCACCCGATGATTTCAAAATAACCCTCGGAATCTCTAGCAACCCCTCGCTGACCGAGTGGAGCGGTCGCTCTGGGAGATAGGGAACCAGGAGCTCTTTCAAGTAGTCAGGGCCCAAACTGTGCAGGGCTTTGTAGGTCAGCAGACCGACTTTAAATGTGATCCGCTACTGAACCAGCAGCCAGTGCAGTATCCGCAGCACCGGTGTAACATAGGAAGAATGAGAGGTCCCAGTTAACAACCGGGCTGCAGAGTTCTGCACCAGCTGCAAGCGGCGGATATCAACCCCAGGAAGCCCAAAGTAGAGGGAATTGCAGTAGTCCAGACGTGAGGTCACAAAGGCATGGATCAGCATAGGTAGGTCCCCGGACGGAACAAGGTGCTTGATCCTAGCAATGTTCCTAAGATGGTAAAAGGAAACTTTAACGACGGCCGACACTTGAGCACATAGTGTCAGCCGATCGTCAAGAATCACTCCTAGGTTCCGCACCCATTCAGAAGTAGGGAGCCCAACATCCCCCAAGAATAAACCTGAGGGATGGTTCGTCCCCCAACCCCCTATCTGGTGACCAGGATCCACAACCATCACCTCCGTCTTCCCGGAATTTAACTTCAGCCAGCTGGACCTCATCCAACCTTGGATTTAACTGAGGCAGTTATTGAACACTGAGAGTGCTCTATTCTGGTCAGGTGCAAAAGACAGGTAGAGCTGAGTATCATTGGCATAACAATAAAACTCCAGCCCATACCATCTTACACTGTCTCCGAGGGGAAGCATGTACACCACAAACAACATGGGGGACAGCACAGAGCCCTGAGGCACCCCACAGGACAGAGAGACAGGATCTGAGGAAAACACCCCTGATACCACCCTCTGAGTTCTACTGGTGAGGAAAGATGTAAACCATCTGAGGACTAGACCTGAAAGCCCACAGATGATTCTCAGGTGCTCAAGCAGAACCCCATGGTTTACAGTGTCAAATGCTGATGACAGGTCCAAAAGGACCAAAATGGATGTTTTTTTCTGGTCTCTCACCATCGGGAGATCATTGAGCACCCAACCCAGCACAGTCTCAGTGCTGTGCCTCTTTCGAAAACCCAATTGAAGGGCATCATAGATGCTATGGATGGTCAAGTGGTTGTCTAACTGAGTAGCCACTACTTTCTTAATTACCTTCCCAACAAAGGGAAGGTTTGAGATAGGCCAGTAGTTACCGAGGAAGTCAGGGTCCAAAGAAGCCTTCTTCAACACTGGTGTCACCACTGCCTCCTTCAAGGAGCAAGGATATTCACCAGAGTCTAAGAAGTAACAGACTATCCTCGCCAGAACCGGGATGATAATCTCCCCACAGCCCATAATCAAGGCTGTGGGGCCCAGATCTACACTACAGCATGTAGTGTGCATACCCCGGACAATCCTCATAACGTCTTCGATTTCCAGCCTTTTGAAGAAACTCCAGGAAAAAAGAGGGAGTGCGACTGGGGCCTGGTCCACGGCCGTTCCCATAGAGAGTGTTGTGCAGGTCTCCTCCCTGATGTCTTCCACCTTATCTGCAAAGAACCGAGCGAGCTCCTCACACTGAGATTACAAAAAAGCTCTATGAATCTGCAGACAGGCTGGGTTGCACAGTCTGTCTATGGTTCGAAAGAGCTGTGCCGGTCAGTTCTGAGCAGCAGCAATTTCCCCAGACAGGAATATTGCCTTCTTACAGGCAATTGCTAACTGGTAGAGTTTATAATGCTTTATCAGTCTAAGATTGTCAGCATCTAAGCCAGATTTCCGCCAATACCTCTCTAACTTGAGTCCAAGTCGACACATTTCCCTCAAGTCCCCATCGAACCATGGGGACCGCGGGTAAAGGGAGAGAGGACACACACGGATGGGAGCAATAGAATCCAGGGCATTAGTAATGGCCTTATTATAGGCTAGAACCAAGGCCTCTGGATCCGAGCTCATCACCAGAAATTCTGATAGGTCAAGTACTGCAGTTAGACCATTGGGAGTCACATCCCGTAAAGGGCAGTACTTGACCATCTCCACAGGGGTAGGTCTATGCAAGGGGGTACTAAAATTGAGTCTCACAGCTTGATGATCAGACCATCCGACAGGTTCCACCCCCACGTCAGAGGCTTCCATCCCAAGGAGGAAAACTAGATCAAGGGAATGGCTGCATTTATGAGTGGCAGAGGTAACAACCTGTGAGAGGGCCCAATGAATTCATCAATTGGAGGAAGTGCTGTCCAAATTGTGAGAGTTCGTCATCGATCCAAGCATTGAAGTCGCCCAGTACCATCAATCTGGAAGACTCCAATACCAGGTCAGCGACGAAGTCTGCCACTTCCTTAAGGAATGGCTTCTCGTCCCTGGGTGGACGGTAGATGAGAGCCAGTCTATAGCCCCCACCTGCCACTACAACACAATCGAATGATCTGGTCTCCTCAACTGGAACACTAGTGAGACCCAATTCTGTCTTAAAGCAGACCGCGACCCCCCCCATCCCTGCGACCCAATCTCGGGCAGTGAATCACCAAATACCCGGCCGGAACGGCAGCCTGAAGAAAAGGGCCGGCATTTCCATCCAGCCAGGTTTTGGTGATGCAAGCCAAATCCGCCATTCTCACCAAGTCCGCCACAATGGCAGTCTTGTTTACAACTGATCTGGCATTGCACAAAACCGCCCGAGTTGGACAGAGTTCCGGGAATCCCCCAACCACCTGCCTGCCATTATTAGTGGCGGTGCCCCTGGGTATGGGGATCAGACAAGGAAACCCACGTTCTGAACTCCATTTCACCCCAGGGCATCTTCTGGACCTAACAATCCTGATTTGAGTGCTCCCCTCATCCATCCTCCACTGTTCAGGCTCCCCACCCCATCCCCTCCTCCTTTGGGCAATTCCCAAAGCCCTACAGTGTTGATAGACAGAGAACAATAAAGGAGGGGGAGAAAAAGGACGGAGGGCCCGAAGAGTGGAGGATGAGTAGTGCACAATGGGGGGAGGGATAATAACAGATACCTACGTCCTTCAACATGAAAAAACCAGTAAAGTCCTACTCTCAAAAATCACGCAGAAAACAAACCCACTAAAATTAAAAAACAAATTTGCCAGATAACATAACCAAAAATAAAAATTAAACCCAATTACTCCCTATTTATCAGAATTGAAACCTACTTTCTGGAACCCAAAAAATAAACAAAAAATAACTAGAAGATAAAATAAATAATAAATACAGACGGGTGTCCCTCCTCTCACAAGTAAATCCCATCATAAAATCAGATAAGCAAAAGAAAAAAGAAAACACACATACAAAAAAAAAAAACCCAAAATAAAATAATATAAATTTGCCAATAAAACATGTACTCCCACTACAAGCTTACTTAGCATCCAGGCACTCTCACTACCTGAAAATAGAACAACATACAATACCTCAAAATAATAAAATAAAAGTTTGTGAGTAGGCAGGGACTCACACTCCCCACGAACGCACAATAGCTGAGCACTCTCACTGCACGGGCAGAGTATTTAGGTCCAGAGAGAAGGTTCCAGTTAGGAAAAACATCAAAAGAAACTATAAAATAATCCAGCACCAAGGATCCATCCACAGTCTCCTCGATGGGTAAAATAAATCTACCAGGCAAACAAGTCAAGGATGGACTAAATAGCAGATTGAAGACCTCTTCATGGGTAAACAGGATACCAGTTACTCCCCACTCACTGCTGGAAAATATTACTCCATTCAGGCCAATAAAAGTAGTAGCATTAAAACTTAGCAGTACCCCAAGACTGCAGTCACTCAGGTCAAAATTAACCCCACAGATCGCACTGGACAGGAGGCACCCCACAATCCTTACCCCTAGGGTCAGGGCCCCAGAGACAGGGTGGTATCATGACCACCCCAGCACCACAAGCCTCCTGGGGCAGACAGAAGCCCAACCCTCTGGCTGGTCACCAACTAGCCCCCTCACCCTCTGGTAGCAAGGACCGGGGATCCTAGCCACCACAGCCATCCTAGGTCTTGACCCGGCTCAAAATCTTTCACTTCCACAGAATCAGGTAAAGCCAGCACTCGATAAAAGTCAATCCAGATGCCAGAGTTCCCCAAATAGCCAAGCTCCAACCAAAAGAAGGGAAGCAACATCCAGATAAAGGGTTCCCAAAACGCCCAAAACAGACCAGGCAGATTTCCTCCCACAGACCTCAAACAGAAATAGCTGAATAATCACCACACAATGCTGCAAAGGTTCCAATCTGATCCATGGTCTGATGAAGTCCAGTGAAGTCCCAATCCAGTAAATTTGCAGTCACACAAGCACAAATTAAAAAAGCCTTTAAACTTCAAAGCGACCACAAATATTCATAGAGCGAGCAAACCAGTCCAGTAGTTCCTCGCACACAAAAACAAGCAGAACAAGTCTTGTTCCGCTTGGCCCAACTCCAAAGTAGCGTTGAAACTGCCTTTAAACAAAGCCGGTCACACTCAAAGAGAAGCGTAACTCCACAGACAAGCGAAAAGGAGACTTCTAAAAACTGATCCGAAAATCCGAGTCCCAGAACCAAATACTCGATAAAACGAAGTGGTGGTGCAGAACATAAAATAAAAATGGACTAAAAACAAATAAAACAAAAGGCAATTAAATGAGAGTAAGACTCAACGTAAGGCTAAGAGAGAGAGTGTGATTCAGTGCAGACCCACACCGGTCACCATCTTGCACTTGCACTTGCACTTCAATCAGCACACTGTGCTATTGTAATTAACATCAGATTCCCATTTGGAACTTTAGGGAGTGAGGCACAACAGAAAGAGAGTCTGGAAGTCATAAGCAAGAGAAAGATTGGATGGGAGCCGACTCATCAAGCTAGTTTCAAAGAAATTCTTAGTACAGGAGTCTTAGGTGATATTCACAAGTTGATCCTGGACAAAAGTAAGGCCTTTAATATTTTGCAGAATTGGGAAACTATTCATTCTTTACTTGGACCTAGATCTAAAACAAAGTACCATCCTAGGTTCCTTTATAAAAAAAGTCTTAGTTTAATTCGGTATGCCTACAGGCAAAGACAGAGTTTGGAGGAAAACTAAGACAGCGTAAGAAGAAAAGAAATAAGTCTGCAGCAGATTTTAAATTGCTAAAGACTGAAAGGGGAAAAATTTGGAAAATTCTCAAATGGGAGAGACATAAACATACTCAGGAACTTTGGGAAAAATTGAGGCAGGCTGTTTTGGATAGGGATGGAAGGCGATTTTGAAATATTGTTGCCCAGGGATATAATAGATATGACAATAGGATTGAAGCCTATATTACACCTGAAGTTTGGGCATCTCATTTCTCCAAGCTCTATTATTCTCATGAAGAGCAGGAGACACCTGATATTTTCAAAATACAGAAAGGATGAAATTTTTCCAAGACCTATCTTGATCACAGAGGATGAAATATGGATGGCACTGATTGGGCTTAAGGCAAATAAAGCACCGGGGCCAGATGGGGTCCTAGGTGATCTCTATAAGTTTTTACCAACTGATAGGTTCCTTTTCTTCTTTTGCTGTTTAATGGCCTGGTTCAGGGGTACTCTTACCCTGCCAGTTGGGTAGGTAGTGTTATCTTCCCAATTTTTAAAAAAGAGTATCCGAATGACCCAAGGATGTATAGGCCTATTAGTTTGATAGATGTTTCACTGACGATTTTCTCTAGGATAATTTTGGGCAGATTGCTGTCGTGGGTCAAGGAGAACTTAGTATTGAATGAGACACAGAATGGTTTCCAGAAGGACTATTCTACAGTACAACACTATTATGTGCTTCAGCACCTGATCTGGGAAGTATACAAAAGTGAGAAAAAACAGATTATATTGCTGTTTTGTGGACTTCTCCTTGGCCTTCAACAGCATTAGTAGAAAAATCCTTTGGGCTACATTGAGGGATCTGAAGTTGGAGGCCTCACTTCTTGATGCTATTAATAGACTCTATGAAAATATGTGGGCAAAGGTCCAGTATAATCAATATGGCCATCTAACTGATAGATTTGAGACAGATGTGGGGGGCAGACTGGGGTGTATTTTGGCCCCCCACTCTATTTAACATCTACGTTAATACAGTCTTGGATCAGCTAGGTAACCCAGATTTTCATACTCCAAAAATTAATGATCAAAGGATTGAATATTTAGCATATGCAGACGATTTAGTCTTGCTCTCTACTTCAGTCCTAGGTCTTAAAAGAAAACTGGCTGTCTTTGAACCTCTCTGTTCTCAAAGGAAACTAAAAGTTAATCTCAGCAAGACCAACATTGTAGTTTTTGGCTCCAAACCAAGAATACTGTAGGCTTTAGGCTAAACGATAACCATATAGACACTGTTCAGTGTTATGACTATTTAGGTGCCCATTTTGCCTATAGCCTATCTTGGACCAAACATTTGAATGCTATTCAATTTAAAATGGGATCTTCTGTAAATGCCCTAAAAATATTTAACAGCAAGATGGGGAAGTCATAGGTGAGTAGGGTATTAAGAGTTGTTAATGCCAAAATAAGAACGAGCATGTTATATGCCTCTGAAATCTGGGGTTATACTAAGGTTAGAGAACTAGAAATAATTCTAAACAAACTCTATAGATACATCTTAATATTTTTAAATGGAACACCAAGCTGTATTCTTGCCTTGGAGGAAGGACAACGTTCCTTGACTTCTCTCATCTGTAAACGATAAATTCTTTTTCTGTTGAAACTTTTCATTTTGCCCCAACAAAGATATCCCAGAATGTGTGTAGTGGAAGCTATCAAATTGGCCAGCATGGGATATGTACATCCCTTTATTCAACTTATTAAGGAAACAATAATGCCGGCCAGATTGGGCCACCTCTTATATAAAATTTGACCATTTGAGGAGATTAGACAGGATGTCAAATTGAGGCTTATTGACTTAAGACATAAATTCTTTCTTTGTTCAACTCTCCAAGCTTAAGCTATATGGATTTTTATAAAAAAGTAAAGATTTCATGAAGATATGAGCCATATCTCTCTTTTTTAACCTGTCCTAAACAAAGAAGAATCTATACAAGATTGGGAACTGAAAATCATAATGCTCAATGCATTCATTTCAGACAAAAGAGAGGGGGTACTTTCTCCATATTGTAAATGTGGATTGGGGACTATAGATGATCTCAAACATGTGGTACTCTTGTGTCCTAGGTACGAATCAACTAGGAAAAAACTGCTGGGTGGATTGTTAAGGGATCTTAGCCTCCCTTTGGAGGATCTTTTGGAATATTTGCTTACTATGAAAGAGAAGAACATGGTAGTGATCTTTGCAAGATTTTTAATCTCAACTCATTTGTGAGTTTATTAGGGGGACTTGAAGTCCTGTGGAAGTTTTTTATGTGAAAAGGTACTCTGTTAAACTGAATTGCACTGTAAAGATATTTAAGTTCCTTGTTGATTTATTTATTGTCTATTTATATTTACTATGTATTTTGTCCTGATTTTAGTATATTATAACTGCTTTATGCTGAACAATAAATTGTACTACTACTACTACTACATTCCAAGCTTCTAGTGCTGACTGTGAAAGAGGCTTCAGCCTCATGAACTGTATTAAGAGCAAACAAAGAAACGGCTTGGAAGAAAGCCATTTAGATATGCTGATGCAAACAAAATAGTTTTTAACATCTGGTGGAAAAATGGCTCTCAATAAAATATAAGTCCACTGGAAGAATGGGAAAGACAGGAGAGAAAAACAGTAAATGTTGATTTCTTAGCAATGCATCATCAGCAGCACCCCTTTTAGGTGCATGCAAGACTCTTTAAAATGTACTTAGTTTACACATGTTTCCAGTTCGTACGGTTATGGCGCACAATGCACATCCAAGCTTCGGACTGTGTCAGAATGTATATTTATACTTTGCATTGAATATATCACTTGTTTGGGCCACTCAATTTTTGCACATGAATCAAATTTTTTGCACAAAGTGCCGCATGCACATATCAGTCGCCGACCCACAGAGACTAAAAATTAGAGGGAACGCTGGTTGGCAGTAGGCTTAATTGTGACTTTCAAAAGTGGTTTCTAGACCAAAATGCAGCTGTTTTAGTAACTGGAGTGTTGCTATACCGAGTATCTGCCTGGCCTGTCTCTTATGAAATCATCTGCCTAACTCCCACTGACATCTGGAACCAGGAGAAACTGAAGACAGCATGAAGAATTCCTCAATACATTGTAGGGTCCTCTACATAGCAAGAAACAGGTCAGTACCCACAATGGACTCTATTCACAAAAGGGATTAAGTTACATTCCAAAGGTGTGTACCCCACCCATGCAACTCTGCACTCATGAGCAGAGCTGCATCTGCCGGTATACATGAACACTGGCTAACTGTCTGTGGCCCCACCTCACTGGCATGCAGCTGCACATTGCTAAATTGGATTGGTGTGGGGATGCACTGCAGGACCCAGGCAGCCATCCAATTGGATACCTGCTCTGGGTCCCAGAGTGGATCTCTTACATGCCCATGTGCATACCAAGTACTACGGCCTCCACGACTGTGTGGGCAGCAGTACATGCCAATTGTGCCTACTCCCCGCCCCTGTAGTGCATTTGTTGTATCACTGTGGACAGTGCCACATGGTCCCCCCAAAGTTGCATACCTTGCCTGCGCAACTCTGCACCCACAAACAGGGCTGCCCTTGCTGGTATTCATGAACACTAGCCAACTGTCTGTGGCCCCACCCCACTGGTGTGCAGCCACACATTGCTGGATCAGGTCAGTGTGGGGGGCAGAGTGCAGGACCTAGACAGGCATCCAATTAGATGCCTGCCCTTGGTTCTAGAGTAGATCCCTTACATGCCCATGAGCACATCAAGCACTGTAGCCACCGTGACTGTGTGGGTAGGGGTACATGCCAATTGTGCCTACTTCCTGCCTCTGTAGTGCATTTTTTGTATCACTGCTGACAGTGCCATGTGGTTCACCCATCCCCAAAACCTAGGTAATATAATGTCACATTTTCCCCGGTAGTCTAGCAGACCACCCTCCCTATTCCCAATCCCAATGAATCATCATGTCAATTATTCCCTGGTGGCTATGGGATCCCACATGCCCCCACCCTGTCATGTATCACCCCATCACCCTAACTCCACCTTTGTATCCCTAAGCCAGTGACTGGCACAGCTCTCTGCTCTCCACCATGGCCATGTAATTGAGTTATGGCAGGATCCCCACCTGCTGTAATTCATGCACTCCAGCGTGCCATACTATGAGCCATTCTGCACCTTCATGAATCAAGCGGAGTGCAGGCACACCCCTGACACTTTCCTGGCTGGCATGTGGTGCATAGCTCCCCTTGTGACCAGGGGATCCTGTGTGCATCTGGCTGGTGCACACATTAGTAAATGCCACCACAGATCCGTGGGACCCCCACTGTGTGACATTCACATGTAGAGTTGCCTACATGCCCGAGATACGCACCTCATAGGCATAGTGAATTGGGCCCATTATTTGTAAGTTGAAATATTTCTCAGAGCAGTCCCATCCAATATTTTATTCAAAAAGGCTTCTGACAGCTCAAGTAAATCAGTTGACTTTTAGATTCAAATAGTATTAACTTAGTTTTTAATAAACTTAAACTAGTTGGACTGGTATGAAAAAAGATCATCAAGACCATTTCAGTTTTGAACACGTTGGTATTTTCAATAGAGCAGTTTAGCATTTTATGTGGTGATATAAAGTGCAGCCCATCAGAGCTTTAACATCTAAACCCAATTTCATCATACTGTGGTGCTCAGTGTCAGGTTCCTTCCTGTCTAGTCATGTTTTGACATTATTGTCTTGATGCCCTGAGTGATGATGAGGCAGCATGACAGGAAACATAAAACAATTAAACTATTACCAGTAGTCGATCTGTCCATTCTTGCCTGTTTGTCTGCAGGTGCTGATTTGCATGACTAGACAAGAAGGAACTTGACACTGAGCATCAGTGTTAAGTACCAGCCATTCTTGACTTCCATCTTCCTGCAGTATCTTCAAGGTACCACATTAGCTGAAATGTTACTTCATTATGCTTTTCAGGCAGCTAGAGTTTTACTAAATGTCTGTTTGGGGTGTTTTCTCAATGTGCTAATGATATGTAACTGCTGGTACTGAGTAAGTTAATATAGTAGCCAATGGTTTGTGGTAAGGAGGAAGATTAGGATAGTTAAAACAAGGATAGCTGTACACTCAGAGTGTACAGGAAAATTCTATGCAAAAAGTGTTCTTCCAATCTGTGTGTCAGTGATTTATTAAATGCCAAACATTGACATCCATGTAGAAAAAAACATCATTATGAGCACAGTCCCAGCTTACAATTTGCAGGTAAATTACCTTGAGGCAAGTAACCTCCTGGCTACTTTTCTCTGCTATGCCCCAGTGCTTCGACTCACTTAAGTCTTCATTAGGGGGCCTTTACCTGTGATTTTCTGGGGAATGGGACCTCCTGTTTTGCTGTATCACCTCTCTCTCACTCTCTCTCTCTCTCTCTCTCTCTCTCTGTAACACGATTCACACTGTGTGTGGTCATAGATTAGGATGGTTGGCACTCTGTGAGTAGGGTCTTTTCCATTTGTGACTAGCAACTCTAGACATACATTTAGGCCAGGATGGTATTGTGTAACAGGATTTTATTTTCCAACATTTATGAATGTTAAACAGAGTGCATAATTACTGGGGAATTTAAACTAGAAGGGGGCTAGTGTAGGGGAGCACCATGGGCAGGATGCAGATGTAGGATATCACTGAGTGAAGAACAGATGAGCAGTGACGCATAAGAAGAGAAGACTACCGTAGGGAGGTAGGAAGCACAACTACAGTAACAAATAAGCAAGTAAACTGGTTAATTTTTGTTTATAACTTAAAGGGGAAAAATCAGTATGAAGATCTTCACACCCAAATGTATGTCTGGTTCCAATTTGCACTTTGTGTGCAAAAAAAACATTTTTTTACTTACTGTTTACTGCAGTATAGTAGAGTGTATCAGACTGATTCTGCAGGCTTGCTAGCTGACATATTGTGTAACTACACATTCCAGACTTTGATGGAGCTGAAATAGCCAGCAGCTTTTATAAGGTCTGATCTTTTGTGTGCTGTTCCCATTGCCCTCCCTGGGCTAAGTACAGTTCCAGAGGGCTGTACATAACCCAAGAAGAACAGCAGAATTGGTAAACATTGACTGGAGCATATAAAAGCTTTAACATGCACGGTAAGCTATTGAATCTTCCATTGCTACAGCCCTCCTCTGATTGCAGCTGCACACCTCTCAATTGTCCCTGAATATGAGGGACATCCCTCAATTTATCCCTTAAACTGTCTCTGTCCCTTATTTGTCCCTCATGGAAAAGGTGCTGCCCACACAAAGAACATGCTGTTAATTCAGACTTTAATGCAAAAATGTATAATATTCTTAGATGTTAAATCAAAAATAAAATTTTTACGAGTAAGCACAATGGTTTCCAGTGTTCTGAGCTTGTACCTCTGTTTGAGGATGGGTCCATCATTATGAAGGTCAATGCTCCTCACTGTCCCTTATTTTCACTGTCCTCATCCTTCAGTTCTGTGACAAAAGGTTGAGAGGTATGGTCAGTTGCAGGGGATTCTAGGATTTGTAGTTATGGAAGATGTCAGTCGGAAAGTCAACAGAATCAGTCTTTTACAATCAACTATACTGCAGTAAACAGTAAGCAAAAAAAATGTTTTTGCACGCAAAGTGACAAATGGGACCAGTCCCACACATGGGAGTGGGACTGTTAGTGCTGACTGCTGTCTTTTATTATACAATGGCACGGAAAGAATCCTGGGCTCTGACTGGTTAGAGCCCACCTTCAACAGTGATGTTATCTCAGTGTAATAACACTATGAAGGCTCAGAAGCAAGATGACCTCGGCAAACAAAAAAAAATTCACTACTCCCCTTCATCTCAAAACTGTCGCTGGCTTCACACCCCCCCTTCCCCAGTCTTTGGGGTTCACTCTTGAACCTGCCTCACATGCTGCCACCAGCCACAATCACACACATGCAACGACCAACTACTCCCCTCCCACACAGTATTATCTGAAACACAAAAATCATTGAAATAAAAAAAAAATCATCTGAAACTACACCTTGATCCCCCGTCAGCAGTAGCACAAGTGCTTTCAAACAGCCGTGCTTGTTGCTTGCTGCACAGACTGCTCTGTCACTAAAAGAAATGACTGCACTGCTTACGGTCCCCTTAAGAAAACAAAAACAGAAAATCAATAAAAGACAGCCACTGTCGTACTACAGAATGTGGATATTTTGACTGGAACCTGTGATCGCTTCCCAAGTAGCAGCCAAAATACCGGCAGTAGGATCACAATTTCTGAACTCCTCTGCAGTTCCCAATCCTCATTTTAAGCTGCCAAAAATAAATACAAACAACTGCACCCAGTCCCAGGGCAGGCAGTGCGACTATGTGAATAAAACACTTCCCCCAAAATCACAGCAGAGGCAATGTGGGGGGGGGGGCAGGGGAGACAGCAATCCACACACTAAAATAGCACTACCTCAGGATAAAAACATTATGGCAGCACTATTTCTTTATTTAATATACCTACACATTGGAAAATCATATACAAATACACTTTTAAAAGTTTAATTTTTTCTTTTTTTCTTTTATTGCTAGAAACTAGTCATTGTATAATAGCAGTAATGCACTCCAGGGTGTGTGTCATGCTGGGATAACATCACTTCTCAGATGTTTCACGTACTCAGTCTGCTGCCTCATGCCCAACAACCCAAAATGTGACATTGTCCCAGCATGACACACACTCTGTTGTGCATTATTGCTTAAATTTAACATTAACCTCAACATCTGACATGCTGGACCAAACCATACTTGTTCTCTATGAGAGGCATTTTCTGGAAACATCCATATTGCTAGGAATAAATAAAATATGGACAATAATTGATTAACTTCAGTATTTCAGTGGCCCAGAGTAAGTTTCAGATGGCCTCTTTTGAGGAGGTGCTTAGGGTGATCTTGAATCTGTCCCCTTCTTTCTTGACTCTGGCTGTTTGTTGACTGCCATGAGGCCCTGGGTCTGATGTTTTCTGACACTGTCTAGTGCTCCCTTACAGAGAGGTGCTGTCCAGCATCTCTTAAAGAAACTGTGCTAACACACCTGCTGAAGAAACCATCGCTGGACCTGGAGGTGTTGATGAACTGCAAGCCTGTTTCAAATCTTCCCATTTTAAGGAAAGCTATCGAGAATGTAGTGGCAATGCAGCTTGAGCCTCACCTTGAGAAATGCAATGCCTGTTAACAATACAGTACAGCTGGATTTTAGGCCTCACCACCGCATAGAAACCATGCTTATTAAGGTTTTCAATTATCTACTTCTCATGAGGGATGGGGGAGTGATAAATTGTCATTCTCCTAGATTTTTCATTAGCATTTGACACTGTGGATCATGGAGTTTTGATGGATCACCTCAGGCAATATTGAGGACTTACCAGAACAGTCTTGCAATGGTGTGAGTCCTTCCTTTCTGAAAGGTTGCAGTGGGTGGTAATGGTGTTATTCTCATTTCAGCCTGCTGTGGTCAGCTGTGGAGTTACTGATGATTTTTCTGCCCAGGATCCCAATGAGTTAAAGCAAAAGACAACATCTCTACTATTGGTTTGAAGGGCCTAAACGGGGATAGGAAGGTCCCTGATATTGACCCATGCCTGACTGTTAGTAAGCAGTAAAGCCAAAGACAATCTTTGGTGCCCTAAGAGTGTACTTCCTGAGTACCTACAGTAAGTCTAAGTGTATTTACTGGAGGAGTTGTTTGAACTGGAGTTATAAAGACATGGGGAAATGGAGACACTGAACTTGCTGCTGAACAGCTGAATAATTGAACGCTGGACTATCTGATTCAAACACCTGTAGCTAAGAGCAGTAAGGCTACGACTAGAGAGACAGAAGCCTGGAAAATGAAAAGATTCAGATTTTTGTGTGTCAGTTTGGAATGATGTTTGAAGGAACAAATTGAGCAGACCCATACGATGGGGCTTTTTTCATTGCAACATTTATCTTAACAGCTTGTTTCTATAGTTGTGTGCTCTTTTCTGTTCTTCTCTGGGTAAAAGTGGGTATTTTGGTAAGTAATAGACAGCATGAAGGTTATCCCCTTATTAGGAAATTTTACAAGACTGTAATTTGATTTGGATGCGAGAGCTGTTTAGATATTTTACTGTTCCTCCAATTCTGTTTTTGATCTGGTTACATCCAAGAACTATTTAAGTAATGTAAATATTATGGGTAAGATGTTCAAAGGGATCTGCCCAAGATTCATCTGTCGCTATTGTTAAAGCAAAGATGCACCCAAACATGTCAGGCTATGTATCAGATGGCCTCCCAGCATTCAGAGTTTCTGTCCAAAACCAGTTGCAATTGCATCCCAACTGGATGCAACTCTATGTTGCTAAACTAAAGATTTGACTGCTGTTTTAGCTGATTTTACAATTCAGCTTTATGGGCGAGTGCTGGCAATGTACACGCTGTATTTATATCGCAGTACATTGCTGTGTTGTTTTTGTCATGATGACCCCGTGCCCTTTTTTTTTGATTAGTACGTTTTTCTGTGTCTGGCAGGCAGTTCAGCCCCTCACTTGAAGGGGGCTTATTCCTCCGGTCAGGTGTCTGACATCCCACACCCAATCCTCCAGGGAGTCCCCCATGGATTACGGCCCCTGTGACAGGGCCAGGGAGAGGAGTGTCGACTTTCTCCCCCGTGGAAGCCTACATCTAGTTCCCAGAGGTCGTCTTGGGTACCGCCAACTGTCATGGAGGCTGCCAACCCCTATTTTTCTATTTTTCACCCCAGCCCCCATGCCGTGCAGTGAGCAAGGTTGCTAACCCCCACCTCTGTGGAAGTAACCAAGCACTCCTGATGTAGGACCACCCCTTCTGGTCAGTGTGCCTGTGCTGGTGTCTAGCCACCACTAGGTGTCAGGCTACAGTGTGCCGAACTGTCCCCCCTCCCCGAGGAAGGACAGCAGTCTACGGACGCTCACTCCTTCCTAACCCCGGCTGACCTCTGAGTGACCAGAGCTTGTTCTTAAACCCGGGTCGCTGGTGTGGTGCCAGGTGTGGCGTCCAGCGCCTCAACCCTCAGTGCTACTGGGCTAACACCCAGTGCCCTTTTCAAATGATCTTCACACTGAAGAAGCATGATTCTTTGAAATGTCTGTTTCAAAAACCACCAGAATGTCTGTTGCAAAAACAAAGTGGAGCACTCTCCACCAGAATGAAGATGCTTGAGTCAGCATTACATTAGTGCATCTCTTTATTCAGAACAACCTTGTCTCTGGACACAACATTTAAAGTTAGGATCCACTTAAGTGAAACCTTGCCTGATGTATTTCACACTCAGTGTAAGTGATTTTTCAAAGGCAATGTCACATAGATCATGACATCAATAAATAGTGACCTAATCAATGCTGTACATACATAAAAATGGTTCACCTATGTCGTAGCCACAAACATGTTAGCAGCACTGATTATGGCGTTGGCAACATGCTGCCTGGCATTACAGCACCAGGTATTATGTTTCCCAGGAGTTACAGTGCTAAAGCTCTCTCCCGGAAAACAGCTTCACCTCCCCCACACCCCCCAAAACTAAATATAACCTCCTCCAGCTGAACATGCCCAAGAGGGGGTAGAAACTGTGTGGGGACAAAGGGCGATAGGAGTGAGGGGTGATCTAAATTCCAGATCACCCCCATTCACTGTTGCCCTTGTTGTGGCACTGTAATTGCGGCAACAACATTCAGTCGCTGGCCTAATGATATACCCATAAAAATGATGTCACAAGATCTGGTGAAAGCAAAAGCAAAAAACAGAACAAACACACATACTGAATATGTAAAAGATACATATAAAAACAAATAACTATTTACAAATGCTAATTGGGGGACATACAGTCATTATGGACAGGTCTGACTATAATGCAGAGGTACTGAGGCAACTTTCAGATAGCTCTTTTTATAAGAGATTAGATCAGGACCCTTCCTATGACTTTAAGTGTGTTATAGATGATGCAGTGAATACTGCTTTTCAGCAAGGTATCACTGATGTACAAACAAGACATTTTCTAATTACCGCTTTTCCAATAAAGCCCACTATGTACAGCCTCCCTGAATCCACACATCTCTGGATGAACCCCCTGGGAGACAGATCATAAGTGGAATCAGGTCAATGACAGAACCACTGTCTAAATTAGTGGATTACTATATTAGACCCTTTGTTTCCACACTGAGGTCCCACATTAAACATACTACCTCAGTTCTACAAATTTTACATGATTTGGAACTTGAAGAAAACACCCTCCTGGTGACATTAGATACTGAGGCACTATATACTAGCATCCTTCATGAGGGCGCCCTAGATGAAATAGTCCACTTTTTGACCAGAGAGAACCCACAGCAATGCAAACCAGTGAATTTTTGCACAAGCATCAGAGCATGTCCTTAAATTTTAACCTGTTTTCTTTCTTAGGTGTTAATTATCTCCAGGTAAACTGGTCAGCAATGAAGGCCACTTTTGTCCCTACTGTGGCCAACCTCTATGTTGACCTCTGGGAGATGCAAGACATCTGTGATGTCATTAACAACTGCCTTTTTGACAAGTTATGTCTATGGAGGTGCTATATAAATGATGTGGTGGCAGTGTGGCATGATAGAGCTGAGGAACTTAATGACTTAATTGCTTACATTAATTCCACTATTCCACAACTCAGATTCATCCATACTGTAGGCCAGAGCAAGATTAATTTTCTGGATCTTGAAATAGAGGGAGGAGAAAAAGGTCAGGTGAAAATAAACATTTATAGGAAGCCCACAGACAAAAATATTTCATTGTTGTCCTCTAGTTGTCATCCTCAACACATGGTCACCATTATACTAAAAGGTCAGTTTCTCCATTTACGTAGAAATTGCAGTAATGGTCAAGAGTTTGATGAAGGAGCTGTTGAACTTAGATTTCTGGAAATAGGTTACACTTTAAGTACTGTAGAAGAAGCTGAAATGTATGCAATGGAACAGGAAAGAACTGAAATTTTATTCAGGGAGAAGAGCCCCAGGAATGATCAGTTTAGAATTAACTTTGTGACTACTTACTCAGCACATTCTAAATATATTGACAATATCATCAGGAAACATTGGCCAGTTAAGAGGGAACCTTGTCCTGGAATATATGTAAAGCAGCATAATAGAATGGTCTCCAAGAGAGTAGCCACATTACATGATTGCCTAGTACACAGCAAACAACCTAAAGAGGAAGGGCCAAGAATGTGGCTACCTTCACATAGCCAAGGTTATTTCCCATGTAAAGGTTGCACTTATAGTACTGTGATGTAATTGCACAATGCTATAATTTTATTAACCCTAGAAATGGCCAATTGATAGAAATCAAACAACTCATTACACGCAACATCACGGATGTAATATATTTGGCTACCTGCAACTGTGGAGCATATTATGTGGGGAAAAACTGTGAGGAAAATTGGCTACCAGGGTGGGTGAACATTGTTGAGCAATATGAATATGAATTATGCCACTGATGCCCATATCCATTCCTAAGGTAATGATAGGGAGAACCACAAATTCCTATTTACAGGGTTCTGAAACTGTATATCCCAATTCTAGAAGAGGTGATGATTTTGATCTCAGAGTTCTCCAAAGGGAGACTTTTTGGATATATACTCTAGGGGCAAGTCAATAGTCTGGTCTAAACTTTGGCTTTGATTTCACACCATTTCTTAGCCAGAGATAACAGCTACACTATAACTATTACTAAATTGCAACAGAAACTATATTGCTTTTGTCCTTCTTTTTCTCTGTTATAGCTTGGCTTCAGCTTTCTCTGTTTGGCTCCAATATTTTTCAATATTTTTTCTACAGAGTAGGAGAAAGTACTTTCTGACAAATAAAGATTTTCTTAGTACCAATCTGAAAAGGCAAAACTAACTTGGATAGTTTTTACGCACTAGGATTGATTTTCAAAAGTAAAACTATGATCCAAGGTGCTTGCGCCAAAGGAGTGTGATGCAAGTGGCACCCTTCATCATAGTTTGCGGCTATCCAGACTTTTGAATGCTGACTGTGGCAAATTTGGGATGCCATGCGGCAAAGCCCCCCTTCAGCACTATTATGGCAAAAAAGTCTGTGCGCCAGGTCACAAGGGTGGTTGCACCATTGCAGGGAAGCACCATTCTGTTATTTCATATTCTAAAAACCCCACTGTGGTTGCAATGGGGGCTCAGGGTAGACCACCTAGGACATGGTCTAAGGGCACTGATGGGCAGGGTGGTGATTGGGGTGGCTGCATGATAGTGACCAGGGGCAGAATGAGCACTGACAATGGTATAAGGAACAATGGGGGCATGGTGGCAATATGATGATGCTGAGGTGGCACCCTGCAGGGGTGCCATGTGCACATGTAGGCAGCCAGTTGGCCTGGGCATGGGGGTTTGGGAGGAAGGGACCAGGACATGGCCTCAGGTGCATGCAGCCCTGACACCTGCCCCATAGGTGCTACTGACCCCAACACCATAGGTGGGCAGCAGCCTGCCTCTAAAGTGGGGAGTAAAGTACTAGGTCACTGTTGTGGTACCCAGGAAACTGTTCCCATTCACCACCTGTACCCTGCATCCTACAGCCTAACAGATGTAATTGGCATATGAGTTATGCAGGTGACCTTGAGCATGACCTCTGTAGCAATTTTACAAAATATTGCATGTTTTAATTAGTTTCTCTGGCTCAGGCACTTTACACACTTAGGGCCAGATTCTAGAAGGGTTATGCCTGGTGTAAAAGCAGTTGTGCCGAGCAGAATGGCACACATAGCAAGTTACACTTGCGACATATTGCAGGCCACTTTCGCTGAACAGCTGTTACCTCACATAAACCCCCTGTGACATGGCGCTATGGGGTTCACAGCAGCAGTTGCACCCCATTCTAGAAGGGCAGCCACAAAGTGTCGACAAAGTGCCCACATCGGGAGTCTACAAGAACCCCTGGAGGAGATCTGGCAATGTAACTTATACCAGCATTTAGATGGTATAACTTATGGACACCCCCGGAGGTTCTGTAGACCCATCAGCTGTCCAGCTGGACAGTGCACAGTTTCCCTCCTCCTCCATGCCCAGCACACCCCAGCAGGGCCCCCCAGGGCTACCCATACCCCCAGCCCCCCAAAACAGCTGTTGGCAGAAGCCCCGCAGTGGCTGCCTGTTATCCCCCACCCGTGCTCTCGAACCACGAGTCGCCCACCTCATATGTGGCAACAAGCCAGCCCTGCAGTCTAGTGCCCCCAACTGTACATAAAGAAATTGAACAAAATCCCTGTTTCCCTGGTAGTCTAGTGCCCCTCCAAACTGTACATAAAGAAATTGAACAAACTTCCCATTTCCCTGGTAGTCCAGTGGCCCCCCACCCAGCCATGCCAGCCCACCCAGCACCCCCCCACCTGTCCCCAGCTGGCGACTGGCACAGCCCACCTCTCACCTCCACAGCCAGCTGCAGACTGAGTGCAGTATTTGCGCTATTGCACAGACACACTCAGAAATTTACTTCTGAGCATGTCTATGAATGAAACCCTATCTTTTTTAATCTTTGGCCTCTGGATTTTATAATATATTGTAATATGGCTGGTCACTTGGTTCTCGGCGTTCTGTTGGCATATAATCAGTGTTCACTTTGTGTTTTGCTGGACATCTCCTGAAGTGACTGAGAGTATTCCAGTGGAATTATGTAAATGGCAAGGACACTGTGTATTGCAACATGGAAAGGTATTTTATAAAGTGGAAAGGAGGGAGCTACATCTGTCCTACAAGGACCCAGAGATCGACAGGAGCACAAGATTTGCTAAATTGCCAACTTTAATTTAAAAAAGGCACGCAAATGTTGCCTAGGGTTGGGGGTCTCAGTATTACTTCCAGACATCTTGAATTTACTGCGCTCAGTGGACTGTTTTTTTGTTTTTTTTCTAGAGTGTCTGACTGAATTCAATTTGAATGGATCCAGGTGAGACAGATGGGAGTGGAAACTATCCTGAGAGGAGCTGCATGCGAATTCACAGCCAAGAATGGATAAAACATTAGTGAATTTGAATGAATCTTGATGGTATGGCACAATATTGGCACAATAATGGGTAACTATAGCCTCTCCAAATTCCACAACATTACAGCCCTTGTGACCGGAGGCCGACTCAAGAAGTACTGTTTTCTTTGATGTATTACAAGTAAGACTGTTTCTGCTACCCGAATCGGCCTCTTTTTCTGGTATATAACTTGGTTGTTTATGAAAATTTAGCAGGGAAAGACTGTGGTTTTCCTCACATGAGCACTCCATAGAGAACTATTAAAACAGAGCTTAAACTTAAACTGATTGTTCCCATCGAGAGGAGATTTAAATATCCTGAGCTGATTATAGTTCTCCGGGTTGGGCTCTTAAACTCTTTCTGCTATTTTGAAAACTGGTGAACTATGACTGGACAATTTAATGGCTAGTCAAACTATAAAGCGGCTGTCTATTTTTTTTTTTTACTTTTTATAGTTTGGATTCAGGATCAAATAACTATGATGCTGGAAAAGCTGAAAAATATGTGACTTAGTATTTAAAGACCAAGGAGAGAGAATGGAGCCATGTCTGATTGTTTGTAGCAGTTGTGCTTTACCTTGGTAAAGCTTTTAATGAACAGGATTCCAAATGAATTTGAAATATATCTCCCAAGATTTTAAGATTTCTTAAAGAAATATTGCATTAATAAGTTTTATTAGGAGTTTTATGTGTTTTATGCGTGTTACTTGCTTTTTTAGGATCAGTTATGTGTTGAGAACTCTGCACTTATCATTTTTATACTTTATTTAGAAACTCAATATAGCTTTTTGTGTTACCTAATTTAGAGTGTTAACCTAAATATAAGGGCTTTGGGAACAGCATATAGGATAGTGTTAAAATCAAATGCAAACATCTTAGAAAACATCTATACAAAAGCAGTTTTACAGGGCCTGAAGGATGATCTGGGAGTCCAGTTGGTTCACAGATCATTGCAACTCATAGGGAGATGGCTAAGGGCTGCTGTAGGGATTGGATTGAGGAATACAGTTGGGCCCAATGGAGGGCTAAAGGACCAGATATCAGAGTGAAATACATGGACATTTGAAGGCAGGTATTGTCCATGGTGCTGATATGTGGTCACCATTTGTAGACGGTATATAATTCCTGCCATACTTGATGATAATTAGGGGTGCAGAGCAATGCATGCTGCGGGATGCCATTGAATGTTTACTAAAAAGGTTAAGTGTAACTGGCAACATGGTATTACCTAATTGGGACTTGTGACGGAATGTGTGTTATTTATGTTTATGACATACAGTAGTACCTTCGTGAGTTGACACTGTGCCCAAAAGGGGGCCCAAAATCAAGTGGATATATCATATCAGATGCCCAAGGAGGGCCCATTAGACAGCGAAAGGGCCTGAAAGTGAAGAGAAATATGTGCATGCATGAAAGCAGACAGTGTCTACAGTAACCATATATGGATTTCAGTTGTAGCTGGTTTATAATTTCTGCAATTTTGGTGACAGGTTGAGGCTTGGAGCTGCAGGTGTTGCAAGATTTCCTTGACGTTTGTCAAAAAGGGCAGGTCCTACTGGCAATCTAGGTTGACCTAATCTACAGTAGTAGCCACAGACAGTGCCAGCTATTTCCAGATATTTCACAAAATTTCTAAAGAGTTTCTCTCTGCTGCCCCTACTGTGGAAATAGAGAAAGCATGAGATATTTCTGGAAATATCACAGAAATTTTGGGAAATAGCTGGCAGTGTCTGTGGCTACTACTGTAGGTCCAGCAGTTGAATTCCTTCCATCTTTGTCTATGTTATAGTACTTTTGTAAGTTGGTAATGAGCCTGCAAAGGGGCATGAAACTATGGCCCAATCCTGTCTTCAGTTGGAGCACAGAGGCAGTTTGTTCTATGGGGAAGTGCAGCTAGCCCTGTCAGTACAGTGTACTTGGTCTTATTTTGCTGTTGTACTTTTTAGGTAAGTGGACCTCTGGAAGAAGGTCACCATGAGCCTTCTTATACTTTATATTGAAATGCTAATGAAACTTTTAACCTTTTAAAGCTAAAATTGATGACTCTGGAAATAATTTTAGGAATGAGAATTTTTGTATCAAGTATATGGACTTTTTCATATTCACAACATTTATTACAAAGAAATTGTAAATGTTAGACTAATTGATGCGATTTGTATATTTTAATGAGATTTGTATTGGACCATTGTATGTTTGTGTGTTTTGTAAAGGCTTTTTCTGATCAAATAAACTTCTTTGACTTTGACTAAAACGACCTCGACTAACTCTGTGCTATGCAGCTCTTCATCTCCTCCTAAAATTATTCATAGCTGATCAGTGTACTGTCCTAGAACACTCCATGCACTAACCAGCCCAAACACTTAACACCAAGCTGAGACACTCTGAACCCAGCTCTGCACCACCCTCAGGGAGGGGGGGAGGAGAGCACTGAGTGTATTGGTATCGGTAGCAGAGACCAAGTCATTCCCTGTCCAGCAGGATCTAAATTAACCAGGACACCTAAAAAATAATGAACAAATAAAGTAATTTAAAAATGTAAAAAAAAATCCTCTACAGGACTATTTAAGAAAGTTTCAGTTTAGTTCCATCTGTAATTTATAATAAAGTATTGAACCAAGAGAAACTTAGCAGTTGTGCTTGCCTGCTGGAGCAGCAGTAAAGCTACCACTCATGATGCTGGTGACCTGGGTAGAGGAATGAGTCTGGACCATCAGAGGGCTGGCCAGGGAGAGGAGAAGTGAGTGTCTCAGAGGATGTTTTCCTCTTCTGGGGAGGGAGTCCTTATGCCGCTGCTGCAAGACTGCCACCTGGGTAGCCACAGGTGACAATGCAGTTAGGCAGGTGCTGCAGGGGGAAGATGTTGGTCAGAGCTCATGGAATAAGCATGCTTGTGTGCATCCAGATGAGCTCCATTGTGTGTTGATGTCCTGTGGGTAGGGCATACAGGGGAAATAGCTCTGAGCATCATAATCAGCTGGCACATTTGGGCCCTGACCCTGGCCACTGCCCACTAGGATGCTACCCTGAGATCCTCTGCCCTTGTAGCTCTGGAGAGGGCAGAGGGTTGGTTCTGGCTTGGCCAGACCCTGCCATGAGGGGGTAAGCTTATGGGGTTGAAAGTCCCATAGGTAAGTGGCAGCGATGTCGGGGGATGGGTCTGACCAGTAGGGTGGTCAAGCAGAAGGCAAAAATTATAAATAAGTAAAAAAACACTTTTAGCAGTTAAAAGCAATAAAGCAATGAACACTTTCAAAGATACAGATCCTGCTGGTAGTCTGCTGAGCTTGATGCATTTAAGTCCAGCCTGTCTGAATTAACTGGTCCCATTTGGTTTTTTTCACAAGTGATTTTGTGTGAATAATTGGATAACATTAATTGTCTTGATTACACCAATTACTAGAAAATTCTCCCCTTTCATACAACTTAAAGTAATTCTTTTGGACCCAGTGCATGTAACCCACCATGCATCTCACACTATTAAATGTCTATGTGTCTGGTGATCTAATAAGGCAGCAATATTTGTCTGTGGGCAAACAGTTTCATGCTATATACAGTACACAGTATATAGTTAGGTCTTATTGTCGATGGAAATCTGTGGCTTCCCAAATCTTGTAGGACAGTTCAAAGGTCAAAAAAGTTGTTGTACAATCATTCTAATGACACATTGATAGTACAACAACTATTCAGCCTTTGTCGTGCCTCCTAATTGGCTCACTTGACTGGCTATAACATAAAAAAAAACTAAACACATGGAGGCGCGAATAAGTGAGTGCCAATCACGGATCCTCCTACTTTTGTCACGAAGAGCCTCAAATGGCTTGTGTCAGAAAAAATTGTTATTTTTTAATCATTTAAAGAAAAATAAGCACTACAACTAACAGAGAGCAAATGAGAACAAGGAAAACCCAGTGCCAGCGGGGGCAGTGAGAAACGAAGTGAGTGGCAGCAGGGAGAACTGGGAACAGGAACACGAGATATCACAAAGGTAAACATCAACCTAAAAAAAAAATGCACAACAAAATCGACAATAAGACCCAACCATATACTATTTAAAACAGTGGATGTGTGATCATCCACAACTAAGGCTGTGTTTACATCTCCGTAGTTGATGACATCAGCGAGACCTCTCGAGCTTCACTCTCAAGGTCTCTATGATGTCATCAACTGCCTAGATGGAAACATAGCCTTGTTGTGAATGGTCACCCATCCACTATTCTATATATTCATTTTTTGCAACAATGAATGTCTGACATCCTTAGATTCCTATTCAGTATATTTCAATTTCCTCAGATATTTAAAAAAAAATAATGTTTATACATATTTTCATTAGTGACTCAAGTCATTACAGATGGCCACCACTCACAATATTAAAGGGAAACAGTGGAAAAGGCACAGCTTTACCCAGGCACTACAAAAATGCCTGATGAGTGCATTCAGGCAGTAACATTTATTTAACAAATTACTCCAACTGATTTTTTAGTGATTTAAGCAGTGGCCTTCAACTTTCACTTTCTATTGCTGGCAGCCACCATTTCATGAGTAGCAGAGAGCTTTCCGAGCTCAGTTTATGCTAATATGTCCTGCCAACCAATAGCTGAGGTGAAACAGGCATATTAGCATATAGTGAGCTCAGGAAGCTCACTGCTGCTCATGAAATGGCTGCTGCCAGCAACAGGAAGTGAAAGTTGTGGGTAGCTGTTCTAAATCATTAAATAAAGTTGTTACTGTCTGAAAGCACTAACTGAGAGTTTCTGCAGTGTCTGAGGAAAGCTTTGTCTTTTCCATTATTTCCCTTTAAACAAATCTCTTCCCTTGAGAGTATCTTCTATCTTTAAATATTGGATTGATACTGGCTGAAGTATGATAGTGCTAGTGCATGTTTCTGAGGGTAAATAGCATATCACCACATCAAGATGTTTAATGTTTTTGTGGAGGCATTGCATAGGGAAGAAGAACATTTAGTATCTCAGTTCAAAAATAAAGGGAAAAGAAATATTGATATAGTGATTTTTTTTGCAAGAAATGCAATATCACAAAAAAAAATGAGTAACAAGTACTGCTGCTTTATCTATTTGTCCTATGAAGTACAACACTTTATTAAGTGTTCTTGAAACAGTTTTAGAGTATGCAAAACACCGGGAATGCATCCATTCTTTCTTTTTCCATTGAGATATGCTAGCCTGATATGCACATGACAATTTACTTTTTTCTTATGAAAGTTATTTTATTAGTTTTTTTTCAGTTTATTGTTCTGTAGAGAATAAGGTTTTACCAGCATGTTACAAGGTTAAAATGGAATGTAGAACAGCTGGAATACCATTGTGAAAATGAATGTAGTCATGACTTCTTGGGGGTACAAATAAGGGTAATGGAATTATTATGACAGAAGACAGCCCATAAAAGATCAACCCCCCTAACAGAAGTTTAGTTTCTAAACCATAGAGAATAAGTAAGTTTAATTCAGACCTGGAAACCCCTACTGTCATGATCACACATAAAATTAAAGTACCACAACTACTGAAAGGTACCAAACTGAACTTTGTAAAATAATAGTATTAATGGCAGGTGGTTCTATTACCACTATTGAGCTTGATGGTCAGTTATACAGCACTGTCCCCCCACCCACACATGCACGAGTCCCTGCCCTTACCACAGTCCTGTCCTTCACTGCCATAGCAACACTTATTATCCGGTAGGGTCTTATGGGAATACTACAGTTCCAAACTGTTTGAATGCAAAATCATTCCATTACACCTGGGTACAGCACACAAATTAGTTTAACTATTCACACATATCACTTTATGTATTTCCCAGTCCTATCAATTACAGTCATTTCCACTTGTATGCATATGGTTAGGACAGTAATAATCTGTGCAAACAAGGAAAGTGGTGCACAAACAGAGTTTCTGAAATGGGAAATGATAAGGTCACTAAATGTTGGCTAAGTAACCTTTTTTAATTTCTGTTTGGTAAAAAGGGAGTTTGTAGTTTAAAACACTTGATTTAAAAGCATGTGACATACAACAATACAAAGAAGCCCATTTCCATTAAACTTAGTTTCCTAACACAAAGGTTCAGTTGGCACATCCGGGAAGTTAGTATAGTGTTTGGTTTGAGCAGCAACACTCCATTTTTATCCCATATCCATGTGTCTGGGAATCAACATTCATAATTTTATTTTTGTACTGCAGTACACCTACAGTACTGTGTATGACACTGCTGGGGAGGGAGTGCTTTGGTGAGGCATTATACTGGGGGCACTGCTGTATGCCTGAATAGCTTTCTGGATGATAGCAATAGAGCCTCCCTACATTCATACAATCAAGTAACACTTCATAACATTTATTTTGATTCCTTTCAGTACCTTTGGTACTTGAATTTTTAATTTTAAACTCATAAAATGTGCAGGTTGTGGGCACAATCATAGAAATATAGAAATGTAGATTTTGTCAGCAGAACAGAAGCACTGGCTCAACCAGTCTGCCAAAAGATAGGTCCATACAAGATTGAGTGATAGGGAGCTTCCATTAGTCTTTTATCTGTTGGATTTTTCCTACAAAAATATGAGTTTGCTTTTTTTAACCTTTACTGTTTTGGAGTTAACTTACTGTAGTCTGGCTGTTCAGGAATAGTTACTGTTTCTCACTTTCCATATCTGTTAGAATAAATGGGCTGATTTTTTTTTTCTAAAAACAAGGCAAACAGTGACATTTATAAACAGCACACAATGGATAGTGTTCATAAAAATGATAGTGTTATTGTGTTGTGTGTAAATGAACATACTAGTTCTCTCTCTCTCTCTCTTTCTCTCTCTCCCATAGTTTTAACTGCATGATCAATGGTGGTGGTGTAGATGAAAACATCGAACCAGGTGAGTGCATCAATAGTCTGCTTCACAGAGACTAATAAATTTAAATGAAAATTTGTGTCTTCAAGGATAAATATAAAATGGAAATTTTATTTGCTTCAGAAGCATGGATACTCCATCAATTTAGCTGGATCAAACAAAAAATATAAAAAAGAAAGACAACGTGTAAATGGATGTTTTTTTTTTCCATAAAAACACTATAAAGAAATAAAAAAAAATAAGACATTGCATATAATGTTATTTATTTTTTTCTTAAAGGTTGATTCCTTGTGCATAATTTTTAATGAAAATATAAAGAAATGACATCAATTAAAAAGTAAGTACAGTTAAAGGGACACTGTCAACAGCCTTAGGCCTCAAAGTATCCCTAATTAAAAAAAATCATGCTATGACTATTCACATGATATACACACTGTTGATGTAGTTGGTTATTTGATTACAATTCATTCTTTTTGTTAAAAAGTGAAAAACAGTCCACCCACCATACTGGTGCTACCACAAAAGCACATGTTTGTTTACCTTCTTTGATCAACTTCCACTGCATCTTTCCTGGAATTAGGAACACCACCAACACAGTCTAGAAACTCATCATACAGTGATAGGGATAGACAGGTAGTGAAATATTCTACTCCAAACAATACCTAACTATATGGGTACTTCCAAACAACCAAACATTGCTCTAAAAATACCCTAATACAAAACAGATAGTTAATAACGGTAGGGTAGTTACTACCCTGAATTTTTTACTACCCTACTATCCTGACCTTTAACTGCACTACCCTACACTGTTATATTAATTGTGAAAGAGTAGCCAGCATCCATGACAGATATTACCAAGGCATTTTGTCTATAAGGTCCTTGTGAGATAACATAGCATTTCATTGTTCATTTTACATAGCCAGAGCCATCCCAATTTCTACCTACCTGTACCAACCCTATTTAAAACAGAGGTTATTCATGTTCTTCATCTCTTCTCAGCTGGTAAAGAGTTAACAGTTTTTGTTAGAAAAGACAAAAACAAATACTACAATGCTTGGTGTGTCCTGCTTGCAGGGAGATCAGTATTCCAAAATTTGTAAGTTGGAGGACAAATTGTAAGTTGTAAGGACAGGGTTTCTGAAACTTATAAATGTTGGAACACTGAGCTCCCTGCAAACAGTAAACACCAAACATTGCTACATTTGTGTTGTCTGTCTTTTCTGATGGAAAATGGTTAACACTTTACCAGTTGAAACAAGAATGAGAAACACTAGTAAATCCTATTTTTAAAACTTAGATTCTATTACATTTTCACTATATAACAACACATCAACAACAACCATATACATTATGTGTATTTAAAGAACCTTTTTGCATTCCACTTGGAAGAGTATTGATAATGTTGTAATCAGATTGAGTAATCAAGGTGGGTAATATAAACTGACTCTAACCAATTACATTACTAAATCAGGTAGGATAGACTATTACCTGAACTTAAAATAGGCAGATACCTGAGCTACCCTATCCAACTACGTATCGAGTAGCCCAAGCCTAATAATTTTATGAAATATTTTTTTTACCTAGTACCATAATAGATCAGACAGTAATTTTCAATTTATAGTGTTTAAATTATCATGTGTTTTTTTTCCAAGATAGCATGGCAAGTCCATGGCAAGCAATACTGCATGGGTGAAAACAGCACAGACAGCACCACGCAAGTCAACACAGCACCACGGAATACCACCTGATAAAAAATTGGTGAGTTTATATATTTCACTGGAGTGGTTGTCCATGGCAGCATGGTGTTGTAATAGTAAATCTACACTCACCACTGATCTGTGCGCATTTTTTACCAGGTATGGTATTGACCTGCATGGTGCTGTCCATGCTCTCCTGTCTGCACAGTATTGCATTTTTTTTTTTTTTTTTTAGTCTTTGGTAACTTGGTAAAGCCCACTAAGCACAAGTGCCTGTTTTAAGGGGTGACCTTGGAGCACTGGGCAGTTAAGTGACTTGTTCAGAGTCACACGGTATGCAAGTAGAGGTTGTGAGAATCAAACTCAGGTCTGGACATGTGATGACATGATGTGGCACCCTTTTTCAATATGTTGACTGCTAACTTATTTTGTGAAATAGAATTTTTGAAAACAAAGTGAAGAAATATTGCTACTTACTAATATGGATTTTATGACTTTCCCATCCACTGTGGGCTATACACAATGTTGTAGCTGTAAATATAATTGGATCCAAATGCATTAACATATAACAGGGTATATTTCTACTTTTATCTTTAAAATAGCTGAAATAACATTGCATGTGTTTTGACCATAATGAGATGGCTAGAAATACATTTTTTTCAGATAGATATTTCTCTCTTTGGTCCGCTTGGGCAGACTCATGAGTCCTGGCCACACCTCCTCCACCTGGCATGCTGCCTCAACCTTGACTGGGACCCTGAGACCCCTTTAGATTATCCCTGTGGCAGTGCTACTGGGACAGGCCATCATTCCATAACCCATAGATACATACATATCCAGTACTAGGGGTTCCTGGTTGTGTAGCAGCATGGGGCAGAGGGCTGTCAGGCCAGTGGGCAGGACTTCATAGCGTCCAAGCCAACCACTTTCCATTTTCTCCCCTGGCCATGGTGATATGGGCTGTGCATACAAGTAGAGGCATGCATGCATCCTGGAAATACAGCTCCCCCTTCCTCAAACTCTCATCTGTTGCTTGTGAATAAGCACTACTACCAGGCCACCATGTAGTGACAGCCAAGAGCCTAGTTAACCCACCAACCCAATCAGAGAGAGAGGGAGCTACTTGGTGGCAGCCCAATATACCTTCAGCACCCTCCACTCAAACCTCTAGTGACCAAAGCTCATTCATGAATTCAGGTCACTGACATGGTAAGAGGTAAGGCGAACACTGCTTCAGCCCTCTATGCCACCAGTCTGGTTATGACAAGGAATACATAATGAATACTGTGCTCAACTACTTTTTTAGTACTGCAGTGGGTGGAGCCCTGCAGACTTCCTGTGATTTAAAAAGGGAGACTTTTCTGACTGAATAACAGTGTGGAGTTTCCTCAAGGTCACTTCCACCTCCATGAAGCAATCCGCTCTCTCCAGTAGCACACCACTGCACTATTTTTCTTCAGTCATCGATCACGGCACAACTCTGCCCAGTCTGCCATGTCTAAGATGGATGCCAAACTCTACTGTGAATACACAGGAAGCCATGCATGTGAAATACAAGTTAGCAGCCATTTTTGACATGTCAAACTGTGCTGTGTTCTGCCATGACCACCGCAGATGAGACTGACTTGTTTTGCTTTTATTATATATACATATATATATATATATATATCTATATATATACTATATATATATATATATATATATGTGTACATATATATATATATATATATATATATCTATACTTTCCTTCCACCACCAGACCCTCCCAGCACATAACACCTACCAGAAAAATAACAGTGACACTGGGGGTGCCCAATCCCTCAGTGTTGTGATCAGAATATCTCATGTCCTTTTCCTGGGAGGGGCACCCTGTCCACTACACTGCATTTGCGTTTGCTATATATATATATATATATATATATATATATATATATATATATATATATATATTTATATATATATTTATATATATATTTTGTCTCCCCACCATATCCTCCGTCTCTGTACCCACCACACTAGCACACACCTCCAGAAGCATAACATTGACACCAGGTGCCCAATTCCCCCAATATCATGATCACAATGTTTCCATCCATTTTTTTAACTCTGTAAAATGAAAAATGTCCATTGATATCTTTTGCTGCCATTACTGTCCCCCCACCCGACCATCCCACTCAGTACCCAGCACCCACACCTTACAAATCAGAATCCCAATGAGTAATCATCTCTGGACTGCAGACACATCATCACTCATCAAGGCTGGAGCACAAATGGAAGAAACAGTTATGCGGTTCAATGTATTTAATAGTGTTTTAAACTTAGTGGCATAACTTTGCCATTGCTGCATGTTTTTGGCCCAAATAGTCAACACACCTTTTTTGGGACACCACCTAATGAAGAATTGCACTGACATTAGACAAATCTGTCCTGACCAGTGATTTCATGATACCTGCATGATTTTACCTTTTGAGCAAGAGTTGAACATTTTCTTTGCCTATGTTCATGATGTGGGGTCATAAGAAGGCTATGTAGAAAATTTGGTGTAAAAATATTAAAAACAAACAAAGTTATGAGCCTACATTGAAGTTTGTGAATACAGGTTTGTAACTTTGATAAATTTCAATGTTTTTACTCCAGATTCACAATATAGCCATATCTTTACAGCACCTCATGAATGTGACAACTGTCATTTTTCAACTCATGACCAAAATGTGTTTTTTGTGACCCAAAAGGTGATTTTGCAGTTTCTGCATGAAATAACCTTTTGTATAGGAGAGGAACATTTTCTCTGCCCTTCTTCATTAGACACGATCATAACAAGGCTATGTAGAAAATTTGGTGTAAAAATATATAAACAAAAACAAATTTATGAGCCTACATTACAATTTGAGAATGCAGGCTTGTAACTTTGGTAATTTTCAATATTTTTACCCCAAATTCCTTGGCTGCAGCCCTTTTGGCTCTGACCAGAGTTTGTTTACATTTGCAGTGATATACCTGTACCCCAAGTCTGTACATATGAACACATTGCATACATGTTTAAACCCATATCTACTGGGACCACTGCTAAGAAAAATATAAGGGAAGCATATTTTGCATAAAACTATAATACAATAGCTTAAAAAAATCACATTATAAAATAAACATATTGTAACTCACCCACTGTTCAGTGTAAATGTAATGATATGGAGAAATAGAAACATTGAAACAAATATATTGATGGCAGAAAAGGACTGCTTGGCCCACCTAGTCTACCCATTTTCCCTAAATACTATAACACCATTAATCCTACTTGATCTTTGGCTTTAACCCCCATTTCCTTAGCTCTAGGGTTCCATTATGCCTATACCATGCATTCTTTATTCATATACATTTTCTCCTCCTCATCTTCCCCTGACTGTCCCCTTCAGACCAACCCTCCCCAGCCCTGTCACTCTGGCATCTCTAGGACATACCTTCTGCCTGCACCCTCTGCCAGAGGACTATGGTTGTGCCTAGTCACTGGATGTGGAGCCTGCAGAGGGCCAGTCATCACTCGCAGCTTGGGGGGTCCTCCATTTTCTCCCATCCCATCCCCATTGCTAGGGTGCACATGCCAGGAGTGCATATGTGGAGGTGTATACATGCCTGTGGAAGTCCCACAGTACCCTCCCTTCCTTGGCACCTGCAATCCAATACCACCTGCAGGCCTCCACCTGGGGGCAGACATTCACTGGGAGCACTGATCCTCCCTCTGCAGGAGAGGAGCCTTGGGACAATTGATCCTCTCCCTCCTCAGCCCATCCCCAGTGGTCCACTCGCACAGTGAACATGGGTCACTGTCATGGCAGGAGGTAAGGCCTAGATGCTTCAACCCTCCACACAACTGGGCTGGCCTTATCCCATACATTTTTATGTTGGCGCACTTGCACAGCCAACATCTTGCAGCAGTGGAGATTTGGAGGCTCGGTCATTGCTGGGTGAATGCAGGACATGTATCAGTAGATGCGTCCCTCATTCCCCAATCAGCCTGCATGCTGGTGCCACACCATACATACTAATGTGGTAGCACATCTAAGGAAAGGTCCTCTGCAATCCGAGC
Source organism: Neoceratodus forsteri (assembly GCA_016271365.2). Taxonomy (NCBI): domain Eukaryota; kingdom Metazoa; phylum Chordata; order Ceratodontiformes; family Ceratodontidae; genus Neoceratodus; species Neoceratodus forsteri. Next base: position 573,751,914 of record CM057449.1, on the reverse strand, counting down.
AAAGCTCGTCAGATGCGGCAGACCTCCCGACATGCTCGGCCACATTGTATGCATGGTGAGCGGCCGCCCAACTGCCAACTTCAGGGGTGCCCAATCCCCCTGCTGGCTTGATGTGGCCCCAATGTGTGTGCCAATGGAGGAATCTGCTCCCCATCTCAATCAATCAATCAATCAATCAAAATCTTTATTTATTCAGGCGAACATCATTGAGCATAGCTCATTTACAAGATGGACCTGATTGGTCATAAGCAACAAAAGGGTATAAACTCACATATATACAAATATAGAATGAGTACAATAACAAAGACTTTTTTAAGAATAAACAAGAAAGAATGAGCAAATAAAATAATATGCACGTATATACAAGGCAATTAAACAGTGGTAATGGGCACTAGGGCAAATATAGAAAAAAAGAAAGGAGTAGGGGTTTAGGAGGTAGATACTATCGAAGTTAATGGATGAATGCCTGAACAGATAAGGGAGGGGGAATCTAATGGGGCAGGGTGAAAAGGGGTCTGAAGGGGCTAGGAATTGTGGAAGCAGTTGCATATCTCTGGGAAAAGATTTAGGTACAGCTTTTTGAAGGAGGCTGCAGGAATGAAAGTGCTCAGCTTCAGGGTCTTTTGTAGAGAGTTCCAGATGTGTGCTAGAAAGTAGTTGATTGCAGCCCTTCCATGTTGGGTACATACCTTTGGTAAATTCAGCATGATGAGGTTATTGCTTCTTAGGGCATATGGCCTTGGAGTAACAAGAGAGAAGCAATCTGAAATGTAGGATGGTAGTTTATTTGTCAGAGCTTTGTATATCCAAAGAGCAGCATTTTTGTTCCTTCTGTGATGTAGGGATGTCCAGCCAACTGCAGCATAGAGATAACAGTGGTGGGTGCTGAAAGGAAGGTTAGTGATGAACCTTAGAGATCTATGGTACAGTGTATCCAGTTTATTTAGGTAGGACACGGAGCAGTGGCCATATAGGAAGTCTGCGTAATCAAGGAGGGATATAAATGAAGCCTGGATTAATCTCTGCTTAGATTCTCTGTTTAGAAAATGTTTGATCCTGAAGAATAGACCAAGCCTTTGCCTGAGTTTTTTCAGGAGCTCTTCAATGTGCTGGGTGAAAACAAGCCTGTTGTCAATCCAAACCCCCAGATATTTGAATTTATCTACATATTCAAGGCTCTCACCAAGGATGGTAGAAAGTTGGGGAAGAATGTTCGGTGAGTAAGTTTTGGTGGAGAGGAACATAGCTTTAGTCTTCTTGGCATTTAATAGAAGCTTCTTTTCAAGTAATTTGTGTTGCAATAAGGAGAATTCAGATTGTAGTAGATCATAGGCCTTTTTGGTGATGGATTGCTTACATAAAGGACAGTATCATCTGCAAAAGGTGAACATTAGAATTTGTGAGGCCTGAGTCAATGTTATTGATGTAGATGGCAAAGAGGATAGGGCCAAGATGGAGCCTTGAGGAACTCCTCTTAAGAGTGGTTTTGAGGAAGAAAGGTTGCCTTCACTTTTACCTGCTGCACCCTACCAGAGAGTAGCATTTGAACCATTTGAGAGATAGGGTCAAGACCTAGGGAATGCAGTGAGGAGATTAGAAGATCATGATCCACAGTATCAGATGCTTTACTTAAATCCAGAAATACAGCACAGATATTATTTTTTATCTAGTTCAGTCTGCCAGTAATTTGTAACTTTTGCTAAGGCAGAAATGGTGCTGTGCATGGCTCTAAACCCAGATTGAGCAGGGTTAAGGAGGTTGTTAGCATTGAGGTAGTCATTTAGTTGGATGCTTACTAGTTTCTCTAACATTTTGGACAGCACTGGAAGGATGGAAATAGGCCTGTAGTTGTTGAGATCCATGGGGTCCCCTGCTTTAAGGAGGGGAAACACTTGTGCTGTCTTCCATAAAGAAGGAATAGAGCCAGTAGATAAGGACAGGTTGAAGAGGTGAGTTAGGGGGGCTGCAATGGCATGCAGTGCAGTTTTTAAAAAGAAAGGGTCCAGAGAGTCTGCACCAGCGCTTTTAGTTGTATCCAGGCTGAGCAATAGGTCTTCTACTTGTTTTAATAAAATTGGCTTGAAAGAAAATGTAGAGGTAGCCTTCTGAGCTTCAGTAGAATGGAGAGTAAGTTGGGAGCATCTGCATAAAGCACTCCCCTCCCCATTTGTTATATGCTGAGGGGGGTACCCAATCCCCCTTGGCTCTCCTCCCCACTTTCCTTGTGTGCTGACAGGGATGCCCAATCCCCGTCAGCATAAATCAACCTCCCCCTTTTGCTGTGTGCTGATGAGGGTGTCCAATCCCCTGTCGGCTGCAGCAACCCCCCCCAAACAGTTTGGCGGCATGCTGGGAACCCACCCCAGTGTGCCAAATCCCCTGAGGAAAAAAAAACTGTCCCGCAATGTATTTTGTTTTTTTTCATCCTGTAACACAAAAACAGTCCCTTGTAGTATCCCTACCTACCACCTGCACCCACCCACTGTGCACCCTACCTCCCCACACACACCCTCACCACATACTTACCTCCAGAGTCTGGCACAGCAATTTTCGGTGGACTGGGAACATGTCTGCACTCTTCAAAGCCTACCGTGAACTGAGGGAATGCCATAAGATGTATAATGGAATAAACAGGGTTTTTTCAACTTTGATGCATATCTCAGGCATTTTTTGGAATTTTGGCACCAAATTTTTAACATGGGGTTTTTGGGACCCCTCCTCATGAATTCTTGCACTGTCATAGCGTTATTCTGTCCTGAAAGGTGATTTCACAGTCACTGCATGGAATCACCTTTTCAGAGTGAGGAATTAAATGACAGTGCCAGTGTTCATGAGGGGGGCTCTCAAAAAGCCTATGTTGCAAATTTGGTGGGAAAAATCCAAAAATGAATGTTTTATGAGAGTTCGTTGTGCAGTTACTATGCATGCTTGTAACTTAGCGGATTTGCAATATTTTCACACCACATGTTCAGCATTGGCATTTTTCCACACCTTCTTGTGAACCGTAAAGCTATCATTTTTCACATCCTGCCTGAAATGTGTTTTCGCACTCCCGGGGCAGAATAGCATGGTCGATGTGGGAAATCAGTGCTCGGGACAAATTATGAAAATGACAGTTGCACTATTCATGAGCAGAGGTCCTAAAACGCCTATGCTGAAGATTTGGTGATGATACTCCTTAACATGACTTTATTACAAGCTTACATTGCACAGTTTGCATGCACGCTCATAAGTTAGCACATTTATATTGTCACTCCAGATTTTCAACATTGCCATGGCTCTGTATCTCCTTATGAATAGTACAGCTGTCATTTTTCACATCCTGACCAAAATGTGTTTTAGCAGTTCTGGAGCAGAATAGCAGAGTCACTGTGGAAAGTCCATGTTCGAGACACATTATGATGATGACAGTGACACTGTTCATTAACAGAGGTCCTAAAATGCCTATATTAAAAATTTGGGGCCAAAAGTCCATAAAATTAGTGTTTTACAAGCGTGTTTTGTGCAGTTTGCATGCACGCTCATGACTTCGTGCGTTTGTAATATTTTCACTTCACATATTCAAAACTGGCATTTTCCCACACCTCCTTATGAACAGTACAACTGTCATTTTACATATCCTGGCTGAAATGCGTTTTCACACATCCAGCGCAGAATTGTCCGGTCATTGTGCGAAATCAGTTTTTGGGGCAGTTTGAGGAAATGACAATGACACTATTCATGAGCAGAGGTCCTAAAATGCCTATGTTGAAAATTTGGTGCCGAAAGTCCATAAAATGACTATGCTGAAAGCGTGCATTGCACAGTTTCCACACAGCCCTGTAACTTTGTACATTTGCAATATTTTCATGCCAGATTTTCACCACTGGCATTTGTACAGCTGCCATTTTTCACAGCCTGCCCAAAACGCATTCCTGCAACTGTGGTGCACAATTGCATGCTTGCTGTGGGAAATCACCTTCTGGGACACATTAACAAAATCACAGCACCACTATTCATGAGAGGAGGTCCCAAAATACCTATGTTGAAAATGTGCCTAAAAAACTCCCACAGATAATTGGGTTGTGGACGTCTGCTGCGCAGTTTGTATGCATGTTCATTGCTTCACCAGTATTTCATATTGTCACTCCAGATTTTCAACGTTGCCATTTTGTACGCCTCCTCATGAACAATACAGTTGTCATTCTCCACATCCTGTCCAAAACTGTGTTTTCATCCCTCTGTCACCAAATGCCACAGCCACTGTGCAAAACCACCTTTCAGCTAACAAAGTGATCGTGCCACTTTTCATGAGGTGGCCTGACAAGCAACCCATGTTGAAAATGTAAAGTGAAACTACCACTATACGCCTACGGTGTTAGGGCTTCCAACTGTAGCACCCCAGCTGGTACAGACTGACAGGCATCAGGGCTGTGACTTGGGATCATCGGATGTAATGCTCACACCATTCTGCCCCCATGTCCACCCTTCAGCCACTGACAGACATCATGGTGTGTCTTGCACTGTTCAGCCACAAACTTCACCCCATGCTCCTATACTGCACCCACATCAGTGTATTTCCTTATGGAATGGGGTAAGTATAATGCCCAAAGACCCCACAGCACACCATGACACTTGTCAGTATCTGCAGGGTAGGGTGAGGTACAATGGCATGAGCATTATAGATGATGATCCAAAGTCACACCCCAATGCCTGTCACTCTCTACAAGGTGGGGGTGGGGTTGTCGTCATTTCAATACTTCACTGCCATTCCTATTATGAGTCTGTAGCTCTGCCACTGCCAATGCCAGTGTGACAACATTTGGCATTGACAAATGCTTGTTTAAGCCTGCTACCATCTTTTCCCCCACCACCTCCACTGGGAGACCGTTTCAAGCATTCACTACTCTTTCTGTGAAGAAGTACTTCCTCACATCTCCCCTGAGTTTCCCCCTCCAGCATCATAGTGTGTCCTCTTGTTCTTGAGCATTTTTGTGTATGAAAAATGCTTCCCTCATGAACTATTTTTTATACCTGTGAGGTGTTTGAATGTTTCTATCATATCCCCCTACCTCCTTTCCTCCAAGAGTGTACATATTGAGGTCCTCCACTGTCTCTCATCATAGGGCTTGTGATGCAGACCCTGCACCATTTTAGTTGCTATCCTCTGGACCACCTCTACCCTGTCCTATGTACTTCCAGAGATGGTGTTTCCAGAACTGGACACAGTACTCTAGCTGAGGTCTCACCAGTGATCTATACAACGGTAACATCACCTCTCTCTTCTTCTGCTGGTGATACCCTTCCCTATGTAGCCTAGCATCCCACTAGCTCTCCTCACTGTCTTGTCACACTGTCTGGTCACCTTTAGGTCATCAGATATGATTACTCTCAGGTCCCAAATATTAATTCTTTCTATTCTAGAACACTGAGTGAATACGTTATGTTGCTCCAACACTGGACAGTTTTCATGTTTTTCATAGGTTAGAAACTGCAATTATACTTAATTTGGGGCTTCACAAAGATATAGGGTGTGTGCTAGAAGATGGGTAGGATAGGGCATTCACTCTAATTGACTTTGGGAAGATATGGGTTTGAGGAGGTGAGTAGTGTGTTCTAAGTGACATGACAAGTGCTGGGGAAGATAATTGAGGTATATTTTGTATTATAATAAACTTCACTGGGACTGTGGGTTGGAGGAAGGAGGTGGGTGCTAGAGTAAGGGGCAGTGGATATTTTGCATTTCTAAAGGCCTGGATGTAAGAGGGGGTGAGAACCATAATAAACACTTGTTTTGTAGAGTAAGGGTGAATTAAACATTAAACTACAGTATAAAAACAGGCATTTGTCAATGCCAAATGTTGTTGCACTGGCATTGGCTTTGGTAGTGGAGTGTGGAAACACATTTTGGGCAGGATGTGAAAAATGAGAGCTGTACTATTCATCAGGAGGTATTAAAAAATGGCAGTGTTGAAAATGTGGCATGTAAATATTGCAAATTTGCAAAATTACAAGGGTGCGTGGGAAATGCACATCGCACGCTTGTAACACAAACATTTTATGGACTTTAGGCATCACATTTTCAACATAGGCATTTTAGCATCTCTGCTCATTTAAAGTGTCACTGTCATTTCCTCAAACTGTCCCAAAAAGTGATTTCGCACAGTGACCGCACTATTCTGCGGCAGACGTGCGAAAACACATTTCGGGCAGGATATGTAAAATGACATCTGTACTGTTCATCAAGAGGTGTGGAAAAATGCCAGTGGTGAAAATCCAGGGTGAAAATATTACAAATGCACAACGTTACGAGCCTGCGTGCAAACTGCACAACGCATGCTCCTAACACAGTCATTTTATGGAGTATCATCACCAGATTTTTTAACATAGGCATTTTAGGACCTCTGCTCATGAACAGTGTCACTGTCACTTTCATAATCTGCCTCGAACACTGATTTCCCACAGCGACCTAGCTATTGTGCGCTGGAAGTGCGGAAACACATTTCAGCCAGGATGCGAAAAATGACAGCTTTACTGTTCACAAGGAGGTGAAGAAAAATGACAATGTTGAAAATCTGGCTTGAAAACATTGTGAATTTGCAAAGTTACGAGCGTGCGTAGCAACTGCGCAACGCACACTCGTAACACAGTCATTTTATGGGAGTATCGTCACCAAATTTTCAACATAGACATTTTATGACCTCTGCTCATGAACAGTGTCACTGTCATTTTCATAATCTGCCCCAAACACTGATTTCCCATAGCGACCACGCTATTGTGCACTGGAAGTGCGGAAACACATTTCAGCCAGGATGTGAAAAATGACAGCTCTACTGTTCACACAGAGGTATAGAAAAATGACAATGTTGAAAATCTGGTGTGAAAATATTGTGAATTTGTGAAATTACGAGCATGCGAAGCAACTGCACAATGCACGCTCATAAAGCAGGCATTTTTTTGATTTCTTCCACCAAATTTGCCACATAGGCTTTTTGAGAGCCCACCTCATGAACACTGCCAGTGTCCTTGTGTTAATCAGTCCTGAAAGGTGATTCCATGCAGTGACTGCAAAATCACCTTTAGGGACCGATTAATGTCATAACAGTGCCAGAATTCATGAGGAGAGGTACTAAAAACCCCATGTTTAAAATTTGGTGCAAAAATTCCAAAAAATGCCCAAGGTATGCATCAAAGTTGAAAAAAAACTATTTATTCCACTATACAACTTACCGGCATTTCCTCAATTCGCGGTCGGCTTTGAAGAGTGCAGACGTGTTCCTGGTCCACCAAAGATCATTTGGCCAAGCTACGGAAGTAAGTATGGGGTGAGTGGGGGTGTGGGGATGCAGGTTGCACAGTGGGTGGGTGTGGGTGGTGGGAGGCAGGGTAGGGAGACTACGAGGGACCGTTTTCTGTTTACAGGTGTAAAGAAAAAAACATTGCTGATGGTTTTCTTTTTCTATAGGTGTTTTTTTGGGGGGGATACAGTAGCCAATGGGGGCACCCCTATCAGCACATAGGGAGTGGGGGACACTAGCTGAGGGGGAATGGGCACCCCCTCAGCACAAAAGAAGGGGATAACATAATGCCAATGGGGAGTGGGTTCCCCCATCGGCACATTAAAGTGGGAAAGGGGGAACAGATGCCGACAGGGATTGGGCACCCCATTGGCAAACAACAAAAGTGGTGGGGCACATGAGCTGAGGGGGATTGGGTACCCCCTCAGCAAGCAAAACAGGATTGGGGACACATTATGCCGATGGGGAGTGGGCTCCCCCATCGGCACATACATGAGGGGCAGGTTAAGCTGACCCCGGGATTTTGGCACCCCCAAAGTCGGCAGTTTAGTGGCCACTGTGCAGCCATGTTTGTAGTTGGTGAAGCATGTAGGAAGGTCCACTGCATGTGACAAGCTTTGCTAGCATTGCAGCAGGCCTTTCCTTAGATGTGCTGGCCCTGGTGGTGTGGTGCCAGCATGCAGGCTGATTGGAGAATGAGGGACACACCTACTGGTGTGTGCCCTGCATTCTCCCAATAGCGACCGCTACTCCACATCTCCACTACCACAAGATGTTGGCTGCACAAGTGCACCAACATAAGAAGAACACTTCCCATAGTTTTCACTAGGAAAGTGCTACTTCACCTGGCAAAAACTACACATAGTGGCACTTTGCTGACATGTTTACCAGTGATGTGTCACCATGTGTACTCTTCATTGGTGATGCTGGGCTCTTTTCCAGTCAAAAAGTATGTCATGTGCAGTTGCAAGTGAAGAAAAATTTGAGACACATTAGGAAGTTCTTCACTTAGTGAAGTTCTCCAACTTCACCCTTCCTTCCTTCCTTCCTTCCTTCCTTCCTTCCTTTGCAGGACAATGAAGACAAAGCATAAGTGCTCCACTCCAGGGCAGTTTCTTTATTTTAAGATTTTAATAGACTCTAAATACTCTGAGGCCTGTAGGGAGTGGGGAGATTTTTTTCTTGAGGGTTGATAAGGTAGATGTTATGCCACTAATGGGGAGATATGTTTTATGAGTCTGAGGAGGTGAGTGGGTCATTGTTATTAGTGTTATGATGTGCCAGGCAGGTGAGATGAAGAGTCACTGAGGCTGACAAATAGTACTATAGTAACTATGAGAAATCAGACTTTGCCTGGATTGTGGAAGGGCCAGCAGGGAGAGCATGATACAGTGAGTGTACAGTGGAAATACTTATTTGAAAGGGTCTGAGTGGTGGGTAGGGATCTCAGTACTTCACTGTGGATCTTGGGTGGATTAATATTTTTTAAAGTGTTTATTTTAAAAAAACTCTGCTGTGCAAAATTGGGAACTTTGCTTCACTACACATAATGCAAAGTTCTCAACTTTTCACCACCATTGCCAGGCAAAGGTTTTTTCCTTTTTGCAGTTAGTCTTTTTATTGAGTGAGTTCAGTATTATTACATGAAAGGATCCTTATCAACACAAAAAGGGCACACTAGTGGTTTACAACATCACCACCAGAGTTACACTGTGCCATTAAGTTATAAACAAATACATTTATGATACAGAACTTGATGAAAAATGGTCAAAATGTCATAGCTACACAACATATGGAAGGCTATAGTGTAAATAACACAAAGGGGTGACTTACCCATCTCTTCTTGGACCAAAAGACACTGGAACATACTGTTACTTGATTTAAAGGTTAGTAGATTTACAGAGAAGGTTATGCTTCTTCATCTATTGTGTAGAAGATTGAGGGGGAAAACCAGTGGCTATCCACAGGGTTAGACTCAAGACATCTATAAGAAGAAATGAGGTACAGTTCAAAAAAACACATATCTTACATGACCAAATTGGAACTTCGGGGGGTCTAAGCTGATCTTTGGTGTTTCTAGTTGGCCTCCCTGCCTTACATGAGTCTAGGAAGTAAAGGTATGGGGTCCAGACAGTTTCATATTTGGGGGAGCTCCCAAGACATTCTGGTAAGGTTAGTCACCTTCTCCATGGCCTTGTACCACTCCTCCATTATTGGGACATCTGTTGTTCTCTAACGTTTCAGGATTAGCCTTTCCACCTCTACTGAGGCTTGTATGAGCCAAAGCATCTGGGGCTTATTCAGAGTGTGAGAATGAGGAGCAATGCCTAAAATCCATAAGGCAGGAGTTGCAGGGATATGCACCCCTAGGATTTGAGAGCAGTGGCCTATAACTGAGGACCATAGTGGAAATAATGGGGGAAATTTCCAAACTATATGCAGCAAGTCAGCTGCTGGTGCTCCACATCTCCAGCAGGTGTCAGCTGGAAGTAAGCCCATTGCTTTTAATTGAGTTGGAGTGCAATACTAAAGATGCATTATTTTGTTTTGGATAAGCAAACTCCTCTGGTTGGAACAGGCCTGGTTTACCCTCAACCAACCATTTTACCATTGCTGGTCCGTGATAGGGGAAGCCAGCTTGGTTACCCACTTAGTCTTGGCTGGGAGGGAGGGGTCTGGGGCACTGTCCCTCATTAATCCTTGTATGGTCCCTGCACTTCCCTTAGGGTGTGCAATCCATTCCTCTATTGGAATTGAGGATCTTACCCTTTTCCTACCATTGACACACACAGCACAGGTGCACTGCCTTTTTCCCCAGGAGGTGATGAGGTTTCTGATCTGAAGGTATCTCTAAAAGTCCATTTGTGATAAATCAAATTGGGATTTTAGCCCTTGGAAGGTGTCCATGGTATCTCCAGGAGTCTTGAGGTACCTTATATGTTCTATGTGTTTAGTCTGCCAATCAGGCTACTTAATAAGTTGAAGGTCAATGCAGATACTGAGGTTTAACCAGAGCTGAGTATATCTACCCAAGGAGATATAATGTTTGCTACAGAGCCATAATTTCTTCCAGGCAATGTGTGAGTTGTGAAGGGTATACCAGTGCTGCAACCCCATAGGTAGGGGGTGTGCCAAGAATACTGATGGGGAGGGACCTTTCAATAGGTCTCTTTCTATGGACATCCAGGCTGGAGGAGATGTTGAATGACCTATCTCCTTTAAGGACTTTGCCACAATAAAAGTTAAGGAGTATTGAGTGAAGTCTGGCAGATTCCAACCACCTCTTAGCTTCTGAGCCCTCAACTTCACCCTACTGTACCAAGGCCATGAGGCACCCCACAGGAATTTGCTAATTAGGCTGTTAAGCTTCTTGGCCCAGGTGTCAGGCATGAGTAGAGAGATGTGTGCTAATAGGTGATAGATCTTTGGGGCCATCAACATCTTAATCGCTGACATTTTCCTTTCCAGAGACAAGTGTAAATGTTCCCATCTAGCTATATCTTTACAAAGATTTTCTAACAATGGCCTAAAATTAATATCCACCAAGGATTGAAGATTAGGGGAGAACCTAATCCCCAGGTATTTAATGTCAGAATTTGCCCAGGCTAGGCCCAGGTTCCCCAACTTGGCCGGAGAGGTATGGGCATTCAAAGGCAGGATCTCTGATTTGGATACATTAATCCTCAGGCCTGAGAGTGCTCCAAAAATGTTAAGTGTTTCTAGGATGTGTGGGAGGCTACTGGGCAAGGCTTGAGTCACAATCAAATAATCATCTGCGTATAATTTAGTGGTGTATTGTTTATCCCCAATTCTGATACCTTGAATACTGGGGAGTGCTCTCAGGGATGCAGCTAGGGTTTCTATAGCCAGGATGAATAGCAGGGGGGACAGTGGGCATCCTTGTCTAGTCCCTATCTGCAGGTGCAAAGGGGCCTGAAAATTTCGGTTAGTAACTACCTTTGCCACCAGATTTGCATATAGTGTTTTAATCTAGTTAGCAAAGTAGGGGCCTATGTTGAAATTCTCTAGCACTGCATGGAGGTATTCAACCCCACCAAGTCAAAGGCTTTCTTGAAATCTATTGTTATTGCTGCTGCTGAAGTTGGAAGGGCTGCTGCTGTTTGCATTAGAGAAATAAGGGCTTGGATGTGGTCCAAACTTGCCCTATCTTTGACAAAGCCCACCTGGGAGGGGTGAGCCAAATTTGGTAGGTATTCCTCTAACCTTGTCCAAGATCTTGGCATCAGCTTTGATTAAGGAAATGGGTCTGTAGCTAGCTCGAAGGGTATGGTCCTTTCTCTCTTTTGGCAGAACCATTAATATTGTTTCTGACAAGTGGAAGGGAGATGTTTCTGTGCATGAGCTTCCTTCAGCATCTCCACCAATGGTTTGGTTATTAAAAGCTGGACTAATTTATAAAAATTGGCGGGGAAAGTCATTCCTCCCTGGGGCATTGTGGAGAGCCATGTTAGCTATGGCTGAGGCAATTTCTTCCTCTGTGCTGGACTGATCAAGGGAGTCCATCTGAGAGTCTGTCAATTTAGGAAGGGATAGTGGGTCAATGAAGTTGTTAAAGCTACTTTTATCATATGCCACTTGGGGTGGGTACAGGAATTTATAGAAGTTGGACATAATTTCTTTGATGGCTTTGGGATTGGAGGTTAATTTACCTGAACCATCTTTCATCTTGTGTATCACTCTCTCTGCTTGCCTTTGCTCTAATCTATAGGCTGGTAATTTACTGGCTTTTTCCCCCTCTGCCAGTACCTGCATTGCACCCGCTGGATATATTGTTCTGCTTTTCTGGTCACCAGTTGATTAAGTTTTAATCGGAGGGCAGTGAGTTCCATTACTACTGAGGACATCTGCCGAGAAGAGGGGCAATTCTTGAATTTGGTTTCTAGAATGGTAAGAGCTTGTTCAAGCTGTTTATCCTCCTTGTCTCTCTGTTTACGTCTATGGGATGCGTAACCAATAATCCTGCCTCTTATGGCGGCCTTATAGACTTCCCATATGTTGGTGGTAGAGGCCGAACCAGTAGGATTATCCTGGAAATAACCTTCAGTCTCTTTCCGCAGCCATGTAGCAAAATCCTTATCATGCAGGAGAAGATGGTCTTGTCATCACGTGAGCGACTGGGAAGTTTGCAGGGCTGGCAGGAAGGTAAGGGACACTGGTGCATGATACGAAATATATATCTGGGAAGTATTAACTTCCCTGGTGGTCGTCATCACTTTAGAGGAGGTGAGTAAGAAATCTATCCTACTGGCCATGGCTCTAGGGGCCGAGAAGTAGGTATAGTCCTTATCCGAGGGATGTAAAGTCTGCCAGACATCAGATAACTAGTGTAGAGAAATACGTTCCTTAAGGGCTTGTATGGTCCTTAGGTGAGATTCACACCTGGCATTGGACCTGTCCAGAAGGTGATCCAGCACCAGATTTAAAATCCCCCTTCCGCCCAATCAGTATATCCGGATTATCAAAAGAGACGTCCATGAGTTTTTGGGAGATGGCATGGAAAAAGTCTGGGGAGTCTTCATTTGGCCCATATGCATTAACCAGAACTAGGGGCATGTGGGGGTAGATACCTTCATTATAATCCATCTACCATCACCTCCTGTATGTGTCATCACCTGTTGCCACTGTAGCTTTTTATGCAGTAGAATAGAGATGCCTCTTTTTGCTGACCCTGCGACACTGTGTGCCTCTTTACTCACCCAGACCATGGCCAGTTTAGTGGCTTCTTTAGAGCTCAGCTTTGTCTCCTGAAGAAAAGAAACCTGGGTACCCAGCTTCTTGAGTCGGGACAGTACCATTTTCCTTTTCACAGGGGAATTAAGACCTCTTACATTCCAAGATGTGATAGTTATAGTAGAGAGGTCAGCCATAATCATAGTGTCTCAATTTTGCATGCAAACACCTGGGTACTACCATTTTGGCTATTTGTTTTAGAGCTGAGCTAGGCTTTACCATGCACCCAGTGAGAACGCCTGGTCCATTTGAATGTGAGGCCATCTGTGGGGTTCCAGGTGCAGGATGTAGGATTCTCCTGATATAACGCCCTCCGGGGGTGGGCAGAGAATTCCTGCAGGAAGTGGGTGACTTTGTGGTCGGTGAAACACTGGAGTCCTCCAGATGTTTAGTGCTGGGGGACTTCAATGTATGGGCCGACGATGAGTCACCCAGGTTGGGTTATCACTTCCTCCAGTTGATGACATCACTGGCCCTGGCGCAGGCAATTACCACTATGACCCACCAGGGTGGCCACATGCTGGACCTGGTGTTTTCACTGGGGCTTGAGATTGAGAATCTCAGGACTGATTGGGTCATTTGGTCCGATCATTGCACGGTGGAGTTATTGCTCAGGGCCCCCTCCAAGACCCCTCCCCCTGCAGAGATGGTGAGCTACCGCCCATTGAGGGGATTGACCCTGGTGGGTTTTCTGGCAATGGCAATTCCATCTAGTGTAGACAGTGCATGCAGGGGATGTGTGGGTGAGGTAGTCGATGCCTATAATAGGCAGTGACTGAGGCACTCAACTCCCTTGCACTGGTCCATGTACCACCCAGATCTTCTCACTTGAGGTCCCCATGGTTTGATGGGGAGCTCAAGGCATTGAAGATCAAGGGTCAGAGGTTGGAGCACTGCTGGCAGAGGTCCAGGTTGGAGGCAGACAAACTGGCCCTATGTGCACACTACAGTGTGTACCAGGGGGCAATAAACTGTAAGAAGGCAGTGTTCCTGTCCAGGGAGATTGCTGCTGGGAGAAAGCAACCAGCAACGCTTTTTCAAACTGTGAACAGGCTATTACATCCTGCCTATCTCAAGCCGAAAATAGCAATTTCTGAGGCTTTATACAATGAGTTTGCTCGGTTTTTCTCAGACAGAGTGTCTGCCATCAGGCAGGGAGTTCCGCCAGTGAGTCGTTTTATGGCCAACAGTGGTCACCTGGATTGTCAACAAAGCACTCCGCCCAGTTGGGGGGAGTTTAAACCAGTGGAGGAGGCTAATGTCATTGAGGTGATCTCGAAGCTAAAGCACACATATTATGAACTGGATCCTGCGCCGACGCATTTCCTAGTGGGATGTGTTGATCCTGTTGGCCCAGTGTTCGCCTTGATTGTCCAGTGTTCCTTGTCTGAGGGGGTCATTCTAGATGCCTTGAAGGAGGCATTTGTGAGACCCCTTCTGAAGAAGCCATCCTTGGACCCTGACATCAAGGCTAATTATAGACTGGTTTCCAACCTTCCATTTTTGGGAAAGCTTGTTGAGAAGATTGTGGCGCAACAGCTGGGAGATCACCTCATGGCATTTGATATCTATAAGCCACTCCAGTCGGGGTTTCATGCAGGACACTCAACAGAAACCACTTTAATCCGGGTGCACAATGATCTCCTCAGGGCGAGGGATCAAGAGGAGGGGACAATTCTCATTCTACTCGATCTCTCCGCAACTTTTGGCACGGTGGATCATCAGGTGTTACTCGATCACCTAAGGGATTTCTGTGGACTCACCGACTGTTATCTGTTGGTTTGAGTCCTTTTTGACAAACAGAAGACAGAGGGTAGGGATGGGGAAGTTTTTCTCATCTTGGAGCCTTCTGTCTTGTGGGGTACCTCAGGGTTCAGTGTTATCACCGATGTTATTTGCCATGTATATGCTGCCCTGGGAGAGATCATTAGGAAGTACAGCTTGGGTTTCATTGTTATGCCAATGATACCCAGCTGTACTTATCCTTTGCCCCGGAACATCCAATGCAGTGGAAACATTAAACAACTGTCTGGCAGAGATCAACGACTGGATGGCCTCTAGCTGGTTGCAACTGAACCCCGATAAGACAGAGGTGGTGGTGGTGGAGTCGAACAGGAGGCATGAGGGGTGGCCCTCTGGGGCAGATTCTGGACTGGTTCTTGGGTCTGTCCTATTGATGACTTCCTCTAAGGTGCGTAATCTTGGCGTGATATTTAACAGCAGTTTGACGATGGAATATCAGGTGTCTGACATTGTCAAGGTGATTTTTTTTTTTCCATCTGAGAAATATCGCCAGGATTAGGCACCTGATTCCACCTCTGGACCTCCCCACCTTGGTGTATGCATTTATAACATCTAGGCTTGACTACTGTAATTCGCTCTACCTCAGGGTCTCTGGAGGTACCCTCCGTAGACTGCAGCTGGTGCAGAATGCAGCTGCCAGGTTGCTGTCTGTGATGTTGAAATACTGCCAGGGGTTCAGTTAATTTATTTTTTGTGGAAGTCAAATACTTCCATGAGTCAAAATCTGGAAGTCATTCCAATTTTTAGGAAGTCAAAATACTTCCAGATCACACAATTTGAAAGCCAGTATTCTAAGAAGGATCAATTTTTTGATGTCAATATAAATATTAGTGGTAAAATGCAATTTATTTTAGAAAAATCCATAATTTTTTAGTTTCTGTGCCTTCAGTTTTGGAAGTCATCCAGTTCTGATTTTTACATTTGGAGGTCAATGACTTCCTCCTCCTTTATTTTGGAGGTTTTTGCCTTATTTCTGGGAGTCAAATACTCTCAAAATGGAGTTAACTGAAGCCCTGAATACTGCCATGTCACCTCGGTGCTGTGGGAACTGCACTAGCTGCCAGTTTGATGGAGGGTGCTTTTTAAGGTGGGCTTGCTCACTTATAAGACCCTACATGGACTGGGCCCTTGCTACCTGGTTGATCTTCTTACACCCACTGCCTCAGTACATCCCCTCCGGTACTCTTCGAGGGGCCTCCTGGCGATTCCCAGGACAAGATTGAAAACGGATGGCGATCAAGCTTTAGTGTCACTGGCCCTGTTTTGTGGAATTCACTTCCACCACTGGTGAGGGAGGCCCCGTCGGTAGAGGTTTTTAAGGCATGCCTTAAGTCATATTTGTTCAGACAAGCCTTTGTAGATTCTGTATGACATCACTGATACCTCTGATACTTCAGTCCTGTGTAAACTAAAGTGGGGTGTATCTATATATATTAATTGTGTGTGTTTTTTTTATATGTGTATTAATAAATTAAATGTTCATGTGTTTGTACGGCACCCAGAGCCTCTGGGATTGGGTGCCAGAAAAATAAAATTGCCCTGCCTTGTCTTGCCATTTTTAACATCCTGCATATGCATTACACCATTTGAATCTCCCTATCTGAAAATCAATAACCTCTGTGAGAAAGGTGATCATCTGTCGCAGTGCTGGCCCACAGGTGTCCTGGGAAATCACTCATTTTCCTATTTTTAATCCTATTAGTCCTTCCAGAGATTCTGGGAAGGCCTGGACAACCATGTCCAAACAATGGCCCCCAACTTGGGACAATGAATATTCATTGTGGTGTCTTCCCAGAAATACATGTTCTGCTGTCTCTCTATGCAAAAGAAGGGTGTAATAATGCCCCAACAAGAGACCAGGTGCAAGATAACTTGTCCCAGTTTCCATCTGTGGAGATTGTAGTACCATCACTGAACAGGAAGGAGAGGGGGAGACCTTCCTTCCAATGGTCAAGCGCTACAGCCCAAGGGGGTGGGTTGGTTGCCTATTTGGCAGGTTTACTTAGAACCTCTGGGAGGAGGAAGATCTGAGCCATAGGGGACCAGCCACCTAGAGGCCTCTGGATCAACCTCATCACTATCCTGTTACCTGGAATATATATTTATCTGTAGCCCCGTGGGGTACCTTGGTTCTTCATGTAAAATGTTTATTCCCCACAGCCCACCATTTATTTTCTACCAGCCTGGTCATGATGAGCCTTCTGTACCTGTATACTTATCCCCCGGGGAACCCTGCTTGGGTATAGGACTAGGTGCTCATGCAGTGCCAGTGTAGGTTGCACAGATCTCCTGGAATCTGTCCAGCACCCTGTGTGACAGTTAGACCTTTGCATATTCTCATGTCTGCTAGGTCTAGACGGAATCCCATCTGATTGGCCAGCAGTTATCTCCCTTGGGGGAACCTTAGACTGCTATCAATTTAGCTTACTGAGTAATCACCTCCCCTCCTATGCCAGGCTGGTGTACTGGCTGGGAACCCCAGGTGTATGCAAGTGAAAGATGGTCCTTCCTGGAAGTCTGCAGATTCAGCACGATGAGTTAGCTATGTGCAACTAACAGGCAACTAACAGGAGTATCTGTGCCTGACCCCTGCATTGCTCTCTTTCACCCAGCAGTTTGTCCCCTTGTACAACCTTAGGGATCTATCCCTGCTCCGAGTAGTGCCATACCATTATAAGGCATCAGGCTGGGAGCACTGGATGATTGACCACCCATTAAATTTGTTCTGGGAACCCTTACTTCCTCTTTTTGACTCACATAGATGGCCAGATTAGGTGAGCTGAGTTTGGGGCTAGAGATACAACTGACCAGCCATATTTTAGCTCCAGCTTCTTGGCCATCTGATTATTGCCATACATAGAGGTGCCAGCTGTTTAAAATGGCACATTAACAAACAAAAGTACTTTTTCTGCAAGGCACTTCAACACAAACTGCACATTCAGCTTAGCCCAACAGGGCACCTAAGTTCTGAAATTCCCCCAAAACACATTTTATATTTCCCTAAATTACAGTGGCAACTCCAGTAAAGCCTCGGAGTACTGTAACCATTAAAGTGGGCTTGCAGCTACCCTTGAGAGGGAGGAGACCGCTATCTGCCATCAGGTGTGCCTGACCTTGTTGTTCTACCCCCCTCACCTTTCACATGCTGCATCCAAGATATTAAAATAATAATTGCATCAATAACATCCTAATGGTGAAATAGATTGCTTTGCTTTTAGTGGGGAACATGCCTGGGGGTTACTCTTACCTCCTCAATAGATACAAATGTCTGTCCTTCAGCTTGTGGTGAAATTATCTGCTGCAGTAGCTTCCTCCTGCTCCAGCAGAGGACTCTCCAGATCAGCGGCCTAGTCTTGGTAAATTGGGGCCCAGTCCCCAACCAGCTCTTCCAGAGACAGTTGCATTGCTTCTGTAGTGCTCAAGCTCTTTTGAGGGAGGTTGAGGAATGTCGGAAGGAGCTTTCTGAGTGGCTCAGTTTGGCTGGACATTTTAACTGGCATGGAATACTACAGGGAGCAGCTACCTTCTGATAAATGAGCCTTCCTCTACTTGCTGCTTGATCTTGTTCTTTGGGCTATTGGGGTTGTTGGTCTTTTGTTTAGTTTGGCTGCCAACTTCTTCCTGTTTCTTCCCCATTGTGGCATCTACTATTCTGGTCCTTTGACTTCTGCAGGGAGTGGAGCCCTGTTTTGAGTTCTTGCAGTCTCATGCACTTCTGAGGTGTCCATCTGGTTTTGGGCCTCACCACGAATTGATACTGGCAGCGGGCAATGAAGAGCATGTTCTCCAGCAATTTCAGCGAGGAGCATATCCACTTCTGCAGGGGAATCAAAGATAATCTGTTCTCCTCTGCATGCTGTTCTCAGTTATGCTGGATATCACAATGAAGCAGTAATGTTAAGTTTATACAATCCTTGCTTTACTGGGCCATATACTTGTCTCCAGCAGGATAAATCATAAGAGTGTTCCTGATAAAGTTGGACTGGGGTCCCCTCCCAACATAGGGTTTTCAGCTCTTTAACAAGCAAGATTTCTTTGACTGGATATCTTGTACATTTACAAAGAATAGGACAAGGGTGGTCTCTGGGCTGTGGTCTGGGAACCAGAGACCTGTGGACTCTCTCCAACTCCGGGGGGGGGGGGCTGGATGGTTATTCAGCTTTAGCATTACTGGGAGGGCTTGCTGCAAAAAGGCTATAATATCATTGCCTTCAGCCCCCCTCAGGTAAGCCCACAATCCTAATGTTCTTTCTCCTCCTCCCCTTGTTCTCTAAGTCATCCATCTTGTCTAGCAAGTATTGGAGCTGGTTATGATTATCTCTTAACTGGCAGTGATGGTCATGCAGGATCTCTCCCTGCTGTATGACCTGGGCTTCATTATCAGTTACTCTGCTTTTTAATTTCACAACATCAGCTTTGGTACTAGTAGTAGTTTCAATGAGAGCAGCAGTGTCTATGAGTGCCTTGTTTGGTAGAGAGGTGATATTGCCCAGTTGTAGTTCCATTAACTGGGAGGTAGCTGGTTGTGAGTCCCTAGGATCCTACATCACCAGTAGCTGTAAGGTGGGTGCAAACTTTACCCTGGTGGCTTGGGCTTGGTGTGCAGGCCAATCAGTTGCAATGTGGCTAGGACTTTTATGTTGGATAAAATGCCAGTCCGAAGTCTGATCTTCACAATTCTGGTGTTAAAAATGAACAGCTCAGTTCAGTTGATTTATCTCTGTTGATTAGATCCTAGACAGTGGGTACTGGATTGTCGGATGTGTCAAGATGGATAAAGCTGGTACTGCAGTGGCTCAGTTACACATCTTCCATCTTGGATGGCAAGCTCTGCCCCGTGAGGCAAAGTTAATTTTTGCAACACTCCTACCCCTACCCCTGCCCCACATATAAATATACAGCAAAATAGAATTCCCAGAATACAATGTGATACTCAAAGAAACCTTATGATGAATATAATTACAATGTGAAAATAGAAACAAACAATCCCCTTTCTGCTGGTACACATGTTCCAAGTTGCTTTAAAATTTCATGCAAAAATATAAAATACCCCAACAGCCTCTTTCTGGTATTGAGATTTTAGTTCTCTTTTATAAAGATTATTGATTTTTTTTAATTGGCTGTTGTCCTGCTGTTTTCATACTCTGTTGTGAAATAATATTTTTTTTTAAATATGCAAGCAAACTCATATATATATATATATATATGATTGCACCAATTTTGGCAGCCTGTTGGTGTCTTTAAATGTAAAGACTTCTCCTGTTTAGGAGACACGCATCAATTAATTTCAGTAAAATAAGCAACAATGTTTTTAAGCCAACATACCACACTCACAGGGTCCAGAGTTCAACAGCAAGAAAGTCAGAAACCTAAACTTTCTCTCGGAGATTGGGAATGTGATGTTATTTCCAGAAAATCATCTAAATTAAATGGAGAATAGTACATGGGTAGGTGTGTGTAACTGGACTTTTATACACTCCTGAGGGTGGGATGTTACATAGACCTTCAGAGCAAACTTAAGGAGTTTATAAAAGCATCCTACACTGAGAGTTTGGATGAAATTCTGTGGTACACATGCCTAGCCTTTTTTATAATTACTGTCTTGCATTTTTAATAATAGAAGGGTTTAGAGCAACATACTGTACGGACAGTTTAGTTATATAAACTCATCGTGGAAGTCATTGTTCTGTTATGTAACTAAGCTAACTTATTTGTTTTTAAAATGTAAAAATCCAACTGCTTTTCTGAGGGACACTTAACTTTTTGAAATGAGAGGCAGTAGTGCTTCTGGGGCACACAGGTTCAGCAGTATGAGTCTGATTGATATCTGGTTACACATGAACAGTTATAAGCAAAAATTGCAACACAGTTATTTAGGTATAACAATGCTAGCCAGTAATAATAAAGAATTAACACCCACTAATCAATAATTTGTTCCAGGTTGTTTTGTTGCTACAGAGCTTTCTTCAAATATGCAAAGCATAATGCTGTTCTGGTCAGGTCTGATAACACGTACAATGCATGGAGGGCAATTAAAAAAAATTTGCATTGCACTTTTTCATTCATTGAATGTCCCTATCCTCACTAGTCCACATTAATGTCTTACAGGATCTTTCTGATTCTGATTGTTGTCTTTTTACTCTTGATCAGAAGTTATCAACAGAAAAAAAAGCAGATGGAGTGACAATGGCAATAAGCAATTTATGTTTTTAGGGTGGATGCACAGTCACACACTACTAATTACAAGACTACTGGTACACCCCATCTCCTACAACACTCAGTTGCTATTATCATGTTTTTAACTTCTTTGTAAACCAAGTCTGCCATGTCTAAATAATGTAAAGAAGCAAGGCCAATGTGACAAGGCAAGGTGGACTTCACTTCACTAATTACAAGCACTTAACTGCTGTCTTCTTTATTTCTGAGCAATTTAGCTAATTGTGGATGCTGCTGTATAATTAAAAGTAATGGGGACCAGGCAGCGCTTTTAGCATAGTGTGAAATGATGACTTATGCTAGAAACAATTCAAAGATGTGTGAATAACTGCTTTTAGGGAGAAGCACCATAGAAATAATTCAAGGCTGTACTATAAAATGGCTACTGTAAAAGGAATGAATAGCCATCAAGAGGACAACTGTATAGTACTTGTGGCCAGAAATACTGTACAATGCCCTCCTGGGTAAAAAGTTCTGGGTTGGTGGGGTCTGTGTTGATAAACTCCCTAACTAATTCTTCCAGGTGCATAAAGGAGAACAACAGTCAAACACTCCAAAAACATATGCTGTATAGAGTGTTTTGATTTGTGTGTCTAATCCTAATGTGTCCTTTCCTTTGTTAGCAGTCAGTAATTATTTTAAATTTGCCTACTAGTTTTATATCCTCTGGGGATCTCCTTGTTTGAATTTGTTGTTGCTTTTCTTTTTCCTACAATGCTTCCAGTCCCATGTGACATTGATGAATCCAAGACCATTGATTAAGTGAGTGATAGCTGCTGCAGCAGCAATCTGCTGCTAAAAGCCTGATGTTCTGGTCTAAACTAAATAACTCCTTCTATTCCAATCTTTTTGGTTTCTAGGTATGTGTCTCGGTCTAGCCAGCAGGAATAAATGTTTTGTTGTCAAAGTTTTTTTCATTTATTCAAACTACAAACTGCCATAAAAAGCACACAAATGATTCCAAGACAACTGAATGAAAGTAAACTCACTGTGGTAACTAACAGAATGGCAAAAATGCCACGGGACAAAAAACATGCATGTTACAAACAGCTAGGGCAAAATAGCGCATGATTCTCACCAGTGCAAGTTTACTATTTCAACACCACACCACCATGGATCACCACTCTAGTGAAATGTGAGGTTGGGCAATTAAGGCACCTCACCACGTTGTATACCATGTGGATTTGTCTTGCAGCATTTTCACCATGCGGTATTAACTGTGCTCCTTTTGTCCACCCTGACTTGTTGTGCTACCTATGACATAATATGATCATCAGGTCTACATATGTCCAAGCTAAAATTGAAGCATTACGGTGTCATGTCCTACATTTACCCAAATTAAATTCCCCCACTCAATGATACTAATCATGTGTGAAGTAATACTGCTGTGTATTTACTGGTTGTACAATCTGCTATGTTACTATTGCTGTGATTATTTTTATTTATTTATTTAGGAAGTCAGAATTACAACCCTTTGAGTCATAGACTCGTTTCCAAAGGCTCCACATCAGAATAAAACATAGACATTCATACAGTACATACATAGAGTAAATGTGGGTGAGCAATCATACAGAGTATAAGTACAATGAGCACTGGTTAATGCCTATACATTTGGTAGTTAAAACAGGGCAGAGCTATTGACATATTTACCCAATGAAGGGTGAAAACTTATACAACTGGTAGCTAAAGCAATGCATGATATGAGTTGGTAGTAAGCCGCCTCAGGGAGGCCTTGTCTTATACACAATACAATGCATTCATAGTCCAGTGCAACTATATGGTAACTGAGGGAGGTGATCCTGTAGGCTAGAAATAGTGAGGGCTCTCCACTACCAGGCCAAGGGCTGGTGCATGGCCTAGCAGCATGGTGCAGGATCCACAAGTTACTGGTTACACTGGCATTGATGTGAGGAGAGGATTTGGGCCCTTAAGGCAGCTTTAAAAGGACCTAGATTGGTGATTGTTGTGACAGCC
The DNA here is from genome assembly GCA_016271365.2 of Neoceratodus forsteri. NCBI lineage: Eukaryota > Metazoa > Chordata > Ceratodontiformes > Ceratodontidae > Neoceratodus > Neoceratodus forsteri. The sequence continues at coordinate 573,728,893 of CM057449.1, read as the reverse complement.
GGTGGGAGGGCATTGTACCAGGATGGAGCTCTAAGGGGGAAGGATCGCTGGGTCAGAGTGGTCCTAACCCTAGGCACCTTCAAGATAGTTTTTGGGGCAGCCCGTGTGGATGCTGAGATGGTGGCTGCCTGAAGAGAAGCCATGACACCTATTAGGGTTAAACCCAGGTGGATTTTTTCGGTGAAGAGACAGGTCTGGTGTAATAGTCTTTTCTCAAGGGAAAGGATATTGGTGAGAGCATATAGGGTGCAGGTATGTGTATTTCTGTTGGCACCAGAGAGGAGCCAGCAGGCTTTATTGATGACCACTTGTATTTGATGAAGCACCATAGGGTCAGTGGCAGCATAGATTGTGAGGCCGTAGTCCACCAGCGATAAGACTGAGGAGGTAATAGGTAGGTGAAGTGATTCAGGTGTCAGGCAGTCTTTATGTCTGTACAGGAGACCAACGCAGGTGTTGGTGGCGGAGGTGAGGATTTGTATATGTTCATGGAATGAGATGGAAGAGTCAAATGTGGGATGAGAGAGGTGGAGAGTATTTCCAGGGTGAAATTCTTTGATCTGTTTTGGCGGTGGGCATAGAGCATCATCTTAGTTTTTTTAATGTTGACCACCAATCTGTGTTCAGCAAACCGGTGTTCAATCTGAGTGAAGGAGTTTTGTAAGGTACACTGGAGAGAGAGGGGATCAAGATGTGCAGCGTAAAGAACAGCGTCATCCTCATAGAGGAGAAGATTGCCAGGGCAGGATTTAGGCAGGCTATTGAGATAGATGCTGAATAGCAAGGGACACAGGATAGATCCTTGGGGAACTCTTGAGTGCACAGGCAGCATAGTAGATATGATATTATTAATTTTAACACATTGGGTTCTAGATGAAAGATAGCTGGAGAACCATGAGAGTGGACAATGAAAGACCCCGATTTGTTGTAATGTGTTAAGCAGGAGGGGGTGAGAAACCATGTCAAAGGCCTTTGAGAGGTCTATAAACATGGCCCCTGTCAGGTGCCCCCTGTCAAGCATGAAGTGCAGAGAGTTAGCGAATTCTGTGAGGGCAGTTGTAGTGCTATGACCAGCTCTGAAACCATGCTGCTCCCTACATAAGAGGTTGTGTGCAAGAAGGTAGTCAGTGAGCTGGTTGGCCATGATCTTTTCAAGGGTTTTAGAGAGTTGGGGGAGAATTGAGATGGGTCGGTAGTTGTTTGGAAGGAAGCTGTTGGCACATTTCAATATTGGTGTTATCACCACCATTTTTCATGAGGTTGGTAAATGGCCCAGGTGCAGAGACAGATTTAGAAGATCCATGAGTGAGGAGATAACTGAGTCTAGTGCAAGGTATAGGATACGCATATTGAAGGCACCTTTGCAGTAATTGGAGCTCTGGAGGGCTTTGGACAGGTAGGCTTTCGCTTCTGTAAGGGTAATGACTGAGTTTGAAGGGTGTGGAGGAGCTGAGGTGGTTGGGTAGGCTGAATTGGATTGAAAATCTTGCTAGGGGGGACTGAGCTGAGGTCTGAGAAGGTGGAGTTGAGGCAGTTAGCTATGTGAAGCTTGTCTGTGGTGGTAGTACCTTTAACACTAAGTTGAGGGGGGAGAGTGGGATTTACTATTAAGCTCCTTGATGTTATCCCAGAACTTTCTTGTGCTACCCCAGGAGGTGATAGGGGTGGTTCTGTCGTACTCTGCCTTGGCCCTGCAGATTGCCCAGGTACACTTATTGCATGCAGCATTATAGGTCTGGATATTGCTTAGCAAACCGGACACAGTGGCATGATGCCAGAGGTTGTCATGCATTTTGAACTGTTGTAGGAGTTTTGGGGTGATCCAGGGGGCACTACATTTCTTAGTGGTCACTTTAATGGTCGGTGCAAAAGCATCACAGGTGGTATTAAAGGTGGTGGTGAAGTAGTGCAATGCATCATCTATGTGCTGACCTTGGGAAATAGGGGACCAGTCCCAGTTAATTAGATATTGCTTGAGACTGGCTATGCCTCCAGGGTGTAGTCAATGATGAAATATGATATTTGGTGGTGGTTTAGGTAGCTGACAGGACCAGCTGAAGATGATTGGGGAGTGGTTGCTTAAGGCTTTGGGTAGGACACCAAGGTCAGTAATATAGTGGGAATGATTAGTGAGAAGCATATCTAGTAGGGTGTGGGTTCCAATAGTGGGGTTTGCCCTGGTAGGCTGGGATATAGTTGGGTCATATCTAATGCAGCAAAGGTATCTTTGGCATGTGTTGATGAGCTTGCCAGCCAGTTTATGTTGAGATCCCCAACTAGGATTTGTTCTATTTTGTTGAGGTGGCTGGCTAGGTAGTCGGCGAGTGCTTTACAGGCAGGGGATTGGCTGCAGGGTGGGATGTTGGTGAAAGTGAGAGTAGTAAGAGGAGCATGGTTTGGGTCAAGGGATAGTTTTATTGAGAGGGCTTGGCACTATGGTTTAGGGAAGGCACAGGCAGGGCTTGGTAATGCAGTGAGTCATTTACATAGAAGACACTGCCACTGCCTCTCTTGCTGTTACGATCAAACCTAATGAGAGAGTAGCCAGAAATAGAGACAAATGAGTCTGGGGTCTTGGCTGACACCCAGATTTCAGTTAAAGCCAGAATGTCTGGTTGGTGCTGTGCCATCCAGCATTACAGGGGTGCCGTTTTCTTAGGCAGGCTGCAGATATTCTTAGCAGCTATTTGAAGCCACGTGGGTGACCGCAGTTGGGGGGGGGTGAGCTGCTGGTCCAGGATTGGGGTGAGCATGGTCAGATAGTAGAAGAAGAAAGTGGAAGATCCTGACAAGGGTCATGAATTGGTGGCATTTTGCTGGTTAGCAGCAGCTGGCAAGCTTAGAAGGTGATAAACAGGGAATGGGCAGCTGCGTGAGGGCTGGGATGGCCAGGTGGAGGAACAGACATGGAGGGCTCAAGGCACAGAGAGATGGGGGAGGGGTAGAGGGGAGGGGTGCAGGGGGGCTAGGGGGAGAGAGACAGGGTGATGGAGAGGCTATGAGGGGTGAGGTGCTCCCCCAGCAGCAAAGGTGTGTACATACCAGAAGCAACTGGGGGTTTGTTGCTGAGCAGGGTAAATGTGGTTAGCAAGAGAAGTATGGTTGGTTTGTGTGGGTGGGTGTTGTGAGAGAGTACAGTAGTGGTAGATGTGACCATGGGCAGGTATGAGTGGGTCTTCCTGACACCTAACATTGTGGCAGATACAGTGGTGCAGTGGTAGGGATGCTGCCGTTGGAGTGAAAAGTACCTGGTTTGAACCTCGATTTGGATGCCACATTGTATGTCTAGTAATAGCCTGGGAGACCTGCAAGGGACACTACAGAGAGGTGTAAAAGGCAGAGAATTTAGGTATGAATGATGCAGGACAAAAGTGTTAGGGGGAGCAATGGGAAGAGGATTGCAACCGACACGTCTTGTTGCCCTTTAGAGGCTTTACAGTACAATTTGCAAATGGAAAAGTAGACACTTAAAATACAATTTAAACTGAAGAAATTCAGCACTGAGTATGAAAACAGACCAGATATTAGAGGCAATACTTGATTAGGGGAAAAAAAGGTTAAATAAACTGGCTGATGGTAGTAGCATAGTCCAGTCAAGAAGAATTTGGAAATGCCTGGAAGGATGATGTACCAAACAAGGAGCTCATGTTCCACGGACAGCCAAAAAGAGCTGTCCCAAGATAAAGGCAATTGTCCTTAGAAAATTTACAGAGACGGCCATGCAGCCTTGAGTTCCCAGAACGCTGTCCAGGCTGTACCTGCTAGCAAGGTCTCAGGGAGTGTGGCAGCAGGCTCTTCTCACCGTGGAGGCATGTAGACCCCCGTCTGAAGTACTGCTAGCCCAAAGGACTATGAGAGGACACCTGCTAACAAGGGCTTGGGGAGTGTGGCAGCAGGCTTTTCTCACTGTGGAGGTGTGTAGACCCCCGTCTGAGGTGTTGTTAGCCCAAAGGGCTATGAGGTACCTATTTCTCCATATTTTCCATATTCTCCTTCCCTCTACTCTACTTTTATTCTTTCCTCTCGGTCATATCTGTATATAAAACTTGTATGACTCTCTGTATTGCTTGCTTGATAAAATAATTTCAATAAATTAATGAAAAAAATGCACACATACAGTAATAACAGTCTGCCTTTAAGACATGAGGGAGATTATTTTTTTGTGCTCCACATTTCCATTGCAAGTCCTTATTTAAAATGTTCATTTATCTGAAACATATTTTACCAGGCAAGTAAACAGAGACCAAACAGGCTAATATCCAGTTACAACCTTGGGGAAGGGGGAGCAGTGATCATCTTGGAAAATGAAATGAAAACAATACATGATAAGCAATAAATAATAACTACAAATCGGAGTCTATAGAGTCAAACTGTACAGTAGATATGAGCAATAAATGCAAGGAACTGGTTCAAGTGGACTATTTACAGGGCTCAAAAAGGGAGGAATAACAACAATACTTCAACAGGGTAATTAACCAATATAGAAACAAATTGAAATAAGCAATACCTGAGGTGATATTGTGTACCTGAACAGAATGCCCATCGCCAAATTGCAGAGGCCAGGTGAGAATAAAACCTGAAACCTGATTGCAGTGTTAAGGGACAACTACAAAATGCTAATAACCATCTCAAGGGCAGTTGTGACATATCAGAGGAGCCTTAAAATACTACTTGGTCAAGGTATTAGCAGACTGGAAGCTAGAAAAGGTAGTTAGTGTGTGGGGAAGGCTAGCCATAGATTTGCAAATCTGTAACCGATTGAAGCTTAACTAGTATTGTGTCTACACCATGGCATATGGAATCTATTGCCATCCCCTGACCTAATGAACAGGAGGGATTGGAAGAAGGGTGTGAATAACTCATTGAGGAAGCCTAATAATTTACCTTACAAGTATCTAGCACCTAACAGGGCAATATGGAAAGGGTGCCTCCTGGGGGGGAGGGGCCAGTCAAGTTCCAGTATAGTGACTGTCTTGGGGAGGACAGGCCAAGACAAATCTGCAAAGGCCTTTAAAAAGAGTGGTGATGAACTTCAGGACAGGGTTTGTTCCTGCTGTTTGAGGGAGGAGAAACTAAAAGTGGGTGAGGAGAAGCTAAAACGGAAAGTATGTGTTCTTGCTGTTTTGATTGTAATGTGTTAGCTTGTACTGGGAGGGGTATGTGCCTGGGACTTAATCAGTGCTGTTTGGTATTTGAAATGCTTCTGACTGCAATTCTGTTCTGTGTGATTGCACAGGAAGCTGAAAACAGATTTAGCCTCGTGTGAGGAAGGCTGGGGGAGTGGAGCCTATCCAGGAACAGTTTTAAGTTAATTGTTTCAGTTTGGATTTGGAGCCTGAAGGAAGATGAACTTCAGAACAGGTTTTGTTCCTGCTGTGTGAGAGAGGAGAAACTAAAAAGGGAAATATTTGTTTCTGCTGTTTTGAATTTATTGTCTTAGCTTGTACTGGGAGGGGGTATGTGTCTGGGGGTTTAATCAGTGCTGTTTGGGATTTGAACTGTTTCTGGCTGCAATTCTGTTAATTTCTCTGCCTTTGTGTTTTATTTCATTAGCTTCAGGCTGCTGGGATGACTTCGGGGGCCTCTGTGTGTTTCTGCTGTAGTTGTGGAAGCTTCTAGTGGCTTCTAAGTGGTTGTGGCTGGACTAGCCACTGCCTGGGAACTCCTTGGCTGATTGTTTTTGGACACAGCCTGTGGGGTTGATCCCACCTACCCACCCCACAACCCATCCATCCTAAGGCTCAGCCTTCATTTATGGGACAGGTCCCTTAGTGCCTTGTAACATCCTACAACCACAGGACATTGCAAGCAAAATAAATCAAAAAAAAAATGTATAGGAGATAGCTGATAGCAATTAGGAGGCATCAGCAGGTAGAAGAATGAGGAATGTGCTGAGATTTTGGGCCCAATTCCAACACCTGGTGCAAGCTGAGGTATGCCAAGCCCCATGGTGTAACTTGCAACCTGCACAAGGTGTTACACCCGGTGCAATTCCAAAAGGCACCTTGCACCATGGCAACTGCGGGTTGTGCCAAATATGGGTTATGACACCCACTACACTGCATGCCACAATGCCATGGTGTAAGGGTGGGTTATGGCAGCACCTGCACCCTATTTCAAGAGGGCAGCTGCTGTAACCCACATACACAATTTCAAGAGCTGGTATGGTGAAGTGGAGTTAGTAAGTGGCATCAGTCAGTGCCAAACGATGGATGCCCACTCAGCAGTGCTGCAGCAATTGTCCCGCTGTGTTCCCCATGCTCCCCAATCATGGCCATGCCCCCAACCCCCCCAAACTGTCAAGGAGCCCCAGGGTCCAGTTTTGTATGTGCCTCCCGAATGCCTGTGCCACCAGTCCAGCCCTCCATGCCCCCTGGTGCCTGCCATGGTGTTCCAGAGCAGGGGAGATTGCGGCAGGCTGGACTGTTATGCCAAGCCCATGGCATTAGCCTATACCTGCCACAGGTCACAGGTCATAGGTGCTGGGACCCTGCCACTCTTAGAACATGGCGCAGGGTCCCCAGCGTAGCAGTGAATGTCACAACTCACAGACGCCTCTGAGTTGCAACATTCTTCTTGGAATCTGCCTCTCCTTCTTTTTTCATCAGCAAACAGCCTAAAAAAGGGAAAGGGGGGTGACATTTTATATGAGAGAAGGACTGAAGTGTGTCAGGGAGGAAGGGGAGGAGGGCAGCATGCAGTCATTATGAAGGCAGCTCTAGGACTCCAAAAATAGGACCCTCAGGATGGGAGTGGTGTACAGACCACCATCTCTGACTGAGCAGTTAGACAGAGAACTAGCAGGACAGATCAGAAGGACCTGTGGGAGGGGCAGCACAGTGATTGTGGGGGACTTCAACCTGCAGGGAGTGGATTGGGGTACACCAGGAACCTCGAATAGGAGACAGCAGGTACTTCTGGATGCCTCCCAGAAGAGCTTCCTTTTGCAGATGGTCAATGAACCAACCAAGTCAGGGAACACCCTAGACCTTGTGCTGGTGAATGGTGAGATTGTGAGGGAGCTGTGGGTGAAAGAACCTCTGTCTGGAAGTGGCCACCACTCAGTGAGGTTCACGATAAACGTGGGGAAAGGGGCAGTAAAAATGGGAACAAGGATGTTAGACTTCAACCTAGATGCTCACGTGCAAAGACTGCAATAAATACTTGACAAAAAATCTCAAAACAACCTCAAAGCAGGTCAAATATATCTGAGCATTTATCTTCAATTAAACAAATCATTGCAGCCACCACAATAAAGAGGTAAATTACAGAGTACCCTGAGTACTGCATGATGTTCTGACAATACTGTATATTGCTATAATTTAATGTTTTAATATGTGATTTTTTAAATATTTTACAGTAACTACAATGCATATTATGAACAGTAAAGATTTTAATGTTTTTTTGCTAGAACTTGATTATTCGTTGCTCTGTCTGCTTAAGTTGTTTTCCACCAAAGTGGGCGAATAATTGACAGAGCGCTGTAAATAGTTGTTGATCAGGCTTCATTGTTCATCTAAAAATAGACAAAATTTATTAAGTCTGGGTTTATTTAATATTGATTAGCTGTGGCTCGCTAAATAGTATCCAACCAGCACTGTATAAGGCAGTTGTTTTTAGATTTTGAAAGATAGGCAACACATTGATCAATTTATTCATTTCAGGAGCTTAAGCTTTTGTTCATGCTAAAAACAAATTCAGGTGACAATGTATTTATTTAAAAATGTATGTTCATTAATGTAGGCGGCAGAAAACAATAAAAGAATTACTGTGGAACACTAGGGATGTGCCGTACAAGTCCCACAATTTCATTGCAATTTTTGCAAAACATCTCTGCAATTTTGGCTAGATGTTCCCGCAATTTTCCAGTGAGCCTAGTAATAACCTGTCTCTGTCTGTCTCCTTTGCAAACTCAAGTGCCTCATTTATTACAGTTTCTACATAGTTTCGGCCCTGAAATCTCTTCTTCATGTCAGCCCTACATATTTCAAAGTCCTCAGCATTTGTGCAAGTTCTATTGATACTCAGGAATTATCCTTTCAGAACATTTTATAGCAATACCCTTGGATGGCAACTGTCTGCTGTAAGGATAGTGTTTGTAGACAATGGTTTTCTTTAAAGATTAGTGTTAAGCAATTCATTATCTTTAAATATAGTAAGATCCAAAAAGTCTCTTTCTCCTGGTCCCATACAAAAGTAAACTTCAAATTATCATTGTGTTATTAACAGATTGTTGAAAATGATTTAGTTCAAGTTTAGTCCCTCTCCAAATTTGAAAACAATCATCAATAAAAGGCTGCCATTGACAAATATACTAAAAAAAAGGATTATTATTTTCATCATATTTAAACTGATCTTCCCATCTCCTACACAGAGATTCACTTGATTAGGTGCAAATGTTGTTCCTATGCTGATACCTTTAAGTTGAGTATACATTTTGTCATCAAATATAATACAATTCGATTCAAGTGCAGTTCTTGGAAAATTAACAATAAACTCATAAGGATGCATAATATTAGTTGGCTGATATGACTATGCTTTTGCAATTGCATGCAACCCTCCTTCATGACAGATATTTGTGTATAGACTTTCAACGTCTACACAAACTAAGATGTCTTCTTCTACCACTCTCAGATCCTTCAAAATAGTGCACATATTATTGATGTCCTTAATATATGATTTTAATCCTGGAACACATTTTATTGATCCACATATTTGGAGAGGGACGCTGTTGCAGAATCAATGGAAGAAACAATGGGTCTCCCTGGAAATGGATTTACTTTTTTGTGTCATTTCAATAATTAGTATAAGCTGATCTCCTTGGTTCATTAACTATCAAATAGTCTGCATCTTTCTCTGTAATCCATTTTTTCATAAGGGCAGCATTAACTATGTTGTGTATACATTGTTTTATACGAGAAGTGGATCAGTTTCTGATCTTTGATAGAAGTTTTCATTACTCAGCTGTTTCTGGACTTCTCTCATATAATCATCTAATATTTTTCAAGTCAAACTACCTCTTGCTGGGAGCTGCAATACTGAACATAGGATTTGCAAGAAAGCAAGGTGTGCTCACAACAGAGGGAGGTGAACCTTACAATTGTCTTTGGTTTGTAGCAGATATTCTGCAGGTGGAAGCTACTTCTAACTGAAGGGTGAAATAAGGAACTTAGAATTATCAGGAAAAGACAGTCTTGTTACAATTCTTAAGATTTTCAGTGTAGGAAGAGTTTAAACCCTGGGCTAAAAATTTGTCACAAATCCTGAAATAAGTGCATGTACAGGTTGTGTATTTGACCCAGACAGTAAACTGTTTTTTGTGTTTATCTCTGTGTGCCTTAAAAGGAAATTCCAGACTTTCTCAGGAAGTGATTACATCATAGCTACTTATCAGCCAATAGCTTTGGTAACAGACCTGAGAACAATAGTATTATAAGCAAGTGTTTTATAGCAAACTCATCAGAACAGCTAATATTTTTCAAGTCAAACTACCTCTTGCTGGGAGCTGCAATACTGAACATAGGATTTGCAAGAAAGCGAGTTGTGCTCACAACAGAGGGAGGTGAACCTTACAATTGTCTTTGGTTTGTAGCAGATATTCTGCAGGTGGAGGCTACTTCTAACTGAAAGGTGAAATAAGGAACTTAGAATTATCAGGAAAAGACAGTCTTGTTACAATTCTTAAGATTTTCAGTGCAGGAAGAGTTTAAAGCACAGCTGACTTATTTTGGGGCTGACTGCTTTCAGAGCACAAACCACCAGGCTGTTTTGGGGCTGGGGAGGTTTACCTGTGTCTGACTTGGATGTCTGGATTTTTCTCTGTTTGATTAGCAGGGGATTTTCTCTGTCAAATTGTTGTGGATGGTATCTTGCTGACAGGAAGGCACTCAGCACAGCGGTGGGTCAGAGCTCTTAGCTGATTGTTTGTGAGGGCACAGTTTAGGCCCAACTGCTTCCCACCCTCACCCCACCCACCCTGGAAATATTTCCTTTATACCTGGGGTTCTGACATAATTTCCTCAAGAATGCAAGGTGCATATCAATGTCATATCCTCTCTAGCACACAGCACTGAAAATATAAGCATACACATTGTATAATATATATATTTCTATATAACAAACCAATCACACACACAAACACACACACACACACACACACACACAAAAAAAAGTACATAATCATGTGGTGAGTAGTGCAATGTAATGGCTGTGTGGCAGCAGTCTTCTGGGATTCTTTCTGGAGGCTGAGATGCTGCCCTATTTGCAGACAACTCTCTGCCCTGAGGGAGGAATTTGCCCATCTTCAGGCCACACTGGACAGCAGTAAGTGAACCTTCCCACAGGCCAGACTGGATGGTAGGAAGGGAACCTCCCCCATCCAGGCAGCACCAGAGCCACCACCACTACCTCAGAGGTTGCAAAGAAAGCACAGCAGTTTGACCACAGTGGGCTCAGAGAGGGTGAGGATTATGGAACAGAGGCACACCCAGTCAGTTGTTCCACTCCACAATCCATACACCATTCTGGGGGAGCACAGCTCCCCTATGGATGCACCCACAGAGGAGATTAAGGAGGCTGAGGACACCTGTCACAAGGGAGGCCCACAGGAAGGAGGCAGAGGACACCACAAGGAAAGGAAGCAGCTCCTGGTGGGGGACTCAATTATTAGGGGAATAGAACTGGGGGGAGCAGGGAAAACTGAAATAAGGTGCCTGCCTGGTGCCATGGCTTGGAGGGACAGGAAGCGCATCCTCAGGATCACGAGAACAGCTGCACGGGAGTCTGAGCTGGACATCATTGTCCACCTAGGGACAAATGACTTGGCTCAACATGAGATTAGAGCAGTGCAGAAGGACTTTATAGAACTGGGGAGGGACCTAAGACAAGTAGCACACACAGTATCCTTCTCAGAGGTGCTGCCTGTCAATGGCATGAGTGAGGCAAGGGTACTTTTCACCATGCAGTTTAATGAATGGTTGAGAAAATGGTGTGGAGCACAGGAGTTTGGCTTCATTGGGGACTGGGGTTCCCCCTGGAAGGACACCAGCCTATACTGGCAGGATGGTCTGCATCTGTCCAGGAAGGAACAAGTCTTTAAGCAATCGGTTTAAATGCTTCATTGGCAAGCTTTTAAACTAGTCAAGGGGAGGCACTGATAAGCAGCAGGAAAATTCCAGCCTCTCCTACAAAACAGGGTACTAAATGAGAAAAAGACCGAGGTAGAAAGGTCAGTGGGGGATGCTGCAACAGAAGGTAAAGCCATCAAAAATGGAAAGCAATGAGTACCAATGCCCGTAGTCTGAGTAACAAGCTTCCTGAATTAGTGGCCTTGATGGAGGAGGAACATCTGGATATCATGGCAGTCACAGAAACATGGTTCACACAAAACCATGACTGGGACATAAACATACCAGGATACACTATCTACAGGAGGGACAGAGAGGGAAAAGAGGAGGAGGAGTAGCTCTTTACATAAGGGAAGGAATCAAAGCAACAGAACAAAAGGGAAAATAGGGAGGAGAAGAAGCACTGTGGGTAAATTTGGAGACTGGCAATGGCACCACAATCCGCACAGGGGTTGTATACAGACACCCTTCTCAGGGGGAGGAAATGGACAAGGAAATGATAGAAAGTATACTTAGTATGGCAGAAAAAGGGGAGATATTGCTGATGGGCAATCTGAATATGCCAGATGTTAACTGGAGTGCAGTTGCAGCAGCCACTTCGAAGAGTGGGGTTATTCTAGATGCCCTACAAGGGGCATGCCTTAGACAACTAGTATTGGAGCCCACTCGAGAGGAAGCAATCTTAGACCTGGTTCTCTCAAATGGAGAAGAAGGAGGATCACAGATGTAGAAGTGGGTAGCCATCTGGGAACTAGCGACCATCGAACAGTATGGTTGACAATAAACACAACAATAAGTCAAGCCATACAAAGGCAAAGGTACTGGACTTTAGGAGGGCTGACTTTGCCAAAATGGGTGAGTGCCTAAGGAATGCACTAGCAAATGGGCAGGAAGGAGGGGTGGAAGAACAATGGGTAATAATAAAAACTGTCATCACAGAGGTAACAAGCCTTTGTGTGAAGCAAATAAACAAAACTAAATGATGTAAGAAACCACTATGGTTCTCAAAGGAAGTGGCAGCGAAGATTCAAGAGAAAAAGAAAGCTTTCAGGAAGTACAAGGAATCACAGAAGGAGCAGGACAGAGAACTGTATCAGATAAAGCAAAAGGAAGCTGGGAAGGCAGTCAGAACAGCAAAGGCCCAAACCGAGGAAAAGATAGCCAACTCAGTTAAGAAGGGGAATAAAACCTTTTATATGTACATCAGGGAGCGAAGGAAGACAAAGAGAGGGCTAGTGAGGCTTAATAAAGGGGGGAGGGTGGGCAGAGGGTGACTGTGAAAAGGCAGAGATACTAAACAAATATTTTTGCTCAGTATTTACAAAGGAAGAGGGGGAGGTACCTAAAACAAACAGTAGAAACAATCTGGATACAGAAGTTGATACCAGCCCATTTACAGAAGAATGGGTTCTGAAAGAACTCTTAAAACTAAAGGTGAACAAAGCAATGGGGCCTGATGGGATTCATCCCAGAATTCTAAAAGAACTAAGGGTAGAATTAGTGATACCACTGACTACCCTGTTTAACAAATCATGGGAGGATTGGGTGGTACCCGAGGACTGGAGGAGGGAAGATGTGATTCCCCTTCACAAAAGTGGGAGCAAGGCAGAAGCAGGAAACTACAGACCTGTTAGTTTAACCTCAGTGGTAGGGAAAATGATGGAATCACTTCTGAAGGAAAAAAATTGTTGAGTATCTAGAGGCCAGAGGGCACAGGACCCAAGGCAGCATGGATTCACAGCAGGAAGGTCATGCCAGACAAATCTGATAGATTTCTTTGACTGGGTGACCAAAGTAGTAGATCAGGGAGGGGCTATGGACATGGCCTACCTAGACTTTAGCCAGGTATTTGACACAGTCCCACACAAAAGATTAACATACAAGTTAGCTAGCCTGGGGGTGGGTCCCAAGATGACAGCCTGGGTAAAAAATTGGCTGGAGAATAGACACAGAGGTAATAGTAAATTGAGTCACTCTGAAGAAAGGGGTTACTAGTGGGGTACAGCAGGGTTCAGTATTAGGACCGGTCCTCTTCAATGTCTTTATAGCGACATTGCAGAGGACTGGAAGAAAAGTATGTCTCTTTGCAGATGACACAAAAGATCTGCAACAGAGTTGATACACAAGGTGGGGTGGAAAGGATGAAAGGGACTTGGCAAGGTTAGAGGAATGGTCAAATGTGGCAGCTTAGATTCAATGCTAAGAAGTGCAAGGTAATGCACCTGGGAAACAAAACCCAGGGGAAGAGTACACAATGGGGTGAGATACTAACAACAGCAAAAATAGAAAGGGACCCGGGGGTAGTCATATCAGATGACCTAAAGGTGGGCAAGCAATGTGAGAGGGCAGCAAGGAGGGCTGGGGGGATACTGGGATGCATAGGGAGAGGCATCACCAGTAGAAAACAGGAAGTTATTATCCCTCTGTACATACAGCTGGTCAGACCCCATCTGGAGTACTGCGTGCAGTTCTGGAGACCCAGTCTTCGCAAAGACATAGACAGGATGGAAGCTGTCCAGAGGAGGGCAACTAAAATGGTGCAGGGTCTGCAACGGAAGACATAGGAAAAGAGACTTAAGGAACTTAATATGTATAGCCTGAGGAAAGGAGGGAGAGGGGGGACATGATAGAAACTTTCAAGCACCTCAAGGGAATCAACAAAGTCCAAGAGGTAGCATCTTTCCAAAGAGGTGTGCAGAACAAGGGGCACAATTTGAAGATAGAGGGGGCAGCTGAGAGGTAATTTAGGAAGTATTTTTTCACAGAGAGGGTTGTGGATGCATGGAACAACCTTCTGGAGGAGGTCGTGGAGTCAAAAACAGTGGTGAAATTCAAGCATGCAAGGGACAGTCATAAGGCAATTCTAGGGGGTGGGGGTAGGAAGAAGTAGGCTGCTGGTTAACTAGGATCTGCAGCTTATCCAGTAGGCAGGGAAATGGGCAGACTGGGTGGGCCAAGTGGTCCTTATCTGCCGTCAAATTCTATGTTTCTATGTTTCTATCATGCCCCCATATGACAACAGTTTCACTTTTATCTGCCAGCCGTAACTCTGTATCAGTCATGTTACTTCGTTCTTGTAAAGCTATCCTGTCAGATTTTGAAATATTATGAACAGCATTGTTTCACAGGAGTTTTAACAGGTTATCAACCTAGATGCATATATAAACCTTTGTATGATCCTTTGTAAGACTTGAACCAATGTTGGAAGAGGCAGAGGCACCCAAGGATGCTAGCTTAGTTCATAGCAGGGTGTGTCTAACTGTGTCAGATGCCTTAGCTGGATCAATGAAAACTGACCCAGTATCTCGACCAGGATCCACGTGCAAATGGATATGGTCAGAAATTCTGAGTAGGGAGATGGACGTGGAATGTGCAGGGTGAAAGTCAAATTGAAAAGGCATAAGAAAACTGGATTTATCATAGATATTGGAGATCTACCATCTGACCAGCATCTCGATATTTTTGGATGGTGAGAGAAGCAGAGATATGGGGCAAACATTTTGGGGGTCATCAGTGGGGCCTCCCATATTGAATGGGACTACCAATGCATGATCTTAGCTGGAGCTCTAAGAGCCAGTGGCCAAGAATTCACTAAAAATGTATGTAATATGTGGGCTAAGACTGGAACCCCTAGGGCTAGGAATCTAGGAGCTAGATCATCCAAACTCCCATTAGAGAAAGCATTCAGAAAGATGGGTTTTGTAAAATATCCAACACCAAAGGTTTTGCACAGAGCAGAAGTAAAAAATCACACTGCAGTATTCACAATATGTAGCAAATAGCAATCATGACACCTGACTCTAGTGCCAGCAGCTACTGTTCCCTCTGGTTCAGGGTTCATTCACAAGAAAAAATGTTTTGCTTACCTAACATCCAGCCTCTCAGTCTCAAGCACAAGAACACTCTATAAGTCAACCACATTCATACAGCAGTACTTAAATCTAGTTTTCTTTTCTTGAGATAAGAAATTCACTACTCGCTCCACTCTGACACTGCACTCTGCTTAGTGATTGATCCTGGTCATCAGCAGGGAGCAGGGATGTTGGGAGAGACAACTGGACTTACGTGTGGTTCCTCCTCTCTTTCCATGTCTGCTAAGGGGAAAGATTTGGTATAATTCTGGATAGCGGACTGACACTGGAGGCTCAGGCATTGTCCATGGTCTGAAATGTTTCTACTATCTTAGAAATATCACCCAGATTAAATCTTTTATTCCACTGAATGACTTGCTCTTACTTGTATACACTTTTGTGAAATTGAGGCTTGAGTAATGCAACACCCTTTACCTCATGCTTAATGGAGGGACCCTGAGTCACCTGCAGCTGGTGCAGAATGCTGTGGCCAGGTTGTTGAGGGGCCTTCCCAGGTCCTTTCATATGACCTTAGTCTTATCTGAGCAGCACTGGCTGCTGAGGAGGTGGCAGATTTCCTTCAAGGTCAGTTTACTGAACTACAAAGCTCTACATGGACTGGGCCCTAGCTAGCTGCATGGCCTTCTGTCCCCTCATCAGACCTCTCACCCTTTGTGTTCCTCTAAGGCTAGCTGGGGGTCCTCAAGGCTACGTATTACCTTGGGACCTAGTTGTTATGATATAGATGACACAGACGCAGTAGGAACAGTAAAAGATACATTTACTTTAGCGTGGTGCTATACAGCCATTGATGTTACATTTTCTCTTCTCCTAGGAAAAGCAAGCAAGCATATATATACATACATATATATATATATATATATATATATATATATATATATATATATATACACATCATCTCCCCAGCATAAAATCACCCATGTACCAATAAAATAATTTTGTTATTAGCATCTAGGCAGAACTTGTCTAGACATGTTTGGGCATTCTTGGATATTGCATTCTACACATTGGTTTCTGCTAGACCCATATAAGGACATGGAGGCTCATGCTGTTGTATGTTGCTATGGTGTGAGTGAAACTCATTGTTTCTCCTAGGTCAAGTTGACCCACTGTGTGCACATGAGCAGTTAGGCAGTTTGGATGATGACATAAGTACACTTATATGGTTACAATGATTCACAAGGTTTGGCTTAAATCTTCTGCTGAGACAGCTTTTTGTATAGCTGGGCCAACCTTGTGGAGTTTACTTCCAAGGACATTGATGGAAGCCCCAACACTGGAAGCCTTTAAGAGGGGTCTGAAATCATCCCTTCTATTTATGGAATCCGTTGAACTACTCTGAATTAATGGCTACTTACTGTGATATTTATACATTTTTTGACAGTTATTTTTATTTAATTAAGTTACTTTTACTTAAATAGTTTATTTTTCATATGTATGTGATATATATATATATATATATATATATATATATATATATATATATATCTTTTGTGTGTGTATAGATATATATATATATCTATATATATATATATATATTTGTACAGCTGATACTTGCCTCAAGTAGCCTGAGAGACTGAGGGGAGAAGGTTGATGTCCATCTCTGGACGCTGGCATAATTTGACAATTGGCAGGCATACTATAGTATTGTGATTTTTGGTGATCACTTACTGTATATGCGCTACCTCAACTCAGAGCCTACCTAACACTGCAAAATTGTACTTTTGATGCCAACAGCCAACAGCCAAATCCTGCTAAGCATTGCAGAATGGACATCCACGTCTCCAGCCACTAGCTTCCATAATGTGTGCTACTGCACACTTTTTGCTCTGCTGTACTCAGCATTGGCTAATCACAGAGGCACGAGCACTCAGGGCCTTTTGGCAGTAAGCAGTTGTTCTGTTATATGACCATCAGCAATATGCATGTTTTTCTGTTTTGGGAAGGTGGCAGTATTATAATATTGTTAGTGCTATCTGCTGCGATTGTGATGTAGAGTGTGCATGATGGGTGTATTCTCTAGATGTTAGCCACAACATTCCCAGGAGGTTTGCCACTTGACCTTATGACCCTCATGCACACTCTGCATCACAGCCAATCATATGAATTCAATATTTGACAGGCAGCACAAGCAACCAATAGCAAACCACTTCACTTACTCATTTGGCAAACATTCCCAGCCCCAGTTATTTTCAGTGGCAAAGCTGGAAAATACTTATTGACCTTAATAGCAGAATGAACTGGTTTGCTAAGCAGAGCAGCCCAAATAATATTAAAAGCATCAATATTGACAAAGGCAGAAATATGCAGTTATATAAAAGGTTTAAACAACTGAACTCCATATAGTCTAAGTCAGAAAGTTATTGGTAAGGATGTTTAAAAAATGCATATGGAATTATTCAAAATTGTTTGAGAAAATCACTAAAAACTATGTATATGTACAAAATACGTAAAACCTTCTTACTCCTCTAAAAATTCAAATGCAATGGTATTAACCTAAAAAGCTTCAGATTACAAATTCAAATTATTTATTAAAAAAAACATACATAATCCTGCAAAGAGTAAAATATGTCTCAATTTTATATTTGGTGCTTCTTCGTTTTATATCTTTAGAGGTCTGCCTCATAAGTAAATTATGCTAATGAATTAAAAAGGCATTAAAGAGGTTACCATTCAATGCAAGCACTTTAAGAATAATTCCATTTAAGTTAGTCAGATATAATTAACAGTTTATTTCTTGTACATGTTTTGTTTAGCAGAATTTATCTGCTCGAAGTGCAAATAAATTTACATCATGATTGCAAAACTGATAAACCACTGGTGGTGTGTGTGTGTGCATATGTGTGTGTGTGTGTGTGTGTGTGCATGCATGTGTGTGGGAGGGAGGCATGTGTGTGTATGAATGTGTGCGTGCGTGTGTGCATGCGTGTGTGTGTGTGCGTGTTTCTGTGTAAGCATCTGTGAGCATACACAAGTGTGTGGACATCTATCAGTGTGCATCAGCTGCCATTGTGAGGATTTTTCTTTCATCAGATGAAGCATGAGACAATTCTGAATTAGTGTGTTTTTTTATTGTGATCGCATTCAGCACTATCTTTTTCAATTCAGTTCAGTCAATCTTTTAGGCTATTTCAGGTTACTTTGACTTTTTTCCAATTGCTAACAAAGAACACTCTGTCCAATCCTTGGTGGCCAGAGCTAGTCCAATGGCAACCTCCTCCCCAACCAGTCTAATCCCACTCTCCTCCCCCCCCACAGACATTCTTTAAAATGAAAAAAACATGTTGTCACTTGGAACTGCGTCAGATGCCAGCTGAGGCATTTTAAGAAAACTGACTCAAGGAACAGAGAAGGTGGGAGGAGGATGTATTGGCTGGGGTGGCTAAGCAGTTGTAGAGGTGTGTTACTTATAACTATCTGTAGCCTGCAAAATAAACAGAACTAAGGACGTAAGAAAGGCTTCTGTAGAAGTGTTGAAACTAAAGCAAAGACAGGATATGAATCAAAGCTGAACCTAATTTGTCAATTTTCAGCATGACTCACCCTTACATCAGATGATGTGGTGGCAATACATTCTGATCTCTCATTGCCTTTGCACATTTTAATCCCCCCCTTTCTCCTACTAACCCTCTTCTCCCTCCCATCTCCCTTCCATATCCCTCCAGTTTTCTTTGCCCTTCTCTCTTTTGCTCCCTTGTTAGTAATTACACCATCATATCATCTTCTTTTGCCCATATTTCTTTTATCTTTGATATCTTATTTTGCATTACTCTGAGTATTTTCCTCCTGTTCCAACTGGCAGTTGTAATTTTGATACTAATTTCTGAGTGTCAACTTTTTTGTGTAAATTCTAAACTTTGTAACTACCATGTACTGTATTTTTTGGTTTAAGATATGTAATTGTGTATGTTGTGCCATTCCATTGTTATTGTACTTACTATATATTTTGTATTTCACTTACCCACTGTTCTCCCCCCATTGCCCCATTGGTCACACCTGGAAATGAGCCTCAACTCACTCTACCTAACTCATTTATCAACTTTTAAATAAATAAAAACAAATAAATAAATGTTAGGTATATTTAAAGGGGCACAAAGAACCAGTTTAAAAAATCTGCCTTTGGAGGCTTATGTGTCCCCAATAACAATTAAAAAAAATGGTTAATGTTTTCTCTTTAAGCACTAAGAAAGAAAAAAAGTAACAATGATAGTCATTGGCATAGACATGCATATACAGCATATATATATATATATATATCTATATATATATATATATATATATATAGCTATATTCATATATTCATTGTAAAACACTTTGTTAATGCATCAGTTATGGTTGAAGTAACAAAAGTAGGGAAATGAGCTGTTAGGGTTGAGCCCCTAACTCCCCCACCCTACCACCTCACTTGAATCCTCCACACACCAACAGACATCGGGGTGTGCCATGGGGTCATCAGGCCCAACTGTCATCCCATTTCATGTGTAAAGAGGCTGACACAGTATAGCATAGGAGAACAGAGTGAAAGTTAGACCAAACTACCCCATAGCACACCCTGATGCCTGTTGGTGTGCGGAGGATGAGGGGTGGGGTGGTATGGCAGGGGTTAGGGGCTCAACCCTAATGTCTCATTTCCCTACTTTGGTCACTTCAACCCTAACTGGTGCATTAACAACATTTTTGCAATAAATGTTCTTACTTTTTGAGAAAGCATAATGTAACTGGTAAGTGGTATGTGCTGGTGGGAGCGCTAGACCTCCAGGCCCCATGCTCCCACCAAACTGCCCTTTTGTGCATAACAATATGTGTCTGTGGGAGCATGGTCCCTCCAGGCCCTGCCTCTCACATACATTAGTAGCCACAGATATGACCAGATAGTTCCAGATATTTTGCAAAATTTCTAAAGAGTTTCTCTCTGCTGCCCCTACTGTATAAATGGAGAAAGCAGGAGATTTCTCTAGTAATATCACAGAAATTTCAGGAAATATCTGGCCATGTCTTTGGCTGTGACTGTAGACATAACAATGGAGCCATACAGTAGTCCTATAGGGCTGAAAAGGAACCCTTGCAACACTAATTTTCCAGGATCTCAGTAACCCCGTACAAGCTATGAAAAGAATTCCACTGCAGTTGTAATCATGACTTTGAAACCTCCACATGTGCCTAAAGGTGGGCTAAGTTGTGGGTAGCAAAAAATCCATATCTCTTATTGTTTCCGAGATACAGGCACCAAAAGTCACCGTGGATGCTGCAATATTATCCTATGGGAAAAATCTCAAATTTGTGATGGCATATCTATGGAACTGATTTATGTTTTTACACCTAAACAACATAATTCACATCTCAGGGACACCCCTTTGTACCCTACAACTGTTAAGCCAAAAGACCAAACTGTTTATTTACAGTGCACTGACAACGTTTTTAAATTCCTAGTTTGTGAGGTGTCAAAATCCCTGTTTGTGAGGTCATTCCCCATTCAAGAGCTGTCAAAATCACAGTTTCTGAGAAATTCTTGATCATCAGATTTTGGCCATCTGGTCTGGATGTCACAATCAAGGTTTTGTCAGCTCGCAAAAGGGGATTGGCTCACAAAATGGGATTTTGACAGCTTGCGAATGAGGATTTTGTCAGCTCACGAACGACAAATTAAAAAAAAATCCCCTTTCGCAAGCTGTCAAAATTCCCTTTCATGAGTCGATCCCCTTTCATGAGGTGTCAAAATCCCCTTTTGCAAGCCAATCCTTGTTTGCAAGATAGGGCCATCTAGTCCCTAAGTCATGATCAAGGATTTTGTTACCTCACGATGGGGGATCGGCTAGCGAAAGGGGGTTTTGTCAGCTCGCGAAAGAGGATCGGAAGCGAGTCATGAATGAAGAATTTCAAAATTTAAAATGGCAGTATTTTTACCAAAATGAAAGAATCCAAAGGCATGGGTTTGTAGAGGATGTCACCCTGAACAAAACCCATGCTTCATTTGCAAAAGAAGTCAGCCGTGGGGCAAGATATGACATTTTGTTTGGGGGGAAAATGAAAACGATGGTTGCTCGCAAAAGGGGAATTTTTTCTCATGAATGGGGATTTTATAAATCCCTTTTCTCAAGGTGACAAAATCCTTAATCGAAAGCCCAATCCTCTTTCGCAAAACATACAATAAATCTTAGACTGAATTGAGCATGCTTAGAACCTAAAAATTCAAAATTAAATAACTTTGGAATGGATAAATATTTTTTCACCAAACTAACACTGAACTGTTCTTTGACTAAGCATCTTTCTATCCTGAAAATGTCAGACCAAAATACCAAATGGTGTGGCCACAGCACAATGGGCAAAAATCAGCAAAACAAACAAAAAAAAATATTTATTGGTGCTTCGCTGCATGAAAACCACAAATCTGATTGAAACACAACTTGGCAGATCAAGAGACCTATGATACAAGACTGTGCATTCCAAATTATGTGCAAATCTGTTGAACAGTTGCAAAGTTATTAAGGTGAAAATTTATATATATATGGGAGCTAAAAACATTTTTGTTCATGCAGGCTTTCTCTCAGAACTAGGCATGTTGTTATTGATAATTTAAAAGTTGATTGTTTTAATTGAAGAACAGGATAATTTATTTGTCTGTATTTATTGTATGTTAATATTTTTTTATGTTTTAGAAACTATGTAAAGTGCATTGAATCACAATGAGAATTGCACTATATCAAACAAATTTTGATTGATTGATATACATATATATATATATATATATATATATATGCTTTGCAAAAAACTCATTTAATGCATCAGTTAGGGTTAAAGTGATGAAAGTAGGGAAACGTGGTGTTACCTAACCCTAACCCCTCCCCCTGCAGGCAGCAAACTAGGTATGGTGTGTGCCTTGGGGTTCTCAGCGCTAATGCTTACCCCTTCCATCAGTAAAGAGGGTGAGATATGTACAGTGTATGGGAATGGGGTGAGTGTTAGGCTTGAGAACCTCAAGGCACACCCCATGCCTGGTTTGCTGCCAGCAGGGTTAGGGTGGGCTGTTATGGTTGGAAACCCTAATGCCACATTTCCCTATGTTTGTCACTTTAACCACAACTGATGCACTAACTGAGTTTTTTGCAAAGAATTTCCTTACCTTTTGAGAAAATTTAATTGTATCCTCATTTGCCCTGTACTCCCATTCCATTATAGATGTGTACATGTATGTTGCTGTGGAAGCATTTCAGCCAAAACAACAACCAAATTACCAGCATGGTCTTGTTATTACCTCACCTCATGAATGCTGGGCTGAGAATTTTTAAATTCCTGCTGAAACATCATTCTGTGCCACTGCAACATCATTCCACACCACAGGTGAGAAAACACATTTTGGACAGGATTTGAAAAATGAGAGCTGTCACATTCATGAGGTGATGTAAAAAATGGCTATGTTGAAAATTTGGGGTGAAAAATATTTAAAATTGCCAAAGTTATGAGTGTGCATAGTTAAATTTAAACACATGCACATAATGTTGACATTTTTACATATTGTGACCCCCAATTTTTAATATATCTTTCTTATGACCCCACCTCATGAAAAAAGGCAGTGAAAATGTTCAAATTGTGCTTGAAAGGTGATTTTGCCAAGTGACTGCAAATCTCCTTTGGGCTACATTTGCAAAATTCCACTAACATTGTTCATGAGGCGGGGTCCCCAAACAGCCATGTTGAAAAGTTGGTGTCAAAATATGCAAAAATGGCCAAGTTATGCATCAAAGTTGAAAACCCCATTGAAATACTAAAATCTCATTTACCTTAGTTTCTCATATTGCAACCACTGGTTCCAGCAGCAAGACGTGTCTTCGATCAGAGAGTGGATCTTCACCCTGTGACCAGTTCAGGTGAGTGAGGGTGTGTGGGGGGTGTACTGTGGGGTGTGGGATGGTGGGTGCTGATTTGGAGGTGGGGGTGGGGATCAGATCAGTGAAGGACCATTTTTGGTTTTGTAGGTAAAAAAAAAATAGAGGACCATTTTCTTTATTTCAGGTATGGGTACAGCAATCGGTAGGTGGGGGGGTGCCACTAGACACCAGGGAAATATTATTATTATTATACAGGGGGCAGCTATCTGCAAGTGGAGACTGCCACAAGACACAAGGGACATATTATTTTATTAACAGTGAGTGAAACTGACAGGTGGGGGTGCCACAAGACACCAGG
Organism: Neoceratodus forsteri; assembly: GCA_016271365.2. Lineage (NCBI taxonomy): Eukaryota > Metazoa > Chordata > Ceratodontiformes > Ceratodontidae > Neoceratodus > Neoceratodus forsteri. Next base: position 573,705,711 of record CM057449.1, on the reverse strand, counting down.
GAAAGAAAACAATACCAGGAATGGATCCTCTGACAGCAAAGCTGTACATATTGCAAGTCTTCAGTGAAAGAATCCATTTTTAGGGCTGTGGGCAGAGCCTACAACCCTTCTGTCATCTGTAGCTCTAAAGTGGCTTTTCTTGGAACTTCCATTTTAGACATTTGTAAGTATTACTCCACAGCTTCAAAGTAGTGCACCCCTCCCTCTGACAGTTGCTATTTGTTGTTCTATCTTAAAGGCATCTGAAGGGGGAGGGGGTGGTACTGTATTGTACCTCAGAACTTTTCAGGATATTAATAAAAAAAACTTTAAACTGCTGTTTCTATCATCTGTCCAGCTCAGTCTAACATATTTGTTCTATTTCTTTCTGAAACCTAGGGGACTCATTTCCTTTTGTTTTTTGTGAAAATGAAAGTCAGACTCAGTGTCAGATTACATACAGTGGAATGCAGATTGTTAGTTGCCTGACATTCTTTTCCACAGGACAGATTGGAGGCAAGCAGTGGAAACAGAAGACTTTTTTTGTTCTCATTTTATAATATGATGTACTGAGTGTGTGTTTAGTTGCAGGGTCAGGGCCTTGAAGAAAATAACAACATTTATGTAATTCATTCAAGATTCCATCAGGTGGTCAGAAAAGATGCTGAGAGAATTTGTGTAAAAACTAACAAATGAAAGATGCAAAAAATAGGATGCACACTGGCCTCTGAGATTGGAAGATCAAAAGGCTGTGGGTTCTATCCCCATACTAGGCATGTGGTTTAAAGAGTTTGTGTACTGCCCAAAGCTAATATTAGATTTTAAAAGCAGTCAACCATTAAATTTAATAATTGAACTACTTTATCATTTCCCTTTGTTTAATTAGAAGATTGTTTACCTGATGTTAATATGTGTGATATGTGGTGTGGCAGCTGACATAGCTAGCTATACTGCCCCCACTATATCACCAGCATTGTGACCTCACTGATTCTGACATCACTGCTACTTAGAAACAGCAATTCAGTGACTGCCAGGTCATTCACATGTGATTTCCCTGTCAGCGAAATCACAATGCTGATGATATAGTGGGGGGCAGTAGAGCTTGATATGTCAGCTGTTATGCTAAGAACTATTCCACACATCCACCACAACATTATGACGTAGAAGACTCTTTGATGGGCAAAAGGTAAAAGAAAGGTACTTCAGAAATAAAATGTTATAACTAACTACTTCTTAAAATTTATATTATGTTCCTGTCTGCCTGGTTGGCTGCACTAGCTCTATAAATCCCAATACTGACATGGTAGTGCAGCATTGGGGGGGTGCACCTGTCTTTTCTGTCTGCCTGTTCAGGTGGATGTTAAAGATCTTATGGCATTTCTCAAAAAGAGTTGGGGAATTTCCATGGTGTCCTGGCCAAATTTTCCCCATTGATTAAAAATATCACCAACAGCTTAATCTGGTTCAAGTAAGGATTTATGCCATGTTACTATTTCAGTTGGTTACCATCTGTACCCCCCAAAAAAGGGACTTCTAGTCTTAGTGGGCCTACCAGGTCAACAAAATTCAATGAATAAATAAATTCCCCCATGATGCCTTATGGAGTCCATATAAATCCAAATCATTCTAAGGCCATCTTGACATAGAATTTTAATAGCTAACAGTAAATCAGAGCCCTTTTCCTGATAAACGGCTGCCAACATGCTACATTTAAATAAACAACAAAGTCACAAATTAGGAACTAGTGGCGTATGAAAAAATCTGCAGGGATTTATACAGGGATTTGATGCTGCCTCTATAGGGAAAATACAGGAAAAATTAGGGCTTGTTACAGGAAAAAAGGTTATTTGGATCTGGGAGCACTGTGATGATTGTGACTAAACAGCACTATGTGGCACCAACAAGAAAATTAATTTGGTCATTTGGTAGTTCTTCACAGCCCTATCGGCTGTGTCTAGATTTTGTTTGAATGGGGTTGGTGATGATAATAAGATGCAACAAAGGGAGAAGATTTTTTCCTTCATGAAAAAGGATCTTTTTTTGTGACTCATGATATGAGAAAATATTCTTTTTCATATCATACTCATGAAAAGAATAGGTAAAATGTAACAAAAACATATCTGAGGATAACGTTTTCAACATTTAACTACAGCATCCACCTAACAGGGCCCCGATGAGCCACATAGATGTGTTGGGCTCTCTCTAGGATGTCATTTTTGTGGGTTTTGATTTTTTTTTAACAAAAACAAACATGAAACAAGATGGTGGCAAATGAAAAATGGATTACTCTAATATAAAACAGGATTCCTTTTTTGTTTCATGCAGCTATCTTGAAGTGCTTACTGAGCAAGCTCAGAATTGAATGTGTTAAAATTCGAAAATTAAATAAATTTGAAACAGATTAATATTTTTTTTTTACCACACTCTAAAAATTCCAGACCAAGATTCCAAACAATCTGGGCTGTAGGCAAATTCAAAGAAAAAAACCTAGCATAGTCAATGAACAAAAAAATCACTTTTTATACTCTCTCTAACTCAGAAACTGCACATCCGTCAGAAAAAAACTCAGTGCATCCAGCGATCTATGCTAAGAGACTGCACATGCAAATTTTCATGCAAATCCTTTGAGCAGTTGCAAAGTTATTAAAGTGCAAAAAGCTGGGGTTTAACATTAACGTGTGTACTCAACCATAACTGTAGGGGCACATCTGTGCCCCTAATAGATAGATGGATGGATAGATAGATAGATAGATAGATAGATAGATAGATAGATAGGTATTATTAGCACAAAAACTGTGTTAATGAATCAGTTATGGATCCACCATCAAAAGTCTGGAAATGTGCTGTTAGAGTTTCCATCCATAACACCCATCCCCACCCCACCCTCCATGCACCAACAGAAAACAGATATGTGCCCTGGACTGTCAGACCTAACAGTCATTCCATTCTATGTGTAAGGAAGCTATGATGTTATAGTATAGGAAAATGGAATAAGTTTTAGGGCTGACAACCCCAAGGCACAATCCTTAACTGATGCTTTAATGGAGATTTTTGCCAAGAATGCCCTTTCTTTTTGAGAAAGTATAATCGTAACCTACCTCCCAACCATCAATAATTCTTGACAGATTGCAATTGTTTCCTTACTTCCGTGTGGGAGTACGGGACCCTCCAGGCCCTGTGTTCCCACCACTCCACAAGGCTATGTGTATATGTGTGTGAGAAGTGCTCCCATCAGTCTGTGATGGTATCCATATTTGTATGTGGGACTGCATGGCCCTCTGGGCCCTGTGCTCCCATAAATTCATAATTTATCAGGCAGTGTTGTGCTAGCCTTCTTTTCCTGTGGAACACAGGGCTCTCTGGACCCTGCACTCCAGCGCCAAAGACATACCCCACATTGCAATGTTAGCCTATAGGAAAAGCAGGAACATTTTAAACCTCTGTAACTTGACATGAAATTAACATATTTTCATGAAACCACAAAAGGACACATGGGCAGGGCAAGCCCTTTGTACCATAAGAATGTGACAGCAAAATTGAAAACCGTTTCTTCACAGTGCTGTGACAAAGAAACACTTGTTTACACCACACTTTACAATGTTAACCTTTGGAAAATAAACCAAAACTGAAAGCCACAGAACTGCAGAGCAGCAAAGCATTATCTTCTCACCAAACCACCAAAAGGCACATCTGTGTGGCAAGCCCTTTGAACCCTAAACATTTCAGCCCCAAATTGCAAAATTTTTACTCACAGTGCAGTAACAAAGAAATGACTGTGTATGCCTCCCATTTCAAAGTAATTCTATGGAAAATTAAGTAAACTTAAATCTGCAGAACTCCAGGCCAAAGTAATATATATATTCACCAAACCAGAAAAAGGCAAATCTATGAGACAAGCCCTTTCTACTCTGAAAATTGCAGCCCAAAAGCCTAAACCATTTATTTGCTATAAAGTGACAAAGAAACAGACATATAAAGAAAGGTAGTTTTGCAGATTGTGAGAAAATAATGGTGTTTCACGAAACACAGGATCCTTCTCCTGCAATTTATGACAAAACCTCCTTACTTCATGGAAAAAGATTGCCACAATTTGTGGCAAAACAAGTCTGTGGATAAAATAAATATATTTCTGGACAGTTTGGGGTCAAACTGACCCCACAGTCCTATTCATCGGGCCCTGATTAGGTAAACACAACTGTTGGTGTTTACTAATTCACAATATTTTTTAAAGTATTTAAATTGGTTTCCCTCGCTAACTGAAAACAAGATGGCAGAATCTCGAAACAACATTCTACATCTGCGGCAAAAAATACCACATTTGCGGAAAAAAAATTTGTTTCGAGTGGAACATCTAACTTTTCCCATTGGAAATGATGGGAAACTGAAATTGAATAACTTTTGAACAGGTTAACATTTTTTCACCAAACCTTCAAAAGGCACACATGTGACCCAAACCATATATATCCTAAAAATAATTTCAGACCAAATGCTCAAGCCATTTCTGAGAAACGTGGTGACAAAGAAGTTACACAGAATGGTAATTTTCACATTTTTTTACACCCTGTATCTCCGCACCCACACATCCGACTGAAACATATCTTGTCACATCCAGAGAGCTTTGGTCCCTGATGGCACATGCAACATTCTTTATATACATATATTCTCTTGGTTGGGATTGTCATTACTGGCTTTCTGTCTTCTATGATGTTAACAGAATATCATTGCCATCCTTAGTATATGTAAGAAACAATTGTCTGGTTTTGTCTTCAGACAGAAGAAATGCATATAGTCTTGGCAGCTGAAGTGAAAACCTTTTCTTTCATATAAATTGTAAGAGTAGATTTCCACAATACTGTATGTTTTGAAGAAAAATATGACATCTCTTTGACATGATTAGTCATAAAATGTTAACTGCTAGTTACTATATACTGTCGGTATCTTGCAGTGCATTTATTAAAATATTGTCAGTGGCTCTAATTCAGAGAAGTTTCCAGCTGTTCCATACAGTACTATAACACAATGCTTCTAAAGGGTGTTGCTCATGTTGAGTACAGTAATAGCAGCTCTGATAAAATGGAACAAGAGATACCATACAAAGCATGAAGAATAGTATAGAAAAAAGCATCTATTTCCAATTATGTTTAAAAATGTTAACTGCATTAAAGAAAACTACTAGAGTATTTTTCAAAATTGAGATAATATGATTTATGTAGCACTAAAAACAGTGTATTGACTACTATTTCCAGCTACTGGGGAAGGGAGACTGATTTCTGTTAAGCAGAGCCCCAAGGGTGCTACTGTTCTCTGAAAATGTGTGTAATCTCTGGAACTTAAAAAGGGTGGCACTGTCTGTGCTTTATGGCTCAAAGGGAAACTATACTTCACTAAAAACATTAAAGCATGCTCTGAAATAAAAGACTAAAACAATGGAACAGAACAGAGGAGCTTCAATAACATAACATACAGTATGCCCCATGTGAGTTTGCATCTCGTTTAGGCCTTGGGAAAGTAGATTCTAACAGTGCTCCATTGACATTCAATGACATATATTGCAACATGCAAGGCCAGCTATAAATGATATCGGATCCTATGCACAACATTTAGCATGCCCCTGCTTGTGTTCGCAACCCTCTTACTATGTTAGTCATTAGCAACAATAATTCACACAAATAAACTGTTCCTTATGGTACAGCAAACAAGAACCAAGTAGTTACCACACTTTTACACATACGTTAAGTAGTCAAATCATAAAATCAAATGCCAGACACAACCGAGTGGCCAATTGATATGTCATATGTCTTACAACAACTTTAATCTGTGGAGGAAAGGGGGAAGGCGGAATTGTTTAACCAGGAAAGGCACATTAAGTCAAAGCTTGTTTCCAGGTATGACTTGCTAAGGGTCATACAGTATACAAGTGTGTGTGTGTGTGTGTGTGTGTGTATGGGGGGGTGACAGGATTCATACTCAGGTCTCTGGGTCTGCAGCTCAGTGCCCTTAATCACTACACTATACTGCCTCCTGTAAAATGAGGAGTTGAGGGAAGCAAGTTGTAGTTAAATGCTTTTTTAAATTATCACACAAACTATTAGGGTCAAACAACACAGATCAAACATTTGAGTCCAATCTGCAGAAGTTGGTAATGATAAAATGCAATGCTGTAACACTGTAGGCTATAAAACACAACTAAATGATGGGTGCTGATAGGAGTAAGATTTTACAACTGTTCAGTTCAATGGGTCAACAAGTGATTAAGTATGGAAAGAAAGGATGGTGCTTGTGCAACTTAGTATGTTATTTTGTAAGGATACTTAACCAATGAGGCATTACAGGGTGTGTGCTGTATTGGGACAATGGTATGCCTTGGGTGGGTTGAATAAAAGTGATGTTAACATGGCACAACTCAGAATCTGGAGTGCCTAATTGTCTTTATGAAATGGGTCCCTTATTGTGAATAAATAAGATGATTCTGAAAAGCTTTTATAATAGGATTAAAAAAAAAGAATGCTAAGAAGTAAAAAAAAAAGTGAACAGAAAGTCCTTTTTAGATGTTTTACTTTATAGATTGGACAGTATGTGGCACCAACACTACATTGTTTCTGAGTAAGGGAGTTGTACGAGGAAGGCAGTGTGAGTACCTTAATCATGTTATTTTTTTCACAGTGTCATGTGTGTTAGCCCTTTTCTGGGAGCAGCTTTTAATCATGACGTCTACCTCAAGAGTGCCAGTAACAGTTTAGTAAAAGTGAGAAAGTGAGGAGTTTCAACAGTGCTGAAAGTGCTTAGAATATGGGTCTGGAACCAGGCAAGACAGGCTTAGTGAGACTGGAGGCAGCAGCAAGTATGTTTAGCATGGCAAGATGTGTGTTTGTTAGTCTCCATTGTCTCTGTTCCCGCACCCCAACACTGATGTATGTGTTTAGGTGAACAGGGAAAAGACTGTGTGCATGAGAAAAAAAAAAAGATTTGGTTTGAGATAAGCGAGAGGCAAGGGAGTGATATCCCAGAGTCTGAATGAAGGTAAAGAAGACTCAGAGGACTCTGAACTTCTTCACATGCTGTTGTGCTGGTACATCAGCATGGGATCTGAGGTTCTCGACCAATTAGGTTTGTGTATTTTTTGGCCCTATTTCATGATAATTGTAAATAAAGTTTGCTTGTTTGCTAGTAAGCAGTTAAATATCTTATGCAAGATACTTGTAGCCATTCATGTTCTCTTTCCTTTACAGGGACTATCTCTCTTTTGGGGAACCACAAAAGCACAAGAACCCTCTTGAGTAGGGCTCCACCCCTAGAAGAGCTTAGGGAAGAAAGTCCTCTTATGCAAAATGTACTTCAGGGAAAAAGCCTGCAAGAATAGAGGCAAGTAATTGGAGAAAGGAGGGGATGGTGGTGCGGGCAAGGAAAATTAGCTTCCAGAGGAAGCACAAGCATGCTTCCTTAAATAGACTTATAAAGGAGGCATGCTTAGAGTCACTGTTTGCCCCACTGAACCCCAGGCTATAGCCTTGAAATTCAGTGGGCCAGCAAGCAGCTAAATATGAGGATAGAGAATGGTGCTTGTGCCACTTAGTAAGTAATTCTGCTAGGATACTTTTAACTGAACTCGTTTGTAGACAGTACTGTAGTTTTAAAGCTTATGCAACATACATGGATAGTAATGAAAGTGTTGCCTTCTACTGCAAAGTATCTTGAGGTACCTGACAGTACTTGGATCAGATTACCAATGAAGACAATGGAGTTGTTGCAGCACGGTTATTAGTAGATCACTTACTGCAGCATTTCAAGTCAATTGAAAACTTTTGTGTGATCACCACTGTACTTAAAGCTGCTTATGCTCTCTGTCCCTTGCAAGAACTACCACACTTTTGGGAACCACAAAGGCACAGGAGCTCTCTTATTGAGGGTTCCACCTATATGGGTGCTGTGGGAACACAGTTTATTTAGGCTAATTGTGCCTTAGGGAAGGAGCCACAAAAGAGCATAGCAGAAAGTGAGCTTGAAACATTCACTGACTCCAGGCCTAAAATTTGTAAGGACAAAGGGAACAACAGATTATGAAGAGAAAGGTGATGGCTTGAAAAGCATTAGGAGCCATTATCCAACCCCTAAACTGGAATATAGAACAGCCATTCAACTTCAACCCTCAACAGAAATAAATTAGTTAATTCGTGTAATGGCCTTAGGCATGGAACAGAGACCACCCCACAAAAAAAAATCTCTGGGAAACCAAGGCCTTGTCATCATCCCATGTCACCCATCACTGCTTAATTAGAATGGAATTCAGGGAAAAGTTTAGATGGGAAGGCTCTTGTACTGTCTGTCTAATGTATTAATGCTGTGAAATGCTGTCAGGTTGATCTGCACAGCCAGATGTCCCCCCCCCCACCTAGCCACAAACAAGGCCTCCATCCTCATGGTATTGTGGATGAGGAGACAGCAGCTGTTGGATGACTTTCACCTGACCCTGACTGCAAGAAGATGCCAAACCTATGACTGATGATAAGGGAAATAAAGATGGGGTATACAAACATAACCAAGCATTTCATAGGCAGATGCTGGGAGGAATGCATTGAGAGGTGTCACTGAGTTGAACTGCATGGCCAAAGAAACACATGGCAAAGGCTCTCCCCTTAAGGCTCAGGGAACAACATTAAACAAATACCAAGAGGTGCCACTGAGTTAATCTGCATGGCTAAATGTGCCACTGAGGTGAGAGTCCTGCCCTTAAGTCTGAAAGAAGAGTGACATGGATGCCAAGAGGTGCTGCCATGCTGATCTGCAAAACTGAGAAGACATCCACTCAGCACCTCTTTAGATGTTGGCTTCATAAAGCAAGGCAAGCTCAATAACTTCTGGACTAGGGAATCAGCAAGGACCAGATAGTCAATGTGGTAGGAATGATTAGTGTTTGATACTGACATCAGAGGGGGTATACCGTTATGTTGGTGAACCAAACTGAGCAACTCAAAAATGAGCAACTCAGTTTGGGTGACCATAATGGTAGCGACAGTGAAAATGTAGTAAAGGGGTTGGGATAGCGACAGATGAGGGACAGGATGGTGAGAGTGAATCACGGGGCTCTGTGTGGGAGTGTTGATTAAATAGATGAGTGCAGTCTGGTGCTGCCTAGCTGGTCATCTGGCGTGGTGATTACAGATGCCACCTGCAGTGCTGATAGTCCTGGGTTCAGGACTACCTGCAGGTAGTATTTTAATACCATGTGGGTCTTTTTTTTCTTTTACGGTCTGTTGCTCAAGCTGCACTCTCCCCCCTGTTCTGTGTCTCCACCCCCAGAGTTGATTATATTTTGATGGGGGGTGCGGGGGGCTGCATTAAACATTTAGTTACTTGTCAGCACTATTTTGGTAGGTGCTGATGTGGATATCTTGCTCAGTGTGGAGTTGGCGATATGTACTCGCTTTTATGCGAATCGCCAAAGTATTTTCATTATTATGACATGGAACCTGTAAGAAGAAATACAAGGAAGGGTGAAGCCCAGGTAAAGTAGAAAGTATAGGAGGTGAATGTTGGTTAGGTAATATGGTAATGATGGTGAAAGTACAGGTCATTGAGGAGGGAACGTGTAAAGGATTTATCAACAGTTTAGTGGAAGGTCGAAGTGTCCCAGATCATAGTAGTTCATCTACAAATGAGGAGATTGGTTAGTAGCCACATTTGTCCTTGTACAAGCAGATGTATAAGGTAGGTGATTTAATATCTTTTATTGGGCCAACAAGAAATTTATTTTCAACATAAGCTTTCAGGCTACACAGAGTAGCCTTTATCAGGTGATGATGTTTTCTACAAAACAATAGCTATTATTCAGTATATACTGCAATATACTACTAGCAATCAACATGCATAAGAAGCAGCTGTAAGATTGAAAGACAGGATGGCTTTTAGGAGGTGTGAAAAATGTCTATACTGTAATATAATGGAGTTTGCCCTTTAAGGGGCAGACCAGGTTGTCCTGGTGCACCCCTTCCACTTTTCATCAAGATGGTGTGCTCAGAAGGGGAAGGGGAAGGAAGGGAGAGCCAGGGGATAGAACAATGGCCAAGCAACAGGAAGGGGAGGGCCAAGTGGAGGTACATAATAGGCAACACAAGAGTGGTTCAGCCACTTTTGCTGGAGTTTTTGATCTGATTGAAACTGCAGCACATCAGATTGGCTGAACAACTACAGAGGTGTGTGCACTAGGATATAACAGGTAGCACAGCTTCCAGGAATAAGTAAAAAAAAAATTATAATAGTAAGAAATAAGCTGGGGGAATAATAATGTATATGGTAGTTATACTCCTTTACTCAAAAAAAAAATAAATATATGTGATAAAGAAATCATTTATTAGGGCAAATAGCATGTGGCTAGTTCATTGTTTTTCTTGGAAGGAAGTTTTTAGCACTTCTGGTGTGAGTGAATGTGTTTTTTGAGTGTTGGGAGAGGTTTTGCAGCGGTACTGAGTTGTACGCCTCATTGTAGGTGACTGGCTTATTAGGTTTTATTGAGGCAAGACTAGCATGGCTGGTTCAAGTGTACTGGTTTTGGTAGTTGGAAGGAGCTTAACAGCTGCAACAACTCTCGTATGCCTGGGGTTTAAATAGCAGGGCGAATGGACACACAGACACGCATGTAGCTGGGAAAGTTTGGTGGCTCAGAGAAGGGTCCTTTCAGTTAAAAGCTGAGGGGGTTTGTTGAGAGAAGGTCTGTGAATGCAGAAGCTGGTGAGACTGGGGCCTCCGATGGCCAGCAACAAGCAGAGCTTATATATTCCAGCGTTGAAGGTCTGACGCTGATTACAGGGTTGTGGTTTCCTTTTTAAAAAATATATATATAAATGAAGAAAAGCTCATGATAGGACTGTTGCAGTGCTGATTGAAGTGAGTCATGTGACTAAAGGGGATACAGTTTGTCTGAGGCCTTGCAGGGTGAGTTTGGCTCGATTGAAATGTGGGGGGAGAGCTGCAGTGGTTGGGCACCAAGAGATGTTTGCAATGGAGCCATGGGACAGCGAGGGATTACTCGCCCCTGTCCAAATCCTTTTTGGGATTGTTTTCCCTGCAGGAACTCAGGGTGAGGCCTTGAGCAACTCTGCTCTGCAATTTTTACCACACGCCGGTTGACTGCGTGGCTTTAAAATGAACCCCACCCTCCCATGCGGGTAGCGCCCGCTGCCTAGGAAAAAGAGACTGATCACAGGGACAGCATCAGTCTCACCACCTGTGGCCCCACATGGTGCAATGGAGAACAGGGGGAAGTGGCTGCAGAGGCCTACGTGAGGAGGGGGGGCATATGGACGGGCGGGCCAAGTTGGGAGACAATTCGGGGGATACATGCTTGCTGGAAAGCAAGAAGGCAAAGGATAGGGGGCAAAGGTCTAGGAGCGGCCAACGGATGTGACGTCACACATGAAGCAGAACCCAAGTGTCGACTGGGCCTGGCAGATGGCAGAAAGGAACTAGCGCTTCACGGAGGGGGGAGGGGCGCTCACACGATGGGCAACTAACGGGACAAGGAGAGGCCTAGAAGGACAAACAGTAGGGAAAGGCGAGCGGCCACGTGGTGTGACATCACACGCCGGTGGGAGAACAGACCAAGAGTGAGAAAACGGCCAATTTGGCCCAGCAGGAATGGCACTAGGCCTAGTGTTCCAGAGGAAGGGAGAATGGAAGTGGAAAAAAAGGCCTACCAAGGGGTCTAACAAGGGCGATGACGAGCAGCCACGTGGCGTGACGTCACACGCCAAGGGAACAGGCTGAATGCAAGCAGTTGCCACTCTGCTGGGGCACAAGAGGACGAGAGAAAGAAAAGGGATCACCAGGGAAGCCATGATGCAATAAGGAATGTAAGCAGGCCAGAGGACTGGTCCAAAGGGGCCAGGTCATGCGGCCTGTCATATAGACCACTGGGGTCTGGCAACAGAAGTAGACCCAGGAACAGAGGATGGGGGCAACAAAAAAAAAAAAAAAAGGGGGCACGTTTGTCATCATTAAGGGGCCGCCTCTGGATGGAAGCGGGCCTGGCCACGTGGGATAATGGCCCTGGCAGAGAATTAATAATGGAATTTTCTTTTTTCTTCCTCAGCATCTTCACAGTGGGTCAGAAGCAAGGAACATGGCACCCAAGAAGAACAAGCCCTCGATGGAAGATGCTTACAGGGCTATAATGGAGTTGGCCGAGAAGGCTAATAGAATGTGGGAGTTGGTAGAACAGGAGGAACCAGGGAGGTCCGGGGAGAAGAGGAAAGCAGGGAAGGGTAAAAAGGGCAGAGGGAGGCGGCCAGCTGAGATGCCACATAGCCCAACCAGGGTGCAACCGCTGAGAGCGGGACCTACCAAGGAGGCTAGTCCAGTACCTCTGTGACCAGTAGACCTGGTCCCATCAGTACCTCCCCAGGACCAGGTTGTGGTTCCCCCAGGGGACCCTCGGCTGGATCCCCAGCGTACAGAGGTGCCGCCACAGCCACTAACAGGGCAACCAACTTTTCAACCAGAGGAAAACATATTGGGGCATCAGGATGACAGCAGGCAGCAAGGAGCGGATAAGGCCACAGGTAATATGCCCTGTTCTGTTGGTGACAGTATCAAGGAGTACATAGGCCAAATCATTTTGGCACTTGCTTCTGGGGGTTTGGGCCAGATAGAGTCAGCATTGGCCAAGATTAGGGTAGAGAAAGAGGTGCCAAAAGAGAAGGAAGGAGTAATAGAAAAAGAGGGAAAAGGAACAAGGGAGATAGGAACTCCCGGGATGAGAGTGGAAGAACATGTTCCTTTGGCCACAAAAGAAAAAATATGGAATGGTGAGTACATGGATATTTTCACTTTAGTTAGCTGGGAAGCGGCTGCAAAATATGAGGAGGCAGAGAATATAGGAAAGAGTGAAATGGCAGCAGTGGTAATTTTGTTAGGCAAGGAAGATGAAGACAAATTCACCAAAGGGAAGTCTTGGGAAGGGTGGTCCGTAGGTTTTGCCACATTCTCAGCCAGAGTATTGAAGAAAAGGCCGGAGCTGGGTATCCCGCTCATCACATACTCTTTGATAATAAGGAGAGCAAAAGCAAAAAGAGGTATGTGGGTGGATATACTATGAAGAATTTTTTAGGCAGAGAATGGTGACATATGGGGATGTAAGATGGGATACGAAGCAACTTGACTTGTGGACAGACTACGTAACTGATCAGTCCACACCAGAAGGTGAGTTTGGGAAAAAAGGTACCATGCCACAAAGATGTTGCTGGGCCTACAGTAGAGCCTTTTGCTCATGGCCACAGTGCTGTTTCCAGCATGCCTGTTTGAAGTGTGGGGGATCGCATCCGGCGAGCAGATGCGGGATGACATGGGCCCAAGGATCCCAAGGAGCTGGGCGGCAAGGGTCAGGTCAGCAGTTTTTTCAGGAAGGGCAGGGATATAAAGGACAGGCATGGAATAGAGGGGGGAGGGGCAGGGGACATGCATACGGAGGGAGTCAGAATCATTGACCAGCAAGGCCGGGCATCAACCAAAGGGGGAGACCTTGTGAGGAAAAAGAAAAGGAAAAGAGGACAAGGGAACAATTTAAAGAAGCTAGAACCCCCATTAGGATAGGGGCATGGAGAGAATGGTTAGACAGATACCCAGATAGGAAAACAGCAGAAATGATTAAGAAAGGTTTTCACACAGGTTTTTCCTTGCAATGTAAGGGCCCAAGACAAGCCAGAGAGGCGAAAAATCTGGGTTCAGTGAGAGGGAAGAAAGAAATGTTAAAGCAAAAGACAGAGAAGGAAAAGGCAGCAGGGAGAATAGAAGGACCATATGATACCTCCCCATTGCAGAATATGAGGATTTCTCCATTAGGTTTGGTCCCCAAAAAATAGGAAGGGGAATACAGGGTGATTCATCACCTATCCTTTCCGGAAGGTGATTCAGTGAATGATTTTATCAGCGAGGAATATAGTAAAGTGACATATTCTACCCTGGAAGATGCAGTCCGGATTATCCGGGCAACTGCGGATGCATGGATGGCCAAGACAGACACAGAGTCAGCTTTCAGATTACTTCCAGTTAGAAAAGAGGATTGGGACTTGTTGGGGTTTAAAATTGGGGGACAGTACTATTTTGACAAAGCTATGCCCATGGGTTGCTCTATAGCATGTGCGACATTCAAAGCTTTCAGCTCATGTTTGAAGTGGATATTTCAAGAAAGAACTGACTATAAAACAGTGATTCACTATTTGGATGATTTCCTTCTTATAGGCAGTGGGAGAAGAGAAACAGAAAAAATGTTATCCAGATTCCAAAAGCTATGTAAGGAGCTAGGGGTCCCATTGGCACCTGAGAAAACAGAAGGGGCCCAGTAAGGTGTTAAAGTTTCTGGGCATTGAGATAGCTGCTGCCAGACAAAAAGGTGAAACAATTGAAGGAACTGGTTCACATGCATGCCAGTAGAAGAAGAGTACAACTAATACAGGTACAACAAGTATTGGGACATCTGAACTTTGTGTTCAGGGCTATTGGGCCAGGGAGGGCTTTCACAAAAAGGTTAGCAAGGGTCACAGCCGGAGTGACCAGACAACACCGTTGGGTAGACATGACAAAAGAAGTCAAGGAGGATTTTAAAGTATGGGAGGAATTCCTTAGGGAGTATAATGGCTGCTCATTCTGGCAAAAGGAATGGGTGTATAACACAGACCTCGATCTTTACACAAATGCAGCCGGAGGCCTTAGCATGGGGGGCTATCTGAGGGGCAGATGGTTTGCAGAACCATGGCCATCACACTGGGTAAAGGACAGTAAGGTAAAAGACATAACATTGTTAGAGATCATGCCCATCTTGGCATGCACCTTGGTTTGGGGGGAAGAATTGCGGGATCAAAAAGTGACATTTTGGTGTGACAACAGAGCAGTGGTGGAGATCCTGAACAACAAGGGAGCCAGGTCAGAAACAGTCATGCAAGTTTTGTGACTTCTGGTGCTAAGGGCATTGCAGTTGAACATGTCATTCAGAGCAAAACACATAGAAGGGGTACACAATACCCTGGCTGACAGCCTTTCCCGTCTACAACTGGATCATTTCCGGAGGCTGGCACCAACAGTGGAAGAGCAAAAAACGCCCATACCAACGAGCATATGGGACATTGGCAAGAAGGAGTAGAGATGTTGTTCCACAGTTTATGGGCACCACGGACTCTGAGGGCCTACGATGGGGTCTGGTGAGTGTTTCAAACATTCGGGGCAACTCACCACATGGAGGTAAGTAGGCTGCTCACAGAGGAGCAGCTGGGGAAGTTCACCATTGAGCAATGGCAGAAGGGAACAGCCCATGCCACAGTGGGGGTCTACTTGGCAGGGATTAGTGTGATCAGCAGTTTAAAAGGATGGAAGGACCCAACAAAATCAATGCTCATTAGAAGAATGATGCAGGGATGGGGTAGGTTAAAACAAGGGACGGTGGATAATAGAAGACCAATAGGGGAACAATGGCTGGCAAAACTGAAGGATGTGTTACCGGCAATATGCAGATCAAAGACTGAGGCCCAGTTATTTCACATGATTTATGTGGTAATGTTTTTGCAGGGGCCATGAGAGTGAGTGAGGTGGTAGGCCAGGACAGGCAAGACGAGAAAGGGGGATTAGGATGGGAAAATATAAGCTGGGGGATGAAGGAGATACAGATCATGATTAAGAGATCAAAGATGGATCAAAGGGGACAAGGTTGCATAGTAACACTAAAGAAACATGTAGAGGGCGCAGTGTGGCCAGTGCAGGCTTTGTGTGCTTTCACCGCAGGGCATGGGAATAGGACAGGGAGATTATTTGTGCATGGTGATGAAAGTAGAGTCACAAGTTATCAAGTCACAGCATTGCTCAAGAAAGGCATGCAATTCCTGGGGGAGGATCTGATTAATTATACTTCCCACTCCTTATGGATATGGGCTGCCTCACAGTGGGCAGCAGCAGGGGAGACGGTGAATAATATTTTGGAAAAGGGGGGCCAGTTATAACAGATACATTCAAACATTGCAGTGTGGAGACTAATGTATCACCTATGTTTTTGTTACAGGTATGGAGCCACGGGGTGGCAGGGAGAGGTGCTATTATGGTAACAAACTAAGACCATATGTAAAGATATTTATTTTGTTTAAACCCTATAGGAAGAGGGAGGAGCATGGAAGTCTGGATCTGCGGCCACTCTTATATATATTGGGCAGAAAGGAGAGCTGAGGAAAAGGCTGGGGGAAAGCAACTTTAGCAGGATGTGAAACAATGTAAATTGGTATGGCACGGCATCTGAGGGATGAGATGGGCACAGTTGCTCCCTACCTTGAAAGAGCTGAAGGAGCGGCGACCCATTCCAGACTTAATTATTATACATTTAGGGGGTAATGACCTTGGGGGCAAGCCATGGGTGGACACATGCATACAGATAAAAAGGGACCTAGAGACAATACAGCACTGGTGGCCTAGGGTATGCCTTGCCTGGTCGGATATGATACCAAGAAGGGTTTGGAGACAGGAGCACAGCCATAGAGCTGTGGATAGGGCCAAGAGAAAGATGAACAGAAGGGTAGGGACACTGGTAAGAAAAATGGGAGGACAAATAATACTGCATGGTGTGGAAGAGTGGGTAGAAGATTTCTACAGGTCAGATGGCGTGCACCTGTCAGATCTAGCCATAGATATGTTTAATACGGAGATGATGGGTTTATAGAAGCATGCAAAAAATAATGGATAATTAAAAAAAAAAAAAGAGGAGGACTGGGAAGGAGTTTCCCTGAGGTATAAGGGAACAATACCCTAAGTAAGGAGAAAGCCAGTCATCCAACAGAAGCTGGAGACTGGGTGATGGGGAAAAAGGGGGGAAGGGATGGGGAAAGAAAAAGAATAAGACAAAAAGAGGAAGAAGCTGAAGGAGAAAAGGGGTCTCAGTTTTCACTGTTACCTAACAGAAAAGGAGAAGAAGAAGAAGGCACCCAGGTTTTCACTTGGGGGGAGCAAAAAGAGGAAGAAAGATGGATGAGCAGAGATTGATATGGATGGAAATAAATGACATTGTGAGAGATATAATAATAAAAGATGAGGAAATGGAACATGGAATTATGATATCAAATAAACTGATTGCCAATCTGAGCACAACAATAAACAATGGTCTCTGTCTTTTTGTGAGGGAAAAGGGGGGGAATCCGGGACAATGGAGTTTGCCCTTTAAGGGGCAGACCAGGTTGTCTTGGTGCACCCCTTCCTCTTTTCATCAAGATGGTGTGCTCAGAAGGGAGGGGAAGGAAGGGGAGGGCTAGGGGATATAACAATGGCCAAGCAACAGCAAGGGGAGGGGCAAGTGGAGGTACATAATAGGCAACACAAGAGTGGTTTAGCCACTTTTGCTGGAGTTTTTGATCCCTCCCACCCACCCTGCAATATAGAGCAAGAGGGGAAGACAGTCATAAATGGACTGTATGGTAGGTCTGCCAAAGGTGGATGACAGATGTGTCCGGTAGGACTGTTATTGGACTGCCAAAGGTGGATGGCAGAAAAAAGGGGAAAGGGGGGGGAGAAAAAGGAATATGATGAAAAGAGGAAGAAGATGAAGGAGAAAAGCGGTCTCTGTTTCACCATTATCTAACAGAAAAGGAGAAGAAGAAGGCATCTAGGTTTTCACCTGGGGGGAGCAAAAAGAGGAAGAAAGATGGATGAGCAGAGATTGATGTATGGATGGAAATAAATGAAACTGTGAGAGATATAATAATAAAAGATGAGGAAATGGAACATGGAATTATGATATATAAATAAACTGATTGCCAATCTGAGAACAACAACAAACAAAGGTCTCTGTCTTTTTGTGAGGGAAAAGGGGGGAATCTGGGACAATAAATGGTTGCCTCGTGTTTTATATGGAAATCAATACTCAGCATATTCTTGTTTTAAGCACAGTTAAAAGGTCAAATAAGTTGTTGTAGTATCATTCTGATATCAAAGCGTTACTAAAATAACTTTTTGTGACCTTTAAACAAGCTTTATTCCTCATTACATTTTAAAAGGCCAAGAAATGGCATCATTAGGAGCGGAATATGTGGGAGATTGCTCTGAAGTGCCAAAGGCAACAATAACAGCATTTCCATTCACCGTTTCTGCCAGTAAATTCCCTATGGGGTAGTTAAAGTTTGATTTTTTTACATATTTATTTATTGTAGTTATAAAATACAACATACAAATCTGTAACACTTGGCTTCAAGGCACAGAAATGAATAAGGATCCCATTATACACAAAGGAGTAATACTCTTTTCTCCTTGAGTCACCACATCTGGAGGGAATTCCAAATTTACTGAAAAAGAAATATAATGTTGTAGAATTATGGCCACTTGTGCCAGGACCACAGACAATAAACCATCAAATATGGAAGTTGATCATTTCTGGAGTGATTAATACTCTTGAAATGATCCGAAGACCTTCAAAAGTCTGTGCATGCCCTTAAATAATGATAATATGAACCAGTAACAGCAGGCTTATGCTTCAGTGGCCACAAATCATACGTCCTTTTACTGGAATAAAAAAACTAATATAACTCCTCTTATACTTCAAGCAATAAGTAAAATTACTACTACAGATACATGCCTAGCATAATCACATCAGCTCCTGGGCTTGCATGTTGTGAAACACTAAATTGCCTTTATAGGATTCAGTGCTCAGTTCTGTCTAGGGAACAGTGGTAGTATGCCTACAGGTATAGCAAGTTAACTGCCACCATGCTTCCAAGCCTCCACTTGCAAGCATTGTATCAACATATAAATGTGGGTTGTCCACCATCACCACAAAATAGTCCACTAAATCCCCACATCACAGTATTATATATTAGAAAAAGTAGTATATAGAGTCACTGTGCCCTCAGTACCCCATTTAACTTCACTTTTGAAAGGTTCCATGTCATAATAGCGATCGCAAAACAGAGATCACTATTATGGCACGTGTATAATGCCGAAAAGCAAATTGGCAATATACACTTCAAGGCGACCCGACATCTGGATTTTAAAAGAGTGATTTTGCAGGGGGAGTAGGGACTTTGCTCCCCGCCCCCCTGAATTAGGATTCTCAGCTCCAGTGGGGTTCATGTCAGGGAGGAGCAAAATCCAGATCTTGGCAAAATTTAAGTGCCACAGATTGCGACTGTGGCAAAATGTACTCGCGCCTGGTCCTGAACCCAGTACCTGCTGTGCCAGAGCTAGCCACCCACACCACCATGCCATATGACTAGCTTGGTGGCAGTAAGTACACCAGTCCTTGAAAACCCCTTCCCTGTCCCTTCCCTTCCCCTCACTATTCCCCCCTTCTGTTCCCCCTTCCCCATGGTCGCTTTCCCATACCCTCGCTATTCTGCGGGGTAGCCCAGAATAATAGCACCCAAAATGAGTTGTTATTTTTGTAGTCACCCATTTTGGGTGGCTGTTATGATGTGATACCATTTTGGAACACAGTGCCGTACGCACAATACTGTAACTATCAACAGGAAGACACAAGCTAGGAAAAGTCCAATAAATAAAAAAGACCAGTCAAGCCTTTTCATCTTCCAACTGCAGATCTGCTGGCTATTTATTAAAGTCCTTCCTAATTTTGAGCGCCTGCTTCCCTGCTTCTACAGGATCCATAAAGATATACTATAAGTCTCTCCCGAGTAAGTCAGGTGAAGTGTAGCTGGTAGTAAGAGGGTATGTGCAGCTCCCAATTGCTGAAGTTTGCTATGCACTGAATCAAAGGCTTTTCTCCTTTGTCGTATGGCATATGATGACAAGCAGTGGACTCTGGTATCTTCCACAAATGCAAGTTGCCACTTCTGATTTGGTGCCAAAAGGATCGTGTCCCAGATGTATACTCCCAAAGTGAGCACTAAAAGTGTTTGAGGAGCCTCTGCATTCAGGGACTGCCTGTGTGTGGAGATATGGTAGGCTTTCAAGATCTTCCCCCGAAGATCAACTTGTAACAGTGAGCAGAATAAGTCAGTTATGAAAGAAATGGGCTCTTTTATTTATTTATTTATTAGATCATCGGTTTACAGACCTTTGAGTCATAGACTCATTTACAAATGCACCTCGTCAAGAGAGCAATACATCACAGCAAACAAACAGTACAGTACATCACGCTTAGATTAAAAAAGCAACCAGTTGTACAGGCATTCATTGGTGGTGCACACTCTTTCCCCTCTCATGACTCTGGTACCCCCAAAAGATGGAGATTTGCCTGTCAGGCACTGTTCTCCGGCTATTCAAGCAGCACCGGTAGAATTTTGTTTTCTTGTACAACCCCAGATGCCACATTCATAGCTTTTTTGGCTACCATTTCAGCTGTACCCACATCTATTGTACCCCCTCCAGTTTCATTCCAAGTACTGCCACTCTATTATTAAAGGAGTCTACTTTCTTTTCCAGATCATGGACACATTTTTCCAAGTCCTTTACTGCCTGTAAAACCACACTATTCGATGTGGGCTGTTGATCACTTTGTCTTTAGCAGTCTCTGATGCCAAAGCATTTTGGGGCTTCCACATAACTGATTTTTACACAAAAAGTAATTATCTGAAGAGGAGAGGATCTGGTTTGTTAAATACACAAAAAGGGAGCAAGATAATCACCAAAAAACAAGTAAAATATCCAAAAAGGGTTGCAAATCCGAGCAGAGCTTACAGAAAGAACATCATTCCCTGTCAGCAGTTGGCCATGCCCCCCTGATTTTTTTTATAGCAGTTCAGGCTCATCTCAGTGAAGTGAGCCTACAGCAGTTTGCACATGGCATTACTGAGCCACCGAGAAAAGCACCACCACGGTTAACAGAAAAACACAGCAAACATAAGTAAGTGAAAAAAAATACTTCTCAATCTATAAGCACAGCAACCTGAATCAGGTGAGTAGTGGGGAGAAAAGCACACAACTGTATTTTTCCAAAAATGTTTTAGCACCCATCTACTACATAAAACAGTGTGTGTCCAGCCATACACAGCAAGGCACATGTTTTCCATTGCAGGGTTGAAATGACATCTGGGGCCTTTTGAGCTTCACTTTTGAGGTCTTTGTGATGTCATCCCAACCCGTCAATGGAAACATAGTCTTTTGTATGTAATATGCTGTAGCACAGGAGTCAAAGGAAATAGTGAGGAAGCAGTCATCGAAGACACCAGAGTTTATCATTTCAAAAGGTAGATCCACAACATCAGAAAGAAGTAATTAAGGAAGAAAGAAGCTCAACTGGACAGTGACATTTATTTTCCAACCTAATGGGAAAAAAAAGAATATTGTCCCTAAAGGTCTTACAATCTTCAGTCCACCAAGAACCACTTGCAGTTCAAAATAGGTTGAATAGGTCTGCCAGAGGACTACAGAGAAACTAAAAAATCATCTCAATCACAGGCTATACTCTGAAAGTTATTACAAAAAAAGAGTTTGAACAGATTTGTGAAACTCTGGAAAGAAAGCCACAGAAATCCATAGAGATCCATCTGAACTACCAAAAACATTACAGCTGAGGGCTATCTGCCACAAAAATATAAAAATTAAAATTAAATAAAATAAAAATAAGATTAATACCTTTTAAGAAGCCAGAGATTTTTCAAGCACTACAGAAAAAGAAGACAACAAGAAACAGCAAGTCAATGCAGCAGAACACCTGTGTTGTAAATTTATCCAGCCACTCACTGACCACTGCTAAACTATCTGTGCTCTTGTAAATGGCTTTCAATCTGTCCAGCAAAGGGAATTTGAAAATAATATAGCTCTATGGTGAATTAGGGGAATGCATCCATTGGCTATGATTAAATATTTTTTTGTTCACAGCAAAGAAAAAACCTCAGGCAGCAGCGCTCTGTCAGGTTAGAAAAATAAATTCTCTGTTTTCACTTCACCCCTTGAGTAGATGAGATGCCAAACTGAACAGTCATATTCAAAGTTTTAAGGAGAAAGCCAACTGCCAGATCCCTAACAGACAAAAACACATTTTAGTTATAGGGTGAAGAGGATGTGTGGTGGCAGTATTCCTGGGAGCTCTCTGGGAGGTGGTGGGATGCCTAGTTTGCAGGCATATTGGACAACTGTGAGCGGAGGTGTTCCAGTGGAGGCAGGAGACCAGTGCACTGGGGGGTGTCTATAGAGTATGGATGGAAGGGGCAGAGGAGCCACATGATCTGGAGGCAGGCATGGAGGAGAGAAAAGGAAGGGAGCCAAGGCAGAGAGGGGGGCCTCAAAGGAAAGAATGGAAGGAGGAAGGGAGTAAGCAGGTCCCCGGAGTCCATCTTCACCAGCAGGGGAGAAAGTCGAGGGTGGTGCATGGATAATGATAAATGGAATAGGCATGGTAGGGAGGGGAAGTTGTCCAGTGGGAGCAGCACCAGAGGTACCAGTGCAAAACAGATTCCTCCCACTGAACAGAGGGGAAGAGGGGGAACTTGGAGGGACAGGTTAGGACAGTGAGATGGGGAGGGAAGGAGGGAGCAAGAAAGAGATATTCAGAGATAGTGGAGTGAGGCACAAAAGGAAAGAAGTTCAGGCAAGAGGGAGCAGGTGGGGAAAATAGGTAAGGAGGTGGTGAGGAAGGGTGATTGAGAGGATATGCTGAGGGGAAAGAAGAAGTGAAAGGATTTGGGAGTGCCTGGGGGAACTGAGAGTCAGGTGAATGGGGCTTGGAAAGGGTAGCTGGTATGAGGGGTCAAGGTGGAGTACAGAATGTATGGAAGGGAAGGAGGAAGCAAGTAGGAGAGCAGCAACATGGCAGAGGGGGAAGGAGTCCAGGAAGGTGGGGAAAAGTGGTGATCTTGGCAGATTCAATAGTAACGGAGTTAAGGTGGGCAGGGATGGTTCAAGAGCAAACAGTAGGAGGGGAGAATGTATGCCAGGAATGATGGCAGGGAGAGTGGGATCTCTAATAGTCAAGCACTTTGAGCAGGATAGTGGGAAACCTCAAATAATAGTGAATCTGGGTACAAACAACCTTGCAAGATGTGAGGTGGAAGTGGTGCAAGACAGGTTCAGGGAGGTGGAGAAAATCTGCTGCACAGTGGGTAGTACAGTAGCCTTCTCAAAGGTACTGCCAGTCCCAAGGGCCAGCACAGTGAGGAAAATTAGAATTGAGGAATTCAATGTATGGCTCAGAGGGCGGTTTGAGGTGTAAGGATGTGGAATAGTTGGTGACTGGGGAGAGGCCTGGAAGAATAAAGACCTGTATGCACCAGACAAACTACTTCTAAATAAAAAGGTCACAAGACAAAATGTATTGCAGGTCCAAACTAACAAGGGTGGAAACTAAGGATGGGGGTAGTTTACAGACCACCATCCCAGAATGGCTATGGCAGGCAATGGGGAGGTAGAAATAGTGGGGGACTTCAATCTACAGGAGGTCAAATGAAAAATTACAGCTACCTCCAGCAGCAGAGAGTAGGTACTACTGGAAGCATTCCAGACTGGATTCCTAACACAGGATGTCATGGAGTCCACTAAGGGGCTGTACTGGATCTGATCCTGTCCAACAGTGGACATGTCCAGGATGTAAAGGTGGAAGTGCCACTTGCAAGGAGTGACTACCACACAGTGTGGTTCCACATAGACATGAGCAGAGGGATGGTTGGAACCAAGATGAGAGCTTTTGATTTCATGAAGAATGAGTCTAATAAGATGGGAAAATTTCTGGTAGTCACCTTGCTGGACTCAATAAGGAGCTACAACTGGAACAGAAATGAGCCATAATAAAAGAGGGACTGATGGAGATCACTGATGAGTGTGCCAAAATTAAAAGCAACTAATCTTAGGCCAAAAAGACCAACTGGTTCAGAAAGGAAGTGGCAAATGCAGTAATAGAAAAGATGGCAGCCTTCTGGAAGTACAAACATATACAGAATGAGGAGGCTAGGGAGGCCTATAATGATAAGTCAAGGGTGGTAAGCAGAGTGGTTAGAGAGGCAAAGGTTGTAGGAAAATACAGCTGACACAGGGAGAAAAATCTGGTGAGAAATCCTGGTTTAAATATAAAAGGGAAAAGAGGGATATTAAAGAGGAAGTTGTCAGGTTAAAAAAAGGAGGAGGTTTGGGCGGAAGTAAGTGAAGAGAAAGTGGAGGTGCTTAATAAGTGCTTCTGCACTGTTCCCACTAGAGAGAAGGATGGACCAGTGCCACAAAGGAGCAGGGACTGGGGATCATGGAAGGGGGAGTCACCAACAGCATAATAAAGATGGACAAGGTGCAAAAAGGCCTAAAGGCACTGAACGTGGACAAATCCCCAGGGCCAGATGGAATACACCTAATGGTCCTAAGGGAACTGACAGAGATGCTAATGAGCCCCCTGGTGGGCCTGTTTAACACCTCTCTGGAGTCCACAAGTGTGCCACAGGACTGGAGAACTGCGCATTTGGAGCCTTTCCATACAAGTGGTCCAAGAGGTGAACCAGGGAATTACAGACCAGTCAGCCTGACCTCAATAGTTTGGAAACTGATGGAGACTATCCAGAAGGATAGACTGGTGGGCTTTCTTGATGAAAATGTGCTACAAGGCATGAGGCAGCATGGGTTTGCATCAGGGAGGTCTGACATACTAATCTGATTGACTTTTTCAATTAGGTGACAAAGATGGCATGGAGGGGCCAAGTGTTTGATGTCCTGTATCTGAAATACAGCAAGGCCTTTGACTTTGTACCTCATAGAAGATTGGTTAGGAAGCTGGAGGATCTGAGTGTGTGTGTGTGGGGAGGGGGGTTAAGCTCACCAGATGGGTTAAAAACTAGTTGAAGGACAGAAGCCAAAAGGTGGTGGTTGGGGGGATTCTCAGAAGCTAGGCTGGTGACCAGTTGGATCCCACAGGGCTTGGTGCTCAGTCCAGTGTTGTTTAATACCTTTATCAGTTACATTGTGAATGGGATCAAGGATAAAATCTGCCTGCTTGTAGGCAACACAATGCTTTATGGGATGATGGACACATAGCCGGGAGATAGAAACTAAAGTAAGACCTGTCCAGGTTGGAGAAGTGGTCTGGTATTTGGCAACTGGGGCTCAATGCTATAAAGTGCAAACATGTGCACTTAGGAGCAAGGAACCCACAGAACAAATACTAGTTGGGGATGTACATGTCATGAAGCACTTGGCATATTGCAGGAGAGCAGAAGCAAAAGCAAATTGGATGCTGGTCTTCATTGTCAGGGGATTGCCAGCAGAGACAGAGGTCATACTACCACTGCAAGGGTCACTGGTAAGACCACACCTACAGTACAGTGTGCAGTATTGGTGTCCTTATCTTGAAAAGGATGTCAACTTGCTGAAGACAGTCCAGAGAAGGGTGATCAAGTTGATCCAGGGCGAGTAAGACAACACATATGAGGTGAGATTCAAGGGGCTCACTGTGTATTCCCTTGAGGCCAGAAGGGAAAGCGGGGATATTATTGAGACCTTCAAGTACCTTAAAGGTATTAACAGGGTAAATATGGAAGGCCTCATCATCCTTAGTAGGAATAAGTCCACTAGGGTGCATAGCCTAAAGCTGGTAGGGGGAAGATTCAAGACAGATCAGGAGGCTCTTTTTCACTGAAAGGGTGGTGGCCAAGTGGAATGAGTTGACAGAGGAGGTGCTCTCCATAAAACAGTGGATAGCTTCAAGAGAGGATGAAATAGAATAAAGGGGAAAGTTGCTTGGAGGAGGGGGGGTACTGATGGGGGGTTATGGGGGATTTGGTAAGGAGAGGCAAGTCACACTGTAGTCACAGGGGGACCTGCACAATTGAGCAGACAAGATAAACCATAAGGCTTTTATCTGCTGGCATGTTCATATGCTTATACTGTATGTATGTCAATCTAAAACAATGTCTCATCATTAGAAAGGAGGGCAATGCAGCTACTGAAATCTCACTATAAGATTACTACTTTAAAAAGCTGACAAAGGCAGTTGTGATTTTAAACCATGAAGATGATGCTAATGAAGCAAACAGTCAATTGATAGTCCACATTTACTATGAAAACTGTGCAGTGATTCAGCTGCACAATATAACAAAGAACTATGGGACATTATTAAATAATTCCCTATGCATTTCCAAGACAGAATAACTGATGTCATGCCTCGGTGAACCAAAGCCAGGCACATTCTTTATGCTGCCCAAGATCCATAAATCTGAAGATCTAGGGAGATCAAGTATATCTGGTAAAGTTACCCTGCCAAATGAGATCTCTGTATTTATAGAAACCATGGTAAAAGCATGAGTTATAGAAAAAGACAGCTCTGTATATTCAGGGCACTGCACACATCTTGAGTATACATAATGCTTGGAGATATTTATCATCTAAGACCACCCTAAACCCAATGGATGTAAACTCCCTTTGTACTAATATCCCACATAGTGACTGAATAGCAACTGGTCTTATATTACTACAAGGCATAGGACAACACCATGACATCCAAATACACTCCTTGTCAGACTTACCTAATTGATTCTGACCCAAAACAATTTCAGTTTAAACAGCAAGCATAATGTTCAGACTCTGAAAATAGCAATATTACTGGAATGATTTGGCAACATGCCAACATTCTATGGCCAATTTGAAAGAAGATTTTTGGAAGCAATGAAAAATCACGCCACTCACACACTTCAGATATACTGATGATATAATTTGGAAAGAAGGCACTCTCTCACTTAAAGAATTTCATCAGGAGCTTAAAGGGACAATATCAATCTCCATAGGCCTCAATGTGTCTGTAGTTTAACAAAGAACACATATGATAATTGCTCAAATGCTGTTGAACTTGCAAATGTAGCTGGTAGTGTGATTCTGATTCCTTTTTTTTATTTTTAGAAATAAACAACCGACTGCCCAACATACTGATGTTACCACACACAAATGTGTTTTTTTAAAGTCCTTGATCAACTCACACTGCATCTTTCCAGGATTTGTGAGCACCCCGATGCAATCTAGTCCCTCATGATACAGTGGTTGGAAAGAAGACTATTGCATCAAGAGTGACTGCAGTGTTTGGGGATGTTCAGAAAGTATTCAATAAGAGCGTATCAATGATTTGAAACAAAACAACATTGCGTATAATTTCACCATTATCATGCATTTCAGTTCTACTAAGAAACAAAGCAAATAAAACAGCCAGTAACATCAACAAATTTTACAGAAGGTAGCAATCATATAATGTGGTGTTTCAGCTAGAAATAAATATGATGCTAAAAGGGTAGACAGTGTCCCTTTAACATTCTCCACCCATCAATTACACATTCCATGGAGTACTCTGACACCAACATCAATTTCCTTGAAACCACAGCTACCATAAAATATGGAATTTTATAGACCCGTATTAACAGGAAACCAATAGGCCAACAGAGATACCAACACATAACCAGCAATCATCCAAGGTGCGCTAAAAAATCTGTGCTGTTCTGCCATTCACTTTAATATCACTGAATCTGTTCCATTGAGGAGGACAGAGACAAATACATCATCTCTCTGAAAAAAGAAATACTGAACCGTAACAAGCTGTAACAAAATTATCAGAGCTGTTGAATGCGCCACACTTATACCAAAAGAAGAACTACTACAATTAGAGCTGTGTGTAATGCTGAAATTGTGACAGAAAGGAATTCAGCAAAATTCTGAAAAATTCCATCATAGCAGAATTCTTACATTTCATGGATTAATAAACCACAGTTTACACTAACAGTGTATTTTTCTGCAGTTTGTGGAAAAATATTAACTGGCTTGAGTGATGTGCAGAATATTATTGCACAGTTTACTCTCAAATGTGTTTTGGAATTCTGAATAATTTAACAAGAAATTCTGAAAAGCAATTCAGAAGCAGAATTGCCAATTACACATCAACTCCAAGGGCAGAATTCTGCATTACACACAGCCCAAACTATAATATTTAGAAAATATTGCCACCAGCTGGACACTCTTCATTGTTACATACAACTTAGATCTGGAACGTCGACAAAAATTATTAAAGACCTACAACAAATATTCAGTGAGGATAGAAACATACAATGATGGCAGAAAAAAGATCAATGGTCCACCCAGTCTGCCTACAGTTCCCGATCAAACCATGGGACTTATATTCCATACAGAGTACTAGCCTTCACTTCCACGCCCCTGTTCCCTTCCTTACTGCTACTACCCTGAGTAACTAATATACCTTTGTTTAATGCTCTGGTGTGGAATACCTTTGCATCTCCCTAGCCATACACAGGTAACACCTCTGAAAACACCACCCTGCATGCCACCTCCTTGAGGCCCCTCACCATGCCAAAGTTACAAGGGAGTTTGCCCTTTAAGGGGCAGACCAGGTTGTCCTTGTACACCCCTTCCCTTTTCATCAAGATGGTGTGCTCAGAAGGGGAGGGAGAAGGAAGGGGAGGGGCCCGGGGATAGAACAATGGACAAGCAACAGGAAGGGGAGGGGCAAGTGTAGGCACATAAGGGACAACACAGAAGTGGTTCAGCCACTTTTGCTGGAGTTTTGATTATTCTGAACTGCAGCACATCAGATTGGCATCAGAGCAAAGGTTGGGGATTTAGTCAGGTAAGCAGCAACAGACTTTCTTGATGCAGAAAAGAAAAACATATATATATGGGGTGAAAAAGAGGGGCTTTAATTATATGAATGATAAGGACAAGCATATCATGGTTAGGCAGTGAATCTATGGTAGGTCATTGGGAACAGCTGTCAGAAATAGCCCCTTTATAAAAGGCTGCCCTTGTGGTGCAGAGTTAGTTTCTCTGACTGCAAAGCAGAAGGTTGTGTTGTTTGAATCTTGTTAGGGTCATTATGAGTGGGTAAAAGGAAAAGGTGAAAAACCTCCAGTTGTGTACTGTTTATGCCTGGATTAAAAAAAAAAAGAAAGCATTATGGAAATAGATAGAATATTGCTAGGGGGCAAGATTGGTGCCTGTTTGTTTAAAAGACTTGGTGGCTAGTGTGAATGCTGACAGTAACCCTTGAGGCTGAGAAGCAGACCAATAAGGAGGTCAATGGGAAGGGCGAGAGCACCACGCAGTTCTTTATGGCTGTTTTCAGTCGGCTGGGCAGACGCCCACTTGTTTACAAGGTTTTTTGTGGCTAGTTGGGGAAGGGTGAGTGCGCCACATGTTTTATGGTTTTTCTCTTCAGCAAGGCAAACGCCTACTTGTTAAAAGGTTTTTGTGGCCATTGGAAGGCAGACGGTAGCTTTGGGATGGAAAGCAGGCTGGAAAAAGGCCATCGGTGGGGCGAGAGTCCCACGTGGTTTTGAGTATTGTTTTCGGATGGCATGGCAGATGCCTGCTTGTTTAGAGGCATGGTGGTGAGCATGCTGGAAGGAGCAGCCTGAAGGACTGGAAACTGTGTTGGAGCGAAGCCTGCGCTGGCTATGAGAGCACCGCTGGGGGGGTTATGCAGGGGAGCCTGCATGGGAAGCGGGGGGAGGGAAGAATGCTTGGGAAGAGGTGGAATGATGGCATTTGCTGTTTTCAGTGAGTACGCGACACGAGGGGTAGCAGGCTCTGAGGCCCTGCAGGGCGTGGTGCACAATGGGAATTCGTTGGGCCTGCAGCTGTCTGGGCAACATGTGGCACCAATGGGGGGGTCTGATCTAAAACTGAGCTGCTGGGAACATCAGGGGGGTCACAGGGACCTGAGAAGCGAGTCAGAGCAACGCTGCCTGGCTGGTCGACGCCCGTGACGTAGGGTTACTTGGGAGATAGAAAGGGGCTGACCAGGGGACAGCATTGGGCTCTCTGCCCTATGGCCCAGTGGGGTTAGTGCAGTGAAAAGATTTTTGTTAAGGGCCTGAAGAACAGGCCAAGCAGGCGGGGGCGTGAAGGCTGACAGTTGGCGTGATGCACACACTGAAGGGGGAGCATGTGCATGTGGAGGGCTAGAGAAACAAGGAGAGGTTTAAAAAAAAAAACATAATCCACCACGCGGTGTGACATCACATGCCGGGGGGAAGGGGAACAGACCAAGTGGGAACAGGGGCCTGAGTCAGCTCAGCAAGAGGGCCTGGTGACAAGAGGCCTAGCAACCCGGAGGAGAGGAAACCTGGCGGGACGGAAATGAAAGGGGGATTTGCCGGGGGCCCTAGCAAGGGGCGATGGGAGCACCAGAGGACTGGGAAACTGGGCTCGGACATGCTGCAGGATGCAGCATGCCATTTTGGGCCAGGTCCAAAAAAAAAAAGGGAGCATGTACATCTCAGTTGGAGGCTGCATCTCAGGTTACGGCTCCCAGATTTCTGTTTTTAAATAAGGTTCTTTTCTTTTCCAGTGTTTTCGCAGGTGACAAAAGCAGAGATCATGGCACCCAAGAAAAGCAGGCCTTCGAAGGAAGACGCCTACAAGGCGATGATGGAGCTGGCTGAAAAGGCCAATAGGATGTGGGAGTTGGTGGAGGGGGAGGAACCAGGGAGGTCTGGAGAGAAAAGCAAAGCGGGGAAGGGTAAAGAGTGCAGAGGGAATTGGCCAGCGGAGAAGCCACGCAGCCCAGCCAGGGCACAACCACAGATGACGGTGCCAACCAAGGTGGCTAATCTAGTACCTCTGTACCCAGAAGACCCGGCCCCATCAGTACCTCCTCAGAGCCAGGTGGTGGTTCCCCCAGTGGAGCCCAGTCTGGATCCCCATCATACAGTGGTTTCTCCACAGCCACTAGTTGGCCTACCAACCCTTCACCCAGAGAGAAACATGCTGGGGCACCAGAATGCTAGCAGGCAGCAAGGAATGGACAAGGTCACAGGTAATGCACCCGGCTCCGTTGGTGACAGCATCAACGAGTACATAGGTCAGATCATTTCGGCACTTGGTTCGGGGGGCTTGAGCTGGATGGAGGCAGCACTGGCCAAGATTAGGGTAGGAGAAGAGGTGGTGAAGGAGAAGGAAGGTGGAGTTGAAAAGCAGGTAAAAGGAACAGGGGAGATAGGAGCTCCAGGGATGAGAGTGGGTGAACACGTACCGTTGACCACAAAAGAAAAAATATGGAAGGGAGAGTGTGTGGATATTTTCGCTTTAGTAAGCCGGGATGCAGCTGCGAAATATGAAGAAACAGAGAATATAGGGAAAAGTAAAATGGCAGCTGCAGTGGTTTTGTTAGGCAAGAAAGAGGAGGACAAATTCACTAAAGGGAAGAAGGGAAGAAGGGAAGACTTGGGAGGGGTGATTCATAGGTTTTGCCACATTCTCAGCTATAGTATTGGAAAGAAGGCCAGAGCTGGGCATCCCACTCATCACATAATCCCTGATAATAAGGAGAGCAAAAAAAAAGGGGGTATGGGTTGGATATATTATGATGAATTCTTCCGGCAGAGAATGGCCACATATGTGGATGTACGATGGGACATGAAACAGCTAGATTTATGGACAGATTACGTAACCAATCAGTCCATACCTGAGGGACAGTTTGGGGAAAAAGGTACCATGCTACAAAGATGTTGCTGGGCCTACAATAGGGCCTTTTGCTCATGGACACAATGTCGTTTTCGGCATGCCTGTTCAAAATGTGGGGGATCACATCTGGCGAGCAGATGCAGGATGACATGGGTCCAAGGAACTGGGGGGCAGGGGTCGGGTCAACAGTTTTTTCAGGAAGGGCAGAGGTATATAACCATGACTGGGAGATGGCCATACCTAGCTACAACATATTCAGAAGAGACAGAGCAGGCAGGAAGGGAGGAGGAGTGGCACTGTATGTGAAAAATGACATAAGGGCCACACAGATCCAGGAGGAACAAAATGGGGGAGAGATACTGTGGGTTAAGTTGGAAAGGAAAATGGGGCCAGCCATCCGCACAGGTGTGGTCTATAGACCAGCCCAGGAGGAAGAAACAGATAGGGAGTTGATGCTAGCCATCCAAAGGATGGCAGACAAGGTGAGGTAGTACTGGTTGGAGACTTCAATATACCAGATGTGGACTGGAGCATCCCAGCAGCAGCATCAACTAGGAGCAGATTTATCCTGGACTCCTTCAGTGGTGCCTTCCTCAAGCAACTGGTCATGGAACCAACTCGGCAGAAGGCAACACTGGACCTTGTGCTCACAAACAGGACAGTGTGATGGGGGTACAGTGGGGAGCACCTGGGTAACAGTGACCACCAGTCATTGTGGTTTGAAATCACAGAAAGAGCAGAACCAAACCACACAAAACACGTATCCTGGATTTTAGGGGGCAGACTTTGGGAAAATGGGAGATGCTTGAAAGAGGCATTAAGGGAATGGGACAGGAATCAGGATTGAGGAACAGTGGGCAGTATTTAAAATGGGGATTATAAGAACAACAGAATTATGCATTAAGCAGGTTATAAGAGGAAAAGAAAGAGGAGACCATTATGGTTTTCAAAGAGGTAGCAAAGAAAGTGAAAGCCAAAAAGATTGCATTCAGGCAATACAAAAAGACACAGGCAGAAGGGGATAGGGAGAAGTACCAGGAGAAACAAAGGAGGCAGGGAAGTCTGTGTAAGGAAGCCAAAGCTCAGACAGAAGAACACATTGCAAAATCAATGGGTAAAGGGACAAAACCTTTACAGGTACATAAGGAAAAAAGAAGGACAAAGGGAGGGATAGTGAGACTGAAGGGGAGGATGGGAGCCAAGGTGAGGATGACAACAGTAAAGCTGACATATTGAACAGGTATTTCTGCTCAGTCTTTACTAAGGAAGAGAGGGGTAATGGGTCTGAAGGAGTACAAGGGTGAGAATGGTGCAGAAATGGACACAAGTCCCTTTACACGAGAAAGGGTCCTGAAGGAACTGGAAGTAATAAGAGCTGATAAAGCAATGGGGCCAGATGGGGTGCACCCAGGGTCCTTAAAGAACTAAGAGAGGTGGTGGCTGAACCTCTGGCTATCCTGTTCAGCCAATCACTGGAAACAGAGGAGGTACCCAAAGACTGGAGGACAGCAGATGTAGTCCCCTTATACAAAAGTGGGAAGAGAGGAAGCAGGGAACTACAGACCAGTCAGCCTCACCTCGGTAGTGGGAAAGATCATGGAAGCACTACTGAAGGAGAGTTGGTTGAACATCTGGTTGTCAATGGACTACAGGACCCAAGGCAGCATGGTTTCTCCAGGAGGAGGTCATCATCAGACCAACCTCATTGAATTTTTGACTGGGTGACTAGGGAGGTGGATCAGGGGAGGGCAGTGGACATGGCCTATCTGGACTTCAAGGCCTTGACACTGTGCCACATAGAAGACTATTACACAAACTGGGGAATATGGGTGTGGGTAGGACAGCAGTGTGGTGGGTAGGTAACTGGCTGGGTGGCAGGACACAGAGGGTGGTGGTAATGGCTGTCACTCCACAGAGGGAAGAGTGACCAGTGGGTACCACAGGGATCAGTGCTGGACCGGTCCTATTCAACATCTTCTATCAGTGACATTGCACAGGATATAGAAGGCAGAATTTCACTGTTCGCTGATGACACGAAGCTCTGTAACAGAGTAGACACACCAGAGGGTGTAGACAGAATGAGAAGGACCTGCAGAAACTTGAAGAATGGTCAAGGGTTTGGCAGTTGAAATTCAATGCAAAGAAGTGCAAGATAATGCATATGGGGCACAAAAACCCTGGCACAATATATCAGTTGGGGGGTGAGGATATAGCATGCACCAAGCAGGAAAGGGATCTTGGGGTTGTCATCTCTGATGACCTCAAGGTAGGGAAACAGTGTGACAAGGCATCAGGTAAAGCAAATAGGATGCTGGGATGTATAGGCAGGGGCATCACCAGCAGGAAAAGGGAGGTCATAATTCCACCTGGAGTACAGTGTACAGTTCTGGAGACCATATCTATGTAAGGACATAGACAGGGTAGAGAAGGTTCAGAGGAGGGCAACAAAGATGGTGCATGGGTTGCATCACAAGTCCTATGAAGACAGGTTGAAGGAACTGAACATGTACTCCCTAGAGGAGAGGAGGAGAGAGGATATGATAGAGACATACAAGTATCTTATAGGAGGAACAGGGTGCAGGAAAACACTATTTTTAAGCGAAAAAGATGTTTCAGGACTAGAGGCATGGGATGAAGTTGGAGGGAGGGCGATTCAGAGGAAACATGAGAAAGAATTTCATCACAGAACGGGTGGTGGACAAGTGGAACACCTGCCAGAGGAAGTGGTGGGGGCTGAAACAATCATGGGATTTAAGAATGCATGGGATAGACATAAAGGAATTCTAGAGGTCAGGGGTATGGGGAAATAGACTTCTAGGAAAACAAACTGAACTTACAAGCTCAAATGGGCAGACTAGGTGGGCCATAGGCCCTTATCTGCCGACACTGTCTATGTATCTATGTATCTATATAGGCCAGACATGGAATAGAGGGGGGAAGGGTAGGGGACATGCAAATAGAGGGAGCCAAAATCATTGACCAGCAAGGCTGGGCATCAGCCAGAGGGGGAGAGCTGGTGGGGAAAAAGAAATGAGGACAAGGGAACAATTTAGAGCAGCTAGAACCCCTATCAGGATAGAGGCATGGAGGAAATGATTGGACAGATACCCAGATAAGAAAATGGCAGAAATGATTAAAGAAGGTTTTCACACAGGTTTTTCACTACAGTGTGAGGGCCCAAGATAGGCCAGGGAGGCGAACAATCTGGGTTCAGTGAGAGGGAGGGAAGACATGTTACAACAAAAGATAGAGAAAGAGAAGGCAGCAGGGAGAATAGAGGGACCATATGATACCCCCCCATTGGAAAACATGAGGATTTCCCCATTAAGTTTGGTTCCCAAAAAACAAGAAGGGGACTTTAGGGTGATTCATCACCTATCCTTTCCCGAAGGTGAGTCGGTGAATGATTTTATCGGCAAGGAATATAGTAAAGTGACATATTCCACCCTGGAAGATGCAGTCCGGATTATCCAGGCAACTGCAGATGCATGGATGGCTAAGACAGACATAGAGTCAGCTTTCAGATTACTTCTGGTTAGAAGAGAGGATTGGGACCTGTTGGGGTTTAAAATTGGGGGACAGTACTATTTCGACAAGGCCATGCCCATGGGTTGCTGTATAGCATGCACCACATTCAAAGCCTTTAGCACATGTTTGCATTGGATATTTCAAGAAAGGACTGGTTATAAAACAGTAATTCACTATTTGGATGATTTCCTTTTCATAGGCAGTGGGAAAAGAGAAACGGAAAGAATGTTAGCCAGTTTCCAACAGCTGTGTAAGGAACTAGGGGTCCCACTGGCACCTGAAAAAACAGAAGGGCCCAATAGGGTGTTAGAGTTTCTGGGCATCGAGATAGATGCTCTGGGGGAAATATTTCTGTTGCTGGACAAAAAAGTGGAAAAATTGAAGGAGTTGATTAAGATACATACCAGTAGAAGGAGAGTACAACTAAAGCAGGTGCAACAAGTATTGGGGCATCTGAACTTCACGTGTAGGGCTATTGGGCCTGGGAGAGCTTTCTTTCACAAAGAGGCAAGCAAGGGTCACAGCCGGCGTGACCAGGTCACACCATTGGGTAGACATGACAAAGGGAGTCAAGGAGGATTTCAAAGTATGGGAGGAATTCCTTAGGGAATATAATACAGTAGCTGCTCTTTCTGGCAAGAGGAATGGGTGTATAACACAGACCTTGATCTTTACACAGATGCGGCTGGAGGCCTGGGCATGGGGCCTATCTGAGGGGCAGATGGTTTGCAGAGCCCTGGCCTTTAGATTGAGTGAGGGACGGGGTAAGGTGAAGGACATAACATTGTTTGAGATCATGCCCATCTGGGCATGCACGCTGGTTTGGGGAGAAGAATTACAGGATCAAAAAGTAACATTCTGGTGTGACAATAGAGCAGTGGTAGAGGTCTTGAACAACAGGAGAGCCAGGTCAGAAACAGTCATGCAAGTTTTGTGACTCCTGGTGCTAAGGGCATTGCAGTTGAACATGTCATTCAGAGCGAAACACATAGAGGGGGTACACAACACCCTGGCTGACAGTCTTTCCCGTCTGCAGCTGGATCATTTCCGGAGGCTGGCACCAACAGCGAAGGATCAAAAAACGCCAATACCAACGAACATATGGGACGTTGGCAAGAAGGAGCAGAAATGTTGTTCCGCAGTTCATGGGTGCCACGGACTCTGAGGGCCTATGACAGGGCCTGGTGAGTGTTTCAAACATTCAGGGCAACTCATCACATGGAGGCAAGTAGGCCACTCACAGAAGAACAGTTGGGGAAGTTCACCATGGAGCAGTGGCAGAAGGGGACAGCCCATGCCCTAATGGGGGTCTACTTGGCTGGGATTAGTGTGATCTGCAGTCTAAAAAGATGGCAGGACCCAATGAAGTCAATGTTCATTAGAAGAATGATGCAAGGATGGGGTAGATTAAAGCAAGGGATGGTGGATAATAGGAGACCACTAGGGGAGCAGTGGCTGGTGAAACTGAAGGGTGTGTTGCCAGCAATATACAGATCAAAGGCCGAGGCCCAGTTATTCCACACAATCTATGTGGTAATGTTTGCCGGGGCCATGAGAGTGAGCGAAGTGGTGGGCCACGGCAGGCAAGACAGGGAAGGGGGACTGGAATGGGAAGATATAAGTTGGGGGCTGAAGGAAATACAGATCATGATTAAGATGTCAAAGACGGATCAAAGGGGTCAGGGTTGCATGGTAACACTAAAGAAACGTAGAGGGCACAGTGTGCCCAGTACAGGCTTTGTGGGCTTTCACCGCAGAGGGTGGAAATAGGACAGGGAAATTATTTCTGCATGGGGATGGAAGCAGAGTCACGAGTTATCCAGTTGCAGCATTACTGCAGAGGGGCATGCAATTCCTGGGAGAGGATCTTGTTAATTATTCCTCCCACTCCTTACGGATAGGGGCTGCCTCACAGTGGGCAGCAGCAGGGGAGACGGTGAATAATATTTTGGAGAAGGGGCGCTGGTGGTCGGCCAGTTATAAAAGATACATCCGAACACTGCAGTGTGGAGCCTAATGTATCGCTTATGTTTGTGACAGACGGGGAGCCACGGGTGGGGGAACAAGGGAGAGATGATATTATGGTGAGAAAATAAGATCATAAATAAAATATCTATTCTGTTTAAACCCCATAAGAAGAGGGAGGATCACGGAAGTCTGGATCTGCGGCCACTCCTATATTTATTGGGCAGAAAGGAGAGCTGAGAAAAAGGCTGGGGGAAAGCAGTTTTACCAGGAGGTGAAACAATGTAAATTGGTATGTCACGGCATTCTAGGGATGAGATGGGCAGAGCTGCTCCCCACCTTGAAAGAGCTGAAGGAGCGGTAACCCACTCCAGACTTAATTATTATTCATTTAGGGGGTAATGACCTTGGGGGCAAGCCATGGGTCGACACATATATGCAGATAAAAGGACTTAAAGACAATACAGCAGTGGTGGCCTAAGATATGCCTGGCCTGGTCAGATATGATACCAAGGAGGGTTTGGAGTTTGGAGCACAGCCATAGAACTGTGGATAGGGCCAGGAAAAAGATGAATAGAAGGGTAGGGACACTGGTGAGAAAAATGGGAGGACAAGTACAATTGCGGGGGGTGGAAGAGTGGGTAGAAGATTTCTATAGGTGAGACAGCGTCCACCTGTCAGATCTGGCCATAGATATCTTTAATACGGAAATGATGGGTTTTATAGAAGCATGGAGGAGACATGCAAAAAATGTATAATAAAAAAAAAGGAGAGAAGAGAAGGCTTGGAGGGTCTCTCCGAGGTGAAAGGGGACAGGACCTAAGTTGGGTGAAAGCTAGTCATCCAATGCAAGCTGGAGACTGACTAGTGGGGAAAAATGGAGGGGAGAAGGAGGGGAAGGGGAAGGAGGGGAAGGGGGAAGAAAAAGGAATTTGATGAAAAGAGGAAGAAGCTGAAGGAGGAAAGTGGTCTCGGTTTTCACCGTTACCTAACAGAAAAGGAGAAGAAGAAGGCACCCAGGTTCTCACCTGAGGGGAGAAAAAGAGGAAGAAAGAGGGATGATCAGAGAGATATATGGATGGAAATAAATGAAATTGTGAGAGATATAATAATAAAATATGATAAAATGGAACATGGAATTATGATATATAAATAAATTAATTGCCAATCTGAGCACAACAAACAATGGTCTTGGTCTTTTTGTGAGGGAAAAGGGGGGGAATCTGGGACAATGGAGTTTGCCCTTTAAGGGGCAGACCAGGTTGTCCTGGTGCACCCCTTCCCTTTTCATCTAGATGGTATGCTCAGAAGGGGAAGGGGGAAGGAAGAGGAGGGGCCCAGGGATAGAACAATGGACAAGCTACAGGAGGGGCAAGTGGAGGCACATAAGGGACAACACAGAAGTGGTTCAGCCACTTTTGCTGGAGTTTTGATCCCTCCCACCTACCCTACAAAACAGGGCAAGAGGGAAAGACAGTCAAAAAGGGACTGTATGATAGGGCTGTAAAAGGTGGATGATGGATGAGTCCGGTTGGACGGTTATGGGACTGCCAAAGGTGGATGGCAGGTAATAATATGGTTATTGGACTGCCAGCGGTGGAGGGCAGGTGAGAATATGGTTATTGGACTGCCAAAGGTGGATGGCAGGAAAAAGGAGGGGTAAGGAGGGGAGAAAGAAAAAGGAATAAGATGAAAAGAGGAAGAAGCTGAAGGAGGAAAGCGGTCTCGGTTTTCACTGTTACCTAACAGAAAAGAAGAAGAAGAAGGCACCCAGGTTCTCACCTGGGGGGAGAAAAAGGGGAAGAAATAGGGATGATCAGAGATGGATATATGGATGGAAATAAATGAAATTGTGAGAGATATAATAATAAAAGATGATAAAATGGAACATGGAATTATGATATATAAATAAATGAATTGCCAATCTGAGCACAACAACAAACAATGCTCTCTGTCTTTTTGTGAGGGAAAAGGGGGGAATCTGGGACAACCTGGTGTTGTGAAGCCACAAAGTGAATAGCTACACTAGAGTTTTGTCACTGCATCAGATTGAGCATTTATGCTGAGAAATCCTCGTGATTGCTCTCTATTTGTTTGCACACACAAATTCTGACCCATGGACATTTTGGGATGTTAATGATAAGTGTGGTTTCATAGGTGAAATCCTGTCTATTGATTTGCATACTGTAGTAATATTTCACATATAGAAGACACTCATTACAAGACATAGATAATGATATGGGTCATGCACCAAGGTAAGAGTCTGTCTATCATATCTCGAACATGTACTGTAGGTTGTGCAGAGCCAGCACATATGCCGCTAAAGATCCAAATACAAATTGTAAGACATACACACAGCCTTCTTGCTGCAGAAGCACGGGCCTCTGCATGGCCTGCACTTTTGTAGCCACAGATCCATGATACCCAAATTAACACAATATTTCTATCAACAAAATGCAGGCCCCTGAGGGTCCAGAGCTTCCGAAGCCACAGGTACATATGCACTTTATAAAATATACACAATCACTTCTGAAAGTAAGGGTACAGAGCCACACTACCTAAATTAAAACACTACTTCTGGCTGCAGAAGGCCAGGACCCTATGGGTCCAGCATGTCTGCAGTCATAGATACACATGCACACTGTAAGACATACACACCCACTTCAGCCTGCAGATACACTTCTACATCACTCAAATAACACCACTACTTCTTTTTGCAGAAGCACAGTCCCATGTAGGGCCAGCAGTTCTGCAGCCACAGATACACATGCACAGTTTAAGCCATTGACATTAACTTGTGGATGAAGAAGTGCACTTTCACAGCCACAGATACAAATCCAGAATGGTAGCACATCAGTGCTACTGCATTTGTGTTATTTGGAAACAGTTATATGTTGACGTTTTACCTGTTGATGACAGTTGTTGCATATGGGGTCTTGTCCTTTTGCCGCATTGTGGGGTTAGGGTGGGGAACCCTAACTCTACAGATTCCTACTTTTGAGTCATTATGTGGAACCCAGCTAGCACATTAAGACAGTTTTTGCAATGAATTTCCTTTCTTTTTGAGAAAGGTAAGAAACTGAATTTACAGCAGTACTTTCTGATGCAAAATTGCTGGTCCATGTGATGGCAGCACTTTTGCAGGTATATATACACATTGACAATCCAAGGACTGCACGCCAAACAGCAGAGAGAACCATTCTGTTGTGCTACTAGCTGTGCCACCTAGGCAATTGTTAACCTAGGACTCAGATGTACCTTAATATTTCTCTAATGCACAAACTGGTGCTGCTCAGATAATTACATTTTCATTCACAAGGGTATAATGTGCACATGCATGAAACTTAAACAAACAGAGGAGAGAAAGAATTAGGTGTGTTAGCTAGAAATTGAATCCAGGCCATCTGGAAACCATGCTGTTATGCTAACAGCTGGGTTACCAAGTCAACTGGAAACCTAGGATTCCCAGAAGCACTTTACTCTTTCTCTAATGCACAACCAGGTGCTGCTGCACAGATAATTACATTTTCATTCTCAAGGGTGGGTGTGCACATATGTGAAACCCAAGCAAAATTACTTGTGGGTGCAGAAGTGCTGCTCAGGTTGTGATGTGGGTGTATGATTTGTGCAGTAAAGATCACAAAACAAATAGACTTACCTAAGTCATATAAAAGCACTCAGGAGGAAGGCCAAATACCCCATTTGCAGGCAGATAATAAAATCATTTCCACTTCCATTTCTTGGCATTGTAGGGATTTTGTGTAACATTGTAAGACATATTTTGGATAATTAGGATAGATGTTATGAGCAGCCACCAAATGAATTGCACCGCCATTCGTTGTTTTTTATCTCCCCACTTTCCCATTTGTAAGTTTTACATCTCTACCACTTGTTGGCACTGTTGCTACATCTCTTTCTGACTAGGTTAATTACTGATTACTCACTACTTCAATGCTGTCAGGATAATCTTGTACTGAATGTCAATGGTTTTATTAAATATACGTAAAGGCTAACTGCTCTTTAGTCCTGCCAGCATACGGTCAATATTATTTTTCACCCCAATCCTGACCATCTTATTTCTGCCTCAACATGATCTCTATCCTTCTCCACTCTAAATCCTATTCAGTTTTATATTCTAACTTCCGTCCGCCCCCCACTTTACATCTAATTTATCCCATTGTCTTCTTCCAGGTCACTAAACCATACTCCTTTATCTCTCTTTAATTCATACCTAAAACCCTCGATGATGGGCAACTTTGGCTGGCTATTTACCCTGCCCTGTCTCATACACCTCTGCTACAGAGACCATTTTATTGCTATATCTTTAAAGCCCTCTCCTTGAGACAGTATTCACCCCCCCATGTCACATTACTCTGGATCCTTTAAGCCAGTTCTTACGTATCCCACGTCTTCTTAGGCCAGATGCTGCTCACCTCGGGCTCTGGCTCGACAAATGGCTGCTTGTATCTTGTATCTATCCCTCCAGCTGCTCTCAGTATGCAACTTCTTTGTACTTCATTCTGGATTTGCATATCTGTGCTCCTCCTCTTAGTTCATGTGGGAGATATTGAAGTTAATTCTGGGCCCTCCTGCTCCACCTCTATACTTGTCCCTACAATTGGTACTCAACACCTCCCAAAGGCCTAAAAATAGCACATTTGAATGTATGGAGTCTCTGCCTTAAAATGGCTGAATTAGAAGCCTGGGTTGCTCAGAAGACTCCTCACATTCTATGCATCTCTGAATCTTGGCTTAAGCCTGCTATCAAGCAGCATGAGGTGGCATTACCTCGCTATAACTGCTTCAGGAAGGAAAGGCTTGGTAAAAGGGAATTTGGCATTCTTATGTATGCATGGTCTAACTTGAATGTCACTGAACTCCCTGAGCCTGACACTGAATCTCCTGCCATGGAATCCCTATTCCGCTCTCTGACTCTTGGCAATGTCAAAAAGCTAATCGTTGGATGTGCCTACCTGCCCCACCAAAAAAGCCTCCATCTGTCTTTCCCCCTTCATTGCCTCCCTTGCCACTTTCTCATCATGAGCACATACTTTGCAGTGACTTTAATATTGATTGGCTAAACCCCTCTGCTGACAAGGTGCATGCATCTCTTGCAGATTCTAACCTGGTTCAGCTCATTCACGACCCCATGTGTATTAATACAAAGTCTGGAAAGCACACTGTGCTTCACTAGGTGGTCACTAACAGCCCTCATGAGGTTAAATCTGTGGGAGATCTCTCAGATAGCATGAGTGATCTTCTTCTACTCTCTGTGTCTAGAGGAATAACTCCCCCAAACTCTCTCCTAAGACCCTGGTCAGGGATATGTTGAAATTTGACACTAGTAGCTTTCTTGCCTCTGTCAATTATGCTGACTGAGGCTCAATTAACACTCTCCCTGACATCAGCTCAGCCCTGGATTTCTTTATATCCACCTTCACTTGAATAGTTGATAGTCATGCTTCCCTAAAAAGGTGCAGGTCTAAGGGTATCAAGGTACCTTGGCTCACTAAGAATATTAGGAAGTTCACGTCCTCTTGTGGAAAACTTACAAAGGTAGTGGACTGCCCTCCGATTGGCAAGTCTACAGGCAACTTAGAAATAACTGTAAAAACTCCCTCCAAAAAGCCAAATGCCTACAATACAAGACGCTTCAAATTGAGCACCTCTATAATCCCAATGAGTTCTGGAAGCAAGTTAATTCTGTTATCAGGGGGAAGGCTGCCAAACTCCTTAGCTCCCTCACTGCCCATGGCTCTGTCCTAATAGACCCTCTGTCTGTCACAGCTGGATTCAATGAGTTTTTTTACCAGTCTCCACAAATACACTTCACTCTTTCCCAACTCATCTGTACCCCTCTTAGCGTCTCTGTTTCCTGGTGACATTGGGGCTTGACCTGCATTCCACCTGAAGTTGGCTTTCCTCAATGAGGTCTGATGGTTTCTTGTTAAGCTGAAACCTGATAGCTCACCAGATCAAGACACCCTTTAGCCTATATTTCTCAAGTTGAGCGCACCTGCCCTCTCCAGGCCTGTTCATGATCTGTTCAACCGGTCCTTCCTATCAACCACTGTCCCAGACAAATGGAAGGTTGCCCTTTCATAAGGGTGGGCCTAACACTGTTGCCGAAAATCTTTGACCCATCTCCCTCCTCAGTCCACTGGCAAAAATCCAGGAGCATATTGTATACGATCACCTCTAGAACTACCTGGAACTCCATAACCTGCTATCCCCCAACCAGCATGGGTTCAGAAAGAACCATAGTACTCTCACTGCCTTAATAAAAGTCACTTCCTATCTGCTCCAGGCTATGTACCAGGGCTTTGCCACTGGTGCCATCTTCATCAACCTCACAAAGGCATTTGACTTGATCAACTATGATCACCTGCTTCAGCAGCTACAAGTTCTCAGCCTTGATGCCAGTGTCATAGTATGGGTCCAAAGTTATCTCACCTGCAGCTCAAAAATGGTCAAGTGGGCTGGTTATCTTTCAAGCCTTAGACCAAAAACTCATGGCATTCTATAGGGTTCCATACTGGGCTCACTGCTGTTCTCCCTATTTATTAATGACCTGGTAAGTTATAAATAGCTACCAGCTCTGTAAAGATTAGAGGGGTGGAGCCCTGCAAGTGTTGAAACCAGTACATCAGGCCTAATTGTGCCCATCATTGAAAACTATGGTTCAGATGGGAAGGCAAGAAATCTGCT
This sequence comes from Neoceratodus forsteri, assembly GCA_016271365.2. Classification (NCBI taxonomy): domain Eukaryota; kingdom Metazoa; phylum Chordata; order Ceratodontiformes; family Ceratodontidae; genus Neoceratodus; species Neoceratodus forsteri. The sequence continues at coordinate 573,662,190 of CM057449.1, read as the reverse complement.
GAACTGATGTGGGAGAAAACATGATATATAAAAGGTTAGAGTTATTTTTTCACAGGATTCAGAACCAGAGTTATTATCCATGTAAGGATAATCTGTCTGTGAATGGTCAGGAAGTGGTGCTGTTGCCACTCAGAATTTTTCAGGGTAAGATTCCCCTCAGATAGTTCAAGAATATCCCAATGTGCCTGGTATTTGTCAGTCAGCCATTAAAATACAGTTCAAAGCTCTGCTGCTTTATGGTAAAGTGAAAGGTTAAAGAGCCCAAAGGTGCCTTGTCTTTTGGGTAACTGTAATGCAGAATAAAGGATTCATGACTTTTCTCTTGCAAGATATATATGGCAATTAATTTATGGCCACGTTTGAAAATATGCACAAAAGGGAGTAACAGGGAGAGTATGTGCATAGTATAACATCCTCAATAAGACTGTCATGCGTATGCTATCTACTCATTGGATAAGCGGAAGTGGAAGATGGGACCAAATCTCAAGGTCCTTGTACAACATCTGCATGACTGTGTTATAATTAAGATTAGTGACTCTGTTTGACTCTTTACTGTAGGATTAGGACTCCCAAATATCTGAGATGATGACGAGTCCATTTGAAGTGAAATTGTTGCTGACTTTCTCTAGAAGGATTGTAATTAATTAGAAGAACTTCAGTTTTTGTCATATTCAGGGTATAACTTGCAATGTGTCCAAACTATATGAGAGTGGCCCATAAGAGGTGAGGATCTGTTCTGGATTGGTGAACTAAATTAACAAATCGTCAGCATAGAGGGCCAATTTATGCTACCTGTCACCCAGATGAATGTCTGTGATGTCTAAATTTTGATGTACAGCTTTGGCTAATGGTTCTAAATAAAAGGGAAGACAAGGGCAACCCTGCCGTTTTTCCATTTCCAAAGTAAAAGTGGAGGAAATTTGCCCACATACCTTAATGTAAGCCATAGGGTGATTGTATAAGGCCGGCAGCATGTCAACATATTGTTGGGAGATTCCAAAGTGATGCAATACTTGGAATAGAAATAGTCACGCCACCTAGTTGAAAGCTTTTTCCACATTCAGGCTAAGTAACAAAAATGGGGTGATTCAACCAGGTGGTATGGTAGAGAATGTGGAGAGTTCTTTTGATATTATCTTGAGTCTGTCCAGTTCAGCCCCAGTTTGGTCCCTGTCAGTCAGCAATGGTAATAATGGTTCAAGTCATTTGGCCATTATGGTGGTAAATAGTTTATAATCAATGTTGAGGAGAGAGATACTGTAGTTCTGTATGATGCACACAGGGACCTATCCTTCCTGGCCTTCAGTATGCTGATATAGTTGCATGTTTCCATGTAGGAGATACCTGTCTGTCTGTCCGTACTCCCTCATAGGCAGAGCTGAGTGGTGGACTAATAGTCTGTAGAAAAGTTGTGTAAAATTCTGCCTTGCAGCCATCAGGCCCAGGGTTTATTATGTTTGCTTGCTCACATGCACGCTGCACATGCGCAAGAAACTTCTTGAGACAGTATAACATTTTAAAGGTATGTGAGTTTCTGCCCAATTCAGTTGATGCTTTATGGGTCTCATCCCTTAGGCACCAGTGAATCAGTGAGCTGTCTATGACTGCAGTTTGAGAGAAGCAGTCTTCACTTGAAAGAAAATTGCCACTAATCAGGGATGGTTACTAGTTGACGCTTTATGGGGCTCGTCCCTCAGGCAACAATGAATCAGCAAGCTGTCTAAGACAGCAGTTTGAGAGAAAGAACCGTTCTTGAAAGAAATCTGCCTCTGCAATGAGGAACAGTTTCCTCATTGCAGTGGGACCTTCCTCCTTCACTGTAATCAGGCACACAGACATACATTTTCTCTGTTGGCAGCAGCTGACAAGACTCCGGCCATGCACATTGCAGTGCACAGTAATGCACTTGCCGGCATTACGGTTCTTGTCGACTTCTGCTGCTGAGCACCTTGTTTGTTCAGTGTGTCTTTCCTGGTGAACCATTTTGATAAATAAATAAATAAATAAGCCACGGCACTGCTTTCCACATTGGTGACTCCTGCCACCCACCACACACTCCCCGGAAAGCCGACATCAGGGTGTCCAATCCCTGTGTCGGCATGTATCCCCCCTCCACCCACATTAATGTGACACACTTGAAGCCCACCCCAGTGTGCCAAAATAATTTTTTATTTATATTTCTGACACCAGGATGCTCACTCCTGGTGTCAGATGACCCCTCCACCCGCTGGAATATTTTAAGTGCCGACATCGGGGTGCCCAATCCACGTGTCGGCATGCCCCCCCAAACACATACGCACTATTGTGGCACACTGGGAGCCCACCCCAGTGTGCCTAAATATTTTTGGTAACCTTTAAAATGAAGAAACAGTCCCCAAAGTTTTTCCCCTGTAAAATGAAAACAGTCCTCTTCATCTCCCTTACCCCTTCCCCACCCCACCTCCTCTGCAGACCCACCTCCACACCCCGGCTTACTCCATTCTTAACTCCAGAGGTTGCGAGCAGTCATCTTCTATGGATTGGGAGACATCTGTACTCTTCAAAGCTGACCGGCAAACTGAAGAAATGGTGGTAAGCTGTATAATGGGAGTCAATGGGAGGTTTCAACTTAAGTCGATCTCGCAGCCATTTTTAGGCATTTTGGTCCCAAATTTTCAACATGGTGTTCCTGGGACCCCACCTCATGAACACTGTCACAGTCATTTGGTTACTTTGTCCTGAGAGGTGATTTTGCAGTTGCTGCGTGGAATCACCTTTTGGGACCGATTAATGAAATGACAGTGCCACTATTTATGAGATGGGGTCCCAGAAAACCTATGTTGCAAATTTGGTGAAACAATTCCAAAAAATGACTGCATTATGAATGTGCATTGCACAGTTTCTACTCACTCTCGTAACTTCACCAATGTTTAATATTTTCACTCCAGATTTTCAACATTGCCATTTTTTCACATCTCCTTATGAACAGTACAGCTGTCATTTTTCACATCCTGCCCGAAATGTGTTTTCTCACCTGTGGCACAGAATGGCATTGTCGCTCTAGGAAATCAACTTTTGGGATCGATTAACAACATCAAAGTGGCATGTTCATGAGGGGAGGTCCCAAAATGCCCATGTTGAAAATTTGGTGAAGAAATTCCAAAAAATTATTGCTTTACAGGCATGTGTTGTGCAGTTTCTGTGCACACTTGTAACTTCATCATTATTTCATATTGTCACTCCAAATTTTCAACATTTCCATTTTTTCATACCTCCTCATGAAAAGTACAGCTGTAATTTTTCACAACTTGCCCAAAATATGTTTTCGCACTTGTGGCACCAAACAGCACAGTGGCTGTGTGAAATCACCTTTCAGGACTGAGTAACGAAATGATAGTGCTACTGTTCACGATGTAGGGACCCAAAAAGCCCATGCTGGAAGTTTGGAGTGAAAATACCAACAAACACCTGGGGTGTTAGGGTTTCCAACCATATGCCCCACTCTGTAGAGAATGACAGGCATCAAAGGTGTGTCTTGGGATTGTCAGCCGTAATGCTTATGCCATTCCACCTCCAACCTGCAGCCACTGACAGGCACTGAGGTATGCCTTGGGTCTTCAGCCCTAACATTCACCCCCATTCTCCTCTACTGCACCCATCTCAGCTATTTCCTTTATGGAATGGGGTGAGCTTAAGGGCCGAATACCCCAAGGCACACCACCGCACCTGTCAATGTCTGCAAGGTAGAGTAAGGTGGAATGGCATGTGTGTTATGGCCAACAACCCAAAGGCACACATCCAAATGCCTGTCAGTCTCTTCAGGGTTGGGGTGGGCATAGTTTAATACTTCAGTGCCATTCCTGTTACGCATCTCTCTAACGCCTGCACTACCAATACCAATACCAGCAAGAAAACATTCAGCATTGACAAATGTTTATTATTCTTAAGATTCTTGATGGCGATGAAGAGGTCCATTACAGAGATTGGGGCCTGCAGCATTTGTTGTTGGGAGTCAGACAGAGTAGGGAGATGCAAAGGCTGCAAATACATTTGTATTGTAGTGTCAATAGTAGGATTTATGTCTTCAGCATATAATTTGGTGTAATACATTTTAAAGGCATCTAATATGCCTGCCGGGGTGATAATTAAGTGTTGAGAATCTAGGTGGAGAATTTAAATGACAGCAGTTTGCGCAACCCACTGCCAGAGTCTGTAGGCCAGAATTTTAGTAGCCCTTGCCCCGCCTTCATAATATGTGTGCTGGAGATACCTAAGCACCATCTTTGTCTTCAAACCTCCTGTATTCTGCTTCTTGTTTGTGTCAGTTCAATGTGTACAGTGGTATCTCCCCTCATATAGAGTTCTTGCAAAGTTATCAGTTTTTATTTCAGATCCTGAAGTTGTGCCTCTCTAGCATTTTTTGAATGAGAGGCATATTTTATGATACCAGCTCAGAACACAACTTTAAGTGTGTCACACAGTTCAGCTGGGGATACCTGTCACCTGAGTTTTCTCAAATGATTTGTTCTAATAGGTCAGTTGCCCACCGTTTAAAATCTTTCACATTCAAAAGAGAATTATTAAACCTCCATAGTTACAAACTGTACTTTGTTCAGACCATGTTTATCAATCAATCAATCAATCAAGTTTTGTCAGTGCACTTCCATTAGACCAAAGCGCTTTGCATCCTAAAAATGGGTAAAAATGAATACATGCATCAATAATTAAAAACATAACATAAACATAATCTTAATAAATATAAACCAGATTGTGGTACAGCTAAGCTTAACTCTCAACAGGAAATGTCAGGCTAAATAAATATGTTTTTAATTCAGTCATAAAGGTGTCAGTGGTCGGGCACGTTCTAATCCAGTGAGGTAGGGAATTCCACAGGGTCAGGCTGCAAAAGCAAAAGTGGGCACCCCAGAAGTCTTTAAACAGATCCTGGGCACCTCTAGCAATACTTTGTTAGCAGAGCAGAGTGGGCGGAGGGGGCGGTAGGGGTGCAGTAGATCTTGCAAGTAGCCAGGCCCCCATCCATGTAGGGCTTTATATGTCAGTAACCCAACCTCAAAAGTCTCTGCCAATTTACTGCCAGCCAGTGCAGTCCGTGAAGCACAGGGCACAGGAGTAATATGGCAAGATCTTGATAAACCAGTCAAGTAACCTGGCTGCCATATTCTTCACTAGCTGCAATTGTTGGATATCAACCTCCAGTAACCTTAGGTATAGGACACTGCAGTAATCAAGGTGTGAGGTTACAAAGGCATGAATTAAAGTTAGCATATCGCCAGGCAGAACCAGGTGCTTGATCCAGGCAATGTTCCTCAGATGGTAACACAAGGATTTTACAATTGCTGACACCTGAGATTTTAATGTCAGGCTGCTGTTGAAAACAATGCCCAGATTTTGTGCCTGATTTGAGGTAAGCAGCTGATCATCTCCAAGCCAAAGCCCAGAAGGTTGACCCTCTTGCAGTCCCATGCCTTGGTGATCTGGATCTACTTCAAACACCTCGGTCTTGTTAGCACCTACTGGGTCAATATGTTGTAAGCATAATAGCGTACAACATTAGCGCTGACCGAGAATAGCGCTGTAGAAATGAGAGAGAGGTGCAATACTGTGAATACTGCTGTACATGGTATTGCACCCTCTCACTATCCCAGACAGAGGATAAAACCTCTGCTAGGATGAGGATGCTCCGAGCTGCTGCCGTGGCTTGATGGAGTAAACCACTGGCAGCAGGGAACCCAAGCACTGTGTTTGGTACTAGGTTTGATTCCTGGTCCCAGACGTGAGGGAATTTTTATTTTTCACACTTTTGTGTGATTCCAGAGTCACTCCCCGAGTTGGAGAGATCTTGTTGAGGGGGTTTGGGTGGTGCTGTCCTCAGTAACAGGGGGGTAGGGAGCAGAACCCCCACAAAAAAAAGACTTATGTCCCATGTAAGGAATTGTACAGTATTGGCAGCATGATTTTTGCATGCATCGCGACATTATGACCCCATGCCTTGTCAGCGTTCAACTTCAACCAATTGACACTCATCCAACCCTGGATCTCAGAGATGCAGTTATTAAAGACCGAGATCGCTCTACCCTGTTCATGCACAAAGAACATGTTGAGCTGAGTATCATCTGCATAGCAGTGAAAACTCAGCTCATAGCACCTTATGATGTCCCCTAAAGGCAGTGTATTGACTTTGAACAACATGGGGGGATAGAATGGAGCCCTGCGGAACTGCACATTACAGGCCAGTGCCAGTGAGGAACAATCTAAACGAACTGCAGATGGTACCAGACAGTTCCCAGAGAATCCACAGGCACTCCAGCAACAACCCATGGTCCACAGAGTCAAATGCCACAGAGAGATCAAGGAGAACTAAAATGGAATGATTCCCTCAATCTGTTGCTATCAGAAGATCATTCAGTACCAAAACAAGGGCAGTCTCGGTACTATGCCTCTTCCTGAAACCAAACTGGAGAGGAACATAGACACTGTGAGTTGTCAAAAGGTCATCCAGTTGTGCCGCCACTACCTTCTCAATAATCTTGCCCACAAAAGGCAACCTTAACCTTAGAGATGGGTCAGTAGTTTGCTAGGCAGTCTGGGTCTAGAGAAGATTTCTTCAGGAGTGGTACTACTACAGGTGTCAGCATGGCTCAGTTGGTAGCACATCCACCTCTGAACCAGAAGGTCATGGGTTCTCGTCCCACACTGGGATTGGACTTGCACCTAAAAATCGCTGGCATCCGAGTGCAGTATTGGGGGGTGCTGTACTGCTGGGGTGTGCCGTCCTTCGGATGAGACGTTAAACCGAGGTCCCTTCTGCCCATCCTGGTGTTGTCCTGGTGGGTGCACAGGTGGAAGTAAAAGAACCCAGGGCACTCTTTGCAAAAGAGCAGGGAACATTCTCGGTGTTATGGCCAACATTCCCCTTCCCATAAACCAGTTCATGCAATTATCCAGGATGTGTGTGGCTGACGATGTCCGATATGGCCGCCACCACACATTCAGTCACTTCACCACCAGTCTAGCATTGCTTGTAAAGTGCTTTGGGATACTGTGTATGAAAAGCTCTATATAAATGCTGATTCTTCTTCTTCTACTACAACCTCCTTCAGGGGGTCCGGAAACATCCCCTGTCTCCAGTGAACACCAGACAATACTAGCAAAGATTGAGCTGATGACTTCAACACACCCCGTTAGGAGGCATGTTGGGCCCAGGTCCAAACTACAGTAGGTTGGGCGCAGTCCCTGGATGATCTGCACAATGTCCACAATCACCAACAAGTTGAAGTCTGACTAGTCAGGCCACATGCTTTCAACCTCTTGCCCATCATTGCAAGGCCCATTTAAGGGCATTTATTGGATCTCTGACCTGATGGTGGCAATCTTATCAGCAAAGAACCAAGCAAATTCATCACATCTAACCTGTGAAAAGGATCCATGTGACTGAAGGCAGGCAGGTTGGATTGCACAACCTGTCGACAGTCTGGAAGAGTTGGTCTGGTCAATTCTTGCCACAGCAATCTCCTTGGACTGGAGCTCTGCCTTCTTACAGTAGATTGCTAATTGATAGTCCTTATAATGAACAATCAATCTAAACCTGTCATCCTTCAGGCCAGATTTCTGCCAATACCACTCCAACCTTTGACCCTCTCACCTCATCTCCTTTAGAATCCCATCAAATCATGTGGATTTCTGATAAAGGGATGGGGGAGAACACAGACAGGAGCTAAGGAGTCGAGGGCCCCAGCCACTATCCTATTATAGGCTAATACCAGTTCCCCCTGCTCCTTGCATACACTTGCCAAACTGAATAGGTCCAGTACCTCCATAAGACCATCTGAGGTCAAACTGCTTAAAGGGCAGTACTGGACCATCTCCATAGGAGCAGATCTATTGGGGGATGCCTCAAACCTGAACCTTATAGTATGATAGTCAGACCAACTGACTGGTTCCACCACCAGACTGGCAATCTCCATCCCAAGTAGGAAGACCAGGTCCAAGGAATGACCATGAATATGAGATGCAGAGGTAACTCCCTTTGTAAGACCCAATTGCCAGTCTGGTGGTGGAACCAGTCAGTTGGTCAGACTATCATACTATAAGGTTCAGGTTTGAGGCATCCCCCAGTTTAATGAATGGTTGAAAAAATGGTGTGGAGCACAGGGGTTTGGCTTCATTTGGGACTGGGGTTCCACCTGGAGGGACACCAGCCTATACTGGCAGGATGGTCTGCATCTGTCCAGGAAGGGAACAAGTCTTTTGAGCAATCGGTTTAAATGCTTCATTGGCAAGCTTTTAAACTAGTCAAGGGGGAGGCACTGATAAGCAGCAGGAAAATCCCAGCCTCCTACAAAACAGAGTACTAAATGAGAAAAGACAGAGGTAGAAAGGTCAGTGGGGATGCTGCAACAGAAGGTAAAGCCATCAAAAAATGGAAAGCAATGAGTACCAATGCCCGTAGTCTGAGTAACAAGCTTTCTGAATTAGTGGCCTTGATGGAGGAGGAACATCTGGATATCGTGGCAGTCACAGAAACATGGTACACACAAAACCGTGGCTGGGACGTAAACATACCAGGATACACTATCTACAGGAGGGACAGGGAGGGTAAAACAGGAGGAGGAGGAGGAGTAGCTCTTTACATAAGGGAAGGAATCAAAGCAACAGAACAAAAGGGTAAACAGGGAGGAGAAGAAGCACTGTGGGTAAATTTGGAGACTAGCAATGGCACCACAATCCACACAGGGCTTGTATACAGACTCTGTCTCAGGGGGAGGAAATGGACAAGGAAATGATAGAAAGTATGCTTAGAATGGCAGAAAAAGGGGAGATATTGCTGATGGATGATCTGAATATGCCAGATGTTAACTGTAGTGCAGTTGCAGCAGCCACTTCAAACAGTGGGTTATTCTAGATGCCCTAGGCATGCCTTAGACAACTAGTATTGGAGCCCACTGAGAGGGAGCAATCTTAGACCCTGGTTCTCTCAAATGGAGATGAAGAAAGGATCACAGATGCAGAAGTTGGTAGCCATCTGGGAACTAGCGACCATCAAACAGTATGGATCACAATGAACACAGCAATAGAGTCAAGCCATACAAAGGCAAAAGTATTGGACTTTGGGAGGGCTGACTTTGCCAAAATGGGTGAGTGCCTAAGGAATGCACTAGTAAATGGGCAGGAAGGAGGGGTGGAAGAACAATGGGGAATAATAAAAACTGCCATCACAGAGGTAATAAGCCTTTGTGTGAAGCAAATAAACAAAACGAAATGAGGTAAGAAACCACTATGGTTCTCAAAGGAAGTGGCAGTGAAGGTTCAAGAGAAAAGAAAGCATTCAGGAAGCACAAGGAATCACAGAAGGAGCAGGACAGAGAACTGTATCCGTTAAAGCAAAAGGAAGCTGGAAGGCAGTCAGAACAGCAAAGGCCCAAACCGAGGAAAAGATAGCCAACTCAGTTAAGAAGGGGATAAACCTTTATATGTACATCAGGGAGCCGGAGGAAGACCAAGGAGGGTAGTGAGGCTTAATAAAGGGGAAGGAGGGTGGGCAGAGGGTGACTTTGAAAGGCAGAGATACTAAACAAATATTTTGCTCAGTATTTACAAAGGAAGAGGAGGAACTTAAAACAAACAGTAGAAACACTCTGAATATAGAAGTTGATACCAGCCCATTTACAGAAGAAAGGGTTCTGAAAGAACTCTTAAAACTGAAGGTGGACAAAGCAATGGGGCCTGATGGGATTCATCCCAGAATTCTAAAAGAACTAAGGGTAGAACTAGTGACACAACTGACTACCCTCTTTAACAAATCATGGGAGGATGGGGGTGGCCCGAGGACTGAGGAGGGCAGATGTGATTCCCTTTCACAAAAGTGGGAGCAAGGCAGAAGCAGGAAACTACAGACCAGTTAGTTTAACCTCAGTGGTAGGGAAAATGATGGAATCACTTCTGAAGGAAAGAATTGTAGAGTATCTAGAGTCCAGAGGTGCACAGGACCCAAAGCAGCATGGATTCACAGCGGGAAGGTCATGCCAGACAAATCTGGTAGATTTCTTTGACTGGGTGACCAAAGTAGTTGATCAGGAGGGCTGTGACATGGCCTACCTAGACTTTAGAAGGCATTTGACACAGTCCCACACAAAGATTAATATACAAGTTAGCCAGCCTGGGAATGGGTCCCAAGATGACAACCTGGTAAAGAATTGGCTGGAGAATAGGACACAGAGAGTAATAGTAAATGGAGCCCACTCTGAATAAAGAGGGGTTACTAGTGGGGTACCGCAGGGTTCGGTATTAGGGCTGGTCCTCTTCAATGTCTTTATAAGCGACATTGCAAAGGGACTGGAAGGAAAAGTATGTCTCTTTGAAGATGACACAAAGATCTGCGACAGAGTTGATGCTCAAGGTGGGGTGGAAAGGATGAGAAGGGACTTGGCAAGGTTAGAGGAATGATCAAATGTTTGGCAGCTTAGATTCAATGCTAAGAAGTGCAAGGTAATGCACCGGGGAAACAAAAACCCAGGAAAAGAGTACACAATGGGGGGTGAGATACTAACAACAACAAAAATGGAAAGGGACCTGGGGTAGTCATATCAGATGACCTAAAGGTAGGCAAGCAATGCGAGAGGGCAGCAAGGAGGGCTGGGGGGATACTGGGATGCATAGGGAGAGCCATCACCAGTAGAAAACAGGAAGTTATTATCCCTCTGTACAGACAGCTAGTGAGACCCCATCTGGAGTACTGCGTGCAGTTCTGGAGACCCAATCTCATAAGACATAGACAGGATGGAAGCTGTCCAGAAGAGGGCACTAAAATGGTGCAGGGTCTGCACCGGAAGACATATGAAGAGAGACTTAAGGAGCTTAATATGTAGCAGCCTCGAGGAAAGGAGGGAGAGGGGGGACATGATAGAAACTTTCAGTACCTCAAGGACTCAACAAAGTCCAAGAGGGTAGCATCTTTCAAAAAGAGGTGTGCAAGAACAAGGAGGCACAATTTGAAGATAAAGGGCGGCTCAGAGGTAATTTAAGGAAGTATTTTTCACAGAGAGGGTTGTGGATGTATGGAACTGCCTTCCGAGGAGTTTGTGAGTCAAAACAGTGGTGGCATTCAAGCATGCATGGGACAGTTATAAGGCAATTCTAGGGGTGGGGGTAGGGAGAAGTAGGCTGCTGGTTAACTAGGATCTGCAGCTTTTCCATCAGGTAGGGAAATGGGCAGACTGGGTGGGCCAAGTGGTCCTTATCTGCCATCAAATTCTATGTTTCTATGTTTAAAGTCTTGTCCAAATTGTGAGAGTTCATCATCGGCCCAGGCATTGAAATCCCCCAGAATTATCCATCTGGGGAATTCCATCATCTGGTCAACAATGAAATCCATGACTTCCTGCAGGAATTCCTTCTCACCACTGAGTGGATGGTAGATGAGAAAGACCCTGCAGCCTGCACCTGCAACCATTATACATTCTAAGGATCTGGCCTCTCCCACCAGTATGACTACAAGGCCCAGGTCCGATTTAAAATAAATGGCTACTCCCCTACCCCTACAATCCTTTCTCAGGCAGTGTATCTCTGAGTACCCTGCTGGAATTTCTGATTCCAACTTTGGCCTACCATTCTCATCCAGCCAGGTCTCGGTAATGCAAGTCAGATCAGTGGTACCAACAAGATCAGCGATAATAGCTGTCTGATTTTTTATAGATCTGGCACTGCATAACACCGCCAGAGGAGGATAGGTAGACGAGGTAGATTGAGCATCTTGCCCACTTAATGTGGGGCCCTTGGGTAGGGGGACCAGGCAGGGAGGACCCCTTTCCTGGGCCCATTTCACCCCCAGAGCATCTTCTCATCCCCACCCCCCCAATGTGCCCACCCTGCTCCACTACCCCACCTGGCCCAGTGGACACCCATTTCCACCTCCTTCTGACTATCTCAAGTGCCCCGCAATGCCTATACACTTCAGCTGATAAAGAGAGGCAGTCAAAAACATGGAGATCCCTCAGCCTGGTGGGACAGTAGTTCCTGACCACTGATGTCCTATGCCAGCACATTATAACTAAGCAACTAAACAAACAACAATTAAACAATACACAATCACCAGCCACACACTCTACGCAATAATTCACACACACACACACACTCCCAAACAAACCACTTGCATAATGTAATAACTTACTGAAATACAATAACATTTTAAAGAAAAAAAAACTCCATAGTGATGGGCCATTTGCAATGCCCTAACTGTAATTCTAAATGAATAGGAGCACGATCGGACAGTAAAATAGGGTCTGTCTCACAGCTCTTTAATTGATGAGCATGCTCTTGGGAGATTAGAATCCAATCTATTCAATTGTAAATGCCATGAGGTGCAGAATAATATGTGTAAATCCTATCCATGGAATGTCGATATCTCCATGCATCGATCTGTCCTACCTCTTTATAGAAGGACCAGGTGGAACATTGTGCTGATGTAAAGTGACAAGGCTTTGGACTGGTAGTGTCCTGATTGTCTAGAACCACATAAAAATCTCCTTCCACTATTAAGATGCCAGTGTGAAAGGTTGTAATTTTTTGTAGAAGTTGTTTAATAAATGGTGGGGTAGAACCTGAGGGTATATATAAGGTCATGAATGTAAGAATCTGGTCAAAGTAAATGCCCTTAATTATGGCCAGACAACCATGTGAGGTCATCTCAGTAGCAAGCAATTGGAAGGGGGTGGCTCAGGGTACCACTAGCACTGTGCCCCTCTGCTTACCCTTCTGATATGAAGAGGCAACTACAACACCAAAGATGAAACAAGACAGCTTGTTGTGCTCCTCTGCTGATAGGTGGGGAAAGCATCCTGGGAGGTCGAGAGTAAAAATGCAGACCCCCTGCACAGCGATGACACAATACTGATGCAGGTATTGTGTCACCCAATCCTCCAGTGTTTTCTTTGGGGGGCTATGCCCCCCCTACACCCCCCATGCAGGGGGCTCTGCCCCCTACACCCCCTGGACTTTAGAATTCTCATCTCCAGGTCGGAGTTGGTCTAGGGAGGGGGCAGAACACTGGGGCAATGCGAGACACAGAAATGGACCATTACAGTGACTGTCACTGTAGTGGTCTTTTTCCGTGTTTCGCTGTCAGGGTGTCGAGCACAAGGGGGCCACCCCAGGTGGGTTCCCGCAAAAATATGCATGCACATTGGCAGGCAGTATAGCCTAGAGGTTAGATTAATGAGCTGTGAACAAGCTTGGTACATCCAGCACACCATACCTCGGTTTGAGTCTCATAACCTGCACTTGTATACTGTGTGACTCTGAGCAAGCCACTTAACCACCCAGTGTTCCCAAGTCACCACTGAAAACAGGCACTTATGCCTAGTGGGCCTTACCTGATTTCCAAAGACTAAAATAAAATAAAAATAAAATAAATAAAAATATAAACTCTAGTCAATGTTTCTTTATCACAGTTAACATTTTGGAACTTTTCATTGGACTGTTAAGCCCATTTACATTTTGTGAATATATCTTTGCAGCCTTAGCCATATGGAGTAAATATGACATGTACAAGACTATATGAGTTCTAAGTATCCTGACTTTAAAAATAGAACCCTTTGTAGCTGCCCGTAGAGGAACACAATGGAAGAAGTCTAATCTAGCAGGATAAGGTGGCAGATAGGCGGCATACACCGGCATGATAGCGGAAACAGCAAATAACATCACAAGCTGATCATACAATGTAAACAGGTGGTGAACACTTAACAGGACAACATTAAATATGTAGAAATCAGCAGAGAAGTCCTTATAGAGCCTGTCTGGTAACCCATTGCAAAGATGGGCTTCCAAGGTAGGAGGGCACATTTACCAACCTCCAAGTGATTGGGCTCTCACTATGAAGGTGATATACTGCTCAGTCAAGGGGGTAAGATCCTTCCTATTGGGATGAGCCCCCTCTGGTTCAGGTCAGCATATCTGGACCTCCCCGGAAATTGCCAATACCCGCTTTGGGGATGCAGAGTATATAATGTGTCCCAATTCCACTTAGGCTTGGCAAAAGAAAAAATAATTTACAGTAATCCCATGTTGGACCTGTAATAACACTACAGAGGAGGAAAGAAAAAAATCCTTATTCTACAATAGATAACTAATTAAAAATTCAGCAATCAGCAAAACATGGGAACACCATCCCATCTTATTCTATCTTTGGTCCGCAACCCAATTAATGCTGCCTGAAATAAAATAAATGAAGTTAGAATTATTTTATTAATGAAAGTTAAACAGCAGTTTAGGCAGGGAATTGCAGAAACAATGGTTCTTAAAAAAAATCAGAAGGCTAGCAATAAGAAAATCTAGAATAACTGTATTGCTCTTAACCAACCAAGTTAACCCCCTTCCCCTCCTCCATACCTCAACCAGCCCCAGTTCGAGAAGACAAACTCCAAATGCTAATATTTAAATGGGCCACACTTGCCAATCAAACACTAATTTTCCACTGCTGCTACAAGGGAGCAAAAAGGGGTGGGCTGCCTAATATTGACATGTCACACTTGATGCTTATAGTTCTTACAGCCTCTCTTCCCTCAGTCTCCTGAGCCCCACTGCAACAGACAGGAAGTAGTTTGCTAAAATAAGAATTTCCATTCTTTTTTTGAGATGGTGGAATCATATCCACATTTATGCAAATGAAGACATGCAGGGCCCTCTGGGTTGTGTGCCAGGGGATGACTCCATTCACTTACAGAAATGCAACAGCAGATGTCGAGAATTCATGGGGTTGTCTGCTGGACTGTGGAAGTGCAGGGCCCATTCAGTGTCAATGCAGATACAAATGCACATGGCAGTGTGTCCATCTCTCAGGCAAGACATGGGCCATCTGGCACCCACAAGTGCAGATGTGCAGGGCCCTATGCCAAGACAAGAGTTTTCTTCACTATATGGTATTTGGGCCCATGCGGCAAGCCTGCATCTACTGTACCTTTCCCAAGCTAGAGGTGGTGTCACATGACAGTGCTGTTCCCCTGGCATCTGCCAGTCCAACTGGTTCACTGAGATCACCCTCAAAATTAGCTCATGGCACAGAATCACAAAGCACTATCCACTGGGTTAAAGGCTGACACTGCACACATTTCCACATTATTATTTTTTTTATTTTGACTCCAAATTTTCATGATAGTTGTTTTATGACTTCCCCTTATAAGCATGACATGTGGCATTTATAGAATACAGGCCAAAACATAGTTTTGCACCACAAGTATGAAAACACATTTTATCCAGGATTTGAAAAAACTACACCAGTCATGTTTATGAGGTGATATGAAAAACCGCTATGTTAAAAGTTTGGAATCAAAATATTGAAAATTTGCAAAGTTATGAGAGAACATTGAACTATTTCAATGTTAACTCATAACTTAGCCATTTTGCCTTATTTCTGGAACTTAAATTTATAGCAGTCATAATTATTTTTTAATTTGTTTAAACATTTTTGGTAACCATAAAAGGCACACTGAGCCAAGGCTCATTTCCAGGTGCGACCTGGGGGAGTGGGAAAAGGGTTATGCAAAGGTCAGAGAGAGGTACAATGATGGAAATGCTCATGGATACAGTAACAAGAAATACAATAATAGCAAACAATCAAATGAGGTTACATAGTTGTGGTAGCAATTTTTAAAGGTGCAGTAGTATAGTGTTGGTAACTGTAAATGATGATTACATGTTTTTTTAACATCAGAAGGCAGTCAGTGGTATTGTGAGCAGATAGGGGTTGGCAGCCTGTGTGACTTACAATCTAAAATATGGTAGGAGGGTAGTATATAAAGAAGCAAAAGAAATAAGGTAGGGGTAGAGGGTATATGGAGGGAGGAGGAGACAGTAAGGAGGAGTCAGGAAATATAACCATTAAACAGTTATTGTTTATACAACAGCAAGCATGTGCTTTTGAACCAATTATATTGCGTGCACAAAATAAGTACTGAAGAGAATATTTAATGTATATTGCAATGACTTGCAGTTCAAAATGTTTCCTTATTTTTGTGTAAAACCTTAACAGCAACCATTAGAACAACAACACAAAAAATAGCACTGCAGCTTTGCCTCCCATATTCTATTGAAGGGATATAAACAAGTGGGTGTATGATTTTTCCTTATTTTTACAGCAATTTAACGACATAGTCTTTTTATGACCCCACCTCATGAACCCGGTAGGAGAAAACATTCAAATCTCGCCAGAAATATGATTTCATGCAGTGACTGTAAAATCCCATGTCACCCCCATATTTGGAACATTTTGACTCTTTTGTTCATGAAGTGGGGTCCCAAAAAAGCCATCTTGAATGTTTGGTGGAAAAATATTGAAAATTATATTAGTTACAAGTGAACCTTGAAATATTTCAACGTTCACACATAACTTTGGTGATTTTACCTTATTTTTATACCAATTTTCCACATAGCTTTCTTATGACCCCACCTCATGTACCTGACAGGTGAAAACTTTCAAATCCTGCCCAAAAGGTGATTTTGTGCAGTGTCCATAAAATCTCCTTTAAGGACAGATGTGAACAATTTCACCTCAAGTGCTCATGAATTGGGGTCCCAAAAAGGACGTGTTGAAAATTTGGCAGTAAAAATATTGAAAAATGACAAAGTCATGAGTAAAAGTTCAAACCCCATTGAAATATATTAAATTGACTTAGCTAGTTTTCTTATATTGCAGTCACTGGTTCTAGCAAGAAGATGGCTTTATGACAAGAAAGTGGATCTACAGCACACCATGGGACACTTTTAGGTAAGTGAGAGTGTGTGGGGGGGGTATTGGGTGCTGAGTGAGGGGTCAGGGTTGGTTAATGGGATGTGGGGGGTCAGATCAGCAAGGGGACATTTTCTTATTTACAGGTTAAATAAAAAAAATCTAAAACCAAATTGAGGGCTGGTTTTCTTTTTCCACAGTGTTACCTACTGGACACTTGGGATTGGGCACCTCAGTGTTGGAATGCTCCTCTGCATCACCACTAGTGGGCACCCCAGTGCCACCACCTATGTTTTGAGGAGGAAGCAGGTGAACGGGAGGGAAGGGGAGTAGAAAGAAGCAGTATACAGGGTGGGTACCCTAGTGTGCTGTATATCTATATCTATATCTATAGGTATATATATATATATTTTTTTCTCTGCAAAAAACTATGTTAAAGCACATTAAGGTTAATGTGACAAATGCAGGGAAATGTGATCTTAGGGTTCCCAACCCTAAGGCCCCATCCCCACCCTCAGTTTCCAACCCTAATACCCCACCTCCAACTGGCATGCAGAAACAGGTGTGGGGGCTCTGCATTGGGATAGTGAACCCTAATGCTCACCCCATTCCATGAGTAAGGAAGTTAAGATAGGTACAGTGTAGAAGAATGGGGTGAACTTTAGGGTTCATAGCCCCAAAGCAGAGCCCCCATGCCTGTTCCTGCATGTAAGGTGGGGGTGGGGTATTAGGGCTGGAAACCAAGGGGTCTTAGGACTGGGAACCCTAAGACCACATTTTCCTAATTTTGTCACATTATTCCTAGTGCTGCATTAGCATGTTTTGTTTTGTTTTGCAGAGAATTTCCCTACTTTTTGAGAAAGTATAATTTCTCAACCTTTGTCACATTAACTCTAGTGGTGCATTAACACGGGTTTTTTTTTCAGAGAATATAGTGAATATGGTCCAAAGACCATAATTCCCAACACAGCAAACTCTTGGAAAAAACTTCTCCCCCCACCAACTCAAGACTTTCTGAATCATTAACTTCATTTAAGAAACACATTTCTCTGGGAAGTTCCCATACTTGTCATAGTTTTGCATCTACTTTTTTTTTGAGTGTGTGTGTGTATGTTTACTGACTGTTGCTTATTTTATTATTGCGTAACACATATTGTATAGCAGGTAATATTAGCGCTCCTTTTATTTTAGCGATATTAGCTGAAACGGAAATACCACTAATATATTCAGATCGCTAATATTATCTACTATATATGTAGTTACTGTATGGTGTATCTACATTTTACTATGCAACTGTTCATAATCCCACCATATCAAAAAGTGTCAGTAAATACTGTATGAACCGAAGTAAACAGAAGACAACTTTCTAAATGTTTCTGATAGGTTAAAAAAAAGTTTATTGTACACCATAAACAACAAAAAAAAACAGAAAAAAAAATTCAAATCAAATCAAAGCGCATATTGCTACTCGTTTCTTCCCCTCTGCTTCCCTCGGTTTCATTTTATTTCAGCTTCTCCTCTGCTTCACACTTCAGTATTGACAGCATATTGTATCTGTGAAGCAGAGAGAAATTAAAATGAATTTCATTTTTCGAAAACATCACCTGCATTTCAACACAGAAGCAATTCAACTTGTACTTATGTTCTTGTTGTAGTTTAAACACTGGTCATGGGCGTTCAGTATCCCTGCCTGCTCGAATCCACGTACAATGTCCACAGTCCGAAGTTTAAGGTTGTTGATGCTACTCTCAAGCCATCAAGAGTGATGTTCCTTAAAGTTCTGTAGTCAAAGATCAGCAGTGAGGTTTTCTGTACCACCAGCAGCCAGTCTGTCTGATACAGCTCCCACATACCATGGTGCAGGCAAGTACAACAGAGATCTGTCTTTTATCTCCTAAACCAGTCACGGAGACCTGTTTCACTCCTGTTGTCTCCATAGTCCACTCTAAAATGGGAATCATGCTGACTCCTCTTTCATCCAAGTTTACAATCAATTAGGAGGTATTAGCTCCTGGGCACTAGCTCTTGATATTCTGCCAAAAAAAGCTGCTTTAAGGGAGTGGAAATCGCTGGGTGTCTTATGGCCAGCTTTCGTCCCCTTTCTCTTGCTGTAACTGATCCGGTTAAGGAAACCCCAAGCCCACTTACAGGTTAGTGTTAGGTGTCCTCCGTTCTCAGTGAGCAGCTGTGGTGACTTTGCTTTAACAATACTTACTGCAATAGCCTGAAGCACTCCAGCATTGACAACTGCCCCCTCCATGTGGAGAGTCTGAACTATACTTTTCAGCCGGCTCTCCAAGTTGTTGTCTAAATGAGTTGAGCAACCTTGCAGTTTTGTAGGGAGGACAGGGGTCATAGTTGTAGGGTCTGCAGTTGTTTTTAGCTGTGCTAAGTAGTCCACCTTGAAATTATGGACTGAGCTTTCATTAACAGTTTTGCCCGTAGTACTGAGGTAGTGATGGACAGCAGCCATTACGCCATGCTCGACTGCATACCTCCCCAGCTGTAATTTTGTCTCTGGTGGATAGGTAGCATAGGAGCTGCGGCGTCCTCACTTAGCTGGTGATGGGGATGCAGCAAGCTCCTTAGCAACGGCGTTTGTCACTTCCAACTCAACACCTGAGCTGTCTGCCAAATCTACACCAGATATTTCTGAGGTGTCCATGGGATATTTTCTCTTAACCTGTGATGTCTATAACCACTTCAAGAGGAACATTATGGAGAAAAGAAAAAACAGCCACAGTACACTATAATACAGAACAGATCCACACTCTGTCTGATCTATAAATGAGTTGCATTTGAGTCTGTTTGTCACACCCGTTTCTGTCACACCCCTTTCAGTTATGTACTGTAATTGTGGGTGAACATACGCTAATATAAACGGGCGCTAATATGTACCGCATATCAGACGCACTAAATTAAACAGGCGCCAATGTAACCTGCTATACAGTAGGTTATTTTCTACTTGCATAAAAATAACACAGGCCTTTACTTCTAAACAGAGCACTTTGCAGTTATGTAAATCTTCCTGTATAAAAATAAAGTTATTATCATCATTATTAATAATCCTCACCTCATTTGGACACATTCTGGTGGTGAAAAAGGATTTTGTTTTATCGTATTTCTCCATAACATTTTCCCTATAGACTTTGAACCGTCGGTGATTAGTTTGCAGAAGTTCAATTCGCTATTCCCCCTTTAAGTGGTTAAAGGCTTTAACTGACCCAATTAATACTCCAGGACAGTTGGTCTCCATTAAATACATGGTGTAGGAGGTTTGGTTAAAAACTGCTGGACTGTCATTGATATCAGAAATTTGAAGCATCAGCGCAGAAGTAAACAAGATCAGAAACCTTGAGTCTGTGGTTAAAAGTGTGATTTTGTATTCAGAACTTTTCTCCCAAATCCAATGGCTTGTCTGTTACCAGCTCTAAATAATTCTTGAAATGATATATGATATGAATTTAAAGGGGAGTTCTTCTTGGATGTAACAAACAGCTCTGTCATTATCTCCAGAATCTTACTGTCTGACATTAAAGACTAGTATTACAGTCAATGGCAAACAATCGTCTGTTAATGGGTTGATCAATGATGTTTGCATAGCATTCAGTTTTTTCATAATGAAGGATCCCTGAGATGGTTATATCTCTAGTGTTGGGTTTGTTTTGGAACTTTCAATTTGTTTTCTGAAACATGTCACAATGGATAGCTGATATCATTGTTTGACAAGGAATCTTCAGGTGTTGTTTTAACACTGATGACCAAGTAATGCCTGGGCTACCTTCTAAAAGTGTCTCTCTGTAAACTTGTCGATTAAAAACAGGCAGATTATCATTGATAAATGAAATTACAAAATGGAACTCTGCAGTTCCTATTCTTTGAGGTGTATCTTCATCAGTAGTGGTCAGGATTAATCTGAGCTGTTTCTCCTTTTTTTTTTTTTTTTGAAATTACTATTTTCCCTCCTTCCTGCCTGCCATCCCCGACCCTTCAGGAGCCTCAAGGTAGACATCCCTCTGCCTTCCACCCTGCCCGTATGACCCCACAGGAACCCCATAGAGCTTCAGTTTACCCCCCGAGTGGGGATGGTGCAGAGGCCCCTTACCCCAACAATCAGATTTCATCAGTCCGGGGGCCATCGGGCGGGCGGAGGCACATCGAGGGCACGTCTCCTGAGGCTCCATCTTCCCGGTGATGGCAGGCATTTTCCCACTTTCTCCCACCCCCTACAGCGTAGGACTCCCTGACGTCAAGGCACAGAGCGCCGACGTCACGCTGTATGTCGGCAGCCCTTCCCCTTAACATTGGGGGCTTGCAGTACTCCGAGCCTCCGCTCAGAGTCAGACAAGTGTTCAGGCTATAGCCTGACTCTCCCCGGAGTAGGCGAGCTGTCGTGTGATGCTCAAGCCTAACTCCCCCCGGCCGGCTCACCAGCGACCCGAGTCCGCTTCCGAACCTGGGTCGCCGGCGTGAAGCGAGGTGTGGCGTCCAGCGCCTCAACCCTCAGTACCACCAGGCCGGCTTTGAGCTGTTTCTCCTTTTTGTGATGTAGATGTTTGTCCATCATCAGTTACACATACTTGCTACCATCGCTCTGAATCTGGGCAGGTAAGTGAAAATTTTCAGTGCATTAATTTGATAATTTTGGATAGCATTGCTACCAGTATGTAAATCTTGTGTGTTTTTTATGGGGAAAGTGGCCCCAGGATGGATTCCTTCTGACATTTGTAAAATAATTTCATTTTTTTGGAAAGCTTGGAGGATGGTCATTTTATCTTGAATCTGTACTTCAACATGATACAACTGCAATCATTTTTCAATTACAGCTTCAAACTGCACCATGCAGAGCTCTATCTATCCACATAGCTCTTCTCTATCTGTTCATTTACAAACAAGTTTCCAAAATGCAGGTTTATGTGAAAGTGACATTTACTGCTTCCAAAAGCAATGCAAAACCCCTAATCTGACAGCATTTTTACTTGCATTCCCAATCCAAATTGTGAAAAAGAATCCCACCTGGCAAATCCTTTTTCACAATTTGCACCAAAAGGAAAACCTTTTCCGCAAACTGCAGAAAAGGATCCTCTTTCATGATAGAGGTTTTCCATGATTTGTGGTCAAACATTTTGACACATAAAGACTTTTCTACACAGTTGTTAAAACACTCAATCCAGAATCCAAGACTTCAACCACCAATTAGGTAAACACAAGTGTTGGTGTTTACCAAGTACTGTATAATAGTAGAATTTTAAAGTTGTTTGGCTCACTAAGCAAAAACAAGATGGCGGCATTATGAACTTGGATTCTGCATTTGTGGGTCAGGATTCTGCATTTGTGAAGCAGGATTCCACATTTGCGGTCGAGAATCCTATTTCGAGCTTGCCATCTAACTTTTCCCATAGAAAATATTGGGAAACTTTAAATTTTTATCTTTTCAACAGATTAATATTTTTTTCACCAAACCTTCAAAAGGCATGACAGAAACCCAAGTCATATATACCCTAATTAATTCAGACCAAAATTCCACACAGTTTTTGCACAAAGTGGTGACAAAGAATGTGAAAAAAGTAGTAATTTACATGATTTTAGACTCTCATTATCTCCACAACTGTATATCCAACCAGAACAAAACATGCCACATCAAGTGATCTGTGCTCCCTGATAATACATGCCAAATATCATGTGAATCACTTGAACAGTTGCAAAGTTATTAAAGTCCCAAATTTTCAGTTTAAAATAGAAGTGAAGATTTAACCCTAATATACAGTAAGGGCGCAAACATGCTCCAATTTTGCACACACACATACATATATATATATATATATACAGTGGTGTGAAAAAGTATTTGCCCCCTTCCTGATTTTCTCTATTATTGCATATTTGTCACACTGGATGTTTTCAGGTCTTTAGAGAAAATGTAATATTAGATAAAGGGAACCTGAGTGAACAAATAACACTTCTTTTTTTTTAATTTCACTTATTTAATGAAAAAAGTTAACCAACACCAACTGGCACTGTGTGAAAAGTAATTGCCCCCTACACTTAATAACTGGTTACGCCCATTTAGCTGCAATGACTGCAACCAAACACTTCCTATAATTCAATATCAGTCTTTCACATCGCTGTGGAGGAATTTTAACCCACTCTTCCTCGCAGAACTGCTTTAATTCAGTAACATTTGGTAGGTTTTCGAGTATGAACTGCTCGCTTCAGGTCCTGCCACAGCATCTCTATTGGGTTTAAGTCTGGACTTTGACTAGGCCACCCAAAACTTTAATTTTACTTTTTTGCCATTCTGATGTGGACTTGCTTTTGTGTTTTGGATCATTGTCTTGCTGCATGACCTAACTACTTTCAGCTTTCAGCTGACGGAAGAATGACCGACATTCTCCTTAAGAATTTTCTGGTACAGAGCAGAATTCATGGTTCCTTTAATTATGGCAAGTCATCCAGGTCCTGAGGCAGTAAAGCATCCCACACCATCACACTACCACCACCATGTTTGACTGTTGGTATGGTGTTCTTACTGTGGAATGCTGTGTTTGCTACGCGAGACATTATGGGATCCATGTGTCATCCAAAGTTCCACTTTGACTCATCTGTCCATAGAACATTTTCCCAAAAGGCTTGTGGATCATCCAGGTGCTTTTGGCAAATGAGAGACGAGCGCTTATGTTCTTCTTGGTTAGCAGTGGTTTCTTTGCTACTCTCACATGAAGCCCATTTTGCCCAGTCTCTTTCTGATTGTGAAGTCATGAACACTGACCTTAGCTGAGTCAAGAGAAGCCTGCAGTTCTTTGGATGTTGTTTTAGGATCCTTTGAGACTTCCTGGGTGATTTTACGCTGCACCCTTGGAGTAATTTGGCAGGCCGCCCTCCTGGGAAGATTCACTACTGTTCCAAGTGTTCCCCATTTGAGATTATGGCTCACTATGGTTCGATGGAGTCCCAGAGCCTTAGAAATAGCTTTGTAACCCTTTCCAGACTGATAGAGGGTAACACATTTTTTCTGATCTTTTCAGGAACTTCCTTTGATCATGGCATAATGTGCTTGTTGAATCTTTGTGCTGGCAACGTGACTCTAATGGTAAGGGCAAAATAAGGAGGTTTATATTGAGCAGGGCTAGCTGTAATCAAGCCTGACTGTGTTCAATCAGCTGACTCTAATTATCCCTTTAATTGGGTTGATTTAACTAGGGGGCAATTACTTTTCACACAGTGCCAGTTGGTGTTGGTTAACTTTTTTCATTAAATAAATGAAATAAGTAAAAAAAAAAAGTGTTATTTGTTCACTCAGGTTCCCTTTATCTAATATTATATTTTGTCTAAAGACCTGAAAACATCCAGTGTGACAAATATGCAATAATAGAGAAAATCAGGAAGGGGGCAAATACTTTTTCACGCCACTGTATATAGCTATATATATAATGATTTATTACAGCTGCATTCTGGGATGGGAGTGGGGGACCCAGAGGGGAGGGGGGAAGAAAGACATAGCACTGGGGGTGGGCATTAAGTCTGCCTACTATAAATTAGATAGATAGGATGATAAATAAGTAGATTAGATAGATTGATAGACAGACAGACAGACATATGGATGGATGGGGAGACAGACAGAGACAAGAAAGAAAGAAAGAGAGAGAAGAGATAAAGAGATCACTGGCTTATGCTGGCACATAGGCCGGCAGCAGACTTCCATCTGTGGCTGTAGATGTCAAGAAATTCCCATTGTTCTCATACAAGGAATACAGGTGAATGGCTCATCTCGCTAATATGGACATCCTAGATTTTGGGGCCCCAGAAAAGGCATCTCTGGTCTTTTTTCTAAACAAACACCAGTATCAAGTTAAATAGATCCCATTTAGCTTGTTCAGGTTTTTTTTAATACAGAGCTTTTAAGTATTGTACTTTGTAAATGTTTATTAGTTGTGAAAAAAGCAAGACAATGGCCATCACAATTGTTTGTTTCAAATGTTATTGTTCGACCAGTTGGCCATTATGATCATACAAACATTCAAGATACATGGTAAATAAAAGAATTGCACAAGTAGTACATTACAGGAGGGCAGACAGTAAATATTGGCAACATTAATATAAAATAATATGCATCCCTAATTTAGTTACTTCATGTTAAATTAATTGATTCATTTTTTTGAGATTGCAATCCAATCACTGAAGCCAAAACAAGGCACGTACTGTATTAATTCTCTTTCCAGGAATCTAACTCAGGCATGCTCTATGTTATATCCTCATTAAGAATGCTTACAAGAAACCAATAAAAGATATCCAGTAATATAATTACTGTAGGTACAGAAAAATTGTTATTATCCTAAAAAATACTACCACATTCCCTCATTAAATATAGAATAATGCATTGAGAGGAGAGCATAATGAGAATGTCATTTCCAACCTAGGTGTGGGATGCTACATAAACCCCAAGGGCAAAGCCTGAGGGATTTATTAAAGCATCCCACACCAAGGGTGAGCATTAAATTATCATTATGCACTCCCCCCCATGCATTGTTTTATGTAATTGCTGGCTTGTGTTGCTGTGACACAGGGTTTATGTTATGAGATTTATTTAGCTGACTGCTGAATTGTTTCTGGCATTTGTTAACTGTTAACACTTAAAGAAAACTTGTTGAAAGTTTAGACAGTGAATACTTACATCATTAAATGCAGCTCAGTTACATTTTTCAGTCTTTTTTTAACTGCATTTTGGTAACTCATGTGGAAATGCCACATGATGATAGAAGCGAGGAAGGAAATCTGTTTGTAGATAAGGCTTCAAAATTACAGTAACGATGACACAGACTCACACTTATTCAGTAAAATATCTATAAAAACCTGTTGAATGTCAAAGAGTGAACTATAAAGTCATTAAAGGCATTTCTGTTAGATTTCTTGCTTTTTCGCCAACTGCAGTACAGCAGTTTGTGTGGAAATGCAGCACAATGACAGGAGCGAGGAAGAAAATCTGTGTTTATAGAGAATGTTTGAAAATAGAAGTAACTATTGTAGAGACTGGTACTTTTTTAGTAAAATGTCTCTAAAATGATTAGTTTTTGAGACATTCCAGTACTTTTCTTCATAACTTCATTTGTGTTTGCCTTTTTGAGGCAGTGTTCCCTTGGCGATATGCAAATTACTTGTTAGTTGCCTGTGATATATGCAAATTAGGGCGATGATGTCTGACACCCTTGTTGTTTATATTGAGCTAAAATCTGATGCCATTTCCGAGGATACTTAGCTATTTTTTAATAAAAAAAAGGTGAGTGGCAACAGTTTTATTTTCCGGATGTCCCGTTTTTCTTTTGTGCTACTTTGCCTACTGCAAAGCAGTTTGTGAGGAAAATTTGTCTGGCTTTGTGGTTTGCGGAACACTCAGGTGCAGTGCAAGATAGCAGAAAGAGGAGGTGGTGCATGTTCACTGTTATAACCTATGGGTTATAATGGAGAATTACAACCTGCTCCTTCTATATGAAAAAACACAAGCCAGTCATTACATAGAGAATAATGTATAGGCAGGTGGTTATTATGAGAATTTTACACACACCTGAGGTGTGGGATGCCCCATAAACCCTGAGGGCGAAGCCCGAGGGGTTTATATAGGCATCCCACACCGAGGGTTTGTGTAAAATTCTCATAAATAACCACCTGCCTATTACTTTATTTTTTATAATTACTGGTCAGCAATTTTTTCCCAGATTGATGCTGCTTGTCTGTGATTCACTGACACACAGACACACACACACACTGTCACACACACACACACACAGCATCTTTATTAGAAAATGAGATTGTTTGTTAGGCATCTTTTCCTTTTTTACAAGTTTTTCTTTGTGCTTTGGTTGATTTTTGTTTTACTTGCTGCAACAGCGCTTACCTCTGTTAAGCGCTTCGGAGCCGTTCCAGCGTGGTGCTCTGTTTCGGAGGCATTTCTCGGTCTGTACGGGTTAATGGACAGCAGGATCAACCAGATAAGAGGTTTTGAAAGAAAAGAAGAGGTTGTGCAAGAAAAGACAATCTCCGGTGTGACTGACTGATCTGTGGCAGCTCCTCGGTAAAGGACGAGGCCACCATGTTTGTTATGTGTTTAGCCCGCCCATGAGAAGCGGAGAGCCAATCAGAATGTGGCTCTAGTTTGATTGAAGTGGCGCGTGTTTGCCAATTATAACTGGTTCAGCCTATGGAAAAAATTGCTGACCAGTCTAGACAGAGGTGGTGCGTGTTTGCCGTTATAACTAGTTGAGGTAGTTATAACGGCAAATTACAACTCAATTTTACAATGTTAAAAAATTGTGACCAGTAATTATAATTCTTTAATAATTAACATTCATTTCTGAATTTATTGAAATGCTTTTGCCTTCAATATCATGGTCATCCTGGTAATGCACACCATCATAAAATTCATAAGTTTCATAAATTAATACTCAGTAGTCAATCATGGAAAGGTATTGATCCTTTCATACATACCTCTGACACTGATGTTAAAGACCTTTAAAGAGCATTGTATAAATATAGAGGGAAACAATACTGATTGTTGGGGTTTTGTAACATCGATAACTGTGTTGCATGTCAGCCAGACTTTTGATAAAACAGGAGTTCAATAGACCCATAATTTCTGCCCAGGTTATAAGCATGAACTTGGCTCCACATGAGTCTGTGTTTAAACACAGTGGGCTGGATTTTCAAAGCTCAGTCTCAAGCTGTGACAATGGCAGCTTGCACTGAGCACCACTGCATCGGGAATCCTGTGCCTGATTCCCCATCAGACAGGGTTCTGACGCCTATGTCCTGCAGCTTGTGACAACAGTGTTGGTACACCCAACAGATGGTGCACCCATGAAATTTGCCACAACAGCAGCAGGGTGGTTGGGCAACAGCTGCCCCCTTGGAAAGGAACTCAATAGTTGCTAGTGCCCACCCACCATTGATCTGCTAGAATCTACATGTGTACAACCCAAGTACCCTGGTGATCTAGTGGCACCCCCCCAATCCCTAATATACCCATAATGTACATTAGTATAATAAAGGTCATACCCTTGTGATCTAGCAGCCCCCCCAATCCCTGATATGACCCCAATGTAAACTATTATAGTAAATAGGCCAGTCCCTATTGAGCTAGTCCCCTGCCAGCCCCAGTATGCTGGTAATGCACAATACTATAGCATAACAGTTAGGTACCTGTGATCTAGGATCCCTACCCCCATCCCCATATGCCAAATATGGCAATGCTGATATCCTATTCTGATTGTCTAGTGGCCCCCCAACCCTCCAGCCCACCAGTCAATACCTACCACCCCACTCCTCCCCCATCCTGAACTCTGATTGGGTGATCGGCATAGCCTTCCTCACATCACCATGGCCAGCTGCCATATGAACTGTCACAGCATGTACTATATACAGTGCATGCTCTGACAGTTCATTTGGTGGGTGGCTGTGATATTGTGAGGAGGGCTGTGCTGGTCACCCAATCGGGGTTTGAAATGGGGAGAGTTGGGTGGTGGGCACTGCCTGGTGGGCTGGGGGGGCCTGTAGACCACCAGGATGGGATGTTATCAGCCTTTCCATATTCAGGGGAGGAGACCCTGGGTCACAGGCAATTGACTGTTATGCCATAGTATTGTGCATTATCAACATACCAAGGCGGGAGTGGGTGTAGCTCACCAGGGACTGATCTGTTTATTACGATAGTTTACATTGGGACATATCATTTAGTTTTTGTTTATTTGTTTGACATAAAAGCCATTACAATTAACACAAAAACAATTCTGTTATACAAAAATAATTACACATAAAAGCATTTTACACTATTGCATTATTAAGATAGAATGAATTCCTATAGTAAAAAGATCTCTTAATAATATCTAAGCACAGTAATACACTTAATAAATAAATTACCAGTTACACATTTTCAAGATCTTTCATGTTCCTAATTTTGGATTCAGCTAAAAAGTAAATTGTAAGTCTTCTAATATTATTCTCATCCTCCGTGGAGAACAGGATATTAGTTAACAATAACTTATCCAAATTATGACAGTCATACTTCAAAAAGGGAGCAAGCCAGTACATCCTACTTTTAAAGTACAAAGAACAGTGCCACAACGCATGAATTAGGTCTTCTCTTCCTCCACGTGTACAAAAACAGTTCTCATTACCTATTGGTGTTTTTTTATGTCTGACTAACAAAACAGTCTTCTGGAAGATTTCAAATTTGTAACATAAATATATATTTCTCAGAGTTGGCTCTTTTAATACATCAAAATAATATATCAGTCCAAATGAACAGTCATTTCTTGAGTACCAGGGAGAACATTCTGATTTTTCTGTTCTCAAAATTTATTCTTTATCCGGTAATTCTTTATTTTGTGTTTTATGTATTTCTTGTATTGTAAACTTGGAGTAATTCCCTTTTCAAAACTCTTTGGAAGAACTTGCAGTTCATATTTCTTAAACAACAATGTAACTGTCTCTAATGATTTGGACTTTCTACAACCAATTTTCACCCAGTTTTCTTTCACTTCCAGGCACCTTTTGACCAAGCTTCCTAAGTCTAGCCTGGTCAAGTACAGCCAAAAACGTAGTTTCCTTGAATCAATAAATGAGCAGATACAATTAAAGCCTAACTCTGCCCTTTAATAAACAGCTGGACAAGAGTGTCCCATTGCCAAGGTTCTCCTTAATAATTTAAATATTTGTATCATGAGTTTTTCTCTATGTTTATAATCCCAAACTTCTACTCCATACAATGACTGGAGTATATATTTAGTTTTGATAGCTTCTATAAGGGGTTTGACTGTATGCCCCCATAGAGATAATTAAACCTCCCCAGTGCTTGAGCTGTTTTTTTTTTTTTTGCAGAAGTAATAATTTTTCGTACATGTTTTGTCCAAGTTGCTGCAGACTCATAACTGAGACCCAAATACGTATATACATTAGTGATGAGTATTATCACAGAACCAACATGCCATCTTCCTTTTAATGTTCTTTTACCAAAAGTCATATTTTGCATTTTAATGGTACTTATTTTTAATTTTAGACTATTAATATTTCATTCCAGAATATCAAGTTTATCCTGAAGACCATTTTTAGTAAAGGCTAATAAACTGATGTCCTCTACATAGACTAGGATAGGCCACATCAAGTCTATGATTTTAGGGGAATCAGTTTTAGAAATAGCTATTTCTTTTATCATATGTTCAATGCACAGACAAAAGAGCATTGACACCAAAGCACAACCTTGGCAGACACCCCTGTTTATTGATATAGCCTTTGATAATAATGCTTCAGAACAATGTCTGACCTTCACCCAGGTACCTCGATATAAAGTACATATTATATTTACCAGATTGGGATCAATACCCTGATTTATCAATAGTTGCCAAAGAATGTTTCTGGAAACCATGTCGAAGGCTGATGTTAGATCTAAAAAAGGCACATATAGTTTCTGGTGCCTTAAAGTAAAATAATTTTCTATCAAATGATGTAATATAAAACAATTGTCAGTTGTTGTATATCCCTTTCTGAAACCTGCCTGATATTGACTTAAACCACCAGTTTCATCAATTTGTTGCTTTAGTTCATCAAGGATTACTTTAGTGAATATTTTGGAAGTAACATCTAAAAGGTTTATAGGCCAGTACATTGTCAGATCAACTAGACTACCTACCTTTTTATGGTTTGGAGCTATTATAGCACCCCTCCATGAACCAGAAATAAAATTTTGTCTAATACAATTGTTAAATAAAACAACAAATAGTTTTGCCTATAGTGAGGCTTTACATAAATATATGTTGGCCTGTATTTGATCCAGTCCAGGTGCCTAATTGGTTTTCAGGGTCTTAGTAGCAAAGCATATTTTGGAGCAAGTAAATAGTTCCTATGGATACCTGAATAGTAAAGGCATCTTGAAGCTCTAGGTCATAGAAAATATTTGTAAAATAATATATCCATATATATATATTGTAGTATACTGTACTGTAATATAGGAATCCAATTTGTCTTCATAATTATTGGTCCCTTTAGCCATGTGTGACAAAAAGGCCTTACTATCATTATTACTTATTACCTTGAGCATAACTAGCCACCTATTATGATGGTGTTGTATTTTTTTGGTTTGCAGAAAGCACTCATAATTTTTCCTTTCTTGATTCAGTTTTTTTATAACTCATTCAATATTTAGATTTCCTTGCTTTTCTATTTTTTGCAGTAAGTGAAGCTTTATGTTTTATGCAGTCTCTATCAAATCATGTATTAAAATTCTTGAAATGGTCAATATATGCCAGCTACTAAATCTTGGGCTTAATTGTTTCCAATTAGTTATAAAAAGATTGCTATCAATCATAATTATCAGGACTACTCATAGTTAGAAAGGGCTCCTTGTCAAAGGTAGATTGAATAATACTACCAATATTTTGCTCCAAAATCCAGTTTCATATTATCCTTTTATTAGATCTTATTTTGATATTACATAATTCTCTATTCTTATATAATGGTTTATCCATGTATTCAGGAGTGAAAGACATTTTAATAGGATGAGCGTTTGGTCACTCTCAAATCTGGTAGGCATCACTAGACTAGCCCGGGAGTCAATAGAACCTGTCCACAAAGCATAATCTGTGAGAGAAAAACCTTTGGTGCCAATATGGGTGTAATTCCCAGACAGAACTCCCTCTACTCTACCATTTAATGGGGAAAAAAATTATATAATCTGGTCAATCAAGGATTGAGCTGCCCTGTTGACTTTAGGATTTTGTGTTTTTCTCAAGGGGATGTTCAGGAGGGTATTTGCATGGGCCAGAAAAGTATGAGCAGAAATACTATCAAACATGCCAATCCTCAGATACTGGCAGGGAAGGGATTCACAAGCATCCATTAGATGCTTCCCTCCCAGAGGGGTGGGATGGGCCTTGACACCTGCAGGGTGGAATGGTTGATGTGCTTGAGAGATGTGAGGCCTCAACAAGGCCCCCATACATCCCTGCACAAGGCTACCTGCAGTTCATGCAAGGCTGAGAACTGTTGTGGGCAGGGCTAAAAACTGGAAAAAGTGGTCCCCACCCAGATGGATGATGAGTGCTGGCCCCTGCTATCATGAAGCCCTGGACAGCCCGGTCCATCCCTGCAGCCCCTGGGATGCATGTATCACCAACAAGGCACTTCCCCTCTGGAAGAAAGGGCCCTTCCTGACACAGAGATATGTCGGGCTATCCGGGTAAGCTGCACAAAGAGACTGCTGGAATAGTGGTGGGGGTCAGGTGAGCATCAGGGACCTTGGTATTCTAAATGAGTGGCCAGATGGGGGAGCCACATGGGGAGGAGCATAAATTGTAAATACAAAAAAAAGTGCCAATCCTTGTGTTCATATCTCCCAATAGTAATATTTCAAATTGCAGGGTATTTATTAATGATGGCCTGAAGAATGTTCTCTAACTATTTCATATATTTTTGGGACTGTACCTGGAAGTTTCAGGTGGTAAATAACAATTTACTAATATAAAAGTATCTTTGAGCATTTCAAGACAAGCAACAATAAATACTTATTAATGTATAGTTGAGAGGTTGATTTGAAACTACCAATCTTGAGATATGTAATAAGTCCCCCAGACAGTCTACCATGTTTATGATGTCTTGAACCTACTGTATGATACAATTCATATCCATTAAGAGCTATATGTTTCTCATCCTCATGCCAGATTTACTGGCAGCAGAAAACTTCAGCTTTATTGATGAAATCAATCCATCTTTGATCAGATAACTTATTCTCAATGCCCGCAATGTTCCAAGATATGAAAAGCAAGTCATCATTATCTTTTATGCTTTTAAGGGATTCATTACTTTCCTAGGGGTATGCCATCCCTACCTCGACACCCTGACACTGACCCACCCAGGTTGACAACAGCAGAGCGACATCCAGATACTCAATGAGTCTGGTACAGTGACAGGTACAGGAGTGCGATGACCCCCAAAGTGAACACGACTTCAGCACCAGTGGCCATCCCAGACAGTACAATGCATCACTGTAGCACTGGTCGAGGTGGGTTTGTGGGGCAGGGAGGGTGTGCTCCACAACAGTGCAAGGCAGCACAGTGATGCAGAGTCTGCACTGCAGCAGAGTCGCACCTGTGTGACACCTGGTAGTATAACTGGGGAGGCTTGGGTGATGGCCAACGGTGTTCAGGGGCAGGCGCACACAGCACCACATCATAAAAGGTGGACGGGGAGGCAGCCACTAAAATGGACACAAGGGAATGACATCGAGATGCTGCTAGATTTCATGAAAAGCGCACAGGGAAACAACCTGCTGTCCTTCAGAGGCTTCATATACTAGCAGGAACGGATACGCGTGGCATCGACATATTGGAAATGTGTTGAATACCACTTGGGCCAGTGTCATGGATGGGTGCGTACTGTCGATGGGATGGATGATGTTGCAGTATCAGATTGGCACAACCATGTGCCTGCTGGTGCTGAGGTCACGGTGTGGCATGTGCAGTCCGAGGTGAAGCGCTTGGCAGTCGAAACAACTGAGACCAGACAACAGGTGGTGGTAGCATATTGCTGTGGACTGTGAGACATGGTGGGTGGATGGCTGCCACCAGTGAGTACACTGAAGCAGACAAAGGGCCTGGTGGAGCATGCACAGGCCTCTGGTGGTGCCACCATCCCTCACCACACCCACGATCCCTTTGGAATACACGACTACCAATGCAGGGGACCCATTTTTTCTACATGACTCTGGTGGGAACAGTGCCAGATTCCTGCTATTCAGTACCCAGAGGAACCTGAAATATCTGACCCGTTGTGGTGCCTGGTATGCTGACAGGACATTCCCCAGTAGCCCACACCTCTTCCAACAGCTGTACAGTCTCCCTGGCATGAAGACAGATGCAGTCCTGCCAGCCGTCTATGCCCTGATGAGTAGCAGGACCATGGGCTGTTACACTGCTGTGCTCCACAAGCTGATGGAGCTGTTCCCTGAGCTCAACCCAATGTCCATCATGATAGACTATGAGCAGGCTGCATACAAGGCTCTGTGGGAAGTCTTCCCCCTGGCACATCTGCATGGATGCTACTTCCACTTCATGCAGTGCCTGTGGAGGAAGATGCAACATCACAATGAACTGGCCTAGCTCTATGTGACCAATGATGAATTTGCCCTTCACAGCTTCATGCTAGTGGTGCTCAACTTTGTGCCACCACCAGATGTCATCGGTGCATACGATGAACTGTGGGCATGACCTTTCTTCAAGCCCTATAAGGAGGCCCTGGCACTGTATCTCAACTACTTCGAGGAGACGTGGCTGGGATGCCCACTCCGTAGCGGGGTACGGCACTGGCTGACATACCCAGTGGACTTCTGGAATGTGTATGCAGCTGCCTGTGAGGGGCTGCCCAGGACAATTAATGCTCTGGAGGGATGGCACAGGGGTTCAATTTCCTCATAGGTGCTGCCCTGCTGAGCATCTGGCTATTCATAGAGGTGCTGCATAGCCAATGGAGGCTGACTGAGCTCAAGATGCTGCAGATGTTGTGAGGCACAGATGAGGGCACCAGCATCAGGAGGACCAGAAAGGTCAGCCACAGAGTGCAGCAGATTATGGAGTAATATGAGATGAGGCCCCTGAGGGATTACCTGCTTGGCATCATGCTGAATAGCCATCTGCAGGTCTGATGGGTGGCATGCCAGTGCAGAGGAGACTGAAGACTGACTACAGAGTGTGCACTGATGTGTTGGTGGTGTAAGGCATGGGCACTGTGGTGGGCTACCATACTGGACAACATTAAATACTGTCCACTTGAGTACTGTCCCCTGGCATTGTCTGTGGTATTTGTTCAGTGGCAGGGGTGCACCACCCCCACCTGACACAACTGGGGGTGTGTGTGAATGTGGCCATACAATACTTTGGTGGGGGCCTGTATGTCCAGGGAGAGCCTCCCTGGCATGCCCATCAGGGTTGTGGTAGTGTGCCCACTAGGTAAGGGTGGGGCACCCTGCTGCCTGCTCTGGGTGGGCGGGCACCATGCTGCAGGTGGGGCATGATAGTCCTGTGTGGGGTGGGTCCTTATTTGCAGTGCCAGGCATTGGTTTCTATGCCCTGAGGGCGGTGCGGGGGTAGTGGCTGTGCCACCACCCACCATGGGGGGTGGTTCCCATCTTGTTGGTTGTGCCTGTTCTCTGTTGTGGCCATCATGCTCAGGGATTGCATTGCAGTCTTGCATCAGTGTGCTGGTCTCCACGGTGTGAGTGACCCTGTAGAGGACCTCGCAGTGAGTGGCATCATGTCAATATCATAGATCCCTTTCCTGTGCACTAAGTCACTCTAGTGCACAGGATAGAATCACCGAGGCACTTTGGTTGGTTTTCCCCCTTAATGGTAGATTCCTCTGTTTTGGTGGATAAACATCTACCATTTGAACCAAATGAAAACCCAGTGCATCTGACATATAACTTTTACCTATCAAGTTTTGGTAAATTTCCATATTTTTCTACACACACACACACACACACACATATATATATATATATATATATATATTATATCTATTTTTTTGCAAAGTGTTTTCCATCCTTAGAACATTCATCACACCTTTCCTCCCTAACTTGATCCTTAAAAAGTTTTTAAATAATTTACATAAAGAGTCCCTGTAGCTTGAAATTATTTTCTCTGGGTAATTTCTTCATTCCAAACAGGGATAACGTTACTGGAGTTTCAGTAGTATCCTGATAAGTTTCTGGTGTCTTATTAAATTGTTGTCTGTTAGGAAAGGTCACAGCAAATTCTTTATCCTGAAACCTTTCTCCATTTTACCTTACATAGCTGGCAATGTTAGAAGAATCAAAAAGGGAGTCACTTATAGACAGACGGCCATCCTGTGATCTTCTCACTTCTCTTATATCATTTTCTGAAATGTCCAGATCCATATCCTGTACCACGATTTCAACTAAGTACAGTCAGAGCTCAAATATCCATCGCCTTCCATCCCCAGGTCAGGATATGGATATCTGAGTGAGACGGTTAAGTGGAAACCGAATGCTTCAGTCTGCAGTTACAGTAGTTCTGCGGCTGCTGTGGCTATTTTGTTCTGTGGCTGATTCAGTTTGTGGTTGCTTCAGCTGCTTCTGTCTGTGGCTTTCTCTGCAGTACTCTAGGGGATGCAAAGGGTCAGTTATCTGAGAGCTCACATTGTGAGTCGCATAGGAGACAACAGGCAGGATGGGCAATAGAAATGGATAATGTGAGGGAAAGATAAACAAGTGTAAACACAATGAGAAATAAAAAAAGTCATGCAGACAAAGACGGATATATGAGAGAAATGGAAAAATGAGAGCCAGATAAAAGTGTTCTGACTGTATGCCTTTAATTTTTCACAACCCCAATTAGGCCAATCACCTAATGCAGTTAGCCTTAATAGGGGAAAACATTTGTTCAAATGGGAGTCTTGCTTTGGAACTTGTTTAGTACTCCATCTTTCAGATGAGATGTTAAACTGAGATCCCATATGCCTGTTCTGGTGGTAGTTCAGGTGGATGTTAAAGATCCCATAGCACTTCTCGAAAAGAGTAGTGGAAAATTTTAATAAACAAAATAAATACAGTACATCATTCTTAATACATAAATGATATCACACACTCATAGCATTTGTTATATCAGTACAGTAAAAATACACAAAGAATAACATCCTCCAGTACCCCTTATTTTCTGATCATAGGAAAATCTTTCCATAATTTAATAAAGAAAAAAACAACAAAATATATGATGTTTCTTATAGTCATTATATTCCCCCATTCAACCTAAACCCCACCTTATCCTCCAAAGAAGAAGCCCCTTCCTTCCTTCTTATACCCATTTCCTACCTTAAGTGACTGGAACATCACTATCTGTGACCCAAAGCAAACATTTCCATAACTCTACTAATGCTGTACATCCTATCTTGACTTTCTCAGTCTCATAGACCATCTGTAAGTCTTGCGTAATTTTATTATATAATTGTATATGCGACCCATTCTTCTGCTGCAATGTGTACCCACACCTCATAATCCAAATATTCCATTTAAAAATTACCATAATCACCTGCAGTGTACTGATGATCCATTTTACTGATTTCTTGTCAAACATGCCATACATAAGATTTTCATAGGTAAGAGAACTAAATACTCTCTCCCCCCAATGTGTTGCTAAAAAATCCCCAAATCCTCTAATGAAGACACAATTAAAAACAAATGACGCATAGTTTCCTCTTGCTGAGTGCATTGCAATCTGCTACATATTTTTTCCACTGACTTATTATGTTTCTGATTACCCTTCACATTCCTTGTTTTGTGGCATGCCAGCCAATGAAGATCCCACATCTTCTCTGGAATCCTTTTATGGTTTAATAATGCCTTTAAGTTTTCTTTTGCCACTAAAGGATACTTTATAAAGACTTCTGTCTCCCCACAGAGTATATTAACCAATGGTATAACTGCCTTCTTGGTACATCTATAATCTGCCTAGTTGTGACCTTCCACTGCTTCAGCCTTAAAAAAGAACATCTTATATACTCTGGTACTAATATCATTTTTTCGAAAGTCCTAAGTGTCTGACTTTCCTACTGTCTCATCCAATTTATACATTTATCTAGCAACATGACTTTCCACCCACTTGCTTGTAGTGTAAGTATTGGTCTGAGATTACAGTACATAAAGAAAGTGTTACAAAAATAACTGGATTAGGCATATTAAAGCCACCTTGTTTTAATGGAAGATATAAAATATGTCTTTTAATTGGGTTTAGCCTGCTTCCTGAGCAGGCTTGGAAGAAAATACTCAATAAGGTTGTTTCCATATTTTTGGTGGTGAAAAAATATAACTAATGTATAAAAAAAATCAGTAAAAGGTATGTTTTAATTAAATAGACCTTTTTTTTTTACTAAACCTCCACCTATTCCATTGCACCACTCTGAGTTTACCTATTTCTAATTTCTGTTCCAAAAGTAATTTCCAAAATATTGATGGGGTCCGACTTTATTTCCACTCAGCCTATTCTATCTTGTTCCTGTAAAAGATAATTAATTCTCTGCCCAACTCATTTATTTAGATTAAGCGCTGCCCCTGAATGCCTCCCAACCACTTTACAAATTTCCAATACCCTTATAACTGTTTCTTTCTCAACTACCATAATATTCATGTCATCAGCAAAGCTATTACTTTCCATGGCAATTGTGGCCCTTTGACTAAAATCGGTGCTATAGTCACATCAGCATTTATTTTGTGTAACAAGGGGTCAATGAAAAAATCATAAAGGATAGGGCTTAAAGGACACCCCTGCCTTACACCCCTTTGCAATTTTATTATGGGCCTTTTCCATCCATTTACTATTGGTATCATTGTCATCATGTTGTAAATCACTTTAAACCAACCAATCATAATTTCTGGAATCTGATAATGCCTTAAAACTTCTCAAAGAAAAGAATGACTAACCTGGTCAAATGCTTTTTTCTGGTCCAAAGAAACCAAATATCCATTTATTCCCCCTAATTTTACCAATTCTACTGCCTCTCTTATTAATAATATGTGATTCTGAATATTTCTACTTTTAATGGCATAGGATTGTGCTGATAAAATCAGCCCATCCACCGCTGACATCAACCTTTTTGCTAGAATTTTTGTTAATAATTTAAAATCAGAATTAAGGAAGCTTATCAGCCTCCAATTATTTAAATCTCTATTATCTCCTTTCTTATACACATAAGTAAGGACCCCCATATTCATATATAGTGGAATTTTCCCAGCTGCTAGCATGTGATTAAAAGCCTCTTTTATTTCTGAAGTAAGATCCTCCCCCATCAGTTTTAGCAACTCATTAGGCACGCCATCGGGTCCTGGTATTTTGTTATTTGCCAATGTAGAGAGCACATCCTTTATTTCCCATTCCTCAATAAGTGCTATTAATCTCTCTCTCTCAGTGAGTCTTCCAACAATGGAATTTTTAAATCCTCCAGTATTACCTTTAAATCCTCGTTACCACTTTCCAATGGGCCATACATTTCTGAAATATACTTAGTCACCCATTGCATCATTTCAGTTTGAGTTCTATACTCATTCCCTAAGTAATCTGTTAAACCACTCATTTCCTTAGCTTTTGCTTT
Source organism: Neoceratodus forsteri (assembly GCA_016271365.2). Lineage (NCBI taxonomy): Eukaryota > Metazoa > Chordata > Ceratodontiformes > Ceratodontidae > Neoceratodus > Neoceratodus forsteri. The sequence goes on along the minus strand of CM057449.1, from coordinate 573,623,339 downwards.
TTAAATACAGTTTTCAAAACAACATACTATTTCTGTCCTTCCCCTTATTCCAAATTATTGTTGATGGTAAACAGCTTTTACCCTCCCTTCATGATACACTGTCATTTGTTTCTTCACATTATTAATCTGCTCAATCAATTGTTGGCCCATTTCATATGACATTGACAACAAGTTTTGCAATTTTTTCCTGTTTTGTAAATACCCTAAATAGTGCTTCTTGCCCCTATTCCTTCTCAGTTGCTTACATAGCTTCTGCATATCCACCTTGGCATCCTCCCGCCATCTACTAGGTGAGTCAAACATAATGAAAACAGATTTTCTAGCTTGAATAAATGCCTTTATAGTACTTAAAATGTGTAGGTCTGCCACCAGGGAGATGTTCCACTTCCAAAATCCAGGCCCCCTTCTCACCCCCAGTGAGGATCTCAGTTTTATTTTAATTATATTATGGTCAGAAAATTTGGCCAGAATTATTTCTGCCCCCACTATAGGGATGTTTCCTGAGACAAAAATATAGTCTATCCTTGAGGCCAGGTGCCCCTTTTGAAAAGTTATGTCCTTTTTTCCCATACATAAAATGCATCTTGTAATTTTGCTTTTTTCGTAATATCAGATAGCATATTCGAATCACAATACTGTGTAGAGGTTTTGGCATTTATAGGGCAATTAAAATCTCCTGCCAGTATTGTCAATTATGCTGTATATAGATATGGCTGAATGTGTTGCAACAATTCACATCTGGCCACTTTAGTTTGAGGAGCATAATGATTAATTAGTCTATACTGTACAGTTTGCACAAGCACATCTAATATTAAGATCCTCCCTGGTACCAAATCATACAATGTTAACACCTTCACTTCTGGCATTTTTACAAGAATGCCTAACCAGTGCACTGCTCTTGACCTAATGATCAAAATGACATGCCATGATACCAATCATTTGCTGCTCCCTCTACCTCTTTAATTGTGTGGAGACAAGTATCTTGTAAAAACAGTATACCAAATTGCAAGCACGTCAAACAGGAAAATATTATTCTTCTTTTCCCTGAATTTTTAATGCTATTCACATTTATTGTATAAACTGAAAAAGGTTCATACATTTCTCAATGGTTTTATTTATATTTCTCATTTCTTCTACCCATTCCTTTATGTTTTGTTTTCATTCTAGCCTTTCTCTTTACCAGACCCAATGGTCTACCTTGTTTCTCCATGTCCATAGTACCCTCCAGGATAGAGGAGGCCACTGAGGAATCATCCGAGTTGTCCTCTGAGTCTTCAGGCTGTAGTATTTCATATGTATTCTCTACAATAACTGCTTTCTGTTTTGCAACAGAACTTGAAGAAAATGCTTTTCTCTTATATTTCAGTTTTGTGACTGCTCCCATGGACTTGCTCCTCTGAGCAATATGGGGGTAATGGGGAAAGCGGAAGGGAGGGATTCTGTGTGGGTGATGGGGTTGGGCTGAGGTGGGGGGCATCACCTCATTCATGTCTACCTGTTTCCTTGTTCTTACCAACCTCTCTGTCCTCTGTAATTCTCCCTCTTTCACTGAGCCTTCCTCATTACAGTGCTCTGTTCTACTAACTGCAACCTGTACTCTGCCCAGGACTAGTAGAAGTGGGGGGGGGGGCCAAAGGCCTGGCTTTCTATTCATAACCACAGTATTTGCCTCTTCCTCTGCAAAAGCTACTTTCTTCCCAAGCTTGTTTTTCTGCATTAAAGTAATTAAAAGTCGTTGTTCATCCCCATCAGCTTGTTCCCCAACATTATGTGCTGCTCTCTTACAATTTTGAAAAGTATGCCCCAGTTCATTACATAAGTTGCACTTACACTCATTTAGACATTGAAAACCTACATGCCCCAATTCCCCACATGTTGAACATCTCAGCTTATCACATTCGCTGCTTAAATGATCTTCAGACCCACACTAATAGCACTTTTTCAGTTGGCCTGGATAAAATAAAATCCCCCATCCCTTCCCAGAAAGAAAAAGTTTGGTAAATGAGCCACTCCTATATCAGTAGATTTCAACAGTATGTTCACTCTCCATCCACCCATCCAGATGTTTTCCATGTCCATAATAGCCTCTGGATCCTTCATTGCTGTACATTTCTGTTTCAACCAAAAAGTTAGATCACTCACGTTAATGCCCTCATTCCTGAACAGAACCATGATGTTTTTTTGAGCTGGTTTTGTCAATGAAAATGCCACAAAAGGTGCCCATAATGGAGATTTCTTCAATGCATTATATTTAACCTAAAACCTCTCTAAACCTAGAGAGGTTTTAAAACTTAAATTGAACATTGTTTCTCCTGAGATATGTGTCATCGCATATATCTCATTAGCGAAAAATTTCATCGAGTCTTTCAGTAGTATTCTCCCCACATAAACTCTGTCCGGAGGCTCCAGCATTCCTCACACGTACATACATCTAACTGCATTGTGCTGTCTTGCAGGATATATAGGTGTTTTAAACAATGAAGAAAATGTTTTGGGTTTTTCTTTGTTCAGTTGATTCAGTAACCCTAAAATTGGACGCTGAGTATTTTTAGACTGTACATCCACCCTCATTGCCACATTTGAATCAGTTTGCATTTGTTCTACATTTTTTAACTTTAACTGCAGATTCTGGGTCAATTGCAATTCTTCTAGCAATTCTGGACCTTGTTCTTTATTTATTTTGATACTTTCTACATCAAGCAGTTTTGGCATAATGGCTGGGCTCCTCGTTTGTATAGGAGTTGCTCCAGACACCCACTGACCTGTAACTTGATTCTTTTCCCAACCAGCCTCACTTAACGCTTTGTCTACTGACCATTCTGCTTCCATAGTCCTGTCTTCCTTATGTATGAAGGCAGACGTATTCAAATCAGTCTCCACTTTATCTGACTCTTTCCCCAATGTTTTTCTGTTTCTCTACGGTTTACTCCTGTGCATCGAGGTTTCCACATCTTCCAGCAGTTCCACCTCAGCTGCCCAGCTGATCGGCCTGTTCTTTGATCTTGATGCATCACAGCTATGCATCTGGGCCTTCTTGACAGTTCTCCCCTGTCTGTCAGACTGTGAATCCAGCAGTTTTTTCTCCAACAGTGCTCGCTGAAATAAAAGAGCTCTTTCCTCTCTCCCCTGGAGCTTTGCTCCCACAGAATATGAATCTTGAAGCTTATCTTCAGAAACCTCATTTTCCCCTTCCCCATCACTTTTCTCATGGGTTTGAATCTCACTACTACAAGTAATTCAAATTGGGCTTCAGGAGTGCTGTTTTCCTTTCATTCATAGCACCTTCCTGTAGTTTCTCAGTACTCACTTTCACTGTTTCCATTTCCACCTCTGTGTCTACAAATAACACAATCTGCTCTTTAGTTGCTTTCAGTTCCATTTCCACCTCCTTCCTAGTCTTATCTTAGTCAGCCATCTTGGTTCTCCTCCAAGACAGACCAGCAGTTCCCCCTACAGCTCAGTAGGGGAATTTCCACGGTGTCCTGGCCAAATTTCCCCCCCATTCACTAAAAATACCACTAACAGCTTAATCTGGTTCAAGGTCAGTTGGCACTCATCTGTATCCCCCCATACCTGAAAATAGGCAGAATTTGTCTAGTGCACTTACCCGGTCAACAAAAACTAACTAACTAACTCTGTTCCACTCTAGTAATTAAAATTTCAGATAAATCACATTGTAAAACCTGAGACTGGAAGCAATTAGCATCTTTGCAAGATTCATTAGGCAACTGTGCATTTGATACTTGTATACACTGTATTTTTAATAGTTTAAGCTCATGTTTCAAGTTTGACAAATAAAAACTCATTTTATATTCACATATTGCATTGGTATTTGCTAAATCTTAATTTTTGTCCACTGAAACAGTAGTTGGATTTATTATCAAGGGAATTAATTTATTTTTATTCTCACTGACGGTTTCTACTGTCAATTTCTTTTTCTCTTTATCTATTACTTCAGATTCAGTGAAACTCAGTTTTTTCCCCTTTTTCCCTGTCATTTCTTTTCCTTTTCGGTGTTTCTGGTATGACAATTGGACTGAAGTCTGGTCTTAATTTGCCAGAAGTTAATGCAAACACATGTAAGGAGATGGAATTAGATTCCTTAGGTGGATCAATTTTGTCTAATTTCCTCAATATATCATATACTCTTGCCCCATTTTTTGCAATATCCTGTCTGGCAGTTTCAATTTCATTTTTGAGAATTACAATCTGTTTCAAAATTATTATATTTGCTGTGTGATGATTCTTTAATGATGCTACCAGATCATCACTTAGAAAAGTAAAAATATAAGGGGGTTGCTCTTTTTTGAACATTTGAAGAATTAAAGAGTCAATTGACCATCAGGTAGTGGCCTGACTATTCATTAATATTGACTTTTCATACCTGAACTCCAATGACTTCATGCCATCAAAACTGTTTCTTGTAAATCTATAGCTATTTTTCTCATTTGTGTACCTGAGATAATGATCATGTCATGTCTATTACTACCCTGGGAATGACTTAAAGATTTTTCACAGCATGTGTGATTCTGAGGTAAAGAGAGAAAACTACACCTCTCTTTCTCAGGTGATATGCTGATGGATTCATTAATACTAATTGCATCCGTGTTTTCCTGAAAGATGAGATTTGGGGATTTTTCCAAACTACTATCAAGGACCAAGTATGTCCTTAGTGGAAAGGAAAATGAATTATCAGTATTTACTATGGGTTAAATGTAATACCCTGGCTTGACAAATTTAATTTTATTAAATGGTCAGTCATTTTAGTTTTTTTGTTTTTTTTTAGGTTTGGGATTTTTATTTTTCTGAACTTTCTCTAACATAGTTTCATTATATAAAGGAGAACAATCTCCTTGTTCTTTACTCTGTAGTCTAGTATTGACCATAGTACAGATATAACACAGTTCCAAATCAGTCTGTAATTAGTCCAACAATTAGTCAAATCTTAGGCCCCAAAATGACTTAATTCAAATACAGAATAATTATTTGCCTAATTAGACTACTCAGATGTACGATGACACAAATGGCAATTGAAAATTTTAAGCACAAGAAATATAAAGATTAAATCTAAAGATTCTATACATCTCAACTGTCCTTCAATGATCTTACTGTAAAAAGTAATAAAGATAGTTCTTACAACTTTTTATAGTACTTTTAGATATCAGCCAGATGAAAAAGAGAAGGAAAGCAGTGAAAGTTCACCCAGCCCTATATATTTCTTATAGTTCAATTAATAAACTCCAGTCATAGTCCAATGAAACTTTCCAATGGCCCTGAGTTGAGAATCCTGCTTGAGCCAAGATTGTCAAGGAGTATTCTTCTTTATTTTGTTCTTGCTTCAGTTTTAAGGTAAAGATGAAACAATCAAAAATGATCCCACTTGTCTGGACCAAAAAAAAAGATAACAAGTATGTATACAGCATATATAACTTAAATAGTATTTTATCAGTATTGATTAATAAGCGCTAACTGAGCCTTAGTAAAACAACAATATAAAGGAGCATCATTTATTATTTATGTCCACTAATGTTCTCAAAATGTATAAGTTATATAAAAGGAAAGGTTAAAAGCAAAGTTAAAAAATAATATTTTGAAAGAATGTTAAAACAACAAAGGCCACCTTACTGAACAGGCTGCGGCAGTTACAGATGGACCTGGAGACAGCAGCAGTGAGAGTTTAAAAGTAAGGATCCTGACTACAAATTGCATGGTGTCCTCCATGTTCTTGTAATTCCAGATACATAAGACCAAAGAAAATGCTCTTGCAAATTGGTGTTCAGCAACCAAGCAACCATTCAGCGACCAAAGTAGCCATACAGAAAAACTGAACACACATATATATATATATATATATATATAGAGAGAGAGAGAGAGACAGAAACCGAAAATGCTATGTTTTAAAACCCAGAGCCTTTTAACTTCAATATCAAGTCAACTGAATGGATATTCCTATTACTTACTCAAATCTTGGCTGGAGATGTTTTCATTTTTAATATCAGGCTCCAGTTATGACTCTGACTTCTCCAAGATGGTGTGTGTTTCTCAGAAACACCAGTGCACGTACTTTTATACTCTGCTGAGTCACATGCTCACAGATCATGTAACCAGGAAGCACAAATTTTAAATTTCAACAATAAAAATTATGCTTTATAAAATAAAAAAGTAAAAAGACCTCTCGGAAAAATAAAATCTTTCGAGAAAAATGAAATCAGTTTACCAGATTGAGAGAATCTAAATGTAGTCTCCCAAACAAAACAGGATGACTGACAGAACCAATGAAAACACCATGACAAAAAAACTCACGGTCAACAAAAACCTGGGTCAAGTGAGTAAAATCATTCACTAGTATCAAAATAAGATCAAGAGTTTCAGGTATAATTTATAATATTAATTTTCTGTACACCGACTTTGCTTTCAATTTCTCTCAACTTCTAGAGTCTGGAGTTATAGTAAAATGAATCAGCTGAGCCTTTCCCAGCCATTCAGCAAATTGCATTGCAATTCAAAAGGAAAAACAAGGTGCTGTTAGTAGAAGTTTTTGGAGAGAATTATTTATTCCCTGCTGCATGTCTTCTCTGCTAACGGTCCTCCACAGGACTCCTTTCTATTTCCCTTGGGAGGGTAGACTACACCACCAGCTAGACTCCTGGCTCCTGCAGGGGAAGAAAGCAATGGCAGAGGAAACTGACAGGAAAAGACCAAGCTACTTCATGATAGACTGGAAAGAGCTGTATAATTACAATATGGTATGGTGTGACAATGGTGGCATACCTTTTCCAAGTATAAAATAAGCCTTATACAGCTATTGCTTTCTGCATGTCTCCACAGAATAGCAGTGTGTGGCAGCTCAGCACCTCATCCTCGTAGTGGCATATGGGGATGGGAGGTGGAGGAGCTGCTAGATCACCAGGGTACGACTTTTATTATACTAATGTACATTACAGGCATATCGAGGATTGGGGTGTGATGCTGCTAGATCACCAGGGAATGACTTTACATTTATAATATCCTACTTTAAATGCATATCAAGGTGGGGGCAAACAGTGGCCTCTCCCATGGCTGGTCTAGCTGTACTTACACCTTTCTCCTTGGGGTTGGTTTTAGAAATCCAACATTAGGAGATATGGCAGCCTGCATCTACTGCAAGCCCCCTAACACCAAGCTGCAACTCATTTTGTGGCACACGGCTGGCACTAGCCCACTTTGGTGCATGCAGCCTGTGTTTGACACAGGCTGCTTTGCAAAATAGCTCTGGGTGCATCCTTTGATGCAAGGCCCCAGTTGCATTAGACATGTGTGTTGCAAGCACCTTGTATCCTTCTCAGAGCTTTGAAAATCCATCCCAGTATTTTGAGCACTGAGGGTTCAATAGAATAGATTACTAATCAGAGAGAAAATAAGATCCATAAAGGGAGTCCCACCAACTACAGTCAAGAAACTCACAGAACAAGGCAGATTATCAAGCTTGTGTGTACCATTTTGGCTCTACAGACACATAGAGTCCTGAAAAGGAAACATATCTCAAGGAGTCCGAAACACTCCATTCAAAGTAACAAGGTAATAAACTGATTCAGATCCTACTGAAGAGATGGGGTTAATGAGAGTACTTAAAAAAATTCAGTATTAAAATGACTTGTTCGAAGATGTTTAACTGTTTCCACATCACCTGTGTAGTTCCACTTATCTCCAACAAGGAGTCCCACAAAAAAAACAGCTCTTTTTAAATCTGGCAACAGCAGCCTTTTTAATTTATTATTCTTTCATCAGATGTAGTCCTTATCAAATAAGTGGTAGAAAATTACCAGAGAAAGAATGCCTCCCTTACAGTAGTCAGAAAGTATCTGATTTTCCTTTTTCCTCTTGCTAACAGGCAAAATGTATCCAGGGTCCTACACAGAAGCCCATACAAAGAGTACCATATTTAAAACATAAAGAATTAGCGGCAAGTGAAAACATTTAGTAAAGATCCCATAGTCTGTAGCTGGCCCATATATAATTCTGATAAGATCTCAAAACACCAGAAGGCAACACTAATCAAATTTGTGAGGTCTTTTTCAGCTGTTTCAAGTTAATAGCACTTAATCTGAAGTTTAATGCACCTCTCCCATAACACTCATGCTGTATTGTAAAAGGAAAATTTACCTTATGAGTTTGTTTCAGAGTTAAATGGCGCAGTGCCAGACTCATACAGCTGGCCATCAGCAATGAACATTTACTGATAGGTAAACCCCTTGCCGAAGAAGGGCTTTGAAAAAGCTTCAAAACATTTTCACCAGAGAGGAGGCTTAGCATTGCTCAGCATTGCGAGTTCATTTCTTTCCTCCCCTGAAGCCATGTTACACATTTTGACCAGTTAACCAATCCCAGGTCTGACTTGATGCCTTGCTTCTTCACTTAATATCTGCAAAAGAAAAACATAGAATCACTCTACTGAGCATAATAAATTAAGCCCAGCGACTGGATTTTCTCTGAGCCACAGACATAAATGGTATATCTTAATTTGTTCATATTGTGCTTTTCAGCACTTTTCAGTGCAACTGTCCATCCAAGCACACACAGCTCTCTCCTCTCCTTGAGCCAATCAGACTACAATTCCAATTCTCAAGCAAGAACACTACAGGTGGATGACAGAACCCCTGACCAACAAATGCTCCCAGTCCACAAGCAACTCAAAGGTTTCATTCCTTTGAAACCCCCCACCATTATAGTTAAAAGCTCTGTATTTAGTTCAGAGCTCACAAAAACAGCAGTAACATAGTTTTAGGAGAGAGTTTTGTTCTGTATTTCTTGCCTCTCTCGCTCCAATTCAGTAAATACCCAAAAGAACATTGAAACCCAAAGGACGGCCAGCATGACTGTTCAGGGGTTAAAACCACTTTGTAACTTTTAAACTACAAAAGAAAGCACATGTCCAGGGGCTATAAGTTAAAATAACATATGTTTCATCCATACAACTTAGCTAAAGCTTTTTAGTGATCAGAGAGCAAGAACCAAACACTGTGCAGCAAGAAGCGGAGCAGCACTGTGGCCATCTTGCTGCTCCACCCCACAGCACTACCTCATAGCACTATTGACAATGTTCTCATGATTGGTAATATGTGATAGATAAACTCTCATGAACAATGCTTTCTATTGTTTCTATCAGAGTGTTATACAAAAATCCTACTAAGAATGCTAAGAAAAGAAATGAACTCTATACTGTTTAATATTTTTTCATGAAACCTTTGAAAGGCAATACCTTGGCACAGGCTGCCTCTACTTGCATGTTGAAAGTTTCTTGAAAAAATTCTGTACCATCTAGACTGTAGTTGAAAGCACAGAAGCATATGCTAAATATATGAAAAAAATGGTAATTCATTAAAAATTGACATTCCATATCTCAGAAACTGCATAAGATGCTGTCACAAAGCTGTTCATGTCCACAGCACACATGCAAACATTTGGATTATTTCATTAAACACCACTAAAGTTATTAAGGTCCAAAAATTGGGGTTTAGCATTAAACACCTTACTCAACCCTAACTATGCAGGTGCTATTGCACCAGTAATGTCCCTATCTCAATCTCTATCTCTTTATTATACAGGCATGGTAGTGCCTGTATATTAGGATTAAGTAAGCACTTCCATTTTAACCCCCAATTTCCGCGTCTTAATATCTGTGCACCCTTTCAGTTGATGTTCTTGACATTTACAATGCACAGAGATAGTGTCAGGATCCCTGGATCTTGAAAATTAAGTGGCAATAGGCTCATAGAGGGCAAAGTTACAGAAGGGCAAAATAAAAATACACAAATTACATCAAATAAGACCTTTTATTTGTTCACTTGGAGGATTTGAAACCAGAAACTATAGGCTTGATAGAGTTTGGCCGTAGGTACTTGCTTCTGTTGTCTTTTTCTCCCAAACTTACTGTAAGTATTTTTTTTTAAATATTTAAGAAAACTACTTCTGTTTCTGATTATGCATGATTTTAAAAAATAGTGTTCTAAAGGATAGCCACATTTTTATGAAAATATCTTTCACTGTGTTTGTATCACAAAACATGAGTTTTTATCAGTTAATGCATGTGTTCATATGAATTAGCAATGCAAACGCAGGAAATGCCACATATTTGTTCATTTGGAAAAAATAAAAATAAGACAAACTGTGCCTTACTATGGTAGTTTTGTTTTTGTATTGAAAAGTTACAATGACTGTTGTATTTTGCTTTTTAATTGTATTTGCTGAGTACAATTTACATTCCTTTGGTTTTGTTAAAAATAGTGTGATCAGAACAAATAACCATTATGTGTTCATATCTAGAAACAGTGTTGTTGTACACCATGCTTAGATGTTTGTATGAGTTAGCCATACAAACACATGAAATGTTAAATGCTCATTTTCTTTATAAAAAAAACTTGTGAAAACTATGCTTATTCATAGTGTGTTTTTTTGATGAAAAATACATATGACCTATTTATTTGCTTTTGTGCCCTCTTATCAACAAATCATTTTTTTTAACATAGGGTTACACAGACACATAATTGTTATGTATTTTCATGTGTCAACCATTTTGTCATATGTTTGTCAATGTTTTCAGATAGTTTAGTGATGGGAGAACATACATCTGTCAGATTATTGAAAAATTGCTGTAAAAATAAATATTGAAACTGTCATTTCCAATCAAATGTGTTTGCATACTGAAGTAGCAAATAGTGTTTTTAATGTACTTTCACTCATGCATATGGGATTATCTATACTAAGTGGAATTTGATGAAAGTTTCTTAACACAAACACATAATGGGTAATGTTATGTTTCTGTATTTTCAATACATATGTTCATATCAATAATTTGTGTGGTTGTATTGAAATATTCAAACATATATTAATTTTTCTTGCATATGTTTTTAAAGGTATCCCGTGAAGACAGCGAGTGCAAAAGGGCAAGGCAGAAACAATGAAGGCAAATCAGCGCTTGCCATTTTGGCACCCGAAGGCTTTCCCCATTCCCCGAATTGCATCCCCCATGGAGTTGGTATCTATAGTAAGAAAGGGTACGGGACGCACAGCCCCTGACAAGGGGCTGCATGGGGGACAAAGCCCCCCGCAAAGAGAGCACTCTCTGTATGTGGTTGTGCTGTTTTGCCAGTGCTGTTTTCAGTCGTTGCCATTTTGCACTCACTATAATGACATGGAACTGTTTTTAAATAGTATGTTTTTGTGTATTATTTCTGAATATAGTTCAACTATTTGAGGGTTGGGGTAGTTGGTGGATCACATCACATTACACATAGCTGGCAATAGTGAATCCTTTGGTGGGGGTTGTAGAGTGGGGTGAGCCTGGTGGTTGTTTGCACTGTACAGTAAGATGGGAGGAGGGTATGCAGCTCAGTACAATAGTGTGTGTGTCGCAGACATTGACACATGTTGTCCAGAAGTGTGTGGAAAATGTAATTACATCATTTTTCAACACTACTCCCAGGGGTAAGTAATGGTAAGAAAAGCCAGTGGTATGATGGTCATAAGCACATGCAGGTCCTGCACTAACAAGCTGTGCAATTGAGTTATTGGATCCAGTACAAGGCTGGGTGGGTGGAGAACCCTGCTGACATTGGCAGGGGGATGGGGGCAAGCCCTGTGTGAAGATGGCTAGTCGTAAGTCTTGTCAGATGTTGGGGTTATGAGTCTGTGGTGTCCAGAATAGGTGCTGACTATGGGAAACACAAAAAGAAAAAGGAAAAACATTATTTAATGTTTTTGAGACATGCATGTGAAAAAATGCAATGTGTTTCTTTGTGGTGGAGAGATGAGTCAAGTTGAAGAAATGTGTACTTTTTGCCCCATGTTCCATCTTACTGTAATATGTCACATCAATGAAATACTGAATGAAATCATGGTGCTGGAGATGTACTGTGTCTGAAAGAGGCTGGGTAGAGATAATTTTTGAAATGAGTAGTTTTGGGGTGGACAGAGATGAAATTTTGCAGCTTCATAATACAGACTCAAAAAAATTGTACATGTTATGTGTTGTACTTAGTGCTATGCATAATGTAGAATTCTGCCGGCAAAATTAGCATGGAATGGCCATTCTGCTGGCAGAAATTCTGCTGGAATGTCACCAGTTCTTCTACAGAATTCTTTCTACTGTGATCCACAGAAAAATATTCCATGGAACAACATTTCTTCTGCAGAAAATTATTCCGCAGAAAATATTGAGTTCCGAAGAATAATATTCCTTGGAATGTTTATTCTGTGGAAAATCATTCCACAACTATTTTCTACCGTAGAATTCTACCATTCCATTTCTGGAAAAAATCTGCAAAATTTCAGTGTAATTTTGAAAACTCTGTGAAATTTTGTTCCACCAGACTCTGAGAATCTGCACAGCACTAGTTGTACTTCACCAAATATTGATAGACCATATCACCATAATAAGGATTTAACAGTTCATAGTATGAGATGTATATTGTTTGATAGAGCTACAGTAGAGAAAAGCACTGCAATGTGTGGGTGGGGGTGCCTGCTATGTGTACAGGTATACACTGCACTGTATGATTATTTTCTATTTTTTGATAGAGATATGTGTGTCTGCAGTGAGCCTTGTTTTGGCCAGTTAAGTGGTACAATATTTATGAGTGGTCGAGATGGTTTTCTAGTGAGAATTACAAGTATTGTAATACATACTGGAAGTCAAAAAAAAATAATTAATTGACTTTGTCAGACAAGTGACTTTTAGGAATTGCCAGTTATGGGTATGTCTAATTGAAGGGTACCTTATCACTTGCATGCCATGATCTTTGAGAAAACCAGAACTTTGAATATTTACATCCTTGTGCTTTTTTTTCTGAGCCAGGAGTATAACTCTGTCATTTCCAAAGCCTGCACTCTGCAATGTCTGAATGCAGAATCTTGCAGTTTGGAAACATAGTTATAATTTGAGAGAGATCTGACTTTCCTTGCAAGACCAGATCAAGATTATTTTTACAAACTAAATAATTTCCACCTACATGGATTACGTGTCACCATTTGGAATACCTTGTCACAGTCTTATGAAAATATTGAGAGTCACGTGATGCAAGCTCTGTGAGTAAAGCCTGATCCTTCAGCTCCAGCCTCCTACTGCATTAAAACTTGTATTTTTACAATCTTGATAAGCCTGCGATTTCAACTGATCCTAATAGGTGTTATAAAGGATCCCAGAAGTATTTGGTGCCGAATTGGGTGTACATGGAGGTAGATATGAAGAAAAATACACCCAGACACACTCCGCCAGTCTCTCCCGTGAAGGCCCAGCCGAAGAAAGCGAGAGTGATCGAGGAAACCGAAGGCCCTGAAAACGAGAGTGCCACTCATGATAATGAGCCCCTGACTCTGGCACAATTTTTAGCAGAGTTTAAACCCTTTCGTGCTGAGCTGTGTACAGTGACAGAAGAGTTAAAAGCCGTTACAGTGGCCCTGGAAGACTTGTCCCGTCGTACGGGGGACACGGAGGTGAAGGTCTCATCTTTAGAGAAAAGAATAACGAAACATGAGCCGGAGATTATAAATCTGAAGCAGAAGCTAACCAGAATGGAGGCAAAGATTGAGGATTTGGAGGGATGGAGTAGGAGGAATAATCTGGTTATCATTGGCCTTCCAGAGCGTGAAGAGGGAGCAGATTCGATTTCATTTATGCAGAGCTTCCTTAAAGAAATTGTAAGCCCGACGCTCTTCAGCGATAAATTTATCATTGAAAGGGCTCACCGGGCGCTGCGTGCGGCTCCACCACCGGGCTCCCCCCCCCCGCGTACTTTTATAGTGCGCTTTTTGAATTATCAAGAACGGCAGTTTGTTATGACAAAGGCTAAGGAGCTTAAGGAGTTAAAGTGGAGGGGGGTGCCGATTAGGATCACGCAGGATTTACCGCTGGCAGTGCGACAAAGAAGAGCTGAATATCATCCAATCATTTCGAAATTGATCCCTGCGGGTATTCGTTTTAGGATGCTTTACCCGGCTAAGTTGCAGGTTTTGATTTCTGGTCAGTGGTCTACCTACGAGGATGCTCCAGCAGCAAGAAAGGGATTGTCTGCAGCCCTCCCGGACCTCTTCAGATAGCCCTTGGGACTTTAAAGGGGAGAAGTGGACTACTGTGTGTCAAATTTTCTCTTTAATCTTGCTCGCTTTGTTAAATAGGTGGAGCGTGGCCTCTCTGTAAATAAGTCTTGCCGACCTAGTTTGTTTTTTTAATTTTTCTTCTTCCATCTGGTGATAAAAGCAAGTTGCTCGCGGTCGGCAGTTGCACGCATAAATGCGGATGGGACAGTTTTTCTCTGAGGAGTGGAGACATGGAGGTTCGATCCCGGGGAGCACAGGTTGACCGGTCGAGCAAACAGGTATCTGGCGAGGGGTGAAAGGCTCAATGCACGCGGAGTAGGAGGGCCTTGTCTGGAATGGTGCAGCACACTGGGAACTGAATAGATCGTGCCAGGGATCTCCTGATAACGTGTCGGTGGACTGTCTGACTTCTCCGTGATAGCCAGGTTCAGAAAAATGGAGGACTCTCTTTCTTCTCCTTTTTTTTTGGGTCCCAGGATGCGTTGGAGTCTCTTCGGTCTTGTTGGAGATGCCGTAATTGAAGTAGTGCTCCTGGCTAAGAGCTGGAAGGGATGAGTTGGATTTATATCTGCAGCTGCTGATTACTGGATCGGAGGAAAGGTGCACCTGTCGGGATCTGGACTACAGATCGGTTTCTTTTTGGGACTTGGCTTTATTTCACCCGAATCCTTTATCATCAGGGTGCATCGTCAGTGTCTTATGTTGGGGACTGCATCTATTATGGACATCATTCACTGGATCTCTTACAGATAATTATACCTTTTTATTCTTTTTTGTTCTATTCTATTGTACCGCATAAAGTTAATTATAATAGTTGTGGTTGTTATTTAAATCATAGCTCTTGGGGATTTCTTTTGTTGTGGAGGGGATAATTCCTGTAATGGGTGTAGGGGTAATGGTACGTAGGGTTTATTCAGGGAGTGGGTTTTGAAACACAAGTCTATGGTCTGATGGGTTCCCCATTTTTTTTTTTTTTATTATTTTTATGTTACCTCTTTTCCTTCTTTTTCTTTGTGTGGATGGCTAAGCAGGACTATATAGGGTCATTAGGAGGTGTTGGTTAGTCTTGGTTAGGTATTCAAGGATCTTGCAGGTGGGGCTGGAGGGAAGGGTCTGAGGTAACGGAGCTATGGATATCATAGACCAAAGTGTGGTAGAGAGGGGGGGGTGGGAAGTATTGGGAGGGTGAGGGATGGAGAGGGAGGATACCAACTGCTTTAGATACAGGTGTATGGGATCGGATCGGTATGGGGTTTATTTTCAAGGTAGGGCAGGGAGTGGGGGTGGGTAGCAGTAGGAGTTTAGAAGGGTTGAGTCTCGGAAGATCTGCTCTCCCAATTGTTTTGGGTAAGATGGTGATTGACGGGATGGAGAAGGTAGCTTGATGGTTTTATAAGGATTACTCGGAGAATGGGTAGTGTTGTGGAATTTGTTACATGGAATGTCAAAGGTGCCAGGCAAAAAATAAAGAGATATAAAATACTAAAGCATTTGCAATTACTAAAGGGCCAGATAATATGTTTACAAGAAACACACTTGCTTGAAAAGGAGCTGAATGCGCTCAGATGTCAGTTTATTGGTCAGGTATACGGGGCTGGATATAATACTGCTGGTAGGGGGGTTGCACTCCTATTTCACAGGAGTGTGGCTTTTGTGTGTGAGAATAAAATAGTGGATCCGGTAAGCCGTTATATAATTGTTATAGGGCTTTAAACCAAACAAGATTAGTGTTGGGCAGTATATATGGTACGCAGACACCCCTGGTTTTTTTATGGATTTAATGAAAGTCTTAAGTCTGTTTCATCACCTTCCGATATTGCTGGGGGGGGATTGGAATTTGCCATTTACTCCAGATTTGGATAAGGATGGTAAGCGAAGTAAGGGTCTTTCTCCAGCTCAGAGAGCTATTAGGGATCTGTCTGATAATCTGGGATTATGTGATCCATGGAGGGTTTTGCATCCTTCATGTAGGGAATATACATTTTTATCGGAAGTTCATAAGTCCAGATCCAGGATTGACTATTTTTTGGTGAGTCGAGGCCTACTTTCAGGATTGGTGCATAGTAATATTACTCCGGGGATCTTTTCGGACCACTCTATGGTTCGCTGTTCCCTTAATTTAGTCCCTAATACTCCCATACAGACTATCTGGAAATTAAATAACCAAATACTTTGCTCCACGGAAATAAGGGACTATATTGGTCGTCGGATTGAACAATATGAGACAGAGAATAGGCATTTTTCTACTAGAGGGGATTTATGGTGGAGTGCTCTAAAGTGTGTGTTAAGGGGGGAGTTTATCCAGTTGGTGGTTGCAAGGAAGAAGAAGAGGGACGATAGGGCTAGGTTCTTGCTGACACAAATTAGAGACATAGAGAGGGCCCTGTCAAGGAATATGCCAGAGGAGACCAGGGAGCTGTTGATTAAACTGCATCACGAGTATGAAGGGATATTAGGGGAGAGGGCAGAATATGCGATGAATAAAACCAAAGCGCTGTATTTGAGCCAAGGCGAGAAATCAGGTAGACTCTTGGCAATGCGGTTGAGGGCTGTAGAAGCATCTAGAATAGTCCAGAGTATCACGTCTCGAGTAGATGGGTCGGTTAAAACTTCGCCCATGGAAATTATTAGGGAATTTGAGGACTACTACAAGGTTTTATATAGTCCTATGACTCCTAAACCCAGTATGAAAGAAGTCGAAGACTATCTAGATACTTGTAATTTACCCCAGGTAACAGAGGTTCAGAGGAGGGCTCTCATTTCCATCTCTGATGAGGAGATCTTAGAGGCAATCCAAACGCTTTCCAATGACAAGGCACCGGCCCAGATGGGTTTTCACCCAATTTTTATAAATGTTTTGAGACCCTGTTATGTCCCGGCCTTAAAAGATTATTTCAGAGTATTTTGACCTTGGATACAGTGGATGGCTATTTATTTGAGGTTCTGATAGTGCTTATTCCGAAAGAAGGTAAGGAATTAGATAAAGTTACAAGCTATAGGCCTATCTCCCTGATTAATTACGATATTAAGATTCTGGCGAAGATTCTAGCGAATCGGTTGTCCAAGGTCATGCCCAGTCTAATTCATCATGATCAGGTTGGGTTTATGAAGGGCAGGTCGGCTTCGGACCACCTGCGTAAACTATCTCATATCTTCTCTGTATCCAGGGACTGTAAATCCCCATGTGTTTTGATGTTGGTGGATGCAGAGAAGGCTTTTGATAGGGTGGATTGGAAGTTTTTGTCCATTGCTATGGAGAAATTTGGTTTCCCGGCTCAATTTATCAGTCACGTATTTGCTCTATATAAGGATCCCAAAGCTAAAATATATTGTAATGGAGTATTTTCTACAAGTTTTCCTCTTAACTCTGGCACTAGGCAGGGCTGTCCTCTATCGCCTCTTTTATTTAATTTATATTTAGAGCCTCTCCTCACCAAAATGAGGTTAGACCCTAGGGTCATGGGTATTAGAGTTGGGTCACAGGAGCTCAAAATCTCAGCATTTGCAGATGACATCTTGTTGCATGTTACTCAGCCAGATGGTTCAATTCAGGCAGTTATGGGCATCATTGGAGAATATAGTAGATTGTCCAATTACAAGATTAATGTGAGAAAACCCAGATTTTTCCGCTGAACATGAGAATGCAGAGGTCTGAGGCATTGGAAATGGGCATGCAATGGACTCCGCATATTTTGAAGTATTTGGGTATTTACTTGGCTAGATCCAACCTGAAATTAATCAAGCTCAATCTGGATGCCACTAGGAATATTATTAAGCAGGACCTAAAAAGGTGGGGTGGTTTGCCGCTCTCTCTCTGGGGACGGATCAATATAGTTAAAATGAACATTTTACCCAGGATTTTTTATCCACTCAATATGCTTAATGTATCGTTACCCCTAAAGTGGTTCAGTGAACTACACTCATTAATCTTAGAGTTTATCTGGAGGGGAAAAATGCCCCGTAGGGCTTATGGTAAACTGGCAGCCCCCAGGGAGAGAGCAGGATTGAGACTTCCACATTTTGGCTTATATTACTGGGCAAGTAATCTTTGCAAATATCTGAAATGGATAGTACCCACCAGGAAGCTTGAGTCTTTGCCCTATGTTCCCTCATGGGTTAGATTGGAAATAGAAGCGATTAAGGAGGTGGGGATAGACCCGGAAGCTTTGCTTTATTCCATTCCTAAGATATTGCCCCCTAAGTTGATTGCTACCCCAATAGCAAAATTTTTTGTGTATTCATAGACAGATATGTGTTAAGTTAGGTTATATTCCAGATAGGGACAAGTATCAACCGATCTGCCAAAATCCCAATTTGAGGATTGTGGGGAAAATGATATCGGGTGGATGGCTTCCCCAGCTTGATGGGTTGATAATTGAGGATTTAATGGGGGATGACCGTATACTGCCTATAAAAGAGATCCTGGCAAAGTATAAGATAGAGTCCAAGCAAGTCTTTAAATTATTTCAAATTATTCATTTATTAATGCAGGTGATGATTAAACTTCGAGAAGAGCGCATAAATGGGAAATGGTTTGAGTCATTGGAACAAATTGTGTGGGAACCACATGCGGTGTCCAGAGTGTACAAGACACTTCTTGATCAAGCTCTTGTGGATATTGATCACAAGCCTAGATATTGGTCTAGTTGTTTGGGAGAACAAGAGCGGGATTGGGAAGGTGTATGGAGACATGTGTATAGGTATCTTAAACAGGACAGACTGAGGGTGATGCAGTTTCATTTTTTGAATAACTTGTTTTGGACCCCTTCCAAGCTACACAAAGTGGGTCGTAGGCCTAACCAAAACTGTTTCCGGTGTCGTCAGGCAGTTGGAGATTTGTATCACATTTTTTGGGAGTGTCCAGCGATAAAACAGTTGTGGATACAGATTAAACAGAAGGCAGATCCATTGTTGGGTATTGACCAGTATTTTACCCCAGAAATATGTTTGATAGGGGATTATTCTGGTATTAGGTTTAAGGAGCGCAGATTTTATATGGCTCTGATTTCAGGCTCGCTTAAAAAGGTAGTTTTACAATATTGGATGACTGACTCCTCAATCACGTATGTGGAGTGGTTACAGGAGATGTTATTTAACTTAAACATGGAAAAATTAAGTGCGGGAAGGGATAATCGGCTTCAACTATATGAAAAGGTATGGAGTCGTTTTCAGTCGTTATACCTTCCCCAGGTGAAGCTGGATTCAGTAAGGTAGCACTAGAGATGATTGTGGACGAGCAGATCTTCCTTGAGGGTATTTAGTACTATGGGGGGGGATAGGTGGGGGGGAAGGATGTTTTTGAGGGAGGGAGGGGAGAAAACTGTTTATTGGATCCAATTTATGTCAATTGTTATGAAGGAACAAAATTTCTTATGTATGTATGCTGTTTTGATATGTTGATGATTACAATAAAATTTTGAATTTAAAAAAAAAAAAGAAAATATTGTGTTAAAGGAGAAGACTCCTGTATACGTATGATTTGGATATATCTGATGTATTTATTATACATTACATCAAGTACTATACATATGTCAATAAGAGATCAGCCATTTCTTCTGTTGCAACACATATCTAGAGTTTGAAGCTCTGACACAAGGTAGTAAAATGTCAAGCAAGCCTCCATTTACATGCAAATGAGTCACTTGTAATACAGCCCCTCCCATTCCTTGATGTCACTGCAGCAACAGTGCAGAACAAAACATAAGGGTATCAATGCTGTGTAGCCTGATTTTAATTTAAGTTTGCAATGGCATAAGGCAGTTCTGTCATGCAACTCACACAGGGAGTAGTGCTTATAGCCTTAATGCTGTATGTGTAGAGCAAATAATACATCTAATAGTATTGCATTCATAGGAAACAAAAGTTGTTTCTCTGTACTGCTCATTTCTCTCTGTGAGACAGTTGTAACATGTTGTGGAAAGCAGCAGACTGAATCAGTCAATCAACCAATCAATCAATCAATCGAGCAGTCAGTCAGTCACTGTGTATTGAACCAGGTGAACACCCTTGAGAGGATTCATTACAAGATGAGCCTGGGCAGTTTACCAAAGGATCACACAAGACTGACTTACACTCATCCCCTTTCAGCAGCCTGAAAATGGAGAGCTAGATCATTTATTTTATAAAGTGCATTGTTTTACATTTCAAATGCTTCTTAAATTTGAGTTTCTGACTGGAAATACTAGGACACAGAATGCATATGACATGGGAGGAGTGAGCTAAGCAAATACAGAGCACTACAAACAGAGACTGATTAGTTTCTTTACCTACAACAGCTGAGATGTAGCATCTGATTTGTGAGGGACATCCTACTTCAAATGGTGGCATTGCAAAGCGGGGAGGGCTGCCACAGCTTATCCTTAGTATCTTGAAAGTGAAGTGCTGTAGCTCTCACATCACTGCTAATGATTTGTAATGGGAATTGGGGTACTTTTAAAGTCATGGACCTGAGGGGCCATCACAGTTTCTAAGGAGGTTAGGGGAACTTCTTAAGGGTTAGAGAGTAAGGGACTCTAGTAGGATTTGAACCAGAGTCCCCCAGTGTTTGTGCCTGTGCTTTCCTGGTAACATATTCCTTGTCATAGCTGAATTCTTTATTGCCTTACAGCAGCCATCCAATCACTGACTGCCTAGTTACAAAGGGAAAGGTGCCTATTTGCAAGTTTGTTTCTCACTGCTGGTGTCAATCAAAACAGAGAATGTTAACACACACACACACCATAATACAACAGCTGCATAATACCACTTAAAACTCTTGTAGTACCCAGAGTCATTAATTTGGTAAACTGTTTTTGCTAACAGAAACAGTAACACAACACATACAGGCACTTCCTTATATGAATACTGTATATACCTCAAATCAGTGCTGCACCACACTCACATGGTCCTAGTTCCTATTAGACCTGCACTTCAGGATGTGCACAACACTTAAAGGGTTCCTCCATTACTCAAGTGGAGAACCAAACATTGTGGGTTTGGTCTACTGGTGGAACTGCATTTAGTGCAGCACCATTATCTGTTGTTCTGATGACATCATCCTCCAACAACATTGATGGTAAAATGGAGGACAAACACATTGATAACTTTTGGGGGCTGTATATTTTTATTTATAATCTACATCTGGACAGCAATAGGACTGCTTGCAACTGGAGGAGGCACACAACAGTTACACATAAGGAGATGGGAAAATATTTGTGTGGAACTATAGGAGACTTCCCCTTTAAATAAATAGTGATGCAATTAAACATTGTCTTTGTTTACCTGTGAATACATATTTCAAATGGTGACATCACTATATGAATGAATGAATGAATATGGATTTATTATACGTACTGAATAGTATGTGAATCCTATGGTCAAAAATGATGTAATCATATTTCTCTGTACATGTGCTGTTATGCATACTGATGCATAGTAAATGATATAAGGTTCACAGACTGACTGTGTGTAGTTGTTATGTATGCATATACATAACAATGTCACCGTATGTAATATGTATTCAGAATTAAACCAAAACATTGTTTAAATAAACAGTAAAACAATTAAACAATGTTTTTATTTTACTGTTGGTACATAGTGCATACAGTAAAGTCACTATATATATGAACATGTAAGAACTATACCAAGTGAATACTGTAGTACTGAACTGTATAGTCAAAAGGTACGTAATTATTCTTCTTTTGGTATGTATCCATATGCATACATATGTATAATAAATGATATGGGGTTCACATACTATCCATCAGTATAGTGCTTATCTATTTGTTTACATAACAATGTAACTGCTTGGAGTGTGTATTCACAGTTAAACAAAATATTTGTTTCCAAACAGTGATGTTACTTTGCCTATGAATACGTAAATACAATGCTGACCGAATAGTATCTGAATCATGTGGTCCAAAATAATGTAATCATACTTCTTTGGACATGTGTTTGTATGCCTATGCATGTGTAATAAATGATATAGGGTTCACAGACTATTAACTCAGTATAGCTCTTATGTATACTTAGACATGAAAGCATCATCATATGTAATATGTATTCACAATTAAATGCAAACAATGCTTTAAAAATGTGGTGACAATTAAACAATGTTTTCATTTTACTTTATATAGGACAGTGTATGGCTAGCAATCAATTACTCAAGTTACAGTAAGTAGAAGGTGGCGCGACTTTGACAACGTGCTAGTGAACTTTTTTTTTAATTTTCAAACTGCCGCTTTTGCAGGTGGGAGCAATGGGCATGATTGGTTACCAGGACAATGCAGGTGAACGTAGGGGAGATAGTATGACATCTGTACTGAAGCAGAATGAAAAGCTGTTCTGCTGCAATACGGATGTCACTACTGCAGCAGAACCACATTTTCATTGTTACAGAAATCAAGCGAGAACTACATTCTAACATACACTATAAAGACATATTTCATACATTAATGTCACTATATATTTGAGTATGTAAGAACTGCACTGAGTGAATAGTATGTGACCTGTATAGTATAAAATGCTGTAATTATACTTCTCAGTGCATCTGTTCATATACATACATATATAACCAACTATATAGGGTTCACATAGTATTCCATCAGTATAGTGCTTACATATTTATACACATAACAATGGCACTGCTTGGAATGCGTATTCACAATTAAACAAAAACATTTGTTTCCAAACGGTGATGTTACTATGTATACAAATACATAAATGCTATACTGACTGAACAGCATGTGACTTATATCGACCAAAATTATGTACTTGTGCTTCTTGGACATGTGTTTGTATGCATATGTAATAAACAATATTGGTTTCACAGACTATTAACTCTGCACAGTTCTTATATGTTTGTATGCTTAACACGTCTTTGTAAGAAATATGCTTTTGCAATAAAATGAAAACATTGATTTATATATATGGTGATGCAACTACACAATGTTTTCATTTTAATTAGAATAATATTCCACTCAGTAACATCACTATGTATACTAATATGTAATGACTATACTGAGTGAATAGTATGTGGACACTACAGTAAATGTGATCATACTATTTTGGGTATAAGTTTGTATGCATGTGTATATGTAATAAATAAATTACATAGGGTTCACATACTATTCCATCATTATAGTGCTTATAAATTTCTTTATATAACATTGTCACAGCTTGGACTGTGTACTCACATTTGAACAAAAACATTTGATTCAAAACTGTGATGTTACTATGTACACGAATACATAAATAATGTATGGTCAAATATTGTAAACCCTCAAAATCCATCTTTTCCTAGTGTTGTTATATCCTCAATGTGACATCACGATGTTGTTATACCATCATGGGTATGTTTCATCGATGGCACAACAACAAGGAATGCTCTGCGCATGCACGTTCCATGAACTGCCAGCCTTACTGAACAGCCCACAGTGATTTCAGCTGGACCCAGACAGAGCAGGGGTGAGAGTTTAAAAGTAAGGATCCTGACTACAAATTGCCTTTTTTTGTTTAAATTGAAGGGACAAATGCCTGTGCACTATAAAAGACAATGTATGGGCATCAATCAACCACTCTATTCTCGCTTCTCATGGTTGCCATGACAACTTATGAAGACCTCTCAAGCCGAACTCTCAAGGTTTATCTAAGTTGTCATGGCAACCACTTGAAGCGATAATAGAGTAGTTGTTCATTGATGCCCATACATTATCCTCTATATACTATGCTGACCGAATAGTATGTAAATCCTGTGGTCCAAACTGATGTAATTGTACTTATCTGGAAATGTGTTTGTACACATACACATATAGAATAAATGATATTGGGTTCACAGACCATTTACTCACTATTGTTCTTATGTGTTTGTATGCATAACAACATCACCATATGGAATATGTATTCACAATTTAACAAAACATTGATCTAAATATATGTTGATGAAGTTTAAAAATGTTTTTGTTTAAATTAGAATATTTATTTCATATCTAACCCCTGCTCCCCGTTTAGCCATTGCCGGTGGAAACCTGCTCCCTATCCTTGACCATTGCTCTACTATATACTCCACCTCTATGTCCACTACCCTTTGCCTTAGACTCACATCAGTTTACAACAGTGTTTGCTGTTTCGTATTAATGTCTCCCCTCTTCATCCACCACTGTGACTTATATAATTCACTCGAGTGGCTTTCACTCAAGTGTCACCATGATTATGCTCTTGGATGCATTATTGATGGCACTCTGCATGATGGTATTGGTTCCCTGTATGCATTTCTCCTCAAGGCCTGTGCTCCCCCAAGGTGCCTGTGTGAAAGCTCTATATGTCCTTTGTACCCAAACAAAATGATGCCTTATTGGTCTTTAATAACTGCCTCACTGAGATTCAGGACTGGATGAGTGCTAACTGGTTAAGACTGAATCCAGACAAGACTGAGGTGCTGGTAGTGGACCTGGGTCACCATGTAGAGAAGTTGACTCCTAGGTTGCCCTCTGGCCTTGTGCTAGGGGGTAACCAGTTGAGACTTTCTGAACAGGTGCGGAATCTGGGAGTAATTCTTGACAATGGGCTGACTCTGAAGGCACAGGTGTCAGCCATTGTCAGGTCAGCCTTTAACCATCTGAGGAATATTGCCCAGATAAAACACCTAGTTCTGCACAATGACCTTCTGGTATTGGTTCACGCCTTTGTTTCTTCATGTCTTGACTACTGCAATGCTTTATATCTAGGGTTACCGGGGGTGGATCTCCATCGTCTGCAGCTGTTGCAAAACGCGGTGGACAGGTTGTTGACTGGATTGGGAAGAACGTGCCACATCACACTTGTGCTGCTCGAACTGCACTGGCTGCTGGTGCAATGGAAAATCATCTTTAAGGTCACAATGCTGACCTATAAGACCCTACATGGTCAGGGACTGGGCTACTTGCAAGATCTCCTTCAACCCTACAGCCTGCTCCATTTTCTCCACTCCACCGACTAGGGATTGCTAGAGATTCCCTGGGTCTATTTTCAGTCATCGGGGGCCAGATCTTTTTCTTTTGAGGCCCCAACCCTGTGGAATTCTGTACCTCATCAGATTCGAGAGTGCCTGTCCACAGAGTCATTCAAGGCAGCTTTGAAAACTCACTTATTTGAACAGGCTTTTAATGGATAATTTACACATTGTATTAACTGTTTTTAGTTTTATATTTATAGTTATGTCGCTGATTGTTTTATTATGTACCTGCGCTTTGATTTTTAGAAAAGCACATTATAAATAAATCTTGATTGACTGATTGAGTGAAACATCTGTTGTCCCCTCCCCCAGAGGTCCCCCAGAGTCACCACTGCAATGGGAAGTAAAGCTCTGTCCGAATGTTGCCCCTTCTGTGTGAAACAGAATCCCAGCATCCTTCTGCACAGCTACTTCACACCTCTCCTTCAAATCCCTGTTCAGATCCTGGCTTCTAACTGAATCCACCTGCTCCTGCTCTCATGGTAGTCCATCCCTCAACTGGGTGAGCCGCTACCCCTGCCCCACCTCTTTTCTGCACCCTTTCTGCCTCACCCAATGAGCTTGCTCTTCTCTCCCCTCCCCTTCCCCTCTCTCATCCCTATTTTCTGTATTTGCTTCCCTCTACTCCTATTACCTCTTCCCCTTCCTAAGCTCTTTACATTGTTGTCATTCCTTTGTGCCTCTGCCCTGTATCCTACCTTCGTTACCATCATGCATCTAGCTACCATGGTCCATGCTTCCTACCCACTCCAGCACTTAATTTCCCTGCACTTTCTCCAACTCCAGACAATCTTCCCCACCTAGGTATCTTTTGCCTTGTTACTATCCCTATCTAGGATTCTGTTCTTGTTGATTCCTTACCCTATTACCTAACGTAGTATTCCTTTGTAAATGCTTTTTCTACTTGTATCTAATCTGCATATTGTACTTTTATTATTCCTACCCCATTTTTTATTTTTTATTGCTGTTGTATATGCTGTAACTTGTATTGCACTGTTTGTTAATCTGCTTTTCCTATTTGCATTTGTCATGTATTTTAATCTGTTATCTGTGCCATTGTTTGTAGCCTGGGTCATGCCTGAAAACGATCCTTGGATCAGTGCACTTACCCAGTAAACAAAGACTTAAATAAATAGGGGCGCGTGACTTGACTCCCATCACAATGGCCACTTGAACTACATGCTTGACAACCCGGGAGCGATAAATAAAGATTTATACCTACCTCAGTACTGGGCAAGCTTGGAGAAGCGGTTCAAAAGCTGTGTAATAAACTCGGGAGTAAGCGATCAGCTTTGTAGTGGCTTTCTCCCATTCGGGACAAGTAATATTGGACCATTTATCCAGAAGAACGATGCACAATGCAGGCCCATTTTTCCTGAATGGTCTGGACACCCAACAAATCAATGGGATGTTCTCTGCCTTAATGCGCCATATGTTGGAGGTTACATTCGCCTCCAACAACACCACATTAGCCATCCAGCAGATTGACAATTGACTTACTGCCAATGAAACTAGGATACAGGCTAATGTTGTGGCCATTGAATCTCTTACTGCAATGGTCCAAGAACAGGAGTGGGTAATTCAATTGCTGCAATCAAAAATGGATGATATTGAGAATGGGAGCTGACCAAAAAATCTGAGGATCCTAGGATTCCCTGTAAGAGCAGAACATGATAATGTGCTGGAGTTTCTATATGACATTCTACCCAAAGTGTTAAAACACAAGCTACCCCCTGGCTTTACAATCAAATGGGCACACAGAACATTAAACTCTTTGCCCAAACCGGGGGAGAGTCCTAGGCTTATTATGGCCAGAATACTTAACTTCCCTGATAAAGAGTGGCTCTCCAACCAAGCATGGAAACTGGGGTCCTTAACATGGCATGGACAAAAAATACTAATTTTCCAAGACTTTTCCTGTGAATTGGCATTGCGTCAGAATGCTCATACAGAGGCCAGACATCTCACGCACTCTCTAGGCATCTGTTTCTCCATGCGATACCTAGCTGTGATGCGGCTAGAGGTTAATGGCACTGTGGTCTCATTTTCTACTCTTGAGGCCCTTATGGACTATCTCCACTGAAACTGGCCTGCTGCCATGCAAAAAAAAAAAACCCTTAGCCATCCACTAGGCAGCCTGATACGACCTTGAAATGGGGCCCAGCGAATGAAGTACCCTCTTTTTATAAAGATCATGGCCCCAATGTCAACTTTACTGGTGGCACTGCAGGCCTACCTGCTTGCTCTAGGAAATGACAGCAATCTGCCAGACATGAGAAATGGAACCACCCTCAGGATCATCTTGCTGAAAATCATCAACAATAGCAGCATAGCACCAAGGAGCCTGATACCAGGATCAGCACTTTTGTCTCACCTAATTGGTATGCCCTTCTACTCGACGAGAAGCAGACAGATGAGGAAGACTTCCCCGTATACCCGGAGCAGGAGATGGTGTTCAAGGTTTCTACTGTGGAAGATGAAATACGATCCAGGACCAAAGCCTTTGCCTTATGCGCAGCCTCCACTCTGGCCCATCTCTCCACCGAACAAGCGGATTCCCAGTCACTGAACTACCTCCCGCAGACCCAGACACCAGAGAATGCCTATCAGTCAACACCAGCACAAGACCCAGCTTAGATAAGTACCCTAAACTTTATTCTTACTACCAAAGTCTGGGCATGGTCTAATTTTATAGTTCTCCCCATCAGTATCTGACTTCAAGGGTTAATGCTCTATCATGGGACCCCTTCCCCAAGTAAACCACTACAGTGGCTCTAACCTTGGCTTTGCTACTAAACAGTTTAGTTTCTGGGTAAGATATACATATATAATGCATAAGAAGTCATAATGACATTAAATTTTCCTCCCCACAATCCCTTGGGGGGACAGGCACCTCTACCCCTCAATCTCCTTCTTGAACTCACCGCCCCTTGTTAGATGGGGAGGCAGACCCCTTATAGAAACATTATCACTGAGTCTACATACACCGAAACCTAACTCCTTTTGAGATGGTTTGATCAGTGTTTATTTCTTGCGGGACATGTATACATTGGTTGACTCTGAGGGATCTGAAGTGGTGTGCAGACTGCCACCTGGGAAGAGGTTGGTGTATCTACATTCATTAGTTGTGGCCCGGTATATCATGGCAAGCTGGTCTACCTAAGCCATGGTTACAAGCAAGACTCACTTTACTTCCACATTTAGTTACCTAAAGGCAACACTGGGAGACTCCCCCCCCATTTCGGATGAGCAGGTTGGATCGCAGAGGACAGAATGCCCTTGGTCCCTTCGTAGCTTACTCAGTTAAAAGCGCACGGTTGTGCTGTAATTGCATATAGTTATTTAGGTTTTCTTTTTAACTGTATTGCTAACACACTGTCTTTAGAGTATGATAAGCATACAGGTACATCAGCTAGGCAGAGTATTCAAAGAATTGTATATGGCGTGTCTCTTTCTCAGATAGAAGGTTCCCCCCAATGGTGGTTATATGGGTGGCCCCCCTCTCAGGTATCTGTGTTAATTTCTACTTCATCTTGTTACACCCCCCCCCGGCTATGGATAACATATCCTACATAACTTGGAATGTTTGGGGGCTCAAATCCCCTGCCAAGTGAAAGAAGGGGAAAACCCAGATATCCTTTCTACAAGAGACCAAACTAGTGAAAAAAGACCAAAAGCTTATTGTTAAGGATTGGATAGGGAAAGCAGTTCATGCCAGTGCACCCAAAAAAAAGAGGGGGGTTGCCATTCTATTTCATAAAAACCTCACCTGGTCCATTCTGCAAAGCAAGGCAGACCCACAGTGTAGGTGGGTGATGGCACTTATGGACACCCCGATAGGCTTTGTCCTACTAGTAAATGTCTATGCCCCCAACGAGGATGAACCCTCCTTTTTCCTGGACATTTCATGCAGAATTGAGGGACTGATGGGGGACCATACAGCTATCATACTTGGAAGGGATTTTAAGCTCACACTGGTCCCCATCTTAGATAGAAGTGATCAGAGGAAAGAAACACATCTTAAAGGTGCCCTTGAGGTACATAGACTTAGTGAGAAACTCAGCCTTGTGGATATCTGGCATATTATTCACTCCAAAGACCAATACTATACTTTCCAATCCAGAGTGCATGGGACTTCTAGTAGATTGGATTTTTGGCTCATCTCTCACTCCCTCAATCAGTTTGTGCTCGGCTCCACTATTCTCCCCACTGTTATATCAGACCATATCCCCGTTCAACTGACAATCTCATTAGGTTCCCCTGTTTCACATTCTCCCACATGGAGACTGGACCCTCTCCTTATGCAGGATCCCAAATTTGTGGACTGGGCCAAGAAAGAAACTGCTCTATTCTTGCAAGAAAACCCCATAACCGATACGTCTGTAGGGAACGCCTGGGAACCATACAAAGCTAACATGAGGGGAAAAATTATAAGTTACACTACTCATGGGAGGAAAAATAGAGAACAAGAGATGACACAATTGGAAAGTGCCCTAGGGGCTGCAAAGCGCAGTCTCAAGCAACTGCCATCCCCCTCCCCACACTCGACCCAATATCGCCAAGTGTTGGAACTACAGTTACAGCTTAATGAACTGATATCTAGGAAGGTGGATCTGGCACTTCTTAAGGTAAGACACACTTATTGGGAGGGCAGTGACAAAAGTGGCAGGCTACTGGGATACCAGTTATGAAAACAGCAAGCATGAAGACATATAGCGGGACTAAAAAACCCCCAGAGTAGGACTGTTAAAACTAACCCACAGGAGGTAAATAAGATTATGGGTAACTTTCACTCTCACTTATATGCTACATCAAAAACTGGTCCCCTCCAAAAAATATTGCAGTTCCTTACCACAATACAAGTTTCTAAACTGTCCCCTGAGCAGAGAGAGTCCCTAGAGGGGCCCCTTGCGAATATGGAAATAGCAGAGGCTCTAAAATCGCTCAAAGCAGGGAAAGCCCCTGGGGGAAATGGATTCCCAGATTTTTTGCAGGCTGTAACCCCACTGATCACCCCTCTCCTTTCACAAGTGTATACTGAAGCTGAAAGCCTGGGCATTTTACCATGTACATTACAAGAGGCAGTAATAACAGTACTGCTTAAAAAGGAAAAGATGTTACAGAGGTGGCTAACTACTGACCCATCCCCCTAATAAACTCTGACAGCAAGGTTTTTGCTAAGGCCCTTGCTAACAGACTGAACCCAGTGCTTCCATCCCTGATTCACTCATCACAGGCGGGGTTTATATGGGGTAGATACAGTGCTGACCATCTTCGCACTTTGTTCAACCTCATTCACCAGGCCAAGGAATTACAGACCCCAGCTGCTGCCCTGGCCATAGACTTCAAAAAGGTGTTTGATTCCATGGAATGGGACTACCTGCTTGTTGTTCTTGATTACTTCGGATTTAGCCCTCAGTTTAAATCAGCAGTACAAACACTTTATACCTCACCTCAAGCTAAAGTGCTGACAAACTCTATCCTATCTGCACCCTTTAATTTGTACAGGGGCACTAGACAGGGCTGCCCCCTCTCCCCCCTCCTATTTGTGCTAGCAGTGGAACCACTAGCGGCTGCAATCCGAAAGCACTTATTGATATCGGGCATAAAAATAGGCCATTCTCAATATTCCACCCTTCTGTGCACAGATGATTTACTGGTCACTCTAGTAGTAAAAGTAAAAGATTTATTTTTATTCAGGAGAAGTTCTTTCTTCACATCTTAGGCCGAAGCCTTTTTTCAAGATGGTCCTGACAATAGGACTTTAAAATGACATCAAATATAAACACAGTACAAACATCACATTTAGTCTCCAATACTTTTTGAACATCTAATAAATACTCTTGCATTCCAACAAGATTATACAATTCATTTCACTACATGAAATACAAATTAAAAAAAAACTAGAAGGTATCTTCTTCACCCATTACACATACATCTAACTTTCAATTCCTCTGTCAAGAATTTAGTTACCAATGATGGTTTATAACCTGACTTATTTTTTATGACATTCAGCAATTGACAATTTGAGGCATATTCAGCTTTAAATGTCATTTCAGTAAATCATTTTTTTTACCTTAGGCATGTAAAGGGTCACCCCATTATCTCTTAATTTATAATTATGTTTAACACTTTTCTCCTCTATTTTATCCCTGAGATATTTTGGTTCTCCTGTCATTTGTAATCTATGTGTTTGTAAGGCCCTTATCAAATTTTCTCCTGTTATCATGTGTTAACCAGTCCAATGTCAAATACAATTCACAGTGGTGAGTTTTATAATCACACTGTAGGGTAAACCTAGCTAAATTATTATAAGTAACCACAAGCTTTCTTAAAAGAAAGCCTGAGGCTTTTCCACATATATGGCTACCATAATCTATTGTAGGAATTAATAACTAGTTTACAATTGATTTCCTCATTCTAACATCTATACAAAACCTATTTCTTCAAAAAGCCCCAAATTTTCTATTTGCTTTACCTACTAGTTCTTCTATATGTATATTAAATTTCAAGCCCTAATCTACCCATACCCCTAGATATTTGTAATTGAGAACCTGCTCTAATATTTCCTGTTTTTATGTTCAATTCATGTTTATGATTTACTTTTCCCTTCTGAGTTGAAAAAAGTAGGGTTTTTGCTTTTTTTTTGCTATTTAATACTAATCTTGAATTTGATAACCAATTTTCCATCCCAATAAAACCTTCCTGAAGCCCTCTTTCTACCTCTTTAATGGTCATACCAAATGCTAACAAAACTGTGTCATCAGTGTATAATTTCATATTAGTATTTTTAGCTACTTTCACCAAATCATTAACGTAAACCAAAAAAGGGTTGAACCCAAAATGGACCGCTGTGGTACCCCGCTAATAACTTGAAGCTGTTTTGAGGTTACATCTTCAAGTTGAACCAGTTGTGATCTTCCTAATAAAGAAGAAGAAACCCATGTTAAAGTTTCAAAATCAAGGCCTAATATTTCCAGTCTCTGAAGTAATACCCTGTGGTCCATGGTGTCGAAGGCTTTAGACAGGTCCACGAGCACTGCACCCACTGCCCCCCCAAGCTGAGAGGGGACAAGATCTAATAGGTCAGTAAACGCGGAGTTAGTGGAACGCCCTTTTCAGAATCCTGATTGAGAATCTGAAAGTAGATGATATTTCTCCAGATAATTACTTAATTGATTTTGAACCAGTTTTTTCATTACTTTTGATACCGTGGACAACAGGGCTGTCAGCGTATAATTTGAGGGGTCAGTTGGATCCTCCCATTTAAAGACTGGAACTATCTTTGCTTTTTTCCAGCTGGAAGGAAATCTCTTTTCCATTAAGCTCCAATTAAATAGCTTAGTTAGTATGGGGCCAAAAATTCAGCAGCATCTTTTAAAAACCTGTTTTCAATTTCATGTGACCCATATGCTTTATTAGTTTTTAAGTTTTTTAGTTCTTTCTGAACCTCATTACAACTAATTTTCTTAAATCTAAATTTTGGGATTTTTTGGGTAGCAGTAGATGGAAAATTCAAGGACAGTTGATTTTCAACTTCAGGAATGTCTATTCCGGGTGGTTCTGTGAAATATGTATACAGAATATTTGCACAATCTACTTTCCCATGAAGTACACCATTTAGCTGAATTTAGACCAGGGGTGATTAGGCTGTACATGTATGTTAATACAAGATAAACATAGGGCTGATAGAATGCATATAGTCAATCAGAAAGCTTTGTTTCTCATACCCTTTTTATACTAATGGTAAGCTCAGTGTAGAACTTCAGAACTGGCACAACACCCAAATGGAACAATGATTTTGTACCACTTTTGTGATATATTTTACCCTTGACTTATTTGCAACCAAAAATATATTTATTAGATGAAGGGTTACTTAAGCAAATCAGAAGTGTCTTAGATAAAAATGAACAACTTTTCAAAAATACTCCTGTGGCTTTCAATGAAGTGTAAATTTAGCCACCACGAATATGGCCAATGCGATTAGCAGATATATCTTGGTGACTGACATGAGTATTGTACTTGGATAACTGTAGTCAATATTTATGAAGCAAGATACCAGTCCACATTGTGCATTCACATTAACGCACCTGAGCCAGAGACAGAAACGCAAGGGAAAAACATGTTAAACTGTCTAGCATCTGTTACTGCAGATTCACACACAGTGAATATAGTCAAAACACTGTACCAGGTATAACACTGGACCACACTGGTTAACCCAACCACCAGGCAAACAGTGTTTGCAGTTTATGAAATATGTTTCTTTAGTTGGAAGTTGAAGATTATGGTCTGTCTGGATGTCCACAATCCTTTACAGTGTGATATATTTTGATGCATCATCCTATAAAAAGTGGAACATTACAGTCAGGACAGCAGTATTGAGTTTCAGAAACTCTTCCACATCTTGCTTTCTTATGTTTTGAGCTACTGGTAGTCAATGAACATGAGGGCTTAGCAGACCAAACAATGCAAAGTCTGGTAGGGTTCTTCTTTTTTGGTACAGGAGGGATTTCTGCCAGAAAGTGCCTGTGAGCAAAGTATATTTTTGTGTCTGCACTTGATACATATCTGTACTTTGCAGCAACATTGCAAAGGTAAGCTTCCACAAGCTCTTCCATGAGCTTCACAGCATAGTGGTAGTGAATGCCTTTACCACTCTCTATCTAGTAAATAACCAAAGAATTGAACACAGCAATATCAACTAGGAGGAAGAACAATTTCTTGTACAGGTACCACTTTTTGTTTTTTTGAATGCATTGATAGTCATTCAGCATTTGATCACTGACATCTACCACTCACATCTTGATGTTCTACTGTAGTACCACATCTGGTTTGATCTTGGATGTTCCATCACGCTTGTTACTGCACGATACCATGTCACCCTTATGCACAGTAGTCAGCATGTATACAGTCTGTGTTTTCTTGGGTCTTGCTTGCCAGATGATTGCTGTCATTTTTGGACAATCCTCCACAGCAAGAGAAATACTTTCTCCAACATCCAGCTGGGTTTCACAAAACTGTAGTGGTAGTCCTAACTGAGATTTACTGACAGTGCCACAGAATTTTATTTTCATCTCCTGCATCTGCTGAACAAGATTGCAGCTGGAGTAAAACCATTCTGCAAAAAGAATGTACTACTGTCCTGCAAGTTGACCTAACAACCAGATTTAAATGTCCTGAGTTGTTTGTCCTGTCATTTGTCTGGAGGCATTGTTAACAACCTCTACTGTTACTTCAAGATTATCTTCTCTTTCTGGGATAGCATAATTTTCCATATTGTCCTCCTTATGGTATGTGATGATCTGGTCCAAAGTTATATTTGCTACACTGTTTTTACCTGCATACACTACATAATTGCATATTTAGCCTCCCATCCCACCATTATCTGAATAACTTTCACATATCTCATAGGTTTTGATGCCAAATCTGGAACATTTCAAGGGCATGTACTGCTTAAATCCCAGACAACCTTTGAACAGTAAAAGAGATTCATCTATACTGATGTATCTGGCAGGGGTATATGCTGTCATAAACTTGTTCTGCAGAAAATCTAAGACACTTCTGATTTTCCATAGTTTGTCAGTGGATGCAACAACATTGACATTATCCACAAAATGCAGGAAGTTTAGAATATTCATGAACATGTTCCTGCTCATAAGTGAGTGCACAATAGGTGTGGAGAGGAATGGTTTTGTAGACCAGTAATCTAAAAGTTGTGTTTTTTTTCTCAACCCAGTCAACAGGAAAATACTAAGGAACACATACAGTACTTTTCAAAGGAACAAACTGGTTTCCATGAAGAAGTACATGAAAATTCAGTTTGAGTATCACTAGTCAAAAATTGTTTGGCATATCAGTTAGTTTCAGAACAAATAATTTTTTTATAATGCTGTCACTACCATTGAGCTCCTTCTCCAAAAGGAATATTCAGAACCATTGAAGTGGTGTTGGGTGCTCAGGTGAAGGGACATTAATACCATTAATACCAGGGGTTCCTGTGAACTCAAATGGTTATACCTGCTGCTCATTTTCATGCCACAGAATTTCAGACACACTTTTCTGGTATGTACCAGTACTATCTGTAGAGAGATTTTAAGGACCTCTCCACTTACTCTGCCTCTTTCAAAGGCTGTTCCTCTCCCTCTTGTGTGTATTATACCCCTAGACATTTTGTATCCTTTTCCTGGATCCCTTCTGTCTACTGAGGCTGATTCTCTGTCACCTTTTTTCTTTTCTGTAAGAACTATTGGGCCTTGGAATAGACTTCCATCTGATGTAGTAACAAGTAATACTAAAGAGATTTTTAAACATCATCTCGACACACTAATTATGTCTGGGTATGACTTAACATTTTACTCTATGGCCTAGCATAGGAGCATTATGGGCTTTGGCCTACTAGCTCTTTCTTCTAACCTTAGTATGAACCTTAGTATGAACTTGAGGAGTCCTGAACCCATTCACTTGCTGAGCTTTATTCCTTTTCACTGTCTGTGCTTTCTTTCCTTTCAGTTTGTCTTTCAAGATATGTTTCAGTAACTTGCTCTGTTTCACTTTAGCAGATTTGCTCTACCTTGGCCGATGTGGATGAACCACTTTCAAGTATTATTCTCTGACCCATTCTGCAAACTGTGGCTCACCATCTTTCATTGTTTTGCCTGCCTCGGCCAATGCCACTTCTACTGCTTTTGTAATTTTTATTTGCCCTACCTCAACCTCTTACACTTCTGGTGACTTTGTAATTGTTATTTCCCCAGCCATGCCCCATGCCACTTTCGGTGCCTTCATCATTATTATTTGCCCTGCCTAGCATTATGACACTTTTGGTGCTGTGGTCAATATTATTTGCATACACTACTTTCATACACTATTATTTCCCTTGGCAGCCACTTTCTTCAAGATGGATATAGTGAGGTGCCATACATTGAACTGATGGTTCATACCAGGGAACAGAGCTCCCCCCCTTGACATTAATGCTGCTATCTGAGGGTGGCAGTCTGTCACGATGGTACTAATATGGACACCAGAGTCTGACAATTTCTGAACCACTCTAATAAACCTCTTCTTCTCCATGCCATTGGAATTTGACACTTCTTTCACCTGTACATACTCAGACTGCAAAATGTGGTTGGTGTCCATGTCCATCAAAGTATAGGTGCAATACTAGGGGAGTCACAGCACCCATCACCAATAACGGTCAGTCATTTTCCCATAACAAGTTGAATATGCTTTCTCTGCTGGTGAATCCAGTGCAGGTTTACCATGAGGAATAAGTACTGCTACTGCACATGATGATACTGGCTCTTGGGCAGGAAAGGGACATGAAGACACTGCATGTACTCCAATATGCACCAGGATGTGTTGCCAGTAAACAGTGTCACAGCAGTACAGAGTAGATTTCCAGCACTCATTTGACATTTGATCGAGCATCGGCTGAGACCTCCGAGAAAATACATTAGACTTAGCACAACAGAACTCTACCATGAACAGTGTGCCATGGACACAGGACTTGCTAATCATCAATGGCAGGTGACAGAATTTGCAAGCTATGAGTACAAAAAGAAGGAACAGTTGCATGTGGAATACTAGGTATTTATCCTCTGTTGAACCATTACTGTTGCAGGTCAAGCTGTCAGGTTACTCTAAGTCACTTGTGTCGGAATCAATATTCATTCCACTTAGTGGTGTGAACAATGAGTTGTCCTTCTTTTGAATGTCACTTTGGTCAGATGTTAAGAAGGACACTTGTTCAGTGTCATCCTCTGGTTGCTTATTCTTTAATTTTAAGGGTGTTGATGTCATCATAGGGGGGTGCGGCACCATAAAGTCAGTATCAGAGATGCAGTGTGCATGTGATTTGTTGGAAGTACTGTACGGCCAACTACAGTGATGGTACTACAGATTTAAGGTCTTGCAGATGGGTGGTCTTTCATTAGTGCCTCAGTACTCTCTGGCCATTGGCAAGTGAAGCCACATGTCTGGACCACATATTGGATGGTGATGGAGGACTTCTGCAAAATGGTAGAAGCAGCATCAGAATTGCAAAGATGAAGAGAGGTGGCAGTGGTCAGCATGAGGGACATGGTGATGACATGTGGTGTGTACTCTTTTGTATTATTAACCCCTCTATCTGCAACTTGGAGCCCATATTCATTCCATTCAGTGGTGCCAGCAGGAATCTGCAATCAATGGCCTCCTTATGGATACCCCTGCCCGTTTATGCTTCTATCCCTCTACCCCCTCCCCCATGGAAAAAAAACCCTTCTACTTCATACCTAATCCAAAGATCCCCTCTCTCACGCACCCTGCATACTCCTTGTATAAGCTGTATATGTTATTTCTTTTATGCAAACCAGTATATCGCATGTATATTTTGTATATATTATTTCTAAGAATTAGCACTGTTATCCTTACTGAATATTGTACATTGTTCCTTGCTCAAGTTATACTTGTATCATGATTCTGTTGTAAACTGCTATGTATGCTGTAATGACTATGTATTCTGCCAAGGTCCATCTCAAAAATGAGAATTGCTTAATGATGTTTGCCTGGTTAAATAAAGATTTTGATTGATTGATTAATTGATTGATTGATTTACAGTTAACCCCTCATCCCTCCTAGCCAGCAGTACAATCAAAGCACCTGCCAGAAAAGTGCAGCAGGTAAGCCCCACATTACCCACCCCTCCCGATCACCCCGTGCAGTATGACCACAAGTTTAGCATACATGCATACATTCTGCATGGGGTGATCAAGTGGTCAGTGGGGTGCCAGACCGGATGGGGTGGGGCTTCTACCTGCTGCCCTTTACCGGAAATTGCTCAGGATCAGTCTACTGGCCATGAGGGGTGTGGGGGGGCACTGTCACAGAACGGGTGCTGGGGGGGCAGTGTACCATATTGATACTGCATGGGTGATCTGATGTGGCATGGGACTGCTGCCACTGGGTCTCTTGGGTCTGTCCTTTACATTGTTTCAGCCCTTTAGGATGCCAGGGCTGGTAGTGGTCGTATGACTGGTCGTGTGGCAGTCTGTTCATTCATGGTGGTGGAGGCACACAGTTGCTGCCATATTGCCTGCAAGGGATTCTGTGCCATTCCTACTATTAGTCCCTATTGTGGGGTGCACACTTTGACAGTGCTTTGAACCGTCGGTGGGATGCTGCTGCTCTGATTGCTGCTGCCGTTTTTCATGGTGCATGTCGTGGGGTATAGAAATGACTTTTACCAGAAACAGCAAATTAGGTACAACATACCTTACAGGTATGATTTTTATTTAAAAAAAAAATAAACAAATCAAGAAAAATACAAACAAATGACTTTTTGTTCAAACAGAGTAAATAAATCAAAAGAAAATCATAAAGCACAGCTTGGCTAGAAAATAGAGAGCTATCTTGCCAACATCTATCTGTGCCTGACCTCTCACAGAGCTCTCCCAGGGAGAACCACACAGGGCCTCTCCCCACGAACATCTGATCTGGGAGTCTCAGCTAAGTCCTTTTTATATGCTTGTAGCTCCTCCTATAATCTAAAAACACTGCCATCAATTATTTCAAAAATGTGTATTATTCCCAAATAACATCAATATTTTATTACAAAATCATTTTACACAGATTTGTTTTTACAAATAATCAAGAACATTCTATACGTAGAGAAAACAAACATTTGGAGAAACTTAATTTTGCCCTTAATTACTCATGTGGGCTTTGAAAATATACAACAACATTCCCCAGGCTATAGGCTATACAAATATACCAGTGTTTGTTGCATTTCTCTTGGGGCATACTATAAAATGGGTAGCCATCACTAGCACTTGTATACAACATGTCTTGTAGGACTTTGTTACATTGCCTACCATATTTATAATAATTTTTACAATGTTGCATAATGCCAGGTCACGTTCTAACCAATGCAATAACCTTTCGGTGGACCTCAGTGGAAAAGGAAATATAGTGGCAATAGATGAGAGAGAGAAAGGGGGTGGCACTCAGAGGTAGCCAACCCTCTGAACTAGAGCATATAGGACAGTTTAAAGACAGGACAGAACTGTTGCAACAGTAGTTTTTAAAGAATGAGAAGGTCCAATGCAAGGAACAGGCTTACATTAGCCAGTAGAAATCTACTAACTTCTTTTGAAAGGTTTTGTAACAGGCAGTACCATTCTATATTTCTCCTATAAGGGCTCTGCATTTGTAAGTGTTTCACTTAAATAGGCAAGTTAAACACTTTAATTCCTCTGCACTCATGAAGTTCATAGCTGCCCATTTATGCGAGCAACAAACATTAACCAGAACTTCTCTCTTGGGGGGGGGGCAGAACAGAAGAATTCAGCCTCCTACCCAGGGGCCACCCTCTTACAGTGCATTCCAAGGGGGGAACTGTACATGACAGAAAGCGAAGCACAGTGAAAGACAGCCATGTTGGTGCTACATGGCTACACAGAACTTACCTTTTGGCATGTTGCTGTCACTGTCAGAGTACTGTGCATGGTATGTGGAGGGAACACAGATGGGATGGCCTCTGGTTTCAGTTTTCTCACCTCCTTGATCTCAGCTGTAAGAAAACATAATAGTGCTGTTATGCGCCAAGGTACAAATGACCGAAGTTTGACAATCAAATGAACTGTGATGCGCATGGCATGCATTGATGACAGTTGGGAGTGCACATTGTTTTCTAGGGACATGCATAGTGTCATTAATCACTTATAGAGGTGCGAACTGACAATGCTGCTGTGTATTGATGTCTGGATGTATGTATAAATATTTATGTCTGTATAACTACAGACCCATGTGTATGAACATATAGACTTGTGTACAGTACTTGTTGCACATGGATATGCATATGCATGTGTGTGTAAATGCATATACATTGTCATATACACACATATGTGTACACCAGCGGGAGACAAACAGATATTTGACACAGTTTGCAGCGGCTATGTACATGCAAATACACTGTAGATATGTGAACATAGTGTTACAGTCATAGCAAGGGAAATGTATGTAGGTATATGTATACAGTGCTGCATCAAGAAACAAGAACTCATTGATAGGGGATGCGATGCTTACATGTGTTGCATAAGAGCTGATATGATGACATGTCTTTAGTGAAACAGTGATGTTGTGTGCAGAACAGTGTTGCTTTCAGCACCTGTGGGAAGCAGTGATAGACATCAGCAAATGCATGCAATACATCATGATGTGTCGACTTAGCAGTTGCATGCAAAACATGCGGTCTGTACTTGTACTGTGTGTTCACTTGACAGTCCATGTAAGAAATGGTATGGATGGTTTCCATGGTAGACATGTCCTGGAACTGGCACATTGCTGTCCATCATTTACCGCTGAAGATGTGACGGCATCAAGTCGGTCTGATCTGTGTTGACAGGAGGTAGTGTTGTACGATAGAAATGTGGTGATCTGTCTGTTTAAGGATGCTGTTCAGCCATGTACCACTGCGCATGAACAAAATGATGTATATCCACCTCATAAATTGTTGTTACTACCATGTGTCAATGCACACATGCATGGTTACATACCAAATACACTGTTGCTGCTCTGCACAACCTGAAGCCAAAGTAACAGGGATGTGGAGAATGACTTTGAACACCAAAGGGAATTGTGATTCCATTGTCAGTGTGTACCGGCATAAATAATGTCAACGATAAGAATAAAATTGGTTAGGCCTCAAGCCTTGTAAAAGCAAGGGGGCATCATATGGCAAGTGTCTCCACATACAGCCTGTGTGGAAACAATTCAAAATCACCGTGGACAGGTGGGTCATTTAAGTACTGGAACAAGGTAAGTGAAGGTGAGAATGGGAATCATGGGGGAGCGGTGCATGTAGCCAATCAACAGTTCAGCAAGGCATTCGTCGCCATTCCACGTAGCAGGCTTGTACACAAAGTTGGCAGCATGAAACTGGGTCAATAGGTGAAGAACTGGTGTGTGAGTTGCCGGCTGGAGAGAACACAAACAGTGGTGGTAACCAGAGTGAAATCCAAGGAAGGCCGAGTGACCAGTGGGGTACGACAGGGATCAGTTATTTGGCCAATACTGGTTAATATCTTCATTATTGACATAGTAGAGGGGCTTTGGGGGAAGGTATGCCTCCTTGCAGATTTGACAAAGATCTGCAATGGTATAAGCACCTTTGGAGTGGTTGAAAAATTGTTGAATACTTATGTAAAGTGGAGTATAGGTTCACACTGTGACAGCCAAGATATATGCAAAGAACTGCAGAATACTGCACTTGGGTCACAGCAACAAAGGTGAGGATTACTTGGGCGGGGGGGTTGAGGAAGTTATTAACAGAGGGCAAAACTGGAAAGACATAGGTGGCGGTGGTGGGACCATCATATGTAACAACCTAAAAGTGGGCAAACAATGTGCCGATGTGGTACAGAGAGCCAGTGTGATATTGCGGTGCATAGGGAGAGGTATCACCAGCAGAAGAAAAGCAGAGATGATGACAACATACAAATCACTGGTGATACTGTTTTTTGGAGTATAGTGCCCAACTGTGAAGGCCGCATCTCTGAGAGGACAGAGACAGGGTATAGGCAGTTGAAACAAACACAACACATATGGTGCTGGGCCATCAGCAAAGGTGAAATGAGGAAAGAGTTGAGGAGCGCGATATGTATACCCCAGAAGAGAGGAGGGAGAGTGGAGGTTAGATGGAGATCTTCAAGCACCAAAAATGAATAAATAAGGCACAGGAGGGCAGCATCTGTCAGTAAACCAGATGTTGTAGAGCAAGAGTGCATGAAATGACACTAGAGGATAGTAGAGTAAGTAGCAATGTAAGAAACTACATGTTCATGGAAAGGGTGATTGAGGCATACAAAGTACTCCCAGCAGAGTTGGTGGGAGCCAAGTCATTGATGAGCATTCAAAACTGCAATGGATAGACATAGGTGGTTCACTGATATTGAAAATAGGGGGTAAAACCACTCATAAAGTAGGATCACAGGCATTGTTACTTTAGTGAGTATGGGGAAAAGGTACACTGCATGGGCCTATGTGTCCTTACGTGCCCTCAAAGTCTATGTTTGCATGTTTGTGTGTTGGTGCCAGGGCATATAGTTGGCCATGCTGTTACTTGAAAATTATGACTTTCAAATTCAATGGCATATAAGGACAACCAGATGCATACAGTATGCCATTTTTTTCCTAAACGTATCGACAAATACCGCAGATCCAGTTTTAATCTACTGGATCAGTTACTATTTAGAAATGCTGCAGTTCCCCTTTGCCTGTCCCCTGCAGATTGGAATCACGTTAATGAATTTGCCTTGAACATCTGTGGTGGGAGCTTGTTATATGACTCCACCACCCTTACCGTGCCAAAGTATTTCCTGCCATTTTGTCATAACTATAACCCACTCTTGCCACTCCTCCTTCTGTATCATGGAGTGGTGATATGGAGGTCCTCATGTGTTTCTGGACTCATAAGTAATCATCTATGCTCACAGCTGTCATGCCACAATGTGCAGTTGTAGAATCACCACTGTGCTGCATGTTCATGATACTTGACCCAGTGGCCATGATGGCAGAGGGAGACAAAAGAGAGGGACTCGGCTAACTGGAAGGACACAACGAATCCAAGTGATAGAACACAATAATATGTTTATTGAAACAATAAATATGAACAGACTACATGGAGTAGTGCACCCCTTCAGTATGTGGGCGTGGTGAAAGGCAGAGAAAGACCTGGATGTTGTGGCAGACACAGAAACATGGAAAACAGGAAGCCATGGATGGGAAATGAATATACGTGGGTACCCAGACTACAGCATAGAGAAGGATGGCAAAAAGGGAGAAGTGGTAGTTATCTACATCAGAGAGGGCACCAAAGCAAGTGAGATAAAGGGGAATCAGAGTATGGCAGAGAAAGTCTGGGTCACCCTATAGACAGGAAATGGCAGTACTATCCATAGAGGGATTATCCAGAGACCATCAGCAGAGGGGGAGGAGAAAGATATAGTGCTGGTAGAAAACATAATTTAAATGTCAGAGAAAGGGGAAGTGCTGTTGGCATGGCAAGTAAGTGTGTGAGATGAGAACTGCAACACCTGTGGGTGTTGCAGACACATCCAGGAGCAGGGACACCCT
Source organism: Neoceratodus forsteri (assembly GCA_016271365.2). NCBI lineage: Eukaryota > Metazoa > Chordata > Ceratodontiformes > Ceratodontidae > Neoceratodus > Neoceratodus forsteri. The sequence goes on along the minus strand of CM057449.1, from coordinate 573,580,186 downwards.
TGATGCCCTGCATAGGGCAGTCAGACAGCTACTAGTAAAACCAACCCATAAGTGGGCAGTATTGCACCAGCAGCATGGGTTTGTGTCTGGGAGATCATGGCAGACAAACCTTGTAGACATTTTGTACTGAATGATGAGGTCACTGGACAGGGGCCATGCAGTGGATGCCCTATACCTGCAATTCAGTAAGGTGTTTGACCCCATGCCCCACTGAAGGCTGAAAAACAACTTAAATAGCATGGGAGCAGAGAGGAAACTGGTCGGGTGGATAAAGAGCTGGTTGCAGGGCAGAAAGCAGAGGGTGGTAGTAGGCGGCAAACTATCAGCAACCAGGGCGATACCCAGTGGGGTCCCACAGGGGTCGGTGCTAGGACCAGTGCTATTTAACATATTTATAGTAGACATATCATATGGGATAAGGAGCAAGATCAGACTCTTTGCAGATGACATTAACATCTGCACAGAGGTGGACAGTAAAGAAGGAGGTAAGGTACTACAAGATGATATGACAATACATTTATATGCTGGTTAGCCAAATGGCAGCCTGGGTACAATGCCAAAAAATTTAAGGTTTTACACTCGGGAGCAAAACACCCAAAGAACAGATACTGGTTGGAGGGAGTGCAGTTTGACACTTCTGAGGAGGAAAAAAATCTGTGAGTACTGGTGATGGAGGACATGAAACACTCGGCACAGTGCAGGATGGCACCTGCAAATGCAAACAGAATGCTGGGATGCATCACCAGGGAAATCACCTCTAGGTTAGAGGAAGTCATATTGCCTCTGTCCAGGTCCCTGGTGAGGCCACACTTGGGAGTACAGTGTGCAGTTTTGTTGCCCCTACCTGAAAAAGAACATAAATCTATTGGAGGGGGTCCAGTATAGAGTGACTAAGATGATCCTGGGGATGGAGGACAAGACATATGAGGAGAGATTGAGTGAGCTCAACATGTATACCCTAGAGGCTAGAAGGGGGAGAGAAGACATGAGGGAGACTTTCAAGTGCCTGAAGGACATAAACAGAGCTATCCCAGATGGCTTGTTTAAGTTAAAAGGTGGGAGGGACACTAGAGAACACAGCCTGAAATTGGAGGGGGAAAGGTTCAGAAGAGAGATGAGGAGGTACTATTTCACAGAAATGGTGGCGACTGGTTGGAATGCGCTGCCAGAGGAAGTAGTAGCAATGTGGACAGTGGTCAGTTTCATGAGAGGGTGGGATAGGGCCAAAGGGAGGGTCAAAACTCAGGGGAGGGTGGGGAAAGAGGAGTTGGTAGTGGGAGGCACTAGGTTACAGGGGGAGCAAGGGGAAGGGGACAGCTGCAATTTAACTAAACAGTGTTCTGCACTCTCAAGCAGACTACATAAACTGGCCTGTATCTGCAGGCAGTTTTGTATGTTCGTAGTACTCTTTAATGACTTCTGAAGTGACAATAAAGGGGGAATGGAAGGAAATGCATGCTTGAATAATATCTACAATAGGGGCGACAGTCACAGGGGGGTGGATACAAAGAGACTTAGTCAAGTTGGAGGATTGGTCAGGACTGTGACAGCTCTCAGTCATCGCAATCAAGTGCAAACCCTTCAGACAGAGCACAAAAAAAAAACAGGGCACAAATACATTATATTGGGGGGGGGGGGGTAAGAGGGGATATGAAGAACCAAACTGGGAATGGACCTGGGTGTGGTCATAACACATGGACCTGAAGTTAACCAAACAATGTGAGAAGGCAGTAAGGAAAGTCACTTGGATGCTGGTCTGCCTAGGAAGAGGTATCAGCAATACAAATCAGGAGATGGTGATGACACTGTACAGACACTTGGTGAGACCTCATGTGCAATATTTGCAATATTATGTGCAGTTATGGAGCCCAAATATCTGGAAGGACATGGAAAGAGAATGGGCAATCCATAGTAGGGCCATGAAAATGGTATGGGTAGTTCACCAGGAACCATATGAGGAGAGACTTAGGGCTGTCAATATGTATACACTGGGGGAAAAAGAGGAAGGGGGTAATATTACAGAAACTTTCAAATGCTTCAGTGGGATTTACACAGATCGGGAGGGCAGCAAGTTTCAGAAAAGAACATGAGTAAGAACGAGGGGTCACAACACGAGGCTGGAGGGGGAGCTGAGGGGCAAAGTGAGGTACTGTTTTTACCCAGAAAGGGTGGTCGATGCATGGAACAGACTCAGTAATGATGTCGTGGGGGCAAAACCAGTAAGTTAATTCAAGAATGTTTGGTACAAACAGAAGGCAACCGTAGTGGTAGGAAGGAGAATACAAGCTACAGATCCTATAGGCTCTCTAGTTCATACAACAGATAAAGAAATGGGCTGACTAGGTAGGCTGAGCAGTCCTGATCTGACTTCAAATTCTTTGTTTCCATGGACAGAAAAAATGTGTATTGATGACTACATGTTACAGTTGCAAAGTCAGCCACATTCAGTATGCATTTTCACTGGCCATGTAACAAGTGGATTAACGAAAGAGACAGCGTGGTTTGCTGGGGAAATCAGTCCACAGCTCGGTGCTTCTTGATAGTCAAACTGCGGCCTCATGCAACAACCCCACTTCCCCCACGATTAATGGCCTATAAAACTACACAGTATCGTGACTTAATCCTTACGCATATAGGTGTACACACACAAGGTGGCTTGCATGGGGAAGGCAAGGGAATGCATGACAGCAATCTCCTTGCAATGGAATTACAGAGCAGACAAACACCGTGCAACTACTTTCAGAAACAAGAAGTGTATGGCATCTGAAAATGAGCAAGAGGGGCAGATCACCATGACAGTGTCATCAATGGTGTCTGATTACCTTCTCATGGCCAGAACATAAGTAGAGAAGGTGAGCACAGCAATGACAGCAGAAACAGCGTGACTACAAAAAGGCACTAGCAGCATGCCAGTTAGGGGGCACGACTGCATGTGGTGCTGAAACATTAACCAAAGCTGTCTGTATTGAGTAGAGAGGCCATGACTGGACTAGATCATAAAGCAGAAGAACTGGGGGACAAGCTGTAATTAGTAGGAAAAGGATGCTGTCATTGACTTACAGGTGCCTGAATGGTGGGGGCAGGGAATGCTGTAAATGAAAGAACCACAGACAGAGCAAATTTATACACCATCAAGAGTGGGGGGGGGGGCAGATGAATGTCCTGCAGCACATACATTGTTTCATGCCATACAGATGTCATATTATTACTTTGCAACCAATCCCAGGCAAGACAGTAAGACAATACCCAAGCCCAGCTAGCAATATATTTGTCAAACAGAAGGACTGCTACGGCAAGGGGCAGGGAACACATTGCCATTCGGTAACCACACTTCCCTTGGATAGCGCACATAAGCACAGACAGCCTTGTACAGGGGAGCCATCTCATGCCTAGGGACACAGCAAGGAGGGTAACCGGTCTTAATTGCTGTTTGATGGGTATGTTGAGGGACAGCAGAGCAGGACTAAACTGTACCAGGGATGGGACTACATGACAGCCCTGACAAAAGCAAACACACCCACATTGCATTTGGCTGAGTAATGTAACTATGTTTTTTTTCCCTTTTAAACACGTATTGTGAAGTGGATGCAAACAGCATTACAGAATTTCATTATGTCACTGACTTTACTTGACAGATGTAATGCAGGACATATTTATAATTGCCTTTATAAAAGTAATCAGAGGCAGTGAAATGGTAAAAAATAAATGACATTATGTTTTTTAGGCTCAAAACTATCTATATCATGGTCAGAATGCTGCAATGCCTGTAGCCACTGACATTTTAAATATGGATCTCAGGGGACACGATGAAAGCTTAAGGATGGTGAGCCTTTGTCTTACCAGAAGTCTTGGCACACCCTCTAGCCACACATGAAGGCATTGCTTGCAAAGAAGGTGGAAACAGCCCTGAGAAAAACAAAATATGAAAAACAACTGCTGGACAAACAAAAGAAATCACTGAAAAAAAAAAAGATGTTTGTAAAGCCATGCACAGAAGGGAGTAGTAGGTGATGCATATGTAAGCTGTAGACTGCAGTCCAATGCCGGGAGATTTGACAGGTCATGCACAGTACTATGTGCCCGATACAGGGGAGCAGGGGCATAGACAGCAGCGTGCACAGCCACACACACACACACACACACAGACACGCTGAGCAAGAGCAGGAAGTAAAATGGTGAACATGCTCTGCTCAGTGTTCTGGTGCATCTGCTGCAGTGAAATGCCACATCCCAGCCCTGGACTCCTGGCTACATCATGATGGAGACCTATAGGAAAAAAAAGGAAAGAAAGATTAGTGAGAGTGAAGCAATTGACTTGCCAAACTACAAATCAGATGTCAGTTTATCTGCAGTGGTAACAAACATAGAAACATAGAAAGATAGACATTGACGGCAGATAAGGACCACTTGGCCCACCTAGTCTGCCTATTTCCCTACCTAGAGGATAAGCTGCAGATCCTATTTAACCAACAGCCTATTTCTTCCTACCCCCCACAAAAATTGCCTTATGTCCGTCCCATGCATTCTTGAATTCTCCCACAGTTTTAGACCCCACAACTTCCTCAGGAAGGCTGTTCCATGCGTCCACCACCCTCTCTGTGAAAAAATACTTCCTCATATTGCTCCTGAGCCATCCCCCCTCTATGTTCAAATTGTGTCTCCTTGTTCATGCACATCTCTTTTTCTGAAATATGCTACCCTCTTGGGCTTTGTTGATTCCACTGAGGTACTTAAACATTTCTATCGTGTCCCCACTCTCCCTCCTTTCCTCAAGGGTTTACATATTAAGCTCCTTTAGCCTCTCCTCGTATGGCTTCTCTTGCAGACCCTGCACCATTTTAGTTGCCCTATGATTGATAGCTTCCCTTTAAGTAAAATAAACATACAGTACATAAGATTAGAGCTACATATACACTGAGAATGAGACCATAAGATATTTAATGTGCCATTGAACATACAATGGACAGCTAAATAATATGTAGCAAAGGTCTTTGTTGTGGCCTTTTTAACAATAACATTCTATGTCAGATTCTATGTTCTCTGTTCCTTTATTTACTTCCCAACTTAATACTGCTGCTTTTGAAACAGAAAGAGAACTGAGTAGGCACCATAAAACAGCAGGGAGGATGCACTGCCTAACCACCATTTTAAGGGTGTTTGAACCTTTATCACTGTTTGTGATGTGAAATACAAATACAGAAAAGATGTATCTGTGGCCCACATTAATGTGGGTTTAGGAAGTGCATAAGAAATATCACCTGACTATATTTATTTTAAAGTCATAGAGTCATGATTTTGTTTATACATTAAGTGTCAAGCAATTATATTACACAGCTCTTATATTTTATCTTAGCAGAAATAAGATCAATAATATTGAAGATTTGATTATAGTGTAGTTTAGTGCAAAGGATCAAATGAGCCCCCCAGAGATACTGTACTTATATTTTAAATCGACATCTGCTGGCCGGGTGGTGCTGAGGGTTGAGGTGCTGGACGCCACACCTCGTCCATGCCAGGGACCCAGGTTCAGGAGCGGACACGAGCAGCCGGGGGTCAGCAGGAGCAGAGAGGGATTGAGCATCTGTGGGACTGCTCTCTCTCTCTCTCTCTCTCCGGGGAGGGGGTCTTCAAGTTACTGGTGCACTTGTGGCCCCTAGCAGAGGCTGGGGGAAGGCGCACTGGCACTGAGCTTGGAGGGGTGAGTTGGGGCACGATGCTGGGTGGGAGCGCATGTGGACGCATGCACACCCCCACTTGTCATCATTGCACGCCCCACCCGCACTGCCACAGAAAAGGGAAAACATGGTGGAACAGTCGCGGTGGCTTGATGGCCGTCTATGTGATGCCTGGTCAGGGGGCATCGCTGCATTGCTGGATCCTGGTTTAGTCATACAGTGAAGGGGGATTCTCCACCGCCAGACCACGGGGGGCAAGTCATGGGGGTTATTGGCAGAGGGGGCTCCACTGGGCCAGGAGAGGACTGGATGGTGGCCAGAGGAACAGGATGCTTGGACAAGTGAGGCAGACCGGGAAGCCAAGGTAAAAAGGACTATCTAAAAAAAGAATAAAAAATAAACATCTGCTTCACACAAGTAGGAATAGGTAAGAGGCAAGAAACTATAGACTGGTAAACCTGACTTCTGGGGTGGGAAAAGTTATGGAAACACCACTAAAATAAAGGATTGTGGAATACCTTGTGGCCAGTGGATTTCAGGATCCGAGGTAGCATGGGTTCACAGGGGGGAGATCTTGTAAGACAAATCTGAGTGATTTCATCAACTGGGTGACCAGGGGAAATGGCTCAGGGAGGGGTGGTGGATGTGGTCTACTTTGATTTCAGTAAGACCTTCAACACTGTTCCACATGGATGACTGGTAAACAAGATGAGCAGCTTGGGAGTGGGTACAAAGTTGGCTAAATAACAGAAGCCAGAGGGCAGTGGTAAATGTGGTTCACTCAGAAGAAGGCACAGTAACCAGCAGGGTGCCACAGAGGTCAGTTCTGGGACCAGACATCTTCAATATTTTCATCAGTGACATCACAGAAGGGCTGGAAGGAAAAGTATGCCTGTTTGCGGATAACACAAAAATCTGCAACAGAGTGGACACACCTTTGGGGTGGTAGAAAACATGAGGGTGGACCCGAAATGGCTGGAAGAATGGTCAAGGGTATGGCAACTAGTCTTCAATGCCAACAAATGCAAAATTATGCACATGGGACTCAGGAATCCTGGGGCAGCATACCAACTGGGGGAAAGGAAGTGACAACAACAAAGCAGGAAAGGGACCTGGGGTCATCATACCTGATGACCTGAAGGTAGCAAAGCAGTGTGATAAGTCAGTAGGAAAGGCTAGCAGAATGTTGGGGTGCATAGGGAGGGGTATCACCAGCAGAAACAGGGATGTGGTGTTACCCCTGTATAGATCAATGGTGAGGCCCCAACTGGAGTACTGTGCCCAGTTTTGGAAGCCCCATCTCGGGAAGGACATAGACTGGGTGGAGGCAGTACAGAAGAGGGCAACCAAAATGGTGCACGGCTTGCATTAGAAGCCCTACAAGGAAAGACTCAAGGAACTAAATTTGTACTCTCTAGTGGATAGAAGGGAGAGGGGAGACATGACAGAAACATTCAAATACCTCAAGAGCATTAATAAGGCACAAGAGGGTAGCATTTTACATAGAAAGAGATGCTCAAGAACAAGGGGACATGATACGAAGCTGGACGTGGGGAGGTTCAGAAGGAATTTGAGGAAATAGTTTGTCACAGAAAGGGTGGTGGACATCTGGAAGAAACTAACAGCAGAGGTGATGGGTACCAAAATGGAAGCAGGATTAAAGTATGCATGGGATAGACACAAGGAAACCTTAGTAACAGGGCTGGGAGGAGGTATGGCTGGAGATTGAGTAGGGTATGCGGTAACGCAGTAGGTAGAGTACTTTAGGGCAGACTAGGTGGGCCAAGGGGTCCTAATCTGCCGATAACTTCTATGTTTCGGTGTTTCTATGTAACAGAATAAAATCATTTATGAATGATACAAACCACTCATAATTCAGAAGAGAAAGTATTGTAATATATACTGAAGAAACACTATTAGTTTTGTGATTTTCACACAGATTGCATTATTAGTCACAAGCAGTACTGTGTCTTAAGTATCTCCCAGTGGTTTAGGATTCAGATTTATTCTACAGCCTAAAATCACTTTAAGAACACTATCTATACTGTGAATTTATCCAAATTAGTACAGTATTCTATTTATGCATATATATCTGTTTATGTTGACAGAAATAATGACAATATTTGGCCACAATCTCTGAAGAAGGGTTGCTGTCCCAAAGCTTTTGAAGTTGAATGAAATATAAGAGGCATTTGGAGAACACCTCCTCAGAGCAAACCTTAACCCAGTGTAAAGTTCAGCAGTGGTTTGTGCTTTACTTGTTTTCACTACTGATTTACTGCTTAAATTGACTGGGTTGGATTTACAGGCACCCAGACCAGACCAAGGCAGAGGGAAGATTCCAAATAGAGGAAACAATGAAAGCTGGAGGTATGGGAAGTGTGATCCTAACAGGTGACCTAAACATGCTGAACGCTGACTGGGACATAGCCAGAGCTATGAAAGTCAGGTGTTGGGGTATACAATTCAGGACTGCTTCCTAGTGCAGCATGCAAGGGAGCACCCTTGGGATGTAGCCACATTAGATCTGGTGCTCTCAAATCAGAATGCTATAGAGAAGGTGTAGGTTGAGGGCCCCTTGGGAACAATGATCACAACACTCTGTGGTTTAGCATACTGCTCAGGGCTCAGCATCCCAGAACCAAGACGCTCATACTAGATTTTAGGAAACTTGAACTTAGGAAGTATTACAAAAACCATACAGGTTCAGTTTGAAGGAGTGAGTAATCTGGGCAGGACAAAGTGGAAGGCTATTTAACTGCAGTTTTAGAAATGTCCGAATACTGTTTGATACTAGTGGGTAAATCCACAAAGTACAGAAAGCCTATCTGGTTCTCCAGTTAGGTCAGTGAAACAGTGGCAGTAATGAGGGCAGCCTTTAAAAAAGTATAAATAGAAGCAGACAGCATTGAGTTGATAAGCTTACTGTACAGGACAAGGATAGACTGAGGGCAGGCAGCAATTAGGAGGACCACAATCAAGGAAAAACATTTAATTGGGGATCAAGGAAAATAATAAAGCCTTCTTTAGATATATTATGGAAAGCAGAATGACAAATAAGGGCATATAAAGGCAAAGGAGGTGAGATGTGTGGGTGGATAAAGATTCTGGAAAAATAAATTTACTGAAAGAACACTACCTCTGTGTTCATAATAGAGGAGGGGGCTCACTTCCAGAGTGCACCACAAACAAAAAGAGGGCTAATACAGATGGTAGAAACCGGGCTTATTACAGCTGACAGAGTACTTCAAGAACTAAGGAGACTAAAGGTAAAGAAGGGGCCTTGGCCAGATGGGCGCCACACCAAGGTGCTGTGAGGTTGGGTTGGAATTGGCAGGGCCTGTGGCAGATCAGTTTAATTGTTCTCTGGCATGAGGAGTGGACTGGGGGACAGGAGAGTGGCAGATATATTCCCTCTTCACAATGGTGGGGACATAAGGGAGCCAGCTACTACAAGCTGGTACAGAATATATGGCAGAGTTAGCAAGAATGCAACACAGTAACTTGCAGTAAATGACATGTTACTAACCACTGCATGACAAAAGAGCTTTATTGTGATTAAAGGCACTGTTCACTGCAGTATACTGCAGCATTTTACAGTAATGCTGTGAGGTACTGCACTGCAGCCTGGCTGATACCGCTATATAGACTCTATAATGGGGAAGCTGCTAGAGACTATAGGATGGTAGATTTCTTGAGAAGAATTAACTACAAGACATGATGTAGCATGGCTTACAGAATTGGAACCAATTGCGGTACCACCTTACATTAGCTTACATTCATTCCAATTACTTTAATAGGCTTTAGTCTTGATGAACTGAGCAGAACCTGACCTACTTTTTAATTGTATTGATTTTTTTTTTATTATTATTCTTTTGGTAACCAGGTAAGGCCCACTAGGCACAAGTGCCTGTTTTGAGGGGTGACCCAGGAGCACTGGGGTGGTTAAGTGACTTGCTTAGGGTTACACAGTATGCAAGTGGAGGTTGTGGGACTCAAACTCAGGTCTGCTGAATGTATCAAGTTCATTCACAGCTCTTTACTCTAACCTCTAGGCTATACTGCCAGACCACTTTTTATAGTGCTTAATATAAAAGTATCACGTTTGGGAAATAATGCTGTATCTTTAATTTAGGGGGGATGTTGGACCCCGCAAAACATAGTGAGACTATTATTGCAGTAAAATAATGAATTAGACAGTATATGGCAGGGTAGATATGGAGGAAGAAGTAAAGGAAATGAAGATAGACCTAAATAGGATGGAAAATGATCCAGAGTCTGGCAGCTCAAATTCATTGTAGAAAGAGGCAGTTATGCATATTAGTGAAAAAAAAACAAGCATTTGTCAATGCCAAATGTTTCCTTGCATGGTGTATGTGGCAGGGCTGTACTATGTTAGTTGAATAACAACTTAAGGTTACAAAAGGAGTTTGGCACTTAATCACATGCTGTGTGAATAGTAATGGAGTGCTGTAAGCTTTCTACAGCCTGTCAACAGTATTGAATTTATTGAAAGACTGCACATTTGCGATACCTCCTTTTTATGTTGGCTCACGCATGCACAGTCAACATATTGTGGTAGTAGCAGATTTGGAGGTTTGGTCGCTGTTGGACGAATGCAGGGCATGCATCAGTAGGTGGGTCCCTCATTCCCCAATAAGCCTGCATGCTGGCACCACACCATGAATACATAATGTGACAAGCACATCTAAGGAAAGGTCTGCTGCAATGTGAGCAAAGCTCATCATACGGAGCGGCACCTCCCAACCTGCTTTCCCTGGTGAAAAAAAAATTTAACATGGCAGCACACTGCCTGCCATAATGCCAACTTCGGGGGTGCCCGGTCCCTCTGTCGGCATGCCCTGATGCAATGTATGTGCCGATGGGGGAGCCCATTCCCCATCAGCATAATGCACCCTCCATTTGTTATGTGCCAAAGGGGGTGGCCAATCCCCCTCAGTTCTTCCCCCCTGCTTTCATTGTATGCCGACGGAGGTGCCCAATCCCCCGTCGGCTACAGCATCCCCCCCAAAACACTTAGCTGGCATGCTGGGAGCCCACCCCAGTGTGCCAAATCATCTGAAAAATAAAAACCATCCTGCAATGTTTTTTTTTTTAATCCTGTGAAGGAAGAAAATGGTCCCTCGTGGTCTCCCTGCCCCCTTCCACAACCTGCGCCCACCTTCTGTGCACCCTATCTCCCCACACCCCCCTCACCCCATACTTACCTCTGGAGTCCAGCACGATGATCTTTGGTTGATCGGGAACACGTCTGCACTCTCCAAAGCCAACCACGAACTGAAGAAATGCCAGTAAGCTGTATAATAGCATAAATAGTTTTTTTTTTAATTTGGTGCATATCTCAGGCATTTGTTTGGAATCTTTGCACCAAAGTTTTAACATGGGGTTATTGGGATCCCTCCTCATGAATTCAGTCACTGTCATGGTGTTATTCGGTCTCGAAAGATGATTTTGTGGTCACAGCACGGAATCACCTTTCAGGACCGAGTAATGAAACAACAGTGCCACTGTTCATGGGGGGGCTCTCAAAAAGCCTATGTTGCAAATTTGGTGAAGAAAATCAAAAGAAATGGCTGTTTTACGAATGTGCATTGCACTGTTTCCACGCACTCTCGTAACTTTGTGAATTTGTAATATTTTCACTCCAGATTTTCAAAATGGCATTTTTCCACCGCTCCTGATGAACAGTACAGATGTCATTTTACATACCCTGGCCAAAATGTGTTCTCGCACGTCCAGAGCAGAATAACATGGTCACTGTGTGAAATCATTTCTCAGGACAGTTTGAGAAAATGGTGGTGACACTGTTCATGAGCAGAGGTCCTAAAATGCCTATGCTGAAAATTTGGTGCCAAAAGTCCATAAAATGACTGTGTTACTAGCATGCGATGTGCAGTTTCCACGCACCCTTGTAACTTAGCAAGTTTCCAATATTTTCATGCCAGATTTTCAACAGTACAGCTGTCATTTTTCACAGTCTGCCCAAAATGTGTTTCTGCAGCTGTGGCACACAATGGCGTGGTCGCTGTGGGAAATCAACTTTTGGGACAGATTAACAAAATCACAGTGCCACTGTTCATGGGGGAAGGTTCCAAAATACCTATGTTGAAAATGTGGCTTTAAAACTCCCCAAAATAATTGGGTTATGGACGTGTGTTGTGCAGTTTCTATGCATGCTCATGACTTCACCAATTTTTCATATTTTCACTCCAGATTTTCAGTGTTGTCATGTTTTTATGCCTCCTCATGAACAATACAGTTGTAATTTTCCACATCCTGCCCAAAATGTGTTTTCATCGCTGTGTCGCTAAATGGCATAGCCACTGTGCAAAACCACCATTCAGCTAACAAACTAACTGATAGTGCCGCTCTTCATGAGGTGGGGTCACAAAAAGCCCATGTTGAAAATCTGGAGTGAAAATACCAACACACGCCTATGGTGTTGGGTTTCCAACTGTAGCATCCCACCCTGTAGAGACTCACAGGGGTCAGGGGTGTGACTTGGGATCATCGGCTGTAATGCTCATGCCATTCCACCCCCAACCCCACCCTGCAGCCAGTGACAGGCATCATGGTGTGCCTTGCAGTGTTCGGCCACAAAGTTCACCCCATTCTCCTATACTGCACCCACCTCAGCATATTTCCTTATGCAATGGAGTAAGTATAACACCCAAAGACCCCAAAGCACACCACAACACTTGTCAGTGTCTACAGTGTAGGGTGAGGTAAAATGGCATGAGAGTTATAGCTGATGACCCAAAGGCACACCCCAGTGTCTGTCAGTCTCTGCAGGGTATGGATGGGGTTGGCGTCACTTAAGTACTTCACTGCCATTCCTATTATGCGTCTCTAGCTCCTGCACTACCAATGCCAATGCCAACGAGACAACATTCAGCATTGACAAATGCTTGTTTTATCTGTGACATGCCGAGCATTGCATAGTGATCCAATTCACAAATCTACAGCAGTAAGTGGCAGTTTCAAAACGTGGTGAAAAAACTATAAAAACAAACTGAAACATTATAGTGAGACATGCAATTTCAGAAACAAATGTAACCATCAGTCTATATCAGAGAGACAAACTGTATTTATACACATCTTACATGATTACCGTTATGGCTGATCCAGTTGATCGTGACAGTAAACAAATGGCTTAGTGGATGTTGGGAGTCAGAAAATTGATACAGGTAACTAATGGAATTCAAAAATATAAGTATAGCCTAAGGCACAAATCATACGAGCTGGTCACTAACATCGGTAAATCAGCATGACAACATGATGATTCAAATGAGCCTGTTTCGTCATGACAGAAATAACAGTACACGGATGTAACATTCACTGAGAAAAAGTCAGGCGCAGTATTGAAGAAAATACGAGTACACAGATTTCCTGACATAACAAGCAAAACACTGAAAAATAAGCACTAATCTATAAAAAACACACAAACAAATCCCTGTTCCCAGTCTTTAATATAAATGAACCTGGAGGAAGAAAACTGTTTCCCATTACCTTGAAGTTACTTGGATGTTGCCGCCCAGCATTATGCAAATGAAAGAACTGAAGTGTTTTCATTGGAGCGCTTCATTTCTTTCCACTACAGAACATTTCCAGCTGTGAAACTCTGAACTAGTATCATGGTCTGGTTGCATGCTCATTGGTCTTTTAGGGACGAGCCCACTGTAGATTACTCTGCATTGGACTCATCCCTGAAATACGCCTGAAATGTCATTCTACCGCAAGATGTTACTAGCGCATACACAAGGAAACATACAAAAGTAACAAAAAGTAAGACAGTGCAAGTGTTTTGAGTTTAGGGTCCTTGAGAGGGTGGGGCTAGCTGGGGATAATTCCAGGGACCCAGTGCCAAGAGGGGCCCAGGCTTCCCGCATACTGTTACTTTCATCAGCATCTGCAAATACATATAAACTTCTTGGAAAATGGTTATGTGTTACGACTGAGAGGGCTTTGTAGCCTGTATTAGTAATTCATGTAACTTTAGCTGAATAACAATTCTGAAATTTTTTCTTTCACACTCGACCTTCATTTTATTTTGTACCTTGAGTTAGGGACTGATAGGAGCACAGTTTATTGTAGGACTACTGTACTACAATACCCACATTGTAATTTTATTCACCAGTACTGTATTATTTTTTTGTCTTGCAAAGAGGTGAAATCTGTAGCCTACAATCATCATGCAAAGTGGCTACATAAGGGTTTGTCCTGCTAACCCTTGGCATCTGGAGAGAAATAACTTGGTGTGTGTGTTTGGGCACATGCACAGCATTTAGGGGGTGTAGTATACAGCCAGCTTTCCAATGTGGGGGTCTGTGGACTCACAGTTCTTTGAGTAACAAACCAAAAAACTCAATTTCCCAGCATGCATGGCTGTGCGGTTGAGTGGCAAGGCTGTCAAGACAGATATTTATCACCTGGCTGCTTCCAAGAGATGCTTCTGCTGTTGCTGTTGCTGTTGCTGCTGCTGCTGCTGCTGCTGCTGACTGAGGCAGAGTTGTGCGGGCAGCAGCAGGGTTTGACTGCAGCAAATGGATATGTGGAATATCAACTGATTGCCTCTCACCCTGCATGACTTGCTACTGGCTTGATGGGGCGACAGTTGTGCTAGTCAGCAGATTACTTTAGAATAAGAGCTGATTTTGTGTATGGTGTGGACAGCCCGGCATGTTGAGAAAAGGCAAATGTGAGGTGCGCTAGATTTTATTTGGTGCTTCATAAATATCTAAGCAATAAGGTATGTATGAGGGTTATGTTAATGGTCTGTTAATCACACGCTGGGTGTGTAACCACATGCCCCCAGGATGTGATTAACTGGCTAATAACATAACCCTCATACATACCTTATGTGTGCCTAGTGGTCTCCTAGGAGACAGTGAAATTTTAATGAAGCTTATCTAGTAGCAATCGGTGCCTTAAAGGAGATAGGAAAAGAAAACACCATATTTATATGTAATGTGATGTCTATGACGCTTAGGTCTGCTACATATTGTACAATAAACAACTTTGTGGCAAAACTATGTGTGCTTTGTCATCTCTGCTATAAGCGCCAGTGTCCATGTTTATGATTCAGTAAGCCCGTGACCAAAGTTCTCCTCTGACATTGATAATTCCGAATCTTGTCAGTGTTCCCACACCAAAAGAGTAATGGCAGTTGAAATCTTGTCAGTGGGGAAATTAGAGCATCATCAGAAAGTGACTGATGTGGTGGGTTGTACTGTTTCATCCTATGACTTGAGTGGTCATGTACAACTGTATAGTATATGTCTGAGCATTTTTTTCCTGTCAGATCCCCCCCTCACACACACACACAGCCCCAACAACAACAGTTAACTATGACAGTAAGATTTTCTGCCATATATGGAACTGTACAGTATATTTTTTAAGCCTGCTGCTGCTTTTAGTTTTATTTTTCTCAAATGCTATTACATTTTTTGAATACTCGACACTGTCAGGTCTTTCTGCCAGCTGCAGCAATCTGCTGCTACTATAAAGGGAATAGCAGCATGTCCCCATGGAGGGGGTTGGGAGAAGTGGCTTGAATTTGCTCCCTTAATATTGCGTAGTCTTGTGTTGTTTGCCCGCTACCTCTAACCTTCATTTATATGAAGCTTTATTTACCGGCTCAGCAGCACAAGCAGCCTCCAAATCACTGTAATTCTTTTTTTGTTTGTTTTGTTATTTCGAGGGTGTGGGCTGGCATCCACTTGTGTTTGAACTCCACCGGCCTTCTCCTGAACTGCATCTGGGGTGGGGAAATACAGGAAAAATGTACAGACACTCAGTAGTGCCCATTTTACCTGGGCTGAGTCACAAGCGCTACTGTGGATCTAGTTGCCACAATATCGTCTGTTGGATGCATTTTATTTTAGTGTGGAGATCCCTTTTGACACCTGAGTCTGTTTTTTTTTTCACATTTAACAGGTAGCTGCTGTTGCTTAGCAACAGCGAGTTGGACTCGTATGCCAAACTTGAGATTTCTAGTGTGGATCTCCTTACTCAAATACAGCCGATTTAAGTGAGAGTCATTAGTCGAAGCCACATCTCTTGCTATAACTATTGTATTTGAGTATGGAGTTCTCTTTCACAGCCCATCAAGTCTGCCATGATTGCAGCATTGCCACAGTTGCTTGGTGGGTGCCACTCTATTGGCTGGAAATATAGTTTCTGTGGGAATCAGGGTCCTGATTGGTCAGTATGCAGTCATGAATATTAATGACCATAAAATGTGCATATGTAACCCCCTTGTTCCCAGGGGTTACTAGAATCCCACTTAGAACCAGTGGCAGGCAGGGAAAGGCAGCTTGTGAGATGCCAGTTAAATGGGTTTCTCACTGTCTCACTCTGTTCTCAGTTTCAACTGAGCTGGAGTGATGATGTCACAATAGAATTCTCGAAGCAGCATAAGCCACAATGGAATGCTAGCTGCAGGGGTTAGCAGTAGAACATCGGGGAATTTAAGTCAGTCTTCAGGGAGCAGTTTCCAGTGAGACTCGAGAGAGTGGGGAGTGCTGCAGTTGGCAGCCCGTCAGAGCCTAGATCTGATATAGAGCTACCAGAGAAAGAAAGGGTTGTATGTTCTCACCCTAGACAGGAACACAGAAGAGACCAGAATGAAGTGGTAGAAACCATTCCTAGTGATGTTCCAGTGCCCCATCCCCAGAGGGATGAGGGCGAATTCCAGGAATTCAGAGGCAATCCCCTATGCCAGCCTGGACAGAGAGAAGCTGCCTGAGAATTGATTTGTCTGTGAGTGTCTGAGACATTTGTGGGAAGAAGCCCTGGGGCACCTGCCTACCATGGTGAGTTCTACTCTGATATAGAGACAATGTTCACCAAGACAGAGTTTAGAGTAAAAGTGTCTGCCTAATGTGGGGTCAAAGGAAGACTTGCCAAATACAGAATTTTTAGTTTGTGCATGGGTTAGAAGCATCTGCAACAGTGGGGGTCTAGGTTAAAGACATAGTCACTTACAGTATTTTTTAAGTCAGGACACCTCCAGAGATGTAGAATGTTAAATGTGCTAAACATTCAGAGAGATCATGTACAACTAGTAGTTCAAAGAAAGGTGTTGTAACCAAATGAATGGCCGAGTGTAGATTTGGGAGCAAGAGGTGGGAGACCCCCCATCTGGAGTAACCAGGTTTAGCTCTCCGGGTTCAGTTGGGGCACCTATGGTTTTCTTTCAGGTACTTGGCCAGTGTCTGAAGAAAGCAACCAGACGTGGGATTGTGGATTTTCCCTGAGAGCTAGAAAGTGCTCATGGGTGATTTAGGGAGCCACCATCAACCTCCATGCCATATGAAAAAGTGTTCTAGTACTGGCCGGTGTGCCATGTCAAGGAATAGAAGAGAAGTGTACCAGTTTGGGCTGTGTGTGCCCAGATCTGTTCAGAACTTGAGGGTTCGTAGTGAAGAAGTGTGCTCTGTACCTCAGTAATCTGCATTACCAGTGAGTGTAGCCCCGTGGGGGTCCATCTTTGCTTTGTTATTCTCTGTGTTATATGAATAAAAGTCACACTCTAGAATCCCAGTCCTGGTTTGGACTTTTCAGTCATTGCTTCCTGTGCCTGGATTTACTTGGGTGCCCCTGTCCAGAAGCACAAACCTAGCACAATGCTGAGTAACCGCTTTCTCCCAAGGACCCAGGTTCATGGCCATGCTAAATGGTCCCCCCAGGTGTGAGCCATGTAGTTGCCACACTGGGTTTGCCTGTCTGAAGGATGGCAGCCTCAGTAGTAGAAGTAATGGGTCCACAGTTTCAGCAAAAGATAATTTGTAGTGACTACCCCCACCCCTGTCGGTGGTGCCTAGATGTGAGAGGAGCAGCCCTGCTGACAGAGAAAAAACGGGGGCCGGTGGGGGGAGGTTACAAAATGGAGGCACCACTGAGGATTTGTTTAAATTTTGAGAGAAAACACCAGAAAGGTTTGCTCAGACTGTGGCTAGCGTTTTATCTGTCTGGCAGTAGGTAGCCCAAAAAATCAGAAGTATTGCCATCCAAATGTGCCTCTGTGTGCCTGCAGTTAATGTGCTGCTGTAATTGTACCACTGGTTTACAAAGGAGCAGAAAAGCCAGATTGTGTATGCCCCTTGTCCTGCATCAGATGTAACATTTGCCAGCTTTTAAATTTCAAACTGTGACAAGAATAAGTATGGAAAACTGTGGGAAACAAAGAGAGATTTGTGCCCTAGAAGTTTAAAGTGCTTGCTGTGTGGACTGGGGGAGTCACTGAGGAAAATGCCATGAAAAATGGTTAAAATGGTGCTCCCGCCAAGGAGTCACAGTTGAAGAGAAAAAAAAAGTTGTTCTGCAGTTTAAATTTTGCTTGCTCAATGATCGCTGTGGAGGAGAAGAGCACGAGAAGAGAAAGAGGCTCATTTACATGGCATTGAGTGATTGGTAAGACTGCAATCAGTCCTGCCCCCAAGCCTGCTTCAGAGTGCTGCACAGTGTTCAAGAGGGACAGCTTGAGTGGTGTGCAAGCTGGCTTGCCAGAAGAAGCATCACAGTGACTGAAAACATTGCAAAAGTAATAAAATCAGACTTTTCTGTTTAAAATCGGGCTCAACACACATTTTGATTGACTGGGGAGAAAGCGTGGTGTTCCAAGAGACAATCAGCAGGACTGCCAGCAAGCTTCAATCCAGAGGCCTCCAGGATCGGCTGTAGGGCAAAATTTCCATCACAAATCCAGCTACTGATTCAGTGAGTACCATCCAGAGAAACAGCTCAAACTGTGTGTGATTTTTTTCCAAAGCCAGTTGAATCTGTGTGTACACAGTCTGATCATTTTTGCCAAGAAGGACTGTGTAAAGTGAATCAACCTAGCAAGAATTCTGAGCATTAGACTGTGAGCATAATTATGAGTTCAGCAACAGTGTGATTTTCTAAGCAAAGTGAGAGACTGTGGGTTGTATGAGAGATGCAACAAAACAGGCAATGCTGTGCATGAAATATTGTGACTTTATGGACTTTAAGCAAGAACAAGTGATTTAAAGCGAATGAAAAGTCCTGAAAAAATCATATAGATGTTCTGAGAGAGCAAAACAGTGCATTCTGTGCAGTTTGAGTGAACTTTATCAGTAAAGCATGTAAATCGGATGCACAGTGGTTTGAGTCAGAAACAGAATGTTGATGAGCCAGGAAAGCTGCTGCCGCCATGACAGAGTGGGGTAGTAAAGTAAACACAGCAGCAGGGGAGCCATTTTGTAAGACTTTTTCAACCAAAGTGAGATCTAAGATAACAGTGAACTTTTGTTTTTTCTCTGCAGTCATGGCATCGGGTACATCCCGTTACACGGATCATGCCCAGGCTATGATAGTGAAAGAAGTTAACAAGCTGAAAGACATTGAGAGATGTTACTACGGGGGACATTTGCCTCCTCAAGTGGCGATTCCTGGATATCCAGTTAGACTGTGCATAATGTGCTTAAAGGCTGGAAGGGACATCTTCATGGTTCCTCACTGTTCTGGGTGTCTAGAGAAACATGGCCTAACTAAAGCACCCAAGATTCGCTTTGCTCCTATGTGGACAAAGCTTCAAGATTCTGCAAGTGGCAGCACACAACACCAGGTGGAACCTGTTGGGGGAAGCCCAGTAGAGTGTGGTACAAAGGAAGAGGGTGTGGATCTACAGGCAGAGCAAAGTAGTGCTGATGTCTCCGAGTCTGGGTCACAGAGAAACAGTGTGGAGGGAGCATCAGCAGATCCGTGGAGAGAGAGGCCAAGCCCTAGTCTCATAGGAGAAGATGAGATGAGAGAGACTCTTGAATGGGAGGTGTCAACCTCCGCACCCAGTGAAGAGTGGACAGTCTCAGGAGTGAGGACGACTGCTCACTCCTGGGCTCAGATCCTCAGCAAGGAAGAGGAGGAGAGGGAAACTATGTGGTCTTATGATGAAGGTGCTAGTCCACAGCCTCGGGATCTTGCCTCGTAGGAGCAAAAAGAAGGAGAGATTGATGACTCCATAGCACTGTCCCCACAAGGAGGAGCCAGAGATCCATTTTATGTTGCATTGAGCAGGCGTCACTGGCAGAACCAGTACTGGTCGCCCTCAAACTAGGCCAGAGGTCTTAAGTTGACCAAGTGTGGTAAAGAGGAAAGACTGTTTCATAGGAAGGTGAATGAGATCTATGGGATATCCTTTCCTACCTTTCCTAGGAGAGTCTGGGAGGAGATTGTGAGAAACAGGAAATCCTGGATAGTGGAAGAAGCAATGAAATACGTACATCCAGCTACAAGTCGATTTGTCAAAGATAGAGTAATCAAAGAAAAATTCAAATATTTGAAAGTGGGCAGGACACTGTTCATAGACACTGTACAGATCGTGGATGGAGAGGGCCATGAAGCCTTCTACAATGTGAATTATGAGCTCCCAGACGGGGTAATAATTCTCGCACCTGACCCATTGTTGTACTTCCCCCAATGCAACCAACTTCCTGTGAATGTGCCCATGCCTACCAAGTGGAAAGCAGAGCAGTAGTAGCCAGTGCTGCCATCCAGCTGTTGCCGTACCCATGTTGTTCCGTCAATCTGGTGTTCCAGGATCTAGATGCTTCCAGATTCATCAGCCTTGCAGTGTGCCTTCCAGTTCCATCACCTGGCCTTCCAGATGACATCATCCAGAGAGAACACCAACCCAGCTGTTCCCTGATTCATTGCCTGGGATTTTGGATGATTTCAAACCAGCTGTTCCTTTCCTGTTTCAAGGTTCCATCTCCTAGATGACATTAGCCCAGCAGTTTCCAGATATGCCATCCTGTCATTTCCTGAAGATTTCTTCCCAGCTGTGTCCAAAAAATGCTGCTAGGGAGAGTCTTCAGCTGGAGATCCAGGTGCCGTACCATTTTCATTCTTCAAGGGACTGGTAAGTCCAGACTTTTCTTATCTTATTAACATTGCAATACACATCCTACATCTGGCAGACTATAGACTGTTTGAACTGTCCACAAAGACTCTCCTCTTCGGGATTTGCAGTCCTACAAGAACTGTGCTTCACTGGGCTTTGGCCCAGGAGAGACTTTTTCTTGGACTTGCCTTTGGGCACTGTTGTCACTAGTTAGGACATTTAGGGCATTCTATCTCCAAAAATGTGTATTGTAAATAATGCTAATGTTTTTTTCTACTGATTTCTACTTTTCTAAAAAATATTTTTTGGGATTTTCCAGTGTTTTGATGGTAAGGGTTATGATAGTGTACTGAGTTTGCAGATTAGGAGTGTGTTTTTGTTTTTCCCTTTCAGGTAGTTCCTGACGAAGACAGAAGAGAAGACAAGACGAGGAGTGGAGGGACTCATCAGAGTTCCTCATGTGCTTTAAAGTGTTGTGTTTAAAGTACAGTGTTGTTGTTAACAAGTGTTAACTTTTCCTTCCACAGGTGAAGTTGTGGGGGAGTGTGGGAGTGTAATGCAAAGGTGTAATGTTAGCTCCTTGGTTTGGTTTGCAGGTGTTCAGGGATGGGGGGAGGTTCCCCTGTTTTGGGTAGTTTTGTTTCTGGTCAGATAGGTTTTCCTTAGAGGGTTAGCGGGATAGACAGACTGTGGTTCTGACCGGCCGTAGGGGCCACAGTACTGGTCTATTAGGGCTATGCTCTGGACAGTTCTTCCAGGGTCACTGGATACCATAGTAAGATCGTAGTGTAGGGGCTGATGCATCAGCCAATGGCCTCTGGGCCCTTAGTGTTGTCTGTCTGTGCCTGGCATATGGTAGGAGAGAAGGTAGCGCTACCTCCCCGTAGTCAACATATAGGGTAGGATGGCTTGGAGCTGGGTAAATAATGATGGTGGACAGTCATTTTCCTGGCCAAGGGTGGGTGTAACCCCCTTGTTCCCAGGGGTTACTAGAATCCCACTTAGAACCAGTGGCAGGCAGGGAAAGGCAGCTTGTGAGATGCCAGTTAAATGAGTTTCACACTGTCTCACTCTGTTCTTAGTTTCAGCTGAGCTGGAGTGATGATGTCACAATAGAATTCTCGAAGCAGCATAAGCCACAATGGAATGCTAGCTGCAGGGGTTAGCAGTAGAACATTGGGGAATTCAGGTCAGTCTTCAGGGAACAGTTTCCAGTGATACTAGAGAGACTGAGGAGTGCTGCAGTTGGCAGCCCCTCAGAGCCTAGCTCTGATATAGAGTTACCAGAGAAAGAAGGGGTTGTGTGTTCTCACCCTAGAGAGGAACACAGAAGAGACCAGAATGAAGTGGTAGAGACCATTCCTAGGTTGTTCCAATGCCCCATCCCTGGAGGGATGGGGGGCAATTCCAGGAATTCAGAGGCAATCCCCTGTGCCAGCCTGGACAGAGAGAAGCTGCCTGAGAATCAATTTGGTTGTGAGTACCTGAGACTTTTGTGGGAAGAAGCCCTGGGGCACCTGCCTACCATGGTGAGTTCTACTCTGATATAGAGACAATGTTCACCGAGACAGAGTTTAGAGTAAACGTGTCTGCCTACTGTGGGGTCGAAGGAGACTTGCTAAGTACAGAACTTTTAGTTTGTGCTTGGCTTAGAAGCAACTGCAACAGTGGGGGTCTAGGTTAAAGACATAGCCACTTACAGTACTTTTAAAGTCAGGACACCTCCAGAGATGTAGAATGTTAAATGTGCTAAACATTTTGAGAGAGCATCTACGACCAGTGGTTCAAAGAAAGGTGTTGTAACCAAATGAATGGCCAAGTATACATTTGGGAGGAAGAGGTGGGAGACCCCCCATCTGGAGTAACCAGGTTTACCTCTCCGGGTTCAGTTTGGGCACTTACGGTTTTATTTCAGGCACTTGGCCAGTGTCTGAAGAAAGCACCCAGACGTGGGATTGTGGATTTTCCCTGAGAGCTAGAAAGTGCTCATGGGTGGTTTAGGGAGCCACCATCAACCTCCATGCTATATGGAAAAGTGTCCCAGTACTGGCTGGGGTGCCATGTCAAGGAATAGAAGAGAAGTGTCCCAGTTTGGGCTGTGTGTGCCCAGATCCATTCAGAACCTGAGAGTTCGTAGTGAAGAAATATGCTCTGTACCTCAGTAATCTGCATTACCAGCAAGTGTAGCCCTGTGGGGGTCCATCTTTGCTTTATTATTCTCTGTGTTATGTGAATAAAAGCCACACTCTAGAATCCCATTCCTGGTTTGGACATTTCAGTTATTGCTTCCTGTGTCCAGATTTACTTGGGTGCCCCATCCACAAGTACAAACCTAGCACAATGCTGAGCAACCACTTTCTCCCAAGGACCCAGGTTCATGGCCATGCTAAATGGTCCCCCCAGGTGTGAGCCAGGTAGTTGCCACACTGGGTTTGCCTATCTGAAGGATGGCAGACTCAGTAGTAGAAGTAATGGGTCCACAGTTTCAGCAAAAGATAATTTGTTGTGACTACCCCCACCCCTCTCGGTGGCGCCTAGATGTGAGAGGAGCAGCCCTGCTGACAGAGACAAAAAGGTGGGGGCCGATGGGTGGAGGTTACACATATTACCTACCTGCTGTCCTATGAATGTGTTTCGGCCACAGAAATACAGTTTGCATGTTTCTAATAATGACTTTTAGGCCACTTGTCCTGTTTCCCAAGTTGAATTGGAGTTTTGTTTGACAAGCTCTAAAGTTTATTCCACGATCGAGCAACAGTGAGGCTGCACTGAAAGTCAGGATCTTCAGGCACTAGCGCAAATGACAACTCCATTTTTATGTACTACCTTGTAGAACACAGTAAGCCTGACTCTTTTTTTATTTATTTGGTTTACATTGTAGTGGATATTTCTTTTCTTTTAAACAATCTGGTACTGTCAGCAGTAGGGATGGGCAGACTCGAAAAGGTCCAGACCCTTATTATCAGGACCAGGATCCATGTCAGAGTTCTGATAAGTTCTGATTGATTCTGAATCAAATCAGAACAGTAAGAAAATTAACAGCAATACTTGACAACAATCACAAAAGTACTGAAAAATAGGAAATAACATAGTTTTTCATACCTGAGTGGGTTGGTCTGTTGCTGACTCCAATTCTATGTCCTCATCTGCTGGCTATAGCTTACCCACTTGTGCTTCTGACCTGCTGTGTGAGCCATTGGCATAGTATCACTCCCCCATTCTCACCCAGTAATTATAAATATCCCCAGCCTGTACCATTTTATCACCCCCCCATATGCAGCACACCCTTAATTCCCCCTATCTGCTTGACACCTACACTTCTCCAGTATCTACATCCTGCCTCCTCCATCTGCCACCAACCACCCTGCCCCAGTATGTAAACCCCTACTCCTTCATCTGCTGCTACCTACCCAACCAGGAGCATGAATAATCCTAGCCCTCCTCTCATTGGTTTATATCCACCATGCCCAAGAATGAATACTTTACCACCCTGTCCTGCAGTGGATACATCTGCCCTTCCCCTGTCCCAGTATCAAATATCATGGCCCTTCCCTCACTTTCCATCTGCTGATACCCATCTTCTGCCAGGATGAATGCCTTATTCCCTCCTCCCATCTACAATACCCACCCAGAATAAAATGAATATCCCTCCCACCTGCCAATTCCCATGCACCCTGTCCCAGAAGTAGTGAGACTCAGGCACCCACTGACGCACATGCCATTGCATGGATGGCACAAGCAGAGAAATGTATGAGTCATATACTGATAGAGTACTGCACAAACATCATCTCATGAGCTAAAGTGAGAGAACTCATCCAGAGAAGATATAGAATAGGAGAACATGAGTGTGCCACAGGGCCAGTAAGGAAGGATGATCTAGTATAGAATAAATTTACTAAAATGACAAGCGCTTTAAGAAGATTAACCAAAGGACAGTATTCCATAGATTTTTTTTCTTATATCTTTACACATTTCAAAATAATGTAACCCACTCGCCCTGGTGGGGGCCTACCTATTTTCCTCCTCACTACACGACCTATGAAGCCTGCCTATGGAATGCTCACTCTGGACTGTAGCCTGTGGTGGTAGGATAAAGAAGCAAGAAACTCTGAGCTGCTGCCTGCTCAAATGTGCCAGTTACCTCTTCACACATTGCCTTCCATACTCAGCACGCCCGCTTAGACTGAGATCTGAACCTCACCACTGCAACTTTGACTCATTTGTTCCCCAAAGTTGTGCCCTCCATGACCAGGTCCACAACTTTCTGACTGGGTCACCTTCATTGGGTTGCCTGATTGTCACCATTCGTTGGGTCACTGCAACTTCCAAGGACACCTTAAGTGTGCTCTGGCCCTCAAACAGTTTCCGTGCTCACTCTCTCGTGCTACACGCATGCGAATGCACACTGGAATCCCTGCGTGAGAGCAGGTTTAAGCAACAGACGGGAAGGGAAAAAAAACAGAAAAAAAATATTTTTTTTCTTGTCACTGTGGGATCCAAGGTGGGTGTTTGGGAGAGGAGACTCTGTTTTTATTTGCTTTAAAATAAAGGATTTTTTGGAAAGCATCTTGAGGTGTATCCGCACACCTCTACTACAGTTCAGATCTACCGAGTCCAATGGACATTGAGTGATCCGGGGTTCGGTTCTGATCTTTGTCGGACCGGTCTGCCCATCCCTAGTCAGCAGTAATAATGCAGTGCTCTCGAACAGCTTTGGAGCGTGACCAGAGTTTGCAATGGCTGACAACTGCACAGTTATGGAATTCTCTAATGGAATTCCCATTCAGAAAGAGGCTTGTTTAAAAATCAGTGCTCTGGTGATCGAGCTGAGGATTTCTGTTAATTTAGGTTAGTATCTCAGACTGTTGGAACATTGTATTTTGGCTCTGTATTTTAAGGGGATGCCTTTGTCACAGAGTTGCGCTGCTACTGCTGTGGGTTGGTGGTGCAACCAGGTGGGGTGAGTCTGAAGTGCCACAATAAGGGGTTGGGCAGGCCTGAAACATATCCTTATTACAAATGCTGGTTAAAACTGTTTCGTATCACCTTGAAGTTACTTGGATGTTACCGTCCAGCATTACGCAAATGAAAGAACTGAAGTGCTCTCATTGGAGCACTTCATTTTTTTCAAACAGAGATCATTTCCATCTGTGAAACTCTGAACTAGTGTCACAGGCTGGTTGCATGCTCATTGGACTGTCCGGGATGAGCCCACTGTATAGTGCTCTGCATTGGACGCATCCCTGACACTCCTCTGAAATGTCCTTCTACCACAATATGTTTCTTGCGCACATGCAAGGAAACATAAAATGTACTGAACTGGAGATGTCAGAGCAATAGAAACAATGGAGTAGAGGTATCTATAATCTCAAATTATCAGCCAAATGCAGCAGGGTATATTGTATATTAATACCAATTGGATGTTGGGCTGCATAGGCAGAGGCATAAATAGAAGGAGATGAGAGGTGATTCTGGCACTATACAGATCCCTGGTGGGCCAATGGGTTTAGTACTACATGTAGTTTTGGAGCCCACATCATAATAAGAATTATTATCATCTAGAAATGGTGCAGTTGGGGCAACCAAAATGGTGCAGAGTAAGCAGAAAAGGATGTGTGAAGAATGGTTGAACAAACAACACATGTACTTGCATTGGGCCAGAGGGGAGAAGGGTGATCATATGATCTAAACTTTTAAGTACCTTAACAGGAGATCTAAAGATTTCAAACACTGTTTAAACACAGCGAGGGGACCTGAAATAGTGGACATGGGTATAACCTGAAGGAAGGCAAATTCAGGATGCATGCTAGGAAATATTTCTTCATGGAGAGGGCAGTGGACAGATGAAACAGTTCGTCAAGAGAAATTATAGAAGCAGAAGGTTGGGAACTGAGGGAACTGGGGGAGTAGGAGAAGACATAGCTGCAAAAAGGATTATGCTACCAGTAATTGGCCCAGTTCAGAGCCTGCCCAGTAACTGGCTGAATCAATACTAGATAGGATCACAGCAGAGTAAAGGGACCTTTGGGTATTTTTTTTTTTGCCTGTAAAATGTTTCTGTATTTCCATGTCACATTTTGTGCAATCTAAAGTTTTGGAGTTGCATTACAAATCAAATCCCAGTACTGGCAGCACAACATTTCAGTTGCTAAATAGGAGTGGAATTATTTTTGTCTCTGCAGTGTAGTTCATTTATGCTCTAATAGGTATATTGTTGTTAATAATGTTTCTGACAGTGTGTATAATAATGACCCAGCTGTCCACCCACAGGATTTTGACTCTTACTTTTTCCATGGCTGTGTCTTGGAAATTAGCTATGAATTTACTGCATCTGAACTCAGGATTTTTCTTTGTATTTCCAGTCTGCTGATCCAGTCTCATTTAGAATACTAACATAAGTAGCTTATTGTTAACAAACTCACAGGAAGCTTCATCACGAAGCTCTGCCAGTGATGAAAATGAAAACAAAAAGCTCTTCAGCACTCAAATCTTTGTTTGCTACATAATCTGAGTCTAACTTGAAAGTCAGAGTGTCAGCAGGGTATTCTCCTCCTGACAATTCATATATTAAACATCTGCACAGTGCAATAGGAAACTATTGTAAAAATATGCTAATAAGACAATGTTGAGAGTTCACAGCAACAGGACTGTGAAGTGCAGGCCTAGCATACCTTTGCTCTCATTCACCAAGGATATCCTTTTGCAGTATCTATTTCAACTCAGCTTATCCTTTTGTCGCACTATTTAAATCTCTAGTTTATGTATTGTATTCCTTCATTTAAAAATAACTGTATATATTCCAATTGTTACTGCTTCACTATCTAATCATATTTCACTTTGGGAGTGTATTATATAAATCAGTATACAGGTAATTTCCCTTTTAGATTAATTGTCACAACTTGTTACGGAACAAACCTTCTGTAGTAAGAATAGGATTGTTAATTTGAAAACATTTACAATACATAGAAACATAGAAACATAGAATTTGACGGCAGATAAGGACCGCTTGGCCCACCCAGTCTGCCCATTTCCCTACCTGATGGATAAGCTGCAGGTCCTAGTTAACCAGCAGCCTACTTCTTCCTACCCCCACCCCTTAGAATTGCCTTATGACTGTCCCATGCATGCTTGAATTCCACCAATGTTTTTGACTCCACAACCTCCTCTGGAAGGCCGTTCCATACATCCACAACCCTCTGTGAAAAATACTTCAATTACCTCTGAGCCTCCCCATTCTATCTTCAAATTGTGCCCCTGTTCTTGCACACCTCTTTTTGAAAGATGCTACCTCTTGGACTTTGTTGATTCCTTGAGGTACTTGAAAGTTTCTATCATGTCTCCCTCTCCTCCTTTCCTCGAGGCTATACATATTAAGCTCCTTAAGTCTCTCTTCATATGTCTTCCGGTGCAGACCCTGCACCATTTTAGTTGCCCTCCTCTGGACAGCTTCCATCCTGTCTATGTCTTTGCGGAGATTGGGTCTCCAGAACTGCACGCAGTACTCCAGATTGGGTCTCACTAGCTGTCTGTACAGAGGGATAATAACTTCCTGTTTTCTACTGGTGATGCCTCTTCCTATGCATACAGTACAGTGTAATCTAGTTGTCTTATGTAACACTTTTCATACAAATATATTACAAAATGATTTGCAATGACTATACTTAATAAACAATTTCATATTTTGCAAAACACATTAGGCCATACTACTCATAAATAGGCCAGCAAAAAGCATGTCTGCGCAATCAGTTGTCAGGAGTTTTTAGTTCCCAGAGATTCAAACGTGAAATTGCATGTGTTGGTTACAGATGGGAATCCAGACCTGGTGGCTGTCACAGAGATGTGGACAAATCAGAATCACAGCTGGCATATAGCCATCCCATGGAATACATTGTTTAGGGCAGCAAGCTATGTGAGAAAGGACATTGAGTCCAGAAAGTTAAATAATCTGGGAGATTTAGAGACTCTGTGGATACAAGATGTCAGAAATAGGGAATCAAAACAGAATTGGGGTAGTGTGTGGACCTCCAGGCCAAGACCAGGGGTAGACAGAAAACTATTTATTTAAGGAAATCAGAACTACCTTTGAGCCATGGGCTCTTTTACAAAGGTTCCACATCAGGTTACTTGAAACATTATGACAGGCAGTGGTTTTGTGCAAAATAGAAATAAGCATTGCAGCTGGAGGGCTTTGTCAATTATCGAAACATCATAATTGTGCAAATCACTTCTACAACAATTTAAACAATATGGATTCATATAGGTAGCCATCTGACAGAGGGAGGTGAGGCCAGAGGCTAGTGTAAAGAGGGAGAAAGAGAGGGAGTGGGGTGGGTCAGGACAGGGTCAACAAGGGATTGTGTGGAGGAGTAGAGGAGGAGGAAAGGAGTAGGAGGGAAGGGTGGGGTATGGGGGATAACCATTTAGGTGTAGCCGTCACAGGAGGCACAAGAGATGAGGTATTGACACAGCTGAGCTTGTAGGCACCCAGGGTTGCTTTGCTGGTAACTTCTGCTGGCAGGGTGTTGATCCAGGAAGACTCTCTGAAAAAGAAGGATCGTTGGCCTTGGGTAGTCCTGCAAAGGGGAACAGTGATGGAGAGGTTGTTTGAATTCCTGGTACGTTGTGGGCCGCTATATGGTCTCAGCAGTGCCTGTGATCCAGTGGTAGTAGGTCCAATGTTTGTTTTTTTGCTAGGATGCAGGTTTGATATTTAATTCTGCCAGCCAGTTGGAGCCAGTTTGTGTGTTCGTAGATCTCGCAGGTCTGTGTAAGGCAGTTTGCAGATGTTTGGAGACAACATGCCTTGTTTAGTGCTGTGGTGATGCGTCAGAGAACCATGTCAGTGGAAGACCCGTAGATCACAAGCTCATAGTCTATTATAGAGATTACTGAACTGTGAATGGCAGTACTTAGGGCTTCATCTGTGAGGCAGTTCTTATGTCTATAGAGCCGGCCTATGCCGGTATTCACAGTTTTTGCAACGTAGTTAATATGTTCAGAGTACCATGTGTTGGGTCAAGAATCACCCCAAGATATTTAAATAGATGTGCTTGTTCAAGAGTGGCCCCATTGCTGTTTGAGATAGAGAGGTCTCTGTTTTTATGTTTGCTGTGGGTACCATGGAACAGCATTGATTTGGTTTTGCTTTAGTTAAAAATAAGCTTGTGGGATTTAAACAATGCCTCTACATCAGTAAAGTCTTCTTGTAATAGCAACTGAAGAAAGGAGGGGTCAGAGTGGGAGGTGAAGATAAGAGCATCGTGGACATGGAGTAGGATTTTTTCTGAGCAAGATGAAGGGAGGCTGTTTGGGAAAATGCTGAAAAGCATAGGACCCAGGATGGATCCTTGTGGGACTCCTGATCAGACCAAGAAGGGTGTTGAGAGGGATTCACCAATTTTTATCTGCTGTGTTCGGTCGAGGTAGCTTTGAAACCAAAGAGTTGTGTCCGGAGATAGACCTATTAGAGATAGTTGTTGAAGCAGTAGTGAATGGTTGATGGTGTCAAATGCCTTAGTTAGATCAATGAAGGTGGCAGCAACGAGATCCCCTTGGTCCAGGGCACTGTGGATGTAGGAGGTAAGCTCTACGAGTGCTATGGTCATGCTGTGGCCCTTGTGAAATCCATGTTGTTCTTGACATAGCAGGTTATACTTAGTAAGGTATTCTATCAGTTGGTCAGCAGCTATTCTCTCCAGTGCTTTTTAGAGAGGGGGGAGAATGGAGATAGGTCTATAGTTGCTTGTAACAGATTTATCACCACTTTTGCCGATAGATGTCACTATCACTTATTTCCATTTTGGGGGAACTGTGAGAGCATGAGAGATGTGTTAAGGATTTTGGTGATGGGGGTCAGGACTTCATTGAGGGTAAGAGTGAGGAGTTTCAGGTCAAGGGAGTCGCTGCTTGATCTAGACTTTCCAAGTACTTGAAGGAGGTGCTTTTTTGTGATGTCCTTGGAGATGGCTTTGAAGTAGAAAGGTGGATTTCCCTCCAAATCTCTGACTTTGACTGAGTTAATGGTATCTAGAGAGGGATCAAAGAAAGTTGGTGGTAAAACATGGCTATGGTTGGCAAATGCTGCAGTAAAGGCATTTGCCACGGTGACTTGATCTGTGATGATGTTGCCATTTAGGTGGACCATAGCGGGTGGGACTGTTTTTTTTCCAGATTAGTTCTGTTAGGTTGGCCAAAAACTTATTTCCATCTTTCCAAGAGTTTGTTATCATTCTTTTGTAGTAGTTGGCCTTTTCATTTCGAATCATGCAGGTGCAGGCATTTCTTGCATCTTTGAAGGCTTGAGTGTCTGCCCTGTTTCTGGTCAGTTTAGCACATTGCCAGAGGTGATCCCGGGCCTTCATTTGCTCAAGGAGACCAAGGTTGATCCAAGGGTTGTTAACACCTTTAATCTTGCATTGCATGAAAGGTTCATGTGCATCACAGGCTGTGTTGAAGCTTTGGATAAAGTAGTCAAGTGCAGTGTCCACATCTGGGCTGCATATATAGGTGACCAGTCACGATCATGTAGGCATATTTGTAGCGGCCACAGGTGGCCAGTCAGTAGTTTTCTACTGTTCATGATTTTAGGGGGATCTTAATGAATTTGTTGAATCATGAGAGTAGGACTGGTAAGTGGTCGCTTATACAGTCGGGGAGAACTACTGTATTAGTAATATGTTCAGGGCGGTTTGTAAGAACCCAGTCCAGAAGAGTTGAGGTACCTGTTCTGTAGTTTACTTGGGTGGGTGTTTTAACCATTTGGGAGAAACTGGCAACTGTCAAGGCATCTTTATACTGATGTGCACTGGGGGGAAGACCAATTTACATTAAAGTCCCCAAGAAGGATAGTTTCAGATTTCTGATCTAGAGAGTGAATGACATCCATTGTGGCAAGAACCTGGATGTCGCTCGCAGGGTGAGGTATAAGTAGGGTATGCCCGATTAGTGTGTCCTTTAGGTACAGGGCACAGCCTCCCCCCTTCTTGGAGCATCTGTCTTGCCTGAAAATGGCATAACCTGGAATTGTTATTGCAGTGTCGGGGGTCTTAGGTGATAGCAATGTCTCAATTACTGATATTATATCTGGGTTGTGGAGCGTGACCCAGGCAGTGGGAAGATCCAGCTTTTTGAGGAGGCTGCAGATATTGATGGTAGCCAGATGGAGCCCCCCAGACCTGTCAGCACCACAGGGGCTAGAATGTTAGGGGCCATGGTTAGGGTGGACGTTACCTGAGATGAGGGTCAGCATCAGAATTAGGGACTTTAAGAGAGGTTTGATATACTTCTTTTGTCACCATACTGTTAATGCATTAGGAGCCTCTTTAAAGGGATAGTGATTTGAGTGAGAGAAACCTGTTAATAGGAGAGAGATGCTAAGGAGCATATGTTCTTGATGGGAGAGCCATCCATAGGTGAAGAGGTCTGGGTGGTGTGTTTTGGGCGAGAGTTAGGGAATAATTGTATGTGATCATCCTTGGGGTAGATAATGGGAATTCAGTGGAGAGGTAGGTGGTATTTTGAGGTCGCATTATAGCATCCCTTCCAGAGTAGATGATTAGATTGAGAATAATAAGCAGGCTCATTTGTGGGAAAGTGGTTCCCATACTTAAGCATAGAGAGAGAGGTCAGAAATGTTGTTCTCTGGGGCAGAAGGTATGGGCTTTTTACGAGGGGGTGGGATAAGTCTACTGTTAGCCAATAAGAGCAGAGTAGATGAGAACTGGGTGGTACCCTTAAGGATTTAATAGAGGTCGGGGATGTGGTGGGTGGGTGTGGCTGTTTGTAGCCTGTAGGAGTGAGCTAGAAAGCCGGGGTGGGTTTTAAGTGTATTTAAACAGGACCAGGGGTGGGTCAGTGGGCCACAAAATCATGTTAAAAAGGAAAATCAGGCAGCTAGGGCTCCCTTCCTGGAGGTAATCAGTCATTGAGGGCAAGTCCATGCCTGAGCTTCTGTGAGGGGCTGGTGGCTTCAGAACTGGACTGCAGATGGTGGTCTGGCAGGTTAGGTTCATCAGAGAACCACAGTTGTGGCTCTCAGACTACCTGAAAAGAGAAGGACAGAGGGAAATTAAATAAGAGAGGTGGGGGTGGGGCTGCTCATGGAGCTACAAAGAAATGCAAAATGGCTTAAACAGGGGGGGTGTTGCAGACCAAAGTGTTAGGCAAGGTGCCACAAGGTCTGAGAGAGCAAGAACAATGCTATTTAAAACACAATACTACAGTAAAAAGGTGAAAGGGGGGGGGTTCAAACACCTGAGCTCAGATCGCTACTGGGTCTTATGAGGGAACACACTACAGGCACGTAGATTAAATCAGCAAACTTCAACTATAAAATGCTAGCAAGACAGTATTAACAGAAATCATAAT
Organism: Neoceratodus forsteri; assembly: GCA_016271365.2. Lineage (NCBI taxonomy): Eukaryota > Metazoa > Chordata > Ceratodontiformes > Ceratodontidae > Neoceratodus > Neoceratodus forsteri. The sequence goes on along the minus strand of CM057449.1, from coordinate 573,547,261 downwards.
CTAGTACAATATAATTCAAGCATTAACAGTGCAGAGCTATATGGAGCCAATCGGAATGCTTCTGGGGCTGACTGCAGCCAGTGGGTCACAGCAGTAACAGACTCTGGATTTTAACCCAGAGACAACTGTCCTCATGTAAAAAAGAAAAATCAGACAGCTAGGGCTCCCTTGCTGGAGGTAATCATTCCCTGAGGGCAAGTTCGTACCTGAGCTTCTGTGATGGGCTGGTGGCAGTTGGCAGTTGGCAGTCTGGCAGGTCATGTTCATCAGAGAACCATGGCTGTAGCTCTCAGACTACCTGAGCTTCTGTGAGGGGCTGGTGGCATCAGACCTGGACTGTGGATGGCAGTCTGGCAGGCTGGGTTCATCAGAGAACCACGGCTGTGGCTCTCAGACTACCTGATCTTCTGTGAGGGGCTGGTGGTTTCAGACCTGGACTGCGGATGGCAGTCTGGCAACTAGCAAAGATTCCTAGGATGGCAGCCAGGTAAGAGGAAAGTTCAAGTTTATTGCAGGAAAGACTCCGTTGAGCAAGCTCATTCACAAGGAGGTCCTGCGGCACATACACATACAGTTCGCAATTACATAGACAGGAGATATAAAATGTAGAACAACAAAGAAAAAAATATATATAATACGAGAGGTATACACAATATAAGTCCTTATGCTATATATGCAGTACATTCCAGTTTAACCTTGCCCTAAATTATGCAACACATTTCAGCTTTAATAAGTAGAGGGCCAGTTGGTACCTAGGAAGTTGACTTGGCGTTTGGGGCCTAGTAACATGTACATATGTCTTTTAATTTAGAGATAGCTCGTGTTTTGTAGGAGTTAATTGATACAATGCTGGTTAGCTTCAGCATGGTTTGTAGTTGGTTCCAAATGTTTGGGAGGGCATGTGAGACAGCTCTTTGGCCAGCTGTGGTACATGTCCTGGGAACATCTAGTAGGATAAGGTCGGATTTCCTTAGGGAGTAGGCGCTATGCGAGATGTGTATGACAGACGTTAACTAGACAGGCAGTTTGTGGAGTAGTAATTTGAGGGTCCAAATGCCAGCATGCAGGAGGCGTCTGGTGGCAAGAGAGGTCCACCCAACTGCTGCATAAATATCACAGTGTGGGTCCTGTACGCAGAGTTAGTAATGAAGTGAAGAGCACGGTGATAGAGTACATCCAGTTTAGACAGGCTCAAGGTTGGGAAGGAGATAAAGATAATGTCTCTGTAGTCAAGCAAGGGAAGGAATGTTGCTTGGACAAGTCTTTTGCAGTTCGTGAGAGAAAAGAGGGTCTTATTTCTAAAGAAGAAACCCAAGCGTGCTTTAAGCTTCTTTGATAGATCCTCGATGTGGTCATTGAATTAAAGCTTGTTGTCTATCCACATACCTAGATATTTAAATTTAGGTACGACTTCCAAGGGTTCACCTAGGGAGGTAACTATGAAGTTTTTAGGTGGGGTAGGTAGGGCACCAGACAAGGCAAGTCTCGAGAAAATCATTGTCTTGGTTTTTTTGGCATTTAAGAGAAGCCTGGCATTGATAAGGTTGCTTTCTAACTGGATAAAGTCAGCTTGGAGTGCTTCCCTGACTTCAGTTAAGGACGAGCCTGTTGCGTACAAAACCGTATCGTCCGCAAAGAAATGTATGCTAGAGTTCTTTATGTGAGAGTCAAGGTTGCTGATGTACAATGAAAAAGTACTGGTCCTAGGATGGAGCCTAGAGGGACTCCTCTGGCAATTGGAAGGGGGGCAGATAGTAGGCCACCAGCTTTGACTTTTTGTATCCTTCCTGTGAGATAACTGTTAAACCACTGTAAGGTAAGTGGAGTGGCACCTATGTAGGCAAGGCAGGTGATTAGGAGGTGATGGTCTATAGTGTCGAAGGCCTTACTGAGGTCTAGAAAGACTGCACCAGTAACCTTCTTGGTGTCCATAGCATGGATCCAGTCATTAGAGACTTTAACCAAGACTGAGATGGTACTGTGCTTCAACCTGAAGCCAGATTGGGCCTGGTTTAGGAGTGAGTGCGCTTCAAGGTGATTTTTTAGTTGGTTGTATATAAGTTTTTCCAGCACTTTGGAGAGAACGGGCAAGATAGAGATAGGACGGTAGTTGTTTAAGTCACAAGGATCTCCTTATTTGAAGAGAGGAAGAATATGGGCAGATTTCCAGCAGGATGGAACAGTGGCTGTGGTAATAGAGAGGTTGAAGATGTGAAGGATGGGGGCTGTGAGCTGGGCATAGCCTAACTACAAGAAAAATGATTCAAGGCCATCGTCCCCTGCACTTTTCTTGGTGTCAAGGCTAAGAATTATGTCTTCGACTTCTTTGTAGCTAAACAGGCACAACTGGAAGGGATGAGGTGGAATAGCATGTGTAGTATCTGGGCTAGTGCTGCTATTCACTCGGCTAGTGTATGGGGAGGAGTTGAATGCCAACCCGGCAGTGACAAAGTGAAGGTTAAGTTCTTCGAGGATTCGCAGTTTATTTTCAACCATCCCATCCTTGGCCAGAATCTTGATGGGAAGGGAGGAAGCAGCAGGATGGCCTTCAATGGATCTCAGTGTCTTCCAGATTTTTTCGGAGTTCCCTTTGGCCTGCTCCAGAGTGGAGATGTAGAAGTTAGCTTTAGTAGCACGTACACTTTTAACACAGGCATTTCTGGCAGTTCTAAATGCCTGCCAGTCTGCCGGGTCCTTTGTGTGCCTGGCCCTAGCCCATAGCTTGTCTCTATTGGTAAGTGCAGATTTGAGCTCTTGAGTGAACCATGGATGCGAGATTTTTCTGCACCCTCATTTTAATAAGAGGAGAATGCTTGTTAATTAGGGTGGTGAGGTTGTCATTTAGGACAGAGATGGCAGCATCAGCAGATTTGGCAAGATATAGGTCTTGCCACCTGATCGTAGCTAGATCGGTTAGGAAGTTTACTGAGTTGAATTTACAGAATGAGCGTTTGAGTCTGAATTTAGGGTGCTGCTGGGTTTTAGATTGGAATCTTGTACATACAATGATACTGTGGTCGCTCATGTCGTTATGGAAAACTGCAGAATGTGAGATTTTATGGGGATGCGAAGTTAAGATGACATCTAAGAGTGAGCTGTTGGCAGAGTTAGAAACATTGATTCTTGTGGGTTCAGTTACTATCTGTGTAAGACCCAGCTCATCACAGATGGCTTTTTAGGGAGTGGGATTTAGCAGTGAGCCAATCCATATTGAAGTCCCCTAAGATTATTGTTTCCGTGTTAGCAGCCAAAGTTATGAATTTCAACACGTTAAGAATTTCTGTGCCTCCTGACGGGGGTCTATAGCCACCAATGATTGTGATGCACTCTGAGGATGGAAGGTGAAGTTTAAGCAAGACAATCTCTTATTCCTTGGGCTTAGTTTTACAGGAAATGCTGCTAACATCAAATTTTGATTTGGTGTATACAACCACTCCTCCCCCCCTCGAATCCCTATCAGCCCTAAAGAACTTGAAGCCCGGTATAGTAATTAGCTTCCCCACCTCCGAGGTTAGGCTGACTGGTCTGTAGTTGCTAGCCTCTTCTAGGCTCCTACTTTTGTGGAGATGGACCACATTTGCCCTCCTCCAGTCTTCTGGGACTTCCCCTGCCTCCAGTGATCTGTTGAATAGGGTAGTCAGCAGGCTGCCAGTATCTCTTTGAACTCTTTCAATATTTTAAGGTGAATCCCATCCTGCCCCATTGCTTCATCTGTTTTCAGGTTTCCAAGTTCCTCCAGAACCCTCTCTGCAGTGAATGGAGTGGTGTCAACCTCCCCTCCCTGTCTGATTTTTTGACTGAGTTTTGGGTCTTCACCTTCCCCTTCCTTTGTAAAAACTGAACAAAAGCATTTGTTCAGTATTGCTGCCTTCTGTGTGTCCTTCTTTGTAGACCCTCCTCCCTCCTCCTTTATTCTGACAATCCCACCCCGTGCCTTCTTCCTCTCTCTGATATATCTGAACATTTTATCCCCCTTCTTCACAGTCTGTGATATTTTCTTTTGTTTGCGCCTTTGCACTTCTGACCACTTTTCCTGCCTCCCTCTGTTTCCCTAGGTACTGTTCCCTGTCCTCTTCCCTCTGTGTCTTTTTGTATCTTCAGAATCCTCTTCTTTTATCCCTCACTTTCCTGGCCACTTCCCTAAAGAACTAAAGTGATCTTTTCTTTAATTTACTCCTGCTCTGCTGTCTCACACAGAGGTTAGTTGCTTCTGTTATGGCCCCCTTTAGAACAGCCCACTGTTTTTCCACCCCACCTTGTCTTCCTTTGCAAGGGCTCCCAGGAGACATTCTGTCATTTTGGCAAAGCTGACCCTCTTGAAATCCAGGAACCTTGACTTTAGTATGGTTAGCCTCCTACACTGTGGTTACATTAAACCACACTGTCCTGTGATCGCTGTTTCATATATGGCTGCCTACCTTAACCTCCTTAACCCTGTCCCCATTGGTGAGCACCAGGTCTAGTATAGCCCCCTCATGAGTGGGTTCAGCCACAAGCTGTCTTAGGCCTGCCCCCTGCAGTGCAGTCAGTATGTTCCTGCTTTTGGCTGTACTCACTGTCTGGGTGCTCCAATCTACACTGTGAAGGCTATAAGCCTGAGGTTCAATGGGTGGAGCAAAGATGTCACTTCTCCATCAGGCCTTAAAAAGTCACTCCTCCTCCTGGACTGTTCCAGGATTCATTTCTTCACTGTGGCCAGAGGTACCACTCTTCCTCCTTCCTGTTTCTGCCATGTATCTCTGTGCTCCTGTAGTCACCTCCGGACACCAGATTCCTCTGTACCCAGCTCATTCTGTGGCATTTTGCCACTCGGCCCCTTCATCTCCCCTCCTTCTGGTAATTTTTCACCATGCTGTTTTCAGTCAGGACCGTGGCTTCTGCGACTCCAGCTGGGTTTGCTTCTCTCCTCAGGCAGCCTTGCCTGCCATGCTTCTCCCTTCTATCTGCCACTTCTGCAGCCCATCCCTCACCCCATTCCTTCCATCGGCCCTGGCCCTTCTGCTCACTGCTGCCATCTCGTCCTCTCTTCTACTTTTGTTTGTCCCCCCCATCTCAAGGCTCATGATCTCTGGATACCCCCCTCTCTCCCCCTCCCAGTTGCCTCTCACTCATCGCAGATTTGTTTCTGTTGCTCTGCCAGAGCCCTCTGTTTCCATTCCCTTTCATAGAAACATAGAAACATAGACTTTGATGGCAGATAAGAACCGCTTGGCCCACCTAGTCTGCCCATTTCCCTACCTAGAGGATAAGCTGCAGATCCTATTTAACCAACAGCCTATTTCTTCCTACTCCTTTCCCTATCCTTCCTCTTGTACTTTTACCGCTGCTATTCTGGGCCGCTGTCCCTGACCCTCCTTTGCTGAGTCTTCATCCATCTTCTGGATCGGTACTCAGCAAAGTCACCATCCAGCTTTCCTCTGTCCCCTACATCGCTTCACTCTCTCCCTCACTGCCCTGTGTTTCCTACATTTCCTACTCCTCACCAGCAATTCCAGGCAGGCTGTCCCTGCTTTGCATATACGGGGACTCCTCCAGCAGTACTTCTCACATTATTGCTGTATGCATGCAGCGCTGTGCCTGAAATTTCCATCCTGTTCCTCTCCTTAGTCTGTCCCCACCATCAAAGGGCAAGGGTGCTTCTAGGTTGCTCATTCCTGACTCTGCCTCTTCCTCCTGGCTTCCTTGTCTTCCTAGATTCCCGTATTTCAGAGTATTAGATCTATCTCAAGACTGTTATTTTCATTGATGCTTTCATTTGTGCTTTATTCGGAGTGTGCTTATTCTGCTTCCTCTCCTCAGCTACCATTGCCTCATTTTCCAGCTGCTGATTCTCCTAGGTCCCTCTACTGAAGGTACGTATTCAACCCCTCATTCATTTTTCCTTTTTCCATGTCCTCCTTTTTGATCTGGGCTCACACTTGTGTTTTGCTTGTCCATTGTCCTTGGTGTGTGCATCTTCATTGTGTTATGAAGACCTGAAAATGTTTGCCTCAGTGTTTCTGTCTGCTTGTGTGCATCACTCCTGTGATTTGGGGGCATTATTACTTGCCTTGGTCAATTTGTTAGCCACAGTAATTGCTGTTTCCTACTGCTCACATCCTGTCATGTTGCAAGGGCATTTCCACTCTTAACCTGGGCCACTGGAAAATTGCACCTGCAATTTTTTTGAAAAATAGTCAATTTTCACCATTCTCCTCAAAAATTGACATGTTCCACAATTTTTGAGTTTTTATATTGAACTGTGTAAAAAGTATTAACATTTTTGATAAAATTCTCTCAAATATACTGACAATTTTGCATGCGAACTTGGGTATGGCTGAAACAGTGTAAAGTAGAGCAAGAGTTTTATGTGACACTGATTTCTTTTGAATCCTTGTCTTGTTTGGTTTCAAAATCCACTGGCCAAGCATAAGTACACTTAAACACTTAACATTTGTTTTGTGTTAAAGCAGTCTATCAGAAAACTTTTTGTTGTCATACAGACTGAAACAAAAGATAGAAGAAAAGGTGCAAATTATCCCATTCACTTAAATGGGATGCTAACTATGAAGCCTTTTTGTAAGTGGCAGGGCAAGTTTTTCCTTGTGAGCATACTTTCATTCAGACTAATTTTATTCAAACAGCTGAGGATTTTTGGATGGCCCTGCCAATTTTAAACTTGAATATGCTAATTGCTAACAGTGATCTCCCTCTTAACAACTACCCCCAGATGCTCAATTGCAAAGACTACAATAAAAATCTGACTACACTCTAAAAACAAGCTCATAAAACACAAACTGTGTCTGAACATTTATCTTTAACCAAACAAAATCATTGCAGCTAGAGTAAAACAAAGGTAAATTACAGGGTACCCTGACTACTGCATGATACAGTAAAAATGTATTGGTATTTTTGTCAATTTTTTGATAACCGCATAAAGCCAACTAGGCACATGTGTCTGTTTTTCAGATACAACCCAGGAGCACTGAGGAGGTCAAGTGATTTGCTCAGAGTATGCAAGTGGAGGTTGTGGGACTCAAACCCAGCTCTGCTAGATGCCATCAGCTCATTCATAGTTTGTTACTCTAACCTCTAAATTATATGGCCAGCCCCAATAACCCCCAGATTTAATGTTTAAACGTGTAATTTTAAAAATAGTGTGCAATACCTACAGTACAAATTATAACCTTTAAACACTTTTACAACATTTTACTTAAACTCAATTATTCACCAGTCTGCTTATTTTCTCTTGTACCAAAGTGGGTGAATAGCTTATGATAGCTTGCCAGTTTAGTACTCTTTTTAGGAACATAAACTTTTCTTTATGTTTTAAACATATTAAGGTATCAGTGTATTAATTTAGCAATTTATACTGACTAATATATGCTGCAGAAAACATTGTGAAGCACTCAGGGTCTATAGTAGAACCCCCCACAATTTCCCACAATTTTTGCAAAACGCTCTGCAATTTTGTGAACCTTTTCCACAATTTTCCAGTGGCCCTGCTCATGACTCAATTTCCTCAGGATAAAAGTGCTCTGAATGTGGTGTCCTCATGGTAGTACAGTAATCTATTGGCACCCCTCATGCTGATTTTGCTATTTGTGAATGCACCACCTGTTCCATCTTTGGCCTCGGTTGATTGACTCAGTCTCTCTCTCTACCTATGTCCACTGTATCAGGGGTATCTAACCCCGTGAATTCCACTTGTTGCCCTCCTTCTCCTCTTCCCTCTACCCTCCATTCTGCTCCTTTTCTGACTTTGCTTTCTTTTTGGGTTTTCCCTATCCAACATCACCTTTTCTATTTGTATCTTCCTCTTACCTCAGTCAGTTTGGTGTTCAGGTGCCTAAGTCAGATTCTACTTCATTCAGTCTGACCTCAAAGTCTACTCATTCACATCAATTAATCGAACATACCTCTCATTGGGTCTTATGCTACTTCATTGAACTGCTGTGCTCCTGTGGTTATTATCACCATCAGTCTTTTCATAACCACATCTGGGTATCCCTCGCTCATCCGACCTCTATGTGGGTCTACTCCTTCATATAGACTACTCAAGCATAACCTTCTCGGGTCCATGCTACTTCAACTCAACCTGCCCTCCACTCAGAGACATGTCTTCATGTCTATTGCCCCTCTGCTTGGTGCTGGCAGGCTTTTCTCCATTATCGTACATTGTTCATTTCATACCTCACTTTAACCATACCAGCTTCCATGGCTTCACTCCATCATCATTCATCTTCCACTTCATATTTCCCCTTAACTGTACCAGCTTTCCAAGTCTCATTTCACAATCATACATAGAGATGTATGAAATTGAAAAATTTTACCTAGGGAAATATTTTGCAGAATTCCCACATTATACGTACATTTCGCCTCTGATTTCACTTTCGCATAATGCAATATTTCACTCAATTTTGACAATCTCACTTTCGTGTACAGCAAAATTTCACCATTATCCTGAATTTCACCAATGTTTTTCAATTTCGCCAACAAAATTGCAATGCACTGTGGATAGATAGCTGAAATATCATGTGCAGGCTGTTTCCTGCACAGTATATTGTCTGTTAAGTCAGAGAGCAGCTCAGTGTAGTGCATCAGAGCCAATCAACCTTTCAAAAACCTTTTTATTTGTGATACTTGAGAGTTAATTGCTCCCAGAATCTCAGTTTAGTTCCTAGTGCTGCTAGTGAACCTTTTTTTGTTTTGATATCTTTGGACTATACTTAGTTAAACTTAGATAGTGTTTTAAGTTTTCTCTGTGTCTTTGTCTGTGAGGGAGTTAAGAGGGGGAGGGTCGACCATGTGATGTGCGTGTATGTGAAAGCAGAGGAGGCTAGTTCCTAATATTTGACCAATTTCTCACAAGTTGTGAGTGAGTCTCTGTAATTTCTTTTAAGTCATAATATTTTTGTTGGTGTGCTACTTATTTGTTATATTTTTCTTACATATTGACCCTTTTTGGGGTAGCTTTATCTGAACAGTTACTCATTCTGCATAGTTCTTTTCCTGTTTCCCTTTGCTTAACCACTTTTGTGATTTATTTTTTTATTGAAAGTATGTGTGTACATTGACCAGTTGACTTGTCCCTATCCAGGTACACTGCATTGTTGAATTGCTCACAGAAATTAAAATTGTGATCTAGCCTCTGCATTGCAGCGTTCCTATTTTTCTATTTAATTTGCTTACCATATTAAGCTTTTCCTCAGGGATTGACAAATCCTATAGCCCGACATCCCCGGCTACCTTTTTGCTCCCTCGGACAAGTATTTTTAAAGGGACGACTTGACCACGGACAACCATCTTCTGAGCAAAACAAAAAATTTTTTTAAATACCTGGTCCTGCAGTTTCAGTATCCATACAGGAGAGGGTGCAGACCTAAGGAAGGCAGCAGCATGCATGCACAGCAAGAGCCAAGGTGAGGGTGCCCCATTATGAAGAGGCAGGGCTGCAGCGCATACCATTGCCAGTCAGTCTGTCAGTGCCTGAAGTTCAGGTGCATGCCGTGAGGCAGGTCATCACATGATGCTTCTTCTACCAGTCATGTGATGGCAAGTAAGGGTAAGGGCTTTGAGGCAACACAAGAGCGTGAGAGGAAAATGTGGGTGTTTTCAGCAAGGGAGGGTCAAGTGACAGAAGGACTTGTCAATCGACAGCGCGAGTACTTCCCTTGCTGTACAGACAATTGGCTGAGGCTGACTGACTAGCAGGGAGGTGGAGTAAATTATTTTATTATTTATTATTTTTATTTAGCTTTTGTTGACCGGGTAAGTGCATTAGACAAATCCTGCCTATTTTCAGGCACAACCCGGGGGAGGGGGATACAGATGAATGCCAACTGATCTTGAACCAGATTAAGCTGTTGGTGGTATTTTTAGTGAATGAGGGAAATTTGGCCAGGACACTGGGGAAATTTCCCTACTCTTTTCGATAAGTGCTATGGGATCTTTAACACCCACCTGAACTACCACCAATCCAGGCAGATGGGACCTCAGTTTAATGTCTCATCCGAAAGATGGCACCTCAGAAGTGCAGCACCCCCTCATGCTGCACTGCAGTGTCAATACTGGGATATTAACCAAAATGCCAGATGTGGGAATTGAACCCACAGCCCTCTGATCTCCTGGCCTTAGAGGCAAGTGTGCTACCTACTGAGCCACTTACATTGACATGAAGCAGGGGTGGGGAGAGGACTAGGTGATCAAGCGTGTGGTGCATTCTGACTGAGAGGCATGAGCTGTGTGTTGGAGTCAGACGTAGTTTTGGAGTGGAGCTTTTTCAGATTGCAGGAACTACAATTAATATATTTTAGGGACATTACTTGCTGTGCTCTGAAGTACTGAATATAGGAGGGGAAACGATTTAAAAAAGGAGATAAATCAAAGGGAAAAAGCAAGGAAGGGGAACTGAAAACAAGGAGGGTCAGGGTCAGGAAGTGGGTCAGTGATGACATGTGGGTCATCTGTGAGAGCCCACAAAGCAATCACTGGGTTTGTTGGGTGAGGGGCAGAGGGAGTTGGAAAGATTGAGGAGGAAAAAAATAAAGGGGGGAAAAAACAAAGGTTTCTTACTTTCTTCTCACAATATTTCTGATTGCTATTAGCAGCTGTGTTAGAGTGAGAGACTTGAGTCCTCATTATTTCCACCTACTACTGCTGCTGGTGCTGGCTGTTGTATGCCATTTCCTGCTGCCTAGTGAGGAACAGGAGGCACTAGGCAGAGAGCCAGAAGCTAAAAAATACTCTTTAAAAAAAAGAAAATAACAGTTCCATCACATTTATTACGCTGCTGCAACTGTGACTGAATCCCCAGTTCAGTCCTCATCAATTGCCTGCAGTGACGTTTGCTGAGGAACAGGATGTGGAAAGAGTGAGACCCAGAAATTGAAAAAAATATTAAAGAAAAAAGACAAAAAGTTGGATTTTGGACAACAGATGTATGTGTTACTAAGTTGTGAGACTCTTTGCTAGAGAAAGAGAGAAAGACAAAGAGTTCAGTCTGACTGTGGGGCCCTGAGAGTGAGCCCACACACAAGTGCCTGTCTGTGAGGGACAGGAGGGACTGGAGAGAGTGGAGACGGAAATTAAAAAAGAAAAAAAAATACTGTATAGACAAGAAAAAGAACAGAAGTCTGCTGCAGCTGTGACTGAATCCAGTCCTCATCAAATGCCTGCTGCCTGACTGTGTCTGCCGAGGATGGGGGGGGAGAGCATCGGCAAAGCCGAAGTTGAATAAAAATATATATTACACTGGGGCACTGACAGTGAGCCCACAGTTCCACACAAGTGCCTGGCTGTGCGAGGGACAGGAGGGACTGGAGAGACTGAGAGGCAGAAATTACAAAAAAAATACTCAAAAAAGAAACAGAAATCTGCTGCAGTGCAGATGTGACTGAATAAATCTAGTCCTCATCAAATGCCTACAGTGCTAGACAGTGTGTGTCTGCTGAGAGACAGGAGGGGGAGAGAGCATTGCCAAAGCAGAAACTGAATGAAAAAAAATTATTATTAAACTGAGTTTGAGCATAAAACTTGAACAAACAGGGGTTCATCATCCTGCGTTTAGTTACCCTGGCCTACTAGTACCCTGTCCCACCACCACCCACCACTAGTACACTACACTACCACCAATACCAACCCCATCTTCCTTCCCATTCCAGTTCCCACCCAGTAGAAAGCTCACTCACCCACACATACTTATTTAAAATAGTTTTATTGCAGGAAAGTAAGACAAAGACAAGTGTTGAGAAAACACTATACAACAAATAAAAAATATGGCTATGCAAAAGGAAAAAAAACAACAAACTATCTTTCTATGTGGTCAGCAGCAGCCACCACTACTAGCCAAACACAAATACAGTCTTCTCAAGATAAAAGTGACACTGAGTCTTCTGCTGTGGTAATGGATATAACAGCAGCTGATGCTGATGTTCATCAGTCAATTGAATTGAACTGTGAAATGGAAGCATCTGTTTCTCTTCCTTTCCTGAGAAACAAACGTTGCTGGATCAGCAACAAGAAGGAGACATAATCTCTAAAGACAAAAAAATATGACCAGCAAAAAAAGGGCAAGAATGTTTCAATCTCACTGGTTGAACAATTATAAATGGTTGTGACACGATGGAAAAAAGGGACTGATGTACTGCACAGTTTGCAAAAAATATCCCACTATTGTAATACCAGCCTTTTAAATAAAAAAACAAATGTATTTGTCACAGGCTCTAACAATTTTAAAACTGAGTCACTATGTGCACATGAAAAATGTGCTGTGCCAGAACCAACATATTCTGGAAAGTGGCCAGCATGCAGTTCAGTGTGATATTATTGAGTCATCACTTTATCAAGCCTTTGCAGTGTTAGAAGAAGCTACAAAGGAAAAAACGAGACATCTGTTCAACACAGCGTACTCCATTGCAAAAAATCTTTGTCCTTTTTCTGACATGGATTGGCTATGTGTATTGCAAGAGAAAATGGTATTAAGCTCGGTACTAACTACACCAATGATAAGCGAGCCAGGGATTTTTGCAGAGCTATATCTGCTGTTCTGTCCAAACCCAGATACAGATTCTTAAAAATGCAGAATATGTCACAGATCTTGCTGATGGCAGCACTGATGCAGCTATAATTGAATGGGAAAATGTATTTCTGTGTTTTGTAGATCCTAACACAAAAGATGTATGTACATATTTAATCCAGGCTGTGCATTTGGAATTCACACATGCTGAAGGTGTTTTTAATGCAATAAGAACTGCATTAGATTCACTGTATCTTCCTCTCACTGACTATCAAATGTGAGTAATCTGGGGCCTCTTTGGATTTCTGCCAATTTTGATGGGGCAAGTGTAATGATGAGTGAAAAGGGTGGAACCATCACAAAGTTATGGGAGCACTGTCCACACATCATTGGCATGCACTGCGTTGCCCATAAGCTGGTGTTGGCAGTTCTCTATGTAATGAAAACAAACCCCTTCATATCAAAGTTTGAAAATACTCTAAAGGGTATATTTAAATTCTACCACTATAGTCCAAAAAAGATGAGAGTGCTACAAGAAATTGCACAAGTAATAGACAGTGATCTAGTACACTTCAGTGCAGTTAATCAGGTGAGATGACTTGCCAGCAGATCACGGTCAGTTCACGCAGTTCAGGTGAATCAACCCACAGTTGATCAGCACTTGCAACAAATTGCATCTTCTGCTGATGGTTCAAAAGTAAAGGTGCCATTAAAAGAGGTACAGTCTGTTCACTTTGTCAAATCTCTTTGTATCCTCCAAGATTTTTTGCCCATACTTAGAAATCTTTCACTGCCGTTTCAAAGAGATGACTTAATAATTCTTGAAGTACCAAATCTCATCGAGACCTGCCCTCTTCAGCTGACAGAATTGAAATCCAAGCCAAGGAAATACATGACAGCTTTCTTAGCTCGTTACAAACCTCAAAACAGATGCATAGACTATGTAATTTCACAGAAGGGAGTTGAGAAGACTGTGCCCTTCACATTCAAAGGCAACTGTCCTGAAATTTTTTTTTGGAACTGATATACAATTGCAGACTTTAGTGCACGCAACAATAGATTACACTGATGTAAGATTTCAAAATTTCTCAGAGGTGCCTCTGAAATGGTTTGATTTTATACAGTTTGATCTACCAAGAGAACAACTTGTGGAGTTTGGGACCAATGAAGTGGCTAATTTGGCAGCATGATTACATTTTTTCACTGAAGAGCAGCAGGAAAATATTACATCAGAATATACTGCATTTATGGCTATTCTGAAATCTGCAGTTGAAAAACCCTATCTGCAGGTGTATACAAGATTGCTGAACAAACAAAAACACCCCAGATTGCTCACATTCTAGAGTTAGTGGAAATACTACTGGCAATGAGTGTGTCAACTGCAAAGTGCGAACTAGTGTTCTCCATTCAAAACCTGAAAAGACAAAAATAAGAACACATCTGGCGGATGACACAGTACAGTCACTTCTTCAGATAGCAGTAGAGGGTCCATATCTATGTGACTTTGATCCAAATACAGCAATGAACCACTGGCTGCTGTCTGGTCCAGGCACTCAACATATTTATGAGCATGCTGCTGCTGGTACTACTGAATCTGATGCTTCTGTGTCTCATGCTAGTACTGCTGCTGCTCCATCATCACTTGATGTTGTTGACAGTTCTGAATCTGAGTTCTTCTAATCATGCCGAGCTAATTATTCTCTGCTTCATTCTGGCATTTGTGGGACTGGACAGGACATTCAGAGTAGGGCACCGCACCACTTGACTCCGGACTTCTTCAAATCATCAAACTGAAACTGTAGTAACAGAAAAAATAAAAATAAAAAATGTTTACTGTTCTCTATAGCCATCATCATATATATTAATAATACAATGGCACAACAATTACTAGTTTGTAGCTACATACTTTTTTTAAGTTTTCCTTAAAACACAGGCTTCTGACCATTGGACTACCAGTCACGACAGTGGGACTACCCTTTTTGGATAGGCCAGTTGTCCTGGACTACCACCAGGGGCGTCATTTAGGGGTCACCAGGGGTCGCATTCATGACCCCTATGAAAATTATGCGAACCCTATGACAGGGCTTGCGACCCCTGCCCTGCCTGCTGGGCTGGCTCGAGGTCCAGGAGGTCGGAGGAGGACCGGAGGTTTCAGACAGGGTCGGGAGCCTGACAGTCTGCTGCTGTGCTGATAAACGATAAAAATAGCATTAGCACAGGCTGCACAGCACAGACTAGTAATCAGGGAGGAGGGACAGATGGCGCCAACTGTCTGCAGCTTGGTTGCACCCCAGGTGCCACTTACTTGTGCTGGAGCTGGCGCTGCTGCTGATTGGATGGGAAGGACACTGGAGAGGAATGCATTGGCTTAGGCGCGATACGTATTACGCGCATGCATGGGGAATGATCGGCGGGATTTTGAGTGGGTCTCGTGCAGTAGGCAGTCGGACGGACAGATTTTACTGTGGACTCAGAGTCAGTTGGCCTAGGGCAGGCAGCCAGCAGTAAGAAGTGTATCGCATCGCGGGTACTAGTCTGTGAAGACGAGAGAAGGGACCGGGAGGATAAGCGTCAGTGAGTCAGAGCTGGAGCAGCTGATCCTGGTGGCCGCGGGGCAACAATCCGATTATCCTCCATTTGGCAGAGCGTGGGCAGCTGGGGCAGGCAAGTACTGTCGGCGGGCGGGCGTGGTCTGGCAGAGAGAAAGAAGAAAGACAAAAGACAACAACTGCACAGTGCAAGTAAGTCGGGACTGGGACACACTCACACAGACTACTTGTGTTGGCAAAGTCGGCAGCAGTGTGTCTGTGTCTACTGGGGAGACTGGAGAAAGCCTTCGTTTGTCCAGGACAGGTGAGGTGAGGTCAGGACTGGGTTGGGAGTAGGACTGCAGTCAGAGTCAGTCAGCTAGTCGGGAGGGAGACCAGTGACCACCAGGCACTCCAGTGCTGCAGCTGCAGGGGTGACGCTGGGGTCTACTGGGGAGAGAGAAAATAGGGTGAGTGGGGTCACGGGCCAGGCAGGCAACGATTGGAGCACTCTGCAGGAGGAGGTCAGACTGGATGAAGGGTAAGGTACTTTAAAAAAGAGGTGCCTTCCTCATAAGTCCTGTGCTGACTTTTGTCCTCTCTTACTGTTGAGGCCTGATGGTCCTGAAGTCCCCATCCTTTGCCCTTGCCTCCTGACCTGATCACCACACTTGCACACAGCTGGGGAGGATGCTAAGGATTTAGGCTTCTGGCAGGTGAGGTGAGACAGCGGAGGAGCAGAAGCCAGCAGTTTTCTTCTGTTGGAGCTGGAGTGGAGCCACGGAGGAGCGAGCGAGCGAGGGGGGAGAAGCTGCAGTAGCAGAGGAGTTGGAGAGCATCCGTCAGCACAGCCAACCAGCATCGCCCAGCAAAGGTGGTAAGGTAAGTAGCAGGCTAGGACATTTTTTTTTCTCACTTGTGTTTGTTTGGACTGAGCTATGGAATGATGTGGGGGCCCAAGCAACTGACACTGCAGGCAACCTGAACCTTCTTAGTGGTACAGTATATTGCTCCAGGCAGGGTATAGGTGTAGCCAGACAATATGTATGATAGTGCATGGGGAACAGTTGACAACAGGGCTATTCTTTCACCGAGTTGGCACTATGATGACGGATTACCTCGAGAGTGCCAACGAGGTGAAAGATGCCCTGTTGTCAACTGTTCCCCATGCACCTTTGTTTATAGTGTATGGTGGAAGCGTCGCTTTTGGGAAAAAAATTACTACAGCATGTTTCTGCTTCAAAACAGTTTTACTGTGTTACTAGAAGGAAAAAAGAACTTTACATTTTGAGCGTTTATTGCTAAACATTAGTACTGCCCAACATTACTGCTTTAGCTATGTGTCCTGTCTATGGCCTAGCCTAACTGTCAAATGTTGCTCGAGGACACTGTGTGGCGTTCGCAGTGCAGTAGAAAAAATCGTTCTGCTGCACAAACCTCACTAGTGTGTGACTACAAGGTTTCGACAATGATGGATTTCGGTGGAAAACGGCGTTCCACCATACACTATATACATATGTACACGTCACCAGGATTGTGTGTGTGTCCCTGTATGGCACAACAATCAATATATTTATGTGTACTCCTGTTACTAGTTGCTGCCCCCATGCATGGGTATATGCAGATGTCATGCATTGTTCCTGGGAACCCAATATACCAACCCAGACCCTGTAAAGCTGTATAGTCCCAGGGCTGCAAAGACAGTAGCAGTGGCCAATCCTTCTGGTGCTGAGACATATAAACATACAGAAAGGTTCTGCTGGTTCTGTATTGTGTCCATGGACTAGGAAGCTGTTCAGGGCCTATGCTGCCCCCTTCAATACAAGTATACACTATAGTGTACATGGAGTATGCCTGCCTACACCCTTGGCTCCAGGATAGTAGTCCATAATGAAACATCTTAACATTTGCGTCCCCCACTCCTTTCTGCCCAGTTTTACATCTGGGAGAGATTTAAAGCATAAGGAGGCCAATTGACCTGCTCAAGGGTTAACTCCAAGCTAGATGTGTCAAGTTGTAGTGGGATTTGAACCTGAAGTTTTTTTATACTCTTCTCTAACCATGGGGACAACAGTCAGTTTTCCTGTTTCAGCTAAATCTGCCTAAATGATAAGAAATGAGCAAGCAGGACAACTAAGCTTTAGGTGTGTGTGTGTGTGTGTGTTAGTGTGTCTGCTGAGCTGGGCTCTGAACATTTGGCAGCAGCAGTGCAACAGCTTACTCAGTGTAATTGTCACTGTGAAAAGGAATGCAGACACAATTACCCTTTTTATTTGTAACTGTACACTGCTTCTACAAAAAGTCCATGATGTCATGATGCGTTCAGATGTTAGCAGCTGTGTTTGGACAAGTGAGAGAAGCCCTTTGTTGTACTGAGCACAGCCACGTTCAACACTTAACCAATAAGGCATGACGAGGTTATGTTAATGATCTGTTAATCACCCTCTAGGTGCAAATGTGGCATGAGGCATTGCAAGTGCCACATGCCCCAGAAAGCGATAATCCTAGTGTCTTATTGCTGTTATAATAAAATGTTTTTAAACAGTGTTAAACCTTGTTAAATATATGGGTAAGTTGCATAAGTATGTTAATTAAGCAATTTATCCCTCCAGTGTGTGGGCATACTGGAGGATTTACCACAGCTGGTGCACCTCGTGACCGAACCACACCAGTCGTGTTAAGTCCTCCAGTATACCCACACCCTGGTGGGATAAAATTATATTATACGAAGGCAAATGTAGTTTTATTTAATTTTTTTAGATATGTTGTAAGTAACTGAAGTCTGTACGATTGGAAGGAAGATGTAATATTTACCCGCGGTGTTTTAGCGAAGCGGCGACAGGACAAATGGTTTCTATCAAAATGAAAGCGACCGGATTGGCACAATATAAGATTGGCTGGTACTTTTTCCAGTGGGTACACTGGAGGATTTACCACACTGGGAAAGGTACCAGCCAACCAATCAGGTTGCAAGATTTGGCTCATTCGATTTACCACATCGTATAATAAAGCAATATACCCCTCCAGGGTGTGAGTATACTGGTGGATTGAGTTACCACAGCTGGTGTGGTTCAGTCACGAGGCTCAGCTGAGTGACTTAACCACACCAGAAGAGGTAAATCCACTGGTATACCCACTCCCTGGAGGGGTATATTGCTATTATGCAATGACTTACATTTTTGGGGTGACTAAAAATATAGAAATACTTTTTTGTTTCTCTTTTTAATCATCATTTTTGTTATTTTATTGCTCCACCAAAGCGAAATAGTTCCTTGTTGCTAGGCAGAGTTAAATTAGTGGTGATGCCCCCCGCCCCTCAGTTTTTCTTTATCTCATTTGTCGAAGCTCAGCACTGAATTGTGTGTGTGTGGGGGGGGGGTTTGTGTTTCTTCTTTTTTTTTTTTTTTACTGTGAGGCTGTGAGCATTAAGATTTGCAGTTTGATTTGTTGTTTTTTCGTGCATCTTGTTTGGATTGTGGCAGTCGGAGTGATTTTTTTGCGAGGGTTCCTGCTGCAGCTGACTGGAGGCTGGCACCTTTTCCAGTGGGTACACTGGAGGATTACAACACTGAAAAGGTGCCAGCCAGCCAATCAAAATTCAGGACTGTGTGAATTTTTTGTGCCTGTTATAATAAAAGATTAATATAAGGCTGTTAGAATGTTTACAGCCAATCAAAGCTTCATTTCTCAGACCATTGTTATAATTTTATTTAATAAAACTGAGAATTAGCTTAATGGTGCTTCATGTACACTATCACATTACCTGAACTATATTCTGAAAATGAAATTTCTTCAGAGTGATGCTGTGAGCAGGCGGCATTGGTGCCCCCAAAAAAATACCCACTAAAGAAGAAAAATCTCACTGGTAAAGAGGTTGAAAAACTGATGCACGTTATGACTTACTGGAGACAGTCAGTGGCCCAGTGGTTAAGCACAACATTGTGATCCTGAGACCTGGTTTGAATCCTGGAACTGACACTTGCTGTGTGACCCTGAGCGAGTAAGTTAACTTCCCTCTGCTTAGTGGTCTCTGCTGTTTTTCTTTGTCTCTCAATCTCCTGTGTGGTAAAAGTGGCAGCAACATTATAACATGAAGGCACTATTTAAAACCCAGTGGGTCCAAACAAACTACAGTTTTGAGCTGCATTCAAACAAATTGGATGCTGGTAGTTTATAACCACTCTGTGCTGACCATTTATTAATAAGACACTGATGTGTAGAAATGTCTTGGTAGAGTGGACTGAGGACTAAATTTATTAAAAAAATGCAGGTTTTTTTTTCTAGATAAGAATTTCAGGTGCCAACAATACTCCAAATACTGCTGTCAATTTACTCACCAGTTTTAAAACATAGTGAGTAAAACAAAAGTGGGATGCATACAAGTGTAAATCTGGCAAAAAATGTTACTTTTGAATCACCAGTTATGTTATGTTATGTTATGTTATGTTATGTTATGTTATGTTATGTTATATTATGTTATGAAGCACTATTCTTTGCGTGTGGAGGAGTATTTACAAATGTTGGGTGAGTACAGGTACTCATTTAAAAATTTCTGAAGTAGTTCCTAAAATGAGGTGAGTGTAAAAGACTGGCACACACCTTATCTGGAGCTGTGGTCATGACTGTGTAGGTAAATGCCATCTGTGACATCATGACTATAGATAAATGTATTTATTCAATGGCTCTGCAGATCTATTACACAGTGGTGAGAATATATGCATTTATCCAATGGTTTGACCACTCACCCCTATTGTATAAATATAAATAGATATTTTATTTAAAAACATCTGAGGTTGAAGGTATTGTACAGTTGACAAGGACTCGAAAGTCAAAAACAAACCCCACAGACCAGTCCGATACCATCTTACATCAACATCTTTAAACATAACCCCTTCTCCACTGGTTACAATAAGTACTTCCAAACTGGTCACAATCTACCAAGGGCAATTGGAAACATTAAGATTTTTAAGAGACTTAAAGCAGCTTAAAGACGTGGCCAGGGCTCCAGATAAGGTCTGTACCAGCCTATTTTACTCACCTGTCCTCATTTGAGGAAATACGCTTCAGAAATTTTTTTAATGCGTACCAGTACTCACCCAACATTTGTACATACTCCACACGCCAAAGAATAGTGCTTCAAATCAAAACATAATGGTGATTCAAAAGTAACATTTTTGACAGATTTACAGCACTTGTATGCATCCCACTTTTGTTTCATTACAGAAATGTTTTTGCGTCCTTGCATTCATAAGATTATTTTAAAATTCAGAATTATAATAGACCTTTTTTAGGTTCATAGGTACAGTTAAATGTAAATTTACACCCATATGTTAGTTTTAATTCCTGATGTCATCACTGTTTGCAGATTTACGTCACGCACACTGGTGATTTCTTTAGACTGTGTGCACATTTGAATTCATAGCTGTTTTTCAGGGTTTCAGAACTGATATCTGATTTGCTAATCACTGGGCATAGCTGCTGGCAGGCTGTACATTGCTAAATTTCTTCTTTAGTAGCCTTTACTGATTGAAATTTCTTTGAAGTTGGCTGCTAAATAAGTATTACTGAAATGTCTCTGTCTAAGAAGAAGGCAACCAGTGATCCAAAGCAACCATCGAGTGCTTCAGTTATTTGCTAAGAAAAGAATTACAGCAGAATACTGCACATGCTGAACATACAGTGAAGAAATCAAGACCTGAAGATAGTGTTCTGTCAGCTGGCATGCATGAATCTGATAGTAGTAGTATAGTTTCAGAGCCTAGTTCTGCTGCTACAGGCCCATTACTTGTTGCTTCGCCTCACCCTCTGATGCATGTGAAAGCATCCTCCGATGCATGTGAAAGCACGTCATTGCCATCTAATGAGGCCACTCATTTTCAATGGGTGAGTGTGTTGATCACGATACTGTGCCAAGTGACATATCTGCTAGTCCTTACCAAGCTCCAGTTCAGCCGAAGTGTGTTTTCCCTGTGACAAAATCACGTAAATTTAATGGTGATTACAAAACTCATAAGTGGGTAGAATATTCAGTACAGAGAGATGCTGTATACTGTTTTGCATGCAGGCATTTTACTAGCACTCGTACTGCACCTGGAGGTGGAGGTCGTGAACGTGGAAACGTTCCTTTTGTCGATATTGGTTTCTGTAAATGGGAAAAAATTGGTCATGCCTTCAGAAAGCACAGCGAGTCTGAGAAACACAAAGCATCTGTTGTAGCATGGTGTGAATTTAACCGTATACAGTCTTCATCAGGACATCAGTCAGTTGTGAGACGGCTTGAAAAAAATAGGGACATTGAAATTGAAGAAAACAGACGCCATGTTGAATTACTACTACATGCAGTGTGTTACCTAGGACGGCAAGGTCTTGCCTTCAGAGGTGGTGATGAGTCGACAAATTCCGATAACAAAGGCAATTTTATTGAGTTTCTGGAAACATTATCTGCACATGACTCAAAATTAAAAGAAAAAATGTCTAGGAGATACAGTCATTATACCTCTCCAGAGTATCAAAATGATTTGATTAACATAGTTGCAACTATCTGAGAGAAAATTGTAAGTAAAGTCACAAAATATTTCTCTGTTTTAGTCGATGAAACTAAGGATGTATCACAAAGAGCAGCTCAGCTTTGTAATCCGTTTTGTTGCGGAGATGGTAATATCTGTGAAAAACCACGGCTGCTACCACATGGATAAACTGGATGCTGGTAGTTTGGCTGGTGCAATCAATCAGGCAGTATGTCAGGCTGGACTGCAGTGGAAGCATTGTGTAGCACAGTGCTATGATGGAGCCTCTGTGATGAGTGGGTGCTTCAGTGGCGTACAAGCAAGAATAAGAGGATTGCTCCTCAAGCTGTTTATATTCATTGTCATGCACACACTGAATCTTGTCTTGGTGCAAACAATCAATAATATATCAGAAGTGAAAGAATTTTTCAGCATCTTACAGGCTGTATATGTATTTATTTCTCAGAGTTCACCAAGACATGAGTTGTTTGTTAAAGCTCAGAAAGAAGAAGGTCTACAAGTTCTGGAACTGGAGCGACTGTGTGGTACACGGTGGTTTTACTGGTACAACTGTGTCAAGAAATTTCAGTTCGTCTGAGTCCATTATTATAACACTTCATGCTATTCAGTCACAAAACACTGACAAGAGAGCAAGTAGTGAAGCAAAAGGTCATCTGTTTAAAATTCAGAACTTCACCTTTGTAGTAACACTGTACAGCCTAGAAACAATTTTAAGGAAGATACAATCGGTGTCTGAGGAATTTCAGAGAAAAGATCTGGATTTGCCAAGTGCTTGTAATCTTGTCCAGTCTTGAAAAGTGAGCTCTTGTCTCTACGTAATGATTCACAGTGGCAGAAGATTTACAAGGGCACAACAAGCCGCTGATCACTGTGGCATTGATTATGATGTAGAAGCCCTCAGCACACAGGAAGGCCACTGCGAAACATCAGTTGAGCGAAAGCTGACAGAATTTTTGTTTCATCCACTTTGGGAAATGGACTGCAAATATAGAAATTCAGGACATTTCTGCAAGATCTAACAGTGATAGGCTTAAACAGGAAATATACCTGGCCTGCATTGACAGGTTTGTTACTGAACTTGATTCACGCTTCAAGTAATCTGGATCTCTTAAAAGCTGTTGCTGCTCTCAACCCAAAGGATGACAGTTTTCTGAATTACTCTGTTTTAAAGGTCCTAGCAGAATCTTACCCAGGAGCAAATATAGACATAATTGTGTTAGAGTCACAGCTGGAATCAGCAAAGGCATACCTACAGAACAAAAATATGCAAAGTATTCATTGTGTCAGACAACAGTTGCAATGCCTTTGTAATGCATTTTCAGAAGTTCTGGAGATTTTGAACCTGGTGCTGGCACTCCTGTGACCACAGCTTCAAATGAGACGTTTCTTCTCATGCATGAAAAAGTGAAAACTTTTTAAGAAACAGTTGTGGTGACAGACGACTCAGTGACTTAATGATTATGGCATGTGAGCCACTGGAGGTGAAGCAGCTAGACCTGTCAGTAGCAATAGACAGATTTGCTCAGATGCGTTCAAGAAGATACCCATTACTGAAGTAACTTTACTATCTACAGTCAGCCATCAGTCATGTGCTGCCAGTGTCTCAGTCAGCCACCACTCCTGTGTGCCAGTTCTGTCCCAGTCAGCTCAACACACGAGTCCCATTTGCAACTTGTGCCTCCAGTCAGCAACCAGTCCAATATATCAGCAGTGTTACCACCAGTCAGCCAACCAGCAGTCCCATCTGCCAGTAGTGTCTCCAGTC
Source organism: Neoceratodus forsteri (assembly GCA_016271365.2). Taxonomy (NCBI): domain Eukaryota; kingdom Metazoa; phylum Chordata; order Ceratodontiformes; family Ceratodontidae; genus Neoceratodus; species Neoceratodus forsteri. The sequence goes on along the minus strand of CM057449.1, from coordinate 573,523,945 downwards.
AGCCAGCAGTCAGTGTGCCAGTTCTGTCCCAGTCAGCTCAGCAACGAGTCCCGTTTGCAACTTGTGCCTCCAGTCAGCAACCAGTCCAGTATGTCAGCAGTGTTACCACCAGTCAGCCAACCAGCAGTCCCATCTGCCAGTAGTGTCTCCAGTCAGCCAGCAGTCAGTGTGCCAGTTCTGTCCCAGTCAGCTCAGCAACGAGTCCCGTTTGCAACTTGTGCCTCAGTCAGCACCAGTCCAGTATGCCAGCAGTGTTACCACCAGTCAGCCAACCAGCAGTCCCATCTGCCAGTAGTGTCTCCAGTCAGCCAGCAGTCAGTGTGCCAGTTCTGTCCCAGTCAGCTCAGCAACGAGTCCCGTTTGCAACTTGTGCCTCCAGTCAGCAACCAGTCCAGTATGCCAGCAGTGTTACCACCAGTCAGCCAACCAGCAGTCCCATCTGCCAGTAGTGTCTCCAGTCAGCCAGCAGTCAGTGTGCCAGTTCTGTCCCAGTCAGCTCAGCAACGAGTCCCGTTTGCAACTTGTGCCTCCAGTCAGCAACCAGTCCAGTATGCCAGCAGTGTTACCACCAGTCAGCCAACCAGCAGTCCCATCTGCCAGTAGTGTCTCCAGTCAGCCAGCAGTCAGTGTGCCAGTTCTGTCCCAGTCAGCTCAGCAACGAGTCCAGTTTGCAACTTGTGCCTCCAGTCAGCCAGCATTTTCTCCAGTCAGATACCAGTCCAGTGTCTAGCAGTGTCTCCAGTCAGCCAGCAGTGTGCCAGCAGTCTCAACTCAGATACCAGTCCAGTCAGCCAGCAATTCATTGTGCTAGCAGAGTCTGCAGTCAGATATCCATGTGCCAGCAGTGTCACCAGTCAGCCAGCGGTCCAGTGTGCCAGCAGCCAGTGTCTCCAGTCAGCTAGCTACCAGTCCAGAGACAGTTTGCCAGTTTTGTCTCCAGTCAGCTACCAGTCCAGTTTGCGGCGGTGTCCCGACTAGTCAGCAGTCTGGTGTGCCAGCAGTCACCTACCATCCCAATCTCCAGTGTGCCAGCAGTGTCTCCAGCCTCCAGGCAGGTAATAACACTCCTATGTCCTTTGCTTTACCACTTTCATGGGTGTTTGGGAGGGAGTTTATACTCTTTTAAATTATTGTAAGAGGGGTGTGAGCCTTGGTGTGGAGAGTTAGAGTACTTTCATTTGCTTTGCTGCAGTAATTGGAAGTCTTGAAGACTTTCTTTTGTGTAACCCTGGGACTCAGTTCTTTTTCCTTTTATTACAGTTTTTCTTTACAGGTTTTTTTGGTGTACAATTTTACTAGGATCTTTTCTTTTCTTTTATTTTTTTCTTTACAGGTTTTTGGTGTGATTTTTTTTTTTATCAGTTCATTTTCCTTTTATTACGTCTTTTACAAGTTTCATTGTGTCATTTATTTTACTAAGCTCTTGTTTCAACAGAGAAGAAGTAAAGTTCTCTCCATCGTTCAAGGTTCAGAGTATGCTTTCATAACAGTATTATTTCTCTCATGTTTTGATGTGTGTTTTCTATGTACTGTAAGGTATTGGTTTAGAGACGGCTCTTTATTTTTAGCAATGTGTGCCTTAGCTTGTATAGTACCAGTCATTTGACATGAACAGTGTGGTAATATTTTTTTTGGAAACAGTGTGGTAATATACAGAGGATAATGCCTGATGTACAGGTGATAACCATGGTATAATCACTTCAGGTGGTGTCTAGGGCATCAGTAAACCTAGAATGCACAGCTTGAGAGGTTTACAATTGCCCTAGCAACCACGAGAGAGGATTACACCCTGGTTATCACCTGTACATCATGTATTGTCATTTATAGTGTATGGGACTCGACATGAGAAGTCCCCCCCCCAACATAAGTAATTTAGCCTTACCTTATTAATGGATCTGCACTACACCCACATGATTGTTTAGGAAAACAATTTATTTGGATACACGGACTGAATGACAGTGGGCCAAAATAGCACCAGAGTTAAAATCTCTATCAGACATAGTGATTGCTTAAGCAATATATCCTGACAGGGTGTGGGTTTACTGGTGGATTTACCACGGCTGGTGTGGTTCGGTCACGAGGCCGCGGGCGGTGAGCTAACCGCACCAGCCGCGTAAATCCTGTCCCACACAGTATACTAATATACTAATGGTAGAAATAATTTGTTAATATGTTTTGCATTTTTTTGATATATTTTTATTAATTATGTTCTGATAATCATGTATATGTTCTTCCGCTGAGAAAAAATAGTTCCTTTTTAGTATTAAATATATAGACAAATAATGAGGAGCTTGAAAACATTTTCAGTAACGAAAATGAGCCATCCGACCCAGAAAAGTCACGTATTAAATATGCAGACAAATAATGAAGACCTTGAAAACATTTTTAGTAACAAAAATGAGCCATCCGACCCAGAAAAGTCACAAACCAAGCAATTAAATGTGACAGAAAGCTCTCCGAACATCTCCCGATTTGGCCTCAAAAACTACCGGCACAACATCATCAGATTACCCGCCTATGCAGCAGCAGCCGTCCCTCTCTGTCAACGGCAATACCGGCATTCCCCATATGGACGGAAGCGTCATTTACTGTGAAGAAAAAAGTCGATGCTTGCTTGTGACGTTTAACTTTTTCTTCACAGGAAACGACGCTTCCGTCCATATGGGGAATGCCGGTATTGCAGTTGATGGAGAGGGACGGCTGCTGCTGCATAGGCGGGTAAGCTGGTGATGTTGTGTCGGTAGTTTTTGAGGCCAAATCGGGAGATGTTCGGAGAGCTTTCTGTCACATTTTATTGCTTGGTTTGTGTGAAACAGGTGACTTTTTTTTGGGTCGGATCGCTGATTTTCGTTAATGAAAATGTTTTCAATTACTCGAAATCAAGCAAATGGAATTAGGTATTCATTTTGTTGTAGTTAGGTTTTCAGTTGCACTGGTAAGCGGCGATTACAAATGGCGGCGGTTACTTTGAAGTTTAACGGTGGCAGTGATATTTTTTGTGTGGCACGAGTGCTTGTTGGCTGGCACCTTTTTCAGTGGGTATATTGGAGGATTTATAACTGCTTTTAAGGTGCCAGCCAACCAATCGGAATGCAGGGATTTGTGTAGTTTTTGAAGTCCATGGTATAATAGACAATAAACTGTGACAATTGGAATGTTATTTGAATATTGTACTGAGACTAACCATCACATTCTAGGTATGTAGAATACTGAATAACACTGGCATTCCATTTTGTAAACCCACTGCTATGACATAGAGATAGGTTTATAAGGTTCTGACATCACAACAGTGGGATTACAAGGTTGTAATCTGTTTGATTTCAATGGGTAATAAGGGCTAGCCATGCATTAATATTGTTTAATATTTGTACAGTTGAGGAATGGGACTTTCACTATACTGATGATTCCATAATTTGATGAAAACTAGCTATTTAAGTTGAATCAACATCTGTAATGGCCCAGTTCAGATTTATACTCAGACTTTACTATCCAATTCAATTCATACCCATTTTTATTTTAAATTACTTGGTAACTAGCTCTATGTCACATTGACAAATGCCACCCTCTCTGGCTCCGCCCACACCGTGGCCCCACCCCCACTGTGGCCCCACCCACATCATGCCCACCCCACCTTGCTACCCCTATGATTTTGCTGAAATGACGCCCCTGACTACCACGTATATTTAAAATGTGTCAATCCCTGCCTTTCCTCCTTGTTAAACTACTGTTGTTTACTGCCTGACCCTGCAATATACAAAACTACATATTTACAAGAGAGTGAGGGTCCCTGCACGATTTTTGAAGGTGACTTAGTTTGTTCATTTCAAATCTTGTTGTCCCTTCCATCTGATATATCAATAAGCCAAAATTGTATTTAGTAAGTACTAACACATTGCAGTACTCACCTTATCCAGACACCACTTATCCGGACCGTAATTCATATTTTCACTGTGAGGTGTTCTGTGCGGTTGGTTTATAGTTTAGTTTTTGTGAACCTACCAGTACCTACCTAGTTAATATCAAGCTGTGTAATAATCATTCCATTTAAAAACTGACATTTGATTAAGAATTACTTAAATATTTTTTTCAGATTTACTGCACATCCTTATTGTGGTGGTGTTCTCTGTCGGTTTTGTATTGAAAGTCTCTTACTTCTGTTCTCCTGCTACCCCATGTTACTTAACTCATGTTTTTGCAATTGAAAAAATTAAATAGTGTTTTAACACTCGAACAGGCTACAGTAGCAGTTGTAGGTAGTTATATACACTACAGTGCAGCTACCTGTTCTGATTTCTATTTACACTTTGTAGATTGCACTGCAGGTGTTAAAACATACTTATTTAATAGAAATACATAATAATATACTTCTGGAGGAAGCCAAATGAAACAAGCATATAAATATGCCTGCCAAGAGATGTTCAACTTCAGGTAAAGGTGCCAGAGTGGGAGGTGGGTCAAAGAAGTCTATTGGAATAAGCAAACCTATTTCTGAATCAATGCCCTCTGCGGGCTCTGCTGCTGCTGTGGTAGCCAGTAGCAGCAAAATTGAAGTTAGAAGTGGTTTCAAGTCTGTGATTCATTTTTTACTGCCAAATCTGTAGCTAGCATGCTTGTTGGAGATGATACTGGGAATAATGGAGACACTCGTACCAGTGGAGGCACAGAGGTCCAGGAGGAGGTTGAAAAAGTTGTCAGGGTGACTGTTTCTGCTCAAGGAGGAGCTGATGGTGACGAGGGTGATAGTGTCAAGCTTCAGTTTGTTTCTCCTGGAGAAGGAGATAATGAAAGTCATCCCCCCAACAGTGAGATGATGCTAATAGAAGGGAAAATTTTCTCTGGAAGTAGATAGGGATGGGGGGAGGAGGAGGATATAATATGTTTCAGTACAGATGATGATGAGGTGTTGGATCCCCTGTGGGAGTCAGAAGTGAAAAAGATGAAGGTGATGATGTAGCCCATTTAGATGACAAGACTGAGGGTGAGGATCTCAGCAAGCCTACAACAAGCAGTCCAGTCATCCCGCCTACCAAATGTAGCATGGTGGATATCATGCAAGCAGCACAAAAACCAAAAGTGTCCACACCTTTGGCTCCGCTGTCCAAGTCTCAGTGCCATGTCAAATCTAGAGGTGCAAAGTCCCTAGTTTGGGATTTTTTCATGCTTGATGCAGCTGATGACACCATGGCAATATGTCAGCTGCGTCAAGCACATGTAAGTCATAAAAAAATGGCAGCCACATAGGCACCGGTGGCCATCAAGCCCACTTGAAAAACAAACACCCATTGTGCTGGCACCAACACCAGAAAGATTCCAGAGCTATTGGTGGGACTTCCCTTGTCAAGCTTAATGTTAGTGACAGCAGTGCAATAGAGCAGGATGAGGGAGAGCCGAGTGGGTCGGTGGAGGAGGAGTGTGAGGAATCATTTTCTCTCTCAAGCAGTGGGCATAGTAGCAGTGGAGCTGCCACTCGCTCGAGTTATAAAAGTACACCACCAGGCACCAAATTCACCAAAATAACCAGTTTCATACATGCTGCACATCCCAGGCCCCAAGAGTCACCTGGTACCCCAACAAGAACAACATTGCTGCTACAAGTAAAGTGTTTTTGGTGACCCACTCTCAAGATGCAGCCCACATTGAAGAGTGTGTTTGAGCGGCACTCAAAGTGCTCCCCCAGTCATGCTGCTGCCCATGACCTGAATGCAGATACTGCTGAAATGCTCGCCATCAACCTGTTCCCCTTCTCCTTTGGGGAGAATCCAGGATTCTGCCGTTTGATTGTCCATGCCTGTCCCAAATGGCAGGTGCCATCATGAACATACTTCTCAAAATGTGCCATGCCCGAACTCTACATCAGAGTTTCACAGTCCGTCCTAAATGCCATGAAGCATTCTGCCTCCAAATATATCCACCTTAGCATGGATATGTGGATAAGTGGGAAAACAGCGGGCAGCTCATATCTGTGTATAACAGCACACTGAGCACAGGTACCTGGGATGGTTGTTGATGTGGGGCCTGGCGAAAGCTGAGTAAAGCAAAATTATGGTGGTTGCAACACACCTGGCATTCATCAGAATGCCACCATAACTATGCAAAGTGTTACAGGGTTTCACACTGGTGAGAAAATGCTGAATGTACTGCTAAATCAGATTGATGAGTGGCTAAATGCACACTCACTCACAGCGAGGTTTATTGCCAGTGACAATGGCTCCAATGTGGTTAAGTGCATTACTGATGGTGTTTTTTTTAGAATTCTCTGCCTAGCACACTGCCGTAAACTAGTCGTGCAGCAATTTCTAAACCATGATGAAATAAAGAAACTGTGTCTGTCACCAGACACATCTGTGTTCACTTTGCCCATTCTGCAAAGGCACGTGACCATCTGCATGAGCTGCAGCACACTAACCATCTGCCTCAGCACCTTATGAAGCTCGATGCTGTTACCAGTTGGAACTCCACACTGTACATTCTGGACCAGCTTTATGAGCAGTATAAGGCAGTTTCAGATTATCTACTGCTGCACACCACCCGGGACAGTGCTGGAGTGTCCATTGCCCTAACAATGTTGCAGTGGCAACAAATGGATGGCATAATATGCATTCTGTATCCATTCAAGCATGCAACACAGGTTGTGAGTGGGGACACTGCCTGTATAAGTCAGTCAATAGCCCTTATACATGTGCTGAAGCAGACACTGTTGAATGTCCGACACCAGATGGAGGCAAGTGATGATCACAGTTCTGTTCATGTAATGAGTCACATGCTCCGTATACTGGACAGCAATACACATATCTTTGGCATTATGCAGTCTAATGAGTTTGCTATTGCTACCATGCTGGATCCACGGTACAAACGTGGCTTGCCTGCCATGACTGAAGGGGATCCAGAAACAAATGATTTGATACCTTTTATTTTACCAACATGGATGTTACAGAAAAGAACGAAGTGCTCTAGCTTTCGAACCAACCAGGTCCTTCTTCAGAGCTTTGAAGCTTAGAAGAGGACCTGGTTGATCCAGCAAACTACTTGTTCTTTCTGCAACTCAATTAATAGGTATCAAATCATTGTTCTGAATCTGTTCTTAAAGGACCAATACGGCACCTACAACATTTTTTTGCATGACTGAAGGGGGTCATGTGTGAGTAGACAAATTTGACCAATTACCTTGTTAGACGGGTACATGGTGCACAGATGAAAAATGCAGAGACACAAAGGGCACATATACCAGTTGTTGCTACCACCACCACCAGCAGCTCATCACAGGCCACCAAATCTGAGAAAATGTCAAAGTCGCAACACAACATGGCAGGTAATCCCATTTGGGATGCTCTGTACCAGGTGGGCATGGAAGAAATTGAAGACAAGGAGGAGGAGGAGCCTGCTGAGGCAGCAGGACTCAGGGCAGCACAATGTATGGTGGATGCCTACGTGGGTGACACCAAACATCTTGGCATCACTGATGAGCCATTGGTGTACTGGAGCAGCAAAGTGAGTGATTGGCTGGCACTGGCATCTGTTGCTTTTGAATACCTCAGCTGCCCACCATCCAGTGTCAGCATGGAATGGGTGTTCCGTTCTGCTGGGGCCATTGTGAATGACCGTAGGACAAATCTGTCCCCAAAGAATGTTTCCATCCTAACATTTACAAAAATGAATGAGGCTCACATTCCACATAACACAGTTATTTCAATGGTGTTGCCCCAAGAACTGTGTCTCAGAGATGATGATGACAACAAAGACGTCCACACTGGTAAGTCCTCTACTAGCAGGAAGGTAGATGAAGCAGCAATGTTGAACAAATTTCCACATGGTGATGACTCCAATCTTGAAGACTTTGAGGGCTGCTTCATGCATGATGTGTCAGTGGAAGAAGGCTAAAGGTGTTCTGCCCCCCCCAGCCACCACCAGCATCCCCCCCCATTTCCCCTGAATATGCTGTTTTATGTTATTTCTATACATTTTAAATGTTATTGTGCTGGTTGTTCTGTGTTACACATCCTGTTATACCATTTAATTTGATTATCCAACCTAGTAACAATGTTTACTTCATTTCATTTTTGAAAAATTAATCACCGCTGCTATGCTAACTGGAATGAATATGTCATCTCAGCAATACACAATGGCCCCATTGAGCAAAAAATACTGAACAACATCTTCCCCATTTCCACAATATACCTCATCCATGAGACCATGAATGAGTGTCTAGTGAGTGTGCCACCACCGTACATACGATGTAACAACTTAGTCGGACAATGCACAGCCAGTACTACATTACTCAGAAATGCATGCCTACTCCATCCCCATGTATACAATTAACCATCATGTAATCTGCCTCCTTGTCATCCATCCTAATGTGTATAATACAGACTTCAACAGTGTGGGCCATCACTCACAAACTGCCAAGAAATACAGCTGAAAAGCTATGAAGCTGACAGATGCATGATCCAGCATAAACAGCAGTCACAAACCAATACATCAGTGCTGCCTCTGAGCCCAGCTAAATTACTCTTCCTCCTCCTCCTCCTCCTCCTCCAGCAGTCTTCCACCAAGAAGAATCACAGCATTGGCATCACATTTAGGGCCAGTACATCAACCCGAACAATGCAGCACTTTCATCCCAGCAAGCACACTTGGTGTCATTTTCCCTCTTGCCGACCACCCATGATGGCAGCATTGCCAGCACATTTTGAGCCAGTATGTCAACCAGCACAATGCAACACTTTCATCCCAGCAAGTACACTCGGTGTTATTTTCCCTTCAGCCAAACAAACAGCCACTCAGAAAGCAACACAGATCATCATCAAGCAAGAATTATGCATGTTCTTCCTCCATGGCCTGTCTTCTAGTTAACTGATTCATGGTAATTAGATTTAATTTGTTGTCATGTTATTACCTATACCTCCATTGTGCTGTTGTTATGCATGCCTTTGTTGCGATAGAATGTCAAGTATGCATGCAAGGCAGCACACCTTAATGTATAAGTTATCTTATGTATTTCCATTTCACTCTGTGCAGGGTTTCCCATGATCATGCCATTTGATGCCAGGACCTCGGAATAAGGATGATGAATCGACATGGCACATTCAGAGCCTAGTCAATCCACATTGCAAGCATCATTATGTACAGGTCAGTATTGTAACGTTTTTCACTTGATAGATTTTGTGTATTCCATTCAGGTATAGTACGTCCTGGTATGTTTCACCATAGGCTCATAACTGGAATAATTTCAGCCGTGGAAAATTTTTTGGGACGTTGCCAACATCGATGGTAAGTATCACCACAGGTAAGTATCAATCCAAATTTTTTTTCTTTTCATACTTTTTCTCCACCTTTTTACAGATGACATTGGCTCAAACAACATCTGTCTTGAATCGTGACTGGCAAATTAAATTTTCTGTTCAAAAGGAATTTGTTTTTTAATATTGGTAACAGTGTTAGTTCAGGTAGCATCATTGTGCAGATGAGAAATGGTTATGTTGCCATTTACAGTGTCAGTTGAACTTTCATGGATAAAAGTAATATATCCTTCATCATCTTACAGTGGTTCAATCAAGGGACTTCTTTAAGTGCCATATGGGTGATTCCACAGTGGCAATAGCAAAACACATGAGGATACAATCCAAGGTCACAATTTTCAAGTTAGCGCTGCAGTATATATAATATGTTTGTTTTCCTTCACAGGTGTCCATTGATGACAATGACGTATGTTTTTAGATGTCAGCAGTGGCCCACACCTCGCAGGTGCAGCACCTTGATCCAGCGTCCACACACCAGGATGGAAGACTTGTATTTAGTCAACAATGCTGTACAGAGATGGGATGCATCAACAAATGTCCACCAGAAAACTAAACAACCATTCAAATTGAAGTACTTTGTACATGGCAAAAAGAAAAAAGAAGAAGACATTTTAAGCATTGTTACAACTAAGTGCCACCCCCTCACCACCATCATTACAGGAAGCAATACTTTCATCAGGGAATGGCTGTTAAACTTAAACCCTTGACATGAACAGACTATGTCTGATGAGCACATCCAGCAGCCAGATTGGGAGTTAAGAGACGTACTCTAGCAGTGGAATTCCTGAATATTGACAGAGCCATATAGAATATAGTTACCGTCAAAGTCTGACATCTCTGTACTGCAGTAACCACAGCAAAAAAAGCAATGAAAAACTTAATAATTAACCATATCCACCAACCCCACAGCAACCCTCAACCATCTCCTCCACCAACCGCCCACCAAAGACCATCACAAATTAAGAAATACTTACCACAAGTTAATGAATTGCAAACATATTGAACAGCAGCATCAGCAGCAGTGCACCTGGAGTTAACATCACCTGAATTCCTGCACGTTGACAAAGGCAAAAAAGGATACAATTACAATCCGACTCAGATATTCGAGCTGCAGTCACCTATCCCAGTAATGAATAATTCAATACTTACCTTGTACAATGTGAAATGTGGTGCATTCCCAAATCCTATATCTAAATCCTGGCATGCATGTCATGATAATGCAATCCTCAGCACACTAGATAATATAAAATCAGTACAAACATATAAGAACTCAAGATGTCCCAATAGCAACCCCCCATTCCCCTTCTCTTGCACCCTAAAAAATAAATACAGACAGATACTTTTGTGTGCAGCAGCAGCAGTATCGATCGACTATGTGAAGAGGATCCCCATGAAAAGACAAAGCATTACTTCTCATGGCAACTAGTCAGAGCAGCCTGCAGCAACTACAGGCAACAGCAGCAGCACACAAAATGTCATTCAATCCACACTGACTTAAAACCACAGAACCAACAGAGCAAACCAGGGCAGCAGCATTGCGAAATGATAATTCTACAGTTCTCAATCAATTGAGAAACCAACAGCAGGAGGAAGCAAGTGCAACTTTAAGTAGCAGGACCATTTTGCAGGAGGATTTATTTTTCTTAGTGTGGCAGACTGGCTTGTGTTGCATGTTAGACAGTGGCAGCACCACATTTAGACCTGAAAACCATTTTAAACGGTGCAGAAAACAGCAGATTTGAGTCCTTTGTGGATGTGAACCATGTTACTGCATGTCTGGCACCTGATTTAGGTCTGAATGTACTGTACAATTTTTGGGGAAATATTTCCAGACATGTACAGCCTGTGTTGCACTCGCAGAAACAAGATGTGGCCTAAAATCAATTGTAAACAGTGGCCAAAACAGCATTTTAATGTGTGGGTGCTGGGGGGAGAGGGCAACATAAAACATTCAGGATTGACACCAGATTTCAGTCTCAGTTTTATCTACCATTTTTGCTCTCACATTTCTGGACATGTACAGCCTATTCTGCTCTCGCAGAACAGAGATTCAGCATGAGATGACTTGTAAACAGTGGACCAAAGACCATGTTTTGGTTTGGGTGATGGATTGTGTGCCATATAACAACATGGCTGAGACCTGATTTCTGTCTGAATTTACTGTAACATTTTTTGGGAAACATTTCTGGGTTTGTAGGCCCTGTTTGGCATGATTAGCACCAATATTCTGGATGAAATACTTGGCAAACAGGCCCGAAAACAGCTATTTGATGTCTGGGTGGTGGGGGGGGGCCACATCACATCCTGACTCAGACCATATTTCTGTCTCAATTTTATGTACTATTTCTCCTGTCACATTTCTGGACATGTACAGCCTATTCTGTGCTCACAGAACAGATTTTCAGCATGAGATGACTTGTAAACAGTGGACCAAAGATCATGCTTTGGTTCGGGTGGTGGCTTGGGTGCCATAAAACATCATGGCTGAGACCAGATTTCTGTCTGAATTTAATGTACCATTTTTTAGGAAACATCTCTGGACATGTACTGCCTGTACTGCACTCACAGAAACAAGATGTAGCCTTAAACCAATTGTAAACAGGTGCCAAAACAGCAAATTAATGTCTGGGTGCTGTGGGGAGGGCACCATAAAACACCAGGACTGACACCAGATTTCAGTCTCAATTTGATGTACCATTTTTTAAGAAACATCTCTGGACATGTACTGCTTGTGCTGCACTTGCAAAAACAAGATATGGCCTAAAACCAATTGTAAACGTTGCCAAAATAGCATATTAATGTTTGGGTGATGGGAGGGCACCATAAAACATCAGGACTGACACCAGATTTCAGTCTCAACTTGATGTACCATTTTTTAGGAAACAGCTCTGGACATGAACTGCCTGTGCTACACTCGCACAAACAAGATATGGCCTAAATCAAATGTAAACAGTGGACCAAAGTCCACTGTTTGGTGCGTGTGGGGGGGGGTTGGGCACTATAAAACATCATGGCTGTAACATTTTTTGGGGAAACATTTCTGAACTTCTGGGCTATGTTAGTCAGTGGCAACATCAAGATCAAGCATGAAACCACTGGTAAACAGTGGGCCAAACACCATGTTTTGGTCCAGGTGGAAGGTATGCAACATATAACAGCATGACTGACACCTGATTTCAGTCTGAATTTAATGTGCTGTTTCTGTACTTATACAAACCCTGTTCTACACATCTCAGCGTGGACTAAAGGGGAAGGGACCAACTTAACATTTGTGGCAAGTGCAGGACACCTGTGTTAAGCACTGAAACCATATTTATGTTTAACTTCACAATAAAATTGCTTGTTTCTGTGATTGTTGTATACATCTTCGGACTGTTGCTGCACACAACCATGACTGCTGCAACATCACATATTTTTGGAAAAACATTTTTGTCATAGGAACAATACTTGACATTTGTGGATAGGAGGAGAAAATATATGAATGAGTAACACAAAAGAAAAACAAAGGTAAGGTGTTTTGGGTACAACACTACTGACTATTACTCATGGGTACGACAGGGGTAGGGGACAGGTCGGGTCAGGGGTAGGGTAATATATGTGAGAGGGGAAAAAGAAATCAGTGAACAAGGAAAAGGATTGAATACTATGGGGGGCATAACATTATACATAATTAACACATCACACAAAACCACTGGGCAAAGACATATATGTGTGACAAAAAAGAAACAAGAGGTTGTAGAGCAAAATTAGAGGACAGAAAAGTTGTTTGTTATTTTTTTATCTTTTTTTTCTTATTTTTTGAGGGTGGAGAATGGAGAGAAGAGAAGACTATCAAAACACAGTGTCAGAACACAGGAGGACAGGATTCAGAAATAAGAAAAAACAATTAACTTGCTTCTGACTTCCAATAATTAATTTAAACATGCCCAGAAGTGCTATCACCACCACGAGGTTGAGAATTTGTTGCTGGTCCTCCATTATTTTGTTGATATCCCCCCTGGCCTCTCTGAACTTCTGGCAGAACTGTTGAAACTCATGCCACAGTGCTTGCACTTCAGCCCACACAGCCACCTGGTCTTCATTGGTGACCATCTGACCACCAGCTGCAGTGGCAACTGTGGGGTAATTGTGCTGCTGGTGCTGCTGCCTCCTGCTGCTGCTGTGTCTAATTACTGTGCCCCCAGCGTGGACGCTGACTCACCAACACAGAAGGGCTGCCTTGCTCCTCCTGGCACCCTTCCTGGCAGTGGATTCCAAGAAGATCACCAGTGCAGTTTTCCTGGATCTTAGTAAAGCATTTGACACTGTGGACCATCTTCTCCTAATCAAGTGCATTACTAACCTAGGTGCTACTCCATCTACAGTGCGATGGTCCACCAGTTACCTCTCTGGTAGGATGCAGAAAGTCAAAGCAGATGGTCTCCTCTCGGTCCCCCTTCCAATTGCTAGGGGAGTCCCCCAAGGCTCTATTTTATGACTGACTCTTTTCTCTATATATATCAATGACCTCGACTCTCACATAATGAACTCAAGTCTTCACTTCTTCGCTGATGACACTGTGTTATATACCTCTGGCACAACTCTAGCGGAAGTTAGGGAAGTTCTGCAAGCTGACTTTGCCCAACTTGAAACTAATCTTACTGAAGCAAAGCTCCTTCTAAACACCAAGAAAACCAAGGCAACGATCTTTTCTAGTAGTCCTCCTGTCAGCACCCACCCTTCGCTTCCAAAGAATTTTATAGTTACCTCACTGGGAGAACTACTAGAAGTCATTACTAAATTTAAATATCTTGGCTTCTGGATAGACAATAAGCTCTCCTTCAATGACCACATTGAGGACTTATCTAGCAGGCTAAAAATATGGTTAGGGTTTTTCTTTAGAAATAGATCTCTCTTCCCTCTTGCTACCTGAACCAGGCTCGTACTGGCCACATTTCTTTCCCTACTCGATTATGGTGACTTCATTTACGCCTCCACGGTGATCTCTAGCCTAAATAAACTGGACGGCCTCTACCACCGTGTCTTATGGTTCATCACCAGTTCCCCCTACAGAACCCACCACTGTGACCTGTACTCAGCTGTTGGCTGGACGTCACTTGCTACCAGGCGCTTGCTCCATGCTGGGATCTGGACCCTCAAGATACTTCTTCACAAACTGCCAAGCTATATAATGTCTCTTATCCACATCTCCTGCAGTGCATATTCACTTAGAAAATCAAACTTCATCCTGCTTGATGTCCCACGAACTCATACTACATTTGGCCACCGAGCCATTTCATTCTCCCTTCCTCCCTACCCTATGAAACCAACTCCAATCCACGCTGAAATTAACCAGCACTGTCTCAATTAATCTCTACAAAACATTATCCTCATCCAAAATAAAAGATTCCTGTTGCTGCCACTAAAGCCCCCCCCACCCCTAGATTAGTTCCCCGTGTTCCTATTGATAGTGTCTAGCCTTACCCAGGAACATAACACTTAGGTCACAAAAAGTAAAGTGCCTTTGCTTTTGACACCCAGATTTGCTTATTCTGCCTCTTGTCTCCTCCAATACTCCTATTTCTCCCCCTTACTCTCTTACGCCCAGCCTTTTCCCTTGTCTTTTATCCTCTACTCTACCTGCCCACTATGCCTTCACTTTCATCCCTAAACACTATACTATTTCTTTGAATGCACCTAGATTAGCTGATAATGAAGCTGATGTTTCATCCAGAATTCTGCCATAAATGGTTGTACCCAGTTGTGACTAACTACTACTGAATTCTGTAAGCACTTGAATTTCTATTGAAATGATACCTGTATGAAGTGTCCTTATGTCTGTGTATGTGTTCCAGGACCTCCTTGTGAATGAGCTTGCTCAATGGAGTTTTTTCCTGCAATAAACTTGAACTTGAACTTCCCCTTCTCTGTGTTTCTCCACACTGTTGCCTCTTGCTACTGCTGCCAACTCTTTTTCTTTTACCCTCCATCTGTTGGGTGGTAATGCTTGAGATGGCTCCTCTGGCCACCAGTCCCTAAGTGTGCCTCTCTCTCTTACTCCGGTGAACACTTCTTCCACAAATGTTGCAGATGACAACACTTTTGTCTGCAGCATTTGTGGTAAAAAATGACCAAAGTGTAGACAACCTTTGTTGTTGGGGGACACCAGCTGATGTCCTGGGTTGCACAACATCTGATTCCATTCTTCTGCTATGGGGTGGGGGCACAGGTTCCTGCTGCTGCTGGTGTTCAGCAATGGCTCTACTGGTGGGGGGGACCAACGGGCTTCTGCTGCTGGGGGATGTGGCATGCTTGTTCCTGCTGCTGTAGCTGCTGGGCGGGTGGGCACTGACATTGGCTGCTGATGAGGGGGTGGGGTGCCTGACCTTACCTGTTATTCCCAACAGGTCTAAATGCTTACCTGTTAAGGTGAATATTTAGATCAGCCTTGTTCTTCTGACCCTCACCATGACCTTTCCCATCCATTAACAAACAAAAAAAAAATTCTTAACAGAAAATATTTTTTTGTTATTTTTTTTATCTTTTATATATATTTTTTATTTTTTTCTTATTTTTTGAGGGAGGATAGGAGTCAGAAATAAGAAAATACAATTAACTTGCTGCTGACTTCCAATGCTGAAGTTAAACCTGCCCAGAAGTGCCACCACCACCACAATGCAAGTCCACCAGGAGGTTGAGAATTTGTCGCTGGTCCTCCATTATTTTGTTGATATCCCCCCTGGCCTCTCTGAACTCCTGGTGAAACTGGTGAAACTCATGCCGCAGTGCTTGCACTTCAGCCCACACAGCCACCAGGTCTTCACTGGTGACCACCTGACTACCAGCTGCAGCCAGTGTGGCAGCATCCTGATTCTTGCGGCACCAGCAACTGCTAGATAATTGTGCTGCTGGGGCTGTTGCCTCCTGCTGCTGCTTTGTCTGACTACTGCACCCCCTGCATAGACGCTGACTCAGCAGAGACACAGAAGGGCTGCCTTGCTCCTCCTTGCCCCCTTCCCCTTCTCTGTGTCTAGTCATGCCTCCATCCAACTCACTCACTTCAGTGCTTACATCCGCACTGCTCCCCACAGCTGCACTTGATGATGCCACCACCTCCTTCAATTTGAGGTCCCATTGGAGGGGGTGGTGGTGGTGGTGCTCCATGAGGCTATGTTGGCTTTTCCCGTTGCACTTTCTGCCCGTATAGATTGCAGTTGACCACGGGGTCACCTACCGATATTGCATAGAAACAATCCCACACAGGAGAACTTTGGGGTTGACGGGGTTGACAGGGCCATGTGGGGGGGCACAGATAATGCCTCAGGCACTAACTCCTCTGACTGCTTGGGAGGGGGCACAGTCTCCTGCTGCCTGGCAGAGGAACAGTAGTAAGTAAGCTTTATTTATTCGGTCGTAGACCATTACAAAAGTAACAATAATGGACAATACGGTTACACAGACACATATGCATAAGCAGCTATAACAAATAATTCAAATAGTACAATCATTTTCATTTCTACACATTATCATAAAAACTAAGAAAGATATTTAGTCTACTTAGCAGTCAATGTTCATCTTTCAGTGCATTACATATAATAATATATAAAGATATATAAGATATGCTTCCTAATTCAGTTGCTTAGCACTCCTTATTCCCATAATAAGATAGTCTTAAATCCATTTCTGGCTACAAACTCTCTTTAGGCACTGCAGGCCATATTCATTTTTGCCTTCAGTTACCTGACTCTGTCCTACACATAGGCAATACTTTAAAAATGCTTGTAACCTAAGCCAGATAAATCTTTCCGTACAGGTCGACAAAGAACACTTAGCTAGAATTAAGTCTGCATACTTAACATACACTTTCTGTGTCGACTAAGAGCTTATTAACATACAGTACTTGCAGATATTTTTTTTTTTGCCTTAACTACATCCAACAACTGGAAGTTTTTAGAGGAGGCCCAGACTGGGCTTTACTCTTTTGGCCTTGGTACACAAGACAATTCTAGTTCTTGCAAATGCAAACAGTGCACACAATCCTAGACAGTCACACAAATATTTCCAAGCAGCACCAACAAAAATGGAATTCCTTAATAAGCTGGCATTAAATTAGTATGAATATATAGCTACACAATTAATCAAAACCTAACAATTACTTTACAATAACATGAAGCATATTTTTATTTTATTTTTTTATTTTATTAAATTTTGTTAACTGGGTAGGCCCACTGGGCCCGTCCCTTTTTCAGGGGTGACCCGAGGTTAGTTACATAGAGCTAAGCAAACACAATGAAGTAATACATAGTAGGACATTCCATACATATAGTACCAGAAATCTTAAAAAGACCTTAAAAATATTAAATCCATGTTCAGAATTCTAACAATACATGCCATTCAAAAGATCCAAACTAACAACTATTGATTGAGTCACTAAAATAGCATCTCTTAAAAAAACAGAGAAAGAGGGCAGATGACCATTTTAAATATATGCCTTGGATGCACAATCCAAAACTCAGAGTTCAGTCTCTATAATGGTAGCAAGATATTTAATTTTCAGTCTCATAGAAATGAACAATTTGTCCCCAAATTAAAAGACAGAAACAGTACCTCATGGAAGAAAATACCTCATAGAACAGTGCAGCAGGTTGCCTTATCAGCACCCCACCAGGGCCTGCAGGAGCAAACCAGACCTTAACTGGTAGCATCAGGGTTATTTCTGTAGAAATTAAATCTCAATTCTCAAAACAGAAAAGTTCAGCTCCCTTCTGCTTTCAGTGCTGAGCATCCGTGCAGCTTTTCAAGGCTCCTTTTTCATTAGGTCAGCTGTTCCTCTCACACTCCCATCTCCCATCTCTCATCGTTGGCTCATCTTTAGATCCTTTTTCCCCTTGCTGAAGTTTGGTCACCATAATATCCTTTAACCTAGGGAGAAAGGAGAAGAAAAGAACAGTGCTCCGCTGAGCGCAGTAAAGTTAACATTTCTACATGATCAGAAACCCAAAGTGCTAGGCATACCTTTTTCTTAGTTGCACATAAGCATTTCTGCACCTTAGGTGCTCAATTCTCCTCATCGCCTATATGACCAGTCTTTAGGTTCACTACCAAGAATTACCATACTCCTCTTAAAAAGGCAGCTTCTACAAAAATCATCCATTACAGGCATAGCCATCCGTTACCATACCGCCAGGATAAAATCTCAAGTTTGGAACATTGCCTTAACACCACACGTCCCCAGCAAACAACTCCATAGAGACTAAGACTGAGAACTGAAAACTAAATTCTTATGAGTTTTTCTCAGTAGATCAGGTATTTCAACAATGTCCAACAGGACCATGGAAACAAACAGACAAACGTCTGTTCGAGACAAAAGTTTTCAATCTCAGTTTTTTTATGGCTTCCGAACTACTAAAGGCATATTACTAAAAATTATCACTCAAACCATGTAAGGTTTCTTTCATGAAACCCTCGGAAAAGCGTTTTTTTAAAAAATTGGCATTCAGAAAGCACAGAGCATGTTGCAGGGAGCAGAGCATCCTATGGATATCTTGTTGCCCTGCCCCCTCCTGGCTGAGGAACAGTATCCTCCTGGTGCTAGGGAGGGGGCACTGTCTCCAACTGCTGCTGCTGCTGTGGTGGAGGGGCCACGGTCATCTCCTACTTCTGGGGAGGAGGCACAGTTGGCTGCTGGGTGTTGGTGCTAGAGCCAAAAGCCTCCAGCTGTGGCATTTCATTTGTAATGGTTACCTGAAACATGCATACAGGTGCCCCGCTGTCTTCACCCTTCTCCATTATGTCCACAAATTACAGCCTCAAGCACCACCAATTCAAACAAAACAAAACAAAACAAAAAAAGAAACAGAAATAGAGACTCTGAGAGAGCTGGGGGAGAGGGATCACACACACACACACACACACACACACACAATCACCATGTACTAAAATAAGAACAAGATCAAAGACAAACAAGAAAAAGAAAACAATAGCACAAATTAAGCAATTTATCTGTAAAAGTACACTCTGCAGTCACAGGAAGTATAACTTCTGCCTGCTTCCTCAAGATACATAGCACAGGAAGTGAACCACTCACTTCCTGCCTGTTTAGACTCAACCATGTGACCAACAGCATAGTGAAAAGACCAATTTCACCTAATTTTGCCTCCAAAGCACAGGCGAAATTAAAGGTGAAATTTCACAGTGAAATTTCTCTGAAAGGCCAGAATTATGCAAAATGTTTTGCTGGGCGGATTTCTTGATTTCGATATAATTTTGCCCGGCGAAATATAATTTTGCTGCATCTCTAATAATACATCATCCATTTCATTCCTAACCTTAAACCATTCAGCCCTTCAAGGCTTCTTTCCATCAATGTACATCCTCTCTTGATTTTGAGCGTCTAGTTGCAGAGACATCGCTCACATCCCTCAACAGCTGTCCATTTAGAAGGATGGAGCTAGAGCTTCCTCTAATTTGACTTTTTCTTCTTCCTCAATCTCATCTTTAAATTGCTGTTGCTGAGTGATCATTAACCAAAACGTCCTTCAGCCTGGAGGGAAGGCAACCTAGGCATTGGATCCCCAGAGGTTTCCTCCTCAAAGGTTTTTTTTTTTCCTCTCCTCTGTGCTAATGGTCATAATACTAGTCAGGGTTCATGCTTTCATAGGTTCTGTAGTTAGGTTCCAATGTTGGATGGTGGCCCCGGCTGTTCTGTATCTCCTTAGGAAGTCCACTCTTCTGCATCTCATCAGATTTCCTTTCGTTCATTGTCCTTGTCATATCTCGTTCTTCTCCTGTCCATTCCTTCTACATTTATTGCCTTACTTTCCAGTCTCAATATCTTCTGATTTCTCACCTCTTCGATGCTCGACACACTTTTGGATATTCTTTTTGGGCTTCTTCCTAAGCTACTTTAGCAATGGGAATTACTCCCATGGCACCCATGGGCAGGAACCCTCCTCTAGGGTTCCTAGTGTCGCACACCTACAGAGTGGTATATCCCATGGATAGAGAGGTGAACAGCTACAACGTATCAAAGTCACACAAGCATACATCTCATCCAGTTGCATAAGCACAATTGAATGGGAAGGCTATTAGCCTGAGGTTTAATGGGTGGAGCAACAACGTCACTCCCCCATCAGGCCTTAAAAGGCCACTCCTCTTGGACTGTTCCAGGATTCGTTTCTTTTGTTGCCCCATCATCCACCCCCCCTCCTCCAGTGGCTCATCTGTTTCCCATGGGCTTCTTCCTAGGCAACCTTTAGCCAAGGAAATTACTTATGCAGCACCTATTGGGGTAACCCTCTTCTAGGGTTCCTTGTTTTGTACCCCTACAGGGTGGTATATCCCATGGATAGAGAGGCAAACAGCCACAATATATTGAAGTCACACATGAAGAAGCCCATGGGAAAGAGATGAGCTGCTGAAGGAGGAGGGGTGGATGGTGGGGCAATAAGGAAATGAATCCTGGAACAGTCCAAGAGGAGTGGCCTTTTAAGGCCTGATGGGGAGTGATGTTGTTGTTCCAACAATTAAATCTCAGGCTTATAGCCATTAAACCTCAGGCTTATGGCATTATGAACCATGGTTTCTGTCACACATGAAGGGTGGACACCCGTACTCATGCAGAAAATGATTTTTCTCCCAATTGACACCCCGCCAAGACTAGACACTAGAGTTCAACCATGCTGCATGAACCAGGATCACTAAACATTACTTCAGGAAAGGAGCCCTGTTTAAACAGATATTTAGGGCCAGTGCCTCTCAGGACAGCAAGGATGCCACAATTTTAGTGCACTATGACAACATCCTCACAGTCAATCAGGTTGCAGGGTCAAGACTGTGAGCTGCAGAAGCATATGTGCTACAGGATGACACACTTAATTCATACACCTTTTTACCAGCCATTTGCCTATCATGGATCAGACCTCCAGGACTACCAGCTCTGATTTACAGCTCTGGACCAATTGGACTTGTGTTTTGCTCAAAGAACAACAGGGCCTAAGGTGGCCCCCAATCTGATGTGGGGGAGATCTTGTGCAAGTGGTACTGATGTGTTAGAGAGGGCTCAAGCTGAGCTGTGATAGATTGCATATCTGCAAAGTGGTAAACTGTAAGTACAAGCTTGTTTCTCAGTGAAGAAAAAAGTGAGGCATTTGCATGCTAGCTAGCATGTCAAGTCATTTCTGTGCATTACCAGTGTGGAGACAGAGAAAGAAAGAGCTGCAGCTCAAAACAGCTACATGACCCAAAAGTGGACACAATATCCAGGTGTCAGGCTACTACTTTCTTGAGGGTGCAGAGGCCTAGATATATGGGTCAGTGCTGACACGCAGTGGCTGGATCAATGGAGTACAGCCTAGGTTCCCGACTGCATAAGTACTGCACATGCCAGGGAATAAATGGAAGTGGGAGACTGGAAAGAAGGGCTAACCAAAGGCCTTGTTCCAGAGCACTGCATCAAGTGGAAGGATCCACTGAGGCTGGAACCCTGCATAAGATCAGGGAATGCCCTGTTACAAGGGGAATATACAGCCAGTTTGTGAACTGTTTCACTGCATTTGTCTTTCATACCAGGAAGCTATTAATACAAAATCATACATGCCCACACAATGCAAAGCATCATGGGCTGCATATGCAAATCACCACAGAATGTTATGCTGGTCCAACTTTAAGCAGAATTGCATGGTGCCAAAAGGCCTCACACAGTTTGCAAAGGGTGCTAACAGAAGACATAGACACGTGTTTCATCCTACCAGGACTCATCAGTATGCCTCGTCTGTTTGACACCCCAGTGGAATGGACCAGCTACCCTAAGACAGTGTGTCTTGGATATGTTGTGGTGAACCCATTAAAATAAAAAAAACTATTTAAAAGACAAAGAACCTCTGTGCGCAGACACTGAGGCAAGGATTACCCAAAGGGCATTTGGCTGGGAAGCCAAGTTTCAAGAAAATACAAAATCACACATGCCCACACAATGCAAAGCATCATGGGCTACATATGCAAATCACCACAGAATGTTATGCTAGTCCAACTTTAAGCAGAATTGCATGGTGCCGAAAGGCCTCTCACACAGTTTGCAAAGGGTGCTAACAGATATAACAGAACAGCTATTAATACCTCCACTTGAAGATATTTGTGCATTTTAGCAGTTGCACAACCATTGGGTTTGGAGTTTATTGCTGAACAGTTACACATTGTTTAATTTAAAGTACAGCACCACTGGCCAATCCATGTCAACATCTATGGGCCTACTCTGATTTTGAGACTGTGTACTAAGTAACTAGTAAGGTATTTCCTTAGAATATTCAGAAGGGCAAAACGTATCAGGCAGGAGAAGATTGCACCATAGTGCAGGAGTGCAAGATCATTTACACTACTGTATATTGTGCATATGATGTTGGGCTGTGATGAATGCTAGGGATGCAACTGGATGTGTGTTTTTAGTGGTAGCCTTGGAAAGCATTTATGTCAATCTCGCTGGCTCAGGGTAAGTAAGACTGGCCACCTTGCTACCTACTGCAGGGGATTGGTAGACCAATCATATTGCAACAATTCTGCCCCACCCTGCAGTATAAATATTTTCCCTCCTTAGGGTTCACCTCTTAAATACAATTGCATTTTGCTGAAATTATTGCTCACCATTGTCCATCTCAAGCACAAATACACCCTAAATGAGAGAAACTGCTTTTTATACCACCTCTAGTGAGTAACCTTCTCCACAACCAAGCTGCATGCCCACTCCCCCAAGGATCGCCACCACCACTGAGGATGGCTGACTCTCAGACATCGTGGCTGGCACCACTCCTGTGGATCTTAGAATGGGACTCTTGACTTCTTCCCTGCAATGAATGGTCATAACTTTGGCATTTTATATATATTTTTACCCCAAATTTTCAACATGGCCTTCTTATGATACCTCCTCATGTACCCAGTACAGAAAAGCTTCAATTCCCTCCCAAAACATAATTCTGCACAACTGTAATGCCATTCCGCACCACAGGTATGAAAACACATTTTGGCCAGGATTTGAAAAATGACAGCTGTGACATACTGTACATGAGGTGTGATAATAAGAAGGCTATGTGAAAATCTGGGGTCAAAATATTGAAAATGTCTAAAGTTACGAGCATGTGTAGCAAAATTGCAATGAATGGTCATAACTTTGGCATTTTTACATAGTTTGACCCTAAATTTTAAACATAGCCTTCTTATGACCCCATCTCATGACCAATATGACCGTCATTTTTCCACCCAAAAGATGAATTTGACAAGTGACTGCAAAATCACCTTTTGGGCAGGAGTTGTGTAGCAACAGTCATATTGTTCATAAGGTGGAATCCCCAAATGGATATGTTGAAAATTTGGGATCAAAATATTAAAAACTGGCTGAGTTATGAATAAAAGTTGAAACCCCCATTGAAATACATATAACTGCATTTACCTTAGTTTCTCATATTGCAGTCACTGGTTCCAGCAGCAAGATGTGTCTTTGATCAGAGAGTCGATCTCGAACATGGGACCTGTTCAGGTGAGTGAGGGTGTGTGGGGTGTACTGGGGGATGGGTGGGGTGGTGGGTGCTGAGTGGGAGGTGTGGGTGGGAAGGCTGATCAGAGAAGGAATGTTCTCTTTTTAACAGGTTAAAAAAAACATTGAGGGACTGTTTTCTTTATTTCAGGGTTTTTGCAAATCATGTGGCAAAGTATGTGTGAAACTAGGCATAGCCTAGTTTCACACATGCTACATTTTCGAATATCAAATATGTACCTGCAGGACCACATTGCTAAATGACATAAAAATAGCCTGTTAAACGTTCTACCCCTGTGGTACAGAGGACAAGGCACAGGGATGGGACACCAATTGCTCTGTGTTCAAGCCCAGTTTCTTGATGTTTTTTTTTTTTTCAGAATGAAGGGAAAAAACTCAGTGAAAAGGGGCACCGAGCCCAGGACTCCTAGGCCCATGGATGTGTGCCGTGCTCTCTCTGCCACAAGAGAAGAACAAACTACATGGATGGAACACTAGGGAGCCCACTCTATGTGTCCCAACTGATGTCTCCTATTCTCCACCTCACCAATAGTATGGGACACTGGGAAGTCGACTCCCAGTGTCCTCATGTCCCCTCCCCAGCAGTGTGGGACACTGAGGAGCCCCCTCCCAGTGTCCTGAAATATGTTTATAATAACCTGTAAAAAAGAAAACAGTTCCTCAACATTTTATTTCTGAAAAAAAGAAAAACAATCCCTCTGAAAAAGTACGAAACTTCATTCCAAAAAAACTTTGTTACTGCATCAGTTAGGGTTGTTACTAAAGCAACAAAAGTAGGGAAATGTGGTATTAGGGTTTCCAACCCTATGCCCCACCCAATCCAAACCTACAGACACTGATAGGCATCAGAGATCTGCACTGGAGTCATCGGCCCTAGCGCTCACCCACTACCAACCCCATCCTGCAGACACTGACAGGCATTGGGGATGTGCCTTAGGACATCGTCCATAATGCTCACCCCATTCTCCTATACTGTGCCCATCCCAGCTTATTTACTTATGGAATGGGGTGAGTGTTAGGGCCAATGACCCCCAAGGCACACCCCTGACACCTGTAAGTATCTGCAGGATGGGGTGGAAGTAGGTGAGTGTTAGGGTTGACAGTTAGGGTTGACAACTCCAAGTTAGACCCCTGATGCCTGTTAGTGTCTGCAGGTTGGGAGTGGGGGGTGGGGCTGGGTCATTAGGGTTGAAAAGCCTAACACCACATTTCCCTACTTTTGTAACTTTAATAAGCATTAATGAAGTTTTTTGCGATGTATATATATATATATATTTTTTTTTTCTTGGCAAAAAAAACCTTTGTTAATGCATCAGTGGGGGTTCAAGCTACAAAAGTTAGGGTTTCAAACCCTAACACTCCACCCCCAATGTACAGGCAGCAACAGGCATTGTGGGTGTAGGGGGTGTGCCATGGGGTTATCAACCCTAATGCTCACGCCATTCCATGTATAAGTAAGCTAAGATGGTTACAATATAGGAGAATGGGGTGAGTGTTAGGGTTGATAACCTCAAGACACACCCCTCATGCCTGTTTCTGCCTGCACTAACAAAGTTGTTTGCCAAGAATTTCCTTACTTTTTGATATTCAGTAATTGTAGCCTTATTTGTTTGTGGGAGTGTAAGGCTCCTCCCACCCATCTATACTTTTTGAAATAGAGTAATCATATCCTTATTTTCGCCTATCCCTACATAGAT
Organism: Neoceratodus forsteri; assembly: GCA_016271365.2. NCBI lineage: Eukaryota > Metazoa > Chordata > Ceratodontiformes > Ceratodontidae > Neoceratodus > Neoceratodus forsteri. The sequence goes on along the minus strand of CM057449.1, from coordinate 573,498,428 downwards.
GGGTATATTTATGTAGATGTGGAAGAGGCATGCACTTCCATTTATAGGACAACAGTGACCAAATTGTCAGCATAGCCATTTTACTACCCCACTTCATGTGCCTGGTGTCACAAACCACTCAGCAGGTAAGGCCCTCTGGTCCCACAGTGCCAACCTCCTAGTGCAGTCTTGTGAACAGTTATCAGAACAGGGAAACCCTTCTGTCTGTTTTGTGGGTTTGAATCAAACTTTGGTCTCAAGTTCTGGAGGGATTCAAACTGTGAACCTCTTGCTAGCATACCCAATTTACAGACTCAGATAATTCTGCTCTTCGGGGGGGGCAGATATCTTTCACCTATGGGCACCTAACCAGGCATACAAAATTAACCCCTAAAACTCTATTAAAGACCTCAGAATAAACTCTTACCATTTCCCAGTTTGGTAAAACCAGTCAGCTTTGTACAGTGTCAACTGTAACCATGTATGCTTCGCTTGTAAAGAAAAATAATTTCAAAGGCACACCAAGTAGTCTCTAAAGTAGAGGTTTACTTAAAGATAGGTAAAAAAAATGTAACATGTAAATACAGAACCATATATCACAAAACGTACAAATCACTTAAACGAAAACAGGTTTAAAAGTGCAGACAAAATTTCCTACCACAATACACTTAGAATTTGTCTTTTCTAATGTATACTTATCTCCTAACAGTGCCTGGTGTTGCTTTTTCAGAGTCCCAACATGTGTGACAAAAGGGAATACAGCCTACAGTTTTAAAACTGGCTTTGCCAACATCTTTGCAAGAGGTCACCTAGCTCCTCCCTGTCAGAAAATTAATTATACAACCAGGATGTCTTATCAATTAGGATGTAAATTAATTAAGTGTCATTTCAGCAAAACTCATTTTAAAAATTATGACATTCTTTAAATAACATCCCCTCTTTGATCTCAAGTAGGTCTTCTTCCCAGGACACATCAAAGAATATTTTATGACTTCGCACTAAAGCATCTTAACCTGCTCTCTTCCTCTAAACGTTACAAAAGTTTATGATTTCCCATCCTAGCAGCTGACAAGCTACAAATAAGCCAGATAAACAGGAGATGCTTAATTTAGGTATCTTCTAGCCTATAATTATCTCCTGGTTGTTCTCTTTTAGCTGAAACAGCATGTCTCATGAGAGACACTCCATAACACATTTTTATATTACAAAAATCATACAGTGATCAGAACCAGCTTTCCAAGTGTCACACCTGGTACAGAAAATGTTTGAATCCTGGCCAAAATGTAATTTCTTGCAACTGCAAAGCCATTCCATGCCACAGGTGTGAAAACATATTTTGGCCAGGATTTGAAAAATGACAGCTGTAACATACATGAGATGGGGGTAACAACAAGGCTATGTTGAAAATTTGGGGTCAAAATATATATACACTATACATTTTTTTTAGCTATCAATTTATGCACCTTGGCTGTTCTGGGCCTTTCTCTGGAGGGAGCCCCCAGTCCTGTCCCCCGATGTCCACCAGCCGGTGCCAACCTATACCCACAGGGCTCCCCCCCGGTGGGGCCAGCAAACCTCCCCAACACCTGCTGAAGACCAAATCCAGTGGCCAGCACAGTGGTTATTTGGGGGCAGGACCTGCATGGTGCCCTCAGTCATCCACTGGAGCAATTATTTTTCTCCTCCTGGTGTACTCCCCTCACAGGAGGAGGAGCATGCAGTGAAGCTGGTGGCAGCAGTGTGTGTACACCCGTGTGCACTCTGCCAGGCATCTGCCACATCTCTGCCCATGTCAGCTATATTGGCGTACTGCCCTCATCCTCTGTTAGTGGCCAAGCATTCGCCAACCACTGATGTCCCCCCCTCTCCAGAGAAGGAAAGCAGTCCCTGGGATGCTCAATGCTTCTCCTTCCCTGCTGACCCATGGTGGCCTGCACTCATTCCCAAACAAGGGTTGCCGATATGGCACAGGGTGTGGCATCCAGCGTCTCAACCCTCAGTGCCACTGGGATGGCTGGGGGGTAAAAATATTTAAAATGTCCAATGTTACGAGCATGAGTAGCAAAATAGCAAGAAATGGGCTTAACGTAGGCATTTTTAATTATTTTCACCCCAAGTTTTCAACATAGCCTTCTTATGACCCCATCTCATGAACAAGGTCAGTAGAAATTGTCACGTCCTGTCTGAAAGGTGAATTCAACAACCAACTACAAAATCATCTATTGGGCAGGAGTTCCATAATGATAGTCATATTATTCATGAGGTAGGGTCCATAAAAGGCCATGTTGAAAACTTGGTTTTAAAATTTGCAAAAATGGCTGTGTTATGCATAAAAGTTGAACCCCACCCCATGAAATTCATTCAACTGCATTTACCTTAGTTTCTCATATTACAGTCACTGGTTCCAGCAGCAAGACACATTTTCAATCAGGAGAATGGCTCTCAACCCCGGGATCTGTTCAGGTGAGTGAGGGTGTGTGGGGATGTATTGGGGGGTGTGGGGTGGTGAGTGCTGAGTGGGAGGTGGGGGGTGTCTGATCGGTGAGCTACCATTTTCTTATTTTATGAATAAAAAAAAACATGATGACACCTTTAATATAAAAGCAGCAAAAACGTTGGAATTCCGAGCCACAGGAAATCGTAGACTTAAATCTAAGCTCGATACTTGGTTAATTGCACATTATTTTTTTATAATATCCTACTGTTGTGGGAGGACAATCTCGATGAGCCTTGTGCCTTCTTTTGTCCTATACTATCCAGTAAATCCAGTAAATTGAGGACCATTTTCTTTTTTCAGCTAGGGAAAGGCATTGGCAGATGAGGGGTGCCACTAGACACCAGGGCAAAAGACACCAAAAGGGGGAAGGGATAAATCAGAGGGTGGGGTGCCACTAGACACCAAGGAAAAAATGTAAAGTTAATGGAAAGCATAAATTGGAGGGTGGATGGTGTCACTAGACACCAGGGAAAAAAACAAAAGTAAAGGAGGGGCATAAATAGGAGGGTGGGGGTGCCACTATACACCAGGGAAAACAAAATATGGGGGAGCATAAATCAGAGGGTGGGGGGTGCCACTAAACATCAAGAAAACAATCTATTCAAAGGAACATACAATCGAAGGTTGGGGGTGCCACTAGACACTTGAGAAAATAGAAGGAAAAAAGGGTAAGATGATCTGAAGGTAAGGGGTACCATTAGACGCCAGGGAAAGGGTTGTGCAATCAGGAAAAAGGATCATTTTTTATGACTCTTGGTATGAAAAATAATCTATTTTCATATTATGAGTCATGAAAAAAGTTTCATTATGTGAAAAAAAAACAACTTCTTAAGCCATTTGCCACCACTGAACTGCAGAATCCAACTGAGGGGGTCTCGATAAGCAGGCTACTATACACGCCTCAGCTTCAAATAAAGATACAATTTTCTTCTGTCATTACATTTTGCTTCCCTCACTAACTGTAACACAAAATGGAGACTGCAAAAAAAAAAGATTTCTCATTTGTAATAAAGGATTACCCATTTGCAGTAAAGGATTACCCATTTGCGATAAAGGATCCTTTTTCAAATATCTAACTGCTCCATTTGAAAATATTAGGAAACTTTAAAATTGAATAACTTTTGAATGGATTGATATTTTTTCACCAAATCTTCAAAAGGAACATCTGTGTCCGAAGGCCAATTTACCCTGAGAATTTCAAACCACAATTCCACACAGTTTCTGTGCTGTGGCATGACAAAGAATTTGACAAAACAGGGTAATTTTCACATTTTGTGACACTAAGTATCTCTGCACCCACACATCCAACCACAACGAAACTTGCCTCATCTTTGGTCCCTATTGGCACATGCATAATTTCATGTGACTCGGTTGAATGGTTGCGTAGTTATTAAAGTGCAGAATTTTGAGTTTAACATAGAAGTGACTATTAAACCCTAAATACTGGGGTGTGGCAGTGCACCTAGTATATATACTGTATATATATATATATTTACTGCAAAAAAATCTGTGTTAATGCACCAACTAGGGTTCTATTTAACATCACAACAGTATGAAAATGTGGTAACAAGATTTCCAACCCTAAATCCCTAACCTCCCCCCCACCAAACAGTAAAAAGAAAAGACCACAGAAGCAGCCACAGACAACCACCATCAGGTAATACAGACAACATACGACTTCTTCTAGATAACACAGATGCAGTAGCACTGATGTGGTACCTTCAAAAATATGCATACAGCAGGTTTCACTCTAAAAAACATAATAATTCAGTGCCAGGTACAGAGGTACAATATACAATAGTAGGCTCAATACAGCAGAAAATAGAACACCTAAGTAAGACATGAATATGGAATAACATTGAAATCTGACAAAGTGTACAAAACTCATCGTGTCCACAACATTTGAACACATTGGTAAAGGAAGTAATTATAAAGTGCTACAGAAATCAGGCAAAATGCACACAATTGTCCAGTGCTAAGAAATGACTCTTTAGTTCTTAGAGAAAGACGCAAAGATGGTTAGTGATCTGATTTGTACCAGAATAGTGTTCTACAAGGAGGGATCCCAGTATCTAAAGGATTGTTGGCCCATGGTTGTTGTCATACAAGGAACTGATAAACAGAGATTTTGTAATGATCTAGAATTGAAATTTGGAGAGGCTAGTTGAAGTAAACATGCTAAGCTTGACGGTTGTTGCTTTTTCAGCAGTTTGAAGCTGAAGTTTGCCAAAGCTAGCCTTGGTTCTGTTTCGAAGGAAGGCCAAACCAAACCATTTAATATTGAGCAGTGATGCACCCTATAGAAACATAGAAACATAGAATTTGATGAGAGGTAAGGACCGCTTGACCCACCTAGTCTGCCCATTTCCCCACCTAATGGATAGGCTGCAGATCCTAGTTAACCAACAGCTTACTTCCTCCAACCCCTACTAGAATTGCCTTATGTCTGTCCCATGCATTCTTGAATTCCCCAACTGTTTTTGACTCCATTATCTCCCCAGAAAGGCCGTTCCATGCATCCACAACCACCTCTGTGAAAAAATACTTCCTCACATTACCTCTGAGCCACCCACCCATCTTCAAATTGTGCCCCTTGTTCTTGCACTTCTCTTTTTCTAAAAGATGCTATCCTCTTGGACTTTGTTGATTCCCATGAGGTACTTAAAGTTTCTATCATGTCCCCCTCTCACTCCTTTCCTTGAGGGTATGCATATTATGCTCCTTTAGTCTCTTCGTATGTCTTCTGGTGCAGATCCTGCACCATTTTGGTTGCCCTCCTCTGGACAGCCTCCATCCTGTCTATGTTCTTGCAGAGATGGGATCTCCGGAACTGCATGCAGTACTCCAGATGGTGTCTCATCAACTGCCTGTACAGAGTGATAACAACTTCCTGTTTTCTACTGGTGATGCCTCTATCTTCGCATCCCATTATCCTCCCAGCACTCCTTACTGCCTTCTCACATTCCTTGCTTGCCTTTCGTTCATCTGACATAACTGCCCCCAGGTACCGTTCCATTTTTATTGTTGTTAGGATCTCATCCCCCATTGTGTACTCTTCCCCTGGGTTTTTGTTTCCCAGGTGCATTACTTTGCACTTTCTTGCATTGAATCTAAGCTGCCATACATTGGACCATTTCTCCAACCTTGCCAAGTCCCTTCTCATCCTTTCCACCCCACCTTGTGTATCAGTCCTATTGCAGATCTTTGTGTCATCTGCAGAGACATACTTTTCCTTCCAGTCCCTCTGCAATGTCACTTATAAAGACATGAAAGTGGATCGGTCCCAGTACTGAACCCTGTGGTACCACGCTAGTAACCCTCCTTTCTTCAGCGTGGACTCTGTTTACTATTACCCTCTGTGTCCTGTTGTCCAGCCAGTTTTTTACCCAGGCTACCACCTTGGGACCCACTCCAAGGCTGGCTACATAGAAACATAGAATGTGATGGCAGATAAAGACTGCTTGGCCCACCTAGTCTGCCCATTTCCCTACGTAATGGATAAGCTGCAGACCCTAGTTAACCAACAGCCTACTTCCTCCTACCCCCCAGTAGAATTGCCTTATGTCTGTCCATGCATTCCTGAATTCCTCCACTGTTTTTGACTCCACAACCACCTCAGGAAGGCTTTTCCATGCATCCACTACCCTTTCTGTGAAAAAATACTTCCTCACATTACCTCTGAGCCATCCCCCTCTATCTTCAAATTGTGACCCCTTGTTCTAGCACATCTCTTTTTCTGAAAGATGCTACACTCTTGGACTTTGATGATTCCCTTGAGGTACTTGAAAGTTTCTATCATGTCCCCCTCTCCCTCCTTTCCTCAAGGCTAGACATATTAAGCTCCTTTAGTCTCTCTTCATATGTCTTCCGGTGCAGACCCTGCACCATTTTGGTTGCCCTTCCCTGGACAGCCTCCACCCTGTTAATGTCTTTGCGGAGATGAGGTCTCCAGACCTGCACATAGTCCTCCAGATGGGGTCTCACCAACTGTCTGTACAGAGGGATAGCAACTTCCTGTTTTCTACTGGAGATGCCTCTCCCTATGCATCCCATTATTCCCCCGGCCCTCCTTACTGCCTTCTTACTTTGCTTGCCCACCTTTAGGTCATCTGATGTAACTACCCCAGGTCCCTTTCCATTGTATATTAATCTTTTGTGTGGGACTGTGTCAAATGCATTGTTAAAGTCTAGGTAAGCCGTGTCCACAGCCCCTCCCTGGTATACTACTTTGGTCACCCAGTCAAAGAAATCTATTAGATTCATCTGACATGACCTTCCCACTGTGATTCCATGCTGCCTTGGGTCCTGTGTCCCATTGACCTCTAGGTATTCAACAGTTCTTTCCTTCAGAAGTGATTCCATCATTTTCCCTACCACTGAGGTCAAACTAACTGGTCTGTAGATTCCTGCCTCTGCCCTGTTCCCACTTTTGTGAAGTGGAATCACATCCTCCCTCCTCCAGTCCTCAGGTACAACTCTATCCTCCCATGATTTGTTAAAGAGTGTAGTCAGTGGTGTCACTAGTTCTACTCTTAGTTCTTTTAGGATTCTGGGTTGAATCCCATCAGGCCCCTTTGCTTTGTCCACCTTCAGTTTTAAGATTTCTTTCTGAACCCTTTCTTCTATGAATGGACTGGTATTGACCCCACTATCCAGAGTGTTTCTCTTGTTTGGTTTAAGTACCTCCACCTCCTCTTCTTTTGTGAATACTGAGCAGAAATATTTGTTTAGTATCCCTGCTTTTTTCACTGTCACCATCTGCCCACATCTCCCTCCCCCCCCCATTAAGCCTCAGTATCCCTCCTTTGGTCTTTCTTTGCTCCCTAATGTACATATAAAAGTTTTTATCCCCCTTCTTAACAGAGTTGGTTATTTTTTCCTCAGTTTGGGCCTTTGCTATTCTGACTACCTTCCCTTTCTCCTTCTGTCTTAACTGATATAGTTCTCTGTCCTGCTCCTTCTGTGTTTCCTTATATTTCCTGAAAGCTATCCTTTTTTCCTTAACCTTCCCAGCCACCTCTTTTGAGAACCATAGTGGCTTTTTCCTTAATTTTGCTTTATAGATTTGCTTTACACAAAGGTTTGTTGCCTCTGTGATGGCAGTTTTGATGTTTCCCCATTGTTCCTCTACCCCTCTTTCTTGCCTGTTTGCTAATGCTTTTCTGAAGCACTCTCCCATTTTGCCAAAGTCAACCCTCCTAAAGTCCAACACACTTGCTTTTGAATGGCTTGACTCTACAGCTATCTTTATTGTGAGCCACACTGTTTGAAGGTCGCTTGTTCCCAGATGACTACCCACTTCTAAATCTGAGATCCTCTCTCCATCCCCATTTGAGAGTACCAGGTCTAAGATTGCTCCCTCTCGAGTGTGTTCTAACACTAGCTGTCTGAGGCATGTTCACTGCAGGGCATTGAGAATGACTCTGCTCTTGGATGTGGCTGCAGTAAAGGTGCTCCAGTTAACATCTGGCATATGCAGGCCCCATCAACAATATCTCTCCTTTTTCTGCCATTATAAGGATTCTTTCTATCATTTCCTTGTCCATTGCCTCCCCCTGAGATGGAGGTCTGTAAACAACCCCGTGCAGATTGTGGTGCCATTTCCTGACTCAAGGGTGACCCACAGTGCCTCCTCCCCTCCCTGTTTGCCCTTTAGTTCTGTTGCTTGATTCCTTCCCTTATGTAGAGAGCTACTCTTCCTCCTCTTTTACCCTTCCTGTCACTTCTGTAGATTGTGTACCCTGGTATATTAACATCCCAGTCATGGTTCTCTGTGTACCATGTTTCTGTGACTGCCACAATATCTAGCCATCCTTCTCTTCCATCAAGGCCACTAGTTTAGGGAGCTTATTACCCAGACTACAGGCATTGGTACTCATTTCCCTCTATTTTTTGATGGCCTTACCCCTTTTAGGCCCATCCCGGTCCCTACTGCCTTTGCCTTTTTCTGGATTTACCCCTGTACTGCTCCCCATCAGCTTCTCTACCTTTGTGCCTACTTTGCTAACTACTCAGTTTTGTGGGGGGGGGGGCTGAGAGTTCCCTGCTTCCCTTCAGTGCTTCCCCACTTGGCTAGTTTAAATGCTTACTAATGAAGCATTTACTCCTGTCACCTTGGATTCTTGTTCCCCTCCTGGACAGATGCAGACCACTATGCCAGTATAGGCCTGTATCCCTCCAGATCGAACCCAGTCCCTAATGAAGCCAAATCCCTGAGCTCTGCACCAGTTTTTCAATCAGTTATTGAATCCCATGTTGCAAAGTACTCTAGTCTCACCCATGTCATAGATAGGTAGCACTTCTGAGAAAGTTACCATGTGTGCTACTTGTCTAAGGCCCCTCTCCAACTCAACAAACTCCTGCTGCACTGCTCTGATCCCATTCCCAGCAAGGTCATTTGTCCCTAGGTGGACAATGACATCCAGCTCCCTCTCCTATTCAGCTTCTCTCACAATCCTGAGGATTTGCTTCTTGTCCCTCCAAGCCATGGCACCAGGCAGGTACCTTCCCTTCCTCTTCCTTCCCTCCCCCAGTTCTATCTCCCTAATGATTGAGCCACCCACCAGGAGTTATTTCCTTCCCCTGTGAGGTCCAGTGCCATCCTCCTTTAGGTCTTCATTGCGGAGGCTCCCAACATTCTCCTTGGTCTCCACTGCAGGTACCTCCATAGAGGAACCATGCTCTGCCAGAATGGTGAATGAATTGTGGAGAGGCACAAATGGAGGTATGCACCTCTCTTCCACCACTCTCACCCTCCCTGAGCCCACCGTGGTCCAACTACTCCTCTTTCTTGGCAACCTCTGAGGCAGTAGTGGTGGTCTGGGTGTCCCCTTGGTGGGATAGGAGGTTTCCTGAATCCTCAACAGGTCAACATAGAGATGAGCAACCTCCTCCATCAGACCAGAGAGGTGTCTGCAAATATGGCAGCAATGCAGCCTCCAGAATGTCACCCGGAAGACTGCCACTCCAGAGACAGTGCATTGCACCACTCCCCACATGTCTGTCTCCTTTCCTGTTTAATGTTTTTTTTTTTAGTGTGTGCAAGTGTCTGAGTGTCTTTAAACCCTAGTCAGTGTGCTGTGCTTTAAGGATATGAACAGGTGTATGTCCTTTGCACTTTTGAGGACATGATGTCAGAACCCCTGATATAAAGGAAATGATGCACTTGGGGTGGGTGGGTGAGGGGCAGGTTGGGTGGGATGAAGCCCGTGCCCTCCAGAAACAATCAACTACAACTCTGACCCACCACTCCAGTGAGTGCCTTCTGTCTAAGGCCACTTCAAAGAGAGGGGTTATTCTAGATGCCTTACAGGGGGCATGCCTTAGAATATTGCTGATGGGTGATCTGAATATGCCAGATGTTAACTGGAGTGCAGTTGCAGCAGCCACTTCGAAGAGTGGGGTTATTCTAGATGCCCTACAGGGGGCATGCCTTAGACAACTAGTATTGGAGCCCACTCGAGAGGGAGCACTCTTAGACCTGGTTCTCTCAAATGGAGATGAAGAGAGGATCACAGATGTAGAAGTGGGTAGCCATCTGGGGAACTAGCGACCATTGAACAGTATGGTTCACAATAAACACAGCAATAGAGTCAAGCCATACAAAGGCAAAAGTACTGGACTTTAGGAGAGCTGACTTTGCCAAAATGGGTGAGTGCCTAAGGAATGCACTAGCAAATGGGCAGGAAGGAGCGGTGGAAGAACAATGGGGAATAATAAAAACTGCCATCACAGAGGTAACAAGCCTTTGTGTGAAGCAAATAAACAAATGAAATGATGTAAGAAACCACTATGGTTCTCAAAGGAAGTGGCAGTGAAGGTTCAAGAGAAAAAGAAAGCATTCAGGAAGTACAAGGAATCACAGAAGGAGCAGGACAGAGAAGTGTATCAGTTAAAGCAAAAGGAAGCTGGGAAGGCAGTCAGAACAGCAAAGGCCCAAACCGAGGAAAAGATAGCCAACTCAGTTAAGAAGGGAATAAAACCTTTATAGGTACATCAGGAGTGAAGAAAGACCAAGGAGGGATAGTGAGGCTTAATAAAGGGAGGAGGGTGGGCAGAGGGTGACTGTGAAAAGGCAGAGATACTAAACAAATATTTTGCTCAGTATTTACAAAAGAAGAGGGGGAGGTACCTAAAACAAACAGTAGAAACACTCTGGATACAGAAGTTGATACCAGCCCATTTACAGAAGAAAGCGGTTCTGAAATAACTCTTAAAACTGAAGGTGGACAAAGCAATGGGGCCTGATGGAATTCATCCCAGAATTCTAAAAGAACTAAGGGTAAAACTAGTGACACCACTGACTACCCTCTTTAACAAATCATGGGAGGATGGGGTGGTACCCGAGGACTGGAGGAGGGCAGATGTGATTCCCCTTCACCAAAAGTGGGAGCAAGGCAGAAGCAGGAAACTACAGACCTGTTAGTTTAACCTCAGTGGTAGGAAAATGATGGAATCACTTGAAGGAAAGAATTGTCGAGTATCTAGAGGCCAGAGGGCACAGGACCCAAGGCAGCATGGATTCACAATGGGAAGGTCATGCCAGACAAATCTGATAGATTTCTTTGACTGGGTGACCAAAGTAGTAGATCAGGGAGGGGCTGTGGACATGGCCTACCTAGACTTTAGCAAGGCATTTGACACAGTCCCACACAAAAGATTAATATACAAGTTAGCCAGCCTGGGAGTGGGTCCCAAGATGACAGTCTGGGTAAAGAATTGGCTGGAGAATAGGACACAGAGAGTAATAGTAAATGGAGTCCACTCTGAAGAAAGGAGAGTTACTAGTGGGGTACCGCAGGGTTCAGTATTAGGACCGGTCCTCTTCAATGTCTTTATAAGTGACATTGCAGAGGGACTGGAAGGAAAAGTATGTCTCTTTGCAGATGACACAAAGATCTGCAACAGAGTTGATGCACAAGGTGGGGTGGAAAGGATAAGAAGGGACTTGCAAGGTTAGAGGAATGGTCAAATGTATGGCAGCTTAGATTCAATGCTAAGAAGTGCAGGTAATGCACCTGGGAAACAAAACCCAGGGAAGAGTCACAATGGGGGTGAGATACTAACAACAACAAAAATGGAAAGGGATCTGGTGGTAGTCATATCAGATGACCTAAAGGTGGGAAAGCAATGTGAGAGGGCAGCAAGGAGGGCTGGGGGGATACTGGGATGCATAGGGAGAGGCATCACCAGTAGAAAACAGGAAGTTATTATCCCTCTGTACAGACAGCTGGCGAGACCCCATCTGGAGTACTGCGTGCAGTTCTGGAGACCCAATCTCTGCAAAGACATAGACAGGATGGAAACTGTCCAGAGGAGGACAACTAAAATGGTGCAGGGTCTGCACCGGAAGACATATAAAGAGAAACTTAAGGAGCTTAATATGTATAGCCTCAAGGAAAGGAGGGAGAGGGGGGACATGATAGAAACTTTCAAGTACCTCAAGGGAATCAACAAAGTCCAAGAGGGTAGCATCTTTCAAAAAAAGAGGTGTGCAAGAACAAGGGGGCACAATTTGAAGATAGAGGGGAGGCGGCTCAGAGGTAATTTAAGGAAGTATTTTTTCACAGAGAGGGTTGTGGATGCATGGAACGGCCTTCCGGAGGAGGTTGTGGAGTCAAAAACAGTGGTGGAATTCAAGCATGCATGGGACAGTCATAAGGCAATTCTAGGGGGTGGGGGTAGGAAGAAGCAGGCTGCTGGTTAACTAGGATCTACAGCTTATCCATTAGGTAGGGAAATGGGCAGACTGGGTGGGCCAAGTGGTCCTTATCTGCCATCAAATTCTATGTTTCTATGTTTCTATGTTTCCTTTCAGACACCTATTTCACAGAGTTTAAGTAACAGATCTAGTCATAAATGACTGCAAATATTCTCCCAGCTAGATTTTCTTCCTGGCAAATAAAAGTTACACTAAGAAAAGTCAACCCTAAAGACACAGAACCAGAACACTGACTCCTACTTACTTACTCAGGCCCCGAAATTATTAATTCAATTCAGTGTATTCTATTAATCATCTCCTTCCTTTAAGGAAGCTGGTGGCTCCTCTTTCTCTCAGCTACAGCACTCTGATAGAAAAACATTGTTATTTTATGGTATAGCACTTTTGTGACATCGAGATTGAGTTTAAGTGCTGCATCAATGACCAGTGAGCCGTAATCCAACATGGATAGTAAATGGTATCTTTCAATACTTAGTCTGGCATCAGAAAACTTTCCAAATCTTAAGAACATGCCACCTCATGCCACTTTCATTGAAGTGTCCCAAAGTTATTAAGGTGCAAAAATCAGGGGTTCACATTAAACAGCCTGCTAACCCTCAATTATATAGGCACTACTACACCTGTTTGATAAGAAACAGCTATACTGCAAACCCTGCTGAGCATGGTAAGATGCAAAATGTTTAAAACCTTATAACTCTGGAATCAATTAATATTTTTCACAATGTCTTCAAACAGCACCTGCTTGCCAGCCTGGTGGTGCTGAGGATTGAGGTGTTGGATGCCACAGCTTGCGCCATGCCAGTGACCCAGGTTCAGGAACAGACTCTGGTTGCTTGGGGGTTGGCAGAGGTGAGGAAGGATTGAGCGTCCATAGGCAGCTCTCTTTCCTAAGGTAGGGGGGGCAGTGCTGCATGCTATAGACTGACATCCAGCTGTGGCTGGATGGCAGCACAGGTGAGCTGTCAGAATTTGGTGGGATCCATGTCCAGGGCATGAGGCTGTCTCCATGGAGGCTGAGCCCAGCCATTCACCCATTGCATGTTCATGGGCCTCAGGGAGAAACAGCTGGAAAAATGGAGCTGTCAGGCTCCATGATGGCCCAGTTGCACTCGCACTGACCCACCAGAATCTGGATGCTGGCATTCGGGGGGAAGGAGTCAACACTCCTTTTCCCCAACCCTGTCACAGAGGGGCAACCAATGGGGGATCTAACAGGAGGGACTGGTGTGGGATGCCAGGCTGGAGAGGTGAACCCCTCTGAGTGAGGAGCCAGAGCTGGAGCCATATGCCAGCTCTGTGGGAGGAGGATAAACAGCAAATAAAAAAAAAGGCATCTGCTTGGGCCGAGCATCTTCTACCCTGGAAATTTTGAAACACAATCCCAAATTGTTATTGGTCTAGATGCAAGCAAAAATTTGGCCAAAACAGTATGTTTTGTATTCTTTAGAATGTTGTCATGCTTCAGGGTGCTGGCTGGCTCTTCAACCCATTCTTCCCCTCTTAATCAGCCACTATTGGCCTGCCTCATTTCCCCACTGCTTGTCCCCCTTGGCAGTGATGGGGGAGGGAAGGTACTCCCTCCTCCCTACCCCTAGATTCCAGATCTGGCCTGTAGGGACTTCTCCAAAGGCATTGGGCAAGGCAGGTGAGTGAAACTTCTGCTTTTCCCAGCCTCCATTTTTCCCATGTTTTGGTCATTGCTCATAAGGTCAGCACATTCACTAAAAATACCAACAGCTTAATCTAGTTCAAGGTTAGTTGGCATTCATCTGTACCCCCCTTCCCCAGGTCGTGCCTGAAAATAGGCAGGATTTGTCTAGTGCACTTACCCGGTCAACACAAACTAAATAAATAAATAAACATGTGCAGTGGCATGGATATGCAACATGAAGGTGCCATATGTACTCAAATGCTTGTGCCTGACCCTTGGAGAAGTGGACTGCTGTGCCACTCAGGTTCTGCTTCATCAGTCATGCAGGGGCCTGCTCTGACCCCCTCCAAAGGAGGAGAGCCATCTGTGCTCAATTCTCCTTCCCCATAACCTGGGTCACTGGTGGGCCAGGAGGCAAGGCACCCAGTGCATCAGCCCTCTATGCCACCAGGCAGCCTAAAAGTGCATTTTTTTATAATATTTTTACCTTCACTGTATCTCAGAATCGAGACAAATGGCTATCACAATAGCTGAAAAATCCTAAGAACATGGCATCCTGACCTCACATGCAAAATTGCATGCAATTTTGTGGAACGGACCCAAAGTCATCAAGATGCAAACATCAGGGTAAGTGTCTACTCCACCAATGCTCAGAAGCCAAATTTTTAAAACCTTATAACTTAAGAACCAATTAATATTTTTTCACAAAATCTTTGCATTGCTTCTCCATGATCTGGGATGCTTCTATCCTGAAAAAGTTGGAACAAAATTCCAATTGTTTTTGCTGTAAATGCGACAAAGAAGCAGGGAAAAATACATTTTTTCTTATTTTTACACTCTTTGGATCTCGGAATCCGGACAAGTTGCTCTCAAGATACTTGCCCAATCATAAGAACATGGCACCCTGACCACACATACAAAATATTATGTAATTTAGTCAAATGGTGCCAACGTTATTAATGTTCAAATTCAAGACAGCAAAAATTTTTCTCGCAAAAGAAAAATACATTTTCTCACAAAACAAAATGGCATCATTGCACGCTCCACTCGAAAATAGGGAAGTCGAACAGGGAAAATGGTGACTGGTCATGATGGCTTGATGGCCATCCGGCAGAGCGGCCGGTTTCCGAGGGAGCCACTGCAAATTACTAGATCTGGACATGATCAGAGAAGAAGGGGGGGCTCTTCACCACCCCACCATGGGGGGCAAGCCATGGGGGTACCACAGCGGGGGCCCTGATAGGAGCCGTGGATGCTCGGATGGCAGCCGGATGTAGCAGGATGCCTGGACAAGGATGCAGACCGGGGACCAAAGGTAGAAACATGATTAACAAAAAAAAAAACAAGGAACAAAATATGAGCTTAATATTAAACAGCCTGTTCAACCCTATCTGAAGAAGGAAGGAAGGAAAATGGGTAGCAGGATATTATAGTGATAATAAGCAACTTAAGAATTGAAGCTGGAAAGCTAAACAGTGTGGCTGTGGGAGAGATATACATTAAGAAATTGTAGGAGTGATAGAGCTGATGAGTCATTAAGTAAGGTATAGTAAATGAGATAAGTTAAGGGACTAAAAGGCAATAAGTGTGTATGTGGTAGGCAAAGGAATCAAGAAAACCAGATGGAAACAAATATGGATATGTACACGCAGCACAAATGTCCATATGAGTGTGCCCAAACATACTCTGAGTATGCCCAAACATACCTACACTAGTGCTCAGTGTCATGTACAATCACTTCTTTTTTAGTCATGTCTGTCAGTATCTTTGGATATGAACTTTAAAGAACAGACAGAGCCATCAGTGCCAAATGCCTAAGTGCTATGCATTTCCTATCATTATGTCTAATCATCACTCAGGACATATTGACAATAGTGCCACAACGTGACTAGACAGGAAGAAATGTGACACTGAGCACCACTGTATACGAGCAGGCATACCGAAACATACAGTACACACATATCATGAACAGTTGCAGCCACTGACATATAGTATCTGGATATTTCGTAAAATCTCTGTGATACCTCCAGAAGAATTCCTGTCTGCCTACATTAGCACTGTAAGGCTAACAGAGATATTTTCTTTAGAGACATCACAAATTATCTAGAAATATCCAGCCACCTTTGATGGCTACTACTGTATGCATATATGCAACTATATCAGAGGAGTGAAGGGAAATCAGGACATTCAGTTGTAAAACATAAACAGGCTGAACAATGAGTTAGCATAAAATACAGTACAAATTATACAATGCAGGTGGGAGTTAAAGACTTCTGATAAATTGCTTATTTTCAAAGGTAACATATGAAAATGATAAATCATTTATAACTATAATAAGTGTCCCATCAGCATTTATCTCAACTTTAGATATGTCACAAATGAACACTGAAACAGTAGAATTGACAGTCAATCAGGTTTTATTAGAGGCAAAGACGTCATCTTTCATTTGTTATTATGGATACTTATACTGGAAAGAGCAGATGCTTTGCACCAGGGCAAGGTTTTCTTCTTTTATAGGTGTTTGCAAAACTAAATTTTATAAGGTGCTCAAGGAGTGGAAGAGGGAGGTGGAGTCTAAAGGGGTGCAGATGTGGAAAGAGTCTTATTCATGATTGAGGTCTGATCAGGTGAGATAGATGGGGCAGCCTTTTTTTGGCATACAAGTAGGGAAACAATATTTCAGTTGTAATCAGTGCTTGACATAGAACTTCACTGGAGCTAGGCTTTTTTTTCTCTATACAGAGGGTAGCTTAGTGGGGGTGACTCTATAGTAAAGAATCAGGTTTTAGACAGAACATTTTATGATGGCACTGTGGGTGGAGAGCTCATAAATGTTTTAAACATCCAGGAGTCTTCAGGTTCAAACCATACACTCTGCATAGTTCTTCACAAGTGAAGGGCTTGTTTGCCTGGCAAAAATTACACAAAGGGGTTGGCACTTTGCTATGCAAAGAACTTCACAGCCTTGCACTTCACAAACTCAGGAAACTTTACAAACTTTGCAAATTATTTCACAGAGCCAATTTTCCTGTCTTTGTACAACTTGGCCCTGATGTCTTGGCGAATTATAGACCAATCTCCATAATCCCATTTCTGGATAAGGTTGCTGAGAAAGTGATGGCTCTGCAGCTTGAAGCACACCTTGCAGCCTATGACACCTTTGAGCCATTCCAGTCTCAATTTAGATCCAGGCTTAGTGCTGAAATGGCATTAGTCTGGGTGCAGAACGATCTTCTCCGGGTGAGAGATAGAGGGGATTGGTCAATACTTATTCTCCTGAATCTCTCCTCAGCCTTTGACACTGTGGATCACGTAGTGCTGTTGGATCACCTCAGTGAGTTCTATGAACTCACTGGTACCATCATTAACTGGTTTGAGTCCTTTCTCACAAGCAGGATGCAGAAGGTGGTGATGGGGAATTTCTCCCCCTGCACAAAGCCCCTGCCTTGTAGAGTTTGCCAGGCCTCAATACTATCACTTATGTTGTTCACAGTATACATGCTTCCTCTGGGTGAGATCATTAGGCAGTACAGCTTGGCTTTCCACTGTTATTCAGGCATACCCAGCTGTATATGTCTTTTACCTCTGGGGCGACTGACGCTGTGGAGGTGCTTAATAAATGTCTGGCCGAGATCCAAGACTGGATGTCCTCTAGCTGGCTGAGACTCAGCCCCAACAAGACAGCAGTACTAGTGATTGAGCCTGGTTGCTGACATGATGTGGGTGCTGCCAGGTCGGGAATAGAGCTATTCTTGGGATCTACCCTGTTGACATCTTCTATTAAGGTGAAGAATCCGGGTGTCATCCTGGATGATAGACTGACACTTAAAGCTCAGGTGTCATCTTTCATCCAGAGTATTTTTTACCACTTAAGGAATGTCACCTCAATGAAAGCCTTAATTCTACCTGACGGCCTGCCCTCACTGGTTCATGCTTTTGTAATGTCTAGGCTCGGCTACTATAGCCACTTTATACCTCAGTGTCACTGGAGGCATTCTCCCTCGCCTACAGTTAGTGCAGAATGCAGCAGCCAGGTTGCTAATGGGCCTTCCAAGGTCTTGCCATGTGACCTTGGTCCTGTGTGATTTGCCTGGCTGCCAAAAAGATGGAGAATCACCTTCAAGGTGGGCTTGCTCACCTATAAGGTGCTATACAGATTGGGCCCAGGCTGGCTATCTTAGTGACCTCCTGACTCCTGTATGCCCTGGACACTCATTCTGCTCCTCCACTGAGAGCCTCCTAGCAGTTCCAAGGGCCCAGCTGAAGACCTCTGGAGATCGTTCATTTGAGGTTGTTGGCTGAGCCCCATGGAACTCACTTCAAAGATCCTAGAGGAAGGTCCCATTGTTGAAGGCATTTAAGTGGGGTCTGAAGGTGCATCTCTTTAGAGAAGCATTTGCAAACCAGTTATGTTAGTTCTAGATATCAGCTGACTGCTGAATTGTTATTTTACTGATATTTTATTTTATAATTTTCCTGCTCGTGATCTGTCATTAACATTTGTTTTATTGTTGTTTGTTATTCATTTCTCCATCACCTATTTGTACAGTGCCCAGAGCCTCCCTGAGCAGAGTGAATGTACTGCTTTTCCTATGCAGTGCATTAATACTTTAAGCTGTAACATGTTGCTACCATCCAGCATCCTTCCAGTGGGGAAACCCACTTTACATTTGATGGGAGAGGGGACAACCCTGATTCTGAAAGCCCCCTGGCTGTGATATTTTCAGTATCACAGGCCACATTGGGGGGGAGGGTTATAGGTTTGATTTCTGAACCTGAGCTGACAGCTGTTTCAGTACTACTTTCTCCACCCCTGATGGCTACTGAACCACAATCCATAGCTGGAGAACTATGTGAAACTTTCACACCACTTTTCTCAACTGTGCAGGGACCCCTGATAGTGCCAGCACTCCCTGCACATGATGCAGAACCCCCTCCATGAGTGACCCATGAGTGACACCTGGATCATCCCATACTGTGGCTGCAATAGCAGGTACAAGCCAGGAACAGTCTGGGTTATTCCCAGCACATGCAATAGCAGAGACAAGTCAGAAACCATTGGGGTTATTCTCAGCACAGACAATAGCAGGCATCTCTGGTAAGAAGGTACAAGGACTCCTAATACTGATATCATTGTCTTTTCTTTTGGAATCACTAACCATGGTCACAGCATTGGTTAATCCTAACCAAGCTTTAGGGTATACTGAAATTGTTACATCTGATACAGCAATCTCAGCAGTTTTAGCCCAAAAATACAATGGACACATCAGATCCATTGCTTATGCATCCCAGATGCTTGCCCAGTGGAGCTGAAATGCAACCTTTGTGAAAGGAATCTTTTGGCTACATACTGGGCATTGAGATACTTTATGTACATCATTGGATATGCACCCATTGTATTGCATTCCAATCATTTGCCAACTAACTTTCTGTTGTCAGACAGAGTAAAAGATGATTCTGTAACCAAAGCCAGACTTACACACTAGTCTCTCATTTTACAGGATTATGACATCACTGTCCTTCCTATCAAAACTCCATCCTTGTTGGCCTATGGCCTACAATTTACAGGAGAGACCCATGATTGTTCGCTCCAACCCCCTGCCCTACCTGTCCCTGAGCCCTTTCTGACAGAACCTCAGAAAGTGTTAAAAGGCACCACTGTGTATCATGTTTTGACAGATCACTCAGCCACACATACCAACGAGGGTCAGATAGCAGGGTTTGGAATTATTTTACATTCTAGTGATGACAGAGTGTGCATGGCTAGTAATTGCATCATTGTATATGTACAACTCACAGGCATTGTTAAAACATGTCTGAGAAAAGAAAAAAGTTAAAAAAAGCAGGGAGGTGAGGAGTCTCCTAATTACCATAAATATTTGTAGATGGTTTCGAGAGCTGGAAAGTCCTTGAGATGAAAACAGCTTGTGTTAAGAGAGGAATAACAAGATTTTTCCTTATGTAAAATGATACCAGCATTCCATGGGAGGGTTAAGTTCTGCACGCTTTAAGAAATGGCCTTGAGAAAGTTACAGAAAGCACTGCAGATACTACTTTTTTATTATAGATTCTAATTTGGTCTGTTCCTCTCTGACTGAATTTCTTTGGAAGAAAATAAACTTCTGTTCCAGTACTCTATAGTATCACTGTGAAATACAGTGACTTGCTTGTATACATCACACTAACCTAACCAGTTTAAATACAAACTGTACATTCATAAGGTTCAAGCATATTCTAAAATGTGAACCTTGTGCTCCAAAAGAAGGACCCTCATTTGAGTGCAGTGTATAAGGTCCTTAATAAAGGAGCTGAGGAATAATTTCCAGAAATAGCTCTTATAAGAAAGTGAAAATGACATTCACCTATCCAGTGATGGTCTGCTCATTTGGAACATCACTGCTGTAACACTCATGAAAAGTTACAGGTAATTCCTGAACACAGGAAAGTAGATTTTATCTACTGTACCAGGCACATGATACTCCAACTAGTGGACACCAGTGAGTCAGTAAAAACCCTAGACAGACTGACATCCTCTGTTTGGTGGCTACACATGAGAAATGATGTAGAACACTGCATCAGTAACTGTTTGATCTGTGAACAGAACGATCCTATACTAGCTAGGAAAAATACATTGTTACCCCAGAGGCAATCAGGCCCCTGGACAACATCCAGAATGATTGCATTGGCCCTATGCCAACCACTAACAACGACAACTAGTTTTCACTAGTGATCACCAACCTAACAGAGCAACACAGCCAAAGTGACTGCAAATGTCTTGGTAAACCAGCTATTTACCAGGTGGGAGTTACCCCAAAGGTAAATTCTGATTACAGGGATCCAGCTTTATAGCCAAAGGAATGCAGGAAATTCTGGATTAGTTATGGGTAAAACAAAAAGTTTCATATCCCTTACAACCCACATTCATCCAGACAGGTGGAATGGGCTAACAGGCAGATCAAAGTTATGTTATAATAAAGTTGTTCAGAAAACCCCCAAAATGACTGGGATTCATTATTGCCTTTACTCCTTATGGCAATAAGAGGGACACCCTCTGCATGTACACAGTGTACACCATTTTTGAAATCATGGCGGTCCATGAGACTCCCAGAACAGTTACTTCTGGACCTGTGTACTGCCGCTGCTGATGGAGCATCAGTAGATAAATATGTTAACTCAAACAAGACATCCAAAAGTTACACTTGTTTGCTGCACAATTTATGGGCAAGGCCCAACAACAGGCCCTATCCCATTATAAACAAACTCATTCCAGCAGTCTACCAAGTTAGACTGCCTCACAATAACAGTCATTGATAAATGGCTACATGCCAATCAAATGAACCTGTTTAAAGGAGATTAAATTACTTTTCCATACCCCAATGGGCGGAATAGTACTAAACAAACTATGTTTTTCTTTTCTATTTCCTTTTAGGTTCCAGAGAGAGATAGAGATGCTTGTTTTTATGCTTATTATTTTTTTTTAAAGTATGGGTCTTCTTACAAGCTCAGACTGCACATTGTATTGCAGATAAGAAGCAGTGACCTAAACCTAAACAGATTGTTGAGGCAGAATACCTCACAAGCCAACATGATTTAATTGCATCCTGTGGAATTCACACTAGAGTCTTAAAAGACATGTTCATCATCCAGAAGGGTAGTGAGGCCCAACTGAATGTTATGATCATTGCTTTGGATCAATCCTAGCAGCTAGGCTTGATCTGGACTCCTGTTTACATTTTATTGATAATCAGGAATTTTGCATCCAAATTTACATGGTAATAAAAGCCATTAGACCTTAAGGTTTTACCCTATGATGCCTCATAATTTGTGACACTTAATACTGAGTGCCCAAAGTAGAACCCTGTCCACCCAGTAGTCTAATAACCACTTCTCAACAAGATACCCTAGTTAATAATGCACAGTTCTTGCACAACCCAGTGATTTTAAATCTCACCCTTTAAACTTGAAATGATTTGTTATATGTTTCACAAAAAACATTTCCCACTTCTGTTAATTAATGATGTTATCAGATACCATGGCAGCATACCAAGTACTCATTAATGATCCCCAATACAGGGACTCATAGTACATGTGTACCACATACACACACTTAGGATTTTCACATCCTGACTGCTAGCGATACATTTAATGACTGTAAACCTACCCAAATGCACTAGGCATTTTGTTTTTGGTTTAGAAAGAAAAACAAAAAAACACAGGTTTAGACTCAGACCTATTTGGCTCTGACATATCTATTTGAAATATGGGTGATATAGCCATTAGTCAAGCACATATGTTAAAGGTTCATGGTAGTATGGAATATAATATCACCCCCCTCCCATTGCATAGTATACATGATTTTGCTCATTAAAAGCAATTTACATTTACAATATTAGGGATATTGTGAAGGGGTTTGACCTGACACATGTTCATGTTAATGAATTAATTTCTGCTCACATTAAGGAAGCAGATGAGCATCACATAGCTAGGAAAGTCATTTTCACTGTCAATAGCTATTATGTTCTTACAACCCTTTGGTTATCTCTTCTGGGATCTGGAATTAGGACATATCCTTGATCGCATACGTGACAGATGTATGGGTCAGTGGCATTGCCACATTATGAACTTCTATTGCATGTGTTAACAAATGTTTATTTGAATCTAGCACCATTCCCTTGTCAATGGCAAGGAACCTTGGATATGTCACCACACACACACCAGTATTGCTCCATGTTTCAAAACATATTCCTGCAGAATCCAGGAAGCCATGTTTGTGATTCTCACAGTGTCATTGACACATCTTCATCCAGCAATGTCCTTCTCTGATCATCTGGCAACCATCCATTCTACTGGTCATCTTGATGGGAACTTTTACCATGAAAAGGTTGAAACTACCTCCTTTCCTTGTTTACCATGAGGTCTTGGAATCGTGACTGACTCTGCACGTTGAATGTCGTACCTGAAAGGATCACCACCTTTTATGCAGATGTGACATCTTCCAACTTGTTTTACCAACTTGTGAATACTGGCCTAATAACTGAAATTGGGCTTCCACTTGTGAACTTTCAAATAAACTGTATTCAGTACAGCCAATTAAGATTCTACAATCAGGCTCATTGTTATGCATACTATGAAGCAAGTCTGGGGTAGGGGCAATGCCCTAACTTCATCAAGAATACTCTTCTTCATTTGCCCTAGGGTCAAGAAATCCATTTTCTTCACTGCTTGTTTTCAACACCTGGCTGGCACCTCTTACAAACTGAGTACTGTCATAAACTTTTACACTTTGTGCAGCCGTGTGATCATCTTCCACTGAACACTGTTGCTATTCCATTGTAAAATGTAAAGTGCAATCTAATGCACCCCCTGCTGAGGCCTCTGAAAATACTGCTGCCTCCTGAACACTTTGATCTACCTTTAATTTGAACTATGAATCTTCATCTAACACTTGAAGAAACCCTGGACTTATCTCTGGAACTGTACAAAGTTTATGGCTTGTGGACATTGACATTTCGTGTCCTGTTTAACTTACCAACTTAATAATGCCATCCTTCAAGGTGGTATATTCTGCTGAAGTGGAACATTGTGTGGTGACCAACTATACATTCTTCTGATATGGACTAAAAGTTATGCAAAGTGAACTTTTCTAACTTCTATTTTTACTCCCTAAACAGGTAGTAGGTTATACGGTAATCACACCTGTTCCCATCCTGGAACCAGATACCGTTAAGTCTAGTCCTAACTATCTTGATGCTCTATCTTGATTATTAATTATTTTTAATATCCATACAGGCAACTGAAGTTTGTCTCTTCAATTTCTTCCCAATAGAACAGATACACACCTGATACATATCAGTATTTACTGATTGTTTTGATATTGGAAACCTCTATTATGAAGTTTTATTCCAAATGTTTATAGTAATACAAGGTTTACTAACATTTTCCCTTATAATTACATTTTGTTGTTTAAAGAAAACCCTGAAACACCACTGTGACAAATTAAACTTCCTCTATCAGGCTCATGCCTTGGCCTATAGATAAATCGTGCCTAACCATCGTCTTTTTGTTGTGTTGCCACTTTTGCAATTAGGGCAACAAAGAGGGGACTGTTACACCTGGGTTATGCCCCCTGTTGTCCCACATACACCTCACACTGTATTCCTGGTCTGTTATACTGTGATGCTGCTATTTTGCACTAATATATAGATTTAGGCATGCATCATATAAGCATGAGTGCCAGGAATGTGCTTTGCTGCTCATATATGCTAATGTTTACATCCTTTCATAAGATTAGATCATGCATGACTATTATGCTTCACTATAATGCATTATATTTGTCTTTTACATACATTATATATATAATCTACCTAATCACTTATAAGATGAATCTGAGGGATCAACAGTGATTGCTGTATACCTATATTCTCATATAATTATATGTAGTGTGTGTTTTAAACTCGGACAGATATGCCACATGTAATAGAGCCATGTCAGCAATTCTCTTTGTCTAAGCAAGCTGACAGAGAGAAATCCTTTCTTTTGTCTTATATTATACATAAGCAAGAAATGCCACATGTAATAGAGCCCAGTCAGCATTTCTTTTGTCCAAGATATAATGCAAACGGAAGCATATTAGTAATTCTGTCTCCTAAGTCATCATCCAATGGAGAATGACTTAGGACCAATACATATAGTTTCTTATATCTATAACTATAAGGTAATCTCTGTTGCTGTGTTGTTATCTGTAGTATTTAGCCTTCTGCAACCCAGTTTCACATGCAGAGAGAATGAAATTGCAGAGAGAATGAGATCTTGCAGAGCCTGAGATCTTTAGCAATTCTAGAGATCATGTACATTCTTCAGGAGAGTGGTGAGAAACCCATCTCCCTTGTGATTTTCTCTGTCACATGCTTGGCGTAAATAATATAATAAACTTTATTAGTACTCCCTGCTTATTTACGAATGCTTCTTGGCAGACTCCGAAGACACAAGAATCTGTAGTATTATTATTATTTACTCTACTATCTGAGATTGTTTACGTAACAGCTGGCCCAGCCCCATGGAACTCACTTTGAAGATCCTAGAGGAAGGCCCCATTGGTGGAGACATTTAAGTGGGGTCTAAAAGTGCACCTCTTTAGAGAAGCATTTGAAAACCAGTTATATTAGTTCTAGATATCAGCTGACTGCTGAATTGTTATTTTACTGATATTTTACTTTATAATTATCCTGCTCGTGATCTGTCATTAACATTTGTTTTATTGTTGTTTGTTATTCATTTCTCCATCACCTATTTGTACAGTGCCCTGAGCCTCCAGGATTGGGCACTTAAAAAATAAAGTTTTACTTACTTAACTTTACCCTTGAAGAGAAATGCTATATTCTGCAGCCAGCTTGTCGGCTTAGTGGTAATGGTACTGCTTACTACACCAGCGATCCAAGTTTTTAGCTTAAGACAACAGTGACCAGAGTTCAAGCTCGAGCCACTGGGATGATGAAGATCAAGCATCCCAGAGGGCACACTCTTCCTCCAGGGATGGAAGGCTGATGCTACTACTACAAGGCTGCCACCTGGCTGACCATAGGTAGCAGTGCAATTGAGAAGCAAATGTTGGAGAATAAACATTGACTGAGGCCTGCAGAAGTACATATAGCATGTGCACACATGCACCTCCTAGCATTCTGACATCCTGTGGGCAGGACTTGAGTGGAAAATGGCCCATGTTCCATGAACCTCTAATGCAATCAGGCCCTGACCGCAGCCACAGGGAGGTGCCATTGAATACCAGAGATAATTGTTTTCTTGGAGTTGGTGGGAGGTGGGCATAATGAAGAAATTGGGACAAAAGCAGTGATCACAGGTCTGATATTGTTTTAAGGGTGTTCCGGTGTCAGAACGGAAGGGAAGAGAAGAGGATCTGGGATACAGCAAGAGGAGAGGAAAAGGTGTTTCACATTTTAAATGTCTTGGTGTTCAGAGGGAAAGGTGACTTAGATGCAGTAGGAAAGGGGGAAGGGTGTGATATAATTGTAATGGTGGCCTGGTGTTTGGAACATGGGCTACTTGGGAAGCAGCAGGAAGAGGGAAATGTTTAACAATTTTTGTGGGTGTCATGGTGGCAAGAAGGGGAAGTGGTGAGGATTAAGATGGTGGCAAAAGTTAAGCATTATAACAGATGGCCCAGTGATGGGTAGGAGGGAACACAGACTGATTGGGAATACAATAGGAAGGGGGGGATTTCAAATGTTCACAGGTAGCCAGCTGGTCAGTGAGCAGGGGTCAGAGAAGGACTGAGGCCCAGTGAAAAAGAGGGAAGAGCTTTACATTGTTTTGCAGGTGTCTCAATGTCAGAAGAGGGGGATTTGAAAGAAATCAGTGACAGGATGGGGGGATTGGATTTCAAGTCAAGTCAAGTTAAATCAAACTTTATTTATTTAGCACCCATTCCTAGAGGCTCTGGGCACTTTACATAGTGGTGAAATGAGAAACATACACAATTCAATGGTTTACAATCAGGGTCAGTCAATCATAAAGCATATAATAATTAAAGCCATTCAAATTCTTAAAACTGATTCTATTTTAATTAAAAACTAGGGGATATCAAATGCCAGATTAAAAAGATGAGCTTTAAAGCTCCACTTGAATACTTCCATGGAGGAAGCCTGCCTTAGAACTCTCAGCAAAGAGTTACATAACACTAGTCCTGCAACTTCATAGGCGTGGTCCCTGGAGGTCTTCAACTGCATCCTTGGGAACATAAGGTGGCCCTCCGCAGAGGATCAGAGTGAGCGCATCAGGCAGACAGGTGTCAGGAGGTCAGACTGATAGCCAGGACCCAAGCCATATAGGGCCTTGTAGATGAGCAAGCCCACATTGAAAGCAATCCTCCACCTGACCAGCAGCCAATGCAGCTCACGCAAAACTGGGATTATATGAGCAGAACTCAGAAGGTCAGTCAAAAATCTGGCTGCAGTGTTCTGCACCTGCTGCAGTCAGTGGAGGTTACCTCCACTGACCCTGAAGTATAGAGCATTACAGTAATCCAGCCTGGATTTAACAAAAGCATGCACCAGTGAAGGAAGTTCATCCAGCAGGATTAAGGGTTTAATCCAGATGACATTCCTTAAGTGGTAGAAACTGAGCATCAAATGTCAAGCCATCTTCATAGATGACACCCAGATTTTGCACCTTTGTGGCAGCCACCAGTGCGTTGGTTCCCCAGGAAAAACCTCATTCCTGTTCCAGTGGCAACCACATCTCACCGAAGACCAGACTCAATCACCAGTACCTACATCTTATCTGATTGAGCCTCAACTAGTTAGAGGACATTCAGTTCTGAATCTCAGATAGGCAGTTATTAATCACCTCCACAGCATCCAATGTCCCTGGGGCAAAGGACATGTATAGCTGGGTATCATCTGCTTAACAGTGAAAACCCAGATGATAACACCTAATGATGTCCACCAGGGGCAGCAAGTACACCACAAACAACGTGGGCGACAAGATTGACCCTTCAGGCACTCAACAGGTCTGGGGCTTCGGGCAGGAGGAGAAATTCCCCATGACTACCTGTTGCTTCCTGCTTGTCAAAAAAACTCAAACCAGCTGAGGTGCTTGCTGGTGATCTCAGTGATAGGGAAAATGATGGAATCACTTCTGAATGAAAGAACTGTTGAGTACCTAGAGGCCAGTGGAGCACAGAACCCAAGACAGCATAGATTCACAGCTGGAAGGTCATGTCAGACAAATCTAATTGATTTCTTTGACTGGATGACCAAAATGGTAGACCAGGAAGGGGCTGTGGACATGGCCTACCTAGATTTTAGCAAGGCATTTGACACAGTCCTGTACAAAAGATTAATAAACAAATTAACCAGCCTGGGGGTGGGTCCCAGGGTGGTAGCCTGGGTAAAACATTGACTAGACAACAGGACATAGAGGGTAATAGTAAACTGATTCCACAGTGAAGAAAGGGGGGTTACTAGTGGCATACCACAAGGTTCAGTACTGGGTCCAGTCCTTATTAATGTCTTTACAAGTGACATTGCAGATGGACTGGAAGGAAAAGCATGTCTCTTTGCAGATGACACAAAGATCTGAAACAGGGCTGATACACAAGGTGGGGTAGAAAGGATGAGAAGGGACTTGGCAAGGTTGGAGGAATGGTCAAAGGTATGTCAGGTTAGCTTCAACTCAAAGAAGTGCAAAGTAATTCACCCAGGAAACAAAAACCCAGGGGTAGAGTACACAATGGGGGTGAGATACTGAAAACAACAAAAATGGAATGGGACCTGGGGGTAGTTATATCAGATAACCTAAAGGTGAGCAAGCAATGTGAGAAGGCAGTAAGGCAGGCTGGGGGGATACTGGGATGCATAGGGAGAGGCATCACCAGTAGAAAAGAGGAAGTTGTTATCCCTCTCTGCAGACAGTTGGTGAGGCCCCATCTGGAGTACTGCATGCAGTTTGAAGACCTCATCTCTGCAAAGACATAGACAGGGTGGAGGCTGTCCAGAGGTGGGCAACCAAATGGTGCAGGGTCTGCACCTGAAGACAATCTAAGAGAGAGACTAAAGGAGCTTAATATATATATACCCTCAAGGAAAGGAGGGAGAGGGGAGACATGATAGAAACTTTCAAGTACCTCAAGGGAATCAACAAAGTCAAAGAGGGTAGCATCTTTCAGAAAAAGAGATGTGCAAGAACAAGGTGGCACAATTGAAGATAGAGGGGGGATGGCTCAAAGGTAATGTGATCAAGTATTTTTTCACAGAGAGGGTTGTGGATGCATGGACCAGCCTTCCTGAGGAGGTTGTGGAGTCAAAAACAGTGGGGGAATTCAAGAATGCATGGGACAGACATAAGGCAATTCTAGTGGGGGGTAAGAGGAAGTAGGCTGTTGGTTAACTAGGATCTGCTGCATATCCATTAGGTAGGGGAAATGGGCAGACTTGGTGGGGCAAGCGGTCCTTATCTGCCATCAAATTCTATGTTTCTATGTGAGGCCACAGAGCTCTATTAGACTATCAAACATCACCATGTGGTATATGGTGTCAAATGCTGAAGAGAGATCAAGGAGGACAAGAACTGACCATTTTCCTCCATTTTGCACCGTAGCCAATGCTGTTTCAGTGCTATGCTTTTTTCTAAATCCAGACAGAAGTGGCTTGCAGATGTCAAGGGCCATCAGGTGAGCCTAGAGCTGCATAGCCACCACTTTCTCCACTACCTTCCCTAAGAATGGAAGATTGGAAACAGGTCAGTAATTCACTAAGATGTCAGGGCTGAGTGATAGTTTCTTCAGCAGGGAACTCACCAATGCCTCTTTCAAGGCATTAGGGAAATGCCTCCCCTCCCCGAGGGTGAGCACCAGACAATCTCAGCAAACACAGGACCAACGGAGTCCACACATCCAACTAGGAGATGTGTCCGGCCTGGGTCCAGTTCATAAAAAGTGGGTCGCAGCTTTGAGATTACCTCAGTGACCTCAGCCACCTCCACCTGCTGAAACTCATCCCAGACAGTTGGAGTATTTCCGTCACCACCAGGCTCAATACTGCTGGACAAATCTTGCTCCACTGGTTATATCCCAGACCTAATGAAGGACATCCTTTCTGAAAAGAACTGAGCAAACTCTTCTCACTGTGTGATTGAAACTGCTCTTTTCGGCTGTAGACAGGCTGGATGGAGAAGACTGTCTACTGTCTGAAATGGCAGAGCTGGTCTGTTCCTTCCTGCATCAATCTCCCTTGACAGGAACTCTGCCTTCTTATGGTTGATTGCTCTTTGATATTCACAGTAGTGAATTCTCAAAGCCAGTTTGTCACCAAGGTCCTGGTCCTCCTCCAGCAACGCTCCAACTTCTTCCCCTGGTCATCATCTCCTTGAGGACCCCATCAAAACATTGAGATCTCAAGCGAAAAGATCTGAGTCATATACAAATCAGTGCAACAGCATTGAAAGCCTTGGAGACAGCATTATTATACATTGCCACCACCTCATTCAACCCCATAGCAGAGGCAGCAGTCACATTAGAAATATCTGTCACTGCCAACAGTACCTCTGGGGACAAAAACCTCAAAGGGCAGTAGCGGACCATCTCAATAGGGGAGGGACTAACGGGGGGGGCCCTGAACAAGAATTCTACCATGCAGTGATCTGACCAAGAGACTGGATCAATCTTGAGATTGGTGATCTCAAGCCCCAGTGAAAATACTAAGTCCAAGGTGTGGCCATGACAATGGGTCACAGAAGCAACCACTTGTGTGAAGCCCAGAGATGTCATCATCTGAAGGAGGAAGTCTTTCCTAAAATGTGAGAGTTCATCATTGATCCAGGGGTTGAAGTCCCCCAGAATCAACCATCTGGGTGACTCCAACACTCTGTCAGCAACAAAGTCCACAATTTCCTACAGGAAATCCCCTTCACAACTCAATTTGTACTGAATTACTGACAGCCAGCTTCAGGAGGGGGAAAAAGGGAGGGATTATGATGCAATGAAAAGGAGAAGGGGTTTTCCATTTTTGTTTAAATCATTCTCAGCCAGTTTCTGTTTCCCATAACCGACTGAAAAATTATCAGTGGTATTTTCTTTAAGCACAGAATAAGGCTGCTATTGCATTGCACATACCATAAGTCTTATCATATAAGATTATGGTCTCATGAAATCCCCAAATAACAAAACAAGGCAGGCATTCCCACAGTTCATTTTTTAAATCTTGAAATTTTTTTTTTATTTTAATAGACTTGTGTAATGAGCAGAAAAGTCTCACCTGAGGGTAAAGATATAATAAACCTAAAAGTTCTAGATTTCAAATTTTTACCAGTTCTGAGAAATCAAAAAAAAAAAGAAAAAGCAAGCATCAATAAGAAAACAATAATATTGTGTTTTACATGTGTTGATAAAATTGGAATTGTGGGGATATGTAAAGTCTACTAATTACCCTAAGTGTATTGTATGTTTTGAAAGAAATCCTTTTCAATTTATTTTGGGTTCCATGTTAATGATGCTTTTTTCCCAGAAAATATTCATTTTCTAATTACTTATCAGTTTCAGAACCCAGTGCCATTAGCTGAATGGAAGATCTATGTGGAATGCTTCCCACTAGTCTTGTGTTCAACTAATGTCATTGGATTCCAAAACCCATGAATAATTAAAAAATGAATATTGGGTGGGAAATGACAGCACTGGCTGGGAATCTAATTATGCAAAAATAAAAAAACACACAAAAACAAGACACTGGGGGTATTTTTTTTCAATCAAACCCATAGCTGTGGGAAGGGAGGAAGTGAGGGTCTTCAGGAGCTCACAAGGAAGGAGGAAGATGCCCATAGAAGAGGAGAAGACAGCTGCTAGTGGGGGGGGGACTCCATTGTTAGGGGGATAGACATGGGAGTGTGAGAGCGAAAGGGAGAGGAAGGTGAAGTGCCTACTTGGTGCTTTGGCTTGGAGGGTTGGAATGTGGGTCCTGATAATCACTATGGTAGCAGGAGATGGGAGGGAGATAGAGGTCATTGCCCACCAGAAGACAAACAATCTGGCAAGAGACAGGGTAGGGATAGTGCAGGGAAATTTCTGGGAGATGGGGTGTGGCCTCAAACAGGTGGCATGCATGGTGCATTTTGCCAAAGTCTTACCTGTATAGCTGAGGATAGGACACTCTGCATCAGGGCTTTTAGCAATTTCTTGAAGGCATGGTGCATAGAGGAGGATTTCAGCTACATTGGGGACTGGAGGCCATCATGGGAGGATATGGACCTGTATGGAAGAAATGGCCTGCATATTTCTAGGAAGGGAACCACAGTTCTCAGTGGGTGGTTTAAATACTACTTGGATGAGCATTTAAACTGGCCATGTGAGTGGCTGTAAAACCAAAGGCTGCAACAGTTGCCCCCCCCAGATGATGAAGCAGAAGGAAGGGAGAGCCTGTGGCTAGCAAGAATGCAAGGAGACAGGGGTTGGGACAAGGCAGCGGACAAAGGGGGGATAAATCAGAAAAGCAAGAAGAAATGAGTAAAGGAGACAGATAACAGAGTAGGTAACAAGGGAAGAGTGGGAACAGGGGGAGTTTCAGGGAATAGAGCAAGCAGGGGAGGAAGCAGAGAAGCAGTCAGGAATGGAATAAAGAATGGAGAGCCAGGTGCACCAATGCAAGGAGTCTGGGAAGTAATATTCTAGACCTGGAGGTAATCTTAGTGAAGGCTAGCCTGGATTTGATGGCCATAATGGAGCCATGGTGCACTTGCAACCACAACTGTGACATGGCCTTACCAGGCTACTCCCTGTTCAGGACAGATAAGGAAGGGAGGAGGGGAGGGGAGAGGGTTTACTGTATGTGAGGGATGGAATCAAGGCCACGGAAATCCTGGGGCACCTGGAGGGAAAAGAAAGGCAAGAGGTGATGTGGGTTATCCTGGGGGGGGGGGTATACAGATCTTCAGCATAAGGAGAGGAGTTAGGCAAGGCACTTGGGGAAGCCACCATTAGTATGACAAGCATGGAGGAGGTGTTCCTAGTTGGAGACTTTAATATGCAGATGTGGATTGGAGGCTTCCAACAGTGGATTCAGTAAGGAGCAGCATCACCCTTGACTCCATACATGAAGGTTTTCTCAGGCAGCTAGTCAAGGAACCCACTAGGGATGGGGCAATTCTAGACCTATGCTTACAAACTGGGACAACACTGCAGATGTCATAGTGAGTAGTCCTCTAGACAAAAATTATCACTGTACAATATGGTTACCATTAAAACAGGAACAAAGGTAAACCACATGAGAACAAGTGTTCTTGACTTTAGGAGGGCATATTTTAAAGAAATGGGAGCGTGCCTCAGAAACTGCCTTGTAAGGAGGACTTGCCAGGGAAGGGTAGTGACCCAGTTGGGAAAAATAAGGGAGGGCATAATTAAGGCAACACACATCTGCATGAAGGAAGTGAGTACTTATAGAAAGAAAAAGAGACCATTATGGTTCTCTAGGGAAGTGGCCACGATGGTGAGGGGAAAAAAGGATGGCATTCAAGCGGTATAAGGTAACACAGAGGTAGAAAGACAGGGAGATACACCAAGTAAAACAGAAGGAATCAGGAAAGGCAGTAAGAGGAGCAAAGGCAGACAGAGGAAAGGATAGCCAAAGGGGTAGCTAAAGGGGAAGAGACCTTAGGTAATTAAGAAAAAAGAGGAAGGCAAGGGGAGGGATGGTGAGGATAAAGAGCATGTCAGGTAGGGGGAGACTGTGTAGAAGAGGATAAAGAAGAAGCAGACATCCTGAACAGGTAGTTCTGCTTAGTAGTCACAGTGGAAAGAGGGGGTGGACCACCAGGGAACAACAGGAACAAAAGGGGGGGGGTAGACACAAGCTGGTTTTCAGAGGAAAGAGTCCAGAAGGGACTTGTAGCTTTGAAAGTAGACAAGAATATGGGACTGAATGGGATCCACCCAAGGGCACTAAAGAAACTCAGGGAGGTGCTAGCTGCCCCACTTATAGGCTTATTCAATAGTTCACTGTAAACAGGCATGGTTCCAGAGGACTGAAGGAGAGCAGATGGAGTCCCTCTCCATAAGAGCAGCAGTTGCCAGGAGCTAGCAACTATAGGCCGGACAGTCTCACCTTAGTGGTGGCAAAATTAATTGAAATCCTGTTAATGGACAAGTTGGCAGAGTATCTTGAATCCAATAGTCAAAAAGGCCAAACACAGCATGGTTTCACAAGGTGGAGGTCATGCCAGATGAATCTGATTGATTTCTTTGACTGGGTGACCAAGAAAATAAATCAGGAAAGGAAAGGAAAGTGAACATGGCCTATTGGGCTTTGGCAAGGCCTTCAACACTATGCCACACAGGAGACTGATTTTGATGAGAAATTAAGCATCCTAGGGGTGGAACCCAAAGTGGTGAAAAGGGTAAGGAAATTGGTAACTGGATAGACAATGGAGGGTGGTGGTTAACTGACTCACTCCAATGAGGGGACAGTATTAGTGGGGTGTCACAGGGCTCAGTACTTGGACTGATTCTCTTCAATGTCTTCATAAGCGACATTGTGGAAGAACTGTAAGGGAGGTATGCCGTTTTGTAGATGACATCAATATCTGTAACAGGGTGGGCACTCAGGAGAGGGAGGAGACAATGCATAGGGACCTTGGAGAAACTTAAGTAGTGGTCAAGATCATGGCAGATAGATTTCAATGCCAAAATGTGCATAATTGTGCACCCAGGGCATAGGAACCCAGGGATTGAGTGCAGGATTTGGGGGTACTTACAGTCACTAAGCCAAAAAGGGACTTTGGGGTTACTATCTGATGACCTCAAAGTGACAGGGCAATGTGACAAAGCAGTGGATAGGGCCAGTGGCATCCTGGGATGCATAGGAAGAGGCATCTACAGCAGGAGGAGGTAGGTGGTGTTGCCACTGTATCATATACTTATGAGACCTCACCTGAAGTATTATGTCCATTTCTGAATGCCACTCCTCAGAAAGGATGTAGATAGGGTGGAGGTAGTCCAGAGGAAGGCAACTTAAATGTGTTAGGTGCTGCATCATAAGCCATATGAAGAGAGACTAAGGGATCTCAACATGTAAACCCTGGAAGAGGAGAGAGTGGCAGGGGACATGATAAAGACTTAGAAGTACCTTATGGGGGTGAACAGGGTGCTAGAGGGGAGTCTCTTTCAAATGAGACAGAGTTCCAGAACCAGACGGCATGTAATGAAGCTGGGGGGGGAGGGTTAAGAAGGCTGTGAGGAACTACTACTTCACTGAAAGAGTGGTGGATGCTTATAATTGACTGTCAGCAGAAGGGTTGGAGGCAAAAACAGTAAGGGCTTCAAGGATGTGTGGAACAGAGGTAGGGGAATATGGATCACAGAGTTAGACTAGGCAGGAACCGTTTGGGCACTCTATGTGGGTCAAGTAGTTCTTTTCTGCTGACCAGTTCTAGGTTTCCGTTTCATTTGTTTGTCTGCCTTTTGGCTGTCTGGCAGCCCCATCTGTCCAACACCCCACTCCAGCACCATCACCTGGCTTCTCCAGGGCTTACCTTGCTTTTCTCACCCTCTGTCAGAGGATCTCCTTGGAAGGGTATCCCATCAAGGTAACGAGGGCAAAATGGCATGGCAAAAACAGTGAGGGCCAAACAACGTGAGCAAATATGGCAACTGAAGGTTCCCCCCCTCGCCGAGTTGCATTCCCCCCAGAGTTGTTATCTATAGTAAGGGGGTGTGGGGGGGCAAAATTGGGGACAAAGTTGTCCACAAAAAGTGCCCTCACCATATGTGCTTGCACTGTTTTGTCCATGCTCTTTGTGGTGGTCGCCTTTTAGCCCTCACTATTTTGACGTTGAACCCCTCAAAGCTGCCTGGTCACTGGTGCAAAGCCTTCACCAGTCAGGTATCATCTTGCAGCTGAGGGGTTTTCCATTTTTGCACCACAGGGACCACCATGCATGGCATGGATGTGATATGTATCATCAGCCTTCACAGAGACATCCCCGGCATCTTGAATGCAGTCCCTCTTCCTGTGTGACCCCGCTGCACTGTCCCTTGAATTCTCCCAGGTGGCAGATGAGCAACAGGATGCTTTAACCCCCTTCCCCAAGGGACAAGAACTGTCCTGGGGATGCTCAATCCTCCCTCCCCTGGCTGGCTCTCAAGTGACTCATGTCTGTTTCTGAACCTAGTTGCCAGCAAAAGGAGATGAGGTGCCTAGTGCCTTAACCCCCCATGCCACTGGGCAGGCCCTACACCATGGGTTATTAAACAGACTTTTCTCATGTGCACATTACTTATTTATTTTCATTTTTTTTTAATTATTTCAAATACTAGGATGACACTTATGAGCGCAGGCTCTTTTTCAAAGGTTCCTAGTGCTGGCCACGATAGACTGGAACCTCAGCTTCTCCATCTTGATGCCTCCTATATTGCATCCCCAGCGGCCCATATTTTCAATATGTCCCTATCCTCTGGAGTCATCCCTGACCTCTAGAAGGTGGTGAGGATCATCCCGGTTCTCAAACAGGGCAGCCCAAAGATCCTTGACAACTACTGACCTATAGCCATCTTGTCGGCTATCAACAAACTCCTTGAGAAAGTTGTGGCTGGGCAACTCACAGAGTATATCCTGGCCCATGAGCTGTTGTTTCCTGTGCAGCATGGCTTTTGCAAAGAGCACAGTATGTCCTCTGCCCTTGTTACTGTTTCCTCTGGCATCAGGGCAGCTAAGGACCAGGGTAAGCTCTCAGTGGCCATCTTCATTGACCTATCTAAGGCCTTCGACCTAGTCGACCATACCATACTTGGCTGTCAACTTTGGTCCCTTGGTCTGTCTCCACCTTCCTAAGATGGTTCACCAACTACCTACAGGGAAGACAGCAACTTACTAAATTCAGTAAGGTCCTCTCGGACACCACTCCTGTGACCTCTGGTGTCCCCCAGGGATCAGTCCTATGGCCCCTTCTCTTGTCTATCTTTGTTAATAATCTACCCTCCACTTCTTCCCACTGTAGCTCTATCCTTTATGCAGATGACCTGGTTATTCTCACCCATTCCCGCGACATTGGGGTCATCAACCACCAGTTAAGCAAGGACTTCAGAAATATCTAGTCTTGGATCAAGACTAACAAGCTGGTTCCCAACCTTAACAAAAAACCAGGCCATGCTTTTTCAGTCCCTGGCCAAGATAAAGGCCTCCTCTGCTCCACTGTGTATCAATCAATCAATCAATCAATCAATCACTTTATTTAACCAGGCATAAACACCATTAAACAAGCTCATTTTCAAGGTGGTCCTGGGCATTAATATAATACAGTACACTTCATAAGATTACAATTACGGTGGACAACGGTGCAAAAAAAGGAAAAACATTGTGAAGGTGCCGGTCAATATGGGCCTATACATACCGGTCAACATAAATAACATGCAAAGGAACATAATGATAAGCTTTACTGAAATGAGAAGAGACAACAATCCCATATAGTCTCCGCTAAGTAAGAGCTCATACGTAAATGATAAAAAATAAGGAGGTATTAAGAATAGGATGGAAATTGGGGTGAAAGAGAGCAACAAAAGGAGGCCAGAATAGGTAAAGGTAGAGAATAGGCAGGGCTATTTTGAATTAAGGAACTAGGCTTGTAGGTCCTAGGTTTCTGTTGTTAGGAATGTGGGGTGAATGAGATACTTAGGCATAGGATTTGAGAGTGGCACCCGTGGCTTAGGGGTCATCGGCGTCTGAAACAGTTGCATGATTCCTTCAGATAATCCATTAATAGAGCTTTGAACGTGAAAATGCTTGGAAGTGAGGATAATTTTTTATCTCAATTATTTTGGGGATTTTTTTAACCACATCTTTAACATAGGCATTTTAGGACCTCCCCTCATGAACAGTGGCAGTGTGATTCTGTTAATGTGTCTGAAACGTTGATTTTGTACAGTGACCATTCCAAGGCAAAAATATGGGACTTCAGAGGAGCTGACTTTGATAAGATGGCCAACAGAGTTAAGCTAGCCCTGGCAAAAAGAAACACAGGTGAGGAGGTACAGGCAAAGTGGGCAAGCATTAAGGATGCAATACTTGAAGCAACATCCCATTGTGTTAGACAGAAAAGGAAGTGCAAAAGAAGAAGGAAACCACTTTGGTTCTCAAATACAGTAGCAGAAAGGTCAGAGCCAAAAGGCTGGCCTTCAGGAAATATAAGGAACACAGCGGGATGAAGATAGGAGGCATACCAAACTGCCCTAAGGGAAGCAGGCAAGGCAGTAAGGCAGGCAAAGTCCCAAACTGAGGAAACACTAGCACGAACAGTAAAAGAAGGTGACAAGACTTTCTATAGATACATTAGTGAAAGGAGAAAGTCCAGAGGGGTATTAAGCTTAATGGAGAAAAGGGAGCAAGTGAGGAGGAGGACCCTGTAAAGGCATCTATCCTAAATAGATACTTTTGCTCAGTATTTACTGAAGAGAAGGTAGGGCAGGGCCCACAGCTCAGCATCATGGACACAGTGGGGAGGGAGGTGAGCACTACTCCTTCACAAAAGAAAGGGTCCTACAAGAGCTAAGCTCAGGGTGGATAAGGCAATGGGACCTGATGGCATGCATCCCAGGGTACTTAAGGAGCTAAAGGAGGAACTAGCAGAGCCATTAGCAGAATTGTTTAGTGAGTCTCTGAGCACAGGAGAGGTCCCAGAAGACTGGAGAAGGGCTCATGTGATCCCACCTCCACAAGAGTGGTAGCAGGAGGAGGCGGAGAACTACAGACCGGTCAGTCTTACCTCAGTAGTGGGCAAGATAATGGAGGCACTCCTTAAGGAAATGATAGTGCAACACCTGGAATCCATAGGGGCACAGGATCCAAGACAGCATGGGTTTACAAAAGGAAGGTCCTGTCAAACTAATCTCATAGATTCTTTGACTGGGTAACCAGAGTGGTGGACCAAGGGGCAGTTGATGTCGCTTACCTTGACTTCAGCAAAGCTTTTGACACTGTTCCACATAGAAGATTGATAAATAAGCTAGGTAGGCTCGGGTGGGTCAGAAGTTGGTCAACTGGGTGGCAAACTGGTTGACTGGCAGAAAACAGAGAGTGGTGGTAAATGGTATACAGTCAGAAGAGATGCAAGTCACAAGTGGGGTACCTCAGGGATCAGTCCTGGGGCCAGTCCTATTCAACATCTTC
The DNA here is from genome assembly GCA_016271365.2 of Neoceratodus forsteri. Lineage (NCBI taxonomy): Eukaryota > Metazoa > Chordata > Ceratodontiformes > Ceratodontidae > Neoceratodus > Neoceratodus forsteri. The sequence continues at coordinate 573,459,921 of CM057449.1, read as the reverse complement.
ATTGGTGACCTTGCAGATGGACTAGAGGGTAAGGCTTGTCTGTTTGCAGATGACACCAAGATCTGCAACAGAGTAGATGATCCAGATGGGGTGGGCAGAATGGGAAGAGATCTGGATAAACTAGCAGAATGGTCAGAAGAGTGGCAACTGGGATTTAATGCAAAGAAGTGCAAAATCATGCACATAGGGAAGAGAACCCTGAAGCCACTTATAGGCTGGGAGGAGTTGCTAGCAGTCACAAAGGAAGAAAGAGACTTGGGCATCATCATCACTGATGACCTGAAATCATCCAAGCAGACCCTAAAGCAGTAGGTAAGGCTAGGGGGTGTAGGGTATTAGTAGGGGTATCACAAGTCGTAAGAGGAGGTAATAATCCTCTATACAAGACATTGGTTAGGCCCCATCTGGAGTACTGCGTGCAGTATTGGAGACCACACCTTCAAAGGACATTAACAAATTGAGGCAGTCCAGAGAAGGGCAACCAAAATGGTGCAGGGACTGCATCAGAAGACATATGAGGACAGATTAACGGAGCTCAATATGTATACCCTTGAGCAAAGGAGGGGAGAGGTGATATGATCGAGGCATTCAAACACCTTAAGGGCATAAACAAGGTGAAAGAGTCTAACATGTTTAAATATAAGAAAATAGCAGGACAAGAGGACACAGCATGAGATTAGAGGAGGCCGATTAAGAGGAATGTGAGGAAATTTTTTCACAGAAAGGGTGGTAGATGCATGGAATGGCTTACCACAAGAAGTGGTGGCTATGAATACAGTGCAGGGCTTCAAACATGCATGGGATAGGCATAAGGGAGCAATACAAATGACTATGAATAGATAGGTCACTGACAAAGGCCAATGGCACATTTATAAGGTAGAAAAAGAAATGGGCAGACTGGATGGGCCTTGCGGTCCTTATCTGCCGTCAACTTCTATGTTTCTATGTTTCTATGACCACACCATTGTGCGCCACAGGTGCGAAAACACATTTAGGGCAGGATGTGAAAAATGACAGCTGTACTGTTCATAAGGTGGTGAAAACAAATGCCAGTGCTGAAAATCTAGCATGAAAACATTACAAATTTGCGAGGTTATAAGGGTGCGTGGAAACTGCGCAACGCACATTTGTAACACAGTCATTTTATGGAATTTTGTCACCAAATTTTCAACATAGGCATTTTAGGACTTCTGCTCATGAACAGTGTCACCGTCATTTCCTGAAACTGTCCCAAAAACTGATTTCGTGCAGCGACCGTGCTATTCTGTGCTGGACGTGCCAAAACACATTTCGGCCAGGATATATAAAATAACAGCTGTACTGTTCATAATGAGGTGTGGAAAAAATTTAAATTTTGAAAATCTGGAGTAAAAATATTACAAATTCACGAAGTTATGAGCATGTGTGGAAACTGCGCAATGCACGCTCATAAAGCAGCCATTTTTGGGATCTTTTCCACCAAATTTGCAACATATGCTTTTTGAGAGCCCCCCCTCCATGAACAGTGGCATTGTCATTTTGTTAATCGGTCCTGAAAGGTGATTCCGCACAGTGACCAAGAAATCGCCTTTCAGGACTGAATAACACCATGACAGTGACAGAATTCATGAGGAGGGGTCCCAATACCCCCATGTTGAAAATTTGATCACAAAATTCCCAAAAATGCCCGAGACATGCACCAAAGTTGAACAAACCCTATTTATGCCATTATACAGCTTACCGGCATTTCTTCAGTTCTGCGTTCAGCTTTGAAGTGTGCAGACATGTTCCCAGTCCACCAAGATCGCGCAGACCCGGAGGTAAGTAGGGGATGAGGGTTGGGAGGCAGGTTGCGAGAAGGTGGGTGCAGATTTTGGGAGGGGCAGGGAGACCACAAGGGACCATTTTCTTTGTTACAGGTTTAAAAAAATCATTGTGGGACATTTTTTGACAGGGTATTTGGCATGCTGGCTGGGCTTCCAACATGCCACCTAACTGTTTTTTTTGGGGATGCTGTAGCTGAGGGGGATTGGGCACCCTGTTGGCACATTCTGAAGAGGGGGACACGAGCTGAGGGGGATTGGGCACCCCCCCTTGGCACACAACAAAAGCGGAGGGGGGGGCATTATGCCGACAGAGATTGGGCCCACCATCGGCAAAGAAAAACTGTTGGAGGGTGCATGATCCCAAGAGGGATTGGGCACCCCCTTGGCAAACATTGTAAATGGAATGGGGGTTATTATGCTGATGGGGAGTGGGCTCCCCCATCTGCATTCTGACAGGAGGTGGCGGCAATGTTGCGTGCACATCAATCGGAGGCGTGTTGTGGTCACGCTGCATGAAAGCTCTGCACTTATTGCAGTGGACCTTTTGTTAGATCTGGTGGCCACATTCCAAATTGCTGATGTGGCACCTGCATGCTACCTGATTGGGGAATGAGGGACACACCTACTGATGCATGCCCTGCATTCGCCCAACAGCGACCGCGCCTCCAAATCTGCTACTATCGCAATATGTTGGCTGCACATGCACGAGCCAACATAAAAGGGGGGGACTTGGAAGTGGATTTTCCACAGTAATGTTGGGACAAGGTCCTGTGTCCTCCCTAAGGAAGTCAGGTGGTAGCACACTGCTGAGATTAGTGAAAGCCTTATTAAAGGTATCAGCAATGACTTTTGTTTCTTGGATAATTGTCCCGTTTAAATTAATCATAGCTGATGAGGCTTTGTCATTTTTCTCTAAAAGTTCCTTTAGACTGCCCCAACATTTTCTCCCATCACCCCAAGAGTTGGTCAACTGTTCTTTGAAATGGTTACTTTTTGCAAAATGGATGGCTCGAGTACAGGCATTCCTGGCTTGTTTACATTGTTGTACATCAGCCTGCTTCCCAGTAGCCTTCCACTTATACCAGAGTTTGTCCCTTTCACCCTGCAGTTTAAGGAGGGAAGGAGTTACCCAGAGATTACAGACCCCTTTGATCTTTTATTTCCTAATGGGTGCATGCATATCACAGGCCCCATTAAACACCTCAATAGTGTGCACCAAGGCTTGATCCACACTGTCAAGTCACAAATAGTGGACCAGTCTTGTTCCCAAAGGTACAATTTTAATGGATCAAGACGGTCTTTTTTAATAATCTCCCAGTTATAGTTTTGGCAGGGAGCTTAGTGAATTTGTAGGTCCAGTGCAGATAATGGGTGAATGATCACTGAGAGTGTCTGGAAGCACCATGGTTTTCCGAATTCTGCCCGGTTGGTTAGTGAGAAACCAGTACAGCAAGGTACTTTGGCTGGCACGATAGCTGACTGTAGTAGGACAGCCTACCATTTGAATTACACTGATGGAAGAGAAGGCATCCTTTAAAGGTTCTGCTGCAGGTGAAAGCCAATTAACATTGAAGTTGGCGGTTGCAATGATTTTGGTGTGGCTATGGTGACTGTTGAGGTAGTCTACAACCCCTTGAACACCAGCATTCTGATCCTTAGGTGGGATGTAGATTGATACCACCATGAAGGACTTGTTATACAGCCCAGGCAGGATTTTAACAGCTAGATCCTGGACGTTAACCCCTAAGTTTGGGAATGGAGTAGTGAGTCCTTGGAGGTTGTCCTTTAGATAAATAGCAAACCACACCCTCTTTTACTAAGCATATCCTGCCTGAACAGGGTGTATCCATCTATGGCAGTCCCCGAGTCAGCAGTCTTTAGCGTAAGCCAGTTTTCCTACACAGAGAGGACATCAGGCCTGTGTTGCCTAACTCATGTTTGGAAAGTATCAAATTTTGTGAGGAGGCTGCAAATGTTAACAGGTGCAATTCTGAACTCACTATTCTTGGGGGAGTGATGTAATGGTTGGATCAAGGGTCCCAGGTTTAGATGAATGTTTTCTGACAGTAAAGCAGCAAGGTGATTCCTAAGATTTGGTCCTTTATTGATTTGGATGGTTAGATGTTGGTTAGTTAATTGGTTGGCCTCATTAGGGCAGCTGTGTAGGTAGGAGTTCTTGTTAAAAAGTCAAAGTGTGTGTAATGAATACTGTGTGTAAAGTTACCATTGTTGATAAGGACACAGTGGTTGTTAAACTGCATTAGCACCTGTATTTTAGTGTGCTGAGATTACCTGTTAGGGGCAGGGTTGCCCATGGGATAACTAGGCATGTTAGAGCAAATCTGGGGCTCTGGAAGGGAAGACAGCAACTTGGGAGGGACAACAATAGTACTGATGTAGTAGAAACAACACTTTTTAAGTGTTGTGAGTGTTTTGATTTACTTTTGCAGCTTACGATTTTGCTTGCTAAGTGGAAAAAAATGATGGTGAAATCACTTTTGTAGTGGCGTTTGATGGATCTGTGCTGTACTGAGGCATAGGTATGGGCCCTTTTTTTCCTATGTTATAAGCTAAAATGAATATAGCAGGCAAAGGCTGCCAGCCAATCACATTGCTTTACTGTCTCTGCTCATTTTATAATGACATTTAAAGTATTAGGGATCTTAAAAATATGCTTTTTCTGAGACTCCTAGATTGGTTATTTATTGTTACATTGAAAGAAGTCTTAACCTCTAAAATGTTTTTTTTAAATACCTAAATGGAGCAAAATGTAAAACTTGAATTTTGCCCAATAGAAGTTGCAGATGATCTGAAATATTGACTGTTGTTAATTTCTTGGTGAAATAAAGTTTATTTTCCCTTGGGGGTTTGTTGTTAATTTAAAAATATATAAATACAATACATTGGCATTTTGTTTTGAAACATTTGTATAAGTGAATTCCATAAAAGAAAATTACCATAGGATCTGACATAAAATTTGCATAAAATTAATTAGAGAGCACACAATAAAAATAGAAAGCAGAGAAGGATAATCAGTGATAGAGAAGCTGGTGAGAAGCTATTAATGCTACATTGTTTTGACACAGCATAATTATGGAAATCAGTGAAATCATACAACCGTTGAAAGCATCAATTGTTGATAAAATGGAGCTGAAGTATAAGGATGACTGAAACACTAATCTCAGTTAAACAGGAATCAAAATGAGAGAATATGGGGACAGGCAACAGCAACAGCAACAGCAAAAACCTTTATTAGGGCAGGAGGGGGGCAACACGGAAACATCAGCCAGCCAGGCAAGTCCAGAACAGCCAGACTACCAAGAGTTAAGATATACAACAGGTCTGGGGGGGTCCATACCATGCAAGGAACCAAAGCAGGCAGGGGCAGCAGGAACAGGATAAGGCAGAGGGAGAGGAGACACTGGGCCCAAACCACCCAAACAGGAACCCAGACAATACCTGTCTCTAGACTTTGTTCAAAAATAATTACAGACTCTGAAATGACTGTTCTCTCTAGAGGTCTGTGCTTTGCATCCAGTACATCCCTTAATACTTCTGAGTTTGAATGTGATATTCAGAAATTTACTTAGCAACTGAGATTAAACTCATTTCCAACAAAAACAGAGGGAGACACATACAAGAGAAACACCAAAAAGGTCTTACATGTTAACTCATCATTTAACTCACCAGCAGGGAGGAACCCTTTGATAGAAACCCTCGCATGTACTATACAGGCAGAAATACAGGTACTGTTCAGAACACAGCAGGAGAGAGCCCCTTAGAAAGATAACTTCAACAGTAATGAATGGGCAGCACTTAACATCTTACAATGAGATAATAGTATCATCATAAAACCAGCAGACAAGGGTGGGGAATAGTAATGCTGGTCTATGAGCATTATAAAATAATTTGTCTGAGACTATTGGAGGACCAAAAGAACTACAAATCTCTAGGCATGGACTCAACATCAGCTTTTAAAAGGGAATTGGCTATGTTACTAAAAGAAGGAGCTGTAGCACTGGGGAGCCACATCATTGGCTAGGAGGAAATGATTTGGGGTCCAGGTAGTTGCATTGGTGGCTAGAGTATGGGGAAGAGGCACTGTTTTCAGCCACATCAGTGGCAGGAGAGGGACTGATTTTTCCCATCTACCCACCCCAGCTCTGACCTCTATTAAATGCCCAAGGAAGGCAGAGCCTACACCAGGAAAGACCTCATTGATTGGCCATAAAGATCATTGTGCTTGACTGAAAAAAGGGCTGATTACTTGAAGCAAAATGTAGACTGAGCACACTGGTGAGATTGATTTAATCTAGCATGCTGGCCTATTAGAGAAAAAGACAGTAGGGAAAGTTGTGATCTGCTGGAAAGGCATACCCTAGGTAGGCTTGCTCTAGGCTGTTGAGCACTGATAAGGGGTGACATCCAGCAGACCAGACCTGGGTTTGAATCCCATAGCTTCCACTTGCATACTGTGTGACCCTGAGCAAGTCACTTAACTTCCCTGTGCTCCCAGGTCGCTTCTGTAAAAAAGCTTTCAGCTTAGTGTGTTACTCCTGGTTAAACAACTAAATAAAAAAAAAAGAGGGCAGAGGAGGGGACAAGATTGTGGGAGGACGATATAGGGGCCAGAACAGGCAGGGGAGAAAGAGCCAATGGACAGAGAGGCAATGGGGAAAGTGTACTCAACAGGTGGTTTACAGTGGAATAAAACAGGTACTGGCCCCTGGCTGAGTTAAAGGATAAGTAAGGTGTAAAGGAAAGGAGGGCAGAGAGTCCCAGATGGCCAAGCCATGAAAGGGATAAAGAGGGCTGCCCACGTGAAGGACAAGTAGGGAGGCCACAATGGAGGACAAGCAAGGGAAGCACACAAACAGAAGAAACAGTCAAGGAGGGTTGAGGTGGATATACAACATGTGGGAAGGGTGGCGAGAAGGGCTTGGAAAGTGGTAGGGTGTTGGGGAGGGGGAGGAAGAATTCAGGAACCAGAGGAAGGACCCAGATGAGGGTGGATGGTCAAAAGAGGATAGGGAGAACAGCCAGCAGCAAGGAAAGGAGGGACGAGGAAAAAGGGGCAAGGGGAGGACAAGTAGGGGAGAACAGGGAGCTTAGAAAGGCATCTGCACTGGAAGAGGGTGCGAGAAAGGCCAGGACAGTAGAGATGAGGCACTCTTGGGGATAGAAAATGCAAGGGCAGTCATAGTGTATGGAGAGTCGATCATAAAGGGGATTCAGTGGCAAAGGAAGAAAGTTGCTTTTAAGGGGAGATCAGTTTTTTGTGACCCAGGAATGGAGGCCAAAAGGGCATTCCATAGGATAAACGACTGCATCAATTTAGTGGGAGATAAGCCGCACCTAGTATTGCATCTGTGTACAAATGACTTAGCTGGGGAGGAGGTGGAGGTGGTTCAAAGGAGGTTCAGGGAGCTTGCAGAGGGATGTAGAGGGCTGGTCAGTTCCCTGGCCTTCTAGGAAGTCATACTAGTGCATTGTGCTAGCACAGCCAGACAGATCAGAGTAAAGGAATTTAACCTCTGGCTAAGGCAGTTCTGCAGGGGGGAAGGCAACACTTGTCTGGGAGACTGGGGTGATGCATGGGTGGATGACCACCTGTACGCAAGGAACAGGGTACATATAAGTTATGCAGGGGCTGGATTACTAAGAACGAAGGTGCAGGGGCGTATAGATGAGAGACTGGGATTTGACTTAAATTTAGACTAGACAGGGGAGAGAGCGGCACTAGGGGGGAAGGAGACTCTCAGCCTAGTGGAGATAACCTAGTTTGCACTCTCCCAATGTGAGAGACAATGAACAGCAGTAGGGAAGGGGATCATAAGGATGAGGGGGATGGAAGGGAATACTGGCCTATGCCAGGAGCTTAGGGAATAAAATGGCAGATTTAGAGGCAATGGTGGGAGTGGACGAATCAGACCTAATCGCAATAACAGAAATGTGGTGGACAGATTACCATAGCTGGGAAGTGGAGTTACAAGCTGGGTAGAATAAAAACTGACAAGGAACCAGATCAAGTACATCCAAGGGTACTCAGGGAGTTAAGGGAGGAACTGGCAGGGCCTCTTGCCAAGCTGTTTAATCTATCTCTCAAATCAGGGAGGGTCCTAGGAGACTGGAAGCAGGCAGAGGTGGTACTGCTATACGAGGGAGAAAGGATGAGCCTGGCAACTACTGCCCAGTCAGTCTCACCTCTGTGGTAGGCAAGCTAATGGAAGCTCACATAAATGAAAGGCCAGTACGGCACCTAGAGGAGGAAAGATTACTTGATGACAACCAACATGGGTTCACAGGTGGTAGGTTATGTCAGACCAACCTGACTGAATTCTTTTAGGGTTCACAGGTGGTAGGTCATGTCAGACCAACCTGACTGAATTCTTTTAGGGTTCACAGATGGTAGGGCATGTCAGACGAACCTGATTGAATTATTCAAGGGTGTAATGGAGGTGTATGACCAGGGGGGAGTAGTGGATGTGGCCTATCTGGATTTTAGGAAGGTATTTTACTCCATCCCCAATAGAATGTTGGTAAGCAGGTTATGCAGTTTAGGGGTGGGAGCTAAGCTCACAAATTGGGTTGAGGATTGGTTGGGAGACAGGACACAGACAGTGGTGGTCAATGGGAAGCACTCCATGGAGCTAGGAGTGAGGAGCAGGATACCACAAGGATCAGAGTTGGGTCCCATCTTGTTCAATGTGTACTTCGGAGATTTAGCAGAGGGTCTAAATGGAAAGTCATGTCTATTTGTGGACAACACAAAAGACTACAACAGAGTGGACACTCCAGATGGGGTGGAGAAAATAAGGCAGGACCTAGCCAGGCTGGAGGAGTGGGCAGAAAAGTGGCAACTGCAATCCATTGCAAAAAAGTGCAAAATAATGCACATAGGATGAAATAATCCTAGGGCTAATTAATGTCTTGGGGGGAGACACTGCAGGTCATGGAGAAAGAAAAGGACCTGGGAATTTGGATCACTGACATGCTAAAGGCCCAAACAGAGGAAAAGATAGCCAACTCAGTTAAGAAGGGGGATAAAACCTTTTATAGGTACATCAGGGAGCGAAGGAAGACCAAGGGAGGGATAGTGAGGCTTAATAAAGGGAGGAGGGTGGGCAGAGGGTGACTGTGAAAAGGCAGAGATACTAAACAAATATTTTGCTCAGTATTTACAAAGGAAGGGGGTACCTAAAACAAACAGTAGAAACACTCTGGATACAGAAGTTGATACCAGCCCATTTACAGAAGAAAGGGTTCTGAAAGAGCTCTTAAACTGAAGGTGGACAAAGCAATGGGGCCTGATGGGATTCATCCCAGAATTTAAAAGAACTAAGGGTAGAACTAGTGACACCACTGACTACACTTTAACAAATCATGGAGGATGGGGTGGTACCTGAGGACTGGAGGAGGGCAGATGTGATTCCTTCACAAAAAGTGGGAGCAAGGCAGAAGAAGGAAACTACAGACCTGTTAGTTTAACCTCAGTGGTAGGGAAAATGATGGAATCACTTCTGAAGGAAAGAATTGTTGCGTATCTAGAGGCCAGAGGGCACAGGACCCAAGACAGCATGGATTCACAGCGGAAGGTCATGCCAGACAAATCTGATAGATTCTTTTGACTAGGTGACCAAAGTAGTTGATCAGGAGGGCTGTGACATGGCCTACCTAGACTTTTAGCAAGGCATTTGACACAGTCCCACAAAAGATTAATATACAAGTTAGCCAGCCTGGGAGTGGGTCCCAAGATGACAGTCTGGGTAAAGAATTGGCTGGAGAATAGGACACAGAGAGTAATAGTAAATGGAGTCCACTCTGAAGAAAGGGAGTTACTAGTGGGACTACCGCAGGGTTCAGTATTAGATCGGTCCTCTTCAATGTCTTTATAAGCGACATTGCAGAGGGACTGGAAGGAAAAGTATGTCTCTTTGCAGATGACACAAAGATCTGCAACAGAGTTGATGCACAAGGTGGGGAGAAAAGGATGAGAAGGGACTTGGCAAGGTTAGAGGAATGGTCAAATGTATGGCAGCTTAGATTCAATGCTAAGAAGTGCAAGGTAATGCACCTGGGAAACAAAAACCCAAGGGAAGAGTACACAATGAGGTGAGATACAAACAACAACAAAAATGGAAAGGGACCTGGGGTAGTCATATCAGATGACCTAAAGGTGGGCAAGCAATGTGAGAGGGCAGCAAGGAGGGTTGGGGGATACTGGGATGCATAGGAGAGGCATCACCAGTAGAAACAAGAAGTTATTATCCTCTGTACAGACAGCTGGTGAGACCACATCTGAGTACTCGGCAGTTCTGGAGACCCAATCTCCCAAAGACATAGACAGGATGGAAGCTGTCCAGAGGAGGGAACTAAAATGGTGCAGGGTCTGCACTGGAAGACATATGAAGAGACTTAAGGATTTTAATATGTATAGCCTCGAGGAAAGGAGGAGAGGGGACATGATAGAAACTTTCAAGTACCTCAAGGGAATCAACAAAGTCCAAGAGGGTAGCATCTTTCAAAAAAAGAGGTGTGCAAGAACAAGGGGGCACAATTTGAAGATAGAAGGGGGCAGCTCAGAGGTAATTTAAGGAAGTATTTTTTCACAGAGAGGGCTGTGGATGTATGGAACAGCCTTCCAGAGGAGGTTGTGGAGTCAAAAGCAGTGGTGGAATTCAAGCATGCATGGGACAGTCATAAGGCAATTCTAGGGGGTGGGGGTAGGAAGAAGTAGGCTGCTGGTTAACTAGGATCTGCAGCTTATCCATCAGGTAGGGAAATGGGCAGACTGGGTGGGCCAAGCGGTCCTTATCTGCCGTCAAATTCTATGTTTCTATGTTTCTAAAGGTTAGGAACCAGTGCAAACGAGCAGCTGGTAAAGCAACTAGAATGTTGGCATGTATTGGTAAAGGCTTCACAAGTAGGAGGAGGGAGGTTATCGTGTCACTATACAAGACCATGGTCAGACCGCAGCTGGAGTACAGACTTCTGGAGGCCCCATTTGCAGGGAGACATGGATATGCTGGAAAGGGTCCAGAGGAGGGCTACAAGGATGATCCAGGAGATGCAAGGGAGGCCATATGGAGAGAGGCTGGGGGAGCTTGGTCTGTATACACTGGAGATGAGAAAAGAAAGGGGAGACATGGTGGAAACCTTCAAATATATGAAGATAATAAATAAAGTAAAGGAGGATATCATCTTAAGACTGAGCAATAACAAAACCACCAGAGGTCATGCATTCAAGCCAGAAGGGGGCAGATTTTGGGGGGATGTAAGGGGGAGTTACTTCTCAGAAAGGGCTGTAGGTCCATGGAACAGGTTGCCAGAATGGGTAGTGGAGGTGGATATGGTGGAGAAATTCAAAAAGGCAAGGGATAACTACATGGGACTAGGCGAGGGAGGAGAAAGAGGGAAGAGGGGTAGGAGGTAAAAAGGATGGAGAGGGTGAGCTATCTCTTTTGGGCAGACTGGATGGGCTGAAGGGTCCTTTTCTGCTGGCAGGATTCTATGAAATGACTAACAACCATTTTTTACACCATCCCAAAGGTGAACAAAAATGCAACCCCCCTCCCCCAGAGGTTGATTGTATTGGGCATAGGGAGCTTATTTGATCCTATATCAGATTATATAAACTACCATCTCCAACCCAAAGTAGAGAATATTTCCACATACCTGAGAGACCCTCACACCTGTAAAAGATTTTGAAATAAGCCAATCTCCCACAGACTGGTGATGGATATCTGATATTCACTATGGATGTGTGCAATTTGTACACCTCCATTTCCCATGAAGGAGTCGGAACCATGGGCTTGTTATTAGACACATGCCTAGAACCTCGATACCCCAAAAGTATTTTAATCACTGACAGAATTCATCCTCACCCATAACTTTTTTTTACCTTTGAGGGTACATTCTTTGAACAAAGTTGTGGCACAACCATTGGATCCACTGTGACCCCAGGCTGTGCTAATCCATACATGTATGCATTTGAGAATCAGTACATCCTTAATGAATAACACAATCATTGTTACAAGCACATAGCAGTCTATAAATGGTACACAGATTACATCTTACTGTTGAATGGCAGAATTGAGGTATTGGAAATGTTTTTGTTTTTTTCTTAAGTTCCTGAGAAGCAAACTTAAGATTTACTATACAATATAGCCAGGAAAGAGTACCTTATCTGGACCAAAAGTAAAAATACTTTTTAGTCACTGCTGTACCCATGATGTTCAACAGTCTAGTATTCAAATGACGCATGCTCTTTGAGATGCAGAGGACAAGGACAAAGGACTTTACTAACAACATATGGACCAGTGCCCAAACTATTAACTGTCTTTCCCTTGGGTCAATTTTGTGGGTAACTCAACTTCCCCTCATACCACTACAACTGCTACCACTCGAACTGCTACTACCACTGCTCTCTCTCATAAAGAAAAGAAAATCTTCATGTTTCAGAAAATGACAGTACTCCACGTATCTCACTTTCAAGACAAATACAGAAAACAGCACATTCAGTAAGAACTTGAGAGACTAGTTAGTGTCTGGGTCACCTCACGGGGTTTTAAAGTTGGCTTTTTTTGTGAGCAACAATGGTTCAGATATAAGATGAGCACTTCATGATGGCAATTTTGCACATGTAAGTTGTTTCACATATTGTTTTAACTTAATAGTCCAAAGCTTCCTGGATAATGACTGACAAATGTCAACCACTGTAGGCACAGTTCACAAAGTTTGTGGCCACTTCAACCACTTTGTAAAAGCTTGCAGCGTACTTGCTAATATTAAAAAGAAAAAAGGCTTTCCTCACTACCAATTTGATCATGATCTACAAACAAGGTGGAATTCAACTTACTTCATGATTGCCTCCTTGAACAATATGAGGCTATCACTGAGTATTTCATGTGAAATGTTATTCTGGAGGGTATTGTACTCCATTCTTCCTAAACGTCTCTTGTGGAACAGTTGTTTCACATCCTGAAATCATTTGCAAGTGCTACAAAAGAGATCAGTACAGAAAAGGCATCCCTTAGCAAAGTTATTCCATTCATTCTACTTCTCAAAATAAAAATAACTTGGGGGATGAAGAACAACTCAGATATGAACCAGTCTCTAGTCATTAACATACTTAACAGACTTAGCAATGATGACAAATTATCAGCCATGACACAAATCAAAAGATATATCTTAGCAACATTGCTAGAATAATGTTCCCAGAACAAACACCTTTCTGATGTTGATTCTCAGGATGTGGAGGAGTTGGACAACGGGCAACTTTTGGCTGATTCAGTAGATGAGGTTTTGTTAGGAAGCAGTACTACAATGACACCATCTATCAAACTCAGAAGACTGAATCAAAAACATTACAGAAGCAGTTAACAAGGAGGATGACATTTGGTGTCAGCTGCAGAACACTGAAAAATGTCAAAAGGAGAAAATGCATGCTCTGTAGTAAGCATAATAGATGCATACCTGGCTGAGCCCAATATTAGTATTAAGGATAGCCTTATAGGTTACTGGAAAAAAAAAATCATGATAGCCAAAGCTGGCTATCCTGACTCGTAAGTATACTGGATCGCCAGCTGCCAGTGTCTGTTCTGAACATTTATTTAACTGAGCTGGGGATGTCATAACTAGTAAATGAACAAGAGTAACACCAGATAATGTACAGAAACTAACATTCATAAAAGTTAATTTAACAAACTTCGGCAGCATATGTGATGCTAATCTTGAAGAAGAAAATGAGACTGACAGCAGTACCTATAATGTACCTTTGGATCAAGTGACAGTAATATCAGCTTTCAATTTTCTCTAAAGAGGCTTGTTAAAGATGTGGGATTTGCCTGCCTTTGACCTGCTTGACTAGTGCAGCTGGAGCATTAATAAAATATATAGTTACCTTACCAACTGACTATGGGCTGTACACTGGTCATGCAGGTCTCAATTCTTCTTAGTCCATTCTCTGAACCACTCAGAAACAATTTCCTCCAATGTTTTTGTCTACTGCTGATTGTGGATGGACACATTAGCAATGCATCACACTACGAATGTCAGAGTAACAGTGCAGGCACACTACAAATGTTAAAACAACAGTGCAGTCAAGTCTCACATAGTTTGATAAGAGGGAAGAAAGCCTTTGTTAGATAATGTTACACTTCTTTTTATGTTTGCTTGCACGTGCAGTGCAAAGTGAAAAACTTATTAGAATAAGACCATTTCAGAGGTGTGTCACTGTTGGGTTCAATGCAGCTCAAGCTGCAATAGGCTCAACAGTGACAGGCCAATAACCATCCAAGTTGATCATGACAGTGTTCTTTGCTTGCTGGGTGGAAACTTTACATAGTCCAAAAGAGCAAGCTGCTCCTATCGCCATCCAGCAAGCAGAGAACATCCCCCCCCCCAAGCTGGCTCAACTGCTCGTCCACCCAATTGCTTTACCACTGGTCCCCGGTCACAGACCAGGTCCCCTGCCCTCTGCCACTGACACCCTCTCCTTCTGATTTGTTCCCCACTGGCTGTAGGTCACAGTTCACATTCCTCATCTCTCCCAGATCCACCCTCTGTTCAGGTCTCACAGTGTAAGAACCACCATACTGTCAGCAGACAATTGCATTGAATTACCTTGGAACGCAATACAAATATCAAACTCTGCAAAGATTAGATAGTTGATTGATCCATTGACTTTGTTACTGTCACCACCTTCCACCACCGTTACACTTGCCCCACCCAACACCACCACTCAGCACCACCACCCCACACCCCCTACCCATTCTTACTTACCGGGAGTCCAGCACCATAATCCTTTCTGGACTAGAGATACATCTTCACTTGTTGGACCTGGAATTGAGAAAATCAGGCCTTGTGTAGCCAGTGTATTTCAATTTGTTTTGAACTTGTACTTATAACTTTATAATTTTTCAATATTTTCCCCCCAAATTTTCAACATAGCATTTTTGGGACCCTACCTCTTGAACAAGTTAGATGAAAATGTTCAAATCCAGCCAGAAGAATGATTTTGCAGTTACTCCATGAAATCGCCTTTTGGGCAGGATCATGAAGTGGGGTCATAAGAAGTCAATGTTGAACATTTGGGGTCAAAATATTAAAAACAAGAAAGTTCTGAAGGTACGTTGAACATTTTCTGAATACAGTGTACCATGACTGTGCTGTTGATTGCTACGGCACCATTATTACTGAGAACTTTACTGAAAGGAGCTATAATTTATTAATTACTTGCTGCAAAGCATACACTTGATTTCCACCATTCAATTTAATTAGGAGCCAATCACAGTGGTGACAGCACTGACTGATTTGGAGAGACTACTGTTTAAATCACAGCAGCTGGGACCCCCTCCACAGGGCTCCCGAGCTCTGCTGCCACTCCCGAATGGCCGGCTCCTCTCAGGCCACTGCCCGAGACCTCCAGCCTGGATTCCAGCCCAGCAAGCAGGAGGGACCCCCTCCACAGGGCTCCCCAGCTCTGCTGCTGCTGCTCCCCAGACAGTTAGCTCCTCTCAGACCACCACCTGAGATGTCCAGCCTGGATTCCAGTCCAGCAAGCGGCCAGGACCCCCTCCACAGGGCTCCCCAGCTCCGCTGCCACTCCCTGGATGGCTGACTCCTCTCAGGCCACTGCCGAGACCTCTAGCCCAGATCCCAGTCCAGCAAGCAGCTGGGACCCTCTCCACAGGGCTCACCAGCTCTGCTGCCGCTCCCCGGACAGCCGGCTCCACTCAGGCTGCCGCCTGAGACCTCCAGCCCGGATCCCAGCCCAACAAAGTATGGCTCCCGCTGCCAGCCAATCGGAAAGCTAGCGCTGTTTTGTGGCATGCTCCGATTGGCTGAAACCCTCTCCTTCAATTCTTCTGCTTTCTCTGCACTAAAAAAACAGCTTTTCTATGCCACTAGCCATTGAAATATCTAAATAAGTGTTTTTAAAATAGTGTAATCCTGTAAAACTGTGTTTACCTGCATAATTTAAAGTGTTACAGTGTTACAGTCTTTCTTGAAAATTTTCTGTCTCAGGGACCAGATTTGGTGCCCAAACTAACAGCTCTCTTTGTTCTGCCTAATCTGTCCCCTGCTGTGCTGTCTGCCCTTTGTACTGTGGCCAGCATTTAACTCCTGCCCTCTCTCTCTCCTTACAGCAGCTGGGACCCCCTCCACAGGGCTCCCCAGCTCCACTGCTGCTTCTCGGACATCTGGCTCCTCTCAGGCCACCACCTGAGACCTCCAGCCCGAATCCCAGCTCAGCAAGGTACGACTCCTGCTGCCAAGTGCTACCCCACCGGCACTGTGAGCCGGCTCCCCACCCACCCTAGTTCAACACTTTGCTTTATAAGGTAGAGTGATCACAAGGTCTTGAAAATGACTAAGTATCGACTTTCCCATCTGCAGCCTATACTGTGATACCACTAGGGGCTCTATAACTGCTTACTCCTACTGCCGTATCTTTTAAGTCTTAGCAAATTCACTGCCTACCCAGGCTGTAAATTATGCCCAGTCTCTGCACCCTGTTACAGCAGCTTATCCTCCTCACAATTCTTTGCCATGGCCATACTTCCAGATACCAACAGACTCCACAGCAACCAATGTACCCTGGCATGCATATACATGATGAACCCTACTGTGTTAATGGGCACTACTTCCTGATTGCTAAAGGACCCTGGTCCACTCACTGGCTCATACTACCACTAAGTTGGTGGCTGACACTGGGGACCTGCTACCTCTGCCCCAACAAGATCCTTTACTCTAAACAACCTGGACTCCCAGCGTTCTGCACACAGTCTACATATAGGAAGAAAAATAGCAGTCTTTGTAAAAAGTTGTGTGACCACCGGCAAATTGTACACTGCCTCCCATTGCTCAGGGTGGGGGATGTGCACCTGAACCCTGGCCCACCAAGTCCACATCACCCATGAAATTGCCCAGGACATGGAATGATCAAAACTGCATCAATAAACATTCGAAGCCTCCTAAGTAAGCTGGACCAACTTCAAGCCTGGACCACTCAGCACAACTCTG
The DNA here is from genome assembly GCA_016271365.2 of Neoceratodus forsteri. Classification (NCBI taxonomy): domain Eukaryota; kingdom Metazoa; phylum Chordata; order Ceratodontiformes; family Ceratodontidae; genus Neoceratodus; species Neoceratodus forsteri. Next base: position 573,443,089 of record CM057449.1, on the reverse strand, counting down.
ACATCCTGTCAGTAGTTGAGACCTGGCTCTCACCTAAGATCTCTGATAATGAAGTTGCCCTGCCTGGCTTCAACGTTTTCAGGCTTGACAGGGCATCCAAGAGAGGGGGTGGCTGTGCCATCTATGTCAAGGACACTATCAAAGTTCTTGCCCTCCCCCAGGTGGATCTCGGGCCCCATGCCCATGCCATAGCTGTTAAAGCAATACTTGGGGCACACAACAAATCCCTAACTATCATATCTATCTATGTTCCCCCTAATGAACACAAAAAGGGCTTCAAGGGTATTGTCGACTTCATCAGTGGCCTGCCCACTAACTCTGAGACCATCCTACTAGGGGACTTTAACATCAACTGGCTCTCACCCGATGCATGCACATACAGGGACGATATCTCAGCATTTCACCTTACCCAGCATGTCTCCTCCCCTACCAGGGTTAATTACAAAACGGGCACCAGCACCCTCCTAGACTGGATACTCTCAAGCAACCCAGAACGACTTACCAATGTGACAGTGCACTCTGATGCTATTAGTGACCACTCCCCAGTCTCGTGTAACTGGTCAAACAAATTTCTCAAGCCACCTCCATGCTTCGCCTTCAGTAGGGTACTAAAGTGTGGACATCTTCAGTCCCTGAAGCATGATCTTGCCACCTCCGACTGGTCATAAATTAACCATGCTACTGAGGTTAATACTGCATCGGATTATTTCATAAAACAATTCATGCAAGTCTGTGATGTACATGCGCCCCACAAAAAGGTCAAAGTAAGGGGGTCAATTAACCCATGGTTATCATTTGACCTTATAAGCAAACTGAAAAAGCGTGATCACCTAAGGCACCTTGCCAGTGAGTCAGGTAAACCCACAGACGTACTAGCCTACAAGCAAGCCAGAAATGCCTGCACCCGGGAAATACTCCAGGCCAAATCAAAACACCACAAGGAGTCACTCACTGCCTCCTGGGGCAATGGAAAAAATATTTGGGCCAATCTGAAGGAAGTCTTAGGTAAGAATGTGAAATCAGCAGCGAACCTAAGCAATATACAGGTAACACCTACCCAGGAACCACTTGCCTTAGCCAACGTCTTCAATGATGCATTCTCAGACCTCTCTGGGACACTCCCCCCAGACTCCTTCGATGATCTTCCACACTCCAACACCTCTACTACTGATGATCGCCCTTACTCAGCCCCTCCTTGTTACTTCAAGAAACTTACCACCTCATGAGTCAGGAAATACCTCCTCAAAGTGCTCGGGAAATCGAGACATAGTGCAGACACACTGGATCTCAAACTGGTTGCCCTTACTATTGATGAAGTTCTCCTTCCCATAACCAAGATCCTGAATATGTCGCTCTGCCACTCGCAATTTCCACAACTGTGGAGATCGGCCATCGTGACTCCTGTGTACAAAAATGGAGATAAGGTATTGCTGTCAAACTACAGGCCCATCTCAATTCTGCCACCGCTTTCCAAAGCACTAGAACACATAGTGGCTGACCAACTGGTCGAATATCTTGTAAAATACTCAATCCAATGCCTGGAGCAGCATGGCTTCCATAAAGGTCACAGTACCTCCACAGCACTACTTGAACTCACTGGGTTAATTCACCGGTCCCTGGACCAAGGAAGCCTAGCAGGGGCAGTATTCATTGACCTCTCAAAGGCCTTCGATACTGTCCACCACTCCCTCCTCTTAAACCAATTAACCTCCATTGGCCTCTTTGCAAAATCAACCCTCTGGTTCAAAAGCTACCTAGGACAACGTACACAAAGAGTGAAAATAAACAATGTCCTCTCTGATTATCTACCTGTAAAATCTGGGGTCCCACAAGACTCCATATTGGGACCGCTCCTTTTCAGCATCTTTCTCAACAATCTACCGCGCTGCTGCCCACAGCAGATGCTACTCTATGCAGATGATGCAGCAATCTTCTCAAACTGCCCAGACCCAGAGAATATTGAGTGCAAGCTGCAACATAGCTTCAGGATTGTTGAGGAATGGTTCCAGGACCATAAACTTATCCTAAACGGTAAAAAAAATACCCATGATGTTCTGCAGCACTCGAAGCAAATACAAGTCATACGCTCTCCGCATTAACACACAATCTGGAACTCTGCCAGAACATACCCAATACTTTAAATATCTTGGGGTCACACTTGACAGCAGCCTGGCCTATGACTAGCACATCAGCAATGTGGCTAGGACAATCAAATACAAAATCAGTCTACTCCACAGTCACAGGCACTGTTTCACCTCGAACGCTTTTAGACTAGTGATCAACAGCTCTGTCCTCTCTGTCATAGACTATGGTTTAGTCATTTATGGTGCTGCTAGTCCCACCACCCTCTGCACAATATTGGTAGCACTGAACAAGGCCTGCCGGCTGCTCACCGGAGCTGAGCATCTTACCCATACCTATGACCTCTACGCGCAAATGGTCTGGCTCCAACTTAGTGGGATGTTACACTACTAAACCTGCCTGCTGGCAAAAAAGGCACTACTTGGAATTCTCCCCTATGGCACAGCAAACCTACTTTATCCACACAGCAGCAACACACAATGGACAAGACGTGCTAGCACTCACCTCTACCATGTTCCTCAGCTTCAAACTACGCAGGGTCAGCACTCTTTTGCCTACAGAACACCCCTCTGTTTTAATTCCCTTAGCCAGGACATCTCTGCTCAACCTACTATGGGCCACTTCAAGAGACTACTATGCCAGCAGCTTTCCGCATCCAGCACCTGTGACTCTTACCACTAGTCCCTCTGCCTCAGGGCCCTGACCTACCTATATGCTGCTCACACCATGGCATGCCCAGGCCATCTCTACCACCCTCTACACCCCCTTCCCTACTTCCACTTGGTGGCTCAAAAACTATGCTTGGCCACCCGCCTCATGCACCCACCCCTCACGTCTCTCTTGACAAGGTCCATGACTGCAGCAACTCCACTTCCCACCCTACTCCCCTCCCATCATCTCTTAGCCCCCTCTTTGCTACCGCCTACTTCTTCTCTATACTAATCTACTGCCTCAGCGAACTGACTCCAACCTCCTTCTACCTGCAATTATCCTCTCCTATAATTTACTGTAAATGCAACCGTATGGGTGTCTTACCCTCTACAGATTTTTTGTTAGTATTAACCTGCTTGTATAATCCATTGTAATTATTGTAAATATGGTACATGTTTTATACTGTATGTTGTTTGAACATTTGTAATACTGTCTTCCCTCCTATTGACGTGGAACCTTTGTAAAAGAGCTCTCAGCTCAGAGGTATTTAATCCTAGATTCTAATAAATAAAATAAATTTTAAAAAATCGGCATCAGAGGTGGGAGAGGCAATGATTCAGTGGCAGCAGTGAAGTGCAGAGGGAAAGTGTGAGCACTGGAGTCTTACCAGAGTCATACCAGGGCATAGCAAAGAACGGGATTCTGTGTAACACAGGACAATTATATTAAGGACTGGAGATCTGATTATTGTAAAATAGCTAATATGGGGATTGTAGTGGGGGTTATGTATGTGATGTGCAGGTTAGGGACAGATATTGCTCTTGTTAAGTGTAATCTACATCAGTTTGCACATACCTTTAACAAAAGTGATGTACTTTATATGCAGATGCCAAATGAAAATGTTTTGCAACAAAGTCACCTACTAGGCATATGTTATAAGCATGTGGGCTACAATATAGAGTTTGCAACCAGATCATCTCGTGGGTTATTAGGGTTTTTAACCTTAGCAGTGGAGGTTTTAAAGGCCAATCTGCTAATGAGAGCTGGGGATATTGAAAGTAACCCAGGTCCGATGGATAATGATTTGGCAAATTTGGATTATTTTACTAGTGTTCCTAAAAGCATGTGAATAATTCATTTTAATGCCTGCAGTTTAGTTTCTAAATTTTACAAAGTCGAGGCATGGGTTGCAAATTACCAGCCCGACATTTTGGCAATCAGTGAGACATGGTTGCAAGATTCAATAACTAACAGTGAAATTGATATCTCAGGGTTTAATGTTTATAGGATAGACAGGCCGACAGGCAGGGCAGGGGGAATTATGTTTTATATAAAGAATTATTATGCTGCTTATGAGATAAGTATTATGACTAGCCCCCCCCCAAATTCTATGAAATCCTGACAGTTCAGGTTGCCATCGGTGGGGTTAAAAAACTGTCAGTTGTGTGTACATACCCCTAAAGTGAACAAAGAAGGCCTACTTGAGTTTTCTGAGCTGTTGTCCCTCAGTACTGTGGGTGAAGCCATTGTGCTTGGGAACTTCAGCTCAAACTGGTCTGGTAATGAAATCCCTAGGCTGATGGATGTTGTATCACATACTGGCTTACAGCAATTCATTAACTTGCCCACAAGATTGAATTTAAAAACAAAGAGGCATACTGTGCTTGATTGGCTTCTTACAAACAAGGTAAACTATATTTTAAAATGTGGCCTTATAGCAGACGCACTTAGTGATCACCATCCAACATTTTGTTTATGGAAACATTCATATAGAACAACATCTAAATCTAAGGTTACAGAATTTAGAAACTTTTCTGGATTTGATGTCTGTAGTTTTAGAAACAGTTTACAATGTATTGACTGGACTTTTCTTGAATTAATACCAGATATAAACTGTGCACTGGATTATCTTATTTTGGAGTTCACGAAGGTGTTAGACTCTCATGCCTCTGTTATTAAAAGATGTGTTAGAGGAACAACGTCAAAATGGTTAACATCATCTCTGTTTAGACTTATGAAAGAAAGGGACAAGGTGTGGATGTTATATAGGAAAAGTCAAGCACCTGTGGATTTTCAAAACTACAGGTGCTTGAAAAATAAGTGTAAGGCTGAGGTAAAGAAAGCAAAGGTCCATTATTTAAGACAACAACAGACAAAGGTACTGACAAATAGTGCAAAAGTTTGGAAAATAATCAATGTCATGATTGATTCTCGGTCCAGTTCAGAGGCTACTATGAATAATGGCAATGAAAAGATAAGTGATCTGCTGTTAATTGCAAATGAGTTTAATCGATTGTTCACTAGTTTGGACAATTATAAGGCTGATTCTAGTATAAATTTGACAAGGAGTAATTTGAAAGGTTGTACTGGTAAACCAAAATTTTACATCAAGGCAGAAACATACCAAGAGGCGTATCAACTCCTGAAATTGCTTAAAACAAACAAATCTTGTGGATTTGATGCTTTATCTCCCAAATTGTTAAACTTGGCCTCAGCAGAGATAGCATATCCAGTTAGTTTGATTTTCAATTTGTCCTTCTGTCTAGGGAGAAGAACATGAATTATGGAAGCACTCATTTGTGGTATCAATTCATAAAACAGGTCCAATGTGTGAATTCACTGAACATAGACCGATTTCGATTGTGTCAGACTTGTCCAAATTGCAAGAGAAAATCGTATTTGGACAGTTAACTGAGTATGTAGAAATACATGGCTTGCTATCGCACTGTCAACATGGCTTTAGGAAGGGGAGGAGGACTGAGAGTGCCTTGGTTGAGTTCACGAGTGCAGTCCACAAGGGCATGGAAGGAGGTAGCCTGATGGGGGCCGCGTTCGTGGACTTGACCAAGGCATTCAGTCTGGTAGATCACTCTCTCCTTATTGAGAAACTTGAGTCTATTGGGATGGGGACACCAGTATTGGGATGGGTATCTAATTATCTCTCAAATAGATTCCAAATGGTAAAGATCAGAAGTAGTGTATCTGAGAAGGCTTTAGTTAAGTGTAGAGACCCACAGGGCTCCATACTGGGACCAATTTTATTTTCTATCTTTTTTGATTCTGTAACAACATCTATTAATAATGTACATCTTATTAGGTATGCAGATGTTGCTGTTGTCTATTGTCAGGGAGCAGCATTGTCTGAGCTTAACATGACACTGACTAAGGAACTTAATGCAAAGTATGAATGGTTGATAAATAACAATTTGGTGTTCAACAAACAAAAAACTAAAATTATTTTACTTGATAGCTCAGCTAAGCTGAAAGAAATTGGAAATGGACTGCGAATTGAATCACTGGATGGCACTGTATACGAGAATGTTAACAATATTAAATATCTGGGGGTTGTTTTAAACCTTACATTAACGTGTGATTCATATATACAGAGAATTACAGCTAAAATAAAGCTAAATTACAGCTAAAATTGCACTACTATATAGGTTATGCAGCTTTCTCACTGATGATGCACATTTGGCAATTGTAAATCAGTGCCTCCTGCCAATATTGCATTACACTTCTATTGTGGTGGATAATCCTCCCATTACTATTGTGAGATGAAAAACAGTGTTACTACACATTCCTAACTCAGCAGGTGGGGGAACCGACAAGGGAGGCGTGGATATTGGATGTGGTCCTGGCAGACAGTGACCAGATTGGAGGTCTGGAGGTAAGGGACCCATTGGTGGGGAGCGACCATGCCACGGTCTGGTTCTGGACTGGTTCTGCCTGAACCTAGGAGGGGTACAAGGCTGCACAAAGATGGAGGTAACCGACTTCAGGGGGGTAGATTTCAAGGAAATGGGAAGGATCCTTAAGGAGCACTTGGATGGGACTGGGCCAGACATGGACGCTGACAGGAGGTGGGAAATCATCAGGAGGGGGGCGCAGGATACTACCAGCACCTGTGCAAGAGTAAGATGAAAATGTGGTAGGGCCCATAAACCCTGCTGGTAGACCAGGAAGGTTCAGGAGGTGGTGAGGGGAAGGAAGGTGGCCTATAGGCAATTCAAGTGCTCAAGGAGTGAAAGGGATTGAGGGGAGTATAAGTTGATGGCCAGAAGGGCCACTAGGGTGGTGAGGGCAGCTAAGGCAAGGAAGGAACAGAACCTGGCCAGGGAAATTAGGAGAGGGAACAAGGAGTTCTTTAGATACATTGGGGAAAAATGAATGGTGAAGGGGCAGATTAGAAGGATTAAAACAGGGGAGGGATGGCCACAAGACCCAGGGAGCAGGCTGAGGTACTAAATGAGTACTTCACCTCAGTTTTCATCAAGGTAAATGGAGGCTGCATCATGCATGGGGAGACAGTGAAACTGAGGAGGGACCCTTACCGATCGGTGGGTCTGGGGAAGGGGCATCACTGGCAGGTGGGAGGAAGGCAAAGCAGGGGGATGAGGTAGTGGAGGTGGAAATTATGGCAGAGAGAGTGAGGGATGCCCTCAGGTCCCTTAAGAGGGAGAAAGCACTGGGGCTGGATAAATTACATCCCAGAGTGCTGAAGGAACTGGCAGATGTCCTGGCGAAACCCCTGGCGGAGCTCTTCAGCATCTCTCTGAGGGCAGGGTGGGTGCCCCAGGACTGGAAGGTGGCGCATATAGTGCCTCTCCACAAGGGGGATCAAGGGAGGTGGCAGGGAACTACAGGCCAGTCAGCCTGACATCAGTGGTGGGCAAGGTGATGGAGGGCATTGTCAAGGAGAGACTGGGGGGGACCTGGAAAAGTTGGGGTGCTTGGATGATAGACAGCATGGATTCATCCCAGAGAATTCATGTCAGACAAATCTTTTGGAGTTTTATGACTGGGTGATGAGTGCCTTTGACCTGGGTAGACCAGTGGATGTCCTCTTTCTTGACTTCAGCAAGGCGTTTGACTCTGTTCCTCATGGGGGCCTGTTGGATAAACTGGGAGAAATGGGGGTGGGGAACCAGATGATCAGATCGATAGGAAATTGTCTACAGGATCAGACCCAGAGGGTCGTGGTTGGCAGGATAGTCTCATCCCCAAGGAGGGTCATTAGTGGGGTCCCTCAGGGATCAGTCCTTGGGCACCTCCTGTTCAATGCCTACATCTCTGACATAAGGAAGGGTATCAAGAGTGAGATAAGACTCTTTGTGGATGACTCAAAACTGGGGGTGGTGGTGGATGGGGAGGAGGGGAGGGTGGCCCTACAGGGGGGACCTGGAGGCTCTGGAAAGGTGGTCTAGAAAGTGGAAGCTGAGGTTCAATGCAGAGAAATGCAAGGTACTGCACATGGGAGCCAGAAACCCGGGCCAAGTGTACACCCGGTGGGGGGGGATGCTACAAGTCTCGATGGCTGAGAGGGACCTGGGGGTGGTGGTGGATGTCAAGATGAACAACTCGGAGACTTGTAGGAGGGCAGCGGCAAAGGTCAACCGGATGCTGGGATGCATCGCTAGGGGAATCACCTCCAGAAGGAGGGAAGTGATACTCCCACTGTATAACTGCTTGGTGAGGCCACACCTCGAGTACTGCGTGCAGTTTTGGAGGCCACATTTAAAGAGGGACATTGAACTCATGGAGAGGGTCCAGAGGAGGGCAACCAAAATTATTTGGGGCTTGGGGGACAGGACCTATGGGGAGAGGCTCAAAGAGCTAAATATGTACACATTGGAAGAGAGAAGGGACCGGGGGCACATGATAGAGGTCTTCAGGTACGTGAAGGGAGTAAACAGTGGAGGAGCAGTCAGGGTGCTCTGAAGGAGGGGGCAACTTGAGGCATGGAAGGAAGCAGGAGGGGAGATTCAGCAGAAAGGAGGAGGTGCTACTTCACTAAGAGGGTGGTGGAGCCATGGAATGCGATGCCCAAGGGCTGAGTGGAGGAGAGACGGTGGAGGGGTTCAAGACAGGGTGGGATAGGTGCAGGGGAAGGGTTCTGGAAGCAAAATCCAATGCAGCGAGAATATCCGGGACTGGGAAGGGAGAAGCCAGAGAGGGAGAGGGGGGCAGCAGGGTCAGCTCCCAGGGTGGAGGCTGACCAAACGAGCAGACACGAAAGACCGTTAGGCCTATTCTGCTGGCATTTTAGTATGTTAGTATGTACATAAAATAGGTAGATTTGTACTTTTATTACCTAATAATGTACATCACTGTAATATAACAGAATGTTTTGGGTGGTTACCAATCAAACAATATCATAAGTTTGTTATGGCTAAATTTATTTTTAAAATACAACAAACAGGTGTGCCTCTTAGTTTAAAAAATCAGCTTGTGGCATTTTGCACAAAATCTTGCACAAGATCTTCAGGGGATTTAACTCTGCTGAGAACCCCATTTAAGTATACATCAAGTGGTCAATGTTCTTTTGCATTTCTTGCACCAACAGTATGGAATAATATTCCTGCACAAACTAGAAGTATAGGTAATCATAGGTCATTTTCTAATGCACTGAAAGCATATCGTAGGGATTTGTCCAAGTGTAATTGTTTTTGGTTAGAGACCTTTAATAACTGTTATACTAATAGTAATGAACAATACCCCTGCAATTTAGAAGTAGGGAAAACTAAAAAACTGTTCTAAAGGTATTCACAGCATATCTCAGTGATTTATTTAGTGAGTTTGTTACTAGGATCTATTTTTAATGACATGGAATTTGTATTCCTATTTATGTAATTGTATGTGGTGTAAAATTTGAATATGGTGGTTTGTATATTGTAAATTATATTGACTATGGGTCGTACCTGTAAAAGGGATTGTATCCCAGAGTGCTTACCAGTATACAAATAAAAATAAAAAAAAATCAAATTTTCAGTGCTCATAACTTTTATAATTTTCAGTATTTTGATATGAAATTTGCAATATAGCCATTTTTTCACACCACCTCATGAATATGATAGGTGTCATTTTTCAGATTCTGGCCAAACTGTTTTCACACTTGTGGCATGAAACGATGTTTCAGCCAGTATATTATAAATGACACCTGTCACTTTCAGAAGGAGTGGGCCATTAAAAGACATTAAAAGACTATGTTGAACATTTGGGGTCAAAATGTCACAAAATAACAGTTATGAAAAAATGTTGCATTTTTTGCAGTGCTTACCCATAACATTGCAATGCTTGCAGATTTTGGCCCCCTATTTTTAACATAGCCCTCTTGTTACCTCACCTCATGAACATGACGTGTCAATTTTTAAATCTCCTCAAAGACATGTTTTTGCATTTGCTCTGTGAAGTCACACTTTGAATGCAATTTATGAAATTCTTCCTGTGGTAATCAGTATGTGGGATCATGCAAAGACAGTGTTGAAAATCTGGGGTCAAAATGTAATGATAATCAAAAAAAAAAAACTAAGTTATGAGGGCATGCTGAATTTTTTCAATGGTCCCTCGTAACTTTGTGATTTTTGCAGATTTTGGTCCCGAATGTGCACATAGCCCTTTTGTTACCCCACCTGATGAACATGAGAAGTGGCATTTTTCAAATTCCATTTAAAACATGTTCTCGTAGTCCCTCTGCAAAACCATCTTTCAGACAGGATTTAAAAAATCAACCTGTCTTGATTATAGCATGGGGTCATAAAAAGACTGTTCAGGATTCACAAAGCAGATGCGCTGGGCACAAATGAGATGCCCAAAAGCCGAGCGATGCACAAAGGGATGAACCACGGAAAGTGACATGCGCAACCCCACTGTGAATCACGCGTAATGCGCATGGTGCAAGGGGAGATGACCCAGCACATCCGTGATGCCCACAACTATCCAGGGGAGCAGAACAGTGAATAAAGAGCAATGCAGCAGGGAATGTGGGAGCAATAGGGGACAATGCAGTGGGACAAAGGAGAGAGGGATACATGCCAAAAAGGACAAGCCAGAGTGGCCAAGGGCCCCACAGTGGCCACAACAGACAAAATGCAGAGACAGGGCATACAAAACAACACCCATAACCACATGACACAGCCCACACAGGCCCATGGCAGGCACACAGGACATGTACACTGTTGCCAGCAAGGTGCCACAGACCAGCAGGATACACCATACAGCATGATGGCGGCCAATGGACAAGACCACCACCACAGGTGCCTAGGGCTGTGGCAGTGTATGAAGCCACACAGGGCAACACCAGTACATAGGCCAGGTAGCACACAGGGACACCATTGCACCACACAGCTATGCCAGATCCCCAGCCATAGGAAACCACACACAGGTCTGATGACTGATAGTGCAGCAGTGCAATGGATGCATGCCACAGGCATCACACACAGACTGGGGGCAGAGACATGAGCAGAAGGACAATAGGCCCGCCCATAAGCCACAGACAACATGGAGGCCACACAGCGAGTGGGACGGGGGGCAGCCTGTACAAACACAGGTTCAGATAGGAGTATGGCAGTAAGAGGACAGTGGAGAGCTGCAGACAATACCAAACCCATGAACATGGAACAGTGAAGGACCACATACAATGGATCAGAAAAATAACAATTTAATAAAAGGAGAACTCCAAAAACAACAGGAACAACTGTTTACAAGTAGAATGATAACAAGGGATGGGGACTGTGTGGCTATGTACAAAACCAGAAACAGGGCAAAGCAGGGGAGTAAACTGGCAGTGGGAGCGGGTTTGGGGATGGGGGAAAATGAACAATGAACAACTAAAGGGAGGTCAAACAAAGGACCAAAGTCCATCATCACACCATGGGGTGTGCCAGGGAATGGGGCACATGCTGCTGGCCTTGTGCCATCACTAGCTGGATAACATCACTCAGTGCCCTCAGCGGATGTCCCTGCATCCTGAACAGTGGCCTCAGGGAATCACAATGGCATGCTGCACACATGGTCCTAGTCCCGTAGTGCCTCCTGTTGATGTCCCACATGGCCACGGCCACCAGCATGCACATCCTGGGGACCTACAGTGGGAACACAAAGAACAGATACTAAGTGCCATGAACCAAACCCCACCCCCACCCCCATATTTAGACTGGAGGCATCCACCATAGAAATGTCACAGAGCCTGGCCGGCACAATGCACAACACACCAGGCAGGCACCAGGTGCCTCACCAAATGTGCACAGGAACCATGTGGGCACATGACCCACATGTATAGACAGTGGCCTATGCAGGAGACAGAGGGACAAGCCACAGGTGACACATGCATAAGGCAGTGGCCTGCAAAAGCATGTAAGTCCCAACAGGACACCACTGGTGCACCACTGAGTGCACACATGGATGTTGCCAATGCAGGGGCCATGCGCACCATGGCTCAGGCACATGCTGCACCCACACCAGCAATAGGCCGATGTGACAAATGACACACAGGCTGGCACAGTGTGCTGGCAACACCTACCTGAACAGACACCCACCCCACCAGACAGACAACCTGCACTTGCAAGGCCACCACCCTGTGCACTTCCTTGACCTGTTCCTGCAGCTCAATGGCCTCTACAGTCTGCTGCCTGGCCTCCAGCCCTGCAGGACACACAAAAGCATAGAACGTCATGAGGAGATGTGACATGGCAAGGACCCCCCCAACACCAGTGTGAGCATGCAGTGAAGGTGTCAACAAACAGTACACCACTGGTGAATGGCCCAGGGGTGCACAGCAGCACACAGCACCCTGACCTGTCCACCCAAGTGCCAAGCTGTAGGCATGCAATGCAAATGGCAGTCCCACCCCATGCATGGCACAGTGGCCCTGGCCCACCCACACACCACTGCAGAGACGCCCACCCCATGAGACAGTACATGGCACCACAGTGCTGGTGCAGCCATGCTCAAGTGTGTGTGTGTGTGTGTGTGCCCTTTTGAGTGTGCTGTTGTGTGGTACAGCAGCCTCAACCACCATGCACCCATGCCGCTCATGTACAAGTGTGACATACCTGGTCGGGGCAGTGCACCCCTACATGCACGCTCCCGCAAATGGTCCAGCCACACTGTTCCAGTGTTGCAGGTCCCCAAATCTGAAACCTGCACTGCTCCCCTGTGCGGGGAACACCTCTGTGGTGCACCAGCTGGTAAGCAGTCCTGGCACACACATCTGCCCTGGGCACCTGCAAATCCACCTGGCTGAACAACTGGCCCTCCACCTCATCACTAGGGCCACCAGGTGTAGTAGCTCCAGCTTGGATGAGTTCATGGCCCTGGGTACTGTTCACCTGGCACATGGCATGTCCAATGCACAGGGTACACACAGTGCTGTCTGCGAGGCCTGAGCTACTGAATGGCCTAATTGCACCACATGTACCACTAGGCCACATGCAGTTCACTGCACACAGTGCGCTGATGCATGATTAGTCCCATTGATGCCACACATGCATGCGCAATGTCATGGTGGGAAAGTGGGGTCAGGGGTAATGGCCAGGTCATGCATGTGCAATACGTACATGTCTGCCATGTTGTGTGTGTCATGCATCGTTATGCATAGCAATAGTGATGCGCAGTAGCCCATGGGCATGCAAAGGCAGGTGTCATGTGATCAGGGCACACCTAGGATCAGGTGGCACAGTGTGCATCGTGCATGTGGACATGCATGCATGTACTGATGGCACTGTGCGTTGTGAGCAAGCTGCATGTTGGTGATGTGACTGTCTGGCCAATTGCACAGATGCAATGATATGCCTAGGGGTCCAGGTGTGCATGCACAATGGGCCCATGGACTTGCGCCGCATTCAGGGACATGCCCCAAATGCACCACTCATGCGCGGACAATGTGCCATGTGTACATGTGCTCAGTGCAGCAGATATGCCATGCTGATTCGGATGAGCTGAGGGAAATTATGCAATCCACAGAGATTGCTCCCAGATCAGCCCATTAACGAATTCAGTGGCATCTCAGCCATTTAGCATCTCATTATATCTGCCCTGAACCATAAATGCTTCCAACTCAGCCCACAGTGAGCATAGGTGACTGAGAGGTTTCACAGCCTTGAAGGTAGGTTCTGTTTATATTTCCATTACCATTGTAGCCACTGCAAATGATGCTATGGGCCATGGACAGTCTGGTACTGTCCAGACATATGCAGGGACACCAGACACACTCTGGTGTGTGCCACATACTGTCCCACAGCCCACCCTAGGCAAGGCTGGGGGGCGTGGTGGAGGGTGTTGTGCATGCACATAGTGATGGGTGCAGAGTGTCATTGTAGGCCAGGCTCCTTGCCTGTGTACCATGCCATGCATCACCTGTGACATGTCCAGCAACGTGCAGTTGTCCATGGCAGTGTACCTGGACACAGCGGTCACAGCACAGACTGCCCTGACAGACCATGGCACTGTCCCAGACATGCTCTGAAGGCAGGCCATTGTTAAGCAGGCAGTGTGCAGGTACACTGTGGCCACTGTATGGTGGTACAGGCCACACAGGGACCTGCATGTGCATGTCTAATGTCTGTGTCTATCCCACAGTAGCCATGATGTTTGGAGGAGACAGCGCCACCAGTTGCAGGTGCCTAACTTTATAAATGATGAGAAGTGAGCCCTCATAGAGGCTTACAACCTGTGCAGGGATGTCCTGACTGGCAGGGGTGGCAGCCGTGCACCACTGGATGAGGCCTGGGAGGCAGTGGCACACCACGTCAGTGCAGTGGGGAAGTACAACTGGACCACCCAGGAGTGTAGGAAACATCTGGATGATGGGAAGAGGAGGGCCAAGGAGAAGGTGGTGCACATCAAGGCCTCACTGAACAGGACAGGGGGTGGTCAGGCCACATGTGTGTGCCATGGCAGGGGTGGAAGCTCCGCTGTGTGCTACAGGCTGCCCATGTGCCTGTGTGCTGTACCATGGGTGGCCGTAGCCCATATGTGGTCCATGCTGTGCACAGCTGTGTCTGCCAGGCCACAGCTGGGGGGTACATGTGTTGTTCTATTGCCATCAGGCTAGTGATTTCATCCCACTGTTGGAGGGGCATGGTGTAGCACTGACACAAACGGTGCCATGTGGCCTGTACTGGCACAGATCATCCCCATTCACTGCTGGTGCATGGCAGCAGCAGCGGGATGGGTGTTGCCTGGCTGTGCCAGGGACTGCCATGCGCAACCATGGCACACCACTGTGACACACTGTACTTGTACGTTTACCACTGTGCTCTCCATTGACATTGACCATGTTTCTCTCCTTTCTTTTCAAAGCTCCATCATGAATTATGGGTGCAGCTGTGTCCACAGCTGCATGGGATGCCTTAGTGGGTGATGATGCCATCCCGTCCCACAAGGCTGCAGACATGATGGGGATGGTGCCATCTCTGGCCCCTCCAACTCACTAGTGGCTCCAGCTGCAGCACCAGTGGTGGAGGGCCCATCAAACCTAGAGGTGCCACTGGTGGTGAGCATGACACCTCATGGCTGGAAGGTTTCCTAGGTTTGGCTGATGATGACCCAGAGGATGCAGTGGACATCGCTGATGACCTGCTGCTGCTGGCATCTGGCACACAGGGGGCATACAGCAATGCCACTGATGATCCAGATGCCACACAGATACCAGGGCACATGGTCGACAGTGATGCAAGCAACACACATGTGCCTGCACAGGTGGCACCTGATGCTGTTGGTGGCCCTGCTGCACATGGCTCAAATGTAGGGTCCGCACAGCACCTTACAGTGGTGGGTGCTGTGCCCTCTGCACCTGGTCCTGCTGTGGCAGCAGGGTCAACCAGCACATCCTGTCTAGGTGCTGTGGGTCACACACAGGAGGCTTTGGACCGTGATTCCACCATCCCTGGATGTGATGGGGTTGTGCATGCCCATGAACCGCCGATGCCACAGCCTGCCATGGTGCAACCACTGCCTGTGGATGCTCCACAGCAGGCTGGTTCATCACTCATCTGTCGGCGCCGTCACCAGGAGCCCTCACCAGCTGATGACATTGAGGGATGTGCCCACCTCCTGCGGGACACCGTGGAGGGACATACATCCCTATGGGTGGATTTCAGGGGCCTCCAGATGCTGCTGGCCCTTGAGCACAAGTCAGCAGTCATGTGGCATGCCCAGATGTTGGCAGAGACACGCCTACTGCGGGTGGGCATGATTGCAGCTCTGGAGAGGATTGCAGCCACCACCGAGGCAGCATGTGCATCCGGTGCATGCCCTGGCTGCCAGGCCTCCAGCCATACACCCAGAACTGCCTCTTGCATGCCTAGGCAGTGGTATCAGGTGGATCCATTGCTGCTGATGCCATCACCACAACTCACCATGCCCAGCATCCCCACATCTGACATGGCTCACGGGTACCCTCCCCAATGAGCACCCATTCATAGTTTCACTGCAGTACCCCTACAAGGGTGTTGGCAACACTGTCTGTGGCTGGTGGTGCTGAGGCAGCATCCACCAGTTATGGGCGAGGCTGCCCATGTGCCCGTGGTGGCCGTGGTCCCACCCTGTGATGTCCAGGTCCCTGATTCAACGGCCACTGCAACTGCCACCTGTGTGTACCACTTGTCTGGCAAATGCTGCATGGGGTGGTGTGGGTGGCATGCGCCTCCCCCAGTGCATTGCCATAGTGGGCCCCCTGTGCAGTGCCACCTGTATGTCCATGTACGCCATTGTTGTGCCGCTTTAAGATTGTGGGAGAAGGGAGAAGATGAGAGATAATAAGTCCATTGGGGGAAGGAGAGGGACCCATAGACCCATCCTTTACATTCTGTGAGAGATCAAGGGAGGCCAGTAAGGGCGAGCAATTAAGGGGAAGGGGAGAAGGGCTAGAGATCTGGGGGGGTGGGTGTGCATAAGGTAAAGTGAAGGTGAGGGTAGGGAGGTAGGGTTTGTCCATGGCTTAGAGGAAGGAGTTAGGGAGGGACATGGCAGGAGCAGCTAGGTGCAAGGTAATTATTTAGGGCAGAGCTGTTGGAGTAAGTGGAGGATGAGTGCTGGATTTTGGGGTGAATTCCACATTTTGGGGAGGGAATGAGAGTAAAGGGATTGACCAATTTGGGTGGATCTGCAGGGGACAGCCAGGGTACAGAAGTCAGTTGATCTAATGGAAGGGGAGGGTGGGGGGTATTATAAAGGAGGAGGTGAGGTAGAAAAGGTATTCAGCCAACCAGTGCTTGGAGATGAATTTAACACAGTGAGAGAGTTGCCTATTTGTAATCGAGGGGAAGGATAGGGCACGATGACTGCAGTGATGGGTGCGAGGGAGGGCATCCAGGGCAAAGCAGCAGAAGGAATTGAAGAGGGTGTTCAGTCTGGCCAGGGAGGACTTAGTGGCAGCATCATAGACCACATCACAGTAGTCAAAAATGGGCAGTATCATCTTCTGAACAAGTTCACGTCTAGCCATAGGATGGAGGCAACTATGGTTCTTGAACAGGGCACCAAGCTTTGGGGCACAATTTTTTCTGGATGGCGTCAATGTGTCCAGAGAAGTTTAAGTGTTGGTCCAACCAAACACCTAAGTACCTGAAGGAGGTTGTGTCTTCAAGTAAAGTCCCCTCAAGGGTGTGAAAAGTGAGTAGGGAGGGGATCCTAGAGAGTCTCTGCCTTGTGCCAAAGGTCATGGAGACAGTCTTTTTGACACTGAGGAAAAGTTTATGGCTAGCAAATCAGAGCTGAACCTTGTCAAAGTCTTGCTGTAAGCTGGTTGTAACCTCAACAGGACTGGAGTCAGATGCATACAGGACTGTATCATCTGCATACATATGTATAGTGGAGGATGGGGAGCTAGAAGAGGGAAGGTCATTTAAGAAGATGGAGAATAAGAGGGGCCCTAATACCGAGCCCTGGGGGACTCCAGTGCTAATCAGGAGGGGAGGGGAGGGGAAGTGGCGGTCCAAGATCTTAACTGATTGGGTTCTACCAATAAGGTAGGCCTTGAACCAGTTTGTGGTGGGGGGGGGGGAGATAGGCCAACTGCTGGGAATGAATTGATGAGAAGAGAGTGAGAGAAGGTGTAGAAGGCCTTGGCCAGGTCGACAAAATGGCAGAGGTAATTTGACATTGTCCATTGTCCATCCGGTTAGGATGGAGTCTGTGAGCCGTAGGAGAAAGGTAGTGGTTGAGTGTTTTTTCCTGAAACCAGACTGGAAAGGGGTGAAAAAGGAGGTGTCAGATAGAAAAGAGGTGAGTTGGGAGAGGATAATGTGTTCTTGAACCTTGGCAAGGGAAGGGAGGAGAGAAATGGGGTGACAGTTGGCAGGGGATGAGGAGTCACCCCCTTTGGGTAGAGAGAGGACCACAGCATGCTTCCAAGAAGAGGGGACAGAGGCAGTAGAGAATGAGAGATTTAGGATAATTGAGAGGGGGTAGGCAATGGCCATAGCACAGAGGGAGAGGAGTTTTATGTCAAGGCCATCAGGGAAGGCACCTTTTGAAGGGTTGATGATAAGGAGGGCACTTACGGCATCTTATGGGGTTACAGTAGTGAAAGAGAAGGGAGGGTGGTGGAGGGGGCACACCTGTAGAGGGTGGGAAGGGGGATGGGTAGGAAGGGAAGGATTTCAGTAGCTCAGTGGAGCAGGAGGTATAGTAGGAGTTAAATTCTGCAGCTACAGCTGGTCAGTTGGACACTAGTGAGCTATTTACTTTAAGTACCGGGGGCGGTGGGCAACATGAGGGTGTAAATAGGGTGTGCACCACCTTCCAGAACTTCAAAGGGGAATTTATGTTGGTTAAGAAGGCAGATTTGAAAAATTCGGACTTGGCTAACCTTGTAGCCCAGGTGCAAGTGTTTCTGAGCATACAGAAGTTTGCGAGGTCAGTAGGATGTTGGGTAGCTTTATGACACTTCCAGGCTCGATCTCTAGCCCTGAGACAGGTCAGCAGTTGGGGGGTTATCCAAGGTAAGTGGTTACCTCTGACTCTGGTTTGTTTGAGTGGGGCAAAGGTGTTCCAGTTTACAATAAATATTTCTTTGAAGTAGGTAAGGGCTTTATCAACTGAGGAGAAGGAGGTTAGGGGGGACCACTCAGAAGTGGCAAGGTTACACAAGAGAGGCTCGAGGTCAAGAGACTTGAAAGAGCGCATTTGTATGGTTTTGTGTGGTGATTTAGTTCTGTGGACTTTCCTAACAATGAATATTTGGTTATGGTCTCTGAGATCATCAGGGAGGATACCAGAGGTGATGACGTGGTGGGGGTGGGAGGTAAGATCCCAGTTGAGTAGGGAGTGTTGTTGTGTCTTGTGGTTGTGGTTGTGTCTTGTGGTTTGGCCAGGTGGGTTCAAAGATCAGTTGGAAGAGGTTTAGGGCTCCAATTTCATTTTTAGTTTTAATAGTTTTAGGTGACAACCAATTTATTTTGAAGTCACCTAGGATGAATAATTCCCCAGAGCAAGCAAGGGAAGTGATGTTAGTGAAGAGGTCTAGCACGACCGAAGAATGGACAATTGGGTGGCAGTATATACCAGCTATGAAGATTGGGAGAGTAAAGGGGAGTGTCAATCCACAATACCCAAATTACAAAACTTCTTTCCACTTCAGAAGCACTGGCCTTTATGGGGCCAGCACTTCTGTAACCTAAGGTACTGATGCATGCGGTAAGACATGCACACACTTGATGGGCCTGTACTTCTGCAGCTGCAGGTGTAAGATGTACACACTGACCTCTGGCTGCAGATGTGCAGGCACTGCAAAATACAGCAATGGATATAAAAATTGTCAAAGTACTTCTGTCTACAGAAGCATAGGACCCTGAGAGGCCTGCACCTCTTCAACCACAGCTGCAGTTATTATTGCAATGTGTGTATTATGTTTTCAGCAGCAGCTCTAGAAATTGTTCTGGGGTGGCAGTTTTGAAGCTATGCAGATACATATAGAAAACCATACAAAAACAGATCACTTTATCTAGTGAGGTACCTTGTATAGTATGCATGCATACCTCTGGCTGCAGAGAAGCAAGCCCCATGGGACATTTTGTCTACTGAAGGGCAGCCCCCATGGGGCCTGCATTTCTGCAGCCACATGTGGTCATGCATGCAGTATGGTATACACACACAGATGTGGCTGAATAAGTACTGGCCTCTGTGGGGCCTCTGCTTATGCAGCCACAGATTCAAATCCATAAATGTAGCACATCAGTACTACTGCATTTGTGTAATCTGGAAAATGTTTTATGTTGTTTGTCTTACCCGATGATGACTATCTGTGGTTGCTTGTGTGGTCTTGTCATTTTGCTGCTTTGAAGGTGATGGGGGTTTAGCGTTGGAAAATCTAACACCACATTTCTCTACTTTGTGGCATTAAGCTGAACCTTAAATGGTGCATTAATGCAGCTGTTGCAAAGAAGTTATTTTCTTTTTGAGATAGTGTAATTGAATCCTTATTAACGCAGGTCCCTTTAGGACCTATGTGAACAGGTGCATTTGCACAGGGCCCACTTGTCTCTGTTCCAAGAGAGGAGTCTATCTGCATACAGCAGGTCCCTGCACTTCCATGCAGAGATGGATGTTAACAATTCATGGGGCTGTCTGGTGGGCTGTGTAAGAGCAGGGCACTTTAGGCAATGCACTTTTTTGTGACCACAGATACAGATGCACAGGGCAAATGCCAGCCAAAGCACAGGTCCCTCTGGCACCCACAGGTGCACAGGTTCAGGGCCCTTTGCTAAGAGAAGAGATCTTTTCACTATATGATACCTGGGCCCATGCAGGCAACACTACACCATCCCTTTCCAGGCTGGAGGTGGTGTCACATAACAGCACTGTCCCCCAGACACAGCCCATCCAGATGGCTCACTGAACTCATCCCTAAACTCAGCTCACTGGCACATGGTCACAAAACACTACCCCGCTGAGGTAAAGGCTGACCACTACACTCAATGGGCCCAATTTTCAAAGTGTTGGGAATGATGCTAGGTGGTTGCATCAAAGTGAAATGATGCAAAGGGCTCCCTGTGCTGCAGTTTGCATCATTCTCTATTTCACAATGCAGCCTGCACCAGTTGGGGGACTGCCTACACCAGAAGAGCTTGTACCATCTTGCGATGGATGCACCGGTGCATCATGGTGGTAGGGGGCTTGCACCAGGGCAAAGCTGCAACATCCACTAAAATGGGGTTTTGAAATCCCCCTAAAGGGTACATGGTCCACTACAGTTAGACCAGCCTGCAGCTGGTCTTACAGCCTGTGAACCACCCCTGGAACCTTTATTGGGTGGGAGATGACCTGTGCCCCCCTGTTGAGACCAGCTGCCCACAGTATCCTGTGTCCACACAGCATGTAGACATTTGATGGACCACCACTGGAGTAACTGGTGGTTTCCTGTTGTGGCTGGTACATGCACTCAGGGTCCCCCCATGGTGTCTGTCATGCCTCCACCCCCCACAGACCTGCATGGTCACAGTGGTAGCCATGTACTGTCCCCATAGGGATCTGAGGCCAACCCACACTCTGACCTGTTCTGCCCTCCATGATCTCTGTCCTGTCCACCATGACCCTGACAGCCACCTGAGCAACCAGCAGGTCTCTGTCTCTGGTGACTGCTGCCACATGACCAACCCACATCTTGCAGCAAACCTCTACCATGCACCATGCATTTGGGGCATGGGACAGCTGTGGCACCTGTGTGAAGTTTGGTGCAGGGATCCCTCCTTTTAGAATATTTGGTGCAGGGACCCTGGCATATCATTGATTGATGCAAGCTGCTGTTTGTTGCATCTTCCATTGATCTAAGGGCCACTTTGAAAATCTTGTCCAATGTTTCTTAATAATTTTTTTTTTTAATTTTGACCCCAGATTTTTAAGATAGTCTTTTTTATGACACCTCTTATAAACATGACATGTGGCATTTAAAAAATACTGGTCAAAATGTCATTTTGCACTTCAAGTGAGAAAACATGTCTCACCAAAATTTGAAAAAGACACTTGTCATGTTTATGAGGTGGTTTAAAAAAATGGCTATGTTCAAACTTTTGAGTGAAAATATTGAAAATTGGTGAAGTTATGAGTGACTGTTGAACTATTTCAATGTTCACTGGTAACTAAGTCATTTTACCATATTTTTTGCACTAAATGCTCAACATAGCCTTCCTATGACCCTACCTCATGAACCTCAAATGTTCAAATCCTGCCCAAAATGGGATTTTGCATAGCGACTGCAACATCACCTTTTGGCGCATATTTGAAACATTTCACCTGTGTTGTTCATGAGGTGGGGTCACAAAAACGCCATATTGAAATTTTTGTGGAAAAATGTTACAATTTGTGAAATTATTAGTAGACATTGAAATATTTCAACATTCACTCATAACTTGGATATTTTTCCATATGTTGCACCAATTTTTCAACATAATCTTCTTATCACCTCTCCTTAAGAACCTGGTAGATGAAAATGTTCAAATCCTACCCAAAAGGTGATTTCTTGCAGTGATCTCTAACTCACCTTTTGGGATAAATTTCAAAATTTTCACCTACCATAAACATGAGGAGGGGTCCCAAAAAGGCCACGTTGAAAGTCTAGTGAAAAAATATTAAAAATTAGATAAGGTATGAGTGAATGTTTAAATATTTCAACGCTCACTCATAACTTGATAATGTTACCATATATTTCCACCAAATTTTCAACATAGTCTTCTTATCACCCCCACCTTGTGAACCTGGTAGGTGAAAATTTTCAAATTCCACCTGAAATGTGATTTCATGCAGTTGCTGTCAAATCACCTTTTGTCATGTTATTTGAAAGATTTCAACTGTGTTGTTCATGAGGTGGGGTCCCAAAAAGTCCATGTTGAAAATTAGGTGGAAAATATAAAAAATTAGTGACGTTATAAGTGAATGTTGAAAAATTGTTCCATGTTTACTAATAACTTGATCATTTTTGCCATAGTTTTCCTCCAAATTTTCCACAGTTTTCTTATCACCCACTTCATGAACCCGGTAGGTGAAAATGTTTAAATCCCAACTGAAAGGTGATTTTACACAGTGACTGTGAAATCACCTTTCAGGACAGATCTGATAATTTTCATTTACTGAGTTCATGAGGTGGGGTCCCAAAAAGATTATGTTGAGCATATAGTATAAAAATATGAAAAAAAGACAAATTTATGAATAAAAGGTCAAACCTTGTGGAAATTCATTAAACTGGACTTCCCTTATTTTCTTCTATCACAGTCGCTGGTTCCATCAGCAAGACATCGTTTCAACTGGAGAGTGGATCTACACCATGGGACACTTTTAGGTGATGAGTGTGTGTGTGGGGTGGTGGTTGCTGAGTGGGGGTCAGGGTGGGGTGGGTGTTTGGGGGATCAGATTGGCAAGGGACTATTTTCACCTTTGTAAGGTACTTTAAAAAAAAAGAAAAAGATGAACAATGGATGCTTTTCTTTATTTACATGGGGACCCAAACTGTAGCCAACACTGAGGATTAGGCATCCAGTGCCAGGTTAATCTTCTGCACCACCGAGGGTGGACCTGGAAGGGAGTGGGGACAAAGAAGCGGTAACAGAGTTGGGCACCTCAATCAGCTTTATTAATTATAAATACTTTGGGGAAGGACAGAGACAGCTGGCTGAGCTGGAAGGGGAGACTTAATAAAATAACAGAGAGCGAGAGAGATAAATACATAGATTGCACAATGTGTGGGAGTGTCTCCTCATGAACTTACGAGTTCAAGATGGAGTCTTATCATATAAAAGTAGTTAAAAATAGTAAAGCAATGATCACATTGAAAATGAATGTGAAAATGTGCTCAATAGATAACTTTATATTAGGCGAGCAGGACAGATGGGACCTGAACAAGCAAAGAATAAAAAATTACTTATTTAAAAAGACCCCAATAGCATATTTTATAGTTCATTCAGTATAAAATAAAATATTTTGCTGCTTTGATCACTCATGGAAGGAATTCCCTTTTAGAAGAACTGACTGGAACTTGTGAGCTATATTCCTGAAGATTTTAAAGTTTTAGTTTGGTTGTCTGAGAGGTTGATCCCTTACCTACACCCTGCAAATTAACAACATATTGGGCCCCATTTTCAAAAGGTTAGCATGGCACAAACAGGGTTTGTGCCTCACTAATCTGGAAAAGCAGCAGCTATTGGGGGTGTGCTCATATTCAAAGGGCACAGATGCATGACACATCCCTGACAGCATCGTCTTGCACAGTATTGTGCTACATCTATGCAAATGGAGTTTCCCTCCTGCATATATGGTACAGCCCAATACTGAATGATTTCAAAAACACTAAATGTCCACCAGCAGTAGCACTATTTGACACTTCTGAAACCCAGCCCTTAACAGGGCGCAGACCTGTCTGCATATTGTCAAGGGCTAGGTACCCTTGTGGTTCAACAGTCCCTCTTTAGTCCTGATCCCTTCCCCGGTGTTTCAATCATAAACTCTGGTGGTCTAGTGGTCCCTTCCAAGTCCCAATCCCTTCCCTGTTATGGCAATGGTAAACTCTGGTGGTCCAGTGGTCCCTACATAGCCCCAATCTCTTTCCTGGTGAATAATTTGAATGTCTGGTGGTCTAGTGATCCCTCCCTATCCCCGATCCCATCCTTTCTTACTAATTTTTAATCCCTGGTGGTCCAGTGGTCCATCCCTATCTCTGAGCCTGTCCCCGGTTATTAATTTTTAATCCCTTATGGTCCAGTGGTTCCTTTCAACCCCCAGTCCCAACCCCACTTGTTAATTTTTAATCCCTGGTGGGCCAGTGGTCCCTTCCCCTCATGCCCCAATCACTGTCCCAGCAAATAAGTACATTCTCTGGTTGTCCTGGCCACCACCCCTACCCCTGCAGGTAGTGACTCATTGTTCCCCAACCCGGACGCGATGTTAGTAACTGGCACAGCTCTTCACACCCCCATCACCATCCACTTGCTGAACTGTTATTAAGCATGTACAGTACATAGTACACACTCATTGGTAGACCAATCAGCTAATGAGCACATACTGTAGTGCACATGCTCATTGACAGTTCAGTCAGTGGCTGGCTTTGGCAGTGTGAGGTGGGCTGTTCCAGTCAACTGCATGGGTCGTGGGCTGGGGGGAGGGTGTGGGTCACTACATAGTGGTGGAAGGCCACCAGACTACCAGGGAATTTAGACTACTTGGGTTGGGATGGTGATCGGGGAATGGGAAGGGACCACTGGACCATCTGGGATTAAAAATTAATAACCTGGGATGGGATTGGGGATAGGAAGGGACCACTGAACCACCAGGGATTAAAACTTAATAACCAGGAATGGGATCAGGGATAGGGAGGGACCGCTATACTACCAGGGTTTATGATTGCAATATTATGGAAAGGATTAAGGATGAGGAGGGGACCACTAGACCACAAAGGTTTATGACTGCAATACTGGGAGGAGAGTGGGGATAGTAAGGAACCACCAGGGATTAAAAATGAATAATTGAGGACAGAATTGGGGATAGGGAGGGACTACTAGACTATCAGGGATTAAAAATGAATAACCAGGGATGGGATCGGGAATAGGGAGGGACCACTATACCACCAGATTTTACGATTGCAATACCAGTGAAGGGATCGAGGCTAGGAAGGGACTGCTGCACCACCAATGTGCATACATAGTTATATGAGGACAGGGATCGGGGCTTAGGGGGATCTGGCCCTGTGCACTCCAGCTGGGTACTCACATGTAGATGAGCTCATAATGAGCATGAAAATGGCCCCTAAGCACCATGCATACCCAATAGGATCTTTTGCATGTTTGGGCTGGATATCGCCAATGGGGTCCAAGATGCTCTCACGTGTACACAGTGCTTTACCCCTATGGGCAGACTTCAGTCCCACCCCCGGTAGTGCTGCACAAAACATGATGATAACTTGCTGTGGGCAATGTTACCATGATCCTATATTTAAACAGATAGAGCAGTCAGTTCGGATCATGCTATCTGTTTGAAAATGACGCTGGAGCCTGCCTGCCCATATTTTTTGGCGTGGCACACCTGTTCACATGTGCAGCCAGCCAGGTCTGAAAATGGGGCCTATTGAGAGTTACCTTGTACAGTGAATTGATCAGCTGAAGATTTCTGTTTGCATGAAAGTTGCCTTCACAATTCCCCAGCAGCTCATTCGTTTAAGCTGGAGAGAGATGAGTCACTGGAGACCAGTGGAGTGACTGCTGCACTCCGAAGTTGGACTGCCTCTGCTGCTTATTGTTCCCCAAGTAGCAGTTTATAATTATTTCAGAAAAGGTGGTTTCAGTGGTTTTGCTTTAGGAGTAAATCTCTATTTATTGCAGCTTGCAGTTCTAGTTAGATGGATAGATAGATAGATAGATAGATAGACAGACAGACAGAGAGACAGACAGACACAGACAGCTAGAAAGAGAGAGACAGAGACAGGGAGATCGAGTGATCTCTGGCTTAGTGCTGGCACTCAAGCCAGAAGAAGCACTCCATCTGCAGCTGTAGGAATCAATGAAGTCCTACTGTTTTCATACAGATAATGCAGGTGAATGGATCTTCTCTTTAAACTTGACACCCTAGATTTTGATGTGCCCAGAAAGCTATATCTGGCCATAATTTAAAAAAAGAACCCCACCAGAATCTAGCTAAATGTGTCCCATTTAGCTATGTTCCTGTATTTGTTTTTTCAAAACACATTGGGCTCAATTTTCAAAGGGCTGGGAATGACACAGGGGTTTGCATCAAAGAGAAAAGATACAAGGGGCACTCTGTGCTACACCATGCACCATTCCCAATTTTCTAATTCATTAGGTAGGGGAGTGAGGAGGTCAAATTGGTGAGGTAGGGTTTACTTTTTTACAGGTAAAAAAAAAATCAATGAGGGATGGTTTTCTTTAATTCAGGGGAATTTTCTGATACTAGGGATTAGGAACCCCAGTGTCGGGCTACTGTTCAGCAACACTGGGGTGAGCACTCCAGAGCTGCCATGTATATTATGGGAAGGGGGATGGGTGACATGGAGTGGAGGAGGGTGAGAAGAAGTGGTACCAGTTCTGGGCACCCTCGTCCACTTATTAAACTTACTAAAATTAAACATGGGATAGGAAGGGTGGGCTACCTGGCAGGGGAGGAGGAAATAAAGCAGTACCCAGGGTGGGCACCCTGCCTCATTATTTATATTGATAGATAGATAGATAGATAGATAGATAGATAGATAGATAGATAGATAGATAGATAGACAGACAGACATATAGATTGACAGACAGGATGACACAGACATATATACATTATGTATATATATAGAGAGAGCAGGGGATCATCAGCTCAGTGCTATAACTGATGCAGGCAGTATGGTTGGATACCATTTCCTACAAATCACAAATTTAGAATTGAAATAGGATACTTTCAGAGCCAGGCAAACTCAGTTATGCCATGTGCTTGATTCTGGAGAGAAATACAATGGTATAGCTAAGCTGCATCTTTGTGGGGGCTCTGAATAACTTCATAAAATAAAGCACCCTAACGCAACTTCCAAGTAAGGGTAGTGAAATCAGATGTTAAATTCTAAAACTGTGACTCCTGAGCATTAATAAAACATAACTTTTTGTGGTCCTCTGAGAATGAAAATACGACAGAAAATGGGCAAATACATTTTGATTTCTCACCCTCATGCATAGCAAATGTCCAGTAGTTTTTTGAATTATTTGAGAACTGACTCTCAGTCCTAAGGTATCAAGCTGGCTAAGCATGTTAAAATTTGTAGAACATTTCTAGCAAAACTGTGTGTGGCGCTACATGCCAAGGTGTTGAGTCTAAGAGGACCGTGAACATCACAATTGTTCATTTTATGTGACATCTGTATACAATAAAACATAATGGATGCACATATCAATTGTTGCTATCAGAATTGCTTTGATCAAAGTCAAACTGTATAGAACACCTGGGGAACAATATTCAGTTGGGTGCAAAGCACAGCACAAGTAATTGCCAGGAGTCCCTCCCAGGATGGTATATTCAATCAGACGCTACATGACTGAATATAGGGCAATGTTGGGACTGTGCTAAGTGAGGAAGTGCCAACCTGACATGACTCCTGAAGTGGGCATCAAGAGCTGATAGCACCAGAGTGCTATCAACAGTTTTCAAAGTTACCCACAGAAATCAGCTCATTGGTCATGCAAGGTGCTAAGGCTCCATCTGCACACCATTATAGGCCCAGTTGCATGGTTAACAAAGCAGGTAGGCAGGTAGCATGGTGCCACCCCCCTAGCTGTCCATGGCATCCCCAGCCATTTCTGGTGGAAATGGACCCCCCCATCCGATTGCCAACCCTCAATTAAAAATAGTAATCAATGGTTCTAGTGGCCCCACCTGATCTCCAGCCCTGATGTACAGACCATAGTCCCTGGTACTATTGGTCCACCCCCACCCTCCAATCACCAGCTCTCAAGTAAAATGGTAATCCCTGGTGGCAGTGCCCCCTGCCAATAACCAGCCCCGATGTATACATCACATTCCCTGCTGCAAGTGGCACCCCCTCCCTCTGATCACCAGCCCTGACATATACACCATATTCCCTGGTGCTAGTTGCCCCTCCAACCTCTGATGGCCAGCCCCGAGTAAAAGAAGTAATCCCTGGTGGCAGTTCCCTCCCTGCTGATCACCAGCCTGGAAGTAACCAAAACCCCTCCCTGGCATTCAGTAGCCCACACCCATAGCACAGGGCACCCCTTCACCTTCAGCATTATCTGTGGTGCTGCAGAATCATACGGTGCCCAGCACAGTCCTCCTTACACCTACTTGGCTTGCCACCATAAGTCCAGGCAGGGAAAATGTCACTTATTTATAGGGTAGGGTGACATGCCCTGTCCTATAAATAAGAGGCATGATCCATACCTGAACAGACAGCAACCAGCTAAAGGGGTGTGAGGAGGGATGTCCCGGCCAATGCATGCTCCCATGTCACCAGGGATAATGCTAAGGTGTAGGGTGTGCAGGGCTTGATGCAAGCCTTGCGTCATCCTTTGAAAATTTAGCTCCTAGACATTGGCAATGACATTGGCCAGGTTTCCATTACAAAACCCATGGTTCCTGGGACAGTTTCAGTACTTACTGGTAAAGAGGCAGCCACCCTGGTCCAGTACAGAGCTGGATAGATAGATAGATAGATAGATAGATAGATAGATAGATAGATAGATAGATAGATAGATAGATAGATAGATAGATAGATAGACAGACAGACAGACAGATAGATAGAAAAATAGTAGTAGTAGTAGATTTTTATTTGTTTTGGGCACCCTTGCCTGAAGGCTCAGGGCACCCTTACAGAATAAAAAGACAAACTGCAACATACATTTATAATAATAATAAATCAACCTAAATATAGATAAAGACTCAGTAAATAAAATTCAGATTATTTGCTCAAATACTGTTTGTCATAGAAGGTATTGTATAAAGCTATAAAGCTCAGGTCCCAAATGCTTCTTGAAAAAGAAAAGTTTTTAAATTATTTTTAAATATCTCAAGGGAAGGCACCTCCTGGAGGTACTCTGGCAAGGAATTCCAGAGGACTGGGGCTGCAACTTCAAATGCCCATTCCCACAAAGATTTTAACCTTTCCCTGGGGACCTCCAGGAGGGCCTCCTCTGCTAATCTGAGTGAGCGACTCAGGGTGTAGGGATGCAGAAGCTCATTGAGGTATGCCGGACCCAACCTGTGAATGGTCTTATTAGTCAAAAGACCTGTTTTAATGTAGATACACCGCAGCACCAACAGTCAATGCAGTTCATGCTGAACCAGCATAATATGGCTGGACCTTGACAGGCCAGTTAATAGCCGGGCTGCAGTGTCCTGCAACAGCTGCAGGCAATGCAGTGCACCCCCACTGACACCAAGGTAGAGTGCATTATAGTAGTCAAGCCTTGAGATGACAAACGCATGTATTAAAGTGGCCAGATCATCAGGGAGGACAAGGGACTTAATACAGGCGGTGTTGCAAAGATGGTAAAAACCGACCCAAACAATGGCCAACACCTGAGTATCAAGTGTCACCTCGTTGTCCAAAACAGTGACCAAATTCTTCACCTTAGGGGAAGCCTCTAGATTGGTTGGACCAATAAAAAGCCCTACACCTTCCCTAGAGGCTCCCACTCCCCCCCGACCCAGATCAACCACCGATACTTCGTTCTTCCCCAGGTTGAGTCCCAGCTAGTTTGTTACATCCAGGACTGGATTTCGGCAACACACCTATTCAGTATGTCAACCATGTCAGATCTTCCAAGTGTGAAGGACAGGTGGAGTTGAGTATCATCAGCATAGCAGTGAAAACTCAGCTCATATCACCTTATGACCTCACCCAGGGGTAGCATGTACACTGTGAACAACATGGGGGAAAGGACTGAGCCTTGGGGAACTCTGCAGGGCAGGGCCATCGGGCCTGAGAAATAACTCTCCAGTATAATCCTCTGGGACCTACCTCAAAGGAAGGACTCAAACCAGCTGATGACCTTGCCGGTGAGTCCAACATAGTCCCACAGCCTGTCCAATAACTCCCCATGGTCCACAGTGTCAAACACCAAAGACAGATTGAGGAGAATGAGAACTGCTTGCTCTCCTCTATCCCTCGCCCTGACCAGGTCATTCAACATTCTTACTAACATGGTCTCAATGCTATGCATGGCCCTAAATCTGGACTGTAATGATTTGTAAATCTGGAAATCTGTGAGGCGACCTTCGAGCTGTTCTGAGACCAACTTCTCTAGAACCTTCCCTAAAAAAGGAAGGTTTGAGACAGGCCAATAATTCGCCAAGATGTCGGGGTCCAAAGATGTCTTTTAGCAGGGGCTTCAAACAAAGCCTCTTTAAAAGACTCAGGTAAGATTCCTGCTGAGAAAGAACACTGACAATCTCAGCGAACACCAAACCCAGGGCACCAAAGCAATTAATGGTATCACGTGAACAAGGCAACTGAAATTGGGCACCTTCAAAAAGGGTGACTCAATTACAGCACCTGTGTTCATGGCTACCTAGCAGGTGGGTGACCGGATACTGGCGTGGGCGAATAGAGTGACAGGACATATGCAAGTACATGCATGTGCATACATGCACAGGGGTGGGAGGCAGGGGGGATGGCATGTGGAAGGGGGTGTGGTTGGCAGCTGCCAAGCTAGTCTGCTAGCATGGTGGGGAGGGTGGTCAGCTGGGATGTGCAGAGTGTAGGGTTCAGGTCTGGCGTGATTTTTTTTCCCTGCAGGCAGCTTTCCATTTTTGTTAAGTTTTTCACTCCCCCCCCTGACAAACACCCTCCTGGAGTTGAGAATCCATATGTAGGGGGATGCAGGGGCATAGCCCCCTGCATTAAAAACTAAACTTGCAGGTCTCCCTCGCCCTTTTTGTCCTCGTCACTAGTGTGCATCGCCAAAATTAATTTTTGGTTATTCACACATGCCCTAAAGGTGATCGCTGTTTTTTGATCACCCTTATGACATGGAACCCAAGCAACAAGTAATCATGTCGGGCCTGGATTCAGGTCACAAAATGTTGGTTTAAGCACCAAGATCACCCCACCGCCCTCCACTGTTGCAACTGGATGGAACTCCCCCAAAGAGGCCTAACACATCTGCCTTCCCAAGGCCCACCACTGTTGGATGCTGGTATTCTGCCCAGAGAAACCCCAGCCCTAACAGAGGACACTCTGTCTGAGAAGAACCAAACAAACTCCTCACACTTTTGAGTTGAAAAAGCTGTAACAGGTTCCAGACAGGCAGTATGTAATATCCTGTCTTCAACCCAAAAGAGCTGAGTCGGTTGATTCTTCCCAGCTGCAATCATCCTAGACATAGACAGCTAGATAGATACTGCAGATAGAGATAGATAGATAGATAGATAGATAGATAGAAGAGAGGCTCACCAGCTCAGTGCTGTAACTGAAGATGACAGCATGACTCCAGCTGCAGCTTCACATTTCAAGCTGTTCTCATACTAAGAAACAGGGTGAATGACTCATTTTGCTAAGCTGGGCACCCTCAATTTTTGGGTATCCAGAAATGTAATTTCCAAGTCAATTTTCAAAAATGAAACACCAGAATCTAGCTAAATGGATCCCATTTACCTAGCTTCAGGTGTTTGATATTTCAGATCACATCTTTTTCGTGTATTTTCAATGTTTTTGAGTAAAATAGACAAGATGGTGGGAGCCAAGATAATTTATTTTCCTGCAAATACATCATGAAAATATACATTCACAAGTGGTGTTTCTTAACGGTCGCATTTGATGGCTATCCCGACAAATACTTATTATTCTGGAACTGTGTAATATTTTTTCACAAAACTTTTAAAAGGGACTACCTCAACAGAGGCTGCTTCTACCCTAAAAGTTTCAAGAAAAAGTTCCCCACCATCTAGGCTGTGCATGAGAGCAAAAAAAAAAAAAGTATATGAAAACCAAACATCAGTTTTTCGTGTTCTGTATTAAACCTTTTATGTCTTGAGATTTTGCCTGCCTGACCATGCATGGCAAATTTTGAGCTATTTCTTTGAATGCTGCCAAAGTTATTAAGGTGCAAAACTTGTGGTTTAACATTAAACAGTCTACTCAACCCTAACTATAAAGCTGCTGCCATGTCCCCTAATATACAAGTGGTTGTACCTGTATATTAGGGTTCAGTAAGCACTTGTTTGCACCTCAATAATGTTTCCATTGTCCAACTGATTTACTTGACATTTAGAAAGTGTAGAGATGGTGCTAGGATCTTTGGATCCTGAAAACTTTTTGGCTATCAGTTCTCCAGTGGCAAAGTTACAGAGGGGCAACATCCCCACAATTACGTAAGTAAAGACCATTTTTTCTGCTCACCTATAACTGAAAAACTAGGATGATTTGAAACCTAAAATTACAGGTTTGATAGAGTTTGGCCCAAGATATTTGTTTTTGTGTTTTGTTGATCCCAAACTAGTTTTTAAAGAGCTATTGATGTTGTTGTGACAACTTTGAAAAAAAAAGTAATATTTAGACATAATTAAGATTATTTTTAGTATTTTTTCTGTAATTCTCACCCTTACTTCATTATTACTAAGGACATTTGCATGTAATCAGGATGGCTTCCCTATCTGTTCTGGCTGCTTGATACACCTGACATCATAGTTTTGTTTATGACATTGCAAACTGTTGCTGTGCAGATAATTATGATCACATAAACAAGGAACTATGGTGTCAGGTGTAGGCAAACAGAAAGGGCAGATAAAGTATAAGAGACAGTAATTCTCTTTCATACAACTGTCCTCAGTAATGAAAAAGGAAAAGCAGTATAGAAAATACATGGAATATAAACTGAATTGTGTCGAAAACTCACATTTTTTTCAAGTGTTTCTAATGGTGTTAGGAGCTCTTTAAAATATTTAACAATGACTGTTCCATTTCTGTGCATGCACTGTTTGAAAAATCAGCATTATGCATGTAACTGAATTAAGCAATAAGGCATGACAGGGCATTAGTGGTACTAGATTTCCCCCATGGTCAAGGGTATAATGAGGCATGAGGAGAAGCCGAGTACCTTTAGCCCCCTGACCATGGGCCCATAGGCAACTGTTAAAAAATGGACACTCTAAAAATTTCCAGAGCCACACAAAATATAATAAAATGTTGCTAAATATTATAAAATGGGGAAAGGATTTCAAGCAATCTGATTGGTTGTTAGCCGTGCATTAGATGTGTCTAATGCACAGCTAAAACTAGAACCCACATTTAGAATACACAGGCCCATTTTATAAGTGCAATAAACCACTCCGGGGATGTGATAGTTTTAATGCATGGCTAGATTGATGCACTTGCCTGTGGCCTCGTGCCTCACTACGTCCTCCTAGCCATGCATTAGAACTGTCTAATGCACACCCCATCATGTCTTATTGCTTACATGTAAAATAGTCCATCCACAGATGTTTTTCACCTGTCAGTCATCTGTCTTTCTTCACATTCAATACATTGTGTGATCATTTACCATGGAATAGAAGAATTCAAAGCGCTCGATCATTCCTGTAGTAGAATGCCCCCCCCCCCACACACACACACACACACATGAAATGGTAACACAGACTACATGAATTCAAAATTCTTCAGAGCTCCACAGGAATACGCACACAGACACACAGGCCTCAAGTAGAACCAGAACCTCAATTTTATCTGTTGCCAGGTGAGGAGCAGGGAGTTCTTTGGGCAACTGGTAGGGATAGGAAGGGGATGATTTTTCATGGCCATTAAAGAAACACCAGCAATGGAGACTCTGAATAGTACTTGATTTTTTAAATTTGTGTATGTGTGTAAGGAGGGGCACTTGAGTGAAAATAATATTAAATTATTTACTTACTTTATTTAAAGCAGCAGTGCAATGCAGGGCATTAAAACATGATAATTTTTTTTTACCATATGCTGCAGTGTAGTTTGCGACCCGAATCACAATTCTGTGCTTTTTGTTTTTCTGGACAGTTGTTGAAGTATGGAAATTACATGAAATGTGTTGTTAATCTGTGCAAAATAATTTGTGGTCTGCCATCTTGTTTACTTGGAACTCAGTGTCCCATAATTCAGTCAGCATAGCAGATGTGCTCGTCTTTGCACTGTATGCCTGTTCTGATTGGCAATGTTTTACACACAGCCTATTTCAGGAAGTACTGTAGTGAGCTACTGTTGTCAATCTTTTTTTCAGTACATACAGTGTCATTTTATTTAATGTCATAACCGGCTTCCTCTTTTTCCCCACAGGGAAACAGTGGCATAATTTGCTGTTATAAAGGAGTGTTTATAAAGGCAAACATGTGCACGATTTCCCTTGTTGTGCTCATGCTCATGAAGCAGCATGACCAGTCAAGACCACTCACCACTTCCATGTCGCTGGAAACAGAACCGCTACCAGAAGAAGTCGGTGGTAAGTCCTTTTCCTTTTTTCCTTCATATACAGTGAAAACGCACAAATATCTGCTGAAAGGGGGGAAAAAACAGTTTGAAAATAGGACAAATCTCAGCACCGGATTAAAAGGAAATGGAACTGAGAATACACTGGAAATTCTTTAGTTTGTATAACTGCTTAGGCAAAAAAGGGAAACCCAGCAATTATATAAAATAAAATATGAGGTGGTGTGTTTAAACTTGAAGTTTACACACACCCTCGGGGTTAGATGCTAATATAAACCCCTCGAGCTTTGCTCTCAGGGTTTATGAGCATCTAACCCCTCAGGTCTGTGTACACTTCTCACTACACACACCACCCCATATATTATTCTATATGTTATTACCTCTGTTTTTTTTTTTTTTTTATATTTAGCCCTCTTTCTTGTCCCCCTCACGTTCCGTCACAGGTCTGCCCTGGTCACGATGCTCCGCAGTTTCCATCGCCTAATCAGCCACTTGTTCTCCCTGGTCACTCCTGGCTTTCCCTCCAGGAGGTGGGACATGGCGTTGACACTGGAATCAGCACCGTGGAATGTAACTGGTTGGGGAGATCCTTGGCCAGGCAGCTAATCGAAGCCGGGAGCAGGGCGTCATGGAGACATCTGGTGAGGAGAGTTTTTTCCTACCCCATTGGCTGTGACAGAGACATGCAATGATGCCAGCATCTGTCCTGCTTAAGCCCCTTCCCTCCTCGACCATGTGTTGGTGCTCAG
Source organism: Neoceratodus forsteri (assembly GCA_016271365.2). Lineage (NCBI taxonomy): Eukaryota > Metazoa > Chordata > Ceratodontiformes > Ceratodontidae > Neoceratodus > Neoceratodus forsteri. The sequence goes on along the minus strand of CM057449.1, from coordinate 573,407,953 downwards.
AGCAATACACCCAGCTTCTGCTAGGTGTCACTCTCGCACCGACCACAGAGACCCCCCAACCCCATGGAGAAGGAGAGCAGTCCATAGGATGCTCCATCCTACTCCCCCGACCGGCCCTCCAATGACCTGGGCTCGTTCCCGAACCCGGGTCACTGGCATTGCAAGTGGAACCCCAACCGCTGCGCCGATGGGCTGGCTACCTCTGTGAGTTTTGTTTAATGACATAGTTGTTAATTGTTCATAAACAAATTTATCTCAGCTCGCAGAAGGACGGGTGTTGTGCGGCATGCTACCATTATTCTGTTGTACTCATCTGTCTGTGGTAAGGTCCTCTGTGTTGTAACAATGTCTTATTTGCTCTGAATGTGTCACTGTTATCAATTTTAAGGTTTATCCTCATTTGTAGTGTGAAGAAATGTTTCCTTTACAGGTTTGTTCTCAGTGCTCGCTCCATGTAAGCTCCCAGAGGAATGTGAGGGATGAAGTTTTTCTATTTTTTGCAAGAAAAGTGCTCAGTGTGGAGGTCATTTTGTATCCAGTTATATGCTGACCTGTTTGGGACATATCTGATAGGCTCATAATGCTGTGTTGTCTGCAGCCTGGTAGATCATGCTTAATGCGGTTATTACTTCACAAGGGTCACAGATTTCATGATTTCCTTGTGCTCCCAGGTCGCTCCTGTAAAAAAGCTTTCAGCTTAGTGTGCTATACCTGGTTAAACAACTAAATAAAAAAAAAAATCGTTTGTCCCCACATGAAAGTCCTCACATTTCAAGTCAAGCCTAATCCTCCTTTAAAAATGGTTAGTCTTTTTATGGCTGCAGCAAGCCTTGTTTGAAAATCAAGAGCAGGTCTCCTGAGTTGTGATTTGCCGCATGCTACAGTGTCTGAAAATCTAATTAATGAGAAAAGGCAAATATTGCTGTCCTTTGTGCTGGGGGAGGGCAAGCCAAATTCAAACAGTGGCTTCCCTCATACCCATGGTTCATTTTTCTCCTCCCGCTGCACATGAATGTGTAGGTTAAGACTGGCTATGTACATGACAGCTTCTCTGAGCTCTGACTCCTGTCTTCTAGCAAGGCAATTTCTGGATGGAGCAATACTGTTTAAAATCAGGAGCATGTCTACAGATTTGAGAGTGCTGCTGAAAGTCAGATTTTTCACTTGCAGTGGGAGCTGAAAAATGAACCTTGGGTCTAAGGGCAGCCACTGTTTGAATTTGGCTTGCACTCCCCATTCACAAAGGAGAGTAATATTTTTTTTTATATACATAACTTGGAGTTTTTTGCCACAGAAGTAAGCCTGAAATTGCAATGCAGTAGATCTGATCCTGATTTTAAACAGACAGGACAGTAGACATCTACCTTTTTTAAAATAATTTGGAGTCCCAATCGCAACTCAGGATACCTGCTACTGATTTTATACAGACAGGAGCAAGCCCAATGTTTTCAGATAAATTGGAATTGCAATCGCTACTCAGGAAACCTGCTCCTGAATTCCAAACAATAATTGCTACAGCCAGAAATGGACTAGCCAGTTGACAGGTATTATTAGGCATGACTTGAAATTTGGACATTTTCATGGAGGACTACAGATTTCACAGTAAAGTAAAATACATGACCCCCGTGAAATAATTACAATCTTAATTGTGACCATTACCAAACAATCAAAAACATGTCACCACATGGCATTAGACGTGTCTAAATATTGAAAAAAAGGCACAAAACTCCAGTTATGACGGGTGCGGTTAATTCACAAAAGAAAATAATAATACAGATGGGTTACAATGGTGGGTCAAAAACATCTAAATAAATGTTTCCGTTACACTGACTTTTTTGAACCACTGCTATTTGATGACAATCTATGAGAAAGAATGAACTCTTTCACTAAGAACAGGCTATACAAAGAAAATGACAATGCAGAAAACACACTTCAGCGTTCAATAAAAGATGCTATATCACTGAACAGGAAGCCAGTAAACTACTTTTTAGCATTTCCAGAACACAATATCACTTACTCTGACTCTGAACCTGTGGTGCCACAGACATAAAGGAGACTACTAGCAAGTGCCATGTTTTACTGCCAAAGGGCTTGAAAAGATTTGACGGGAGCACGCATAAACAATAACAGTGCTAAACACTGTGAGATAAACCAGATACATCAGGGTAAGCAGCTTCTCTAGCAGTATTACCATAATGCATCTGGTTTAAAAATCTCATTCCTGGTGATTGTCTGTGAGTGTTGATGGAGAACTAAGAAGCACTACAACTGAATTCAGCAACATCTGCCAACAGAAGGTAATAAAGTATTTCATTTATTTATTTATTTATTTCATAATTCGGATTTACAACTTGTGAGTCAAAGACTCATTTACAAAGGCACCTCATCACAGAGAGGGTAGACAATTGGTGGTGGAATACAACAATGGAAACAGTTACAGGTGAGATACAATAAAAGAACACACAAAGCAATTCCAGTAATACAAAGGTGTAGAAAGGCTTCAATTAGTTACAATTAGTCTAGTATATAAATAATAAGGTACCGCTAGTTGTTCTAGGGAGCAATACCTGGGGGGGATGGGGTGGTTGCTGAGGGAGAAGGCAGTCTGGAAGGACGTTGTCTGTAAATTGGGCCAGGCAGAACTCTATGTATGGGCCAGTCAGAGACATTTACAGCTCAGAGTGTCAGTGAGGTGGTTTCGGAGGGTGATTTTGAAGGGGCCAATTTTGGGGATGTTTGTGATATGAGTGGGGAGGGAGTTGTACCAAGAGGGAGCTCTGTGGTGGAATGATCTTTGGGCGAGAGAGGTCCTGGCACTCAGGACCTGGAAGGTGGCTTTGGTTGCACTTCGGGTGGTGACCGAGTGGGAGGCCAATTTTAGGGATGCTGCAACCCCTGGGGTGGGGAGCCCAAATACTGATTTTTTTGCCAGTATACAGGTGTGGTAGTGCAGGAGCTCATCAAAGGTGAGTAAGTTCGAGGAGGAATAGAGCTGGCATGTGTGCGTTCTGCTGGGGGCACCAGTCAGGAGCCTGCTAGCCTTGTTGATTGAGGTCTGGACTTTGGTGAGGGTGGTGGGGTCAGCAGATGCATAGATAGGGAGCCCTTAGTCGACCAATGACAGGATGGAGGAGGTGATATCCAGCCAGAGACATTCTGAAGGAGGCAGTCTTTGTGGTGGTAGAGGAGTCCAATCCAGGTGTTTACAGCAGTGGACAGGGAATTAAGATGAGAGTGGAAAGAGAGAGCAAAGTTGAAGGTGATGCCCAGATAATTGTGTGCAGACATCTGTTCAAGGGGTTGTAGGATGCTGGGGAGGATGAGAAGGGGGCATTTCTGGAGTTACTATGGCGGTGGGCAAAAGCATAGATTTCGTCTTCTTGAAATTCAGAACTAGACAATGACTGAGGAACCATTTTTCAGCTTGGCTAAAGGTGAGTTGCAGAGAGTTCTGGAGGGTGATGGGGTCGGGTGGGTGGTGACGAGAACTGCATCGTTGGCATATAGGAGCATACTGCCCGAGTAATACTGTAATTCTGATTTTTAACTATTTACATGCTCAAATCCCTGTTTCGGTTTGTTACACTGCTGCTTTAATTTATTGGACTTCCAGTTTTAGGGCCTAGTTGAAGTTTTTATATATGAGTAAAGGTTGCAGCCATATTTGTGATGAAATTGCCCTGATTGGCAGGGACTTGTTTTTAGCCATTGGTTTTGTTTTCTTACTGCCATGGCTAGGGATTTCCTTGCCCATTTTGTATTTTTTATAACCACATTGCCTAATATGGTCATTTTATAAGAATGTTTTCATGCTTCAGGTGGCAGGGCTGTTTCTATGCATGCATAGCCCTGCCCCTGCTGGATAGTCTGTGTGTGTGTGTGTGTGTCTGTGTGTGTCTGTGTGTTTATGACTTGTCTCCTGACTGTCTACCATTAGCTACATTAGTGACCTGCTGATTTGAACTGGAAACTGGGGTGCCCAGTCCCCAGTGTCAGCTAAAGGAGTTTTGTTTTAAATATTCTGACATTGAGTTACCTACCCCTACCCTGGTGCTGGCTTGTCTTTCACCCTCCATTTTTGCTTGCTTCCCTCCACCCCTGCCATGCTAATCTGCCAACACCAGGATGCTGAATCCCCAGTGTTGGCGTAGTGGAAGCCCCTGACACAGCAGTCTGGGACACCAGAGTGTCCATCTCCTTTGCCCCTGAGTATCTTACTGACAATGGGGTGCCCAATCCCTAGTGTTGGTGGTACCTGAAATAAAGAAAAACATCCCTTGACATATTTTTCTTTCTTTTCAGACCTGAATGAAAGACAATGTTCCCTCATTGTCTTCATCCTGTTCGTCCCCCTCCAGTCTGACCACCTCCCCCACTCAGCACCCACCAGTCCACACCCCGCTTATCCTATTCTTACCTATGGGAGGTTCAACACTGCAATCCTCTATGGACCGGAGTCGTATCTTCACTATTCAGCACTGGACTAAGAACTGAGGAAATCAGGTAAATGTGGTTTAATATATTTCACATATTTTGAACTTTTACTCATAACATGATACTTTTTTATATTTTTCTCTCAAATGTTCAACATGATCTTTTTCAGACACCACCTCATGAACAAGGTAAGTAATATTTTTCAAATCTGTCCCAAAAGATGACTTTGCAGTTACCCCACTAAATCATCTTTCAGGTAGGATTTAAAAATGGAGCAGCTCCCCGGCCACAACCAGCTGATAATTCAAGCCCCCTACCTGCACAGGGCAACCCGCCCTCAGAGCTGCTTCTTGGCTGCCACCAGCTAATATATCTAGCTCCCTACCCATGCAGGGCAACCTACCCTCAGAGCAGCTCCCCATCTGCATCCAGCTAATAATTCAAGCCCCCTACCTGTGCAGGGTAACCCACCCTCAAAGTAGCTCCCCAGTCACCACCAGCTGATAATTCAAGCCCCCTACCTGCACAGGGCAACCCGCCCTCAGAGCTGCTTCTTGGCTGCCACCAGCTAATATATTTAGCCCCCTACCCATGCAGGGCAACCTACCCTCAGAGCAGCTCCCCATCTGCATCCAGCTAATAATTCAAGCCCCCTACCTGTGCAGGGTAACCCGCCCTCGAAGTAGCTCCCCAGCCACCACCAGCTAATAATTCAAGGTATGGAAAATCAAGGACCCGCTTGGAGACTGCACCCCTTCCTTCCCTTGCTTTTTTAAACTTGGTGCCTTTTCTGCCCTTACAGCTCTCCGACCTTCTGACTCCACTGTTGGGCTTCACAATTTAACTAAGTTATTGTTTAGGGGAGCCTCTGAATTAATTAAGATATTAATTAAGATAGTACTTCACTGAGTCACAGAATTCAATGAGATTTTTTTCTGTTTGAGACTCAGAGCTGCGTTAACTTAATCCAATTAAAGCTCTTATCTGAGAGGTGCTGATAACCACAAAAAAAGTGAAGTAAAATTTGAGACACTTGAGATTCGTAAAGAGTTTACAGGAATTTTATTAGACCTGGTTTTAAGGAGCTACAGTCTCTGTACTAAAGCATGTGTGTGAAGTGAATTTCCATTTTGTTAGAAAAAAGTCGAACTCCACTTTGTTTTAGAGCCTGCTTAAGGAACCGATAACCTTTGTTTTAAGATAACTGCTGAATTTGATATCCTGCTGGGACCTGCTTCCATTCTTCTCTGTCCCTCCCTTCTCTGTTTTCTGCTTCCTCCCGCTGTAACTTCATTTCAAGCCACCTCCCTCAGCCTCTTTTAACACTTTATCAACCCTCTTCTTCTCTTCTCAGCCCACTACCCATGCAGGACAACCCACCTTACCTTGCTTTTTGGCACCTTTTCTGCCCTTATGGCTCTCCACCCTTCTGGCTCCACTGTGGAGCTTCAGAATTTAACTAAGTTATTGTTTAGGGGAGACACTGAATTAAGATATTAATTAAGATAGTGCTTAACTGAGTCACTGAATTCAGCGAGATTTTGTCTGTTTGAGACTCGGAGCTGTGTAAACTTAATCCAATTAGAGCTCCGGTCTCAGAGGTTGTACCTTCTGCCACTTCACAGCGTCTAACCACCCATCCCCTCCCACCCGCTCCTATCTGGACACTTAACTTTATAGCCAAACTCGTGTTCTCTGATTGGATGGTTATCTAGCCACTTTTCCATTGGCTCCTTATGCAGTTTTGCCACCAGAGGGGAACTGCTCATTAACTAACTCATTAATCAAGATCAGTTGCTCCTTATTACACTAGCCCACTAGGGGCACCACAGCAAGCTGTGTCCAACTGAATAGCTTATCCTTCTAACAACAGCCACACAGGCATAACATCTCAAGCAGCTTCCACTGTGGGCCTGTTACCCTGTTTTGCTACGTAACAAAGGAAACACTGTGGACCTGCTACCTTGAGTCATTATAACAAATCTTAAGCAATACTCACCGTCAAGCATACACTCAGGCATACTATCCCCAGGCAGCTCTGTGACAAACTCCCACTATGACTGCACATCTAAACCTGCACCACACCACTGCAACCTGCAGGCACCTTAATCCTGTTGTCCAAACCCAACCATAGTATGCTTAATGCCCACGTTCATCCCCCTCTCAATCATCCTGATCATGGCCACCATAACTGGGGTGGGTGATGGAAAACCCCTGGCAGCACCTCTGTCATATCTACCCTCTACCCTAAACCCCTTCCTGCAGCCTCCTGGTACAATTATGGGATTTACGGACAACCTAAATAGTGTCCACATAATTACAGTGGTAGCCACAGACATTGCCAGCTATTTCCAGATATTTTGTGAAATTTCTGAAGAGTTTCTCTCTGCTGCCCCTACTGTTTAAATGCAAAAAGCATCAGATATTTCTGGAAATATCACAGAAATTTTGGGAAATAGCTGGCAGTGTCTGTGGCTACTACTGTAAACCACCACTCCTGCCCAACACATCACACACCCTTTCACCCATATCTATAGCCACCTTGCTTTGCGCCTGCACCCCGACAGTAAACACACAAAGGTCTATGCTAACCCATCGCAAATATACCTACAGTTCATTGGCCTATTTGAAACACTAATTTAAAAAGCTTACAATCATTCTACTCCTCCTGTCTGGGAACATACTCCCAAACCCTGGCACCCCCAGAGCTTGATAATAGCAAAGGGTCAGCTCATCTTAAAATTGCCAGAATTAACATCAGTAGCATGCTACCCAAACTCCCCCTTCTCAAGGCCTGGGTCGCATGTCATAAGCCTGACATAATCTCCCTCACAGAGACCTGGCTCTTCCCAAAGGTCCCTGATACCACAGTATCCCTTGATGACTTCACAATCTTCCAGCAGGACAGACTTGTCAATTGTGGGTGTGGGTGCCTGGTATACCTGAGCAATGACAGTAAGGGCCACATGCTTCCCTATAGTCTAGTTACACATTCTTACCTGGCAAGGGAGATACCACGATCACGCAGGTGGTTTTCCCAGGGTGATGCTTATCCATTGCACTTTGGATTTGTTGACCCCTGAGATGTCCCCAAATGCGGGATACTCAACTGCATAATTTGTGGTAGTGGGGGACTGCGTTAGCGCTATTTTTTTTTAGGGAGGCAGTATAGCACAGTGGTTTAAGGCTCTGAGCTGCAAATCTGATGACATCCAGCAGACCAGACCTGGGTTTGTATCCCACAGCTTTCACTTACATACTGTGTGACCCTGAGCAAGTCACTTAACTTCCCTGTGCTCCCAGGATGCTCCTGCAAAAAAGCTTTCATCTAAGTGTGCTACTCCTGGTTAAACAACTAAAAAAAAAACAAACAAAAAAAAAAAAAACGCTGGAGGTACAGGTGCTATCCCTTAAATTAACTATTGGCAGCCAAAAAAAGTCAGTGATGATCACCACTGTCTACATAGCTCCGGGGAGGCAAGCAGCAGGCTTAGACCAGTTTACCGACCATATCAAACAAGATCAAACAGTTCTGGGAACTGGTTGTTGTTGGAGACTTCAGTATCAACTGGCTAGCACAGAATATGTCCACCCTGCAAGATCAAATCTCTAGCATCTACCTCACTCAAATGGTGACCCAAGCCACCAGAAGAAACTACCGCACTGGCACAAGCTCCCTCATTGAATGGTTACTCACAAATTGTCCCGAGCACATTGCAGGTGTCACAGTCCTTCTGGGTTTGCTCAATGATCACTCCCCTGTGATGTGCACATGGACAAATAAAATGCTGAAGCACACCCTAAGTTCACAAATAATCATTCACTAAGAAAAGGACAGCTCAAGCATTTTAAGCAACACCTGCGTAAGACTGATTGGACTTCCCTGGATTGTGCTACTGATGTGAATCAGGCCTAGACTTCTTCTCTACTACTTTCACCAATGCCTGCAATATCTTTGCCCCCACCAAAACTAAAAAAGTTAAAGGGACCCATAGCTCTCTGGCTCCCTCACTGAACTCATGAAAAACCATGACAACCTCTGGCACAAAGCAAGGGCAACCAAGAAGCTAAATGATGGTATCAAGTGATGATAGTGATTTAAAATGAGTGACTGCAAAAACAACGACTCATTTTTAGTGCTATCATCATAAGCTACCCTGCAAGGGTAGTGATGGAACAGTGAGGAGAGTGACCTGAAGGGGAGGGATACGGAGGCGGTGGGGAGGGATAGGAAGGAGGGTTTAGGTAGGGAAGAAAGCCTGCTGCACCATAGCCAGCCCTGTGGTGTGGTGGTGAGGGATGCTGGCTATGGTGCAGTAGACACTTGGTTCAGGCTGGACCAGGGCAGAATATTTTACCGCTGCTTGCGGCTGCCATTTTTTTTTCCCAGACCGAGTTTTGCCCTCTCCTCGACATGCACCCCCCTGGAGTTGGTCATCTAAAAGCAGGGGGTGTGTGGGGCAAAGACCCCCTCAAGGAGGAGGAGGGTGCAGGGGGGAGCAGCCCCCCCGCAAAAAACACTAAGTGTTCCCAGAAGTGGGGTCACAGATAATTGTATATCACTGATATGCTTTTCGGTGATATACACACACCGTAATAAAGATCACTGTTTTGCAATTGCTATTATGACATGGAACCTAAATGACTATATCACTTACAAGGTGGCCTGAAACAAATGTGCCAAATTAATAAGGAAGGCCAAAGCCACCTATTATAAAGAACTATTGGATAAGAGCTGGGGCAACAGGAAAGACTTCTGGAACTCCATAAAAACTCTTACTGGGCATGATTCCAAAGCACCACCAGCAATGATCGTCACTGCCACTAATACTCTATATGAACCTAAAGAAATAGCAGATGCTTTCAACATAGCCTTTACTGACTTAAGCTCTATACTTCTCCCTGGCTACCTAATTACTCAACTACCTGAGAAGCTCCCTAACCAGGACTCACCCCACCCCAAAACTCTAACAAACCTTTATTTTACTTCAAGCCGATCTCTACTGCTGATATGATAAAACAGATGAAGCGGGTCCTTGGGAAAACTAGGATATGTGGGGACCAAATAGACATGAAGCTGGTAACACTCACACTTAAGGAACTAGTGTTACCCCTAAACAACATCTTCAATTTATCCCTTAGAACAGCGGTATTCCCAGACAAATGGAAGTCAGCCCTCATTATTCCAGTCTTCAAAAGTGGGACTCGAACCAACCTAGCTAATTACATGCCTATATCCATTTTAACCCCACTCTCAAAAGCCCTTGAGCAGATTGTATCTGACCTGTTAATGGAATTCCTGAATAAATACAACCTACTGTGTGCACAACAGCACGGGTTCCAAGAAAAGCACAGCACCTTGACTGCACTGATAGAGTTCACTAACTATCTTTACGAAGCACTGGACAATGGTATGGCTGTGGAGTCTATCTTCATTGACCTCACAAAAGCCTTCGATACAGTTAAGCACTAGCTCACCTCTCTAACCTCCTGTCCCTTGGTCTGTCCCATGAAACTGTACATTGGTTTGACAGTTACCTTTCCCAAAGAACACAGCACGTGGAACTACATGGAACACTCTCCAATCCTAGGGAGGTGACCGTTGGAGTCCTCCAAGGGTCCATACCCGGCCCCCTGTTATTTAGCTTGTTTATAAACACTGTACCCTCCACCTACCCAGGAAATATGCTGTTTTATGCAGATGATGCTGCACTCTCTTTTGCTGGTAAAGAACTAACCCAAATAATCATGACATTACAGGATAGCTTCCAAAAGCTGGAACAATGGTTTCTCCATAAGAGGCTCCAACTAAACTATAAGAAGACAAAAGACATGCTGATTTACAATGCCCCAAACAAAGAGAAGAACTGGCCTCCTGACCATCCTCAGCCAAAATGGGATAACATTGGAGCAAGTTAGTACCTTCAAATACTTAGAAGCATACCTGGATGACATTCTATCCTTCAGTCCACATGTAGATCATGTTATTAAAACTGCAAATGTAAAACTTGGTCTCCTATATAGACACAGGCACATTATAACCCCAGATGCCCTGTGACTAGTAATTAACAGCTCAGTACTGACCACAGTTGATTACGGGCTGGTAATTTACAGCACAGTCACTGACACTGCCCTCAAGAGGGTTAAAGATCTCTTAAACAAGGCCTGCAGGCTGGTGCTAGGGGAAGACCACCTGACCCACACATGCGGACTCTACACACATGCGGGATGGCTCCCTCTACATCTTAGGACTAAATACCAGTCTTGCTTACTAGGTATAAAGGCCCTACTCGGACTCACCCCCGAATCCAGAGTGAGAATTTTCCAACACATCCTATCCTCACATTCCACGAGAAGCGTAGCTGAGTGTGGATTCCAAGTCCCTTTTAAACATCCCTCTCTTACACATAAATCACAGTCTTACCATGAACATCTGTGGCTTAATAACCTCCCTGTCTCTCTCATCAACACTGAAAAACTGAGCACCTGCAGAAAAGTGCTTGGAACTTTTCTCTCCTTGGTAAACAGCTGTGGCTGCTGCTCCCAGCCTCCCTAGAATCCCCACCTCCAGGGGGTCCCTGTATATAGGTGCCCAGTAACTACTGTGCCTGGACCTACTTCACATTCTGATTGCACCTGACTAGGCCACTATCAGCTGCCACTGGCACTAGTCTTTTCCAACACCTGTTAACCCCACATTTAACCCTTGATAAGCTTCTATTCTTGCACCCTCCTTCCTCACCTGCTATTCAGCCTGAGCAATCTTCACCCTGGATGAAGCCCTAAACCCACCATGCCTAGATCATCCTGCCCTTTCTTACACGGACAAGGCCATCTCCAGCTGCTACTACCTCCTTGATGCATCAGTCCCCTGCGACTCTCCAGTATCTGACCAGCATATAGCCAAACTCACCATGGCTTGAAATGTAAACTACTTAGGTCTCCTCAATAAGCATTGTACCACACTTATTATTGTGCTGCTGATGTCAGCTGGTATTTATGTACCACACATGATATGAACTCTGTTTGTATTACTGTTCGCTGTCTGACTGAACTTGCCTGTGTGTTGTGCTTTTTCCAGATTGACTTGGAACCTTTGTAAATGAGCTCTCTGGCTCAAATGTGTTAATCTGAATCTTAAATAAATAAAAATGTTCACCTACCAGATTTATGTGATGGGGTCATAAGAAGGAGATGTTGAAAATTTGGGGCTAAAATATTAATATACAGCAAAGTTATAAAAGTACATTGCAATTTTTCAATGCTTGCTCACAGCTTTTGCAATGTTCTAACTTCTGAGCCCAAACTTTCAACAAAGCCATTTTTTCACACCATCTCTTGAATGTGACAGCTGTCATTTTTTCAAATCCTGGCAAAAATGTGATTTAGTACTTGTGGTGCGAAATGACACTTAGTCCAGAATTTTATGAAACCTGTCATGTCCAGAACAAGGGGTCATAGAAAGACAATGTTGACATTTTTGGTTTCAAAATGCCACAAAAAACAAAACTAAACAATGAAGTAACATTGTTTCCAGGCAGAGACATAGCCCATTGGGGACCATGTTGCCTTCCCGTGCCAGTGACCTGAGTTTGGGCACGAGCTCAGTGAACTGGCTGATTAGGCCTAGACTAGGGAGAAGGTGGTGCAGTGTGCAGCACTAACCCCAGCCAGGGAAGGAATACAGCAGTATTCTGGCACACATGTGCACCTAGTGGTGGGCTGCAGATCCTTCCCTTACAGGGAACCAAGGTTGATCTGCACTCACTTAGTGCAAATGATGAGAAGTCCCCAGTTCAGTTCATTCAGAAAGTATTTATTGTAGACGTTTTACATACAGCTCCTTCTTTGTTGTGGAATCAGTGTCTCCAATAGCTAAACACACTCCCCAGCACTTCAACCAGGGGAGTGCTCTTCCTCAGGAGTGGAGTTTGTTCAGCCTATCCACCCTTAAATAGCCACATATATGAACTCATGGGGCCACCTTTGTTCATTACAATTATTACAACTCATTGTTAGTTTTCAGTGGCTCTGGGAGGATTTGAACCTGTTGCTGTTCATTATTACCAAGCTTGTTTTTTAAAACGTTTTTGTAGTTTTCTAATTTTATATCAAAAACACTAACCAATAACTGTAATTATTGGCATAAAATTGAAATAATATATATTTTGAATTAAGTAAGAAATGAACTAGACTAGCATGACATCAATCCTTCAATGTTTCCTTTTTGCAAGTGTTATTGATATAAAATGGAGGAAGACCACACCTCAGGTTGAAGTGCTGGGAGTGCGTTTTGCTAGTGGAGATACTGATTCCATAACAAAGAAGAAGCTGCATGTAAAACTTCTACAATAAAAACTTTTTGAATGAATTGAACTGGTGACTTCTCATCATTTTCACTAAGCGAGTATGGAGCAATATTGGATTGTTTGTGTGTCTTTGGGGATAGCAACCCCCATCTCTGCATCCAGCTTCTCTTGGCAGTGCACACAGTTAGGAGAGAGCGGTCCATTTAGAAGTGAGTGTTCTATGTAGCCACCAACTGCTGCCCAAGCAGATGAAGCTTTGCATGCATTGTGGATAGAAATGCAGTGTTTCCATGAGAACAGTACTCTGAATAAACTTTTTTACCTGCACCTATAGCTTAGCTGGAAGGAAGCTCATGTAACCAGATGTACTGAAAGGACTATGTCCACCAAAGCATAGAGTATCAAGAGTGATACAGATACTGAAATAGGAGCAGAATGTTTTTGAGCACTAGAGGACCTGGCATCAAGGAAATAGAGAGCAAGAAAGAAACCTGGAGAATTAGGAGGTCGCACCTATGCAACCTCTGCAATGGATGGAACCGGAGAGTGAATGGATGATCAAGGTACTGTTTAACACTCTAGAGAAACAGAGTGTAACAGAATTGAATACAACATATAATATCATAACCCTAGAGGCATATTTGGAAAAATCATAGGCCCCTCAAGGTTTACGTTTAACCAAAATGCCATCTTGTGGATTAGAAAACTTTAAAAGATGGGCTGATTGGGAAAAAGCAGTAGCACTCTGTTCCCAAATATTTATTGAGCTAATCTTAGCTGAAGATGGAGACAGTATGAAAAAGCAAAGGAGGAAATTGAAAGCACATGCAAGGAACTTAATAAACTAATAAACAATACTGAGTTTAAAAGCCTATCAGGGTGTCTCAAGGTAAAATTGGAAACATATGAACGGGAACTAATTAGGAAAAAACAAACTAAATTGGAAAGGGATGAAAATGACTATAAACTGGGTCATATCCTGTTCTGGCTTAGAAGGTCTAGATCGTACAGTAGGGGATGCTCCAGATCAAAGAAAAGAGTTTTTTTTCAAGCAGAATGGGGAACAGACACAAGCCCCAGACCTGGGAGTATTAAATATCCTTTTTTAGACAAAGTGGAGAATTCAGGACAGAACCAGCAAACTGGGAAAAATGACAAAAAGAAAAAGGAAAAGAAAAAGTCAAAAAAAGGAAAACAAGGAGGGGCAGAAAGGGGAGGTCAAGAGCGAGAGTTCAGGAGCAACACCAAGAAGAGTTAAACATTATAAACCTATCTAATGTAACATTAACTGATACTCAAACAAAACTTCTACAAAAGGCTCTGAACTTTGCTCCCTCCAGAGATACAGACCGCTTCAAAATACAGGTTGACTTGTTTAAGTTATTCAGAAAGACAAGACTGAGAGAATATCATGGTAAAAAGAATCTTTCAGAAATGGGTTTTGATATAGAATGCTCCTCGGGGGAGGGAGGGAACAAACTGTGGATGTGGAAATGGCTACTCATGTACATGCAGAGACTGAAAAATTATAAACATAAAGTTGAAAACAATAAAATATTATAATATAAAAATTGAAAGTAATACCATATACAGTGATATCAATGAGGATTTATGGGTACTGGAAAAATTAGTACAGGAGAGCACAACTGATGCAGGGGATGAAAGTATGTGAGGGTGATGATGGGGAAGATGGGGAACTGCCTACAAGTAGTTTTTTGAATAAAGAAAGGAAAACACTTTTTAAACCACCCTCACAATTTGCCCCAAAACAAACAACCAATTAATAAGAAGTTTTGAAACAGTTGTATTAAAAGAGGTAGATAGGACCCTGAGGGAAGCAGACATTAGTAGGAGAGACAACCTGAGTGGACTACAAAGGAAAGCATTAAGAGAATTGTCCTCAATTAATGTAGTAATAAAACAAGTGGATAAAGGGGGGAATACAGTAGGCAAGGCAAGACAATGTTATTTGTTGAGCTCCCAATCCTGGAGGCTCTGGGTGCCTAGCAGGAATTGTAACAAAGCATAGTGAGAAACAACATTAATAAATAAAAAGAAAAACAATACATATATGCAAATATGACAATTTAAAATAAATTAAAAGGCTCTCAGACTGTCCTAGACAGGGACTAGAGCAAGATGGACTAGGAAATCTGGAAAAGCCAGGATGAAGAGGTGGGCCTTCAACCTCCGCTTGAACACCTCAAACGAGGGAGCATCCAGGATGGAAGATGGTAACGAATCCCACAGGGTCAGCCCAGAGATGTTGAATGCATGATCTACTGAGGTCTTGAGCCGAATCCCGGGAACGTCCAGGAGGCCCCTCAAAGAGGAGCGAAGGGAGAGAGCAGAAATCATCTGTGTCAGGAGCTCTGACAGGTAGCCAGGACCCAGTCCGTAGAGGGCCTTAAAGGTGAGAAGACCCACCTTGAGAAGGACCCCTACTTGACCGGCAGCCAGTGCAGAGCCCGCAGGACTTGGGTCAGATGACTGGATCTTGAGAGGCCCATCAGTAACCAGGCTGCCACATTCTGCACTAGCTGAAGTCTGTGAAGGGTCCCTCCCATGACCCTGAAGTATAGAGCATTACAGTAGTGAAGCCTGGAGGTCTGAAGGCATGCACTAGTATCGGCAGGTCCTCAGATGGAATGAGGGGCTTAATCCAGGCAATGTTCTGCAGATGGTAGAAACCACTATTGACAACAGATGACACCTGATCCTCAAAAGCCAATCTGTTATCAAGGATCATGCCCAGATTTCACACTCTTGGGGAAGCAGCCAATGGAGCAGAACATAGAAAAAGCTCAGAGTCAGCCCCAGGCAGAAAATCATCACATCCATGACAGGACTCGATCACCAGTACCTTCGTCTTGACTGGGTTAAGTCTCAGCCAGCTGAAGCCATCCAGACATTGATTTTAGCTAGACGGTTATTAAGCACATCGACCACTCCCGATGTTCAGGGGGCAAAGGACGAGTACAGCTGGGTATCATCTGCATAACAGTGAAACTCCACACTGTACTGTCAAATGATCTCATCCAGGGGCAGCATGTACACTGTGAACAGCATCGGTGACAAGATAGAGCCTGGTGCCACTCCACAGGACAGGGGTACTGGGGAGGAGGAGAAATTCCCCATCTCTACCCACTGCACCCTGTTTGACAGATAGGACTCGAACCACCTGAAGACAGTACCAGCGAGTCCACAAAACTCACACAGCCAATGAAGAAGCACAACGTGGTCCACAGTGTCAAATGCTGAAGAGAGATAGAGGAGAATAAGAACTGACTTGTCTCGTCTATCTCTAGCCCTGAGCAAATCATTATGCGCCCTCACTAGTGCTGTTTCTGTGCTATGTCTAGCCTGAAAACCCAAAAGAAATGGCTCATAGATGTCCAAGGACACCAGGAGATCTCGAGCTGATGTGCCACTAACTTCTCAACAACTTTGCCCAAAAAGGGCAGGTTGGAGATAGGATGGTAATTTACCAGGATGTCAGAGCTGAGGGAAAGTTTCTTAAGGAACGGCCACACCAGCGCTTCTTTCAAAGCTGCATGGAAGACCCCCTCCGCCATCAAGCACCTGACAATCCTGGTGAACACTGGGCCAACAGCCTCGATACTTCCCATTAAGAAACATGTCGGGGCCGGGTCCAGTTCACAAGAAGTGTGCTTCAGTTCTAAGATCACCTTAGTCACTTCAGACACCTCCACTGTCCTAAACTCCTCCCAGACAGGTGGAGTGCCTCCAAGACCTCCAGTCTGGCCACTGTGAGGCAAATGCCACCCTAGCAGGATCCCCGACAGGATGGCCGATACTCTGTCAGAGTAAAACAGAGCAAACTCCTCACACAAGGTGGATGACAATGCTTTTTTTGGCTGCAGGCAGGCAGGGTGAAGAAGCCTGGCTACAGTCCAAAATAGCTGAGATGGTCTGTTTTTCCCTGCAGCAAATTCCCTGGACAGGAATTCAGTCTTCTTATGGGAAATTGCCCCCTGGCACTCCACATGGTGAGCACGTAGGGACACCCTATCAGCCTCCAGCTGGGTCCTCCACCAGCAATGCTCCAGCCTCCTACCCTTGATCTTCATTGCCTTGAGGTCCCCATAAAACCAAGGGGACCTCAAGTGAGAAGATCTGTATCATGTAAATATGGATAAATATGGAACTACTTGATCAATTAAGAGACCAAGATGCTAAATGGAAGAGGTTTAGGGTGTCTAGGGATAGTCATGAAGACATAGCTTATAAAACAGCAAGGAATCAATGAAAAAGGCTGATTAGAAAACTTAAGAGGGACTATTACCTTGTAAAGCAAAAGCAATTTTAAAGTCAAGCTGCGTCAGCTATGTGGGACATTCTTAATGAATTAATGGGCAAAAAAATGCTCAACTAGGATCCAGTGTTTAAAATCTAGTGATGGGGAGTTAGTTAAGAATCAGGAAATAGCACAAGAATTTAATATGTTTTTTACAGATGTAAAAAGTACCCCAGTAAAAAATAATAACAAGTTGTTAGGTAGTAACTTGGTGGTTAATTAACCAAGGTTTTATTTTAGATACTTGTCATCAGAAGAAGTTTGTAAATAGATCACAAAACTAAACCAACGCCCTTCAGTGGGGGTGGATGAGGTTGATTTTTGGCTTATGAGGATCACTGTAGACATTTTGTGTTATCCATTATCTATTATTTTTAATCTTTCATTATGTTCCTCCAAGTTCCCCAAAAAATGGAAAGAGGCTACTGTTGTACCCATATTGATAACAGGTGACTCATCAATTATACAAAATTACAGACCAATCTCACTTTTAGCTCCATTATCAAAGGTGTTGGAGTGAATATTGTTTGACCAGATGATGGCATATATCACTGGCCTTGGTGTCCTGACACCGGCCCAGCATGGATTTCTTCCAGGGCACAGTACGGCAACGGCCTTGGTGGGGTTCATTGGTGCAGTTCATTCAGCACTTGATAAAGGCCATGTTGTTGCAGTGCTCTATGTGGACCTCACCAAGGCCTTCGACCAGGTAAATCATGAGTTGCTGAAAGTGGAGCTTCACCATCTGAGAATGTCTCAGGATGTCATTGATTGGTGTGGTAATTATTTATCAGAATGGATACAGTGCACCAGGGTCAATGGTAGCCTCTCTCCCCACCAGCTTCCATCACTATGGGTATTACCCAGGGCTCAGTTTTGGGTACCTTCTCTTTAGTTAATTTTTGAATTCACTTCCTACAGTTTTTAATCATTCTCAGATTTTTTTATATGCAGACAATGCAGTGGTCCTCATGAGCGGCCCTAAATTTGAACAGTTACAGCATGATTTAGCTGTTGAATTTTTGTCCTTGCAAGAGTGGTTTAGTGATCACAAGTTAGTATTAAATGGAAAGAAGACAAAGTCCATGGTATTTTATGGCCATCGGAAGAGATTAGACAAAAAAAAAATTGAATTATCTTTATATACTGGGAAAGGGGAGAGGATAGAACAAGTTGAACATTTTAAATACTTAGGCCTGACAGTAGATTCTAAAATGAGTTACGAAACACACATTGTCAACCTTGTGAAAACAATACATCAAAGGTTAGGAGCTTTATATCGGGTGAATGCATTGTTAACACCAGCCACTAGGATATTGTTAGCCCAAAGTTTTCTACTGTCAGCCATGGATTATGGTTTGACCTTCTACCATTCTGCGTCTGACAGTTTACTAGGAAAAGTTAGTGTTACTTAACCAAGTCGCTAGGTTTGTCACTCAGTTACTGTTAAAAACCCACCATTGTCTGCTGCTTAAAACAGCAATGATATTAACCCTTAAACAAAGAGATGACTTTACTGTAAGTATATTAGCAAAAAAAAAAATTGTTATGGGGAAAGCACCTGGATCATTTTATCAATTCTTTCAAAAATATGTTTATCCATTTGACACCAGAAAGTCAGGTATTTCATATTTTCATGTACCAAAG
The DNA here is from genome assembly GCA_016271365.2 of Neoceratodus forsteri. NCBI lineage: Eukaryota > Metazoa > Chordata > Ceratodontiformes > Ceratodontidae > Neoceratodus > Neoceratodus forsteri. The sequence continues at coordinate 573,389,245 of CM057449.1, read as the reverse complement.
ATGAAAACTGCTTTGGGGCAGAGGTCCTTACTTTATCAGTTACCAAAATGTTTTAATTCCATTATGAGTCAGTTTGATTGTCTGAGAATGTCCATCCTTGGGTTTAAAAATAGTCTAAGGAAACTGCTGAATAAGAATGAAGTATATGAATGCTTTAGGTAGATTATCTATTATTATTTTATGTTCTGAGCCTACCCATGTGACATTATTTTTACATGTATTGTACTACTGTCTTTTTTCTATATATTTGTATACTTTGATTGTATTTTAATATTGTGATGTAATCTGTACTTTGCTGTTAGCCCTCTGGTCAACCATAAATGGGTTGTTTGGCTCATGGACTAACCAGAATAAATAAACAAATCAAATCAAATCATGTAAGAACTGGTGAGAGAACATCCAGAGCTTCAGTTGCCACCTCCTCTCTGGAACCCATTACACATGTCGTGTCAACCCAAGAAAGGTCAGCAAATGCCACCAGTCCCTCAGGGCATATGCCCCTTAAAGGGTGAGGGAGGGACTACTGGGGAAGGCCAGAGATGTGAACTCTATGGTACATTGATCAGGCCAAGCAACTTGATCAATCTTGAGGTTATCAACCTCAAGATCCAGCTGGAACACCAGATCGAGTGTGTGGTCATGCCAGTGGGTCGCAGAAGCAACCACTTGTGACAGGCCCAGTGAATGCATCAACTGAAGGAGGTCATAACTAAAACTTGAGGATTCATCATTGATCCAGCCATTGGAGTTCCCCAGGATTAAACACCTGGGGGACTCTAGCACCTGGTCAACAATGAAGTCCACCACCTCCTGCAGGAAGTCTCCCACCTGCCCCAGGAGGGTTCTAAATGAGAAGAATACTGCAACCTGCACCTGTGCCCCCATGCACAGCAATGCGCTCAAAAGATCGGGTGTCACCAACTAGGTGCACCATGAAGCCCAGGCTGGCTCAAAAAACAATGGCCACACCCCCTTCCCTGCAATCCTTCCCCAGGCAATGCACTACAGAGTACACAGTAGGGATGATGGCAGTAAGAACTGGGCCGGCATCATCACCAAGCCAGGTCTCAATTATGCAAGCCAGGTCGACAGCAGAAATCAATTCCTCAAAAATGGTGGTCTTGTTCCTCATCTACCTGGCATTGCAAAGCACTGCCAAAGATGAGAAGACATGGCTAGACTGACAGTAGTCATGGACTCTGAAGATTATGCTAAAATTACATTGGAATTATTAAGTGATAGTGAAAAATACAGAAAATTAACAAAAAAAAACAAAGATGATTTCAAAAGGGAGTTATTACATTTACTAGAATGAGGAAAAAACATGGGATACATAACAGAGAATGAACTGAAATTCTTATGGAATGATACCCCAACTACACTCACCCTCTACACACTGCCAAAGGTCCACAAAAGGCTTCAAAAACCCCTTGGGCATTTCATAGTACTGGGTATATGATCCCTGGTGGACAATCTCAATCAGTTCATAAGCTTTCTTTTAAAGAATTGACTGATTGAAGTAACCTCATACCTGAGAGATACTATGGGTGTCATTGACAAGTATCAGGACTTTAAATGAGACAAAAAACTACACATGGCTCTGCTTAGAGCTATCCCATTCTGTGAATTGGTCTGACTTATACTTAGGAAATTCAGTGTCCACTGCCAACGACATTTTCCAAGGCATTGTATTAGGCGCTATTAACAGGCACGCAGCCCTTGTGAAAACTCATGTTAGGAATAAGCCCTGCTGGTGGTTCACCACCTAGCTGAAGGAAGCTATGCGCAACAGAGATATGCTGTGGAAAAAAGCTCATAAATCCAAACTTTCGAATGACTGGAACCTCTTCAGGAGGGCAAGGAACCTCTGTACCAAAATGATTAGAGAAGCAAAGGCGCCAGGTTTTACCGCACTCAATTCAATCTATCAGCTAAATGCCCCTCAAAATTCTGGAAATTAATTAAAGATATTGAAGGCCATGCCTCCGGTTCCACATTGCCATCTAAAATATTGACTGGTACCAATATACTCACCGACAAACCGTTAATTCTTGATGCCTTCAACAATCACTTTGCCAACGCAGGGCTCGCCTTCGACACTTCCCCAGCCAGTACGCCCCATTCACAGTTGGGGTTCAATAACCAAGGTATCTCGTTCCCAAATGCATCCTTCACATTTCAACCCATAACCCTGAAGGAAGTTGAGGGCCTTCTGCTCCAGTTGGATGTTAGGAAAAGTGCTGGAGCTGACCTCATCGAGCCTTACCTCCTAAGGTTAGGCTATCATGCCCTCGCAGTGCCTATCACACACTTGTTCAATTTATCCCTCTCACAGGGTGAAATTCCCGCCACCTGGAAAATGGCACATGTTATCCCCCTGTTTAAATCGGGAGATCCCGGTAACCTGAACAATTATAGGCCAATCTCCATCCTACCAACTCTGTCTATGTTATTGGAAAAAATCATGAACACCCAGCCCAGAAACTACCTGGAATCAGCAAACTTGCTCAATCCACTACAGTCAGGCTTTAGGCGAAACATAGCACAATCTTGGCCCTGGCTAAGGTTACAAATGACTGGCAGTGTGAGTTGGACAGCAAGAACTTTGTCTGTGCAGTGTTCTTGGACCTAAGCAAGGCCTTCGATACTGTTGATCACTACCTGCTCCTCACGGCCCTCCAGCATATTGAGTTGGATTCTTTATCTACAACTTGGTTAGAGAACTACCTCACAGGCCGTTATCAGCAGGCAAAAGCTTAAGGTGAAATTTCACCTCTAAAACCTCTCCTGAGGGGTGTACTGCAAGGTTCCAGCCTGGGACCATTGCTATTCACTATCTACATAAACAGGATAGACGCCTCCATAAAGAAAGCCCAAATACATCTCTTTGCGGATGACACTGTGCTCTATGCTAGTGGTCCCTCTCCAGACATGGCATGTACAGCTCTCCAGAACGATTTTAACTTGCTGCAGCACCAGCTCCTAAACCAAAAATTGCTTTTGAATGCTAAGAAAACTAAAGCTATGTTCTTCTCATCCTTTTCCAACCTTCCTAATCCAGCCTTGGTGGGGACTCTCCCCTCGATATCCACAGCCCTGGGTGAACAGTTGGAGTATGTAAATCAATTCAAATACTTGGGTGTATGGCTTGACAACAGACTCTCCTTCATAGTACATATAGAAGAACTGACAAAGAAGCTTCATCAAAGGCTTGGCCTTATCTTTAGGATACAAAATCTACTCCCCTCTGATGCAAAGACGAGACTAGTCCAAACTACAGTACCTTCCTACCCCTGCTAGATTATGCGGATTTCCTCTATAGCCAAGGCCCAGTCAGCACACTATCTAAGCTTGATATGCTCTATCATGGAGCCCTAAGGTTTATATCAGATCTTCCACACTTCACCCACCACTATTTGTTATATTCTGCTGTAGGTTGGTCTTGTCTTACCCTCAGATGTCATAGAAATGCTGCTATCTGGACATACAAAGCTATTGCCAACAAACTGCCTGACTACATCTCTGCCTGTTTACCACTTTGCACTCTAAGCAGATGTGCTCTGAGAAGTGCCTCCTATATTATCTTAAAGGTAACAAAGGCTAGATCCCGCTTTGACTGGGCTTCCATTAGCTATGTGCTTCCCAAGCTATGGAATAATCTGCAAAAAACCCTGAAATTAAAGCATAAAGTCAGCACCGCAGCCTTTAAAACACTTTATTTACAGCATAATACAGAATCCTGCACTTGCTACTCTTGATCAAATGACTCCCCCTCTTAGGGTGTCCCCACACCACTCGTCTTGGCCTGTTCCTGGATTCTGATCTCAGTTTCTGCATGGTCATCTCCCTCCCTCCCCTCCTTCCTTCACTTCTCTCTATCTCTTCACCCCCCATTCTGTTGACCCTGTACTCAGCCTCTGCCTGGTCCTTTCCCTTCCCCTCCATCCTTTCTTCTCTCCTCCTTATCTTTTACCCACCGCTTTGTTCCTTATATTGTACCCACTCTCCCCTTCACCCTGCCCCCCTCCTAGTTCCCCTCATTTGGTTCTTCACTTCTACACTTCTGGTTCACATTCCCCCTCCTTAGGCCTCTGACCCATGCACACTACATCTCTTCCCTACTCCTCTGCCCCTATTCCATCCTCCCACATATGCCTAAGGGCCCAGTCGATTCGCCATGGTGTTCCAGGGCACAGTCTATTTGTCTCGGTGCTCCAGAGTCTCTTTTGAGTCGCCATAGCTCTTGTCACCCCATCTTTTCACAGTTGCTGACCTTATCTGTATTACTGTTACTAGCTCAGTTTACTATCTGCAAAATATTGTGTTACTTATCCTGTATTTCCTTACAGTTTATTGTCCATGCTTGTGTTGATCAAGCCTGTGTATTGCTATTTTTGTCTAATTACCCTGTTATCTTGTATTTTTGCCCTCCCAGGTACACCTTGAAAAGGAGCTCTGCTTAATGGTGTTCGCCTGGTTAAATAAAGATTTTGATTGATTGACTGATTGATATATGTTGAGACATTATACACAAGCATATTACACAAATATGGCATTGAAGCATGTGCACAGTTTATGACAGAAAACCTCAAAAGTTCAAAATTTGAAGTAGAATTCATGTAGGCTGCTTTATAGTTTGTTTTGACCCATAATTTCTTTGAATTTGGTAGGGTGTTTAATTTGCAGCTGCAGGGGACTGCGACGGAGGTGGCAATGGCTCCCAATTAAATCAATTTCTTTCTTGGATCCTAGGTAAAAACCAACATTTTCAGAATGTAATAATCCCTTTTTAAAAAACATTAAAAGATGCAACATATTTATTGATAATATACTATGTGTATGGGAGGGATCAGAGGAACAGAATCATTTATTCATGGATTGGCTCAATACAGAGAATGGAAGGAACTTAAAGTTCACATACAGTAAAAATGAGACTGCAATAGACTATTTGGATTTAACACTATTTATTGATGATAATAATAGTCCAATCAGAGAACTACTGGAAGTCCACAGCCACAAATAATATGCTCAGAGCAGACAGCTCCCATCCCAGTGCTTTAGTAAGATCAATGCCCTATGGACAGTTCCTTAGGTTATAGGGGAACTGTACAAGGGAGGAAGACTCTGAGATACAAGCTTCTGAGATGTTTTAGAGATTTTAGAACAAAGGATACAGGAATGATAAATGAATGTCTTGCATCATCACTGGAAAGGGCAAGGAAACAGGACAGAAAGACACTACTCAAACCAAAGAAACAGGGCAGGAAAGACACACAATAAATTACAGACAATAAACAGCCAGTTCCTTTTGTTACACAGGTTAGCAACCATGCTGGGCAGATTGGGGCTATAGTAAGGAAGTTCTATTGAATCACTCGATTTTGGCTGATGAATAGGGAGGGAACCCCAGAATCACTTTCTCAAAGGCAGAGAATATCAAGGACAAACTAGTCCACAGCAGATACATATCACCAAAGATAAATACCAGGATGTGGCTACCTCCACCACCTGTAGGAATGAACAGGTGTGGAAGGTGCAATGTGTACTAATATTGTAATCAAGGGAAGACGTTGGACTTAGAGGGATATGAGTACTGTGTTAAGATAAAAAGTTTCTTGAATTGCAGCAGTACCTACGTGGTATGTGCTATTTGGTGCCCCTGTAATTTATTATATGTGGGTAGAACAGTCAGGCCTGTAAGACAACTAATACAGGAGCATGTTCGAAATACAAAAGCAGGTCTGATTAATAAACTCTTTGGTAGGCAATTTGCAGAAAGACACAACAACAGGGATGAGGGTGTAAAATTCATGGCCATAGAACAAGCTGAATGTAGTCAACAGGAGGATACAGACTGAATAAACTACTTCAAAAGGAAATCTTCTGGAATTTTACCCTTAACAGTCTGCAACCAACGGGCCTTAACACAGAGTGGGACTTGAAGCCATTTTTGAAAAAGCGTAAATGAAAGTACTAAGTGAATTTTATAGAATGATTGTATAATTTTGAATAATCATGTTCTAATGGAATGTCCTGCTTTTCTCTCTCTAGTTCTATGTGGATTATCTGACTGTGGAATGGTGGATCCCCTTAGTGAAAAAGAGTTGGAAAGTGCGAAGGGAGTGATCACTGTCTCAGCCATTTTCCCATCCAGAACTTGAAAGTGTCATTTTATAAGCCTTAATTTAGTATGAAAACAACAGTAAGAAAGAGTTTGGAAATTACCAAAGTTATGAGCTAGTGTTGGAAACTTTCAAGATACACTAATAACTTTCTTGTTTTTTAATATTTTGAGCCTACATTTTCAACATAGCCTTCTTATGACTCCACCTCATGAACCATCCCATCCAAAGGGTGATTTTGCATCACCACTATAAAATCACCTTTTGGGTCAGATTTTTTAATTTCACCTACCTTATTCATGAGGTGGGGTCTGAAAAAGGCCACATGGAAAACTTGGCAGCAAAATATTAATAAATGACCAGGTTATGAATCAAAGTTCAAAACACATTGAAATACTAATAACAGGACATACTGTACCTGTTTTTCTCAATTAAGAACATAAGAACATAAGAATTTGCTGGCAGAAGAAGACCATGCAGTCCATCTAGTCTGCCCGAGATGTCTACCCCCCCCCCATCTATTGCTCTTGTTGCAGTGACTACATTGACAGTTCCATGCCAGTTTGAATTCTCTGACAGTCTTAGCCATCACCACCTCAGGTAGCAGGCTGTTTCAAGCATTCAAGACCCTTTCTGTGAAAAAGTACTTCCTAACATTGGTTCTGAATTTACTGCCAACCAGGCGTAGGCTGTGCCTTTTTGTATGCGCAGTCCTATTTTCCTGAAAGAGGCTACCGGTATGTACTGCATTTATCCATTTAACAAATATAAATGTTTTTATCATGTCTCCTCTGTTCCTTCTCTGTGCTAGGGAGAATAGATTTAACTGGCTGAGCCTATCATCATAAGGTTCTTGGAGTAGTCCTTGCATCATCTTGGTGGCTCTCCTCCACACGTATTCCATATGGTCTATGTCCTTTTTTAGGTGTGGCCTTCTGAACTGCACACAGAACTCCAAGTTAAACCTGACCAAGGACCTATAGAATGGGATGATTGCCTCATAGTTTCTGCTAGTACTACCCCCTACCTATGCATCCAAGGATACCACTTGCCCTTAGTGTTGCTTTTTCACATTGCTTTCCTACCTTTAAATTGTCCAATATCATAACTCCTAGATCCCATTTCATCTTTGTCTTTTCCAATTGCTGTCCTTCCAGAACATAGTTATTTCCTGGATTCCTCTTACCCAAGTGCATTACCTTACACTTTTTTCTGTTGAATCTCAACTGCCAGTTCTTGGACTATTCCTCCAACTTTCTTAAGTCTGCCTTCATTCCTTGTACCCCTTCCTGTGTGTCCACCCTGTTGCAGAACTTTGTATCATCTGGGAACATGCAGACTTTCCCTTTCAGTCCCTCAGCGGTGTCACTGATGAATATGTTGAAAAGGATTCAGCCAAGCTCTTATCCCTGTGGAACCCCACTGGTTACTCTCCCCTCTGGCAACAAGGTGCCATTTGCCATTATTCTCAGAGTCCTGTCCTGTAGCCAGCTTTTCATCCAGTTGACCACTTTATGACCTATGCCTGTTTGCTCAAATTTATTTGCTAGCATTCTGTGTGGAACCGTATGAAAGGCTTTGTTAAAATCCAGATGTACTATGTCCACAGCCACACCTTGGTCCACTGCTCTTGTAACCCAGTCAAAGAATGTTATCATATTTGTTTCACATGAGCATCCTGTCATGAAGCCATGCTGCTTCGTGTCAAGTTTCCCACTTTCTTTCAGGTACTCCACTACCCTTTCTTTAAGCAATGTCTCCATTACTTTACCCACCATTGAGGTCAGGCTGACTGGGTGGTAATTTCCTGCTACCTCCCTGCTACCACTCTTGTGGAATGGAACAACTGTGTCACTTCTCTAGTTCTGTGGCACTACGCCATCTCCCAGTGACTTGTTAAATAGCTTGGCTAGTAGGGCTGCAAGTTCCTTCTGCAGTTCCTTTAGAACTCTTGGGTGTATTCCATCCGGCCTCATTGCCTTGTCCACTTTTAATTTAGACAGCTCCTCAAAGACCCTTTCTTTTGCAAAGGGGCTGGTGTCTACTCTCCTCTTGTAGAGATGTGCCTTGGCTAGTGCTTGACCATTACCTTTGTCTTTGTGGGTAAAGACCGAGTGGAAGAATTATTCAAGTAATTCTGTCTTGTCTTTGTCATTCTCCACCAGCTGTCCCTCTTTAGTTGCTAACCTGGTTAGTTCTCCCTTACTCTTTCTTTTTTCCCATATATAACAAAATAATGTTTTGTCCCTCCTCTTCACTCCCTGCACTATTCTTTCCTCCATCTGGGCCTTGGCTACCCTAATTGCTTTTCCTGCTTCCTTGAGTTTAATCCTGTATTCTTCTCTATCCTTCTTGGAGTTGGTCTCCTTGTACTTTTTGTAAGCTTTTTTCATATCTCTAATTATAGTCGACACCTCTTTGGTAAACCAGAGTGGGTTCTTTGATTTTCTGGATTTGTATATTTGTTTGCACATTGTGCCATGACTGTAGTTACAGTATTTTTCAGTTTTATCCAGGTGTCTTCTACATTCCCTGTGGCATCGATTACCAGCAGTTTTTTAATACTTTCCAACATTCTTGGGAAATTTGCTTTTCTGAAATCGAGCACCCTGAGTTTAGTGTGACAAGGGTTCTCTGTGTTGTTGATCAAGATCCAGAATGATCTGTGATCCCTGGTGTGCAGGTTGATCCCCACTTACATGTCTGTCACCTTGGCACTATTTGTCAGTTCCCAATATGGCATTGAAGGTTGAAGATGTGTCTATGATCCAGAGAGAATTACAGCATGGACCTCCAGTAGGTAAGTATAGGGTAAGGGGTGTGTGGGTTGGTGGGTGCTGAGTGGGGGTGTCAGGTGGGGGTGAGGATAGCAGCAGGCAATGAGGAACTGTTTTCTTTACTGCAGATTAAAACAAACAAAAAAGGTTGTTGTGGGATTAGTTTTGTTTGTTTAGGTAACTCTGACACTGATGGCTGGGCAGTCCAGTGTCAGATTGATATTTTGGGGCAGCGGGGATGGACATCCCAGTGTTCCAGACTACAGGGTTGGGGGTTCCAGTATGCCAACACTGGGAATTGGGCACTCTGGTGTTGGCACAGTGACATTGAGGAAGGTGGGGGTATTAACAGCAAAACAGATTGGGGATGATATGAACTAGCACTTGGAATGGGCATCCCAGTGTCAGAATAATTAAAAAATATGCATATTTACCTTACACCAGGGATTGGGCACCCCAGTGTCCAGTTCAGATCTAGGTGGCCACTTAAGTGGCTAAGGTTGATGCTTTGTTTAACAGCAACAAACCCATATACACAGCACATTCAACAAGGGTGGGGTTATGCACTGACATGTAGATCCATCCTTGCTGAAAGAACACAGCACAATTGCATGTGCAGACATGAAACCGGCTCTGCCACCTGTCTAACGATTGCATTCTTATAAAATGATCAAATCAAACAATGTAGTTGTAGAAACTCACTTATCTTTAGAACACTGTTTTTTTTTTAAACTAAGCATGCTCAGAAACTAAATTTTTTTTTAACTATTTTATAAACTACTTACATTGGGGAGACAAAAAACACAAAAGCACATGCCTTTGTCCAAACTCAATCAAACCTGCAAGTTTCAGATTTCAAATCCTCCTATTTTTTATCTTTGCTTGTGCACATGCACAACATGAACATATTGTTACTGTAGTGTAAGGGTCTGTGTCGGTGTATGCTGTTTAAGCCAACAGATGTAGAAATGTAGGAGGCTTGCCTCTCAAAAGCCAGTGCTGAGAAGGCTGAGGATGACAGTGTCCAGCTGGCTTGTGTGTGTACACATCTTGTAGTTCAAAGGATGAAGCCCCACCTGTCAAAGTGGTTTTCTTGCCATTAGCCAGCTAACAGACATCATTAGGCTTTAATGATAACCACCATGCCTAACACTGTCTGTGTGTGTGTGTGTGTGTGTGTGTGTGTATGTGTGTGTGTCCCTAATTATAGACAGGAAATAATTATCTGAAAGCAATAAGGAGCAACTTGTTGCTCAGTGCGCCCTCCTGGTGAAACATTTCAATAAATAAATAAATAAAATAAATAAACAGAAATGGGAAAAAAAACAGCATCAAGAATGCAGATATAATAGCTTCAGACATGTTAACTGCATGTCAATAATGAACAGAAAACACCAGCAATAGTTAATTTAAATTACATATTACTTATTTTCCCTTTAAAACAGCAATGCAATGAAATTGGGCAAAAATTTGACCCTAACTTTTTTCACAATAAAAGATTCTAGACATCTTCCAGTTTTATTTGGTGGTAGAATGTCCTAACTCCACCAAAATTTTAGTATTTTATAAAGGTTTTAATTTAGTTTTTCCTTTTTCCTCAAGAAAAAAGCTGGCTACCACATTTTGCATAGAAATTACATTGTGGGCCTGGCAAGGGTTAGAATAAAAAAAATAAAAGAGACCAGTGGTGTACATCATAAGTGGTATATAGACAAGTACATTTGATAAGCATGATAATGTTTTTCTTAACTGTTGTCAAAACTAGTATTGGAAAAACATTTTTTTTTTGCAGAGCTGCTTTAAATAGCATCTGATACCAGATGGATAACATTTATTTATTTATTTATTTATTTATTTTTGATTACTGGGTAGGTGTGCTAGACATAGAAAATGCCTGTTTACAGGCATGACCAGGGAGAGTACAAATCAAATACAGTCAATACAAAGGAGTAGAAGTACACAAGATACAAAATACATGATCAATTTAGAGGGAAAATAAACACACATCACAGTCAGCTTAGAACACAGGAATGTACAAAAGTCTTAGGGAGGAGTATTAAAAAACTTTGAAAATGTGGGAGTTTATTTTCACCCTGCTACTATAGACCCACTTTTTCGAACATTAGAGCATGATGCACTACAGTATCTTTATCAGTTAATATCAGGTAATGTGTTGACATCATTTGCTGAAGTCTAGACAGAGTTTGGAGTCAGACAGACAGGTTTTCATGGATATTTGCAACTAGGGAGCTATTTTTTGTCCATACCAATTGGGGCACAAAATCCAGTGGCTCAACCTGCTACTATACACTCCATTATAGACCATATAAGACCAGGTACGATGGCCCACATAACTTCCAGATTATACTCTGCCCTAATTGACACTGTCAGGGACTGTACTACTGGTATACTTTATACCCGGTAAGGGGAAATGGATACCACAATATCACAGGAGGTATGGAATAGGGCATGCAGAACCTCTGTTAAAATTACTAGTTCCCATCAATGGAGGTAATACTCCTAGAAACATTTGGTGCATTACTTCCACCCTCCTCCCCACAAGGGACACCTCCTGCTGGTGGCAATATGGAGAAACAGTGGCACACCATATGCATGTCATGTTGGCCTGCCCAATTCTGCTCCCTTTCATTCTACTGCTACAGGCAGAACTAGAGAAATCATTTGGTGGACCTCTTAATCCAACACCCAACATGTCCTTACTTTACCTTTTCCTTGGAGCCTTTACAGATTCTCATAAAAAGTACCCTGTAGGTATCCTGTTCATAGTAGTCAAAAAAGCAATCACATGACAGTGGCTGTCTCCTAACCCTATGGACGTTTTAAGCTTGCGAACAATTGTAACCCAGATTTATAGGATAGAAAAAAATTACACATTCCCTGAATGATAAAACTGAGCTAAGCTCTTCTACATGGGGCTGGTTGGCTTTTACACATAATGAGTGAGGATAGAGATTTTGTCTCATAAAAGTCTGGTCTATTTTTCTGCCTGGCACCTTGATGTCACCTGCATGACACAGAGCCTAGAATACAGCCCTACTTAATACAAATGGTGGTAAAGGGAATAGAGCCTACTCACCCCCCCATGACATTCCATCCCAGAAGAAAGGGGATAGAATGGGACTTCTGCTCAGCCCCCCCCCCCTTCAGCTGCACTGAGTCTTTTGATAATACCTGTGAAAACAAAATTGAAAAGTTATAAATCACCATAGGATAAAAGTGGCATTTTGAGGAAAGTTCTTCCCCCTGGGCTGTCTCTCATGGGAAGGAGGAATTGTCTTAAAAAGATAGCATTCTATAACTGAATGGATAATTCAGTGCATGTTGTTTTGTGGTAATACCTTTCTATTAGACTAACTGAAGAATATTTACACAAGCCTTTGAGACCTCTCAGGTCCCTTCATCAGTTGCAGGGAAAATGGGGCATGGAAAAGACAGAACTGGAGAGTTGGGCTCTGGAGTTTTGGGCTCGGGAAAGTTCAGACCTGGACAGTATGGCATGGGAAGCTTTGTTCCAAGTGAGTGTGTGGACATTTCATTACGGTTGTTGTAGCACACTCCCATAGTTTGACTCATCCCCCTTCCCCCAGGAGTTGTTATACTGAAGTCAGTGAGTGCATGCCATTGAAATGTGCTGGCAATGTAGTGTAGACTTTCTCCCCTCCAGAGTTGCATCCCCCATGAGTTAAGATTAGCAAACCCCCGACTTTATCCTCCCACTGAGTTGGGTCCCTGGAGTACAGAATAGTAAATCTTCCCCATCCCAACCCCCCAAGTTGCATCCCCCAGGACAGTAAGTTGCCTCTGCCCCTTGCGCTGTCAGTAGTTTGCGCTGCATTGGTGTCATGCGGTTGTTGCTGTTGGTATTCTGTCTGTGAAAACTAACTGTGGCATTTTTGGTTTTATGGTTTTGTGGTGGAATTCACTTAATTATTTCAGTAGGCGGGAGTAAATTTCCATGTTAGACATTGTGCTTAATTGTCCAGTTCTGTGATGTCCAGTGCCAAATTTTCTTGGGATGAAGTTTCCAGTGCCATACTTTCCAGTTCCATCTTTTCCTACACCTGGGAAAACTCACCAGCATTTCAGAGTATATACAAGAGTTTGTGGGTCCTAGACTGCTTAACAAAGGGCAGGCTGTAAACGAAGAAATTTAATACAATAAAGGTGACTACCAGGAAATAGGCCTCATGTCAATAAAAGGTGAAAGATCAGACATTGTAAATGGTGACCTACTTCGAAGTGATGCCATACAGTAACAAAAGATCATTGACTGAAAATAATTCCATTAAGTATATAGGATGTGTAATGCTGCCAGTTCAGTAAATGAAGCAGAGTCTGCATATGTGGCTCCTTTAAGTCAATTATGTCTCTACAACAGAGTTCAACAACAGAGGAAGATTCAAAAAATGCATAAAACAAACTCTAAATGGTAGGGCTCAGAGCTATAGTGGAAACTGTCAAAACTCAGTTTGGGATCTGGTAATGTGTGAGGAAACCCAAATTTCTGTTCAGCCCATGTTTATCTGTTCCAAAAAGCCTCATGGGTTTTGTTTCCCAGAGATGTCTTGTATGAGTGTCTTTGAGGTTTTCTCTCAAAACTGCCACTTTAAGATCCTTCAAAGAATGGTTGTTTTGGGAGAGCGGAGCACTTCTCCCAAAACAACTATTCTTTGAAGGATCTTAAAGTGGCATTTTTGAAAGGAAACCTCAAAGACATTCACACACGACCTCTCTGGGAAGCAAAACTCATGAGATGTTTTGGAGCAGATAAACATGGACTGAACAAAGTTTTAGTTTCCACACACATTACCAGATCCCAAACTGAGTTTTGACAGTTTCCACTGTAGCTCTGAGCCGTACCACTTAGAATTTGTTTTAAGCATTTTCTTAATCTGTCTCTGTTGTTGAATTCTGTTGTAAGGACATAATTGACTTAAAGGAGCCCCATATGCAGACACTGCTTAGTTACTGAACTGGCAACATTACACATCCTATATACTTAATGGAACTTTTTTTCAGCCACTGATCTTCTGTTATGGTATCACTTTGAGGTAGCTCACCATTTGCATGTCTGATCTCTCACCTTTTAATGACACAAGTTCTATTTCCTGGTAGTCACCTGTATTGTGTTAAATTGCTTCATTGACAGCCTGCCCTTTGATAAGCAATCTAGGACCACAAACTCTTGTATATATTCTGAAATGCTTGCTAGTTTTCCCTACACTTGATGAAGGAACCTGAATGGTCTTGAAAACTTGAGTAAACATTCTTTAGTTACTCTAATAAAAAGGTACTACCACAAAAAATGTGCACTGGATTTTCCAGAGACTAACATTGCACCACTGACCTACAACATTGAATGAATGACTATAAAACTGATTCAGGACCACACTGACTGTAATCATATGCAACTTTATTTTATATACTGTATGATGTTGCGGACACCAAAAAGTTTCTTTTCAATAAAAATTATATTTACAAAAAAACCAAAATGTAAGAGTTAGACACAATTTAGTTTATTGTTCAAGTATTTTTGAAATAATTTTTTTTTTGCATTTTTTTTTTTATTTAGTTTTTGTTGACCAGGTAAGTGCACTAGACAAAGCCTGCCTATTTTCAGGCACGACCCAGGGGAGGGGGATGCAGATGAATGCCAACTGACCTTGAACCAGATTAAGCTGTTGGTGGTATTTTTAGTGAATGAGGGAAATTTGGCCAGGACACCGGGGAAATTCCCCTACGCTGCTGGCGATCAGTGGTCAGTAGGGGAGTTTTTCGTTGCTGTTGCCAAGATGGCCACTGTGGCCAAGTTGCTGGAGGAGGAGGAGGTCGTGTTGACTGCGGACACGAAACCGGAATGGATACAGAGCTTGGAGGCTAATAGGAGACACGAAGTGGAAGCGGAGGAGAAGGAAGATTTCCAGGATGCTTTAACAACAACGGAGTTGCTGGAGAAAGTTATGCTGGCAGAAGGAGCAGGGAGTTCCTTTAATGCGGTGTGTGTGGAGGATCCCTGGGCAAGTGTTCAGCTGCTGAAAGAGTGGCGCTTTAACCGCATGCAGGTGGAGCTGCACGGGAAGGCGGAAGGGCGGTCGAGCAGGAGAGAGGTTAGGTTAACGGAGATATCGTGGAAGGCTGTGGAGTTAATGGAGGAACAACGAGTGGGGAGCGTGACAGAGAGAGTAAAAGAAAAAGTAAAGAGGCGGCAGAAAGAGGGCGTGCGGCGAGTCTAAGGCAATGGAGGCAGGAAGAATCGGAGGCGTGAGATGGTGGGAAAAACACAGAAAAGGGGCTGTGAGTACTGTAGTCACAAAGAGGGCTTCCCACCATACAGATTAACAGAGAGACTTGGTTTAGGTTTAAACCCGTTAAAACGGTGTGGTGGGAGTAGAAATAATATCTCTGTGACATATCAAACTAAAACTGGAGTACAAGATGGGGTTACTGAATTTAGCTTTAAAAAAATAGTAAAGTGGCACAGTACAAACAAAGAGAGTTACAATTGTCTAAAGAAGCCTATAATGATTGCCCAGTGAATGTTAAAGAAAAACCTGTTGCAGCATTGCAGCCTGTTGAACATGATGATAACTGGTCACCACAATCTGCTTTGTTAGCAGCAAGTTGGAAGAAATTAGGGCAGGGGATTTGGACACCAGA
This sequence comes from Neoceratodus forsteri, assembly GCA_016271365.2. Taxonomy (NCBI): domain Eukaryota; kingdom Metazoa; phylum Chordata; order Ceratodontiformes; family Ceratodontidae; genus Neoceratodus; species Neoceratodus forsteri. The sequence goes on along the minus strand of CM057449.1, from coordinate 573,373,668 downwards.
TTTGGCATGGGACAAGTCCTTGGAGTTAGATAAATCTGGGCCTGGATGGAAACCTGGAGGGGGATTGATTAAAATGAATCCAGTAGAAAGTAGAACAGAATTAGAAAATATTAAAGAAAGAGATGTGGATAATATAGTTAAACAGGGAGGAACTGCTGAATTGTCAAATCAAAGTTATGGGAATAGCAATGATGGGTCAAAGCTCAATCTGGAGAAACCCCTAATGTCCAGCTTATTTTACAGAGTAAGAGGAAGCTGCACTCGGAGGAATGCAGTTTGCATCAGATATAGGGTGGATTAAAGGAAAGACCGAATAGATACTTTGTAGGTAAAACATTAATAAAGGAGTCCTTGATGTTTTCGCCGGATGTTTTTTGCCTTCATAAACATCTCAGGAGAGGATAATTACGATGTTAGTTTTCATTCCCCTGCTTTATTGGAGCTCTTTTGGGAGAGGTATAATCAGGTAAAGTTTTCTCCATTATGGGCCCCCTTTTTAGTTATACTTCTGTCAAAGCCTTTAATTAAGTATGTGACGGTAATGTTTAGAAACGAGGGGGTTCATGTAGGAGATATTGTATTTTGGCTGTCACAGAAGTGTGAGGTTCAGAGTGATCCAGAGCCAATTCTAGATTCTGAGCAGTTTTGGACAGGAGGGTGGAAATTTAAAGTAAAATTATGACAAACAGCTGTAGGGGTTGAGCATATCCCAAACTCTTTTTTGTTGGGAAGGGACAGGGGGTATGCTTTACAGGACAGCCCAGGGCATGTTATAATGTGGTGCTAGGACACATTTATCCAGTACATGTGATCAGCCTAAGTGTGATAATTGTGGGGAAGTGGGGCATCTCACTATGTTTTGTGTAAACGCAATAAAATGTGATCTCTGTGAAGAACAGAACCATGCATTTAGGGATTGTCCATGGGCAGCACAGAACAAAACTAATTGTGGGAATTTGGATATGATTATTAAAAAAGCACAAGACACCAGAGAATCCCTGCAGGGGGTAGAAAATATCGCAAAGTCCCCTTCGGTACCACAGAGCAATGTAGAACCTCAGGTAAAAGTAGGGGCTAGTGGGGCTAATACTGCTCCACCTAAAGTGCTGGGAAAAGAATTAGTAAAGGAAGTTTCTGATCTCCTGCAGCCTGTGTTATATAGTCCCAAATGAGGAGTTAGTGGTTGCTGAGGTGCTCCTTTGCAACCTCCAGTGCCCCTAGAAGGTCAAGTAGATCTTCTAAGCCACTTTTGCCTATAGAACCAGAGGCCATCGAAACTAAAAACTCTTATGCAGCTTTATTTTGGAGATGAGATGGATATGGGGATACAGATTCACAAGTGTCAATACAAGATGCTTTAGCGCCTCTAGAGAGAGTACAAGGAAAGAAAAAAAAGAAGGAAAAAATAAACAGAAATTTAGGATTGGCTAAATGTTTTGATTATTGGTAATGGTTTTGTTATGGGCTACATTAAACACTCATATCCTCTTGAAGGCACAGAAAAGACAGGCGGTGTTTCAGTTAATTCATGATCTACAAATTTCTGTTTGTTTTCTACAAGAAACATGGATGTTCTCTAATAACCAAATTGCCGCTTTTACTAAAGAGTGGCCGTGGGGACCATCCTTTTGGTCATTTGGAGAAGATAGGGCAGATGGTATAGGGATTCTTTTCAATTCTTATAACTTTATTCTACACAAATTAATAGATTTAAGCCCGGGTAGAATACTGATTGTAGAAGGGAAGTGGTACAATAACACTTTAAGATTGATTAATATTTATAACCCCAAACAAAGTCAGGGAGGGTAATGTGTTTAAAAGAGATTCAACTTTTTTTGGTGACATGCATCCCAATCTTGTGGGGAAGGGATTTCAACTGCAGCATAGGAGGGCCAGGGAGGGGGATGGGGAATGGGAATGGAAAAAAATATATTGCACACACTGCCTAAGAGAGATTATTAAACTGCAGATTTAGTATCCTGTAATGATAACAGGACTACTGGACCAGGGTACTTTCTTTAAAGGTGGGAAATGTTTTATAATTGATTATCTGTTTATTTCTAAAAAATTCCAACAGATAGTCCTCAGATTATTCCGGTAGAATTTTCAGATCATGCTATTTTGATGGTAAAAGTAGGAGAAATAAAGGGATATAGTAGACAGCGGACTAGGTGGAAATTAAACACCTCCATCCTACATGAAAAAGTAGTTCTGAATTCAATTAGAATGATTTTACGAGCTAGATTATCTGTAATTTTTTTGTATCAGGATTTAGGGGAGTGGTGGCAGGAAACAAAGAGGATTGTATTTCATGGTTTAAAAAGGATGGGAAGAGATGTCAGAAAACTGAGTTTTTTGACTATTTAAAACTAAGGAAGCAATTACAACAAGTACTAACATGGGCAAATTCCTCTGGTGAGGATTTTTCATCACATATTGCAGAAATTAAAGCACAAATGAGGGTATTACAATACGACAGGACTAAAACTTTACAATGCGTAATTGCTAATCATATGACAAAATCTGTGTTTGGAGACCCTTTGAGCTGTGTAAATCTTTAAAAGATCACATTTCTTTAGATTTTTTAAACCAAGGGAATGGGAAAGTGTTTTCAGTGAAGGATAGAGGGGATAAAATTAAAGAACATTTTAGGGAGATGGAGCCCTATGATACTCCTACTTTAAGACAGGTTAGGCAGTTTTTGGGCCCGGCCATTGCAAATGAACTAGATCCAGAGATTTTAAAAAGTATTAAACAACCCTTTACTAATGCTGAGATTAAAGAGGTGATAAAGTCTCTGAAAGCCAATGTTTCCCCAGGTTTAGATGGACTTTCTAATCTATTTTATAAAGTGTTTCAGTCAGAAGTTGTGGATTGTTTAGGATTGGTCTTTAATTTTTTTTTAGAGAAGGCGGTGAGCCCTAGGCCTTTTCAGAGGGCTTGCAGACATATATATTTAAATCGGGAGATAAGGGGGAGATTCAGATTTGGAGACCAATAACCTTGCTGAATTCTGATTACAAAATTCTTACGACCTTGATTAATAATAGATTGAAAGCAGTATCAGAGGTGATGTTCACTCCGGTTCAGCACTGTGGTATTCCTAATAGGAGAATTCAATCTGTTCTGTGTCTTATTAGGGATATAATTGAGCAGAGGAATGACTTAGGGGAGAATGGCTATATAGTGTCGTTGGATATAGAAAAAGCTTTTGATAGAGTTAGCCCTTTTTTTATTTGCCACTCTAGAATTTTTTAAGGTACCGGAGGGGTTATTGAATTTAATCAAAGGGTTATATGCCTCTGCTCAGGTGTTCCCACTTATTAAAGGAGAATTGGGGAGAGGCTTCAAATGAAATGTGGGGTACGACAGGGTTGTCCCTTAAGCCCCCTGCTTTATAATTTTTCTTTAGAACCATTGCTTAGAGTAGTGAGCTTGGCCCCTTTGTGGCCTGGGGTGAGTATTCCTGGTATAAATTCATTTATTACCATTCAGGCATACGCGGATAATGTATGCCTTTTTTTTTCTAAAGATTCACAAATAAAGGTTTTTTTTCAGTATTTGATACATATGCAAGTTTATCTAATGCAAAGATTAATTTAAAGAAATCTAAAGGTTTATTATTGGGGATGTTTCAGCAAACCTGATTGTCTTTAATTCAATAGAAATGACTTCTGAGCCTTTGTCAACATTAGGAATACTTGTTGGGCCCCAGAACTACCCAGAGGGTAATTGGAAATTGGTTTTAGATAAAATAGAAGCTAAAGTTAACAGATGGAAAAGGTTTAAATTTACTAAGATTAAAAGAATTCAAGTTTTAAAGCAATTCATTTTGCCAAGCTTACAGTATTTAGCTGTAATATACCCCATGCCTGCTCAGTATGAGACTAGGCTTTATAGTATTTGTTTTCAGTTGCTATGGGGGAACAGATTAAACCCCGTTAAAAGAGGTTTACTTATCTGGATAGGAAACAGGAGGTTGGGGATGGTAGACCCAATTGTTTTTTGGTTTTCATTATTTTGTTCCTTCTCATTAAAAAATGGTTTAGGCCCTTCAGGAGGTCAAGAGAGTCTTTTTTTAAAAAATATAATGAAGCGTTACATAACAACTTGTTTGCATTGTGCACCTAAATTATCCCCACATCTATCTTTACCGGAATATTTTAAACCTATTGCACAGAAATTATATAAATGGAAAGTAACTAAAAATCAAATTATAAGGAGTTCATCGAGAACATTGTATAAGGAACTTATGTCTTTAAATTATTTGGCTGTGCCAAGTTTCAAAAATTGCCCTATAGAATGGAATTTGGACGTATAGGAACAATTGAATAATCCAAGGTTGCCAGTATATATGTGGGAGAGTCAATGGCTTATGATGTACGGTAGATTAAATGTTAGGGGAACAGCAAAATATAAAGCAAAGGAAGAAAGATCTTGTCCTTATTTGGAATGTTTAAATCAAGAGGAAACAATGGAACATTTCTTTCTACAGTGCTCCTTTCCGATTAAATTGTGGGAATATTTGGCAAAAGTATGGGATCTACCTTGGTTGGCTAAGTTAAATTACGATATTTTGGTGATTGGGAGTTTTCCCCCGTCTTTAAAACGATATGAGAAGGGTACTTTGCGAGTATTCTTTGCAAGTTTAAGATATTGTTTATGGCAAACAAGATGCCAATGGGTATTATACCAAAGGAGACCCACCTTAGAAGGATTTAGATGGTATGTGACTAATGTTTTGAGCAAAGTAATTTCATCAGATTTACAAATGTATAATGTGGATAAAGTGAGGATATGGTGGAAGGGGTTTTCACATATTATCAAATATAAATAGTGTATATTGAGGAAATGGTTTCTCACCTAATCCTCAGCCTTTTTATAATCAAGGTGTCAACAGTATTAGAAGGGGGTGGGAATTGGATTGCTAATTATTTATAGAATAGGTGGATAGAGAAAATGGTGTATGAATAATTGGTTTAAACAAAGGGATTTCATTTTTTCTTTATGTTTTGTATTTTGATTGTTTACTCTATTAGGAGTTCTCGTGGTACATTATGTTTTTTGGTTACAATTTAGATCAGGGAACCGTTTGGTAATTAATGTGTAGAGCCAGTTTGAGGGTGTGCTCATTGTGAGAGTTGTGTATTTCTATATGCCAATATACTGTTTATTATGCAATGTTGTTTTGATGTGGAATTGTATATATGTGATTATTACAATAAAAATTGCCCCTACTCTTTTCGATTAGTGCCATGAGATCTTTAACATCCACCTGAACTACCACCAATCCAGGCAGATGGGACCTCGGTTTAATGTCTCATCCGAAAGATGGCACCTCAGAAGGTTTGATGCACCTGCTCACCAAACATTTTGTGACCAGTGGAAAGGGATTTCAGGGGTGTGTCACTGCCAAACCCATTGTTGTTCAAAACAGCAGGGGCTCTACAGTCTACACCAATAACCACACACTGTGGTCATGATGCTACTCTCTGCTTGCTGGGTTGAAACTTCATGTACTTCAAAGAACCAAAGTTGCTCTAATCAGAGAGGGCTTTGGTCCCTTGAGTTGCATGAAGCCACATCAGCAAACAATTGATAAAGAAATAATGCATGACAGGGTGTGTGTCATTCTGGGATAACGCCACACCTAGGGGGGTTGGGCACGAGGCCACAGGCTGGGTGTGTACAATGGCCCAGGTGTGGCATTATCCCAGCAAGACACACACCCAGGAGTGCATTATTCATATTATACAGTGGTGTGTTGTTATATATATATATATATATATAAAATAAAAACATAATTTTAAAGAATGTTTTTATTAGTGTGAAAAAATATTTTTGTTTCTTAAGAGGAGATCCAAAAAAAGTGTATGTGGTCAAAACAATGGGCAATTGGTTCACATTGCTGAGACTAGACCTGTGGCATTATGCTTGGATAATGCTATGGGTCCAGCCCCAAACTGACCAATCACAGTCCAAGATTCTTTCATGCCATTGTATAATCAGCTTTCAAAACAGTTACCAGCTGCACAACAGAGGTTTGCTACAGACATCACTAGTGTGCAGCTGCTGTATCAAGCAGAGTAACAAGGAAAACTGTCATTTGATACCAGTCGCTGGTGCCCCCCATTACTCTCCCCCCACCGACCCTCTCTCTCTCAGCACCCACCTCCCCTCAATCCCCCCAAGACATAACACAAACACTGGGGATGCCCAATGCCCCAGTGTCCACCCCCAGACACCAGGAGAAAGGACTGCTATGTGACTGAACTTCTCAGCTGGGACTAAAGTAGAAGAACTTTGCATTTGGACCTTTAATTTAGGGTAAAAAAACTAACATACAAAAAAAAAAAAAAAAAGTGTGTGTTTGGGTTAACTGAACTGAATGGGTAACTGAAAAGTCATCTAGGTGTAAATCTCAGGTGACTGAAAGGACTTAACTGCTGTGAGGTTTAAATTACTTGTAGAAAGATCTGGTAAGTAGGGGGAGTGGCTTAGCTAGAAGGAAGCTACATTTAAAGACTGCCTTAGAAAGATTCTGCTAATAGCTTGGCAGAAGACACCAGGAGAAAGGACTGCTGTGTGACTGAACTTCTCTACTGGGACTATATTGCTCTCTTTCCTCCCTCCACCCCCCACCCAAAGCTAGTTCTATTTTTATAGGCACAGGATTTGACTGACAACAGGAACTTCCTGTTTAGAGGCAGGAAGTGAGTGATCACAGAACCACCAAGGACGCTCCATCCTAGAAGGGCAAGAGTAGCTCTCCGGCCCCTCTAGCTGCTGGAGGTCTGCCTCTGAACAAGTAAGTGGTCTACTGAGAAATATAGGATATTCTTGTCTCAGAACAGGACAATCAGGAGCTTAAAGGGCACACAGGCAGAAAGTAAGGAGAGAGAGAAAAAAACAGAAGAAAGAGTAAGGATTGCAAACAGTTAAGGGGCCAGAAATAAGACATGATTGGAGTGGTGCAGTGCAGTGGCTGTGGAGCAGCAGTCTTCCGGGAGATGTTCTGGAGGATGCAGTGTTGTCCCATCTGCAGGCACCTCTCTGGGCTGAGGGAGGAGGTTGCTCATCTCCAGGCTGAGTTGGCCAAGATTTGTGGGACATCCTCTTCCATCCAGGGACCACCAGTGCCACTGCCGTTGCCTCAGAGGTTGCCAAGAAAGAGGAGCGGTTGGACTACAGTGGGCTCAGGGAGGGTGAGGGTGGTGGAACAGAGGCACATCCCTCCAGTTGTACCTCTCCACAATTCCTATGCCATTCTGGCAAAGTGTGGTTCCTCTATGGAGGCACCTACAGTGGAGGCCAAGGAGGATGCTGGGAACCTCCACAAAGGAGACCCACAGGAGGGTGGCAGGGGACCCTGCAGGGGAAGGAAACAACTTCTGGTGGGGGACTCCATTGTTAGGAAGGTAGAACTGGGCAAGGAAGGGGAGAGAGAGGTAAGGTGCCTGCCTGGCACCATGGCTTGGAGGGCAGGGAGCAAATCCTCAGGATTTCCGGAGCAGCTGCACAGGGGAGGGAGCTGGATGTCATTGTCCACCTAGGGACAAATGACCTGGCTAAGAAAGGGATTAGAGAAGTGCAGGAAGAGTTTGTGGAATTGGGGAGGGGTCTTAGTCAAGTAGCACACACGGTAACCTTCTCAGAGGTGCTACCCATCTATGGCATAGGAGAGGCTAGGGTGTTCTGTACCATAGGATTCAATCAGTGGTTGAAAAACTGGTGTGGAGCTCAGGGATTTGGCTTCATTGGGGACTGGGGGTCCACCTGGAGTGATGCAAGCCTATACTGGCATGATGGGCTGCATCTGTCCGGGAGGGGAACCAGGATCCTAGGTAATAGGTTTAAATGCTTCATTGGCAAGCTTTTAAACTAGCCAAGGGAGGCACTGGAAGGAGCAGGAAAATCCTAGCCCCCAAACAATCACGGTAGTAAGTGTGGCAAACACCAACATGAAGGTGTCGATAGGAGAAGGGCAGGGGTAAATGGAGAAAGTGACAAAGGCAAGAAGGACAGGGATGGGGCAAAAGGGGGTATGGCCATCAGGAAATGGAGGGTAATCAGTACCAATGCCCGTAGTCTGGGCAACAAGCTCCCTGAGCTGGTGGCCTTAATGGAAGAGGGATGCCTGGATATCATAGCAGTCACAGAAACATGGTACACAGAGAACCATGACTGGGATGTTGACATACCAGGGTACATAACTTACAGGAGAGACAGGCAGGGGAGAACAGGGGGAGGAGTAGCTCTCTATATAAAGGAAGGGATAAAAGCAACTGAACAAAAGAGTAAACAAGGAGGAGAGGAGGCACTGTGGGTCACCTTGGAGACTGGAAAGGGCACCACAATCTGCACAGGGGTTGTGTACAGACCCCCATGTCAGGGGGAAGGAATGCACAAGGATATGATGGAAGGCATTCTTAGAATGGCAGAAAAAGGGGAGATACTGTTGATGGGAGACCTGAATATGCCGGATGTTAACTGAAGCACATTTGCTGCAGCCACATCCAAGAGCAGGGCCATTCTTGATGCCCTACAGGTGGCAGGCATTAGACAGCTAGTTTCAGAACCCACTCGTGAGGGAGCAATCTTAGACCTCGTACTCTCAAACGGGGGCAGTGAGAGGATCTGAGATCTAGAAATGGGTTGCCATCTGGGAACAAGTGACCATCAAACAGTGTGGTTCATGTTAAACTCAGCTACAGAGCCAAGCCATACAAAAGTGAGGGTACTGGACTTTAGGAGGGCTGACTTTGGCAAGATGGGAGAGTGCCTCAGAAAAGCACTAGCAAACAGGCTAGAAGGAGGTGTGGAGCAACAATGGGGAATTATCAAAACTGCCATCACAGAGGCAACAAGTCTTGTGTGAAGCAAATAAACAAATCAAAATGAAAGAAAAGCCACTATGGTTCTCAAGAGAGGTGGCTGTGAAAGTCAGGAAGAAAAGATAGCATTCGGAAGTATAAGGAAACACAGAAGGAGCAGGACAGAGAGCTGTACCAGTTAAGGCAGAAAGAAGCAGGAGGGAAGTCAGAATAGCAAAGGCCCAAACTGAGGAAAAGATAGCCAACTCAGTTAAGAAGGGGGATAAAACCTTTTATAGGTACATCAGCGAGCATAGAAAGACAAAGGGAGGGATAGTGAGGCTGAATAGAATGACGGTGGGTGGGCAGAGGGGGACAGTGAAAAAGCAGGAATACTGAATGAATATTTCAGCTCAGTATTCACAAAAGAGGAGGGGGAAGTGCCTAATCCAATTAACAGAAGCACTCTTGATAGGGGGGTCGATCCCAGTCCTTTCACAGAAGAAAGGGTTCTGCAAGAACTCCTAAAACTGGAGGTGGACAAAGCAATGGGTCCTGATGGAATTCACCGCAGAATTCTAAAAGAATTAACGAAGGAACTAGTGAAACCACTGGCTACTCTTTTTAATAAATCATGGGAGGATGGTGTGGTACCCGAGGACTGGAGGAAGGTGGATGTGATTCTCCTTCACAAAAGTGGGACCAAGACAGAGGCAGAAAACTACAGACCTGTCAGTCTGTCCTCTGTTGTAGGGAAAGTGATGGAGTCACTTCTGAAGGAAAGAATAGTTGAGTACCTAGAGGTCAGTGGAGCACAGGATCCAAGGCAGCATGGGTTCACAGCGGGAAGGTCATGTCAGATGAATCTAATAGATTTCTTTGACTGGGTGAACAAAGTAGTAGACCAGGGAGGGCTGTGGACATGGCCTACCTAGACTTTAGCAAGGCATTTGACACAGTCCCACACAAAGATTATTAGTCAAATTAACCAGCCTGGGAGTGGGTCCCAGGGTGGTAGCCTGGGTAAACATTGGATGGACAACAGGACACAGAAGGTAATTGTAAATGGAGTCCACTTGAAGAAAGGGCGTTACTAGTGGGGTACCGTAGGGTTCAGTATTGGTCCAGTCCTTTTAATGTCTTCATCAGTGACATTGCAGAGGACTGGAAGGAAAAGTATGCCTTTTGCAGATGACACAAAGATCTGCAACAGGGTTGATACACAAGGAGGCGTGGAAAGGATGAAAAGGGACTTGGCAAGGTTGGAGGAATGGTCAGACGTATGGCAGCTAGGATTCAATGCAAAAAGTGCATAATGCACCTGGAAACTAGAACCCAGGGGAAGAATACACAATGGGTGTGGAGGTAGTAACAACAACAAAACAGGAAGAGGACCTGGGGGTAATCATATCAGATGACCTTAAGGTTAGCAAGCAATGTGAGAAGGCAGTAGGGAGGGCGGGGTATACTGGGATGTTAGGGAAAGGCATCCAGCAGAAAACAGGAAGTTGTTATCCTCTGTACAGACAGTTGGTGAGACCCCATCTGGAATACTGTGTCCAGTTCTGGAGACCCCATCTCCGCAAGGACATAGACAGGATAGAGGCAGTCCAGAGGAGGGCAACTAAAATGGTGCAGGTCTGCAAGAGAAGCTGTATGAGGAGAGACTAAAGGAGCTTAATATGTATACCCTTGAGGAAAGAAGGAGAGGGGGACATGATAGAAACTTTCAAGTACTCAAGGGAATCAACAAAGTCCAAGAGGGTAGCATCTTTCAGAAAAAGAGACTTGCAAGAACAAGGGACACAATTTAAAGATAGAAGGAGGGTGGTTCAGGGCAATGGGAGGAAGTATTATTTCACAGAGAGGGTATTGGATGCATGGAACAGCCTTCCTGAGGAAGTTGTGGGGTTTAAAACTGTGGGAGAATTCAAGAATGCATGGGACAGACATAAGGCAATTCTTGTGGGGGGCAGGAAGATATAGGCTGTTGGTTAACTAGGATCTGTGGCTTATCCTGTAGGTAGGGAAATGGGCAGACTAGATGGGCCTAGCGGTCCTTATCTGCCATCAAAGTCTATGTTTCTATGTTTCTATGTTTCTATGTCTACCTTGTAGTTATTTGTTTGCTATATGTCACCTGCAACAAAGAAAATCATCTACCAATGTCTTTTGCTGGTGCCCCTGTAACTGTTCGCCCCACCAATCCTCCCTCTCAGCACCCACCACCCCACCCCCAAACATAACTCAGACACTGGGGAGGTGCTCAATCAAATACTCCAGTGTCCAACTCATAGTTTTTTATATATAGTTTATATATATATAATATATATATATATATATATATATATATATATATATATATATACACACACACACAAATATATATATATCTATATATACATACACACATATATATATATATATATATATATATATATATATATTCATGGCAAAAAATTCAGTTTAATGCAGCACTTAGGATTGTTCCACAGTGGCAAAAATGGAAATTCGATGTTAGGTTCCCACCCCTTGCACTACCACCACACCCCACCAACAGGCATGGGGTGTGTGTTGAGTCATTGTCCTAACTCTCCACCTCATCCCATGTGTAAACAAGCTGAGGTGGTGCAGTATAGGAGAATGGGGTGAGAGTAACGAGCTGTGACCCCAATGCACACCCCGATGCCTGTTGGTGGGGGCGAGGTAGGGGTGGGGTGCAAGGAATTTTCTCACTTTTGTTACTGTCGAACAACCCTAACTGATGCATTAAACTTGATTTTTTTCCCTTCTTTTTGAGAATGTGCACTATAAATAGTGAAGTAAGGGGAACGCAAATGCAAGCGCAAATGGTAATGCACATGGTGATGCAAACATTAATGGTAACACAAACGGTAATAGAAATGCAAGTGCAAATGTTACTGAAAACAGAAAACAGAAAAGCAAATGCAAGCACATACGCAAACATAAATTGTAATGCTCACGGTCACTGTAACGCAATTGGAAACACAAACGCTGATGGTAACACCAACGATGAAGCCAAAGGAAACTCAAACGCAAACAGAAATGCAAACGGAAGTGCATACGCAAATGCAAATTATAATGTACACGGTGACACAAATGTAAACAATAACACAAATGGTAATAGAAACACAAGCACAAATGGTAATGGAAACAGAAACGCAAATGCAAGCTGGTAAGAAAACACAAAGTGTAAATGTGCATGGTCATGGTAATGCAATGGGAAACGCAAATGGTAATGGTAACAGCAACGATGACGCCAAAGGAAAGACAAATGCAAATGGAAGTGCATAAGCAAATGCAAATGGTAATGCACACGGTGATGCAAAATGAAACACAAACAGAAACAGCAGTGCAAACGCAAATGGTAACAGTAACAGAAACACAACCGCAAATGAAAAGGCAAAGCTAAACACACACGGTGGCGTACACGGAAATGCTAATGCAAACGGGTATGGAAACACTAACTGTAACAGTAATGGAAGCACACACCATGTTTTTGCCCAACAGCTGCATAGAGAAACACAGTGAGTACAAACAATGTATGCATAATAATGGGCCTCGGAGCAGAAAATGAGCACTTGAAATACTAAATGGCTTATATCTCAGGAACCGTACGACATAGAAAAACACTTAAAATTTCATATGGTTTATGACTTTTCTGACTAGTTTTGTGCTTAGCCCTTAGCAGGGGACTAAGTACTTTTTCTGACGAAAAGTCCACATCTTGAAGAATTTCTGAGATATGGGCCCTGAAAGGCACAGCGGACGCCGCAGTGTTAGTCTATGGGAAAAATCGTCCATTTTTGAGTACTGTAACTTTGCATCCCTGCAATATTTTGTCAACAAACTACTAAAACATACATCTGTGGGGTGTTGGCTTTCTTTCCTCCAAATTTCAGCCCAAAAGAACAAACCGTACTTTTGTAACAGAGTGGCAAAGAATTCCTGTTATTTTGGCCATAGTGTCCAAAGTAGTGTCGCAAATCATGACACTTTCGTAAAAAAAATCATGAAAGTGTCACAAGTTCAACACTACTTCGTGATACTACTGATTACAAAAATTTGAAAAACATATTTCTGGGGTGTTTAACCCCCCAAAAAAGACATGGCTAGCATCCTCAGGGCTCAACTAGGTGAACACAAAAAGAACTGTGTCCCTAAAGGGTCCCAAATTTAAATGCCAAGCATTTCTGTGACCACTAACTGAAAATAAATGGCAGACTCATGACACTGCAGCAGTCATTTGCGACACTGTCAAACTTTTTGTTAACTTTTCCCATTGACTGTAATGGGAAACTTATTTTTTGAATAACTTTTGAACCATTTAATATTTTTTCACAAAATCTTTGAAAGGCATGTTTGAGGATCCTGGCTGCATTTTCCCTGAAGTTTTTGGACCAGTCGCACAAACCGTGTGACCTGTAGGCACAAGCAAAGAATGTGCAAAAAAGCATAAAAGTGCTACATAATGTCACTTTATAACTCCACAACTGTATATCCGACCAGTACAAAACTTGGCAGATGCCAAGATCTATGGTACCGCTCCATGCCTACAAAATTTCAGGCAAATCCATCATACAGTAGCAAAGTTATTAAGCTGCAAAATTTTACACTTTAACCTTAGATGGGGTACTCAACCCTAACAATAGTGGTACCTTGCCTCTATAACATACACACATATATACAGTACATATATATATATATAAATATATATATACACACACATAGATAGATAGATATACATACTGCGTTTTTTATATATATATGCCTGCAACAAAGCTATCTGGAATCTGAAAAACTGCTCAATCCACTACAATCAGGCTTTAAGGCACCATACAGTACAATCTCAGCCATAGCCAAGGTAACCAACGACTGGCAATGTGAGTTGGACAATAAAAACGTTGTCTGCACTGTATTTTTGGACCAAAGCAAGGTGTTTGACACTGTTGACCACAGTCTGCTACTTCTATCCCTCTGGAATATTGGTCTGGACCCCCTATCCCTAAGATGGTTTGCTAACTACCTTTCTGGCTGACTCCAGCAAGTAAAGGCAGAAGGGGAAGTTTCTCCACTAAAACCCCTGTTGAGGGGTGTACCTCAAGGTTCCATTCTAGGCCCCTTGCTCTTTGCTATCTATATCAACAACATAGATGCCTCCATTAAATAAGCACAAATACACCTCTTCGCAGACGACACAGTGCTGTACGCTAGTAGCCCCACACCTGATGCTGCCCAAAAAGTGCTTCAAAGTGATTTTAATCAGCTGCAGCTTCAACTACTAAGACAGAAGCTATTTCTTAAGGCAAAAAAGACCAAAGCAGTGTTCCTCTTGCCCTTTCTTCATGCATCAAATCCTGCCATTGCTGGGATGCTCCCACAGATCACCACTATCCTAGATGAACAGTTGGAATACGTTACAAAGTTCAAGTACTCGGTTTACTCGGTTTAGTGGACAAAGGAAGGCATAAGCCCATTGAGATTTTCCTCCACACCTTGTGGACCATTATTCCCCTCGATCTACTTAAGAAGCCATTTATCTAATTTATTTTTGTAGTTATTTATCTGGTCACAGTCCACAATATCTTGTGGCAAGGTGTTCCAGACTCTAGGTGCTCTTACTGTAAAAAATTGTTGTCTTTTATTTGTTTTAGTTCGTTTGATTTCTATTTGTTTATTGTGACATCTTGCCACTATTTTCCTAGATGTAAATGATATTCCACATAGTTCCATTAAAGTTGAAGAATGAACAATCTTGAATAACTGAAGAAGATCTCCTCTTATTCTTCTAAGACTAAGTGGATACAATCCTATTTTTTGAAGTCTGGTTTCATAATCTAACTGGGAAAGATGAGGTATAAGTTTAGTTGCCCTACACTGGATCTGTTCCATTCTTAGGATATCCATGGTCAAATAGGTACTCCAAAAGGGTGATCCATAATCAGTATATGGTCTTACATGTGATCTGTACAGAGACATAATACATTCCTCAGATTTATTAACAAATGTATTATTTATTTTACGGAGAAGCGCATTGGCCTGGTTGGACTATTTATTACAGTGGGCAGTAGAAGATAATTTATTATTTATTAATATACCCAAATCTTTTTCTACTGTTGATTCTCTAATAATGATGTTAAGAAAATAAGTTTGTTTGGGGTTATTTTTACCCATATGTAAAACTGCACACTTTGAGACATTAAAGAACATCTGGTTGTTTTTTGCCCAACATTCAATACTAGCAAGATCGTGTATTAGATTGTTTTTATTAATCTCACTGTCAACACATCCTCACAGCTTTGTGTCATCTGCAAATTTTGAAATTATATTATTGGATGATACTGTTAAGTCACTGATAAAAATACTGAAAAGTATTGGTCCCAGAACGGAACCCCGAGGAACACCACTCGACACTCTTCTCCTCTCTGAGAGTTCACCATTCACCCTAACCCTCTGAGTTCTATTTTCCAACCAATTATGAACCCATGATACAATGTCAAGTGAAAATCCTAATTTAATGTGTTTATTTATTAGAATAGAATGTGAAACTTTATCGAAAGCTTTGCTGTAATCGAGAAAGATGACATCAACTGAGATATTAGAATACAGACATTTACTGATGTGATCATAAAAAGAAAGCAGGTTGGTTGTACATGAATAACGTGATTTAAACCCATGCTGTGATTTATCTAATATATTTAAGTGCTGCATTTCACCTTCAATAAGGAATTTTATCTTTTTTTCAAGTAATTTATAAAGGGTATTGAAATGAGACTGATAGGCCTATAATTTTCTGCATTAGAATGGAGTCCTTGCTTAAAAATAGTGGTGACTGTAGCTACTTACCAGTCCGAGGGGGGCCTAGATTCCCAGAGGGATTTATTAAAAATGATGGTAAGTGGTAAGGCAATGAATTCTGCTGTTCCTATAAGAAATTTGGAAGTTATATTGTCCGGGCCAGGGCTTGTTGTTTTTTTTAGTGTACCTAAAAGTTCTTGTGTTTCCTGAATTGTAATTATGTGGCCAATTTTTTTACATAAATGAACTGGTAGTACAATCTGTGAATTCTGTTTGAAAACTGAGCAGAAGTAGTTATTAAATTCAATGGCAGTCACCGTGTCTGAGATAATAGTGGCATTACCTATGATTAATGGTCCTACACTTCTAGTGTTTCCCTTTTTTTCATTTAAATATGAATATAGACTTTTATGAGAGTCCTTCGTATGTGCAATTTTAAATTCTAAATTCCATTTGGCCATTGTAATGGATTTTTTGTGGTCCTTAACTGCCTTCCTATATTTTAATAATATATTCTCTTTTTGGTCTAACTGACAATTCTTTAGTTGTGTGAATAATTTATGTTTACATATACTTTGTTTTTTAATAGAATGGTTATACCATGTGGGGATTTTTCCCTTGTTATTATATTTTTTTCTTACCGGGACATATTCTTCCTCTAGTTCATGAATTATAAATTTGAATGTAGTCCAAGCATCTTCCATATTTAGAGGAGAAAGTATAGAGTCCCATGGTATAACCTCAAGATGCTCATTAATTTTGAGAAAGTCAGCTTTTTCATAGTTTTTTTATTATAAGTTTGTTTATAGAGGTTTTATGTACCAAAGGAATTATAAAGGAAATTTACATATGGTCACTGCTACCTATTGGGTCAGCAACACCTAGATTAATTAGGTGTGTATCCATGTTTGTTATGACTAAATCTAATATTTTTGACCCTCGAGTAGGTTCTTTAATTAATTGAATGAGTCCCAGGTCTATAACTGTTGAAATTAGCTGTGTGTCATGTTGATTAGATCCTATTAGAGTATTCCAATTAATGAATGGGAGATTAAAATCACCCAGAATAATAACTGTGCCTTTATTCGCCAACTGGGTAATTTCATTAGTTAATTGTTTGGTATAGGTGGTATTTACAGAGGGTGGGCGATAACAAGTACCAACCAAAATCTGTGGATGATCATTGGGTTGTAAATACACCCATATGCTCTCAGTTTGTGTTTTTAGAGTGGATTCAAAAGATGGAATATGATTAGTAACATACAGACTCACTCCTCCTCCCTTACTGGCTGCTCTGTTTTTAAAATAATGTTTCAATCCAGGAATTTCCATTATCCATTGCTTATCTGAATTTCCCCATGTTTCTGTAAAGGCTAATAACCCAATTTTAAGATCCTGAATTTTAGTTTCTAATTCAGCCATTTTAGAAATACTAAGGGACCGTGCATTAAACGAAATGACATTCAATTTGTCAATATATGGGAAGTAGGTATTTTGATCCAGAGATATTGCAAATGTCTGTATCTCCCCCCTAGTTATTAGTTTAAATGATTTTTCATGAATGTTGAAACCTGACACCCCAAAAGAGAACTCCCCCTTCTGCTGAGGTGAAGACCATCCCAGCAGAAAAGGGATGGGTTATCATTAAATTCCTCCTAGTGTGTAAGGCAGGTAAACTCTGCCGATAGCACCACTTGCAAAGCCATTCGTTTAGAGCTTTGATTTTATTCAAGGTTTGATTTATAGCTCTAGGGACTGAGAGTATCTCTGATATGCAAATACTGCACCCCCTCTCTTCAAGAATATTATATAGAGAGACAAAATCCTGCTTCAGTTGTTGAAGTGGTATACTATTGATGTCATTAGTCCCTGTGTGGATGATCACTAAAGGGTTGTCACCTGCCACAGAAAGGATAGATTTAATCATGGAAGTTATGTCCGAAACTCATGCCCCCCTATACTAGGTTCTCATACTAGGTATTTAGAACAGTAGAAGACTCATTGTCCATATAAACTGTTCCTCACATCAGTGGAAGCACTTTACTCGACTTTCTATTATACTGTATATTCATACATTTTTCTTTAAAACTGTGCCAATGTTTGACTTTTTACTATATCAACTGGCAATTTATTCCACAATCGTCCAGTTCTATTTATAAAAGAATAGTAAACAAATATTTGTTTTACCATTCTCAACCTAATCTGATTTACACATCTTCTTAATCCATTTGTTTTTTCTTGTAATTCTAAATTCATCTCACTTTTCAATTCTTCATCATTTATTATTTTAAATAACATCATTAAATCACCTCTTTCTCTCCTTTTCTCTAAACTCCACAGACCCGTTCATCTTAGTCTCTCCTTATACCCATATCTCCCCAAATTTCCAATCATCTTTGTATATCTTCTTTGTACTCCTTCAATTCTTTTTATTTCCATCTTCTTATATGGGTTCCACAACTATGACCCATAATCCAAGTATGGCCTAACATAAGACCTATATACTGGTACCATACATGCTAAAGATTTATTAATAAAGCTTCTTTTTATATTCCTCACCATATTATTAGCTTTCTGTATAGCCATTGTTTGATGTTTAATAAAATCTAATTTATTATCAATCACTATCCCACAGTCTTTTTCTTCATCTACTTTTTTAATTTCCTTATCATTTATTAGATATCTATTTTTCTTTCTATCTTTTTCCTAAATGCATTACTACTGATTTGTCTGTGTTAAACTTCATCCCATTTTGTTCTGCCCACCTCTCAATTTTTTTAAATCCTCATTTAGTCCTTCCTGTTGTTCTAATGTTTCTATTTGTCCTCCTAACTTAATGTCATCAGCAAATTTTGCAATTTGATTTGTTATTCCTTGATGTAAGTCACTAATGTATAGAGAAAACAAAATGGGTCCCAACACAGATCCCTGTGGGACTCCACTCTCCACTTTGATTGATTTCGACATTTCACCTATTAATCTCACAAGTTATGTTCTATTACTCAGCCAATTTTTAATCCATAATATAATTCGACTATTTAATCCCATATTTACCAATTTCTTTATCAATTTATCATGAATTACTTTGTCGAACGCTTTTTTAAAGTCCACAAATATTATGTCTATGGGGACATTGTTGTTTAAATTAATTTTGATATTTTCATAGAAACACAAATGATTAGTGCTGCACACTCTGTTCTTTTTAAATCCATGCTGCTTCTCATCCTTGAATTCCAATATTTCAAGACATTTTTCTATTTTAGTTATTAATATAATCTCAGCAAATTTTACCAATATAGCAGTTAGACTCACTGGCCTGTAATTTGTCACTTCTGCCCTTTTACCTTTCTTAAACAACGGTACCACGTAGGCTTTTTTCCAGTCATCCGGAATTTCCCCTGTCTTATATGATCTATTAAATATATACGTCAAGATTTCTGATATCCATGGTAACACTTCTTTAATATATCGAGGATGTAATAAATCCGGTCCTGCTGATTTATGTATTTTGACTGTATTTACCAATCTTTCCACTTCTTCTTTTGTAGTTTATATTTTTATATTTTGATCATTTTTCTTTATTATGATATTTTGTACATTTTTCCTTTTTCCAAAACAGACCCCAAAAAATCATTCAGTGTATTGGCCATTTCATTTATATCAGTAATATCTCTTCCACCTATATGTAATGGCCCCACTCCCTGTTTATCTATTCTTTGCCGGTTTACATATAAAAAAAACTTTTGCCATTATCTTTCTTATATACCAAATTAGACTCTATCTTTTTCCTTTCTTTTCTTATATTCTTTTTAACTAATTTTAGATATTTTTTATAACATACTATTGCCACCTCTGTTCCTAATTTCTTCATATTTTTAACTGCTTTCTTCTTTTTGTTACAAGATTTTAACACCTTATTGGTGCACCATAATGTTTTTTTTCCACTTTTATTATACACTTTTTTTTGGGACATACAGTCCTTCTAAATTTAATAATTTGTTTTTAAATAATTCCCACATTTGATTAACAGATTTATTAAGCAAATCCTTTTTCCAATTCTATATTCTCAATTCCTCTTTGATTTTATCAAAATTTGCCCTATGATAATTTTTTACCACAGTTTTACCCTTAGTACCTACTATTACCTGTTTAACATTGAAAGTCATCATTACATGGTCACTATTCCCTAACTGTTCCCTTATTTTAATGTCCCTAATAATATCTGATCTATTAGTTAATAAGATGTCTAATATAACATCTTCTCTAGTAGGTTTAATCAATTGTTCTAATCCTACCATTTGCAGTGTTGACAAAAAATTCCTGCTATTTGAATTACTTCCTTTTTGATTTCCCCAACATATGTCTGGGTAATTACAATCTCCTGCTATAACTACGTCTCCTTCCAGAGCAATCTGTATTATTTCCTCATTTATTATTCCATCCATTTCTTTTTTACTATTTGGAGGTCTATAATATCCAAATAAGATCTTTTTTCCTACACCATCAACCACATGAATCCATAAGGATTCCACCTTTTCATGTTCACTATCTTTATATAAGCTACCATTTATTCCTTCTTTTATATATATTGCTATCCCCTCTCCTCTTTTATTCCTTCTTTCTTTAGAATACAACCTATATCCTTCAATGTTCCTATTCCTTTGAACTTCAACATCCCACCATGTTTCTGTCACCATACACATATCCACATTATCAGTAAGTAATTTAAATTCTAATTCTGCCTTTTTTCCTGTGTTCAAACTTCTAGCATTTAGAAACCATTTGTTCATTCCATTTTTTGTTTTTTTACTCTATGTTCCATTCTCAATATTTTATTTTAATTTCTGTCCAATTCTAGTTTTCTACTACCTTTCCTTCTCCCCTTACTCTTTAGTTTAAATTTTGTCCAGTATTTTCTTAATATCCATTCCCAGTTTTCTACTGCCTTTCTTACTTAAATGTAGTCCATCTCTACAATAATAGGAGGGATCTTCGATATAATCTTCCCAATGTTTTATGCAACCTATGTCATTATATAATGTCCACTGTCTTAGCCAATTATTGGTTTTTCTAATTTTACGATTTCTTATGTTGGTTTCCTTTACCACTGGTAGAATCTCTGAAAAGTATATTTTGCATTTCCATCTTTCTGCTTCTTTCCAAATATCCTCAAATTCCTTTTGTATTTCTTCTAATTCTTGGGTTCTGATATTATTTACCCCTAAGTGCAATATCAGCACTGCAGATCTGTCTTTTTCTTTTACAATGTAAGCTAACATATTCTTAACATCCCTAATTTTTGCTCCTGAAAAATAACTTGTAATAATCTCTTTATTATCCTTTGATGTATATCTATCTGTAAATTTCAAAATTGAATCACCCAATATATGGATTGTTTTTTACCACATAATTCTGATTCATTTGTTCACTGTCATGGTTTCTTATATCAAAGTGCTTTTGTCTTATCGACTCATCCTGACTAATAACCACATCAACATTTCTATTATTTGAACCACTCTGTTTATTTCCATCCGGTTTTCCTTCATTTTCCTCACTACTCTCCATGTTGTAACTTATTTGTTTTTCATCTCCTTTTTGTTCATTTAAAACTATTTCATTTCTATCTTTTATTTCCATCCTTTCCTCACTTTGCATGAAACTTTCCAACTTTTCACTTCCAATATCCAAATTGTCATACTCCAATGTATTTATTATATTAACATCTGTCCCATCTTTTTCTTTGTTTCTTCCCTCATCATCCAATGCAATCAATGGTTTAAATGCATTAGAACATTCTATTGGTAACTGCATGGCTCTTCGTCACACCACTTTCTTTTTCTTTTTTGCCTTTTTTTCCACTAAACTCCAATCTCCTTCCTGATCTTTTTCTCTTCCTTTTTTCTTAGATTTTCCTTCATTCAATTCTTCACATTCTTGTTCTACCTGTATAATCTTTCTATCATTTTTTACTGCCTTATCTCTAAATACAGTTAAATTCCACTTCACTTCCTCCAATTTATATTGTAACTATCTTATTTGAATACATTGACTACAAGTATATACCAATGATTCATTTGCCACATCCGTGCTTATCATTTTACACTCCAAACATCTCAATCCTAGTGTTCCATCCATCAATTTTACTATATTTGTATCCATTCTTCTTTCCTTGTTTATATATTCCTGTTTATTTGTGATACTTAAAACAAACAACTAGTTTTCTGTCTCTATCCTCTCCTTCCTCATCTGCTGCTGTCAGATGCCGCTGGCCTCTGCCTGCATTGCCTCCACTCCACACTCAACTCCACTCGCAGGAGCCGAGTGTTTTACACTCTAGGCGTGAGACATCACCAGTTGCTATGGCAATGCTTGCAACACTAACCACCTCCCTGTGGGCTGGAACAATGTATATGAGCTGCCTTTAAAAAGGCAGCTCAGCCAACTCACACGAGAACTTAAATAGCTCTTCTGAAGCACCAAACAGTGCCTGTTCCCAGTTTTCTTCCCTCTGGAGTGGGGGGGTCAAAAATGCCTCTACACAGGTACAGCCCTTCTTTTTAGACTTAAAACAAAGTTTCTCCAAGTACCAGGCAGTCGTAACTGTCCTGGAGAAGCAGCTATGCACTAAGAATGTCTCTATAACTTGAACAAGTTCGGTTCTCTTTATCTGGATTACAAACAGCACGGTCAATGTATTTGATTGTAGAATCACCTAATACATAGACCTGTTTATTGATAGTATTACTTTTTGGAGTAATTTCCATATTATTGTTAGGAACATGTGTTACTTCAGAACTCTGTTGGGTCTTAAACTGAGTAGGTGGTAATAGAATCATATTGGCTACAAGAGTAGTGGAGTCTGGACAATTACTAACAGCTTCAATACACTGTTTGTGACTATTGCCAGTTCTATCATTTGAAAGCAATTCCAATAATTCAAAAGAGTTATGCAATGGTTTTGGGGGAAAAGTATTAGAAGACAATCCCTTTGTCTATTTAAATCTGCTTTGTGGAATAGTTGACCAAAGCATGTCTTCAGATAGTCAATGGGGTCTTAGAAATGATTCAGAGATAAATGGGGTAGAAGCACTAGTAATACTCTCCTTTATAAATGGGGTCATTGGTGTAGATGTGGGTGATTTAGTTATATTAACAACATTTGCCTGAGTAGTGATAGAGGTATTGACTTCTAGGAGAAGAGACAAATGATCTATATATTACTCCAGGGCTTCAGTTTCTGGGCCGACTACTCTTTTAGGTGTACATGGGTTAATTTCCACCTTAATTTGAAGGCGCACAATTTCATCCTGAAGTGTAGTAATTAGTAAACATCTTTCACAGGTGAAATTGGCAGTTTGCTTACCTAAAGCATACATTTTACAAGATGAACAATATTTATTAGCTTTCTTCATTGTATTCCAATAAGGTTCCAGACTTTATTACTAAATGTTACTAAACTACCTTTCTATGCAATGTAGCCTCCTGGCCCAAGTCCCGAGTTCCCGGTGGACACGGTAGACATGCGCTATAACATGCATGTCTCTGCGCGTGTCTCCACGCACGCACACCCTGCTCACTATGGTGGGTGTATTTATGTGTGAAAACCAGAAGCACTGTACTCAAGCTACTTCTGGTTTCATACTCACAATTTTGATCTAAAATAATGATTTTAGCCTTTAAAAAGGCTCTCCCTGATGTTATGAGGGTTATAATACTGGCAAGTGCACTCAAAGCAGTGCTAAGATGTTTTTTACAGGTGTTTTCTAGTCCGTTTTGGTGGAACAACTCAGCCCAGACCACCAATATCCCACAGTCCTAAGCCTTAAAACCACAATGAAGCAGGAAGAGGGATAAGACCCTTTTCCCCACACTGCCCAGTAATGTATTTAAATAACACACAAGTACAGTATATATCAACACTGAATGGTATATCAGAACCTCTCACCAGAGGTACTCTTAATTCAATTGCTGAGACTATAGTCTTTCCTTCACTGACCACATAGATGAGCTGGCTAAAAAACTCAGAAAAAGACTTGGCCTGTTCTTTAGGATCATTAATCTCCTTACAAGAGATGCCACACTGAAATTGGTCCAAACGACCTTTCTTTCCTTAATAGATTATGCAGACTTTCTTTATAGTCAGGGTCCCGCTAGTGCCTTAGCCAAACTGGACACGCTCTACCACAGAGCTTTAAGATTTATCACAGGTGTCCCATATTCTATCCATCATTGTGCCCTGTACACTGCAGTGGGATGGTCATCCCTCAGTTACAGATGACAGAGAAACTCTGCAGTTTGGACCTACAAAGCTATTTCAGATAAACTGCCCCATTATATCTCTGTCTGTCTATCATTTTGCATTCCTGGAAGTATACCCTGAGAAGTACCTCCTATATTTCCTTATATGTGTTCAAGGGCAAAGTCATGTATTGGCAGATCGGGGGGGTGGATGTGGTGGCGGTCACGGAGATGTGGGCCAACAAAAACCATGACTGGGACCTAAACGTACAGGGGTACACTATGCTTAGAAAGGATAGAAAGGAGGGCAGAGGGGGTGGAGTGGCTATGTTCATTAGAGACGACATAGAAATTGCTAGGGTAGAAGAGGCAGAGGGAAACATGGAGGCCTTATGGGTCACCTTACGATCCCCAGCAGGAGATAAGGTCAAGCTGGGTGTAGTACATAGGCCCCCCGGGATGAGTGATGTTCTAGAGGATGGTTTGCTGGACAACATCATTGCCCAGTGTGGACCAAAAGAGGAAGGAGTGGTGTTGATGGGGGACCTTAATATGCCAGGTACAAACTGGGGAACCATGTCCTCTAAGGTGGCCAAGGAGCAGAGGCTGCTAGATGGCTTCCAGGATGTGTTCTTAACACAGCATGTGATGGAGCCCACAAGGGAGGGGATGTCCTGGATGTGGTTCTGGCAGATGGGGATCTGGTAAGGACATGGTTGTACAGGACCCCTGACTGGGAGTGACCACAATACTGTCTGGTTTCAAATAAGCATGGGGGAAGGGGGGAGATCTAGGACACTGGCAGTGGACTTCAGGGTGGCAGACTTTGTGAGCATGGGAAATATTCTCAAGGATCACTTGAAGGGGATTACATCAATGACAAGTGTGGAAAGGAGATGGGAGGTCATAAAATGGGGACTTCATGAGGCAGTCAGGATCTGCGCTAAATTGAAATGTAAGGGAGCAAGGTAACATAAAAATGCTGGTGGTCCAGTGAGGTACAGGTAGCAGTCAGAGAAAAGAAGGCAGCCTACAAAAAATATAAAACAACAAGAGGGGATAGGGATAAGGAAACGTACCATCTTGCATCTAGAAAAGTCACCCGTATGGTGAGGGGAGCAAAGTCCAGTAAAGAGCAGCAGCTGGCACAGGGGATACATGGAGTGGGGAAAGAGGTTCTTCCAGTACATTGGGGAGTGGAGAAAACTAAGGGTCATCTCAGCAGATTGAGATCAGAAGGAGGGTGGTTGGAAGAGCGAGGGACAGGCAGAGGTATTTACGAGTACTTTGCCTCTGTGTTCATAGGAGGGATGGGATGACTACAAAGCAAGGCATGAAGGGGATAGGAAGCGGCAGTAAGTGGGATCAGGGGAGCAACAGAAATGGAGCAAGAGGGAGGGAGAGGTACCCCAGGGGTTTCACATCTGGAAAAGGATAAAAAGACCAGTAAGGTGGAGGGGATGGATGATGCTATCTCCGCCAAAAGGGTGTGGTTAGCCCTCAAGGCCCTAAAGAAAGCAAATCTCCTGGTCTGGATGGCATTCATCTGAGAGTACTATGGGAATTGGCGGACATACTGGCTGCACCCCTGGTGGAGCTCTTCAACAGGTCACTTAAGACAGGGAGGGTACCTAGGGATTGGCGAGAGGCACATGTGGTGCCAATCCATAAAGGGGGGTCGAGGGAAGTATCAGGTAACTATAGACCCATCAGTTTGACCTCGGTGGTGGAAAATTAATGGAGAGTATACTAAAGGAACAATTGGGGTGTACTTGGAGGAGGTGGAGGTCTGGATAGTCGGCAACATGGGTTTGTGCCAGGTAGATCATGTCAACCAGCCTTGTGAGTTCTACGAATGGGTAACATCAGAACTGGACAGGGAAAGCCTGTGGATGTATTATTCTTGACTTCAGCAATGCTTGACTCTGTCCCCACAATGGTCTGGTGGAGAAACTGATGGGGTTGGGAGTAGGCCCTTTGATGGTCAGATGGATTGAAAACTGGCTAGCTGGATGCACCCAGAGAGTAGTGGTCTGTGGGGAGCTCTAACCTAGAGAGGTTGGTAGTGGGTACTGCAGGCTGGTCCTGGGTCCGATCCTGTTTAATGCGTACATATCGGACATCAGGGAGGGTATACGGTGTGAAATGAGTCTCTTTGTGGATGACTCCAAGATGGGAGCAGTAGTTGAGGGAGAAGAGGGGAGGTTGGCCCTGCAAGGGGACCTGGACACCCTGGAAAGCTGGGCTCACACATGGAAATTAAATTTCAATATCACCAAGTGCAAGGTGCTGCATCTTGGTCAGGGAAACCCTAAACACAGGTACACCCTAGGAGGGGAGGTGCTGGAGGCCTCAATAGGGGAAAAAGACCTAGGGGTCATGGTGGATGCATGTATGAATAACTCTGAGCAGTGCAGGAGAGCGGCTAGCAAGGCAAAGAGGATGTTGGGATGCATCGTAAGGGGGATCACCTCTAGGAGCAAGGAAGTGATTCTGCTGCTGTACAATGGACTGGTTAGAGCACACCTTGAGTACTGTGTACAGTACTGGAGACCACACTTGAAGAGGCACATACAGCTCCTGGAGAGGGTACAGAGGAGGGCAACTAAGATGATACGAGGGCTAGGGGATTTGACATATGAGGACAGACTTGAGGAGCTCTGCCTGTTTTCATTGGAGGAGAGGAGAGACAGGGGGACATGATTGAGGTCTTCAAGAACCTCAAGGGAATAAATAGGGTAAACATGGAGGGGATCTTTAGACTAAAGCAGGGAGGTATCACCAGAGGGCATGGTTTGAAGTTGGAAGGTGGAAGGGTGAGTGGGGAAAGAGGAGGAGGTTTTTCACTGAGAGGGTGGTGGACCCTTGGAATGCACTGCCTGGCATGCTGGTTCAGAGATCCACAGTGGAGGGCTTCAAGAGAGGGTGGGACAGACACAGAAAGTGGATGTATCAGATGATGGCCTGTCCTGGGGGGGTGGAGATGGATGATAGGGGTTTCTGGAGCACAGGGTATGGGAGGGCCTCGGCACCCAACTAAGGATCTAAGGTTTGAGCAGACTCGATAGACCGTAAGGCCTAATCTGCTGGCAAATAGTATGTTAGTATGTTAGTATAAGCTACGTGCTAACTCAATTATGGAACAAGCTGCAAAAAACACTGAAACTAACTTACCCTATCAGCTTAACAGGATTTAAATCACTATTCCTACATCAAATTAAGGAATCTTGTGCCTGTTTCCCCTGACTTATGACCCTCAAATAAGATCCTATTGCTCTCTGAGCCACTGCTGTCTAGGGCTTGGTCACTTTGGATGATTGGCCCTTTCCTTCTCCCCCTCCTACCCCAACCCCAGTTATGACTTTGCTTTCCAGCTCAAACTCTTCTCTATGATTGAGATATCTATCCTCTATCTCCCCTCCCTCTGTGGCTGTCCCACAACATTTGCCTTCCTGCCTCTATCACCTGCCTTCTATACCCCATCCTTCTCTTGCTGCTAACTTTAACCAAAAAACCTTTGACTAATATATCCATGTGTTCTTGATTTTTACTTTGGAGCACCATATAATACTATATACTTTATCTTTGTTTATGCTGAAATTTTACTGTATAATCTGACCATTCTATATCTTACTGTCATTGTTCTATGCTGTATTTATTGTATATACTTTATTTTGTTGTATTCTGTTGCTCACTACAAATCCAGGTCCACCATGAAAATGAGCATTGCTCAATGATGTTCGCCTGGCTAAACAAAGATTTTGATTGATTGATTGAAAGATTGATTGATTGATCAAAGAAAACTGTCCATCGATGTCTCTTGCTGGTGCCCCTGTAACTGTTCTCCCCACTTGACCCTCCCTCTCAGCACCCACCACCCTACCCCCCCACCAAATATAACACTGACACTGGGGTTGTCCAATCCCCCAGCATCCACCTTGCAGTATCTATCTATCTATCTATCTATCATCTATCTATCTATCTATCTATCTATCTATATATGTATGTATATGTTCATGGCAAAAAAATCTGTTTAATACATCAGTTAGTTTGACACCCCTTGCACCCCACACCCACCCCACCCCCACCAACAGGCATCAGGGTGTGCATTGGGATAGTCGACCCTAACTATCACCGAATTTTCTGCTTTTGTCACTGTGGAACAACCCTAACTGATGCATTAAATGGATTTTGTTGCCATGAATTTCTCTTCTTTTTGAAAATGTGCACTATAAATAGTGAATGGTATGTGGACCATGCTTCCCATTTGTGCATAATAACCCTAACAGTAATGGTAATACTGACAGTAATGGTAACGGCAACAATAACGGTTATCCTAATGGGAATGTTAAGTCTAACAGTAATGGCAACGCTAACACTAATGGTAACAGTAAGAAGAATGGTAACGGAAACGCACACACAAATGGTAACAAAAATTCAAATGGTAATGGTAATGCAAATACAAGCAGAAATGGTAACACAAATGGTAATGGAAACACAAGCACAAACATGAACACAAACACAGATGGTAATGCAAATGGAAATGTAAATGCAAGCTCAAATACAATCGCAAAAGGTAAACACACAGGATGATGCAAACGAAAACGTGAATGAAAACGGTACTGGAAACTCAAACAGTATCGGTAACGCAAACACAAATGGTAACGCCAACGGTGACTCAAAAGGAAACAGCAACGCTAATGGTAATGGCAATGTAAGCACAAAAGGTAATGCACATGGTGACACAAAGGGAAATAATAGCGCAAACGTAAATGCAAACACTAATGGTAAAGCAAATGGTAAGGGAAATGCAAATGGTAGCAGTAACACAAACAGAAACACAAACACAAATGGCAATGGTAATGGCAATGGCAATGCACAAGGAAACAGTAATGCATGCGACAACAGAAACGCAAGCATAAACACAAATGCTAATGGTAACGGAGATACAAATGCAAATGGTAACACAAATGGTAACAAAAACACAAATGGTAAAGGTAATGCAAATGGAAAAATAAAGGCATCGATGACACCAAAGGAAACAGTAACACAAATGGAAATGCAAACGTAAGCAAAAACGCAAATGGTAACGCAAACACAAATGGTAATGGTAACAGTAATGAGAACCATATCGGTAACGGAAATGCACACGCAAATGGTAACACAAACAGTAAAGAAAACACAAACAGTAATGGTAACGCAAACACCCACAAGCATAAATGGTAATGCCAATGGTGACGTGAAAGGAAACAGTAATACAAATGGTAATGCAAATGCAAGTGCAAAAGCAAACAGAAATGGTAATGAAAATGGTAATGGAAATGCAAGCCGTGAACCAAACATAAATGTTAATGCAAATGGCAATGAAAATGCAGTAACAGTAACACAAACAGAAATGCAATCTCAAGCACAAATACAAACACAAATGGTAACACACATGGTGACGCAAATGGAAATGATAACGCAACTGGCAATGGAAATGCAAGCGCAAATGTAAACTCAAATGCAAATGTTAACACAAATAACAATGGAAATGCTAAAGGTAACTGTTTTGCAAATGCAAACACAAATGCAAACAGTAATGGCAATGGCAATGCACAAGGAAAAAGTAATGCAAGTGACAACGAAAACGCAAGTGCCAACGCAAATGCTAACGGTACCGGAAACGCAAATGTAAATGGTAACACAAATGGTAACAAAAATGCTAATGGTAATAGTAATGCCATCACACATGTTTTATGTGTGAAAGAGGTACATCCAGAATCACAGTGAATACAAAGAATGTTGGCATAATATTAGCCCTTGGGCAGGAAACTAAGCACTTCAAATACTAACTTGCTTATATCTCAGGAACTGTACTACGTACAAAAAATATTTAAATCTCATATTATTTACGACTTTTCAGGCTAGTTTTGTACTTAGCCAGCCAGCAGGAGAGTAAGAATTTTTGTGATTAAAAGTCTGTATCTCGAACCATTATCAATTTAGGTGACCCGAAAGGCACGGAGACGCCGTAATGTTATCCTATGGGAAAAAGTGTCAACTTCAGAGTCCCTGTAAATTTCAGCCCAAAAGACCAAACTGTTGTTTTGCAGCAGGGTGGCAAAGATTTCCTATTCCTTTGGACATGGTGTTGCAAATTACTTTCACAAATCACAACACTTTCGCAAAACAAATCATGAAAGTGTCACAATTGTGAAAGTACTTTGCAACACTACTTTTTACAAAAATTTAAAAAACATATTTTTGGGGTGTTTTACCCCAAGAAAAAGACATGGCTAGTATTCTCAGGGCTGGACTAGGTGAACACAACAAGAATTGTGTCCCTACAGGGTCCCAAATTTAAATGCCATGCATTTTTCTGACCACCAACTGAAAAATAAATGGCTGAATCACAAAAGTAAAAGGGTCATTTGCGACAGTAAAAACTGCATTTCAGACACTTTTGCATTGTTTGTAAACTTTTCCCATAAACTATAATGGGATTCAGTGTTTTTTGAATAACTTTTCAACTGTTTAATATTTTTTCACGAAATGTTTGAAAGGCACATCGGGGACCCTAGCTGCATGTTCCCTGAAGTTTTCAGACTGATCACACAAACCATGTGGGCTGTACGTGCGAGCAAAGAAACTTGTAAAAACCTGTAATTTATGTGATTTTGGTGCTCTGTAGCACCGCAACCGTACATCTGACTGTAACAATAATTGGCAGGTCCAGACATTTATGGTACCAGACCGTGCATTCCAAATTTCAGGCAAATCCATCATACGGTAGTAAAGTTATTAAGGTGCAAAATTTCAGATTTAACCTTAAATGGGGTACTCAACCCTAACTATAGTGGCACTACCGTGCCACTATAATATATGCCTGCAATAAAGAAAACCAGCCATCAATGTCTCTTGCTGGCACCCCTGTAACTGCCCCCCCAAATGTCTCTGTCAGCACCCACCCTCCAAATTAACTCTGAAACTGTGGGTGCTCAATCTCCAGGTGTCATCACCTAAAATTAGAAACTGTACCTGATTTTTTTTTAAAATTAACCCTGTAAAACAGAAAACAGTCTATTCATGTCTATTGCACAGTTAATACCCTCACCCGACCTTCCCACTCAGCATCCACCACCCCAAATCTTTACTTACCCACCAGGGATCTGACATGGTAATCTTCTCTGGACCACAGACATGTTTTCACTCTTCAAAGCCAGACCACAAACTGAAGAAATCAAGTATGTATTTCAATGGGGTTTTGAACTTTGTGGCATAACTTGGCCATTTTTGAATATTTTTTCCCCAAGTTTTCAACATGCCTTTTTTGGGACCCCACCGCATTAACAATTGCACTGACATTAGGCAAATCTTTTCCAAAAGGTGATTTTGCAGTTGCTGCAAAGACATAGACAGAGTGGAGGCTGTTCAGAGGAAAGCAACCAAAATGGTGCAGGGTTTGCACCAGAAGACATACAAGGAGAGACTAAAGCAGCTTAATATGTATACCCTTGAGGAAAGGAGGGGGGGACATGATAGAAACTTTCAAGTATCTCAAGGGAATTAACAAAGTACAAGAGGGTAGTATCTTTCAGAAGAAGAGATGTGCAAGAACAAGGGGGCACAATTTGAAGATAGAGGGGGGACAGCTCAGAGGTAATGTGAGGAAGTATTTTTTCACAGAGAGCATTGTGGATGCATGGAACAGCCTTCCTGAGGAGGTAGTGAAGTCAAAAACAGTGGGGGAATTCAAGAATGCATGGGACTGACATAAGGCAATTCTAGTGGTGGGTTGGAGGAAGGAGGCTGTTGGTTAACTAGAGTCTGCAGCCTATACATTAGTTAGGGGAAATGGGCAGAATAGGTGGGCCAAGCGGGCCTTATCTGCCATCAAATTCTATGTTTCTATCTTTACAGTCTATGTGTATGCTATTGCATGCTGCAGGCTCTGATTCAAGTAGTTGAGTATCTGGGCAGAAACAAGACCCTGACTGCAGGATGATGCTGTGACCCTGAAGGTATTAAACCACTACTATCCATGGCACCCACTCACACAATGAGGTAAGAAGTATATGGAGTAAGTCCTGGAGGTGGGATGAAGGGGCAGGGGTCAATAGCAGAATGGAGCCAATGAGGAGGAGAAAGTCCATATATTTTGCAATTTTTACCCCAAATTTTGAAGTTGCTTGTTTTAGGATTTGCTCTGTCCTGCTCCTTCTGTGTTTCCTTATACTTCCTGAATGCTACCTTTTTCTCCTTAACCTTCCCTGCCACCTCTTTTGAGAACCATAGTGTTTTTTCCTTTGTTTTGCTTTGTTGATTTGCTTCACACAAAGGCTTGTGGTGCATGCTTTCAAGGCCTGCCTCCAACTTTCAATTCTGTTGACCACTGATGTGCCACCTACCCTCCACTAGGTGGCAGCCAAGAAGCAGTGCACACTGTTCCCTCACCCAAAGAAGGAGATCCGTCAATGGATGCTAAATCCTCCTTCTTCCACCAGCTTCTGAGTGAGCTTCATCCATTTCTGAACATAGATTGCCAGTGTGGTGTAAGGTGAGGAGTCCAGCGCCTCAGCCTTCCATGCCATTGGGCCAGCAACAGGTTTACTGTAGCTGTAATATTCTTAGACAATATTGTTTGTTGCCCTGTGACAGACTGAACCTGCAATCCACTGTTTTACAGTTCTGTTTTTTCATCCTCTGTACCATTCTGCCAGAGCTGTTTTTGCAATTATTTTCCCTTTTTCTTTTTTTACTGAGGGTGGTGACATAAAAACAAGATTACTATGCTTGGACTTTCTTTGGCTGCTTGTCTACACATGACATTATAATGCCCTGTTTATGACATTATAATTATCTCCTCAGCAACAAATTAGGATATTTTAAACAGAACAGGGGAATCAACAAAGTCCAAGATGAGAGCATCTTTCAGAGAAAGAGATGTGCAAGAACAAGAGGGCACAATCTGAAGATGGGGGGGGGTGATGGCTCAGGGGCAATGTCACAAAGTCTTTTTTTCATGGGGATGGTGGTGGATGCATAAAACGGCCTTCTTGTGGAGGTCGTGGGGTCAAAAACAGTGGGGGAATTCAAGAATGCATGGGACAGACATAAGGCAATTATAGTGGGAGTAGGAGGAAGTAGGCTGTTGGTCAACTGGAATCTGCAGCTTATCCAATATTTAGGGAAATGGGCAGACTAGGTGGGCCAAGCGGTCCTTATCTGCCATCAGTCTCTGTTTCTATGTTTCTAGAACTGTGATTGCAGAAGTAGACAAGCAGACAGATCAAATAGGGCAGAGATCCTGTTTTCATGCAAATGTCTTTATTAATAAAGAAATAAGGCTGACAATTGCCAAAAAAAGGAGAAATATAGTAGTAGTAGTAGTAGTAGTAGTAACACTTTATTCTGTAAGTATGTAATTTCAGAAAAGAATAGCCCAATTGAGCCAAAGCTCATTTACAATGGGGTCCCAAGGTACAGTGGATTCACATTAAAATATTATACATTAACATACAATAGTATAATTATAAACAGTGCAAGAGCAATCCAACAATAACACAATAATTTAAACAGCTTAATCATAACAAGCGTTTTGTAGCTCAGCAGTATTTACAATCCATGCTTTTGTGGAACTCCAGGATATGATTCCTGTTTGCGATCTCAACTGACCTGGTAAATTATTCTATAGTTTAGGATCCATACAAATAAAATTTGAATTTCCCTTCACAGTTCTCATGGCTGGTGCTATATATTCAGTAGACCCTGCAGGATGTAAGCCTTTTTTTTTACATTCCTCTTCCTTACTATCTCTAGTAAATAAACAGGCATTTTTTAAGATAACACATATAGATCAAATTGATCATGTGGAGATTCCAGTTTACTGTCAATTCAATCCAGTTTAGAGCTCTATAAAGTGTACAGTGGTGTGTATCTCATGGGGCAACTATGATGTACAGCGCAAACCTAATATATATATTATATACAGTTTGAGCAGCACACCCCTGGATGCACCCCCATATACAGCATCCCCATAATCAAAAAGGGAAAATACCATAGAATTATTTGTAGTTTTATATCTAATGAAATGCAATTTGTATATTTATACAAAGTTCCTAGTTTATTACTTAACTTCTTAGTTAGGAAGTCTATTTGCATATCCCATTTACATTAGGAGTCAACTCAGATTCCCAGGAATTGATAAGAATCAACAAGGGTTAAGCTACAATTTTGTAAAATTTTTTATATCCAAAATGTCTTTATTTATGCCTGGTTTATTACAAAACAACATGATTTGTGACTTTGTGGGGTTTAATATCAGCCCATGTTCCTGAAAGTAATTCCATAACCTGTTAAAATGATGTTGTGACCTTTCCTGAATCTGATCAACAGACCTACCCTTGATATACAATAATATGTCATCAGCATATAAATGGTGCCAGACATCCCTCGATAAATGATCAAAATCATTTGTATATAAATTAAATAACACAGGTCATAACATGGATCCCTGGGGCACTCCAGTTTTGATGGTCAAAAGCTAAGCTAAACTGTGACTAGATATGTTTTTCAGAGTTTTCCCAACAATGACAGGGGCTCATTAAAGCTCTGTTACACTTCACACAGACATTCAGCATTGTCAAATGCTTGTTTGTTATAGGTAAGCAAATAAAAGGTCTTAACTGATATAATTTTTCTGTTATTTGCTCTTTGAAACTTTGCCTTTGGTACATTGATTGCCACAAAAATTTCAGGACTCAGAGATCCTGGTACTATCGTTGCATTTTCCAACTTTCAAGTAAATCAGTTTCACAGGGGCAAAGTTACTAAGGTGCAAACACTGCAATGGGTTTAACAGTAAAGTACTTAGTCAGCCTTAAAATACAGGTGCTACCGCAGCTGTATATCATATATTCATTACAAAAACCTTAATTAATGAACCAGTTAGGGTTAAAGAAACAAAGTAGGGAAATGTGGTGTTAGGGTTCCCAAACCTAACACTCCACCCACACCATGCAGGCAGCAACAGGAAAATCCATTATGGTTTTACCTCTCCTGAGTCTTCACAAATCAGGAGTGGGGTGTACCTTGAGGTTGTCAACCCTAACGCTCACCCCATTCCATCAGCAAATAAGCTGTGATGTGTTCAGAATATGAGAATGGGGTGAGCGTTAGAGTTGACAACCCCAAGGTACACCTAACATCTGATTTGAGAAGACTCAGGAGAGCTGCAACTGTAACAGTTTTTCCTGTTGCTGCCTGAAGGGTAGGGGTGTTAGGGTTAGGAACCCTAATACAACATTTCCCTACTTTTGTTGCTTTAACACTAACTGGTTCATTAACAAAGATTTTTGCAATGAATTTCCTTTCTTTTTGAGATACCATTCTCATTTGCGCAGATCATTTCTGGATCTGCGTGAATGTATTTGTTTGCCTGTGGAATTGCAGAGCCATCCCTCAATACATGCATACATCCATGTTGGTGTGGAAAAACAGGGCCCTTCTGGCCCTTTGTGTCCATTTCTACCAAAAAGCAATTTGTTTTCTTGGTGGTATGGCTTGTTAAATTTACAATGTTATGCTATGGCAAATTTGATGTTTTAACTGCTGTGTTTTTTTTATATGCCGTCTAAATTGTTGGGGTGGTATTCTGTGTGATTCCTGTAGTACTCATTCAGACCTTTGTTTTGATATAAAGATTGTCACTTAACTGCAAATATTTAAGGAGTTATGGCTTGTTGAAGCTGAAAGGTGGGAAAAAAAATGAAGTCCATTTTTTTTTCATATGAATGGATACTTTTTGTATGAATGAAAAAGCGATATGAAAAAGAATTCCTTCATACGAAAAAAGAATTGGAGAAAAAAAAGTCTTAACTCTTTTTTCATATAATGTCTTCCTTTTTTGTATAAACAAAAAAAATAGGAAAAAGCATAATTTCATAGAAAAAAAGAATCAGATAAAAACTAAGTCCAAAATCTTTTTTTGTATGTTTCAAAAAAACATACAAAAAAGGATCCCTTCATATGAAAAAAGAAATTGGACTTAGTTTTATTTCTGATTCTTTTTTCGTGTGAAAGGATCCTTTTATGTTTGTTTTTTTTTTTTCATTTGTCCAAGAAAGGATGCCTACATGCAAAAAGAATCAGAAAAAAAAACTAAGTGCAAATTCTTTTTTCATATAATGGGCTCCTTTATTGTAGCAAAATCCCTTTTTTGTATGGCCATATGACAAAAGGCAATTGAGCCATGAAAAAGGATTTTAAAATGTACAGCAAAACACATTTATGGGTCATTTTTCCAAAAAGAAAGTGCAGATTCCACAGAATGGGGTTCCGATTAGCAAGATACATGTGTTGGTTGTGTGTGCATGATGGTGTTTTTGTGGGTTTTCAAAAAAAAAAAAAAGGAAACAAGTTGGCAGCCATACAAAGAAAGATGTTTTCCTCATGAAAGAAGATTACCCCCATATGAAAAAGGATCCTTTTTTTGTATGGCTCAAATTCTCTTTTGTTCCAAGCAGCTATCCAAGAGAATGTCCTGATCATGCTCAGAACTGAAATTTTAAAATGTAATAACTTCGGAACAGATTAATATTATTTCACCTAACCAGTGAAAGGCACAAGCCATTTCTACCCTGAAAAATTCTAACAAAAATTCTAATGACAAAATACAGCAAAACACAAACAAACAGATTTTTTCACTTTTTTTGCTATCCAGATCTCAGAATTTGCACATCCTACTGGAACAATACTTGGCATGGCAAAAGATCCCCCGAGACTGTGCATGCAGACTTTTGTGCAAATCTGTTGAACAGTTGCAAAGCTATTAAAATGCAAAGTTTGAGGGTTAACATAGAAACCCCTGCTCAGCCCTAACTATAGTGATGCTACCATATATATATATTCTTTGCAAAAAATACATTAATGCACCAGTTAGGGTTCAACTGAATGCCAAAAAGATAGGGAAATGTGGCATTAGGGTTTCCAACCATAACACCGTACTGCCACCAGCCAAGCAGAAAAAGGTAAAAACAATAGGGTGTTTGGTCTCTGGAGTCATTATGAATCGGTGATGGGGTCTTCCTTGGTGTTGCCAGCCCCAATATCCACCCTGTTCCATGCACAAACAATGTCAGATATGATGTCCTTTCTTCACACAAGGAAGACCCCATCACTGATATTGTTTTAAATATTTTCACCCCAGATTTTCAACATAGCATTCTTATTACCCCACCTCATGTATGTCACAGCTATCATTCTTCAGATCCTGCCCATAATGTGTTTTCACACCTATGGCATGGAATGGCATTGCAGTTGCGCAGAATTATGTTTTGGCCAGGAATCAAAAAGTTTCTCTACTGGGTACGCAAGGTAGGGAATTAAGATGGCTGTGCTGATAATTTGGTCACTGTTGTGCTTCCATAGAAACATAAACTCTGATAGCAGATAAAGACTGCTTGGCCCGCCCAGTCTGCCCATTTCACTACCTTTCGGAGAAGCTGTAGATCCTGGTTAACCAACAGCCTACTTCCTCCTACCCCCCACTAGAATTGCCTTATGTCTGTCCCATGCATTCTTGAATTCCCCCAATGTTTTTGACCCCACTACCTCCTCTGGAAGGCTGTTCCATTCATCCACCACCCACTCTGTGAAAAAATACTTCTTCATATTGCTTCTGAGCCGTTTCCCTTTCTATCTTCAAATTGTGCCCCTTGTTCTTGCACATCTCTTTTTCTGAAAGATGCTACCCTCTTGGACTTTGTTGATTCCCTTGTGGTATTTGAAAGATTCAATCATGTCTTCCTTCTCCATCCTTTCCTATAGGGTATATATATTTAGCTCTTTTAGTCTCTCTTCATATGGCTTCTGGTGTAGACCCTGCACCATTTTAGTTGCCCTCCTTTGGACTGCCTCCATCCTGTCTATGTTCCTGCAGAGATGGGGTCTCCAGAACTGCACACAGTACTCCAAATGAGGTCTCACCAACTGCCTGTACAAAGGGATAACAACTTCCTGTTTGATAGAGGAGGGATGGCTATGGGGAACATGAGGAAATGTTTTTTCATGGAGATAGTGGTGGATGCATGGAACCGCCATCCTGAAGAGGTTGTGGGGTCAAAAACAGTGGGAGAAGTCAAGAATGCATGGGACAGCCATAAGGTCATTATAGTGGGTGGTAGGAGGAAGTAGGCTGTTGGTTAACTGGAATCTGCAGCTTATCCAATAAGGTAGGGAAATGGGCAGACTGGGTCGGCCAAGCGGTCCTTATCTGCCATCAAAGTCTATGTTTCAATGTTTCTACTGGTGATGTCTCTCCCTATGCATCCCAGTATCCCCTCAGCACTCCTTACTGCCTTCACACATTGCTTGCCTACCTTTAGATCACCTGATATGACTAATCCCAGGTCCCATTCCATTTTTGTTGTTGTTAGTACCTCCCCCCCCATTGTGTATTTTTCCCCTGGGTTTTTGTTTCCCAGGTGCATTATTTTATATACATATGAAATAGGAATGTGCCAGTAGAAACAGACCACCTGGTCTATCTAAGGCTGCTCGAGTGTGCAGCTAGCACCCCTAGTTTGCAGCTGCCCCACCCCCTTCTCCATTGTCATCCCTCTGCTGCCCCCACCTCCCACACCCTCACTCTCCCCTGTTCCCTTTCCCATTGCCCTTTTAAAGCTGTTCACAGATTTACATGATACCTCCCATTCTGGTAGTACATTCCATTTTGCTACCACCATCTCCATGAAATATTGCCTCCTCATTTCCCTCCTAAATCTTCCCCCCACTATTTTTAGCCTATTCCCCATGGTGTCCCTTCCCCTCCTTAGCTTAAAGACCTTGTCTGCCCCATCCTTATTGATTCCCCTCAGATATTTGAATGTCTCTGTCACGTCCCCACCTGTCCCTTCTATCCTCCAGGGTGTACATATTCAGGTCTCCCAGCCTGCCGTCATAATCTCTACCCTCCATTCCACATATCATCTTCATTGCCCTCATCTGGACCCCCTCCAGTAGCCTGATATCATGCTTCATGTATGGCTTCCAAAACTGCACACAATACTCCAAGTGTAACCTTACCAGTGACCCGTAGAGGGGCAAGATCACCTTTCTTCACCTGACAGAAAACCCCTTTGCTATGCACCCCAGCATTTTATTCACTTTTGCAGCCACTCTCCTGTACTGGGCAGTGTTGTTCATGGTCCCTGTTACCATTACCCCAGGTCCTTCTCCTCAGTGATCCTCAGCTTAACCCCCCCTCCCCGCAGGCCAGTATTCTCTCCTTGGGTTCTTCACCCTGAAGTGCATAACCTTACTCATCTTTGCATTGAACCCCAGCTGCCACCTCTCTGACCACTCCTCTAGCTTGCTTAGGTCCCGCTGCAGCTGCTTCCATCCCTCCCCTCCATTCACTACTGCTCCCATTTTGGTGTAGTCTGCAAACAGACTTACCTTGTTCACCACCCCATGTGCAATGTCTGATATGAAAAGCCCATATAATACTGGTCCCAGCACAGAACCCTGTGCCAGCCCGCTCATCACCAACTTCAGAGTAGAGTGCTTCCCTCCCACCACCACTTGTTACAGCCTCCCACTTAGTCAGCTTGTAATCCAGTTCATCATTTTTGCCGAAGCCCCTACCCCTACCCCAGTTAGCTTCCCCCCAAGCCACCCATAAGGCACCGAATCAAAGACCTTGCTGAAGTCCAAATAAAGAACATCCACTGCATGACCCTTATCCAGCTCACCTGTCACCTAGTCATAATTTTGTATCAGGTGGTTTGACAAGACTTCCCTGAAACAAACCCATGCTGCCTCATATCCTGGAGGCCGTTGTCCTACAGGTACAACACCAGTCTTTCCTTTAGTATCGTTTCCATGAGTTTGCACATTATGGAGGTGAGACTTACCAGACAATAATTAGCCGGTTCGTTACTTGGTCCGCTCTTGTGTAACAGTACTAAATGTGCCCTCTTCCAGTCCAGTGGCACAGATCTTGACTCCAGTGAGGTGTTATACAGATCTGCCAGTGGCTCAGACAACACCTCTGCCATCTCCCTCAGCACCCTGGGTGGATCCCATCCTGCCCTGGTGCCTTGTCTACCCTCAGTGCCCTCAGTCCCTCTAAGATGCTACCTCCCTCAATTCTTCCATCTGTCACCTTCTGTCCCCCCGTCCCCACCCTCCCTGCCCATGGTGGTAGCAGTCCACCCTTTTCTTCTGTGAACACTGAGCAAAAGTATTTATTCATTGTTTCTGCCTGTTCCTTCCCTTTTCTGTCCACTCCCCACCCTTTTTTATCCTCACTATTGTCTCCTTGCATTTCCTTTTCTCCCTGATGTGTCTGAAAAAGTCTTTCTCCCCCTTCCTCATTAATTCCCTGTGCTAATCTCAGCTCCCTCTTGGGCCTTTCACTTTTCAGGTCACTTTCCAGGACCATCTTGTGTACTCTTCCCTGTCCCCTTCCTTCCCTGTCCTCCTAAACCTCTGGTGCGCCTCTCATTTTGCCCTCACCACCTCACTACATCACTGTTCAACCAGCATGGTTTCCTTGCTCTGCTCCTCTTACTCTCTGTCTTGGTGCAGGCTTCTGTTGCCTCTGTAATCCCCCATTTAATAGTATCCCATTTCTGCTCTGAGTCCATCTTTTGCCTTATGCCCTCCCGTTTCCCTTTCAGTACTTCCCGCATCCTC
Organism: Neoceratodus forsteri; assembly: GCA_016271365.2. NCBI lineage: Eukaryota > Metazoa > Chordata > Ceratodontiformes > Ceratodontidae > Neoceratodus > Neoceratodus forsteri. The sequence continues at coordinate 573,333,118 of CM057449.1, read as the reverse complement.
CCAAAGTCCACCCCCCCTGAAGTTTACCACCCAGGTTACTGATTTCTCTGGTTCCCTGCACATCATGATATTAAACCACACTGTTTGGTGATCACTGTCAGCAAGTGGGTCCTCCACCCTTATTTCTCTTACTGTCTCCCTATTCAACAACACCAGATCTAAAATGTTCTTTAGCCTAGTAGGTACACTGACCACCTGCATCATGAGATCCTCCTGAATTGTGTCCAGGAGCACTTACTCCCTAGCACTGGAGGTGAATGGAATGCTCCAGTCAACCCCCAGCAAGTTGAAATCCCCCACGATGACCACCTTCCTTTTTCTACATACCTTTCTGATTTGTCCTGCTAATTCCCCACCAAGCTCCTCAGACTGGGACAGCAGCCTGTATACCACCCCAAACCTCAGTTTCCTACCCCTTGAGTCTAGAAGCTGCAGCCAGATTGCCTCTGTTCTCCTTTCCTCCCCCTCATCCTTTGTGCATTTGATCCCGTCCCTCACATAGACTGCCACCCCACCTCCCTACGGTCCTTCCTGTATAATTTGTACCCTGGGATTGCCAGATCCCAGTCCCAGTGCTGTTGTCCACCTTTCCATGACAGCTGCAATATCCACCCTCTACACTGCCAAGAGTGCTTGTAGCTCAGCTGATTTGTTGCCTAAGCTTTTCTCATTCAGTGAGACCATCCTGCATCCTGCCCCCTTCCCTTCATTGCCCTCCATCTCCTCCCTTCTACTCCCTCCCTTTTTGGCTGCCCCGAGTCCTTTACTGCTAGCCTGAGGGGTAGGCTGTGACCCCACTCTATTGGATCCCTGCCTACCGGCCTACCTGCTGTTCACTTGCCACCCGCCCATCTAGTTTAAATCCACCTTTGTTGCAATATACCTCCCCGGTCTTTGCTTTAATACCTCATTCCCCTTCCCGCTCAGGTGCAGCCTTTCCCTTGCAAACAGATTGTTTTTATCCAAGGTACTGCCCCAGCCGCCCACAACCCCATACCCCATAGTTCAACACCATTCTAGGAACCATGCATTCAACTCCCCAATCCTCTTCTACCTCACTGTGCTTGCGCAGGGTATTGGGAGCAACACTGAGAAGGCCACAGACTCCCTAGTCTCCTTGCACAACCTTCCCACTTCCTCAGACCTCTCCCTTGTTACCTCCACCATTTCCCCAGCTAGGTCATTTGTCCCCAAATGTACCACAATGAGCAGTTTCCTCCTACCCCTCCTTGAGCATTTTAGGATTGCTTGTCCTGCCTTGTCTGCCTTTAATCCCAGTATAGACTCCACCCCTATCTGACTGTGCCTCTCCCCTTGCTGCCCCATTTGATCCCCTTGAGTATGGAGTCCCTCAACACCAATACACCCCCTCCTCTTTCCTTGTACCCCATCACCACCCCCCCACCCAGGTTCACATTCCTGGGCCACTCAAGGTGGTGCTTTACCATTTGCCCCAGTGTCTTCCTGCCCCCTCAATTGAGACCCCTTCCCTCCTCCTGCTTGACGGCCAACCTCCCTCTCCCTCCTCACCTCTCTGAGTATTATTCCTCCCCCTGCCATGATGTGCTCATTGTCTGCACTAGTAATGTCCCTAACTCCCTCCTCTTCATGAGTACTATCCCTTGTGCAATCTCCTTCTGCATCCTCTTCCCCATGTGTCACTAGTACAGCAAGCATGTTGCCTACCCTCTTTGCATTACCATGTGTTTTCTCCTCCCTCCTGCCTACTGCTGCTCTTCTTTTGCTAGGCTCTACTAGAGTTCACCCTTCATCAGCTGGCTTCCTGTCTAGTTTCCCCCCTTTCCTGACCCCTCCCTTGACCCACTGTTCCTTCTCTGTGGTGCCCCCAATACTATCAGATGTCAGCCCTTCTACCAGGACAATCCTCCCCTCACCCCTCAATTTCCCCAGCTCCCTGCCAAGCCACTGAACCTCTTCCTTGAGCCTCCTTAGCCTGTGTCATATTGGGTACCCTCTCAGTCTCCACAGTATGTTCATCCACACTGCTGCTCCCAAATCATTGCACCCCACAATCCTACCCATAGTTCACATTACCTATACAGGACAGTGAAATACAGTCTCTCTATACTAATTGCAGTTGTTTACGAACACAATTACAAAGCCACCAATAGCATTCCCAAGTCTCATAAACACATATATTCCAAAAGTTAAATGGTTGCCCCTGGTCCTCTTTAGGCCTCTCCCCCTGGCCTTAAGTGGGGCCGTTGTGTCCCCCTTTGAGCTTAAGTCAAAAAACACAGCCACAGAATCCTTTAAGCTAAATAAAAAAAAAAACAATAGCAACATTTACAAAAATCCTATCCATACTAACTCTCTGTACAGCAAGTAGAATTAACTAATTCTTCTCTCCTGCAGTTTAAAAAACAATAGCAAAACTTACAAAAGTCCTCTCCACACTCTCTCTCCACAACAAGTAGAATTAACTAATCCTTCTCTCCTGCAGTTTGATGGCTCTGTCAGAATTTTAAGGCTTTGTGGATAGGCAAGTCTGAGCATGTCCAGTTCAATCCCTCTAGCCACAGAAACCTTTAAGCACAATTCCACTTTAAGCTAAATAAAAAAAAAAATAGCAAAACTTACAAAAATCCTCTCCACACTGAGTCTCTCCATAGCAGGTAGAATTAAGTAATCCTTTTCTCCTGCAGTTTAAAAACAATAGCAAAACTTACAAAAATCCTCTGCACACTAACTCTCACAACAGCAAGTAGAATTAACTAATCCTTTACACTTCTATGCATTGAATCTAAGCTGCCATACTTTTGACCATTCCTCCAACATTGCCAAGTCCCTTCTCATCCTTTCCACCCCCTTGTGTATCAACCCTTTTTCAGATCTTTGTGTCTTCTGCAAAGAGGAATACTTTTCCTTCCAGCCCCTCTACAATGTCACCTATAAAGACATTAAATAGGACTGGTCCCAGTACTGAACCCTGTAGTACCCACAAGTAACCCCCCTTTCCTCAGAGTGGACTCCTTTTGCTATTACCCTCTGTGTCCTGTTGTCCACCAATTTTTTACCCAGGCTACCACCTTGGGACCCACCCCCAGGCTTGCTAACTTGTTCATTAATCTTTTGTGTGGGACTGTGTCAAATGCCTTGCTAAAGTCTAGGTAGGCCGCATTCACAGCCCCTCCCTGGTCTACTACTTTGGTCACCCAGTCAAAGAAATCTATTATATACATCTGACATGACCGTCCCACTGTGAAGCCATACTGCCATGGGTCCTGTGCCCTGCTGACTTCTAGGTACTCAACAATTCTTTCTTTCAGAAGTGATTCCATAATTTTCCCTACCACTGAGGTCAAACTAACAGGTATGTAGTTTCCTGCCTCTGCCTTGTTCCCACTTTTGTGGAGGGAATAACATCCACCTTCCTCCAGTCCTCAGATCATCAGATACCACACCATCCTTCCATGATTTGTTAAAAAGGGTAGTCAGTGGTGTCACTAGTTCTCCCCTTAGTTCATTTGGAATTCTGGGATGAATTCCATAGGGCCCCTTTGCTTTGTTCACCTTGAGTTTTAGGAGTTCTTTCAGGACCCTTTCTTCTGTGAATGGACTAGTATCAACCCCCTATCCAGAGTGCTTCTATTGTTTGGTTTAGGTACCTCCCCTCCTCTTCTTTTGTGAATACTGAGCAAAAGTCACATAGCAGCAGGGCTGAAGCAGACTTAATTTGGCTCAGGTAGATTTACCTTTCTATTGCTGCTAAGTTTCTGGAGGGGCAGGAGTAAAAGATTTAGTTGCTGGTAAGCTTGTAACTGTACTTGTTTGAGTCTGTTACCTTAAGTGCAGTAGCTTCTGAGTTTGTTTAATACAGTTTATTTTTTGTGTGTGTGATTTATATTGTGAGTTTAAGATTCATATTTCAACAGGCATTGGTAGAAACCTTCTGGAAGTTTCTCTGTTTTGCCTTCAGCTAGGATAAATTTACAGCTAACTGTGTTTTAATTACCAGTGAGTTCTGTTACATAGCAGCAGGGCTGAAGCAGACTTAGTCTGGCTCAACTAGATTTACCTTTCTGTTGCTTTAAAGTTTCTGGAGGGGCAGGAGTGAAGAATTTAGTTGCTGGTAAGTTTGTAACTGTATTTATTTGAGTATGTTACCTTCCGTGCAGTAGCTTCTGAGTTTGTTTAATACAGTTAATTTTTTGTGTGTGTGATTTATATTGTGAGTTTAAGATTCATATTTCAACAGGCATTGGTAGAAACCTTCTGGAAGTTTCTGTGTTTTGCCCTCAGCTATGATCAATTTACAGCCAATTGTGTTTTAAATACCAGTGGGTTCTGTCACATAGTAGTAGGCTGAAGCAGACTTAGTTTGGCTCAGGTAGATTTACCTTTCTGTTGCTGCTAAGTTTCTGGAGGGGCAGGAGTGACAGATTTGGGTACTGGTAAGCTTGTAACTGAACTTGACTGAGTCTGTTATCTTAAGTGCAGGTCTCATATTTCAACAGAATTTTGGGGATTTTTTTTATTTATCATTGGGGCTTGTCCTCTGTTAACATAGGGTAAAGGGGTTCTCAGTTGATTGTTTCTGGACACAGCCAGGGGTACTCCCTCCCACCCACACCTCATCCCTCCCACCCTGGGCTAGTCCTCCTTTTATAGGGTGTGGGCCCATAGTGTTACACCTTCCTACACCACATAGGAAGTTCCACATTGAGGACAGGGAGGAGCATAGGGGTTCATCTAGGTGATGTACCCAGATTATATTGCAGGCCAGGTCACATCAGACATGACAGGAGTGGTACAGAGCAGTGGCTGTGGAACAGCAGTATTCAGAGAGACTTGCTGGCAGCTGCAATGCTGCTCTATCTGCAGGCACCTCTCTGGGCTGAGGGAGGTGGTTGTCTGTCTCCTGGCAGAGGTGACCAGGTTACAGGTGGCATCCACCCCACCCAGAGACCACTGGGTCCACAACATCAACCTCAAAGGTTGCCCAGGAAAAAGGGTGAATGGACCACAGTGGGCTCAGGGGGAGAGGAGGGGTCAGAGGCACATCTCCTACCTGATCCAGTTTAATAACTCCTACACTGTTTTGCAGGAATCAGAATGCCCCACACAGGCATCCATAGCTGGGACCAGGGAGGATGGTTGGGACCTCTGAGCTGGAGTCCCAGAAAAGGGGTAAATGGACCCCAGAGGAGGGGGAAGCTTCTCTTAGTGGGGGACTCTATTGTATGGGGTGTGAAATTAGGGACACCTTGCAGGTGGGAGAGGGAGGCCAAGTGCCTCCCAGTAAGTGCTGCATGGAGGGATGGGAAGAAAATCCATAGGATCACTAGGGTGACAGCCAGGAGGGAGAAGCCAAATGTCATTGTCCACCTGGGGACCAATGACCTGGCAAGGTAAAATGTAGAGTTATCCAGAGTCCAGGATGATTTCAGGAAGCTGGGAAGGGACCTGAAACAGGTAGCACATTCTGTCTCATTCTCGGAGGTGCTACCTGTCCAAGGCACAGGGGAGGCCAGGGCACTCCACATCTGAACCTTAAATTCCTGGTTGAAGGACTGGTATGGAAGGGAAAGATTTGGCTTCATAGGGGACTGGGGCCTAACCTGGGCAGTTGTGAACTTATATTAGGAGGATGACCTGCATCCCTCTGGAAAGGGGACATCAGTCCTTAGTGAGAAGATGGAATGCTTCAGCAGAGAGCATTTAAGCTGGCCAAGGGGGGGGGAGAGCAAGGAGAGACAAGTGGCTTAGGAACACCCCCCTGCAAGAATATACAAAAGTACAAGTTGACAACAGGAACAACTGAAGCGAGCAGTGAGGGACAAGCAGGGGAAATGTATACAAGGGGGGGATAAGGGGGCAAGAGCTTATGAGCATGAATACTGTGGTGGGGAGAAGAAGCAAAGTAGAATAAACAGGAACAGAGGGAGGGCAGGGAGTAAAATATGGAGGGTCATGTTCACAAATGCCTGCAGTCTAGGAAATAAGGTTCCAGACCTGGAAGCCTTGATGACAGATGCAGACCTTGGCGTACAGTAGCAGCAATAAAAGAGACATGGAATTCTGCTAATCACCTCTGGGACATCAATGTACCAGGCTATTCACTGTTTAGAAAGGGCAGGGAAGGTAAAAAGGGAGGGGTGTCCTTGTATGTCAGAGAAGGCATAAAGGCTACAGAAGTACAGGAAAGGCAGAGGGAGGCTGAGGCAATGTGGGTCACCCTTGAATCAGGAAATGGCACAGCAGTACTTACAGGGGTGATCTACAGACCTCCTGCACAGAGGGACGAAGTGGACATGGTACTAGTGGAGGAAATTCAAGACATGGCAGCTAAAGGTAAAATTCTGTTGATGGAAGATTTCAAATATGACAGATGTGGATTGGACCACCTAGGCAGCTGCTTCAACCAGAAGCACGGCCATCCTGGAATCCCTGAAGGTGGTTGGACTAGGAAAGCTGGTGTAGGAGCCCACCAGGGACAAATTGATTATATACCTGTTATGGACCAGTGGGAACAGAGATGAAAAAATCCAGGTGGAAGGGCAGCTGGGATCCAGGGACCACCACATGGTGTGGTTTGACATGGAGACAGGGACTCAATTAAGTCACACTAGGGCAAAAGTATTAGATTTCAGGAGGGCGGATTTCAATGAAATGGATAGATGTTTAAGAACTGCCCTGGAGAGAGTAGAGGTAATGGAGGGGGGTGGAGGATCAGTGGGGGAGATAAAAAGGAGCCATTATGGAGATAACTAACCAATGTGTTAGGATAGTGGCCAAAGGAAAAAGAAGAAAGAAACCACTATGGTTCCCTAAAGAGATGGAAGACAAAGTAAGGGCAAAAAGAGCAAGTTTCAGGAAGTATAAGGGGACCCAACGGGAGGAGGACAGGGAGGTGTACCTTAAATGTCTAAGAGAGGCAGAGAAGGCTGTTAGGAAAGCCAAGGCATAGACAGAGGAGAGTTTAACATGGACTGTGAAAAAAGGGGGCAAGACATTCTATAGGTACATCAGCAATAGAAGAAAAACTGGGGGGATTGTGAGGCTCAAAGGGGGAGGAGGGAGAGTGCAAGGAGGGGGATCTAGACAATGCAGAAATACTGAACAAATACTTCCGTTCAGCATTCACTGAGGAGGAAGAGGGTCAAGGACCACAGTTGGGGAGCAGAGGCAATCAAGGGGGAGAAGTGTATACCAGTCCATTCACAGTGGAGAGAGTTCGGGAGGAACTCACAAAGCTGAAGGTGGATAAAGCCATGGGGCCAAATGACATATACCTGAGGATATTAAGGTAGCTGCGGAGGAAACTAACAGTGCCTCTGGCCACCCTGTTCACAGAGTCACTTAACACAGGCATGGTTACAGAGGACTGGAGGAGGGCACATGTAGTCCCACTGCACAAAAGTGGCAGTAGGGTGGAAGTGGGGAACTACAGGCCAGTCAGCCTCACCTCAGTGGTGGGGAGGATCATGGAGTCACAGCTGAATGAAAGGATAGTGGCACACCTGGAATCCAGTGGTGCCGAGGATCTGAGGCAGCATGGATTCACATCAGGAGGGTTTTGTCAGATGAATCTGATAGACTTTTTTGATTGAGTGACTAGGGAAGTGAATCAGGGAGGGGCCATAGACATTGTCTACCTAGATTTCAGCAAAGCCTTCGATACCGTCCCACACAGAAGGCTGGTTAACAAGATGAGTAGTCTGGGCATGGGGCATAAGGTGATACACTGGGTTAGAAACTGTCTGATGGACAGAAGGCAAAGGGTGGTGGTAAATGGGATCCAATTTGGGGAGAGAGGGGTGACCAGTGGAGTGCAACAAGGATCAGTAGTGGGACCAGTCCTGTTCAATGTCTTCATTAGTGACATTGCAGTGGGGTTGGAAGGAAAGGTCTGCCTATTTGTAGATGACACCAAGATCTGCAATAGGGTGGATACCCCAGAGGGGGTGCAGAAAATGAAGAGAGAGCTGGAGAAGCTTGAAAGATGGTCAGAGGTGTGGTAACTGAGGTTCAATGCAAAACAGTACAAGATATTGCACCTGGGTAGGGGGAACCCTGGGGAGAGCTACAGGATAGGATGAGGTGCTGACCATCACCAAGCAGGATAGGGACCTAGGGGTTATCATATCTGATGACCTTAAGGTATTAAAGTAGTGTGCAAAGGCTGCAGGGAGGGCCTGTGGCATGCTGGGGTGCATAGGCAGAGGTATTACTAGTAGGAGGTGGGAAGTGCTGATGCCATTGTATAAAACACTGGTAAGGCCTCATCTGGAGTACTGCATGCAGTACTGGAGACCACTCATGTGTAAGGACATAAACAAGGTGGAGGCTGTCCAGAGTAGGGCGACAAAGATGGTGTATGGTTTGAGCCACAAAACATATGAGGAGAGACTGAGACCTCAATATGTACTCATTGGAGGAGAGGAGAGGAAGAGGTGACATGATAGACACTTTTAAGAACCTCAAGGGCAAAATCAAGGTGCAGGTGGGAGATCTTCTCCAATGTAGAAAAGATACCGGAACGAGGGGTCAAGATATGAAATTGGAGGGGGGGAGATTAAGAGTTAATGTGAGGAGATTTTTCTACATATTGAGGGTGGTAAATGCTTGGAATAGTCTGCCACAAGAGGTGGTAGGGGCAAGTACTGTGGAGGGGTTTAAACATGTCTGGGACAAGCACTGGGGAACCTTTTTTGGGAAGGGAGTGACAAAAAGCCATTGACCACTTAGGGTGAGTAGATGCATACATGTATAGGGTCTATGGGCAGACTGAATGGGCCTAGCAGTCTTTATCTGCTGACAATTTCTATGTCTCTATGTTTGTAAGTATTCATTCAGGATCTCTGCCTTTTCACTGTCACCCTCTGTCCACCTCCCTTCTCCTTTATTAAGCCTCACTATCCCACCATGGTCTTTTTGTGCTCCCTAATGTACCTATAGAAGGTTTAATCCCCCTTCTTAACCGAGTTGGCTATCTTTTCCTTGGTTTGGGCCTTTGCTATTCTGACTGCCTTCCCTGCTTAATTCTGCTTTAACTGATACAGTTCCCTGTCCTGCTCCTTCTGTGATTCCTTATACTTTTCGAATGCTATCTTTTTCTCCTTAATCTTCCCTGCCACCTCTATTGTGATCCATAGTGGTTTTTTTTCCTTCATTTTGTTTTATTTGTTTCACACAAAGGCTTGTTTTGATTTCTCACCATTGTTCCTCCACCCCTTCTTCCTGCCCATTTGCTAGTGCATTCCTTTTGCACTCTCCCATTTTGACAAAGTCAGCCCTCCTAAAGTCCAGTACACTTGCTTTTGTATGGCTTGACTCTTCGTCTGTGTTTATTGTGAAGCCTACTGTTTGGTGGTTGCTTGTTCCTAAATCTGAGATCCTCTCGTTGTCCCCAATTGAGAGCACTAGCTCTAAGATTGCTCCCTCCCTAGTGGGTTCCAACACTAGCTGTCTGAGGCATGCCCCCTGTGGGACATTGAGAAAGACCCTGCTCTTGGATGTTGCTGCAGCAAATGTGCTCCAGTTAACCTCTGGCATATTCAGATTCCCCATCAATAATAACTCCCCTTTTTCTGCCATTCTAAGAATGCCTTCTACCATTTCCTTGTCCCTTTCCTCCTCCTGAGACAGGGGTCTGTAAACAACACCCGTGCAGATTGTGGTGCCATTTCCTGTCTCCAAGGTGACCCACAGTGCCTCCTCTCCTCCCTGTTACCCTTTAGTTCCATTGCTTTGATCCCTTCCCTTATGTAGAGAGCTACTCCTCCTCCTCTTCTACCCTCTATGTCCCACCTGTAGATTGTGTACTCTGGTATGTTGACATCCCAGTCATTGTTCTCTGAGTACCATGCTTCTGTGACTGCCACAATATCCAGCCATCCCACTTCCATAAAGGCCACTAGTTCAGAAAGCTTGTTACCCAGACTATGGGCATTGGTACTCATCGCCCTCCATTTTCTGATGACCTTACCCATTTTAACCCCATCCCTGCTCTTACTGCCTTTGCCTTTTTCTCCATTGACCCCGTCATGCTTCCTACTAACTCCTCTACCTTAGTGTTTACTTTGCTAACTACCCTGTTTTGAAGGGGGAGGCTGGGAGTTCCCTGCTACTTTTTGGTGCTTCCCTCCTTGGCTAGTTTAAAAGCTTTCCTATAAAGCATTTAAACCTATCACCTAAGACCCTGGTTCCCCTCCTGGACAGATGCAGACCATTGTGCCAGTATAGGCCTGTATCCCACCAGGTGGACACCCAGTCCCCAATGAGGCCAAAATCCTGTGCTCTGCACCAGTTTTTTTAACCATTCATTGAACCCAATGGTGCAGAGTACCCTAGCCTCACCCATGCCATAGACAGGCAGCACCTCTTAGAAGGTTGCCATGTGTGTTACTTGTCTAAGACCCCTCCCCAATTCCACAAACTCCTCCTGCACTGCTCTGATCCAATTCCCAGTTAGGTAATTTGTCCCTAGGTGGATAATGACATCAGGCTCCCTTTCCTGTGCAGCTGCTTCCACGATCCTGAGAATTCACTTCCTGTCCCTGCAAGCCATGGCAGACACCTTACATCCCCCTCCCCTCCCTTCCCCAGTTCTGCCCCCTTAACAATTGAGTCCCCCTCCAGGAGCTGTTTTCTTCCCCTGTGGGATGCCTTGCCACCATCCTTTGGGTGTCCCTTGTGGAGGTTGCCAGCATCCTCCTTGGTCTCCACTGGGGGTGCCTCCATAGAGGAACCAAGCTCCACCAGAATGGTGTATGAATTGTGGAGAGGTACAACTGGAGGGATGTGCCTTTGTTACATCACCCTCACCTTCCCTGAGCCCACTGTGGTCCAACCACTCCTCTTTCTTGGCAATTTCTGAGGCAGCGGAGGCAGCCTTAGTGGTTCCTGGGTGGGGGAGGAGGTTTCCCTACTCCTTGCCAGTTCAGGCTGGAGATGGGCAAACTCCTCAATCAGAACAGAGAGGTGCCTGCAAATAGGGCAGCATCACAGCCTTCAGAATGTCTCTCAGAAGACTGCCACCCCACAACCAGTGCATTGCACCACTCCCCACATATCTCTCACCCTTCCTTTTTTTGTCTTTTTTGTTAGTGTGTTGGTACATTTAACCCTGTGCAGTGATATAGGATATGACAGGTGTATGTCCTTTGCCATTTTGGGGAAGTGATGTCAGAACTCCTTGTATAAAGGAAATGACTTCCTTGGGGTGCACGTACGGAGGGGGCAGGGTGGGGTGGGATGCCCAAGCCTGTTCCCTCCAGAAACAATCAGATACAGCTCTGACCCACCGCCCCATTGAGTGCTTTCCTTCCTTTCAGCAAGACAACCTGCACAACAATCTACCAGAAAATATACCCTGCACGAAACAATTTCAATAACAGAAAAATAAAGCAGTTGAGTCCAGTACCTATGATGTAAGCATCCCTTGGCATAGCATTTTACAATCTGTTGGTCTGAGCTCTGAAGACAATCAGAGAAAAACAGTTTCTACCACGTGACACAATGTCTGGGTTAAATGCACAACATACTAACTTGCTGTAGGAGTTATAATGGAAAATGCTCATCCCAGTGAATATTTCACAGTACCAAGAACAGTTTGATGCAAAATGTCACCAAAATACTAGTCCACAACAAGAAAGCTGTCCACAAGTGAAGAAAAAGTATGCAGTATTACAGTCCCTCTGGGTTTAAACTCCCAGTCTACAAAGCAGTATTGCAAACCCCTTTTTGATTCAAAATAAATAAAAAAAGCAATAACAAGTGTAAAATTTAAATTAAGTTACACCTCTTAGATGTGAGCAAGATTGTGTTTCCCTGCTGATTCCAAGTTCAATATTGTGTCTCCTTCTCAAGTTCCAGTTGTTTAAAAAGCAGCTTCCACCTCCAAGAAGATTGGCCTTCCTGTCCACAGCTACACACACACACACACACACACACACACACACACACACACATATATATATATATATATATATATATATATATATATATGCATCTATGGAGGGAAACAATTTCAAAAAGGAAGGAAATAAGTTGCAAAAAACTTTGTTAATGCTCCAGTTAGGGTGAAAGTGACAAAAGTTGGGAAATGAGGCATTAGGATTTCCCTAACACCCCACCATCCCAAGGGTTCTCACGCCTAATGCTCACCCCATTCTTATAAAGTGTACTCATCTGACCTTATTTACAGATGTAATGGGGTGAACGTTAGGCTTGAGAAGTCCAAGGCACACCCCACACCTGCTCTCCTGCTTGGTTTGTGATGGTGGGGAACCAAACTCAGGTCTGCTGGGGTAACATGCTCATTCACAGCTCATTTATCTAACCTCTGGATTATACTGCCAGTCCCCTTGAAATCTGGTAGACACTGAGTGGGTGACAGGATCTGGTTATCCTAAAAATTCTGTGGCAATGGGTTCAGCAGGGACAAAGTTATAAAGGTGTAAAAAACATAAAATTGGCAAAAAATAGGACTTTTTTGGCTCACCAATAACAAAAAAAACACTAGGTGGATTTCAAACTCAAAACTTTAAGATTTGATAGAGTTTGACCCAAGCTGCATGCTTTTTATGTTCCAAACTTGCCCTAGTTTGGATAAATTAAGCAAAAAACACACCCATACTCAGTTTAAAAACTCACCATTCTAAAGATAACTGATGTTTTATGGCTACATTTCTAAATGCAGTAATTTGGCAAAAATTTGTGCATGTCCATGTGGGTGGGGCTAGTTCAACACTGTATACAGAATCTATTTCATTTTAGCAGTGTTCATTCAGCAGCTGTGGGACTATGCTGCTCCTGAATGGAGATCTGCATGCTGATGTTTAGACATGGCCCTTCAATTGTTATTAGCTACTGTATATCAGTGTCCTACTTTTTTAAACTGGACAAAGGGGTGCACAATCCCCGGTGCCAGTTAAATCACTTAATATTCCAATATTGGGATGCCAAGACTAATGTTGGGTCACTCCCTGATGTCTTCATTATTTCTCCCCATCTACCACCTGAGATCCTGACACTGCACAATCACCGGTTCTGACTCAGACTCCCCATCCCCCTGCCACAACCATTTGCAACATTGAGGTGTGCACCCTGGTTCCGCCAAATGTCAAGCTGACACTGGGCTGCCCAATCTTCAGTGCCAGAACTTGTAAAAGGGAAAACAGTCCCTGAACATCTATTTTCTTTTCTATTTTTTTAATCTGTAATAAAGAAAATGGTCCATTGATATCTGTTGAGCTGCTGTCCCTACCTTCCACCTACCCCACCTAACCTCCCACTCAGCATCCACTACACCACATCCCTCACTGACCTAAAATAGTCTGTAGCTGTACTGGTCCTAGTACACCAAGATGCACAAAATAGGTGATTTGATACCTTTTATTCGACCAACAGAGATTTCCCCAAAAAACTTTAAGCTTTTGGACCTACAGGTCCTACTTCAGAAAGTTGTTTTTTTTAAATCTCTGTTGGTCCAATAAAAGATAACAAATCACCTTTACCTAAAATATGTCTACCATCACAGATTCAGTCTCCATGCTGAAAGACGCCCTCTTCCTGGAAGAGTGACTATTAACCGAAGAAATAAGATAATGTATTTCCAATGTATTTTGTACTTTTACTCATAACTTGGTAATTTATTAATATTTTTCCCTCAAATATTCAAAATGACTAATTTGGGATTCCACCTTAAGAACAAGGTCAGTGAAATGTTTCAAATGTAGCCCAAAAGCTGGTTTCTCAGCTTCTGTATTAAATCCACTTTTTGATAGAACTTTATTATTTTTACCTATGGGTTTCATGAGGTGGAGTCATAGGAAGACTGCTGAAGATTTAGAGTTAAAATATTAGAAAACAACAATGCTATGAAGGTACATTGAAATTTTTTAACACTAGCTCATAGCATTGGTAATTTTCCATATTTTCATCCCAAATTTTCAACATAGCCATTATTTTATACCACATCACAAAAGTGACAGGCGTCAGTTTTCAAATCCTGGCCAAAATGTGGTTTTCCACTTGTGGTGTAAAATATGTTCAGAAGGGGTCATCATAAAATGACAATATTGAACATTTTGGGGCAGAATGTCACAAAAAAAAATGATTGCCTAGTGGGGTCCACTTTGCCTTCCTATGTCAGTGACCTGAGTTCAGGTATGCGCTCAGTGAGCCAGCTGAATAGGCTGAGGCTGAGGGGAAGGTGCTGCAGTGTGTGGCACTGGCCTCAACCTCAATAGGGGCAGAGCAGTATTCTGGTGCACAGAAACATTTTGTAGTGGGCTGGGGAGCCATCCCTCATAGAGATTAATGTGTGTGTCAAAGCCTGATGAACCCATGAACTGTGTAAAGACAACTGTAAGGGCAAGACAAATGGGGGAAAAGAGTACCTGGCAGGATGAAGGTCTGGTCACTATAAGCCCTGCACCAGGCTCTCTACTGCTGTCAGCTGCTCATCCCCATCACTCTGTATTACAATGTGGAATTCTAGACACTAAAAACATGATGCTTGAAAAGGTCTCACTCATCACAGATAATAATGCATATGAACAGTATATGATTAATCCTCTCCATGGCAGGGACCCTGTAACCAACAACATTGACCTCTACCCGATGAAACAGGTGGAAGGTTGTCATGTCTGCATTTGGGAGAGTACTTTGGAATCATGATGCTTTCTAGAGCTTTTCCCATTTGATAATTTTGGGGGATTTGAAAGCTTTCACCTACTGTATAGGGTTCCTGACAGCGTAAAAAAAAAAACAACAGAAAAAAATGAGTAAAAGTAGTGAAACACTTAACAATTATAGGTAAACCAAAAAAAAACATTAAATTGAATGGGCCAATTAATTTCTTTGTAATGTTGTGCTTTGTTAAGTCAGGGAAACTTTGCAAAGTCCCTGTAAAACTAAATCTCTCCAACTTCTTTCATCATTGAAATCAATCACAGTGTAAATAAACAAAAGGACACTTGCCTTGTTTCCCTGTCCTTACTTTAACTCAATTCAGTTTCATTTCTCTTTATTTGTATAAAAGGCGCTTTCCAAGAAGATCATAGTGTCTTAATAATTGGAAAACAGGTAAAAACATTAAAACAGTATTCCTAACCAGGTAGCATCACTAGACTGAGTCACAAAAAGCGAGTTCAAAAAAGTATGTTTTCAGTGCAGCTTTAAAGCTCTCTTTATACCCCAAACCATTTGTACTTACCTCATGATCTGTGGATTTATGGAGGAACTGAATGGCCCTGTTGAAAGCAAGTTAGGGCTTTCCCCTGAGTTTCTCAGGGCCTAAAGGGCTCTGTGAAAAGTAAGTTAGGACTTACCTAATTTTTTATGGATTCATACAGGTCCCAAAGTGTCCTGTGCATTTTATTTTATGTGCATTCTAAAGGGCCCTACATGAAGCAGGTTACAAGTTATTTTCTTAAAAAGGAAGGAAAGATTTGTATGGGGATCACAGGACCCTGTGTGAAACAAGTTAGGACTTACCTCCTATTACATGGATTTGCACAGGGTCCAGGTGTCACTTCATGACCATCTTTGTATGGCCCTGTGTGAGGCAACTAGGACTTAGCTCCTGATTTGTGGACAGCCAACAGGGCCCTACATGAAGCAAGTTAGTTCTTTGTTCCTAATTTTGGACCTGTGTTAAGCAAGTTAGGACTTATTTACTTAGAAAGTAAGGAATGATTTGCATAGAGTCCAAAAGGCCCTGTGCTAAGCAAATAAGGACTAATCTACTATTATGGGGTTTCATACAGGGTCCAATCAAGCTTTGCACAGGGCCCAGCAAGAAGCAAATTAAGACTTAGTTTTTGATTTGGGTCCTGAGTTAATTAACTATCGACTTATCTACTCAAAAAGAAAGAAAAGATTCACATGTGGCCCAAAGGCCCTGCATGAAGCAAGTTATTACATACCTCCTTTATCATAGATTCACATAGGCCAAAATGGCCCTGCATTTCCAGCATTGAGCAGGGCCTTGCAAGAAGCAAGTTAGGTCTAAAATTCTGTGTTAAGCAAGTTGCAACTTGTTTGCTCAAAAAGTAAGGAACAATATATTCAGGGCTGAAAGGGCCCATTGCAAAGCAAATTAGAACTTATATTACCTCTGACTATGTGGATTCACACAGGGATCAAATGGTTCGGTATATCCATCTTTGCACAGTTCATTACATTAGGCAACTTAGGACTTGTTTTCTCAAAAAGTAAGAAAATTAATTTCAATACATCTATGTTAATTCAGACGTTACATTTACAAACAAAAAAGTAAGTCAATGAATATAATTAGGTGAGGCAGTCTCATGAGGCTTAGCAAAGCAGTAGTGTAGTGTTCCTCTGTGTTTTGATCCTTAATTCCCACCCGTGCACCAGGCCCTAGCCTCATGATCAAAGGCAAGTTACAGGTCCAGGGCATGTGGTCACTGTATTAAGAAAAGTATTAAATATCTCCTGCTTTGCATGGGGCCCACAGGGCTTTTCATAAGGAAGGTTATGACTGATTCTGTAAGCCCCATGTGGAGAGCCAGAGTTGTCAAACTTTAAGCCCCAGACCTACAGGGCAGAGGTTTGGACTTGTAAGCGTATCCTTGGATCAAGAGGGTAAGCTCTAGTAATTGGGATGATCATTTGGGTTGAATATCCCTTCAGTATACCACATTACTGATCTGAAAAGACTCATAAGATTCTGACCCCTTTTTTCTTTTCTTACTTTCTCTATTTTGTTTCTTCAACCCTAATGTATGCATCATCATAGCTTTCTGAAATGAATGTCCTTATTTTTTGACAAAGTGAGATTTCTGCTGTGTGTGATTGCAACTCAAATATACATATGAATGTAGTTTCTTTGTAATTTTTATACTATATATACTATATATATAGACCATGATGACCAATGGCAGCAGCTTTATGTAATGTCTGCACTTTAAGTCTAAGTTTGATTTTTAAACTTTTGAAAGCACTGGAAATCTTTTTGATATATTTTTTCCCCTTCTCTGTTCTAAAAGGCCTCTTGTCTCTCTGTTACATTTTTTTCTTTTTCAAACTGAACTGAAATTGGTGATAACAGGACCAAATATAATTGATAATGATTTGCTTATTCAGAATGCTGGTGCATCTGAAAGTGGAACATACTTGACTCCATTTGTTGATCTGCCAAAGACATTGACTGCTGAGACTGAAACTGCAGATACTGATAACACTCAGAAATCACTCACTAATGAAAAAAGAAAGAGAGCTGGGAGAGAGAAAATGTTGTACACAAGAGGAAGAATGCAAGGTTCTACCCAAATGAGATTACCAGCTTGGACAAAAATGGAAGAAAAGGTCAAATTGATCAATTTATTGGGTCTCTGCAAGTAGTCCAGAGAGAATGGTTCAAGTGCTTATGGGACTTGCAGCACCTGGTTACATACATAAGGATATTAGCACTGAGGTTGGGCAAAGGAGGGTAGCTGCAACAGAACAGATTGAGCAATAGAATAATCAAGTTAGGAAATTTGAGGTTACTAAGCTGCAAAACAGGATGTAATATTAGCAGATGGAAAATAAGAAAATGGTACAATAATTACAATCAGATTCATCAATGGTTATTGTGAAAGCAGCAAAATGTTAGTTGAGATATTGGTCCTGGTACAAAAAGATGAACAAAATGGGTGATTTGATGCCTGTTATTGGACCAATAAAAGATTTTCCAAATATTTAAGCTTTTGGAGTCAGGGAGTCCTTCATCAGAAATATGACAGTTAAGGAAATATATCACTTTAAGTACTCAGAATGGAATTAGTATTAAAAAAAATCACATATGGATCTCACAGCTCTGCTGATAATGAGATCTAAAACAGAGACCAAAACCAGAGATAAAAAGCCAGCCACAACTTCTTCCAAGGATGGAATACATGTGACATCCAAAAATCCATAAATAACAATTCTTTTTTTTTTACTTTTTCATTAACAAAGTCATATACAATACATAATATAAACCAGTAAATGCAACAAGAATACAGGGTATTATACAATGGCAAGAATGAATCTAGTGTTCTCATTGGTCACTCTGGGACTGGAGCCGTGATGTTATCCTGGCATAACATCATGGCTCTAGACCCAGGAAAGTAGGACCACACATAAAGTGTAAAAAAAATCACTTCGCTGCCTACGAACAGCTTCAGCAGTCCCAACTTTGTTGTTCTGCTCTGGATCCCTCACTCCTGCCCCCAACTCACCAAGCGCATCAGTATATAAAAAAAGCAGATCACAGACCACACTGTCATGGTATCCCATTTTCTTTAGGGATAACCGTGACACAAAACATCAAAATGTCTGCTAATTCAGACCTACAGGGAAAGAGAGTGGAAGAGAGCAAGTGCCCAACAGGTTTACTGTCGCTGGCACACGCTCGCTCCTTACAGCTTACATCACGCGATTCTCCCCAAATAAAAAAAACACATTTTTTGCATACCTTTCTTCTCCCAGTACAGACAAACCTTAACTGTACTGGAAGAACCTGAATCAGACCAAAAAAAAAACCAACAAAGTGAAATGGCAGAGCGGGAGCAGGTTTTTTCAATGGGACGGTCAGCTTGACTTGATTCTCAGCAATCTTCACTCATTCCCCTAGGCAGCAGCAGGAGTAGATCTGTTAAGCACCACTCCAAGTAAAGACTTCTTTGTGAGTGTGTCTGTGCGGGGGGGAGTGCTAGACATGGGGGGGGTCAGGAGAACACAAAGCCTGCCCACTGTGAGAAACAAATAGCAGAAACATGTAGAAGGCAACAACATATCACAACTATTTTTCCTATTTGTATACCTACCCAGTAAAAAATAGCTTAACATACCTAAAAATATGTTTTAATTAATTTTGTTGTACTTTGTTTTACAAGAGAGACATTGTATAATGGGAATAATGCACTCCAGGGTGTGTGTTGTGCTGGGATAATGTCACTTCTGGCGAGATTAGTCACACTCAGCCTGTGACCTAGTGCCTAATCACCCCAGGTGTGACATTATCCAAGCACAACACACACCCTGCCGTGCATTTTTCTTTTAACATAGACCAGAAAGTCCTTAGACAGGATACTGGACTGGTATTAAAAACCATGTTCATTGATCATAATGGGATGACAAGGGCTAAAAGGAAAGATGAGTCCACCTCACATTCAATACTGGAGAAAATAAAATGTATTTAGTGCTCCTGGTTTCAATCAGTCATCCTTAGTTTTGAAAAATAAAACACCCAGAAATGAGACAATGATTTTAAATCTAACATGTATTGAACACACTTTAAAGGTTAGGCCTTTCATTAAAGAATTTATAGCTAAACTTCAATAATTACAAATGATGGGGTGCTGCGGTAGGGCATCCAGAAAGTCTAAGCATAGAAAAATATAAGCATGACTATAAAAAAACAAAGAAAAGACACAACAATAGAAAAAGTTTAAATGCCATTGGGGTGGCATGTTAATGCCTAACACATGTGGATAGAATCCATCTACAGAAAAGGTGGGTGGAAGTGGTGCCAACCCATTATTACTATGATATGTAAGCTATAACCTATGACAGGCCATGGGTATACTAGGCATTAATGCATGCCCCAGGTGCATTGTGAGGCATGAAGGCACAGCCCGAGTGACCTCCAACCAACTGGGAAGTGCACTAATGCCCAGTATACTGATGGGCTTGGAGGGGGTTATTGCATTTATAAAATTAACCCATTATCACAAGGCAAAAAAACAGAATCAATATGAAATTAATCATAAACTGCTTTTATTCCTCCGCAACAGAAAGTAGTTTGACCTCCAAATAGTTTCCGATATATTTATTTTTATTAATCATTTGTTTGTCTCTTCATGCTGTTACAAATTTGCACTTTGCTTACAAATTCAATGAATACTTTTTTAATAAAACATTAGAAATGGAAACTGATTGGATAGTGATGTCAGCCATCAATCAAAGTTCCACACATAAGCAACCTTTTTTTTGCAGCAGCAGCTCCGGTTTTCCAACATCACCATGTTGTCAATTGCATACATGTCTACAGACGTGTCAACATCCCAACAACCAAAAACACAATATACTGTTTTAGTTATAAGTACCTTTTGTCTGCACTGCATAGTTTTTTCTCCTTTTTTTAATTTCAGAACACTGACATACATCATCGTTGGTTCTCTGATCTTAGTGATGGCACATTGGTATTCTTATCCAGCTGCAGCAGCTGCAGCTACAGTCTTGGAACTTTCTTAAAAATTGTAAGTACATGTAGTGTGACTTTTTTCAGCAAGAGTATTGAAATCATTGACGTTACATTAAATTCACTGGAGCTTCAATGAATTGATAAGTGATATCAGACATTAATCAAAGATACAACACACACCCTGATGTAAACTACGGCCATGCCATCAATTCTTGGCAGTTAAACTAACTAAACTATTTGACTGAACAGTAAAAACCCCTGTAAAATTCTAGGGTACTTTTGACTAAAGTTTAGCACAGGATGAGACAATATTTTGTGGGCTTCTATGTCAGCTGCACTAGCTGCATCTCAGCTTCTAGTCTTGACATAAATATAAAACTTCATAGAGATGCATTAACACCTACTTATAAAATAGTGATGGAGAGCATACTGAAAAAAAAGATGAATCCTGAATTATTATCACAATTTGATCTGCTGAATGGACTAACAGCAGAAACGTGGACCACTTTCACTTCCCAATCTCACTTCAACTATCATTTTATTTTTATCAGGCTCTGTAAACTGTGTTCCGATCCACGTTTCTGCTGTTAGTTGATTCAGCAGATCAAACTGTGATGATAATTCAGTATTCATCCTTTTTTTTCAGTATGCTCTCCCTCACTAATTGCTATTTTAAATATAGCACCTAATCTCTTTCTTTGCCTCTCAAGTGTCAAACAGCATCAGTTGGCCTGGTTTATGTGCTGTGCGATAAAAAGATTGGTATGTCAAGTATGTGTTTCCTAGGACATAACTCAATGCCGACCTGACATGCCTTGCCCAATGAGCTTACTGTATTCATTGACTTCACGCATGACCCTTTAATAAAAATTAATATCCTTCTGCCTGCTGCGACAGAATAGACCTACCTTGCAGCTCTTCAGTCAGGTGCATGAAAGGCAGCAAAACCCCCAGACACTGTTCAGATCGAAGCCTCAAATCGTCTGTTAGTTTCTCCATTCTGAATATATTTTTTGACCAACCCCACACAGACATGCATAGTAGTACAGGTCAGGGTTAACCAGTGATTTGTAATAGCTTTACAGGCTGTTGCTATTAAAATGCCCCAAAAAGCCTTCTGACAATTTGAGCAACATGCAGGGAGCCATATGTCCAGAAGCAATGCTTTGAAATCCAGTGGAGCAGTAGTGCTTGCAGTTTGTCCCAACTTGGGGCCTAGCTCCTGCCAAAAGGGTTGAAGAATGGGACAATCCCAGATAATGTGAAATGGGGTGCCCACTCCCATGCATCCTCTCCAGCATTTGTCATCATGGTCTCTAGTGTAGTGTTTTGTGTGGGAAGGGGTAAGGAAATATCTAGAGACCACTTTCTAATGAAATTCTCACCAATTATTAGAGGATGAAGTATGGAATACTCTTTAGAAAATTGTGGTCCATTCTTGGGGTGTGAATATGCCACCCATCTCTGCTTCCCAGGTGATCTGAACTGTGGATGAGGAGGCTTCTTCCCCTCTTCCCCTTGAATAATTTTGGAGCAGGTTAGAGATAAATGTATTCTAAAGATCACCATCCCCCACACATTCATTTATCTCTATCAGTGGATGAAGGTCTGATTGAAGGTCTGCTAGTTTATTCCCTTCTCTGAGAAAGGAGGTGACTTGCAAGAAGCAAAACTAATCTGAACTCCTGAGGTCTCTTTGTAGCTCAGCAAAAGTTTTAAGTTTTAAGAGTGCCATTCCACATAAAGTGCAAAAAACAACTTAGACCTAGCCTCTTTCAATGCCTAAAAGTAGCATTCATTCTGGTAGGGGAAGTCAGAGCAATAGATTATCATGGTCTAGTGGGTGACTGAATGGGTGAGACCAAGTTCCTTATGGACCAGTCCCTAATTGGCATAAAGTTCCTTAAGCATGGGATTGGAAGCTGCACACATTGTGATTTTTTGTAAGGGAGTGTCAAAGAGCTCTGGGGGAGGACTTAGTGTTACTACCAAATTCCATAGCAGTCCAAATGCTATCACTTAATTCCTTTTTACATTATATCTATTGCAGGAGATGCGCCATCTGATAATATAATTTCTGGTTTGGAAGATCAATTCCACCTTCCCACTTTGATTTGTGCAGGTCATGCCATTCAATGCAAGTTATTTTTACCCCAGAGAAAATGATGTAAGGCTTTGTTTATTTTTGCCCCATCTGTACTGGGGACTTCTACTGGCAAAGTTTGGAAAATAAATAATAATTGTGATAACACATTCATTTGAATGGTTTCTATTTTCCCATATAAAGACAAGAGGAGCAGTTCCCAGTAATTAAGGTCAGTGCTGACTTTGGCAATTAACTTGCTTTAATTAGTATTATATAACCCATCTAGACCAACCGAGATGCAAATTCTGAGATAGCGAAACTGTATGTTGAACCATTTATGTGGAATCAAGTTATGAAGGTCTGAGTTTTGCCTCCAACTAAGAACTACTTCAGTTTCACTTTTGCTGATTTAGAAGCCCGAAACTGAACTGTAGCCTTGCAGGACTTGTCACAGTATTGGGAAAGTGTGAACTGGATTTCACAAATACAGCATGGTATTACTGGCATATAGAGTAATTTGGCTCTCTTCCCCTCCCACCATTATCTCTTCCAAGTGCTGGTGCCCCCTGACCACTGTTGCTAGTGGTGCTATACTCAGGGCAAACAAAATGGGTGAATGGGGGCAAACCTGTCTGGTTCCTCTGTTAATAAGATGATCCAGTACTGTACTGTTAACTTTGATTTGAGCAGTTGGGAAATGATAAATGCCATGGAGCCAGGTCAGAAATGTATATCCAGACCTGAATTTAGTAAGGGTAGCAAACAAAAAGTCCCAATCCAGCTGATCAAAAGCTTTTTCGGCATCTATAGTGATTGCAGTTGGTGGGTTCAGTAATTGTTTTATTAGCATGAAAAATAGTTAAGCATCTTTGAATGTTGTCTGTAAGGTGTCACTGAGAGATGAAACAAGATTGGTTGGGGTGCAGCATAGGTAAGAAGCTGTTAATCCAATTCACTAGAATTTTTGTAAAGATTTTCGAGTTTTCATTAAGTAGAGATACAGGGCGATAGGAGTCACACTTATCTGCTGGTTTGCCTGATTTTAGTATCATCATAATAAATGCTTGTTGCCAGGAATAAGGCAAGTCCTCAAGATTTTCAGCAGCATTGAGCACTTTAGTTAAAAGGGGAACAATGCAACACGTTTGAAGGTTTTAAAACATGTTCATTGAAACCATCCAGCCTGGGAGACTTGCCTGTTTTCAGATCTGATATAACCTGTCCCACCTCTTGGGGTGAGATGGGGTGCTCTAGCATTAATTTATCATCCTTATTAAGATGAGGTAAGTCTATGGTATTAAGGAATTGTTGTATATGTCTCTGCCCTGAAGTGGAGTGGTTTGGGGCTTTATATAAAGTTTGGCAGTAGTGATTAAAGTATAAGGCTATAACTATTGGAGTAAAGGCAGAATGATTATGGATAGGGTGATGGAGTCTTTTTTACATATCGATCAGCTTGATGCGTCTTTAAATGGAAGGCTAAAAGGTGACCTGCCATATTGCCATATTCGTAATAAGTTTGGTTAGTGTAACGGAGTTTGCCTTCAACTTTGATGTCAAAAAGAGATTGTAATTCCCATTTGACATCAGTTAGTTGGTTAAGAATATCAGAAGACCCATCTTTCTCAAGTCTCTCTTCGGGTTCTCTAAGGTTTGTTTCAAAATTGAACTGTTTCTCTAAATGCCGCTTTTTAAACTTTGATGCATAAAAAATGATTGTTCTCCTTAAGGTAGCTTTTAAAGCATCCCAAAGCCATTTTATTTTTACATCTGAGCTCTGTTGGTCTAGAAGATAATATGAGATAGTGTCTTCAATAAGTTTCTTGAACTCTGCATCATTCAGCAGAGATGTGTTCATGTGGCAGAAAGTTGTTCCTTTCCAGTCCACCAGATATAACACTGTGGAAATTGGTGCATGATTGGAAAGGACCCTAGGGTTGATGCCATAGTTCTCAAATTTGTGGAGATCTGTTTTATAACTGAGAAGAAAGTCCAGGCAGGAATAAGAATTGTGTACAGTGGACTAGAAAGTATAGTCATGTTGGTGAGGGTTCAATTCATGCCAAACATCTATCAATGCCATTTCTTCCATGCAATTCCCAAACATTTTACTCATTAATCTATTTGTAACCTCACATCCTGCAGAGCGTATGATTTGTGGGTAAAGAACACAGTTGCAGTCACCCCCAATTACATGGTGCCTGCCCCAAGAAAGGCTATCCTTTTTTTAATTCAAGAAGCTTTATTGGATTTTATCAGAACATTACAAATCAATCATACAGAGAGTATGTAATAGGTACAAAGAAACCAATGGGCTAGTAACCCCTCACCTCCACACCCCAACCCTCACACCCAAGACATTGACGCATAGGGGCACCTATTACAACATCATGTTGAATGTAAAGAAAATGGAAAAAGAGAAGGAAAGACAAAACTTGCCTATCACTGTAGTAGGGTGGACAGCAAGGTTTTTACAGGGCCCCATCATTATAAATAAACAGGTAAGGTATCCTGAATAGAAGCCAGCATTCACTCTATATGCAAACACTTAAGTATCTCCAGGTACCATTCTGAAAAAGATGGAGCTTGCTGGTCCAGCTAATGCCACATTATCATCTTTTTAATAACAATAGTAAAAGAGAGGCTATCCTATGGAAAAGGTTGGGGTATCTATATTTGGAGCATATAAATTGATAAGGTATATTTTACCCCAAAAAATCTCTCCTGAGATGACAGTCACCCTTCCAGTTTCTAATTGTTTCACGTGCAGAATATCTAACAGAATATGTTTTCTAAGTAGAATGACAACCCCTGCCTGTTTACCAGAATCATATAATGCTGAGACCACTTGACCCACCCACAACCCTCTGAGTTTCAGGTGCTCAGTGTCTAAGAGTCTGGTTTCCTGCAAAAAAAAATAATTATCAATTTTTAATTGCCTACCAGAACACAAGTGTGCATGTGTGTATGTGTGTGTTGGGGGGCGTCAGCACAGCGGTACTTCTGTGAGTATGAATCTTAATAAAATAAACACCACTTATAATCAGCCATATAAACAGACATAGTAATAGCTCTCTCTCTCTCTCTCTCTCTCTCTCTCTCTCTCTCGCTATACATAAGTCGTGTCCACTTTTCTTCCTGAGACAAGAAAGCAGAAGTAACAGGAAGTGAAAAGTTGATTATCCCTTTGGGTTCAAGATATGTTCATTTCTCGCAACTCAGTAAATGAACCAACTGAAACAGTTTCTATAACAAAAAAATGCAATAAAAAGTTGAATAATACTGACATTGCATAACAGCCTAAATGAACTAAACTACCAAAATGTTTAAAACATAGACTAAACAAGGACATTTTTTTTTCTCCTAGTGAAGTTTATTTTTTTGAAATACTATATATTACTTAAATTGAATATTTTCTTAAACATGTATGATATTGATTGTAAAATTATTATTTGGAATGAAATACCAAGAGGATAAAGAAACCTACATAAGACAAAGACATACTCTAATTTGGCCTAGACGGTTAGTAAGTACAATCTTAACTGAAGTCAATTAAAAGATATACATGTTCTTCTTTGTTCTTCTCTCTCTTCTTTTTGGTACCTTCTGTTGTATTTTTAAATACTACCTTCCAAGCAATTTGAACAAAATGTGATGAAGGTTAATTCAGTCTCATATTTAAAATAACCACTAATTGCACTGCAGCCAAATTAATATGTGGGGACTTTGCTATCATATGAATTTTATAATAGTTTTAAGAAATACTTATTATTTTACTATTATGATTGTACTGTTTAATATTTGCCTTGTTTCCTTTTTCTGAAAATTGACACTGTGTAACGGTGTATGCTTTATGGCGATGCCTCAGTATTTAAATTTGATTAAATAAAAAGGTAATATATATATATATATATATATATATATATATATATATATATGTATTAACAAAAAACTTTGTTTAAAACAAAGTTAGCGTTCTACACATAAGTCTTCAACCAAAGTGATACAGGTCAGGAAATTGGATGTTAAGGTTTACAACAGTTATACCCTCCCCACCAAACCCTACCATTGGAACAGCATCCCCCACCTCCACACACCAACAAGCATCGGGCTGTGCCTTAAGGGTCATGGGCTCACCCCACCCAACTCTACACCCTCTATGCTTGTTGGCGTGTGGAGGGTGAGGGAATAATGGATTAGTAGGGTTAGGTAGGGAGTCAGAAGTTTCTGAACCTAAAGGCTTCTCTCACTCTTGTTGGGTGGGGTTGGCCTTATTGACTCTTGTTGGGTGGGGTTGGTGTTGCAATGGTAGGGTTGGATGGAAGGTTGGGGTGGGACCATGACCTTAAGTGGTTCCAATGGTAGGGTTTGGTGCGGGAGGGGTATAACAGTTGGAAACCCTAACATCTAATTTCCTGACCTGTTTCACTTTAGTTGAAGAGTTATGTGTAGAACCCAGACTTCCTTTTAAACAAAGTTTTTTTGTTAATTGATTTTCTTACTTTTTAAGATAGTATAATAGTATCTTTATTTTGCTGTGGGAATGCAGGGCTGAGGAAACACAGGGGTCTCTGGCCCCTGCGCTTCTACACATTAAGTTATGAGGAGGTGCAATGAAATTGCAGTAAATAGTTATAACTGTGCCATCTTAAATAATTTTTACCCCAAATGGTCAACATAACCATCTTATCACCTCAGCACATGTAGTCAGTACAGAACATTTTCAAATCCCAGTCAAAAGGTGATTCTGCGCAACTGTAAGACCATTCCATGCCACAGGTGTGGAAAAAAACATTTTCACAGGATCTGAAAACTGACAGCTGTACTATTCATGAGGTGGTGTGCAAAAATGGCAAAGTCAAAAATTTGGAGTGAAAATAAGACAAATTGTCAATGTCACACACGTGCGTAGAAAAATTCCAATGACGGCACATACTGTAACTCAGGCACAGTTAGGTATCTGTGCACCAGATTTACAACATGGCCTTTTTGGGACCCCACCTCATGAACACTACATACGAACATATGAACATACAAAATTTGCCAGCAGATAAAGGCCTAGAGGTCTATCAAGTCTGCTTGTATGTGCAACTAGCACCCTTATTTTGCAGCTTCCTCCTCCCACCCTCCCTCTATTGACCTCCCCTTGCCCTGTCCAAGCCCCTTTGAAGCAGTCCACTGTTCTACTGGATACCACTTCTGCCGGTAACGCATTCCAGCCAGCTACCACCCTCTCTGTAAAAAAGTGTCTCCCATCTCCCTCTTGAACCTTCTTCCCTCCAGTCTCATGTCATGGCCCCAGGTGTCCCTCCCCTTCCTTACTTTGAACAGCCCCTCTGTACCTGTCTTGTTTATTCCTTTCATATACTTAAACATTTTAATCATGCTCCCCCGTCCCTCTTTTCCTTTAGTGAGTACATGTTCAGCTCCTTGAGCCTCCTCTCATATGGCAAGTCCCCCAGGCCCCTTGATCATCTTTGTCACCCTGCGCTGCACCCCATCCAGTAACTTAATGTTCCTTTTCAGATACAGGCACCAATACTGCACTCAGTACTCCAGATGTGGTCTAACTAATGACCTATACAGTGGCAGAATCACCTCCCCTTCCTCAAGGAGATACCCCTTGCAATGCAACCCAGCATTTTGTTGGCCTTTACAGCTGCCTTCCTACATTGTGCAGAGTTATTCATTGACCCTGTAATGAGCACCCCCAGATCCTTCTCCTCCTCCTCTGTCTTGGCTAGCTGCACTCCACCAGCTGGTAACTCCTCCTTGGATTCTTCACCCCAAAATGCAGTACCTTGCACTTTTTGGCATTAAACCCCAGTTGCCAAGTGTCTGACCAGGTTTCCAGCTTTTCCAGATCATCCTGCAACCCCTGCCATTCCCTTAGGTCATCCACCACTGCTCCCATCATGGTGTCATCAGCAAACAGACTGATCTTGCCCTTGCTCTTGATGTCCAATGACATATCTGCAATGAATATCCCAAACAACACTGGTCCCAACACCAAGCCCTGTGGAATACCACACATCACTACCCTTCGGGATGAGATAGCCCCACCCACTACCACCCTCTGTTGCCTTCTCTGAAGCCAGTTACCTAACCATCTCACCACTTTTCACCTACCCCTGTGTCTTCTAACTTACTTCCTAGCCTCCCATATGGCACTGAGTTGAATACCTTACTGAAGTCCAGCTTCAGTACATCCATTGCATGACCCCTGTCCAACTGCCTAGTTACACAGTCATAGAACTTCACCAGGTTAGTTTGGCAGAATCTTCCATGTATGAAGCCATGCCATCTGCTGTTCTGTAGTCTTTTGGTGTCCAGGAGGGCCACCAGCCTCTCCTTCAGGATAGTCTCCATCAGCTTACCCATGATGGATGTGAGGCTCACTGGTCTGTAGTTACCTGGTTCATCCTTGGGGCCACTCTTGTGGAGGGGAACCACATGAGCCATCCTCCAATCCTGAGGTACACACCCTGAGTGTAGTGAGGCATTAAGTAGGTCTACCAAAGTTCCCGCAAGCACCTCTGCCAGCTCCTTCAGTACCCTGGGGTGGATGCCATCCAAGCCTGCCTCTTTGTCCACCTTCAGTGCCCTCAAACTCTCTAGAACTCTGCCCTCCATGATTTCCCTGTCTGTCACTCCCTCCCCACTGTTTCTGCCATTCCTCCCCCCTTGGGTATCACTTTCTTTTCTCCTTAGTAAATACCGAGCAGAAGTAATCATTTAGTGCTTCTGCCTTATCGCCCCCTGCTTCCACCCAGCATCTCACCTTCCCAATCCTTACTATGTGATCCTTACAGTTCCTTTTCTCCCTGATGTACCTAAAGAAGCTCTTCTCACCCTTCTTAGTGCCTTGTGCCAGTCTGAGCTTCGTAGATGCCTTGGCTCCCCTTATTGCCCATGTCACCTCCTTAGATTCCTTCAGGTACTCCTCTCTGTCCTCTCCCCTCCCTGTTTTTTTGTACCTCCTAAAGGCAGTTCTTTTCCTCCTTACCTTTTCCATGACCTCCTTGCTCATTCAGTTTGGTTTCTTAGCCCTAACCTTCTTGCTCTGGGCCTTGCTGCAGGTTCTTGTTGCCTTAATTATCCCCAGCTTTATGAGCTTCCACTTCTGGTTAGTGTCCATCCTAGGTTGAATTTTGGCCAGGTACCCTTTTACCACTTCCCCCATCTTCCCAAAGTCGGCCCTTCTGAAGTCCAGCACCCTTGTGCCAGATTCCACTCTTTCTTTGCCCATATCCATTGTGAGCCATACTGAGTGGTGGTCACTCCCTGACAGTGGTTCTTCCACCCGAAGTTCCCTCACAAACTCCCCATTTACCAGCACAAGGTCAAGGGTATTCCCTAACCTAGTTGGTTCACTGACCATTTGCATTAGGAAGCTGTCCTGGAAGGCATCCAGCAGTACCTGCTCCCTTCTATTGCTGTTTGTTGGGGTACTCCAGTCCACTCCTGGCACATTGAAGCCCCCACAATCATCACACTACCCCTCACACAGGTCCTTCTGATCTGTATTGCTAGTTCCCTGTGTAACTCCTCTGTCTGAGAGGGTGGCCTGTACACCACTCCCATTCTGAGAGTTCTGTTCTTGGAATCCTGGAATTGCATCCAAAGTGACTCCATGCTACCATCCACCCCTTTCTCCCCTACACACTTCAGTCCTTCCCCCACATATAGTGCCACCCCCTCCCTCCTTTCCCAATCACCCTATCCCTACAAAATAACCTGTACCCCGGTACAGACAGGTCCCAGTCATTGTATTGGGTGGCCCATGTTTCTGTGATGGCTGCAATATCCACCTGTCCTTTTGCCATGAGCACCTGTAGGTCTGCAGTTTTCCTTCCAAGACTCCTAGCATTAAGGGTGATCACCTTCCACCCCTTCTCCCCCTCCCATCTTGCCCTTTGTCTTTTGTCACTGTTATGGGGGGTGGCTTCCCAACTTGTGGTCTCTGCATGTGTCTTGTCCACTTGCCACCCCCCGCTCCTATGACAGTTTCATTTCATTACTCAATTACAAAAGGTGATTTTGTGTAGCAACTGTGCCATTCTGCTCCAGTGCTGTGTAAACACATTTTGGACAGGATGTGAGAAATGACAGGTATACTGATCGTGAGGTGGTTTGAAAAACTGGCAATGTTGAACATTTGCAGTGAAATTATTAAAATTTGCCAAAGTTATGCACGTGCATAGCAACATTTCAATGACCATGCATAACTTATGCTTTTGTGGGTATTTTTGTAACAGATTTTCAACATGACATTTTTGGTACACCACCTCATGAGCAGACTTGATTTCACACAGTGACTGCACCATTACGTGTTAGAGGTGTGAAAACACATTTTGGGCAGGATGTGAAAAATGGCAGCTGTGCTGTTCATGAGGAGGTGTGAAATAAATCTCAAGGTTGAAAATGTGGAGTGAAAATATTAAAAATTGGCCAAGTTATGTGCATGTGTAAAAACTGCATAATGCACACTCATAACGCAGTCATTTTGGGGAATTTGTGCAACAAATTTTCAACATGGGCTTTTTGGGACATCCCCTCATGAACACTAGCACTGCCATTTTGTTAATCAGTCCAGAAAGGTGATTCTGCACAGTGACCATGAAATCACCTTTCCAGACTGAAAAACAAAATGACAAAGACAATGTTCATGAGGTGAGGTCCCAAGAACCCTGTGTTGAAAATTTGGGGTAAAACTTCCTAAAAGTGGCTGAGATATCAACATAAGTTGAAAACCCCATGGACAACCATAATACGGATCCTACCTTGATTCCTTAGTTTGCAGTTGGGCTTTGAAGAGTGCAGATGTGTCCCAGTCCAGAGAATATCACTGCTCCTGACCTCCAGAGCTAAATATGGGTAAGAGGGTGCGGGGAGGTGGGTGCTCAGTGGGAGGGTGGGGATGGGGAGAGAGGACTGAGGAGACAACGAGGAACTGTTTTCTTTATTACAGGTTTAGAAAACAAAAGACATCATGGACAATTTGCTTTATTTACAGGAAAATAAAAAGACTTTGGGAGTCGGCAACCTGGTGTACGAAAAATAATTTTAATTAAATTACTTATTTTGGCACACTTTGGGTGGGCTCCTTAGTGTGCCACAGTAGTGGAGGGGAGGATAAATGCCGACTCAAGGATTGGGCACCCTGATGTCAGCATTTCGATGCAGAATTCTGCATTGAATTAAAAAATTACTAGGGAATGTTTTCTTTTTTTCAGGGGGAAAAAACAGATTTTTGGGACACTGGGAGTGGGCTTCCCAGTGTCCCATATTACTAGGCTGAAGACGAACTTATGCAGGATTCTGCATCATAAAATGGCAGTTCGATGCAGAATCCTGGATTGAGTTATCATTAATGTGGGCTTGTGCATCAGTGCTGGGCAGTTTGTGAACACAGGGAGTGGGCTCCCCATTGTCCCACAGTATCGGGTAGTTTGAGGACACTGAGAGTGGGCTCCCCAGTGTCCCACAGTCATTTTAGGGGAGGGGGTGCTGACCTGCATCTGTACCCTTCAGC
Source organism: Neoceratodus forsteri (assembly GCA_016271365.2). NCBI lineage: Eukaryota > Metazoa > Chordata > Ceratodontiformes > Ceratodontidae > Neoceratodus > Neoceratodus forsteri. The sequence continues at coordinate 573,301,330 of CM057449.1, read as the reverse complement.
AGGACATTTTTGCATACAGTCCTATGCCGGACAGCTGCTCCAACATAGAATCCTATGACACCAGGGACACCTATTTTTTGCCCATAGGAATAATGGGAAAAACAAAGTTTAATAACTTTGGAATGGATTAATATTTTTTCACCAAACCTTCAACAGGCACATCTATGAGGCCAAATGTTTCTTCCCTGACAATGTCAGCCCTGTAGCTTTAGCCCTTTCTGAGATACATGTTGACCAAAACAAAAACAGCCAAAAACATACAAATCTCTTGTTTTTAACACTCTGTATCGCAGAAATTACAAAAGGGATTCAAACCAAATTTGGCATATCATCACACATGTCCCTTCTAAAGATGCATGCAAAGTTTCAAGCAGATCTGTTTATCCTTCCCAAAGTTATTGCCCTGCAAAAATTGGCATTTAACATAAAATGCACGCACAAACCCTAACTATAATTATAGTGGTATGGTAGAGCCAGTATTTTAGGATTGAGTGCAAACTTCTATGTTAAACTTGAAATTTAAAACCTTAATAACTCTGCAACCATTCAACGGATTTGCACGGCATTTGGTATGCATAATCTCTAGGGTATGTTCCTTGATGTGCCAAATGTGCGTGCAAATCTGTTCTGTGGTTGCTGAGATACAAAGGATCAGCCAACCCTAAATGTACCTGTTTTTGATGCTTCTTTGTCCACCTGTATCTCAGGAATGGATTTATTCTGTGGTCTAAAATGTTTTAGCGTACAAAACCTTTTGGTCACAGATGTGCCTTTGGAAGGTTTAGTAAAAAAATATTAATTGGTTCAAAAGTTATATAAATTTTAAGTTACCCACTATTTCCTATGGGAAAATTTAAGTGTTCAGCACAAAAGTGCCATATTTTGCAAATAATGGTGTGTGTGTGTGAAAATAGGTGTGTCCTATTTTCATTTTACCTCATACACATTATTTACGATACCTGGTTATTAATTGCTGACAGTGGGCCTAACTCTTGTCGGCATTTCTACTCTAACTGCTGGGGCACAGTAGAGTGCACTTCAACGTGCCAAATAATTCTTTATTTTTTTTTCTCAGTTTCCAACACTGGGACGCCCACTCCCAGTGTTGGATTCTCCACCCACAGCCCATTTTCTGAAATTGCCAACATCGGGGTGCCCAGTCCCCATGTCAGCAAGTATCAACCACTCCACCTATGTGGCACACTGGGAGCCCACCCCAGTGTGCCAAAATTTACTTTTATATATCTGTAAATAAAGAAAACCATCCCCCGACATCTTTTTTCTTCAATGCAGGATCCTGCAGCAAACTTTTCAATGCAGCATCCTGCATCGAAGTACTGTAGTCTGCCCCCAAAAATCCACTGACATCAGGAAGCCCAATACCCGTGTTAGCATGTATCCCCCACACACACACACAGATGCTATTGTGGCACACTGGGAGCCCACCCCAGCATGCTGAGATAATTGTTTTATCTTTCCAATACCAGGATGCCCACTCCTAGTGTTGGATGCCCCCCAGTTTCATTGCTGATGGGGGTGCCTATTCCGCCTGTCAGCATCATGTATCTCCCCCAACTTCTGGTGGACACTGGGAGCCCACCCCAGTGTGCCCAATTTTTTTTATTGCTTCCTGTTAACAAAGAAAACTGTCCCCTGAAGTCTTTTTTTTAATCCTACTAAAAAGAAAATGGTCCCTCTTTGTCTCCCCACTCCCCCATCCCTGCCCTTCCACTGAGCACCTGCCTCCCTGCACCCCCCCTTATCCCATACCTACCTCCAGAGGTCGGGAGCAGTGATCTTCCCTGGACTAGGATACGTCTGCACTCTTCAAAGCCATACTCCGAATTGAGGAATCAAGGTAATTGCTGTATAATGGCAGTCAATGGGAGGGATTCAACTTAGGTTGATATCTTAGCCATTTTAAGAATTTTGAGCCAACATTTTTAACATGGGGTTCTTGGGAACCCACCTCATGAACGCTGTCACTCATTTTGTTACTCAGTTCCAAGAGGAGATTTTTCGGTCGCTGCGTGGGATCACCTTACAAGACTGAGTAATGAAATAACAGTGTCACTGTTCATGAGGCGGGATTCCAAGAAGCCCATATTGCAAATTTGGTGAAACAATTCCAAAAATGACTGTGTTATGAGCTCATAAATTCACCAATTTTTAATATTTTCACTCCAGGTTTTCAACATTTTCATTTTTTCACAATGCCTCATGAACAGTACAGATGTAATTTCTCACTTCCTGCCAGAAATGTGTTTTTGCACCTGTGGCATAGAATGGAACGGTCACTGTGCAGAATCACCTTTCAGGACTGATTAACAAAATGATAGTACCAGTGTTCATGAGGTGGCGTCCAAAAAAGCCTAGGTTGAAAATATGGTGACAAAATTCCTAAAAATGACAGTGTTACAAGCATGCATTGTGTAGTTTCTACGCAGGTGCATAAATTTGTTAAGTTACAATATTTTGACTTCAGATTTTCCACATGCCCATTTTTTCACACCACATCATGAACAGTACAGCTGTCATTTCTCAAATCCTGCCCAAAATGTTTTTTCACACCTATGGCGAAGAATGGTGCAGAATTTGTGCGAAATCACCTTTCAGAAGAAATTAAAGAAATGACAGTACTGCTGTTCATGAGGTAGGGTCACAAAAAGCCCATGCTGAAATGTGGTGCAAAAAATCCAAAATATGGCTGATTCACAAGCGTTTGTTGAGATTTTTCAACGCATGTGTGTAACTTTGGCAGTTTTTACAATTTTCACTCCACATTTTCAACTTAGTCATTTTGCATACCACCTCATTAATAATGGCCCTTAATAGGGATACAAATAAAGTATGTGAAAAAGTAAGGAAATTCACTGCAAAAAACTTTGTTAATGCACCATTAGGGCTAAAGTCTAAAAAGTAGGTAAATTAGATCTTAGGGTTCCCAAGCCTAAGACCCCATCCCCACCTTCAGCTTGCAACCCAAACACCCCAGCCCCATATTTGGTTTCCAACCATATATTTCCACCTTCACTTGCATGATAGGAAGGAGGGTGTGCCTGGGGTTGCAAACCCTAATGCTCACCCCATTCTTTTATTCTGTACACATGTTAGGTTATTAACTGTTAAAATGAGGTGAGCATTTGGGTTCACAATCCCAAGGCACACCCCTCACACCTATTCCAGCATGCAGGGTGGAGGTGGGGTGTTAGGGTTGGAAGATGAGGGTTGGGTGGGGTCTTAGGCTTTGGAACCCTAAGATCTCATTTTCCTACTTTTTAGGCTTCAACCCTAATGGTGAATTAACAAAGTTTTTTGCAGTAAATATCTATATCTATCTATCTATCTATCTATCTATCTATCTATCTATCTATCTATCTATCTATCTATCTATATACAGTGTGACCCCATTTATCTGGACATGTAGGGGGACATCAGAAATGTTCAGATAAGTGGGGTTTCTGATAAGCGAAAATCAAGCAGATCAGTACTAACTCATTGCCACGCCAAACTGCTGTAGTGAAACAAGCATACCATTTTATTCTGACAGGTAAACAATTTAAAAAAAATACTGTGTAACATTTCTGTGGGAAAAAATGGTCAGACTTTACATGTACTCGCCCTTAGAGTCCTTATACAGTGGTGCTTAATGTTTTTTAATGTAGTCCATAATAGAGTGTTGTTTTTTCCTTTCATTGCACTGCCTCACTGCGCGTAGTCACAACTGCCTAAGCAGTAGCAGCTGCACTCCATCAGCAATAGGCTGACTCTTCAGCCAAGAGATACATTTGTTGAATGAGTCGGCAGCCTCGGCATCTTTGGGCGGTGGGGGGGTGGAACATCCTGATCAGCTGGATCATCTTCTCCCTCCATCATGTCTGTATCGACCTTGTTCATCAGTGCCTCTATGATGTCAGCATCTGACATCTCCCCGTATCTGCACTCCAGCTTATTGGTCACGATCCATTCCTCGACTGCTTCTGCTGGAAAATCCATCTCCTTGGCAGCCTTTTGAAGAGCTATATTGGCATCAGCTAGCTGATCATGTTTGGCTCAATTTCTTCTTGAGCAGAAGGCTGTGAGGGCTCAAGCAGCAAGGTTGATTTGTGCCAGCATTTTTGTATCTGTCAAGATCAGCAGACCATCCTTGATGGTAACAGACTTTATAATCTCCATACACATGGATTGGTTATTATCCTCAGTCAGTACTGTTTTTAGAAGTTTAGTATAATAGATATGTTTTACTGTTGCTAGAATACCCTGATCCATGGGCTGAATCGATACTGTTGTATTTGCTGGTAAGAATTCACAATGGCTACAGCCATCAGGAGTCCATAAGTCTTCAGAACTGGGATGTGCTCCGGTGTTGTCAATTAGCAAAATTGCCTGTAGTGACAGTCTTTTTGAGCGTAAGTGCAATTTTACAGAAGGCACAAAACTTTGAAAAAAACAACCTTTGAACAAGTCTGCTGTCATCCAGGCACTACGCTGTGAATGGTAAAGTGCAGGAAGGATAGACATGTTAGTGTGCTCAAAGCACCTTGGGTTCTGTGACTTTCTGATGATGAGCAGTGGAAGCTTGTGTGTGCCAGTTGCATTGCTTGTGGCTAACACAGTGAGACGCTCCTTTTTTTTTTTTGTGTGTCCGGGAGCATGTGTTTCAGCAGAGGAGGCTAGAGTCTTATTAGGTAGCATACGCCAATGATTGCTGGTCTTGTCGGCATTGTACAGTTGTTCATCTACTATCCCCTCATTAGCCATCAAATCTTTCAGCTTTTTTCTGAATGGCTCTACCAATTCTGTACAGGATGACATGATCTCGCCTGCTACAGCCAATTGCCTAATGCTGTGTCTGTTCTTAAAATGATTTAGCCACCCCTCACTAGCAGAAAAGGGGTAGTCAGCATTCATCATGTGGTGGAACTGTAATGCCTTCTCTTTCAGGATTGTTCCTGATATTGGAGTGCCTTTAGTTCAGTTCTGAATGAACCACATGAAAATCGCCTTGTCCAGCTCCTCGTCATGACAGGGTCTCATCGTCTTCCTGCTCTCATGACTGAGGCTGCAATCCATTGTGGCTGCAAATTCCCTTGGTTTGTCTTTTGATTTGCGGATATCACAGACAGTGGCGTTTCCAACACCAAAGTGGCGGGCCACCTTCACAACTTTATCTCCATTCTCAAGGCATTCTATTATTGGTAATTTTGCTGCAGTGTTGAGCATGGACCTTTTCTTTTTGCCATTTCACACAGAGCACAACACAACAACAGCAACAGGGCTGCCAAACTGCTGAAACTTACTAAGCAGTCTAGTTATAAAGTGTTAATTAGCTCATTAACACATTATTGTAGCCTGGCAGGTGAGAGGGGGTAGCAGAACATTCCAACTATAAACAGAATAAGAAAGGAAAAGCAAACAAACGTTTAATTGGCTATGAAAGTTGACAGTGTGTAACAGCTGAAACTGTCATGCATATAAATTCATAGGACCAGCAGGGGACACAAGGCTGTTTCGGATAAGAGAGAGAGATTCAGATAAAAGGAGTTCTGTTAATTGGGGTTACACTGTATATATATATATATATATATATATATATATATATATATATATATATATATATATTTATATATATTAGTGGCATGGTAGTGCTACTATAGTTAGGGTTGAGTACCCCATTTAAGGTTAAAGTGTGAAATTTTGCAGCTTAATGACTTTGCCACTGTATTATTGATTTTCCTGAAATTTGGCATGCATGGAGGGGTACCATAGATCTCTGGATCTGCAAAGTTTTGTAACAGTCAGATATACGGTTGTGGAGTTATAAAGCGTAACAGAAAGTTGTATTTATGCTTTTTTGCGCAATTTTTGCTCATGCCTACAGGTTGCACGGTTTGCTCCACCAGGCCGAAACTTCAGGGAACATGCGGCCAGGGTCCTTGATGTGCCTTTTGAAGATGTCGTGAAAAAATATTAAACGGTTCAAAAGTTATTCAAAAAACAAGTTTCCCAATATAGTCAATGAGAAAAGTTAACAAAAAGTTTGACTGTGTCACAAATGCAGCTTTTAGTGTCGCAAATGGCCCCATGTAATGTGGTGAGTCAGCCATCTTTTTTCAGTTACTGGTCACAGAAATGCTTGGCATTTAAATTTGGGACCCTCTAGGGACACAATTCTTTCTGTGTTCACCTAGTTGAGCCCTGAGGATGCTAGCCATGTCTTTTTTTGGGGGGTTAAACACCAAAGAAATATGTTTTTCAAATTTCTGTAAACTGTAGTATCGCAAAGTAGTGTCGCACTTGCGAGACTTTCATGATTTTTTTTGTGACAGTGTTGTGATTTGCGACACTACCTTGCGACACTATGTCCAAAACAGTAGGGAATCTTTGCCACCCTGCTGCAAAAGAATGGTTTGGTCTTTTGGGCTGAAATTTGTAGGGAATAAAGCTAACATCCCACTGATGTGCCTTTTGGTGGTTTGGTGACAAAATGTTACAGGGATGCAAAGTTACAGCACTCTGAAGTTGACTGCTTTTCCCATAGACTAACATTATGGTGTCCGCCGTGCCTTTCGGTCCCATATCTCGGAAATGCTTCGAAATACGGACTTTTTGTTGGAAAATGCTTAGCCCCCCCACTAGGGGGCTAAGTGCAAAACTAGCCAGGAAAGTCATAAATTATATGAAATTTCAATTTTTTTTTCTACGTCACATGGTTCCTCAGATATAAACAATTTAGTACTCAGTAGTATTCAGAACTTTGCCCAGCAGCGGAGACTGAACTTAGGGATTGCCAGAGCCTGTAAGAGGTAAAGTGTCCTGCACTACAGCCTGACTGTTGTGTAGCACTGCCCAACCCACCCACCTAGGGTCAGCACTTCATTTATTGCTGCTGGCAGGTCATATGTCACATCATGTGACCTACCCTTCTTTTTGCCAAGTGTCCACTTTCCCATTTGCAGCTTATAGACACCAACCACAAGGAGTTGCTGCACTCTCCACCCCTTCCTAGCAACTGTTTGCAAACCTACCCACTAGAGGTCCCTGCAGTTCCCTTTGAATCCTTTCTGCTACCTACTTTCCTCACTCCTTCCATCAGCCCACCACTAAGCCCCCAGCAGCCTCAAACCTGGTACCCTTTTTTTCCAAAGTCTACTGACTAACCACTAAGCCAATGAAGCAGGCCAACATCTTCTCTACTTTCAAACTCTTAACCCTTCCTCCCTCCTTTTCTGAATTAAAAAACTTTCTACACTCTGTCCCTAAGCTGTGCTCAAACTCAGTACCTTTGCAATCACAGTCAGTAGCTCTACCTCTTCACCACTTTGTCTACCTAGTGTATTCCTACTTCCTATGCCTTTTAGTCTCTTACCCCCCCACCTGCCAAAATATAAGTTTACCACTTGTTTTTTGCTGCCTTTGAACCCTGCACCCTCACTGTCAAAATCAGCAGTTCCACCACTCAGCTAGCACACCTGTCTATTATTTCTGCAGGATTTCAAACTCTAAAAAACACTCTAACCCTCAGACACTGCAAAATTGTTATCTGATTGTTTCTGCACACCTTGAACCCAACTCCCTGCTGCTATAGCCACTGGCTGGGGTCCTTTCTGCTACCCTGGGCAAGACTTGAACCTAGTGCCTTGTGCACCAGCTCTGCCACTGTACCAAAGCAGCAACTATACTTAGAGGTGACCTCTCGCTACTATCTCCCCCTCTATCATCCTAGTTCCCCCATGCTTTCTTCACTTCAACTCTCCCACCCTTACCAACTATGCATGTGCACCTCCTGCCCACCGGCCTCTCTCTTCTCCTCCTCCTTCTTCTTTTGCCTTCCACCAACCCTATTGTCCCTATTAACCCTCAGCCTCGCTACTCCAGTGTTCCTACATACCCTCCTGTCCTCCCCTCCTCCTTTACCACTGCTCCTCCCCTCCCTCCTCCTCCACACACCCCATATGCTCCTCTCCACCTCCCCCCCATCCAGACATTACCTTTCCTCCCCCGGCTCCCTTGACATCTGATCATACAAGTCTTCTCTGCCTGCTGCCTACCCACCCCTGTGCTATGAAACCCATTCTCATCCTATCGCTCCGGCGTAAACTCTCCATCTGCCACCCTCTGACCAGAGCAGTTCTCCTCCTCCTTCTACTCCTGACAGGAACATACATCCCAACCCGGCTATGCCCCTCCCACCCACCCACTCGGCCCGCTGGTCTCCAAGTAGCCTCCATGAACATATGCAGCCTGCTGAAAAAATTTGACGCCCTACAGTGCTGGGCCTTGGCTCATCAACCAGACATCATAGCCCTGGTTGAAACCTGGCTGTCCAAATCCACCCCTGACTCATTTGTCTCCCTCCCAGGCTATACCTTATACCGGGAGGACTGAGTAGGCAAACAAGGGGGAGGCTGTGTAATCTACACTAGGGACACAATACTTGGACACGCACTCCCCACCCCTGCCCTTGTAAATGGGGCCCAGGCTCTTACCCACAGACTCACCCCGGACCCCTCTAGAAGCCCTCTCTATCTCACCACGGCCTACGTTCCCCCAAAGAACCAGCACCCAGCCCTGGTATCTTTAACTGACTACCTGGCCTCCCTCCACCATAAGGCGGAACAAATCCTAGTTGGTGACCTTAATGTAAATTGGCTCAGCACCTCCTCTTCCACGATCAGAGACTCATTTGCGCCCAAGATCTGATGCAACTCGTCACCCAGCCCACGAGAATAAACCCTAAGAGGTACCAGCACCCTTCTGGATGTTATTATAACCAACCGACCCCAAAAATCCAAAACATCCAGGTCCTACCAGACTCCTAAGTGACCACTCCCTATTCTATTTCATTGGGCAGTCCCCAATCCCAAACCCAAAGCCCAGACCACCCTCCAGGCGCCTCCACCCTGGTGGGCTGAAAAACTTAAGTATTCCTCACCCAGATAAATTGGTCTCCCATTCATCGTGCAACCAACATTGACACTGCTCGGCTTTCTTCACACACACCTTCAACATGGCCTGTGATCTTCAACCTTCACCAAAATCTGGTCCAAAAAGCAGAATGCACCCTGGGTTAGCCTGCCCTTCTACAATTACTAAGAAATCGGGATAACCTCTGGCACCTTGCCACTGAAACGGGTCATCTGTCTGATAGGCAGGCTTACAATGCAGCCCAGAATAAGTGCTCTTGGGCCATCCAGAAAGCCAAGGCCGACCATTACCAGGTCTCCCTTACCTCCTCCTGGGGCTCAGCCCAGACTTTCTGGGATAATATTAAACAACTAAATGGAAAATCTTGCTCCCCTGCCCCATCCCAGCTCACTAGAAATGGCACTACCACCACGAGCCTGCCACCATAGCTAACTGGCTCAACACCACTTTCACTGACCTTAGCTCAGTCCTCCCTAGTAATTTCTTTGACCTCTCCCAACCAACCTCCCCTGTCTTCCAGCACCCAGCTTCCACCTGCTAAGATTTCCACCGGAAGCCAGACCCATCCTAATCAAAGCTTTAAATAGCAACAGTCCTGGCAGTGACTCACTGGACCCCAGTATCCTCAGACTGGTGCTAGATGAAGTCCTTGCCCCACTCACCAGCCAATTAACCAATCGCTCTGCCTGGGACAATTTCCCACAGCATGGAAAACAGCCATAATCACACCAATTCATAAAGGGGGCGACAGGTCGTCGGCCAACAACTACCGGCCAATCTCCATCCTCCCCCCATCTCTAAAGCCCTGGAAAAAGTGGTGGCCATTCAAATCACTGATTATCTGGCTAAGCATAACATCTTATGCCCAGAGCAACATGGCTTCCATGCTGGTCACAGTACCAGCACTGCCCTAATTGAATTCTCCAACTTCCTACACTCCTCCTTGGATACCAGCTCCCTAGCTGGTGCAGTGTTCATCGACCTCTCAAAGGCTTTCGACACCATCTCCCATCCACTTCTGCTGAATGCTCTCTGCCACACTGGTCTCTCGGCTGGCTCCCTAGCATGGTGCACAAGCTATCTTGCCGCTTGATCACAGTGTGTAAAAATCAATGGGATACTCTCTGATACCTGTCCCATTCACTCTGGGGTCCCCCAAGGCTCCATCCTGGGCCCCCTTCTCTTCTCACTCTATCTGAACGCCCTGCCCAGTGCATGCCCTGGCAAAATTCTCCTGTATGCAGATGATGCTGTCCTTTTGCCACCCACATGCAATCCGTCTCCTTCAGGACACCCCTACAGCAGTCTTTCAATAGTGCCGGAGCTTGGTTTAAGGAGCGCAGACTCGTCATCAATCTTAAAAAGACCAAAGCTATGCTCTTTTCCCACCCCCAAAACAAAGCTAGTAACCACCCACTCTATATCCTTCCTAGTACCAAACAGCCACTGAAACAAGTCTGCTCCTACAAATACCTTGGGGTTATCTTCAACTCAGCCCTCACATTTCACAAAGCACATAGATGCCCTAACATCCGCCACTAACACACGGCTTGGCATCCTCTTCCACCATAGAACCTGCCTTCCCCCAAATGCACTCCGGCTCGCTGTTACGTCATCCGTTTTGTCCCTTGTAGACTATGGTCTACCAGTCTATGGTGCTGCCGACACGACTGCACTCAAAAAAATTCACCTAACCCTGAATAAAACCTGCAGATTGATTACTGGTGCCCCCAGGCTCACACACACCTGTCAGCTGTATGACGAGGCTAAAATCCTTACCCTGGATGAACGGCTCCGATATCAAACCTGTCTCCTCACAAAAAAACCCTACTCGGGCTCCCCCCCCGGGGTAACGGCATCCATCCACCAGAGCCCCTCCCACTATTGCAACATGGTCATCCAACAAGACCACCCTAATGGTCCTCAGATTAAGAACCAGCCGTGGCCAGAGGTCCTTCTGCTACAGAGCCCCATCCTGGTTTAACTCTCTCCCTGCCCCCATCACCAATGCCACCACCATCTCCAAGTTCAAAACCACCCTTTGAAACCAACTCTTCAACACTCGTAGCTGCTCCTGTCTCTGAAAGTAGCCCCACTCCAACTTCTCCATGACAACCCACTGGTGCTCTCCACCTAGCCATCCCACCATGCTTCCGGTACACGTGCCTATGTCTAACAGGCCAGTGCCAGCTGTTTCATTGTATACCTATTAGATTGCTCAGTTTTTGTTACCAACTTGTGTAACACCTGTTCTCAATTACATGTACCCTGTAACCTAAATGTATTTTGTCTGACCTCAGTGTGACGTGGCGCCTCTGTTGAACGCCTATTGTTTTGCAAACCTATGCTATGTAACCTAAAACTCTACGTATGTCTTTAATATGACGAGGTACCTTTGGAAATGAGCCTCTGGCTCAAAGGTTGTAAACTGATTTTACAAATAAATAAATAAATAAAAATAGTAATCCAAGTGTTCGTTTTCTGCTCTGAGGCCCATTATTATGCATACATTCTTTCTATTCACTGTGTTTCTCATGCAGCTTTTGGGGACTAAAAGGCTGTGCATTTTTGTTACTGTTACAGTTAATGTTTCCATTTACGTTTCCATTACCGTTTGCGTTAGCGTTCCAGTCTACGCCACCTTGTGCGTTACCCTTTGCGTTTTCATTTGTGCTTGCGTTTGCGTTACTGTTAACATTTGTATTTCATTACTGTTTTTGTTTGTCTTTCCTTTTGTGTCACCATGGCATTTCCATTTGCGTTTGAATACGCACTTCCATTTGAGTTTCCGTTCCCTTTGGCATGAGCGTTGCTGTTACCGTGTCTGAATTTCCAATTGCGTTACCGTGACCGTGCATGTTAAGATTTGCATTTCCGTATGCACTTGCATTTCTGTTTTCATTAATGTTTGCGCTTCTGCTTCTATTACCATTTGCGTTATCATTTACGCTTGCATCACCATGTGCGTTAGCGTTTGTGCTTATGTTTGCGTTGCCATCACTTCACTATTTATAGTACACATTCTCAAAAAGAAGGGAAATTCAGGGCAAAAAACTCTGTTTAAGGCATCATTTAGGGTTGTTCCACAATGACAAAAGTGAGGATATTCGATGTTAGGGTTCCCACCTCCCCTTGCACCCAACCCCCACCCCGCCCCCACCAACAAGCATCGGGGTGTGTGTTGGGGTTGTCAGTCCTTACTCTGACCCTATTCTCTTATACTGCACCACCTCAGCTTGTTTACACATGGGATGGGGTGAGAGTTAGGACCGATGACCCAAGCGTACACCCGGCGTCTGTTAGTGGTGGGGGCGCAGAGTGGAATGTGGGGTTCACTGAGGTGAGGAACCCTATCATATATATATATATATATATATATATATATATATATATTCATTCATTTCAAAAAGCTTTGCTTAATGCATCAGTTAGGGTTAAAGCAACAAAAGTGGGAAATGAAATGTTAGGGTTGAGCCTAACCCCCCCCCCAACACCCCATCCTCCACAGACCGACAGATGCTGGGGTGTGCCATTGGGTCAGGAGGTCAAACTCTCACACCATTCCATGTGTAAACAGATTGACATGTTACAGTAAAGGAGAATGGGGTGAAAGTTAGAACTTATGACCCAATGGCACCAGCATCTATCGTCTGTGGAGTGATGTGGTGGAAGGTGTTGGAGGGTTGTTAGGGCTCAATCTAACATCTCATTTCCCAGTTTTGTCACTTTAACTGTAACTGATGTATTAAACAAAGTTTTTGCAATGAAGAATATATATATATATATATATATATATATATATATATATATTACAAAAACTCTGTTAATGCATCAGTTAGAGTTGTTTCCACAGTGACAAAGTTTGAAAATTTGGTGTTAGGGTTAACACCTCACCACCACACCCCCACCACCCCATCCTCAAACCCCTAACTGCATTCCACCCCACCTCTCCCCACCCCCACACAGACACATGCAAGCAGTACAAGAGACGTCCATCATCATGGTGTAGCAACTGTATGAGTTCTGCTGCCATCAGAATGCAGTAACATTCAAAGCTAACCATAGCATGCTGCTAATAAGTATTTCCAGGTAACACAGCAGTATTACAACATGTGATGGTGTTACCTTCATTACTGAGCAGTATGTGAAAAGTACTATGTATGTGTCAGGTGTGTCTGTACTGCTACCACATGCCTATATGGTGGCAGCAATACCTGCAGTAAGCCAAAGCGTTCAATTATGATAAATAAAAAGCAGTATTTAGATTGTTTGTGCAGACTGAGTTTCACTGTATGAAAAAGATATGCCAGCAATAATGTGTCATCATACTGTGCTGGCAGTATAGAGTCAATCATACTGTATTTGTTTTTCATTACTTAGTGGTATGTGAAAGGAGTACAGTGTCCTGATTATTGTGCTTTCAGATGTGACTGACTGGTATAGTGTCTTACAATCTAGCATGTGTCTTGCATATGTGTGTGTGAGTGTGGGGGGGTTGTGAGTGGGGGTAGGGGGAATGCGTAGTTAGCGGTTTGAGGATGGGGTGGTGGGGTGTTAACCCCTTAAACCAAATTTCCAAACTTTTGTCACTGTGGAAATGACCCTAATTGATGCATTAACAGAGTTTTTTGCAATGAATTTCCCTTCTTTTTGAGAAAGTGTGATATGAATAGTAAAGCACTCCCACCAAGCTGCCCATTTGTGCATAATGATATGTGTTTGTGGGAGTGAGGGCCCTCCCAGGGCCTGTGCTCCCACTTACACATAAGCACGGAGTCATACAGCAGCCCTATGGGGCACTGAACCCATGCAACATTAATTTGCCAATATCTCGGGAACCGTAGCAGATAGAAAAAAAAATTACATTTCGTAATCATGAGAGTGAGTATGTCTCGCAACATAAGGTCGATTGAATCCGTATCTCGATTAATTTCTGAGATACAAGCTCCAAAAGGCACTGTGTGTGCAAACTCTGAGGGCATAATGCTGACCTACAGACATGAAAATGAGCAGCTGGAACACTAATTTGCAAGTATCTCAGGAACCGTACAAGGTAGAAAACAACATTCAAATTTCATGGGTTTCATGGTTTTTCCAACCTACTTCTGAGCAATGGGACTAAGAAATTTTGTGATGAAAAGTCCATATCTAGAACCGTTTTCAAGATACGAGCCCTGAAAGGCATCACAGACACCACAATGTCATCCTACAGGAAGATTTCTGAACTTCGGAATGCTGTAACTTTGGGCCCCTGTACTGTTTTGGCACCAAAACACCAAAAGGCACTTCTGTTGGACCAGGGCTTGCTACCCTTCAAATTTCAGCCCAAAAGACCCAATTGTTTTGTTGCGGGGGGTGTCAAAGATTTGCAGTTATTTGAGAGTACTTTCTCAAATTACCTTCGCAAATCATTAAAGTTTTGTGAGAAAACCTCACAAAACATTCGCATTTACAAAAGTATTTTGTGAAAGTAATTTTCAAAAAATTTAAAAAATGCATTTCTGGGGGGTTTAAATCCCCCAAAAAGATATGGCTAGCATCCTCAGGACCCGACTAGGTAAACACAACAATCAGTGTTCACCTAGAGGGTCCCAATTTTAAACACCAGGCATTTTTCTGTGTCACAAACTGAAACAGGAAAGTGAAAGGGCCATTTGAGACAGTAAAAAGGGCCTCTCATGAAAGTTTCGTGATTTTTACTAAGTTTTCCCATTGACTATAATGGGAAATTTTTTTTTTGTATAACTTTTGAATGGTTTAATATTTTTTCACCAAATCTTTGAAAGGCACATCAATGACCAATACTACATCTTCTCTGAAGATTTAGGACTGAACAGACAAAGTAAGCGGGCTGTGGGAGCGAGGAAAAAACATGCAAAAAGTCAGTTTTTTTGCATGTTTTTGGCATTCTGTAGCTCCACAGCCATACATCCAACTGCAGCGCAACTTACCACATCCAGATATATATGGTACCGAACCATGCATGAAAAATGTCAGGCAAATCCATCGTACGGTGGCAAAGTTATTAAGGAGCAAAATTTGAGGTTTTGCATTAAAGTGCCTACTCAACCCTAACTATAGTGGAATATATTGTGTATATATATATATATATATATATATATATATATATATATATATACTGATATGTTTTTTTGACATCCCACTAATACGATCTTACACACTTAACAGCTACTATGAAGGGACACAGTCGGCTGTACACCTGCTTGGTGACTGTCACCAACTGCATACAGATATACATTCCACACTTATTTCAGTTAAAGTATTAATCTTTTCTATTACAAGAGGCCGAAGGACCGAACCCGGATGGCATTTAAGATTCCAACAAAATAAAAATAAAAAAAACAATAAAAAATGCATCTACAAGAGCCTATACCCTATCTCTGGCGGCAACTATGAAATTACTACTGCTATTACTAATTTGTTCAGGGAATGTGGAACTTAACCCTGGGCCAACTGGGACTATCTCTGCACAATCAGAATTAGTAAAGATTAAAGGGCTAAGCCTTCTACATATTAATGTATGTAGTCTACTAAAAAAAATCACGTTGCTCCAAGCCTGGGTTAGCCATACACTACCTGACATTTTGGTAGTGTCTGAGTCATGGCTTAGGCCTGACACAGCTGACAGAGACATTAACTTACTTGACTATCAAACGTTCAGAGCTGATAGACATACAAGAGGAGGTGGGGTAGTAATCTATGTAAAGGCCAACCTATCTGCAACTTGTCTTGACCCTTCTTCTATGGCAAAAGAATTCGAGTGCCTATCCCTCAGAATAGCTCTCTGCAACACTACCTCGCTACAATTGATCGGCTGTTACAGACCTCCCTCAGCTGGCCTTAAGATTCTATCCCATTTGGGTGAATTGATCTCAGAAGGAATGAAGAAACCATAATCATAGGCGACTTAAACCTAAACTGGCTTTCTAAGGCAGCTGCACCACTAACATCATTCTGTGACATGCATGGGCTTACACAGCTTATAAATGAACCTACTAGAGTAAACAAAAAGAACCCTAAAAACAACACACTATTGGATGTACTATTAGTGAGTAAACCTCACCTCTTCTTACACATTGGAGTACTGTTCAACGACATCAGTGATCATTGTACTATAGCAGCAATTAGGACAGCATGTAAGCCTTCATCCCCTACAAAATTCATGCTGAGGAGATCGAAAAAGAAATTCAACATCAATGCATACCTGGATGATATCAAACACTCCACAAGATGGCAAGAGTTCTATTTAGTGAACACAATGGAGATTGCACATGGTATTCTAAATGATATCATCATAAGTGCTCCAAACACCCATGCACCAGTTTCTAAACTACGTATCAAAAATAAAACCTGTCGTTGGTTCAATTCAGATCTTAAATCCACCCTGCTCAACAGGGACAAGCTTTGGAAGAAGGCTCGAAAAACTAAGTTAGCCACTGACTGGGAGCAGTTCAGAAAAGCTAGGAATCTCTGCACCAAGAAAGTGCGAGACACAAAAGCTGCATATTACATGGCTGAACTAGACTCATCATACCACAACCCTGCCAAATTTTGGAACACCATAAAAGATATAACTGGCCATGTCACAAGCAACCTACTCCCAGAAAAGTTACATAGTGGAAATAGTACCATCATTGACAGAATAGAAGTCCTGGAAGCCTTTAATAATCACTTTACTACTGCTGGACTAGCATTTGACTCCTCTCCAGCCAACCTACTGAGATTGCAACTAGGGATTAAGAACTCTGACGCAAGAGTGACTGACTCCACTTTCTCCTTCACACCAACCACGCTGAAGCAAGTTGAAGAACTAATCTTACAGTTGAATACAAAAAAAAGTGCAGGTGCTGACTCCCTGGACCCCTACTTCATAAAAATTGCCATACATGTTTTAGCAGTAGCGGTGACACATCTGTTCAACCTCTCACTACAGTCAGAAGATATCCCGTCAATCTGGAAAACCGCTCAAGTTATTCCACTACTGAAAACCGGGGATCCCACAGACCTCAATAACTACAGACCAATTTCCATTCTTCCGGTATTGTCCAAATTACTTGAAAAAATTGTGAGCACCCAGTTAAGGGAATACCTAGAAGCTAAAAAATCTTCTAAACCCAGCGCAATCTGGTTTCAGAGCAAACACAGTACCATCACAGCTCTTGCAAAGTCACCAATGACTGGCAACTTGAATTGGACAAAAAAATTGTGTTTGTGCTGTTTTCTTAGATCTAAGTAAGGCCTTTGATACGGTTGACCACGACCTGCTCCTCTCATCACTGAGGTCAGTTGGACTTGACACCAAATCCATTAGATGGTTTAATAATTATCTTTCAGGAAGAACTCAGCAGGTAAAGGCCGAAGGAGATATATCCCCACTCAGACCACTTCAAAGAGGAGTACCACAAGGATCTATCCTTGGCCCTATCCTATCTGCAATATGTATCAACAACATTGACTTAAATCTTACCAAAGCCACTGTACACCTGTTTGCTGATGATACAGTACTGTATGTCAGTCACTCTTCACCTATAACAGCCTGCAAAGAATTACAAGCAGAATTCGACCTGCTGCAACATCAACTGCTGGGAAAGAAACTACTATTGAATGCAAAAAAAACAAGGCAATGTTTTTCTCCCCTCAGGTGCAGACAGGATACACTATCCCTTTCGACCTTCCTAAATTATCCACTGCCCTTGTTGAAAACCTAGATTATGTCACAAAATTCAAATATCTGGGGGTATGGCTAGATAATAGGTTAGACTACCTAGATCATTTGGAAGAACTGCTAAATAACTCAGACAAAGACTTGGACTTTACTACAGAATAAAGCACTTCCTTACAAGTGATTCAAAAAAGAAGATGGTCCAGGCCACTTTCCTCTCAGTACTAGATTATGCTGACTTCTTATATAGTCGCTGCCCTACTGTATATCTGAACAAAATAGATACACTATATCACAGAGCCTTGAGGTTCATCACAGACCTACCTTACAGCACTCACCACTGTCTGCTATACTCTGCAGTGGGATGGACTTCGCTTCAATCTAGAAGAGATAGAAATGCAATACTATGGACCTACAGATCAATATCGCAGCAGCTTCCAAAATGTATCTCTGGCTGTTTTCTACAAGCCACATCAAATAGTTATGCATTAAGAAGTCTGAACCTCATTACCCTCAAGGTGCCTAAATTCCACTCCCGACATGGCAGATATGCAGTTAGCTATGTGTTATCTACTCTATGGAACACAATGCAGAAGACATTGAAAGTGAAGAAGATTATATCTATTACAGCCTTCAAATATCTATATAATAGGATTTTCAAAGAAAAATGTAACTGCTTCCATCAACACTAGATTAACCTTCCATTTATAGATAGACAGGACAAGCTTACCAGCACCCTTTGTGAAGTTACCCTATAGTTAACAAACCAGTGCCTTATTCATTTCCCTATACCCTTAATATTTTAATTTCCTTAACACTCCCAGCTCCTACCTCTCCAGCCTAACCCTCTCCTCTTCCTCCCAGACCTACTCTAGATCCTCTTATTGCACCAACTCTTATGATTCCTCCCCCCCACCCTGTTCCCTACCCCTGACCTTTACTGCAGGCATTCATCCTGCCAACTCCGTCAGCCACAAACCCTCACTTGGAGTCATATCTTTCAGCTATCAATACATCCCTTCATATTAGATTAATAATTTTTCTAAGGAATTCTCTGATACTTTCAACCCTTCATCAAAATGTGACAGTATTAAAGTGTCTCCCATTACCTATTTTAGCAAACTGGCTACCTCATGAATCGTGTATATATGTATTATATCCTTGTTTTTCTAACATATCAATTTATGTGTTCTGTATTTGATATATTGTTTCATTTCTGTCTTCTCAAAATTGTGTATATTCCGATTGTTATATTTCTAGGATTTGTTGTATAACTCTCACTTCTGTCTTCTCAAAATTGTACATACTCTGAATGCTATATTTCATGTAAATTGAACCTTGACCTTACCAGGTCCATCTTGCAAATGAGCCTTGCTCAACGATGTTCGCCTGGATAAATAAAGATTTGATTGATTGATTGATTGATTGATATACTGGTGCGGTAGTGCCAGTATAGTTAGGGTTCATGCGAGCATTTAATGTTAAATGACAATGTTTGCAGGGTAATAACTTTAGGCAGGTTCAACAGATATGCTTGAAAGTTTGCATGCATATTCAGATGGGCTAGGTCTATTGATATGCCAAATATGGTTTGAATCCCTTTTGTGGTTTCTGAGATACAGAGTTTTGAAAAAAAGGAGATAGTTATGCTTTTGGCTGTTTTTTTGTCAACCTGTAACTCAGAAAGTTCTGTAGCTACAGGGCTGAAATTTTCAGGGCAGAAACCTTTGTCCTCATAGATGTCCAGTGCAGGATTGTATACAAAAGTGTCCTGCTGAAGGGTACAGGTGCAGGTCGGCACCCCCACCCTCAAAACAACTGTGGGACACTGGGGAGCCCACTCCCAGTGTCCACGAACCACCCAGCACTGACACACAAGCCCGGATAAATGATAACTCAATGCAGGATTCTGCATTGAACTGCCATGTTATGATGCAGAATCCTGCATCAGTTTGTCTTCACCCCAATAATATGGCACACTGGTAAGCCCACCCCCAGTGTCCCAAAAATCTGTTTTTTCCCCAGAAAAAAAGGAAACAATCCCCAATGTCAACTTCCAATGTCAGATGTCTGCCCCAAGCCCACTTCCATTACTGATGGGGGTGCCCAAGCCCCCTGTCAGCATTATGTATCCCCCTAACTCATGTGGCACACTGGGAGCCTACCCCAGTGTGCCCACATTTACTTTTTATTTTCCTATAGATAAAGAAAACCATCCCCTGATGTCTTTTGTTTTCTAAACCTGTAATAAAGAAAATAGTCCCTTGTCATCTCCAAAGTCCCCCTCCCCCATCTCCAACCTCCCACTGAACACCCACCTCCCTGCACCCCCCTTACCCTTACCCATACTTACCTCCGTAGGTCAGGAGCAGCCATCTTCTCTGGACCAGGACATGTCTGCAATCTTTAAAGCCCAACCGCAAACTGAGGAATCGAGGTAGGCTCTGTATTATGGCTGTCCATGGGGTTTTCAACTTATGTTGATATCTCAGCCAGTTTTAGGATTTTTTTACCCCAAGTTTTCAATACAGGATTCTTGGGACCCCACCTCATGAACACTGTCACTGTCATTTCAATATTCAGTCCTGAAAGGTGATTTCAAGGGCACTGCATGGAATCACCTTCCTGGACTGATTAATGAAATGACAGTGCCAGTGTTCATGAGGGGAGGTCTCAAAAAGCCCATGTTGAAAATCTGGTGCAAAAATTCCCTCAAATGACTGCATTATAAGTGTGCATTGCGCAGTTTGTATGCATGCCCATAACTTCCCCAATTTTTAATATTTTCACTCCACATTTTCAGCATTGAGATGTTTTTCACACCTCCTCATGTACAGTACAGCTGTCATTTTTCACATCCTGCCCAAAATGCATTTTTGCACCTCTTGTGCATAATGGCGCAGTTGCTGTGTGAAATCAAGTTTTGGGATATATTAATGAAATCACAGTGATGCTACTCATGAGGTGGTGTACCAAAAAGGTCATGTTGAAAATTTGGTACAATACCCACAAAAGTCCGAGTTATGAACGGTCATTGAAATTTCTCTATGACTGTGCGCAACTTTGGCAAATTTTAATAATTTCTCTCCAAATATTCAACATTGGCAGTTTTTCACATCACCTCAAGAACAGTACACCTGTAATTTCTGACATGCTGTCCAAAATGTGTTTGCACAGCACTGGCGCAGAATGGTGCAGTTGCTGCATAAAATCACCTTTTGGAACTGAGTAATAAAATGAAATTGTCAGTGTTCATGAGGTGGGGTCCAAAAAGGACATGTTGGCAATCTGCTGCAAAAATACCTAACAATCCCTGAGTTATGCGCCGTTGTTGGAATTTTTCTACGTAAGTGTGTGATATTGGCAATTTGTCTTATTTTCACTCCAGAGTTTCGACATTGCCATTTTTTCACACTACCGCATGAATAGAACAGCTGACAGTTTTCAAATTCTGTGAAAATGTTTATTTCCACTCCTTGGCATGGAATGGCATTACAGTTGCACAGAACTGCATTTTGACTGGGATTTGAAAATGTTCTGTACTGGGTACATGCGTTGAGGTGATAAGAAGTTTGTGCTGACCATTTGGGGTGAAAATTATTTAAGATGACACAGTTATAAGTATTTGCTGCAATTTCGCTACTCCACCTCATAACAATGTGTGGAAGCGCAAGAGCCAGAGACCCTGTGTTTCCACAGCAAAATAAAGATACTATTATACTATCTCACAAAGTAAGGAAATTAATTAACAAAAAACTTTGTTTAAAACAAAGTTAGGGTTCTACACATAGCTCTTCAACCAAAGTGATACAGGTCAGGAAATTGGGTGTTAGGGTTTACAACAGTTATACCCCTCCCCCACCAAACCCTACCAATGGAACTGCACCCCTCCACCCTCCACACACCAACAAGATTTGGGTTGTGCCTTATGGTAATGGATCCTAACGCTCTCCCCATTCCATCTGTAAGGAAACTGACATAGTACAGTATAGGAGAATGGGGTGAATGTTAAGGTCCATGACCCTAAGGCACACCCCGATGCTTGTTGGTGTGTGAGGGGTAAAATATTGACAGTATGGTTGGGTTGGGTGTGGGTGGGGTGGTGTGAACCATGACCCTAAGGCACACCCTGACACTTGGTGGTGTGTGGAGGGAGGGGATGCAGTTCTGATAGTAGGGTTTGGTAGGAGAGAAGTATAACATTTGTAAACTCTAGCATCCAATTTCCTGACCTGTATCACTTTGGTTGAAGAGCTACTGTATGTGTATAACCCTAACTTTGTTTTAAATGAAGTTTTTTGTTAATGTATATATATATATATATATATATATATATATATATATATTCATTGCAAAAACTGTGTTAATATAACAGTTAAGGTTGCTTCCACAGTGACAAAAGTGAGCAAATTTGATGTTAGGGTTTTCAACCCTAACTCTGAATCTCCCCCCAAACCCACACACAACTCACAATCAAGCGGGGGATGGTACAAGGCAACACAACCAATCAGAAGCAGATACCAAAAGGTAACAGAAAGAACATATAACTCTGTAAACATACAACAAGAGGCATCCATCATCACGTTTCAGCAACTGTATCACTTCTGCTGCTATCCCAGTGTCTTGGGGGGTACACCCACATGCTGTACAACCATGTAAGATGGCCACTACATGAATTGTATACCTCATCATCATCATCAACATCATCATCATTTTTATTTCTAAAAAGTGCCCTTCCAATGCTCAGGGTGCCCTTACAACCAATAAAATACATAAAATTCAGAATTTACAAAAACCTTCCAATCATACAAATTAAAATATACAGAAGTTCCTTATATCAAAACGGACCTAATATAGAGAGCTCAACAACCAGAAAATGCCCGATTAAATAAGTATGTTTTAAGGGATGTTTTAAAACCCTCCACAGTCAGGCTATCTCATATCCAATGAGGTAGAGAATTCCACAGGGTCAGAGCCATAAAGGCAAAAGGTCTTCCTCCAGATGTTTTCAGACAGACCCTGGGAATCTCTAGCAATCCCTCATTGGAGGATCAAAGAAGGCAGGAGGGACAGTAAAGGAACAGAAAGTCTTGCAGGTACTGTAGTCCCTGGTCATGTAGGACTTTATTGGTCAGTAATGCAACCTTAAAGGTTATCTGCCACTGTACTGGCAGGCAGTGCAATTCATGCAGCTCAGGTGTTATATGCCTGGATCTAGGGGCTCCAGTCAACAATCTGGTCATCACATTCTGCACCAGCTGCAATCAGCAGATATCAACCCCTGGTAGCCTTAGGTAGAGGGCGTTGCAGTAATCAAGACAGGTGGTGACATAGGCATGGACCAGAGTGGGAAGATCTTCAATTGGAACCAGGTGTTTCACCCTAGCTATATTCCTAAGATGAAAAAAGGAAGACTTGACTACAGCCGACACTTGAGACCTTAAGGTCAGGCTCTCATCGAAAGTCATGATAAGATGAAACACCTGGTCAGTGACAGTTAGCGGTGTTCCTCTCAGCTCTAATCCAGAGAGCTGTCCCACAAACATCCCAACCGATCTGTGATGTGGGTCCACAACCAATATCCATTTTTCCCAGGGTTAGCCTCAGCCAGCTGGCACTCATCCAGTCCTGAATCTCAGCCAGACAGCTGTTAAACACAAAGACAGTATCTTTCTCCTGGCCAGGCACAAAAAAACATGTATAGCTGAGAGTCATCTGCATAGCAGTGAAAACTCAGACCATACCATCTTATAATGTCTCCTAATGGCAGCATACATACTGCAAGCAATATTGGATAAAGCACCGAGCTCTGCGGCACCCTGCAGGGTAGCTCATGAGGGGCAAAGGAATAAACCCCAGATACCACGCTTTGAGATCTGCCATCAAGGAACAATTAAAAGCAACTGAGGACTGCCCCCACAGTCCACAGAAGAGCCACAGGTGCTCAAGCAACACCCCATGGTTCACAGTATCAAATGTTGTTGAGAGATCAAGGAGAACCAAGATGGTACTAGATCTCTGGTATCTGGCCATCGGGAGATCATTTAGTACCCGGACCAGGGCCAACTCAGTACTGTGTTTTTTTCCTGAAACCTGACTGGAGAGGGTCATAGATATTGTGACTACTCAAATGATCCTCCAGCTGCAGAGTGACCACCTTCTCAATAACTTTGCCAACAAAAGGCAAGTTTGAGATCGGTCTGTAGTTAGCAGGGCAGTCAGGATCTAAGGAATGTTACTTCAAAAGAGGCTTAACAATAGCCTTTTTTAAGGAATCTGGAAAGATCCCTCTCTTCAGAGAATTCCTTACTATCCCGGCCAAGACCGGGCCAATGACCTCAGTACATCCTACAAAAAGGTGAATTGGGCCCGGATCTAAACTACAGCAAGTTGTCCACAAAGTCTGGATGATCCTCACAATATCAGTGACTACAGGCAGGCTGAAGTCAAACCAGGTCCCCTGGGTAACTGTACCACTCAGTTGATCAAAGCAAGGACCAATGAGGAGGCATTGGCTGATCTTATTCCCGATGGAGATCACCTTATCAGCAAAAAACTGATCAAACTCATCATACTTTCCTTGTGACAATGCTTGACCAGACTGCAGACAGACTGGATTGCACAGTCTATCCATAGGTGGAAGAGTTGAGCTGGCCTGTTTTTAGCTGCAGAAATCTCCTTGGACAGGAACTCTGCCTTCTTATTGGAAATTGCTGATTGGTAGACTTTGTAATGGTCTAGCAATCTAAGTCTGTCCTCCTCCAGGAGAGTTTTTTGCCAGTGTCTCTCCAACCCTTCGCCCCTGCCTCTTCAACTCCCTCAGGGACCCATCATATCATGGTACCCCAGGGTGAAGGGTCAGGGAATGCACACTAACCAGAGGGATGATATTGAGGACCCCTTCTACCACCCTATTATAGGTGAGAACAAGGGACCCAGGATCACCTCTATCAGTCAGAATTCCCGAAAGGTCCAGTATCACCATTAGGCCTTCTGAAGTATCTCTTCTTAAAGGACTGTACTGCACCATTTCCTTGGGGGCAGGCCTATTAAGGGGAGTCGCAAAACTGAACCTCAGGGCATGATGGTCAGACCATCTGACGGGATCCACCACCATGTCAGTGATCTCCATCACCAGGAGAAACATCAGGTCCAATGAGTGTCCCCCCATTGGTAGCGGCGGTAACTACCCATGTCAGGAGCAGTGATTCCATCAACTGGAGGTGGTTTTGTCCAAATAGTGAGAGCTCATCGTTGACCCAGGCATTGATGTTCCCCAGAATTAACCATCTGGAGAATTCCAGCGCCAATCTGGCGATGAGCTCTGTTACCTCCTGCAGGAAAGCCTTCCCATCACCTGGTGGACGGTAGATGAGAAGGATCCTTCAGCCCACACCTGCCCCATAATACACTCAAAGGAGTTGGTAGACCCTACTGGGACCTCCCTGAGATACAGTTCTGATCTAAAACAGGTCACGACTCCCCTGCCCCTGTGGCCCTCTCTCGGGCGGTGCAACACCAAGAACCCAGCCAGAATAGCAGATGCCAAAATGGGTCCCGCATTTTCATCCAGCCATATCTCGGTGATGCAAGCCAGGTCTGCAGAAGTTACCATATTGGCCACCAGTGCGATCTTGTTCTTAATTGACCTGGCATTGCATAGCACTGACCTAGAGGGATGAAAACTCGAGGATGATCGCACCACTTGCCTGCATAAATCAGAGCCCTTGGGTATGGGCACAGGACATGGATGACCACTGTCCTGTGCCCATTTCACCCCATGGCACCTCCTGGCCCTCACTGTCTCTATCTGCCGACCCCTTTCCCATCCCCCATCAGACCCTGGGTCCTCCCCACCTCCTCGCAATACCCAGAGCATGACATCTCCTATATATTTCTGGATGGAGTGGAGGAGCCTCAAATGGACGAAGGTTCCCTGAGTGTGAAGGGGAGTACTGACTGACTGTGTCTATTTCCCAACAACACATACTAAATACACACACTTCCCATACAAAATTACTCACTCAGCCCCACACTCTAACACAAAGACACACTTCACCCAACACCTCTACTACTTAACACTAATTCTACTCCAAACACACACAATTTCATACACTCATTCACTCATTTAATCAGGACTAAACAAATCTCTCACACAGCCTGAGCAGCAGCAGCAAAACATATATATATATATATATAAATGTATATAATGCAGTATACACAGTCTCTAAAAAGTCACTTCAATATGAACTTGATTGCAGAGCTCCCACCTCTGCACTATAAAGTCCCAGCACTGAGCAACCTAATCTCATCAGCCTGTTCTTATTCCACAGTAAACATTAATGAACCAGTCATCCAGTTCCTGGTCTCCAATTCACCATAAAGTTTTCTTCTCCATCAAAGATCAAAAACTGTACAGTACCTTCTTACTGTTAAGAGTTCAAATAGCAGACCTTCTTTCCATTTTTCTTGTTGTTAAGTCCTCATCTTTTAACTGCCACAGATAAACCTATTCACCAGCTCACTCCCAGCGTATACCCCCTAAACCTTCCTCTTGGGGGAACCAGACAGCCAGTCCACCAACCTGCCCCAGGCTCCTCCTGAAGGCCACGGGCAAAAAGCCCTCCTTCAGGAGCACCCACCCGTGCCTCCCATCTGGTCTGGGTTGCAACATGCCAGGACACCCCCTTCTGGGTGATCCCCTGGCTCCTTTAGGCAACTCTGTGCTCCCTACGCCAATCCTTCTTATCAGTCAGTTTCTTCAGCCATACACCGTGGCCATAATGTGGACCCATGGGTGTGTTTTCCAACCGATCTCTCATCTCAGTCAGCCACACCACCCAAAAGCAGCAAAAGATCTTTCCTATGCTGCCTGTCGTCCACTCTTCTCCGAGGAAAAAAAGCCCACACACAGCCGATAAGCACCATCTCCACTGCTCAGATTTCAGTCAATTTGAAACAGCTTCTTGCAGGTTTGGTACTCTCCCAAGGCACTCACTCACCACCAGGACTCCACCAGAACTCCACCAGGGAAGATAAAACCTTGCATACAGGTAAAGTTGTGTTAAGGTTGTGGTCCGAAAATAGCGACTATGAGCTACTCCAAACCACTGCTCAGGCCCCCTAGACCTTTGCTACTCTATCGCTAAAAAAACAAACTCTGTGCAATGTTGGGAGCTGCCTAGACATCCCAAGTGTACACTTCAGGGTGTTTGGTGAGATCTCTAAAATGCTCAGATAATAACTAAATACCTCACTTACTTCCCTCACTAACTAACCCTAACTGTACTAACTGTTCTGAAACAACTAATAGAGAATCTTTTTACACAACAGAGACTCTTTTTACACAATTAAAGCAGATTTAAAACAAAATACTGCTGCTCTAAGAGCTGCTGCTTATGGCTTGCCCAGCCTGGTGGTCATCTTTTTTTATGCATGCAGATAGTACAGCAGTATCCATAACTCATAACTCACATTAGGACTGCATGGTCAGTTGGACCCTGTTCTGCCATCCCTGCATTGAGACTGAACAACACTGTCCATATGTCTCAGTGGGAATGCAGGGTCCTACAGATCCTACCCTCCCTTTTCTGCATCACTATAGTACAACACTATGCATATGTCACTCTGTCCATATGTCACACTGTGAATTCATGGTTATTCAGATACTGCACTCCCATCCCTTCATTGAGATAGAAGCACAACACAGTCTTCCTCCAACTTATGAATTTGTTGGCCTTCACACAGGTAGTTGCCTCTGCAACCCATAATCATGGTCATTCACTCGATTTGGTCTTCCTCCTGGGGATGGAGACCACTGATTCTGTGGTGGAACCAGTCAGATGGTCTGATCACCACACCATAATGTTCAATCTCTGGGCTCCCCCTTATAGGCCTGGCCCTCTGGAGATGGTCAGATATTGCCCTTTGAGGGATGTTACCTCTGATGGCCCATTGGAGGTATTAGACCTATCAGGATTTCCAGGTGCAAGTGGGGGTCCAGAGAGTTTGGTTCAGGCTTACAATAAGGTCGTGACAAAAACTTTGTATTCTATCACTTCTGTCCATGTTCGTCCTCTCTCTCTCTCTTCACCCACGGTCCCCTTGATTTGAAGGGACCATGAGGGAGTTGTGACGAGTTGGACAAAGGTTAGAGTGACACTGGTGGAAATCTGCCCTGGATGCTGACCATCTTAGATTTATGGAACATTACTGAGTCTATCACTCTGCAATCACCCATAAGAAAGCAGAGTTCCTGTTCAGGGAGATTGCTGCAGCTCAGAATCGACCAGCTCAGCTCTTTTGAACCATGGACAGGTTGTGCAACCCAACCTGTCTGCAGGTTCAAAGTGCATTTTCACAAATTAAGTGAAAGGAGTTTGCTCGATTCTTTGCTGATAAGGTGGTCAACATTAGTGCCAAGACCCGACCAACTCACTCTATGGGGGTTGGTGGTGGTCGGTGTTCGTTTACCTCTCCTCGGTTTTCTTGGACATCCTTTGACCAGCTGGAGATCACAGATAACAAGCGGATTGTCCAGAATATGCAGCAGACATGCTGTAGTTTGGACCCGGGCCCAACATGCCTTATAATGGGTTGTGTGGATTCCATCAGCCCCATCCTTGCTAAGACTGTTTGGTACTCTTTAGAGATGGGTGAGTTCCCTAGCTCCCTGAAGGAGGTGGTGGTGACACCGCTCCTTAAGAAAGCTTCTCTGGACCCAAACTGCTTTGCTAACTACAGACCTATCTCTAACCAAGGCCCCTACTTTTCTGAGGCACAGTGGGACCAAGTTCTGCGGCAAGACTACCATTTGCCGCAGAACTTCTACGGTGGTGGTTTATAATTTCTGTGGAAGTTCTGTGGCACTAACAAACTACCACATCGCAGTGTCAGCTTGTCATCCTGACTTCACTTTCATGGCAATGGTTATAGCAATCAGGATGGTGGAAAGCACAGTAACACTAGTTCAAAAAATAACAGACTTATAGAAATAATTTTATGCCTAAAAAAGCAAAACAAATGTCTCTCCCTTAAGGTCCTAGCCTACTGCATAAATTACATATTCAGAGGGGACCTCATGTGATAAATAAGGTATTTCTATATGCATGCTATCTATCTCACTAATGAGGTATCCACTGTCTATCACTTATATATTTGTATGTGCTTTCTACACCACTCATGAGGTTCCCACTGTGTATCACTTATATATTTATATGCAATCTGTAACATACATACAAATATGTGTGTATAGTGAGACAGCCAGAGATACTGTATGTGTGTATATAGTTTATATATATATATATATATATATATATATATATATATATATATATATATGTATATATTTTAATTTCCATGAAACTGTATCCTCATTCATACAGGTCCCATTGGAAATGGAACAAACGGAATAGAGGAGTTATTGCAAAACTTATTTTTCATGTCAGCCTGCTTCCACTGACACACGGTGTAACACCATCAGGCCATGACATGCATGTGAACCGATTGTGAGATAGAGCTTTCCAGCCCATCACTATGTGTCCGTCGCGAGACAGAACACTGCACCATACCTTCCCAGGTTCCGAGCAGTGATGTGTTCCACCAATCCTTGTGCTGCCCAGCCAGCTCCCAGAGCTAATCTCTGAACCTGAGTTGCCAGCACGGAAACACAGCATGCTACCCTCTGGTCCAACAGCTGTCCCTGCACATAACATTTCTCCATAACTTTTAGGTGATTCTATCAACCAATGACAATATGTGATCAATAACCCTGACAAAAATGCGTACAGTGCAATTATTTATTTAACAGGTCTATACTTTCAGCAGGTCTGCACATTATTGTATTCCACTTTTCTGGGCATAATTACTTTATTTTTCTTAAAAATGGCAGTTAAATTAATTTTACCAGTTATTCATTTCAGATGGCATTTCTATACCTTAAAGGCACAAATAAGTTTATACAAAGTGAGGTATGGACTTAACAGATTTGTGCTATTGACAAGGTTTTGTTTAAGTTGGCCCTAGTGCAATAATGAAAGACTGAAAATTGTATTAGGCCGTAGTACAGGTTGAACAAATATCACCAAGCCTGATGTGCTGTGCCACCATCTCTGGCAGTGGGAGCTGTGTTAGATAAGTGACTGTTCATTTCTGTTGCAGAATGCAGCCATTTCATTAGCTAATGTATGATGTTATAGCAATGATAACATCACATTCTGAGCATATGAGGGGTTTTGGATATAAAAAGAGGAGAAGGGAACCAGATTCTATGGATAAACAGAAATGTTAATAAAAAATCATCAAGAAAAGTGAATTCTGCAGCACCGCAGAAGTTCTGCGGTAGATTGCAAGTTCTGTGCAAAATTCTGTGGCCGCAGAATTCTAGGGGCCTTTTCTCTAACCTTCACTTTGTAGGGAAGGTGATCGAGAAAGTAGTTGCGTTGCAGCTGGAGAACCCATCTTACCATTCATGATATCTATGATCCTCTCCAGTCCAGTATGTGGAAGATGCACAGTACTGAGACTGCTCTGGTTCGGGTGCTCAGTGATCTCCTGATGGCAAGAGATCAGAAGCACCACTTCATCCTGGTGCTTCTCGATCTCTTTTCAGCTTTCGACACCATAGACCATGGGGTGTTGCTCAAGCACCTGAAGGTCATCTGTGGCCTGGCCAGTTTGGTCCTCAGATGGTTTCAATGATTCCTCACTGGCAGATCCCAGAGGGTGGTGTTGAGGATGTTTTCCTCGGAATTATTCTCTCTGATGTGTGGGATACCTCAGGGCTTGGTGCTGTCTCCAGTGTTGTTCGCAGTGTATATGCTGCCTTTGGGAGGCATTGTGAGATGGTATGGGCTGAGGTTTCACTGTTATGCAGAAGATATCCAGCTCTACCTGTATTTTGTATCCAACCAGGGTAGTGTGGTCTCAGTCTTTAATAGCTGCTTCACAGAAATCCAGGATTGGATGAAATCCAGCTGGTTGAAGTTGAATTCCAATAAGACTGAGGTGTTGGTGGAGGATCCGGGTTGCTGGATAGATGGGTCAATGGTAGGTCCCCTTCTGGGTTTTGGCTCGAGGGTTACCAGCTGCCTTCCTCTGAATGGGTGCAAAACCTGGTGGTGATTCTTGATGATGGGCTGATACTGCTTTTGCAGGTGTCAGCAGTAGTCAAGTCCTCATTTTATCATCTGAGGAACATCACCCAGGTCAAGCACCTTGCTCCATCCAGCGACTTTCCAACATTGATCCATACCTTGTAACCTTGTGCCTGGACTACTGTAACTCCCTTTACCTAGGGCTTCTGGGGGTTGATATCCACTGCCTGCAGCTGGTGCAGAATGCTGCGGCACAGCTGTTGTCAGAGGTTCCTCGCTCAAGCAACATCACTCATGTGCTGCGCGAACTGCACTGGCTGCTTGTACAGTGGTGGATCACCTTAAAGGTTGGTCTTCTGACCTATAAGGCCCTGCATGGACAGGTTCTGGGCTACCTGCAAGAGCTCCTGAATCCTTACTGTCCCAGCTGACCACTCCGCTCAGCTGGTGGGTTGTTAGAGATTCCCAGGGTATGGCTGAAAACCTCTGGGTCTCAAGCTTATATGTACTGTACACAGCCTTCACCCATGGAATTCTCTACCTTGTCAGATCTGAGAGTGCTGGACTGTGGAGAGATTCAAGATGGCCTTAAAGACCCATATGTTCTATCTGGCCTATGGGGATCTTACTGACTAATTCTGTTTTAATATTTTTTATGTAATCTGAAATTAAATTGTTTTATTACCTTATTTGTTTTAATGAGTTTCTATTTATAATTCTGTACAGCGCTTTCATTTTAGAATTGTGCTTTAGAAATAAAGATTATTATTATTATTATTATTATTATATGTCACACTATCCATATGTCACAATGAGAATACAGAGTGCTTCATACCCTGTGGATCCATTCATCCATTGACATACTACAACACAATCTTTATGTCACACTATCTATATGCCACAATGAGAACAGTGCAACATATGGATTGCCTGAGATCAGGATTGTGCTGTACTATCTCAATAGAAGTATGGTACTGCACGGTACAAAGGACCCTGTCTTTTCACTGTGACATACGGACAATACGAAATATGGATAGTGTTGCAGTATTTTGATGTAGGACTGGAAGGGCAGGGTCCCTTAGTGACATACTGTATGAATAGTGTGTTATATGGATTCTGACATACTGTGTTACTGTATGGATGGGAGTGCAGGGTGCAAAAGACAGAGCACTCTCAGTCCCACATTGACATAATAGAACACTGCCTATATGTTATAGTGGAAACACAATTCCTCCATCCACATACTGCAACACTCTGCATACATCAGTTTTGGAGTGTACGGTTATTCACTGTACAGTCATATCCCTGCATACAGATAGTAGAAGAGTGTACATGTCTAACAGTGGAGTCCTTGTATAAATGTCCTATATCTTGCACTGTTTCACCTTTATGTATTTGCACTGCACTGTTTTTACCATTATGTATTTTGCACTGTATCATTTGTAACTTAATCAGGGTTGCTTCTGAAAAAGGAACCTTCAGGGCCCAGTGGGCTCACCCAGTTAACACAATTTTATAAATATAAATAAATAATATGGTAGTTCAGATCATGCACTTTCATCCCTCCATACAGACTGCAGAACAGTATGTATATGTTACATTTACACTGTAGCTTGCATTATATCCTGCGGTCCAATCTCTCCCATGGATAGGCATATACATATACGTGTCTAAATACAGCACAGTTTTCCCCTGTACTTCCACTTATTAAGTTATTAGCAGGCCTAGCAAAATAATAAAAAATAGTCATAACTGTCCCATGTCAAAGAATTTTCATCCCAAATGTTCTACATAGCCTTCTTAAGACCTTCTCACAGGTTTGCACAGCATGTGGGTGTACCCCCACCCCAAGACACTGGGATGGCAGAAGAAGTAATACAGTTCCTGAAACAAGATAATGGATGCCTCTTGTGGTATGTTTAAAGAGCTGTATGTTCTTTCTGTTACCTTATGGTGTCTGTTTCTGATTGGTTGTGTTGCCTTGTACCATCCCCTGCTTGTATGTGTGTTGTGTGTTTGGGGGGGGATTCGGAGTTAGGGTTGAAAATCCTAACATTGAATTTCCTCACTTTTGTCACTGTGGAAGCAACCCTAACTGTTGCATTAACGCAGTTTTTTTGCAAAGAATTTCCTTACTTTTTGAAATCCAGATTAAGTAGTTGCCGTATTGGTCCTTGAAAGAATAGATCCAGAAGCAAATGATTTGATACCTTTTATAGATGTAACAACAAATGAGTATTTTAAACCAATTGGGATTTTTCTGTTTTTTCTGCATGATCTAGCTGTTAAAAGTATTGTATTTTCTAAACAACTGCCATTAGCTTCTGAAGAAGGACTGGCTGGTCTGAAAGCTAGAGCACTTTGTTCTTATTGTTACATCTATGTTGGTCCATTAAAAGGTATCAAATCATTTGCTTCTGGATCTTACTTTTTGAAAAAGTGTAATATAACTAGAAAATGGTATGTGTTGGTGGGAGCAAGGGACCCCACCAAGCTGCCCATTTGTGCATAATGATATATGTCTGTGGGAGCACGGGCCCTCTGGGCCCAGCGCTCCCACTTATATATACCTAAGGAGCCATTCAGTAGCCCAATAGGGCAAGGAACACTTGTAACACTAATTTGCCAGTATCTCAGCAACCGTAGCAGCTATGAAAAAATTAAAGTGTTGTTGTAATTAGGACAGTGAACCCTCTATGTGAGATAAGTCTACTATATCCATATCTTGCATTGTTTCCGAGATACAGGCACCAAAAAGCACTGTGGGTGTCGTAGTGTTATCCTATGGGAAAAATCTCAGCTCCGTTATGGCATATCTCTGGAACTGATATCTAAACAGCATAATTCACATCTCTGGGACACCCCCTTTATATGCTGCAAATTTCAAGCCAAAAGACCTAACCATTTATTTACAATGTAATGTACCTGGTAACTAGTATGTGTTGGTGGGAGCGCGGGCCCTCCAGGCTCCGCCCTCCCACCAAACTGCCCATTTATGCATAATGATATGCATCTGTAGGAGCACAGGGCCTGCATTCTCACTTACACATAACAATGGAGCCATACAGTAGCCCCACAGGGCTGAATAGGAACCCTTGTAATACTAAATTGCCAATATCTCACTAACTGTACAAGCTATGAAAAAAATTCTGCTGCAGTTATAACCATGACTTCAAAACCTCTAAAGATGGACAAAGCTGCGAGTAGCAAAAAATCTGTATCTCTCATTGTTTCTGAGATATGGGCACTGAAATTCGCTGGGGGCACCACAATGTTATCCTATGGGGAAAAATCTTAACTTCGTGATGGCATATCTATGGAACCGAATACCTTTTTTATGCCTCAGCAGCATAATTCACATCTCTAGGGCACCCCCTTTATACCCCGTAAATTTCAAGCCAAAAGACCAAACCATGTATTTACAGTGCACTGGCAAAGTTTTTAAATTCCTAGTTCATGATGTGGCTAAATCCCCATTCACGAGGTCAATTCACTTTTGCGAGCTGTCAAAATCCACATTCATGAGGAATCCTTGATCATCAGATTTTTGCCATCTGGTCTGGAAGTTGCAATCAAGAATTTTGTCAGCTCGCAAAAGGGGATTGGCTCGCGAACGAGGATTCTGACAGCTGGCAAACGGGAATTTTGTCAGCTCGTGAATGAGTAATTAAAAAGAACAATCACTTTTCTTGAGGTGTCAAAATCCCCATTCACAAGCTCATTCGCAAGAAGGGCCATCTGGTCGTGAAATGATGATCAAGGATTTTATCTGACAAAAGGAGATTGGCTAGTGAAAGAGGATTTAGTCAGCTCATGAAAGGGGGATTCAAAAACCCAATCCCCTTTCGCAAGCTGACAAAATCCCCATTCACTAACCAATCCTCATTCATGAGATAGGGCCATCTGGTCCCTAAGTGACTATCAAAGATTTTGCTACCCCACGAAAGGGGATCGGCTCATGAACGGGGATTTTGTCAGCTTGTGAACGAGGATCAGAAGTGAATCATGAACAAAGAATTTTAAAATCTAAAATGGCCATTTTTTGGCCAAAGTGAAGGAATCCAAAAGCATAGGTTTGTAGAGGGCATCACCATGAACAAAACCCATGCCTCATTTATAAAAGAAGGCAGCCATGGAGCAAGCTACAACATTTTGTTTTGGGGGAAAAATGAAAACAAGGAGACCACGTGATGCAGGCAACCTGGTGCTAGCTCCATTTGCTCACTCCAGCCACCTGATCACAGTTTCTGTCTATTTTCTGAGTCAAAATAAATAAAATATTCTGTAAAGTCATTCAGAAGATGACTGAAGTGCTCACCTATCATCTGCCATTGCAAAATCCCTCATGGAGATAGAAATGAGGAGATCTTTGCTGAAATGTACACCACCTGCAACACCCAAGAAAGGCCTGAAAAAGCCTAGGGCTGCCAGCACTGCTGATACAGTGGGATTTGCCAGTGTTTCAATGCATCAGGAACCACTCACCTTGGCTGGATTTCTGTCAGAATTCAGACCATTCAAAGAGGAGTTAAGATCCCTAACCTCGGAGATAAAGTCAATCTCACAAGCCCTGGAGGATATTTCTCATGGAACGCCAACTCAGAGGCTCGAGTATTCTCTCTGGAAAAACATTTAGACAAGGTTGACCCAGAACTTGTGGCTACCAGACAAAAAAATCACCAAGATGGAACTCAAAATAGAAGATCTAGAGGGTCATAGCTGCAGGAACAATGCGGTTCTGATTAGGTTACTGGAGACAGAAGAGGGCCAAGACGCCATCCTATTTGTCCAGAAGTTCATCGAGAAAGTTGCTGGGCCCTCGCCATTTGGCTCCAAATATGTAATTGAGAGGGCACACAGGGCTTTCAGACCAAATCCCCTGGCTGGATCTCCTCCGAGACCTTTAATTTTTAGATTTCTTAATTATTTAGAAAACCAGCATTTTCTTGCCAAAGTCTGAGAGATTCAGGAGGTCCATTGGGAGGGATCCAAGGTAAGGATTGCACAAGACTTGCCTGCTACTGTCTGACAATGCCAGATGGCTTTTCATCTGCTTGTTTCTAAACTAATTGTGGCAGGAGTTCGTTTTCATATGAACTACCTTGCAAGATTACAAGTTTTGGTAGAGGGTACATGGCAGAGCTATGAAGATCCCTAGGCAGCCCACACTGGACTTAAGACCAAGCTACCTGATCTTTTCAGGGAAACCTGAGTTTGCCTGTCTGAGATGCATCCAGCTTTCTAAGCAAGAGTAAGAGAGCATTGTATGCACTGAGGAATATGCTGATGTAGTGTATACACAGGCGAAGATTGTTTGACACCATGGTACTGTTTGCCTAGTTTCCCTCACGGTTTGATCAATCCCCCCAGTAACTCCTTATCCTAAGTGGATCAATAACTGTTCCTGATTCAGTGTCTTCAAATGTCTGATTACTATGGGACATAACTAGTTATTTACTCTGGGGGGAAAAGCACAAACTTTTTCCATGTTTTATGTTCCATGTTGACTTGTTTTGCTTGTGCAGTTTTAAGCTTCCACTTGCATATCAAGGCATGAACAGTACTTTATTGCGACCACTAGAGGGACCTTGTTGCCTACTTTCTAAATAAGAACATATTTATTTATTTATTTATTTATTTATTTATTTATTTATTTAAAGTCTAAGAATCACAATCCTTTGAGTCAGAGACTCATTTGCAAAGGCTCCACGCCTTACATAAATGGATTAGAACACAGTGTTACATAGAATATACAATATAGACAACAGCACTAGTACAGAAAACATGACAGTAAAAATTATAATGAACACAAACAATGAACACAAACAATGGAACAACAGCAATTTTGAAATAATGGTGCATTCAACATATTCAAAGTTTCATCTGCAGTCACAGTGGGAGTTTGACATAATGTGATTAAGTAACTCCTGTTTGAAAGGCCCAAGCCTGGGGATTAATAAGACAGGGTCAGGGATTGCGTTCATCCAGAGTGGTGCCCTGTAGCAAAAGGATCTTTGGCCAGTAGTGGTCCTTACAAAGGGGACCCGGAAAGTGGCGGTTTCCGAGTGTCTAGTGGGGCGGGCTGGTAGGTTTTTTTGGAGGAGCTTAAGACAGCCTGGGGGGCTAGGCCCAACTGAATTTTTTTGGCCAGTAGGCAGGTCTGATAAACTAGTCGCCCCTGGAAGTTTAGCCATGATGAGCGTAAATAGAGGTCACAGGTGTGCGTAAGACGATCACATCCTGTGGCCAATCTGCAGGCCTTGTTTAGGGCATGTTTAATGCTGGACAGAGCTGTGTCAGAGGAGGCCCCATAGATGATTATGCCATAGTCTACCAGTGAGAGGATGGAGCTGGAGATAGCTAAGCATAGCGCCTCTGTAGGTAGACAGGACCTAAGCCTGTAGAGGAGACTGATTCTTTTGTTTATTTCAGTACAAGTTGACGCAATATGTTCACGATAGGTGAGAGCGGAGTCTAGAGTAACCCCGAGATATTTAAAATTGGAAACAGGTTCCAGCGTGGTGCCCATCACATTATGCATGGCTAATTTTGTAGTGCTGTGCTTATGTTGTGGGTGGGCAAATAGCATGACTTTTGTCTTTTTTGTATTGAGTACAAGCTTGTGTGAGGAAAACCAGGCTTCAATTTGAGTGAAAGAGCCCTGCAAGGATTTTTGGAGCTGCATGGGGTCAGTGTGCCAACTGAAAATCACCGCATCATCAGCATAGAGGAGAAGATGCCCAGAGGTGGCCAGAGGTAGTGAGTTCAGATAAAGTGAGAAAAGGAGCGGACCAAGGATAGACCCTTGAGGGACACCTGATCGGATGGGAAGGTTTGCAGAGAGGGTGTTTCTTATCATCACCTGTTGAGTGCGGCCAGAGAGATAACTGGAGAACCAGTTTGTGGTTTCTTTGGAGATGCCGACAAAGAGGAGGGAGTTTATGAGCATGGTGTGATTGATGGTGTCAAATGCCTTGGAGAGATCTATAAAGACTGAACCAGCCAGATCTCCCTGGTCAAGAGCGTCATGAACAAAGGAGGTGAGTTCTAGTAGAGCAGTGGTGGTACTGTGACCTTTTCTGAAACAGTGTAGTTGTTTGCAGATTAGGTGTTGTGAATCTAGGTAGTTAGTAAGTTGATCAGCCACAATTTTTTCCAGTGCTTTTGAGAGTGGAGAGAGTGTAGAGATGGGCCTGTAGTTACTAGTTGCAGTACACGCACCATTTTTATGTATTGGCGTAATCCTTGCCTTTTTCCATAGAGACGGGAATTGTCCTAAGCACAGGGACATGTTGAAAATTTTTGTAAGAGGTACTAGAACAGTATCAAGGGTTAAAGATAGCAATTTAGTATCTAGTGAGTCACCACTATGTCTAGTCTTTCCTAGGAATCTGGAAATATATGAACGGGCAACACTAGTGGAGACAGTTTTGAGACGAAAAGGTGGCGCACTGGGGGGTGGCAGGAAATGTCCCGCTTCAGTGCTGAAAAAGTCAGGGGAGAATAGAGCTTAGGTCTGAGAATGCTTTATTGAAAGCATCTGCTATTTTGCTGGGTTCTTGGGTAGGGATACCATCTAGGATAAGCATGGCAGGGGGAGGGGAAGGAGACTTTCCACTAAGTTCCTTAATATTATCCCAGAACCTCTTACCATCACCCCAAGTGGCAGTGAGTTATTTTTGTAGTAAGCAGCCTTTGCCAGCCGTATCTCCCAGGTGCAAGTATTTCTGGCAGTACGGTAACGTTGTCGGTCAGTGGGTTTACCTGACTGAAGGGCTCTGAGCCACAGGTCATCACGCACCTTCATTTGATCAAGTAAAGATCTAGTTACCCAGGGGGATGATTTAGACTTTTCAATCCGTTTGACATAGGGGGCAAAGATGTCACAGGCTGCTTGGAAGGAACTTATGAAAAAAGACAGGGCGGCGTCAACTGACATCAGGTGATCAAGAGGGGACCTGTCCAAATTCCAGAGTAGGTTTCTGAGATGTTTTAGAGCCCCCCTCTTGAGTTGGCAACACATGGAGATCCTAGGTGGGGGTGGCTTCCAGCTATTTGTCCAGAGACAAGTTACCGGGGAGTGATCACTGATGGAGTCCGAGAGGACCTGGACATCCAGTATGTGCTCAGGATGATTTGTAAGTATTAGGTCCAGGAGGGAGCTATGGCACATATTTTTGTTTACTCTAGTGGGGGTGAGGACCATTTGAGACAGATTTTGGGCAGCAGCATCCTGAGGGGGACTGTCTGGGCAAGCCAGTTTGAGTTGAAATCACCTAGGGCTATGACTTCCGAATTATTTGGGAGTTGTTCGATTATATCTAGCATGGACGTGAAGACATCCCTTTGGTTACGAGGGGGTATGTAAACAGACATTATGTAGAGGGATTTTTTTCGAGTTCCCAAATTCAACCCTAACAGTGAGAGACTGTAAACCTTCCGAGGGGCTTATGGTAGTAGTGTTTATTCCTTGTAGGTGCTCACGAAGATACAGAGCACTACCCCCGGCCCGTTTATTTAGTCTGTCAGACCTGAACAGTGTGTAACCAGATACACTTACAGCCGAGTCAGGGATATGCTGTGAGAGCCATGTTTCAGAAACCGCTATTACATCTGGGCAGTGGAGGCAAACCCAGGCTTGAAATGAGGCAAGTTTCTTTTGTAGGCTACAAACATTAATGGTGGCCAGCAAGAGTCCCTTTGTTTAGCTGGTGGCCGTAATGGAAAGTGAGACCAGATTAGGTGGATATTGCCCACAAGTAGCAGGATGATGATTGCTGTCCTTGTTAGAATAGTTTTGTTGATCTTTTGAGGTGCGACGATGTGACCCCATGATGGTGTGGTTTATTTGAAATATAGGAGCACGTAAAGCGTAATATTTCCTGATCATAAAGTAATGGGGTAATCTTGGTTTCAGAGGTGGGGCGACCTGGCAGAAGAGGAGGGAAGGGGATAGAAGACATAGTAACTGATGAGGGAGTTTTTATTGGTCGGGTTAATGCAGGGGGGTAAAATTGGGGCAGAGGGAGGGGTAGTACTAGAACAAGTATGATGAAGGTAGGAGGGTAGTGGGCATTGGGAGAGGGTTAAAACAAGGAGGATAAGCCATGCTTTTAGCAACATCATTTGATTGTTTCTTTTTTTTGTTTGTTTACTCACACCAAGGGGTAAACCATGAGATCATCAATGCAGGAGTAAAAGCAGAGAGTGAAAGAAAGAAAGGCTATGAGAACAACGGTAGCCCTCTGGTGGTAGGTTCTGATAACCTGCTAGTGGAGAAATTGCCTGATAGTTTTTTTCTGTTCACCAATCAAAAGAGCTTACCTTCTGTATATAATAGGAGAACACGACCAAGGGTGGTGGTGGGGGCAGTGGGGCAGCTGACGTGCAGCGTCAGCGGGGCTCGAATGGCTGGAGAGAGAGCGCTCAGGCTGTGTTCCTCATTCTACCTGTTTCACAGCTTCCACGAGGCCAAACGCGGGTCCCTTTCAATACTGCCACGGTCTCTTCTTTTATTTTTAAGCTCCGGGGAGGGAGTAGGATCCCTCATGACCACCTGCACCCCCGAAGGGAGCCTCGCCAATAGTTCTGCCAAGGAAGAAAGGAGACAGCAAGGATTAACACAGGTGAGTTGGGGGGGAGGAGCTGAGCATCGAGTTTGTGCAGTGTGCCTTAACTTAATTCGAATTGCCTGGGACAGAGGGAAAATGAGTTTTTCCAAACGAAGCTTGCAAATGCTACGGGGCTAAGAGGCAAAATTCAGTTTGAAAAAGGCAGACACTTAGTCACATTTAAAATGGAGCCCACTAGTACGATGTTAATTTCGATCTGCTTACAGTGGCTATGGGGCTCAGGAGGCAAACAATTCAGCTTTAACAAAAAGCAGTCTTTTCAGCCCACAGAAAGATTCAGTTGTTAAGCAAGCCTAATAAAGTACTTAATCTGCTTTTTTAAAGAAAAGGCTGCGGGGCTAAGAGGCAAAAATTCAGTTTGAGAAAAGCAGACACTTAGTCACATTTAAAATGGAGCCCACTGGGTACGATGTTAATTTTGATCTGCTTACAGTGGCTATGGGGCTCAGGAGGCAAACAGTTCAGCTTTAACAAAAAACAGTCTTTTCAGCCCACAAAAAGATTCAGTTTTTATGCAAGCCTAGTAAAAATACGATATGAATTTGTTTGTACATACAGAAAAGGCAAGCTAGAAACAAGTTCTTAAAGTAACAGTAGAAATAGTGACAATTTGGACCTTTTTCTGAGAGTTTTCCTTAGAGAAAAAACTATCTCCATATGTGCGGGGACAGTAAATTTAAAGTCAACGAATGGCTGGAGAGAGAGCGCTCAGGCTGTGTTCCTCACTCTACCTGATTCACAGCTTCCATGAGGCCAAACGCGGGTCCCTTTCAATACTGCCGCGGTTCCTTCTTTTATTTTTAAGCTTCGGGGAGGGAGTAGGATCCCTCATGACCACCTGCACCCACGAGGGGAGCCTCGCCAATAGTTCTGTTTCACAGCTTCCATTTACATCTAGTATCAACAGCTTTATTAATAGGGTCATTTACTTGATTTCAAGTTTAAAGCGATCTTTAATACCAAACAAAATTTTCATGTGTGGTTTTTAGTCAAGAGTGTGATACAGGGCGTAAGTTAGGCTTAATAATGACTAATTCGTAATGATTTATTCAGCTGGTTTGGCTGCAGTCACAGCCTTTATATATCACCTAGGTTAATCCTTTTAACTAATTTTAGTTCCATTTTTATTTGGTTGTTATCTCCCGTGTCACCCCTGAAAGCGGACATAACTGGGTCCAAGTAAGGGTGGCTGGAGGGAGGGAGCTTTAGTGAAGGTATTCTGTGGATCGCAGTCCACAATAGTTTTGGTATTTGGGTGTGTTAGGTCACTAGTTTCAACAAATCTGACTCTTTGTTTGATGTAGGACATTGGGGTTTGGTAAGGGGAAGGGGAGTTTATGTGGGTAAGAAGAGTGGGTGGGCTCTCAGCACAGTCTTACTGTGAGCTATGTTATTGGTAAACCTGGGGGCTAATCTGAAAGCCCTGTCTATTTCTATCTTTAACAGTGAATATGGCTAACATTCTTAAGGTTGCTACCTGGAATGTTAAGGGTCTCTGACAACAACTGAAACAGTTTAAAGTT
Source organism: Neoceratodus forsteri (assembly GCA_016271365.2). Classification (NCBI taxonomy): domain Eukaryota; kingdom Metazoa; phylum Chordata; order Ceratodontiformes; family Ceratodontidae; genus Neoceratodus; species Neoceratodus forsteri. Next base: position 573,259,470 of record CM057449.1, on the reverse strand, counting down.
CTCAAACATTTGATCTGCTGTCATTAGACGTGATATTTATACAGGAATCACACTTGTTGGACTCTGAGGCAATTCGTATGAGGAGACAACAAACTGGCCATGTATTTTCTGCAGGGGGTACCTCCCAAAGCTGTGGTGTTCTGATATTGATAACTAGAAAAGTTCCTTTCTCACTCATTCAAATACTCAGAGATCTACAGGGTAGATTTGTTTTCATTTATTGCATTTTGTATATGACGGAGATGTTGTTGGGAAGTCTTTATGGGCCTAATGTAGACTCTCCAGGTTTCTTCACACAGCTGGTTGAAGTTCTATCTCCATTTCTATCCCTACCAATTATTCTCGGTGGTGACATGAACACAGTCTTTGATTCCACATTAATTCGTTCCACTGGACCTTGTAGAGGGCTCTCACCAGCCCAACGGGCTTTCCGGGAGCTTGTCGACCATTACGGTCCATGTGATGTTTGGCTAGTATTACATCCCACTGAGAGGGGATATACTTTTTTATCCCCACTCCACAACACAGCCTCTCATATTGATTATATTTTCCTATCCCATACCTTGCTACCTGGTGTCTTGGATGCCTCCATTCAACCTGGCCCCCCTTCCAATCATTCTCTGGTAACCTGTCACCTCACCCTCTCGTCCTTCCCCAAAAGAACTACACGATGGAAAATTAACAACCAGCTGTTGAAGGACCCTGTTGTGGTCTCCATTCTTACCAAATATATTGAACAGTTTATTGACATTAATCTTAACTCCACCTCTCAACTTGATTTTGTATGGTGTCCTTTTAAGGTCTTTATTAGAGGGATACTAATCAGTTTATCTTTTCAAAGAAAGAAGAAAAAGGAACAGGAATTAAATAGCCTGTTCTCTCAAATCCGTTCAGTTGAAGCAAGCCTGACTCCTAATTCTTCTGACAGCATTAGACAAAACCTAGTTAAATAAAAAATTGCTTATTTAGAGATTCTGAGAGAGAAGGCAGAATTTGCTATCTTGAGAACAAAGGCAGCTTACACCGATCAGGGGGAAAAAAGCGGGTCCCTTATTAGCACTCAGAATTAAACAACAGGAATCATCCAGGTATATTCCATCCATCTATTCTCAAGCAGATGGTACTTTAAAAACATCCCCTGTGGACATAGTATCAGAATTTAGTAAGTACTATACAGAATTATATAGTTCAAAGTCCGATCCACCCTCTGATCAAGTGTTGAATGCCTATCTGACCACATCCAATCTACCTTCACTCTCTGAAACACAGCAAAACCTACTCATAATCCTGATCTCTTCTATGGAAGTTGCTAGAGTAATTCAAAGTCTACCTTATGAAAAATCCCTGGGACCAGATGGTTTTTCGGCTAATTTTTTTTAAAAATTTAAAAAGCAATTAATCCCCCTATTAGTCATCTTATTCCAATATATATTATCAGGTGCAACTATAGATCCTACATTGTTGGAAGTCCTAATAGTCCTCTTACTTAAACCTGATAGGAATCTGGAACTAACTACAAGCTATCGCCCAATATCCCTATTGAATCAAGACATTAAAATTTCAACCAACCTGTTAATGGACCAAATTAATCTTATCCTGCTGGATCTCATTGGACCCAAACAAGTGGGATTCATGAAAGGGCGTTCGTCGGTTGACCACCTTCGAACACTCTCACATGCTCTCTCGGCATCCAGGGATGCCTTTTACTCTGCAGCTTTGGTCTTTCTGGATGCTGAGAAGGCTTTCGATAGAGTGGATTGGAACTTTTTTTTTCGGGCTCTCAATGCCTATAACTTTCTTTTAGAATTCCAAAGCTGGATAAAGGCTTTATATCGTGCCCCATTGGCTCAGATTACTGCCAATGGAGCAGTATCCAACCTTTTCCTGTTACGGTCTGGTACCAGACAAGGCTGCCCTTTACCCCCCCACACTTTTCAATCTATACCTGGAGCCCCTTATCTGTCGTCTAACATTCCGTGAAAAGATTCAGGCATTTTCATTTCAGACCATGAAATTAAGGTTTCCGCTTATGCCGATAACCTTTCTTCTACAGTCATCCTACCCAACCGCATCAATTCCTCCCATGTTATCACTCATGGAAAAATATTCTCAATTATCTAATTACAAACTGAATATAGATAAAACTGTTGCATTCCCTCTTAATTATAAAGTAATTAAAAGCTCCATCACTAATCTGGGTCTCTCTTGGAAACAGGACTCCCTAAGATATCTGGGGATTGTAATCTCCAGAAACCCGGCCTTGATTCAGAAATTAAACCTGGACTCCCTGGTGAAAACCATTGGCTTAGACTTGGATAGATGGTCCAAACTACCTATTTCCCTATGGGGTAGAGTTAATTTAATTAAAATGAACATCTTCCCTAGACTTTTTTACCCTCTTCACCTACTCAATACTTGGCTACCCTTTGCCTGGTTCAGTAAAGTACATGGTCTTATTACAAAATTTATTTGGGCCAACATACAACCCAGGATTGCTTATTATAAGCTGGCCACCCCCAAAGACAAAGGAGGCTTACGCCTTCCCCATTTAACTTTTTATCAGTGGTCAAGTCATGTTGCCAAATATTTTCGATGGATGTCCCCTATGGAAGAGGTACTTGCTTTTCCTTCCACTCCTAAATGGCTTAAAATTGAACTATCTCTCATTCAAGCCAATGATATAACATTGGCTGCACTTTTTCATATCAAAGCCAGTGCTCTTCCCCTAAATTTAAAATCAACCCCTATTGCAACTTCCATTAGAATTCACACCCAATTATGTATCTTCTTTAAGTACAACCATACCCAGGATTTAACACAACCCATGTGGAGCAATCCAAATTTAAAGATAGGCAATAAATTGCTTACTGTTGGATGGTTACCCCCATTGGCTGATGTGTGCCTTTCCCAATTTTTGACAAAGGAGAACTCATGGATCTCCTCTACCAAGATTTTTTAAAATCTCAATAGCTCCACAAACTATGTTTTTAAACTTTTTCAGTTACAACACTTAATTTTGAAAGTTTTCAGAATAATCCCTTCCCAGCAGGGTACCAAATCTTTTCTTAGTGAACTAGGACTTCTAGTTAACTCACAACAATCTGTATCCAATATCTACAAGATCTTATATAACTGGGTCAACCAGGTCTGCTTTGCTCCTTCAACTTATTGGACTTCCTTTTTCACCAATCGTGAGTTAGACTGGAATTCCTTATGGCACAATTGTCATAAATATATTACTCAAGACAGGATCTGTCTTACCCAATTCCATATATTGCACAGCCTATACTACTCTCCACAACAATTATTTAAGTTTGGTCTTCTCCCATCACCCTTTGTACTCATTGTCAGCAAGCAGAGGGATCTCTATATCACATTTTTTGGACCTGTCCCAATGTTGCATCACTCTGGACCACATTCAGCAAAAAATAGACCCCTTATTGACCCTGAATGACCCATTTACTCCAGAAATCTGTCTTTTAGGTGATTATATTGAAATTTCAGTACCCAATAGAACATATCATATGGCCCTCATCTCTATGTCTGTTAAAAAAGTGATTTTACACCACTGGAAGGGCAATGATGATATTTCCTATTCTGAATGGCTCAATGAGCTCCTTGCAAACCTCAAGACAGAGAAAGCGATAGCAAGTCTCAACAATAGATGGGAAAGATATATGAAAATATGGAACCCCTTGCATACTTTGCATTCTCTTTAATATAATCTCACCAGTATGTATCCAGCTCCTGGACCCACATGATTTGGTGAATTGACGGTGTTGAATCGTGGGGAGGGGAGGATTAAGTGGTTGTGGGGTCTGGGAATGGGGAAGGTGGTGGGAGAGAGGGAAGGATGGGTGGGAACAGTTCCAAGGCATTGTGTAATCCTCAATCAATGCATAATGTATATTGTTCCTTTGGATCTGTTCTCAAGTTTGTTAAAATTTAATAAACTTTGAATTGAAAAAAAAAATGAAAACAAGATGGCAGCTCATGAAAGGGGAATTTTTCCTCACGAAAGGGGATTTTATAAATCCCCCTTCATGAGGTGACAAAATCCTTGATTGCGAGCCCAATCCCCTTTTGCAAAACATACATATAAGTCTTAGAGTGAACTGAACATGCTCAGAACCCAAAAATTAAAAATTAAATAACTTTGGAACAGATTAATAATTTTTCACCAAACCAATGCTAGATTGTTCTTTGACCAAAACTCTTTCTACCCTGAAAATGTCAGACCAACATATCAAACGGTGTGGCTGCAGCATGATGGACAAAAATCAGCAAAAAAGACAAAAAAATGCATTTTTCAGCACTTTGCTGCACGAAAATCGTAAATCCGACCAAAATGCAACTGGAAATCAAGAGATCTGGCATATGAGATCATGCATTACAAATTTTGTACAAATCTGTTGAACGGTTGCAAAGTTATTAAGGTGTAAAATTTGGGGTTTAACATTAAACTGCCTACTCAACCCTAATAATAGTGGCACTACCATGCCACCATAATATATATATATATATATGTATGTATATATATATGTGTTTATTCATAACAAAAAAACTTTGTTAATGCATCATTAGGATTGAAGCATCAAAAGTAGGGAACTATGACCTTAGGGCTCCCAAGCCTAAGACCCTACCCCCACTGTGCATGCAGGAACAGGCATGAGGGTGTGTTTTGGGGTTGGAACCTAATGCTCACCCATTCCATGAGTAAATAAGGTAAGATGGATGCTGCATAGGAAAATGGGGTGAGCATTAGGTTCATTAACTCTCAAAACACTCACCCCATTCTCTTATACTATACCATCAGGTTTCTTACAGATGGAATGAAGTGAGTGTTAGGTCCATTTATTTCCTAAGGCACACCCCAATGGTTGTTGGTGTGGAGGTGGGAGGTGGTGTTATGGCGGTAGGTTGGGTGGAGGTGAGTGGGTGGGACCAAGACCTAAGGCACACCCCGACACTTGTTGGTGTGTGGAGGATGGGGATGGTGTTGTGATGGTAGGGTTGGGTGGTGGGTGGGATGGAACCCACGACCCTAAGTCACACCCCAGTGCTTGTTGGTGTGTGGAGGGTTGGGGGAGAGGTTCCAATGGTAGGGTTTGGTGGGAGTAGGGTATAACAGTTATAAATGCTAACATCCATTTTCCTGATCTGTATCACTTTGGTTGAAGAGCTATGTGTAGAACCCTAACTTTGTTTTAAATTAAGTTTTTTGTTGATTCATTTCCTTACTTTTTGAGATAGTATAATAGTATCTTTATTTTGCTGTGGAAGTGCAGGGCTGTGGAAACACAGGGGTCTCTGCCCCTGCTCTTCCACACATCATGTTATGAAGAGGCATAGCGAAATTGCAGCAAATAGTTATAACTCCAGCATCTTAAATCATTTTCACCCCAAATGATCAACATAACCTTCTTATCACCTCACCACATGTAACCAATACAGAACATTTTCAAATCCCAGTCAAAATGCAATTCTGCACAACTGTAACACCATTCCATGCCATAGGTGTGGAAAAAAAATGTTCACAGGATTTGAAAACTGTCAGCTGTACTATTCATGAGGTGGTGTGAAAAAATGGCAATGTCAAAAATTTGGAGTGAAAATAAGACAAATTGCCAATGTTACACATGTAGAAAATTCCAACAACAGCACATACCTCAGGCATTGTTAGGTACTTTTGCACAAAATTTACAACATGGCCTTTCTGGGACCCCACTTCATGAACTCTGACAGTTTCATTTCATTACTCCATTCCAAAAGGTGATTTCGTGCAGCAACTGCTCCATTCTGCGCCAGTGCTGTGTAAACACATTTTGGACAGGATGTGAGAAATGACAGGTGTGCTGTTCATGAGGTTGTGTGAAAAAAATAGCAGTGTTGAATATTTGGAGAGAAATTATTCAAATTTGCCAAAGTTACACATGGCGTAGTGTTATTTCAATGACTGTGCATAACTAGGACTTTTGTGGGTATTTTTGTACAAAATTTTCAGCATGACCTCTTTGATACATCACCTCATGAGCAGTGTCACTGTGATTTCATTAGTACATTCCAAAACTTGATTTCACACAGTGACTGTGCCATTATGCACCAGAGGTGCAAAACACATTTTGAGCAGGATGTGAAAAATGACAGCTGTACTGTTCATGAGGAAGTGTGAAAAAAATCTCAATGCTGAAAATGTGGAGTGAAAATATAAAAAATGGGTGAAGTTAGGAGTGTGTGTAGAAACTGCGCAATGCACACTCTTAACGCAGTCATTTGGGGGACTTTTTGCACAAAATTTTCAACATGGGCTTTTTGGGACCTCCCCTTATAAACACTGGCACTGTCATTTTGTTAATCAGTCCAGAAAGGTGATTCCACACAGCGACTGTGAAATCACCTTTCAGGGCCGAATAACAAAATGACAGGGACAATGTTCATGAGGTGGAGTCCCAAGAACCCCGTGTTGAAAATTTGCCATAAAAGTTTCTAAAAGTGGCTGATACATCAACATAAGTTGAAAGCCCCATGGACAGCCATAATATAGAGCCTACCTTGATTCCTCAGTTTGTGGTTGGGTTTTGAAGACAGCAGATGTGTCCCAGTCCAGAGAAGATCACTGCTCCTGACCTTCAGAGGTAAGTATGGGTAAGGTGGGGGGGTGCGGGGAGGTGAGTGCTCAGTGGGAGGGTGGGGATGTTGAGGGGGGCCTGAGGAGATGATGAGAGACCATTTTCTTTGTTACAGGTTTAGAAAACAAAAGACATTGAGGGACAATTTTCTTTATTTACAGAAAAATAAAGAGTAAATGTGAGCACACTGGGGTGGGCTCCCCGTGTGCCACATGAGTTGGGGTTGATACCTACTGCAAACAGGGGGGATTAGGCACCACCATCAGCAATGGAAGTGGGCTTGGGAGAGACACCCGACATCAGGAGTCAGCATCTCGGTGTAGGAAAAATAATTTTAATTAAATTAAGTATTTTGGCACATTGGGGGGTGGGCTCCTCAGTGTGCCACAGTAGTGGAGGGGAGGATAAATGCTGACTCGGGGATTGGGCACCTTGATGTCAGCAAAAGCGAGCATTTCGAGCAGGATTCTGCATTGAAAATAGCAGGATGCAAGATTCTGCATCGAATTAAAAAAATGACATCGGGGGACTGTTTTCTTTTTTCAGGTGAAAAAAAAAGATTTTTGGGACACTTCAGATGGGTTTCGCAGTGTCCCATATTATTGGGGTGAAGACGAACTGATGCAGGATTCTGCATCGTAACATTGCAGTTCGATGCAGAATCCTGCATTCAGGTATCATGTATGAGGGCTTGTGTGTCAGTGCTGGGCAGTTTATGGACACTGGGAGTGGGCTTCTCATTGTTCCACAGTATTGGGCAGTTTGGGGACACTGGGAGGGTGCTCCCCAGTATCCCACAGTTGTTTTGGGGATGGGAGTGCCAACCTGCACCTGTACCCTTCAGCAAGACACTTTTGCACACAATCCTACACTAGACAGCTGCTACAACATAGAAATGCACACCCATGACTGTACTTCAGCATAAAATCATATGCCAGAGTGTTGCTCCGACATAGAATCTTATACCGCCAGGGACATCTATTTTTTGCCCATAGGAAATAATGGGGAAAACAAAGTTTAATAACTATGGAATAGATTAATATTTTTTCCCCAAACCTTCAAAAGGCACATTTGTGAGGCCAAATGTTTCTACCCTGACAATTTCAGCCCTGTAGCTACAACCCTTTCTGAGATACAGGTTGGCAAAAAAAAAAAAAAAAACAGCCAAAAACATAAAAATCTCTTTTTTTTGCAACACTCCGTATCTCAGAAACCAGAAAAGAGACTCAAACCAAATTTGGCATATCAATAGACCTGTCCCTTCCAAAGATGCATGCAGGCTTTCAAGCAGATCTTTTGAACCAGGCCAAAGTTATTACCCTGCAAAAATTGGCCTTTAACATTAAATGCTCACACTAACCCTAACTATACTGCTACTACTGCACCAGTATAATATATATATATATATATATATATATATATATATATATATATTTATTGATTGATTTATTTTGTTTTAGTAACGGTAAGTGCACTAGGCAAACAATGCCTATTTTCAGGCACCCAATTCGGAGAAGACAGTTTACAGATACAATATACATGTGACACAGCACATGAAGGTAGTACAAATCAGAGGAAAACAATGTTTTGATAGTAGATACAAGCACATTGACAAAATGAATGATGAAAGTAAAAGTAAAAGTACTGTGAAATCAAGTTACAGATTGAAATGGGTAACACAGGAGAATAGTTCAAAGGAGAAAAGGTAGCGAGGTACAGTACAATAAGTGCCAAGACTGTGGAGATGGAGGGAGAGAAAAGTTGGAGAGAGGGAGGGGGTAAGAGAGTGGGCAGGCTAGGACTAAGAGAGGAGGGGAGGAGGAAGAAGTATCAAGGAGGTAGATTATCTGGAGATATAGAAGAGAGCAGGGAGGGGTGAAGGGTCAAGGTGGGTTAAAGCAAGTGCAGGGGTTTATGGTGTGCAAGTGTTCGAGGTGTAGTTTCTTAAAGGTAGCATGGGTGGTCGCTTGACGGATAGAGAAGGGTATAGAGTTCCAGTATTTAGGAGCTGTATGAGAGAAGGCGCATGCACCCATGTTTGTTCTGCATCTTGGAATGTGCAGAAGGGCTTTTTCAGTTGACCGTAGTTCGTAGGTGAGAGGTTGTAATTCCAGAGCAGAGGAAAGGGATAGGGGGAGGCCTGTTCTGGTGACAGAGTCAATTAATGATCCAAAGGACTGGAGACGATAGGCGGAGGGGCTAAGCCATTTTAGGTCCATATAGAGTTGGCAGTGGTGCTTGAAATGCGGTGATGCAGAGGCATAGCGGCAGATGCTATTGTAAGTGGTATCCCATTTATGGAGGGAGGATTTAGATGCAGATAGGTAGATTGCAGAGCCATATGCTAGAGCCGGTAGAAGGAAGCCTTGAGCCACAGCTAATCTGGCTTGAGGGGTGAGGGCGTAGCTGGTGCGATAGGCACTTACTATCTTGGCGTTTATGGACTTACAGATAGTGGAGATATGGAGGTCGAGGTCGAGATTCGTCCAGGGTGACACCAAGATATTTAAAGGATTTGGCAGAGGGGAGTGGGGAGCTGTCCGTGCATGAGATAGTAAGGGGATTTAGATTTGATTTGAGTCTGGCCGACGAGCCAAACAGCATTGAGTAGGATTTGCTGGAGTTGAGGACTAGTTTATTATCAGTGAGCCAGGTTTGGATACTCGTGAAGTCCACGGCAAGGGGATGATTTAGGGTGATCGCAGTTTTTGCACTGTGGTAGATAACCAAATCGTCTGCATAGAGCAGAGATGAGCAGTTCGGTGCAGTTAATGGGATGTCATCTATGAATATAGTGAAAAGCAGAGGAAAAAGTATGGAGCCCTGGGGTACTCCAACATGGATCTGTGCAGGATCTGAGATGGCTGAATTGAAGAGAACAGCCTGTTGTCTGTTGGTCAGATAGCTTTTGAACCAGGTAATGGTATCTGAGGAGAAACCAGATGACAGTAGTTTGGCAAGAAGAAGTGTGTGGTTGACCAGGTCAAATGCTTTCGTTAGGTCGATGAAAACTGCGCCTGTCATGAGGCCTAAGTCCATGGAGGAATAGATGTCATTTGTCAGTTTTAGCAGGGCAGTGGTGGTGCTGTGACCTTTATGGAATCCGTGTTCGGAGCTAGAAAGGAGGTTGTATTTTTGGAGGTATTCTATTGTTTGGGTGGCAACTAGTTTTTCAAGCATTTTGCTTAGTACAGAGAGTATAGCGATGGGACGATAGTTATTAATTTCCTTAGGGTCTCCTTTCTTAGGAATAGGGGTGACTTTAGCAATTTTCCATATATTTGGAACTGTACCACTGCATAGGGACATATTGAAGATTTTGGTTAGTGGGGAAGCTATGAAGGGGGCCGCAACCTTCAGGAGCCTAGGTTCAAGACCATCCGATCCTGGGCTGGTATTGTCAGGGATGGAGAGTAGCAATTGTAGTACTTCTCTTTTATGAATGCTCTGGAACCTAAAGGGGGGGTTAGGAAGTGGAGGTTTGGTGTCGCATAGGGGTGGATCAGTGAGACCAGTTGGGAAGGAGGTCAGGTAGCTTGTTAAATCAGAGAAGTGGTGATTGAAGGTGTTAGCTATGGTTAACGGGTTGTTACAATGTATGCCATTTAACAGCATGTCATTTGTATGGGCCTTGTGATTAGAACTCAGGAGGGTTTTTATGGTGGTCCAGAATTTCTTGGAGTCCCCAGAGGCTTTTGTTAGAAGGTCCCTGCAGAAAGAGCTTTTGGATAGATGGATGTTTCTTTTGCATGCGTTTCTCAGTGAGCGGTAGTGGCAGTAGTCAGATTGCATCCCTGTGGACTTAAAATGATGCCAGGCCTTGTCTCTGGCCCTTATCTGGCTTAGTAGATCTTTTGATATATATGTATTCCTTGCAAAAACTTCATTAATGCATCAGTTAGGGTTGATAGCACAGTGACAAAAGTTCGGAAATGTGATGTTAAGGTTACTCCCTACCACCCCGCCCCCACCCTCCACTCACCAACAAACATCGGGGTGTGCCATGGGATCATCAGGCCCGACTCTCACCCCATTCCATGTGCAAACATGCTGACATGCTACAGCAAAGAAATGTGTCCAACCCCCGTTTTTGTGCATATTTTGGCATTCTGTAGCTCCATAACCAGTCATCTGACCATAATGCAACTTACCAGATCCAGAGATCTGTGGTGCCAGACCACACATGCAAAATGTCAGGCAAATCCGTCATACGGTGACAAAGTTATTAAAGTTCAAAATTTGGGGTTTAAAATAGAAGTGGCAAGGCAACCCTAACTATACTGCCACATATATTTATTTATTTATTTGCATTTTCATAACCGGATAGGCCCACTGAGACGAATTTCCCTTTTTCAGGGGGTACTATATATATTCTCTGCATAAAACTGCATTAATTCATCATTTAGGGTTAAAACACAAAAAGTCAGGAAATAAGACCTTTAGGGTTGGCCCCCTCCCCCCTTGTGTACCCCCCTCCTCCAGAGATTGACAGACAGTGTGTCACTGGGGTTGTGCAGTCTAAATGTCACCCCATTCCATGTGTAATCATATTCACAAGCCACAGTAAAGAATAATGGGGTGACATTTAGGCCTCACAACCCCAATGACACACCCTGGCATCTGTAAATCTTGGGAGGAGGGGGTACACGAGGGCGGGGAGAGAGCCAACCCTAAAGGTCTAATGTCCTGACTTTTTGTGTTTTAACCTTAAATGATGCATGCATTAATGCAGTTTTTTGCATAGAATTTCCTAACTTTTTGAGAAAGCATAGAAAAGTACAAACCCACGTAAGTTGGTGGTAGCACGGTGCCCAAACAAATTTCTGCCTAACATAACAGTACAAGTACTGAATATCATATCTATTGGTGGGAGTGCATATTGGTGGGAGTGTGGGGCAGGTGGGGAGGGCCTGGAAGAGGAGGATAACTGTGCATAGAACTCGGACATTATGCGGTTAATCTCCAAGGCTGTAGTAAAGAGGTAGTGGCTTCTGGGATCCAACAGGCCAGCAATGTGCCTACTTGCTTGTTGTTTCTTGAGCTGGTATGCCAGCACTTTCCTGGTTTTGTCTCCCCCCTCCCAGTATACGTGTTAGATTCTTAGTAAGGCCAGTTTGGCTTTCCTGGAAAAAAGCTCATTGACCTCCAGCCTTAACCGGAGGACATCTTTCCCTTTCTGGGTATCCAGTGTGGAGTCTTTATTTTTCTTAAGGCATGTTTCTGCAGCTGTCAATTGCAACTCCAGGAAAGCTAATCTCTGATCTCGAACTTTCCTTCTATGGGAGGCATAACCTATAATTTTACCCCTGATAGTAGCTCATTATGCTTCCCACATATTGCCTGCTGTGGTGTCACCAATAGGGTTTTCCAGGAAGAACTGGCGTGATTCATGGGTTACCCATGGCAAAAAATCCTTTTCTTTCAGCAAAAGTGGGTCCAACTGCCAGGTTGGAGAGACCCAAGTGTTAGTTGAACTGGGGCATGATCCGATATAACCACAGGAAGGATATAGGAGCTCAGAGTGTTTGGGGAGACATCTGAGGAGACCAACCAGTAGTCCAGCCTACTAAACGTGTTGTGTACTCCAGATTGAAAGGTTTAATCCCTATCTTGGGGGTGGGGCAGGCACCAGATGTCCACCAGACCATGTTCTTTCATAAAATGATGGACAACAATGGTGCTTCTCGAGTGGGATTCTCTGTCCATTGTTGTCTATGATAAGGACAAGGGATAAATTGAGATCTGCCCCCCATTAATATAGGAGTGTCTTCCCCTCTCATGCTTCCCATTTTATCTGAGAGATCCTGAAAAAAATTTGGATCATCTTCATTAGGCACGTAGACATTTACTAACAGGAGAGGTCCTTTGGGTATATTCATATATTCATATATCCATCTGTAGCCTCCTGAAAAAAACGGACTCTCTACACTGCTGGGTGACGCTTCATAAACCTGATGTTGTTGCCCTGGTTGAAACCTGGCTGTCTCCCTCCACTCCTAACTCTCATGTCTCTATCCCCGGCTACACTCTCCACCGGTTGGACCGTGTAGGCAGGAGAGGTGGGGGCTGTGTCTTCTATTTGAAGGATTCTCTCATGGGGCTACCACTCCTCCCGCCTGACCTCCACCATAAGGCCCAGGCACTTACTCTAAAGCTGTCCCCTGACCCAGCTAGAGGCCCATTATTCCTAACCGTAGCCTACATACCCCCCCAAGAACCAATCCCAGGCCCTGGGCCCACTAATTGACTACCTCACCTCCCTACCCAACTCGTCAGACCAAATCTTGGTGGGCGACTTGAATATAAACTGGCTCTGCCCCTCGTCCTCCTCCCACCGTGAGGCTTTCGATTCAATTGACCTAACTCAACTGGTCACACAGCCTACTAGAAAAAACCCTGGGGGAGACAAGCACCCTCCTGGATGTGGTCCTCACCAACAGGCCAATCCGCATCCACAACATCCAAATCCTCCCTGACTGCCTCAGTGACCACTCCCCTGTGCTTTTCAACTGGGAAACCCCTCGGCCCTCATCCCCGGTCAAAACCACCTCTTGAAGGCAGCTTAGGCCTGGGGGACTCATAGGCCTTAAGCGCTTCCTTGCCCACACTGATTGGTCCCCTCTGACGAGGGCAACCAACATTGACTTGGCCCTGGCCTTCTTTGTAAGCACTTTCAACTTTGCCTGTGATATCTTTGCTCCCATAACTGCTATGAGGTCCAAAGTGAAACATGCTCCTTGGATCACCCCTGCCCTACTGTGGCAACTTAAGCAACGCGACAATCTTTGGCACCTTGCTGTTGCTACTGGCTCGTTCAGCTGACAGGCAGTCCCATGCTGCCGCCTCGCAACCAGTGCACCTGGGCCATCCGCAGCTAAAGCGGAATACTACCAAGCCTATCTTACCTCCCTGGATCCCCAGGTGCTTCTGGGACAACATCAAGCAACTGAATGGTCACTCCCAGTCCCCTCTTCTCTTCTCAACATCAATGGTACCGTCTCCTCTGACCCTGCCCTCATTGCCACCCACCTCAATAACTCCTTTACCGACCTTAGCGCAGTACTTCCTGGTAACTTTTTCAGTCCACCTCCTCCTCGCACTACCACCACCCATTGCCCGCCTCTTCCACCTGCGTTGTGTCACCATGCAAGAAGCTAGGGCCTTACTTGCTAAAGCCCTAAAGGTTACACCATCGGTAATGACTCACTTGATCCCTGCCTTTTACATCAGGTCCTGGATCAGGTCCTCTCACCTATTACGTGCATTTTCAACAAATCACTCTGTCTCAGACAATTCCCCTCTGCCTGGAAGATTGCCACAGTTACCCCTGTCCATAAAGGTGGTGACAGGACTCTTACGGGTAACTACCGACCCATCTCAATCCTCTCCCCCCTCTCTCAGGCGTTAGAGAAAATTGTGGCATCCCAAGTCTCTGACTACCTCTGTAAGTACAATGTTCTCTGCCCTGAACAACATGGGTTCAGAGCAGGTCATAGTACCAATACAGCACTCCTGGAATTTTCCAGCTTCCTCCATGCCTCCTTGGACTCTGGTGCCCTGGCTGGTGCTATATTCATTGACCTGTCTAAAGCATTCGATACCATTTCGCATCCTCTTTTGCTCTCCACCCTTGACCTAATAGGCTTTGCCTCAGGACCTGTTTCCTGGTGCACCAGCTATCTCTCTGCCCGCTCCCAATGTGTGAAAGTCAACGGTACTCTCTCTGAAACATGCCCCATTTGCTCTGGGGTGCCGCAGGGCTCAATTCTTGGACCCCTACTATTCTCACTCTTTCTTAACTCCCTACCCAGCAGTTGTACGGGTAAGATGCTTCTCTCATGCTGATGATGCTGTTCTCGCTCCCACAATGACCCCATACTGCTACAGAACTCGCTCCAACTAGTCTTTGACTCTGCAGCTACCTGGTTCACTGAGCACCGACTTGTTATCAACCTTAAGAAAACAAAAACAATGCTCTTCTCCCACCCCCAAAATAAGTACAGCAAGTTTCCCTTAGCTGTCCACTCCACACCCAATCTTGTCATTGACCAGGTGCAGTCTTATAAATATCTTGGTATAACCTTTGACCCTGCACTTTCATTCCATGGACATATATCTGCCCTAAATTCTGTCGCCAACTCACGGCTAGGCATTCTTTACCGGCACAAGAAATGCCTCCCTCCTGATGCCCTCCGCCTGGCTGTCACCTCCTCTGTCATGTCTCTGACTATGGCCTTCCGGTCTATGGCTCAGCAGATCAGACTGCCCTCAACGAGGTTCACCTCACAGTTAATAAGGCCTGCAGACTTATCACTGGTGCTCCCAGACTCACTCACACATGTGAGCTGTACACCCTGGCTACCCTACTCAACCTGGAAGAGCGACTCATGTATCAGACATGCCAGCTCACCTTTAAAGTCCTCGCGTGGCCTATCCCCATAGGCCTATCCAACTCCATTCGCCGTACTGCACTGACCCTGATCACGCACAGCTCGTCAAGAGCTACCCTAGTTATTCCGAGAGCCAGGACCTCTCAAGGTCACAGGGCATTCTCCTACCGTGCGCCCCACTGGTATAACTCCCTCCCTGCCAGTGTCTCAAACTCACTAACCTTAGCTTGCTTTAAGCCCAGGCTCAGAAACTTCCTGCTTAGCTCTCGCAAATGCAACTGCCGCTAGCCTAGTGTAAAAAAATATATATACTCTGTTTGACAATGCTCACTGAGCGGCTCCCCTTCCTTTCCCTACTAATTCCTCCTCTCCTATCTCCCTCCCTTCTACTCCCACCAGCTCTCCCCCGACCATAAGTTTTGCACCTTTTGTTATCTATTGCTTCATTGGAGATTGTATTCTATTGTAACAAAATTGTAATTGAACTGCAACTTTTTTGTTTGTAAGTACTGTGTCCCTTGGACTACTGTTCTGATGTCCTCTTTGTGACGAGGTACCTTTGTAAATGAGCCTCTGGCTCAAAGGTTTCTAAACTGATATTTAACTAAATAAATAAATAAATAAATATTCATAAGTGCCATAACCCACCGATCTTGTGGGTCCCTCTTATGGCTGGACAGTGTCCAGTGTAGAAGTTTATGAATGAGGATAACTACCTCTTGCTTCTTAGTGGGTGCACAAGCATGCACCTCTGTACTCATCCAGTCCTTAACCAGAGTGACATGATCTTCCCCGGGGAACTTAGTTTTTTGTAGGAAGGGTAGTTGTGCATTTGCTCTCTTCAAATAGGACAAAACCTTTTTTTTTATCGGGGTATTCAGGTCCCTAACATTCTAACTGTAACAAAGTACCTCAGCCATGAGCCAAAAGTGTGAAACTAATGTGTGGAGGATCAGTAAAGGTATTTAAAGAGAGCAAAAAGCATCATCTCAAGGTAGAGGAGTACAAAGCCCACAGCAAGGCTAAGCCCCTGACCCACAATTCTAAATTAGTCAAGACTTTAACAATGCAGTATACTGTAGGTTCCATTTCTTACAGTAGTTAGGTGGTGCCGCCTGTTGCTGAGGCAGTAAACTGCAATCATATCTGAATAACATGACAGTTAAGCAACTATTTACACAAGCACAAATCTGTGCAGTAGGGAGAATGGTCGTCTCAGACTGAGGGGAAGTTCCCCTGCAAAGCCACATCTGTCTCCCATATGGGGGGGATACCAGCGAAGTCTGATCCAGCCTGGATGCCCTGGTTCCCATAACAGGAACTATGTGAGGGTAAGACCAGCATAGTGACCGGAGTCTGGAGCTGGTTATGTTTTCCTCAGGATACACACCACGCGACTAGGGTATTGACTCTCAGAGAATGGAACAGAGAGGAAGGGAGGTGATGGGGAAGAGTACTTATTCATCCTCCCTGTGCCAAGTTCCCGAGCCCGAGAACAGGCCTTTAGAGTGATAACCTGGTCCTCATCGTACAAATACCTAAGCACGCAGGGGGGTGCAACCACCCACTCCCTCCACCCCCTTACCTCTTTCTATTCTCCAGTATCAAATCCCCATGTTGTGATAGAGGAGGCATTTATATCTGGTAGCTATCTTCATGTCTCTGACATAAATTGTCACAGCCAAGTACCTTTTATTCGTAAGCTGCAGCTCTCCAACTTGCCATCTCTCCCAGGGTTCCCCATCTAAATGGATGGGTGAGGTAGAGGGGGTACCTATAAGGCCCCATAATCCCTGTGGCTACCCATATACCAGACAAGTAAGGAGCAAATTATTACCTAGCCCCCCTCGCACATATCGCCCAACATACCATATCCCAGATGTACCATTGCAAACAAACCTAGAAGGGCTATGGTTGAATAAATAAGCTCCCCCATGGACATCCAGGAAAACAGCAACAGACGGTATATGGAGGCTGGGGGGGTCTGATTCCAGGTGGTCATTTTAAGCATCTGACCTGGTCTCTGAGCTCCCCTCAAAGGTCACCGCTCCCCTGGTCCCTGAATGAGAGCACAAAACACCAGCTTATCTGACAATCCTGTTTATTTCAGTACAATGTCTGCAGACTTGTCTTCTATGGCATGTTCCTGTGCCTGCTTCAGTAGGCTAGAACCTGGAAGATGTGGCAACCCAAGGTGAATGATGTCCTGCGGAGGCAAACTGGGCCCTTCTACCACCCCAACAACACTTTGCCTTGCAGCTACTGAAGAATGGGAAAGATCCTTGTCCCTAGATGATACTGTTTGCACGACAGTAACTAGAGGGGATAAATCTTTAGACTGGTCTGTTAGCACCTCAAACTTGTTCTTGAAGCAGTACGGACTCTTAATCTCCCCCTGAGAGCCAGAGGGTATGGAGCAGGTGTGTTGCACCTCTGGGTTCCCTTGATCCATCAGGTGACTGCTTTTGGCATGACATTTCTTTTGCTGCCTTTTACAGTTCCTGGCTGGGAGGTTGGCTGTGAAAGTCTGATTCCAGTCAAATGTGTCCATCTCCAAGTCTGGGGGTGAAGGTGATCTATTCTGCTGATGCCGCTCTTTATCCTGGGTAGGGAATGGAGGCATAAAACATGCTTCCTAAGGAGAGGCTGCTCTGTGGTCAGGCCAGGTACAGATCTTATAATCTCTTAAAGAATCAGGGGTTGAGAACCGGATAGGGGCTCCATTAACCACGATCCGCATTGTGGCTGAGCAGCGCAGAGAGAAGGGGACACCTAGAGCATGAAGTTGAGCCATTAGAGCTGAGTATTCCTTCCATCAATTAGCAAGGTCTCTTGAGTAGTCCAGAAATATTAACACTCAGTGCCCATTCCAACTCAGAGCTTTGAGGTCTTGGGTCAGTTAAGCACCCAGTCCTTGTCTGCATAATTAAGAATGCATGTCAGCAGAGGCCTAGGTCACTCTCTGGGTTTAGGCATGGGCTGTAGTGTCCTGTGAGCCCTCTCAATGGTGAATCCAGGTGGGAGCTCCTGCTGGAGGATTTGGGGTAAAGTGTCATATAAAAAATCTATCGAGTGCCCTTTTTCTGCTCCCTCGGGTAGACCTAAGATTTGGAGGTTGTTCCTCCTAATCCTGTTTTCCAAGTAATCCACTTTAGTTTGCCGGGTCTGGATAGCATGGTTCTGCTCCCTCAGGGGTGAATGTAGCTCTGTTATTGATGCAGAGTTTGCTGTGGCCAGTCACTCGGTTTGAAAAATTAGCGTTTCAAGCTGATGGACGGCCAGTGTCGTGGCATTGAAAGTGATTGTGAACTCAGACATCTGGTGAATCAAGGTATGGAACATAGACAGAAATTTGTTTCCATTGAAGGGTTCGCCTGCTTCTGTGGCCTGTAGAGCCACCTCGGCCATCTTGAAATTCTCCAATCCTCTCCAAACGAAACTGCTGATTATGTCTCTGGATGGATATTGAAGTGGAAATTGAGCCGGTCGCTATTAGGAGAGATATCAGTGCTAACCGCCGCAGAATTTAAAACCAGTCCCACCGGGTTTATTGTGCAGCTACATGGATAATTAAAATCCAACTCCCTGCAGCCAAGCTCCTATGCTGCTATTCACTGTGGCGCTTAAGCCATGCCCCAAGGTCAATACCTTTAAATAAATAAATACGCAATTACTTTTCTTTTTTTCTTTTCTTATAGTGCAACACAGGTATTAATAGTCTTATTCAATGTATGCTTCAAGATGTTTCATGCAAGTACTACTGGTACAGTAGTAGTGCATGATATGTGCAGATATGCTTATACATTGGGACTGGTTCATGAAGCCACCCTTAGAGTGATGCAAGCTACAGCAAACAACAGCTTGCATTGATCATCTGTGTGCTAGGAACCCTACACCTGATTCAAAAATGTCAGGGGTTCCAGCACCAAAATCCCAGTTTGCCACACTCGCTCTGTATGCCAAACACATGGTGCACGGGATAGGTTTGCCACAAGCTGCAGTGTGCTCAGGTGGCTTCGGTGGGTAATAACACGGTGGCCAGCCAGCCTATTGTCTTGGAGGCTGGCTGGGTCTTGGGGGCTGGAACTGAGAATACAGAGGGCAGGTTGGGTCAGGTTGGAAGGAGGGTGGTGGCAACAGACCCCTGACGGGAACAGTACATGGTCGCCTCTGTGACAGTATGGCCCAGGTGGGTGGTGGCAGCTGCATGCCTGGTATCATGGAGGGAACCTTGAGGGCACTGCTCCACTGGCATCTCCAGGTGCCGTGGGGGCAGAAGATACCCTAGGCAGGTGGTGGCAACAGGGGGAACAGGTTTCCTCCCACCCAGCAATAGGTCTGGGGGTGGTTCATGGGCTATTAGGCCAGCCCTAGGCTGTTCTGTCATGGACCATGTGCCCTGTGAGGGGATTCATGACTTCCATAGTAGGGGATACTGCAGCTTGCACCCACCCAAAACATCTATCATGGTGGTGCAGGAAGAGGGCTAGCACATGCCAGGCACAGGTGACTCTGGTACAGGCAAGCATCCCCAGCACAAGTGGCATTCTTGAATTGGGAATGATGCAAGGTGCAATGCAGGGAGACCCTTGCTTCATTTCTTTTTGATGCAAGCACCTTGCATCATTTCCGAGGCTTTATGAACCGGACCCATTATCTTTATCCACTCAAAACCTATTAAGTTAGATAATCAGTGTAAGGTACAAATCTAATTACAATGACATTCTGGAATGTACAAGGGCTTAATCACCCCATCAAATGTAAAAGAAACCTTCTTGCAAAGCTAAAGCATCATACTTGTTATATAGTGTTTACATGGAAAACACAATACACAAATGGGGAAGGCCAGAAGCTCCAAAGGGAGTGCGTAGGAAAGGTTTCTTAAATTTTTGTACCAAAGAAGTGTGGGAGATGGGGAGCGTGGCCATTTTATTATAAAAAAAATCTTAAAATAATATGTGTCGCTAGTTCTGTTTTGATGCAAAAGGTAGCTTGGTGACAATCAAAGGTACTATGCTGTACCAACCTGCACCTCATTTTTTTATTTATTTATTTTATTTACTTATTTGATAACTGGTCCCAGGGAACTTTTTCATGCATGACCCATTGGCAAGTAAATTTAATTAGTGCTAGAAACTCTTTAAAGTACCAGTAACTCAGTTAGCTAAGATAGCATTACAGGAGATGATGGTAGGAGAAAGTAGGGGTTGTTCTTTCCCATGGTTAAAAAATCCAAATAGAATCTTGGAGAATACAAGACGAACCTGTGTATGGCAACTTCATGGCAGGGTATTAAAATTTCACATTCATATAAGCTCTATATAAAGAAAAAACTAACTGATACAGTGAAAGTTGTATATATGGAAAAAGCAAGGTCAGCTAAGACCAGTGCATGGTACTCAAAAAATAAAAGCAATTCACGCTTTTAAACCATATTTTTTGAATATTTAAGACTGGCTCTTTGTAAAGTCTGTACTTAATCAGTGTAATAAATCAAATCTCCTGAAAAGAAAGATATACTGTAATAAAGGAATAGATAAAAACAACAAAAGAA
The DNA here is from genome assembly GCA_016271365.2 of Neoceratodus forsteri. Taxonomy (NCBI): domain Eukaryota; kingdom Metazoa; phylum Chordata; order Ceratodontiformes; family Ceratodontidae; genus Neoceratodus; species Neoceratodus forsteri. Next base: position 573,238,897 of record CM057449.1, on the reverse strand, counting down.
ACAGGGCCTGATTTTCAAAAAGGTTAGACCGAAGCAAGGGACTTGTATCATAAGATTTTGATGCAAGGGGTGACTTGTGTCACTACTTGTGTCATCCGTTGTTTTCAAATGCAGCCTGCGTCGATTCTGACACAGCTGCTCCAAATCCCCCTTGCATCATGGTTGCATCAAAAAATCCAGTGCACCAGATCACAAGGGGGCTTGCGCCATAGCAGGGTTGCAACATTATCTTTTTTGGTATTTTGCAAGCCCCGCTGCAGACGCAGCAAGGGTCACCATGTAGACCAGCCATGAGGTGGTCTAAGTGACATGTACCAGTGGGACACGGTCTGACACTTGACTGCTGGGTACAGAAGGGGCATGGGAGGTGGCATAGGGGGAGTTGGGGTGACAGCTGGGCATTAATGAAAGTGCTGTGGCACACAGCAAGGTGCGTTTGCTGTTGTATGTATTTCCATGTTTTGTATTAATACCTATTTGAGTACTGCAACCACTGTACCTATGTATTATACTGTACAGAGGGGGTCCAGGGTCAGACAGTGCAGCTGCTAGGGCTGTGCCCACCTGGTGCTATGGCATGTTCGGTCCCTGGAACTCCCCCCATACAGTATAATTCATAGGTACAGTAGTTGCAGTGCTTGACTAGGTATTAATACAAAATATGGAAATACACAGAACAGCAACCTCCCCCCAGTGTTACAGCACTCCCATTAATGCTCAGCTGTCTCCTCTACTCTCCCTATGCCACCTCCCATGCCCTTATTGCCCCTGGCCTCCTCCTGCTCAGCACAGTCATCAACCCCCTACCCATCCCGGCCCCTCTAGTGTTGTCCTGGGTGGGGGGAGCTGGATCCCTGTGGCAATTCTCTCAGGTGCACCAACTGTTTGGCACAGCTGTCAGCTTGTGGCAAACCTGGGGAGTTTGGTGCCAGGACCCTGATTTTTGTAAAATCAGGTGCATGGTCCCTGGTGCACCTGGGGTTTGCCACAGCTCTAAAGTGACACAACTTGCGTCATTCTAAGGGCTCTTTGAAAATCAGGCCCATAGATTTATTGGCAGAAAATGATTGCTTGGCACACCCAGTCTGCCTAAGTGTTCCCTACCTATTCTACCTTCCCACACACATAACTGGTCTCAGGCAGCCGCTCCCCTTGCCTCTGATCTAATATACCCCTATGTTTATCTCATGTATGCTTGAAGCCCTCTACTATTCTAGCCTCGGCCACTTCTGGTGACAGTTGGTTCCATGTGTCCACCACCCTTTCAGTGAAAAAACATTTCCTCACATCCCTCTTGAAATCCCCCCTCCAGCTTTATCGCGTGCCCCCTAGTCTTGGAGGGTTCATGCACTATGGTGCAACAGAAAACCTGTCAACTGTCATTAGGCTGACAGCACAATGCCAGTGGCACTCATCACAACGGGCAATTGTGCTATCCGACACCTCTTCACCCAGTCCACCTGGGCAAATGCCAGGTGTTTGCGGGGGTCTGTGCCCTCATGCCCCCTGCACCTCCAAATTTATTATAATCACCTCCATAGCAGATGTTTCTCTGGGAAGGGGTGCAACACCCATGCGGTGCTATCCCTGCAGGGTACTCCAACAACCAGTTCACCACTGTGACAGGTGAACTGGTTGAAGTGCCCTGACTGCGTCACCCTCTTTCTGTCACCCTGTTGACAGGATACCATCTTGGAGCTCATCCTCAGTTGGAAAAGGCTCTCTTGTGTACGTTGTTCACCCCTGTAATGTACTTGAAGATATTTAACATGAAAAGATTGTCTTTTGTAATAAAATGACTATGAAGCAATATACAGTGGAACCAGTGTCCTGAGATATTGAAGTGGTAAGTGCCTGACTTTTTTGTGTTAATGTTCTGAGTGTGTCATGGAGCACCACAAGCCCAGTGCAGACCTTTTGTTTTTTATTGTGCTTGTAGATCTCAATCACGTTACCTCTAACTCTCCTCCAGGATATATATGTTGATATCCCCCAGTCTCTTGTAGTAGGGCTTCCCTTGCAACCCCTGTACCATTTTTGTTGCCCTCCTCTGGACTGCCTCCACCCCACTCCTAAGCTGGTCAATTTCCTAAACAGCCTTCTGTGTGGCACATTGTTGAAGGCCATTTTGAAGTTCATATAGGCTATGTGCACCACCCTCCCTTGCCTATCTCCCTGGTTACCCCACTGAAGAAATCTATCAGATGTGATTGGCATAACCTTCTCCCCATGAATCTGTGCTGATTTTGGTCCTGCAGCCCACTGGATTCTAGATACTTTACCAGCCCTCCTTCAAAAGGATTACTATTAGTTTTCCATCACTCTCATGAGACTGACTGGTCTGTAATTGCTAGGTTTCTCCCTGCTGTTGTTCTTATGTAGAAGGACAATGTCAGCTCTTCTCCTGTCCTCTGGAACCACTTCTGCTTCCAGTGAGCTGGTGAACAGGGCTGTCAGAGGTCCAGCAAACACTTCCCTGAGTTTTTTCAGTACTCTGGGGTGGCTCTCATTCAGTCTCATATCCTTATTCACCTTCCGGGCTGTAAGTCCTTTCAGGACTAGTTCTTTTAGTCTGTAAATGAATTTGTGTCTACCTTCATCCCCTAATTCTTGCTTCTCCCTGTTGTCTGGCCACCATCACCATCAACTGTGAAGCAAGCTAAAATTATAGCTTTTTTCTTGGTGCTCTTTTGCATAGTCTTCCCCTTCTATCTTTTAATCCTCACTATCCCTTCCCTTGCTTCTCTCTTACATATCTGAAAAAAAGTCTTATACCCTTAGACAACCATCAAGCAATCCTTTCCTCAGTCTGTGCCTTTGTTTCCATAAACACCTTATCTGCATCCTTCTACCTGGCTTTCTACACCTCCATGTCCTCCTCTCTCTATATTACTTTGTACAGTACTTCTCGATGGCCACTTTTTTTTTCACCAAACTTTCCACTTCTTTGGAGAACTATAACGGTCTTCTTTTCCTTCTGCTGTTGCTTATCTCTTTCATGTAGAAGTATGTTGCCCTAAATATCCTCCCTGTATTCTTCACCACTGTGCCTCTAGTTCTCCCTGCCAATCTCTCCCTTTGAGGCGTTCTCTGTAAGTGGCTCCCATCCCTTTAAAATCCATTATCCTGAAGTCCAGGACCATCATCCTCATGTGGCTCACCTTGCTTCTTCCCTTATGTTGAACCTCCTTGTATGGTGATCATTGGTACTGAGTGGACTTTGATCTGTGCTTTCTGAAATGCTGTCACTGTTCATTAGTACTATGTCTAATGCTGCCCCATCCCTAGTATGTTCTTTTATTAGCTGCCTGGAAAAGCTCCCTGTAGAGAGTCATGGAAGGTTCTGTTCCTTGTAAAAGTTGTAGCTGGAAGGTTCCACCCCACATCTGGCAGATACTTGAATCACCAACTAGCAGCACATCCCACTTTCTTGTCATACTGATGATGAACTTCCCTGGTGCCTTGATCATCTCCTCCCCTTATGCTGTAAGTCTACATACTATCCCAGTACATATAGCGATACCAGAGCCTGTCTGTAAACTATTCTTGTTATACTGGGTGGTGCATACAACATATGATTATTGTGTGTTGCCTCTATAATACTGTAAGAAAAGTACAGTGGGAAAATACCAAAAGACTTCCTTAATAATATTATATCCCGTGATGAAACATTGCCTTATGTTCTAAATTTGGAAGACAGAGCTGTCTTATTGAAAGCTGTAAAATCCTACAAGGTGTTAATGACATTGGAGAAAAAATAAATGAATAACAATAGTGAAAGTGGAGTGACATCCTAAAGGAAGGTATACCAAATATCATTCCTTGTGGTCTCTTTTCTTCATGGAAAATATGTATTCATATTTTGTTTCTAGTCTGTCTTCAGACATATTAAATAATTTATTGTGATTACTGTACTTAAATTAGGTTTAGCAAATTATAAGTAATTGAAGAATAAATAAGGTAAGAGCATTTCATGTCCAATAATTTTGCACATCTTCTCTTGCAGGCAAGGCTAGAGAATATAGTCTGTCATAACACTGTGGTGGGATGTAGGCAAACTGACCTGAACCCCCAAATTCCTGCTTAAATTCCAGCTGCTTAGTATGAATTAGCTAATGTATTTTCTGTATGTTTCCTCTCCATGGGAAATTACTTGAAATATTGTTGTGGCATTGCAATATATTTAGTTAATCATACACACATGACACTCAGCAGGTTCTTCTCACAAAAGCTCAGTGCAAATGGCTTCAAGGATTTTAAGGTGCAAAATAGCAGGAAATATAGATACAAAAACAATGATCCACTTCAAGAAGTCCTTGTGTGGCAAGTCTATCTCCACTCTGTTATGCAAACAAAGAAGAGTATGTATACTTAAATATTTCTTACCAAATCTCCCTTATTGATTTTACCACTTTTACATTGAAAAAAAACAACACCTTTTAGAAACTTCATTCTATCCAGCTCAACAGCAAACTATTTTTCCATGGCTCAACTGCCTATTCCACAGTTGCAGATACTGCTGTGAAGAACTCTGTTGAAGGCATGGTTTAGATATTGGAACTCAACCATGACATGAGCGTGCAAGCACACACATGCATGTTCACCTTGATCTACAGTCCTAGAATGGATGTTCTTACTATCTGGATCACTATGGTTTAAGTATCTGCAGCTGTGGAATAGGATAATAATCATACAAGAAATTTACGTTTATTGCATTACCTCATTGCAGTGGATTCCAAAAATACATACTAGGAACCCCAGCACTTCATGACGATGTACTCATTACTAAAGGGTGTATTAGCTGCTACAACAGTGCAATTAAATACTAATCCATTAAAGTGTCAATACCTTACTAAAGAAATAAATTTCATCCATATATAAATTGCAAAGCATCACATTAGTGGCAGTGACAAAATTCTAATAATTCATGTCTTAAAACACCAAAAGAAAGTGTCTGAATCAATATAGAAAGCATCTTATCAGACGGATGTAAATAGTCACTAAAATAGTATTTGATGAGACTTTCAGAAATGACAACATGCATTCAGTAGTCAAGTATATGTTAAGCATAAAAAATATCCCAAACAAATTTTCAAAATAATTCTCAAAGCACACATTCCCCCAAAAAAATCCCATTCCCATTATTAGAAAGCCACAATGAGACCTAAAATGTAATTATACAAGGAAGGCAAAAGATAAAAACAGGAAAAAGAGTGGTGTGAAGTAAAGAAGATGAGTAGGAAAAACAAACAAAGAAATATGAAGAAAAAGAGGAAACTAGATGGGTAAAGGAATAAAGGTCACATATTTTGCATTAAACATTCCCTTCATTATAGAAACATTGAATTAAATGAATATTCCATAATTTGAATGTGGGATACCTATCCTCAGAATCTTTTTGCATATGCATAGAATGGGAGAAAGTCCTTTGTGAATCAGGTGCATGGTGATTATAGTTAAAACAGATTCTCAATTACTGTGTATTCAATAATGACATAAATATGCAAGAACTGTGATTTGCAAAGGAACAGAATGCATCAAGAAAGTCTTTTTGATTAAGTAAATCCTCACAAAACAAGTTCTCTTTGCAATTATTTTGACCTCTGTGAAACAATTTATATAAAATATGTATGATATTGTAATTTTCTAAATAAATGACCTTTGTGTAAATTCTTCATATATGGTTGCACTGTAAAAAAACAGCTTGTTAAAAACAAAGTTGAAATACATAAGGATGTTATTAGGGATAAGAAATAGTAAACTGACTATAGAGAATATCTGCTGTAGACTCAAAAAGTGATATAGTTACATCCAATAACAAAACATAAACTACAAAAAAAAAAAAAAACTTCATCCCATATTGATGTTTGAATGAAGACATTAGGACATCCCTCTGGAAACAAAATCTGATCAGATCCACCATGGCTGCATAATGAAGTTAGTGAAGTTGTGTGCAATTGTTAAGGAGGTATGAAGAAACAACGCAATGATTTGTAAGTAGTAAATTTTGTTTTAGTTTCTATTCAAAGGAAGGCATACACATTATTAGGAAAATATATGGAGGTGTACATTTTAATGTAAAGAATAGGAAAATTACAAAAGAACCCCAGAGCAAATGCCACTGATGTATGTGTTATCCCAGATGATATTGGCCAGACAGCCACATTTTAAAGAAAACATAATTGCACATATCCCAATAATGCAAGCATCAAGGGAAACATATGCAAATCCCCACGATGGTACAGAAGGTGGCAGTACATGAAAAAGTAATGGCTGGCATATGTTCAGCCTTGGTATTATTTACACGTTTTTATTTATTTATTTATTTATTTTTAAGAGAAACAGGGTTTTTGTCCATGAGGTGATGTAAGTTATATTTAAGCAATGTGTTGGGTGTTAGGAAGTCAGGTGTAATGATGATGGACTGTTTGAGAAAACATGATATTAACTTTCAGATGGGGTCGCTTTTGATAAGGGCAAGGTAGTTATGCTTGTGATAATGGGAATATTAGGAAAGTATGAGGTCTACGCAGAAGTGGAGTACAAATAAACACAGTTTCATAAGTATGTGCTCAGAGTTCAGGCAACTGTGATATGCAGGTTTGTTTTAGAAATAGGCAAAAATAGTGATACATGCAATTAATAGAAAGATAGATAATTACATAGACATAAAGATAGAGAGAAAGACACACACAGACAGACAGGCAGAATAGGAATGACAGTGAAGTACTGAAGTGACACCAATCCCACCCCACCCCGCAGACATAGACAAACATTGGGGTGTGCCTTTGGGTCACTGCCCATAATGCTCATGCCATTTCACCTCACCCTACCCTGCAGACACAGACAAGAGTCGAGGTGTGCCTTGGGGTTTTCAAACTTTACACTCACCCCATTCCATAAGGAAATATGCTGAAATTGGTACAGTATAAGAGAATGGAATGAACTTTGGGGCAGAAGAGCCAAAGGCACACCTCAATACCTGTCACTGGCTGCAGGGTGGGGATTGGGGTGGAATGGCATGAGCATTACTGTTGACAATCCCAAGTCACACCCCTGATGCCTGTCAGTCCCTACAGTGCAGGGTGTCATGGTCAGAAACCCTAATGCCATGGGCGTTTCTTGGTATTTTCATTGCTGGTTTTGAGCATGTGCTTTTTGTGACCCCACCGCATGAACAGTGACACTATCAGTTCATCAGCTGAAAGGAGATTTTGCACAGCAACTGTGCCATTTGGCACCACAGGTGCAAAAACACATGTTGAACAGGATGTAAAAAATGACAGCTGTATGTTTCTTGCATCAGTAACACACACACACACACACACACACACACAAGCACACACACAAGAACATGCCAGAACACAGTGGCAAAATGATTAGATTTGTCTACAAGCACTATATTCTATGCAAGTTGGAGCACGGGGGGGAGGGGTTAAGGCTGGAGATCAGTTATGGTCCATGATATAACCACATGGTAAGAATGTTAAACATTTTAAATTAAGCATAAATCCAAAAGTAACCATTTCAAGAAGAAAATGCAAACTGTGACACTTAACAGTTTATTTATTTATTTATTTTTATTTAGCTTTTGTTGACCGGGTAAGTGATACCGGTTATAGGGTAAGTGAGCACATCTGGACTTATTTGCTGCATTTGTATCTCAATTGCTAAGGGGTCCTGACCATGTTCACCCTTCCTCAAGCCAAGCTAGCTAGCTACAGTATATCTAACAATAATATGGGTAGAAAAATTATGCCATATTTTCAACAAGACGTTAGCATTTTAAAAAGACAGTGCTGTAGACTGAGAGGCAGCCTGTGTAGGCGCATTCATCATGTAAGCCAAGATACGTTCAGGTTGCATTCCATAAGACTAACCAGTGGGAGAAGTAGGGGAAAGGGACAGAAATCTACAATAGAGCCATTTAACCCATTTGTGATTTAAAGCTGCATAACAGAAATGCGGCTTGCAGAACTGGACACCAAATTCCAAATGAACCCTCACCAGTGAGCTACACAGTGACATCACCACCTCCTTCCTTCTGCTGGTAATACCTCTCCCTATGCATCACAGCATTCCACCAGGTGTCCTCACAGCTTTGGTACATTGTTTAGCCACCTTTAGGTCATCCAGTATGATTACCTCAAAATCCCTTTCCATTTTGATGACCATCAGCCCCCCCCATAATCATTCCCTGAGTTCCTGCAACCCTTCCTTATTCAGCAGGCAGTTAGTGCATCTGGACTTATTTGCTGCATATGCATCTCAACTGCTAAGGGGTCCTGACCATGTTTACCCTTCCTCAAGCCAAGCTAGCTGCAGTATGTCTAGCAATAACATGAATGGAAAGATTATGCATATGAAAACTTCTTAATTATGCTGTCCATACCCTAAGACTCAAAGTGTGCCTCCTTTGGCTGCCATGATGTTTGTGGTTAATTTGAAACAAAAGACAATGTAACAAGACACTGGCCTCCACTGGAGATATTAAACAATAGAGCAAACTACACTCTGGGAAGAGTGCCTAGGACAAGATACAATAAAAAAAAACCTGAATAGCAGGTTCCAGTGAGTACAAAACCACCAGGAATGTTAGAAAAAAAAACTACCCCTCTCCACTCATTCACAGGTATCAATGAATGTATTTGTTAACCATGCTGGTTCATCTTCTTGCTTCCCTCATAGTAAACTACATTTGTGTTATTTTAAATGAATGATAAATGGCATGTCCAGGGAGATGGCAGCACTGATAGTTGTTCCAGTCTTACTTTTTTCCTGGCTCAGTTTATATCGGTGAAAAGAAAGGAGAAAAAAAACAGCCTTTTGTTTCTACAAGTAGTTGTTAATTGCAGCTGGTATTTTTAACATGTGCAAGGCAACTCCACTTCTCAAACTTACAAGAAAAAATACACTTCATCAAAGGGTGTGTTTACCAAGTACTGTGCCCATGATTAAAATAATTTGAACCCTCTCCCCAAAAATGTGCCATCACATGAAACTGCATGATTAACTGTAAAGATAATTAAAAATGTATTTGTAAATGCATTACTAACACCAATGCTTTCAAAGTTTTTAAACTACTAAAAAGACAAACTATATATCTATATATATACATATATATATATATATATATATATATATATATATATATATATATATATATATATTGCATATGGTAAAAAACTATTGTTAATCTCCAAAGCTGAACTTTATGTTTTTAGTATATAAATGTTTAAGAACACTTCTTAATTACTCTTTCATTTTGAGACACCAGGTGGCTCTGACAATCATTTGTTCCAAGAGTTTTTAAGTCAATTTGAAGGAATTAAGTTCTTTTTTTTTAGTTGTTTAACCAGGATTAGCACACTAAGCTGAAAGCTTTTTTACAGGTGCAACATGGGAGCACAGGGAAGTTAAGTGACTTGCTCGGGGTCACACAGTATGCAAGTGAAAGCTGTGGGATTCAAACCCAGGTCTGGTCTGCTGGATGTCACCAGATTTGCAGCTCAGAGCCTTAAACCACTGTGCTATATTGCCTCCCTTAGTTCTTCCCAAGTTCTTCTGTTCTTCTAGTCCTTAATAAAATTCAGGGACTCCACAGATTTGTTCTGTTTCTTGGTCCAGATCCCAAACTAGTGTGTCTTGTTTCAACATGATAGAGCCACCTCATGCCCCTCCCATATGAATAAAAAAAGGTGAGGGTGGATCTTTAGGGGCTTCTTGGGTGGAGGCGGGGGTGGATCTTACTCCCCCCAAAAAAACAATGCTGCCTCCCACTACTCAGGTTCCAGTTCTTGTACTGCCTATTTAAGAAACAAAATAGTACCCTGCAACCATTGACTAACATGAAAGCTTATTTATTTGAGGGCAGAAAAGATTTCTTGGAGAAGGGTAAGGCGGAGGAGACTATTTACACCTTCAGTCAGTTCCACAGACAGAAAACATGACATCACTCCTTTTGTACATACAAAACATCTGCAGGCGTGTGCTGGCAGCTTTAGCCATGCTGTCAATGTGAGCCTTATAGGAGAGAATGGGGTCAAGCAGAATCCCTAGGTATTTGAAAGAGTAAACTTGTTCGAGAACAGTCCCCTGCTTGGTGGAGATGGCAAGGGGGTGTTGCTTGTAATGGTTATGTGAACTGCAGAATAGCAAGGACTTGGTTTTCTTGTGATTAAGGACTAGTTTGTGATTGTAGAACCATGTTTCAACAGCACTGAATCCAAGTTGGAGGCTGTGTTGTAGAGGTGAAAGGTCCTTGTGCATAGAAAAGACAACAGCATCATCTGCATACAGGATGATTTGTCCTGAGCAGGATTGTGGTAGGGGGTTTAAAAAGAGGCTGAAGAGGAGAGGGCCCAGTATGGACCCCTGAGATACTCTGGAGCAGACAGGCAATGTGTCCGAGATAGCACTGGCAATTTTTACTCTTTGAGAGTGGTTGTCAAGGTAGCTTCTGAACCAGCGGGCTGAGTCTGGTGTGAGGCCAGCAAGGAGTAGCCAATGATGGACCATATCAAAAGCCTTCAAGAGGTCGATGAAGACAGCCCCTGTAAGAAGTCCTTTATCAGGGGAACTATGCACTGCAGTGGCAAATTCAAGCAGGGCAGTGGTGGTACTATGCCCTTTTCTAAAACCGTGCTGTTGTGTGCACAGAATATTATATTTGTCCAAATAATCAGTGAGCTGGTCCGCAAAAATACACTCTAGGGCCTTGGATAGTGGTGGCAATATGGGGATCGGGCACTAGTTTAGAGTGGCAGGTCTTATCCCCAGTTTTGTGGACCGGGGTCACAGCGGCAGTTTTCCATATTTCAGGGAATGTACTGGTGTGGAAAAAGAGGTTAAGAATTTCAGTAAGGGGAATGAGGATCTCGTCAAGTGTAAGTGATAGCAGCTTAAGGTCCAGGATGTCACTGCTGATTCTGGAAGTGGAGATGGCTGAGACAATGTGGCGGCAAGCTTCTTTCATCTTAATCTCCCTGAAGGAGAAATGAGGGTGGTTTGACAGAGTGCAGGGTGAGTTAGAGGGGGTGTGACTGACTGTGAAGAAATCAGGTGGTAGAACAGTACTGAGGTCAGTAAAAGCCATGTTAAAGGTATTTGCAATGACCACGGGATCAAGGGTAGTGGACCCTTCAACAATTAACATGGCTGGAGGGGACTTTGATTGTTTCCCAGTAATGTCCTTGATATTGTCCCAGAAAGCATGACCATTTTTCCAGGTGTTGGTGAGGACGTCCTTATAATATGAGCTTTTTGTGAGACAAATGGATTTTGTGCAGGCATTACAGGCATGTTTGTATTTTTGGATGTCAGATTGTTTGCCTGTGGCTTTAGCCACTGCCCACAGGTGGTCCCTATATTTCAGCTGGGAAAGGAGCTCTGCAGTTATCCAAGGGTTGCAGAGGGATTTTATTTTCCATTTTTTTGAAGGAGCGAAGAGGTCACAGGTCTTATTGAAGATGGTGATGAAGTAGCCGAGGGCAAGGTTAACATCGGTCACCTTCTAGATGGACAGCCAGTCTTGCAAGAATAAGTACTATTTGAGATGGGTAAGTTGACCATGGGGGAGGACTCTGCTGGTAATGATTGTAGGGGTGGCTTTATAAATTTATTAGACCATTCACATATAACGCGGGAGTGGTCACTGAGAGAGAGTCTGGGAGAACGGAGGTATGAGAGATCCTGGTAGGGTGATTGATGAGAACCGAGTCAAGCAGGGTACTGGTGCCAGTTTTGTAATTTATCTGAGTTGGTGTGGTGACCAATTGTGACAGGCTGGCAGCTGCAAGGGCATCCTTATGAGTGTAGACATCAGATGTGAGCCAGTTTATATTGAAATCACCAAGCAGAATGTGTTCAGAGCCAGGAGGTTGGGAGCTGATGAAGTTAAGAACTTCTTTGATGCAAGATCTTGATCTCGAGGTGGAATATATACAGAGTCGATGGTGAGGACTTTTTGATTGAGACCTAGAAGAATTTTAATGGGTAGAAGCTGGGCCGAGGAGGCAGGGACAGGGGTTGGAACAAGGTGCCCCTGGAGATTATCCTTAATGAAGATGGCACAGTCCCCTTCCCTTTTAGAGACACAGTCCAGACTGAAAACATTGTAGCCCAGTAAGGTAATTGCCAGATCAGGAACTTTTGGTGTCAGTCATGTTTCAACTATAGCAAGGATGTCAGTATTATGTTGGCTGATAAAGGCTTGGAGTGCATCAAGCTTTGGTAACAGGCTGCAAATGTTAATGGTTGCGATGGTGAGGGCTCCTGCCTTTTTCAGAAGGCTTGAATAGCCTGGGCCAGGGTCCAGATGGACATTGCTTGAGATCAGTAGGAGAAATAGGAAGAGCTTCATTGAACAGAGGCGCAGGTCCAATAGTGATAATTTGTGTTTCCTTTTAGCGTATGGGCAGTAGGTAGAGTCCATATGACAGTCCCAATGATATACAATGTCATACAGTAGGGATAGGCTGGCTTTAAGACCAATCTTAGTGGTGTTAAGAAGCAGCCAGGTATTTCCAAGTGGAGGCACATGGGGAGGACTGGTCGAGAAGTGAAGCGTTCCCAAGGTGCTGCTGATATTGATTAAGTAGATAGTGGGTACGGGATGGGGGTGACAAGGGCCTGGTAGAGAGAACAAGGGAGGAAGGACAAGGAGGGAGAGAAGGGGAAGGAGCAAGTGGGGGAGAGAACTCATAGCTGGTGTAGGGCAAGAGAAAAGAAAAAAAAGAAACAGGCAGAGAGAGGTAGTAAAAAGAGAAAATTTCAGCAAAATAGGGTTTCATAGGGAGGTAGTACAAGGAAGGTATATAGCAAGTAATGCAACTGTGACTTTAAGAGGGTAGACTTTTTTTTTAAATGAAAGAACACAAATCCCTCTAGTGGCAGATCTGTATAACCTGCTAATGGAAAACTAGCCACTTTCATGAAAACATCCTTTGGCACAATGGAAAGTAGGATGCTCTCGCATCTGCAATTGTAAAACCAATTTTTTGACAGCAGTCTTCACAGCAGCAGAAAACTCTAAGCACCACTTTACACTGAAGAGGGAATCGTGTATTCCCATAGACAATGACAAAATAAGGATAATACATGTAATTTAGCAGATCTGTCAAGAAAATAATTCACAACATGCTGAGTACTTACTAGACAGTTATTTTGAAACTTTTTGACCATTCTCCTATAAAATGTGGGTAAACCCTATGAAACATCAGTTACGGTACATATTCTGGCCAGATATTATAATAAAAATATATTTTTTACTTGGTGAAGTCATCACTTTTTTCCATTACTTTTCTGATTACTGTGGGTCATACCTAAACTATGGGTAACTCATCTACCCCAAACAATTTCTGCTATGTTATTGAAATGTCCTTCATTTCCTGGTTCCCAACTTTTTTGTCACTTTAAGGGATCAGAATTTGGATGGAGCTGTTGTGGCAGCTGACATGTCACTTGATAATGCATCTGTTGATCTAAAGTGCTGGGGTTCCTGTCATGTACTTTAGAGTTCCATTGCCATGAGGTAATACTATAAAAACACATTTCTTGCACTATACAGTATTTATTATTTGTGTGCTGTTTTTGTGCTTTTTGTGATCTGATATACTATAGCTTATAATATATTGTATAAAATGATATAATTAAGATACAGTATATACCAATTCACAAATCAGGACCGGCAGATGGAATATCATCAACAAATATGGAAAATGGTACCAATCCTAGTACAAGCCCTGTAGCACACTTTTCTTAATTGAGGCTGGTCTTGAGAAAGACGATACAATTTTTACTTGCTGCTTTAATTAATAAATGGTTTTGAAACCACCTTAGTTTGTCACACCTGTTCATGAAAGTTTAATCAAAAGGACAGAGCGATTTAGGAGACTGCATGCCTTGGTCTGATTTAGAAATATGTCTCTGGTGATAAGCCCTGGGCCAAAACAGGTATGTACTATGGTTAAGCTGATCAAAGGTTGTCAACATACTGTAATTAAAGGAGAACTGCCTTGAATCTGCAAGCCTGTGCCTTCTGTAGAAGCTGCATTTCCAATACTAGTTCACATTCTGTTTCTGTTCCATCTATACTAGCCTTTTAATAAATTCACTGGGTGTTTCTTCTTTACACTCTTGTGGGTTGTACCATTTTAGAACTGTATGATGTACTTTATGCCCTTGTTACAGAACTTGCATTGTTTTCGCAATGCTTTCTTGTTCTTCACTGGAACTCTACGGCCCAAAGGGGACATAAACTGTATCATATAAATCTAAAATGGCACTTACCAGCAAAGTGTACTTCAGAAACACCCATTGTGTAATTTGTGTTTACTAAAGGGCTAATAAAGATGTAACAGTATCAGCCTTCGATCAAATATATGAAAAAAGCATCTACTGGGAAAAATGACTTACAGATCCAGTACAGTTCTCCTTTAACTCATAAACTCTGCTGTTTACAAGATGGAGACTGCAACTACTAAGATAACCTGACAATTGTTTAAAAAACACATTTAGCAATATGGTTGGAAAAGACCAGGGCAACAGATAGATCTAACTAAATAATACAGTAGTATCATACATAGAGATGCAGTGAATTTAAATTCCACCTGCGAAGTGAACGTGAAGTGGGCACTTCACATTGCCACTCTGTTATGCGGAGTGGGCAATGCAAAGTGCTCACTCCACCTTGTCATTACCACTTCGCATTAAGGTGGAATGGCAATGCGAAGTAAGGCAAAGTCATTGTTTTTAATGAACTTCGCGTTCCTCATTATGATCTTAAGTGATCCACTTGGTGTTTCAGATTTGGCAGCCCCCCCACACATCACATGGCTTACAGTACTGTAAGTTACATGCTCTTTAGGTAGGCAGGAAGAAAGTGAATCATACAAGCAGACACTTTTACTTTCTCCTGTGCAGACGGAGAGAAAGTAGTGTGTTTTGTGACTGCTGATACTTTTAGATCAGAGCGAGGAGGAGATTTAAACTTTGATTTAGACCCAACAGCTTTTTTAAAAATGCTACATTTTTTTTCTTTTCTTTTCTTTACTCTTTTTTACTTAATTTGTTCTTTCTGTAAATTTTATTTTTCTTACCTTTATAAGTAGTTAGTTGTTTGTCTGTGTCTGTGTGACTTTGTGTGTGTGTTGTGCGACAGTGTGAGTACTGATTGCTCAGACTGAGGGAGCTTAGTAGGAGACATGGACCAGGGTGAGGGAATGTCTGGGACGGGGCAGCTCTGGGAGAGCGTGGTAGTGGTAAGCATCGTACTGTGTGCATGTGTGGAGGGCATGGGCACCCATTCCTGTTGGACTGCTCAAAACTTGTGAGTGCCCCCCCCGAAGCAGGATCAGCACCGCCTCCTGTCCTGACTCTGAGGCAGTTGAACCACCACCACCACCACCAAGTCCAGCACCAGGTCCTCTGGAGCAGGATGTGCCTGTTCCCCCGGGCCCAGGTGTGGATCCCATCCCTGTTCAGCACCGTGACCGGCAGACTTACAATACATCCAAGTAACTATTAAAAAAAATTAATGTGTGATTCATGACGTGATCATAAATCATGATTTGTGACTGCATTTGTGACTGTGATGATGAAGAAACGTGAATGCCTATGGCTGTACTTCCCCAGGCCCCAATGAGATGTAGCTTAAAACTCCCAGACTTAAAAACACATATCAATGAGTACAATGGTGGGGTGGTGAAGCCTGGAGAGATACTACAAAACAGGCTTACAATACATCCAAGTACAGTTCAACCTCGTTTATCCGACCCGCTTAGGGGACATCCGATATGGTCGGATAATCGGGGGTCGGATAAATGGGATTCCATTATTAAATCAGTCCTCGTTCTTTCATTAACACACTCATGATGCAGTAATATGTAATCATTTTATTGTCGGTGCAAAATGTGCAAAATACAGTACAAATATTTATTTCATTTTAGTGCTTGGTGCTTACTTTAAAAATGTACAATAGATTATGTACTGTGCAGTAGTTTAGTTTAGCTTTTAAAATAGTCAGCATGGTGGCTTTGTGTAGCATGAGCTGAGCGCATGAGTGAAGGGAGCCACGGAGCTTGTCAGCTTACTTCTTGTAGTTTCAGACTAGCTTTGAGGTTTCTATTTTAATTATTTTTTCCCATTTTGTTTTTGTGCCTCGGAATCAGCATGTCTGTTTTTTTTGGGTTACTGTAGCAAGGAGAGAGCATGAGGTAAGAGAGCTGGGGAGCCGATCTGGTGGCAAGACATAGGTTTGGGCAGGATTTCTTGTGTTTAAAAAAAAATGCAGTTTTAGAGGGTACAGTATTAATTCAGTGTCTGGCTTGAGGGTTTCTCTGATGGAAGGTCAGAGCACGAGCGAAAGCAGCTGAGGAGTTGATTTGGTGGCATCTTGTGGGTTAACAGAAGGGTTGTCCTTTCCGTGGCCCTAATGACAGCTTTTGACAGCTTTGACAGCAAAGCTCTGATGGCTCAGATAAACATAGGATGAACATAGGAAAACAGTGAGGGATACATATCAGGTTCATTAAATAGGGAGGTTCGGTAGTACGAGGGTTGGATAAACGGGGTTTGACTGTAACTAGAAAAAAAATTAATGTTGTGATTTGTAACATGAATGATCATGAATCGTGATTTGTGACTGCATTTGTGACCGTGATGATGAAGAAATGTGAATGCCTACCAGCTACGGCTGTACTTCACTGATGAGCTGTAGCTTAAAACTCCCAGACTTAAAAACATGTATCAAAGAGTACAATGGTGGGGTGGTGAAGCCTGGAGAGATACTACAAAACAGGCTTACAATACATCCAAGTAAGTAGAAAAAAAATTAATGTTGTGATTCGTAACGTGAATGATTGTGAATCATGATTTGTGACTGCATTTGTGACCGTGATGATGAAGAACATGATTTGTATCACGAGTGACTCGTGATGATGGTCCTGACTTAAAAACGCATATTAATGAGTACAATGTTCATGCAGAACTAAGCAACATACCTGTCCAGTACTCTGAAGGGAAGCCAAAGAAACAACTGTGACTTAAGTTACAGATGGAGATTGGGCCCTAAAGAGATGCAAATGCACAGACAGATTAAGGTTGCGCTGTGCACTGAAGAGATGCAGACACAAAGGCACAACACCTAACCAGTTCTCACCATCAGAAATTCAAATCTGGAAAAGAATACCTTGCCGGTTGGGGCAGGCTGCGCTGGGGGGCAGGTACTGTACTGCTGCAGTAACAGTCACTAGTACTAGTACCAGTAAAGATACCACAAAGAAGTACAAAAAGCACACAGCTGCAGTGGATAGCAGCTTCACATTGCTGGAATTATTATGTGGCACAATAAAAGGCGTCTGTTTTGATGACGTGTCACACACATCCTCATACACACACTAAGTAATGCATAGCAAATTGAAAACTTCAGTAATATTAACCACATAATTTAAACAAACTAAAATGATGCACTGTTGCACCACAACAATCAGCAAAAAAATGGCAACAAATATTGAAAATATTACTGTGTGTACATTAACACAGTTAAACAAGAACAATATCACCAAAACAGAAAGCACTGCCTTTTTCCTCCAAGTTAATCTACCTACACCACAGATACACCCCTTCCCCAAAGCACACTTCCACTGTCTCTCAGCACACAGACTGAATGTTGTACATTAACATTCAAAATCCATACACAAACAATAAATGCTCGATGATATGAGCACAGGAGGGTTTCCTATAATCGATGAACTAAAGTTTCAGCAAATAAAATTACTCAAAAAGGCTTTTTTAACAACTTTTTGAAGGTTTGAATCGCAGAGCACTTTCAGAGCAGATTGTCTCCTACAGCTTCCTACACACACTACCCCAAACTGAGGCTGTGCAGAACAATCTAGAGCCCCGGTGACCCGAAATCCCATGAATCACTGCAAAATTCACCTTTGGAGCTTAAAAACAAGGATAAGTGGAGTAACGCGAAGTCATTGTTTTCAATGGACTTCACATTACCCATTATAACGCGAAGTACTCCACTTCGCGTTGTGGAGCACTCCGCGAGTTCGCCTTCACTTCGCGAATCACTTCACGGAGATAATTGGGGCCACTTCGACCATCACTAATCATACATGTGTAGACAAAAAAGAAAGTTAGCACCTTGCTGTACTAGTAAAATCATCCTAATACACTTAGTGTGTCTTGATTTTAGAAAATACTATTACCTGAGTAATATTACACATGATACAACATTTCATTTTCATTTTATTTTATTTTTTATACTGGAAGGTATGTGAGCATAACTGCCCGTTTCCTCAAGCATTTAGTCTACGTACTACAGATTAAGCAGTAAGAAACTTAACAATGGAGAAGATTATAAATAATTGTATAGGTGACTTCATCGATTATAATCTCAGTACTAGGCATGATGTGAGAAGAGGACAGTATTATGTGCAGGAACAGACAAACTTTTCAAGACAACATGGTTACTATGAAGCAATTTCTGGCACTTAAGTGAATGCTATTGAAATGTATTCTTGTACTTAATTTAGCAAAAAACAACTAACTGCAAAAATACAACAGTGAAACAAAATTGAAACTAGTGACAGCAAAAAAAGGAAGAAAAAAAGACTCAAGGGCCATCCAGTCTGCCCAGAATTTTTATTTATTACCACATGACCAGTTGCTGAATAGTGCTTAACTTTCGATCAACTCCTGAGTCTTTAATTTTGATCCTTTTCATACCTGTCAGGCAAATAAAGATTGAGAACAGTACTGAAGTAATACTGATCCACCTCAAAATGCAATGTATAACTTCAAAAGTGGCTTACAAACATAAATAGGCAATGTCCATGCCATACTATGTCCATTCATGTACTGTGAAGGTTTCACTGAAAAAGACAGATGCTTTATACTCCTTTAAATAAAAGCAGTAAATAAGCTTTCAAGACAGCTAAAAAAGAGCTGTGGGGAAGGTTATGGTGAATAGCTCTGGAAAGTTGCTGGAAGTTGGATTTTAAGCCAGTATATAATCACTATAACCTCATTGTATAACCATAAATGCTCTTTGAAGTATTAGTATCTTACTTTGAAACTTCAAAGTATTAAACCAAAGCTTACAGAATGCATAGTGCCACCGTACGAATTTCTTTTTTCAGTTTTATGATATGGAAATCAGTACTGTAGCATAAGACCAATTAATAACAGAAAACTGCATTATAATAGTGATAGCAGTCTGGTAAGGTGTACATTATGTTCTACCTGTACAAACATCAACAACTTATTTAGAGACCAGTTCATCCAAGTGCTGAGGTTCACTAATCACATTAACTATTATGCACACAATTTTGTAACATGCATATACATTTTATATTTCAATTTATTTACTCAGGATAGCTTACCTGAGAAGCAAACTGTTTTAAACTTTGGGAACTTTTTCAGCCTTACTTTATTGTACGCTGGGAGGATGAAAGTATTGAATGGTCAAATAAACTGGTTAAGGTCACTGAGATATTGTATAACTAGCATTAGATTTAATAAGTGATCCCCTTGTTTACTGTGCTGAACTCTAACCACTGGGTCACAGCGCTTTCCCTAATGACTCAAGTGCTTTATTTATTCATTCAGTTTGTTATTATTTTATTGAGCTCAAACTCCTGATGCTTTCTGGTATTGCGTGCCATATTTTACTGACAATGTATCCAAATGTATTCAGACCTCATGCTGTTATTGCTTTGGTTTGATTAGGGACCTAACTACCTACTTTGCAAACATATATTCAGAGCATTTAAAAAGGCTTTTGGTGAAAACTAAATGCAGATGCCTTTGTTATAAAATTGTGAGGCTAGCTATTTTGATGCCATAAGATTATAAACTTTTTGTAAGCAACTGTATAACAAAACTCACAGTGAGTGCTGTCTATTAATACTTACGAGAGATGATAGATGTCCCTTGAGTTTCAGGTACCATTTAGAAGTATTGTTCTAGTAATCATACTCAATAGCTGGACTCTTGTGAGCTGCACTTAACACCAATGACTCTGACATTCAGATAAAGTCCTTTATAGTTAAAATATGTTCCCATGAGTTCCCATCTAGAAAAATGTCCTACATATTTCTGTACTTAGATATTTCAAATGTAATAGACATGACTCATTTTTTTTTCTGCTCTGGGAATCCTGAGCATTTTGTTTCTCAAAGTAATACCCCCCAAAAAAGATATGCTAGTTCAATAAGCAGAATTCATTAAAACACTAGGCCCACATTTTCAAAAGAGATGAGTGGCACATCTCTGGAGCAAATAGAGATGCACCGCCCATTTCAAAAGATGCTCTGAACTCTCATATTCAAAGGAGGGAGATGGGGTGCCTCAATTGAGATCGGCCATGGCCCAAAGTTAATGTATGTGGCCCAAGCTGAGTGGGTATGCTAATGAATATCTTGCATATTGGGATATTCAGAGGAGATGGGCCACCCAAGTGCAGGAGATGAGTGGTGCAAAGTTAAGCATGGAAAAACTAGACCTAACTTCTGGCCACCCACAGGCAGGCTGTGGTAGTGCACAGTGTAGCACAGCAGCCTGCCAGCCCCTGCAGCCCAGTGGCACCCTCCACAGACCGGTGTCCCATCACACAAGTGTATCCATCAATTCCCCTTTTTCCATAGTATAATGGACTCCCACCCCATGCCCCGTGTCCCGATGCACAAGTTTATTCATCAATCCTCCCTTTTTCCGCAGTGTAGTGGACCTCCCACCCTGCCCAAACCCCATTCAAATGACATTTCTCTATCAAAAATTTTCCTTAATCTACTGGCCCCCATAACGGTCTCAAACCCCATTCAAACAAGAATCTACTATCGAATACTTTCCATAATGTAGTGGCCCCCCACCCTTGTAGCCCAGTCCCCCTTCTGCAGAAAATTCTGCCCATATTATTTAGCACATCACAATTGCAGGCACCCCCCACACCAAACTGGATGCAGGATCACCATTCATACCATAATACTGCTCCATACAATTTTCTATTGTGTAGCGGTCCCCCACCCCCACAACCCAGTAGGCAGAACACCCTCCACACACACACCTGCACCACTCGTGCCAGCAACTAGCACAGCCCTCCACTCACCACCATGGCCAGCCACTGACTGAATAGTCCAGAAACAGTACTGTACAGAATATGCACTCAGCCAATGAGTGCATGTTCTGTACAGTGTCATTCCTGGACTATTCGGTCAGCGGATGGCAATGGTGGTGAGCAGGGTGCTGTGCCAGTTGCTGGCAAGGGTGGTGTGGGGGTGTGTGAAGAGAGTGTTCTGCCTACCGAGGTGGGGGGCTGCTACACTATGGAAAATTGTTCAGGGCAGGATTATAATAAGAATGGGGATCCTGGGTCGGGTTTGGGGTGGGGGTGCCTGTGACTGTGGTGTGCTACATATTATGAGGCAGAATTCTGTGCAGAACAGGGATTGGGGTACTGGGGTGGGGGGCCACTACATTACGGAAAATATTTGAGAGGGGTTTCTTGTTCGAAAGGGATTTGGGACCACTATATTCTGGAAAATTTTCAAAAGGGTGTTATCATTCAAATGAGGTTCAGGCAGGGTGGGGGCTCCACTACACTATGGAAACAGGGAGACTGTCACTATGGTAGGTTGGGGGGGGTCCTCACTACTATGGGCATGGGGCATCGGTACTGGGTGGGGGCTGTGCGAATATTTGTCTGCTGGAGGGGTTCAGGGCTGAATGGGGGCTGGCCGTGCACATCCTGCCCAACTCAGGAATGCAAATGAGCCCATAACAGGCATGCAAGAGGGCCGTTTGCTCCATGCATGCCTAATGGTCTCATTTGAATTTTGTGGCTGAATATCACCTTTGGGGGTGCAGTGCATCTGGGACACATTGGCACATGCCCCATTGGTGGTATTCAGCCCATCCCCGGGATGCACTGGTGCATTGTCGGCCACCCCCATTTGCACCACCCACATTGGTTGCAGTATTCAGACAAGATGTGTGATCCCTTGGGATAGCGCATCTTCTTTGAATTTGGCATTTCTTTCACCGAAGCAACTTTCTGGGTGGCACTTCTGGATGCGCTGTGCATCCCCCAGCTTTGAATATGGGGGCCATACTGCATACTTCATTTTGGTCTGGATTTTTTCATACCATAGACAATGGCTACAAATACTATATTTAAAGATCATATCTGAAGATCCTGTACATCCAGCCCACCTATATTATCCATACTGTCTGCATTTATTATGTGTGATTAATTACCATAGTAAAACTACATTTCTATAACTGAAGCAACCCCATGTCACCCTTCCAGTAATTTCTAAAAATGTGGAAAGTGGTCAGCCACTATGACATACATTTTGAATCAAATCAAGGGTTTGTCTGATAATAAATAAATCTTAGAAAGAATGCACATATGCATAAACACACAATAAGCAAAAATGTACATAGCTGCATAATGTCATAAAAATGGAAGTGCAAAGTTAGAGTACAAATACTGTCCCCAGAATTTAGGTGACTGTGGGGTGGGTGTGGTGTTCCTATATTGTAAATCTTTGCTGTAAGTAGTGGTTATAAACTACATTCCCAAAAAAACGGTCACTACACTTTGATAGATTATGCTGAAGTAAGACTATTGCAACTGCTTGAGTACTGTTCAAATCTTAGGAACGTCACCACACTTCACAATTCCCAAGATGCTACAGTTTTTGTACCTAAAAAGCAAATGTCTCTCCTTTTTTTGGCAACTCTTTCTTAACATTGTTTTTTTGTTTGTTTTGTTTTTGTTTGTTTGTTTCTTTTTAATATATGTAAGCAATAACCCACAAAAGGGCATGCATTTCTAGAAAATTAATGCACACCCAAGTGAACTGGAAGGCAGAGGCCCAATGACTGAGTGACTTTCAGCACACCCAGAAAGTGCATTAATTCTCAAGAAACACATGCCCTAGAGTGGACTAATGTGCTTATAAAATGAAAATATTTTTTATGGAAAAGGTTTTATTTTTCTTGTGTTTGATCGCTACTAGGTAAAATATATTAGTACAATATCAAAGGCCAAATGCCTTTAAATGATCCTGGGAAGTGCATTTACTTTAAAAAGTCTATGTCCTATTGTAGGATTTTGTAATGAAAAAGCATATTTTTTTCATTTAGTAAGGTTGTTGCAAGGTAGACTGGGACAGATTAGTTACAATCTGCTTCTATACGCCAGCAATAAGGCACCACGAGGTGTGGGTTATGGAATGATAAGAGCATGCCCCAGGTGCGTTATGAGGCATGAGGCGCTTGCGCCAAGTGCCTTTTGCACCTGGGAAGTGCTCTTATCAGGTCATAACCCACACCTTGGAGTATCTTATTGTACTTATAAAATGGGCCCCCACAAGTAATTAAGAAAAAAAAAAACATTTAAATAATTTCAAAATATTTACACATTTTAATGTTTTCATACTGAAATGGTAAAATAGTCCCTCCTATTCAGGTAATTTATATACTATGTGATGGCAATGAATGGTGCTAACCCCCCCCCCGCCCCAACACACACTAATACATATTGCCATGGTTGTACTGAACCCTTTCCAGACACTTTTAATCCCCCACCTGAAAACTAAAGAAGCCCACCTCGATTACATTTAAGGCTGTTAAGATATCTCCCTGGGGATATCTCATCAGTTCTGTGTACTTCTCCCTGTAACCCCATGGCATTTAGTAGAGTGACATCATGTCTCCTGAAGAACTAGGAAAAGGAAAGCACAATAAACATTCGGAAATTGCAGCCTTTAGTTTGTTTTCATTTTTTTAAATTGATGCCTGGTACAGACTGAGAGAGCATGTCTCATACCGGTCACCATAGAGAGCCATTTCCGGGTTTGTGGTTTTAAAAGGGTTCCCTTTATAGCAATTGGAAGGACCCAGAGCAAAGGTATCTGTTTTTTTGTTTGGTGTCAAAAGGGTAACAAAGGTGGGGCTGAACAGATAGGTGCAGGGAGGGGGAATCGAAGGAACGGAGTGGAAAAGAGAGCTGGACAAACGACAGTCTGCAGGAATGGAGCGGAGAACCAAGCTAAAGAAACGACAGTGTGTGGGGAAGCCGTGGCATTGGTTACTGGTGCAGATGTTGTTCCTTGGAGACAGTACTGGTTAGTTTCTCAGTTTTGTTTGGCAGAATGAAGTGATGGAAAATGGTGGAGTATACTTGGTTTTGGGTGTGTGTGTGTGTGTGTGTGTGTGTGTGTGTGTGGTGACGGGGTGCTTCAGGTTGGCGATGGCAACTGAAGTCTGATTTTAAAATGGAGAGCTTGGTGGGTGGCACAATGATACCTGTTGTTCTGTGTCCTTAGTGGCTGAAGAGGTGCCAGTTAGCACATTATATTCTGATAAGAACACGGGTAGCAGTACCTCTCAGCCAATCAGGACATAGAAAATGTGATGCCCATTTTATAATAGCGATTAAAGGTCAGGTATGTGTTTAGACCAATGAAATTGTTAGGATTCTAAAGTGTTCCACAGCCAGTTTTCTAAATATGTACTGTACTGCACATGGCAAAAAACTATGTTAATGTTCATTGGGGTTGCTACTGCACAAACCTCAATCTGCACAAAAGCTAGAAATAAACTATCAGTGTTGTGAATGCAATGCCCACAAAATTTAGAAATATGCTGCATGGGTTGTTATGTTTGATTGCCACCCGCACTACCAGATCCTCTCCCCCCATAACCCAAGGACAGTTTGAAACACCGAAACATAAACAATGATGGTAGTAAAAGACGAACAGTTCATCCAGTCTACCAGAGATATCTATTTAGTCCTGGAAGCTACTGTCCCTCCAGGGTCCTAGCCTTCCCCATCCTTCCCCCCCACTCTCCTCCCAGTTTCTGCCACCCAAGCAACCACTACACACTTCATTCTGTCCCAACTGTGCTTGAAACCACCAATGGTTTTAGCAACCACTTCTTCAGATCCACAAACCTTTCTTTAAAACAATACTTTCTCATGTCCCTCCTGAACCTCCTTTGGGAGGCAGAATAGTGCACTGGTTTAAGGCTCAAAGCTGCAAACCTGGAGACCTGGGTTTGAATCCCACAGCCCCCACTTGCATACTGTGTGACCCTGAGCAAGTCACTTAACTTTCTTGTGCTCTCAGATCACACCTGTAAACAAGCTTCAGCTTAGTGTGTCTCTCCTGGTTAAAAAAAAAGAACCTTCCTCCTGTCAGTTTCCACTCATGTCCATGTGACTGGAAAACTAGTATTCAAGCTAAAAAGTTCCCCACAGTTCACCTTGTTAATCCCTTTAAGAAATTTGAAGATTTCTATCATATCTCTTGTCTCACTCCTGGAGTCCAGCAAGAACATGTTCAGTACCACGAGATGCTCCTCATGGGACCTGCCCTGTTGGCTCTGAATCATTTTTGTTACCCTGTGCTGCACCATCTCTAGCCTACCCCAGTCCTTCTGGAGATGAGGACTCCAGAACTGGGCACAGTACCCCAGGTGTGGATGTGGGAGGGTAACGGGTTTGCAAAAGGAAAACAGACATTGGGTGTCAGGCTTAACACACAACCAGCGTGGTTTTATTCAATTATATCAATTTTTCTTAATAAGGCAAGTCTTTGAAACCACTGTACAGATAATTCATGCAGCTGTTTGTAAGAACAGATCAGGTTAACCAGACTAACCAGGTAACTCAGCAAGAATCCCTCTGTCTCTCTGGTACTATCTCCAGGTCTCAGCTTGAAAACTGTTTCTATTAGAGTTTCAGCCTCTTCTTTAGTAGTGACGTCTTTCCCTTACCCAGCCCAAAGACAGATTTACTAGCTTCAGTTCCACAGGGCTTATATACCCCTCCCCTCCATGTCACAGAATCTGCTTCACTTCCAGCACAAATATAAAAGGCCAGCTGGCTTCTATGAAGCAGGGATCCCTTTAAGGTAAGGTTTCTACTTGATTTCAAACAAACATAATGGACGCTCAGGGCATGATATTAAATCACCAGAAGACATTTAAACATATATTACAAGAACCATTTCCTCCCTCTCTGTTAATGTGTGCTTAAGCTTAAACTTTGACTTTAAACAATTACTTTTATTTACATTTGTCTGGCTTGGCCTAAAATCTTTTACACTGCCAGGCAACTCTGAGTTCCACATGGTTAAGGAAAGCTCAGTTTTGGACATTCAGCACCAGTCCTTCTAAGGTTGAGTTGTTCTTGCATACTGATCCCTTTGCAACCTCGGGGCTCAGCTTTCCCTCTTGTCCTGAGGAAACATATTTTTGAATTCTGCACAGTTCCTGTGCTCAGTCTGCAGTGGTGACCCAGAAAGCATGGAGCAAATGGCTCCATGTTTGACTCTTTCCCTGATGGTTGCAGTGCTTTGCAGTGCAGGGGAGGGGGACAGAAAACTCTATTTTAGAAATAAACTTCTTTGTTTAAGCTAAACATGTTTTTTTTTTAATCCTGCTCCTTTTTGGAGTGAAGGCTGGCAGGGTTGTTGTCCAGGGCTCAGCATTTCACTTGCACATCCAAGACTTTTGCATAACCATGTGTCTGCCAGCTAGGAGTGCTGGGCTTCTTGAATGTATTCTCTCCTGTCCACCCAAAACTCTGCTGTCAAGAAGGTGGAGCAAGGAGAAAATACATAAAATGTGTTGAAAAGTACTTTTAAATTTAGAGCTTCTAAGCACTCTTAGCAAGCGCTTATTTAAATAGCAAGCTCCAAAAAGATTAGCTGAACTGTCTCTCCAGTATCCCTTCTGTGAAAATAAAGGCCAGCAGGGATACAAAAACAATAAAAAGAGAATCATGATGAGATGTCTCCCAGCAGGGAGATATTTTATTTACATTTGACCTCCCAGCTAGGTGGTCACTACGCATTACAGCCCTCCTGCCAGACCCACTTCTCTGTGGTCTGAGGGCTAAGACCTAATAATGTAATAATGTCTGGGTGCAGGAAGGAAAAGAAGAAAGAGAAACAGAAGAAGAAATCACCACTATATGACTAGCCCAGGGTGAAGCCAAGGAAAGCAAGGAAGAGAAAAGGCAGGATGATGGTAAGTATATGTTCATCTATTTTCTATATATCTATCTTTTATTTACAGGACATCCACATTCTCTCCTGGCTCTGTTCACTGGTACACACATCCTGCAGCCTGGAGGAAGAACAGGAGGGTGCTATTATTGTAAGCCCAATTCCGTGGGCTCTTGACTTTTGTGGGGAGGCACTAAAAGAAACTGCAAAGGTGAAGAGATGTACATTAGCCTGGATGATGTCCAGGTAGGTGGTGTCATTACCTGTATATCCCCACAGTCTGTAACCTGACCCTTATCTGTGATAGGTCACTGATCCCATAACATGATCCCACTAAAGATGTATATATGGGAAGTATTACCGCTTCCCTTCTGTTATCAATAACTCTCTTGATACTGTATGTCCCAGCATCCAACTCACTTTTATATATACCTTGTTGCACAGACTCAATTGTTTGAGTGAGTCATTGATGATAACTCCAAGGCCCCACTCCTCAGCCTTAGTGCTAACTCTCACCCCACCCATCCAGTACCACATCCTGGGGTTCTTGTTCCCAAGGTGCATTGCCTTGCACATTTTGGTGATGAATTTCAACAGCAAAACCTTGGACCCCACCTCTAGCTTTTATAAGTCACTCTGCATTTCCCTGATTCATCTGTTGCTATCCACTCTCTCACAGAGCGTATTGTTATCTGTGAAGTGATACAACCTGCCCTGGATTACTTCTTCAATGTCGCTGATGAACATATTGAAGAGGACCAGACCTCTAACAATCCCTATGATACCCTGCTTTTGACCTCCCTCTCATCTGCTTTGATCCCATTAACCACAAACCTCTGCTGACCCCCCATTAACCAGTTACCTACCCAGTTTACTGTCACCTTAATTGCACCTAGATCCTCAATTTTCTTCAGCAAGCATCTGTGAGGGACTGAGTCAAAAGCCTTGTTAAAGTCAAAGTAGTGTAAACCCACAGTGTGGCCCCTATCCAATTCCCTCATCACCCACTCAAAGAAAATGATCAGATTAGTCTGATAAGAGCTCCCTGCTGTGAATCTGTGCTGTTCACTATTGTGGAGACTGTTACTCTCCAAGGAGACCTTGAGGTTCTCTTTCACCAGTGACTCTATCTGCTTCCCTATGGTAGAGGTAAGACTGACAGGTCTGTAGTTCCCCACTTATTCCTTGCCCGCCCCCCATTATGGAGTTGAACAACCTTAGTGAGCTGTTGAATGGACCTACCAGGGGTTCAGCCAGTACTGTTGCCAACTCCCCAAATAGTCTCAGAACTCCCCAAATAATCTCAGATGCAACCCATCTGGTCCTGGGGTCTTATCTATCTTTAGTTCTGAAAACTTTTTCTGGACCCTTTTGAGCAAAAGTAATCATTAAGGATGTTGGCCTTTTGCCCATTCTCCTCTGTCACCTACCCACCTCAGATAGCCTTACAATCCACCCTTCTTTTCTCCCAATATATTAGAAGAACTGGTTTTTCTCTCTGCTTTTGTTGCCCTCTGCACTATGCACCTGTATGTCTGTTTTTCCTTTCTAATCGCCCTCTTTGCCTCCTTCTTTTTCAGTAAGTTTTCTTCTCATTTTTCCTCCCCCTGCTTTTCTTTTTATTTGTAGGAGGTCTTTTTCTTGGCCCTCACTGCTTCCCTGACTGTTGCTAAGAAACATAACAGCCTATTGAACCTGTTCTTTTTGGTTGTCATTCTCATGCATGTGTTAGATGCCTCAAGAATAGCTCAATGTATTGCTCTCATCTCTCATCCATGCCCCTATGTTGTCCACTGATTAACTTTTCCATGGCCTGCTTCTTCAGCTTTATCCTGGCATTCTAGAGATCACCCTCAGTGCAGCTTTTTGCCTTAGTCTACTTTGAGTTACACCCACAGCAACTCTGTGTCCCCATTACTACACCTGATGCACCTGTCCTCTGCCATCTCGATGCTCTATCCTTGACAAAAAAGGTCTACTCTTCCCCCTCTACCTGTTCCTCTATACTTTCTAAACATTGAGTGCCCAGGAACCTTCAGGTCCCAGTCATTATTTTCCAAGGTCCATGTTTCTGTGATGGCCAAAAGGTCCACCTCAGTGTCTGCCACCAGTGCCTGGGGCTCAATGATTTTGTTCTCCAGGATCCTGGCATAAGGCATACCCCTTCCATCTAATCCATCATCCTACTTTGCTACTATCATTGTGTGTTATTTGTCTTCTCACACTCTTGTTTTCTTGGTGTTTGCACACTTTGCATTTCCCCTCTCTAATGTCCCCCCATTTAGTCCAGTTAGAGTCACATCTATCTTTGAACCCATTGTACTGCTACAAGCCCCCAGATGTGGGGTTGTATTAGCAAGACTCCCCTTCCTCTCACCTGCCACTAAGACTTCCCTAGTCCCAGTCCTCCCTGCAGTCAGTTTAAATGTCTGATTTAGAAATCAAACTTCTGCCAGAGTATGTAGATACCCTCTCTTGTCAGGTGAAGTCCATCACCCTTGAAGAGTCTCCTGACCCAGAAGTCCACCCAATCCACTCAGACTGGAACCCCTTCTTCTGACACCATCCCTTAAGCCACTCAATAAACTTCTTTATTGCATCACTCCTTATTCCTAGGCTAGTTCCCCTCCCGGCCCCACACAGGGAGAACTTCAGAAAAGGCCAGGGAGTCTGAGTGTGCCACCAATTTGTCCCACAATTAATAAGAGTTCCACTTCACCATCTCCACCAACTGGTTCACCAGATCATTGTTACCCAGGTGTACCATCACCCCCAACTCCCCCTGCTCCTTCTTTGTCATTCTCCCTATCCTGTCTAAATCCCTGATGGTTAATACACCAGGAAGGCACTGGACCATACTCTTCCAATCCAGTCCCCTTCCACTACCCTCTCTACCCCCCCAATCATTGAGTCCCTGCCCACTAAGACTCTCCTGGTAGACTTGCTCCCCTTTGGTGCCATCGCATCATCCTTCTGTTTCTCATCAACTGACTCAAACCCCCCCAGTAGAGTCAAGTGCCTGAGCCTGCTCTACAGGTGTGAAGTGATTTGCCATCTGAATGGTGCTAGGTTGGACATCCTCCTTATGGCTACCCCTACCCCTTTCCATCACTCTCCACTCCCCGGACCAGTGGGTTTTTGGGCAGTGTGGATATGGGGGCTGGGCTTCAACTGAGCTGGTGACACTGCTGAGATATTTCTGCCCTTGCTGCCACCAGCTGAACTGGGAGCTCTGCCATGGTCCTGTAGATGGGGCAATCCCCCCCCTGCTCCAGAGCATATCTGTAGAGAACAGCCCTTACAGTTGTAATATTGACTGCCTCGCTTCTTAACCTCATTCCTATACAGGTCCATGAATCGGGCTAAGCACTGCTGATGTGTATTTCCAACAACAGACTCACAGTTTGCAATGTGTGGTATTCCACTGGGTAATCATATTAAACAGAAGTCAACAAGCACAGGAGCTGAAGTACTAAACAGATGACGAAATTAACTCATAGTGCTCACCCAGACAGGGCGTAGCTGTCAGACTCAGCTATAGCACAGAAAACAGGAATAAAAACTACTCTGAAGTGCTCAACCAGATAGGATGTAGCTTTATGGCTCAGTTATAGCACTGAAAACCAGAATAAATATGACTTTGTAGTGTTTACCAAGAAGGGATGTAGTTGTAAGTCTTAACTACAGTATAACACAAAAACTGTCTAGGAAACTACACCTAGTGTATAAAGCAATAAGTACAACTGTAACAGAAGTAGCTTACATAATTAATCAGTAGTGCTGACCCCAACAGGTAGCAGCTAGGACCCAGTAGTAGCACAGTCAACAAACAATGCAGTTAACTTTTTTAAACAGTTTTTCCTGTGATACAACAGGCAGAGGTCCTGGCTGCTGCCTGAATCCTCTGGCTGACTCTCCCTAACAGACTCACCTGATGTCCTTTGTGCTTTTGTGCTGCAGTCCTTAGCATGGAGGACTACAGCATGGTGGGCCTCTAGCAGATAGAGGCTTAAAATGGATCTGGGGAAATCCTGACTGTTTTCACATGTCACAGGTCCCTCCCATTTAGCTGTCTAGGTGCTAAGTGAAAGGGAAGGGGGGCTTCAGCTGGCTCTAACCCTCTACTCTCGCTAATGTGCTGCTTTTAAAATCAGAATCAGTCTGCAGGTACAGGGTCATGCATTAGTGGTATGGAGTCTCATACAAGGTCAACCTATTAGCAAGTGGTATACAGCAACCTTAGTCACAATCGCCCTAATCTTAACTCATAATCATAGAAACATAGAAATTCTTGGCAGAAAAGGACCTCCTGGCCCACTCTGTCCATCCAGATGATCCCTGTCTAGTCTATCTCTGCAGGCCCTAGCTGATCTCTAGCAAACCTCCCTCTTCCCTGCCTGTTTTCTAGCACACACCCATGTCAACCCATGCATGCTTGAAGCTCCTCACTGTTATCACCTCCACCACTTCTGCTGGCAGTTTGTTCCAAGCATCTACCATCCTTAGAGTAAAGAAAATATTTCCTCTCAGTGCCCTTTAACTCCTTCTTTCCAGGTTTATTGCATTCCACCTGATCCTGCTGCTATTTCTCATTTGAATAACACTCCCTTTCTGCACCCTGTCCACCCTTATGAGGTACTTGTAGGTCTCTATCATGTCACCTCTTGTTCTTCTTTCTTACAGGGTGTACATTTTGAGATGCCTTAATCTCTCCTTGTAGGGCTTTTCATGCAACCCTTGCACCATTTAAGCTTCCATCCTCTGTACTACTGCCACTGTGTCTATGTCCTTTCTGGGTTTAGCCTCTACAACTGGACACAGTACTCCAGGTGGAAACACCACCTCCTTCCTCCTGCTGGACATACCCCTCCCAATGACCTCAGCATTCCACTAGCCCTACAGATTGCTTTTTCACACAGCCCCACCAATTTGAGGTCATCAGATCTGGTAACCCCAAGGTCTCATTTCTGTTTAGTGACTGTCAGTACCTTCCCCATGCTATACTTAGCACCTGGGTTCCTATGACCTAGGTACATGATTTTTGAACTTTTTTGGCATTGAGCCCCATCTGCCATGCTCTTGACCACTCCTCGAGTTTTCTCAGATCCCTGCACATCCCACCCCCCACCCCGAGTATCTCCCTGTTGCAGATATGGATATCATCTGTAAAAAGGCATACCTTCCCTGTCAGCTAATCAGCAATGTCACATATGTAGATATAGAAGAAGACAGGTCCCAATACTGAGCCCTGTGGGACTCCACTGATCAATCCTCCATCATTTGAGTGAGTGGCATTTACCACCACCCCCCTCTGTCACCTATCTGTTAACCAGAGTCTAATCCAATTCATCACTTTGGATCCCACACCTAGTTTGCTCAGTTTCTTTATTAGACTCCTTTGTGATACAGTGTTGAAGGCCTTGTTGAAGTCGAGATAAGCCATGTCCTTATTTATTTTATTTATTTATTTATGACTTTGTTAACCGGGTAGGTGCACTGATCCCAGGGACCGTTTTCAGGCATGACCCGGGCCATGTAAGGTGGCACAGAGTAGAAACATCAAAAAAACAAAAACATAAGAGCAGGGAATACATAATAAAAGGTTACAGTTCTTACATTTAGCAATACATGGTGGCAGTAGTTGAGGGACAACAAATAACATATCAAAGTAAGGCTCATGGAGGTACAGTTTCAGTAAATAAGAGAACCTATTTGGCCCTACCCCGGAACCTATGGGGGGGGGGGCTAGTCCTTAAAGCAGTAGCAGGTGGATGCCAACAGGAGCCAGTCTTTGAGGCGAGTCTTGAACTGATGGTGAGTGTTCATGGTGTGCAATTCAATGGACAGCTTGTTCCATAGTGTGGGGGCTGCTACTGACAGGGCTCTAGTGCTCATGTTCATGGCTACCCTGGGGATTTTCAGGGAGGGGTTCCTGGAGGAGCGTAGGCAGTGGTGTGAGGTTTAGATGGTGAGAAAGGGAGCAATAGGGGATTTCTGGCCAATATGGAAGGCAGAATTAATAAAACTGTACAGTGCAAGGTCAAAGCGGGCTTGTAGTAGGAGCCACCCCAGTGTAGTGTAGAGTGTACAGTGGTGCATGGAGAAAGGGGCCAGCAGGGAGAAGCAGCAGGCACTGTTGTATGCTACTAATAGTTTTGCCATGGGGATGCAGAGGTCCTGGAGTAGATGGGAGAGCAGTAGTCCAGGATAGGTAGCAGGTTTCCCTGGATAGTGGCATGGCAGGCCTCAGGGGTGAGGTATTGCCAGTATCTGTAGGCAGCCCCTAGTTTTAGGTGAAATCTTAGAACCAGGGAGTTTATGTGCTCTGTAAAGGAAAGGGAGGGGGTCAAGTACAACTCCTAGATATTCGAAGTGTTTGACCTCCTCTAGGGCATGGCCATCAGGGGATGTAATGATTAGGGGTGGGTTAGAATTGCATTTAGTTAGGAAGGGCTTAGATCTGAACAACATTCTTTTTGGTTTTTTGGCATTGACCAGAAGGAGGTTGTCAGAGAACCAGTTGTGGGTTGTGGTGTAGTTTTGTGAAAGGGCTGCAGAGATGAGGGTAGGAGACTTTCCACAGGAGAAGAGCACAAGGTCATCAGCGTAAAGGATTGAGTGACAGTTGAGACTATCTGCTGGAAGGCATTTAATGATTAAGGAGAAAAGGAGGGGTCCCAGGATAGAGCCTTGGGGGACCCCAGTAGAGACAGGCAGGGTGGGCGAGCAGGCTGGGCCAAAGCTCACAAACTGGGAGCGTCCTGTAAGGTAGCTTCTGTACCAGGTGGTGATCTCTGCAGATCAGCCAAGATGATGCAATTTGGAGAAGAGGAGTGAGTGATTGACCAGGTCAAAGGCTTTGGAGAGGTCAACGAAGACTGTGCCAGTTGCATTTCCATGGTCCATGTTTGTGAGGATGTGGTCAGCTAGGAGTGCGAAGGCAGTGGTGGTGGAGTGATTCATGTGGAAGCCATGTTGTTGGCTACATAGTAGGTCATATTTACCTATGTAGTCAGCAAGTTGGTGGTGGACAGCTTTTTCAAGTAGCTTGCTTAGGTGAGGAAGGATGGAGATAGGGCGATAGTTGTCTGTGGATTGTGGGTCCCCGGCTTTATGAATGGGAATGACCTTAGCAGTTTTCCACGTATTGGGCATGGAGGAAGTGGTCAGAGCAAGGTTGAAAATGAACGTTAGGGGGGTGACGATGACAGGGGAGATAAGTCTAAGGAAGACAGGGGATAATCCGTCTGCTCCAGGGGAGCCGTGGTTTGAGAGGCTCTTTAGGAGTTTAGCTTTGTCAGCATGTGAGAGTATTTGCTCTCCAGTGATCTGTTTCCCCAGTCACCCAGTCAAAGAAATCTATCGGACTTGTTTGGCATGACCTCGCCCCACCATGAATCCATGCTGCCTCTGGTATGGCACCCCATTGGATTCAAGATACTCAGTCTATCATTCTTCCAGTAGGGTTTCCATTCATTTCACCACCACTGAAGTAAGACTGACTGACCTTTGGTACCAAGCCACCTCCCTGCTGTTGCTCTTATGTAGATGGACCAAGTTACATAGAACATACTGTAGAAACATAGCTCGTGACAGCAGATAAGGACCACTTGGCCCACCCAGTCTGCACATTTCCCTACCTATTAGGTAAGCTGCAGATCCTAGTTAACCAACAGCCTACTTCTTCCTAACCCCCACCAGAATTGCCTTATGTCTGTCCCATGCATTCTTGAATTCTCCCACTGTTTTTGACCCCACGACATCATCAAGAAGGCAGTTCCATGCATCCACCACCCTCTCCATGAAAAAATACTTTCTCATGTTGCCCCAGAGCCACCCCCCCATCTTCAAATTGTGCCCCCTTGTCCTTGCACATTTCTTTTTTTGAAAGATGCTACCCTCTTGGACTTTGTTGATACCCTTGAGGTACTTGAAAGTTTCTATCATGTCCCCCCTCTCCCTCCTTTCCTCGAGGGTATACATATTAAGCTCCTTTAGTCTCTCTTCATATGGCTTCTCTTGCAGACCCTGCACCATTTTAGTTGCCCTCCACTGGCCTGCCTCCATTCTGTCTATGTCCTTATGGAGGTGGGGTCTCCAGTGCTGCATGCAGTACTCCAGAAGGGGTCTCACCAACTGTCTGTACAAAGGAATAGCAATTTCATGCTTTCTACTGGTGATGCCTCTCCCTATACTGTACATTCCAGTATCCCCCAGCCCTCCTTACTACCTTCTCACATGGCTTGCTTACCTTTCTTTAGGTCATCTGATATGACTACCCCAAGGTCCCTTTCCATTTTTGTTGTTGTTAATTCCCACCCCCCATTGTGTACTCTTCCCCTGGGTTTTTGTTTCCCAGGTTCATTACTTTGCCCTTATTTGTATTGAATTTAAGCTGCCATACTTTTGACCATTCTGCCAACCTTGCCAAGTCTCTTCTCATCCTTTCCACCACACCTTGTGAATCAACCCTGTTGCAGATCTTTGTGCTGTCTGCGAAGAGGCATACTTTTCCTTCCAGTCCCTCTGCAATATCACTAATAAAGACATTAAAAAGGACTGGTCCCTGTACTGAACCCTGTGGTACCCCGCTAGTAACTCCCCTTTCTTCGGAGTGGACTCCATTTACTATTACCCACTGTGTCCTGTTATCCAGCCAATTGTTTACCCAGGCTACCACCCTGAAACCCACTCCCAGGCTGGCTAACTTGTTTATTAATCTTTTGTGTGGGACTGTGTCAAATGCCTCACTAAAGTAGGTAGCTCAAAAACAAAAAGATGTGGGTCTCACTTCACTCCAAGGTGACCAGTTTGGTGCAAACCAGCTAAAAAACTGATGTAGCAAAGGGGAAAGCAGTGAATTCTGCTAAAATGCTGCTGCACAGGATTCACAAATGCACAATATTGCAAGTAAATAAAGAAATGGAGCTGCTAACCAGTCACAGAAAACTCCTTTTATTAAGTTCAAAGGTGCTGTAAAATGACGCCATGAAGTGCAAGTGCAAACAAATAAATAGTAAAGGTGGTAGAACTACATTCGTACAAAAAAACATGCTACCAGCCAGCAGCCATGTATACTGATGCTTTGTGCACGTCAGTAACTCCATGGCTGCTGGCTGTTAGTATGGCTATGGTACACCCAGTGAGGTGCTGGTGTGTCCTTTATTTGTTTTTTATACGAATGTGGTTCTACCGACTTTACTATTTATTTGTTTGCACTTGCACTTTATGGCTTTGTTTTGCACTGAATAAAAGGTTTTCTGTGACTGGTACACTCCCTTTATTTACTATCCTGCCCTCCCAGCAAGAGAAGCCGGGTTGCGGTCGCTGGACTGCATACATTGAGCCCCGAAACGCACAACGCAACTGCAAGCAGCAAGCTGGTAGCCACGAGGGTTTTGAGTGGCCTGCCCTCCCAGCAAGAGAAGCCGAGATTCGGCGAGGGTCGCTGGACTGCAACATAGTGACCCCGAAACCGCACAACCGCAACTGCAAGCAGCAAGCTGGTAGCCACGAGGTTTCAGTCGCCTGCCCTCCCAGCAAAGAAGCGGGGTCGTGAGTCGTGGGACTGCATAATGAGTATCTTGAGCCGCTAGCAACCGCAACTGCAAGCAGCAAGCTGGTAGCCACGAGGGTTCAGTCGCCTGCCTCAGCAAGAGAAGCGGGGTCGCGAGGTCGCTGGACTGCATACATTGACGACCCCGAAACCGACAACCGCAACTGCAAGCAGCAAGCTGGTAGCCACGAGGGTTTCAGTCGCCTGCCCTCCCAGCAAGAGCGAGTCGCGAGGTGTCGCTGGACTGCATACATTGACGACCCCCCGAAACCGCACAACCGCAACTGCAAGCAGCAAGGTACGGGATCACAGAGCAAAGATTGCTGAGCCCGCTGATCTTGGTCGGCGCGAGGTCTTGGCCCCGCTGGCGCCGGCGTCCTAGTTTGAATTTTGGTGCCTCAAAGGCCACAGCCTACAGCACAGCATAATTTGGACCCAGTTTGCTAGTTGCAGGGCTAGTTTTTCTAGTTGTTTACTCCTGCTGTAGTGCTACTAATTCAGTTTACCTACTTCAGACCTGTACTGCAAATTCAGCCTCAGTATTTTATCGTGTACTGCTCTTTAACTTCTAATTGCCATGTTACACTAGAGCTTCTAGCAATTAGATCGTGTACTGCTTTACCATCCTCCATTTTACTGCTTAATGCTTGCAATTGGCTTAATCTGTCTCTGCCTCATTCTACTTACCTGCTTTTCGCCACGCCTTCCTCAGTCCTTATTTAACCCGTTCTCTCCCTTTGTTCCACAGCTGGTAGCCACGAGGTTTCGGTCGCCTGCCCTCCCAGCAAGAGAAGCCGGGGTCGCGAGGTCGCTGGACTGCATACATTGACGGCCCCGAAACAGCAGCAACCGCAACTGCAAGCAGAAAGTCATGGGATCACAGAGCAAGATTGCTGAGCCCGCTGATCTTGGTCGGCGGTCTTGGCCGCTGGCGCTGCGCCAGCTCCCCACCGCCCCACCACCACCCTTGGTCGACTCTTACTTTTATAGTGCTAATCCGTGACACGGACACGAAAAACAATCTGCTCACTTTCCCACTAGCAGGTTATCTCTCGCCACTAGTGGCGCTATAAATAACTTGTCTATTTACACTGCAAACACTGGTACACATAGCCTGGCGTCCATACACTGTATATACTGTTACACACAGCAGTATTAAAATGATGCTCCTCGCTCTCTCTCTCTGCCTGTTTACTTTCCACTAGCCTCCCTTCCCCTGCCTCGCCGCTCAGGAAACCACTGCCCCAGCATCACTACATGGTCACAAATGCTAATCCAACTCGCTCTTCCACTCTCCCTATGTTAGCCATTTCCAGCCCCTCAACTGGGCTATCAGGGCGACCATTCTTCCCTTCTCATACCCTTGGTCTATCTGCTCTGAGCAGCCTCAAGGCTGAAGTTCTCAGTACAAACCCTAGCTATCACAACTCCAAGCGTAGAGCCTGGGCTACCGTCACATGCTTGCCATCTCTTTACTCTCCTTCTTCCCTAGCCGGGCGAAGCCAACCCAGGTCCGGCCCCTCCCATGACCCCAGCACCCCTAGCCTTCCAAAGGGACTGAAAATCCTTCACCAAAACATCTGCAGCATTCTTAGCAAAACCCATATGCTTCATTTCTCACTCCAAACACTTTGCCTGATATCCTGATACTCTCGAAACTTGGCTCAAACCCCACCATCCTGACTCCTCTGTTGCTATCCCGGGTACTCCCTAACCTCGGCAGGACCGCCTGGGAAAAAAAAAAGGGCGGAGGCATAGCCATGTTCATTTCTTCCAAACACCGATTCACCCCTGTTCACCTCCCCCACCCTCCCTTTAATTGAGTCCCCACTGTTAAACTCTCTGCCTTACACCGCCCCAATCTTCATTGCTGGTATCTACTGTGCCCTAATACCCCTGCACCTAGTATTTTAGACCATCTGGCCAAACTAAAATCACCGCCTTCTATGGGTGGAGCTGTCGTCCTAGGTGACTTCAATCACAACTGGCTGGCTACAGATTGCGCCAAGCTACCTTTCACAATGTTAATGCCTAGAATTTCACAACAAATTTCCCAACCCACCAGAATGAACCTAAAACCCTCAACCACTCCCTCTTGGACTGGG
Organism: Neoceratodus forsteri; assembly: GCA_016271365.2. NCBI lineage: Eukaryota > Metazoa > Chordata > Ceratodontiformes > Ceratodontidae > Neoceratodus > Neoceratodus forsteri. The sequence continues at coordinate 573,200,204 of CM057449.1, read as the reverse complement.
CCTGACCACTCACCCCCATAAAGCGATAGGAGCAGGACTTCTCCTCACTCCTAAGTGATCACCATATGGTCTATGTGGTTCGGAAAGTACACAAGCCCCCAAACCTCCCTCACGGACCCTGTAGCCAGATCCTTCAAGTCACTGCACTAGCACCGCTCCTGGGATCTGTCTATGGCTGACTGGTCCCTCATCCCTCAGGCTCCCTCAATCGATGCTGCACTAGAAAGCTTCACAAACATGTTCCTGAGGGTCTGGGATCAACATGCGCCACTAATAAAAACCAGAGTTGGGGCTCACACCTACCCTGGATATCCTCCGAAATCATATGTCAAGCCGCTCCAGGAACCTGGCCTGGAAAAAACACAAAACTACCAGCACCCTCCAGACCTACAAACTTACTTGCCCACGTAACTCCTGTACCAAGGCAATTCGACTAGCCAAACAGAAATACTTTGCATCAGCCCTATGCGCAAATCAGAACCACCCTCCGCTTTGAAAACCATAAATCTCTTCTAACCCCGCCAGCAACCACCTGCCCGGCCCTGACAATCAGTGGCGGGCCATCCTAACCCACTTGATGTAGCCACAGCCTTCAATATTCACTTTACCAATAGTGCAGCTTCCTGGTAAATAGTCTCCCCTCCCCCACCCTGAGAACTCCCCCCCCCGCCCACGGCCTCCCTCCTCCACCTCTCCTTCTCCTTCCGACCTGTCACTCCGGCGAAGTCTACCAAGCACTGTGCAACCTTAACCCTAAGAGGGCTCTTGCTCCAATGGCTTGAACTCCAGACTACTCCAGCTGTCAGCGCGGCAATAGCCGTTCCTCCTGCCGACTTGTTCAACCTCTCCTTCAGCCTCCACAATACCCTCTGCCTGGAAAATGGCTACTATCATTTCCTTTTCGAGGGGTGACCCTGCATTACCTGGGAATTACCGCCCCATCTCCCTCCTCCCAACGCTGGCTAAGATACACGAACAACTTGCCCTGGCCCAATTCTCCCAGTACCTAGCTAATACTGCTTTCTTCACCCCATACCAATCTGGATTCCGTAAATCTCACTCCACCACTACCTCCCTACTAAGAGTAACTAACGACATCCTCTCAGGTATGGATAAAGGGCATATCCCGTGGCTATATTTATTGATCTGGCCAAAGCCTTTGATACCGTCTCACACTCTCTCCTTATAGATAAGCTAAAGGCCTCCGGCCTCCCACCCATGCCACAAACTGGTTTCAGCTTACTTGTGCGATAGACATCAAGCGGTGAAAATTGGCTCCCAACTATCTGCCCTCTCCCCACCTCCACAGGTGTCCCTCAAGGTCAGTCCTGGGCCCAATCCTATTCTCGGTTTTCCTTAACGAACTCCCACAAGCCTGCTCCCACCATCTATCCAAATGTACTAGACGATACAGTAATATACAACACTGGCCCCTCCATAGCAGTACATGGCCACCTTCAACATGACTTCAATGCTGTACAACTCTGGCTCTCTACAAACCAGCTGTTCCTAAATGCAAAAAGACTGTCTGCTAACTTTTGGCTCAAGCCCTCTCCCGGCTCTCTGAGCACCCCTTCAACCCTGGACCACTCTCCATTAGAATCCAGTACCTCCTCCGTTACTCTAGGTGTTTGGCTCAACCAAAACCTAGATTTCTCTACCCATGGAATCCTTGCACAAAAACTTAATCCCAAACTGGGGCCCTCTACATAACAAAGGCTGCCTGTCCACCACGGTCAAGCGGGAACTTCATTAAAAATTATTCTGCCGATCTTTGACTACGAGGATGTGATCTATGGCACCGCGCACAATCCCTCTGTCCAGCCTGGACACCCTTTTCCCCTCCTTCTGCCGTTTCATACTGGACTGTCCAAAACTAACACCACTGCGACCTTTACAGCACCTGTCCCTCCCTCACTTGCTGACCGCCCGGCTAATCCACGGCTCCAAAATTGCCGCTAAATTCTGGTCCACCTCTCCCCATACCTGTCTGCATCCTTAACTTCTCAGCTCCCCCAGCGTACTAAGCCGGCACTCAGATGTGAACTTCTTCACATCCTCTTATGCGCACCTCCATGGGCCAAAGCAGCACTTTAAGCTACCTTATGCCAAAACTCTGGAATGACTTACCCGGCAGATATCCGCCGTACCTACAATCTCAGACACCTCAACTTTTCGCCTCTCAGAGCACTTCCTCTCGGTCTGCTCTTGCTCCGGCCCTGCCCCCTAAAGAGCTTCAACTGCCTACCTTAACTCCTGATGGCCTACCAACCAGCCTAAAATTGCATCTAATAACTAACGGCCGTTAAGTAGCTACACTTCCACTAGGGCTCCCTCCTTCCTCCTAATCCAGCTATATAATCTATTGTTGGCACTCTTCTCCCTTACACCAAAGCTCTATCTTCCTGTTTGTACTTCATCTGGATATAAGAACAAGCCTACCTTAGCTACCTACTGTATAGGCTCACAACATTGCCTCCTCATGTGTAATTGAATGTCTGTATAATTACTGCTCCTTCCCTCATGTACCCCACCTTGTTTCCCCCAGGTCGCATCTGGAAACGAGTGGTCTTCCGCTCAGTATGCCTGCCTGGTTAAACTCTTGAATAAATAAATAAATTCTGCATTCGTGAGTCCTGTGCAGCAGTATTTTAGCAGTATTCACTGCATTCTCCTTTGCTAAAATCTAGGTAGGCCATGTCCACAGCCCCTCCCTGGTCTACTGTTTTGGTCACAAAGTCAAAGAAATCTATTAGATTCGTCTGACATGATCTTCTCTCTGTGAATCTATGCTGCCTTGGGTCCTGTGCCCTGCTGGCCTCTAGGTACTCAACAATTCTTTCTTTCAGAAGTGATTCCATTATTATCCCTACCACTGAGGTCAAACTGACAGGTCTGTAGTTTCCTGCCTCTGCTTTGCTCCCACTTTTGTCAAGGAGTAATCACATCTGCCCTCCTCCAGTCCTCGGGTACCACCCCATCCTCCCATGATTTGTTGAAAAGGGTAGTCAGTGGTGTCACTAGTTCTCCCTTTAGTTCTTTTAGAATTCTGGGGTGAATACCATCAGGATCCATTGCTTTGTCCACTTTCAGTTTTAGGAGTTCTTTCAGAGCCCTTTCTTCTGTGAATGGACTGGTATTGACCCCCTTATCCAGAGTGCTTCTATTGATTGGATTAGATACCTCTCCCTCCTCTTCTTTTGTGAATACTGAGCAGACGTATTTGTTCAGTCTCCCTGCTTTTTCACTGTCACCCTCTGCCCACTGACCCTCTCCTTTATTAAGCCTCACTATCCCTCCCTTGGTCTTTCTTCCTCCCTAATATGCCTATAAAGGTTTTATCCCACTTCTTTACTGAGTTGTCTATCTTTTCCTCAGTTTGGGTATTTGCTATTCTGACTGCCTTCTCCACTTCCTTCTGCTTTAACTGGTACAGTTCTCTGTCCTGCTTCTTCTGTGTTTCCTTATACTTTCTGAATGCTATCTTTTTCTCCCTAACCTTCCCTGCCACCTATTTTGAGAACCATAGTGTTTTTTTCCTTCATCTTGATTTGTTTATTTGCCTCACACAAAGGCTTGTTGCCTCTGTGATGGCAGTTTTGATGTTTCCCCATTGTTCCTCTACCTCTTCTTCTTGCCCATTTGCTAGTGTTTTCTGAGGCACTTTCCCATTTTGCCAAAGTCGGCCCTCCTAAAGTCCAGTACCCTCACATTTGTATGGCTTGACTCTATGGCTGTGTTTTTCGTGAACCACACTGTTTGGTGGTCACTTGTTCCCAGATGGTTACCCACTTCTAAATCTGAGATTCTTTCTCCGCCCCCGTTTGAGAGTACCTGGTCTAAGATTGCTCCCTTCCGGGTGGGTTCCATCACTAGCTGTCTGAGGCATGCCCCCTGTAAGGCATCAAGAAGTTAGCTCTTCTCCAGTCATCCGGAACCAAATCTGTTTCCAGTCAGCTGTTGAATAAGGCCATCAGTTAGGCTGCTGGTACCTCCCTGAGTTCTGGTAGAACCCTTAGTTGCATCCTGTTCAGTACCATATCTTTGTCCACGTTCAGAGCTGCAAACCACTTCTATACTCTTTTCTCTGAAAATGGAATGGGTACATCTCTTTCCATTCCTGCTACTCCCTAGCAGTTAATCCCCCCATTCACTGTGAAGATTGAGCTGAAGATTGTGGTCCTTATCTGCCGTCAACTTCTATGTTACTATGTTAAGTATATGTTTAGGATATCTGCTTTTTGTTGGTTCTCTTCTGTGCCATTCCCCTGCCCTTCTAATCCTCACTATCCCTCCACTTGTTTTTTTATTCTCATGTAGAGTGTGTATCTGAAGAAAGGTGTATTCCTTTTATTACCCCTTTAGTGATTTTTTCCTCTGTCTGCACATTTGCTTCCCTCAACACCTATCCTGCTTCCTTCTGCTTTACTAGGTATACTTCCCTTTCCTCATCCCTCTGTGTTTCCTTTTTCCTTCTGATTGCCACCACTTTTTCATTCCCCAACTTTGTCACTTCCTTAGAAAACATAACAGTCTCTTTCCTTCTGCTTTTACTCACTTTCTTCATGGAATGGTTAGTTGCTTTAATCATACCCTTTACCCACTGTGCCTCCACCCACCCCTGATATCCTTGACTTCTAAGTAATTTCTGATGCAGTCCACTATTTCTTTAAAATGCACCCTCCTAAAATCCAGGACCCTCATCCTTGTGTGGTTAGCCTCTGTTCCTATCTTTGTGTTAAACACACTGTATGGTGATCAGTGATACTAAGGGGACTGCTTTCTGTGATTTCTGCCATGCTGTCCCTGTTTATAAGTACCAGGTCCAGCACTGCCCCATACCTAATGGGTTAATGAACTAGTTGTATGAGAAAAGCCCCTTGTAGGGAGTCAAGAATGGCCCTACACCTTGATGAAGCTGCAGCTGGAAGACTGCACTACACATCTGGCAGATTGAAGTCACCAAACAGCGGCACATTCCCCTTACTGGCCTTTCTAATGGTGTCTTCTCCAAGTGCCTTATCCAACTTCTTTCCTTGTGCTGAACAAACACAAGACAGAGTGATACAGCCTCCTCTAAATAGCCCTGTCCCCTGAAACACAAATTCATTCTCATAAAACAATCACATTAAGCAATGCAGTCATAAAAATTTAGTCATTTTTAGAACACATATTTTTCTAACTGTGCATGCTCAGTAGCAGAACTGGCTTCTTAAATAATTTCAAAACAACTAAAGTTTGGAAGATAAAAATCACCAAAGCACAAACCATGGGGCAAACTCTATCAAACCTGTGAGTTTCAGGTTTGAAATCTTTATATTGTTTTAGTTAAAGGTAAGCAAAAAAAAAAAGTCTCTTTTTATGTTTTTTATACCTTTGTAACTTTGTCCCTAGTAAACTGATTGCAACCAAATTTTCAGGATCTAGAGATCTTGGCACCCATTATGTGCCTGCTAAAAATCAAGTAAATCAGTTGAAAAACTGCAGAGTTATGAAGGTGAACAAATCAGGCTTTAACATTAACGTGCTTACTGAAGCCCAGTTTACAGATGCTACTGCACCTGTATTAAATTCATTGCAGAAACAACATTAATGCAAACATTAGGGTTGAAGAACACAAAATGTGCAAAGTAGGGAAATGAAAAAATATTACAGCTTTTGGCCTCCGGAGTCTTGGTAAATCAGTGGCAGAATCTTCCTTGAGGTTTTAACCCTAATATCCCCCCCCCCCAGACTGTAGCCTCCTATACAAAGCACAAGTTACAGCTCCAAGCCAGTACCTCATAGTGATACAGTTTTTGGAGGCAAAGAAATATGGATCCCAATATGTTGCCAAGAAGAAACAGTCATAGCTTTCTTCATGCGAGGCATTGAGTGAGGAAAGGAGATCACTTTTGACCTTGTTTGCTCAGGGGAGGAGGTGGGCATTAGGGGTGACAACCCCAAGGAAGACCCAACACTGATTTGTCAAGACTCCAGAGACCCAAAACCTTGTATTTTTTTCATTTCTCTGCTTTGTATCCTTTGCATTCTTCAACCCTAATGTCTGCATTAATAGAGTTAATTTGCAAGGACATTCCCTTCATTTATGATAGAGGAATCTTATTCTGATTCATAAAAGAGTGGAGATAGTCCAGATGAAGTGCATGGACCCATCAGTCCTTGACATGCATGCCAACCCCTTGTGATGGAAGGCTCCACAGTCCACCACAAGGTATCATCTACATGCCAGAACACTGTTCTGTCTCTCCCCAGGCTCGGATCAGTGCTGCACACTGTAGCACCATCACCCCAGCCTCAGCCCATTCAGCCAGCTCACTGCTGCACTGATCTGAAGCCACTGACATGGGCAGACGATGTACCTATCATACCTTTCTATTGAACCTGAGTTGTGATTCAGAATATGCTCTTTTAAGTAGTTATTACAAATGTCCTCACTGTGACTGAGACTGGCAACTGTTCCTAGACATCCTAGAAAAAGGCAATACCATGCTGTGCTTCTCCAGCACCCATTTAAGTGTCACTGCAGTGTCTGCATTTTTATTCTGCAACAATTTAAACAAAAAAAAAATAAAATAAAAAACTTCCATTACTTGAAAGTAACTAAATCTTTGAGATAACCTACTCTGCAGAGCAGCAACACATTGGACTGTAAACATGTGCTGACTATGTGATGATAGTGGTGCCCACTGACTTCAGTTATTGCCCATGAATGGAGTTCTAAAAATTCATCAACTCCGGGTTTTGGATTTATTTATTTAGTTATTGGAGGTTTTACCAGGGAGAACATACCGAGCATCAAGTGCACATTTCCAGATGTGTCCTGGGGAAGAGGAACAGAGGGAGAGTACAGGCAAAAAAAAAAACAAAATCCCTTCTTGTAACTACATGGGGGAGCTGCCACAAGAAAGACATATACAATAACACTGTAACAGTTTAAAGAAGCATAATTGCAGCCCATACATCTACAAATAGTGGTATAGTGTAGAATAATGCCAGTCTCAGACAGAACATCTTTGATAAAGATTACTAATAAAGTCAATCCAAATAAATGTGATCTGACAGACTCACAGCAATTCAAACAGTTCAAAAGCTAATTTTAAAATGGTATCCCATCACAAGGGTGACTGAAAGTGAGCGACTCCCAATATGAGTGATTTACTTTCAGTGCCTGTCATATGGGCCACCCTGCAAGGGTAGCGATGGTTACAGCAGGGTGGCAGGAAGGAGGGGAGGGGGACAGAAAGAGGAGGGAGGGTATCTAAGGGGTAGTGTAGTGGGAGGTTGCAGAGCTGGTGGCTTGGTGTACTCGTGAGGGTGGCTGGATATCGTGGGGAGGCTGCAGGGTTCGGGGCTGGGGACGGCTAAAGATTTTGGCAGGGTTTTTTTCAGTACTTCATTTTTTTTCCATTTTCCAGATTTTCACCCCCTCCCTGACACGCACCCCCCCCCCCAGAGTTAGTAATCCATATTTGCAGGGGATGCGGGGGTGCAGTCCCTGCAAAACAACCTTTTTGGTTGTTGCCCGTTTTTGTCACTGCGAGTGTACATCACCTTTTTATATTTCCAGCAATGTACACTCACCATAATGGTGATCGCTAGTCCATGATCACTGTTATGACATAGAACCTGTAAAATTATAGACTGCTAAATCAGCAACAAACAGGGTAGGCAGATAAGAGAACCAGCTATAGAACATATCTCGTTCTGAAATGAGGGTGAAATTTGGGTCTGAGTGGCTGAGCCACATAATTTATAAAAGATGGCTGCCAGAGTCTTCAAGGCTTCCCAAGCTTCATTGAGGCTCTGAGGAAGGATAACAACTACAATAATACCCATAACACATCGTGAGACAAGCTCAATTCAGCCCTAATCTGCCTCATAGATGACATTATATATCCTCACCCTCTCATCAGTTATCATATCACAGGTATTTAGATTGACTTTAAACATATGGAGATAAGCATTAAACCATAGGACATCCTTAGGTAAAAAACACACTCATTGTGCAGATACATTGGGCAGAGGTTGTACAGTAAGGAATTCAGTTGTGTCCACACTTTTACTTAATATTAATTGATTTTCAAAACATAGAAAATAATACATTTTACTAAATCTTGGTTCCAAGTAGTAGTAGAAATCGATGGACAACATCATGTAAATAACATTTTTCCCACTGTCCAGTCTGTATTATATAATTTTTTTATTATTTATTTATTTAGTTTTTGTTGACCGGGGAAGTGCACTAGACAAATCCTGCCTATTTTCAGGCATGACCCGGGGGGGTTGAGCATGACAGTTAGTAAAACTAGTAATTTACAACGTATGTGTTACATTGATCACATGCAGCATTGACAATGGACTGTTAATATAGCTATTCTCTGAAAATCTTGAACTTAATTGTCATGCACAAAAGTATGCCACTACTGTATATCATGCTGTTGAGAGTCCACATGGGAGCCTTAATAGTGTAATTTTATTTATTTTTATTTTACAAGTCTTGTCCAGGAAAGACACGCCAAGCTGAGGCTTGTTTCCAGGTGTGTCCCTGGAGCACAGGGAAGTTAAGTGACTTGCTCATGGTCACAAAGTATCAAAATGGTGGCTGTGGTATTCAAACCCAGTTCTCAAAGTTTGCAGTTCAGTGCTTTTAACCAGTACGTTATATTTAGACTTGGCAGTATTAGATTTAAATCGATAAATGTCGATAAATATTGATTTCACAGCACACACAATACAGATAAAAAAAACAACAAATATGGTGCAGGTGATACCTTTCATTGGACTAACAAAATTATTTCTAAGACTAGCTTTCGGGAGATGAAACCCTCTTCCTCAGGTCCTAATAAAAGGTATCACCTGTAACATAATTTTTTTTTCCCTACATTGTTGACTAGACTAACACGGCAACCACATTTCTTGTTTTTTAAAGATGGCACACACAAACTGATGAAAAAATATTTCCATTGATAATAATCTAAATTAACAGGTAGGAAAAGTAAGTTCTATTGCTATTTTGACATGTGAAGATAATTTGTGTTTTTAATCAGTTTGTAAACCCTCAACATTTGCTGTCTTTAACTGCAACAGTGAAAATTAAATTGATGCAAATTGAAATAAATGCTCTAAACCTCATAATTTTTTGTGTAACTGTGAAAATTTTAATTGATAAAACCCAGTAAAAAGGTTTAAAATTAAAAATCTATGTTTTCCATTGAAATTATAAAAAAATAAAAATCAAAAGCTGCCAACCCTAGTTATATTGCCACCCATAAAATAACCTAGAATTAATACTGACCACTGAAGGATGAGATCCAAAACGTCATCAGCAAACTCGGGCTGTACAAACAGTGTAGTCAGGCAGGGTATCAGTGCATTGATATCTTAAAGTAAACTACAAATATATTCAATTTTGGTTTTAGGCTTTATAGCTTGTTTCTTAATTGTGGCAATAGTCAATTACGGCTAAATTCATAATTTTTCAGTAAACCCAGTTCAGGAGGGAATGGAACAGAATTTAAGCTAAACCAATGGCCATCCACTTTCTTTCACTTCCTGGCTCTCCAGCCCCACCCCCATGCTCAGACATATTATGACGTCTAACCAGGGAGGCTGTGGGGTTGTGCCCCATTGTAGTTTATAGGAGTAGATTTTCAAAATTATTTTATTAGAGTGACTAAATCCTTTGATTTAAATAAAGGCCACCATTCAAGTAATAGGGACCCTGTAAGTTGAGCATTGGCTTTCATTTAATTTAAAGGATGCTGTAATTGCACTGAATATAAACACCAAGGGCCGGATTTTTAAAACCCCTAGAATGGTGCAAGGTGCTTGCATCCAACATGTTGGACACAACAAGCACCTTTCATCAAGGGAAGCACCCTGAGCTATTTTAAAAAGCAGCCTGCATGAAGCAGCAGGCTATTTACACCAAAGTGTGCTTGTGCCAGGTTTGTTCCATAAAAGTGGCTGCGGTTGTAGATTTTCAAAGCCCTCCACAGGGACAAAGTGTTAAGTTCTGTTAGACCAACCACGGACTGGTCTACCAGTACTTAGACATCCCCTGTGAGAGATTTCCACTGTGTGCCACTGAGTCACCCACCTGATCTACCCCATGCTTGATGACATAAATGGTAAAGTAGTAATATATCAATCCCTGGTGATCTAGTAGCCCCCCTCCCTGCCACGATCTGCCCCTACACATAATCATACTTAGAACTCATTACCTGGTGATCTACTGGCCCCCCAGCCCAGCAAGTAGTGCCCACCCCCCGCTCCCACCCAACCTGTGATATTATCCAGTGATTGGCACAGCCCTCTGCACAACACCATGGCCAGCCACTGAATGAACTATCAGAGTGCGTACTGTATACAGTACATGCTCTGACAGTTAATTCAGTGGCTGGCTATGATGGCATGTGGAGGGCTGTGCCAGTTAGTGAATAATGTCCCAGGATGTGAGGGCAGGGTGGTGGGCACTACTTGCCAGGGAGGGGGGTGGGGGCCACTAGATCACCAAGGAGTGAGTTCTAAGTATGATTATGTATAGGGGCAGATTGGGGCATGGATCACCAGAGATTTCTTTGGATTGGTCCTGGCACATCTGGGCTTGGGGGGGGCAACACCCTGCACCCATCCAAGGGAGCAGCTGCCACCCCACCACCCCATAGCAGTTGCAGTACTCCTTCTGGGAGTGCCATCAGTTTGGTGCACTGCCTCCTTTGCCACAGGCAGTGGGACTGAGGTGCCAGGACCCTATCTCATTGAAAATTGGGCGCAGGGCCCTGGACTCACTGGCATTCGGTGCAAGCCACCATTGTCGCAGCTTGTGACTGGGTTTTTTAAAATCTTGGCCCAAGAGTATATAGTTTGGTGCAGACAGAGTCAAAACTCTTCAGATGTTGTTGAATCATATAGCTAATGTCTAAGAAACAAATGTGCTGCATCGCCATCTTCCACACATAGTTTTCCTGATTTCTTTGCCACCAGCAAGATGCAATTACGAATGTGTTAGCCAGAAGTCATCATTAGAATGTTTCTTGATTTGTTTGAAGAGGAATGGTTTCTGTGGGTTATGATTTGATAAGTTTTCATCCAGAGGCTTATTAAGTCTAAGTCCAGTATTTTTTTTTTTTAAAACAAAGTCTAGTAGGAAACTAAGAAGGTCCTCTTCCTCGTTGCCTTTGTGAAACCCCAACAGATGAATATTTGCCATTCTAGCTCCATTTTTCTAGATATTCAATTCGAATGCGTAGTGGCCTCTTTTCAGCTATAACACTTGTGACGGTTGTTGCTGCTTTGTTGGCCATTTCTCTAGCAGATTTTGATGCAGAAGCAACTAGATCCAGTTTTTGTTATATAGCTGTGAAACCAGAATTCAAAACTTCCATCTTATGGTCAAAATCTCAAATGGCTTGGATTATGGCTACATTGGTCAGTTCATCCTCCTGTCCTGCTTCAGGAGTTAGGCTGCTTCTGCCTGCTGTTTCAGGCAGCTTGATGGTCTTTCCTTGCAAAGTGGGCAAACATTAAGGATGCAATACTTGAAGCAACATCCCATTGTGTTAGAGAGAAAAGGAAGTGCAAAAAAAGAAGGAAACCACTTTGGTTCTCAAAAACAGTAGCAGAAAAGGTCAGAGCCAAAAGGCTGGCCTTCAGGAAATATAAGGGAACACAGCGGGATGAAGATAGGGAAGCATGACAAACTTCCCTAAGGGAAGCAGGAAAGGCAGTAAGGCAGGCAAATGCCCAAACCGAGAAAACACTAGCACAAACAGTAAAAGTAGGTGACAAGACTTTCTATAGATACATTAGTGAAAGAAGAAAGTCCAGAGGGGGTATTGCTAAGATCAGAGGAGATAAGGGTGTGTGTGAGGAGGAGGACCATGTAAAAGCATCTATCCTAAATAGATACTTCTGCTCAGTATTTACTGAAGAGAAGGTAGGGCAGGGCCCACAGCTCAGCACCATGGACACAGGGGGGGAGGAAGGTGGGTACTAGTCCCTTCACAAAAGAAAGAGTTCTACAAGAGCTTGATAAGCTCAGGGTGGACAAGGCAATGGGACCTGATGGCATACATCCCAGGGTACTAAAGGAGCTAAGGGTGGAACTAGCAGAGCCATTATTAGAACTGTTTAGTGAGTCTCTGAGCACAGGAGAGGTTCCAGAAGACTGGAGAAGGGCTTATGTGATCCCGCTCCACAAGAGTGGTAGCTGGGAGGAGGCAGGGAACTACAGACCAGTCAGTCTTACCTCAGTAGTGGGCAAGATTGTGGAGGCACTCTTAAGGAAAGGATAGTGCAATACCTGGAATCCATAGGAGCACAGGATCCAAGACAGCATGGGTTTACAAAAGGAAGGACCTGTCAAACTAATTTCATAGATTTCTTTGACTGGGTAACCAGAGTGGTGGACCAAGGGGAGCAGTTGATCTCACCTACCTTGACTTCAGCAAAGCTTTCAATACTGTTCCACATAGAAGAGTGATTAGTAAGCTGGGTAGGCTCAGGTGGGTCAGAAGTTGGTCAACTGGGTGGCAAACTGGTTGATGGGCAGAAAACAGAGAGTGATGGTAAACAGTATACAGTCAGAAGAGATGCTAGTCACAAGTGGGGTGCCTCAGAGATCAATCCTGGGGCCAGTCCTCTTCAATATCTTCATCAGTGACATTGCAGATGGACTGGAGGGTAATGTTTGTCTGTTTGCAGATGACACCAAGATCTGCAACAGAGTAGATAATCCAGATGGGGAGGGCAGAATGAGAAGAGATCTGGATAAACTAATAAAATAGTCAGAAAAGTGGCAACTAGGGTTTACTGCAAAGAAGTGCAAGATCATGCACATAGGGAAGAGAAACCCTGAAGCCACCTATAGGCTCGGAGGGTAGTTGCTGGCAGTCACAAGGGAAGAAAGAGACTTGAGCATCGTCATCACTGATGACCTGAAGTCATCCAAGCAGACCACTAATGCAGTAGGTAAGGCTAGGGGGATATTAGGGTGTATTAGTAAGGGTATCACAAGTCAGAAGAGGGAGGCAATAATCCCTTCTTTACAAGACACTGATTAGGTCCCATCTGGAGTACTGCATGCAGTACTGGAGGCCACACCTTCACAAGGACATTAACCAAATTGAGGCAGTCCAGAGAAGGGCAACCAAAATGGTGCAGGGACTGCATCAGAAAACATATGAGGACAGATTAACAGAGCTCAATATGTATACCCTAGATCAAAGGAGGGAGAGAGGTGATATGATCGAAACATTCAAATACCTTAAGGGCATTAACAAGGTGAAAGAGTCTAACATGTTTCAATATAAGAAAAATATGTTATTGTATTTTATTGAAGAGAAATCGGAATTACAATCCTTTGGGTCATAGATTCCTTTGCAAAGGCTCCATGACAGTACAAGAAAGCTTAAAACATTACATTAGACAGAAATTATATATAAATCATACAGCTAAGGGGTATATACATTATTTACATTGCAGGGTAACAGCATCCAGGATCTTAGAGAAGACCCTAGTTCAATAGTTGTGAAATACTGCAGGTTCCAGTTTTGAATGGTCATTAACTGAGCCCCGAGTCAGGGTTAGTATACAGTGAGATCGTAGGACCTGAAGATGTGGTCATTGGGTAAAGCAAAACATTTTGCCATTACTTCTCCAGGATTTCATACTGTTCTAGTGCTAGAACTGTTTACAGTAGTCCTCCTTTTGAGATTCACAGTGGGGAAGAGTATCAATAACAGCCACAAGCCATGGAGTCAAGGAGGAGATTCTTGAGACCAGTCTTAAAAAGGCCAAGACTGGGGGCCAGGGAGATGGAGGACCGTAGGCTGTTAAGCCAGAGGGGAGCATGATACCAGAAGGACCTTTGCCCTAGAGAGGTCCTACTGTGGGGGACAATGAGAGAGGTACTGGCAGGGCGTCATGGGGCCCTTCTTTGTGGGACTGACTGGATAAGGGGGTGGAGGCCTTTATGTGCTAGATTCAGGAGTACTTTTTTGGCAAGGAGGCAAGTGTGATACTTAAGCCTACCTTCGAAGGTTAGCCAGTCTGAAAGCTTGTAAAGCTTGCAAGTGTGGGTTAATCTATCACATCCAGTGACCAGTTGGCAGGCTTTATTCAGGGCTAAGTTGATGCACCGTAGGGTAGTTTGGTCTGCAGATCCATAAATCACAATGCTGTAGTCCACCAAGGATAGGACTGAACTTGATACAGCGAGACGTAGGGCGTGGTTGGGTAGGCAATGTTTATGTCTGTATAGAATCCCCTGCCTAGTGTTAACAGCAGAAGAAAGATGTTGAATGTGTGTGAGAGGTAGGTGAGGGAGGTGTCCAGTGTGACACCCAGATATTTGAAGTATGAGACCTGCTCAAGTTGGGAACCCAGTGAGTTTGAGATGATTGGGGGCACTGTTGAGAGGGCTTTGGCAGTGGGCAAAGATCATGGCTTTTGTTTTGTTACAGTTGAGTACTAGGTGATGCTCAGCAAACTAGGATTCAAGTTCTTTAAAAAAGCCCTGTAGGGCAGTTTGGAGGGAGTTTGGCATGGGGTGTTTCCAGAGAACTACGGCGTCATCCACATATAGCAATAGCTTCCACTGCATGATTGAGGGAGGGAGGGAGTTTAGGAAGAGGGTGAAGAGCAGTGGGACAAGAAATAGCTTCAAATAGCAGGACAAGAGGACACAGCATGAGATTAGAGGGAGGCCGATTATTTATTTTATTTTATTTATTTACTGCATATTCGGAATTACAAACCTTGGAGTCACAGACTCTTTTACAAAGGCTCCATGTCGGTTACAGAGGGTGGAGGGAGAACAAGAACAGAGAAGACAGATGGAACAAGGAATTATATACAGATTTTAGTTCAGACATTATTTATACAATGGCTCCATGGTGGTTACAGTGGGTGGAGAGACATTTGACAGTATATGACAATAAAAAAAGAACCAATTTTATATACACATAAATTATTTATTGATTACATTACTGACTTGCTAGAAGAGAGACTTATTTATCGGGTTAGAGCATTAGGAGACATACATGTGACCCCTAGACTGAGCTTATAGGGAGAGCGATTCATCGTGTCTAGGAGGCCCCTGTGTCAGTACAAGTGGGGGGCGGGGAGGAGTGAGGTCAGGCCGAATTAGCATTCACATTTAGTGATTTCCAAGAGGTGTGTTCTAAGGCCTGTTTTGAAGAGTGGGATGCTGTGGGACTGGGAGAGAGTGGGGGGAAGAGTGTTAAGCCATTTGGGGGCACGGTAGCGGAGGATCTCTGCCCAAGGGATGTTAGACATGGGGAACCATGAAGGATGCGGTAGCCGAGAGTCTGGTAATTCGCCTGAGAGGGGCCGGTCTGATGATGGGGAGTAGACCGGTTGGTGCAAGCTGGAGGTGGATCTTTTTTGCTAGAATGCAGGTGTGGTATTTGAGTCTTTGATGGAAATTAAGCCAGCCAGTCAGTTTGTACAGATCGCAGGTGTGGGTGAGTCTGTCACAGCCAGAGACAAGGTGACAGGCTTTATTAAGCGCAGTGATTATGCTGCTTAGGGTGGTGTTATCAGCTGTGCCGTAGATAACAATCCCATAATCGATGAGGGAGAGGATGGAGGAGGTGACAGCTATCTGCATGGCTTGGGCAGGCAGGCTGTTTTTGATCCTGTAGAGGGTACCAACTCTGGAGTTGATCACTGACGAGAGGAGGCGTACATGTCTGTGGTAGGAGAGGGAGGTATCTAAGGTGACACCAAGGTATTTGAAGTGAGTAACGTGTTCCAGTTGGGAACCATCTGAGTTGGTAATATGAAGTGCCATCTGCATGTGTGGGCTTTGGCGATGAGCAAAGGTCATGGACTTGGTTTTGGAATAGTTAATGATCAGGCGGTGATCAGCGAACCAATTCTCCAGCTCCCTGAAGAATCCCTAGAGGGTGAGTTGGAGGGTGTTCGGTTGGGGGTGTTGCCAGTAGAGAACCGCATCATCAGCATAGAGTAAGAGATGACCACTGCAAGCTTTGGGGAGTGAGTTAAGAAAAAGAGTGAAAAGCAGTGGGCTCAAAATTGACCCCTTCGGAACCCCAGAGCAAACAGATTTGTGGGTGGAGATGGTGGAGTTTATTCTTACCTGCTGTGAACGTTCTGAGAGGTAGTCCTTGAACAAGGCTGAGGCCTCGGGGACCACATTTAGTTGCGGCAGGACTTGGAGGAGTAGATCGTGACTGACTGTGTCGAAAGCCTTAGTTAAGTCTACATAGATGGCCCCTGCAATTGACCCTTGGTCAAGTGCTTCATGGATGAATGTTGTGAGTTCAGCGAGAGCTGTGATGGTGCTGTGGCCAGCTCGGAACCCATGCTGTTCCTTACTAAGTAGGTTGTGTTTCGTTAGATGCTCTGTTAGCTGGTCTGAGACTATTTTTTCCAGAGCTTTGGAGAGAGGAGGGAGTATTGAGATTGGCCTATAATTACCGGGGTGGGTGGGGTCACCGCTCTTTAAGATAGGAGTGATCAAGGCTTTTTTCCAGTAGAGGGAAACTGGCCGAGGCAAAGTGAAAGGTTAAGAATTTTTGTGAGATGGGGTAGTGTGACATCGAGGGTAAGCCTAATGAGTTTTAGGTCCAAGGAGTCATTGCTGTAGCGAGTGTTAGCGATAGCTTTGGAGATATAGCGTTTGGCCAGGGTGCAGGGAATGGTTTGGAGCCGGAAAGGGGGAGGGAGGTCTGTACTCACCATAAGAGAAGTAGGGGGGGTTTTGGGAGGGTGGAAGAAATTAGGCGGGAGGATATGTGAGAGGTCTGAGAAGGATTTGTTGAGGGCTTCAGCGATTTTACTAAGATCTTGGGTAATGTCCCCATTCAAATTGAGTTGGGTAGGGGTAGGGGAACGTGATTTGCCACTGATTTCTTGTATGTTGCTGCAGATTTTTTCCCTTCTCCCCAGGAGGAGGAGAGGGTGTGCTGGTAATAATCAGCCTTAGCCCGACGTGTGGCCCAGGTGCATTTATTTCGCACCTCCCTATATAGCTGTCTGTCCTGGGTGCATTGGGAGTCTATGGCCCTGTGCCAAAAGATGTCCCTGTGTTGCATAAGGTTTAGGAGGGAGGGTGTGATCCAGGGTGTAGTCCTGGTTTTCACTACCTGCTTAGTGAGGGGTGCAAATATATCACAAGCTTTGTTAAAAGTAGCTGTAAAGTGGGTGAGAGCGGTATCCACTGACTGTGCGTTATATAATGGTAGCCAGTTGCTATTGGCAAGGTATTCTTTGAGGTGATTAAAGCCTCCTTTTTTGAGCTTTCGGTGCCATGTGGTTTTAGGAGGTGCTGGGGGCAGTTTACCTGACCACCAGCAGATAACAGGGGAGTGGTCACTGATAGAGTCAGGGAGCACTGAGGCCTGGGTGATATTTCGTGGCCTGTTGGTAAAAATGAGGTCTAATAGTGTGGATGTCCCGGTTCTTGTGTCACACCTTGTTGGGGAGGTAACTATTTGGGTGAGGTCCATAGCCTGGGCAGCGTCTTTGAAGATGGAGGAGGATGGGAATAACCAGTCGATGTTGAAGTCACCCATTAATATGGTTTCATTAGTATTAGGGAGGTGTGAGATAGCGTGAAGGATGGATTCAAACGCAAGTTTCTTGTTTCTCGGGGGGATATAGGCTGAGATGATGTTGATTGTTTTAGAGCCCAGACTAATTTTGACTGCAGTGTCTGGGACCCATGTTCTGGGGGGTGTCATGATGGTGGCACTGAGTGTTGATTTAATGAATATTGTGCAGCCGCCACCTCGCTTACCTGATCTATCCATCCTATAGATGTTATAGTTACTTAGGGAAACTGCATCATTGGGGATTGTTTTGGATAGCCAGGTTTCAGAGAGGGCTAGGATGTCAGGGGCATGTTGGGCAATCCAACCTTGTAGTAGGGTGTGTTTTTTGGGAAGGCTACAAATATTAAGTGATGCTAGCAGCAGTCTTCCCTGCGGTTTGTTTGGGGAGATTTTTGAGGAGGGGGTTCCAGGGCTGGGGTGAATATTTCCAGATAGTAGGAGTAGGAGTAATGTGTGTCGCAGTAGGGAGAGCCTGCAGAGCTTAAGAGACGCATGCTGGGAATGATAGGGTGATTGTTTTATTTTTTTGCTGTGGGTGGGTACTGGTAGACTAGAGATGATGCCGGGAAGAAGGGAGGTTGTAATGGGGGGGACCAACGTCATGTTTTCGTGGGTGGAGGGGGGCTGGGGTGTAGGTTGGGGAAGAGCAGTGGTACAGTGTTTACCCATTTGCAGTGAGGGTGTGAACGAGGGTGTATGCGAGAAAAGATAAGTTAGTACAAATGGGCATTGGCGTGTGGCGTTGGGGTGTCTGTGCCAGCAATTGTCTGAGATAGATAAAGGAATAGGGTAGGTGGTGGGGTCATGGGGTGGAGGAGCCACGGAGGGGGGTTGTAGAGCAAGGAGAGTGAGCCTGCTAGTCAGCAACATTGTGAATAGGAGGAAATGCATAGTGAGTTTATTCGATGTGAGATGTGAGACAGCAGCCTCTAGTGTTGAAACTGTATAACCTGCAGCTGGAAAAGTAGGCTGATAGGTTATTTCGCCCTGTCACCTGACCTACTCAGGGTATAAGTTCAAGAGCCGAGCAAGGGTGGTGGCAGGGGCGGTGGGGAGCCGAACGCATAGCGTTTGGCGGGGCTCAGCCTATGCAGGAACTTGCGGGGCAAGGCAGCTGCTTTTGGCTGGGGAGACGAGCGGCAAGACTGGGGGCAGGTGGACGTTTGAAAATGGCGCCAAAGGATTCCTTGCAGGTGAGCTGAAATTACCTGGGTCGGCGTGCTTCTTGGGCAGGGAGGGCTTCTAGGCTGGCCCTCACAATCTCTGGTCTCCACCGGGGAGGGGGGTGGTGTTCTGTGGAGAAAATGGAAAGAGAATTGTGTTTAAGTAGGCAGAAAGAGAGGGTAATAGCGATTAAGTAGCAGGGCGGGCTGGGATTGGGTGGTGGGAGATGAACAATGGAGCTGGAGATACTGCAGAGTTCAAGGGCCTGTGAGCGCCTGGGGCTCGAAAACTCAGAAGCACTGTGCAAGACGTTCCCCTAAAGCTCTCACAGTATTTCCCTAGGTCACTTATTTCAAACAAAGTCCCGTAGTAAAAGCAAATAATCCCCCTGGAACCCTCACAGTATTTCCCCGAGTCACTTAATTTAAACGGGGTCCAGTAGTAAAAGCAAACAATCCCCCTGAAACCCTCACAGTATTTCCCTGGGTCACTTAATTTAACTGAAGTCCCGTAGTAAATGCATACAATTTTAAAATCAGTGGTAGTCCCAAACAAGTTGCAGGCAGGGGACGAAAACTGTGCTTTGGACTCCATGTAGCTCGCTGAGAGGCTGGATTTAAACAAATACTTTCTCTACAAGCTGAACAGTAAAATTCAGTTTGCGTTCAATTAACTTGCGCCTTTGTACCCAACAGTAGGGCTGGTCACCAAGTTCACCGTTTAGCTCCATTTCAGCCTGTGCAGGAAACTAGAGAACAGGCAGCTGCTTTGGCTGGGAGACGGCGGCAAGGCTGGGGGCAGGCGGCCGTTTGAAAATGGCGCCAAAGGATTCCTTGCAGGTGAGCTGAAATTACCTGGGTCGGCGTGCTTCTTAGGCAGGGAGGGCTTCTAGGCCGGCCCTCACGACCTCCGGTCTCCACGAGGGAGGGGGGTGGTGTTCTGGGTCAGTGTGCTTCTTGGGCAGGGAGGGCTTCTAGGCTGGCCCTCATGACCTCCGGTCTCCACAGGAGAGGGGGGTGGTGTTCTGGGTCGGCGTGCTTCTTGGGCAGGGAGGCTTCTAGGCTAGCCCTCATGACCTCTGGTCTCCACGGGGAGGGGTGGTGTTCTGGGTCGGCGTGCTTCTTGGGCAGGGAGGGCTTCTAGACTGGCCCTCACGACCTCCAGTCTCCACGGGGGAAGGGGGTGGTGTTCTGCGGGGTAATGTGAGGAAGTTATTTTTCACAGAAAGGGTGGTGAATGCATGGAATGACCTACCTTAGGAAGTGGTGGACATGAATACAGTGCAAGGCTTCAAACAGGCATGGGATAGGCATAAGGAAGCAATACAGATGAGTATGAATAGATAGGCCATTGACAGAGCAAAGGCCGATGGCACATTTATAAGGTAGGAAAAGAAATGGGCAGACTGGATGAACCTTGCAGTTCTTATCTGCCATCAACTTCTATGTTTCTACTGTCTTGGGGATCTATTTGTCACAGTTTTCCCATGATGATCTTCAAGATTTATATATCAGGCAGAAGTGGAAGAAGACCTCTATTTTAGAGTTCTCTAAAAAAATTGGAACCTTCTTAACTGAGAAAGTTAAATCAATCTATTAATATGTTGTGAAGCAGGATCTCTAGTAAAGAGCATCTGACCTTGTTGTCTGCTTGCCACGCCCCCTGTGGCCTCACTTCCAAGACAGAATTTCCCTCTACAGAAAGTACAATGACTTTAGTTTGGGTATATAGTTGTTAAGGGAAAAACAGTGAAAAATGTTACATAACAAATAACACCCAGTTGTAAAAAAAATACATAGTTAGCTTATGTCCAAAAGTTCTTATGAGTTCGTTTCTTAGTTTAGTTCACGTGGTTATACATACTTGCCCGGGCAAAAATGAAAAATGGTAAATGTCCTAATGAGAATAATTGAGCAACTATAATCTACAAAATCTAGGTGTATACAATATGTCAAAATCCATATTTCTTTTAAAGTCTGTGTAACTATTTATAACTAGCAGCTTTAATATATTTGAACAGATGTCTGCAAATGAGACTTTTGAACCGTCATGCAGAAATTTAACAACTGGATGTGGGTTGAAACCAGATGGTGGAATGGGATGCAGACCAGTTGCAAAACAGAGTCTATCTGGAAGAGTGGCTTCTTATTATTTCTTTTCTGAAACAAAATAAGGATACAATGTGAATTTTCATTTTAGATATGCTACATAAAACCATGTATGAGTTGAGTTTCTATCAAACATATACTGTGACACCCAACTGTATACTCCAACACTAAATAAAATGCCAACACAGGATAGCCAACTAGACATACGTACTCTACGTATAGATTTATAAATACTTTAATGGCCAACAAACTACTGTTCATCCAATCTAAATGTAATTCTGAAATTGTTTTTCCCTAACACATAACTTTGCAGTTTTGATTAACTATGAGTTTATTCTTATTCTTCTTACAGTTGTAACACCTATTTTGCAAGCATACATACTCAATGACCCACTTGTGGGTAATCCAACCCCTTTGCCTTTGAACTTTGGTGTTTTATCATCCACAACAGACAAGTTATTTCTTTGCATATGACACCTTATGATAGCTCTCAAGTTTTTCCACAGCTGTTTCCTCAAGGACCCTTTTATCTCTGTCTACATTAGTGACCTACATCAATGACCATCTTTTTGGGCTAAAAGGAAGTGAACGCTGATCAATGGGTGGTTTTACTGGAGTTAGACAACATCAGCTTCTCTGTTGTTGCACCCAAAAAAAGAAAATAGAATAACTGTTATAAAGAGTAATTCAAAGAAGTGTACTAAAAGAAAACAATGGATTACTTAACAATTGCACTAGTGTCCATGGTTCCCACCTGAAACTAAAAGTTTTGCAGTGCATTTTTTAATTTGTTCAGAAATATATCATTTAATATCACAGAAGCATAACTTTATTGTATTTTCTGACTTCTTGGCCATGGCATGTCATTTTGAACAGGCTCGACATCGCTTAGTATGCTACTTTTCCCGGCCTTTAAGACAGGGTGCACCCAATTAGAACAATGAGCGAAGGAGCATCCTGAACTTGTGCGCTGGTCCTGCAGCAAGAAGGTATGACTGGATCATACTTTCTTTCATTATAACATCTATTTCTGCTAAAAATATTAAATGCAGTATAAAAACCTTAGTCAGAGTTAGGGGAAATTCTGGTGTCTTTGTCATGATATCAATCTTTCCTCTTATTGCACAAAACAGTACATTAAAGCAATACTGTAGTAAGTTATTGCTTGTTGTGACATGTTCCACAATCAGATAAATTCTGTTTGATGTTGCCTTTAATTATTATTATTATTTTTTTTAATTATTTTTTGCTCTGACCAACCAAGACATCTCTCAGAGGCACCGTCTCAACACAAGCCCTTCTACTCCCCTTTGTGGCAGGCCTACCACCGGGTCCCCCTTCACTATAGGAGCATCACAGCACCCTGGATCACTCCTCAGGGCAGGGCCCACCCTTCTGTGGTGGCATCTATCTGTAATTAGAGGGTCCGGTCCTCTCATGAAGTCAGCCTTGGATCCCCAGAGTGGCCTGCCCAGAATTGGGGATGTGAGAGAGATCCCTGAGGTCCTCATCACCTCCTCGGTGGCCAGGGATTTTTCCTTTAGAGATTTTCTCCCTCCCCAGCCCCCGCCTCCGAGGTCGAGCTTAGACGTGCAATGACATCCAGCATCCACCAAGCTCCACCTGTGTCGTAATGGTTGCGGCACCTTGTGGTTTCCTCTGGCTATTGCCAGAGGGTGCACAAGAGTGACGCATTACCCTACAACCCCCCCCCGGGAAGAGAGAGCTGTCCTCTGGATGCTCGTTCCCTTCCCATCCCTGCCAACCTCTGGTGGCCCGGGCTCGTTCCCAAACCCAGGTTGCCGGTGCAGCACAAGGTAAGGCGACTAGTGCCTTAACCCTCAGCACCACCGGGCCAAGGTTGTCTTTAATTATGTTATGTTTTATTGGTAGGTTAACCCAAAATACAACTGCAGACACACACAGTACGTTGTTCAGTCATACATCTACAAACTTGAATATGGCTATAATTAAATTATCTTTCATTTGACTTTGATTTCCACATGTAGTTTATGCCTTAATAAACCTTACACATCTATTTTACTTGATTTGAAAAACTCTTGCATACTTACAAGTTAAACAAAATATATAATCTAGTGTAACATTATGTACTGTAACCATATTGTGGTCTACACTGAATAACATTATATTTGGTTTATCTACTAACATACCTTTCTATTGAACCAGAATTGTGATTCAGAATATGCTGTTTTAAGTAGTTTTTACAAATGTCCTCACTGTGACTCCAGCACCCATTTAAGTGTCAGTGCAGTGTCTGCATTTTTAATCTGTAACAACTAAAAAAAAAAAATTAAAAAAAGTTCCCATACTCTAAAGTAACTAAATCTTTGAGAGAACCTTCTCTGTAGAGTAGCAACACATTGGACTGTAAGCATGTGCTGACTATGTGCTGTGAGTGGTGCCCAGTGACTTCAGTTGTTGCACAATGAATGGAGTTCTAAAAATTCATCAACTTCAGATTTGGGATTTATTTATTTAGTTATTGAAAGTTTTACTAAGTAGAACATACTGAGCATCAAGTGTGCATTTCCAGATGCGTCCTGGGAGGGAGGGGAACAGAGGGAGAGTACATGCAAAAATACATAAATACAGTATTAACAGGTAGTAATACAAGTTGAGGTAAGCAGCTAGTATGAGTAGGTACAAATGTACATAGGAACAATGCAACAATCAGCAGACTTATATAAAAATATCTACACATTAATACATTAGAATACAGAGTTAGGAATGAAATTGCATTTGTTTATAAGGCTACTGCAGGGAACAACCAGCAGGAACCAAACAGGGAGGGATGCAAAGGAGATAATAGAGTGGCGGGCACCAGGGCGAGTAAAAGTGGAGGAGGAGGCAGGGGGTTAAAAATAGGTACAGGGGGTGTGGAAAAGGTTTTTAAGGAGGGAATTGTGGACCTGAGGGGAGGATGCAGAATGAATGGTGCGCGGGAGGGAGTTCCAAAGCTTGGGGAACCTAAAGGAAAAGACAGCCTGACCTGCTGAGGAGGTCTGCCAGGGGACAGAAAAGGTGAGAGTGTTAGAGTTCCTGAGTGAGTACAAGGTAGCGGGAAGAGTGGAGAGGGAGGGAGGCAGAGAGGTAGGATGATAAAGCTAGGGATCAGAATGTAGCCATGAAATTAGTGCAGTGGAGACACTGTCTGTCCTCAAGGGAGGGGAGGGAAAGAGATAGGTAAACAGTGCAGTGGTGAGTTCGGGAGGGGGGACAGTCAAGGGTGAAGCAGCAGAAGCAGTAGAAGAGTGTATCCAGTCTGGTTAAGGAGGAGGATGGAGCGGCACTGTAAAACACGTTCCCATAGTCGAAGATGGGGAGGATCATTTTCTGTAGAATAACCCAGAAAGCCGGAAGAGGGATACATGCCTAGTTGTGGTACTGGGCACCAAGTTTAGTATGACATCTATGTGTACAGAAAAAGTGAGGTGCCAGTCAAGTCAGACTCCAAGGTATCTAAAGGAAGAGCATTCTTTAAGCAGAGTCCAATCTATGGTGCGAAATGAAGAGAGGGAAGGGAGCCGAGAGAGTCTCTGCCTTGTGCTGAAGGTCATGGAGACTGTTTTCTTGGCATTGAGGAATAGTTGGTTTGACTGAAACCAGAGCTGAACATTATCGAAGTCACACTGAAGTCTGGTCACCACATCAGAAATGGAGGTGCCAGATGCATACAAGATGGTGTCATCTGCATACATATGGATAGAGGTCTGTGGGCAGGTGGAGGTCAATTAGAAAGACAGAAAAGAGCAGGGGGCCAAGGACAGAGCCTTGGGGCACACCAGAGGTTATGGGTAGAGGAGGGTAAGAGAGTTACCAATCTTGGTGGATTGCAACCTATCTACCTACTAGGTAGGAGTGGAACCAGCTGGTGGCATCATTTGAAAGCCCTGCCTTGGAAAGATAGGATAAGAGGAGGGGATAGGACACAGTATCAAAAGCCTTGGTGAGGTCAACAAAGATGGCAGCGGTGATGTGACCCTGGTCCATGCCTGTTTGGAAGGAATCAGTAATCCTCAGCAGTGAGGTGATGGTAGAATGGGATCTCCTAAAATCAGACTGATAGGGAGTAAAAAAGGAAGTGGAGTCAAGGAGGAAAGCTGGGATAGTACTAGACATTCCTGAAGTTTAGCGAGAATGGGGAGGAGAGAGATATGGTGGTAGTTTCCAGGGGAGGAGGGGTCACCTCCCTTGGGGAGGGGGACAACAGTAGCATGTTTCCACTCAGCCAAAACTGAGGTGAGGGAGAAAGAAAGATTTAGTAGAGATGCGAGGGGTGAGGCGATAGAAGGGACAGATAGGTAAAGCATTTTAGCATCCTACCTTGAGGGGCTCTTACCCTTGGCAGGGTTGAGGGTAATAAGAGCATTAAAGACTTCCTGGGGGGTAATGGGGGTGAAGGAGAAGGAGGGTTGGGAGGAGGCTGAATGGGGGGAATTGTGGAGGGTGTAGTCAGAAGGGACCAAGGAGAGAGGACAACTGGGTTGATGCGCATGAGGTAAAGGAGCTGAACTCCCTCGCTACAGATTACCACAACCAGTCATGCAAATAGAGGTATGGGCATCATAATCTGAATACCAGGCCACTGAGAAAAACAGACAAACCAGTGCTCTGTAAACATAAATACACAATCAAATGGCATAAAATTAAACAGGACCATCTTATAAACAGGACTTCGGTCCTAATTATGTGTATTACCAACATTTCCTGTCTAAAAATAAAGATTTTTACTACTTTTACTACTAATGAATAAATAAATGCAGGCCTCCGTGTCCCAGGATTGAGGGTGAAAAAAATACAGCTTGAGAGGAGATTCTCACAAAATCTACTCTTACTTGTAATTAATGAACTAATCTTTTTTGAGCATATCTCCTATAAAGAGCCATAAACATTTTACAAGTCCAAGAGCACAACAAGCATGCCACAAGGGAGGACAACAATACAGATCTGCAGCTCAGTACATCACTAGCTTGAGAACTGGAAGGACAAACACAGCTCTCAAATAGGAGATCAGGTCTTGAGTATATTGCTTTGTCAAGGTACTGTTCCTGTGCCAGGTAACAGCTCTGTAAATATTGGAAGCAGAGACTGACTGACTGACAGATATATCCTGATAGTGTGCGCAGTCACAATGCCAGGGGAATTGTTCCTAGCAGGCAGGTACAGTAACCAAACAGGATAAGGGAAGGAAGATATCTATTTTAAATAACATTGTTTTTTGACAGGCCTGCACACATGCACACCTGGGGGTTGGAGGATAAGAAGCAGCTGTGAGGACTGGCAAATATTCTTGTTACAGCACAAATAGCATTGAATCACTCTAAATTCATCAAAGAAAAGCAGCAGCACCTCACTCAGACTCGGAGTAGAGAGAAGTTTACAGGTAAATCAATTGCTGGGTTTAACGATATTGACATGTAAAAAATCAGTTTTCGAAATAGCTATAAAATTAAAGCATTTGATTACCTTTTCGTGTAGTTAACCACTAAATAATTATTTGTAAGTTAAGTTGACTTTTATGATATAACACTTATCCACCTACTGTATAAGTAAAGGTAAAAATACAACATACTCACTAATTTACAGTGTTGATACTGTATTCTTGGTGCCTTCTACTCGAACCAGTGTAAAAGGTACACGTGAAGTTATTTTGCTAAACATAGGAACATAGAATAATAGAAGTTGTCGGCAGATGGGAACCGTATGATCCATCAAATCTGGCCTAGGTTTCCAACCCCCCTTACTTAGCTGCCTGCTTGAGTATTCCACATTGTCTGTCCCATGCCAGCTTGAATTTCCTCACCATCTTAGCTCCCACCACCCCCTCCGGCAGACTAGTCCATGGTTCCACAATGCGCTCTGTGAAGAAGAATTTCATCATATTGCTCCTGAACCTTCCTCCCTTAAGTCTAAGGTCATGCCCTCTAGTCCTGTTGTAGTCTTTTAACTGAAAGAGGTTCTGCATGTGCACCCTGTTGTTGCCTTTAAGGTATTTAAATGTTTCAATCATGTCCCCACAATTCTTGCGTTGCTCTAGTGAGTATAATTTGAGGTCATCTAGTCTTGCCTTGTACAGTTTCTGATACAAGCCCTGCACCATCTTTGTTGTTCTTCTCTGTACTGTCTACAGCCTATCGATGTCCTTCCTGAGGTGTGGCCTCCAGAACTGGACACAGTACTCCAGGTGAGGCCTTACCAGGAACTGATACAAGGGTATGATTACTTCATGCCTTCTGCTTGTGATGCCCCTCCCTATGCATCCCAGGATGCCACTAGCTTTTAGTGCTTCCTTTATACATTATTTACTGACCTTGAGGTCATCTGATATGATCACCCCCAGGTCTAGCTCCTGCCTAGTAGCCACCAGCTGCTCTTCTCCCATTGAGTACAGTTTCCCTGGGTTACATTTTCCCAGGTGCATGACCTTGCCTTTTTTGGCACTGAATTTCAATTGCCAGGTCCTGGACCACTCTTCCAGTTTTTGTAGATCAGCTTCCATGCTATGCTGTCCCTCTGGTGTGTCCACCCTGTTGCCGATTTTGGTGTTATCTGCAAACAGGCACACCTTTCCCTTCTGTCAATCAGCAATGTCGCTGATGAATATGTTGAAGAGGATTGGCCCTAGAACCAAGCCCTGTGGGACCCCATTAATCACCCTCCCCTCTTCTGACAGAGTGCCATTCACTAATACTCTCTGAATTCTCCCACATAACCAGTTTTACCTTGGGCCCAACT
The DNA here is from genome assembly GCA_016271365.2 of Neoceratodus forsteri. NCBI lineage: Eukaryota > Metazoa > Chordata > Ceratodontiformes > Ceratodontidae > Neoceratodus > Neoceratodus forsteri. Next base: position 573,172,570 of record CM057449.1, on the reverse strand, counting down.
CCCATGTTCTCCAGTTTTTTGACTAGTCGCCTGTGCAGAACAGAGTCAAAAGCTTTGCTGAAGTCCAGGTAAACCACATCCACTGCCCCACCCTGATCCACTGTTTTGGTGACTCAGATGAAAAAAATCAACCAGGTTTGTCTGGCAGGCCTCCCTGCCATGAAACCATGTTGATTTCTGTTGAGCTGACCGGTTTGCTCCAAAAAAGCTACAATTCTTTCCTTCAGCAGGGTCTCATCAGTTTTTCCATGACTGACGTTAGACTAACCAGACAGTAGTTTCCTGGCTGTTCCTTGCTTCCACTCTTGTGGAGTGGCACTACTGTCGCTCTCTTCCAATCCTCCAGCACCTCCTCACTCCTCAATGATTTGTTGAAGAGCACTGCTAAGGGGGATGCCAGTTCTCTCCGAAGTTATTTAAGTATTCTTGGGTGTATCCCATCTGGCCCCATAGCTTTATCTACCTTTAACTTTTTTATTTCCTCTAGGACCCTTTCCTCTGAGAAGGGATCCGTGTACATTCCTTCAATTGGACACTTCTTTATGCCTATTGTTGGTCCATTTTGGTCTGCTTCCTGAGTGAAGACTGAGCAGAAGTACTCATTCAGTGCCTCTGCCTTCTCCCCATCTTGCTCTGTGGGTTCTCCATCCTTTTTTGTGATTCTAATAATGCCCCCTTTGGTCTTTCTTTTTTTTTGTATGTACCTGTAGAAGGTTTTGTTACCCTTTTTTACTTTGTGAGCTATCCTAACCACTGTCTGAGCCTTTGTATTTCTTATCACTTTTCCTGTCTCTTTTAGTTTGTATTCTGTTTTGTCCACCTCATTCCCTGATCCTTGTACTTTCTGAAGGTTATGTGCTTCTCACCATGGTTGCCACCTCCTTGGAAAACCATTGTGAGTTTTTCCTCCTTTTGTTCTTTCTAATCTGACGGGCATACTGTGACGTGACCATGGTTAGTGCATCCTTCAGACTTGTCCAACATTCCTCAATGCTCCCTTCTGTTGTGTTACTAAGGTTGTCCCTCAGGCAGGCTTTCATTTTTGTGAAGTTTGTCCTCCTGAAGTCAATGACCTTCAGTGTGGAGTGTGTGTAGTCTTCGGTCATTTTTACCCTGAACCATACCTTGTTATGATCACTGTTGCCCAGGTGCTTCCCTACTTCAACACCCAGAACCTTATAGCTATTTGTGAATATCAGATCTTGAATCATGTTACCCCTTGCAGGTGATGTCACTAGTTGACTTAGGTCTGCTTCCTTTAGTGTGACTAGGAATTCCCTGATTTTTTGTGATGCCACTGTGTGGGTACTCCAATCTATATCCAGCAGATTGAAATCCCCCACAAGCACCACATCCCCTTTGCCTAACATCTGGCAGATGGTTTCCAGGATTTCCTTATGCCTGGTTTCCTCCCTCATTTGGAGGTCTGTAGATTATTTCTACCTGAATGGGTTTCCAACTTCTGGCCCAATTGTGATCCATAGATCCTCTCTTTCCCCTTGAGCCTGCTGCATTTCTGTAGCATTGATGGCATCCTTAACATAAATAGCTACCACTCCTCCTTTTTTCCCAGTCCTATTTCTCCTGAACAAGTTATACCCTGGTATAGTCACCTCCCAACCGTGACTGTTTGTGAACCATGTTTCGGTCACGGCAACCCAGTCTAGTCCTGCCTCAGCTACTGTGGCAGTGAGGTCAGTGATCTTGTTAGCCAGACCACATGCATTGAGGCATAGCGCTGACCATTCTTGATGTGACACTTTGTTTGTCATGCTCCCCTTAATCTTATGTATCCTGCTATCTGCTTTTGCTATCCTGGAGTGTGTAGATATGGTACTAGCTGGAGGGGATGAGACGGCAGGTTCTATGTGTGCTTCTCCTAGAGCAACCATCGTCTCCCCTCCCGCTAGTTTAAATGTCCCATGTGGACATCAAATTTCTGGCCCAGTGCCCTAACTCCCTCCTTAGTCAGGTGGAGGCCATCGAATTTGAAGAACTCCCTTTCCCAGAAGTTGCCCCAGTTTCCGATGAAATGATGCCCCTTTGTGTGGCACCAGTCCTTGAGCCATGCGTTGAGCTCACTTATCTCTTTCTCTCTGATTTTTTGCCTGTTCTTTCCCTTTTCCTGAAAAGGCAGAATTTCAGAGAATTAAATGCTGGGTGAAAATGAAACCAATTTCTCATCAAGCAGCACAATGTGCTCCTTGACCTCCTCAACTGACCAGCTAACAAAGTTATTGTTCCCTAGATGGACCAGGATATTTGAGCCCACTTCTTCCCTCTTAACTATGTTGACTATTCGGTCAGTGTCCCTCCAAGTGGATGCTCCTGGGAAACATCTGACGTGCACATCTGCACATTTGTTTTGTCTCAGGTGGGGGTCCACACTGTGAATCATGGTGTCCCCTATAATTATGAGTTTTTCCTGTTGTTCTTGAGATTTTGTATATGATGTTGTTTTGATATCCTGTTGCATTCAGCTTTTTGCTGGCCCAAAACATCCTCTGTCCTTTTGGATGGTTCAGACATAAGAAGTGTGTACCTGTTTCCTGTGTTTAGAGTGCTTTGTTTGTTTGGGAGAGTTACCTGAGCACTGACCCATTTTCAGGTAACCAGTTGCCATCCCCCAGGCTTGGTCATTCTCTGGGGGAGAGGTGTGTTGGTTTGGTGTCAGCGATGTGGAGGTGCACTCCTAAAAGAAATATTTCCCTGTAGTTGGTTATGTAAGAGGCTAATCTCACCCCATGCCTTGTGGAGCTGAGCCCCGAGGTGACATATCTCCCAGCATATGGGACAGTGGCCCTGCCTCCTGGCAACATGACCGTTAAAGAGTGTCCCACAGTGTTGGCAGGTAATGATATTCATGTACATGCCAGTGGATGGAACAAAAGAGTACAAAATTAATCAAATTAAGAGGAAGACAATCTGTTGTCCTGAGCGGCCTGAGCTGTTGCTTCCAGCTGACAGCTTTCTGTTAGTCGACCACTATTTCAGTAGTAGTACAGCAATACAAATGTTGATTTGCATACAGCAGCTAGAAATTCTGGGTAAGTGTTCCAACCACTCCTTATGCTGACAGAGCAGCTGCTGGCTGAGTCTGAGCAGAGTGATCGAGGAGAGAAGTCGCCACAGTGGAAATAGGAGCTCGGACTGTGCACTTCAAGGGGGATTCAGCCAGGTAGAACTGCTGTCAAGGAATCTCTGCTTCTGCACCTGTTGGAGTCTACCTTCCCTCTGTGATTGGTCCCTCTCCTAGTCAGTGAAGATCAGTGAAGCTCAGCAGACAGTAGGCTAGGGGCTGGACCGCAATTGGCGTATGCTTCCTAGGGTTGCCCTTTGTGTCAGAGCTGTTCTGTGCTACACAGGTACTAATTGATTCCAGAGAAATGTAAAGATTTTATTAATTTAGCATCTGTTGGAAGCATGCCAATCCACATACATACAGTAACACAATGTTTGTATTAAAAGAAATATAAAAACTATTTTTCATACACATACTGCAGACAGAATGTTTCTTATTTCTGAAGCATCACTGTCTTCAATTGTTGAATTAAAGTCTTCAATGTTTATGATTTTGTTAACCAAGTTCTTAGACAAGAACTGTGGAGCAGGATCACCATGAACTAAAGGAACTGCTATTCTTCTTCCAGCCAAAAACATACTCATCCTGATGAAAAGCCACAAAAAAAAAAATGTAAATAATTACCATGGATTTATGCGGTACACATGCACTTTTTGAAAAACAAAAAGACTCCATGTCTGCCAAGTAAATATCATGGTGGTTGAACACTACATGCAAGGGGGGTACTATACTGTTGGGGTGTGCCATCCTTTGGATAAGACATTAAACTGAGTTCCCATCTACCCAACTCTGGTTCTGTCCTGGTGGGTGTTCAGGTGGAAGTAAAAGAACACAATGCACTTTTCACAAGAGTAGGGCATCCTGGCCAGCATTCCCCTTCCCATTAAACCAACTCATGCAATTGTTCAAGGCAGTGTGTGTGTGAGTGTGTGTGTTGATGTGTGAAATGGCTGACATTACACTTTCAGTCCCTTCACTACCAGTCTAGCATTGCATGTAAAGTGCTTTGGGATACAATGTGTATGAAAAGTGCTATAGAAATGCGATTCTTTCTTTCTTTCTTTCTTTCTTTCTTTCTTTCTTTCTTTCTTTCTTTCTTTCTTTCTTTCTTTCTTCTTCTTACTATGATACACTACTTCCCTGTGTGCAAATGCATGTATACTACTTTCAATTATGAAATGGATGGAAAAAATGCTGTAACATGATTGGTTAAGAAGAGGTACTTTTAGCTTGGCCATTATCCCAGCACAACAGCCCGGCTGAATGCACTTCCATCCAAACAGGCTCAGCGCTCACCCTCAAGAGTCCTCTTCCTCTATCCAGGTCAGGAATACCCACACTTGATCCGGATACAATGGCACAGTTTCACAGGCCTGGTTGCTGATCATGGTTCACTCCTGCTGCTACAGTCACCAACTGCTGCATTTTGCTCCAGTTGTCACTACACCACCTGCCGTGGGTCAGTACCCGCCAATAAAATTGAGACTGGCAGTTGCTGAGGTTCTTTTCCACAGTCTGCTTTGGGGGTTTCTTTTGCTTCAGGAAGTTTCTGTGTTTCTGTATTTTGTAACAGTTTCAGTTTCCTGGTAGGTGCCCAGGTAGAAGTAAAAGAACCAAATGCACTTTTCACACGAGTAGGGGGCTTTCCTTGGCATCCTGGCCAGCATTCCCCTTCCCATTAAACCACCTAATGCAATTGTTCAAGGCTGTGTGTGTGTGTGTGTGTGTGTGTGTGTGTTGATGTGTGAAATGACTGCCATTACACCTTCAGTCACTTCACTACCAGTCTAGCATTGCATGTAAAGTGCTTTGGGAAACAATGTGTATGAAAAGTGCTATAGACATGCTGATTCTTCTTTTTCTTCTTTCTTTCTTCTTCTTCTTACCATGAAGCACTACTTCCCATGTGTGCAAATGTGTGTATGGTGCTTTCAATTATGAAATGGATGGAAAAAATGCCGTAACCTGATTGGCTAAGAGGTACTTTCAGCTCAGCTGTTATCCCAGCACAACAGACCGGCTGAAGGTACTTCCTTCCAAATAAGCTCAGCACTCACCCTCAAGAGTCCTCCACCTCCATCTAGGTCAGAAATGCCAACACCTGATCTGGGTGCAGTGGCATAGTTTCATGGGCCCAGTTGCTGACCACAGCTCACTCCTGCTGCTACAGCCACCAACTGCTGCATCTCTCTCCAGTTGTCACTACATCACCTGCCACAGGTCAGTACTCGCTGATGAAATTGAGACCAGCACTTGCTGAGGTTCTTTTCAGCAGTTTCCTTTGGGGGTTCTTTTGCTTCAGGAAGTTTCTGTGTTTTGTAACAGTTTCAGGTAATTTCTGTGTTATGTAACAGATTTCGGGTAATTGAGTTTAAATTGCTGTGTGCTCTTTCACCTGCCTTCAGTTGCTGAAGTTCTTTTCCACAGTCTGCTTTGGGAGTTTCTTTTTCTGCTAAACTGCAGGAAGTTTCTGTGTTTTGTAACAGTTTCAGGTCATTTCTGTGTTATGTAACAGATTTCAGGTAATTGAGTTCAGATTGCTGTGTGCTGTTTCACCTGCCTTCAGTTGCTGAGGTTCTTTTCCACAGTCTGCTTTGCCAGTGGTGAGCAGCTTGAGGGTGGGACTGGGCTGATTGTCTCATGAGTGGAGCATCAGTGTAGACCACGCTATCACTCCTCAACCAGCCCACCCCTGGGCTCATTCACCTTTACAGGGAGTGGTCCATAGGTGTTATGCCTTCCTGCCACTAAACAGGAAGTACCAAACAAAAGAAGCAGAGGAGTAAGAGGTAAAAGGAGGACAAACAAAAATTTAATCAGGATGTAGCACGAAGACTATACAGGGGTAGGATACAATAAACATCAGACATGCTGGGAGTGGTGCAATGCAGTGGCTATGGAGCAGAAGTCTTCAGAGAGCTGTTCTGGAGGCTGCGATGCTGCCCTTTCTGTAGGCACCTCTCTGGGTTGAGAGAAGAGATTACCTGTCTCCGAGCTGAGTTGGCCAGGCTACAGGAGATATTCACCCCCACTCAGAGGCCGCTGGGTCCCCAACCTGAACCTCAAAGGATGCCCAGGAGGAGGAGCGTTGGATCATGGTGGGCTCAGGGAGGATGAGGGAGGGGGATCTGAAGCACATCACCCAACCGGTTTGGTTCAGCAACTCCTAAACTGTTTTGCAGGAGTTAGATAGCCCCACAAGATCATCCACATTCAAGACCAGAGAGGATGGGTGGATTCTCCAGGATGCAGCCCCAGGGAAGGGGAAACGACAGCCCTAGAGGAGGAGGAAGCTTCTCCTGATGGAAGACTCAATTGTACAGGTAGTAAAGTTAGGGGAACCTAGCAGGAAGGACAGGGAGGTGAAGTGCCTTCCAGGAAGCACTGCATGGAGGGATGGGAAGTGGATCAATAAGATCACAAGGGCAATAGCAAGAAGGGAGGAACTGAATGTCATCATCCACCTGGGGACGAATGACCAAACAAGGTGGGGGTAGCTACAATACTGCAGGATTTCAGTAAGTTGGGGGTGAGCCTGAAACAAGTAGTGCACTCTGTCTCCTTCTTGGATGTACTACCTGTTCATGGCAAGGGAGAGTCTAGGACACTCCGCATCAAAGAATTCAACTCATGGTTGAAGAAATGGTGTGGAAGGGAGGGGTTTTGGTTTCATGGGGGACTGGGGCCCCACCTGGATGGATGCGAGCCTGTATAAAAAAGATGGCAGCATCCATCCTGGCAGGGGACCATGTTCCTCAGTGAGATGTTTGAATGCTTCAGCATCATGCATTTAAACTGGCCGGGGGGGGGAGTCAGTAAGGTCAGGTAGCTTAGTATCACTTCCCCAGGGGCACATGCAGAAAAACAAACTGAAGATCAGGACATTGACAGCAGATGGAGAGAAGGGGGAAGCAGTGAATTTGGGGCTACACAAGAAAGACAACTGGGGGGGAAGCAGAGGAGGGGAGGGGGAAAGAAGCAGAAAAGCAGCAGCAGGGGGTAGGAGGAGAATAAGATGCAAAACATGGAATGCCATGGTAACTAAGACCGACAGCCTGGGAAACAAAATCCCAGACCTGGAGTCATTGATAGTAGAGGCAGTCCTGGACACAGTAGCAATAATTAAGACATAGTACACAGTTAATCAAGACTTGGACATAATTATACTGGGTTACATGCTGTTCAGGAGGGATGGGGGATAAAAAGGGAGGAGGGTTGCTTTGTACATCAGAGAGGGGATAAAGGTGACAGAGGTACAGTGCAGGCAGGGGAGGCTGAGGCGCTGTGGGTCACCCTTGAACCTGGCAATGGAGCAGCAATACACACAGGGGTGATCTACAGGCCTCCAGCGCAGGGGGAGGAAGTGGAACAGGAGCTTATGGATGAAATACATGAGACGGCAGCGAAAGGTAAAGTTCTGTTACTGAGGGATTTCAGTATGCCAGATGTTGATTGGTCCACCCAGACAGCTGCTTCAGCCTGAAGCAGAAGCAGCCTGGATTCTCTACAGGGGCCAGATCTCATGCAGCTTGTGCATGATCCAACCAGAGAAAATGCAATTCTCAACCTGATACTGACCAACGGGGGCAGAATCACAGATGTCTGGGTGGAGGGGAAACTAGGATCCAGCGACCACCATATAGTATGGTTAACATGGGAACAGGTATCCAGACAAGGCACATGAGGGTGAATGTTTTGGATTTCAAGAGGGCAGACTTTGCTGAAATGGGAAGATGCATCAGAATAGCCCTGGAAAAGAGGGAGGAAGGAGGGGTGGTGGAAGAGCAACTGGGGGCACATAAAAGAAGCCATTGTGGAAGTGACAAATCAATGCATCAGATTGGTATCCAAAGGGAAGAAAAAAAGGAGGCTACTATGGTTCTCGAAAGAGGTACAGTAGCAGTCAAAGTAATGGCTAAAAGGGTGGGCTTCAGGAAATATAAGGATACCCAATGGGAGGAGCACAGGGAGGTGTACTTAGAGTGTCTAAGGGAAGTGGGTAAGGCTGTTTGGAGGGCTAAGACACATGCTGAGGAAGGATTAGCACAGTCGATAAAGAAGGAGGACTAGACATTCTATAGGAACATGAGCAAAAGAAGAAAAATCAGGGGGGTATTGCAAAACTCAAAGGGGATGAAGAGCAGTGTAGGAATGGGGAACTGGAAAAAGCTGAAATACTGAACAAATACTTCTGTTCAGTATTCACTGAAGAGGGGGAAGGTCAGGGACCCCAGCTGGGCAACAGATGTGAGAGGGGGATAGGTGGACACCAGTCCATTCACATTGGATAGAGTCCTGGAGGAGCTCACAAAACTGAAGGTGGACAAAGCAATGGGACCAGATGGCATACACCCAAGGATATTAAGGGAGCTGTGAAAAGAGCTAGCAATGCCTCTGGCAGCCTTGTTCACAGAGTCACTTAACACAGGAGTGGATCCACAGGACTGGAAGAGGGCACATGTGGTCCCTCTACACAAATCTGGCAGTAGGGAGGAGGCAGGAAACTATAGGCTGGTCAGCCTCACCTCAGTAGTGGAGAAGATCATGGAGACACTGCTTAAAGAAAGAATAGTGGGACATCTGGAATCCAATGGGGCCCAGGATCCGAGGCAACATGGATTCACAGCAGGGAAGATATGTCAGACGAATCTGATAGATTTCTTTGACTGGGCGATGAAGGAAGTAAATAGGGGGGTGGGGCAGTGGATATCACCTACCTCGATTTTAGTAAGGCCTTCAACACTGTCCCACACAATCAATCAATCAATCAGGCAAATCTTTATTTTTAAGTGCTATTCCAGCAGATCACAGAGCTGTACGATAAATTATAAAACAGTAAAACCAATAAAAACAACAAATCTAAAATTGTTTAAATCTGATTCCAGTATAACAGATGGCGTAGGCTAATCAATACTTGCACCAGAAAATGCCAAGGGAAAATAAAAAAGTTTTCAGGGCCAATTTAAAGCACTCGACGGTCAGGCACTCTCTGATCCAACGAGGTAAAGAATTCCACTGGGTAGGGGCCGCAAAAGAGTGGGCCCAGAGGTCTTCAGTCAAATCCTGGGAACTTCTAGCAATCCTTTGTTGGAGGAACAGAGTGAGCAGAAGGATCAGTAGGGATGGAGAAGATCTTGCAGGTAACGCGGTCCCTGACCATGTAGGGCTTTATAGGTCAGTAACACCACCTTGAAGGGAATCCGCCAATGCACAGGCAGCCAATGCAGATTCGAAGCACAGGAGTGACATGGCTAGATCTCAATAAGCCAGTCAACCACCTGGCTGCCGCATTCTGCACTAGCTGCAATCGGCAGATATCAAGCCCCGATAGCCCCAAGTGTAGGGCATTGCAGTAATCAAGGGGTGAGGTTACAAAGGTGTGGACCACTGTTGGAAGATCACCAGGTGGGATCAGGCACTTAATCTGAGAGATGTTTCTCAGATGGTAAAAAGAGGTTTTAACAACAGCAGACACCTGAGATTTTAGTGTCAGGCCACTGTTGAACACAATACCAAGATTTCAAGCTCGATCAGAAGTGAGCAACAGGTCACCCTCGAGCCAAAGCCCAGAAGGCAGACCTGCCAACAACCCCACACCTTGGTTACCTGGATCCACCACCAGCACCTCAGTTTTGCCTTAGATTCAACCTCAGCAAAGCTTGCGATACTGTTCCACATAGAAGATTGATTAATAAGCTGGGTAGGCTCGGGGTGGGTCATAAGTTGGTCAACTGGGTGGCAAACTGGTTGACAGGCAGAAAACAGAGAGTGGTGGTAAATGGTATACAGTGAGAAGAGATGCAAGTCACAAGTGGGGTACCTCAGGGATCAGTCCTGGGGCCAGTACTCTTCAATATCTTCATCAGTGACATTGCCGACTGGAGGGTAAGGTTTGTCTGTTTGCAGATGACACCAAGATCTGCAACAGAGTAGATAAGCCAGATGGGGTGGGCAGAATGAGAAACGATCTGGATAAACTAGCAAAATGGTCAGAAGAGTGGCAACTGGGGTTTAATGCAAAGAAGTGCAAGATCATGCACATGGGGAACAGAAACCCTGAAGCCACCTATAGGTTGGGAGGGGAGTTGCTGGCATTCACAGGGGAAGAAAGAGACTTGGGCATCATCATCACTGATGACCTGAAATCAACCAAGCAGACTACTAAAGCAGTAGGTAAGGCTAGGGGGATGTTAGGGTGTACTAGTAGAAATATCACAAGTCAGAAGAGGGCGGTAATGATCCCTCTTTACAAGACACTGGTTAGGCCCCATCTGGAGTACTGTGTGCAGTACTGGAGGCTACACCTTCACAAGGACATTATCCAAATTGAGGCAGTCCAGAGAAGGGCAACCAAAATGGTGCAGGGACTGTATCAGAAAACATATGAGTACAGATTAACAGAGCTCAATATGTGTACCCTAGAGCAAAGGAGGGAGAGAGGTGATATGATCGAAACATTCAAACACCTTAAGGGCATTAACAAAGTGAAAGAGTCTAGCATGTTACAATATAAGAAAAATAGCAGGACAAGAGAACACAGCATGAGATTAGAGGGAGGCCAATTAAGGGGTAATGTGAGGAAGTTTTATTTCACAGAAAGGGTGGTGGATGCTTGGAACGGCCTACCTCAGAAAGTGGTGGATATGAATACAGTGCAGGGCTCCAAACAGGCATGGGATAGGCATAAGAGAGCAATACAGATGAGTAGGAATAGATAGGCCATTGACACAGCAAAGGCCGGTGGCACATTTATAAGGTAGAAAAAGAAATGGGCAGACTGGATGGGCCTTGCGGTCCTTATCTGCCGTCAACTTCTATGTTTCTATGTTTCAGCCAGATTGCACTCATCCAACTCTGGATCTCGGAGAGGCAACTGTTAAAAACCAAGACCGCTCCACTCTGTTCAGGCACAAAGGACATGTAGAGCTGAGTGTCATCTGCACAGCAGTGAAAATTCAGCCCAGACGCCATATAATGTCTTCCAACTGCAGCATACACACTGCACAGAACATAGGCGACATCACAGAGCCCTGTGGAACCCCACATGACAGGGTGAAAAGGGTCAAGGAGTAAATTCCTGGCACCACTCTCTGAGTCCTGCCAATGAGGAAAGATTGAAACCATCTGAGGACTGTACCAGACAGTCCACAGAGTATCCGCAGGCACTCTAACAGCACCTTATGGTCTACAGTGTCAAATACTGCAGAGAGATCAAAGAGAACCAAGATGGAATGGCTACCCTGATCCCTTGCTATCAGGAGATCATTAAGTACCCATACCGGGGGGGTCACGTGATGGCAGCCTGAGCGGTAGTCGCACTCTCCCGGAGCTCCGCTGATCGACCGCTTACTTATTTATTTTAACAGCGACCTAGCGTTAAAAATACTTTACATTTAGTCGGGCGAGGTTTCTTTCACGCTGTAGCTGCTCATCGGGCTTCGCGATGGAAAGTTTTGTACAAAAATCGCGACCGAAGCACTCTCCTCCGCAAACGCCTGAGAAGCAACAGGCCACAAAGAGAGCTAAGCAGCAAGCCGCTAGCCTGTCACAGCTCCCCATCATTGACTCCCCGCTCACAGAGGCAAAATTTCTGGAGACCATGAAACCCCTGCAAGCCTCCATCTCTATCTTGGCTGGGGATATTCAGGAGATTAAAAAAGCTGTTGATTCTCTATCAAGAAGGATTGGGGATGCAGAGGTCAACATAGCCTCTATAGAAAACAGGCAAGTTGGAACAGATTCAGAGATTGTGATGGCAAAAGGAGAATCAAGAAGTTAGAGATAAACTTGAGGGATTTGGAGGGCGCAGCAGGAAGGAACAATTTGGTTGTTATTGGCATACCTGAAAAGGAGAGGAATGCCCCAATTACATTTATGCAAAAATTCTGCTTCAAAGTTGCAGGTTCTCCTCCCGGAGGGAGACTATATAATAGAAAGAGCACATCGAGCCCTGCGCCCTCCTCCTGTACAGAGGCAACCTCCCAGACCTCTGATTCTGCGATTTCTTAATTTTCTGGACAAACAACACGTCCTGGACAAAGTTAGAGGGACAAAGGAGCTTTTATGGGAGGGCAAGCGAATCCGGATTGTACAGGATTTGCCTCATTCTGTGAGGATCAGAAGACAAGAGCTACACCTATAGTCTCCAAACTTATTGCTGCGTTGAAGCCATTTAGGTGAAATATCCTGCCATATTAATGGTATCTCATGAGGGAAATGGTTGTCCTTGAGTCACAGCAACAGGCACAACAGGAGCTACAGCGGATGCTACGGATCTGTTTAAGTGAACTCTCGTCTTACTCATCTGTTTGTGTTGGACTCTCATTCATCTGTTTGTGATGGAGATCGACTTACGATGTTCTGGACATAATCTTCTTGATCGTAGTATAGGAGTGATTTTCTTCCCCTTCACCCTTTTTTTTTTTTCTCTTTCCCTCTGGAATGACCTGCTCATACTGGATTTTCTTACAGGGATGAGGTTGGACTTCGAGTTTACAACAGGTATGGGCCATACTGACTGTAGCAAGTCAATTTATCTGGTCCACACTGAGCAGCAGAAGAAATAACATAAAAGCAAGGAAGAAGAACAAGGAGAGAGGAGGAAAACAGTGGAAGTTAAGAACGAAAGAAGACTTTGAGGGGTCCCCCCCTTTTTTTTTTTTTTTTTTAACTTAACCTACTTTAGTGATGAACATTTATTGATGAACATGGGGTTCACATATTGTAATCTGGTCTGCTGTGGGACAGTTTCCCATGGGGCGGGGTAGGGGGACTCTGGGTGGGGAGTGGGTGATAATCAGCTCTGGGCTGTTTGGATGTATATCATGTGGCAGATTAGTTTCAGGAGTGTAGTTTTTGGGAACTGGGGGTCATGCATCATGAAGGCGGGTGAAAGTTAGGAAGGTTTATTATAGGGGGAGAGGGAGGGTTGGGTGGGGAGTTAAGTGGAGGGAGGGGATGGGAAAATCAATGCTTTAGGGTACATAAATAGGTGGATTTCTCTTATTCTTGTGGGTGCTTGTATTGTTCAGACAGTGGTTCACACGTAATACCCTATACTATTTCTCAGAGGTCCTTTTTATAATCTTTATTAGCTCTATGACTTTACCATATAAATTAGTCAGCTGGAACATCAAAGGAGCCAAGGATAGGGTCAAGAGGTAGGTGGTCTTAAAACACCTCTTCCACCTGGAGGCAAGTGCGTTCCTTCAGAAACCCATTTAAAGAGCTGACCTTCACTATTTTTAAAAGAATGTGGGTAGCTCAAGTCTTTGGTGCTGGGGCTTCATCTAAGAGAGCTGGGGTGGCCATCCTAATTGCAAGAGGGGTAGCCTTTAAATTGGTACACGAATGTTGGGACCCGGAAGGGTGTTTTGTGCTTGTGCAAGCCATATTAGCATCTCAACCAGTGGTTTTGGGCTCGATCTATGGTCCCAATTGTGAATCACCTTTATTTTTCAAGGACCTTTCCCACAAAATGGTCTTAGATGCTCATAATATCACCATTCTTGGAGGAGATTGGAACTTGGTTCTTCAAAATGATTTAGATAGGTCTTACAATAGGCATAGGGGCCTTACCCCAACTCAAAGAGCTCTGAAAGACTTTATTAATAAATCAGCCTTAGTCGATATCTGGCGCTTATTCTACCCTGAAAGGAGACAGTACTCTTTTTACTCTCCAGTACATCATTCTCATTCAAGAATAGATTATATTTTAGTTAGCTCATCTGCGGTCCCCAACATGTCTCAGGCAGAGATCTCGGTAAGGGTGATTTCAGATCATGCCCTGGTCAGTGTAATGTATAGGCCCTTTCCAGAGATTCGTAGATCTACGCAATGGAGATTAAATACCCAAATTATAAAAGAGGAATGTTCCCTAAGGAGCATCAGAGACTTTATTGTACACTTTATGGTGGACAATAGAGACTCTATAATCCAAAAAGACCTGATATGGGCTGCCTTAAAATGCTCATTAAGAGGAATTAATTAAGATGGCGTCTAGGAAGAAACGGGAGCAGAGGGATAGGTTGAATTCTGTGTTATCTTCTATTCAAAGTATGGAACACAGTTTATCCCGTACCTCAACCGAGTCAGAGTGGGTCAAGTTACACCAATTGCAGGCCCAGTATTCGGAAATAGTCTTTCAACAAGCAGAACTTGCTCTCTCTCGAGCTAAGTTGCAATATTTAGATATAGGGGAAAAAGCTAGCAAACTCCTAGCATGGCGCTTAAAACAAATAGACTCAGCTCAATATATAGTGAGTGTTCGAGTAGGTCAAGGGGATCGGATTTGTACAGACCCGAGAGAAATATCAAAAATATTTGGGGAATACTTCCAGAAATTATATGCACAGGAACCCGATTCTAGACCTTCCGGTTCTGAAATTGCAGCATACTTAAATGAAGCGGACTTGCCAAAATTATCAGAGGCCGAGTCCCAAATCTTAGAAGCACCAATTGTAATCTCTGAGATACACCAGGTTATCCAACAGTTGCCTGCTGATAAATCTCAGGCCCGACGGTTTCCAGAGTAATTTTATAAAGCTTTTCTCCCAGATATCTCACCAATTTTACTAGACACTTTTATGTTCTGGTATAATTCTGGTATTTCTGACTCGGGCTTCTTGAGGCCACAATTTCCTAATTCTAAAACCGGTAAGGATCCCGCTAGTTTAGACAGCTACCGCCAATATCTCTTCTTAATACCGACATTAAAATACTTGCAAAAATTTTGGCTAATAGATTGTCTAAAGTGATGGACCGGCTTGTGTGCAGGAACAAGTGGGTTTCATGAAAGGAGATTATCCATGACCATATGAGGAAACTTATGCATCTTATTGCAGTAGCTAAAGATTCCAAAATCCAGCTGCACTTCTATCACTCGATGCGAAAAGGCCTTTGATAGAGTATCCTGGCCTTTTTATTTGCCACTCTCGGCTTTTGGTATACCCCAAATTTTTAAGTTGGATTAGAATTTTATATTCTTGTCCATAGGCGAGGTGAAATGTAATGGTTTATTGTCACGGCCTTCAAGTTGGGCGTGGTACTAGACAGGGCTGCCCTTTGTCCCCTTTATTATTTAACCTGTATTTAGAGCCACTGCTGCGTGGGCTTATGAAGAATTCTTCTATCAAAGGCATACAAATAGGGGAATCTAGTTATGTATGTTAAGCATACATGAATGACGTTTATTACATAGAAAACCCAGGGATTTTGATTCCACCTATATTAAAAGAGATTAATAGTTTCTCCAGAGTATTTTCATATAAATTGAACTGCGCTAAAACCAAAGTTTTCCTTTAAATTACCTCACGGGAGAGCAGACTTGCAGGACTTAGGTGTTGCATAGGAAACCAAATCCATTACATACTTAGGTATAAACATCAATGCAATTTCACTCAAATGCTCAGAGATAATCTAGGCACCATAGTGCAAGAGATCTCGGAAGATCTTAAGAGATGGGGCACAGTTTCCTTATCCTTATGGGGCAGGTTGAATCTTATAAAGATGATGGCTCTTCCAAGGATTCTTTATCCTTTAGACATGCTAGGAGTCTACCTGCCAAAGAACTGGTTTATTAAGCTACAGAAGATATTTAATTCTTTTTTGTGGCAAAGCAAAACAACCCGTCAATCATATTTTAAGCTTACGGCTCCCAAACTTAAAGGTGGTTTAGCCGCCCCTTCCCTCTTTATGTATTACCTGGCCCAACATGTCAGTAAATTGGCCTTTTGGAATTGGGATCAGACTAGAGCAACTTATACACCTCTGGTTGGATATTGAACAGGGTCTGTGAAGAGGGCTAAATGTTCTTTATATGCATTGCTGTTTGTCCCTTTGGCTAGTCTACCCAAGTCTCTCAAAAATAACCCTATGGGATGGTCTTTCAGGGCCTATCACCAGTTACAACGTTATTTTGGTGCCCACTGGTGGTTATGTGGCTCCCAACCAATTGTAGATGATCCACAAATTAAAATTGGTGGCTCTTCTATATCTGTAGCTTTTTGGCCTCAGATAAGCAAATTGACTGTAGCTGATTTTGGGATCAGGATAGGCCGTATGCATTTGAGGTCCTGAAAAAACTTGGGCCTCCAGTTTGGATTTTTATAAATGGCTACAGCTTAGTAAGGCTTTAACTAGGTCTTCTCTTTGGCTTTCTTGGCTGATAAGGGAAGTGTAAATGTCCATACTCTCTTAAAGACAGCGAAGCAACCACACCAGTGGCCAAGGTTTGAGACTTCTCCAAGAATGGGATCACAGGCTCCCTTCCGGAATATGTTATTATTGGGTGGAGGTCTTGAATATAAGTGCCTCCTCGAAAGTCTGGATAGCACTTTGGAGCACAGCGTATAGGTATATTAAGCAAGACAGGCTAAGATTGATACATTTCAACATTATGCATCACTTATACTTGACTCCTACCCATTTATTTAGAAGGGGTGTGCTTAGTTCACCTCTTTGTGGGAAGTGTAAAAAGGAAGATGGAACCTTATACCACTTATTATGGTTGTGCCCTGAGATTCGAAGTCTTTGGAGAACTGTGGGTACCCTGCTTGGCCCTATCCTTGGCTCACTCAGAATGGATACCCCAGATTTGTTTGCTGGGTGCTTTCCTCGACCACTCCCAAAGTTTGGAAACCACGTGTCTCTTTGGTTTCAGCTGTAACTAAGTTGTTAATCCTTAGATATTGGCGTCGGACAAGGTCCCAACATTGGTGGAGTGGCACAGGGAATGTGCTTTGGCTATACAACTTGAAAAACACATAGCAGGTATCAGGGGTAAGCAGTACTTTGTATCTTTATAGGGGTTGTTGGAGCATTTTCTGTTGACCTGGAGTTCACATCAAACTAAGAAGTTTTGGATTTTCAAGCAAGCACCTTTTATCTATTGTTAATCTGTACCTGACCTCTTATATGTCACAGTGGGGTGGGGGTGGGAGGGGTTATGGGTCTTGGGGTATTCATTGTAGATTGTTGTTATTCCCGTTGAAAGCGCAATGCCCAAAGTCTTTATGCTAGAATCAAGATTTCATGCTTTCTGTGTAACACCAATATAACTGTGTGTTTGTAATAGTGGTTGTTGAAAGAGTAATAAAAATTTCAACTACAAAAAGTACCCATACCAGGGCAGTCTCAGTGCTGTGCCTCTTCCTAAGCCCTGATTGGAGATGATCGTAGACATCATAAAATGTTAGATGGATATCTAGCTGCGTCGCAGCTGCCTTCTCAATAACCTTGCCCACAAAGGGCAGGTTAGAGACAGGTCTGTAGTTAGCTAAGCAGTGAGGGTTGAGGGAAGCTTTCTTCAGGAGAAGTATTACTACCACCTCCTTCAGGGGGTCCAGAAACTCTGCTGAATCCAACGTGCACTGGACTATCTCAGCAAGGACGGGGCCAATGACTTCAACTCACCCCACTAGGAGGTGCGTTGAGACCATGTCCAAACTACAGTAGGTTGGACGCATGCCCTGGAAGACCCAAACAATGTCCACGATCACCAACTAGCCAGAGTCAGACCAGACAGATCAAAGGCCTGCAACCTCTTGCAAGTCACCACAATACCCATTTGAGGCCGCCAAGTGGCTCTCCGACCTGATAGTGACAATCTTATCGGCGAAGAACTGAGCGAACTTGTCACACTTAGCTTGTGAAACCGCTTACCACGGCTGAAGACAGGCGGGATTACACAGCCTGAAGACAGTTCGGAAATGTTAAGAAGGTTGATTCCTCACCACAGCAATCTCTTTGGACAGAAATTCTGCCTTCTTACAAGAGATTGCCGATTGATAGTCTTTGTAAGGTTCTATGTCATTATAGTGAAACCGGAATGGTGATTGCTATTATGGCAAGTGTATATCGCTAAAAAGCAAATCGGAGATATTCAGTTACCAGTGAACCAACACCTGCCAACCTAAAATGTTTTTGTGGAGGCTACCCCCCCAGAAACTTGCCCCCCACCTCCCTTAATTAGGATTCTAACTCCAGAGGCTGCATGTCAGGGAGGAGGCACAAATTTGGACCCCCAAAAAATTAAGCCCTCCTGTACCCAGCTCCAAACTCAGTACCTGCTGTGCCAGAGCCAGCCTCCCTCACCACCACACCACACGGCTGGCTCGGCGGCAGCAGGCACAGTCCCTGTGGATAACCCTATTCCCTATCCCTCCCCTTCCCCTTGCCAATCCCTTTTTCCGGGTGCCTTCCCCTACCATCGGGGTAGAAGTAGTCGCTACCCTTGAGGGTAGCCCATCCCAATAGAGCCGAATATGGAGTTGCCATTTTTTTTATCATCTTTCTATTTCTCTCCTGCAGCCACTGACCTGCCTTATCTCCAGCAGCCACTCCATTTCACTGATGACAATGGATGCACATCTGCCTGGGCCAACTGACGTATGCAGCTGTACCCATGAGAAGAACCCTCCCCTTGGTCCCTTCGCTAGGTCGAGTAACTGCTCCACTTTCTGTGCCCATGAGCCCCACCAGGCTCAGGAAGTGTGGCCATCAAGCTGCCTTGGACAGTGCTGCTATTTTCCACTGATTTTAGCACCAGGAGTGCAGACGTGCAATGACATCTAGTACAGATGTGCTGATGTCCACTGCACTCCTCTCTTCATTGTACCATCTCTAGCAGTGCTTCTGGACATCCCCAGTGGGCACTGCAGAGCAGTGAAGACCCACATCCCTCCCTAGGATAGGAGTGCAGTCCTCTGGATGCTCAATCCTATCCTCCCCTGATGACCGCTGACAACCCGGGCTCATGTCCGAACCCCGGTCGCCGGCATGATGCAAGGTGTGGCATCCAGAGCCTCAACCCTCAGCACTATCAGGCCGGCTGGAGTCGCCGTTTTGATGGCCACCCATATTCGGTTGCTATTATCACTGGATACCTCTTTGTAATGGGCTATCAATTTGAATTTATCTACAACCAGGCCATATTTCCATCAGCACCACTCCAATCCTTTCCCCTGTGCCTCAACTCCTTCAAAGTCTCATCAAACCAACGTGACTTCGGGCAAAGAGTGAGGGGTTGAACACGGACAGGAACCAGGGAGTCAAGGGGGCCTGTCACCACACATTATAGGCAAGCACCAGTTCCCCTGACTCCTTGCTTACACTCGGCATACCTGATAGGTCCAGCACCACCATAAGACCATCTGGAGTCAATTCCCTTAAGGGGCAACACCGGACCATCTCCGTAGGGAAAGGTCTATTAGGAGGGGCCTAGAATCTGAACCTTATAGTGTGATGGTCCAACCACCCAATTGGTTCCACCACAAAGTCAGAGATCTCTATTTCCAGAAGGAAGACCAGGTCCAGAGAATGTCCGTGACTATGGATAGCAGAGGTAACTACCTGTGTCAGGCCCAACAAACTCATCAGTTGGAGGAAGTCTTGCCCAAAATGTGAGCATTCGTTGTTGACCCAAGCATTGAAATCCTCCAAAATTTATCCATCTAGGGGATTACCAGGTTGACAATGAAGTCTGTGACTTCCTGCCGGAATTCCTTCTCACCACCGGGTGGAAGGTAGATGAGAAGTATCCTGCAACCTACGCCTGCACCAATGATACATTTAAAGGATCTGGTTGTTCCCACTGGGGTGCCTACAAGGCCCAGATTCAATTTAAAACAAATAGCTACTCCCCCACCCTTATGATCCTCTCTCAGGCAGTGTATCACTGAGTACCCGGCTGGAATTACTGATTCCAATACTGGGCCAGCATTTTCATCCAGCCAGGTCTCAGTGATGCAGGCCAGGTCAGCTGAACCAACAAGAGCAACAATAACTGCTGTCTTGTTTTTAATTGACCTGGCATTACACAACACCACCCGAGTAGGATAGGTAGACCAGGTAGACCGGGCAACCTGCGCACTCAAAGTGGAGCCTTTGGGTATGGGAACCAGACAGGGAGGTCCCCCTTCCTGGATCCATTCACTCCAGGATAGCTCCTTGTCCCTACCACCCACATCCACACACTCCACTCTACAACCCCACCAGGCCCAGTTGCTCACCATTTCCTCCCCCTCCTAGCTATTACTAATGTGCGACAGCACCCATACATTTCTGCAGGTAAAGGAGGATAATCAAAATGGCGGAGGTCTCTGAGCCTGGTAAGAGAAGAGTGCCTGACTGCTGGCAGCCCCTGCCAACACAAAATGCCCTGAGCTAGCTAGCAGCAAATAATAATAAATAAATGACCACATCCAGTCAAACCACACATGCCAGCATACACACCCACACCCTTACCACATATACCACCCAATAATACTAAAGAAAAAAACATATCAATACTCTCTAATTCACATTTCTGACACAAAAAATAATTACAAAACCCCTCCCCACAAACAAATACCCAGTAATAAATGTCATAAATTATACACAACCTCACACAAAATGTACACCAACATTCAACTGTACATTAATCATAAAATCACAGAATCATTATACTGAAAAGTCCAGTCCAAAATTTCATATAATAGTATAAGTCCATAGGGATCCCACCTCCTAGGACCCATATGATCCTCTCCAGACCCTTGAAACTCCCACTTCTGAGGTAAAGAGATTAAAAATTTAAATGAAGTTAACCAAATGCACCCAGGAGCTCCCACCTCCTAGGGGTCACAGTGTCACTATTCAATTCCTTTATGGGCTTTCACCACCATATAGAATCAGAAACGCCAATTGATGCTTTCCCAGTGCTTTAAATAGTGATCTCAGTCTCAAAAAAGTCAGTTTCAAGCTCAGAACACTGCAATAAGGGGGAATATAGAGACACTCACAATGCTAGTCAGTAGCTTTTCCCAGCCAGCCAGTATTCCTGATACAAGTCTGCTGTCTTCTCAGTCATGCAATCGGGTGAGTGAAACAAGCAAAGGATTCATCAAAATTGATCCCACTTATCCAAAGACCCCAGGGGCAGATCTCCACACAGACTGGATGCTGCATATATCCAGCCTTGCTGTTAACCAACGCCTGAGGAAACCGACCCAGACACCAAACATCTCCCCAGACCCCCTGCTGATACAGCTGCCCACCAGCCACTGCCCAGTGAAATGGAAGCGCTGCAGGTGCAGCCACTCATCAGCAACGGCACCACAGCACACCACCAGGCTGAGGTCGGGAACCAGGAAAAAGCTCCTCCTGGCACTCCACCACCATTTACAGCAAGTCCACCTCAATGTAAATCTCCTTGCAAACACAGCAAGACCACCTCACTGTTCTTCTCCTTACAGCTCCTCCAGGTGCTGGCCCCCAGTTCCGGTCTCCACAACCTTCACTTCACTCTTTTTCCAAACTCCTTGCACTGCTCCCCTTATCTGCTAAGACCGAGCCAGCACAGACAGTTCTTCCAACACAGGTAATTATTCTGGCATAGATTATCCTCCTAATTCTAACTGCAGGCTGTGCACTTAAACAGTAGTAAGATTAATTATAACAGACGTTGATAATTAAGAGATGCATGTATTGCTGAATGCTTCACTGTCTCTATTTTGATACCGGACCACAACTGAAATCCAAATAAAAATGAATTAAACAGACTAAACACACTTAAACAAAAGAATAAGTAAACAGCAAAAATTAAAAAATAACAATCTAAAAATACAAGTAAAATACAATCTTAATTACTGCTCACTCACTACACTCGTTATGGTCAGCTCAGCATAGCCACCATCTTTGTTGAGGGCCAAGAGGCTGGTAAACAAGATGGGTGGTCTGGGTATGGGGCTCAAGGTGGTAAACTAGGTTAAGAACTGGCTAACAGACAGGAGGCAGAGGGTGGTGATTAATGGGATTCAGTCTGTGGGGGGGGTGACAAGAGGGGTACCTCATGGATCACTCCTGTGGCCAGTTCTGTTCAATATCTTCATTAGTGATATTGCAGAAGGACTGGAGGGAAAGGACTGACTGTTTGCAGATGACACTAAGATCTGCAACAGGGTGGATACTTCTGATGAGGTGGAGAAAATGAGGAGGGACCTGGAGAAGCTGGTACAATGGTCTGAGGTTTAATGCTAAGAAGTGCAAAATTATGCACCTTGGACATAGGAACCCTGGGGTGAGCTACAGGATGGGGGAGTTGCTCACTATCTCCAAGGAAAAAAGGGACATGGGGTTATTGTTTATGATGACTTGAAAGTGTCAAAGCAGTATGCCAAGGCTGCAGGGAGGGCCAGCGGCATGCTGGGATGCATAGGCAGGGGTATCACTAGCAGAAGGCGGGAGGTAGTGATGCCTTTGTGTAAAACACCAGTCAGGCCTCACCTTGAGTACTGTGTGCAGTTATGGAGACCACACCTTTGGAAGGATATTGACAGTCCAGAGAAGGCAATTAAGATGATACAGGGCTTGCACCACAAAACTTGAGGAGAGATTGAAGGACCTCAGTATGTACTCACTGGAGGAGAGGAGGGAGAGAGGGGACATGATAGAAACATTCAAGTACCTAAAGTGCGTAAACAAGGTGAAGGGAGGGTACACCTTCCAATACAGGAGGAGTACAAGAATGAGGGGTCATTATATGAAATTGGAAGGTGGCATGTTGAGAGGGAACGTGAGGAAGTTCTTCACGGAGATTGTGGTGGGCACATTGTCTTTTTTTTTTGCCACAGGAGGTGGTGGGAGCAAGCACAGTGGAGGAATTTAAATATGCCTGGGACAGGCACAGGGGAATCTTGGAGGTAGGGCTGAGGGAGAGGAAGCCACTGACCACATAGGGTCAAGGAGAGAGAGCTAATAGTCAGACTAGATGGGCCTTGCAGTCCTTATCTTCTGACAATTTCTCTATTTCTATTTTTCCATGGCCGCTTAGCAATGCATGTCACAAATCTTAAGTTTTAACCTAAATGGCAATTCTCAAATAACCATTCCCAAAACAACACAACATAAGTTGCTAAACAGACCATAATTTGATTTCCCATGCTACCAAATTGCATCCCAACTTCCTGCCTGGTCCCATGCTGCCACTGTGTACATGTAATATAACTTCCAGCCTGTATATGTAGCATAACTGACAGCCTGTATATGTAGTATAACTATAACATATTCTCACAGCCCTACCACGTTCAATAATATTTAAAAATCATTATGAAGAGTAGAGTGCCTGACCAGGCATGTTCTAGCAGTGAGACTGTGTCTGACAACCACTCCTCTTTGAGCAAGTGTTGTGATACAAGGCAGTCTGTTAACTTACAGGATAGGCAGACTTCCGTACTCGTAAAAAGAAATGGCCCAACGACCATTAAACCTTGTCCTTGCATGGAAGGAAAAAAGAAGTGACAACATGGGTCCAGGTCAAGTTCTTGTTAGTATTTCAAGAATTAAATCATCTTTGTAGAGCCCCACTTTTAGGTCTTGGCGCCAAAGGCACAAGGATCCCAAGGGAGTTAGAACTTTTGGGACTGTCCACATCATGCGCATCACACCAAGTATTGTGCTTCTTGCTCACACAAACTTGTGTTATTTGCTTACCGTCTGCATCAAGTAATTGGTGTCATTTCTATGCAATCTGCATTGTTTTTCTGCAAGCTGCATTCATTTGCAATGCAGTCAGCATTGTTTTTCAAAGCAAGGAATGTCATGCATGTGATGTCTTTACGTCTTGCATTTAGAAATTCCTTCTTGCAAACTTCATAATTTTGCAAGCAATCTCATGC
This sequence comes from Neoceratodus forsteri, assembly GCA_016271365.2. Taxonomy (NCBI): domain Eukaryota; kingdom Metazoa; phylum Chordata; order Ceratodontiformes; family Ceratodontidae; genus Neoceratodus; species Neoceratodus forsteri. Next base: position 573,148,837 of record CM057449.1, on the reverse strand, counting down.
TAGTGTGACACACGTTTTTCATGTAGTTTTGTGTTCATGGGAAGACTAGGTGGGCCAAGTGGTCCTTATCTGCCGTCAAATTCAATGTTTCTATTTTAGTTATAACATCTGACCTCCATTCTCCAGACACCGAGTCCCTGAAGCCAATATCACTCTGCAGTATTAACACTACCAACAGTCAGACAACAACACGGTATTATACAGTATGCACTCAGTGACAGGTCAGTTGACAGCCGATGGTGGTGATAAGATGAGGGCTGTGCCGGTTGCCAGATCAGGGTTTAGGATTGGGGGGTGGGCACTACCTGCCAGTGTGTGGGGGATGGTGTGCACTAAATCACCAGGTATGGGTGTTATTTATTAAGTAGATTAATGGGCAACATCAGAGATTGGGGAGAGGGGGCGACTAGACCACTGGGGAAGGGAGATTTATTATACATATTTATAATGGGTGACATTGGGAATTGGGTAGGGGGGCCACTAGATCACTAGGGAAGGGGGATTTAATATATATTAAAGTACATATATATAATATAAATGTATTATATATATTATATATTTATAATGGGTGACATTGGGGATCGGAGAGAAATGTAGAAACATAGAAACATAGAATCTGATGGAAGATAAGGACCACTTGGCCCACCTAGTCTGACCATTTCCCTACCTGATGGATAAGCTGCAGATTCTACTTAATCAACAGCTTACTTCCTCCTACCCCCCCAACTAGAATTGCCTTATGTCTGTCCCATGCATTCTTGAATTCTCCCACTGTTCCCAACTCCACAACCTCCTCAGGAAGGCTGTTCCATGCATCCACAACCCTATCTGTGAAAAAATACTTTCTAATATTACCTTTGAGCCATCCCCCCTCTGTCTTCAAATTGTGTCCCCTTGTTCTTGCACATCTCTTTTTCTGAAAGATGCTACCCTCTTGGACTTTGTTAATTCTCTTGCGATACTTGAAAGTTTCTGTCACGTCCCCCTCCCCCTCCTTTCTTCAAGGGTATACATATGAAGCTGCTTTAATAGCTCCTCATATGTCTTCTGGTGCAGACCCTGCACCATTTTGGTTGCCCTCCTCTGAACAGCCTCCACTCTGTCTATGTCTTTGTGGAGATGGGGTCTCCAGAATTGTACGCAGTACTCAAGATGGGGCCTCACCAACTGTCTGTACAGAGGGATAACAACTTCCTGTTTTCTACTATTGATGCCTCTCCCTATGCATCCCAGTATCTCCCCAACCCTCCTTACTGCCTTCTCACATTGCTTGCCCACCTTTAGGTCACCTGATATAATTACTCCTAGGTCTCTTTCGATTTTTGTTGTTGTCATTATCTCACCCCCCATTGTGTACTCTTCCCCTGGGTTTTTGTTTCCAAGGTGCATTACCCTGTTGCAGATCTTTGTGTCGTCTGCAAAGAAACATACTTTTGCTTCCAGGTGCACTCCAATGTCACTTGTAAAGACATTAAAGAGGACCGGTCCCAGTACCGAACCCTGTGGTACTCCACTAGTTACCCTCCTTTCTTCACTGTGGACTCCGTTTACTATTACCCTTTGCGTCCTGTTGTCCAGCCAGTTTTTTATCCAGTCTATCACCTTGGGACCCACTCCAAGCTTGGCTAACTTGCATATTAATCTTTCGTGTGAGACTGTGTCAAATGCCTTGCTAAAATCTAGGTAGGCCATGTCCACAGCCCCTCCCTGGTCTACTACTTTGGTCACCCAGTCAAAGAAATCTAATAGGTTCATCTGACATGACCTTCCTGCTGTGAAACCATGCTGCCTTGGGTCCTGTGCACCACTGGCCTCTAGATACTTAACAATTCTTTCCTTCAGAGTTGATTCCATCATTTTTCCTACCACTGAGGTCAAACTAACTGGTCTGTAGTTTACTGCCTCTGCCCTGCTTCCACTTTTGTGAAGTTGAATCACATCCGCCCTCCTCCAGTCCTCAGGTACCACCCCATCCTCCCATGATTTGTTAAAAGAAGTAGTCAGTGGTATTACTACTGTAGTTCTACCCTTAGTTCTTTTAGAATTCTGGGGTGAATCCCATCACACCCCATTGCTTTGTCCACCCTTAGTTTCAAGAGTTCTTTCAAAACCCTTTCTTCTGTGAATGGACTGGTATCAACCCCCCTATCCAGAGTGTTTCTCTTGTTTGGTTTAGGTACCTCCCCCTCCTCTTCCTTTGTGAATACTGACCAGAAATATTTGTTTAGTATCCCTGCTTTTGCACAGTCACCTTCTGCCCCACATTCCCTCCCCTTTATCAAGTCTCTGTATCCCTCTCTTGGTCTTTCTTCACTCCTTAATGTACCTATAAAAGGTTTTATCTCTCTTCTTAACAGAGTTGGGAATCTTTTTCTCAGTTTGTGCCTTTGCTATTCTGACTGCCTTCCCCGCCTCCTTCTGCTTTAACTGATAAAGTTCTCTGTCCTGCTCCTTCCATGTTTCCTTATATTTCCTGAATGCGATCATGCGATCCTTTTCTCCTTAACCTTCCTTTCCATCTCCTGAGAACAGGAATTCAAAAAACAGGTGGCACTCGGGTCTCTCCTTAAAAATATGGCAAGCAACCAAGCCAGTAGCAAAATAGTGTTTTTTAATATGCAAGGAGTACCAAACAACAATGGACTCCCTCACCCAGTGCTTCGACTTAAACCAAGTCTTCCTCAGGGGTGTGTTTACAATACAAAAACGTCATTCTTTAAATACACGTATCTACTACATAATACATGAGATACTAGTGATGCATTCAAATATCAACCTACATAAGGAGAAAGTTATATGTCTTTAAACAATATACATAATACTAAACAATGTATAAACAAATAACGGCTAAAAAGTTATTCTTAATACCAGAATTGCACATCACTTATAAACATGACAAATTTAAAATACACAGTGTATTTGTTAGTTGAAGGCTGCCACAGGCGCTCTCCACAGTCAAAAACTTTTGCATGTAAGTGAAGAAAACATCCCAGTTATATTCGTAACTGCAGGGCTAATATTACTTCTTGTGCATTTCAGGTAAAAAATTATCTGAAAGGAGGAGGGAAAGAAAAGGAAGAAATTTCTAATGTCTCCAAATTTTTACATTACTGGCTTACATATAGTGGAACTATAAAGCTTCAATCCAAATTTTACATTACTGGCTTACATATAAATCTCCTGAGAACCATAGTGTTTTTTTCCTTCATTTTGTTTTGTTGATTTGTTTCACACAAAAGCTTGTTGCCTCTGTGATGGCTGTTTTGATTATTCTCCATTGTTCCTCCACCCCTCCTTCTTGCCCATTTGCTAGTGCTTTTCTGAGGCACTGTCTCATTTTCCCAAAGTCAGCCCTCCTAAAGTCCAATACTCTTGTTTTTGTATGACTTGACTCTATGGCTGTGCTTATTGTGAACCACACTGTTTGGTGGTCACTTGTTCCCAGATGGCTACCCACCCTGAGATCCTTTCTCAGTCCCCATTTGAGAGTACCAGGTCTAAGATTGCTACCTCCCAAGTGGGTTCCAACACTAGTTGTCTGAGGCATGCCCCCTGTAGGGCATCAAGAATGACCCTACTTTTGGATGTGCCTGCAGCAAAGGTGCTCCAGTTAACATCTGGCATATTCAGGTCCCCCATCAACAATATCTCCCCTTTTTCTGCTATTTAAAGGATGCCTTCTATCATTTCCTTGTCCATTCCCTCCCCCTGAGATGGGGGTCTATACACAACCCCCATGCAGATTGGGGTGCCATTTCCTGTCTCCAGGGTGACCCATAGTGAGGGGGGCCACTACACCACTAGGGAAGGGGGATTTATTATATATATATATATATATTTTTTTTTTAATTCAATATGCTTTATTCATAACACCACAATACAGTAATATTAGGAGTGACAGGTGAGCCTCTTATTACAGAACTAAAAGTTAACATTTAACAATGAGGCTTTATCATCCACAGTGTCAAGCACTAGTAAACATGTTTACCACATTTCAAAACCCATACCCAAAACCCCGCCCAATAGAACCAAGTATAGAGATCCAGATAAGTAATAATAAAAGGAAAGTAGGAAACACAGTAAATACAAGAACCATTACTATTAATCCAGATTATGAGTTTCTTAAGGCTTTCATGTTGCTAGTATGGCATCCAGGGTACCCCCATTTAGTAAGATAAGATTGCAGCCTATCATTCATCTTGGTTATGTGCCTCTCAAGTTGTAAGGCCAACAGGATTTCTCTATGCCACTCAAGGACGGAGGGGATAGAGTCATCTATCCAGTGTCTCATGATTATCAGCTTGGCCACAGCTGATATGACAGCCATGTAAGCTTTCCACTGTCTAATCATCTCTGAAGGGGAAATAATTAAGTAAACACATTTCGGGCAAAAAAAAGGGTCTAATCCTAAGTGGGACTCTAATGAGCTTTGTATAGCTTTCCAGAATATCTGGACCTTTGGACAATCCCATATCATGTGATATAGATCTCCATGATCATCTTTACACCGATGACATTGTGAGGAGGAAAGCTTCCCAATCCTATTAATTTAACTGGAGTAAAGTAAAGATTGTGCATGATGTTATATTGCAGCAACCTGAGTCTATCCTGTTTTATAAACTTATATGTGTTACACCAAATTTGTTGACAGAAAATCAGATCATCTTTAAGAGACAATGTATGAACCCAATAGAAACAGGTTCCCTGAGGCAACCATGGGTCCAAGACTTGCAATTCTTGATATACCCTAGAAACAGAATGAGGTTGGTCAGCTGTCTGCAAAAGAGAGGATAATTCTATCTTAGTAGATTCTGCATCCACTGGTTTTTGCATAAAGGCAATCACAGCTGGTCTAATTTGCCAGTATTTGAAGGCGTTCCCACTTGCAGAGGGAATATTATGATAAAATTATGAAAAAGATAAGCCCCTTCCGTGGGGGGGTATGTCTTCTCATCTAAGCCCTACCAAGGGGGCCCAGAATGTGGAAGGGATAGGAGCATTTTGGATTTGCAGATGTGGATTATACAACAAAGGCTGCTTCAAAGATGTATGCCAGTCTATTTTCAGAGAAGTCTGAACTTGGTGTAAAGCTTTGAGAGACCAGCCAATAGGATTATTTCTCAGTTCCTTGGGAATTAATTTTGGAGAAGAGTAAACAAGAGCAGGAAGGGCGCAGGAACACTTAGCCACTGGGACTTCCTCAATTGCTATCCAGATGGGCAAGTATGAATCAGAGTCTGCTGTATTTAATGAACGGACCCAATATGCCAATTTACCAATGTGAGCTGCTGCATAGTATTTAAAGAAGGAAGGGAAGGAAAGACCACCATGTATTTTTGAGATTGTAAGTTTAGAGTAAGCTCTTCTGACTCCCTTCTCTTTCCATACAAATTGATTTAATACTTATTGCAAATTGGAGAACCATGATTTAGGCAGATAAAACCCTAGCATATTTAGGTATAAAGAATCTGAGGTAGTACGTTCATTTTAACCATGTGAATTCTGCCTCAAAGAGATATAGGTAACATCCCCCATCTCTCCAGGTCAACTTTTATAGTATTTAGTAATTTGGTAAGGTTCTCCTTCACCATTATTGCCATTTCTCTTGAGACTTTAATACCCAAATATGTCAGGGAATTAGGTTCCCAGTTCAGGCCATGATCCCCTATTTCGCTCAACAAGCATCTCCCATTTAAAGGGAAAAGTCTGGTTTTAGAGAGATTGAGTTTATAGTAGGATACCTTTGAGAAATGCTCAATTTCTTGCAGTAATATTTGTATACTAGCCACGGGATTCTCAACATGTAACAATAAATCATCAGCATAAGCTGAAATAAGATGTTGTTTGTTACCAACTGAGATACCCTGGATATTGTGGGAAGATAATAATCTTCGAATCAATGGCTCCAGATAGAGATTAAAAAGAAGGGGGAGAGAGGACAGCCCTGTCTGGTACCATGAGATAGAGTGAATGATTAAGAGAGGACCCCATTACACCAAACTTGGGCTGTCAGAAATGTATTTAGTAATTTAACCCAATTTGTGAACCCTGGTGAAAAACCAAAACGTGACAGAGTAACAAAAAGAAAATCCCAAGAAATCTCATCAAATGCTATCTCTGCATCCAATGCAAGGAGAGCAGCTGGAGTATCCGAGTTTTTGGTATGGGCTATTAAATGAAGTAATCTACGCATATGATCATTAGAGGATCTACCCGCCATAAAATAAACTTGTTCGTCACAAATGAGCTTACCCATCAGGGGCCCTAAGCGATTCGCTAATATTTTGGCTAATATTTTGATATCTGGGTTTAACAGTGATATGGGACAATAATTTTCAGGATACAAAGGATCATGGCCTGACTTGGGAATTAGGGTGATGAGTGCCTTGAGTATGTTATTTTTGGAAAAGCCATACGCATACCAGGAGTTAAAAACCTTTGTCAAAAAATATTTATTTATTTATTGTAAATCAGTTTACAACCTTTGAGCCAGAGGCTTGTTTCCAAAGGTACTTCGTCACATTGAGGACAAACATTACAATTTCAGGTTACAGAATACAAGTAGCTGAAATTAGCGTTACACATATTGATTTCATACATTTACAATTTTGTGGTAATTACATTGATACAGCTGGCACTGGCTGATTATAGCAGAGGTATGGTGCACAGGGGGAGAGGGTGGGGGGACGAGGTGGAGTGCTGCCCAGCGGGCGTTGTCAAGTGAGGAGAGATCAAGGCCATATTTAGAGACAGGAGCAGCTGCGAGTGTTAAAGAGTTGACTCTGAAGGGTGGTTTTAAAGTTGGAGATTGTGGGGGCTTTGGAGGTGGGAGCAGGGATAGAGAGTTAAACCAGGATGGGGCTCTGTAGCAGAAAGACCTCTGACCATGGGTGGTCCTGAATCTAGTGACCAGTACAGTGGTCCTGTTGGAGGTATGGGTTGCGATAGTGGGTAGGGTATGGTGGATGGAGGCAGTCACCCCAGGAGGGGAGAGCCCGAGTAGGGTTTTTTTTGTGAGGAGGCAGGTTTGATAGCATAACCGTTCATCCAGGTTAAGTAGTTTAGCCCCAACATAGAGTTGACATGTATGTGTGAGCCTAGGGGCAGCAGTGATCAGTCTGCAGGCCTTATTTAGGGTGAGGTGAATTTTGTTGAGGGCAGTCATGTCAGCAGCACCATAGACTGGCAGGCCATAGTCTACAAGGGTCAGTACTGAAGACATGACAGCAAGTCAGAGAGCATCGGGGGGAGGCAGTTTTTATAGCGGTGGAGGATGCCAAGCCGTGTATTAGTGGTGGATGCAAGGGCATTGATGTGGGTGTGGAATGTGAGGGCTGAGTCAAAAGTAACCCCAAGGTATTTGTAGGAGCAGACTTGTTCAAGCGGTTGTTTGGTACTAGGAAGGATAGTGAGTGGGTGGTTGCAGGCTCTGTTTTGGGAGTGGGAAAAGAGCATAGTTTTGTTTTTTTTAAGATTAATGATGAGTCTGTGCTCCTTAAACCAGGCTTCGGCATCATTGTAGGATTGTTGTAGGGAGTCCTGGAGGGAGATGGGATTGCGGTGGGTGGCAAAAATGACAGCATCATCTGTATACATAAGAATTTTGCCAGAGCATGAACTGGGCAGGGTGTTTAGATAGAGTGAGAAGAGAAAGGGACCCAGGATGGAGCCCTGGGGTACCCCTGAGCAGATGAGACAGTTTTCAGAGAGCGTTCCATTGATTTTTACACACTGTGAGCGAGCGGATAGCTAGCTCGTGCACCATAAGAGGGGGCCAGCAGATAAACCAGTGTGGCAGAAGGCATCCAGCAGAAGAGGGTGGGAGACAGTGTCAAAAACCTTTGAGAGGTCAACGAACACTGCACCAGCTAGGGAACTGGCATCCAGGTAGGAGTGTAGGAAATTGGAGAACTCAATTAGTGCAGTGCTGGTACTGTGACCAGCCCAGAAACCGTGCTGCTCTGGGCATAGGATGTTGTGAGATGTTTGTCAGATATTCAGTGATCTGAATGCCCACCACTTTTTTCTAGGGCTTTGGGGGGGATGGAGATTGGTCGGTAATTGCTGGCTAGGGACCTGTCACCCCCCCTTTACGAATGGGTGTGACTATGGCTGTTTTCCATGCAGTGGGAAATTGCCCTAGGCAGAGGGATCGGTTTAGTAGGCTGGTGAGTAGGGTAAGGACTTCATCCAGCACCCACCTGAGAATACTGGGGTCCAGGGAGTCGCTGCTGGGATTATTGCCTTTTAATGCTTTAATTAGGAAGGGTCTGGCTTCCTGGGCAGATAGCTTGCGTAGGTGGAAGCTGGGGCGTCGAAGGACAGGGGGAGGTAGGCTGGAGGGAGGGTCAAAGAAATTACTGGGGAGAACAGAGCTAAGGTCAGTAAAGGAGGTGTTAAGGCAGTTGGCTATGTAGGCAGGGTCGGTGGAGGTAGTGCCATCAGTAGTGAGCTGGGATGGGGAGGGGAGCGTGATTTCCCATTTAGCTGTTTTATATTGTCCCAGAAAGTCCGGGCAGACCCCCAGGAGGAGGTGAGGGTGGCCTGGTAATGGTCGGTCTTGGTTTTATGGACTGCCCATGAGCACCTATTCCAAGCAGCATTGTAGGCTTGTCTATCAGCCATCCAGCCTGTTTCTGTGGCAAGGTGCCAGAGGTTATCCCTATTTCTAAGCATTTGTAGTAAGGCAGGGGTAACTCAGGGTGCATTGTGTTTTTTGGATCGAATTTTGGCGAGGGGTGCAAAAAGGGGTGCAAAGAGGTCACAGGCCTCGGTAAAGGTTTGTGAGTTTCCTAGAGAAAGTTTTATATAGATTGGCTGAAAGGCCATCTGGCCCTGGAGATTCATCAGGGGAGAGCTGTGTGATTGCTTGCTTGACTTCCCATTCCTGAATGGAATGATCTAGAAGAGAGAAGTCACTTGGTAATAGCTTGGGGAGGGTGACCAAATCTAAATACCTCTTAATGTCCTCCGGTATTGATTGTTCTATCATTGGAATTGCATACAGGGCTTGGAAGTATTGCCGAAAGCCAGAGGCAGTTTCCCTTGAATCATTGGTTATAGGGCTCTCCTGTGTTGGTCATAGTGGGGATATAAATCTTGTGGTTTCCATTTGTTTGATCCAGATAGCAAGTAGCTTACCTGCTCTTTCTCCAGATTTCAGGTACTTGAGTTTGGTTCTCTTGAGAGAGAGCTCAGCCTTTTGGGATATAAGAGCTGAGAACTGAGCTGGCAGTTTGTGTAACTGAACCCAATCCTCCTCCACTGTACGACAGCTAATATTGCTTTCGATGGCCTTAATGGAGTCTAAGAGATCCTGGGCTTGAGCTTTAAACTTTTTAAGTCGGGTGGTTGCTAACTGAATACATTCACCTCTTAAGTTACATTTTAAAACTGCCCAAACGGTATCTATTTTGGTGACCGAGCCAATATTAGTACTTAAAAAGTGGAAAATAAATTTTTTAAGGTGGTCACAAGTGCTTGGGTCTTGAAGGAGTTGGTTGTTGAAGCACCAGAGAAAATCTCTCCTTGTCCCAGATCCTAGTAAATAAGTGAGGGAGACCGGAGAATGATCTGATATTACTCGAGTATGAATACATGCATCAATAATATCTGGAAGGGTATGTGAACTGATTATAAAATAATCAATCCTTGAACATGTTCGGTGTGGGGCAGAGAAGAAGGTAAGTTGTCAGGAATCTGCGTTTAAGACCCTCCACATGTCTATCAGACCTGCTCCCTCCATAAGTTCCTTGAGCATCCTTTGAGCTGGTGACAAATCAGTTCTCTTGTTGTCAGATCTGTCTAACTGCAATTGGGGTGTGATGTTCCAGTCCCTTCCTAGAAAAATTGTTCTGGGTGGATTATTAACTACTAAAGTAAGAGGATGTGTAAAAAATTTGGGGAATCTTGATTCGGACCATATACAGATCCCAGCAATACTTGCTGTGAGGCTAGGAGCCCTTTGAGTAATATGTAACATCCATAAATATCCCATATTTCTTGTTCTAGTTTAAATTGGGTATTTTTATTAATTAAGATGGCCACTCCTCCTTTATTGGTGGATATCCTGCCCCAAATGCCAGCCCAACCCATTGTTTACAAAGTAAGGAAGTGTCTTCTCTTCCAAGGTGAGTCTCTTGCAAACACACTATATCAGCTTTCAATGAAAGTAAATATTTCCAAACCACCTGTCTTTTACATCTGTCTTGGGTTCCTGTGATATTCCAGCTAATGATATTAAACATACCAGACATTAGCTAAAGAATATGACAAAACTGAACAATCTAGTAGGAATCAGGAATATAAATCATTTCCTACCTCTGACACTTGGTTCCACCCACAATAATATAACAAGAAAAACTTTTAACTCCCCCATGCCCCAATTCACCCCCCAAACCTCATTTAAATGTTTTAATATAGTAATCAAACACCCTACTTTCTGCCCCCAGTTCTTTAAACTGCACTAACATATTACTCCTGTCAGGTGATGTCTCTGCACAGCCAAGCAATAAGCCCTGCCGCCCCACTCTTGGTAATGAAACATTTTATAAAAATTTGTGCCATTTTAATAAAACCAAAAGTGGGGAGCCATGTGATGCAAGTACCTGCATAACACCCTGACCGCTCGGCTCTCGCCTCTCGTCTCTGTTTTTCAGTAAAATATTAGTTTGAAAGGTTGTGCAGCAGTTAAAATCGATTCAAGTTCCCTGCCTAAAGTGCTGGAGGGTGAAGAGATCCCGTTTTGGTAGCAGATGGAGAAAGAAATGCGCAGAAATCACTGGAAACACACCCCACCTGTTTCTCCTGCGAAGACCCCGAAGAAAGCCAGGGCCTCTCCAAGTGCTGGGGATCTGGAAACCAAAATGGAAGCTACGGACAATGAGCCATTAATGCTGGCGAGATTTCTTGCAGAGTTTAAACCTTTCCGCACAGAACTTCATTCGGTTACTGAAGAATTAAAATCGGTAACCCAGGCATTGGAGGATCTATCCAGACGTACGAGGGATAATGAAGCCAGAATTGCATCTGTTGAAGCCCGTTCAGCTAAACAGGAACCAGAGCTGGTGGCCATCCATCAGAAATTGTCCAGAGTGGAAACAAAAATTGAAGATTTAGAAGGGAGGAGTAGACGCAATAATATAATTATAATAGGTCTACCAGAGAAAGAGGAGGTGGCTGACCCTATAGCATTTGTGCAGAAGTTCTTGCTAAAAGTTGCTGGCCCGTCACCATATGGCTCCAAATACACGATAGAACGAGCCCATCGGCTTCTGAGAGCAATGCCCCTGCTGGGCGCCCCCCCCCCACGCACCTTAATCCTCCACTTTCTGAATTATCTGGAGAAACAGCACGTCCTCCTCAAAATTAAAGAGCTGAAAGAAGTTTCCTGGGAGAATGCCATTCTGAGGATAACCCAAGATTTGCCTTTAACGGTGTGGCAAAAGCGTGCAGAATATCACTCTATAGTGGTAAAGTTGATTGCCTCCTCTACCCGATTCCGCATGGGCTACCCAGCGAGGTCGCATGTCTTACTGTCTGGCTCATGGGTAACATACAAAGACCCGCATGCTGCAAAGGAAGGCTTAAGGGTTGCTCTCCCCGACCTGTTTAAATGAGAGGAAATCGCCTTACTTGGAGGTCGAAGACTAACTTCTGGAAGTCGCGTGGCATTAAGCTTCTGAGAAAATGTATCTCCTGGCTAATTGGTGAAGGAGTAGTTTTTTCTGCTGGTCTGTTCGCTTCGGTATGGGGTTTGGGGCTATGACTGAAGTCTGATGTGGTAAGGCTGTTTTCATGCGTCCTGCTCGAGATGGAACTGGGTGGAGATGCAACACAGTGCACTGAAGAACAGCTTTAACAAGTCCCGGAGTTTTAATAAGTGGGAATGGGCTGTATATAACTGTTTTGTTAATGAGCCGTCATTCACACCCTTCTCGGGTCTGGTGGGATGTAGCTGTAAAGACTAATAGGTATATTCGTCCACTAGAGAGTGCCAGTTCATTGTTTTTGGACTGAAACTGTGTCAGTTGTTTTTCATTATTGTAGATTGGACTTCTGTGAGCCGGTTTCACCGATGCTTGTAAGTTATATATATATTTTTTTTTTACCAAAACTTTTACCAAGGAGGACAGCTATTTTTCATGCAGGATGGTGTAGGGGCATCGGGTAAGATCTGGAAAGGATTCCTTTCTCTCCTGTTTTTTTTTTTTTTTTTTTTGTAATTTTGTTTTTTCTTTAGTCCTCAAGAGTCAGAGAGCGGAACCCTGTACTGTAATGGGGGTCTCTATAATTTCTTTCATCGGGGATTAGTTGGACTGGGCAATTATGGGACAAGTCTTGAGCAAGGTTCACAGGGGGAAGAATTGACAGAGGGAATTATAGTTCAGCTGTCCAATCTGTAAATATGCACCATGATATGAGTGGAAGGGAGCGTCAGCTGTTTCCTGCTCCCTGGGTTCTTTTTTGTTCTTCCTTGGTGGGAGGGTACTGATATGCTATGGCTCAGTTGAAGGTGGGCTTAACTGAGCTTTGTTTTTTTTTTTTTTAGGACTACTTGCCCTCGCCAAGAATCTCCCTACAGGGTAGCTAGGGGGTAGTTTTTTTTTTATTTGTCTCTGTCTTTGAATAGGAGGCTCAGCTGGATCTGAATAACTAATGGGGTTGCAGTAAGTGCAGGGATGGAGGGGGCTGGGCTGAGATCAGGAGGGTAAGTGCATTTGTCATCATGGACCAGAACGTTTTCAGTCGGGAGAGCGAACACTATTAGCAGTGTGTTTGGGAGGGGGTTGGGGTTAAGTATTTTTGGGGATTTATAAGGAGACAGCGGGGGGATGGATTTGTACTGGGGAGAAAGGGGGGGGAAGGGATAAGCAGGCAGAAGAGTATGGGAATCCGTCAGGTATGGGAATTTTTTATGGAAGTTGAAAATCAGGTTTTGTTTATATTTAGTAAGGTATTACATATATATAATATCCAGATTCTAAATGGGTACTTCATGTGACTTCATTATGTGGAATGTTAATGGGGCCAGAAACAACACAAAAAGATACAAGTTGTTGAAACACCTACAAAAGCAAAAAGGGAAAATTATTTGTTTACAGGAAACGCACTTGCTTGAATCAGAAACCGCTTTGTTTAGGTGACAGAGTATAGGGCAAGTGTATCTGTCTGGAGATAGTACAGCTAGCAATGGAGTAGCTATTCTGATCACTAGGCAAACCCCATTTACCTGCGAGGAAATTATTAAAGATTCCTTGGGACGGTTTCTGTTCATTTTGGGTAAGTTATATAGATCAAAGGTGATAACTGGCAGTATCTACCGCCCAAACATGGATACGCCAAGTTTTTTTGTAGATCTTTCGAAGATCTTGTCCCCATTTGTCCATATTCCGATGTTTTTAGAGGGAGACTGGAACTTACCATTTGACTCGGAGCTGGACAAAGACGATAAGAGAAGAAGTGGGCTAACGCCTGCTCAAAGAGCCTTAAGGGAATTGGTGCTCAGTGTTAGATTATGTGATCCATGGAGGGTTCTTTATCCCTCGAATAGGGAATACACATTCACGTTGGCTGTGCATGGTTCCAGATCTAGGATTGATTATTTTCTGATTAGTCAATCAGCCCTCCCGGGTCTCTCACAATGTACAATACTACCTGGGATAATCTCAGATCATTCGATGGTCCACTGTTCAATAAATCTATCCCCTAATCTTCCTAGACAAATGATCTGGAAACTGAACAATCAGTTATTACACTCCCCAGTAATCAAAAACAGCATCATTCATATTATAGAGCAATACAAGGGAATAAATTTAGACTCTACAGGTAAAGGGGATATGGAAGGGAGTGTGCTTAAATGTGTTCTAAGGGGTGAATTTATCAGATTAGCGGCAGAAAGGAAGAAAAAAAGGGAGAACAAGGCTATGAACTTACTTAGGCAAATCAGGGAAATAGAGTGTACCCTCTCCAGGTCCACCCCCGTTGTTATTAGAGAGAGGCTAATAGGATTAAGAAACCAATACAGTGACCTCTTGAGGGAGAAAGCTGAGTACGCTCTGCTAAAGACAAAAGCCCGGTATTTGAACCAGGGTGAAAAGGCGGGACACCTGCTGGCAATGAGATTAAAAGGGAAAGAGTCTGCCAGGATTATAAAGAGTATCACTTCCTTGTCGGATGGGGAGATCAAAACTCACCCAAAGGAGATTGTCCAGGAGTTTGAAAATTATTACAGGGAGCTGTACAGCCCGATGAGTTCTAGACCCTTGAAGGAGGAGGTGGAAAGATATCTTGCCTCTTGTCCACTCCCTTCGTTGCCATCCAAGTTGGGAGGGGAGTTGTCCCAGCCCATTTCAGAGGAAGAGATTGTCAAAACAATAAATTTGCTTACCCTAGATAAAGCCCCAGGCCCTGATGGGTTCTCCCCTAACTTTTACAAATGCTTTGCCACACACTTAGCCCCTGGGTTAAGAAAATTATTTCAATGTATTTTGAACTCTGAGAAGGTGGACAAGCATTTATTTGCAGCCCTTATTATTGTTATCCCTAAAGAAGGTAAGGAGCCGGATAAAGTGTCCAGTTACAGGCTTATCTCATTAATAAACTATGGTGTTAAGATTTTAGCAAAAATTTTGGCCAGTCGTTTAGCTAAAGTAATGCCCCTACCCATTCATAGTGATCAGGTAGGTTTCGTGGTGGGCAGAATGGCCTCTGACCACCTACGTAAACTGGCTAATGTCTTCTCTGTGTCCAGGGATCATTGCTTGCCTTCTGGGTTGGCCTCGGAGGATGCAGAGAAGGCATTTGACAGGGTGGATTGGCAGTTCTTATTTCTGAACATGGTGAAATTCGGTCTCCCCCTTCCCTTTATTAAGAGTGTCTTTTCCCTGTATAGTCAACCGAGCACACAGATCTACTGTAATGGGGTTTTTTCTTCAATATTTCCCCTGTGCTCGGGCACTAGACAGGGATGCCCCTTATCACCCCTTCTTTTCAATCTTTACCTGGAACCTCTTCTGACAAAAATAAGGCAGGACCATAAGGTTCAAGGCGTCAAAGTAGGTTCCCATGAGTTTAAACTTTCTGCTTATGCAGATGACATTCTTCTCCATTTAACTCGCCCCACTACCACTATTCCCGTGGTCATGGGGCTTTTGGAGGTATATAGCAGGTTCTCCAACTGCAAAATAAATAGAGAGAAATCCCTGGTGTTCCTGCTGAACTCTAAATTATTCACGTCTGAATTCACTGCTTTAGGCTTACAATGGAGCCCGCATGAGCTCAAATATTTAGGGGTAATGCTCGCCCGGAGCGACTCTAAGATGGTGCAGCTGAACTTAGACTCGATTAAGAATGCCATTCAACAGGACCTTACAAGATGGGCCAAACTCCCGATATCTTTATGGGGAAGGGTGAGTTTAACGAAAATGAATGTGTTACTTAGGATTCTTTATCCTTTAACCATGTTGAACTCCTGGCTGCTAGTAAGGTGGTTTAAAAACGTGCATGCTATAATATCAGCCTTCATCTGGCAAGTGAAAACCCATGCAGAGCCTATTATAGAATGGCTGCGTCCAGAGCAAAGGCTGGGTTACGTTTATCACATATGGGATTATATTATTGGGCAAGTAATGCCAGTAAGTACCTAAAGTGGCTGGTAACTCCCACAGAACAGTGCTCACTTCCATACATCCCCTCATGGGTCAAATTAGAAGTGGATTTAATGAAGAAATCTGGTATTGATCCGTTTGCCCTTCTTTTCACTTCACCAAAGTCCCTCCCCACTGATCTATTTCCCACCCCAATAAAAACCTCTTTAAGAATTCATGCAGTTATGCTCATTCTTAAAATATACTCCCACTAAAGATAGGCACCAACCTTTGTGCCGGAATCTGAATTTAAAAATTGGGGGGAAACTAATTCAGGAATCTTGGCTTCCTGAGATAAAGAGCTTAAGGGTAACAGATCTCTTTCAGGAGGGGAAATGCCTCTCAGTCGCGGATTTAACTAATAAATATCATTTGGCCCCTAGTCAAATATTTAAAGTTTTTCAGCTCAGACATTTAATGGTGCACTCCCTCCGGAAGTTTGATGCGTCTCAGCCATGCAATGGTCTATTTGAAACCCTCGCCCGGACTGTATGGGAACCACACGCAGTTTCCAGATTTTACAACAGTCTATTCAGTCAAGCATCTTGACGGTACTCCCCGTTACTGGAACACCATTTTGGGGGGACCTGAGAAGGACTGGGACATAATTTGGCAGAACACTTTTAGGTATATAACCCAAGATAGATTGAGAATTATGCAATTTCAATCTTTAAATAATATGTTTTGGACCCCGTCAAAGTTGCACAAGATCAGCCGTATTCCTGATTCAAAATGTAACGGCTGTCACCAACAGGATGGGACATTATTCCACATTTTTTGGGAATGCCCCAGGGTTAAATCCCTGTGGGACATGATTAAAGATAAAGAAAACTCCCTGTTGGGACTCAAACTTTTCTTCAGTCCTGAGATTTGCCTATTGGGTGATTATTCCAGAGGTAAGGTAAAGGTCAGGAGGTATCACATGGCCATCATATCACTGTCACTCAAAAAGGTAGTACTGAAACATTGGGTGGATGGTACCTCAATTTCCTACACAGAGTGGTTACAAGAGTTGCTTTTTAATTTGAACATGGAGAAATTCAGTGCGAATAGAAGAAACTGTTTGCCGAGGTACAGCAAGGTATGAGAAAAACTACATGAGCTGTATCTACTCCAGACAGGTGCTTATTCTTCACGAGTGCAAGACTAAATTGGATGGTGATTCAACAATATGCGCCCTGTAATATTGTTCTGTCTGCTTGAGGGAGGGATAGGATGAGGGAGGGAGGGGAAAGCAAGCATTTGGACATTGTTTCTGGGCATGTTCATAATGATATTAGAATGTACTGCATATTGGAGTGATGTATGTACTTGCATCTTGCTCTGTAATTGGGAAAAAGTTGAATAAACTTGAATTAAAAAAAAATAAATAAATAAAACCAAAAGTTACCTTGCCAAAAGCCAGAATATACCTTTCCAGCTTCACTACTCATTTGTGCACTTAATTAGCCTCTAACAACAGTAACTTCGTATTCATCTAACCATTATTAATATACATTTTAAATGATTATTTTACTTACTCCAGTATGTCCATAGCAGGCATAGTGTTGGTACAACCAATTGGTTCCCAATACAATTCCGCCATCTAGTGGCTAAAAGAAATAACACAAATATCCACTTACTGCTCGGGATTGCATGCATCTAGTAGAAATTGTAATATTTACACTCTAACTTTTAAATTAACAGCAGATTTTGTGAATTGGACGAGCTTGCCAGCAAATTATACAATTAAAACAACTCTTTAAACACATTCTGTAATATCCAAGAATGTTCTGAGCCAGTATGGTTACTTTGGTTGTTTGTCCAGCTACAACAAATATTCCTTAAGTCAATGAACCAGCTGCTGTGAATGTAGATAGCGTCTCAGAATGGTATGCTACTGAAAGATACAGCTGAATTCAGCACACCTCATCTAGATTCACCTCAAAATAAGGAAAGGGAGAGAGTCAGTAAGGTAATATGTAGAACGAATATTCGGCATCTGAATAACTGTGAGACCGACGGGATCCAATTAGGAAAGGCTCACTCAGTAAACCAGCAGGACGAATTCACCGTGAAACTGAACCCTGCATTACAATGATGCTCAAGGGATCCCGAGAGGTTGAACTTCAGATCAGACTGTTCAGTCCTCAATCTAGATGGCAATAGATAATTTTGATCAGACCCTTAGTATCCATGTCAACTATAATCAGATTACTCCAGACAAATACAGAGCGAGGGGTAAAACATTCTCATTTATATAGATCTGGAAGCAGCTTCTTAAGCTCAGTCTGAGCTTGATCATGACTTTCAAAAGATAGCCACTGCTCATTTATTTTAACTTGTGAAAGCATTGGATACTTGACTCTAAATTGCTTCCCAGCTGCAATTAGTTTGGAGACTAGAGGATGTAGCTCTTGGCGCTTCACCAGAACGGATTGAGGCAAATTCTGGGTTATTCTGATCCTCCTACCTTCCCACAGAACCTCTTGTAGAGATTTTACTTGGGCAAGACTATGTTGTTTGTCCAAATTATTAAGCAGCTTGCAGATGATCGGTCTGGGTGGTGAGCCAGATGGAGGTAGCGAGTGAAGCGCCTGGTGGGCTCTCTCCACCACATAAGTTGTGCCATTCAGGGATGGACCAGCAATTTTCTCACAGACTTTCTGTACAAACAATATTGAGGAACTGCCTTCTTTCTCTGGAATTCCAATGATGATAATATTGTTCCGTCTGCTCCTCCCTTCCAGGTCCTCCAATTTTTCCTCAAGCTTCTTGATTCGCCTGATAGTGTTGGTGCAATCTAGCTCGGCCTTGTCAGCTTTTTTTCTCCTAGGAAACTATATGATTTTCCGAGTCCTCGACTCTGAGATTTAGTGAGTCAATAGAGGTTTTGATACCATGCAGCTCTGTTGATATATCTGCAATCGTGCTTTGCAGAGGCATGATTATTTCCAAAAATCTCTCCTCAGTCAGCTCCTTGGATGCCGAGGTAGATTTAGTAGTAGCCTGTTTAGGCCACTTCAGGGCCTGATCTTTCTCAGGCGATGGTGGGGGAGTATGTTTAGGTGGCGCTTTGTGCATGTAAACCTCCATGGTAAGATTTCTGGAGTCTCCTGGTAGTTGATGTCAGTAGTCAGTTTCAAGCGAGATCTAGTGAGTAGTGAGATAAATAGCCGTAGTTTTGACCGGGAGAGGAGCGGAGCAACGGAAGCTTTCTGCTTCTTGCTAGGCTGCCATCACATGACCCGTATTATATATTTTTGTAGCAGGTGACATCGAGATCTGGGGGGGACACTAGATCACCAGGGTGCTGAATATACTGTAAATGGGGATTGGGGTGGGGGTGAAGCAGCACATTGGTGCAGTGCGCGCAACCCTCCCAGAGGAATTTTTTCTTTTTCATCTGTTTATCTCTCCTGTTCTCCCCGGTGACCACCATCTAACTGACTCCCCCCCCCAGCCCCATCACGCAGTTCCCCTGGGACTTCACTTCACCTTTGGTCCTCTGCCATAGGACCTGTGGTTGTGCCCAGCCAGCAGTGTGGAGCCTGCAAGGGGGTCAGTCATCATCCTGCCACTTCAGGGATTTTTCCTCCAGTTTTTCACCCTGGGCCCACAGGACATGCAATGAACACAATGTCCAAGGTCTGCCTCTGTGGATATGGCCACGCTGTCCTGAACTTGGGATCCCTTCTCTTTCTGCATGGTGGCGCACATGTGCTGACACCCAGCCACCACTGGGTGTCAGGCATGCGGCACAACTCACCAACCCATCCTTCCCCACCCCGCCAACTCCCGAGCGATCAGAGTCTATTCCCATCCCTGGGTCACCAGTGTGGCAGGTGAAGCATCCGGTGCCTCAGCCCTCCACGCCACTGGGCCGATCCCAGAAGACATTTCTAAGTGCCCTTAGGCCAACCATGGCTGGTCTAATGGTACTTCGAATTTTGCCTTCTGAGAGGATTTTGAGAATCCTGCATTAGGGGATATGGCAGACTATGTCTGCCACAAGCCCCCTAGCACCATGCTGCAGCCCATTTTGTGGCACCCAGGTGGTGAAGCCCTGTTTAGGGAAGGCAGCCTGTAGTTGACACATGCTGCCATTGAGAATTGCTCTCAGCACATCTTTTTGTGCAAGGGGCACTTTGTACCATTCTTTGTGGTGCAAGCCCCTTGTGCCATGCTGGGGGGCTTTGAGAATCTAGCCATTAGTCTTTAGTACTTTAGTTTTAGCAAGATTTACTTTTCATACACATTACTGTCACTGTTATTGGTGAGATATCTGGTAAAATCTGGACCAGTAAAAATTCATTGTGTTCTGAGATGATCAACTAAAAGACTGAGGAACTCTCTTTTAGGACCATGTGTGTCAATTTCTTCCTCTTGGCAGCCAGCATCATCACTAAATTTTACAAGCATAGGGCTTGAGTCTGAAATGCCAGGGACTGATGCATGGTGCTTCTGTCAAACAGATATGATGTAAGGGGCACACTGCACCAGACCCAGTGCCAATTCTGATTTGTGAAGGAGGCCTGTGGCAGACACAGGTGGGCATGTGCTGAACTAGCTTGCTCCCTTGTGTTGAAGATCCAGCTGTGACGGGGTCTGCACCACAAAAGTGATGCAGCGTCTCCTACAGCATTATACTCAAAGACCCTCAAAGGCCATAGAACTGGTCTAACAATATGTCAAACATGGTGTAACAGTGTGGAGGAAGTGGGTCTAGATGAGGACTCCCAGTGTTCACTGCTGTCATCCAGTCGTTGGCAGCTGTATGGTGTCCATGTGTATATAATTATTTATTTAGCTTTTGTTAACTGGGTAAGTACACTAGACAAGACATTGCCTATTTTCAGGAACGACCCGGGAGAGTACAGGAAAGTATGATTCAGATACATAGGACAACATAGTACAGATACAATCAGATTAACAGAGTCAGGGAAAATATTACATGCCCAGATAGGGTACGTACAGTGGTACAAATGCATAGAGAACATGAGCAGTACAATATATACAGTTTGAAGTGCAAATAAAAACAGTTACGCACGTTACAGGACCCCATAGAAGTGGCGCCTCAGTCAGAGCATACCCAGAACGTAGGGCGGAGATAATTACAAACTGAACCAAGCCCCAGGTGGTCTGACAAGTCCAGAAGAGAGAAGGGGAAATGGTGCCATGGGGCAGGTGAGTATTATGGAGGCTTGGAACAGCCACATGCTGATGCAAGCTTAAGGTGATTCCAAAGGGAGGATCTAAGCAAGCCTGTGAGAGGGAGGAACAAACCTGGACAGGAAAGGAGTTCCACAACCTGGGAGCACACAAAATCTCTGTCACCATCTGGGTGCACGTGGCAGGTATCTTGAGGATAGCAGGACCCAGGGACCTAAGGGAATAGTGTGGGGAGGCAGCCGGCACGAGGAGCTCTGCCAGCCCAGGAGGGGTGCCGGTATGAAGTACTTTGCCTGTGAAGCACCCCAGGCCAAAGTTTAAGTAATTAGATGGGGAGAGCCAGTTCAGCTTGCCATACAGGTTGCAGTGATGGGTGAGTCGAGGGGCCGCAAGTGCAAACGGCAAATATTATTGTAGGCAACAGTCCACCTTGAGAGGAGAGCTTTGGAGGTGCAGGCAAACAGAAGAAGCCCATAGCAGATGGAGGGGAGAAACACACCTCGAGCCAACGCCAGTCATGCAGCGGGGGTGAGGTTGCTCTAAGCTCTATAAGCCATACCCAATTTGCTGTTTACAGCTTTACAGACATTCTGGATGTGATACCCAAGGTCAAGCTGAGGGTCAAGTGACACTCCAAGGTATTTGAAGGTACCAGTGACAAAGACTGGAGCACCATCAATTCCAGTGATGTGCAGAGGAGCAGGGGAGGCCTTGATCTTTCCCAGGAACCCAAAAAGCATGGCCTGAGTTTTTTTTTAGGTTGAGAACCAGGCTGTTGAACGACACCCAGGATTGTATGTTCCTGAAATCCTCAATCAATTGGCGGTTAATGACCCCAATGTCCCAGAAGTGAGTAAGAATAACCAGATCATCTGCATACAGGGTGGTGCTGCAGTGGACAGTGGAAGTGGGAAGGGCATAGAAAAAAATGGAGAAGAGCAGGGGCCCCAGTACTGAGCCCCTGGGAACTCCTGTGGACACAGTAGTGGTCCTCAAGAACACCTTGCTGTATTTGACCAGCTGCTGTCTACCATGTAGGTATTGGAGAACCAGCGAAGCACCGGGGAAGACATGCCAATGGACTTAAGCTGAGAGCAAAGCAAGGTGTGGTCCACAACTTTCAGACTACCTGGAAAAGCACAACATCCTATGCACTCAGCAGCATGGATTTAGGAAAGGGCACAGCACATCAACTGCCCTACTTGAATTCTCAGGAGCAATCCACAATGCCATGGACAAAGGAAACCTAACTGGAGCAGTCTACATTGACTTAACCAAGGCATTTGATATAGTTCACCATGGCCTACTTATCAAACAACTTCTATCCCTAGGGCTCTCATGAGTCCTGGTGACTGGGTAAAAATTACCTTGCTCAGCGCTCTCAATCTGTAAAAGTAGCTGGAGTTCTCTCAGACTCAAACCGGTTCGCTCAGGAGTTCCCCAGGGATCCATCCTGGGCCCCTCCTTTCAGCCTTTCCTAAACTCCTCCCAAATCCTGCCCTGAACAATTAATCCTCTATGCCGATGATGCCGTGATTCTTGCCACTCATAAAGATCCGAACCTCTTACGCCTCAGCCTTCAGCATGCTTTTTCCAAGTTGAGATGTGGTTCCTTGAACATAAGCTGGTTCTAAACCACAAAAACTAAATCCATGCTCTTCTCTAACCACGAAAAACAAGAAACGGCAAGTCCCACTCACCATTAATACATACCTGGGAAATACCCTTGAACAAGTGCCAATTTTCAAATATCTTGGAATCAACTTTGATCAAGGCCTAACCTTTGCAACTCACATTGATAGTACAGCAAAAACTATTAATCAGCAAATTGGGATTCTGTATTGGAACCGACAGCTTCTTACCCATTCTGCACTGAGGATTGCCATCCAATCTTCTATCATCTCAGTCATTGACTATGGCTTAGTTATATATGGATCTGCCACTACTACAGCACTTAGTTGCATTACAACATCCCTAAATAAGGCCTGTCGGCTGCTCACTGGTGCACATCGACGTACCCACACATGTGAACTCTATGCTGACTCAGGTTGGTTGCAACTCTCAAACCGGATAAAGTACCTTACCTGCCTGATGGCGAAAAAATCCACTCTGGGCCTCACTCCACCCTGTATCCAAGACCTGTTATGCCCGAGCGCTAGCACCCATTTTACCAGAAGATCAGAACACCAGCCTCTCCAAGTCCCCCGATGCCGGACTTCTCAGGGACAAAGATCATTTGCCTATCGTGCCCCCAGCTGGCTAAATGCCCTCAGCACTCATATTACTGCCTCCACTTCTCTAGGTATTTTCAAATCAAGGCTTTTCTCTCACCTTGCCACCTCCAGCTCCTGTGACTGCCCTGATTAAACCTCCTATTTTCTCACTACCCACCCTGTTCCGTTATTTGACAAAGACATGTTTGGGAAACCTTTTCTCCTGCTATTGTCTGCTCCCCACACCTTTCACTTAACCTCTCTGTTCTGGACTTTTTCCCTATTTGTTTCTCCTAATCTGGCATGACCTCTTTCTTGTAACAATAATGTGATTATTGATATCTCATGTCCTTTTGCACAAGCGATTTTATATGTATTTGTATATGTTTTCTTGCTCTTGACACAACACAAATTGTTGTGTTATCGATGTAACCTTTTGTACTGTACCTAATTGACGTGGAACCTTTGTAAAAGAGCCTCTGGCTCAAAGGTAGTAATTCCTAGAACAATAAACTAAAACTAAAACTAAACAATGTCAAAGGCCTTTTATAGGTCTATGAAGACAGCACCAGACAGTTTACCCTGGTCCACAGCTGTTCTGATACCAGTGGAGACAGAGACTAGGGCAGAGGATGTACTATGCCCTTTCCAAAATCCATGCTGCGCAGGAGACAGCAGCTCGTGGTGCTGAATATAATCCAAGAGTTGCCCAGCCACCACTTTCTCCAGCAG
Source organism: Neoceratodus forsteri (assembly GCA_016271365.2). Classification (NCBI taxonomy): domain Eukaryota; kingdom Metazoa; phylum Chordata; order Ceratodontiformes; family Ceratodontidae; genus Neoceratodus; species Neoceratodus forsteri. The sequence goes on along the minus strand of CM057449.1, from coordinate 573,125,094 downwards.
TTTACTGACCACAGACAATATGGCTATTGGATGGTAGTTGTCCAGAATTTTAGGGTTGCCCTGCTTTAGTACAGGGACCACCCTGGATACCTTCCCAATACAGGACACTATTTCATCACCTACACTGTGAACATTATTGTATATGTAGTGACTTGTATAATGATCTGAGAAGCCATGATCTAACAGCAGCAGAGTTAGGTGACAGAGTGGCCTTCTGCACTGTGCAGGTCACAGAATGGTGATGGTGCCAAGCAGTTCACTGCTGCTGTCATCTGGGCATTGTTGTTGCTTGGCAGATAAACCCCCAAGGTAAGGCATAGCCCAGATAAAGGGCAATCACAATTAGCTGGAACATGCTAGTGGTCTTGGAAGCACCTGTCTGGCATAAATTATGCATGTCAGGATCACCCTGTTGTCCAGGACATCCATGGCTGTTGCATAATAGTCCACAGAACATCAGTGCTGGTACCACTGTAAAATAGTCCATAGGACAGTGGTGATGGCACAGTTGTGGCATCAGTCAGTCTGATGACTGCCGTGACTTGTGTCTGTGTCACAATAATACAGTGTGCCAGGGTCCAGTTATATGACAATGTCCTGAAGTAAGCTTCATAGCTTATGCATGCTACCCCCACATACCACACCACTGTCCCCATATTTATCGTAACATCTGTCTCCGTTTGACAGTAGAGAGATGTGTCTCTGACATGTTGGAATGCGACATGAAAACATCCAGTATATGCTGTAATACTATGGATATGTGGTTTGTAGTGTGCAGATTGCATGTGGAAGTACAACACTGAATGTACCCGGGTACTGTGTTCACAGGCTCAGACATATATGTGTCCCTATGTGTGGTAGTTGCACAATGAGGCTTCAACACTGTGGCCACAGTCTGGGGCAGAGGGGGAGAGGACTACCCACACACACAGTTCATCCACTATGGTTCCAAGCATAATGATGTATATCTCCACCTGGCCCTGCACCAACCAAGCATTGCTGTCAACGCACTGGATATTCCAGGGACTATATTGTAGCAGTATGTAATAACATACACTGGCATGCTAGCAGCAAAAGTGCTCTGTGCTATGTGCACATGGATGCACTGCTCACTGCAGAGGTGTTGTACCCTGGAATATGCCATTAGACAGGGTGCTCAAGGCTGACACCATAGTAGGTAGACCACACTGCCTGTGAGTTCCCTCCCTGCTGCTGCCATTGGGTGTGGGCATATCTCCTCCCCTTACTTGGACTGCACAGTCTTACCAAGGAACTGTGGTTTCCACCTCATGGCAGATCCCCTGGCCATAGTCTTTACACAGAAGCCTACCTGTGTGCGCCCCCCACAAGTCTGAGGCTGTGCTAGCTCACCAGGTAACATATGTGGCTTCTGTGGCATGAGACAATCTATTTTGCATTGTACCGTGTTACTGACAATTTTCCATGTCATCAATCTGTGTGACCCAAGTCTATTACAAGATACCATTATTATCATATCAGACATGCTCCTGTCTTGCTTGGACTGCTGCCATGCACTGTACCATTCCTCTGTTCTCTGCCAGGACATGCCAGTTGCCAACTGTCTTACACAATATCTTTCTAGGTAGCAATAGGCAACTTGGCTGCAGCCATACAATAGGTACAGTGTGGTTTCCCTGTCCCTCCAGCATCTCTCCCTCACCCATCCCACTGTGTCCCTCCTAGCCTGCATGTGCCAGAAAACTGTGGAACAGAACCAATCACCCCCCCGTCCATGCCCTACTCCAGGCACACTGTGCACTGTGCCCTTGATGGAAGTCCCCAGTGCAATATAGGTGGACACGTACTGTTGGCATCTGCTAGGCACTACCACCTCTTTTATATAATCAGATCTGTGTACATCAGGCAACAGTCACGTATATGATTCTGACAGTAGGGGTGCACATCCAACCCTTGATTGCAGTTATACTGTAGTCTTCAGTGTGTTCACTACCATTTCAAAACACTGTAGTACCGGATGTCACATTCTTTCCTGCTGTCCACACATTTAAGCACCAGCAGACCCTCACATGGGTACTGTAAGTGGCATCACACAGCTGGCCTTCCCCAGTGCAGCTTGTGATGTTCTGTTTTTGCCATGATTGCATCCTTCACATCACTGGTGTGTGCTGTTGGTCACTTGTAGTGGCTAGTTCCCTGCTATGTCCCATGGTAGCACAATGTTGCACGTCTCCCTTTAGGGACAGCTTTTCCAAGACCAGGGGATGATGGTAGCCTCCATCGATCCCCTCCCATGTGCCATCTGTTTGACGCATGGGACCACTTGCAGCAATCTTGGGGACGTTGATGCTGGGACCCCACTTGTATCAAAATCAGGCACAGGGTCCTTGGCACACTGGACTTTGCTGCAAGTGGGTGTTGGGTGCAACTTGTGTCACTCTAAGGACCCTTAGAAAATCGGGCCTATAGTATTTAATGCATCATGTGTGCTTTAAGAGGACCCTCCTACAGAACCATCCTAAATATCGACTATTAATGTTGAATTAAATACATGCATCATCCTTAATACCTACACTGAGGTCTGCAAGAATGTCCTCAATTAGCATGGCATACTCAGGGCCAGATATTCAAAACTTTGCGCCGGGGCTAAATTAGCACCGCCCGGAGGGCAAACTTAGCCAGGAGCAAAAAGCAAGCTATATTCAAAAGGAATAGCCCGGTGCTAATCCTGCTGAATATAGCATGCTAAGGAAGCCGGGCAAACCGGTCCGGGAGTACAGGGCAAAAATAGCCCGGGAATAAGACAGCACTGAATATACCAACAGGGAAGTGCAAACTGCAACTGCAACTCATTAGACCCTGGAGAAAGCCAGTGTTGCAGGCGGAGAACATTGTGTGTGATTGCACAGAGATGTCTGACATCTACTGCATACAACAATGTAAGCCACACGCTGCAGAACTGTGCTATGCTGAAATGAGATTTGCCCAGGGCTAACCTGATTGCACAGTGCTAACATACTAGCCCGGTGCAAACTGGTTAGCCCGGGGCAAACGGGAGCTATATTCAAAGCTCCCATGCAAATGAGCCTACTTAGGTAATCCGAGGGCAAACAGGCACATTTGCATCTCATTATATGCTGCTTAGCATACATTATCTTGCAGTTTGCCCGGTGCTACTGCATGGTGCACACAGCTCCACCTCTTGGTCGGAAAGGCAGTACAGGCTGGACGCTGCAGGCCAAGGAATGCCCACAGCGTCCCCTGTTGGTCGGAATGGAAGCACAGGCAGGAAGCAGCAGAAACTGTGTGCTGGCAGGTACAAGCAGTACATACAACATACCTGTGCAGCACTTCAAGCAGTACATAATTTTTTATATATATATATATATATATATATATATATATATGTATATATATATATATATATATATATATAGTAGATCTGTAGCAATCTATAAATATAGATAGATACAGAGACACACATATATATATTATATATTAGAGGCAAAAATCTCAATTTAAGGCATTATTAAGGGTTGTTCCACAGCAACAAAGCGAGGAAATTCGGTGTTGGGGTTGAAACCCCCTAGGACCCCCGCCCGCACCCCAACCGGCATCAGAGTGCGCATTGGGGTTGCCAGCCTAACTCTCACCCATCAGATGTGTAGAAGCAGAGGTATGGGAGAATGAGGTGAGAGTTGGGACCGACAACCCCAATGCGTCCCTGATGCCTGTTGGGGTGTGGGGGGGGTCTGGGGGCTTTCAACCCTAACACCGAATTTCCTCACTTTTGTCACTGTGGAACAACCCTAACTAATGCATTAAATGGAGTTTTTTGCCTCTAATTTCCCTTCTTTTTCAGAATGATAACAAGAAATAATGAATGCAATGCAGCGGCAGGAGCGCGGGGCCTGCCACGTGATGTCTTGTCACATAGTAACATGGTGCCCGCAAATGCAAATGGTAATGCCCATGGTGACGCATAGCGAAACACAAAGAGAAACAGTACTATAGACAGAAATGGTAAAAATAACGCAAATGCAAGCGCAAATGAGAATGCAAAGGGTAACGCACATGGTGGCGTAGACGTGAACGGTAAGTGAAACTGGTACGGAACTGCACGTGTAAATGGTAACGGTAACAGTAATGTAAGTGCACTGGCTGGTTTTCCCCAAAAGCTGCATTGAGAAAGACAGTGAGTACAAAGAATGTATGCATAATAATGGGTCTCGGAGCAGAAAATGAGGAGTTGGAATACTAAATTGCTTATATCTCAGGTACTGTAGGATGTAGGAAAAAAATTTAAAAGTAATATGATTTATGACTTTCCTGGCTAGTTTCGTACTTAAGCATTTTTCCAATGAAAAGTCTGTATCTCACACAGTTTCCGAGATACGGGCCCTGAAAAGTGAGGTGAACACCGTAATGTTATCCTATGGGAAAAAAAGGGAAGTTCGGAGTACCATAACTTTGGCTTCCTGTAATATTTTTTCACCACACCACTGAAAGGCACATCTCTGGGATGTTGGCTTTCTTCCCTCCGAATTTCAGCCCGAAAGACCAAACTGTTATTTTGCAGCAGGGTGCCAAAGGATTCCTGTAATGTGGCGGACACCTTAATGTTATCCTATGGGAAAAAGTGCCAACTTTGGAGTGCCATAACTTTGCTGCCCTGTAACATTTTTTCACTGAAATAATGAAAGGCACATCTATGAGATGTTGGCTGTGTTCCCTTCAAATCTCAGCCCAAAAGACCAAACCGTTCTTTTGCAGCAGGGTGCCAAAGAATTGCTGTCATTTTCCCACAGCCTGGAAAAGTACTGTCGAACTTTGCGAAAGCTTTTGCAAATTCATCCAACAGTGTCGTGCGTGTGAAAGTACTTTGCAAAAGTACTTTTTCCAGAAATTTGAAAAACATATCTCTTGGGTGTTTTACCCCAAAATAAAGACATGCCTAGCATCCTTAGGGTCCGACTAGCTGAATACAAAAAGAATTAGGTTGCTAGAGGGTCCCAAATTTAAATGCCAAGCATTTTTATGATGACCAACTGAAAACAAAATGGTGGATTTGCGACAGTAAAAGGGCCATTTGTGAAAGTAAAAACTGCATTTGCGACACTGCCAAACTTTTTGTTAACTTTTCCCATTGACTTATAATGGTAACTTGTTTTTTGAATAACTTTTGAACCGTTTAATATTTTTGCACGAAATCTTCAAAAGACACATCAGGCACCTAGCGCACATTCCTTGAAGATTTGGACCGATCGCACACAAACCGTGCGACCAGTGAGATGACCACAGAATTCCAAAAAAGCGTAGACGTGCGCGCAGATCACGCTTAATAACTCCGCAGCCGTATATCCAAACAGTACAAAAGTTCACATATCCCAATATCTATGGTTCTTGATCATGTATTCCAAATTTCAGGCAAATCAGTTGAATGGTTGCAAAGTTATTAAGGTACAAAATTTTAGATTTAACATGTAAATGGCACCTCAACCCTAACTATGGTAGCACTACCGTGCTAATATATATATTTATACAATAGGGGTGAACATGTAACATTGAGAATAAAAAGACGTATTCCCACTGCAGTGGAATAACTCTGTGATGACATCACCACTGTGGGTTTATTTCCTGATAAACTCACAGGCCCCGTCCACACTACACCGCTCAGACCCCATAACGGACAGAAATCGTTACAGCCGGGGAGTGGTACAGTGTGTCCACACTGCAGCGGTGACTGGTACGAGACCGGTACCGCCAGTCTACACCTCAGGAACCGGGAGACCGTTACCGCAGCACCCAATCCCACAATGTAGCTCGGCGCTGTGCTACGGGCCTGCAGGGACCGTTACTGCCTGATCCACACTACCGCCGTTCGGTGCGTTACTGAGGTGAGACCCGGTTTCATAACCGTTGTTGAAACCACCTCATATGTGGTATCAGCAAAGGTTACAAACACGCCTTCTGTAACGTTACAGCTGTAAACGCAAACCGTTGCGGTAACGGTTTGTGCACTCTGTAACATTACACAGGTGTAGTGTGGACAGGTCCACAGTGTCTACAACACCAGCAAATATTCTCACAATGATGATGTCACCAGAGTGAGACTATCTACACTGCATCCTGCATTTAATAGCTTCACAGTTTCTCTTTCTCACTGAATCCTGCAACTAACTCAATTAGCATTGTAAAAGATAATCACCTGTGTCCCATAGTTATTCTGACACTCCTAGCCCTTTACTGTGCTGCTCTAATCTTCAAACCAGCCTCTTTCATAAAGCAGTTTCTCTTTCTGAGTGCTGACAGCAACAGTTTCTCTGTCTCAGTGAAGCCTGAAACTTACTGAATTAACAGTCTGTTTCTCACTTTTAGCTGCAGGTAACACAATTATCATTCCAAAACACATTCGACTGTTTCTCATAGTGCCTAACAATCCCAGCCCATTTAGAAACCCTTACACACAGTCAGACCACACACAAACAGTGCTGTCAATATACCTTAGAGGTTAGAGTAACAAGCAATGAACAAACTTGCTACATCCAGCAGCCCAGACCAGTGTTTGATTCTCACAACTTCCATTTGAATACTGTGCGACTCTGAACAAATCACTTAACTGCCCAGTGCTCCCAGGTCACCCCCAAAAACTTACCCAGTTACCAAAATAAAAAAAAACAGAGTAAACAAGGACAGAATACAGAAAAAAAAATGTTCCTAAAGGGTATGAGCCCTATTGTATAAATCACACACATGTTGTGCGATTTGTGGAATATGGCAAACATTTGCACTCGTGCAGAGTGAACTGCTATAATATCACTTGTGCCTTCGGCACTCGTGATATTATCACAGTTCATTCTGCACTCATGCAAATATTTTCCATATTCCACAGTCACCCATCATGTATCCCCTATATATCGATAGCTATATACACAGACACACACACTACCTGTGGACACACGTGCCCTGGATGATGCCCCCACCCCACACCAACAGAGGCGGCCCACAGCAGGTGTGGGTGGAACACAGTGGGAGGACACAAGCATGCATGGGGCAAGCATAAGGCAAACCTGCTGGGGGTGGGGGGGGCTGATTCATTTCCATAGCGCTCATGCATACCACAGTTGGTGGCCGGCCGTGGTGATGAGAGGAGGGCGGAGCCGGTCACTGGCTCTCTTTGTGGCATGCATTAGGATGAACAAGGGCACCGCATCACTGCTGGGTGGGGGTTCCACTAGAACTACTGGGGAAACTGATGTGATATACATGTACCAGGGGTCAGGATTTTCGATGTGGGGGAGGGAGGGACCACGAGACTACCAGGAAAGAATATAGTTGTTTACATGTACCGGGTCGGGAGTTGTGCTCGGGGTGGAACCACTAGACTACCAGAGAGATTCATGATATACCCCGGCTACAGGGTCCACAGTGGGAGGGGGGTATCGCTGCATTGCCACTGAATTACTGCCAGCTTTTGTTTGGCAGTATCTAGCCGCACGCTACAGGTCACACCAATGCCTGTAGCACGGAACTATACCTTTGAATACGCCATGCTGCTGGCATTCATGGGTGCTCCCCTGTCCCTGCCCCTGCATGCTATTATCCATTAGCATCGACTCTACCACACAGCGCTGGTGCTAATAGGGCTTTTAAATATTGCAGCCTCGCACAAATCCAGTGCCATTCCAGTGCTATGGTTTTGCGCTAGGTGCAATGGTTTGAATATCTGGCCTTCACTGTGTAAAAGTTAAGAACATTTAATGAGCAATGTAATCTAAGGGTATCCACTATTATGAGCCAACAGACATTCTTTATAACTGCCTCTTGCCTCTGGAACTCTCTACCAAGTGATCTATGCTCACCCCACTGAAATAACCTTACCAAAATGCACCTTACTGAATACCTGTCAACTAGCTATGTCCACAAATGTTTTACTTGGTACTTAGTAATTGTACACTTTACACATGTAGAGCTACTGTACAAATGGTGATGTGTGCTTATCATTAACAAGTACTTTTATGCACAGATAGTAATTGAATAACACATTTTAACACATCGGTGTTGTAAATATTGTATACAATGCTAGCCAGATATTCATCTACTGTAAGTATATCTAGCTGTATCTTAACATCTAAGGAAAAATCACAGTTAATTTAAATGGAATTGCCTGTGGCATATCCAGCTATATTTAAATGGTTCCATGTCATTAGGGTGATTGCTGATTGCCAAACATCCTTATGGCGACTGCACATCTCCAAAATTCAATTTTGGCGATGTACAGCTCCAGCGCCAGTGAAAGCGGTGCAAAAACTTGTTTTTTTGTTTTATGCAGTGGGCTGTGTCCCCCACATGTGCATGTCGGAGGGGGGTGCATCCACATTAAAAAATAAAAAAACCCTGTCTCGGGCTGGGCACAACAAATGATACCAGCGCCTGGTCCCGAACCCTGCATCCTTAGCACCCCAGGCCAGCACCCACCACACCATGATGCCAGCTCGGTGGCTACCGATGGCATCACCCCTCACCAACCCACTCGCTCCTCGCTCGGTATGCTCACTCCCCCCTGCATGCATATACATGCGCGATATCCTGTTGCCTTTTCACAAACCATCCCCATCTGTTCGCCCTCCCTACACCCTCACTGGCGGGGCAGTCATCGTAAGTGGGTCACCATTTTGGTAGACACCCACTTGTGGTAAGCCCAGTTCACAGGATACCTATTTAAACATGTCTGGATTATGTATCTGGGTACCACTTCAGCTATGCACTCTATTTGCCTATCATCCTTTCCATATTTATTCCAAATGCTTACCACTGTTTCAGTTTTCTGTACTGCATTTCAGTGCCCCTTGTCATTTTGTCAGTTTTAAAAAAGGTTCAGTTGACCTGCACTCCTGCTGGGTCAACAAATCACCACATTTTATATATATTATATATGATATACAATGGTGAGCTGTCAGATAAATGATTTACCTAGACAAGTGCTGTTTGAACTCAGGTAACCTCACGAGTGAGGTGTCCAAGGTCAAACAGCACGAGTGTAGATAAAACATCTATCTGACAGCTCACCATTGCAAATGTCATTTATGCAATAGGGATGCTTTCTATCAGTGCAGAAACATTTGGTTTTGACAGTTTACCTTTTTTTTTTAAATGATAATTTCTGGGATTTTTGGTTAACTTTCCTAGAGTACTGTATGTCCGGCTAACATAGTGGTTGCTATTAAAAGAAACACCACGCATTTTGTAGAAAACTTCTTGCTGAAAAAATCTCATGCTCACAGTACCATGCTACCTTTTTAATTTTAAAGTTATTCACATTTGTTTGTCAAAAAATGGAAAAGAAAATTGAATTTTATACTGTTTTTTTCTAATTGTAAAAAAAAACCCTCAAAGGTATCTATAAATGAAACACCACTTATTTTGTAGATATTTTTGTGCTGAACATTTTTCATGCTCACAGTACCATGCTGTCGTTTTATGTTTTAATGTTATTCACTTTTGTTTGTCAAAAAAGTGAACAAAGAAATTTCATTTTCTTCAGTTTTTTTTGCTAATTATAAAAAACCTATAAGGTATCTATAAATGAAAAACCACTCATTTTGTAGATAATTTTATGCTGAACAATTTTCGTGCTCACAGTACCATGCTATGTTTTTTGGTTTAAAGTTATTCCCATTTGAATATGATCAGTACTGCTTCTGAGGCAAAACATTCTAAATGAATTCCAAAGAGATTTGTGACATACAGTAGTAACTGTGTGTATAAATGAGTAACCGTGTGTATAAATAAATTTATACACACAGTGACTCAGATAAATGGATTTATCACATTCTGTTTATCTCCACACTTATTGCATAAATATATATATATATATATATATATATATATATATATATATATATATATATATACACACACACACATATACATATATATATATATATAGAGAGAGAGAGAGAATACAGGATGGGCAACTATGTAGAACCAGTGTGTTCTGCCACAGAGGGATTCTGATTTCCTCTGACCTCGAGAGCGAAGCTTGAGAAGTTCAAGTTCAAGTTTATTGCAGGAAAGACTCCGCTGAGCAAGCTCATTCACAAGGAGGTCCTGAGGCACATGCACATACAGTTCGCAATTACATAGACAGGAGATATAAAATGTAGAACAACAAAGAAAAAATATATAATACAAGAGGTATACACAATAGAAGTCCTTATGCTATATATGCAGTACATTCCAGCTTTAACCTTGCCCTAAATTATGCAACACATTTCAGCTTAATAAGTAGAGGCCAGTTGGTACCTAGGAAGTTGACTTGGCGTTGGAGCCTAGCAGCACCTACATATGTCTTTTAATTTAGAGATAGCTAGTGTTTTGTAGGAGTTAATTGATACAATGTTGGTTAGCTTCAGCATGGCTTGTAGTTGGTTCCAAATGTTTGGGAGGGTATATGAGACAGCTCTTTGGCCAGCTGTGGTACGTGTCCTGGGAACATCTAGTAGGATAAGGTCGGATTTCCTTAGGGAGTAGATGCTATGCGAGATGTGTATGAGGGATGTTAAATAGACAGGCAGTTTGTGGAGTAGTAATTTGAGAGTCCAAATGCCAGCATGCAGGTGGCATCTGGTGGCAAGATAGGTCCACCCAACTGGGTGACCATGGGATCAGAACCCCAAGGTGGCAAAACACACTGGTTCTGCATAGAGTTGTTCATCCTGTATTTTTATAGTGTATAGTACTGTGAAAAATGTGTTTTGTGAGTTCTTTTGCTTTCAAAATGAAACTGACTCATGCAGTCTGTAGAAGTTCTAGAATGCTATTCAACCCCAGAAGGGTAGAACAGCATTCCATGACATTGGAACTGTGGTAGAACAGCATTCCATGACATTGGAACTGTGGTAGAACAACATTTTGAAAGGGATGGAATTCTATACAGAACAACATTCCACTATACACTATATGTATGTATATATATATATATATATATATATATATATATATATATATATATATATATCTATGTATATATGTATATATGTATATATATATATATACTGTATATACTGTATATATATACATCTTTGCACCAGTTAGGGTAACTTAATGCAGCAAAAGTAGGGGAATGTGGCATTATTGTTTCCAACCCTATCTCCTCACACCCACCCCCCAAGCAGCAAAAGGAAAAAAACATCAGGATTTTGGGTCTCCAGAGTCTTGGCAAATCAGTGGTGGGGTCTTCCTTGGGATTGTCAACCCTAATGCTCTCCATTCCGCCCCAGCCCATTGCTCCAGTCAGAATCACTAGGTATAGCTCCAAGTCAGTGTCTCATATTGATACACTCTTCTAAAGTAGAAAAATATGTCTCGCAACATGTTGCCAACATGTAGCCTCCAGTCCAAATCTCCAAGCCAGTGCCTGATAGTGATACACTCATCAAAAGTAGAGAAGTATGTCTTGCCACATGTTGCGAACCAAATTTATTGTAGCTTTCTTCATGCATGAAGAAAGGATATCATGTGTGATGTTGTTTGCTCAGGGAATGGCATGGGTATATTCAGGTTCACAACCCTAAGGAAGACCCCAGCATTGATTCTTCAAAACTCTGGAGATCCCAAACCCTATTTTGTTTCTTTTTGCTGCTTGGGGGGGCCTACATGGAAAGACTCCATCTGTCTACAGAAGAACAGGACCTGGCTTACCCCCCCACAAGGGAATGCAAGCTGCAGGGTTGTCTACACATGCCAGGGTACCATATGGGGAAGACAGCTGTCCTTATTAAATCTTTACACATTCACTATTTATTCTTTCAGATCTAAAGAGGCAAAGAGATCTGAAAGAATGAAGAGTGAATTTGTAAAGAGTGAATATGGAAAGCGAGAATGCGTAAAGAATGACACCTGTCATGTTTATGAGGTGGTGTGAAAAAATGGCTATGTTGAAAGTTTGGAGTCAAACTATTGAACATTAGTAGTTATGAGTGAACATTGACCTACTGCAACATTCACTCATAATCCAGGCATTTTAACATATTTGTACATCACATTTTCAGCATAGCCTCCTTATTTCCCCACCTTATGAATCTGGTAGGTGAACAGTTTCAAATCCCTAAGGAATGATCATTCCATGTCACCAAAACATCATTCCATGCCACAAGTGTGAAACACATTTTGGCCAGGATTTGCATTAAGGCAGCTGTCACATTCATGAGATGGTGTGAAAAAATTACTATGATGAAAATTTGGGGTCAAAATATTTAGAATTACCAAAGTTATGAGCGAGGATAGAAAAATTTCAATATACACTCATAATGTTGTCATTTTTACATATTTTGACCCCAAATTTTCAACACAGCCTTCTTATGACCCCACCTCATGAACATGAGTGGTGGCAATTTTCAAATCCCAGCCAAAAGGTGGTTTTGTAAAGCAATCATGAAATCGCCTTTCAGGTCAGAATTGCATAATTCCCCTATCATTGGTCATGAGGTGAGATCCCAGAAAGTCCACGTTCAAAGTCTGGGATCAAAATACGTATACAAAAATGACAAAGTTATATATCAAAGTTCAAAACCCCCATTGAAATACATTAAACTGCACTTAACCTAGTTTCTCATATTGTTGGTTGCCAGGTCGAGTAGCAAGACATGTCTTTGATTGGAGAGTGCATCTATGCCATGGGACATGTTCAGGTGAGGGAGGGTGTGTGTGGGATGGGGGATGTTGAGTGGGGGATCTGGGTAGGTGGTCAGATCTCTGAGGGACGGTTTTCTATTTGCAGCTAACAAAAAAAAATGAGGGATAACTTTCTTCTTCTTTTCATGAGATATAGTCTTTTTAAGGGATAGTGACATTCTGACACTAGGGGTTGGGTGCCCCAGTGTTAGGCTGCTCTTCTGCAGCACTGGTGGTGGACACATTGGTGCCTCCATGTGTATATTGAAAATGAGAGCTGGCAACCTGGAGGGTAGAGGGTCAGCAGAAGCAGTACTGGGGGTGGGCACCCTGGAATGCTAATATAAACATTGGGGGACCAAGTGACCCAGAGGGAAGGGGGGGAAGAAGTGTAGATGATAGTTACTCTACTCTCACCAAAGAAATATTCAATGTTTTAAACAACAGATGAGGAGACTATTGCTGTTGTCCTTCTGCAGCTCTAGTAACAAGCAACCAACACTTTAACATAAATAGCAGAAAATTAAAGTTATAGGCAAACCTATCGGTTCTTTCACCACCCACAACCATTCAAGAAAGAATCCCTCAATGCCAACAGGTCAGATTCAGCTTTCTCCCAGCCAAGTAATCCAAGGTCATGAAATGAGCAAGAACACCTAGAGATCATAGGGGTTTTGGCTGCCACCAAACAGGATTCCACAAACACAGGATGCTGTACCAGTTACAACAAACATGCAGGCTCTGGCAGGATAATCACACTGCTCAACAGCAGCACTGCCCATGAGCAGTACTTTCAGGGCACAGATACAAATACAGTTCTCCACTGCCAGTGACCCGGACCTCAGGCAGTAAAACAAAGTTTCAAACCTTAGGTACCAAAAGAAAACAGCTCCACTTTGCTCTTGTTCACTCCAAAGCTCAATCAGTTCCCAGAAGAAAGGTTGATACTGATGGGATTCAACAAACGCTCCATGCCTAAGGAGGAGTGGGTTTGAGGTAGGAAAGTTAAAATAATAAAATGGCACCAGACTGATGCATTAATGAAGTTTTTTGCAAATAATATATCTATATAGACATGGTAACATAAGGTCTTAAAAGGAATTACACAAAAAAGAACCCACTTCAACAATTCTGTGGTGCTGCTGGCTACCAGAAGATGATAAACATGAGATGGCTGCAACAATAGCACTCATATAGTAGGATCAATTAAAGCCAGGTCTTTAATTTATTTAAACAAATCAATGGTGACAGATTAGCATAACAGAACAGAGAAACCTATCTTTCCTATGTAATGCTGTTCAGTGTAGCTTTGTCAAACGATGGAGCTGACTCAAGAGAGCTCTCCTTCTATTCTGCAAATTAAATGTGATAATACAAATATTTCATCAATATCGATAAAATGACAATGGTCATGGGCTTAGAAAGAGAAGAAAGGGTGAAAGTGTGTAGTTCCATGAGGAAAAAAACAACTAATAACAGCCAAGTGAAGTAAAGAAGACCTGGGGCAGGATTCTCAAAGAAAGCCGAAATTCCCGCAGCTATGGGAAAAAGGCTTGCTGCAGTGCGGAAATGCAGCTGCGCTGTATTCTCAAAGAAAACCAGCGCAGCTGTGGATTTCCATAAAAAGTGCCACAGATGCGGCAATTTAACTGCTGCAGGACTTGTGCAAGTGCTGTGAATCCGCAGCTGCGGAGGCTGTGAAGGCACAGCAATAGGGAACCACTAGCTGAAGCAGCAGACTGTAACAGTGCTGCTATAATATGAGGCTGACAGCACACACAGAGACCAGCAACCAGTCACCAACTGGGACCACACCAGCACCGCAGGTACCTGAGAAACCCTGGCACCACAGTGGCTGACTGTCCCTTCTGGTTGTCCCTCCCTGCGGTGTTCCTGTAGTCTGGGGGGGGTAGCACTCGCTGCTGGCTGGTTAGGCTCTACTGCTTGTGGGGCTCTGTCATGGGCTGCACTCAGTCTAGTGGTTGATGCCTGTTGCCATAGCAAGGCAATGTGTGCTTTCAGTGCTGTAACATCAGCCACTGCTATACTGTATGAGATGCTATTACCTGTGGTACACCTCCACCTTAATTGATTCCAGTTGCTGGGGCACTACTGCAGCATGTTGATGGAGAGTTACGCCTCTTTCCACTGTGTGTAACATTTTTTTCTCAGCTGTGGGAAAAACCTGGCTGTGAATAGCCTTTCAGGGGCTGTGCTCCACTGATCTCACACCTTTTTGTCCTGAGGGACTTCTGCAGCTGCGCATTTTTCCACAGTCCATAGTGGTTTTTCCTGCAGCTGCAGAGGTTTTTGTGAATAGCACTTGGAGCAAACTCCCCTTTTTTTCCGTAGCTGAGGGAGTTTTGAGGACTTAGCGAAGGTTTTGCACCTTCTGAAAGCTTTGTGAATACTACCCCAGGCACCTATATTCATAAGTAAGTGCTATTACGAACATGGTTAGCATCAGCACTAACCCATGTTTCCACCAGTGCTCCAGGCAGGGCCATAGTCATAGTGCCCCTGGAGCACCTCCCAAAACCAGCAGTGCCAAGGCACTAATATACTGCTGTGCCTATGTAAATAAGAAGGTCCCCTCATGCATACTGGCATAGTGGCATTTTTAAAGCTTTTTGTCAATGGTAAAAAGGCCCTCAAGTGGCACTGTTTACTGCTGCCGGAAACCATCTCTTAACCCCACCCCTGATCTATCAGTCAACCTATGTGACAACTTCCTGATGGTCTAGTGGTTCCACCACCCACAATCACCCACTAATATATCTGGCAATTCCCTGATGGTCCACTTGGTGTCCCCACCCACCAACCATACACACACATACACACACACACACACACACACACACACACACACACACACACACCTGCCGAGGGTCCCAACCAGCACCCCCTCACCCCAATTGCTGGTCCTGTGAAAGTGACAGCATGCAGTGCCCTCTTCTCACCTCATCAGCCGACCACCATCTGACAGTCACTGAACATGATCACATACATGATCACACTCCGCGACTGTGAGATGGCGGTTGGCTGAGGAGGTGAGAGGAGGGCTGTACCAGATGTCACTTTCATGGGACCACTGATCAAGGTGAGGGGGGTGCAGTGCATCAGTCCTCAGTGGATGGGCAGGTGGGAGGTGCATGGATTGGAAGGGGTGGGGGGGCACTGGATCATATGAAACTGTCAAATATGTATACTGGGCAATCAGGAGTGGGGGTAATTACTGAACCATCAAGGAGTTGTTACATAGATCAACTGGGAAATTTATTATTACTATTTTTTTTTTATTTGGTATTTGGAAAATAACATTTGAGCCAAGGCTCTTTTACAAAGTTCCACGTCATGTGAACTGAGTATAGACATTCAGTCAAGAAGGTTACAGAGTTTTAGGACATTTGAGACACTGAACAGCACAACAATCAGGAAAAGGGTACAGAGTTTCTTAGATACTTAAAACACTAAATAGCATATGGATGTCAACTTTAGTTCATTACAAGTGCAGGTAAGGTGCAGAGGCACTAGAGGTTAGGTTGGACAAAGGGTCAGTAAGGACAGGATCTTGGTAGGGGAGGAGGGGGGCCTCTACTACAGTGCTCAAGGAGGTAGGGCTGAGGTCAAGGAGGCATAGACCCATCCTAGCTTGGAGACGGGGGAGGGGGAGAAGGGCGTGAGGGGTGTACAGGAGCAGCCCCTTAGAGAGATTCAGAGGCATTGTCAAGGAGTGTGTGGGAGGGTGGCTTCTGTCTTATGCTGAGAATAATTGCTGTTAGCAGAGCCAGGCCTTGTCATCCAGAGTCCATCAGCTGTTGGAGAATCAAGTGCATACAGAGCTGGAGTTCAGGTAGTGCTTAAGGTCTGATTTGAAGCCAGATAGGCTAGTGGAGTTCCAAATGGACTCAGGACCTCGTTAAGCCAGAGAGGGGCTCTGTAGAAGAAGGTGTGCTGTCTGAGAACTGTGTGTCAGAATGGCACCACGAGGGCCCCCTGCATTCTGTTTCTGGTTACATATTCTGTGCCTGGGAGGGAGAAGATGCCTGCTACTCACAGTGGGGGGGGGGGCTTACCCCAGTAATGCTTTTTTGCCTAGGAGGCATGTGAGGAATTTAGTCCTGCACCCAAGAGACAGCAGGTGTGTCTGTTCATAGAAGGAACAGGTGTGGGTCATTCAATCACCATTCAGGATGAGTCTGCAGGTCTTGTTGAGAGCTATGTACACCCTCTTGACCACAGAGTCTGATGCTACACTGTAGACAACCAGACCATAGTCAATGGTGGAGAGGATGGAGCTCGTGACTGCCGTGGTAAGGTGTTTTCTGTGCCTGTAAAGCACACCAAGCTTGGTGTTGACTGTCTTGACCACCTGGTCACTATGTTGAGTGTAGGATTAGGGGTCATCCAAGATGACTCCAAGGTATTTGAAGAAGTGTACCTGTTCCAAGGGGGCAAGTACATTGTTGGTGATGTTTATGGTGGGGAACCTTTTCTTGAGCTGGGGGCTGGATAGGAGAATGGTCTTGTTTTTTTTGTAATTGAACAGAAGTTTGAGCTCACAGAATCAGTCTTCTATTTTACTGAAGGAGTGCTGAAGTGCTGCTTGGAGTGGTTGAATTTGAGAGTTGCTGTTGAGGATGACAGCATCGTCCACATATAGGATTATCTTGGCATTATCTTGGATTATTTAGAAACAGGATGAAGACCAGTGGTCCCAAGATGGATCCCTGGGGGAACCCCAGCTTGACTTCCCTGGGGTCAGACACTGTTTGTCCTATTTTTACCTGTTGTGACCTGAGGGATAGGTAGTCTTGGAACCAGAGTGTTGCATTGGTAGCCACCCCCAGGCTTTGAAGCTGGGCCAGTAAGAAGGTGTGATTGATGGTATTGAAGGCTTTTGTTAAGTCTATGAACACCGCCCCTACTAGTTTGCCTTCATCCATAGCTTTGTGAGCATAGTCGGTGAACTCTACAAGGGCAGTCGTGGTACTATGCTCCTGCCTGAATCCATGCTGGTTGGGGCATTGCAGTTGGTATTTGCTGATCTAGTCTATTAGTTGGTCTGCCACAATCTTCTCAAGGGCCTTGGATAGGGGGAGAGGACTGAGATCAGCCTGTAATTGGACACATTGGTCCTGTCCCTGCTTTTGTGGACAGGAGTGACCAATGCTTGCTTCCAGGTGGCCGGGAATTGTGCCAGGGTCAGGGATTTGTTGAACAGTTTTGTAATAGGTTTGATGAGCATGTCAAGAGTTTGAGATGCCAGCTTCATGTCTACTCCATCGCTACCCAATCTGGACTTCCGGAGCACTTTTTTATGTAGAATGCTGCCTCCTTTATAGTAACTCTCTTGAGGTAGAAGGTAGGGTGAGAGGTATTGGGTGCTTTGTCATCTGAGGGAACCTTGGTGGGGGGTGCAACATTCTGGTTCCAAGACTACCTGTCCCTCAGGTCACAAGAAAAAAATCTCAACCTGTGTAAACCTTCCAATTAGGGACTCAAAACCATATGCAACAGTGTAATCAAGAAATACAATGGTAAAAGGGTAGAATCTCTACTGCTCTGTCAGGCTTTACATTGATAGCACAAAGTAACCCAACAGACCATTTGAGCACAAGGAAAGGAATTAATGAATGAACAGTCCCAATGTCCTACAACCTTGCCAGTAAAACTTCCAAGAAAATAAATGAATATACGCAACCAAAAACATACCCCCCTTTTTTTCTAAACCACAAAAAGGTCACTGGAAGTAACTATTGCTTTGCCGGAGGTGGCAGCCACATGACAGTTAGTGTTCTTTCACCCAGCTGTGCAGACTAATAATATCTTTCACCTGTAGCATTTAAAAAACCTAAGCCTACCAAGGTGCCAGCTGAAAATTAAATGAACTGTAATTCCATTACAACTGACCTACCTCTACAAACATATACAATTGGGAATGAGGATGCGCATTGGGGGTTGGGGATGTTGCAGTGCTGCTTACAGCAGGACTGGAGCGGTCTAGCTGGATATGGTATTGGTAGGTGAAAACGGTCAAAACCAAAGGAATCTGTCAGTGAACACCCTCATAAATAACACACAAACACTGAATAAGTATGAGGCTCGTAGGAGGTAGGCAACTGCATGGAAAAACAGTGGATAGAGGATGAAACAGTAAGGATCCACTGAAAGTTGACTAAGACCATGAAACACCAGGTATGTGGAGACAGCTGCTGTAGGGACCGCTTCACAAAATAAATGGCCAGGTAACTAATGAGAGACCACAGGGGAACAGGCAGTCTCAAAAGAAGCAGCTGGTGGAGCCATAGTACATGAGTGCAAACAATGGAATTCAGGAAGGGTCAGTGGGATGCATGCTGGCTAACCTTAATCAAAGGAAGCATGGTCAATTTATAACTTTTCAGTGGAGAGACACCTCAGAGGATAGTAGTGGTAAAGGGGAGGTTTATGAAAATGTCTGGACTAAGCAGTGGGTTGACATTGAGCGTGGACAGCTCTGCTACACATGGGTTGTGACAACAGATGTAGAGAAGAGCCACCTCAGAAACATTACATTTGTAAATGGCACACTGATTTAGGTGAACAGGGTGGGAGGGAGCCCATGTGGGCCGGGTAGCGCAGGGAGGCCATGACAGCTAGTGGGAGGCAGACACACTTCAGTAAGCTGGAGTTGTGATACCATCCGGTCTTAAATGGGAAAGGGAGAAAAACAAAAAGGGGAGGTCAGGAAGGAGCACGCAGGGCATGGAATGCAGGAAGGCCATGAGAAACAGGAAAATTATAACAAAAGAGCTGCTTTTACAGTACATTGGAAAAAAACAAACAGAAAAGGGAGACATACAAAACATGGTGGGAGGGATCCCGCAGGGGCATGGGAAAGCAGGAAGGCCATGAGAGCCAGTGGAAAGCAGGCTTACCTGGAGAAGCTGGACCCAAAACATCACTTCCATTTTGCTGGCTGAAAGAGGGTAAGTCTCTCTGAGCTAGTTTCTTTTATGATAGCCCAAGGCACTCCCCCTTGTCTGTGTCCACAGGCTGGCCCTCTCAGGCACATTCGGTACCTGATTGGGCCATTCAGGAATGCAAGAACTGTGTACAGCAATCTTGGCCCATCTATTGGATTGGCTTATACTTTAAGCTATAGTACACTTAGATCAAACTGGATTTATTCGATCCTGCCAAACTTAGGACAACAGTTTTTAAATACAAAAAAAAACTCTTTTTTTTTGAGCCACGAGGCTCTCTCATGGCCTGTGGGTTCAGTCTGTACACAAATCTTTGAAACAGGCAAGGAGTAGTTCACCTCTACATGGCTGACATCTGATAAAGTCCTCAGAGTATAAAATTACCAATTCAGGGAGACAGAGTCCAGTTCACTTGTAAGTCCTAACTCTGTTGCCAGATAGAACCTATAGGCAGGTCACCATCTAATTCTAGCTTTGATTGCCAGCTGAATAATCTTCATGTGGTTTTATGTGATAAAGGCAAGTCTGAAAGACTGCATATAACATATAGTGACCACAAAAGAGCCCGTGGTCTAAAGAGTGCCTGATATTGTAGCGACCGTCACAAATAGCAACGGTCACTACAATACTTCAAATCTACACACAGAAACATTTGTTTTATGCGGGGGCAAGCCCCCTGCACCCCAAACTAAAATAACCAACTCTAAGGCAGGTGCAGATCACGGGGCAAGTTGATTTTTAAACAAAAATAAATTTCAGCCTGTAGCCAGATCCGGGTCTACTCGCATCCCCAGCGGTGGTGTACACCACTATGCTATGCAAGCAGCTCAGTTGGAATTAGCCACACAGGATCCTATATCATGTAGTGGCAAGTACTGCTCCTTGATATACTCGCTATACAGGATATAGCGACCTTCTGTACCAGTCGATCTGAGTGAGAGCGGTATTATTGAGTCGCTCAAAATTGAAGCGGTCAATAATATGCGCTGTACATGGGTGCAATCTCTTCATGCTCCCAATGGTCAGCTATATTAAGGCTCATTTACATTGTGCCATGCTGCAGCAGCCACTTTCAAATCATCCTTTAAGTGGTGTCTGAGATATAAAGTGTTGAATAAACAGAAAAATCAGGATTTTTGACATTTCTTTCTACAGCTGGATCTCAAAAACAACTTTATGTTGTGGGCTGACATTTTTAAGGTAGAAAGCTTTTGGGTCACAGATGTGCCTTTTGAAGGTTTGGTGAAAAAATATTAATCGGTTCAAAAGTTATGACATTTTGAATTTTCCCATTGTTTCTTATGGGAAAATGTATATGTCAGGCACAAAAGATACTGTATTATTTTTCGAACAATAGGAGTATTGTTCAAAAAATAGCAGCTTATTTTCAAACAATAGCGCAGTGGTCTAAGGCTCTGAGCTGCAAATTTGGTGACATCCAGCAGACCAGACCTGCGTTTGAATCCCACAGCTTCCACCTGCATACTGTGTGACCCTGAGCAAGTCACTTTACCTCCTTGTGCTCCCAGGTCGCTCCTGTAAAAAAGCTTTCAGCTTTGTGTGCTATACCTGGTTAAACAACTAAATAAAAAAAAAAAAAAAATAGGACTACTGTGAGAAAAATACCAGCTTCTTTTCACAAAAGATAATATTGTTCACTCACCTGATTCCTGATGCTGTGATTGTTTGAGCCATGTGGCGGCTGCCATCTTGTTTTGCCGCTTACAAGGATGTTGAAGTACTAATATTTTAAACACGAATTATTAGAAAACAGCTAAAGAGAACCTCTTTAGCTGTTTTCTGATGATTTTTTTGTGTTTTCAGCTGGACCCAAAGAAGTTTTTCTTTTGGGTGCCAGCTTATACAGAGAACGGCTCAAAATCCATTCTCTGTATGAGAAGAGCCATATTTTCTTGACTTCTGCAGCCGCAGCTGGAACTCATGCTGCCAGCTGCAGAGTCATGGAAGACCCGCTCTGTGTGTTTTGTGTGCACAATACATGGACTCTACTGCGTATACTGGGAGCCCACCACAGTGTGCCCAAATGTATTACTTATTTATAAAAACCTGTGAAAAGAAGAAAACCATCCCCCAAGGTCTTTTCTTCAATGCAGAATCCGGCATTGAAATGTTCCTATACATCCTATGCAAAAGCATTCTGTGGCACATTACAGTACTTCAATGCAGGATCCTGCATTGAAATTTGCGCACATTTAAATGCAGGATCCTGCACACCCCAGTGTGCCAATATATTACTTTTTGCAAGTTCAACCTTTTCGACACCGGGGTGCCCACTCCCAGTGTTGGATGACCCCCCCAGCCCACTCTTCTTGCCGATGGGGGTGCCCAATCTCCCTGTCGGCATGATGATCACCCAAAACTTATGTGGCATTGGGAGCCCGCCTATGTGACCTGTACCCTAATAAAAACCTGTAAAAAGTAAAACCGTCCAGATTATTTTTTTAAATACCTGCAATAACGGAAGTCATCTCTCATAGTCTCCCTAGTTCCCCCTCCCCTGCTCTGCTCACCCACATCCCTGCAGCTCTTCTCACCAATATTTACCATCCAGAGGCCAGGGTCGGCGATTTTCTGTGGACTAGGAACACGTCTGAACTCTTCAAAGTCCACCCGCAAATTGAAGAAATCGAGGTAAGCTGTATAATGGGAGTCAATGGGGGGGTTCAACTTAGGTTGATATCTCACACAATTTTAGGAATTGTGGCCCCAAATTTTAAACATGGAGTTCTTGGGACCCCTCCTTGTGAACATTACTGTCATTTTGTTTCTCAGTCTAGAAAGGTGATTTCACAGTCACTGCATGGAATCAACTTTTGGGGCTGATTCATGAAACAACAGTGCCACTGTTCATGAGGTGGCATCCCAAAAAGCCCATGTTGCAATTTTGATTAAAAAATTCTCCAAAATGACTGCATTATGAGCGTGCGTTGCACAGTTTCTACGCACGCTAGTAACTTCGACGATTTTTAATATTTTCACTCCTGATTTTCAACATTGGCATTTGTTAACACCTGCTTATGAACAGTATAGCTGTCATTTTTCATATACTGCCCAAAATGTGTTTTCACTCCTGTGGTGCAGAATGGCTCAGTCACTGCGCAAAATCAACTTTTGGAATGGAGTAACAAAATGACAGTGCCACTGCTCATA
Organism: Neoceratodus forsteri; assembly: GCA_016271365.2. Lineage (NCBI taxonomy): Eukaryota > Metazoa > Chordata > Ceratodontiformes > Ceratodontidae > Neoceratodus > Neoceratodus forsteri. The sequence goes on along the minus strand of CM057449.1, from coordinate 573,102,301 downwards.
AGGGGAGGACCCATAAAGCACATGTTAAATATTTGGTGAAATAATTCCCAAAAATGACTGCGTTACGGGCATGCATTGCGCACTTTCTGTGCACACTCGTAACTTTCCCAATTTTTCAAATTTTCACTTCAGATTTTCAGCATTGCCATTTTGTCACACCACCTTATGGACAGAACAGCTGTCATTTTTCACATCCTGTCCAGAATGTGATTTTGCACCTGTGGCACAGAATTGCATTGCTGCTGCGTGAAATCAACTTTTGGGACTGATTAACAAAATCACAGTTGCACTGTTCATGAGGGGAGGTCCCATAATGCCGATGCCAAACATTTGGTGAAACAATTTAAAAAAATGAGCTTGTAATGAGCGTGCATTGTGCAGCTTCTATGCATGCTCATAACTCTGCTAATGTTTCCCATTTTCCATACTGTTGTACTAGCTGGATGCAGGGATGGGAGTGCAGGCTCCAAAGGATCCTGCCTCCCACCGTGACATATGAATACTGTTGTACTATCTGGATGGAAGGATGGGAGCACAGGATTCAAAGGACCCTGAACTCCCGCTGTAACATATGTACACTGTTGTACTATCTGGATTGTGGAATGGGGACCCTGCAATCCCACTGTGACATATTGACACTGTTGTACTATCTGGATCACGGGATGGGAGCACAGGGTCCAAAGAACCCTGCGCTCCCACAGTAAACTGATTATAGAATTATGCTATCTGAAAAAAGAAGGAACATTCTTTGCAAAAAACTTTGTTAGTACATCAGTTAGGGTGAATACCACAGCAACAAAAGCAGGGAAATAAGGAGTTAGGGTTCCCTCCACCCCCTCACTGCACACACCAACTGATGTTGGGGTGTTCCATGGCATCTTAGGGCCTAACTCTCACCCCATTCTCCTACACTGTAGCATATCAGTTTGTTTACACATGGAATGGGGTGAGTGATGGGCTGATAACCCCATGGCACACCCCACTGTCACTGTAGTATCCACCTTAACTAATGCATTATTGAAGTTTTTCACAAATAATGTGTATATATATATATATATATATATACACACACACACACACACACACACATATATATATATATATATATCCTGTAACATTTATGTTTTCACTGTTTGACTCATGTCTGATGTGGACCCTATGTTATGAGCTTGTTCTCAAAAAGTGTTCATCCAAGATTACAATAAAAATATATTTGTGATGAGCCCTAGGAGGAAGTTTGGAGAAACTGGAGGATACAAGTACTTTGTAAAATCAGGAACACATGTAAGTTTACAATTTTTACTTTATTACATAGGTGCCTCAGTGTTGCCATGTTCAGGGATATTAGGACATTTCCAGTGATTCACAGGTATGACAAAACACCTTAAAGAGCTAGTGTACTGCCTGGAATTAATAGTAACTTTTAGATGTAGTGAGCTATCACTTCTTATATCTCAAGCATTTGTTTTCTTTTCTGTTTGCTAATTAGAAGATTTTCCACCTGGCAGTACTGGGGTGATGTGTGAATCAGCACTCTGTCTGGAGACTAAAAAAAGGTTAGTTTTGTTCCTCCCACTACATCATCAACACTGAGATCACACTGACTATGACATCACTAGTAACCAAGGAGAACCATTTTCTCACTGCCATATTATTCTTTTTCATGTGAAGCAGCACTGATTGTCTTTTCTTGGTTACTAGTGATGTCACAATTTTTTACAGTTTGTGAAAGTCACTGCTCAGGCTGCAAGGGTTGTGGTGCCTCAATGTGTTTGGTCACATTTCTGATGATGTAGTGGGAGCAACAGAACTGACTTTTTTAGCCTTCAAACTGAGTGCTGCTCCACACACCATCCCAGTACTATCAGGAGGAAAATCCTCTAATTAACAGACAGAAAAGCAAACAGAAAAGCAACATACTCTAGCAAAAGCCAGTACACCTGCAAAATATTGGTATTGTGAGCAGTGAGAAATGTGTAAATTAGCATTGTTTTGCACTAACCAGTGAGCCACCTAACTGTACTTTCTAAGTGTTGAGATACACACACACTGACTAATATATATACACATATGTGCATATATATTCCAGTGTAACATAGCAGTGCACTGTCTATACACATTTTTGCAGATTAAAAAAAAAGACATTGAGGGACTGTTTTCTTCTTTTCAGGCTCCTATGAACATTAGAGGGAGGGGAGTTGCCACTAGACAACTCATTCAAATCAGCAATGACATGTATAAGACTGAAACTGATCTAGATAGTGGTGGAATGTAGACTAGCAATTTTTGCACTAACCACATAGCCACCTAACTGCACTTTCTAATTGTTGTGATACACACACACACACACTGATTAATACATATACACATATATAGTCCAGTATAACATAGCAGTACAGTGTCTACATGCACAGAGCATTGTCATACACACACACACACACACACACACACTAACACAAATACAGTACCTTATATTGCATGTATTTACTTTTACATCTAACCCTAACTTTTACTGTATTTAGAAAAAGTACTGTGTTTTGCACTCTCATTGTACTAATCAACAGCATGACTGGGTAACTAAGGTAGTGAACCTGGGAGGTGTGGTGAATGTGGCCTATCTGGACTTCAGAAAGGCCTTCAACCCTGTCCCCCATAGAAGGCTGATTAACAAACTGCACAGCCCAGGGGTGAATCCTAACATAGTTCTGTGAGTGTAGAACTGGCAGAATGGCAGAAGTCACAGGGTATTGGTAAACAGGAGTACTCTGGAGAGGGAGAGGTGATGAGCAGGGTGCCACATGGGGTTGGTGTTGGGGCCGGTCCTTTTCAATGTCTTTATTGGGGACATTGCAGAGGGACAGAAGGGAAAGGTATGCCTCTTTGCAGATGACACAAAGGTATGCAATAGGGTGGACACTCGGGGGAGGGGGATGCTGAAAGAATCAGTGAAGACCTTATAAAACTGGATAAATGGTCTGAAAAATGGCAGCTAGGATTTAATACAAAGAAGTGCAGCATCATGCACATATTGCAGAAGAACCCAGTGGAAAATTATGAACTAAGTGGGTAGGTACTGACAGTCACAAAGCAGGAAATGGACCTGGAAGTTATCATCTCAGAGGACCTAAGAGAAAGTAGGCAGTGTGATAAGGCAGCTGGAAAGGCTAGATAGATGTTTGGATTCATAGGGAGGGGTAACATGAGTAGAAAGAGGGAGGCCATCTTGCCCCTGTATAAGACACTTGTGAGACCGCACCTCAAATACTGTGTCCAGTTCTGGAGGCCCCATCTGAGAAAGAACATAGACAGGGTGGAGGCAGGACAGTGGAAGGCAAATAAAATGGTGCAGGGTCTGCAGGATAAGACCTATGAGGAAAGACTAAAAGAGTTAAATATATATTCACTGGTGTAAAGGAGGGAGAGGGGAACATGACTGAGGCATATAAATTAGAGCTGTGCATAGACCGAATATTATTTTCCCAATACCACGAATAATGGGCTTTCCAAATATTTGGAATTGAATAGTGAATAGCCCACTATTTGAGTGGTATTCATTATTTGGACAGAAGGGTTATTTAAAAAGTTAAAAAAGTATTTTCACCCCTCCTGGCCAACATTAAAATACATTTTAAGGATCCTGACAATCCCTGGTGTCTAGTGGTCCCACCCCACCCTGGCCAATTGCTGGCCCAATATGAAGAATTTTACCACCCCTGCCGAGACTCATACCTGTCCCCCATCCAGAAATTGCATTAAAAATAAATAACAATGTCTCTGGTGTCTAGTGGTCCCACCCCCCCCGGCCAATCGCTGGCCCAATATGAAGAATGAACCCCCCAACTGAGATTCACAGCCAATCTCTCATTGTCTAGTGCCACCATCCACAGTTCCACACACTGAATTAAAAAAAAAAAAAGCAACCTTCCCCTGGTGTTTGTAGTGGACCCCTTCCCCCTTCCCTGTCCAGTAGTGATCCCCAACCTTCTCCCTCTCATTCACAACCCCATCAGGCCACTGGCGCAGCCCTCCATTCACCTCCATGGCTGGCAGCCCGACTGAGCACTTTCAATGAATGAGCCCAACTGAGCGCTTAAAAACACTTAAAAGCATTCAGTCGGGCTCATTCATTGAAAGCATTGAAAGCGCTCAGTCGGGCTGCAGGCCTTGAAGGTGAATGGAGGGCTGTGCCGGTGGCCCAATGGGGTTACGGATGGGGGGAAGTGACATGGGGGTTACTACCAGACAGGGTGGGGAACAGTGGGGTCCACTAGTGACACCAGGGAGTTTTTTTTTTTAAATTAAATGTGTAGAACTGTGGAGAGCAGTACTGGACAACGGGAGATTGAGGGTGAATCTCAGTGGGGGGGGATATTCTTCATATTGGACCAGCAATTGGCCAGGGGGTTAGGACCACTAGACACCAGGGACATTTTTAGTTATTTTAAATTCAATTTCAGATCAGGGATGGATCTGACTCTCGGTGGGGGGGGAGTCCTTCATACTGGACTGGAACCGCCCAGGGTGGGACCATTAAACACCAGGGATTGATATATATTTTTATGTTGGCCAAGAGGGGGAAATTGAAAAGGCATATTTTTTTTATTTACGCATCCTCCGACACCAATTTATCAATAAATAACCTAATACTCAGGAGCCAAATATTCAGAAAAAGGCTTTGCACAGCCAAAATACAAATTTATGACCAGTATAAACAGAGTACAGGAAGGAAGCATCTTCCAGAGTAAGAGATGCTTCAAGTCAAAGTGGCACAAAATGTAGTTGGGGGGGAGGGCTCAGGGGAAATGAGACAAAATATTTTTTCATGGAGAGGGTGCTGGATGCCTGGTAAACCACTTTTCTGGGAGGGGGGGTTCCCAAAGGAAAACACTGAATAAATATTTTCAAATAACATTAGTCTTGGTGCATGCCTTGTTTCAGTGTGGAAATGTCAAGGCAAAAGTTAGTAAGGTTGCCCAAACGAAAAGCTCATCACACAAATTCAGTCTTGAATTTTTCTTTACTTTTCTTTTTTAAAAGTCTGTACAATAGGTCCCAAAGTTTCACCTGGATAAGGCTTCATCTGTGAAGCATTTAACTTGACCATCAGGCTCTGTTGTATGCCAGTATTTCTGTCTGCATCCTCAAGTTTGTTACCATCTGTTTCATCTGCTTGTTATATGTGCATTGCTTTTGCATTCCTTATTTTTCTTTCCAACAGTTTTCAAAAATTCCTTGGTTGCATTTGATTTCACCTTCACTCTGTTGGAAGGCAAATTCCTATTTCATGCTGTTCACAGTAAGGTAAAAATTTGCCATTGTGCAAAGCACTATACAGTTGTGTAGGGTGTGGTTCAACAGGCTACCGAAAACTCCTGTCTCTTTTGTGCAACCCTTCGGTGGGGGAGTCCTAAGGAAATCACCAAGTTGGCCTTACTAACTTTTGTTTTGACATTTTCACACTGAAACTAGGCATGCTCCATGACTAAAGTTATTTGTTCAGATTTATTCAGTGATTTCCTTTGGGAACCCCCCAGAGAAGTGTTGTACAAAGAACCAGGAGTTTTCTGTATCCTGTTAAACCGCATCTGAGGAAGTCCACCTATAATAAACCCACCAAGGAAGGAGACATATAAACTTTGGATAATCACAACTTATTTTCATTGGAATAAATATTTCAGATCACCAGGACTCTCTGTTTCAACAGAAGCAACTGTACAGTGCTTCGCACAAGGGCAACATTGGGCAAAGGGCACTGGGAGTCTAAATTGCATAAATATCTTAGTCTCCAGATTTCCCAGCTTCTCTCCAACTTGACAAATTTAATTTAACACCACTTTTAATTTCTATTAAGTCTGATCTTTATAGATGGATGGCCCTTCCTCTTTCCCTTTGGGGATGAATTAATGTCTTTAGGATGAATATTTTGGCATGGATTTTATACCCCTAGGAATGTTGAACGTTATTTTACCCAAACTTGGCTTCGTCATCTCTACTCATGCCTCTCGTCTTTCCTATGGTGAGGTAAAGCAATAAATAGAGTGTACATGAAACTTACCTTACCCAAGTTGTCTGGTGGCCTTCGTCTTCCAAATTTCTATTTCTATTACTTCGTCTCACACAGAAGCAAATATTTTAAATGGGACAATTTTTCTGTGAAATCTTTGGATCCCGATGAACTGCAATGGTTATCTACTGAAAAAAAAAACTTGCAAAAGTCATAATATTCAATTCACAGGTTTGTTGTATCTTTCTTCTTCTACTTTCCCCTTGGCTGTAAAGAGGACCCCATTATACTGGTCCCCTCGAGCACACTCTCAGCTTAATAAATATTATCATGTTTCACCCATTTATAGTCTTAGCCAACCTCTTTTTCTGAACCCTAATTTTCAAAAAGCTCACCATCTCATTTCTAAAAATGTTCTTCAGTTGTATTTTGGTTACAGTGATTTCTGCATCAGATAGGTTTGTTGGATTTTCCTTGACTACAGCAGAAATATAATCTCCCACATTCCACTTTATTTAAATACCTGCAACTTTCCCAAGCTCTGGCCACCCACTGGGATCCCCTTCTTGGACCTCTCAGGCTCCCTTTGTTTATGAGAAACTGATACATGCTGCCTCAGCCCATCGGGCCATGTCTCATATGTATACCCTTTATCAAACCAATGATCCCCAGAGACTCTGGTGTGTTTGTTACTGCTGTCAAAATGCTCTCCGCTTAGACTAGTCTCCCTTGCAGTGGCAATAGGTTTGGCCAGATCTATGTAAATACATTAAGCAAGACAATTATAGGCTGCAGCAATTTAATATTTTACATCATTTATATTTCACACTGCAGAAACTGCATTGACTAGATTTTAAGATTTCCCCCTCTGCTTCAGGTGTAACTGGGCCGAAGGCACTTTATTGCATATGTTATGGACCTGTGACAAGGTTTCCCCCTTCTGGGCATCTATTAAAACTTGTTTGGACCCATGTTTTGATTTGATGACTGCCTTCACTCCAGAAATTTGCTTGGAGGGGAACCTTCAGGGCCTTTCTCTGGGTTACTTGAAGGGTTAGATTGCCTTGAAAGCTGCAGTAGCCAAGAAGGTTCTTCACTGGCATTTGCTGTCAGATTCCATTGTATCCTAGTCAGAACTGCATGCTGAACTCCTTAGCATCTTAAACGCTGAACTGCATATTACCAATGTTCGGCACAGATCTCAGGTTTTCTATGAAAAATTGGGGACTTTTATGTTCCTTTACAACTATTAAATTACCTATACTGTTTCAAGTATTGTCTTCCTGTTTTGCAATGTTTTCTTTTATGACCTGCTTGATTTCTTCAGTGGTTGTAGGGGGCAGCACTCAGGGGTGGGGAGTGGAATTGGCTTTTTTTTTTCTCGTCTCTTTGCTTTTTGTTTATGTTGTTCACTGTTCTTGTTGTTGATTGTTACTGTTATAAATGTTGTTTAGATTTTGGTCAAAAATCAATGAAGTATATTAAATTTAGAAAAAGAAGCTGCTGATCAAAATGCAAGGTCAAGGATCAAGAGGCAAGGTCAATTGGGACTGTCTATAACATGCCATCGTAATGTATAACATGCCTGGTTCATTTAATGAAATAAATCTTGCTCTACCTAGAGAAAGCGTCTCCTTCTGCCCATTGGTGCCTACCTATAAAATAGTTTCTCCTGTTGCACAATGGGTATAGTAGCCAAAGGCAGCATCTACAGTGCCTGTCCAAGTGCCCAGTCAGGAGGTTGTTGACTCCTCCTCCTCTAAACAGTGAGGGCATTTCTGTTTTAAAAAAAAAAACTTCCGCTTACAATTTTTTTTGCTTGTCTTTTCTTTCATATGATTTTGAAGTTGATTTAGTGTTTGCATCCAAGTTACATTTTTTTTTTGGTGTTTGTTGTGTTCCTTTTTTACCACTCCATATTTCTTATGTACTAAATCACACATGCCCCCACAATGCAAAGCATCATGGGCTGCATATGCAAATCACCACAGAATATTCTGCTGGTTCAACTTTATATATTTTATTTGTGCATCTTATTTGTGGGTTGTTTTAATAAATTTGTTTGATTTACTTTTCTGTCATTGATTTATTCTTAGTGTTTTTGTGCTTAAATGTTTTGGTTACATATCTTTTTTGGTTGCAGTTTACTTTTTTGTTCCATTAACCTTTTGGTGCTGTGTTTTACATTTTTGTTGTGTTTCTTTTTTGTTTTGTGCTTTGCATTTCATGTTCAGTTATATTTTGTTGGTTTGCACTCAGCTTATAGGTTTTGTTACCTTTTTGATTGTGGCTAATGTACATTATATCTTATTTTTTGTAGCATTAGGTTTCTTTGGGAAAGGGCTGTATTTTACATCAGTTTTATATTCTTTCCTTTTTTGTTTTATTTAGATTTTAGGTTGTTGCTTTACTTCTCTGCATGCTTTTCTTTTTGTACATGTTTAGTTATTTTGGTAGAAATTTGCATTTCTTTGAGTTGTTGATTTAACATTGGTTGTGCTTTTTTATTGACTGTGTTTTGTACTGCTTGCAACTGTTCATGCTTTGTTTATTTTTGTTTGTATTTACTTTTTTTATTTGCTCTTTCCTAGGCTCCCTGGCCCACCTCTCCTTCTGGCCAGCCATGAACCCCACTGAAACCTTCACCCCAACCCTCTCCACCTTACCTCACATTGCAGCCATTCTAAGGGTAGTCTGGTGTATCCCTTCAATGGATGGGTTCCTCTCCTCTGAGGCATAAGGTGCCAGGGAGGGCAACCAGCGCACTATCTATTTGGTCCCTGGGAGCTGCTGAGGTGGCTTCAGGGCACTCATGATTGCAGGAGCCAGCAGCCATCATCCATCTGGCTGAGGAGCAGTTTTCCAGTTTGTTCCGGGGGGGTGTGGTGTGCCACAGATGTCAAGGCACATACCAACATCCACCACGCCCCTTGCCCTCAGTGAGGCTAGCCAAGCTGTTGTGCTCCTGGCCTCTACCAGGAGGTGGCAAACAGTGAGCTACATCCCCTCCCTCCCCCCAGAAGAAGGCGTGTAATCATCGAATGCTTGAGCCTTCTCCTTCTGGCCAGCCATCCAGTGGCCTGAGTCCATTCCTGAACCTGGGTTGCCAGCATCGCAAGCAGAAATCCAACTGCTGTGCTGACAGGCTGGCCTATGTATTTACTTTTAGTTCTTTTTTTTAACTTCCTTTGCTGTTTCTTTATTAGCATTTGTATTTTCTTTTTTGTTTATATTTTCTTGTTTTTCATTTGTCTGTTGCTTCTCAAGGCCACCACCCAGCTGTGCAAAATAGGAAATCCAGGACCCACTAAAAACAAAGTAGCTGGCCTCAGCTAGGCTACTCTATGTAAATCAATAGTGTAACAAAACATTAGCTTGGCTCTTTCAGTACCTTTATTACTTTGATTTCATTTTTCCCCAACATGAAAATCCCAGGTTTCTGTTCTTTTTCTTTGTTTCCTGACTCCAGAATTCCATTCCTGGTGTACCCTTTACTTGTTTTCATTAACTTTCCTGACACTACAAATCTATCTCCAGTTTGTGTTCTTGTTATTTTTTGTCTGTTTTGTGTTTTTGACATATGAATACCATCCCTGGCATCAATTTTCCTTCTTTTTTTTTACTGAATTGTCCTGCCACCTGGAGTCCATGCTACAGTATATGGTGGCTTTCAGTTTTTTTTCTGACACCAGGAGCCATCACCACTGTCAGATTTTTTTTGGCAGAGTTAATTCTATTTACATGGGCAGCTAATCCCTGGTGTAAGCTCTCTAATTTTAACCTCACCCATGTAACATTTTATTAGTAGCACTGTAAGCCCATACCTGGTGCCAGTGATACCCCCCCCAAAAAAAAAAATTATCTAAACCTCTGCAGACAGGTACTTACACAAATCTTTTCTTCACCTCTTCAGCCAGTCACCATTAATTGCAAACTATTATACTTATACATCAACAGGTAAATCAACACAGAAGTTGCTATACATTTAATTGAAAATCATGCATTGTATAGTAATACATGATTTTCAATTAGACATTTCTGAAGTATCATACTGATATTCCCACTGGTATATTTTGTCACATGCCATCTGAGAAAGGGGCAGGGGCACTTCCAAACAGGGAGAAAGAGGAGGTTCAATTGGCCTATCAGGGGTGCTAGGCAGATGTGATATGCTAAAGGGGCACTGGACACCAAGAACTAATTGTATTGTGTTTGGGTGAGGTAGAGGTGCCACTTGATGCAGGAAATGCATGCCACAGGAGGTTGGTGACTAAAGGATTACAACTACTTTAGATGCCAGGGACTGCTTCCCACAGATTGTGGACAAGAGCAGGAGTACTACTGGACACCAGCAATCCCATGGGCAGTGTGAGGTAATGGGTGACAATGAATGTCAGGCAAGACTGGATTGGGAAACACACAGAAAGAGAAAGCACTCTGGAGAACATACATATAAAATGCTAGTGCTTAAATTTATTGATGCTCAAAAAGGAATACTATAGGGACACTGTGTACTTCAAACTCATCCCTCAAATTGGTATTTTTCTCTAGCTGGCATCCTATTGTTTAATTGATTTTTGCCTCAATAAATGTTAATTGCATGTAGCACTTCTTTACTTTGGTGTTTGGCTTGTGAGTACAATAGGTTTTTGTTTGTTTGTTTGTTTTTAATTCTAGTCTTGCACCCCTTGGTATTGCTCCAAACTCATTTCTGACTTAGAGGCAAGTGGTCACTGCTCAGTAGTCTAAGACTTATTTGTGTACCATCAGTTGCATTAGGTTTCTGTTCAGTGAGGGTGGGAGCTACACTTTGGTTATATTCCCTTATTGCTTACGGGAATCAGAACACAATAGTTGTGAGATCTAAAAACCTCTAGCCATTTACATCTATACCTGAAGTAACACTTTTTCCCACAATAAATGCCCCATTATGGTTAATGTTATTATCTGCATTGAAAAAAGAAAGTTAATGTGAAGAAACATTGCATCCCATATGTAAATTGTTTTGTTTATCATCAGTTGCATTAGGTTCCTGCTCAGTGAGGGTGGGAGTTACATTTTGACAATTTTCCATTATTGCTTTAAGCAATCAGAACAAAACAGTTATAAGATCCAAAAACCTGTAGCAATTTAAATCAATACCTGAAGTAACATTTCTCCCCACAATAAATGCCCCATTATGGTTATTGTTATTATCTGCAGTGAAAAAGAAAGTCTATGTGAAGAAACATTATATTCCATATGCAAGTAAAATGAGAATCCTGAAAAAGTGATATGCAATTTTGAGTACTCTCCTATGCAGTCTTCCTGAGGAAATTTTAAAGCAGTATGTAATGCAGGCTTCTTAATTTATTAATGCATAATGTCAAGTGAAAGCTCTTTAAGTCATGTTTTACCCTTAGCTAATGTCCTGCTGGTGGCCTTGAACTAAAAATATGAACAGGAATTAGGCCTGTTCTTTATGTCATCATATATTTTAATACATTATGATTTTAACATCTCTTTAGCACATTTATGTCTCAGACAAAATGCCAAATGTTGTCATCTTTGAAACAGAAAAGTCAGGGAATACAGTTACCGATTAAAACATAAATATTAGATCGACCACTTACAGTGACATTCTCCTGAAGACCTGCTTTAGGTTGTAACTACTGTGTGTGCTTGAACACTGTTTTATATGTAAATAAGCTGTCTTAAAAGTTTTTTTTATTGAGTCTTGTTTCAGTATTTTCCCAGGCCTTCTATTACATTTTTATCAGAATATTAATATTCCAGTATTTGTGCACAGAATTGTTGAAACAAATAAAGCCTGCAGATAAAGGTATTCTAGTTGACAGTCCCATAATCAAACATTATTTACAAAAAAGACTGTTTTTGCTTCTAGTAAATTCCCTCTGCATTGTACCCTCAGGCAGGAATGAAGCAGGTGACAGGACCCATACAATGACTTACATTATGAATTTTAATGATTAATTATTCTTATGAGTAAGTAAAAAGATCCTGGTCTGTCTTAAAGCCTCAGTTTCTGTGTGATGCAGTTTGAAAATGAATATTTTTCTTTGGATATACAGGAATGGTATTAGGGTGCATTAGCATAGATGAAGGCCTATACAGTATTTAAAGATTGAAAAAGTCACTGTTGTGATATTAGACAAATGTTGAAATAATGCATTAACCCTCCATAAAATATACTCTTAGATTTAGTCTAGTGTATTATATAATTCATTGCAAAACAAACTACATTAAGGCAGACATTAGGGCAGAAGATCACAAAACCTTAAGGAAATAGAAAATATTAAGGTTCAGAGTCTCAGAGGTCTTGGAGAATTGGTGATGTGGTGTTCCTCAGAGATGTCAACCCTAATGGCCACCCCATCACCAGCATGTATTCTCTTGAATGAAGCACAAGGTAAAGTTGAAGCCAGTGCCTTATAGGTATATAGACCTTAGAGAAGAGAAGAATGTCTCATCACATATGCCAACAGAATCAGTTGTACATTTCTTCATGCAGGGACCTCTGGTAATCAAGAGATCATGTTTGTTTTCTCAAGGGAGTTGGTAGACATGAGGGCTGACAACCCCAAGAAACACCACACCACTGATTCATTAATACTCCCCAGACTCTAACTCTAATGTTTTTCATTTCCTTACTTTGTCCACTTCTTCAACCCTAATGTCTGCATAAAAGCAATTTTTTGCAATTAATTTATTTGCTTTTTGTGTAGTGAAATTATATCCTCATTCACACAGATTCCCTTGGGTAAACATATGCAGACATGTGGGGCCCTCCAGGAACTGCACCAAATGAAGAATCCATCTGCCTCCAGATGCACAGGGCTCTTTGGGCCCTGTACTTAAGCAAGATTATCTATGCAAATAATTCTGGGGGCTATCTGTGGGGCAGTGGAAGAGCAGGACCCGCTGGACCACGCTTCCTTGTGGCTACAGATGCATATGCAGATGCACAGGGCCAAGAGTCCAATTTGAGGTAGAAGTGCAGTGCCCTCTTGGCCCTACACTTCCATGCAGTTATGGATGCAGAGGCTCAGGGACCTCTGGGCCCCATGACAAGAGAATATTTCTCTTCTCTATATGGCTATTTGTTGTCCATGCCGCCAACACTGCACCATCCCTCCCCAGGCTGGGAGTGCTTCTTCATGCCAGTGTTGTCCCCCCACCTTAACCTTTCTGGCTAGTTCACTGATATTACCACCTAACTCAGCTGACTAGCATAGAATCACAGCACACCACCCAGTGAAGCAATGACCAGCCCTGCATTTCTTCATAACCTTTTTTTTTACATTTTGACCCATTTTCAACACAGTGTTTCTATGTCCCACCTTCTAAACATAACAGGTGTCAGTGATAATATACTGGGTGATATGTTATTTTACATCACAAGTGCAAAGACATATTTTGGGCAGGATTTGAGAAATGACTCATGCCACATTCATATGGTGGTGTGAAAAAAATAGCTTTGTTGAAAGTTTGAGGCCAAAAGCTTTAACATTAACAAAGTTATGAGTGAACATTAAGGGATTTTGATTTACAGTACCTTCATAACATTGTTTTTTTTTATATTTTGCCTCCAAATTTTCAATATAGCATTTTTATGACACTGCTGCATGAACCTAGCATGTGACAGTTTTTACATCCTGCCTGAAATGTGATTTCATGGAGTGACTACAAAATCAACTGTCAGGTTGGATTTGAAACATTAGACCTACTTGTTCATGAGGTAGGGTCCATAAAAGTCCATTTTAATAATTTGGTGAAAGAAAATCTTAAAATTATGAAGTTATGAATAAAAGTTCAAAATGCATTTGAAAAACACTAACAGCATTTACTGTACCTTGTTTCTTCCAGTTTGTGGTTGGTGTTGAACAAGGAAGACATGTTTCTTCATCGACTAAGTTGGTAGATCTTTTCTTTGCAATTTCTTTTTCTGTCCCCTTCACTCTTCCCCCAAGCTCCCTCCAGTCTTCAGGGCTAACAACATCATCGCTTAACCTTAAACTTATTTGAGGTGTTATCCCTCACAAAGCAGCAGCTTGCTCCCTGGATGGGACGAGGTGTGAGGAGTACACCCCAAGTAGTTCAAGTTTTGTCAGGAGGCAGTTAGGTTCAGGCAGGGAATCTATGATGTAGGGAGACCTCCATTCTTGTGCATTTTTGTGTTTTCTGTCCCAACATCCCATAGGAACAATGTGTGCAAAGGATACAAGGGTGCATGAATTGGAGCATGACATCACATGCAGCCAGCGTGGTTCCTCCCTCCCCTTAGTCATGCCATGCCATTTCATCACCTACAGCCAGGGGCAGTATGGCAGTAGCAGATTGGACCTTCCCTCCCCCTGGGAAGGAGAACTTCCTTTGGGAAGCTTGATCCTTGCCCCTTGAATGGCCTCTAATACTAACATACTAACATACTAACATACTATTTGCCAGCAGATTAGGCCTTATGGTCTATCAAGTCTGCTCGAACCTAGATCCTTAGTTGGGTGCCGAGACCCTCCCATCCCTTGTGCTCCAGAAACCCCTATCATCCATCCCCACGCCCCCGGGACAGGCCATCATCTGATACATCCACTTTCTGTGTCTGTCCCACCCTCTCTTAAAGCTCTCCACTGTGGATCTCTGGAACCAGCTCACCAGGCAAAGCATTCCAAGGGTCCACCACCCTCTCAGTGAAAACCTCCTCCTTTTCCCCTCACCCTTCCACCTTCCAACTTCAAACCATGCCCTCGGTGATGCCTCCTGCTTTAGTCTAAAGATCCCTCCATGTTTACCCTATTTATTCCCTTGAGGTACTTGAAGACCTCAATCATGTCCCCCCTGTCTCTCCTCTCCTCCAATGAAAACAGGTAAGTCAAATCCCCTAGCCCTCGTATCATCTTTGTTGCCCTCCTCTGTACCCTCTCCAGGAGCTGTATGTCCCTCTTCAAGTGTGGTCTCCAGTACTGTACACAGTACTCAAGGTGTGGTCTAACCAGTCCATTGTACAGTGGCAGAATCACTTCCTTGCTCCTAGAGGTGATCCTCTTCGATGCATCCCAACATCCTGTTTGCCTTGCTAGCTGCTCTCCTGCACTGCTCAGTGTTATTCATACATGTATCCACCATGACCCCTAGGTCTTTTTCCCCTGTTGAGGCTTCCAGCACCTCCCTCCCAGAGTGTACATGTGTTTAGAGTTTCCTGACCAAGATGCAACACCTTGCACTTGGTGATATTGAAATTTATTCCATGTGTGAGCCCAGCTTCCAGGGTGTCCAGGTCCCTTGCAGGCCAACCTCCCTCTTCTCCCTCAACTACTGCTCCCATCTTGGAGTCATCCGCAAGAGACTCATTTCACACCCTATACCATCCCTGATGTCTGATATGTATGCATTAAACAGGATTGGACCCAGGACCGAGCCCTGTGGTACCCCACTACCAACCTCTGTAGGGTTAGAGCTCCCCACAGACCACTCTCTGAGTGCGTCCAGCTATCCAGTTTTCAATCCATCTGACCATCAAAGGGCCTACCCTAACCCCATCAGTTTCTCCACCAGACCATTGGGGACAGAGTCAACGCCTTGCTGAAGTCCAAGAATAATACATCCACAGGCTTACCCCTGTCCAGTTCTGATGTTACCCATTCATAGAACTCCACAAGGTTGGTTTGACATGATCTACCTGGCACAAACCCATGCTGCCGACTATCCAGACCTCCCACCTCCTCCAAGTAAACCCCAATCGTTCCTTTAGTATACTCTCCATTAATTTTCCCACCACCGAGGTTAAACTGATGGGTCTATAGTTTCCTGGTACTTCCTTCGACCCCCTTTATGGATTGGTACCACATGTGCCTCTCGCCAATCCCTAGGTACCCTCCCTGTCTCAAGTGACCTGTTGAAAGCTCCGCCAGGTGCAGCCAGTATGTCCGCCAATTCCATAGTACT
Organism: Neoceratodus forsteri; assembly: GCA_016271365.2. Classification (NCBI taxonomy): domain Eukaryota; kingdom Metazoa; phylum Chordata; order Ceratodontiformes; family Ceratodontidae; genus Neoceratodus; species Neoceratodus forsteri. Next base: position 573,086,355 of record CM057449.1, on the reverse strand, counting down.
CTCAGATGAATGCCATCCGCCCAGGAGATTTGTCTTTCTTTAGGCCTTGAGGGCAAACCACACCCTTTGGTGGGGATGGCATCATCCGTCCCTCCACCTTACTGGTCTTTTATCCTTATCCAGATGTGACACCCCTGGGGTACCTTTTCCCTCCTTTTGCTCCATTCTGCTGCTCCCTGATCCCGCCTCCTGCCGCTTCTATCCCTTTGTGCCTTGCTTTGTAGATATCCCATCCCCTCCCTAGTGAACACAGAGGCAAAGTACTGTTAAATACCTCTGCCTGGTCCCTCGCCTCTTCCACCCACCCTCCTTCTGATCTCAATCTGCTGAGATGGCCCTTAGTTTTTCTCCGCTCCCCAATGTACCGGAAGAACCCCTTTTCCCCTCCATGTATCCCCTGTGCCAGCCGTTGCTCTTTACTGGACTTTGCTCCCCTCACCATACAGGTGACTTTTCTAGATGCAAGCTGGTACATTTCTTATCCTATCCCTCTTGTTGTTTTATATTTTTGTAAGCCGCCTTCTTTCTCTGACTGCTACCTGGACCTCACTGGACCACCAGCATGGTTTATGTGACCTTGCTCCCTACGCTTCAACTTAGCGCAGATCCTGACTGCCTCATGAAGTCCCCTGCTTATGACCTCCCACTCCTTCCTCCTTCCACACTTGTTGTTGAGGTAATCCTCAAGTGATCCTTTGAGAATATTTCCCATGCCCATAAAGTCTGCCCCCTAAGTCCACTGCCAGTGTCCTAGATCTCACCCCCACTCCCCAATGCTTATTTGAAACCAGACAGTTTGTGGTCACTCCCAGTCAGGGGTCCTGTACAACCATGTCCCTTACCAGATCCCCATCTGCCAGAACCACATCCAGGACATGCCCTCCTTGTGGGCTCCATCACATGCTGTGTTAAGAACACATCCTGGAAGCCATCCAGCAGCCTCTGCTCCCTTGGCCACCTTAGAGGACATGGTTCCCAGTTAGTACCTGGCATATTAAGGTCCCCATCAACACCACTCCTTCCCCTTTTGGACCACACTGGGCAATGATGTTGTCCAGCAAACCATCCTCTAGAACATCACTCATCCCGGGAGGCCTATATGCTACTCCCAGCTTGACCTTATCTCCTGCTGGGGATCGTAGGGTGACCCATAAGGCATCCACGTTTCCCTCTGCCTCTTCTACCATAGCAATTTCTATGTCATCTCTAATGAACATAGCCACTCCACCCCCTCTGCCCTCCTTTCTATCCTTCCTAAGCATAGTGTACCCCCGTACATTTAGGTCCCAGTCATGGTTTTTGTTGGCCCACGTTTCCGTAACTGCCGCCACATCCACCCCCCCTCGAACAGCATGGCCTGGAACTCTGGCAACTTGTTTCCCAAGCTCCTGGCATTTACTAACACTAACCCCCACCCCTTATCCCTGATCCTTTTTGTCGAACCCCACCCAGATTCCTTATACTTCCATCCTCCCCCTGCTCCTCCTGAAACCTCCACCTCCAGTCTGTTTCCCCCCTCCCCCCCTTGGGCTTGAAGGCTACTCCCCTCATCTGGAGGGGAGGGCTTCTGGTCAGCCCCTCCCTTATCCCTTCCCCCCCTTACAAGTTTAAACCCCACCTTTCTTGTATGTAGTCAGCCATCCCTGTTTAAGGACTTCCTTCCCTAATGGGCAAGATGAAACCTGTCCTTGGCATATAATCCCTTATCCTCCCAAACTCCATTCCAGTTCCCTAACACCTCAACCCATTCTCTTCACCCCACTTCCTGAGCCATTTATTAACCTCTTAGAGCTTCATTTTTCTCCACTGAGGCCTTTGGTACTGCAATATCTCCGAAAAGGAAATGTTGCATCCATTATCCCGACAGACTCTGGCAAGTTCTTGGAACCTTGCTTGGATTTCCATAATGCTATTTCCTCTAGATCATTAGTTCCCAAATGCACCAGGAAATCCGGTTTCTCCACAATCCTAACCATTTCATACACCATGAACTTTGCTCTGTGCACTGTCAGCCCAGAGATACTCACTACCTTCACCTGGCTATGGCATCCATCCCCTGTCCCTCCCAATGGATACCCTTAATCATCGAGTCTCCCAGTAACAGAACCTTAACACCGCCATCATCCTTATGGTTACCTCCACTATGCCCTCTCAGCCCCTCCCCACTTTATTCATGATCGCAATTTCATGGGAGTCTTCCTGCCTATTAGAGACCCCTTGTCACCCTCCCTTTCTGCCTCCCTTGCTATTTTGCCCACTTAACTCAAACCCTCTGAATAGGTGTCCCATTTAACCTCTCTTATCTGAACCATTTATCCTGGCCCTGATGGTTTCCCTTCCCCGCACCCTCATCCCCCCTTGTAATAGTACCCCTGTCTCCAGAGGCTCTCTGTGGGTCCCTTTAGCTAGGGCCCCATCCTTGTACTGACCTTCCTGCTGAAGGGGGCTCCTCCCACCTCCTTGTCACCCAGTTCCTCTCCAATCATGCTCTCTCCCTCATGTCTGGAATATGTTGCATCTCCCCATTTGCTTAACATATATGTTTCCTTCTCCTCTGGGACTATGTCTATCCTTTCCATAGCTGTTCTGTGATGCCCTATGGGTATCTGACTCCCTCCCCCCGGCCTCTGTATAAGTTTCCTCATTTCCACCAACCCCTTCCTCCCCCTCTAGGATGCTTAGTATCTCAAATTTATTGTGACACTCTATGTCAGCCTCCATCAAGTAACCCGAGTTTCCCCAGACTGCATCTCTAAACTGACCCTCTTCTTCCTCTCTTGCACTGTTCACCTTAGGAGCTCCCTTCCCACAGTCTGCTGTTTTAGGCTTCCGCACAACAGCCCCTCCTGACTTTTCCCCCTCCAGTCTCCTTGAATTCAGACTTTTCACCCTGTACGCTTTCCCCTTAGCATCAACTTCCCTATCTAAGGGTCCTCTGTCCCTAATATCCCCCCTTCTGCTTGCTGTAGCATAATGTCCTGTAATTTCAGAGCGTTGCCCCAGCCTCCCCTCAGCCCCACCCTTCTGCTGCCCATATCCACACCCCTTATCCTTGGACACCCCCCAGCTCCCACAGCTTACTCCTTAACCAATATACCTCACTCCTGATACAAGATAGCTGTCTACAGAGTGGGCAGCCTCCCTCTCCAGGCCCAATTTAGAATTATTGCCATCCCACAGCCTGTGCAGGCCTACAATCCTTCCGAAGATGCCTGCCATGGTGGAATATGGCCACCCTGATTATCCCTCTGTTTATAATAGCACACCCCTTCTCAGTCCCTTTCCCTGGAGTATAGCTCTCTCTATACTGACTGTAGTTATTTTACAACCCACTCTCAACCCCACCAACAAAGTTCCTGTCTCACAAACACATACAGTCCAGTATGTGTTCAGTCCCACTAACAGTGTGTGCAAGCAGACCCAGGTACCGTATGATGTCACAGGCCCACCAACTCCTGTTGCTTCAAATTTCAGTCCCAAACAGAAATACTCAGCCCATCAATCCCAACCCCAGTGGCTTTTCAGTATTTAAGAAAGCCTACAAAACAGGGTGGGTGGGAGGGTCTTACCAAACACCAGGCAAACAACACATTTAAATTTCCTTCTATTTTTCCCTGCCAAACATCTATCCCCAAACCTACAATATCACAGCCCAAGTATCAGTTCAAATTCAAGGTAATAATTTTTAACACATAGAACTATTTTCACTAACAAACTATTCAAATATTTCAGTTTAAAACAAAATATAATTCCTGGCCTCTTTTCTACCAACCTGTTGCTTAAGCTCCCAAGTGAACAATCAATGACAGAGGCTTATTCCTGAAACTAAGTTGCCAGCTTCACAAGTGGTAGCACTACCACTGTACTGATGAGTCAACAGTGGACCTTTTTAAGGTGAGTGAGGGGTGTAGGGGAATGTGGGATTTTGGATTCTGATTGGAGGATCAGGGTGGGGTAGATGGGATGTGGGTAGGGTTAAAGATTGTAAAGGGACCATTTTCTTCTTTTCAAGTTAAAAAAAATTAAAAACAAAGAACTTCAAGGGACAGTTTTCTTTGTTTCAAGTTGATGTGAAGCTTTAGATGTTCAGTGGTGGGGGTGAGCATGCCAGTGTCTACAGCTACAGAAGAGGGGATGGGCTACACTGGAAGGGTGAGGTGACTGTCATCTATAGTGGCACCGGGGATGGACACCGTGGTCTGCTAATCATTCAGATGGGAGAAGCCTTTTCACCAGGGGTGGGTATCTCAGTGTCAGTCACAATTTGAGGGGAATGTTAGCTGACACTGGGGTTGGGCACCCCAGTGTCAGAATCAAGAAACAGCAACTTTTATAACAGTAGTCAGATTGGGCTCCTGCCATTCATTTAAACTATAACTTGGGATGGCAGGGAGAGGGATACCATGGGCCAGATTGGAAACCCACTGTCCAGTTGTAGAATATTTTAATGTTGGTCATGAATGGGGATATTGGCAGCTGGTGAGCACCAGCCACCAGTGTTCTAATGATATATTGGGGAAAGCAGTGTGATCAAAACCCATGGCTGATGAAACCCATATGAAAGAAATCACTAACAACATTTTACCCCTTATCTTTAGAATGTTCATTTTTTAAGTTGTACATGCTCAGAAAATGTCACAGTTTTTAACTTAAAAATGTACGTTAAAAACTTGTCAGTTACGAAAAACCTGTACTTTGGGCTAGACTCTAGAAAACCTGTAATCTTCAGATTTCAAAACAAAACCATTTTTTAGGTACAGGTGAGCAAAAACAAATCTAACAAGCATTTGTCAATGCCGAACGTTCACTTTCAGGTATTTGCAGTGGTGTTTGGCATGTATGGTGCTGTACCCTAATGCCCTGTGCGATTGCTGGTATTTGCACAATAAATTGTCAGCATGACCTTGTTGCTACCCCCATTGTGCGCTACATAGGTGGGAACACGTTTTGGGCAGGATGTGAAAAATGACAGCTGTACTGCTCATAAGGAAGTGTGGTAAAATGGCAATGTTGAAAATCTGGAGTGGAAATATTGAAAATTTGCAAACCTACAAGCGTGCGTGGGAACTGTGCAACGCACGCTCATAAAACAGTCATTTGTAGGATTTTTTTCACCAAATGTTCAACATTGCCATTTTAAAACCTCTGCTAATGAACAGTGTCACTGATTTTCTTACTGTGTCCCATACATTGATTTCGCACACCGACTGCACCATTGTGCACTACATGGACGGAAAGATGTTTTGGGCAGGATGTGAAAAATGACAGCTGTACTGCTCATAAGGAGGTGTGGTAAAATGGCAATGTTGAAAATCTGGAGTGAAAATATTGAAAATTTGCAAACTTACGAGCGTGTGTAGGAACTGCGCAACGCAGAGCCATAAAACAGTCATTTTTAGGAATTTTTTCACCAAATTTCAGCACAGCCATTTTAAGACCTCTGCTCATGATCAGTGTCACTGTGATTTTCTTAATGTGTCCCATACATTGAGTTCGCACACCGACTGTGCCATTGTGCGCTACATGGGCAGAAACACATTTTGGGCAGGATGTGAAAAATGACAGCTGTACTGCTCATGAGGAGGTGTGGTAAGATGGCAATGTTGAAAATCTGGAGTGCAAATATTGAAAATTCGCAACGCATAAGCGCATGTGAGGAACTGTGCAACGACGCCTTCTGCATAACAGTCATTTTTAGAATTTTTTTCACCAAATTTTCAACATAGCCATTTTAAGACCTATGCTCATGAACAGTGTCACTGTGATTTTCTTAATGTGTTCCATACATTGATTTCACACACCGACTGCACCATTGTGCTACATGGGCGGAAACACGTTTTGGGTGAGATGTGAAAATGACAGCTATACAACTCATAAGAAGGTGTGATAAAATGGCAATGTTGAAAATCTGGAGTGAAAATATTGAAAATTCGCGAACTTACAAGCCTGCGTAGGAACTGCGCAACACACGCTCGTAAAACAGTCATTTTTTGGAATTTTTGCACCAAATTTTCAATGTGAGGTTTTTGGGACCCCTTCTCATGAGTGATGTCACTGTCATGGCATTATTTGAGGCCGGAGGGTGATTTCACGCAGTGACTGCGCAGTGCCTGCGAAATCATCCTTCGGGCCCAAATAACGCTATGACAGTGACATCATTCATGAGAAGGGGTCCCAAAAACCCCATGTTGAAAATTTGGTGCAAAAATTCCCAAAATGACTGAGATATGCAATAAAGTTGAAACCCCCTATGTAGCCCATTATACAGCTACGGCATTTCCAGTTCATGTCGGCTTTGAAGAGTGCAGACGTGTTCCCGGTCCACCGAAGATCATCGCGACAGAGTCTGAAGGTAGGTATGGGTGGGGGGTGGGGAGGCTGGGTGCGCAGTGGTGGGTGCGGTTGTGGGAGGGGGTTGGGAGACGGCCACGGGACCATTTTTGTTTTACAGGTTAAAACAACAAAAGACGACTGGGACCTTTGCCACACTGGGGTGGGCTCCAGCATGGCAGAAGATGGCTGGGGCGAGGAGCCGATGGGGATTGGGCACCTCCGTCCAGCAAACTACGCGGGGCGAGGAGCCGACGGGGATTGGGCACCCCCGACGCAAAGTAACCGGACCGCTTGCCATGCTGAGATGGGCTCCCAGCGCTGGCAGCAGGACGGCTTAGGGTGGGCTGGAGACGGCGGGGATTGGGCACCTCGTTGGCAAACAACATTTGACATGCTGGGGTGGGTCCCAGCGTGGCACCAAAGCTTGGGTGGGGCTGCGTGACGTAGCGCGTGAGTAACGAAGCAGATGAGAAGCGCGCCAGTATGGCAGTGGTGGCTTCTTTGAAGCAGAGGAACACTGTTGTCATACTGAGCTCCTGCACCCATTGGTACAGGATCGCCAAGCCTGCTCAAGGGAGCAGTGCATTGCGGGAGAGGCACACTCCAAGTGTGCTACTCTCCCAAAACGTTCCTTGCGCATGCGCGCAAGTGAACGTAAAAATGATAAATTTTAGTGGTTTGCACCTCTGTAACTTTGCCCTCCATTGAACTGACTAACAAAAAATGTTCAGGATCCAGAGATTCTGGCCTATACTTCAATCCCTCTCAATTTCAGACAAATTGGTTGAATGGGGACAGATTTATTAAGGTACAAAAAATGTGGTTCAACATTAAAGTGCTTACTCAATCCTAACATATAGACGTGACCACACCTATATAATACTGTGCTACAGTAATGTTTTATTGTACCTGATCACAATTGTGGAGGACTAAATGTTTCTATGATGTTTCCTAGATTTGCTTAATGTAGGTTGTTTTAATAAATACTACTTATATAAAAATTACTTGGTTTAAACGTTGTTCCTGAAACCTTTTCTGTAATCTGGTGGCCCATTAAAACAGTAATTGATACCGAAATGGGCAAATGTATAGCATTGTTTCTCAGTAGCTCAGCTAACAAAAACAAACAAAAAAGTCTGATGTTCTTTTGGTTAGGAGCTGTTTTTGTTAAAGACATATCCCTGGTAATAAGTAATGGGTTGATTGTGCATGAACAAACTTATTGTTTGGGCAAATCCACAAGATGACTGATACACCATGTGCTAATGTACTTCGGTTGTGCAATTTCACTTGTTTATCTGATTACAGAGCTAAACATTTCAGTTCTATGTCAAGACCACAACAGCAAAAGCAGCACAGTCAATTACCATGCTGCATGGTGAGTACAAAATGGTGCAGTACAAAACAACACTAGATTATATATACTAACTCTGAAACTGTTCAGTGCTGTTATAATCTTACGGTTTTTGATCACGTGTATTAGCTGTCGTGGTTTTGACCAGACACCACACATTTCTATTATGGGTCTATGTATTGGGACATGTTTCCCAGCCTTATCACCTACTTCCCATGTGCTCCTTCCCATATGTTCCTCATGTGGCAGCCTATGCTGATGTATGGCATTGCCTAATGCATTGTCATTCAGTGCTGTGCATTCTGTGAATAGTAGATGTTTCATATGACTGGCGTGGCCATACTACTGAATCTATTGTATGCTGAAGTCCTGTAGGCATAGTAATAATAGTAGTAGTAGTAGCAGCAGCAGCAGAAGCAACAGTAGTAGTAGTACAAGTAGTAGATTTAGTTTTGTATAGTGCCTTTCTAAATCTCAAGGTGCATTCATAAACATTACATTACAGTATCATTAATCAAGAAGAGTAACATAATAATGTTTACATGTCATTGACATTGCTGTGGTAGATCACTATATAGCATTACTGTACTTAACTCACAGAGCATGTACTGTATGAGTTTTTAAAACATATTGAGGTGTAGTATGCAGCATTTTTGGGAGACCACTGTAGTGTAGTTCTGTTCGTTACTCACAGAACCTGTGTGACTATTATTTCTGATGTGCAGTATGCACTATGTGAGAGAGGTAAATGTATTGTACTTCTATGTCTCCCTTGCAGAGCTTGCATGGCTTTTTTTATTCCTGATATACAGTATGCATAATTTTTGGAAGACCACCATAAAGCAGTCTTCTGGTCTGCACTGGGGTTCTTGACTCCACAACCTCCTCAGGGAGGCTGTTCCATGCATCCATAACCCTCTCTGTGAAAAAATACTTCCTCACATTACCTCTGAGCCATCCCCCCTCTATCTTCAAATTGCGCTACCTTGTTCTTGCACATCTTTTTTTCTGAAAACTGCTACTCTCTTGGACTTTGTTGATTCCCCTGAGGTACTTGAAAGTTTCTATCATGTCCCCTCTCTCCCTCTTCTTTCCTCAAGGGTATACATATTAAGCTCCTTTAGTCTTTCTTCGTATGTCTTCTGGTGCAGACCCTGCACCATTTTGGTTGGCCTCCTCTGGACAGCCTCCACTCTGTCTATGTCTTTGCGGAGATGGGGTCTCCAGAACTGTACACAGTACTCCGGATGGGGTCTCACCAACTGTCTGTACAGAGGGATAACAGCTTCCTGTTTTCTACTATTGATGCCTCTCCCTATGCATCCCAGTATCCCCCCCAGCCTTCCTTACTGCCTTCTCACATTGCTTGCCCACCTTTGGGTCATCTGATATAATTACCCCCAGGTCCCTTTCCATTTTTATTGTTGTCAGTATCTCACCCCCCATCATAGGAGCCATGTTTGTAAAATTTTTGGTGGGGCCCAGAGGTCAGGAGTCAAAGCCCCACACCCTGGCCCAGGGATCAAAGCCCCACCCTCTGGTCCAGGGGTCAGAGGTCAACCTCCCACCACCGGGGGATCAGGGGTCCTACTTCATCTCTGGCTTTTACCCTCTCATTTCTACTGCTAGGTTTCCCTTGTGCCCATACCATGCATTCTTAAATTTCCCTACTGTTTCTGTCCCCCACCTGTGCTGAGAGGCTGTTCCGTGCATCCACAGTGCTTTCTGGCTTTCTATGAAAACATACTTCCTCATGTTACCCTCTAGCCTCATATCATAACCCCTCATTCTTGAACATCCCTCTTGTGCCTCATATATGCCTTTATTTCTGCACACCCCCCACCTGTCCCTCAGTGGTGGTTACTGTCTCCCCCCCCAAACAAAGGGTCTGTTATAAATCTGTGCAAATCATGTGCTGTGCTGTGCTGGTCTGTAATCGTACTTAATACTGCATTGCACCCCAGTCCCCAAATACAGTACTACTTTATTTAGAATCTTGTGCTATCAACCCACCCTGGACCGCCGTTCTTACGTAGCACTGAAGTTATAGTACTTTGACGTCTTACAGCACTGCACACTGTATGCCATGTCAGCCTGTCAGCTGATTTTTTTATTACATTGAGTTAGGAGATTTCCCCACACACACACCTGACTCCCCCTCAGGTGGTAGAAAAGTCCCCCAACTCAAACCAACAACACCCAATTCAACAGCCAGCAAGCAATGAAAGTAGCCTAGCACAGATACAGTACAGTACAGCACAGCACAGGAAACGTGACAAAACCACGCTGTATTCTATGTAGTTGAATTAAACTAGGCAAGCAGGCAGAGGTCCACTGGCAATGCATGAAGGGGAAAACAAGTTCAGTACCATAAATCGTCCACATCTGGGTCTACTAATTTACAAAATGCACTTCAATTCAAAATTATAATCTCTTAACAGTAGCTGTGTGACTCAAAGTTCTTTTCATGAAGTACACTCAGTTGTATTTCTGGGTCCCACATAGATGAGAGGCTTTTTTTTTTTTTAATAACCCCACTGAAACAGTACTTACTAATTAACTGCATCAATGGCCTATTACGGAAGCTTCACCAATGTGGGGCTGAACAGAAATATGAACTTTAAGTGTACTGCAGCAGTAGCAAAGAAGCTTTAGTCACCTATAGCTTACAACAGTGTATGGTGGAATGATTTTATGCATGGACTTCCTTGCCTGGAACATGCTTGTTGGGCTGCAGTAGTGACATCATTATATAGTGTATGATGGAATGCTGTTATTGTTAAAAATCCATCACTTTCAAAATGTTGTTATGCTGTAGTAGCTACATCTTCGCAACTGTTAAGCTGCACTAGCTTCGTAGCTACTATAGCATAACAACATCGAACGTCCTAGCACATGCGCGTTATAAGACCAGGATGCGGCGGTATAAACAACAGTGAAACGAGTGGCAAAGTGGAGAAATAAAGCAAAGTAAGTTGTACTTCGTAACAGCACTCCATCCTACACAATAAAAAACCATGTATTCCCAGCTATCCATACCATGCTGGGTTACTTCATCTCGAGGCTGCCAATGGCGACCGAACCTCTCGAGTTACGCTCTCGAGGTTCAAATGGTCACCATGGCAACCTCTCGATAAACTAACCAGCGTGTTACTGATAGCTGGATATACATTATTCTCTATATACTGTATGATGTAATGCTGTTAGACATGGAATTTCAGCCTGGAATATGCTTGTTCTGCAGCAGTAGTGACATCATTATGTTGTTCTGCTGCTGCCACATAGTTGTTTTTCTCTACCCAGTTAAGCTGGAAGTTTGTTTTTTTTAAACATGAACTTGCAGAAACATCTACAGCACACTGCGAAAGTTAAAGTTTGTTAAAATTTCTATTCCCCATTGTCTTTGCTATCTGGTTTTGTGTCATTTTCTATCCTGTGACTGCCCATACACTATAAAAGATTGTGTATGAGCAGTCACACACAAACAAGGATATTCTTGTATCTCAAGGTTTCCTTAGTAACACAGCACCTCTTGAGCTGCGCTCTCAAGGTCATCTGTTACCAAGGAAACTTCTCAATACAAGAATATTCTTGTGTATGACTGCTCATACTACTAGTCCAGCACAACGACCAAGAATGTTACCACACAGCTTTTGTAAACTTGAATTTACAGAAAAAGCTGCAGCACATTAATTCAGTAATTTGAGCCCACCACCAACACTCAAGTGCCCCCCCAATCCCCAGTTCACTGAAAAGCAGAGTGTCTGAAATAGGCATGGATCATGCCACTACACTATAAAACATAATATATAGGCATCCAAACACAAGCCTGTGTCTTCATCTTGAGTTTTCTATGGCAACCAGTGAACTTCTTGAACTTTGCTCTCGAGCTTCCTGGTGGTTGCCATAAAAACCCCTCAATGCAGACACAGCCTTGTTGTGTATGCCCATGCATTATCCTCTAGGTTTGTTAGATCAGAGTATAACAATGATAGTTACAGGCTCTCCCTCTCCTTCCACTCCATTCATCATCAGGTAGTTGAGGTTCATATTTCTGTCCCGGCCACTTTCTCCCTCATGAGTAAAGCTTCATTTTTTTAACAGACGACTGATGCAGTACTTAAGTACTGCATCAATGGGCTACTAAAAAATGAAGGAGCTTCTGTGGGACAGAACAGAGTCAGAAATATGAACTTAGTGTACGACAGCAAACAAGTGACACATAGCTTAGTACTGTTTGTTCAGATCAGACTCCGAGAATACCATAACAAGTTAATTACAGGCTGTCCCTCTCCTTCCACTCCACTCATCATCAGCAGCACAGCATCCGTTCTCTTTTTCCTTCATTGCCCATATATCTTCCAATCCCTAGCTGAATCCCATCTTCCAACCTCTTGCAGTCTTCTCCTCAACTTCCCCCAGAAGGTAGACCCCTTTTTACGCTGCATCGGTCACAAATCATGAGTCAGCTTTAGTACAAAAGGAACTGGATAGGTGCAAGTACATTCTCACAAAAGCTCTCACCATGCCCTGTCTATCCTTACCTTTTGCATTAAGAAGACTATTCATCAAGGCTACCCTCTGTCTTGAGCAAAGATCAGTCTTTAATGAAAGGTAATTACTATGAAAAAATGATCCAGTCATTTCCCGACTGGCACTTGTGTACTGCTGGCTGGTCACACAGCATCTTTAATATTTTGTTCCCCTTCAAAGTAAGGATGCCATCAGTTCTGGTTTAAAGCAGCAGTGCATGAATGAGGAGACAATTGTGACCTATACTTTTTTTAATACTATTTTAGATTGACCCTTATTCTCCTGATATGTATGACACCCTTTCTCTATTTTCAGCCTGCTTTACTACTTTTGTTCACATTTGAAATAAGAAAAGGAGTGCTTCTTTTAAGATGGCTCAGACTAGGTTTTCATCAGAATTTGCAGCTGTTTTGGAACACCTATTGTTCCAGAAGGTCAGGGAGCCCTGTCTGCTGCATTATAGTTCCGTTTTAGTCACAACAGAAGTGATTTTAAACAACTGTGTACAAAAACAGCAGAGAATACTGATGAAAACCTGGTCTGAGCCATAGAAGAAAAGGAGCGCTTTTCTTCAGATGTGACAAAAAGTACTCATAATGTGAGGTTAAACTGTGGAAAGATCATACAAGTCAGTAGATCAAGGGAAGGGCAATCTAAAACAGAATAAAAAGCATAGGTGAACGTTTTCACCACATTCATGCACTGCTGCTTTAAGGACACTGGGACTTCAGAGAGTTAGTGGAAACAGGCTGCTGGGAGTCCTTGGTTACACACTGTATTACTATAGTGTGATAACCTACTGGAGCCTCCATCATGGGCCATGTACAAGATTGCTTATTGCCACATAGAAGCATATCATGCATTCGATTCTATTCCTCCTGCTGAATAATCACTTCTATTTAACTTCTATACCAGGCTTCACATAGGGCCAGGATGATAACGGTAAAAAAGGCCAAGAATATTCCAGAAAAGGTAACATAAAAAAAAATATTTCTATCTAAACAAACTGATCTGAGACTTGGGTTTATTTGCTAGATAACAAAACCAAAATATGTGTGGTTGCTGGTTGGAGATAGCGTATATAATACCTTAACTCTTGCAACTTGCCAACTCCCTCTCATACCATTGTACCCTTAACCCTTCCACGTATAGTCTAGTCAGGCAACAACATCAGTGACATCCCAGTTCCCACCCTAGTCCCACACAGACATCTCACCCCACCTGATGCATCCCCGATGATGATCCATTCACATCCCCAGTGTGCCACCGGCACCTTACCTGGCTAGTGCTTTCACTTTCTGGATGGTTCTCTTGATCTCTCAAGCTGCTGCTGCCCTGGCCTAGGTGGTATAGTATGGTACTGCAGCCTGGAACTGGGTAGATTGGTGCTGGTCATTGGTCTGCTGCCCTGCCCTGAGCCCCCTACCATGCTCTGAGTCTGACCCAACCAGCCACCCACTGATCTCATTCGCTCCCTCCCACATGGCCCACACACACTCACTGACATGGACTCTCAAAGACCTTCCCTTGGATACTAGGCTGGCTTGCGTGGCTCCCTGCTCCTACAATCCTTCCATTCCTTCTCTCCTTTGGAAGTCATGCCTCTGTTGCTATCATTCATCACCAGCAATCAGCCATCAATGTCATCACATTGCTAATTTGTATTTGCAGCTCCTGCTTCACATTTCTTCTGGGATCCTTTCTAAAGTATCTTTATCCAAAGGTATCATGTTTCTGTGGTACCTCTAGAGAGGATACCCTCCTCAGAGGTTTCCTTTGCATTCACAGTACCCCAACAGGGTGTAGCCCCTACAGGGACAGACAGTGAGAATGGACAAAGTAACTACATGTTACAGTCAACAATCCAGTCATATAACTATCCTTTGCCTATCAACATGTTGCTCAACCAAGCCGGCTACATGGTGCTGAGGAATGGGGCATCGCCCTGGCACACTAGTGATTTGTATTCATGCCCTGAACCCAGATGTCAGGAGCATGACCAGCAGAGAGGGAGCCAGATCCTCCCTTGGACACTTCCTTCCCAGTGGCTTCTGGGGGGGCCTAGCAGAGGCGTTCTTGGTGGTGTGGGTGACCACATGCTGCAGAGTACACCTGTCTGGATGCCGCTGCAGATGCATGCATGTGGGAGGTGGGTGGGGCCTCAGAAAACAGAAAATTACCACCTCAGCCAATCAGATGACAACCGCCATGTCCCACCAGACCACAGTCCCCCTGGGTGCACCACTCCTGTCCCCCATGCCTGCTGTTCTGGAGGGGTCAGAGCTTGTTACTCCTCTCCCCCATGCCCTCCCCCTTGGTAAAGTGGGGCTCTTGGCAGGGATAAACCAGAACACTCCAGATGCAGGTACAGTGTGGGAATCAGGTGGCAGGAGCTGGCAGCGGAGGAGTGAGACTGGCGCACAACAGGATCAATGTGTGGCTTGAAGGAGTGGTGGGCTGACAGGCAAGAGTAGGCGGGGAAAAAACGTTACACAACCATTACACCACATTATGGTTGCATATGCCTCTTAAATGAACATACAAACAAGCCTGCAGAAGAAGGCCATTTGATCTATCAAATCTGCTCATATTGCAGGGTCCACTGCTTGAGCTACTGTCCCTGCACTCCCTCCCTACTCCTCCCAACCTCCCTACACATGATCCTTACCTTACTCCTATACCTGTCCCAGTCTCTCTTAAAGCTGCCCTCAGTCTTCAATGAGATGACCTCCTCCGGCAGCGCATTCCAAGTGTCCACCACCCTTTCTGTGAAGAGGTGCTTCCTGATCTCCCTCCTAAACCTCCCACCCTCCAGCTTAAGACTGTGCCCCCTTGAGATATGGTTGCCACTCAGCTTAAAGAGACTCTCCTTATCAACCTTATTTATCCCTTTCATGTACCTGAAGATCCCAATCATGTCTCCTCTCTCCTGTTTTCCAGGGAGAACATGTTCAGTGCTTTCAACCTCTCTTCATATGCCTTACCCGGCTGACCTGCTATCATCTTTGTAGCCCTCTTTTGGACCTTCTCCAGCAGGTTAATGTCCTTTTTGAGGTGTGGGCACCTGTACTGAACTCCATACTCTAGATGCGGCCTTACCAGTGACCTGTACAAGGGCAATATAACCTCCTCTCTCCTACTACTGATCCCCCTAGATATGCATGCCAGCATCTTGTTTGCCTTTGCTGCTGCTTTCTTGCACTGCGTGGAGTGCTTCAGGTCACTAGTGATCATCACTCCCAGGTCCTTCTCCCCCTTTGATGCAGATACTCAGACTCCACCCAGGTAATACTCTCTCCTGGGATTCTTGGCTCCAATATGCATAAGTTTACATTTCTTGGCTTTGAAGCCAAGCTGCCAGACCCTGGACCACCTTCCCAGCTCTTCCAGATCTTCCTGTATGTCCTGTATCCCTTCAGTTGTGTCCACTCTCCAGCAGAGCTTGGTGTCATCTGTGAATAGACACATTTTGCCCTTAGTGCCATCCCCAATGTCACTGATGAAGACACTGAATAACACTGGCCCCAGCACCGAGCCCTGCTGGACCCCACTGGTTACCTCTCTGGTGCCAGATAACTCTCCCCTACAACCACCCTCTGGGTTATGTCCCTCAGCCAGTTTTTCACCCATCTGACAATGTTTTTCCCAGCCCCGAGATCCAGCAACTTCATGATCAACCTTATGTGGGGCACAGAGTCAAAGGCCTTGCTGAAATCAAGATAGAGGATGTCTACCACTTGGCCTCGTCTACTGTCTTGGTGACACAGTCAAAGAAGTCAATCAGATTCATTTGACATGATCTGCCCCCCATGAACCCATGCTGTCTCATATCCTGGAGACTATGATCCTCTAGATATTCTCCCAACCTTTCCTTTAGTATGGTCTCCATGAGCTTGCCCACAATGGAGGTCAGACTGACTGGTCTGTAATTCCCTGGATCATCCTTTGGATCACTTTTGTGGAGGGGCACTATATGTGCTGTTCTCCAGTCCTGCAGCACCATGTCTGACTCTAGTGAACTACTGAATAGGTCTGCCAGTGGCTATGCCAGCTCTTGAGCCAGTTCCTTTAGTACCCTTGGATGTACTCTGTCCGGGCCTGGTGATTTGTCCACCTTCAATGCCAGCAGCTCCTCCCTCACCTAAGCCTAAGGTTTGATGGGTGGGAGCAACATCCACACCCCTCAGGGACTATGAGGTATAAACTGGATGGACTATGTAGTCTTTTTCTGCCATCATTGTCTGCAAGTCTTTGTTTCTCCTTAAACCAGTTTCTTCAGTCTCATTTGGAAGCTCCATTTCTTTGTACCCACTGTCATCACTCCTCCTCCAGTAGCTCACTTCTCTCCTTGTGCTCCTTTCTAAGGAAACTTAAGCCAAAGGAATCACAGTCCTGTGGCACCTATAGGGATGGAACCCTCCTCAGAGTGTTCCTTTACTTTTCTTGGTGCTCTGACAGAGTTGTAGTCCCTCAGGGGACTGAGAGTACAAATGGTTAATGTAACTACATACGACAGTCATCAATTCAGTCATACAACTAGCCTTCAGCTATCAGCATGTTGCACATGCATTTCGCCACACTGTGATTGTATACACCCGTTAAACTGACTACTTAAAAAGACTAGCAATATGTTTTTGTCTGCTATTTTTTGGGTTCCCTTAGCTATTTTTTTTTTTTTTTTGCTCCTTGTTGCTCTGGACACTCGTTCCCTCAGGCTGTCCACAAGGCACACCCCTGCAGCCTGCCAGATTCACCCTGTGCTGCTGGACCATTCCCTCTTACCTCTAGTATCTCTGCCATCAGTCAAATCTGACATCCCTGCCAGGGGAGGGGGCCCTCCTGCTGCAATCAGGAAGGAAGGAAGCATCTTCAGTCAGCCTTCAACAGCCAGAGGTGGAAGGGCCATTACCCATTTGGGGGTCTGGTAGCATTGAAGGTGTTGGCAGGGAGGCCATCACCTAGGGTGTACAGTGCAACCCTCACTGCATATGAGCACCCACAGTGGCATCCTGGGGCCAGGAATACTCAGCAGCATGTGGTCACCCATGCTGTCAAAAGCACCACCGCAAGCCACCACCAGGAGCCACTACTGAGGTAGAATGCAGGAACCCACGCCACGGGAAGGAAGCGTCCGATGGATGCTCTGAATCCCTCTCTGCCAGCCTCTGCACTACTTATCCTCCACTTGGGATGCAAACCTGGGTTGCCAGTGTGCCATAGTGATATCCCATCATTGAGCCCCACAGAGCCAGCCTCCACTAGCTCTTTAACACACAATAGTGTTCCACCCCAGACAGGAGTTTTGGCTTACTGTGGTTTCACATGGAGTTCAAGCAATCTTTAGCATAGCTTATTAAATCTTGTACCCTTCCCTTCCCTTCCTCCTTATGAGTTACCATTTACATCATAGATATTTCACATATTGTAGCAGCATTACAATACATGACAGTAAATACTTGACAACAGTGTCACAGTTGGGGTTCAGCATCTTCTGCCATCCGCCACCCCAAACTGCCACCACTAAGTGGGACACCCTTATGCTCCATCAGTTTCACTTTTGTCCACTGCATGGTTGGGCCACTTGAACAATGCTGCAGCTTAAATAAAGGAGTCCGAACAACTCCCCTTCAGCCACGTCCTCTGGATCGGGGAGAGGCTCCACTCAGACACCAGCAAAAGTCCCTAAAATCAAGGCAGCTCACTGGAAGTAACTTCACAATGACCCAATCACCCAAACCAGTTTGCAGTAACTTGACTTACTCCCTCACCCAGAGTCAGCAGCCACACAGATGAGAATTAAACCAAGAAAGGAGAGTACCAATGAATATAGCACAGTGCCTGAGACAGTTGAGGATTTGGAGTTCAACTGTATCAAATGCTGCACTCAAGTCAAGAACAAATAAGAAAAAAATAAAATGATAACAATGATTAAGGAATAAAATAATTTTAACCCTCAACTCCCCCATCTCTCAGCATCCAAAGCCCTCCCTGTCCCTACTCTTCCTTAAAGCACCTGCTTTGATAAAGTAACCTCCCACTCCTTGGCACCCCATTCCCTCCCTCCCCCCAACATGCCTACTTCCCATTAAAATAATATTCTCCCAGAGATTGGGCAAGCACCAAGAGACCATCCCCAAAGTCAGCAGCCCACCCCCTGACATTAGCACTCCCCACCAGATAGATGATACTAGCATTGAGATCCCATCCCCAGTGCCAGACTACCCAGAAACTGGCGTAGCACCATCTACACATCCAAACACCCCCTTATAGATCAGTAACTCCCTGTTCACCTAGAGATCAGACTTGTACTGGGAGCCCACCCCTGAGTCACGACACCCCTGTCCCCATCCCCCAGAAATTGGTCTAGTATTGTGTGCCCAGCTCTGTTGCCAGTAACCCCCCTCCCACCCTCAGATATTAGTAATTCCCTGCACACCTAGAGATCAGGCCAGGGCTTGGAGCCCATTGCAAGAAGCAGACCCACCTAGAGATATCCCAGCACTGGAAGCCCACCCCTGATGCCAGTAACCTCAACCCCAAGACTGGGGCAACACTGGTAATCCATCCTTGCTGCCAGCAACCCTTCCTTCTCCAGAGATTAGGTCAGCATGAGGTGTGCATTCTCAGTGTTATCAGCCCCCTAACCCATGAATTTCAGAAGGCCTCCTGTACCTCAGTATGAGGTCCACACTTTGATCCAATGCCACACACAGTCCTCATCCTCTCTATTAGGGTGCTGGGTCTATATGTTGGTATTTGCACTCCATAGTGCTTTGCAGAGGTGGACTACATGGATTGAAAAGTGGACCTCATATTGAGGTACAGGGGCCTCAGTGGCAAGCTCTTCTGTGTTTGGGAGGGTGGAGGACTGCTGGCATGAGGGACGGGCTCCCAGCACTGGCCCAGTCTGTTGGTCTCCTGGCTGTGAGTGTGAGACCCTGAAGAGGGGAGCATACACAACTATGTCTTCAAAGATAGTAACCTGCTGAAGGTAAGGGGTGGATACTAAAGCAGGGTTTACATGGCTAAAGGGTTGAATTGCAAGGGTTAGAGAGATGGAGAGGGGTGTAATGGTGAGAACAGGACAGCCTGGTTATGCCTGGGATGTGCAGTAGAGTACATGGGTGTGGTTGTCACACCTGTGTTTGGCTGCTGCACATTTTGGTGGCATGTTATTGTACAGCTATATCAGCCAGTATCAGGCTGCTCCATTGCCCTGAGTGCCCTCTGCTCTACACTCCCTGCCGCAGCCTCACTAGTCTCTCAGGCGGCAGGCCTCTGCTACCGCTGATGCCACTGACTTTCTCTCTCTCTCTTTCTCTTCTTGGGTCCTTACCTTGGTGACCAGGTCCTCCCCTCTGCGACTCAAGAGTCCTCCATCCTTCCTCCTCCTCCTTAATTCAAATCTCAGTGGACAGACCGGGACAGCTCAGCCCTACTGCTTCTTTTGGGAAGTCCTCGTACTGCCTTCAGCCCTCCTAGTCACTACCGCTACTGATCTGCACTGACACCTGCTCCGACCACTCACACTATGCGCTGATGAATGATTATGCCCCGGACCTCACTCACCTCTCCGCTCCTCGAAGCCCACTTTCATTCAAACCGTACTGCCGCCCAATCAGAATGCAGCTCCCTCTCATTCAGTAGGCACATGCTTGCACAGACAGGGATTGGGGCCAATGAAAAATGCCACCACCATGGACCACCAATGATAGAGGCAGAGGTTAGGATTTCTGGGGATTGCTCGCTCGCTTACCTATGCCGCCGTGCCCAGCAGGGTCACGCACAATCACATGCCCAAAATGGTGCAAGTTTAAAAAAAATGCCACTGAAGCCCACCAATAAGGACAGAGCCCACTAGGGACAGGGACAAGCGACGATGGCCACGGCCTGGGACGGGACACAGGGGCATGCAGATCCAAAAAAAAAAAGATGGGAAAAAAATGTGCATGGGAAAATATTGCTGGGGCTCAGCCCATACAACCCGGCGCCTATGCCCCCCATTGTGTACTCTTCCCCTGGGTTTTTGTTTCCCAGGTGCATTACCTTGCACTTCTTTGCATTGAATCTGAAGTGCCATACATTTGACCATTCCTCCAACCTTGCCAAGTCCCTTCTCATCCTTTCCACTCCATCTTGTGTACCAACCCTGTTGCAGATCTTTGTGTCATCTGCAAAGAGACATACTTTTCCTTCCAGTTCCTCTGCAATGTCACTTATAAAGACATTAAAAAGGACCAGTCCCAGTACTGAACCCTGCGGTACCCCACTAGTAACCCTCCTTTCTTCACTGTGGACTCCATTTACTACTACCCTCTGTGTCCTGTTGTCTAGCCAATTTTTTATCCAGTCTACCACCTTGGGACCCACTCCAAGGCTGGCTAACTTGTGTATTAATCTTTTGTGTGGGACTGTATCAAATGCCTTGTTAAAATCTAAGTAGGCCATGTCCACAGGCCCTCCCTGGTCTACTACTTTGGTCACCCAATCAAAGAAATCTATTAGATTTGTCTGACATGACCTTCCCATTGTGAATCCATGCTGCCTTGGGTCCTGTACTGCACTGGCCTCCAGGTACTCAACAATTCTTTCCTTCAGAAGTGATTCCATCATTTTCCCTACCACTGAGGTCAAACTTACTGGTCTGTAGTTTTCTGCCTCTGTCTTGCTCCAACTTTTGTGAAGAGGAATCACATCCGCCCTCCTCCAGTCCTCAGGTACCACCCCATCCTCCCATGATTTGTTAAAGAGAGTAGTCAGCGGTGTCACTAGTTCTACCCTTAGTTCTTTTAGAATTCTTGGGTGAATCCCATCAGGCCCCCTTGCTTTGTCCACCTTCAATTTTATTAGTTCTTTCAGAACCCTTTCTTTGGTAAATGGACTGTTACCAACCCCTGTCTTCAGAGTGTTTCTCTTGTTTGGTTTAGGTACCTCCCCCTCCTCCTCTTCCTTTGTGAATACTAAGCAGAAATATTCGTTCAGTATCCCTGCTTTTTCACTGTCACCCTTCCCACATTCCCTCCCCTTTATTAAGCCTCAGTATCCCTCTTTTGGTCTTTCTTCACTCCCTAATGTACCTATAAAAGGTCTTATCCCCCTTCTTAACAGAGTTGGCTATCCTTTCCTCGGTTTGGGCCTTTGCTATTCTGACTGCCTTCCCAGCCTCTTTCTGCTTTAACTGATAAAGTTCTCTGTCCTGCTCCTTCTGTGTTTCCTTATATTTCCTGAATTCTATCCTTTTCTCCTTAACCTTCCCTGACACCTCTTTTGAGAACCATAGTGTTTTTTTCCTTCCTTGTGTTTTGTTGATTTGCTTTACACAAAGGCTTGTTGTCTCTGTGATGGCTGTTTTGATTACTCCCCACTGTTCCTCCACCCCTCCTTCTTGCCTGTTTGCTAGTGCTTTTCTGAGGCACTCTCTCATTTTCCCAAAGTCAGCCTTCCTAAAGTCCAATACCCTTGCTTTTGTATGGCTTGATTGTATGGTTGTGTTTATCGTGAACCACACTGTTTGCAGTTTACGTCCAAAGTTGGACAGCTTGAAAGTATGGGTCACTCAGCATAACCCAGACATACTCTCTATAGTAGAGTCTTGGCTGTCCCCCAAGGTACTGGACTCTGCTATCACACTGGCTGGTTACACCCTGTTCAGACAGGACTGACTCTCAAAAAGAGGTGGGGGCTGTATCCTATACATTAGGGATCCCCTTCTAAGTTACATACTTCCCGTACCCACCAGTGCCGACAACATCCTGTTCTGACTGTGAAACTTCTGTGGGGACTTCATAACAGGACACTGATGGTTCTCTCTGTCTACATCCCACCTAAACTAACTGTGGCTGGCACCAGTGACCTGACGGACCATGTGGGCACCCTGAGCCTAAACACAGAAATTGTGATGCTGGGAGATTTCAATATCAGCTGGCTCTCCTCCTCTGCTGCCTCAATCTAGGACACCTTATCTGCAGTTCACTTCTCTCAAATGGTTGAGACAGCAACCCGAGTTAACTACAAAACTGGGCCCAGCACCCTCCTGGACTGGGTTCTCACCAGTCGACCTACCCACATCACCAGTACTGCTGTTCTTCCTGATTCATTGAGCGACTACTCCCCTGTCACCTGTACTTGGTTCTACAACTACAGTGTTGCAAGCCACCTCCCAGAATGATTAAAAACCATGTTCTACTAAAAGCACACCTTGCACTGCTAAAAGTGGAGCTTCAGGGCATTGGCGGGACTGACCTCAATGAGTCAACAATGTAGACATGGCCCTTGACCACTTCATAAAGACATTCAACACCATCTGAGACAAGCATGCCCCAGAAAAGACAAAGAAAATAAAAGGGCATTGCAATCCCTGGATCACCCCCGACCTACTAGATCAGCTTAATGCCAGAGATCTCCTCTGGGAGATCATGAGAACGCATGGTACCACCACTAACATCCAAAGGTACAAACAATCCCGAAATAAGAGCACAAAAGCCATCCAACATGCCAAAAGTGCATTCTACAAGGAAGCCCACTCCAGCTCCTGGAACAACAGCAAGTCATTCTGGGATAATCTCTGTGACATAAGCAGCAAAGAGCCCAAAAATGCCCCATCAATGCTCATGGTTGATGGTGCACTATCCTTGGACCAACAGTGAATTGCCAGTGCACTTAATGATGCATTCATGGACCTCAGCAGTGTACTACCAGAAGATTACTTTAATCCCCTAAGTCCGGCTGACCCTAACACAGTCCAGCAACCACCCTCAAATAGACCGCTTTTCCATTTCAAGGTAATCTCTGAATTTGAAGCAAGAAAGTACCTCATGCAAGCTCTGGGAAAATCAAAACACAGTGGAGATATGCTGTATTTGAAATTGATCAGCATGGCACTAGAGGAAGTCAACCTTTTCCTCTGCCACTCCAAGTTCCCCCTGCAATGGAAATCGGCATCAGTAACCCCTGTATATAAAGGAGGTGATCGAACTCTACACAACAATTACAGACCTATCTCTACACTACCCCCTTTTCCAAAGCTGTAAAGTGGATTGTAGCAGATCAGCTTTTTGAGTCTCTGAACCAGTACCAGCTCCTCTGTCCTGAACAACATGGCTTTCGACCAGGTCACAGTACCATCACAGCATTACAGGAATTCACAGGTTACATCCACCAATCCCTAGACCAACCTACCAGGTCATAATGTTGAATGCTTAATAGCGTATGACATTATGGCTAACCCGGTACAGTGCAGTATGCTACTGCTACTGGTGCAATACAACGTATACTGCTGTATGCGGTATTGCACCAGTAGCATTTTCCCAGGCAGAGGTTAAGACCTCTGCTGAGAGTGGGTTCCAACGAGCAGCTGCCATGGCTCACAGGACTGAGCCACAGCAGTAGGAACCCAGGAGCTCTGTCTGGGACCGGGTTTGAAAAAAGACTTATGCCTCATGGCAGAAATCGCGCTGTATTGGCAGTGTGATTTTGCAATGCTACATAATGTCTTGCGACATTATGACTCTGTGCCCTAGACCAAGGCCTTCTGGCAGGAGCAACATTTACTGTCCTATCAAAAGCTTTTGATATGGTGCACCATGAGCTCCTTCTGAATCAGTTGTCTACTATTGGGCACTCTTCAGAATCCATTTCATGGTTCAATAGTTACCTTCACAACTGATCACAAAAGGTCAGGCTAGGACACGCCAGCTCTTTTAGAAGACCTGCCCACTCTGGAGTCCCACATGGGTCAATTCTGGGGCCCCTAATATTTAGTCTTTTCCTAAACCAACTGCCGGCCTCCTATCAGACCTGGATGCTCCTTTACACAGGCAATGCGGTTATCTTCTCCAGAAACCCCCATACGGAACAGCGAGGGGTCATAATGTTGCATGACATTATGCTGCATGCAAAAATCATGCTGCCAATGCAGCATGATTCTTTACATGTGGCATAAGTCTTTTTTTTGTGGGGGGATCCTCCCCCGCACCCCCCCTTATGAGGGGCTGCAACCCCAATCCCCTCCAATAAAGATTATCAACTCTGGGGGGGGCAGTAAAATTGCACTAAAGTGTGAAAAAAAAAATGTTCTGGGGACCGGGAATCAAACCTGGTCCAAGACGTAGCACCTAGGTTCCTTGCTGCAATGGTTCAGTCCATTGAGACATGTCAGCTGCTCAATGGAACCCTGTCCCAGCAGAGGTCTTATCCTTTGCCTGGGATCGTGTGAGGGTGTAATACCGTATACAGCAGTATTCACGGTATTGCACCACTCGTTGTCTCGTACAGCGCTATTCGGGGTCAGCTGTAATGTCGTACGCTATTCAGCATATGACATTATGACCTGGTAGGCTATGGAACAACTAACAGCAGAACTCCAAAGGGGATTCTCATCCACAGAGAAATGGTTTAAGGAGCATAGATTAATCATGAACTGGAAAAATACAAAGACAATCTTGTACTCCAGCACCCAAAGTAAGTTCAAAGCATTATCCCTTGCGATCAGAAATGAAAACGGTGACACCCTGGAGCACATCCAGTTTTTCAGATACCTGAGTATCACAACAGACTCCACTCTGTCTTATGTCCAACACATTGATAACATTGCAAAGGCTATCAATACAAGAACAGGGATTCTTTACCGCTATGAACACTGCTTAACCTATGAGGCATTGAATCTTGCCATCAACAGCTTTGTTGTCTCCCTTGTCGATTATGGACTGGCTATCTATGTATTGGCAACTGACACTGCCCTACAATGCATTTCCATCATGCTTAATAAGACTTGGTGCCTTCTCACAGATGCTACAAGACTCACGCACACCTGTGACCTCTATTCACAGGCCGGTTGGCTCCAACTAAAGGAAAGAATAAGATACCACTCTTGCCTCCTTGCCAAGAAATGCTCTCTCAATCTACTACCAGCAGAGATCCAGAAACTCCTAACCATGCACTCAAGCTCCCATTTCACAAGGAACTCCGCCACCCAGATCTACAAAATTCCTAGACTCTGCACTACCTTGGCACAATGCACATTCTGTTACCATGCTCCTCACTGGACCAATATCTTACCACCTGACATCTCCAGTGCTGCAACTATTGGTGGTTTAAAATACAAACTATGACAGCACCTTGTCTCAACCAGCAGCTGTTGCTGCCTCCACTAACACTCCTCCTGTGCCTCAAGGG
This sequence comes from Neoceratodus forsteri, assembly GCA_016271365.2. NCBI lineage: Eukaryota > Metazoa > Chordata > Ceratodontiformes > Ceratodontidae > Neoceratodus > Neoceratodus forsteri. The sequence continues at coordinate 573,060,962 of CM057449.1, read as the reverse complement.
CACCCCAGCACTCTTATCTCACATCTAACCTACTCATTTGATGTGACCTATCCTTAGCACTTCAGGTCACCAACCTACCGCACAGCCATTTTTACCACCTCTACTCCACCCATTCTGTATACTCCCCCCCACTCCCTACCCACCCTCTAGCACCTTACCACTATCCTCCTACTATCATCTCCTCTCATGCAATCCAGTAGGGTGCCCTAACTTTGACTAAGGCAAATTACTTTCTGCCTATGATCCTAAATGTGGTGTTCACTATAGAAATTCTGTCTAAAAATGTACTACTCTATTACTGTATCTCACTATTACCCTGTCTGAAACACGTACTACTGTTTTGATGTACCTTTGTCCTTGTAACTGACATGGAACCGATAAATGAGCAACCGCTCACAAGTGTAATCCAAGAACTCAATAAATAAAAATAAATAAAAAAACATCAGGTAACTAGGATGGCTGGGCTGGCATAATCAAGCTGTAAAAGCCAGGATAAAGAGGTGGGCCTTCAGCCTCAGCTTGAAAACCCCAATCTAGGGGTCTCCCAGACTGCAGATGGAAGTGAGTTCAACAGGGTCGGCCCAGAGATCCTAAAAGCACGGTCACCTGATGTTTTAAGCTGAACCATGGGAATGTTCAGGAGGCCTCTTGAAGAGGAGTGGAGGGAGCGAGCACAGGTCACAAGTGTCAAGACCTCTGAAAGGTAGCCAGGACCCAGCACACCTTGAAAAGGACCCTCCACCTGACATGTAGCCAGTGCACAGCATGCAGGACTGGGGTTACAACCAAAAGGTTGCAACCTTGAGTCACGTGATGCAGCCAACTGTGTAGGACGCACTCCATCGGAGTTCCAGTCCCCCGACTAAAAACTTTTACAATTTAAGCTCTAATTTCGCCAGAAGAACCTCATCGATAGGTCATTACAGTTCACTCAGAGATACTGGATCTCCCTGAAGAAGGGGCTTGGGAAATGGATACAGAAATGCGGCAGGCCGCGCCCAGACATACTCCACCAGTTACACCAGAGAAGCAGCCCAAGAAACCCAGGGCGCACACTACTATTACAGGCCGATCGCAACCTGCTCCAGCCCTCCCTTCGGTAACCACGGAACCAACTTTACTTAGTTTAGATCGCTTTCTCACTGAGTTTCAGCCATTTCGGGATGAGGTATGCTCCCTGGTTTCTGAAGTAAAAGTAATATCAGAAGCTTTAGAGGATAGCACTAGACACATTACAGACTGTGAGGCCTGCATTTTCTCAGTGGAGAAGTGGATGAATAAAATGGATGATCTTATCACTACTAACTGCCAGACAATTAAAAACTGGAAAATAAGATAGAATATCTTGAGGGGAGGAGCAAGAGAAACAATGTCATAGTAACTGGAATTCCTGAGAGGGAGGAAGGGACAGACACTTTACTGTTTATGCAAAAACTGCTTGTTAAATTAGCCGGGCCTTCCCCCTTCGGGCCAACATATGTTCTGGAAAAAGCACACCATGGTCTAACACCTATGCCCTCCTCTAATGCTCAACCTAGGCCTCTAATCTGCCGCTTCCTCAACTTTTTAGAGAACCAACACGTTCTACAGAAGCTAAGAGACATACAAGAGGTTCTTTGGGAGGGAAAAAAGATTAGAATCACACAAGATCTTCCTGCAACAGTTTGTCAGCGCCGATCTCTGTTCCACCCGACTGTTTCAAAATGCTTGGCTGCTGGTATAAAATTCCGAATGGTATATCCTGCTAAATTTCAGGTTCAGCTGGAAGGCTCCTGGTCCTCCTTTGAGGAGTTAGACCCCGCATTGGCTCATCTCAAGCAGACATGCCCTGCACTGTTTACAGATCGCTGAAAGCATCTGGATACCCAAGGGGATATAAATTAAAATCTTACAACATATCGGGTCGCTTGGTTTTGATATTTGATCACTGACTCCAAGGATATTGATGACTCTATTAGTTTATCTGAACTATTAACATGGATCTGCACAAACTCGTCTTTTCTACACTTTTGCGATATCCTGTTTAGCTGCCCTCACCAGCAGCGATTGTTATTACACTGTGCCAAAGAAATATTTGAATATTATTTTTAAAGTGGGCATACTTCAGTACTCTATGCCCGGGGAATTAGACGGACACTTTAATTTCCCCCTTCCCAGAATAACAGCTTCCTTTTAGTCTGAAGGGATCTGATCATACAGGAGACACTAACATTTAAAATCCAGACAACCTGGGGATATATCACCGCAGATCTAGGGGACAAGACCCCTAAAGGAACTTTAACACTATATTATTTGTTACTCCGAATCGTTAACACTTACTCCCTCAAAGAGGTGCATTTTAGCACAGAGTTATCTTTATCAGCTCAGGAGACTTTATCCTGCAGGGGGCACCATAATATCTCCCCTCATATTTTATTTCATTAAGCAACTATAGAGGACAGTCACTATATTATGGGGAAGTGCATATCCTGTATTGTCACTGAAGAAAAGGACCAGTGACCTAGAATTCATTTCAATTTTGTGCTTTGTTTAATTGATTGTTTTTTCAGTCTTTAACTGTTTAACTGACTCAATTCTCACAGTTGATTTCTTAATGAATCCAAATTAATATCTATGAATTTAAGGGAATCTGTGGAGAATAACAGGACCTGCGAGCAGATTTAAATATAATAGCTATTCCTTATTTCCCGATAAAGGGATACATTAGAGCAATGTATTATGAATCAATCCTAGATATATGACAATAATAGTGTGGTCTGTCGAGCGGGGTAGGGGAGAGTCTTCAGTTTGCTGACCACCACGGGCCAGTATAGTGGGAGGGTGGGTAGTTCTAGTTTTTATTGTAATAATACAGGGTGTAAGAAGCAAACTAGAAACTGGAATATTATTGCTTTAATGTTCTACTTAATTCCACTATCTAATGGAGGGAGGGTAATTTTGGGGATATTAAAGGGCCTATTAGGGAATCATAGGGAAATCTCATGTGGCAATACTGGGTTATTCGTTCTTACTATGGGGGGGTGGTGCCATTTTAGAAAATGCTTATTGATCGTTAGCTGGTTTGGGTTGTTTATTTCATTAATACAGGAATATGACACAACCATTTAAGTTTTGTACGTGGAATGTTAAAGGTGCAAGGCATCCATTTAAAAGCATGAGATTGCTCAAGCATTTAAACATTGTACGGAGCGATGTAATTCTCTTACAAGAAACTCATCTTTTACAATCTAAGGAGACTCTTCTGAGGGGGCAACAGGTGTGACAGGTCTTTGCAGTGGAAGATTCCCAGAATAGTAAAGGGGTAGCTATTCTGATTACTAGAGCTTTCCCTTTTAGATGTGAGCAATGCCTTAGAGACAAAAACGGTAGGTACATTTTGGCCATTGGTACATGTCATACATTCAAGATATTAATAGGTAGCATTTATGGTCCCAATTCAGACTCTCCTCATTCTTTATGGAACTCCTTTCAGTTCTAACATCATATTTGCACATACCAGTGCTTTTGGGTGGAGACTGGAATGCTCCCTTTGACCCCAACCTGGACAGAACATCAGGTCCAAAACCTCATGAGCTTTCGCATGCACAAAGAGCCTGGAGAAATTTGGCAGACCATATGGGTCTTTATGATCCCTGGAGGACTCTACACCCAACAATAAAGGCGTTCACTTTCCATTCTGCAGTCCATGGCTCAGCCTCACGTCTTGACTCTTTCTGGATGAGTAAATCCCTAATTCATGGGCTAATAGACAGTAGATAGGAACCAGGAACAGGCTCAGACCACTCCATAGTGACCTGAACTCTCTTGTTGTCTTTAAACTGTGGTACAGATAAACAATGGAGACTTAATAACCAACTGTTAAAAAACAAAACAATTACTGACAACATACTGGCTGCAATAGAGTCTTTTAAAAAAGAGAATTGGGGTACCACCTCCTATCCATCTATAGAGTGGGGAGCACTAAGGTGTTGCATCAGAGGAGAATTTATTAAATGGGCAGTCAATAAGAAATGTAAAGAGACCCAGGAGGCCAAAATCCTTTTAGATCAAATTAGGGAAAAAGAAAAAAATGTATCCAGAAATACTCCAGATTCTAAGAAAGAGGCCCTTATTAAAATCCAAGATAAATACTCTGACTTACTTAGGGAAAAAGCAGAGTGGGCTATTTTAAAAACAAATGCCACTTACACTGAACAGGGGGAGAAGGCAGAAAGGTTTTTAGCTCTCCAGTTTAAAAAAATTGAAACCTCAAAATGCATCACTGTACTACAAAAGAAATCCTCTGGTACCACCAATCATTCAGGCTGTAGATATAAATAAAGAATTTGAGAACTATTATAAAAAGTTATATGCCCACATGCCCAACCACCCATCCCAGCAAACCATAGACAATTATCTAGAGGGTCTCCCGCTCCCCACTCTAAGCCCAAATCAAATAGAGGTATTAATTGCACCATTCAGTGAAGCAGATATAATCCAAATTATTAAAGATCTACCCTCAGACAAGGCCCTGGGTCTAGATGGTTACACCTCAGATTTCTACAACAAATGTGCCCCCCAGATAGCCCCCTTGTTACTTGCAGTCTTTTCATCTATGTTAAATGAAGCAGATGTAGACCCCAAGATTCTAGAAGCAACAATAGTTGTCCTTCCCAAACTGGGAAGGGACCCATCCCAGATATCTAATTACCGGACCATATCCCTTCTTAACACTGACCTTAAAATCCTTGCTAAATTACTAGCACAAAGGGTTGAGCAGGTTCTCCCACCCCTCATCACTTCTGACCGTGGGTTTCATGAGGGGTAGATCCTCTGAAGATCATCTTCATCATCTTCGTTGATGCTCTCATGTCTTTTCCACATCCAGAGATTCCCCTCAGGCCATGGCTTTGGTTTCTCTGGACGCAGAGAAGGCTTTTGATAGGGTGGATTGGCAGTTCTTATTTAGAACTGTGCACAGATTTAATTTTCCCACTCAGTTTGTTTCATGATTAAAAGTACTATATTTCATCCCTACAGAAAAAAGTGTTTTTGTAATGATACCCTCTCCCCCAGTTTTCCCTTGGAGGCTGGAACATGGCAGGGTTGTCCCTTATCCCCTCTTTTATTCATTTTATATTTAGAGACCCTCATAGTTGCCATCCAGACATCCCCCGGTATGCAAGTGATACAGTTAGGCTCCATTAACACTAAGATAGCAGTATATGCAGATGACATCTTGCTCCATATTACCCAAATCAAACATTCAATACAAACACTGTTAGAAATAGTACAGGAGTATAGCTCCCTTTCTAATTACAAGCATAATGCAGAAAAATCCTTAGTTTCCCCCCCAAAACCAAAAGTACTTAAAAAAGAAGTAATTGAACTGGGCCTGAAATGGGATCCGGGATCAATGAAATATCTAGGAGTTCATTTGTCACCTAGTGACACACAAATGTGGAAAATGAATCTGGATGATCTACACAGGACTATCCAACAAGATTTCAAGCACTAGCAGGCTCTTCCATTAACCTTATGGGGTTGGGTGAACATTATTAAGATGAATATCCTCCCATGCATTTTCTACCCTCTAAACCTCTTGAATATATGGCTCCCCAAGTTATGGTTTAAAAATACCCACAGCAGTATATCTGAGTTCATATGGAAAGAGAAAACCCCAAGATGTGAGTTTCATAAATTAGCCACTCTGAAACATCTAGGTGGGCTTAAGCTCCCCCATTTCACCCCATATCAATGGGAGAGTCATTTAAGTAAATATATCCGATGGACAGCACCTCCTGCTCCTCAGGACCCATTGAATTATATCCCTTCCTGGGGAATTATAGAAAAAGAACTAGCAATCACAGCAGGAATAAACCCATCTGCTCTACTTTTTTTAAATCTAAACATCTGCCTGCTACACTATGTAATGGTCCACTAGGTCACTCTGTTCATATACATAATCAATTCTGCACTGCCTTACAATACAATAACAGGCATGATCTCTCCCAACCTATTCTCCAAAACCCCAATATCAAACTAGGGGGGACCATAATCCCAAGGAACTGGTTCCCTCCCCTTAAAAACTGTAAGGTTCGGGAATTTTGTACTCCAAATCAAGAATGGTTAAATACTATGGATCTCTTAGTTAAATTTGGCCTTCCCAATAAATGGGCATATAAGGTATTTTAGATTCGCCATATGCTCATAAAATTCTATGGCAAGAACCCCCACCTCAGATGACCCCAAGGATTGGATCTCAATAGGCAGAATAATGGCCTCAGCCCCACATGCTGTCTCCTCAATATATGCTCTCCTCTACCAATTGTTTTTTCTGAAAATAGACGATATCACAAAATATTGAAATAACCTGTATCCTAATGTAGGCACCAATTGGTCTAAAATCTGGGAATCCTGTCACAAACTAATCACGCAAGACAGACTTTGGTTAATGCAAATGCAATTCCTGGATGACATGTATTCAACCCTGTTTAAAATGTATAAAATGGGAAGGGCGGAAACTCCCACCTGTAATAGAAGTAAAGATGGCATAGGCACCCTGTTTCATTTGTTCTTGGAGTGCCCAAATATTACCCCACTTTGGGACCTCATTAAAACTAAGATCCTTTGTTGGGCCTACAAGATTGTTTCATACCCCAAATCTGCCTTCTAGGTGATTTTACAGGTTTTCCAACTATGACCAGGAATTATCACATTATATTGATTGCTATGTCTGTAAAAAAAGTGGTTTTAAAACACTGGAAGGACTCACTCCAGCCCTTGTACTCCGAGTGGCTGCAGGAACTCCTCCATAACCTTTATATGGAAAAAATGATAGCTAGCCTCACAAATCGAATGGGACTGTACAAAAAAAGATGGGAAAACCCTACATGTCTTGTACACACTGTAACAGAAGTTCTTAAGTGAGAAAACAATGTGATGCAATGAAAACCAGCTAATATATACTGGATCTTTATAAGCAGAGTTGAATCCATTCTATTCTTTCCTCTTCTCTCACATGGGAGGTGGAAGGAAAGGAACGGATCCTCTTATTGGCACCTTTAAGGGGAGGGGGTGAAATAGATTATAGTCTGGGGGAAAGTGTGGGAGGGGGGCCTGGGATTTGAGGTTTTATTAATTTTAATCCTGCTTTATATTTTTTACGTCACAGTGTGGTTTTAAATTTTCCTGTATGTAATCATTCATGTATACAAATGTGTTTGGATAATTACAAAGAAACAATAAATATTGAATTAAAAAAAAACATAAGGTTGCAACCTTAAGGAATTCTGGAGGCACGTTGACTCCCTAGTTAAAGGGAAGGCTGTGGAAGTCCCGAGCTCTATCACTGTCAATGGCTCCACTCTTAATGATTCAGCCTCCATAGCCACTGGATTGAATCATTTCTTTATGGATCTTCATAAATATATCTCAGTCTTCCATAACTCCTCCTCTCTAAACTCTCTCCCTGTTCCTCCAAATACCCCTGAGGCGTGTTCTGAGTTCCGCCTGAAACTGGCCACACTCAGTGAAGTACAGCAGCTTCTCTCAAACTTAAAACCAGAGAGCTGTCCAGGCCATGACTCCCTTGAGCCATCATTTCTTAAACTGGGCACCTCAGCCCTTGTTTTTCCTGTTCGTGACCTATTCAACTGGTCTTTCCTCTCTAACTCCGTACCTGGTAAATGGAAGGTGGCAGTAGTAGTTTCAGTTCACAAAGGGAGGTTCCAATTCCATTGCTAACAACTACAAACCAATATCCATTCTCTGTCCATTGGCAAAGATCCAAGAGAACATAGTATATAACCACCTCCAGGACTATCTTGAATCTCACAATCTACTTCCCCCTTGTCAGCACAGCTTTACAAGGAATCACAGTACTCTAACTGCCCTGATAAAAGTAACAACTGACATATTCCATGCTATGGACAATGGTTTCGCCACAGGTGACATCTTCATTGACCTCACTAAAGCATTTGACCTGGTGAACCACGGTCTTCTGCTTCATCAGCTTCATGTCCTTGGTCTGGACAACAATGCACTGAACTGGGTTAAAAGCTATCTGTCCTGCCGCTCCAAAAGAGTTAAGAGGGATGGTTCCCTCTCTGAACTCAGTCCTATAACTCGTGGCATTCCACAAGGCTCCATTTTGGGTTCTATATTATTCTCGCTTTTCATCAACAACCTCCCTGTTTTTGTGGAGGTGCTTCCGTACATCTATATGTAGACGATGCAATCATCTATCACTCCTTTCCGCACATTGACCATATTAACTGGGACCTTGCCTCTGACTTTGCTTCCCTTGAAGACTGGTTCAACTATAGTCATCTTGTTTTTAATACAAAAAAAACTAAATATATGCTATTCTCTCATCGTCCCACCTCAAAGTTTACTCCCCCCTCGCTTAACATTACATCACTCAAGGGTGATACCTTAGAGGCAGTCCACTCCTTTAAATACCCAGGCATCACCTTGAACTCAGCACTCTCCTTCAACTCTCATGCCTCTATCATTGTGAAATCTCTGAACCAGAAACTAGGACTACTCTATCGCATCCATCCATTTCTCACCTCTGCCTCCTGCCTAAAGATTGCCTCCTTGTCTCTTCTTCCCCTCCTAACCTATGGTGCTCCACTGCATCTTTCTACTAATTCCTCCTCTCTGTCCCTCCGGTCCCAGGCTTACCATAGGGTTGGAAGGTTTGCCTTGGGAGATAACACCTGTTCAAACCACTGTGATGTCTTCTCCTCTCTGGGCTGGTTTCCATACGAAGCTAAACTGAGGTACTCCTCCTTATGTCTCATGTTTAGGTTTGTCCACAAATTTATACCTTCTTGCCTTAGTGAACTGATACGCCTCCAACAAGCACCTTGTACCCTCCACTCTGCCTCACTTCCCCTTCTAATCATTCCAAATCTGGGTCTGGCCATTTCCAGGAGATCTTTCTCATTTGTCGTTCTATGTGACTGGAACTCCCTTCATCCCACCATCCTGTCTTGTTCCTCTCTTCCTCTGTTTCAATCTAATTTGTCTGCCTTACTTTCAGCCTCTTCATCCTGCTCTTGCTTCCACTGATGATGCACCCCTGGATGCCCTATTGCCATCTCTTCTCCTACCTGACCCTGCACCATGCCCTCTTTACTCCCTGTCACATGCCATACCCCCCCTCAATATAACTTTATGCTCTAGGTTGTACTGCCCTCAGCTCTCAATTGTATATGTTAGCAAATATGTTTTATTTAAGTTTATATCACATGCTTCAACATATTATTGCATATATTATTTATCGAATGTCATTTTTTGCTGTATTGTATTACTTCTCTCTTCTATTGCACTGTTTCTGAGTATGTTTCGATCCTGGGTCGACCCTGAAAAAGGGACTGTAATTGTCTCAGTGGACTTACCCCATCACCAAAACTCAAACAAATAAATAAATAATGACTGGACCTAGACAGGCCGGGTCAACAGCTGGGCTGCCACATTCTGCACCAGCTGCAATCTGTGGAGGGTCCCTCCCATGACCCCAAAGTATAGAGAATTGCAATAGTCGAGCCTAGAGGTAGCAAAGGCACGTACCAGAGTCAGCAGATCCTCAGGCAGAATGAGGGGCTTGATCCTAGCGATGTTCTGCAAGTGGTAGAAACCACTTTTGACTATAGACAACACCTCATGACTTCAACACCTTGCAGATAAATCTTCTGCACTTGAAGTTGTAACTCAGTGCCAAAAAAACCAAGGCAATCTTATAGTCACCACTTGCTCTTGCACCAAATGCACATAAATCTGCCATGGCCCTGCAGGTCACCACCCTATTATGTGAGCTCCTTGCATTTGTGACTAAATTAGTACTTGGGCCTGTAGATTGACCACATACTTTCACTTGTGGAACACGTGGAAGAACTTGCAAAGAAACTGAAACAGAGGCTTGGTCTTTTCTTCAGGATTAAGAACTTGCTTACACAAGAAGTAAGGGTTAGGCTAGTCCAAACTACATTCCTGCCACTCATGGATTATGCAGATTTTATCTATGGGCAAGGCCTGAGTTCTGCCTTGTCTAAATCAGACACACTATATCATCGGGCAATCAGATTTATCATGGATGTGCCATATCGTACCCATCACTGCACTCTTTACGCCATGGTTGGTTGGTCTTCACTTAGTTTCAGATGCCATAAGAATGCAGTCTTTTGGACCTATAGGGCTATAATCAACAAACTTCCACAATACATTTCTGACTGTCTGCCCATTTCTCCCACTTGCTGCTACATGCTGAGAAGCCTTTTCCTGATTTCTCTGGTTGTCCCTAAGATCAGGATACGCTTTGGAGTAGCAGCTATAAGCCATGCTCTTCCATTGATATGGAGCAACATGCAAAAGGTTCTAAAGCTTACAATACCAGTAAACTGGGTCTTCTATAAGGCTCTGTTACTTTGTAAGTTCAGTGAATCCTGTGACTGCTTTAACTAGCTGAGCCCTGTATCTTGAACCCTGTATACTACTTGTACATTGTCCTCCCCATGTACATCTTCAACATGTTGCACTCTGCTTCTCTTCCTTTGTCCACCCCATTGCCAACCCAGTACCCTCTTCTTCTTAAACACCCTAGTGTTCTCCCTTTACTACCCCACCTTGACTTTGCCTCATCTCTGACATCTTAGCCCTCATCTTGTCCAACCCTTCACACATCCCCACCTTGACTTCCCCTTACCTGGCACCCAGCAGCCCTCTCTATCCCGTCAATTTTGTTGCGACCGGGCAGGTATTTTTATATTGTAAATAATGATTTGCATTATTCTGTAAATATTTTTTGTTCTTGCCCTATCAATGTTGTATTTGAGATTTTGAGGTCTGCTGTACTGTTAGCCACATTGTATGCACTGTTATTTATGCCTAGCTTGTATTTGCTCTACATGGACTATTGTCTGATTGTATTATAGCAACATTTAGCTCATGTGTTTTTGTTATGACCTACCCAGGTCCATCTTGCAAATGAGACTGTCTGAGTGTTGTTTTGCCTGGGTAAATAAAGATGATTGATTGATTGATTGATTGAAACTCTTCTCATAAAGTAGATGAAAAAGCCTTTCTCAGCTGTACACAGGCAGGATGGAGAAGCCTAGCCACAGTCCGAAAATGCTGTGAAGATCTGTTTCTCCCTGCAGCAATTTCCTGGACAGGAATTCTGCCTTCTTACAGGAAATTGCCCTCTGATACTCAACCTAGTGAGCACATAGGGCCAGTCTGTTAGCCTCCAACCAGTTCTTCTGCCAGCAACGCTACAACTCCCAACCCTTGATCTTCATTGCCTTGAGATCCCAATCAAACCAAGGGGATCTCAAGTGAGAGGATCTGGGTCATAAAAAACTGGAGCAATGACATCCAGTGCTTCTGATACCACCCTATTATAAGTGGCCACTGCCTCACTGGTGCCAATCACACATGCCATGTCCACTCTAGATAGGGCAGCTAATGCCAATAGTCCCTCTGGGGGTGCAAACCCTTTAAAGGGTGGTAGCTGACCATCTCCACAGGGGAGGGACTTTTGGGGGGCCACAAATGTGAACCCCATAATGCAGTGCTCAGACCAAGAGACCTGATCAGTCCTGATGCTATCAACTTCAAGACCTAGCTGGAACACCAGATCGAGTATGTGACTGTGCTGGTGTATCACAGAAGCAACAATTTGTGCCAGGCCCAGTGATGACATCAACTGGAGGAGGTCATAACCAAAATGTGAGGATTCATCTTCGATCCAGGGGTTGGACACCTGGTCAATGATAAAGTCCGCTACCTCCTGCAAGAATTTTCCTCCCGGCCTTGGTGGATGGTAAACAGGGGAGAACCCTGCAGCCTGCACCTAGACCCCCACACATGGCAACACACTCAAAAAGTTTGGTTATTACCAACTGGATGCACCATGAAGCCCAGACTGGATCTAAAAATGTTGGCCACTCCCCCACCCATGTGATCCTTCCTTGGGCAATGCACTATGGAGTACTCAGTGGGGATGGCAGCCTCTAGAACTGGGCCAGCATCATCACCCATCCAGGTCTCTGTGATGGAAGCCAGGTTGACAGAGGAAATCAAGTCCACAAAAATAGCGAATTTGTTCCTTATTAACCTGGCATCACAAAGCACTGCTCGAAGAGGATTAGAGGACAGTAAATTACTATGTTGTGAGAGTGAATGGCAATATAGATTGAGAGCTAATGGAGCAAAGGGATTAAATGAAATGTTCAGTTTGGTTCTATTTCTAAAAAGATAAAATAGATAAATCAGGAGTAGTGTTTTATGTTTTATGTGTGGTACAAATATAGATAGATCATTTTATGTTAGGCAGCTTGATATGTGTGTGCTTCCACAAATGCATTTTATACCTTTTAATATTGTATTAAGTGATTTATACAATAACCACATGTTTTTGATGGAGGTTGTGAGGATTAGTATTATAGCGGCTCATGGTAAGAAAGTTTATACTCTTGAAACACTGTCTCGTTAAACAGGTGTTATTTAACAGGTGTATTCATACCAGGCAGACAGGCCTTGAAAAAGCAAATGTTAATTACATGAAATGTTTGCGTTGTGGGAAGGGTACTTCTTTGTGTACCTTTTCGTCTAATAAATGTATTTTTAAAGATACCTAACATAAAAGTATATTTTTCGGTTGACTGTGATGCCCAATTCTGTCTGTGCATTCTAGATTTTACGTTGGAGCACCGGTTGTTGTTTAAGTTGTTGCTCCCTCCAGTATCTTCCATGAAATTTGGAACATTTTGTGACTTTTTTTTATCATAACTCAGCCACTGTTACAGCAAGAAACTTGCATGCTTACCTGTTGTATTGAGTCCTATGGGAATTTTAGATTTTCAGACATTTTGGGTGAGCATTGTTGAGTGTATATGGGCTCAAAATCTGGCAATTTATTTTTTGTGATCTTTCTGAAAATATTTCTCTGCTCACAACTTGGCCATCTAAGGAGCTACAGTACTATAGATATCTGACAATGTGCATGCATAATGTCTTGGAATGACTTCAGAAACCTCTAAATGTGAGGGAGTTGTTTAAGTAAACCATAAGTGACAGGGTTTATAATTTCACAGTTTAATTATTTGTGAAATTCTGTGAAATGCTCCAATTATTTGGATGTTTTCAGCTCCACTGCTATTGTACGTATAGCATACACCTGAAATTTGGCATACATAACCAATGTCATTGGGTTCCAGAATCAAACAAAGCTGGAGAAATTAGGTTTAGTGATTTAAAATTTGCAATGGAAATACTGCAAATTACTAATATAGCAAGATTTGTTACAAAGTTATGGAAATGCAATAGGCAGTGACACTAGAATACTACTTGTAAAATTATATTTTTGGAAAACATTTATCACCACTAAATCCATTTAGTGGTGATGAGCTGCCTGACATACTGTAGTTTCTCTCTGGGTGAATATTTTGTTCCCCGGCCTTGCTTTTTTTCTCTGAGTTTGGCATGATGAACTCTGTGGAATGTCTTGTTATACTGAGTTCCTTCTTGTTTTTCCTCACACACCCTCCCTTGCAAATAAAGCCACCAACTCCTTTGCCTGCAAGATATATCCACTTGTAAGCCAGAATTTCTCATTCTTGGAATCCCAGTTATTTTCTTCCCCCAACAGGTGTCTGTGAGTACCTCTACATTTATGATGTTCAAGTGTATTGGGCTCTTAAACCAGTCATTTCTGAAGGGTGTGATTTTCATATTCTTTTAGTTATCTTTTCTTTCTCCCCTGCCCATCCCCCTTCCTGCTGGCCTCCCCAATCCCACCAACTCAGCTTCACTTAGGACTTAACAGTGCCAGCTGCATTTTCTCCCAGGGCTTGACCCCTGGTGGTGTTAAGGAGTTTCCCTTCCCCACCATGTTATGAATCCAGTTAGCAGTGACAGTAGCCAAGTCAATGGGTGTGGAGCCTGCAGAAGGCCTAAATTATGCTGGCTAGCCTGTTTTCCTTTTTCTGCACACCAGAGGAGCAGATGTGCTATGCCATCTGGATGCACTGTACATACTTCCATGCACCTTGGGATGATGCCCACTGCTCCTCTAAGCCAATCAGTGGTCCCAAGACACCTGCCTTATAGCATCTGCTAGGGCTCAGGCTTGTACCTGAAGCTACAATCCTCCCCGGAGGAGGGGAGCAGTCCAATGAATGCACAATCCTTTTTTCCTTGGCTGACCTTCTGATGTCCCAAGTTCACTCCGAAACTTGGATCATCAGTACCACAAGCAGTTGCTCTGCTGCTGCATTGGTGGGCAGGATCTGATGTGATTCTCATATGATTTGCTTTCAAATTAGAATTGCCCCTCAGTGCTTCCTTTCTTTAACTAGGGGTCTACTATTTTCGTGATATACAGCACTGCCACTCTTCCTTTGGTAAACTGGTATACTGATGTACTATACCTCTAATTCTTGCCACTGGTGACCCCTGAACAAGCTACATCCCCTATTCTTTAGTTTAAAATCTCCTAACTTCCTATTCTATTTACAAGACTGTATCTCCTCCCTCTTGGCAGAACTACAGTCCATCTTGGTTGCTTGTGGATCAGATTAATGTCACTTTTGCTGCAGGTAAGCACATTGTCTTACCTGTGTAACCCCGGGTGGTGCTATCCCAAGGGCTACTACCACTGACTGCTTGGCTAGTAGCAAGTTAAGGGGCATTAGTACTGAAATGGGTGCCTCCGCCCAGAGGTCAGGGCTGTTAATGGTTACGCTAACCTGGGCACAGCCCTCTGAGACACTGTAACCCCACTCTTTCCCTTCTAGTGGTCTGAACAATACACAATAATCACTTTCACAGTGATCCTTATCCACCATACAATTATCCACACTGTTTGCACTTACTACCAGGGCTGGTTCCTCTAGCTCAACCCTGGGGACCCTCTGTAAAACAAGGATATGCACAGCAAATAGCAATAGTACAGTACTTTTGGCACAAACTGGAACCACAGTCAGGTTAAATGCAAAAAGAGTTAGATCTGATTTATTCTGGGAACTTGACAAGGGAGGGGTGTAATCAGGTTTATTTGCATAAAGGCTATATCACTCAAACAGTTATGCATGCACTTCAGAGTCCTTACACAGTCACACACTCTGGGTACCCAGGTAGGAAGATGGTGGTCTAGCCAGGAACGTTGCCTGGAGTAGGCCGGCATCGCAGTTTGTTGGGGCCCTGTGATGGAAGAAAGCAACATGCACAACACACACTATTTGTTATCCGGAGCCGCAGGGCTCAGTTAGTGAAAGAAAAGGCAACAAGACAATCAGATGACAACACTTTAGATTTACCTGTTGTTGCAGCAAGCTACCCTGATATGTATTCATGATACCCAATACAGGACACAGGCAGGACGAAATCGAGACTGCAGGTGGCTGAGCTGGAGTGCCAGGAGAAGCAGGACCCACACGAATCACCGAGGCATTATTCCTGTTCAAGGCATTGAGCAGGGGGCTGATCCCCAGGCAGGTCTCTCGTCGATGACTTTCTCTGTGTAGCGGGTATTCTGGCTGGGCCAGTGTGGCAAGGCCCAGGCCAAATGGAGATGAGTACGGATTCAGTCAGTGGGAGCAAGATGCAGCCTCCAGCAAGCAGAACACAGTTCAGCACACAGTGGGGAACCAAATCACTACCCACTAACAGCACATAGCACATTTACATGTAAGAAATTCTACTGTACCAGGCAGATTGCAATCCGGTCGCAATAACAGAGTCTCTGCACCAACCGGGAGTTCAGAGGTGGCTGGAAATCCTGACAGACTGATCGCATTCAGCAAATCTTAGGTCTTCTTCAGGTTAGAGCCTGGTCACAGTCCAGTGGCTTAAAACGTTCTCACAACTCGGATTCAGTCCAAATCAACTCTATTTTCCCTCTCAGAGACAGCAGGCAGACAGGCAGGCCAAAACTCAGCCCTTTCACAGTTCTCCTGTGCAAATCTATGCAGGATTACTGCTTGACTATCTCGAGCTGTTACTCCTTCACTTCCCAACTCAGATCTGAACTGAAACTGCAAGCAGTCTGGGACTTTCCCCAGGATCCAAAAAGGTTTGGTTGGCTGATTCCTCTGTCAGTCACAAAAAGGGCTCCCCCTCCAGGTTAATTTAGGTGCCAAAAGCCCAAAACTACAATTCCTACAGAATTTTGATCCCACAAAGCCCCTGGGGACAGGCTCCGTTTTACAGTCCCCAAAGGAACTGATTGGCCCATTTTCAGCAGTCCAGGACCAAGATGGTGGAGATAAATAGAAATGTCCATACTGCAAAGAAGGCAGGCTAGACAAACTGCAATATTATTACTATTATAACAGATATTCAGCAAACAAGTACATCTTATAACAGAGCTCACGCTGCGCAACTAGCGATGACAGAACTGAGCAATTATTTGGCTGCCCTGGTGGGACTCAAGCATAGAAGCACTCAAGGCCCCTCACAGATCAACTATAACTGCGATATAGGCAGCTCTTAAAGAGACAGTACACAGAGGCTATACAGGCACTCTCTGGCAATACGTTTAAACCGCTAAAACGCAGGACACCAGCCTGGCAGTGAGCATTTAGGCAAACTCAATGAAGACTTTTCAGGAACCCCCATTTGTAGGTGAGGTTACACCCTTCCCTGCCTGAAGAAAACTTGGCATCCACGTCAAGTCAATACCATCATGCATTAGTTAACATAAACTTATTACTTTACTGTACATATTCACTACACTTCACAATACTATATCCATAATGACAATACGTATGCATGTTTTATACATGTAATACTGATTTCACTATGATTAACATTCTTTGCACATCACTATACTGATTCATGTAATGACTTCTTGTACATTAAATAATGTGAGAGGGGGCCCTTCCCTATAAGCTAACTTGGGGCTGGATGGGGCATGGGCACCATACTGAGAAGGAAGAACAATCAACCTGGATTTGGCCCTTAAGCTCAGTTTGGGTAGTAAGCTCTGAGAAACATAAACACCTTTGTGAACCACATTGAGAGATACATCCACTGGCCTCCCAGGGGAGTCATAACTGAAGTGCAATACTGGCTTGACAGCTTGGCCAGTCTTTCTGGGGGGAACAACCACAGTATCCGTACTTTCAGCACTAGTCTTGGAGCTTTTGTCACTTGTGAGGGGTGCCTCTGCATGGATGGGAATGTCCAAACTTGGAGCACTGTCAGCTCCTTGTTCTGTAGGCTCTGGTTCCACAACACTTGGCTCATTTTGAGAAGGTTCAGGCACAATTAGGCTTTATGGCACTGAAAGGGAGCTGTCATCACTCTCATACTGTTCTTCAAGTTCTGGTGTGTCACCAGAGAGACTCAGATCATCAGCCCCTTCTTTGGGCAATTCACACAGTACCCCAAAACACAGGGAGTCAGCAGCCTCAGACATAATACTTTGTACTTCACTTTCAGGGAGCATTGGCTCCAAGGATGAAGCTGGGGTTTAGGCAGTCCAGAAGGCCCATCTTCATCCCCACAATTAGTCATAGGATTACCCCAAAACAGCTGACTCAATTCATAGGAGGGGTAAAAGGTATTGTCACACTCACTATCATCGGAGGTGGACTGACGGTCACTATCATTCTGGGCCTGCTGTGGGGGAAACCTTAAATCTGTAACCACTGGGGTAGGTTGATTCTGTCTCTTTTTTGCAGCTGCACAAGTCACTGGTCCAGGGGAGGCAATGTCTTCTGGCTCAGCTTCAGTAATAACTTGGCCAACAGCCAGCAAGTGGTTACGGTGCATAGTCTTGACAGCTTTCTCTGGGCGTAACTTATACACTGGTAGATCATTCAACTTTTCACTACTACATGAGGAAGATGGTGCCACCTATCAGCAATTTTGTGATTGCCATGTAGTCCCAAATTGTGTAACAACACACGGTCTCCGGGCCATAGCTGTTGAGCCTTTACTTTCTTATCATGCCTCTCTTTGTTGGCTAGATTTCTCTTGGTGGCCATTGTCTGGACTAGTTGATATGTATGGTTCATAGAAACATAGAAACATAGAAACATAGAATTTGACGGCAGATAAGGACCGCTTGGCCCACCCAGTCTGCCCATTTCCCTACCTACTGGATAAGCTGCAGATCCTAGTTAACCAGCAGCCTACTTTTTCTTACCCCCAACCCCCAGAATTGCATTATGACTGTCCATGACGTAGCAATTCCATCACTGATTTGACTCCACAACTCCTCCAAGGCGTCCATGCATCCACAACCTCTCTGTGAAAAAATTCCTTAAATTACTTTCAGCCGCCCCCTTCTATCTTCAAATTGTGCCTCTTGTTCTTGCACAGCTCTTTTTGAAAGATGCTACCCTCTTGGACTTTGTTGATTCCCTTGAGGTACTTGAAAGTTTCTATCATGTCCTCTCCTCCTTTCCTCAAGGCTATACATATTAAGCTCCTTAAGTCTCTCTTCATATGTCTTCCGGTGCAGACCCTGCACCATTTTAGTTGCCCTCCTCTGGACAGCTTCCATCCTGTCTATGTCTTTGTGGAGATTGGGTCTCCAGAACTGCACACAGTACTGCAGATGGGGTCTCACCAGCTGTCTGTACAGAGGGATAATAACTTCCTGTTTTCTACTGGTGATGCCTCTCCCTATGCATCCCAGTAACCCCCCAGCCCTCCTTGCTGCCCTCTCACATTGCTTGCCCACCTTTAGATCAACTGATATGACTACCCCAGGTCCCTTTCCATTTTGTTGTTGTTAGTATCTCACCCCCCATTGTGTACTCTTCCCCTGGGTTTTTGTTTTCCAGGTGCATTACCTGCACTTCTTAGCATTGAATCTAGCTGCCATACATTTGACCATTCCTCTAACCTTGCCAAGTCTCTTCTCATCCTTTCCACCCCACCTTGTGCATCAACTCTGTTGCAGATCTTAGTGTCATCTGCAAGAGACATACTTTTCTTTCCAGTCCTTCCGCAATGTCGCTTATAAAGACATTGAAGAGGACCGCAACTTAATACTGAACCTCAAGTGGCACCCCACTAGTAACCCTCCTTTCTTCTGAGTGGACTCCATTTACTATTACTCTCTGTGTCCTATTCTCCAGCCAATTATTAACCCAGGCTGTCATCTTGGGACCCACTCCCAGGCTGGCTAACTTGTATATTAATCTTTTGTGTGAGACTGTGTCAAATGCCTTGCTAAAGTCTAGGTGGGCCATGTCCACAGCCCCTCCCTGATCTACTACTTTGGTCACCTAGTCAAAGAAATCTATCAGATTTGTCTGGCATGACCTTCCCACTGAGAATCCATGCTGCCTAGGGTCCTGTGCCCCTCTGGCCTCTAGATATCGACAATTCTTTCCTTCAGAAGTGAGTCCATCATTTTCCTATCACTGAGGTTAAACTAACAGGTCTGTAGTTTCCTGCTTCTGCCTAGCTCCCACTTTTGTGAAGGGAATCACATCTGCCCTCCTTCAGTCCTCGGGTACCACCCCATCCTCCCATGATTTTTTAAAAGGGTAGTCAATGGTGTTACTAGTTCTACCTTAGCTCTTTTAGAATTCTGGGATGAATCCCATCAGGCCCCATTGCTTTGTCCACCTTCAGTTTTAAGAGTTCTTTCAGAACCCTTTCTTCTGTAAATGGGCTGGTATCAACTCTGTATCCAGAGTGTTACTACTGTTTGTTTAATGTACCTCCTCTTCATTTGTAAATACTGAGCAAAATATTTGTTTAGTATCTCTGCCTTTCACAGTTTCCTCTGCCACCCTCCTCCCTTTATTAAGCCTCACTATCCTCCCTTGGTCTTCCTTTGCTCTGATGTACCTATAAGGTTTTATCCCCTTCTTAACTGAGTTGGTGATCTTTTCCTCGGTTTGGGCCTTTGCTGTTCTGACTGCCTTCCCAGCCTCCTTCTGCTTTAACTGATACAGTTCTCTGTCCTGCTCCTTCTGCGATTCCTTGTACTTCCTGAATGCTTTCTTTTTCTCTTGAACCTTCACTGCCACTTCCTTTGAGAACCATAGTGGTTTCTTACATCATCTTGTTTTGATTATTTGCTTCACACAAAGGCTCATTACCTCTGTGATGGCAGTTTTTATTATTCCCCATTGTTCTTCCACCCCTCCTTCCTGCCCATTTGCTAGTGCATTCTTTAGGCACTCACCCATTTTGCAAAGTCAGCCCTCCTGAAGTCCAGTACTTTTGTCTTTGTATGGCTTGACTCTATTGCTGTGTTTATTGAGAACCATACTGTTCGATGGTCGCTAGTTCCCAGATGGCTACCCACTTCTACATCTGTGATCCTCTCTCCATCTCCATTTGAGAGAATCAAGTCTAATATTGCTCCCTCTCGAGTGGGCTCCAGTACTAGTTGTCTAAATCATGCCCCCTGTAGGGCATCTAGAATAACTGCACTTTTGAAGTGGCAGCTGCAACTGCACTCCAGTTAACATCTGGCATATTCAGATCACCCATCAGCAATATCTCCCTTTTCTGCCATTCTAAGTATACTTTCTATCATTTCCTGTCCATTTCCTCCCTGAGAAGGGGTCTGTATACAACCCTGTGCGATTGGTGCCATTGCCTGTCTCCAAATTTACCTCAGTGCTTCTTCTCCTCCCTGTTTACCCTTTTTGTTCTGTTGCTTTTATTCCTTCCCTTATGTAAAGAACTACTCCTCCTCCTCTTTACCCTCCCTGTCCCTCCTGTAGACAGTGTATCCTGGTATGTTTATGTCCCAGTCATGGTTTTGTGTGTACCATGTTTCTGTGACTGCCACGATATCCAGATGTTCCTCCTCCATCAAGGCCACTAATTCAGGAAGCTTGTTACCCAGACTAGGGCATTAGTACTCATTGCTTTCCATTTTTGATGGCTTTACCTTCTGTTGCAGCATCCCCACTGACCGTTCTACCTCAGTCTTTTCTCATTTAGTACCCTGTTTTGTAGGAGAGGCTGGGATTTTCCTGCTGCTTGTCAGTGCTCTCCCTTTGACTAGTTTAAAAGCTTGCCAATGAAGCATTTAAACCGATTGCTCAAAAGACTTGTTCCTTCCTGGATAGATGCAGACCATCCTGCCAGTATAGGCTGGTGTCTCTCCAGGTGGAACCCCAGTCCCAATGAAGCAAACCCTGTGCTCTGCACCATTTTTTCAACATTCATTAAACTGCATGGTGCCAATTATCCTCACCTCCCATGCTTTTGACAGGCAGCACCTCTGAGAAGGATACTGTGTGTGCTACTTGTCTTAGGTCCCTCCCCAACTCTGCAATGTCCTCCTGCACTGCTCTAATCTCATGATAAGCCAAGTCATTTGTCCCTAGGTGGACAATTACATCCAGCTCAGAACTCTTGCAGCTGTTCTCGTGATCCTGAGGATGCGCCTGTCCCTCCAAGCCATGGCACCAGGCAGGCACCTTACTTCATTTTTCCCAGCTCCCCTCAGTTCTATACCCCTAACAATTGAGTCCCCCACCAGGAGCTGCTTCCTTTCCCTGTGGTGTCCTCTGACTCCTTCCTGTGGGCCTCCCTTGTGACAGTTATCTTCAGTCTTCTCTGCGGGTGCATCCATAGGGGAGCTATGCTCCCCCAGAATGGTGTATGGATTGTGGAGTGGAACAATTGATTGGGTGTGCCTCTGTTCCACCCTCCTCACCCTCCTTGAGCCCACTGTGGTCCAACTGCTGTGCTTTCTTTGCAACCTCTGAGGTAGTTGTGGTGGCGCTAGTGCTCCCTGGATAGGGGAGGTTCCCTTCCTACTGTCCAGTGTGGCCTGGGGGAAGGTTTCCTTACTACTGTCCAGTGCAGCCTGAAGATGGGCAACTTCCTCCCTCAGGGCAGATAGGTGTCTGCAAATAGGGCAACATCTCAGCCTCCAGAAAGACTCCCGGAAGACTGCTGCCCCACAGCCATTACATTGCACTACTCCCCACATGTTTATCTAGTTTTTTTATTGCATTTGTGTGTGTGTGTGCGTGTGTGTGTGTGTGACTTGTTATATAGAAATATATATATTATACAATGTGTATGCTTATATTATCAGTGCAGTGTGCTAGAGAGGATATGACAGTGAAATGCACCTTGCACTCGAGGAAATGATGTCAGAACCTCAGGTATAAAGGAACTATTTCCAGGGGTGGGTGGGGTGAGGTGTGGGAGGGGTTGGGCCTAAACTGTGTCCTCACAAAAAAATCAACTAAAAGCTCTCACCCACCGCTGTGATGAGTGCCTTCCTGTCAGCAAGATACCCTACACAACAATTTGACAGAGAAAGTATCCTGCTAATCAAACAGAGAAAAATCCAGACATCCAAGTCAGACACAGGTAAACCTCTCCAGCCCCAAAACAGCCTGGTGGTTTGTTAGCCACAAAGGAAAATCAAATATGCAGTTATTTCCGCCCTTCTAAGGATGCTGACAAGATAAGCAGTTTTAACCCCCCCCCTTCCTGAATTAAAAACTAAAACAAACACAAAGCAATACCACTTTGAAAGTGAGGAAAACTTCTCTCAGATGTAAACTCACCAAAAGTTGCAAACTATACTGATGCAGATTCTCACAGAATTCTAGTAGTCAGTCCAGTTAACCACAAAGGAAAATCAAATATGCAGAAGATAAGCAGTTTTAAAAAACCCCTTCCTGACTTAAAAACTAAAACAAACACAAAGCAATACCACTTTAAAAGTGAGGAAAACTTCTCTCAGATGTAAGCAAGAGAGAGAGAGAGAGAGTTTAGTTACAGATATTTCGTCCAAAATAATATATCCCATGCAGCTTCTCAGTTGTTTCCAAGCACTCCTGTACACAACTTGGAAGAAGATGGACTTCTGCCTCAAACAGGATCACACCACTAGTTTATAGTAATTGAATAATGCTGAAATGGTCTAGCTAGCCTCGAGGAAAGGAGGGAGAGGGGGGACATGATAGAAACTTTCAAGTACCTCAAGGGAATCAACAAAGTCCAAGAGGGTAGCATCTTTCAAAAAAAGAGGTGCACAAGAACAAGGGGGCACAATTTGAAGATAGAAGGGGGGCTGCTCAGAGGTAATTTAAGGAAGTATTTTTTCTCAGAGAGGGTTGTGGATGCATGGAACAGCCTTCCAGAGGAGGTTGTGGAGTCAAAAACAGTGGTGGAATTCAAGCATGCATGGGACAGTCATAAGGCAATTCTAGGGGGTTGGGGTAGGAAGAAGTAGGCTGCTGGTTAACTAGGATCTGTAGCTTATCCATCAGGTAGGGAAATGGGCAGACTGGGTGGGCCAAGCGGTCCTTATCTGCCGTCAAATTCTATGTTTCTATGTTTCTATAGACAAATGGCAGTGATGCTGAGCTCTGACTTGTGAAGACAATTACCCCCACCTAAGGCTATGTTTGGCATCCAATTACAAACTGCAGCTTTTGCTATTTTGAATCACACAACCCCACCAAAAGTTGCAAAATATACTGATGCAGATTCTCACAGAATTCTAGTAATCAGTCCAGTTAGCCACAAAGGAAAATCAAATATGCAGAAGATAAGCAGTTTTAAAACCCCTTCCTGAATTAAAAACTAAAACAAACACAAAGCAATACCACTTTAAAAGTGAGGAAAACGTCTCTCAGATGTAAACTCACCAAAAGTTGCAAACTAAATTGATGCAGATTCTCACAGAATTCTGGTAATCAGTCCAGTTAGCCACAAAGGAAAATCAAATATGCAGAAGATAAGAAGTTTTAAAAAAACCCTTCCTGACTTAAAAACTAAAACAAACACAAAGCAATACCACTTTAAAAGTGAGGAAAACTTCTCTCAGATGTAAGCAAGAGAGAGAGAGTTTAGTTACAGATATTTCGTCCAAAATAGTATATCCCACGCAGCTTCTCAGTTGTATCCAAGCACTCCTGTACACAACTTGGAAGAAGATGGATTTCTGCCTCAAACAGGATCACACCACTAGTTTATAGTAATTGAATAATGCTGAAATGGTCTAGCTAGACAAATGGCTGTGATGATGAGCTCTGACTTGTGAAGACAATTACCCCCACCTCAGGCTATGTTTGGCATCCAATTACAAACTGCAGCTTTTGCTATTTTGAATCACACAACCCCACCAAAAGTTGCAAAATATATTGATGCAGATTCTCACAGAATTCTAGTAATCAGTCCAGTTAGCCACAAAGGAAAATCAAATATGCAGAAGATAAGCAGTTTTAAAAACCCTTCCTGAATTAAAAACTAAAACAAACACAAAGCAATACCACTTTAAAAGTGAGGAAAACTTCTCTCAGATGTAAGCTAGAGAGAGAGAGTTTAGTTACAGATATTTCGTCCAAAATAGTATATCCCACGCAGCTTCTCAGTTGTATCCAAGCACTCCTGTACACAACTTGGAAGAAGATGGACTTCTGCCTCAAACAGGATCACACCACTAGTTTATAGTAATTGAATAATGCTGAAATGGTCTAGCTAGACAAATGGCTGTGATGCTGAGCTCTGACTTGTGAAGACAATTACCCCCACCTCAGGCTATGTTTGGCATCCAATTACAAACTGCAGCTTTTGCTATTTTGAATCACACAACCCCACCAAAAGTTGCAAAATATATTGATGCAGATTCTCACAGAATTCTAGTAATCAGTCCAGTTAGCCACAAAGGAAAATCATATATGCAGAAGATAAGCAGTTTTAAAAAAAACCTTCCTGAATTAAAAACTAAAACAAACACAAAGCAATACCACTTTAAAAGTGAGGAAAACTTCACTCAGATGTAAACCCACCAAAAGTTCGATTGAGATTTCAGTTTCTGAACATACTGCAGGTAGTTTTGGGCCTGGATTCCAGCTGGAGAAACCCCAAAGCAGACATCAACTGGCAGTTGGGCCACCCTCACGAACATGAGACAGTAGGGGAAGAACCCAGTAGAGTAATTTTTGGTGCAATTGTTGACATGTACAAAGATGCTAGTCTGCTGGCTCCATTTATGCTTGTCTTTTGGATGGAGGGAGTCCAGCATGTCTAGAAGGGTGCAGTTAAAATGTTCTGGTTGAGGGTCCCCCTGTGGGTGATAGGGGGTGGTTCTTGACTTCTACACCCCCCACAGAGAGAGCATTTCTTTGATTAGCCTATTTTCAAAGTCTCTGCCTTCTTCAGTGGATCCGCTGGGGGCACCATAGTGCATGAAGAATTTTTCCACCAGCACCTTGGCCACAGTAGAGGCCTTTTGATCTTTAGTTGGAAAAGCTTATGTGAAGTGATCCATAACCATTAACACATTGCCAATATTCCATTGATCAGGTTCTAAACACAAAAATTCTACGCAAACCAGTCCCATGGGGGTGCTGGTAGTGATATTAACAAGGGGGCAGCCCTCTGAGGCAGGGCTTTTTTTTGAAAGCAATGACTACATTTCTTTACATAGTGCTCAACATCGGCCCCCATCTTGGGCCAGTAGAATCGAGATTGTACCAGGTTGAGAGTCCTGTCAATTCTGAGGTGCCCCATGTGATTGTGGAGGGACCTCAGTACCAAGTGTTTAAAGGCCATGGGCAGTACAAATTGTTGCTTGTCTACTTGACCACTACGATCCACTGTCTCTCTGTATAACAACTGATTAAGTAACTTCAACCTGGGGCCTTCTTTAAACAATAGGGCCATTCAAATGTCTTTTCCCACATGCAGGGCATCAAGTGCAGGTTGAATCATAGGATCTTGGGATTGAGCCCACTGAATACTGTCATTATCAAGTTGAGGTACTGCACTAATATCTAGAGCAGAGAAATGGCAATAGGCAGCTGGTATGCAGGTATCAGGAGGGCCCAAGCAATCTACTAAACAGTCCACTGTCTCTGCAGACAACTGTTCATCTCTGTCAAACTTGTGTCACAATGCTCGGATGTCAGGTTTAGACAGCCTGACCCAATCACTCTTGGAAGCGTGCCTTCGTGACATGGTGTCAGCATCAGTATGGTTCAGTCTTGGTCTGTATTCAACAGCATAATCATAGGCTGATAAGGCGTAAAGCCATCCATGTCTAGTGGCATCTAACTTAGCTGAAGTCTGTACATAGGTTAACTGGTATTGTCAGTAAAAAAAAAAAACACAGAAAGGCAGAGCACACACAACCACACATACCAAAGGCACTGGTCATTAAAAAAATATTTATTTACATGCCAACATATTGGAGGCCTAAGGTTTTTAGGCCCCCAATATGTTGGTATGGAAATAAATATTTTTTTAATGCCCAGTGCCCTTGGTATATGTGGTTGTGTGTGCTCTGCCTTTTTGCTTTTTCTGATGCTTTATGGCATTGAAGCACCACGTTCTTGTGCTTGCTTCTTTCTGGTGAAAAAAAGGGTTATTGTCGGTCTTCACCAATATCTTTGCCCCATAGAGATATTCATGAAACTGATCAATGATGGCCCATTTTAGGGCAAGGAACTCCAGCTTGTGCACCGGATAGTTTCAGTCTGACCGGGTCAAATTCCTGCTGGTGAAAGCTACCAGTCTCAAACCATCCTCATGGTCTTGATACAGCACAATTCTTGGCCCTGCAGACTAGTGTCCATATGCAGCATATAGGTCTTGGCAGGATCAGCATAGGCGAGGATGGGGGTATGGGTAAGCTGGTATATGACTTCGTGGAAGGCTGCTTCACATTCGGGGTCCAGCAGGGCCCAAAAGGTTCACCTGTGCAGAAGTACACTTTCTCTGTTCTTTGACAGACCCATTTTTGTATTTACAGTTGGTAGGGGGGTAACCCTGGGAAAGATTCAAGAGCAGGCGAATCACCTTTGAATAGTCTTTTATGAACCTGTTTTAGTAGCCACATAACCCCAGAAAATGTTGTAGTTCTTTCAAGTTATGGGGCTGTGGCCAAGTAGTCAGTCACTCAACCTTACTGGGATCGGTCTCTATCCCTTCTGCAGATACTATCTGCCCCACATACTTCACAGAGGTTTGAAAAAGCTGGCACTTGTCGATGGACAACTTGAGGATAAAGTCTTCCAATCAGTCCAGAACTTTAAGCAGTTGGGTCCCATGCTTCTTTAATGTGTGTCCGACCACAATGATATCATATAGGTACACTAGACATCCCAGCAAGTTCATATCTCCCACCTCACATTCCACCAGTCACTGAATGGTGGTCGGGGCACCCAAAATCCCCTTGTGGCATTCTCAGGAATTTGTAAAACCCCAAAGGACAGATGAAGGCTGTTTTCTCACAGTCTTCCGGGGCCATCGGGATCTGATAATATCCGCTGTAAAGATCCAATACTGAGAACTATTTGCTCCCATTCAAGCAATACAGGACATCTTGTATATGGGGCATGGTGTATTGCTCTGGGATCGTCCGCTGGTTTAGGGTTCGATAATCAACACACATTCTTACAGACCCATTCTTCTTATGCACCACCACAGTGGGAGAGGCATATGGGCTCCTTGATTCTTGTATCACCCCAGCAGCGAGCATTTCATGCAGGTGTCTCCTCACATCATCTGTGTCCACTGGGGCAAGGCGTCGGGATCTCTCTTGAAATGGCCGGTCATCATGCAGGTGTATGTGATGCTCTGCACCCTGGACACACCCCACGTCCCATTCTTTTAATGAAAACACTTGGTCTCGCTGGGCAAGTTTCTTGCTAATTCTAGCCTTCCATTCAGCTGGCAACCGGGAATCTCCAAAGTCAAATAAGTCCAGGGTCACTCTCTCCTTTTCACCAGTGTACTTATTGCTGGACAATATGGCACTGTCTGCACAGTCTACTGTAGCTAGGGTGCACCCCCTGTTGACCTAGATCTCCTGATCTGACACATTCTGAATCTGAACCATCACTCATCTTGCATAGGTGTGGGCACGGGCAGACAAGATGCTGGGTTGACCAACAATCCCTCTGGCAACTTTCCATCACCTGGTGCATCCAACATTAATATTTTGTTCTTGACATCTTTCCAGAGGCAAACCTCCCCGTGAATGGTACACTGGGCATTGGGCGCCAGTACCAGAGATTCAGGATCCTTCTTCCACACAATCCCCACAGGTTCATCCTGGTCTACTTCCTCAGGTTTCCACTGCAAATCATAGGCCCTTTTATTCAGAGCCAGAATTCTTAGGGCCCACCCAGTCTGTTGCCCTTGCTTCTCATGACAGAGTTGTGCCAGTCTCCCAAACATGTGGGCATTTGTCCCAATTAAACGAGAAACCCCATCATACAGTCCGGTAGGGGTACATACTAAGGCAAGTGTCTCGACTTGTTCATCTACTCCAGCCACTGAGGTAGGGAAAGACAGTCAGATCCAAATATATCCTGAATATGGATGAGACTTCTTGCTCAACCCCCACACATGTAAACCTCCCAAGGGTTGTAGGGGCAGATTTAGCAGATGCTTTCGATACCAGTCTTGGAATACTATGGTCACTTGAGACCCACTGTCAAGCATGGCCCGGGTGGATACACCGTTCGCCTTCACTGTAGTTTCCATTGAGGGACCCACCACCTTAGACCACTCAGGCAATGCAAACTTGAACATCAACTGGGCAGTGGCTTTGGATAATAATTCTTCTGAGAGACTCCACCTTGCAGCTGGTTATTGCTCCATCACACCCAGGCTAGTAGCCTGATACTAACCTTTCTCAAGTTCTCTTTTGAGCGACAGGTCAACCGGGTGTGTTCGTCCTCCCCGCAGTGGTAGCAAAAATTGGGTTCTCTAGTCTTTGAGTGGTTGCAGGCCATCTTCCTACTTGGGTACATCAGGACACCTCACGGCCTTTCTTTGACTTGTGACTTCCATTCTTGATTCGCTGGACTTCCACCCAGTTTGGGGGCTTGTGTGGCTTATAGTAGGTCCCCCACAAGGGCTCTCAATTCTCGTACTTCTTCCAGTAGGTTACCTTCAGTTCGGGCTTCTGAGGAGATGACATGCACCCCCACTCCACCAGGCGGGACTTCACCCCTTGACTAAGTAGGTGATTGATTGAGGTTAACATCTCTGGCTGCCTCAGCAGCTTGTCGACTGACTCTCAAATCTAAATTCTTAGATCAGTCCTCTCATTTGCTGCACCTCAGTCTCATCACTTCTCTCAGGAGTTTGGCAGGTACGAGCAACCCCAGCATAGGGCTCCCATTCCTCTGCATCATTCTCTGCTTCACGAATCTCTTTCATGAGGTGACAATACTCAGAAGGGTTAGCCTTCCTGTCTTGCAACTTGAGTTTTAGCATCATCACACTAGAGTACCTGGCTGACTTAAGAATATGGTCCAATCTGACCCAATTCAGTTCATTAGCAGGCACCCCTCTTTTTCTGTGAGCCCTCTGCAGAGCCCTCTCATTTCTGGTAACAAACATAGACAACTTCTCATTCTTCCACTGCTTGGTGGATTTAAATTTCCACAGTAAATTGTACCCTGACTCAGTACTTCCAAAAACCCCTTCCAATGCAGAGAGATATTCAGCCGAAGTAGCCTCTGGGCTAGTGGCTCATTGGAAGCTTATGACCTCCAGTGCAGGGCCCCTCAAACTCTCCATAAGTCTTTTTCTTTCCTCCCCCTCAGAGCACTGCCATTCCTGGACCAAGGGGGTAGCATAGTCCATCCACGTTTCCAGGTCATCCTCCCCATGGGCACTGGGACTGTACCCGAAAAAACTCTAAGTCTACAGTACAAATCCAGGTGCACAGATGGAATTAATATGGGGGAGGTGACCACAGGAGAGACCCTAGGAGAGGCAGAAGACACAGCCAGGGACTGCAATGGCATGGGTTCTTCAGAAAGGTCCAGCACCTTCACTAACTCTTGAGTGGTTTGCCCCTCAGAAACTAACAACTTAAGCAGCTTGTCCTTGAACCCCTCTATGCTGGGGGACCCTCCCGGGGTAGCAGGATCACTGTGCAAATGGATGACCCTCCACCTCTTCTGGGACCCTTCTGACAGAATCATGGGAGGGTACTTTCTCTGGATCTATAGGGGAGCTGCAGGACAGGAGGACCACCATGGCCTGGTCAAACAGGTCCAAATCCCTTCCCTTCACTTCAACTGTCCCCAAACACTTAACTTGCTTGACAGTCTCTACAAACAGCATTAGTGGTCCCTAACAGGACATCCATTAATGGGAGGGCCTATTGGGGGTCTACCCCTGTGCCTCACTCCACCCTATCTTTTGGTGCACTAACAGCTTGTGGGGGGCAATCTTGAGTTTAGGCAGAGCAAGCTCCTTCATTTTGTCAGCAGTTCTAAACATACTGGGGTAATTCCCACCTCCTGGCCACTAGAAGGCACAAAATCCCAGCGGTGAGCCTCCAAGATGTAATCTCTAGGTGGCACTATCCCAAGGGCTACTACCACTGCCTGCTTGGCTAGTAGCAGGTTAAGGGGCCTGGGTACTGAACTGGGTGCCTCCACCTGGAGGTCAGGGTTGTTAGTGGTCATGCTAACCTGGGCACAGCCCTCTGGGACACTGTAACCCCCATCTTTTCCTTCTAGTGACCTGAACAATACACAATAATCACTTTCACAATTACCATTATTCACCATACAATTACCCACACTGTTTGCACTTACCACCAGGGCTGGTTCCTCTAGCTCGACCCTGGGGACCCTCTGTAAAACAAGGTTATGCACAGCAAATAGCAACAGTACAGTACTTTTGGCACAAACTGGAACCACAGTCAGGTTAAATGCAAAAAGAGTTAGATCTGATTTATGCCGGGGACTTGAACAAGGGAGGTGCGTAATCAGGTTGATTTGCTTAAAGGCTACATCAATCAGACAGCTATGCATGCACTTTAGAGTCCCTACACAGTCACACACTCTGGTTAACCAGGTAGAAAGATGGTGGCTAGCCAGGAACGTTGCCTGGAGTAGGCCGGCATCACAGCTTGTTGGGGCCCCGTGATGGAAGAAAGCAACATGCACAACACACACTATTTGTAATCTGGAGCCGGAGGACTCAGTTCATGAAAGAAAAGGCAACACGACAATCAGAAGACAATGCTTTAGATTTACCTGTTGTTGCAGGGAGCTACCATGATACGTACTCAGGATACTCAATACAGGACACAGGCAGGACGAAATCAAGACTGCAGGTGGTTAAGCTGGAGTGCCAGGAGAAGCATGGCCCACACGAATCACTGAGACGTCATTCCTGTTCAAGGCATTGAGCAGGCAGCTGATCCACAGGCAGGTCTCTTGTCAATGACTTTCTCTGTGTAACGGATATTCTGGCTGGGCCAGTGTGGCCAGGCCCAGGCCAAATGGAGATGAGTACAGATTCAGTCTGTGGGAGCAGAATGCAGCCTCCAGTAAGCAGAACACAGTTCAGCACACAATGGGGAAGTAAATCACTACCCGCTAACAGCACACAGCACATTTACATGTAAGAAATTCTACTGTACCAGGCAGATTGCTATCCGATTACAATTACAGAGTCTCTGCACCAACCGGGAGTTCAGAGGGTGGCTGGAAATCCTGTCAGGCTGATCGCATTCAGCAAATCATCTGTCTTTTTCGAGTTAGAGCCTGGTCACAGTCCAGTGGCTTAAATCATTCTCACAACTCGGATTCAGTCCGAATCAACTCTGTTTTCCCTCTCGGGGACAGCAGGCAGACAGGCAGGCCAAAACTCAGCCCTTTCACAGTTCTCCTGTGCAAATCTATGCAGGATTACTGCTCGACTATCTCTAGCTGTTACTCCTTCACTTCCCAACTCAGATCTGAACTGAAACTGCAAGCAGTCTGGGACTTTCCCCAGGATCCAAGAGGTTCAGTTGACTGATTCCTATGTCAGTCACAACAAGGGCTACCCCTTCAGGTTAATTTAGGTGCCAAAAGTCCAAAACTACAATTCCTACAGAATTTTGCTCCCACAAAGCCCCTGGGGACAGGCTCCATTTTACTGTCCCCAAAGGTACTGATTTGCCCATTTTCAGCAGTCCAGAACCAAGATGGTGGAGATATACAGAAATGTCCATATTGCAAAGCAGGCAGGCTAGACAAACTGCAATATTACTACTATAACAGATATTCAGCAAACAAGTACATCTTATAACAGAACTCCCTCTGCACAACTAGCGATGGCAGAACTGAGCGATTAGTTGGCTGCCCTGATGGGACTCAAGCATAGAAGCACTCAGGCCCCCCTCCCAGATCAACTATAACTGCGATATAGGCAGCTCTTAAAGAGACAGTACACAGAGGCTATACAGGCACTCTCTGGCAATACATTTAAACCACTAAAACACAGGACACCAGCCTGGCAGTGAGCATTTAGGCAAGCTCAAGGAAGAATTTTTGGGAACCCCCATTTGTAGAGGGTGGGTTACACCTGCACTAGCATCATTGTCTTGCAGTGTACCTACAATACTTCTGCTACAGTGTTGCTGATCATCATGTTCCGTCATGACAAAAGCTATGTGGATATTTCTGTAATGACTGCCTCAATTGTGGCTAGTTGTAATGCTTGGTGTCACTCGGTGTCACTGTTTTCAAGTATAAAAACTACATTGTCATCTGCTGGGTTGTTACATAATCATGAGAAAACAACAAAAAGTCAGCATCAGATAAGCCATGAGTACTGCACACACATTTTATTAGGCGCTTTGTGCAATAAATGCAGTACAATAGTTATATCATACCCAAAGAGTTGCTCAATTGACAATCTCATACTGGACTGACCAGTTTTGCTGACATCAGCTTTGTCGCAGGAAGACCACAGTCAGCAGATGGCATTGCACAGAAACAGTTATGCATGTGTGTGCACCTCCACAAGCCGTTACTGTACATCTGTGAGCTCTAGTGATTAAATTGCTAATTTTAAGAAGACAGGCAGGTTCAATGTCATGGCCTTCACTATTCTTGCTGGTTCTTCATTGTAGATACTGATTGACATGAGAGCATCTGACACTGAGCTCCATTGTACCATTACTATTTACCCTATAAATGCTACCTTATTGCCACTCTAACCAGCTTTACCATTACTCTTCCATGGCAGGTCAAGTGAATCAGTGAGAAACATGCATGGATATGGATTCGATGAAATTATCACTAAATTCTAACATTTTTTACAAAAAACACCTGAAATATAACTTTAATTACTGATGTTATTTTGCAGTTTTGGCTGCTTATTTCTTTGCCATCCATTTAGCAACCGCTTTCTTAGCAGGGTCTATGAAAGTACCAACATGGGTGACATTCCATTCTCTTGTTTTGAAGTTATAGAGCTTTAAAATTATGTAGTTTATGTACTTTAAATCTTTCATTATTTTTTTTTTCAATGTTTGGCTGCTGATAACTCATTTATCATCTAATGCTAGAGATCTAGAAGTTGATAAACATAATCAGGTCACAAAGTATTCAAACATACCAACATTTTTTGATATTTGGACAAGTAGTTGTATAACTAGATGCAAATAACTGAAATGTAAATTTTGGAGACATTTTGTGAAATGTCTGTGGATATTCTGTTAAATTTCTTGGATGCTAAATCATAATTTCACCTGAATTCTACAGGGGAAAGATACTTTTCATCCATCCCTAGCCCTAATGCAAAACCTTTCACCAATTTTATTTTACTTTCAGTTTTCATTTAAAATCCATTTGCCCCATCCCCTTCCTAAGTAGTTATTTTCCACATAATTGTATGGTACCATTTGCCCTTCTTAGAATGGTATTTCCTCCACAATTCCTTTTCTTTGTATTGTTTGATTCCATTTTTTTCATAATTTTTTTTTTAGACTACCTATCCTGTGCCATGTCACTTTTTGTTTTCCTAAAGGATCTTTCTTTTTCTTTCCCCTTGGGAGATCACATACCAGTGAGATAGGTGCAGACATCATCTCTTGCTTCATTCACCTTTTGTTCTACAGTGCTCCTTTAGTCTAACCAAAGGATTAAAAAGGGAACATTAAAAGCTCCCCAAAACAATAAAACATGCCCTGCATGAACAGGAACAGACCTAGCACTAACTCCACTTCCATACTTTAAATCTTGCCACAACAGTGGAGAAGATTTTTTCAGGCTTTCAATAGGAAGTCTCACCCACAGATACAGTAATACTCTTATTGGTAGAGCTGAGGAGGCAATGCTGTCAATCACCAGGATTCCAACACCACCTTCAGTCAGACAGCATGTTTTAAAGGGACACATTCATGTACAGTGGCAGGCATAGTTTGAAAGCCCATGAAAAGTTCTTTTGATTGAGGTATTGGGCATACCTGTAACTGGAAGCAGTCCAGAGATATAGATGACTGAGTCTGTGCAATATAAATACTACTTTAGAACTGTTAGAACCT
The DNA here is from genome assembly GCA_016271365.2 of Neoceratodus forsteri. NCBI lineage: Eukaryota > Metazoa > Chordata > Ceratodontiformes > Ceratodontidae > Neoceratodus > Neoceratodus forsteri. Next base: position 573,026,725 of record CM057449.1, on the reverse strand, counting down.
TGTGATGTCAGTGACAATCAGGCAGTGCTTAACTGCATTGAGTTAAGCACTGCTTGATCATCACTGACATCACAAGGGTCTAACAATGGCTCTAATGTAGTATTTATATTGCACAGACTCAGTCAGCTACATCTCTGGACTGCTTCCAGCTACATGTATGCCCAAAACCTCAAGTAAACAAACTTTTCATGGGCTTTCAAACTATGCCTGCCACTATACACGAATGTGTCCCTTTAAAGAAACAGAATTCCATCATAGCCCTTCAACACATGAAGTAATTGTGTTCCATTTTTTTAATTTGTTTATGTTAAACTGATTTTAGCCATTTACATTTAACATACCTCAAACCCAAATTAGCTGAACTTGTGGCCTGACTGAATTCCTAGCCTTATTTTGTATTTTAGTACAGTACCTCACTTGTACAATGGGTGTGACTTTTTTATTCTTGTGTGTAGCTAATTTGAGAACACTGTTTCATGGTACCATACTTTACCCATGGATCCTGTTTGTTTTTCTTTTGATGGCGTGTATCATTTCTGTGGATAACTGTATTGTAGACTGTGTCATTCTCTCAGTGCCTGTGTCACATCTGTGTTTACTTCTGATATTGTTTTCCATTATTTCTGGTGTGTCTTTATTGTAGTACTGTACTTCACTTGAAGTGTCTGTGTTTCATTTATTTATTTTTTTACTTCTGATGTTATGTGCATTATTCTGGTGGCTACTGTATTGCAGTACTGTATAATTCCCATTGAAATGGTTTGGCTTGCTTTTTGTATCTTACATATTAGTTTGTGTGATTCATTTTCTGCAATAAAACTTTACAGTATTGTGGTTTTGTCTTGGGCTGCGAGTGATTGTTCATTCAGTTTGCTGTTGTGTTTATCACTCATGTGTGTACCCTGTCCTTTTTTATTTGCTTGTGTGCATGCGCTTGAAACATTATGTGGCAGCTTAGGAGAAAAGCGAGTTGTGGAGGTACAGCACTGTGGTGGCTAGTGCCAGCACTGCATTGTTAGGCTTGGCAGTGCTTAACCAATGAAGACCCAGTGTCCTGATGACACTGGTTCTGCAGAGTTCCACCAACTTGTAATGATTTTGCTGCTGCAATTAGGGGCCACCTCTTTATTGCAGCATCAGCCATTCCGCTGCAATGAGGGAACGACCCATCATTACAGGGTGGTACCTTGCCTGGTGTAACATTTTGTCAAAGAGGTGGCAGCTATGCTGCCTCAGAGTCCCATGAAAGCTGACAGTGGTGCCCAATACCTCTATCAGCATGTCCCTGACCCAGTTCATTTGCCGATGGGGGAGCCCACTCGCCATCGGCATAATGTCCCCCCCATTTGTTGTGTGCCGAGGGGGGTGCCCAATCCAACTTAGAATCATGCTCCCCCAAACAATCTTTCTTTCTTGATGGGGGGCTCAATCCCCATCAGTTTCAGTCCCCCTTTCCCAAAATGCAGGCGGCACACTGGGAGCCCACCCCAGTGTGCAAAAAACAAACCTGAAAAACCAAAACTTTCCTGCAATGTCTTTATTTTTTTCTCCCTGAAACCAAGAAAATGGTCCCTCGCGGTGTCTCGTGCCTCCTCCCCCAATCCACAGCCATACTCTGTGCAACCTGCCTCCCCACACAACCTCACCCCATACTTACTTTCAGAGCCTGGCACGATGAGCTTTGGTGGACAGGGAACACGTCTGCAGTCTTCAAAGTCAACCGCGAACTGAAGAAATGCAGGTAAGCTGTATAATGGCATGAATAGGGTTTTTCAACTTTGGTGCATATCTTGGGCATTTTGGGGAATTGTTACACCAAATTTTCAAGATGGGGTTATTGGTACCTCTCCTCATAGATTCAGTCACTGTCATGGTGTTATTCAGACCCAAAAGGTGATTTCGTGGTCACTGCGTGGAATTACTTTTCAGGACTGATTAATGAAACAACAGTGCCACTGTTCATGAGGCAGGCTATCAAAAAGCCTATGTTGCAAATTTAGTGAAAAAAATTCCCAAAATTACTATTTTACAAGCATGTGTTGCTCAGTTTCCACGCATGCTCGTAACTTTTCGAATTTGTAATATTCTCACTCCAGATTTTCAACATTGGCATTTTTACACACCTCCTTATGAACAGTACAGCTGTCATTTTACACATCCTGGCCAAAATATATTTTCACACTTCCGGCGCAGAATAGCATGGTCACTGTGGGAAATCAGTTTTCGGGACAGATTAAGAAAATGACAGTGACACTGTCCATGAGCAGAGGTCCTAAAATGCCTATGTTAAACATTTTGTGACAAAAGTCCATAAAATAACTGTGTTGCAAGCGTGCATTGCAGAGTTTTCATGCACCCTTGTAACTTACCAAATTTTTTATATTTTCACGCCAGATCTTCAACACTGGCATTTTTTCACACCTCCTTATGAACAGTACAGCTGTCATTTTTCACATCCTGGCTGAAATGTGTTTTTGCACTTATGGAGCAGAATAGCATGGTCGCTGTGGGAAATCAGTGTTTTGGACAGATTAAAAATGAGCGAGTGAGAGAGGGGGAGTGAGCGAGCTCAAAGGAGCTCTGTTGGGACTGCTGTGTATTTCTTTGTGGGCAGAAAAAGGCACCAGCGCCGGCAGGGAGCCCAGCAGAAATGGGCAGCCTGCAGTGCTGGGAGAGCAGGATGAGTAGGTGAGATTGGGGTGGGCAGGCTCCAGCGTAGACTCTGTCAGGACTGCTGCAGATTTCTTTGTGGGCAGAAAACGGTGCCATCGCAGACAGGCGTACAAAATGGCAGCCTGCAGTACTGGGAGAAATGTAATGAGAGAGTGAGAGAGGAGGAGTAAGCGAGCTCAACGGAGCTCTGTCAGGATTGCTGCAGATTTCTTTGTTGGCAGAAAAAGGTGTCAATGCAGGCAGGAGCCCAGTACAAAAAGGCAGCCTGCAGCGCTGGGAGAAACTGAACGAGCGAGTGAGAGAGGTGGCGTGAGCAAGCTCAAAGGAGCTCTGTTGGGACTGCTGCAGATTTCTTTGTGGGCAGAAAAAGGTGCCAACACAGGCAGGAAACATAGAAACAGAGAATTTGATGGCAGGACTGCTTGGCTCACCTAGTCTGTCCATTTCCCTACCTAAGGGATAAGCTGCAGATCCTAGTTAACCAACAGCCTACTTCCTCCTACCCCACACTAGAATTGCCTTATGTCTGTCCCATGCATTCTTGAATTCCCCCACTGTTTTTGACTCTACGACCTCCTCAGGAAGGCTGTTCTATGCATCTTCAACCCTCTCTGTGAAGAAATACTTCCTCACATTACCTCTGAGCCATCCCCCTTCTATCTTCAAATTGTGCCCCCTTCTTCTTGCACATCTCTTTTTCTGAAAGATGCTACCCTCTTGGACTTTGCTGATTCTCTTGAGGTATTTAAAAGTTTCTACCCTCTGCTTCCTTTCTTCGAGGCTATACATCTTAAGCTCCTTTAGTCTTTCTTCATCGGTCTTCTGGTGCAGACCTTGAACCATTTTTGTTTACCCTCCTCTGGACTGCCTCCACCCTATCTATGTCTTTGAGGAGATGGGGTCTCCAGAACTGTACACAGTACTCCAGATGTGGTCTTACCAACTGTCTGTACAGAGGGCCAACAACTTCCTGTTTTCTACTGGTGATGCCTCTCCCTATGCATCCTAGTATCCCCCTAGCCCTCCTTACTGCCTTCTCACATTGCTGGCCCACCTTTAGGTCATCTGATATGACTACCCCCAGGTCCCTTTCCATTTTTGTTGTTGTCAGTATCTCACCCCCATTGTGTACTCTTACCCTGGTTTTTGTTTCCCAGGTGCATTACATTGAACTTCTTTGCATTGAATCTAAGCTGCCATACATTTAACCATTCCTTCAACCTTGCCAAAACCCTTTTCATCCTTTCCACCCCTCCTTGTGTATCAACCCTGTTGCAGATCTTTGTGTCATCTGCAAAGAGACATACTTTCCCTTCCAGTCCCTCTGCAATGTCACTTATAAAGACATTAAAAAGGACCAGCCCCAGTACTGAACCCTGTGGTACCCCACTAGTAACCCCCCTTTCTTCACTGTGGACTACATTTACTCTTACCTGCTATGTCTTGTTTTTCAGCCAGTGCTTTACCCAGGCTACCACCCTGAGACCAACTCCCAGGCTGGCTACTTTGTTTATTAATCTTTTGTGCTGGACTGTATCAAATGCCTTGCTAAGGTCTAGGTAGGCCATGTCCACAGCCCCTCCCTGGTCTATTACTTTGGTCACCCAGTCAAAAAAATCGATTAGACATGAACTTCCTGCTGTGAATCCATGCTGCCTTTGTGTTCTGTGCCCCACTGGCCTCTAGTTACTCAACAATTATTTCCTTCAGAAGTGATTCCATCATTTTCCCTACCACTGAGGTCAAACTGACAGTAGAGATGCAGCGAATTTAAATTCCGCTGGTGAGGTGAACACAAAGTGGACACTTCGCGTTGCCACCCCGCTACATGAAGTGGACAATGCAAAGTGCTCACTCCACCTTGTCATTACCACTTTGCGTTAAGGTCAAATGGCAATGCGAAGTAAAGTGGAGTCATTGTTTTTAATGGACTTCACCTTCCTCATTATGATTCTAAGTGATCCACTTGGTGTTTCAGATTTGGCAGCGCCCCCACACATCACATGGCTTACAGTACTGTAAGTCACATGCTCTTTAGCTAGGCAGGAAGAAAGTGGATCATACAAGCAGACACTTTTACTTTCTCCTGTGCAGATGGAGAGAGAGAGGAGTGTGTTTTGTGGCTGTTGATACTTTGAGATCAGAATGAGGAGGAGATTTAAACATTGATTTATACCCAACAGCTCTTTTTAAAGCTACATTTTTGGGGTGGGGGCGTGGCTTAGCTCCGGACGCAATGGCTGCCTAAAACGAACGCTCACTACTACCCCGGGCTCCCTCCGAGTTTTACATAGCCTAATATCCAGTCAATTGAATTGATGCAACTGGGGAAATGCTGCTAAGCCTACCAGGAACCAAAAGATCCATCTTCATCGCCACCAGTTGCTCTACATGTCGGTGCACTTGTGTGGTTGCTATGGCGCAGCATTAAAAAATCAGAGGCCTCAGCAGAATCGATATCGCTGCAAACTGCAGAAATGTTTACGGCTCTACTCAAACAAATGGCCGAAGTAACTCTTGCTTCTAATAAAACTACACTCGCTATCCAACAGCTTGAGACACGTATTACTCGCACTGAACAAAAAGCAGTTCAAAACTCAGCGGAAATAGAGAAGCGCGCAGCTATAATTAGGGAACAAAGCAGATCGATTCAACTGCTGCAAAGTAAATCGGATGATATGGAGAACAGGAGCCGTCAGAACAACCTCCGTTTCCTCGGCTTTCCTGAGGGTGTGGAACATGGTAACTCCTTAGATTTCCTATATGATGTTATGCCTGACTTACTAAAATGCAAGGTCGCACCTGGGCTCACAATAGAAAGGGCCCATAGAACGCTTAGCCTGACTCCGAAGAGCGGAGAAAGACCGAGGGCTATCATGGCCCGTATCTTGAATTTCGCAGATAAAGAGTGGATCACTGTAAGGGCACGAGCACTTGGGGGTCTGTCCTGGCAAGGCCATAAAATCTTAATTTTTCAAGACTACTCTCGGGAACTGGCCACTAGATGGAAAGAATATACAGAGGTTAGGAAATTAATGCACTCTCTTAAGATCAAGTTTTCGCTGCGATACCCAGCAATTATGCGCCTAGAGATAAATGGCTCGCATATAACTTTTACTACGCCAGACAGCCTAATACAGTACCTACAGTCTAATTGGCCTTCTCAGCCGAGCCCAGATCAGAATACTAATCATCAGTCAGAAATAGAGCAAGGTCGGCAGAACATGATGGCTACAACTCGCCGAACCACTTCGACCTCCCCCCCTCCTAGCTTCCAATTTCAAGGTAGCCGACCAGCTCTTCCAGCCAGAACTCGCAAGTGGCAGCAATCTGGGAGCCATCCGAGAGAAGAACACCCGCATGACAGAAATGAAGATGCACCCCGGGCTCCTTTAAACCACCCAGACGATTTTGTGACACGGTTTTCCACACCAAACCGATTTGCAGCTTTAACTCCTGTGGACTTGGGTGAGACTGCAGTGGATTTTCCCATTTATCCTGAGGAGGAAATGGCTCAAGAAACTGCTAAGACTGAGGCCCTAATTCAGGCTCCGGATACAGCCTCATCGTCCGAAAATACCCCAGCGGCGGCGGATGTGGCATTGCCCCTTCCCTCTCCGTCACCTGCAGCCCCTGCAGGAAAATGGTCTCAGCAAGCCCCCTCAGATGTAGAGCTCCTGCAGATGGAAGACCAACATGCTTGGACTTAGATAAGTGTTCCGGTTCTTTTATTTCCTATACTCTCTTCCTACACTCAGCATGGCATCAACTTGGAGAGGGTGGTCTGCGGTTGAAAGCAGCACTTGGTCTTGATGTTGGATTAATGGTGCTTCTTATCTCTATTAGCATCACAGACCACGCATCTCATCCCCTTGCTTAGGCTGGATACATTAAAGAAGTAAAAATAGTCCAAGGGGAAAGCGACAAGGGCTCTAATGTATAGTCGCTGTACTTAGATTTAAATTATGGGGTACTGTGTTAATGTTTTACTGTCCTGATGCATGAAACAGTAAACCTGAAATGACCTCTTGTTTTTTTTTTTGTTTTTTTTTTTCCCTTGTGTATATATCTTGGTGTCCTTCTCGGGTTTAGAGGGGACATTTCAAGAACTAAATGGGCCAGGTTGGTTATCCAGTAAAGTCTGTGATTCCTCCTGGGAATTAGTGTCCTTATTTCTCACCAGAAATACACAGTAATCCCTTGGCTAACCTGTTTTTTTAGCATACTTTTCAGACTTTACGACATAAGGACATGGAACCCTATTAAGTAAGGGACCTCTGTGCTCATGTTTTTTTCCCAGGGGAATGTGTTTTGTTTTCTTATTTTCTATCATCGCCAGCCTTGTGAATGGGAATATAGTCTTCTCCTCCGCAATCTGGTAGGTGGGTGGGCTATTAAGGTCACTGAGGCCTTGGCCCTTAATGCCCACTCGTATCGCCACGCAACGTTGCGTGATATATGTATATAGTTCAGGCACATTGTGCTTCTGTATAATATTATTGTCTCTCCTGTTTTCTTAATTATTATCTTTAAAACACATGCTGCAAAATGTATGTCTATTCATGTCTGACTGGTCAATCGACACCTCTCACAGTATGAGACTAAGAACAATGGTTGATTTGGTACATTATCACTCCCCTGACAATATCTTTTTATATAAGGTCATCTTAGCTACCATGTTTTACCTTAGGTCTGACCATGGATGAAACAACCTTTATAACATGGAACATCAGGGGTTTGGAATTCTCCCTCAAAATGTAAACAAGTTCTAACTCATTTAAAGAAGGTTAAAGCCCAGGTTGCCCTATTACAAGAGACTAAACTAACCAAGCAGGATCACAGATATTTGATGAAGGACTGGATGGGATTAGAAATTCATGCCAGCGCTGCCACAAAAAAGAGAGGCGTAGTTATCTTATTGCACAAATCACTTCCTTAGTCTATTCTACAGAGTAAAGCTGATCCTCAGGGAAGGTGGGTGATAGCTTTAGTGGATACCCCACATGGTCGGCTAATAATTGCTAATATATATGCACCAAATGAGGACAGCCCATCCTTTTTTCTAGAACTCAGCTCAAAATTAGGAACGATGCTGAAACCAGATATACCAATCCTAGTGGGGGGGGGATTTCAATTTAACGCTTGTCCCTGCACTAGATAGAAGTGGTCATGGGAGAGAGTATCACATTCGAGGAGCACAGGCTGTACTTAGTCTTAGCTCTGAATATCAATTGGTGGATATTTGGCGTTTAGTCAATCCCTCAGACAGGGACTACACTTTCCAATCTGAAGTACATGGCTCCTCTAGTAGACTTGATTTTTGGTTAATCTCCCAGTCTCTGACACAATTTGTTTTAAAGACCAATATTTTGCCCACAGTCATTTCAGACCATGTGCCGGTGCAGCTGACACTATTATGGGGAACATCTACACCACGGTCTACATCCTGGAGACTGGACCCCCTCCTTATGCATGACCAAAAATTTATTGAATGGGCCAAATTACAAACTCAGCTTTTCTTGCAAGAAAATCTTGTGTCGGAGACCTCTGCCTCCATCACATGGGAAGCATATAAAGCTACTATGCTAGGTAAATTTATTGGATATGCTTACCATAGAAGGAGGTGCAAAGAAAAGGAACTTACCCACCTCGAAAGTGAACTTGCTAAGGCTGAACGTGAGCACAAGGCCTTATCCCACCCATTGCCCCATTCGGAATCTGGAAGGAAAGTTTTACAATTGCGTATTAAACTTAATGAACTTCTATCCAGGAAAGCTGATCTAGCCCTTCTTAGGATTCGTCATACATACTGGGAAGGGGGAGACAAAAGCGGGAAGGTTTTAGCATACCAACTCCGTAAACAACAATCCCAACGGTACATAGCAGGTTTGAAAAACCCTAATACCGGCAAGGTTCAAACTAGTTCTCAAAGTGTAAATGAAATTATGGCGTCGTTTTACTCGCAACTTTATACTTCCTCCAGACCTAAAAATAATTCTGTAACCCAAGCATTTCTTCAATCTATTAAGTTACCGAAACTCTTCCCATCCCACATTGATGTCCTTGAAGCCCCCTTCACACCACAAGAAGTCAATTCCGCTCTGATGGCTCTCAAATCAGGAAAGGCACCCGGAGGTGATGGGTATCCTGTAGAGTTCCTTCAGTTAATATCTCCCATGATTTCCCCTTTGTTATGTCAGGTCTTTACGGAGGTGGAAGATAAGGGCATTTTGCCTCAAACCTTAAGAGAGGCCACTATAATAGTCCTTCCCAAAGAGGGGAAAGCTCCCGAAGACCCCGCCAGTTACTGCCCTATTTCCCTGATTAATGCCAACAGCAAGGTATATGCTAGGGTGCTGGCAAATAGACTTAACCCCATACTTCCTTCTCTGATACACCCATCCCAAGTAGGATTCGTGAAAGGTAGGTATAGCTCAGATCATTTGCGGACTCTTCTCAATCTCATTTACATAGCCAAATCTGCTCCGACATTTGTGGCTGCATTGGCCATTGATTTTGAGAAGGCGTTCGACTCTGTGGAATGGGACTACCTTCACACTGTCCTTCAGCATATTGGATTTGGCCCTCATTTCTGAGCTGCTATAACAGCTCTTTATACAGACCCCTCACCAGGGTACTCACCAACTCTGTATTATCTTACTCATTCTAACTTCACAGAGGTACCAGACAGGGCTGCCCTCTGTCTCCATTGTTATTTCTTCTAGCGGTGGAACCTATGGCTGCTGCAGTCTGTCAACATCCTCTTCTAGCTGGTATTACTGCAGATCATCCACAACCCACCACCCTTATGTACGGTGATGACCTGCTGGTTATATTGGGGGATGCCCCTAAGACCATTCGACCTCTTCTTACCCTATTAGAACACTTTTCTCATATTTCTGGACTCACAATTAACCAGGCAATAACAGAGATCCTTCCACTTAATTCTAAATGTCTCCCCCACACCATGTCCCACTTTGGCCTTAAATGGTCACAACACACCATTACATATCTGGGAATCAAAGTGGGTGCTGATACTGGAAAATGGTGGGACAACAACTTAGGCCCTTTACTATCTAGTTGTAGGTCTGATTTGGACCGCTGGTCTCGTCTTAACCTTACATTGGCTGGAAAAATATCGTCTTATAAAATGTCAATTGCACCTAAAATCTTCTATTTAATATCTCACATGCCCTTATCTCTCCCTACAGTATGGATTAAAAATATTGAAAAAACTATTGGTCATTTTTTATGGTGTAAAGCTAAACCTCGCTTTGGCAAACATCTACTAAGAGCACACTGGAAATATGGAGGATGGGGTCTCCCATGGATAGAAGGTTACAAAATAGCTTACCAATGTACACAGACCTTGAAATGGTTCAACCCACAGTCTGAAGAGTCACCCCAATGGTTAACAATAGAACAAGGCTTCAGCGGATCCCCTGTCACAGCTACACTGTTGTGGCCTGGAGCCTCTAAGGAGCTTATGTTGCACCCCACTATAGGCCCCTCTATTCAATACTGGCGAATCCTTCATAAAAAACTAAATGTTTCAGCCCTTCCTTTACTATACACTCCCTTATGGAATAACCCCAATGTCACATAGGTGGTAAACCTGTGGTTTGGTCCACTTGGCAGGGGAAAGGTATACTATTTGTAAAGGATCTACTGGTCAAGGGCTCCATAATGGTAGATACATTTCAACAATTACAAAGTAAATGGAAACTACAGAGCTCTGAATTCTGGAGGTATATGCAGGTGTAATTTATGCCCTAATTAGAGATACCTTGCCTACCTCTAATCAATCTTCAAGGCACAAGTGGGAACAGACCTTAAAAATGCCATTGACCGAAACTCAGTGGAATCAATGCTGGCGGGTAGGACATAAAGCGTTTACTGACGCTAGGAGCAGACTGATCCAAAATAAAAGAATGCATTCTTGGTATAGAACTCCTGTAATGCTAAAAAAATGCAAGTGCTCCCTCATGATAAATGTTGGAGATGCCTTTCACATGGAGTAGATCTATATCACATTTTATGGCTCTGTCCCTTGATCGCAGATGTGTGGAAGTCTGCCCATAGTGCAGCAAACCTAATCCTGCAATGTAATATCCCTCTTAGTCCCTCCCTTATGCTGCTGGGTCTTAAATCTGAAGTCCCAAATCTCGACCCTCATTCATTTAGATGGCTGCTGCTCCTAAGCATGCAGGTGAACCGTTCTATCCTTAAAAACTGGAGATCTTCTTATATACCTACTATAACGGAGATCTTATCCACTCTTACATGTATTTCTGAATTAGATAGACGCTGTCACCTGATATCAGGGCAAATGCCTCTTTTCCATTGTTGCTGGACCCCATACATGACTTACCTGGCCTCCAGAGCAGGTGTCGGTTGACTTGGTACACTGTTGTCCTATATAACTCTATTTCCTAATATGATGTGTTGCGTAATCAGATCATTGAACTTAGATTTTATTTATTGTTTCTTATCATTCGTAAGCATGTGCTGTCTATACTTTATCCAATATAGGAGGACACTGTAAATAGTTATTAATGTTATCGTGTACTGTTATGGTTAGGCTATTTGTACACTCTCTTTACATTTTGTGTTTTATTTATAGAATGTATGAATGAGAAATCTATATTAGCACCCTGCCTCTTCAGGAAATATTTTAATTACCCTTAGTTACTTTGTGGCACCATATTTACCTATTTTTCAGATGTTTCCTCAGATTCGACCATAGGAAGGTACGGCTACTGTAATGCATGAAGCCTTGACTTATTCTGCAGTAGTACCTCCTCGTGGTTTCAGATTTTTGGCAAGAGGCAAGGTAGGTGCCTTATGGTCTAACAGGTTCCTTGCAATTCTCCCTTTAGAATTATGATGTAATTCAATTAATCCCTCATACGTCAATTATATGCTGCTGTTCTGTATATAGCCGAAATTTAATGTTACTGTTGATTTTTTTTGTGGTTTTTGTTCTTTTGTCATGTTTTAGCAAAACAATAAAAAAACCTTTAACATTAAAAAAAAGCTACATTTTTGTGCAGCGAGGGGGAGGAAGAAACCTCATTTAGTGCTGCATGTGAGTACAAATGACTTGGCAGGGGAGACCGTGGAAGCAGTGAGGGGGAGATTCTAGGAGTTGGGCAGGCAGTGTAAGGGGGTGGGGGAGTCGGAGGCATTCTTGGAGGTATTCCTGGTACCATGTGCAAGCACGAGGAGAAAAGGGTTAGGATTAAGGAGTCCAACAAGTGGCTGAGGGATTGGTGCCATACCAAAAATTATGGGTTAGTGACTAACTGGGGTAGGATCTGGGGAAATAGTGACTTGTATGCGGGGGGACAGGCTACACCTGAGCAGGGAGGGGAAGGGAGTATTAAAGGAGGGATTAGAGGGATACATCTCTACTAAGGTGGATTTAAACTAGTGGGGGTGGTGGTGGCCAAAAGACTGAGATTAGTAGAAAGGTCCGACACGGGGAGCCTAATGAGGTCACCCCTTAGATATATAGAGTAAAGGTGAAGGTGTAGTAACCCTGGAGAGGTGGGCAGAGTAATCCGAGTGTAATACAGAAGGCACCACCACCACCTGGTAAGAATAAGGAGGAGAAAGGGTGTGGAGTACCAGGAGGAGGGCCACAGGCCAAGGAGAAGAGTGAGGAGAAGAAGGGGCATGGGTGGTAGGTGATCTCTCTCAATACAAGAAGCCTGGGGAATAAAATTGCAGAGCTTCATGTGCTCCTTTCAGAGGGGAAGGTGGACGTTGCTGCAGTGACAGAGACTTGGGCCACAGAGTACCATGACTGGGATTTGGCAATCCCGGGATACAGGATATACAGGAGGAACCAGGGGGGTTGGAAAGGGTGGGGGTTGCACTGTATGTCAATGAAGGGATCAAAATGCATAAAGGACGAGGGAGAAGAGGAGAGGACAGAGGCACTTTGGGTGCAGCTCCTGGACTCCAAGGGCAAAAAGCTGAGGCTGGCAGTGCTGTACAAACCACCAGCCCAATCCTGAGAATTGGATGGGGAATTGGCAGAGCAGATAAGGAGGGTGTGTAGAAGGAGGAGTGGGGTGATAGTGGGGTATTTTAATCTACCAGGGGTTCACTGGAGCACCCTGATCACTAGCAGTACCAGGGAGCAGGTGCTTCTTGATGCATACCGGGATGGCCTTCTGACGCAATTGGTAAGTGGGCCTACAAGGCTTGGTAGCACTCTGGACCTAGTACTGGCAAATGGGGAGGCAGTGATGGAGGTAAGGGTGGATGACCCACTAGAGAAGGCAACCACCAAATAGTGTGGCTCGTGCTCATGCTGGGCAGGGAGACAGGAGGCATGGGCACTAAGGTGGTGGACTTTAGTAGGGTGGATTTTGGGAGGATGGGAGCAATACTGCAAGGGAGACTCCAGGATATAAGGCCGGGGATGGATGCGGAACAAAAGTGGGGCATCATAAAGACTGGTCTAACAGAGACCACAGTTGCCTGCACCAGGGCCAGGAGTAAGAAAAGCAGGGCCAAGAAACTATGCAGGCTAAACAAGGAAGTGCTGCAAGGGGGGAGGGCATAGAGGGCTGCATACTGGAAGTACAGGAGAACAGGGAAGGGAGAGGATAAGGAGGCTTACGGGAGTTGGTCAAGGAAGGTGGCCAGGAGGGTAAAAAAAGGTAAGGCCTCCAGGGAATTAAGGTTAGCAGAGGGCATAAAGGGAGGAGAAAATGGTTTTTTTAGGTATGTCAGGGAAAAGAGGAAGTGCAAGGAACATATTGTGAGGATAAAGTGGGGAGGTGATTAGGTGGAAAAGGGGGAGGAGCAAGCGGAAATTCTAAATGAGTACTTCTGATCCATTTTCACTGAAGAGAGGATGGTCCACTACCAGCATGGGCTGGGGGGTGGGGAAAGGGGGAAGAGGTGATGGACAAAGTGATCACAGGAGCAGGCTGCTAGAGGGCTGGGGCCAGTAAGGGTGGACAAGGCACCAGGTCCTGATGGCATCCACCCCAGTGTGCTGAGGGAGATGGTATAGCTGTTGGCTGAGCTGCTGGTAGAACTGTTCAACACTTCCCTGGAAACACAGTGTGTGTCCCAGGACTGGAGGGTGGGCTATGCGGCGCCCATACAAAAAAGTGGGCCTAGGGAGGAGCCATAAAATTATTGGCCAGTCAGTCTCATGTCCATAGTGGGTAAGCTTATGGAGGCCATACTGAAGGACAGGCTGGTGGCATTCCTGGAGAGTAATGGCCTCCAAGATGGGCAGCACTACCGGTTCATCTCAGGGAGGTCTTGTCAAACCAGCCTAATAGAATATTATGACTGGGTGACAAGGGAGGTGGACAGGGGCCATGCGGTACATGTCCTGTACTTGGACTTCAGTAAGGCCTTTGATACAGTGCCTCATGGGAGACCAGTGTGGACCTGATGGCAGTGGGGGTGGGAAAAAAGCTGACTAAATGGATAGAGAACTGGTTACAGGGGAGGGTGCAGAGGGTGGTGGTGGGGGGAGCTCTCAGCACCCAAAGCAGTGACAAGCGGGGTGCCACAGGGGTCAGTGCTAGGCCCAGTGCTATTTGGGCTCTTTATCTCCGATATAACACATGGACTGGGGAGCAGGGTTAGTCTATTTGCAGATGATACCAGATTGGGGGTGGTGCTGGATAAAGAGGACAGATGGGAAAAACTGCAGGGGGACCTAACTAAGCAAGAGACATGGTCAGTGGAGTGGCAGCTAGGATTCAATGCAAAGAAGTGTAAGGTGATGCACTTCAGAGTTAAGAACCAGACGAGGGACTATTGGTTGGGGGGGGAGGTGAGATTGGGGATCACTGAGGAGGAGAAGGACCTAGGGGTGTTAGTAACTAGGAGCATGAACAACTTGGCCCAGTGCAGGAGAGCAGCAGCGAAGGCAAACAGGATGCTGGGGTGCATCGCAAGAGGGTTCTCATCCAGACACAGTGATGTGATCCTACCTCTCTACAGATCATTGGTCAGACTGCACCTGGGGTACTGTGTGCAATACTGGAGGTCATAACTGAGGAGAGATATAAAGTTACTGGAGGAGGTGCAAAGGAGGGCAATGAAAATGTTAAAGGGGATGGAAGGAAAGGAATATGAAGTTAGGCTGAAGGAGCTGAACATGTACACACTGGAGGAGAGAAGGGTTAGAGGGGATATGATTGAAGCGTTTAAATAACTGAGGGGGTAAATAAACCTAGCACTGAGGGGATGTTTAAACTGAGGAGTGGAAGCGAGACAAGGGGGCATAGACTAAGATTGGAAGGGGGACATTTCAAGAGGGAAATAAAGAGGCACTACTTCACTGAGAGGGTGATATCTAGTTGGAATGCGCTGCCAGAGGGGGTGGTAACATTTTTTTTTTTGCTCTTTACTCCCTGAGCTGCCTGCGCCCCATTTCAGCCCATCATGGGCATGACCTCTGCCCCCCAATCAGCCTCAGCCCCGATACCCGTGGCTTTTCCCCCACGGTGGGGCCCGCGGCATACCCCGGTATATGCCGCAGGCACTGGGACTAGGTCGGGGGCTCGGCCTGGGGAGCACATCGAGGCCGTCGGCGAACTTCATTCTCGGTGGCAGGCAGCTCCTCCATTTTCCACTTTTCGGGGAGGCGGGGTCATGCCATGATGTCACCATCCGCCCCGCCTCCAATGGGTTGTCGAGCGTCGGTTTTGCGTGGGAGCTCCCGGCCTCCACCAGGGGTCCCCAACGTGCCGACTGCTACCCACACCCTCCCCCCGGAGAAGGAGAGCTGTCCAGCGGGCCTTCGATCCCCTCCCGGCCGACCCTCCGATGACCGGGTCCGTTCCCTTTAACCTGTCGCCGGTATCGCAAGTGGAAACTTATCGCCAGCCAAGGGCTGCATAAGGGGTGGTACATGTAGAAATAGTCAATAGTTTTAAAAAGGAGTGTGGATAAAGCAAGAGGAAGAGTCAGGGGGGCATAGGCTGGGACAAGCAGGAGAGGAACTGAAGGGGAGGAGGCTAGGGTAGCTGCAATCTAGGGTGCTAGCTGCACACTTGGGCAGACTTAGATAGACTGATTGTTCTGTTCTGCTGGCAGATTTGTATGTTCATATGTATGTTCGTATGTAAAATCACAGTGACTCTTCATGAGCAGAGGTCCTAAAATGCCTATGTTGAAAATTTGGTGACAAACGTCCATAAAATGATTGTGTTACAAGTGTGCATTGTGTAGTTTCCATGCACCCTTGTAACTTCACAAATCTGTAGTATTTTCACTCCAGAATTTCAACATTGGCATTTTTTCACACCTCCTTATGAACAGTACAGCTGTCATTTTTCATATCCTGCCTAAAATATGATTTACACATCTAGTGCAGAATAGTGCGGCTGCTGTGGGAAATCAATGTTCAGAACAGATTAAGAAAATCATAGTGACGGTGTTCATGAGCAGAGGTCCCAAAATGCCTATGTTGAAAATAGGTGAAATAATTCCACTAAATGACTGTGTTACACGCTTGCTTTGCGCAGTTTCCAGGTCTGCCGGAAGTTCGAGCATTTTTAATACTTTCACTACAGATTTTCAACATTGCCATCTCATCACACCTCCCTATGAATGGTACAGCTGTCATTCTTCACATCCTGCCTGATCTGTGTTTTTGTACTTCTGGCACACAATAGCACGGTCGCTGTGGGAACTCAAAGTTTGGGACACATCGAAAAAATCACAGTACCACTGTTCATGAGAAGAGGTCCCAAATGCTTTCTTGAGGTGGGGGTCACAAAAAAGGCCATGCTGAAAATTTGTAGTGCAAATGTCAACAAACACCCAAGGTGTTAGGGTTTCTAACCATAACGTCCCACCCTGTACAGACTGACAGGCATCAGGGATGTGCCTTTGGATTGCTGACTGTAATACTCTTGCCATTCCACCCACACCCCCCCCCCCCACCCTGCAGCCAGTGACAGGCATCGAGGTATGCTTTGGACTCTTCGGTCCCAGAGTTCACCCCATTCTCCTATATTGCACCCATTTCAGCGTATGTCCTTTATGGAGTGGGATGACTGTAAAGCCAAACACCCCATGGCACACCTCAACACTTGTTGGTGTCTGCAGGATAGGATGAGGTGAAATGGCATGAACGTTATCGGTGACAACCCAAATACATACCCCCAGTGCCTGTCCATCTCTGCAGGTTGGAGGTGGGGTTGGCATGAAGTTCAATACATCACTGCCATTTCTATGTTGCATCTGTCTAACTCCTGCATTTCCAATGCTAATACCAGCAAGCAAAAATTTGGAATTGACAAATGCTTGTTAGTTATAGATTTAGAACAGAAAAGACAAACTGATCTGCAATAGCTCATTTCCAGGTGTATTGTTGGGAGTGGGTTACATGTGCCTACTTTACTGATGGGAAATTTTGGCCAGTAAACTGGGGAAATCCTCTTCTCTTATGATACGTGCCATGAGATCTTTTAATTTCCACCCGGACAACTGCCAGAGCTTGTCAGAGGGAACCACTGTTGAACATCTTTGTCTATCTACAGCACCCCAACAATGTATCACCACCCTAGTGCTGAACTGCAGTACCAGTACTGGGTATTAGTCAAAATTCTTGGTGTGGGACTAGAACTTATGACCTTCTGATCTTCTGGCCCCAGTGGCAAATATGCAACCTACTAAGTCACTGATACTGCATATAATATTGTGGAGAAGGTTCTGTCTCTTGGGGCAAGTGTGGTCATAGGTTCGTTGTTGTCGTTTTCACAGTTTTGTTACAGTTTGTTACCATGGGTGAATCCATTGTCATTTTGGTTCACTTTTGCTAATGGATTGGGTACAATTTCATTTTGTCCTTTGTTTTCTCATATTTATCTTTCATGTGCCTCAAATTCAGGGGACTATGGTGAACACTGGAGTCATTAGCCTTTCATGTGTAATTACTGCAGTGGTATGTTTATGACATTTGATGATTTTTGCAGTCACCATCCATGTGATCACATGAGTCAGCTGCTGGTGAGGTTATATGTCTGTTGATATCCAAAGTTTCAGTATAATGTGATACACTGGAGGATATGCCATCACACAGGAATACATTTCTTGCAGGGATTATGGGCAGTGTTTGTCGGCAGGGTGTGTTTACTGTACATTCCTTTTCATATGCCAGAATGGTTGGCATTCATTCTGCTGTTCCCTTACAAGGCCTTCATTGCCCAGATCTACCATATACATATAAAGAAGCCTGCTGCTTGTCTGCACGTGTGTCTCCAGAGCCATCACTTGCATGTTTTGTGCATTGTACAACAGTAACATGTGCAAGGATATTTATTGGGAATGTCTATGCACTATGGATGGCCACCAAGAATCTTGAGTCTCACTTTTGTAAATTCAGCCCTTAGTAATAACTCTTTCCTCCCTGCATTACTTTATACTCATTACAAAAATAAACAAAATATCTAAAATAATATTCACTTTTGGGAAATCCACCTCTATCTGGAGATGTAGTACTGAATTATTACCTTTGATTATTCCTTAAATCTGACATTGACAGTACCAGTGTGCTGAGGCATTCTTTTTTATTGCTAATGTCAACAGCAAGCAGTAGAGAAGGGCAGCATCACACTAATGGTATTAGATCAGGAGTGACAGCAAAGCCCAGTGGAAGGAAACAAAAGAAAGGATTGAGGAGGTAATCAATGATCCAGACTGTTATTCAACCAGCCATTAATGTACTGGTATAACAAGACAAAAACAAGCCTAAACACTCGTGATAAAATTTTTCACTGCAGACAGGAGTGAACATTCTTCTTGGTCAGTTGATTTGTTTCACTATAAATAATGCATTAACTTATTTTTATTTCAGTTTTTTATATTTCCACCTTGTTACATGGATTTAAAAAGCAGTCTGCAGATGGATGCAAACTTATTGTTGCCTGCGGTTGCCGAATAAGGTACCAACTCAGAAAGTTAACTAACCACTCTGCTATCTTGGCAGTTTTTATTAGGGTTGTGATTGCAACTGTTATGCCAGAATGGTTACTTCCTTTAATAATGACTTTGACACCAAGACCAATGAATTATGTCTGGTAACCAAGGTGTTATTTTTATATGATTGAGCAAACTTATAGCCAGTTTTTTCAAGTGTTCAATACACAAATACTTTTGAATATCTTATGCTACATACTGTTTCCACTACCCTTTTGTTGTTATGTGTTATCACAGAATTTAATATGCTATTATCTGTATCCAGGTCATTAATATTCAGTAGTCTAGTATCAATAAGGTATGGATGATCCAATGCTGAATTTTCATTTGGTGAACATACTGAAATCTTGGATTTTAGAAACAGGTGATGTAGGTTCAAAGAAACTCAGTTTCCTTTCATCTTTCTGGTACTTTGACATCATGATGCAGCACTTTATACAGGGAGCACCACAGTTGTTGGCAAGTCACATGAGCTGCAGTGGCCAATCAGTGATGATTGAGAACTCCTTTTTGCTGCACCCATTTCAGTGCAGTCTCTCTCTCTCTCTCTCTCTCTCTCTCTCTTCTCTCTCTCTCTCTCTCCATTATACACACTAAAGGACCTGGCTACTGACAGAACTTAAAGAGTAACTTTCGATCAGGAAACTTTCAAAATCGTCACAGAATCATGCATTATCATTCCAGTTAGGTAATTCACACTGCATATAAATGTAGTTTCAGGCAGGCCGGCTAGTAAAAGCATGTTGTAGAGGGCAGGAGAGAGTGCACAGCAAAGTGTCTACACTGGTAGCTGCAGGACCTGCAGCAGGAGCAGGGCAGAGTGAATTTAACAGCCTGGAAAAGATGCAGGAGGACTGAAAGGTTTATTTTACCTTTTTGTTTGTTTATTTTTACTGAGTGCTGGCACTGTAGAGAGCACTGAAGTCCATATTAATTATGTTTTGATTGTATTTGTTTACCCCAGCAGCAAGAACAAGGCAGAATAAATTTAGCAGCCTGGGAAAGGTGCAGTGGGAGTTGAAATGATGTATTTGACAAATAAATTGACTGCTGTTGGTTTTGGCTGGTGCAAAGAAATTGCTTGTTTGTGAAAACTAAATGAACTAAGCAGCTGCACTGACACATTAGGCCTCTCTGTGAGGGTGAGGAAAACATAGAAGATGCATCAGAGTAAGTGATGTACATGTGTGTGTGTGTGTGTGTGTGGGGAGTGCATTTGCCATTCTGTCAGCATGTGGAAACCATGAGAAAAACAGCTGCAGAAGAAAAGGATGCAGGGAGGGAAGGAGTAGGGAAAGCTTCCACCATGCTAGTTCCACCAAGAACCAGTTCTACAAGTGGTAGCAGTGGAGAATTAGTCAGGACAGGGATGGGGTAATGCAGTGGTTGAACAGGGGTTATGGCTGATATTTATTTATTTATGTATTTACTTAGGGATTCTGATCATACCTTTGAGCTCAGAGCTCTTTTACAAAGGTTCCACGTCAAACAGTGACAATGACAACAATAACAAACAGTTAATACACAATACTCGAATAGTAGGTAGCTAATATGCAATGAGGTTACAATGTCATTCATAGTACCAATGGTGATAGTACAGCGTCAAGAGCATTCAGCTAGGGTAAATGATGGTGTTTATATGTAGTGAAGGAGTTAAAGAGGTGTGACACCTAATGTGAGAGTCCGAGGAGGTGTCGAGGTGAGGGAGGGAGATGGGGAGTGGGCAGCCAAAAAGTGGCTTTGTCTAGAAGGTTGGGAGGAAGTGGTAGTAGATTGGTTTTAAGGTTGATCCAGTGGGGGAAAAGGCACAGGGGGAGAGGAAGGCAGAGGGATAGGGCAAGGGGGAAGAGTGGGGGTAAAAGGAAGGGGAAGGAGAGTGTGGGTGAGTGGGCATTATGGGTGTTAGAGTCCCAGTGCCAGTCACAAACTGTCCTAGTAAGAAGGTGCTGCCTTAGGCCATTTTTGAATTGCGAGATGCATTGGGAGTTTAGAATGTGCACTGGGATTTCATTGAGCCATTGGGGGACCCTATAGCTGAAAGCACACTGCCCCTGCACAGTTCGATGGAAATGTGTTGATAGGGCCCCCCTCATCCTGCCTCTGGTGGTATAGCTGGTAGCATTTGGTGTTAGGATGCTAGAAATGCATGGGGCGGTTTTACCCATTAGTGCCTTTTTTCCAAGGAGACATGTTTGGAATATAATCCTGTTCTTTAGTGGCAGCCAATTGGTCTCCTCGTATAAGGAGCAGGTGTGGGTATTTCGATCAGCAGCCATTGTGAGCCTACATGCCTTGTTGAGGGCAATGTGAATCATTTTTAGTGCAGTGTCTGTTGCTGCACCGTAGACCACCAATCCATAGTCGATGGTAGAAAGGATGGAGCTGGATACTGAGAGACGGAGGGTCTCTGGAGTGAGATACTTTTTATGCCTATAGTGTACACCCAGCTTGGTATTCACTGCCTTTACCACTGTGTCGATGTGTTCGGTGAAGGTGAGGGAGTCATCAATGATGACCTCCATGTACTTGAAGGAGTGAACTTGTTTTAGTGGCTCACTGACTTTATTGGTGATGGTGAGGGGAGGGAGCTTCTTTTTGTGCTGTGGGCTGGCTGTGAGCATCACCTTGGTCTTTTTGTAGTTTAATAGATGTTTATGGCTACAGAACCAGTCTTCTAGCTTGTTGAAGGATGCCTGCAGCTCAGAGTGGAGGGCAACTATTGAAGAACTGCTGGTGAGAAGTACAGTGTCGTCTGCGTAAAGTATCAGTTTAGTGTTGCAGGCTTCAGGAAGATTATTTAGGAAGAGGCTGAATAGTAAGGGCCCCAGTATTGACCCCTGTGGGACCCCTAAGGATACTTCATTGGAGCTAGATCCTGTGTGACCAATCTTTACACATTGGCTTCAGTGTGTTAGGTAGTTCTTGAACCAGCAGACAGCAGTGGTTGCAATCCCCAGGTTCTGTAGTTGAGTCAGGAGGAGAGAGTGATTGACAGTGTCGAAGGCTTTGGTGAGGTCTATGAAGACTGACCCCACCAGTTTTTCTTCGTCTAGTGCCTTGTGCTAGTAGTCAGTGTAGTCCAGCAAGGCAGTGGAGGTACTATGATTCTGCCTGAAGCCATGTTGGCTGGGACATAACAGGTTGTATTTGTTGAGGTAATCTGTGAGTTGGGCTGCCACAATCTTTTCCAGGGCTTTAGATAACGGAGAGAGGATGGATATTGGCCTATAATTGGCGGTGCATGTCATATCATCGTTCTTGTGCACCAGCGTCACAAGAGCCTGTTTCCAGATCCTGGGGAATTGTGCAAGAGCCAGCGATTTGTTAAATAGTTTTGTAACTGGCACGATGATGACATCCAGTGTTAGGAATAGGGGTTTCATATTGACTCCATCACTCCCCATTCTGGTCTTGCCTAGTATTTCTTTATGTGTTTGTAAGCCTCCTTCACTGACACTTTTTTGAAGTAGAAGACAGGGATTGAGCCCCCTTGAGGCATGCAGTTTGTTTATTCCTCAGCAGGGTGCATGTAGTCGGGGGTAGCACTCCAGTCAGATCAGTAAACGCTGCATTGCGAGAACCCATGATGTGCCGAGGGTCAGTAATCGTGGTGTTGTTGATGTTGAGCAAGAGGGGGATCTTCTTCTCATCCTTCCCAAGAAGGTTTTTGATGTCCCAAAAACTCTTCCCATTGCCCCAAGTTTTATGAAGCTGCTCCTTGTGGAAGTTGGCCTTTGCTTGGCAGATAAGGTTGGTGCAGTGGTTTCTTGCAGCTCTGTAGCATTGGAAGTTGTGTTTGCTGTGAGAGGACCTGGCTTTTTCCCAGAGGTTGTCCCTTTCCTTCATCTGGGCGAGGAGATCTCCTGTGATCCAACCATTAAATTGACCCCGAATTTTTCTTTTCCTCAGTGGTGCAAAGATATCGCAAATACTGTTGAAGCCCTCTATAAAGATATGAGGACTAAGACTGAGAGCATGATAGTTTGGCCATAAAAATCATGTTTCATTAGTCCCCCTACACTAGTGCTATGCGGAGTTTGCAAATTCCAGTGGAACTAAATTTCATGGCATTTTTTGAAATTCCACTGAAATTCTGCCAAATTTCACCAGAAACAGAATGGTGGAATACCACAGCAAAAAATGGTTGAGAAATAATTTTCCACAGAAATAAACTGCTGTTCTAGTCAGCAGATCTCAATATTTTCCATGGAAATATCTGCAGAATGATTTTCCGCAGAAAAATGCTGTTCTGTGGAATATTATTATTATTATTGAAGAACCAGCAAACTTCCAGCAAAAATTCTGCCGGTGGAAAGGTTTTCTAGGCTAATTTAACCAGCAAAATTCCACATTTCACACAGCACTACCATACATGCATTGGTCATACTCCCAGACACAGGCAAATTTCCCAGCCGGTCATCAAGTGCATTCGGTAATAAACTCATCCTGAAAAATCCAGAAATACATTAGTTTCACACCCTTCCCCCTTCATGTACCTTCAGTTTCATTGACATCTCCAGTCCTCACTGGCCTCTATTTCCACTTCATGTAAAATAGGGTGACAAATGTCAAGTCATAAACAATCACAGTTCCTCAAATGTAATACATCTTCTCATAAAATGTAGCAAGAAAGGCAAAAAAAAGTCCAGTCATATTTTCTCAAATAATGCTTTCTTAAATTATATCTTCTCAAATCACATTTTCTCGAATCTAATACTGTATATCCACTTGATGAAAAATGATGTGAGAAAGGCACGTTCAAGACAATTCATGTTTTCTTAAATTACATTTTCTTGAAACTCATTTCCTCAAATGAAGTTTTCTTGAATCATATTTCTTTAGCATGTTCTTCCCACCATGAATGAGCCAGTGTGCATGCAGATAGTGCCACTTCTGAAGAAGGTGGGGGAAGGGGTTATCTGCAGTTCACCATTCCAGAACAGTAGGGCAAAGCAAAGCTTCTTAAGTCTCACTGTTCAGGGGGTTATGTCCAAATCAATCACTACCAACATTCCATCTCACCACAGCCACCATCAGCCCCTTCAGAAGTTATAGATTGTCTTAGACAGCCTCAAAATGGCACACAAATAAAAAAAAGAATCTGCCTTATTTAATATGACAGAAAACACAGTGGGGAAAACATATAGCAATTTATGCAATCATTGTCAGACATCTGTATGATCATTTATGATCTAAGGGTGGGAATCATCATGATAGACAGTGTCAGTAGCATTCAGAAGGCAATGTATGATTGGAAGTTCCTCCATGCACCTTGTTTTGCACATACACTAAATTGATTGTTGAGTCACATACTTGACAAACAGGCACAGTTCAATATGCCTGTGCAACTGGTGTCATGCTTGTGTATCATAGATACTCTTTGGCTGTTTGCCTCTTTATCCATGGGATATACCACCCTGTAGGGGTATGAAGGCAAGAAACCCTAGGGGAGGGTTCCACCCCTTGAGGCGCCACAGGAGTGATTCCCTTTGCTAAAGGTACCTTGGGAAGAAGCCTATGGGAGAGAGAGGTATGCCACTGGAGGAGGAGGGGTGGATGGAGAGGCAAGGAAAAATGCTTGTGTGTGGAGTAAGGAGAGCAGCTCTTATATAGGCTGAACAGGGGTGTGGCCAGTTCCACCGCCACCTTGAACTACAGGCTATAGCCTTCCAATTCAATGTGCCTGTGCAACTGGTGTCATGCTTCTGTAACATAGATAATCTTTGGTTGTTCACCTCTCTATTCATGAGATATACTACTCTGTAGGGGTACAAAGGGATTGAACCCTAGGGGAGGGTTCCACCCCTTGAGGCACCACGTGAGTGATTCCCTTGGCTAAAGGTACCTTAGGAAGAAGCCCAAAAAGAATGTCAAGCAAAGCATACAAGGTAGTAAATACTTATCAGGGTTGAAGACCTGCATGTAGGTTGGTTGGTAGTATGGGTTCAGCTGGTAGCATGGGTCAGTTGGTTGTATTGTTTGAGGAGAGTAGGCAGGAAGCAACAGGTGAATAGTGACCCAATCAGAGGTCTGACTGTAAGGCATGGAGGCCTGGCTTCCTAAAGAAAGAGAGAACAGCCAAACAGGTAGAAGGGACAATTACAGGGCAGCCACCCAACTCCATCCAACAACAGAAACCTAACTAAGCGATCTAGGGACTACAAGTATGCCAATCTAATATTATGACCATTGGCATGAAGGAGAGGAAAACACCCCTTGAGGAAGAAACCTCTAGGATCCAAGGCCTAGGTCACCTTCCCTCCAGGCTGGGTGGTGTTCATGTGTCTGAGTGAATGGGTGTGTGTTTTACTTGATTGTTAAAGTCTGAGGGTTTTCCTTTTGTTGTTACACCCTCATATTCCATCTGGTGCTGTCTCAGTACTGGTCTTGCCAGCTTAGGAGATGTGTTGGTGCTGTGTCCGTCCTGTATTACCTACACTGCCTCTTGGCTCTTCAACCTTCACCCCTTTACAAACCTCTCAGTTTCAGGCACTGCAGTGAGGTGCTGCAAGGTCAGTATTACTAGGAAGTGTTTGGTTCATTGGGTGCCGAGGACAGCTGAGGAGGGCACAGTGACCAGCACTGAGGCTATCCAGTGCAGGAGATGCCCTGGGTGCAAACAGAGCCTAGAGAGAGAGGTCCAATGTGTTTGAGCTCCATACCCAGGGCTCCCACTGGACTGAGTGGGCAGGTAGCTAGAGGACAGGCTGTGTCCTCTAATCCTATTTGGGCAGTGCTTTGTAATGCCAGGTCGATGAGGAACAGGACCGCTATTTTTGCAGACTTGATTTCTTCTGTCGACCTAGCTTGCATCATGAAGACCTGGCTGGGTGACAATGCGGGCCCTGCTTTTGAGGCCACCATCCTCACTGGGTATACTGAGGTGCACTGTCTGAGGAAGGATCACAGGGGTGGGGGAGTGACCATTGTTTTTTGATCCAGTCTGGACTTCTTGGTGCACCCAGTTGGTTGCACCCAATCTTTTAAGTGTGTCACCATGCATGAGGGTACAGGTGCAGGTTTTAGGATTCCTTCAGGAGGTAGCAGACTTCATCGTCAGCCAGGTGTTGGCATCCCACAGGTGTTTAATCCTGGAGGACTTAAGTGCTTGGGTCGACAATGAATCCTCACATTTTGGTTATGACCTCCTCCAGTATATGCAATCACTGAGCCTGTCACAAGTGTTTGCTGCTGCTACCCATCAACATGGCCACACACTCGATCTGGTGTTCCAGCTTGGTCTTGAAATTGACAACCTCATAATTGGTTGGGTCATTTGGTCTGACCATTGCACCATGGAGTTCAGCTTTGGGCCCCTCCTGAAAGTCCGTCTCCTGTGGAGATGGTCAGCTGTTGCTCTTTAAGGGGTGTTGATCCAGAGGGATTATTGGCATTGGCTGACCTATCTAGGGCTGATGCAGCATGTGCAATTGGCACTGGAGAGGCTGTGGCCACCTATAATACGGTGGTCGCTAAAACTCTAAATGCCATTGCACCAGTTCATATAAGACCCAAATCTTCTCACTTGAGATCCCCTTGGTTTTATGGGGATCTCAAGATGATGAAGACCAGGGGTCAGAAGCTGGAGCATTGCTGGTGGAAGACCCAGCTGGAGGCCAATAGACTGGCCCTACATGTTGAGTACCAGGGGCAATTTCCTGTAAGAAGGCAGAATTTCTGTCCAGAGAAATTGCTGCGGGGAGAAACAGACCTTCTCAGTTGT
Source organism: Neoceratodus forsteri (assembly GCA_016271365.2). NCBI lineage: Eukaryota > Metazoa > Chordata > Ceratodontiformes > Ceratodontidae > Neoceratodus > Neoceratodus forsteri. Next base: position 573,000,360 of record CM057449.1, on the reverse strand, counting down.
TTTGGACCATGGACAGGCTTTTTCACCCTGCCTCTCTCTGGCATAAAAAGCTTTTTCAACCACTTTATGTGAAGAGTTCGCTCTATTTTTCACTGACAGAATATTGGCCATCCGGTCGGAGATTCTACCAGGGAGGCTTTTCCTCACAATGGTCGAATTGGAAATTTCAGAGGCACTCTGTCTGCCTGCGAGGAATTTAGGCCAGTGGAGGTATCTGAAGTGACTAAGGTGATCTTGGAGCTGAAGCACACCTTTTGCCAATTGGACCTGGCACCGATATGTTTCTTAATGGGAGGTGTCAATGCCATTGGCCCGGTGTTTGTCAGGATTGCCAGGTGTTCGATGGCAAAGGGGATCTTTCTGGTTTCTTTGAAAGAAGCACTGGTGAAGCCCCTCATAAAGAAATCTTCTCTCGACCCAGATGTCCTGGCGAATTAACATCCGATCTCCAACCTGCCATTCTTAAGCAAGGTTGTTGAGAAATTGGTGGCACATCAGCTAGAGGATTGCCTGGTGACCTCCGATATCTATGAGTCTTTCCAGTTGGGTTTTTGAGCTAGACATAGCACTGAAACTGCTCTAGTGAAAGTACATAATGACCTGCTCAGGGCTAGAGATAGAGGAGACAGGTCAGTTCTTGTGCTCCTCAATCTCTTTTCAGCTTTTGACACTATGGATCATGTTGTGCTTCTTGATCGGCTCTGTGAGTTTTGTGGACTCACTGGTACTTTCATCAAAGGTTCTATGTGACAACAGCGAATGCCTAAAGGTGATCACCGTTATTGCACAGTCAGAGTGCCGAAAACATTTTTGGCACTCTGACAACCCTGGTGCAGAGGACAACAGCACCGGGACATGTATTTTAATTCTTTCTGTGGGGTGGCTGCACCCCCCCACACACACACCATCCCCTCTCGGGGTGCTTCACCCCCGCACCCTCCTACTAAAGGATTCTCAACTCCAGTGGGGTGCATATCAGGGGGAGGTGAAAGCATTAAAAAATAAAGGTTCAGGCCAGGCGCAATAAAATCGCACCAGCGCCCAGACCCGAACCCAGTACCTCACCCACCCCAACCACTAGCCAACCCCCGATGCCATGATGCATCTCGGCAATCCACCACAGCGTCACCCCCTACAACTCCTCTGCCCCATTCCAGTCCACGCTCACCGTGCTCACTCCCTCCCCCTATGTGTGCATACACATAGTGACATCCTGTCACCCCGTTCGCCCACCCCTCATCCGGTTATTGTACCTCTCATCACTGTGAGGGATTGTGCCGGGAAGGAGTTGCCATTATGGATGGCACCCTTCCACATGCGCCCACCTCACAGGATACCATCATCAAATGGTTTGAATCCTATCTCACGGACAGAGTGCAGCGGGTGGTGATGGGGAATTTCTCCTCCTCCCCAATGTCTCTGTCTTGTGGAGTACCTCAGGACTTGATCTTGTCGCTAATGTTGTTCACAGTGTACATGCTGCCCCTGAGTGAAATCATTCAATAATATAATGTGGAGTTTCACTGCTATGCAGATAACTGTATTTGTCTTTTGCATCCAGAACATCGGGAGCAGTCAATGTGCTTAATAGCTGTCTGGCTCAAATCAATGACTAGATGGCATCCAGCTGGCTAAGACTCAACCCTGCCAGGATGGAGGTACTGTACTGGTGATCAAACCGGGTCATGGGTGTGATGGGTTGCCACCAGGGGCTGACTCTGGACTTGTTCTGGGGTCTGCTCCATTGGTGGTTTCTCCAAGGGTGTGAAATCTAGGTGTGATCCTTGATTACAGACTGACCTTTGAAGATCAGGTATTAGCTGTAGTCAGCAGTGGTTTTTACCACTCGTGGAACATTACCCAAATTAAGCCCCTCATTCTGCCTAAGGACCTGCCAACACTAGTCCATGCCTTCGTGACTTCTAGGCTCGACTACTGTAATGCCCTGTACTTCAGGGTCATGGGAGGGACCCTCTGCAGCCAGCAGCTGGTACAGAATGCAGTGGCCTGGTTGCTGATGGGCCTTTCAAGGTCTAGTCATGTGACTCCGGTCCTGCATGCTCTGCACTGGCTGCCAGTCAGGTGAAGGGTCTTTTTCAAGGTGGGTCTTCTCACCTTTAAGGCCTTATATGATCTGGGACCTGGTTATCTGTCTGAACTCCTGACACTGGTGGCCTCTGCATGCTCCCTCTGCTCCTCTTCGAGGGGCCTCCTGGACATTCCCAGAGTTTGGCTCAAGACCTTGGGTGATCGGGCATTTAGTGTCTCTGGGCCGACCCTGTGAAACTCGTTTCCACCTGCTGTCCGGGAGGCTCCCTCAATTGAGATATTTAAGGGAGGCTAAAGGCCCACCTTTTCAGCCTGGCGTTTGACTGTTTTATTTATTTATTTATTTGGTTTTTGTTTACTGGGTAAGTACACTAGACAACAATGTTGCCAATATTCAGGCACAACTCAGGAGAGTACAGACAGGGAAGACCAGAGTCAACATTAAAGAGTATCTCATGATGCAGCATGAGGTGAGAACAAACATTTGAACAGTATACAGCCAGGTACAGTCATTATCAGTGATGACAAAGAGAAACAGATAACATTACATTAATTATTTTCATCTGATGATACATCAATGACTAAATTGAAATGACAAACAGCAAACAAAACTTAAATGAAGTAGCATTATAACAATAGGATTTCTGCTGGATGTGGAAACTTTCAGATTTTGGAGACCAGCAGGAAATCAGTAAGTGCCATAGGGAGGAGAAAATGCTAGGAGAGAGGCTCAAGTTACAGCACAAGAGCAGCAGTCGGATTCTAATAGGTATGCCCGAAGACTCAGTTTAAAGGCCTTGTGGGGTTTGGAGAGTTTGATGTGGGAGGGAATGGAGTTCCAGGAGTGGGGGGCAGATATAGCGAAGGATCGTTCTCCTTTTTTTGTGAGATATCTGGGAATTTCAAGTTGGGTTTGAGCAGATGCCCTGAGGAGGTATGCTTGGGAGGGCTGAGTTAATAGTTCAGAAAGGTATTTAGGGACCCTGTTCTGATCATATTATCAATTGTACAGCCTGCAGAATAGTGTCTGAGCGAGTCTGGGGAGAGCCAATTTAGTTTCTAGTAGAGCTGGCAATTATGGGTAAGTCTGTGAGTGGAGAGAGCAAATCTGCATATACTGTTATAGCAGGTGCTCCATTTCTGGAGTGCTCCTTTGCTAGCTTTAAGGTAAACCTGAGAGCAATATGTCAGAGCAGGGAGGAGAAATCCTTGTGCAATAGCAAGCCGGGCAGCATCATTGAGGGAGGACCTAATTTTAAAGACAAGAACAAGTTTTGAGTAGACAGTCTTACATGTAGCCGCAATGTTGAGGTTAAAGTCAAGAGATTGGTCGAGAGTTGACTCCTAGATACCTGAAGGAGGTAACAAATTCAAGAGGGGAGTCATCTAGAGAATGTATCATTAAGTCTGGAGTAAAAGATCTGATTCTTGACAGGGGGCCAAAAAGCATAGTTACGGTTTTCTTAGCATTCATTAGGAGCTTGCTCTGTAGTAACCACTCCTGCAAGCAGTTGAAGTCTGCTTGAAGATGTGCTCTTACTGATAAGGGATCTTTACCACTGGAGAGAAGCACCATGTCATCAGCATAAAGGATTAATAAGGAGGAGCAGGGAAGGGAAGGCAAGTTGTTAATGAAAAGGGAGAAAAGTAGTGGGCCAAGAATAGATCCTTGGGGGACTCCAACAGAGGTAGGGGAAAGATTTGAGATGGCGGATTCAATTTGGACAAATTGCAACCTCCCTGAGAGGTAGCTATCGAACCAGAAGATGGTCGACAGGTCAAAGCCAAGGCGGGACAGTTTGGAAAGTAGCAGAAAGTGATTCACAAGGTCAAATGCCTTTGTGAGCTCGATAAATATGGCCCCAGTGAGCAGGCTCTTATCCATCGCTGTAAGGACTGCTTTTGTCAGCTGAAGTAGAGCAGTTGTGGTGCTGTGTACTGTTTGGAATCCGTGCTGGGTAGGGGATATAAGGTTGTGAAGGTGCAGGTAATTTGTGACCTGAGTAGCGATGGCCTTCTCAAGAAGTTTATTTAGGGTAGAGAGAATGGCAATCGGTCTATAGTTTGACATATTTTTGGTATCCCCTTTTTTGTGTACAGGGACAACGCGAGCAGTTTTCCACAATGTAGGTACTGTTTGGGTTATTATGGAAAGATTAAAGATTCTTGCAATAGGAACAGCAAGGGCAGGGGCTGCCTGCTTCAAGAAGCTTGGCAGTAGCCCATCCAGGCCAGCAGAACCATAGGTGGATACTGATTTGAGGAGATGCAGCACCTCGGTGGAGGAGACTAATGTGAAACAAAAAGGGGTTTCATGCAACGGTTGCACCTCAGGAGGAGGTGAAAGAGGTTAGTTGAATTTCTCAGTGTATTTGGAGAGGTCCGAGAATTGTGCATTAAGAGCATTAGCAATAGTAGGTAACTTATTACAGTCTGCGTCATTCAGTGTCATGTCAGTAATGGCCGTCTTGGGCCTTCGCCCAATGAAATTTTTTATGTGGTTCCAAAAAACCCTGGTATCACCCGCTGAAGACTGGAAAAGCTTAAGGCAGTAGCTCCTTTTAGCCTTCCGAATATCTTTTTTGCAGGCATTTCTCAGTTGTCTATAGTTAACCCAGTCTTCTGATTGTTGGGACTTCTTTGCCAAGGTCCAGGCCTTGTCTCTTTTTATCATGGCTCGAATGAGGTCTTTTTTTAGCCATTTATTAGGGGAGCCCCCGAGACGCCTTTTTTTCAGAGGGATGTGCAGATCCTTAAGGGCCAGAAGCTGAGACATCATGTATTCAAGTGCTGTGTTTACATCTTCAGTGTGATAGATGGGAGACCAGTCTATATTATTAATATCCTCGAGAAGTGCAGTTTGGTTTAGTTTGTTAACAAACTGTTAACATCTTTATTTTAGTTTTGGCTAGTTTTCCCAACGACTGATTCTTGAAACCCTATTCTATCTTCTTTTTTTTTCTTTGTTAATTTTGTAATGGTTTTAATTAGGTTTTATTATTCCTTAATTGACTGCTGTTTGTTTTTGTTTGTGTACAGTACCAGACCCTCCAGGAGTGGGCACCTTATAAATAAAGTTGCCTTGCCTTTGGGATGGTTTTGTTTAGTGATGGCTCTGCTACGGCAACTTAGTAGACCAATACAGGTTTTTGTAATTTTGGGGAATACTCTTGCTCTATCCCTCAAACAGGAACACCATGGAGGGTTGTGAGTGACCTCTGCAACACTGGGGCATATCGGTGCCAACCTCCAAGGTGGGAGGAGAAGAGTAATGACCGCTGAGGTGTTCAGCCAGCCTACCAATCTAATAACAAACCAGGTGAACCAGAGGTAGTTGTAGGGAGAATAGCTTTAAAGTGTGCCTCCAAACCAGCTCGGACAGCTAAAAGGGTCCTTCCCATGAGAGCCCCACCACTTTGCCACTGAAGTCTTCAATGCTACATTGAGAGGTGCCATCAGTACGGTCGATGGCTGAAGGTCCACCCGGAGCGATGACATTTCCAACTATAGGCCAGATGAGAAGGACCTCACTCCAAGCCTTGCATGCTCAAGATGTGGACTTTGGGGTGCAGAGAGAGACTGTCAGACACAGGGATAGCCCTGAGTCCTGGAAGTAATGGATACAGTTGACATGTCTCCAAAATGAGGAGGAGTGAGTGGTAATGAGCATGAGACCTGCATGTGGGTCGTGATGTATGATAGCAGACATGAGGAGACCTGTACATAGGTCAGACTGAGCTCTATGGACCCTTTCAAGGGTCTTGACTGGATGAGAGCTAACAGGGAGAGATCTGTATGTAGGTCAGGCTGAGCAATATGGACCCTCTTGTGGGTCTAGGTAAGGCAAATAGTATTTGTCAACCACAGGAATGCACGCCGACCAAGTCCATTAGGAATCCAAATTGGGAGTGAATTGAATTGTATGTTATGAGTAAGAGAATGGTGAGGCCGGGTGAAGCCCAGGGCTGATGGTTGGAGAGGAAGAGGCTGTGAAGCTGGTTAGGTAGGAGGAATCTGCAAAGCCAGTATGGTAGGAGTTGTGGTTTGAAGCAAGTAAACATGATATGCAGCCAGACTTGGAAGGAGATGAGCATTGCTGAAAGTGCAAGCAACAGTAAGGCTGGGATGACTGTGTAAACCAGGTGCATAATATTAGAGAAGGGCTGGTAGAAGGCTAGGTAGAGCCAGAAGCCCTTAGGTAGAGAGTTGCCTGGAATTGCTGGTTGCATAATGCCATAAAAGCTCTGTGGATCAGCAGGAGGAGGCTGGGTGAGCCAGTGGCTTATACAATACACGACAAATAGGAAGCTGCTCCCACTGCCTGGGGCCATGATACCCGCTATGACTCCTCAATCTACCACTGTAGGAAAAAAAAACAAAGAAGCCAGTAACATGGCACCACAACACCAAGCAGTTAGTGAAATAAATTAAATAAGTGCCAGTCATAAAAGCAGGATTAAGTTATCATCAGAAATAGACCATTGTGGGTTTGGTAAAGTAAGGTTTGGTAAAAGTGGGACTAGCAATAAAGGAGCAATAAATGAGCCTAAATAACACAAACATAGACATGAGGAGTGATGCAGTAGGGTAGGACACTGCTGGAGCAGGCATGGGAATGAGACAGAGTGATAGCTGCTAAGGGGAGCCAGTACTAAAGGCAGGTGCAAACAATTAAGGTGATGAGCACAGGGACTATGGCATGGAAACAGCAATTGGAACTGAGAGCACACAGGCTCTTAGTACAGAGACAGAGTGATTGATGAAACATGATAAATGAACTGAGAGCTTGAGTAGCAGTGCAGCTAAATATAACACTGCAAACAGAGGGGCATTAGCATACTAGCAAAGCCCAAAAAGAAATGAAGCAAACAGGACCACAGGAGCAGTAGGGAGAACAAACAACTGAGACAGAAGCACAGTATGCAGCCATAGGCAAAAACATGGACCGAGAAGCAGAAGGCAAAGGAAAAAGTACTGACCCAGAAGCAGGAGAAGTACAAACCACATAGGGAGTCTAGCACAGCCAGCAGAGTCCAACAAGAAGGAAGGAAGGAGGCAAACACAGCAGAGGGAGGGGCAGGGCTCAGGGAAAGGGAGGGCCTGGAGAGATGACAGACAGAGCCTCTGGCTACAAGGAAAATTGCTTGTGTGTGGAGTGAGGAGAGCAGCCATTTAAACAGGCTGAATGGTAGTGTGGCCAGTTGCACCACCCCCTTGAACTATAGGCTGTAGCCTTCCAGTTATAAAAAACACATGACACTCTATGGGAAATTACTAGATATTTCCATCACTCCCACACATGAGCTGATTTCTTCCTTCATTACCAGCAGAAGAACAATGTTCCCCAGCATTGCTTAATTAAAGACATTTCCACAAGGACTTTTATATGGTGGAGAGACTCATGAAACAAAATCTTGTGTTCTGAGCTTTGGAATTTGATGATGTGGCCTGTGGGGAATATCTGTGCTGGGTGCAGTGATGTGTTCTGCTAAAGCTTGTTCAGCTTCTAACAAAATATGAACAGGCCACTAAAGATTTCAGTGTTGACTCAGCAACTATTATAATGCCCATTCACATTGTGACTCTCTAGAATGCCCCATATGTCATCATTTAGGGTTTTCTATAGAAATCCATCAAGGCAAGGCTGATCATGGTAGCCATGGTGGCTCTGGTTCATAAGAAGGACAGCTATGATGGTGATATGTCATGAAGGAGTGGACAAAGACAAAACTAGTTCATCTGTGTCGTTGCAGAACAGTGCTAGAATGCAAAACCTATTAAAGAAGAGGCAGAGATGTTTCTGACACAACTTGTAGACAAGATTGACAGCCTTAGATCACATACATTGTGTGGCGTGGCAACACTACTGGATCCCAGATAAGAGGATGTGTTCACCCCTTGTACAAATAAAGTTTATCAAAAGAGATGTCTTACAGACACTTATGATGATACAGCAAAGACATCTTAAAGAAGCTGGCAAGAATGTGCAAACACAACCTCCTGGTCATATAGCTCCTCCTGTTCTCTTGACATTGTTTGGTGCCAGTGCTAGGCAGTAGCATGAAATGCAAGAAGAAGTATACAAAGCAAGTTCCCAGAGCTCTGCTCCTGGAATACAGAACCTAGTGTGGTGCTAATCACAGATCAAATACCACAAAAGGTGTTGACAGTAGGCAATGATGGTGACTGCACAGACTTGAAACCCCAAACAATGATTGAAGCAGTAATGACAGGCTTACTTTACCTTCATTTTGATCACATATAATTTCTGCACATCCAGTTCAGGTTCTAACGAAGTATACAGATTAATACAGCAATCACAAAACATAATAAAACCTCTGAAGAAGGTTGTGAAGAAGGAAACATGAATTTATAATGTTGGATTGGAGACAGAAATCAAAAGTGGAAGGCCATAATTACTGTCAAGTTCCTAGCATAATGATAAACTCATTCATCCAAAAGGAATAGCGAAAGGAAAAATATGCATTAGTTCATGCCCACAATTCAGTCATTAGTTATAGTTGGACGGCATCTCAGCCAACTCTGTCATCCATGCCTGAATCTTGGAAAGACATTGCAAAAGAATGGAGACCCAAATATAAAGTCTGCAGTGAAGTTTGAGTACAGCTGGATGTCATGTGCATAGGCAGATTAGTCAGCAATAAGATGCAAACATAATAATTAATAATACATTCTAACTAGTTTGTGATACAGCTTAGAACATCTACTAATTATTCAAAAACAGATGCACTATGAAGGCTACCCCTTGTCATTGAAAATCCTATAAAGTTACATCTGCTGCTATCCAGTTCTAGGTTAAAATTGGATTCACCCACAGGGTCAGTAGTGCTACAAAAATCTCAAAATAATACACTAATCTCCTGGTCAATTCATTTCACTCTGGAAGGATGGTCAAAGTTTACTGAAAAGGAATACATTAACTCAAATTAGAACAGAAGAGTTAACAGATTAAAAAATCTGCCTTTAATGAGAATGCAGATTTGTATGGTACAGTGGAACTTATTGTATCATACTTAGCCCTGTGCTAAATTTAAATTCCTGTGGTGTAATTCTTGTACATTGCAGAATTTGGTTTCATGCAATTTTGTGAGCAATGAAGGAAAACATTGCAAAATGTTGCCTTAAACTGCAGAAGGTTTGCATGTATTGAAGATTTATGGTGTAAATCCTAACATGCATTTTGGCAGAAATTACTACTTTTGTCTTTTTATCTAGCAAGAAGTAGAACTGGTGTAATTGGCACTGTGACTGAAAAGAGGAAACACTGCTGTAACTTGGTGTAGAAACTGATAAAACTGTGAATTGAAAATGTTGGTACCGACTCTGGCATAACAGGGTATACACATTGTGTAACTGTAATGAGACACTGGCATAATAGCTGTTACACTTGTGAGACATCTGTGTAACTGGGAGCACAGGGCACAGGACAGGGGGAGGCACTGTTCTCATCTGGGAGGAGACAGCACTGGAAGAGAGAAGACACTGACATACCTGTGAAAACATTGGTGAAACTAGGAGAAGACTCAATTGTATGTAAAATCAATGAGACACTGTTGTAACTGGAATGGACACTGTTATAACTTGGAAAGGACACTGCTGTAACTGGAAGAAAATAGTGCAGTACTTAAACATAGAAACACAGAATTTGCCACAAGAAAAAATTCTGCTTGGCCTAGTGGGTCAGCCTTGTCTGATTATCTAATGTGGTGTCTCTGAGCCCTAGTGGCTCTTTACACCCCCTGTCCATCTCCCCGTTTGATACTGTATGTACCAATCCCATGCAGCTGTCCTACTCATGTATTAATCCCCCACTGTTTTTGTACAGTTCACCTCCAGTGGTATCCTAGTTCATCCTTCCACCACCCTTTCTATGATAAAGTACTTAATTTTATCCCTCTTAAATTTGCCCCCACCAGCTTCATACAATTATCCCTGATGTTTGTGTTCCCACTAAGTTTGTACCATTCCCTGCTGTCTGTATTGTTTAGAAGAAGAAGAAGAAGAATCAGCATTTATATAGCACTTTTCACACACAGTATCCCAACGCGAATAACAAGCAATGCTAGACTGGTAGTGAAGTGACTGAATGTGTGGTGGCGGCCATGTCGCACATCATCACCCACACACAGCCTGGATAATTGCATGAACCAGTTTATGGGAAGGGGAATGTTGGCCAGGACACCAGGAATTTTCCCTGCTCTTTACGAAGAGTACCCTGGGTTCTTTTACTTCCACCTGGACACCCACCAGGACAACACCAGGAAGGGCAGAAGGGACCGCAGTTTAACGTCTCATCCAAAGGACGGCACACCCCAGCAGTACAGCACCCCCCCAATACTGCACTCGGATGACAGCGATTTTTAGGTGCAAGTCCATCCCAATGTGGGACAAGAACCCATGACCTTATGGTCCAGAGGCGGATGTGCTACCAACTGAGCCATGCTGACACCTTCATGGTCATTACAGTCATGGAAGAATTTTTTTTTCACAGTCAGGTCCCCTCTTTCTATTCTCACCTATAGCATGTGCATGTGTAGGTCGTTCAATCTCTCCTTGTAAGTCCTTACACTCCTCTGTACTTCCTTCCCTCTGTCCCTCTTCTTTCCGAAACAAAGTCCCATAAACTGTACACAGTATTCCAGGAGAAGAGGAACCATAACCTATAAAATGGTAGTAGCATCTCTTTTCTCCAGCTGCTGATCCCCTGCCTATGCACCCCACTGGGAGTAGAGTGGCACTGTTAAACTTAGACATTAGTTTGATGGGAACGATACTTTGGTAAAACTCGAATGAGACACTGTCATTACAGAAAGAGGACACTGCCATAACAGGGCAGAAAAACACTTGCTTAACATACTGTAAAAGAGACCTTTGTAAAACTGATAGCAGACACTGCCCTAACTGGAATGAGGCTGCAGCCTAGCCTGCACAAAAAACTGAGGTAGACTACTGTAACTGAGACAATCATATACTAGATGTAGATACTAGCAAAACTAGGAAGCAACACTGGTGTACTTGTGTTGAGAAAGTGGTGTAACTGGGATGAGACTCTGAGACACTGACATAGCTATGAGGAGACTGACATAATTGTGACTAGAAACTGCTTCAACTAAGACACTGGTGTATAACTGAAAAGAGATGAGATACCAGTATAACTGGCAGTAAGCTCTGCCATAACTGGGACAGAGCAGATACTCCTGCAATGTACACACTGGTAAAATCTGCAGGCACTTCCATAAATGGAAGGAGACTGCATATTTCTCAACTGTCCCTGATTTTCAGGGACGTCCATGATTTTGCCTAAAAAATTTCCTTCTGTCCCTCGTAAAATGTATGTCTTTGTGACAGAACAGGGGGGATTAAAATCACAAAATAATGTCAAACACTAAAGTTACAGACTTGTTCTTCTTCAGAAAATGCTTCTTAACACACATCCCCTTATTCTATCAGCTTTCTGAGTGAACAGTACCAATTTTTAATATGTGTCCCTGATTTTGAGTCTGTTTGTGACTTTTTAAGCCTTGTCCCTGATTTATGATGCAAGAGGTTGAGAGGCATGGGAGACTGACATAAGATGATATTGGTTTAACGGTACCACGAAGCGGGCCAAGGGAAGGAAATAAATTAAAGAACAACAACCAATAGAGAAATGCTGTAGGGAAAAAGATATGCAAAAACAGGACACCAAGGAACCACATTTTGTCTGCAACATAGCTGCAGTGAGTTCATGTAGTCACACTTTACACATCATCTTTACTGAGATTCAAGCAAAACAATACCGATTCTGTATTGAAAGAAGGGATGAAATTAGAACTCTTTAACCCACTGACTCTAAAGGATGCTAGCTTCACGTCGATAAACAAGGGGTTTGAGGAAGTACTAATAAAGGGGGTTGCCTATTGAAAAGGCAACCTGGATTGTCAGGGGTTTCCTGATCTGAAATATGGCCAGGGAGGAGGGGAAGGGGAGGAAGGCAGGGGGGATTATGGGAAGGGGAGGGTAAAGAAAGAGGGACTGTGGGAAAAGAAACAGCGGGGCTGAGGGGAAGAGGGTGCTGGGTTAGGAGTGAGCTAGCCTAAAAGGGGAGTGGCTTAAGGGAACAAGGAAGGCTGATTGGAAGGGGAACAAAGGGAACCAGGGTTTAAAAAGGGGTGCTCCAAGGAGTTCCTCTACTATCTGCTAGAGATTTTCTAGCATATTGGTTGGCTTTCTACTGGAAGAATTCTGAGTTCCCACAGGTTTTATTCTTTGCAGAAGAGAAAGCGAGTAGAGGAAAGTGTGAGTGAGAACAGGAAGGATAGGAATTTTAAGGAGGTAAGCTGATGAAAAAGGTACTGTGTTTAAAAAAAACAAGAGGTTGTTACAAGTCTCTAAGCCAAGAAAGCTTAAAGAAGCTTGGAGGGGCAATACAAAACCAAGGCCTGAAGGTTTAAGGAGTAGACAGGCGGCAGAAAGGAAGGAGGACAGTAAAATGTAGCTGGATATAAGGAATTTTGGGGCTGGTGATTTAGCAGCACAGAATGGGAACTTATGGCCTAAAGGGGCAACATGAATGGATGGTGGTCTAGGCAGGAAAGGAACAGTGCATTCAGCCCATGGGAAGCAGTGGTATAAACAGAAGAAAATGGTAAGGGGATAATCACAAAAATACACACATGTAGTTTGCTACTAACAGTAGAAAACAGCAGGATCCAAGTTTGGAAACAGGAGCCCTCTGTGAATATAATGGTGCAGATGGAGGGGAAGGAGCACCGGAGGGCAGACTGAGCAATTAGAAGGTTCCCTCTCCCTTATTTGTCCTTCAGAGGAATGACCAGGTTTGCGATAGTTGCTGCAGTCAAGAAAGAAAATGCTTGTGGTTGCAGTGCTAGTGCATGCTCAGGAAAGAGGGAGAATTTAAAAGTTAAATTCCTTCTTGTGCCTAAAAAGCAGAGTCTGGGACAGTACAGAAGCTGGGCCATAGACAAAGCACATGGTTTTTCATTGTCTGACATCACCATCCCCCCCCCCCACCATCTTGGACACAGTGGGGAAGAAGCTGGGGCACGAAAGGGTTTACTTGAGGAAATGAAATGGGCAAGGAATCCCAGAATTGGAAAACAGTCGTGGAGGGGGGGGCAAACAGGCTGGGACATGGCTAGAACATGCGTTGCTTAACATCTGACATCACCACCCCACCCCATCATCTTGGGCACTGCAGAGAGTGGTCCAGCTGCAGAGCAAAGGTTGCCTTATCATAAGGTGGCACGCAGTCCTATAAAAAAAAAAAAGCTTTTTCATGTCAGTTGCTGATTTTCTAGTGATGACATAGTTGATGGAAAATTTTAAATTTCCATAAGTATTTTATTTTATTAAAGGCACTTGAATGGATGATTACCCAGTAATGTGTGGTGGGCTAAAACAGTGCAGTAATAATGATAAAAAAAGACAAGGACATTGGAATTCAGCAGTAATGGGGGTGGAAGATAAAACCACTTGCTGCACTGGGGCAGATGATTTGACAGGGCTAATAAACAAAAAAAAGGTGGGAAAGAAGCAGAAGAGGACAGAAGTACAAAGCCAAACTGGCAGAGTGACGGTGGAGCAGGCCATGCAGCGGACCCCATCTTTAAAGTAGGGCCAGTTGGCTCAGGGCAGATGCCATCTTGTGCAGGCAGATTGTATAGCCTGTGGATCAAGGAACGGTGTATCTACCTCCAAGGTGGGACCAGCAAGTGACTGTGGTTTCAAACATCATATCGAGAGTTATTAACTATAACAACATCATAGAAATTAAATGGGTAAGCTTTGATCCAGGTTTTACTGGCAATTAAAGGGAAAAATTGCATCTTGCATCTGCAAGGGAGGTAATCAGTGGAGTGGGGAGGACCAAGTAATCATTCACAGTATGCATTAATGCTAAGTTTCTCCCTGTCTGTTCTTTATTGAAATTTACAGCGAAGGTTACAGGTTGGCACCAAAGTGGCAAAAGCAAGTTCCCAAGAAGAGCCCTGTGGATCAGACTATGGCCATGATGGAGCAGGTGTGGGTGATGCTGGAGAGGGCCAAAAAGAAGAAGGAGGATGCAGTGCCAATAGGCAGAAAGAGGAAGGCACAGAAGGAGGCAGAAAGCAGACCCAAGTGGAAGGCACCAGAGAAGCCAAGCAAGAAGGTGGTGGACTCAGAGGGTAAGGAGGATGCTATTGACCTGAGAGTAGAAGGGAGTGTTCGGGGACATGTGGAAGCAATTTTTGGCACAGTGAGTGAAGTAGGCCTGGGAGAGTTGCAGACATTACTGTAGAATTTCCAGGATAGAGAGGAAAAGGGCAGAAGGACTAAGGCTGGTAAAAGCAGGGGAAGGGTGGAACCCAGCAAAGGAGGGGAAGATGGCTGCCCAGGGGTCACGACTGTAGACCATGTGCCCCTGGCTGTGAAAGAAAATATTTTGAAGGGAGAATATGTGGACATGTTTGCCTTAGTAGATAAGGAGGTGACTAAGAAATATGAGGAGAAAGAAAGAATTGAGAAAACAGAGGTGGTGACAGCACTAGCCCTCCTGGGTAAAACCCAGGAGGATAAGAGCTGGAAAGGGAAGCGTATAGATGCTTGGATGACTGGTTTTACCTATTTAATGGTCATTATACTACAAAAGCAGACGTAGTTTATTTATTTATTTATTTGCTTTTGGTAACCGGGTAAGCACGCTAGACAGCAAGTGCCTATTTTCAGGTGTGACCCGGGAGAATTACAGGGTAGTTACATAGAAGGAATACATAGTAAGCATAACAATCTGGAGTGGCATACTCCAACAGTGGAATTTACATGAGAGAAATACGTAGTCATCATTGCTAACAGGAGCAGCATGGTCCAAACAGAGGGACAAGACACTAGAGAGAATACTAAAGCAGTAGGACACAGCAAATATACAAACCGGGGGCACAGAAGACCTACCCCTTGGTTGAGAGCGTAACAATGAACATATACCCAGAGGTAGGGAGACTTCACCAAGGCGGCGAGAGGAAGAGCCTAGCAGGGTACCAGTCCAGGTGAGATGTGGGCTAAGGGCTGGAGATTAGGCAGCACACAGACAGGACAGAGCAGATTTCAGGAAGCTCCAGAGGGAGGTTTTGAAGGTGGAATGAGAGGGGAAGCCTGACGTGGAGGAAGGGAGTTCCATAACTTAGGTGCATGGGTGGTAAATGCTCATCCCCAGCGAGGGTGTGGGTTTTGGGGACCAGGTGGGTCTGGGACGTCAAGACCTAAGCTGGTAAGCAGGGAGGGGTGTTTCAGGGGAGGCAGCAGGCTGGTGTGGTAGTTCGACTATGTTGTCAATAAAGTTTCCCATGTTGTAGATAATGGAGTTTTTCGGGGGCCATTCCAGGTGAGAGAGAGCATGCATCGTGAGGAGACGGGGTCACAGTGCAAAGCGGCATATATTGTTGTATGTGGTGTCCCATTTGGCTAGGTAGGAGGAAGGGACAGAGGCAAAGGCAACGAGACCATAGGAGAGGGTGGGCAGCAGTATACCCCTGGCGAGAGCCAGCCTGGCAGCCGGGGTAAGGCAGTCTTTGGCCCTGTATGCGAGGCCAAGTTTGCCATTAGTGGCATTGCATATGCTTCTGATGTGCACAGAGAGGTCGAGTTGAGGGTTGAGGGTGACTCCGAGGTACTTAGCGGAGTCAACTGTAGGCAGGAGGGAGTCACAGGTACCATGAATTTTGAGAGACGAAGTGCAGGAGAAGATTTTTTTCGCAGTGCCAAAGAGCATGGCTTGTGTTTTCTTGAGATTCACAACGAGTTTGTGCCCTTCAAGCCATGCACTGACGTGAGAGAAGTCCGAATTGAGTTGGGCATTGATGCTGGGAACATCGGAGGCGCTGGCTAATAGGACTAGGTCATCAGCATACATAGAGAGGTGCCCTTCTGTGGTGACAGAGGGTAAGCCGTTGACAAACAGGGAGAACAGGATAGGTCCAAGGACAGATCCTTGAGGCACTCCACTGGAAATAGGTAGGAGGGGCGAGAGGGTTCGGTTGAAGCAGGTGAGTTGCTTCCTGTCCCTGAGGTAGTTGGAGAACCAGTCAAGGGAGTGACGGGAGAAGCAAGGGACTGGAGAGTGGAGAGGAGGAGGGATGATCTACGCGGTCGAAGGCTTTGGATAGGTCCACATATGTGGCTCCCCGCTAACTTGCCCTGATCAGTTGCCATCCTGATCCTGGTTGTGACTTCAGCAAGTGCCGTCGAGGTGCTGTGGCTTTTTTGAAAGCCATGCTGACAGGGGGAAAGGACATTGTATTCATGAAGGTAGTGGACCAGTTGTGACATTATAGCTTTTTCCAGAAGTTTACTGGCAGCTGACAGTATGGCGATCGGACGATAATTGCTGATGTCCTTGGGGTCACCGTTTTTCAGGATGGGACTACTCTAGCCATTTTCCATATGTCGGGGATGACCCCTGTGATAAGCGAGGCATTAAATATGTGGGCAAGAGGCCTGGCAAGGCAAGGAGCGCCCAGGCTGAGGAGCCGGGGTTCAAGGCCATCATGGCCCGCCCCCCGTGGGGAGAGAGACCGGCAAGGAGCACCTGGGTCTCGCTCATGGAGATCTTCTTGAGGTAGAAGGGTGGACGGGAGGGCAAGGGGCCACAGGCGCGTGGCAAGGGGGCGGACTGGGAGGGAGAGGCGGACGGGTAGGTCAGTGAAGAGGCGGTTAAAGGAGGAGGCAATGGTTAGCGGGGTTGTTACAGTTAGCCCCTCCAATTGTCACGTCAGTGACTTGAGCTTTGGCAGAGCCACCGACTAGATTTTTTATGTTCATCCAGAATCGTTTTGGGTCACGAGCAGAGGCGAGCAAAGCGGAACTGCAGTATTGACTTTTTGCAGCACTTATCGCCTTCTTACAGGAGTTTCTAAGGTGACGGTATTCCTGGAGGTCGTTTAGGTTACGTGATGCCCTGTATATAGTCCAGGACTTGTTATGTCTCTTCATAAGAGAGGAGCTCACTGTAGCTATTTTGTAACAGGGCTCGGACACGCCTCTTGGAGGGGAGCATGTCTGTTCTGGAGTGGGGTATAGGCCGCAAGGAAGAGGTCAAGGGCTGCAATGGGGTCATGAGTGGCCAGGACATGGTCCCAAGAAACACCCTGCAGGTCCATGAGGAAGTTCGGGGTTATAAGTTTAGAGTAGTCCCTCATGGTTACCACTCTGCTGGGGGCCTTGGGCGGGTTACAGCCCCATATGCAGTAGACTGGAGAATGGTCCGAGATGGAGTCAGGGAGGAGTCCTGATTCGACAATTTTGTCAAGCCGATTGCTAAGGACCCAGTCAATGAGCGTCCCCTTGCCACCATGAGAGGAGAGCCTGGTGGGTTCCGCGATGATTTGACTGAGGGAGAGGCTGGAGAGAATGGGTTCGCACAGCCTTGCTTGATCCGAGCCAGTTTATGTTAAGGTCGCCAAGCATGAGGAGTCTCATTGAGCACACCTTCTCCCGGAGTAGCTCCAGGAGGACGAGAGTCCTGCACTCCCCCTTTGGGGGGTTGTATGCACATACTATGTGCACTTTTCTGGTGTTGCTAGTAGAAGAAGTAGGTGGAGAAACTCACAGGGTAAGGGACTCTGGATTTGGTGTGATACTATGGAAATGGAAAGGTGGGTCCGGTGGAATACAAGTACTCCCCTACCTCTTTTTGTCCCTACCCTGTCAAGTCTGGCCAGGCCATACCCCTGGAGTGCACAAGCAGAGTCAGGGGTGCGAGGTTTAAGCCAAGTTTCCGTAAGGCACAGAACGTCAGGCTTGTAATGGGCAGCCCAAACAGATAGCTCCGCATGATTACGGAGGAGGCTGTGAATGTTCAGGTGGGCTATCTTTAACACCTTGGCTGCACCCCAGGAAGGCGGGGGGAAGGAGACTGGAGCACAGGAGGACCCAGGCTGAGGACTGACGAGCCAGGCTGAGCAGGAGGGCCATGTCACAGAGTGTGCTACCGGAATGCACTGCCCTAGACTGAATCGGTGGATACCAGTCAGAAGTGGGTAGAGAGAGAGAAGGAGGGATAAGTGGGAGGGAGAGCAGAAGCTGGACAGATGGGGTCTATGGTCCTGGAGACCGTGATTAGGGGATAAAGTTCCCACGAAACAGAGTAGCAAGCAGTTGCCAGCGGGGGTGCTGAGCATCTAGGGCAGGGTAGGTACTGACCGTGAGTAGGGGCAGAGGGAGAGAGGAGGGGTGGGAGAAATCCCCACTGGAACAGCACTAGTGTACACTTGTGGGATATAAGGTCAAGAGAAGTGTCAGGTAGAGGATTATTGAGGAATAGCCCCTAGTGGCAGAGAGGTATGGCCTGCAAATGGAGAAGTGGGCTGATAGGTTATTCAGCACCACGTGACTGCCAGCTATTGCTATATACGCGAGAGCCCACCAAGGGTGGTGGTGGGGGCGGTGGGGCAGCCAGCGAATCCGGCGGGGCTAGTCCTCCGCACTGAAGAGCGTGTCCAACTGAAACTGCCGCGGCTCCTGGCAATCGAAGTCGGGAGGTCCTGCAGAGCAACTGCCGCAACTTTTACCAGCAGGTAGGAGGAAAATCAGTCATTTCAGCTGCGGAGAAAGGCAGGACGCAATGGAGTCGACTCCAGTAGTGTTTTACCTTCGTGGGAGCCTTCACCAGCGCGGGTTCTCGGGGTGGAGGGCTCGTCGGCAGCCCTCATGCACCGCAGGGACCCTTCGTTCTGTAGAGGAAATAGGAGAGAGGAGAGGAGAATTGTGAGCTTAAATAGTCACAGGGAGGGAAGGGGGAGGGTAGAAAGCGAGTACTGATTTGTATTCAACAGGCATTGGAATTCACACTCTGTAATAAACTGTAAAACTCCCAGACTGTAATAATAAATATGAACACCTAACTTTCAAGAAATACACGTATGCTATGCTAGCTGGCAGAAAATGGCAGTAAAGTAAAGAAATGCATCAACAGTAAAAGCGCAGTAATACAGCATTGTGAAGGGCAGAAACAACAGGTATGGAGTGAGAGCGTTTTGAGAGCAGCAGAACTGGTAGATTGTTTGTGGCCCACTGGGCAAGATGGTGGCCGCGCATGCTTCAGGGAGAGAGCAGGTAGCCAGTGGGCAAGCCGCACCCCCGCACATGCAGCGAGACACTTAAGGTAACCTGGGGATTCGTTACCCACCCAAGCCCTCCCCAGGGAATCTGTTAAGGTAACGCTGTTAAAACGTCCAGATGATGGGCAGATTCAAAGTAAACACTTGCAGAAAAAAACAGTCTTCACTCCTACACCGACTCTGTCCGCACTGAAGAGCGTGTTCAACTGAAACTGCCGCGCTCCTGGCAATCAAGTCGGAGGTCCTGCAGAGCAACTGCTGCAACTTTTACCAGCAGGTAGGCGGAAAATCTCGTCACTTAGCCAATGAGAAAGGCAGGACGCAATGGAGCCGCATCGGGTAGTGTTTTTACCGGGTGGGAGCCTTTCACCAGCGCCTGGTTCGGGGTGGTGGAGGGCCTGGTCGGCAGCCCCCTCACGCACTGCAGGGACCCTTTCTTCGGTGGGAGCCTTCACCAGCGCTCGGGTTCTCGGGGGGGGTGGTGGAGGGCCTGGTCGGCAGCCCTCACGCACCGCAGGGACCCTTCGTTCTTCGGTGGGAGCCTTCACCAGCGCTCGGGTTCTCAGGGGGGGTGGTGGAGGGCCTGGTCAGCAGCTCTCACGCACCGCAGGGACCCTTTGTTCTGTGGAGGAAATAGGAAATAGTTACCCAGCCAGTTGCTTGCATTCAAAGTGCACACAAATTGAGGGCGGGCAATGGGTGGCTGCAGTACGATGAGAAATTCCAGCAATAAATGGCATTGCACAGTGATGTCGCCTGGGACACCAGGCGCATATACATTTGACTGGAGATGCTGATGGGACAGCTGGGAAATGGGGGGATTGGGGGAAGGTTGGAGACCATGGGCACCCAGAGGCATTGTTGGAGCTTTAACAAAATGCAGTCCAGCTGGGCGAGTTGCAGGTTTAAACATGCCTGTTTGAAATGCTAAGGCCCTCATTCACTATTCAGATGATGGGCAGGCAGTGCAAGGCCTGCTAGACAATTTGGGAGGAATCAGCCCTTTTGGATGGGGAGTTTGGGAGAAACAGGGGGGCAGGTTGGTCCCAGAGGGGATGAGGTAGGGGATTCCAAGTAGGAGGGAACAGGGGAAGGGGCACAACAGGAAGATAAAAAGGTAGAAGGACAGTTAGTACAGCACAAATTTGAAATGGCATGAACACCAATCAAGGCATGGGTATTAAGGGAGTGGATAAAGGTGTACCGTGATAAGGAGGCAGCCAGAATATTAGAAGATGGTTCCTCAAAGGGTTTTAGCCTGCAGTTCACTGGTGTGAGGAGATGGATACATGCAAAAAACTTAGGTTCAGTGAAAGTGAAAGGGGGGATTCTGGTGGCAAAGGTCCAGAAGGAGAAGGATGCAGGGCAGCTGGAAGGATCATTCAGACTCCACGTTTTCCTATGCTAAGAGTGTCTCCTTTGGTTTAGTGCCCAAGAAACAGGCCTTGGAGTTCAGGGTGATACATCACTTACTAACATATGAACATACGAAGAATGCCAGCAGATACAGGCCTGATGGTCTATCTAGTCTGCTTGAGTGTGCAGCTAGCAGTCTGTTACACTGCAGCTGCTCCCCCCTCCTACCTGCACATCCAATTTCATGCCCATACTAGCTGTTCCCCCTCTCCCCAGTGCCTCATTGGTGACCTTCCACCTGACTTTGTCTCATCCCCTCTTAAAACTGCCCACCATCTTCAGGGATACCACCTCCTGAAGCTGTGTGTTCCACCATGCCACCGATCTCTCCATGAAATAGTGCTTTCTCATTTCCCTTCTGAATCTAGCACCCTCCAACTTTAGATTGTGCCCCCTAGTGTCCCTCCCTTTCCTTAATCTTAAAATTCCCTCTGTACCATCTTTATTTGTGTCTTTCATATATTTGAAGGTTTCTATCATGTCCTCACTATCCCTCTGTTCCTCCAGGGGGTACATGTTGAGCTCCCTCAGTCTCTTCTCATTGGGTTTGTCCACCATACCAAGGATCATCCTGGTTGCTCTGTGTTGGACCCCCTCCAGCAATTTAACATCTTTCTTTAAGTAGTGGTGCCAGAACTGCATGCAGTACTCCAAGTGGAGCCTCACCAATGACCAGTACAGTGGCAAGATGACCTTGCCTCTCCCGGAAGTGATTCCTCTGGTAATACACCCCAGCATCTTATTAGCTTTAGCTGCCACTTTTCTGCACTGTGCTGAGTGGTTCATCTGCCATGTTAACACCCAAAGATCTTTTTCCTCCTCTGTAGGGGATAACTGTAGTCCCACAATCGTAATGATTCCTTGGGTTTCTTGCTCCCAAGTGCATGACGCTGCAGTTCTTTGCATTGAACCCCAGCTGCCATGTTTCTGACCAGTGCTTGAGTCTAGCCAGATTATCTTGTAGCCCCTGCCACCCCTGTGTGTTGTCTTCCACTGCACCTAACTTTGTGTCAACCGCAAAGATGCTGATCTTATTCTTAATCCCATGTGAGATGTCGACAATGAAAATGCCAAACAATACTGGACCCAGTACCGAGCTCTGTGGTACCCCACTGGTTATGGCTTTTGGAGTTGAGAGTTCCCCCCTTACAACTACCATCTGCTTCCTGTCATTCAGCCAGTTCCTGATTCACGCCACCATTTTCTCCCCTGCTTCCTGCTATCTCAACTTGCTAATCAGTCTCCCATGTGGCACTGAATCAAAGGCCTTGCTGAAGTCTAGATACAAGACATTCACCGCTTGTCCCCTCTTGAGTGCCCTAGTCATCCAGTCATAATAGTCCACCAGGTTGATCTGACAAGATCTTCCAAAGACAAACCCATGTTGTCTGTTGTCCTGAAGACCATTCACCTCCAGAAAGGTTACCAGCCGTTCCTTAAGGATAGTCTCCATTAGCTTCCCCACAATGGATGTAAGACTGACTGATCTATAGTTGCCTGGTTCATCATCATTCTTTTATTGTTCACCATAAAAAAGCCTTACAATGTATAAATTACAAGCACAAATACAAACAATGGCATATAACAAAAATTATAAAAACACTTTTTAAAAAGGTCCCAAGATATCACAAATTACCTTACTTCTGTATCTTGCCAAGAAATCTTACACAGTCATGCATACAGAGGGTCTAAAATATGTACTAACAGACAGGGGAATTACAGTTAATATTGCTTCTATTTCTTTCTTATCCTAACAATAGTCTGGAAAAATTTGGCAACCCATTTGATCGTATTATCGTCAGCAGTATTAAATAAAATTAATGTCAATTCATTTTCTGACAGATTAGGCCAATCAAGAAAAGGAGGTAGCCAATACTGTCTAGCTTTAGTATACTATGGGTAACAACATATCATGTTGTATATCTTCCCTTTCCCTTGTGTGACAGTTACGATTCCTGTGTTTTAGGCAACGTTTTATATCTCACTTTAAGCAGAGTGCTTTCCAGAAGTTCCAGCCTGGTTCATCCTTGGGACCACTCTTGTGGAGGGGCACCATGTGCGTCATCCTCCAGTCCTGGGGTACGCACCCAGTTCCCAGTGATATACTGAATAACTCTGCAAGTGGCTCTGCCAGGACCTCTGCCAACTCCTTCAGAACCCTGGGATGCATGTCATCTGGGCCAGGTGCCTTTATGTACCAGCAAGACTTTTAAGTCTTCCATCACCCTGTTCACTGGAATTCCCCATCTGTTAACCCCATCCCCTGTGCCCAACCCCCATCCCCTGAGGCATTGTACCAGTCTTCTCCCTGGAAAACACAGAATAGAATTAGTCATTGAGTGCTTCTGCCTGGTCTGCCCCCTTTTTCTCTCACCTGTCATCTTTCTTGATTCTAACAATTTGATGTTGGAAACTCCTCCTCTCTCTAAGAAATGCACTTGTCCTACCCAGAGGGCAACTCAGTCAATAACTTTATTAGGGAGGAGCAAAGTGGGGTGTCCTATGCTACCCTAGAACAAGCAGTGCAGATTATCAGGAAAGTAGAGGGAGTCTGGTTGGGAAAGACAGATATTAAGGCAGCATTCTGGCTCCTGCCACTCAGGCCAGCAGACTGGGAACTTTTAGATTTAAAGGTAGGGGGTGACTTCTGTTTTTAAAAGGCAATGCCCATGAGCTGCTCAGTGGCATGTACCACCTTTGAGATGTTTAGCACGTGGCTGCAGTGGGTATTTAAGGAGCGGTATGGGTATGGTACAGTGAGCCACTACCTAGATGACTTTTTGTTTACTGGCCAAGAGAGGGAGGGTACAGCAGAGATGGTACAAAAATTTCAAATAATGTGCAAAGAATTGGTGATACTATTAGCTGAGGAGAAGATGGAAAGTCCGAGCCACAGGCTCAAATTCCTGAGCATAGATGTGGACATGGAGCAAGGCAGATTTAGGTTGCCTAAAGGAAAAGTGCAGAAGTTGACAGAGTTAACTGGACATACAAAAGGGAAAAGGTGGGTCACTTTAAGGATTTTACAGCAATTAGTAGGGAATTTAAACTGCACACCTGGTAGTGGTACCAGGAAGAGCTTTTATGAGGTGTTTAGCTAGGGCTGCACAGGGGATAAGGATGTCACATCATCGGGTTGACATATCAAGGGGGGTAAGGGAAGATTTCGGGTGTGGGAAGATTTCCTGAGAGAGTACAATGGGATTACATTCTGGAAGGAGGATTGGTTAGTTAACACAGACCTAGAGTTATACATGGATGCAGCAGGGGGCTGAGCATGGGAGCATATATTAAGTGTGGGTGGATTTTAGAACCCTGGCTGATGGAGTTGGTAGAGTGAGGGGTCACACTGGATATTGCTCTTCTGAAGATTTTTCCAATCAGGGTAGCAACACTAGTTTAGTGGGAGGAATTACGGAACCAGAAAGTAATATTCTGGTGTGATAACAAACTGGTGGTAGAGGTCCTCAACAGGCAGAAAGGAGAAGGAGTGGTGAGGGTGTTGAGAGAGCTGGTTTTGCAAGGGTTAAGGCTGAATTTATCTTTCAGGTGAGGCATATAGAAGGGTCTTGAAACGTAGTGGCTGCTAGCCTTTCCCATCTTCAGTTGGACAGTTTTCTGGCCCTAAGCATGAGGGGTCCGAAGGAACACGGACAGTGGTACCTCGGCAGGTATAGGAGCTTGGTTCAATGATGCACAGCTGCTGTTCTGGAGCTCTTGGTCAGAGAGCACACTAAGAGCCATACTTCCAGTCCTGAGTGAAATCCTTGAAAAAACAGTTGCTGGCCAATTACAGTAAACTCATCTTGATAAATACGACCTCCTCTGCCCAGACCAGTACAGTTTCTGAAAAGGCCATTGTGCCACCACTGCATTGCTCACATTAAACAACAGCATATCTACCTTGTTAGATAGAGGTGAATGCATCGAGGAAGCATTTATAGATCTCATAAAGGCCTCTGACGCTGTCGCCCACCCCATCCTTCTTAGCAAGCTCAGTACCCTTTGCTTTTGAAGTGGCTGACGTTAACAGAACCCTAACCTCTGACCTTAGGGCCATCCAGTCCTGGCTAAAATACAATAAATGTCTTATGAACCATGCTAAGTCTTAGGTGATGCTCTCCAGAACCCCCTACCAGCTTAAGGATAACTGTACCCAATTATCATTACTATGTGACAAAGTCTCCCCTCTGGAAACAATCATTTCCTTCAAGTATCTAGAGGTTACTCTTGATCCATCCTTGCATTTCTCCCTCTACCGTACTTCCATCTGCAAGTCACTTAACTCCAGCCTTGGAATAGCACACTGAGCTAGCCCTAACCACTTCTTGTCTGTGTGCAAAACTATTACAAGAAGTTTACTCCTTTCCAAGCTCAGTTATGACCTGTCAGTATTTTCATATGCCTCCAGTACCCTGATGCACAGATGGGAAGTTAGTTACAGTAACAGATGTTGTTTTGCCCTTACATGAATCACCTCACCCACCACTGCACACTTTATAGCAAACTAGATTGGCTTTCCCCCGCAGCCCTGATGGACCTTTCCTTGGGGAGAATTATCTGCAGAACTCTTCTTAATAAGCTGTGTCATTCCCTAGCCTCCCTCCTTGTACCATATAATAGCCTCTACTCCCTTAGATCTTCTGACAGCGACCAGCTGACCATACCTAGGTCAATGTCCAAATGTGGCACTATGGCCTTTCCTAGCACTGCCCTCAAACACTGGAACAGCATCCCTCTACTCATATGACAGTGCCAAGCCCCCATCCCCTTCAGAAACCAACTCCACACCTTCCTGACCCAGTGCTTCCAATGCACTTGCTCAGTATAACTTTATCCTCTTACTACAAGTCTCCCACCTATTCAGGCTTCTAGTGAAATAACTAACTCTTACCTGAATGGTATGCTTTCCCTTGTTAATTCCCTGGTCATAGGTTTCAGATGTGCAAATGTCGCTATGTTGAATATGCTCACTGTATGCATCACTGCATTGTATGTAACTTGCACTCCTCACTCTATTGTATTTGTTTTCTTCTTCAGTTCAAATTTCAAATTTATTTGGTCAACCAGGATGAGACAAATACCATGGTTTTTACAATAAAAGCAGAAAAAAGGAAACAGCTAAAAACAAATTTGACACATGTATCCTAAAAACAATTTAAAAAATAGCTATATAGCCATTTGAAGAAAAAGTAAAAGAAATAACAGATTCATATAGTGGGTAATAGAACTGTGAGACCCACGTGGTATAAAGTGCATCATTTGTTCAATTGTAATTTACAGAGGATTGATTTGCAATCATTTTAGACTGCATGTAGGTGACTTGCCACATCGAGCTTTCAAATTTTGATACTGTAAAACTGTTAAATGTGGCATTTTATTAATTTTGTGCCCTCAGCGTCCCGCACTGAAGACTTCAACTAAAGTTTGCGGGATGGCTTCAGATGTCATTACCAGCACTAAACATCAATCTTTTAAAAAAAAAATTCAACTTTTTTTTGCTGCCAGCCGTTTGCTGCCATTCTAATTTTAAGTGGACTGGCGATCCAAGAATAGTGTAAACATAAGGAGGACCTCCAGTAATCATCCAAACAGCCCCCACGTGAAACAGCAATCACTTAAAAAAACACATTCAGCTTTGGTTTGCCGTTTGCTGCAGTTCTATTTTTAAGTGGACTGGGGGTCGGAGAATACTGTAAACATAGGGAGGTTCTCCAGTAATCATTTGAACAGTACCAACGTGAGAAAGCTGCTGGAATAGATAACTTCAGTTAATTCAGTTCAATTAATGGCTTGATGCACATTTAAGAAATGGCTTTTTACTAAATGGTATGCTATTCTGATAACAGATAAGCATGTCTTAAAATAAATTTTTTTTTGATTAATGTATTTTTTTTTTTTTTTGCAGCCACTGCTACTTCTGCCAGCAACAGTATGAACTGTATGACATGGCAATAACAACTGCTATGCTGTTCTGATGATTCCAATTACAGTACTTTATTTTATGTGATATGCTGTGCATTGCTACACTGAGACTGCTTTTTTTTATCCACCTCTTCCATGTGATATAATGTTAACGTACTTGGTTAGGTGCTGTGGGTGGCAGGCACAGCAGCTAGCACTAATGTGCATGGTAGCACAGTGCTATATTCTAGTGGTAGGAACTATCCACTACCAACTTTCATGCAAATTCAACTGTATCAAGTATGGTGCAATGTGTGGAAGGGGGACGGTTACAGCAGCAACTGCAGCAAGTGCTATTGTGTATTGTCTGCAATGCGGTTCATAGAATCGGCCTGCTTTTGTACTATACTTAATGTTTCTTTATAACTTTTTACTGCACACTTTATAAAATATGGTTATTTTTAAATCACATAGAGTATATGCTGCTGTAAGTTATTGTTCGCGCTATTTCCCAAAATGCGAACATAGTGAACATTTTTTTGCATTAATTATTACTGGTTTTACAGTAATCTCGCATCCTATAGCTTTTCTTTTTAAGTCTAATGACAGACGCAAAGAATTTAGAAATTAGTTCAGTAACTTTTTGGAATTGTGGATGTAACAAAATGAAGACCAAATCATAATTTGAGTCTGCGTAAGTTTTTAGGATCCAGCCAGTAACATTGCGGGACAAAATATCACCAGCCAGAACAAAGCAGCATAAACATCACTTCCTACAATGTCAGCAGTACAACACATCGCAGGACAGAATACTGCAGGACAGGCAACATGCAGGTAATAAACACTGCCTGCTGCAGTAATCACCTCAACTGGTAGAGCACAGTCTCCCTGCATCCTGCTGTTGTCCTGTGAGTGGTCACAGCAGCTCCCCACTGGGCTGCCAGTGGCCATTCTCCATGACTCCCTGCAGTGGTCATGTGTCCTCTCTGTACTCTGGGCACCGACACACCCATATCTATCCTGTTTGCTGGGTGTCTGCATCCCCAACCCTGACCGTACCTTTATGCCCTGTCCTTAGGGCACCCACTGCAACCATTGCCCTGTGCTGCTGTCACTGTTCCTTGTGCCCTCTCCCTCCTGACAGCTCTGTTTGGCAGGGTTCCACCTCCATTGCATCATCTGTGTTGGTGTGTGGGTGCCACTGTGTGCCTGGCCCAGTGTGTCACTGTGAGTGCTGCTTGGTGGTGCTGGGGCTTGTCCGGGGTGGGCCATAACTGTTTGGTCCCAGTGTTGGCACTACTGGTGGGCCCCCAGTTGCCCACCCAGGTGACTCCTACATGCCACTCAGTTTCATGCATCGGTGCATTTGTCTGCCACTGCACTGTTGCAGTTTGTGACATTACCCTTGGTGGTATTGTTGTCAGGCTTTATTTTGTCCATTGCAATGTTATGTCCCACGGTGTTCCTTCTGCTTTGTTGCTTCTGCGATATTTCTTCTGCGATGTTACTGATCTGAACCCGTTTTTAGATGATCCAATAAAAATTGGTTTCTTACCTTGTTATAGAAAGGGCTTATTATAATTATATGTTTTAAAGTTTCTGAAAAGCCAATATTAAATGGGCAAGGATTTTTTTTACTAAATTCAAACTATCACTGTCGCTATTTGGTCTGGTGTTATAATAAGTATATTTTGAATTAATTAATTCAAATCTTGCCCATGTGATTATTTTCTTATATTCTGGGATTAGAGGGAGAATCAGATAGTTTCCTAATGAGTGGTCCATTTTATTTCTTTAACCCAATTAGTGCATCTTTGATTTTTTATGGTTATCATATCAGTATTTTTCCCTAATTATATCAATCAGTATTTTTCCCTAATTATATCAATTTCTTTTTTATTCTATCTCTGTAATGGGCTAAGATTAGAATTTATTTTTTACAATCACTCCATAAGTGTCCCATATTTATTTTATTTATTGTTTTTGTTAGGGAATTAAGCTATAAAAAGGTAAGACCTTCTTCTTGCCATTTAATCTTTTCCATTAACCATTTCTTAGGGATAATGTTTTTGTTTGTATTTATTATTAAAAAGCAACTTCAACAAACTTTTTTTATTTCCATATATAACATCCAGTTTATAAATGTCTACATTGTGGGACTTACCGACTAATCATGCCTGCTGGGGTGCCAGACCCACTAATATGAGTCCTTTTGATTATTTATTTTTTATTTATATGTTAAATGTTTTTGGTAGTTGTTTTTATTTGTTTTTTAAATTTTAATGAAAAATATCTGTTTATTTTTCTTTTTTAAGATAACCAGTTTTCCTGATGAGGGATAAGTACCGAAACGTAGAAATTTATAAACTGGATGTTATATATGGAAATAAAAAAAAGTTTGTTGAAGTTGCTGTTTAACAAAGTCTTGAATTTGAGGGGGTGAGTGGGCTATCATACCAGTATACCTTGTACTTTGATATTAAGCATAAGCTTATACTGGGCCTTGGCCTCTCCCCAAAGAACAGACTACTAATTTTAATTTTTTTTTTATTCTGATGATTGGCTGTACTGGAGATACTTTAGTCTTGTATTTATAATTCTAAGCCAATAAGAAATAATTGTAAGTTCCTTAAAATTTTTAATGGAGATTCTTCCCAGTTCTGTCCTTACCATAACGTTTGATGAAAAAAAAAATAGGAACCTTAAGTAGTGAGTTGTAATAATATGATAATGTTTTTTTTTTTTAAATCCTCATTGTTTGCATATCCCCACACTTCAGATCCATATAGAAACATAGAAACATAGAAACATAGAATTTGACAGCAGATAAGGACTGCTTGGCCCACCCAGTCTGCCCATTTCCTTACTTAGTGGATAAGCTGCAGATCCTAGTTAACCAGCAGCCTACTTCTTCCTACCCCCACCCCCTAGAATTGCCTTATGACTGTCCCATGCATGCTTGAATTCCACCACTGTTTTTGACTCCACAACCTCCTCTGGAAGGCCGTTCCATGCATCCACAACCCTCTCTATGAAAAAATACTTCCTTAATTACCTCTTAGCCACCCTCCCATCTTCAAATTGTGCCCCCTTGTTCTTGCACACCTCTTTTTTTGAAAGATGCTACCCTCTTGGACTTTGTTAATTCCCTTGAGGTACTTGAAAGTTTCTATCATGTCCCCCCTCTCCCTCCTTTCCTCGAGGCTATATATATTAAGCTCCTTAAGTCTCTCTTCATATGTCTTCCAGTGCAGACCCTGCACCATTTTAATTGCCCTCCTCTGGACAGCTTCCATCCTGTCTATGTCTTTGTGGAGATTTGGTCTCCAGAACTACACGCAGTACTCCAGAAGTAAGGGATGTAGTTTTGCCTCACCTGCCTTAAGTGCTGGTGTGAATTAATTTCCACCATACACATGGTTAAATTTTAAAAGTGCTTTAACTGTTAATTTTGCTTTGATAACTTGATCTTTTTTATGTTTGGACTAAGTGGTTGATGACACAATTTATACACCCAAGTAACAGTATTCACCCACAACTTCAATGATTTCTTACCCACTTGTAAATGTAAATTTATTATAATTACTGATATTTTTTCCAAAAATAAGAACTTTGTTTTTTTCAATGTTCACCCATAGTTCAAGATAATTACATTTCTGGTAAACAGTGTTATTTTTTTTCTGCAGACCAGATTTTGTGAGTGAGAACATGACCAGGTCAACTGTGTATTCCAATGAATGCAATGGAATGTTATCAGTTTTTGGATAATCCAGTGGGTCATTGTCAGAGTGTTTAAGTAACCCATTAATATAAATGTTAAAGAGTCTTAGGGCAAAGAGACATCCTTGCTTTACCCTTCTATTTGTATCAAAAAATTGTGTCAATTAACCTTTATTGCCATAACTAATTGCTGTAGAAGTATCAGAGTAAAGCATTTTAATTAGCTTGAACAAAGAATAGTCCATGCCCTGAAAAAGTAATATCTCCCATAATTTACTTCTATTAATGGAGTCAAAAGCTGACAAAAAATCTATATATACTGAGAACAGTTTTGACTTTCTGAGGTGAACATATTTCTCAATTAGATGTGTCAGACAAAATATGTTGCCTATAGTCAAAAAACCCTGCTTTCTTGTTGCATTTGTTATCCTGCAACCTATGTAACTTGTGCCTTTTGAATATGTCATTTTACTGTATGCATGCCTGAACTCTGGGTAACCTGATTTTTCTTACCTAGCTTTGTACTGTACTATTCGAAGCACCATGTTAATGTTCTCATTGTTAAGAATAAAACCTTGCCTTATAACCTCCCGGGTCATGCCTGAAAATAGGCAAATGTCTGCCTAGTGCACCTTATCCAGTCAACAAAAACTAAATAAATAAATAAATAAATGAAGATTCCTGGTGGGTTTTTCAGGTGTTCCAGGAACAGGTGGGGATGCAGGTAAGTGGTCCAGTTACTAAGGGGCAGGTGACAGCTTTTGTAGTGCATAAATGGAAGATGCAGTGCATGCCACTATGGGAATTCACCTAGCATCAATAAGCTTGATGTGTAATCTGTGGGGACCGGGGAACCATGTAAAGTGACAGTCATTAGGAGGAGGATGCAGGGGTGGCAGAGGATCTGGGGGAGCAGCAGGATGGCAGGCTGCACATCTCAGAATGGCTGCTGGGAAGGTTGACTAGGAATAAGTGGGTCAGATGTTGTGTGTAGTAACACCCTCTGGTGTCACTGTAGGAGTCAGTCAGTGAGAGGCTACACAGCTGCACACTGTTCATTCTGTGGAGTAGATGAGCAGCAGGGACACTGACATGCTTTTCCTCTTCTAAAAACAGGTATGCCATTGTTGCCTGGATAGTAGGGAGAAAATCTGATTTTATACAGGTTTTTTTGGAATGTCTGCACCCCTTCCAGACCAGCTTGTACTGCAGCAGAGGTCACAAAACTCTGGTTCCATGGTTCTTCTGTAATTACTGGTGGGGTCTGAGCAGTGGTGGAGCTGCCATTAACAGAGGTTCAAGCGGGGCTGTCCTTTGGAGGGTCGGTCACCAGAGCTTTCTGACAACCTGTGATATTAAACATGTAGTGTCTCTCATCTCATTTGGACAAACTCCCAGAGTGTGGAGTGTGCCTTTGGCCTCCACTGTTAGCTATGAATTGTTTTTTATTATTTTTTATTTGATATGTATTTGTATCTTTGTATTTAGAATTTATATTTATATCATAGGATAGAATATTATAGGATCTTAAAGTACTGCAGTCATATTATATTGTAGAATATTAGAACACTAGAGCACTGTGCAAAAAAAATAGTTGTTTGTGTTTGCCTTTGTGTTTCCCTCTTGAAACAAAAGGGGGGGTTCGACCACTCACAAGCCTGTATTTTTAAACAGTGAACCAGCATACATTTTGTATACCCATCATAAAGTAAATACAGCTAATACTGCAAAACACGATAAAACAGCATTTGAGTACTGAGCACTGTGCAGCAATCAGCCCTGTGATAGCTCTGCGATAGCTTTGCCTTGCTCAGATCGGGATCTGCAAATTTTGTTGTTTTTATGTTTGGTATAGTGTGCTTTGAATGTGAAACATTGATGTGTTAAAAATAAAAAGAATTTCTGTCTAGGAAAAAATAGTTTTTTAGGATCTAACAATTGGGATTTAACATTTTGTCAATTTGCTAGTTACTGAACTCTGTCCACTGTAATTAACAATTGATTTTGTCTCTAACCTGCTGCATGGTTGCGTGGCTGGTTCAATTCATTCTTAATTGAATTCAAATGTTTCTGATGTTTCTGATGAAACTTCTGTAAAAGAGACCTTAAAAATAATGTGTTTTATGAGGATGGAAAGCGAATTAATTAAAATTAGATTTGTTGGACTATTAATGTCATTTAGTCAATTCTTAAATCTCAATTATCAATTAAATCCTTATTGCATTTTATTGTATCTTATTGTATTTTTGCATTCTTGAAGTTTTTACACTCCTTGCACCAATGCACTCATATCAAAAGTCAGCTAGATAATAATTGGGAGTAACTAGAGCATAGTTGTTAATCAATCTGGATTAAATTGACAGGTTATTGATGCCAGCAGACCTGAGTTGTATAGTTTAAAAACCCACATAGAGCTCTCCCTTTCAGCTCATTCTGTTGCTTCCTTTGCTCGTAGATGGTTGCAGAGCCGAGCAAAGGGTGAAGTCTTTGCTGGGTGATTTAGTTCTCTTTTCCTGTCCTGCAAATATGTTATTCAGTACTGGATATTCTCCAATAATAGAAAAAGTAAGCATCTCACTTTTTATTTTTTATGAGTTGCCAATAAGTTTAGATTTTAAACCTGATTTTTTTCTTTATATGTTAGACATTTTTGGTATTTAGCCATTTTAGAATTGTGTTTCTTTATTTAAAGGCAAAAGTTAGAACCTGAGCTGTTATTGAGGGATTGTCATTTTAGTGTCACTGGTAGCTTGTTTTAATTGGTTTATCAATGAATATGAAATATAGTAGTAGATGAAATACTAATTTCCCCCTACTAAGAAATGTTTAATGTTTAAGAAGTCCAGTAGATAAAGAATACACAGCACTATAAGTTAAATTTAATACAAGGTATATGTGTATGTTTTAATAACCTCATATTTTATGTTTCCTTGTATGCTTACTTGTATTTATCAGTACTTCCAAATATAATACTACATTATAGGTTCTTGATACTACTGGCTGTTACCATGTAGTTTTTTTTACCCCCTTTTTTATAGTGTGGTTAAAGATATTAGGTGGGTGAGCCCTAGCAGAGGGGAAGTGCCAAAGAGCCAAAAAACTGAGGAATTGGAGAATAGGAGAATTAAAGCAGCAGAAGAGAGAGAAGAGAACTTCAAGAACATATTGCAAAATAAATTATTGGGACAGATTGATGTACTTGTGCAGAGAGTCACAAAGAGCCTGATTTCTGAAGCTGCTGAAAGGCACTGGAGCTGCTGGGGACTCAGAAATGCAAATAAAGGTGACTCTCTGTGGAAATTCTTTTTTGCCCTTGTTAAAGAGATCACAATTTTGATCAGGACTCTATGGATATTTAGATCTCAGACATTTTGAGTGTATATATATATATATATCTTGCATAGATACTGTACTATTATCCATCCTTTTTTCATTAATACTAGATATTTATATGTTTGCACTTTATAGTAGTTATTGAACTTTACGGCTATACATAGACTATAGTACATTATTACTTTGGGGGCTTAAGTGCTCCTAGGTGCAAAGTCCTTTTGATACTAGAATATACAGTGGGATAGGGGTAATTATTGTATATTAGTCTCACTAGTCTGACATATAAGGATAATGGATGTCAGAGCATATGGAGAAAAAGAAGCAAAAGATTTTTAGTAAGAAAAAAATAACAAAAGAAAATAAGAAACAAGAGACTAGTAAAGTTAAACAAAAGGACAAAATTGAAAACAGTAAAAGTATTCAGTTTCTGAAGCCAGTAGATAATTTGTTAGAATTAAGGGGGAATAAGAAGATCATAAAAAATAACTTTAAGTCAACTTTGACCTCCTCACCATTCATTCATAAAAAAGGGGGAACAAGGAGGTCTAAGCCACCCTTTACTGACAGAAATTAGAAACCTTGAAGAAGGTGCTGATGGGGAGATTGGTGGCCAAATAAAGTCCCCCCTTGATAAAACTGGACTGAGGTTAAGCATCTCTGATTTAATGGTGACTCCCAACAGTACAGAAAAATGATGGGAGAAATATTGTGAATCAAAAGGAAGCTATCCCAAGAAGTACTGAAAATGAGGCTTAGGGTGATGATGCAATTGAACTGAATGATGAAAGTTTATCTAATGCAGAAAATGTCATACATAATTCCAAAGAGGAACCAGAAGGGATAGGAAATGCACATAGTCAAAATAAATTATGTAGTAAAACTTCTATATGAAGCACTTTAGTGAATAGAGATGCATATTTTAAAAATTTTGAATCTTTTTTGACTCAATTTATGAATAATCAAAATGGACACAAAAAGGAAATACAATGGGACATAAAGACAGAGAAGTAGAAAAATCTATATTTAATGAAGGGGCCCAAAAAAGGTAATCAAGAAATTGATAACACATTATTAAATAAAAATTGAGGCATTAAAAAAGAAATTCAAACTGGAAATGCACAGCTCTTTAAACTTGTGGTCCTCTTCTGAACATTTATTACAATTTTCATGAAGGATTTGGTTAATCAAGTGAAGTCATTTCACATGGAACTGAATAGTGATATCTAGCTTTCAAACCACATTAAATACGCAGATATACAGAAGCAAACAATAGAAAAGAGGGATGACAATGAAAAGGTGGATAATATAGTTGATGAACTAACAACAAAAGAAAATTGTAAAATAGAAACAGGTTCAAAATTGAAGGTATAAGGAAAAAAGAATGGTAATCAAAAAGAGAAAGTTAAAAGAGAAATTACTGAAAATATTCAGAATAAAGAAATTGAAGAAATAAACACAGTAATAAAAGAATTTAAAGAAAGGAAATCTGATTTAATAAATAAAAGAGAAAAAACAACTGATAGTAAAAGGAAGAAAAAAGGAAAACAATTTCTACCACACAGAAGCAAAATGGAATAATTAATTCAGGAAAGAGAACAGTTACCCCACAACAGGAAAAAGCAGTAAACATAGAAACATAGAAATTTATTGGCAGAAAAAGACCCCATGGTCCATCCAGTCTGCTAGGGTTCCTCCTCTAGGAAGACCTCCGCCCACCATTTTCTGTCTGCTTCCTGCTGGTTAGGCCCATACATGTACATATGTATTGTACTTATACCTTGTCCCCTTCCCCCAGGATGCATCTGAAATGTGCTATCTTAGCTCAGTATGCCTTTCCTGGTGAAACTTTTCAAATAAACAAACAAACAAATACATACATTTTTCGAGGGAGCCTGACCCTTATTCATATGTATGAGTGCTCCAGTTGAGGCATTTCAATCGTAGCCCCTCCCCCCACAGCTGTTTAACCTGAACAACAAAGTGCACCAGCGCTGAGAGAGTTAAAGGTGCTAGCCCACTAAACTTTGCCTTTGGAATTGGAGTTGGTGATGCGTGCTCTCTCTCAATGTTATGCAGCTGTGAAAGCTAGCTGGCAGCAACCGTCAGTGGCTGACTCCTTGGAAACTAATGAAGAACAAGAAGAAGCTCGCTTGGCACGGCACTCAGCTCCCACTCAGACCTGAATAATATCACGTGAAGACTGGGAAGGGAACTGCGAGCTCCTGCGGAGTTGTGGTGGACAGTCAGGCCCCTCAAGGGATCATAAACAAAAACATAAATGAGGGAACATAAACAAAACAGAGATTTCACAGCGGTAGATAAAATAAATAATGATAAAAAAGACCAATTGATTAAATTGGGTAATATGCTTCCCACAGTATTTCTCAAGGGACTACCAAAAACAAAGAAGGAAAACCCATATTTGATCAAACTGGCAGTATATAATTTAATAAAAGAAATGACAGGAGGCAAATTACATTGGGTGGACATTAAGTCAACATACAGATATAAATTAGAATCTTATAAATGCTGGATATGTGTGGTATTGAGTAATACCATAAAAAGGAAAAAAATGTTACACATTAAAGGGAAATTTTATGATACTGACGTATCTCTGGATGACACAATGGTGTGTGAAAATATAGACGAACAAACAAGATACAAGGGGACACGAAATAAGGGTACAGAAAAGGTAAATAAAAAAGATACTCCTAAACAACCATGCATTACAGCATATTTAATACCCAAGGATGTGGAAGCTGAGCATACCCTAGCAGGAGATGATCAAATTGAAGCATACATATGAGGTAGGAAAAAAACAGGGGACACTTTTAAATAGTACTATAATATTAGAAAGTGAATCATCCTCAATTCTGAATAATTCTAGTGAAACAATAGGGGAAGATACTTTTAGCATGGACAGCACCATAAGCATTTCAGATTCATCCAACTGACAGTCCAAAGAAGAAAATATTGAAACAGCTACAAAGATTTTAAATTGGAATATTGCAGGTATAGCAAACAAATTAGCAGATGGAGGTATTAGAACAGGAATATCTACATTCTCAATAATCCTGTTACAAGAAACATGGTTTAGGAAAAGTGAACTAGATATTCTAGATGGTGACAGGATTTGGTCAGTCCCAGCTTCAAAAGTAAGCAAATATGGCAGAGCAAAGGGTGGATTAGCAAGATTGGTAAAATGCACTTTGGATGTATGTTGTACAGAGTCCAGCTTATGTAATAGCTTTTACATGTATTTAATTTTAGTCAATAACAACAATGTGCTTACCTTTTCAATATTTATATACCTCCCTCTACCATCTTAAAAGGCTTTGAAATTATATTATGTAAATTAAGTCATGACCTTGATTTAACAAAAAATAGATATCCTAATGTCATAAACTTTTTGGCTGGGGATTTTAATGCTAGGGTGGCAGCAGAAGTAGAAGGAAAAACAAAAGAATGGTGTATAGATGATACAATAAATATCCCTTTAAGGCATCCTATGGATAATTTATTAAATAATAAAGGGAAAAGTTTATTATGGTTCCTGGGTAAAAATATATTAAGAATTTTAAATGGAAGAACAAAACATGATTGGCGTGGTGGAATAACTTTCCCTACACTTGTTGGTGGTATTGTTATAGATTTATGTATTATTAACACTGTAGATTACAGGAAGGTAACTAGTTTAGAAATTCTTAAAGTAAGGGAGAGTGATCATTTCCCAATATGCATCAAAATAACCTAAATTTAAAAGTAACATATAGGAATCAATTAGCTGAGGAAGAAGCTAATAATAATATGTGTATTTATGATGGACAGAAAATAAAATGGAACACACACACACCAAAAACATTTTGGATATTGTAATAGTTTGTGATGAGGCAAATGATCTTAAAAATAAATTAAAGAACTTTAATGACACAACGGTGATTAAACTAATAGAGGTCTTCTCTGAATCTATGTGCACATTAAACAAGAATCTACTTAATAATCCAAGGAAAAAACAAAAGACAAATGTAGGACAAAAACATCCCTGGCATGATTTAGATTGCAATAAGTAAAAAAAAAATAAAGTAAGTAGATTATTGTGTAAAAATTAGCAGTACTGGGCTATTATTGGTCTTAAAAAACCAACAATCAGAGTATAAAAAAATGATACATAATAAAAAAGTGAAGTATAAAGAGACACTTTGGGAAACTCTTCAAGAAGCTATATGGGACAAGGACATGCAGATAACCTGGACAATGGTCATATCTGGATGCAATGAAAGTAACCTTAGGTATAATATACAAAGTTGTATCAGTGTTAATGAATGGGTCTCTCAATTTAGAGAAATATATGGAGGTTATTGCCGAATGAGGATTGAGAAATAAAATTTGATTATTTATTTATTTATTTGTACATCAGTTTACAACCTTTGAGCCAGAAGCTCATTTTCAAAGGTACCTTGTCACATTGAGGACAAATACATTACATTACAGACTCATTGTTACATCACACAGTTTCAAGTTGTAGTAAAAGACAACCACATGTATTTACAAACATTTGTAGAGCGAGAAAGCCAGTCTAGTTACAGTGGTGCTGCTCATACAGGCTTTGTCAGTATGTGGTAGACTAAGTCACAACTAGTGACAGGTGCAGTTACGTGTATTAAATAGCTGGTTCTGCAGTGCAGTTTTGAAAGTGGAGATTGTGGAGGTGTCTGAGATGGCAGGAGGGAGCACGTTAAACCAGGATGGGGCTCTGTAACAGAAAGACCTCTGTCCATGGGTTGTCCTGGGTCTTGGGATCAGAAGGGTGGCCATGCAAAAGGTTCGGGTATAAACCAATGGTTGGGCTTGGCGGATGGAGGCTGTCAGCCCAGGAGGTGATAGCCCGAGAAGGTTTTTTTTTATTATAAGGCTGATTTGGTATTGAAATCATTCGTCTAGATTAAGCAACCTTGCCATGTCATATAGCTGGCATGTGTGAGTGAGCCTGGGGGCCCCCTGTAATAAGTCTACATGCCTTATTCAGGATAAGGCAGATTTTACTGAGGGCCGTCGAGTCAGCAGCACTGTATACAGGTAGGCCATAGTCCACCAGGGACAGTATCGAGGATGTAACTGCTAGTCGGAGGGCCACGGGGGGAGACAGTTTTTATAGTGGTAGAGGATACCTAGCCGCACATTAGTAGCAGAGGCAAGTGCATCAATGTGGGTGTGGAAGGAGAGGGCTGCGTCGAAAGAAACCCCAAGGTACTTGTACGAGCGGACTAGTTCAAGGGGTTGTTTGGAGAGGGGGAGGATGTGGAGTGAGAAGTTACTGACTTTGTTTTGGGGGTGGGCAAAGAGCATTGCTTTAGTTTTTTTGAGATTGATGACAAGTCTGTGCTCTTTAAGCCAGGTTTCAGCATCATTAAAGGAGAGTTGTAAGGTGTCCTGAAGGGCATTGGGGTTGCGGTAGGTGGCAAAGAGGATGGCATCATCTGCATACAGCAGAATTCTACTAGTGCATGCACTGGGTAGGGTGTTAAGGTAGATTGAGAATAGTAGCGGTCCTAGGATGGTGCCCTGGGGGACACCTGAGCAGATAGGACAGGTTGTGGAAAGTGTCCCGTTGATTTTGACACATTGAGAGCGGTCAGATAGGTAGCTAGTGCACCAAGAGATCGGCCAAGTAGAGAGGCCAGTGCGGGACAGGGCATCCAGCAGGAGGGGGTGGGAGACAGTGTCGAAGGCCTTTGAGAGATCTACAAACACTGCCCTGGCTAGGGAGCTGGCATCCAGGGAGGAGCGTATGAAGTTTGAAAACTCAGTTAGTGCCGTACCAGTACTGTGCCCTGCACGGAAGCCGTGCTGTTCTGGGCAGATGATGTAGTTGGTGAGGTACTCAGTGATTTGAGTGGCCACCAGCTTTTCAAGGGCTTTGGAGAGGTGTGGGAGGATGGAGATAGGTTGGTAGTTCCCGGCAGTGGACCTGTCACCACCTTTGCATATGGTTGTAACTATGGCCATTTTCCATGCAGATGGGAATTATCCCAGGCAGAGGGATTTGTTGAGAAGGGTGGTGAGTGGAGCAAGTACCTGATCCAGCACCCGACAGAGAATGCTGGGGTCCAGGGAGTCGCTGCCAGGACTATTGCTCTTTAATGCTTTGATCAGGTGCAGTCTGGCTTCCTGGTCAGTTACCCTGCGTAGGTGGAAACAAGGGCGTTGGATGACTGGGGCCGGTGGGGGTGGGAGGGTCAGAGAAATTGCTGGGGAGGACTGAGCTAAGGTCCGTGAAGGTTGTGTTTAGGAAATTGGCTATGCAAGCCAGGTCAGTCGAGGTTGAGCCATCAGTGGTGATCTGGGATGGGGGGGAGCATGCACTCCCATTCATTTGTTTAACGTCATCCCAGAAAGTTCACTCACACCCCCAGGAGGAGGTGAGCATGGCCTGGTAATGGTCGGCCTTTGCCTTACGAATAGCCCAGGTGCACTTGTTCTGCACTATGTAATATGCCTGTTTGTCGCTATCCAGCCTGTTTCAGTGGCAAGGTGCCATAAGTTATCCCTGTGCTTGAGCAGTTGACGTAGAGCAGGGGTAACCCAGGGCGCACTGAGCTTTTTGGTTCGGGTTCCAGTAAGGGGTGAGAAGAGGTCACAGGCTTTGTTAAAGGTTTGGGAAAAGAAGGCGAGGGCAGTATCTATGTAAGGCGCATGCTGTATGGGTGACCAGTTTATCTGGGCAAGAAGTCATTTGAGACTTTTTAGCCCACCAGGTCTGAGGTGCCGGCGGAGTGTGGATTGGGCTTTAAGTTGGGGTGTGGGGATTGTCCAGCGGAATAGGATAGGGGAGTGATCACTAAGTGAGTCCGGGAGGACCTGGATATCTTGGATTTTTTGGGGGCAGTTTGTGATGATTACATCTAGAAGGGTACTGGTACCTCTCTTAGTGTTTACTCTAGTGGGTTGGGAAATGAGTTGCATCAGATCCATAGCCACGAAGGTGTCCTGGGTGGTGGAGGAGGAGGCACTGAGCCAGTTCACGTTTAGGTCCCCCACAAGGATTTGATCAATCTTGTGTTGGAGGGTAGCAAGATAATAGGTTAAGGATAACATCACCGTATTTTGTTTTTTTGGGGGGAATGTATGCAGTAGTGAGATATAGGGGGCCCCTGGTGGGGTCAGGTGTAAGTTTAAAGGTGAGGGCCTGAGCCCCGTTTACAAGAGCCGGGGCAGGGAGTGCTAGCCCAGTAAGTGAGTCCCTGGTATAGATAGCATAGCCTCCCCCACATTTGCCTACACGATCCTCCAGGTATAGGGTGTATCCTGGTAGTGAGACAAAGTAGTCGGGGGGGTGGATTTCGATAGCCATTTTTCCACCAGTGCTATGACATCTGGTTTATGCAGCATGACCCAGCATTGGAGGGAATCACATTTTTTGAGTATGCTGCATATATTCATGGAGGCTATGTGGAGACCGGTGGTCCCAGTTGGGGGGCTAGTCAGGGTGGGGCCTGGGTTGGGATGTATATTGCCTGTAAGGAGTAATAAGAGGATCATGGCTCTGGCTAGGGGGTGGTGATGAGTGAGCTTTCGGTGGGTATTCGGGGGTGGGGAGGAGGCCATCAGGGAGCAGGAGATGGGCAGGGTCTGCAAGGTCGAGAGGGTGAGGGTGATTAGCTGCCAGAGGGAGCCAGGGTAGGCAGTGAGGAGGTAACCTGGGGATGGGTGCTGTGGGTAAGGGCACATGGTCATTGTAGGGTGGGATCTTATTATGTCCAGGAGAATTGTTGCTAGGGCCAGTGTACCAGGTGGGCTGCCTGGTTGCTGGGTCATAGGTACCAGAGTAAATATGAGGGGGAGGCATTTTAGGAGGAGGTGGACTAACATGGTGCTTGCAGTAGCAGCAGGGCAGAAAGGTAGAAGTATTTTGGTTGCCGTCCAGCAAGCGTAGATACCACTTTGGATTAGTGGTAGTGACATGGACTCTTGTGGACAGGGTACAAGGTTCGAGTCTCTGCTAGGGCAGCTAGGAGAGTGCCTGGGTGAGAGCAGAGATCTACGTTCTAGGGGTCTGATGCAGGCTGGGTTGGGCCAAAAAACAGGGTGAGAAATAGCGACTCCTAGTGGTCACTGGGTGTAGGTTTGGGGGTGCAGTCAGGATGTAGGGCAAGCTGTGGGGCTGGGTGCTGGAAGAGGTGTGGGCAGAAAGGTCAGTGTGGGTTGCAGAGGGAAGGAGTGGCACAGGAGGTTAGAGACGTTCCAGGAAGTCGGGGGAGAAAGACAGGTAGTGGAGCTTGAAGTGGGAGTGTGTGGGTCCCTCTGGTGGCTGGCAGGTATAACCTGCAAATGGAAAAGTGGGGACTTAGTAAGACAAGACACAGGAAGTGATGTCACAAGACAGCGACTATATAGGTAGTGCTGAGCCAGGGTGGGTGGGGCAGTCGACGTGCGAAGCGCATCAATGGGCTAATCCCCCTCACAAGGGTGCTGCTGCTTGAGGTAAGTTTAATTACTTCTGTCGGCACCCGTGAGGTCCGCTCCTGGAGGGAGCTTAGCTTCAGTTCCTTGGGAGGCTGGGCTGGTCATTTGTTTAATGCCCTTATGTATGTAAAAGGGGATTAATTCAAATTACGACCACACTGAAAAATATCAATTTACAGTTACATATTGATAA
Organism: Neoceratodus forsteri; assembly: GCA_016271365.2. Lineage (NCBI taxonomy): Eukaryota > Metazoa > Chordata > Ceratodontiformes > Ceratodontidae > Neoceratodus > Neoceratodus forsteri. The sequence continues at coordinate 572,958,168 of CM057449.1, read as the reverse complement.
AAGAAAAATTATGGTCTTTGATAATAAAGAAAAAAAATCCTAAATCATGGAGTATAAGGAAAATAAATATGAGGAGGTAATGGAGTATAAGTATCTTGGGGTGATCTTTGAAAGAAACCTTGTATGGAATTAACATATGAAAGAAACAAAATATAAAACAACGACTGCCATAAGGTCATTTGCATATAAATTTGCTAGTAACTATTTTAAAGCTCAGAAGTCTACCTTTGAGGCAAAAACTATAAGTCAGACATTATATGGATCTGAAGTTTGGGGATTAAACATTATAAAAAATAATAGCATGGAAATAATTCAAAATTGTTTTATTAGAACAACTCTGGGGTCACCACGAGATTGACCAACAGCATTTTTGAGACTAGAAATAGGTATGCCATCGATTAGATCAAGAATTATGATAAGGATAGTCTATTTTTGGAAAAGAATGATGAAAATTGAAGATGCACAATTACCAAAGATGTGTTGGTTTGAATTTCTGAATAATAGAAAAGCAAAACAACATAAACAATGCTGGTTATGGTGCTAAATCAAAAAATAAAGACGTGGGGACTAGAAAACCTATGGTCAGAAAAGGCAAACGTAAATATTGTTATGTACATTGGCAAACTGACTCGAAGGATTTGTGATATAGAGAGGTAAAAAGATTTGGAAATTGTTCGCTCCATCGGCTCTCATAATTTATACATAAATGTGAAGTTATCAATAGAAGGCGAAAAGTATCTGATGTTTTGTGATAACAAAATGCATACAGATTTATTGTGTAACCTCAGACTTCATATGATGTATGGATTCCATTCATGGCAAAGTAAACAGTATAAAGAATTTGTATGCACCTGTTCTGTAACTACAGGGAAATTATCTATTATGCATCTCCTCCTAGAATGTGATAAACTAATTTCTGAAAGGGAAAAGTGGATACATCCATTATTAAAAGGAAAAATGCATTTTCCAGTTGAATTTAGACAGCTTAAAAAATGTATTGCCTGTCAAAATTTCTGCTTGCCATAAAATAAAAAAGTTAGATAAGATACTTTTAGTGAAAGATTTTGATAAATGAGGGAGAAAGATAATTTAGTATAATGTAAATATTGCAATACAATATAATAGTGAAATAGTATTATAAAAATTGATACTGTAAATTTATGGAATGAAATTATACATGTTTTTAAATTGAAATGAAACTGTTGTTCCAGCTGATGAGTGTTTTAAATTATTGAATGTAACAAATTTGCTGTAATTTTAATACATTGTTTCAATAAAAACTGAACTGAACTGACTAGGGCCCTGGAGGGAATCTCCCACTCACATCAGGAGGCATGTTCATTTCAGGCAGTTTTCACATTAATGTTCCATGGAGCCTTTCAGGTGAGTGAGGTGGTAGCACAAGGGGGAAAGACAGGAGGATAAGGGCGTATTTGAGGGAAGTGACCGGGACCAAGGACCAGTTAGCAATATGGTTGAGGGAGTCTAAAATGGATCAGAAGGGAAAAGGAACATGGATGACATTGAAAAGGCAAGCAGATGAAGGGATATGCCCAGTATGGGTGATGTGGAACTACAGGAAAATATAGCCATGAGGGGAAGAGCTTACGTTTAGACATGGGAATGAGGAATGGGTGACAAGCTACCAATTAAGGACAGAGTTAAAACAGGGTTTGGCATTCTTAGGAGTGGATCAGAGAGGTTTTTCCTCACATTCTTTTAGAACTGGGGCAGCATCTGAGATGGTCGGAAAAGGCGAGATGGTAGAAATGGTGAAGCAAGTAGGTAGGTGGATATGAGGACGCTACAAGACTTACATTCAAAAGATCTCGAACTAACATTGTTTTGTTTTGTTGCCCATTCAAATGCCACCAGACTTCTATATAGTCTAGTTCTTTTATCAATCTGAACACTTCCCGAGCTACTCGTTTTTCCCGCTGGGTATCTGCGAGGTAGTGTCAGTATGGGAGTTAAAAGCAAAGTTAAAATTCACATCACAAGTAATTTGGCCTTCTCCCCATTCTAATAAAGTTTTAAAAAAAAAGAATGATGGAGGGTATAGTCTGATCCCCCGGGGGGGGGAGTAGACAGATGCCAGGGTTACCAAAGTACCATTCAGTCTCCCCTTCATTAATGCATATCTGCCCTCCTTGTCAGAGAGAGTAACAAGTTGCTCAAAAGGGACTCAAGTAGGAATGAAACAGCCAATCCACATCTTCTACTTTTCTTGTGGAAGACTATGGCCACAGAAGTATAACCAAATGTCTTTAACTTCTTATGTTCTTGCTGGGATAGATGGGTTTCTTGGAGGAGTACAAGATCTACTCCATTACACCTAAGGTAGGCAAGGACTCCTTTTAATGGGGTTTGTAAGCCCATGGACATTATAAGAACCTAAAGTGATCCCTAGGTTAGCCATTATTTAACCATATCAGTCACTCTACTGTATGTACCAATTCCCTTGAAATGCTATAATAGCTAGTAATATAACTGAGTTCGGACTTGGAGTCTCCCTGTTCAAATTCAGCACTCTCAACAAAAAGACACATTTGAAAAATTTCAACAAGTGGCAATGAGGCACAACTTGTGTAATTAACTATAAATTTCCAAGGCAGGAAGTCTGTTGGAGCAGACTTCTGAACCCACCCCATGTAGTAGGTAAGTTCCTACTCAATGGAGGGAAGAGGGTGGGAAGAAGAGGGGAGGAAGTGCCATTAGAAAAGGAGGGCCATCTTCTGGAGCATAAAGTATGGTTAGAAGTAGGGCTCCTGTGTGTTAGGTCCATGAATCAGTCACAGGACTAGGAATAAGGGGGGAGGGGGTTATGTCTCTACCAGCCTCCCCCCTCGGGCAGGATATTCAGGTTTAGTGGCAAACGTTGGAACAGGGCCACCAGTAAAAATTCAAGTGGGCATTAGAAAGCACACCTAAGCAAATAGAACCCACAGGTTTAAAGCTATTCTAGGCAGAGTATCACAAAGACGCAGAGGGGTTCGTTGTAGTGGGGGGATTATAGTAACAGAGTAGACCCGGGCTTGGGAAAGAAATGGAACATCGGGAACCCTCAGCAATCCCAGGAATATCCAAGAGGGTGGGAGAGGGATTCCCAATAGTTACCCTCTCTCCAGTAAATGAAACTTGTAGAAAATTAGGGTCCCTGGGGGCAAAAATACAAGAGGCTGAGTAGGTAAAAGAGAGGAAAAAAGTGCTTCATATTTATCTTTGGTCATCGCAGACCATCTGTCTGGCTGGTGTCCTGAAACAAACAATAGAGTTCTTAGCAACACTTATCCTAATGTAAGAAAGACACACCATGCTCAGCCACTTAGAGAGCAATGTGGATGGCACTAAACCTATTTGACAGGAACTATCAGTACAGAGTTGGTACTGCGTTCAGTTAGGAGAAATGTTAACTTTATACACAGTAGCAGACACAGATAGGAACTGATCCATAACATGCAATGTTTCAACAGAAATACATAGCTCTAAAGTATGGTAATCTCTGAGTCCAGTAAGCATTTAAAACACTATCAGTTCTTAAGGAAAGAAAAAGACTTCCTCCATATATAGCAAGGTTCATAAAGAAAGGAAAGAAATGAGGAGTTCACTGCACTTTCTATAGTCTGCAGTCCTTATAGTACATAGATGCCTTGGGGGAAGGGAGTAAACTGGATGGTTCCAAATAGGGGCTAAAACATCATCATGTGAAAAAGTGACAGCGTTACTCAACTTTACTATAGATGAACAACAAAGGTATTTCTATCATTGTCTTCAGCTATTGCTCTTTGCTTGGTCTGCCTTGCTGGAGCTGAGGTGATTACTAAGGAGGGTCTGAATTTGCTGTAGTGCTTCCTGGGGCAACAGCAGGGAGGATCCGATCTTCCTCCTGGAGAGAACCACTTGCCAGTCTGAAGCCTGAGACTTGCATTTTTGGTTCTGAGCTGACATCTGTTTCAGCACCGTGATTTCTTTGTCTTGCATGGCTTTCTGGGCTGCTGCGTAGGAACTGTACAAGACAGGGCTGTCGTTCTAGTGGATCTGATGCTTCTCCAGGTATGGTGTTTGGAACCTGGTACCCCTTTCCTTTAGGAACTTCAGTAGAGGAGCATATTCTATCCTTCATTGTTATACTTCAGGTGGATAGTCTTGATCCATAAAGAGTCTGGCTCCCAGGTATTTAAGTTCTTTTTTAGCCCAGGCACATTTGAGAATATCCTCCTTTATCTTGAAGCTAGAAAACTTCATGACAATCGAGTGGGGCCGAGCGTTAGGTTCGGTTGGCTTGGGTAGGAGGGAGTGGTGTGCATGCTCTATGGAAATCTGGTGGTTTGCTGGCAGATCCAGTACATCCCTCAGCAGATTTTCCAAAAAAGCAGACATCAAGTTGGTTTCTGCCCCTTCTGGCAACCCGTATAACTGCAGATTGTCCCTCTGAGACCAGCCTTCTAGATCCAGACATTTAGCTTGGAGCATGGAAGTTTGTACTAGTAGGGCCTCCACTACCCAACTGAACTGATGGGTGCCATCTTCTATTGCCGAGAGTTGCTCTTCAGCTTGGTACATGCATCTCTCCAATTGTGTGCATTTTTGTGCTAGATTTTTACATTATTTTTTTATTTTCAGCTCTGGATGCCTTTATTTCTTTTAAGAGAGTCTTGAATCTGTTCTGAGACAGATGCTGCACTTCGCTGTCTGTGTCATAATCGGTGCCTCTGACACTCGATGGCGAGGGACTCCTGCTGCGATCGGGAGCACCCACAGTGGAACTAAAGTCCATCTGTTGATTTAGGAGCAATTTTAGGACACTTTTGATTGCCCCAGTTATCAGTCTGACCTCTTTCTGGTATTGTTAGATTAAATTGAAAGAGTTTGTGCTGTTTGAGGAGAAAAATTCTACTTGAAGGATCAGGAGCTCAAGAGCTAGACTGTTGAGCAAGCCATGATGTCACCAGCTGTCCCAACAGGAATAATATGACCTAAAATGTGGCCAGGGAGGAGGGGGGGAGGGAGGGTTGATTAGGGAGGGGAGGAAAAGGAAAGAGAGACTGTGGGAAAAGAGAAAGAAGGGAAAGAGGGTGCTGGGTAAGGGTAAGCTAGCCCAGATGGTAAGGGGCTTAAGGTAACAAAGGAGGCTGACTGGAAGAATTGGAATAAAGGGAAATAGGGTTTAAAAAGGGCTGCTCCAAGGAGTTTCCCCTGCTATCTGCTAGAGATTTTGCCCACCCACCAACCCATACAAAAGGCACTGGTTTTGAGAATTTGGTGGTGTTAGTACTCACAGTGATGCTGAACAGGGTCTCAATGTCAGTGACCAGTAATTGGAAAAGGACCCCGAAGTAGTGGAGGAAAGAAAAACTCTGAGAAATAAGAAGGAACAGAAATATGGAGTTGAGGATGATGGAGAAAGGGAGAGTATGGGAGAGGAGAGAAGGGAGAAAAAGCGGGGGGGGGGGAGAAAGGGGGAAAAGGGAGCAGAATAAAGAAAGATGGGGACAAGGGGGTACTGGGATGAAAGGAAGAAAGAACATGCACTGGTTGTGCACCTATTCATAGTTAGGCACCTTGTGGGTTTTCACTCAGAAGGCCGGGACATAGATCAGGTGTGCATCCGACTACAATGGATGTGTATAACAAAGAAAATGAATGACAGATGGTATCTGTGAATGTAATAAAGAAAGAAATTACTGGAAATGTAAATAAATCAATGACAAAAGATGATAATGATGGGAAAAATGAAATAAAGTATGTACATAATGTGAATAATTTGGAGCAATAAATTAGCTGACTCAGCACCCAATGAAGATGAATCTAGTGTGATCATTTCTGGGAAAGGGATCCCATGACAAATAAACCAATAGAAAAGGAGCATATTGGAGAACAGACATGTACAATAATTGATATATCAATGTATAATAAATAACCCACCACTCTTTCAAGATACATGATAGATACACTAGCATTTCCCCATATGACTAACATATTCACCATGGAGTATTTGCAAATATTCAAAACAGAATTAGAAGGACTATGTAGACAAGTGAATTCTAATAGTGACAGTTTAACTTCTACAAGAGTAGATGACTCAGGGGCAGAACTGTAAGTGTCAGATTATGAATGAAAGAAAGGGAAAAAAAACTGAATTTGTAAAAATAAAAGGAGAGAAGAAGGGGAAGTGAAAAACAGCATAACAACTGATAAATGTAAAGCAAGCACAGCTGGAAATAAAGACAGACTTGAGCCTAGAAAAAAATGAAAAATAACAGTCACAGAAGACAAGCAGCAGAAGTATATATAATGGAAAGAGCATGCAGAGGATCAGAAAGTCAATGTTAGAAATGAGAAAGTAGTAAAAACAGAAACAGACATGAATCACAAGGAGGACACTAAAGAGAAAGTGGACAAAAATGTAGAGTGTGCTAACAGAAGTGAACCCAGTGGAACGAAAGGTGGTGGTAATGGGTAATGAATAGAATATTAAAATAGAAGGAATATTTGAAAAATAATATAATATTCCATTAGTCTTACAGAGCCCATGACCTATTTGCTACAAGTGGAATTAGAAATAAGTTTAGAGTCTTGTGACTTATTTGAAACTTTTAGAATTACTACAGCACATAGCAATGTAAGTCTAATATGCACTGAGGGACATATTGTGTACGACTTATGGGCAAGTCAGTTAAAACTGTGTAGGCTAAACCTTGACGTTAATGTACTAAAACCCTTAAAAGAACTACCATGGCCCCCCAAAATTGTACAATGCCTGAGAAACCCTATAAGTCTGTTTTAGAGAATTAGAATCCTGGTTCACCGATCATCAGTTAATAATAAATTACATGACAAAATCCATGATCTTTGCTCACCGCCAAAACCCCTACAGTAATGCCCTCTTATCTATTTCAAATTCACAGGGCATCCACATTGAACAGGTCCAAAATTTCAAATATCTAGGCATCACACTGGACACATCCCTCACCTACCACATGCACATTAAGCACCTCTCCTCCTCTGTTAACATCCGACTAGGGATACTATACAGACACAAACACTGCCTACCCCCCCCCCCAGGCCCTATGGCTGGCTGTAACCTGCTCAGTCCTTTCTTTGGTTAATTATGGGATAATAATTTATGGCACAGCTGACCATACAGCACTTAACTGCATCAATCTAGCCCTCAACAAAGCCTGCCAGCTGGTCACAAGCTGTGATAGACTAACCCATACGTGTGAGCTCTATAAGCGTGCAGACTGGCTGACCTTTGAAGGGAGACTAAAGTTCCACACTTGCCTCCTAGCCAAAAAGATACTAATGAACCTTGCACCCCTGGGCCTTCATCCCCTCATCCAACCAGCCCCTCATAGGAGTACCCCTAGGTGCCCGGCAAGCACCTTCCTCATAGTCCCTCACTGTAGGACCTCACTAGGGAAAAGATATTTCCGTTATTGTGCTCCCCTCTGGCTTAACAACCTACCATCCTCCATCTCCCTGGCCCCTTGTCTTGGCCAATTTAAAACTGGTATCAGGAGACTTCTTCTTGACATGGACACCTGTGGCTGCTGCCAACATGATGGCACACCTAGGCTTACAAACCTTCTCAACTCAGGGCTTGGTAAAGTCCTTCCGAATCTGTAACCTGTCCCACTCCACCTTGATGACCCAGGGTCCTCTAACAACTCTTGGGATGGTAACAAACTAATGTAAATTACCCTGTACTGTGAAACCATGTGAAATATGTCAAAATGTAATGTCTCTGCTCTGTGAGCTATGTACAATTTGTCTAAAATGTAATGTTTCTGTTTTGTATTGACATGGAGCCTTTGCAAAGGAGTCTTTGACTCAAAGGATTGTAATTCCAAAATGCCAATAAATAAACAAATAAATAAATAAAATAATGAAACTCTTATAGAATGCAAGGTATCCATTAAGGCACCAATATAATCTGTTTTGACATGGTGGAACAACCTAATGAATTCAGTATTGCTTTAACTTGTAAAATAATTTGCATCTTCCAAGACATTCTAAAGTTGAGATGTACTGAAACAGACTTTTTGGAAACAAAAAGTATAAAGGCTGTATGGGGACTGGACAGATTAACATAATGGGCCTGATTCTCAAAACACGGCAGAAACTGTGCCAGTGGTGGCTTTCGCCGATTGTCAGTGCACAGGGACCCTATGCCCAATTTGCTATTGGGTAGGGTCCTGGCGACAATGTCCCATAGCTTGCGGCAACTGTGGCCGTGCTCCAAACAGTCAGTGCATCTGGAGGGCATGACACAAGCTGCAGAGTGGCTGTGTGCCACTCTAGGATGTCACTGGTGGCTAGCGCCCCCCCAGCCCTGACCCACTTTTATTAAACTTAAACACAGTTCCTGGTGATCTAGCGGACCCCCCAAGCCCTGATCCCCATTTATTAAACTTAAATATGTCCCTGGTGGTCTAGCAATCCTCCCAGCAGTGATCTCCTTTTATTAAAATTAAACACATCCCTGGTAGTCTAGTGGACCCCCCCTCAGTCTCAGTCCCCTTTTATTAATATTACTCATATCTCTGGTGGTCTAGCAGCCTCCCTCAGCCCCAATCCTCTTTTATTAAAATTAAACACATCCCTGGTGGTCTAGCAGACCCCAGCCCTGATCCCCTTTTATTAATATTACTTATGTTCCTCGTGGCAAAGTGCCCCCCCCAGCCTTGTTCTCCTTTTCTTAAAATTAAACACTTCCTTGGTGGTCTAGCAGACCACCCCAGCCCTGATCACCTTTTATTAACATTAATCACATTCCTGGTGGCCTAGTGGACTCCCCAGCCCTGATCTGCCTATATGATAATAGATATCATTCTGTGGTGGTCTAGTGGACTCCCCATCCTGGCAGGCACTGCCCACCACCCCATTCCCGGCCATCAATTGGGCTGTCAATGAGCACGTACCATAATACAGTATGCACTCATTGATTGACAGTGCGTTGTCAATCAATGAGTGTCTACTCTTTACAGTATGCACTCATTGACAGTACAGTTAGCAGCTGACCATGGTGGAGAGCAGAGGGCTGTGCCAGTTGCCAGCTTGGGGACAGGATGGGGGGCAGGGTGGTGGGGCATGGCCTTCCAGGGTTGAGGGGAGGGGATCCACTAGACCACCTAGGAATCATATACACTATCAAATGGGCAGATTGGAGCTCGGGGGGGGGGTCTGCTAGACCCCCAGGGACGTGTTTTATTTTAATAAGAGGGGATCGGGGCTGGGGGGAGTCAGCTAGACCACCAGAGATGTGATCAATTTTAATAAATGGGGAATGGGAATGGAGGACACATGTTCCCTACCACCCAGGGAAGGCTCTAAGAGTGGCGCAAGTGCTCTACCTTCCCAGATGGCAAAATTCTAAGTACCCTTAGATCAGCCCAGGCTTAGAATGTCTCCCTCTGGGAGGGTTTCGAGAATCCTGAATTAGGGGATATGGCGGCTTGTATCTGCTGCATGCCCCCTAGCACCATGCTGCAGCTCATTTTGTGCCACGAGGATGGTCCAAGCCCCCTTTACCGCACGCAGCTAGAATATTGAGATTTACTGTTATATTTAGATGGTAAAATGAAACAGAAATGTTTATATTATTTTGAATTTTATATTTATGCATAACTGGAGGCTAGGAGAAGCTGGGCTGGGAGGATATGGGGGAATAGGTGCATGTATGGGAAGCAGGAGAGTGGTAAACTAAAATAGTTGTGGGCCAGCAGCCTTTCTGGGGGTGATGTGTGGTACAGGGGGCTGTACAGTATGTAAGAGTCTGAGCAGCTAAGGGATGAAATAAGGCTGCTCAGATGGGAGCTGGGGGAGGATGGTCTAGGAAGTCAGAGAAGCAGAGCAGCAGAGCGAAAGGTAGAGGGGTGGTGCTCAGGGGAGCAAGGGCATCAGGCAGGGGCTGGGCTCGGGGAGGACCACCCAGTATACAGGAGTATATCTTCCTCAGAGGACCAGGGAACCGAGGGTGAAGGAATGGCAAGTGGTAAGGGGAAGGGGTGAGAATGTAAGGGTAGTATCAGGGGTGGGAATTTCTGAAGGGGTGCCTTTATTGAATACATTTGTACCTCTGTCTGGAAGGAGGGATGGGGCTGCAGGAGGAGGGGTAGGAGGTCAGGTTGAGCCAGGGCTGGTAGTAGAAGTATAGGGGAAGGAAGAAGGAACTAGTCAGAGTAGGCAGAGAAGGGAAGGCAGGCAAAATGGAGTGGAGAATGGGGTGGGGGGAAAATGAAAGAAGAGTGGAGGGAAGAGTGGAAGCAGATATAGATGGTCAGAAGGGGAGTGGCAGAGTGGGAAATGGAAAAGCTGTTAGGGGATAAATAGTGAATGTGGAGATAAGTTCACCAGTGTGTGGGGGGGAGTAGTTGGCAGGAGCAGTTAGTACCGAAGGTAAAAAAGGAATTACAGGGATTACAGGTGCAGGGAATGTAAGGGTGGAAATCACAGGAGACTCCATAATTATGGATATTCACTGGGGAAGGAAAGGGTAACCAAATTCAAGCAGGGGGGTGGTTTGTATGCTAGGGATGACAGCGGCGAAGGTGGGCCCAAAAATAAGGGAAACAGTAAGGGAGGTTGGAGGAAAACCTAGTTTAGCTATACATGTGGGAACCAATGACCAAATTGAGGAGGAGACTGAGGTAGTGCAAAGTAGGCTTAGGGAATTATTGATTTATTATGTATTAAATTCTGTTGACCCGGTAAGTGCACTGGGCTCAGAAGTCCCTTTTGCGGGGGTGACCGGGGGGAGGGGGGATACAGATGGTAAGCAACTGAAACTGAACCAGATTAAGCTGTTGGTGGTATTTTTAGGGAATGGGGGAAATTTGGCCAGGACATCGGGGACAATCCCCTACTTTGTTTTCATCAGTAGGGGGGGTTGCTGGTGGCTGTCTGCAGAATGGTAGACAGTGTTCAGCTTGCAATGGAGGAGGATGTAGTTTTTCCTGAGGATATGGAGCCTTACAGCAAGTTACTCGATGTGACTTCTAATCAGGATTCTATTACACACAGTGAACCTTTGGAGCTTAGCGGTGATTTGCACGGTGGTAACTGTGCAGCGGGCGTTTTCCAGACTGTGCAAAATGTGGAGCCTGTTTCTGCAGCTTTACCTATTTCTGTGACTCAAGTTTCTTTTTCGGAGGAATCCCAAGCTACTAGCGGCGTTTTCCCTGCATCTCCTCCGGCTACTCGACCTACAGCAGCTACTTGTCAATTACTGACTGTACTGTCAGCACCTTCTGTGAGTCAGCAGACCGCTGCTTCTCGCATTGGAATGCAGAAGCACAGAGAGACTGACGCGGCATTCTCTGACATGGACAGGAGCAAGGAAACTGCTATGTCAGACATTACTGAGTGCAACAGGACGGCCGTTGGATCCCGGACTTGTCTTGGGTTTCTTTTTCTCAGGAGTTGGCAACAGCTTCAGGGACATCAAAGCTACGAGGCAGTGCAAAGGATACTTCAGGCAGTGATTCCGGTGCTTGCACAGCTGAAGAACGTACGGGCTTTCCAGGTACTGAGGGCATTCAAGGAACTGAGGGCTTTCCTGGTTCTGAGGGCATTGGGCCTCGGGATGGGCAAGACTCTCCACATGCTCCCCCCTCCCCTCGAAGAGATCATTTCAAGTCCGGATCAAGATTTTCAGTTCTGTTTTACAAAAATAAACTTAAGCAAGCTCCTAGATGCAATGCTGTGTGACTGCGATACTGTGGGAGCCTTTCAGACCATTCTGATAGATTCTATATAGCGAGGAGATTGTTAAAAAATTCTATGTCTTTTCAAGCCTCCGACGTTTACACCCTTATTAAAGTTAGGGGCAAGGACACTTTTGATATCAGTTTCAGAACTTTTGCTGGTCTTGACAAATTCTGGTTGAAATACGAGACTCATAAAAGTACACCTCTTTGGACTCCTTTTTGGGCCATACCCCTTACTAAGCCACTTTTTAAAACTGTAAACATCATGTTTCAAAATGAAGGTGTAAATGTGGGGAATATGCTCTTTCAGTTGGAAGGCAAGTGCACTGTTTTGAGCCCTCCTGAACTCATAATTGATGCTGAAGGCATTTGGACAGGGAGCTGGAGGTTCAAAACTAAGTTACATTCAGTGGGGGATACAGTTCAACACATTTCAAATAGTTTTTTCCTGGGTAAGGATAAGGGGGTCTGTTTTTACCTGGGTCAACCGAAAGCCTGCTATAAGTGCTGTAGCACAAGACATCTTAGTAGTGCTTGAGATAAAATAAAATGTGCATTGTGTGGGGACTTAGACCATGATAGTGGAACATGCCGCAACATTTTTCATTGCAATTTCTGTGATGAATGGGGGAACGCATATCACTGCATAGCAGTTTTCTTGGGCTGGGCAGAATAAACCTGGAGGCCTGGATAAAGAAACGTTGATTTCACAGACCCAAGATAGATTTCGGCCTTGTTCAAATGATGAGGATACACCTCCTGAAACTAAACCCCCTTTTGCAGACCTTTCTGCTGCTTCAGAGCCACATACTCCCTCAGAACCACAGGATGTTGACCTCGCTCCCCAGTCTGAAGGGGCTGCTGCTTTGCATTCTGTGGTACCTGCAGGGGAAGAGCCACCTGTGGAGCCTTCCATACCCCCACTGCTGCTGAATTCCATATACCTCCCCAAGCGAAGTTACCAGATTCCATGCTAAGAAGAGGCTACAGCCCTTGAGGTCCCTATATAGAATGTTTTTCAGGTTTTACAGGACCCAGAGGGGGACTCTGAATCTAATGTTTCTATTAGGTCTGAGGCTACCTCTGAGATGGAATGCGATGATGAGGAAGGTTTGGCCCCTTTCAGTGCAAAAAAGAAAACTGGCTGTAAAAGGAAAAAAGAAAGGCCGTAAAAAACTTCACTTCTGCCTTCTTTGAAACTGGTTTCCATAAACACCTGCAGTATTAAGAATGCAAAAAAAAGATTGGACTTTTTACATTTTTGCACATCTTTCTCTGCAGATATTATTTTATTACAGGAAACTAGGTTTGCTACTTTACAGGATGTTACTCAAGCAAAAAGGCTTTGGGTACTTGGACCTTCATTTTGGTCATTTGGCCCTGATGCTGCCAATGGCGTGGGGATACTTTTTTGCACTACGCAAGTACAAGTACTTCACTTAATAGAGATAGTACCTGGGAGGGCCTTATTACTAGATTGTACTTATTAGGGTTTTTCTTTACGTCTGATTTCCATTTATGCTCCATAAGTTAAGACTGACAGAATTTAACTTTTTCATGATATTGAGCAGTATCTGTTTACTACTAGGCTTATTATTTGGGGAGGGGAATTTAATTGTAGTTTAGATGCAAAATTTCATGACCACATACAAAAAAAAATATATTGTGATTCTCATGCTCTGTTTGAAATCATAACTAAAGCAAATTTATTGGACTCTTATAGAGCTCTGCATCATAACCCAGGGCCTACTTATCGACGGAGTAGTTATGCTACCAGGATTGATTTCATACTGATATCTAAACAGTTACTCCCGTCTTCTTTTTTTCTTTTTCCTTGTGAGTTCTCTGACCATATGGTTTTGTTTTGTAACCTTGGTCTTTTCCGGTTACTGCCACAATTTCCTAATATGACCACAAGGTGGAAACTTAGCCCTCCCCTATTATCACAGGCAGAATTTCAAGCCATAATGGTAGGGGCCTTTCACTGCCAACAGTCACTTGCTGGTATGTGTGACTCATGGCTATCTTGGTGGTTGGACATGAAAATGGAATTTAAATGTTCAGCACTTAATTTTATAAATTGATGTCCCTCCCTAATGCTTCCAACATCCGCATCCAGGAACAGATATCTAATGTAAAAACCCAAATGCGAAAATTCCAGTATAGTAGGACCTGTCATTCTCATGACAAATTATCATACGGATTGAAATCTTCACCTGTTTCAGATCCATATTCAGCCTGTAAACAAGTATTGGAAAGAAAATTAATGGATGGCCTCTTGGATCCTATGGGATCTCTGAAGGTTTCCAATGTTGAGATGCTAGAGGTAGTCCGGGAAGCCTTGTTAAATCAATATGGGACAGCTTTTCATTCTCCCATACAGTGGATGGACCTGTTTTCTTTTACCCCACCTCCTTTGACCATGCAACAGTCTCAAGAGCTGGAATTACTAATTTCTGTTGTGGAAGTCAGGTCTGAAATTTCCCATCTTAAGCCTGGTGTTTCACCTGGGCATGATGGTTTAATTTCTGAGCTTTACAATTTTTTTCAGACGACCTTAGTGTCATCTTAACTCATGTATATAATGAAAGTTTGGATCCTGGCTTCATGCCTCCTGATTTTTCTGCAGCCCTAATTGTTCTTCTTTATGAAAAAGGGTTACGACATGATATTAGTAATTGGAGACCGATCAGTCTATTAAACACTGATTATAAAATTCTTTCTGCTATTTTATGCCATTGACTTCAAAAAGTTGCTTCTTTTTTGATCCACCCTGTTCAAACTTGCTCAGTTCCAGGAAGAAATATCCAACAGAATCTTACTATTCTGCGAAATATTTGTGAATGCAGCAGGTTGGGGCAGCTTTCGGGTTATTTATTATCCCTTGACCAGGCTAAAGTCTTTGATAAAGTGTCTCATGATTTTTTTGTTTCAGGTGTTTCAACACTATGGCTTTTCACCAAAATTCCAGTTTTGGGTTCATTCTTTTTATAGTCTAGCGATTTCTTATCCCATGGTAATTTGTATGATTGGGATAGTTTTAAATTTTGCAGAGGGGTACGACAGGGATGCCCCATTAGTCCCATTTTGTGTACCTTTGTTTTAGATCTCCTCATTAGGGAACTTTTGAGTTATCTGGCAATTCTGGGCTTACTCCTTCCCCACATATCCCTCCTCAGGTCTTGGCAGTTTATGCTGATGACATGTGTCAACTATTATGAGATGTCAGTTCAGGGCTATTGGCCCTTGACATCATTGAAAAATTTGGGGCTATTGCAGGAACAACTGTGAATTTGGAAAAAAGCTTGGGACCTTTTCTTGGGGAAGGGCCTTTTGTTGCTTCTATTGGGAGGGTTTTCATTTCTGCTAATCCAATTAAAATTTTAGGATTTTTTTCAGGAATCAAGATTTAGCTGATATAAATTGGGAATCAAAATTAGAGCTGGGAGAAAAGAAAGTTATGTTATGGAAGTCCTGGTCTTTCTCCAAGCCAAAACGGGTCATGATAATCAAGAAATTTATCCTTCCCATATTTTTATATTTTAGCTCTGTTTTTCCTTTACCTAAGGTTTATGAGACCCGATTGTTTAGTTTTCTTTTTTCAAATGCTCTGGGGGAGTCGTCCGAACCCTGTTCAGAGGGATTTTACTTATCTGCCCATCAGTAATGGGGGGCTTGGCATGATTAATGCCTTGTTTTTTTATTTTTCCTTTTTTATTAAATCGACCTTTAAAGCTCCGGATCAGTATTCATCACATCCTGGGGATATTTGGACTTTTCAATTAATTTGCACATTTTTAAATAATTGGACCACTGTGGTTCCCATTGTTAAAATTAATTGTGGTGCTTCTCTTTTTCTTTCTCAGTTGACTACTAGACTGAGAATGTGGCATATTACACAGACTTTAGTGCATGGTTTTTCTCAAAAAGCTTTGTACTTGGACATTATGAATTGAGTTTTTCTGGTTCTTGTGGATTTCCCAAAATGCTTTCTTACAAAGACTCACCTGGCATTGAAAGTTCTTAAAGATAAATGGATACCACCCCGAATGTGGGACGTAGTTTTGCTTAGTTGCCATGGGAGGTTGGGTGTTAAGGGAAATTTAAATCATAAAATTATGTCTGAACGTCGGTGCATTCAGCCTGAGTGCACTGATTTGGAGGAAACAATGGAACATTTCTTTTTGTCTTGTACATATGCTAAACTTTTTTGGACTGAATTGTTTTCTAAATGGGGATGGGGTCTGGTTTGCTCTATTTCCTATAAATGTTTGATACTTGGAGATTACACCGGTTTCTTTTCTAGGTATCATCCTAGCACATTAAACCTTATTTTTGCATGTATTAAATTTTATATGTGGCAAGCGAGATGTCAGTTTTTGTTACAATGCATCTCAACCTTACCAACAGTACTGCTCAATAATATTGTTTTGGCCATCAGAAAACAGAGGGATTTTGAGATCAGTATTTGGTCCACTCATAAATTTCATGAGTACTGGAAACATGTTTTTTGGCTTTAAATCTGTATTTTTTGTTGTTTAATATTTATGATTTTCTCTAGGATACATTTGGCCTTGTTTCTTTTAGTTTTTTTTTTTCTCTCTTTGTTTTCATATTTATACAGTATAATTAGCTACTGAAGGTTTTTGGATTAGCTTTTTGCCTATTGTATTTTTGGGATTTCCTTTTGTTTTCTTTGTTTTGATGTTATGTTTTTCTCTATAAAATATTCCCCCTACTGCATTGCTGACAGTAGGGGAGCTGCTGGTGTCTGTCTGCAGAATGGCAGACTGTGCTCAGACTTCAGGAGTGAAGGATATTTTGGTGTCAAAGGGACTGGAGGATTCTTGTGATTTGCCTGAGTTGGCTCTCCCTTGGGACCCCGTTTCTGAGAGTGGTGAACCTCTGGAACTTGGCAGTGATTTGCATAGCACTAAACGTGCAGCGGGTGTTGTACACAATGTGACATTTTCAAAGCCTGTCTCTAAAGCCCTACCTGTTGTAGCAAACCAAGTACCATTTCCAAAGGCTGTTCAGTGTTGTAGCAGTGACTCACCCAAGTTTTCCTTGGCTCTTCAGCCTGTCTCGGCTGTTTGTCATTCATCGAGTGCTCTGCAGGCTTCTTGCATGAGTCAGGCATCTGACGCTTCTCACATTGGAATGCAGAAGTAAAAGGTTGCTGATGTGACTTTCCCTACCTTGGACTGGAGTAAAGAAACTGCCTTGGTCGATGCTGGCTGGGTTCAGCATGAAGGTCGTTGGCTTTCTGATTCGACTTGGATTTCTTTTACCCACGAGTCATCGCATGTTCAGGGGGCCCCCACACCGCAAGAGGAACCACCGGGTCAGGAAAACCAGGGTCTCGGTGCTCACTCCGATTCCAGTAATACTGAACTTCCAGGTACTGAGGGTGCTGAGTCAGGGGGTGGGCAGGAACCTCCTCTTACTTCCCCCCTCCTTCCCCTTGTAGAGATAATTTCCAAACTGGACCTTGATTTTTGGAGCTCTTTAAACAAAATAAGCTTGAACAAGCTCCGAGATGCAACACAGTGCATTTACGCTATGGGGGGGCCTTCAGGAGCACCCTGACAGGCTCTATGTTGCTCGCAGGCTTTTAAAAAATTCCATGAACTTTCAGGCATCTGACATTTTTGCTCTTATTAATGTTAGGGGCAAGGACATCTTTGATGTAAGCTTTAGGACCTTTGCTGGACTTGATAAATTTTGGTTAAAATATGAGGCTTTTAAAACTATGCCTCTCTGGACTCCTTTTTGGACCATACCCCTTACAAAGCCACTTTATAAAACTGTTAATGTCATGTTTCGTAATGAAGGGGTCAAGGTGGGGGATATCCTTTTTTGGTTGGAAGGTAAATGTACTGTGCTAGGTCCCCCCGAACCCATTATTGTTGGCAAAGGAATTTGGACGGGGAGTTGGAAGTTTAAAACCAAATTGGACACAGTGGGGGATGAGGTTCAACATATCCGGAATAGTTTTTTTTTCTGGGGAAAGACAGGGGGATCTATTTTTATCCAGGACATCCCAAAGCATGCTATAAGTGCTGTAGCACTAGATATCTTAGCAGTACTTGTGACAAAATTAAATGTGCATTGTGTGGGGAACTGGACCAGGATAGTGGGACATGTTGCAATGTTTTTCATTGCAATCTTTGAGACAAACAGGACACGCCTTTCACCAGTGTCCTTGGGCTGGGAAAAATAAACCTGGGGTCTGGATATGGAAACTTTGATTTCACAGGTCCAAGATAGATTTCAGCCCCGGTCTGCAGAGGAGGATAGATCTCCTGAGGTGGATCCCCCCTTCCTCGGGACCCTCCTGGTACTTCTGGGCCTCAAGGTTCAGATCCTGCCTCCCTCTCTGAAGATGTTCCTCCCACACAGCCTGTTGTGGTTGCTGAGGCAGAGCAGCCTGGGGTGTCTTCGATGCCCCCCTTCCCCTGCTCCTGAGTTTCAGAAACCTCACCCCAAAAGGGGTACTAGGTCTCATGCTAAGAAGCTTTCACAACCTATTGATGTTTCTTTACAGAATGCTTTTCAGGTATTGCAAGAACAGGAGGGAGACTCTGAATCTTACATCTCTGTCAGGTCAGGGGCTGCTTCCAAAATGGAATGTGAAGATGGCTGGGGAACTGATTTATTGGGGGTTAAGAAGAAAACTGGTCAAAAACAGAAAAAAGATAGGCCTTAAACTTCAGTTCTGGCTTCCTTGAATCTAGTTTCTATTAACACACATAGCATTAAGAATTCAAAAAAACGGTTGGGTTTTTTACATTTTTATAAATCCTTAGCTGCTGATATCATCTTGCTGCAAGAAACTAGGTTACCTCTTTGCAGGATATAGTCCAAACTAAAAGGCTCTGGGTACTTGGTCCTTCTTTTTGGTCTTTTGGAGCTGATGCCGCTGATGGTATTGGGATTCTTTTCTGTACCACACAGGTCCTGGTGCTTCGGCTGGTGGATCTTGTTCCTGGTCGGGCTTTACTTTTGGACTGTGATTATAAGGGTTTTTCCCTGCTTATAGTCTCTGTCTATGCCCCACAAATTAAAATTGCCAGAATTTAACTTTTTCACGACATTGAAAAATATCTGTTTACTCCTAGGCTTTTTATTTGGGGTGGGGATTTCAATTGTAGTTTGGATTTCAGATTTAGAGATCAAGTGCAGCAACAAATCTATTGTGATTCCCATGCTTTGCATGAGAACATCACTAAAACTTCACTGCTTGACTCTTATAGGGTCCTGCATCATGATTCTGGGTCCACTTATAGACAAAGTAGTTACGCTACTAGAATTGATTTTATTTTTGCCTTCAAACATTTACTCCCACTTTATTTTTCTTTGTCCCATTGTGAATTTTCTAATCACATGGTTTGGGCTTGTAGTTTTAATCTTTCTCATTTACCTCCCCGATTCCCTGCAGTGCCCTCTAGATTGAAGCCAAGTCCTAATCTTCTGTCTCAAGTTAATTTCCAAACTGCCCTAATAGGGGTACTTCGTCACCAACAGTCGCTTGAAGGAATGTATGACACTTGGTTGTTATGATCAAGGCCACTGATTTACGGTGATTAAAACAATTAAATTCCGTTTTCAAGACTTAAGATTCCGGAATTTCACCGGTGATTGTTAGTCTAATTTCCGGATTTTACCGGGATTCTGCTATCATTCTTTTAGTATGTGCATAAATAATCAGAATTAAAGGAGGCTTAATATACAGAGCATTAAATAAAGCAAATTGAAAATAGTACAGGAAGGAATTAAAAGAAAAACACCCTTTTTTACAGATTTACTGATCTGATAGAAAACGAAAGATTCCATGAAATCTTCATTTTTACCGTTTTTCAGGCAGCTCTACTTCCGGAATTTTACCAGATTTTCCGGTAAAAACTGAAAAACAGTGGCCTTGGTTATGATGGATGGATACTAAACTTGAATTTAGATGCCCTTCCATTAATTTTTCCAAAAAGACCCTGACGGCAGATTATATTGCGTACCTAGGTTATAGGGATCAGTTTTATAACTTGATGTCTCTTCCTAATGCTTCCGATGTCTGCATTCAGGAACAGATCTCTCTTATAAAATCAAGGATGAGGCAGTTTCAATACAGTAGGGCTTGCCATTTACATGATGAAACGACTTATGGGTTGAAAACGACACCTATTTCAGATCCATATTCAGCCTGCAAACAAGTGTTGGATAAGAAATTGAAGGATGGCCTCTTGGATTCAATGGGCACTCTGAAGGTTTCAGATGTTGAAATGTTGGAAGTTGTCCGGGATGCTTTGATGGACCAATATGGGCAGGCTTTTTTTCCTAGCATTCAGTGGACTGATTTTTTTTACTTTCTCTCCCCTGGTTCTGTCTCCACAACAGTCACGGGAGTTGGAGCTACCTATTTTTGTTGTGGAGGTCAGGTCTGAAATTACTCGCTTAAAGACAGGTATTTCACCTGGGCCTGATGGTCTGATTAATGATCTTTATAAATTTTTACTGGATGATCTTAGTGTTATCTTAGCACATATCTCTAATGAGATTCTGAACACTGGCTCTATCCCTCTGGATTTCTCTGCTGCATTGATTGTTTTTTTATATAAGAAGGGGTTGAGACAGCATTGTGCTAACTGGAGACCTATCAGTTTACTGAATACTGATTATAAAATTCTTTCGCCATTTTATGTTATCGACTTCAAAAAATTGCTCCTTTTTTGATACACCCTGTACAATCCTGTTCTATTCCAGGCAGGAATGTCCAACAAAATTTCACTCTCTTGTGGAATATTTGTGAATGTAGTTGGTTGGGGTAGCTTTTGGGATATTTATTGTCACTTGACCAGGCCAAAGCCTTTGATAAAGTATCCCATGATTTTTTATTTCAGGTTTTACAACACTATGGCTTTTCCTTGAAGTTCAGGTCCTGGAGTCATTCTTTATATAATCAAGCTATGATATACCCTGTGGTTAATGGTATGATTGGGAATGGTTTAGGATTCCATAGGGGTGTGAGACAGGGATTCCCCATTATCCCCCTGTTGTATACTTTTATTCTGGATCCCTTAATTAGGGAACTTTTGTATTGCCCTGCTATTTTGGGGCTCACTCCCTCTGTTCAGGTTCTACCCCAGGTATTAACTGTTTATGCAGATGATATGTGCCTGCTTTTAAGAGATGTCAATTGAGGACTAGTGGCCCTTGACATCATCGAGCATTTTGGGGCCATTGCAGGTACTGCTGTAAATCCGGAGAAAAGCTTGTTTTTTTTTTAGGAGAGGGGCCTTTTGCTTCTTCTACTGGGGGGATTGCTATTGTGCCTGAGATTATTAAAATTTTGGGGTGTTTTTGGGGAATGGGGATTTAGTTGACCTTAATTGGAAATCACAGATTGACGTGGGGGAACGGAAGGTTCAATTGTGGAACTCCTGGTCATTTTCTAAACAAAAGAAGGTTTTGATAGTAAAAATATGTATTCTTCCTCTCTTTCTGTATTTTTGTTCAATTTTTCCCTTGCACAAAATTTATGAGACCTGTTTGTATAGTATTTGTTTTCAAATGCTCTGGGAGAGCCATTTAAACCATGTTAGGAAGGACTTTACTTATTTGCAAATCAAGAAGGGGGGGTTTAGCATGATCAACCACTCGTTTTTTTATTTTTCCTTTTTTGTTAAATCCACTTTTAAGGCCCCAGATCAGTATTCATTGCATCCCTGGGATATTTGGACTTTTTATTTAATTAAGGAATTTTTGATGAAATGGGTTGATGAGGTCTCTACTGTTAAAAAGAATTCTGGCACCCCTCTATTTCTCAGATAGCTGCTAAGCTTAGGACATGGAATACTACTCAGGCTTTAGTTCACAGGCTTTCTTGGAAGACTTTGTATCTTGATATTATGAACCAGAATTTTTTGGTCTATGTTGAGTTTCCCAAATGTTTTCCTACAAAAAACCACTTGCCTTTAAAAGTTCTTAATGATAGATGGATACTGTCCAGGATGTGAGATGTGGTTTGGTTTTGTTGTCACGTGAGGTTGGGGGTTAAGGGTAACTTAAAACACAAGGCACTAACTGAACGACTATGTATTCGACCTGAATGTGTTGATCTAGAGGAAACAATGGATCATTTTTTTCTCTCCTGTAGTTATGCTAAACTCTTTTGGACAGATTTTTTTTTCTAAATGGGGTTGGGGTCCTGTTAGAGCTGTTTCTTATGAAAGTTTAGTGCTTGGGGATTATTCTGGATTCTTTTCTTGGTATCATCCCAGTACTTTAAATTTTATATGTGGCAGGTGAGATGTCAGTATTCCTTGCAGCAGACCAATATTTTGACATCAGTACTGCTAACTTATATTGAAATGGCAATCAGGAAACAGACAGATTTCAAATGAAGTTTTTGGTCTCCACACAAATTTCATGAATACTGGAAGCATGTTTTTTGGCTCTAATTCAATCAATCAATCAATCAATATCTTTATTTATCCAGGTGGGCACCATTGAGCAAGCTCATTTACAAGGTGGACCTGCGGTCCTACAGTAATAATACAGAAAGACAAGTTACAATAGTACAAACAGTAAAAATAGCTGCTATTATAGTAAAAATGCACATTTACAGGTAATATACATTGAACATAGCTCTACAAGGAGTCATGAATAATGAACTTGTGCTAGATCCAAGCCCAAAAACTGTGCATTTTGTAGTTGGAAATATTAGGGAGAGGGTAGGCATACCAGATAGAAGATATCAAGCGCATAATGTAGGGAGAGGTGGGGAATAGGGGCGCAAGCAAAGAGGACCCAATTGTTAGAGCAGAGTGAGGAATTGGGAGGGCGGAGAACTGTGCAAAAGTTGACAAAGTGATTTTTGCCCCAAAACGCAGCGACATATGGAGGAAAAAAGCTGCCATTGTACTAAGTGCAAGAGGAGGAGTATATTAGTAGGGGCATAACTGGGAGGGTCCTGGAGGTTGGGGCAGAGGGAGGTGCTGGATGGATGAGGGACCAAATATTTTTTGGGGCAAAAGACGATAATTATCCCCAAGTGCAGTAGCATGTGCTTGAATCAGGCTGCAGCTGTTCAGAACATCAAAGAATAAGATATGGGAGTTCGGCAATAAATCCTGTGGATCTGTTGGTGGGCATGCTAGAGGCAGAGGTACACATTTCAGCTGGAGGGACGCTGTTTGCGGGCTGCCGTTTGAGGGAGGAAGGTTAGTTAGTGTCTAGTAAAGCAGTTGCAAATTTCCATAATGCCATCATGGTACAGCCTTTTGAACAAAAGGGTACTTACTGGGGTTTTCAGCTTAAGTATTTTTTGGGTTTTATTCCATATTGATGGGAGTAAGAATCCAAAGGTGGCTCTTCCGACTTGTGTGAGTACCCTGGGTATATTTAGCATGAGTTGTGAGCAGCTTCTAAGGGAATAATTCCTGGGCACAATCAGAGACAGACAGTCGACAATGTATTGAGGGAGTTTGCCACTGAGGGCTCTAAGTGTCCAGAGTGCTGCATTAAAGTTGTGCCTATAATGAAGTGAGGTCCAGCCCGTGGCTGCATATAGTGCGCAATGATGAGTACAGAAGAGGTGGTCAGTGATAAAGCGTATAGCTCTGTGGTAGAGCGTATCCAATTTTCCAAGATAGGAAGCCATACAACTATTGTATATGAACTCTGCATAATCAATTAAGGACAGGAACGTGGCTTGGACTAGTCATTTCTTTGTGTCTGCTGTAAGAAGTTTTCTTATACTGTAAAAAAGACCAAGTCTTTGCCTTAATTTTTTCAGCAAGTCTTCCAGGTGGTCAGTAAAGGAGAGTTTACAGTCGATCCAGACCCCAAGATATCTGAATTTCAGAACGTACTCTAAGCATTCTCCCAGCATCGTGGTTGCTGGGGGGAGGGAGTCAGTAGCGCTTGTGTAGTTTGAGGGGGAAAATAACATGGCTTTAGTTTTCTTAGCGTTAAATAGCAGTTTTTTATTGATTAGTTGGAGTTGCAGGAGGTTGAAATCTTTCTTTTTGTAGGTCAGTACAAGCTTCTTTTGGTGTGGGACAACTCAGGTACAGCACTGTGTCATCCATGAATAAGTGAATACTTGCATCCTTGATTCCTTCATCAATGTTGTTGATATACACTGCGAAGAGGAGGGGACCTAATATGGATCCCTGAGGGACACCTCTTTGTAAGAGTTTTAGGGCAGATAGTTCGCCATCCACTTTCACCTGCTGGTAGCTGTCTGTCAGATATTCAGAGAACCAGTTTAGAGAAGTAGCATCCAGTCCTAGTGTTTTTAGTGAATCAAGGAGCAGGTCGTGGTTGACTGTGTCGAATGCTTTGCTGAGGTCAAGAAACACAGCACATACTGACTTTTTATGTTACAACTCCAGTTGCCAGTTGTTGGTTACTTTAGCTAATGCCGAGACTGTACTGTGGTTGGCTCTGAATCTGGATTGAAGGGGGTTTAATAATTTTTCTCTGTCGATGAAGGATCTTAGTTGGCCAGGGGTCTCCAGATTTAAATAGCGGGATAAAGTATGCGATCTTCCATATTTGAGGGCGCGAACCTTGTGTTAGCGACAGGTTGAATAAATGAGTAGTAGGCACTGCCAATACATGGCATGCTATCTTTAGGAAGTATAGTTCAAGTGCATCTGAGCCGGCACTTTTCTTAGTATCCAGGTGGAGAATCAAGTCTTCCACTTCCTTGAGGGAAACCGATGAGAATGAGAATGAGAAATGTTGACTAACGGAGCTAACATTTGGTGGGGTCATGCCAAGTTGGGTGCGCAGGCTACATGCAGGCGAGTTATAGAAGGCTAAGCCTGCTGTGGCGAAGTGCGTGTTGAATGCCTGCAGTATCTCTTTTTTGTCATTGATTACTGTATTGTCAGTGGCAATTTTTGTAGGGAGCATATTTTATGACTTGCTCCCACCAGTTCTTTGATTGTGACCCAGAATTTGGAGGGACAATTGGCTGCAGTATCTATTTCTGCTTGGTGATAGCAGGCTTTAGCTGCCCTAATCAGTTTGGTGCAGCGATTTCTCGCTGTTCTAAAGAGGCGCCAATCTTCCTGTTTTTGGGATTTGCAGGCAGTTTTCCAGAGTTTATCCCTGGACAGTAGTACAGCCTTGAGATATTGAGTGAACCAATGGCATTTCCTAGCCTTTATGCATATTTTTGAGAGAGGCGCATGTAGATTCATGGCATAGGTAATGATTTCATGTAGTATAGAATATGCAGTTTCCACAGTTTTAGCAAGGTAAAAACTCTGCCACAAGGAAAAGTTTTTTAGGTCAAGTAGGTATGCCTTTGAGTCGAATGACCTGGTTGACCTTTTGGTGGAGAATTTGGCCATAGTTGGCACTTTGTTGGCTGCCCAAACTCCAGCTATTAGGCAATGGTCACTAATATCTGCGTCAAAGGTTCCAACGTGGGAGAAGGAATGAGGTTTATTCACAAGCAGGACATCCAGAAGGGTACTTTTGGCTGTATGCTTTTTGTTGATATGGGTGGGCCTTTCATTGAGTAGGGTGAAACCAAGGGAGTCGCAGAAATATTTAATTGGGTGACCGGCTTCCGACAGCCAATCATAGTTTATATCCCAGAGGATAATTGTTTCCAAGGGGCTAGTGTCCAAGATAGTTGTAAGATAGGACTAGAGCTGAGATCCGGCAGATTCTGGTCTATAGCATCCTATGACTCAGAGTGCTAACGATGGGGATAGGTCGATTTTTATGTCCAGGCACTCAAATCCCACTACCAGTGAGTTAGAATTAAGTGTTGATGCCACAAATCTATCTTTGATGTAGATGGTGACCCCACCTCCTCTGAATTGCCTATCGCATCTAAAGATCTGGTAGTTAGGTATATTAATCACGCTATTTGGCGTAGAGGGCTATAGCCAGGATTCTGAGATAACAAGCACATCTGGCATTGTATGAGCGGTCCAAGCCTGGATAAGGGTGAATTTTTTCAGCAGGCTGCACACGTTAATGTGCATAAAACTAATACCTTTAAGAGACAGTGACTCAAAAGGGGAGGTAAGTTTATTTATGGGCCCTGGATTAAGCTCGACATTGCCAGAGCAGAATAAGAGGAGGAGACGCAATTTTTTCAGGGATTCAAGTGAAAGACAATGAGCTTGAGGCTTTTTCCAGCTTGGCATGGAGGAGGAACCGGTGTTTTTTAATTTATGCAAGCCTAAGGACACTGAGGCTAATACTCTAGCTGTGTAACACCAGTGGGAATAATTCAAATTAATTAGAGATAAGGAAGGAGGTGTAGACAAACCTGCAATAGTTGCTCTTTGAGGAAGGTAGTCCACCTGGATCAGCTGGCAAGGAGCCTTGGCATAACATGTGATGTGTAGAGTCAGATTGGGTGAGCAGTCTTCAGGATAAGGATGTGGTGTACCCCTAGTCTCAGATTTTTCAGATAATAAGCCAGTAAGGGGTATGATACACAGTGCAGTCAGGTAGAGGAATTGCCACAAGGCTGCCATAATTGCAGTTGTTGGGTAAATGAAGAAATTTTGATAACAAAGGTGGCTCACTGGCTGCTCATTACAGGAATCCCCTAGCAGAACCCTGGCAGTAACAAATTGTTTTAGTAAGAAAGAGAAGGCAGGAGAGTCATCAGGGATGAGAGTGGGTGGTGCTAAGTTGGGTCTATAATAGCACACAGGAGTGGGGATGGGCGGGTGGGTGAAGATTTGCGCTTGCCGTACCTTTCAAGTGGTGGAGTCCAATGAAGAGGTCTCGGGCGGCGGCTTCAGAACCGCCAACCAGCCGGTGTCCGCGGTCCACATGGAGGGCATCTGAGCTGGGATCCCTAGTTGGTTCTTAGCTAGACAAAGTAGAGAGGAGATTGAATTAATAGTGGGGCAACACAAAGGCTAGCAGTCTGAGTGAAAACAGCTCAATTAGCAACTGAAAAGTCAGCGATTTCCTTGGCGCCTTGCAGTCTGGAGAGAGCTACAACGTCACGAAGGGGCTGTAACACTTGGTTGCTGGGAACATTTTTAGACAATAAACACAGTTTTTTGGCAAATCAGTCACAGTTTAGTAATTTGTAGTACATTTTTCAGGTAAAACAGTGCCCTAGCAAGACAGGATATGCTAGTCAGCAAGACAGGATATGCTAGTCAGCAATAAGCAAACCTGAAGTACTAAAATGGTATGCCTCAGCAAGACAGAATGAGATAAAGCTGCTTGAAGGCTTAGTTGCAAAAATGGGATGGGCAGAATTGCAGTTGTTGACAGTAAATAACCAACAAATTGAAACATCAGATAGGAGTGGGCGGAGACTGTGTGCATTTAAAGGAGGCCTGGGAGGGGGAAGGGGGTTGGACGAAAAATCAAGAGGAAGTTTGCAGAGCTAGCACTGAATCAGTGCACATACAGTTGGAGAAAAACTGCAGCGGAGGGAGTGGTAAGTTACTTTACACAGGCTGAGCAGAACAGGCTAAATTAAAATATATAAATTAGAAGCCGAGTACAGGGATGCAGGCTTACATTAAGCCACCCGTCTCAGGTGCTCCTGTCTCAGGTGAGTGAGACCAGCCAATCAGGGAGCTCTACATAGGCATGGAGCCAATAGCGCTACCCTGAGAAGGCGCTGAAATTGAAAACAGCAAATTGCAAGTGATGATCCGGTTCAGCATTCACACAGCCCAGAGAAATTGTGGCAATTTTTCAAGCATCGTACCTTATCTATCTCTTTGGGGGGTAGGTGGATCAGGCTCCTTGCACTGTAGAGGTGCTATGGCTGGATCGTGACCACTGCCTGTGGGGGCAAGTGGCACCTTTAAGGAAGGAGACAGCAGATTAAATAGGAGCAGATGGGGGTGTCTAAACAGAGACACACAAAGAGAGCTCAGCACCAACTTGAAAGACCCGATTTATGGGATTGCTTGTACCAAATTTGTGGGAATTTTTGGGGATATCTGATCTGTTTCAATTTTCGTTTTTGCACTGTATGTTTCTGGTTATTACTTGGTTTATGTCTGAATTTTTGATTATTATTACAATTGTTTTCTTTTTTTTGCTTGCTCTCATGTTTTGACTCAATGTTTACTTTACTGATGTTATGTTTTCTTCAATAAACAATTCCCCTACTCTTTTACGATAAGTGCCATGGGATCTTTAGCATCCACCTGAACTACCACCAGTCCAGGCAGATGGGACCTCGGTTTAATGTCTTATCTGAAAGACCGCACCTCAGAAGTGCAGCACCACCTTCATGCTGCACTACAGTGTCAGTATTGGGATATTAACCCAAGTACCAGATGTGGGAACTGAACCCACAGCCCTCTGATCTCCCAGCCTCAAAGGCGAGTGTGCTACCTACAGTACTGAGCCACTGACACTGAATTAGGAATTAGGGAATATCTACAGGGAGGAAGCAAGTTTGCTGGCCTTCTCAGAGGGGATACCAGTACCAAGGGCCAGCACAGCTAGGAAAAGAAGAACAGAGAATTTTAATGACTGGCTGAGGAAATGGTGCAGGGAAGAGATGTTCATCTGTATTGGAGTCTGGGAGGAGACCTGGTCAAACAAAGCACTCTTTTCACCAGACAGGCTACACCTCAGTAGGGAGGACTTGAGGGTATTCAGGGACAAACTGGGGCAATACATAACCACTACACTTAATTTAAACTAATAAGGGGGTTGCAGTGGACATGCAGGCCCAAAGACTCCAAGACGAGGAGGTCAATGAAACTCCCATCCCATAGTGATGGAAGAGGTCTAGAGGGATGAGGTGGAAGGGTTGAGAAAACAATTAGCAAAGAGAGGAGGGGATGAGGAACACATAACAAGGGTAGGTGTATGGGGGGTTGCACAGAGGGGAGAAATGTGAACAAAAGAAAAGAGAGAAGGGATGGAAGATCAGATTCTAGGTGGAGGGTGGTGTCTCTGAACAAGCAGAGTCTTGGAAACAAGACGGATGATCTGCAGGCACTATTAGCAGACAGGAGGGTGGACATAGCAGCAGTAACCGGGACTTGCACAACACCACACCATGGCTGGGACCTTGCAGTCCCTGGACATAAACAATACAGGAGGGACAGGGTAGTTGGGAAAGGGGGAGGCATGACAGTTTACATCAGTGAGGTAATAACTTGCATGAGGGAGGAGTCAGAGGAAGAGAAGGTGGAGGCATTATGGGTTCCGTTATGGTCCAATAGAGGGAGAAAGGTGAGGTTGGGGTGGTTTACAGACCACCCAACCAGGATGAGGAGCAGGACAGGGAACTGAGCTCACAAACATTGGAAGCTGTGGGGAAAGGAGAGGTGGTAATTATAGGGGACCTGCCTGTGGTGGAGTGGAGCATAAAATCCATGACATGTGCTAGGAGTCAGGTGATCCTGGAAGAACTGCAAAGTGGGTTCCTGACTCACGGCATCACAGAACCAACAAGACCAGAGGCTATTATTGATCTGTTTCTCACAAATGGGGAGCATGTACAGGAAATAATGGTCAGGAAGCCCCTGGGTGGGCGTGACCATTGCACAGTGTGGCTCCAGTTGGATGTGGGCAGAGAAAGCCTCCTGATTAAAACCAAAATCTTGAATTTTAGAAAAGCAGATTTCAGGAACATGGGCGAAGTGCCAAGGAGCCACCTGGCGGGCATCGGAGCAGATATGGGGGTTGACCAAGGGTGGTTCATCATTTAGGAAGGAATACGGTTACCACAGAGGAGTGTGTTAGACTCAGGGGGAAGAACACAAGGGCCACAGCACCCAGCTGGTTCGGTTCTGATGTCACCCAGGCAGTAAGAGAAAAGAGGTTAGTCTATAGAAAATTCATGAAGACCAAGAGAGAGGTGGATACGGAAAATGACATAAAGTTGGCAAGTGAGGCAAGTAAGGAAGTCTGGCGAGCTAAGGCACTGAAGGAGTTGCAGATAGTTGAAGGAATTCAGAAGGGGAAAAGGCCTTACTTTACTATATAAGTGAGAATAGAGATAGAAGGATGGGATTGTTAGGCTTAAGACAGGGGAGGAGTGGGTGGAGGATAACAGGAAAAGCAGAGATCCTAAATGAATACTTCTGTTCCATCTTCACCAGGGAAAAGTATGGACCAGTGCCCTCAGGAGGGAGAAGATGAGCAGGGGGTGGAACACAGAGGTAGTGATAGTGCAGGATAGAGTGAGAGAGGGGCTGCTATCATTGAAGGCGGACAAATGACCAGGCCTGGACAAAGTACATCCAAGAGTACTAAGGAAACTGGCTGAGGAGCTGGCAGTGCTACTGGCAGGCCTATTTAATAGTTCACTGGAGTCAGGCAGGACTGGAGAACAGCACATGTGGCGCCCCTCCAAAAAAGTGGTTCCAAGGATGACCCAGGGAATTACAGACCAGTCAGTCTGACCTCAATTGTGTGCAAGCTGATGGAGACCATACTTGAGGAAAGGTTGGAAGAATATCTAGAGGAGCATGGTCTCCAGGAAGCAAGGCAGTATGGGTTCATGGGGGGGAGGGAATCATGTCAAACTAATCTTATTGACTTCTTTGAGTGGGTTACTAAGACAGTAGACAGGGGCCAAGTGGTAGTCATCGTCTATCTGTATTTCAGCAATGCCTTTGACTCAGTGCCCCACAAAATGTTGATCACAAAGTTGGTGGATCTAGGGTTGGGGATAAGATAGCAAGATGGGTGGAAAACTGGTTGAGGGATAGAATGCAGAGGGTGGTTGTGAAGGGCAAGTCATCTGGCACCAGAGAGATCACCAGTGGGGTCCCACAAGGCTCAGTGCTGGGGCCAGTGTTGTTCAATGTCTTCATCAGTGACACTGGGTTTGGCATTAATGGCAAAATGTGCCTATACACAGATGACACCTAGCTCTGCAGGACAGTGGACACAGCTGAAGGGGTACAGGATCTACAGGATGATCTGGAAAAGCTATGGAGGTGGTCCAGGATCTGACAGCGTGGCTTCAGTGCCAAGAAATGCAAAGTAATGCACACTGGAGCCAAGAATCGAAGGATAGAGTATTACCTGAGTGTAACAGAGGTACTGTATCTGCATCAGAGGAGGAGAAGGACCTGGAAGTGATGATTACTAGTAACCTGAAACACTGCACGCAGCGCAAGAAAGCAGCAGCAAGAGCAAACAGGATGCTTGGATGCATAGGTAGGGGGATCAATAGTAGGAGAAGACAAGGTTATACTGTCCTTGTACAGGTCACTGGTGAGGCCAAATCTAGAGTATGGAGTCCAGTACTGGTGCCCACACCTCAAAAAGGACATTAACCTGCTGGAGAAGGTCCAGAGGAGGGCTACAAAGATGATAGCTGGTCAGCAGGGTAAAGCATATGAGGAGAGGTTGACGGCACTGAACACATACTCCCTGGAAGACAGGAGAGAAAGGAAACATGATTCGGACCTTTAAGTACTTGAAATGGATAAATAAGGTGCATAAGGAGGGTCTCTTCAAGCTGAGTGGAAACCATAACAAGAAGGACATGGTCTTAAGCTGGAGGGAGGGAGGTTTAGAAGGGAGGTCAGGAAGTACTTCTTCATGGAGAGGGTGGTGAACACTTGGAATGCACTGCCGGAAGAGGTGGTCTCGTTGAAGACAGTGGGCAGTTTCACAAGAGGCCGAGACAGGCATGGGGAAGTTAAGGATCATGGGAGGATGGGAAGTGTGAGGAGGGGGGCAGGGACAGTAGCATAAGCTGTGGTCCCTGCAACATCAGCAGACTAGAGAGACCAAATGGCCTTCTTCTGATGGCTTCTTCATATGTTCATAAGAGAATCGCTCCCCATGCATCCTTTGGCGTAAGTGGCACTTTGAGCCATTCCTTGTGGTGCAAGCCCCTTGTGATATTCTGGGAGCTTTGAGAATCAGGCCGAATGTTTTCAAATAAAATACTGGCAAAGGAAATGCCATCTCACACTGATGTACTAGATGCAATGGCAGTTAATACTGTGGATGCCCTAGTCTACTGGCCAGTGGAAACCCTGAAGTTATATTTAAAAAGTGCCAAAAATATAATATCAACTACATGTTGAAAGATATAACTTTACACAATAGCTTTGACCAGCTTCAAAATGAAGAAAATGCTTGACTATCTCACAGCCCACTTGTAATAGAAGCAAAGGAGCCTCAAAGTGCAGTTAAACTACTATCGTGGAATATAGTGGCTATGTTGAATAAAATAACAGATAAGGAATGGCAACTTTTTTTTAAGTGTTTTATCCCCCAAGTCCTTTGGAGTTCCACACACTATCAGACCCCAAGCTTCAGTCCTGCACCCAACCACCATCACGTTGCCATCGTAGCAGCCTCCAGATCCCAAGCTTTGCCATCACACCCAGATGGGCTGGCGTGTCCCTGCTGGGCCCTGCCCCCGCAGCCATCAGGGAGGAGTGCAATGAGACATCAAGGATGATGGTCTGTGGGGGGGTGGGAACAGCACATGGGTAGGTGATGGCAACAGGGACTCCAAAGGGGGACAACATCCGGTGCCCCAGATTGGGCCATTTTTTTCAATTTTTCACCCCCCCCATGGAGTAGTGGACATGTAATGATGCCAAGACCTTATGTTGGTGCCTGCCCAGTCTTCAGGAATCTTGGCTTACTGAACAGGACAGTTTTTTTCACGTATAGATTCATGGTGTATCACTCTTCAGCAAGAAAATAGAAAAACAATAGTAGGTCCATAGTTGGATTGCTCATAGGAATCAGGATTTGCCCTGAGATTAAGTGTAAAACTATATAATGCATGAACCATTATCTCATCATCCTTTCACTGAGTTTTAATAGTCAAGAATGCATTCTGTATAACGTATGTAATCACCCACATAGGTCAGCCTGTCTTAGGCAACAGTTTTTCATGGAATCAGAAGAAATATAACATAATCGTAACAATTTTGAACATGCAGAGTTTATATTATTTAAATACATCAGGCAGGATTCACAAAAAAGGGCAAAGTGCAGCACAAAGGTTTGTACCGATCTTTACCATTGCACAGGGGACAAAAATTGGTATTCACAATTGGATAGTGCACCGTGCTATCTAACTGTGAGTAGGTGCAGGCAGGGGAAATGCTAACCCAGGAAAAGCACTGGGAACCTCAGTAGTGCTGCCCCCCACAGTCAGCCAGTAGAATGGGCTGCCAGGAATAGTGCCACATGCTGATACCCCATTCATGAATGAAGCCATGCAAATGAGCCTATTGGGTATGCAAGTTGCTAGCGGTAATTAGCATGCCCATTATGAGCCCCTTTTTGATGGCCTCCTGGTGGTTTAGCACGTCCCCCCCAGCTCAGGCCCCACACAGGTGCAGTCCCTGGTGGTGTAGTGCCCCCCCAGTACTCTGATCGCCTTCCCTGTGCAGAGATATAATGTTAATTCATAGAGTAGAGGCCCTCCTCAGTCCCCAGTTGCCGACTCTGTATTAATAAAAGTGATCTTTTCCATAGCGTAGTGGCCCGTCCCCTTCCCCGGTCCCCAATCACTGACCCTGTATTAATAAAAGTGATCTTTTCTATAGTATAGTGGCCTTTCTGCTTCCTGGTCCCAGATCACTGGATCTGTATTAATAAAAGGGAACATTGCCATAGCCTAGTGGCCCTCCCCCCACCCAGGTGCCCGATTGCCTACCCTGTATTAATAAAACTGAACTTTTCCATAGTGTAGTGGCCCTCCACCTTCCCCGGTCTCTGATCACCATCCCCATGGTAAGAAACAGAGAGCCCCATTAGTCCAGTGTTCCCTCCCCCACCTCATTGCCTGATTGCCATCCCCATGATGACAACAGAGATCCCTGTCAGTCCAGTGCTCCCTCCTCCCACCCCATTGTCTGACTGCCATCCCCATGGTGACAACAGAGATCCCTGTTAGTCCAGTGCTCCCTCCCCCTGCTCTGTTGTCTGATCACTGTACCCATGGTGACAACAGACATCCCTGTTAGTCCAGTGCTCCATCCCGTCCCCATTGTCTGATCACCATCCCCATGGTGACAACAGAGATTCCCATTAGTCTGGTGCTCCCTCCACCTCCCCGTTGTCTGACTACCATCCCTATGTTAAAAAAAAACAAGGATAGCCAGTGGTGCAGTGCACCTACCCCCCTCACTGTTCACTGTCACTGGGCTGTACTGTATTCAGCATGCGCTCATTGAGAACTCAGTTGGTGGTAAGATGTGGTGGTGAGAATTGGGCTGTGCTGGTCAATGGCTGGGGATCAGGTTGAGCGGGGGAGCAGGGTGGTGGTTCACATCTTTACCAGGTGGAGGGACCACTAGATTACTGAAGATTCTGATTTTCACAAGGAGGTTAACCCTTGGACAATAAGGAGGGGTTTGGGATCACTAGACTATAAGGGATCCTTTTATATTACCTCAGGAACAGTGTTTGAACAACAGGGAAGGGGGTGGGTGCACTGCATTATTGGGAATCCTTGTCTTTTTACCATGGGGATGGCAGTCAGACAATGGGGTGGGGGAAGGGAATACTGGACTAACGGGGATCTCTGTTGTCACCTTTGGGATGACGATCAGACAACGGGGTGGTAGAGGGAGCACTGGACTAATGGGCATCTATACTGTCACCATGGTGACAGGAATCAGACAATGAGGTGGGGGGAAGGAGCACTGGACTAATGGGGATCTCTGTTTCTTACCATGGGGACAGCGACTGGAGACCAGGGAGGGGGGTGGCCACTACACTATGGAAAACTTCACATTTATTAATACAGGGTTGGCAATCAGGGACCGGGGAGTGGGGAGGGCCACTACTGTACTGAAAAAATCTCTTTTATATATACAGGGTCTGTGATCATAAATCAGGGAGGGTCACTACACCATGGAAAAGTTCACTTTTATTAATACAGAATCGGTGATCGGGGATTGGGGGGGATACTACTCTATGGAAAAGATCACTTTTATTAATACAGGGTCAGTGATCAGAGACTAGGTAGGGCCACCACACTATGGAAAAGATCACTTTTATTAACACAGAGTCAGTGATTGGAGACCGGGGAGGGCTACTACTCTATGGAAAAGATAACTTTTATTAATACAGGGTCAGTGATCAGAGATAGGGGAGGTACACTACACTATGAAACAGTTCACTTTTATTAATAATACAAGGTCAATGACTGGGAACCAGGTAGGGCAACTACTCTATGGAAAAGATCACTTTTATCAATACAGAGTCAGTAATCATGGACTGGGGAAGGCCACTACTCTGGAAAAGATCACTTTTATTAATACAGAGTCAGTGATTGTGGACCGTAGAGGGGGAAAGAACCACTACACTATGGAAAAGATAACTTTCATTAATACAGAGTTGGTGACTGGTGACCGGGGAAGGCCACTACACTATGAAAATGAATATGTGGATGTACACATAGGGTCAGTGATCCAGGACTGGGAGGGGGGAGGCTGCAGTACCTCCACTAACCATTAGGGTTTCACAGATTACCACCAGGTTTTGATTAGAGGTAATTTCTCCATGCAATGACCTTCACAAAAGGTCCTTGCATGAGGCAAATATTTTGTGAATTGCACTGTGGGGATATGCAGATCCTCTCCTCCTCATTTGCATTGCGGCCCCCATGCCCTACTATGCCCAGGGGCAAACTGGGCTTTATGAATACCAACTCCAGGCAAACTGGGT
The DNA here is from genome assembly GCA_016271365.2 of Neoceratodus forsteri. Taxonomy (NCBI): domain Eukaryota; kingdom Metazoa; phylum Chordata; order Ceratodontiformes; family Ceratodontidae; genus Neoceratodus; species Neoceratodus forsteri. Next base: position 572,922,823 of record CM057449.1, on the reverse strand, counting down.
TTGCGACCGGCAAAGTTTTGTGAATCTGGCCCATGAACTGGTTACAGAAGTAGCTTACAGGATGAAGTTGAAACTTCAAATAATCTTTGTTGTAAAGAAAGAACTTCACAGGATATGACCCTGAACACAATGGGAAAAAAATCTCTTGGTATTTTGTAATAACTTAATTCTGTACATTTTAAATAGTTAATGTAAAGCTATGTACCAAACTGGCTAAACTCATTTCATGGGAGCATGTGCTTCAGAATTAGTTTATGCTATTAGTACGTTATTTGAAATTCATAGATATATAGAATTTATAGTAATGGAAAGCTCAGAAAGAGACCATTTGCCAGTCCAAATTTTAAGAAATATGGTGCTTAACACCCTCTAATGCACCAGAGAATTTAGAAGTGAGAAATAAACATAGGATAATATGGAATGAATCCACAAATAATGTCAGAAATCTTGATGTCTGAAAACTATACAGGTATTAAGAAACATGTCTAAGAAACAAATCACAAACCAATTATTGCACATTATGGCAAATTAATAGATCTCTGTATATCTTGCTGTTATAATGCAAATGAAAAACAATATCCCAATAATGGCTGGTATGATGGTAATTGTAAAACTGTGAAAAAAACTGCTCTCAGTCAAAGTTAGAGGCTAAATGCAACCTAAGTAGGTCTGACTTGAAACAGCTTAACTTGGCATGAAGAGAATATAAATGTTTCCTGTTGTATAAAATAAAACTCATTAAAAAAACTCATACCAAGAGGAGAACTGGAATAAGATATTCGAGGCTGTATATAAAACAGATAACATAACCTTTTGGATCTTAGTAGCCCATTTGACTGCCAGCTGGCAGAATTACAGTGATAATCATATCTGCCTTGAGATATGGCAAGCATACTTCCAGTCATTTTTTGTAAACGTAACATGATTAAAGGGAATCATCTCCTAGAAAAACAAGCTTTACACAATACAAGAACAATAAATAATGATGGCATTGGATTTAACGAAATGGAATAAGGTGCCGGGTCCTGCTGGAATACATATGGTTTTATATAGAGCTAACACTACTTTTTGGGTACCATTTTTGACAATAATTATGACTATTTACATAAAATATAATAAAGTCCCTGAAACTTGGAAAGGAGCCATTGTTTTCTTCATTTTTTAAATGGTCAATTGGGCAGCTCCAGAATGAATAGGCCAAAACGCCTATCAGATGCAGTCTCCAAGATCTTGTCTAGAACATTATTTTGTAAGTTACTAAACTATCTGGAATGCTATATCTTAATATTAGAACTACAAGCTGTCTTTAGGAAAGGGGATCCAAACTTAACTAGCATTTCATATTAGATCATATCCTAGAGAAGTATGTAAAAATTAGATCACAGAAAGTATTTCTGACATTCATTGACTTTAAAAAACATTTGACTCCTTGAACAGAAATATACTTGGTAGAAAGTTAATGACTTAAGGGTCAACAAGGCACTAATTAATCTTATACTGTATATAACTTGCATTTGGCTAACTAGATACAAATTAGACATGATAAAAAAGGGAGTCTTGCTGAAAAAGTTAACATAAATGTTGGTGTTAAGCAAGGGTGTGTTTTGGTGCCAACATTATTCCATGTGTATATTAATGATTTGTTGCTTATCGTGGGTAATCAGTTGTTATCCTTGAATAGGAAATAGCCTTGGTGCAATACTTGCTTATGCAAACAACCTAATTTTAATCTCATTAATGGAATATGGATTGCAGTCACAGTTAAAGACATTAACTCTAAATAGTAAAGACACTGGGCACAATTTAAAAAGACAAAACTTTGGCGCAAGATGCCAGCAGCAAAGGGCTTCAACGCAAGTGGTACCTTGTGCCAAGGTTTGTGGCAATCCTGATTTTCAAATGCAGGCTGTGTCAAAATCCAAATGATGTGTGCCAAAACCACCCTGCATCACCTTTGCAGCATAAGTGCCCTTGTGCCCGGTCACATGGGGCTTGCGCCACAGTGGGACTGCACCATCCACTTATTCACCATTCCAGAGGCCCCACCATGGTCACAAATGGTGCATCACTTTACACCAACTAGGAAGTGGTCTAAGGGCCCTGCACTACTGTCTGGTAGGGCAGTTATTGGAGGAATCTGGCATTGGTGACCAGGGGCTGCCAAAGCCCTGGTGGTGCCATGGAGGGGTGAAGGGGGCATGGCAGAAGTAGAATGGACATGTGGAGGCAGCTGGCAGAGTCACCCTGTGACTTAGCACACAATTGATTGGGCCAGGTCAGAGGGCATGGCCGAACCATCATGACCCAGACTCCAGGTGACAGCATCCCTGGCACCTGCCCCACATGACCCATAGTCCCTTAAAGGTGGCAGATGGCAGTGGGTGAAGGTTGCAGGATGCATTTGGATGCTGGGGACATACCAGAGGCACCACAACATTCTGCTTGTACCTAGCCCACTGTGTGGTGGCCAGTGGATGCCCAACTACAATACCAGGGACTGTGGGTCCTGTGGATCAGGTACCAGAGCTGCTGTCACCTGAGGTCTGGGTCATGATGGTCTGGTCATGCCCCCCAACCAGCCTGATTTACTGTGTGCAACATCACAGGGCATCCCTGCTGGCTGCCTTCACATGTCCCTTCCACTGCCTCTGTGCCCTCTCACCCACATGGTACCACCAGGGCTCCATTAGCCCCTGGTCTCCACCTTCTGGTAATAGCTACCCCCAACCACCATGGGTCATCTAGGGTTTTGCCATGTGGGGGTGGGGTTGAAGGATCATTTTATCAAACACTGCAGGTGCAACACATGTTTGGAGCAATCCTGCAGCTGTGGCAACTCTTGGGTCTTTGGCGTAAGAACACCCATTTTTACAAACTATGACACAGGGTCCCTGATGTACCCAGAGTTTGTTGCAGCTGTAGATCACCAAAATTGTGGCAATCTAAGGGCTCTTTGAAAATTGAGCCCATTGACTTGATCATAAATACTAATAAAAGCAAAACTATGATAGTACAAAAAAATAAAGAAAAATCATACAATTTTAGGATAGATAATGTAAAGCTTAAAGTTGTAAATGAATAAACTTAACATTGAATAGTACTTTCTACTGGAAACAGCAAATGCTGCATACACATAAAAAGGTAATGCAGTCAGATAATGGTATATTAAGATTCATTCATAGATTTGGTGGCACAACAGTGGAAGCAACCTTAAAATCATAAAAGCAAAGACAGTGGCACAATTATTGTATGCCACTAAAATATGGGGATGAGAGGTAGGTGAAAAATTAGAACAACCACTTGATGCATATTACAGAAAGTTGTTAAACTTACCTAAATCAATACTTGGATATGCACTTAGGCTTGAACTAGATCAGCCTTCAGTCAGTTTTCTGGCAAAATGGAGGAGAGTACTGAACTGCTGGTTATATCTAGAAAACACCACAGGTCTAGTAAAAGCATGTCTGGATAAAAAATACATATTTTACTAATCAAAAAATGTGATTTTTCTTGTCGTGCATTTATAAGACAAACATTAGTTAGTCTTGGGAAAGGATATTCGTGGTATTGAGTAGTTCAAAAAACTATTATTGTCCCAATGTAATCACCATTGTTAAAAACTAATTTTATTTTGACAGACAAGTTTTAATGACTAGATTGAAGACAAATTAATTTTATCCCGTATTAAGCAAATTGACAAAGAATATATCACTGGAGAGGTATCTAAAAATGTTCACAAACCCTCTTATCAGAATTGCTCTTACAAACCTTTGTTGTTATGTTCCCAAGTAATATTCTGGAAAAAGGTGTAATAAGAATCCAAATATATGCTCAGGCTGCTGTGACTGTGGCCATGAACTATTAGAAGATATTGTTCATGTGGTACTCCTGGGCTCGATTTTCAATGGGGGATGCAGGGCTTGCAACAAGCCTTGCATCAGCCCTGTTGTTTGGTGCAGCTATGTTAAAGTCCGTTGATGCACTGCATCTATGTTAGTACATCAGGCACAGTTGCACCACTTTCCACATTTTATAGCACCTTGCGCCAAATATTTGGTGCATGCCTCATTAAAAGGGTTCCCCCAAATGGCACACATTAGATGAGGGAATAACTGGTCTTACTTGTGGCATTGGGTGTTTGTGACTGAAAATCCCGATTGTCAGCCAAGAGAATGCCACAAGCCCTGTGCACCAAATGATTGGTTCACCAGAGCATTGCAGCATTCTCAGGGCTTTAAAAATCGAGCCACACCTAGAGTACTGTGTCCAGTTCTGGATACCACATCTTTGGAAGGATATTGACAGGGTGGAGGTGGTCCAGAGAAGGGTAACTAAGGAGGTACAGGGCTTACACCACAAAACATATGAGGAGAGAGTAAAGGACCTTAATATGTACTCAGAGGAGAGGAGGGAGAGAGGGGACATAATAGAAACATTCAAGTACCTTAAGGGCATTAACAAAGTCCAGGGGGGAGACATCTTCCAATACAGGAGGAGTACAAGAACAAGGGGGCATGATGTGAAATTGTAAGGTGGCATGCTAAGAGGGAATGTGAGAAGGTTTTTCTTCACAGAGATGGTGGTGGACACATAGGAAGTGATGGGAGTGAGCACTGTCGAGGGATTAAAGCATGCCTGGGACGGGCATAAGGGGACCTTGGAGGTAGGGTAGAGGGAGGAGAAGCCACTGACCAGATAGGGTCAGAGGCCGAAGCCAAGTATAGGGTTTACGGGCAGACTAGATGGGTCTAGCAGTCCTTATCTGCTGACAAGGTCTATGTTTCTCTGTTTCACATGTGTCCATTTTATAAAATCAAAGATGGAAGGGGATTGGCAAACTATTAGAGAAACAAAAATGTGATAGAGAATCAATGGCTGTGTTCTTCACAACAGAGAATAAAGGTATCCTTACAAGAGTATGCTGCCCATTGAAATGTGTTTTAAAAATGAAAAGGAGAAAGTAATCATGCATTAGATGTTATACTATAAAACAGTTATTGTCTCTGCTACATGCTCTTCTATATGTATTAATGTTTATCATATTGCACAATTTTGCTGTTATCTGCATTGTATATTACAGTTTCTAAATATATATATATATGTATTTATTTATGAGAAATTGTTTATAAAATTGTAATGTCTTATGACAAACAAGATTTTTGCCTACATATTTTTTAACTGGTAAGCTACATGTGTAAAACTCTGAGAAGTAATGAAAGAGGCAAGAGCAGCTTGAAATATACCAGTATGTTAACCGTGGAATTTTTTAAATAATGTGAACTGCTAATTTGTATTCTGTGACCCCTCCTTGTGGAATTATGTGGCACAGCATACATGTATAGGGGAATTGTTAACAGTTCTTAAAACAGTATGTAAACCTCTGGATCTGAATCTCCTGCAGACTGCTGATTTTGCTTCCATTGTTCTGTTGTTCCATTAATGACTAATGTGTTAGTAACTGCAGCCACATGCTTTGTGCTCTCTTCCATCAGCACCCAACAGCTCTTACAGCAAGCATTAGTGCTTCCACAACCCTAACAGAGGTTTGCATGTCTCACATTCACGCTAGACCTGGTTTTTGTTGCTTTTGATGTAATACTAAAACTGTATGTCCTGCCCCCCTCAGAAACATTAGCAATGCTGAGGATGGCTGGTAGAACCCTCCATGTGGGCACATTGCAATTGACACTAAGCTTCTAGTGAGAGCATTAGCTTCACCCCATTACTCAACAGAAGTGTGCCATATTCTGCACATAAATATGTTATCACTTTACCCACTCTCATGAAAAAAAAAAAATGCCACAAGCTACTTATGCCACAGAAATTAAGTGGCAGAATTTACAATTCGATCCCGGAGGTCATGAGGGCTTGGATTGCAGCCCTCCCCCACAGCCAACAGAAGGAAAAGCTCCCCAGCCGTCCCCCCCGATGATCCCGGAGGTCATGAGGGCTTGGATTGCAGCCCTCCCCCACAGCCAATGGAAGGAAAAGCTCCCCAGCCGTCCCCCCCGATGATCCCGGAGGTCATGAGGGCTTGGATTGCAGCCCTCCCCCACAGCCAACAGAAGGAAAAGCTCCCCAGCCATCCCCCCCGATGATCCCAGAGGTCGTGAGGGCTTGGATTGCAGCCCTCCCCCACAGCCAACAGAAGGAAAAGCTCCCCAGGTACAGCAGCTACACAACAAAGGAGTCACCCTGGGGGGGGCGCTAATGAGCAGCTAACTGAGAGGCCGCGTTTCCCGCTAGCTCCACCGAATTAGCCAGTAAATAAGTATTAAAATACGGAATTCCCTACCTCGGAGCAAGCAAAATGGTGGCATCGGGTGGTGGAGGGAGCAATGGATGAATATTTGACCCCTATGCCCTCTAAAAGTCAGCGGGCGACTGGAAAAACCGGCAAAAAGGGGATGGCGGGCCCTGGAGGGGAGAATGCAGGCCTGGTCTCGATCTCGGCGGCTGAGGTGGCGGCCCTGAGGAAGGAGTTGACGGGTCAGGTAATCGCAGCCCTGGAGCTGCGTCTGGTAAAGTTAGAGGATAAGCTGGATGGCAGATTGCAGAAGGTTTTGGAGCAGCAGGCGCAACAGAGCACTCAGTTGACTGAAGCCAAAGAAAGGATCTTTAGACTGGAGGACGAGGTGCTAATGGTGCCAGGGCAAGTTCAAGCTCTGCAGAGGGAGCTGGAGGAGTTGAAGGAGGCTTATGATTACCAATAAAACTATCACCGGCGGTTAAACTTACATCTCGGGGGGGTCCCTGAGGGATTAGAGGGGAATGATGCCCTTGATTTCTGCAGCAGAGTGTTACCTGAGTTACTGGGCCTTAATATGAAAAATGGCAAGGTTAAGCTGGAGCGTGCACATTGGGCGGTAATGCCATGGCCATCGGAGGATCAGCCTCCTCGCCAGATAATTATGCGTTTTCATAACTTCCAGGACCGGGAAGTGATACTGAAGGCATACAGATCCCAGGGCCCCCTGAGCTTTGAAGGCCACAGATTGTTCCTCTCGCAGGACTATTCGGCTCGTTTGCTGAAAAGGTGGAAGGCTTTTAATGGGCTGATGGCTGAGTTGAGGAGCCTCAAGGTGGAAAATTTCCTGGTTTACCCCGCTACACTCAGAATCAAGCATGAAGGAGTGACCTACTCCTTCTGGGAGCTCGAGAAAGCGGAGGAGTTTGTAAAGGGCCTAAAGAGAAGAGTGAGCTGAACGGCTGTGGGGGAGCTGCGAAGAGTTAGAAGGATGGCTGCAAGGAGTTTCTGTTTCTTTGTTCCTGTGAATTACCGTTTCTATCTATATAGATCATAAACTGAACAATGTTGGGAGTATTCCTGTTGGCGCCGTTGCGCCCCATTTATGCGAGGAGGGTATCTTATGGAGAAGGTGGATGTTGGCCTAGTCGAGGCTTAAGAATGTTGGACTAGGGGGGTCTGAACAGTTTGGAGACTGGGCCCTGATGCGTGTTCCCTTCTGCTTTCATGGGGGGCTTTTTTCCTCTGGACTGGTGGACTATGGGAGTGCAGCTGAAGGCCTGAGGGCCATGGATATGAAGGGAGTCTTAATGCTTGTAAGCTAGGAGCAGTGAAGGGCCTAGCGCATGCTTTTTTGATGGTGCAGCCTAGCCCCCCGTGCCCCCTTTGATACTGTTTGATCTATGATAACTACATCTGCTGTCATTAATTAGGGTTTGGGGGGGTATGTTAAAAGAGGGGGGCGGGACGGGGGAGATTGAACCGCACATCTGGACTGGGGCGATGAAGAGAGTTACGAGGACGGGGTCCAGGGGGAGTATGTTAGAGGGCCGGGGAGGTACGGCAGCCTAGGGCAGGAAGGTTTATTAGGCCAGCTTAAACTGGTGGGGCTCATGGTTATTGTTAGGATCCACACCAGGTCATGCTGCTAGGAGCATCTTCAGGGCGTTTTGGAGGAGGAAGGCGGTGGAGCCGGGGGGGGGGGAGGAGTAGAGGATGGGTGTACCATAGGAAGGGGGAAGAGTGAATTCAAGTGCGTACTGCAGATTGGTTCCCCCTGGGCCTGGCGGGCATAGGCGCTGGGCACTGCGATATATTTCTGCTTGCGGATTCAGGGTGGGGGGTAGGAGGACAGGGTTGGGGCATAGCGATAGAAGACTGCGTTATTGGTCCTTCTGATCTGGATTGGAGTGGGGTGCCCCCCCCCGGGTCTAATGCATTGGCCTGGGATGGAGAAGTGGGGGAGAAGTGCCCAGGTACTACTCCCTTGGGGGGGGGGTTGGTAATTGGGGAAGGGGTAGTAGGATGGGACCTGATTGGTGCTGAGTTGGGGATGAAGGCGGCGTTGAGGAGCTGTAGATTCCGACCAGGGGAAGGGAACCAGTAGGTGGGGGTAGAGTGTTTGGCAAATAAATGGTTAACTGAGATGGGAGTGGGCTATGATAGGTGGGGGATTCTTATGATTAAGTCTGTAGAAGAAAGAGCCAGAAGGCTGGAGGAGATGCAAAGAGGAAAGGCTAGGGCGGACAGGTTATGAGGGGAGAGACGGCTGGATGAGACGTGGATGTAGATCGGGGGAGAGGGCGCGCCGGGGTGGACTCTCGAGGCAAGAGCTGAAATTGTAGGATGCTGCTCGGACTCAGGATGGATCTTGTTGGGGACTCTGGGGGTGGGACAGTTCCGGAAGGGGGAATCTGGCTGCTGGTGGGGATGGCGGGACACGCATCTCGGTTATGGAGGAGAATTGTTGAACATTTGTTTTTTCTTGTCTTCAAATTTACACTTGTGCTATGTTAGCAATTAGTGTAGTAGGGAGAGGGTGGAAGAGGAGAATTTGCAAAGAGAGCGGGAAGGGGGAGGAGGTGAGTGACGGGGCGGAGTGGGGTCTGGGGGGACTAGTTGTAAATGTTAGGATAGATAGATTTCTTATTGTTTTTGTTAGCAGTGTAGTTACCTGGTTGTATCTCAATAGTGGTAGTTGAGCGTGCAGAAATCAAAGAAAGTGTATGAGTGTTCCTGTAAGTTTTACGACAACTCGGATGTGTGCAACACAATATCAAGCGGAAATGTCCCTTAAAATGGAAAGCCTTATGGGATGGGATGGGTGACCCGGTAAACCTAAACGTCATATCTTGGAATGTAAAAGGTATAGCGAGCCCAGTGAAGAGGACCGCACTTCTAACTATGCTTAGACGAAAGGGGGCACAAGTGGCATTGCTGCAAGGGACGCACCTGACAGATCTGGAGCATGCCAAATTGGTGCGGAACTGGGTTGGGAAGTGTTTAGCAGTCTCTTATTCCTCTCATAAAAGGGGGGTAGCAATACTCCTGCATAAGAACTTGCTCTTTGAGGTGAAAAGAGTAGTGAGAGACCCTAAGGAGGGCAGATATATTTTTGTTACTGGGGTATGGCGAGGAGAGACACTTACATTTGGCTGTGTCTACGCACCGGCAATGTATAACCCGCTTTTTTATTCCTCTTTGCTGGGCCTGCTTGTCAGAGAGCAATTTCCGGGGTTATTATGGGAGGGGATTTTAATTGGACAATGGATGTGAAGTTGGATCACTCGGCAGGTAAGGGGCGGGTGACGGAGGCCATGGGCCAGTGGCAAACTGGAATTGCAGATTTGGACATGGTAGATAGCTGGAGGGCGGTTAACCCCACCAGGCGGGAGTATACATTTTATTCTAACCCCCATAAGACTTGGTCCCGGTTAGATTATTTTTTTCTGCCTAGAAGTTGGGTGGGAAGGATAAAGGAGATAAGCCACAGCCCCATTTTCATTTCGGACCATGCTATGGTAGTGCTGAGAATCACAGGGGGAGGGGTTGAGAGTAGGTCCTCAGCCTGGAGATTTCCTATGTATTTAGCTAAGGATTGAGTATTCAGGGAATACTTGGCAGAACAATGGAAGCTCTATGAAGAGATGAACGAGGTTTCCAGTGCCACTTTCTGTGAGGCGGGTAAGGCCTATATGAGGGGGGCTATAATAGCCTATGTGGCTAAGATTAAAAAACAGAGAAGGGGTAAAAGGAAAGAACTAGAAAGGCAAGTGAAAGAGTTGGAGAAGTGGGTAGGAGGAGAAGAAAGGGGAGAAGCTCCCAAGCTGTTGGCAATGGCGAGGGAAGCCCTTAATACTCTTTTGAGGGAAGAAGCAGGGAAGGTATGGTTCTTCTGCCAAAGGAGGGTCTTTGAGTGGGGGAACAAGCCCAGGCCCATGTTAGTGAGGCTGATGAAGGGGGGCAGATGCCCAACTCGGATCCTGCGGATTAAGGGGGAGGAGGGGCAAGTCATTACAAGTTCAAAGGCCATAGCAGAGCGTTTCAGGAGCTTTTATGAAAAGCTATATATGGCAGAGCACATAAGGCAGGAGGAGTGTATCCGGGAGTTTTTGAGCGGGGTACCTTTGCAGAGGATCACAGATGAGCAGAGGGAGGTGCTGAGTCAGCCCATCTCAAGAATGAAAATTCTAAGTGCCATACAGAAGTTACAGGAGGGACGGCCAGTGGCCAGATGGATTTCCGTCAAGTACTACAGGATCCTGGGGGAATGGCGGGACGTGCTGAGGAAGGTATTTGAGAGAGGGGATGGGGCAGATCCAGTACTACCTGACTTCTGCTATGAGGCCAATATTTGTTTAATACATAAGTGGGGTCAGGATGAACTCGAATGTTCAGCTTACCGACCGATCTCCCTTCTCAATGTGGATATGAAAATCTTAGCCAAAGTCCTTGCCATGCGGTTGGAGAATATCCTGCCGGAGGTGGTCCACCCAGACCAGACCGGGTTTATCAAGGGGCGGCAGTCCTACCATAATGTTCATAGGCTGTTAAACATTGTATGGCGGGCTAGCCAGGCTGGAGACAAGATGGGGGTGATCTCTTTGGACACTGAAAAAGCATTCGATAGGGTAGAATGGGAGTACCTTTTTGAGGTGATAACCCGGTTTGGTCTGGGGGACCCGTTTATAGGGTGGGTCAGGGCCATGCACCTAAAGCCGAGTGCGCAGGTGATGGTGAATGGGCGCCTGTCTGGGAAATTTGGGCTGTGTAGGGGGACGAGGCAGGGTTGTCCTCTGTCCCCTCTGCTATTTGCCTTGGCAATCGAACCTCTAGTATCAGCGATACGCCAACATGAGGGCGTGGTGGGAGTGGGTGATGGGGAGGGAAGAGAGCATATGGTGGTGCTTTATGCTGATGATATGCTATTATTTTTAGGGGATATGCGTGACTCTATGAGACACCTGATGGATATTATTGAAAAGTTCGCAGGTTTCTCCGGGTATAAGATTAATGTTAGGAAATCTGAAGCCATGGGGTTTCCAGACGTCGGCTCAGAGGTACGGCAGAGAGGATTCAGAGTTGTCAAGTCGGATTTTAAATATCTGGGGTACATATTGGACGGAGGTGGGAAGAGCTGTATAAGTTGAACTACCACCCCTTGGTCAAATTGGTGTTGGTGGACCTGAAGAGATGGATGCAACTACCAGTATCTTGGATTGGGAGGATAAATCTTATAAAAATGAATATTATCCCCCGCATCTTATACCCCATGCAAATGCTGCAGATGAGGCTAACACAGAGGGACGTGAAACGGTTAGAGAAAGGGTTCACAGACTTCATCTGGCAGGGGAAAAAGCACAGAATAAGCTTAGCAAGGCTTAAGGTGGATAGAAATAGGGGAGGGCTCAACTTCCCGGACCTGGGTACATACTACAGGGCGATGCAACTCAGGTGCATGACAGATTGGATTCATAGGCCTGAAGTGGCTAGCTGGGTAGGGCTGGAACAAGAGAGGACCCCTGGGAGGTTCACAGCATACCTTCATAGTAAGGGGCTACGAGCATACAGAGACTTGGGAAGTGGCAACCCGTTATTCTGGGAGACGTTGGAGGCTTGGGACCATTTATGGCGATGGAAGGGATTGGCCCAGAGGGAGACTGTCTTGCTCCCAATTGTGAGGAACCCCTTTTTTGTCCCTGGGATGGAAGATAAGGGGTTTCTAGAATGGGAGAAAGGAGGGGTGGTATGCATAGGGACACTGCTGGAGAAAGGGGAGCTGAGTGAGTTTAATAAGGTCAGGCAAGAGATAAGGTTAGGGGCCTCCCATCTATTTCGGTATCTGCAGGTGAAAGCATATGTAGGACGGTTGGGCACGGGGGGGAAGGGATAGGTTGCATCCAAATAGAATAGAGCAGATGGTATGTCAGACTAGGAAAGATCCAAAAGGATTTGTTGGGAAAATGGCCAGACAAGATAAGCAGAGCCTACCAGACCTAACGGGCCCCACAAAGGTCCTTTGGGAAAGGGACGTAGGGCTGCAGATATCGGAAGGGAACTGGGAGTTAGTGCTAGGTATGCCAGAGGGAATTATGATATGCAATAAATTTAAGGAGGCCTTTTATAAGTTCTTGCATAGAATGTATTGGCCTCCAGTGGCAGTGCATCGGGTGCATCCCGCTGTTTCACCGAACTGTAGAAGGTGTAGTAGAGGGTTAGGCACCTTTTTTCATTGCTTCTGGACATGCTCGGCTCTGGTTAAGTTTTGTGGGAGTGTGGTCCAGGAGGTAAACAAGGGGATGGAGGGCCGACTGGCCCGTGACCCTTTAGTCTGTCTATTTGGGGTGGAAATAATAGAAGGGGATGAGGAGTGGCAATTATTACCTAGATGGGCAAGGGTGTCATTTGTGCTGGCTAGGCACTGCATTCAGGACACCTGGGTTACTGGAAACGGGCCCACGCTGGCTGACTGGTGAAGGCTGGTTATATGCTCATTGGCTTTGGAGAGGCTCACATGGATAGTCAGAGATAGGGAGGAGGTGTTCTTGAGGGACTGGGCCCCCTTTTTGGTGACCTTGAGTATGTCTGAAAACTTAATGCTCTGCACGGGGTTGAATATCTAGGAAACCAGAGTGCTGGATAGGTCTAGGGGAACACCCTTCCTGTGTCTGAGTGTGTGGAAAAATCAACAGTCAACCTATGGTTTAGTGGGTATTTATGGCCCTGACCTTCCTGCACAATATGAATAGTGGATTGGCTGATTGCTCTCTGTGTTTTATACTATAATGTGTGGTTAACTGGGGATACTTGAGTATATATAAGACTCTGGGCTATTTTTGCACACTCGACTGCACCTTTGTAAATGGAATATGTGTGATATATTAATGATATGACTGGGATTTCTGTGTGTCTGTATTTGTATTTGTCTTTCGTTATATGTAGTAGGTATAAGTCTTTGTGTTAGAAAACTTTTAATAAACAGAATATTCAAAAAAAAAGAGTCGCCCTGCTCGCTGATCGCGACTGCGCTCCGCAGCTCTGTGGATTTTTGAATTTGCTCCACTTGGTGCCTTTTTTACTACTAACTGTAGGCGTACAAGTGGACATAGTTTTTTTATTCCGCTTTCCCACTGTATGCCCTAGTAAGCCTCAACTTTCAGCATGTTGCCTTAATGCATTAGGTTGCCTTAATTTGAGTCCAAGTGGAGATAGTTTCCATTTATTTTCTGCCTTTTCACTGTAAGCATAACTTCCAGCTTGTTATCGTAAGCGTAGGTCACTTTAATTATTTAATTACTGTCTGAGTGCTTAGACTGTTGTACAATTAACAAGTCCCTTAAAAACCCAGCTTGTTGAAGTTTATAGTGCAGAAAAAAAGTTGAATCTTCAGTTTCAGTTAATTTGTTTATTACTGCTAAAAAGCCCGATCAAACCATCCCCACTGCATCTCCCCCCCACCTACTTAACCCGTGTCTATCGCTCTCCTTCCTCCACAGACGTCCCCCCCGATGATCCTGGAGGTCGTGAGGGATTTGGATTGCAGCCCTCCCCCACAGCCAACAGAAGGAAAAGCTCCCCAGGTACAGCAGCTACACAACAAAGGAGTCTCCATGCTCGCTGATCGCGACCGGTCTCCACAGCTCTGTGGATTTTTTGCCCCACCGAATGCATTGCGTTCGGCGCCCCACCACCCCCACCACCACCCTTGGTCTGCTCTTACTTATATAGGGAATAGGCAGTCACGTGGTGCAATAGGCAGTCACGTGGTGCAAATTTAACCTATCTACCCACTTCTCCATCTGCAGCTTATACAGGATCGCCACTAATGGCCACTCTTCTCAATTTCTAAACAACTAACCATCTCCACATTAAATATGCTACCATTTCACTGGATAGCTATACTTATAGCCGCTATGACCCCCCATATCGCTCTACCACCCCCCCTCAGGATCTAGCACTAAACAACAGCCACTCTGCTGGCCAATACATAATTTCCTGGTACTGTCCAGTCTTGCTAACCCCCAAACCCACCTACCCCATGCTACGTCACCACATGGGTGCATACTCCCTATCACTGCCTACTCTCAATCCCCGCACATGCAGTACTTGTTGTATAGCTACCTTGATACCCCACAGACCACAACTCCCTATCCATCCTGCTGTCCTCCTACAGGGTACACAACCCCTTGACATCATGTTAGCCCACCTCCTACGCACACTTCCAATACCTAACACCAAGCTCCTTACCGTAGCCACACTACCTACCCCTTACACGGACCCAAACTTCCCACCCCACCACTGGACCATGCATCCCCTATGTGCCAATCACCCCACTGAAACTACCATGGCACCACAATGGATACTACTCTGCCTGACCTCTCCCACCCTACAGGACCTAGCTACTCCCACCTCTGCACAGTGCCATTCCCCCTCCCTAATGGCTCCTAAGCTCATGAAGAAGCATTTAAGGCTGGCCTCCCTGCACATCCTACTTCTACTACTACTTCTTTCTGGAGACGTACACCCCAACCCAGGACCTACCATCCCCACCCCTAAGGTTTCTACACCCAAGAGCCTTACGACAGCCTCCCTCAATATATGTAGCCTCCTCAAGAAATTTGATTCCTTTCAGGGATGGGTTGTCAAGAATCGCCCCAATGTCGTCTCAGTTGTTGAGACCTGGCTCAACAACCACACCCCCGACTCTGCGGTCTCAGTCTCTGGCTTCACACTATACTGAGCAGATAGAACCTCAAAGAAAGGGGGTAGTTGTGCCCTGTATGTCCAGGAATCACTTCAGTGTCTCGCCCTACCCTCCCCATCACTAGATCACGGGGCCCAATCCCTCACACTGAAGATCACTCTTGCCCATAACAGAGCCCCTCTTTTCCTCTCCTCTGTATACATCCCTCCCCAAAATCAGAAGACCGCTTTCCTCTCAGTCCTCAACCATCTCCAGACTCTCCCTAGCCACGCTGACATCATTGCCCTTGGAGACTTCAATGCAAACTGGCTGGCTGACACTTCAGCCCCTGTTAGGGATGCTGCAACTGCCCAGAACCTGACCCAGCTTGTGACTTCTGCCACAAGAATAAACCAGAGAACTGGTACTGCCACCCTCCTAGATCTAGTGCTCACTAACTCCCCACATAAAGCAACACAGATCAGGGTACTACCGGATGCTCTGAGTGACCACTCCCCAGTACTATGTCAATGGTCGTACTGTATCAACAAACCCCCCCCAAAATTGTCTTACAATGCCGCCTCAGACCAGGCAAACTCCAGTCACTTAAACAGTACCTACTAATTACTGACTGGTCCCCCATAAAAAATTCGCAGAACATGGACTCTGCCCTCAAATATTTCATTCATATGTTCAACACGGCCTCCAACCAGTTTGCACCCCTAGCCAAACAAACAATTAAAGGTGCCAACCCACCTTGGCTGTCCCAAGCCCTTTTGGACCAGATGCGTGAATGAGACAACCTGTGGCACATTGCACAGGATACCAGAAAACCCCGTGACAGGCAGCGCTATCAGGAAGTGCCCAACAAGTGTACATGGGATATCCATAAAGCAAAGGCTGACCACTATAAAACCATGCTCACCAACACATGGGGTGCAGGTCGCAAGTTTTGGGACTCACTAAAAACCTTAAGTGGCAAAGTCCCCTCTGCCCCGCCAACCCATATCCTGGCCAATGGATCTATCACCTGTGACCCAGCCCTTATCGCTGATGCATTAAATGACTCCTTCTCTGACCTCTCTGGTGTCCTTCCCCAAAATTCTTTCTCCCCTACCCACCCCACCCCACTGCCCCCTCACCAACCCCCCGTTCTACTTTAAAGCTGTTTCCCAGTGTGATGCTGCCCCTCTCCTACTCAAAGCCCTCAGCAAATCCCATTTCAGCAGTGACCCACTGGATTTAAAACTGCTTAGACTATCATTCAATGAAGTTCTCCTCCCCCTCACAATGCTCTTGAACCACTTCCTTACCCTGGGACAATTCCCTTCCAAATGGAAATCTGCTCTCATCACTCCTATTCTTAAAAGTGGTGACCGCACCCAGCCTGGGAACTACTGCCCAATATCAATCCTGCCCCCACTCTCCAAAACACTGGAAAAAATTGTGGCCATACAACTGACAGACTACCTCACAAAATATAGTATTCTGTGTCCTGAACAACACAGCTTCTGCCAGAACCATAGCACCACCACTGCCCTCTTGGAATTTACTAACACCCTCCATACATCCCTGGACACTGGAAACGCTACTGGTGCAGTCTTTATAGACTGCTCAAAGGCATTCGATACCATGCACTACTCGATTCTCCTGAGCTCCCTCATTCAGTTAGGTCTCTCAAATGAGTCCACCAACTGGTTTGCCAGCTATCTGTCTGGTAGAACCCAGACAGTCTGGATTGCCCACTCCCTGTCATCCCCCCACCAAGTCAGGGATGGGATCCCTCAAGGCTCTATCCTTGGCCCACTTCTTTTCTCTCTTTACCTCAACACCCTTCCCAAGGCCTGCTCTGGGAAAATGCTACTGTATGCAGATGATGCAGTCCTCTACAACTCCCACACTGACCCCACAGCCCTCCACTCTGCACTCCAGAAATCCTTCTCTGACACTGAGTCCTGGTTCACTCAGCATAGGTTAGTACTAAATTACAAAAAAACTAAATCCATGATGTTTGCACACCCCCAAAATAAGAACCTAGGACAACCCCTGCACATTCTGAATGCACTAAATGACCCCCTTGAACAGGTTAACACTTTCAAATACCTTGGCATCACCCTAGACACAGGTCTCACCTTCCATGACCATATCCGATTACTAAGCTCTGCCGTCAACATACGCATTGGTCTCCTTCACCGCTATAAGCACTGCCTGCCTCCGGACTCGCTCCGCCTAGCCATCTCTACATCTGTTCTATCACTAACTGACTATGGTATCATCATCTATGGTGCGGCCGACACCACCCACCTGCACAAGATTAGACTGGCCCTCAATAAGGCCTGCAGACTGGCTACAGGCTGTCCTAGACTCACTCATACATGCACCCTCTATGGCTCAGCAAATTGGCTCAATTTTGATGGAAGGCTAAAGTACTAAGCCTGTCTCTTCGCAAAGAAAATCATCTTAGGACTATTCCCTCCAGCCCTTTCTCCACTACTTCAGGCCCCACTGACCAGCTGCTTCACACAGCAGTCAGCAATGTCCCACTTTAGGGTACCTTGCTGAAAAACCACGTCTGGCCAAAGAACATTTTGATATCTGGCCCCAACCTGGCTCAACTCACTTCTAAACTCCATTCTCACTGAACCCAAACTTGGTCGGTTCAAGTACCAGCTTAGGGACCTTATCACCCAAGGTTCAGTATGTGATTGCCCCTAAACCTGACCACATCCTTTCTCCCCATGTCTACGGACCTAACTCTGGGCCGCCGCCCCTGTGCTTGTGCTACCATGACAATGGACATCTCTGTCCAGCCTTGACCTACAAATAACTTGTATGCAATGCATATACCAGCAGCCTTTATTGCCCAGCTGCTATTTTTGTACTTTTTTCTTTCTGTTTGTAGTCTCTGTAATCAGATGCAACCATTCTGTAACCACTGTGTTAAGTATTATGTTCTTGTTACTCTATACACTGCTGTCTCTTCTTATGTATGACGTGGAACCTTTGTATAAGAGTCTTTGACTCAAAGGTGTTATCTGATACTTATTAATAAATAAATAAAATAAACAATCTGTACAAAGGAAAAGCACTACAGTTCATGAAATACTTGCTCCTAGAAGAAGTGTCAGAAAACACTTTAATTTCTTCTTTCTGAGTACAAAATTAGGTCAGAGAGAGAGAAATAGATTTCCAAGTCTCCTTCAACAACACACTCTGTTGAACTGTACAATTCAGGTGAAAATTAGGCTTTTAAGGAAGGGAAAATAGAAGGGCTGTTTAGTGTTTGCTGCAGTAAGGATTGCGAAGGCACAAATTGAAGACAGAATAGCATAGAGGTAACAGAAGTGGGTAAGACATTTTTAAGTATGAAAGTGAAATGAGGACGATTAGAGGAAGGAGTGTAAGGTTAAAAAGGAATGGAGGGACAGTACAGAGGGGGATTAGGAAAAGGTGCACATCATAAACAAACACTTGTTCAGTGTTCGTAGTGGAAGTAAAAGGTGTGGCATCACAAAAAGTAACAGGAGCTCTGAAGGGAGGGAAGTGGACACTAGCCCTTTTTCAGAAGAAAGCATCCAAAAGGGACAAACTAATCTGAAAGTTGACAAAGCAATGGAACCAACGGGGAGCATCTCAAGGAACTGAGGGAGCTCTGGAAAATCCTGGCTTCACCTCTGACAGTCCTATTTAATAGCTCACTCAAAACGAGTGTTCCCAGAGGGCTGGAGGAGGGCAGATGCAGTACAACTTCAGAAAAGTGGTAGCAGGGAGAAGGCTGGCAATTATAGACCAGTCAATCTGACATTCATGGTGGGAAAATTAATGGAATCACTGCTGAAGGAGAGGCTAGTGAAATATCTTGAATCCTATGAGTTACAAGACCTGGGAAGGCATGGATTCATGGGTGGGAGGTCATGTTAAATTAATGTGATAGATTTCTTTCATTGGGTGACCAAGGAATTAGATCAAGGTGGAGCAGTGGATGTGGCCTAGCTAGATTTCAGTAAGGCATTCAACACCATTCTTCTTAGGAGACTATTAAACAAGATGAGTAGCTTAGGAATGGGTCAAAAGGTGGTAAACTTGGTAGGAAATTGGTTAGGGGCGAGAAGACAGAGGATGGTGGTAAATGGAGTTCACTCGGAGGAGAAAAGGATGACCAGTGTGGTGCCTGAGGGATCAATATTGGGACTGGTCTGCTTTAATATCTTTATTGCTGACACCGAAGAGGAGCTGGAGGGTGAGGTCTGCCTCTTTGCGGATAACACCAAAATCTGAAATAGGGTGGATGTTCTGAGGGGGGAGTGGAAAAGATGAGAATAGACCCCTGAAAAAACTCAAGAAGTGGTCAAGGGTCAGAGCAACACAGATGGTGCACCGACATATAAGGATAAGAATAGCCACCAACTGTTTTGGGGCATAAGCACCCAATATTTATTATTTACACATTCCATGAGTAAAGTTTCCTACACTGCATACATAAAGGCTGTCACAGTCATTACTCAGCTATTACCACATTCTGAGCAATGCAATTAGCACATTCTGACTGAAACAAGTCACTAGGGGTGTGAAAGTAACAAATATTATTTCCCAAATAACACAAATAATAAGCTATCCATTATTCTGGAAGAAAAACAAATAACCAGCACTATTCAGGACTATTCAGCATTTTGTTTTTCAGTGGGAGTTCAAGATCTCCTGAGACTTCCTGCCCAATCAAAGACCACTTTTGAAGCTCACTGGAGGCAGATCATGTGAACCTGCACTCATAGAAGCTTCAAGCAGGAGAGATTGATGACTTGAGCTGCTGTAGAGAAAGAATTTTCTTTCATCCACTTGTTAAAACTAGAAAAAATGAAACATCTTAACATTTTATGTTTTCTCTCAAAATCCCAACTAGCGAGAGTTGATTTTTTACACTGTAGGGTGAAAATCAGGCTTTAAAGACAGGGAAAATAGAAGGGCTCTTTAGTGTTGGTGAAAGAGAGATGAGAAGGCAGACCCCAAGAGCATACACATACACACACACACACACACACACACACACACACACACACACACAAGCACGCACACGCAGGCTGTGTGTGTGTGTACTAAAATCAAATGAGATTTAAAGCTGCAGTGTAGTTTGTTTTAAAGACTAACAGCCATAGGGAGTAAGGAAGGTTTTGTTTAGGGTTTATGTGATTAGAAATGTAAGATTTTTGTAACTTAGTTGTTGTCTGAAACAAGAAACAAGGCAGGTAGTCTAAAGTTCGGTTAACTGTTATGGACCTTTTTTCTTTTGTTGTTTTTGGCTTGTCATTATGCCCAAGAAAAAAGTTTAAAAATGTGTTTTCTGAGAATTTAGTCAGGCTTGACAATGGAGAGTGAGAATTGTCAGCTCAGCATTGCTGTGGTGACTTAAGTGACTTGATGTCATAATAAATACTGTGTCAGTGGCTCAGTAGGTAGCACATGCACCTCTGAGGCCAGGAGATCAGAGGGCTGTGGGTTCAGTTCCCACATCTGGCACTTGGGTTAATATCCCAGTATTGACACTGTAGTGCAGCATGAGAGGAGTGCTGCACTTCTGAGGTGCCATCTTTCAGATGAGATGTTAAACCGAGGTCCCATCTGCCTGGATTGGTGGTAGTTCAGGTGGATGTTAATGATCCCATAGCACTTATTGAAAAGAGTAGGGGAATTGTTTATTGTAAAGAACAAAAACATCAGTTCATATTCATGAATACAAAACCAAAAAATGACAAGAGAAAAAGTGAAAATGAAAAAATACAAACATGGCAATAAAAGGAAAACCAGGAGATCAGGCTAAATAAAAAGACAACAAAATATAAATAGACAATGCTGGAAGGAATATAAACAGAACAGAAATCCCTCTGAATATCCCCCCAAAACTATTAAAGCCAATAAACATGTTTCCAGTATTCATGAAATTTATGAGAAGGAAAACACCCAAATTCAAAGTTCCTCTGGTTCCTAAGTGCCAATTCAATACGGGCAAGCAAGACTGAAGGCAAAGTATAAGTGTGCTGTAAAGAAAACTGACATCTCGCTTACCACATATGACATGTTTACATGCAAAAACCACATTTAAAGTACTAGGATGATATTGAGAAAAAAAAATAATCCCCAAGCACCAAACTTTCATAAGACACATGTCTAAAAATACCCCAACCCCATTTAGAGAACAAAGCTACCCAAAAAAGTTTAGCATAACTACAAGAAATGAAAAAATGTTCCATGGTTTCTTCAAGACCTATACATTCAGGTTGAATACATTGTTGCTCAGTAACAGCTTTGTGTTTCAAATTACCCTTAACCCCCAACCTCCCATGGCAACTGAGCTAAGTCACATCCCACATTTTAGAGGGAAGACATTTATCATTAAGAACCTTCAATGCCAGGTGTGTTTTTGAGGGGAAACATTTAGGGAAATCAACAGAAACCAGAAAATTCCTGGTCATAATCTCAGTATACAGAGCTTTCTGGGGAAGCCGGTGAACCAGAGACTGAGTAAGTTTCCACGTCCTAAGTTTACTTGCCCCTTGATAAATAAAAACAGGGGCACCAGAATTCACCTTAATAATTAGGGCCTCATCAGCCCATTTTAATAGAAAATCCTTAACCAAATAAAAAGTCCAAAAAAATCCCAAGGATGGGACAAATACTGAGCAGGCTCCTTAAAAGTAGATTTAACAAAAAAAGAGAAATAAAACGTCAATGTGTTGATCATACTGAAACCACCCGTATTGATCCGTAAATAAGTGAAATCTCTCTTGACCAGGTTCAAATGACTCCCCCAAAACATTTGAAAAAAATGCCATACAATTGGGTTTCATAAAGTTTAGGCAAAGGAAAAATAGAACTAAAATACAAAAATAACGGGAGAAGGAATTTTTTAATGATCATGATTCACTTCTGTTTAGAAAATGACCAGAATTTCCACAATTGTATCTTACGCTCACCTAATTCAATATGAGATTTCCAATTATGGTCAGCCAAGTCCCCATTCCCCAAAAAAACACCCCAGGATTTTGATAGGAGCAGCAGTAATGGCAATCTGCCCAATGGAAGAATCAAAAGATCCTTCCTCTGAAAAGGTCCCCAAACTTTTCTCAGAATTGACAGCAGTATTAGAAATAGCACCAAAATATTCCCAAATATCAAGGGCAACAAGACCTGAGTTCTTATCATGTAAAATAAGGCACATATCATCTGCATAAACTGCCAATACCTGGGGTGGAACCTCAGCAGAGGGAGTGAGACCCAAAATAGTGGGTTGATGAAGGAGTTCCCTAATCAATAGATCCAACACAAAAGTGGACAGCACGAGACTAATAGGGCAACCCTGATGTACACCTCTATGGAATCCCAAACTGTTCCAAATTAAACCATTCACCATAGGATAAATCACCACCTGATCATATAAAGTATGAATCCAGGACCTGAACTTTGAAGAAAACCCATATTGCTGTAAGACCTGAAACAAAAAATCATGTGATACCCTGTCAAAGGCTTTGGCCTGGTCTAGTGACAACAAATAACCTGAAAGCTTTTTCATTTGGCTGCATTCGCAGATATTTCATAAAAGTGTCAAATTTTGCTGAACATTCCTTCCCGGAATAGAGCAAGTCTGTACTGGGTGAATTAAAAAAGGAGCCACCTTTTGGAGTCTATGACATAAGATAGCAAAAAGAATCTTATAGTCTGTGTTTTGCAAACTAATCAGTCTTCAGTTATCAGTATTGTGTCTTATTCCTTTCTTGTATAAAAAATAATTAAAACAGCGGAAAAGTCTGGAGGCATAACACCGGCATCCAAGATCTCATTATAGACATAGGCAAGGATGTCACTGAAATCATCCCAAAAAATTTATAAAACTCAGTAATCAGGCCACCCGTTCCAGGAGAAATTCCTGTCTTCTGACCGGACCTCCTCCACAGTAATTGGCAATTCCAACTCCTGTGACTGTTGAGAAGTCAGAATAGGGGGAAGTAAGGAAAAAAGGTCTGTCCATCTGCGTGAAGGATGAAAGGCCAGACCATATTGGTCCTGCAGTGCACCTCAAACAATGTCGAGCATTTCAACATCAGAAACTTTAAGAATACCTTTGGAATCCAAAAGGCCATCCATCTGTTTGCTGGCCAATATTTGTTTAGATGCTGAGTAGAGGTCCGACACCAGAGATGTCTTTAAACCATAAGTCATCTCATCATGCAAGTGACAGGCCCTACTATATTCAGAATGTTTCATCCTGGTTTTTATATGTGATATCCGTTCCTGAATACGAACATCAGAAGCAGTAGGAAGAGACATCAACTAATAAATGTGTTCCCTATAACCCAAATAAGTGATATTATCTGTGGCCAGGAATTTCTTAGTAAAACTAAAAGAGGAGCATTTAATCTCCTTTTTAGTGTCCAGCCACCATGCAACCCAAGAATCATACAGCCCCGCAACCGACTTCTGACGTCGAAGGACCTCCACAAGGGTAGTCTGAAACTGAACCTGGGACAGCAGAGCAGGAATATGCTTCCATCTTGAGGGTACTTCAGGAAATCGGGGGTGTACACAAGAAAGACTATAACAAACATTCAAAACCAAATGATTGGAACATTCACAAGGGGATAAAGAAAAACAAGTCAGAAGTAGGTGGTGTGAGGAAAAAACAAAATGAATTCTAGTGCATAACTGCTCCTTCTTTAGGTAGGCCCCGGATCATGATGTAAGACCCTATATGTGTCAAGCAAGAGGCTTTAGTGATGAGTGCATGAAGAGCATGAGAATCAAAATAAACCTTTTGTTGCACCTGATCTCTGAATTTCAAATCCAAACTACAATTGAAATCCCCACCCCCATATAATATGCCTTGGGGTACATAGATGTGCAATGTCATGAAATAAGTCAATCCTTGCAGATTTGACTTGTGGGGCATAAGTGTTAATCAGATGAAGAGAACACCCCTTAAAATTACAGTCTAGAAGCAGTGCCTTCCCGGGACAATGTCCACCAATCTAAGCACTTGGACCTGTGCGTGACAAAAAAGAATCCCATTCCATCAGCAGCATTGGCTCCAAATGATCAAAAGGAAGGCCCATGTACCCAAAGCTTTTTAGTTTGGACTATATAAAATAAGGAAGTGACTCTAGTTTCCTGTAGCAGAATAATATTTGTAGCTAAGGATCTACAGAAATGTAAAAAACCCAAATGCTTCTTATAATTCTTAATGCTACAGGTGTTAAGGGAAACTAGTTTCAAGGAAGCCAGAAACATGGTCAAGATTTATCTTTCTTTGTTTTATGACCAGTTTTTTTCTTAGCCTCTAACAATTCAGGCCCACCCTCATCGTCACACTCCATTTCAGAAGCTGCTCCCGATCTGATAGAGATGTCCGACTCAGAATCACTGTCCTGGTCTTGTAGAACCTGAAAGGTGATCTGCATAGGAATAATAACTGCCTGAGTAAGTTTTCTGATATGGGACCCAGTAACCCGCTTGAGGTGAGGCATCTGAAACTCAGAAGCAGGGGGAAGGGGGGCATGGAAACCACCCCAGGCTGCTCTACCCCGACATCTGCATCAGACTGCATGGTAGTGGAATCATCAGGGCGGGGATCAGGGTTTGAAGGCTGAGGCCTGGAGGAACCTGGAAGGGTCATGAGGGAGGGACCAGACTCAGAGGTACCATCATTCTCTGGTCTAAGCCTAACTCTATCTTGGGCATCCGATATCAAGGTTTCCATATCCAGACCCCCTTTCTTGTTCTGCCCAGCATACTGACATGTGATAAGCATGGCCTTGTTAGTCAAAAAGATTGCAATGAAAAATGTAATGACAAGTTTATTTATTTATTGTTTTATTTATTGAATACAATCGGAATTACAATCCTTTGAGTCACAGATTCTTTTACAAAGGCTCCACGTCGGTTACAGGGGGTGGAGGGTAGACAAATACAGTAAAAGACGAACATAGACAGGCATTATTTACAGTATCAGTACTGAGAGAGCATTCCAGGCTAGAACTGATTCAGCAGGTGAGGGGATTAGGTAGCATTCTTGGAATCCCTAAACAGGGGTTTGTAGGATGCCGTTTCATAGGGTCAAAAGAGTCCCTATGTCAGGAAATGTGGAGGATTTGGGAGCAAAGAGGGTGGGCAGCATTAGCCACAGTCACATTTAGCATTCTCCAGTAGCTGGGTTTTAAGGTCAGATTTGAAAAGTGAGATGCTATGGGTCTGGGAGAGTGGGGTGGTAATGTATGTTGAGCCAGGAGGCGGCACGGTAGCGGAAGGATCTTGCCCTAGGGATGTTCTGAGAGGGGACCTGAAAATATGGGCTAGTTATAGTCTTGTATTACGCTCTGATGGGGGGCTGTACTGATAATGGGAGTAGAGGCCGATGGGGCAAGCTGAAGGTGTATCTTTTTGCAAGAATGCAGGTGTGGTACTTAAGTCTTTGTTGGAAGTTTAGCCAAACAGCCAAAGTATAAAGATTGCAGGTGTGGGTTAGTCTGTCACTGCCTGTGACTAGGCGGCAGGCTTTATTCAGGGCAGTGTCTATACTGTTTAGCGTGGTGGGTTCAGCTGAGCCGTAGATAACTATCCCATAATCAACTAGGGGAGAGGAGGAGGAGGTGACTGCAAGTTGCATGGCCTGTGAGGGTAGGCAGTGCTTGAGTCTGTAGAGGATGCCCACTCTAGCGTTGACAGTGGAAGAGAGAAGTTGGACGTGACTATGGTAGGAGAGGGAGGTATCTAATGTGATTCCCAGGTATTTGAAGTTTGTAACATGTTCCAGTGGGGCGCCTTGTGAGTTCTTAATTAGGAGTGCTGACTGACTATGTGGGCTTTGGCGATGCGCAAAGATCATGGACTTAGTTTTGTTGTAGTTGATGATCAGGCGGTGATCAGAGAACCAGTTCTCAAGCTCCCAGAAAAAACCCTGTAGGGCCAGTTGGAGGGCGCTCGGTTGAGGGGTGTTTCCAATACAGAACCGCATCATCAGCGTAGAGTAGTAGATGATTGCTGCACACCTTAGGGAGAGAGTTTAAGAAGAGGGTGAAGAGCAATGGGCCAAGGATAGACCCCTGTGGGACCCCAGAATGAACTGTTTTGGAGGTGGAGATGGTGGTGTTTATCCTGACATGCTGTGACCGGCCTGAGAGGTAATCCTTGAACCAGGCAGTAGCCTCAGGGACCACATTTAGTTGTGGAAGGACACAAAGCAGTAGATCGTGACTGACCGTGGAATGCCTGTCAGATCCACATAGATCGCCCCTGCGATAGCGCCCTGGTCAAGGGCCTCGTGGATGAACGTGGTGAGCTCAGACAGTGCAGTGACGGTACTATGGCCAGTACGGAAACCATGCTGTTCCTGGCTGAGAAGGTTGTATTTAGTTAGGTGTTCTGTTAGTTGGTTTGACTATTTTTTCGAGTGCTTTCAAGAGGGGTGGAAGTATTGAGATAGGTCTATAGTTGCTGGTGTTAGTGGGGTCACCGTTCTTCAGAATGGGAGTGATTATGGCTTTCTTCCAGGTTGAGGGGAACTGGCCAAGGCATAGCGAGAGGTTGAGAATTTTTGTAAGGTGGGGTAGTGTGACATCCAGGGTAAGCCTAATGAGTTTAAGATCTAGGAAGTCATTACTGTAATGGGTATTGGCGATAGCATTGGTAATATAGTGTTTTGCTTCACTGCAGGGGATGACTCGAAGCCGGAAAGGAGGCGCGTTGACCGTACATGGGTATTCAGGGGGAGGGAGGGGTGTGGTAGGGTGGAAGAAATTAGGAGGGAGGATATGGGAGCGGTCCGAGGAGGCGGAGTTAAGGGCTTCTGCGATAGTGGTGGGATCCTGTGTTACATCCCCGTTTAGATTGATCATGGTCCAGTTCCCCACATAATGCACATTTAATCTTGTCACAGGCACTACTTAAGTGTCAGGTGCTACTGCACCATAGCAGGCCTTGGGTTGTCCCAGATAAAAACAGACCTCACTGTCTTTCCCTAAGAAAAAAATATTTGGGATATGTTGTACATTATCCCCCACAGTATGCAACTGCGTTTAAAATTTCCAACTCCCAGTCCAAATCCCCTCCCCATCTATAATGGGTTTAGGGGGACCTAGCACAGTACATTTGCTCTCCAACCAGAAAAGAATATCCCCACATTAACTCCTTCATTATGGAACATAATGTTCACAGTCTTGAAAAGAGGCTTGGTAATGGGAATAGCCCAAAAAAGTGTCCAAAGTGGTGTAGATTTCAGAGTCTCATATTTTAGCCAGAATTTATCTAGGCCAGCAAAGGATTTAAAGCTGACATCAAATGTGTCCTCTCCCCTGATATTAATGAGAGCATAAGCATCAGAAGCCTGGAATTTCCTAGAATTCTTTAGAAGCCTTCAGGCCACATAAAATCTATTGGGGGTGTTCCTGAAGACCCCCTCTATAGTGTAAACATACTGCATTATGCATAGGGGCTTGTTCAAGCTTATTGTGTCAAAAAGGTCAGAACAACGTGGTCCGGACTGAAACTGGTCCCTATGAGGGGAGGGAGGGGGAGAAACATGAGGCAGTTCATTCCCAGCCCCTGTCTCAGTCTCAGTACCTTCAGGTAAAGCAGCATTAGAGTCAAAATGTTCACCTTGAGCCAGTGGAGTCTTAACTGTCAGTTCCTCTCACTGAATGGGGGGCCCCTGAACTTGAGACGACTCAGGCGTAAAACAAACCCAGTTGGAATCTGGAAGCCAATGTCCATCCTGTAGAACCCATCCAGCATCAGCCAAAGCAAACTCCTTGCTCCAGTCAGCCGCAGGGAAGGCCACATCAGCAGCCCTATGCTTCCACATTCCAGCGCGAGAAGCATCAGCCATCTGACTCATCCGTGGAGCACTCTCAGTATGCGGCGAGTGACAATCAGCTGGGCCAGCTGGAGGAGCCATAACGAAATCTCTGCTGCAGCCAGGAACGGCCTCAGGAAATGATTCTTGAGAAGCAATGAGAGGTATCTCTCCAGAGAGTTTCTCCAAAATGATGCAACACCAAGAACTCCTGCTGCACGGTCAACAACATGCACATCACTGCCAAGCTCCTGAGGTATGTCACTCTTGCAAACATTGTCCCAAGGCATAGCCAACTTGGGCAACTCACGAGAATCCGTCAGTCTTCCACGCAGCAAAACATCCTTCTCAGTCAAAGGTTGAGCACAGTCTGCCATTCTGCCAACAGACGCCAGCAGCTCCCCCTGCTGTCAGCAATGCAGTAGGGGAATTTCCTCGGTGTCCTAGCCAAATTTCCCTCATTCACTAAAAATACCACCAACAGCTTAATCTGGTTCAATTTCAGTTGCTTACCATCTGTATCCCCCTTCCCCCCGGTCGCCCCTGAAAAAGGGACTTCTAGGCCCACTGGGCTTACCAGGTCAACAAAATTCAACAAACAAACAAATATAATTTAAAATTAATATCAGAAATATTTCTATGAAGAACCCAGTTTTGGGGCCCCACAAAGTCACTTAATCAAGGGCATGTGCACAGTAGCTGCTGCTGGTATGGTAGAACTAGTTAGCTGACTTCCACTGCTTCAGTTAGCTTCTTTTCTGTTTTGTGTGTGTGCACAGCTGTGCACTCAAGACATTTTTTTTAAGTTTGTGACTGTGTGACCGAGATCAAATGTAAAGAAATATTTTTTTTCCTGAGAATTTGTCAGGGTTTACTATAATGAGTGAGATCTGTCAGCTCAGCATTGCTACAGTGACTTGAGTGACTTAATTTCATGATAAATATAATATAAATTTAATATCAGAAATCTTCCTGTGAGGAACACAAGCTACTTAACAAGTACAAATGCACTGTAGCTGCTGCTGCTAGTGTGGGACTAATCGACTGACTCCCAGATATTGCTTCAGTTAGCTACTTTTCTGTTCTGTTTGTGTGCATGACTGTGCACTCAAGACATTTTTTAAAGTTTTTGGCTGGGTGCCCAAGAAAAAAATTAAATATATATATAAGAGTATTTACTAGGCAGGCTTTACTAGAAGTAAGTGAGACTTGTCAACTCAGCATTGCTGCAGTGGCTTGAATGTCTATATTTCATAATAATATAATTTAAATTTACTGCACCTTCCTGTGAAGAAAACAACCATGGCAGACAAAGGATGTAGTACCAGAAAATGTAGTTGGTCCAGCTACCCCAGCAAAGCTGTGGCAGGTGTAGAGCAGCAAGCAGCAGGAGTGGCAATTGCCGATGCCAGGGAATAAAGTAAAACTACAATTCAGAGTACTAGAAGTATTGCTAGGAGGACATTGTCATTAACTGCCACAGAAACTACCAATGTGAGTGTGTCCTTTTCATCCCATGCCACTGCCACCAGTATGACCAGAATTAGGACATACTCCTTAATATCCACCACTGCTCTGCTCCACCACCCATCCACTGAGGCTAC
This sequence comes from Neoceratodus forsteri, assembly GCA_016271365.2. Lineage (NCBI taxonomy): Eukaryota > Metazoa > Chordata > Ceratodontiformes > Ceratodontidae > Neoceratodus > Neoceratodus forsteri. The sequence goes on along the minus strand of CM057449.1, from coordinate 572,893,454 downwards.
TAGCATACCAATGTCTACTGCAACAGTGGCCCTGCCTGTCACTCCTGCTGCTGCTGTGACTGAGATCACTTCTGCTGCTGTGACCCAGGCCATGGCTGACACTAGCATGCTCATGCACTCCCACCACCCCCACACACTGTGTGGCTGATGGAGGTGCCCAATCTCCCGTTGGCTCCACTGTACCCCCCAAAACAGACTTCCAGGTGCCACGTTGTGAGCCCACCCCAACGTGGCAAGTCCCATATGGCCGAGCAGCGCTCAACCCCATCGGCTCCACTACCCCCAACAAACTTCCAGCTGTCATGCTGGGAGCCCATCCTAGCGTGGCAAAGTCCTGCGTCGTCTTTGTAAACAAAAGAAAAAATAACACCTGTAAGAAAAAACGGTCCCTCTTTGACTTTCTTGCCCCTCCCTCAACCTGCGTCCACCTTCTGTGCACACCACCTCCCCACACCCCCGCCTTACCCCATACTTACCTCCGGAGGCCGGCGTGATGATCTTCGGTGGACCGGGAACACATCTGCTCTCTTCAAAGACAACCGTGAACTGAAGAAATGCCGGTAAGCTGTAAAATGGCATAAATGGGATTTTTTAACTTTGGTGCATATCTCAGCCATTTTTGGGAACTTCACCAAATTTTCAACATGGGGTTCATGGGACCCCACCTCATGAACTCAGTCACTGTCATTTTGTTATGCGGTCCCGAAAGGTGATTTCTGCGGTCCTCTTGCGGAACCACCTTCCGGGACTGATAACAAAACAACAGTGTCACAGTTCATGAGATAGAGCCCCAAAAGCCCTATGTTGAAAATTTGGTGAAAAAATTTCCCAAAATGACTGTTTTACGAGTGTGCGTTGCGTAGCTCCTACACACGCATGTAACTTTGAGAATTTTTTATATTTTCACTCCAGATTTTCAGCATTGCCATTTTACCACACCTCCTTATGAACAGTATAGCTGTCATTTTTCACATCTCACCCCAAAATGTGTTGTTGCACATGTTGCACACACTGGCGTGGTCGGTGTGCGAAATCAATGTTCAGGACACATTAAGAAAATCACTGTGACACTGTTCATAAGCAGAGGTGTTAAAATGGCTATGTTGAAAATTTAGAGACAAAAGTCCATAAAATGACTGTTACAATCATGCATTGCGCCATTTCCATACACCCTCAAAAGTTCACGAACTTGTAATATTTTCAGCCAGATTTCCAACATTGACATTTTTCCACACCTCCTTATGAGCAGTACAGCTGTCATTTTTCACACCCTGGCTGAAATGTGTTTTCGCACTTCCGGTGCAGAATAGTGCGGTCACTGTGGGAAATTAGTGTTTGGGACAGATTAAGAAAATCACAGTGACACTGTTCATGAGCAAAGGTCCCAAAATGCCTATGTTGAAATCTGCTGTAAAAATCCCCAAACTAATTACATTACGGTTGTACATTGCAGTTCTACAACACAGTGACTTCACCAGCTTTTTATATTTTCACTCCAGATTTTCAACAATGCAATTTTTTACACCTCCTCATGAACAATACACCTGTCACTTTTCACATCCTGTTTGAATGTGTTTTCGCGCCTGTGCCAAATGGCGCAGTTGCTGTGCAAAATTACCTTTCGCTTAATGAACTGATAGTGTCACTGTTCATGCGATGGAGTCACAAAAATCCCATGTGGAAAACATGGAGTAAAAATACCAAGAAACGCCCAGGGTGTTAGGGTTTTCGACCATAATGCCCTACCCTGTAGGGACTGACAGGTGTCAGGGGTGTGACTTGGGATTGTCGACAGTTATGCTCATGCTATTCCACCTCCACCCCCACCCTCACCCTGCAGCCAGTGACAGGCATCAAGGTGCGCTTTGGAACCTTTGCCCCCAGAATTCCTCCCATTCTCCTATACTGTGCCCATTTCAGCATATTTCCTTATGGAATGAGGTGAACATAAAGCCCAAACACCCCAAGGCACACCTCGATACTTGTCAGCGTCTGAAGGGTAGGGTGAAGTGAAATGTCATGACCGTCATGGGTGATGACCCAAAGGCATACCCCAATGCCTGTCCATCTCTGCAGGGTGAGGGTGGAGTTAGTGTCAGTTCAATATTTTAATGAAATTCCTATACTGCATCTGTCTAACTCCTGCACTCCACTGCTAATGCCAGAAAGCAAACATTCAGCATTGACAAATGCTTGTTTTTAATGCAGCAAAACTGCTTTTAGTGATCTGGAGTGACCCTTGACATCCTATCATGGGGCAATAACAGTCAGGCAGCTCAGATACAGAGGTGATTTTCTACTCAATTCAGGAGTGCTACTCTGTCTTTTTAAAATCAGATTACAAGCCTTTAACACCTAAAAGGCAAGTTGTAATGGGTTAGTTGAAGTTAGAAGTTACAAAGTAATACTTCTGGTCCAAGCCATTGATAAACATAGTCTTTGCGAAGGGTAGAACTGTGAAGGACTTGTGGCAGTACTGGAGCCCAAGAAGCAGCAATGCTGGTAAATGATCCTACTTTGACCTCCTTTTAACCTTTTCTTAATGCAACATAGCTGCTTTTAATAATTGAGGCTGACCCTTGACCTCCTGTTGTGGGGCAGCAACAGACATGCAGCTCAGATACAGAATTGATTTTCTACTCACCTTGGGGGTACTAGTCTATTTTTTAAAAGGCAGGTTACAACCCGTTAAGTTGTAAGGGGTTTGTGGAAGCCAGAAGTATAGAAACTAATATTTCCAGTCCCAGCCATTCACAAAAGATACATCATTGAGCCGAGGTAATGTGCAAGCAGAGGCAAGGACATCTGCCTCTGTTCACTGAATCGGATGAGGAGGCAACCAGACTCTGGTTAAAATTAAGGCAAGGGATACTTAACTAGTTTGCATTTTGAGATGAAAAAAAGTTTCTTTTCTATTTTTGCTTACCTGTTATGTTGCTTCTTTCTTAAAAAGTTAACATAGTAGAAGATTTCATGTAACTCTTATGCAATCAGGACTCAGTAACTAAATGTAGCTCTTGTAATATATACTTATGATTAGATGTTGAAAAGCAGCTGTCTGATTAGGAATGCACTGAATGTACTGAACTAGCTGAGTGAAAACTAACATTCAAAGGCATGGAAAATGAACTATTGAGAATGAGATTACAGGAGATAAATGAAATGACCCAAATTGGTATAGCCAATGTGGAGCAAAATTGAGTCAAAGACCATCCTAATTGCAGTGTAGGGCAAGGGGAAGTGTAGCGAGGATTAGAAGGATGAAAGCAGGAGACCATGAAGAGGGGACCAAGAAAATACTGACATTTTAAACAGGTACTTCTGCATTGTCTTATTGGTGGAGGGAGAGGTTACTGGCCACCAGGGAGAAATAAGAATGGGGAAGGGGGTGGCTACAAGTCCATTTTTGGATGAAAGCATCCTGAAAGGACTCACAGCACTGAATGTGGATAAGACAATCGGACCAAATGGGATACACCTCAGGGTACTGTAAGATCTCAAGCAAGTGCTAGCTGCCCCACTGATAGCATTGTTCAACAACTCACTGGAAACAGGAGTGGTTCTGGAGGACTGGAGAAGGACTAAAGTGATCCCTCTATATAAGAATGGCATATGGGAAAAAGATAGCACTTACAGACCAGCCAGCCTCAGTTCACTAGTGGAAAATGAAATAATGTTAATAGGTACCTGTTATGTACAACCAATAAACATAGAGTACTATAGTGAGGAACTCAGGAATAGAATGGTAACCAAAAAATGAAGTAAATAATGCAATTGAAGAATACCCAGACTATAATGTACTCATAACAGGAGATTTTAACACAAGTTTAGCCAGAGGGTCCCCATGTCAAAATAAAATGGCTCTCCTTATAATATAACAGAATCATTAGATACTGTGACAAATAAGAACTGAAGAAGAATGTTAAATCACAGATAATACAGGATTACAAGTTCTAAATGGGATACTAAATGGCAATATACCTATAAAGTTCAAGTGTCAAAGCTCCTTGGCTTACAAAAGAGTTAAGGTCGCTCATGTCACTCCTTGACAAAGCCTGGTGGACTTTTAAAAAAAAAGTGTTCTGCACAATGACTGGCAAGTATATATACAGCTTAAAAATAAGTGCAAGAACTCGCTCCACAAGGCCAAATGCCTTCACTTCAAATCACTACAAACTGAGCACCTATCTAACACAAAGGAATTCTGGCATCAGATCAATTCTGTAGTAAAAGGGAAGGCTATTGAAGTCCCCAGTACTATCTTCTCCAATGGCTCTGCTCTTACTGACCCCTCATCCATTGTATCGGGCTTTAATGACTTCTTTACGGACCTCCATAAGTAGTTCTCATCGTTCGGCTAATTAATTACTCCCCACCTTGACCCACTCCCTTTGGACACCCCTGGGTCTTGCCTTGCATTTCACTTGAAACTGGCTTCCCTCAAAGAGGTCCAGAGGCTACTTGTTAGTTTACAAGCAGAGAGATCCCCTGGACATGACTCCCTTGAACCAAAATGTATTAAACTGGGAACTTCTGCCCTTGCTCACCCAGTATGCGATCTATTTAACCATTCGTTTCTCACTGGTACTGTCCTAGACAAATGGAGCGTGGCTGTTGTTGTTCCTGTACACAAGAGTGGACCCAGCACCATTGTTGAAAACTTCTGACCCATTTCCCTTCTCTGCCCCTTGGCAAAAATACAAAAGTGAATTGTATGTAATCACCTCCAGAGCTACCAGGAAATCCACACCCTGATATCCCCTTATCAGCATGGGTTCAGGAGGAACCACAGTACCCTTACGACATTGATAAAGGTGACCTCTGACATCTTCCAGGCGATAGACCAAAGGTCTATCACCGGAGCCATCTTTGTTGGCCTGACAAAAGCATTCAACCTGGTAAACCATGGTCTTCTGCTCCAGCAGCTTCATGTCCTTGGCCTTGACTATAGTGCCGTATTCTGTATTAATAGTCACCTGTCCTGCCATTCCGAAAGAGTTAAATGGGCTGGCTCTGTCTCTGTCTCTAATCTTAAACCTATAATTCACGGTATTCCTCAAGGCGCTATTGTGGGCCCTTTGCTATTCTCATTATTCATTAACAACCTACCTAACTTCTGTGGAGGGGCAATGGTACATTTATATGCAGGTGATGCAATCATCTATCGCTCCTCTCCTTATGTTGACTGGGTTAACCATGTGCTGGCTTCCAACTTCTCTGCCCTTGAGGATTGGTTCCAGAGTAAACATCTTGTCCTGAATACGAAAAAGACGAAATTTATGATTTTTTACCACCTACCCTAGCACACTCTCTCGCCCCTTACTATCACCTCCCTCTCTGGTGATATTCTTGAGAATGTCCACTCCTTTAAATATCTGGGTATTACTCTGGACTGATCTCTGTCTCTTAAATTGCATGCTTCCAATGTCTTAAAATCTCTGAACCAGCACCTAGGCCTGCTCTACAGGATACACCCTTTCCTATCCTCTGGTTCCTGCATCAAGATTGCCACAGCTTCACTTACACCTCTCCTAACCTATGGTGCACCCTTGCTGGTCTCTTTGACTCCCTTTTATTTTTTTTTAATACTTTCTCTTTATGACCCCTTCTCACTGTGCTAGTTTCCTTTCTTCAGGGATCCCTAGACTGTGTATTCCCATAGTCCCGCCCCAGGGGTACCTCCCTCTGAGTGCTGGTTAGCCTTTCCCCATCCTGCCTCAGTTTACCCCCCCCAGGCAGGGAGAAGAGGGATCCCCCCTTAGTCCCCCTCTCACACCTCAAGTATGCATCAGAAGGCATCACCAGCCCCATCTATGGAGCCTGGTTAAGGGTTATCTCAGGACAGCCGGGTCCCATCTACAGGAGCCCAGCACAGAGTTTTTCCACTTTTCCTGGTCCCATCCCAAACCACAGGGCATCTGCAAGCAAGGGAGGCCAAGGAGCGATGCACATCACGACGTGCTAACACTCTGGCTCCCAGTAGATGTCCTCCCTCCTTTGTATGCTGTCTCGCTGCACCTCCACCCGTGGTCACCCATGTGTGGTATCGCGGCGGGACCCGCTCCACCCGCCCGGAGGGAGCAGCCCAGGCTCAATCCTTCCCTCAGTAGCCCTCCAGCTGCCCGTGTCCATTCCCAACCCGGGTCACTGGCACCGAAAGCGGTAGCCCTACCACTGCGCCGGTGGGCCGGCTTTCTTTGACTCCCTTGACCCTTTCTATACTCTGCACGGCCTATCTTATGGTGGGTAGGTTCACTCTGGGAGTTAGCTCCTGTTATCACCACTGTACCATCCTCTCCGCACTAGGATGGCTACCCTGCATGTCAAAGTTAAGGTACCATTCTCTTAGCCTCCTGTTTAACCTGGTGCACAAATTTACCCCTCCCTGCCTCAATGAGTTAATACATTTGAGACAAGCTTCTCGTTCCCTCAGATCTGCCTCACTCCCTCTACTAACTAAGCCTAATATGCATCTTGCCACTGCATGCAAGTCTTTCTCTTTTTCTGTGATATCCGAATGGAACTCCATTCCACCCTCTGTTCTGTTCTGCTCCTCTCTCCCCAAGTTCCAATCCACTTTGTATGCCTCACTTGCAGCCTCGGTAACCTGTTCCTGTCTGAACTAATGTCTCTTTCCCTACACCTGTCTCCATTTCATTAGGTTGCAGCTTCAAATGTTAGGCTGTCCTGTATGGATACTACGTCTGCTAAGCATAATGTGTATATATGTTATTACCAGCCCGTGCTTTGTATAAAATGTTTAGAGATTCATAAAGCATGACTTTCCTGCTAGCTAACCTCAGCATGCTGATACTTTTACTCTGTACCACACAGCCTGTAAAGTTTTGTGTCTGTTGTACATAATGGCCCGGATATTCAAACTGCAGCAGGCTGTGGTGCATGCCTTGGCGCAGCTAACTTTGTTGTGCAGGGGGTGGCCTGGGCGAGTATTCAACGGAGCTCGCTTATGGCACAGCAGCTTGAATATCACACCTGGCCACCCTGTGCATGGCGCAATGGCACTGTGAGCACAAGTGGCAGAGTGGAGCATGGAGATGCTGGCGCTAAGCGCAGAGTGCCATTGCGCCGTGCACAGCACCTGCGATATTCAAAAGGAGACATGCAAAAGGGCCATAATTTATGCAAGGTACACATGGGGCCATTTGCATCTCATTATGGCCCCATTCACATGCCATTAGCATGCAGGTGCGCCAATCCCTGACGACTCACGCCTGGTGCTCTGCCAGGCAGCAGCTGTCGGGGACCGACGCCCCCTGCAGCCCGATCACGGGCATTTGTCTAAAAGAAACCCACCCCATCCAATATCCCTGGTGGTCCAGTGGACTGCTATGTGCCCGATCACAGGCATTTGTATGTAACAGTAAACCCCCCAACATCCCTGGTGGTCCAGTGGACCGCTATGTGCCCGATCGCAGGCATCGGTATTATAACCCCCCCACATCCAATATCCCTGGTGGTCCAGTGGACCGATCGCTGCCCGATCGCGGGCATCTGTACAGCATAAAATATTTCTATCACCCTGGTGGTCTGTGTGCCCCCTCCCACCCGCCCACTGGGCCCCTGCCCTGGTCAGCGGGGGAGGCAGCACCCACCCGTCTGCCACCCGCCGCCGCCCGACTGACAGCTCGGTGGGGCTGCATGCCCATGGTTCTACGCGTGAGCAATGGTGTGCAGCCATACATTTCTCTCAGTCCAGATATGTGAAATGAATTCTATTCACATATCTGGACTGGGATTCTGATGGGTAGATGAGGGAGGGCGCTACACCTGGCCAGCAGTAATAAGATATTTTGATGCTGTACAGATGCCAGCGATCGTCCACTAGACCACCAGGGATATTGGACGTGGAGGGTTATAATACCGATGCCCACGATTGGGCACTTAGCGGTCCACTGGATCACCAGGGATGTTGGGGGGGTTATTGTTATACACAAATGCCCGTGATGGGGCAGGGGGGCACCGCCAGGTGCGGCAGGAACTCGGGTGGCCACCCACAGGTGGCAGCTGCTGTGTTGCGCCCTGCGATGTGGCAGCACACCTGTGGGTGGCCTTCACTTGTTCCTTCTTTTTTTGGCTTAACTTTGTGCAGGTGCAGGTAGGGGCTGTGCATGCATGACTCTGCACATCGTGGGCTGAATATCGGGCTGTGCAGGTTGTGCATGGGAACACCCCCCCCCCCACCTGTGCCTGCATACATTACTGATGTGCTCCGGAACATCGGGATTTGTGCAGCGCACTTTTCCCTTTTGAATATCGTGCCGGGGCGCATTAGTGGGTTGTGCATGGTGCAACACTGTTGCGCCATGCGCAACCCTTTTGAATATCTGGGCCTATGTGTACACTTGATATTGCCTTCCCTGTCCTTTGTATAATATGTTCTGTACCTTATTCTGTGTATTTAACAGCTACCTTGCCTCTGTACTTTGCATAATTTCTTTCTATTTTGCAATTTTTTTTTCTACCCCTCCCGGGTCGACCCTGAAAAAGGGACTGCAATTGTCTCAGTGGACTTACCCAGTCACCAAAACTCAAAATAAATAAAACAATTCATCTTTTTTTAGGTAGAGGTGCAAGCATTGTGGAGTATTTCCTTAGACATGCTCAGCAGTTACAAGACTCTAACATACCAAAAGTTATCAAGAGAACAGAAAATTATCATTTTACAGTACAATTAGAAATTAAATCTGAAATGAATACAAGTGGGGATAAGGCAGAGGTAGTGGTGGAACCTGGAACTGAGGTATGAAAGGTAGAAAACCTAATCTGATAGAAGAAATTAGAGTAACTATTGAGAATATAATTAGGGAAAGGGAACATTGTTTAACCAGGAGTAGCACACTAAGCCAAAGCTTGTTTCCAGATGTGACCTGGGAGCACAAGAAAGTTAAGTGACTTACTTAGGATCACACAGTATGCATCTAGGTGGCTGTGGGATTCAAACCCAGATATCCAGATCTGCAACTCAGAGCCTTAATCCACTACGCTATACTGCCTTGTGCAGTCAATAGAAGAAAGTGTTTTTTGCTGGGAGCTTGTCTCCCTGCACCTGCCACCTCCCAAGGAGTAAAAGCTGTTCTTCAGAAAATGGAACACAAAGACATGACATTTGATTATTATAGGTATTACCAAGATCTATGAAATTCTTCTCCCACATTTTTATAAAATGAATAATGGTATAGAATATTAGGGATGGTTCAATCAGGACCTAAATATACAGTAAATGTGGACTACAATATATAGTAAAGGTGACTAAAAGTAACTACACAAGGAAAAATGTGTCCTTACTAAATAAGGCAAGAAATACTGTATATACAGGGGAATACTATTAGTAGTTAAAAAGAGTGATCAAAGAAGAAACTAGGAAGAAATGCATGAAACAATAAGAACTAATATACAAGTAAATTTTGGTGGGTGGTGGCGAAAGAGACTGGGAATTTGGCAACAGATATTGCAGCACACATTACCACAAATAACTAGATCACTTACTATAACAATATTTTCTATGATTAGGATGAGGAATTGCTGTGTACCATTGAAACAGTGATGAAAATACCATGAAGACCATTACAGTGGCAAAATCGCCGGTTCACTGTAATGGTCAAGGCATTTCTGACATTGCTTTCTCCGGTGATTCCCCCCCTCCCTGAAACAACTCCAACTCAGAGTTGATTATCTAAAAATGAGGGGGGTTGCAAGTGAAACCCCTGCGTGGGGGTGCAGGAATGAAGCTCCCTGCAAAAAAAACACTTTTCTTCTACTGACTGCACAATGCCCACTGTCGGTCGGCATTGTGTTGCGCTGCAATGCAGATCGACAAATTTCCTGCCGATGAGGCTTGGAGGAATTATTAGTTGCTTTTGAGGGTTCAGAGGAGGGAGCAATAGCAAACTTTTTAATATCCCAAGAAAATGTAGCAACAGATATAAATCAAATAAAAGGAGACAAGGCACAAGGAGCACACATGAATCCTCTCATTTATTTAGAACATTGAAATGATTGGTGGTCACAAATGACACTTTTGTATAATAAATATATCATGCAAAACAGATATTCTGCTAATTAGAATGGGGTCATGATTATCCCCATAAGCCCCTACAGCTCTGGATCTTACTCTTCTAACACCTGCCTTCCCAGCACTGGAACCTAACTCCACTATCTGCCTCTAAACCCTGCAGCTGTTCCTGTTTCATGACTTTGCACCATGACTCCTAGTAAGTACCTAGAGCTCCAGACATTGCTCCTTCAAAGCATTCTTGCCAAGCATTGGGACCTTGCTCCCATTACTTTCTTCTGGACCCAGCAGATGTTCTAGCTTTATGAACATTCTTCCTCCTCACAGCAAGCTTCCACAACTGTGGACCTAACTCCTCTTCAGCCTGCCTGTCTAGCATTGGGATCTTGCTGCTGGCAGTACCTGCCTCTGAACCATTCAGCTGTTCCTGCTATGGGACCCTGCTCTCTGGCTTCTAGCAAGTCTCTAAAGCTCCAGACATTACTCATCCAAAGCCTGTCTGCTAGGTATTTGGATCTTCTCCACTGCCTGCCTTCTGGGTCCTGCAGCTGTCCTTGCTTTGGAACTTGTTCCCTGGCTCCCAGCAAGCCTTTACCTCTCTGGACCTCACTCCACAGCAGCCAGCCTGCACAACATTGAGACCTTGCTTCCTGGTTCACAGTGAGCCCTTTCAGCTCTGGACCTTGCTTCTCCAAACCATGCCTGATTAGCACTGGGACCTTGCTCAACTACTTGCATCTGGACCCTGCATCTATTCCAGCTTTGTAACCTTGCTTTCTGGCTCCCAGTGAGCCTCTACAGATATAAACCTCATTCCTCCACAACCTGCTTGCCTGGCATTAGGATCTTGTTCCATCACATTCCTCCAGGACCATACAACCATTCCTGCTTTGGGACCTTGCTCCTTAAGTAAACCCAAGTCCCATTCCATATCACTGGTATTGGAGCTTGCCTCTGGGACCTTGCTCCCTGCCTCCCCTTCAGCTATTCTAAGCTCCAGACCTCACTCCTCTATCAAAAATTGGGACCTTGCTCCCATTACTTGCCTCTAGACCCTGCTGATGTTACTGCTTCATAACCTTGCTCCCTGGCTGCCACAAATCCAGATCTCACTGTCCCGTAGTCCGCCTGTCTAGCATTAGGACCTTGCTCTTGCTATTTGTCCCTGGACCCTGCAGCCATTCCTGTTTTGGGATCTTGCTGTCTGGCTTACTAAAGCCTTACCATGTTTTTCTTTAGAACCTGCTGCATTATCAAATGGCAGGTAGACTCTGCCTCAGGCACATTGCTTCCTAGCTCACTTGAGCCCTGTGCCATACCACTTATACTGCATCTTGACTCTGTGACCTTGCTCCCTGGCTCCCCCAAGCTGTTCCCTGCCCCAGACCTTGCTCCCCTATGTGGCAGCTAGCCAGTCATACAGCTGGTACCTTGCCTCCACTTTCTACCTGAACCCAGAGATCTTGCCTTCTCAAGACATCTCTGCAATTCAGAATGTTCACTGTGGGAGGCAGTATAGCAAAGTGGTTAACAGCACTGAGCTGCAAACCTGGAAACTGGGTTTGAATATCACAGCCACCGCTTGCATACTATGTGACCATGAGCAAGTCACTTAATGTCTCCCTGCTCCCAAGATGCACCTGGAAACAAGCTTTGGTTTAGTGTGTGTTTTCTAGCCATAAATTGTAAAATGAAAAATAAATTGTGCCTTTCTCTAGTACTACAACAGTAGTTAACTCTTGTTTCATTTCAGCTTGTCTGGATCAGCTAGTGAACAAGAGCACCTTCCTTCAGAGAATGAAAATCAGGAGTCCACTGGTTCTGAACCAACACCAAAAAAGCACTGCCAAATCCTTAATTAATATAAAGCTTGGACTGTAGTAAAATTGATCTCCACCCTGAAAGAATGCTGGGTTCCATTTTTAGCCACAGCAAAGAAAAAGGACCTCTTTGATCTTTATGCTACCTATCTAAAACATATTACTGCACAACTGCAAGAGGCACTGGTGCCTCTCAGTCCTTTGGATAAGCTAAAGCACCTCATGGTACATGTTTGTGATAACATGACAAGACTTGAGACAAAGGCTACAGCGAACAACATCTACCACTGGACACTGGTTCTATACCCTCCAACCTGCTCAACTAGCACCTTCAACTTCTCTGCCAGGACTTTCTCTTCTTGTTTCCCACCTGTGCTAGTTGGTCTCACCATTCCCGGTCATTCCAGAATGCCACCGCTATTTACAGTTACTACCCTTCCAGTTTTACCATAGCTACCAGACCTTCAGGCTCCTGGCTGCTTATGTGAATGTGTCCCTTTTGCAAGTCACTCCATTCCTCAAACTGATCCAGAACTAGACTTTGACCTTACTGTTTCATCCAACGCCATGTGGACTTCCTTGGGAGTCAAAATCCAATCTTCTTTGCAGGGCTCATGCCCCAATGACTACTAAATTTATGTCCTAACAACCTTTGAGCTCTTGTACTATGACACCAGGCTAGTGCTCCACCAAAACTTGGGTTTATGTCCCAAGGACAGTGGGCTCACGTCTTAACACAACTGGAGTCATGTCTCATGACTATGGTTCCATTTTTGTCAAATGGTTATGATAACCAGGGACTGGGATCACAGAGAACAAAAAAGAGGAGCTATACCACCTCAGCATTGTTATTATGAGTGATTTACACATAATTTCAGATTTATTCTTGACATCCTAATTTATAACCCTCACCATCTTCAGGTACATACTGACATTCGCCTTTCTGCTTTGTTTATTGTACCCAACCAACTTGTGACGAAGGCTAGAACAGGGTTCTGTACAAGGCAGAAGGTAACAACAGTGAGAAGACATGCATCTTGGATGTTAGGAGAACATTTTCTGTCAGGTTTATCTCATTCAAGATGGATTTTATTTAATAAAACCTCAATTTCGTAACAGCTGCTGTTACTCATTCGAGACAGTCTGAATTAAAAAAAAAAGTTGAGATTTTCTGTTGTTGTTTCTGACTTTTTCCCTCTATTTATCTATAAAAGTAGCACAGTAGTGTCAATACAGTTAGGCTTGAGTAGGCTGTTTAATGTTTAACCCCTAATTTTGCACTTTAATAGCTTTGCCACCATTCAACAGATTTACATGAAGTTTTGCATGCATGGTATCAGGGCCAAGGTCTCTTGACTTGCTAAGTTTATTTCCAGTTGTGTGAGTGGATTCCAAGATCCAGATTGAGAAAAAAGTGAAAAAATATTCTGTTTCATATGAGGTAATCTTTTTTTGCAAGAAAAATAATATATTTTTTGTATGGCTGTCATCTTATTTCCATTTAAAAATATGTTTGAAAAGTCATAAGAATGATAGCCTGCAGAGACACCAATACATGTATCTTGCAAATTGGGACCCCTTTAGGTGGATTCTGCTGTTAGTGTTTGGGAAAATCATGCAGAAATGTGTTTTTAACACATTTTAAAATCTGATTTTGTGACCCAAATTTCTTTTTTTGTATGGCCATATGAAAAAAGAGAAGGGCTGTATGACAAAAGATTCCCTCATATGAAAAATAATTTGGATTTTGTTTTTTCTCACATTATTTTTTCTTGTATGAAGTAATCTATTTTCATATGAAAAACATAACCCCATGAAAAAAGATCCTATCATATGAAAAAAGAATATGGACTGAGTTTTTTTTTTCCACATTTCAACTTGAACAAGCTAAACTCTGTGCATGTATGCAGTTATGGGACATTCTATATATCAAAATAAATGTCTTAATGAGTACTACAACATTAACATATAACAACCACTCAAAAGATTTAGGGGCCATAAAAAAACATGAAAATTAAAAAATGCAATTCCCTTAGGATAACATTGCAACTTTAACAAGCTGTAACTTTGTCATTCTTTGGAGTTAAGAGACAATGTATATATCAATAGAAAGGTCTTAATATCAAAGCATACATTAATTAAATGAAGTCAAAAAAAAATTCAGTATGCTCAACACAACAGAGCCACAGCACAGCTGCTCAGGCACTTTGAGTCACAATCATGACTCTTTGTCAGGGAGTGGAACTTGCAATGCATTGCACAGTGTGGCTGTAGCACCGTGGAATGTGGGTGCCCAGTCAGCCACCCCAGCCCTCCTTGTAGTCCCCTAGGTCCAGGGGAGGCATGTTGGGGGATCCAATGTGCTTTGACATGTCCACCGCAGCTGGTGGCAGCATCCTGGTGGGCATGTATCCTCTACGGCTGGGTCACCCAGTGTAGCTCATGCCCCACCATGTGGAGTGCAGCCAAGCCCCTCGCATTAACCCCCTGACTGGACCCACATGGATATCCATTGCCAGTCAGGGGATTGGGTGCATACGGGACACATAACCCGTTAGTGAATCCCACGTGGGGGATGCAATGGTTGTGGGGTGGCTACACGCCACAAATACGTGGTGCATAGGCACTCCATACCTTTGTGAATAGAGCCCCATGAGAATAGATTGTGATATGACAAACAGCAATGGTGTGGTTAACAGGGGAGAGTCAGATACATTTTGAAAGACTCAGTGAAATTGTGGCTGCATTATCTACAATATTTAGCAGACCAACAGCAGGGGAAATGAAAAAAAAAAAATTAGAAAACAAGTTAAAACATAATGGGCCCGATTCTCAAAAGGTTACGTCTGGTGTAACTTGACTTGCTCCAAAAAGAGTGGTGCATGTAGCAAGTTACACCAGCAGTTGCAACATACGGTATTCTGCAAAGCAGCCTGCAACACGCCACAGGCTGCTTGTGCCAAAGTGGACATACACTACCAGTTATGCCCTGAACCCCCTGCGACATGGCGCTGGGGGTTTATGACAGCTGTTGTGTCCTATTCTGGAAGGGCAGCAACAAAGTCCCCAATGTTGCAATTCTGCAAGATCCCCCAGTGGACATCCGTCAATACAGAGTTACACCAGCAAATAGCTGGTGTAACTTGCATCCACCGGGGATGTGTGCAGAAGGCCCTGGTCCCTCAGTCAGTGCCACCCCCCTACCCCATCCCTGCCCACCAGGCAGTCCCGCAGGGCTAGACACACCTCCCCCCCACACACACACCTACAACAGGTGCCCCCATGGATATAGGACCCCTTCCCTGAGTCCTGCAATAATGCACTATGGAAAGCCCCTCTTGGCTATCAGAGCTCCATCCCAATCCCCATAATGTATCACCACTAACCCTGCAGGGCTGATCGCGCCCCCCCCCCCAAGCCCTTGTGCCAGCCGCTTGCTCAAAGCACTTTACTGTAAATACTGTAAACATATTTACAACCACAACTATAATCCCTGGTAGTCTAGTGGCCCCCCACCCTCCACCCAGCATTGCCAGACCATCCTGCACCCCTTGACCTGTCCCCAGCCAGCAACTGGCACAGTCCACCTGTCACCACTACGGCCAGCCACCGACTGAGCCCCGTCTGAGCGTCTACTGTATATATGCACTCAATGAATGAATAAATTACATTATGGGGATCGGGATGGAGGTCTGATAGCCATGAGTGGCATCAAGGCATGGGGTCTGGGGCAGGGGATTCACTTGTGCCCTACAACACATTGGGTACAACTTGCGACATGCCTCTCAGGTACGCCCTGCACTTGTAGTACCTTTGCGCATTTCGCAAGTTACAGGACTTAGCTACAGGGACCCTAGCCCTTACGGAATCAGGTGCAGGGGCCTTGGTGAAACTGCACCCCTCGCATGCCACCACTTGCGACATGCATATGGGTGCTTATAGAATCGGGCTTAATTGGTATAAATCTAGTGTTTCTGAGCTTTTTATTATAAGAAAGAGATACTCTTTAAAGCTTTGGGTTCTCACCTCCCCCTTAATCATTCACAGCCACTTACTCATCTGCTTTCAAACTTCTGACCTGTCTCCCTGGTGTCAGAGGTCAGTACTGGGTTCTGTTTTAGGTAAGTGAGGATGTTAGTGAGGAACTGGGTTGTTAGACACTTATCTATCTTGTGTTTTCTATACAACCCCTCTGACTGGTGGCAGAGGTCAGTATTAGACCTAATTTTTACTGGCTGGTAATGTCTTGGAGGAGATGAGTCCATAGGATTAAACAATTTTAATTTTTTTTAGTATAGTTAGTACTTTAAAGATTTATTATTTTTTTGTTCTTTTATTTTTTACAACTGACAGTATATTAATACTAAAGTTTATGATGACTAATTAATTTGTATTTTGTTAAGCTGGTCTGGTGGTGCTGAAGGTTGAGGCGCTGGACGCCACACCTTGCGGTATGCCGACGACCCAGGTTCGGGAGTAAGCCGGGATTGCTGGGGGTCAGATGGTGGGGGGAGGGTGCAGGATTGAGCTGCTGTCAGCAAGCTCTCCTCTCCTGGGGGCAGATTTCTGTGGGTCCTGGCGCTCAGCAGCACCCAGTGGAGGCTGGCTGCCTGTGCAGCCTGGAACACTTCAGTAGGGATTGGAGGAGGTCGAAGCTTATATAGATCACGCGGGCGCATGCAACCTAATGTGCAGGCTTCATTGCATGTCCTCCTCCTGGGGCACCAAGAAAGAAAAAGCCCCACACACATGAGCATCATGATGCCCCTGATGGGCTACCGCACCTCCAGCTGTATCACAGGCACTATTATGTTGCACAAGCATCCTACACACTTAGTCGTACACAAGACCACTGAACTATAATATTAGTATATGATGAACTCAGCATTTTATTATTACAGACTGAAACAACATAAAATTTACTACTGTCAGAGAGACATTTGCCTCTATAAGATGTGAATTCCAAATCCCTTCTTAAAGAAAAATGTACAGTTCTTATAAGTTTTTTTGTGTGTGTACAAAGTCATCTTTTTTCTAATGGTAATATTTTGTGTGTAATGACTTGAATAATGATCACAAATTAAAAAAAAATGAACAACTTCAGTGGTGGGTAAACTAATGGAAACCCTACAGGAAGACAGTCTGGCTCGCATCTGGAATCCAATGCACTGCAGAGTGACAGGCAACATGGGTTCACAGGGGGAAGGTCATGTCAAATGAATCTGATAGATTTCTGTGCCTGGTTGCCAGGGAAATACATTGGGGACAGTAGCGGATGTAGCCATCTGGACTTCAGCCAGGCCTTTGCCACTGTGTTGCACAAAAGGCTGATTAGGAAGATGAATAACTTTGCAGTGGGGTCCAAATTGGTAGACTTGGTTCAAACTAGTTAATGGACAGGAGTCAGAGGGTGGTGGTTAATGGCACACACTCTATAGATGGGAGAGTGACAAGCAGGTTACCATAGGATTAAGAACTGGGGCCAGACCTCTTCAGTATCTTCACTGGGTACGTTGCTGAGGAAATGGAGAAAAAACTATGTCTTTTTTCAGATGATACCAAAATTTTCAACAGGGTGGACACTCAATAGGAGGTGAGAGAGCATGCCCGGTGATCTAGGGAAACATGAGGAAAGGCCTCAGGCATGGCAATTAGGGATCAATGCTAAAAAGTGCAAAAGATGTACCTAAGGCATAGAAACCCCAGAGCTGAGTATAGGATGGGGAGGTACAGGCAGTCACTAAACAAGAGAGGGACCTTGGGGTTATAATATCAGAGAACCTCACGCTGGCAGCACATTTTGACAAGACCATAGGCATGGCTAATGGGATGCTGCGGTGCATAAGGAGGGACTTCAAAAACAGAAAGGTGGAGGTGGTGCTGCTTCTGTATTGCTCTCTGGTAGCTCCCAACCTGGAGTAATGTGTTCAGTTCTGGAGTATCTATCTCAGGAGATAGACATAGACAGGCTGGAGGTGATCCAGAGGAGGGCCAATAAAATGGTGCAGGGGTTGCAAGTGAAGCCCAAGAGAGACTGAGGAATCCCCACATGTACACCCCAGAGGAGAGGAGAGTGAGAGACAACATGATCAAGACATACAGGTGCTCCATAAAGGCACATCAGACCCAACAAGGCTCCAAGGCCCCTGGCCCTGATGGTTTACACCCTAGAGTGCTCAGGGAGCTTGTAGAAGAGCTGGCAGTGCCTCTTGCGAACCTATTCAGTAGTTCACTGGAGTCAGGGGCAGTTCCAGGAGACTGGAGGGTGGCTGACATGGTGCCACTGCATAAGAGTGGAGACAGGGAAGATACAGGTAACTATAGGCCAGTCAGCCTCATATCAGTAGTGGGTTAACTTATGGAGGCCCTTATCAAGCAAGATCTAGTGGAATGCCTCAAAGTAAATCACCCCCAGAACTACAAACAACATGGGTTTGTGATGGGCAGGTCATGTCAAATGAACCTTATTATGTTCTTTGACAAAGTGACCAAGGAGTTGGACAGGGGTCATGTGGTGGACTTGCTTTACTTTGACTTCAGTAAGGCATTTAACACAGTCCCACATAGATCCCTCTTAAAAAGCTAGAAGACCTTGTGGTACCAGAACAAATAGTAAAGTGAGTACGGAGTTGGCTGAGGGACAGAAAACAAAGGGTGATAGTAATGGGGTGAAATCTAATGAGAGACAGGTCACTAGTGGGGTGCCTCAGGGGTTGGTCGTGGGACCAGTCTTCTTTAATTTATTCATTAGTGACATCAGTGAGATCATAAATGGCAACATGACGCTGTTTGCAGATGACATGAAACTCAGCAGAAGAGTGGATAGTACAGAGGGAGTCAGACAACTGCAGGAGGGCCTTAAGAAGTTGGAAAGGTGGTCACAAATATGTCAGTTAAACTTCAATGCTAAGAAGTGTAAGGTGATGCACCTGGGTAGGGCCAACCCCAAGGAAGAATACTGGCTAAACGGAGTCCAGCTGAACTCCCCTGCTGAGGAACATGATCGGGGAGTCATCATTAGGGACAACCTCAAGCAGCAAAGTCAGCGCAATAAGGCTTACAGCAGGGCTAGCAGGGCGTTAGAATGCATTGGCAAGGACATAGACAACAGAGACTGGGGGGTGATACTACCACTTTACTGGTCATTAGTGAGGCCTCATCTGGAGTACTGTGCACAGTTCTGGAGGCCTCACCTAAGAAAGGACATTGATATATTGGAAGTGGTCCAGAGAAGGGCAACAAAAATGATACATGGCCTTCAAGAAATCACCTATGAAGAGAGGCTTGTGGCTCTGAAATTGTACTTGCTAGAGACTAGGAGGGAGAGGAGGGATATGATTAAGACCTTCAAGTTCCTTAAAGGTATTAACAAGGTGCCAGCAGTGCAGATTGTTACCAGGAACGTCAATTTTACTACTAGAGGGCACGAGTGGAAATTGAAGGGTGGAGTGTTCAAGAGGGACATCAGAAAGTATTACCTCTCAGAGAGGGCGGTGGTCAGTATCAAGCTTTAAGCATGGGTGGGACGAGGCTTGGGAACAACCACATGGCACTGGCAAAGGCTAGGCTGGGTGTCTAGGAGGACAGAACACCGGTACACAGTAGGTCCCGGGATAGCTCACTTGGGCAGACTCGATAGACCACAGGTCCCCTTCTGCCATAATCTTTATGTTTCTATGTTTCTAAGGGGTGAACAGGATACAGGCGGTACTGTACCTTTTCTGAGTGATGATGGGCTCCAGGACTATTGGGCATGTGGCGAAGCTGGAAGGAAGTAAGTTCAGGAAGGTTGTGTGTTAATATTTATTTACTAAAAGATGATAGATGCATGAAACTGACTGCCAGCCAAAGTGGTGGAGGCTAGAATGGTGGAGAGCTTTAAGTATGCATGGGATAAACACTGGGGCATAATAGATCAGAAACAGGGAGGGGAAGGGTTCCTGGAGATCAGAAAAGGTCAGCAGAGGCAGATTAGGTAGTAACACTTGGGCAGACTTGGTGGGCCAAATGGTCCAACAGATTCTATGTATCTATGTAACCATATCATGTTTCAGCACATGTTCAGCTTTTAGTTCTGCTGGATCTTCTTCAACTCCTTCTGTGCTGTCACTTAGTACAAGAAGTGAGTGCAGATCTTTGCCTACCCATAATATCTTCAGCCAAGTGATTGTTTTCCAAGAAGTCTTTGACCACCAAATTAATACAGTGGTCCAAACAAAGGACATGAACATAACCACCCTTTGTGAGAGCTTTCTTGATTTCAAGCCCATTGCTTGTAACAATAAATCCAGACTCCAGTTTATGGTGCTACAAGATTGATTACAGTGAATGAAGTTTGAAAATAAAATACACTAGGTAAAAAGATTTTCCCACTAGATTGTAATTTCCAAATGCTGTTTTAGCATACAGATTTCAGTGCAGTGGCTGATAGTAATAATCATTTTAACTCAGCTGGTAGTGGTGGTCGATATAGTTTTGCTTGAGGGTTTGGATTTTGAGCTAACACAATCCAGAGAAGCATATAGTTGTGGACTTTTCTGCACAGTTGGTTCATACAGTAATACAAATCAGACTTATCCCATGACAGCAGTGCCAGTGTACCATGGTTATACAGTAGATGAGATCAAACAAACTAGCTTTCATGCAGTCATTAGTATTAATTCTGCAGACATGCTCATTACTCTCCAGGAGCTGTATCATCTGATTAATGAGCTCCATCCCAATTCCATCCGTAGCCACTTCGAATCGCTCATGGGCATTAAGTAAGGCCTAGTTCAAGATCAAGAGCAATGTAATATTGTGACTCAGGCATGCATTTTCAACACTAACATCTTGAGCTGCATGCTTAAATGGAAGCAGAATGCTAAAAACTATCCATTAGTTTCTATTTTTCAGCATCAAAGATGTGTTCTTCTGTTACACAGTACCACTGAGCTGTGTACCAACTCAGTAACTGGCTTATAATGCTTGAACAACCTCTCAAGCATTTACATGATGGAGTTCCACAGGGTAGTAACATCCTACTTGAGACAGTGCTGTGGAACGCCACTTGATTTCAGTAGTATGCTAAGTGTTGATCTGGCCTTCGATGATCTGCGAAATTGGCCACAGATTTTATGACTGATGCCCAGCATTTTGTCCACTGCCTCACGTTTCACAAAGTTCTACACCATTAGGTTCAGAACATGGTAAATCATAGTATGTGGTAAAAACACAATTTTTAACTGATTTCACCAAATCAGAGCTGTTGTCATTAGCAATTAGTATTCTGTCAACCCATATCATTTTAGCCACTCAGTGATAGAGTCATTTAACATATCCAGAATTTTGTTCGGTGTGTGTGTGAACCATGCCTATTCTGCATTCTTAATGCTGCGTGTTGATACACACCACCAATAATACCATGTGATGCTTTCAGATGAGATGCAGAAGATAGCTTTAAGAAGCATAAACTCCTGCCATGCATGCCATGTGTGCAGTAACACACATAAAGCAAACTGTGCATCCAGGCCCACTGGCCCACATATCACAGGTAAGATTTATAGTGCTCACAGCAAGTGACCCAAAACATGGGAAACAGTGCAGTAGAGGGTTTGGTAGAGCTGAGGTACTCCTTTGGTGTTGAAATTAGTGTGACTTGGTACAAGATATTTCACCACAGCTTTCCTTAGCTGTAAGAACTCCAGTTTCTCCACAGAAGAATATGACAATATAGCTGTGGCCAATATCTCAGACATGGCAGCATTTCACTGTGTGGTGACAGGGTGTTTCCAGTGGTACTTGGAATAGTTGCTAAAGTCTGTATTAATATTTGGTTGCCTTAAAATTCTTAGTGCCTTCAGGCTGGTAGTACTACCAACCATCAATTATGTGTGGCTCAGTGAAAAAACATGACTTGCTGAACCAGTTCACTGAAAATACTCATCAAAAGTAGATGAAGATGATGCTGATGAGGAAGATAATCTCTAGTTTTATCTCTTCACTTGGGTGTTGAATTCATAATAGGTGTTGCAATATCTTCACTATCATCTGTCTCCTCACCTCTGTTATCCAAACCCTGTGGAACACTGGGTTCCTGATACTTAATCTGCTACCAGTGGATCATGTGCTCAGTACCTAAGTGGGACCCTTGTTTACACATACAAACTCTGGATTTGTAGATCTAGCAAATCACTGTGCTGTCATCTGCACCTGTCTGTATAAAAAAAAAAAAACTTGCACATGGGATTTCCCCATCAGATTGGAATTCTTAAAAGAGGTAGAAGCATTCAGGTAGTGAGACTAGATCCCTTTTGCTGCTTTTGTTACTGAAGAACATCCTGATCAATATTACCAACATGTCTCCATGCTCCAGACACTGAGGTCAATGGAATGGCTGTGTCTGATCACCTTGTACTATAGGGTCAGCCGGTATACCACGGGGGCACAATGGATGGAGCACCATTGCAATGTGCTTCAAGCCCTAAACTGGCCTTCAATCAAAGCCAGACTAGCATATCCCTCCCTTTGCCTGGCATATAAACTACAGCAACCTGATGCCTCCTCGAGTCTGCGAGACCTACTTGCCTCCAAAACCAATAGAAGAGAGCTCAGGTCTACTGATTGGAAACTACTAGAAATCCCAAGAGCCAAAACATCACTGGGTCAATGGCCAGCCAGGGTAGCCCTACCCAGGCTCTGGAACAATCTCCCAAAAGAGTTACAGGATAGCACCTCTCTTGTGGGTTTCAAGATTTCCCTAGCTGAGCACTAACAATGGGACTCTACCAAGGGTGACGATGCTTAGAGAACTCAGTCAAAAGAGATGTAGGAACAACAAGACTGGCAATTAAGTACTGGTTTTACACTTGCCTATGTGGTTTGATAGATGTGTATGTCTGTTCCTAACAAAGATGTGTACACCTAGTTTTAAATGTTATATTATACTCTATACTGTTGATGTCTGTACCTATACACTATGTACTTTTTGCTGTATTGTAAATATCAAAGCACTGGTTTTCTTTTTCCCTAGGTACATGTAACTAACCCTGGGTCGCCCTTGAAAAAGGGACCGTCAAGGACTCAGCGGGCCTACCCGGTTACCAAAAAAAAATGTAAATTTAAATGTCTTATGTTACCTGCTGGTGGCCACACGATTCTTTTGACTAATGACACTGGTTTGATATATAGGGAAGTTGGGGGGAATACATTTTAATGCCTTCCGGTGAGGATGACAATAGAATCATCATCCTCCCACCTCCACACTATCCGTATTTCTTCCTCCACCATGTGTTGTGCTATTAATCTCAAACTACATTACTGTACCTGACCTTCATTCACAGTTCAACAATCACCACCATGTATGTCATCCTCCTTATCACTTACATTAGTTGTAAGGATGTGCAAAGGAAAAAAATTGGCAACTTCGAGTTGGCTTGATTCAGACCCTCTGGTTCAACACTTACACTTCAGTCAGAGACACTTTTTAAGTCCCTGTTATGGGGTTTAGCAGGCTACAGACAGGAGTAAGAGACACTCCTCCACCACCTCTTGCCCATCCCAGTCAATCCCAGCCTTTACCATCCTCTTCTTTTCCTTTAGTCAAATCATCACATAAAACTCAATAAGCAGCTAGTATTATGCAGGAGTCAGCATTTTTTTAAATAACATGTCTAGGGAGATGGAGAGTGGGAAAGAGAAGGTGTTTTCATAGGATTAGCCCAGTCCACCTGGGAAGGAGTTAAATTTTTTTTTATTTTCAAGTACTGTACTGTAAGTGGCAGAAAGGCTAAACATTCCCAAAGTGGCTCAAAACTTCAACTGGCTGAACTGAAAGTAAGTGTCAAATTCTGGCACATTCACCAAATACAAATTCAGCATTGGCTCATCCTTAATCATAGAATCATAGAGTCATAGAAGCTTGACAGCAGAAAAGGACCATTCTGGCCCATCTAGTCTGCTCTTTTTTTCTCCCTACACCACCCCCTTCCTGCCAGACCTCACCCTTCCTCTGATACTCAGCCCCATATGCTTGTCCCATACCTTCTTGAATTCTTCCACTGACTTAGCCCCCACCACTCCATCTGGTAGTCTGTTCCAGGGCTCCACCACACTCTTTGTGAAGAAACACCCTCTCACATTGCCCCTGTATCGTTTTCCTTGCAGTGTGAGGCTGTGCCCTCTTGTTTTGACCCCCTCTTTCCTCTTAAGTAAACCCTTTTCCCCCACTTGATTGAGCCCCTTTACATATTTAAAAGTTTCAATCATGTCTCCCCTTTCCCTCCTTGTCACCAGCGTGTTAATCAAATGCTTCAGCAGACACTTCACCATATTTCTTTGAAGTGAAGTTAACACAGTCAGACTGAGAATCATCTCCGGCACCATTACCAACAGGTCCCATAATTGTGAGTCCTGAGACACGAGCAGTAATGCTGCAATATCTAGAGCAGTTTTACATCCCTCCCTCTCTCTTATACTGGGACTGTAAATCATCATTCATTTTTTGGCTTGTAGTGTCGCCAGTACATCCAACACCAAAAATGATGCATGTTCATGCCAGCCCCTCTTGGTACACTTCCCACCTGTGTTGATACATCTGACAGCACCACCTTCACAACTGTCACCACATACACTACTACTTGATGATGCATGTGTCATGATCACCAAGTTATCACCAATCCCCCATATCCACTAGCAATTTTTTTGCCAACCGCCATCATTAGAATATCATGTTATCAAACAAATAATACATAATAGAAGTCTGGGTAATTTTAAGGGAAAAAAAAAGAACACAGACAGGAATTAAATATATGCTTGGCAACACTGTTTAAAAAGAAATGCCACAAAGTGTTAGCAAATATCTCTTTCAGGTACCGTAAAGTAAGTCAGAGAGAGCAGCATATGTACTTACTTCAACAACCACTGTAGAAGTGCAGAGCAGTAAGAGGGGCAGTCACCCAAGAGAAAGAGATGTAGAGGCAGATAGAGAAAGAGAGGAGGAGGTTGCTATGGCAACTAACTCCAGGACTCTTCCACTCCCAGCTAGCTGAAAGACTAACATGAGACCTCATTGCTCACAGAATAATTTTCTCTTTCTATGAGTTATGCTTGGTATAAGGTGCACTCTCACCTGAAAGACGAAGAAAGAGGGAGAGAGAGAGAGAGAGAGAGAGAGAGAGAGAGAGAGAAAGAAGATTCCTATAGCAAATAACTCATTGACCCTTTCATTCCCACTTATGTTGACTACTGTAGCATGTGACAGCATTGCTCACAGAATATTTTTCAGTGAAGTTATACTGTGAACTGCAGAATTTTATTATGAGCTGTGGAATGGATTATATGTAAAAATGATTTCCACAGTTCATGAAAGCAATTCCACAATTCAGGTGGGTATTCTGCAAAATAAAGTGGGATTCCACCAAAAGAAATGAATTTTACCAGTTGTGAACATTACAAAAGCTAAATATTATGACAATTATGAAAATTTGTGAAAATGCCATAGAAGCAGAAACAGCATTTTTTGCCCCTTGCCCAAACTTACCACTGCAGTATTTGGGGGCATTTCAACTTGACTTAGAGGACTCTTTCTACTACTACAGACCAAACTACTACAGACTAAAGAGCAAAAGAAGGATAGAGTGCCAATGTGAACTGTTCTCCCACTATTTCAGGGTTAGTAATCAACAACAGATTCAGAAGTCATGTGTCTACCCAAGCTAATTGTAACTTTATCTTTAGTTACGATCTCATCTAAAGGTAGGTCATTCCAAATTCCTATTACCATCTGGGTAAAAAAATACCTTCTTTTCTCACTTCTAAAATATTTCTTTTCAATCAGCAGTGAGTGCCTGCTAGTACCTAGACCATCCAGTTTAAAATCTAAATCCATTTCTCTCATTAATTCCTTCCCCAGTAAGGCAGCGATATCTGGTTAAAATAAATATGCTGCATAAGGTGTATTACACCAGAAGAAATCAATAAAAGGGTATTGTTTCCTAACAGCACTTTTCCAAATCAAGTGTTTTGCAAAATATACTCAGCTTCATTGAGTTCAGTGAAGTTATTGTACTTTATCAATCAAGCATGACACAGTAAATAGGAATTTGATATGCTATAAAGGCTTTATGTAGCTGGTAGGCAATAAGACACAACAGGATGTGTGTTTCTTTTCCTGAAACATGTGCCCAGGCACATTGGGAGGCATACAGCTCTTGCACTATGTGCCTTTATCTACCTGGAAGTTTGGATCAGTGAAAGAAACCCAAAACCTAGAGTGTCTTTTTACATAGAAATATAGAATCTGATGGCAGAGAAGGACCACTTGGCACACCTAGTCTGCCCATTTCCCAACCTAATGAATAAGCTGCAAATCTTAGTTAACCAACAGCCTACTTCCTCCTACCCCTACTAGAATTGCCTTATGTCTGGCCCATGCATTCTTGAATTCCCCCATTGTTTTTGACTCCACGATCTCCTCAGGAAGGCTGTTCCATGCATCCACAACCCTCTCTGTGAAAAAATACTTCCTCACATTATCTCTGAGCCATCCCACCTCTATCTTCAAATTGTGCCCCCTTGTTCTTGCACATCTCTTTTTCTGAAAGATGCTACCCTCTTGGACTTTGTTGATTCCCTTAAGGTACTTTAAAGTTATTTGCATTTATGCATTTACTTGAAAGATTCTATCATGTCCCCCCTCTCCCTCCTTTCCTCGAGGGTATACATATTAAGCTCTTTTAGTCTCTCTTCATATGTCTTCTGGTGCAGACCCTGCACCATTTTGGTTGCCTCCTCTGTACAGCCTCCACCCTGTCTATGTCTTTGTGGAGATGGGGTCTCCAGAACTGCATGCAGTACTCCAGATGAGATCTCACCAACAGTCTGTACAGAGGGATAACAACTTCTTGTTTTCTACTGGTGATGCCTCTCCCTATGCATCCCAGTATCCCCCTAGCCCTCCTTACTGCCTTCTGACATTGCTTGCCCACCTTTAGATCACCTGATATAACTACAGCCAGGTCCATTTCCATTTTTGTTGTTGTTGTCAGTATCTCACCCCCTATTGTGTGCTCTTCCCCTGGGTTTTTTTAAGCATAAGCTCTCAATCCACTCCCATCACAAATGCACAACAACTGGAGGACCTCTGGGCATTCAGACAAGAGAAACTTAGAAACATAGACTTTGACGGCAGATAAGGACCACTTGGCCCACCCAGTCTGCCCATTTCCCTACCTATTGGATAAGCTGCAGATTCTAGTTAACCAATAGCCTACTTCATACAACCCACCACTAGAATTGCCTTATGTCTGTCCCATGAATGTTTGAATTCCCCCACTGATTTAGACCCAACAACCTCCCCAGGAAGGCGGTTCCATTCATCCACCACTCTCTCCATGAAAAAAAAATTCCTCACATTACCCTGAGCCATCCCCCCGTATCTTTAAATTGTGCCCCCTTGCTCTTACACATCTCTTTTTCTGAAAGATGCTACCCTCCTGGACTTTGTTGATTCTCTTGAGGTACTTGACAGTTTCTATCATGTCCCCCCGTCCCTCCTTTCATCAAGGGTATACATATTAAGCTCTCTCAGTCTCTCTTCATATGGTTTCTAATGCAGACCGTGCACCATTTTAGTTGCCCTCCTCTGGACTGCTTCCATCCTGTCTATGTCCTTGCGTAGATGGGGTCTCCAAAACTGCACACAGTATTCCAGATGGGGTCTCACCAACTGTCAGTACAGAGGGATGACCACTTCCCTTTTTCTACTTGTGATGCCCCTTCCTATGCATCCCAGTATCCCCCTGGCTCTCCTTACTGACTTCTCACATTGCTTACCCACCTTTAGGTCATCTGATATGACTACCCCCAGGTCCCTTTCCATTTTTGTTGTTGTTAGTATCGCCCCTGCTATTGTGTACTCTTCTCCTGGGTTTTTGTTTCCCAGGTGCATTACTTTGCACTTCTTTGCATTGAATCTAAGTTGCCATATGTCTGACCATTCCTCCAACCTTGCAAGTCACTTCTCATCCTTTCTACCCCCCCTTATGTTTCAACTCTATTACAGATCTTTGTGTCATCTACAAAGAGACATACCTTTCCCTCCAGACCCTCTGCAATGTCACCTATAAAGATGTTAAAGAGGACTGGACCGAGTACTGAGCCCTGCGGTACTCCACTAGTAACCCCCCTTTCTTCGGAATGTGTTCAAATTCACTATTACCTTCTGTGTTCTGTTGTGCAGCCAGTTTGCTACCCAGGCTACCACCCTGGAACCCACTCCCTGGCTGGCTAACTTGAATATTAACCTTCTGTGTGGGACTGTGTCAAATGCCATGCTAAAATCTAGGTAAGCCTTATCCACAGACCTTCCCTGGTCTATTTCTTTGGTCACCCAGTCAAAGAAATCAATTAGGTTCATCTGACATGACCTTCCTGCTGTAAATCCATGCTGCTTTGGGTCCTGTGCCCCGCTGGCCTCTAGGTACTCAACAATTCTTTCTTTCAGAAGTGATTCTATCATTTTCCCTACCACTGAGGTCAAACTTACAGGTCTGTAGTTTCCTGCTTCTGCCTTGCTCCCACTTTTGTGAAGGGGAATCACATCTGCCCTCCTCCAGTCCTCAGGTCCACCCCATCCTCCCATGATTTGTTAAAAAGTGTGGTCAGTGGTGTCACTAGGTCCTCCCTTAGTTCTTTTAGGATTCTGGGGTGAATCCCGTCAGGCCCCATTGCTTTGTCCACCTTGAGTTTTAGGAGTTCTTTCAAGACTCTTTCTTCTGTAAATGGACTGGTGTCAACCCCCTACCCAAGTGCTTCTATTGTCTGGTTTAGGTAGCTCCTCCTCATCTTCTTTTGTGAATACTGAGCAAAGTATTCATTCAGTATCTCTGCCTTTTCACTTCTCCCTCTGCCCACCTCCCTCTCCTTTATTAATCTTCACTATTCCTCCCTTAACCTTTCTATGCTCTAATGTACCTATAAAGGTTTTATCCCCCTTCTTAACTGAGTTGGCTATTTTTTCCTTGGTTTGGGCCTTTGCTATTCTGACTGCCTTCCCCACTTCTTTCTGCTTTAATTGATACAGTTCCCTGTCGTGCTCCTTCTGTGATTCCTTATACTTTTTGAAAGCAGTCTTTTTCTCCTTAACATTCTCTGCCACCTCTTTTGAGAACCATAGTGGTTTTTCACTCTGCTTTGTTTTCTTTATTTGTTTCACACAAAGGCTTGTTGCCTCTATGATGGCAGTTTTTTATTTTTCTCCATTGCTCTTCCACCCCTCCTTTTTGGCCATTTGCTAGTGCATTCCTCAGGTATTCACCCATTTTGCGAAAGTCAGCCCTTCTAAAGTCCAGTATCCTTGTTTTTATATGGCTTGTCTCCATGGTTGTGCTTATCGTGAAGCACACTGTACAGTGGTCACTTGTTCCCAGCTGTCTACTGACTTCTAAATTCGTGATCCTCTCTCCATTTGAGAGTACCAGGTCTAGTATTGCTTCCTCCCGAGTGGGTTCCAACACTAGCTGTCTAAGGCCTGCCCCCTGCAGGGCATCGAGAATGACCCTGCTCTTGGATGTGGCTGCAGTACATGTCATCCAGTTAACATCTGGCATATTCAGGTCCTCCATCAACAGTATCTCCCCTTCTTCAGCCATTTTGAGAATGTCCTCTATCATTTTCTTGTCCATTTCCTCCCCTTGAGAGGGGTCTGTATACAACCCCTGTGCAGATTGTGATGCCATTCCCTGTCTCCAAAGTGACCCAGAGTGCCTCTTGTCCTCCCTCTTTACTTTTTAGTTCTGTAGCTTTGATCCCTTCCCTTATGTATAGAGCTACTCCACCTCCTCTTTTACCCTCCTGTCCCTTCTGTAGACTGTGTACCCGGGTATGTTGATATTCCAGTCATGGTTCTCTGTGTACCATTTTCCATGACTGCCACAATATCCAATTGTTCATCTTCCATCAGGGCTACTAGCTCAGGAAGCTTGTTTCCCAGACTATGGGCATTGGTACTCATTGCCCTCCATTTAATGTTGGCTTTATCCTTTTTTCCCATCCCTGCTCTTATTGCCCTTGTCTATTTTTCCATTTACCCCTGTCCTGCCCTCTGTTGAGCACTGTACCTCAGTGTTTACCTTACTACCTGCCATGTTTTGGGGGGGGCTTGAAATTTCTTGCCTCTTATCAGCACCTCCCCCCTTGGCTAGTTTAAAAGCTTGCCAAGGAAGCATTTAAACTTGACACTTAGGAGCTTGGTTCCCTTCGCGGACAGATGCAGACCATCGTGCCAGTACAGACCTTCATCTCTCCAGGTGTAACCCCAGTTCCCAATGAAGCCAAAGCTCTGAGCTCTGCACCAGTTTTGCAACCATTCATTAAGCTGCATGGTGTGCAGTACCCTAGACTCACTCCTGCCATGGACTGGAAGCACCTCTGAGAAGGTAACTGTGCTTGCTACCTGTCTGAGACCCCTCCCCAACTCCACAAATTCATCCTGCACTGCACTGATTCCATGCCTAGCTAGGTCATTTGTCCCAAGGTGGACAATGATATCTAGTTCCCTCTCCTGTGATGCTGTTTCTGCAATCCTGAGGATTCGCTTCTTGTCCCTCCAAGCCACGGCACCAGGCAGGCATCTTACTTCCCTTCCCTCTCCTCTCCTCTCCTCTCCCTTTCCCAGTTCTACCCCTCTAACAATTGAGTCCCCTATCAGAAGCTGTTTCCTTCCCCTGTGGTGTCCCTTGCCACCCTTTTGTGGGTCTACCTTGTGAATGTCCTCAGCATTCTTCTTGGTCTCCAGTGAGGGTGCCATCATAGAGGAATCTTGCTCTGACAGACTGGCTTATGATTTGTGTAGAGGTACAACTAGGGGGCTTCGCCTCTGTTCCACCACCTGCACCCTCCCAGAACCCACAGTGGTCCAACTGCTCTTCATACTAGGCAGCCTCTGAGGCAGTGGTTGTGGCAGTAGTGCTCTTTGGGTGGGGGAGACCTCCTTAGTCCTTGCCAGTTCAGCCTGGAGGTGGGCAACCTCCTCCCTCAGAGCTGACAGTTGCCTGCAAATAGGACAGCAATGCAGTTTCCAGAATGTCTCCCAGAAAATTGCTGCCCCACAGCCAGTGCATTGCACTGCTCCCCACATGCCTGTCTCCCTTATAATATACAATATGTAATATATATAACATTTTTTTTTGTGTGTGTGGTGTGTACTTACCCTTTATGCACTGTGCTGGGTTATTAAGAATATGACAGTTCTGCCCCAAGACTTGTTGAGGAAGTGATGTCAGAACTTTGGCTATAAAGGAAATTCCATGCCTGGGGGTGTGGGGTGTGGGGAAGGGTGGATGGGTAGTCCACAACCACAGGTGACTGTTAGAAACAATCAAATACACCACTGCTCCACCAACCTGGTGAGTACTGCCCTTTATAATAATTCAACTAACCTCCAGTAACTTATTTAAAAATAGTTTAACTATCACAAAATCCTACACACCAGTAAATTATTTAAAAATAGTTTCCGTCCCAAAATCGTAGTAGTCAATCCAGCTACCCCCAAGGGACAACCAAAATGCAGTATTCAAACCCTTGTGAAGTTACTCCCAAGATAAGCAGAGTTTGCAAGCTCCTTATTCAACTCCTCAGCCACCTGTAATTTATTTAAAAATAGTTTAACTGTCAGAAAATCTTAGTAGACAATCTAGCTACCTCCAAGGGTCTACCCAAATGCAGTATTTAAATCCTTCTGAAGTTACTCACAAGATAAACAGAGTTTGCAAGCCCCTTCTTGGTTAAACACTAAATAAATATGTAAATTAAAAGCAATTACCGAGGGTAGTTAGTTTCACCTCCCACAGAATTGAGCAAAAGTGCACATTGTTGAAGATATCAAGTGCAATATAGAATTTCTCACACAGCTCACAGCTGAATAAAGAAGTAGAGTCCTTCCAGGTCAAGAAGATGTGGTTTTGTCAAAGCAGTTACGGGTTCCCTACAGACACTGTGTATTGGGGGCTGGTGCATAAGGAGGGGAAGGGGACTGTGGCCCAATCTGGTTGTGGTGCAGATTCTCTCCTTATCATAATAAATCAAAATAATTATAATAATAAATCATCAGCCATATTTGTGTGTGGCAAGTTCTGCTCTCTTGAGAAGCTCCAGACAGATGACATGAAAGGCAGTGATTCCAAGTCCTACCCGGGTCATGATGTCATATGCTTAATAGCGCATGACATTATAGCTAACCCGTAATGGCGCTGCCTAGGGCAGTGAATGGTACAATACCGCGTCTACTGCTGTACTCGGTATTGCACCATTCACACACTCCCAGGCAGAGGATAAGACCTCTGCTGGGAGTGGGTTCCACCGAGCAGCTGCTATGGCTCACTGGACAGAGCCACAGGAGCAGGAACCCAGGCACTGAGTCTGGGACCGGGTTTGATTCCCAGTCCCAGAAATGTTATTTATTTTGGGTTTTTGTGCACTCCCAGAGTTGGACCCCCCCCCCCGGAGTTAAGAATCTTTAGTAGGGGGGGTCCAGGGGGTGCATCTCCCCGCAACGGGGGATGTGGGGTCAGAGCCCCCCACAGAAAAAAGAGTTATGCTGCATGGCATAAATCGCACTGTATTGGCAGCGTGATATAGCCATGCGGCATAATGTCTTGCAACATTATGACCCCGTGCCATTCCGAGTATATCTGGTTTGCACAGTTAGACAGTTGGACAGCATGAGGTGGCAGTCAGCAGGAAACAATTCACCCCTGGTGTGCCACCCTTAACTATAATACTGTTTAGTTTAAGTGTATTTTAAACCATATACAGATGCTTTTGAAATGTACAAATGACACAACCTGCATCAAATACACAGTAAGTGATCCAGTGGCTTACAATTGTTATAAAAAGGCATTTTAGTCTAAAGGGGAGGTAGAAGTAATAAACAGTTGGAGTTAAGTTAAAGGGTAGTTTTAAGGAATGTAGTTCTAATTTAAACATTTCATATTTAATGTTTGAATAGACTGTGTTCAGTGACTGCTGTTGGTTGATGCAGTTTGCATTTAGATAGGTAATAAATACGTGCAACACCAAAACTAGGGTAGAAATACAAGGGATTAAAGGAAACAGGAAAGTCTAGTAACAGCCTATCTATGGTCAGGGTACAAAGGGGAAAAGCAAGTAAAAGTCTTCTTAAAATCTTATATACAAACACATGAAGATGTCTGCAGAAGAAGGCCATTTGGTCTATCTAGTCTGCTCATATTACAGGGTACTCAGCTTATGCTACTGACTTTGCCCCCCAACCCCCATCCTCTCTTCCTCTCTATCTGCCTCCCTCAAGCCCCATATTTTTCCCTTATGCTTATTCCTGCCTCTCATGAAGCTGCTTACCAACTTCCTCAAGATCACTTTCTCCATCAGCATGTTCCAACTGGCCACCACCCTCTCGGTGAAGAACTGCTTCCAAACCTCCCTCCTAAGCCTCCCCCTTCCAGCTTTAGACTGTGCCCCCTCGTGGTTCAGCTGAAACTTAGATTGAAGAGACCCTCCTTATATACCCTATTTATCCCTTTCAAGTACTTAAAGGTCTCAATCATGTCCCCAATCTCCTTTCTTTCCTCCAGGGAGTACATATTCAGGACCCCCAACCTCTCTTCATATGTGTTACCCTGCTGACCTGCAGACATTTTAGTTGGCCTCCTCTGGACCATCTTGAGCAGGGTGATGTATTTCTTAAGGTGTGAATGCCAGTATCTTACTCCATACTCTAGATGTGGTCTCACTAGTGACCTGAATAAGGGCAGTATAACCTCCTTCTGCCTACTGCTGATTCCTCTGGCTATACACCCCAGCATCTTGTTTGCCTTTGCTGCAGCTTTTTGCACTGTGTGGAGTGCTTTAGATTGCTAGATTACTAGTGGTCTTCACTCCCAGATCCTTCTTCTCCTCTGTTTCTGCTACTCAGACCCCCACCCCAGATGGTACTCGGTCCCTGGTTCCTGTCTCCAGTGTGCATAACTTTGCATTTCTTGGCATTGAAGTCAAGCTGCCAAATCCCTGACCATCTCTCAAGTTTTCTAAGGTCTTTCTGCAGGTCTTGTATCCCTTCCACTGTGTCCACCCTCCTACAGTGTTTGATGTTGCCCGCAAATAGGTGCACTTTGCCCTTGCTGCCCTCCCCAATGTTATTGATGAAAGCATTGAACAACACTGGCCCCACCATCAAGCCCTGTGGGACCCTGCTGGTGACTTCCCTGGTGCTAGATAACTCTAAATCCCACCACCGCCCTCTGGGTCCTGTCCCTCAGCCAGGTTTCTACCACCTTATCATTTTCTCCCCAGCCCCGAGACACACCAGCTTCTTGATCAACCTCGTGGGTGGTACAGAGTCAAAGGCCTTACTGAAGTTCAGATAAGGATGTCCACTGCCTGGCCCCCATCCACTGCCTTAGTGACTCAGTCAATGAAGTCAATCAGATTTGTTTACCACAATCTCCCTCCCACAAACCCATGTTGCCTCTCATCCTGGAGATAATTCTCCTCTAGATACCCTATCAACCTTTCTTTAAGTATAGTCTCCATGAGCTTGCACATGGCTGAGGTCAGACTGAGTGGTCTGTAATTCCCCGGCTCATCCCTGGAACCACTGTTATAGGGGGGCACCACATGTGCCATTCTCCAATCTTGCAACAGCACCCTCAACTCAATGGAACTATTGGACAGGCCCGCCAGTGGCCTCTCAAGCTTCCCTGATAGCTCCCTTAGTATCCTTGAGTATATGCCACCCAGGCCTGGTGATCTGTCCACTTTCAGTGCAAGCAGACCCTCCCTCACTCTATCCTCCTCTAACACCACATCTATGCTCCCTTTATCCCCTGCTCCCCTTCCCCCCCACGTTGGCACCAGTTTGTCTTTTTCCCTGGTGAAGACGGAGCAGAAATATTCATTCATCACCTCAGCTTTTCCCCTGTTCTCCTCTGACCATTCATCCCCTTTCCTAATCCTAACAATCCCATCCTTGTGTCCCTTTTTTTGCTTACTGTATGTAGCAAAGGAACTCATTCTCCCCCTTTTTGAGTCCCTCAGCTATCTGCAGTTTGTTTTGTGCCTTAGCCTGCCACACTACATTGCTTGTCACCTAGGCCAACCATAGGTAGTTTTCCCTATCCACCTCTCTCTCAGTCTTCCTGTATCTCTTTTAGGCTGAGCTCTTGTTCCTTGCTGCTTGGTCAACCAGAGAGCTTAATGAGCTGGGTGCTTTGGCCCTCGAGTTCTTTCCCTTGAGCCTAATGCACTCCACTGTGGCAGCCAGTATTCCT
This sequence comes from Neoceratodus forsteri, assembly GCA_016271365.2. Lineage (NCBI taxonomy): Eukaryota > Metazoa > Chordata > Ceratodontiformes > Ceratodontidae > Neoceratodus > Neoceratodus forsteri. The sequence continues at coordinate 572,858,316 of CM057449.1, read as the reverse complement.
AGTTTGGTAATGAACCATTTTTTGTCCACGACAATATCCACTCTGATGCCTGCAAGGTGCCTCTTTAGTACCTCATCCATCTGCCTGAAGTCCGCCATCTTGAAATCCAGGATTTTGGTCTTAGTGGGGATGCTTTACCTGCCTATATTCAACCTGAACCACACTCTGTGATGGTCATAACCGCCTAGGGGATCCTTGACAGTTATCTTTTGTACATACTCTCCATTTGTGAGCACAAGAGCAAGGATTGTCCTCTCCCAGGTGGGCTCTGTGATGCCCTGAGTCAGAAACCTACTCTGCATTGCTTCTAGGATTACCTGACCCCTGGCACAGGATGCAGATTGTATGCTCCAGTCCAGCTTGGGCAGATTAAAGTCATCCACCACTACCACCTCTCCCTTCCCTGTAACTTCCAACAATTGTAAACTCAACTCCCTGTCCATTTCCTTTCTCCACCCACAACCTCACCTTTCTCCCCCTATTGGATTGTCACTGAATCCACAGTGTTTCCGCCCCTTACATCTCCTTCCCCATGCATGTTATTCCATCCCTGATATAAACTGCCACCCCTCCAAGGTAGAAGCAAATTAGTACCTGACTAGGGTATAGTAACAGAGTGTAATCTGGACATCAGAGAGAAATTAAGACACTCTTTTTCTGGGATAAGTGTACAGATTTAATTTCAGGTATAGTAATAAGTGGAGTTGATTTGGAAATGAGGAAAGTGGTGCAGTGCAGTGGCTATGGGGCAGCAGTCTTCAGGGAGAACTTCTGGACAGTGAGGTCCTGACCCATCTGTGTGTGCCTTTCTAGGTTGAGGGGGGAGATATCTTAGACTCCAGATGTCTAGGACTTGGGGTCCACTTCCCACACTCAGGTGCCACCAAGTCAATCACCATTGCCTCAGAGGGAGCCTAGAAAGAGGGCCAGCTAGACTGTGATAGATTCTGGGTGGGTGAGAGTAAGGGAGCATGTTCCTCAGCCAGTGTCACTAAAGCACTCTTTTGCCACCCTGGCAGAACAGGACTGCCAAGACAAGGCACCCAAAGAAGTTACAAGGGAGGATACGGGGGTCTTTCAGAGCAGCGGCCCCAATGTAGGAGAAAGAGGAAGAGGAACCCAGCAGAAGAGGAAGCAGTTTTTGGTGGGGACTCCATCATCAGGGGGCTACTTTTGGGAACACCACAGGAGGGAGAGAGTGAGGTAAGGTACCTATCTGCAGCCTTGGCAAAGAGGGATGGCTAGTAGATCATTAGGACTGCTAGGGCAGTGGGGCAGAAAGGGGAGCTGGATGTTGTTGTCCTTCTTGGGCAAATGGCCTGGCAGGAAACCCAGCTGGGGTGGTGAAGGATAGATTTAGGGAGCTTGAAGGGGTCTGAAGCAGGTAGCATGCACCATGGCCTTCACTGAGGTGATACCTGTGCAAGGCTGGGGTGAGGTGGGAGACAATGCACTACAGCCTTCAACAACTGGTTGAAGGCATGGTGTAGGGAGGAAGAGTTTTTGTTTAATTGGGGACTGAGGTCCTACCTGGAGGGATAAAGGCCTGTACAAATGGGATGGCCTCCATCAATGCAGGAGGGAAAAAGCAGTCCTAGGTGAAAAGTTGAAATGCTGCTTCAAAGGACATTTAAACTTGCAAGGTGTAAGGCAGAAGAAAACAGCAAGACAGTGACACCCCCGATAATGGAGCAGCAGTAAAGAAAAGCCTTAGGGATATAAAATCCCTGTGAGTAGTGGAGAATTTGTGTAAGGGGGTGAAGGGATGGGTGTTTAGAGAGGTGAAACTGATGTTGGGAAAATCACTAGCAAGGGTGGCCAGAAGGAACACAAATAGGAGGACAATACCAGAGAAAAGTGTGGGGTGAAGACTGTACTTAAGAAAAGAGGGCAAAACAGGGGCAGGGAGGCACAACAGGAGAGGACTGCCATGTGCACTAATTCAAGGAGCCTAAGAAACAAAATTCCTGACCTTAAAGCTACCACTGCAGAGGTGGACTTGGATCTGGTGGCCATAATAGAATATCATGCACCAACAAACACAGCTGGGAGGTGGTCATACCATGTTACAATGTATTTTGAAAAACTTGGGCAAAGACAAAGGGGGGGGTTATATGTAAGGGAAGGTATTAGGGCCATGGAAATATGCTGACAAAGAGGGGAAATGGAGGGGCTGGAAGTTCTTTTGTTGGCTTAGAAATGGTGTTTGGGGCCTTTATACGTGGGGGGGTCATGTACAGTCCACCAACACAGGGAGAGGAACTGGACAGAGTTTTGACCAGGAGCAAAATAGCAATTAAATGAATAACAGTAATTATGGGTGACTTTAATTTCTGAATGTGGACAGGAACATCCTCGCTGCAGCTATGACTAGGAATAGGGTCATCCTAGACTCCCTGCAAGAGGCATTTCTCAGGCAGATGGCTACAGATTCCACTAGAAATGCAGTAGTGCTGGATCTGGTACTTACAAACAGGGACAACATAGTAGACACAACAGTAGGTAGCCCCCTGGATTCAAGCGAACATCTTACCATATGGTTTGGCATGCGAATTGGGCAGGGGGAAAACACACTAGAACATTGTTCCTGGACATTGAGGGAGCAGATTTTAGAGAAATGGGAGACTGCGTTAGGAAATATTGTGAAGGGATGGATAACTGGGGTGGTGGAGGCATGATAGAATAGAGTAAAGAAGGGAATAACTGAGGTAATAGCAAGCTGTATAAAGGTAATAAGCAGGGGTAAGAGAAGAAAGAGGCCACTTTGGTTCTCAAAGGAGGTAGCTAAGCAGTAAAAGAGAAAAAAATAGCTTTCAGAAAGTACAAGCAAGAAGACACAAATGGAGGCAGACAGAGAGATATATCTAGAGAAACAAAGGGAGGCAGTATGAAGGGTAAGGACAACAAAGGCTCTAACTGAGAAATGGATCACACAGGAGGTCAAAAATGGCCGTAAGGCTTTTTTCAGGTATGTAAGCAAGAAGAAGAAAAGGGGTGGTAGAGTGAAGATTAGGAGACCAGGAGAGGGTGACTGTTCAGAGGAAGACCAGAAGAAAGCTAAAATTTTAAATGAATACTGGTCGGTATTCACAATGGGGGGGGGGGCTCTGACATGCATTAACAGGCACCAGCAGTGGGATGGACACATCCTTTTATAGAAGAGAAAGTCCACAGGGGATTGGAAGTAATAAAGGAAAACAAGGGTATGGGGTCAGACAGGATCCACTCAAGGGTACTTAAGAAATGGAGTACAGTGTTAGCCTCCACTCTGACAACACTGTGTAGCACCTCATTGGAAATGGGGGGCGTTCCCAAGGAATGGAGATGGGTTGATGTGGTCCCTTTGTACAAGAGCAGCAGTAAGGAAGAGGCCAGCAATTATAGACCATTCAGTCTCACATCAGCAGCAGGGGAGTTAATGGAGTCCCTACTGAAGTAGAGACTGGTGTAGTACCTGGATACATATGGGCTGCAGGATCACTGGCAGCACAGTTTCATAGGGGGGAGGAGGACATATCAAACAAATCTTAAGCACTTCTTTGACTGGGTAAATAGGGAAGTGAATCGGGATAACTATGGATGCGGCATATCTGGACTACAGTAAGGCTTTTGACACTGTACTGCACAATAGGGTGATAAAAAACTTAGTAGCCTGAGAGTGGCTGAGAAGGTGGTGTGCTGGGTATCAAACTGGTTGAAAGATAGGAGGCAGAGGGTGGTGTTAAACAGTAGCCACTCGAGGATCAGACAGTGACCAGTGGAGTGCAACAGGATTGATACCGGGTCCTGTCCTCTTCAATGTCTTCATAAGTGACATTGTTGAGGATCTGGAGTGGAAAATGTGTCTCTTTGCAGATGACACAAAAATATGCAACAGGGTGGACACCCAAGAAGGGGTGAAGAGAATGCAAAGGGATCTGGAGAAACTAGAGGAGTGGTCAAGAGAGTGGAAGCTGGTTTTCAATGCCAAAAAGCGCAGTCATATACAGCACCTGGGATAGAGTAACCTGGGGACTATGTACAATATGAGATGGAGATAGGTACAGTTACCAAGCAAGACAGAGACCTTGAGGTGATTATGTCTGATGATCGTTAGGTGGCAGAGCAGCGTGACAGGGCAGTAGGCAAGGTGAGCTGGATGCTGGGGTATGCGGGGAAGCTCTGGCAGTAGAAGGGAGGTTGTGTAGCTTCTGTATCGCTCACTGGTGATACCTCACCTGGAGTACTGCCTCCAGTTCTGGAGGTCACACCTTCCAGGGACATTGATACGGTGGAGGTGGTGCAGAGGAGAGCTACTAAAATGGTTCAGGGTTTACATGAGAAGCCATATGAGGACAGATTACAGGAGCTCGGCATGCACTTCCTGGGAGAGAGAGAAGAGTGAGAGAAGACATGATTAAACCTATAAATACCTTACGAGGGTGCACAAGGTGCAGGGTGGAGCCTCTTTAAAAGGAGGAAGAACACCAGTATAGGGGGCATGCTATGAAATTTGAGGGATGGGGAAGTTTAGGAGGGATGTGAGGAAATACATCTTCACAGAAAGGGTGGGAAATGCCTGAAACAGCCAATCAGAAGAGGTAATGGGGTGAAGACAGTGAGGAGCTTCAAACATGATTGGGGTAGGAACATAGTTATTATAAGTAGAGGTAAGGGGGGGAGGAAGGGACACCTGTGACCAAGTAGGGTCAAGGATGTAGTGCAAGGCAGAGAAAATAGGGCAGACTAGATGAGATTACTGGTCCTTCTGCTAATACTTTCTATGTTTCTATGTTTCATATATGTCTGCCAGTTTACTTTGGAATAATTGGGCTGACAGTAAGAAGCTTTACTGGTGGTAGCGGACCCTGGTCCAGAGGACTATTGTGTGGGCTGTCTGGTTTGCACTCCCTGATTGCATCAGCTGCTAATATTTTTAGCCCTTGCTTGTTCTGCCAGGTGCAGTGCTCTGAAAGCCACCGTGAAGCAACTCATGTGTCTCTCGTAGCTTCTAACTTTCTGGGGCCCTTCCTGAGGGTCCGCTGTCTTAGCCCCAAGTTAGTAGTAAAAATAGATGTCATCCTGGTTGGAGCCATGGGGGACACTCCCTTGTCCTTCAATGTTGCAGAAAGGATAGGGGTTGTTCTCTGAGTCATGGGAGTTGCAGCCTTACCTCACGGTTTTCCAGCCCTCTGCCTGTTGTTGCAGTGTGGCTGGACTAGGGGCATACTGTAGGTTGGAGGAGTTATGAGCCTCATACTATCCATCACTGCGTATTAGTTTCATATAAAAAGTGGAATGAGGGATATAGTATCAGAAGGAAAACCTTCCCATACATCCATTCCTTTTCATTAATAGGCTTGAAATTATAAGCCCAAGTAGAGTCTCCTTTTTTTCTGATACTTTATTGTTATATAAGTGGGTCCCTGAAGTGATTTCTTTTTCTGCAGAATTCATGTATGGGGAACCCAGCCTGTACTAGTTTAAATTTCTCCCTCACAGCACCCTTTCTATCTGGTTCAGCATAGGGGCATATAATTATAGCCTTCTGGCATACTAATTATAATCTTCTGGCTTATAAAGCCACGTTCTTAATGTCAATAGCCCCATTGTTCTCTTTCTCACTATACTGTGATGGTTACAGGAAGTCCAGTGGCTCCCTAAGTATAGCATTTTGATCACAGTTTTAAGTCCTTCTTCTGAGGGTATCTCTTAATTCCAAGCTTCAGTCTCTCATTCTCCTTGTCTCTCTAGCAAAAGCATTGCTGCTCTTTTAATAAGTCTTTGTCTCGGAACTCGTTAAGAAAGCCTACTTCTCGCTGAGATCACGTGACGCTCATGGAGTGATGGCAGCAGCTTGAGGGTTCTCCACTCCCTGCCACTCCAAATTCGACTTTTGCAAAGGGCTAACAGGGTTCACAAGTATTTGGAAGCCAGCCAGACCCTGTAGGAACAGGTCCCGCACCATTCGGCGATATCGCTCGTTTTCGAGTTATTTAAGAGCCGATCTAAGCGTCCGGTGAAAATCACTTCGTGATTGAGCAGCAGCACTCTTCTTCTGCTCCCTCGCCAGCACAAACTCCAATTTTGTTCACCACTGCACACTGAGCAGACTTTGGGACACTGTTAGAAGCCTATCAGCACTGGTTTTGAGTAATTTGGTGATAACGCTAGTTTTCAGAATCTTAAAGGAGCCAGCACTAGATTTGTTAACTGTATGCCGGCGGTAAACCTATAGCCTGTGGGCCTCTCTCTCCCTATCAGCAAGAAATTTACTCTACACCCCAAATCCTATATTTTACACTGCAAAGCTACCTGAATTGATACTGGGAAATCTTTGGGTCCATCTAGGAGTGGATTTTGGGGTAACCAGTGACAACTTTCGTTTTGGAAGATGCAGACAACTGATTCAGAATTGGAAGCCAAGCGCCCGAGTAGGGGCTCATCGCCTCTGCTCCAGAAACAAGAGCTAAAACCTGAGATGATCTACAACGACCTTTCTACTATAAAAAAGCTTTATTCAAACTTATAGAGGAAGTGGCAGAGATAAAACCAGCCTTGACACAGTTAGCGAGAAGGGTGACCGGCTGAGGCCAGAATCTCATCTTTGGAGAGAGCTATGGATAAATCAGGCCCTAATATAGTGGAGTGTAAAAGAAATATTGTCAAATTAGAAGATCGTCTAGATGACCTGGAGGGCCGTAACAGGCGTAATAATCTGGTCCTGCTGGGCCTTCCAGAAGGTGAGGAAGGGCAGAATACTATTCAGTTTCTGCAGAAGCTTATTAAGAAATCGGTGGGCCCCTCACCCAATGGGCCGGAATATATTATAGAGAGGGGTCATAGAGCCCTTAGAGCCAAACCTCCACCTTTCGACCCACGAGGCGGTTATTTTCAAACTTTTGAATTATTTGGACAGGAGTACATCTTAAATGGAGTGAAAATTGGAGGTTTTCCAATGGGAAGGTAAGAAACTGCGTCTGGTGCCCGACTTAACCTGGAAGATGAGACAAGCTCGTGCCAAAGCTTCCAGGCCAGTGCGTCGAAGCTCTGGGCGGCAGGGATCCGACACCGTCTACTTTATCCATAAGGCTGGAGGTTACTTTCAAGGAAGGCCGAAGAGGTTCAACTCATGGAAGAAGCACTCGACTCCTGAGAACTTTGTTACCCTAATTTGTTTCCCAAGGGATGAGAGATAAGTCTGACTATATGGACAGCGATAGTAACTTTTGTTTTTGCTAAGCTTGGTGACTAAGATTCTTGGATTGCTATTAACATTCATAATCTGATTTTGATTGAGGGTATTAAAGCAATATGTAACTCGGGAATGTCCATAGATTACTGACAAGTTGGGTTAAGTATTACATCTGTTGTTGTGTGTGACACTTAACCACTATTAAGATGGGCAAGAGAGCTTTACCAGCTACATTATTGATATACCTTGGTTAGAAGTATTATAGTACTCTGGATTACAATTAGAGTACGGGGTGGGTCTTACATCAGTCCTTGTAGATATAAAGTTAAGGTCAATATTTTTATGAGGAGGCAGGCTATATTGTTTGCACGTATGCCTGGAAGAATACTTTTGATCCCTTTTTTTGTGACACTTGTATTAATGGTGTTTGACGTATAACAATAGTTTTCTTATTGGTAATTTATGGCTGGGGTACCTAACTAGTTATAAGGATCACGTTAGATCCAAACTGCCAAGGGGTATAATGCTAGTTATGATTTTATGGCAGGCCGGACAGCCCTGTCTTGTTTACTTAATAGTTCTGCTAGGTATAGTTTGGCCGGCCTTCGGTTTAGCAGGCCTAGATAGAGCCCTTTACAGGGACTAAGGTTGGGTGTGCCATGGAATGGCTTATAATCTCATTTACTAGGGTCTGGATGGTTGGAGGTACTTAATGGCCTAATATATGTTTTATTAGTTTAATGGTTGCATTATACCCTTAATTTCTAATTTCTCTTTTTTTTTGGAGAGTCTTGTCAATTAGTGTTTACTCATTGGCGTAACCATAGACCTAAAGAGGGAGGTTAATTTTCTTTTAGTAGCCTAGCTCATAGATAGAGTCTGACACGATTATATATTCATTTATATCAATAGTTGTGGCAGGGTGGATATACCCGTCTCTATGCAGCATCATGTACCGGAGAACGGGTGTTGGCTCAGCCAGGAGGGTGAGTTATAAGTTATTTATGGGTATGTTATTATTTTGTTTAGGGTTGGTGGGCATTTCGGAAAGGTAAATTCTTTTTTGTTTCGAGGGAATTAGTATGGGGGGGGTGCAGCTATCCCAAGAATTCTATGGTCTGTATAACAGATGGTAGATAGGTTGAATATAATTTCCTGGAATATCAAGGGAGGAAAGGATAATTGTAAAAAATTTGTCATTCTGAATCACCTTGCCCGCTTGAAACCAGCAATAGTATTTTTACAAGAAACCCACGTTCTTGCTGACCGACTGGCCCATTTTAAGAAGAAGTGGGTGAATCAAGTTTTTAAAGCGGGATTCTCCTCTAATAGCCGGGGAGTAGCTATTTTAGTTGCTCGGGGGGTTCCATTCACTCATTCTCAAATAATATCCGACCCTCAAGGTCGATTTATATTTGTTTTGGGTAGTACTGGAGGGATTAATCTAGTCCTGGGTTCAGTATATGGGCCTAACCTAGATTCACCGGACTTTTTTACACAGTTAGGATTGACCTTGGCTTCTTCTGGGAACGTCCCAATAATCATAGGTGGGGACTGGAATTTAGTTTAGGCTAACCGACTAGACAGATCACATTGTAAAGGATCTTCCCTCTCTCCAGCTCAGAAGGCCTTGCGGGAGCTTATGTCTTCAATAGGTCTAATAGATCCCTGGCGTACCCTCAACCCTAGCCTCCGTGAGTATACATTTTCTTCTGCAGTGCATAAATCACACTCGAGATTGGACTTTTTTCTGGTCAGCCAGTTTAGTTTGTCCTGGGTGGTGGATGCCGCAATTTTGCCCCGTGTAATCTCTGACCATTCACCTATAAAGTTATATGTTCTCTACCGCTTTTACCAAATAGGTCATACTCATGGTCATTAAACAACAGTATTTTAAAAGAATCCAAGACATTAGCCAGCTTTAAATTGTTCTTAGAAAGCTCTATCGCCAGTAATTAGGGTTCCATTAATGCAATTGACCAAAGCGTGGGTGGTTCTTAAGTCTGTGTGGCGTGGCGAGTTAATAAACTTAGCAACTGTCCAAGATCAAGTCAAGGACACTATTAGACAAATGTTTAAAGGAGATAAAGGAATTAGAAAAGTTAAGCGATAATCAAGAAACGGAAGAACAAGAAATTAAACTAATCTTTCTAAGAAATCGTATGCGGACATGCAGAGAGAGAAAGTCATTAGTTTAGCTTCCAGAGTCAAGGCTTTATACCTGGGACAAGGTAGTAGGGCAGGGAGGCTGCTGGCTTGGCAGCTAAAACAGAAATCTTCGGCAAGGTGGGTGACTGCTCTTAACCACCCAGAATCAGGGCAAGTGATTACGGATCCGGCTGAAATACTAGGTATCTTTAAGTCCTTTTACCAAAAGCTTTATACAAGCCAGCAGCCCCCCACCCAGGTATTAGATGAGACCCAAGAGTTTTTAGAAACCATTCCGTTACTGAAACTGTCAAGAGATGCTGGTCCTCAATTGATAGCTCCCATTTCGGTGGAAGAAATAGAAAATGTTATTGATTCATTTTGCTCAGATAAAGCGCCTGGCCTGGACGGATTTTCAGCTTTCTTTTATCAGCAATTTAAAAATATTCTTGCACCTTTATTGCAGGAGCTATTTTCTTTTTGGTGTGATCAAGGGATCAGGGACCAGACACCATTTGAGGCTAAGATTATTCTGTTGCCAAAACCAGGCAAGCCCACTGATGAAGTGGGTAGCTATAGACCGATTTCATTGCTAAACTTGGATGTTAAAGTCTTTGCTAAAATTCTGGCCAACAGATTAAAACGAGTTTGGCGGACTTTATTGAGTCCAGAGCAAGCTGGTTTTGTGGAGGTTGCTCCTCAGCTGATCATTTCCATAAGTTGTTTTACCTGGTTTCTGAGTCTATGGACCCTGTGTTGGATGCGTCATTAGTTTCTTTAGATGCAGAGAAAGCCTTTGACAGGGTGGAATGGGCTTTCATGTTCACTACCCTGTCAAAGCTAGGCCTTCCAGATAGATTTATTCACATGGTTCGCATTTTATATTCTTGCCCTGTAGCTAAAATCCAATGTAATAACTTAATTTCCGAGGCCTTTCCCCTCTCTAGAGGTACTCGGCAGGGTTGCCCTTTATCACCATACCTTTTTAATTTATACATTGAACCGTTGATTCGTTCCATTAAGTCCAATAGAGAGGTGAAGGGGCTAAGGATTGGAGGCACTGAGTTTAAACTATCTGCATTTGCAGACAACTTACTGTTACACATCTCGGACACTACTTCTTCCCTTCCTAAAGCTCTTGATTTAATTGATAAGTTCAGTAGGTATTCAGGATATAATTTGAACAAGGCCAAAACGTCAGTCTATGCTTTGTCCCCATTTCTTCATAGAAGTTGGTGCCTCTCTCTGGGACTTTGTTGGCAAACCAAATCAATAACCTATTTGGGGATTCAAATATCTAAGAATTTAGAGAACTTAATTGATTTAAATCTTAAACCCTTAGTTAAAAATTATCAAGGAAGATTTGGTTAGATGGTCAAAGCTCCACTGACTTTTTGGGAAGAGCCAATACGATAAAAATGATGGTTATGCCCAAACTTTTTTATACTCTATCTAATTTAAATGTGTACTTGCCAAAGTCCTTTTTCAAGCCATTATTTCAACAATGTGTGGCTTTCCTATGGAATGGAAGACCCCCTAGAAGAAGTTACCTCAAACTTACTCGGCAGCGGTGACTAGGAGGGCTCCAATTACCGGACTTTTATGCTTATTACCTTGCGATCCACCTGGCGAGGTCGAGTGCCTGGGCGTGCGATGAGGACCTAACATACCCTGGCCTTCATTTAGATCGTTTATTTGTTAGTGGCCTTAAGCTGGATTTAGAGTCTTTACTTTATGTTCCATGGGCTAAAATTCCAAATAGGCGAGGATACCCGTTAGGATGGGATATTAAAGCCTTGCAACAGTTTTACACGAAATTTCAAATCTCACAACGATATGATTTATCCCAACCTATAGTAGGAAATCCGAATTTGATCATCGGGAAGCAACCTATATCTAGACGGGGAATTGAAGGAGAAATTAAGTGGCGGGTTAAGGATCTCTTTCAGAATAATGGGCTTCTTTCACTTCAGGCTCTGGATGAAAATTGGAAGGTAATGTCAATCCTACTTAAAATTAAGTCAAATTTTAAGTTGCGTAAATATATTTTGGTAGAGGCTGGGGCAAAATATTTTGGGACCTATGTTTGTGGAGTTGAAAGGGTTTACACAAGCGGGCAAGGTGATATCAAAAATGTACAAGTATATAATAGTCAAAGATTCTTTGAAAGTGTCACCAGTTCCGATACACTGGGAATTAAATCTGTCCTTGGGTAAATCAGCAGAAATTTGGGAAAAGGCTTGGGTCGATATCTATAAATTTGTCAAGCAGGATAGATTAAGAGAAGTTCAATTTAAGTTACTTCATAATCTATATTTTTCACCAGCTAAGCTTTCAAGGATGAGTAGTCGCTTCACAGCGAATTGTACTGAGTGTAATGATTCTCTGGCTACCAGCTACCACAAGTTTTGGACCTGCCCCAAGGTGGTGGGATTGTGGCATTTGGTGAAGCAAATGATTGGTCAATTTTACGATCTGGACAGATTCTTCACTCCAGAGGCTTGTATATTTGGTGTGTTTGATAAAATACATAGTAAATTAACTAAATGTCGATTAGCTATGGTAGCAGCGGTAACTAAATTGATAATTCTCGCCACTGGAGGTGATTGGACTCTTCAGTGTGGGATTGGTGGGAGGAGGTTATGAGTGCATTGAATGCAGAAAGATCGGTTCTTTCTTTTTATAATGCTTCACCAATATTTCTGCAATGTTGGGAAGCTATTCCAATGCTTGAAGGATAGGTATGGTATTAGTGTTAAAGCTTATAATACTCAGCTTCTAATTATTGGAAGGATATCGACCCTCAGTTTGGCACATTATTTGGGTGAATCCTCTCCTCCATGGTACCTCCTTTGAAGACTAGTTATATTACTTATAATTGGGTCTTATTTTGTTTGTTTTCCGAGGTTACATTATGATTGCATTCATTACATAAGTGAGTTAGCCATAGGGATAGCTGCCAGGGGTGGGGAGTTTTAGGGGTCTTGTTTTGCTTTGTTACTTCTCTTTTTTTTTCTATTTATTGTTTTATGGTGCCTCTGTATTATGTACTTGTATGATATATATGTTATGTTTGATAAATTTCAATAAAGTTTGGTTATTTGCAAAAAAAAGAAAGCCTACTTCTCACACAATGTTCTTGTAAGTTTACAGAATGTTCTTGTCAGTTTTGTTCCTTGCAAGTGCAGCAAAGCAGTACATGGTGTCCCAGAGCCAACCTCTTGTTGACAACTCTACAAAGGGCTTAAAAAACTGCATCTCAGGTTAACCCCTTGAGATCCAAATAGCTTCTAGCAATCATTTCAATAGTAGAACTATATAGAGTTTTAAACAAAGGCATCAGAGTATCAGTGACATTTCCACATAAATATTCGCATATATTTTTATACCTGCAGATATGCAATGGGAAAAGACAGAAATAGCAAGGGAAGGCAGAGAGATAGCAAGAGGCAGAGAATTGCGAAACTATCAGAGTGATCAGTACCTAGGTCTCATGAGATAATTTGGTTGTGCAACCAGAGAAGAGACAGAAAAGGAGAGAATAGAACAGACTCCTGTGTTTAAACCTTTTCTGCATAACAAATGGGGCAGGGTCTTATTCAACCCTGTCACATGAGGTGGGGGTTGGGAGGGAGGAGGTGGAGGAGGTATCCTTACTGTAGGCCTGCTCGACTTTCTGGTTTGGACTATTTTACTGTTACGCTATACTGTTATAAGAGGTCATGGCCTCAGTGACTAAATTTTTCTCCAGTAATATTAATAACGTACATGACCCTATCAAGAAATATTGCATTTTACAGATGTTAAAACTTTTTTTTTAACTTTGTTTCTCTCCCCCAGTCCTAAACTCTCTCAGGCTACCCAGCTCACTGGCCACTCTACCACCCACCGTGATCCAACTCCTCATAGTATTACTGCCTCCCACCGAATCTCCTCCAGCAAATGCCCCCAGCTCTGAGCTCCCTGGGGCAGGGCCGCCATCCACTCACTTGGTGCTCTATCTAGAATCCAGAGCACCTGACCTAGGCTGGAGAAGAGACCAAAGGGGTGGAGGCAGAGATCTGATGTTGGGTGTGTGGCAGCTGGCACTGTGAGAGTCATCGCCTATCAGGACTGGAGGGTTTTTTCTTTGTTGTGTTCTACCCACTCCCCTCCCTCCCATGGAACTCAGAAGTGCAATGATGACCAGCATCCACCAAGCTCCAACCCCAGTGCCATATGGCAGTGATGCAATTTCCAGGCCACCCCCATCAGCTGACAGAGGTTGCTCAGGAGCGATGCTGTGCCCTACACCTTCCCTGGGAAGGGAGAGCCGTCCATCAAATGCTCAATCCCTTCCCGCCCCTACTGACCCTGATGGCCCAGGCTCATTCCTAAACCCAGGTCACCGGTGTGGCATGAGGTGAGGCATCTAGTGCCTTAACCCTCAATGCCACTGGACCCAGATGTTAAAACTTGATAAATAAAAATCATATTTCTCCAGGAAACTCATCTTACAGTGAGCAGTTAAAGTTTGAATGCTATAGCTACATCATGGTGGGCTTCTCCTCTCATACATAGCTTGGAAAAATGAGAGGTGTATTGACACTGATCCCCAAAGGGATCCTCTTTGAAGCTGAGGAAACAGTGATAGATGATGACGGGAGATACTTGATCATGGTGAGGATGTTGCATAACCCAATAACCTTGATAAATGTTCACTTTTCACCAGGTATGACTAAATGCTGTGTTCAATTATTTTTATGGCTGTGGATGAAGCCTACAGCCATTTTGCTATCTGTAGCTTGAATATGGAGTTTCGTGGAACACATGTGTTGGACATTTCAATGTATCCTTCCAGCCAACTGAAATAAAATATTCTCTTCTTTCTATTAAGAATGTTGGAGACATAACTCTAAGCTGATTATCAGATGCCATTAGGAAACTGAAACAGCTTGTTAAATATTTGTTAAATATCTGTTGCCTATGAAACTGGAGATTTGCACATTTAAATACTAAGCATTTAAACAGCTTCTTGATACTAGTTTAACTTGGGAATGTATTGTCTTCAAGAAAGAGCCATACCTCATAAATGTCACCCTTTCCCCAGTGAATCTATGATTTACACTGTTTTTAAACCTCTGGAGCCTTCAGCACTCTTGTTATCTTTAGCTGGAAAATGGAGTATCGTGGAACACATGTTTTAAACTTTTCAATGTATCCTTCCAGCCAACTGAAATAAAATATTCTCTTCTTTCTGTTAAGAATATTGGAGACATAACTCCATGCTGCTTATTGGTGCTCTCCAACATATCACCTCCACAAACCATATAAAAACTACAAACGGGTATCTGCCTCTATCTCTGAAATCAAACAAAGAGGCAGAGGATACTACAGAGTAGGACACTGCAGCACAGGAGCTAGCACAACAAAACTCACCCAAAACAGGAACCAAAACAAAAAAAGCAAAAAGGAATTAAAAAAAAACTTCTGATCATAGGAGACTCCATGATTCAGGGAGTTGATACCTATCTCCAGCCAGAGGTAATGGTCATATGTCTCCCAGGTACATCAGCGTGGAGAGACACTGACCGCATTGCTAAAATTGTTCAGGAAGCAGGATGTCCTGGTACACATAGGGACTAACGATCTCACCAGCCAGTCAGTTGTGAAGACCAAGGAACACCTGACCAGGCTGGGTGACAAACTATCATCCATTTCATCCAGCATCTCCTTCTCTGAGATCCTACCAGTCTGGGAGAGGGGGGAAGATGGACAGAAGGTCAGAGAAGGGGAGCTAGGGGAGCTAAACTTGTGGCTTAAGGGCTGGTGCCAGAAAAAAGGACACAAATTTGTAGGTAACTGGCAACAGTTTTGGGAGAGAAAGTTCTTAAAATTTGATGGACTGCATCTGACTAAGGAGGGAGTCAGTGCATTGGGGCAGAAGTTTGACGTCTTTTCAGAATATTTAAACTAGCAAATGGGGAGAGGTGTGCAGAACCCCATATGTCGAATCGGAAGAACACCCCTCCCCCCTCAGCTAGTGATCAAATAGGAATTCAGCATGCTTATAGTTCATTTGCATCACCAGGTAAGGAAAAAGGTCCAGCTCCCCATATGACACACAGGTAACATGCCAGACCTCATCCAACAACTAACACTCAGAAATCTGGCCAATGGAAAATTATGTACACAAATGTCTGGGAAACAAGATCCAAGACCTGCAGGCAATAATGACAGAGGGTAAACTGGACATAGTAGCCATTAGCAAGATATGGTTTACCAGTAACCACACTTGGGAGACTTCAGTACCTGGCTATGTACTGTTCAGAAGAGACCGTGGTGCAAAAAGGAGGGGGGGGTGGAGTGGCCCTTTATGTCAATGAAAATATCAAAGCTACAGAAATTCAGAATACTCATAAGGAGCCAGAAGAACTGTGGGTCACCCTGGAAACAGGAAATGGGACAGCCATATGAGCTGGGGTTGTGTACAGGCCTCCAGACCAAAGGGAGGACATAGACACATTACTGTTAGAAGATATACAAAACATGACAGCTAAAGGGCAGGTTCTGATAATGGGAGACTTCAACTTGCCAGATACAGATTGATCAATACCAGCAGGAACATCTGCCAGAACTAGACACATGGTGGATTACCTACAGGGGGAGGGCCTCAAACAACTGGTACAACAACCCACAAGAGACAGGACTATCCTAGATCTAGTACTGACTAACAGGGAAAGGATCACAGATCTCCAGGTAGAAGGTCACCTGGGGGCCAGTGATCATCACATGGTATGGTTCAATTTGGCCAGTAGAACTAAATCATCCAATTCCAAGGCAAAAATATGGGACTTCATAGGAGCTGACTTTGATAAGATGGCCAACAGTGTTAAGCTAGCCCTGGCAAAAAAAAAAATACAGGTGAGGGGTACAGGCAAAGTGGACAAGCATTAAGGATGCAATACTTGAAGCAACATTCCATTGTGTTAGAGAGAAAATGAAGTGCAAATAAAGAAGGAAACCACATTGGTTCTCAAATACAGTAGCAGAAAAGGTCAGAGCCAAAAGGCTGGCCTTCAGGAAATATAAGGGAACGCAGCAGGATGAGGATAGGGAGGCATACCAAACTTCCATAAGGGAAGCAGGGAAGGCAGTAAGGCAGACAAAGGCCCAAACCAAGGAAACACTAGCATAAACCATAAAAGAAGGTGACAAGACTTTCTATAGATACATTAGTGAAAGGAGAAAGTCCAGAGGGGGTATTGCTAAGATCAAAGGGGATAAAGGGACATGTGAGGAGGAGGACCATGTAAAAGGATCTATCCCAAACAGATACTTCTGCTCAGTATTTATTGAAGAGAAGGTAGGGCAGGGCCCAGAGCTCAGCACCATGGACACAGGGGGAAGGAGGTGTGCACTAGTCCCTTCACAAAAGAAAGGGTCCTACAAGAGCTCGATAAACCCAAGATGGACAAGGCAATGGGACCTGATGGCATACATCCATGGGTACTAAAGGAGCTAAGGGTGGAACTAGCGGAGCCATTATCAGAACTGCTTAATGAGTCTCTGAGCACAGGAGAGGTCCCAGAAGACTGAAGAAGGGCTCATGTGATCCTGCTCCACAAGAGTGGTAGCAGGGAGGAGGCAGGGAACTACTGATCAGTCAGTCTTACCTCAGTAGTGGACAAGATAATGGAGGCACTCCTTAAGGAAAGTATAGTGCAACACCTGGAATCCATAGGAGCACAAGTTCCAAGACAGCATGGGTTTACAAAAGGAAGGTCCTGTCAAATTAATCTCATAGATTTCTTTGACTGGGTAACCAGAGTGGTGGACCAAGATGGAGCAGTTGACGTTGCCTACCTTGACTTCAGCAAAGCTTTTGATACTGTTCCACATAGAAGATTGATTAATAAGCTGGGTAGGCACGGGGTGGGTCAGAAGTTGGTCGACTGGGTGGCAAACTGGTTGAGAGGCAGAAAACAGAGGGTGGTGATAAATGATATACAGTCAGAAGAGATGCAAGTCACAAGTGAGGTACCTCAGGGATCAGTCCTGGGGCCAGTCCTCTTCAATATCTTCATCAGTGACATTGCAGATGGACTGGAGGGTAAGGTTTGTCTGTTTGCAGATGACACCAAGATCTGCAACATAGTAGATGATCCAGATGGGGTGGGCATAATGAGAAGAGATCTGGATAAAATAGCAAAATGGTCGGAAGAGTGGTAACTGGGATTTAACGTAAAGAAGTGCAAGATCATGCACATAGGGAAGAGAAATGCTGAAGCCAACTGTAGGCTGGGAGGGGAGTTGCTGGCAGTCACAAGGGAAGAAAGAGACTTGGGCATCATCATCGATGACATGAAATCATCCAAGCAGACCACTAAAGCAGTAGGTAAGGCTAGGGGGATGTTAGGTGTATTAGTAGGGGTATCACAAGTTGGAAGAGGGAGGTAATAATCCCTCTTTACAAGACACTGGTTAGGCCCCATCTGGAGTACTCCATGCAGTACTGGAGGCCACATCTTCACAAGGACATTAACCAAATTGAGGCAGTCCAGAGAAGGGCAACCAAAATGGTGCAGGGACTGCATCAGAAAACATATGAGGACAGATTAACGGAGCTCAATATGTATACCCTAGAGCAAAGGAGGGAGAGAGGTGATATGATCGAAACATTCAAACACCTTATAGGCATTAACAAGGTGAAAGAGTCTAACATGTTTCAATATATGAAAAATAGCAGGACAAGAGGACACAGCATAAGATTAGAATGAGGCCGATTAAGGGTAATGTGAGGAAGTTCTTTTTCACAGAAAGGCTGGCGGATGCATGGAATGGCCTACCTCAGGAAGTGGTGGACATGAATACAGTGCAGGGCTTCAAACAGGCATGGGATAGGCATAAGGGAGCAATACAGATGAGTATGAGTAGATAGGCCATTGACAGAGCAAAGGCCGATGGCACATTCATAAGGTAGAAAAAGAAATGGGCAGACTGGATGGGCCTTGCGGTCCTTATCTGCCATCAACTTCTATGTTTATATGCTTCTATGTTTCATTAATAAACTGAAACAGCTTGTTGAATATTTGTTAAATATTGGCTGCCTGTGAAACTGGAGATTTGCACATTTAAACGACTTCTTGATACTAGTTTAACTTGGGAATGTATTGTCTTTAAAGAAAGATTCATACCTCATAAATGTCACCCTTTCCCCAGCAAATCAATGATTTACACTGTTTTTTTAACCTCTACAGACACTATTTAATGAGCAGTCTCAGACATATGCCAGGTCTTCAGTGAACTGCTTAGACTAAATATGTATTAATAAGAAGCCATTTTTACCATTTTTTTGGGGAAGAAATATATTGAGCTATAGCAACACACACACACACACACACACACACACTTTATACACACCATCCTCATGGCCACATTAAAAATAAATATTGCATTCTAATATGTCATAAAAAAACTGTTTATGTCAGTGAACACAGTGAAGTTCAGTTTAGAGTAGATTTCCTTTAAATATTTCTTATCTTATATTTTGTACACACACACACACACACACACACACACACACACACACACACACTAAACACCATCCTCATGGCCACAATATTGCCAGGCGGCCTAGGTTCAAGTCCCAGCCAAGGCACTTATTCTTTCTCACCTCTGTTTGTATGTGTTCCATAAAATTTGCACACCACACTGCTGTGTGATTGTTTCAAGTAAATATTTGTGTTGCCATTTGGTTGTGCATTTGAGAAAGAGCAATATGCTCAAGGACGGCCCAGGTTCCAGTTGTCACAGCGGTACAGCTGGTTAGTGCAATCAGAATGATATTTTGGGCAGCCTGCATTCAAGTCCCAGCTGAGGCATTTATTCTTTCTCACTTCTGTTTGTATGTGTTACATAAAATATGCACACCAGACTCCTGTGTGACTGTTACCATAAATAAACTGTTTGTTTATGGCAGTGACCACAGTGAAGTTTAGTTTAGAGTAGATTTCCTTTAAATATTTCTTATCCTATATTTTGTATCCTGGATAGCACAGGGGAGCTACTATATCTCATTGTCATAGGGATTTTCATTTACACATTTCTGCACTGTATTTACTCAGGCTGTCCCAGATTAGATGCAACACTTGTTTTTAGTGGAGTCATGATTTTTCCATTTTGATAATGTATTTCTTCAGGATAGCCTAATCCAGGGCCCCCATAATCAAAGGAGATGAGCAGCACATCCAGATGGAAATGTGAGATGTGCCACACAACTCCAACAATGAACCACAGCATGATATTCAAATGTGCGGGATGCACCTGCCACAAGGGAAAGGGCCAGCGTGCACACATATTATGCCGTGCAAGTCGAGGGTATGTTCCCATGCATATGCCATGCTGTGGCATATTCAGTAGGAAATTTGCACCTTGCAGGACAGAGCAGCGTGGCCCACAGCTAGGCCATGAATAGCTGGCCTAAGCCAGCCAGCCAGCCACCCACAGGTGGGCTGTGGAAGTACACCCAGGTGTACAGCAGACTGGCAGCCCTGATGGACTAAAGGTACCCCCTCCAATCCCCAATCATTCCAACTCCATCCCTGAAGAACTCCATAGTGTAGGGCCCCACTGGACCCAATCACACCAGAGGAAACCATGGTCCATAGCATACAGGATTCCCACCCACTGCCTTGGTACATAGACAACCCATCTCCCCCCCTACCCTAGCTGTTGCAGAGACTGGCATTGCCTTCCATGCCCTGCCACAGTCAGCTGCTGACTACACTGGACCCGGGCTTGGAACCTTCACTCCAGAGTGACCCAAGTGGCTATACTATACATGGGGGCACTACACAAGCTGTGGACCCACCAGTGTATGCAGCTGTGTGTATGTCCCTGGCAAATGATAAGAGGGAATTGACATACCTCCAATGCATGCCTTGTCAATGCTGTATCTTCCTGCAGTCATACAATCTTCCCTGTTCCCCTGTGTAACATGCCACCCTCCAGAATGTTGAGCAATCCTGGGTGCCATGGGGTGCGGTATCCTGCAATGGCATTTGTAGTGTACGCTCCAGGCTATGGATAGTGCGTTTGTGGTTCCCCAATTGTACAAACAAATGGGAGGTCGGCTGTAATATGCCTGTTCTTGGACCTCTGTGAGTGAGTACAGCATCGGCTTTCACCCACACTGAGTAGTGCAATGGCACCAGGATGATGGATCCACATGCGAGTGCCTGCGGTGTATGGCCACTGGGCGCTATTGACCGCACACATCTTGTACCTATGTATGACACATTCCAGTGTCCTACAGCTAGCGCTTCACCACCCGAAAATAAGATTCCATTTCTTCTGTGAACTATCCAGGCTAAATATATAGCAATCAGGGGGCATATTCTAGGAAAATACATTGTAAAAATGTGTAAAAGGAAGACCACAATGAAACAGCCTCTCAGCAGATCTGCATTGAGCAAATTCATTAGAAATAATGCATAAAGGATCCCAAAAAATTTCCACAGCCATATCGGCTCTGACCAGAATTTGTTTAATAGGTTTCTCCCATACCTTTAGGCAATCTTCAGAAATATTTAAAAACTACCCTGGGACTTTAGGAAATCTTGATATGTGGTGACATCTTTATGGCTCTAGAAGAGAATTTACTCATTTTTCTGCAAGATCTCATAGTTAGCTCCAAACCACATGTCACTTACCTCAGACAGATAATTTCCAGTATCTTCAGCTCCATTCGCACCTATAGAATCTTGGTGGTGTGCAGAGTTCGTATTGACCAGTAACCATTTTGTGTTTTGTAGAGTATCAGGAGAATTCTAATCCACATGTTAAATTGTCACTTCATAATGGCATTAAGGAAGTATGTTTTTTGGATATAACTATATCTAAATTGAGTGATGGTGCCCTTGAAACCGACTTAAACAGCAAAAACTGGATAGAAATGTTGTGTTGTTAGCATCTAGTTATGCAGCCTGCACATACTGTTAATAACATCCTATGCAACCAGTTCTTGCGGCTGTGTAGGAATTGCAGCAGCAAAGTTTGTTACAGCAGTAGGGTTGCAGAAATGACAGCAAGATTTCCAGAATGTTGCTATAAGGAAAACACTGTTGTACATATAGCAGTATGGGCTAATAGTGAGCACAGGCAAAGAGTGAAAAGTGAAACAAGGGGGAACCAATAACCACTGAAATGTACAACAACTTATACACCCCAAGCAAACAAAGTGAGTGCAATTGTTTGGAGAAACTAGAACATTATTGAGACACATCCTGTCCTAGGGAAAACTTTGATTAATAACCCATCCTAATTAGTATACCACACGGCTGATAATCTAGGCAACTTATTGGTATATTCTCTACAAATTACTCCCAAAGATATTCAGCCAATTTGGTTAGTGCACCCCTCCCCATCGGTTGTAACAACTGTGGCAGGTATAAATTCTTCAGATTTGTAAAAAAGGTCAAATATTTTTACACCCTACCAATGGGAGGTCTTTTGAGATTCATAACTTGATCACCTACAACACACAGAGTGTAGTATAGCTACCTAGCTGAAGATGTGGTGTCTTCTATATAGACAAAACAATTCAAACCCATGGTCACTTTGAAACAGTACCTTTTCTGTAATTTAGTGAATGATGCTATGCCTCTTTTCTTATGAACATGTAATCAGCTTATTTGTTTTTGTTCTGATTTGCAGTAAGATTATCTTTATGTATTCCATAGAGAATGGATTCCTCACCAGAATAAGCAGAACTGAACATAATAAGCACCCTTTAGATGATTTAATCTCTCCTACAAATGAAGCTCTCTGAACAAAGCTTCTAATAGAGGGACACTTGCACAGTCATTTTTGTGGATTGCAATATTTCTGAGTGCTTAATATGTTGAATCTTTGTTATGTTTTCCATTTGTGGTACTACAGTACATTGCGCTCTACAAAAGGCTTTTGGGGAGTTAAGCATACTGGCAATCTAAGCTTGCTCAGCATAGGGTTATTTTTTAGTTTAAATATCTTAATGAACTATATATTCTTCTGTTACCTTTGCCTGAAGAATATTAGTGACTTAGTATGGTAGTTTAGCAGTAACAATGTGCCCCTTTAAAGACCTGTAGAAGATATGAATTTGTTATTGTTTGTTGCTTTGTTAAGTCAATGCACCTGCCACTTAAAAAAATGTAAAACTGACCCATCACATCACTCTTGGGTGACTATTTAAAGAGGTCACTTACACTTAGCCAGTACCTTTGATATAGTACTCATGTAGATATGAAATGCTGTCAGGAGCCTTTGTGCTGCTACAGGGGTGCCTGCACTTTTGTGATATACCTAGCACTGCACCAGTGTGCTGATTTTTTTAAATAAATATTTGAACTACACTATGCCTGAGTTGCTGTTTTAGTGGAAATTGTATGTGTGGGTTTACTCTGCTTGCATATTCTCCTTGTTTGTATACCCCTAATAAGTAGGACAGGACATCACAAAGACGGCAAAAGAGTACAGGCAGGATGGGAGAGTCATGGAAGATTTGGGCTGGGCAAGAATAAAAAACAATAGTCAAGCAGATGGATTGGCTTGAAGAATATTTAGTCTCAATGCTAGGAACCTGGGGAACAAGATATGCAATGTGCAGTTGCTCTTTGCAGTGGCTGAGTCTAATTTTTTGACAGTCTCCGAGATGTGGGCTTCACCAAACCATGACTGGGATCTCAAAATTCCCTGTCAAGACCACTATTGGATAGACAGGGAAAAGAAAAGGGAGGGGGTAGTGTTATACATTGAGGAATATGTAGGGTGCATGGAGGACAAATCTACTGGGGAACAGGGGGGTGTGTGTGGAAATACTGTGCATAAAGTTAGTAGTGGAAGCATCAAAATCATAAAGTTGTGTGTGGTACGCAGAACCCCTAACCAGTCCAAAGCAGGGGATGAGCTCCTAAAGTAAGAGATCTAGAGGGCTGCAGTGATAGAGAAAGTGATAGGTAGGTGCTCTAAATATGCCTGACATAGGCTGGGCCATTCCTGTGGCTAAGAACAGTTACAGAAACATTGGAGAAGGCATTCCAAGAATGATCCCTAATGTAGCACATCAAGAATTACACCAGTAAGGAGCTATCCTGGATGTAGTGTTCACTAATCTTTAATGCTTTGGTTGATGTAAGGTTTGAGGTACCTTTAAGGACCAGTGACCATATCACAGTGTGGGTTTCCTTGCCCCTCACACTTGAACTAAAAATATCCATGACATGTGTCTTATAGTTATACAAGGCAGATTTTTTGATAACGACTAGGCTACTGAGGTGGTGGTTTGAGGGAATGAGCAAGATGGAAGGGGCTGAGGTTAAGTGGGATGCCATCAAGGAAATAGTCCTGGAGGTATTACCAAGTTGGATGAGGATTATAGGCAAGTTCAGGAAATGAACATGATCTCTCTGGTTCACTAGGGAGGTTAGGGAAGCTGTAGCAGGAGGAGGAGGAGGAGGGTTTTCTGAAATGGGAAAGCGGTCATGACTCATTGTGATTTTAGAAACGCTGTAACTCTGTAACAACTCACTATGGTGATGTACCAATGTTGAAACTTGATTAAATTATTTTAAAATTGTACATTCAGAGTTTTCGTGATCATTTTTTTGCAGTGGTGTGCAGAGATATTTAATGCTTTGTGCAGGAAGAGGATAACCTTCAAGCTGTATAAGAAGGAATAGTCCAACAGCAGCAGGTCAATATAGTCCAAAAGCAGAAGGTCAGTCTACCTGGGAAGTCGAAGGGAATCAGGTGCAATAGTAAGGGGAGCTGAGCTAAGCTGAGATAGAACTCAAAACTGCACAGTAGGACAGACATAAATACAAAGCTGTCTTCAGGTATGTAAGGGAGAAGAGGAACAGAAAAGAGGGCATTGATAGACTGACAAAGGAAGGAATGGGAATTGAGACCAATGATGCAGGCAAGGTGGACCTCCTAAATGACTGCTTTACCTCAGTAGTCTCAGTAGAAAAAAGGGGACCTCTTGTGGAGTGTTTGGTCCCCTGACAGTGGAAGCAGAGGTAGAGTGACAAGTACTGGACGTAAGCTCAATCATGGAAGACAGGGTGCTGAAGAAGCTACAGTAAGAGGAAACAAAAAGGAAAAGACACCAGGCCCAGATGGGTTCCACACTAGGATTCTGGATGAGGTGAAGGATGTGCTGGCAGGGCCACTAGTAGATTTATTTAATTGTTCCTTGACCACAGGGATAGTTCCAAGGGACTGGAAGGTGGCATAGGAAGGGCCCAGGAGGCTGGTCTGACTTCCAGAGAGGGGAAGTTGCATGGGACCATCATAAAGGATTGGATGTTGGAATTCATTGGGAGTATGAGATTGCAAGACAAGAGACAGCATACCCTCTTAAAGAGTAGAGCATGCCAAACAAACTTCATTGAATTTTTCAATATGGTAATCAGGAAGTGGATAGGGGTCAGGCTGAGGATATCATACATGTGGATTTCAGCAAGACCTTTGACTCAGTTCTGCATGAGAGAGAAACTTCTGCACTCATGGGGCTTGATTCTCAAAGCTCCTGGTACAGAGCAAGGTGCTTGCACCACAATGAATCGCACAAAGTGCTCCTTGCACCAAATGATGTGCTGGGAGCGATTCTCAGTGGCAGCCCTGCCCCAAATGAGACTTATGTTGCCTGTGTGCCCAAAACACACATGACAGCAGGGTTAGGGGCATGTGGCAGATGCAAGCAGCCACATCCCCGAATGTAAGATTCTCAAACTTTCCCAGAGGGGGAAATTCTAAGTACCCTTAGACCTCCCTAACTGGTCTAAGGGTACTTAGAAAATTCTCCTCTGGGACAGTTGCCTGTTTGTTGCAATGTGCCGCATTCCCCATCCCCGATATGACTCCTTACAATAATAATGAATATCAAAATCCCCTTCCCTGGAGGTTTAGTGGTCCCTCCTCCCCAATCCCCAATGTGACCCCTTATTATAATAATTATTAATGCCCTCTTCCCTGGTGGTCTAATGGTCCCCACTTCCTGATCCCCAATGTGACCCCTTATTATAATAATTATCAATGCCCCCATCCTTGGTGGTCTAGTGGCCCCACTGCCCACCCCAGTAGGTAGTACCTACCACCCTGATCCCCATCCCGAAACAGAGCCGGCAACTGGCACAGCCCTCCTTTCACCTCTGCTGATGGCTGCAGACTGAACTGTTATTGAGCATGTACTGTAAAGTGTACATGCTCATTGATTAATCTGATTAATCTCCCATACATGTGATATGTTCAACTTGCTTAAGAGGGGAGAGTTGGGTCAAATAAGTAGGGAGATTGGACTACTAGTAGGGAGATGCCGTAACGTTACAAGTTTGTCCTTAAATAGTGTCAAAAAATAAGAAAAAAAGCATTTAAAAACATTTTATGTATTTCATTTTTTTTAAAATAAGCACTAAAAAGAATCAACAACTAGTTGTACAAAGTTATCACTTATATTGTTCATCACCAATTTACTTTTTATATGTCTTTATCTGCCAAAAAAAACATGAATGAATATTTTGGACATAATTGTATTTAAGCAGGAGATTTTGTTTTCCAGGAGGGAGAGAGGGAGTTCAGTCAAACAAACAGGAGTCTCCTGCGAAAAGAGAGAGATTTCACGTGTATGATCTCCACACCTGAGGCGATACTGCAACAATAAAAAAGTCAATACAATGCAAGGCAATCAGTATGGTCCAGGGTCTGGGGCAATTCACATAAGGAAAGGCTACAGGAATTGAGTCTGAACATCCTCTATAAGAGGAGGGCATGGGATGACATGATGCAGACTTACAAGTACATGCATGGGAACTATTCTCTGTGAGATTCAGGAATGGGGCGAACTCACTTAAGCTTCTAGGGCAGAGAATCAAGAGGGACATCCACAGGCACTTTTTCACAGAAAGAGTGGTGGACAAATGGCACAGGCTGCTGGAGGCAGTAGAAATGAAACAAGGAAGCTGCACCTGGAAAAACGAGGTGGTGCAGGGTCTGGGGTGTGCTACCTGAACATGTTACAATGAAAACAGAAGTGACCAGCAGACAGGAGCAAAGAAGTGGCTTCAAACAAATGTTTTTTAGTTTGAAACAAAAAGTGCAGTTTATTATGCCACTCAAAACTGAACAGTTGAATACAAACAAAATAGGAGCTTTTAACCACTGCATTCTCAGTACCCCAGTGCTTCATTCAATGGAGCTTCCTGTTTGAAGCCACTTCTTTGCTCCTGTGTGTGGGTCATTTCTGTTTGCTGGAGGCAGTAGCATAGGCCAGATCAGTGAATAGTTTCAAGCAGGGATGGGAACAGCAAATGGGCTGAGTTAGAAAAGGGGTGGCAAATAAAAAAGGGTGGGATAGCTACTAGGGCCAGTGCAAAGTATTTAGATAGGGCATGCAAACTGGGTGGGCCAATAGGTCTTTTTCTGTCATCAACGTTTATGGTCATACAGCAATAGAAGCAACTGGTCAACACTGTTTAGACATAACAAGGGTTCACGCACCCAGGCCCTTGAGTACTTTGCTGTTTTACAAGCTTCGTGTACTCTATAACACAAGACACTCAATCCATACTTTCTGAAACAAGCTTTGTTCATTATCTGCCTCATTGCCATAAAGCAGTCTGTGCTGTGTAGCAAATGGTCACAAAACAGGTAACAGCATTTTACTAAGTTTCCTGCAACAATCACAAGGTGGTGGTATAACGTACTCTAATGCAATGAATAAACTAGCAATAATACCCAACAGGGTGGGTGATATTGGGCTATACTGAACCATCCTTGTGTGTAATGAGGCCCAACGCCAGAGGCAGAGGGTCTTATAGTCTGTGGAAAGTCCAGTATAGCCCCTGCTTCCAATGCTGGAGGATATTATTTTACTGAGACAGTGATATTAAAAATAATGATTTCAGAAGGAAAAAGAAGGTAAGCATTAATAAAAATGAATACAAACAGCAGTTTCTGCAAAATAGTCCTTGTACTGGTCAAATTGCCAGTAGAGGGCACTGCTGCTTATGAGAGCATTTTTCATTTACATTGCAGATTCACACTGTCACTCTTAGTTTCTTAATCATTACTCCCCTTCCCCCCACATCAGAAATAGAGAGAGTACAGGTATGACAGTGCTTTAATGGCACTAGTACTAAAAATATATATTTTTTTAAGAAAATATTGTTTTGCCACAGTGTGAGAGGGGAGGGGAGCAAGCTGGTCAATGTCATAATGAGAATGGCGAGGCCTCCAATTCAGGCTGGATCAGATGGCAGCACTGCAGTCAGGTCACAAACTCTGCAAAAGAAAAAAAATGAGGTGCTTTGCTTTTCTACAAAAACGTGAATTAATTGCATTGGAGTTGTGGGGAGGGGTGGCTCAGTCTGTAAGTTGTTCTTACTGATGTGGAGAGGTGAACAGCTGTACAGTGGTAAATCTCACTAAGATAGTTGAAAAAAATGCTGGTCGTGAGAGTTTGAAAGTTGAATTGGGCACAAGGATATTTATTGTGCAGGAGCAGGATGGCACTGGGACTAGTTATTTCCCAGTTTCTTTTGACACATAAATGTACCCCTTTCTTGGGGTATCAGTCAGTCAAAGGCCAGGGAATTTTCTGACCATTTTCTAATTAAGCAATAATGCCCAACACAGCAAGCAGAGGGCCTTATAGCAACTGGAAGGTGTGATATAGCCAAGAGCACAAACTCTGGAGGATATTATTGTGCTTAGAAACTGGGTTAGAAACATAGACATAGACTTTGATGGCAGATAAGGACAGCTTGGCCCACCTAGTCTGCCCATTTCCCTACCTAGAGGATAAGCTGTAGATCCTATTTAGCCAACAGCCTATTTCTTCTTACCCCCCACAAAAATTGCCTTATGTCTGTCCCATGCATTCTTGGATTCTCCCACAGTTTTAGACCCCACAACCTCCTCAGGAATGCTGTTCCATGCGTCCACCACCCTCTCTGTGAAAAAATACTTCCTCACATTGCCCCTGAGCCGTCCCCCCTCTATCTTCAAATTGTGTCCCCTTGTTCTGGCACATCTCTTTTTCTGAAAGATGCTACCCTCTTGGACTTTGTTGATTCCACTGAGGTACTTAAACATTTCTATCTTGTCCCCCCTCTCCCTCTTTTCCTCGAGGGTATGCTTATTAAGCACCTTTAGTCTCTCCTCATATGGCTTCTCTTGCAGACCCTGCACCATTTTAGTTGCCCTCCTCTGAACTGCATCCATCCTGTCTATGTCCTTGCAGAGATGGGGTCTCCAGAACTGGATGCAGTACTCCACATGGGGTCTCACCAACTGTCTTTACAGGGGGATAACAACTTCCTGTTTTCTGCTGGTGATGCTTCTCCCTACTCATCCCACTATCCCCCCAGCCCTCCCTACTGCCTTCTCACATTGCTTGCCAACCTTAAGGTCATCTGATATGATTATCCCCAGGTCTCTTTCCATTTTTGTTGTTGTTTCTACCTCCTCCCCCATTGTGTAATCTTCCCCATGATTTTTGTGGGCCCGGTGGCGCTGAGGGTTGAGGCGCTGGACGCCACACCTCGCGTCACACCAGTGACCTGGGTTCGGGAACGAGCCCGGGAGCTGGGGGTCGATAGGGAAGGAGTAGGATTGAGCATCCGGAGGACAGCTGTCCTCTCCCTGGGGTGAGATCCAGGGGCATCCTGGTGCAGTGGTGACCTCCGGTGGAAGCCAGAGGCATTGCTGCTGCAGGGAGCACAGTGGGGGACGCACGCAGCTGACGTCCATGGTAGCTTCGTGTCGGTGTCACTCCACAGCCGCATGCATAGGGGCAAAAGAAAGAAAGGGAAAAATTCGCACGCCGCTTGATGGCCGGCTCAAGGCACCGCCCGGCTTCAGCCTGGGATGCTCCCCCTGATTGGGACCCACCCCCGGATCCCACAGTAGTGGTTGCATGCCCGCTGCGGTGGATCGTTGTGCAGGACCGAAAAAGGGGTATGTGCTTGCGGTGTGGGGAAGAGTAAGGGCTTAGAGGTCAGGCTGGACGGGGGGAACCATAGGTAACACCCACCCAGCCGCATGAGGATCTATAAATAAATAACAAACAAAAAAAAATCTTCCCCTGGATTTTTGTTTCCCAGGTGCATTATTTTGCACTTCTTTGCATTGAATCCAAGCTGCCATACTTCTGACCATTCCTCCAATGTTGCCAAGTCCCTTCTCATCCTTTCCACGCCTTCTTGTGTATCAACCCTGTTGCAGATCTTTGTGTCATCTGCAAAGAGGCATACTTTTCCTTCCAGTCCCTCTGCAATGTCACTTATAAAGACATTAAAAAGGACTGGACCCAGTACTGAACCCTGCGGTACCCCACTAGTAACCCCTCTTTGTTCAGAGTGGACTCCATTTACAATTACCTTCTGTGTCTTGTTGTCCAGCCAATGCTTTACGCATGCTACCACCCTGGGACCCACTCTCAGGCTGGTTAATTTGACTATTAATCTTTTGTGTGGGACTGTGTCAAATGCCTTGCTAAAGTCTAGGTAGTCCATGTCCACATCTCCTCCTTGGTCTACTACTTTGGTCACCCAGTCAAAGAAATCAATTAGATTCGTCTGACATGACCTTCTCACTGTGAACCCATGCTGCCTTGGGTCCTGTGCCCCACTGGCCTGTAAATACTCAACAATTCTTCCCTTCAGAAGTGCCTCCTCTCATCCCTTTTTACTCTTTTGTTCAGTTGCTTTTATCCCTTCCCTTACATAGAGAGCTACTCCGCCCCCTCTTCTCCCCTCCCTGTCTTTCCTGTAGGTTTTGTACCCTGGTATGTTAACATCCCAGTCATGGTTCTCTGCGTACCGTGTTTCTGTGACTGTTTCTGTTAGTTAGATAAAAAAGTACACAGACATTTGTTTTTATTTTGGGTTGCAATAGAAAAATGTACTTTTCTTAACTTTTTAATAGAGAGAAAATAAGTCCCTTTTTGGGAGAGGTGGGGAAATGAAAATGCATAAACCATATAGTTGCATGTTCTGAAGATGGACATGGCCAAAATAAAAAAGTTGTCGTCCCTACTTGTTGCAGGTAATGAGGTTTATGAGGGAATTAAATGTGCAGTTCTAAGGATAAAAGTTGTTGCTAGTACTTGAAGGTGTCCTCAAAGAGCTGGTTGCTGGGATCTCTGCTTTTTTTTCTTGTAGGTCTGCAGTTTCTTGCTTTACTTCTTTCTTTACTTCTTGTTGATTGTTGTGACTGCCCACCCTAGAGTCGAATTCCAGGATCGGTGGTCATTTGTAGATGCTGATCAGTAATTTGAGAGGCTGGTTTCTTAGCGGAGTCTAGTGACTGGTGTAATCTCACGGTTTGACTGCCCAGGATTCGAAAGGCTCTGCACTGCAGTTGCGTGAATGCTGTGGTTTTTGTACTGTATGGATATCTAGGCTTCTAAACTTACTTTGCACATCAGGGGTCCCAAATAATTCTTGCCCATCCACTCTGAGGTGTACCAGCAGGATGCTTGATCAAGGAAAGCCTGGAGTAGACATCATGGATGGAGGTAAAAGGAGAGTGCACTGTGTGGTATGTTAGAGACATACTTCATACTTCTTGAAGGATTTCACTGAACAGAGTGAGTTTACAAGCATGCATTCATTCATTGAAGTGCTCAGTTGGGCTGCCAGCAACGGAGATGAGTGGAGAGCGGTGCCAGTGGCCCAATCAGGGTACTGGGGGGGGAGCTGGGGCATGCTTTCTGATGACAGGGTGGGGTGAGGGCCCACTAGACACCAGTGAGTGGGGACTGAAATTTGTTTAGGATTGGGGTCCGGGGATCAGGAAAACAATTAGTTAACCTGGGGGGGGCTTGCTTTTTTCACTTTGGGCCGGTGATCAACCGGGGGATGACCACTAGACACCAGGGAGTCATTACAGAAAATGGGTGGTAAAATTTCACCCAGGAGCAATGAATTTTGCCAGCTAGAGGGTAAAATTTCACACGCTCTGTGGGCAAAATTTCACATTTCGTAAAATATTTCACCTGGTGAA
Source organism: Neoceratodus forsteri (assembly GCA_016271365.2). Taxonomy (NCBI): domain Eukaryota; kingdom Metazoa; phylum Chordata; order Ceratodontiformes; family Ceratodontidae; genus Neoceratodus; species Neoceratodus forsteri. Next base: position 572,826,965 of record CM057449.1, on the reverse strand, counting down.
ATTTTCCAATTTCACACAACACTAGTGACACAGTCACATATTTGGCTCTGGATTTGTCAGTTCTGACAATGAATGATTCTCAGGTTAGCTGCTTCAGTTCCTTTCAACCACACTTGGCCATATGAAGCTGGATAACAAGCCAGATTTTTTTATCCAGCCAGGTATGGTATCGAGAGACAATTTGGTGGAGTTTCTCAATTTCAGCAGGTCAGTGTTTGTGATGGCAGAGTGTTTGTCAAATTTGTCTTTGTGCTCCTTTCAAAGAGTTTTCAGCATAAAGTACAGGATGTTACTGGAGGGTTTAAAGGGCAGACCTCTGATTGAGTTGCTGTGGGGGTTAATGCTGGAATGGAGAGCTCAATAGCCAGAAACAGAATACTGTTCTCCAGTGGCAGTATAGATCTTCACATATTACTTTCAGAGGTACTGTAGTTTAATGTGTCTAAATTGTCAGTTTTTCATTTAACTGTGATATTGCTGTACCGTGCCCATCCTCTGAAAACTCTAATGGCCCATTGTATGTTTTGGGGGTATTTACTTCTTGCCATTTGGTTTCTATGTATTTGAGTTACGTGTGCGAAAAAGAAATGAAGCTTTCACTTACATTTTTTCTTCCTTGCATCATTTTCTTAGTAGTTTCCCTTCCTGTAGTGGCTGTTGGTCAGGAAACAGATTGCTGACAGTTTCTTCAGGGTCCATGTGAATGGGACAGTAAGGTAATCAAACTTTTTTTTTTGAGTGGCCTCAAAAAAATGGCTACTGGTCAGTTCTGGAAAGTTTGAGTAATCATATCAAGGATATGGGCATGTGGTGAGGCAGGACAGACTGGCACTTATTTCCTGGTCTCTACTGGTACTTGATGTACCCTCTTGGCATAGCTTTCAGCTAATCAGAGCCCAGGAAATCGTAAGACCATTTTCTAACAACAAACACCACATCCCTCCTTTACTTTAGTTCAAAACATTATACTGGAGCTGCTTGGATAATACAAAATTCCAATGGATAACATCAGATATTGACTTTTTTTGTAATTTGGAAAGGTCAGACAATGCTGTTTCCCATCCAGTTGAAAACAGAATAATTTGGTCAGACAGAATAATGATTACCCAATCTAATTATCTGATTATCCAATTATCTGATATCACTAATTGGGACTACAGATGGGCAAAGATGAGAAATTTTTCACAAAATTCTTCACAGTTTCCTGACCTCATATAGCTCTAAGTGGCATGTCATATAGTCCGTCATCTGTTGAAGTGATCACTTCACCAAGTGAATACCACACCTTACCCGACCAAATCCAACCCAGGAAAACAACAAGGATAGACCCTCACCCCCCACCATCTGACACCCCACCATATTCCCTGACCCAGCAACACCAAAATGGTAAACATAGAAACACAGAAGACAGAAGACTTCAGTCCATCCAGTCTTACCCTTCTCTATTCATTGACCTTTTGTTTAGACAGGGTTTTTGCCTCACCTCCTAACTACTAAGTTACATCTGGGTAGTCAGCGAGCTGTCTGGTAATGTAAGCAATAGTACCCAACAAGGTGGGTGGTATTGGGAAATACTGGACCGCCCAGGGGCTTAATGAGTCCTGACGCCTCAGTCGGAGGGCCTTATAGCCCCAGGAAGGTCTGATATTTCCCAATACCACCCACCTTGGAGAGTATTATTGCACTTAGAAAATGGGCACTGAAAAAAAAATAACTTTAATACAAACATTGTAGTAAAACATTACTTTACAATAAGTTTTGTAACAAAATAGTTCCTCCAGCTGCTTAGGTATTATGTGTGTTTATTTGGGACCTAAGGACTTTGTCCTAGTGGAGACTTGGTAGTTTACAAAAAAAAAAAAAAAGGTTGAAAGCAGTTACAGGGTTTGTGGAGTACTGAGGGAGCCTTGTTTACTTAGAGAGCTATGTGGATCGGTAACTTTACTTTGAAACTATATGTGTGCAAGCAGCATTACCAAGTGGGACTGATGTGGGAAGTGTGGAGGTACATTTGGGACCTTGTGTGGTTCGGTAACTTTGTTTTGAAACTGTATGTGTGTGAGCAGCATTACCAAGCGGGGCTGCTGCAGAAAGCATGGAGGTATGGTCGGGACCTTGTGGGATAAGGCTGAAGGGTGGGTGGCTGTAGGAGAGGACAGCAAGCATGGCTTGTGTATTTTTTTGCAAATAATACAAAAAGTATTTGGAGGAATTTGTCATTTTAAAGTTGTTGTGCTCTTGAGCTCTGTAAACTGTTTATTGAGTGAGTAAGAGAAGAGAGAGACAGAGTGCGGTACCACTAGTGTGCATGACAGGATCAGTATTTTCTTCATTTTTCGTACCACAGATGGACCTCCATCTGTGATATGGAAAGTCAAGAAAGTACCGGTGCTTTCATGCAGACTAGCAGTTCCGGTGCTACCACTGTCTCACTGTCTCTCAATAAACACCATATACAGTATAGTTGCAATCTGAAATCATTGTTGATTTTTTTAAGGTGTGGGTCAATTTGGGTAGAGTATCTTGCTGTGCTATAAAAAAGGGTGAGGGAGGCTCTCCCAGTACTTCATGGCTCACTTAGCGAGCAGAAAACAAATGGCAGTTGTTAAGACTGAACATTCGGGGTGCCCATGGATTCCTGGTGTAATAGGGCACCCAAACTGGCTCTTGTTTTTTTAGCAGGCTCTATTGAAAAATACCTTCCCACTTAGGTAGGTGTCATAGCCAATCAGTATGCTAGGATTCTCTTGCCCATTTTCTAAAATGACAACGATCCCTCTCCATAGCAACCAGGCACTATCAGCCTTCTATCTTCCTAGGCCAGCCACCATCAAATAGATGAAACTAGTGATACACTTCCATAGCAACACCTCATTGACTCAGTGTGTCTATAGAAGCACTGTTACACCTGGGTTATGCCCCCTATCATCCCACATACACCTCACATACACCTCACACTGTATTCCTGGTCTATTGTACTGTGATACTGCTATTTTGCACTTATTTATAGATATGAGTGCTAGGAATGTGCTTTGCTGCTAAGATATGCTAATATTGTCATGCATGATTTATTATGCCTCACTATAATACATTTATCTAGATTATGTTTGTCTTTTATAGATATTCCATATATCATCTACCTAATCACTGATAAGATGACTCAGAGGGATCATCAGTGATTATTGTATACTTATATTTTCATAATTATATGTGGTGTGTATTTTACACTCAGGCAGATATGCCTGTCAGCAGTTCTCCTTGTCTAAGCAAGCTGACACAGAGAGAGAGAGAGAGAGAGAGAGACAGCCTTAGTTATGTCTTTATATGTTATATTGTACGTAAGTAAGAAATGTGCATGTAGTTTGAACTGACAGCATTTCTTTTGTCTAAGTTATAATGCTAATGGAAGCATATTCTGTCTCATATGATACTCATTAGTAATTCTGTCTCCTAAGTTGTTATCCAATGGAGAATGACTTAGGACCAATACATATTGTTTCTCATATCTGTAACTATGTTGTAACCTCTGTTGCTATGCTGTTATCTGTAGTATTTAGCTGTTTGCAAAACTATTGTAGCATGCTTGAGACACTACTGTAGGTGCTCTAGAAGGACAGAGATCTGGAGCATGGGGAGAGATAGAACAAGATCTTAAAGAACCTAAGATCTACAGTTCTGGAGCTTATGTACATTCTTCAGGATTGGTAAGAAACCCATTTCCCTTGTGAATTTCTCTGTCACATGCTTGGTGTAAGTAGAATAATAAACTTTATTAGTACTCCTTGCTTGTTTATGAATGTTTCTTGGTAGACTCTGAGACACAAGAATCTGTATTATTATTATTTTTATTGTTTACCCTACACACTAAGAGTGTTTAGACAACAGCACATCACAGGTTTCATGTATTTGTTAGTGGTCAGCCTGCAAAGACAGAGGGCTCTAAGTGGTTGGTCACCCCAGTGAGTGTTGGTTTTCTTCCTTATAGGACACTTCACCAACTGACTTGGCATCACTTAGTATCCTTCTGGGGTGAGTGGGGGGAATGTGGAGGGTTGTCAGTGTGCTGAGGGTTTCTCAATTTTAGTTTACTAATCTGGGTTGAGGGAGATGGGTGGCAGGGTTTTATTTTGTACTATGGCTCCAAAGTGCATACTGGGTGGAGGGAAGGGTGCAAATAATAAGCAACTTTGTCAAAACTGGGGAAGGAGGAGGGTGAAATGAATGCTTTGTGGGTAGGGGTTGGAGGGTGTCATTTTCTGTGGTTGGGCTGGGTGGGATGGGAGTAGAAAACATATCTTTGTGTCTGGGGTACTTTCTTAAGCATTAAATAAAAGCATTTGAACACAGTGGCACTTCAGCAGGATAGTGCGTCTTTGATTGGCAAAGATCCAATTCACCTCTCAAGGAGCTACATATAGTGGCACATTGCTGGTGAAGTGCCACTGAGTGTAGTCTTCACCTCATAATGTGGGAACTTCACCAGGCAAAGAACTACATGAAGTGCCACTTCATCCTACACAATGTTGTAAAATATGCAAATAATTTACCATAGTAAAGCTTCCCCACTGTGCCCATCTCTAATACCATTCAGAGATGTCAGATAATCAGCTAATTGGAATAAAATTATCATTTTCTGACCTGACCAAAGTATCCTATTTTACTCAGATTGGACCCAAACAATGGGAGATCATCTGAGTACTGTATCTGTTAGATTTCTGTCCAGCCCAGGACCTCCAGCTGACTTCTTCCCCAGGTACATCATGCTCTTCATTGCCTGGAATGAGTCACCATCTTTGCTTCACTCCAGACTACTGCACAATACCACATGGTCTTAGAGGGGTTATCAGACACCTACTGATTGAATTTACACAGCCAAGTTTCATCTACTCGTTGCCTTTAAATATCCACTTCTAGGCTATCACTTTAAGAACTACTGCATTTTACACAGTGAATTGTGCTTGAACTGTAGTGCCTCAATTCAGATGGTGACAGGGATATTTTACAGACACATAAATGAACTGTTGCTGTACTGTTCATTTTAACTACCAGACAATCAAAAAAGGCTCACTAGGAAATAAGGGTGTGATAGCCAAAGTCAGCAATAAAAAAGATAAAGGCTAGCACACAACACATTTCTGATAGTTCAGTACCCATGACAAAGTGCCGAGTTACAACATAAAATGGCAGGCTGTGACAATCCTTTTATATGTATATGGCTTCTTTTGTTGAGCATTAAAATATTTTTTTAAATGCACACTTGGTGGTCTGATATCATTTTAACTACCTTCAGCCTGATGTATTCAACTCTCCTACGTGACCCAGTAAGTGGTTTATTTGCGCAAATTGCAGCCCGATTCTAGCAAGCTCACCTCCTGCTTTGCTGTGCAGTCCTGGGGCATGTAGCAGGCATATATTTATACTTAGAAAATCTATTGAGCTGCTGTGACTTACTTGGCTGACTGTAGGCTGTTCCCCTTGAGGACGGTTTTCCAGTTTTGAAACGAATGCAGCACAGCTCCCAAAAGTGTGTTTAATAGCACAGCGCCACTAAAACCACAGTATACCTGGTGTTGCAGGTGCACAGTCATGGTTCTAAATCATCAAGGACTGGAGCTCACTCAGCTGCCCTGGTGTCTGGTTTCTCCTCCTCTCTCCCCCGATCTGATTAACTGCCACCCTCCCTAGCCCGGGCTACTAATATAATACCTTCTCTCTCCCCAGCTCTGGTCTCCTTACAGCTCTGAATTACCTCCACAGAGGGTCAGTAGGGCAGCAGGATTGCAGAGCTGTCCCCCCACCTGCTACACTTTGGCCTAGGAACTCCGGCTGACTTGTCCCCCCAGGTAAAGCATACCCTTCTTTACCTGGTATGCAACACCACGCTGCAAATGATACCACTTCCCATTTGCTACCCATCATCCCCAGCCACCCCCTACCCTTAGCTGGTGTTGGTTAAATAGCCATAGGGTCTGTTTGAACCAATCAGTGGAGTTTTGCCCATCCACTGTATCACTGCTTGGTACAGACCACTTTCCCCCCTTTCCACCTTAACTCATTACCTCCTGGGCAGCCATTTTGTGTCAGTTAAACAATGGATAGTTCAGACTTGATACGAAGCTATTGGAGGTGATGAGTTAAGCCACATGGTAGCTTCCTAAACCCATTCTCAAAGTAGCTGAGACCCAGCTCAGCTGGGGATAATCACCTGCAGCATAACTACCCCATTTCCAACATCCCTACCGCTTAACATAAAGCCCAAGTACTAAACCACACTTGAGTTGGAGTGCAGGTGAGTCAATTAATACCTGGAATTACCCATTCCAGTATCCTGCCTTACTGGACCTATCCCTACACCCCTTGTTTCCTGGACTTTGGTCACTGGAACTCATGTCTCCTCCTTCTACCATCACCCACCAAACACAGCCCATTGACCCACCAAAACAAATGAAATCACACTTCCTACCGCTGACAGGCGCCCTACTTGTTGGACTAATATGGGGCACTGACCTTTCCTCTGTTTTTGACCCAAGAACAGGCAGGGTTGTCCCACTTTACACCCCCCAACCATAATGCTCCCTATAATTTTGACACCCCCCTCCCCATGGTGGACCTATGGGTGAATTTCTCAAATGACTCCCTACTCCTAGCATTTCTCTCAAAGAAAGAATGTTACCTCATTGGCTCCTTTCTCAACTCCCTGCCCCCTTCTTATTTTCCTCTATCCACCTGCTGGTGCTGTATGCCTCTGCTCACACTATTGCTACTGGCATGCGACATGGAAATCAACCCTGGTCCTACAAACAAACCAATCACTCACTTAAACACCATCTGGTCTAAGACTCACGGTCTTAAAATTGCCAACCTAAACATCCATAGCCTCCCCTCTAAACAAAGGGAATTGGAGGTCTGGGTCTCCCTCTACAAACCAGATATCCAAGGGATAACAGAGACCTGGCTCAACCCTCCAACCTAGACTCCAGCTGCCACCTGCATGGATACTCAATTCTAAAATGTGGCAGGAGTGGTGCAAAGAAAGGCAGTGTGGTACTCCTATATTTCAAGAACCCCCTAAGGGCTACTCTATCCCTTTACTCAGGTGATAACTCCTCTGGCGAAGTGCTATTCGTAGAACTCACATTAGGATCGCCCATAAAGACCTACATCGGCTGTTGTTATAACCCCCAAAGAAAGCATGTTTGGGCTAAAACACATGCTGGATGGCCTGAGTCAACTCTCCCCTCATTGTAAAACCATTATACTGGGAGATTTTAACCTGAACTGGCTGAGTTCCACCAAATTGGAGTACAATGACCTCCTTAAACAACATAACCTTACCCAAATAATAACCCTAACTACTCAGATAAACAGTAGATCTTCAAACCACTCTCTTCTGGACTGGATACTAACAAACAGAGAGGACAGAATCTCTCAAGCAGGGACCATGTCAGATTCCATTAGTGACCACTCCCCCACCTGTTGCATCTGGTCCTCAAAGCCCAAGCACCCGCCCCATAAATACTGTATCAAAATCTTGGGGATTTCATCAGCTACAATGCCTCACACCTGTCAGTTGAAATTACAGCAGTAAACTGGGCATCCCTACTCTCCCCTGCATGATGTAAACTTAGCTACTGGATTCCTCACTGATGCTCTAGTAAACATCCGAAACAAGCATTTCCCTTTAACCTTCTGTTGGATCAGAAGAGGAAATGCCTGATGGCTCTCAAAATATCTGAGCTCTTTGATGAAGGAGAGATGCCAAACAGGCAGATTTCAACCCCCCCCCCACATGCTGGAACAAGTACAGGAGATTACAGAGTGTGTATAAGCAACAGATTAAAGCGCACAAGGCAACCTACTTTTGCAAGCTCCAATGTGACAACCTTAGCAACCTCTATCAGTTCTGGTCAAACATAGGCCCCATGACTGCCCCCAGAGCCAGCCAGTTGAACATACAACAAGACACCCCAGATGGCTAACTGACTGACCCCACTGATGTGGTAAATGCCCTCAACAATAAATTTATAGACTTGTCCACCTACCACAATAAGCTGCCCCCTCTCAACATTGCTAGCCCACCTCACTTCACCGCATCAACAGGCACTGACACTCCTCCTTTCCACCTCAATGCTATCTTCTCCCAAGAAATGCATAAACAGCTCTGGAGCCCCCCAAACAGGGGAAGCTTAGGGAGTGATGGGCTGTCCCCACGGTTCCTAAAAATAATAGCCCAACACTGCCTCACCTCTTCCTTGGTGCTCAAAATCTGGAAGAATGAAAGGGTAGTCCCCATATTCAAATCTGGGGATCCCCAATCCACAGACAACTACCAACCTATTTCCATCCTGGCATACCTTAGCAAGCTCCTAGAAAAAGTTCTACATTGACAACTTTCTGAGCATGTCACCCGATATGATGACCTTTGCAGCCAGCAATATGGTTTTAGGAAGTATCACAGCACAATGTCGGCCCTGGCCCAACTCACAAACCATGTCTTCAGAAATATGGATGCAGGGAACCTTACAGGTACCATTTTCATAAACCTAACAAAGGCTTTTGATCTGGTGGACCACAACACTCTACATGATAAATTGAAGAGCCTTGGTTGTTCCACAAGGACCGCCACTTAGTTCCAGAGCTATATCGCAGGAAGCTCCCAATCTGTAAATGTGGGGGAAGCCACAATCATGACTAAGGTCATAACTATAGGTGTTCCCCTGGGCTCTATCCTGGGGCCCCCTCATGTTTTTGCTATTCATAAACTCACTCCCCAATGACGGCCTCACATGTAATGCCATACTATACGCGGATGACCTGGTGTTGTACCACAGTGACAAATCACTGGAAAAAATCTCTGCCACGCTCACTACCAACTACAGCACTGCCCATAAGTGGTTCCTGGCTAACAGGCTCCTGGTCAACACAAACAAAACTAAAGCCATGCTCCTAGACTTCAAACCTAAGTTAGCCAGGCACGTTAGTACCCCTTCCACCCTATGCATATCTACTCCTGGTGGTCCCCCTCAGGACACAACACCCTCTTTTAAGTACCTGGGCATTACCCTAGACCCCACACTAAACTTTTCTGAACACATAAACTCCACCATCCATCGTATCCACCAAAAACTGGCAGTGGGTTATCATTTAAAACAGTATCTGATTCTAGAGGCCCATCTTGCCATAGCCATAGGTAATCTCCTCCTGTTAATGGATTACTGTGCTCCCATATATGTGCAAACCTCCACCCATCAACTCAACAGGCAAAATGCAACATATAATAATATCTGCAGATTTTTACTAATGGCAAATTACAATACCCACCACTGTACCCTATACCAGTCCCTTGGCTGGCTCTCCCCCCAGGCTTGGAGAGACTACGGCCTATGATGTGTCATTGACAAGTCCATTAGAGACGGGGACAAATCACTGCTATTCCCCCTGCTCAAACCAAAAACATACCCCAGTACCCTAAGAAATTCTGCTAGCCTGCTGCTGGATACCTCTCAGATCACCATCTGCCTGGGTGGCAAAGCCTTCTCCAAAGCTGCCCAAAACTGTGGAACAGTCTGCCCTCCATACTTCACTCAATGGACTCCAACCTCTCCTTCAAATCTCACTATTAAGCAGCCCTAATGGCAAATGCTGCTTGTGCCTGCTCCACAGGATAAACCCCCCCCCCAAGTGTTCCAAGGTTTCACAGTGGTTATCCAGAATCCAGTTTTCCACCCAATGAGATTGTACTACTATCTCCTATCTCTTCAGTAATGCAACGCTGTATTGTGATTCCCAAGTAGCTAGGCATTGCTCCACAAATGCACTTTCATCCATACAATGTTTACCTATGTATTGTTTTTATACTATCCTGTATTCAGTAATGGGTCAATACACTGCATGTAAGACAGCTTGTTATTGACTACACTGTATTTTGAGCACCTGGTACTACAGCGACAGGGGTAGAACAGTGGTTGGGGAATACTGCTACCCCTATCACTGCATGTAGAATGGGAGGCTGGATATGTTGCTGTGTCCTGGGTGACTGGTCAAGCCACCCCCATGCAGGAGTGGCTAGGGCATCAGCACACAGCACAGTTGGGAGACCTGGGACTGTGGTTCATCCTCCCCCAGGTCTCCCCTGCTGCAACTTTTTGCAACATTTTGTTTCACAAAAAAAAAAAAAAAAGTACCCCATCCCGGAGAACCCCTCTGGAGTTAGCTATTTAAGTTCCAGGGTGTGTGGGAGGCAAAACCCCCATATAGGTGGTGTGGGGGGCAAAGCCTCCTCAAAAACAAATTTACACCCATTGTTTGCAATGGGCATGGTTCGTGGAACTGGTCATTATTTTGCCAGACTCTGTTCTGGTCCAGTGCTGTTTCGCTGCAGCATTACTAGCTGCAATGTTGTCATGTGCATGGTTATGACTAGAGATGTTGCGAAATTATATTTTGCCAATGAAATTGCTGCAAAATCGGCAATTTCTCCATGTGAAACAGTGTGTGAAATTCCACCATTCCACAAATATTTTGCTGGGTGCAAAGTTGCAAAATTTCACCCACAGAACGCTGAATTTTTGCCACAAAATGCACAATTTAGCTGAAATGGCAAAATTTTGCCCACTTGCGGGTGAAATTGCCCTGTTCTGAAGGCAAAATTTTGCAGGTGAAAGTTCACATTCCAGTGGCGAAATTTTGTATTTCACGCCTACAAAATATTTCACGAAATGTGCAAATTTCACTAAATATTTTGTGTAACAAAACTTCGCAATTTTGCACATCTCTAGTTATAACCCCGTGCCCCTGCATTCTGCACACAATGTTCCACTATATACTGTTATTTTCACACCATACTTGTATGTACACCACTGTATCTACTGTACAGTATCCTACTCAGTCTGTTGTACTTCGATTCAAGTGCATATCTTTATTTCTTATGACATTACTGCCATGTGTTATGTACCTGTATCTTATCATTGTGCCATATTTATGTCATGGGTCGTGCCTGAAAACCATCTTTTGGATCAGTGCACCTACCCAGTAAACAATTGCAATTATAAAATGGGCATCAGATTTTGTGTGTCCTGATTGGCTGAGAGGTACCTATACCCACGTCCTTATCAGGACATAATGTGACAACCGGCACCTCTTCAGCCACTAAGGACACAGAACAACAGGTATCACTGTGCCACCCACCAAGCTCTCCATTTTAAAATCAGACTTCGGTTGCCGTCGCCAACCTGAAGCACCCCCTCCCACACGCGCACATACCCAAATCCAAGTATACTCCACCATTTTCCATGACTTCATTCTCCCCCAATAAAATGACAAACTAACCAGTACTCTGAGGAACAACATCTGCACCAGTAACCGATGCCACGGCTCCCCCGCAGATTTTAATTTATATAGCTCGGTCCTCCGCTCCATTTCTGAAGACTGTCGTTTGTCCAGTTGTCTTTTCCGCTCCATTCCTTTGATTCCCCCTCCCTGCACCTATCTGTTCAGCCTCACCTTTGTTACCCTTTCAACCTTCAACAAAAAAACAGATACCTTTGCTCTCGGTATTTCAATTGCTAGAACTGGAATCCTTTCAAAACCGCGAACCCGGAAACGGCTCTCTATGGCAGCCGGCATGAGACACACTCGCTCAGTCTGTACCAGGCATCAGTTTTAAAAAAAAAACAACTAAAGGCTGCAATTTCCGATCATTTATTGTGCTGATACGAAGAACATTTCCTTTTCCTAGTTCTTCAGGAGACACAATGCCACACTACTAAATGCACTACTAAGTACACAAAACTGATGAGATATCCCTGGGGAGATATCTTAAGAGCCTAAATGCAATCAGGGTGGGCTTCTTCAGTTTTCAGGCGGGGGATTAAAAGTCTCTGGAGAGGGTGCAGTACAACCATGCCAATATGTATTAGTGTATGTGTGTGTGTGTGTGGGGGGGGGCAGTAGCACCATTCATTGCAGTCACACAGTACATAAATTACCTGAATAGGAGGGACTATTTTACCACTTCAGTGTGAAAACCTTAAAATATGTAAACATTTTGCAGTTCTTTTCATTTGTTTTCTTAAATAATTACTTGTGGGGTTCCATTTTATAAGCGCAATAAGACACTCCGAGGTGTGGGTTATGGCCTGATAAGAGCACTTCCCAGGTGCAAAAGGCACTCGGCGCAAGCACCTCATGCCTCATAACGCACCTGGGGTGTGCTCTTATTAGGCCATAACCCACACCTCGTCGTGTCTTATTGCTTGCATAAACTACATAACTGAACTTTTGTTTATGGAACATTCATAAACTATGTTAAACAGCGTTATCAGGACACTTAATTACTACTGTGCAACTCTGCCCTACTATGGAATTGCTATTGTGAAAAGTATTAGGGAATCCAGAGTACCTTATTCATATTCTTTGAGATAAGATAATGGTTTTCTCTTTATTCTTGTTGGATACCTCTCAATTGGTGTGGCACCCATCTGGACTGGGGCTGTGTCCTGAGACACTGGTGTTGCATCAATACTCTTTCCACTGACTCACTCACCTAGGTTGCTGAAAAGTTCTGAAATCTACTGTCTCTTCATCATCCATCCCTGATGTAATTTGTGCAGCGCATCTCATTTTCTTGAAATGTGATTAATTTCTGATTTCAAAATGCCCATTTCTTGTCGCTGTAATCAATCCTTTCACTTGTTTTATCTGCTATGGTTTAGTGTTCTCCAGAGTGGATAGTTAATTCTCTTTCTTCTTACAAAGCAATACCATGTCACCAGGTACAAAATGTGAATGTTTTGCATGACAAAGTCTGTCAGAGTATGCTTTAATCATGACTTTACCTGCATTGTTCTTCTCATGGATGTCTTTGTCAAAAGTAATGCAATTTGTTCATTAGCATCAGGACATTCATTCTCATATTTTGATACAAAAACCATTCTGAATGTAACTTGTTAACATAGAAACATAGACTTTGATGGCAGATAAGGAGCACTTGGCCCACCTAGTCTGCCCATTTCCCTACCTACAGGATAGGTCACAGATCCTAGTTAACCAACAGCCTATTTCTTCCTACCCCCCACAAGAATTGCCTTATGTCTGTCCCATGCATTCTTGAATTCTCCCACAGTTTTAGACCCCACAACCTCCTCAGGAAGGCTGTTCCATGCATCCACTATCCTCTCTGTGAAATAATACTTCCTCACATTGCCCCTGAACTGCCCCCCTCTATCTTTAAATTGTGTCCCCTTGTTCTTGCACGTCTCTTTTTCTGAAAGATGCTACCCTCTTGGACTTTGTTGATTCCACTGAGGTACTTAAAAGTTTCTATCATGTCCCCCTCTCCCTTCTTTCCTCAAGGGTATACATATTAAGCTCCTTTAGTCTCTCCTCATACGGCTTCTCTTGCAGACCCTGCACCATTTTAGTTGCCCTCCTCTGGGCTGCCTCTATCCTGTCTATGTCCTTGCGGAGATGGGGTCTCCAGAACTGGATGCAGTACTCCAGATGGGGTCTCGCCAACTGTCTGTACAGAGGGATAACAACTTCCTGTTTTCTGCTGCTGATGCCTCTCCCTATGCATCCCAGTATACACCCAGCCCTCCCTACTGCCTTCTCACATTGCTTGCTAACCTTAAGGTCATCTGATATGATTATCCCCAGGTCCCTTTCCTTTTTGTTGTTGTTACTACCTCCCCATTGCATTTTCTTCCCTGGGTTCTTGTTTCCCAGGTGCATTATTTTGCACTTCTTTGCATTGAATCCTAGCTGCCATACTTCTGACCATTCCTCCAACCTTGCCAAGTCCTTCTCATCCTTTCCACGCCTCCTTGTGTATCAACCCTGTTGCAGGATCTTTGTGTCATCTGCAAAGAGGCATGCTTTTCCTTCAGTCCTCTGCAATGTCACTTATGAAGACATTAAAAGGACTGGACCCAATACTGAAACCTGCGGTGCCCACTAGTTACCCCTCTATCTTCAGAGTGGACTCCATTTACAATTACCTTCTGTGTCCTGTTGTTCAGCCAATGTTTTACCCAGGCTACCACCCTGGGACCCACTCCCAGGCTGGTTAATTTGACTATTAATCTTTTGTGTGGGACTGTCAAATACCTTGCTAAAGTCTAGGTAGGCCATGTCCACAGCCCCTCCCTGGTCTATTATTTTGGTCACCCAGTCAAATAAATCTATTAGATTCATCTGACATGACCTTCCCGCTGTGAACCCGTGCTGCCTTGGGTCCTGTGCCCCACTGGCCTCTAGGTACTCAACTATTCCTTCATTCAGAAGTGACTCCATCACTTTCCCTACCACAGAGGTCAAACTGACGGGTCTGTAGTTTCCTGCCTCTGTCTTGGTCCCACTTTTGTGAAGGGGAATCACAACCGCCTTCCTCCAGTCCTCGGGTACCACACCATCCTCCCATGATTGATTAAAAAGAGTAGCCAGTGGTTTCACTAGTTCCCCCCTTAATTCTTTTAGAATTCTCGAGTGAATTCCATCAGGCCCCATTGCTTTGTCCACCTTCAGTTTTAGGAGTTCTTGCAGAACCCTTTCTTCTGTGAAAGGAATGGGATCAACCCCCCTATCAAGAGTGCTTCTGTTAATTGGATTAGGCACTTCCCCCTCCTCTCTTGTGAATACTGAGCAGAAATATTCGTTCAGTATCCCTACTTTTTCACTGTCTCCCTCTGCCCACCCACCGTTCATTCTATTCAGCCTCACTATCCCTCCCTTTGTCTTTCTACGCTTGCTGATGTACCTATAAAAGGTTTTATCCCCCTTCTTAACCAAGTTGGCTATCTTTTCCTCAGTTTGGGCCTTTGCTATTCTGACTTCCCTCCTGCTTCCTTCTGCCTTAACTGGTACAGATCTCTGTCCTGCTCCTTCTGTGTTTCCTTATACTTCGGAATGCTATCTTTTTCTTCCTGACTTTCACAGCCACCTCTTTTGAGAACCATAGTGGCTTTTTCTTTCATTTTAATTTGTTTATTTGCTTCACACAAAGGCTTGTTG
The DNA here is from genome assembly GCA_016271365.2 of Neoceratodus forsteri. Lineage (NCBI taxonomy): Eukaryota > Metazoa > Chordata > Ceratodontiformes > Ceratodontidae > Neoceratodus > Neoceratodus forsteri. Next base: position 572,811,956 of record CM057449.1, on the reverse strand, counting down.
CCTCTGTGATGGCAGTTTTGATGATTCCCCATTGTTGCTCCACACCTCCTTCTAGCCTGTTTGCTAGTGCTTTTCTGAGGCACTCTCCCATCTTGCCAAAGTCAGCCCTCCTGAAGTCCAGTACCCTCACTTTTGTATGGCTTGACTCTGTAGCTGAGTTTAACATGAACCACACTGTTTGATGGTCACTTGTTCCCATATGGCAACCCACTTCTAGATCTGAGATCCTCTCACTGCCCCCGTTTGAGAGTATGAGGTCTAAGATAGCTCCCTCATGAGTGGGTTCTGAAACTAGCTGTCTGAGGCCTGCCACATGTAGGGCATCAAGAATGGCCCTACTCTTCGATGTGGCTGCAGCAAATGTGCCCCAGTTAACATCTGGCATATTCAGGTCTCCCATCAACAGTATCTCCCCTTTTTCTGCCATTCTAAAGAATGCCTTCTATCATATCCTTGTCCATTCCCTTCCCCTGACATGGGGGTCTGTACACAACCCCTGTGCAGATTGTGGTGCCCTTTCCAGTCTACAAGGTGACCCACAGTGCCTCCTTTCCTTCCCATTTACTCTTTTGTTCAGTTGCTTTTTTCCCTTCCTTTACATAGCGAGCTATTCCTCCCCTTCTTCTCCCCTGCATGTCTCTCCTGTAGGTTATGTACCCTGGTATGTTAACATCCCAGTCATGGTTCTCTGTGTACCATGTTTCTGTGACTGCTACAATATCCAGGTATCCCTCTTCCATCAAGGCCACCAGCTCAGGGAGCTTGTTGGCCAGACTACGGGCATTGGTACTCATTACCCTCCATTTCCTGATGGCCTTACTCATTTTTGCCCCATCTCTGTCCTTCTCACCTTTGTCACTTTCTCCATTTACCCTTGCCCTTCTCCCTATCGACACCTCTATGCTGGTGTTTACCGCACTTACTACCACGATTTTTTTGGGGGGGGCTAGGATTTCCCTGCTCTCTTCCAGTGCCTCCCCTTAGCTGGTTTAAATGCTTGCCAATGAAGCATTTAAACCTATCACCTAGGATCCTGGTTCCCCTTCTGGACAAATGCAGCCCATCCTGCCAGTATAGGCTTGCATCACTACAGGTGGAACCCCAGTCCCCAATGAAGCCAAATCCCTGAGCTCCACACCAGTTTTTCAACCACTGATTGAATCCCATGGTGCGGAACACCCTAGTCTCTCTTACGCCATAGATGGGCAGCACCTCCGAAAAGGTTACCGTGTGTGCTACTTGTCTAAGGCCCCTGCCCAATTCCACAAACTCTTCCTGCTCTTCTCTAATCCCTTTTTTAGTCAGATCATTTGTCCCTAGGTGGACAATGACATCCAGCTCCCTCCCCTGTGCAGCTGCTCCGGCAATCCTGAGGATTCGCTCCTTGTCCCTCCAAGCCATGGCGCCAGGCAGGCACCGCCACCTCCTCTCCCTTCCTCCCCAGTTCTACCTTCCTAACAATGGATTCCCCACCAGGAGTTGTTTCTCGTCTCTGCGGGTCCCCTGCCACCCTCCTGTGGGTCTCCTTTTGTGGATGTTCCCAGTATCCTCCTTGGTCTCCACTGCAGGTTCCTCCGTAGAGGAACCACACTTTGCCAGAATGGCATAGGAATGGTGGAGAGGTACAGCTGGAGGGATGTGCCTCTGTTCCACTACCCTTACCCTCCCTGAGCCCACTGTGGTCCAACCACTCCTCTTTCTTGGCGACCTCTGAGGCAATGGCAGTGGCACTTGTGGTCCCTGGATGGAAGAGGAGGTCCCACAAATCCTGTCCAACTCAGCCTGGAGATAAGCAACCTCCTCCCTCAGCCCAGAGAGGTGCCTGCAGATGGGACAACACTGCATCCTTCTGAACATCTCCCGGAAGACTGCTGCTCCACAGCCACTGCACTGCACCACTCCCATCATGTCTTATTTCTGGCCCCTTAACTGTTTGCAATCTTTACTCTTTCCTCTGTTTTTTTTTCTGTCTCTCCTTACTTTCTGCCTGTGTGCCCTTTAAGCTCCTGATTGTCCTGTTCTGAGACAAGAATATCCTATATTTCTCAGTAAACCCCTTACTTGCTCAGAGGCAGACCTCCAGCAGCTAGAGCAGGCTGGAGAGCTACTGTTGCCCTTCTAGGATGGTGGGTCTTTGGTGGCTCTGTGATCACTCACTTCCTGCTCCAAAAAAGGAAGTTCCTGTTGTCAGTCAAATTCTGTGCCTATAAAAGTAGAACTAGCTTTGTGTGGGAGGGTGGAGGGGAGGGAAGGAGGGCAATATAGTCCCAGTAGAGAAGTCCAGTCACACAGCAGTCCTTTCTCCTGGTGTCTTCTGCCAAGCTACTAGCAAAATCTTTCTAAGGCAGTCTTTAAATGTAGCTTCCTTCTAGCAAGCTTACCCCCTTACTTACTAGTAGATCTTTCTACAAGTAATTTAAACCTCACTGCTATCAAGTCCTTTCAATCACCTGAGATTTACACCAAGATAACTGTTCAGATTACCATTCAGTTCAGTTAACTCAGACAAACACATACTTTTTTTTTGTTTTGTTTGTTAGTTTTTTTTACCCTAAATTAAAGGTCCAAGTATAAGAGTTCTGCTTCTTTAGTCCCAGTAGAGAAGTCCAGTCACACAGCAGTCCTTTCTCCAGGTGTCTTCTGCCAAGCTACTAGCAGTTAGTTGTACTTTGTGATGCAATCTTATAGTCTCTATGAAACTTGTACAGTTCTCGCCTCCGTGATGTACCTTTTTGTACCTGCAACTCACAGAAACTTAACCATGGTGTACGTAGTCCGATCTGCTTCTGCAGTTGCCTGTGCCCATAAAGGTGAGATCTTTCTATCCTTAAATCATGAATATGTTACCAAGTTCTTGAATTTTTCACAGTTGAATTGTGGACCATTGTCTGTTCTTACTGTATAAGGGATGCCAGACAGTGAAAAGATTGTGTCCATCACAGTTATTACTGTGTTGGCTAAAATTGATCTAACAGTTTCCACAACTGGATTCCTGGATTATTCATTTTAAATAACAAGTAGATACTCTGCTGTAGGTATCAATCAATAAAAAATCTGTGCTAACATCCGCCTTGCTTCTTTTGGCATGTTCAGCATCTTCAGTGGCTCAATATTTGTGTCAGGTGTTGTAGCTTGACAAGCCCAGCAGCTCATTACCATATCTTTGGCTTGTTGGTCAGTGTTAGGGAACCATACCTTTTCTTGGAGTAAACATGTTGACGTCACTATTACATGAGGTCCTTCATGAGCAAGAGATAGCACTGTGTGTTGTAGGGATGAAGAAACCACAATTCAAGATTCACATTACAGCACATTCTTACCTGATGTTGCGGTGAGTTCCTTTTGCATCCATTCATAAGCTTAACTCAGCAGCACTGGCTGAGTCACTGTCAACCATGTACTATTTCCCACTGCATATAAGGGGCATCACTGTCTGCAGAACTGGGTCATTTAAAGTCTCTTGTTATTTTTCAGCTAGGGTATTGCTTTAGGTGTATCATGATGCATTGTGAAGTTTATATATTCCTCTGTTACTTTGTGTGCTCTGGGACTTAAAAACTGTCCTCTGGGACTGGGTAACATGATATGTAGTCTGATGGGTTGTTTTTTCCAGTTCTGTAAATTACATGGAAATCATATGATTGTAGTTACAAACCCAACTGGGGTGGATCCATATAAGCACCAGAGGCCTGTGGTCTTTCACTAGTGTGAAAGTTCTGCCATAGATGTATAAATGAAAATGTTCACAGCCCCTCTCACTCTGTTTGGGAGCACCATCTGTGGGTGAGGGGAAGAAAGAGGCAGAGAACAAGTAAGGTCTATTGTGACACTGTAGGCAGGTAGGTAGGTAGGGATAAATGGACAGACTACGTGGGACAAGTGGCCCTTATCTGCCATCAAATTATGTGTTGGTATGTTTCTATGCTTCTTCCTACATCACTTAGAGAGTGGCTTGCATACACTATGATGTAATATGTACTGTAGAGTTGTCTTTGTAGGAGTATAGCACCTAATCCTACTGGAATGGCATCAATAATTAGTTTTGTCTCCATGAGTGTGTTGAAATATATCATTGTTGTTTCACTAGTTCAACTTTGTTTCAGTTTCACTAGTGTAAGTAAATAAGCAAATAAAATATTTTACTGTTTGACTTTGTAAAAACACATATATACAACAGTCTTTACAATGAGACATAAAGTTAAAAGATCTTGTAGCATACAATTTAGAAACAGGTTATTATGTTGTACTCTCTTAAAGTGACATATAGGGCCTGATATTCAAATAGGAGTTCAAATGCTACTGCCCGACCAGTTAACTGCTATAGTCAGTGGGATAGCAGGTGGCACTATCTTACTGAATATCACACCATGTCAGTGCAGCGCTAAGTGAAATTGCTGCACCAACACAGATCTAGGTTGTGTATAGGCCACAGGGAATATTGCTGCCCCAAACAGGATTGCACCATGACCCCTATGGGCTATATTTAGCCATACCATGCCCTCTGCATGCCCATTATGGGCTCATTCACATAAGGTGCAGGAAGCTCCTTAGCACCAGTCACAATGAACATGTCCACCCTGGTGGCCTAGTCTGCCTCCCACTCCTTTGATCACCCATTTACAAATATTAAGTAAGTCCTATTGTCCTTGGTTCCCCCCACCCAGCCCAATTTCCCATTTACAAATATTAAGTAAGTCCTGGTGTCCAGGGATTCCCCCCAAACACCTATTGACAAATATAAACCCTATCAGTGGTGATCTGGTGTCCTTCCCATCCATCACATCCACTCATATGCCACCACCCACATTTACAGTATAAATACTGTACATGCACTCAATGATAGTGCATACAGCAGCTAGATGAGGAGGTGAAAGGAGAGTTGTGCTAGTTGCCATAACTGGTCGCACTGATTGCCAGCCACCTGCGTACGGGATGGTGTGGGGTGGTGCTATGTGAGTAGGTGGGACAGGCAGTGGGACATTGGACCACCACTGATACATTGCACATTTGTGAATGGGTGCTAGGTGGGGCTGAGAAAACCAGTGAACAGCAGGGCTTACTTAATATTTGTAAATGGTGATCAGGATTGCACTAGACACCAGAAAGAAGTGTATTCAATTATAAGGGCAATCGGGGTGGACCACTAGACACCAGGGAGTAGTGTATTCATGCACAATGTGGGATTGAGGGGACTGCTAAACACCAGTGATTGCTGGCATATCTAGTTAGGCTAATTGGGGGTGGGCAACTGCAGCACAGCCACTCTACCTTCAGGGGTGCCCCATAAACAAGTGCTTTTCAGTGATGGCAAACAGCACGGCTTTGGGGGCTGTTTATCACCACTACAAACCTTTAAACATACCACTGTGCTGCTATGCATGGGGACCCCCTCATTTGCATACACGCAGCAATATTATAGCACTTTGGAGCTGCAGGTTTGTGCTGGCACTCCCAGGGCTTCTGACTATGGGCACACTGGGAGTGACTGCTCACCTTTGAGGAGCGTCTGCGCTATCAGACCTGCCTTCTCACCAAAAAATCTCTTCTGGGGTTCTCCCCCCTGGGGGTTTCTGCTTCCCTACAGCGTGCGTCCTCGTCTGTTGCCACTCATAGCTCTGTCAAGGCCACCTTTCTGGTGCCCAGAACCAAGACCTCACTTGCCCAGATGTCCTTCCATTACCAAGCCCCTGTTTGGTTCAGATCCCTCCTACCCTGCATCACAGACATTGCCAAAATTGGTCCCTTCAAAATTACCCTTCAGAACCATCTCTTGGATGCTTTTTGCTGTAGATGCACCTAATTAATCCCACTGTGGGATCCTCCTGTCAGGCCTTCCTGACTTGACGATGTCCACCGGACAGCCTATCCTCTCTCCCTCCCTCCCTCCACCCCACTCCCCATCCCTACCTCCACCCTCTCCAGGTATTATCTAGGTATGTCCAGGGCTGTACCCCCAATGTAACCCTTGGGTACCTTGTATTTGACTGTAACCTTTTATAAGTAACATTATTATGTAACCTATGTGTACTCTATGTTTAATGTTCTGCACCTGTACTGTTCTCACTGTTGTAACCACATGATGTAACTCTGTCTACTTCCCTCTGATGAGGTGCCTTTGTAAATGAGTCCATGACTCAAAGGTTGTAAATCTGACTTTTCTAATAAATAAATCAATTAATCTGGGTTAGCGCACCTGCTAACCCTGTTAGCAGGTGTGCTAATCTTTGAATATCTGACCCATAGTGTGCATGTTTCTATAGTATTTAATAGATTCTCCTTAATAGGCATGTGATCTCTTTTCCAGGCTAGGAGGGGAAAAAGAGGCATTAGAAAACATTGAATGTACAGTAAGTCAGCATGTAAATCTTTTCAACTGATCAACAAAGCTTGGCTATCTCCTCACATGGACCTTTGTAGAGCAAATAATCCTTACACAGGCAACGGCTTTATGTTTTAGCAAAAATATCACTTCCATCCTCATTGGGATGATGCATGTTTACAAAGTTTCTTTCTTTTCTTTATTATTGATTGAAAGAATTTTGCTGTTTACTAAGACACCTCTGAAACTGTCATGGGGTGTAACAGGATGACTAATATGTTACTTAAAGTTTTATAATATATTTGCAGTTGGGTACCTATATAAGGCTTTCTTCAACTATCATACTTAGGGTACTGGTTAAAAACATGATATAAAGTTTCCTCATGGCCCAAATTAGAGAACCCCACTTATCACTGTCTGGGGTGGAAAATGAAATCTGTTTTTCTGTGTATTTAGCTAATAAAATTTGAAATGTGTAGTTATAAAGGCTCGTGCAGCCTCAGGTTGTGTAGGTAACATTAAATATTCTTTTATAGAGTGTGATAGTTTTTTTCCCCATTACATGGTGCACACCTTAGGTTTTTTAGGTTGTCCATATTTAATTTTTGAGCCAGAGACCAAGTTTCTTTTTTATAGCCTTTATATAAGAAGATACGTTTGTATTATTTTAGTGTATTCTGTCCCAAAATGGCAAAGATTAATTTCCTTTAGCTATTAAGCCACTGACATCAACCAAAATTGATAGGGAATCCAAATTATTCCAATTACACTTTTCTTGGAGGCACAATAAAGGCAGTGAATTATTTTGATTGTTTGTAAGATGTAGGCAATATGATATAAGATGATATTTGGACTGAAAGTATACATCTATGTTATCTAATTCTACTCTTATCAAAACTCTATCTGTGGATTTGGGTACTTTCAGTAAAGCCTTGTGAAAATATAAGGGCCTTTCCATCATTTCATTGTATTTGGATCCTCAAACTTCCACCCCTACAGCACTGGATTTATTTGTATGTCTCCAGCTGTCAAGGTGGAACATACAGAGTTGCTAACAAAACTGTAATTACATTTCAAGAGTGATTTTTATGATATGTAATGCTTTACTAATCTGTTGTATCATATGTTAGATCTATAATTCATTATTTGTAAACTGTACTTCTAAATATGTATACTTTGTACAATTTCTATTTTGTCTTTATTTAAGAAAAAAAGTATTTATTATTTTGTCAAAATTAATATTTAATTCATGAGCATCATATACCACCTTAAAGGTGTTAATGCTTATTTGTAAGCCCTTTGGTGACAGAGACATTAGAATCATGTCATCTGCATAAGCAAGTATTGAATGTGGGTTATTTTTAATTTTAGGTGACTCAAAGAAGGAATTTTGATCATATTGAATCAGTGAATTTATGTAGTGTATATACTAAACAAGGCCAGAATTAGTAGACACACTGGTTTTATTTGCCTGTCAGAGGTATAAGGGGCCAAAAAATTACCTTGGAAAATGAATCTCATTACAGTGGTGTTATTCTGGTATAATTGATAGGTACAGTATTGATATCACATGGTCTATAATCAACACAGTCATCTTTTGCCATAAGATATTTCTATTCAATGAGTCAAATGCTGCTGAAAAATCCACAAAAAATTTCCAACAGTTTCCTGTGTTGTAAGTTACAATACTTTTCTATTTAGTGAGACAGCACAAAATTATTATCTGTTGTGCAATGATCTGTTCAAAACCCTGCCTGAGCTTGGGCCAAGATTTTTTTTTTCTGTCTTTCAACCAGGACGTCAGTCTAGTAAGAATTATTTTTGCAAATAATTTTGACACTGAGGCTAGTAAACTAATAGGTTGAAAATATGTTGGATTATAGACAGATCTAACAAATAGAGTGATAGTTTAATAAAATAGCAACCATAATCCAATTAAAATAATTTATGCATATCAGTATCTCTCATTATGCAATGGAATAAAAAGGAATCAGGACAATGGGGGTCAGGAGGAGACAGGAGGATGTCCTTGCACACAGAATTCATTCAGAAAAATAAGACAGACCCCACATGTAAATGTTGTTACATTTTACCTCCTGAGACAGATGTCCCCTTTTCCTTCATAGGTTGGAAAGAATTGAGCAGTTTAGAAGTTGTGTGAAGTATGTGCAGTTGTATGTGCAGTTGTGGTATGCAAGAATCCTTTGAAACTACGAATCCTTTGAAACAATGAATCCTATTGATTCTATTGTGGTCCATATAACCAGTTCTGCACTATGGGCCCTATGCATTGAGGTGCAGGTCACTTATGCAGCATGAATCCACAGTGTGTAGGCAACCTTAAGTCCCTGAGACATGCACAAGTCTCTCAGATCCCCAACAGTATCCACAGAAGGGATGTGCATCCCTTCCACACCAGCTGTGCTTGGCCAGTCCGGAGGGTGTCAGGGGATGTGCCTGCACTGCATATCATTCACAAAGGTGCAGAGTGCCAGGCAAGGAGGCACAGAATAAGACAGTGGAGACCCTGCTGTTTCATTTATGAGCCTCCCCCATGACTCTGCAAGCTGTGGCAGGACAGGGAATCTAACACCTCCCAGAAACCACCACTCCAAGCAGAGGATCCACTCGGGACCTATGATGGGCATCCCATTGAATGCCCACTTGTGTCCCTTGATCCTCCCCCAGCACAGCAGTGCACTGGGAGGCAGGGCCACAGACAGATTCCCTGCAGAGGCATGAGATGCTGCATACAATGCACCTTATGTCTGTTCATTAGTGTGGAGGCATGTGGGCCAGGCATGTACGATCCATGGGTACCTACCTAGCCCAACATCAGTGCATAGCCCCCTTTATGTAATGTTTTTGAAGGTGCCTATGATGTTTATACACTCAGTTGTTTCTGTATGATATGTTTGATAATGTATTACATAATTAATTTTCTGAACTGGGTGGAGGGATATGGGAATGGACCTATATAAAATATTCAACAGTATCTTTTATGATTCATATAGTCTGTGAATACAATACTTTATTATGTAATATGTACAGTATAATTATTTATAAATGCTTTTGTATGCTTATCTGACCCCTATACAGTATATTGTACAATTTCAACTGCAAAGTTGAAAAGCTTTCCTTATAGTATTAACATAAAATATGATCTAATCTATGTTGACATTGCTGTTGATGCTTGCCCACACTTCAGACTTAAATCTAGAAACCAAAAATTCCGATTCAAATTAGGATAAAAAGAAACACAAAAAAATGTTTAAATTAATGTATAGGTCCTTGTGAGGTAGCAGTGACTTAATAAGGAGTACTGCATTCTAAATAATAGGGATGATGAGGCCTATTCATGACAGGCAAGCGCTACATGCAGATCGAATGTAAAAGTGGGTGTGCAGCTGTGCACTGTGCAGCAGTAATGTACAAGGCGGCATGCACAACACAGCCCAATACTGCCCACGGAGGATGGAGCAGAGACAGAGGAGGTGCGCAGCTACACGCAGGGGTGTTCCAGAGCCAGCACAAGATGACAGGAATGCTCCTTGACCCCACCATAAAGGGTGATGCAGAAGGGCCATGCACTAGTGATCTGCACAGTGTGGAAGAGGCATGTTCTTGGATGGCGCATGTAGCAGAAGCGAGCAATAGGAATGGGTGGGGATGGCCACAGGGTGCTCAACCAACAATGATGGAGGCCATGTCATGGGCGGAGGTGGTGGTGGGAGGTGGCAGTGGTCATCAAACTTCATGGGGCCACAGGTGGCCATCCTCATCACCCAGATCAGGCAGCACTACAACGTGTTCTTTGGGTGGTGAGCACTGAGCACCACAGTGGAGACCAAAGCCAGAATGTGGCTGCACCTGTAGGCTGCAATAAACGCCGCAGGACCAGAGGCACACACACTCATGGCAATCAAGCACAAGTGGTGTGACCTCTGGTCACAGGTGAAGTGACGGCTGAGCCAGGCATGCCAGACACAGGTCACCATGGGTGGCGGACCACCACCCCCAGATCCTGCTCTGAAACCCATAGAGCAGCAGGTCGCAGACACCATCAGTGATGTCCTCACTGACAGGGAGCCTGATGGGTTGGACAGCATGCCAGGTAGCTGCAATGCGTGGATGCACAGGGCACAGACACAGCCTTTTTATCAGGGAGTAGCTTGGCAGAAGACACCAGGAGAAAGTACTGCTGTGTGACTGGACTTCTTTACTGGGACTAAAGAAGTAGAACTCTTCTACTTGGAACTTTTATTTAGGGTAAAAAAACTAACAAACAAAACAAAAAAAGTGTGTGTTTGTCTGAGTTAACTGAACTGAATGGTTATCTGAACAGTTATCTAAGTGTAAATCTCAGGTGATTGAAAGGAATTGATAGCTGAGAGGGTTAAATTACTTGTAGAAAGATCTAGTAAGTAGGGGGAGTGGCTTAGTTAGAAGGAAGCTACATTTAAAGACTGCCTTAGAAAGATTTTGCTAGTAGCTTGGCAGAAGACACCAGGAGAAAGGACTGCTGTGTGACTGGACTTCTCTAACTAAACTGAATGGTTATCTGAACAGTTATCTAGGTGTAAATCTCAGGTGATTGAAAGGAATGGATAGCTGAGAGGGTTAAATTACTTGTAGACAGATCTAGTAAGTAGGGGGAGCGACTTAGTTAGAAGGAAGCTACATTTAAAGACTGCTTTAGAAAGATTTTGCTAGTAGCTTGGCAGAAGACACCAGGAGAAAGGACTGCTGTGTGACTGGACTTCTCTACTGGGACTATATTGCCCTCCTTCCCTCCCCTCCACCCTCCCACCCAAAGCAAGTTCTACTTTTATAGGCACAGGATTTGACTGACAACAGGAACTTCCTGTTTGGGAGCAGGAAGTGAGTGATCACAGAGCCACCTAAGACCCACCATCCTAAAAGGGCAACAGTAGCTCTCCAGCCCCCTCTAGCTGCTGGAGGTCTGCCTCTGAGCAAGTAAGGGGTCTACTGAGAAATATAGGATATTCTTGTCTCAGAACAGGACAATCGGAAGCTTAAAGGGCACACAGGCAGAAAGTAAGGAGAGAGAAAAAAAAACAGAGGAAAGAGTAAGGATTGCAAACAGTTAAGGGGCCAGAAATAAAACATGATGGGAGTGGTGCAGCGCAGTGGCTGTGGAGCAGCAGTCTTCCGGGAGACATTCTGGAGGATGCGGTGTTGTTCCATCTGCAGGCACCTCTCTGGGCTGGGGGCGGAGGTTGCTCATCTCCAGGCTGAGTTGGCAAGGATTTGTGGGACCTCCTCTTCCATACAGGGACTACCAGTGCCACTGCCGTTGCCTCAGAGGTTGCCAAGAAAGAGGAGTGGTTGGACCACAGTGGGCTCAGGGAGGGTGAGGGTGGTGGAACAGAGGCACATCCCTCCAGTTGTACCTCTCCACAATTCCTATGCCATTCTGGCAAAGTGTGGTTCCTCTATGGAGGCACCTGCAGTGGAGACCAAGGAGGATGCTGGGAACCTCCACAAAGGAGACCCACAGGAGGGTGGCAGGGGACCCGCAGAAGAAAACAACTCCTGGTGGGGGACTCCATTGTTAGGATGGTAGATCTGGGGGAGGAAGGGGAGAGGGAGGTAAGGTGCCTGCCTGGCGCCATGGCTTGGAGGGACAGGGAGCGAATCCTCAGGATTGCCAGAGCAGCTGCACAGGGGAGGGAGCTGGATCTCATTGTCCACATAGGGACAAATGACCTGGCTAATAAAGGGATTAGAGAAGTGCAGGAAGAGTTTGAGGAATTGGGGAGGGGTCATAGACAAGTAGCACGCACGGTAACCTTCTCGGAGGTGCTGCCCATCTATGGCGTAGGAGAGGCTAGGGTGTTCTGCACCATGGGATTCAATCAGTGGTTGAAAAACTGGTGTGGAGCTCAGGGATTTGGCTTCATTGGGGACTGGGGGTCAACTTGGAGTGATGCAAGCCTATACTGGCATGATGGGCTGCATCTGTCCTGGAGGGGAACCAGGATCCTAGGTGATAGGTTTAAATGCTTCATTGGCAAGCATTTAAACTAGCCAAGGGGGGAGGCACTGGAAAGGAGCAGGGAAATCCTAGCCCCCCCCCAAAAAATCACAGTAGTAAGTGCGGTAAACACCAACGCAGAGGTGTCGCTAGGGAGAAGAGCAGGGGTAAATGGAGAAAGTGACCAAGGCAAGAAGGACAGGGATGGGGCCAAAAGGAGTAAGGTCATCAGGAAATGGAGGATAATGAGTACCAATGCCCATAGTCTGGGCAACAAGCTCCCTTAGCTGGTGGCCTTGATGGAAGAGGGATGCCTGGATATCGTAGCAGTCACAGAAACATGGTACACAGAGAACCATGACTGGGATGTTAACATACCAGGGTACATAACCTACAGGAGAGACAAGCAGAGGAGAAGAGGGGGAGGAGTAGCTCTCTATGTAAAGGAAGGGATAAAAGCAACTGAACAAAAGAGTAAACAGGGAGGAGAGGAGGCACTGTGGATCACTTTGGAGACTGGAAAGGGCACCACAATCCGCACAGGGGTTGTGTACAGACCCCATGTCAGGGGGAAGGAAAGGACAAGGATATGATAGAAGGCATTCTTAGAATGGCAGAGAAAGGGGAGATACTGTTGATGGGAGACCTGAATATGCCAGATGTTAACTGGAGCACATTTGCTGCAGCCACATCCAAGAGCAGGGCCATTCTTGATGCCCTACAGGTGGCCAGGCCTCAGATAGCTAGTTTCAGAACCCACTCGTGAGGGAGCAATCTTAGACCTCGTACTCTTAAACGGGGGCAGTGAGAGGATCTCAGATCTAGAACTGGGTTGCCATATGGGAACAAGTGACCATCAAACAGTGTGGTTCACATTAAACTCAGCTACAGAGTCAAGCCATGCAAAAGTGAGGGTACTGGACTTCAGGAGGGCTGACTTTGGCAAGAGGAGAGAGTGCCTCAGAAAAGCACTAGTAAACAGGCTAGAAGGAGGTGTGGAGCAACAATGGGGAATCATCAAAACTGCCATCACAGAGGCAAGAAGCCTTTATGTGAAGCAAATAAACAAATAAAAATGAAAGAAAAAGCTAGTATGGTTCTCAAAAGAGGTGGCTGTGAAAGTCAGGAAGAAAAAGATAGCATTCCGGAAGTATAAGGAAACACAGAAGGAGCAGGACAGGGAGCTGTACCAGTTAAGGGAGGGAAGTCAGAATAGCAAAGGCCCAAACTGAGGAAAGGATAGCCAACTTGGTTAAGAAGAGGGATAAAACCTTTTATAGGTATATCAGTGAGCGCAGAAAGTCAAAGGGAGGGGTAGTGAGGCTGAATAGAATGAACGGTGGGTGAGCAGAGGGGACAGTGAAAAGCAGGGATACTGAATGAATATTTCTGCTCAGTATTCACCAAAGAGGAGGGAAGTGCCTAATCCAGTTAACAGAAGCACTCTTGATAGGGGGGTCAAACCCAGTCCTTTCACAGAAGAAAGGGTTCTGCAAGAACTCCTAAAACTGAAGGGGGACAAAGCAATGGGGCCTGATGGAATTCACCCCAGAATTCTAAAAGAATTAAGGGGGAACTAGTGAAACCACTGGCTACTCTTTTTAATAGATCATGGGAGGATGGTGTGATACCTGAGGACTGGAAGAAGGCGGATGTGATTCCCCTTCACAAAAGTGGGACCAAGACAGAGGCAGGAAACTACAGACCTATCAGTCTGACCTCTGTGGTAGGGAAAGTGATGGAGTCTCTTCTGAAGGAAAGAATAGTTGAGTACCTAGAGGCCATTGGGGCACAGGACACAAGGCAGCATGGGTTCACAGCGGGAAGGTCATGTCAGATGAATCTAATATATTTCTTTGACTGGGTGACCAAAGTAGTAGCCCAGGGAGGGGCTTTGGACATGGCCTACCTAGACATTAGCAAGGCACTCGACACAGTCCCACACAAAAGATTAATAGTCAAATTAACCAGCCTGGGAGTAGGTCCCAGGGTGATAGCCTGGGTAAAACATTGGCTGGACAACAGGAAACAGAAGGTAATTGTAAATGGAGTCCACTCTGAAGAAAGAGGAGTTACTAGTGGTGTACCGCTGGGTTCAGTATTGGGTCCAGTCCTTTTTAATGTCTTCATAAGTGACATAGCAGAGGGACCGGAAGGAAAAGTATGCCTCTTTGCAGATGACAGAAAGATCTGCAACAGGGTTGATACACAAGGAGGTGTGGAAAGGATGAGAAGGGACTTGGCAAGGTTGGAGGAATGGTCAGAAATATGGCAGCTAGGATTCAATGCAAAGAAGTGCAAAATAATGCACCTGGGAAACAAGAACCCAGGGAAAAAAAAAACAATGTGGGGGGGAGGTAGTAACAACAACAAGAAAGGAAAGGGACCTGGAGATAATCATATCAGATGACCTTAAGGTTAGCAAGCAATGTGAGAAGGCAGTAGGGAGGGATGGGTGTATACTGGGATGCATAGGGAGAGGCATCAGCAGCAGAAAACAGGAAGTTGTTATCCCTCTGTACAGACAGTTGGTGAGACCCCATCTGGAGTACTGTGTCCAGTTCTGGAGACCCATCTCCGCAAGGACATAAACAGAATAGAGGCAGTCCAGAGGAGGGCAACTAAAATGGTGCAGGTTCTGCAAGAGAAGTCGTATAAGGAGAGACTAAAGGAGCTTAATATGTATACCCTTGAGGAAAGAATGGAGAGGGGGGACATGATAGAAACTTTTAAGTACCTCAGTGGAATCAACAAAGTCCAAGAGGGTAGCATCTTTCAGAAAAAGAGACTTGCAAGAACAAGGGGACACAATTTAAAGATAGAGGGGGGGCGGTTCAGGGGCAATGTGAGGAAGTATTATTTCACAGAGAGGGTAGTGGATGCATGGAACAGCCTTCCTGAGGAGGTTGTGGGGTCTAAAACTGTGGGAGAATTCAAGAATGCATGGGACAGACATAAGACAATTCTTGTGGGGAGTAGGAAGAAATAGGCTATTGGTCAACTAGGATCTGCGGCTTATCCTGTAGGTAGGGATATGGGCAGACTAGATGGGCCAAGCGGTCCTTATCTGCTGTCAAAGTCTATGTTTCTATGTTTCTATCACCCCAAAGTCAGTAACTACCTGCCCCTTCCATTCCCACAGTGCCCAAGGATGATGGTGCCAGTGAGGGCCCATCCGGTATGGAAGGAGACAGAGGCAGCGTAGAACCCTAGAGGGCAGGCGGTGAAGCTGGGTACTGCCAGGACCATGGAGTACACAGGTGCAGATGCTGTACACACATGCCTAGTAACTGGTGTTGCCCCTCTCACACACAGGCTTGCAGCAGCAGAGAATGCTGACCATGCAGTAGGTGGACAGCCAGCAGCCCGCACCGCCCATGGACCACCACTGCGCTGACAGGGAATGGACCCAGGAGTGGCAGCAACATGAGGAGGAGAGTGACCAGCCACTGGTGGAGGCACAGAGGCCACTGGTGCTGCGGAGGGGCAGGGTGGAGCATGCCTACCTAGCAGGATGAACCATGGCAGGGGCACAACACTCCTGGAGAGCAGGATGAACCAGGGCAGGGGCACAGTACATATTTTGAGCAGCCTGCACCAGGGCATGG
This sequence comes from Neoceratodus forsteri, assembly GCA_016271365.2. NCBI lineage: Eukaryota > Metazoa > Chordata > Ceratodontiformes > Ceratodontidae > Neoceratodus > Neoceratodus forsteri. The sequence goes on along the minus strand of CM057449.1, from coordinate 572,796,031 downwards.
GGGTTGCAGTGAGTTGACACAGCACCCCCGGTGGCCAGATGCACCACAGCCACTGCAACAGTGGTGCCAACCACACCGCCCAACACAGAGGACCAGGAGACCAGGGACACTGAAGGACCACCACCACAGCACCGCAGACTGGGCACCGGAGGATCTTTCCTTGCCAGCTATTACCCTGACCTCCATGGGCTGGAGTGTGACCACCTGCAGGTGACAAAGGAGTGTACAGAGGCAGTGCACTACCTCAAGGAGGTCATGGCAGTGTCCATGCATGCACAGGAGAGGCTTGCAGAAGGCATCACTGTGGGCATGAGGGCACAAGAGTCCATTGCGAAGGCTGTGGCCACAGGCGTGCATTCCCAGGAACGCCTGGCTGACATGGCTGCCATGGGTGCCAGGGCACAGGAGCAGATGGCCAATGCTTTCCTGTTCATTGCTACCCACCTTGCCACCAAACAGGGATGGACCACTGTAGCCACTGGGGCTGCACCCGAGGCACCAGCCAGTGCATTGGGCCCCATGCCCATGGGACCAAGTGAGCGGCGCAATGGTGCCACACAGCACATACCCCCAATGGCATGCGATGCTGACACAGAGGCAGGTGCGGGCACCATGAAACAGTGGTCTCACCTCATGCAGGCAGCACACTGTGACCCAGTAAAACATCATCCCCAATGGCATGCACGTGCCACACCCTCTGACACCACCCTCACACACACCACCCACACACCCCCCACCACACACCATGGTCTGTAGCTACATCCCGTGGACCAGCACCGCCTGGAGAGGGCACCAGTTGGGACCACAACTTGCCCATGGAGCACACTTCCCTGGAATGCACAACCATGATACAACACCATGCAGCACACACGTCTGCCTGTGATGCTGCAGTGGTGATGCCATGTCATTGGACCACGCAATGCATGTGGGACATGCTGCACATTGTGGACCACTGCTGTGGCATGCACACCTGTGGTACGCAATGGCCATGGAAGCACCATGGCACACTCCCAATGCACATTCCAGCTCAGTCATGCATTTTTATCATTGCCAGTGTCTGCACATACCTACCGTCTGAATGTGCCATGGGCCACGCAATGGTGCACGGTCCTCACCCCAATGCATCCCGCTGCATGGTGGTCCATAGGCGGTGCCCTCCTCAGGTGGTGCCAGTCCATGAGGTGACTGTGGTGGGTCCCCTCTGCCCTCCTCTGGGTGTCCGTCCTGTGACACAGGTGCCATGTGGTGCATGCATATGTTGTGCAGCATTGCACAAGCGGTGAACACTCTGCAGGCCATGCCCGGTGTAAGCATCATCATGCCACCTGTGTGGTCCAGGTATCATAAGGGCATCTTCAGCATCCCTATGTTGTGCTCCATGATGCTGCTTACCCACGTGTGCACTGCATTGTATGTGACCTCCTCCAGGTGCCATGGTGCTAGGTATGGTATCAATAATGTGGGCATCAGGGGGTAGCCGCTGTCACCTGTAAGAGTAGAATGGATAGGACAGGTTAGCGGTGCCGGGGCTCACATGTGGCCACTGTTCACACACATGGTATTGTGGACTCACCCAACAGTCAGCCATAGCCCTCTGGAAGCTGTTCCATATATCACCTCAGGGCGCTGTTGTCATACACGTAAGAGTTGTGGCATAACCCCAAGTACCTTGCCAGGACATTGGTCAGTATGCCGGTCATGTCACAGATGACCTGACAGTTGATGCTGTGGAATCTCTTATGGTTTCTATAGGTATCCTTGTTGATGGGCAGGGCTAGGATGGGCACATGCATGCAGTCAATCACACCAACTGTGTTCAGCATGCCATACATGTCCAAGAACACTCCCTTGACTGCCCTGACATCCATGGCATCAGTGGGGAACATGATGTGCCCCTCCAGGTGCCTCATCAGGGCATCAGTCACCTGGTGCAGCACATATGAAATGGACACCTGACTCACCCATTTCATGTCGCCTGTCATCTGATGGAATGTGCCCATGTCTTAGTGCTGCAGGGTGCACAGCACCTTGGTCTCCATGGACATGGCCCTGGAGCACAGTGTGACTGGCCTAGTCTCATCCTCCAGCAGCCCACAGATGTATCGGCATGTGCCATGGTCTACCTGGTAGCACTGTAGGAGCTCAGTGGGGTGCAGCATCTGGGTGCGAGGCATTGCCGGAACATCTGTGTCCATGCTCTGGCACACCACTCTGCATCAGCCTCCTTGAGGAGGACCATATGTAGTAGTGCCCCTGGGCACATCACACACCTCCTGCGTGTTACACTTGATGCAGTCACTCTGTGGTGTCGCATGTCCACATGTGAGAGCCGTGCATGGTGTATGGCATGTCACATGTGCCCTTATGGGCATTGCAAGTGGTGTGGGCATACACTCCATGGTGTAGCATTTAGGATGTGGTGGCGGCACCACCACCCATGGTGGAGGTGGATGGCCATGGTAGGTTCGCACTGCCACGCCAGCTGTACCGGGTGGCAGAGGCCACCTATCAGCTTGGGATTCTGGCCTGTGAGATCTGCAAGGTCATGGATCAACATCAGGTGGGTGCTTCCAACAGTGGCTGTGTGGCCTGTGTAGCCGGCGGTGAGATGGCGGTGGATTGAGCTCTGTGCCATGGGCGTGTTCGCAACTTACTGTCCACATTTTGTTCTGCAGGGGACCTGGTGTCTGAAGGCGATGCTGGTGTTGGAGCACTGGGATGTTGGTGGGCCAGACCTGGCCCGTGTCATAACCCCGTAGAAACGGATGGCACAGGACTTGCCGTGGCCCCTGGATCTGTGGAGTAGCATGGAGGACTATGTGTATCGGGATGATGAGGGGAACCTATGGGCCATCTGTGCCCCCTCTAAGGTAGGTGGCCTGTGGCAGTGTGTATGTGTTGGGGGGGGACAGATGGCTCAGCCATGCCAGGGTTGTTACATGCTGGCATGGCACTGATGCTGGTTACCGCTGTCTGCTCTTCTCATTTCAGCATTATCGGGGCCCTATAAGGCGGCTGGTACTGGAGGAGAAGGCATTCATGGACACAACCCCCCCCCAAGAGCTGACACCTTTCACCAGTCCAGACCTGCCCTCGTAGAACTCTGATTGAGTGGTGCACCTGTTCCCCTCCACGTCTGTTGTCCCTGTGCAATTTTTGCACCCGTTTGTACTAAGCTGTGTGCTTAGTAAAGGTCATTTGCTTCTTACCCTGTCTCGGTGTCTGGTTTCTCGCCCTGGCATGGTGTGCGCGGGCAGCTGTGTGTTTGTGTGTGCGTGTGTGCGTGTGTGTGTGTGTGTGTGTGTGTGTGTGTGTGTGTGTGTGTGTGTGCATGTGTCACTTTGTGCACAGCATTGCCCATTCTGTACCTTCTGCCGTGCCTGTGCCCATGCTGCCTGCCTCTTGGTGGGCACGCTGTGCTGATGGTGGCCATTTGGGCATGATTGTCACATGTGCGACACTGGCATGTGGCTGGTGCATGTCATGTGGGCTGGTGTGGTGGCCATACATTGCGTTAGTGCATGCTGCCTGTGCCTAGCACCCTGTGGGCTGCTTTGCTGGGCACTCACAGCTGTGTGTGCACCACGTAGGTGGTTTATGGCTGCTTTCAAGATGCGTAGTAAGTTTGCGGGTTGGTGACGTCCCGTTCTGACATATCATGCATTGTGCATGCGAGTCCACTGTCCCGCGCATACTGCATCCATGGGCCCACCCCTCCACTGCCATGCATCCTCCTTGGCGCGCATGTGCATGTGGCTGCACTGTGCACTGTGCTACAAACTGTTGGTGTATACCACGCAGTGGTGGCTTCTGCACGTTTCGCGCATCTTTGCCTGTGCGCGACGCTTATGCGGGGTGCATAGTGGTGCGTAGCATTAGTGAATAGGCCCCATTGTTTTTATTAAAGGTGCTATACAATTGGTCTGCCAGATGGTCAAGGGGTGGCGTGTCACCATACGGGTGATCCAGGTTCCACTGTGAGCTTTTGTTCCTGTGCTCTTGGGCTGGATGAACATGCTGCCTGTAGCAGTGATTTTCCTCCCTATAGACAAGGAGCCTGTTGCCAAGCTCCAGTTGTGACCCCTTCAGGTAGACTAAAAGTTGTTGGCACATTATAAACCAATGCTCTCCTATGGGTGCCTAAAGGAAGAATGGGGTGGATAAGGGGAAGGGAAGAGAAGAGACACTGGAGAGCACCTGCATGTCAGTAACCAAATGCAGTGTGCTCTATCGTCAGAGAAGCCAGTGGGAAGGAACCTAGAAAACCAGGAAAAAAGGATACTGGGTTGTGAGACCTTGGCACCACTGCCACATACGTAGGCTTTGGTCCTCATCCAATCAGAACTTCCATGTAGCTCTTCCTGCCTCCTGGGGCTAGGTAAGTGTCCCTGTCCTAGGGGATAAGCTATGGAGTGCCAAGATTCAGATGGGTTGAAGTCCTGCATTGTAGGGGTATGGGGGAGTTGGGTGCCTTCCCTTGAGTAATGAGATTTAATGTACAGTACATTAAAAATACATGCTATAGATGACTACATTCCATTCATTTCCTTCTATTAAAAATACAGATGATATATTATTTGAACCAAATATCCTGTATGTATAAAATGTACTCATTTAAATAATGCTTTGTTTTTGTACAGTATAATGCAATAGTTAAAGCATTTTCAATTAACTATTACCTAGTTACTCTCTTTTGTGTTTTTGTTTGTACTATTGAGTTTTAAGAATTGTTTCTACCCCCTTTGCCCTCCGCTAGGGTTACCAGTTTCTTGTCATCATATGAACATATGAAAATTGGCAGCAGAAAAAGGCCATCGTGGTCTATCTAGGCTGCTCGTGAATGCAGCCAGCTCCCTGTTTAGCAGCAGCCCCACCCCAATCCCCTTACCTCCCTTTACCCTCCACTTTGCCCTGTCTCACCCTTTCTTGAAGCATTCCACTGTAGTACATGCCACCACTTCAGCTGGTAGTACGGTCCACTTTGCCACCACCCTCTCTATAAAGAAATGCCTCCTCACCTCCCCCCTGAATCTACCCCCCTCCAATCTCATGTCATGGCTCCTAGTGTCTTTCCCCACCCTCCTCCTGAATATACTCTGGTATTGTTTGCATCAATCCTACCTGTACCAGCTTGTTTGTATCTATGTCTTAAGTTACTATTATACTGTGTTGTACTGTTATACTGTGTATTTTCGTTTGTCTTACTGTGACAAGGTACCTTTGTAAATGAGCCTATGGCTCAAAGGTTTTCCAAACTGATGTTTAAATAAATAAAATAAATAAATAAAAATACCCTCTGTGTCCATTTTGTTTATCCCTTTCACGTATTTGAAAGTCTCAATCATAGCCCCCCCGTCCCACCACTCCTCCAGTGTTTACATGTTTAACTCTTTTAGTCTCATCTCACATTGCAGTTCCCACAGGCCCAGAATCATCTTCGTTGTCCTACACTGCACCCCCTCCAGCAGCCTAATGTCCATTTTTAGGTACGGGCACCAGTACTGCACGCAGTATTCCAGGTGAGGTTTAACCAACAATCTGTACAGTGGTAGAATAACCTCCCTTCTCAAGATAATTCCCCTTGCAGTCCACCCCAGCATTTTGTTGCCCATTGCTGCTGCCTTTCTGCATTGTGCAGAATTGTTCATTGCTGCTTCTGTGATGAGCACCCCAGATCCTTCTCCACTTCTGTTATCTCCAGTTGCACTCCCCCTAGATGGTAGCTTCTCCTCGGAATTTTTTCCCCAAAGTGCAGCGCATTGCATTTTTTGCATTGAACCCCAGCTGCCATCTGTCAGACCATGACTCCACCCTTGCCAGATCCTCCTGTAGCCCCCGCCACCGCCCCAGTCATCCACCACCGCTCCCATCGTGATGTCATCTGCAAATAGGCCGATTTTGCTGCTGATGCCCTCTGAGATGTCTGCAATAGATATGCTAAACAGCACTGGGCACAACACCGAAACCTGTGGAACACCACTTGTCACAGGCTTAGGGGATGAGTATTCCCCACCTACCACCACCCTCTGCTCCCTATCTTTTTAGCCAGTTCTCCACCCACCCCACCAGTTTTGCTCCCACCCCCGTGCCCTGTAGCTTGATTCCAATTCTCCCATGTGATACTGAATCAAAGGCCTTACTGAAGTCTAGGTACAGGACATCCACCACATGGCCCCTGTCAATTTGCCTAGTCACCAAGTCATAGTATTCCACCAGGTTGGTCTGGCATGACCTGCCCTTGATGAAGCCATGCTGCCTCTTGTCCCACACCCCGTTCACCTCCAGTAGGGCCACTAGCCTATCCTTTAGGATGGTCTCCATTAGCTTCCCCACTATGGACATTTGACTTACTGGACTATAGTTCCCCGGTTCATCCTTGGGTCCTCTCTTTTGGAGGGGAACCATGTGAGCCAGTCTCCAGTCCTGCGGTATGCATCCTGTGTCTAGAGATGAATTAAATAAGTCTGCCAAGGGTCTTGCCAGGACCTCTGCCAGTTCCTTCAGTACTCTCGGATGTACTCCATTCGGTCCCGGAGCCTTGCCTACCATCAATGCCCTTAACCCCTCCAGTGCCCTCCCCACCGTGATTTCTCTACCCGTCACCCCCCCATCTTTTTCTTTCCTCCCTCCTACTATGGGTAGCACCCCTTTTTTTCTTTCGTAAAGCCTGAACAGAAGTAGTCATTGAGCTCTTCTGCCTTTTCACCCCCTTCGTCCACCCATCCCCCTCCTTCTTAATTCTTACAATTTGGTCCTTACAGCTTCTTTTCTCCCTGATGTACCTAAAGAAGTCATTCTCCCCTTTCTTTATGCCCTGCACCAGCCTGTATTCCCTTGCTGCCTTGGCTGCCCTTACCCCCATGGTCACTTCCTTTGCTTCTTTCTGGTGTTCCTCCCTATCATCCTCACTCCCCAATTTTCTGTATCTCCTGTAAGCTGCCCTTTTCTTCCTCACCATGTCTAGCACCCCTTAACTTATCCCAGCTGGGATTCTTCTCCCTAGCCTTCTTAGTCTGGGCCCTGCTGCAAGTTTCTGTTGCCTCCACTATCCCCTTTCGTATCAGTTCCCACCTTTGCTGCATGTCTATAGCCAGTTGAATTTTGCACAGGAACCCCTGTACTGCTTCCCTCATCATCTTAAAGTTGGCATTCCTGAAATCCAGCACCCGTGTGCTAGATGCCATCCTCTCTTTAGCTATCTGTAACTGGAACCATACTGTCTGGTGGTCACTCCCCCCAGTGGTTCCTCCACCCTCACATCCCACACCCACTCCCCATTCGTCAGTACAAGGTCAAGATGTTCCTTTCCCTAGTTGGTTCCTTGACCAACTGTACTAGAAAGCTTTCCTGGAAGGCATCCAGCATTACCTATTAACACCATTACCCCCCCCTTCCCACAATTACTCCTGATCTGTTCTGCCAGTACCCTAGCCATCCCTTAGTTTGAGAGGGTGGCCTGTACACCACCCCCAGTCTTAGTGATCTATTTTGGGGATCCTGTAGTTGCACCCACAGTGCTTCTGTATCTCTCTCGTCTCCATCCTCCCTTACATGTTTTAATCCCTCCTTTACATGCAGCACCCCCTTCCCCTTCCCCTTTTCCCTATCCTTCCAGTGTAATCTGTACCTCAGAACCATCATGTCCCAGTCATGGATTTGGGTGGCTCATGTCTCAGTTATAGCCTCCAAGTCCATGCCCCTCTCCTCCAAGAGAGCCTGTGGTTCTGCCCCCTTATTCCCCAGACTCCTAGCATTTAGTGTTACCACCCTCCAACCCTTGTCTCAAATCTTCCCCCCCACCTATCTCCCCTTATGTCCGCTCCCTTAATAGTTGCCTTCCTCCTTACCTTGCTATCACAGGAGGTAAGCCCATTTGGTTTCACATCACTAGGCCTCTGAACACCACAATCTCTCCTGCTACTCCCCTCTCCTAGTTTAAATGCTCCTCAGTGTGCTTCCCTATCCTTACCTTCAGTACATTTTTTCCTTCCTCATTTAGGTGTAGTCTATCTTTCGCATGCAGACTTTGGTTCTCCCGGGTCCCCCCCCCCCTAGCCAATACCCCTTTTCCCAACACCAGGCCCCTAGCCATTCATTAAACTCTTGAATTCTCCCTTTTCTTGCCATGCTTGCCCTGGGAATGGAAAATGCCTCCAAGAAGGTGACAGATCTGCCCGCTCCCTCAAACAGAGGTCCCAGTTCCTCAGACCTCCTCTTAACCTCCCCTACCATCCCATTAGCCAGGTCATTCATCCCCAGGTATATTATTTGGTGAGGCCTTTCCCTTCCCCTGCTTGCATACCTTTGCACAGATTTCCCCAACCTTTCTGTCTTTATTACTGGCATGGCTTCCACCCAAATTCTACTGTGCCTCTCCCCTTTGCTTCCCCTCCTGACCCCTCCTCGTATTGAGTCTCCCAAGACCAAGACACCTCCCTTCTTCCCCTCCCCATCCTCCCCCTTCTGTTCTTCTTCCTCCTGCACAATGTTCCATTCTATTGTCTCTGTTTTTTCATCCGTGTTCTCCACTGTACTCAACACATTTTGCCCCAGTTCACCTATTTCTTCATCTCCCTCCTCTGTTGTTTTGCTCTTTGTACCCAAGGACAGTGCTTCCCCTTCCTCCTTCCCCCTTCCCCTCCTTTGACTCCTCTATTTGAGGTCTGCCCCATCTGAGCTCCCAGTGTTACAAACTCCTGTACTACTTCTCATATTCTCCTTGTATGTTTGTCTCCCTTACCTGTATCACCACCACTGCCCCCTTGTCCTGACCAACCCATCCCTCTTATTTCTCCCATCTTTTTTCTTTTATTTATTTATTTGTTTGTTTTTGTTAACTGGGTAAGGCACACTAGACAGCCACGTGCCTATTTTCAGGTGTGACCCAGGAGGGTTACAAAGGTAGAGACATACATATAGCAGTGAGGGAGTCAGTTACATACAGATCGTGCAAAAAAAGCTTAACAGGAGTTGTATAGGCAGCTGACAGTACAAGTCAAATTTAGCAAAAACAAGAAAACAACAGACATAACCTGAAAGGAATAAGGAAGCAAGACATTGTTAGAGTTCATTAGGACATGATACATACGATAGTGGCAATATAGGATGGTTGTGGGACATATATTAGGTGGGCTTGGGAGTGGGCAGCTGGATACATAACTGGAACGAATAAGTGCAACAGAAGTAAGTGCCGGGGGGGTGAACAGAAAGACGGGGGGAGGGAAACAGGGTGAAGGGGGCCAGATGGAAAAAACAGGAGAAACCAATTGGGAGGTAGGGGGTAAAGAGGGAGAATAGTGAGCGTGGTGTCCACCACCAATTCTGGAGGGTAAGTGCAGTGGACGCTAAGAGCCCTCAGTATACAGGCTGGTCAGGTATATTATGAGGTACAGGGACATATGGAGGAAGAATTCAGGAAGTTCCAGAGAGAGGTTTTGAAGTGGCGATGAGAGGGGGAGGACCGGGCAGGGACTGGAAGTGAGTTTCAGATTTTTGGGGCATAGGTGGTGAAGGCGTGATCACCCGTGAGGGATCGAGTTCTGGGAATCAGACGATTTCCTGAATGTTCTTTGCACTTTCCACATTCCCTTCTCTTCCCGACCTAATATGCCCCTTCATCGTCTTTGACACTTCCCCACTTAGTCTTAGTACATCCTTCTCTAGCCTCCCCAGCCTTATATAGACAGGGCACCCCCCCATCCTCCACAGGGTGTCCATGAGTACTGCCCCTCCACAGTTATTACACCTTCCTCCCCTGTGATTTCTGTTCTCCCCCTTTCCTGGATTCCTTTGCCCCCCTTCCCTCTGCCTGCCCCACTACCTTGTCCCCTTGCCAGACTGCCCCAAGCCATCACCATTGCCATTGCCCCTATTACCTCTTCCTATTATTTACTCCCTCTGCTGCATTCTCCCTCTTGTGGTTCTTCTTCTTTCTACCTTGACCCTGTCTGTTGGCAGCACTATTTCCCAGCTCCTCAAGCACCTCCCTCACAGCCTTCAAGCCCAACCCCCTGTGTCTTTTCAGTATTTAAGAAAGGCTGGTGGAGGGTGTGGTGGGGGGCTTTTGAATCAAACCGCCAAACCTAGCACAGTGCTCAGCCTGCAGCTGTAAACTACAAATTTAAGCTAAAAACACCACCAAAACTTACAAAATATCTTAGAGATAAATAAGATATCAGAAAAAACTCACCGCTTATTCCAAATTCCCCTCAAGCAAACTGACTCAGTGAATAACTAAAGACAGATTTCAAACTGAAATCCTTACAGTCTTGATTGGCTACTCTGTTACTTGGGAAAATAATCTCTCCCCCACAGTGCTTAGCCAGCTAGCCAGCAACAGCTACTGTGAAATACAATACAAATGTAAGCTTTTTTTTTTCAATCCTAACCACCAAATCTAGTACAGTGCTCAGCTAGCAGCTGTAAACTACAAATTTAAGCTACAAAACACCACCAAAACTTACAAAATATCTCAGTGATGAATAAGCTCTCAGAAAAAAATCACCTCTTATTCCAAACTCCCCTCAAACAGATTGCCTCAGTGAACAACTAAAGATAGATTTCAAATTGAAAACACACAATTTTGATTGTCTACTCTGTTACTTGGGGAAAATAACCCCTCCCCCACAGTGCTTAGCCAGCCAGCCAGCAACAGCTACTGTGAAATACAATACATATTTAAGCCCTTCACTGCACTTGTTTAATTTTGGGTCAGGTTTACTTATTGGGGGTGATTATGCCTATTCACTATTTGAAGAATGCATGTGCATTTGTGTGGAGATTGTTAACCACAAATGGAGATGCAGCAAAATTTAATTTTGCTGATGAAATTATGGCAAAATTGTGAATTTTGCCATACGAAATATTTTATAAAATTTGTACATTCCGCAAAATATTTTGTGGGTGCAAAATGTGGAATTTCACCCGTGAATGGTGGAATTTCACTTGCGACTGGCGAAATTCTGCCATTCATGGGCTAAATTCCGAATTTTATTGGTGAAATTCCACATTTTGTTGTTGCAATTCCACATTTCACTGGCGGAATTTCACATTTTGCACCCGCAAAATATTTCTGGAAATGCACAAATTTCAGGAAATATTTCATGGACTGAAACTTGCGGATTTCGCCCATCTCTAACCACAATGGCCCTGAATTAGAAATGGAAACCAGCTAGCCAGGTGAAAATAAAACTCAATGGATTATGTCTTAAATGTGTGACTCTCAGCTAATGTGCTGGTGGAAAAATATTTAAAGGAGCTGAAACTGGCACATTCACTCTGCAGAGAGTGGTGGCAGCCATTCAGAACATTAGCACCTGCCTTCCAGCTAGCCAATGAGTGACACTTGAAATTTAAAACTTTTATTAAATTTTTGAAACATACACAAAGTAAACTCACAGTGAAATTGAAAAACATAAGCTACTTTCAGCAATGAGTGACACTTGTTTCAGATGTAAATAAAACTTGTTGCTCAACTTTCTGACTGCAGGGAATTATGCAACTCAACAGCCATCCTGAACGTGAATAAAGAAGATGAAAAATTGGGACGAATAAATTCAATCTCATCCTACACTAGTCTCAGTTTTGCATAGCAACTCCCTTGGGAAGTACTTAAAAAGATGAATGATGGTAATTATACGCAGCACTACAGCCACTGTTGAGTCACTCCTCACCCTTCAAGATTCTGGACAAGTATTACATAGAGTGGCATCACAGCCTACTGCCTCCAATAAATGCCATTGTGCAATGAGGACAAGACATAACATGAAAGGTAAAGAAATGATAAGTTAAAAGCATGAAAATGAAAAGTAAGAATAGACCTACTGTATAATAATGACTGTTGTTAAACATTTGCCCATAGATGCTCTTCTAGCTAGATTAATAAGTAAATATTAGAGTACTACAAAACATCTAATATCTCCACATCCAGTTTACATTTCTATTCCTAATAATGAATAGCAAATACACCTGCTGTCTCTAGAAAGTGAAGGTGGTACCATACAGCAACTCCTGTGTTATTATTCTATTGCCATTTTCTGCTACATCAGGGTCATAAGCATTGCTTTTTGAAGAAGAAACTAAAAGAAATGAGGGAGGTAAGTGGAGGAAGGAGGTAGAGATACAGACTGAAAGACACAGAGTGTATATTATCCCAGCCAGTAAATCTTGGTGTCTGTATAGATGACATTTCCCCCCTCTCTCTATGCTTCATTAACTTGCACAGCTTGTTGAGCTTTAGCAATTTATAATTAATTCTTTCACTGGGTCTTTGAATGTGTATTATCTATGCTAAAGCAGATAAATGAACAGATCTCTCTAAGGTTTTACCCTTTTAATTATTATTTTATTGCTCAGATAAAGCTCTGGAATTGTAATTGCTAACATTTCACTTGATTCCAGTCCTTAAAGTGTTCAGTGGGGAAAAAAAGTGGGATGATGAAAGATCAGCTGCATTTACTGTAGTAGACCCTTGATTAAAAACTTAAGATGCAAGTCAGGACAAAAGGAATATATCTATATCTATATCACATCTACATCTACAGCAATATCTATATCTATAGCGTTTGCAAAAAAAATTGATAATAGAAACATAAAAACATAGAATTTGACAGCAGATAAGGACTGCTTGGCCCATCCAGTCTGCCCATTTTCCTGCCTACTGGATAAGCTGCAGATCCTAGTTAACCAGCAGCCTACTTCTTCCTACCCCCACCCCCTAGAATTACCTTATGACTGTCCCATGCATGCTTGAATTCCACTACTGTTTTTGATTCCACGAGCTCCTCTGGAAGGCCGTTCCATGCATCCACAACCCTCTCTGTGAAAAAATACTTCCTTAAATTACCTCTGAGCTGCCCCCCCCATCTTCAAATTGTGCCCCCTTGTTCTTGCACACCTCTTTTTTTGAAAGATGCTACCCTCTTGGACTTTGTTTATTCCCTTGAGGTACTTGAAAGTTTCTATCATCCCCCTCTCCCTCCTTTCCTCGAGGCTATACATATTAAGCTCCATAAGTCTCTCTTCCTTATGTCTTCGGTGCAGACCCTGCACCATTTGGTGCCCTCCTCTGGACAGCTTCTATCCTGTCTATGTCTTTGTGAAGACTGGGTCTCCAGAACTGCACGCAGTACTCCAGATGGGGTCTGACCAGCTGTCTGTACAGAGGGATAATAACTTCCTGTTTTCTACTGGTGATGCCTCTCCCTATGCATCCCAGTATCCCCAACCCTCCTTGCCCTCTCACATTGTTTGCCCACCTTTAGGTCATCTGATATGACTACCCCCAGGTCCCTTTCCATTTTTGTTGTTGTTAGTATCTCACCCCCCATTGTATACTCTTCCCCAGGGTTTTTGTTTCCCAGGTGCATTACCTTGCACTTCTTAGCATTGAATCTAAGCTGCCATACATTTGACCATTCCTCTAACCTTGCCAAGTCCCTTTTCATCCTTTCCACCCCACCTTGTGCATCAACTCTGTTGCAGATCTTTGTGTCATCTGCAAAGAGACATACTTTTCCTTCCAGTCCCTCTGCAATGTCACTTATAAAGACATTGAAGAGGACCGGTCCTAATACTGAACCCTGCGGTACCCCACTAGTAACCCCCCTTTCTTCAGAGTGGACTCCATTTACTATTACCCTCTGTGTCCTATTCTCCAGCCAATTTATTACCCAGGCTGTCATCTTGGGACCCACTCCCAGGCTAACTCACTTGTATATTAATCTTTTGTGTGGGACTGTGTCAAATGCCTTGCTAAAGTCTAGGTAGGCCATGTCCACAGCCCCTCCCTGATCTACTACTTTGGTCACCCAGTCAAAGAAATCTATCAGATTTGTCTGGCATGACCTTCCACTGTGAATCCATGCTGCCTTGGGTCCTGTGCCCTCTGGCCTCTAGATACATGACAATTCTTTCCTTCGAAGTGATTCCATCATTTTCCTACCACTGAGGTTAAACTAACAGGTCTGTAGTTTCCTGCTTCTGCCTTGCTCCCACTTTTGTGAAGGGAATCACATCTGCCCTCCTCCAGTCCTCGGGTACCATCCCATCCTCCCATGATTTGTTAAACTGGGTAGTCAGTGGTGTCACTAATTCTACCCTTAGTTCTTTTAGAATTCTGGGATGAATCCCATCAGGCCCCATTGCTTTGTCCACTTTCAGTTTTAAGAGTTCTTTCAGAACCCTTTCTTCTGTAAATGGGCTGGTATCAACTTCTGTATCCAGAGTGTTTCTACTGTTTGTTTTAGGTAACTCCCCCTCTTCCTTTGTAAATACTGAGCAAAAATATTTGTTTAGTATCTCTGCCTTTTCACAGTCACCCTCTGCCCACCCTCCCCCTTTATTAAGCCTCACTATCCTCCCTTGGTGTTCCTTCGCTCCTGATGTACCTATAAAGGTTTTATCCCCTTCTTAACTGAGTTGGCTATCTTTTCCTCGGTTTGGGCCTTTGCTGTTCTGACTGCCTTCCCAGCTTCCTTTGCTTTAACTGATACAGTTCTCTGTCCTGCTCCTTCTGTGATTCCTTGTACTTCCTGAAAGCTTTCTTTTTCTCTTGAACCTTCACTGCCACTTCCTTTGAGAACCATAGTGGTTTCTTACATCATTTAGTTTTGTTTATTTGCTTCACACAAACGCTTGTTACCTCTGTGATGGCAGTTTTTATTATTCCCCATTGTTCTTCCACCCCTCCTTCCTGCCCATTTGCTAGTGCATTCCTTAGGCATTCACCCATTTTGGTGAAGTCAGCCATCCTAAAGTCCGGTACCTTTGCCTTTGTATGGCTTGACTCTATTGCTGTGTTTATTGTGAACCATACTGTTCGATGGTCGCAGTTCTCAGATGGCTACCTACTTCTATATCTGTGATCCTCTTCATCTCCATTTGAGAGAACCAGGTCTAAGATTGCTCCCTCTCAGTGGGCTCCAATACTAGTTGTCTAAGGCATGCCCCTGTAGGGCATCTAGAATAACCCCACTCTTCGAAGTGGCTGCTGCAACTGCACTCCAGTTAACATCTGGCATGTTCAGATCACCCATCAGCAATATCTCCCCCTTTTCTACCATACTAAGTATACTTTCTATCATTTCCTTGTCCATTTCCTCCCCCTGAGAAGGGGGTCTGTATACAACCCCTGTGTGGATTGTGGTGCCATTGCCGGTCTCCAAATTTACCCACAGTGCTTCTTCTCCTCCATGTTTTCCATTTTGTTTTGTTGCTTTGATTCCTTCCCTTATGTAAAGAGCTACTCCTCCTCCTCTTTTACCCTCTCTGTCCCTCCTGTAGATAGTGTATCCTGGTATGTTTATGTCCCAGTCATGGTTTTGTGCGAACCATGTTTCTGTGACTGCCATGATATCCAGATGTTCCTCCTCAATCAAGGCCACTAATTCAGGAAGCTTGTTACTCAGACTACGGGCATTGGTACTCATTGCTTTCCAAATAAGGTAACTAGATGCCACAAAAATAGGGAAATGTGATGTTAGGGTTTCCAAGCATAACTCCTCACACCCCAGGGAGCAAAAGGAAAAAAAAATTACAGTTTTTGGTCTCAAGAGTCTTTGTGAATCAGTGGTAAGGTCTTCCTGGGGGTTGTTAACTCTAATAATCACCCCGTCCCCCAAGCAGTAGTCTCCAGCCCAAAGCATAAGATACAGCTCCTAGCCAGTGCCTCATAATATTACACTCTTCAAAGATAGAGAAATATGTCTCATCACATGCTGACAAAACAATTGGTTGTAGCTTTCTTTATACTGTACAGGGCTTTGCAGGCCCTGCATGAAAAAAGGAGATTGTGCATGATGTTGTTTTCTCAAGGAATGCGGTGGGTATTAGGGCTGACAACCCGAATGAAGACACCATCACTGATCTGCCAAGACTCCAGAGACCCAAAACCCTAATGTGCTTTTTCCTTTTGCTGCTTTGGGGGGGATGTGGGAGTTACCACATTTCCCTACTTTTCTGGCATTAAGTTATCCTGACTGGTGCATTAATGAAGTTTTTGCAAAACATTTATTTTCTTTTGGAGATAGTGGAATTGTATCCTCACTGAATTGAGTGAACTGACACAGATGCACAGGCCCTTTTGGGCCTCATATTATGCAAACACTCCATTTGCCTACAGAAGTCCAGGGCCATTGCAGGCCCTGCACTTCCATGCAGTGACAGATGTCAAGAATTTATTGGGCTGTCTGGTGGGCTGCAGAAGTGTGAGGCCCTCTGATCCCTGTGATTCCATGTGGCTGCATATGCAGATGAACAGGGCATAGAGTTCATCTGTCAGCCAATGCACATGGCACTCTGCCACCCATGGGTGGAGAGGTGCAGGGCCCTATGCCAAGAGGACAGTTATCTTCACTTTATGGTACCCGGGCCCATGTGGAGAACCCTGATGTGGCAAGTTTCGTTACGGATGGTTGTTCAGTTGCGGAGATGTGGAGTGTAAAAAATGTGACAATTACCATTTTGGTGCAAATCCTTTAGCAGGCCATTTCTCTGAAATGGCTTGGGGGTTTGGTCTGAAATTGTTAGAGTATATGGGGTTGGCAAGGGGTCATAATGCCACACACCAAAATAACACAGCAATATACCGCACTGTCAATACAGCGGCAGTATATAGCTCAGTGGCAAGTCTTTAGGTTTTGCTGGGGCCTCCTCCCCCTGCACTCCCAAATCCCCCCATCTTAAATAATCAACTTGGGGGGGTGAAATTAGATATCACACAAAGTGCAAAATAAAAAAAATGTCCATACATCTTGAACCGGGATTCAAAACCTGTCCACAGATGCACCGCATCCATTGCTGCCTGTGGCTCATCCTGTCGAGCCACAGCAGCTGCTTGGCAGACCCTCCTCCCAGCAAAGATCTTATCCTCTTCCAGGCAACAGCAACAGGGTACACAACTGTGCTTACAATTTTTGGTTTTGCACCTTGTCGCTATATCTGACTGCACTGTCTGCCTTGTGAGGTTTTGACCTGCGCCATATTGTATATGGCATATTGACCCGGTAGGTGTGGGGTCTGAGACACAGATGTGCCTTTTGAAGGTTTGGTGAAAAAAATATTAATCCATTCAAAATTTGTTAAACTTTGAAGTTTCCCATTATATCCTATGGGAAAAATTAGATGTGACCTGCGAAAACAGTTTTTACTTTCGTGAAAGCATTTTTTGTTTTTGCAAATGGGAAAGTACTGTTGTGCTTCCGCCATCTTATTTTCAGTTAGCAACATGGAAAAAATGGCATAATTCAAAACATAATGCCCCTTGGTAAATACCAACAATTGTGTTTACCTAATCGGGGCCCGAGGAACATGATTCTGTCATTAGTTTTTAAAAATGCTGTTCGGAAATATGTTTATTTTAATTTCCATTGGTAGTGTCGCAAATTTGAGACACTACTTTTCTGAAAGTACTGCAAATTGTGGCACTATTTCATGAAACTACTACTGTAATGTCACAAATTATGACATTATTTCATGAAAGCTGTTGCAATTTGTGGCACTACTTTCCAGAATTGTGACACTGCATTCCAGACATGGTAATTTCTTTGTCACTGCATTGCAATCAAATGGTTTGCACTTATGGGCTGAAATTTTCAGAGTACAAAGGGCTTGCCCCACAGATGCACCTTTTGCTGATTTGGTCAGAACATTTACATTGGTTGCTTAGTTATAAGATTTTGAAGTTGTGTTATTTTCCATAGGATAACATTGTGATGGTCGCGGTACCTTTTGGAGGCTAGGTCTCAGAAATGCAACTAACTCCAGAGGATCCTGCACTCCAACATCATATAATGGTGACATTTGCATCACAGCACAGGGTCTGTAGGACGCTAAGATCCTACACTGTAGAGTACTTTAGTTAGTCTGGGACTACACAGTATGCTGGACCATGCACTTGCATAGTATGGTAAAAGTATGTTCAAAGAATTGTATGTCCTTTCTCTTACCTGATGATAGCTGTCTCTGGTTGAGTTGCCTTACCCCTTACCCTGCTTGCATGTGTGTGTGTGTGTTGGGGGGAGGTGATGCATAGTTAGGGTTCTGAACCCTAACACTGCATTTCCAGACTTTTGTCACATAAATATGAACCCTAACTAATGCATTAACAAAGTTTTTTGCAATGAATTTCCTTTCTTTTTGAGATGGTGTAATCATAATGTTTTTCATGTGTCGAAGCGCAGGTCTCTTTGGGACCTGCACATGTAATTAGCCATGTTTTACATCTGGGCCCTGTAATTGTCCCTCATTTATATGTGTCAGTGCAGGATCCTCTGGTCCCTGCACTCCTATTAGTCTGTAATGGTATCCATATGTCCAAGTGTGAGCACAGGGCCTGTAGCAGTCCATAACAGTACGCATGCATATTGTAAATCTTCCTCATTTATCTGTGGGAGTGCAGGGTCCTCTGGGCCCTGCACTCCCATCAGTCTGTAACAGTATCCCTATGTCCATGTGTTGCACTCCAAGCAGTCCATAATCATGTGCACTTGTCCATAGGGGAGCACAAAGGTTGAGCTTTCCCAAAAGTACCAGCTAGTTTCAGCACCCTGGGCAACATCAGATATGTGCCCCCTTTAGGTACAGCAGACATATAATCTAACCCAAACTGAATTCCAAACTATAACTGTAGAACAAGTAATATTTAAGGGGGGGGGCACACATGACTGAAGGTGTATCCTGGCACCCAGAACAATATGACATACAATATGTGCCTCCGCTTAACTTGAACAGAGATATAACCTAAACTGCAATATTTAAAGGGGGGGGCACACATGACCGAAGATGTACCTAAGCACCCTGAGCAACATCAGATATACCCCCCTTAACTGCAACAGACATATAACCTAACACACATAGAAACACAAACTGTAACTCTAACTGCAAAACAAGTAATATTTTAGGGCGGGACACATGACAGAAGATGTATGCCGGCACCCTGCACAATATGACATATGTGCCCTCCCTTAACTCCAAAAGAGATATAACTTAACCCACAATACTTAAAGGGGTGCACACACAACAGAAGGTGTACCTCAGCACCCTGAACAATATCAGATGCGGTGTGTGCCCCTTACTGTAAGTGCAACAGACATATAACCTAACCCACACCAAAACCCAAACCATAACTCTAACTGTAGAACAAGCAATATTTAAGGGGGGCACAATATAAGATATGTGCCCCTGATTAAATCCAACAGAGATATAACCTAACCCACAATATTTAATTGGAGCACATACAGCAGAAGGGGTACCTTAGCACCCTTAGCAACATATGATATGTGCCCCACCTTAACTGCAACAAACATATAAGGTAACCCGCACTGAAACTGAAACCAGTACTCTAACCACAGAACAAGAAATATTTAAGGGGGGCATGCACAACAGAAGGTGTATCCCAGCACACTGAACAATATGACATTTGTGCTTCCCCTTAACTGCAGCAGAGATATAACCTAACCTGTAATATTTAAGGGGGGCACACATGACAGAAGCTATGCCTCAGCACCTTGAGCAATATCAGATATGTGACCCCCTTAACAGCAACAGACATATAACCTAACCAGCACCCAAACTTGAACCTAACACTAACTCTGGAACAAGTAATATTTAATGGGGGGGCACACATGACAGAAATGTGATAACGTTGAACAAGATCACATATGTGCTCACAATTAATTCCAACAGATATAGAAATGAACCGTAACCTAAGTCCATGTAGGCCTTGTGGTCCAATTGTCCCTCAGTTCCCTTCAGGAACTGCACTCCCATCTCTCTATTATGGTATGTATATGTGCATGTGGGAGCACATGGTCCTCCAGGCCATGTTCTCTTATGCATTCATATTGTAAATGTCCCTGATTTTTGGGAGGGCCCTGCACTCCTATCTATCCATAAATGTAGAGACATTGTAATTAACCCTCCTTTCCCATCACACCATAATAGTATCCATATGTGGAAACACAGGGCCCTATGGGCCCTGCGCTGCCACCTATCCATATAAGTGTAGACAATTGCAATTAAGCCTTGTGCTGCCAAGGCACAGTATTACAGTCACCTTAGACCATCTGATAAAAATGTCTGCTGCAGTTGTAATCGAAGCCCCAAAACATACATAACTGCTTAGTATACCTAGAGGTGTACTAAGCTGCAATTAACAGAAAATCCATATCTCAAATCATTTTTGAAATATAGCCGTCGAAAGGTACCCTGACCATTGCATATTATCCTATGGGAAATTACTAAACTTCAGAATGTTATAAGTATGGACCCGATGTAAATTTTATCATCAGACCAGCAAAAGGCACATCTGTGGGACAAGCCCTTTCTACCCTGAAAACTACAGCCCATAGGTCCAAACCATTTCTGTGCAGTGAAGTGACAAAGAAACAAAAACTTTTTAAAAAGTAGTGTCACAATTTGTGGCATTACAGTGGGTGTTTTGCGAAATAGTGCCACAATTTGCAGCACTTTCACAAAAGCAGTGTTACAGTTTGCAACACTTTTGCAAAAGTAGTGCCACAATTTGTGGCATTAAAAATGAGTTGATCAAAATAAATATATTTCCTGAGCCTGTGGGAAAAAAACTAACCACATAATTATGTTCCTCAGGCCCCGATTAGGTAAACACAACTGTTGATGTTTACCAAGGGCCAGTATTTTTTTAAGTTATATAGTTTTTACCTGTGTCAGTAACTGAAAACAGGATAGTGGATTTGCAACACTACTTTTCCATTTGTGAAAGAAAAGTGCTTTAACGAAAGTAAAATAGTGCTTTTGCATAGCACATTCATTTTTTTCCCATAGGAAATAATGGGAAACTTGAAATTTAAATAACTTTTGAATTAATATTTTTTCACCAAACCATTAAAAGTCTCATCTGCATCCAGATCCCGTATACCATGAACGTTTCAGACCAAACTGCCCAGGGGTTTTGGAGAAATGGCAAGAGAAAGAAATTGACAAAAAATTGGTAATTTTCACGTTTTGTGACATTCTGTAGCACTGCACCTGTGCATCTGACTGGAACAAAACTTGGAAAATCTAGAGATCTGTGGTACCCGACATCACATGCAAAATTTCAGGTGAATTGGTTTAATAGTTGCAAAGTTATTAAAGTGTAAAATGTGGCATTTAACATAGAAGTGAAGACTGAACCCTAACTATAGTGGCACTACCATGCCACTGTAATATTACAGTGGTGCAGTAGCACCAATATAGTTAGGGTTGAGCAGGGCTTTTAATGTTAAACCCAAATTTTTGTGCCTAAATTACTTTGCCTTCATTTAGCAAATTATCAAACAATTTGGCTTGCGTGGTCAGGCTGCAAGAGTCTGATGATGTGGGAAGTTTCATGACAGCATCTTGTACAATTTTTGAGATACGGAGGATCACAAAAGTGAAAAAAATATTTTTTCTTTGCTATACATAACATTGGAATTTTTGCTTTCACCTACAGCATAGGCAGTGTGGAATTCTTTCATGAAATTTTTAGGGATGATGGGGTCTGTGCCAATGGTGTGCTTTTGGATGGTTTGGTGAAAAAAATATTACACAGTTTTTAAATTATAATTTTTTTGGGATAATGTCAAAGTTCAAACAATAAACTTTGACTGGTAAACTTTGACTGATGAACTTTGATTGATAAACACTGATTGGTAAATTCAAGAACTATTTGACGTTTTTGTACCTAAATAAATTTACCTTCATTAAAGTAATTACCCCAATATTTGGCATGTGTGGTCAGGCTTTGACAGTCTGAAGATGCAGAATGTTTCGTGACGGCATCTTGTATGGTTTTCAAGATATAGAGGGTCAAAAAAGTGGGAAAAAATGCTTTTTTCCCCCTATACTTAACATTGGGAATTTTGCTCTCACCTATAGCCTAGACAATCTGAAATTTTTGCATGAAATTTTCTTGGATGATGCGGTCTGTGCCAGTGGTGCGTCCTTGATGGTTTGGTGAAAAATTGTTGTACAGTTTTTGATTTATAAGGTTAAGGGGGTAGCGTCTTCAGACTGAGCAAAAAAAAAACACCAGAGGTCATGCACTCAAGCTGGAGGGCAGATTTGGGGGATATAGGATGTTGCTTCTCAGAATTGGTGGTAGGGCTATAGAACAGGCTGCCAGAATGGGTAGTGGAGGGCTATGGTGAAGAAATTTAAAAGGGCATTGGATAATGACATGAGATTAGGCAGGGAGAAGAGAGGGGCAGAGGGGTGGGAGATAAAAGGGTAGGAGGGGGTGGGCTATCTCTTTTGGGCAGACTCAATGGGCCAAATGGTAATTTTCTGCCAGCACACTTCTATGATTCTATGAACATCAAAGTTCAACCAATAAACTTCAACTGATAAACTTCAATCGATAAACTTCATTTGGTAAATTAAAAAAAGGAAACAGTTGAAGCTAAATAACTTTGCCTTCGTTTAATGCATTAGCACAACATTTGGCATGTGTGGTCAGGATGCCAGAGTCTGAATATGTTGAAGGTTTTGTGACATCTTGTATGGTTTTCAAGATACAGAGAGTTAACAAAAAGAAAAAAAAAATTTTTCCTATACTTCACAATGGGATTTCTGCCCTCACCTACAGCCCAGACAGTCTAGAATTTTTCCATGAAATTTTCAGGAATGATGGAGTCTGTGCAAAGAGTGTGCCTTTGGATGGTTTGGTGAAAAAATATTGTGCAGGTTTTGACTCATAACATTTTTTTAGATAACACTGAAGCCTGATCAATAAACAACGAACAATAAATTTCAACTGACAAACTTTGATCCATAAACTTCGACCAATAAACTTTGATCAGTAAATTCAAAAAAACTGTCAAAGTTTTTGCACCTCAATAACTTTGCCTTTGTTTAACAAATTATCACAATATTTGGCATTTGTGGTCAGGCTGCCAGAGTCTGAAGATGTTGAAAGTTTCATGATGACATCTAGTATGGTTTTTAAGATATGGATGGTCAAACAAGTGAAAAAAAAAACACTTTTTATCCCCAAACTTAACATTGGCATTTTTGATCCCATCCACAGGAACTTTTCCATAAAATTTTCAGTGATGATGGGGTCTCTGCCATGGGCATTGTTTGGTAAAAAATATTTTACAGTTTTTGAATTATAACTTTTTTGGGATAATGTTGAACTTCAGCCAGAGGGCACTGTGCTCTAACACAAAATTAAACATATGATTACACTGTTTGACAAATTATGTATGGCTATGAGCACAGGGCCCACTGCAAAATAAGGATACAATTATATTATCTCAAAAAATGAGGAAATAAATTGCAAAAACCTGCATTAATGCACTAGTTAGGGTCAAAGCCACAAAAGTAGGGAAATATGACATTAGGGTTTCCAACCTTAACACCCTCCCTTCCAGACAGTGCAGCAGCTGTGGAGTGTGCCTTGGGGAATCTCAAGCCTAATGCTCACCCCATTGGCATAGAGTGGACACATCTGGCCTTATGTATAGATATAATGGGGGTGAGCATTAGACTTGAGAACCCCAAGGCACACCCAACAGCTGCTGTGCTGCCTGGAAGAGAGTGTGTTAAGGTTGGAAACCCTAACACTACCTTTCCCTACTTTTGTGGCTTGGAACCTAATTATTGCATTAACACAGGTTTTTACAATGTACGTATTATAGGGGTGTGATAGCACCCCTATAGTTAGGGTTGAGTAGCATGTTTAATGTTAAACCTCAAATTTTGCACTTTAATAACTTTGCAACTGATCAATGGACTTGCACAAAATTTGGTATGTGCTGTCCCATGGGGTAGATCTCTTGATGTGGTAAACTTCATTCTGGTTGGATGTGCTGATCTGGACAGTGCAAAAAGTCATAAAGTCACCAATTTTTGCGGCTTTTTCCTCATCCCTCTGCATCCAGATGCTGTGGAATTTTGGTGTGATTTTATTATGTTAGAACCAGCTTGGGTAATAGCACAGGCATGCTTAGTTGTGTGTACAAATATTAATCTGTTACAAAGTTATGAGGTTTTCATTTCCCATTGTTTTCAATGAGAAGATTACTTTTCAGGATGGAGGGAGAAAAACAGGAAGGATTTGTTCTTGCGAAAAAGGATTCACTCTCACAAGACCCACTCCTTTTTTGTGAGATTTAAATCCTTTCTTGTTGGAGTAAATTTGCTGTTAACCCCCCTCACACCTGATTTATTTCATTGAGTATATTAATAAATAGTGTGTTTAGTATTAAAAACTAATTTTCTCAACAATTTCACAAGATAGAGACATACGGTTGTCTGTTTTGGATGCAGTGTGACTTGGGCTACTACCAAAGACACTGTATGGACTGATCTGAAACCTCAGAGTCACATGATAAGTACACAAATAGCACAACTGTGGTTCAAAAAGGTTGTAAAAATCAAGTACAGCCACCCCTGTGGACCTGTAAAAATACAACATTTAGGTTTGTGCACCTCAGGCATGTCATGTAACAACACCCCAATATCATACTGGATGGAAAAGCATGATCTGGGTTGGCATCACATAGAGACCTATGAACGATGGTGCAGAGTGCCTACACAGTGTGGATCCATGGTGCATAGCCATTCTGCACCCATTGCGCCCCCGCGTGGGATGCATGAATTAGGGCATGCATCCTCTATGCACTGGATTCTCTGGCTATGCATACAGTAACATGCCAGGGGCATGTGGGGGGCATGCCAGCACTATGCACCAGATACAAAGGCATGTAGTGCATACCTGGGGGGGTGTATGACTGAGAGAGATATGCCAGGGGAATCCTGCCATAACCACCATATACAGCCTGATTTGCACATCTTTGGTGTCCCCCTGGCCCAGTGGCATGCTGAAGTGCCACCAGCATGTCCACCCCATCCCAAGGGTACATCCAGCACTCACTCCCCCACACATGGTGTCCCCTCCTTGGTGTTGCAGTACAGCCCAACTGCAGCATCTACAACACCCCCACCCCACTCCGTACCTGCAATCATACCAGTGCCACAGCAATTGCCAGTGGGCAGCACAGTCCTACACACACCTTCTTGGTCATCCGACGTACAACCAATTATGGGGGCATGCTCCCTGCATCACTTTTATGGCAGGTGGCAGTGGAGGTGTGTGGAAGGGGTGTTGCCAGTGCCACAGGAGGGGTGGGTTACTAGCTTCCAATGGGGGTTGGATGTGCCAGCATCGGTGTCTGGGGGATTGTGCAGTGCTGAGTCAGGCAGGGCATACCAGCTGGGCACTTGCAGGGAGAGGGGCAAATGCATCAGGATGGGGCAACACTATGGGGGGTTTGCCATGTGCACTGCTGTCCAGGGAGGGGCTGCCATGGGTAGAGAAGCAGGCATGCATTGCCACAGCATTGCATGGGCACTGCTGGTAAGGGGTGACGTCACTGGCACTACAGGGACAGGGGCGGACATATGATGGGGGGGCTGTGTTTGCAGGGTACCAGGGCTGCTCTGTGTTGGGGAGTGGTTTGGCGGTGTGGCAGGTCACTGCTGTGCACTGGGAGTAGGGCTAGATGGTCCTCCAGCCAGCGGGGCATGGCAGCATGGGTCAAGGTGCCTGCAGGGCTATCCAGACTCCCGGACCTATGCCCAGCCACACAAGTGATCCACTAGAGACCCAGGATGGGCATCTGATGGGATGCCCAGATGGGTCCACTATTCTTCCCCCTGGCCACCCTGTGTGGACCTGTGCACCAAGCTGGTAGTGCCATGAACAGGTGGCACCATTGTTGAATGCTGACCATGTGCACCTGTCTGCAGGTGAGGAGCTACGTGGCCAGGATATGTGCCTCTGGCACATATTTCCTGCCCGTTCGTGCATAGGCCCCATATTTTGTGACACATTGTCGAGTTTTTTGTTGTTCAGTACCTCGCAATACAATTCTGGAAAATCCCCAGATTGAGGCCTTGCCATCCCAAAAGCTCATTTTCTCAGCAATGGCACAAGATAGGGACATAAGGTTGTCTGTTTTAGATGCAGTGTGACCTGGGCTACTACCACAGACACTGTACAGACTGAACTGAAACCCCAAAGTCACACAATAAGTACGCAAAAAGCACAACTGTGATCAAAAAAATGTGAAAATGAAGTCTGGCCAGCCCTGTGGACTAATAAAGATACAACACTTAAGTTTCTGTACCTCAGGCATGTCATGTGACAACACCTCAACATCATACTGCATGGAAAAGCATTATCTGAGTAGACATTACATAGTTTATGACACATTGTCATGTTTTTTGTTAGTCTATACCTCACAATACAGTTCTGGAAAATCACCAGATTGAGGCCTGCCATCCCAAAAACTCATTTTCTCAGGAATGGTACAAGGTGGAGACATAAGGATCCTTTTTCTTGACTCAGGAATCCTTTCCCTGTATTTTCCCTGGAGTCAAGTGGCACCCCCTACCCTCCAATCACTGCCCCCAGTGACCCTTTACTAATGATGAAAGTCTATGTTTTCTAAGTTTCGATTACAGCACCATGTGCCTGTCAGAATATTGCATTGAAAGCAAAACATAAGGGCACATATTTTTCAAAAACATTTCTGCAAGTCTGAGCAGATGACAAAAATATTTTACAAACTGCATCCTGAGGCTCTTAATACCCTTTCAGTTAGACAAACGGCAGCTTGGTAGAGTACAGTTTTCAATATCTAGCCCAAGTTCAGGCCATAGTAATCTTGCAACAGCAGGAAACAAATATATTACAGGGGCCAAAATACAGATTTCATTACCTAGGCCCAATCTTCTGGTACTCGCTATTTAACATGGCAAGGTATGTCCTGGTGCTGCAACATTCTCAGCTTCTTTTAAAATCCTAGCACCTAGAACTGACAAAGTGTATAAGCAGGGGGCTGAAGCAAGATTCCAGCTCCTGCTTATTTCTTAATATATTCCCTGCTGTCTAGTAGCACCCCCCACACCCTCTGACAGCTGTTCCTCACTCCTTTTATCATTAATGTGAAATATCTGACACTGGGTTGTCCACCCCTGGTGTCAGATGCCCCCATCAGCAGCCTTTTATTTTATATTATAAAGCCTAAATCAGGGGGCCCAATCCTCATGTCAGCATTTAGTGCACCCCCAGCAGTTTGGGACACTAGGAAGCCTACTCCCAATGTCCCGATATATTTTATTTATTTATTTAGACCTGCAAAAAAGGAAACAGTCCCCAACATCTTTTTTTAAATCCTGAAAAAAAAGAAAATGGTCCCTCAACATCTCCCATGTCCCTCTCCCCCATCCCTACCCTCCCACTGAGCATCCACCACCCCACGCTCCCTCTTTACCCCATACTCACCACCGGAGGTCATAGGCTGTCATCTTGGGTGGACCAGGACATGTCTGTACTCTTCAAAGCCGAACCACGAACTGAGGAATCAAGGTTAGTGGTGATTTGAACTTAGGTTCATAACTTTGGCATTTTTTTTTATTTGTTCACCAAATTTTCAACATAACCTTTTTGCAACCCCGCCTCATGAACACTGCAGCTGTCATTTCATTAATCAGGCCTGGAAGGTGATTTTGTGGTCACTGCTCTAAAGCACCTTTCAGGCCTAAAATTTCACCAACAGTGTTCATGAGGTGGAGTCCCAAAATTGCCATGCTGAACATTTGGTGAAAAAATTCCTAAAAATGCTTGAGTTATGTGCGTTCATTGAAATCTTTCTACATATGTATGTAACTTTGATAATTTTCAATATTTTGAATCCAAATTTTCAACATAGCCATTTTTTCACATTACCTCATGAACAGTACAGTTATAATTTTTCGCATCCTGTCCTATCCTAAATATGTTTCTGCACCTGAGGCATGGAATGGCATTTTGCCACAGATTTGAACTTTTTCACCTATGGGAGTTATGCTGTAGAGTCATAAGAAGACTATGTTGGAAATTTGGAGTCAAAATATCAAAAAATGGCAAGTTATGACCATTCGTTACAGTTTTGCTATGCCCGCTCATAACCTTCTGAAATTTAAAATATTTTGACCCCAGATTTTCAACATAGTCTTCTTATTACCCCACCTCATGTATGTCATTTTTCAAATCCTGCCCAAAATGCATTTTCACACCAGTGGTGTAGAATGGCATTGCAGTTGTGCAAAATTACATTTTGGCAGGGAATTATTGGGTACATGAGGTGGGGTAATAAGAAGGCTATGCTAATAATTTGGTCACTGTTGTCATATATTTTGAAATGCAGGGCCTGGAGGGCTCTGGGCTTCCACTGCTACAGATGTATAGATAGATAGATAGATAGATAGATTATAAGGGCACGGTCGCGCCCCTTAAATTAGGGTTGAGTAGGCAGTTTAATGTTAAACCCCAAATTTTGCATCTTAATAACTTTGTAGCCGTTCAACAGATTTGCACAAAATTTGGCATGCGCTGTCCCTTGGGGTAGATTGCCTGACATGCCAAGTTACTCTTTGATTGAATATGCACTTTTTGTGCAGCACATATTGAAAAAAGTAGAGGGGCACGAAATATAGAGTTTTGCTTCGTGGAATTCCATGAAAAACTGCAGCTAATTTCACAAAATTCTGCCTTTTTTTGATGACTTTTGTCATGTACTGCAGAATAATATGGTGAATTATTAAGTACTTACCTATGCAGTTTTGTGATGATCACATTAGGAACACAAACACACACATACACATACACACTCACACTGTGGAATCATAACTCAAAAACACGTTCCTCAAAGTCGTCTCAAGTTACGACTAAAATAGAAAACAAACCAGTTAAGTCTCACTAAAAATTAAAATAAACATTATGTTCTTACATGGGCATAGGGCAGTTTGAACGGATACACCAGAGTGTGTTTAGTAATGAAGTACTGCTGAAGCAGATGTATGAATTCAGCATCAGCTGCAGCAATAAATCCTTAGTGAATCATGAGGAAGTCCAGAAAGGGAAATCACCACAGTACAGTTGCAGAAACAGAACAGAGAAGCAGGACTAAGATTTTTTTTTTTATGCACAATCCCAGCAGTTAGGCCTGAACACCAAATCAGAAGATTCTGTTACTTTGTCTAACATAAATTAAAATCAGGACAAGTGGTCTTAGCCTGTAGCAGGTAAATCCACCACTGCTTTCTCCCACAGTACCCATGGACACCAATCAATATGCTTTGAACTCACAATTCAATCATAATGTATCTGCAAGAACCACAGTAGACAGTACCATTGACTAAACAGTTTAGAAATGACAGTAAGAAAGCATGTTTGTATGGCATCAGTTTGTGTGAATTACTTACCTGTGCATGTTGACTTGTGATTGAAAATCTCAGCACCATAACGTCTGGCAGGGCATACTTGGGTAAGCTGGAGTGAAATTATCACCAGCAGAGCAAGCATTATAGCTGCAGACCTGAAAAGAAAGAAAAAGATATAGTATGAATCAACATTGAAACAACACATAAGTAAAAACACGTGTTGTGTGTGTGAGGGGGTGGGCATGTGCATGTGTAGCTGTACCAAAAATTCTGTACATCCACTCCCTACCTAGACTGCCAGCAGTGATCACTCGTTACCTAGAAACATAGAATGTGACTGCAGAAGGTGGCTTCGAGGTCCATCTTGTCTGGCCATGGTGTATGTATTTCTACTACCCTCTCCCTTCTACTACTTCATTAGAATTATATATTTCTGCATATCCCATGTGCTCTTGAACCCCACCACTGTTCCATCCCCCACTGCCTACTCCAGCAGGCCATTCCAAGCATCCACTACCCTTTCTGTGAAAAAAAAATTTCTAATGTTAGTCCTGCATTTGCCTCCTTTTACTTAAGATTGTGACACCATGTTCTGCCTCAGAGCCTCCTTCATTAGCCTTGAACAGTTCCTTCATCTGGGCCTTGTTTGTTCCCTTGATGTACTTGAAGGTCTCCATCATGCCCCCTCTCTCTCTCATTTGTTACAGAGAGTACATGTTCAATGCCCTCAATCTGTCATCAACTAATGTGCAATTCAACGTGTCTACAACTTTGGTAGCACCCAGCCGGTTTGGCCACATGCTTCACAAATTATAACCCCCTGCCCCCCCTCACCACCCCAGGCAAGCCCCTTTCCACACCCATGTAATTTTGGCAATTATGAACTCATCAGTCACACTCCCACATGAACAGTAGCATGAAGCAGTAACACAACAGGACAGGTAATGTGTGTACTCTTAAAAAGTATGTGTCCAAAAAATTGTAATTAATAACAACAACTGAACTACTAAATTGAAACACAAAATGTCCACACATTAGTTGCAGAACCTAAAATGTGCATAATCACTTTAAACCATGGATTATGTATAATACTAAGATATTTTACATTGCTGAAATATTTTTCCTCAATTCAGAATTAAAAACACCGCTACTAACATTACTTAATCTGCTTCTACATAGACATCCAATAAACAAGAATTCTGCATGTTTTAAACAGTGTTTTAATTTCAGTCACAGGTTTTTCTTTAAATGGTGGGAAAACAATCTGCGTTGTAAAGGCAGAAATAAATCGCAACTTTGCATTTCTTGTTTCTGCAATTTCTAGTACAGGGAGAGCAACCAGTGGATTAGACTAGAGACAGTGACTTAGATTGAGCAATTACTGCAAAATGTCCTCTAGTGACCAAGTAGGTTTGGGTGGGAGCAGCAGGAGCATTGGCGAGGAAGGTGGGAAACAGGATGTTGTGGAGCAGGTTCAACAGAGTGATCAGGAGGAGGAGCAAGGGCAGCAAGAGGAACAGCAGGATGAGCCCACCACTAGTGGGGGGGGAGTACTAGTGAAAAGAAATCATTGCCTGCATTAAGGCACAAGGAGGTGGCATTGCCTGTTAAGGAGGTCTCTGCCCATGTAGATCAATTATTTGGGGCAGACAGGATCCCTCTCCAAGAGAGGAAGGAAGTGTGGGATGCCATTAAGGACACAGTGAACAGAGAGGGTGATGGTATTGTGTACCGCAGCATCTGTCAAGTAAAGCAGAAATGGGACGATATCCAGTAACATGACAGGGAACTGTTTGAGGCTCTTGGTGGAGCAGTCACCTTAAAAGAGACCACGCAAAAGTACAAGAGGAAGGTATTGGCAAAGAAGGTGGTGCAGGATAGCAACACTGGAGCTGTACAAACAGAACTAATTTGATTAATCTATTTATTATTATAATTTTATTATATTCTTAATTGGTATTCTATATCCTTATATTGGCTTACTTATTACTTATTAAGTACTACAAATGTTTCTGGTCACATTAATATCTAAATGAACTTTAAAACAAGGACAATGCTGCTTAAGGCTTGAATACTGAAACAGAGGAATGATGCCATGAAAAGGGAATACAGCATACATTTATTGATTTTATTTATTTAGAGTCTAGGATTACAAGTACATTTGAGCCAAGGCTCTTTTACAAAGGTTCCACGTCAACTGAGGTACAATACAAACATTACATATAGTTGAATAACAATGCAGAAATGGTGCACAGACATTTTTAAGCAGCTGAAATACATTACATTGAGGGAAAGTGAGTACCAGGGGGCAGGATAACCAGAGGTAACTGAGGCTTGGAGTGGACACAAAAAGAGTGGTTCAGCCATGGGCATTTGTCAGGCCTTAAAGTCCTTGGGAATAGATGGTCAACCCCCAGAGAAAAAAAAGTTGTGTCGGGGATAGTCTGTTTAAATTGAATGGCCTCTTCCAA
Organism: Neoceratodus forsteri; assembly: GCA_016271365.2. NCBI lineage: Eukaryota > Metazoa > Chordata > Ceratodontiformes > Ceratodontidae > Neoceratodus > Neoceratodus forsteri. Next base: position 572,764,346 of record CM057449.1, on the reverse strand, counting down.
TTAGTAGCAGAAGAGCTTGAAACTTGAAATAATTTATATTCTTGTTCTTCAGTACCAGCCAGAGCACATCTCAGGGGTTAACATAGACTGGATTTAAGAATTTAAGACTTTCATTTATAGAAAATATACAAAAACTCTGATACATTTCAAAATTATACAGGTTATTGGAAATGCATGAACCTGCACAGTGATTACATTTTAAACCTATCAGCATAGTTTAGAGTAAGCTATTTACAAAAATCTGTAGCCCCAAAACTGTTAAAAATATATTGACAAGTTTGGTGTCTATAATAAGCTGACCTTGCCACCCTTTCAATGAAATGAGAGTGAACTGGTTATCTAACAAAAACAACTACCACCCTTTCAATGAAATGAGAGTGAAGTGGTTGTCTAACAAAAGCAACTAATCAGGTGGATTATACGACTCTGGATAGAATCCAAAACAACATGAAGTCACGCCTCATTTACCTCAGACAAAGGAGATCCCTGTCTTAAAGAAGTTTGCTAAATTTACACAGTTCCTAATTATAGCAGGTATACTAAACTAACATCATTTTAAACAGAAACAAATGTACTTCTGAAATCTGTAAATACTTTTTAGATATCTATAAGGGAAAATGTTTTATTATGGTTTTATAAATTATAGATTTTATATTACAATTGACACCATCATGTTTGGTCTCAAATGAATCCTTTCTGTTAGCTGTATCTAGGAATGTAAGTCATATATGTACAAAGGTACACATAGATGCAAAAAAAGAAAAGTTGTTTTATATCAAAAATAGTTTTTGAAGATGAGGTCATATTGAGAAAAAAAAAGGCTTAGGAGGGTCTAACAGTAACATCCTCAAAGAGTACTCAGACCAGTCATAACTTGATGGTGATGTTGCTCAGTAAGTGGGACATTAATGGAATGCTGGTAAAGCTGGCCCAGAACTGTTTAATTATTTGGTGTGTGAAGACCTCCGTTGAATGTTCTGACAATTTTGAATGAGCCTGGGACTTGTACTACAGTAGGTCAAAATCCTAAAGCCACACCTGCTTGGAACATTATTTGGGCTTTGACATTGCCACTGAAAGGGGGTTTTAAACCAGCTGCTGAAATTGACTGTTACAGAAAGGACTTTTCTTCCAATATTGGATAAAGCAAGGCCTATATTTTGCAAACTGAGAATTTGGACTAAAAGTAATGTTTTGGAATTTCTGTTAAAAGCCTGAACAAGAGACTGACTTTGAAATTTACCAGCCAGCAAGCCTGCAGTGCTGTTAAATAGCAGTGAGTCCAGAGTTCCTGGTTCAAGAGCAGAAATGAACTGAAACAGACAAGAGTCACAAAGTCCAGTTACTAAAACAACATTGCTGTCCACAGAGGGAGCTCTTTCTATAGACTGTGCTGCTAGACTGCCCACAATCTTGCTGTCTGATTTTTCCTACTAAATCCTGAAGTGACTTTTGATGATCTGCGACGTCAAGCATAAAGGATCCTGACTGCATAGTTTCATTGATGTCAGAAGACACTACAGTTCCAGGTTCAAGGGGAAAATACAGAAGACTAAAGCCAAACTCACCACCAATGACATTTGTCATCCAAAACCTGAAGTTCTCACCATGACTTTGAAAGTTAAAAAAGTAGAAGAACACATCTACAGATAATTAAAACATAAGTATTCCTTTATCCTACTTTTATTACTTATTTGACTATCTGGGGTGGTAACTTAGTGCATTTTAGCTCCAAAATCTTGGGTATATGGTTAAACTAGAATTTAGATGTAAAGAAAATACCTTTTACATACCATGAGGTCTAAACAATTATTATACCAAGATAATCTAAAACACTAGTGTAATGAGTTGCAAGTTCTCATAGTAAAAAGAAAAGATCATGCTATTCACAAGTATACTAAAGAAATAGTATAAACTGTCATTTATTATGCTGAATATTGCTTATTACTTTGCATTGCTTAATTGCTGAAATTTGTTTTGTTTTATTTGATTTACTTGATTTTCTAAAACCTGTGTTGTTTACATTACAGTTAATGTTTACATTATTTTAATATGCTTGATATTTGTGCTAGTTATGAATATTTATGACTTGTACATATGTGAATAAAATATGTTTATGGCTCATATAATCCGAAGTGTGGCACCAGTGTTTTTCACTGTCATTTTTTTGAATCTGGAGAGCATAGGATAATATCACATGTGAATATTTATAATTTTTGGTAATTTATGAAATCATTTTTGGGTAAAACCTGAGGTGAATCTAAGTGCATCATTATAAAAGTGATATTATAAGCCTTTGTTCCGACATATTAGGGGTTCTCGTTCGGGATGATTGTTAATGAATAACAGTCCACACTTAGGTTGTATGAGAAATAAATATTATTACTGTTATTGTTTGTAAGTTACTAAATGGAATAAGTAATATTTTTCTGTTCTCGTTTCTCGAAGATTTAAAGATATAATTACCCCTAGACAGCAAGAAAAAGACCAAAAGAAGTAATTATCTGGCAGTAAAGCTGCAAGGAAAAGGACTTTTGAAGTACCTCAAGGAAAGATTTGGTTCTTTGTTTAAATTGTGTTGGATAACAGGTTATTGACATTTAATGGTAATTGTTGTTAAAGTTTAGTAACAAGAACTTGAGACATGGCAGCTGCTATTGCAACTGTAAGTATGGTTCATGCTGACGCAGGGCAACACTTTTAGAGTTGCCAATACTGGCCATCAAGGTGGAGCCATTGATACCTCTGTGTCCAAGTTGTAGGCCAGAAGAAGTAACTGAATAGTTAAATGAACAGAATAAAGAGTGTGTTGATATGAATAAAAAACTGTGTGCTGACAAATTAAGGTTATATAATGATATAAAACAGTTAAAACCAACAACTAGGAGACAGAGCTCTCATGAATGTAGTAGACTTGCATGCCAGATGCAGTTGCTCACAACACAGTTAGATATAAGTAATCTGAAAATATCTCAGGGCAACTGTGTCCTAAGCAACCTAAAGACTGACATTGCTGCCTTGAAAAACTTGAATGAGCAGTTAAAAAAGCAGTGCTCAGCTGCAGAGGCAGGGAAGGCCAAAATAATAAAGACTAATGAGAAGCTGAAAGAGTGGGGCACAGCTTTGGAAAGGGAAGAACCAAAATTAGAGCATGCTAATGAACAGGTTTTCAATGAGCTAACTGAAATGGTACAAATGTATAATGATGTAGGAGAGCAATATGAAAGGGATAAGAAGCAATGGGCAGACAGGGAAAGATAACTCTTAGCCAAATGGAAAGAGGAAAGCTCGGAACAAAGAAGCATAAGCTGTTCACACCTAAGGTATCTACCCCAGGGCAATGAACAAGAGACTTGTCCTTCTTGGGATTTCTGCGGTGCAGGACCCAAAAATGGAACAGTCCCTTGTCAAACACACTCACCTGTTCATTCTAGTGTTGATAAAGAGTTAAAACAAGAAATAGTGCAAAAAGAAAATACATAAAGATAGCGAGATCAGTGTACAAACAGAAAAGGAAAGATGTGAAGGTGCAACCCCACAAAATGAATTAAAGGAGGATAACCAATGGAAAGAGTGGTGTACTCTTTTGGAGCAACACCTCTATAAACTAGGAAAAGAAGTCAGAGATTTACAGGCCCAAACAGGTGATACCAAAAGTGAAAGTAAAATTCATGGAAGAATAAATGCATCTGAGGAATCAGGCCCAGATAGTTCCTCCCCTGAAAAGGAATATTCCTGTTCAGAGGAGGAACCACATGATAGGCATAAAAAGAGATATAAAATTAGGCAAAAATGGAGCTCTGATTCCAAAGGTGACTCATCTGATGGGTCCAGGAAAAATTAAAAGATTTCTGAAAAGGAACAGGGGTATTTAAAATCAAAAACTGTTACACAAGCTTTGAAACTGGTAGGTGAGAGGTATAATTCTAAATCTGTGAAAGGATGCATTGAGCAACGTATTCGAAAACTAAAAGAGTGTTTTGAATCTTTGTCCATAACTGATGAGGGAGAACAGAGTTTTGTGATTAGGTGGTCTGTTGATGATCCTCAAGCTGAGTGGTCAAGAATGTCTAGAAAAAGTAGGAACAAACCTGACAAACTGTATAAATTCCTAAAGAAGGAGTTTGGTAAAGATCGCACTAAGAGGGCAGCCCGACGTGCAGCCTAACAAATGCGGTGTGGGGTTGGTCAAAGTCCTAGGGAATATTATTGTAGGCTAAAGGATGTGTACTTTGGAGCAATAGATCACTCAGCCAGTGATTTAGATGACTTCCGTGATGCATATTACCAAGGTTTACCCTCTGCTATCAGGACACAATTAACACTTGAGCTTATCAGGAGGCCCAGGGACATTCACTGGATTGTCAGACAGGCAGAACACATCCGGAACTCTGAAAGATGTGAAGACTCTCTTCCACAGAAAAAAGAGAGGGGGCCCAATCCTCCAGTCCAAGTGTCTGAAGTAACTACCTCAGATACTTTGGCTATGGAAGGGGGTGAGCGATCTCCTCCCAAAAATAGGAGGCAAAAGAAGAGAAAAGGTAACAACATTCAATCAGGAAAAGCTGTAGAGCAGCCTAAGGCTGTGCCTGACCCCACAGTAGTAACCCAACCTACCAACCCTGCTCAAGCTTCCCCTGTGGTGGTTCCACCACCTGGCCCTGAGTCACAGTTCTATCAAACCCCTCAGCAATTCCCACAACCTCAGCCATACCAAAACCAAGGACCCTCCTATGGTGGTTATGATCCTGGTAGAGGACACAGCCATGGGTATGGGAGAGGATACAACAATGACTATAGGGGTGGTAGAGGTGCCTATAGAAGGCATCAAAACTATAACAATGAGCAAGATGGTTACATGTTCCAAGACAGACCTCGACCTGGTTCCCCAGTCATGGAGGAAATACAAGGAATAAAGGAGGAGATGGGAGACTTAAAAATGCTGCTCCAAGATTTGGTCTCACCTCCCCCTCTGCCTTCTGGTTTTCCTGCACCTGTGCAGAACCCATCCGCAACCTCAAATGACAATGGAACCAATAATCATGGCCAGTGACTACAGCCTTCTGTCCTTCCAAATGCTGCCCAGGTTAATGAAATCACAATCGCTAATAATGGTAATAAAACTGCTATGAAATTGGAAAATAAGAGAGTTAATGCAAAACCTGACCTTACCCTAGAGGTATCCCAAGTTACTGCTGCAGGCAGTATAGAGTGTCATAGTAAACCTGCCATGTTGCCAGGAGTTAAGAAAAGCAAATTCTACCTGCCCAACTTAAACCCTGAAGGGGTGGGGAGGATAGGTTTTACTTTGACATCAACATTGAAAACAGCCTGAGTCATGAAGCTTTAGTTGACTCTGGAGCGGAAGTTACCCTGATGTCCAAAAGCTTTTATGACAAGCTGGTTGATGCAGTAGGTGACTCTAAGGTGTTAAAAACCCGGTCTGATGGCTTACAAGTAGTAGGTTATGGAGAAGGGCTCAGCAGACCCTAGGTAAAGTGCGGCTGAAATTGAGGTTTGGCAAGTTGGAAGTCAACCACCCAGTGTATATCACTGATAGAACTGAAGATGATTTCTTGATTGGAAATGATCTCCAAAAAAGATTTCAGCCTATCATAGACTATTTTCATGGAATCCTGTGGGCACAGATAAACTGGCCCATTCCATTTGGAAAGAGTCTTAAGGTTGCTAAACAATCAGAATCATGCTACCTTGACAGGAATGTCACAGTGATTAACTTGAATTTTGTACATTATGATGTACCTGATGTATCTGTACTAGGTGATCCTGAAAGTTTGGCTCCATGGAGAAGTAAAGCCCACGTGGTTTGTCTGTCAAAGCACGATGTGGTAAAGTTTGAGTTTAATGCAAGAGGCCTCACTTTCTTCACCAAAGAAGTGGATCCTGCTATCTCAGAAGCATGCCCTGCAGTTGACACAGAGACATTGAATTCTGAGTACCCAACACCCCCTGGGGATGGTGGAAATGAAATATGGCCAGTAAGTCACAGGTCCTTACTCTGCAATATAAGGTCAGAGGAAGGCAGGTTAAAGGTGCCCATCAAAGCAGAGAATTTGCAGACAATTAATTCTGTGTTATGCTTAGGTTATGAGCACTGTTTAATTAGTGAACTGTTTTACAAAATGTTAAAGCGGTGAAGGCCTAGTTCAACAAGTGCAAAGAAACAGGAGTGGTTGGAAAAATGTCCCATATCAGACCACTAGCATGAAAAGCATAGGTATCTGTGCTCTGAACCTCCATATAGGGCAAAACAAAATACAAAACCCTGTAAGGGTAGTACAAGGCCTAAAATCTCCCATGTACCTGGGGCTAGACACCCTTGTACAACTGGGTGTGTATGTTGACCTAGCCAATGATGTTCTTTGGTCACAAATAAGGGGGACCCTTATCCAATAAAAGTGACACCACAGGCCTTGAGATCTGGACAAACTATTACTCAAGTGTGCCAGGTGGTAAATGAGTTCACTACAAGAATTCCAAGTAATGTCAAGGATTTCTCTCTTAAGGTTAATGTAAAGAAAGGCCAAGAAATGCCTGACAAGACTGCACTCTTTGTACTTGAAAAGCAACTTAGTGAAATGGGTTTAAAAATCCACTCCATACCTTGCTTGGACATGAGCAGCGGAGTAATGCACCTCTTGGTACATAACCCAACAGTAGAGCCTATCACTATAGCAGCTAACTGTGAGATAGGGGTAGCAATAGTGGAATCCTTTTGTGATTTGGAGATAGTTGTTCCAGTTATTGAAGAGTTACCAGAAGACATTGTTCAGCATGACACAGATGAAGAAATCAGGTCCACACCAAATGGTTTAATTGATTTACAAGAGATTTGTCCCATAAATAAGGAAGAAATACAGGCATCTAAAGTTGAAAATGATTACCTTGTACTGTCCACTATGGTTAAAGAAACAAAATGATTTAAAGAAGTTCATGTGATTAATGCTGAAAATGTTTCTGAGATAATAGAAGATGAGATTGAAATAGGTACAAATGTACCTTTCCCAGATTTTAAAGAACAAATTGAGCAAGTTATACAAAACTGTAATTGTGAAACGGAAGTAGAAAAAGAAAAAGTTTGTGAAATGTTCCTTTAGTTTAAGGACATGTTTGCAAAAGATGCTCATGATTGTGGAGTAACTTCCTTGTTACCATGGTACCTACCAACCTTAGTAAAGGTCCATTTTTTGTACGCCAGTACAGAATACCTCTAGCATCTTATGAACATATACAAGAGATACTGGATACCTTAATGGAGTGAGGAATTATAAGACAGGTAAACTTTATTTATAATTCCATTTGGCCTGTACTGAAACCCACAGGAAAGTGGAGACTCACTATCGACTATAGAAAGTTAAACCAACAGGTGCCTTTATCTCACTGGCCCATGACATATTTGGACCAAAGTTTGGCCAAAGTTCAGGGTGCCAAATATTTCACTACTCTAGATATAGCAAATGGATTCTGGGCATTAAAAGTAAACCCAAAGATCAATATAAACTGGCTTTTACCTTTGGAAGGAGACAGTACACATGGAATAGGTGTCCTTTTGGGTACTTAAATTCACCAGCGGAATTCAATATCTTTCTGCACAAGGCCATGCCTGATGCAGAAAGCAGAGGAGATCTGTTTTATGTGGATGATGTTCTAATCAAAAGCAACACTTTTGAGGAACACCTAGATGAGGTCACCTATGTGTTAAACCAGCTTAAAGCCACTGGTGCCTAGTTGTCCTTACCAAAGGGGCAATGGTTCAGAGATAGGTTAAACTATCTTGGCCATGAAGTTGGTCCTGATGGGCTACATCCTCAGCATACCAAAGTTGAGACAGTCCAAAAAATTGTTTCACCCAAAACTTTAAAGGAGTTACGCAGTTTTCTAGGGATCTGTAACTACTCAAGACAGTTTATCCAGGACTATGCAGAAATTTCCTATCCTCTCACCAGGCTGCTGAAAAAGTAAGAACCTTGGGTGTGGGGGAGGGAGAGCAAGAGACAGCCATGCAAGCTTTAAAAGATAGTCTGAGTCATGCACCACATCTTGCTTACCCACAAATGGATAATGATTTTTGTCTAGAGGTAGGACATACTAGTAGTAGCATCAGTGCAGTGTTATATCAGAAACATGATTCAGACAAAAGTGTTATTTATTATACAAGTAAAACCTTGAATGATGTTGAGAAAAAGTTTTCAGATTGTGAAAAGGCATTTTTTCCACCGTATGGGCAGTACAATGGTTCAAACCTTACATCTGTGGTAAAAATAGTTGTTATAGAGACTGGTCACCAACCTCCTAACCTTTTGGGGAGCCAGAAGCTTAAGGATGGTAATGTGTCTAGCAGCAGAATTGTGGCATGGACCTTAGCACTCCAGGGCCTACCCCAGAGGTTAAGTATGCAAAGAACAAAAGAAATACAGTAGCTCAAGGGTTAGCAGTCCTGGAGATGCATAATTGTTCTGAAGATGAACTTCCAGTACAAGACCCTGTCCTATCTCCTGAGTTGGATGTGGTGTAGCAACATAACAGAAGGAACTGGAAGGGGACAGGATCAGTTGTGTTCCAGGACAGTAGCTGCTTCTTGTTGTTTTTACAGGGTTTCTTGTGGATTTTACTTAGTAGAAGGTTATTTATTTTCTTTCTTACTTCTCAGGGGCTAGCAGGGTATTATTTTGGAGGCTGTTGGAAGTTTGAAAACTGGTTTGGTGGCTGTAAGTGGGCTCATTTGTAGGATGTTTCACTGTGTAACAGCCTGCGCTGGTGGAGGCCTATTTCTTCTGATTTAAAACCTATTTGGTGGGATTTGCTTGTGGCTGGTTATTTGAATTAGAGCCCTATATCTGTTAATTTCAAGCCTATTTTGATGTGTTGTTAGTGAAGCTGATTAAATTGGAGACCTGTTTCCTTTGGCAGCAAACATATTTTGGGGGCTTTGAGTTGAATTTTGATTCCTTTTTGCTGACTTCACTAGCTGCAAAGGTTAGTGCATAGTGGGGGAAGGGTGTTAATGGTCTGGCCAGGTCTCACTCAGCTAATTGACTGGAGACAGAGGTGAATCAGGTTTGTGGTCTTAGTTGCTTTGGCTTCTCAGAAGGAACTGGAAGGGGACAGGATCAGTTGTGTTCCAGGACAGTAGCTGCTTCTTGTTGTTTTTACAGGGTTTCTTGTGGATTTTACTAAGTAGAAGGTTATTTATTTTCTTTCTTACTTCTAAGGGGCTAGCAGGGTATTGTTTTGGGGGCTGTTGGAAGTTTGAAAACTGGTTTGGTGGCTGTAAGTGGGCTCATTTGTTGGATGTTTCACTGTGTAACAGGCTGCGCTGGTGGAGGCCTATTTCTTCTGATTTAAAACCTATTTGGTGGGATTTGCTTGGGGATGGTTCTTTGGCTGCAGGGCTTGTAGAGGCAGACACAGGGCTGATACAATCTCTCTCTTGAGTCGGGTGTAGGCCCAAGACCCACCCTCCCACCCCTCCCTCCCCAAGCGCTGCTAATTTGTGGGGAACACCTGCCCTGCAATTGGAGGAAAAGGCTGCAGGTGCAGCTCATGTAGTTCTAGCCACTGGGGGTTGGATTTAAAGGCTGGGAGAGAGGAGCTTAGGGAGTTGTTCACTTCTCTTATAAGTTTACTGTGTTGTACTGCACCTAGTAACAGGGTTACCGGTTTACTGTGGGACTGTATCTAGGATTAGTGGGTGACCTAATTAGGCAGTAGGGGTGTATCTTGGACTAGTGGGAACCTGGTGGCTCACCCAAGGAAACCTACTTGGAGGGGGATGGGACCACACGTCATTAGGGCCGGCATCTTTGGGAGGGTGGTGGGGTGCACAGGGTGTGAAGCAGCCATGATACTGGACTGGGATTGGAAGTTCAGTGGTTGCCCAGTGTGCTACCAGCTGGCACAGCTTAGGAAAGAGGTTGCAGGATTAGGAGACAGTTGGGGAAGGGGGTATGGTTGGGGAAGGGGCAGGGATCTCCACGGGGTTGCACCCAAGCACTAGGGGCGGAGGTCATACAGAAAAGGAGTGCAGGAGAATATCGAGGTCACACATAGGACCTGGCAGAGGATCCCAAGGAGGACACTACCAAGAAAGCAGGCAGGTAACTGGGGACCCTCACAAAGGGGGGCCAGAGGGACACCATTCTCAGGGAAGTAGGCAGATGGCTGGGGCTGGACAGAAGAAAGGAAGGCAGGGAGGTGGATCAGACCTTACACTCAGTAACCGCTTCAATTCTCTTCTTCTGCTTGAGGATGAGGGGGGGTGATGTAGCCATGACAGGGGTAGTTGGAGATGGAAAGGGAGTTGGGGGCAGGAGGCAGGGGCCGGATAGCAGGAGGAACGGGGGGAACCTGTAATGCAGGAAAATGGGGGGAGCAGTGAATCAGAGCAGGTGGGGAAGGGGGAAGAGGGAGGAAAGTCCAAGGAGAAGGACCAGTTGGGAGGAAAGGGCAAGGAGAAGGACCAGAAGTACAAGGAGGATACAGTAAAGGGAGCCGAGGGTTTAGGCCAGGGGAGCATGACAAGCAAGGAGGGACTAAACGGAGAAAGGAAGGAAGGGAGGATGAGCCAGGCTAGTTTAGCCGATGAGGGAGAAGGACCAGTCGCGAGCAGTGAGGGGGGAATTAGCGAGGTACAGAAGGATACTTGGGAGGAGGAGAGGCATAGGATCAGAGGGGAGGGGTGGCCAGGGTAAATAAGGAGGGGGCGGCATGTGGCACCCAGATAGGGGGAGGAACAAGGAGGCGGCTGGGTGGAGGGGCCAGTAGAAAGGATGAGGGACATGGAAGGGGAATGGAGGAAAAGGAGCGGTCAGAGTGCTCCTGTTGGGGGATTCTATGATCAGGGGTAACAAATGGGATAGGGAAGGAGAAGCCTGGCCAGTTAGAACAAAATGCTTCCCTGGACTAATGGTGCACAGGGCCAAGCATGAGGTATATCAGCTGGCAAAGGATTGTGGGGGTTCCGTGGACATACTGATCCACCTGGGTACAAATGACATTGAGGGAAATAGTGAGCTAGAGATACAGGCAAGACTCAGGGAGCTTGCCAGGGTCTATCATGACATAGGATGCACAGTTTCCTTCTCAGAAATCCCACCGGTGCCAAGGGCTAGTGGGGAACACAAAAGGAAGATTAAGGAGATAAACCAGTGGCTCAAGGAGTGGTGTGAGGCCAGAGGGTATGGGTTGATGGGGGATTGGGTGGAGACCTGGGAGGAAAAGGAGCTGTATGCTAGAGATAGGCTCCATCTCAATTTGGAGGGGAGAGGAATCCTTAAGTTGAAAATAGAGGGGTTCATCAGTGAAAATTGGGGTTTAAAGTTGTGAAGGGGGGAGGGATGAGAGAAAAGGCTGTTGAGGGGGTGCCGATAAAGGAGGGACTCTGTCTCCACTGCCCTGGGGAGCTGGAGGAATGCAGGAAAAGGCCAACTGGTAAAGTGCAGACCAGGGGAAAACAGAATCCCCATGGGGACATGAGCAGGGGAAATGGAAGTATAGGGAAAGGGTGGAAGGTAGTCCTGCTAAATGCCAGGAGCTTGGTCAATAAAATGCCTGAGCTCCAGGCAATGCTAACTGAGGGAGCGGTGGATGTGGCAGCAGTCACTGAGACCTGGGCCACCACAGGACACGACTGGGACCTGAACCTGGAGGGTTACACTACGTTCAGGAAGGACAGGGGGGAGGGAAGGGGAGGAGGGGTAGCAATGATAGTCAAAAACTGCTTTGGCATAGGGGGAGTAGAGGAGGTGGAGGGAACCATGGAGGTGATTTGGGTCACCTTGATAACAAGAGGGGGCAAGAGAGTAAAAATAGGAGTAGTGTATAGACCCCCTGCACTGGTGGAGGACCTGGATGAGAGTCTGGTGGCAGATGTTGGGAGACACTGCAGACTGGGCAGGAGAAGGGTGGTGGTGTTGGGGACTTAAACATGCCAGGAACAGACTGGGAGACTATGACATCCTCGGTGGCCAGGGAACAGAGGTTGTTGGATGTCTTTCAAGACGCGTTCCTAACTCAGCAGGTGGGGGAACTGACCAGGGAGGTGCAGATACTGGATGTGGTCCTGGCAGACAGTGACCAGATTGGGGGCCTGGAGGTAAGGGACCCATTGGCAGGGAGTGACCATGCCACGGTCTGGTTCTGCCTGGACCTAGGAGGGGTAGAAGGCTGCACAAAGACAAAGGTAACTGACTTCAGGGGAGCGGCTTTTAAGGAAATGGGAAGGATCCTTAAGGAGCATTTGGATGGGATTGGGTCAGACATGGATGCTGATAGTAGGTGGAAAATCATCAGGATAGGGAAGCAGGATGCTACCAGCACCTGTGCAAGAGTAAGACGAAAATGTGTTAGGGCCCGAAAACCCTGCTGGTAAACCAGGGAGGTCCAGGAGGTGGTGCGGGGAAAGAAGACAGCCTATAGGCAATTCAAGTGCTCAAGGAGTGAAAGGGATTGAGGGGAGTATGAGCTGATGGCTAGAAGGGCCACTAGGGTGGTGAGGGCGGCTAAGGCAAGGAAGGAGCAGAACCTGGCCAGGGAAATTAGGAGAGGGAACAAGGGGTTCTTTAGATACATTGGGGAAAACGAAGGCTGAAGGGGCAGATTAGCAGGATTAAAACAGGGGAGAGATGGGCACAAGGGGGAGCAGGCTGAGGTACTAAATGAGTACTTCACCTCAGTTTTCACAAAGGAAAATGGGGGTGCTGCATCATACTTGGGAGGAGACAGTGATACTGAGGAGGGGGGACATGGTCTACCTAGACTTTAGAAAGGCATTTGACACAGTCCCACACAAAAGATTAATATACAAGTTAGCCAGCATGGGAGTGGGTCCCAAGATGACAGCCTGGATAAAGAATTGGCTGGAGAATAGGACACAGAGAGTAATAGTAGAAAAGAAAGGAGGGTTACTAGTGGGGTACCGCAGGGTTCAGTATTAGGACCGGTCCTCTTCAATGTCTTTATAGGCGACATTGCAGGGGGACTGGAAGGAAAAGTATGTTTCTTTGCAGATGACACAAAGATCTGCAACAGAGTTGATGCACAGGGTGGGGTGGAAAGGATGAGAAGAGACTTGGCAAGGTTAGAGGAATGGTCAAATGTATGGCAGCTCAGATTCAATGCTAAGAAGTGCAAGGTAATGCACCTGGGAAACAAAAACCCAGGGGAAGAGTACACAATGGGGGGTGAGATACTAGCAACAACAAAAATAAAGGGACCTGGGGGTAGTCATATCAGATGACCTAAAGGTGGGCAAGCAATGTGAGAGAGCAGCAAGGAGGGCTGGGGGGATACTGGGATGCATAGGGAGAGGCATCACCAGTAGAAAACAGGAAGTTATTATCCCTCTGTACAGACAGCTGGTGAGACCCCATCTGGAGTACTGTGTGCAGTTCTGGAGACCCAATCTCTGCAAAGACATAGACAGGATGGAAGCTGTCCAGAGGAGGGCAACTAAAATGGTGCAGGGTCTGCACCAGAAGACATATGAAGAGAGACGAAAGGAGCTTAATATGTATAGCCTCGAGGAAAGGAGGGAGAGGGGGGACATGATAGAAACGTTTAAGTACCTCAAGGGAATCAACAAAGTACAAGAGGGTCGCATCTTTCAAAAAAAAAGGTGTGCAAGAACAAGATGGCACAATTTGAAGATGGGGGGGCGGCTCAGAGGTAATTTAAGGAAGTATTTTTTCACAGAGAGGGTTGTGGATGCATGGAACGGGCTTCCGGAGGAGGTTGTGGAGTCAAAATCAGTGGTGGAATTCAAGCATGCATGGGACAGTCATGAGGCCATTCTAGGGGGTGGGGGTAGGAAGAAGTAGGCTGCTGGTTAGCTAAGATCTGCAGCTTATCCAGTAGGTAGGGAAATGGGCAGACTGGGTGGGCCAAGCCGTTCTTATCTGCTGCCAAATTCTATGTTTCTATGTTTCTATGTTACCAATCGGCGGGTCTGGGGAGAGAGGGAGGTATCACTGGCAGGAGGGGGGGAGGCTAAGCAGGGAGAAGAGGTAGCAGAAGTGGAAATCACAGCAGAGAGAGTGAGGGAAGCCCTCAGGTCCCTTAAGACAGAGAAAGCACCGGGGCCGGATAAATTACATCCCAGAGTGCTGAAGGAACTTGTGGATGTCCTGGCGAAACCCCTGGTGGAGCTTTTCACCATCTCTCTCATGACAGGGTGGGTGCCCCAGGACTGGAAGGTGGTGCATATAGTGCCTATCCACAAGGGGGGATCAAGAGAGGTGGCAGGGAACTACAGGCCTGTCGGCCTGACATCGGTGGTGGGCAAGGTGATGGAGGGCATTGTCAAGGAGAGACTAGGGGGGGACCTGGAAAAGTCAGGGTGCCTGGACGATAGACAGCATGGATCATCCCAGGGAAATCGTGTCAGACAAACCTTGTGGAGTTCTATGACTGGGTGACGAGTGCCTTGGACCTGGGTAGACCAGTGGACATACTCTTTCTAGACTTCAGCAAGGCATTTGACTCTGTTCCTCATGTGGGCCTGTTGGATAAGATGGGAGAAATGGGGGTGGGAAACCAGATGATCAGATGGATAGGCAACTTGCTCTAGGACCGGACCCAGAGGGTCGTAGTTGGTGGGATAGTCTCATCCCCAATGAGGGTCATTAGTGGGGTCCCACAGGGATCAGTCCTTGGGCAACTCCTGTTCAATGCCTACATCTCTAACATAAGGACAGGTATTAGGAATGAGATGAGTCTCTTTGCAGATGACTCAAACTGGGAGTGGTGGTGGATGGGGGAGGGAGGGTGGCCCTACAGGGGGACCTTGAGGCTCTGAAAAGATGGTCTAGAAAGCAGAAGCTGAAGTTCAATGCAGGGAAATGCAAGGTACTGCACCTGGGGGCCAGAAACCCGGGCCAAGTGTACAACATGGGGGGGAATGCTTCAAGTCTCGATGGCTGAAAGGGACCTGGGGGTGGTAGTGGCTGTCAAGATGAACAACTCTGAGACTTGTAGGAGGGCAGCAGCCAAGGCCAACAGGATGCTGGGATGCATCGCTAGGGGGATCACCTCCAGAAGGAGGGAAGTGATACTCCCTCAGTATAACTGCTTGGTGAGGCTGCACCTCGAGTACTGCATGCAGTTTGGAGGCCACACTAAAGAGGGACATTAAACTCCTGGAGAGGGTCAGAGAGGGCAACCAAAATTATTTGGGGCTTGGGGACAGAACCTATGAGGAGAGCTCGAAGAGCTAAATATGTACACATTGGAAGAGAGAAGGGACCGGGGGGACATGATAGAGGTCTTCAGGTACATGAAGTGGGTAAATAGAGGAGGAACAGTCAGGGTGCTTCGAAGGAAGGAGGAGGGGGCCACTAGAGGGCATGGGTGGAAGCTGGATGGGGGAAGATTCAGGGGAGAAAGGAGGAGGTGTTACTTCACTGAGAGGGTGGTGGAGCCATGGAATGCACTGCCTAGGGGGCTGGTGGAGGCAGAGACAGTGGAGGGGTTCAAGAAGGGGTGGGACAGATACAGGGGAAGGGTTCTGGAAGCAAAACCAAATGCAGCGAGAATATCCAGAACTGGGAAGGGAGAAGCCAGAGAAGGCGAAGGGAGCAGCAAGGTCAGCTCCCAGAGTGGGGGCTGACCAAACGAGTAGATGCGAAAGACCATTAGGCCTATTCTACTGGCATTTTAGTATGTTAGTATAACAGACACCACCACTATGATGAAAATGTGTGTGAAAATTTGCCTAGAGCATATGTTGATGGTTGTTCATTCCAGCAAGGTGAAGACTGATGTTCTGGTTTAGGAGTGGTATGGCAGGATAATGTACTCCTATCAAGTACAAGCTCGGTCCTAAGACTAACCAATATGCAGAATTGGCAGCCTCCTATATAGTGGTACAGACTGTAGTACAACATAAGTTACAAGACATTGTAATTTGTATTGACTTGGACTACGTTAGGTGAACTTCCTTACACAATTGCCAGGGTGGAAGGTGAATGGTATGATCAATTCAAGAGGAAGTAAGGTGATGCATGCAGACCTTATCCTAGCCATAGATCAGTTAGTTCAGGAACATAAATGGGTTGTTTATGGAAAATGGTAAAAGGACACTCCAAAGTTCAGGGACCAGACTAAACAAGAAATGACCTAGCAGATGCTCTGGCTAGGGAAGGTGCTTTAAGTGGAGAAGAATGGAACTTTTTCCCTCCTGTCCAAACTACGGTGGATGGGGTTACCTGCAGACAAAAGCAACAAGAACAAGAAAATAAGGTTCTACACTCATATAGTGAGAAACCTGACTTTGACGGGGACTTCATGAGGCAGTCAGGATCTGCGCTAAGTTGAAACGTAAGGGAGCAAGGTCACATAAACCATGCTGGTGGTCCAGTGAGGTACAGGTAGCAGTCAGAGAAAAGAAGGCGGCCTACAAAAAATATAAAACAACAAGAGGGGATAGGGATAAGGAAGTGTACCATCTTGCATCTAGAAAAGTCACCCGTATGGTGAGGGGAGCAAAGTCCAGTAAAGAGCAGCGGGTGGCACAGGGGATACATGGAGGGGAAAAGGGGTTCTTCTGGTACATTGGGGAGTGGAGAAAAACTAAGGGCCATCTCAGCAGATTGAGATCAGAAGGAGGGTGAGTGGAAGAGGCGAGGGACCAGGCAGAGGTATTTAACGAGTACTTTGCCTCTGTGTTCACTAGGGAAGGGGATGGGATATCTACAAAGCAAGGCTGAAGGGATAGAAGCGGCAGTAAGTGGGATCAGGGGAGCAACAGAAATGGAGCAAGAGGGAGGAGAGTACCCCAAGGTGTCACATCTGGATAAGGATAAAAAGGCCAGTAAGGTGGAGGGACGGATGATGCCATCTCCGCCAGAAGGTGTGGTTAGCCCTCAAGGCCCTAAAGAAAGACAAATCTCCTGGGCGGATGGCATTCATCCGAGAGTACTGGGGATTGGTGGACATACTGGCTGCACCCTGGCGGAGCTCTTCAACAGGTCACTTGAGGACAGGGGAGGTGCCTAGAGAGTTGGCGAGAGGCACATGTGGGTGCCAATCCATAAGGGGGGGGGGTGCGGAGAGTACCAGATAACTTCAGACCCATCAGTTTGACCTCGGTGGTGGGAAAATTAATGGAGAGTATACTAAAGGAATGATTGGGGTGTACTTGGAGGAGGTGGGAGGTCTGGATAGTTGGCAACATGGGTTTGTGCAGTAGGTCATGTCAAACCAACCTTGTGAAGTTCTATGAATGGGTAACATCAGAACTGGACAGAGGAAAGCCTGTGGATGTATTATTCTTGGACTTCAGCAAGGAGGTTTGACTCTGTCCCCACAATGGTCTGGTGGAGAAACTGATGGGAGTTAGGGTAGGCCCTTTGATGGTCAGATGGATTGAAAACTGGCTAGGTGGCACCCAGAGAATAGTGGTCTGTGGGGAGCTCCTCAACCCTAGAGAGGTTGGTAGTGGGCACCGAGGGCTCGGTCCTGGGTCTGATCCTGTTTAATGGCATACATGTCGGACATCAGGGAGGGTATAGGTTGTGAAATGAGTCTCTTCACGGATGACTCCAAGATGGGAGCAGTAGTGAAGGAGAAGAGGAGGTTGGCCTGCAAGAGATCTGGACACCCTGGAAAGCTGGGCTCACACATGGAAATTAAATTTCAACATCACCAGGGTGCAAGGTGTTGCATCTTGGTTGGGAAACTCCCAAACACAGGTACACACTGGGAGGGGAGGCACTGGAGGGCTCAATAGAGGAAAAAGACCTAGGGGTCATGGTGGATGCATGTATGAATAACTCTGAGCAGTGCAGGAGAGCAGCTAGAAAGGCAAACAGGATGTTGGGATGCATCGTAAGGGGGATCACCTCTAGGAGCAAGGAAGTGATTCTGCCGCTGTACAATGGACTGGTTAGATCACACCTTGAGTATTGTGTACAGTACTGGAGACCACACTTGAAGAGGGACATACAGCTCCTGGAGAGGGTACAGAGGAGGGCAACTAAGATGATACAAGGGCTAGGGGATTTGACGTATGAGGACAGACTTGAGGAGCTCTGCCTGTTTTCACTGGAGGAGAGGAGAGATGGGGGGGACATGATTGAGGTCTTCAAATACCTCAAGGGAATAAATAGTATAAACATGGAGGGGACCTTTAGACTAAAGCAGGGAGGTATCATCAGAGGGCATGATTTGAAGTTGGAAGGTGGAAGGGTGAGGGGGAAAAGAGGAGGAGGTTTTTCACTGAGAGGGTGGTGGACCCTTGGAATGCACTGCCTGGCGAGCTGGTTCAGAGATCCACAGTGGAGGGCTTCAAGAGAGGGTGGGACAGACACAGAAAGTGGATGTATCAGATGATGGCCTGTCCCAGTGGGGTGGGGATGGATGATGGGGTTTCTGGAGCACAAGGGATGGGAGGGCCTCGGCACCCAACTAAGGATCTAAGTTTCAAGCAGACTCGATAAACCGTAAGGCCTAATCTGCTGGGAAATAGTATGTTAGTATGTTAGTATGATTTAGTGAAAATGCAACAAGAGGATGAAGTGGTAGGAAAACGTTATTGTTTTATTAAGGATCCCACTAAAAGCATGATTTCTGACAGTGATCTACAGGATAGCTGGGATCCAAGAACCATGTATAACCAGAAGAATAAATTCCAATTAAGAAATGATCTCTTGGTAAGAACTGGTAAAAACCCACATGAGGTCCAATAGGTGTTCTGTTAGGCCACAGGGGAATTATGTTACAACATGCCCATGATGAACCATCAGGAGCACATTGGGGGATAGGGGAAAGTATGAAACCTTGAAAGAGATAGCCTCCTGGCCCTACAAGTATGAGGATGTTGCAGGGTATGTACAAGGGTGTATAACCTGTTGCAAGTTCCAACCAGCTACTCCCAGACATAGAACATGACTACAGTCAAAAGGCATTGCTATGCCTTGGTCAGACATCCAGATTGACTGGATTGGTCCTGTTACCAGATCTTCAAGGGGTAACAAATACCGTTTGACAGTTACTTGTCTGTTCACAAAATGGGTTGAGTGTATACCTGCTCCAAATAACACTGCCGAAACCATTGCTTTCGTATTAATAAACTATGTGTTTAGTCAATGGGGATTACCATTAAGAATAGAATCTGAAAGAGGTCATCATTTCACAGGAGAGGTAATAGAAAATGTGTGGAAAATTCTAGGAGTACAGAGGAAATTACATGTGTTCCACCATCCACAGTCATCCGGACAGATGGAACATGCTAATCAAACAATTGTGTTTATATTGAAGAAATATATCAGTTCTTCAGGAAAAGATTGGGATGCAAAGTTACCACTAGTATTAATGGCTATATGGGCTACTCCTAATAAGTCTAGAGGTGTTCCTTCTTTGGAAATGATGACAGGAAGATGGATTGTTACCTTTACATCTCCTGTATACCACAGGAAATGTAAATTCAGCACGTGCCCCTACAGCACATGAATATGTAACCCATTTAAAACAGCATTTGCAAGAAACCTTTGCATTTGCTCAGAAGAACTTAAAGAAAAGTGTTGAGGCTTCTAATTCATATTATGACAGGAAAACTGGTCCAAAAGAGTGTCAAATTGGTGATAAAGTGTTTTACTTTAACTACAGTAGCGATAAAGCCAAGGTCAAAAAGTTTCTTCCAAGTTGGCAAAGACCCTTTGTGATCACTGACAAAATCTCACCTGTTGCCTACCAAATTGAACTAAAGCAGAAAAGCACTGGAGAGGTAGTACCTAAATGGGTTCATATTCATCAGTTGAGGCAATATCTTGCACACAACACATGGGAACATTTTCTAAATGGATCCATCAGTGGTGATCAGGAATTAGAGTTTAGCTAAAATGTTAATTGTCATAGTGCCCATAGTGAAACTGTTGAGCAAAGAGAATCTGTTGTATGTGTGAAATGTTCAAAACAATGTAAAAAAAACACTTATTTTGAAAGTGTACATAGTTGTAATCATGTTAGTTCATGTAGTACTGTACACCTATCTATGCAAAACAGTACATCTCCAATGATGTCATCTAGTGATGTCACATCCTATGATGTCATGTGATGATGTAATGTTCTGATGATGTCATAAGTCACTACATGATGATGCAACTTTGTCTTTTATGTTTTGTTTTCCCTGCAATGCTTAAAACTATATACATATATAGTAGGATTATCGTTTTGAATTACAAACACATTTTTGAGGTGCATTTTAGTTCAAAAGGGGGTAATGGAGGAACAGAACTAATTTGATTAAACTATTTTATAATTTTATTATATTCTTAATTGCTATTCTATATCCTTATACTGGCTTTATTATTAAGTACTATAAATGTTTATGGTCACATTAATATCTAAATAAACTCTACAGCAAGGACAATGTTGCGTATGGCTTGAATACTGAAATGGAGGAATGATGCCATGAAAAGGTAATACAGCATACATGGTCAACCCCCCAGAGGGAAAAAAAAAGTTGTTTTGGGGACAGTCTGTTTAAATCTAATGGCTTCTTCCAATTAGTAGCAGAAGCTTGAAACTTGACATAATTTACGATCTTGTTTTTCAGTAACAGCCAGAGCACATCTCAGAGGTTAACATAGACTGAGACTGGCTTTAAGAAAGTAAGACTTTTATTTATAGAAAATATACAAAAACTCTGATACATTTCAAAATTATATAGGTTATTGGAAATGCATGAACCTGCACAGTGATTACATTTTAAACCTATCAGCATAGTAAAGAGTGAGCTATATACAAAAATCTATAGTCCCAAAACTGTTTAATATATATTGACAAGTTTGGTGTTTATAGTAAGCTGACCTTGCCAACTTTTCAATGGAATGAGAGTGAAGTGGTTATCTAACAAAAACAACTAGTCGGGTGGATTATAAGCCTCTGGATAGAATCCAAAGCAACATGAAGTCACACCTCATTTACCTCAAACAAAGAAGATCATGTCTTAAAGAAGTTTACTTAATGTACATAGTTCCTAATTATAGCAGGTATGCTAAACGAACATCATTTTAAACAGAAAAAAATATACTTCTGAAATCTGTAAATACTTTTTAGATATCTATAAGGGAAAAAGTTTTATTATGGTTTTATAAATTATAGATTTTATATTAGGATTGACACCATCATGTTTGGTCTCAAATGAATCCTCTCTGTTAGCTGTATCTAGGAATGTAAGACATATATATATATATATATATATATATATATATATATATACACACACACACAAATGTGCACATAAATGCAAGAAAAAAAGTTGTTTATATCAATAATAGTTTTTGAAGATTAGGTCATATTGAGAAATAAATGGCTTAGGAGGGGCTAACAGTAACACCCTCAAAGAGTACTCAGACCAATCATAACTTGATGGTGATGTTGCCCAGTAAGTGGGACATAAATGGGATGCTGGCAAAGCTGGCCCAGAACTGTTTAATTCTTTTGTGTGTGAAGACCTGCGTTGAATGTCCTGACAATTTTGAATGAGCTTGGGACTTGTACTACAGTAGGTCAAAATCCTGAAGCCACACCTGCTTGGAACATTATTTGGGCTTTGACATTGCCACCGCAAAGGGGTGCTAAACCAGCTACTGAAACTGACTGTTACAGAAAGGACTTTCTTCCAACATTGCATGAAGCAAGGCCTATGTTTTGCATACTGAGAATTTGGACTAAAAGTAATGTTTCGGAATTTCTGTTAAAAGCCTGAACACGAGACTGACTTTGGAATTTACCAGCCAGCAAGCCTGCAGTGCTGTTAAATAGCAGTGAGTCAGAGTCCCAGGTTCAAGAGCAGAAATTAACTGAAACAGGCAAGAGTCACATAGTCCAGTTACTAAAACAACATTGCTGTCCACAGAGGGAAATCTTTCTACAGACTGGGCTGCTAGACTGCCCACAGTCTTGCTGTCTGATTTTTTCTACTAAATCCTGAAGTGACTTTTGATGATTTGTGACATCAAGCATAAAGGATCCTGCCTGCATAGCTACATTGAAGTCAGAATACTCTACAATTCCAGGTTCAAGGGGAAAAGACAGAAGGCTAAAGCCAAACTCACCACCAAGGACATTTGTCATCCAAAACCAGAAGTTCTCACCAAGACTTTGAAAGCTAAAAAAGTAGAAGACCACATCTACAGATTACTAAAACATAAGTATTCCTTCATCCTACTTTTAATACTTATTTGGCTATCTGGGGTGTTAACTTAGTGCTTTTTAGCTCCAAAATCTTGGGTATAAGGTCAAACTAGAATTTAGATGTAAAGAAAATATATTTTCCATACCATGAGGTCTAAACAATTATTATACCAAGATACTCTGAAACACTAGTGAAATGAGTTGCAAGTTCTTATAGTAAAAAGAAAAGGACATGCTATTTATAAGTACTGTATGCTAAAGAAATAGTATAAACTGTCATTTATTATGCTGAATATTGCTCATTACTTTGCATTGCTTAATTGCTGAAATTTGTTTTATTTGTTTTATATGATTTACTTGATTTTCTAAAACCTGTTTTGTTTACATTAAAGTTTATGCTTACATTATTTTTATTATGTTTGATATTTATGCTAGTTATGAATATTTAGGACTTGTAAATATGTGAATAAAATATACTTATCTCTTATATAATACAAAGTGTGGCAACAGTGTTTTTCATCATCATTTTTGAATCTGGAGAGCATAGGATAATCTCGCATGTGAATATTTATTATTTTGGGTAATTTATGAAATAATTTTTGGGTAAGGCCTCAGGTGAATCTAAGTGTGTCATTATAAAAAGTGATATTGTAAGCCTTTGTTCCCACAGAGCTACCCATGGGAAGAGTTCAGGATGACAATCATGATAGCACTGTTGATGAATCTAATAGTGAGTATGTTACTTTAAATATTCTTTCTAATTAACTGACATCAGATATTGTTGCAATGCAACTTTAATGTATGATTGTTTTACTAGCCTGTGTTTGATTTCTTGTTTTACGTGCTGGTTTAATTGTATTATATTTACAGCAATATTGAATTATCTTAATAATATACAGCTTTGGGTTAGAAGCTCCTTACATAGCTTCAGTGTCAGAGGATCAGATAAACATATACATATGGTTTACAGCAGGCAATAAGCAAGCATGTATACAATGTTATAGAGTACTTACTGGAGTTAATACAGGACAAATAGCGCTTATTATTAAGTTGTGAACACATTCAAGTGACCAGTTTTAGCCATGGCACTGTAGAAGGTATGACAGTCTTAGAGAAAAATGTTTATACCTAATTAGTTCTGAGTCAGTATTGCAAATGAAAATAACAGAGTGAAATCAGCAAGTGTTGCCTATTAAAACTGATAGAACTTCTCCGAAATACTGTATTCCTTTTTATTTTTGAACAGGTGCTGCACCTACTGGTACTCAACATGCTGAGGAATCCTCCAGCACCACAGTGGCAGCATGGGAGGGTGTTGATGGAGCCAGGAGCATCACCATGGAGATCGTGTCTGGTGGTAAGATAGAAACATAGAAACATAGAATTTGATGGCAGATAAAGACTGCTTGGCCCACCCAGTCTGCCCATTTCCCTACCAAATGGATAAGCTTCAGATCCTAGTTAACCAACAGCCTACTTCTTCCTACCCCCACCCCTAGAATTGCCTTATGACTGTCCCATGCATTCTTGAATTCCACCACTGTTTTTGACTCCACAACCTCCTCAGGAAGGCTATTCCATGCATCCACAACCCTCTCTGTGAAAAAATACTTCCTTACATTACCTCTGAGCTGCTCCCCCCTGTCTTCAAATTGTGCCCCCTTGTTCTTGCACGCTTATTTTTCTGAAAGATGCTACGCTCTTGGACTTTGATGATTCCCTTGAGGTACTTGAAAGTTTCTATCATGTCCCCCCTCTCCCTCCTTTCCTTGAGGCTATACATATTAAGCTCCTTTAGTCTCTCTTTATATGTCTTCTGGTGCAGACCCTGCACCGTTTTAGATGCCCTCTTCTGGACTGCCTCCATCCTGTTTATGTCTTTGCAGAGATTGGGTCTCCAGAACTGCATGCAGTACTCCAGATGGGGTCTCACCAGCTCTCTGTACAGAGGGATAATGACTTCCTGTCTTCTACTGGTGATGCCTCTCCCTATGCATCCCAGTATCCCCCCAGCCCTCCTTGCTACTCTCTCACATTGCTTGCCCACCTTTAGGTCATCTGATATGACTACCCCCAGGTCCTTTTATTTTTGTTGTTGCTAGTATCTCACCCCCCATTGTGTACACTTCCCCTGGGTTTTTGTTTCTCAGATGCATTACCTTTACACATCTTAGCATTGAATCTAAGCTGCCATACATTTGACCATTCCTCCAACCTTGTCAAGTCCCTTCTCATCCTTTCCACCCCACCTTGTGTATCAACTCTGCTACAGATCTTTGTGTTGTCTGCAAAGAGACATACTTTTCCTTCCAGTCCCTCTGCAATGTCGCTTATAAAGACATTGAAGAGGACCAGTCACTGTACTGAACCCTGCGGTACCCCACTAGTAACCCCTCTTTCTTCAAAGTGGACTCCATTTACTATTACCCTCTGTGTCCTGGTCTCCAGCCAATTCTTTACCCAGGCAGCCATCTTGGGACCCACTCCCAGGCTGGCTAACTTGTGTATTAATATTTTGTGTGGGACTGTGTCAAATGCCTGCTAAAGTCTAGGTAGGCCATGTCCACAGCCCCTCCCTGATCTACTACCTTGGTCACCCAGTCAAAAGAATTGATTAGATTAATCTAACATGACCTTCCCACTGTGAATCCATGCTGCCTTGGGTCCCTGTGCCCATCTGGCTTCTAGGTACTCGACAATTCTTTCCTTTTAAAGTGATTCCATCATTTTCCCTATCACTGAGGTTAAACTAGCAGGTCTGTAGTTGCCTGCTTCTGCCCTGCTCCCACTTTTGTGAAGTGGAATCACATCTGCCCTCCTCCAGTCCTCAGGTACCACCCCATCCTCCCATGATTTGTTAAAGAGGGTAGTCAGTGGTGTCACTAGTTCAACCCTTAGTTCTTTCAGAATTCTGGGATGAATCCCATCAGGCCCCATTGCTTTGTCCACCTTCAGTTTTAAGAGTTCTTTCAGAACCCTTTCTTCTGTAAATGGGCTGGTATCAACTTCTGTATCCAGAGTGTTTCTATTGTTTGGTTTAGGTACCTCCCCCTCTTCATTTGTGAATACTAAGCAAAAATATTTGTTTAGTATTTCTGTCTTTTCACAGTCACCCTCTGCCACCCCCCTTCCCTTTATTAAGCCTCACTATCCCTCCCTTGGTCTTCCTTTGCTCCCTGATGTACCTATAAAATGTTTTATCCCCCTTCTTAACTGTGTTGGCTATCTTTTCCTTGGTTTAGGCCTTTGCTGTTCTGACTGCCTTCCCAGCTTCCTTTTGCTTTAACTGATACAATTCTCTGTCCTGCTCCTTCTGTGATTCCTTGTACTTCCTGAATGCTTTCTTTTTCTCCCTAACTTTTCCTGCCACCTCCTTTGAGAACCATAGTGGTTTCTTACATTGTTTTGTTTTGTTTTGTTTATTTGCTTCACACAAAGGCTTGTTGCCTCTGTGATGGCAGTTTTGATTATTTCCCATTTTTCTTCCACCCCTCCTTCCTGCCCATTTGCTAGTGCATTCCTAAGGCACTCACCCATTTTGGCAAAGTCAGCCCTCCTGAAGTCCAGTACCTTTGCCTTTGTATGACTTGACTCTACTGCTGTGTTTATTGTGAACCATACTGTTTGATGGTTACTAGTTCTGAGATGGCTACCCACTTCTAAATCTGTGATCCTCTCGCCATCCCCATTTGAGAGTACCAGGTCTAAGATTGCTCCCTCCTGAGTGGGTTCCAATACTAGTTGTCTAAGGCATGCCCCCTGTAGGGTATCTAGAATGACACTACTCTTAGAAGTGGCTGCTGCAAATGTACTCCAATTAACATCTGGCATACTCAGATCACCCATCAGCAATATCTCCCCTTTTTCTGCTATTCTAAGGATACTTTCTATCATTTCCTTGACCATGTTCTCCCCCTGAGATGAAGTTCTGTATACAACCCCTCTGTGGATTGTGGTGCCATTGATATATTTATGTTGTAATGAGTAAATAGGTTAATCAGCAACTACTGTTTGCATAGTTATGTAAGAAATAAGACATGTCTGGGTGTTGATTGATAGTAATGACATATCTGCACATCCATAGTTATATTTATTTATGTGACCATAAGTCTTGTACCATTAGTCTATGAATGTGCTGCTATCTCAGTAGTACAAGTGCATAGCCATGTCTAATTGCTTACATAAAATGTACCGCTAGCCAACGTCTCAAAAATAAATCATTCTGAAGTATTGTGGGAGAGTTATTGTAGGACTATTTTGACTGAATGTGCTGATATGTTGCTGGTATCAGGGAAGTGTAATGTTAATATTTGTGGCTTTAGTTGGGCTGTGGCTCTGCACTCAGGATCCAATACCTGGTCTTGGGGGGGTGGAGGCATTGCCTGGCTGAGGTTGTGCAACTCCTCAGTGTCCTAACTTGTGTGTGGCTGGTATCAGGGAGGTGTAATGTTAATGTTTATGGCTGTATTTGGGCTGTGGCTCTGCACTCAAAATCCAATACCTGGTCTTGGGGGTGATGGCATTGCCTGGCTGAGGCCGTTCTAGTACACAGTGTGATAATATGTGTGCAGCTGGTATTAGGGAGGTGTAACATTTATGTTTATGGCTCTAGTTGGGCTGTAGCTGTGCACTCAGGATCCAATACCTGGTCTTGGGGGGTTGGGGTGTTGCCTGGCTGAGACCTTGCAAGTACACAGTATGCTAATATGTGTGCAGCTGGGAGGTGTAATGGTACTGTTTAGGGGTTAACACTATCATATATTAATAAGTTTGCAGAGGAGATAATACTAAATCATCATAATCTCCCTCATCATCCTTTCTTTCTGTACAGCAGCACTGGTGACCACCACCGAACCCCAACCAGAAGATCCCCATTCCCAATCTGATGCTGGTCATAAAAATCCAAGCACACAGCGCACAAACCATGTCTTAAAAATACAAAAGGAACTGGCAAGGCTGGCGGCCAAAGAGTCCAGAGGATAAGATTAGCAGACGCACACAGAAGGAAGATCCAATGTGACAGTGGCAGGCACTGGGCCTGAAGGGGGTTCCAATCATTCCGCCCATGAAGCCCCTCCACAAGTACCTCCATCTACACTGCTGGACTGTGAGGACAGGTGTAACAAGGACCTTCAAATTATACAACAAAAATATGAAAGTCTCTGGAGGCACTCTATGTTAACACAGAGGGAGAACTAAAACAAATCAAGCATGTTGTAAAGAGCCCATGAACTCCCCAGACATGGGGTAATGTTAAGCATCAGCAACGCCGCAAAGTTGGGTGGCAAATCCTTTCTTGCAATGTGCAATGTTTGCATTAGGCAGTAAATAGTTTGTTTTCAGTGTTCAGTAACTTTGTTCATGTTGCTGTTTTTTTTTTTGTTATTCTCATTACCCCAATACCCCTGTAAACAGTAATATGTTGTTATAGTGTTTTTGATTAGTTAATTATTGTTTGTTGTTTCTTAGAAGTTTTAACTTGCTCAGTTTTTGTCTGAAAATATAGAAAAAATGTTTTCAATACCCCAATAGTCATCATTGTTTTGTGATGGGCGTGGTTATTTTTGATCTACTTTGGCATACGCCCGAAACATGTTAGATGGCATTTTGTGTTTCATTTTTTGTGTGTTTTTTTATTAAAGCAATGATTTTATAAACACACATTTTTGATGTAGCGTCCTTCATAGGCTTGTGTGTGCTTGGAACATGTATGCTATAATGGTTGCAGTATTTGCAGAGTTGCCATACCTGCACTTTACTTCATAGAAAATAGTAGACCATAAATAAGCACGGTACATCCACTGAACCTGACAAACCATGTAAGTGAATTGAGCATGCTTTTCTGTCATTAATGTTACTGAGCCAAAACCCCAGTGGTTGGATTAACTCCATATCTATGTATGCACAATTCTACACCTATGCCCCCATGACCACAGAATGACAGTTACTAAGAAGAAATTAAAAACAACAGCATCTTTAACTGTTTGAAACAGCAGCAAATACTTATCTGGTTACTTGCAAGAGACACATAAGTATGCCACAGACCTGTCGGTTTACAATTCATTCAAAGCAGCTGCAGGAAAAGCAGTAGCATTGTAGTAGCTGAGGAGCAATTAGGTGGAGAACTGGAAAAGTAAACATTAGGGTATTTGGAAACTTAATGGAATCATTAACTGGTTGTTAAATTACAAGCTGATGAACAGATCATCTGCAAGTGAAAACATTATTTGCATTCTGTAACCTTTCCATATTAAGCAAAGAAGCGCTCTGCAGCTAGCTCAGCAATTTCATCTCACCACCCTCCACCTGGACACCATAACTGGATGTTGGATGTGTGCATTTAAATTTGTTAGGTGCCTTGATACTTTGAAAGGTGCCCTAAAAATAAAGTTATTACTATATCTGTAGCGATCTGGCATAGAATGTACAGCAATCTCAATCAGTTGTGATTCTCTACTTCTGAGCAACAAATACTGACATAATGAACAATACTACTTGCTTCCAGAAATTATTCCTAGGAAGCTACATGACATTAATGAGCCATTGTATTAAACCCACATAAGATTTCTGGTGAAAATGGAAAGAATGTTTTACTTGGAATAAGAAAAAAAGCATGCATACAATTACTTACCTGACCAGTTGAGTATGATGGACAAGACAACATGAGGCAACAGGGATGGCGGCGTCAGGTATGATTCTGGCAACAATAGCAGCAGCAGCAGTTCATGACATACCTGGTAAGGAAACAAGACAGTATGCAATACTTACAGAAACAAGAGCTGTTTTGCTTGCCAATAATGTGCACTCTTATTAGGCTTTATGCACATGTTTCAACATACAATACTATTGGTGCCAATTGTGCTTGCCTACCCAAATGACTATCCTACAACCTCGTCCTCAAGCTTGTGTGTGTCCACACCACCCCATTTATATCAATAACATATTATTTATGAATTACACATAGTAACTAAGAATAACACTACATCACGCAATAGATTACATGATTGTCATTGGCAAATGAAAGTAAAGATTTAAAATTGAGAACTTGCAACAAAAAACAAATACTTACCTTGGCAGTTTGGATGGACACATGAGTAGTGGTGGTCAGCAGAGTCTCCTGTCCTAGTAGTTCCCAATCCTCATTGTGGTGTTCCTTGCTTCAGTATTGAGACTGGTGGCAGTGAACATGGGCAGACTTTGATGGGACAGCAGGAGTGGTGGTCAGATCTGCAGCAGCAGCACTGTCTCCTGGCCTAGTAGTTCCTCATTATGGTGTTCCTTGCTTCGGTATTGAGAGTGGTAGCAGTGAGCAGGCTTTGATGGGACAGCAGGAATGGTGGTCAGATCAGCAGCAGCAGAACTGGCATGGCACGTGATTGGCATGCCTGAAAGATAGAAACATAGAAACATAGAATTTGATGGCAAATAAGGACCGCTTGGCCCACCCAGTCTGCCCATTTCCCTACCTGATGGATAAGCTGCAGATTCTAGTTAATCAACAGCTTACTTCCTCCTACCCCGACTAGAATTGCCTTATGTCTGTCCCATGCATTCTTGAATTCTCCCATGGTTTCTGACTCCACAACCTCCTCAGGAAGGCTGTTCCATGCATTCACAACCCTCTCTGTGAAAAAAATACTTTTTAACATTACCTCTGAGCCATCCCCCCTCTATCTTCAAATTGTGCCCTCTTGTTCTTGCACATCGCTTTTTCTGAAAGATACTACCCTCTTATACTTTGTTAATTTCTTTGAGATACTTGAATGTTTCTATCATGTCCCTCCCCCTTTCCTCAAGGGTATACATATTAAGCTGCTTTATTCTCTTCTTGTATGTCTTCTAGTGCAGACCTTGCATCATTTTGGTTGCCCTCCTCTGAACAGCCTCCATTCTGTCTATCTCTTTGTGGAGATGAGGTCTCTAGAATTGCATGCAGTACTCTAGATGGGGTCTCACCAACTGTCTGTACAGAGAGATAACAACTTCCAGCTTTCTACTGTTAATGACTCTCCCTATGCATCCCAGTATCACCCCAGCCCTCTTTACTGCCTTCTCACATTGCTTGCCCACCTTTAGGCCATCTGATATAATTACTCCTTGGTCTTTTTCAGTTTTTGTTGTTGTTATTATCTCACCCCCCCATTGTGTACTCTTCCATTGGGTTTTTGTTTCCCAGATGCATTACTTTGCACTTATTTGCATTGAATCCAAGCTGCCATATATTTGAATATTCCTCCAAACTTACCAAGTCCCTTTTCATCCTCTCCACTCCACCTTGTGTATCAACCCTTTTGCAGATCTTTGTGTCATCTGCAAAGAGACATACTTTTCCTACCAGGTGCTCTCCTGTGTCACCTATAAAGACATTAAAGAGGACCGTCCCCAGTATCGAACCCTGCAGTACCCGCTAGTTACCCTCCTTTCTTCACTGTGTACTCCTTTTACTATTACCCTTTGCATCCTGTTGTCCAGCCAGTTTTTTATCCAGGCTACCACCTTGGGACCCACTCCAAGGCTGGCTAACTTGTTTATTAATCTTTTGTGTGAGACTGTGTCAAATGCCCTGCTAAAATCTAGGTAGGCCATATCCACAGGCCCTCCCTGGTCTACTACTTTGGCCACCCAGTCAAAGAAATCTATTAGATTCATCTGGCATGACCTTCCTGCTGTAAGTCCATACTGCCTTGGGTCCTGTGCCCCACTGACCTCTAGGTACTCAACAATTCTTTCCTTCAGAGATGATTCCATCATTTTCCCTACCACTGAGGTCAAACTACTGTAACAGGTCTGTAGTTTCCTGCTCTGCTCTGCTCCCACTTTTGTGAAGTGGAATCAAATCTACCCTCTTCCAGTCCTCAGGCACCACCCAATCCTCCCATGATTTGTTAAAGAGACTAGTCAGTGGCATTACTAGTTCTACCCTTAAACAGTGACAGCACCAGTACAAATAGCCCAGCATGGTGCCGACAGACATCGCGAGCAGTGGTAATTGTGACACATGTGCGCAGGAATGAATGGCATACCTGAAAGACAAATCATAAAGAGAGTTGTAGAGGAACAACATTACAGCAACTAACATTTCTTCCACTTGTAAAACCATGTTTTGTTTATCAATAATAATAGCAGTCTTAACATCAATAAGTGGCCTAGGCACTGTCCCCCCCTGACCGTACATAAGAATAACAGCAGTGGTGTTACCATGAGGCCATATCACTACCTCCACCTCCCCCTCCCCAAACCTGTCCTAGTATTTTTCTACCAGCTGACCTCTGCAATGCATAAAAGTTGTGAGTACAATGCACGGTGAGCTATCTGACTTAATTATTAAGATGTACTTCGAGGAAGAAAAAAAATCTACGCAGAACAATCAGCAGAAAATACTTATCTTCATAAACAGTGACAGCGCCAGTACAAATAGCCCAGCATGGTGCTGACAGACATCATGAGCTGTGGTAAGTGTGACACATGGGCACAGGAATGAATGGCATACCTGAAAGATAAATCATAAAGAGAGTTGTAGAGGAACAACATTACAGCAACTAACAGTTCTTCCACTTATAAAGCCATGTTTTGTTCAGCAATAATAATAGCAGTCTTCACATCAATAAGTGGCCTAGACACTGTCCCCCCCGACTGTACATAAGAATAACAGCAGTGGTGTTACCATGAGGCCACATCACTACCTCCACCTCCCCTCCCCAAACCTGTCCTAGTATTTTTCTATCAGCTGACCTCTGCAATGCATTAAGGTTGTGAGTACAATGCACAGTGAGCTATCTGACTTAATTATTAAGATGTACTTCGAGGAAGAAAAAAATCTACGCAGCACAATCAGCAGAAAATATTTACCTTCACAAACAGTGACAGCGCTGGTGCAAATAGCCTGACATGGTGCCGACAGACATCACAAGCTGTGGTAACTATGACACGTGGGTGTAGGAATGAACGGCATACCTTAAAGATAAATCATAAAAAGTGTTGTAGACGAACAACATTACAGCAACTAACTGACTTAATTATTAAGATGTACATTGACGGAGAAGAAAAATCTAAGCAAAACAATCAGCAGAAAATACTGTACTTACCTTCACAAACAGTGAAAAACACTGCAGGTGGAAATAGTCAATCACAGTGCAATACATGCTGCTATAGATAAACAAAGTTAATAAAAAAATAATAAATCATTATTAACCTGATATATTGGCATGTTAATTCTGTTGTCATGTGGATCTGGACAATTGTCATCAATCGAGAGGCGTCACATCATCATTCTTTTATATTATCTAGAAGCTGTTTATTTATGGCTCTTCATAAAGTTAAGTACAGCGTACATCAGAGAAGTAGAGGATGCATGTTTCAAAACAGGAGGCAAATAAGTGCCACCACCTTGTAGTCTAGTAGTACATGTTTATTTTGTTTTGTCGTGGTCATTTCAGCATTAGTGGTCATGGATGATGCCGGCGCGTGAACAGCGTGCACAGTAGCAGAGGCTGATCAGAAATAGCTTAAGGACTAGTAGTTCATGTTTATGTTGTTTTGTAGTGGTCATCTCAGCATTAGTGGTCATCATAGGTCATGTTGGTGTCTGGACAGCATATGCATCAGCAAAGGGTCATCAGCAACAGCTTAAGGACTAGTAGTTCATGTTAATGTTGCTTTGTTATGGTCATCTCAGCATTAATGGTCATGGCTCATGCCGGTGTCTGGACAGCGTACACATCAGCAAAGGATTATCAGCAACAGCTTTAGGACTAGTAGTTCATGTTTATGTTGTTTTGTAGTGGTCATCTCAACATTAGTGGTCAGGGCTCATGCCGGTGTGTGGACAGTGTATACATCACCAAAGGATCATTAGCAGCAGCTTAAAGACTAGTAGTTCATGTTTGTTGTTTTGTTGTGGTCATCTCAACATTAGTGGTCATCATGGGTCATGTTGGTGTCTGGACAGCATATGCATCAGCAAAGGGTCATCAGCAACAGCTTAAGGACTAGTAGTTCATGTTTATGTTATTTTGTTGTGGTCATCTCAGCATTAGTGGTCCTCACAGGTCATGCCAGTGTGTGAACAGCATACACATCACCAAAGGATCATCAGCAACAGCTTAAGCACTAGCAGTTCATGAATATGTTTTGTTGTGGTCATCTCAGCATTAGTGGTGATGGCTCATGCAGGTGTCTGGAGAGCGTACACATCAGCAAAGGATTATCAGCAACAGCTTTAGGACTAATAGTTCATGTTTATGTTGTTTTGTA
This sequence comes from Neoceratodus forsteri, assembly GCA_016271365.2. Lineage (NCBI taxonomy): Eukaryota > Metazoa > Chordata > Ceratodontiformes > Ceratodontidae > Neoceratodus > Neoceratodus forsteri. The sequence continues at coordinate 572,730,938 of CM057449.1, read as the reverse complement.
GTGGTCATCTGAGCATTAGTGATCATCATGGGTCATGTTGGTGTCTGGACAGTGTATGCATCAGCAAAGGGTCATCAGCAACAGCTTAAGGACTCGTAGTTCATGTTTATGTTATTTTGTTGTGGTCATCTCAACCTTAGTGGTCAGCGCTCATGCCAGTGTGTGGGCACTGTATACATCACCAAAGGATCATCAGCAACAGCTTAAGGACTAGTAGTTCATGTTTATGTTGTTTTGCTGTGGTCATCTCAGCATGAGTAGTCATGGATGATGCCAGTGTTTGGACAGTGTGCACATCAGCAAAGGCTCATCTGCAACAGCGTAGGGCTAGTAGTTCAAGTTTATGTTGTTATGATGCTCAGAATGTCTTTTCTTCTAACAAATGTCTGTCAGACCTGTCACACACTAACATGGCATCACCTACAGAGAGATAGAAGGCTGCTTGTTCTGATTAAATAATAATTGTGCACTAATGAAACTTATGAAATGGGTGTAAGGATTGTTGAATTCAGATTGGCCAAGAGCTGCTTTCAGCAGGGCTGTTAACCCAGCACAACAGCCCAGCTGAAAGTAATATGTTTAAAAAAATGTGTACAATTAACTAAAAAGGACACATTTCATAACTGCAATGAGGTGCTCCAGGTGGTGTGTTATGGTATGCTAACAGCCCTTCTCGTTTGGTGGAAGCACTCGGCTACTCCTTGTGCTTCAACCCACCTAAGGTGGGCCATTTTGCCACCATAACACACCCCCTGTCATGCTTTATTGCTTAAACAGTGCTGAACTGATCTACATTGAAAAGAGCTTTGTATATTTGCAAATAATAATGTGGCAGGATTTCACAAATTTACTTTACTGGGACAGACTGTGGAATCAATAGGATTTAGAGAATTTAGTACTTAAGCAGCACACATATTCATCTAGCTTGCACTTACATGACATCATTCCATCCATGGCATATCTGACATCCATTTAATAGGGGACATAGTTCAGTGCTTTATTTTCATGTTAGAGGACTTTGTTTAACACTATTGAAATTATACAAAGAAATTGAATAATGATTGTAGCATTAATGCTATTATGCAGTTTTATCATTAATGAAACCAATGTTTGATTGAAATGCAAAGGTGTGACACAGATGGGTTATGGTGCGGCCATGAACCCATGATACAGTACAATACTTAGTTTTAAGGCAAGTCACGCTCACAGAGTTACCCCTACATCTTGAAGAACAGCACAAACACATACATGTACCTAATGAATTTTATTCAAAAATCTCCATCGGGTAACAACATCATATACTGTACTTAACTTTCAGACATTAACACATGCTTCACCAGAAGATTACAAACATTTGTAAACAGGTAGCATATATAAGCTATATCATACAATAATGATTTATTTCGTGGTTATGTCATGTCATGTTAAGTCACATAATGAAACTGCATAGTTAATTTTATGAAAACATCACAGTCAGAAGTACATTTGAATGATAATAAAGCTAACTGTTTGAAATTAAGACATGAAGTACAAAAGAGAGGGAGTAGTTTTATATACCACAGTAAAAAAAAAGGTGCAGACTAAATTGTGTAACAATCTGTATGTAAAATATGTGCAAAAAATAACCAATAATTGTTTTATTATTTAATGTTATCATCCTACATACTCGTATTGCTTGTTTAAACATCAGGTTTCCCAAATCTGGATTTATTGTCTCAGTACTGCAATCATTTTTTGGATAAGTGATTACAGTAATAATGTACCATAACTGAATTGTAAATATATGGGTCTCAGTCTACCTCTAGTGTCTTCTTTCCTAATTTGAGAACAATAAAACCCACAGAAAATTAACAAGTACAATTTGTGCAACCTAATGGTTAATCCAGGAATAAGAGTATGTACCGTAATAAAATGAATTAAAAAAGAATTATGGATTCACGTTGGCACCAATTTTACATATGGATCGCTGCCCGATTTAGTATGCACTTTTTCTAAAATAGTATATAAAACTATTCCCTTATTTTAACTTTCTTCCATAACATACCTTTAATGGATTATATATAATTTGCATGTACTTCTGCATGCGATCTTTAGGAAATGAACCATACACTGCAGTTAAGTCATGTCATGTAATTAACATGACTTAACAATCAGGATTGAAACTGTGATTATTGATTGTCTAATAAGGAAGGACTATATATATATATATATATATATATATATATATATATATATATATATATATATATTCTACCTGTTCACAAATGTTTGTAATACTGTGAGGAAGCATGTCTTAATGTGAGAAATGTAATGAAACTATTATGATATTCTCACCCGATGTAGATGGCTGAATAAATAAGCACTAAGGACATCAAAAGAGCATCTTCCTACTATCAGAACAGCCCGCTTCCCCCTGCCTGTTAAATGAATAATCATTTCAAGATCCTCCACATGAAGTTTGCCTTAAATATTCACTGTAGTTTACATGTTCTGTCACTCAAGATTTAATTTATTTTTCGTCATACGGGCCAAACAAGGACCAGCTTCAAAATCCAAAACCCACGCCCCTGCGTTGGCACATGCAGCCCTGTTTTGCGATGTCACATAATGAAGGCTGCGTAACTGACTGTGCCCCCATTGACTTGTATGAGACATTTCTTTTTTTCAGCATATTTGTATACCCTTTACAATTTGGATTTCATTAAATCAAAGAAATTAATTGACCAATACGGACCCCATTACTCATTCAATCGATTTAAGTTAATGAAATACAAACAGTAAAGGGTATAAACATGTCAAAATAATAAATATCAGCCACGTACAAGTCAATGGGGCATGCTCATGCAGGCTTCATTCAAGACAGGGGTGTGTGGGTCTATATGGTGTGCTTTTTGGACAGGGAAGTGAGAATTTTTTTTTGGCCCAAATGCAGAAACAGAACATTACAAAGTGAAGAACATTTACGCTACAGGTAACAGTTAAGTCAGACTTCATGGGCAGGATCATGAAAAGGTTTGTCAGCGACCAGATTGGAAGAGGCAGCTACTATGAAGCTGCTGTTTAAGTGTTTGTATTAGCAATATGTACTCGCCTATGGAGTACATTTTCAAATAATGTGTGACAAAAAAATGTACTTATTTTGGACTTTACATTTGGGTAACTAAATATAATACAAACGGATGCTTTCAGCAATTTCCTCTCATAAAACCAACTGCAAAATTATGTAAACTAAAAGATGTGTCCCTCTGATGTATCCTCACCATTCAAACACATACCCTCCACCTGATTAATATCATTTTCAGCATTGTCCATGCCTTCATCATCATCACTAGGCATAACAGTGTAACCACCAGACAAAGACCATTGAAGTGGAATAAAATGTTTATCAATTTTTATGTATGTCAGTCGCTCAACGTTTAAATTGGACAGACATGTCCTATGGTCTGACACAATTGCCCCTGCTGTACTAAAAACCCATTCCGATGTTACACTGGAACAAGGGCAACTTAATAATTCCAGTGCAACTGATGCCAATGCAGGTCACACTGTAAACTTGTGTTGCCAGTATACTAACAAAGGGTCACTTCAAAAGATACCTGCTCAGGATCATCAAGATAAACAGTGACTATGTTTGCCGCTGACATCTGCAGTTTGCTGCTATATTTCTGCTTTTGGGGCTGAGAAACACCCACCTGCTGTAATATTGACCACAATGGATTGCAGCTGGGTTTGGGTACTGAAGAAGCTGATAACTTTGGTGACACTGAGAGTTGGGAACCGGCACACACATGCTGCTGAGTATTTCCCTCATTAGTTTTCTTGACATCAGATTCAAGCATTTTGTTGTGCACTTTGTCACAAAGAGCAAGTGAACAATGATCAATCTGTACACTACCCCCGGCAGAAGTGATGCAATACCATGCTTGTACCAGGGATCCAGTAAAGTGGCCATCCTGTATGAATCACTCTGCAACATGCCACACACACAATGATCACTTTCTAAGATGTCCATCATTTGGTTATACAGGTCTACACCAACCTTATCTGCTGCACCTTCAAATTGGTCAGGTAAATTGACCAGTGCCTGCTTAAGTATCTGCACCAACAGAATAACCTGACTCAAACATGCTGCTTCAACACTAACAGCCTGAGTTGCATGCTCAAAAGGGCACAAAACCTGTATGACACTATCCATGACCCTCTACTGAGATGGACTGAGGGTCATTGCCAGTTGAGTCAGGGTGTCTCGAAGCTGCATGGCATAGTCGACAGGTTTACAGTGCACAAACAGGTGTTCCAGCATATGAAGAGTTAAGTTCCACCTTATGGGAACATCCTGCTTGAGACAATGTTGTTGCACACCATATGAATGCTGCAACACATTAAGCTTTTGAGGAACAACTGAAATGTCCACAAATATGATGACTAATGGTCACCATACTGTCCACTGCCTCATGTTTTAAGAACTCATGTACAAGCAGATTCAAAACATGGGCAAAGCAAGGAATGTGCTCAAAACCACCATCACTTATGGCTTTAACTACAATGTCTCCATTGTCGCTTGAAATGAAACTCACTGTGAGTGCATGTGGTTTCAGCCAATGAGAAATTGTCTCATTTAGACATTCAAAAATTCTTTGGGCTGTGTGTAAGCCATACATACTTTGCATGCTTAGTGTTGCATGTTGGTACACACCACCACTGCCTCCATATGTGGTTTTCAAATGACAATCACTTGCAGGACAAGGTGAAGTACTGTACACACCAGGGATGTGTGCCCAATGTGCTGTAACACACATAAAGCTAACTGCGGATCCCGGACCACTGGTCCACATATCAGTGGTGAGATGCACAGTGCTGACCACAGAGTGTGACAATGAATGAGAAACTGTACAACATAATGTTTGGGGACACCTTTCATCGAAAAGTAAGTTCTGCTGGTCAATTTATATTTGGGTACCGCTTTACTCATGAGCTGCTGAAAACCAGATTTTTCACCAAAAGGCTAAGGAAGAAGATATGTTGCAAGCATTTGTGAAACTACTGCATTCAAGTGCCTTGCAACTGGATGATTCCTATGGTACTTCGTATTCTTGGACAATGCATCCTCAATATTAGGTTGCCTCATAGTGACCATTGACTTGGAAATTCTCAGCTGCGTAAGGGTGACTTTGGAACTGAAAGGAGTTTGTAAACTTTGTGGCATGATACTGCAGTGAGGGATGTCTGAACATACAGAGAAGGATGAGGTACAGGATGATGATTCACCTAGAACCATAGAGTCAGAATGCTTTGGAGTGAAGGTTAGTTTTGGTGGAACAACACTACTCTCACTGTGATCAGGGTCCAATACATAGTTCTGTAGAGGAACAGAGTCACTGTTTTCTACCTGGGAGGCCTGATGTTTTTGCTGCTGCCAGCAAATGGTGTGTTTGGTTTGAAGATGTGAGTGCATCAAAATTGTGCCTAAGTGTGACCCTGCCTTGCCGTGACTCACTTTACCTCTGCATATTTGGCAAATAGCTGTACTGTCATCATTATCTTGCAATGTAAAAAAATCCCACACAAGAGATTTTCCTACTCTGCACTGCTTTTTAGAAGGGGGAACACTCCCTGTCTTACTGATGACTGTGAGGTGCTGTTGTGACTCATCTATGACCAGCACATTTATTTATTTATTTATTTAAGAGATTAACCAGGCAAGCATACTGAGCGGGGACCGCTCATTTCCAGATGCGACCTGGGGGGTTACATAGAGAACATCACAGGACAAGTACATGCAGGAGCAATACACATTTGATACAGTTTAGCTATTGCAAGGTTTGGTCCTAAGACTGCAGTGTATACAGTTAGCTATTACAAGGTTAAGACCTAAAGACCGTGGAGTATAAACAGGCAGAATCATGCAGGTTCACAGTAATTTTGCTGATAATGTAGTACTGTCAAGGTACAGTTAGATGCCCCTTGGTTGCGGGTCTGGGTAGTTGGTAACAGTTGCATATGTCTGAGAAATGGTCATGGAGGAGCGGTTTAAGGAGCCTTGGGGCGGGGGTGAGCCTTATATCAGCAGGGAGGTCATTCCAGAGTTTGGGCAGGCGATATTTGAAAGTGGATTGGCCCTTCGATGTGTGCATGAAAGGAAGTTGGAGTAGCCTGGAGTCGGAGCACCTGAGTGAGTAGGTCGGGGAGATTTGTGCTGTCAAAATGGAGCTGAGATGGGGGGGAGGGAGTTAGTCCAGAGTTTGGCTATGACATTTGAGCAGTGTATCTGACATCGAGCCTCGAATGAAGGGAGATCTAAGGCACTGTAAAGGTCACAATGATGGGTGGGGGGGGGGCATTCCAGGATGAAGCGGCAGAAGGAGTGAAAGAGGGTGTCCAAGCTGGCCAAGGTTGATGAAGGTGCTGAGCTGTAGACCATGTCGCCATAGTCAAAGATAGGGAGGATCATTTTATGCACTAATTCCCTCCTGACAGTGGTGGGCAGACACTCATTATTCCGATGAAGAGCTCCCAGTTTGGGGTGCAGTTTTTTTTGTAGCGAGTCATTGTGGACAGAGTAATCAAGATGTTGATCAAGCCAAACTCCCAGGTATCTAAAGGAGGTGCAGGACTCCAAAGTGGACCCATCCAGGGTATGGAAGGCAGGGGGAGCAGCAAGGCGGGAGAGTCTAGGTTGCGAGCTGAAGGTTAGGGAGACTGTTTTTTTTTGAGTTAAGTACTAATTGATTTGACCTGAGCCATTTTTGAATGGCATCAAAATCCTGTTGGAGGGCTGCATATACGTCCCAGGTGGAGGAGCCGGAGGCATACAAAACGGTGTCGTCTGCATACATTTGTATGGCTGAGTTTGAGCAGGTCTGTGGGAGGTCATTTAAGAATATGGAAAAAAAGTAAGGGGCCCCGGACAGAGCCTTGGGGGACCCCCATGGTGACTGGGAGTGAGGGGGATACATATGTACCAATTTTTACTGACTGTTGTCTGCCCATCAGGTAGGCATGGAACCAACTAGTGGCTAGGTGGGAGAGGCCTGCATCATGTAGTTTAGCGAGTAGCTTAGGGTGGGAGATGGTATCGAATGCCTTGGCTAGGTCTATAAAAATGGCCGAGGTGATATGTCCCTTGTCCATCCCTGAGGAGATGTCATTTGAGAGTGTTAAAAGTGCGGTGATGGTGGAGTGAGATTTGTGAAACACCAACTGATATGGGGTGAAGAAGGAGGTAGAGTCGAGAAATTGTGTGAGTTGGGTAAGGGCTAGGTGTTCCTGTAGTTTGGACAGAATTGGGAGAAGGGAGATGGGGCGATAGTTACCAGGGGGCAGAAGGATCACCACCCTTCGGTAGTGGGATGATGACCACCTGCTTCCAAGTGGCTGGAATTTGTGCTGTGGAGAAAGAAAGGTTTAGGAGGTTGGCTAGAGGGGTGGCAATGGCAGGGGCTGATAGGTGTATGAGTTTGGCATCCAGTCCTAGAGGGCATTAGCCTTTGTTGGGATCAAGAGAACGTAGGACATGGAGTATTTCTGCCATTGTGACAGGACGGAATGAGAACTATAGGACGGGAGGATGCTGAGTTTGCGGGGAGGGACTGGGTGTGGGTGAGGTGCACTGGTGGTTTGCAAGGAGAGACGCAGCGCAGTTAGTGAAAAAGGTGTTGAAAGTTGAGGCAACTTCGCTAGGGTCTGAGACAGCATTGCCATGAATAGATAGGGTCGGGGTAGGTGGCTGGGCTGGGGGTTGAGCAGGGTTTTGATGGATTTCCAGAATTTAGAAGGGTGGTTAAAGTTGGAGGAGAGGGCCACCCTGCAATAGTTCTTTTTTGCCTTCTGAATGGCTTAGTGCAGGAGTTACGGAGGGTCCTATATTGCTGCATGGATTCCGGGGAGCAAGTTTGCTTGTGTTTTTTCCAGGCCTGGTCCCTAGCTCGACAACTGCTGATTATGTCGGCGGTGACCCATGGGAGATTGGAGCCCTTGACCCTTGTGCATCTTAAAGGGGCATGATAGTCTCATATAGCTAGCACATTGTCTGAGCATGTCGAAAGCGTAGTCAATAGAGGGTGCCAGCTGAATGAATGACCAGTGTACATGGCGAGGCCATTTAGTAGGGACTGTAGACAAAGGGAATTATATGCTCTCGTGAGGAGTGTCCGGGGGGGGTGGTGGTTGGCAGGTCTATGCACCTTCCTGACCATATAAACCATATGGTGATCACTCAGGGAGTCAGGGAGGAGGCCGGCTTTAATTATCCTGTGTGGGTGTGTTGTGAGGGCCCAGTCCAGGAGGGAGTGGTTTTGTGTTTTTAAGTTTAGATGGGTGGGTTGATCAATTTGTTGGGAGACGTTTAGGGAGTGAATCTTGCTCCGTATTTTAGAGCAATCTTTTCCTAGCCGATTGTAGTTGAAATCTCCGAGGATGTAGATGTCGCCTGCAGTGGCAGAAGACTTTAAAGTGGCTATGTGGTCAAGGATGATGGTCGCAGGGGTAGCAGGGGCACAGTATGTCCCTGCCACTTACACCGGGGAGGAGTGAGGTAGAGAAAGCTTGATCAGCAAGGATTCTATTTGGGGTGTGGGTCCCGGGATCTGGACAGGGGTGAACTGGAGCCTGGTGGATATGTACATGGAGATGCCTCCCCCTTTCTTTAGTTTTTACTGTGTCTGTCCTGCCTGATTACTGTGTAGTCAGGGATGGCTATTTCGGAATCAGTATGGTGTGGTTTCAGCCACGTCTCATGCGGGCGCTTCTGCTGCATATTACTAGTAGTGACACACATAGGTGTTGGAGATTGAATGTTATTGTTAACAGTCACTGATGTTTCATTCTGTACTTCTGATGACTCTTTTACATTTACATTCTGTGGAAAGGTACATGAATTGTTAACAGGGACATGGGGAGGTTGATAATCAGGATATATTACAAGGTCAACAGTATCTTCCCTTTCCTCATTAACCACCATCAAAACATCAATATCAGTTGAACCTGCAGATTCACTGTCACCACAATCAATAATTTTACTGATCCTCTTGTCTATGGGACCATCATCCTCAATATCACATTCAAAACTGCTACAGTGTGAATCCATCAAAGATGAAAGAAAATCATGATTTTCAGGCTGAGAATCATCCTATGTAACAAGCATTAATGCAGCAACATCAACTGCAGTTTTCAGTCCCCCCCACACTAAATTTGGCTGCTGCATTCTCAGTAAAATTAATAATTTTGTTACTCACACTACTTGTACTATTGCCTGTATTACGGAAAAAGTAATAAATTCCGATTCCATCCTTACTTACTGCACTACCAGAAAGAGACAGACCTATCAGAAACACTTTTGTGCCACTGCTTAACTTGCCGCTACTACCTGCACTCACTCTACCACCAACCACAGGACCTACAGTACTGCTGCTACTACCGGCACTCACTCTACTGCCAACCACAGGGCCTACAGTGCTGCTGCTCCTACCTGCACCCACTCTACTGCCAATTACAAGACCTACAGTGGTGCTGCTGCTCCTACCTGCACCCACTCTACTGCCAACCACAGGACCTACAGTACTGCTGCTACTACCTGCACCCACTCTACTGCCAATCACAAGACCTACAGTACTGCTGCTACTACCGGCACTCACTCTACTGCCAACCACAGGGCCTACAGTGCTGCTGCTCCTACCTGCACCCACTCTACTGCCAATTACAAGACCTACAGTGCTGCTGCTCCTACCTGCACCCACTCTACTGCCAACCACAGGACCTACAGTACTGCTGCTGCTACTACCTGCACCAACTCTACTGCCAATCACAAGACCTACAGTGCTGCTGCTACTGCCTGCACCCACTCTATTGCCAACCACAGGACCTACAGTATTATTGCTGCTGGAAGGACCTGCAGCAGCATCAAATTCAATATTCATATAATGAGACATTACAGTTAGAGCTTCAGGAGGGGAGTTAAAACTCAAAAGAACCACTGAACTACCATGTCCCTGTCCATGTCCCCCACACACACTAACCCTAGTACCTGACGTCTTTCCAACCATGTTTTCACTCAAATGTTAACTGGCACACAAAAACAAACAATCAAATAATATATACACAGTATCAACAGTGTAAAATTACAAAATCAGTAGATCAGTCAAATACAATACAATACAATACAATACTGTTAAGGAACAATAAGAACAGCCTCTCACAGCATTGCTTTTAGTTTCAAGTCGAAAAGTACTAAACTGCTGTTTAAAACTAAAAGTAGTTTAAACTGCACACACAAACACATTATGTCCTGTCCTGTTACCTAACTAATTATTGAAACAGTTACTCAAGTTTCATACTGTATATCAGATTGTTGAAGAAGGATCCAACTACAAAATGATCTACAGCTATTTCAATCAGATTGAAATGCAAAGGGTTTTTTTCTCTAGCTGAATGCAAAAAATGCAGACACACAGAGCAGCAGAACCTTCCACTTCACCAAACTCTAAAGAACTGCACAGAAAGCAAGGAGCAGCAGTCAGTTCACTCAGAGGGGGAAGGAGATTGCTATAGTAACATGGACCATTGTCACCAAAAACCCTGCCTCATGGAACCTAAATCAGCCAATCAAGTAACTGTGGAATTTTTCAAGGGTGCTCCACAGAAAATTTTTATTGTGGATTTTCTGCATAAACTGCAGAATATTTCTGACAAAATTTTGAAACTAAGAATGTTTGGAAACAGCTATAATATTGAATAGGCACTCTTATTTAACACCCCAATAATTAATACATTTAACTGACAGACAGTCACAGTAAAACGGAGTACTTTAATAATTCATTTCCCACCTAAATTACCAGAATCACATGACGGAAAAGCATGCAGAATATATTATTCCACGGTTTCATCAGCAGAAACTGTGGATTATATCAATAACTGCAAGTTCCACAATTTAATACAGATTTTCCACAGTACTAATAATAGTTGTGCAGTTTGGAGGAGAAATTCTGAGGAAATTGCAAAATCTGCCGGAGGCAAAAATTAGGCAGAATTCTGCTGAAAATGTGCAATTTTGGGAAATTTCGCAGAAGCAAAATCCACAAATTTCACCCAGGCCTAGAAAAAAGTGTGTTTTTTGATTTTTTTTGGCCAGTTTTTGCTGATTCTTGCCCATCACACTGTGGCCATACCATTTTGGCCTGAAATTATCAGGGTAGAAGGAGGTTGCCCCAAGGAACAAATCAGCATTGGTTTGGTGAAAAAATATTAATCCATTCTGAAAGTTTTTCAATTTTGAAATTTTGGGTTCTGATCATGCTCAATTCAGTCTTTTGGATAGGGGTATTTTTACGAACAAGGATTTGCCTTGTAAACAGGGATTTTGACAGCTCACAAACGGGGATCCCCGTTTGTGAGAATAAATCCCCATTCGTGAGCCACCATTTTGTTTTTATTTTTTGCCCTAAACAAACCCTTGTATCTTGCTCCACAGATGTATTGGTTGTGAACAACTGTATGGGTTTTGTTCAGGTCAATGCCCTCTACAAACCCATGTCTTTGGTTTCTGTCAATGTGTTAAAAAAAGGCAGTTTTGTTTGTCTCTCACTTCTGATCCCCATTCGTGAGCTGTCAAAATCCCAGTTTGTGAGATAAGAACTAGATGGCCCTATCTCACAAACGGGGATCAGCTGATGATTGTGTATTTTGACACCTCATGAATGGGGATTATACAAACAAAATCCACATTCATAAGGTGTCAAAATCCCCATTCGTCAGTCAATTCCTGTTTGTGAGATGTCAAAATCACATTCTTAAGATGAAGGCCAGACCAGATATGGCCATCTGATCATGAGATGAAGACCAGATTGTCAGATAGGGCCATCTGGTCAACATCCCACCTCATGAAAGGGGATTGGCTGACCTATGGGGATCCACAATGCTGGATTCCCCATAGGAAAAAAATGGCCCTGCACTTAATTTTTAAATGCCAACATTGGGAGTGCCCAATCCCCGTATTGGCATGTATCTCTACCCCCAATATGGCACACTGGGAGCCCACCTCAGTGTTCCAAATATATATTTATTTTTTTAATTTAATTTTAATGCTTCTGACACCGGGATACCCACTCCTGGTGTAGGATGATGCCCCGCCACCAAAGCCAGTAGTTTTCAATTGCGAACATGGGGTGCCAATCCCCATGTCAGCATGTATCCACCCCCTCACAAATATGACACACTGGGAGCCCACCCCAGTGTGCCCAAATAGGTATTAATGTTGTGAAATACCTGCAAATAAAGAAAAGCATTCCCCGACATCTTTAATTTTGTATTTTAAACCTGGTTGTGTTGTCTTGGTCCTTCCACTGCTTGCATGTATGTGTGTGTGTGTGTGATGGTGGTTGGGGTGGGGGGTGCAGTTAGGGTTTTCAACCCTAACACCAAATTTCCTCACTTTTGTCACTGTGGAACAACCCTAACTAATGCATTAAATGGAGTTTTGCCATATATATATATATATATATATATATGTAATAGATATACCACTCTAGGATGCGGTGACGCTCTGATATACGCACGCCTTGGTGTGCGTTGGATGCATGAGGCCACAGGCCAGTGCATTCAACCACCCAAGGCGTATGTATATCAGAGCGACCGACCAACACCCTAGAGTGGTATATCTATCTTATAAAATGGCCACACATGTTTTGGGGGGTGGGTGGAAAAATAATCCTTTGTCTAGCTGATAAATGATATGCTGGCAGAGTTCAAAGTAAGTCCTGTGTTTAAAAAGATGAAACATGTGTGCCTCCTGTTAGGTTGTGTTTGGTTTATAATAATGCCTCTTGTATCTAGTAAATTATATGCTGGCAGAGTTAACAAAGTAGTCCGAGTGAGTGAGTGATGGAGCGTGATCGGATTGTTGAAGATTATGTGAGGATATAGCGATAGTAGAAGTCCTTGAGTTAAAGATAGTATGCTTTCCCATCTCTCTTTACTTCATTTGTAGTGTGGAGACATCTGAGCAGGAGACGTCGAGGAGCCGCAAGAAGCAGGCAGACGCAAGCCAGAGCTAGAGTTGTCATAGCAACACTCGCTCTGGCTTGCGTCTGCCTTTGTAAAGCTGCCGACTCACTCGGCGTCTCCTCGCTCCGTTGTACATGCACTCTGCAGCTTGTTTTAGTGAAATTAAGGGAAAGTCAAAGCAGGGAAAACACTTTTTATCTTTTTTTTAACTCAAAAGGACTTACTTTCAACTCGTAACAGCTTGTTACTTCATGCAATGGGCACCGCTCGGTCACGCTATACTTCAGGTAGAAAAAGTGAAAGTGGTGAACGATCGGGCAAGTCTGTGTAGAAAGGGAGATTTTTTTAACTGAAAGTGAGACTAGGAAGTAAGAGAACTGTAGTTTGTCTTTTTTTTTTATACACAGGTTTCTGTTAAATGGGCTGCATTATGTTGTTTTTTAGAATTTAGGGTGGTGAGACAGTGTGCAGTAGTAACTGTGTGTGTGTGTGTGTGTGTTTGTATGTGGCTGCTTAACTGCATTAGGCGTGGAGTGATCTCACTGCTGGTGAGAAGGTTTTGAGGGCTGGAAAGTAGTTTAGGTGTGCGGTCGTACTGGGAGGCGTGCGGTCGTTGGGAAATAATGCACGGTCATGTGATGCATTCTGTCCAATCATGTTACTGGAATTTCTATGATTTTACCACCCCATTTTATAAATATATATATATATATGTGATAGTGGCACAGTAGTGCCACTATAGTTAGGGTTGAGTAGCCACTTTAATGTTAAACCTCACATTTTGTACCTTAATAACTTTGCCACCATATGACAGATTTGTCTGAAGTTTTGCATGTGTGGGTTGGTACCATAGATCTCTGGATGCAGTAAGTTCCATTACATTCGGATATACGGTTGTGGAGCTACAAAACACCAAAAAACACACACCAAAAAAATACTTTTTGTGCATTTCTTTGCTTGTGCCACAGCCTGCGCGATTTATCCGTTCATTCCTAAATTTTCAGGGAAGATGCAGTGTTGGCCACCAATGTACCTTTCAAAGATTTGGTGAAAAAATATTAAACCATTTACAAGTTATTCAAAAAACAAATTTCCCATTATAGTCAATGGGAAAAGTTAGCAAAAATCATGAAACTTTCGCAAATGGCAATTTTTACTGTCGCAAATGGCCCTTTTACATTTATGATTCGGCCATCTTGTTTTCAGTTAGTGACAGAAAAATGCCTGGCATTTAAAGTTGGGACCCTCTAGGTAAACACTGATTGTTGTGTTTATTTAGTTGGATCCTGAGGATGTTAGCCATATCTTTTTGGGGTGGTTAAACTCCCCAGAAATGCGTTTTTAAATTTTTTTGAAAAATACTTTTGTGATTTTTTTTTTTGCAAAATTTTCTAGATTTGCAAAAGTGTTTTGTGAAAGTAAGTCAAAATAATTACAAATCTTTGGCGCCCTCCTGCAACCAAACTGTTGGGTCCTTTGGGCTGAAATTTGCAGAGTAGCAAGCTCTGGTCCCACAGATGTGCCCTTTAGTGGTTTGATGTAAAAACTTTAAAGGGTCCCAACATCACAGCATTCCGAAGTTGAGCAATGTCCCATAGGATAACACTGCGGTGTCCATCATTCCTTTTTGTGCCTGTATCTCAAAAATGAAGTGATATGGAGTTTTTGCTACTGGCAGCTTGTCTCACTTTTAAGTGAGCCAAGCTACTGAGACAAGTTTGGAAATAGTAGATGACACCTGAAGTTGAATTTTTTTCCTACTTGCTGCGATTACAGACATATGGACAACATATTCCAAGGGTTCGAAGGGTGCCTTCTCACTGTATTTTGGTGCCTGCATCTCAGAAATGATGCAAGATACAGGTTCAGTCTTTTGTGTTGTCATGTTAAGTACTCACTCTCTTGATTACAACCATACTTCGATTTTTTCGCTACCTGCTATGGTTCCTGAGATATTGCCAAATTACTGCTACAAGGGTTCCTTGCCTTATACAGATGCTGTATGGTTCCATACTTATGTGTAACTGGGAGTGCAGGGCCCAGAGGGCCCACGCTCCCACAGACACATGTCATTATGAAGAAATTGGCAGCTGGGTGGGGAGCACAGAGACACTTTACTACCTACATTATACTTTTTCAAAAAGAAGGGAAATTCACTGCAAAAAACTCCGTTAATGTATCAGTTAGGGTTGTTTCTACAACAACAAAAGTGTGGAAATGTGGTGCCAGGGTTACCCCTCCACCCCACCCCATGCCCCCATCCTCAAAACCCCAACTCCGTATCCCCCACCCCCCACACACATATGCAAGACATATCCAGGATTGTAAGACACTATACAAGTCAATCACATCTGTAAGCACAATAATCACTAAACTGTACTCATTTCACATAACACTATGTAATGAAAAGCAAATACAGTATGATCAACTCTATACTGCCAGCACAGTATGATGAAACATTATAGCTGGCATAACTTTTTAACACAATGAAACTTAATCTGTACAAATGTTCTAAATATTGATTTTTTATGTTTCATACTTTAACAATTGGCTCACTGAATGCAGGTATCGCTGCTACCACATAGGCATGTGGTATCAGAAAAGTTAGAGCTGACGCCATACATAGTAGTTTTCAGATACTGTTCAGATATGAAACTAGCACCATCATGTGTTGCTCTACTGCTGCATTACCTGGAAATATTTCTTAGCATCATGTTATGCTTAGCTTTGGATGTTACAACTATTGTTGTCACATGCTGCTTGTAAACTATGCTATAAAACATTAGTTTTATTATTACAACCATTTGTTATTATGACTGATTCACTCAGTCAGAAAGAAAATATGCAAACATCCAATGACTGTTGATACAGTTACCCAAACTCTTATTTCCAGTATAGCTATCTATAGATAACATACTGTATGTTTCATTGTTTCTTAAGAGTTGAAATATAGGCATCTGCTTAAATCTCGTTATTGATGATTGTAACAGAAAAATACTTACTGTGGGCCATCTCCCATGGTTGCCCAGCATGTCTGTGTACCCCCAAGGCACTCTGATGGCAGCAGAACTCATACAGTAACTGGATCATGATGATGGATGTGTCTTGTACTACATTTAGAGAGTTCTATGTTACTTCTGTTATGTGATGCTGGTTGTCTTTGATTGGTTGTCTTGCCTTGGCCCATCCCCTGCTTGCATATGTGGGTGTGGGGAGGTGGAGGTGTGGGGGATGCAGAGTTAGGGTTTTGAGGATGGGGTGTGTGGGTGGGGTTGGGGGTAACCCTAACACCACATTTCTACACTTTTTCTGCTGTGAACACAACCCTAACTGATGAATTAACGGAGTTTTTTTGCAATATATATATATATATATATATATATATA
Organism: Neoceratodus forsteri; assembly: GCA_016271365.2. Classification (NCBI taxonomy): domain Eukaryota; kingdom Metazoa; phylum Chordata; order Ceratodontiformes; family Ceratodontidae; genus Neoceratodus; species Neoceratodus forsteri. The sequence goes on along the minus strand of CM057449.1, from coordinate 572,714,556 downwards.
TATATATATATATATATATCTATATATCTATATCTATATATAGTTAGGGTTGCATAGCCACTTATATGTTAAACTAAAAATTTTGCACTTTAATAACTTTACAACCATTACTCTGATTCATCTGAAAATTTGCATGCTCAGTGTTGTACCATAGATCTGGAAAGTTTTGTTCTGGTCAGATATGAGGTTGCAGAGCTGCTGAGCATGAAAAAGTGTGAAAAATCCTCAATTTTCTGAAATTTTTGCTCATCTTCACAGCCTGAATGGTTTGTCCATCTGGTCTGAACTTTTCAGAGTATATGAGGATTGGGTCAGGGAAGTGCCTTTTAAAGATTTGCTGAAAAAATATTAATCCATTCAAAAGTTTAAAGTTTAAAGTTTCCCATTAGAGCCTATGGGAAAAAATTATGTGCACCACAAACTGAGCATGCTCAGAACCTGAAATGTTAAAATTTAATAACTTTTGAACACATTATTATTTTTTAACCAAACCAATGCTAGATTGTTTCATAAGACAACCTCGTTCTACCCTGAAAATGTCTGGCCAAAATATTAATCCATTAAAAGTTATTAAAGTTTGAAGTTCCCATTTTATCCTATGGTAAAAATATATGTGCACCCATATTTTGTTGCCATGTCATAGCAAAAGACTGGATAGAGCTTTTGGGCTGAAATTTGAAGGGTGGTAAGCCCTTGACCTTACAATGTGCCTTTTGGTTGGTTTGGTGAAAACATTTAGACTGGTTCCATAGTTACAGCTCTTCAAAAATGTGCAATTTCCCATAGGATAACATTGCACCGCCCAGGCATCTTTTGGTACCCGTATCTTGAAAATGGTTCAAGATACAGATTTTTGGACTAAGCACGCATGGAGTTTCCAAGTCTTGATTACAACTGCACTGGAAGTTTTTCATAGTTGCTGCAGTTACTGAGATAATGCCAACTTTGTGTTACAAGGGTTCCTTTTCATGTCTCTAGGCCTGCAGTCTGTCTCCATACTTATGTGTAAGTAGGAGCACTGGGCCCAGTGGGCCCATGCTCCCACATATGCATATTTGTTTTGCAAAAGTACTGGTACTTTCACGAAAGCACCAGGTAGTTTAGCAAAAAGCACAAGGTAGTTTTGCAAAAGTACTGGTATTTTTGTGAAAGTATCAGGTAGTTTAGTGAAGGTACCATTGGTTGACATAGGGGAACTTTTGAAAAAGTCCCTCAGTACTTTCACAAAAGTTTCCCCATTCAAATCAATGGTACTTTCATGAAAATACTGGTACTTTCGTGAAAGTACACCTGAAAACCAACCCCAAACCACACATTTCTTTGCCATCTAATAACAAAAAAATAGTTAGGGCTTTTTGGCTGAAATTTGCAGGGTGGCTAGCACTTGCCCCACATATATGCCTTTTGCTGGTTTGGTGAACAAATTTACAATGGTTCCATGCTAATGGCACTCCAAAGTTGTACAATTCCTCATAGTATAACATTGCACCACCTTTCGGCACCTGTATCTCAAAAACAATTCAAGATACAAATTTTTTGCTACTAGCCGCTTAGGTGGACTAAGCATGTATGGAGGGTTGCAAGTCATGAATACAACAGTAGTGGAATTTTTCCCATACTTGCTTTGGTTACTGACATATTGCCAAATTTCTGTTACAAGGGTTCCTTTTCATGTCTCTATGCCTGCAGTATGTCTCTGTACTTATGTGTAAATGGGAGTCTAGGGCCCAGAGGGCCTATGCTCCCATATATGCATACCATTAGTCAAAAAATGGGAGTGGGGGGCCAGCAGTGAGGGTTCATTTCAGTGTGACTACAGTCATGGATATTTGATAGTGCAGGGCCCTTCTAAGAAATGAATAACATTAAGTGTTCATGGCAGAGCTCTGGGCCCTGTAGCTCCCACAACCACATACCACTTACATTATACTTTCTCAAAAAGAAGGGAAATTCATTGCAAAAAACTGCATTAATGCATCAGTTAGGGTTAAACTGACAACAGAGGGGAAATGAGATGTTAGGGTAGAGCCCCTAACCCCCCCACCACCCCAGCACCCATTCTCCACAGACCGACAGACACCGGAGTGTGCCAAGGGGTCATGAGGCCCAAGTCTCACCCCATTCCATGTGTAAACAGGTTGACATGCTACAGTAAAGGAGGATGAAGTGAGAGTTAAGCCTCACAACCCCATGGCACACCCCGGTGTATCTCAGTATGTGGAGGATGGGGGGTTGGGATGGTGGGGTTAGGGGCTCTACCCTAACATCTAATTTCCTCACTTTTGTCAGTTTAACCCAAACTGATGCATTAACAAAGTTTTTTGCAATGAATTTCCTTGCTTTTTGAAAAAGTGTAATATAACTAGTAAATAGCATGTGTTGGTGGAGGGTCCCGTGCTCCCACCAAGCTGCCCATTTCTGAATAATGGTATGTGTCTGTGGGAGCTCAGGCCCTCCAGGCTCTGTGCTCCCTCTTACACATAACTGTGGAGTCATACAGCAGCTCTATAGGGCAAGGAACCCTTGTAACACTAATTTACTAATATCTCAGCAACTGTAGCAGCTATGAAAAAAATTCAACTGTTGTAATCATGAGAGTGAGTCCTTCATGCAAGATGAGATAATTAAATTTGTATCTCACATCATTTACAAAATACAGGCACCGGATAGCACTGAAAAGGCACCTTTGGAACCCTTGTGATATTAATTTGCCAGTATCTCCATAACCATAGCAAGTAGAAAAAAATTCCACTGCAGTTGTAATCTATGACTCCCAAACTTGTTTTAACAGCTTAGTTCACCTAAAGGTGAACTAAGCTGTAGGTAGCGAAAAATCCATATCTTGCTTCGTTTTCGAGATATGGGCTCCGAAAGTCACTATGAGCTCCACAGTGTTATCTTATGGGGAAAAAATCAACTTTGTGATGGTATATCTATGGAACCAATTAACTTTTCAATACTTAAATAGCATAAGTCACATCTCTGGAGCATCCTCTCAATAACCTACAAATTTCAAGTCAAAAGACCAAATCATTAATTTACAATGCAGTGGAAAAGTTTTTAAACATTTAAAAATTCCTAGTTCATAAGGTAGCAAAATCCCTGATTGCGAGGTCAATCCCCATTTGCCAGCTGTCAAAATCACCATCCACGAGAAATTCTTGACTGACAGATTTTGCCTATCTGGTCACAAAGTGACAGTCAAGGATTTTGCTACCTCAAGAAAGGGGACTGGCTAGCAGACTAGGATTTTGTCTGCTTTCAAAAGGGGGATCGGAACTGAGTTATGGATGAAGAATTTCAAAATTTGAAAACGTCATTTTTTGGGCAAACAAAGCAAACTAAAGGTATAGAGGGTATCACCCTGAACAAATCCCATACCTTATTGCAACAAGAAATCACATGTGGAGGAAGTTACAACATTTTGTTTGAGGGGAAAAATCAAAACAGGATGGCAGCTCACGGATGAGGAATTTTTTCTGACAGACTGGGATTTTTTAAATCCCCTCTTTTGTGAGCTGACAAAATCCTAGACTGTGAGTCCAATCCCCTTTCACAAAGCATAGATATAAATATATATATATATATATATATATATATATATACACATCTTGGAGTGACCTGAGCATGCTTAGAACTCAAAAATTAAAAATTAAATAACTTTGGATTGGATTAATATGCTTTTACCAGACCAATGCTGGATTGTTCTTTGACCCAAACTCTTTCTGCTTTCCAAATTTCAGGCTAAAACACCAAACAGTGTGGTTGCAGCGTGATGGGCAAAAATGTGTCAAACAAGGTGAAAAAATGTATTTTTCCATACTTTTCTACACAGAAACTGTAAGTCTAACCAAAACGCAACTTGGCAGATCAAGAGGCCTATCATATGAGACCACGCATTCCAAATTTTGTGCAAATCTGTTGAACAGTTGCAAAGTTATTAACATGGCACAGTAGCAGCAGTATAGTTAGGGTTTAGTGCAAACATCTATGTTAAAGACAAATTTTTGAACTTTAATAACTTTGGAAGTGTTCAACAGATGTGCAATAAATTTGGCTGCATAATCTCTAGGGGTAGGTCACTTGATGTGACAAATTTCATGTGTCTCCGTTGTGTGGCTTTTGAGATACAGAGTGTCAAACATTCCTATATTTATGTGTTTTTTGCCATTTTTGGTTTTACAGCTGAAATGTCTTTAGGTTGTGGTCTGAAATGTTCAGGGTAGAAAGCCTTTGCCTATCAGATGTGCCTTTTTAAGGTCTGGTGAAAAACATTAATCTGTTCAAGAGGTATTAAACTGTCAAATTTCCCATTATTTCCTAAATACTTTTGTTTTCGCAGCAGGTACTGCATTTTTGCATGTAGGGTCACATAGAGCCTAGTTTTCTTCACAGAGCTTTGTTGTGTTCACAGGGGTTACTTTCATTTCACATGTAGGGTCACATAAAGCCTACATTATTTTCGCAGAGCTCTTTTGTGTCCAACATCTTATTTTTCCATTAGCAAGAAATACAAAATAAAGAAAAAATGTATAAATGAATGTAACAGAAAAAAACAAACATCAGAACTTAGCTAAACTAACAATTATGCTACTTACAATTATGCCCAGAAACACCTTTTCTGGGCACTCTAAATCCCGGGTGCCGAGGTTAGTGAGATGACCACTTCTACCATGTTCTCTGTATGAGAACAGTGGGGTTTTGTTGACTTCTGCAGTCATAGCTGGAACTCATGCTGCCATTTCCTTGGTGTCTAGTGGAACCCTGCACCTACCCATATCTTTCTCTGTTTTGTAGTGGCACCCCCCCACCCTCCGATTCCCATTCCCAATTTATTTTTTTATATATTCTGATGCTGGGATGCCCACCCTCTGTGTCAGATATCCCCCCTCATAGTATGTTGTATTTAATATTTGCTGACATCAGGGGGCCCAGTCGCCATGTTGGCATTATAAGTACCCTCCCCCCACAGCAGTTTGGGACACTGGGAGTGGGATCCCCAAATAATAACTGATTTGTACCTGTGAAAAGAATACAGTCCCCCAATGTCTTTTTTTTTCTTTACCTGAAACAAGGAAAAAGGTCCCTTGTTGTCCCTGGTGTCTCCCTCCCCCATCCCAACCCTCCCACTGAGCATCCACCACCCCACAACCCCTTCCCTTGCCCTATACTTACCTGAAGTGGATATTTTATGTTTGGAAATGTGATATGTGCGAAAACAGGCATAGGTTATTTTCGTACATACTGCATTTTCAAAAATGAAGTATCAACTTACAATCAATGATGAGTGACACATGTGTTAGCTATAGTTCCTCTGTGGTACAGAGGACAGTGCACAATAACAGGACACCCAAGGGTCCTGGGTTTGAAACTAGTCTCTCCATAGTTCTTTTTTTTTCCCACCCACAAGGAAGGCAAAACAGATGAGGAAAGGGTGGCTTTGAACCCAAGACCCTTGAGCTTGCAGTCCTGTGATCTTTCCTCTATATCACAAGACAACAGGAATGAAACGGCAAGTATTTTTTCATTTACTTATGAAGCGTGTCAATGATGTGCATGGCTTGATAACAAGTGGATAGTTATATGCAAGAATGTGGTTTGTGCAAAAATAGGCATAGCTTATTTTCGCACTTAGCACATTTTCAAACATAAACTATGGTCTTGCGGTCAAGCATGCAGATCATTGATAGCCTGTGGAGCCAGAGGTGAAACTATCTCTGGCTATCTGTCAGCTATTTGTTCTGTGAGCCAACTTTATTGGTGTCCCCTGTGTGGTGGCAGCCCCCCTCCCACCCCCTTTGATGTGTTTCCCTGGTGTTTAGTGGCCCCCCATCCTCCAACGTCCATCTGCCCTTTGGCCCATTAGTGTGATCCCCTGGGACCCCTGTGTTGCTTGCCGACATTGGGGGGCCCAATCCCTGTATTGACACTAGAAACACTCCTCCCTTTCCCAGCAGTTTGAGACACTGAGGAGCCCACTTCCAGTGTCCTGAAACAGTTGTCTGTTCTTTAGCTGAAAAGAAGAAAACCATCCCCCATCATCTTTATTTTTTGTATAACCTTAAAAAATAAATGGTCCCTTGTCGTCCCTGCTGTGTCCCTCCACCCATTCCTACCCTCCACTAAGTACCCACCCACCCTCACCCTATATTTACCTCTGGATGTTGTCTGCTGTCATCTTCTGTGGACCAGGATACATCTGCACTCTTCAAAGCCAAACTGCAAACAGGAATCAAAGTAAGTGCTGTATAATGTATTTTAATGGCGTTTTGAACTTATGTTCATAACTTTGCCATTTTTAGGTATTTTTTCATCAAATTTTCAATATGTGCTTTTTAAGATCCCACCTCATAAACACTGTCACTGTCATTTTGTTAATCAAGCTGAGAAGGGGATTTGGCAGTATCTATATAAAATCACCTTTTGGGACTGATTAATGAAATGACAGTGCCAGTGTTCATGAGATGGGGTCCCAAAAAGGCCATGTTGAAAATTTGGAGAAATTATTCCTAAAAATGGCCAAATTACATGTGTCCATTGATATTTTTTTATGCACAGGCATAGCTTTGGTAATTTTTATGTTGGCTTGTGCATGCACAGCCAACATATTGAGGTAGTTGCAGATTTGGAGGTGCGGTCACTGTTAGACGAATGCAGGGCATGCATCAGTAGGTGCATCTCTCATTCCTCAATAAGTCTGCATGCTGGTGCTACATCATGCATACATAATGTGGTGGGCACATCTAAGGAAAGGTCTGCTGCAATGCGAGCAAAGCTCATAATATGCAGAGGACCTCCCAATGTGCTTTCACTGCTGAATAAAAATTTAACATGGCGGCACACTGCCTGCCATAATGCCGACTTCGGGAAATGGCCTATCCCTGTGTCAGCATGCCCTGCTCCAATGTATGCACCAATGGGAGAGCCCACTCCCCGTCGGCATAATGCACCCCCCCATTTGTTATGTGCTGAGGGGGGTGCCCAATCCCCCTCAGCTCTTGCCCCACCCCCGCTTTCATTGTATGCCAACAGAGGTGCCCATTTCCCCATCAGCTACAGCATCCCCAGAAACATTAGGTGGCATGCTGGGAGCGCACCCCAGAGTGCCAAATCCCCTGAAAAATAAAAACTGTCCAGAAATTTTTTTTTAACCCTGTGAAAGAAGAAAATGGTCCCTCGCGGTCTCCCTGCCCCCTCCCACAACCCACGCCCACCCTCTGGGCACCCTGCCTCCCCACACACCCCTCACCCAACACTTACCTCCAGAGTCCGGTGCAATGATCTTCGGTGGACCGGGAACAGTCTGCACTCTTCAAAGCCAACCGCGAACTGAAGAAATGCCGGCAAGCTGTATAATGGCATTAATATAGCTTTTTCAATGTTGGTGCATATCTCGGATATTTTGGGGAATTTTTGCACTAAATTTTCAACATGGGGTTATTGGGACCCCTCCTCATGAATTCGGTCACTGTCATGATGTTATTCGGTCCTGAAAGATGATTTTGTGGTCACTGTGTGGAATCACCTTTCAGGACAGAGTAACAAAATGACAGTGCCAATGTTCATGAGGGGAGCTCTCAAAAAGCCTATGTTGCAAATTTGGTGTAAAAAATCCCAAAAATGGCTGTTTTACGAGCGTACGTTGCACTGTTTCCATGCACGCTCATAACTTTGTGAATTTGTAATATTTTCACTCCAGATGTTCAAAATTTGCATTTTTCCACACCTCCTGATGAACAGTACAGCTGTCATTTTACATATCCTGGCTGAAATGTGTTTTTGCACGTCCGGAGCAGAATAGTGCGGTCACTGTGAGAAATCAGTTTTTGTGACAGTTTGAGAAAATGGCGGTGACACTATTCATGAGCAGAGGTCCTAAAATGCCTATGTTGAAAATTTGGTGCCGAAAGTCCATAAAATGACTGTGTTGCAAGCATGCATTGCACAGTTTCTACGCACCCTTATAACTTCACAAATTTGCAATATTTTCATACCAGATTTTCAACACTGGCATTTTTTCACACCTCCTTATCAACAGTACAGCTGTCATTTTTCACAGCCTGCACAAAATGTGTTTCCACAGCTGTAGTGCACAATGGCGTGGTCACTGTGGGAAAACAATTTTTGGGACAGATTAACAAAATTACAGTGCCACTGTACATGAGAGGAGGTCCCAAAATACCTATGTTGAAAATGTGGCTAAAAAACTCCCCAAAATAATTGGGTTACAGACGTGTGTTGCGCAGTTTCTATGCATGCTCATGACTTCACCAATTTTTCATATTTTCACTCAAGATTTTCAACGTTGCATTTTTTATGCTTCCTCATGAACAATACAGTTGTCATTTTCCACATCCTGCCCAAAATGTGTTTTCATCCCTGTGTCATGAAATGGCATAGCCACTGTGCAAAACCACCTTTCAACTAACAAACTGATTGTGCTGCTCTTCATGAGGTGGGGTCTCAAAAAGCCCATGTTAAAAATTTGGAGTGAAAATACCAACACACCCCTATGGTGTTAGGGTTTCCAACTGTAGCACCCCACCTTGTAGAGACTGACAGGTGTCAGGGGTATGACTTGGGATCATCAGCTGTAAAGCTCATGCCATTCCACCCCCCCCCACCCTACAGCCAGTGACAGGCATCGTGGTGTGCCTTGCACTGTTCGGCCACAAAGTTCACCCCATTCTCCTATACTGTACCCTCCTCAATGTATTTCCTTATGGAATGTTGTAAGCATAACACCCAAAGACCCCAAAGCACACCATGACACTTGTTAGTGTCTACAGGGTAGGGTTAGGTAAAATGGCATGAGCGTTATAGCTGATGACCCAAAGACACACCCCGATGCCTGTCCGTCTCTGCAGGGTGGGGATGGGGTTGGTGTCACTTCAATACTTCACTGCCATTCCTATTATGCATCTCTGACTCCTGCACTACCAATGTCAATGCCAGTGAGACAACATTCAGCATTGACAAATGCTTGTTAATATTTTGACTCCAAATTTTCAACGTAGCTATTTTTTCACACCACCTCAGGAACAGTACAGCTGTCATTTTTCAATCCTTCCCAAAACATGTTTTTGCACCTGTGGCACAGAATGGCATTTTGTCATGGATTTTAAAATGCTCACCTATGAGGTTTGTATGGTGGAGTCTTAAGAATACTATGGTGAAAATTTGGGGTCAAAATATGAAAAATACCAGTGTTATGACCATTCATTTCAATTTCACTAAACCCACTCATAACTCTGGAAATGTTAAATACTGTATTTTTACCCCATATTTTCAACATAGCCTTCTTGTTACCCCACCTCATGTAGGTTACAGCTGTCATTTCTTGAATCCTGCCCAAAATGTGTTTTCACACCTGTGGTGCAGAATGGCATTGCAGTTGCACAGAATTATGTTTTGGCGTAGATTCAAAAATGTTCTGTAAAGGGATACATGAGGTACAGTAATAAGATAGCTATGCTGACAATTTGGTCACTGGTGTCCTATAAATGGAAGCGTAAAGCCTTGAGGGCCATGTGCTTTCATGGCTACATACATATATGCATCTATGGAGGGATGGGACAGATAAGGATATGTAGTAGTAGTAATAGTAGTAGTCTAGATTGTCAAGCATGATTGGATGTTTTGTAGATTGGTCTTTAACCTGTTTACCCACTTATTATTTAATTTCAAATATAGTTAGCTACTCTCTGCTTGTTATTTATATCTGGTACTGGAGACCTGAAACTTTTTTTTAAAGTTTTAGACTTACTGCAATCACACAATTTTGTAAACTGAACTTACGTCATGCTCTGGTGTATAGAACTTCCATAGAGTCCTATCTTCTTTTATGTATGCAGTATTTAAATTGATTGTATTATTGCAGCATTGTTAGTTTTATGTTATCAGATAATTGTACAGGACCATCTTGAAAACAGGGCATTCGGGCCCTAATGATGTATTTATATTACCATCTTCCTGAATAAAAATAAAGCTTTGTACTACATAAATAAGGATATGATTACACTATCTGCAAAAGTAAGGAAATTCATTGCAAAAAACTTCATTAATGCATCAGTTAGGTTCTTACAAAAGTGTCACAAGCAGGGAAATGGGGTGTTAGGGTTTCCAACCCTAGCAAAACCCTAACACCCCACCCCCACCCTGGAGACACTGACAAGCATTGGGGTTGTGCCATGTGGTCATTTTATTTCTGGCCAATACAAACTGTCATAATTGTGCACAGGGATGGCTTTTACAGACATTGAAGTGTGTATCTTGCTCATCGGGAGTTGATGAGCTGTTCTGTGTGTTTTTTTAATATTTTGTATGCCCTCCATAGTTTTGTTTTAAAGAATTAATTCCTTTTTCTCCACTTGCTAAGTTCCTTTATTCATGAGTCTTTTTACATCATGATGAAAAAGGATGATGGATAAGGAATTGCTGCGGTGAAAAAGGATTAAATGGAATGGCCATCTGGTTGGAAAAATGGATTCCTTATTTGCCATGATGAAAAAGGATGGCAAAAAAAGGATTGCTGTGGCAAAAAAAAGATTAAATAGCATGGCCGCCTGGTTGTGAAAATGTATTGACAGCCATCTGGTCCAAAACAAGACAGCCTTCTGATTGTGAAAAAGGATCCTTTTTCATCAGACAGAATCATTTTCTGCCACCACAGCAAAGGATTGGTGTAAAAAGATTTGTTCTGGTGAAAAAGGATGCTTTTGTTTGTTTTTTAGTGGGTTCTCTTTGGAACCCTATATAAACATCGCTGGTGTCTAGTGGCACCCCCCATCCTGAATACTCATATCTTTCTTTTCTTATTTTTTTTATTTCTTTTATTATTTATTTTTTTAAATTCTAAATTTAATTTTTTGTGGCAGTCTGCCACTATGCCCCTTTCTCCCTGGGGTCTAGTGGTCCCCCCCCCTCCAATGTTTGTTTGAAGTTATCATTGGTGGTTAGTGGCATCCCCCACTCTCCCATGTGGTTGCTGCCTGAAACTAAGAAAATTGTCCCTTGATGTCTGTTTTTATTTTTTTAAATCTATTAAAACAAAATCCAGCATTGATCACACCCACACACCCCACATGACCTCCCACTGTGCACCCACCTCCCCACACCCCCTTTGATACCCCCACACACCCTCACTCACCTGAAGAGGTCCCAGGTTCAAGATCTGCTCTCCCAATCAAAAACATGTCTTGCTGCTGGAGCCAACGACTGCAATATGAGAAACTAAGGCAAATGCGCTTCAATGTATTTCAATGTGGGTTTGAACATTTATGCATAAGTCAGCCATTTTTTGAGATTTTGACCCCAAAGTTTCAACACAGCCTTTTGGGAACTGCAACTCATGAACAATATGGCTGTCATTTTGCAACTCTTGCCCAAAAGGTGATTTTGTGGTTGCTTGGTGAATTCACCTTTTGGGCAGGATTTGCTTAATGACAGTCATGTTATTTATGAGGTGGTGTCCCCAAAAGGCCATGTTGAAAATCTTGGGACAAATAAAAAAAAAATGGCTGCATTATGACCATTGGTTGCAATTTTGCAACGCACGCTCATAACTTTGTGAATTTAAAATATTTTGACTCCACATTTTGAACACTAATTGTTATCACACCACTAAATGAATGTCACAACTGCCATTTTTCAAATCTCTGCCAGAATTTGTTTTCACACCTGCTGCATGGAAATGGCATTGCAGTTGTGCAGAATTACATTTTGGTGGGGGATTTAAATGTTTTCTGCACTAAGGTCACCCCTCAAGCCACTCTCCTGCTCTTCTCCTTTCCTTGGGAGCACCAACTGTGCTCCTGCAGCTGCTCTGACTGCTTTTTAGCCTATCTGATGTTAATGCATTTTTGTTTATTAATCATTTGTTTGAATATTCTCTCTTGCATTTAAAATAGGTGACAGTTACTTCTGATTGTTACCAGATGAGTAGGGGACTTGTTTATTTAAACAAATTAAATAATAGTACATCCAGGAAAATACACAGATACTACAGTACAGCTTTACAAAAAAAAAAAAAAATCAAAATCAAGTATCTCATTTGGAACATCACCCATGGAAAATAATTCCATCTAGTACACCAAATATGTCTGACTCTAGCAACTTGTGTATATTCCAAAGAACATTGCTTTTTGATAGCAGTTTCTATATTATTCAAATGTATATGTTGATCCAGATACAATTGTTGTAACACATATGTACTCCTTTTGCCTGTATTGTGAGTTTTTTCTGTTTTATTTATTGACTTTACACCATGGGCCAGATATTCAAAAGGGTTGCGCCATGCACAACAGGGTTGCGCATGCTCAAGTCCTAAATTGCGCCATTCTGTGATATTCAGCAGGTGGCAGTTGTGCCACTGAAAACAGGCTGAGCAACAGCGCAATGCAAATGAATGCATGCTCAACTGGAAGGGGAGGAACCATGCATAAACTGCACAGCCCGATATTCAGCCAGGCTGTGCAGAGTTGTGCAGGCACAACCCCCAACCTGCGCCTGCAGGACTTTGAGCCAAAAAAAGGCTTAAGTCGAGGGCCACCCACAGGTGAGCTGCTGTATTGCAGGGCACAACACAGCAGCTGCCACCTGTGGCTGGACCCCAACTCAGTCCCTGTGCCCTCCCGCAGCCCGATCGTGGGCATAGTGTACTCCCCCCCACCAGCCCGATCGCGGGCATCAATGTGGCCCCTCCTCCCGTTCACATCCCTGGTGGTCCAGTGAACTGAAATGCCCGATCGCGGGCAGTATGTTTAATAACCCCCTCCCATTCACATCCCTGGTGGTCCAGTGGACCAAAATGCCTGATCACGGGCAGAAAGTAAGCGGAACCCCCAGATCTCCCTTGTGCCTGATCATGGGCAGAAAGTAAGCGGAACCCCCGAACATCTCCTTGTGCCCGATCGCGGACAGTAAGTAATTGAAACCCCCACCGAACATCTCCTGGTGGTCAGTGGACGAAATGCCCAATCGCGGGCAGTAAGTAAGTGAAACCCCCCCAAAACATCTCCCTGGTGGCTAGTGTCCCCCCACCCAACCCACCCAGCCCCGCCGCTCCCCGGCGGCGGCGGGTGGCAACATCCACCTGCCTGCTGCCGCCGCCTGCCGACTGACTGCCTGGTGGGGCTGCACGCCCATTGGTGCAGAGCAAGAGCCAATGGGTGTGCAACCTATGCCGTACATGACAGTCCAGATTTGTGAATGAATCATTCACAAATCTGGACTATCATATACGGTATAACTGCATGCCCATTGGCTCTTACTCTGCCACATCACGTGAGTCTCCACCGGCAGCCAGTCGGTGGGGGTGGGCGCAGGTGGTGGGATGCTGCCGGCTGCCGGGGGGAGGGTGGTGGGGCTTCATAGGTGGGTGGGGAGGGGACACTAGCCACCAGGAGATGTTTTGGGAGGGTTTCAATTTACTTACTGCCCACAATCGGGCATTTCAGTCCACTGACCACCAGGAGATGTTCGGGTGGGGGTTCAATTTACTTACCGCCCATGATCGGGCACAAGGGAGATGTTTGGCGGGTTCTGTTTACTTTCTGCCCGCGATCGGGAATTTCGTCCACTGGACCACCTGGGATGTGAACGGAGGGGGAGTTATTAAACATACCGTCTGCCATCGGGCATTTCAGTCCACTGGACCACCAGGGATATGTACGGGAGGAGGTGGGGGAGCCACATTGCTGCCGGTGATCGGGCTGCAGGCGCGCCGGTCCCTGACGGCTGCTGCCTGGCAGGGCGCCAGGTGCAAGTCCTCGGGATCGGTGTACCCTACATGCTAATGGCATGCAAATGGGGCCATAATCAGATGCAAATGGCCCCTGCGCCTTTGCATGAATTATGGCCCCATTTGCATGTCACCTTTTGAATATCGTGATTTTGCGACGGCAATGGTACTACACCACCGCAAGTTGAATGCTCCCTCTGACAACTTGCGGGGGCGCAAGTTCCACTGCGCCATGCACAGTGGCTGTGGCTGGGGGGTGATATTCAAAGAAGTTGCTCAATAGCGCAACTCCTTTGAATATCACCCCGGCCATACCCCTGCACAACTATTTTGCGCAGCGCAAGGGCTTGTGCCTCAGAATGGCACAGTTTGAATATCCAGCCCCATATATTTTAATTTGTGAACAATGCAGTTTGGGTGTCCATGGAAGTTTTGTCTGTGGAGCCACACTGTTCAGCATCCCTTAGCAGGTGCCAGTTTCCAACCACTCTGTTCTGTTACAACATTAACCTGGGAACTACTATTCCCTGGTTGCGGCCACAACCACAAGCACAACACATGTGTAAACCTGACCTGCAATATCATAACCTTTATACAAGACACTATATGTAAGATCACAGATTTGTCATGTTTCCTAGGTATGTAAGTCACCATAAATAAGGATGTCATATGATAAATTGGCCCAGAAAGGGTCAAGCCATTTAACACATAGTAGTGTCCAAAATCATGTAATATATGGACATTTAAAGTATAAATGATTTATAGTTTCAAACTGTACCATTCAGCAAACCCTACAACAATATCATTCCATGTTACTTTTATGCCTGTTATTATCATTAACATTTAATTGGCCATGACAACAAAATCAGGTAATATATAGGATAAAGTATGGAGTGCTGTGTGTAATGAGAATTTTACACACACCCAAGTTGTTGGATGCCATATAAACCCTGAGAGTGAGCTCAAGGGGTTTAAACAGGCATCCAACAAAAAGGGTGTGTGTAAAATTTGAGTTTACTCACAGCACCCCATACTTTGTTTTATATTTTATTTTTATTTATTTTTTTATTTTAGTCTTTGGTAACTAGGTAAGGCCCACTAGGCACAAGTGCCTGTTTTCAGGGGTGACCTGGGAGCACTGGGCAGTTAAGTGACTTGCTCAGAGTCACACAGTATGCAAGTGGAGGTTGTGAGAATCAGACTCAGGTCTGGTCTGCTGGATGTATCAAGCTTGTTCACACCTCATTCCTCTAACCTCTAGGCTATACTGCCAGACCATTATAATTAAGGGGTCGTGTTTTTTTTTTCCATTAAGTTTTATTACATTTTTAGTTACAGGAATTCAATCCAGCAACATCAGATACAGACATGTAGGAGTACATACATACTTATATCAAAACATAAAATAATACATTCCCTGTAACATACCCCTATAAATCCCCCCCACCCACTCCCTTCCCTTCCCACCCAATAAGCCTCCCAGCACAAGTCTAATGAGATAGCATACCATCAGACAGGAGATAGTCTACACTCTTCTATAGAGAATAAATAGCATAAAAGGGACCCCAGATCCTATCGAACCTAGGAAGCTTATTCTGGAGGATAGCTATCATTCTCTCAACCCTCAAACTGGCTAGTAATTCCTCCAGCCATTCAGTGTAACTGAGCACGACAGAATCCTTCCAGTGTCTGAGAACAATTTTCTTTAACGTGGCAGCAATCAGAACTATATGGAACCTCCTACTCTTGACGGGGATATGAGAAACATCTCCCAGCAAGCATATTTCAGGAGTGAAGAGTTCCCCTAGTCCCAATAATGGGTTCATTCTATTTTTAATTTCTGCCCACAATGGGGTTACCTTTTGACAATTCCAAAAAATATGCATCAAGTCCCCTACCCCAGCTTGACACCTGTAACATGTAGAATTTGTGACAATTTTTAATCTAGCCAACTTTTTTGGGGAATAGTAAATATTATGAAGAATTTTGAACTGCATCAATCTTAATCGATCTTGTAAAAAGAATCTGTGACAGTTCATCCATAAGGCCTTCCAATTGAGTACAGTATTGGGAAACAGTGAGGCCCAGTATGAACCTTGAGCCATATTTTGAGAATACGCCCATTCAAATAACACTAAATATATTTTGGAGATTGCATGCGATAGGCCGGCCAACGGCCCTAATGCATCATAGAAATCCACCCTAGGGCTCCGCATTGCCCCCTACCCACCTTACTAATCAAAAGGTGTCTAAGCTGATATACCTTAAAAACTGCCGTGGTGGGCATCTCAAATTTATTCAGGATCTCAGAGGAGGAGAGTATCTCTCCATCGGGCATAAGAAAATCTTTCAAACAACATGCACCAGGTAGGGGCAACCACGCCGGGTTGAGAATTTTATTATTTATTAGGAAACGCGGATTACCCCAAATTGGCTGCACCCAGTCACTGAGGTGATCATATTTGAGGAAGCTACAAAGATGGGTATGGGCTCTCACGGAAATCCCAATTGGGGAACTACGCAGCTGGGGAGGTAATTGTTTCGGAGTGAGATGAAGCAGAGCCTCAGGCTTCAACCCATGTTTCCGAAATAGGGCCAGCTCGATTTGTAACCATAGAGGCGTATAAGAATGCCGCGTTGCAACTTCTGCACCCTTCACCCACCTCAGGTATTTGCAGGCATGAGCTGCCCAGAAGTAGTGGGCAAAATGTGGGAGCCTTAACCCCCCCAATGACTTGGGAGAGGCCAACCTATGGTAGGCCATACGAGATTTCTTGTAACCCCACACAAAGTTAGCTATAATATTATGCAATTTTCTAAACCATGTAAGTGATATCCAGATATTCAACATACTAAGAGGGTAAAACAATCTGGGAAAGACATTCATTTTAACTAAATTAATCCTCCCCCATAATGAGATTGGAAGCCTCGCCCATCTTTCTAGGTCTAGCTCGATGGTACGCACCAAAGGATCTCAGTTTAACTGAAGTATTTTAGTCCTATTCCTTGTTAAGTTCAGACCGAGGTATTTTATAGAGTCTGATTTCCAGGACAAACCCAGTTCAGTAATTTCCTGCTTAAAGATATTTTTATTGAGGGGAAATATGACTGATTTATCTAAATTTAACTTATAGTTGGCCAATTTACTAAATACCCGAATAACATCCAGAAGAGCTGGAATAGACACCCTGGGGTTAGAAACGTAGATCAAAAGGTCATCTGCATATGCCGTTATTTTCACAGTATAGTCAAGAATTCTAATACCAGTAATTTCTTGTTTATGCACTATTGTCCTGATGAGGGGTTCGAGGTATAAATTAAAGAGGAGAGGGGACAAAGGACATCCTTGTCTAGTACCTACATAAAGATTAAAGGGGTCCGAGATAGCTCTATTACAGCTAACTCTTGCTGTAGGGTTTGAATAAAGGGAGCTTATCCATTTTAAAAAAGAATCAGAAAACCCCAACTTCCCCATTGTAGTTAAAAGAAACCCCCAATGGACCCTATCGAAAGCCTTTTCAGTGTCTAAAGACAGCAGGGCCATAGCGGTACCACGACCTTCAGACACCGAAAGGGCATGAGCCAAGGTTCTCAGGTGATCAGTGGAAGACCTGTCCTTCATAAAACCGACCTGTTCTGGGCCAATAAGTCCGGGCAATACCCGACTTACACGTTCTGCCAACAATTTAGCCAAAATTTTAATATCATAATTAAGCAGGGATATAGGTCTATAATTAGATGGTTGTTCAGGAGGTTTATCTTGCTTGGGAATTAAGACAATGAGTGCTTCAAACAAGGATTGGTCCTGTACTTGATGACATAAGATATGTCTAAATAACCTTAGAAGTAAAGGGGATAATAATTTAGAAAACATTTTGTAGAAATTTGACGAGAACCCATCCAGCCCTGGAGTTTTATCCAGTGGGAGACTCTGAATGATCATCTCAATCTCACTCTGGGTGATATCAGACATTAACTGTGTCCGTTGGGACTCAGACAACAAGGGGAGATCCAATCCTTCTAAAAAGGTAAGAATCTCTTTCTCAGTGGGGGAGTTATCCATTTTACTGTACAGGGATTTAAAGTAGCATCTGAATTCCTGCACTATCTCCCCAGGCAAGGTTTTTACTTGGCCATCTATCTTGGATTGAATCCCAGGAATTATACGAGATGATTCCAGCTGTTTGATTCTCCTAGCAAGGAGCGTACCCGCCTTTTCACCCTGATCAAGGTAACTAGCCTTGGTCTTAATTAATGCTAACTCCGCTTGTTCTCCAAGCAATTTTAAATAGAGATCTCAGCCTAACAAGCTCCAGCTTCTCCTCGCAGACTGTGAAGTCAATGTAGATTCTCTACTTATTCGGTTCAGCAACTCAGACAGAATTTGTACCTCTCCTCTTCCTTTTGGATGCCTGTCCAATTAATATACCTCTTATGAAGGCTTTAAACGCTCCCCAAACAATGTCAGGGCTAATGTTATCTTCTAGATTGTTAGCTATAAATTCTTCTATTTGTGTTGAAATAATCTCCACTATTTTGGGGCTACGCAGTATCTGATTATTGATCCTCCACCTACTGCCCCTCTGAGGAAAAAGAGATTAACACCACTACAGCTGCATGATCGGAAGGGGGTCCCGGCATAATTTCAGATTCCAGCACACCAGGAAGGAGAGTATGAGAGAGTAATAGGTAATCTATGCTGGATGCTGAACCATGAACCGAAGAAGTAAACGTATATTCCCTAGCCTTTGGGTGAACAACTCTCCATATGTCCACTAGACCAATCTGGTCCAGCAGTTCTCCTAGGGCCCGCTGAGCTGGAGAAAAGGCCGCAATATTTCTCCTGGTTCTGTCCATCAAAGGATCTAACACAAGGTTTAGATCTCCTCCTAGAATCATGGGGATCTGTACAAATGGGGTTAGAGTTTCCAGAAGTTTAACAAAAAACCCTTGGGATTCAGAATTGGGGCCATAAATAGACCCAAGGAGTATTTCCATATTTTGTAACCTACCCCTAACAAGAACATATCTACCCTCATCCTGAATAACCTGAAGAAGGGTAAAGGGGACGGACCTACGCATGAGCACCATAACAGCTCTGCTTTGCATGCTGCCTTGCGAGGAAAAAACTGACCCCATTTGTAGACACCTCATGGAAGTGCATTCGGTTTGAAGCAAGTGCGTCTCCTGTAAAAACGCAATGTCTGCTTTTAATACCTCCAAGTGCTTTAATATGCTATACTGTTTAACTTTCTGGTGTGCTCCCTTTATGTTCCAAGTTACAACTTTAAACGTCCCGCACAATGCCATTGTCCTGCATCTCTAGTTCAATCCATGGTATGCTCCCATTTAATCGGTACTCCATGTCACTAGTATTAAAGACTTGTGCTCCCACCCCACAATTTATCCTACCCTGATAGCCCCCATAAGTAACATATCTCCCACTTAACCTTAACCCCGATTTATCTTCCCTCCCCCCTCGCACATCCACATGGTCCTTGATGACAGCTTGCATCACTGTATCCTCTCCCTCCCTGCCCCCCCGTCCATACCCTCAGTAAAAGTAATGGCCAACTTTAATTTTCCCCTGCATAGAAAAACAGCCAGCAGTAATACATTTCCTATCCAGATATCCCAAGCCATCAAAATTAAACATTTGTTGACACATCTCAAAAAACAGAGAAGGAGGGAATGATTAGCCCCAACATCCCTTCACCAGAGCAAAATTAAACCAAACTGACCCCCGAGGGCGGCCAAGTACCCTTTTTCCCAACTTACAATATAGTGCACTAAATTCTGAAAAATATCCTTTTACTGGCTAGCACAAATTCTTTATGTTCCCCTGGATACAGTGTAAGAATGAGGCAAGGCTCTAGTGACCAGGCCAAAAGCAGTATCGGTCCCCCTACCAACATCACTCATGAGTCCCTTCCATCAAAACCATAGTCCCAGTAATGAACAACAGTCAGTTATGGTGCCAGTCGACTCCACGATCCACCTTCTGGTATGTTGGTAGGTGCCATTACATCGCATTTACAGATCTTCCTAGGATCACCCAGAGTCCACAAAACTATTCCGCTGGCAACCACACATCCGCAGAGTGGAAATTGGGAGTGCACATTCCAAATCCCTGGACCGCTGTATATGAGATTCACATGCGAATAAACAGCCCCCAAGAAACTAATATTCTGTTGCAATGTGAAGCAGAATCAGGCAACTTAGGTAGATGTGGTAAGTCGACTTTACACCAGAAACTTCGCACTTTGGAAGAATTGCCATTGTCCGGGGGGGGGGATCACCGGGAAATTAAGCCCGCATCCTTTTGGCCCCAGATTAGGAGCACTACCTACCAGAACCTATAATGCGTCCGAACATACAAAACAAATTCCTGGGAAAAACTTTAATGGCCTTTCCACTTATCACAGAAACAAATATACCAAGGGAAGTTAGACCCCTATTTGATTTTAAAAAGAGTAGGTAGTGCGAGCTGAAGTGCAGCTAAGGCCTTGTCTGGGTCATCAAACTTTTTCCATGACTCCGAGATGTATACATGTAGCACAGCAGGAAATACCATTTTAAATTTAATATCCGACGCGATAATCTTCGACACGAGGGGGTGAAAGGCTGCTCTTCTTTGCTGAACAGAGAGTGGCAAGTCCTGGGTGATCCTTATGTCAACCCCCTCCCATTGCAGGGCTTTAGTTTCCCTGACCTTCTGCAAAAAATTTGTTTCTCCTGAAAATTTAGGAACTTGGCCATAAAATGCGAGGAGGTGCCCTTGCTGTGGTATAGGATGAGAGCTCAGGCTCTTTCAATGTTGTAGCAATGACTATAGGGCGAGGGCCTGCAATCTTCTCAACAAATTTTTGAAAAAATTTTACTGGGTCATTTCCTTCTTCCTTTTCAGGCATGCCGATCACCACCACATTATTCCTCCGACTTCTGCCCTCGAGATCTTCCACTTTTGATTCAAGACTGGCAGAGCGCTGCCTTAATTTGACCAACTCAGGATCGAACCTATCTATGCGGTTTTCCAGCGATCTGACCCGTGCCTCAATATCTGATACTTTTCTGTTCAGGTCTTCCAGGGTGGAAGTGATGTTTTTAATTTCAGTAGCCATTTCCACCATTTCAGCCTTAAAAGGCCTAAATTCTTCGAGAAACTTAGTCATCATGATCTTCCTCACTGCCGAGTAATTGTTGGGCTGGTTGGCGACTGCAAGGCCCGAGGCTTCTTCAGGGCCTTTTCGGGGGTACTGGAAGGGTATGTTTCGCTGACGCTTTTGGCATTTCTTCTTCCATCTGAACACCCACCACCTTCCTCGAAGTTTTCAGTCAGTAGATAGTACCTTTAAAAATGCCAAAATACCACCGGTTGTCCCAAGAGAAAGGTATATGGACAGGGTTTATGCAGAGCAGACAGAGAGCACAGCTAGCAAGAGCACTGCATTACGTGACTCCGGGGTTGTGTTTTTTTGCCTGAGTAATTGTAGAGGATATGAGCCAGACAGTGTTAATGAAATGAAATAGTTTTACCTTTTGTTTGGTTGTTCAGGTTTTTATTTTGAATGGAACAGTGCTTTAAGAAGTGAACAAGAAAAGTTTGAACATTTGAAACTGTTAACTGTTAAAAAATAAAGCAAACTTTTTTAATACGGAAAAGTTAATTAGCATGTTTCAGTCTCTTTCATTTTCTTGTTGCCATGGTTGTTGCTAGAAGCTGCTTGGTAACTGAAGCATGTGACCTGTAGAAGGAGAGGGGAAGAGAAGAGAAGAAATGGAGAGAAAGTTCATTTAGGGAGTGTGTGCAAGTAAACAGAACTAGATTTAAGTGAAAATGCAGCTGTTGAAGTGCATGAATTTTCTGTGTGGCACTTCATGAGAGAGATCGTCTTCTTTATGTCGTGAGGCAATGCTTTGCTAAAGGATTTTTTCCCATAGAAAGCTGGCATGTGAATGCTGTAATGAACGCTCCTTCATTACGGTATTTAACACACGGTATTTTCTATGGCAAAAAAGGGAACCATTAATTATATCCCAGTAATGTACAGGGATTCTGTTGTTTGTTAAATAATGCAAAGCTGCTTCTCTAAAGATGATTGGAACTCCAGGCGTGATCTCATTCTGACCTGGTAAGAGGAAATTGTAAAACATTGTTTACGATGTTGCAATTTAATGGTATCCTACAAGAGTTTCCTATACCTAACAATTTTAATAAAAGGGTGAAGAAAACTAGGGAAAAGTGCATTGTTTCCAAAAAATGGGTTTAGTTTATTGTCATTCTAGTTGCAAAAGCTGTAGCCAGTTTTTTGCCCAATCCATTCAAAACTCATGTTTATCAAGAATCCACACTTTTTTATTTGTATGAAAAAATATACTTAAAACTAGACATGATTCACCATATCAGATCTTTCTTTTTCAGTGGGAAGGTCTATAATGTCTATTTTATAGGGTTTAGCCTACTGCCCCATACCATCTGGGAAAATATACTAAGTATCCTGGTTTCAGACTGTCATGGCAATGGAAAAAATAAAACTATCATAGAGAAAATTAGGAATTGAAAAAAGTTTTTATTATACTAACTCTTTCATGTTTGGAAAATTGTCTAGATTTCCAGTGTACGACTTTGGCAGCTCATTTATCCAACAATTTGTCCCAATTATATGAGGCTAAGTTTTGGTGACCACAATATATCCCCAGAATTTTAACTGGATCTAAAGAAACTTTAACCCCTCCAATAGAAGTGGGTGGATGAATGTGTTGTCCAATTCATACTATCTGACATGTATGAATATTATTTTGAGCACCTGTAACGCAGTCATATCCTGCAACAGCTTAACAGCTTTAGAGACAGATATTTCATCTGTGACAAATAAGCACAGTTCATCAGCATAGGCAAAAACTTTAAGTTCTATAAAGGATACTGGGTAACTAATGCCACGAGTATCTGTATTGGCATCTATAGTTCTTAACAGAGGGTCTAATGTCAGTACGTATAATAGAGGACTTAAAGGACAACCCTGTTTAAGTCCTCTTTTTAGAGGAATTTCAGATCCTAGCCAACAGTTTATATTGAGTATCAAAAATATATTAGAATAAAATAATTTTATCCAGTCAATACATTTAGGTGGAAAGCCATATTTCTGTATCACAAGAAAAATCATCTTGTGAGGAACTTTGTCAAAAGCCTTCTCCTGATCTAAGGCTCTATTACAATATTCAGTAATTTCCCTTATAAGTAATAAGTTGTCTTGTACTTTAGGTCCATGATGGGAACAGGTTTGTAGGGGATGTAAAACATTACATAACACAGAGGCCAATCACTTACTAACAATTTTGGTTAATATCTTAGCATCTGTATTAATAGGACAAATAGGTCTTCAGTTTTTCAGATCTGTAGGCGCTCCTTTTTTATTCAGGAATATTTGTATAATTTCAATAAAGGATTCTTGTAGAGGTAAAAGAGTTAAGAAAGAATTAAAATGAAACACCAAAATAGGGAATAAGACAGCTTGAAATGCCCAATAAAAGTCATATATAAGGTCACCTTTTCAAGGAGATACATTATCATTGAAAGAATTCATGTCCATCATAACTTCCTGTAGAGTGTTAGGTTGTTTTATCTACTGAGTAACGACAGAAAATTATTGTGAAAGATTGAGGGAAACAAGAAAACACTCTGATACTTTACCTAGAGGAAATGCTATACCAACAGAAATAGTTACAAACATACATATGAACATATGAAATTGCCAGCAGAGTAAGGCCTTATGGTCTATCAAGACTGCTCAATTGTGCAGCAAGCAGCCCTTATATTGCAGCTGCCCCCTCCCTCACCTCCCCCACTTCTGTGAACCTCCCCCTTACTCTGTCACATCCCCATTTGAAACAGTCCACTGTTCTGTAGGATACTACTTCCACAGGCAATGCATTCTACCCAGACACCACCCCTCCATAAAAAATGTAAATACTCATGTGTGACATTTAGCATTCCTTCTTTTGATGTGTGTAGTAGACCTGGTGATTTAACAAGGCCTGCATCCTTCTTTTATGAATCCTGTCATTACAACATTGAAAAATGTCTCCAACCATATGTTTGCCCTGTGTGATGTATTTTTGTTCAAAAAGTAGAGTGACTGCTTTATCATAATGCATGTTTCTTGTGTCAGTTTTTGTTTTTTTAATCTTGGTTTATAAATTAACACCAGTTGTTGCTTGTACAGTGATATATTTATGAAGCTGATATCTCAATTCCAAATATTTAAGATACATATTTTTTTGCAGTATTATAAGAGAACTTTTGAGCAGAGATGGCAGTATCTTTTTTTCAGTATCCTCCCACCAGATGTCTGGTGAAGTATACATACAAAAGACAGTGAAGTGAACCCCAATAATGTATGAATGTCATCCTGAAATTTCGAATCTGACAAAATAGTATTATTAAAATGCCAAATACTTTTCCCTGGTTTTTGGTAAGACCCAAGAGTAATTGAACAACCTACCAACATATGTCAGATGTTTTTGTTGAAAAAAACTCTTGGTAACAATTGTTACAATATTAGGAAGAAAAAAGAATCAGTTCTTGTAGCATAATTCACTCTATGTTTCTCCACCTGCAGGAAACTGAATACGGTAGACATCTACCAGTTTTGCATCAGTTCATATCGTTTTGAAACAATTGGAATAATAATAAAGTTTAGAAGTTTTTGTACCTCTGCCAGTGAGCCCAAGTGGGCAATTAAAATCCCCCCCCCCAACAACACTGTATGAGGTGTACAAGTATGACTAGATGGTTTGAAAGACTGCAACCCTGTCATACATAGTTTGAGGACCATACACCACTGTGAGTCTATAGTAATTCTGGTCTATGGAACAGTCTATTAACAGCACCCTGCTAGGAAGGACATAAACTAATCCAAATATGGTAAGGGATACATTTTTAAACAGGATGCTCACCCCAGTACAAGACTCTGTCCCAATAGAGAAAAAGGATGTTCCAAAAGTCCACAGTCATTGAGCAGTCAGAAATCTCAGATAATGTCCTCAGTCTGGTATCCTGAGAAAAGAATATGTCAATAAAGTTTGCAAGATAGAAAATTTCACTTTCCATCTGATATATTTTTTAGTACTATTAACATTGAGCGTTCCTATATTTATGTTAGAGGACATGGGATGTAAAGAGCATTCAAAGCTATGGTGTATTAGTATGTTTCTTCTTAGGTTTTACTTTCAAAGGAGCTCTAGATCTATCGTTCATTTTTCTGGTACCTATGGAATGGTAGCCATCATCCTCAGCTTCAGAAGTGACCAGTCTATTTGAGGAAATAGTAGAAGCCTCAGATTCTTGTTCATCGTCAGTGTTGCCCCAATTTCAAGAAGTACATGAGAGATTATCTATTGTCACAGGAGACAGGATGTGAAGAAGAATCCTACCAGGATGTCTTGGGTTGTGAGGATTTGTGAGAAGTCAATGCCATCATGTAACTTCAGTAAAAGGTTCCTGGGGGGTATATCAGTACAAGAGGAGTTCAGTTGGTCTGGGATAGAAAGCATAGCAGGTAAGGCAGATTCCAAACCTGTGGAAACTGCATTACTGTGAAGAAAAATGGGTTGAAGGTCGTGGTTAGTCAGAAATGGATGCAGCAACTTGACAGAGTGATGGTGCTGTCTCTTACTGTAGTGTCCTGGTTGTTGGAATGAGAAACATCTGCTGGTCTGAAATTAGCCTTACCTCTGGAAGCAATGTCCAGACTATATTGATGGACAGAGGTGTGAACAGAACTCCAACTGGCAGCAGCACAGATATCCACAGCAGACACATTCCTGAAACAGGTGGTAGAGACAGCCATTCCTTTGATGGAGTCTACTTTAACTGCCCCA
The DNA here is from genome assembly GCA_016271365.2 of Neoceratodus forsteri. NCBI lineage: Eukaryota > Metazoa > Chordata > Ceratodontiformes > Ceratodontidae > Neoceratodus > Neoceratodus forsteri. The sequence continues at coordinate 572,688,935 of CM057449.1, read as the reverse complement.
GGCAAGGGCTTGTTGTACTTATGGTAACAGTAAACAACACAATTAGCCAACCATTTGGATAAACACTGTTTTGAAACAGGTGCCCCTTTACCTCTTGGGGGCAAATGAAACAAACAACTGGTCAGTCTTTCTCACAGGCTGGGTGCAAGTGGTATAGTACCAAAGCACTATATGAATGTCCAAAGTATGAAGTTACCCCCCCCCCCCAATTAGAATAAGCAAGAAAATAAAAAGGTAGGTGGATGGACTGGTTTAGTGTGAACTCAGACACCAACTTAGGCAGAAACTTAGGATTGGCATGTAAAGACACCCTGTCTTTTTGAAAAACTAAATAAGGCTCTTTACACATCAGAAATCCTCTGAGCCGAAGTAACAGCAACCAAAAAAACAATGCTTTCCACGACAGAAAGCGCAGCTCACAACTCATGGCCAGTTCAAAAGGAGGCCCCATGAAAGGACAGGGTCACAAATGGGGGGGGGCTTTAAATTCAGAATACCCCACAAGAAGGTGTGGGATACCTCTAACTGGGCAACTGCTTTGTCCTCAACAGGTGCATGGTATGCAGAGATGGAAGAAAGGTGCACCTTAAGAGAGGCGTACTCCAGACCTGAATCCAAAAGAGGAGACCAGGTACTCTAAGATCAGATTCAGGGGGCAGAAGACGGGATCAAGGTGGTGTGCAGCAGCCAATAGAGAGAAGTGCTTCCATTTCATAGCATAAGTGACTTTGGTGGAAGGCTTCCTAGCAGCCACCAGGACACTGACTCGGGAAGAAACCCCAAAGCAGGTGATAGCTAAGTCTGCAGGAGCCAAGCATGGAGATGTAGAGACTTGAGGTTGGGATGGACCAGAGTGCCCTGTTCCTGGGAGAGCAAGCCAGTGCACAGAGGTAAGGGTACTGGAGGTTCCACTGCAAGTTGCTGCAGCAGAGGGAACAAAGTCTGATTCAGCCAGTAGGGAGCTATGGGGATCATCTCAGCTCTCTTTGACTGGAGCTTGAGAAGAATCTGCTGAAAGAGGAAGAAGGGAGGGATGGCATATAGAAGCCTCCCTTTCCAGGAGAGGGACAACAAGTTGCACCAGAAAACTCCAAGCCCTGGATCAAGTGTTCAGAAAAGACTCAGTTTTGCATTGAGTAGGGATGCAAAGAGGTCTAACTCTGGGTAACCCCCACCTGTCAAAGAGATCTTTGACCACTGAGGACAGGAGCTCCCACTCATGAGTCCTCAACCTGGACCAGCTTAGACTGTTGGCCAGGGCATTTTGGATGCCTGGAACATGGACAGCAGAGAGTTCCAGGCTGTGCTTGATGGCCCAGTACCAGATCCCCATTGCATACCGACAAAGGGTATATGAGTGGGTTCCCCCCTGCTTGTTGATATAGTACATTACAGACATAGTGTCCTTCTGAGCCAGCAGAGGTCAGGGAAGAATGTGGGTCTGGAAGGCCTGCAGAGCATAAAGAACTGCCCTCATTTCCAGTACATTGATATCGAGATTCTGCTGTAACTTGTACCAGGTCCCCTGGGTCTGACAGTCACCTAAATGAGCACCCCAGCCCAGACCCGAGGCATCCATAGTGAGAATCTGCTGAGGGGACACAGTTTGGAAGGGAACCCCCGTAGGAGATTGGCAGGGCTATGTAATCACTCCACAGTCCTCTTCACATGGGTCTGAGACCAACACTGACTGATGCAGACCATTGGTACGTTGGTTCTATTGGACTCAAAGAGTCCACTGGGGATCCTCATGTGCAGACGGGCCAGGGGAACTGTAGTTATAGTGGCTGCCATGTGCCCTAACATGTGGAGGTAGGCTCTGGCTGGTATCTTACAGCTGTAGGAAACCAGCCAAGCCTGTGCTGTCAGGCACTTTGCTATGTCCATCGGCAAGAAGGTTGTGCCCTGGAAGAAGTCCAGGATTGCTCCAATGCATTGGAGATATTGGCTTGGAGAGAGACAGGACTTTGTCAGGTTGACTGTGATCCCTAGGGTGTAGAAAAGTCAAAAGTTACCTTCCAGAGTCTGCAATAAGAGGTCCCTGGAGGGGGCTGTCAGTAGCCAGTCATCCAGATACAGGAACACATAGAAGCTCTCTCTCCTCAGAGGCCCCTGAACTGAAAATGATTTGCCTGGTAGCAAAAACAGAGGAAGCGGCAGTGGGATGGGAAGATCTGGATATGAGAGGAGGCATCCTGCATGTCCAGGGAACAGAGCCAGTCTGCCTGTTGGAGAACAGGCAACAGCCATTGGGGAGTGACCATCGCGAAGCACTTGTACTCTATGTAGAGGTTCAGGTGACTGAGATCCAGAATCTGCCTCAGGTCTCCAGTTTTCTTGGGGACAAGGAAGAAGTGTAAGTAGAACCCCTTTTCCCTTTGAGTTGGAGGGATGGGCTGTATGACTCTTTTTCACAGTAGTGCCTGGATCTCTTCCCAAATGAGGGAGATGTGGGCCTGAGAGTAGTGGGAGGGCAAGGGAAGGTTTTCTGGAAGGGGCTCCAAGAATTTGAGGGTGTGACCCCCTTTTGATGATCTGCAGCACCCACTGATCTGAATGTTGCTGTGTGCCACTCATTGAGGTAGAGGGAGAATCAACCCCCAACTGCCTCCCCCAAGGTCTCCGCTGGAGGGTGGGTGGTCAGGCAAGGGGTCTGGCAGTGGTTCCAGGAGTGGGCAGAGCTACTGCTGATGCCCTAAGGACTCTAGGGGCAGCTGCTCCAGCTGGAGGAGTGTTAGACTTGTGTTTGAAGGGTCCCTTCAACTGCTGGTCTTTGGAGGCTGACAAGAGGATTGACCAACAGACTGACATTGAGAAGACCTAGGCTGAGACCGGTAGAGTGAAAGCACTGATTTAAGGGCATTGCCTGATTCTTGAAGGCAGGAGATAATATCCTGGGAATCTCCCTCAAACAAGACAGAGCCCTGAAAAGGATATCCATTATTTTAGCCTGAACATCAGGCACAAAGCAAAACACCCTGAGCCATGAATGGGGGTGAAGGCAGATCCCTACTGCTGCCCCATGCCTGGAGGCATCAACATATCATATGCCACCCTCAGTACATGGTTGCCCATATCTGAGCCAGATTTGAGGAGTTGGGTCAAATGTATTTCAGTAGAGTCTTCAGGGAGGGTTTGGACCAGCTCCCTCACCTGATCCCAGAAAGCATTCTGGTATTGTACCATGTTGGCTAGGTAATTAGGAGCCCAAATGGCCAATGTGGAGAAGGCAAGCATATGCATGCCTTACTGGTCCAGTTGGCAAGACTCCTTGTCAGGGGGGGATGATACCGAGATGCTTGGGTATCTTTGTACGGTTGTGGGCCACATTCATGACCACAGAGTCCACCATGGGGTGCTCACCAAGGAAGGGTTTCCCACTGGCACATGATAAAGGTGGTCTACCTTCTTGGCCAAAGCTGGGGTGGAAGAAGGGTGGATCCACGCTGCCATAGTAACATCCTCATAAGAGTTGATTAAAGAGGTACCACTAAAGGGAGGGTCTCCTTTTTCCTGAGGTATAATGCCAGGTGATATTGCTCTGGGTCAAGCTCCTCAGTTTCCCACCCAATAAGGGATTAGAGGTGAAGCTTAAAGTTGAGAAAAGAGGGATCATCAGGGGGAGATGTAGTGATCTCCTTGGGAAGCTCTCTACTCTTTGAGGAACCCCTGGAGCTCTCTGACGACTCTGAGGAAGAAGAGTTGTTGCCTGACTGATCATTGTCACTGATCAGCATGGAGGGCAATGGTCACCCATATGCTGGCCCGAGTTCACAGTGCATCCCCCAGAGGACCCTGTGGTATGGGGCTTACTGGGTTCTGCCCAGTCAGAGTCTTGAGGAGGAGGGCCCCAGGGAGAATGAGGAGGAGAAGGCCATCTAGGTGCATTCTTGTTCTGCATGAAGGAACAGAGGCTGAAAATAGACATTATAATCTACTGGAGGAGGAGGATTATAGGGCAGATAAGGCTACTGAAGAGGAGGGTACGTTGGTGGGGGGATCTGTCTAGGCTACCCTGGCATATGACCACCTGGCGCTGGCTGATGATCCCGAGGAGGGCCACCAGGCATTGGATGTTGTGTAGGTTGGGGTGGAAGTGGCGATGGCTGAGGAATTGGTGTAGGTGATGGTATAGCCTGCTCTGGCCTGAGAGGTGAGGGCTGGAAAGGTAGCCAACACTGGCAACAAATGTGAGACAAGACCCTGTAGGGGAAAATTCTCCTGAGGCAGGGGCAGAGGTGTCACCTGCATGGAAGAAGAGGCACATGCTTGCTCTTGGCAATGCCTGGCAGGGCTATCACTGGTCCCAGAGTCAGGGACCTACTGAGGCAATGCCACAGCCAAAGGGGGGTGATGGGCAGAGACTTGCTGCCTGAGGTGCTAACCCCAGACAAGCCACCTGGCTGAAGACCAGTGGAGGCTAAGGGCCTGAGCATCAGGGGCTGGGAGGCAGGGGCTGATGTCCACTGCCTCAAAGAGCCACGACCTGAAAAGGAGATAAGGGTGAGTGGCTGCACCTCCAGCAGCCAGGAGGAAATGAGGGCTACCAGGGATGGAGGGACTGATCTCCCATGGGAGGGAGACCCAGAGGTGGACGCCAGTTTGTGGGGTGATCAAGAGACAGACTGTGGATGGTCCCAGTGCTTGTCCTGGTGCTTATGCTTCCCACTCGATTTCTTCTCCTTCAGGGGGGGAGGAGAAGAAGATGACCCAGAAGACTGAGTCAGGGGAGGAGGACGAATTCTTGGCCTGAAGGACTTTCTCTATCATGGCCAGTTTCTGTTTTTGCAGGCAGTTTTCTAAAGTGTTCAAGCAGCGTCTTCGTGTGGTCTGCTTGAAATCCTGGCAGTGCTGGAAGGCCTTGGTGTCATGGTTGGAGCCTAAGCAGTGCAGGCAGGAAGAGTGACCATCTTTGGCAGTTATATGCTTGCCACAGGCACACTTCATCATCAGAAGACAAGGCTGGAGAAGAAGACATAAACTTTTAAAGAAAACACTGAAAGTTCAATGTTTACTAAGAAAAAGAAAAGAAATAAACTGTGGGTAAAATGCAAGAAAAATGACAGTTGACTGAAGCAGGCATTCATGAAGGTCCGATGTGCATGGGTCAATGGTGGGAAAAGAACTGAGGTATAGCTGGGGGCCCCCCTTTATAGGATAGGTGGACATCAGCATACTGACATTGGTGGGGACGGTCCCCTGTCACAGACTGGTAGCTAGAAGTTTTCCATATGGTCCTGGTACCTGGCATCTTCAGTTCTACCTGCTGCAAGAGCCCCCTCAAAGTAAGGTCCTATGTTACTACCACAGTTACTGTGTGAGGTCTAATTGCAGCCTCATCACAGTAACTGGTAGTAACATGCAAATAGCACCTACTCAACTCCTGCACATCACCATACTGGGGACACACAAAAATAAGCCGCAGTCAGTGGCTTCTCCAATATCCCCCTCATGAGAAGACACTGTGCCCAAAGTCCAATCAGTAGAAATGATTCCATACCTACTTGGCATTTCCATAGCTACAGTCAGCACCATCTGCATCTAGCCTTCCCCCCCAAAAAAGAAAGAGGAGGGGCACAATCAAGTTAGCAGTATGTGTATTGGTCAGTGTGTGTGTGTATCACAACAATTAGAAACTGCAGTTAGGTGACTCAGTGGTTAGTGCAAAAAATTGCTATTTTACACATTTCTCACTACCCACAATACCATTACTTTGTTATAGGGGTGTGCGAGTAATGAATATTGAATCCTGAATGCCACGAATAATACAGTATTCGGTACTTTGGAGCTGAATACCGAATAGTGATGCTATTTTGTGATATTCGGTATTGGGCGTTCCCATGGGTTTTCAAGATCTCGCAGGATTTGTTGGCCAATCGCTAAGCATTTGCCAAAGCCAGATCATGTGACACTTTGACACTGCTGCGTAGTGGAGAGATCGTAGTAGAGAGTGGAGAGAGCTCTGAGTCAGCAAAGATTAAGAGCTGCAAATAAACAAATATTTTCATTACCAAACCTTAATTTTTTTGTTCTGTACCATGCATCTTTAGTGCCTAGTACTAGTGGGAGCACTGGGAGGTTTTTTTTTTGTGGATAAATTGTCTGATCTAATGATTTTTTTTGCTAGGAGCTGCAGAGAGAAACTAGTACACCTTCATTTCAGGGGCCTCTGTTCTGTACTCTGGAAGTGAAAGAGTAGTGTTTCTTTTTCTTTTCTTAGTGCCTGCCTGATAGTGGTGTGATGCTTTTGTGCTGCTTGCAATAATTTTTCTGTGTGGAAATAAAGCAGTACTGCTGCTTGCAACCATTTGTTTGTACTGAAATACAGCAGAACTTTTGTACATTTACAAATAAAACAAAGTGTATCTCTGTGTAAGAAATATTTGTGGTGTAATCTGAGGTTGGGCTGGGATTTCACAAAAGTCAGCAGCCGCCAGCAGTTTTGGAGGGCAGTCGGCTGACTGCACTCCCACCCTCCACAGTTTACGGTTTGGAAGTGACGCTTGCAGTGTGTGCACACCCTCGCCTGCCCTGCCCTGCATATGTGCTGCTTGCATTAATTCTTTTGTGCAAAAATAAAGCAGTACTGCAGCTTGCAACCATTTTTTTGTACTGAAAAACAGCAGAACTTTTGTGTATTTACAAATAAAAAAAAGGAAATTATAGTAGTTCTGCCATACAAATCTCTGTATAAGAAATATTTGTGATGTAATCTGAGTTTGGGCTGGAGTTTCATGAAAGTCAGTAGCCGCCAGCAGTCTTGGAGGGCGTTCTGCTGACTGCACTCCCAACCCCATGATTTAGGGCTAGGTAGTGACGCTTGCAGTGTGAGCACACCCTCGCCAGCCCTGCATGCATGCTGCTTGCAATAATTTTTTCTGTGTGAAAATAAAGCAGTACTGCTGCTTGCAACCATTTTTTTGTACTGAAATACAGTAGAACTTTTGTGCATTTACAAATAAAAAAAGTGAATTGTAGTAGTTCTGCTGTAGAAATCTCTGTGAAAAAAATACTTCTGGTGTAATCTGAGTTTGGGCTGGGGTTTCATGTAAATCAGTAGCTGTCAGCAGTTTCAGAGGGCAGTTAGCTGACTGCATTCTCACCACCCATGGTTTAGGGCTAGGTAGTAACTCTTGCAATGTGAGCACACCCTTGCCTGCCCTGTGTGCATGCTGCTTGCAATACTTTTTCTGTGCAAAACCATTTTATTGTAGTAAAATACAACAGAATGTTTGTGCATTTGCAAATAAAAAAAAGTGAATTGCAGTAGTTCTGCCATAGAAATCTCTGTGTAAGAAATATTTGTGGTGTAATCTGAGTTTAGACTGGGGTTTCACGAAAGTCATTAGCCGTCAGCAGTCTTGGAGGGCTTAAAATAATTTTTCTATGCTAAAATAAAGCAGTACTGCAGCAGGTGCTTCTTGTAATAATTTTCTGTGCAAAAACAAAGTAGTACTTTTGTACATTTATTTTTTCATTTATGAAGTATTAAGTACTTAAGAGTGCTTAGGACTTGTTGACGTAGACAAAGACAATGACAGGTAGAGGTGGAAAAAAACACACTTGGTCCAGCCCAAGCAAATCTACAATGGAGGAATAGGTTGGTGATGCTGAACTTGAATGTGAGCAACGGTCAGGCCGTATTCGACGCCCACAATTATTCTTTTCCCCTTCCAAGCCTATGTCTTCCAGTAACTGTAGTACTGTGACTGGCACAGAACAAAGTGATACAAGAAGCACAAGCAGAAGGACACTGTTCTCGACTCCCACCACAACTACCAATGTGTCCCCATCTCTCACCAGTACCATCACGACTCCCACCACAATCACCAGTGTGTCCCCATCTCTCACCAGTATCATCACATCTGTCATTACAACCACCACCACTATAGAGGGCCTGTCTTCCTCTTCCACTATGATGGGCAGCACGACTACTACAGCCAGTCCTGCAACTCCGTCTGTCACTCCAGCCACTACTGACACTATGAACCCTGCCACTACTGCCACTACTGTAACACTATCACCACAGTCTGATATCTCGGCCATGGTGCATAACACCATGACGAGCACTACAGTTGATACAGTTATTCCTCCTGCTTCTCATCTTCTCAGAACTCCTAAAAAAGTTGTAGAGGATGACCAGTTATCTGGTTCTGAGTATGTCCCTCCACATGATGAATTGTTCAGTGACACATCATCTTCTTCATCAGAGGTACATGTGAGTGACTTTGAAGATGAGGCAAAGTATGCTATGTACCTTGAGGGCAGAAAAAAAAGGCTGGCAAAACAGCCTCTAGGTGTAACACTAGTAGCAAGCGTATTAGAAGTAGCAGTAAGGTTAATGGTAAGGGTCCCCCTCCCTCTAAGAAGACCAAATGAGCAACACTAATGTTTCTGTGGCAGGCTCTGTCACAGCCTGAAGGACAACCAAGTGATGTCAGCATTGGCAAGGCACCATCAGGAGCAGGGCAAGAACATCAGGACACGACAGGCACATCTGTTGAAAACAGAACTGGGGGATGTGGTGCTAGCAGAATCACTGGTAACTGCAGTGTTAAAAGTGTTGTGTGGCTGCATTATACTGTGTTAAAGGAGGACACAAGGAAGGCAGTCTGTTCGTTTTACAATGCCAATATAAGCCAATGGAAATCACTCTCTAACTTAACCACAACATCATCACAGAACCACTTGAAGCTTAAGCACCCTCGAGTGTATAAAAGCTCATCTGGGTCGCGATCTGGACCATTGGTTTCACTAACACTAAACCCCTCCTGTGGACAGGCATGCACTGTTTGCAGTCGTGGTACCGACAGAATTGATTTCTAGTAACCAAGTCATCATGACACTCCTTACCCCTCACCAACACAGAGTCCGGCCTCTACTCTGGTGATCACTTCTGACTCCAGTGATACAACAAAGCAGAGACAGTTATCAGCACTTCACACATCACCATTGTTGAAGTGGTCCACATCGATGTCTCCTGTGCCAGTTCCAATAATGGATGCTCTGCATGCACAAACAAAGTACCATGCTTCACATCTAACAGCACAGCAAATCACACAGCTGATTGATGAGATGATGGTATTCGATCTCCAGCCTATGTCAGTTGTGGATGATACTGGCTTCTGATGGCTTCTGAACTATTTGTACCCATGTTATCAGATCCCATCTACTACTACATTTTTTTTCAAACTGTATTGCCATGACTGTATGATGGCATGAGATCTGCTGTTGCTGCTCTGCTCTGCTTGCAGAGACTCTTAGTGGTGTTTTTCACTGAACATCAGCTATCTGGACTAGCGATAACTCCCTGCATGCCTATCTCTCCTTAACCTTGCTGCTGCCATTTCAGATGCATCACCTTGTGGCTCACCCTTTGCCCCCCATCAACAATGTGGTAGTCTCATTAGGTCAGCTTCGCTGATCATCAGTCTGATGGAGAAAGACCACAAAGCACATAATATTTTCACATTCCTGCAAGACATGTTGCAGTCTTGGACTAGTGTTAACACCAATTAATAAAAGCTGGCTTTTTTGTTACCGACAATGGCACAGACATGGTGAAAGCCATCAATAATGGCCATTTTGTGAGTATTCATTGCTTTGCACTCACACTAAATTTAGTGGTGACTCATGTACTGAGTAGCAGTACTAGGACAAACAATATATTATTCACAGCCTGTTCCATCTGTAGCCATTTCCATCACTGTAAAAGCCACTAGCAAATTACAAGAAGTTCAGAAATACCCTGGTCTTCCCCAACATCATGTAATGAAAGATGTTAGCGCTCAGTGGATTTCTTCATACCTGATGCTTTCACAACTCTTGGAGCAAAAGTGGGCACTACGCAAAGTGTCTATGGAGAGAGACATTGGAGGGGTCCTAGGACATCATGATTGGTTAATTCTTGATGGCATGGTGAAAGTTCTCATACCATTTGAGTGGCATACATGTGATCTAAGTGCTTCCACAGCCTTATTTAGTTAGGTTATCCCAGCTGTGCATATTCTCAAGAGATTGTTACAACAGTTTTTGGCTGACAATACACTCAGTCACAAGAGGTCACTGGCCTTGTCATTCATCTAGATGCATAAACTGATGCAAGGTTTACCACAGTCATGGATACATGCCATCACGTGTTTGCTACCATGTTGGACCTTAGGTTCAAATCCAAGATCATTCATATAGCCATGGACAGCAACAGGGTGACTCATTTTAGGCAACAGCTCAGTGAAGAATGAAATAGGGCTATGGAGGCAGTCAGACACTCGGAAGGGGTGGAACATGCTCCAGTTCAGGTTCTTGAGGGAGAGAGACAGACATGTGATGGTTTGGAATTGGATGATACTAGAGGAGATGGGGAAAGATGGCATAGTGGCAGTGTAGCAGAGAGTGACTGGGTATTACTTAGCATATCACTGCATCAACAGCAATCCAAATGCTCACAGTCTCAGTCTCTCTCTGCAGAAAATTTACTTAATAGCTACTATGCAGAATCAGTTAAGCCATTTGACGTTGATCCACAGGGCTACTGGGTTCAGAAAACGAATTCCTCTCCTCACCTGGCACAACTTGCTTTAAAATACCTAAGCTGCCCTCCTACAAGTGTGCCATCTGAGAGGATGTTTAGCACTGCTTGTGACATGGTTGAGCCTCACCGTTCCAAGCTGGACCCTCAACACATTGAACATCTAGTGTTCCTTAAGCTAAGCTTACCAGTAATTGGCTACAAATATGATCAGCCTAGATAAAACTGGTGCTGCAGTACAGCTCTCAATCTTCCTAATGTTACAAAAGTGTAATGTTATGTTTTTTTGGTTCACCTTTTCTTTTTTCTGTCACATTAAATATTTAATTAAAGATGTAAATGAGTCTCCACTCCCTGGCATATAACACTGTACAGGACCACCATGAGGCCCCTGTTAAACTAGAAACATTTAAATAATGTATCATGTTTTAGTGACCTTACTATTGTGTACTTTAGCTTACTAATTATCCATTGGAAAAGGACCACTTGGCTCACACAGTCAGCCCAGATTGTCCATCCTTGCCTATCTCACACATGCTTGAAGTTCCACACTGTTTTCAGCACCATCACTTATGCCTGCAGTCTCTGTCAGTCATCTACTATGCCTTCAGTGAATATTTCTTCACATCTGTTTTGGACTTCCCCTTCAGCTCCATCACATGCCCCACATTACCCATGGTACTTGTGCTCTTTCTCATTTGAAAGTGACTCCCCTTATGTGCCCTCTTCACCCCCGTGAGGTACTTGTATAGGACTCTACCATGGCGCATCTTGCTCTCCTCTCTTCCAGGGTGAACATACAATGCACTTTTGCCAGTGCCATTTTAGTTGCCCTAGACAAGACATAATACGTCACTTCATCTGCGGCCTTTGCTCAATCTGTGATGACTGTGTGTCACCTGACCACTGACCAGAGCAGTAGTTTGTTGCCTTTTTGGGTGCCTGAAAGGCTGTTGGGAACTTTTAATGGCAGAATTGCCTAGTGTACGTCAAAAGAGAAGGAAGTGGAGAAGTTTAACAGTGTTACAATGTCATAAAAAAAAACACTTATCTGGGGGGTGTCAAATAATGAATATCTAGCACCTGAAATATGAATAGTCATCCAAATATTTGAATTAAGGTATTTGCACACCCCTATTTCACAGCCGTGTTTGCTCTTGCTAGAGTTTGTTATTTATGACTGTTTGTTCTAGTGAAGAGAACCTGTTAGTAGGAATATCTGACTGTTACAATATTGGGCTTGTGCCGATGGTTTTACTGACTTTGTGTTGCATAGTAGGGAACGATGATAAATATGTATGCATACAGGACTGCTATGATACTCTAACCCCTTCCTTAGTAAAAGACATCCATCTAATCATTAGCTCTCCCGTAAATGATCATGGCTAAAATTGTTTGTCATACACAGAATGTCAGGGGGATTAATACCCCTGTCAAGAGAAAGAAAGTTCTTTCTCATTTAAAATGGATGAATTCTCAAATAGCTTTCCTTCAAGAAACTAAACTTATCAACAATGACCATGCGTTCCTAGTCAGAGACTGGGTGGCTTAGGAGATTCATTCCTGTGCTTCCTCTAGAAAATGTGGGGGTGTATACTCCACAAAAACCTCCAGTGTCCGGACTCCACACTACTGTCTGATCCCACAGGTAGATGGCTAATGGCCATATTTTCCATGCCAACAGGCCCCATTTTATTGTATAATATATATGCACCTTACCAGGATGACCCTAACTTCTTCCATGAGTTAACCAATGCCTTAGGCTCCATAGACACTTCCCCAATGTCCCCTCCTGCTGGGCAAAGATTTTAACTTAACCCTAGCCCCCACTAAAGGACAGAAGTACAATGGGTAAAGAGTCACACGTCAGAGGTGGGCATTCCCTAGGACAGCTGATGGCAGATTTTGGCCTCACGGACATTTGGAGCATGTTTCACCCTCGTGACTGAGACTACACATACCATTCAGAAGTTCATAACTCTTTCAGCAGGTTAGCCATCTGGCTCACCTCCCCTTCCTTGACCCAACTTGCACTTGATACAACTCTACTCCCTATCCTGGTCATCAGATCATGCTCCAGTACACCTGTGCTTCCTTTGGGGCCCTCTGAACTACCCCTCCACCTCATGCAGACTTGACCCTCTCTTGTTGAGACCCAGAATTAATTCCCTGGGCACAAGAAGAAATTACTCTGTTCTTCCAGGAAAATCCTATATCTGATACCTCAGCTGATGTCACATGGAAGGCATACAAGGCCACTATCATGGGCAAAATTATGGACTATGCATCTTGCTGGTGAAAGGAGAGGGAGCAACACTTTACAGAGCTAGAGGCAGAACTAAAGCAGGCTGAAGCAGCTTACAAAGCTGAACATTCCCCCTCAACACATTCTAACTTGGGCCATAATGTCCTGGGCCTACACCTTGAGAACAACACATTGCTTAGTAGAAAAGCAGAAATTGCCATTTTGTGTTTACACTATAAATTTTTGGAAGGAGGGAACTGTCTAATCCTAAAAATATTAATAACATTATGACATCCTTTTACTCCACTCTTCATATATCCACACACAGGAGCACCCCTGAAGGAATACAGACCTTTCTTGATAAACTATTCCTTCCTAAGCTGACACCACAGCAATCCCAGCAATCCCAGCTTCTAGATATCCCAATAACTGCTGAAAAGGTGGGTAAAGCTTTACTATTTCTCCAAATGGCTAAAGCACCCGGAGTGGATGATATCCATATTGACTTCTGTCAAGCATTGGCCCCCACAGATAGGCCGATTTCTCTGCCAGGTGTTTGTAGAGGCTGAAGAGCTGGTTTCCCTAACCCCTACACTTAGGGAAGCTGTTATTACAGTTATACCTAAGGAGGGTAAAAGACCCTACTCTTGCTGCTAGCTATAGGCCGATAACACTTAATGCTGACAGCAAGATCTATGACAAGGTTCTTGTGAACAGGCTGAGTCCACTGCTTCCTGCATTGATACACACTTCCCAGGTTGGTTTTATTCCTGGTAGATACAGTGCAGATCACATCGGATCCCTGGTGAATCTTATGTATTCCACACTTGGCCTCCAATCCCCAGCAGCTGCCCTCACAGTGGACTTTGAGAAAGCCTTTGCTTCCCTTGAGTGGGATTATCTTCAGCTTGTGTGAGCCCAGCTAGGTTTTGCAAACAGGTTTCAGGCCGGGGTGCAGTCAATTTACTTTGCCACCACTGCTCAGGTCACTACAAATCACCTTCTGTCAGTTCCATTTCAGCTAGAGAGGGGCACTCGTCAGGGATGTCCTCTCTCCCCTCTACTATTTGTACTGGGGGTTGAATCCCTTGCAGCAGCCATTTGGCAACACACAGAAATCATTTGACTGAAGGTTAGCAATAGAAGTTATCCTACCCTCATGTACGCTGATTACCTGCTAATCCTGTTAGCAGATTTACATCTTTCCCTAAAACTACTGCTATCCCTGTTAAACTTCTTTGCCAGTTATTCAAGCCTAAGGAGAAGCAAGTTTAAAAAAGAGATTATGTCACTAAATCAGTTTTGCAAGCCAAGTATAGCTACAGGCTCTGGACTGCAATAGGCAGCAGGGGGAATCACATATTTGGTCATTAAAATAGTTTCACAATTTGAGAAGTTATGGGAAGAAAATGTTCAGACATTAATACACACCTGCAAGGCAGAATTTGATAGGTGGAAGTTGCTGAAACTTACTTTAGCTAGAAAAATTGCAGCCATTAAGATGGTTACTGCCCTAAATTCTTCTATCTGCTTACTCACATCCCTCTAACCTTACTGTAGGTTTGGTTTCAAAAGACAGATAAATTATTTGGTGATTTCCTGTGGGATGGCAAGAAACCTTGACTTAGTCACAATACATTGCGGTCCCACTGGACAGTTGGAGGATGGCATTTACTCTGGATGGAAGGGTATAAGTATGCCTTTCCAGCAGTGCAAACAGCTCACTGATTTAACCCCTGCACTGATCGCTCTCCTTAATGGGTTCACATGGAGAAAACCCTGGGAGGTGTTAGCACAGCCACTTCTCTTCTGTACTTACCCATAGGAAAACAGCATCCCTCCCACCCTACCATAACTCCCTCTAATATGTATTAGGCCTTGATTCACTGAAGATTGGGCTCCACTCCAGTTCCATTCTCCCACACCCCCCTTTGGAATAATCCACGTATTCTGACAGATAGAAAGCCTTTTTCCTGACCATACAGGGTTAACAAGGGTATTCACTTCCTAAAAGATATCCTCGATCCTGAAGCTGATTGAGTGGCAACATTTCATTCACTGAAAGCTAGGTGGGACCTTCTGCACAAGGACTTCTGGTGGTATCTACAAATCAGGGAGGCTGTTAAGTCTTTGGTCCAAGGTTCCTGTTCTCCAATAGCAGATGAAACACTAAATAAGTGGCTATCTGGTTCCAGAGGGCTGGCCAGTAAGATGTACTCTAACCTGAGGGACACCCTACCTATTCAGTCAGAGGAATCAAAAGCCAGGTGGTAGAAGTATTTGGGATGCTGTATTACTGGACAGCAGTGGACATATGATTGACACAATGCCCCAAATCTGCTTAATGATGCCCACAGTAGGTTGATTCAAAATAAAATACTACACTCATGGTGCAGGACCCCTGCAGTTCTTCACGCTACTAAGCTACTTGATCATGATAAATTTTAGTGTTGCAAATCAGTGGGGAGTGATCTCTACCATATACTCTGGTCATGCCCCAAACTCCAGACCTTCTGGAAGCAGATATGCCACACAGGGAGTATAGTGCTTCGTAAAAAGATTCCGGTATCTGCTCCACTCCTACTGTTGGCTATAAGACCAGTAGCATTTCATCTGAAACAACTTGAATTCAGGTGGCTCATCTTACTAGCCATGCAAGCTAAAAGAGAAACATAGAAACACAGAAGTTGATGGCAGATAAGGACCGCAAGGCCAATCCAGTATGCCCATTTCTTTTTGTACCTTATGAATGTGCCATCGGCCTTTGCTCTGTCAATGGCCTATCTATTCATACTCATCTGTATTGCTCCCTTATGCCTATCTCATGGTTGTTTGAAGCCCTGCACTGTATTCATATCCACCTCTTCCTGAGGTAGGCCGTTCCATGCATCCACCACCCTTTCTGTAAAAAAGAACTTCCTCACATTACCCCTTAATCAGCCTCCCTCTAATCTCATGCTGTGTCCTCTTGTTCTGCTATTTTTCTTCTATTGAAACATGTTAGACTCTTTCACCTTGTTAATGCTCTTAAGATGTTTGAATGTTTCAATCATATCGCATCACCTTCCTCCCTCCTTTGCTCTAGGGTATACATATTGAGCTCCGTTAATCTGTCCTCATATGTTTTCTAATGCAGTCCCTGCACCATTTTGGTTGCCCTTCTCTGGACTGCCTCAATTTGGTTAATGTCCTTGTGAAGGTGTGGCCTCCAGCACAGCATGCAGTACTCCAGATGGGGCCTAACCAGTGTCTTGTAAAGAGGGATTATTACCACCCTCTTCCGGCTTATGATACCCCTACTAATACACCCCAACATCCCTCTAGCCTTACCTACTGCTTTAGTGGTCTGCTTGGATGATTTCAGGTCATCTGTGATGATGATGCCCAAGTCTCTTTTTTCCCTTGTGACTGCCAGCACCTCCTCTCCCAGCCTATAGGTGGCTTTGGGGTTTCTCCTCCCTATATGCATGATCTTGCACTTCTTTGCATTAAACCTCAGTTACCACTCTTCTGACCATTTTGCCAGTTTATCCAGATCTTTCCTCATTCTGACCACACCATCTGGATCATCTACTCTGCTGCAGATCTTGGTGTCATCTGCAAACAGACAAACCTTACCCTCCAGTCCATCTGCAATGTCACTGATGAAGATATTGAAGAGGACTGGCCCCAGGACTGATCCCTGAGGTACCCCACTTGAGACTTGCATCTCTTCTGACTGTATGCCGTTTACTGCCACTCTCTGTTTTCTGCACATCAACCAGTTTACTACCCAGTTCACCAACTTCTGACCCACCCCAAGACTACCCAGCATATTAATCAATCTTCTATGTGGAACATTATCAATTTTTTTTTTTTATTCTGTATTTTTGTTGCCCAACTCTGCCAAGGATCTGCCTGGTCAAGGACCCCTGGTACCCCCACTTTCTTTAAGCCAGACTCCAGACACCCCTGGCTTGCCCCCTCAGGGTGGAGTCATGACAACTTAGGGCATCACTGCCGCAAACATGGAACTAGAATCATTGAGCCTGCCCTGAAAGCTGATTAGGGCAGGGACAGGCTTCAGACAGGTGGGCGCGAGCTGTCTTTTTCTTGTTTTTTTTCCCCCGAGGGGCGGAGAAGTGCAATGATGACCTACGTCTGTTCCTCCCCTCTATTACTGTTATATGTCTGCACTAGCGATTCCTTCCAGCCTCCACTAGGAGTCATCGTGCGCCAGACATTTTCCCCGACCCTCCCCCCGAAGAAGGAGAGCAGCCCAAAGGAGCCTCAATCCTTCTTCCCCAGCCAGCCCTCCAGCTCCCGGATCCATTCCCGAACCCAGGTTGCTGGCGTCATGAGCAGAAATCCAACCACTGCGCCGACGGGCCAGCCAGTATCGAAAGCTTTGCTGAAGACAAGGTAGGTGACATCAGTTGCTCCCCCTTGGTCCACCACTCTAGTTACCCAGTCAAAGAAATCTATGAGATTAGTTTGACAAGACTTTTCAGTTGTAAACTCATGCTGTCTTGGATCCTGTGCTCCTATGGATTCCAGGTGTTGCAGTATCCTTTCCTTAAGTAGTGCCTCCATAATCTTGCCCACTACTGAGGTAAGACTGACTGGTCTGTGGTTCCCTGCCTCCTCCCTGCTACCACTCTTGTGGAGTAGGATCACATGAGCCCTTCTCCAGTCTTCTGGGACCTCTCCTGTGCTCAGAGACTCACTAAACAGTTCTGATAATGGCTCTGCTAGTCCCACGCTTAGCTTCTTTAGTACCTTGGAGCTCTATTATCTAAGTGGTGAAGCACCCTGGTTCCCATTATTTTGGAAATATTCTCATCTCTTACAAAGTTAGCCAAAATGGACAGGTTGTCTCACTCGAAGCTAAATCAGATGGCCAACTTTTTCAACTGCTTTGGACCCTGCATGGCATTCACTAGTCCTCCTACGGGCATAGGATAGCCAACAGTTAGCCCACTGGTCTCCAAATACCACTCATGCCCCATTCTGCCCTGTCTCCCAAACCATGTACAATAGGTTTCAGAGATTGCTACAGGCCCTTTTACTCTCCACAGCTGCTCTCTCCATTACGTTCTGATTACAATTTTTCTCGTACAGTGCAGTTAGTTTGGTAATGCTTTTTATGTTGTGTTCTGTATACTTTGTGGCTATCTCTGATACATTACAGAATGAAAAAAGAAATACTGATACAAAACAAGTGGGTAAGCCATCCCGGGATCAATCAGGAAACCTTGAAGGTACTCGACCTGACTACATGACCCCATCCCTCTCTGTTGACCAGCTTTGCTTTAGTCATGGAAGTAGAACTGACCATGCTTCTCTGTGCTGCTTCCTGACATTAATCCTTATGGTTTTGTCACTGTAAGAGGTGTACCTCACCCCTAAGGACATTATCTTTTACTTCATGTATATGCTTGGTTTGTACATTTATATCATGTTATGTCGTTTAATTTTTGAAACCAATAAAAAACTTTAGTAACAAAAAGGGGCTTTTGCACATGTTAACATTGCAAGAGCACACAAAACAAAATAATTTGTGCAGTGGGAAAAGGGAAGGGTAGGGACAGGAATACTAGTGATGGATGATATTTAGCACATTTGGGCTGTGGAAAAGGGTTAATGCAGGCCACTTTGCACAGTGCAAATATCGCCGGTCAAAATCACAACTTACTCTGGGCTACCCTAGTGGTTGCCAGAGCAACTGCAGCCAACAACCAAGTTGACAATTGGGGAGCACACCTGCCCCCAGTGTCCAGTGGTCGCCTAGTCCTGATCCCCGGCGCTGTACAGATAATCATATTCTCTGGCATCCAGCAGTACTTCCCCGGTCCTGATCCCTGGCCATTTAAATATAATCTTATTCCATGGTGTTCAGTGGTTCCTCCCCAGTCCCCAATCCCCAGACCCTTACATATAATCATTTGCCCTGGTGTCCAGTGATCCCTTCCCAGTCACTGAACCCTGGCCCTGCAAGAAGACCCATATGCCTTGGTGGCTAGTGGTCTCCCCCATTCTCCATGCCCCACACCAGTGACAGTAAACATTCCCTGGTGTCTAGTGACCCCTACCACCCTTCAATCACTGGCCTGTAGGAAAGCACTCAAGATGACTGACAGTACTCCCAGAAATAGCCATGGAAGAAAGGAATACTAAAGAAAAATAATCTCTATACCCTGGTGTCACTGTCTGCTACTACTTAAGTTCCCTGGTGCTTTGTGGTTCCACCAGTCTCTGATTGCTGACCTGTATCTGTTTTAATATATCCCTGGTGCCAAGTGTACCCCTCGTCATCTGATCACCATTCCGCACCTGTTTTAAAACATCCTGTGTCCTGGCTAGGCACTCCTTGTACTATACGTAGGATAGACATTTCCTGCCTCTTCATATTGTGGCTGGCAGAGGAAGTGTGAAGAGAGCTTTCCAGCCACCATATCTGAGCCACGGCACCAGCAATGCAAGTAAAAGGGGATTGGTAGGGGTGGTTGATGCCCACAGTGCAGGGGGGGGCACTAGATACCAAGGACTGTGGGATAGTGTACAAGGATGAGGATCAGTGGGTGAGGGTGCCACTACATGCCAGTGAGTTACTGTATTTCTTTTTTCTCTGTAAAATTTGTACTCTGTGTCAACACCAGATTATACATATTATTTACAGACAATAAAATGTTACATTTCACCTCTGCTGCTGCAATCTCTTTACATAAGCTTTCAGTAACACTAACACATGAAACTGATCAGAGAGTGGAGGGGACCACTGGATGCTAGGAACTGAGATTATAGTTAGGCTGTGGGGATCTTGGACCTGGGGGACCACCAGGCACTGTGGTTATCCTATACACGTAATGGGATAGAGATTGGAGGGCTGGCGGTACACTGGGCAACAGGGATATTTAAAAAAAGGTACAGGACATTGATCAGAGGAAAGTGTGTATACTAGGCACCAGGGATATTTTAAAACAGTAACAGGATAACGATTGGAGTACGGGGAGTACACTGGGTTACAGGGATATTTAAAACAGGTACAGGATGGCAATCAGAGGATGGGGGGTCCATGAACCACCAGGATTCTATTTTAATTTCAGGGGGATGGGCAATTGGAGTGGGAATGGGTCCTGTTGCAGGGGTACAAACCTATTACTGCTTCCCATACAAATGAGCCCCTAATTGGCATGCATATTGTCCCTTTGTACCTTGCATGGCCAATGGAATCATTTGCATGGTGCTGTTTGAATATTGTGCCAGGAGCTACTAGTGCTGTCAGGCCTGGGGCACTATTCTTTACACTTCAGAAATCCATGCTGGGCAGTGCTATTAGATTTTGTGCTACCTGACATGCCCCTATATTTAGTTGGATAGCACCAGTATATATAGCATCCTCTGGGTTGTAAGAAATAGGCAAGCGAAGCACAAAGCTTTTTGCTCTGCTTTACCAATGCCCGCTGGTGTTTTCTCCTAAGCACTTTGTAGGGGAGATTTTGAAATTGATTATATGAATGCTCAGTTCACAAAAATTCTGAAATACATGTGTACCAGGTGCCACTAAATTCTAGAAAAGAACACATATGCTGTGATTATTCTGTTCTCAAAGTTGCCAGCTTGAACATCAAGTGAAATTAAATGTTGAAAGTCACTCATTTTAGACTTTAAAAACATCAAGGGTAGGGTAATCAAACAGTCACAAATTGCAGCACGAACCACTGTTAGCATCTGAAAAGTGGCACCAGTCATTAAACAATGGCAAATTGGAACAATTGCAAACTGACACTGTAGTCACAAAATGTGTACCAATATAGCAGGCATTAGTGATGGTTGCAGTTCCATCTGCAAAAACATCAGCAAAAGCATCCACAAAGTCCCCCTTGCAATCACAAAGTGACACCACAAAACTAATTGAGCATGAATGGCATACCACAGGCAGTGCCACAAACCCTTTGGCAACAGAATGTGCTGCAGTCATCATTAGCAATTAATAATATTTTAGCAACAGTGGCAAACAGTCAGATTTCGTAAGGAAACATGCAAATGAGCCTACCGTGATATTTAAGGTGCAAAATGTAATTTGCATGTTGTTATTCACTCAGTACTGCCTCATTATAATAATGAACCTCCCCCAATGGTTGCAATCCATGATGAACTGCATTGCAGCCTGGAGCAGCAGCTGTAGCACTGTGATAGAAACTTACAGGGAAGAGGTACTTTCAAGCAACACAACTAACATAGGCAGACCTCTCCCACAGATGCTGTGCACTGTTCAGTTACTGATTTGTGTTTTTCTTATGTGTTGTTGACTGTTGCCATTCATGGGGTGGAGGATGTAGAGGGTGGCAGTATCACCATGCTCCCCTAGGCCAGGTGCACTGTCATTACTTTTGTTCCATACCCTGTGCTGCCTATCCCCATGCCATGTCCCCTCCCCTTGGCCAGGTGAGTTCCAGCTGCAAACTGTGCAAGGGCCTGGTGTGTGTGGGTGTGTCTGATATAGGGTTGCCTGCCATTTCTAATGCCCTGTACAGGTGTTCTGTATCCCTATGTTAAATTGCACCTGATTACTGCCTGCTTTTTGTGGGTATTTCATCTGCAACAGCACACAAACACTTAGCAGATGCAAGATGCCTTGAAAATGTGACTGCACCTGATATGCATGGCCAGAGTCCTCATTTGCATGCTGATTGCATGCAGTGATTTTAGTGATCGCTGATGGACTTGCGCTCACTACACCCACAGATCCAATATGGGACACTGAGTGCGAAACAGGCATTAATGTGTTTTAGTGCTTACTATCCTCATTTGTGCCAATTTAAATGTTAGAATATCCCACCCTAAATATGTCAGTATATACATGTGCTACAAGTTTAGGTGAAGCATTAACACATTAGAATTTCTAGTAAAGATATTTAATGTCATTCACTAATGAAGCATTGAACTATAATGCTTTTGCAAATATATTCCTTTAATTTTCTGATACATTTAAAAGCATGTGACTACTAAGGACATAGATCTTAAAAAAAAAAAGAAGGTCTGGGGAATATAGATTATTATTTATTTATTTGCTTAGTTATTGGTTTTTGGAAACCAGGTAAGCTCACTGAGAATTGTGTCCCTATTTCAGGCGTGACCCTGGATAAGTTATGCAAGCAATAACACCCAACTGGGTGGGCAGCATTGGGCAATACTGGACCGCCCAGGGGTATGATGAGGCCCAACGCCACAGGTAGAGGGCCTTATAGCCCCTGGAACATCCGGTATTGCCCATACTGCACACCCTGGAGGGTATTATTGCACTTAGAAAATGGGCTAACTGTGTCATTTTTTATAGGATTACAAAGAAAAATGTGAAGTTATTCTATAACAAGAATTTGTCAATGCCGAATGTTGTCTCGCTGACATTGGCATTGGTAGTGCTGGAGTTAGAGATGCATAATAGGAATGGCAGTGAATTATTGAAGTGATGCCAACCCCACCCCCTACCTGTAGAGACCGACAGGCATTGGGGTGTGCTTTTGAGTCGTCGGCTATAACGCTCATGCCATTGTACCTCACCCTACCCTGTAGACACTGACAAGTGTCGTGGTGTGCTTTGGGATCTTTGGTCCTTATACTTACACCATTCCATAATGAAATACACTGAGGTGGATGCAGTATAGGAGAATGGGGTGAACTTTAGGGCCAAACACTCCAAGGCAGACATCGATGCCTGTCACTGGCTGCAGGGTGGGGGTTGGGGTAGAATGGCATGAGCATTGCAGCCAATGATCCCAATTCACACCACTGATGCCTGTCAGTCTCTACAGGGTGTGGAGTAACAGTTGGAAACCATAATGCTGTAGGCGTTTGTTGGTATTTTCACTCCAAATTTTCAACATAGGCTTTTTGTGACCTCACCTCAAGCAGCACTATCAGTTTGTTAGCTGAAAGGTATTTTTGCACAGCAGCTATGCAATTTGGCAACACAGGGATGAAAACACATTTTGGGCAGGATGTGGAAAATGACAACTGTATTGTTCATGAGGAGATGAAAAAAATGGCAACGTTGAAAATCTGGAGTGAAAATATGAAAAATTGGTGAAGTTATGAGCATGCATATAAACTGTGTAACACACATCCGTAACCCAATTATTTTGGGGATTTTTTAACCACATGTTTAACATAGGCATTTTGGGACCTCCCCTCATTAACAGTGGCACTGTGATGTTGTTAATTTGTCCGAAACATTGATTTCGCACAGTGACCACGCCATTGTGCGCTGCAGGTGCAAAAACACATTTAGGGCAGGATGTGAAAAATGACAGCTGAACTGTTCATAAGGAGGTGTGAAAAATGCCAGTGGTGAAAATCTGGCATGAAAATATTGCAAATTTGCGAAGTTACAAGGGTGTGTGGAAACTGCGCAATGCACACTTGTAACACAGTCATTTTATGGAATTTTGTCACCAAATTTTTAACATAGGCATTTTAGGACTTCTGCTCATGAACAGAGTCACCGTCATTTCCTCACACTGTCCTGAAAACTGATTTTGCACAGTGACCATGCTATTCTGCACTGGACGTGCGAAACATATTTTGGCCAGAATATGTAAAATGACAGCTGTACTGTTCATAAGGAGGTGTGGAAAATGCCAATTTTGAAAATCTAGAATGAAAATATTACAGAGTCATGAAGTTACAAGCATGTGTGGAAATTGCTCAATGCATGCTCGTAAAAAAGCCATTTTTTTGGATTTTTCCCACCAAATTTGCAACATAGGCTTTTTGAGAGCCCCCCTCATGAACAGTGGCACTGCCGTTTCATTAATAGGTCCCAAAAGGTGATTCCACACAGTGACCGCGAACTCACCTTTCAGGACCGAATAACGCCATGACAGTGACTGAATTCATGAGGAGGGGTCCCAATAACCCCATGTTGAAAATTTGTTGCCACAATTCCCAAAAATGGCTGAGATATGCACCAAAGTTGAAAAAATCCTATTTATGCTATTATACAGCTTACCAACATTTCTTCAGTTCATGGTTGGCTTTGAAGAGTGCAGATATGTTCCCAGTCCACCGAAGATCATTACGCCGGACTCCAGAGGTAAGTATGGGGTGAGAGTGTGTGTGGGGAGGCAGGGTGCGCAGAGGGTGGGTGCAGGTTGTGGGAGGGGAGCAGGAAGACTGCGAGGGACCATTTCTTTTACAGGTTTAAAAAAAAAACATCTAGGGATGTTTGTTTTTGCAGGGATTTGTACGCTGGGGTGGGCTCCCCAGCATGCCACCTAAGTCTTTGGGGGATGCTGCAGTCGACGGGGATTGGGCACTCCGCTGGTAACATACTGAAGGGGGAGACACGAGCTGAGGGGAATGGCACCCCGGCACACAACAAAAGCAGGGGGACATTATGCCAACAGGAGTGGGCTTCATCGGCAAAATAAACAGGGACGGGGATAAACGCCAATGGGGATTGGGGTCCCCATCAGCAAAGAAAATATTTTGGGGGGCGCATGATGCTGAGTGGGATTGGGCACCCCCTCAGCATTCATTTTAAATGGCAGGGGGGTCATTATGCCAACGGGGATTGGGCTCCCCCGTCGGCATTGTTACAGGAGGCAGCAGCAGTCACTGCCGACATGTTGCATGCACAATGGGAGGTGTGTTGTGGTCCCGCTGGATGAGATCTTCTCTCTCCTTGCATTGGACCTTTTCTTTGATCTGGTGGCCACATTAGGGATGCACGATGTCAGCACTTGCTGCTGGCTGATTGGGGAATGAGGGACACACCTACTGATTCGTGCCCTGCATTCGCCCAACAGTGACCATGCCTCCAAATCTTCTACTACCATAATATGTTGGCTCCGTATGCATGAGTCAACATAAAAATGACTACAGATGCATTGGGGGGGGTTAAGTAGTCCTTGTACCTGTAGGAGAGTGCTGTTTCAGCCTCCCCCATTACTCTATCCTTTCTTTGTGTACTTTCTGCCAGCCCATTGATGTTAGTTTTTTAAGTGTCCTGTCAGTAGAAGTGAGAGGGCAATGCAGGACACAGAAAGGAATGCTGTAAAGCTGTACTCTGCTCAGTGCCCAATCACGGTAAATTGAATACCGCGTTTGTAGTAGCGTGGGAGAGGCGTGTGCTGTACATTTCAAAACCGCACTGAGACGCGGTTTGGTAAAGATGATCGGTCAACTCGGACGTCTTTGCATTTGTTATGTGTGCCATCTTGTTTAAATTATTTCAACTGTAAGGGAAAGGACTTCTGTATGTCTGTGTGGAGGGGTAGTGTGCTGCTTCGCTTGAGCATCCCATGCAAGTGATGGCCACCTTCGTTTTCAGGGGTGAGAGAGTGGCTGGCTGCAGGAGGAATAAGACAGACAGCAGTCAGCTCTGACAGACTCTGTGTATCAAAATTAAATTAAAACAAAAAAAGAAACAACAAAAAAAAAGGTAAGTTGGCCTGAGGTTGTCGCTTGTTTGGGAGTTATCGTGAGGCAGCTTGGTCTGTAGTATACAACAATGGGGGCAGTATCTCTCACAAAGTGAGAGAAAAAGAAATGGCGCTATTTTGAAATTCAGATTAGGTTGTTGTGGCCAATTAGAAAGCAGTGTCAGCACTATGATTCTTTAGTGGGTGAAGGGGCACTAAAGGGTGGTACTTGTTATTGATAGGGCTCTCACCATAAGTTAATATACCCCTCCCAGCCAATCAGGTTTCTCAGATTTTTAAGCCCATTTTCTAAATACTATTAAGCAATAGAATTCACATGTTAAAGCATCAGGTGCAGGAGGACAGGACAGGCATAATGAACAATGGTTGTTAAAGATTGTAAAGCAGTTTTCACCGTGAGGAAGAAAAACAGTTTATACATTCAGTCCAGTAGGACAAAATGCAGATGTGGTGTGGGCTGTTAGCTGCACAATTGAGCAGACTTGATAGACTATAAGGCCTTTATCTGCTGGCAATTTTGTATGATCATATGTTCACAACATCTCACTGGGGTTGTGGAATAGAGGCAGAATGTCCCTGCAGTAGCAATGGTGGCTCAGCAGAAGCAAGTACAGTTATGTTTGGGTGGGAGGTTTCCCATTGAGTTTTGCCTTCAAAGACTGGTAAATACAGCTTTCCTGGATAAGGACAGGAAGCTCATTCCAGAGCAGTGGTGCTTGGTACAAGAGCGACCACTGGCCATAAAAGGTTCTTGTCCTAGAAACATCTAGCAATGGTTGTGAAGACGAGCGGAGGTGCCTTTGCATGGGGTTCCAGGATAGTGTGTCCCTGAGATTAGGAAGGCACTTTTTAAATATTTTGTATGCTAGGCAAGGGGTTGAATAGTGGAGGTACTCTTCAAGTGAGAGAGCCAGTTAAAGGAGGCAAGCAGATTATAGGTGATGCTGTTTCCTACTCCTGACACAAACCTACCAATTATGTGATATGTACTGTAGTTTTCAGTTTAGTTAGCTCTGAACCCTTCAGGAGGATAGCACAGGGGCCCCATACAGTACTGTAGGGAGAAGAACGCTGCTGTCTATGGACTAATGAGCTTCATTGATTAGGTAGGGCTTAAGCCAGTAAAGCAACCCCAACTTTTGAGTAATGAGCTTAGAGACACATTCAGTTTGGGTCTTAAAGGAGAACATCAACTCAAGCCAGATACCGAGAAATGTTATGCTGTCCACTACCTCCAGTTGTGTATCTGAGGAAGTGATGATCTGTAGTCATTTAGCCTGGGTTGGCCCCAATTTTCTGAATCCAAACAACATGGCCTTTGGTTTTTACCATTGAGGACAAATTGGTTGGAGGCAAATCAGGATAAAGTTCATGGAAATCATTGCTTAATCCAGTTTTTATCATGTTTAGGTCATGGTTTGATCGATAAAGGAATATGCCATCTGCATACAGGAGAACTTTTGCACCACCACAGTTTAGGGGGAGTCATTGATGAACAAAAAGAATAATACGGGCCCCAGGATGGAGTCCTAGGGACCCCATCTGAAATCTCTTGCTGTAAGGAGAGGCATGTCCCCCACTCAAAAGGCTGCTTACGCCCTGGCATGGTGGTGTTTATTTGTGTTTCTTTATTCACCTTTTTCATTATTTTTTTTCTTTATTTTGCCAACTACTAGTAAAAAAGAATCAAGTGGAATGCTTGTATTATGAAGTCATAAAGTCTGTATTGGCAAAGATGGCAGTGTATTTTAATGAGAAACTATACAGTATAACTGTTTGCAGGTTTTTTAAAGAGAAGGAAAGCATTTCTCAACTAATATATTAAATATTTAACAAAAATATGTTATTCTTGATATTCTAATTGCTTTTGTTATGATTTTGCAGGGTACTGTTTCCACTTAAACAGATTTTACTTGAGAAACCAAAAAAGAGTTGTGCCACATCAGTGACCTGAGTTTGGGAATGGACTTGGGTTGTTTGGGGGGTCAGCTTGGGCGAGGAAGGATTGAGCATCTGTAGACAGCTTTCTTTCCTCTGGGAGGTGGGATAGCACTGTAAACTGACACCCAGTGGTTGCTGGATGTCAGCACAGATGCGCAGGCACGTATGGGGAGAGCCCACGTCCAGGGTGCAAGGTTGCCTCCATGGACACGGAGCCAGCTGCTCCTCCCATTGCACATTCATGTGTCTTGGGAGAAAATCAGGTGGAAAAATGGGAGCTGACAGGGTCTATGATGGCCTGATGCATCCCTCTGCAATGCAGCTGTAACTTCTAAATTGTGCTCTGGGGGGGGGGAGTAAGTCAGCGCTCCTCTCCCTGGCCCCTCTGCGAGAGGTAATCTTCGGGGGAATTGTGGGGGTCTGGCAGAATGGGGAACAATCAGGGCCGAAAAGGGATGAGCCCCTCCGAGGGAGGGCCATATCCACTTGTTGGCTCCACGGAGGTGGAGTAAACTGTAAATTAAAAAAAAAAGAAATCAAAAACAGAAATCAGTTACTGTTTTTATAAATTGTGAAATCATGCAGATGGACTACAATATTGCACACATATAAAAGGTATACTGTCTTCCTGAAAGCAGTATATATTTTTATAAAAGGTAGAAAATGAATGTAAAGTTTCTCATTGAAATACATGGCAAGGCAGGGCAAAGTTTATCTATACAGTACCCGATCCCTGGGTCTCTTGGCACCTCACATAAAAAAGGTAGGTTTAGAATACAAATACACATCACATATAGCATGCATGAGTAATTTAAAATATTAAATAAAAATCTAAAAATAATTAAGATACACACCAGTGATGGTTAATCACTTTCATCAGGGAAGGCCAAACAAAACAGAGAAGCATTTAAACCTTTTTTAAAGCTTTCGACTATCAGGGCCTCCCTCATGCAAACTGGAAAGGAGTTCCAGAGGGCTGATCTGGCGATGCTAAAAGCATGATCACTAGAAGTTTTCAACTGGACCCTAGGAACAGCAAGAAGGACCCTGGTCGAGGAGTGGAGGGAGTGGACTGAGGTGGCATGTATTATTAGATTAGCTAGATAGCCAGGGCCCAGTCTGTATAGGGCCTTGTCAGTGAGCAAATCCACCTTTAAGATGATCCTCTACCTGACAGGCAGCCAGTGCAGAGCCTGTAGGACTGGGGGGGGTCATATGACTGCACCAAGTCAAGCCCATCAGCTACCTAGCTGCTGTGTTTTGCACCAGCTGCAGCCAACGGAGGGTCCCTTCAGTGACCCCAAAGTATAGAGCAGTACAGTAGTCAAGCCTAGATGTGACAAAGCCATGTACCAGTGATGGCAGGTCTTCAGGCAGAACTAGGGGTTTAATACTGAAGATATTCATCAAGTAGTAAAAAATCACTTTGGACCACAGATGACACCTGAACTTCAAATGTCAGTCTGTCATCCTGGATAATGGCAAGATCCTACATCCTAGTTGAGGCCAACAATGGAGTGGATGCAGAAACAATCCAGTTGCCACTCTGGAGGCATTCCCATCACGTCTGTGACCCAGCTCAATCACCAGAACCTCCATCTTGTCAGGGTTCAGTGGCAACCAGCTGGAGAACATCCAGTTATTGATCTCAAGCAGGCAGTTCTTAATCACTTTCACAGCATCATGTGTTCCAAGGTCAAAGGACATATACAGTTGGGTATCATCTGCCTAGCAGTAAAAACCCACACTGTAATGCTTAATTAGCTCTCCAAGGGGCAGCATGTACAACACAAATAACATTTGCGACAAGATCGAGCCCTGAGGTGCTCCACATGGCAGAAGCTTCTGGGAGGAGGAGAAATTCCCCATCACCACTAGCTGCTTCCTGCCAGAGAGATAGGACTCAAACCAGTTGATGACAGTACCAGTGAGTCTATAATACTCTCAAAGGTGATCAGGGAACACAGTGGGATCCACGGTATCAAATACTGAAGAGAGATCAAGGAGCACAAGAATTAACCTGTCTCTGTCTCTAGCACTGAGAAGGCCATTTTGCACCCTGACTAATGCCGTTTCAGTGCTGTGCCTGTCCCTGAAACCAAACTGGAATGGCTCATAGATATCAAAGGACATGAGGTGCTACTCAAGCTGTTGCACCACAATTTTCTCAACAACCTTACCTAAAACTGGCAGGTTGGAGAATGTACTGTAATTCCCAGGACATCAGTGTCGAGAGATGGCTTCTTCATGAGGGGCCTCACTGGAGCCTCTTTCAAGGCCTCCAGAAACACTCCCTCCTATATTGAACACTGGACCATCCTAGCGAACACTGAGCCAATGGTCCTAACACACCTCATCAAAAAACAAATCAGTCTGGGTCCGGTTCACAAGAAGTGTGCTTGAGCTTCAAGATCACCTTAATGACCTTGGCCATCTCCACTGGTTTAAACTCATCACAGACAGATGGAGCACCTCTGACTACCCTATGCTGATGCGCCTCACTGATGGGATCCCTGACTGGATGGAGGACATCCTGTCAGAGAAGAACTGAGCAAACTCCTCACACAAAGCAATTGAAAAAGCTTTTTTTGGTTGTAGACAGACTGGATGTAAAAGTCTGTCCACAGGTCGAAAAAGCTGAGATGGTCTATTCTTCCCTGCAGCGCTCTCCCTGGACAGAAGCTTTACCTTCTTATGGTTGATTGCCCCTTGGTACTCATAATAATGAGTATGCAAGGCCATTTTGTCCTCCTCTGAATGGGTCCTCTGCCAGCAATGCTCCAATTTCAGACCCCTGATCTTCATTGCTTTGAGATCCCCAACAAACTAGGGAGAACTCAAGTGAGAAGATTTGGGTTATATATGGATCGGCGATGGACTTGAGTGCCTCATATACCACTTGTTATAGATGGCAGTGCCTCTCCCATGCCAACTGCACATGCAGCATCTACACTAGATAAATCAGCAACTGCCAGCAGTCCCTCTGAGGCCAAATCCCTCAAAGGGTGATAGTTAATCATCTGTACAGGGGAAGGACTTTCAGAGGTCCCCAAACAAGAACTTCACAGCGCAATAATCAGACCATATAATCTGATAGTCTTGAGTTTAGTCACCTCAAACCCCAGTGAGAAGACCAGGTCCAAGATGTGGCCATGGTGATGGGCCTCAGAAGTAACAACTTGTGACAGACCCAGTGCTAACATCAACTGGAGGAGGTCATGACCAAATTACCATGATTCATCTTTGACCCAGGCATTGAAGTCCCCCAGAATCAACAATCTGGGGGGACTCTAACACCTCACTGATGATAATGTCAGTGAACTCCTGCAGGAACTCTCCTCCTAACCCTGGAGGGTGATAAATGAGGAGAATCCTACAACCTGCAACTGGACCCCCATGCACTGCCACACATTCAAATGAACTAGCTGACTCCAATGGGTGCACAGTGAAGCCCAGGCTGGATCTAAAACAGATGGCTACTCCCTCTCCCCTGTATCCTCTGCTAGGAAAGTGCACAACGGAGTACTCAGTGGGAACAGCTGCCTCAAAAACTGGCCCAGCGTCATCTCCCAACCAGGTCTCCATAATGCAAGGCAGATTGATCAAGGCAATCAAGTCCACCAAAATTGTAGGCTTGTTCCTCATCGATCTGGTGTTGCACTGCACGAACCAAAAGGACTGGTAGAAGTTGCAGATCCCCCTGGGAACCCTGGAGATGGAGACATGATGCAATTTGTGTTTGTCTGTGTTTTCCTGATACCACAATACCAGAATTATATTAAATTCTTTTCCCAAGCAGTTTGAAAAGTAAAGGTAAAACCATACTTGTTTCACTATAAAAACAAAGATTTGTACTGTAGAAGTAGAAAGCAATAACATACATGTTGAAGAAAATAAATAAATTAGCCAGCTGTCTGTTTACTGGAAGTGAGCACTTAATCTATAAAAATGTGCTTCTACATTTCTTCTTATACTACTGTACATATCCTTTCATCAACCTCCTTAGGTTCAGATTTTAGCATAACATCAAAAACTCTAACAAGGTCCAGACCCATCATGCTGAAATCAATCTAAAAGCTTGACTCCTGGCTTCAGTACAGTGACGCTTGAGGCACACTGAAGAGCCAGCACAATTAGACAACAGGGAATGTCAGAATCATCAGACTCTCAATCATTTACATGCCCTGCATGAATAGAATATAATTAAATGCACATTGATGTTTGAAACATTATACTTAGCACATAAATACTGTAAACACACAGCCTTTGAATCGAGATGTGAACAATAGCAACACAAACTGTTTTGCCTTTGTAAGCTTTAAGAACAAAATTGTACAGATAACCAAAGCCTTGACCTATCTTCCTGTGAGCAAAATTGGTTATTCAGTTTAAGTTTGATAACTAAATATTTTGGGATTTTATAACACCATAATCTTCAAACTTCAAAAGCAGTTGCATTTTATTTTGTAGAAATTCTGGAGCTCTTCTAAAACAAGGAAAAGAAAATCAGCTACACTCTTTGCTTAACATGCTTGCAGCAAACACCTTGCACAAATTATTTAGCTGACATAACTTGCTGAAATGGGAATTAACCAGCTTTCTAAAATGTTAAGCCACTGCTGTAGGCCAGAACTTCACCATATTTTTTAATTGTGTGGTGCAAACAGAATAAATTATTTCACTCAGTGAAATATACAGTAGAAAAGTTACCTTGTGATCTGAGCTTATTAATTAAATAACGCCATGGGCAACTGTGTCATATTGTTTGAGAGAGAGAGAGAGAGAGAGATTTTCTATATTTTACAGTGCTCTGCTCTTTTGCCTTTGTGAACGTCATTATTAATTAACCCCGTTGCACACAGATAAGCAAGAAGAAAATAGGACTGCTTGACTAACATACCAACATTTTAACGTGTAGGCAATCTGATACTTGTGTATTGTATGCGCTTCACATTTCTTCCTGTACTGTTTGCCCAATCCTCCCATGACTCCCAAGTTAGTTGTGAGGTCCTTAGTTGTGAGACTTATGAGTAACAATGGCAACCACACTAATGGCCAAATGGAGCCCTGCCTGTGAGCCAAAAGGCTTCTCCTACTATAACTCATCCCTCACAAGGCAGCACATGTGCAATGCCCCTTGCTTAGAACCATTACAATGGAACTTGCTATACAGCAAACATTTGAAGCTGGCTTTATCTGTTCAGCAGCATTATGCTCTGATATATTCAATTCTATGGGGATACATACCAGCATATTTGACATTTTCAATTGGATTTGAACAGTGTTTATTTAGCTGTCAGATCCAGTACCCTGCTTATAAGTTTGCATACCAAACCTCTACATTTATATGCCTGTACAGGAATTTTTCAGCAGAATAACAACATTTGCTAAACATTCTGAAAAGCTGATTTCAATGATTCACTGAAAACATCATATATAGTCTTAGATACAATATTATATTCACAGCATGCATAATGTCAGTCAGGTATCCTTGTGAGCAAAAAGGCAAATCAGTTTCAAAGAGACATAATATTTCTCTCACCCTCTGAAGGATGTTCTGCAACTGTGTTTTATAGTAAATATAATGGCATAGCCTTAACAATAGTGAAAACCCAAAGGTACATTGGCATCCAAGATCAGGTTTCCTTGTCTAGTCATGCGAATCGGAGTCTCTCTATTAAGACTGTGAAACTTTGCACTTGTCTCTCTAATTCAATTTGCCAATAGACAACTGCCAATACAATTGCTATCTCCACTGGTGACCCAATTGAGGTGGTAGCCCCAGTAAAATATCTTGGTATGTATATTGACCAGAATGTATCATTCAACCACCATATTGATGACATCTCCAAGTCCCTACACCTGGACAGACTGTGCAGTTCAGCCTGTCTGCAGTCTCAGAGCTTTTTCACAGGAGAAGTGAGATGAGTTGACTCTGTTCTTTGAAGATAAGGTGACCGACATCAGGTCTGAGATCTGTATAGCTCATTCCAATGGGGATGACAGAGGTTGATGTGAGGCTGTGGCTCCTCAGTCTGGTTGGTCTGACTATTTATTTATTTATTTATTTATTTATCTATGTGTTTATTTATTTAGGGATTGGGATCATACCTTTGAGCTCAGAGCTCTTTTACAAAGGTTTCATGTCAACCAGTGACAATGACAACAATAACAAACAGTTTATATACAATACTCGAATAGTAGGTAGCTGGTATACAATAAGGTTACAATGTCAGTCATAGTACCAATGGTGATAGTACAGCATCAACAGCATTCAATTAGGGTGAAGGCGAGTGTTTATATGTAGCAGAGGAGATAAAGAGGTGTGACACCTAGTGTGAGAGTCCGAGGAAGAGTCAAGGTGAGGGGGAAGGGAGACTGGGGGGGGGTGGGTGGCCAAAAGAAGTGACTTTGTCTAGGCGGTTGGGAGGTAGTGGTAGTAGGTTGGTTTTAAGGTTGATCCAGTGGGGAAAGGCACAGGGGAAGAGGAAGACAGAGGGATAGAGCAAGGGGGAAGAATGTGGGTAAAAGGAAGGGGAAGGAGAGTGTGGGTGAGTGGGCATTATGGGTGTTAGAGTCCTAGTGGCAGTCACAAACTGTTCTAGTAAGAAGGTGTTGCCTTAGGTCATGTTTGAATTCTGAGATGCATTGGGAGTTTAAAATGTGCACTGGGAGTTCATTGAGCCATTGGGGGGGCTCTATAGCTGAAAGCATGCTGTCCCTGCACAGTTCAATGGAAAGGAGTTGATAGGGCCTCCCTCATCCTGCCTCTGGTGGTATAGCTGTTAACACTTGGTGTTAGAATGCTAGAAATGCATGGGGGGTTTACCCATTAGTGCCTTTTTTCCAAGGAGACATGTTTGGAATATAATCCTTTTCTTTAATGACAGCCAATTGGTCTCCTCGTATAAGGAACAGGTGCAGGTATTTCGATCTGCAGCCATTGTGAGCCTGTATGCCTTGTTGAGGGCAATGAGAATCCTTTTTAGTGCAGTGTCTGTTGCTGCGCTGTAGACCACCAATCCATAGTCAATGGTAGAAAGGATGGAGCTGGAGACTGAGAGACGGAGGGCCTCTGGAGTGAGATACGTTTTATGCCTATAGAGTACACCCAGCTTGGTGTTCAATGCCTTTACCACTGTGTTGATGTGTTGGGTGAAGGTGAGGGAGTCATCAATGGTGACCCCCAGGTACTTGAAGGAGTGAACTTGTTGTAGCGGCTCACTGACTTTATTGGAGATGCTGAGGGGAGGTAGCTTCTTTTCGTGCTGTGGGCTGGCTGTGAGCATCACCTTGGTCTTTTTGTAGTTTAATAGAAGTTTATGGCTACAGAACTAGTATTCCAAGTTGTAGAAGGATGCCTGCTACTCGGAGTGGAGGGCGACTATTGATGAACTGCTAGTGAGAAGTACAGCGTCGTCTGTGTAAAGTATCAGTTTAGTATCACAGGCTTCAGGAAGATTATTTAGGAAGAGGCTGAATAGTAAGGGCCCAAGTATTGACCCCTGTGGGACCCGTAAAGATAGCTAATTGGAGCTAGATACTGTGTGCCCAATTTTTACACATTGGCTTCTGTGTGTTAGGTAGTCCTTGAACCAGCAGACAGCAGTGGTTGCAACCCCCAGGTTCTGTAGTTGAGTCAGGAGGAGAGAGTGATTGACAGTGTCGAAGGCTTTGGTGAGGTCTATGAAGACTGACCCCACCAGTTTTCCTTCGTCTAGTGCCTTGTGCGAGTAGTCAGTGTATTCCAGCAAGGCAGTGGAGGTACTATGATTCTGCCTGAAGCCATGTTGGTTGGGACATAACAGGTTGTATTTGTTGAGGTCATCTGTGAGTTGGGTGGCCACAATCTTTTCCAGGGTTTTAAATAAGGGAGAGAGGATGGATATTGGTCTATAATTGGCAGTGCATGTCATATCACCGTTCTTGTGCACCGGCATCACAAGAGCCTGATTCCAGACCCTGGGGAATTGTGCAAGGGCCAGAGATTTGTTAAATAGTTTCGTAACTGGCATGATGATGACATCCAGTGTTAAGGATAGGAGTTTCATATTGACTCCATCACTCCCCATTCTGGTCTTGCCTAGTATTTTTTTATGTGTTTGTAAGCTTCCTTCACTGACACTTTTTTGAAGTAGAAGACAGGGATTGAGCCCCCTTGAGGCGTGCAGTTTGTTTGTTCCCCCAGCAGGGTGCAGATAGTCGGGGGGGCAGCACTCCAGTCAGGTCAGTAAATGTTGTGTCGAGAGAATCCGTGATGTGCCGAGGGTCAGTAATTGTGGTGTTGTTGATGTTGAGTGAGCTGGGGATCTTCTCATCCTTCCCCAGAAGGTTTTTAATGTTCTCCCAAAAGCTCTTCCCGTTGCCCCAAGTTTTATTAGGCTGCTTCTTGTGGAAGTTGGCCTTTGCTTGGTGGATAAGGTTGGTGTAGTGGTTTCTTGCAGCTTTATAGCATTGGAAGTTGTGTTTGCTGCGAGAGGACCTGGCTTTTTCCCAGAAGTTGTCCCTTTCCTTCATCTGGGCGAGGAGATCTCCTGTGATCCAGCCATTAACTTGACCCAGAATTTTTCTTTTCCTCAGTGGTGCAAAGATATCGCAAAAGTTGTTGAAGACCTCTATAAAGAAACTTACGGCCTGGTCAATATTAGGTGCATGATTGATGGGGAACCAGTCATGCTGAGAGAGGGGAGAGGAGGGGGCCCCAAGATTCCTCTCCCCCAAGACCCTACTATTAATTAATGATAGGCGGGGGCTTGCTCAATTTGTTTGACCATGTGAAAGTGACTAGGGAGTGATCACTTAAGGTGACAGGCAGGACCTTAAGGTCAGAGATCCGTGAAGAGGAACTCGAGAGGAGCCAATCGAGGAGGGTGTCTTTTCCTGTTTTGTGATTCCACCTTGTTGAGCTGTCTACGAGTTGGGTCAGTTTGGAAGTAGCGACCATGTCCTTGAAAGGCATGGATTCCCTGCCCTCCCAGTTGATGTTAAAGTCACCTGTTATGAGAAACTCTGTGCCCTTAGGAAGGGTAGCAATTGTATTCAGTATTTTTGGGAGGCCATCCCTGGCTTTAGTGGGTGGAAGATAAACCAAGGCTAAGATTAGAGATTTGCTGTGCTGTCTGACCAGTGCTTTTATTGCTAGTAGTTCATCATGATCATCCTTGACCCTCATAACAGGGAGGACTGAGCAGCTTAGGCAATCCCTGGCATCGATAAGGACTCCTCCGCCTCTCTTGTTACACCTGTCTTTCCTGAATGTTTGATGTTCTGGGAGCATCACTTCATTTTCTTTTATCTTGCTTGACAGCCAGGTCTCTTTCAGACAGAGAATAGCAGGTATGTGGTGGGACATCCACGCTTGGAGTAGGTCAAACTTTGCTGTGAGGCTGCAGATGTTCAGTGCAGCTACTTTCAGGCCCTTACTCATGTTTCCCCCTGCATTTGACACTGGTGGAACTCCCAGATTGGCATGGACTTTACCTGATAGAAAAAGAAACATTAATATTATTTTCCTGGTCAAGAGGTTTATGCTAATGGTGGAGCATTTCTTGTGCCTCCTGCTCTTTCAATGGAGGAGGCGAGCGTTCACCAGAGTGATCTTTATGGGTGTGAAAATGGTAATGTTGTTGATAACCGTGGCAGGTGTCGGAAGCCCCGGGCTAGCAGGTGGGATGCATGTGGTGGAAAACTGGAGCTCCCTCGACACAGTTGGCATTGGGGTGCCATAGAGTCTATTTTTGTCAAGAGCAGGTTCTCGCATGGGTGGTAGTGGCCCAGCTTGGCACCTTGGGCCTGTAGCACCCACACCAAATTGAAGAACTAGGAGGACGGAGTAATCCATGGTATAGCAGAGGTGGTGGCACTTGGGTGGTCTAACAAGCACACCAGGAGGAGATGGCAAAGGAAAAATGCTGATGGTTAATTACATCCAGAGGAAATGATGAACTATTGAGATTGAGGGTGACATAATATGTTAAAATTCCTGAAAGGTGATAAACTGTGGCCTGGGCATATGCAATGTGTGAAATCCATTTGTCTGTATGGTTCCTTTGATCTTCAAAGTCCTCAGAGTCAAGTACAATACCTTGGGAGCAGGTCAAACAAAAATGTTGATTCAGTCACAAAATGTGTGTAACCCCTAGGTGGCTCTATCCCAAGGGTTACTACCCCTGCCTGTTTAACTATGGACAGGTTGAGGGGCCTAGGTCCTATGGTGGGTGCCTCCACCCAGAGGTCAGGATTTGTAGTGGCTAGACTAGCTTGGTCACAGCCCTCTGGGACACTGAGACCCCCTTTTATTCCCTCTAGTGGCTCACACAGTATACCGGAGTTACAGCCCCAATACCCCAGGTATACACACTGTTCACTCATATAGATACCACTTACCTTCGAGACTGATTCTGCAGCACATCTCTGAGGACCCCCTGTAAAATAAGGTTAAACAATATAAACAGCAAAACACAATACTGTTTCCATAAGTACCAACACCACAGACAGTATATAGTATAACAACAACAAATCTGATTTATTTAGGGGGCAGTAACAAGGGATGGGGAAATCAGGTTAATTGGTGGCATTAAATCACAGTAGTGTGCACACATACAGGGTCTGAAAACTCACACTCTGGGTACCCAGGTTGGGGGGGGGGGCTAGCCAGGTCCGTTGTCTGGGGTTGGCTAGCAGGTGCAGAAAGATCGGGCCCTGTAGAACAAAATATATGCACAACACCCAATTGTAATCCAGAGCCCGATGGCTAAGTCCACAAAGCAGGAAAACAACACACTTGTGATTGAAAACAAACTGCAGGGGAATACCCTGATTCGTACTCACAATACCCAAGCTGAGTACCGGATGGTAGATGTTCTTCTGGATTGCCAGAACAACAAGGCATGGAGACAAGGTCCTTGTGACTGGACCCCACTGCAGTTGATAGCAAACATATTTAGTCCAAGCTAAGCTGGGGTTTGCTTCCAGCTTCAGCACACAGCACACAGCACGGGGGATTGGAAGTAGTGATTCCCCACAAGCACTACACACATTCATATGTAAAAGGAAAGTACTATACCAGGCGGGCTGCTCCTTGATCCCGATCGCAATTACTGCAAAATACCCGGGAGCACATACAGCAGCTTCGGTTCCTGACAGACCGAGCACGATTCAGCAATTTCTCCAGTCTTCTACAGGGTGAGCCTGGTTTCCACTCTTCAGACTTCCTTCTTTCTCCTCACAATCAGATTCAGTCCGAACTGGCACTTGCAATGGCTGCAGGCCGAACCTCAGGGCCTCACACACGCTTCCTGTGCAAAACTGTACACTGCAGAAGCTCAGAGCTCCTTCTATCTTCACTGTCACAACTGATCTGAGCTTTCCAGTCACAGAGCAGGGCATTTCCTTTAGCTCCACACCATTCTGTTGGTTGGTTCAGCTGTCACTCACAATTAGACTCTCTCTGTTGGTGGAAAAAGGCGCCAAGGTCAAAACTACATTTCCCAGAGTCACTGCCCATACAATCCCCTTGTGGCTGGCTCAAAATTAAGAGTCCAAGTTCTGATTCGTCCACAGGCTCCATTTTAGGGCTCCCTTAACCCAATTGGCCCAGCACAGCAGTTCAGGACCAAAATATAAAAGCTACACTGAAACAGTTTGTGCTAAAATAAAGACAGGTTAGACAAACTACATTTTCTCAGTCACTCTGAATGATTTCTGGCAAACAGTTATAACTTTCAACAAGGCTCCCTCTGCACATGTAGCGATGACAGAAACGGAGTGTATTGACAGCAACTCGGGCGGGATTTAAGCATTAAATACACAGTCCCCCCATACAAACTAATTAAGTCTGCAAGCAGACAGCTCTTAAAGAGACAGTACGTGGAGGCTCAAATAGCACTCACTTGGAACCACATTTAAACAGCTCAGACACCGAACAACGCCCAGACTTGGAGCATTCAGGCAAGCTCCTGGAAGACTTTTGTGAACCCACATTTGCAGGGGGGTTACACCCTTCCTGGCCTGGAATAACTTGACATCTGCATCAAGTAAATACCCCCATAAATTTCAATACAACCATATACATTTACATCAATATCACATTAGGCTTATACATGTAATCATCAGTCAACATATCACCTTACCAGAAACACATTTCTGAAACTTTTCAGTACATCACTTTTTTTTCACAGCGTTATACACACATTGTACCATAACTCAGGTTATTACCTCCTGTACATGAAACCTGAAGAGAGGGGGCCCTTTCCTATCAACTACCTTGGGGCTGGATGGGGCAGGGGCACCATACCTAGAGGGCAACACAAGTAACTTGGAGTTAGCATTGATATTCAGTTTGGGCAATGAGCTCAGGGACACATGCACTCCTTTATGGACAACACTGAGAGGCAAGTCCACAGGCCTCCCAGGGGAATCATAACTGAGCTGTACCATAGGCTTTACAGCTTTACCAGTCTTTCTATGAGGAACTGTTACAGTCTCTGCACCCTGAGCCTCATTTTCAGTATTGTCCTCACTTGTCAGGGGAGTCTCCATTGGGGTAGAGGGGCTAGAACTTGGGGCGCTTTCAGCTCCAGGAGTTACAGTCTCTGAGTCCACAACACTTGGCTCACATTGGGAGTTTTCTGACACTGGCAGTGAATTATCAGGGCACTCAACACACTCTTCTTGTTCTGGTATATCACCAGTTTGTCCCAGTCCATTATTTTCCTCCTCTGCAAACTCAAACAGTTCAATCATACACAGTGATTCCATAGCATCTGACTTGATGCTTTGCAATTCACTTTCTGGGAGCATTGGCTCCGGGGACAAAGCTGGGGGCTTAGACAGTCCAGAAGGCCCAGCTTCATCTCCAGGATTGACTAGGGGATTGCCCCGAAACAATTGACTCAGTTCGTAAGAAGGGTAGTATTCAAATCCACACTCACTTTCCTCTGACATGGACTGACAGTCATGTTCAACTGGGACTTGTGGAGGGGAACACTTTAACTCAGCATCTATAGGTGCAGGCTTTCTTGATTTTTGCTTAGCAGCAGCTCTAGTCACTGGTCCAGAGGGGGCATTTTCTGGGGGCTCAGACTCAATCAGGATTTGTCCAATGTGCAGTAAATGATTTCTATGCATTGCTTCCACATCTTTTGAATTACTCTCAGGCCTTACTTCATACACAGGCAGATCATCTAGTTTGCCCACTACAATGTGAGGGAGATGTTGCCATCTGTCAGGAATCTTATGTTTGCCATGCAGTCCCACATTTCTTAGCAATATCCAATCTCCCTCCTGGAGTTGCTGTGCCTTCACCTTTTTATCACACCTTTCTTTGTTGGCCAGATTTCTTTTGGCAACCATGGTTTGAGCCAGTTGGTATGCACGATTTAGCTGGGCCTTTAACTTTTGCACATACTGTAAATAGTTGTCAGCTCGAACCCCATCAGGAGAAACTCCAAAACATACATCTACCGGCAGTCGAGCTTCAGTGGCATCACATTTGGTGCAGTTGTAGGCATGTACCAGGGTGCTAATTTGTTGGCTCCATCTAGGCTTGTCCTTTGGGTGGAGGGTGCCTAGCATATCTAGCAAAGTGTGGTTGAAACGTTCAGGCTGTGGGTCCCCCTGGGGGTGGTAAGGGGTGGTTCTGGACTTTTGCACTCCCCACAGAGAAAGCATCTCTTTGATCAGATGACTCTCAAAGTCTCTCCCTTGATCAAAATGGATTCTTTGTGGAGCCCCATAGTGAACAAAAAAGTTTTCTACAAGTACTTTTGCCACAGTGGATGCCTTCTGGTCCTTGGTGGGGAAAGCTTGAACATATCTCGTAAAATGGTCAGTGACCACCAGCACATTACTAATATTTCTTTGATCTGACTCCAAACTCAGGAGATCAATACAGACCAGCTCCATGGGTGCACTGGTGGTGATGTTAACAAGGGGGGGCAGCCCTCTGGGGCAGGGCTTTCCTCTGTAAACAGCGACTATAAGTTTGAATGTGTTGCTTAACATCAGCCCCCATCTTAGGCCAATAGAATCTGAATCTCACCAAGTCAAGTGTTCTGTCTATACCAAGGTGCCCCATGTGGTTGTGTAAGGACCTCAGTGCTGAGTCTTGAAAGGCAGTGGGCAGCACTAGTTGTTTATCTATTTGTCCCCATCTGTCTATGGTTTCTCTGTATAACAGTCTATTGATCAGTTTCAACTTAGGACCTTCCTTGTATAACAGTGCAGTTCTCAAATCAGTGGAGTGTAATTTAGACACATCTTTCCCTTTGTAGAGGGCTTCTAAAGCTAATTTGATCATGGGATTTCGGGATTGAGCCCGCTGACTACTGTCATTGTCCAGCTGAAGCAGTGCACCAATGTCTATTGCAGAAAAGTAGCAATAAGCAGCAGGTATACAATTCTCTGAGGGTCCCAAACAATCACCCATATAGTCCACTGCATTTGTGGACATTGGTTCCTCCCTGTCAACTTCTGGCAGAGTGCTCGAATATCAGGTTCTGACAGTCTGACCCAGTCATTCTGGGGAACAGGCCTCCGGGAAAGAGCATCAGCATCTATGTGGTTCAGGCCTGCTCTGTATTCAACAGCATAGTCGTATGTAAATAATACAGAAAGCCACCTATGGCCAGTGGCATCCAACTTAGCTAAAGTCTGCACATAGGTCAAAGGATTGTTGTCAGTTTTTACTAGTATCTTAGCCCCATACAAGTACTCGTGGAACTGGTCAACAATGGCCAACTTCAAAGCTAGGAACTCTAACTCATGTACAGGATAGTTCTTTTCGGATGGGGTCAGGCTTCTATTGGCAAAGGCCACTGGTCTCAGGCCATTCTTGTGCTCTTGGTACAATACAGCCCCCAAGCCTTACAGGCTAGCATCAGTGTGCAAGACATAGGGCTTCTCTGGATCTGCATAGGCAAGGACAGGAGTGTGGTAAGTTGATATATAATCTCATGAAAAGCAGCTTCACACTCAGGTGTTCATCTGGCTCCAAATACTTCATTAGGACAGAAATACACTCTCTCAGGCTCAGAAGAAACTGACCTCTTATATTTTATGTTAGTAGGAGGGTAATCTTGAGTAAGATTAAGTAAAGGACGAATCACTCTTGAATAGTCCTTGATGAAAACTGGCAATAGTAACCACAGAATCCCAGGAATCTTTGCAGTTCTTTTAGGCTGTGG
The DNA here is from genome assembly GCA_016271365.2 of Neoceratodus forsteri. Classification (NCBI taxonomy): domain Eukaryota; kingdom Metazoa; phylum Chordata; order Ceratodontiformes; family Ceratodontidae; genus Neoceratodus; species Neoceratodus forsteri. The sequence goes on along the minus strand of CM057449.1, from coordinate 572,646,611 downwards.
GGCTGTGGCCAGGTGGTCAAGGTCTCAACTTTACTCGGGTCTGTTTCTATTCCCTCGGTGGATATTATGTGTCCCACATACTTTACAGAGGTTTGGAAGAACTGACATTTATCGATGGATAGTTTAAGGCCAAAGTCTTCCAGTCAGTCCAACACTTTGAACAATCTGCTCTCATGTTCCTCTAGTGAGCTGCCAAACACAATAACATCATCTAGGTATACCAGGCACTCTAACAAGTTCACGTCCCTTATCACACGCTCCATCAGTCATTGAAAAGTGGCTGGAGCACCTGAAATCCCTTGAGGCATCCTCATAAATTCATAGAAACCAAGCGGACAGATAAAGGTTGTCTTTTCACCATCTTCTGGGGCCATCGGGATCTGGTAGTACCCACTGCGAAGATCCAACACTGAGAACCACTTACTACCATTCAGGCAGTCTAAGGCATCCTGAATGCGGGGCATTGTGTACTGATCAGGAATAGTCCACCGGTTCAAGGTGTGATAATCCACGCACATCCTTACTGTCCCATTCTTTTTCCTCACTACCACGCTAGGTGAAGCATATGGGCTTCTGGATTCTTGTATTACACCAGCAACAAGCATCTCTTGCAGATGCCATCTCACATCATCTATGTCTGCAGGTGCCAGGCGTCGAGACCTCTCACGAAATGGCCTTTCATCATGCAGCCGGATATGCTGCTCAGCTCCTTGCACTCATCCTACGTCCCATTCCTTTAAAGAAAACACCTGTTCTCTCTGGGCAAGCTTCTCACTGATCCTCACTTTTCATTCAGTTGGCAATGGGGAGTCACTGAAATCAAATAAATCAGGCGTTACTCTGTCATTCTTCCCCGAACTCTTGCTACTGGGTAGCACTGCAGTGTCTGCACAATACACATTAGCCAGGGTGCAACCTCTATTTACTCGAATCTCTCTGTCAGACACATTATGAACTTGAGCCATTACCCTTCTGGCATAAGCATGGGCTCTAGCAGGCAAAAGTAAGGAGAGAGGGGATATGATAGAGACATACAAGTATCTTACAGGGAGGAACAAGGTGCAGGAATACACTATTTTTAAGTGAAAAAGATGTTCCAGGACTAGATGGCATGGGATGAAGTTGGAGGGAGGACGATTCAGAGGAAATGTGAGGAAGAATTTCTTCACAGAGCGGGTGGTGGACAAGTGGAACACCCTGCCAGAGGAAGTGGTGGGGGCTGAAACAATCATGGGATTTAAGAATGCATGGGATAGACATAAAGGAATACTGGAGGTCAGGGGTAAGGGGCAACAGACTTTTAGGAAAACATAAACTGAACTTACAAGCTCAAATGGGCAGACTGGGTGGGCCACAGGCCCTTATCTGCCAACACTGTCTATGTATCTATGTATCTATGTAAAATACTAGGCTTGACCAGCAGTTCCTCCGGCAATTTTCCATTGCCTGGTGCATCCAACATTAATATTTTATTCTTGACATCATTTCTGATATGGACCTCTCCCTGTAAAGTACACTGGGCATTTGGCACCAGGATCAGAGACTCAGGATCCTTTTTCCAGACAACTACAACCGGTTCCTCTGGTTCCACTTTGTCAGCATCTCTCTGGGCATCGTAGGCCTTTCTGATCAAGGCCAGAATTCTTAGAGCTCTTCCGGTCTGGGACCCTGTTTTTCATATCACAAGTGTGCCAGCCAGCCAAACTTATGTGCATTAGTCCCAATTAGTAGAGAAACCCCATCATACAGTCTGGTAGGGGGACATACTAAGGCCAGGGTCTCTATTTTCTTGGCCACTCCAGCCACGGAGGTAGGAAAAGACAGCTAAATTTGGATATATCCAGAGTAGGGGTAGGCCTTCTCACTTAACCCCCAGACATGCAGCCCCTCCAACGGTTGTAAGGGTACATCAGACAAATGCTTCTGATACCAGTCTTGGAACATAATTGTCACTTGGGAGCCACTGTCTAATACAGCTCTTGTAGACACTCCATTCACCTTTACAGTGGTCTCCATGGAGGGACCCACTATTCTGATCCAGTCTGGAGAGGCGGTAAAGGGGGCCTGGGCAACTGACCTTACCACAAAGGGATGTGAGTTAGCATTTTTGGGGCCCTCACTGGGATCATATCATGCACCTCTTAACCACTGATTTCTTCTCTGAAGCTCTCCTTGTAGCCTATATGCAACTTTGTCTGTCTTTTGGGGACTGGCATTCTCTCTTCATGTGCCCATCCTGCCCACAATTATAGCAAAACATACTTTCTGGAGTTTGAGCAGGCTGAGGCGTCACACTGGGAGCCAGGGTAGGTGTACTACTAACCGGAAACCTTGGTGCCATCTCTGTCTGCAGCGTGATAAACATTTGGGGACATCTCAGCAATTTCCCCACTTCCATGGTCAAGACATCGAGTTTTGAGCTGTTGTCAGCAGAAGATGCATGGGTGGGTACCCCCACCCCCATAGCAGATGCAGTCGGATGAGGGTCGGAGCCTGTACTTGCAGGAGTGGCCTTCATAAAGATACTGTTTTTTATTTCCCTGAACTCTCTCAGCAGTTCACCCCATAGTGGCACACCCTCATTGGTCCCCACTTCACAAGGACCTTCCGATGCTGTGATCATTTGGGCTGCACTCATCCCAGAATTAAAATCCCCCTCCTCATCTTCAACCTCCTGAAGTTCTTTTATTAAGTCACAATAGTCTGGTGGGTTACCTCTTCTGTCTGGGAGCCTTAATTGAAGGAGCTGCAATTTAGAATGCTTTGCATGTTGTAGTAGGTGCTCCAACCTTACACGGTTTAAGTCACTGGCGGCCACCCCACCTTTTCGGTAAGCCTTCTGCAGAGCTCTTTCCAGATGAGTAACATATGCAGAAAAACTTTTCCCTGGCCACTATTTTGTACCTTGAAAATTCCACATCAAGCTCTCCCCTGACTCAATGCTCACAAAATTGCCTTCAAGTGCAGATAGGTACTTCTGGGCAGATGCATCAGGATTTGTGGACCTCAAAAATGTAATGGCCTCTAGGGCGGGACCCCTCAGACTTTACTAACATACTAAAATGCCAGCAGAATAGGCCTAACGGTCTTTCGTGTCTGCTCGTTTGGTCAGCCCCCACCCTGGGTGCTGACCTTGCTGTCCCCCACACCTTCTCTGGCTTCTCCCTTCCCAGTTCCGGATATTCTTGCTGCATTGGATTTTGCCTCCTGAACCCTTCCCCTGTACCTGTCCCACCCCCTCTTGAACCCCTCCACTGTCTCTGCCTCCACCAGCCCCTAGGTAGTGCATTCCATGGCTCCACCACCCTCTCAGTGAAGTAGCACTCCTCCTTTCTCCTGAATCTTCCCTCCAGCTTCCACCCATGCCCTCAGTGGCCCTTCCTCCTTCCTTCGAAGCACCCTGACTGTTCCTCCCCTATTTACCCTCTTCATGTACCTGAAGACCTCTATCATGTCCCCCCGGTCCCTTCTCTCTTCCAATGTGTACATATTTAGCTCTTCGAGCCTCTCCTCATAGGTCCTGTCCCCCAAGCCCCAAATCATTTTGGTTGCCCTCCTCTGGACCATCTCCAGGAGGTTAATGTCCCTCTTTAAGTGTGGCCTCCAAAACTGCACGCAGTACTCCAGGTGCGGCCTCACCAAGCAGTTATACAGAGGAGTATCACTCCTCCTTCTGAGGTGATCCCCCAGCGATGCATCCCAGCATCCTGTTGGCCTTGGCTGCTGCCCTCCTACAAGTCTCAGAGTTGTTCATCTTGACATCCACCACCACCCTCAGGTCCCTCTCAGCCATTGAGACTTGTAGTATTCCTCCCCCAGGGTGTACACTTGGCCTGGGTTTCTGGTCCCCAGGTAGAGTACCTTGCATTCCCTGCATTGAACCTCAGCTTCCACTTTCTAGACCATCTTTCCAGATCCTCCAGGTCCCCCTGCAGGGCCACCCTTCCCTCCTCCCCATCCACCACCGCCCCCAGTTTCGAGTCATCTGCAAAGAGACTCATCTCACTCCTGATTCCTGTCCTTATGTCAGATACGTAGGCGTTGAACAGAAGGGGCCCAAGGACTGATCCCTGTGGGACCCCACTAATGACCCTCCTTGGGGATGAGACTATCCCACCAACTACGACCCTCTGGGTCCGGTCCTGGAGCCAATTGCCTATCCATCTGATCATCTGGTTTCCCACCCCCATTTCTCCTAGCTTATCCAACAGGCCCACGTGAGGAACAGAGTCAAATGCCTTACTGAAGTCTAGAAAGAGGACATCCACTGGTCTACCCAGGTCCAAGGCACTTGTCACCCAGTCATAAAACTCTACCAGGTTTGTCTGACATGATTTCCCCGGGATGAATCCATGTGTCTATCATCCAGGCACCCTGACTTATCCAGGTTCCCCCCTAGCCTCTCCTTGACAATGCCCTCCATCACCTTGCCCACCACTGATGTCAGGCTGACAGGCCTGTAGTTCCTGCCAGCTCCTTGATCCCCCTTGTGGATAGGCACTACATGTGCCACCTTCCAGTCTTGGGGCACCACCTGTCCTCAGAGATATGGTGAAAGCTCTGCCAGGGGTTTCGCCAGGACATCTGCAAGTTCCTTCAGCACCTAGGATGTAATTTATCTGGCCCCGGTGCTTTCTGCATCTTAAGGGAGCTGAGGGCTTCCCTCACTCTCTCTGCTGTGATTTCCACTTCTGGTACCTCTTCTCCCTGCTTAGCCCTCCCCCCACCTGCCAGTGATGCCTCTCCCCAGACCTGCCGATCGGTAAGGGTCCCCCCTCCTCATTATCTCTGTAATCCTCCCATGTATGATGCAGCATCCCCATTTTCCCTGGTGAAAACTGAGGTGAAGTACTCATTTAGTACCTCAGCCTGCTCCCCCGGGTCTTGTGCCCATCTCTCCCCTGATTTAATCCTGCTAATATGCCCCTTCACCCTTCGTCTTTCCCCAATGTATCTAAAGAACCCCTTTTTCCCTCTCCTAATTTCCCTGGCCAGGTTCTGCTCCTTCCTTGCCTTAGCCGCCCTCACCACTCTAGTGGCCCTTCTAGCCATCAGCTCGTACTCCCCTTGATCCTTTCACTCCTTGAGCACTTGAATTGCTTATAGGCTGCTTTCTTTCCCCACACCACCTCCTGGACCTCCTGGTCCATCAACAGGTTTTGGGCCCTACCGCATTTTGCCTTACTCTTGCACAGGTGCTGGTAGCATCCTGCACCCCTCTCCTGATGATTTCCCACCTACTATCAGCGTCCATGTCTGACCCAATCCCATCCAAATGCTCCTTAAGGATCCTTCCCATTTCCTTAAAATATGCCCCCCTGAAGTTGGTTACTTCCGTCTTTGTGCAGCCTTCTACCCCTCCTAGGTCCAGGCAGAACCAGACCATGGCATGGTCACTCCCCGCCAATGGGTCCCTTACCTCCAGGCCCCCAATCTGGTCACTGTCTGCCAGACACATCCAGTACCCTGCTTCCTGGTCAGTTCCCTCACCTGCTGAGTTAGGAACGCCTTGAAAGACATCCAACAACCTCTGTTCCTGGTCACAGAGGATGTCATAGTCTCCCAGTCTGTTCCTGACATGTTTAAGTCCCCAACACCACCACCTTTCCTCTGCCCAGTCTGCAGTGTCTCCTAACATCTGCCACCAGACTGTCCTCCAGCTCCTCCGCCAGGGCAGGGGTCTATACACCACTCCTATTTTACCTCTTGCCCCCTTGTTATCAAGGTGACCCAAATCGCCTCCACGGTTCCCTCCGCCTCCTCTACTCCCCCTATGCCAATACAGTTTTTGACTATCATTGCTACCCCTCCTCCCCTTCCCTCCCCCCTGTCTTTCCTGAACATAGTGTAACCCTCCAGGTTCAGGTCCCAGTCATGTCTTGCAGTGGCCCAAGTCTCAGTGACTGCTGCCACATCCACTGCTCCCTCAGTTAACATCGCCTGGAGCTCAGGCATTTTATTGCCCAAGCTCCTGGCATTTAGCAGGACTACCTTCCACCCTTTCCATGATTCTTTTTCATTTCTCAACCTCCACACCTGCCATTCAGGTATCAGGGGACAACACAATCTATCCAGGTGTCCAATCATCCTCCCCCTGTGGGGAGAGGGTGCCAGAGAAGATTCTCAACCTTCGGTAAGAGTGGTGACTAATGGTAGGTGCAGAAATAGGAGCCTGCATTGGTTCAGACACAGAAAGAGGGGCAATAACGGGTGCTGAAGTGGGAGGGGGGTGTTGGGGGAGGAACACCCTCGGGTGGCAGAACTAACTTCTTTAAGTCCTCCACAGTTTTCTCTTCCTCCGGCAACAAGTTAGCAAATTTCTCCTCAAAAGTTTCAGATAGTGGGAGGGGCTCATTTCCTCCCCCCGGGTCTTTACTGTCCTTAGTTATCACTCTCCATGCAGTGAGGGCTCCCTCTGGGGTAATAGTCTGTGGCACATTGGAGCTATCTATGGGGTCCTTATACTTTACTAGGGCCATGAAAGTGTGGGTGAGCAGATCAGCATGTTGACCCACCACCACAGGGTTTTGTAAACCTTCCACCTTGGAAAGTACTCCCTGTACAGTGTCCGTATTGATACCCAGGGGGATGTCCAGGATAAGCATAGCATTTTGGGGGTCGATCTCCTCCCCAGTACACCGCTCCACCAACCGGTGCACAGCCACTTCTGTCGGGTACCCATTTAATTTTTTTAACAGTAGTTCATAAATGTGGCCACTAGAGGACACAAAATCCCAGCAGTGAGCCTCCAAGATGTAACCCCTAGATGGTGCTATCCCAAGGGCTACTATCCCTGCCTGTTTGACTATGGACAGGTTGAGGGGCCTAGGTCCTATGGCGGGTGCCTCCACCCAGAGGTCAGGGTTTGTAGCGGTTAGACTAGCTTGGTCACAGCCCTCTGGGACACTGAGACCCCCTTTTATTCCCTCTAGTGGCTCACACAGTACACCGGAGTTACAGCCCCAATACCCCAGGTATACACACTGTTCACTCATATAGATACCACTTACCTTCGAGACTGATTCTGCAGCACGTCTCTGAGGACCCCCTGTAAAATAAGGTTAAACAATATAAACAGCAAAACACAATACTGTTTCCATAAGTACCAACACCACAGACAGTATATAGTATAACAACAACAAATCTGATTTATTTAGGGGGCAGTAACAAGGGAGGGGGAAATCAGGTTAATTGGTGGCATTAAATCACAGTAGTGTGCACAAATACAGGGTCTGAAAAGTCACACTCTGGGTACCCAGGTTGGGGGGGGAGAGCCAGGTCCGTTGCCCAGGATTGGCCGGCAGGTGCATATGGATGGGGCCCTGTACAAGAAAATATATGCACAACACCCAATTGTAATCCGGAGCTGGATGGCTCAATCCATGAAGCAGGGAAACAATAAGAATTAGATGACACACTTGTGATTGAAAACAGACTGCGGAGGAATACCCTGATTTGTACTCACAATACCCAAGCTGCGGACCAGATGGTAGATGTTCTTCTGGATTGCCAGAACAACAAGGCACGGAGTCAAGGTCCTTGTGACTGGACCCCACTGCAGTTGATAGCAAATGTATTTAGTCCAAGCTAAGCTGGGGTTTGCTTCCAGCTTCAGCACACAGCACACAGCACGGGGGATCAGAAATAGTGATTCCCCACAAGCACTACGCACATTCATATGTAAAAGGAAAGTACTATACCAGGCAAGCTGCTCCTCGATCCCGATCACAATTACTGCAAAATACCCGGGAGCACACACAGCAGCTTCAGTTCCTGACAGACTGAGCGCGATTCAGCAATTTCTCCTGTCTTCTACAGGGTGAGCCTGGTTTCCACTCTTCAGACTTCCTTCTTTCTCCTCACAATCAGATTCAGTCCAAACTGGCACTTGCAATGGCTGCAGGCCAAACCTCAGGGCCTCACATGCGCTTCCCGCGCAAAACTATACACCGCAGAAGCACAGAGCTCCTTCTGTCTTCACTGTCGCAACTGATCTGAGCTTTCCAGTCACAGAGCAGGGCATTTCCTTTAGCTCCACACCATTCTGTTGGTTGGTTCGACTGTCACTCACAATAAGACTCCCTCTGTTGGTGGAAAAAGGCGCCAAGGTCAAAACTACATTTCCCAGAGTCACTGCCCATACAATCCCCTTGTGGCTGGCTCAAAATTAAGAGTCCAAGTTCTGATTCATCCACAGGCTCCATTTTAGGGCTCCCTTAACTCAATTGGCCCAGCACAGCAGTTCACGACCAAAATGAAAGAGCTACACTGAAGCAGTTTGTGCTAAAATAAAGACAGGTTAGACAAACTACATTTTCTCAATCACTCTAAATGATTTCTGGCAAACAGTTATATCTTTCAACAAGGCTCTCTCTGTACATGTAGCGATGGCAGAAACAGAGTGAATTGGCAGCAGCTCAGGCGGGATTTGAGCATTAAATACACAGTCCCCCCATACAAACTAATTAAGTCTGCAAGCAGACAGCTCTTAAAGAGATAGTACGTGGAGGATCAAACAGCACTCACTTGGAACCACATTTAAACAGCTCAGACACCGAACACTGCCCAGACTTGGAGCATTCAGGCAAGCTCCTGGAAGACTTTTGGGAACCGCCATTTGCAGGGGGGGTTACATGTGCTTAAATTTTTTTGTTCTTTAAAGTTCACAAGTGCAGCTACTTTAGGATTGGTCAAACGAAAATGTTAAAAATGTTGATTCAGTTGCAGGACCCAGCATCACCATGTTTGTAAGACTAGTTGCAAGACATATGCTTCCTTGGGGAGGCTTCAAGAAAGTTGATTTAAAATTAAAAAGCTGATACCTGGTGATGATGTTTTGCAGAAATTCAGTCCAGGAGACATTCACCGATGCTGTGTGCAAGAATGGCACTCTAGTTGGAGATCGTGGATGTAGTGCAGATTATTCAGAGTATGTGGCCAACCTGCTATAGTTTGGACCCAGGCCTAACTCACCTACTTGTGGGATGTGTTGAGGTCATCGGCCCAGTCCTAGCGGAGATAGTCCAGAATTCATTAGAGTGAGGTGAGTTTCCAGACTCCCTGAAGGAGGTGGTAGTGATACTCCTCAAGAAACCCTTTCTCAACCCAGACTGTCTTGGTAACTACAGACCCGTCTCTAACCTTAACTTTGTGGGTAAGGTTATTGAGAAGGTGGTCACACGGCAGCTGGAGAATCATCTTAACACCCATGACATCTATGATACTATCCAGTTGGGATTTTGGAAGAGAGATAGTATGGAGACTGCCCTTGTTCGGGTGCTCAGTGATCTCCTGATAGCAAGAGACTGGAAGAGCCATTTCATCTCGGTTCTTCCTGATCTCTCTGCAGCGTTCGACACTGTAGACTATGGTGTGTTGCTGGAATATCTGTGATTGATCTGTGGACTGTTGGGTGCTGTCCTCAGATGGCTCCATTCTTTTCTCACTGGCAGATTTCTAAGGGTGGTGTCAGGGATTTTTTTCTCTGATACATTCTCTCTGCCTTGTAGGGTTCTGCAGGGCTCTGTGCTGTCACCTATGTTGTTTGCGGTGTATATGCTGCCATTGGCAGACATTGTAAAGTGGTATGGGCTGATTTTTCACTGCTATGCAGATGATACCCAGCTATAAATGTCCTTTGTACTTGAGCAGGATGGAGCGGTCTTGGTATTTAACAACTGCCTCTCAGAGATCCAGGACTAGATGAATACCGACTGGCTGAGGTTAATCCCGGACAGGAGTGAGGTGCTGGTTGTGGACCCAGGTCATCCGGTAGAGGGGCTGTCGACTGACCGGCCATCTGGGCTTTGGCTCGGGGGTAGTCAGCTAATGACCTCTTAGCGGGTGTGGAATCTGGGTGTTTTTTGTGATGAAGGGCTGACGCTTCAATTTCAGGTGTAGGCTGTCATCAAGACCTTTTCTTACCATCTGAGGACTATCACCTGGATTAAGCACCTGGTTCCGCTTGAGGACCTTCCAACTTTGGTCCATGCCTTTGTGACCTCCCGCCTTGACTACTGTAACTCCCTGTACCTAGGGCTACCAGGGATTGATATCTGCTGCCTGCAGCTGGTGCAGAATGCAACAGTCAGGCTGTTGACTGGGCTTTCTTGATCTAGCCATGTCATGCCTGTGCTGTGTGGACTGCACTGGCTGCCTGTTCAGTGGTGGATTATCTTCAAGGTGGTTTGCTGACCTATATGGCCCTACATGGACAAGGACTGAGTTATCTGCAAGAGCATCTTTGTCCCTACTGCCCCCTCCGACCACTGCACTCTGCTGATAAGGGATTGCTAGAGATTCCCAGAATTCATTTGAAGATGTCTGGGGTCTGAGCATTTGCGTTTGCAGCCCCCACCCTGTGGAATTCTCTACCTCGTCGGATAAGGGAGTGCCTGACTGTGAAAAGCTTTAAAGCTGCACTAAAATCTTTTCTACTTAATCTTGCCTTTCCAGAAATAAAATGATTTTCCTGTTTCTGATTTTTATAATTTTATGAATTTTAATTTGATGTTTTAAATGTACAGGCACTATGATCTTTAGGAATAGTGCTTTTTAACAAATAAAATTTGATTGATTGATCTATTGTATTGCTTGAACAGCTATCTTACTAAGGATTTCTGGTTCACCATTGCTACCAGTACACTGCTCCCAGTCCTACTATATGGTGACTTAAACAGCCTAGCTGTTCTCTACAACAGAATTAGTTCATTTGTTGCTCTCGTCCCTTCAAGGATGCGCCACTGTGACATCCTCTGCTTCTTGAATTGACCCTCATTTGAAAGGAGATTCAGCTGTCCCCACCTCTGCCTTGCACTCAAATTTGTCAAAGGTGCAACCCTTCCCAGCCTCAGTGATGCTCTGGTAATAAAAATGCCCAAGAGGAAGCTCAATTCCTCCTCTAGCACCTTGCTTGTTACTCTGAGTGCAAGGTCTAGTGCAGAGGGGAGCCCCATTGTCAACTATGCCCCCTACAAGCAGAATGCCTTCCTGGCCTCTTTTCTTAACTGTTCCTTTCTTAGTGCTTTAAAAAAACGACTCAAAACTGTCCTCCTAGAGTGATGTATTTGCACCTAACATACTAACATACTATTTGCCAGCAGATTAGGCCTTATGGTCTATCGAGTCTGCTCGAATCTCAGATCCCTAGTTGGGTGCCGAGGCCCTCCCCCCCTTGTGTTCTTGAAACCCCTATCATCCATCCCCACCCCCTGGGACAGGCCATCATCTGATACATCCACTTTCTGTGTCTGTCCCACCCTCTCTTGAAGCCCTCCACTGTGATCTCTGAACTAGATCACCAGGCAGTGCATTCCAAGGGTCCACCACCCTCTCAGTGAAAAACCTCCTCCTCTTTCCCCCCCTCACCCTTCCATCTTCCAACTTCAAACCATGCCCTCTGGTGATACCTCCCTGCTTTAGTCTAAAGATCCCCTCCATGTTTACCCTATTTATTCCCTTGAGGTACTTGAAGACCTCAATCATGTCCCCCCTGTCTCTCCTCTCCTCCAATGAAAACAGGCAGAGCTCCTCAAGACTGTCCTCATACGTCAAATCCCCTAGCCCTTGAATCATCTTAGTTTCCTTCCTCTGTACCCTCTCCAGGAGCTGTATGTCCCTCTTCAAGTGTGATCTCTGGTACTGTACAGAGTACTCAAGGTGTGGTCTAACCAGTCCATTGTACAGCGGCAGAATCACTTCCTTGCTCCTAGAGGTGATCCCCCTTATGATGCATCCCAACATCCTGTTTGCCTTGCTAGCTGCTCTCCTGCACTGCTCAGAGTTATTCATACATGCATCCACCATGACCCCTAGGTCTTTTTCCCCTATTGAGGCCTCCGGTGCCTCCCCTCCCAGGGTGTACCTGTGTTTAGGGTTTCCCCACCCAAGATGTAACACCTTGCACTTGGTGATATTGAAATTTAATTTCCATGTGAGCCCAGCTTTCCAGGGTGTCCAGGCCCCTTGCAGGCCAACCTCTTCTTTCCCTCAACTACTGCCCCATCTTGGAGTCATCAGCGAAGAGACTCATTTCACACCTATACCCTCCTGATGTCCGATATGTATGCATTAAACAGGATCAGACCCAGGACCCGAGCCCTGAGGGTACCCCACTACCAACCTCTCTAGGGCTCGAGCGCCCCCGACCACTACTCTCTGGGTGCATCCAGCTAGCCAGTTTTCAATCCATCTGACCATCAAAGGCCTACTCCCAACCCCATCAGTTTCTCCACCAGACCATTGTGGGGACAGAGTCAAACGCCTGCTGAAGTCCAAGAATAATATATCCACAGGCTTTCCCCTGTCCAGTTCTGATGTTACCCATTCGTAGAACTCCACAAGATTGGTTTGACATGATCTACCTGGCACAAACCCATGTTGCCGACTTTCTAGACCTCCCACCTCCTCCAAGTACACCCCCAATCGTTCCTTTAGTATACTCTCCATTAATTTTCCCACCACCGAGGTCAAACTGATGGGTCTATAGTTACCTGGTACTTCCCTTGACCCCCCTTTATGGATTGGCACCACATGTGCCTCTCGCCAATCCCTAGGTACCCTCTCTGTCTCAAGTGACCTGTTGAAGAGCTCCACCAGGGGTGCAGCCACTATGTCCGCCAATTCCCATAGTACTTTCGGATGAATGCCATCCAACCCAGGAGATTTGTCTTTCTTTAGGGCCTTGAGGGCTAACCACACCCTTTTGGTGGAGATAGCATCATCCGTTCCCTCCACCTTACTGACCTTTTTATCCTTATCCTGTTGTGACACCCCTGGGGTACCTCTCCCTCCCTCTTGCTCCATTTCTGTTGCTTCCCTGATCCCACTCACTGCCACTTCTATCCCCATCATGCCTTGATTTGTAGATATCCCATCCCCCTCCCTAGTGAACACAGAGGCAAAGTACTCGTTAAATACCTCTGCCTGGTCCCTCGCCTCTTCTACCCACCCTCCTTCTAATCGCAATCTGCTGAGATGGCTCTTAGTTTTTCTCCACTCCCCAATGTACCGGAAGAACCCCTTTTCCCCTCCATGTATCCCCTGTGCCAGCCGCTGCTCTTTACTGGACTTTGCCCCCTCACCATCTGGGTGACTTTTCTAGATGCAAGATGGTACATTTCCTTATCCCTATCCCCTCTTGTTGTTTTATATTTTTTGTAGGCCACCTTCTTTTCTCTGACCACTACCTGAACCTCACTGGACCACCAGTATGGTTTATGTGACCTTGCTCACTTACATTTCACCTTAGCGCAGGTCCTGACTGCCTCATGAAGTCCCCATTTTATGATCTCCCATCTCCTTTCCACATTTGTCATTGATGTAATCCCCTTCAAGTGATCCTTGAGAATATTTCCCATGCCCACAAAGTCTGCCCCCCTGAAGTCCACTGCCAGTGTCCTAGATCTCACCCCTCCTTGCCCCATGCTTATTTGAAACCAGACAATATTGTGGTCACTCCCAGTCAGGGGATCCTCTACAACCAGGTCCCTTACCAGATCCCCATCTGCCAGAACCACGTCCAGGACATGGCCCTCCCTTGTGGGCTCCATCACATGCTGTGTTAAGAACACATCCTAGAAGCCATCCAGCAGCCTCTGCTCCTTGGCCACCTTAGAGGACATGGTTCCCCAGTTTGTACCTGGCATATTAAGGTCTCCCATCAACACCACTCCTTCCCCTTTTGGTCCACACTGGGCAATGATGTTGTCCAGCAAACCATCCTCCAGAACATCGCCCATCCTGGGGGGCCTATAAACTACACCCAGCTTGACCTTATCTCCTCCTGTAACCATTGAACAGTATGCACATGCTCAGTAACTCTGCAGTCTACTTAGCTTTTGCTACTCAAGAGGCATTGGTGAGAAGGAAGACAGGAGGGGGAGTTGAGGAGCAGTGTGGATTGATGCAGATGGAGGCAGTATAGCGCAGTGGTTTAAGGCTCTGAGCTGCAAATCTGGTGACATCCAGCAGACCAGACCTGGGTTTGAATCCCACAGCTTCCACTTGCATACTGTGTGACTCTGAGCAAGTCACTTGACTTCCCTGTGCTTCTAAGTCGCTCCTGTAAAAAAGCTTTCAGCTTAGTGTGCTACTCCTGGTTAAACAACTAAAAAAAAGAAAGTGTGGGAACAACTAAAGGGAGCTATAGAGGAGGTGACGAGTCAATGCATCAGGTTGGTAAATAAGGGCAACAAAAGAAGGTAACCACTGTGGCTCTCAAGATAGGTGGCAGACAAGGTAAGGGTCTAAAGGGCAGGTTTCAGGAAATAAAAGGAGACTCAGAGGGAGGAGGACAGGGGAGTGTACCAAAGGAATTTAAAGGAAGCAGGGAAGGCTGTTAGGAGAGCAAAGGTGTGGACTGAAGAAAGATTAGTGCAGACAGTGAAGAAAAGGGACAAGCATTCTATAGGTACATTAGTGAAAGAAGAAAGACCAGGGAGTTATTGTAAGGCTCAAATAGCATACAAGGGAGTGTAAGAAGGGAGATGTGGAAAAGGCAGAAATACTGAACAAATACTTCTGTTCAGTATTCACTAAAGAGGGGGAGGGTCAGGTACCACAGCTGGGTAAAATACCTGAAAGGGGGGATAAACACAAGACAATTCACAGTAGAGAGAGTCCTGGAGGAGCTCACAAAACTGAAGGTGGACAAAGCAATGAGGCCAGATGGCATACACACAAGGATATTAAGACAGCTGTGAAGAGAGCTAGCGGTACCTCAGGCAGCACTGTTCATGGAGTCACTCAACACAGGAGTGGTTCCATGGGACTGAAAAAGGGAACATGAAGTCCCTCTACACAAAAGTGGTAGTAGGGAGGAGGCAGGGACTATAGGCCGGTCAGCCTCACCTCAGTAGTTGGTAAGATCATGAAGGCAGTGCTTAAAGAAAGAATAGTGGCAGACTTGGAATCCAGCAGTGCTGAGGATTTGAGGCAACATGGATTCACAGCAGGAAGGTCTTGTCAGATGAATAGATTTTTTTGACTGGGTAACAAGGGAAGTAAATTAGGTGGGGAGGGGCAGCAGATATCACCTACCTCAATTTCAGCAAAGCCTTCAATACCATCCCACATAAAAGGCTAGTCAACAAAATGAGTATTCTGGCTATAGGGCACATGGTAGTAAACTGAGTTAGGAACTGGCTAATGGGCAGGAAGCAGAGGGTGGTGGTAAATGGGATCCAATCAGGGGAAGGGGTGGCCAGTGGGGTACCTCAAGGATCATTTCTTGGGCCAGTCCTGTTTAATGTCTTCATTAGTGATATTGTGGTAGGACTGAAGAGAAAGGTCTGCCTGTTTGCAGATGACAATAAGATCTGCAACAGGGTGGACACTCCAAACAGGGTGGAGAAAATGAAAAGGGACCTGGAAAAGCTTGTAAAATGGTCTGAAGTATGGCAACAAAGGTTCAGTTCCAAGAAGTGCAAAATAATGGACCTGGGAAGAGGGAACTCTGGGGAGAGCTACAGGATGGGGGGGGGGAGTTGCTATCACCAAGGAAGAAAGGGACCTGGGAGTTATAATTTCTGATGACCTAAAAGTGTCTAAGCAGAATACAAAGGATACAGGGAGGGCCAGTGGCAAGCTGGGGTGCATAGGCAAAGGTATAACTAGCAGAAGGTGGGAGGTGGTGATGTCATTGTACAAAACACTAGTGAGGCCTCACCTCGAGTACTGTGTGCAATTCTGGAGGCCGCACCTTTGTAAGGACATTGGCAGGGTGGAGTCAGTCCAGAGAAGGGCGACTAAGATGGTACAAGGCTTGCATCAGAAAACATAGGAGGAGACACTAAAGGGCCACAATATGTACTAGCCGGAGGAGAGGACATACCATGGGGACATGATAGAAACATTCAAGTACCTTAAGAGCAATAACAAAGTGCAGGGAGGAAACATCTTCCAATATAACAGACCTACAAGAATGAGGGATCATGATATGAAATTGGACGGTGGCAGACTGAGGGGAAACATGAGGAAGTTTTTCTTCACAGAGAGGGTGATAGACATGTGGAATAGACTGCCACAGGAGGTGGTGGGGATGAGCACAGTGGAGGGTTTTAAACATGCATGGGACAGGCATAAGGGTACCACAGAGGTGGGAAGGAGGGGTGAAAAGCCATTGACCAGGTATGGTCAGATGCCACAAACTAGTGTAGGGTTTATCGGCAGACTGGATGGGCCTGGCAGCCCTTATCTGCCAACAATTTCTGTGTTTCTATGTTTCTAGTGAATAGAGTGTGTAAGGAGTGATGGTCTAAGTAATGGATTTTTGAAACATAGTACATGAGTTATTCATTATCCTATAACATACCTACCTGCAGTATTTAATGAGTCACTGACTAATAGACTATTTTCTAGAAAAACTTCCTTGGTTAAGCTGATTTGCAAGAATGGATCATCTAATCTGATCATGAATTAATGACCAGTTTCTTTTCTCCTGACTGTTTCAAATACTTTTGTAAAATTGATAACTATACAAATGATCTCATATCTGAATCAGAATAATTTGCTCAATAGAATCAGTCAGGCTTTAATAATTACCATAGTACTATGGTCCAACTGCTTGAGTAAAAATAAGCAAGTACTGCATTTGCAGATTTCCTTGATAATGTTAAATATCAGGGCACTATTTCTGTAGACCTCTCCAAGGTGTTCGATTCCTTGGATCACTCAACGATAATGTCTAAACTATTAGCATTGGGGTATAATGATATGTCATTGAGCTGGTTGAATTGTTACCTCCCTGAATGCCATCAAGTGGTGTCCTATAAAGGGATAAATTAGGAGACTCTAGCTTAGAGTGAAGGGGATCCCCATGTGCCAATTGTGGACCACTTCTCTTCACCATAGAATTTGATGGCAGATAAAAACTGCTTGGCCCACCTAGTCTGACCATTTTACCTGCCTATAGAATCATCGCAGATCCTATTTAATATCTGATCCATTCACCCTCCTCTTTTACTAAGATTCTATTAGGCCTATCCCATGCATTCTTGAACTCCACAACTGTTATTGCCCCCACCACCACTACTGGAAGACCGTTCCAGGAATCCACCACTCTTTCTGTGAAGAAGTAAAATTTAGAGTTTAAGGATGAATGATACCTTGTGAGAACTGTGCAAGGAACATTGCTGTACTCTGCATACTGTACATATAGCTACGGTAAGAATGCATGTCTTCATAGTGCTGGTATAAATTTATAGGTACAATCTGAGATGTTCTCACCCTATGAGCTGTGAAAGGGTGCATGCACAGCAATACAAACTTTTTAAAAACTCATCATGTAGGTACTATTCAGCTAATATTACATACATCCTTTTAGATTTCTCCTTTACATCATTACTGAGAAAATTTGTATGAAAACAGAGTCTTAATCCCTTACAGTTTGTGTAACCTTGTTTCTTATTCCCTGCTTGAATTCATATCTGTCTATAGCTACATCATAATTAATCATGGTAATGACTGTGATGCCACAAGTAGCATACAGTATTATGACCTGAGGCACATGTTAAAACTAATGTGGAGACCACTCTAAGAGTCGTAAGAATGGTTTTGTCATGTGCATTTAATGTCAAAAATATTGAGATCAAAATGAAGATATTTCGTTTTCAAAATGCAAGAAATATGTAAGAATTTATCAAGATTATCACTTGTGTATCTGTTTAAATACAGTACACCCACAGGGGCCTGCATTTTGGCAGCCAGATGGATTCTTCACTTGGCTCAAGGCCTGGAGGACCCTGCAGACCTGCATCTGTTGCTGCACCGAAGCACAGTGCCTGGAGAGACTAGTGCTTCCACAGCCAGATATATCTTCCTTAGATGCAGAGATTAGGGTTCCCATGCAGTCAAAGTGCACAAAGTAGGGAAATGAAAACATCAGTCTTCCCTGGGCTTGTGAACTCTAAAGTTCACCCCACTGTGGTAGCAAAATAGCTCAGCTGTGATGGACACAGGTGTGTATGTTTCAGGAGTGTATAGTATGAGGTGAGCATTAGGGTTGACAACCCCAAGGAAGACTACACCCTTGATTTGCTTAAGGTGTGGGGTGGGATTTTAGGGTTGGAAACTCTAAAACCACATTTCCCTACTTTTGTTACTTTAGGCTGAACCCTAAATGTTGCATTAATGGAGTTTTTTTTGCAAAAAATATATATCTATATATGGGTTGAGCAGGAGTTTCTATGTTGAATCTCAGATTTTGCACTTTAATATCTTTTCAGCTATTCAATGGATTTACACGAAATGTTGCATACACTATCGCTGGGGCAGATCTCTTAATGTGACAAGTATTGTTCTGGTCAGATGTGCAGATTAGCAGCAATTGGAAAAAAATTAGGGTTTTGAGTCTCTGGAGTCTTAGTGAATCAGTGATGGGATCTTACTTGGGATTGTATACCGAAATGCTCACCATTCTCCCCGACCATTGCCTTCAGTCTGAAGCACAAGGTACAGGTCCAAGCAGGTGCCTCATAGTGATACACTCATCTAAGGTAGAGAAGTATGTCTTGTCACAACAAAATTTGTTGTAGCTTTCTTCATGCAGGGCCATGCAGGCCCAGCATGAAGAAAGGAGATCATGTGTGACAATGCTGAGGTTATGACTGAACATTGCAGTATTTCAACATTCACTCATAACTTCACTAGTTTTTAATATTTTGACGGCAGACTTTCAATATAGCCATTTTTCCACACCACCACATAAACATGACGTGTCATTTTTTTAAATGCTGAATGAGTTATGGTTTTGCTCATTTTTTAAATGCTGAATGAGTTATGTTTTTGCTCTTCTGGAGCAAAATGACATTTTGTCCAAGGTACTATAAATAGCACATGTTGTGTTTATAAGGCAAATAATAAAATGAGTATCTTAAAAATTTAGGGTAACAATTGAATATATATATATATATATATATATATATATATATATATATATATATATATATAGACAAACTTTGTGGGTAGGGCTAGTCTTGACCCCAATGGGTATTCTTTGGGATCTGTGCTTCTGAGCTCAGTACAGAGGTGAGCTCAGTAACCCCGATGGATAGGGTGATGGTAGGGGGATGGTGCTGTTATGCAACACCACTCTAGCCAGGAACTGAAAGGTGCAGGGTTGTCCCTATAGATCTGGGTACCATATCATGAAGACAACTGTCCTCTTGGCATAGGGCCCTGGATCTCTGCACTTTGGTGGCAGGGGACCCTGTGCATTGGCTGACAGATTTACTCTTTGCCTTTTGTATATGTATCTGCGGCCACATGGAAGTGCAAAGAACATATGGTTCTGCGCTTCCACAGCCCACCAGACAGCCCCATGTATTCTTCACATCCGTCTCTTCACTGTGGGCCCTGCACTTGTGTAGGTTGACAGAGTCTTCCTTTGGCACAGTGCATCAGGTACTGACAGAACCTGCATGAATTAAGATATAAGTCCACTATCTCAAAAATAAAGGAAATTCATTGCAAAAAAATTAATTAGTGCACCAGTTAGGGTAACATAAGTCAGCAAAAGTAGGGAAATGTGGCATTAGGGTTTTCAGCCATAACTCCCCACCCTATCCACCAGGCAGCAAAAAGAAAAAAGAAACATTAGGGTTTTGGGACTCTGAAGTATTGGTGAATCAGTGGTGTGGTCTTCCTTGTGGATCTCAACCCTAATGCCCACCCCTTTCCCTGAGCAAACAACGTCATACATGATCTGCTTTCTTCACGCAGTGCCTGCAGGCCCTGTGTGAAGAAAGCTACAACAAATTGTGTTGGCAACATGTGACAAGAAATACTTCTCCACCTTAGGAGAGTGTATCACAATAGGGCACCGGCTTAGACCTGTACCTTGTACTTTGGACTGGAGGCTACAGTCCAGGGGGAGGGATAAGCATTACATTACACAACCCCAAGCAGGATCACACCACTGATTCCTCAAGAATTCAGAGACACAAAACCCTAATACTTTTTCCTTTTGCTGCTGGAGAGAGGGGGGGTAGGTCTGGAAACTCTAACACCACATTTCCCTACTTTTTGGGTTTAGTTACCCTAACTGGTACATTAACAACATTTTGTTTTTTCTGCAAAGAATATGCAGTATATACATATATCTCTGTCTCTATACTGTATATCTATATATGCATATATGTATATTCTTTGCAAAAAAAACTGCATTAATGCACCAGTTAGGGTAATTTAATACCATAAAAGTGGGGAAATGTGGTGTTATGGTTTCCAACCCTTATGTTCCCCACCCCCCCAAAGCAGCAAAAGGAAAAACTTTTAGGTTTTTGGTTTACTGAGTCTTGGCGAATCAGTGGTGAGGTCTTCCTTGGGGGTTGTCAACCTTAATGCCCACCTCATTCCATGTGCAAACGATGACACACATGATTTCCTTTCTTCATGAAGGGCCCACAGAGGAAGGGGTGAGCATTAGGGTTGACAACCCCCAAGGAAAACCCCACCACTGATTTACCAAGGCTCCAGAGACCCAAAACTCTAATGTTTTTCCTTTTACTGCTGGGGGTGGAGGGGGTGGGGGCATCAGGGTGGAAAATGCTGATACCACATTTCCCTTGTTTTGTGGCATTAAGTTACCCTTACTGGTGCATTAACACAGAATTTAGCAAAGAGTTTTCTTACTTTTTGAGATGCTATAATTGTACAGTATCCTTTTTTCCCTGTGGGAGTACAGGGCCTCCCATCTCTCCATAGTTGCGTACATGCATGTTGCCATGGAAGCTCAGGGCCCAGAGGGCCCTATGCTTACATTACAGCCAAAGCATCAACTAAATTGTCAGCATAGCCTTGCTATTACCCCAGTTTAAGAATGCAGTGTTGAGAATTTTCAAATCCCTGCCAAAATGTAATTCCATGCCACAGCAATGTCATTCTGTACCACAGGTGACAAAACACCTTTTGGCCAGGATTTGGAAAATGACAGCTATCACATTCATGAGGTGATATAAAAAAATGGGTATGTTGAAAAAATTCGGGGTTCAAATATTTAAAATTACTAGAGTTACAAGCGAACATAGTAAAATGTCAATGTATGCACATAACTTTGCCATTATTACATATTTTGACTCCACATTTTCAGTATTGCCATCTTATGACCTCCCCCCCCCATGAACAAGTGTTGTAAAATATTTCAAATCCCACGCAAAAGGTGATTTCACCAAGTGACTGCAAAATCACCTTTTGGGCTACATTTGCAGAATTCCACTACCATTGTTCATAAGGTAGGGTCATCAAAATGACCATGTTGAAAATGTGGTGTCAAAATATGCAAAATTGGCTAAGTTAGTTATCAAAGATGAAAACCCCATTGAAATACATCGAATGACACTTACCTTAGTTTCTCATTTTGCAGTCAGTGGTCCCAGTAGCAAGACATGTCTTCGATTGGAGAGTGAATCTTCACCCTGTGACCTGTTCAGGTGAGTGAGGGTGTGTGGTGGCCTACTGGGAGGAGTGGAGTGAGGGGTACTGAGTGGGAGGTGGAGGTGGGGGGTCAGATTGGTGAGGGACATTTTTCTTTTTTTACAGGTTAAAAAACATTGATGGATTGTTGTCTTTATTTCAGATAGTGATGGCAACCAGAGGGTAGGGTGTCACTGGACACCTGGGAAGGATAAAACCTTAATGGGGACAGCAATCAGAGGGTGGGGATGCCACTAGACACTGGAAAAAGATTAATAAATTATTGGAATAGCAATCAGTAGATCAGGGTGCTGCTAGACACCAGGGAAAGATTAATAAACTACAGGGGTGGCAATTTGGAAGGTGGGGGCACCACTAGACACCAGTGGAATGGTGACTCACTGCTGCTCTCACTGCAGCCTACAGCATAAGTTCTAGCTGCAGTGGCAGAAGTCAAGAAAGTCCCACTGTTCTCACACAGAGAACATGGGTGAACAGCTCCTCTTGCTACTCTGGGCACCCTGGATTTTGGGTGTCCAGAAATGTATTTCAGGATAAGTTTTTAAAAAACAAACACAACAATCTAGCTAAATGAAGCCTGTTTAACTAGGTTCTGATGTTAGTTTAAAAAAAATACATAATCTGAGTGTACGTTTACTGTTTGTACATTTAAAACAGTAAAAAGAAAATGGCAACCAACTCGAGTGTTTTTTCCCCCACGGCGAGTAAATCATAGAAATAACCCCTCACAATGTGTTTTTTTTACCTTTTGCAATCGGTATTTCACTTCACATGAACAGTAAATCATAACCTGTTAACACTCACGAACATTTTGTTTGTTGATCAAACTGTTTTTTTTTATCAATCAAACTTGAATGTTATCTCAAAAATCACATCATTTCAAAAAGTGTATATTATATTTTCACAAAACCATCCAAAGGCACACCTTTGGCACAGGCCCCATCATCCCTGAAACTGTCATGAGGAAATTTCATACTGTCTATGCTGTAGGTAAGTGAAAATATACCCAATGTTAAGTATAGGGAAAAAGGCAGATTTTTTTCACTTATTTGACCCTCCATATCTTGAAAACTGTGCAGGATGCTGCCACAAAACTGTTCACATCTTGAGACTCCGAGAGCCTGACTGTGCGTGCCAAATTTTGTGCTAATTCATCACACAATGACAAAGTTATTAAGTTGCAAACAATTGGGTTTAACATTGAACTGCCCACTCAACATTAACTATATGGGCACTACCGGACCTCTGTCTTATATATTCTGTGAAAAAAACTTTGTTAATGCACTAGTTAGGGTTAAGCCAACAAAAGCAGGGAAATGTGGCATTAAGGTTTCCAAACCCTAACACCACACCCCCACCCTCCAGGCAGCAGCAGGAAAAAACATTACAGTTTCACTTCTCCTGTGTCTTTGCTAATCAGGCATGGGGTGTGCCTTGGGGTTGTCAGCCTATATGCTGAAAACACAGCTCTCTTCTGTAAAGATAAGAGTCCCTCAATCTTCCTAAACAAACTCCAGCATGATTTCAGCAAACTACACTCCTCGTTCTCTTCATATTGCTTGGTCCTCAACACAAAAAACAAAAAACAAGTCCATGTTATTCTCAAGTGTTAAAAAGGCCTCCGAATTTGACATCACTGCCACAGATAATAATGGCAATCCTACAGAAAGAGTCATAGAATTGAACTACCTTGGTATTTATCTAGATCCTCACCAGTCCTGTGAGTACCACATCAGCCAACTAAAAGGTACACCAAAGGCTCAGGATACTCTTCCACAAGAATCAGTTCCTCATACCTCAAACAAGGGTGCTGATAGTCAACAGCTTCTTGCTGCCACTCATCGAATATGGGTCTATAGACTACTCCACCTCTGCCTCCCAAATAATTCTTAGTAGGTTAATTAGGTTAAGAGCAGCCTATTATACCACTATCAAGTTTGTCACTGGCCTCTCCAGAAGTACCCATCACTGTGACCTCTACAAGGCAGCAAATTGGTTATCCTTTGAGGACAGATGAAAAAGTAAAATTCTAACCTTCCCCTACAAAGTCCTCTGAGGCCACATACCTAACAGCATTGTCTCTATTTTCCAGAGGCCCATCAAGGATTGAACCACTAGATTAACCTCTGATCACTCCTTCACGGTCCCTTTCTGCCACACTACTCAAGGTCAGCACTCCCTCTCCTTCAGGGGTAAAATACTAAAGCATTAATGCCTGACAGGGTGTGTGTTGTGCTGGGATAATGTCACACCTCAGGTGGTTTGGCATAAGGCCGCAGTCTGAGTGCATCCAATACTTGAAGTGTGACATTATCCCAGCACAACACACACCCTGGAGAGCATTATTGTTATTATACAATGGCTTGTTGTAATACAGAATAAAAAAAATAATTTTAAAGAATGTTTTTGTTAGTGTGGAAGAATATTTTTGTTTCTTAAGATGCAAAAAAAGAGTAACTAATGGTCATCATGGTGGGCATCCAAATTAGTTCACAGTGCTGAGACTAGACATGTGACGTTGTGCTGAGATATCATCACGTGTCCAGTCCCAGACTGACCAATCAGAGAACAGGATTCTTTCTTGCCATTGTATAATTAAGCAATAAGGCATGACAGGGTGTGGTATATCATGGGATATCGACACGCCTCAGGTGGTTGGGCATGAGACCGCAAGCCGAGTGCTTCCAATGACCCAAGAAGTGACGATATCCCATGATATACCACACCCTGGAGTGACTTATTGCTATTATGAACTGAGTATGAAGTTTTATGAATAAAAAAATAAAAAAACAGGTTTTAAAACATTTTATGAATGAGTTTTTGGGTGGTGTAGGAGTACATTTTGAAAAAATAGTTCTCAGACAGTAAAGGGCAAGGAGGCTGGTGGTGCCGGAACTTTTTTGAAGCCATGATGATGTAGCCCGATATGATCATGGCTTCAAAGAGCTCTCGGCCAATCAGATGCCTCTAGTTACAATCCTCAGTTCATAATTAAGCAATAAGGCACGACAGGGTGTGGTATATCATGGGATATCATCACGCCTCAGGTGGTTGGGCATGAGGCCATAGGCTGAGTGCGTCCAACCGTCCGAGAAGTGACAATATCCCATGATATACCACACCCTGGAGTGACTTACTGCTATTATGAACTGGATTACAAAATTGTTGTAAATAAAAAATTAGCAAAAAACCTCCCAAATATTTAAAAAAACTATATAAGGGGTAGTGTAGGAGTACTGTTTCAGAAAATAGTTCTATTAGGGTTGCCGTTAGGAGGTGGCGCTATTGTAGGAGCTGGTAGGAGGTAGTGTAGTGTAGGGACATCTCCCTGTGTGCTCTGTTGTCTCATCTCCCAAACCCGGTGTGAAAAAAACATTCGTAATGGCTACCATGGTAATGTCATGCTTTTGAGGGAACAGTAAATGTAAGCCACAACACCTTAAAGTCGTTGTCTCGATGGGGAGATTGTGAAGGAGCAGTTTACAGATGTACGTGAACTGACGTTTGGTGCGAGGCAGCATGCTGTGGGGAAAATGTACTGGCGTGAGGGGCTGTTTCTATACTGTAGTAGCTGGTGCTCTGAGCGGAAGCCGGGTGAGAATGAGAATTTCTTCTGTCTGGAGAGCGGGTGCTGTGGGGAAGATGGACGGGGGGTTTGGTTTTAAGCCGACTAGAGGTCTCAGTCACTTCAGACTGTGACACACAGAGAAACTTTGCGTGGTAAGTGAGGAGGCTGGTGACCGGAGGTTTTCTGAAGCCGTGATGCTGTAGCCCGATATCATCACAGCTTCCAAAACCTCTCGGCCAATCAGCTTCTTCCATTTACAATCGCCAGTTCATAATTAAGCAATAAGGCACAACAGGGTGTGGTATATCATAGGATATCGTCATGCCTTGGGTGGTTGGGCACGAGGCCTTATGCTGAGTGGATCCGACCAGCCGAGAAGTGATGATATCCCATGGTATACCACACCCTGGAGTGACTTATTGCTATAATGAACTGAGGTTGAAGTTTCATAAATTAAAAAAATAAAAGAATCAGGTTTTAAAATGTTTTATGAGTGAGTTTTTGGGCGGTGTAGGAGTACATTTTAAAAAAAAGTTCTCAGACAGTAGAGAGCAAGGAGGCTGGTGGCACTGGAGCTTTTTTGAAGCCATGATGATGAAGCCCAATATCATCATGGCTTCAAAGAGCTCTCAGCCAATCAGATTCCACTATTTATGATCCTCAGTTCACAATCTTCAATAATCTTCCTTATTCTTTGGTTCAGTGTCCATCATTAAGATTGTTTAAACCCAAGCTGAACCAATACCTCTCTGACAGATCAGTATGTGATTACATTTAACATTGTTGATTTGACCCATAACTATGTGCTTGTATAACACTTGACCTTGCTAATTTATTTACTGTTTTGAGACACCCCAAACCAGTGTTTGTATAACCTTTGACCTTGCAATTTTATTCATCAATGTGTCTGTCACTGGACGCTTCTGAAAATGGGCAGTTTTGCTCACATGCCTTCCAGTATAAACAATGAAAATGAAATGAAATGAAATGCTGCTGTGGAAGCACAGAGCCCAGATGTCTGTCAAAGTAGCAACCAAATTGTCAGCATAGCCTTCTTATTACTCCACCTCAAGAACCCCATGCTGAGAATGTTCAAATCCCTGCAGAAAAATTGTTCTGCAGCATGGAAACATAGAAACACAGACTTTGACAGCAGGTAAGGACCACTTGGCCAACCCAGTCTACCCATTTCCAAACCTATTGGATAAGCTTCAGATCCTAGTTAATCAACAGCCTACTTCTTCCTACCCCCACTATAATTGCCTTATGTCTGTCCCTTGCATTTTTTAATTCCTCCACTGTTTTTGACCCCATAACCTCCTCAGAAAGGCCAATCCATGTGTCCACTACCCTCTCTGTGAGAAAATACTTCCTCACATTGCCCCGGAGCCATCCCCCTCTATCTTCAGACTGTGCATCCTTGTTCTTGCACATCTCTTTTTGTGAAAGATGCTACTCTCTTGGACTTTGTTGATTCCTTTGAGGTACTTGAAAGTTTATATCATTTTCCCTCTCTCCTCCTTTCCTCAAGGGTATACATATTAAGCTTCTTTAGTCTCTCTTTGTATGGTTTCTGGTAAAGACCCTGCACCATTTTAGTTATTCTCCTCTGGACTGCCTCCATTCTGTCCATGTCCTTGTGGAGATGTGATCACCAGAACTGCATGCAGTACTCCAGATGCTGTCTCACCAACTGTCTGTACAGGGGGATAACAACTTCCTGGTTTCTATTGGTGATGCCTCTCCCTATGCATCCCAGTACCCCCAGCCATCCTTACTGCCTTCTTACATAGCCTGCCTACCTTTAGGCCATCTGATATGACTACCCCAGGTCCCTTTCCATTTAATGTTGTTATTAGTACCCCCCCCATTGTGTACTCTTCCCCAGGGTTTTTGTTGCTCAGGTGTATTACTTTGCACTTCTTTGCATTGAATCTAAGCTGCCATACTTTTGACCATTCGTCCAACCTTGCCAAGTCCCTTATCATCCTTTCCAGCCCCCCATGTATCAACCCTGTTGCAGATCTTTGTGTCATCTGCAAAGAGGCATACATTTCCTTCCAGTCCCTTTGCAATGTCACTTATAAAGACATTAAAGAGGATCTGCCCCTGCAGTACCCCACTACTAACCCCCCTTTCTTTGTAGTGGACTCTGTTTACTGTTACCCTCTGCATCCTGTTGTCCAGACAATTTTTTACCCAGGCTACCACCCTGAGACGTACTCCCAGGCTAGGTAACCTGTTTATTAATCTTTAGTGTGGGATTGTGTCAAATGCTTTGCTAAAGTCTAGGTAGGCCATGTCCACAGCCCCTCTCTGGTCTACTACTTTGGTCAACCAGTCAACGAAACCTATTAGATTCATCTGACATGACCTTCTAGCTGTGAATCCATGCTGCCTTGGGTCCTGTGCCCCACTAGCCTCTAGGTGCTCAACAATTCTTTCTTTTTTTCCATTTTAAGTTTATTACAGATTTTTAACACTTACATGAGACAGAGCCATAAGTAATGAATCTATACATCAGTTCAAAAAGTCAGTTACCTTGGATCTGTTCCCCTCTCCCTCCTCCCCATTTCCCCAATTCCCCCCTTCCCCTACAGTCAATATCTTCTAAGTCATTTATTATGATGTCACTAACAAGATGCACTCTTTAAAGGGAATACAAAGTATGCAAGGGGTGCCATATCTTTTTATATTTAGGCAAATTATTATGAAGGCTTGCTATGGCCTTTTCAGTTCTAAGGTTAGCTAATAATTTGTTGAGCCATTCAGCATAGGAAATAGTATCATTATCCTTCCAGTGTTTAAGAATCAATTTTTTAACAGACATTGAAATCAAGAATATGCAATATTTTTGATTACCCACTGAAATTTGTGAGTAGTCGCCCAGTAAACATATTTCTGGTGTAAAATATTCTGATAGTCCTAATAACAGATCTTCTCTGGCCTGAATGCAATTCCATAGAGGGGCTACTTTGGGGCAGATCCAAAAGATATGAAAAAGGGTACCCTCTTCCTGGGAGCAACGGGAACATAGACTGGAGGATATTAAGCCCCATGTTGCTATTTTTTGTGGGGAATAATACAAGTTGTGTAAGACGTGAAATTGCATAAGGCGTAATCAATCTTGTATCACAAAATGGTGGCAGTTACACCAAAGGGTGGACCAATCTATATTCCAGTGGGGAAGAAGGGATGGCCAGTATGCTGTGGGACCAAAGCATTCAGAAAATTGCATTCATATAAGGTTGCATATAATTTAGAGACTGCTTTAGGAAAGTTAACCGGGGGCTCAGATCTGGCTGGAAAGAGAATTTGGGTGGTGGGGGGTATCTTACATATCACTTTGATAAGGAGATGCCTCAATTGAAAAACCTTGACAAAACAGGGCAAGGGTATTTTAAATTTTTTCATAATTTCAGCAGTCGAGAGCCAAGTACCATCTTTTCCCACTAAAAGGGATAACTTTCCATCCCCCAGTTGGGGTAACCAATTAGGTGTAAGCCTCTTGTTATCAGTTTGGAAAGTTGGGGAATTCCAAATAGATTGAGACAAATAGTTATGGTGTTTGTATTGTAAAAAAGCAGATAATTGGGATTGAACTCTCATTGAGACTTTGATCATGGCTGATTTTAGTTTTTTTGGTAATGAAGATGTCTTTAAACATAGCAACATAGAGGGCTCCATGTTACAGGAGTGAATCAAATCCAATTCAATTTTGAGCCAAGGTGGGAGAGAAGAGGAGGGGGCTGGTGCAAACCATCTGAGCTATTTGGACGCATGACTTGCCCAATAATATAGATTAAGGTGAGGGAGATATAAGCCTCCTTTAAAGTTTGGAAGCAGCTAGTTTGCGATATGCTATTCTTGGTTGTTTCTTGGACCAAATGAATTTTGTAAGAAGCCTATGGACTTTCTTAAACCAAGTAACTGGTAACCAGATATTGAGTAAGTTGAGGGGGTAAAATAATGAGGGAAAATATTCATTTTAATTAAATATATCTGTCCCCACAATGATGTAGGAAGAGTCACCCACTGATCTAAGTCCTGGGTGATAGTTTGTACCAAGCAGTCTAAATTTTTCTTAATGTTAAGCAGTGGGTTTCTGGAAAGTTCGATACCGAGGTATCTAAGGGAATCCTGGGACCATGAGAAACCTAGAGATGTAATAGTGTTTTTGAGTACTTTATGATTAAGGGGAAAAACAATTGACTTGTTAACATTTAATTTGTAGTTTGATAATCTACTATACTCTGCAATAATCTCAAGCATTGATGGGATGGATGTCTCTGGGTGGGACAGATGTAGGAGAAGGTCGTCTGCATATACGGAGAATTTTACCTCTGTGCCTTATATTGTTAGACCTTGCAGCATCCGACTTGCAATTAGTTTACGGATAAGGGGTTCAAGATATATATTAAATACTAAGGGAGAGAGAGGGTATCCTTGGCTCGTTCCAGAGTGTAAAAGAAATGATTCTGAAATCACTCTGTTCCCTGAAATTCTAGCAGATAGGTTCTGATAAATAGCTTTTATCCACCCCTGAAATTCTAGGGGGAAACCAAAGGTGTTCAAAGTTTGAAACAAAAAGTTCCAATTAACACGATTGAACGCCTTCTCGGCATCCAGAGACATCAGGACAGTTGGAAAGGGGGCATCTCTGGAAGCCGAGAAGACATATGAAAGAGTGTGGAGATGGTCCACTGAGGATCTCCACTTCATGAATCCCACCTGCTGTGGACCTTTTAAGTCTGGAAGTACTAAACTAAGTATATCTGTTAATAACTTTTTTTTAATTTTTATATCTTGATTAAGACGAGAAATGGGCCTATAATTCTTTACTGAATTAGGATTCTTGTCTGGTTTGGCTAAGAGAACAATGAGAGGTTCAAATAATGTGGAGTCAACTTGTGCGCCTGATAAAATATGTTGGTATAGAGGTAAAAGGAAAGGGATAATTTGGCCTTTGAATTTCTTATAAAAGTTGGATGAAAATCCGTCTGGTACCGGGGTTTTGTCAGTAGGGAGATTTTGTTTCACCTCAGCAATTTCTAGGGTAGAAATGGGTGCAATTATTGCCAGTTTGTGGGCATCAGAAAGGGAGGGCAGTTGGGCTTATTTTAGGTAGGAAGATAGGGTTAAGTTTGAAGGGGGATTAGTCATAGCTCCATATAATTGTTTGTAATACATAGTGAATTCGTTTACAATTTCTTTAGGAGAAGATTTCAAGGAACTATCCTTCTGAGAGCAAATGGGGGAATGAATCGAGATGATTCCTGTTGCTTAATTCTAACAGCTAATGACTTTCCCGCCTTCTCCCCTTGATCTGTATAAGAAGCCTTAGTGCGGAGAATTGCAAATTCGGCTTTTTCCCTACATAAATCCAGATAAGAATCTTTAATCCTGACTAAGTTTTGTTTGATGTCATCAGGTGAATGAGGATTTAGATTTGCTTCTATAGCCTGAATTTGGGACAAAAGGGTTCTTAATTTTGAGTCTTGGGATTTCTTTCTCTTAGAGGCTAACCCAATTAGTATACCTCTAAGGTATGCTTTAAAGGCACACCAAATAATATCAGGCTTCATATTATGGGTTGAATTAATATAACAAAATTGTTCAAAGTGTTCCTTAACAAGGTCAGAAATCTTTGAGTCGTTAAGCAACTGGTCATTCAATTTCCAACGTGGATTCCATTTGGGTAGGGAAGTAAGGGAGAGCCAGCCTATCACAAGGGAATGTTTGGAGGGAGATCCAGGCTGAACTGAAGAGGACAAAACACCAGGAAGAAGTGCTTGGGATACCAACATGTAATCAATACAGGAAGAGGATCCGTAGACTGTGGATGTAAATGTATATTCCCTGTCCTTGGGATTCAAAACTCTCCAAACGTCACACAGACCCATCTGATCTAGTAGATCACAAAGTGCTCGTTGAGCTGGAGAAAGTCCTCTGGGAGTGGAACTTGTATGGTCCATATTGGGGTCGAATACCAAATTCAGATCACCTCTTAGAATTATTGAGATGGGTAGCCGGCAGCATGGTGTTAATAAGGTGCATAACAAATTGGGGGTCATCTTTGTTAGGACCATAAACACTGCCAATCAGAAGCTCTACTGAGTATATAATACCCTGGACTAAAATAATCCTGCCCTGTGGGTCATTAATGATCTGCGTGGGGCTAAATGTAAAATTTTTATTAATTAAAATCATAACACCACAGCTACTTGTGGTATGTTGGGCAGAGAACACCTGTCCCACTTGCTGTCTCCTCACTTGTGAGGCTTCAGCATCTAATAAGTGGGATTCCTGAAGAAAAGAAATTTGTGATTGTAGAAAATTTAAATGCCTTTGTATTGTGCTGGACTGTTGTACTGGATTCAACTGCAGCGCCACTCGCAAGCGGCTAGGTGTGCTGGACGTTTCAGTGAATGAACTTGCACTCCCCTGCCTGCTGAGATTGGAGCCTCTGATTTGCCCTCCCGACTGGCCAGGACTTTTACAGTGTGAGAGACTGTACTAGTGAGTCCTGCCATTCTGTTTGTTTGGAGGCGTGGGGGGAGCCGATACCTGTCTGCTGGAGGGGCGGGGATTGTGAAATAGTTAAATTGCAGCGGCGCTCGAAAGCGGCTGGTCTGTGCTGGACTGTTGTACTGGATTCAACTGCAGCACCGCTCGCAAGCGCCTAGGTGCACTGGACATTTCAGTGAATGAACTTGCGCTCCCCTGCTTGCTGAGATTGGAGCCCCTGATTTGCCCTCCCGACTGGCCAGGACTTTTACAGTGTGAGAGACTGTACTAGTGAGTCCTGCCATTCTGTTTGTTTGGAGGCGTGGGGGGAGCCGATACCTGTCTGCTGGAGGGGAGGGGATTGTCAAATAGTTAAATTGCAGTGCTGCTCACAAGCAAGAGCATAGCACGAGGGTGTGAGTGGTGTGAGCGCCACTCGGCGTTGAAAATTCTAGTTGACGAAGATGGTATAAGGGCAAGTTTTTTTCCTGTGTGTTTACTAGCATTGTGAGAGTTAATGTTTTATATCCCACTTTTTAATTTATTATCGGTGTGGGAATAGCCTAGCTGGTGAGCATTATTGTGAAGCAGTTTGTCTTGCACAAGAGTATTAGTAAATTGTATTAGTTTGTTTATTTGATTAGGCTAGGCAGACTTTTTTGGCTGCTGTTTAAATTGAGTTTGATAAATTCTGATAAAGTTATTTACTGTATCTTGAATTTAAATTTTTTAGGGATGGTAGGGGTTATATGGGAGGATCTAGGGGGGCCAGGATTACATATGGGAGCTCACTGTTACATGATCTGCATCCTTTTATCCCCCCCAGTCTCAGACACCACAGCTAGACGCTGTTGGGAAGTGGGGATTGGAAGGAGTCGCGTTGATCGTGGGCAGTGGGGCGATGCATGCACATCAGATGGTGGTAGGATAGAGGTTGTTGGGTCCAGAAGGTGCCCTGGGTTATGACAGGCACCTGGGAGAGGCCAGACGTGGTTGGTGCCCATCTCCAGGGACACCACCAGACCGTGTGGTCAGGTAACCCGAGGGGCTGCCTCACCCTCCAGTCCCCTGAGGGCAGTGCTTTGCAATTCCAGATCAATTAGAAATAAGACAGCAATTATTGCAGGCTTGATTTCTTTGGTCAATCTGGCTTGCATCACAGAGACTTGGGTGGGAGATGATGCGGGCCCTGTTTTTGAGGCCACAGTCCCTCCTGGGCATACCGTGGTGTACTGCCCCAGAGTAGAATGCAGGGGTGACGGTGTAGCTATCTGTTTTAGATTTAGTCTGGCCTTCACTGTGCACCCAGTGGGAATTCCAGGTTCATTTGAATATGTGGCTATTCATGGGGGACCAGGCGTGGGCTGCAGGATCTTCTTCATCTATCGCCCTTCTGGACCGATGGGGAATTTCCTGCAAGAGATTGCTGAATTCATCACCAACAGAATGTTGGAATCCCCCAGATGTGTTTTTCTGGATGGATTTCAATATTTGGGTCGACGATGGGTATCAAAGGTGTAGTTATGATTTTTTACAGACTATGTCCTCCTTAGGTATGACACAAGCTGTTACTGCAGCGACTCATCAGGATGGCCACATGTTGGATGTGGTGTTCTTACTGGGTTTCGAGATCAGTGATCTCAGGATTGATTGAGTACTTTGGTCCGATCACTGCATGGTGCAGTTCATGCTTGGGGCTCCCGCCAGAAGCCCTTCCCCTGCTGAGATGATGAGCTGTCGCCTTTTACGGGGTTTGACCCCTGAGGGTTTTTTGGCGGCAGCAAATTATCTAGTATGGGTGTTGCATGCATCAGAGGTGTTGGTGCCAGGGTTGACACCTATAATAGGGTATTATCTGACACCATCAACTCCCTTGCACCTGTCCATGCATGACCCAGAACTTCAAACCTGAGGTCCCCATGGTTTGATGAGGATCTCAGGGAGATGACGAGGATGGGTCGGAGGGTAGAGAGCTGCTGGAGGAGGTCCAGCCTGGAGGGGGACAAACTGGTCCTGTGTATGCATTATAGTGAGTACCAGGAGGCAATCAACCATAAGAAGGCAGTGTTCCTGTCCAGTGAGATTGCTGCCAGGAAGAACCGACCAGCTATACTCTTCTGGGCTGTAGACAGACTACTCCATCCTGCTTGTCTGCAGCCTGGGAGGGCTTTTTCTAATATAGAGTGTGAAGAGTTTGCTCAGTTTTTCTCTGACAGAGTGTCCATGATCCAGCAGGTGTCTTCTTCAGCCAGCAATGTTACAGCTGACAGTGGTTACCTTATGTGTTCTGAGTGCGCTCCACCTAGTTGGGGGGAGTTTAGACCAGTGGAGGTTAGTGAGGTCATTGAGATGGCAGTCAATCTGAAGCATACCTTTTGTGAGCTGGACCCGGTGCCAACGTGTTTCTTAATGAGATGTGTTGACTCTGTTGGCCCTGTGTTTGCCTTGATTGTCCAGTGTTCCTTACCTGAGGGGGTCTTTCTGGATGCCTCGAAGGAGGCACTAGTGAGACCCCTCTTAAAGAAATCATCTCTGGACCCGGAGGTCAAGGCAAATTACCGTCCTATAGCCAACCTTCCCTTTTTGGTGAAGGTGGTGGAGAAGGTGGAAGCGCTTCAGTTGGAAAAGCACCTTGTTACTCACGAGTTGTATGAACCCTTCCAGTCGGCATTTTGGGCTAGACATAGTACAGAAACTGCGCTTGTTTGGGTGCAGAATGATCTCCTCAGAGCAAGAGATCAGGGGATAAGACAATTCTTGTTCTCCTTGATCTCTCTTCAGTGTTTGACACTGTGGACCATTGTGTGTTGCTTGCCTGCCTTAGGAAGTTATGTGGACTCACCAGTACTGTCATCCACTGGTTTAAGTCCTTTTTCACCAACAGGAGGCAACGGGTCATGATGGGAAATTCTTCATCTACACCCGGTCTCCTATTTTGCAGAGTCCCTCAAGGATCGGTACTGGCCCCAATTTTGTTTGCAGTGTATATACTGCCTCAGGGAGGGATCATTAGGAAGTATTATCTGGATTTTCATTGTTATGCAAATGATACCCAGCTATATTTGTCCTTTGCCCCAGGAACATCCAACACAGTGGATGTGCTAAATATCTGTCTGGCTGAGATAATGACTGGACTGGAGAAGAAGCCAGAAGGTGAAGGAAGGAAACATATTCAATTCAGTGCTTCAGAGTAACTGGTAACTGGTATTTTTCCTTTAAACTTAGATTGTAGGCTTGTAGTGACACTATACTTTCTTTCTGTGTTGTCTTTACTTATAATTGTTTTTGGGCTGTTGAAAATTTAAAAATAGTGGTGGTGTAATTCTGTGCTGTCTTTAATTGCTGAACTTCGCCCTCCCACCCCTTCCCCAACTCTTAATTATATGCCCTGATAAATCTGATTGACAGGAGCTAAATACAGGGTATAGTAAGAGGTGAAGTAGGAGGGCATAAGGGGAAGAAGACCACCCTCAGCACGACAAGTTTTTGACTCATTTATTTATTTATTGGTTTCTTTTTCCTTAAAAATATATATCTGAGGATCAGTTACAGGATTTTAGTACTGTAAATAAATAAAAAAGAGCTTCAGTAGCAGATAAGTAGTGAATTGCAGTATAATGTGGGAGTGTGCAATGCAGTGGCTGTGGGGCAGCCATGATTCAGGCAGACCTTCTGGACACTGAGGTGCTGCCCTATCTGCATGCATCTCTCGGGACTGCGGGATGAGGTAGCCAGACTCAGAACGGAAGTAAACTGGGTCAGGAGTACCATCACCCCTGTCCAGGAACCACCCAGTCCAATGCAGCTGCCTCAAAGGATGCTGAGAACGAGGAGCACTTGGATGACAGTGGGCTCAGGGAGGGTTAGAGCAGTCAGGCAGAGGCACATCCCAGATCCTATTCCTCAAGAACTCATATGCCACACTGGCAAATGAGGACAACCAAATAGAGGTACCCAGGGAAGTGGAAGGAAAGGATGTGGAGGTTAGGCAAGGAGGTGACCTCAGTGGGAAAGCAGTGGACCCCAGAGGAGGAGGAAGTGAATCCTGGTGGGGGACTCCATCACAAGAGGGATCCAGCTAGGAACACAGGAGGGGAGGACAGGAGGTGAGGTGCCACCAGGTGCCCTGGCATGGAGGGATGGAAGGAAGATACTGGGATCACTGGGAAGGCAAGACAGGAGGGTGAGCTGGATGTCATTATCCACCTAGGTACTAATGACTTGGCAAATGGGAGCCAAAGGAAGTTCAGGAAGAGTTTAGGAAACTGGGGAGGGTCTCAAGCAAGTAGCTACTTCTGTCACTTTCTCAGAAGTACTACCTGTGAGAGGCAAGGAGAGCATAGGAGTGCATGCACCAGGAACTTTAACTCATGGTTGAAGAACTGGTGCTGTGAGGAAGGGTTTGGATTCATTGGTGACTGGGGACCCATCTGGAGGATGGAGGTTTGTCAAGCCTGACGGCCTGCATCCATCCTGGAGGAAATCCAAGACTCAATGATAAGTTTAAATGCTACATTGATAGCATTTAAACTAGCAAAGGGGGTGGCAGGCCAGCAAGGATGATACCTACTTGCTCACCCCCACAGCTAGTAATGGAACCAGTGAACCAGAGGAGTGGCTATCTCTGCAAAGCAGTGTGCAAAAGATGGAGATTAGTGTCCAAAAGGTGGATAAGCAGAAAGGGCAAAATTCAGCAGAAGGGCAGACAGCAAGGAGAACCAGGGATAAATGACAACCAAGGAAGGGGCTGGAGTAGAACAGTGAAGCAGTCTAGGGAGGTCAAATCATGGAAAGCCATGTGTGCAAATGCCAGGAGCCTTAGCAACAAGATGGAAGATCTGGAGGCTGTCATGGTACAGTCAGACCTGGACATTGTGGCCATCACTGAAACCTGGTGTAATGATAACCATGACTGGGAGATGGCTATACCTGGCTACAACATATTCAGAAGAGACAGAGCAGGCAGGAAGGGAGGAGGAGTGGCACTGTATGTGAAAAATGACATAAGGGCCACACAGATCCAGGAGGAACAAAATGGGGGAGAGATACTGTGGGTTAAGCTGGAAAGGAAAATGGGGCAGGCCATCCACACAGGTGTGGTCTATAGACCACCAGCCCAGGAGGAAGAAACAGATAGAGTTGATGCTAGCCATCCAAAGGATGGCAGACAAGGGTGAGGTAGTACTGGTTGGAGACTCATATACCAGACGTGGACTGGAGCATCCCAGCAGCAGCATCAACTAGGAGCAGATTTATCCTGACTCCTTCAGGGTGCCTTCCTCAAGCAACTGGTCATGGAACCAACTCGGCAGAAGGCAATACTGGACCTTGTGCTCACAAACAGGGACAGTGTGATGGGGTAACAGTGGGGAGCACCTGGTAACAGTGACCACCAGTCATTGTGGTTTGAAATCACAGAAAGAGCAGAACCAAACCACACAAAAACACGTATCCTGGATTTTAGGGGGGCAGACTTTGGGAAAATGGGGAGATGCTTGAAAGAGGCATTAAGGGGAATGGGACAGGAATCAGGGATTGAGGAACAGTGTGCATTTAAAATGGGGATTATAAGAACAACAGAATTATGCATTAAGCAGGTTAGCAAGAGGAAAAGAAAGAGAGACCATTATGGTTTTCCAAAGAGGTAGCAAAGAAAGTGAAAGCCAAAAGATTGCATTCAGGCAATACAAAAGACACAGGCAGAAGGGGATAGGGAGAAGTACCAGGAGAAACAAAGGGAGGCAGGGAAGTCAGTAAGGAAGCCAAAGCTCAGACAGAAGAACACATTGCAAAATCAGTGGTTAAAGGGACAAACCTTTACAGGTACATAAGTGAAAAAGAAGGACAAAGGGAGGGATAGTGAGACTGAAGGGGAGGATGGGAGCCGTGGAGGATGACAACAGTAAAGCTGACATATTGAACAGGTATTTCTGCTCAGTCTTTACTAAGGAAGAGGGGGTAATGGGTCTGAAGGGTACAAGGGTGAGAATGGTGCAGAATGGACACAAGTCCCTTTACACGAGAAAGGGTCCTGAAGGAACTGGAAGTAATAAGAGCTGATAAAGCAATGGGGCCAGATGGGTGCACCCCAGGGTCCTTAAAGAACTAAGAGAGGTGGTGGCTGAACCTCTGGCTATCCTGTTCAGCCAATCACTGGAAACAGGGAGGTACCCAAAGACTGGAGGACAGCAGATGTAGTCCCCTTATACAAAAGTGGAACAAAGAGGAAGCAGGGAACTACAGACCAGTCAGCCTCACCTCGGTAGTGGGAAAGATCATGGAAGCACTACTGAAGGAGAGATTGGTGGAACATCTGGTTGTCAATGGACTACAGGACCCAAGGCAGCATGGTTTCACCAGGGAGGTCATGTCAGACCAACCTCATTGAATTTTGACTGGGTGACTAGGGAGGTGGATCAGGGGAGGGCAGTGGACATGGCCTATCTGGACTTCAGCAAGGCCTTTGACACTGTGCCACATAGAAGACTATTACACAAACTGGGGAATATGGGTGTGGGCAGGACAGTAGTGTGGTGGGTAGGTAACTGGCTGGGTGGCAGGACACAGAGGGTGGTGGTAAATGGCTGTCACTCCACAGAGGGAAGAGTACCAGTGGGGTACCACAGGGATCAGTGCTGGGACCGGTCCTATTCAACATCTTCATCAGTGATATTGCACAGGATATAGAAGGCAGAATTTCACTGTTTGCTGATGACACAAAGCTCTGTAACAGAGTAGACACACCAGAGGGTGTAGACAGAATGAGAAGGGACCTGCAGAAACTTGAAGAATGGTCAAGGGTTTGGCAGTTGAAATTCAATGCAAAGAAGTGCAAGATAATGCATATGGGACACAAAAACCCTGGCACAATGTATCAGTTGAGGGGTGAGGATATAGCATGCACCAAGCAGGAAAGGGATCTTGGGGTTGTCATCTCTGATGACCTCAAGTTAGGGAAACAGTGTGACAAGGCATCAGGTAAAGCAAATAGGATGCTGAGATGTATAGGCAGGGGCATCACCAGCAGGAAAAGGGAGGTCATAATTCCGCTATACAAGACACTAGTGAGGCCCCACCTGGAGTACAGTGTACAGTTCTGGAGACCATACCTACGTAAGGACATAGACAGGGTAGAGAAGGTTCAGAGGAGGGCAACAAAGATGGTGCATGGGTTGCATCACAAGTCCTATGAAGACAGGTTGAAGGAACTGAACATGTACTCCCTGGAGGAGAGGAGGGAGAGAGGGGATATGATGAGAGACATACAAGTATCTTACAGGGAGGAACAGGGTGCAGGAAAACACTATTTTTGCGGAAAAGATGTTTCAGGACTAGAGGGCATGGGATGAAGTTGGAGGGAGGATGATTCAGAGGAAACATGAGAAAGAATTTCTTCACAGAACGGTGGTGGACAAGTGGAACACCCTGCCAGAGGAAGTGGTGGGGCTGAAACAATCACGGGATTTAAGAATGCATGGGATAGACATAAAGGAATTCTAGAGGTCAGGGGTAAGGGGAAATAGACTTCTAGGAAAACAAACTGAACTTACAAGCTCAAATGGGCAGACTAGGTGGGCCATAGGCCCTTATCTGCCGACACTGTCTATGTATCTATGTATCTATGTATCTATGGATGGCCTCCAGCTGGTTGTGACTGAACCCTGACAAGACGGAGGTATTGGTAGTGGAGTCGAACAGAGTACATGATAGGATTGCCTCTGACTCAGCAACTGAACTTGTTCTTGAAGCTGTGTCATTGAAGGCCTCCTCTTGGGTGTGAAATCTTAGAGTGATTCTGGACAGGAACTTAACTATGGAGGCTCAAATATCCTCCACGGTTCATACCTATTTTTTCCATCTCAGAAATATCGCCAGGATTAAGCCCCTTGTTCCGCCTCTGGACCTCCCTACCTTGATACATGCCTTAGTCACATCTAGGGTTGACTACTGTAATGCACTCTACCTCGGGGTCACAGGGGGATCTCTCCGCAGACTGCAGCTGGTGCAAAATGCAGCTGCCTGGTTACTTACTGGGCAGCATAAATTCTGCCATATTACACCAGTGTTGTGTGAATTGCACTGGCTGCCAGTCAGGTGGAGAATCCTCTTTAAGGTGGGTCTTCTCACCTATAAGGCCCTGCATGGGCAGGGCCCAGGTTATCTGTTGGATCTTCTGACACCTGCTCTCTCTATCCACCCTCTCCGTTCTTCTAGTGGGGGCCTCCTGGCCATTCCCAGAATGAGGCTTAAATCTGCTGGCGATAGCGCCTTCAGTGTTGCAGCTCCCATTCTGTGGAATTCTTTGCTGGCTCTGGTCAGGGAAGCACCCACTGTGGTTATATTCAAGGCCTGCCTGAAGGCTCTCCTAGTTTCCCAAGCTTTTATTGTATAAATTATAAATTGCAGCAGAATCTGAGATTATTTATTGGAGTTACTTATTTTATTTTATTTTATTTCTAGCTTAAATAATTTTGTGATGTTGTTGTTTTGTTTTTTATGCTGTTTTATTAATATTTTGTAAGGCGCCAGAGCCTCTGGGATTGGGCGTCTTTTAAATAAACTTTGCCTTGCCTTGCCTTGTTTCAGTTTTTGTCTAACCCCTTTAACATTCCATGAAGAAAATCTCAGATCATAAGCCATTTTTCTTGTAAACAGAAAAATCATAGATGAACATTGAAGGAGTGCAAACAGCATTTCTTGGTATCCCTCGAGATCCGTAGACTATGGACAGTCCCTTCCCTCCCTTTCCCCCCTCACCAAACCCCTGTCACAAACCCATAATTCCAAAAATAAGCCCCAAAAAATTCCCCACAAAATTCCCAAACCAGTTACAATCCCTGCCTCCCCCCCCTTACTGTTATGAATATCATTTTGCAGCACCCCATACTTTCGCTTCTCCCCTCCAGCCATCCCCACCTATATTTATCAAATACAAATAACCCATCCTATAAGGAGTCACCTCCCCTTCTAATGACCTAAAATTACAAATCTAAACATTGCTGCTTCTGCTCTGGTTCTAAGGTATATAACTGAAAAACGTGCACAGTACTCCCCTCATGTTGACGTTAGAAGGAACTACACCTTCCCTTGGCCCTGCTAAGTGAAGCTGCTGAAAATGCCTCAATTTTAAGAAGTATTCTTTGTCCTGCAGCCCTATAAACAAGCAATAGCAACCCAAAACTTTGTGGAAAGAATTAAGTCCTTGTGTTTCTATCTGGTAATACTATAAAAGTACAAAATGAGAAACCCCTCTGCTGAAACCTTATTCCTGGTACTAAGAGGGAAAATATCCTTCTCTTTGTCTTTAGTCCTATAATTCTTCTACGGCTTCCTAGGTAGAAGGCACCAAAAAAGAGGTCTAACCCAGAGTTCTCTCCATTATTTGTAAAGTAAAACAATCCTTCCTTCAGGATTCATAAGTGTAGAAATCAGTTTGAAAATAAGGGAAAACTTTGACCTTACAATTACCAGTCTCTAGGCAAAGGAAACAGTCTATTGGAATGTTCCTGTTATATTTTCAGTCACAGAAACAGTTCCCATAACATGAAATTGCTGGTTTGTTAATCCATGCTCTTGTAGCACAGTCCTTGATTAGAAACAACCTTGCACACTCTCACTGAGTAGCCAAACCCTTAAATTCAGGTACCTCAAAAAAGATCAGGCAAAGCAGCTTTAAGGCCTATGCTTGGAGCCTCTGAATCTTCATAGGACTGCGAGGATCCTGAGATGAGCACGTGTAATTTTGCTGGATAAATCATTTTAAACTTTAAGCCTGCTGCAATTATTTTTGTGACCAAAGGATGGAACGCAGATCTCCATTGCCTGACCGTGAGAGGCAAATCCTGGGCCACACACATTTTTTTCCTCTCTCATTGCACTTCTTGGATTTCCTTTATTTTAGTAAGGAAACGTTGTCTCTCTAGATAGTTTAAAAAGCAAAATATGAGAGATTGGGAAGTTGCACCGTGTGGAGGAGTAGGTCGGAGAGCCCTCTGAGCCCGTTCGATTAC
Organism: Neoceratodus forsteri; assembly: GCA_016271365.2. Taxonomy (NCBI): domain Eukaryota; kingdom Metazoa; phylum Chordata; order Ceratodontiformes; family Ceratodontidae; genus Neoceratodus; species Neoceratodus forsteri. The sequence goes on along the minus strand of CM057449.1, from coordinate 572,605,094 downwards.
ATATCGAGGCCCAAAAGGAGAAGGTCCTAGTATTTTTTCAATAAACTTCTGGACAAACAGAATGGTATCCTGACCTTCATCCATCTCTGTAAGTCCAATGATAACTGTGTTATTTCGGTGGCTACGCCCTTCCAAATCCTCTACTTTTTGCTCTACCTTTGTAAGCTTTTGTTTCACTGCAACCAGTTCTGGGTCAAGTCTTTCAGCCCATCTCTCAAAATAAATAATACGGGCTTCACTATCTGATGTTCTTGTTGCAATGTCCTCAATTGCCTGGGATAAAGATTTGATTTCCATGGCCATTCCTCTAAGCTCCTCTTGAAAGGGTCAACATTCGGCTAAAAAGCCTGAGAGCATTAGTGGTTCTTGATCTGGTTTCTGTAGAGTCAGGCTCTGTGAGCTGGTGGCACTGCTAGCTCACGTTTTTTTGGGAGCCTTCTCCGGTGTTACTGGAGGAGTGTGCTTTGGCTGCAACTTCTTCATTTCTACATCCATCACCACTGAAATGGTACAAGAGTTCGCCCATATATTTAGGGAGTTTCTTTATCAAGTTTGACAAGTTTTAGTAATCTCCCAAGGGTAGAAAATGAGATTCGTTGGAGCAGGTGGCTGGAGAGGATTAGAAAAGCTTCCTTCAGGCGTGCTGCATCATGTGATCTCCAACAATTCTTTCTTTCAGGAGTGATTCCATCATTTTCCCTATCACTGAGGTCAAACTAACAGGTCTATAGTTTCCTGCCCCTGCCTTGCTCCCACTTTTGTGAAAGGGAATCACATCTGTCTTCCTTCAGTCCTCAGGTAACACACCATCCTCCCATGATTTGTTAAAAAGGAAAATCAGTGGTGTCATTAGTTCTCCCCTTCATTCTTTTAGAATTCTGGGGTGAATCCCATCAGGCCCTATTGTCTTGTCCAGCTTGAGTTTTAGGAGTTCTTTCAGGACCCTTTCTTCTGTGAATGGACTGGCATCGACTCCCCTATCCAGAGTGCTTCTATTGTTTGATTTAAGTATGTTCCTCTCCTCTTCTTTTGTGAATACTGAACAAAAGTATTCATTCAGTATCTCTGCCTTTCCACTGTCACCCTCAGCCCACCCCTCCTCCCCTTTATTAAGCATCACTGTCCCTCCCTTGGGCTTTCTTTGCTCACTAATGTTTCTATAAATAGTTTAATCCCCCTTATTAACTGAGTTGACTATCTTTTCCTCAGTTTGGGCCTTTACTATTCTGACTGCCTTCCCTGTTTCCACCTGCTTTAACTGATAGAGTTCTCTATCCTGCTTCTGCTGTGATTCCCTATACTTTCTGAATGCTATCTTTTTCTCCCTAACCTTCCCCGTCACCTATTTTTAGAACCATAGTGGTTTATTCCTTTGTTTTGTTTTCTTTATTTGTTTCACACTAAGGCTTGTTGCTCCTGTGATGGCAGTTTGATTTTTCCTCATTGTTACTCAACCCCTCCTTCCTGCACTTTTGCTAGTGCATTCCTTCGGCACTCTCTCATTCTGCCAAAGTCAGCCCTTCAAAGGTCCAGTACCCTAGCTTTTGTATGACTTGACTCTATGGCTGTGTTTATTGTGAACCACACTGTCTGGCAATCGCATGTTCCAAGATGCCTACCCCCTTTTAAATCTGAGATCCTCTCACAATCCCCGTTTTAGAGTACTAGGTCTAAGACTGTTCCCTCCTGAGTGGGTTCCAGCATTAGCTGCCTGAGGCATGCCCCATGTAGGGCATCAAGAATGACTCTGCTCTTGAATGTGGCTGCAGTAAATGTGCTCCAGTTAACATCTGGCATATTCAGGTCCCCCATCAACATCTCCCCTTTTTCTTTCATTCTAAAGATGCCTCCAATCATTTCCTTGTTCATTCCCCTCCCCATGAAATTGGGGTCTGTATGCAAGCTCTGTGCATATTGTGGTGCCATTTCCTGTCTCCAAGGTGATCTATAGTGCCTTCTGTCATCCCTTTTCACCCTTTAGTTCCACTGCTTTGATCCCTTCCCTTATGTAGAGAGCTACTCCTCTTCCTCTTTTACCCTCCCTGTCCCTCCTGTAAATTGTGTATATGGTATGTTGACATCCCAGTCATAGTTCTCTGTGTACCAGGTTTCTGTGACTGCCATGATTTTCAGGCATTCCTATTCCATCAAAGCTGCAAGTTCAGGAAGCTTGTTACCCAGACTATGGGCATTGGCACAGTAGTAGCCACAGACACTGTCGGTTATTTCCCAAAATTTCTATGATATTTCTAGAGAAATCTCCTGCTTTCTGCATTTCCACAGTAGGGGGCAGCAAAGAGAAACTCTTCAGAAATGTGGTGAAATATCTGGAAATAGCTGGCAATGTCTGTGGCTACTACTGTATTCTTTGTCCTCCATTTTTTGATGGCCTTAACCATTTTAGCCCCATTCCTGTACTTACTGCCTTTGCCTTTTTATCCATTTGCCCCTTCCCTGCCCCTATTGACCTTTCTACCTTAGTGCTAGCCTCACTAACTTCCCTGTTTTTTGGGGGAAGCTGAGAATTCCCTATTCCTTTTCGGTGTCTCCCCTTGACTATTTTAAAAGCTTGCCAATGAAGCATTTAAACCTATCACCTAGGATCCTGGTTTTCCTCCCTGACAGATGCAGACCATTGTGTCAGTATAGGCCTGTATCCCTCCAGGTGGATCCCCCAGTCCTCAATGAAGCCCAAATCCTGTGCTCCACACCAGTTTTTCAACCATTCACCGAATCCCAGGGTGAAGAGTACCTTAGCCTCACCCATGCCATAGATAGGCAGTACCTCTGAGAAGGTTACTGTGTGTGCTGCTTGTCTAAAGCCCCTCCCGAACTCCACAAACTCCTCTTGCACAGCTCTAATCCCATTTATAGCTAGGTCATTTGCCCCTAGGTGGACAATGTCATCCAGCTCCCTCTCCTGTGCAGCTGCTCCCATGATCCTGAGGATTTGCTTCCTGTCCCTCCATGCCATAGTGCTAGGCAGGCACCTTACCTTTCTCTCCCCTCCCTCCCCAGTTCTACCCCCTAAAGACTGAGTCCCCCACTAGAAGTTGTTTCCTTCCCCTGTGGGATCCCATGCCACTCTCCTGTGGGTCTCCTTTGAGGAGGTTTCCAGCATTCTCCTTGGCTCCTCTGTGGGTGCCTCCAGAGAGGAACAAGGCATATGAATTGTGGAGAGGCACAACTGGAGGGATGCACCTTTGTTCCACCACCCTCACCCTCCCTAAGTTCACCATAGTCCAACCACTCCTTATTTTTGGCAACTTCTGAGGCAGTGGTAGCAGCCTTGGTGATCCCTGGGAGGGGAAGGAGATTTACCAATACCCTGCCAGGTCTAGGGTGGGGGGGTTTCCCTACTCCTTGCCAGATTGGCCTGGAGATGGGCAATCTCCTGTCTCAGAGCAGATTCACAGGATCTCACAGTATGCATTGGCTTCATTGGGGACTGGGGTTCCACCTGGAGGGACACCAGCCTATACTGGCAGGATGGTCTGCATCTGTCCAGGAAGGGAACAAGTCTTTTGAGCAATCGGTTTAAATGCTTCATTTGCAAGCTTTTAAACTAGTCAAAGGGGGAGGCACTGACAAGCAGCAGGAAAATCCCAGCCTCTCCCTACAAAACAGGGTACTAAATGAGAAAAAGACTGAGGTAGAATGGTCAGTGGGGGATGCTGCAACAGAAGGTAAAGCCATCAAAAAATGGAGAGCAATGAGTACCAATGCCCGTAGTCTGGGTAACAAGCTTCCTGAATTAGTGGCCTTGATGGAGGAGGAACAACTGGATATCATGGCAGTCACAGAGACATGGTACACACAAAACCATGACTGGGACATAAACATACCAGGATACACTATCTACAGGAGGGACAGGGAGGGTAAAGAGGAGGAGGAGTAGTTCTTTACATAGGGAAGGAATAAAAGCAACAGAACAAAAGGGTAAACAGGAGAAGAAGAAGCACTGTGGGTAAATTTGGAGACAGACAATGGCACCACAATCTGCACAGGGTTAGATACAGACTCCTTCTCAGGGGAGGAAATGGACAAAGAAATGATAGAAAGTATACTTAGAATGGCAGAAAAAGGGGAGATATTGCTGATGGGTGATCTGAATTTGCCAGATGTTAACTGGAGTGCAGTTGCAGCTGCCACTTCGAAGAGTGCAGTTATTCTAGATGCCCTACAGAGGGCATGCCTTAGACAACTAGTACTGGAGCCCACTCGAGAGGGAGCAATATTAGACTTGATTCTCTCAAATGGAGATGGAGAGAAGATCACAGATGTGGAAGTGGGCAGCCATATGGGAACTAGCGACCATCGAACAGTGTGGTTCACAATAAACACAGCAATAGAGTCAAGCCATACAAAGACAAAAGTACTGGACTTTAGGAGGGCTGACTTTACCAAAATGGGTGAGTGCCTAAGGAATGCACTAGCAAATGGGCAGGAAGGAGGGTGGAAGAACAATGGGGAATAATAAAACTGCCATCACAGAGGTAACAAGCCTTTGTGTGAAGCAAATAAACAAAACAAAACTATGTAAGAAACCACTATGGTTCTCAAAGGAAGTGGCAGTGAAGGTTCAAGAGAAAAGAAAGCATTCAGGAAGCAAGGAATCGCAGAAGGAGCAGGACAGAGAACTGTATCAGTTAAAGCAAAAGGAGGCTGGAAGGCAGTCAGAACAGCAAAGGCCCAAACCGAGGAAAAGATAGCCAACTCAGTTAAGAAGGGGATAAACCTTTATAGGTACATCAGGGTTGAAGCAAGACCAAGGGAGGGATAGTGAGGCTTAAAAAGGGAGGGAGGGTAGGCAGAGGAGACTGTGAAAAGGCAGAGATACTAAACAAATATTTTTGCTCAGTATTTACAAATGAAGAGGGGAGGTACATAAACAAACAGTAGAAACACTCTGGATACAGAAGTTGATACCATCCCATTTACAGAAAAAAAAGGGTTCTGAAAGAACTTAAAACTGAAGGTGGACAAAGCAATGGGGCCTGATGGATTCATCCCAGAATTTAAAAGAGCTAAGGGTAGAACTAGTGACACCACTGACTACCCTTTTAACAAATCATGGAGGATGGGGTGGTACCCAAGACTGGAGGAGGGCAGATGTGATTCCCTTCACAAAAGTGGGAGCAAGGCAGAAGCAGGAAACTACAGACCTGTTAGTTTAACCTCAGTGATATGGAAAATGATGGAATCACTTCTGAAGGAAAGAATTGTCGAGTATCTAGAGGCCAGAGGGGCACAGGACCTAGGCAGCATGGATTCACAGTGGGAAGGTCATGCCAGATGAATCTGATAGATTTCTTTGACTGGGTGACCAAAGTAGTAGATCGGGAGGGCTGTGACATGGCCTACCTAGACTTTAGCAAGGTATTTGACACAGTCCCACACAAAAGATTAATATACAAGTTAGCCAGCCTGGGAGGGGTCCCAAGATGACAGCCTGGGTAAAGAATTGGCTGGAGAATAGGACACAGAGAGTAATAGTAAATGGAGTCCACTCAGAAGAAAGGAGGGTTACTAGTGGGTACCACAGGGTTCAGTATTAGACCAGTCCTCTTCAATGTCTTTATAAGCGGCATTGCAGAGGGACTGGAAGGAAAGTATGTCTCTTTGCAGATGACACAAAGATCTGCAATAGAGTTAATGCACAGGGTGGGGTGGAAAGGATGAGAAGGGACTTGGCAAGGTTAGAGGAATGGTCAAATGTATGGCAGCTTAGATTCAATGCTAAGAAGTCAAGGTAATGCACCTGGGAAACAAAACCCAGGGAAGAGTACACAATGGGGTGAGATACTAACAACAACAAAATGGAAAGGGACCTGGGGTAGTCATATCAGATTACCTAAAGGTGGGCAAGCAATGTGAGAGGGCAGCAAGGAGGGCTGGGGATACTGGGATGCATAGGAGAGGCATCACCAGTAGAAAACAGGAAGTTATTATCCCTCTGTACAGACAGCTGGTGAGCCCCCATCTGGAGTACTGCATGCAGTTCTGGGACCCAATCTCAAAGACATAGACAGGATGGAAGCTGTCCAGAGGAGGGCACTAAAATGGTGCAGGGTCTGCACTGGAAGACATATGAAGAGAGACTTAAGGAGCTTAATATGTATAGCCTCGAGGAAAGGAGGGAGAGGGGGGACATGATAGAAACTTTCAAGTACCTCAAGGGAATCAACAAAGTCCAAGAGGGTAGCATCTTTCAAAAAAAGAGGTGTGCAAGAACAAGGGGGCACAATTTGAAGATAGAAGGGGGGCGGCTCAGAGGTAATTTAAGGAAGTATTTTTTCACAGAGAGGGTTGTGGATGCATGGAACGGCCTTCCGGAGAAGGTTGTGGAGTCAAAAACAGTGGTGGAATTCAAGCATGCATGGGACAGTCATAAGGCAATTCTAGGAGGTGGGGGTAGGAAGAAGTAGGCTGCTGGTTAACTAGGATCTGCAGCTTATCCAGTAGGTAGGGAAATGGGCAGACTGGGTGGGCCAAGCAGTCCTTATCTGCCGACAAATTCTATGTTTCTATGTTTCTATGTAGAGAGGTGTCTGCAAATAGAGCAGCATCACAGCCTCCAGAATGTTTCCTGGAAGACTGACACCCCACAGCCAGTGCATTGCACCACTCCCCACATGTCTCTCTCCCTCCCTGTTGAAATTGTGTATTTTTTTTTGTTTTGCTGTTATGGAACATCACTTTTCCTTAGTAGTGTATCCCTTTTCCTTTGGACTATGTACTAGGACCCCCCAAAGTGTTTTTTTTTTTTTACAACAGCAATCACAAGAAGATATCTCCCCAGCTTATGTAATACTGGCTGGCTGCCATCTGTGGCACACCCTGCCCTGTTTTGTGTCTGAGCAGGAAGTTTTCACACCTTTCTGCCTATCCGCATAAAGTTAGGTTAGTGGGGGAGGGTGGAATTGGGGAGGGGAGGGTTTGAACAATCCACCAGTTCTGTGCTGTGAGGGCAATCAGAGCAATCCAGTTTGAACCTTCTGAGGCTTTGTCTGGTTGTAATACACAACTCGACTGAATGCAGGAATTAAAGAACCCACCAGTGAAAACTTACATTTTTGTTGCAAAAAGTCACCAAAATACTATCAAGCTACAAATAAGGCACCAGATTCTCAGAAAAAGAAAAAAAAATCAGCAGTATTTTAATCCCTCTGTATGTAAAGTAGCAATCTACAAAAAGATGTGCAGTATTGCAAACCCCTTCTTGATTCAAACAGGAAAAAAAACAGTGAAAAAATAAAAGTAAGGCCCACTTCATCATTCTGTAGCTCAGGCGCAAAAACACATTTTGGCAGGGATTTAAAAAATGACAGCTGTCTCATTAATGAGGTGATGCAAAAAAAAAAATGACTATGTTAAAAATTTTGGGTCAGATCTTTAAAGTTACCAATGTTGAGAGCGAGCGTAGTAACATTTCAATGTGTGTGCATAACTTTGCCATTTGTACATATTTTTATCCCAAATTTTCACCATGACCTTCTTATGACCCCATCTCATAAACAAGGATGGTGAAAATGTGTAAATTCCACCCAAAGGGTGATTTCATGAAGTGACCACAAAATTACCTTTATGGCTGGATTTGCGTCATTCAACTACCATTGTTCATGAGGTGGGGTGTCAAAAAGGCTATGTTAAAAATTTGGAGTCAAAATGTGCAAAAATGACAAACTTATGCAGCAAATTTGAGAGCCCCATTGAAACACATTGAACTGCATTTACCTTAGTTTCTAATATTACAGTCAGCGGTTCCAGCAGCAAGACATGTCTTCCATTGGAGAGCAGATTGTCACCATGGGATCTGTTCAGGTGAGGGAGTGTGGAGGTGTGTGGGGTGCTCAATGGGAGGTTGGGTGGGGTTGTTGGATCAGTGAGGGACTGTTTTCTTTTTATAGGTTTAGCCTAGGGCTAAATATTACAATTCTGGGGATGGCAATCAGAGGGTGGGGGTGCCATTAGACACAAGGGATAAATGATACAATCACAGGTAGAGCTAATGGAGGGTTGGGGTGTTACTAGACACCAGGGATACATATTATAATCACAGGGACAGTGAGCAGAGTGTGTGGGGGGGTGTTCCGCTAGACATAAGGGCTAAATATTACAATTACGGGGATGAAAATTGGAGGGTGGGGGAACCACTAAACACCAGGGCTAAATATTACAATTACAGGGATAGCAATCAGAGGGTAGGGCACCATTAGACACCATAGAAAAAGTCTCATTGCAGGGATGGGATCAAAGGGTGGGGGCACCACTAGACACCAGGGATAAATGATACAATCTCAAGGACAGTGAACACAGGGTGGTGGGTGCTATTAGACATCAGGGATACATCTTATAACTATGGGGACAGTGAATGGAGGGGGGCACCACTAGACACCAGGGAAAATAGTATCATTACTAAGATGGCAATTGGGGGGTTGGGGTGCCACTAGACTTCAGGGATAAATGATGCAATCACAGGATTGGTGAACAGAAGGTGGGGGGTACTACTAGACACCAGGGAACAATTCTATAATTATGGGGACTGTGATTGGGGCAGGGGGTGCCACTAGACACTAGAGACAAATACTATAACTATGGGGATGGCAATCAAAGGATGAGGGGTGCCACTAGATAGTAGGGAAAAGTACAATAAGTATGGGGATGGTAATCAGTGGGTCTTGGAACCACTAGACACCAGGGAAATAATAATTACAGGGGCAGTGATTGGACTCTGGGGGAACCACAGGAATGGTGATTGGAGGGTGGGGGTGCCACTAGACAACAGGGAAAAATATAAAAAATACAGAGATGGCAATCAGAGGTTGAGGCACCACTAGACATCAGGGAAATAGTAATTACAGGGGCAGTGATTGGACTCTGGGGGAACCACAGGAATGGTGATTGGAGGGTGGGGGTGCCACTAGACAACAGGGAAAAATATAAAAAATACAGAGATGGCAATCAGAGGTTGAGGCACCACTAGACATCAGGGAAAATTCACATAATTAGGGGGATGGCTTGCAAAATCCATTTTTCATTTGAAGGAATTCTTTTCAGTGTCAAACAAAACAAGTAAACAAAAAAGGATTCCTTCAAATAAAGAAAGAATTAACAAAAAACTAAGTCTGAAATCCTTTTCTGTGTTACAGATCATTTAAATAAAAATACTGTATCAAATGAAAAAGGATAATTTCAAATAAAAAAAGAACTGAAATAAAAAAACTAAGTCTGAATTCCTTTTCTGTATGAACTGATCACTTTTCCTTCAAACAAAAAAGGGGATATGGAGAAAGCTAAAAAAAAGTCCAAAATCTGTTTCTGTATCAGGAGATCATCATCATCTCATCAGTTTATTGGATAGAAAGTTGAGAGGAAAGACTCTCATTTACAATTGTGTCCAAATACAATAAAAAATGATCAAACAAACAAATATGCAATAGTGAATCAAAAATTGTATAAATAGTTAATGTTTGTTCATTAAAGAGTAAAACAGATGAACTTCATCCAAAACAGTAACAATGGCTAAATATCAGTCTAACAATAGAAGCCTTAAAATGAGAAAAGGGCAGTAAGGTGTTTAAATTACATGTTTTCCTGATTGTTCCCAAGTATGGGGAACAGAAACAGTGAAGGTATAATCCCCAAATTTAGATTGATGACTAGGTATGGAATAGTTTGGATATTTGGCAGACCTAAGGCTATGCTTTATTACTGTTCAATGATGAATGGTGTTAAGTAAAAATGTAGGAAAAGCATTAATAAGAAACCTGTATATAAATAAATACCAATGCATTTCTCTATGGCTTGACAAAGAGTTCTAACCCACTGAAGTGAATAAATGACAATAATGAACTGTATAGGGTAAACCAGTTACAAACCTAAGTGCAAGGTGATAAAGTGGATCGAGTAAAACTGAGGACTGTACCAGTTGCATTTCTATAAACACAGTCACCATAATCTAATACAGATAAGAATAGTGAATTAAGCAATTTTCTAAGCAAATAGTTGAAATGTGCTTTATTTCTACAAAAAAGCTAAGTCTTTTCAATTTAGTGGAAGGTTTTTGTATATGTGATTTAAATGATAGATGATCATCCAGAATTAAACCTACGTATTTATATGTGGAGACTCTTGTAATATCAATTCCTTTGTTGGATCTTAAAGTCAAATCAGATCAGACTGGATTCTTTCTAGTAAATAGCATCCACTGTGTCTTTTCTCTTTAAGGAATAATCTTAGATTCATCAAAACATCCTGAACATAACTAAAGTCTTTTTGTAGAATTTTAATTGTTAATTCTGTGTTACCTTGGTAAGTATACAGTACATTATTGTGTCATCAGCGTATAAACAAGTGCTTGTAGAACTTGAACAATAGTTAGGTAGATTGTTTATATATATAGAAAAAACAGTAATAGGCCAAGGACTGATCCCTGGGGAACCCCTCCTACTGATAATTGTCATATTCAAAGTAATCTCACCCACATTAACACATTGCTGACATGTCAAGTAAGAATGAAACCATAACAACACAGTAAATCTGAATCCAGAGCTTTTTAATCGATTAAGCAAACTATTATGATCCACAGTATCAAACACTTTTGAAATAAAAGTAGCTGGTATATTGTGTTCTTCATCAAAAGCAGCAAAAAAGCTCAAATCATAATCAGTAACCTTTTATATCACATTAGTAGTATTGTAAGCATTTTTGAAGCCTGATTAGAGATCTGAAATTACATTATACTTAGAAAAATACTGACAAAGTTGCCTATGGATCAGTCTCTTAAATATTAGTTATAGTTGTGGTAAGAAGAAGAAGAAGAAGAAGAAGAAGAAGAAGAATCAGCATTTATATAGCACTTTTCATACATCCAAAGTGCTTTACAAGCAATGCTAGACTGGTAGTGAAGTGACTGAATGTGTGGTGGCAGCCATATCGTACATCATCACCCACACACAGCCTGGGTAATTGCATGAACTGGTTTATGGGAAGGAGAATGTTGGCCAGGACACTGGGAATGTTCCCTACTCTTTGCGAAGAGTGCCCTGGGTTCTTTTACTTCCACCTGGACTCCCACCAGGACAACACCAGGATGGGTAGAAGGGACCTCGGTTTAACGTCTCATCCAGAGGATGGCACACCCCAGCAGTACAGCACCCCCCAATACTGCACTCGGATGCCAGCGATTTTTAGGTGAAAGTCCAATCCCGGTGTGGGATGAGAACCCACGACCTTCTGGTCCAGAGGCGGATGTGCTACCAACTGAGCCATGCTGAAAATGCTGAGCCATGATGGAAATAGGATGGTAACAACTGGGGTCTGAGGAATCCCCCTTCCCTTTGAAAATGGGTGTTACATGAACAATTTTCCAGTCATCTGGTAAATGTGTAGTTTGTAAGGAAAAGTTATACAGGCAAGCTAAATGTATCGAAAACATTTTTGCTGCAATTTTATAAGAAAAACTTGCACATTGCAATCACAACCTGCTTCTTTGCTAGTATTCAATTTAGCAATCTCTTTATAGACTCCCCTTCCTTTCCTTTATAGCTCTAAATGAAATCATAGGCATGTTAAGTTTAAATGAAAAATCAGAATCTAAAGAGGGTGGTGTTAAGATAGGATACTCTTTTTCAAAGGAAATGCTTGCATCAGAAAAAAAAAATTGTTAAACATCACAACCTGGTCTTTTGAGTTATGAATGACTGTATTATTATGAATAAGGAATATAGGTAATGTTGATACAAGAGCTTTCCCTTGTAGTGAGTTAATGCCCTTCCAAACCCTATTGGGGTTTCTAGATGAATCTGACAACTGATTTGCATAATAATTTTAGCTTTCCTAATTTCTTTAGTGCATCTGTTTCTAAAGTCTTTATATGCCAATTTATCCTCATGATCTTTAAATGCTCTAGCTTTGTTCCAAAAGTGTCCTTTTTCTTTTAAATGCATTTTCAGGTTATTAGTAAACCACAGGCTAATATTATTTTGAATACTTTTTTTTTGACTAACAGGGCATGTTTATTCACAACAACCAAAAGTGAAGATTTAAAATTATTCCATGAGGTACTAATATCGGGACAAGCATATATCAGTGTCCAATTAATATTATCTACATCTCCTAAGTAAGCTTGATCACAAAAAAAATTCTAAATTATCTGTAATTATTGTACAAGCAGGAAAACAGGTTGTTGGTTAACTAGAATCTGCAACTTATCCATTAGGTAGGAAAATAGACAGACTAGGTGGGCAGGGCGGTCCTTATCTGCCATCAGATTCTATGTTTCTATGTGTTTTCAAATGACTTCTAACACATGCAGTAAAGCAATGGTCACTAAAGTCAGAGTCAGAAATGGCTGAAACATACTTTTGATGCATTGTAGTCAATATAAGATCTAATAAGGTATCCTTTTCACTGTTAGTTTTGTGTGGTCTAGTTGAAATATAAATTAACTGTGTTAGATTCAAAGCTGTAACTTTATTAAGTATTTCCTAATTAGGGTGCATCATATCCAAATTTAAGTCCCCTAGAAGAATGAATTCATGTCCCAAGTAAGGGGCAATTAGGGAACTTACCCATTGCAGAGAATCAGATGTAACAAATGGTGGTCTGTAACATGCAGTCAAATAGAAACTGAAGTTGTGATAACCTGTAATCTGTAACAGTAAAAATCCAATTGCTTTGGGATAGACTAAGCAATTTCAGCCTGGCCCCCATATGTGTCCAGAAGACAGATTACTAAGTTTACTGAGTGTAGCTGGACAAAAGGAGGATCTAGGCCCATCTAGATTGTCCCCCACACAATGTGGGACATTAACCCTTGGAAAAAAAAAATTCAACCAGTTGTCTAAGCCTGTTTTGAAAGTATTAAAATTGGTCTGGTCCACTAAATCTTGCAGTAGTGAATTTCATAGTTTAGGTACTCTAACAGTGAAAGTAAATTGCTCTTTTGTTTGTTTTGATGTGATTGACCTTATCCTGTCTATTGTGGAGCTTGGCAACAGTGCAGTTTTTTGAATATTCAAGTCCACATTGGTGCATTAATTCTGATGACTTTAATACTTTATAAGTAAATAGGAGACCACCTCACTGTCTTCTATTATGTAAGGAATAGAAGACAGTTTTGTGTAGTCTTACTTGGTAGTCTTTGGTTGATAATTTAGGTATCATCTTGGTCATACACCTTTGAAATTATTCAATTCGATATATGTCCCCTTTAAGGTATGAGTTCCAGAAGGGAGACCCATAATCAGCAAAAGATACACCTCCCCCATTCTTTGTTCTATCCTGTCTGAAAATATTATAATTAATAATTTCAATGTCAGAGTCATGAACTTTGTTACTTAGCCGAGTTTCAGAAAACACAAAAATGTCAGAGCTAGATGTACCCATTATTGATTTTGAATGATCAAATTTAGGCAGCAAGCTCCTGGCATTTAGGTGTAATATACTCAAGTTAGTCCAGGCATAAAAGTCTTGCAGAGAAAAGTTATTCTGCAACATCACAGGGCCAGGATTTACATGGACATTACCAGATCATAATAGTAAGAGTAACATGAAATGCCTTGTAAAAGGTAAAAAAAAACCTTTTAGTTTTACTGTTTAACCCACAACCACATATTTGACAAGGGTTAAAAGTGTACATTCGGATGGATGTAACATTGTTTTTACAGGTGACACTACTATTAATAAGCACTGAATTAATATTAAACCATAAATAAATGTTCGATAAGGATATCTGAAACATAGAAACATAGACTTTGACAGCAGATAAGGACAACTTTGCCCACCCAGTTTGTACATTTCCCTACCTATTGGGTAAGCTGCAGATCTTAGTTAACCAATAGCCTACTTCTTCCTAACCCCCATCAGAATTGCCTTCTGCCTGTCCCATGCATTATTGAAATCCTTCACTGTTTTTGACCCCATGACCTTTTCAGGAAGGCCATTCCATGTGTCCATCCTCTCCATGAAAAAATACTTCCTTACATTGATCCTGAGCCATCCCTCCTCTATCTTCAAATGGTGCCTCCTTGTTCTTGCATATCTCTTTTTCTGAAATATGCTACTCTCTTGGATTTTATTGATTCCCTTGAGGAACTTAAATGTTTCTGTCATGTTCCCCCTCTCCCTCCTTCCCTTAAGGGTATACATATTAAGCTCCTTTAGTCTCTCTTCATATGACTTCTAATGCGGATCCTGCACCATTTTAGTTGCCCTCCTCTGGACTGCCTACATTCTGTCTATGTCCTTGTGGAGATGAGGTCTCCAGAACTGCATGCAGTACTCCAAATGGGGTCTCATCAACTGTCTGTACAGAGGGATAGCTGTTTTCTACTGGTGAAGCCTCACCCAATGCTTCACAGAATCCTCCCAGCCCTCCTTACTGCCTTCTCACATTGCTTGCTTACCTTTAGGTCATCTGATATAACTACCCTCAGGTCCCTTTCAATTTTTATTGTTTTCAGTATCTCACCCCCCATTGTGTACTCTTCCCCTGAGTTTTTGTTTCCCAGGTGCATTACTTTGCACTTATTTGCATTGAATTTAAGCTGCCATACTTTTGACCATTCCTACAACATTGCCAAGTCCCTTGCCATCCTTTCCACAACTCCATGTGTAGCAACCCTGTTGCAGATCTTTGTGTCACCTGCAGAGAGGCATACTTTTTCTTTCAGCCCCTCCACAATGTCACCTATAAAGACATTAAAGAGGACCGGTCCCAGTACTGAACCCTGTGGTACCCCACTAGTAACCCTTCTTTCATTGACGTGGACTCCATTTACTATTACCCTCTGCATCCTGTTGTCCAGACAAATATTTTACCCAGACTACCACCCTGGGATCCACTCCCAGGCTGGCTAACTTGTTTATTAATCTTTTGTGTGGGACTGTGTCAAATGTCTTGCTAAAGTCTACGTAAGCCACATCCACAGCCCCTCCCTTGTCTACTACCTTGGTCACCCTGTCAAAGAAATCTATTAGATTCATATGACATGACCTTCCCACTGTGAATCCATGCTGCCTTGGGTCCTGTGCCCCGTTGGCCTCTAGGTACTCAACAATTCTTTCTTTCAGAAGTGATTCCATCATTTTTCCTACCACTGAGGTCAAACTAAGAGGTCTGTAGTTTCCTGCCTCTGCTTTGCTCCCACGTTTGTGAAGGCGAATCACATCTGCCCTCCTCCAGTCCTCAGGTACCACACCATCCTCCCATGATTTGTTAAAAAGGGTAGTCAGTGGTGTCACTAGTTCTCCCCTTAGTTCTTTTAGAATTCTGGGATGAACCCCATCAGGTCCCATTGCTTTGTCCACCTTCAATTTCAGGAGTTCTTTCAGAACCCTTTTTTCTGTGAATGGACTGGTATTGACCTCCCTATACAGAGTGCTTCTATTGATTGGATTAGGTACCTCCTCCTCCTCTTCTTTTAGGAATACTGAACAGAAGTATTCATTCAGTAGCCCTGCTTTTCACTGTCCTCTCTGCCCACCCACCTCCCCATTGTTAAGCCTCACTATCCCTCCCTTGATCTTTCTTTGTTCCCTAATGTACCTATAAAAGGTTTTATCCCCCTTCTTAACTAAGTTAGCTATCTTTTCCTCAGTTTTGGCCTTTGCTATTATGACTGCCATCCCCACTTCCTTCTGCTTTAAAGGAAAACTCCATGTTAAAATCAGAAAAAGATATGTAGTAGTCTTTTTTCTGTGTTCTAACCAGTTACCAGCATTTTCTTTTCCTCTGGCTGTGAGAGATGTTTTTTCTAACTTTCCCTAACTGTTTTATTGCCCTTGGAGGTTGCCATTCTGGTTTCTTTTATGGCCTCTGGTCTTCCCAGAGTGCCCTTTGGTGTGATGTCTAATTGCTCCTGCAGTAAGCCAGTGTCTTGTTACAGGGTCTGTCACAGCTCAGCCACAGAGAAAATATTTCTTCCAGAGAAGACAAACTGCTAGATTTTGGGTGAGTGTAATCATTATTATTTTTTGATATCAGTACCTTGTCCTGCTATGCTCTGCTGTGTGTGTGTGTGTGTGTGTGTGTGTGTGTGTGTGTGAGTGTGTGAGTGTGTGAATCATGTCACTGTTTACTCTACTCCTCTTAGTCACTTTCAGTTTTTGGAACAGTACTAAGTAGCAAAATTGAACATCACCCTATAGGTTGTAAATATTAGCAGGACAAGGTACTAATATCAAAAATAATAATGATTACACCTACACCAAATGTAGCAATGTGACTTCTTCTCTGAAAGAAGTATTATCTTTGTGGCTGAGCTGTGACAGACCATGCAAAATCTAGGGGCATAGCTACATCACTGTCACATGAACCAGGGTGCATCGCAGGAGAAAGAAAGTCAATAAACCTATTTGTGATGGAGATCCCCAGGGTTCGTAAAACTACCATACAGCTAGCAGGTTAATTTAGGAAAAACTCTTAATAGCAGATAGAGGGAAGGACACACTAGGACTTAACATACATATCAAAACACTCTACATAACATATGTTTTTGCACACTCTGGGTGGACTTCTCCTTTAACTGGTACAGTTCTCTATCTTGTTCCTTCTGTGTTTTCTTATACTTCCTGAATGCTATCTTTCTCTCCCCAACCTTCCCCGCCACCCCTTTTGAGAACCATAGTGTTTTTTTCCTTCATTTTGATTTGTTTATTTTCTGCACAAAAAGACTTGTTGCCTCTGTGATGGCAGTTTTGATGTTTCCCCATTGTTCCTCTACCCCTCCTTCCTGCCAGATTTTTCTAGCACTTTTCTGAGGCACTCTCTCATTTTTCCAAAGTCAGCCCTCTTAAAGTTCAGTACCCTCACATTTGTATGGCTTGACTCTATGGTTGTGTTTATCATGAACCACACTGCTTGGTGGTCACTTCTTCCCAGATGGCTACCGACTTCTAAATTTGAGATCCTCTCTCCATCCCCATTTGAGAGTACCAGGTCTAAAATTGTTCCCTCCCTAGTGGGTTCCAACACCAGCTGTCTGAGGCATGCCCCTGTAGGGCATCAAGAATGACCCTGCTTTTGGATGTGGCTGCAATAAAGGTGCTCCAGTTAACATCTCGCATATTCGGGTCCCCCCATCAACAATATCCTTTTTCTGCCATCCTAAGGATGCCTTCTATCATTTCCTTGTCCATTTGCTCCCCCTGAGACAGAGGTCTGTTTACAACCCCCTGTGTGGATTATAGTACCATTCTTGCCTCCTGGGTGACCCACAGTGCCTCCTGTCCTCCCTGTTTACCCTTTAGGTCCATTGCTTTGATCCCTTCCCTTATGTAGAGAGGTATTCCTCCTCCTCTTCTACCTCCCTGTCCATCCTGTAGATTGTGTACCCTGGTATGTTGACATCCCAGTCATGGTTCTCTGTGTATCATGTTTCTGTGACTGCCACAATATCCAGGCTTCCCTCTTCTATCAAGGCCACTAGTTCATGGAGCTTGTTACCCAGACTGTGGGCACTGGTACTCATTGCCCTCCATTTTTTCATGGCCTTACCCTTTTTAATATGATCTCTGTCCTTACTGCCTTTGCCTTTTTCTCCATTTACCCCTGCCCTTCTCCCTATCGACTTCTCTATTTTTGGTGTTTAAGGACTACCCTGTTGCTGCTCATGTTGTTTTTTAAGCAACCACCCCCTCTGCCAGAAGCAATCAAGAGTAACCCCCAAAAAATAGTAAACAACATTTTGTAGGATATCTAGCCATTTAAAAACTAGCTAAATCAATGACCTTACACAACAGTGAAGCAACAAAATAAATAAAATAGGTAGCATTTTCTCACACTGTGTACCGGCATGGGATCCTATTTTGTTTGAATGAAAAAGCCCATTAGGCAAAGCTGAAGTGAGTGATGAAAAAGGATTTTAAAAGTAAAAAAACCAAAAACACATTCCGGGGTCAGTTCTGCAAAAATTAACTGCAGAATATATCTAATGGAGTCATAATCGGCAAGATACATGTTTTGGTCTCTGCTGGATGTAATTTTTGTGGGTTTTGTAATTTTTCTTCAAATAAAAATGGAAATAATGATGGTGGCAAACAAAAAAGGATTTTTCCCTCATGAACAATGATTGACCCCATATGAAACAGAATCCATTTTCATATTACCCAAATTTTTCCTTCATTGCAAGAAGCTATCTTGAAGTGCTTACTAAGCATGCTCAGAAACTAAAATTTTAAAAATTGATAACGTTGCAATGGATTAATATTTTTTACCAAACTTGTGAAGGGCACTTCTGTGGGACAAGCCCTTTCTACCCTGAAAAATTCAGAACAATATTCCAAACTGTCTGACTACAAGGGGATGATGAGAAAAACAGAAAAAAACTGCAATTTTGTTGCATGTTTGTGCTATCCATGTCTCAGAATCCACACATTCGATTGGAATGAAACTTGACATGTCAAGTGATCTACCCGAGACCGTGCATGCAAAATTTCATGCAAATCTGCTGAATGGTTTTGAAGATATTAAAGTGCAAAATTTAAGATTTAACATAGAAACCTCCTCTCAACCCTAAATATAGGGGCACAACTTCACCCCTATTATGTGTGTTTATATGTATATACTGTATATATATATATATATATATATATATATATATATATATATATATTATAGGGTGCAGTCTTCCCTATATTTAGGGTTGTACAGGTACTTCAATGTTAAACCCCAAAATACACAGTTTAATAACTTTGTAACTGTTATACAGATTTGCATGAAATCTTCCATGCACAGTCTTGCAGGGCAGCTCTCTTGATGTACCAATTTTCGTTCCAGTGATATGTGTGGATTCTGAGACACAAAAAGTTAATTTTGGGATTTTTTTCCTTTGGATTGAATGAATTTTCTGTCAACTTGGCAATCACCCAGATGGTTTTGAATTTTGGCCTGGAATTTTCTTTGTAGAAAGTTACTGGCCCAAAGATGTGCCTTTTTCTTGTTTTGTGAAAAAGATATTGATCCGTTATAAAATTATTTAATTTTGATATTTTGAATACTTGGTTCTGAACAAGCTCAGTAAGCACTGAAAAATAGCTCTATCAAACAAAAAAAAAATATTTTTTCATATGAATCTAATCTTTCTCATGAGGGGAAAATCATTGTTTCATTTGCCACCATCATGTTTTCTCTTTTTCCATAAAAATTCACATTTGAAACACCACAAAAATGACATTCATGAGAGCATCCAGCACATGTAGCTTGCCTATCAGGACTCCCTTAGCTGGATTCTGAACTTAACTGTTGCAAAAATGCTCTTAATTTTTTTTTTTTTTAATTATAAATCTAGTTTCGTGACTCATGTTATGAAACAAGATTCTTGTTTTGTATGATGGATTACAAAAAAAATAATTTTTTTCATGTGGGGAATCGATGTATTTCAATGGGGTTTCATCTTTGGTGAATAACTGTAATTTTTAAAGATTTTGACACCAAATTTTCAACACACCCTTTTTCATACCACACCTCTTGAACAATGTTGGTGTCATATTGCAAATTCTGCCCAAAAGGTGATTTTGTGGTCAGTTGGTGAAATCAGCATTCTGGCAGGATTTCAAAATCTTCACCATACTTATTCATGAGGTGGGGTCATAAGAAGGATATACTGAAAATTTGGGGTCAAAATATGCTAAAATAGCAAAGTTGTGTGCATCTGTTGACATTTCTCTATGTTCGCTTGTAACTTTCTTAATTTTCAATATTTTAACCCCAACTTATCAACACAGCCATTTTTTTACATCACCAACTGACAGCTGTCATTTTTCAAATCTTGCCCAACATGTCTTTTCTTGTCCCTGCCAAGGCAGCTGTCAGCATGGCTCAGTTGGTAGCACATCCAACTCTGGACCAGAAGGTTGTGGGTTCTCATCCCACACCTGGATTTGGTTTGCACTGAAAAAATTGCTGGCATCCAAGTGCAGTATTAGGGGGTTGCTGTACTGCTGGGGTATGCCATCCTTCGGATGAGATGTTAAACTAAGGTCCCTTCCACCCATCCTGGTGGGTGTCCAAGTGGAAGTAAAAGAACCCATGGCACTCTTTGCAAAAGAATAGGGGACATTCCCAGTGTCCTGGCCAACATTCCTCTTCCCATAAACCAGTTCATGCAGTTATCCAGGCTGCGTGTGGGTGATGATGTGCGACATGGCCGCCACTACACATTCAGTCACTTCACTACCAGTCTAGCATTGCTTATAAAAACACTTTGGGATACATTGTGTATGAAAAGCGTTATATAAATGCAGATTCTTCTTCATCTTCTTCTACACTGTGGTAATGGGGAATGATGTTTTGGTGGGGATTTGAAAATGTTTACTATCGGGTTGATGAGGTGGGGATAATAAAAAGGCTATGTTGACAATTTGGTTGCTGTTGTCCTACAAATGGAAGTGCAGGGTGGAGAGGGCCCTGTGCTTGCCTATTACCATACATATACATATACATATACATATACATATACATATACATATACATATACATATACATATAAATATACATATACACATCTATGGAGGGATGAGGACTTGTACTCCATCAGACAAATAAGCATACGATTACACTATCTCAAAATATATAGATGCATGGGAGCACAGGGCACAGAGTGCCCTGCAATCCAGTAGGAAGATAAAGATACCATCATACTATCTCAAAAAGAAAGGAAATTATTTGCAAAAAATTGCATTATTGCAGCATTTAGGGTTCAGGCTAAATTGACAAAAGTAGGGAAATCTGGCTTTAGGGTTTCCAGCCCTAAAACCCCAATGCCACCTCTAAAGCAAATTAGAAGCAGAGTCTTCCTAGAGGTTGTCAACCCTAAAGTTCACCCCATTCTATACACTCCAGAAACATACACACATAATGGGGTTAGCTTTAGAGTTGACAAACACTAGCATGACTCCCCCGATTTGCTTTAGGGGTAGAGTTTGGATTTTAGGGTTGGAAACCCTAAAGTCACATTTCCCTACTTTTATCACTTTGGCCTGAATCCTAAATGTTGCATTGACACAGTTTTTTTGCAAATAAGATTTCTATCTATCTACACACATATATATATATATATATATATATATATATATATATATATATATATATAATGGTAGCACGGAAGTGCTACCATAGTTAGGGTTGAGTATCCCATTTAAGGTTAAATGGTGAAACTTTACACCTTAATAACTTTGCCACCATTCAATGGATTTGCCTGAAATGTGGCAGGCGTGGGGTGTAACTATAGAGCTTGAGATCTGCCAACTTTTGTACTGGTTGGATATAGGGCTGCAGAGTTATTAAGCCACATTCTGGAGTGCATTTACTCTTTTTGTGCATTCTTTGCTTGTGCCTACAGGTCACACAGTTTGTGCGACTGGTCTGAACACTTCAGGGAACATGCAGCCAGGGTCCCTGATGTGTCTTTTGAAGTTTTCGTGAAATAATATTGAACAGTTCAAAAGTTATTCAAAAAACAAGTTTCCCATTATAGTTAACAGGAAAGGTTAACAAAAAGTTTGACAGTGTCGCAAATGCAGTTTTTAGTGTTGCAAATGACCCCTGTAGTGTCATGAGTCAGCCATTTTTTTTTTCAGTTACTGGTCACCGAAATGCTTGGCATTTAAAATTGGGACCATCTAGGGACAATTCTTTTTGTGCTTATCTAGTCTAGCCCTGAGGATGCTAGGCATGTATTTATTTTGGGGTTAACCCCCCCAGAAATATATTTTTGAAATATTTGGGAAAAGTAGTGTCGCAAAGTAGTGTCACATCTACGACACTTTCATGATTTTTTTGCCAAAGTGTCGCAAATCACGACACTACTTTGCAACACTATTCCCAAAATGACAGGAATTGTTTGCCACCCTGCTGCAAAAGAACGGTTTGGTCTTTTGGGCTGCAGTTTGGAAGGAAGAAAGCCAACATCTCAGAGATGTGTCTTTTGGTGATTTGGTGAAAAAATATTGCAGGGATGCAAAGTTACAGTACTCTGAAGTTGACGCATTTACCCATAGACTAACATTGCGGCATCCGCCGTGTCTTTGGGTCATGTGTCTCGGAAATGGTGCGAGATGTGAAAACGTAGCCAAGAAAGACATGAATCATAGGAAATTTAAATTTTTTCTCTACATCATACAGTTCCTGAGATACAAGCAATTTAGTATTCCAGTATCTCATTTTCTGGTCCGAGGTCAATTATTATGCATACATTCTTTGTAGTCACTGTGTTTATGCAGCTGTTGGGGAAAACCAGGGTGTGCGCGCCAGTTACTGTCACACTTAGCATTTCCACTTGCGTTTCCATACCCGCCTGAGTTAGCGTTCATGTGTACGCCACCGTATGTGTTACCCTTTGCGTTTCCGTTTGTGCTTCTGTTTGCATTACTGTTACTATTTGTGTCTCCACTACTGTTTGTGTTTGTGTTTTGCTTTGCATTACCGTGCATATTGCCATTTCTGTTTGAGGCCATGCTTCCATTTACATTTGCATTTTTTTTTGTTTTGCATCATCATTGTTGTTACCATTCCCATTTGCATTTCCAATTGCGTTCCTGTGCCCGTGTATGTTACGGTTTGCATTTCCATACGTACATGCAGTTGCGTTTCTGTTTCCTTTGGCATTATTGTTGCTGTTACCATTACCATTTGCATTTACAATTGCGGTACCATGACCATGAGTGTTACGGTTTGCATTTCCATCTGGCGCTTGCGTTAGATATTTCCGTTCTGTTTCCTTCGGTGTTATTTTTGCTGTTACCATCACCATTTGTGTTTCCAATTGTGGTACAGTGACTGTACGCATTACGGTTTGCGTTTCTGGACGTGCTTGCATTTGCATTTTCATTTCTGTTTCCTTTGGCATTATTGTTACTGTTACCATTACCATTTGCATTTACAATTGCAGTACCATGACCATGTGCATTACAGTTTGCGTTTCTGGATGTGCTTGCATTTGCGTTTGCGTTTCTGTTTCCTTTGGCATTTTTTTTCTGTTACCGTTACCATTTGCATTTGTAATTGCGGTACCATGACCATGTGTGTCACGCTTTGCGTTTCCGTACATGTTTGTGTTTGCATTTCTGTTTCCGTTGGCATTATTGTTGCTGTTACAGTTACCATTTGCAATTACAATAGCGGTTCTGTTTCCATCACTGTTAGTGCTAGTGTTACTACTTTGCATTTCTAGTAATGTTAGCGTTATGGTTAGAGCTACCATTTGCATTTATATTTGCATTTCCATTATTATTTGCGTTACCATTTTTTGTTTGCATCAATATTACCATTACTGTTTGCTTTTGGGCTTGCATTTGCATTACTGTTTGCCTTTACATTTGCAGCACCATTAGCATTACTGTTACTACTTTGTTTTGCATTTCCATCAATGTTAGCATTCCGGTTAGCATTACCATTTGCATTAACATTTGCACTTGCATTTCTGGTACCATTTGTGTCAGTGTTTTAGTTTGCATCACCATTAGCATTACTGTTTGTGTTTGCACTTGCATTTCCATTAACGTTAGTGTTACAGTTACCGTTACCATTTTCATTTGCTTTGAAGTTACTGTTTGTGTTAGCATTTACATTTGGGTCACTGTTACCATTACGCTTTGCATTTCCATCAACGTTAACATTACAGTTACCATTACCATTTGCTTTTTCATTTGTGCTTGCATTTCTGTTACAATTTGCATTACTGTGTTTGTTTGTGTCACTGTTACCATTACCGTTACCATCTCTGTCTGTGTTTCCACTTGTGTTTGCATTACTGTTTGTGTTTGCATTTATGTTTGCTTTTCTGTCACCATTTGTGTTATGATTTGTGTTTGTGCTTGCATTTCCATTACTGTTTGCATTTTTATTTACATTTGCATCACTGCTATCATTAATGTTAGCATTTGTGGTTACGTTACAATTACCATTCCCATTTTTGTTCCTGTTTAGGTGCTGCAAAATTAATTCATTGTGAAGATATTAACTGACATAGTTGATGTTTTTCCCATTGGATTAGGCATGCTGCTATTGGCTTGCAATTTATGTGGTAGGTAGCCCTAGTGCCCTGGACATGTCTTGCAGTGGTTTGGTGCGTAAAACTTAAACAAGTGTGGAATTATGGCACTCCGACTAATGAAAATTTGGTGTGTTCTGCTTCAATAACTTTTGAATCATGTGTTTGATTTGCCTGGAGTTTGGAATGTAGAAAGAGTTTATCATAGATCTTAGACTATGACAATTTTCGGTCGCTGGCAGTTATGGTTGGAGAATTGTGGCTGCACAGTTGTTTGCTCGTGGCACTCTGCAAGCGTTGAACAGAAGTTCACAAAATTTTGGACACACAGTGTGCTATGGTGCAAGTCTTCTTTTACTAAGTTTTAGTTCTGTTGGATATATGGTTCTTGTGTAGCAAAGCAGCAAAAATGTTCTTTTCGGCACTCCTGCATAGTTTTCCAGTTGAGCTGCTGTGCAACAATTGACCAGATTCACATGACATTTGGTATACATGTTCTGATATGGTACATGTCTTCATTTAACAATTTTAATTTGTCGGACACACAGTTTGTGTGCAGTGAAGTGACAAAAAATCAATTTTTGCTAATTTTGTGCAACGTGTTGCCCATGGTGCTGCACAGCCACTGTGTGGCTGATTGGTCTGAAACTTTGGATGTGGACAGCCCTGTTTTCAAGGAACATGCCACTTTTTGTTTAGTGAAAACATATTGTTCCGTTCCAGAATTATTACCATTTGAAGATGCCCCCCCTGCAGTTAAAGATTTTTTTGGCTGCCAGTTTTACCATTTTAGTGCATTTATGGCCGTGACTTCTGCCATTTTTTGGTGGAAGAACACTTAAAGGTACACAAACTTTAAAACTGAATATCTCTTAAACATCTCAGTCTTTTTACTTGAAATTTGGAGGGTGTAGAGGGGATGTCCTACAGCTGTGAATTATGCTGTTTAGTTGCTGCAAATTTAATTTGTTGGGGAGATATTGACTAATGTAGTTGATGTTTTTCCCATTGGATCAGGCATGCTGCTGTTGGCTTGCAATTTATACGGTAGGTAGCTCTAGTGCCCTGGACATGCCTTGCAGTGGTTTGGTGTAGAAAACGTAAACAGGTACAGAATTATGCCACTTCGATGAATGGAAATTTGTTTCATTCTGCTTCAATAACTTTTGAACTGTGTGTCTGATTTGCCTGAAATTTGGAATTTAGAAAGATTTATCATAGATCTCCAACTGTGACACTTTTTGGGTCGCTGGCAGTTATCATTGCTGAACTGTGGCACATGCTCATTATAGTTAATGGGAAAGTATTTATGTGCATTGTGAAAACTATGCTGAGCACATTTTGGGGTACGCAGGAAGATCCCATTCTAAGGTATAGGACAGCTCAAAAGGTATGGCACATGTATATTGCTATGCAGTGCTGGGCAATGTAATGTGAGAGCAGGGCCGCCAAACAATACATGTGATTCTTATATTGTGATGGTATGGAGAACTATGCAAGTTGGTGTGAGCGACAATGTAGTTACCTATGCTTTTTCCAAAAGTAAGGAAATTCTTTGCAAAAACTGTGTTAATGCAACTGTTAGGATTGTTCCACAGTGACAAAAGTGATGAAATTCGGTGTTAGGGTTGAAAACCCCAACTCCACATTCCTCCCCCCACTGCCACCATCACCACCACACACACACACACACACACACACACACACACATGCAAGTAGGGGAAGGATCAAGGCAACACAACCAATCACACACAACCAGCAGCAGGTAACAGAAATAACATACAACTATCTAAACTACAAAACCACACACCCATGCTCCCATCTTCCTCACACCAACAGATGTCAGACTGTGGCATAGGGTCATGACCACTAACTCTGATCCTGGACGTTCCACACACCGCACAACACAGATATCACTATGGACAACTGGGCATTTTGGGCCACACGCTGCCACCAACACATAACATAGACTACACATATAGTATTTTGGGGTTCACAAGACCAAAAACTGGATTTTACACATTCTCTGAAATACTTTCAGAAATCACTTTCGCAAATGCGACAGTGTTGTGCTATGCATTTGCGACACTTTCATTCTTGTGACAGTATTGTACGACACTATTTTACATGCTTTTGCAAATGCAACACTGCTGTGTCTTCCGTTTGCGAGACTTTTGGGTTTGTGACACTATTTTACAAACTTTTGCAAATGCGACACTGTTGTGACTTCTTTTTGCAACACTTTCATGTTTGCAAAAGTATTTTGCAAAAGTATGCTCCTGATGACTGCACATCTTTGCCATCCTCCTGCAAGCAAATGGTTGGGTCCTTTGGTCTGAAATTTTTAAGATGGCAAGTCCTGGTCTCACAGATGTCCATTTTCCTGCTTTGGTGCTAATATACTGTAGTTAAGGAAGACAAAGTTACAGTGTTACACAATTCAGCAATGTCCCATAGACTAACACTGTGGCACCCATCATGTCTTTCGCCATCCATATGTTGAAAACAAAGCGAGGTACACAGTTTTTGCTACTTGCAGCTTGGTTCACCTTTACGTGAACTAACCTTGCGGAACAACTTTGGAAATAATGTATGATACCTGAAGTTGGATTTCTCCACTTCCTATGGTAACACAGGTATATACCTTTTGCCAGTTGTGTGTGATTGGTTGCGTTGCCTTGGTCCTTCCCCTACTCGCATGTATGTGTGAGTGGTGGTGGGGGGGGAATGCGGAGTTAGGGTTTTCGACCCTAACACTGAATTTCCTCACTTTTGTTACTGTGTAACAACCCTAACTGTTACATTAATGCAGTTTTTTGCAAAAAATATATATATGTGTGTGTATATATGTCTATATACTGTGTGTGTGTTTGTGTGTGTGTGTGTATATATATATAAAGAAGCTCACCAGGATGAAACCCAATTCTGCAACATTTTGCAGCACTCAGCAGCATGCTGCAGCAGAGTTACTGGTGGAAAACAATGTAGTTTCAATGTCAAATAGTCCACTTTGTCATGCAAGAAACTGTGACTTTCACTTCTACTTGGCAGTATAACATTTTTCTGCATGAAAAAAGGGATTAATTCCCATTCAAATTCCATTGTTTACAGCAGTAACTCTGCTGCATCATACTGCAGAATGCTGTAATAGTGGGTTTCATCCTGGTGAGCTTCACTGCATATATATATATATATATATTATGGTAGCACGGTAGTGCTACCATAGTTAGGGTTGAGGAGCCATTTCTATGTTAAACCCCAAAACTTTGCACCTTAATAACTTTACAACCGTTTCACAGATTTGGCTGAAATTTGGAATTCTTGATCAAGAACCATAATCCTTGGGATCTGCCAAGTTCTGTACTAGTCGGATATACAGCTGCAGAGTTATTAAGCATGATCTGTGCACGTGTTTACGCTTTTTCTGGAATTCTATGGTCGCGCCTACAGGTCGTACGGTTTATGCGACTTGCCCCAAATCTTCAGGGAAGGTGTGGCCAGGGTCCCCAATGTGCCTTTTGAAGATTTCGTGAAAAAATATTAAACGGTTCAAAAGTTATTCAAAAAACAGTTTCCCATTATAAGTCAATGGGAAAAGTTAACAAAAAGTTCGACAGTGTCGCAAATGCATTTTTACTTTCGCAAATGGGCCTGTTACTTTCGCAGATTGGCCATTTTGTTTTCAGTTGGTGATCAGAAAAATGGTTGGCATTTAAATTTGGGACCCTCTAGCAACCTAATTCTTTTTGTATTCACCTAGTCGGACCCTGAGGATGCTTGCCATGTCTTTATTTTGTGGTAAAACACCCCAGAAATATGTTTTTCAAATTTCTGGAAAAAGTACTTTCACAAAGTACTTTCGTGCTCACGAAAGTGTTGAACTTTTTTGCGAAAGCTTTCTCAAATTGCGACAGTAGTTTTCCATCTGTGGGAAAGTGACAGCGATTCTTTGGCACTGCACTGTAAAAGAACCATTGGGAGTTTTGGGCTGAAATTTGGAGGAAACGGAGCTGACATCTCACAGATGTGCCTTTCAGTGTTGTATTGAAAAAATATTACATGGCGGCAAAGTTACGGCACTCCAAAGTTGACAGTTTTTCCCATAGGATAACATTATGGCACCTGACGCATTACAGAAATCCTTTGGATCCCTGCTGCAAAAGAACGGTTTGGTCTTTTTTCCTGAAATTTGGAGGGAAGACAGCCAACAGCCCACAAATGTGCCTTTCAGTGGTTTGGTGAAAAAATTTTATACGGCGGCAAAGTTACGGCACTCCAAATTTGACATTTTTTCCCATAGGATAACATTACCGCGCCCGATGCATTACAGAAATCCTTTGGATCCCTGCTGCAAAATAACGGTTTGGTCTTTTTTCCTGAAATTGGGAGGGAAGACAGCCAACAGCCCACAGCTGTGCCTTTCAGTGGTTTGGTGAAAAAAGATTACAGGGAGGCAAAATTATGGCTCTCCAAACTTTTCTTTTTTCCCCATAGGATAACATTACGGCGTTCGCCACGCCTTTCAGGGCCTGTATCTCGGAAATGGTGTGAGATACGGACTTTTTGTCGAGTACCAAATTAGCCAGGACAGTTGTAAATAACATGACTTTTAAATTTTTTTCTACGTCATACAGTTCCTGAGATATAATGTATTTAGTATTCCATGTTCTCATTTTCTGCGCCGATACTCATTATTATGCATATATTATTTGTACTCACTGTCTTTCTCTATGCAGGTTTTGGGGAAAACCAGCCTGTGCGCTTACATTACTGTTACTGTTGCCCTTTCCACTTGCGGTTCCGTACCCGTTTCACTTACCGTTGACGTCTGCGCCACCATGTGCGTTATCCTTTGCGTTTTCATTTGCACTTGCGTTTCTGTTATTTTTTGCCATTTCTGTCTACAGTACTGTTTATCTTTCTGTTTCACAATACGTCACCATGCCCATTGACATTTCTGTTTGCAGGCACCATGTTACTATGTGACAACACATCACGTGGCAGACTGTTCCCATCTACACCACCATGTGCGTTACCCTTTCTGTTCTCATTCGCGTTTGTGTTACCATGTGCGCCACTGTTAGCATTTCGGTTTGCGTTGCTGTCCCTGTTAGTATGCCACAAGACATCATGTGCTCCCGACGCTGCATTACATTCACTATTTCTCGTTATCATTCTCAAAGAAGGAAATTAGAGGCAAAAAACTCTGTTTAATGCATTAGTTAGGGTTGTTCCACAGCGACAAAAGTTAGGAAATTCGCTGTTTGGGTTTAAAAACCTCTTTGGACCCCCCTTCCATCCCCCAACCGGCATTGGGGTGTGCATTGGGATCATGGGTCCTAACTGTCACCCCATCCTCCTATACTTCTGCTGCTTTACACATGTGATGGGGTGAGGGTTACTTCTAATGACAACCAATGTGCATGCCGGTGTTAAACCTTGTTCAGGGACTGGTTTACCACTTCATGTATGTCAATAAAAGATTAACATAAGGCAGCTAGGATGTTTGCAGGGAATTACAAACCTCCATTTAACACATCACGTGGCAGAGCGTTGTGATCTGTGTCACTGTGTGCCTTGCCGTTTATGCTCTCATTTTCACTTCTGTTACCATATGTGCCACTGTTAGCACTTCTGTTTGTATTGCTGTTGGTGTTACTATGATACAAGACATCACCAGCAGGGTCAGGTAGGCAGTGGAGCACCCAATGTCAGACAAAGTTAGGTAGTATATTGTAATTGTAGGTGTTGATGACAACACAGATGTATTTGTAAACTGAAGTATACTGTATACTGTCAGCTTGTATATGTGCCATTCTGTTCTATTTGATCTACTGTTTGCTTTCCCGGGTCACCCAAAGGGATGTCCGGGGACCTGTGGGCTATACGGTTATTAAAATTCAATTAAGCAATAATGCATGATGCAGGGTTATGTTAATGGTCTGTTAATCACCTTGAAGGGGTGTACTGTGGCACGAGGTGTAGCCGAGTGCCATATGTCCGATAGGGTGATTAACTGACTATTATCATTACCATTAGTAATGCCTTATTATTATTATACAATGGCAAGAAGAAAAAAATCTTGGACTCTGATTGGTCAGTCTTGGGCTGGACCCGTGATGTTAATTAGTACAACATCACTGGTCTAGTCTCAGCCTCACTGTGAACCCATTTGGATGACCACCATGACCATTTGTATTTTTTTGCATCTCCTCTTAAGAAACAAAAATATTTTTCATCACTAATAAAAACATTCTTTAAAATTCTTTTTTTATTTTATATATACAATGAGCCATTGTATAATAGCAATAATGCCCTCCAGGGTGTGTGTCATTTGGGATAGCATCACACCTCAGTTGTTGGACGCACTCGGCCTGCGGCCTAGTGCCCAACCACCTGAGGCGTGACGTTATCCCAGCACGACACACACCCTGTCAGGCATTATTGCTTAATTATCATAAAAATGTTTTTAAACTGTTTAAAAGCGTGTTCAGGAAATGGTCAACCTCTGTATGTATGTCAATAAAAGATTTTACAGAAGGCTGTTAGAATGTTTGCAGCCAGTCAGAAAGCTCAGTTTCTGAGACGCTTTTTATAATTAATTAATAAGGCATGACAATGGGTTATGTTAATGGTCTGTTGATCATGTTCTAGGGGTGTGCTGTGGCACGAGGTGTGGCTGAGTGGCACATGTCTCTACAGGGTGATTGACTGACCATTAACACAATTCTTGGGAGTGACTTATTGCTATAATAATGAAACATGTTTTTAAACAGTTTTAAAGCTTGTTCAGTATATTGTTAACCTCTTCATGTATGTTAATAAAAGATTAACCTAAGGTTGCTAGTATGTTTGCAGCCAATTAGAAAGTTACATTCTGTCAGACTCTGAAGTACACATAGTAGTGACTGCATGGTACATGTATAGTCACAGCTGTGTACTGTTGGGTGCTGATGTGTGGCACCTTGGTATAGTAACAATGACTGCATAGGCACAGGAAAAGTAAGTACATTGCTGAGTTTTGTACACTGTTAGGAATTATGTCAAATGTGACATGCAATGTCCCACATCGTTGCACATGCTGTGATACTGACTGTATGTCATAGGTACCAAACAAATTGATGGAGGTATAGTTGTAGCAGTATTAGTTAACATTGATTTGTATGCTTAAGTCATACACACTTATTTTTATGTCATAATGGTATTTAAAGTAAAGAGTTGACACAGGTGGTTATGGTTTGAAAAAATGTATTGCCAATTTGTTAAATGGAGAAAAGGTCCAATCAAGACTGAAATTTAGTTGACAGAAGCAGTCTCACAATACAATCTTTGTATGTGTGTAATCATTGTTTGTCATATATGTAAATATGTAAATATAATAAGAACTGTATAATATGGATTGGAGTAAGTATGTGATATTATAGAAAACTAATCAGGTGTTGTGTGTTTCTAGTCATGTTTCAGTACTCACTACTCTTTATGTGAGGAAGTAGTTTCTGACATTCGACCTGGAATTCTAATAGTCAGGCTGAAGCTGTGGCGCTTTATTATATATTTACTACTGAATGTGACTACAGTTTGTAAAAAAATGATAATTTTTTTAAAAATGGTTGTATGTTGTAATTATGTGTACTGCATTACTTGTGTGGTATGTTAATAAGGCAGTGTCAGTAGGTTGTGAACTGTGATTACACACATGATAAAGAAGTGTTTTGTTGTAATTGTGTGACTGCTAATGTGGATGTTCCTGGGGTGGGCAAAAAACCATATGCTCACTGTCTAAGTAATACAATATACAAAAATTTTAGTTTTGTGACATTTGATTGGTGTTATTTAATAATATGTCACTGACTAGGCGCAAATGGAAAATTCCCACCCAACCCCTCAATTGAGGTGATCATAAATATTGTCAGGAATAGGTATGCAGTGTGTTGTGATCAGTAACAGTGTCTGATTTACAATTGTCAATATTTTTTACATACGTTAGAATTACTTATGTGACAAGTTGAAAAAATAGAATATTTTTACATGAACAAATGACATAGTATCAATTCTTACATTGGCTTCTATGTAAATTCTTAACTTGTAAATACTAAAACTGTGCATGGAATGCATCTTTTAAAAAACTTATGGTTAATTAAATGTAGTTAGTATAGTGCTGAATAATATGTAAAGCATTCAGTTGTACTTTACTGTTAGACTAGTATTTTTAGTACAAGTATCAAAGTAGTTAACAATGTACACCTGAATAGAAATCTTTATATTATGTACAAGTAGTTGGAAACACATGTAAAAGTCAGTAAATGAGATTCTGCAATTGGTTCTTATTTACAGTTGTGTAATTCAGCTTCTTGCATTATCAATAAAGGTAGTTATTTTTACGTATGTACAATACTAGTATTACGCATGAAGGCGTGATAGTTCTACACTGTTGCATGGTGAGCGAATGATGTTCTCTATATGTCAAGAGTCAATAGACAAATTTAAGTGTTGATAGACAACTTGTGACAGAGTGGAATGTTTGCTGAATGCTAGAAGTGTTGCTCAGTTATTTACGATAATAACTGAAAAGTTCTCTTTGTTTGCAAAGGGTAACAGCTTACAACTCATATCAATTTGTTGTTATGTATGAGTTGATACATGGATGATTAAAGAGATGTACAGAGGAGGAAGCTGTAAGTCCTCAGTTTTTAGATGTACAATCTTTGATAGATATGTAATCATGGTTTCTCTAGTGACTGTGAATATTGTCGGCGCCGATTGAAGCCACTACAACAATTTTCATGTAGTCACTGATCCACATAAGATCTTACATGTTATAGTGTATGGAATGTCACTGTCAGAATTTCATTTTGTTAAAATTGTATGGTTTGTTTAGAGTCATACATTATACAACATTGTAATAAGGTATGGATGTTTTTGGGACAAAGTACTCATGTTTTAAATGCAACATGTTTTGTCCTATTCTTCTGAAATATGAAGGTTATCATAATTCTTCAATATTAGAATATCAAATTGAAGTGTTGATAGACAACTTGTGACAGAGTGGAATGTTTGTTGAATGTTAGAAGTGTTGCTCAGTTATTTACGATGATAACTGAGAACTTCTCTTTGTTTACAAAGAGTAACACTTTATAACTCATATAAATTTGTTGTTATGCATGAGTTGATACATGGATAATTAAAGATATGTACAGAGGAGGAGAGCAGTAAGGCCTCAGTTTTTAGATGTACAATCTTTGATAGACATGTAATCATGGTTTCCCTAGTGACTGTGAGTATTGTTGGCGCCGATTGAAGCCACTACAACAATTTTCATTTAGTCACTGATCCACACAAGATCTTACATGTTACAGTGTATGGAATGTCTCTGTCAGAATACCATTTTGTTGAAATTGTATGGTTTATTTAGAGTCGTACATTATGCAACATTGTAATGAGGCATGAATGTTTTTTGGACAAAGTAGTCATTTTTAAATGCAAAATGTTTTGTCCTATTCTTCTGAAATATGAAGGTTGTCATAATTCTTCAATATTAGAAGATATGCATTTTTCAAGTGTCGTGGCAGTCTCTGTTTAAAACTGCTTGTAGAGTAGTCACACTCTAACCAACCAGGTCTGCACCTTAGTAAGGAGGTGTAATGCCCAGAATGCATGGATTGACCATGGTGATAGATTATACTGTGAGTGTCAAACACTGATTGGTTGAAGACTATTCTACTAGCTGTGTAATCTGTGATAGGAGTATCAACTTTGAGCCCGTTGGGGTCAAATCTGTGCAACATAAGCAACAGATATTGAGATGAACTCCTGAGATGTATGGACTGAGTGCGTCTGACTCCACACCTTCCACAGGCATGACTACATTCAGCATTGGTGAATAGCTGTCGAAATTTGACACTTTTGGTCTGAGGGACAAGAGATAAATCCACAGCATGTCGCTGTGGTTTACACTGTGATTGCCACATGAAACACATACATATTTTGTAAAACATATTTACTGTGAAATACTACGCATTGAGGTGCCGTCTTCATCAGGTTGTTTATGAGAGCCATCATAAACTCAGTAGTGTCTTGCTGGTATGTCTGCAGCAAACATACTACATCCAGCATATGTAGCTAACACCTGTCGTAGTGGTGTTAGTGACTGTACATTGTTAGAGTGGTCAGAAGTCATGTTGATAATCTGCTTCAAAGCGTTTGATAGGGGATTGTCTTGTAAAACAGATATTGTCTGTACAAACTGTGGCATGTGTAGAAAACTTGCATAGCTGAGTTAGCATAGCTTACTCTACTGCTGTTGTCAAAGACTGGTACAGCAGCTACACCAACTGATTTCTGACGAGTTGCTGGTTGTGAATGTTTACTTGAAGTTGTGGCCTTTGTTGAACTCTTTTCGTTGAATCACTTTTGGAAGCTTGCTGCTGTTTGTTGTTACCTCTAGCTGTGACTGAATTGTGTGAGACAGACATATGTAGGCAGTGGTATTAAAGACATTTGTTGGCTGATGTAGTACGTAACCTGTTGTACTCAAGAATACATCGCTTGTCAGCTCGTATTTTCTGAGGTGCTATAGTAATGATGTGCAATCAGAAAGGCTGCATACACGTGAAAGTGCTAGCGTAACTCATGCCATCCTTGAAAATGTTTGTACCTATGTCTACCATTGCTGAATCCAAACTCAATCCCTGAGATTTGTGAATGGAAACAGCATATGCAACACATAATGGGAACTGTTTCCTGTTTACATAGACATCCTTAAAAACCTGGAATTTAACGCAGGTTCGATCTATGTGTACAGACTGTTCCATGTTGTCAAAGTGCACTAAAAGTGTCTCAATATATGTCTTCTGGACATTGTAGACAAAGTCAGTGATGTTTCCCATGGCACCGTTTACCACACCTCGTTCTACATCTAGATTACGTCGCAGCATGATACGTGCATTCTTACAAACTGTGAGAACAGCTTCTAGGCCAGCTGTTCGTGAAACATCTGACTTCAGTTCACTTAGTCGTTCAGTCATCTTTGCTACTAGCTTTCGACTAAGAATAACTGCATCAACTCGTATCAACTGAATGCAGAGTTAGAATCTCTTGGTTTTCTCTGCAGCATTAGATTGTTGAATTCGTGCATTTCTTTAGTCATGGCATAGACACACTATGTGTCTGCCAGTAGAGTATATATTGCTGAAGACATTACATGCTGTTTCTATGCATGCACTATGTACTGTGATTTTTCGATCATTTAACATACAAACATGTTCTGGTGATAGAGAACCTACGAAGCTTCATCTCAAAGTGATTTGTAAGTTAGATCACCATTTTGGTGCATGTTCTCAGACAACTCAACATAGGTAAATAATTCCCATATGTTACAGCCTGCAATGCAACCGAGGATATTCTTAGCTTGCTTGGCAGTTAGAGTTGTAAATACATGCTCTGCATTGACTGGTGCAAGTTGTAAAAGGTCTCCCAACACAAGTATACTTTTGCCACCAAATGGCACTCCATCGTCAGTACCTAAGATCTGCTGTAGATGTAGATGAATACAGGCAAGCATGACATTGGAGACCATGCTGATTTCGTCAACGATCAGTAACTGCATCTTTGTGAACATGGAACGGAGCTGAGATGCAACCTCGAATGACAGTTTACGATACTCTCCAGTTCTCCCATGTTCGACTGGCAACATAAAGAGACGGTGTAATGTAACTCCACCAATGTTGTATGCTGCTAGTCCTGTGGGAGCAGTTACAGCAACAGACATTGAAAAGCCTGTCACACTCTGTACTTCCGCAGTGATGGCTTCAATTAGGAAACTCTTTCCTGTGCCAGCTGAACCACTAACAAACATTAGTAGTGGCTTGTAGTCAGTGCAGTCACATTGTTTTGCTTCATGTAGTATGCCATGTTGTACAGCTTTAACTACTTGAGAGTGAACTGCATGCTGCAGCTGATTTAGTCTTTCTCTTAAGTCAGCTGGGTTGACCATGGAGTGTGTGCCATGCTCCATGGCTGTCTCAATTTCTGACATTAACACTTCTGGGGCATTTAAGGGCAGAGGGTCACCTAGAATACCTTGTCCTTCTGGATCAAGGTTGTCTTGTGAACTAACTGGAGTGTCTTCCTGAAGCTGCTTCTCTGCCTTCTCAAGCTGTTCTTTCTCAGCTTCTAGTCTTTGTATATATGTCTGTGAGTACTCAGTTTGGAAATTCTCTAAGTGAGATTGAACTGTTCTTCTCGAATTGTCACAGTCACCTTTAATTCAGACTCAGTCCTCCAGTGTCTAAATAAGGAATAGGAGAGCAAAGTAATAATGTTCTGTGCTCTGATGTGCCTAGATGGAGTTTGCAGTGATCTATAAGCCATGGCTGTGTCTCTTAACGAGACAGCCATCTAGTCCGATTGACCTTGTAATATGGCGTGTTGGAGTCAGGTGCTGCACCTGTCTTGTAGTCATACCACTTAGCCATTTCAAACAGACACATATCATTCATGTCGTTGTGTCTACATGGGTAGTATGTGTCTATCAGGTTATTCTTCAAGATATGTTTTGAAGAAGGTGTATTGACAGCGAGCTCTCAATTTCGGCATGAGGAATCAGTACACGCCTGCTTTCTTTGTAGTTTACACTGAGAAAACGTACAGCATCAGACTTACCCGTACAGATGTGTACCTGTTAACCGGTCACTGGCTTCGTAAGCTCCACATTCTCTGTATGAAAGAGTCTTCAAACCAATGACCACAGCTGAGATGTCAGGGGCTTTTGCTTGAAGTGGCAATATCTTCCCAAAGATCTTTGCAAGCTGGTCTGTTCTATGTTTGGTTATGTACGGGTGACGTGACCGAACCAGGGCTAGTGAGTTATCAGCCACAAACTGAACATCTATGTTTGCTTGCCACATTAGGAGAAGAGTTGGGTTGTAGTCATTGATGTACACCCTTTTTCATCTCTGGTAACTCATATACTCTCTTGGTTGATTTTGCCTTCAAGTGGTGTCGCATTGCTAAGAAAAGGTCATTCATGGCACCATTCTGACAAACTCATCTAGGAAATCCAAAGTGAATCGTGTGTACCAATTAGATTTGTTCTTTACTACCGCTGCAATATTTTGTGCAAATATGTCGCTGGAACTTTTGTACCAACTTCCATAGTGTAGGACTGTCATACTTGTCTGGAATGTGACAAGTGATATATTTTTTGATGAATGATAGCACTTCTGCTGCTTCATGTTCACCAATCTGTGGCGCATCCTTGATCCACAATAACATATGGATATGAGGGGCACCTCGTGCTTGACATTCTGTCCTCCAAAAGTAATGTTCCACAATACCTAGAGGAGGATTGTCCTTTGACAAGATGAAAGTCAGAATGTCATGGAACTGCTTGTGAAAATGTCTTGTGACAGACACAGGATCAAGTGAACACATTTCTCCGACAGTCATCGATGAGATGCCTTCGACATCAGAATTTGCCCACTTCAACAGTTCAATGAGTTCATCCCAGGCATATTCAGCACAACTAAGTGTGACAAACCATGTGGCTGCACCATACTCTCGCAGCATTGTCATCACTTCAGAGTGTCTGAGATACCAATATTCTTTGGTGCCACAGAGACTTGAAAGTGTGGAAGACAGATTCACTTGCACATTTTCATCTTTCTGCTTTAATTTATCTAGAAATTGAGCAGCTGTTATTCCATCTAGTGGATTTGTTAGATGAATAGTATGTGCTATAGACGCAGACAGAATGCTAAGTTCACTCTCCCAGAGGAGATGGAACAGGTACTATATGTTATGTCTGAATTTGCCATCTTTGCTGAGGACACAGCTAGTGCGGTACTCAGCACCCTGTTACGTGCTTTCTCTTTCATCTAGGCATCCACCTGACCCTTTGGAAATAGGTCTGGAAACAGCATGCTTCTAGTGTTGCCTCCCAAATGCTGACAGGCTCACCTTCCACCTGGTTTCATTTGATAGAGATCAATGTTGTTTCCTAATGGATCTCTGCCATGTAGTGGGTGAATTGTGTACTGTTCATACACATTGTCACTTGTCTGTGTACTGACCTTCTCAATGATTGGCTTACTTTTTTCTAATAGATCATGTTGCACTGAGAGACTGGCCATCTGATCTATGTCAAGGTCTGTATAGAAGGGAGTGTTACTCTTTAAATAAGCAAGAGCAAGCTTTACCTTTTGCACATTGACAACATCTTGCCAGATGACCTTGGCCTTTGTAGGCACACCATTTACAAGAATTACCAAGCTATTTTCAGTTGAGATTGCTTGAACATTTTCCTGTAGAGGAAATGGTAGATACATCACAGAACCCTTTAGAGATCTAACAAGCTCTTTCTGTGGAATGTTCTGTGTCTTTGTGTTCAGACGTAGAATCATATGGAATGGTTTCATTGTCTGAATTAGAATGCGTTCAAACATATTCAATGTTGAAATCTCACTTGGTGTAACATCTGTTTCCATGTTATTCAGCATTGACCTTGCTGGCAAAGTGTTACACTTCACTTTTGAAAAACAGTGTTTGCATAGCATAATGGTGTCTTAGTAAGTTAAAGTCAGATTTGAATAGCAAGAATGCTGCCAGGCGGAACCACATGTCATGTATGGTGACAAGGTTTCTAGGTTGACTGTGACTGTTTGTTTTGTTTAGGCACAAACGGTTGCATGACACACATACAGAATCAAACTTGAGACTTTGCAACCTCAAACTACCAATTTCCTTCCCGTACTGTTTCAGAATGTCATTTTCTAACACTGGAAACAGATTTTCTACAGAAGTGTTACACTGAAAATTAGTTGTTTCTGGTACAGAAGTAATGTGTTTCAGTTTTTTTAGAAAGTGATGGCACCCTGCATGTCACCTGATTGCATAAGTCATTTAAACAAGTGTACTGATGTACAGCTCGCTTTTCATTCATATCTCTTGTAGACAAAGTTTCAGATGCCTGTTTGATGTGCTAAGCATCTGCATGTTGTGAAAATACTATCACAAACACCAGTATTGAGACATGCAAGTGAGTGACCCATGAGTCCAGTATGTGGCCGGATTTCAGAATGGTCTATTGCTGTAAACAGTTTATGTCTGTCTTTGCGATCTGTTACTACAAATAGGTTTACAAAGTATTCTACTTTTTCAAATGACGATTGCCTACGGTTGCAGGTGTCATCACATGGCCATGCCAGACAGTGCCGTTTATTGAAGACTGTGGTTGGATCACAGTCATCATCAGTATCCAATTGATTGTCATCAGAGATACTGAGGACATTTGTTAGTTTGCCGGACTCATCAATACTGAACGTGTGTTCTTTTGTTAAGTAATGATAAGACTCTTCCAGAAATATGCCTCTGAGTGCTGTGTGCAGCCACTGTCCTGTGAAAACATGACAGAAGTTGTCAACAGTCAAACAAGGATACTGTTGAAGCCTTTTTTATGGCATATACAAGTTTCCTGAATTGTTCAAGGACGTGGCACATCTTACGCCACAATCGCTGTGGTACAAACAGTGCTCTGTTGACAAAAGTTAGTACTTTCAGATGTAACTTCATCAGGGAAATCAGACTCTTGCTCTTTTTGCGGGTGTGCTGCAGCACAGCAGCGATAAGTCTTTCGATCTTAGCTTTACTTGCTAGTGATCGGAAATACTTTCTCTTTCTGAGTTGTTAATTTACCAGTTGTGAGTTTACGGCATTGTTTTGAGCGTTTTTTGATGGTTACACTCAAAATAGTTGTGTTTCATCTCAGAGATCTACACAACATTTGTGATGGTATACATTTTTTCTTTTCTGTTAAGGAATTTCGTTTGGTTGTGCAGTGACTTGATATAGGGGTCACTGTTGCAGTAAAGGTCTGTCGATGTTCATTTTTTGGTGTGCCTTTACTGTTTTGTTTGTTGCCCTTATACAACAGTGTAGTACTATTATACCACTCTCGTTTTGAGACACATCTACGTCTGTATTTAGTTGGCATATTTTGCTATTATGGTTGACAGTGACAGTAAGCAATCTTAAAGAAGTATCAGGCATCTGTATGAGAGACAGAGAAAAAAAAAAGTTTTAGAATAGGCTTCAGTAAATTTCTTATAACAGTATGTATTGATAGAATTGTAAGTTAAGCATGTTTACAATTTGGTAAAACCATAACTAAACAATAGTTTTTATGAATGTGCATTATGCAGCTGGTATATGTAATATCAGAAGTTTGTGCATTGTAAATATTTCTAGTCCACATTTTACAAACTTTTTTCCTCCATGTGTACTTGCGATTAGGATAGGTGTAATTTGTTACATGTGGATGAAAATGTTTTTCCACCATGTAGCGTGTCATGGCATAGTCAGTGTGCTAATTCACTATATGGTAGACCAAAACTTGAGAGGTGATAGTGTTCATTACCAAATCTGTTACAATTAGTATGTTTACAATTAGAGGGAGAACATGGCACATTACTGTTGTGTGACTTTGTTCAGCCCAGTTGCTAATTATGCTTGTATGTTAACGAAATTTCAATATAGTTGCTACATATTATCAACATTGTGTTTTAGTAATTCTGTTCTATGACTATTGAGCTGTTATTTTAACAACGAAAAGTTTTTCTGCACATGTACTGTGCAATGCTGCAGTTGATTGACGAAATCACTGTATGGGGCACAGTCACAAAATTACAGTGCCAGTGTTTATGAGCAGATGACTTAAAATGCACATGTTGAAAAATTGGTGTGAGAATTCTGAAACATTTCTGATTTACAACCTTGCGCACTGCAGTTCACATGTACACTTGTAAGTTTGTGTATTGTCATACTTTTCAGTTGAGAATTAAAAATTTTGCTTTTAACGCACAACCTTATGAATAGTACAGATTGCATTTATAACATCTTGACAAAATTGTGTTTCTGCTTATGTGCTGCGTTTTGGCTCAGTTGATGTGAGAAATGACTATATGGTACAAATGTATAAAAATCAGAGTGACACTGTTATGAGCAGAGGTCTTAAAATGGCTATGTTTAGATTTGGGTGTGCAAATTACAACAAATAACTGTTTCACAAGTTTGCATTGCACAGTTGTTGTGCACACTTGGAATGTTGTAAATGTTAAATTTCTGAAGTGTACTGAGTTCGAAGCAGCTACGCAGCACATAATGTGTTTATAATTGAAAATTGAGCTATTTTCTCATTAAATCTGAAGTTGTGGCAATAAATAGACAGCCTTGGAAAATTGCTTTCGTGAGCACGAAAGTTTCGCAAAAAGTACTTTCGTGCTTTCGAAAGTGTCGCAAATGTTACTTTCGTGCATTTGACAGTATGGCCAAAAGTACTGTCGAAGTTCGACACTTTCGCAAATTTTACTGTCGTGTTATCGAAAGTGTCGCTAATGTACTTTCGTGCATTCGACAGTAAAATTACTCTAACACTTGGGAGTGCCAAAAACATTCATTATTGAATCAGAAAACAGTGTGTTTGAGTGACAGCTAGGTCTACCAATGTAATTTAAGATTTGTCAGGCCATTTCTGAGAACCAATCAGAGACGGACAACACTGAAGAAGAAGTAAACAGCAGACATGTTCAATATTGCTGAGAGAGCAGTTTGAAACTGTAAGTACAGTTTATATTCAAATTATTTTTTCTAGTATTAAAAAAACTTATAACTACATGTAAATAGTATTAATCAAAACGTTTTTATATGCTTAATCTCATTATGTAACTTGTTATTATCTAACATGCTGTATTATTAAGAGAAAATAATTTAAAGTGAGAAATAATTTTAGTACTAACTTGTACAGATACAGCTGTAAATGGAGGTAGATAGGAAGGTGCACGTGGAGTTCTATGACAAAATGGAACCAATCAGACTTGTTTCTGATGTTGTAATTGTTTAAAACTGCCTCATGACAAGGATGCATTTTCCCAGTTGTCAGTGGTTGCAGATTTTGCAGGAACATAGGTCTAGTAATACTGAATGCATCAGTTAGATTGGTTAATGGCCAGAGCAGCAGGAATGTTTTTATTTGATTTGTGTGTTTTGGCTGAACCCAGTGAAGCTACCTTGAAATAAGGAGGGAAAATATCAGTTTGATTTTCAGTGCTGTCTGGTCACTGCAGGGTGAACACTGACTTTCTTTGTAGCTCTCTTTACAGTTCTGAGTTTTAAAACTTAAAATGGCAGAAAAT
The DNA here is from genome assembly GCA_016271365.2 of Neoceratodus forsteri. NCBI lineage: Eukaryota > Metazoa > Chordata > Ceratodontiformes > Ceratodontidae > Neoceratodus > Neoceratodus forsteri. Next base: position 572,562,913 of record CM057449.1, on the reverse strand, counting down.
AGCAAAAGGATTTTGTGGATAGTTGGAAGCAGTTACATAAGATGAGCAGCTGAGTTTGCAGTTCATAGTAATTTTGGGAGGGACCTGCAGCTCCCCAATTGCTATGTAAGATGGTTTAGTAGTGGTGGCATGAGATGGGACATCTTAGCCTTGCGATGCCTGAACTTTGGTAACTCACTCTCTTCCTGACATACTGCTAATACATCTTGAGGGAATGATTTGGGCTCAAAACGCTGGGTAGATTTAGTTACAGAGGCAAAATTGGACCTTACTTCTATTATGTCTATGTTGCCTGCCTGTATTATCATGTTTTCAGATATTACAGAGCGTAGAGTCTGGCAAGCAGAACATCATATGTATCTGATTGACAGAGCTCGCAGGAAAGTAAATGTACAGATAACTGCTTTTCTACACATGCATGGAATGCATACTATACGTCACCCCAAAATAAAATACTGTAATGATTGGCTGTTCCTACCAGACGGTGTACATTTCTCACATGCTGGCAATTGCCATTTTCTGGGAGACCTTTAAGATGGAATCCTCAAAGTCCTTTAAGATTGTCAGACTGTTTGAGGAAATATTACAGCATACACAAAGGTTCTTTTCAGAACCATATAAATGTGGTCAAAAAATAGATCAACTGCATGCATCACTTAAACACGTGGCACATATATGGGTTTGCTATATTAGAATAGTGTGGGGACACAGCATTAGTAATTTCAATCTCGCTGCTGCCATTTCTAAAATTGTATGACGCTGTTATGTCTACATTTGCCAATACATGACTAGGTTAGACACGTCTGTTAATCACCCCTAGGGTGTACTAGGCAAGCACCGAGTGCCATATTGCCCCAGAGGGTGATTAACTGACTGTTAATGTAACTCATGGGAGTACCTTATTGGTATTATAAAAATGTTTTCCAAAACAGAAGTGTTAAAAGTATTCTCTGTGAATGTTTTCCTCATTTAGAGGGAGATTTTTAATAAAATAGTTCTTACAGCAGCAGTTTAAGAATGTTGGTTGAAAATTAGAATGCATCATTCCACACATTCAGCTGTGCTAGAGGATGGAATGCTGACAGGAAGAATCGATGTGCCATGGTGATCAGGCTGTACATGACAGTATTACATGGATTGATGTAAGGTTGTTGGAATCCTAAGAGCCAATCAGATTGCAGCATTTCTGAGAGCCTTTTTATAATTGTATATAGTTTGAGTATGTTAAATGAGTGTAGCATTTACTGTGGTCTTACAGTGTTGTAGTTGTCACAGTATGGTATGTGTGAAAACAACAATAAAACACAGTGATGCTGTTTAATGTATATGTTTTTTTACTGGTATGTCAGGAAATAGAGTTGTTTTGAATGTAGCAGATATGGGTAGTGAGTAGTATATAGGCTACCATGAATGCACAACAGAATTATCATACTATTTAACTTTCAATCGGTTTGTTAGCCGTCTTCACATTTATTAAGTGTATTTCTAGGAGTGTGCACAGTTCTGCAATGTGTGGTTCATCTGTGTTTAACATCACTTTGATATGCTGTGTGAACACTTCAGTGTAGTAGACATGGATATGTGGTGGTGTGTCCAATCTCATGTTCGATGCAGTAGCTCCCCACCCCTGAGACTACTGGATAACATGGTGGTGGCACACCATAGTGTAGCAGCAGTTGTTGTTACTGTTGAGGTGGCTGAATCCTTTCTTGGCCCTGTATAATGGTACTGAGGTGTGTTTCTTGCTATGTTGAAGGAGATGTGGTCTTTAATTTAATAAGTATTATATGGAATTCGTTTAAGAAATGATTAATATTGTTAGATGATACTAATGTGGATATTTCTTTCTGTTTGTATTTCAGAACTAGACAATCCTAAAATCACATAATGAGGCAGTGGACCTTGCGAGAGGTGTGTGCACTGCTTGAGGCAGTCCAGGCTAGAGGCAATGTGAAGGTATTGATGAGGAGTACGAACCGGAAACTGGATTTGATGTGGAGGTGCATAAATAGCTATTTGCACATAGTTTTTAAAGTTAAAAATAAGAGTATTGTGCAGCTAAAGCTGAAGTGGAAGCTGTTGCGCCAACATTTCTACATTTTGAAACAGCGTGAGGGGATACCGGACAATGATATGTGCTGGTACTACTGCATTTGGCTTTGGGTTGCTGGCAAGCCAGCTGGGGAGCTTACTCACCGTGGTGAGTAAATCAGCACAACTTTCATTATGGATGTGCATGTATTCAGAATTTGTAACAATAATTGTATACTGCATGATTAAGCAATAAGACATGAGCAGGAATAATGTTAATGTTGTGCAAATCACCATTTACTGGTGGTACTGTGGCATGAGGCACGACCGAAAGTGCTACATGCCCTCACACGGTGATTAGGTGACCATTAATTATAAAACTGAGACTGCCTTATTAGTATTATCATACCAATATTTTGTTAATAGTGTGAACATTGTTTTGCCTGTGATTAGTCTCCACATATATGTTAATCAAAGATTGATATACAGCTACTAGCATGTTTGCTACCAATCAGAAAGCTGTATTTCTCACACCCTTTTTAAAATACTTAATACTATATGTAAGGATGCACTATGAAAACATGTACCTGAATTCTTCCATTTATTTACTATGCTGTTGTTCAGTCACAAACCACAGCTTGCTAAGATAGCCATGCCAGGGTGGGTGGTATTGGGCTATACCAGACTTTCCAGGACCTATGTTGGGCCTCATTACACTTTCTCAGCGGTCCGGTATAGAGCAATGTCACCACCTGTCAGGGTATTATTGCTTACAAACCATTCCTCTCCTCATGAACATATCCCCAGGTCTCAGTGGACCTAAATGCTCCGATCACGGCAGTAAGTGTAATAAACCCACCCCTCCCAAGCGTATACCTGGTGCTCCAGTGAGCGAATGCCCGATAGACTAGAGAGACATGTACAAATGTACATATCATACTGTTTGCTGCTCCACCAGTTACAGACTATGTAGATAAGTGTGTGCTGTGCCCCACACACAAAAAATACAATTGTTATTGAATATGTGACCATAATGCTTTGTGCTGTATAATGAGAAGCAATGTTATGTATGTCGTGGTTGATTTACTGTTGTTGTCAAGTTTGTCAAAATTGTACTGTGATTCACATCTAATATTTACATATTTTTGTTTGCTTTATGCTAGAACATCGAGGTCTCCCCGCTCTCACGAGGTAGTACCAGCACAGACTGGAAGCTGTGAGGGTGGTCAGTCGGACACAGAAAGTGTCATTGTGATTGACTCCGACGGTAATAGTTTATTATTACAAATCTGTAATGGTGTTTACAAGTAAGAAATGAGGGTTTCTTCTGACACAAAGGGTGGGATATTAAAACTGCACCATTCATTGGTGCAAGCCATGCCTGCACAAAAATAAAGGTATTGTGGTAGTGTCCGGGCGATAATCAAAGCGAGCTGGGCGCTATTGACAACCCTTGAATATCACCCACCAGCCGTTACTGTGCAGATGGCACAGTGGAACTGTAGCCACCGCAAGCTGACAGAGTGGGAGCATTCAACTCGCAGTGGTGTAAGTTCCATTGCGCCATGCACAAAACTGTGATATTGAAAGGTGACGGCAAATGGGGCAATAATTCATGCAAGGGTAAGGAGACGGTATCTGATATGCATGGTTTGCATGCCATTAGCATGTGGTGCGCCGATCTTCCGCGACTTCTGCGCTGGCACCCTGAAAGGTTGCAGCTGTCAGGAACGACGCCTCACACTTCCGATCATGGACAAATCAGTAGAATACCCCCACCAACCCTCACTGGGCGATTGCGTCATGGTTCAATTCCTCTACAGCCCGATGACGGGCAGCAATGGGCTTCGAACGTATCCCTGGAGGTCCAGTGAACCAAAAGGCGTCGCGGTCATGTGTTAACAACCCTCCTCCTCCGAATGTATCCTGCTGGTACAGTGGATGAAAAGCCCGATTGCAGATAGTAAGTTTAATAACCCCCCTGAACATAGCCGTGGTGGCTACTGTACCACCCACCCCACCCCACTCCACCCACTAAGTCCCACCACCCCACTCCCCCCCGGCAGCCAGTGGGCGGTATCATCCGACCCGCTTGCAGCTTCACCGCTTGATTGAATGACTGCCCGGTAGGGCTTGTACATGTATTAGTGTAGAGAATAGCCACTGGCATGCAGTTATCAGACATGACAGTTCAGATTTTTGAATGAATGAATTCATTCACAAATCTGGACCTCCGCTGTACAGTATGTGATCCATGCCCATTGGCTCTTGCTCTGCACCACCGGTGTGCAGCTCCTACTGGGCAGTCAGTCAGTGGGCGGCAGGTGGGTGATGTTGCTGCTCGCCGCCCGCGGGGAGCGGGTGGGTGGTTCATGGGTGGTGGGTGGGGGACACTAGCCACCAGGGCTATGTTCCGGGGTTATTAAACTTATCTGCCCACGATTAGGCATTTAGGTGCACTGGGCACCAGGGATATGTTCAGGAGGAGGGGGTTTTTATTACCGCCCGCAATCGCCATTTTGGTCCACTGGACCACCAGGGATACGTTGTGGGGGACCCACATTGCTGTCCGTGATTGGCCATTTCAGTACAGTGGACCACCAGGATACATTCGGGGGTAAGCCACATTGCGTCCGTGATCTGCTGGTGTTGGGGAGTATACCATGCCCACGGTCGGGCCAGTGGGGTGGGTGAATTTACAGTGCTGCCTGCGATCGGGCTGCAGGGTGGGCACAGGGACTGGGTTGGGGCCAGGCACAGGTGGCAGCTGCTGTGTTGCACCCTGCAATGCAGCAGCTGAGCTGTGGGTGGCCGTCAACTTAGGGCTTTTTTTTTGCCTCCAAGTCATGCAGGTGCAGGTTGGGGGTTGCGCCTACACAACTCTGCACAGCTCCCCTAAATATTGGGCTGTGGAGTTCATGCATGGTTCCTCCCCTTCCAGTTGAGCATGCATTCATTTGCATTGTGCTGTTGCTCAGCCTGTTTTCAGTGGTGCAACTGTCTCCTACTGAATATCGCAGAATGGTGCAATTTCGGAGTTGGAGATGTCAACCCTATTGTGCATAGGTGCAACCCTTTGAATATCCCACCCAAAATACTTTAAAAAGGCGTTAACCAACTCTAGTGAATCTGCAGTGGCAGCATGGCACAAGATCCTGTACTACCATAACAAACTGGTATTACTACAGATGTGACTGGGATACTATTCTTCATGAATGTGTCAATGGATGTATGTCCATAGCGGTACATGTGGTGTTGTGGGGGGGGATGTCTTCTCCTCTGCTACTTTTGGTGGTGGACTTTTATGTACAATGAGTAATGGATAGTCAATTGTAATGTTGTAGGTGTATCACTGGTTTTCAGTGGTATGCTGCTTAATTATCTGTTGCTAATTATGACATGTGCCTAGATCTTATTCACTTAGTATTTCTATATATGCTATCAATGTTTCATTTTTATAATTGTTATACTTATTGCTTGACAGCATAGAGTATCTACACGTTTGTTAATGTGTTGTAATACCCTGTAGGGGTAATATGCTTAATAACACATAAACGACTGCCATATTCAGCTAGAGGGTCATTGACTGAAGAGTAACATTATAGTAATGTTTGTGTTCTTCTTATTATAATAACACATTTGAAACTGTTTAAGAAACAGATCGTGATATAGTTAGGTGTACATGTGTGTTAATTGAAGGTACATGTAATGTTTTTAGGATGTTTCTGTGTAACAAATACGCATTATGACAATGTTAGAACTATTGCCATTGATGGGTAGGCAGTGCTTGTTCTGCACTGCATACTACCAATAATAGATTTATGAGTTTTCTTTCAGAGAAAACATTATTGAAGACACAGTGTTAGGGAAGCTACCAGAAAAAATGGATTTCTTATATTAAGTGTTCTGATTGGATGGACATTAGTCTTGGAAAAAGATATACACATGGTGTCATTATTTCAACTTTGCGTGACTTTTTGCAGATGAGAAGACTTGTTATATGCATGTTATACTGACTTAAGAACATACATCTAGCTAGAGAGACAGCTGTTTTTGTAAAGAAATATGTGTTCATATGATAGTTGTATGAATGATGCAGTATTAGAAATTGATGCTTTAAAGAAAAAGTCTTTTATCTTGATATTTCATCTATTAATGTGATCATTTTTTTACTTCTTTGCTTTAATAGAGCCTGGGGAAGCTGCTGCTGTTGAACAAGTGGAGGTGAAGAGGAAGCCGGGCGCTAGCCACCACGTAAGTGAAATCTGTTGTTGCTATTATCTGCATGTTTGAGAAGTACCATATGGTTGTCAACATTTGTGGTGATTAATGCTCCTGTTGATAACTACGCCTTGCTGTTTCACTGTGTGACAGGGGAGCGCATGTCTGTTGGCATACTTGGTCCAAATGTTGAATTGTGGGTGTGTCATACACCCTTCAGTGCCGAGCCAGTACCACTTTCTTTTGTTTGTTGTGGGGGGCCCAATCACTGTTGACATTATTGACTTTATATGTGCTGTGACCTTGCAAGGGTGGCAATGCGTTGATGACTGCACATACCCAATCCCCCCAAAAACACAACATGGTGGGAGGATATTCTAGTGACCTAAATGGTGTGCAGTGCAGAAAGTGTCCAATTATTGATTTTTTTGTTTTTTTCTCAATGTACAAGTTCAAAATGTGCCTTGTAGTCTTCATGACCCACTTTTCCCAGTTAAACTCAATTGCTGTGCAGTGTGTCTGTATTCAGCCTTGCCAACCTCATACTTACGTGTACAGTGCAGTGTGATGCTGTTCAGTGCACTGTCACACATATGTGTATTTTTAAAAGGTGATCATGAAGTGAGGGAATGTTGATAAAAGTAATGAAACAGTGAATAATGGGACTGTTTGTGTGTCACACTATGAATATTGCACATTTATATATAGCACTATGTAAGTTGTCTCACCACATGTAAAATGTAGTACTATGACTACTTGCAGTGGTGAAAATTCCACTATATCATACGCTGCCTATTACTGGGTTGGGTGCTATTACAATGAGTTCTTGAGTAGTGAAACTGAGTTCAATATTGGCCCACAGACATTAGATTGCTACATTATTCAATGCTGCATGGTCTTGCGACACACACAGTGTCACACTTTTTATGCTCACCTATACTGCCAAACTGTGTTTTCATACTTTACAATATGATGCTGTGGTTGCTCAGCGAAATCACTTTTTGGTACAGTGTGAGGACATAACAGTGAGACTGTATGTGAGGAAAGGTGGAAATATGTCTATTTAAAACATTTGTTGTGAGATGAGTATTACATTATATGATTGCAATCAGATATTAGATATTTCCCATGCACTATAGTAGGTGTGAAAATGTTGTGAATTTATATACAAAATGTTTAACACTGTAATATATTTTTTAAACTCTAATGTACTGTACAGCTTTTTTTTTCTCACAGCAGTATGAAAAACATATTTTTCTGCCCTGCTGTATCTAACAGCCAGAGGGACACGCTAATGCCTGTCAGCCTCTGCAGGGTGCGAGTGCTTTCGCATCAGTAATAAACTTTATTACTATTACACTATCAATGTTAATGATAGCAAATCAATAATTCTAATTGATTATTGCTAATTTGATATATAGAATGTTAGTGTGTGGACTGCTGTGCTTTACTGGGAGGGGGTGAGTGCAGGAGGAGACAGCAGACACACAATAACATTACAATGGGACTGTTTCTCTAGTCACTGTGCCTGAGCATTGAGAAATCAAATTTAAAAATACTTTTTAAGACTTTTTGTAAAACCTTTTCTTCTATTACTACCAACAAGACATTGTATAATAGCAATAATGTACTTTGGAGTGTGTGTTGTGCTGGGATACTGTAACTTTTGGGGTGATTAGTTACACTTGGCCTGTGCCCTCTTGTCTAATGACCCCAGGAGCGATGTTATCCCAGCACTACACTTACCCTGGAGTGCATTATTGCTTAAATGTCAGATTCTACATTGAAGAACCTTATTACTGGTGTGCCACTTTGGTTTGAAGATTCTTACCCTGTGGCAGTGCAAAAGCGCAGTGATCTAGATATTGTGGGCATCCAACGGTACAGCAATGAATTAAATGTGTTTGTTTTGACTAGATTTTTCCATACTGCAGTTTAAGTTTTAGGTTAGTTGTCTGAATGTCTTATTGTTATGCTACCTAGAAATCTGTCATTTATGTTTTTTATGTACTTGAAGATCTCTGGCATGCTTGTGGAGCGCATGTCATTTCAGTGACTTTATTTACAATAGTGACGTGTGTTGAGGGGTTGAAATACGGCTGAAAAGCTGTTTGTTTTCAAACTATCATTAAAGTGATAATTTTTGTGTACACATGAAAAGTATATAATGATAGTGTTAATGTCAAGGCAGTTTGTTTTTTATTGCAGAGATGACTAGACATTATAGGCAGACATGGTGAAGTAAAAATTCTCACACTTGATGAGGATCTATTTCAATTCTATGGTATAATAGTGTTGATAATGCAAAACTATGTACATACTGAATATTTATGACTACTGAAAAAAAATAAGAGTAGCATTGTAAGCCACATCTAACTATGCGTTTTTTATGTTGTCAGCTCATTAGATTATATAGATAATAAAGTATGACAGAGACAGAAATAAGATAGCTAAATAGTTTAGCATCATACTTAAAACTATTATCATAACTTTGAAATGAATGGATTTGTGATATTGCAGTAGATAAGAAATATTTGAAGTTAAATATTTGAAAGTCATAACTGTTTAATTTGTGTTGTATATTCATCATTACTTTTTGTTAAATCTTTGTAGGGCGCCAGCGACTGCGAAAATGCACAGCCCACTACCGCTGCTACAGATGGCTCGCACGCGAGGTTGGCAGTCTGCGTGAGGAAAACAGGGTGATCCTTGAGAAGCTAGACAGAATCCAATCTCTCTTGGATGCACAACAGCGGACTGTCAACCTCGTGCTCGAGCCAGTTGTAGCAGTGGCTGACGGTGATGTGGCCAGTAGCAGTGCTTCACCTCCACCAGCACCATCTGTTCCTGGAGCTTCCCTGGGCCAAACTGACCACCCTTCATAGTAGTCCGGTATCTCCTCCAGAGGGCGCAACAGCTTCCACTTCCTTTGCGCCTCCACATCGAATCCAGTTTCCAGCCTGGATTGCCTCAAGCAGTGCATACACCTCTCGCAAGTGTTGCACAAAACTAAAAAAAATTATCTACTCTTTTTTATATTTTTTTATTTATGTAAAGAAAAAAAATATTTTTATTAAATATTTATTTTTGTGTATGAGGCAATACACACTTTTATAACTTTTTTTTGGTGTATACATATTATGTTTGTAAATATATATTTTTGTATTCATAAAAAGAAAAATATTTTTGTTTGTCATTTTTTATATCTAAGATATTTTTATAGTAAAAAAAAGTGAAATAACACTCTCTTGTGTTTAATGTGTTATTGTGTACTGGAGATGTTGCTTGAAAATAGTGTTAACAAGATTTATACAACCGTGATTTTCTCATTTGCTGAAAGATCATACTACACTACTGTGGTATTGCAGTTGGGATTCTCCATAGAAGTAACTTAGATGTGTGACAATGCTACCTTTCACTATCTGTGGCACACTGTTGTTGTTTTATACACCTAGTGTGACAGAATGTGTGTATGTGTATCATGATGAAGATGAGTATGTACTTGCTGGTACAACAGTGAAATGTCTGTGTTGGCATACCTATAACAAAGTTATGTATTCAGTACCAGCAAACCTCTTCCACCTGTCTTCACATGATTGGTGCTACCATCTCAGTTGGTAGTACAAGAATGTCTATCGAATGTCAAGCTACCACAGTAACATATCCATTGGTTCAGTACATGAACTTATGGTGTCCATGTCATGTCATATAGTCTTTTACTTATGTACATCTTTTTCTTTACATATGTGCTCACAAAGAAAAAGAGTAAGACACTCTTACATTAAAAATATTACATGGAATAACAATGACAAATTAAAATTTATAAAGTTATAAAAACAATATGATTCACAGTGAACCGCTGTTACTGTTAATAACATTAAATGCAACTACAAGAGTTGAAGTATTCCTGATATTGGAACTTTTTTAATGTATGTGCAGTATTCTTACAACTATAAATCATGTACTATAGTGAGTAATAGTTCTTAAAAAGACAGGATATTCATGGCAAAAAACTCTGTTTAATGCATTAGTTAGGGTTGTGCCACAGTGACAAAAGTGAGGAATTGCTGTTAGGGGTTGAAAACCCTAACTCCGGTACCACCCCCAGGCACCACACACACACAGACACACACACACACACACATGCAAGTATGGGGAGGACCAAGTCAACACAACCAATGACAGACATCCAGCAGCAGGTGGCAGAAATAACAAACAATTGTCTAAATGTACTACGAGACATCCCCACCCACCTGACCAGGTACTGCATGCTCAGTGGAGATCAACAGCAAAACTGAGGCCATGTACACCAAACGTACACATCCCTGTTTGCAGCTGCACACAACGTACCACACTTAGTAGTTGCATGGCCTTACCTACCGAGGCCCCACACCAGACCACACCACATGTAGTGGGCCACCTGAGCAATAGAGTTCAGCAAAACCAAGGAGTTGTACTGGTATAATATCTCTGATAATAACAAGGGTTTGAGAAATGCAGCTTTCTAATTGACTGTAAACATTGTAACACCCTTATGTTTAGTTTTTATTAACATACATGTAGAGCCTAACCATATGATGAACGTGGTTTAATGTTGTTTAAAAAACAGTTTTATTATGATAGCAATAAGCCACTACCAGGTATTATGTTAATGGTCAGTTTATCACTGTCTAGCGACATATGGCACTTGGATATGCCTCATTCAACATTAAAGCCCTACAGGGTGATTAACAGACCATTTAACATAACTATTGGTTTTGCCTTATTGCTTAATTGTCTTTAGGACTAGATACCCTCTCTCTGCTAGGCACTGCAGCAGCTTTGCAACACAGTGTGCCACCCAGTTACACCATACACTGTCTAGTTACTGGAGAATGGCTGTCAATATGAACTCATGAAGATGAACAGTGTAACTTGATCATTACAGTCATCGAAACCTTAGTGTGATTATAAGTGACAGAGTCAGTGATAGAGAATAACCCCTGCTTTCCTAGTACACTTACCCCATTGTGAGTTAAATCAATACTAAAAGACATTCTGTTTATATCTACACTATACCTACTTGATTCCTGTTGTACCACAATTAACATAGTTATCACTTTGATAGCATCAGTGACAGAAGTGTGGCAAACCCAAACACTAGGCATACAGCCTGAATATGAAACAACTGTTAAAAAAAATTACACTGTGTCCATAAGTGGCATAGATCACTCATTGCAACAATAGTAAATGTATTATTATTTGAATAAGTTAGTCATCACAGATGCAATGAGATTGTCTTTATCAGGTACAACATACTCAGTAAGTGCCTACAAGAAAATCTATGCTATATACATCTCCGATACAGGTACGTCATTGTTGGCTCAGTAGTACTATGATATTTAGAAGCTGCTTGGCCTAGTGCATGCAATTACGCTGTTTCTTACAAAGAATACTTACTGCATCTTTAGTATTGAAACACACTGAAAGTCTATGTATGTACATCAGCAGTACACCTTCATCAGTAAGAATGCATCTGATACTGGCAGTATGAACTGCACAGCGTTGAACAGGCAATGCTTTTCCATAAGTTTACATCAGCCTCTCTATCTTGACTAAACTGTTGCAGTAAATGTACTACTATGTAAATCACATACTGAATGTAACACTACTTTTATACTGAGCATGCTAGTGTCTTGTAGTTAATTTATGTACTTCTCTTAATAAATGTATGCTCACTATTGTTAAAACCTTTCTACAATTGTCATCATGCACCTTCATCATTTATATTGACTAACGGCACAGTACCAGTTGTGGTGTGTTGTGGGGCCTCGGTAGGTAAGGCCATGCAACTACTAAGTGTGGTACGTTGTTTGCAGCTGCAATCAGGGATGTGTACGTTTGGTGTACATGGCCTCAGTTTTGCTGTTGATCTCCACTGAGCATGCAGTACCTGGTCAGGTGGGTGGGGATGTCTCGTAGTACATTTAGACAATTGTTTGTTATTTCTGCCACCTGCTGCTGGATGTCTGTCATTGGTTGTGTTGACTTGGTCCTCCCCCATACTTGCATGTGTGTGTGTGTGGTGCTGGGGGGTGGATTCGGAGTTAGGGTTTTCAACCCTAACAGCGAATTTCTCACTTTTGTCGCTTGGAACAACCTAATTAATGCATTAAACAGAGTTTTTTCCATAATATATATATATATATATATATATATATATATATTTTTTTATATATATATATATATATATGTATTTATATCTATCTATATATTTATATTATGGTAGCACAGTAGTGCTACCATAGTTAGGGATGAGGAGCCATTTACATGTTAAACCCAAAATTTTGCACCTTAATAACTTTACAACCATTCAACAAATTTGCCTGAAATTTGGAATACAGAATCAAGACCCATACACTTTGGGATCTGTCAAGTTTTGTACTAGTTGGATATACAGCTGTGGAGTTATTAAGCAAGATCTGCGCATGCGTTCACGCTTTTTTTTGGAATTCTATGGTCGCGCCTACAGGTTGCACAGTTTGCTCGACCGGTCCGAAATCTTCAGGGAACATGCGGCTGGGGTCCCTGATGTGCCTTTCAAAGATTTCTTGAAAAAATATTAAACGGTTCAAAAGTTATTCAAAAAACAAGTTCCCATTATAAGTCAATGGGAAAAGTTAACAAAAAGTTTGACAGTGTCGCAAATGCAGTTTTTACTTTCACAAATGGCCCTTTTACTGTCACAAATCCGCCATTTTGTTTTCAGTGGGTGATCAGAAAAATGCTTGCCATTTAAATTTGGGACCCTCTAGCAACTTAATTTTTTTGTATTCACCTAGTCGGACCCTGAGGATGCTAGCCATGTCTTTATTTTGGGGTAAAACACCCCAGAAATATGTTTTTCAGATTTCTGGAAAAAGTACTTTTGCAAAGTAATGTCGCACTCACAAAAGTGTTGCAAATTTTTGCAAAAGCTTTTGCAAATTGCAACAGTACTTTTCTAGGCTGTGGGAAAATGACGGCAATTCTTTGGCACCCTGCTGCAAAAGAACGGTTTAGAGTTTTGGGCTGAAATTTGGAGGAAACGCAGCTGACATCTCACAGATGTGCCATTCTGTGTTTTGTTGAAAAAATATTACACGATGGCAAAGTTACGGTACTCCAAAGTTGACACTTTTTCCCATAGGATAACATTACGGCGTACGATGCATTGCAGCAATCGTTTGGCGCCCTGCTGCAAAATAATAGTTTGGTGTTTTGGGCTGAAATTTGCAGGGAACACAGCCAACATCCCACAGATGTGCCTTTCAGTGGCTTGGTGAAAAAATGCTACAGGAAGGCAAAGTTATGGCACTCCGAACTTCTGTTTTTTTCTATAGGATAACATTACGGCATTCGCCGTGCCTTTCAGGGCCCGTATCTCGGAAACGGTCCGAGATACGGACTTTTCATCAAAAAAATGCTTATCCCCCAATAGGGGCTATTAACAAAACTAGCCAGGAAAGTGATCATTCATATGACTTTAAAAATTTTTTTCTATGTCATACGGTTCCTGAGATATAAGCAATTTACTATTCCAAGTCCTAATTTTTCTGTTCCGAGAGTCATTATTTTGCATACATTCTTTGTACTCACTGTCTTTCTCTATACAGCTTTTGGGTAAAACCAGCCTGTGCACTTACATTACTGTTACCATTACCATTTCTGCTTGTGGTTCCGCACCCATTTCACTTACCGTTCACGTTTACGCCACCATGTGCGTTACCCTTTGAGTTTTCATTTGCGGTTGCATTTGCATTGTTTTTAACATTTCTGTCTACAGTACTGTTTCTCTTTCTGTTTTGCTTTGTGTCACCATGTGCATTACAATTTGCGTTTGCAGGCAGAATGTTACTATGTGACAAGACATCACGTGGTGGGCCTCGCACTCCTGCCGCTGCATTACATTCACTATTTCTCATTATCATTCTCAAAAAGAAGGGAAATTAGAGGCAAAAAACTCCATTTAATGCATCAGTTAGGGTTGTTCCACAGCGACAAAAGCAAAGAAATTCAATGTTAGGGTTGAAACCCCCTTTGCACCTCTCCAGCCCACCCCCCAACTGGAATCGGGGTGCGTGTTGGGGTCGTCGGTCCTAACTCTCACCCCATTCTCCTATTCCTCAGCTTCTTTCCACATGTGATGGGGTGAGAGTTAGGGCCGACGACCCCAATGCACCCTGATTCCAGTTGGGGGGTGGGCTGAAGGGGTGCAAAGGGGGTTTTAACCCTAACATCGAACTTCCTTGCTTTTGTTGCTGTGGAATAACCCTAACTGATGCAGTAAAAGGATTTTTTTGCGTCTAATACATATATATATATATATCTGTAAATATATATATATATGTGTATATATATATATATATTTATAGAAATATATATATATATATATACACACACACACACACATATATCTATCTATATATATATATATATTTTTTTTTTTACACCATGGGGGCAAGGCCAATTCCAGTGAGATAAATCATGTTATTTTCACTGCAGTGGAATAAATTCTCCTGACGTCAGCAGAGTTAAAATAAATACTGTTTATACCTACTCTGCTGATGTCAGCCACCTGCATGTGAAAATACTAAGAAACAGCCCTGTAATTTGCAGACTTCTTAAACAGTCCCTACACACAAATTAACACACTTAGCATACATAATCAGTCACCTGCAGCAGTGCTTCTATATGTACCAACTTGCACATCTCTCGTGCTGCATTTCAAAACCCGCGTTCAGTACATCACTGAATCCTGCATTTCTAGATATTGATGTGTGAAATGAACACTAAATAAGCAGCATATTGCAAACATGAACCTTCCACATTATGAAAAGACTGCTACAATCATGCCAAGGAGCAAAAAATTGACAACCAAAAAAGCAAACCAAAGAGTAACATGATCAGATTCTGACTCACATTGAGGCATATGACGGCTTTGAACACCAACAATCATGTAACTTGCATCTGCAGACTTACAACATCATATTGCACATTATGTTTACCTTAAAATGCTTTAAATCCACAATAAGCAGTTGCTTTAATTTCACACAGTTGTTCCAGCAATAAAAAAATAAACGTGTAAGTCTCACGGATGCCAAAACTACTATACTAAATGCTCCTGTGAAAATAAGAGAGCAAGCAGCACAACAAATCTAAAATGTGCATCAAGCATACAAAAACATGAAGCATAAACTCTAGAAATACATCTTAAACATCTGAAAGAGAAAGAGACAAATTTATCAAAAGAAATTACCACCATCTTTCTCACCGGCACACAAAAGAACCTCCCCCTTAACCAACCAATCACAAAAATACAGCACACCCAATCAACACACACACACACACACACACACACACACACACACACACACGCACAAAACACCTCACTACAAGAACCCATTCATAAAAACTCACACACACACACTGCCACAGCACCAGCAAGATTTAAACTGACATGACCCTCACAACAGCAAACATTCCTCTCTCACTGGAATTGATCTCACTCCCATAGTATAAATAGCACACATGATGTGCAGATCATGGACTATGGAAAATATTCTCACTGCTGTATCGAGAGTGCTGTATATTTCACTCATGCCTTCAGCACTCATGAAATATCCAGAGCTCACTCTGCAGGAGTGAGAATATTTTCCATATTCCACTCCTGCCCGTCGTGTATCCCCTATTCATATATATATATATATATATATATATATATATATATATATACAGTATATAGATATCCATACATATATATATATTTATACAATGTATGTTTTGGGATAAATGTATGGATAAAAAGTGATATCCAAACCAGGTAGTGAAGATATCATTGATATCTCCATGTTCCTATATGTCATCCTAATATCTTCATGTTCCTATACGTCATCACTAAAACAATTAGCCTGATCCTACCACCTTGCCCTGGTGTTTCCAAACAGTACTTTCACTTTCCATGCTACTGATGTTGTGAAACTCGGCTCGCTCACTTAAAAGCAACTGTTAGACTCTATTACACATGACACCACAAACAATTACAAAAAACACATTTTATTCCCACTGAAGAAATCCATATTTGCCATAATTCAAGTTCGCATCTCTGCACTGCACAATGACCAAATACACAAACTTATCAGAAGATTCCCAAACAAGCTGTAGACCGAACCACCCGACCAGGACTTTGCATAGTAGCAGAAACAGAACGGAACTTCATTTGTAGAAAACAAATGAAAACATAAACAACTCACTGTACTCTCGTCATTTCTCTCCTAAAATACAAGTAAATCCTTGAAGCTTACAAGACCGCATATTGTACATCCGCATCTAATGACCCTTGAACCGGAGACAGACTCACTATCGCAACTGACAGCTCCCGCTTACTCCTTCAGTTTGTACTGGCTTACCCACACCATCTTCCCCAGCCACAAAAGACCAGTGTAAGAAATACCCCCACCTCTTTCCAAAGAAAGCACTGCTCACAAATGACAAGTAACACGGAACCCTCATACTTAATCTGAGCTACAGGATGAGGGCGAGGAGTTAATGCAACAATTTAAAAACAAATCTAACGGCACAGTAGCAGCAACCTCCAAAAAAAAAAACACAACATCAGAGGTACAGAAAGGTAAAAATAAATAATTTTATGAATCAAAGATATGAACACTCGGTTCCTTCTGACTTTGCACTGTAATTGCCTAACATTGCTGTATAACATTTTCCCGGCACAAACAAAGACAACCATTGTATACTACTGATACTTCCCATTTAGAAAAATCCACACTACACTTTACTGGTACACCCCTTCCTGTAGATCCCTAAGGAAAGCATATACTACAGAGAGTGAAGACTCATGCTTATCAGGCTGTTACAATGTACCTTTACCTATATTAAACTGACTAATTATTCCTTTTGCAATGCTGATCTCATGACAACTGCAAGAAAAAAATCCCAAAACATACATTGTATAAACAGAACATGACATGGCCTGACTGAAGATATCATATTTATCTTCACTCGAGGCCAGTGACATCATGATATCTCACTCGTGGATTCACCACTCGTGAGATATCATGATATCACTGTAGCTCTCATGAAGATAAATATGATATCTTCAGTCAGGCCATGTCATATCCTATATATGTTTATATATATATATATATATATTTTTTTTTTTTCATGGCAAAAATCTGTTTAATGCATCAGTTAGGGTTGTTCCACAGAGACAAAAGTAAGGAAATTCGATGTTAGGTTGAACCCCTGACCCACCTCACCCTGCCCCCAACTGGCATTGGTTGTGCCAGCAAGAATATTGTTCCTAACTCTCACCCCATCCCATGTGTAAAGAAGCTGAGGTGGTGAAGAGTAGGAGAATGAGGTGAGAGTTAGGACCGACAAACCCAATGCATACCTTTGTCGCTGTGGAACAACCCTAACTGATGCATTAAACTGACTTTTTTGCCATGAATTTCCCTTCTTTTTTAGAATGAGAAGTATAAATAGTGAATGGAATGTGGTGGTGGGAGTGTGGGGCCACGTGATTTTTTGTCAATGGTAACACACATGGTGACAAAAACGTTAATGGTAAAGCAAACGGTAATAGAAACGCAAGCGCAAACTGACGACAAAGTGAAAAGTAATGAAACGGAGATGCAAATGCAAGCACATGTGGAAACGTAACTGGTAATGCTCACAGTCATGGTACTGCAATTGGAAACGCAAATGGTAATGGTAACAGCAACAATAACAGCAAAGCAAACAGAAATGGAAACGCAAGCGCATGCAGAAACGCAAACCATAATGCGCACGATCACAGTACCACAGTTGGAAACACAAATGGTAATGGTAACAGCAAGAATAATGCCAAAGGAAACAGAAATGGAAATGCAAGTGTGAACGGAAATGCAAAGCATAATGCACACGGTAAAGCAATTGGAAACACAAATGGTAACGGTAACAGCAACAATCACGCCAAAGGAAACAGAAACACAAATGCAGGCATGTACAGAAATGCAAATCGTAACATGCACGGTCACAGTAACGCAATTGGAAATGCCAATAGTAACAGTAACAGCAACAATAACACCAAAGGAAAGAGAAATGAAAACGCAAGCACATGCGGAAATGCAAACTGTGACATTCACGGTCATGATAATGCAGTTGGAAATGCAAATGGTAATGGTAACAGCAATGATGATGCCAAATGAAAGAGAAACACAAATGGATGGGTGGCTGCAAATGCAAATGAAAATGCACACGGTGACGCAAATGTAAACGCAAAGACAAACAGTAGTGGAAATGCAAATGGTAACAGTAATGCAAATGTAAGCGCAAATGAAAATGCAAAGGGTGACGCACATGGTGGCATACACAGGAACGGTAATGCAAACGGGTATGGAGACGCAAGTGGAAAAGGTAAGGGTAACAGTAATGTAATCACACACCGTGGTTTTCCCCAACAGCTGCATAGAGAAATACAGTGAGTACAAAGAATATATGCATAATAATGGGGCTTGGAGCAGAAAATGAGGAGTTGGAACACTAAATTGCTTATATCTCAGGAACCGTACGATGCAGAAAAAAATTAAAATGTCATATGCATTTTGACTTTCCTGTCTAGTTTTGTACTTAGCCCCTGTGTGGGGGGCTAAGAGTTTTTCCGACGAAAAGTCCATATCTCACACCGTTTCCGAGATACGGGCCCTGAAAGGCATGGTGGACGCCGTAATGTTATCCTATGGGAAAAAATGTGAACTTCAGAGTGCCGTAATTTTGCCGCCCTGTAATACTTTTTCAACAAACCACCAAAAAGCACATCTGTGGGATGTTGGCTTTCTTCCCTTCAAATTTCAACACAAAAGACCAAACCGTTATTTTGCAGCTAGGTGGCAAAGAATTCTTATCATGCGGCAGACGCCGTAATGTTAGTCTATGGGAAAAAGCGTCAACTTCGGAGTGCCATAACTGTGCAGCCGTCTAATATTTTTTCACCAAACCACAAAAAGTCACATCTGTGGGATGTTGGCTCTCTTCCCCCCCAAATTTCAACCCCAAAAAACCAAACCGTTCTTTTGCTGCATGGTGGCAAACAATTCCTGTCATTTTGGCAATAGTGTTGAAAAGTAGTGTCATGATTTGCAACACCTTTCACAAAAAAGTGTGACAGTGTCGCAGGTGTGACACTACTTTGTGACACTACTTTTCCAAGAAATTTGAAAAACATATTTCTGGGGTGTTTAACCCCAAAATAAAGACATGGCTAGCATCCTCATGGCTCGACTAGGTAAACACAAAAAGAATTATGTCCCTAGATGGTCCCAATTTTAAATGCCAAGCATTTCTGTGATCAGTAACTGAAAACAAAATGGTGGATTTGCAACACTACTAGGGTCATTTGCCACACTAAAAACTGCATTTGTGACACTGTCAAACTTTTTGTTAACTTTTTCCATTGACTATAATGGGAAACTTGTTTTTGGAATAACTTCTGAACTGTTCAAGATTTTTTTACAAAATCTTTAAAAGGCACATCGGGGACCCCAGCCGCACGTTCCCTGGAGTTTTCAGACCAGTTGCACTAACCATGCGACCTGTAGGCTCGAGCAAAGAATTTGCAAAAAAAGTAAATGCACCCCAGAATGTTCCTTAATAACTCCGCAATCGTATATCTGACTGGTATGAAAGTTGGCAGATCCGTTGAACAGCGGCAAAGTTATTAAGGTGCAATTATTCACATTTAATTTTAATGGGTACTCAACCCTAACTGTGTGCACTACGTGCTACCATAATATATATATATATATATATATATATATATACAGTATATATATATATATATATATATATATAATTATTACGACATGATAGTGCGACTATAGTTAGGGTTGAGTGCCCCATTTAAGGTTAAAGTGTGATATTTTACATCTTAATAACTTTGCTACTGTATGATATATTTGCCTGAACTTTGGCAGGCTTGGAGAGGTACCATAGATCTCTGGATATGCCAAGTTTTGTACTGGTTGAATATACGGTTGCGGAGTTATGCGACATTCTGTAGTGCATTTACTCTTTTTTGCGCATTCTTTGCTTGCGCCTTCAGGTTACTTGGTTTGTGCGACTGGTACAAAATCTTCAGGACATATGTAGCCAGGGTCCCCGATATGCCTTTCAAAGATTTCATGAGACAATATTAAACAGTTCAAAAGTTATTCAAAAAACAATTTTCCCATTATAGTCAATGGGAAAAGTTAACAAAAAGTTCGACAGTGTCGCAAATGCAGATTTTCATGTTGCAAATGACCCCTGTAGTGTCACAAAGCCACCATTTTGTTTTCAGTTACTCATCACAGAAATGCTTGGCATTTAAAATTGGGACCCTCTAGGAACACAATTCTTTTTGTATTCACCTAGTCGGACCCTGAGGATGCTAGCCGTGTCTTTATTTTGGGGTTAAACATCCCAGAAATATGTTTTTGAACTTTTTCTAAAAAGTAGTGTCACAAAGTAGTGTCGCACCTGCAACACTTTCGTGATTTTTTTTTGCAAAAGTGTTGTGATTTGCGACACTACTTTGCGACGCTATGCCCAAAATAACAGGAATTCTTTGCCACCCTGCAGCAAAATAATGGTTTGGTCTTTCGGGCTGAAATATGGAAGGAAGACAGCCAGCATCCCACAGATGTGTCTTTTGGTGGTTTGGTGACAAAATATTACATGGCTGTAAAGTTATGGCACTCCAGAGTTGATGCTTTTTCCCATAGGATAACATTATGGCATCCGCCGCACCTTTTGGGGCCCATATCTCGGCAACGCTTCGAGATATGGACTTTTCATTGCAAAAATGTTCAGTGCAAAACTAGCCAGGAAAGTCATAAATCATATGAAATTTTAATTTTTTTCTATGTCATACAGTTCCTGAGATATAAGCAAGTTAGTATTCAAGTTCTCATTTTCTGCTCCGAAGCCCATGATTATGTGTACATTCTTTGTTTTCACTGTGTTTTTCAATGCAGCTTTTGGGGAAAAATAGGGCGTGTGGTTTTGTTACTGTTACAGTTTGCATTTCCACCTGTGTTTCCGTAACCGTTTGCATTACCGTTCCTGTCTACACCACCATGTGTGTTACGCTTTGTGTTTTCCTTTGTGCTTGCATTTGCATTACTGTTACCATTTGCATTTCTATTACTGGTTTCTGTTTGCATTTCATTTTGCGTACCCATGTGCATTACCATTTGCGTTTGCATACATGCTTCCATTTGTGTTTGTCTTTACTTTGGTGTCATCATTGCTGTTACCGTTACCATTTGCATTTCCAATTGCGTTACCGTTACCATGTGCATTACGGTTTGCATTTCTGTATGCACTTCCATTTGCGTTTCCATTTGTGTTTCCTTTGGTGTCATTGTTGCTGTTACCATTAGTTCTTGCATTTCCAATTGCGGTACCGTGACCGCGGATGTTATCATTTGCGTTTCCATACGTGTTTCCATTTGCATTACTGTTTGCTTTGGCGTCATCATTGCTGTTACTGTAACTGTTTGCATTTGCAACTGCATTACCGTTACTGTTTGCGTCTTCGTCGCCGTTTGCGTTTCTGTTTCCCTTAGCTTTTGCTTTTTCGGTTGCGGTTCCGTTGTTGATTGGGTTACTGTTTCCTTCTGTGGCGCCGTTATCTTAACCATTTGCATTTCTATTTGCATTTCCATTTGCATTATCATTTACATTAGTGTCACTATGTGCATTACCATTTACACTTGCGTTTGCATTGCTGTAACTTCGCTATTTATACTGCACATTCTCAAAAAGAAGGGAAATTCATGGCAAAAAACTCTGTTTAATGCATCAGTTAGGATTGTTCCACAGCAAAACAAGCAAGGAAATTCATTGTTAGAGTTTCCACCCCCCCTTGCACCCCCCCACCAACAGGCTTTGGGGTGTGCGTTGGGGTCAGTGGTCCTAACTCTCACCCCATTTTCATATACTGCTCCACCTCTGCTTGTTTAGGCATGGGATGGGGTGAGAGTTAGAACCAAGGACCCCCAACGCACACCCTGAAGCGTGTTGGTGGGGAGTGCAAGGGGAGATGGAAACCTTAACATTGAATTTCCTCGCTTTTGTCGCTATGGAACAACCCTAACTGATTGCATTAAATAGAGTTTTTTTGCCATGAATGAATATATATATATATATAGCTTATAAGGGTGCAATTGCACCCCTATAGTTAGGGTTGAGTGGTCACATCTATGTTAAACTCGAAATTATGTACTTTAATAACTTTGCAACCATTCAAGTGATTTGCATGAAATTTTGTATGTGCCATTGGGGATCAAAGATCTCTTCATGTGGCAAGTTTTGCTCCAGTCAGATATGTGAGTGCAGAGATATGGAGTGTAAAACAACATGAAATTTAGCATATTATTTTTCATTTTTTTGTCACACCACAGCACAAAACTAGTTTGGTGCTTTGGTCTGAAGTTTAAGGGTAGAAAGGTCTTGCCTCAGCCTCACAGATGTGCCTTTTGAAGGTTTGGTGGAAAAATATTTATCCATTACAAAGTTATTAAATGTTAAAGTTCCCATTATTTTCAATGGGAATTTCACTCTCCAGTTAGATGTCCCGCCCATAAAAGGATCCCTTGCCACAAATGGATAATCATTTTTAGCAAATGGTTCATCCTGTGTTGCAAATAGGAAGTCTTTTTTCATGCTACTGTCATTTTGTTTTACAGTTAGCAAGGGAAACAACATCAAATACTGTAACTCAAAACAGTTATGTGTTGAGTAGAAACCACCACATGTACTTTGCTTACTGGGACCCCCTCAACTGGATTTTGCATGCATCTAGTAGTAGAAGTAGTAAATCATTTTGTATTGATAAGAATAATGGAATGTATTCAATTGAGTAAAAAATTCATTTACAATGAAGTTCCAGGCCAAGTAAAGTGCAAGTTACACATATACACATGTACACATAAGCACATTTAGATAATCAAAAATGGATATCGACAATAGAAGAGGGGTGCCAGGCAGGTTGAAGAAATGCCTTTGAATTTTTTTTTTCTAGATTATAAATCTCTTTTCATGACTTGTGATATGAAAAAAAGATTATTTTCATATCATGAATCATGAAAAGGGATCCTTTTTCATGATGGGAAATTCTTTCCCTGGTCTTTATTGCACCCCCACCCTCCAATTGCCATTCACATAGTTTCCCTGGTGTCTAGTGGCAACCACCACCCTTCAATCACTGGCCCTATTGTTTCCCTGGTGTCTAGTGGCAACCCCCCTACCCTCCAATTGCTGGCCTTGTTTGTCTGGTGTCTAGTGGCACACACCAACCCTCCTATCACCGTTTCCATACTTTCTCTGAAGTCTAGTTGCACCCCTATCCTCTTGTTACTCATTGCTCCATATCCCCTGCTGCCACTGAATGCTGCCCCCAAAATGATGATGAGAGAGACAAGAGAAAAATTCTCTTTCACAGCATCCAGAGAAGTGCATTTTTGTTGATTACATATTTCTTTTTTTTCTTTTAGTCTTCATTTATTTCTTCATGGCACTGAGGTTTGTTGAGGGGGGAGGGAGTGGGAGATAAAAAAAAGTGAAACAAAGCATGCATTTCTTCATGAACTGAATGTTGTTTTGAATTACAGTACTTAACCTTAGTTGAGGAGAGAGAAAAAGTTGTTTCCAATCCTGATCCCCTGAAAGCTGCCTCTAAATGCTGCCACATACATAGAAAAAGAATCTCCTTCAACTTCATGGTACCAAAGTATACTGGAAGCGGGAACTGAGAAAAGAAAAGAGAAGTGAACAATACCCCCGAATGCTGACCTGAATGTCTTTGTTCTGTGCAGAAATGGGATTTACAGTACTTTTTAAAAAATGTATTTATTTAGCCAAGTTGTGCAGTGTTTTGACTAGAAGTGAAAGGGAAAATTGTTGGGGGTGTGGTATGATAGGCCACGGAGGGACTGGGAAGCTGAATCACACAGCAACACAGCATTTGAAATGTTTCTTTTCAGTATCCTGGATATCACAGGCTTTTTCAGCTTTGTTTCAGTAGGGGGGTCTGCAGTAACAGCTTAGAGGGTGGATGTCATAGCTGAAGTTCTTAATTAGGTCCTCCTCAGGAATGATTAACTGTGGCATTAGGTAGGGGGTGTGGCTAGTCAAGGGCAGCATGTTTAAATATCCAACAAATAAGAAGCCAGAAAATTTGGAAGAAGAGAAGAGCAGATGACAGAGATCATTGTGAAGTTCAATGGAGCAAGTGTGTCACCGATGGAGTGAACAGAGCCTGTGATCTGTAGAGAAGAAATGTTGACGCTGCATTTGGCGGCATTGGCAACAGGATGGAGCAGCTCTGCTGATAGTCTGGGGCCATTGGGAGAGAAAAGGCCAGAGACTACTGCTAGTGTACTCTAGCTGGCTGGACCACCGATATTATTGAGGATTTACCACCTTAAGTTCTGCATCATCAGTTCATTCGGGACAGTCAGTCATTTAGAGGTACTGTATGTGCAAAAATAAATTGTTCTTTCACTGTAGATTACGTAGTTTGGGTATAACTGTCGGGACTCAGGTGATAAGGAAAGGAAACAAAGATCAGTGGTAGTGGTGGTGACAGAAATGGCTGTGTTCAGATCAGACTAAAGTTACTGGTTGGAGCGTGGCCCCATCAGTAACTTCTGATGGTGGCATGGGGCCACTTCCATGGTGTATCACCAGCTGAGAGAGAAGGAAACTTTTGGAGTCTAAGAGCTGCTACAGCACTGGCAGCTCCAATATTGCGGTGGTGGCAACTGGGGGGTTGGGCTCTGATGTTACCAGCTTCCATCACTAGCAGCAGCTCCCTATCCCACTGCCTCTGGTTAGCGACCTTTTTAAAATCAGAAAACTAAAGTACTAACAGAACTGGGCATTAGTATTTGGTGAAACAAACTTTCAGTAAAGATCCTTCTTTATTCTACTTTTTTTTTTTCAGTTCTCTTTCCTTCTGTCACTATTCGCATGGACCCAATCGTTCAATCCACCTTGTCCCACCCTGCTGAGTTCCCCTCTGCCAGATATCCTGTTCCTCCAACCCACCCACAGTATACCTGCCTGGCATCCCGTGATCATTACCTCCACCCGATGCAGGGCCGTCAAATGCACCTCAGTGTACATTCCTCACATCTATTGCCAAGGCAGGTGGAGGTGAAGGAGGGAAGGAGGCAATCAGGTCTGGAGAGGTGGCTCAAACATGGGTGTGGTGGCAGCGGGAGTGACATCTTCTTCCCAGTGTGTGGGGTGTTTCCTGGTTTTCCTTGGTTACCCCCCCGAGGCATGGATGTGCAATGATGTCCAGCGCAGGAGTCAGACAATGCTGGCACTGAGGTAGGAGCAGAAGTTGGGAGCTCTGTTCAGACCACTCTAAAATGATCATCTTTTTGCCTTCCCTTGCAGTTATTTTTCTACATCTTATGGCATAGATACTTTGAAACATAGACTTTAATGGCCGATAAGGACCGCTTGGCCCACCTAGTCTGCCCATTTCCCTACCTACAGGATATGCTGCAGATCCTAGTTAACCAACAGCCTATTTCTTCCTACTCTCCACAAGAATTGCCTTATGTCTGTCCCATGCATTCTTGAATTCACCCACAGTTTTAGACCCCACAACCTCCTCAGGAAGGCAGAAGGTATCTGTGCTTAGTACCTGGCATTGACGGAAGAAGTTAACACGGAGTTTCAATTTTTTGGAGGGGTCAACTTCATCTCCCTCACCTGCCGCAGACAATTCAGGCCTTAGCGCTGGGGTCAAAACAACCACGCCACAGTCAATAACCAATCTCTCCCAACCCGACTGTACCAGCAGAACTAACACCAGAACTTGCCTACACAGAATTGGCAACTATTAAAGAGATGGATTCTACTACAATAGCTGACCTCAAAGAAATGAAACCAGCCTTGCAGGAACTAACAAAAAGAGTATCAGACATGGAGGTTCGTATCTCCTCCTTGGAAGACTGACAGCACCGTCTGGATTCCAATATAGTGGCCATGAAGAGAAGTATTTCTAAATTAGAGGACAAGGTTGATGTGCTAGAAGGAAGGAGCAGGCAAAACAACCTTGTCCTCCTGGGACTACCTGAAGGAGAGGAAGGACCAAACACAATGGACTTCATGGAACATTTTTGTGTGAAAGTGGTTAGCCCTTCTCCCAACAGCCCTAGCTATGTGATTGAGAGGGCTCACTGGACTCTCAAAGTCAAATCAGCCCCCCAAGGAGCCCTCCTGACTGCTGATTTTCAAATTACTCCACTTCTTGGATTGGGAACATATATTAAAGGAAGTGAGGAAGCTGGCATCCCTGCAGTGGTCGGGCACTAAACTCAGACTGGTACAAGATCTAACCTTTAAGTTAAGTCAAGCAAGAGCCACCTAGCCCATACAATCATGGGCAGTCCAAATAAAACATTGTATGTTGTACCCAGCAAAACTAGAGGTTCACACTGCTGTTGGTCCCAAACAGTTTGACTCAGCTGAACAAGCAGCAACAGAACTCACTAAAACTCTTTCCTGACTTGTTGGGGAAAAAACGTTAAAGCCTGTTGACTTTTTTTCTAGAGATTGCTATTCTCAGTTAGAGAGATTGTGACATTAGCATTTAGCTACCTGTGTGGTTATGTGAAGGCACATTTTCTGTTTTACAGACACCGTTGCTTCATTATTCCCTAGTACTTTTCTTGGGAACTCATTGCAGGCACTAATTTTTTGTTGGTCGACTGACAGCGCTTAGAGTCCTAATGAAGAATGGTCTATCTGCCATAGATATTTTATAAAGAGCCAGAAGCACCAGTGATTTATTATTTTTATGTCCAATGGAACTAGTCTAACTTTTTACTGCTAGGAAAGTCAGTTTCTATGCTTTCTCTGGGCCCTTCATTAACTTTATTTTATCTGCACAGTGCCTTCCAGAAGGTTCCATCCATGAACACTATTAAGACTGTTGTCATTTATGATAGACATTCTCTCCCATGCTGGACATTTACTGGATTCTTCTTCTGTGTTTTCTTGTCCTACACATTGGCTAGGAAATAATAGTAGTAGGGTGATATTGGCTAGTTGAACATGTATACTTGGACCGTTTAGCTGCTTTAGTGTGTTAATGTTGCTGTTGTTATGTGCTCCTTTTCTCCTGTTTGAAGTTCAAAGGTGCCACTACTGAGGACTGTACTGACCTCATGACCCCTTAGTAGGGCCGTGTTTTCCTTATTTCTGATTTAGTAATGTACTACTAGTGTTTTGTAACAAGTACATTGTATAATTAAGGAGCCGTCGGATCTTAGCTTATTTATTTTACATCAAGCTGGCAGTGGTAACTACATCAAAACTAGTGCCTTTTCCCTCTTCAAGGAGCTTAGGTACACATAATTTTATATGTAAAAAACAAAAACAAGGCACTGTATCAGCATGTGGTCTAAACGCAAAACATTTCTTGAATAAGCAGGAAGTCCAGCAGCCACCCACACACACTAACTCATCTGGCAGAACTTGTTCTTACACTCAGTGCTTTTTCTTTTAGTAACAGTTTTTTTCAGCAGGTCAGTGGACTTGCCATGTGTAGCAAGATGGATCCCAGCTTTGCTAATCTGTTTGCGGGTTGGGTGGAGGAACATTTATTTTCTCTCATTCACAGGGACTGTGCCTGAACTCTACAAATGCTACATAGAAAACTGTGTGGGGGCCACCTCCTGCTCCAGGGACACCCTCCAAGTCTTCCTCGACAAGTTTACCATGGCCCATTCTTCCCTTCAATACACTGTTGAAGTATCTTCCTGTACACTGCCTTTTCTGGATATCCAACTGTCAGTACAGAACACTGGACTATAGACATCAGTTTATTACAAACCCACTGACTCTTACAGTTTTCTCCTCCACAGCTCCTTCCATCCTAAACATGTCAAGAATGGCCTGCCATTTTCACAGTTTCTTAGACTTCGCAGGTTATGCAATGAAGAGGATGATTTTGCTGAGCAGACCCAAATAATGCATAGTTTTTTTATCAACAGGGGATACACTAAAAGCACAGTGGACAAAGCACTCTCCCGGGTCAGTAAAATGCCCATAACCTTGAACCCCTCAGGAAGGAAACTGTCACGCAAGAACAACAATGAATTCCACTAGTGCTTCCTTTCCATCAGACCACACCTTCTCTTCACAGGATCATCACCAGTAACTTTCCCATTTTGCAGACTGACCCTAACATTGGTGCTTCCTTTACAGAACCACCTATTGCCTCCTACTGCCAGCCACCTAACCTGTGGAATCTCCTGGTTAAAAGCAGCCTACCTACTCCTAACAGTTCCTCCCTACCAGGTACCAAACCTTGCAACAGGACTCACTGCTACACCTGAAAATGTATTTCCAGTGTGACTGAAATTCGGGAGCCTACAGGTGTTTTTCACATCACCAAGGAGTTCTCATGCACCTCCACTAATGCAGTAAATTGTATTCTTTACAGGAAGTGTACAGCTATTTACGTCAAAGAGACTGATAGGTGCTTTGCTGACCATTTCAGGGAACGTTACAGAGCAGTCAGGAATGGTGACATTGCTAATCCCATTGTATCCCACTTTATCTCCAGGGACCACAGTGTCAATGACCTTTCTGTTTGTGTCCTTCAGCAGGGCTTCTGGGATTCTGACCATAGAAAAAACATGGAAGCCAAGCTGATCATCCGCCTTGGCTCCCAGTAGCCATCTGGTTTAAATGATAGACTTATTTTCTACTAACATCTTTCAGCCACCCCTTATTTTCCCTAAAGTCTGTTTGTATCTGTGCACATTTAAATTCTTTTTCATCTTCACCATGAGTCCCCATCTCTGTCTTCTTCCCACACAATTGTCACCTTTCAGCCTTCTTACTAGGCCCTGTTAATTAGTCCCCACCTAGGGACTTCTCTATCTCTTTTACTCCTATTATGCTTTATCTTTCCCATCATCACCTTTTTGTTTAACAGATTCTCTCTTAATCTTGTCATTTATCACTTTGTCTCCCAGAGTCTCCCCTTTTTTTCTTTCCCCATATATATATATATATATATACAGTATATATCCCTCATTTTACCTCCCCTCTACACTAACTTTGTTTTTTTCTCTTTTAGATATTTCTTGAAGAAGACCTAAGGTCAAAAAATAGATTTTTAACTCTATTTTCTATTTTCAGCGTGTATTTAATATAACCATTTTGTTTTGCATCATTTTATATGCTACTATGCTTGTATCCTTGATGAGATTGCCTAGGTATTTGGCTACATATTTACTTCTCTATCATGACGATATCCCCCCTAGCTCCTTAGTTACTTCATTTATGGAAGATATATATTACAGATACTTTGCTTTTTATAATGGCGTCACTGCTGTCCTATTCTATTAATTTGTTGGAAAAGGTGCCTTGGTAATGGTAGTTAGTTATTAATTACTTAAACGGCCCTTTGGTTATTTTATTCCTATTATTCTTCCCCTCCTTTCAGAGTTCTGATATTGTATCTGGTGGGGGGAAGGGGCCATCTGTATTATTTTAAATTGCTTCAAAGAGATGGCCCATACAGGGATAATCCTCAGTCCAGTTCCCAGACCATATGGTCAGGAGCTAACAATCGGCCTGGGCTGTGCAGGTTATAGATTTCAAATACTTCAACATTGTTTGTTAGATAATTGATGTGAGGGAATTCTGGGCATTTTTGGTTTTGTTTGGGATGATGGGCATTGGGGGGCAGGCTGCATCTCATGCACTACTAAAGGATTCTGGGACATACTTGTTTTTTCATTACTATTTAATTTCATATGGCTAGTACCCTTACTATTGTAACCTGGAATATTAAAGGAAGGAGGGATAATCTCAAGAAAATTGCAATTCTACACCTTTGAATACATTTCATCCCCATATTGTTTTTCTTCAAGAAACCCATTTACCAGATAATCAAGTTAAAAATGTAGTAAGACCTGGGTTGGACAAGTATCTGGGGCTGGAAATAGCACTCTAGTTGCCAAATCTGTTCCTTTAGCCTTCTTTAATTATGTTAAGGACCAGGAGGGTCCGCTTTTGTTTCTACAAGGTAGTCTGGGACATATGGAGCTAGTTTTAGGTGTGGTGTATGGCTCTACCCTAGACACCCCCTCCTTCTTCCCAGTCCTTGCTTCAGCTTTGGCTCCATATAGTCATTTACCTATACTCATAGGTGGCGATTGGAATCTCGCCATTGCAAATGATTTAGACACGACGTATAGAACCAAGGCAGGCTTGTCCCCGGCTCAATGGGCTCTCATGGAATTTTTAGACCATTTGGGCATTGTTGACCCCTGGAGAATTTCACACCCTACTGTTTCAGACTATATCATCTTTTCTGCCCTGCATGGAGTACTCGCCAGGATAGACTATTTTTCAGATAGCAAACATTTGTTGCCTCTCTTACAGGATTGTCAGATATAGGCACATGTCCTGACAGATCACTCCCCAGTTGTCCTCTCCATAGACCCCCCTCATTTGAAAGTTAGGCCTCACACTTGGACCCTTAATAACTTATTACTGAAAGATCTCCCCACAGTTTCGCATTTGAGGTCCTTTTTAACCCAATCAATACTGGACAACCAGGGCTCAATCCAGGCTTATGACATTTTTGGGGAGGCCCTCAAAGCCATATTGCAGGGAGAACTAATTCAAATGGCAACAGTCCATAAAAAGAAACTACATTCCCAGGTGGAACATTGGCTCCATAAGATTTGAGCCTTAGAAAAGTCACTTTCCCCTACTTCTCCTGACACTACTCAAGCTGAACTAGCCCAGCTATGAGCAGAATATTCAGCATATCTGTTAGAGAAAGTTGATAGAGCTGCTGCACACCTTAAAACTACCTACAAAGGACAATACAACAAAGCTGACAAGCATTTGGCCCTTCGCCTTAAGCAGCAAAGTGCTTCTCATTGGATTCCAGCCCTGATTGATCCTCAGATTAACTCTCCTACTAGTGATGCTAAAAAGATGAAAGTCATTTTTCAGGACTTTTATCAGCGTTTATGTTTAGCTCCTTCTCCTAATCTCTCCTCTTCTACAGATGTAGAGGTGTTTTTGTCCACTATTGACCTTCCTTGTCTTTCTGAGGAGCATCATGCCCTTTTAATTGGCCCAATAACAGACTTAGAGGTTGCTATGGTTATGTCTCCCCTTCCCTTAGACAAAGCCCCTGAACCAGATGGCTTTTCCTCCCTTTTTCGAAAAACTTACAAAGGGAATTTGATCCCCTTATTGGCCAGACTATTTAATTTTTGGTGCTCTTCTTTTCCTCAAGAAGCATCCCTATTTGAGGCCCATATTGTTTTCCTCCCTAAACCAGGGAAAAATCCCACCAAAGCAGAAAATTATTGTCCGATATCATTATTAAACATGGATGTTAAATTATATGCCAAAATACTAGCTACACAGCTGATTAAGGTTTGTACCATTCTTTGGGGCCCAGAATATGCCAGATTTGTTACGTGCCCTAATGCTAGTGATCATTTCAGAAGTTGTTTTACTTTTTCTCTGTGTCTGTGGAAACTAGGAAAGATCCTGTGCTGGTTTCCCTGAATGCAGAGAAAGCATTTGACCAAGTGGCCAAGCCTTATTTATTTGAGGTTCTAAAGAAATATGGGATCCCTCCTGAATTTGTACACAGAATACAGAAACTATACTCTGTGCCTTCTGCACATATTTTGTGCAACAACAAGCTTTTGGGCCAGCCTGCTGTGCAGCAGTAGCTCTACCACTCACAACATTGGAGACCCGGATTTGGTAATGAGCCTGGGAGCTGGAGGGCTGGCAAGGGGGGAGGATGCTGAGCTTCCAGGGGAAAACTCACCTTCTCTGGGGATGGAAGGGTGTTGAGGCTTGGCGCTTGACTGGCCCCACGGGAGGCCTGGGATACAGCAATCACCCAGCCACGTAAAGAGGGGGAGGTGTGGTGAATGTTGGTGGGCTTGCCATGACATTGGGGCCCACATCATGCTCACTACAGAAGAAGTAAAAATGGCTCCCTGCACTCCAGGGAGATGGAGCACCCCAGCATAGATCCATGGCTCCCTTGCCGGTCCTGGACCAGTGCCCTGATGAAAAGGAAGATGTTCAGGGTGTAAGGGCCCCCAGCTCATCCCTGCCTAGGAGCAAAACCATGGTGACATGGAGGGACTGCCATGGGCTGCAGGAAAGAAGGGGCAGGACAGACATCATAGGTGACTCCAGAGACAGCGGAGTGCAGGAGGCTGGGGGAGGAGAGCATAAACAGAAAGTACAAAAAAACAAAAACAATAACAAGCTTTCAGATATGTTCTGTTTGGCCAGAGGGATGAGTCAGGGTTGTCCCTTGTCTCCACACTTATTTACCCTTTACCTTGAGCCCCGATGCATAAAATAAACTTATCTGGAGATGTCCAAGGAATCAGAGTGGTTGGGAGTTTAAGTTGTCAGCTTTTGCTGACGACACTTTGCACCATATTTCAAATTGGCAGACTTCACTACCTGCTGTGCTTCAAATAATTCCCCAATTTAGCCAATTTTCAGGCTACAAACTGAACTTGCATAAAATTGAAGTTTACCCCCTATCTTCTCTCTGTCCTAGAGGACATCCTTAAGTTCAGCCTTTAATGGGAACCCAAAGCCTTATTGTATTTGGTCATCAGGTTATCTTGGGATCGATGCCTGTTGAAATCTTGAAATTTGGACCCCATCCTTAAACAAATAGAAATGGACCTCAACAGAGTGTGTCACCTCCCCCTATTGCCATGGGGCAGGGCTAACATTATTAAAATTAACGTTTTGCCAGGTTTACAGTACCCCCATTATATGCTTAATATTTTTCTCCATAAAAATTGCTTCATAAAGCTGCATTCTCTCTGTACAATCTTTATTTGGCTGAATAACACCCCAAATAGGGCATTTCATAAACTCTACAGGCCACATCAGTTAGGGGGACTTCAATTGCCAGATTTTTACTTTTATTATCTATCCCTTTAAGGGGCCAAACATTTTCAGTGGGGTAACCCTGAGATTCACAGCACCTCCTCTCCCAGTTGGCTCTCCACTGAATGTAATTTACATAGTCAATATCATATGTCACTGCACTCCTTGCTGTATGTCTCTTTATCCAGTTTACGTAAGGAACTCAGAGCCACCACCATTGGAGCACAACGTAAAGCCGAAGAACTCTAGTACAAAGTAATATATTTTCATCAAAGCAGTAAAAGGCACATTGGGAGGGGGCTTTGTAGTCCAAACCCTTTCCTTGCTATGATGTGACAAAGAAGGAGATATATAAAAAAATGGTGTTTTGCAAATCATGGGAAAGAATGGTGTTTTGTGAAACACAGAATCCTTTTCCAGCAAATTTGCGGCACAAGCTCCTTGTTTCATTATTTATTTATTTATTATTTATTTATTTGTATTTCAGATGACACCTTTGAGCCGAGGGCTCTTTTACAAAGGTTCAACATCAAGACAATATGGTACAAAACATAACATGATCATTACAATGGAACTTAAAAAAAAAAAGACAAGGTTACAATAATAGCTGCCAAACGCATTGTCAAGGAATTGTGTTGTGAGTTACTTATACAGTACAAGTCATAGGCAGCTCAGTGATGCTTTGTTAGGAGTGGGTTAGTAGGAAAAGAGGAAGAAGAGTGATGGTGAGGGGGTAGTATGGGAGAGAGAGAGAGGGAGGAGGGGAGAAATTGGGAGGGCTTTGCATTGGGTATGTGGTAGACGGGAAACAGCAAGGGAGGAGGAAAGGGGGGGATGAAAAAGAAAAGGGGAAAGGTTCATCCTATACCCAGTAATGGGGGGGGTAGGAGAGGAGGAGGAACACATTTCCACGATTTGTGGCTCAAGTAGACTGTGGATAAAAATAAACCTGTTTCTGGACAGGTTTGGGGAAAATTGACCCCAGAATCCAATTCCTTGGGCCCAGATTAGGTAAACACAACTGTTGGTGTTTACTAAATGCCTGTATTTTGTAAAAGATCTAAGTTTGTTTGCCTTGCTAACTGAAAACAAGATGGTGACAGCATGAAAGAGAATTCTGCATTTTGAAAGAGAATATTACTATCGCGATCGTGAAATCTTATTTCGCATGGCACATTCTAACTTTTCCAATAGAAAATAATGGGAAATTTTAAATGTAATACATTTTGAAGGGTTTAGTATTTTTTCATCAAACCTTCAAAAGGCACATCTGTAACTGAAGCCCTATATACCACATAAATATCAGACCAAACATCCAAGTCATTCCTGAGAAACGGAATGACAAACATTTTCCACAAAAATGGTAATTTTCACATTTTCTTATACTCCATATCACTGAACCCACACATCCGACCAGAACAAAACTTCCCACACCCAGAGATCTTTAGCCCCTGATGGTGCATGTAACATTTCATGCAAATCGGTTTAATGGTTGCAAAGTTATTAACATGCAAACATTTGGGTTTAACATGGATGTGAGCATTGAACTCTATCTATCTATAGGGGAGCTACCACACCCCTATAATATATGTGTATATATATATATATATATATATATATATATATATATATATATGTATAATAGTGGCATAATAGTGCCACTATAGTTAGAGGTGAGCAAGCTGTTTAATATTAAGCCCAATTTTTTTGTACCTTAATTTCTTTGCCTTCATGTAAAGAATTTGTACAAGATTTGGCATGTATTTTCAGCCTGTCATTATCTCAAGATTTGAAAAGTTTGGTGCTGACCTCTTGTATGATTTTCAAGACATGGAGGGTCAAAAAAAGTGAAAAAAACTCACTTTTTCCCCAGTTCCATGTGATAAGAGCAAAGATTTTTTTCCGACTACAATAGCAGTGAGTGCACATCGCTGACTACAACAATGGCGATACGCACTATGTTAAAACCAGTGACAGGCAACGGGTGGCAACAGGCTATTCAGTGTCGACATTTTTATTATAATGTATGGTAGAATGCTGTTAACCTTAGGAAATCATCATTTTTTAAGGTTGTTATACCATCAATGTGACGTGGTAATGTTGTTAACCTATCGATGCTATGTCACATCGATAGGTTAACAATGTGGATTGGTCTGCGCATGTGCGCACCTTTTTTACACTCGGTAACTCATGGATGAGCGCAGTGGTAAGGGAAGGAGTGAATGGCCACAGCGGTGACTCCGTTTCGAAAAGTAAGGAGCCGTTTTCCCTTTTTTTTGGGACCACACACTGTAAAAAATAATGTATGGTCCTTCTGTTGGCCTCCGGTTACTGTTAACTGTCTCGTGGTTGCCATGGCGATGTAAACCTTTCGAGCTTCGCTGTCAAGGTTTATACGGTCGCCCTGTCAATCTCTCGATGGTTAACAGACCGGTTACTGATAGAGGACCATACATTATCCTCTATATTATGCCCCCCCACACCCCCATTATAATAATAATCAACTTCGAGGGGGGCCCTCACATTGGGGTGCAGGGGAATAGTTGGGAGGGGGCCACACATTCTGGGACCTCAAGGAACATGATCCATAAAATAAAAAAATAAATAAAAAGCATAAGTACAGCAACAGAAAAACAAAAACAGTATTCCTCTCCACCTTGCTCTGAACCCAGATTCTGCTACACCAGAGGCATTCACTGACTCCACTACACCACATGCCCAGCTCAGCAGTGCCTGGCCAAATGCTCTTCCATATCCTTGCATAAGACAACTCCCTAGCAGACTAGCTGTGTGTGTCCTGTCACTGTTTTGTCCTGTTATCTGAGCTGTTACTGCCTCTTGCTATGCTGTTCCACTTGCTCTTCTTAGAGGTGCTCAAATCAAGATGCTCATATTGAGTCGCTCAACTTGAGTCACCCATATCACTGGAAAACTTTTTTTCCCTGTACTTAAAATTGAGATTTTTGCTCTCACTTACAACCTAAATAGTCTGGAATTTTTCCATGAAATTTTCAGTGATGATGGGGTTTGAGCCAGTGGTGTGCCTTTGGATGGTTTGGTAAAAAATGACCGGATAGTGTTTGAATGTTAACATTTTTTGTGATAATGTCAAAATGTGACCAGAAAAAAAAAAAAAGATTGATTTACAAGAAACAGATCAAGTGTTAAACAAACAGACTGATTAATGAAATAAAAACATTTGCATGGAAGGAAAAGTTCGATCACCCCCAATAAATAGTCAACAAGTATGGTATATAAAGACACTTGTGGCCCTTTCCCTGAATTGTGATGGTGACCCCTCCATGCGCACACACACACACCACCCCACTGCCATCTCTGGCAAGGTGTCATTTTTATCATCCTCTCATTTCTAGCAGTATCACCCCACCCTCCCATCCCTGCCCCCATAACAGCTTCATGTAGTGGAACACCCTCAGCTGCTGATCCTCCCCATACATTGTATAGTGTCCAGTGGTACCCCACCTCCACCAGCCGATCATCATCCCTCCATATTCCATGATGTCCAGTGGTACCCCACCACTGGCCAATCTTCATCCCCCAATAAATAATTTTCCTGGTGTCAAGTGGCAGTCCTCCAACCACCAATCATCATCTACGTCCTTTTAGTGTTATCTCTATAGTGGCCTAGTAGACCCCATTCCCCCCACCCCACCCTGGCAGGCAGTGTGAGACCACCCCTCTCTGCAACCCTAGCCGGAAACAGTGCAGGTGATTGGCTGAGCTTTGAAGTGGAAAAATGCAGCCAGACTTGGTAACCTACATACTACTTCTATTGCAACCCTGCTCTTAACAAAAGTCATTTATCTTTTAACTCAAACTCTTTGCAGCTGCTTTGCTAAACTGGTTAACTGGTGTGAGGAACTTGTAATATCAGACTGAGAAAGACAAGCAAAATCCTGGTGGATGTAGACTTATATTTGTTTTAGCAACATTTGAACCAATCGCCCAAATGGATCCAGTGTTAAAAGTACAACCAGATAGATCAGCAATGCAACTAAATTTATAACAACAACAGTGTATCTCACTGTGCCAGCCTTCCATCTTAATAAGTTCTAACCTGTGAATATCTGTTCTGTTGGGCCCATGTTCACACATCTGTTTTATGAGCCATCATGTTCCTAATATGAATATAGTGTTTCCTGCCTTATTCCTAAAAATGGCACTCACTACCTGCCCAGGTGCACCACTACTTACAATGCTAAGCATGCGTAGTCCAACAGTTTAGGTCCCATTGTTATTATTCAACTATCCAAAAAATGAGTTTCATGGGAGCCCCTGGAAAAAAAATTCCCCAGAGGCTTTCTTATAGATTTGTGTGCATATTTTTTATCTCAAACCAGGGTCTGATAATTTACATATATTGTAGTTTGTCTGCTGGCTGTTATGGAGAAAGTCAAGTCCATGCAGTGCCTGACCTCATTTTGTTATTAATCATGAGTGTAATGCCAGATTGGCTATTTGGGACTATCAGCAGTTATTAAAAAGGGGTATGCAATTTTATCCAAATGCTTGTTGTAGAGCTCATATTACCGCCCTCCCCCACCAAAAAAAAGTGATGTGTAGAATAAAGATGGTGAACTACAGTAAGCCATTTTTTTCTGACAGCAATGTCTGTAAAGGGAAATATATTTATTTTGTCTTCTTGTGACGATTCCCTGACAACATGTCATTGAAAATCTAGCTTCAGTTTTAGCAAATTAGACAGTTTCTCTGAGGGGCAGCAGGGTTGTGATCCAGACTACAATAAGTTGTCCTTGCAAACATTTTATCAAATTACGAGGACTGCTGCTGCTCATTTTGGTTAGGTTTCACCTCGTCAGTTCCCAAACATAGGTTTGAGTGCCCCACATCTGCCCTCCTTAATACACACACACACACACACACACACACACACACACACACCCATACCTGCAGAATAATATGTTGGTGGGCACATTTGAGCAGACCATTCTAGGTTCCAGGATCTAGATTCAGATACCACTATGGCCACTTGCATACTGACCCAGCACAGGTCTCTTCAGACCTTCTGTCTACCCAGCTGCAGAATAGGTAAAAGGCAGCAGCCCACTGGAAATGAGATATTGCATCTCGATTGATCTATCATTAAAAATTGTCTTTTTACTATGCAGACATACTTAAAACTTAATTTATATAAAACAGGTAGCCCTCAGAGTGACTATTGTTCCTTACAGATTTGAACCACGTCATACAGTAGTCACAAACAGCATGTCCAATAGAATCACATGAAATAAACGAAGGTTTGCAATTGCTAGAATTCAAATACTGTCATCACCCCCCAACCACACACTAAGCAGTTCATGTTTCGACTCACAGTGCAACCTGAAAACTTGCTCATTTGGCACTTCTTCATGGTGTGGCAGTGGGAGTTAAATATATTTCTGCAAGATCATGACCAATATGCTGAAAGTATACACTGTACTTTCAATGCAAGTCACCATTTCAGTTATGTTAAAATAATAACAAATAAATAGAAAGTTTCCTACTGTTAGCTAGCAAACTGACGATCATCACTCAATAGAATATCTTGGAATAAAGACAAGTTAGCAATTGACAGAATTCAAAAGGTTACCAATGACTCACCCCCCAGCCACACCCCCACCCCTACCCATACCCAAAAGTCAAAACACTGATATCTGTTTAAAAATGAGAGACTATACAAAGTGTGACAGTGACCAGTAATCAAACAGGATGAAACAGGGATGGGTTAACCAGCTCCTTTTATAAGACAACAAAACTAACAAAAAAAAAACAAAGACCCACTGTTCATGAGACAGTAAAGTACACAGAACCTATTAACTGTCAATGGATGATGAAACTGAAAATAAAAAATCTGACTGCAAGGATGAAATGCCATCCCTTATTGTAAGTGAACAACTGAATGCATGCATGCATGCAACAACTCCCCCACCCGACCCTAAACTGCCCCCACCCACCATATTCAGATCTGATGCATGCTCTAGATGAGGAGTGTGAAATCACAGAGCATATGAGCTGCAAACAACATAATGGTATACGTATGTACTGGAGGGGATAAGAAAAATAAAAGAGGACGAGTATTGGTGCCACCATTAAAACAGAGATACAATACAATGTCACAAAGTTTGCCTAGCTGTAAGCAGGAATCCTAAAAATGCATCCAACATATGTCAAAATCACAGACAGCGCATGTTACTGTCTGCAACCGCATGTCTATAATCGAGATAGCAGGTAGCCAATAAATGGATATGTGTCCCTTAAAACTCTCATCATCTATTGCTCATGCAGATTGCCATTTATGATGTTCTGGTGTCAGCTAGCATCACTGTAACTCCACTTGGAGAACATTTCCACTCACAGTACCCACCCCCTCCAAAAAAAAGGAATAGTTTGTTGCTTGCATATAGTGGGTTGTCTAGTTTGTGACCCTGAGCAAGTGAGTTGACCTCCAGCATGCTTGTTATGTGCACACACAGCAGTACTGCAGTTACAGTTGGGTGGATTTTCTAGTCATTGTGAAACATAAATAAGACACTCCGAGGTGTGGGTTATGACCTGTTAAGAGCACTTCCCAGGTGCTAAAGGCACTCAGCACTCGTAACACATTTGGCGTGCTCTTATCAGGCCAAAACCCATCTCTCGTCATGTCTTATTGCTTGCTTATCATCCTATAAGCATGACTTCTGTTCCTGTGAAAATTATAGAAAATATCCTATCAGATAGAATAAAACAGCATCAAAATTATACAAATAGTGAGGATACTGACCAGCATGGGCTCAAATCTGGAAGATCATGCCAAACTAACTTGCTTTGCTTCTATGAAAAAATCAGTAGCGCTCTTGATAATGGTACCCCTTTGGACATCATTTACATTAACGTTTGTAAAGCATTTGATACTGCACCACATTGGACACTTATAGGTAAAATGGCAAAACTTAATATTAATAATAAAATAATTAACTGTTTCTGACATTGGCTAAATAAGAGAATTCAAGTCGTATCAATATATGGATACTACTCTACTAGTGGGAATGTTACAAATGGGGTTCTGCAGGTATCAGTGCTGGGTCCAACAATATTTTTTCAGTTTATTTTGGATATGAACTTGGAGGTAAATAATTGGACTTCTAAGTATCAGATGACAGTAAACTTGGTGGACCCTGTAGTAACATTATGGAAATTTGTTCCTTACAAAAGGACTTGGACTTCATTACTACTTGGGCCTGTAGATGGGAAATTAAGTTTAATTTAGATAAGCGAAGCGTAATACACCTTGGTTAATACAATCCTTTCTTTTTTTATTAGATCATTTTTTCTGCACCTCTGCGGACCCATCACTGGCTACAACCCCTCCTTCAGAGAGGTACATACCTCCAGCACCACTGACCACTCCTGCCTGGCCCTCCCCTCCAATTCCCCACACATAACCCCATGGCAGGGCCAGGGCAAAGAGTCCCAGCTAGCCCACCCTTCCAGAACACAAAAATCTAGAATCGGGGGGGTTGGGTGGCCACACAGATGCAATCAGGGCCATCATGGGTCCTGCCAGGTCCCGGTTTTTCATCCATGTTTGTCCTGCACCCTACACCCATGCAATGGGCAGGGCAGACAATCGCCTTGGGCATGGGCCAGACCCTTTTGCACTTGCATCTGCATTGACACCCAGCCACTGCTGGGTGTCAGTTGACAGCGCACTGTGCAAATCCCCCTCCCCAAGGAAGGAGAGCAGACCTCTAGACGCTCAGTCCTTTCCCCCTGGTTGACCCCAAATGATCCAAGTCCATTCCCAAACCCAGGTCACCAATGTGGCAAGAGGTGTGGCATCCAGCACCTTAACTCTCAGCCCCACTGGGCCAGCTGGTAAACATAATCCTGTCAAAATTATATCTTAGGTAATACTATTTTAAAATCAGTTACTGAGGAAAAGGACATGGGGATAATTCTATCAAACTCATTTAAGTGTCATACATATTGTACAGCACTTATTTTCAGAGTTAACAAATATAGTGATCTATTAAAAAACATAAAGAATAGAGATTGCGAGGTTATGCGCTAGATCTATAGATCATTCCTACACCCTCATTTACACTATGCCAGCCAACTGTGGAATCGTTATATAAGTAAAAATAACAATGCAGTTGAAAAACTTTAGCATAAGATAACTGAAATGAAAAAGATTAATTAATTTTACCTATACTAAAAGGCTGAACTCTCTTAAGTTAATGCCTTTACATGCAAGATGACAAAGGGGAGATCTGTTTGTATTATATGACATTATGATGATGCATATCTTATGTCAGGTTTGAACTTAACCTTTAAGCAAAGCAATATACAAACAAGGGGACATCCACTGCAGTTAAAAGGCCAATTTTTAAGACCTCAGCTAGAAAAGCATTTTTATACCCAGAGGGTTATTGAATTGTAAAAATCTGTTACCAGAGCATGTAGTTATGAGTACTAAAAAAGAAGAATTCAAGAAAAATTTGGACAAATACATGATGGAAAATGTTTAAGGTTTTTGTTTGAAGCTGCTAATGGGCCCCAGCCTTCTTTATTTATTTATTTAGCTTGTGTTGACTGGGTAAGTGCACTAGACAAATCCTGCCTATTTTCAGGCACGACCCGGGGGGGGGGGGATACAGATGAATGCCAACTGACCTTGAACCAGATTAAGCTGTTGGTGGTATTTTTAGTGAATGAGGGAAATTTGGCCAGGACACCAGGGAAATTCCCCTACTGATTGTCAGTAGGGGTCCGTCAGGCTGTTGGCAAGATGGCTGCTTCGTTCAGCAGCCATTCGGAGGAGATTGTGGAGGAGCCGCTTGCAAGAACGGATAGTCTGTTTCCTGAGCAGACACTGGTTAAACTGCCAGTAGATACTGTGGCTGAAGACATTTTTCATGAAGCACGTTCGGTGCTTGATATCGTGGATGAAGTAAAAATCAACAAGGCTGTACCTGATTTGGAGAAGGCTCTTATGGATGGAAGGGCTGAAGTCGTTCCGGTACCGCTGATAGCTGATGTGGTTGATAGTCTTTCAGGCGAGGAGGTCAGTGTATCGCGAGACCCCCTTTCAACGCAAGGAAACACGGAAGTGTCTCAGGCCGAGGAAACGAAGGATATGAGTGTGTTTCTGCAGCCCAACAGGAATAGTTCAGATGCAGTCTTGGTTCCTGTCTCCAACGTGGATAATGGTGACCAAATGGAATTACCAGTGCAACAGTTCACGGCAGTTGAGTCTCTGGAGTCTGGGCAAAGAGGGGACCTGGGGGTGAGTAAAACTGCCGGCTTTTCTGCGGACTTGAAAGTCTCATTGCGCAGGGACACTGGGTTTGTGTTCCAACCCTTACCCACTGAAGCAAATCTCACCCCCATACAAAGCTCTGTCCATTTTCAGTCTAACCCTGGAGAGCAGGACAGAGTTACTGAATTTTGTTTTAGGGATCGAAAATGCCTGAAACCGGATTTTCAGTTCGATCAAGGCCCGAAACCACAGAGTGCTGACAGAGAGACTTTTCATACTCCTTTCCCGAGGGTTGGTATTCAATGTGCTGACGTTCCTATGGCCCATGATAATTCTTGGTCTCCCCAACGGGCATTACGAGTAGCAGGATGGGGGCAGTCGAGGACTGGTGTTTGGACTCCTTCACAGGATTGGGACCCTGTTTTTGACTTTAAAAAACATTCTCTGGTTTGGCACCTTCAGGAGGGGATGGGGGGAGCTAATACAAAGGGTGGTATGTCTTTGGTTCCTGAAACTTCTGTTTGTATAGAAGGGGGAGGCACAGTTAAGGTTTCAGATCCAGACGTGAATAACACTAGTATTAAAGAGGCTACTACGCTCCCTCCTGCGGACAAACCATTGATGTCAGCTCTTTTTGCGAATGCTAAGAGGGAAGCTGCACCTTGGCGCAATGCAGTTAGACTTTGATATAAAGGTGGTTTATCAGATAAACCAGATAGGCATCATGTGGGGAAACTGCTGATTAAAGAATCATTGGGGTTTTCAGCAAGGGATGTTTTTGCATTCATTAATATATCAGGGGAAGACAACTTCAATATAAGTTTTCGTTCAGCGTATTTATTGGAGTTATTCTGGGAACGATATGCCCAAGTGAAATTTTCCCCATTGTGGTCTCCTTTTTTGGTTATTCCCCTTTCTAGCCCTTTGATCAAACATGTAATGATCATGTTTCGAAACGAAGGTGTACACGTCGAAGACATTACCCATTGGTTGTCCCTAAAGTGTGAATTACAGGGTGACCGGGAGTCTATATTGGATGAAGAACAATTCTGGACTGGGGGTTGGAAATTTAAAGTTAAATTGAGACAAACAGAGAAGGGTATCGAGCACATCCCAAACTCCTTTTTGTTGTGGAGGGACAGGGGTATTTGTTTTTATAGTGGCCAACCCCGAGCATGCTATAAATGCGGCTCAAAAACCCATTTATCTAGTACCTGTGAACGCCCCTAATGTGACAGTTGTGGAGATTTAGGTCATGGTATACAGCAGTGTACTAACCCTACCAGATGTGATCTTTGCGAGACCTATGGTCATGCTTTTAAGGATTGTACATGGGCGGCTAAGAATAAGGCCTCCAGTGGAAGTGTTGATTTGCTAGTTCAACATGCCCAGGAGGTGGTCTTTAAAGCTGTAAAAGAGGTTCATGTTGCTACTCCCACCCTGGCTATCCCTAAGGAGGTAAAAAGAAATATCTTGCCTTCAACTAAGGTTCTGGTTGAGGCGGCACCCCCCCCATTCCTGTGGTAAAGTCGCCCGGAGTGGTAGATCTAATCCAGGAGCAGGATTTGTTACAACCAGTGTGTTATAAAGATCCAGAGGGGAAAAAAGATGAAGCATTGGTTGCACCCATTGCTATACCCCCCAGATGATCTAGTAGGACCTTTAAGGCCATAGCTGCACCTACTAAATTGGAATTGGAAACCCATAATATTTATGCATCCCTTTTATCCTGTCTGGGTGATTCAGAGATGGATCTAGGGGACTCTGATTCACAAAAATCTGTACCAGGAGAGCCTTTAACTGAGTATAAGGAAAAAAAGAAGAAACGTAGGAAAAAATGAGGAGGGTATTTGACTTTTGCTGGTTTCTTCTTGGGGTTTATTTGAGCTTCCTTGAACACTCATATCTTGTTGAATTCGATGAAACGTAGAGCACTCT
Organism: Neoceratodus forsteri; assembly: GCA_016271365.2. Taxonomy (NCBI): domain Eukaryota; kingdom Metazoa; phylum Chordata; order Ceratodontiformes; family Ceratodontidae; genus Neoceratodus; species Neoceratodus forsteri. The sequence continues at coordinate 572,518,461 of CM057449.1, read as the reverse complement.
TTCAGTTGCTTTACGATAAGAATATTTCCTTATGCTTTGTTCAGGAAACTTGGATGTTTTCTAAAGATCAGGTACTTTCTTTTCAAAAAGACTGGCCATGGGGGCCGTCATTTTGGTCCTTTGGTAGAGAAACAGCGGATGGTATAAGTATTTTGTTTTTTCGGTCTACCTTTTCTCTCTATAAATTGATTGATTTAATCCCTGGGAGGGTCTTAATTTTAGATAGTGCATGGCAGGGCTTGCAATTTCATCTTATAAACATCTACAATCCTCAAACTAAGACTGCTAGAATAAACTGTTTTAAAGAAATTCAGCCCTACTTGGTTACGACCTTACCAATCCTATGGGGCTGTGACTTTAACTGTACTCTGCTTTATAAAGGGATGACATCAAAAAAAATCTATTGTGATTCTAATTTTTTGGTTTCAATGATATCCACGGTGGATTTGCGGAATTGCAACCGAGGTTCCACAGTTGAGTGTGGTTATACTTTTTATAAGGGGTCTAAGGGCTCCACTATAGACTATTGGCTCTGTCCCAATTTTCTGTCAGCACATAATTTTTGTATATTACCCATTGAATTTTCCAACCATCAGCTAGTGCAGGTTGCAGTGGGGAATTTACCTGTGCAAGGCCCTATGTCTGATAGATGGAAATTGAATTCCTCCTGCCTACAGGAGCTAAGAGTTAGAAACTCCATCAAACTAATTTTGGAAACCAGATTATCGGTGAGGTTCTTGTATACCGATTTGGGCCTATGGGGGGCAGAAACTAAAGCTGATTGTGTGCAGTGGTTTAAATCCTATGGACTTTACCAGCAGAAATCACAGTTCAGCGCTTACTTAAAATTGCGATCCCATCTGCAAACATTATACTCAATTGTGAATACTTCGAATCAGGACTTATCCACTCAGATTGATGTCGTTGAAATGGACATGTGACGGTTGCAATATGATAGGGCTAAATCAATGCAAACTCTTATCAATAACCACGTTAGTAAATCGGTTATAGGAGACCCTTATGTCTTATGTAAAGCTCTTAAAGACTCCACTGCGTTGGAATTTCTAGATTCCCCTGAAGGAAGGGTGTCTGACGTGTCAGGTATTAGTTCGATCATCGGGCACTATTTCCGATCCTTGGCACCCATGTCACCGCCGTCAGATCAAGATATAATGGACTATTTGCAAATTGCTCCCCCTCCCGTGTTGGATCATAATTTATTGACAGATATGGTGCTTCCTTTTTCGGTTCCAGAAATTGAGTCAGTTATTGGTCACTTGAAAGGTTCCACTTCGCCAGGTCTTGATGAACTGTCAAATCCTTTCTATAAAACTTTTCTGTCTGAGTTGAGTGCAAGTTTATGTGCTCTTTTTAATTTCTTTCTTGTAAACCACTCAATCCCGAGCTCTTTTACCCAAGGCTTGCAAGTTCATTTGTTTAAATCCGGGGATAAGGGGAAGTTAGAAAATTGGAGGCCTATTACTTTGTTGAACTCAGATTATAAAATCTTTGCAACCTTATTAAATAATAGACTAAAGCATCTGGGGTCTATAGTTATTTCACCAATGCAGCACTGTGGACTTCCAAATCAGAGAATACCATCAATTTTGACTGTCATAAGGGATGTGATTGAATACTTAATCAGAATTGGGTTTGGGTAGTATTTTATTTTCATTAGACTTTGAAAAAGCATTTGATAGGGTAAATCATAGGTTTCTTTTTTTAACCTTAGGTTATTTTGGGATCCCTCTACAAATGGTGAAGGTACTTGAAAGCTTGTATAACTCCACAATGGTATTCCCAGTTATAAAAGGGAGGTTGTATATTTTTTCCTTGGAACCCCTACTTAGAGCTGTCCAATTTAAAGACTTATGGGAAGGTATTCAGATTCCAGGTGTTGGATCTAGACTACAGATACAGGCATTTGCTGATGATGTGTGTTTATTCTTTCAGAATAAGGATCACATTAATTCCTTTCTCCACAAATTTGAAATATATGCCAATTTAGCTAATGCTAAACTTAATTATAATAAATCAAAAGGTTTACTGATGGGGTCCAGTCCCATGGGGGCTGTATCTCATACACCAATTCCATTATTGCCAGAGCCGGTCAAGATACTGGGAGTTTTATTTATTCCCCAAAACCTCCCGGCAGAAAATTGGTTATTAGTTTTGGACAAAGTGGAACGAAAAGTTAATAATTGGAAATGTTTTCGGTTTAGTAAACTTAAACTGGTGCATCTCCTGAAACAGTTTATGCTACCTTGTCTCCAGTATATTGCTGTTATATTTCCGTTATCTTTCCAATTTGAGACTAAGATTTATAGTCTTTGTTTTCAATTCTTGTGGGGGTAATCAGCTTAACCCAATTAAAAGGGTGTATACTTATTTGGAGAAAAATAAATGGGGAGTGGGAATGATAGACCCAGTGTTTTTTTTGTTTTTCACTTTATTGTATGAACTCTTTGAAATTATCTTTAATTACCTCAACAAAGCATGAAGAGCAATGGTTTAGGGCAGGGATAGGACGTTATTTGAAATCTTGGACACACTTTGCTCCTAAGATAAATTACCACTTCCCTCTGCCAATCTATTTTATTCCATTAGCCAAGAAATTGTATAAATGGAAATTTACAAAATCTCAGATTTGTGACAATTCAGTCAAGTCTTTATATAAGTTAATAATGGAATCACAAGGTCCCACGGGTCCAGCTTTTAGAAATTGCCCCCCCCCCTTCTTTGACTCCAGTTGCTTTGGATCAATTGAATAATCCAAGATTGACACCTTACATGTGGGAACTACAATGGTTAATTCTGTATGGGAAATTAAATATCGGAGGGACTGCTAAATATAAAGCAAAAGAAGAAAGGGTTTGCCCATACAAAAATGTATCAACATGGAAGAGACCATGGAACATTTTTTCTTTGAATGTTCTAATACAGTTCCTTTATGGACCTACTTGGCTAACACTTGGTCGTTACCTTGGTTATTAAACCCTTCTTACCAATTTTTTATAATTGGTGTTCTCCCTCCCACATTTGGTCACTACAAAAAAGCAGACTGTATGGCTTCTGTTGGCTGTGTTGCGATTTTGTTTATGGCAAATTAGGTGCCAATGGATACTGTTCCAAAAATGGACATCAGGAAAAGCTTTTCTTATTTATGTAACAAATGAATTACAAAAAGTATATTCTAAAGAATTAAAAATTTTTTCAGCACATTTGGTCAGAAGGTGGTGGAGGGGTCTCTCACATCTTATTAAATATAAGTAGTTATGCTTGAGGTCTTCAAATAATATAGGTATTTTTCCATGGTTTGTAAGAACATTGTAATATGTTTTTCTTTGCTTTTTGATTAGTTTTTATTTCTGTTAGTCTTTTCCACCTATTGACTGTTTATACCATTTTGATACCGTTTCCTTTTTTTGTTGTTTATGGTTTCTGTTTGGATTGTTTTGTTTTGTTTCTTATTATAATAAAAACACCCCTACTCTTTTCAATAAGTGCCATGGGATCTTTAGCATCCACGTGAACTACCACCAATCCAGGCAGATGGGACCTCGGTTTAACATCTCATCCAAAAGACAGCACCCCTCTCATGCTGCATTACAGTGTCAGTACTGGGATATTAACCCAAGTGCCAGATGTGGGAATTGAACCCACAGCCCTCTGGTCTCCTGGCCTCAGAGGCAAGTGTGCTACCTACTGAGCCACTGACACTATACTGACTTCTGAGCTTCTGATATTCCTAGTATGAGTCCTAGTATGAGTTATATGGATTTAAAGTAGGTTTTTTGGATAACCCTTTGATACAAATAATTTTGAAAAAAGCATTGATTGTGAGGGTTTATTTTTCATGGTTTACCTCTTGAAAAAAAATACTGATCACGATGGGTGCCATCTTGTTTTTCTTAAATAAAAAACATTGAATAAAGGATCACTAAGGATCACTAACAAAAGTACAATACAAGTAGCAGAAGGTGGCTGCCCATGTAAAATTCCTGTCTTTCACCAATAAAATGATAATAAGTATTCAGAAGACATAAAGTAGTCTTATCTTTTTTGAATGTGAGCTTTGATTCACTAATAACCACATTTGTGGAAAATAAATTCCATGGTTTAATGATTCTTTCTGAAAAAAGTTTGTTTCTTTTGTGGAATCAAAGTGATTACAACCCAACTGTAGAGTGTGCCCCTACTTATTAACATTAATTTGTTTGAAATTAAAGCCCATCTCGGCCATAAGATATTGATTGTTGATAACCTCCTAAGCCAACATGAGACCCCCACCATCCTTCTTCTCTGCAGAGATATTAGGCCAAGATGTTTTAATCTATCATCATAGCTAAGGTCTTTAGCTACTTGTATATATTTTGTTGTTTTTCTTTGTATTTTTTCAATACATGCAAAGTCATTTTTTTTTTGTACGGACACCAGAGTTGTGAAGCGAAGTTCAATAAAGGACATATATAGGCCTTGTATAATGGAGGAATGACCGCTTTATGTCTAGATGTGATGTTCCACCTAATGGACCACCAGACTATGTTGGCTTTATTTAAATTTTCCATTATAAGTCTATCAAAGTCAAAATCATTTGATATTATAATTCCTAGGTCCTTTTCTACTTGAAATTTTTTTTAACTGCTGATCATTTAGGAAGTAGCTATGTTCCATGTTTTAGGATTCAAAATGCATAATGCTGCATTTATTGATGTTCTAAAATAGGCCTCACCTGAAAATACATAAAAGTGATGTATTTTCAAAATACAAACACCTGGACCTAAGTAAATGGGTCACTTTTATCTAGATTCTGATATTTCAGTAGTTTTATTGGAAATATGCCTGGAAATATTGTTTCTTGGCAGCCTAAAAGCCTGGGTGCCAAGCTTAGTGAGAGAAGTCATTCACCTGTATTCTCAGTGTCAGAATAGTGGGACATTCTTGAATTGTTAAACCACAGCTGAAGCGATGCTGCCAGCTTCAATTGAAACAATGAGTCAATGATCCCCTGATCTCTCTCTCACTCTCTCTGTCTTTCTTATCTCTGTCTGTCTGTCTATCTAGTTAACTGTCTGTCTGTCTATCTATCTATCTATCTCTCTGTCTGTCAGTCTGTCTGTCTGTCCATCTGTCAAGCTATCTGTCTGTCTGTCTCTCTCTATCTATCTATCTATTGACAGTCTGCCGGTGCAGTGGTTGGATTTCCGCTTGCAATGCTGGTGACCCAGGTTCAGGAACAGACTCAGAGAAACAGAGGGCCGGCCGAGGGAGAAGGATTGAGCACCCCATGGGCTGCTCTCCTGCTCTCCTTCTCCTTCTCTGGGGGGAGGGCTGGGTGGTGTGTCTGGTGCTCAAGGGACTCCTGGTAGAGGCCAGGGAAACCACAAGCAACTGGCACCTAGATATAAGAGTGGACGCTGGACATCATTGCATGTCCCCATCCCTGGGGTAGTTCGAAAATATCTCTTCAGCCACCATGGATGACGTGCAACTGGCACCCGGCTTTAATGGCTCATGGCCTCCCCACTGACCTAATACAGCTTCACTGCACCAACCAGCTCTGAACCCCACTCTGGGGAGGAAGCCAGGGAGGTACTGCCAGTCGTTATCGGCACCTTTCCCATCAGAGATGGGCTGGGTCCAGGCATTGGCCCCACCCTGAGGGGTACATCAGGGGTATCGGTCAGGGGTACACCATTAGGGAGCAAGGTTGGGTGCTCAGGAACTGACCCGAAGAGAAAGGTGGCTGGTGGCAAAAAGCAGACAAAATAAAAAAAAAATCATTCTATCTATCTATCTGTCTATCTATCTATCTATCTATCTATCTATCTATCTATCTATCTATCTGTCTATCTATTTACCTTTCTACCCACCTATCAAAGTATGCTAAGTGGACCTGAGTGCCATCCCCCTCTACCACTACTGTCTACCCCATCCCTCCCAGTCACCTGCTCTCCCTTCTTCATGTACCCCCCCATCAATTTGGGGGCTATCTTAATATCTTCCTGGGTTACACAATTCCTACTGTCAGGTTGGTCTCCTGTCTTTAAGTAGTTCAGTTTATTTGAGTGAAAGTGCCATACTGAGCCTCCATGCCTGTTCCTTTAAGAGACTAGCTAATCTGTGCTAAGTGAATGGGCTGTGCTGGGTGCAAGCAATTTGGGGCTTGTGAATGTCCAGACAGTGCTCTGTTTTGCTCCACTCTGCAGCTGCTACTTGTACAGAGGGACCCTGTGTAGGAACTGTGCTTATTTACTGTTTGTGCATTGTTATGTTTGAAATAGAGAAGTTTGTTTAACCTGCTTTTTTTTTTGCAGCTTGTTTCTCTGCAAGAGAGCCACCATGTTAGGTCTGGGATGGTAACCCGTGAAGTGGCGCATGAGGAAGGGCACCATCCATTACGGTGACTCCTTCCCGCACAATCCACTCACAGTGATAGAAAGGTAGGGTGACAGGATGAGGGTGTGGGCAAACTAAGCGACAGAATGTCACTATATGTAAGCGCGCAGGGGTGGGAGTGAGCATGGCGAACATGGGCTGGGAGGGGATGGAAAGGCTGTAGGGGTGGCGCTGCAGTTGCTGGCAGAGCTATGTCATGGCATTGGGGATTGGCTAGTGGCTGGGGTGGCTGGGGTGGCTGAGGTACTGGGTTCGGGCCAGGGCGTTGGTGATATTTTTTATTGCACCCGGCCCAAACCTTTTTTTTTACTGCTTTCACCCCCCAACATGCACCCCCCTGGAGTTGAGAATCCTTAAGCAGGGATGCGGGGGGCAAAGCCCCTCATGAGGGGGGCATAGGGGGGCACAGCCCCCACCAGAAAGCAGTAAAAATTTGTCCTGGTGCCATTGTTCTGGTGTGCCAGGGTTGTCAGAGTGCCAAAAATGTGTTCGGCACTCTGACTGAGTGATAACAGTGATCACCTTAAGGCATTTGCCGTTATCACATAGACCCATCTGGGACTTTCAGTAAGTGGACCAGTAGAACCACTGGAGACCTAAGATGGATCCGAACCACAGTATTCTGTGGGAAGGAAAATCTGTAGGCTTGTAGTATTTCAGTTGGTGCGAAACTGACCTGGCTCGGGAGCCCTAACTGTAACTGACAGTTCCTTCAGCCAGCCAAAATGCTGGATTTACAAAGGAAAAGCCCAGTGTACAGAAACAGTGATTCAGTTAGAGTTGGAGTTTGGAGTGAGGACAGCTCGAGCTTTCAAGCAGCTGTTCCCTGAATGGAGCATAGGGGAATCAGCGGGAAGAGGCCCAACTTGCCTCCATGCCACATTCTCCTGCTTGTGACTGCTTTATAGCAGAAGTCAGACTTGTCTGATTCCAGCCTGGGACTGCGGCAGGAGAAAGAAAGAAGGTTAAAAGTGCTACTTGTACTTTGGACTGAAGACTTGCTTTTTTGAAGTGATTGGCCCAGCAGTGTGTGAGATGAAGTTGGATCAAGAAGTCTGCTCAGCGAAATTGCTGAACTGGTGACCGGACTGCATCCAAACTGTTTCAAAGCTAGTGCTACTTAATTTTAAATGTGCTGAATGTGTTTCATGAGTTGTGGCCTGTTTCCCATGACCCAAACCTGTTATGCCAGCTGGGGGCTTCACCAGCAGAAGACCAAGAACTTTGATAGACTGGGTATCCTGCCTGAGCCTTGCCAATTTGACTCAGGCTGCAACTCCTGCACTAGAGACTGTTTCAGTGAGAAACCAGCTTCTGAGATCTAGCCCCTGCACAACAACAACACACAGGTTGTGGCCACCTGGAGGAAAGGTTGTGAAGAAGAGGTGTGTTGTGTCAGCCCTGCTTCCCCATGCTCATCGGTGAACACCATGAGAGCTCCATATCATCTGCTTGTCTGCAGAAATCTAGTAGCATGAGTACAATCAGGGTAACTCCCTGCAATGAGTGTTTAAATTATCTGGGGTACCATCTAATTGCTTCATTTCAGTGTTTTCAAGAGACCAAGCCAACCAGCTTGGATTACAAAATAATCAGGTTGTTTTGCATGCTAACTGCCTTTCTTTCCACCAAGAGCCCCAACATTAGCTGCAATACCAGACACCTTTCCATCCTGGGTCCTGGGTACCCAGTGTTGTGTGACTGTCATTTTGGGATTAACAGTGCATGCAAAAACTGAGCCAAATCAGATTGCAAATCATTTGATTAAATTTAATGCCCTGTCCTTGTTCACTGTCCCTAAATAAACCTGATTGTCTTTTTTTTCACATTTACCCTGGCTAGTGTACATATTATTACTTAGGTAACAGTGTTGATAGTGTACAATTGTATTGCTAACCTTATTTTACAGGGGGTCTCCAGGGAGATTGCTTCAAGACAAACCCTGGTGATAAGGGCGAAAGGTGTGTGCATATTACTGCTGTTTTATACTGACTGTAAAGTTATTGCTGTGTCAGGTACTGAGCCACTAGGAGGGTTGGTGGGTGATTATAGCTTCCCAGATAGCTATAGTAAAACAGATAAACATCCCCAATACCACTACTCAGGGTGGAGACACCTTATTAGTGAAACCAGGTCCCTCAACCTCTGTATATGCATACAGTCAGGGTAGTAGCATTTGGAATAACACCACCTAGGGGTTACATTAATATTTTATTCTGCAAATTAATAACGGTCCAGTGTGCTTACCCCAGGTACTGCTTCATTCAATCCCCTACCCTCGAAGTCATCTCATCCCCCCAAAAAATAAGAGGTGGTATTGAGGTGCCCTACCCTGGTGCTGTAGAAGATCATCTCAACAGTGTCAACTTCCTTGTAAAATAATGGAAAACATCCTTTGTTGATATTTTTTTCACACTTAAACCTGTAAAAAAGAAAATGGTCACCTGCTGATCTGACCCCCACACCCCCCACCAGCCCCAACCTGACCCCAGTCAGCACCCACCACCCCAAACACCCAAACACATCTTCACTCACTCACCTAAAACTGTCCCACATTATAGAGCCACTGTCTGATTGAAAATATATCTTGAAGCTGAAACTGGCGACTGCTATATGAGGAAATTAGTTAAGTCAAGTTTAATGCATTTGAATGGAAGTTGACCTTTAACTCATAACATTGTCATTTTTTTAAATATTTTTACACCAAATTTTCAATATGGCCTTTTTGGGATGCCACCTCATGAACAAGAGAGGAGAAATTATTCAAGTTTGTCCAGAATGGTGATTTTGCAGACACTGTATAAAAATCACCTTTTGGGTGGGATATGAACATTTTCACCTACCTGGTTGATGAGGTGGGGTCATAAGAAGGCTATGTTGAAAATCTGGTAGAAAATGATGTTAAAATTACCAGGTTATGAGTGAACATTGAAATATTTCAATGTTCACTCATAACTTCATTGTTCTTCAATATTTTTTCCATCAAATTTTCAACATGGCTTTTTTGAGCCCCCTCCTCATGAACAATGCAGGTGACATTTTCAAATATGGGCTGAAAGGTGATTTCACAGTCACTCCGCAAAATAACATGTTATCTTGGATTTGAAAATTTTCATATATCTTTTCTTGAGGTGGGTTCATAAGAAGACTATGTTGAAAATTGACTGTAAAAAAGTTGGTAAAATGACAAAGTTATGAGTGAACTTTAAAATATTTCAATGTTCATTTATAACTTCACAATTTTCAATATTTTAACTCCAAACCTTCAACATATCCATTTTATCACACCAGCTGATAAACGTGACAGGTGTTTTTTTCTTTAAATCCTGAATGAGACATTGTTCAGTCAATATATTGTAAAACCTATATGTCATGTTTATAATGGGGAGCCATAAAACAGCTATCTTGAAAATTTGGGGTAAAAAAATAAAAAAAAAAATATTAAGAAACATTGTGTGTAGTGCCAGCCATTACCACAATGGGCTGTGCAACAGTATGTGATCCTATGCCAGTGAACAGAGTTTGGGGACAAGTTCAGTGAGCCAGCTGGATATGTTGAAACTGGTGGGATGGTGCTGTTATGTGACACCAGCCCCAAGTCAATGAAGGAAAGTTGCAAAATTGCCCGCATGGGCTCAGGTATCATATAGTGAAGAGAACTCCTCTCTTGACATAGGGCCCTGCACCTCTACACCTGTTGGTGTGGAGGGTCCTTTTGCATTGGGTGACAGATGGACTTTTTGCTATGTGCATCTGTATCTTTGGCCACATGGAAGCACAGGGTCCAAAAGGCCCTGTGGTTCTGCAGCCCACCAGACACCCCCCATAAATTCTTGATATCTGTCACTGCAAGGAAGTCCATGGCCTGCAGGGCTCGCACTTCCACAGGCAGACAGAATATCTCATGCATCTGCATCTGTTCACACAGGTCCAAAAGGGATCTGAATGAATGAGGATATGATCCCACTATCTCAAAAAGAAAGTCAAATCTTTGAAAAAAAATGAATGTGTTAATGCACTAGTTAAGGTTCACCTAAAGCCACAAAAGTAGGGAAATGTGGTGTTAGGGTTTCCTACCCTAACTCCCCATCCCCACCCCAAACAGTAAAAAGAAAAAGCATTAGGGTTTTGTGTCTCCTGAGAGTTGGAAAATAAGTGGTGGGCCTTCCTTAAGGTGGGCAACTATAATACTCACCCCTTCCCCACAGCCCATAGCCTCCTGTCTGAAGCACAAGAAACAGCTCCTAGCCAGTGCACAATAGTGATACACTCTTCAAAGGTAAAGAAAAATGTCTTGCCACATGTTTGCCAACACAATCTGTTTTAGTTTTCTTCAAGCAGTGCCCTGGGAGCCCTGTGTGAAGAAAGAGATCACATCTGACCTTAATCGCTCATGAGAGGGGCTGAGGGTACCCGGTTAGAATAGAGCTACATGAATTGCACCAGTCTACAGAGCGCTAGTTTGTGTAGCCCTAGCATGGACAGTGAGATGGGATATACAGCACTTTCAGGAAGTGCTCCTGTGGTAGCTGTCAATGGTACTTATGGGACACAAGGGCACCAGGATCCATGCCAGCTGCATTGGAGACCAGGGCTCTAATCCTGGTCTCCAACTTTTTTGTGCACTCAGGACTTAGTGTTTGCATTATCTTCTGGTCTCTCCAGCTTCCCCCAGGCTTTCACCATTGTAGCATCCCTGATTGTGATGCCCTCAGTGCACCAGGACTCTTAACGTAGGCTCAGGCTGTTTTCAGGTACTGTTCCTGTTCCTGTGGGGGAAGATGACTTGGAAACCTGGATGGACTATGCCACCTCCCTGGTATAAGAGTGGCAGTGTTCTGAAGAGGAGAAACACAAGAGATTTATGGAAAGTTTGAGGGGCCTCGCACTGGAAGTCATCCAGATCCTTCAGTCCACTAACCCAGAGGCCTCTGCGGCTGAGTACTTATCAGCTTTGGAACAGGTCTTTGGCAGTACTGAATCAAGAGAGGATTTGATGTGGAAATTAAAGTCTACTAAACAGTGGAAGAATGAGAGACTGTCTGCTTTTGTGACTCGGGTAAAGTTGGCCTTGCCAAAGGCACTTCGTAAAGGAGGCATCTCAGCTAGTGAACTGAATCATGTCAGATTGGAACACATCCTTAATTCTGCCCATTATTCGAGTGTGCTCATGCTGTAGTTAAAATTCCAAGACCATAAAGCTAACCCTCCTCAATACTGTTGGTTAATGAAGGAAATCTGGGAAGCAGAAAATGATGATGATGGTTGGGATCCGTATGTAAGGGTCACGCAAACTGCCATGACCCTCGACAGACCTACTGAGAAAGAGGATCACTCTGAGACACAAGAAGTCAGTGAATTATTAAAGGAGTTAAAAGAACTGAAAGCCAGCTGGCAAGCTGCGGCCGAGACCATTAAAACCCCTGGCCTTTGCCCCACCAAGAGTGAGCCTAGTTGTGAGAACCCACCAGTGGGTGTGGGGGCCAATGCCCTTGCTGCTGAACCTCAAGCTGACCCCACCTTGGGAGAAAAGATGAGGGAATTGTGAGCTATGGTTAGGGATCTCATTTATGCCACACGATCATCTGCCCATTGGAGGGGCTACAGGGGAGATGAGCCTGAAACTAAACCAAAAGAAGAGGGTAGGGCTCCACCCTCTGACCACTACAGACCTCATGAAGATAAGACCCATCCTACTGACTCCAGAGCCAAGGTATTTTGTTACTGGTGCAGACAAGATGGGCAGACCAGATGAATCTGCAATGCCCCAGAAGATCTACGGCAGGTCACTACCAAGCTACTCAACCTGGTTCAACAAAGCAATATAAAGCCACAACATGGCCCTTCATGAAGATCCTTCTCCTCCAAAACTGCTATGGGTCAGTCCACCAAACTGGCACCCCCAGACTGGTCTGAGATGGTGGGTCCCTCCATGGAAACAAACATAACTCTTAATTGCATTTCAACTTGAGCTGTGCTAGACAGTGTCTCTCAGGTCACTATTGTGTTCAGAAGCTGGTATGATTGACACTTGTCTGACCTCCTGCTCCAGCCCACTGAAGGACTTCATGTGTGGAGATTGAGTGACATATTCTACCCTTACCAGGATGATGTATGACTGTAGTTATCTTTCCCTACTGCTGTTGCTGTTGTGGATGAACCCATAGAGACCCTGGCCCTGGTATGCCCACCAACTGGAATGTATGATGGTATCCCATTGTTAATTGGTATCAAATCCCATATGTTCAGCCAACTAGCCCATCTTTGTCAAGAAAAGCAAGAAAAAATGACTGGGTGAGCTCTGCACATCCCTGCCATGGTGTGCAGAGCATATGACTTACAGACGCAAGCCAAAGAGGTTGAGAAAGGTGATCCGGTGGGAGTAGTGAGGAAGAAAGATCCAGAGTCACTTGTATTTCCACCCTATGCTGTGTGCACCATCAGTGGTGAGGTTTGGATCAGAAAAGGTGTTAAGAACAAGATTCTCATGCTGGATGACCCAGAGGAAGGAAAACTGCCTGAGGTACTATTGATTAAGCCTAGCATCCTGCCTGCCTGAGCTCACGCCTATGTTCTGCAAGTAGTGGTGCAAGTCCAAAACTTGTCTGACCAGCATATCAGAGTAAATCAAGGCTGCACTCTAGCTACTGTGTACTATGCAGATTCTGCTGTGCTGCCTAGCAAGAAATTCACACATGAGGATGACAAGGTAACTCCTGATTTGTTTGACTTTGGAGAATTCCCCCATTCCTGAAGAGTGGAGACTAAGGATCAGCTAAAAACTGGCTCAGTGAAGCAAGGTATTTTCTTTGAAAGAATGGGATGTTGGATGCATCACTTGGGCTGAACATTACAATAGGCTTCATGATGAAAGGCCATTCTATGAGAGATCCTGCCGACTGGCACCAGCAGACATCAACCATGTTTGATGCCACCTCCAGGAGATGTTAGTGGCTGGAATTATACAGGAGTCTTGCAGTCTGTACATCTCTCTTATCATGGTAGTCTGGAAGAAGAACAGCTCAGTGAGGATGTGTGTGGACTACCAGACTCTGAATCAAAGAACTATACCTGACCAATATGCTATGCCACACATCCTGGATGCCCTTGACTGCCTTAATGGGAGCCAGTGGTTCTTTGTGCTAGACCTCCATAGTGGGTATTACCAGATCCTGATGGCACCTGAAGATAGAGAAAAAATGGCATTCAGCTGCCCTTAGGGTTTTTGCAAATTTCTGTGCATGCCTCAGGGCATTTTGGGAGCACCCGCCACTTTTTAGAGGTTGATGGAGTGAGCTGTGGGGGACAAGAATCTACTAGAATGCCTTGTCTACCTGGATGATATCATTGTGTTTGGCAGGACCCTCGAAGAACATGAGACCCGCTTGTTTAAGGTTCTAGACCGGTTGGAGGATTTTGGTTTAAAACTATCGACAAGTGTCAATTCTTGCAGAAATCTATAAAATATGTCAGCCATATTGTGTCATCTGAAGAAATTCAAATGGATCCAAGCAAAGTAGAATCCCTGACCACCTGGCCACAGCCTAACAATCTTAAGGAACTGCAAAGATTCTTGTGGTTCTGTGGCTACTATTGCAGATTCATGAAAGATTATACCAAAGTCATCTGCCCTTTGCTAAATTTAACTCAAGGGTATCTGCCAACCAACCGTAAATTCAAAAGGACTGTTATTAAAGAGGAAGAAAAGGTCTACTTCAGAATAAATTAACTTTTCAGAACAAGGTGGACTCAAGAGTGTGCAGTGGCCTTTTATGATAACATTCACCAACTTACACATGCTCCTGTCATTGCTTATGCAGATCCCACCAAGCCTTATGTGTTACATACTGATGCCAGCTTAAAGGGGCTTGGTGCTGTACTGTACCAGGAGTATGAGGAAGGATTATGCCCATTGGCATTTGCCAGCAGGAGCCTGACACCATCCGAAAAGAACTACCCCGTACAAAAACTTGACTTCCTTGCACTAAAATGGGCATCATAGATCAATGTCATGAGTATCTTTACAGTGTGTAAATCCTAGTGAAAACTGACAACAACACCCTTTTGTATGTTTAAACCTCAGCAAAGTTAGATGCCACTAGGCACTGTTGGTTATCTGCCCTCTCCACCTATAGTATGACTATTCTGTAGAGTATCGACCAGGCCTGAATCACATTGAAAATGGTGCCCTTTTGAGAAAACCTCACACCAACTCTGAGTGGATGAGAATGTCCGAACATTCTGTTAAAGCTCTTTGTCAGAAGTTCGATAAATATAAATACCCTTCCTTTGAAACTGTTGATTGCTTAGTGAACTGTCTGGGCCCTCCTGACACTTGTGTTTTTGTGGCCTACTGCCATCTTGCAGGATTGGGTCTCAGTACTCTGCCTCAACTTACTCCTGATAGTATTCAGTGGGCCCAATCCCAAGATCCTATGATTAAGCCTGTGTTAGATGCCATTCATTCTGGGAAAAATGTATCCAAACTTCGCTTCCAAGATCCCAGAACTGCTCTACTGTTCAGAGAGGGGCCCAGGTTAAAGTTGCACAACAAGCTGCTCTACAGAGAGACTACCAATAGACAAGGTCAAGTTGCCAAGCAACAGCTAGTATTACCTACAGTCTTTAAATGTATGATTTTTCATGCCCTTCATGATCAGATGGGACATTTGGGTTGTGACAGAACTGTTGTTCTGGCCCGTGCTCATCTCTACTGGCCAAAAATGGGAGCTGACATCAAGCCACATCAGAATTTGTAACTGTTTCCTACAGAGAAAAGCTCAACCCCAGAGGGCTGCACCCTTTATTAACATTTCCACCAGTGCACCCATTGAGCTTGTGTGTATTGATTTCTTGTGTCTAGAACCAGATCAAAAGAATATTGGCAACATGTTGGTAGTGACTGATCATTTTACTTGCTATGACCAGGCCTATCCAACCAAGGACCAAAAGTCATCCACTGTGACCAAAGTTTTAATAGAAAAGTTCTTTGTCCATTATGGTGCCTCCCAGAGAATTCATTCTGATCAGGGGAGAGACTTTGAAAGGCAGCTGATTAAAGAGATACTCTTGCTCTGGGGGGGGGGTGCAAAAATCCAGCACTACCCCTTATCACCCTCAAGGGGATTCATAGCCTGAATGATTCAATTGCATGTTACTAGACATGCTGGGCACACTTCACCCCAGAGATAAGTCGAGATGGAGTCAGCAAATAAGCATGTTAGTTCATGCCTATAACTGCACCAGAAGCGATGCACCTGGGTTCTCCCCCTATCACTTGATGTTTGGCCAAGAAGCAAGGTTATCAGTAGACATCTGTTTTGGAGTGTTCCCAGATGGAGTCAAAACAGAGAGCTACCTCCAGTATGTCCAGAAACTAAAAGTTCAGTTAAACCATGCCTACCTGTTAGCCTACAACATGGCAGCCAAAAGAAACTTAGCAAGCAAAGAGAGGCACAACGGACGTGTCAAGGCTCCAGAACTGCAACCTGGAGATCTAGTCTTAGTAAGAAATTTAGGTGTGCATGGAAAACACAAGATAGCCGACAGGTGGCATCACACCCAGTACACTGTTGTCAGCAGTTGAAGGAACTGCCAGTACACAAGGTGCATCCAGAGAATGACCCATGAATTGTAAAGACAATGCACAAAAATCATTTGCTACCAATTGGGCAAATCATCATTGATTCTGTATCTCAAGATACTGCCCCTCCTGGGCCTGTAACCCGAGCTGCAGCCAAAAAGAGACTGTTCAACTCTTCTGCTGTTGTTCAAAATTCAAAGCCTTCTACCAGCCATGCTCTCAGTGAAATGCACAGCAGATCTGAATCTGATGATAATGAGTGTGAGGTCACTCATTATCCATCTTATGAACTGAGCCAGTAGTTTCAAGGAAACCCCTGTGTAATATGGGAGAAGAAGCTGGACCTTCAGGACTGTCTACTCCTTCTGCCATCTCCACAGCCCCCTGTGCCCCCTGAGAGTGAGGTGCAAAGTGTGACTTCTGATGTAGCTGACTTCTTGTGTCTTGTGGAACTAACCATGCCCCAAGAGGTAGATGCTGGCCAAGAGAGCACAACTGGTGACATACCAGACAGATCTGAACTGTTTGCAACTAATAATTCCAATAGTATTATGGATAATGATGTTAATGAAGATGATGATGTTGATAGTATTAGTAATGTGTTACGTGATTTAAATTCCATGGAATTTCCTCTTGATGATGGACCTGGAACTTCAGAACAAGTTAATGAAAGCATTTCTGCTGAACCCAAACTAACAGAGCTAGAAAATGAAAGTGTTCCTTTTTCAGAACAGGCAGCCAGTTCAGAGGCATCCCTTTCATCAGAGGCTGATTTATTGATGGACAATGAACCAGAACTGATCAGCTCAAATGCAAATGTTGAAAGGCCTGAGCCTTTGCCCGCCCCTCTCAAAAAGTCTGGAAGAGCCACAAAACCTGAAGTGAGCCTTAGATATGTCTCCCCAGGTAGGCCTGTAGACCTCCCAATGAATGTAATACACAAAAGAGCACATATTTCTGAGAACTCTCTTCCAAAACTAGGGTACTCTGCCACCTGTTTAGTCCTTCAGTCAGTATACTAATGCCCTCACTCTGTGCAGCTCAATAGCTGATAGGGTCAGGCTTCAAACCATGTCAGTTCGTGCGCAGGAGGTAGTACAAATAAGGGTTGTGCGTATAATGTGTTTAACTACTTGAACCTGTTAACCTGTTTATAAAAAGTAATGTGTTCCTACAAAGTGTTCATTGCCAAATGCAAAGATGTATAATAATACTCTTGCTATAACTAGTTTATTTTCATTGATGCATCAGAATTTATTTTATGGTATATGTATATGGCATATTTTATGGAAACATGCATGTATTTACATAAAATGTTTTCTATATGGAAGTGTATTAGGTGTAGACTTAACACAGATGCCAAGTTTTTCCAAGCAAGGAAGAATGTAAACCCCCCACCACCAATTTGGGGGTTTACGTTAATGTCTTCCTGGGCTCCTCAATGCCCACTGTCAGGTGGGTGTCCTGTCTTTAAGTAGTTCAGTTTATTTGCGTGAGAGTGTCATATTGAGCCTCCATGCCTGTCCCTTTAAGAGACTACCTAATATGTGCTAATGGAATGGTCTGTGCTGGGTCCAAGTGATTTGTGGTTTGTGACTGGCCAAACAGTGCTCTGTTTTGCTCCACTCTACAATTACTACTTGCACAGAGGGAGCCTGTGTAGCAACTGTGCTTATTTACTGTTTGTGCATTATGTTTGAAATAGAGACATTTGTCTAATCTGCTTTATTTGCAGCTTGTTTGTCTGGATGGGAACCACCATGTTAGGCCTGGGAATTCCAGTAAGTGGACCAGTAGAACAACTGGAGACCTAAGATGGATTCGAACCCCAGTGTTCTGTGGGAAGGAAAATCTGTAGGCTTGTAGTTTTCCAATTGGTGCCAGATTGACATGGAGAGGGAGCCCTACTGTAACTGACAGCTCCTCCAGCTAACTGAAATGCTGAATTTACAAGGGAAAAGCCCAGTATGCTAAAAGACAGTGATTCAGTTAGAGTTGGACTTTGGGATGTGAACAGCTCGGGCTTTCGAGCAGCTGCTTCCTGAATGGAGTGTAGGGGAATCGGTGGGATAAGGCCCAACTTGCCTCCCTGCCACATTTTCCTGCTTGAGACTGCCTTATAGAAGATGCTGACTTGTCTGATTCCAGCCTGGGACTGTGGCAGAAGAAAAAAAGAAGATTATCAGTGCTACTTTGACCCAAAGACTTGCTCTTTTGAAGCAATCGGCCCAGGATTGTGCAAGACGAAGTTGGATCTCTGCTCAGCAAAATTGATGAACTGAGACCGGACTGCATCCAAACTGATTCAAAGCTAGTGCTTCTTAATTTTGAATGTGCTGAACGTGCTTAATGGGTCAGGCCTGTTTTCCACAACCCCAATCTGTTATGTCAGCTGGAGGCTTCACCCGCAGAACACCATGAACTTTGCTAGACTGCTCATCCTGCCTGATCCTTGCCAGTTCAGCTCAGGCTGCAATTCCTGCATCAGAAACTGTTACAGTGCAAGACCAGCTTTGAGGATCCAGCCCCTGCGCAACAACAACATGGAGGTTGCGGCCACCTGAAGGAAAGGCCATGAAGAGAAGGTGTGTTGTGTCGGCCCTGCTTCCCCATGCTCATTGGTGAGCACCACAAGGTCTCTATATCATCTGCTTGTCTGCAGAAACCAGGTAGCATAAGTACAATCAGGGTAGCACCCTGCAACGAGTGTTTAAATCATCTGTGGTATCATATAATTTCTTAATTTCACTGGGTTTTCAAGGGACTGAGCCAACCAGCTCGGATTACAAATAATCAGGTTGTTTTGCATGTTAACTGCCTTTCTTTACACCAAGGGCCCAAACACCAGCTGCAACGTTGGTCACTGCCAGGCAACACCTCTGGCTAGCCAGAATTACCATCCTGGTTACCCACTGTTGTGTGACTGTCATTTTGGGATTAACAGTGCATGCAAACATTGTGTCAAATCAGATTGCAAATCATTTGACTAAATTCACTCCCCTTCCTTTTTCACTGCCCCTAAATAAACCTGATTGTCTTTTTTTCACATTTAACCTAGCTGGTGTGCATATTATTAGTTGGGTTACAGTGTTGACAGTGTACATTTGTATTCCTAACCTTATTTTACAAGGAGTCTCTAGGGAGATTGCTACAAGACCAGCCCTGGAGGTAAGTGCGAAAGGTGTGTGCATATTATTGCTGTTTTATACTGACTGTAAAGTTATTGCTGTGTCAAGTACTGAGCCACTAGGAAGGATGGTGGGTGGTTATAGCTTCCCAGAGGGCTATAGCAAAACAGATAAACATCCCCAATACCAGTACTCAGGGTGGAGGCACCTTATTAGTGAACTCAGGCCTCTCAACCTGTGTATAGCCATACAGGCAGGGGCAGTAGACATTGGAATAGCGCCGCTTGGGGTTACATTAATATTTTATACTGTAAATTAATAGCAGCCTGGTGTGCTCAACCCAGGTACTGCTTCATTCAATCCCCCTACCCTCCAAGTCATCTCATCCCCCCCACATTTTAGGTGGTGGCACTATGGTGCCAACTCTGGTGCTGCAGAAGATCATCCCAACACTGGGGTGTCCAATGCCCAGTGTCTAAGTCCTTGTAAAATAAAGCAAAACATCCTTTGTTGATATTTTTTTCACAGCTGAACCTGTACAAAAGAAAATAGTCTCTTGCTGATCTGACCCCCACACACCCCAATAACCCCAACCTGACCCCACTCAGCACCCACCACCGCAAACACCCAAACACATCCTCACCAGGGCTGTGCGAATACCTTTTCCTGAATATTTAGCCAAATATTTGGTATTCGGGTTCCAAGTATTCATTATTCGTTATTCGATATTCGGCCAGAAAAGGTGTTTATTTAAGAGAACTTTAAAAAAGCACTTCAGCAACACCATTAATCACCCATTGAACCTGGTATATTATATACACCTCAGTGACACTTCAACCACCAACATAGAGCTCTCACTAATGCAATACAAGCTTCATGTGGCACACTTGATCCACCACACCACACACATAGCACTCTGAAAATGGTATCAAGCATTGCAGTGGGTCAGCACTAGAGGGTGTTCATGGTGACAGATATGGGGTAGAAGGTGCTTTGGCCATGGGCATAGGAATAGTGGTAATAGTGGCTGCAGTAGTGGTGACAACTGAAAGGGTGGCTGCTGCAAGAATGGCACCAGTGGTAGTGGGAAGCACACTGGCTGTGGATGTGGCAGCCATAGTGGTAGCAGTGGGAACACTGGTGCTGGTGTCTGCTACTTCCTGCACAAAGCATGTATGCTCAAATGCCCTCCCTACTACAGCACAACAGGATGTGACAGTGAACATACAGATGGAACAGGTGGTGACACTTGTAGTAGTAGTACTGCTAATGGTATTAGTAGCCATAGTACTATTACCAATGCTGAAAGAACTAAAAGGCTTGCTTGGGGAGAACAATATTTGAGCCCACTGAATAAAGAGAGACACCTGTATGTCATTGTCTATGGAGTCTATCTCACCACCTTCTCTGGAATTGTATTATGTATCAATAATATACAGTGGAGCAAGACAAGATGTAATTCATTACTTTGCAGTAAATGACAAGCCACGAAATATTGGATGACTAGAGGGCTTAATTGTCATGAAATTACACTGCTCCTTGCAGCATACTGTAGCATTTTGCAGTAATTTTGCAAGATACTGCATTGCGTACTGTCTGGCACCACTGTATGAACTGTTTTATAATCTTGATGCAGTGTTTCATCCTTGGATATGTTAGTTGTGGATTGTTTTGTTACGAGGGCATCTCAGTCTCATTCATTTTAACTTCACTTATTTATGGTGTGTGTTTCTTTAAGGGTTGTACATTAATAGTGTGTTTGTACGTTCTCAACATGCACCCAGACAAAGACCAGGTTCTGGTCAAAGCACCAGGCCTCTATTGGCATCCTCCAGCCTTAGCACAAACAAATGTATTGGCAACTTTATGCTCCTCTGCCCTCAACTGTATTTTATTAGTACCCCCCCCCCCCGAGTGCTTCATTTGTTCTACATAGATTGTCTGGGGAGTTGGCAGCCCAGGAACAACACTAGCAGTCATTGCCTGGATGTTCTGTACATTTGTGAGTCTATCATCCTGTCCCTCACCACTTGGGGCCAGCGGTGCAGGTACTTTGCTGGGGCTGGACCAAGCACGTTTGCAAGATTGCTAAAGACATGATAGATCAGGTCACTAGTGGTTACTGTGTGAAACACAAACTATTACTGTGTAGTACCTGTGTGTGTGATGCTTTATTTAGTGCTTGTGGAACTACAGTAATACACCAACCTCTCCAGTTATACTGCACCACAGAAAGTAGCAGTAAAGAAAAACACAGCTACTAAGAAGGAAGAAGAAAAGGACAACCTATTTAGTCAAACATGGAACCAAGCAAGGAACAGACAGATGACAAACAAAAAAATGCAACAAGGCACAGACTTGCCAGGGGTAGATATTTTTCACAAGCACAGGTTAATTGTGTGCAGTGGGCTGTAGAAGGGGGGAGTCAGCCAACACACTCCTCATGTGTACAGGGTTCTATCCCTGGAACCAGAGGACTAACAATAATAATGCAGTGAGTCAACCCAGACTGGCTTAGAACTGAAGAAGTTAATTTCAAAATCTGTGTGCACACAGCCCTGTACACGTGTGGCCCTGCATCATGAAAAAATATATTATTTATTTATTTTTATTTATTGTTATTTATTTATTGAGTACAATCGGAATTACAAACCTTTGAGTCACAGATTCTTTTGCAAAGGCTCCACGCCAGTTACGGGGGGTGGAAGGTAAACAAATACAGAACATACACGAAACATGAACAGGCAGTAT
Organism: Neoceratodus forsteri; assembly: GCA_016271365.2. NCBI lineage: Eukaryota > Metazoa > Chordata > Ceratodontiformes > Ceratodontidae > Neoceratodus > Neoceratodus forsteri. Next base: position 572,496,600 of record CM057449.1, on the reverse strand, counting down.
TTACAGAAACAGTACTGACAGAGCAGTCCAGGCTTAAACTTAGAAAACAGTGAGGTATTTAGCAGAATTCTTGTAATCCCTAGACAGAGACAAGTAGGTGGCTGATTAATGGGGTCTAGAGAGACCCTGTGTCCGGAAAAGTGGAGGGTTTGGTAGCACAATTGAGTAGGCATCATTAGCTACAGACACATTTAGCACTCTCAAGTAGTAGGGCTTTGAGACCCGTTTTGAATAGTGAGATGCTGTGGGTCTGGGTGAGTGATGGAGGTAGCGTATTGAGCCAGCAAGGGGCACGGTAGCAGAAGGATCTTTGCCCTAGGGATGTTCTACAGAGGGGGACTTGAAATGATGGGCTTGCTGTGAGTCTTATGTTGCGCCTGAGGGGGGGCTGCACTAATAATGGGGAGTAGGCCATTGGGGGCTATCTGAAGATGTATCTTTTTTGCTAGGATGCAGGTGTGGTACTTTAGTCTTTGTTGGAGGTTTAGCCAATGAGACAAAGTATAAAGATCACAGGTGTGGGTAAGTCTGTCACTACCTGAAACTAGGCGTCAGGCTTTATTCAAGGCACTATTTAAACAGCTAAGTGTGGAGGGTTCAGCAGAGCCATATATAACTATCCCATAGTCAACGAGGGAAAGGATGGAGGAGGTGACAGCAAGTTGCATAGCCTGTGCGGGCAGGCAGTGCTTGAGTCGGTAGAGGATGCCCACTCTGGAGTTGACAGTGGAGGAGAGAAGTTGGATGTGCCTATGGTAGGAGAGGGAGGTGTCTAATGTGATGCCCAGGTATTTAAAGTTTGTAACATGTTCCAGTGGGACACCAAGTGAGTTCTTAATTGGGAGTGCTGACTGACTATGTGGGCTTTGGCGATGAGCAAAGATCATGGACTTCGTTTTTTTATAGTTGATGATCAGGCAGTGGTCTGCGAACCAGTTCTCTAGCTCCCAGAAAAAACCCTGAAGGGACAGTTGGAGGGCGCTCGGTTGAGGGTGTTTCCAATACAGTACCACATCATCAGCGTAGAGTAGTAGATGACCACTACATGCCTTAGGGAGCGAGTTTAAAAAGAGGGTGAAAAGCAGAGGGCCAAGTATAGATCCGTGTGGGACCCCAGAGCAAACTGTTTTGGAGGTGGAGATGGTGGTGTTTACTCTGACTTGTTGTGACCGTCCTGAGAGGTAGTCCTTGAACCAGGCAGTTGCCTCTGGGACCACATTTAGTTGTGGAAGGACAAAGAGCAGTAGCTCATGACTGACTGTGTCGAGCATGTGGTCAGATCCATAGATCGCCCCAGCCGATTGAGCCAATCCGAGGTCTCGTGGATGAGCGAGGTGAACTTACAAAGTGCAGTGACGGTACTGTGGCCAGTCTGGAAACCATGCTGTTCCTGACTGAGAAGGTTGTGTTTAGTAAGGTGTTCTGTTATCTGGTGAGAGACAATTTTTTCCAGAGCTTTGGAGAGAGGTGGGAGTATTGATATAGGTCTATAGTTGTTGGAGTTAGTCGGGCCACCACTCTTCAGAATGGGGGTGATTATAGCTTGCTTCCAGGTTGAGGGGAACTGACCAAGGCAAAGCGAGAGGTTGAGGATTTTTGTAAGATGGGGTAGTGTGACATCCAGGGTAAGCCAAATGAGTTTCAGATCAAGGGAGTCATTGCTGTAATGGTGCTTTGGAAATGTAGTGTTTAGCCTCACTGCAGGGGATGACTCGAAGCCAGAAGGGAGGCGGGTTGACATTACACTGGGTTACGGGGGCAGGTGGGGTGAGGGCGGGTGGAAGGAGTTAGGCGGGAGAATATGGGAGAGGTCCGAGAAGGCGGAGTTAAGAGCTTCAGCAATAGTGGCAGGATCCTGTGTGACATCCCCATTTAGGTTGAGTTGGGTAGGGGTGGGGGAGCTAGTTCTACCACTGAGTTCTTTTATGTTGTTCCAGAATTTTTTGCCATCTCCCCAGGAGGAGGTAAGGGTTTGTTGGTAGAAGTTAGCTTTAGCCTGCCGCAAGACCCAGGTACATTTATTGCGTGCCGCCCGGTATAGTTGTCTATCCTGGGTGCGTTGGGAGTCAAGGGCCTTGGGCCAAAGGTTGTCCCTTTGTTGAAGCAGTTTAAGAAGCGAGGGTGTGATCCAGGAGGTGGTTCTGGTTTTCACCACTTGTTTTGAGAGGGGAGCGAATATATCACAGGCTTTGTTGAAGGTGGTTATAAAGTGGGCGAGTGCAAGGTCAACTGACTGCGTGTTGTAAATGGGGAGCCAGTTGCTGTTAGATAGATGGGCTTTGAGGTGCTCTAGGCCTCCTCTTTTAAGCCTTCGCTGCCAGGAGATTATAGGGGGGGCAGGGGGCACTTTACCCGACCACAGGCATGTAACCAGGGAGTGGTCACTAATAGCGTCGGGTAGAACAGTTGCTTGGGAGAGGTTACATGGCCTGTTGGTGAAAATGAGGTCTAGGAGGGTGGAAGTCCTGGTTCTATTGTCCCTTGTGGTTGGGGAGGTGACTAGTTGGGTAAGATCAAATGCCACAGCAGTGTCTTTGAAGCTGGATAAGGCTGGGGATAGCCAGTTGACATTGAAGTCACCCATTAGGATGATTTCACTAGTATTAGGTAGGTGGGAGATAATGTGGAGGATAGAATCAAATGCAAGTTTTTGGTTCCTAGGGGGGATGTAGGCCGAAATGATGTTGAGAGTTTTGGTACCCAGCATGAGTTTGACTTTTAGAGTCTGGGCTCCATATTGAGGTGCAGGGGTATGTACTTCAGTGGCATTGAGTGAGGATTATGCACATGCAGGGTGAAGCCTCACAAAATCAAATTTTATGCACATATATAGCAAATCTTAAGCAGTGACTTGCTGGAAGGGGAGTTAGCAGACACCCTCATCAGTCATGCAGGGAACCAAGCCTGGAACCAGACAACAGCAAAAAAACAAAACACCAAAATAAAATGTGCTTCACCCAAAAAAATCACACTGGAGCTGTGTTAGACAGCAGCAGAGAAAGGGGTGTTAGCAGACAGCCCTCCTAGTCCCTGTAACTAAGTACAGCAATAAGGACAAAATACCTGTCAGAAAACCAAACATCGCTTTTTTGGCACTGATCAAAAAAACTATACTGACCCAAAAAAGCCTGTGAAGCAAAAATCTATTTATTTTTTAGCAAGTTAAAGGTCTCAAAAGTACTGCAGAGCAGCTCTCAGAAACCACTATCTCCTGTCTTCTACCAGCTCAGAGTGAGGAAGTCACATGGTGTGCTTGCCTTTGAGCTCAAGAAACAGTTTTGATTGGCCAACAAAGCTCTGCAAGACTTGGAAATCTCACCGAACAGTAGTTCCCTAATAGTGGCCGAATAGTGAACTATTCGGAAAATGTATCCAAATATTCGGTAAGCCTACTATTCTTGGTATTTTGAAAATACTATTCAACCCATGCACAGCCCTAATCCTCACTCACATAAAACTGTCCCACATTATAGAGCCATTCTTTGATTGAAAAGACATCTTGCTGCTGGAACTGGCGCCTGCTATACGAGGAAATTAGTTAAATCCAGTTTAATGCATTTGAATGGAGGTTGACCTTTAACTCATAATGTTGTCATTTTTTAAATATTTTTACACCAAATGTTCAATATGGCCTTTTTGTGAAGCCACCTCATGAACAAGGGAGGATAAATTATTCAAGTTTGTCCAGAAAGGTGATTTTGCGATCACTGTGCAAAAATCACCTTTTAGCAGGATTTAAACATTTTCACCTACCGGGTTGGTGAGGCGGGTCATAAGAAGTCTATGTTGAAAATTTGGTGGAAAATTATGTTAAAATTGCCGCATTATGAGTGAACATAGAAATATTTCAATGTTCATGCATAACTTCACTGTTCTTCAATATTTTTCCATCAAATTTTCAACATGGCTTTTTTGAGACCCCACCTCATGACCAATGCAGGTGACATTTTCAAATCTGTGCTGAAAGGTAATTTCACAGTCACTCTGCAAAATAACATTTTATCTTGGATTTGAAAATTTTCACATGACTTGTTCATGAGGTGGGTTCACACGAAGACTATGTTGAAAATTGACTATAAAAATTTAGTAAAATGACAAAGTTATAGAAACATAGAAACATAGATACAGTGGCGTGAAAAAGTATTTGCCCCCTTCCTGATTTTCTCTATTATTGCATATTTGTCACACTGGATGTTTTCAGGTCTTTAGACAAAATATAATATTAGATAAAGGGAACCTGAGTGAACAAATAACACTTTTTTTTTTTTAGTTATTTCATTTATTTAACGAAAAGTTAACCAACACCAACTGGCACTGTGTGAAAAGTAATTGCCCCTAGTTAAATCAACCTAATTAAAGGGATAATTAGAGTCAGCAGGTTGAACACAGCCAGGCTTGATTACAGCCAGCCCTGCTCAATATAAACCTCACTTATTTTGACCCTTACCATCAGAGTCACGTTGCCTGCACAAAGATTCAACAAGCACAGTATGCCATGATCAAAGGAAGTTCCTGAAAAGATCAGAAAAAATTTGTTGCCCTCTATCAGTCTGGAAAGGGTTACAAAGCTATTTCTAAGGCTATGGGACTCCATCGAACCACAGTGAGAGCCATAATCTCAAATGGAGAACACTTGGAACAGTAGTGAATCTTCCCAGGAGTGGGCGGCTCAAAATTACTCCAAGGGTGCAGCGTAAAATCATCCAGGAAGTCTCAAAGGATCCTAAAACAACATCTAAAGAACTGCAGGCTTCTCTTGCCTCAGCTAAGGTCAGTGTTCATGACTCCACAATCAGAAAGAGACTGGGCAAAATGGGCTTCATGTGAGAGTAGCAAGGCGGAAACCACTGCTAACCAAGAAGAACATAACGCCGTCTCTCATTTGCCAAGAAGCACCTGGATGATCCACAAGCTTTTTGGGAAAATGCTCTATGGACAGATGAGTCCAAAGTGGAACTTTTGGATGACATGGATCCCATAATGTCTCGCAAAGCAAACACAGCATTCCACAATAAGAACACCATACCAACAGTCAAACATGGTGGTGGTAATGTGATGGTGTGGGGATGCTTTGCTGCCTAAGGACCTGGATGACTTGTCATAATTAAAGGAACCATGAATTCTGCTCTGTACCAGAAAATTCTTAAGGAGAATGTCCGGTCATCCTTCCATCAGCTGAAGCTGAAGCGTAGTTGGTCATGCAGCAAGACAATGATCCAAAACACAAAAGCAAGTCCACATCAGAATGGCTAAAAAGAAGTAAAATTAAAGTTTTGGAGTGGCCTAGTCAAAGTCCAGACTTAAACCCAATAGAGATGCTGTGGCAGGACCTGAAACGAGCAGTTCATGCTTGAAAACCTACCAAATGTTACTGAATTAAAGCAGTTCTGTGAGGAAGAGGGTTAAAATTCCTCCACAGTGATGTGAAAGACTGATATTGAATTATAGGAAGTGTTTGGTTGTAGTCATTGCAGCTAAATGTGGCGTAACCAGTTATTAAGTGTAAGGGGGCAATTACTTTTTCACACAGTGCCAGTTGGTGTTGGTTAACTTTTTTTCATTAAATAAGTGAAATTAAAAAAAAAAACAAGTGTTATTTGTTCACTCAGGTTCCCTTTATCTAATATTACATTTTCTGTAAAGACCTGAAAACATCCAGTGTGCCAAATATGCAATAATAGAGAAAATCAGGAAGGGGGCAAATACTTTTTCACGCCACTGTACATAGATACATAGATACATAGACAGTGTCGGCAGATAAGGGCCTATGGCCCACTTAGTCTGCCCATTTGAGCTTGTAAGTTCAGTTTGTTTTCCTAGAAGTCTATTTCCCCTTACCCCTGACCTCTAGAATTCCTTTATGTCTATCCCATGCATTCTTAAATCCCGTGATTGTTTCAGCTCCCACCACTTCCTCTGGCAGGGTGTTCCACTTGTCCACCACCCGTTCTGTGAAGAAATTCTTTCTCATGATTCCTCTGAATCGTCCTCCCTCCAACTTCATCCCATGCCCTCTAGTCCTGAAACATCTTTTGCTTAAAATAGTGTTTTCCTGCACCCTGTTCCTCCTGTAAGATACTTGTATGTCTCTATCATATCCCCTCTCCTCCTCTCCTCCATGGAGTACATGTTCAGTTCCTTCAACCTGTCTTCATAGGACTTGTGATGCAACCCATGCACAATCTTTGTTGCCCTCCTCTGAACCTTCTCTACCCTGTCTATGTCCTTACGTAGGTATGGTCTCCAGAACTGTACACTGTACTCCAGGTGGGCCTCCTAGTGTCTTGTATAGCGGAATTATGACCTCCCTTTTCCTGCTGGTGATGCCCCTGCCTATACATCCCAGCATCCTATTTGCTTTACCTGATGCCTTGTCACACTGTTTCCTCACTTTGAGGTCATCAGAGATGACAACCCAAGATCCCTTTCCTGCTTGGTGCATGCTATATTCTCACCCCCAACTGATATATTGTGCCAGGGTTTTGTGCCCCATATGCATTATCTTGCACTTCTTTGCATTGAATTTCAACTGCCAAACCCTTGACCATTCTTCAAGTTTCTGCAGGTCCCTTCTCATTCTGTCTACACCCTCTGGTGTGTCTACTCTGTTACAGAGCTTTGTGTCATCAGCGAACAGTGAAATTCTGCCTTCTAGATCCTGTGCAATGTCACTGATGAAGATGTTGAATAGGACCGGTCCCAGCACTGATCCCTGTGGTACCCCACTGGTCACTCTTCCCTCTGTGGAGTGACAGCCATTTACCACCACCTCCTGTGTCCTGCCACCCAGCCAGTTACCTACCCACCACACTACTGTCCTGCCCACACCCATATTCCCCAGTTTGTGTAATAGTCTTCTATGTGGCACAGTGTCAAAGGCCTTGCTGAAGTCCAGATAGGCCATGTCCACTGCCCTTCCCTGATCCACCTCCCTAGTCACCCAGTCAAAAAATTCAATGAGGTTGGTCTGACATGACCTCCCCGTGGTGAAACCATGCTGCCTTGGGTCCTGTAGTCCATTGACAACCAGATAGATTTTGATGGCAGATAAGGACCGCTAGGCCCATCTAGTCTGCCCATTTCCCTATCTACAGGATAGGCCGCAGATCCTATTTAACCAACAGCCTATATCTTCCTGCCCCCCACAAGAATTGCCTTATGTCTGTCCCATGCATTCTTGAATTCTCCCACAGTTTTAGACTCCACAACTTCCTCAGGAAGGCTGTTCCATGCATCCACTACCCTCTCTGTGAAATAATACTTCCATACATTGCCCTGAACTGCCCTCCTTCTATCTTTAAATTGTGTCCCTTGTTCTTGCAAGTCTCTTTTCTGAAAGATGCTACCCTCTTGGACTTTGTTGATTCCCTTGAGGTACTTGAAAGTTTCTATCATGTCCCCCTCTCCTTCTTTCCTCAAGGGTATATATTAAGCTCCTTTAGTCTCTCCTCATACGGCTTCTCTTGCAGACCCTGCACCATTTTAGTTGCCCTCCTCTGGACTGCCTCTATCCTGTCTATGTCCTTGCAGAGATGGGGTCTCCAGAACTGGACACAGTATTCCAGATGGGGTCTCACCAACTGTCTGTACAGAGGGATAACAACTTCCTGTTTTCTGCTGCTGATGCCTCTCCTATACATCCCAGTATACCCCCAGCCCTCCCTACTGCCTTCTCACATTGCTTGCTAACCTTAAGGTCATCTGATATGATTACCCCCAGGTCCCTTTCCTGTTTTGTTGTTGTTACTACCTCCCCACCCATTGTGTATTCTTCCCCTGGGTTCTTGTTTCCCAGGTGCATTATTTTGCACTTTTTTGCATGGAATCCTAGCTGCCATACGTCTGACCATTCCTCCAGCCTTGCCAAGTCCCTTTTCATCCTTTCCACGCCTCCTTGTGTATCAACCCTGTTGCAGATCTTTGTGTCATCTGCAAAAAGGCATACTTTTCCTTCCAGTCCCTCTGCAATGCCACTGATGAAGACATTAAAAAGGACTGGACCCAATACTGAACCCTGCGGTACCCCACTAGTAACCGCCCTTTCTTCAGAGTGGACTCCATTTACAATTACCTTCTGTGTCCTGTTGTCCAGCCAATGTTTTACCCAGGCTTCCACCCTGGGACCCACTCCCAGGCTGGTTAATTTGACTAATAATCTTTTGTGTGGGACTGTGTCAAATATCTTGCTAAAGTCTAGGTAGGCCATGTCCACAGCCCCTCCCTGGTCTACTACTTTGGTCACCCAGTCAAAGAAATCTATTAGATTCGTCTGACATGACCTTCCCGCTGTGAACCCATGCTGCCTTGGATCCTGTGCTCCACTGACCTCTAGGTACTCAACTATTCTTGTATTTTTGTACTCAAGTATTTATGACTGAACTTTGAAATATTTCAATGTTCATTTATAACTTCACTAATTTTCAATATTTTGACTCCAAAACTTCAACATAGCCATTTTTCACACCAGCTGATAAACATGACAGGTGTCTGTTTCTTTAAATCCTGGACGAGACATGTTTTAGTCACTATATTGTAAATCCTATGAGTCATGTTTATAAGGAGGAGTCATAAAACAACTATCTTGAAAATTTGGGGTACAAAAGTTAAAAAGAAAATATATTAAGAAACATTGTGTGTAGTGCTAGCCATTATCACAATGGGCTGTGCTACAGCATGTGACCCTATGCCAGTGAACAGAATTTGAGGGCAAGTTCAGTGAGCCAGCTGGATATGTTGAAACTGGTTGGATGGCACTGTTATGTGACACCATCCCCAAGCCAAGGAAGAAAAGTTGCAAAGTTACCTGCATGGGCTCAGGTATCATATAGTGAAGAGAACTCCTCTCTTGACATAGGGCCCTGCACCTCTACACCTGTGGGTGCAGAGGGCCCTGTGCATTGGGTGACAGATGGACTCTTTGCCTTGTGTATCTGTTTCTGTGGCCACATGGAAACACAGGGTCCAAAGAGCCCTGTGGTTCTGCAGCCCACCAGACAACCCCCCATGAATTCTTGATATATGTCACTGCAAGGAAGTCCACAGCCTGCAGGGCCTGTACTTCCTTAGGCAGACATAATCTTTCCTGCATCTGCATCTGCATGTGTTCATACAGGTCCCAAAGGGATCTGAATGAATGAGGATACAATCCCACTATCTCAAAAAAAGGTAAATTCTTTTTAAAAAATGAATGTGTTAATGCACTAGATAAGGTTCAACTAAAACCATAAAAGTAGGGAAATGTGGTATAGTTTCCTACTCTGACTCCCCAGACCCACCCCCCAAGCAGTAAACGGAAAAATCATTAGGGTTTTGTGTCTCCAGAGACTTGGAAAATCAGTGGTGGGGTGTTTCTTGTGGTGGTTAACTTTAATACTCACCCCTTCTCCACACCCCATAGCCTCCTTTCTGAAACACAAGGAGCAGCTCCAAACCAGTGCACCATAGTGATACACGTTTCAAAGGTAAAGAAGAATGTCTTCCTACATGTTGCCAACACAATCTGTTTTAGTTTTCTTCAAGCTGTGCCCTGGGGACGCTGCATGAAGAAAGAGATCACATCTGCCCTTGGGTACCTGATTAGAATAAAGCTACATGAATAGCATCAGTCTACAGAGCACTAGTTTGTTTAACATTGGCACAGACAGCGAGAGGGGATATACAGTGCTTTTACTAAGCACTCCCCTGGTCACTGTCCATGGTACTTATGGGACACAAGGGCACCAGGATCCAGGAGGCTGGCTGAGCTGCTTCCATGGTGTGGAGGGCTGGGGCATCGAGCAGCCCGGCCAGTAACACTGGAAACCAGAGTTCTAATCCTGGTCTCCAATTTTTTTGTGCACTCAGGACTGAGTATTTTTTATGTGCAGCCGTGGAAACAGTATTCCATGGCCTCATGAATTTTAACTTTCCCCATGATCCGTTCCCACCCTGGAGTGAGAATCCTTCAGTTCGGGGGGTGCGGGTGGCAAAGCACCCCACAAAAACAAAATTGGAGCTATTTTTTCCCTGTGGTTCTTGACCATGCTATTATTGATGGCACTGTTCTGACCCAGTGCTGGGAATGAGCATTAGGGTTGACAACCCCAAAGATGTCCCCACAACTGATTTGCCCAGACTCCAGAGACCGAAAACCCTAATATTTTTTTCCTTTTGCTGCTTGGGGTTTTGGGGGTTGGGAGTTAGGGTTCAAAACCCTAACGCCCTATTTCTCTAATTGTGTGCCTTTAAGTTGAACCATAACTGGTTCAGTAATGTATTTATTTGCAAAGAATATATAGTATATATCTATATATCTTCTGCAGTAAAGGTACTGCAGCAAACAATGCAGTTTCAATGGGAGTTAATCCCTTTTGTCATGCAGGAAACCTGTGACACTGCACTTCATCCTGGCGGTCTTCACTGTATACACGCATATATACATATACATATATATATGTGTGTGTGTGTGTACTTTAATGTTTCGAGTACACACAACCTCTAAAGAGGGATGCCAAACCAAATGTTATATTAAATCATCTTTATTGTAACTCTCAGATAGACCTCAGTCTTACCTGACATGTTTCAGAATAGCAAATCTTTTATCAAAGCCTTTGATAAAAGAATTGCTATTAACGTGTCAGCATGAAGAGGTCTGTCTGTGTTACAATAAAGATAATTAATTAATATTCAGTTTAGCATCCCTCTTTAGAGGCTGTGTGTGCTCGAAACAGTGAAGTACAGGTGTTATTTGTTTCTTGAGCACCACATTCCTAGTAATTTGTATACAGTATATATGTATTACAGTGGCACGATAGCGCCACTATAGTTAGGGTTGGTACAAAGTTTCTATGTTAAAGCCCAAATTTTGCACTTTAATAACTTTGCAACCATTCAATGGATTTGCACAACATTTTGCATGCATGGTCTCTTTTGGTAGATCTCTTGATGTGCCAAGTTGAGTTCCATTCGGATTTCTGGATTCCGGGATCCAGATAGTGTAAAAACTCTGAAATTCACCACTTTTTGCAGTTTTTCCATCATCATGCTACACACAGACGGTGTTAAATTGTGGTCTGAAATGTATATGATAGAAAGAACTTTGGAGACAGAACAGCCCAGCATTTATTTGGTGAAAAAATATTAATCTGTTGCAAAGTTATAGCATTTTTAAGGTTCCATTATTTTGAATGGTATTTTCATTTTTCAGGATAGCTGAACAGTACAAACCAGAATCTTGGTTCACCAGGGGCCAATCCAGGTTTGCCAGTTGGCAAACCTGACTCACAATAAAAAACTCCTTATTCGCCAGCTGCCATCTTGTTTTCTGATTTTCTCCCAAACAAACTGTCATAACTCTGCCCAGGGATGTATGTTTGCCACATTTAAATATGACTTCATCTTATGGGGAGTTGATGAGCTTTGCTGTGTGGTTTGCTATGTGGTTTCTGATGTTTGTGTGACAGTGGGAAGTGTTTTTTTTTTTTTTTGTATTTTTGAATCCTTGTTCACCACTCGCTAAATTCCTTGTTTGCCATTTTTTGTTCATATGGCAAACAAGGAAATCTACTGGTGGACGAGAATCCCCAGTTTGGACATCTGGTCATAAATTTTGATGACCAGATGGCCAGACCTGGATCCTTGTCCACCAGTGATAAATCAGGGTAGCAGACACGGAATTTGGCTGATGGGCAAGGATTCCAGTCTGGCCTTCTGCTTGTTAAAATTTGTCGATCAGATGGCCAGACTGGGAATCCTTGTCCTCCAGCTGATTGATGAATAAGGGTGGTGGACAAGAGAAGGAGATGGTATGCAAGAATTGCTTTTCAGCCATCTCCTTCTGAAAAACAGCATTGTGGAAGTGTTATGGGACCATCTGGTCCCGAATAAATACACTTTTCTATCCCCATTTAGCCCTGGGGCCAGATATTCAAAGCTTTGTGCCCAACAGAAATCTGTAGTGCTGGAATAGCACCGAGTTTGTACCAGTGTGCAATATTCAGGAGCCCTATTAGTGCCAGCATTGTGTTATAGTCCCGATGTTAAACGGTAATGTATTCAGGGGAGGGAGTGAGGAAAGCGGCCATGCACGCTGGTGCACTGACATATCCAAAGGAGTAGCACCGCACTACAGGTCGTTGCACCACCATTAGTACAGTGCTAATTACTGCCTGCAAAAAGCATGTGGTAATGCAGCTGTGGAACCCAGAGTAATTCAAAGTGTAACTTTGAATTACTTCCATAGCAATTGGAAGTTACACACCGAATTACTCCGATGACTAATCCTTTTAGTTTAGTGGTCCCCCCAACCCCATCGTGATCCCAGACTCCATAGTAGTAATATGCACAGAAATTACCTGGTGGTCTAGTGGTCCCTCCCCCACCCCTGTGACGATCCCCAACACCATAGTGGTATATATACACCTCAATTACCTGATAATGTAATGGTCCCTCCATCCCCCTTCTGTGGTGATTCCCTGTTCCCCACCACGGGAGCAGCAATAGCTCATCCCTCTGCTCACCTCTGTGCCAGCTGCTGACTGCTTGCTGGAGAAAACCCCAGTGAGTAATGAATGAGTGCGGGCCCATTCATTACTCAGTAAGTATGCCCATTCATCAAGCAATCACGGCCTGGCTGAGGAGGTGAGCAGAGGAACAGGCTCGCTGGCTCCGGGGGAAGGGATGAGTGGGTTGCCACTGCTGGGTGGGAGGTGGGGGACCACTAGACTACCAGGTACATTTTGTCACATTGACAACTATGGGGTCAGGGATCATGTCAGAGTGGTGGGGGGACCATTAGGCTACTGGGGAATTTCTGTGTAAATTAATACTATGGAGTCAGGGATCATGATGGGGGGACCATTAGACTACTGGTAATATCTGTGCATATTAATCCTATGGAGAGGGGGATTGTGACCGGGGGCTGGGGGACCACTAGACTACCAGGGAAATAATTACTATATGTGATCTCAAGAGTTGGGGATCACAAATATGGGGGGGGGGCACTAAACTACCAGGGAAATTTGTATTAATCGATTTATTGAAGTCTCAGATGACAACCTTTGAGCTAGAAGCTCATATACAGAGGTTCCGCATCAGGAGGAGACAAAAGCAATACAGTAGTAGCAGAAACATTATGTACAAATAAATATATATGGTCTAACAGAAGCAATTAACAATAAATTGACATCCACATGGTGAAATAACATAGACAAGAAGCACAAAGTAGGTAAGCAGGAGGGTTAGTAAAGGCAGGGACATACAATTGTATTAGAAAGGGGTTAGTGAAATTGATGCAGAAAACCAGAATGCCTGGTTAACCTTGTCGTGAATGTAGTCAGGGGAGGTGGGGAAGGTAGCTGAAGTAGAGTAGTATGATTAGGCAGGAGGAAAAGGTGTGGGGGGGAATAATACATGTGATCTAGGGGGTTGGGGATTGTGATGGGTGGTGGGGGGTCTACTAGACTACCAGGGATATGATTAGATTGTTCGCACTATGGGTGTCTGACGTGTGAGGCTGTGTTCCACCTTCTGGGGCATACCTCTGAACTGTCCCTGATGTTAAGGATGTCCCTAATATTGCCTCAGAATTTTACCCTGCCCCTCATGAAATATGTGCTTTTGTGATAGAACAGTGGGGATTGTAAGCACCAAATGCTGTTAAACAGTAAAGTTACAGACCTGTTGTTCTTCGGAAACTGCATCTTACACAATGTCCCTCATTCTATCAGCTATCTGGATAGATATTACAAATTCGTAGGATGTGTCCCTGTGTGTGGTCCATAGACCCTGATTTTCTTAATCTCATCCCTGATGTATGAGGCAGAAGGTTGAGAGGTATGTTTTAGGGAGCAGTGTCCCTCACCACCACTCAGTTAGCACATCTGTGTCCCTCATTGCAGTGCTGCATGGGCGAGAGGTATGCTCTGAATGTGCCTGTAAACACCCATTTCCTGCAGCATCCAGCCTGTACTTCCATTCCAACCAAAAGGAGATTGCTGTGAGCACACCCTGGCCTGCAGCTTTAAGCCTGTACTTCCATTCCAACCAACAGGGGATTGCTGTGAGCTCCATGCAATAGCGCTGGGCAAAGTACACAGGAGTGCATGCAAAGCAGGCCATAATGAGATGCAAATCTGACTGTTTGCCCACAGATTGCCTGAGTAGGCTCATTTGCATAGGATCATTGAATATAGCAAACATTTGCACCTGGCTAACATGTTTGCACCTGGCTAATATGTTAGCATTGAGGAATTGAGTTAGTCCCACGCAAATCTCTCAAAAGCATAGCACAGTTCTGCAGTGTGTGGTCTGCATTGTTGTTTGCAGTTGTTGTGCAACACTTCATTGTTATCACACACAGTGTCCACCAGCTTCAACTTTGCCTTAGTCCACCTCTGTGTCCACTGAGCTACTGTTGTTTTTTGCACCTCCCTGTCACTATATTCAGAGCTGTCTTATTTCCCGGGCTGTTTTGGCACTGTACTCCCAGCCCTGTTTGCACTGCTTCCATTGCATGCTATATTCAGCAGGTTTAGCCCTAGGGCTATTCCTTTGAATATAGCTTGCTACAGGTTCAGGGCTAATTTAGCATGCCATGCAGTGCTAATTAGGCCTTGGGGCTAAGATTTGAATTTCTGGCCCCAGAACTGTAACAATTTCCAGCAAACGTTTAACAGAGCAAGTTAGCTAGATACTTGACTATACTGTATGTCATACTAGTATAATAGCAGGAAAAGAAAATGCTGTATGCTGCTATTCGGTTGTTTCTGACCTCCTGGCTAACAAGAGCACTTAGGACCTGATGAGGTGGTACAGTAGCAGCCACAGACACTGCCAGCTACTTCCCGAAATTTCTGTGATATTTCCGGAAATATCTCTTGCTTTCTACATTTCCACAGCAGGGGCAGCAGAGATAAACTCTTCAGAAATTTCGCGAAATATAGGTTATACAGCTTGTAGATAAATCATAAGGCAGCCTAACAAGCAATAATTTCACATAAAATTAAGTACATTTATTTTTGGATGAAATCTTTTTATAATCTACAACTAGTAAATTGAATTAAAAATGTATGTACAGTATAGCTATTTTACACTGCCATTTTGAATAGCCTTTATAGTGAGCTTTTACCTCAAGAAGAGTGTGACTTTTTTAACTATCTAATGATAGGTCCTGTTGACATTCATTTCTTGACTTTTTAAAGTCAAGTAACAATAACTTAAGGTTTTAATTTTTTTTTTGCTTGTTTGTTTCCTGTTTTTTGGGTTCTGGATAACTTATGTAGAGTTGTGCAAATAAAAACTTCTGCTGGCTGAATTTCCACAAAAGTCGGATTTTTGCTTCCATGAAAGTGCGGAAATCAAACTAGCAACTTTTGCGAAATTCTGACTTAGAATGGCAGAATAAATGCATAAATTGTGGATTATTGTATTAAACTGTGGAGAAAAATGTCCACAGAACTGATCATTGAACTGCAGAATAATTACATATGCTGAGGAATAATTCATTAAACTGTGGAAAAAAAATCCTCAGAACTGTTTTCCCACAGTTCAAATGTATTATTCAGCAGTTCATCCCAAAAATTCTGTGGAACAGGGCAAAATCCACCAAACACATTCAGTAGATTCCAATCACGACAATTGCAGAAGTTCAGAAAATTCTGCAAAATTTCTGAGTTTTCACAGAAATTCCATGAAAGTGAAACTCACAACTTTCAACCACCTCTACTTATTAGTGTGAACCTCTCTCTTTTTAGTGCACCATTTCATGAGACACTCATGCCAAAGACCATACAGACTGTATTGCCCAGGTTTAAGCAACAAGCTACATCTTATGGATTTTATACAATTCCTGTTAGACCCTCAAATAAGGCACTGTCAGCTGAACATTAAAAGAGCAGGGATGAAGTTCTAGACCAGGACAGTCCCATAAAAGATGAAGCATAGTACCTTTCACCATGTTATAGCTCCAACACTGATTATGCGACATAAGACCCATAGTCTGCAGAGTAGAGGGGGTTTGATTCGATAAGAGCAGGGTCTTAAACTGCATCAAGAGCCCAGTGGAATCCTTACACTCCCCATATGCATTTGCTTAGATTTGTCCCCATTCTTCACTGTAAGTGAGTAACCCAACTGTCTCCCATCTCGAATATATACTCTGGAGACCCAGAGTCAAATCCTCCCACAACATATTAGAAATCCTCCTCATCTTGGGATGCTTAGGGACCTCCTGAGAATCCTTCTCACTTCCAAATACTGCACCTCCCCCTGTTTAGAGTCAGATGGTAGGGTTAGGGACCCACCTAACTGCTGCCTGATAAGATGCCTCATCTGGTAATACCACCAATGGTGTGATCTCAAAAGGGAGTAATGCTGCTGCATATCTTCAAAGACATGAAAGTTTCCAACTTAACCCCAAATAAATCGCCTATCCTAAGAAGTTCAGTCCTACTCCATGCCATCCAATGAACAGATTCACACTCAATTAACAGTCTGGGATTAGACTATAAGGGCTGAAGACAAATAGGGATGTTCCACTCCAAGCCTAGACAGGATCTAGCATTTTTCCAGATACGAAAAGCATATTCCTGCATGGGAAGAAATCAAGTAGCTTACTTAGAATTGAAAAGCACAGATTTCAGTGAGGATAAGCCACTTAACTCATGTTCCATATCGAGGCAATGTATCAAGGTACCAAATCGCTCAGAATATAACCAAATCCAAATCGGGGTTAAACCTACTGCCATATACAGTAGTAGCCTTTGAGACAAGGGGAGCAAAATCCACCTTTAGTATAAGAAGTCATAAGACACAACATGGAAAGCCAACATTTCTTACCCTCCCAATAGAATTGTGAAAAAACAGCAGCAAATTGCTGCCCCCAAAAATCATCTATTTTAAGGGGTAAGTACAGCATTACATAGCATAACATAACTTAGGTAAAAACAACATTCATGCTTCCTGGACCTTGCCCCACATTGAAAATCAAAGATGATGCAAATGAGCCACATCTGCCTTCAAACTGGTAAGTAAAGGTTGTAGGTTCAAGGAGGGCCAATTGAATAACCAGAGGGATATAAGAATACCTAAGTATCGCATAGGGTGAGATGACCAGCTCAGTTCAGGGACTGGCAAGGAAAATGTTGCTGAAGATGGGGTCATAGGAATTACCTCCATCTGGTCCCAATTATTTTTCAGCCCTGATAAGGTGAAGAAATGATTCAAAAGATCAACAAGTTTAGGTAAGTAGGAGACCACATCTGCTAAAGTCAGGAGGATATCATCAGCAAATAACATAGTTTTATAACTTTGCTGGCCTACAGGGAAACCCAGAATGTTGGAGGAGTCCCTGATTTTTTTGGCTAATGGCTCAATAGCCAATACAAATAATGCAGGGGATAACAGGCACCACTGTCGAGTACCCTGCCTTAATTGGAATGTGGAGGAGATTTTGCCATTAGTAAGAACCATTGCCTGAGGGGAAGAATAAATGGTCTGTATCCTCCAGACAAAATTAGAACTAAAGTCAGACTTCTGTAATACTGCATAGAGGTAGGCTCCTTCAACAGAATCAGATGCCTTTTCTGTGTTCAAAGCGATGACCACAGAACCCCCCCCCCGACCAAACCTGAATACCAGAATAAATCTACCAGCCTATGAATATGGTCTGCTCCATCTCTCCCTCTCACAAAACCAGCTTGATCAGGATGTATCATCCCAGGTAAAATTTTTGTCAAGCAACTAGCCAAAACATTCACTAGAATCTTATAATCAACATTAAGAAGAGAAATGGGGCAGTAATTACCATAATGGCATGGGTCCTTCCCTAGTTTCTGCAGCACCGTGATCATCGCTTCACACATTGTTATTGGCAGTTCTCCCAACTTCCATGCCTCATTCATAACATTCACTAACAAAGGACCTACCAGGTCTCCCACACTTATATAAAATTCATCTGGGAAGCCATCTGGCCCTGGACTCTTACCTCCTTTTAGCTGCTGTACTGTGAACTGTACCTCCTCAAGTGATATGGGTCAGTCCAAATCTTGACAGTAGTCTTCAGATAATGTGGGTAAGGATAATGAGTCCAAGAACTTCCAAATAACCCCCGTAGAGTCCCCTGGATCCCTTTTAGATGAATAAAGCTGCACATAGTATTCCCAAAATGCATTATTAATTCCCTCAGGGTCTAAAGTAACACCCTGTCATTTTCTTATACTTGGAATCTTATTGGTGGCCTCCATTTGTTTTAAACAGTATGCCGATAACCATCTGCCCTTCCCCCCTCCCAATTGGTCTGATGGGTCCTAAACAATGCAAATTCAGTCTGTTGAGTGTTTAATACATTGATTTGAAACCTTAAGTCTCACACCCATTGCAATAGAGATAAGTCCCCTAAATCAGATTTAAGCTGTTTTTCTAACTGGTCCAACTGTGCCTCCATATCTCAAATCTTAACTTGCCTCTCTTTTTTATATGCCACTGAACAGGCAATAATACACCCTCGGAGGCAGGCTTTCAATCCATCCCAGTAAGGTTAACTGATAGGTAATCTTTCATTTCCTGGCAAAGCCATTCTTTAAGTTGCAAATCTGTCAAAAAACTGACGTTGCATCACCACCTGGAATCCCTAGAACCCCCCCGATCCTGTACAAAACTAAGCATTATAGAAGAGTGGTCAGAAATGACCATAGACTCAATCAAAAGCAACCCTGTATTCTATAATGTAGAATGAGATGCCAAAAACAGATCAATCCTACTACAAGTTTGATGTACAGGGGAATAATACGTACACTCTCCTAGTGTAGGACTGATAATACGCCATGCATCACAAAGCTCCAAATCATTTCTGACCTTAGAAAGTGCACTGGAACCTGATGGAACCAATCTAGCTGGATTTCCACATCAGTCACATACAGGGTCTAGGACCTTATTCATATCCCCTCCCAAGATAATATCTCCATTACTCTTGTCCTGAATGATCTGTGAGAGTGAATGAAAAAAGGGGGCACTATCTTTAATAGGTCCATATACTTACACTAATGTACATAACTTACCGTCCATGGTGCCTGTAACTAGCACCCATCATCCCTGTGGATCCCTGTGCATCCCTGTGCACTGAGGAGGTGACCCAATTCACCACTCTGGTCAACGCTATCATGACCCTCCTCCATTTGGAAGAAGCCCATGCAGCAAAAACCTACCCTTTCCAACTGGTTTTAAATCTGTCCACCTCTTTCTGCAGTAAATGGATTTCCTGCAGCAAAAGTATTTGTCCCCTAGCTTCTTAATATGTGTCAGCACCCGCTTCTGCTTGATAGGTCCATTCATCTCCTGCATATTCCAAGAGGTCTTCTTATAGGATAACGTACTATAACTACTCTATCCCACAGATCGCAGCCATGTCCCTCTGTCACATCCCAGCAGCAATAAAGAAAGACATCATCTTAAATGAAACTAACAATAAAACACAAAGGGCAAGATACCCAAAAAACATATATGAATAACAAGTAGAAATGACATAGTGCTCCAACAATAAAAACATGGGCCACTGCCTCCACTTCACGACCCTTCAAATCCAGACATAAGATAAACCCTTCCCCCCAGTGGCGATATTCCGACCACATCAAATAAGCCTTTCCTAGAAGCAGGGAATTTTTTTTTAAAGTGAGGGAAATTATAACAATGAACCCTACACTGAAGGTGTTAGAAAATAAAAGAAGTGAGCCTTTTCCAAATCCCTTCATGTTCAAGCATTAAAAATGTAGACATAGGCCCACTATAAAGGATTAATGTATGAGTGTTGCTATAATTACATCCCTCTAAGCTGTACAAACTAAATTAAACAAATTTGCCCTTTGCTCCAAACTTAAAAAGTAAATGACCTTTATATGTAAAAAAACTGCTATCCTGATCTGGTTCCTTAATTATGTATCTTGCTATCTCCCACACGGCAGCAATGTTAAAGTAGTACTCCTACATACCCTCTCAGGCACAAGAGGATTCTTCCACCCCAAGTTAAGGAATCTTAAAGAAAGCACACTATATACTAACATATTAACATACATACTAAATGCCAGCATATCAGGCCTGATGGTCTTTTGTGTCTGCTTCGGTAGCCAGCCCCTATTGGGCGCTCGCTCTCCACCCCCAGCCCCAAGAGGGTCATCTTTGCCTTCAGTATACCCATGTACATGTCCCACCCCTCTTGAAGCCCTCCACTGTGCCCTCCTCCACTAGACTCCTGGGCAGTGCATTCCATAGCCCACCACCCTCTCAGTAAAGTAATGCCTTCTCGTTCGCCCTGTAATTTCCCCCCTCCAGCTTCCACCATGCCCCTAGTTGTGCCCCCTTTCTTTAGCCTGAACATTTCTTTGGCTCTGCCCCTGTTAATCCCTTTCACATATTTGAAGACCCCTATCATGTCCCCCCTGTCTCTCCTCTCCTCCAGTGAGTACCGCCCAAGGACTTCCAGCCTTTCCTCATAGGTCCTTTCTCTCATGACCTGAATCATCCTAGTTGCCCTCCTCTGAACCCTCTGCAGCAGTGCTATGCCCTTCTTAAGGTGAGGTCTCCAGAACTGCATGCAGTACTCAAGATGCAGCCAGACCGAGGCATTATATAGAGGGAGGATCACCTCCCTTCTCCTGGATGTAATTCCCTGGGCTATGCAGCCCAGAATCCTGTTTGCTTTTGCCGCAGAACTTCTGCAGTTTTCAGTGTTATTCATTTTGGTGGCTACCACCACCCCAGGTCCCTTTCTCTCATTGTGGCTTGCAGTGAGACCCCCCCCGGGGTGTATACTGTACATGACCTGGGTTTCTGACCCCCAGATGCAGCCCCCAACACTTCCCTGGATTAATCCTCAGTCTCCACCTTCTTGACCACCCCTCCAGGGTATCCAGATCACTCTAGACTGTCTCTCTCACTTCATCCCCATCTGCCAATGCTCCCAGTTTTGAGTCATCCGCAAAGAGGCTCATTCTACTCCTAACACCCCTTCCTATATCAGAGACATAGGCATTGAACAGGAGTGGCCCCAGTACTGAACCTTGGGGAACCCCACTGAAGACCTTCCTTTTGGAGGAGACTATCCCACCAACCATTACACTCTGTGTTCTCCCCGTTAGCCAATTTTCTACCCATCTAAGCAACTGTCCTCCAACCCACATCCCTCCCAGCTTTGTCAACAACCCAATGTGGGGTACCGAGTCAAACACCTTACTGAAATCCAGATATAGGACGTCCACCGGTCTTTGTCGGTCCAGGGTCCCCGTCACTCAGTCATAAAAATCTATGAGGTTGGTCTGACACAATCTCCCCAGGACAAAACATAGAAACATAGAAACATAGAAGTTGATGGCGGATAAGGACCGCAAGGCCCATCCAGTCTGCCCATTTCTTTTTCTACCTTATAAATGTGCCATCGGCCTTTGCTCTGTCAGTGGCCTTTCTATTCATAGACATTTGTATTGCTCCCTTATGCCTATCCCATGCCTGTTTGAAGCCCTGCACTGTATTCATAGCCACCACTTCTTGTGGTAAGCCATTCCATGCATCCACCACCCTTTCTGTGAAAAGAATTTCCTCACATTCCCCTTAATTGGCCTCCTCTAATCTCATGCTGTGTCCTCTTGTCCTGCTATTTTTCTTATATTTAAAATGTTAGACTCTTTCACCTTGTTTATGCCCTTAAGGTGTTTGAATGCCTCGATCATATCACCTCTCTCCTCCTTTGCTCAAGGGATACATATTGAGCTCCGTTAATCTGTCCTCATATGTCTTCTGATGCAGTCCCTGCACCATTTTGGTTGCCCTCTCTGGACTGCCTCAATTTGGTTAATGTCCTTGTGAAGGTGTGGCCTCCAATACTGCATGCAGTACTCCAGATGGGGCCTAACCAGTGTCTTGTACAGAGGGATAATTACCTCCCTCTTATGACTTGTGATACTCCTACTAATACACCCTAACACCCCCCTAGCCTTACCTACTGCTTTAGAGGTCTGCTTGGATGATTTTAGGTCATCAGTGATGATGATGCCCAAGTCTCTTTCTTCCTTTGTGACTGCTAGCAACTCCTCCCAGCCTATAGGTGGCTTCAGGGTTTCTCTTCCCTATGTGCATGATTTGCACTTCTTTGCATTAAATCCCAGTTGCCACTCTTCTGACCATTCTGCTAGTTTATCCAGATCTCTTCTCATTCTGCCCACCCCATCTGGATCATCTACTCTGTTGCAGATCTTGGTGTCATCTGCAAACAGACAAGCCTTACCCTCTAGTCCACCTGCAATGTCACTAATGAAGATGTTGAAGAGGACTGGCCCCAGGACTGATCCCTGAAGTACCCCACTTGTGACTTGCATCTCTTCTGACTGTATACCATTTACCACCACTCTCTGTTTTCTGCCCGTCAACCAGTTTGCCACCCAGTTGACCAACTTCTGACCCACCCCGAGCCTACCCAGCTTATTTATCAATCTTCTATGTGGAACAGTGTCAAAGCTTTGCTGAAGTCAAGGTAGGCGATATCAACTGCTCCCTTGATCCACCACTCTGGTTACCCAGTCAAAGAAATCTATGAGATTAGTTTGACAGGACCTTCCTTTTGTAAACCCATGCTGTCTTGGATCCTGTGCCCCTATGGATTCCAGGTGTTGCACTATCCTTTCCTTAAGGTGCCTCCATAATCTTGCCCACTACTGAGGTAAGACTGACCAGTCTGTAGTTCCCCGCCTCCTCCCTGCTACCACTCTTGTGGAGCAGGATCACATGAGCCCTTCTCCAGTCTTCTGGGACCTCTCCTGTGCTCAGAGACTCACTAAACAATTCTGCTAATGGCTCTGCTAGTTCCTCCTTTGGCTCCTTAAGTACCCTGGGATGTATGCCATCAGGTCCCATTGCCTTATCCACCCTGAGCTTAGCAAGCTCTTGTAGGACCCTTTCTTTTGTGAAGGGAGTAGTGCTCACCTCCCTCCCCTGTGTCCATGATGCTGAGCTGTGGTCCCTGCCCTACCTTCTGTTCAGTAAATACTGAGCAAAAGTATCTATTTAGGATAGATGCCTTTACAGGGTCCTCCTCCTCACATGCTCCCTTTTCTCCATTAAGCTTAGCAATACCCCCTCTGGACTTTCTCCTTTCACTAATGTATCTATAGAAAGTCTTGTCACCTTCTTTTACTGTTCATGCTAGTGTTTCCTCAGTTTGGGACTTTGCCTGCCTTACTGCCTTACCTGCTTCCCTTTGGGCAGTTTGGTATGCCTCCCTATCTTCATCGCGCTGTGTTCCCTTATATTTCCTGAAGGCCAGCCTTTTGGCTCTGACCTTTTCTGCTACTTTATTTGAGAACCAAAGTGGTTTCCTTCTTCTTTTGCACTTCCTTTTCTGTCTAACACAATGGGATATTGCTTCAAGTATTGCATCCTTAATGCTTGCCCACTTTGCCTGTACCCCCTCACCTGTGTTTCTTTTTGCCAGGGCTAGCTTAACTCTGTTGGCCATCTTATCAAAGTCAGCTCCTCTGAAGTCCCATATTTTTGCCTTGGAATGGGATGATTTAGATGTAGTAGCCAAATTGAACCATACCATGTGATGGTCATGGCCCCAGGTGACCTTCTACCCCTGAGAGATCTGTGATCCCTTCTTTGTTAGTCAGTACTAGATCTAGGATAGCCCTGTCTCTTGTGGGTTGCTGTACCAGTTGTTTGAGGCCCTCCTTGCAGGAATCCACTATGAGTCTAGTTCTGACAGATGTTCCTGCTGGTATTGACCAATCTGTATCCGGCATGTTGAAGTCTCCATTATCAGAACCTCCCTTTAGCTGTCATGTTTTGTATATCTTCTAACAGTAATGTGTCTATGTCCTCCCCTCTGGTCTGGGGGCCTGTAGACAACCCCAGTTCTTATGGCTGTCCCATTTCCTGTTTCCAGGGTGACCCACAGTTCTTCTGGCTCCTTATGTGTATTCTGATTTCTGTAGCTTTGATATTTTCATTAACATACAGGGCCAATCCTCCCCCTTTTGCACCTCGGTCTCTTCTGAACAATATATAGCCAGGTACTGAAGTCTCCCAAGTGTGGTTACTGGTAAACCACGTCTCACTAATTGCTACTATGTCCAGTTTAGCCTCTGACATTGTTGCCTGCAGGTCTGGGATCTTATTTCCCAGGCTGTGAGCATTTGTACATGATTTTCCATTGGCCAGATTTTGGTGTGTTAGTTGTTGGGTGAAGTTTGGCATTACCCCTGTGCATTGTATGGGGAGACAAACCTTTTTTCTTACCTGGTGATGCAAATGAACGGCAAACATGCTGAATTCCTGTTTGACCACTAGCTGAGGGGGGAGGGGTGTTCTTCCCATTCGACGTATGGGGTGCTGCACCCCTCTCCCCATTTGCTAGTTTAAATATTCTGCAAAGACGTCAAACTTCTGCCCCAATGCACTGACCATACTGTTTGTCATCCAGGTGCCCCAACCTTTCAAGTTGCCTCCCGAGCTTCTCCTTGATGAAGCCGTCCACTAGTTTGCCTACCACAGATGTTAGGCTGACAGACCTGTAATTTCCCATCTCATCCCTAGACCCCACTTTGTGGATAGGCACCACATGAGCCACCCTCCAGTCTTGAGGCAGCCATCCTGTCTGCAGAGAAGCATTAAAAAGTGCAGCTAGTGGAGCTGCTAGTTCATCCACCAGTTCCTTCAGAACCCTCGGATGCAGCCCATCTGGTCCCAGTGCCTTATCAGTTTTCAGCACTCGAAGGGCCTCCCTCACCATATAAGCCCCTTAATTTACCTGCATAGTCCTTATAGGAACGGAGCTATCAGGAAAATTCCTCAGAAAATCTTATCAAGACCAAAATTATTATAGCTTTTCCCGAGTTCTCTGATCAAAACAAAAGGAAAACACTTACACATCTGTGACAATTATTAATACTTATAACTATCACTACCTGAGGTTAAGTAAAAATCATAGCACCCCTACTTCCAACAATTTCTCAAGCCTATAGAACTTTTGAGAACCCCCTAAACCCATCCACCATCTACTAATAGGCACACTATTAGAACTTCCCATGAACTCCAATAACTTGTCGTGCTATCCTGCATACTAGGCAAGTTGCCCCAATTTAAAACAAATAAAGAGCTCAGTAGTATTTTACCCATAAATGATATCATCTCCCCCCCCCCATCCCTAGCATCTAAAGATCCTATCCTCTGGCTTATATACCCTCAGGATAGGCATAAAATGAAACACTGCTGCTTCCCAGATAGAAGAAAAGGCACCCATGCCACAACACCAGAGACACACCCAAACATCAAGAATCCAAACATAGACCCACTACAAAAAAAAAATCAAAAGTGTGAGCCGCATCACAGCTACATCCCTCTAACCTGCACAAACAAAACTAAACAAGCTGGCCCACAGCTCTCAGCCCAAAAAGTGGCCAACCATTAACTGCAAAGACCACTGACCTGGGCCACCCCATCAACCATGCATCTCACTATCACCCAAGCAGCAACACTTTAAAGGCGAGACTCCTATCCACCCTCCCAAATGCAAGAGAACTCCCTCCCCCACCACAAGCCAAGGAATCCAAAAGAAACCCTACAATACAAGCCCATCCACTACACTACATAGTCTCAACAGGAATGGAGTCATTGGAAAAGTTCCCCAGAAAATCCCATCAATGCAGGAACCACCACAGCCCTCTCCTGAGCTCTCTGCTCAAAGTAGAAAGAAAGCGTCGACCCATCTGAGGCTGTTAGTAATATTTATAACAACCACTATCTGAGGCCAAGTGAAAATCTTAGCACTCCTGCTCCCAATCATTTCTCAAACTGATAGAACGTTCAAGAACTCCTCTACCCATCCAACTATCTGCTGTTAGGCACACTCTATGGACTAATCATGTACTCCAATAACCTGCAATGCCGTCCAATAAATTAGGCAAGGTGCCACAATTTAAAACAAATAGAGAGCTCCGTACTATATTCACATACATGATATTGTCTCCTCCCCATCTCTGTTATCTAAGATCTTAACTTCCTGGCTTGTATACCCTTAGAATAGGCATAAAGTGAAACAATGCTGTTCCAAAGGTAGAAAAAGAAGTGCCTATGCCACTGTACCAGAGATTCAGTTCATCATGTCTTCATCTTGCACCAGAGGGTTGGGTGGTGAGATCTGATGCGCTGCAGTGCCTGAAGAAATGGATCCCTGACCAGAGGCCAACCATTGTGGTTTAGGTGCTTGATTTACCCTCAGCCCAGCCGCAACTTCTTCCACTTCTAAATGGGGTAGATCCTGCAGAAACTGTTGAGCAGTCTCCAGCTTTTCAAAAGTCTCTTGCCGATTATGAGTCCAAAGTTTTAATGTGGCCGAAGGTGGAAGAAAGCAGCGGAGTCCCCTTTTTTTTGCAGTATCCCATACTTGATCAAATGCCTTACAGTGGTCCACTACTCGTTTGGAAAAGTCTGGATGAAAGGTCAACCATGCTCCTTGCCAAACAATATCTCTTAGGGATCTTGCACTCTGCAGAATATTCTCCCAATCAGTATACCTAAGTAATTTAAAAACCACTGGTCTAGGACATGTTGAGGGATTTCCAAAAGGGGGACCAGTTGGCACTCTATGGGCTCTATCAATCTTGACCACTGTATCTGGTTGCCATTTGAGCCATTCCTGGAGATGAGACTGTAAGAAGGCAAACATGTCACTGCCCTCCAATCTCTTCAGCAATCCAAAAAGACTCATATCACTTTGTTGGCTTCTTGTTTCATAATCATCCAGCTTTTCCCACAGGGTCCAAAACTCTTTCTCAGCCAAACCAAATCACCTCTCAGCTGGATGGGCACAGTTTTCTACATAGGCGCCGGAAATGGGGGGGCAAGAGGGTGGCAGCCATCCTACTTTTTTGGGCCAGTACAAAATTGCCCCTTTCATTAATTCAAGTGGCTGCAGCCTGCAGTATTAATTCCCTCATTGTGTGACAGCATGCAGTGCCTTCAATCTGCCACCACCACACCCCATCATAAACAAAAGAAACAGAGCCGCTAAATGCCTTCTTGCAGAGTTGTAAAGTACAGTTGTTATTATAACAACCCTATTTTACAACTACGGAACTGTCCCTAACGCTTCTGATTTAAAGCAGCCCAACAGATGTTCACACCTCTTGTCTCCTCTTTGTTTTGGGAGTCAGGAGACTTAAGCGCAGCCATGCTAGCCAGCTGTAAGGCAGATAATTGGCCAAGATAACATAACACTTAGATCTGTTATGCCTCCACTGTGCTGGTGATTGGCTTATTTTATATTTTTATTTGAAAGTCCCGCTGACTCAAGCAGAAGTTCTGAGCTCACCCCAGCCCCCAAGAACAAAGCCAGACTAGTGCAAGCCAAGGAGCTTAGGGTAATGGCTATAAAGAAAGGTAGCCACCACAACACATCTGATCCCATTTCCTCCTGACTCTTGTAATAACCTTGCATTGCCTTGCTGTTGTGTGGGGTTGAGAGAGTGGGTGTTGGGGTGGTTGCTGATTTCAGATTTACTTGCCTTGGAGACAGAGTGAAGATTGCTGTACCAGACCGCCCAGACCCAGAGAATTGCTGGAGTTTCTGTTGCTTGCAGTGTGCCCATGCTTCTGAGTGCTCTGACTCCACTAAAACTCTCTATTTATTTGTTTTTATTTTTTTTAGTTAACTTTAATTTTTAAGTTGAAGAGCTCTCAACTTCCTTAGCAGCAGCTTGATAAAATAACTTCTCAGCGGTGATGGTCCAGTTCCAAAGTGCCGTGGTAAGTCAAGTCTGTTAATTAAAAGTTGTCTTGGTACTGGTATAGTTGGACTGGGCAGTTCTCTGTTCTGTAGCCACCCACCCGCTGGTGTCTGGCTGCTTGTTTGCCAAGTTGCCCCAACACTTGCTTGCCGCTGGCCAGTTTGCAACTTGCATTGTACTCCCCCCCATATTGCCCAGCCAGCCCCATTCGTAATCAGAAAAGTCCAGTGCAGTGGCACTGTCCCACTCCATCTCAGTCCAGTTGGTGTGTTTATGACTCTGCAGGTCAATCGGTGTGGTCCTCCTCCTCCTGCCTCCTTATCATGGTATCAGTCTGTCAGGTCACTGATGGACAAAAAAGAACCAGGACTCCGCAAAGCAGAAGAACACAAACAATCCAATAGGCTGCACTTATTCTGGACCTGTCCTGCTGGCTGTAGTGCTGTTAATTTACAGGTAAAAAAACTATGTTAAAGCTCTCCTTGGCTTAGAAGATATTGGTCCCTAATTTAGGGTATGGGGTTGCCGATAACTAATTTAACATTTATTTTAAATTGCTCTACTGAAGATAATATATTCCAAATGAAGCTGTGTATTTTCTACTAGAGTTGTGAATTTACTGAGAGTAAAAACAGTTTTATAAAAGCCTGGAAAACTATGATCACAAGGAACTGTGTATACTAGAGTTGTGAATTTCCTGTTGGGGGTTTACTGAGAGTAAAAAAAGTTATAAAAGTCTTGAAAATGATCATCATAGGGAGCTGTGTATTTTTTACTAGAGTTGTGAATTTATTGAGTTCTGAATTTACTGAAAGTAAAAAAAATGATAAAAGCCTAGAAAACTATAATTATAGGGTGGTAAGGAAAATTGACAGTATTTTAACCATTTTATTGTGACAGTCTCCAGAGTCACCACATGAGATCAATTATTCAGTAAGTGCACAAAGCACAATTAGGGAGGGATAATATTGAACCTGGGGATAAAGTATACCTTAGACATTCCTGGGAATTGTCTAGGCATTGCATAGTATTGCCCACTGCTGGTCTGTAAGTTCTGAAGTGTCAAAAGTGCTTAAGGACAATGTGTATTTAATTGTTGTGATTGCCAGCTTATGCTTCTAATATTCTATTGATGTTTTGTACTATATTTGGATATATGGTTGAATAATTAATAATTTTTAAATATTTTTTCTGTAACAATTGTAATGACCTGAATAATCCAACAATAAAATTTGATGATGATGATGATACAGATAAAAAAAAAAAGACACAGAGAGGGTGGTGGACACATGGAACCACCTTCCTGAGGAGGTTGTGGGGTCTAAAACTGTGGGAGAGTTCAAGAATGCATGGGATAGACATAAGGCAATTCTTGTAGGGGGTAGGAAGAAATAGGCTGTTGGTTAATTAGGATCTGCAGCTTATCCAGTAGGTAGGGAAATGGGCAGACTAAGTGGGCCAAGCAGTCCTTTTCTGCCAGGGAACCAGGGAACATAAAGAATAATAATAATAATAATAATAATAATAATAATAACAAATTTGACAAATACATAATTGTGTCCTGACCTGCAGTTGCTGTCATGATTAATAACCACTAACAGTGGTACGAAAACTGGAAACACACAGAGCTGAGGCTGAGCTCTTTTCCTTTACTGAGCTTTTATTCATCTATTCAATGTATTAGTAAATCTTTCTGTTCAGTATATGACATACGTTAACATTAATGTATTAGAAGTAGCATGATTGCTTTTTATTTATTACTCATTTAAGTTCACCCATGTTTGTACATTGGAGCCAAGCAAATTTGAACAAGATCTATGCACCAATGGAAGTTGTACTCTTTAAAGGAGTAACATTGATAATCTGGGAACATAAAAGCTTGTGATGCAATATTTAACATGGCAGTAGTGAATAACATGATTTAATAATAAGTCAGTTCAATAGATCATTAAAAACTCAATAAAACAGCTCTGTGTTTCCAATTTTCGTGCTGGTGTTCAGACACAGCCTGTGAATTGGGGTAGTGTGGAACAGTATCAGGCACCTGTTTCTTTGTGTGGTACAAGACTGCTTTGACTGTGAACACATGTTGAGTACTTTACTGAAGGACTTGGGAGCTGAGGGAAGATTTTTACATGCTGATGTGTAACAGTGACAGACAGTGACAGGAAAGGAGTAGGAGATAGCAAGACAGAGATAGAGAGAGAGAGAGAGAGAGAGCAAATAACAGGAGGAAGAACTAGGAAGAATAAACAAGTTAGTGTTAAAATCAAAGCAGAGAAAAGGAAGGGTTTATTAATTTATTAGTTTATTAAGTAAGGTTACAATAATATTTTATCATACAGCCAGCCACAGATATGTGGAGTTCCTTACAATTAAACACCTTAGATCCTTTATTGGTTAATGATTTGCTGAATATGAAATACAGAGCATAGTTGACATTGACATTCATTTATACAAAAAAAGTGGTTACAAGGTTATAAAAATCATACACAGATATGGAGCCAGTGCAATATGCCATAAGCATTCCAATAAATTAACAAGTCAAGCATTAGCAAGATCCTGAGGGTAGTAACCATTCATAGGAAAGGGTGGTGCCATCAGAGGGCATGTGACAGGGGCAGTGTGGGGGGCAATGGGAGATATGTTAATTTAGGGGTCAAATCAGGGGCAGGGGAGGACTCTGGGAGAGGGATGAGTGTGGAATAGTAGAAAAGAGTGAGAAAGGGGGCAAGACATGAGAGGTAAGTTATTAGTCTGTTTAGTTTGCTGTTTAGAAGCATGTCAGCAGTAACCAAGCCTTGATAAAGCATTAGTAATTATGAAAAATGAGTTAGGCAGCCTCAGCTCTCCTTATGCTTTTTTTGCTGGTGACTGGTCAATGGATGGGGACATTTTTGAACCCCATTTCTTGTGGAATTGGAACATGAGCAGTTCTTTTATTTTCACCTGGGCAACCACTGTGTCAAGTTAAGCAATGGATGGTTCAGACTTCATGTGGAGCTATTGAAGCTAATGGGTTGACAGCTCAGCTCTTATTATACTGTAGTAAATATTCCTATATGGTATAACTGCATCATTCCTAATGTTACAATCTTCATTATAAGTGTATATTTATTGTATTTTTTGTATGGCAAAAACTAGTTTAGAAAAAGTGCCCTTTGTAACCTGATAAGTGCCCTTCCGGTCCCTAACCCCAGCTTTTATCATCTTCAGCAACCTATGGTTTTCTAGGTGGCTAATTATTTTCTCTGTTTGTTCAACTCTATGCTCAAGAGCTCAACAGAAATTCTGAAAGCTATTACTGTCACGGTGATGTTATTTAAATTCAATTGAATTCCAGCCATAAATGCTTTGATCTCTCCCAATTTCCAGGCCACCAGGCTAAAGTCTGACTCTTTTTCCACCTGCACATCAAGGCCTGGTATTATTCCGTTGTCAGCAGGAAGAGGAGAAGCTGATAATTTGTACTTTTTCTTTGCCAGGAGGGCAGATTTCTCTCCGTCTTGCTTCCCTGCCATATTAGCCAACTAGTAAAACAGTTTACAGCCAATATCACCACCTACAAGGGGTAAATGTAAGCAAAAAAGGTGATCAAGGAGTGGAGCATCAGGATCCTAGCTGCTCTCAACTCGGCTGCATCACTGCCCCCCAACTCTCTCTCTTTTTAAGATGGTTAGAACTAGGAATAGTAAGCAAAGAGACTCATAAAGCTTACACTCCCCATTATTTTTAAATAAGAAAAGGGGGGCTACAGAGGGTAAGTCAAAGCCAGGTCCCGATATTGGGACCATAGCAGCTCATGTATCAGTTGTTAAATGTAACACTAATCAGAAAAGTAGGAGGCTGGATGTGGCTCAGCTGAAGGTTTTAGAGTTCATGGACTGTGCTACTTCCACCCCCAATACTAATATTAATCTAGCGGCACATGGCCCTAGTCTTTCAGCAACAAACATTGCTAATAAATATATATTGGAAAGAAAACCTTCAGAAGGCATATCTCTGTTATCTACAGATTTGGATTTAGATCTGGTTAATAACTCCCAGTGTGAAGTATCTGTCTGTTAGTGTAAATTTTGTGATAATGCTAAAATGAGTTATAATGATCTGGTTCCTTCTGTCAGATTTATCTTTAACAACTCAAATAACAAGGATGAAATTGCTTCATCTAGCACACAGTTAGGAACCCATGTGGTCTAAAATATGGGTTCTAAGGAACCTCAGACTTTTAGTAACATTGCTGCTGTTTTGCAAGAATTAAGCAATACTATTAATGGCCTTAACAATTTAGCTACTAATGCTGATTCTTTATTGGAAGGTGAAGTCATTGGAACAAAAACTACTGAGAAGCTTTCTGTTACCCCAGATTTACAATTCAATGACTCTCCTGAATATATATGGGAGCTGTTCAGGTCTAGAAAATAAATTAAACCCTTGGAGGGACAGACAGGTCCCCCTAAGAAAAGTTAATTTCCTCCTCACCTTTATTAAAGAGCTAGTGTACTGCCTAAACCTAATATTTGATTTTAAAAGCAGCCAACCATTTCCTTTTATATCTAAGGTACTTTTTATTTTCCCTTTGTTTAATTAGAAGATTGTTTACCTGATGTTAGTAGGTGTGATGCGTGGAACAACTCATAGCCTGGCAGCTGACATATCTAGCTGTACTGTCCCACACTGCATCATCAGCATTGTGACCTCACTGACTTTGACATCACTGCTACTTAGGAATGGCAAGTGAGTGACTGTCAAGTCATTCGCCTGTGATGTTGCAGTCAGTGAGATCACGATGCTGATGATGTAGTGTGGGGCAGTAGAGTTAGATATGTCAGTTGCCAGGCTAAGAGTTGTTCTACACATCCAGCTCAGTATTATCACAGAGAATACTTTCTGTTGAGCAAAAGGAAAAAGAAAAGTAGTTCAGAAATAAAAAGTTACAACTAACTACTACTTAACATTTGTATTATTTTCCTGTCTGCTTGTTTTGGCTCCACCTGCTCTTTAAGACAGTCATTGGATTATATAAAAGATCCTCACCAAGCGAACATAGCAATCCTTAAGAATTTGTGAACATTGAAAGAAAAATTGTCGTGTCCGAGATCAGATGTTGCACAAAATCAGACAATACTCTCTCTACTTAAGCAGAAACTGATGTTGGCAAACTCATGTGATGATCTTTTTTTTTTTTGTTGTTGATTCTTTTTCCCTCCAGTCAGGGCCCTAGGAGGCATCTTTCAGGCATCCTGCCTTTTCCTGCCTATCTGAGGTCCTCCTGAACCTGTGCCTCCTCTCTCCCCACCCCTCCCACAGCCAGCACCCCCAGCTTAACCCCTCCAGGGTGGGGCTGCCCCTCCTTATTGGGTGCTCTTACATACAGTACATAGACTCTGGCTGAGGGAGTGGGCCCTTGGCGGAGGACCTGGAAGGCCAGGCAGGGTGGATCTGGCAATGGGCATGGTGGCCAGGTGCCATCGCCTCCCCCTCAGAGCCAGGTTTTTCCTTGTTTAAGGTACCCCTTCCCCTGCATGGTGCACCCATGATGTTCTGGCACAAGGCAACCCTGCCAGTGTCATCCACACTGCATGATATGCAGCCAACGTGCTGCAGCACCCCCAATCTCCACTGGGAGCTGCTGGTGTGCTGAGCTGTCCCCTACCCACCCCACAGTGGAGGAGAGATGCCCCATAGGTGCTCAATCCTCACCCCATCTCTGCCAACCCCCAGTGCCCGAGCTCACTCCTGAACTCGGGTTGCTGGTCTGGCCCGAGGTATGGCATCCAGCGCTTCAACCCTCAGCACCTCCAGGCCGGGATCTCATGTTATTTACTTATTTATTTAAGAGTTTTACCAGGAAGGCATACTGAGCAGAGTACCGCTCGATTTCAGATGCGCCCTGGGGATATAGGGGATAAGCATGATACAGAGTTAATAGAATTCTACACATGTACATATTACACCAGTACAGACATGACAGAATAGGCAAATACATATAAATATATAGTAAATATACAACAAGGTAGTACAGGCAAGGTGGCTATATTCACATAATTACATAATTACACAAAAACCAACATCATAACTATAAGCAGGGTTGGCAACAGCAGGGTAACATTTAGTAAGGATACTAAACAGCTGCCATCAAGGCTGCAAGGGCTTCAGCAGGCCGGAATGCATGAGCAAATAGTGGAGAATTGAGTCTTGAATAGAGCATTGCAGTGACGAGTGCTGGAGGTATGTCTAATATCAGCTGTCAGGCAGTTCCATAACTTAGGTATCCAGAAGCTGAAAGCATCCTGCCCAGACCTGGTGGACCTGTGAGGGATGTGAAGTAGCCAAGAATCAATGTTTCTGAGCAAGTAGGCTGGAGAGAGAAGAACATTAAGGGTGGTTGCAAGGTAGGAGGGGGAGGGGAGGGTCTGTGACCAGAATTTCATGGCAGTTCTAGCACTGTGCACCAATCTCCGATTGTGGAGAAAAGGGAGTTCTAAGGAATGGTAGAGGTCACAGTGGTGTGTACTGGGAGGGCAGTCCAGGGAGAAATGGCAGAATGAGTTGAAGAGAGGGTCTAGTTTGGTCAGGAAGGATTTAGGGGCTACACAGTAGACTACATCCCCATAGTCCATTATTGGGGAGGATCATCTTTTGAACGATAGCCAGGCATGTGGGCAGTGGGATGCAGCTTTTATTATGGTATAACGCACCTAGCATGGGGTGTAGCTTCTTATGAATAGCGTCAATATGCATGGTGAAGTCAAGATGCTGGTCTAACCAGACCCAGATGTATCTGTGGGAAGTGCAAGCCTCCAGGGAGGAGCCTTCTAATGTGTGGAATGATGGGGAGGCTGGGAGATGGGGCAGTTTGGCCTGAGTGCTGAACGTTAGGGAGACAGTTTTATTTGGGTCCAGGAAAAGATGATTTGAATGGAACCAGTGTTGGACAGAGTCAAAATCCTGCTGCAGGCAGGCTGCCACGGTGGAGGGGGATGACCCGGAGGCATACAGCACCATGTCGTCTGCATACATGTGGATAGACGTATGAGGGCAGGCTGTAGGCAGATCATTGAGGAAGATAGAAAACAACAAAAGGCCTAAGACCGACCCTTGGGGGACATCGGTGGTAACAGGGAGTGAGGTGGGGATGGCTGAGCCCATTTGGACAGACTGGGACCTGCCTGCCAAGTATGACTGGAACCAGTTGGTGGCAGGCTTAGTCAGTCCAGCT
The DNA here is from genome assembly GCA_016271365.2 of Neoceratodus forsteri. Classification (NCBI taxonomy): domain Eukaryota; kingdom Metazoa; phylum Chordata; order Ceratodontiformes; family Ceratodontidae; genus Neoceratodus; species Neoceratodus forsteri. The sequence goes on along the minus strand of CM057449.1, from coordinate 572,461,632 downwards.
TGGGTGAGTTTGGACAGTAACAGAGCATGAGAGACCATGTTGAAAGCCTTAGCCATGTTGACGAAGATAGCCGCAGTTATCTCCCCTTTATCCATGCCCATGAGGATGGTGTCAGTGAGATGGAGGAGAGAGGTGATAGTGGAGTGAATTTTTCTAAACTCAGCTTGTTAAGGAGTGAAGAAAGAGATGGAGTCAAGGAAGTGGGAGAGCTGGGCTAGTACAAGGTACTCCTGGATTTTGGCTAGGATGGGGAGTAGTAATATAGGTCGGTAGTTGCATGGGTAGGAGGGGTCGCCTCCTTTGGAGAGGGGAATGACTGTGGCATGTTTCCATTTTGTAGGGACGGTACCAAGTCTGAATGATAGGTTAAAGAGATCAGCTAGAGGGCTGGCTATGGCTGAGGCAGAAAAATGGAGCATTTTGGAATCAAGGCCCGAGGGGCATTTTCTTTTGGTGGGATTTAGAGACCAAAGTATTTTTAGCATCTCTGCAGGTGTAACAAGGCGAAATGAGAAGTAGGCTGGTAAGGAGAAAACTGGGTGAACGGGGGGAAGAGAGCCAGGGGTGAGAGGAGAAGAGAGTGGATGTACAGTTTGTGAAATAGGAGTTGACCTCTGTGGCTACAGCACTTGGTTCTGTGATAATATTTCCTACTATATTGAGGGTTGGGGTAGGGGGTTGGGCGGGCGAGGAGGTATTTAATTGAGTTCAAGAATTGTGCTGGATGAGTAGAGTTATTGTGGAAAGCAGACTTGAAATAATTTGATTTGGCCTGACAGTTAAGTCTTGTGCAGGCATTCCTTAGTGAGTGGTAGTGTTGCAGAGCTGTTTGAGTGTCTGTTGTCCTATAGGTGTCCTAGGCTCAGTCCCTGACTAGTAATTGTTCCAAAAGGTTGGCTGTTACCCAGGGTAGGTGGGATCCCCTTACTCTGGATCTTCTGAGAGGCACATGGGAATCCCAGATAGCCAGGAATCTGGTCATGAAGTATCTGAGGGCCTCATCCATGGACGGGGCCCTAGGGATGAATGACCAATTGATGTTGTTGAGGTCATTTAGGAGCGCGGTCTGGTCCAGGGATTTGTAAGATCTATTGTACAATGTGCGGGGGTGGAGGGGCCTTAGGTTTGAATATTTTCCACACCAAATAAATCATGTGGTGATCACTGAGAGAGTCCGGTAGCAAGCCAGCATCAATTATACGATGGGGGTGGGTAGTTAGGGCCCAATACAGTAGGGTATGCTTCTTGGATTTATGGTTTAGGTGAGTGGGTTCAGTTATTTGTTGGGACAGATTTAAAGCATTTACTTGACAACATGCTTTAGAGGCTGTCCTGGCTAGCCTGTTCTGGTTGAAATCCCCCAGGATATGGAGTTCGCCTCCCTCCACGAGTGACCTCAGGGTGCCTAGGTGGTCTAGGATAATAGGCAGTGGTGTGTCCTGGGGCAGTAAGACCCAACTACGTATATAGGGATCAAGTGCAGGACAGAGAATTTGATTAGTAGGGAATCCAAAGACAATGTGGGTGATGTAGGTTTGATTGTGGTGAACTGAAGTTTGGAGGAGATGAACATGGCAGTGCCACCACCCTTCTTTTTTCCCTGGTGGTCCTGCTGAATGAGAGAGTAGCCAGGTATTAAGAATTTGACATCAAGGTTGTGGGGTTTCTGCCAGGATTCTGTAATGATTAAGATATCCAGCCATAGTGATAGGACACATGTTTGTAAGGCAGTCATTTTGTTCAGATGATCTTAAGCATAGCTTTAGTGAAACTAATCATCTGAGTAATTTGAAGTTAAATTTGCATAATGAAATCAAAGGTATACCAGTTAATTTCTTTTTCAAAATCATGAAGAAATGTTTCTATCATGGCAAACTTGAGCTTAGGTGACTTGACTTAAAGTAAGGAAAATGGAAACATCAAAAAGAAAAGAAAGGTAAAAATAGGTAAGAGGAAGTTAAATTCTAAGCCCAAGGAGACCAAAAAGGATAAGCCCTATGAAATTATCACTGTTATGTCACATCAAATGATTTCTAATATTCAAAATAGAAGTCCAAGAACACATGAGGGTCTCAATTGCAAACTAACAATAGGGAAAAACAATCAGAACTGAAGAGCATTATGCAAAAGCCCCACTTATCTATCTCTCACCCACAAATTAATACTGGATTAAACAACTCCCCTGATAATACCATTAATCACGAGAAGGCAGAACTGTATTCTGAAATAGTGCTAGATCTGTATGGTATTAGAAAACTAGACCAGAAGACACCCAAAAAACTTAGAAGTTGGGGTTGCCATCTCCTTCACATACCTGTAGACTCTGATGGGGGGACTATTCACCATTCACCACCGCACTGAAGTACTCAGACTGTCTGCTGGTTTATCTCAAGAACCAGGATCTGGCAGATCAAATCTGGGCAAAAAGAGATCTATAGAAGTCATTAAATATTTCCATGATTTGTCCAGAAGAGTCCCTTGATATGATGGAGGAGAATCTTTAATAATGACTGAAACTAAAAAGGACACAGACAAAATAAAAATGAATAAAATACTGTCTGTAATAGACAAATATACAATAAGATAGAATAAACAAGTAAATGAAAAAATACTCTCACTTTTTGGCTTGAGAAGTCACCCAAGAAAATCAGTATGGCAATACCTGTTTGCCTGCACTAAATGGGCTTTTCAATATTGCACATCTGCACAAAACCTATCAGGATGGAAAGCAGGTCCAGGAGATAGAAGTGTGGGATCCCACTGCAGGCAGTGACCACCACACAGTGTGGCTTTACATCAGCATGGAGAAGGAAGGATTACGTCCAAAATGAGTGTAGTGGACTTCAGGAAGATGGACTTCAATAAAATGGGAAATATACTAGAGAGGCACCTGTCCATGCTCAGACCACAGATGGATGCAGATCAGAAATGGTCCATCATTAAGAAGTGATTACTTGAGGCCATAGACACATATGCCAAGTCTCATGAAAGGAACTCTAGGATCAAGAGACCTAGCTGGTTTAGCAGGAAGGTGGTAAGTAAGTGAAGGAAAAGAGGGCTGCCTTTCTGAGGTACTAGCATACCTTAAGGCAGGAAGACAAATAGGTTTATGTAGTGAATGCTAGGGAAGCAGGTAAAGAGGTCCAGGAAGTCAAGGCTGTGAAAGAACTGAGACTGGTGCAGAGGATTAAGGGCATGGAAAAGGACTTCTTCCATTACATTAAGGAGAGAAAATCCAGTGGGGATGGGATTGTAAAGATAAAGATGGAGGGAAGGGTGGAAAAAGGTGAGGATCAGGCAGAGGCACTAAATGGGTACTTCTGCTCTGTTTTCTCTAGGGAACAGAATGGGCCCATACCACAGGGGATGGTTGGGGATTGCCTTAGGGGCTGGAAGGAAAACAATGGAGTGACTGGGGTTGAGAGGGTCTTAGGGGGACTGAGGGAACTAAGGGTGGACAAGACTCCTGGCCCAGATGGCGTACACCGAGGATCCTGAGAGAGATGGCAGAAGTACTAACAATACCCCTGATGGACCTTTTAAACACCTTGCTGATAAAGGGGAGTGTACTGCAGGACTAGAGGACAGCACATGTGGTACAACTCCACATGAGTGGTCCCAAGGATGAGCCAGGTAACTACATGCCGGTCAACCTAACCTCTATAGTGGGCAAGTTGATGGAGACCATTCTTAAGGAAAGGCTGGTGCCCTTCCTTGAGGTGAATGGACACTAGGACAACAGACAGCATGGGTTTTTCAGGGGGAAGATCCTGTCAAACAAACATGATAGACTTCTTCAACTGGTTACAAGGTCATTGGACAGGAGGCAGGCAGTGGATGTCCTGTACTTGGACTTCAGAAAGACATTTGATTCAGTGCCTCCTGGCAGGCTGATAAGCAACTGAGGGACCTGGGTATAGGAGACAAACTGCTAGTGTGGGTTGAGAGCTGGCTGCAGGACGGGAACCAGAGAGTTGTGGTGGGGGGAACTATCCAAACCTAGGTCTGTAACCAGTGGGGTCCCACAGGGTTCAGTATTTGGACCTGTACTGTTCAACATCTTTATTAGGGACACAGCAGTGGGTGTCAAAAGTAAGATCTGCCATTTTGCAGATGATACCAATCTCTGTGAGAGGGCGGATACAATGGAGGGAAGACAAGAATTAAAGGAAGTTCTGGCTAGGCTGGAGAAATGGTCAGTCATCTGGCAGTTATGATTCAATTCCAAGAAGTGCAGGGTCATGCACCAGGGAGCCAGGAACCCAGGAGCCAGCTACTGGCAGGGGGATACAGGTGACCATTTCAGAGGAGGAAAAGGACCTTGGAATGTTGGTTATTGGTGAAATGAAGTACTCTGATCAATGCCATAAGGCAGCAGTCAAAGTTAATAAAATACTGGGCTACATCCCCAAAGGAATCACCTCTAGGAGGGAAGAAGTTATTCTGCCTCTGTACAGGTCTCTGGTGAGACCACACCTGGAGTACTGTGTACAGTTCTGGTGCCCTTATCTGAAGAAGGATGTCAGTCTACTGGAGGAGGTCAAGCAGAGGGCAACCAAAATGATCCAGGGCATGGGGGACAAAACATATGAGGAGAGGCTGAGGAAGCTCAACATGTACTCCCTGGAGGATCGAAGACAGAGGGGGACATAATAGAAATCTTCAAGTACCTCAAAGGCATAAACAGGGATCAATCAGAATGTATATTCAATCTAAGAAAGGAGAGTACTACAAGAAGACATAGCCTGAAGCTGGTGGAGGGGTAGATTTAAGAAGGAAATGAGGAGACACTTTTTATGGAAGGGGTTGTAAAGAAGTGGAACGAGTTGCCAGAGGAGGTGGTAGCAGTGAATACAGTAGACAGCTTCAAGGGGGGTGGGACAGAGAGAAAAAGAAAATCAAAATGGGAGGAATCAGTTCTGGGCAGGGGAGAGTGTGGGGGGGTGAATGACTCCAGGAGGAGTGGGGGAGGGGCAGCTTCAGGGCTTTAAACTGAGCTGCACACTTGAGCAGACTAGACTGACTACTATGGCCTGTTTCTTCTGGCAATTTCATATGTTCGTATTACAGACTTGGGTATCTCAAAATAATCTTTTAGCAGAAACCCAAAATGGCTTTTGTCAGAGCCGTTCTACTATTCAGCACTATTTTCTCCTTGATCATCTTATACTGTATATAAATACACCACTGTCAAGAAATGTAAGCTTGACCTGAAAGCAGCTATTGATAGTATTAGTCATCAACTGCTATGGCATAAGCTATGGTCATTTGGTATAGACTACTATATTTTGGACATATTAATAAGATTACATCAGTATACATGGGTACAGGTCAGTACACCCAGACTGGTAATTTAACAAGGCAAATCAAAACAAATGTAGGTGTTCAACAAGGATGCATATTGGCGCATCTGTTATTTAATATATGTTAATTCAATAATAAATCAACTTTCTAACTCTGACTTTCACTCCCTAAGGTATTTGACAACCATGTCAGTTTACTGACTTATGCCGATGATATTGTATCACTGTCTACATCTTCACTGGGACTTCAAAGAAAACTGAATCATTTTTGTAAAATTATGTGCAGAAAAAAACTGTATGCATAAATAAAGATGAGACCAAGATTGTAATCTTTGGAAACAAGGCAAAAAAAAAAAACCTAAACTAAAAATAAAAAAATATTTAATTGAAACAACTGGTTACTATGATTACCTAGGGGTGAGATTTGCAGAAAATGTTTCATGGACCAAACACATTGAGTTAGCAGAAATTAAGATGAAAAATGATTTCAATGCCTCTAAGAAACGTAATTACAAATTGGAAAATGGTTCAGTTAAAGGCATTCTAACAGTATTAAATATGAAACTAAAATCAGGAAGTTTATATGCAGCAGAAGTCTCGGGCTCTTTAAATATCAGCCCTCTAGAGATTATCCTAAATAAAAAACTACATTACGTTCTATCAGTTCCAAATGCAATCCCTGCTGAAATATTGAAAGCAGAGTTGGGGCAATTATCTCTATCCTCCCCGATAAAAGAGAGACATCTAATATTTACATTGGACCTCTTTCTCTTACTAGAGGAATGACTACCCAGACAGTGCTTGGAAGAACACATCAGTTATGAACATCTGGGTTTTATTTTCCCAGTCACTAAACTTATTAGGGAACAATTGTTGCCAATGTGGCTAGGTAATTTGCTATACAAAGTTTATACTAGACCTAGAAAGGACATAGGGAAGAAAAAACCTAGTCCAGGGATATTACAATTAATTCAAATAAATCTAGACACCACAGTTTGAAGTTATACCAGTGGTACAGAAATATTAAGGTACATCATAGATTGGCAATATATTTAGCTCACCTTTCAAATCCTTGTAATCATTTTATTATTGGTTTAGACTGGAATTTAATGAAACAAATGACATACATTGGAGACAATAAAACCTGGTATAGCTTCAGAATTCTGTAAATTTGGGATGAAAGTATGACGATCTGAAACATTTGGTACTCATATGTCCTTTATATCATAGTAGCAGAGAGTTTTGGATTGAGTCTATATTGGCTAATTTGTGTCTTCCTCCAGATCAAATAATTATTGCATTGTTTAACTCTACTGATATTAACATATTGCAGCATTGTCTAAGTTCCTGAGTATTTTTAACCTATAATGAATGATTAATGTTATCTGGGAAGCTAACTGGGAATGCAACAGTCCCAGTAAGTGCCTGTGATTGTTTCATAACATTGTAATCTTTCTGGAAGTGTACAAAAGGGAAATGCATTTTTTTTTTGCCTTAATTAGGTTTCTCCTCAAATTTGACAATGTATTTTGGAATTTTGAGATTTTGGGTTACAATAACTTGGATGGGGGTATAGGTAACCACACCCAAACCCAGATGAGTTTTGTTTACTCCTGTAAATTTATAGGTTTTCTAAGGACCTTTCCCACCTGAATCCTTCCAATTTTTTAGGCTGCATGATGACGGAAAATTAATAGAACATTACTTCTTCATTGATATTTTAATCTTGCACAGGAGTTAATTACAGAGAGATGGACGTTAACTATTTATGTATGTTGTTAAACTTTTATTATGTTTATATTTTTTCTATTCAAATCATTTGGTAATGACCTGATGTTGAACAATGAACCTGAACTACAGTATCTATCTGTCTGTCTGTGTCTGTCTATCTATCTATCTATCTATCTATCTATCTATCTATCTATCTATCTATCTATCTATCTTCCTATCTAATTAAATAAACCTTATGCAGACAAGGGTGCCCACCACTGGTACCACTTCTTTCTCTCTCCTCTCTTCCAGGTCATCTACCCCACCTTCACAATGTTACCTATTTTATTTATAATAGTGAACTAGGATGCCCATCCCCGATACCACTTCTCTTGACCCACTCCCTTCCAGTTTACCCACCCCATTCCAATAATGTACTTAGTGGCATCAGGGTGCCCATTTCCAGTGCTGCAGAACAGTAGCCCAACACTGTGGTGCCACTCTCCAGTGCCACAAATGTCCCCTGAAACAAAGAACACCATCCCTTGTTGAATTTTATTTTAAGCAGTTAGATATAAAATAAATGCTTGCTGAACTAACCAAAAAACACACCACCCCACCCCGACCTCCCACTTGTCATCCACCACCCCACTCACCCACACTTTGCACACACCCTTACACACCTGAATGTTCACCCATGTTCTCTGTATGAGAGCAGTGGGACTTTCTTGTATTCTGAAGCCACAGTTGGAGTCATTCTGCCAGCTTCTGTTGAAGCAGTGCACTGTTGATTCCCTGTTCCTTATGTCTCTTTCTCTCTCTTTGTCTGTCTGTATGTCTGTCTCTGTCTGTCTGTCTGTCTATCTATCTATCTACCTATATGTCTATATGTAAATAATTTAAAAATATTTTAAGCAGACCTGGGTGCCCATCACTGATACTGCTTCTTCCCCCCCCCTTCCAGGTCACCCACCCCCCATCTCAATAGTACCTATTTTATTGATAATATAAGTGGACCAGGGTGCCTACCTCGGTGCCCTTTCTCTTGCCCCTTCCCCTCAAGTTGTCTGTCCCCATTCCAATAATGTACCTCGTGATACCAGAGAATCCACTGCTTGTGTTGATGAAGAGTTACTCACCACTGGGGTGCCAATCCCTAATGTTATGAATGTCCCCTGAAATAAAGAACCACCCCACTTAATTATTTAACCTGTAAAAAAGAAAATAGTCCATCTTCACTCTGATCCCCCATACACTCCCACCCACCCTACTCTGACCTCCCACTCAGCATCCACCACCCCACACCCTCCCACACACCCTCATTCCCCTGAATATTAAACCTCAACTTCAAGGCACTGAACATATACATGCTGGAGGCCAGAAGGGAGATTGGAGATATGATAGAGACCTTCAAGTTCCTAAAAGGATTAAACAAGGTGAACTGCAAGGAACTTATTAGCTTGAATGCTAGTCTGAAGTCATGGGGCCATGAATGGAAACAGACAGAAGAGAAGTTAGGAGGGACCTGGGGAAGTATTATTTTACAGAAAGGGTAGTGGAGCCATGTAACAATCTACCACATGAGGTGGTGGATGCTAAAACAGTTTTTGATTTCAAGCTTAATTGGGACAGAGTGAAGGGCATAGTGGTCACTCGGGGTGACAGAATCAGGAAAAAAGTATAAGGGCAGGGTGAGGACTAGGACCCTGGATGGACAATAGATTTTAGGGTTAAATGGGGAACTTGGGCACATTGGATGGACCTTTGATCTTATGTTGTCGTTGGCTATGTTGCTGTGTTTCTATGTAACATGTCCCAAGGCATAGATCCACTCTCTGATCAAAGACATGTCTTCTTGCTGGAACCACTGACTGTGATATGAGAAAATAAGGTAAGTGCATTTTAATATATTTAACCCTTAGGCTGCTGACAGAATTAGAACTTACAGGAATTTTGGACTGATATATTAGTCCACGGCCATGCAAGAGTTAAATGGGGTTTTAAGTTTTATTCATAATGCTGTCATTTTTACACCAAATTTTCAACATGACCTTTTTGGGACCTCACCTTATGACCAAAGGTGATGGAATTATGCAAATCTGGGCCAAAAGACAATTTTGTGGTTACTTTGTTAAATAACATTTCAGGTAGGATTTGCACATTTTTACTGCCCTCGTTCATGAGGTGTGGTCATCAGATGGTTATATGGAAAATTTGGGGTCAAAATATGTAACAATGGCAATGTTATGAGTGTACATAGAAATTTTTCTACACTCGCTCATAACTTGTTAATTTTCAATATGTTGACACCAATTTTCAATGTAGCCATTTTTTTCACACCACATCATGAACATGACAGCTGTCATTTTCCAAATCCTGGTTAAAATGTGGTTTTGGACTTGTGGCACAGAATGATGTTTTGGTGAGGATTTGAAAATTGAATAAGAAGACTATGTTGGAAATTTGGTGTACAAATATGGTAAAATGCCTAGGTTAACATTGCAATATTTTAACATTCACTCATAAGTTCACTAATTGTAAATATTTTAACTCCAAACTTTCAACATCACTATTTTTCCACATCACCTCAGAAATGTGACAGGTGTAATTTGTTAAATCCTGGACAAGATGTGTTTTTGCACTTGTGGTATAAAATTATGTTTTGAACAATATACTATAAATGATACATGTCATGTTTAAAGGGGCATCATAACATGACTACCTTGAAAACTTGAGGTCAAAATAAACAACAACAATAATTATTAAGAAAGTGTGTAGTGCAGCTCTTCACTCCAGCAGGTATGCTTTGTGATCCCATTCTTGTGAGCTGAGTTTGGGAGTGAGCTCATTGACACAGCTACATGGGGTGTGGGTGGGGACAGGGAATGAAAGCTTCAGGGTTGCCTGCAAGTAAGTCAGGATTTTAAATAATTGATTAGCAGTTTTTTTCTTGGGACTATACTAACTGTATAGAAAGTATTTATATAGATTTTCTAGAAGTGCTGTGTTTGTTAAACACAGTGAGGCAAGAGCTATACATTTTCACAAATATTTAGCACTTTTATGAGCAAAATGCTAATCAATTTTTAGAGTTAAATAAATCCCTGGTAAGTGCTTAGTAACCATATAGTAAACTTAACTCTTCTCTTGGAATAGGCCCTGCACCTCTGCACCTGTGAGGGCCCTGTGCATTGGCTGACACATGGACTCTTTGCCCTAGGCATTTGTATCTGCAGCCACATGGAAGTGCAGGGACCAAAGGACACTGCACATCTGCAGCCCAACAGATAGCCTCATTAACTCTTGATATTCACTGCTGCACTTCTGTAGGTGAACACAGCCTTCCCTTTGCACAGGGCCCAAAGGGCCCTGTACATCTGCATTTGCTCAGACATGTCCCAAGTGACCTGTATGAATGAGGATACAATTCCACTATCTGAAAAAGCAAGGAAACTCTTTGCAAAAAAATTCATTAATGCACCAGTTAGGGTTCAAGTTATTGCCACAAATGTAGGGAAATGTGACATTAGGGGTTCCATCCCTAACTCACCACCACCACCACCATCCCAGCAGCAAAAGGAGAAAACATTAGGGTTTGGGGTCTCTGGAATATTGGCAAGTCAGTGGTGGGGTTTTCTGTGGGACGTCAAAACTAATGCCTACTCTGTTTCCTGAGCAATCAATGCTAGAAATGATCTCCTGTGGGCCCTACATGAAGAAAGCTGTAATTTTATTTATTTGTTTTTGTTAACCAGGTAAGCACACTAGACAACAAGTGCCTATTTTCAGGTGCAACCCGGGAGGTTACAATACAGAAAACACATGGTACATATTCAAGGTAGCATACAAGCCCACAATACAGGTGGGCCAGAGAGAATTCAGTACAATGAACATAGTGCATAGACAGAGAATGAACTCACCCACACACAGGTGGGGCCAGAGTACAGTATATAGACATAGTACAGAGTCACAGCTAACAAACATGAGTACAACTACAACTCAAATACGGTAAGCCCACAAGGTAACATGGAGTTAGGGGAACTACAGGTACAGGTAAACTAAGGTGGGAGCCTGAATCATCGAACAACCCAGGTGAGTGTCGGGGAACAGGCAAGGGGTGGAGTGAACAGTGCAGTAGGACAGCATGGAGCTAGTGGGTGAGGGAGAGGGTGAGGAACCCAACCTGGGGGACCACCACGGTGGAGTCTGGCTTGAACTGCAAGGAGAGAACTGCCCAATCTAGTAGCAGGCCCAGTGGGCAGGTCAAGAATAGTGAGGGGACTTCAGGTGCCACATGGGAGGGAGCTAGAAGGGTAGGGGAAGCCTGACAGAGGAGATTGGGAAGTGCTATCATGGGGAGAGGCATGGGCCAAGAACAGCTTGTGGGTGAGGTGTCGGGTGGCCATGAGTGTGAGAAGTGCTATAGAGGAGAAGTGGCTGAGGCCCGAAACCTGCTAGTGGGAGAGGTGTTGGGCAGCCACTAGTGCCAGCAACTAATTGGCACAAAGACAGGTGGAAGCAGCTTTGAGGAATTTCCAGAGGGACGTTTTGAAGCCAGAGTGGGAAGGGGTGGCTCGGACTGGCACAGGGAGGGAGTTCCAGATTCTCAGAGTGTAGGCAGAGAAGGCCCGATCCCCAGTGAGGGAATGGGTCCTGGGGACCTTGCAAGCCAGAGTTGAGCTGGACCTAAGCTGATAGGCCAGGGTGCAGTGTTTGAAGGGAAGGGCAAGAGCGGGGGGCAAGCAGTTCGGACTATGTTATCAACCATGTTACCAAGGACAAAGGCTCGGTGCTTATCAGGGGGAAGTCACTCCAGACGGCCATAGATTGTGTTGGCAACGTATGGCAAGACATACCTCTCTATCTTTGAAGAATGTATCACTATGAGTCACCGGCTTTGAGCTGTATCTTTAGCTTTATAAAGAAGGCTATGGGCTGGGGGAGAGGGATGAGTATTAGAGCTGACAGCCACAAGGCAGATTCTATCACTGATTTGACAAGACTCTAGAGACAAAAACCTTTACTTTTTCTTCTTTTTCTGTTTGAGGGGGTGGGTGTGGCATAGTTAGGGTTGGAAATCCTAATGGCTCATTTCCCTACCTTTGTGCTGTTAACTTGAACCCTAAATGGTGCATCAACAAAGATTTTCTTTTCTTTTTAAGATAGTGGAATTGTATCCTCAGATGCAAATATGCAGAGCCCTTTGGGTCCTGTGAAAATGAAAGACTTTGTCTGCCTATGGAAGTGCAGGGCCCTTATGAGCCCTGCACATCCATGCAGCAACAGATGTCAGAAAGTTTGATAATACTGTAGGTCAAGGTGAATTAAAATCAAACTCTTTCCCTAATCTCTTGCCACGTAGAGCTCATTACATACCTTTATAAGAACTGTCTTCATACAGTATCACCTAGGCAAGCCAGACTGGAATGGCTTATGGATGTTATTTGCCTCTAGATTGTCCACAACCAACTAAGCAACCTCTTTCAGAAACCTAAGTCAAACGTGGAAGGATAGAGACTGTATTATAATTTGAGTGATCACCATGATCTAAAGAGGGCATCTTGAGCAAAAGCCTTACTAGCCTCACCCCTTTAAAAGAGCAGGAGAGAGGCTCTCCCTCAGCAAAGCATGGATGAGCCCTGGAAAGATCTAACCCATGGCACTCATATGAGTGGTAAGATGCTGGGCTGGAACTGGATCGAATGTTCATGTGATGCAGTGCAGACCAGCAACCATATGGGATACATCCTTTTCACCCGACTATTGGAAGTCCCTCTGAGGGTTAACAGCCTTATGAATTCTGAATCCTCTTGATTGTGCTGCTGCTGCACTTATTTCTGATGGCAGAGGAAATCTGGTTCCAGATTCTGGCACTTTGGTTTTGAAGAACAAATTAAAAAGCTTGCACCTCTGCAACAGCAGTGGCACCAGTTCCCGTGAGCTATCAGTATGGTGTAGCACTATGTGACTGACTGTGCACCACTACCAAGACCTCTGTGGGTGCTACTTACAGTACCAGTATGTCTACATGCACAACCCCCATTTATACCTGCAAACTTGGGGTGGTCTCATTTGCATTGTGACTTAGTAATGGGGGACACCTTTTCCTTGTGACTATATTGGTCTTTATGTATGGCCTCAAAGTGTGGAAGTAAAACAGATAAACTGTTTGCCCCCCATTTTGTGCCTCCTAATTTTGCAGCTGTGGGTTGGGCCCCTAAATTCTTCATAACAGGGTCATTTCACTAACTTCTCACTTTATAAGTAGTGAAATAAGTAAATAAAAAATTCTTCTTAAGCTGGCCCGGTGGCGCTGAGGGTTGAGGAGCTGGACGCCATACCTCACGCCACACCAGTGACCCTGGTTCAGGAATGGACTCAGTGTGCTGGGGGCTGGCAGAGGAGAGGAAGGATTGAGCATCCCACGACTGCTTTTCTTCTTCTGGGGTGGGTACCTAGGGTATGTGATGCCCTGCAGTGGCACCTAGCAGAGGCAAGGTGCACTGTCAGGGAAGGTAGAAGACTTGGTTTGCTGGCCAAGGCACCTAGCTTCACCTGAGCTCTTTCCTTCTAAGACTGCTTGAAAGGCAGAGTAGAGAAACTTACCAGAGCAAGGGAGAAGGATTAAGACTTAGTTTGGCTAAGCAGATTTACTGTGTGGTGGTGTTTTTATTTTTTACTCACAGGGATTGCTACTGTTTGTTGCTAACATTTCATTGCTTTATTTTTTCTCTGATTCAAATTGTTGTTGCTGGTATACCTTCTTCTGCATTATTACAAGGTGTGCCTACAGGTGTGCGCTAACAGATTACTGCTGTAATCTTCTGATTCAAATTGTCTTTTGCAAGGTATATCTTCTGTTACTGCTTTATTTTTCTCTGGAGCAAAGTGTTTCTTACAGGGTATATCTTCTCTGAAATTATTACAGGTAGTGCTTTACAGGTTTTACAGTTTTATCTAACATTAGGTTAAGCTTTCAGGGTTACTGCATTTGTTGTTGACTGATTGTTTCTGCTCTTACCTCCTTGTTCTTTCGTCCGTGGTTCTTCTTTTTAGGCAGGAAGGGCCCAGCCACCCACCCCATCCCCAACCCACGCTACACTCCATTTATAGGGTACCACAGTTGTGACATTTCCTGTGGCAGAGCAGGAAGGGGCGGATCAGTGGGGCCTCCACAAGGTGATCTCATTTACAGGGCACTAGTAATTTAACTTGTTATAAGAAGTTAAACAAAGCACAATTAAACCATTACTTGCATTTTTTTTTCCTTCTAATTACTCTGACTAGGTTACAAACCCAGCAACTTATTTGGAATGGATTTCATTAACTGCAGGTACTGTGGAACAATTTTCAGAAGGACATTCTTACAGGATTTAGGACACTGTCCTACATGCTGGGCCTTTGGAGATCTTAGGTCTCAGCTCCGGGCAGCATGGGCAGAGATTGCACGCCTCAAATTTCATATTGAAGAGGAAATACATTATAAGAACCACCCGCCATTTCCCCAGCATCCAACAGAAAACCTCAACCGAGAGGGTAGTTGGTCCAGGAGGTTGGCAGGTGGTTAGAGGAGCAAACAGGTGCCCCATCACTCTCGCTCTCCAACACATTACCTCCAAAACCATATAAACACTACAAACAGGTATCTGCCTCTATCTCTGAAATCAAATAAAGAGGCAGAAGACACTGCAGAGCAGGACACTGCGCACAGGAGCTAGCACAACAATACTCACCCAAATCAGGAACCAAAACTAAACAAGCACAAAGAAATCAAAAACTTGATCATAGGAGACTCCATGATTCGGGAGTTGATACCCATCTCCAGCCAGGGTGATGGTCAGATGTCTCCCAGGTACATCAGCATGGAGAGACACTGACCGCATTGCTAAAATTGTTCACAAAGCAGGAGAAAACATTGATGTCCTAGTACACATAGGGATTCACGATCCTCGCCAGCCGGTCAGTTGTGGGAGACCAAGGAACACCTGACTAGGCTGGGTGACAAACTATCATCTATTTCGTCCGGCATCTCCTTCTCTGAGATCCTGCCAGTCTGGGAGAAGGGAGCAGATGGACGGAAGGTCAGAGAAGGGAGATAGGGAGCTAAACACATGGCTCAAGGACTGGTGCCAGGAAAAAGGACACAGATTTGTAGGGAACTGGCAACAGTTCTGGGAGCGAAAGTTCTTTAAATTTGATGGACTGCATCTGACTAAAGAGGGAGTCAGTGCATTGGGGCAGAAGTTTGACGTCTTTGCAGAATATTTAAACTAGCAAATGGGGAGAGGGGTGCAGCACCCCATACGTTGAATGGGAAGAACACCCCTCCCCCCTCAGCTAGTGGTCAAACTGGAATTCAGTGTGTTTGCCGTCCATTTGCATCACCAGGTAAGAAAAAAGGTTTGTCTCCCCATACGATGCACAGGGGTAATGCCAAACCTCACCCAACAACTAACACACCAAAATCTGGCCAATGGAAAATCATGTACACAAATGCTCACAGCCTGGGAAATAAGATCCCAGACCTGCAGGCAATAATGTCAGAGGCTAAACTGGACATAGTAGCAATTAGTGAGACGTGGTTTACCTGTAACCACCTTGCGGAGACTTCAGTACCTGGCTATGTATTGTTCAGAAGAGACCGAGGTGCAAAAGGGGGGAGGAGTGGCCCTGTATGTTAATGAAAATATCAAAGCTACAGAAATTCAGAATACACATAAGAGCCAGAAGAACTGTGGGTCACCCTGAAACAGGAAATGGGACAGCCATAAGAACTGGGGTTGTCTACAGGCCCCAGACCAGAGGGAGGACATAGACACATTACTGTTAGAAGATATACAAAACATGACAGCTAAAGGGAGGTTCTGATAATGGGAGACTTCAACATGCCAGATACAGATTGGTCAATACCAGCAGGAACATCTGCCAGAACTAGACTCATAGTGGATTCCCTGCAGGGGAGGGCCTCAAACAACTGGTACAGCAACCCACAAGAGACAGGGCTATCCTAGATCTAGTACTGACTAACAAAGAAGGGATCACAGATCTCCAGGTAGAAGGTCACCTGGGGCCAGTGACCATCACATGGTATGGTTCAATTTGGCTACTACATCTAAATCATCCCATTCCAAGGCAAAAATATGGGACTTCAGAGGAGCTGACTTTGATAAGATGGCCAACAGAGTTAAGCTAGCCCTGGCAAAAAGAAACACAGGTGAGGAGGTACAGGCAAAGTGGGCAAGCATTAAGGATACAATACTTGAAGCAACATCCCATTGTGTTAGACAGAAAAGGAAGTGCAAAAAGAAGGAAACCACTTTGGTTCTCAAATACAGTAGCAGAAAAGGTCAGAGCCAAAAGGCTGGCCTTCAGAAAATATAAGGGAACACAGCGGGATGAAGATAGGGGCATACCAAACTGCCCTAAAGGAAGCAGGTAAGGCAGTAAGGCAGGCAAAGTCCCAAACTGAGGAAACACTAGCACAAACAGTAAAAGAAGGTGACAAGACTTTCTATAGATACATTAGTGAAAGGAGAAAGTCCAGAGGGGTATTGCTAAGCAATGGAGAAAAGGGAGCATGTGAGGAGGAGGACCTGTAAAGGCATCTATCCTAAATAGATACTTTTGCTCAGTATTCACTGAAGAGAAGGTAGGGCAGCCCACAGCTCAGCATCATGGACACAGGGGGAGGAGGTGAGCACTACTCCCTTCACAAAAGAAAGGGTCCTACAAGAGCTTGCTAAGCTCAGGGTGGATAAGGCAATGGGACCTGATGGCATACATCCCAGGGTACTTAGGGAGCTAAAGGAGGAACTAGCAGAGCCATTAGCAGAATTGTTTAGTGAGTCTCTGAGCACAGGAGAGGTCCCAGAAGACTGGAGAAGGGCTCATGTGATCCCACTCCACAAGAGTGGTAGCAGGAGGAGGCGGGAACTACAGACCGGTCAGTCTTACCTCAGTAGTGGGCAAGATTATGGAAGCACCTTAAGGAAAGGATAGTGCAAACACCTGGAATCCATAGGGCACAGGATCCAAGACAGCATGGGTTTACAAAGGAAGGTCCTGTCAAACTAATCTCATAGATTTCTTTTGACTGGGTAACCAGAGTGGTGGACCAAGGGGGAGCAGTTGATGTCGCCTACCTTGACTTCAAGCAAAGCTTTTGACACTGTTCCACATAGAAGATTGATAAATAAGCTAGGTAGGCTCGGGGTGGGTCAGAAGTTGGTCAACTGGGTGGCAAACTGGTTGACTGGCAGAAAACAGAGAGTGGTGGTAAATGGTATACAGTCAGAAGAGATGCAAGTCACAAGTGGGGTACCTCAGGGATCAGTCCTGGGGCCAGTCCTATTCAACATCTTCATTAGTGACCCTAGCAGATGGACTAGAGGGTAAGGCTTGTCTGTTTGCAGATGACACCAAGATCTGCAACAGAGTAGATGATCCAGATGGGTGGGCAGAATGAGAAGAGATCTGGATAAACTAGCAGAATGGTCAGAAGAGTGGCAACTGGGATTTAATGCAAAGAAGTGCAAAATCATGCACATAGGGAAGAGAAACCCTGAAGCCACTTATAGGCTGGGAGGGAGTTGCTAGCAGTCACAAAGGAAGAAAGAGACTTGGGCATCATCATCACTGATGACCTGAAATCATCAAGCAGACATCTAAAGCAGTAGGTAAGGCTAGGGGGTGTTGAGTGTATTAGTAGGGGTATCACAAGTCGTAAAGAGGGAGGTAATAATCCCTCTGTACAAGACATTGGTTAGGCCCCATCTGGAGTACTGGCGTGCAGTATGGAGGCCACACCTTCACAAGGACATTAACCAAATTGAGGCAGTCCAGAGAAGTGGCAATCAAAATGGTGCAGGGACTGCATCAGAAGACATATGAGGACAGATTAACGGAGCTCAATATGTATACCCTTGAGCAAAGGAGGGAGAGGTGATATGATCGAGACATTTAAACACCTTAAGGGCATAAACAAGGTGAAAGAGTCTAACATGTTTAAATATAAGAAAAATAGCAGGACAAGAGGACACAGCATGAGATTAGAGGAGGCCGATTAAGGGGAATGTGGAGAAATTCTTTTCACAGAAAGGGTGGTAGATGCATGGAATGGCTTACCACAAGAAGTAGTGGCTATGAATACAGTGCAGGGCTTCAAACAGGCATGGGATAGGCATAAGGGAGCAATACAAATGACTATGAATAGATAGGTCACTGACATAGCAAAGGCCGATGGCACATTTATAAGGTAGAAAAAGAAATGGGCAGACTGGATGGGCCTTGCGGTCCTTATCTGCCGTCAACTTCTATGTTTCTATGTTTCTATGTCAGTGGCGTGCATTCCAAGGGGAAGGAGCGCAGCGGACATCTGCATGTTGGTGCATCAGACATCATTGCATGTCCTGCTCCCTGGGGTAGTAACAGCAGAAACATTGCAGGGCAACCACAGCAGCTCATGGCTGAGCCTTGAGCCCCCGGTCTCAAAAAGCAAGACCACCTGGTTCCCGGTCATGGGTACCCAGAGGGGGTATCTCATTAATTTCATCAGAACCTGTGTGAGTCAGGCACCTGCAGTGTATACCAGCCCTGGTCCGAGGGACACAGGTGCCGGCGGCCAGAGCTCATTGTGGCCCACTCCGTAAAAAGGAGGAGCAAAAAGTATTAAATGATAAAAAAAAATTCTTCTCAATGTAGTATCCATTATAAGTGATGGAGTACTGTGCCATAGAAAACATTCCATCTAATGATTGCTTGGTGTAAATTATTTCATCTCTGTACCTCTTCCTTTTTAAAGGGTAGGGAAAAAGAAACCAACTTTGAAAAAAAAACAATCCTGTTGTCTGGCTATAAATATACTTTGTCCTTTCTTATATGTAACACATAAGCTAAGGTTAAATAAATGTATCTGATGCCTTTTGTAACATTGAAGAAGCCTCAAAGCACAAAGCGCAAAATGCAAAACAAAACATAAAGCATTTAGTGACAATTAAATGAAACTGATGCAGTTGTAGCCAACAAGTGATTCAGTGTTGTTTGCCATAATGTGGTAATCCAACAGTTCATGCAGACGCTCAAATAACAGAAAGCAACATATTTGTACTGCTGCTTTATTAACTTCCCATATCTCTTACATCAATAGTGCTAACACGTTTTTAAAAAGAACATGGAAGTTTGAAAACTATGAAGCACTATAGTATATTTCAATGGCAAGATCACAAGTATGAACTTTAACTTGTCCTTCATACTGTACATGTGAAATACAGGCTATCATCGACCAGGGGACAACTGACAGTCACCTTTAAAGTAACTGAACTGTACATCTGGTATCAGCTTATTGAAAAACATTAATCTAGCAAACATCTTTAAATGATTTTTTACATGTCTGCATCTGCTAAGAATGCAGAAACTGTGGCCAGTTGACCTGATTTCATACTGATACCTGTTAAAAACACTGCCACATGCCACTGTGCCATCTAATTCCCAGACTGCACACCTCCTGCAAATGGCATCATTCTGCAACTCATTTCATCACTCAGTTTTGATCATTAGTTGCTTCCCATATTGTTAATCTGCAAGTAATTTTCCACATTATTAGCTACCCACCTGTCTTATTAGAATTGGACTCAGTGAAAGTCTATTTATTCTGCACCTTTGGATCACATACATAATTGCCTGTACCTAGATGAAAGAATTTAATAGGAAGGTTATGGTTTGCTTTTAAAAAAAAGTAATAACCATAGCATCTGGTTCTCTCAACAGAGTCTTTATGTTGTTACAGCTCATCTAGGTGAAACATGTCAGACACCTCGGGCCACAAAAAGGTAAAGAAAGACAAAAAATAGCTAGCTTCTCAGGTTTAATACTGTATTTCTTTTTACTTAAGGCCCAGCAGTTTTGTACAGTCTTAGCAGGCCTTGATGCTACTTAGCAGGATAGTCTGCAAATCTGTAGTTAAGTCAGTGTTGTAGTCTCATGATGACGCAACAGAAAAGGAGCAGGCTATCATGCTTCCAAAAATGATGAATTTGAGAAAAAGGAGACTTAATGTTCTATGTATATGATTTTTTTAATTATTTTTTATAGTTCCCATTGTTCTCCACCAAGTCAATAGGGGTCCCAACAGCTTCAGCATTGCTTTATTGGGGATAGGAGCAAGGTGCTGCCTTCCGACCTCCAAGTTCTGCTCATTGGTTGGTCCTCAGTGGGTGTGTGAAGGGGTATGTACATAGGTGCAGGAATGTGTGCATTTATGGATGCATGAAAGCTAGGCCATCTGTGCTGTCCCTCCCCAGAAGCCAAACCCCTCACCTCTGTGACATGTACAGCTCCTAGCCGGCATCAGCATGGGAGTCCAGAGTTCATATGCAAATCTTGTACTCCCAGGTGCTGTGTAACATACTGCTGCTGCACCTCTGAACCATTCCAAGTAAGATTTGTTTAAGTAAAATTCTTAATTGAAAATGTTCAGTTCATTAAATAACAGAACACTACCATGTGTGAAATGCGTTAAATACACATAGGCTATAAAAGATACATTTGCTACATTATTTATTTCTTTACTTATTTATTTAAAACATTTTGGTAGCTGGGAAAGGCACACTGAGCTGAGCCTCATTTCCAGGTGCAACCTGGGGGGGGGTAGGGGGAGACAAATACAAGAAATATACAAAGCTTATATGTTATGGGACCGGTCCTCTTTAATGTCTTTATAAGAGACATTGGAGAGCACCTGGAAAATAAAGTATGTCTCTTTGCAGATGACACAAAGATCTGCAACAGGGTTGATACACAAGGTGGAGTGGAAAAGGTGAAAAGGGACTTGGCAAGGTTGCAGGAATGGTCAAATATATGGCAGCTCAGATTCAATGCAAAGAAGTGCAAGGTAATGCATCTGGGAAGCAAAACCCAGGGGAAGAGTGCACAATGGGGGGTGAGTTGATAACAACAACAAAAATCGAAAGAGTCTTAGGAGTAATTATATTAGATGACCTATAGGTGGGCAAGCAATGTGAGAAGGCAGTAAGGAGGACTGGGGGGATACTGGGATGCAAAGGGAGAGGCATCAACAGTAGAAAACAGGAAGTTGTTATCCCTCTGTACAGACAGTTGGTAAGACCCCATCTGGAGTACTGCGTGCAATTCTGGAGACCCCATCTCCGCAAAGACATAGAGTAGAGGCTGTTCAGAGGAGGGCAACCAAAATGGTGCAGAATCTGCACCAGAAGACATACGAGGAGAGACTAAAGCAGCTTAATATGTTTACTCTTGAGGAAAGGAGGGAGAGGGGGGACATGATAGAAACTTTCAAGTATCTCAAGGGAAATAAAGTACAATAAGGTAGCATCTTTCAGAAGAAGAGATGTGCAAGAACAAGGGGGCACAATTTGCAGATAGAGGGGGGGATGGCTCAGAGGTAATGTTAGAAAGGTATTTTTTCACAGAGAGGGGTGTGGATGCATGGAACAGCCTTCCTGAGGAGGTTGTGGAGTCAGGAACAGTGGGAGAATTCAAGAATGCATGGGACGGACATAAGGCAATTCTAGTGGAGGGTAGGAGGAAGTAAGCTGTTGATTAACTAGAATCTGCAGCTTATCCATCAGGTAAGGAAATGGACAGACTAGGTGGGCCAAGCGGTCCTTATCTGCCATCAAATTCTATGTTTCTATGTTACAGACATTGTGAGCAAAATGTGTAAACAAATATATAGATTTGGCAGACACAACAGCTAATGCTCATAAGGTTTCAGACATTGTGAGCACATACATAGATTCAGCAGCGACAACAGCTAGTAATCTAATGAATTATAGTAATAGTGTCCAGTGGAACATGGGGGCAAGGAATAAGCAGAGAGGAGTGGCAGAAGGCCAGACATGAAGGAGAAGAAGAGAGGCTTAGAGGCAGAAGGAGAACATCAGGGAGGAGATGGAGGGAGAGGAAGGGACATGTTGGGAATATCAGGGGGGAATAAGGAAGACCTACAAAAACAAGAGGGCTGGGTAGAATGTTTGAGTTGGTGTTTAAGGGAGGAGAAGAAGGAAGAAAACTGGAGGGTGGAGGGGAGCTGGTTTCAGAGGGAGAGGAGATGATAAGAAAAAGCAGCTTGACCAGCACATGGGTGCACTTGGTGGAGGGAGAAGATGAGGGATTCCTTGTACAGAAGTGGGCAGTCAGATGCACAGACAGGGGAGAGGAGGGAGGATAGATAAGCTGGGAGTAGGTTGAACCAATATTTGGCAATGAAGGCCATGCTATGTAGCTGGTGGCACAGGAGGAGAGGGAGCATGGACAGCGAAGAGTGCAGAGAGCAGTGGTGGGTTAGGGGAGGTAGATTAGAGGTGAACCTGCAGAAGGCATTGCACAGGGTGTCAAACCTAGCAAGAGAGGAGGAGGAGGAGGAGGAGGGGGAAGAATCATAGACTACATCTGTGTAATCAAAAATTGGAAGAATCAATTTGGTAACCAGTTTGAGGCATATTGGGAGGGTAAGACAATCCTTGTGGTGGTATAAAACCCCTAACTTGGGATGAAGCTTTACGTGTAGATGTGGTGGCAGAAATCCAGCTTGGGGTCCAACTAGACACCAAGGTATCTGAAAGCAGAGACAGTTTCCAGGTGGACACCACTGCAGGTGTGGAAAGTGGGGAGTGATGGGGATTTAGCTAACTTTAGGGAGGATTTATCAAAATTATCTTTTTGATGTTCGTTGTGAGTTGATTTAATTTAAACCAGTTTAAAACATTAAGGAAATCCTGGAGTGAGGCTTCACTTGCACTATGTGAAGGGGCTGGCAGATAAAGATCCATGTTGTCTGTGTACATATGTACACTAGAGGAGACACAGGCAGTGGGAAAGTCATTAATGAAGATAGAAAATAGGATAGGTCCCAGAATAGAACCTTGTGGAATGCCTGCTTGGATTGTAAGGGCACGTGACTGGGAGTCAGTAATTTGTCCTGATTTCTGATGATCAGAGAGACAAGACTTAAACCGTTGCACAGCAGCAGGGGAAAGACCAGCAGAGGCCATTTTATGGAGGAGAAGGGGGTTGGACACAGACTCAAATGTTATCATTAAGTAGAAGACATTACAAAGTACTGTTTAGAACAGAATATACAGTATCATACATAATATGTTTTACTCAAAAAACATAAAATGGTGTTTCTTTCCAATTCTGTCACTACAAGCCCTGTCCATTGTACCCTCAGGAGGTGGAGGGAGAGGGTGACGGTACTCAGCTCGTTGTTCAACTGATTACTGCAGGGCAAACTAGAGCACTGACTGGTGAGTTGGCTGGTGGAAAACAATGTAGCCCTTATAAGTGGGAGTGGAGATAAAGAGCCCATTTCACTAGGAATTCTCAATCCTTATGACTGGTGAGGTGTATTAACTGCTCAGATCTCACCAGCAATAACAGAGCTAAGTGCCAGAAAAGGAGGAAGGGCACTTGTGATTGATGCCACCACATCAGGATAAGGTTCTATGCCTCCAAAACAGCTGTCAGAGAGGAAGGCCTCACCAGAAATGTCTCTTAGGTGGGCTACAGAAGAAGATAGAGATAAATTTGCATGCCCAGGACTTCAGTGCAATCCTATTCTATACTGATTCATAGAGATTTAGGGTTAAGGCAGTCCCACAGTACATGGGTGGGGTGGAAGCTGGTGACTTGGTAATGCCAGCAGTTAGAGAGTGGGAGTGCTCCCAAGTCCTTAAGGGTTCCACGATGCTGGCTTAATAGAAAATCTGTCAACTGGCTTTACAGCAATGGCACTATGTCAACCACGATTGCGATTGGCATTGTTCCATTAGAAAAACAGTCTGCTCCCTGCACCCTCTGGATATTAAAATAATCAACTCCAGGTCGGAATTGTTTTGGGGAGGGGGCGCAAGACCTGGAGAAGCCATGCTTGGGTCCTGCATGACCATTACAGTGAACTGTCATTGTTGTCACTGTAACAGTCCTTGTGGTGATTTTTTCACTGTAGCAATGGTATACCATGCTTAAGGACCTTAAGGGTTTGTCACCACCAGTAATGGATTCTGTTTTTTTAGATGCCTACCTATGACATCTCTGTCTGAGGTATGAGTCAGGTATAAGCAGGTTTCCCAGATGGGGACTGGGATGGAGGAGTAGAGCTTCTCCATTCACATAAGGCATGCATGCTTTGTTGGATGAGGGGAAGCTTCTCTGACAGCACAGTATAGCTACCCCACTTCTGAAAGGAAGTGCTGAACAAACCTTAAAGAGTGCCAAAATCTTCTGATATTAGACAACAAGTTAGATAATTCAAAGTGTCAACTGCAGCCCTAAGCTGCAAATGTTTCCAGGAGTAAGAACTGGTAGGTGAGTACTGTAGCCAAATAAATTTAAAAGTAGCCAAGGTTCCTGAGTTTTGGTTCAAAAAGATCTTTTAGCTGATAAATGCCTGCAGTAGCCCAAGTGGTTCATAAAACACATTGACTTCATATCTTGAGTGGGTACACTATATATATATGTGAATGAGTAGGGGAAAAGGGGGTGCTGATGGGCATCAAGAATGTTATAGCTTCTTTTCAGGCTGAGAAATAGCTACCAGTGATGGGGCACGAATAAGGGATTGAGGGATAGGTTTTCCCGAAAGTATACTAAGACATCTTTGGCATCCAAAGACATTTTTAATTTGTTCCAAAGTAGGTGAGGTGCTAGGATGGGTATAACCAATGTATTCAACCACTGCTCCTCCAGTGGGCCAACAATTTCTCACAACTAAGCCAGGAGGCTACCTTTCCTGAAGAACTGGCTACTATCCTTAACTACTTTTTTAAATACTTTAGAATCAATATAGATAAGTAAGCAGTGCAGGTATTGCTTTAAACTCTTCTTTTTCCTCAAGCAATTTGGGTTGAATATTATTATTCATTCAGTTTTACAGTGTCACCGATTGTCACCACCAACTGGCATTTGCTTTATTTATGTTTTATCAGTCTTTACACTTGGAAGGCATCATTTATGTGGAACACTTAGTTCACAAGAAGGTCCCTCCCTGCTACAGTAGGAGAAGGCAGCATCTGGCTTACAGTAAAAAAAAAAAAAAACATTACATCCAACTCAAACAGTCACAGTCGTGAATAACCATCACAAATGCAATACTTCCTTGAGCCTAACTCCCATCATTTTATTTAACTACCTTTTTTTAACACATTCATTTATTGGACACATTCCTGTGACGATAACCAGAAATTATTTTTGCCAGTGACACTGTGATGCCATACTTCACTAAGCCCAATTTCCATAACTGTATTCTTCAACTGCCTTTTTAAGACATCTCTTGTTTATAGGAAACATTCATGTGACAAGCAAAACATGACATTACCACAGATGTTGTGACACTGTTCTTCACTGAGATTCACTCCCATCATTGCATTCTTCAGATAGCTAATAAAAAACATCAATTGGAATCTGCAATGCAGTCACATGGCCACAACATGAATGCTTCATCACCACTCTTCCCTGGGCCGAACTCTTAGCATTTTTTAGCACCTTGTTTATTTCTTGTGAACTGCAATTAATAATAAAAAATAACGATACGACAATTAAAACTAGAACAAGAATGTTGTCCTCCTCTACAGAGCACCACCAGTGTTTTCTAATGCCTCCTGGATCTAAGTTTTGCTTAAAAAGTTAAGTCAAAGTGATTTTATTTGCAAAATGCTCCATCCCTGAAAGGCTCAGAATACTGCACAATATAAACTCAAGTTCCTATCCTTAACAGTTCCAATGATAACATATTCTAAATATAATTTTCTAAAGGAACTTTGGACTCATAGGGACTAGGAACTTAAATGTTTCAGTGAAAGCTTGAAGTTAGAGCAATACTGATATAGAAGTACAATGTTCATGAATCAATATCTTTTAGCTTTATCATTACTTTTATTCTTCAATTGTCATAACATAGTTTACAGATATTGAAAAACTTTATATAGATATATAAGCACCGTATTGCTGTCATATACTGATACTGGCCTGACATAAGTTTTCATTTAAAAATATATCAATACATAAGCACTATAATACTATTATATATTTATATTGCCCCAGCATCTGCGTGACCCTTGGCAGATGTTACATCCCTCGTATGAAGAATACATGTTTTACTCAGCAGCTCACAGTTCCATTTCTAGAACTGAATATATTTTGCTTAGTAAAGGAGGTTTTCATGGCCTACAAATATGTGTGATAGCCCCCCATCCCTGAATCCTCTCAGATCATTTACTGGTATGGTTAAAACATGGTTTCATATTAGGCATAGATAAGGACAAGACTTGGAAATTAAACAATCCGTTACTGAAAGAAGAATATATAGTCAAAAGAATTAAAGAACAAATTGAGGTCTTTACCCTTCATAATACAGGCTCTATCAAAAAGGGTACAAAGAATGGGGCTCTTTTAAATGTTTTATGAGAGAATTCATTTACTTAGCTTCTAAAAGCAAGAAGTAAAGGGTTGCAGCTGCTTCTCATTTTTTAAACCAAATTGGGGAGGCAGAATACCAGCTGAGCCCCCAGTCTTCAGAGGAGTTTAGAATAGAATTACTTTCTCTTTGGGACAAATATGTTGCAATTATTATGGAAAAAGCTGAATATTCAATTTTTAAGATTTACTGTACTTATATTGATCAAGGTGAAACGTCTGGGCATCTTATGGTTTTATTTCTCTGAAAGTAGGAACCTTCTCTTATTACCTTCAATTAGGTCAGAGGCTGAGAACTCCATTAAAACCTCTACTAGAAATATTACGAGAGAATTTGAGGCTTTTTATAGATCTCTGTATGGGCCTTTGGCTAATCCACCATCTTTTAATGAGATACAAGATTATGTGGCTGGAATTACTCTTCCTTCTCTGTCTGATGCCCAGCAGGCATACCTGGTGAGGCAATTTTCACAGCCAGAAATCTTAGAAGCAATCAAGGTCTTATTGCTTAATAAGGCTCCAGGGTCAGATGGGCTTACAGCTAACTGTTACATAGCATTTGCAAATGAATTAGTTCCCTTATTGCATAGGTTCTTTTGCTGATGTTTATACTCATGGGTTTTAAGACAGTACCTTACTAGAGGCCATGATCGTACTACTGCCCAAGTTTATTAATGAACTATGATGTTAAAATATTGGCTAAAATTTTAGCCACATGAATGAATGCAGTATGGGCAGGTTTAATATGCCTGGAAAAAGATGGCTTTATTCAAACATGCTCCTCCACTGACCATTTGTGTAAACTGGCCTACATCTTCTCCGCATCAGGGAGGCCGTGGTCCCTACAGCCCTGGTCTGTCTGGATGTGGAGAAAGTATTTGATAGGGTTAATTTGACTTTCCTGTTTTCTCCATTAGAGAAATTCAACTTTCCCTCAGCATTTACTCGTTGGATTAAAATGTTGTATCCTTGTCCAAGTGCTAAATTTATTGTAATGGTGTTTTCTCGCTGCCATTCTATTTATTCTCTGGAATTACACAAGGGTGCCCCTTATCCACGTTATTATTTAGTTTGACTTAGAATCCCTATTACAAAATCTTAAGACACATCCCCTTCTTACAGGCATGCCAATTGGTACAAGACAATTACACCTACAGTATCTTCTTATGCAGATGACATACTTTTGCATGTTATCAATCCTAAAGTCTCTATACCAGTTGCCTTAATTATTATCAAGAAATATGGCCAGTTTTCTAACTATTGGCTTAACATAGGCAAGACAGTTGTTTTGCCCCTAAATTTAGGTGTTTTCAAAACAGACATTCTTGCCCCAGGACTAACCTGGGCCCCGAAACAACTTAAGTATTTCAAGTTCAAGTTTAGTTCAAGTTTATTGCAGGAAAACTCCATTGAGCAAGCTCATTCAAAAGGAGGTCCTGTGACATAAACACTTAAAGTACAAACACAGATAGGTAATAACAGTATATACATGAAATACACGTTACATGATGCAGGCTGGATATACATACAAGGGTACCACACAGGGTGACCGTAGGTGGTAAACATTGATATGAGACAGGAAGGCATTTATAGGTCGATACTGATAAATGAAACATGATGATGGTGTGATTTGATTTAATCAAATCAAATCAAATCAAATATACAGTATTTTGGCAGCTAGAACAAACAACAGTCTACAACTGATATGGGAGGGAGGAGAAATTTGATAGAGTAGCAGTGGAGCGTAAGCAAAGATAAAGCCAGGAGTAGAAGGGGAAGGGAAAGCAGTTAATATGACAAATCAATTATATGTTACCAGTGGATAAATATGGCACACATGGGGAAGGAAGAGACTTAATGACAGTTACAGGTGTCTTTTATTTTGGCTGAACTTAGCGATTTGTAGAAGTTTATTGAAACTGTGCTAGTTAGTTTCAGTAGGGTTTGTAATTGGTTCCAAATGGAGGGATGGGCATATGCAATAGCACGTTTACTAAAGGAAGTCCGCGTCCTTGGTATGTCAAGCATAATAAAGTCAGATTTTCTTAACGAGTATGCACTATGTGAAATACTAATAAGGAAAGAGAGATAGCTTGGCAATTTCTGCAGGAGCAGTTTAACAGTCCATAGCCCAGCATGGAGCAGGCGTCTAGTAGTTAGGGATGTCCAACCAACAGCTGCATATATAAGTCACAGTGGTGCAACCTGCAAGGAGTTGGTAATGAACCGTAACGCACGGTGATAAAGGATGTCCAGTTTACTTAGATTTGCAAGAGTGGTGGAGGAATAGATTACATCGCCATAGTCGAGTAGGGGGAGAAAAGTGGCCTGTACAAGCTTGTTTCGAGTTTCAAGGGGGAAAAGGGGCCTATTTCTGTAGAAGAAACCTAACCTTGCTTTTAACCTTCTACAGACATCTTCGATGTGGTCACTGAAAGATAATTTATTGTCGATCCAGATACCTAGATATTTAAATTTGGTTACAACTTCCGGAGGCTCGTTTAGCGTGGTGACAATGAAGTCTTGGGCAAGAGTATTGGGGGGGCCTGAGACAGCACTGCGAGAGAATATCATCGCTTTAGTCTTCTTGGCATTGAGCAGAAGCTTTGCCTTTATTAAATTATGCTCAAGTTGTGCGAAGTCCGCTTGAAGCACTCCCTTGACTTCAGATAACGATGAGCCAGAAGTATACAACACAGTATCATCTGCAAAAAAGTGCAGATTGGAAGTAGATATGTTAGCATCTAAGTCATTGATGTACAGAGAAAACAAGATAGGGCCTAAGATGGATCCTTGGGGGACTCCTCTTGCAACTGGCAAGGCAGCAGAAAAAAAGCCTTCCGCCTTTACTTTTTGGAATCTTCCAGTTAGGTAGCTAGAGAACCACTGGGTGGTATGGTATGTGGCACCCAACTTTGCAAGGCAATTGACTAATAGTTTGTGATCAACAGTATCAAAAGCTTTGCTGAGGTCCAAAAAGACTGCACCAGTTACCTTCTTAGCATCTATAGCAGAGATCCAATCATTGGTTACTTTTCCTAGTGCAGTGATTGTGCTATGATTAGCCCGGAAGCCAGGTTGAGCTGGGTTAATGAGAGAGAGAAGGTTTCCAAGTGAGATTTTAACTGAATATGGATCAGTTTTTCGAGAACTTTAGAAAGGATAGGCAATATGGAGATAGGCCTATAGTTGTTTACATTGCATGGGTCACCAGATTTAAATACAGGGAGGATATGTGCTGATTTCCAGCAGGACGGCACAGTAGCAGATGTAATGGAAAGATTGAAGATGTGGAGAATTGGGGCAGTGAGATGGGCATAGCCTGACCTTAGGAAAAAGGGTTCCAAGCCATCGTCCCCTGCACTTTTTTTGGTATCTAAGTTAAGTATTTAGGTATAATGTTAACAAGAAGTCTGCCACTAATTAAAAAAGCTAATCTTAAAGATCTGCTGGTTATCATTCAACAAGATTTAAATAGATGGAAGTCACTGCCTTTTACATTATGGGGCAGGATAAATGTTACTAAGATGAATGTGCCTCCCCTGCTGTTTTACCATCTCAACATGCTTAATACTAGGTATGTAGATAGGTAATAGTTTATTGTTCAATCTTTTAAAATGATCATTTCAATTCCAAGAGGAATATAAAAACATACATTTCACACATAAAGGGCAGGATTCACAAAAGGGATGCACACAACGCATCTGAGATGAGCCGGGGCATCCATAACGTGTGCCCAAAGGCGATTCTGGCAGGATGCCTATGCACCGACGCAACCCCAATGTACCAGCTCATCCCAGATGTGCCACAGACCACCAGTAATGCTATGCGGTGCATCTGGAGGGGCTGTGAAGGGGACATGCCCATGCCTACAAGGCTCAACCCCATTCACAGCCCTATTCTGTGGTGCATCCCCGGGGCAAGTCTGGGGATGTGCCACAGAAAGATAAATCTAGAAAAATTCGACTTAAGTGGGTGCTCAATTGCTGGCAGTAATACACATACATAAGATCCAATGTCTGATTGAGGGCAGTAGTAAGGATAATCATACACCTGGTGGTCTAGTGGACCCTCCTCCCTCCCTATATGCCCGATTGAGGGCAGTAGTACACCGTATCATTAACCTATGCCTGATTGTGAGCTGTAGCACTGCATGTACTCAACCTGGTGGTCCAGTGGTACCACCCTCCCCACCCACTCACAGAGGCCTCCAGCCACCCAGCACCCCCTCCATCATAGGCGGGTGGCAGCACCCTGTCCATGTACCACCTGGCCACCCACTGAATGACAGTGTACAGTATACTCTGTACACCTATTGGGCCACAGTGTGGACCAATGGGCATGCAGACCATACTGTACAACACAGGACCAGATATGTGAATGAATGCATTCATTCACATATCTGTTACTATGGGCATCGGGCATACTGTGGACGATCACGTGCACAGGAATGTCCTTGATGCCACTGCATGCTTGTGCTGGGGGGAGATAAAGGGGCAAACAATCCTCCAGCATAATGATGGCAGACTTCATCGGTGCTGCGGTGGACCCACTTAAGTCAGTTCCCCTTCAGCCCCCAGCCTCCAGGTTTCTGAAATGTGTGGGATAAAGCCCCACCATGAAGTGACCTGGGATGGTAGGGCAAAAAGGTTCTGAGCTCTGATTGGGTGCAGGGCAGTAGCCGAGTCAAGGAAGCCTGAAAATGGGGAACCATAGGAACTCTCCCCAGCTGAGGAGGTAAAAAGAAAATGAACAAAAAAAAAATTCATATTCCTTATTATAGCAACTTTAGCCCTTTCTAAAGAAAAAGATAATGGGCAGTGTTTTCAAAAGAATGGACAGAAGTCCAAATTACTTTCATGTCAGGAACTGTCTTGGTATTTGTAGACGGTTTCTGTCTTATTGGAACTATTTTCAGAATGTGTATGTACCTGCAGCATTTTCATGCTGTTTTATAGTACTTTAAATCCAATTTCTGATAATAAATGCTAGATACTTCAGTAGATATAAGAGACAGCCCAGGTTATACTTGTTCTGACAACTGTGTGAAGGTCTACTTATTTCTGAACTTTGCAAATGGAAAATACCCAATTGATTTTTTTTTTAAAATGACTTAGCTATGTCCTAGCTTTTTTTTTAACTAATATTTTATTGTTTTAAAAATAAAACAATGTCATACATTCAGTACTGCTCACCAAAAATATAATGCCAAATTCAAGGAGCCATTCAATGGAATACAGTAGATCAAAGTAACCTAGGCAAGCTGGTGTAAGGAGGTGGGGATAATACCACAATGTCTCACAAAAAATGGAGTCCAAGGTGGACAGAGGGTCAGTTTGCTGTTATGTCCAGATTTATTTGACATAAGCTTTGAAGTACCCCCCCACAACCACCACCAATGTCTTTGAAAGCAGACAAATCTGAAACCAGAGGAAAGGGGAACTTTTTTTTCTTAAATTGAAGATTATACTTAGAACACTTGACATATTGTACAGGTACAGTGTTTGTTGAAATTCTGAAGTTTGATTGTTATGTTTTATTGATATATTTTTATAGTATCCTAAGTTAGGCTGAGGCTCAAGTTTACAACTTTTGGTGTCAGAGTGGGATGGCTTGATTTTTGCTTTTCTTTCCTGTTGAATTACCAGAAGATGGAGGTAGCACCAGGCACCCTTACTCTGGCTGAATGTCTTTCAGAAATAGAATCCAGTCAAGCAGAAATGCTAGCCAGTCATCTTCAAGACAGCCAGATGAGTCAAACAGAAATGTAAGCCAGTCTAACTGAAAAGAAAGTCAGTCAACTTCAAGCTAGTCATGCAAGTCAAGCAGAAATGCTAGCCAGGCAACTTCAAGCCAGTCAGGTGAGTTAAACACAAATGCTAGCTAGTCAACTTCAAACCAGGCAAACAGAAATGCTAGCCAGCCAGGCTGGGTTGCAGATATACTTCAAGACGCAGCTGATGCCCATCATGCAGGGTCTGGTTAGAACAGGAAGGACAGTGGCTCAGAACTGGTTTACCACTGATTCAATGAATCAAATAACAGGGTTGGAAACCTGTGTACCTGATTTACAGATGGAGTTTCTCAATGAGTAAGACAGTGTAGAAAAGAAAGTAGATTATGTACTGAAAAAATAGATGTCTGAAACAGAGGCAGATTTAGGCAATGGGGAATCTGACATGTCTCAGAGACCAAGCTGAGTCAAATATGCGATTGATAGAGGTTTGTTGGGTGTGCAGGAATCCATGGAGCATGGTTCTAGAAAATTAAGAATGCAGAAGCAGGTCATTGGGACTGTTACCCTTGCAGCCTTGAAGAAAGCTTGAACCGGGAAAACAAACAGGAGGCCACTGGGAACTGTAACCTGGACCACCTCGTGAAGGATGGCCAGAGGATATATTGTATGAAACAAGGCAGCAGGGAAGTAGAAGCTGTGGCTTGGAGGAACCAGTTGTGAATGAGCTGAAGGAGGCAGCACAGCAAGAGGATATGAGTAGCAACATAAAAAAGCAGTCTTCGAGATCTGACAGGGCTAATGAAAGCCCTGCGATGAAGTCAAGTGGTGCTGAGATGTGATCCTGGGACAGGATCAAGGCTGGTGTTCATCAGAGGAACATTATATCAATCTGGAAGAGGTGAATGGTCAAAGGCTATGAAAACTGGGGCTTGCACAATGAAGAAACTTTTCAGGGCTTGGAGGGATGGTCTGGGATCCTGGTAGATCAATGATGTACCTCACAGCTTTCCAGCAGAAAACAGAGCAGCCTGTTCCATAGCCAGTTGAGGTGTTAGTAAGGATTGAGATTGCCACAATGGTACCACCGACACATACATCAAAAGCAGTATCTGTGGGTAGGTGTCACTGTATGGATGCCTTCATGTCCTGGGTAAACAATAGGCAGGGACTAAATTTAGTTGCTGGGTGGCCTGACAAAATGTCTACCAGGTTTAGTAGTGTTGGAAAGAGCTAGTGTGTGTAACAGTTGAGGTAGGGGAATAAATTCCCTGCTAGGGGATAACTGAGTTTGTGTAAAAGAGGTTTAAAAAAGAAAAAGGAAATAAAGAAAAAAGGAAGGCTGTTCAATGTTGTGGGAAACCAGTAACAAGGATCTCACAAGTGTCAAAATTAGTAGATGCTATTGCTTTCAGAAGAGAGGAAACAATGAGCATCCCACCAGAATAGGACAGGGTATGAGAAGCCATTTCTGGACTTCTTGCTAGCTTCCTCCTAACTGCAGTGCCAACCCCTAAGGAAAGGACAAAGAAAAACAGTGGGATTTGTGAGTCGAAAATCAAGGTCTGTTTCCAAATGTCTCAACAGTTGTGGGCTGTATTGGCTTGGGAAGAATAAGACAAAAGGAGGGGATGATGAACCCATTCAGGGCAGCTATGCTGGATGACATGGAAAACAAGGGTATGAAATATTTCAGCAGGAGGGAACAGACCTCCGTGGACTCTGTTCTGGTTATTCTAAGTATATGGCATGGGAAGTCATACTGGAACGTCTAAAGAAAAAGTATGTTCTGTCCGATAATATTTGGGGAAATTAAAAGCAGGCCTTACAACCACCGGAACTGACATACCCAGGACTAAATATAGCTGTTGTTATTGGGTACAGGTGTCATAAAATAGTGTGTTCTTTCAGATAAATGAGGTTGTATATTAGTCCCAACTTGGACTCAGAACCAAGCCCAAGGTGATCCACAGGGACTGAATTAGCAGGTACAGGGGTGACTATCATCAGGCTTGGTTATCCCTGCAAGGGGGATGCTCAATTTGGTTGAAGAAAGCTAAAGTTTGACCTATCAAAGCATGTAGAAATTGTAGAATGGTGCCTTTGCCAAAGTTGGGTTAGACCTGGAAAGGATGAATGAGAAAAGAGCAACCTCTCATTTGGCTAACCACTGTGACAAATCAAAGCCTAAAACTTGAAAGCTGGTAAGTCCTAATTGTGAGACCATCTTGCCTTCATTGTGAGGATCTTTAAAGGAGCTTTTCTCTGAAATGTGTCAAGATGGTTGCTTTTTAAATCTTGTTTGCACCTGTAATAAAGCTTTTGCACATTTTTGTGATAATTCCCTGAGGGCAGCATTATTTATTTCTGAGGTAGTGAGTGCTGGATTTTCTGTGTTTTCTAATGGTCATCAAGAGTGTCATAAACGGGAATGCAGCAGGTCATAAATAATTCCCTTACCCTTTGTCTGCAAGTGCATGAATAAGGCAGGTTTCATAACCAAAATTCAGTTTTCACTCAGCCAGCCAATAGATAACAGCCTATGAGCTGCCTCTACAATTCCTTGGCTGTGGTGGTAACCAAAGAGTGACATCATAGAAGACCTCATGCTGATGACAACAGAAAGCAACCTGGAACATCATCCTGTGTGAGTCACTGTTTGTCAGGTGACTTAAGAACTTTGGCATCATTTTGTTCAGCCAGTTGCCTACAGATCCAGGTTGGTAACAGATCTCCATCAAACAATCTTTTCTGTAAATAAAGATACCAACTATGTTTCTAAATATGTGCAAGGAGTCTTCTTTCTTACTCATGGTAATAATAATAATAATAATAATAACTTTATTTATATAGCACAATTAATAGATATCAAAGCGCTTTACAATAAAAACACTATAAAACAATATAAAACTGTAGATAATCAAATTCAATAATCGCAGTGGAAAACATACATGTGATTATGGAAAGTAAAGCCTGAAGAGGTGGAATTTCAGTGCAGCTTTGAAGCTCTCCACAGTCAGGCACTCCCAAACCTGAGGAGGTAGAGAATGCCACAGGGTGGGTGCCGCATAGGCAAATGCATGAGCCCCAGATGTCTTCAACCGCACCCTGGAAATCTCTAGCAATCCCTCGTCAGTGGATCAGCACAGATGGGAGGGGCAGTAGGGGCACAGAAGCTCTTGCAGGTGGGATGTTCCAGTCCATGTAGGGCTTTATAGGTCAGCAAGCCTACCTTAAAGGTGATCCTCCACCAAATTGGCGGCCAATGCAGATCACGCAGTACAGGTGTAATATGGGTAAATCAAGGAAGCCCAGTCAGTAGCTTGGATGACACATTCTGCACTAGCTGCAAGCAGTGGATAGAAACATAGAAACATAGAATTTGATGGCAGATAAGGACCGCTTGGCCCACCTAGTCTGCCCATTTTCCTACCTCACAGATAAGCTGCAGATCCTAGTTAACCAACAGCTTACTTCTTCCTAACCCCCACTAGGACTGCCTTATGTCTGTCCCATGCATTCTTGAATTCCCCCACTGTTCTTGACTCCACGACCTCCTCAGGGAGGCTGTTCCATGCATCCACAACCCTCTCTGTGAAAAAATATTTCCTCACATTACCTCTGAGCCGTCCCCCCTCTATC
Source organism: Neoceratodus forsteri (assembly GCA_016271365.2). Taxonomy (NCBI): domain Eukaryota; kingdom Metazoa; phylum Chordata; order Ceratodontiformes; family Ceratodontidae; genus Neoceratodus; species Neoceratodus forsteri. The sequence continues at coordinate 572,425,791 of CM057449.1, read as the reverse complement.
TTCAAATTGTGCCCCCTTGTTCTTGCACATCTCTATTTCTGAAAGATGCTACCCTCTTGGACTTTGTTGATTCCTTGAGGTACTTGAAGTTTCTATCATGTCCCTCTCTCTCCCTTCTTTCCTCAAGGGTATACATATAAGCTCCTTTAGTGTTTCTTCAGATGTCTTCTGGTGCAGACCCTGCACCATTTTGTTGCCCTCCTCTGGACAGCCTCCACTCTGTCTATGTCTTTGCAGAGATGAGGTCTCCAGAACTGCACACAGTACTCCAGATGGGGTCTCACCAACTGTCTGTACAGAGGGATAACAACTTCCTGTTTTCTACTATTGATGCCTCTTCCTATGCATCCCAGTATCCCCTCAGCCTTCCTTACTGCCTTCTCACATTGCTTGCCCAGCTTTAGGTCATCTGATATAATTACCCCCAGGTCCCTTTCCATTTTTACTGTTGTCAGTATCTCACCCCCCATTGTGTATGCTTCGCCTAGGTTTTTGTTTCCCATGTGCATTACCTTGCACTTCTTTGCATTGAATCTGAGCTGCCATACATTTGACCATTCCTCCAACCTTGCCAAGTCCCTTCTCATCCTTTCCATTCCATCTTGTGTATCAACCCTATTGCAGATCTTTGTGTCATCTGCAAAGAGACATAGTTTTCCTTCCAATTCCACTGCAATGTCACTTATAAAGACATTAAAAAGGACCGGTCCCAGTACTGAACCCTGCAGTACCCCACTAGTAACCCTCCTTTCTTCACTGTGTACTCCATTTACTACTACCCTTTGTGTCCTGTTGTCTAGCCAATTTTTTATCCAGGCTACCACCTTGGGACCCATTCCAAGGCTGGCTAACTTGTGTATTAATCTTTGTGTGGGACTGTATCAAATGGTTTGCTAAAATCTAGGTAGGCCATGTCCACAGCCCCTCCCTGGTCTACTACTTTGGTCACCCAGTCAAAGAAATCTATTAGATTCATCTGACATGACCTTCCCATCATGAATCCATGCTGCCTTGGGTCCTGTACCCCACTGGCCTCTAGGTACACAACAATTCTTTCCTTCAGAAGTGATTCCATTATTTTCCCTACCACTGAGGTCAAACTAACTGGTCTGTAGTTTCCTGCATCTGTCCTGCTCCCACTTTTGTGAAGAGGAATCACATCTGCCCTCCTCCAGTCCTCGGGTACCACCCCATCCTCCCATGATTTGTTAAAGACAGTAGTCAGCGGTGTCACTAGTTCTACCCTTAGTTCTTTTAGAATTCTTGGGTGAATCCCATCAGGCCCCATTGCTTTGTCTACCTTCAATTTTATTAGTTCTTTCAGAACCCTTTCTGCTGTAAATGGACTGCTATCAACCCCTGTCTTCAGAGTGTTTCTCTTATTTGGTTTAGGTACCTCCCCCTCCTCTTCCTTTGTGAATACTGAGCAGAAATATTCGTTCAGTATCCCTGCTTTTTCACTGTCACCCTCTACCCACATTCCCTCCCCTTTATTAAGCCTCAGTATCCCTCCTTTGGTCTTTCTTCGCTTTCTAATGTACCTATAAAAGGTCTTATCCCCCTTCTTAACAGAATTGGCTATCCTTTCCTCAGTTTGGGCCTTTGCTATTCTGACTGCCTTCCCAGCCTCTTTCTGCTTTAACTGATAAAGTTCTCTGTCCTGCTCCTTCTGTGTTTCCTTATATTTCTTGAATGCTATCCTTTTCTCCTTAACCTTCCCTGCCACGTCTTTTGAGAACCATAGCTGTTTTTTTCCTTTGTTGAGTTTTATTGATTTGCTTTACATAAAGGCTTGTTGCCTCTGTGATGGCTGTTTTGATTACTCCCCATTGTTCTTCCACCCCTCCTTCTTGCCTGTTTGCTAGTGTTTTTCTGAGGTACTCTCTCATTTTCCTAAAGTCAGCCCTCCTAAAGTCCAATACTCTTGCTTTTGTATGGCCTGATTGTATGGCTGTGTTTATCGTGAACCATGCTGTTTGGTGGTCGCTTGTTCCCAGATGGCTACCCACTTCTAAATCTGAGATTCTTTCTCTGTGCCCATTTGAGAGTACCAGGTCTAAGATTGCTCCCTCCCGAGTGGGTTCCAGTACTAGCTGTCTGAGGCATGCCCCCTGTAGGGCATCAAGAATGACCCTGCTCTTGGATGTGCCTGCAGCAAAGGTGGTCCAGTTAACATCTGGCATATTCAGGTCCCCCATCAACAATATCTCCCCTTTTTCTGCCATTCTAAGGAAGTCTTCTATCATTTCCTTGTCCATTCCCTCCCCCTGAGGTGGGGGTCTGTACAACCCCATGGATTGTGTGCCATTTCCTGTCTCCAGGGTTACCCAGAGTGCCTCATCTGCTTCCTGTTTACTCTTTAGTTCTGTTGCTTTGATCCCTTCCTTTACATAGAGAGCTACTCCTCCTCCTCTTTTACCCTCCCTGTCTCTCCTATAGATTGTGTATCCTGGTATGTTGACATCCCAGTCATGGTTCTCTGTGTACCATGTTTCTGTGACTGCCACAGTATCCAGGAAACCCTCTTCCATCAAGGCCACTAGTTCAGGGAGCTTATTACACAGACTATGGGCATTGGTACTCATCACCCTCCACTTTTTGATAGCCTTACCCCTTTTAGCCCCATTCCTGTCCTTACTGCCTTTGCCTTTTTTTACATTTACCTCTGTTCTGCTCCCTAACAACTTCTCTACCTTGGTGTTTACCTCACTAATTACCATGTTTTGTGGGGGGAGGCTGGGATTTCCCTGCTCCTTTTTAGTGCCTCCCCCCTTGGCTAGTTTAAATGCTTGTCAATGAAGCATTTAAACCTCTCACCTAGGATCCTGGTTCCCCCCCTGGACAGATGCAGACCATTGCTCCAGTATAGGTCTGCATCCCTCCAGGTGGCTCCCCAGTCCCCAGTGAAGCCAAACCCCTCATCTCCACACCAGTTTTTCAACCACTCATTGAATTCCCTGGTGAGATTTGCCCTAGCATCACTCTTACCATAGACAGGCAGCACCTCCGAGAAGGTTACCATATGCGCTACTTGTCTAAGACCCCTTCCCAACTCTACAAACTCCTCTTGCACTGCTCTGATCCCATTCCTAGCCAGGTCATTTGTCTCTAAGTGGACAATGACATCCAGCTCCCTCCCTCATGCAGCTCCTCCCATGATCCTGAGGATTCGCTTCCTGTCCCTCCAAGCCATGGTGCCAGGAAGGCATCTTACCTCCCTCTCCCCTTCTTCACCCATTTCTACCCCCCTAATGATTGAGTCCCCCACCAGGAGTTGTTTTCTTCCCCTGTGGGGTCCCATGCCACCCTCCTGTGGGTCTCCTTTGTGAAGGTTCCCAGCATCCTCCTTGGTCTCCCCTGCAGGTGCCTCCATAGAGGAACCACTATCCACCAGAAGAGCGAATGAACTGTGGAGAGGTACAGCTGGTGGGATGCAACTCTGTTCCACCACCCTCTCCCTCCCTGAGCCCACCTTGGTCCAGCCTCTCCTCTTTCTTGGCAACTTCTGAGGTAGTGGCATTGGCCCTGGTGGTCCCTGGGTGGGGGAGGAGGTTTCACGAATCCTAGCCAGGTCATCCTGGAGATGGGCAACCTCCTCTCTCAGACCAGAGAGGTGCCTACAAATAGGGCAGCTTCACAGCCTCCAGAATGTCTCCCAGAACACTGCCACCCCACAGCCATTGCACTGCACCACTCCTATCATGTCTTATTTTGTGTCCCCTCTACTGTTTCTCTGTATGCTTACTCTCTCCTCTCCTTACAACTCTCACCCTTCCTGTTCTGGGACAGCAACTTCCTATCTTCTTCAGTAGCCTCCTTCTTCCTTTCTCAATGTCAGACCACCACCAGCTAGGAGGGGAGAGTGAGCTACTTTTTTCCTTTATACACCCCTGGAAGCCCTAGGTACAGGGAGTTACAGTAGTCCAAGCAGGAGGTCACAAAGGCATGGACAAGTGTTGGAAGATTGTCGGGTGGAACCAGGTGCTTAATCCAGGTGATATTCCTCAGATGGTAAAATGAGGTCTTGGCAATGGATGACACCTGAGGCTTCAGGGTCAGCCCCTCATCAAAAATAACACCCAGGCTCTGCACCTGTTCAGAGGCCATCAGCTGTCAGCCACCCAGTACAAGACCAATTGCTCACTCCACTGAAGACCCCTCTATTTGACAACCCAGTTCCACAATCAACACCTCAGTCTTGTTGGAATTCTGCTTCAGCCAGTTGGCACTCGTCCAGTCTTGGATCTTGGACAGGCAGTTGTTAAATACCGAGACCACTATATCCTGTCCAGGTACAAAGGACATGTACAGCTGAGTATCATCCACTTAGCAGTGAAAACTCAGCCCATTCCACCTTACAGTGTTCCCCAGCAGCAACATATACACTGCAAATAACATGGGAGGAAGCACAGAGCCCTGTGGGTCCCCACATGTCAGGGAGAAAGTATCACAGTAATAAATCCCTGATGCAACTCTCTGTGACCTGCCCATGAGGAAAGATTTAAACCATCTGAGGACCATCCCTGCCAGTCCATAGATCACCAACAGTTGCTCCAGCAAAATCCTATGGTCCATGGTATCAAATGCCATGGAGAGATCAAGGAGGACCAAAATGGACTGGCTCCTCTGATCTCTCACTATAAGGAGGTCATTGAGCACCTGGACAAGAGCAGTTGTGGTACTGTGCCTCTTCCTAAATCCTGACTGGAAGGGATCATAGATGTCATGGATAGAAAGATGATCCTCCAGCTGCAGTGCAACCACCTTCTCGATAACCTTCCTCACAAAGGGGAGGTTAGAGACCGACCTGTAGTTCACAAGACAATCCAGGTCGAGAGAAGGTTTCTTAAGGAGTGGTGTCACCACTGCCTCCTTCAGAGAGTCAGAAAACTCCCCAGTCTCTAACAAACACCAGACTATCTCAGCTAGGACTGGGCCAATGACCTCAACACATCCCACAAGGAGACACATTGGGCCCATGTAAAAACCACAGCAGATCGGCCGCATATTCTGGATGACCATCATGACATCCAATATCGCCACCTGTCCAAAAGTTGACCAACTAGTCCGAGGCATTATGGCCTCCTGCCAATCACTGCCAACCCCATTGGAATGTACTGTGTGGATCTCTGATCTGATGTCAGCAACCTTATCTGCAAAGAAGCGAGCAAACTCATCACACTTCTCCTGTGACAAAGCCCTCCAAAGCTGTAGACAGGCTGGACTGCACAGCCTCTCCGCAGTTCTGAAGAGCTGAGCCAGTCAATTCTGTGCAGCAGTAGTCTCTCTAGACAGGAACGCTGCCTTCCTACAGGAAATCACCGATTGATAGTCTACATAATGCGACAACAACCTAAGCCTGTTGGCATCAAGGCCAAATTTCCACCAGCACCACTCCAACCTTCACCCAGTCTTCCTCATCTCCCCCAATGCCCCATCAAATCATGGGGACTGTGGGGAGAGGGCAAACATGAACTGGAGCTATGGAATCCAGAGCCATCACCACAGCCTTGTTATAGGTCTGCAGTAGGTCCTCTGGATCCATGCTAGCAATCAGAAATCCCAATAGATCCAACACTGCCATCAAGCCTTCTGGGGTCACACCATTTAAAGGGTGCTATCAGATCATCTCCACAGGGGCAGGCCTATAAGGGATGCCCAGACATTGAACCTGATAGCGCAATGGTCAGACCATATGACTGGCTCCACCACCAGGTCAGTGCTCTCCATACCCAGTAGGAAGATCAGATCCAATGAGTGACCTGAAACATGGGTCACAGAGGCAACTGCCTGTGTGAAGCCCAACGAATACATCAGTTGGAGGAAGTCTTGGCCAAAATGCGAGAGTTCATCATCAATCCAGGCATTGAAGCTGCCCATCACCATCACTCTGGGGGACTCCAGTACCGTGTCAACAATGAAGTCCACGACTTCCTGCAAAAATTGCTTCCCATCCCTGGGCGAACGGTAGTTGAGAAGACTTTTGCACCCCACACCTGCGCCCAAGATATACTCAAAGGATTGTGTCTCTCCCACCAGTACATCTACCAAGCCCAACTCCATCCTAAAACACATGGCAACTCACCTGCCCCTACAATCCAACCTCAGGTAATGTATCACTGAGAACCCAGCCAGAACTGCTGCTTCCAAGATTGGGCCAGCATTCTCGTCCAACCAGGTCTCAGTGATGCAAGCTAGGTCTGTTGACGCGATGAGGTCAGCAGTCACTGCCATCTTGTTCCTAATAGACCTGGCATTGCACAACATCACCCAGGTTGGATGGGACTCAGAGGCTGACTGTACCACCTGCCCACCCAATGTGGAGCCCTTGGGTACGGGGACCAGACAGGAAGGACCACTCTCTATTCTTCATTTTGCCCAAGGGCATCTTCTTGCCTCCAGTATCCCTATCCAGCTGCCCCAGTCCTCTCCTCCCCGAGGTCATGACCACCACCCTCTACCCCTCCTACCTGCAATACCCAATGCCCAACAGTGGCGGTAGACATCTGCAGGCAGAGGAGGACAATTAATGGGGTGGAGGCCCTGGAGCTCACTGGAGGAGTAGCACCTGACAGGAAGAGCCCCCTGCCAACACATAATTTCCAACCAGCCCAAAAAGCTGACCCCCAATAAAACACAACCCCACCATAAAGTAATCCCACCCACCTTCAGTTCACACCCCGACCCTATTAAACTTGAACCCTAATTCTCCCCCCAAGTAAAACAAAATAAACAAAATAACTTAAATAGTCCAGGATAATTCACAATGAGCAGCAATGTACAGTCTCAGAAGCCTGCCAATGCTTTGCCAAAGTCTAAGGCAGGAGAGGCTCTCACCCTCACCTGAAAATCATGAATCTAGGAATTGTTCTCCTTTCCAACAACAATGCAGGTGTTAGCATGATGTTGACAGTCTTTGAGGTACTCTCACTACCCCCAAAATGCACAAACATATAGCCAGAGATCAGCCGAAATAGGAATCCATCAAACAGTCTGGTAAAACGCGACCAAGCCTCCTACAGCACTTCGCACCTTTAGGACTCATCTCTCTTCACAGCCACGAGCTGTAGAACCACACTCCCCCAAGAGCAGCAAGCAAAAATATTGCCAGCAGGCTAGCAGTTTATGGGTCACCATAGAGAGAACCCTCTGGTTCAGACCTGATATACGCTAAGGCCCCTCACAGGAGCACTCCACCCTCTGGTCTGGGCCCCTCCAGAGCCCCCTCTAGCTGCTGGCCAGTCCAAGCCACCCCCCCAGAAATAATGCTGCAGCCACCTGGCAGCTCAAGCTGCCTCGCTCCTTGCCCCCAGAACAGCCACTGATAGCTGTGGGCCGATGACCAGGCTGACCAAGACAGGAGGGCTATCTGGTAAAGAGAGTAAATAAAATAAATGCTAGGGTGAGTTGAGGTCCAAGTTCACAGCGATATTTAAAATTTTTAAATAGCAACCCTAATTCCCACCCCATCACATACCACTGTGGCCCAAGTCCAAGCAACAGATTCAGCTCAATGCTAGAAGGCTGTGCATGTTCATGTGAAGTCCAATGCTAAGTTACAGATTTATCACACAATTCATTATTGACTGTATTGCCCTGTGAACACTGTGTGTAGTATAACATATATTTAGCAGCAGTATTTTATTTCACATATTGCCTTCGAGGATATGTACCATCCAACTGCAATTTGTTTCATACAGCTTCAACAGGACGTTGTGAAAAATTGTATATACAGTATGTCCAACATGTAACATGCTGTGATGAGTTCCAAGTAGACATCCTAAAGAAAGGAAGTTACAAGAGTGCAATATGTACCGAACTGTACTTACAAATCTGTAACACACTTACTGCTTTGCACAGGGTCCACAGTATTGTGTGCAAAGCAAGCCACATTATAAACAGATATAAAACTCTTTAGCTATGCTCAACAAGTATTCTAATTACAGACCTAAAATGAGTATGGTGTGTTTGAAATACCAGACCTGTATGACTTGACTCCATATCTGTATCTTGGTCTTGGATCAAGAGGGTAGGGGATAGGGTGGGGTGGGGATTTGGGCTGCTGTTTACAAATTTTGGATATGCTGACTCTGTATGAGGTACCACACCATTGATGCATGACTCGATACCTGTAGCTTGGTGTTGGGTAAAAAAAGGAAGGGTGGGAAATAGGCTTCACTGCTGTAATAACACACTTCCAAACCTGTGGGCATTGGGATGAAAACCATAAGGGCATATTCCCTAACTTTGAATGTTTGGGTTTTGCACAGTTACAAGCAAAATCTGCATTAATGTAGTTTTTTTGCAATGAATTTGCTTAGTTTTTAAGACAGTAGAGTGGTAACTTGCTTTGTGCAGGGCCTGTGATGCTCTGTGCAAAGAAGGGGGCAAAGCAAGGAAAGGCAAAGCAAATTTAGCTGTTAGGTGCCCATGCTGAGCTCTGAGCACCATATAAGTAGAATAAACACATTTAAAATACATTATTAAAGAAGCTGACTCCTACCGTTCATTGTACCTCCTAGCTTTCTTTGCAGAGGGTAGGATACACAGGGCACTTTGGTTCCTGTGCATGAGTCATAACTTTCTTTGTGCAGGGCCCTGCAGTGTGTGAGAACAGCAGAACTCATTGTCTAGACATCTGCAAGAACAGACACCAGGACAGCGGTGATGACTTTTGAAACTTGAAGTCTGAAGGCAATTTAGTGTAGATCATTAGTACTTCTGGGAAGAGTGTAAGGGATCACCAGGAGGAAGTGATGACCCTGACAGGCTAATTTCAAGGGAACTCTTGGGATGTCTTTTGATACACAATGGATTTCACCAAAGTGGGTGTTATCACTCCAGGTGGAAATTTTGGTCCTGACTGTCACAGTGTGGTGCTATCAGGTGTACTGAAGGCGGTGATATATGATGTATCAGTTGTCAAAGACTGAGCTACTGAAACAGGTAGGGGATGGGCCTACTTATAGTATGTGGAATCTGAAGTTGCTATGGATATTGGAGCCATTATCTCTCTCAGAGGGCCTGAAGACATTGCTAGCCACTGACTGAGGGAAAGCTGAGGTAGACAATGATTCACTGGTGCCCAACACAGTCTGGTGAGAATAAAGAGCTGCTTAATATAAGATGCCCAGAACCAGGGTGGATGTTAGCCAGGGGTTCCAGAGTGAATGCCCCTACAGCTGTACTTCCTCATGCACACAAGCTAAACTGATGCTGCGATTTCATGGTAGTAAATAAAAAAACAAGCATTTGCCAATGCCGAATGTTTGCTTGCTGGCATTGGCATTGGTAGTGTAGGAGTTAGAGAGCTGCATAATAGGAATGGCAGTGAAGTACTGAACTGAAGCCAACCCCACCACCACCCTGCAGAGACTGACAGGCATTGGGGTGTGCCTTTGGGGTGTTAGACATAACGGCCACACTATTTCAACACACCCTACCCTGCAGACACCGACAAGTGTCATGGTGTGCCTTGGGGTCTTTGGGCCTTATGCTCACCCCATTCTATAAGGAAATATGGTGAGATGGGTGCAGTATAGTAGAATGGGGTGAACTTTGGGGCCGAAGAATCCAAAGAACACCTCGATGCCTGTCACTGGCTGAAGGGTGTGGATGGAATGATATGAGCATTACAGGCGACAATCCCAAGTCACCCCCACTGATGCCTGTCAGTCTCTACAGGGTGGGGCATTATGGTCAGAATCCCTAATGCCCCAATTTTTCAACATGTTTTTTTTGTGACCCCCAACTCATGAACAGTGGCAATATTAGTTTGTCAGCCGAAAGCTGATTTTGTACAGCGACCACTCCATTTGGCACCACAGATGTGAAAACACATTTCAAACAGGATGTGAAAAATGACAGCTGTACTGTTCATGAAGAGGTGTAAAAATGGCAATGTTGAAAATCTGGAGTGAAAATATAAAAAAACTGGTGAAGTCATGAGTGTGAGTACAAACTGTAATTAGTTTGGGAACTGTTTACAGCAGATTGACAACACAGGCATTTTGGGACCTCCACTCATGAACAGTGTCACTATGATTTTTGTAATCTGTCTCAAACACTCATTTCCCACAGTGACCATGCATTTCTGCGCCGGAAGTGCAAAAACACATTTTAGCCAGGGTGAGAAAAATAACAGCTGTACTGTTCATAAGGAGGTGTGGAAAAATGCCACTGTACAAAATCTGGACTGAAAATATAAATTTGTGAACTTACAAGGGTGCGTGGAAACTGTGCAATGCACGCTTGTAACACAGTCATTTTATGGACTTTTGTCACCAAATTTGCAACACAGTCATTTTAAGACCTCTGCTCATGAACAGTGTCACTGTGATTTTCTTAATCTGTCCTGAACATTGATTTCTCACACCGACTGCACCATTGTGCGCTACATGTGTGAAAACACATTTTGGGTAAGATGTGAATAATGACAGCTATACTGCTCATAAGGAGGTGTGGTAAAATGGTAATGTTGAAAATCTGGAGAGAAAATATTAAAAATTTGCGAAGTTACGAGCGTGCGTAGGAACTGAGCAACGCACACTCATAAAACAGTCATTTTTGGGAATTTTTTCACAAAATTTTCAACATAGGGTTTTTGGGGGCCTACTTCATGAACTGTGGCACTGTCATATTGTTACTCAGTCCCGAAAGGTGGTTCTGTGCAATGACCGCGAAATCACCTTTCAGAACCGAAAAACAAAATGACAGTGACTGAGTTCATGAGGTGGGGTCCCAATAACTCCATGTTGAAAATTTAGTGAAAGAATTCCCAAAAATGGCTAAGATATAAACCAAAGTTGAAAAAAAACATTTATGTCATTATACAGCTTACCGGCATTTCTTCAGTTCGCGGTCTGCTTTGTAGAAGACGAGACATGTTCCCAGTCCACCGAAGATCATTGTGCCAGGCTCAAGAGGTAGGTATGGGGTGAGGGGGGTGTGGGGAGGTGGGTGTGCAGAGAGTGGGCGCGGATTGGGGAAGGGGTGATACAGTCAACGAGGGACCTTTTTTTCTTACAGGCTATTTTTTTTTTCCTTTTTCAGGAAGATGATACAGGACTTTTGCCATGCTGGGTTGGGCTCCCAGCGTAGCATCTGGAAGGATTATTGGGGGTGGTCTGTGGAGCCAACAGGGGATTGGGCATCCCTGTTGGTCATACGGACATCAGACTGTTTCCACTCTGGGGTGGGCTCCCAGCGTGGCAGTTGAATGGTTGTTTGGGGGGGGTCAGTGGAGCTGATGGGGATTGGTACCCTGTTGACCATACAGATGATGGACTGTTGCCATGCTGGGGTGGGCTCCCAGCATGGCACCTGAAGATCTATTTTTGGGGGGCAGTGGAGCCGACGGGGGATTGAGTACCCCCATCGGCCATACAGTGTGCGGGTGGGAGGAGTGCATGAGCACACTAGGGTGGGCTCCCAACCTGCTAGTAGGTGTTTGGGTTGGGGTGAGGAACAGCTGTCTATGACAGACAGTTCAGATGCAGTGTGACGTGCAGGCAATTGGCATACTGCCAACGACGGCAGTATGCAAATTGCCTACACATTACCATGGCTGATTGCAATGGTTTTTCACTTTCAACTGTATGCCACTGCATCTGAACTGCTGTCATAGACAGCTCAGACAAGTATTTGTGTGGTGAGACTAGTGCCTGCAAAAGAGATCAGGATGTTGGAAGCTGAGTGGCACACCTACGAAAGTCATATGGTGGCACTATGTTTCTTGCACATGCGTACAAGCAAACATAATGAGTGAAACCAAAAAGCATACCAAAGTGGGAACTCAGGTAAATTCAGAAGGCAGCATTGGAAAGGCTCTGCCCTCAGGTAAAACCTCACCCATGGATAAATTGCAAGAAATTTAAGTCATGGGGCCCTTGTAAGAGATGTATAAAGCGTAACACCTTTTTCAAGGTACCCTGAGAGTCTTGACTTATATCCATGGTCAGGATACAGTCTGTCTTGCAGTGTTGACTTGACTAGCAATTTTTGGAACTGTGTTCCCTAAAATGTCAGTAAACACATCAACAATACATAATTCAGCAGAGTGATTTATTTTTTTCTGATATGACAGACTAATGGCAAGCTTTTAAACTAGTCAAGGGGGGAGGCACTGATAAACAGCAGGAAAATCCCAGCCTTTCCCTACAAAACAGGGTACTAAATGAGAAAAAGATTGAGGTACAAAGGTCAGTGGGGGATGCTGCAAAAGAAGGCAAAGCCATCAAAAAATGGAGAGCAATGAGTACCAATGCTCGTAGTCTGAGTAACAAGCTTCCTGAATTAGTGGCCTTGAAAGAGGAGGAACATCTGGATATCGTGGCAGTCACAGAAACATGGTACACACAAAACCATGACTGGGTAGTAAACATACCAGGATACACTATCTACAGGAGGGACAAGAAGGGTAAAAGAGGAGGAGGAGTAGCTCTTTACATAAGGGAAGGAATCAACGCAACAGAACAAAAGGGAAAGCAGGGAGGAGAAGAAGCTCTGTGGGTAAATTTGGAGACCGGCAATGGCACGACAATCTGCACAGGGGTTGTATACAGACCCCCTTCTCAGGGGGAGGAAATGGACAAGGAAATGACAGAAAGAATACTTAGAATGGCAGAAAAAGGGGAGATATTGCTGATGGGTGATCTGAATATGCCAGATGTTAACTGGAGTGCAGTTGCAGCAGCCACTTCAAAGAGAGGGGTTATTCTAGATGCCCTACAGGGGGCATGCCTTAGACAACTAGTATTGGAGTCCACTCGAGAGGGAGCAATCTTAGACCTAGTTCTCTCAAATAGAGAAGAAGAGAAGATCACAGATGTAGAAGTGGGTAGCCATCTGGGAACTAGTGACCATCGAACAGTATGGTTCACAATAAACACAGTATTAGAGTCAAGCCATACAAAGGCAAAAGTACTGGACTTTAGGAGGGCTGACTTTGCCAAAATGGGTGAGTGCCTAAGGAATGCACTAGTAAATGGGGAGGAAGGAGGGGTGGAAGAACAATGGGGAATAATAAAAACTGCCATCACAGAAGTAACGAGCCTTTGTGTGAAGCAAATAAACAAAACAAAATGATGTAAGAAACCACTGTGGTTCTCAAAGGAAGTGGTAGTGAAGGTTCAAGAGAAAAAGAAAGCATTCAGGAAGCACAAGGAATCACAGAAGGAGCAGGACAGAGAACTGTATCAGTTAAAGCAAAAGGATGTTGGGAAGGCAGTCAGAACAGCAAAGGCCCAAACCGAGGAAAAGATAGCCAACTCAGTTAAGAAGGGGGATAAAACCTTTTATAGGTACATCAGGAGCAAAGGAAGACCAAGGAGGGTTAGTGAGGCTTAATAAAGGGAGGGAGGGTGGGCAGAGGGTGGTTGTGAAAAGGAAGAGATACTAAACAAATATTTTTGCTCAGTATTTACAAAGGAAGAGGGGGAAGTACCTAAAACAAACACCAGAAACACTCTGTATACAGAAGTTGATACCAGCTCATTTACAGAAGAAAGGGTTCTGAAAGAACTCTTAAAACTGAAGGTGGACAAAGCAATGGGGCCTGATGGGATTCATCCCAGAATTCTAAAAGAACTAAGGGTAGAATTAGTGACACCACTGACTACCCTGTTTAACAAATCATGGGAGGATGGGGTGGTACCCGAGGACTGGAGGAGGGCAGATGGGACTCCCCTTCACAAAAGTGGGAGCAAGGCAGAAGCAGGAAACTATAGACCTGTTAGTTTAACCTCAGTGGTAGGGAAAATGATGGAATCACTTCTGAAAGAAAGAATTGTCGAGTATCTAGAGGCCAGAGGGGGGCACAGGACCCAAGGCAGCATGGATTCACAGTGGGACGGTCATGCCAGACAAATCTGATAGATTTCTTTGACTGGGTGACCAAAGTAGTAGATCAGGGAGGGGCTGTGGACATGGCCTACCTAGACTTTAGCAAGGCATTTGACACAGTCCTACACAAAAGATTAATATACAAGTTAGCCAGCCTGGGAGTGGGTCCCAAGATGACAGCCTGGGTAAAGAATTGTCTGGAGAATTGGACACAGATAGTAATAGTAAATGGAGTCCACTCTGAAGAAATGGGGGTTACTAGTGGGGTACCGCAGGGTTCAGTATTAGGACCGGTCCTCTTCAATGTCTTTATAAGCGGCATTTCAGAGGGACTGGAAGGAAAAGAATGTCTCTTTGCAGATGACACAAAGATCTGCAACAGAGTTGATGCACAAGGTGGGGTGGAAAGGATGAGAAGGGACTTGGCAAGGTTAGAGGAATGGTCAGATGTATGGAAGCTTAGATTCAATGCTAAGAAGTGCAAGGTAATGCACCTGGGAAACAAAAACCCAGGGGAAGAGTACACAATGGGGGGTGAGATACTAACAACAACAAAAATGGAAAGGGACCTGGGGGTAGTCATATCAGATGACCTAAAGGTGGGCAAGCAATGTGAGAGGGCAGCAAAGAGGGCTGGGGGGATACTGAGATGCATAGGGAGAGGCATCACCAGTAGAAAACAGGAAGTTATTATCCCTCTGTACAGACAGTTGGTGAGACCCCATCTGGAGTACTGCGTGCAGTTCTGGAGACCCAATCTCCGCAAAGACATAGACAGGATGGAAGCTGTCCAGAGGAGGGCAACTAAAATGGTGCAGGGTCTGCACCAGAAGACATATGAAGAGAGACTTAAGGAGCTAAAGATGTATAGCCTTGAGGAAAGGAGGAGAGGGGGGACATGATAGAAACTTTCAAGTACCTCAAGGGAATCAACAAAGTCCAAGAGGTAGCATCTTTCAAAAAGTGTGCAAGAACAGGGGCACAATTTGAAGATAGAAGGGGCGGCAAGAGTAACAAGGAAGTATTTTCACAGAGAGGGTTGTGGATGCACGAATGGCCTTCCAGAGGAGGTTGTGGAATCAAAAACAGTGGTGGAATTCAAGCATGCATGGGACAGTCATAAGGCAATTCTAGGGGGTGGGGGTAGGAAGAAGTAGGCTGCTGGTTAACTAGGATCTGCAGCTTATCCATTAGGTAGGGAAATGGGCAGACTGGGTGGGCCAAGCGGTCCTTATCTGCTGTCAAAATCTATGTTTCTATGACTGCTTTAGATTAAAACTGCTGAGCAGTTGCCACCTATCCTAGGCAAGGAAGGTATCACTAGAGCTATGAACAACCCTAGTCTTTTCCTGTTGCCATAAGAGTGTTAGCATATGATAGTATCCCCCATCTAAAAGAACAGGGACAGCAGCCACAGGTGAAAAAATGTTCTTGGACTTCATGCCATCCAGTAAGGGAACTGAGGGGACCAGAGTGAGAGCCAGAGAAGAAAAGGGGGGGGGGTGGATACACATGCATTTTAAAAGCTGCCTCGCAGCACATAGATTTTAAAAACTGTTGCATTGTGTGTAGATTTTTAATACCTTCTTGAACATGTTGTGTGTGAACATTTGGTGAAAACCTGCATATAGATTCTAAAAACCATTGTGCAGCATGAAGATTTTGAAAACTATCATGCAGAAGGAAGAGTCTGAAAACTATAATATCCAGTAGATGTTAAATATATTTATGCAGCATGTAGATTTCTATAAAATGTGTAAAGGTTTCTTGCACAAATACTTTGATTTTTAATGAAAGATAACTAATTAATAATTCATTTAATAAGCACTCACGCCCTCATACTCAGTCATAGTTGTTTGCGATGCACCAGCCCATTGCTGCACTAAAAAACATTTGGCTGTCAGGGAGCAATATTCAGATACAGAGCATGTTATGTCTGTTCTGCTATGTCTGTCTCAACAGTGGGCTTTTATGGTAAGCAAGCAAGCAAATTTTATTTAAAAAAACAGAAGAAGTCACAGAACTCACCACTGTTGCTCCTTTAAAGAGGTATTTCAGTCCAACATATATTGCAGCATGAAGTTCTTGTTTTATTTTCAGTGACACTCCATAGCTCAAGACTAGCAGTGTAGACCCATCAGCTCCTGACGATACACTTGTCAAAGGAACATCTATTGCATCTATCTGTTTGCATGGATACTTATTCAGTTGTTAGCTTGCACCACTCAACATGCCATTGTTGTGTAAGCAAATTTTAGTTGGTTTAACTCCCCACCCCAAAGGCTTGAAGCTCTGTACATGCAGTTTTCTTTAATCAACTAATATCATTTAAAACATTTATAAACTCAAATAGCAATCACAACAGAATCACTGTCATTCATAACATATTTAAAATGAGTCCCAAAATGCCAGAGGAAAAAGATGGGCGTTAAACTCCCTTTAATAAACTTCAAAAGCGGAGACCTGACAAAGATGATTTGGTTACATGAGCAGGGTGGCCACAAAAAAAAATGCCCTTTCTTCAAGGATTACCAAAGGACACAGGAAACCACCAGCAGATTCTCCACTGCTGAGCAGAGCAGCCAAATATGGGAGAAGGAGGATTTTTTATGTAGTCAAGACCCAGCCACCACAACAGCAACACATGGTGCATATGTGTATCATTACCACATCCCCTGCTGGCAACAGGCACTCAGGAGAAAGAGGAAAAAGCCTGTCTGAAATGGAACAGTTCCATCATTTCTGAGAGCCATATCCTGTGGCTGGCATGCCAAAGACTGCTTACATGTATCATGCACAGAGCTAAGGGACCATTTGCAAGTGATTATGTGGCCATTAGCAGTTCAGCAAAATGTGTCCATGCTCATATATGGGAGGCATTGTACAGAGCCTTGGCCACCACTCACATGGGAGCCATACCCACCTATACCATCCCTGTTAGTCTATCAGAACTCACTCCCTCATCCAATTCCTGTTGGCATCTTGGAACTGCACTAAAGCAGTTCCCTGTCAGTTTAGTGGATTCTCCAATTTTGTGTATGTTCCGCTGAAATGGGACCTGGTTTGGGCCACTTTCATCTTTTATTTTGCCAGTCTCCTGACCCAGATTATCAGATAGGACTAAATGGAGCAGACTGGATTGGAAGCCAGACCAGCTGGTGGCCTGGAGTGGTGAAGGTAAGATGTGGAGGAGAGAATCAGAGAGACAGAGAAAACAGAGAGACCGGGAGATGGAAAAGAGAATGTCCATACTTGTAGAAACTATGGAATCTATGCAGAAAGGATTGGAGAGGACTGGGTTAGACAAAATTGCTGGAACAGTAATAATGAAGCAGAAATAAGGATTCAAAGTCCAGTAATGTATCTTTGATAACTTTGCTTTAATGAAACTAAACAAAACTGAGTAAAAAAAAATAGGCAGCAAAAAGCAATCAACTGATCATGGCTGTGCATACTTATTTCATTATGTAGTGCATGCATACCTATGGGGGAGTTGTCTATGCAGTACCTGGCAGTTGCTGGTGATCTGCATGAGGTAACACATGTGGCTACTCAGACACCAAACTAAGCACTTCAGTGAATCTGAACTCCTTGAAACTGTTGTTTAATGTAAGTCACTTGAAATAAATCTCTGTATGAATACAATATAAATGTATGCTTTGATACTGAAAACTACTTTTTTATTCATTTTAGCAAATAAGCAGCTTAAGAAATGTCCTACTGCAACGCCAAAACCATTCTCTAAAACTGCGGTCAGAATGTTAGTTTCTAAGTAAGCTGAAGCTAATATTGCTATATTGGTGCTTCATATACATTTTTTAGTGAATTTATAAACTTTTATGGTACTCAGAATTTTTCATTTTCCTTGATTCCATTTTAGGAATTGGTGGAAAGTTAAGAAGTGACTAGAATAGTTCTGCCAGTGTTGGGATTTAGCACAGAGCCAAACATGGAATATAGTGAAACATTTTAACTTGAAGAAGAAACTTCACATAAATGACACAAAGACTTTATTGGGACTGAAAATTAAAAAGTGAGAACTTTTAAAACTGAAGCAGGCAAGCGAGCACCTCTATACGCTGTACTTTAATTGTTGCTTTTAAAACAAATCTCCATTAATTACTGTTTATTGATTTTTATTGCTTGCCTGGCTATTATATATCTTGAATGGTTATTACCAGAAAAGCAGTGAAAACTTAATGAGGGATGGAGAATTCAAATACCCATATATCAAAAATACCCTCAAAAGGTGCAAAACAAAAAGCAGAAAAAATGGAATCAACCCAGTCAAGACATAATGGTAGTTATTGAATTATCCCTGGTGCCCAGAGGTCCCTCATAGCCACTCTGGTTTGAATTATCACACCGACCCCAGCACCCCCAAGTCTGATTGCACCTTCTTGACCACCACAGAACAGCTGTTTACAGCTGTGATTACAGAAGACATGTGACTGGAAACTGTCAGTCAGTGGTTGACTGTGGAGGTGAGCAGAGGATCTGTGACAGTCACTGAGGGGGATTTGGACCTAGGAGGGTGCCAGGTTGGGGTGGGGGGATTTCAGCCAAAGGGGCAGGAGGCATCACTGGACATCAGGAATAACTCAATAAATAACTCAATAAATACTCTAGAGGGTGTAAGGGGCAGGGGACCATTGGACTCCAAGAATAGTTCAAAAACTACTCTTAAGGGTATTCAATGGCTAGGAGGCACCACTGAACACCAACGATAACTCAATATCTACCATTTTCAGTATGTGGGTGGATGGGAGTACTGGACACCAGGGTAATTCAATAAACATGGGTCAGGGGGACCACTAGACAGCAGGGAATAATGTTTGCCTACCAGCAGGAGTGTGCAGGGGGTGGGAGAGGGCAATAGACCACTGGTACAGGCAGCTCTGCCAGGTGCTGAGAGGTCACAGACTATGTTTTCTTCTGGTCTTTAATGAGGCACTAATGAGATGCAAAGGACCGTACAGAGTCTTGCTAGTGATATGGGTTCATTTGCATTTTATGATACAACAATGGCAGTTTTTTTGCAGTGGAGAAATCACCATTAATGGCCCCTAACAGCCTGATTGCAATCACAGTCCTCATAGCACCCTATTAGCCAGTAGGAGGCCAAGGTTTGCAATGGCAATCTGGTTAGTGCCTGGCTGGGATACTGGAGAATGCCTTTAGTGTTCACAGAGTGCTGTATCATATTTTAATATACCACTGGCTTGCTCCTGGTACTAATTTTCTCCTGGAGCAAATATTTAGTGTGCCTTTATAACGAACTACAAATATCCTGCATAAGGAATGTTTGGAGGATGCAAAATATATTCACCTTTTAAAAACTTGGGCTTAACAACATATATATTCTCTACTGAATGTTTACCTGATATATGAATGACCAGTTAGGAAGGAGAAGAGAATGGGTATGTATTTTGGTGGTCTCAATATGTTTATAAAAATTGAAAAACAAGTCAGAATAATAGATGTTGACTTTGCCAAAGAAATATCCAATACTACAAATTTTATGATGGACCCTCAAGACACTGAACTGTATATGTTTATGTCCCTCAGATAGGCTCTACTTATTATGATAATGATAATATATTTGAAAGATTTGACTAATCTAATTGCTAAAGAATATTTTGAAGATGTTCTTGAACTATATGCTTGTGGTCATTTAATGCAGGATAGGCACATATAACAACTTATTGAATATTGACTACTTAATTTCAAATATTCCATTGGCACTTTATTCATGTTGATCATTGGACAAAATATTTCATAACAAATGACAGTAATTTATGCAGCTCCTAGAGGACCAGATGACAAGGGTTTGACAATTGAGAATGTCAGACTTCCAGCGGATGAGATTGGAAAGTTCTCTTTTTTGAACATAATCATGCTTCTGTGATTGATTATTGTTTAGTTCCATTGATATGATTGTTTTGTTTGGTGGATTTTGTAATTTCCCCTCAACCAAAAAGCAACCACATTCAGGTTAAAATTATAAAGTGTTTGGACACTAATATAGACATAAAAAAGCAAGTACTTCATGGCTGCTCAGTAGTAAATAAATGACTGAAATGGAATTTGGAAATACAGTAGCAGAGAATTTAAAAATGGATTCCAGAATGGATTTGTGGCTAACTTTCCATATGAGTTATCTATAGAAGTTTCCCCTTTCAAAATATATGACAGGATATCAGATATTTTTCCCAGATCTGATCCAACTGCTACATAGTGTAGAAAAGAAAGCCAAGTCAAAGACTTGGTTCAATGAGTACCCCAGATGAGTGAAAGAAATGTAGGAAAGAACCCTCAAAAGAAAATTGAATAGCCTTGCAAAGTGTTAGGAAGAAATACAAATACATTTTATAAGAACAAAAGGAACTGTATCAGAAAAGGAATTGGGAAAAGATGCAGAACTTGAAAAAGATACAATCACATTTTGGAATGATGTTACTAAGGAAACAAACTCATTTTCCATGTCCTCTGGTGGATAGGGGTGGAGAAGCAAGACAGCACTGTGCTGTTGCATCCAGCACATCAGCTCCAAAAAAGTGATATTTTTCTCTGGTGGCTATGACTTTTTAGCTTCTCATGGAGCTAAACTGGATCAATTTTATTATTAGTGCAGTGCTGAGTTTTTATGTATTTATTTTTTTGATGGTGTTCTCAGAGCTTTTGTAATTGCCAGAAGCAGGAGCATTCAGTGGAGTGTTCAGAGTGCTTGTAGAGCAAACTGCTCATGCTGCACACATGCAAGGTGTGTGACTGAACCTTTTTCACCTGCTTTTTGAGTGGAAGTTTGTCATTTGATGAAGCTGCAGAGAATGAGCTCTGACATCTTGAGATCTGGGCAGTGACCACTGTTGTTGCACTTTGCACTTAGAAAATAGATAATGTATGCTGCCCCCACATCACCCAGATAGTAGAAAGTGAGACAAGAGACAGAAGAAGTGCACCAAGGACAAAATATGGAGAGTTGCACCTTTGCATGCTTACAGGTGCAATTTTTTAAAAGCAAAGGTATGCCAGCATTGCCTGCAGGTCCAAAGGAGGAGTTTACTTTGCAATAAATTTACTGTGCTCAGTTCGAGAGATTCTGATTGTTTTCTGCAGGTTTTCATTGACAAGGAGAAGAACACAGTGAAAATTCAGCAGCCGCAAGTTCTGAAATGCAGTTGTATAGTGGAGCTGGTATAATCCTTCAATATGTGCCGAGTACCCTTTTTGCACCAGACTCTACTCTTTGAGGTACAGTACAGTAAATATTTCTGCCATTTTTGGAACTGTCTGAAAATGGAGGCTGTGGAGACGTTGGAGGTACTTCTTAAGTTTATCTAAGTTTGGAAATTAATATTCGATATCAGGTCATTATGATTTCAAATATGAATCTCATTGTGTGTCTTAAGTGAAGAAAGCAGATTTTTTTATTTGGTTCTTCTATGCAAGTTGAGTTGAGAACAGAGCTGGGTCAGCGACCCACTCATTACAATGGAGTATTGTGATCCATCTGAACTAAAGGATCCAGTAGGAGAGGACATTCTGAACACTATTTGTTCTTCAAACTACAAAAGATTATATTTAAATGAATCTCTCTCTAGTAGATTTTTTTCTAAGGAAAATTTTAGAACTTCATTCAAATGAATTTGAGGAGAATATTTTTATCCAATGGGAAGTGTTACTTATCATGTATGTTTCATAAATACTGTTAAAGGTATGGAATTTTATTGATCTCTACTGATGAAGCTATTTTACTTATTTATTTATTTAAGAGTTTTACCAGGAATGTATGCTGAGCAGGGTACCGCTCGATTCCAGATGCGTCCTGGGGGTAGGTACAAAAGTAATAGGGAGCAACAGTAATAACAATAATAGTACAGGAATGGTAAAAGACAGTAGAATAATGCAAATGCAGCTTTGCAGAGTAGGCAGTGGTAGAATAAAACAAGCAAGTAGGGCCACCACTAAGGTGATGTGCATAAACAGAGAAAAGATGTGGCAAGAGACGAGCACTTGACAGCATTAGCTTAATGCAAATAGTTGTATAATTCATTTTATATAATTTTACTTTGGAAAATATTTTCAGAACTAGGTAGATGTAAGTAGTAATTTTATTGACTTATTAACCCCTTTGATTTCATTTGCAGCATTTTATCATACATGCCCCTTTTTATACAAATACAAATAGGGGTTCTGCTCTTGCTTCAGTACTGTACTGTAGTACTGCAGTGGTGGGTGGGTATGGTAGGGGCTTATACAAGTCTCCAAGTGTAGCAAATTAAAGGAGGAACTTTAGGAAAACCATGAGGTCTTCAATGCTGTATGGTGTGTCACACTCAAAATTTAGATATCTATTTGTACATATTGGGGTAAACAGGAGTTGTGGTGTAGACCCATCATGGGGTACAAAGTAATGGTAGGTGACAAAATTACCTATTTGGATACAATATGTCCAGTATGCAAGGCTCTTTTTGTGAGGCCCAGGGTGATCCTAGGAGAGAATGTTAGCCTGAAGGTGGCTGATGAAGTCACTGTTCAGTATGCACTGCACGCTGCCCATTACTGCTCCCTGAAATACACCTGTTCAACCTGGGAGCAGAAAGGGTAGGAAGAAAATGTTTTGAACATTTGTCCCATCATTTTCATTATCTTCAAGTTAATGACTGGCTCCAAGTCCTATTTCTTTTTTCTAATGCACATAGCTCGGTTTGCACAGTTGATATGTCACTGTACAGCCACAAGTAAACACAAACATGTGGCCCTCTAACTACCTGACTTCACTCACTCTCCTTCTTTTTTTTGTACTGCACACTTGACATAACATCCCTACCCCCAAAACTTATGTCCCACCTGCATGCTTAAGAGACACGCCACAGGGATCTGACTCTACAAGTGGCTCACACACCAATGCCACTAGACATGCTTCACTAGTCACCTGCATAACCAGCCACTCCCATATACTGTCATACCTTTTCCTTCAATGTCATTTCTCACCTCCCCTTTTTTCAACTCTAATCTGAGAAAACCATCTGTCCAGAAACCACATACCAAGCTTAGATATCTCAGATTTTATCTACTTAGGATTGCCTTGCTTCTCCTTCTCGTGTCTGGTAATGTTCATCCAAAACTAGGCCCCCCACAGCAGCCTCTAAGTCATTACATGGGTAACAGTTCCTTTTAGCCACCATCAACATCAGAAGTCTGTTACCCAAATTAGACAACCTGCAAATTTGGGTTACATAGCGTAAACTGGATGTGCTTTCCATTAATGAAACATGGCTATTCCCCAAGATCCCTGATACTACCATTTTCCTAACTGGTTATACTTTATTTAGGCAAGACAGGCTTGGCAGAAGTGGTGGGGGTGGTCTTATATATCTGAAAGACACATTAGCTGGGCACATCCTACTGCATATGGCTCCCATAAACAACTCCCAGGCCCTAGCAGTCAAGATAAATCTTGGCCCTCATGGCAAATTGATCATCATATTGTCCATTTACATCCCACCTCATGACCAAGCTACAGGTTTCAAAATGGTCCTTGATTACCTAGCTGACCTTCCACCTTGGGCTGAGGTGGTGGTACTAAGTGACTTCAACATTAATTGGTTGGCCCCCGAAGCTGACCCTTACAAAGATGCCATCATGGCCATTGATATTACCCAACTTGTGACCACCCCAACAAGGATCAACCACAGGACTAGTGACATGTGACCTAATCATTGCCACCCACCCAGAAAGAGTCACTTGCACAATGGTTCTCCTTGACTCACTGAGCGACCACTCTCCCATAATCTTCAGCTGGTCTAATAAGGACCCTAAGACACCAGCTAAAATCATATTTCAAAGTGTGCTAAGAAAAGGGCAACTTAAGCACCTACAGACCTATCTCGCACAATGTGACTGGTCCCCAATGAACTTGGCCGATAGTGTTGACTATGCTTTTGACTATTTTATCATCCAGTTTAACAAGGCCTGCAATTTGTTTTCTCCACTTCATAAATGAAAGACTAAGGGTGCAACAAACCCTTGGATCACCACAGCCTTATTAAAGATGATGCTTGATAGGGACAATCTCTGGCATCATACACTAGCCACTGGAAAACAGGTAGACATACAAAGCTACAAAACGGCAAGGAACTTGTACACCTGTGAAGTTCTCCGGGCAAAAATAGAACACTTCAAGCATGAGCTCTCAAACTCCTGGGAATATGGGAGGTGTTTTGGGACAATATTAAGGACCTCATTGAGAAGCCTAATAACCCCCGCCCCCCCACGGTTCTATGTCATAACAGCAATCACGGAATATCGATCACCATTATGGCAAGTGTACATTGCCAAAAATGAATTGCACACTCATGGCAATTAGGAAGAGGATGCCTGAGATCCACAGATATGTGCACACATGTACATAGGTAGGTTCCCATCACCCTACCTTCCCCACCCCAGTATCTGGATGCTACCCTGCCAGGTAGGCCTGAACACAGGTGCCATAATTGAGTAACCATTTTGTATGTACTCAGTTGTGGATGCCGTGTTCACTGGATACCACCCAACCCCACAAAGACGGAAGTAAATGGTGTTTCCATACAGGACCCTAAACAAATAGCTGACACCTTCAATAACTCCTTTACTGATCTTAGTGGCATATTTCCTCCTGACTTTTTTCATGGGCCAGACATGTCGTCTAATGCTGGGTATACTGTCCCCACCGCCAGCCCCCCCTTCTACTTCTTAAGAATCACCCTGAATGATGCCAAGCAATACCTTCAAAAGGTAGTTGGCAAATCCAGATTCAGCAGTGACACCCTCGACCTCAAACTCCTAAACCTTACCCTTGACATCGTCCTCAAACCCCTAACCAAACTCCTAAATCTATCTCTCTCACTGAAGCAATTCCCACAATGATGTAAAGCAGCAATTGTTATGCCTGTTCATAAAAGATCGATGCCCTCAAACTATTGCCCTATTTCTATTCTTCCCCCTTCTCTAAAGTCCTTGAGTGCATCGTCACCAACCAACTTTCCAAATACCTGGTCAAATATGACACTCAATGTCCACAGCAGCATGGCTTTAGGAAAGTGTACAGCATGGCCACTGCCATGCTTGAATAAATGGACTTCATACACAAGGCTATAGACCAGGGTCACCTAATGTGGTAAATTTATATTGACCTCACCAAGGCCTTTGGTACCGTAAACCATACCTTTTTACTGCACTTGCTCCAAGCCCTCAGTCTCTCCACTGAGGTCACTGGATGGTTCAAGAGCTACCTCAAGGGCAGAACACAAGTCAACATTGGTGAAAGCCTTTCCTGTTGCCAGCCAGTGTGGTCTGGAGTCCCCCGTGGCTCCAGCCTTGGACCCCTACTGTTCGGTCTTTTTCTCAATAACCTCCCAAAAGCCTGTTCCAATAATATCATACTTTACACGGACAATGCTGTTCACTTCTCAAGTCAGTCTGATCCCTTCCATCTCTCAAGAGATCTACAATCTAGCTTTGAGTCAGTAGAGAACTGGTTTGCACAACACAAATTACTTATGAATTACAAGAAAACAAAGATTATACTTTTCTCCAACCTGAATAACAAACATAAGTCAGCCCACCTAACAATTCTAACATACTAACATACTAAAATGCCAGCAAAATAGGCCTAATGGTCTTTCGTGTCTGCTCATTTGGTCAGCCCCCACCCTGGGTGCTACCTTGCTGTCCCCCTCGCCTTCTCTGGCTTCTCCCTTCCCAGTTCTGGATATTCTTGCTGCATTGGATATTGCTTCCTGAACCCTTCCCCTGTACCTGTCCCACCCCCTCTTGAACCCCTCCACTGTCTCTGCCTCCACCAGCCCCCTAGGCAGTGCATTCCATGGCTCTACCACCCTCTCAGTGAAGTAGCACCTCCTCCTTTCTCCCCTGAATCTTCCCCCCTCCAGCTTCCACCCATGCCCTCTAGTGGCCCCCTCCTCCTTCCTTCGAAGCACCCTCACTGTTCCTCTCCTATTTACCCTCTTCATGTACCTGAAGACCTCTATCATGTCCCCCCGGTCCCTTCTCTCTTCCAAAGTGTACATATTTAGCTCTTCGAGCCTCTCCTCACAGGTCCTGTCCCCCAAGCCCCAAATCATTTTGGTTGCCCTCCTCTGGACCCTCTCCAGGAGGTTAATATCCCTCTTTAAGTGCGGCCTCCAAAACTGCACACAGTACTCCAGGTGCGGCCTCACCAAGCAGTTATACAGAGGGAGTATCACTTCCCTCCTTCTGGAGGTGATCCCCCTAGCAATGCATCCCAGCATCCTGTTGGCCTTGGCTGCTGCCCTCCTACAAGTCTCAGAGTTGTTCATCTTGACATCCACCACCACCCCCAGGTCCCTCTCAGCCATTGAGACTTGTAGTATTCCCCCGGGTGTACACTTGGCCTGGGTTTCTGGCCCCCAGGTGGAGTACCTTGCATTTCCCTGCATTAAACCTCAGCTTCCACTTTCTAGACCATCTTTCCAGAGCCTCCAGGTCCCCCTGCAGGGCCACCCTCCCCTCCTCCCCATCCACCACCGCCCCCAGTTTCGAGTCATCTGCAAAGAGACTCATCTCACTCCTGATTCCTGTCCTTATGTCAGATACGTAGGCATTGAACAGAAGGGGCCCAAGGACTAATCCCTGTGGGACCCCACTAATGACCCTCCTTGGGGAAGAGACTATCCCACCAACTATGACCCTCTGGGTCCGGTTCTGGAGCCAATTGCCTATCCATCGGATCATCTGGTTTCCCACCCCCATTTCTCCTAGTTTATCCAACAGGCCCACGTGAGGAACAGAGTCAAATGCCTTGCTGAAGTCTAGAAAGAGGACATCCACTGGTCTACCCAGGTCCAAGGCACTTGTCACCCAGTCATAGAACTCCACCAGGTTTGTCTGACACAATTTCCCCAGGATGAATCCATGCTGTCTATCGTCCAGGCACCCTGACTTATCCAGGTCCCCCCTAGCCTCTCCTTGACAATGCCCTCCATCACCTTGCCCACCACTGATGTCAGGCTGACAGGCCTGTAGTTCCCTGCCAGCTCCCTTGATCACCCCTTGTGGATAGGCACTACATGCGCCACCTTCCAGTCTTGGGGCACCCACCTGTCCTCAGAGAGATGGTGAAAAGCTCTGCCAGGGGTTTCGCCAGGACATCTGCAAGTTCCTTCAGCACTCTAGGATGTAATTTATCCGGCCCCGTGCTTTTCTCCGTCTTAAGGGAGCTGAGGGCTTCCTCACTCTTCTGCTGTGATTTCCACTTCCAGTACCTCTTCTCCCTGCTTAGCCCCTCCCCCACCTGCCACTGATGCCCCCTCTCCCAGACCTGCCGATTGGTAAGGCCCCCTCCTCATTATCTCTGTCTCTCCCATGTATGATGCAGCATCCCATTTTCCCTGGTGAAAACTGGAGGTGAAGTACTCATTTAGTACCTCAGCCTGCTCCTCTGGGTCTTGTGCCCATCTCTTCCTGATTTAATCCTGCTAATCTGCCCTTCACCCTTCGCCTTTCCCCAATGTATCTAAAGAACCCTTTTTCCTCTCCTAATTTCCCGGCCAGGTTCTGCTCCTTCCTTGCCTTAGCCACCCTCACCACTCTAGTGGCCCTTCTAGCCATCAGCTCATACTCCCCTCATCCCTTTCACCCTTGAGCACTTGAATTTCTTATAGGCTGCTTTCTTTCCTCCACACCACCTCCTGGACCTCCCTGGTCCACCAACAGGGTTTTGGGCCCCACCGCATTTTTGTCTTACTCTTGCACAGGTGCTGGTAGCATCCTGCACCCCTCTCCTGATGATTTCCCACCTACTATCAGCGTCCATGTCTGACCTAATCCCATCCAAATGCTCCTTAAGGATCCTTCCCATTTCCTTAAAATCCACCCCCCTGAAGTCGGTTACTTCCGCCTTTGTGCAGCCTTCTACCCCTCCTAGGTCCATGCAGAACCAGACTGTGGCATGGTCACTCCCCGCCAATGGGTCCCTTACCTCCAGGCCACCAATCTGGTCACTGTCTGCCAGGACCACATCCAGTACCCGTGCCTCCCTGGTCGGTTCCCTCACCTGCTGAGTTAGGAACGTGTCTTGAAAGACATCCAACAACCTCTGTTCCCTGGTCACAGAGGACGTCATAGTCTCCCAGTCTGTTCCTGGCATGTTTAAGTCCCCTAACACCACCACCTTTCCTCTGCGCAGTCTGCAGTGTCTCCTAACATCTGCCACCAAACTGTCCTCCAGCTCCTCCGCCAGGGCAGGGGGTCTATACACCACTCCTATTTTTACTCTCTTGCCCCCCCCTTGTTATCAAGGTGACCCAAATCGCCTCCACGGTTCCCTCCGCCTCCTCTCCCTCTATGCCAATGCAGTTTTTACTATCATTGCTACCCTCCTCCCTTCCCTCCCCTGTCCTTCCTGAACATAGTGTAACCCTCCAGGTTCAGGTCCCAGTCATGTCTTGCAGTGGCCCAAGTCTCAGTGACCGCGCCACATCCACTGCTCCCTCAGTTAACATCGCCTGGAGCTCAGGCATTTTATTGCCCAAGCTCCTGGCATTTAGCAGGACTACCTTCCACCCTTTCCCTATAGTTCCATTTCCCTGCTCGTGTTCCCTTGGATTCTGTTTTCTCCTGGTCTGCACTTTGCCAGTTGGTCTTTCCTGCAATCCTCCTGGTCCCCAGGGGTGGAGACAGAGTCCCTCCTTATCGGCATCCCTTGACTGCCTTTTCTCCCATCCCACCCCCTTCACTAGTTTAAACCCACTTTTCACCAATGAACCTCTATTTTCAACTTAAGGATTCCCTCCTCCAAATTGAGATGTAGTCTATCTCTAGCATACAGCTCCTTATCCTCCCAGGTCTCCCCCAATCCCCCATCAACCCATACCCTCTGGCCTCACACCACCCCTGAGCCACTGGTTTATCTCCCATTTTTCTTTTTGTTCCCCACTAGCCCTTGGCACTGGCAGGATTTCTGAGAAGGAAACTGTGCATCCTATGTCATGACAGACCCTGGCGAGCTCCCTGAATCTTGCCTGTATCTCTAGCTCGCTATTTCCCTCAATGTCATTTGTGCCCAGGTGGACCAGTATGTCTGGGGAACCCCCACAGTCCTTTGCCAGCTGATATACCTCGTGCTTAGCCCTGTGCACCGTTAGTCCAGGGAAGCATCTTGTTCTAACTGGCCCGGCTTCTCCCTCCCTATCCCATTTGATACCCCTGATCATAGAACCCCAGCAGGAGCACCTGACCACCCTTTCCTCCATTCCCCTTCCATGTCCCTCATCCTTTCTACCAGCCCTTCCACCCAGCTGGCTCCTTGTTCCTCCCCTATCTGTGTGCCACATGCCACCCGCTCCTTATTTACCATGGCCACCCTCCCTCCAATCCTATGCTCTCCTCCTCCTGAGTATCCTTCTGTACCTTGTTAATTCCCTCACTGCTCACAACTGGTCCTTCTCCCCATCTGCTAAACTAGCCTGGCTCGTCCTCCCTTCCTTCCTGTCTCCATTTAGTTCCTCCTGCTCATCGTGCTCCCTGGCCTACCCTCAGCTCTCTTTACTGAATCCTCCTTGTACTTCTGGTCCTTCTTACCTTTCCTCCCAACTGGTCCTTCTCCTTGCGCTTTCCTCCTCTTCCCCTGCCTCCTGCTCCGATTCACTGCTCCCCCATTCTCCTGCATTCCAGGTCCCCTCTCTTCCTGCTATCTGGCCCCTGCCTCCTGTCCCCACTCCCACACCCTTTCCGTCTTCAACCACCTCTGTCGCGGCTACATCCCCCTCATCCTTGAGCAGAAGAGAATTGCAGCGTTACTAAGTATAAGGTCTGATCCACCTCCCTGCCTTGCTTCCTTCTGTCCAGCACTGGCTATCCGCCTACTTCCCTGAGAATGTTGTCCCTCCGTCCCCCTTTGTGAGGGTCCCCAGTTACCTGCCTGCTTCCTTGGTAGTGTCCTTTGGCCCCTCTGCCAGGGTCCCTATGTGACCCCTGAGTATTCTCCTGCACTCCTTTCCCTATACCCCCGCCCCCAGTGCTTGGTGCAACCCTGTGGGAGATTTCCAGCCCCTTCCCCAACCATACCACCCCCCTTCCCCCAGCTTTCTCCTCATCCCTGCAACCTCCTCCCTAAGCTGTGCTAGCTGGTAGCACCCTGGGCAACCACCAAACTTCCAAGCCCAGTCCAGTATCATGGCTGCTCCACACCCTGTGCACCCCACCACCCTCCCAAAGATGCCGGCCCTAATGATGTGTGGTTCCATCCCCTTTCAAATAGGTTTCCTTGGGTGAGCCACCAGGTTCCCCCTATTCCAAGATACCCCTATTGCCTAATCAGGTCACCCACTAATCCTAGAAACAGTCCCACTGTACACCAGTAACTCTGTTACTAGGTGCAGTACAACACATTAAACATGTAAGGAAAATGAACAACTCCCTAAGCTCCTCTCTCCCGGCCTTTAAATTCAACCCCAGTGGCTAGAACTACATGAGATGCACCTGCAGCCTTTTCTCCAATTGCAGGGCAGGTCTTCCTCTATAAATTTGCAGACTTCTGGGGAGGGAGGGTGGGGAGGGTGGGTCTTGGGCAGACACCTGACAAGAGAGAGTGTATCAGCCCTGTGTCTCCCCTCCAAGCTCTGCAGCTAAAGAACCAGGCCCAAGCAAATCCCACCAAACAGGTTTTAAATCAGAAGAAATAGGCCTCTACCAGCGCAGCCTGTTACAAAGTGAAACATCCACAAAAAGAGCCCCACTTAACAGCCACTAAATCAGTTTACAAACATCTAGGATACCCCAGAACAATACCCTGCTAGCCCCTTAGAAGCAAGAAAGAAAATAACTAACCTACCAAGTAAAATCCACAAGAACCCTGTGAAAACAGCAGCAGCTACTGTCCTGGAACACAACTGATCCTGCCCCCTTCCAGTTCTTTCTCTGACCAAATCAGACCCTGCTGCTCAAACAAGTCCATGAATTCAAATATCTGGGTATAACACTGGACAGCCCTCTGTCTTACATCACACATTGCAACCAAATTTCCAGGACTATAAATTTAAGAATCAGAATCCTTTACTGGCACTGCCACTGCCTGACCCTGGGGTGCTCAGGCAAGTTGTTTCCAGGCCAGTTCTATCCATCATCAATTATGGATTAACCATATAAGGAGCAGCCACTGATACTGCCTACAATAGAATTACAGTGGCACTGAATAAGGCTTGTCGACTTTTATCTGGGGCCCACAAGTGCATCCACACATGCAATCTTTATGAGCAGACTAACTGGTTGAATCTTAAGGGCAGGGTTATCTATCAGACCTGTTTACTTGTAAAAAAAATAGCCTAGACTAACTCCCTCCCCCGCCACCTTGACTCTTCTTTTGCCAACTCCAAATTCTCACAGTACTTGGAGTTATTCCAAACTTGCCTACCTCGTCCCTTTCTTCCGGACTGCTCTGGCAAGCAAGCATTTAGGTTTAGAGCCCCTTCATGGCTAAACAACCTCCCTTCAGACATCCTTGCCGAGTCTGCCCTTGGCCCCTTTAAATTTAAACTATGCTAACACCTCACTGAACTTAACAGTTGTGACTGCCTGCCCTAAGTGATCTCACCACTCCATGCATTCTATTACTTACAGAAAGCCCAGCTTCTCTATCTCTCACCTACTACCGTGAGAACTTCTGCCCCCATTTTCTCCTCCTTGACCACCTACTCTCCTGATACACCCTTATTCCTAACCTCCCCCCTCTCACCTCATCTTCATCTTCCCACTACCCTATGTGATGCCAACCACCCTCATCATCCCCCATCTCCCACTTGTCTCTCCCTTCTTCTCCCATCTGTCACTTTCTATCTTAATATTCTATTCTTCTTAACCACTTAGCTGACAAAGTCATCTTATTGACTCCATTGTTTTCTTGGTTGACCTGTATCTTCAAGTTGTGTCAAACATACTTCTGTATTTTATGTTTGTGCCTTACAGGACTTACAACTTGTAACGTAATTGTTTTGTATTCGTTCTCTTTGTTGTTGTCTATATTTATGTACTGTTGCCTTTATCTTGTTGACACAGAACCTTTGCAAAAGAACCTCTGGTTCAAAGGTGTTATGATCCTAGTAATCAATAAATAAATAAATATGTGTTCACTTAATTATTATATGTTTGTCCTATTGCTTGGGAGACATAATACTGTCATAGTATTTCTTGCTATGGTATACAACTGTACAAATACGCATGGAATTCTTGTCAAACATCAGCAGTTTAAGCAATCTGGACACTTTTGTATGCAAACACTGCTCAATGGTTTTCATCCTGAATAAAATGGCAATTTAGTATTTTTTACTGTATAAGACTGTATGAAAACCAGTCTGCTTAGCATCACTGAATGATGTCCAGACTTCTGTCTCCCACCCCTCCCATAGTGCACTAAGTTATTTTGCCGGCTGACAACATTTAGAGAACAGAGTGTCTGTCTTGTTTGAGAGGGGTCCACTAATTAGCCTGGTCTTTTAGAATCACCATTGTCCCTCCCTCATAGAGCAGGGATAATGAAGAGTCCCTCTTTACTTTGTGAACTTGAGGATAGCCATGAATAAATCAGCTAGGGAGGTAGACGTGTTTAAAAATTCTATTGGGAACTAAATACTGTTCAATTATTATGCTATGAATATAAGGACAGAATGGGGGGGGTGGGCTCAATTCCCATATGGCTGGGAATGATGCATGGTGCTTGCATCAAAGAAATATGATGCAAGGAGCTCACTGCACCATCTTCTTTTCTGAAATCTACATCTAAAACATGAATATTTTCTTCAGAGATGTTCATCTGAGTCAATGTCCCACTGTCTGGAATAGGCTCTGTACCTAGTGTTGTACCTTTGCATTTACTGCAATTTATATTAGAACGAGAAACTTTGGAAAACTACATTAATTGCTCCAATATCGCCTGCTCAGAAGTATTCCTAACATTAGAACTACATCATCTGTGTAAGCTAGGACCTTTATGGAAAATCCATTGTTCCACTTAATTCTTTAATCCTGTGCTCTAGTACAATATGCTACGATAGAGGGTTGATGCTGAAACATTAAGCAATGGGCTCATGAGGCAGCCCTGTCTGACCTCTTTGTACACAGGGATAACTAGTTCCCATCCACCCATTCATATTAGGTGTCACTGTTGCTTTGTTGTAAAGTATCTGTATCAACCTAAAAAAACTTATCTGGAATCCCAAAAGCTTCTAAAGAATCAAACAAATATTCATGAGATCGTTTTTCAAATGCTTTTTCCTGGTCTAAACTAATCACACATCTGTCTAATCTACTTGTATTCCCTCAAAAATATATTTCTGTCAAAAGGGTTAAATTGTCTTGTATTTTACCATTTAGCATGGAACATGTCTGGTACAGTACATACTGGTTACGTGATCTACTTCCTCTACTAGTCTGTTAGCTAATATTTTCCCTAGAACTTTAAAATCTGTATTTAGTAAGCTAAGTGGTCTCCAATTCCCCAAATCAGCCTTTTATCCTTTTTTATGAGTCATCATTAAAATAGCTTTTGTCTTAGATGTTGGTAAGATACCCAGTTCTAGAACAGAATTATATATTATAGCCAAAGTTGATACAAAGTTATTACTAAATGTTTTGTAAAATACTACACCCTGGCCATCAGATCCAGTTGCAGTGTCATTATGCAGAGATACAATTGCCACTGCCACTTCTTCATTGGTAATCAGACATATTAAATTATTTTTTTCCCATCTGTTGGATAAGGTAAATTTAATTTAGAATAAAAACTCTTTTCAGGAAAAGACTGTGCAGGAGTATCAAAAGTTTTACTAACAAAAAAGTCTACTACTTTCAACAGACTTTCTTTTGTGGATACACTGTTACCACCTTCTGCCCTGACTTCCTGAAAAATCCTTTTTTCTGCCCTTTTTTCACGATCTTTGAAAGGCACGAAAGCTTATTTTTTATTTTGTGTTCCAAAACACATTTTCTGGTATATAGATTGTGCCTTTTTGTATTATACAGCATGCATTTTTTATGAGACCGATTTGACTGCCGTAAACTACAGTATGTGTTTTGTCACAGTTTAAGAAATTAATCTCTGTAATTCCATTCTAAGATCTGAATACTTTAAATATTCTTGTTTGCCGTATTTCTCAAAACATCATGAAAAGGTTTGATAAAGGCCTACTTAGTATCTTCCAACTACATTATGTTATTGTTGTATAAACACAATACAGAAATTCTGGTTGTCCACAGGTTTGTTCCCCATTTCCCAATAAGTGCCTTATTGCTTAATACTGAACTATTAAAACACCTTACACCTTTGTACAAGATGTTACCCCAGGTAATATGAGTTTGGACAGTCCTATGGTATGTGAACTCAATATCCATAATGTTGGTACTCTGCATAATTACAGTTCTTGACACAAAAGTAAAATCTTTCCTAGTAGAAAAAGTACCACAAAAGCAGATGCTTCCTCCTGTTTCGTTAATGCTTCTATAGTAATCTAACATATTTGCAGCATTCATTACCTCCCTTAATATATCTGAGTTGCAAAACATTTTTCAGTTTTCAAATCAAATTAAGGAGGCAGTATGGCACAGTGGTTTAAGACTCTGAGCTGCAACTCTGGAGACCTGGGTTTGAATCCCTCAGCCCCCACTTGCATATTGTGTGACCCTGAGCAAGTCACTTAACTTCCTTGTGCTCCCAGGTTGCACCTGTAAACAAGCTTTCAGCTTAGTGTGTCTTATCTCATTAAATAATTGGAATAAAAAAATTAAATCAAATTTATTTCTTAAAAGTCCTTTTCCAGAAAGTTCAAAGCACTTGTACAACAGCCAGAGAAAAAGAACATAACACACATCATTATAACACACACAATGATTTAAAATACATTCAAACAAAGATACATTGAATACTTTAAAAACCTGTCATATTACATTATCACAGTACTTCTCAAAACCTAGAGATAATCTGAAAAAGGCAGGTTGAATAGATGCATTTTTAACATTGACTTAAAACAACTTTGGACGGTCAGACACTCCCTCACCCAACAAGGTAGAGAATTCCACAGGGTCAGGGCCACATAAACAAAGGAACAGGCCATGAATGTTTTTAATTGAACCCTGGGAATCTCTAGCAATCCCTCATCAGTGGAGCAGAGAGAGAGAGTGGAGGAGGCAGAAGGGGCAAAGGAGATCTTGCAAATCATGAGGTCCCTGCCCATGAAGGGCTTTACAGATGAGTAAACCGACCTTGAAGGTGATCCACCACTGAACTGGCAGCCAGTGCAGTCCACAGAGCACAGGCATAATATGACTAGCTCTTGAAGAGCCAGTCAGCAGCCTGGCTGTCAAATTCTGCACCAGCTGCAAGCAGCAGATATCAACCCCTGGTAGTCCTAGGTAAAGGGCATTGCAGTAATCAATGTGGGAGGTCACAAAGGCATGGACTAAAGTTGGAAGATCATTGGGTGGGACCAGGTGCCTTACCTGGGCAATATTCCTCAGATGGTAAAATGAGGTTTTGACAACAGCCAACACCTGAGATTTGAGCATCAGGCCATCATCAAAACTAATGGCCAGGTTCCACACACGATCAGAGGTCGTCAGCTGAATGCCACTGAGCCAAAGCCTGGAGGGCTGTCCAGCCAGCAAAACCCCCTCCCGATGACCTCAGTCCAGAACCAACACCTCAGTTTTAGCCAGATTCAACCACAGCCAGCTGGCGCTCATCCACTCCTGGATCTCAGAGAAGCAGTTGTTAAAGACTGAGAGGAAGCCATCCTGCTTGGGTGCAAAGGACATGTACAGCTGAGTATCATCTGCATAGCAGTGAAAACTCAGACTATACTACCTAATAATGTCTCCCAGTGGCAGCATGTACACTGTGAACAACATGGGTGACAGAATGGAGCCCTGCAGTACCCCAAAGGTTAGGGAAAGAGGGGCTGAGGAATAAATCCCAGACATCATTCTCTGAGTCCTACCCTCAAGGAATGATCAAAACCAACTGAAGACTGTGCCAGACAAACCTATGTCATTGCAGCTAAGGTCACAGTTGAAATCACTATCCCCATATGACTACTTACCCACAGTGCCTTTGTCTGAAGAGCATAATCAATGATTAAGAATATTCTGCTGGTCTAATACTGAATAGCTAAAGATAAAGCCCTACCTGGATGAATAGTCACCAGCTTATTTACCCTTAGATCAGAGTTGTTGAAAAGTATTACTATTCCTTCACATGCATTAGTACCTGTTGGCCAATTGTGTCACCCTTTACCCATATACAATAAGTGCAGCCTGAGCCAGTTCATAAGATGTTTTTAATCTAGTGTCTTGCAGGCATATTATATCCCTTGTACTGAAATTGTTGATAGAACACAATCTTTTTTGTAACATTTAATGCTATTAACATTAAGAGTGGTTATTTCTAAAGCTATCTTATTTAAATTTAGGTAGGAATGCCTTCAAATACTGTGTTATTAAGTATTCTGGGACCTAGTCTTACATTTAGTCCTTTTAGCAGCTGATATTTATACTGATATTTCCTCCTGGTCTTAGGAAATTCCTTTATGGAAGATGCTATAGAAGATTCCTCAGATTCCTCGTCATCCCACTCAGTGTTCCCCCACTGTTTCTCAGATACAATTGCTGCATACTTGTTTTTTTATGGGAATAATAAGTGTGGCTGTAACTGTCTTCACCTTTGTAACTCTCTTTTTATTGCCTAAAGTTTCTTTCTCTTTCCTTTCTTTGCCATCTATATCCCATTCTATAGCTTGCCTATTCCTTGCTCTCTTTTTTTAATGTTTGCTGATCTGCTTGAATGGAGTTTCTAAAAGTGGAGGGGGGCATATCTGATGCAATGGAGTTTTCTTCTGGTCCAGTGTGCAAAATGCGTGAGGGCCTTACACAGAATGAAGTAGACAAAACTGCATTATTTGCAGAGGAGACCTGAAGAAAATCTTCCGCCTCCTGTACATTTGTATGGTCTGGCTCAACTATACCTGCCCCCTGGCACAAGTCTGCAGTAGGAGAAACTTGTTCAGGCCTCTCTGGTTGCACTTTTTGGACAGTTGTCTTACATTGCTCCAAGGCTTGTGCAGCCCACTGTTGCTGTGCCATAGAAGTCAGTATTTCCTGTGATATACCATCATCTGTATTGTGCAAGTCCATGAGCAGTGCACATAAAAATGACCTTTCCACTCACATAGATTGCAGCAAAAACACTTTGTGCATGTAGGAGCTAAATGTACGTAATCTAGACAGTGGCTACACTTGGTAGCATCACATGCATTGCTGAGATAAAGTCTTGATCCACACTTATGGCAACACGTGTTTTTTTCTTGGTAAAAAGAATACCCCTATCATCCCTGCACAGAAAAATAGTGCTGGGGAGATGAACTACTCCACTGTTTGATAAGTAGAGCTTCACCTTTATCCTCCAACCCCTGGTCCATATTTGTTCACTATCTATTATGGGAACCAGATAATCAGGTACCTCACATAGTTTCTTCAACTAAAATAAAATATCTGATATATTGACTCCCTCATTTTTAAATGAGACCATGATTGTCCTGATAGTTGGCTTTGCCAAAGAAATAGTCCAAAAAGTTGCCCACAAATGGATATCCTGTAGGGTATTATATTTAACCCAAAAATCATCCAAGCCAGAGACAGTCTTGAAACTAACATTGTAGTCAGACCCACCAGCGTGAATTGAAGCAAATGTTTCAGAAGCCACAAACTTCATAGAGTCGTTAAGTCCTGGCAATGTACACTCTGTCAGGGTTGTTCTCTTAACCCCCTTTATACAATATCCTGACCACATTCTTTTGTGGAGCAGGCTCCCCTCTATTTTGGAAAATATCTAATAATTTAAATATAGGATATAAAAATTATCTTCTAGCTGGGTCTTGCATATTAGAGTCCTTAAGTCCCATCCTTATATTGGTATCATTATCATATTGATACAAAACAGTAGAAGAGCCCTCCATGGTCAAGTCTGGGGGTTCTGTGCCTTATTTTCATTTTTGGTGCCTGTATTAGTCAGTACTTCATTTTGATTTACAGTATTTTCCATTTGTTTCCAGTTAATGCCACGGAGTCTGCTTTTTTCCTGTTTCCTCATTAGCTGGCTCAGTTGTTTGTATCAGATTACACAGTGCTAGTTTATCAGTTCCCTGTGTTTTTTTCAGTAGTATTTCCCTTTGTTTGCTCTTCAGCATGTGGCTGGCTCATTTTTTTTTTCCAACGGTTGTTTTCCTAAGTGTCGCACCACTGAAAGGTCCAAGGAGTCAGTGATCCATTTCCCATAGGAACAAGGTGTGAACAAGCTTGATACATCCAGCAGACCAGACCTGAGTTTGGTTCTCACAACCTCCACTTGCATACTGTGTGACTCTAAGCAAGTCACTTAACCGCCCAGTGCTCCCAGGTCACCCCTGAAAACAGGCACTTGTGCCTAGTGGGCCTTACCTGGTTACCAAAGACTAAAATAAAATAAATAAAATGAAATTTTCAGCTTGTGTCTAGCCAACCTGTTTGAGGGCTGTCTCCAGTGACCAAGGCTCCTGTGCTGAACTATCAGTTCCTACTACACCAGGCTGTTGTTTAGTAATATTTTTTCCTAGGCTCGGTACTGTTTGTGCAGCTCCTGTTTTAATTTATCTCACTCTCAAGGACCACCAAAGTCATTTTGATGTTGCCGTCAGATCAGCTATTCATGACAGCATCTCATCTATCAGTGGCTCAGCTCACACACACCAGTGGCTGGGAAAGCAGGGGATTGTTTTCTAAGGCATTCTCTGTCTTGCAGATATTGAATATCTTCATCAGCCATGTTCTAAATTGTATTTGTCTGTTCCTCTAATGCAGATTTAAGCTTCATGTCTGACATATTCATGTAAACATCACTTTTTTTAGTTCTAATATAGTTACAGCTTCATTCTCATTTTCCTCCATAGAGAATTACATAATCTCTTCAATGTTTTCCATATCCATCATCTGAAGAAGGGACCTCTGTTGTTTTACTGACAGAGTTAGAGGTCAAGTCTTCTGTCATTGTACTTGCTTCTCCCCATCCTCCAAGTTCTGGGTAAGCCATTTTGGCTAGTAGCATGCCATGCAGCAGCTCCCCCTATGCTCCAAAAAGTGTAGGGTTTTTTTATTGAAAAATATAATCATATAAATACACAATCCATACAACTTCATAACGTTTCACAAAACATCTCTTTACAATTTGCTGTACAGCTGTTTCCACTTAACATAGTTACTTATTTAAAAAATTGCACACATAGCATTATTAGTAAGACTTGTCATCACACACATATTGATACTTTATGTAATAAGTATATCAGATGTGTTAATCCAAGGTAAGACTTTTCAGTTTTCCTCTGGTTTCTGCCTGGCTAGCATCTTTTTCTCTTCTTGTTATAAATCCCTAACATCCTTAGATATTTTACTCATTAGTTCAATATGTGTACATTGTTTTTGCCATAAAAAGAATAAACACCTTGCAGTCCAGATATGTCACTTAAAGATTGTAAAAAGTACATTTAAAGTACTTTTATTCAATTTTCCCCTCTGTCTAGAGAAACTTCCATATATTAAGTTGTCATAATTCACTATGGCAAACAGTGGCTGTGATTAGTTATCTGTCACAAAAGTCCAAAACCCCAATATAAATAAAAATTCAAAAAATAGTTGTCTCCTGGTTTCCACTTGAGTGATACAGTCAGGTCTGCTACAAAATCTTTGTTCTATTTTTTTATGTTTGTGGTTATTTTTTACATTTAATTTCTCATGGCAGGTTAGCCAGTGTGTGTTCCACATATGTTGTGGTATCCTAGGTTCTACCAAAAGGGTTTGCAAGGATTTTAAATGTGTTTGAGGACAGTGGGGGAATATCTCCATTTATTGACATGTGTTCCTAAGTATGTAGTGTCATAAACTCTTGACTTGAGACCTACCATTGTCTCAACCTCATAAAGGTTTATTTCATATAATTAGAGACAGATGAAATGCTTGTTACTTTTTTCAAGGAATTTGTTTCCTGTTGTTGAAACCATTGCTGATAACTTTTACATACTCAAACTTCTCATCCTATGTTTAAGTTACTCAGTATAGATTTCAAATTAGAGGCAAAGAAGATAGTGTTGAAAAAAATGATTGGATTAAACATTTCCAGATCCCATTGTTTTAAAGATAAATATATAATATTTCTTTTGATGGGTTTAGTCTACAGCCCCTTAGGGCTTGAAAGAAAATATTAAGCAAGGATGTGTCTAGGTTTTTAGGGGATGGGAAATATAACTTAAATATAAGAATAAGGGAATTAGGAAAGTTTTTATTAAAACAACTTGCTTCATTTTCTCTGTCTTCCATTTGTTCCATGTCTCTACTTTCTTCCTTCCTCGTTCAATTTTTCTTTCCCAGTTTAGTCTATCCAGATTACCTGTTCTGAATAGTATTTCAAGAATTTCAAGCTGCTCTTTTGGAATGGAAATCCCAGCAACCTGTGCTGGAGGTTCCCTAGTGCTATCAAGTAGTCTGCCTATACATTTCTCTATATTTCATGATGATCCTGAGAATTCCCCAAACTGTTTACATGTATCAATAGCAATATGAACATCCTTTTGACTTTTTGTACAATGGCAGTGAATGGTAGATAGCCTTCTGCATTTGAGATTGATTGCAATAAAGGTGTTAAAT
This sequence comes from Neoceratodus forsteri, assembly GCA_016271365.2. Taxonomy (NCBI): domain Eukaryota; kingdom Metazoa; phylum Chordata; order Ceratodontiformes; family Ceratodontidae; genus Neoceratodus; species Neoceratodus forsteri. Next base: position 572,385,210 of record CM057449.1, on the reverse strand, counting down.
TTAATATTCTAATTAAGGGGTCCAAAAAAATGACATACAATATAGTACTAAGTGAGCAACCTTGTCTGACGCCTCTTTTGACAGAGATTAAGGGACCATTCCAACCATTTATTAATGGAAAAGCAGTTGCTGTGGCATATAGGCATTTTATCCAGTTTATTATTTTATTTGGGATGTGATAGTGTTGGAGTGTAGCTCATAAAAAGTAGTGGTTGATGGAATCAAACGATTTCCTTTGATCAAAAGATAGTAAGAATCCTGTCATTTTCCCAGCATTCACTCTTTCTATTATCTCTCTCAGTAAAATTAAATGATGTGATATCTTACGCCTGGGAACTGCACAAGTCTGTACTTCGCTAATTATAAGCTTTGCAATCCTTAGCAATCTATTTGTTATAATTTTTGATAATATTTTGAAATTGGTATCTAGTAAACTTACAGGTCTTCAATTTTGTATATCTTGTTTATTTCCTTTTTTGTAAATATAAATTAGGGTTCCCCTATTCATTAATAAAGGCACTTCACCAGTTTGTGGTATATGATTATATACTAGTCTCCAGTTCTGTGCCTATTATTTTAAATAGCTCAGTGGGCAAACCATCTATCCCTGGTACAGTGATCTTTTTTAAGGATGAGATAGCATTTCTGATTTCTTCTGGTTGACTATCTTTATTAAGTGCATCTAATTCTGAAGTAGGTAAAGTAGGAATGTTCACATTTTGCAGATTTTCTTGAAAGTTAGGTCTTATCGTATGGAGTGAATCATACACTTGCTTTGTATAATTGTTTATAACTCTCATTATTCCTTCTTTTGTATTTTGTACAGTATTACTATCATCCAATAAAGCAGACATATATTTTTTCTGTATATGATCCAGACTGGTTTCATATGGGAAATGTATACCTTTTTTACCTTGTGTTCCAAACTGCTGTTGCTTTTGTACAGTTTTAGCTTTTTGTATATGAAATGTGATTGTCTTTTTTTAATAATGAGATTTGTTTTGAAAAATCCTGGCCCATCTCATAAGTGAATGATAATTTCTGTAGCTGGTGTCTCTTTTTAATATATTCTATATAGTGTAATTGTTTTTCTGAAAGGCTGTACATATTAACTTTAATAATTTTATTAATTCATATGTTGTATCTTTCCACCATAACGTGAGGTTATCATACATAACCATGATAGATTTTCTTGCTAGAAGAAATTGCTGAATTTTTTGTATTACTACCATATTTTCTGAGTGATCTGAATTAAATCTCCATATCCTTGGTCCTAACTGTGATCTGTGAAATCTACCAGAATGATTTTAGCTTGGTGTATTGGAATATGAAGAGTAAGGATGAAAAAATCTAATTGTGTTGTTAAAGATCCCTTGTGAAAAGTGGGAACTTGTTTTCCTGTTTGACTATGAAAGGCATCCTTTAATCTCACTGTCTGTATTACCAATATTAGTATTTTTTTTTATTTATTTATTCTAGGATTACAAGTACCTTTGAGCCAAGGCTCTTTTACAAAGGTTCCACGTCAGAAATAACAAACAACAAGGAAGCAACAGTGAAATAATAGTAAAAAATTCATGTACAACAGTGCTATTGAAAGGGGTCAATTATAGGAACGGTAAGGTGTAGAGGAGGAGGAGAAGTGTAGGTAGTTAACAGAGGCAGCTATAGTAAAATGGTGAGCACAGCTAGGATGCATGTGCCCACAAGGAATGGTTAGGGTCAGGCACCCAGGGGTGGCAGAGAAACAGGGATGAGAGGAGAGGGGGAGGATGAAGATGCAGCTGGAGGCATTTGTCGAAAAATAAATGAGAAGGAGTGATAGAAGAGAAAAGGGGCAGGGTGGGGGAAATAAGTGCTATATTGGGACAAGGAGAGACTAATGAGGTGGTATGAAGATCTGAGATTTGAAGTTGTGCCTCAGGATCTGGGGGGAGGAAGACTGGGGAGGCCTGGGTTTAAGCAGTATGTAAGTTAGGATTAAAGATGTGTAGATCATCAGCTAGGAGAGGCAGTCACAGGAGCTAGAGGCAATGAGATAGGCCCAGGTCCTGGTTTTGAAAAGACCTAGTGTTGAGGCAGAGGAGATGGTGTGGCTGAGACCATTCATCCATAGAGGTGCCTTATAGGCAAAGGAGCATTGGGCCTGCGTAGTTCAACAGCGAGGAACTTGAAGAATCTGGGTTGTCTAGCTCCTGGTGTTCTGTCAGTTGGTGTTTTGATGTAACAAGGCAGTAACACCAGGGGATGTGAGGCCAAGGTTGAGTTTTCCCGCCATAGCACATGTGAGATACTTTATACAGTTGGAGAGTTGGAGACATCTGGATTATTCATAAAGGGCACAGGTGTGGGTGAGGTAGTGAGCACCAGTTGTGAGTTGGCATGCTTTGTTAAGTGCAGTTGTTGTACGTCGGAGGGCGGACATCATGACGGAGCCATAAATAATGAGGACATAATCACAGAGCTCTGGATGGCAATCTTCAGGGCCTCTGGGGTGAGGTGCTGCCTGTGCTTGTAGAGTAATCCAAGGCATGTGTTGGCAGCTTTAGCCATGCTGTCAATGTGAGCCATATAGGAGAGATTGGGGTCAAGCAGAATCCCTAGGTATTTGAATGAGTAAACTTGTTTGAGGACAGTCCCCTGCTTGGTGGAGATGGCAAGGGGGTGTTGCTTGTAACGGTTACGTGAACTGCAGAATAGCAATGACTTGGTTTTCTTGTGATTGAGGACTAGTTTATGATTGGAGAACCATTCTTTCAATGGCACTGAATCTGAGTTGTAGGCTGTGTTGTAGTGATGAAAAGTCCTTGTGCATAGAAAAGACAACAGCATCATCCACATACAGGATGATTTGTTCTGAGCAGGATTCTGTTTTTTCTGATTTTAGGAAATTAGTATCACAATACAATTTTTTGTTTTACTCTGCTGACTCCTGTGTTTTAATGATATGGAACAATTAAAATCTCCTCCAATTACTATTTGGTATGGAGTAAAGAGGTACGGTTGGACTGCCTTATGTACTTCAATCTTGTCTGTTTTTATTTGAGGTGCATAAAGGTTTATGAACCGTATCAATTTATTGTGGATTTTGGTGTCTAATGTCAAAACTTTTTCTGGAAGTAAATCCATTAATTTTAGTACAACTATATATAGGGTTCTGAACAAAATCTCAATCCCTGAATAAGTTTCCTGGCCCAGTGACCAGAATGACGGTCCATAAAACCATGCTTTCAGTACTTGCAGTGTCTTATGTAGGGAATGGAAATGAGTGTCTTGAAGGAATATAATCTCACTTTTTGTTTGTGATAAAAATGAGAAAACTGTTTCTTTTTTATGATCTTTTTATGCTATTAGTATTAAAATGCTAAGCAGTATTGACATTCACAAAGTATCCTCACCTCTGTCTCCACTTCCTAGTGGTATTCACTATATGTTTTCTTTTCTTTGAAGCTTTTCACTTCTGAGGCCCTATGTCTTTCATAACTTCAGAGTCAGTTGTTATTTCTGGTTGTGAGGATGTTGCTGAAGACTCATCAGAGTCTTCAGAGTCCTCTGAGAGGCTTTGCAGCACATCAGATCTATTTTTTGTTATAATTGCATCCTTTTTTGCTAACTTTGGAGTAGGGCTCCCTCCTGTATTCCTTTTTCCTATTCTTAACACTCCTTTACCAAGAATAGGTGTCGGGGAAGGGGTTCCATTACCATATAAGGGTGTGCTGAGGTCCCCAGTTGAATTTCTGATTCTGTAGGTTGATCATCTCCCTGTTCATTCTCATTACTAACTGCTTGTGTTAGAACTGGAGCTCTGGCTTCATTTGAAACCCCCGGTGTCTGTTTCTTCTAGGATGAGGGGATGGGATATGGGGAGCAGGTTCCTTGTCAGGCATCCTATTGTGTGTATGTGTGTTATCCTTACTTTTCCCTGTAGCTTTTTGTTTCCTTATGATATTGTTTATCTGTGCTAATGTAACATATAACCTTTATTCTACCCCATCAGCCTGGTCAGGGAGATTATGGGTGCCCATTAGCAGGTTTGAAAAGCATGGTCAGTTCCATCACAAAGGTTACACTTCTTCATGTCTTTGCACTGAATACTCATGTGACCAATCTGATTACATACAGTAGCAGCCACAGACACTGCCAGCTATTTCTCGAAATTACTGTGATATTTCCAGAAATATCTGATGCTTTCTGCATTTAAACAGTAGGGGCAGCAGAGAAAAACTCTTCAGAAATTTCACGAAATATCTGGAAATAGATGGCAATGTCTGTGGCTACCACTGTAATGAGTATCTGACCTGATCACAAACACTACTCAAATGGGTTTCTGATCCACATTTAAAGCATGCTTTGGGCTGTCCTGAATAAAATATAACACCTCTATCTCTTCCCTCCCCAAAAAGCTGTTTGATAAATGTTGCATCCCATCATCAGTAGTTTTAAGTAGCACTTTTACCTTCCACCTCCCCCCCCCCCTTCCAAATGCTTTCAGAGTCAAAAATGGCTTCTGGTTCACTCAGAACAGTACATCTTTATTTTAACCAGTATGTCAGATTATGAACACTAACCTCTTTGTTAGGAAAAAGCACCGTAATATTCTTTTGTGCAGGTTTCATAAGAGGTATTGCCATAAATCTTTGGATTCTATCAAATCGTCCAGAATGAATCTCCAAGATCTCGGTGCTCCCTGACATCATAAGTGACCACTCACCCATTATCTGTACCTGAGCCAATAAATTTGCTAAACCCCCTCCTAAGGTAATCTAGACCAGGGTGATGAAGCATCAGAACCTAGAGATACTAAAACCCATCTATGCAGACTGAATTGGTCTACACTTGACTCAGGCAATGATATCAACTAAGCCCTGGACATGTTCATCAACCACTTTACTGTAGCCTGTGACATATATGCACCTGTGAAGAAGTTTAAGGTCAAAGGAAGGTCCAACACATGGATAAACCCTGAGCTCATAACACGTCTGAAACATAGGAACCACCTTGGGATCTGTGCTCAAACCACATCTACGCCTGGGGATATAAATAAATATAAAACAGCTTGAAATGAATGTACACATGCCATATGGAATGCGAAAAACAAATATTTCAGGGAAGCACTCTCCAACACATGGTGGGATGGGAACAAATTCTTGAGTAACATGAAAGACCTCACAGGGAAAGACCCTAAATCTCCACTCACCATGCTAAACATCGACGGAACGCCTATGCTTGACCTTGGTACTATCACCAACACCTTCAACAATGCATTTTCAAACCTGGACAGTGTACTACCTCCGGACTTTTTCAACACCCCTTCCACCAGCACTCACCATGACACTGCTGGCAACGGCTGCTCAATTCTGAAATTCTACTTAAAAGTGCTCCCAATGGAGTCAGCCTGTACATATATTCGCAAAGCCATCCACAATTCAGGGTACAGCGGTGACTCCCTCGACCTGAAGCTGATTACACTTGTCCTAGATGAAATCCTTGATCCCTTGACAAAGATCTTCATCCTCTCCCTCTAAGACTGTCTTAATTCCCATCTCTCTGGAAACAGGCAACCATTACACCTGTACATAAAATAGGTCACTGCATACCAACTGCAGAGCCATCTCCACCCCCCAACCCCTTATCTAAAGCCCTGGAATGAATCGTATCAGACCAGCTAACTGAGTATCTGGTAAAATATGATATCCAGTGCCCTGAACAACATGGATTTAGAAAAGGGCACAGCACTACCACTACACTACTGGAATTTATGGGATTCATCCACACCACCCTTGACCAAGGAAACTGTGTGGGTACAATATTCATTGACCTTACAAGGGCATTTGATACCGTCAATCATCCAGTCCTACTCAGGCAACTGTCAACTATTGGGTTCTCCAAGGATGCCCTGCTCTGGATAACAAGCTACCTTGAGGGAAGGGTCCAGTGACTTAAGATTGCTGTTGTCACCTCTGATAAGAAACCGGTCATCTCAGGAGTACCGCAGGGGTCCATCCTTGAAACCCTACTCTTTAGTCTCTTCCTGAATAGCCTCCCTAGCATCTGCCATCAGAAAATATTTCTCTACATGGATGACGCAGTCTTGTTTTATAGCCATCATGACACCAAGCATCTAGACGGGCAGCTACAGAGTGACTTCAAATGCATTGAGGAATGGTTCAGCTCACACAAACTTGTCATGAACTACAGCAAGACAAAAGTTATGACTTTCTGCAACAAAAGGAGCAAACATAACTCTCTATCCTTCATCATCACTAACCATTGTGGGGTTACACTGGAGCAGGTTCCTCAGTTCAAATACCATGGCTTTACTCTGGAGTGTTCCCTCTCCTATGCTCAGCACATTGACAATGTTGCAAAGGCCACTAACATATGGATTGGCCTGCTCCACAGGTACAAACACTGTATGACCACAGAGGCTCTTAGACTGGCTATCTACAGTTCTGTCACCTCCATCATAGGCTATGGGCTCATCATCAATGGCTCCACTTCTCCTACAGCCCTCCACAGGATATCTGTGGTGCTCAACAAAGCATGCAGACTTTTTACTGTCGCTGCCTGCCTAACACATACTTGTGACTTGTACGCCAGTCTGGGAGGCTCTCTCTCTCATCAGCAGGATCAAATACCAGACCTGCCTCTTAACCAAAAAGGTTCTCCTTGGGCTCTTGTCAGCTGGGGTTGAAAAGCTTCTGACTGCCCACTGCAGCACCCAACACACCAGAAGTATGCTAAGTCAAACTTTCCAGGTCCCCACATGCCGGACCACTATGGGCCAAAGGTCATTCACCTGCAGGGCTCCCCAGTGGTTTAATTCACTCAACAAGGAAGCCCTTTCAGCTACTATGCTTGTCCCATTTAAAAGGCAATTACAACTTCACCTTTCTACTACCAGCCAATTTGACAGATTATCCTAATTGATCAACCTCTACACTCACACCTGGTATTGTGTGGCCCTAAGCTCCCTCTGGCCCAATTATACTTGTCCTCCACTTTCATCCCTGTCACCTTATCCCTCCTCCCATTCCTCCCCTACCTCACACACACACTCCCATCTTTTAGCACTTCAGACTTCTGTCCCCTCTACCTTGCACTTCTCATACCAACCACACCCCCAGACAATGGCCCTTCAGCCTGCCCACTCTTCCTGACCCCCACCCACACTCCCCACCCCTACTGGTTGCTCATTTGGCCTTACTATACTTTTTCTGTCTCTCTGCTTAAAATATGATATTTTTCTTTTTGAGACTGTACTAATGTTTACTTTTGTTTGTATGTTAACCTTCCATCCTTTGACGTGGAACCTTTGTAAATGAACAGTTCTTGCTCAAAGGTATTTGTAATCCAAGAGTTTAATAAATAACTAAATAAATAAATAAAATAAAAGGCGCCCACCAGGGTGATTTTTTCAAAGTATTAAATTTCACCCCAAATCTTTCTAGGCCACTTAATATCTTAAAACTAATATCAAAATTGGGTTCTGCAGATGCATACATAGGTACATATATCTCGTTTGCAAAGAACTTCATAGAATCCTTTAATAACACTTTAGCCACAAATATTCTATTGGGAGGCTCTTCCATAACTCTCATATAGCATAATCTTACTGCATTATGACATTCTGCTGTAAGGATTGGACTGTGAAAGAGAGAGGAAAAGGGCCTTGCAGTACCTTGAGTATTTTGTCAATTTGGAGTGCTCTACGTTCTTGGACAGGGGGAGTACTAGGCCTAGTCTCCATAGGTGTACCTTGTACTTCTGGTAGTTGTTGAGCTTCTAAAATTGTTCCAGTAATACAGTCACCTAAAGCCTCAGGAGCTTTTTGAATATGTAGGATTGGGTCTTGAGTGAGATTGAATTCTTCCAGTAATTCTGGCAGATTTCCAATAGACATCTGCTTGAGAGGAGTATTAAAATCTTCAGATCTCAGCATTCAGATGGGGGAATTCTCAGAAACCCATCTACCTTCAATTTGCTTCCATACAGCAGCTTTTAGGGCATTTTCCATTGACCAAACTTGATTCTTCATATTATTTTGAGTGGAGGATGGAGGATGTCTTAGGTCGGGCCCGTAAGGACTCATTTGTGCCAGTCCTGACACTCCTCTATCTATCGGGCAGTATTGCACAGTGGGTTAAGACTCTGAGCTGCAGAACTGGAGACCTGGGTTCAAATCCTACAGCCACCTCAGTGCATACTGTGTGATCCTGAGCAAGTCACATAACTTCTTTGTGCTCCCAGGTCACATCTGGAAACAAACTTCGGCTTAGTGTGCTACTCCTAGTTAAACACTGTTCCCCCTTCTTATCAACTCCTTTTGTACAGCAGTGTTTTGTAAACTCTGTTGATTTATACTTGCAATATCTTTACTGACATTCAGGTTGACTAATTCACTCGCAGTCTGCATTTTAGATGGTGCCACGTCATCAGATCAGCATTGACAGTCAGCTGTGCAGTACTGCCAGATTGCATCTTTATTTGTTCGGTCATTTTTTTTTTTTTGCAAGAGCTAGCTGTTCAGTTAAAAATTTCCTTTTTCTTCCACATACTGCGGTTCTTCCTGCAAGATTGTATTTTCTAGTGTTTTAGTGCAGCCTATTACCTGTAAATCCATGGGTTCCATGTCTGCTGCATTTCCCACATGTTGTGACAACTTTTCATTGTCTCTGGTTGCTGCATCTGATATGCTGAGCACATTCTGCTGTTTGCATCACTCACTCCAGGACCACGACACCTCTGCTGTTGCCCACTCTGCTTCTATTCATAAGTCTTCTATCATTTTTGCAATATTTTTGGTCTCAATGCAGTTTGAAGCAGGGGATGAGACCCATTCCTCTGCCTCAGTGCAAATCATCGGCTCCTCTCTGTTACCGGTGGTGGCCATCTTGGCAGCATGCCAGCTGGCCAGAGGTTCCCCTACTGGAAGGGTAGGGGAACTTTTTATTTCCATAACCAGAAAACATAATACATAATATATTAAATAAAGGAGAAAATGTACTATACTGTAATAAAAGTATCCATATAAGCATATCCCCTTTTAAAAACCAAAACCCAGTAATAAGATAAAGCCAAAGAAACAAAGAACCATAAAATAAACCAAAATTACATATTAATGCATACATCCCAAAACCAATCCTCTCCTCCACCTTCACAAAAATTAGAAAAATTATTTATGCAACAGGGGTCAGGATAAAAGCTGTAGAATAAAACCATTTATCTTCGCTACTATGATAATAAATTATTTATCCACATAGTAACTACATCATCACCCATTTATCCACACAATAACTGCATCAGTAGCTCATTTATCTACACAGTTCTCTTCAGAATTCATTTAGAATGTTCGGCCTCAGAAGCAGTACTAACCATATTTAAATGTCAATAACTTAAAAATGAAAAACGATAACATGGTACTGTGAGCACGAAAATTGTTCAGCACAAAATTATCTACAAAATGAATAATGTTTCATTTATATAAACTCTGTATATTGTATATGGTTAGCAAGAAACAGAAGAAAATGTAATTTTTGTTCACTTTTTGACAAACAAATAAATAACTTTAAAAACAAAAATGATAGCATGGTACTGTGAGCACGAAAATGTTCAGCTCAAAAATATCTACAAAATGAGTGGTGTTTCATTTATAGATACCATTTTTTTTATAATTAGCAAAAACAGCATAAAATTCAATTTTCTTTTCCCTTTTTTGACAAATTATTTACACTTACCAAAATCAAAATGTTCACACATCTAAACCTGTTGCATAAATGGAATATGCAGTGGTTCAGTGTGTGATAATGCATTTAATTTGTACAGTTTCCAGTGATCTCTCATAACTCTCACTCGTGCCTTCAGCACTCATGAGGTTACTTGAGGTCACTGGAAACTGTACAAGATAAATGCATTATCACACACTGAACCGCTGCATATCCCTTATATATTTGTTCTAAGGGCAAAATTAAAATTAAAACAGTTTCTCTTCACCTTAAATAATACATAGAACCCATCTTTAGAGAAAACCATAAGCACAAAATCCTCCACCTATCCCAATGTACTGAGTTCATTTTGAAAAGAATAAACACAATAAAGTAAACACTTGGGGAAAAAAGTAAGAGAAACATTTAGTTGAAACACAACTTAGTTATATGACCATTTTAATTTACCTGGTGAAATCCTAGAGTATCTGAGCTGTCCATGCAACCCATTGCTCCTTGCACATCACTGGGAGTTGAAACTTCACAGGAATTATTTATACTGTCTAAGCCAAATTTATACTAAAACACAACAAAAACAAGGAGCATCAATAAAACACTCTACTGTAATTTAGATGCCAATTTTTGAGTGCTTTCTTTTAAGAAAAATCCATTTGAAACAAACTGGTAAGACTTTTTAAACATAAAACTTATTGGGAACCGAAATACCTAATTAGGTGGGTATCAATGTATCATTTTATGTTAACCAAAGAAAAGGGTCCCATCTGTCTTGCCATGTTTTAACACTGACCTTGCCTTTTTCATTGTGTCTAATCAGTAGTAACTCTTTATGAATCATATGAAATAACTCTATATGAGTAATAATTTGTTGTTGTAGCACTAATTTACACCTACATTTCCATATCCAATATAAAAAGGTTGTCATCAGTATTCTAATACTACCAGCATTATATTTTACCCATCGTGGGGGAATGTCTTCAAAATACAGCATATCTGCCATAATGTTGCAAAAATCCTGAGATTTCCACTTGGTAGTTAAATGGTCCAAAACTCTAAAATATATGGGCACTGTAAATATAGGTGATCCATTGTCTTTAATTCCATTATGCATGTTTCCCTAGGACAATATTGTTCTTTAATGTCATTGTGTTTATGATTATTCCCCACATTTATTTTCCAATGTACACCTAACCAGACTACATCTTTCATTTTTTGAGGTAGTCTAGGCTCTGTCAATACCAATTTAATTGATGCTTGGGTCAGCTGGGACATATGATCAAAGGGCTGAATGAAATAATGATCATTCATAATCTGTGAATGATAAAATTTACTGGTGGTGGTTAATAATCTCTGATTGGTTACTTTCCATTTTTTTAACAATCAAAACAGTCCATCCACCATTGCTTTAACTTACACTTCCTTTTATTTTTATATTGAAATAAATTATCCTGCCATTCCTGTAGGATGTTCATTACCAAAAGAGAGGCCCATAAAGACCAAACTGCGTCTGACTGTCTCAACAATGGATTTAAGTTAGCATAAAATAATATAGTCCAAAAGAAAACTATAGGGTTTACCATCCCTACTCCACCCTCTTTTCTGGGCAAATATATAATCAATCTTTTATCTGGTTCAACCGACTCCACCATAAACAGGAAACAAAATATGCTAAAACTGCTGCTTCCCAATGTTTAGGAATAGGGGACAAATAATTTAAATACAAAAAACAGGGATCAAAAAAGTTTTGTGCAAGTAAACTCTCTTTTCCTTACTCATATGCCACTTGTTCCAGTTTCTTACCATCTTTTGGCATTTGTCTATTTTTAAGTCCCAATTATAGATCTGCACATCCTGAGCACCAAAAAAAAAAAAACACCTAAAATGTTGCTTGGTTGTCTGGCCACAGGAATGTCTCCCAATTTCTCATCCAGAACCATATTTCTTTGAACAGGAATACAGCTACTTTTGTTTGTATTAATTTTTGCTCCAATTGCTGATGACAATACTTGCATTAATTTGCAGGCCAAAATGCCTGATTCTGCATTATGTACTATAAGAATAAGATCATCTGCATAAGAGAGATTTAACTGAGAACCTCCCATAATAATGAATCCCTGTGCTAGTTGATGATTTGGAAATAATTCTAATTAAAGGGTCCTTAGTAAAAATATATAAAAGGGAACTAAGGGGACAACCCTGATGTACACTCACCTTCACATGACATTTATTTACCAACCATCTGTCATCATATGGCCTTACAAATGCTTTGGAGTAGCATAACTGAACACAAGAAATAAATTGTTGTGGAAAGCCATAAATCTTTAAACAATTCCACAAATATTCATGGGACACCATATCAATGGCCTTCTCTTGATCCAAATTAATTACAAGACCTTCAATTTCCTCAAGTTCCCCTTTCACCATGATTTCTCTTAAAAGGAATAAGGTATCAGTAACTCATTGTCCTGGGACCAAACAAAATTGAGACTGATGAAGTATTGACCCCCAAACCTTTGCCAGTCTTAAACTTAACAATTTGGTTAAAATTTTGAAATCTGTATTCAGGAGAGTAATTTGTTTCCAATTATTTAAATCTGTCTGATCATCTTTTTTAGAAAGGAAAGTCAATAATCCTTCATACATATTCTCAATTAAACTTACTTCCATTAAAAAGGACTGAAAATCACTTAATTATGTGGGTATTATTTGGTAAAGAATTTTGTAAAGTTATCCAGGCAGTCCATCTCAGCCTGGTGCTACCCCCATCCAGAGCTGTGAGAAAACCCACTCCAATTCCGTGCATGAAATAGGCTGAATCAAACCTTGCAATTGTACAATATCCAGTTTAGGATAATTAGCTTCCTGAAAAATAAGAGCTAAATTTGTATCTGATAAATCAGGTGGTTTATTCTGGTTCTAGAAAAAAGTTTCCATCTCGTTTAAAATGGAGACATCGTCTGATATTATCTGTCTGTCACTAGTCTTACATTCTGAAATAGTTTTATGGTGCACTGTTGCACTGCAATAATCTAAAAGGTTGATTTGAGATTTGCTACCTTGGGTTCCAAACCTCTGCTCCATTTCCAGTGATTTCTGCCTATCATATTGAAATAATAAAATGTCCAATTTTATATCAGCAATCTGTGTCATAAGATCTAGGTCCTGTTCGGCCTGTTGAGTTAGCAAAAAAAAAAAATATTTCTGAGCCTACTGTATTCAGCATTTTTTGTTACACTATGTTTCAAAGAAACCTGTTGGAAAAACATTTTTATAACATGTTTTGTATCAGACCACCATTGTATAGGGGAGTCATAGAGAAAAAAAACACTTTGTCTATCTTGCAGTAATATTTCTAATTCTTGTCACACCTCTGATTTCTGTAAAAGGCTAGTATTTAATCTCCATACCCCCGATCCCTAGCTCTTGGAGAGGCTGCTGAGACACAAGTGCCTATCAGGGCATGGTCTGAGGATTCCATAGGCAGAGTTGTAGTACTGGAAAGAGGAAGAAGTTTAGTTACAAACCAAAAATTAATTTGGGTAGACAAAGTCCCTTTAAAAAAGGTTTGGCCTGGCATATGAATTAATGATGCTTGAACATCCTTAATGCCTGCTTTTTGTATCACAGTTCTTAAAAATGTTTTGTCACTGTATGTTTTAACAGTAGCTGCAGTTTTGTCTGATTTTAGGAGATGGGTGTTGAAATCACCATCCATTAAAACTTAATGACTGGTATAAAGAGAAGGCTATATAACTTTTAATAGTTCCACTCTAAGTGCCTTGGTCTGTGGAGCATATATTGTACATTTACAATTCTATATGCCAAACCTGCAAACCCAGTGTCTAAAATTAGTACTCTGCCAGGGCTAACATCAACTAATTTATGAAAGACTATATCGGGATTAGAGAAACAAATACCCAGGCCACTACACAGATCTTCCCCTAAGGACCAGTAAGATGAACCATTAACCCATGCTGTCTATACTTGAGAAATATTAGCTATAGTGTGAAGTCTAGTATCCCATAATAAAAATATGTCATACTGTATGTCCTGCAAAAAAGAAGATGTTGTTATTCTTTTAAAATCAGACTTTATGCTGTTGACATTTAGGCTTGTTAGCCTTAGAGATGTTATAGTACTATGTATCAGTAAGGTTAATCAACTTCACACTCAATTTAGTCACTCTTTTTAACCTGGGAGGTTTAGTTTTAGTCAGAGGCTGGATAGAAGGGCCAGCCAAGGCATTGCTTAGAAAGGATTGAGCAGATCCATCAGAGTCAGCACCCTCATCTCATCTCCTCAACTTTGAAAAGCATGAAACCTGTTTTGTAACTGAATATCATCCCCAGAGTATGAAACCTTGGCCAAATGTTTTCTCTGCATTTTAATAGGTACTGTCTGGAAAGTACCTTGCTCAGCCTGGGAGATCTCATTTGTGGTGGGGGCATGGAGGCATTTCTTGTGAGGGAATTTCCATCACTGCTGGCTGCTCAGGATTCTCAGAAAGTACTACAGTTACAAGAGGTGGAGATGGGGTCTTGTCTTGATTAACTTCCTCAGACCCTTGGTCCAATCCTGCATCAGATGCATTCGAAGGAGGGGGTTGGGGTCTAGATGACCGAAAAGATCTCTTTGCTTTGTGCAAGTAGAAATCTTGTTCAGCCCACTATTCTGAGTTATAAGCTGCCCAGGGAGAAGAACCAAAGTCATGTTCATCATCTCCACAAAGATTGCACAGGGGGGAACTGTACAAAAATGAACAGTATGCCCTATTGCGCCACACTGAAAACATTTTAACTGTATGTAATCAGTATTCAGGTGTGTAAGGGAGCCACACTGGTCACAGCTTTTGGGCTGGCCTTGGAAAAATGAGGATTCCATGATCTGTCCCTAAAAAGAAGCAGTTTGGCAGGTGGTTAATGCCACTTTCCAATTGTTTTAATTTTACAAGGAAAGTCCACCCCCTAGTCCAGAAACCATTGTTGTCAGCAATAGGATTCACAGATCCTTGTACTGTATGTCACATCATTTTTCAAGCCAAAATATTATATTATTTATGCTGACCCTTTCATTTCAGAATACTATAGTCACTGTCTTTATAGTAGGCTTTGTTACAGGAATTGCAATAAAATCCCTCCATATCGGTGAATTCCTAACAGAGGAATGAAGTCTCCAGAATTTGTCTAGCAAGGCCTCTGAACAGAACTAGACATCAATATTATTATCCCCAGGAGTATGGATGAAAGCATAAATGTCACCTCTGGTGAAATGCAGTGAATCCTTTATTAAAACCTTTCCCACATGATGTCTAACTGGTAGTTTTTCTTGGTCTCTTCTCTAACATAATCTAACCACAAATCTTTGTTTAGCTGCCTCCACAGGCTTTTTAAATAAGCTCACATAGGTAGATTTAGTTAGTGGGATTTGTTCTGATTCAGCTTGCTGGGGCCCCCCTTCTTCCCCAACATCCTCTTGTAAAACACTAATTTTGTCTGCCAAAAGGAGTGGAGCATTACCTTCTGAAGCCATTTTGAATTCCCCTTCTGAATCAGTAACCTCCGCAGCTATAGGTTTGTCCTTGGTTAGATTGAAACTGTGAACTAGTAGCCATTGTTTCATTGGAGTGTGAGCCCTGTTGGTCATCAGAGGGTGCGTGTGCTGAGCATCTAGCCGCACCTCTGGCTGGAATGTGGGAGTGGCTACCTCTGTGGGCTGCATGAATTCCTTCTGCACAGGAGGGCTACCATAGGTTGTCATAGAAACACTTGATTAACTAATTGTCTCACTAACATTTTGTTCCACATTATACTCAGGGGACCCTGTAATCAGGATTGTTGGGTCAGGAACCCATCTCCCATTTTCAAAAACCCATCCCGCTCACTGGAGTGCCTGCTAGGGAGTCCACTCACCCTCTGAGAACTCGCTTAGCGGTTGGCTATCAGTCACTACTTCTGTGCCTGGGATTGTATCAGCTGCTGAAATGGGTGTGCTTAAATTAAGTCATTTGCCAGTAAAAATATGTGGACTGACCTTAGAAACATTTTCTTTTCTTTTTCTCATCCAGCTGCTGTTTGGAATTGTTAAATTCTTGCTTTGCTTCCTTGAGTATATTGTAAAGCTGCTTTTTTTCTAAGAAAGTTTTTCTTTTAGTGTCATCTTAGCTGCCAATAGACTCTCATCCTCAATATTTCAATTAATTTCCATCTGGTCTGTAGAATCCGTCTGATCCATCGTGGCCTCTACAAGAGGCAGAGGGAAAATAACATCTGTAGCATCAGCCACCATATTGATGTTTGTAACTAAATCATCCAGCACCTCCCCTGAGGTACATCCATTGCCTCCAACATCCATTGACAAAATGGGCTCCTCCATCCTCTCCACAGAGAGACAGAGCCCCCAGCATTCACTTTCTCCTCATACTCTGTCCAGCTCCAAACTGGGATCCACCATTCTTGCTCACAGGAAGAAAAGCCCCCCTGGTACAAGAGATGGGGAATTTTTTATTTAAAAACTTGAAACAAAACATACACAATTGTATTACAGTATACAAATCAGAATGAATGAAAGCAAAAAACAAAAAATAAGTATAACAGCAAACATGCATGTTAAACAGAAATAATCCATATTGGAACATAAACTCTGTCCCATCCCTACTAAAAGAGTAGGGGAATTGATTCATTCAAAAACATAAAACAAA
Source organism: Neoceratodus forsteri (assembly GCA_016271365.2). Lineage (NCBI taxonomy): Eukaryota > Metazoa > Chordata > Ceratodontiformes > Ceratodontidae > Neoceratodus > Neoceratodus forsteri. The sequence continues at coordinate 572,368,791 of CM057449.1, read as the reverse complement.
CAAATCATACATCATTGTATTAAGTCATACAAAACAGAAGAAAAGAAATCATAATCATAAAGAAGTATGACATCATAGAGAAAACTCAAAAGCAAACACTCCCCATAAAAACAGAACAAAAATCAAATCAAAAGCCAAAACAAAAAAGCAACAGGATACAAAAACAATAAAGTTGGGGAAAAAATCCATGAGCACAAATCCCAATACCTCTGAAAAGCCCCAGGTGATACCATGGTACTTTCGGAATGATAAACAGTGAGTAAACCCTGTAGAATCTGAGAGACTATCTGAGCAGCACTACATACTTTCTGTTGCATTAGAAAGGCACACCTGGTCTGCCACAAATAAAAATGATAAAATGCAAAAATCAAACATAGAGTAGTGGGATGATAATGACTCAGGCCACGGGGATAGATACCATAAATCAAAATATCAAATGTAAGGGTTGGAAGAGCCTTCTCCTTCCACATGTGGAGGAGAAGGGTCCACACTGGTTGTGAATAGGGACATCCAAGAAAAAAATATGACACAGTTTCAGGAATGGAAGGGCACATATCATGAGGACAAGTCCTCTCCTCTTGAGCCTTATATTTCAGGTTATCATGAACACCAAGACTTCCATGGCAAGATAACCAGGTAACATCCCAAACCCATTGGGGAATGCGGGGATCTGTCAATTGGTGAAAAATACAGGAGGAATCCAAAACAGTGCCAAGGGAATCCTGTAACACTGCATTGTCAAAAAAGGACATCTCCGAAACAGAATAATATAAATGTTTCCTCAAGGAAGAGAGAATCATTGTGGGGTTCAAAGACCACCGATGAATCTTCAAAAAAGCAGGGATGATATAATGGGGAAGACTGTGTTTACAAAAATTCTTCAAAATTTCCATGGGAGGAAGACGCCAGACAGCACACAATGGAGCAACCTGATGATGAAGAAGAGACATCCAAAACCCCAGTGGGTTTGCAAAAGGTAAGGAATAGTATGTTAAAGAAATAAACAGTGAAAAAACACCAGGGGGTTCAACATTCGTACCCCACCATGGCAATAATCAGGATAAGTGTAATTCCGTTTAATTGGATTCAAACTGCTGCCCCAGAATCCCTGAAAGAAAACATTATATAAATGGGCTTCTAAGGAAAAAGGGACCAGAAAAACTGAAACCAAATGAAGAAACAAAGGAAGAACAAAGGTCTTCAACAACAAAACTCATTTCCATTTCGCAATAGTATGACCTTTCCAGGAAGAGACCACGTGGAAAGCCTTATCCAGAACAATAGTTCAATTTGTGAGGGCATCATCAGGGGCACCAAAAATCAATCATAAAACCTTGATCAGGGTAAATTGCAAAGGAACCCCAGCCACAAGGCAAAGAGAATCAGTAGGTGGAGACACAGGGAGATACAATGCTGAGCTCTTACTGTAATTCAACTTGAAACCAGACAGCCACTCAAAATCCTTAAGAAGAAGGAGGATATCCACCTCATGAGGTTGGGGAGTGGTAAGAATACAGAGATCATCTGCATAAGCCAACACTGTAGGAATAGGGCACCCCAAAGGGAAAGATATGTGAGGAATAGATGGATGATGTAAAATCCTGTGAAGCAAGGGATCAATATGGAAAACATAAAGAAGAGAACTTAGAGGGCAGCCTTGTCGAACCCCAGTCTGACTCAAAAAGGGGGGGCAAGGGGCACCATTCACAAAAGGCTGGATCCAAGCTGTAGAATAGAGCAACTTAAGCCAACGGATAAAACGCTATGGAACTCCATAGTATGATAAAACAGAAAAAAGGTATTCATGATTCACCCTATCAAATGCTTTTCCCTAATCCACAGAAAGGAGAAGTGAAGGCGAAAAGGAAGAGCTGAAAGCAGAGACATCTCTTAGTAGAGAAAGATTAGAAACAATAGAACTTCTGAAATAACATGGGATGCAACAGGAAGGAGGCGATGAAGCAGAACGGATGCAAAAATCTTATAGTCCACATTCAAGAGACTCAATGGTCTCCAATTCCGTATATCCGACCTATCCCCTTTCTTGAACAAGAGAAACATGATAGCATCTGAAAAATGTTGAGGAACCGAATGAGTATCAATAATAGCGTTAAACAGTAATGTAAGGATGGGAGAAAAAAGATCAGAAAATGCTTGATAAAGCTCTGCCATAAGGCCATCTTTCCCAGGAGATGTACACCATTTCTGCTTCTCGATGGCCGCCTGCACCTCAAACAAGGAAATTGGAGCTATCAACCAGGAGCAGAGATCCTGAGGGGGAGAAGGAACCTGGAAATCCAAAAAGGAAGCATCAGCTGGTGCAGTCTCAGTAGGAGTCCCAAAGACACTGGCCAGGTGCAAAAAAACCTTTTGTTTGATAGATGTTATTGAGTCATAGACTGTGGAGGAGTCAGGGTCAACAAGACATTCGATGTACATGGCTGCCACCCTGTCAGAACAATGCTTATAGATATCGAAAGAGGCCAAAGAAGAGTGGTGCCTCAAGAAGCCTCAAGGCGCAAAGAGCGAGCCCTGTTATATTGAAGGTCTTCCATCTGGGTCTTCAAAGAAGCAATAAGAGGGGAGTAATCCTGGTCAGACTCTCATGCTCTGGAGATAACATCCAGTAAATGCCATCTCAAGAGCAAATACTGATGGTAAGAGGAGGCAGATTTTCTCCTAGCATGCCCGAGAAAGAAATGTTTAAGGTCCAATATGGTGTCCTCCCACCAATGTAAGGGGGAAGCATAAGCATCCTGAACAGAAATGCAAACCAATAAAAACTCTTGACAAGCCTTAGCAATGCAACTATCAGACAACAAAGAACTATTCAATTTCCAATGTGAGGACACCAGAAATGGATGGGAAGACGTGGAAAGAGAACAAAGCAAAGAAATCACCATATGATCTGAGGTTTTGCAAGGGACAACCTTTGCCTGTTGAACCATAATATTCCGGGAAAGGAAGAAAAAATCAACGTGGTGGCCAAAGGGCATCTATAATAGGTTTTCGCTTCTTTAGGATGTACCTCACAGAAGCCATCTTTCAGAGAAGTGGTCTGGAGAACAGTCCGTAATGCAGTAGAGTCCCCAAACAGCTTCTGAATGGAGCCTCCTTTATCTGCTAGAGTAAGACCACAATTTAAATCTCCCTCATGTAAAGATGCAGGGAGGTGGGCAAATAAGGTTGCAACAACTGAAACAAGTCCAAACAGGCCGGAATACCCTGAGCGGTGTAAACATTAAGAATCCTGAGCTTCAGATGACAGAAAGTACAATCAAGCAGTAGGGCGTGACCAGGGATTATGTCTACCAGTCTTGTAACAGTACAATCAAAATCAGAAAATAAAATACCCAAGTCATCGCATTTTTCTTCCCCAGAGGACCAATAGGAAGGCCCTCTGGTCTATCTGGCCAAAGCCCGGGACGGTTCATAACGAGTCTTTAACCTGGTATCCTGGATCAAATAGATGTCATGTGGGAGATCCAAAAGAAACTGTAAGGAGGTAAGCATTTTCCTATGAGATTTCATGCTACAAACATTAAACATGAAGCAGCGGAGGCTCAAACCCACAGGCATTAGGAAAATGGTGAAGACCAGTAAGAAAGACAGTAAAAATCAAGAAAAAACAAAAACTGAAACATGTCAAGTAACTGCCGAGTACTATCTGGTGTCTGATCTAGAGGGGGAAGGGTCCTGCTGGGAATCAGAGGAGTAGTCCATATGGAGATAAGAGGCCTGGGAAGATTCAGAATCATTTTCCTCATCCATAATGTCACTCCACTGCTTCTGTTTAGTCAAGACCTGATAGCGATTCCTGGTCAGAATGGACTGCCGGGGGGCGGGACCAGGAGACTTCTGCTTACTCTTGGACTTACCCCTCTTACCCAGAGAAACCTCTGAAAAGGTTTCCTGGTCCAGAAAGGGAGGAGGGGGCATGGGTCAAAGGGAGCAACAATCACCGGGGCCAGGTTCAGACAGGGAGAAATCTGACCCTGTAGCTCTAGATCTTCCCCATCGGGGGCGGGAGGAGAAGATGGGAGGATGTCAGTCGAGGGGAGGGCACCACATCCATGTAGTCCCCGCCACACTGGCGAAGAACCCGAGCTTGAGAGTCTGTTATAAGGGCCACCTGGTCCTGAGGGGAGCAGTCCAGTTGATTATGGTCAGCCCATAGACACTGTTGGTAGGTATGACCAGCGTCATCACAGAGATTACATTTCTGTGGGTTAGGACAACCTAGGCTCACATGACCATAGGCCAAGCAAATAGAACATCATGGCTCATTGCAGGTATGGCTGAGGTGTGTCCTTGCACCACATGTATGGCAAGTGCAGGGCTGACTGGGGTAAAAACACAGACCCCTGTCTCTACCAATATAAAAGCTACCAGACAAATGTGAGATACCTCTATCACTGTGTTTTAATTGCACCTTAACCTTTGAACCCCCAGTCCAGACAAGGTCCTCGTCCAAAATAGGACGAGGGGCCTCGAGAATATTGCAGTGCTGCCTCAGCCAGTATTGGACATCCACTATGCTCACACCCTCATTACGAAAAAGAAGTGTAATGATCTTTACTGTGGGTTTAGTAAGAGGAATGAGCATAAAGGGGGCCCATAAAGGCTGAGATTCTATCATATCATACTTAATCCAAAATCTTTCTAAAGTATATACATTCTTAAAGCTTAAATCATAAATTGACTCCCCTTTAACATGAATGAAAGCAAACAGTTCATTAGCTGTAATACCCAGAGAGTCACATAATAAAGAATGCAACACAGCCTTCCTGTCGGGTGCAGTAGAGAAATCACCAAATAATTTAAATCGAACAGCATTCCAACACTGTGCAGGGGTTTCCCAAGTTGTGAAAAAGATCGCTGAAGTGAAAGAATGGTCCGGTAATGTCTCACCTGTAGGCTGGGTAGGCAAGGCAGAGTCATCCCTATGATGCTGAGTATCATCCTCCGAGGAGGTGTGCACAGTGTTGAAAGGTTGCAGTACTGTGGAACAGTCTCAAACGAGCTCAGTGGCTGAAGCTGCAGCTGAAGGATGGTCAACTGTAGAAATCCAGGAGGAAGGTGAGGAGCCTGGATGTAATGTCACCAAAGGAGAGTCTATCGTAGAAAAAGCAATGGAAATAGGCAACCCAGGAGCAGAGTTCTCTCTCATGATGTCACTGGCACTAACCGCATGAGGGGATGTCCATGGTGTGCCAGGAACTGTCTGAGACCAGCCTGCAGCACAGAGAGTGGAAGCTGGGGACCAGACTGGATTGGGAATGGAGGTACCTCTAGGAGCAGTCGGAAAAGCAGAGGAGCCATGAGCAAACTGAGACAAACAGGTATGAGATGATAATTGCTGAGACTGATACAGGAGGAACTGGTAGCTGGGTGGTTGAAGTAGACAATGGCTATGAAGCAATGCATTGGGCGTCCTCTTCCAAAACAAACTGCTGCAACAGGGAACGATGTTGATCATAGAGTAGGCATAGATGTGAAGGAGTCAGGGAAGCAGTGCAGGCCTCAGGGACCTCGGCTTGGAAACGGCCTGTAGGCAGCGTTTCAGCAATCTCAACAGGAGCAGCAGTAGGAGAGGGAAGCAGTCCCATCTGAGATTCCAGGTTAGGCACAGAGTCAGTAAGACCATGTCTGTGTATGCTGGGCTGAACAATAGGCTGAGGATCTATAACAACAATCTGAGGACTGAGAATCATTCCACCACCACCACCACCACCGGGGTCTGGGACAGCAGCCATCTTGGCAGGCTACCAAAACGTCCAAAGGGTCCCCCTGCTACAGAGTAGGGGAATTTCCCCGGTGTCCTGACCAAATTCCCTCAATTCACTAAAATACTGCCAACCACTTAATCTGGTTCATTTTATGTGGCTTTCAACTGTTTCTCTCCCTTCCTCCCTCCTTGATGAGGCTGAAAATAAGGAATACTGTCCAGACCACTTTTTTGGGTAAAAAAAAACCCCTAAATGAATAGAATTATAAAAAATGTAACAGCGGGCATAGACATTATTTCACTAAAGAGGTGTACCTTTTCTTATCAGATAATTCCTGAAGAAGGCCTATCTCAAAACACTGATCATAACTGTATTTATAAGTGAAGGCAGTAATTAACAAATATCTCCCAACAAATCTTACCAGAGACAGTGAGGTACAGTATAAATGGATCATGTTTGAACTCCTGGACTGTATCTAGCTTAGAGACAGAGCATGGGATTCAAATAAAATAACCTATAATGATCACAACTGGAGATATAACAGACAACTAAGAATACATGCAGTGACACTTACCAGATCAGCTCAAGCCACCTAGTATACAAAATACTAGAGCCCTACAACATTTCCCCTAAAACAATATGGGCAGGAATCAACTGTCTCCTAGGCATGGATCAAATATCGAGCATCTCCTGCCTCTAGTATAATTACACCTTATTTATCTGAACATTGCAAATGCACTGAGCCATCATTTCACTTATTCAAACCAAAACATCACCCCTATGCAACCAAGACCAAACCAAGTGAGTCTGACTAATGTTGCTACCCAACAAGTGGATCACTCACCACACTCTTGTTACTTCATTGACATCTGGTAGGAGGAAGTTGTAAAGCCGTTCAAAGAACTCAGTCCTGCAAAAAGTGTCAACTCTATTGTTGTTGAACTGAAGATACAGTATTAGGAATGGCAGCAGGTTTTCTAGTGAATTAAATAAAAATTCTCTCCAAAGCCTCTCTGTACTGGGGAGAGTCCATCAGTCAAGAAGACAGCAATTGTAACACATTTACACAAACCAGTGTCACTCTTTGACCCAAACAACTACAGGCTAATTTTGGTTCTATCAACACTCAACAAGCTCCTTGAAACCCTTGTTCTTAATCAAATAATATACATTCTCAATGACAGGATCATCACTGAGGCATGGTACAAATTTAGGCACAAGCCCTTCATCAGTGCAGGTTTAGTGAAATTAATGAATGGTTTGGCATTATCTCTTGATAGTGACAACATAGCAGCTGCAATTGTCAAAGACCTCAGCAAGGCCTTAGACACCATAAACCATGATATCCGCTATCATGCATTACTCCAAACGGGGCTCTGTCATGATGTTGTATCATGGTTAGTGATGGGCGAAGTGGCACCAATTTGCTCCGGAAAGTGATTCGCGGAGTGAAGGCGAATTCGCGAGGTGCTTCACAAGGCGAAGTGAAGTACTTTGCGTTATAGTGGGTAACGTGAAGTCCATCGAAAACAATGACTTCGCATTACTCCGCCTTCCACTTTGCCTCACTTCACCTTGTTTTTAAGCTCCAAAGGCAAATTTTGTAGCGATTCATGGGATTTCAGGTCACATGGGCTCTAGATTGTTCTGCACAGCCTCAGTTTGGGGTAGTCTGTGTAGGAAGCTGTAGGAGACAATCTGTTCTGAGAGCTCTCTGCAATTTAAACCTTCAAAAAGCTGTTAAAAAAGCCTTTTTGAGTCTTTTTTTTTTGCTGAAACTTTAGTTCATCGATTATAGGAAACCCTCCTGTGCTCGTATCATCGAGCGTTTATTGTTTGTGTATGGATTTTGAATGTTAATGTACAACATTCAGTCTGAGTACTGAGAGACAGTGGAAGTGTGCTTTGGGGGAAGGGCGTATCTGTGGTGTAGGTAGATTAACTTGGAGAAAAAGACAGTGCTTTCTGTTTTGGTGATATTTTTCTTGTATATCTGTGTTAATGTACACACAATAATATTTTCAATATTTCTTGCCATTTTTTTGCTGATTGTTGTGGTGCAGCAGTGCATAATTTTAGTTTGTTTAAAATATGTGGTTATATTACTGAAGTTTTCAATTTGCTATGCATTACTTAGTGTGTGTGTGAGTATGTGTGTGATGTGTGTCATTAAATCAGACACCTTTTATTGTGCCACATAATAATTTCAGCAATGTGAAGCTGCTGTCCACTGCAGCTGTGTGATTTTTGTACTTCTTTGTGGTATCTTTGCTGGTAATAGTACTAGTGACTGTTACTGCAGCAGTGCAGTACATTGCCCCCCACCCCCACGGCCCGCCCCAACTGGCAAAGGTATTCTTTTCCAGATTTGAATTTCTGATAGTGAGCACTAGTTAGGTGTTGTGCCTTTGTGTCTGCATCTTTTCAGTGCACAGCGCAATCTTAATCTGTCTGTGCATTTGCATCTCTTTAGGGCCCAATCTCCATCTGTAACTTAAGTCACAGTTGTTTCTTTGGCTTCACTTCAGAGTACTGGACAGGTGTGGTGCTTAATTCTTCATGAACATTGTACTCATTAATATGCGTTTTTAAGTCAGGACCATCATCACAAGTCACTTGTGATACAAATCACATTCTTCATCATCACGGTCACAAATGCAGTCACAAATCATGATTCACAATCATTCACCGTACGAATCACAACATACATTTTTTTTCTAGTTACTTGGATGTATTGTAAGTCTGTTTTGTAGTATCTCTCCATGCGTCACCACCCCACCATTGTACTCATTAATGTTTGTTTTTAAGTCCGGGAGTTTCATGCCACATCTCATAGAGGCTCGGGGAAGTACAGCCGCAGGCATTCACATTTCTTCATTATCACGGTCACGAATGCAGTCACAAATCATGATTTACGATCACGTCATGAATCACAACATTAATTTTTTTTAATAGTTACTTGGATGTATTGTAAGCCTGTTTTGTAGTATCTCTCCATGCGTCACCACTCCACCATTGTACTCATTAATGTTTGTTTTTAAGTCTGGGAATTTTGTGCTACACCTCATTGGGGCCTGGGGAAGTGCAGCCATAGGCATTCATGTTTCTTCATCATCACAGTCACAAACACAGTCACAAATCATGATTTACGATCATGTCACAAATCACAATATTAATTTTTTTTAATAGTTACTTGGATGTATTGTAAGCCTGTTTTGTAGTATCTCTCCATGCTTCACCACCCCACCATTGTACTCATTAATGTTTGTTTTTAAGTCCGGGAGTTTCATGCCACATCTCATAGGGGCCCGGGGAAGTACAGCCGTAGGCATTCACATTTCTTCATTATCACAGTCATGAATGCAGTCACAAATCATGATTTACGATCACGTCATGAATCACAACATTAATTTTTTTTAATAGTTACTTGGATGTATTGTAAGCGTGTTTTGTAGTATCTCTCTGTGCTTCACCACCCCACCATTGTACTCATTAATGTTTGTTTTTAAGTCAAGGAATTTTGTGCCATACCTCATCGGGGCCTGGGGAAGTGCAGCCATAGGCATTCATGTTTCTTCATCATCACAGTCACAAATGCAGTCACAAATCATGATTTACGATCACGTCACAAATCACAATATTAATTTTTTTTAATAGTTACTTGGATGTATTGTAAGCCTGTTTTGTAGTATCTCTCCATGCTTCACCACTCCACTATTGTACTCATTAATGTTTGTTTTTAAGTCAGGGAGTTGGACAGTGTCTGCAGTACATACACAGACTGGAAAGAAGACTGCACACATGCAGTTTAGCACAGTATACTTGCACTGCTCAGAATACAAAGTGTCACGGATATGGAAGACAACAAAAAAAGGGCATAATTACATGCAAGGGTCGGGGATGGTGAAGGAATACATTTTATAACACACCAAGGAAGGTGTGGGGGGGCACATGGTGTGAGGAAAAAAACACTAATGTGGGATCCCATTGTGATCCAGCAGCAGTTCCAGCATGGGCATAATTTGCAACTGATGTCCCTCTATGTGATCAGGCTGCTGCTTCACAGCACTCACCCTCTCATTGTTCTCCTCAACAGCACTCCAGAGAACTGCCCAGTCAGCCTGTGTTACACGCAGTTCTCTGGGGTCCACATGTTCTACAGGCTGACCTGCTGGTGGTGGTGGTGGGGGGTGCTGGTGGAGCAGCAGGTGCTGCTGTGGCCCTCCTCTTCTTAGGGATGCCGCAATGCACAGCTGCACCCTCTGCCACAGAATGGCCAGCAGGTGCAGGCATAGTCCGTTCTGTGGCAGCCTGCCACTCCAACTGCTGGTGATTAAGCATATGGGTGTGCTGGCCCCCAGTCCCCAGATGAGTCCCGGGGGCCACAGCACACCTCCACCTCACATAGGCGGCACTTGACCACACTACTGTCCCCCCGACACAGTCAAAAAAATGCCAAACAATGGAGGTGCGGGGAGGACCAGGCACAGGCAGGGGATGGCCAGATGAACTGGCAGCCATCTGGTCATGGTGCTGAACAGGGATGGGATCCACACCTGGGCCTGAAGGAACAGGCACATCCTGCTCCAGAGGTCCTGGTGTTGGACTTGGTTGTGGTGGTTCAACTGCCTCAGAGTCAGGACAGGAAGCGGTGCTGGTTTTGCTTCTGGGGGGGCACTCACATGTTTTGAGCAGTCCAACAGAATGGGCACCCATGCCCTCCACACACGTGCATGGTACTACGCTTACCACTACCACGCTCTCCCAGAGTTGCCCCCACCACAGACATTCCCTCACCCTGGTCCATCTCTACTACTGAGCTCCCTCAGTCTGAGCAATCACTACTCACAATGTCACACAACACACACACACAGTCACACCGACACAGACAAACAACTAACTACTTATAAAGGTAAGAAAAATAACATTTACAGAAAGAACAAATTAAGTAAAAAAGAGTACAGAAAAGACAAAGAAATGTAGCTTTTAAAAAAGCTGTTGGGTCTAAATCAAAGTTTAAATCTCCTCCTCACTCTGATCTCAAAGTATCAGCAGTCACAAAACACATTACTCTCTCTCCGTCTGCACAGGAGAAAGTAAAAGTGTCTGCTTGTATGACTCACTTTCTTCCTGCCTAGCTAATATGCATGTGACTTACAGTACTGTAAGCCATGTGATGTGTGGGGGGGCTGCCAAATCTGAAACACCAAGTGGATCACTTAGAATCAAAATGAGGAACGCGAAGTCCACTAAAAACAATGACTTCGCCTTACTTCACATTGCCATTCCGCCTTAACTCGAAGCGGTTATGTCAAGGCAGAGTGAGTACTTTGCATTGCCCACTCCATCATGGTTTATGGACTACCTCACAGACAGACTGCAAGTAGTGAAAACCTATATGACAACCTCATCACCACAAACCCTCAGTGCAGGTGTCCGTTAAGGGTCTATATTGGGGCCTATGCTATTCAGCATATTCAGCAACAATTTCCCATTTGTCTGCAGCAACTCTGGTAATAGCATACACCTCTACACAGATGACATTGCCATCTATAGAAAAGCCAGTACTACAACAGCTTGCTAAAAGCAGTCTTTGACGATACTCAGAGATGGATGATCCCCTCTTAAATTGCACTAAAATAGCAATTTTATATTTTATCCTGCAAAATAAATAGGATCAACTTATGTAAAATCGTATCACAATTTGGTCCATCCATAGAAACTGAATAAACTTTCAAGTACCTTGGAGTATAGCTGGAATTTAATTTGTTTTTTCATGAGTATGTCACAAAGACAGTACAAAGCACAAGCCAAAATCTAAGCCTCCTGTATCACAACCACAGATGTTTAGAGTTCTTCACTGAAAAAGTGTGCCCCCGTCAATCCCTTCTGCCCACTTTGAAATATGGGAGTGATGTATACAGAACAGCAAGTGCATTATTGTTGCATAAAACTGAAGTTGCGTGAAACAATGTACATAATGCAGATTTGTACATGGATGTAATAGACGAATCTAACACTGCACAATGTACAAAAGCCTTGGTATTCTCCATCCTGATATGAGATGGGAACTCAGGTGACCCCTTCTAATTTGCAAATGCATGCACAAACAGTACCCTGGGTACCTGTACAACTTCTTTACAATGTTTAACCAAACCTACTATCTCAGATCATTCTCCAGCATTCTCCATCAGGTGCTTAGAGTTCATAAGAGTGTTTGTGACAAAACACTATTACCATTGCTGCTCTGGTCAGCTGGAACCCTATACCAGACACTATTAAAAGTTCAGGAATAGCATGATCTTCAAATGAACATTATTTACTCACTTACAGAGTCCATGAACCTGCAGACTACTGGGCATAAGCTTGGCAACAGGGACTAGAATGGGATCACTAAAGGAGTTCAGTTGCCAGCCTCAAACTAGCAGGATGGTAGCAACTAATAGAGGGATGGAGAAAAAAGGGGAAAGTAAGGAATAAAGTAGACTGGGCAAAAGGATGACTATCATGTAATATGAGTGACTCAATTTGAATGAATCAAATTGAATGACTCCCATAGAGCAAATATGGAAAGAGCAACATGCACTTAATAGCGACTGTAATAACGGTGACTGTGTGCAGGGTTGGCAAAGTGTGCCGTTACTATAGCACACCATGTGAAATTTTGTATGGTCTCGGAGGCAGTTATTTAAAGACGGGGGGGGTTGGGGTGAAATAAGAAGGTATAATATTATGCAGGTCTATGATGGTTAGAGAAGGTGAGTAGTATTTTATTGGGTTGTGGGTTCATCATTTTGATGCTTGCTGTTTATGTTTATTCCATGTGCTGCTTGTGATGTTTCTGTTCTCTATTTTCCCATATGCCCATCACTATTTTGTATTCATCATTATCATACGGCACCAAAGGATGTGGGGGGATGAAGGATAAATGGAAGGTGGTGTTGACAAATGCCAGCAGATGGTGCAACAAGATAGATGAAGTGCAGGTGGTCATGGCTGCTCATGAAATGGGATTAAGGGCCATTACTGAAGCTTGGACTAACCTAAACAAATACTGGGACCTAAATATTTCAGAGTATGAGACTGGGTACTACAGAGACTGGAGAACCTAAAAATCAATAAAAATCAGGGCCAGATAGAATTCTCCCTAGAGTATTGAAGGAGGCTAGGCAGGTGCTAGCAGAGTCACTGGTAGTCGGCTTTAAAGAAGCTATAGCACATGTGTAATGCTTAAGGACTGAAGAGTGTTTTGTTTATTTATGTATGTATTTATTTATTTACCTGTGGTTGGGAAAGGTGCACTATGCTATGGTAGCTAATTTCCAGGTGCATCCTGGGGTGGACCACATGGACCTCTTTTTTTTGTTTGTTTGTTTTACAAGAGAAATGTTGGCCATGACGCCATGGAAACTCCCCTACTTCTCTTTGCCATAGTGACCTCTAGTTCACAGTCAAGTAGAGAAATGAGCCCCCCCCACAACATGGACACCACCAAGGTAACAAGGGCAATGAGGTGTGGTATGGTTAAAGGTCTTCACATCCCAAAGGTATCAAGAATTGAAGTGATGACACTAGAAAATACAGGACAATTCAGACAACATTGACTCAGACTCCTCTTCCATTCCTTCCTTGCACCCAGAACAAACAACAGATACTGAAGTAACACTAGAAACCTCGGGACCCCAAAAGAGGAAAGCTAGGTCAAATCTAGATGAATTAATGCAGGTCTGAATATTTTCACTATGTAAACGTCTACTAACTTTTCCCTGTACACTGTAAATGTTAACAGTATAAAAAGACAGGCAACAAGAGAAATTTTTTTTCTTTTTTATCTTATCTTTCCAAGGGTATTATTTTCTTACAGGATGAAAGGTTTCACACTCTGAATGAAATCACTTGATATATACACCTTTCATTTTGGTCCTTTGGGCAGGAGACATGCCCAGAGGTAGGGATTTTGTTTAAAATGCCTGATGCAGAAGTTATTTGTTTGGTTCTAAGGAGGTTTCAGATCCTGGATGTTAAAATCCACATTTATTATAAATTAATCAATTTATATGCACCACAAATGAAAACACTCAGAATAGATTTATTAAAATTAATCCAACCATACTTACACACATCCCAATATATCATCTTTGGTGGAGACTTCAATTGCGGCCTCTCGGTTAAAGATCTAAAAACACTAATATTTAAAAAAATGTTCTGTGACTCTAATTTTCTATCTTCAGTTTTAAGGGCAGTTAGATTACAAGATGCCTATGTACAAGTTACAAAAACCCATACACCAACTTTTCATAAAGGTCCCCTAGCAACATGGATCGATTATTTTTTTGTGTCACAACATTTGCCGGTAGCCTCTGCACAAGTGTTAGTAGCAGAATTTTCAGATCACAATGTTCTTTTGATTAAATTGGGACAAGGTAACCCCCTAGTGAAGGGCCCAGGTACCTGGAAACTGAATATTTCACTATTCAAAATGAGGAAGCAGTATTACTTAACATACAACAATTCATTGAAGCTATGAAATCTGTATTTCTTTTATATGACAACCCCCAGATATAATGGGTTGATACCAAAATTGAACTACAAAAATTATTAAAATACTTAAGTAAATCCAACAGTACAAATAAGTGCATACGATACCTACAAAAATGACAGCACTTACAAAAGTTGCTAACACTGTCATATAACACTAAATAGGACTACTCTAAACAGATAAGTGTCATTAAGAAAGATTTAATAAATGATCACACCCAAAGCACAATGACAATAAATCAACAGCAGAATTTTAGCACTACTAGATCATTTGACACAGTATGCCCATATAAGAGTTGCCATAAGCAAATAATGAAGAAATAATGAAGAAAGAAATGGGCTCTTTATATGATGCACAGCTCAATCTACATAGCTCAAATAGAGGGATACAGGAGTATGTAATTGCTTATACTAAGGAAATGTATGGATCCTTGAACACCAACATAACACAAGCTCCCTTCCTTCTTTCTGAGTTAAATATACCAGACATCCCCTAGACATTAAGAGAAAGACTCAGCAAAATATACAAATTAACAGTTAGTGAAACTATATCCTCTTTAAAAATTGGACTGCTCCTGGTTTAGACAGGCTCACAAATGAAATGTATAAGCTACTAAATTCTGAATTAAGTATGGAGATTACCCAGGCATATACTCATATTTTATATAATAACTTGATGCCCCTTGATATGAACATGGGGGTCTTATTTACCTACATAAAATGGGAGCTAAAAAATTAAAAAATACCTACAGAATTGGAGACCAATAAATTTCCTAAATATGGACTTCAAGATTCTAACAAAAATCTTAGCAAAAAGATTAACTAAAATAGACCAAATAGTGATCTCAGGAGAACAGTCCTGCTATTTGCCAGGACAAAGCATATTGGACCACTTAGTACTCTTACGAGAAGTGGTAGAAAGAGGAAATACTGCACAACTGCCTGGATTCTTGAAATCCTTAGACCAGAAGCATGCATTTGACTCAGCAAACCACAATTTCTTGTGCTTAACTTTATCTACAGTAGATACCAAGTCCCAGCATGAATGATAACTTGGATAAAAGGGTTGTATAATACGGCAACAGTAATACCCATCACAAATGGTTGGAAAGGTCATGTGATTAGTATGAAAAGATGAGTAAGGCAGGGGTGCCCATTAAGCCCCATACTTTATGTTTTTTTTTTTCTAGACACTGTATTAAGGGTAATAAATAATTCTAATGTACTTTGGCCCTTAACAAATACAATTTGGTACCATCCCATGTAACATCCTGGCATATGCTGATAATATGAGTTTGTTAGTAGCAGATGGTGCTTCAATCACAGCAGCCATTCAGATATGCACCAAATTTGGAACCATATCTGGTGCTTCTCTAAATTTGTCTAAATGCATCAGAAGACAACTAGGGTACCCCCTTCCCCAACAATCTACTACAATCAGTGGAATAAACATAAGCACTGAACCTATTCAGGTCCTAGGAATACAGTTTGGGGAAGAACAACTAGATATGCTAAATTGGGAACCGAAAATCTTGCAAGGACAAAACAAAGTGTCACAATGGAACAAACGGAAATTAGGAAAGAAAAAAATAATTCACTTAATAAATAAGTGCCTTATACTGTTGTTTCTATATATTAGCTACATTTTCCCACCCACAAAAAACATGGAAACCAGAATTCTGTGCATTTTCTTTCAAGCATTATGGGGTAGTCATTTAAACCCCATAAAACAGAACATTACTTACCTTCCCATTAAAAAGGGTGGTTTAAATATGATGCACTCTGTTTTTTATTGTTGTGGGTGGAACCTACAGCCATCCTGCTTTTGTCAGAAAAATGGGACACCATGGAACACATTTTTGGACTTTTCAGTGTATCCTTCCATAACTGCAAATCACTATGGCAGTTAAATGAAATACTCCCTTCTTTCTGTTTAGAATGTTGGAGACAGAACTCCAGGTTGCTTTTCTTTGACAATCCTAAGGTACTGTGCAAAATTCATAACAAATGTGCACACATTCCAAACAAATCTAAATATCTTTAAAACTATTCAAGGTGCACAAAAACAACCAGTGTAAAAGTTGTTCAGGACAAAAAAACTTTCACATGAGAGTAGTCACTAAGCTGAATTATTTATATTTTGTAAAATATGGTCTTCCTAGCAGCCTAATTTTTTTCTCTCTGAGTGAACACAGTAGGAGTCATGCCAAACAAATGTAAATATCTCAGAAAGTATACAAGTTACCAATACACAACCAACATGAAAGTTGTTCAGGACAAAATTACCTTTCAAATGAGGGTAGTTTCTAATCTGAATTCATTAGAGGTTTTTAAATATAACCATCCAAAAGGTGAAAATTGTGAAGAAAAATGAAAATTCAGGTAATCAGATGGTCATAGTTTAAAAAATATAATTTGTGTAGGTTAATGAAAAGGCTCATTGGAAAGGTCATTTTGTCCTGAACAACTTTCATACTGGTTGTTTATGTCTAACTGATAACTGATGTCCTGGGTTCAAATACCAGTGAGAGTCACGCTTTCCTTTCATATCTACAATTGGATTTCAAAAGTTACCTCGCAGTGGCATATTCTGCAGCTGGGAGAGATAGAGGAGGAGGAGGAGGAGTTATTTGAGTCTGTAAAAAGACTTCCTGGTTGCTCATTGCAACACCAGAAAGGAATGTATGTGTGATTCACTTGGGGAAACGCTGGGGCCTTAATTGGTTGAACTCTCATAGCTCAGTTGGTTAAAAGCTAAAGCATGGATTGCTGAGGTCCTGGGTTCAAATCCCAGTGAGAGTCACACTTTTCCTTTCATTTCTACAATTGGATTCCTATGGAAAATGAAAAATTCAGGTAATCAGATGGCCATAGTTCAAAAAATATAATGAGTGCAGCTTAATGAATAGGCTCATGTGAAAGAAATTTTTGGCCTGAACAACTTTCACACAGGTTGTTTATGTATAACTTACATACATTTAGAGATATTTACATTTGTTTGGCATAACTCCAATTGCACTTCTAAACAGCCTCATTTTTGTAAACCACTACACCAGTTAAATGAAATACTAGAGCAGGCCACCTTGATTATCTCTTGTCATGCCTAATTTAACTCATTCAGACCCATTGTGTGTTTAGAACATTGTAGACAGAACTCCAGACTGCTTTTCTTTGAGAATATTCCTAAGGCACTGTACTAAATTCTTAGCAAATGTGCACACATTCCAAACACACCTAAATATCTTTAAACCTATTCAAGATGCACAAATAACAATGAGCATGAAAGATGTTCAGGACAAAAAGACCTTTCAAATGAGGGTAGTCACTAATCTGAATTCCTTATACTGTAGTTTGTAAAATATGGTAATCTTATTACCTGTATTTCCATTTTTGGTTTTACAAAATTCACATTTCTGATGGCTATTTAAAAAAATAAAAACTTTAGTGACTACCCTCATTTGAAAGACCTTTTTGTGCTGAATGCAAAAATGTAAAACAATGCACTTGGGGCACATAAATCCAGGGGCAGAGTACAAAATGGTTGGAGTGGTATTGACAACATTAAAAAAAGCACACATTCCCCAAAAAATCAAGCTTTTACATACAGCTGAATACTGTTTAACAATATTATGCATCCATGGCTGCCACTGTACATCTGATGCAAACCCATAATTACGTTCCTCATTTGAAGCAAAAGGGGGTTGGAGACCATAACTGACTCCTTGTTTTTGTGTTAAAGTGGTCAATTTTTTTACAGCAAAACAAGGAAAGGGATCATTTCTAAAATGTGCATACAAGCATAGGGACCACTTTTATTCAGAGCATGCTACCACCGGCTGCTACCACTTCAAGACTGCTACTACCCCCTGCCTTCTACAATCAGAGGGAAACCAGAAGTTTTCTATCAACACTGAGATCAATATGGTTAAGGCACATTTACCAGAAATTACTGCTTAGAAAAGAATGAAAAT
The DNA here is from genome assembly GCA_016271365.2 of Neoceratodus forsteri. NCBI lineage: Eukaryota > Metazoa > Chordata > Ceratodontiformes > Ceratodontidae > Neoceratodus > Neoceratodus forsteri. The sequence goes on along the minus strand of CM057449.1, from coordinate 572,350,553 downwards.
GTGACTGTGATGACAAGCAAGTCCCAGACCAGATCTCTAGTTTGTTAATAGACTCCTCCTGACTCTGATTTTAAAGGCTGTGTGGGCCGAACTCTACAGATGTCATGCCATAATCAGATTTGTATATGAGTACTGTGGAAGCAAGTGATTGGACAACTGTCTGATGGACTGCCACAGTGCTCTGGCATAGTTTCCAGTAATTCTGTTTATGCAGCCCTTCCCTTCCATGGGCCACATAAACATACCCCCTTCCCAGTGCACTACTTTTCCTTTCCACAACTGCAGAATTTATGGCTGCAGTGTGCAACATAGTGGCACTGACTTCAACTGTGTATGGACAAGTATCATGCATATGTAGTTATGTCTGCATCACCATGTTGCACATGGCTGACTCTAGGGCAAACTGCACATGTGTGAGTATCACACATGAGCAGTACTGAAATTGCTCCAGTGTTAGTTACAGCTGACTCTGGTGCAGTGAGAGCACCGCATATTCTTTTCAATGCTCTTGCCACTTCTTAACGTTCTCCACAGTCATATCAGCTCTGACCAGATTTTGTTTATAATAGCATGTTCTTTTCAGAAAATTTAAAGCCTCTATTTGTTAATACAAATAAAGGGTGGGAACCTTGATTCTTTGATAGCAGCAGGCCTTGGTTTCCATTATGGGAGACTAACTCATTAATAATTGTTAAAAATATTCCTCTAGCACCAAGATATGTGAGAGATACATTTAGTAGGTTGAGGCAATGGAACATTATGAGTAATATGATTATAACATTACATAGGAAAACCATATGTAAGTACTTACTGGACCACAACTGTAATGTGCCCATAGTCTTTGACAAATGTCCAGATATTCACAGATATTCACAGACCAGCATTACTACTTGTATTAGAGAACACCAGGATACCCCCCTCCCATATGTGAGACCTACATTGATTTAGTAGCCATGACAAGATTAATGTTAAGTCCAATCATAAACATAAACAGTTACTAGAAAGACAGTGTAGTAGACCTGCATGTATCCAGCAACTAGAAACAATTGAACATCTATTTTTTCAATGCTCTTTTATACAGGGTTTTTGGAGATTTGTAGCACACACCTGGAATGAACCAATACTTGCTATAGTGTTGTATGCTAATATAATATATGGGGATTTTTTTGAGGATCTAGGACAGATGGCATAAGGATATTTTAAATGTACTAGTTACTGTTTTTAAATGGCACATTTGGACAAATGTTACAACAGAAATAAACTTCTTATAAAGAAATGTTGGGAAAAATTGTGAATGATCTAAAACAGATGTATTTTCACTGAAACAAAACTGATACATAGAGAGGAAATGTTGGAAAGATGGCAAGGCTTACCATGGATAACTGACTCTGATTTTCCAATTACATGAATTTGTAAAATATTCTTTCTGATGATTATTACACGATGTATCATTAGTATATATAGTATTTGTGATTGTACATAGTCTTCTTTGAATAAAGTTTCCCCTACTCCTCTTTGTTATGTGCCATGGGATAGTTAACTTCTGCCTGGTCATTGACCAAAGATAGACAGAAGGGAACAGGGTTTAATGTCTCATCTGAAGGACAGCACATCAACAATGCAGCATCACTCCTGTATTGTAATAAAGTATCAGCTATGCATAGGGCCAGTGAATTCTGGACATTGTCGGATTTCCCGCATTTTTTTCTGAAATGCCTAAACTTCGTTAGTATATCTGAAATTACAACTCCTAACCATAGATCATCTGAAATGCATTTATATACAAATGTTTCCCTTACTGTTTATAAATAAAGCCATGTTACCTTCTAATACAAATCTTAAATTTTACATTACCACAGTGAGATACAGCAACACAGACAGCCATCTGTGTGTTTTTGCTGCTAGATAAATTACATGATTTATTTTAAATAAGTCGGATATGTCTTGAGATGTAACTATTACACACATCACTGTGTGTTACTATCTAAATTAAAATGACATAAGCTTACTGTACGAAATAGTAAATCTTGACTGAAATGATTGCGTAAGATATTTTACTCAGAATCCTGTTCATTATATTTCAATGGTAGTTTTTAAAAATGACAAATATAAAGATAAACTTGAATTGTCTAGATAAGTACATATAGACAAAGTTAGTTTCCCTAATTGTAAAACAACATACAGTGGAAAAACTTTACAATACCAGGCTGCATCATTATGGAACAGTCTGCCTTATTTAGTGTGTACCATCTCATCACATACACAGTTTGTTATTGCTTTGGAAGTTTGTTTTTCTTTTGTTTGCAATTGTTATTAATGTATTCTGCTACGAAACACTTTTGTGGACTATGTACTCAACAAGTAATTGATGAAATATGTTGTGTTTTTGTATCACCTTCTAAACTATAATAAGTGTTTTTATTAAAACTATTTGTAATACACACAGTACGGTCTTGTAAACAGGCATTTTTATCCCTTATGACTTGTATTTATCCTGTATAAAAATACAATTTTTATGTTAATGTAGTACAATTATGTTTGGTCTCTGTGTTTTGTGACTTGTATTTTGGCCTGTTGCCTCGCCTGTGACTATATATTTTTGACCTGTATGCAGGCTTTTCTCAGCACCTTGTATCTTATGGAATTGCACCTGAAGTAGTGACCCCTTGTTCTGTAATTTCCTGCACCTCAAGTTGAGGCCTGTATTTACTATTGTTCTGCACACCTGTATTGCTTAATGTGCCATGCTGTGGCTTGGGTCAAGCCTGAAAATGATCCTTTGGATCAGTGCACCAACCTGGTTATCAAAGACATACTGTAAATAAATTAGTGCTATGTGGACTGCAGAGTTCTGCCTGCAGAATTAGTGTGGAATGACCATTCTGCCAGTGGAATTTCTGCATGAATTTCGCTTGCTTACCTGCGGAAGTTTGCCTACTCTGGTCCGCAGAATAATATTCCACAGAACAGTGATTTTTCCATGGAAAATCATTCCACAGCCATCTTATGCTGTGGAATTCCACCATTCCGTTTCCGGAAGAATTTGGTGGAATTTTGGCAGAATTTTGAATATTCCATGGAATTTTGTTCAGCTGGAATTTGAAAATTCCGCACAGCACTAAAATAAATAATAAATAAATAAATAAAATGTACCTTAATTTTTATGCAGATCTTCAAATTTTGTAAAGTAGTACATTTCAATATTTAGAGATGTTATATTGTAGTAATAGATACATTTGCTCACTAACACCAGATAAAACTCAGTACTGCTGGTTTTTCAGTGGTCAAAATGCTCTCATGTTAGTGCTCCAATTAAGGTGAATGAGAATCAGTTCAGATCCTTTATAGTCTCAATGTTTCTGTTCAGTTGTCTGCTGGTCTGCTTCCTGCTTTGGTACAACCATTAATTGATTCAGTAAAGGATATATTCTCAAGAAAATCAGAAATGAAAGTTTAAGCCATGTTTGCAAAGGCACTTTCACTGCTGCTGCTGCAGTGCATGTTAGCACTGTCTGACTGCCTGAGGTGATACACTTGTGCATTCCATGGCCCCTCTCAACACCAGTTCAAGACACGTTGAAGAGGGGCTGTCAGTTGGGGAGGTGCTCAGCTGCCTGGTGGCATACTCACATTGCCATGCCTTCTTTTCTAAACAGGAAGTGCTGGGAATGGGCTTTGCTTACCCAGTTGTTTGTTTGCAGTCACACCACACTTCTGTTGAGCTAAGAGTAGCGCAAGAGCAGCACAATCAACAACTCAACCTCCGATAGGGTTTTCAGACTTTTTATATTAATTTTTCCACTACAAGGTCATGGTCACTTTTACTACCATGCTAGCACTCCACTCCATCACTTTGTTGTTATTGGTAAGGAAATCATGGGATGCAGAGGTGGATGATGGGCATTTCTTTCCTATATCTGAGTGAGAGGTACAGCCTGTCCACATGGCTGCTTACACTGCTCAATACAGAATGCATCCTTAGGATTCCAGTGGCTCTTGAAGAGTCTCAATGAATAACTTACTGTGATTGGTTAAGTGTGTACATGGCCACTGCATTTACCTGAATGCACAGGTTGCTGTGGTGTAAAAGTGGCCATGTAAACACACTTTTAGACTCTGTGGACCACACCTAAGGCAACAGGGATTCACTTTTTCTGCACCTGAATTTTTATCATTTTTCTCTTATACAGTAAGATAATATTTACATACACATATAAACATAGAAACATAGAAAAATAGAAACATAGACTTTGATGGCAGATAAGGACCGCTAGGCCCATCTAGTCTGCCCATCTCCCTACCTACAGGATAGGCCACAGATCCTAGTTAACCAACAGCCTATTTCTTCCTACCCCCCACAAGAATTGCCTTATGTCTGTCCCATGCCTTCTTGAAATCTCTCACAGTTTTAGACCCCACAACCTCCTCAGGAAGGCTGTTCCATGCATCCACTACCCTCTCTGTGAAATAATACTTCCTCACATTTCCCTGAACCACCCTCCTTCTATCTTTAAATTGTGTCCTTGTTCCTGTAAGTCTCTTTTCTGAAAGATGCTACCCTCTTGGACTTTGTTGATTCCACTGAGGTACTTAAAGTTTCTATCATGTCCCCCTCCCTTCTTTCCTCAAGGGTATACATATTAAGCTCCTTTAGTCTTTCCTCATATGGCTTCTCTTGCAGACCTTGCACCATTTTAGCTGCCCTCCTCTGGACTACCTCTATCCTGTCTATGTCCTTGCGGAGATGAGGTCTCCAGAACTGGACACAGTACTCCAGATGGGGTCTCACCAATTGTCTGTACAGAGGGATAACAACTTCCTGTTTTCTGCTGCTGATGCCTTTCCCTATACATCCCAGTATACCCCCAGCCCTCCCTACTGCCTTCTCACATTGATTGCTAACCTTAAGGTCATCTGATATGATTACCCCAAGTCCTTTCCTTTTTTGTTGTTGTTACTACATCCCCACCCATTGTGTATTCTTTCCCTGGGTTCTTGTTTCCCAGGTGCATTATTTTGCACTTTTTTGCATTGAATCCTAGCTGCCATACTTCTGACCATTCCTCCAACCTTGCCAAGTCCCTTTTCATCCTTTCCACGCCTCCTTGTGTATCAACCCTGTTGCAGATCTTTGTGTCATCTGCAAAAAGGCATACTTTTCCTTCCAGTCCCTCTGCAATGTCACTGATGAAGACAATAAAAAGGACTGGACCCAATTACTGAACCCTGCAGTACCCCACTAGTAACCCCTCTTTCTTCAGAGTGGACTCCATTTACAATTACTTTCTGTGTCCTGTTGTGCAGCCAATGTTTTACCCAGGCTACCACCCTGGGACCCACTCCCAGGCTGGTTAATCTGACTATTAATCTTCTGTGTGGGACTGTGTCAAATGCCTTGCTAAAGTCTAGGTAGACCATGTCCACAGCCCCTCCCTGGTCTACTACTTTGGTCACCCAGTCAAAGAAATCTATTAGATTCGTCTGACATGACCTTCCCGCTGTGAACCCATGCTGCCTTGGGTCCTGTGCTCCACTGGGCTCTAGGTACTCAACTATTCTTTCCTTCAGAAGTGACTCCATCACTTTCCCTACCACAGAGGTCAGACTGACAGGTCGGTAGTTTCCTGCCTGTGTCTTGGTCCCACTTTTGTGAAGGGGAATCACATCCGCCTTCCTCCAGTCCTCGGGTACCACACCATCCTCCCATGATTTATTAAAAAGAGTAGCCAGTGGTTTCACTAGTTCCTACCTTAATTCTTTTAGAATTCTGGGGTAAATTCCATCAGGACCCATTGCTTTGTCCACCTTCAGTTTTAAGAGTTCTTGCAGAACCCTTTCTTTTGTGAAAGGACTGGGATCGACCCCCCTATCAAGAGTGCTTCTGTTAATTGGATTAGACACTTCCCCTCCTCTTTTGTGAATACTGAGCAGAAATATTCATTCAGTATCCCTGCTTTTTCACTGTCCCCTCTGCCCACCCACCGTTCATTCTATTCAGCCTCACTATCCCTCCCTTTGTCTTTCTCGCTCACTGATGTACCTATAAAGGTTTTATCCCCTTCTTAACTGAGTTGGCAATCTTTTCCTCAGTTTGGGCCTTTGCTGTTCTGACTTCCCTCCTGCTTCCTTCTGCCTTAACTGGTACAGCTCTCTGTCCTGCTCCTTCTGTGTTTCCTTATACTCCGGAATGCTATCTTTTCTTCCTGACTTCACAGCCACCTCTTTTGAGAACCATAGTGGGTTTTCTTTCATTTTGATTTGTTTATTTGCTTCACACAAAGGCTTGTTGCCTCTGTGATGGCAGTTTTGATGATTCCCCATTGTTGCTCCACACCTCCTTCTAGCCTGTTTGCTAGTGCTTTTCTGAGGCACTCTCCCATCTTGCCAAAGCCAGCCCTCCTAAAGTCCAGTACCCTCACTTTTGTATGGCTTGACTCTGTAGCTGAGTTTAATGTGAACCACACTGTTTGATGGTCACTTGTCCCCAGATGGCAACCCACTTCTAGATCAGAGATCCTCTCACTGCCCCCGTTTGAGAGTACGAGGTCTAAGATTGCTCCCTCACGAGTGGGTTCTGAAACTAGCTGTCTAATGCCTGCCACCTGTAAGGCATCAAGAATGGCCCTGGTCTTGGATGTGGCTGCAGCAAATGTGCTCCAGTTAACATCTGGCATATTCAGGTCTCCCATCAATAGTATCTCCCCTTTCTCTGCCATTCTAAGAATGCCTTCTATCATATCCTTGTCCATTCCCTCCCCCTGACATGGGGGTCTGTACACAACCCCTGTGCGGCTTGTGGTGCCCTTTCCAGTCTCCAAGGTGACGCACAGTGCCTCCTCTCCTCCCTGTTTACTATTTTGTTTGGTTGCTTTTATCCCTTCCTTTACATAGAAAGCTACTCCTTCCCCTCTTCTCCCCTGCCTGTCTCTCCTGTAGGTTATGTACCTGGTATGTTAACATCCCAGTCATGGTTCTCTGTGTACCATGTTTCTGTGACTGCTACGATATCCAGGCATCCCTCTTCCATCAAGGTCACCAGCTCAGGGAGATTGTTGCCCAGACTACGGGCATTGGTACTCATTACCCTCCACTTCCTGATTGCCTTACTCCCTTTTGCCCCATCCCTGTCCTTCTTGCTTTTGTCACTTTCTCCATTTACCCCTGCCCTTCTCCCTATCGACACCTCTTAGTTGGTGTTTGACGCACTTACTACCGTGATTATTTGGGGGGCCTAGGATTTCCCTGCTCCTTTCCAGTGCCTCCCCCCCTTGGCTAATTTAAAAGCTTGCCAATAAAGCATTTAAACCTATCACCTAGGATCCTGGTTCCCCTCCCAGACAGATGCAGCCCATCATGCCAATATAGGCTTGCATCACTCCAGGTGGACCCCCAGTCCCCAATGAAGCCAAATCCCTGAGCTCCACACCAGTTTTTCAACCACTGATTGAATCCCATGGTGCGGAACACCCTAGCCTCTCCTATGCCATAGATGGGCAGCACCTCCGAGAAGGCTACCGTCGTGCTACTTGACTAAGGCCCCTTCCCAATTCCATAAACTTTTCCTGCACTTCTCTAATCCCTCTCTTAGCCAGGTCATTTGTCCCTAGGTGGACAATGACATCCAGCTCCCTCCCTGTGCAGCTGCTCTGGCAATCCTGAGGATTCAGCTCCTTTCCCTCAAGCCATGGTGCCAGGCAGGCACCTCACCTCCCTCTCCCTTCCTCCCCAGTTCTACCTTCCTAACAATGGAGTCCCCACCAGGAGTTGTTTCCTTCCCCTGGGGTCCCCTGACACCCTCCTGTGGGTCTCCTTGTGGAGGTTCCCAACATCCTCCTTGGTCTCCACTGCGGGTGCCTCCATGAGAGGAACCACACCTTTGCCAGAATGGCATAGGAATTGTGGAGAGGTACAACTGGAGGGATGCACCTCTGTTTCACCACCCTCACCCTCCCTGAGCCCACTGTGGTCCAACTGCTCCTCTTTCTTGGCAACCTCTGATGCAACGGCAGAGGCACTGGTGGTCTCTGGATGGAAGAGGAGGTCCCACAAATCCTGGCCAACTCAGCCTGGAGATGAGCAACCTCCTCCCTCAGCCCAGAGAGGTGCCTGCAGATGGGACAACACCGCATCCTCCAGAATGTCTCCCGGAGACTGCTGCCACAGCCACTGCACTGCACCACTCCAATCATGTCTTATTTCTGGCCCCTTAACTGTTTGCAATCCTTACTCTTTCCTCTGTTTTTTTTTTCTCTCTCTCTTTACTTTCTGCTTGTGTGCCCTTTAAGCTCCTGATTGTCCTGTTCTGAGACAAGAATATTCTATATTTCGCAGTAGACCAGTTACTTGCTCAGAGGCAGACCTCCAGCAGCTAGAGGGGGCCGGAGAGCTACTCTTACCCTTTTAGGATGGTGGGTCTTTGGTGGTTCTGTGATCGCTCACTTCCTGCTCCCAAACAGGAAGTTCCTGTTGTCAGTCAAATCCTGTGCCTATAAAAATAGAACTAGCTTTGGGTGGGGGGGTGGAGGGGAGGGAAGGAGGGCAATATAGTCCCAGCAGAGAAGTTCAGTCACACAGCAGTCCTTTCTCCCGGTGTCTTCTGCCAAGCTATAATTTTTAATGGCCAGAGCAATTTTTAACTAGACTTCAGTATTTATTTAATTTTTGTTGACAAGGAAAAAAGGGATAGGCTATTCAACCTTGTCTGGGGGGGGGGGGTCAGATGCAAAGTGACATATTGAATCAGGTTAAGCTATTGGTGTGTTATTGTTTTTTATTTATTTATTTTTTTAAGGAAACCTAATCATTCAATTTTAATACCCCATGGTACTATGTATAGTTATCCTGCTATAGTACACTGATTGTAGAAAAGAAATCTATGGAAACTATTATATTCAGAATTATCCAAAATGCCATCCTTTTTGTTACTGAATTCTGAAAGATGTCATGTCTGAGAATCACTGGCCCTAGTTATGTGTATTACCACAAATATCTGGTCTGAGGCTACAACCCTCAGCCTTCTGATCATCTTACACAAGAGGCGAGTGTGCTAACTACTGTGCCACTGACACTAAATGAGCAAATGTGGTTCACTTACACAAAGTGGGTGATGGGGAAATCTGGGAAACTACAAGCTGGTGAGCCTGATATAAATTTCTGGAGACAAATGTTACAGAGTGTATAGATTAATTATAGATTAATGGAGGAAAGGAGTATAATGGATGGGAACCAACATGGATTCATTAAGGTCTGGTCATGTAAGACAAACTGAATTGACTTTTTATGTAGTGACTCAAATGGCCGACAAGGGCCCTGGCAGAGGAGGAACAGTGGAGCCAGTCATGATGCAGTGCAGTGACTTACAGTCAATAACATGACACAAAATATTGCATTAAACAAGTAGTTAATTGCTACTGAATTACACTGTTCCCTGCCACATACTGCAGCATTTTGAGGTACAGTGCAGCATTACTGTGTTGCATCCTGGCTAGTGCTGCTGTACTATATCTAGATTTTAGCAAAAGTTTTTAATCAATGCTACATAGGGAACTGGCTAAGAAGGTGAGGGATAGGGGAATAAACAATTACAAGGACCAAAAACTGGCTAACAGATAGAAGCCAGAGATCCTAAAGGGTAAATTCTCTGAGGACAAGATGGTAACTAGGGGGGTACGGCAGGGGTCTGTCCTGGGAACACACCTGTTTAATACATACAGTATATCTATAACTTAGAAGATGGTAATCAGGGAGAACATGAGCCTACCTGTAGATGGTACCAAGCTCTGAAGGAATGTCAGCAGTGAAGACAGGATTAAAAGTATGAGACAGGATGTGTGGTGACTGAAGAAGTAGTCCAGTATTTGCAGTTTAAATATAATGCCAAAATGTGCAAAGTGATGCACGTATTGTAGGAGGGAACAATCCAGAAACAGTTTGCTATACTGATGGACAACAGTAGAGTGCATTCATTTTGTTTGGGTATCTTCAGACACCTTAGCAAAAAGAAAAAGAAAAGGGAAGGAACTGTTAAGATAAAAAAGGTATGAGGAGATTGCATAGAGGATGTTCAAGAATAAGCAGATATCCTGAATTGGTACTTCTGCTCAGTTTTCACAGTGGAGTGAGAGGATGATGGACCACATAGAAGCAGTAGGAACACTGAGGGTGGGAGGGCAAAAGTCCATTCATAGAGGAAAGAGTCCTGAGAGGACTTGCACATCTGAAGATGGACAAGGCTATGGGACTGGATGGGATACATCCAAGGGTGCTAAGGGAGCTCAGAGAGTTACTGCCTGCACCTTTGACAGCCTTATTCAACAACTTACTGGAAACAGGAGTGGTTTCAAAGGACTGGAGGGGGGTAGATATAGTCCTGCTCCATAAGAGCAGCAGCAGCAGCAGGAAGAGGACTGATAACTATAGACAGGTCAGTCTAAAAACAGTGGCAAGGAAGTTAATGGAGACACTTTTTTTACCACAAAGCTTTTTACACCTTGTGCAGCTCTTTCAGCATCCTGACCCCACCTCTGCTTGGATGGCACACATCTACTTCGATCATACCTAGAGTGCAGCTCTCACAGATCCCTCCCCCGTTATGGTTGAGTTAGAAGGGGAGGGCCATGCTCCCCTCCAATACATATCTAGTAACTCCTGGCATCCGTGAGGTGGTACAGGTCTGGGGGTGAGGTGCAGGACATTATCCAGTCCTTGTATCCTGTTTTCCATTTTCCTCCCTCTGTTCCTGCCATGATGTCATGCCAGTACATGCATGAGGAGCCATGCATGTCCTGCAGATCTGCATCCCCACCTGTCTGAGAGCTCACACCTGCACTACCACTGGTCCTCCACCTGGTGACAGTAATGGGTTGAGACAGCTAGTCACCTCTCCTCAGAAGAGAAGAGCAGTCCCTGGGATGCTCAATTCTTTCACACGCCACCAACCAGTGGCAAATTTTGCTAGTTTCTGAACATGGATCACCAGTGTGGCAGGGTGTAAGGCATGCACTAGGCCAGCAAAATGGAGACACTTAAGAAGGGCTAGTGGTGTATCTTAAACCCAGCCGGTTACAAGGTCCGAGGCAGCATGGATTCACTGGGAATGGGGGAGATCACGTCAGATGAACCTGATCAGGTTCTTAGACTGGGTGACCAGGGAAAAAGATCAGGGTGGGGCAGAAGACATGGCCTGCTTAGAGTTCAGCAAGGTCATGTGCCTCACCTCCTACCAAATCTGTGACCCAAGTTTGGGAATGAGCTCTGGTTGCTGGGAGTTGGCTGGGGGTGGTGGCCTGCAAGAGTATTGAGTGGCCACTGAGCAGCTCACCTATCCTAGACTGGGTAGGTTAGCCTTCCCAGCTCTTGGCTGCCAAAAAGTGAGGCTTGGTGGTAGCATTGAGCAAATGGGGGGCTGGTACTCAGGTGGGTGGGTGGAGCAGGGTTGCCAGTTCCATAGCACATGTGCACCTCCACTTGCTTGCACTACTGTGTTGCTGATACACCAGGGAGTAATGGGGAGAAAATGGAAAAATATGTTCTGCATTGCCATACATGATGGCCCTCAGGACTCTTGGGTCTGGCATCATGTGGATCACAGTTGACACACAACTGGGAGAGAGGTACATGGGACTGGGGGTTCCTGAGATCAGGCCCGACAAAAAATAACATGAGGTGGTGACAGACAAGTAAAAAGCTTTACGAAAAAAATCTACAACAAAGAGTGGACTGAAGGACCCCAGCTGCCTCCTGCTCCAAGGAACAGGTCCTTCTGGAGGCTTTCCAGGATAGTTTCCAGGAGTAGGGAGCCAAGGAGTCTATCAGGGCTGGTGCCATACTGCACCTACAGTAGTACTGTCCAATGATGAATATGTCCAGAAAATAAAGGTGGAAGACTCTCTTGCAAGCAGCAACCACTGTAAGGTGTGGTTCTACCTAAACCTGGGAAAAGAGATAGCCAGGACTAAGACAAGGGTAGTGGACTTTAGGATGGCTGACTTTAAAAAGACAGGTGAAATCCTAGAGGAATATCTTGACAAAATCAGTCCAGAGATGGAAGTGAAGCAGAAATGGTCCATTATAAAGATGGGACTGACTGAGGCCACTAATTTGTGTACCAAGGCCCATAACAAGAAAGCCAGAATCAAAAACCAAGCTGGTTTAGCAAAGTGGTGGCAGCAAAAGTAAAGGAAAAGAGATCAGCATTTAATAAGTAAAAGGAGGCAGTATAGTGCAGTGGCTTAAGGCTCTGAGCTGCAAACCTGGAGACTGGGTTGAATCCCCTAGCCCGCACTTGCATACTGTGTGACCCTGAGCAAGTCACTTAACTTCCTTGTGCTCCCAGGTTGCACCTGTAAACAAGCTTTCAGCTTAGTGTGTCTCTCCTGGTAAAAAAAAAAAAGGATGCAGACAGTGAGTTTTATTCAGTGATGTCAGGAGAGACAAGCAGAGCAGTTAGGACAGCAAAGGCCACAAGGTAACTAAAACTAGACAAGGAGATAAAAGTAGGGGAAATGGAGTTGTTCAAGTACATAAGGGAGAAAAGGAGTATCAAGGATGGGATTGTTAGATTAACGTTAGAAGGGGGATAGCCAGAAAGTGGTGAAGAACAGGGAGAGGTACTGAGTGAGTACTTCAGAATGGTTTTCACTAGGGAGAAGGATGGACCTGTGCCACTGGGAAAAATAAGGGTTCCAAAGGGGAGGGGGTTGAAACAGATGGAGCAATTCAGGAGGACAAGGCTTTAAAGGGCCTTAGGGCTCTTAGGGTGTACAAAGCTCCTGGACCAGGTAACGTGTATCTGAGAGTTCTAAGGGAATTGGCAGAAGTCCTGAATAGCCCCCTATCAGATCTTTTTGACACCTCACTAGGGACAGATGGCTCACTTCAGAAAGCTCTGAGAATGGCACAGGTTTCTGCATCAAACAGAATTGACGCAAGTGACATCTTAAACCACAACTTGCATACTTCATGATTCAGGAACACTACCTGCATCAAACTGGGACCCTGTATGCCAGACCATGCTGTACCAGGTCTGTGCTAGGTGTACAGTTGCATCAGGGCACTTGGGGGCTTGCGGCAGATGCAAGCTGCCATATCCCCTATAGGGGGATACAGAAAACCCTCCCAAAGGGCACATGGTCAGGGATAGTTAGACCAGCCAGGTCTAAAGCTCCTTGCACCAACCCCAGAGGCCTCCTAGGCAGGAGGGAACATGTACCCCAGTGGCATGTATGGTACCGATGTGCATTGCACTACATTGAATGTTGTTTTGTGTGGCTAGTGTTGAATCACACCCATACATAACAAGACATGTTTAGGGCATTCAGTTTGAACCACTTCTTTGTTCTGCATGTTTGTTATCCTATTTGCATATGCACAACTTTATAAGGGGCATTTGTGATGTACGGGGGGTTACACAGAGGGCAAGGCAACCAACATTAGGACCAACACAAAGCACTGTATTACACAATACCTAAGCAGGGCATGTCCTGCTGGACCACCCTGCAGCTCGTGGAAAACCTCCCATTTGCACCATCTTTATGCAACACAGCCATGTTTGCTGTAAGCTGTTTGTTGTGAGTGAAAGGGAGAGTCATAATGGGTGGGAAAAGTAGGGGGTATGACAGGCGGAAGAAGGAAAACTCTATGTGGAAAGGGAAGGTGGGGCAGCTCCCATTAACTCATCTGAGAGCTACACACATGAACAGACTAAATAGCCTGATTCTGCTGGCATTTGTGTATGTTTGCAAGGTCTTCAATGCCATACTACATATGAGGCCTATAAGAAAACTGGGCATTTTAGGGTTGGGACCCAAGGTGGTAAACTGGATAAGGAAATGGTTGATGGGTAGATGAGAGAGGGTTTGGGTAAATGGCACTAACTCTAATGAAGGAAGTGTGACCAGCGGGGTTTCTCAGGGCCAGTCCTCTTCAATGTTTTCATAAGGAACATTTCTGAAAAGCTGGAAGAGAAAGTATGTCTCTTTGCAGATGACACAGAATCTGTAATAGGGTATATACTCCAGAGGGGGTGGAGGGAATGAGCAGAGACCTGAGAAAACTCGAAGACTGGTCATAGGTATGACAGCTGGATTTAAATGCAAACAAAATGCAAAATCATGCACCTAGAGCACAGAAACCTTGTGACGGTGTATGAAATGGGGGGGGGGTGTTGACGGTCACAAAGCATGAAAGAGATGTTGGACTTACCATATATGATGACCTCAGGGTGGCAGGGCAATGTGACAAGGCAGTAGGCAGGTCCAGTAGGATGCTGTGGTGCATAGGGAGGAGAATAACCAGCAGAAATAGGGAGGTGATGTTGCTGCCACTGTATCAGTTGTTGGTGATACCCCACCTAGAGTACTGTGTCCAGGTCTGAAGACCACATATCAGGAAGGACATATGAACATACAAAAAATGCCAGCAGTTACAGGCCTTCATGTCTATCTAGTCTGCTCGAGTGTGTAGCTGTCTGAGTTTACTCTATTGCTGTCCCCCCTTCCCTTCCACTAGTTCCACTCCCCATGATCCTATCCACATAAAAAGGAAGGTGTACGTCCAGAGGAGGGCAACTAAAATAGTGCAGGGGTTGCATTAAAAGTCTTATGAGGGGAGACTGAGGGAATTTCAATATGTCTTGTACACACTGGAAAAAAGGAGTGAGAGGATGCCACGACAAAAACCTGTAAGTATCTCACGGGAGAACAAGGTATAGGAGGGGAGTATTTTTCAGAGGAGAAGGTGGGCCAGGGCAAGACAGCATGAAAAGAAGCTGGAAGGGTGGAAGTTTAGCAGGGATGTGAGGAAGTACTTTTTCACTGAAAGAGTGGTGGACACCTGAATTGGTCTGCCAGTGGAAGTGATGGGCATGAAAACAGTGGTGGGCTTCAAGCATGCATGGAATAGACACAAAGGAATCATAACAGAAAAGGAGGATGGGGGAGTAGCCAGAGATCAAATAGTGTCTGTGATGACAGTATAGGCAGGGACATACTGGGCAGACTAGATGGGTCAAGCAGTCCGTATTTGCAGACCGAGTCTAGGTTTCTATGTTTTTATGTTTCTTTGAGAGAGACCTGGGAGTGGTGATCAGCAATAACCTCATACAGGCTGCTCATGTGCAATAGAGTGTATGGGAGGGCTAATAGAATGCATGCGGTGCATAGGAATAGGGATTACTAGCAGAAGAATGGAGGTGATATTGCATATGTTTGGATTACTGGTGAGGCCACATCTGGATTATTGTGTCCCGCTCAGGGGCGCGCACTTAAGTAAAACAGGGATAGAATAGAAACAGTGCAACAAAATGCTACTAAGCGGATCAATGGTCAGCAAGGCAAGGTGTATGATGACAGACAGGAAAGTATAAATGTATATTCATTGGAGGACAGATGAGGGGGTATGATAGAGACTTTCAAATTCGTCAAAAGGTGTAGCAGAGAGGAAAATTGCAAACAGACCAGACAGCCATGCTCCAATGTGAGGAGTAAGTGCCTTCACAAAGGGGTGGATATCCCCCTACAACAATACATGTTTAGTGAAAAGTAAAGCCCTCCTGCAAAAAAACAGTTACTCCAGGCTGCATACTAGAAAGTAAAGTTTGGCCTGGGTGTCAGAGGAAATGGCAAATCTGTGCAAATTAAGAAACAGTTCATCTACCATGTGTTCAATTTGGAGTCTGAATGTCTTTCAAAGGAAATTAAGAATTATTACTTCATGGGAATGATGGTAGATGGGTGGAACACACATCATGATGAGATTGTGGAAGCAAGCTAATTGTGGGATTCAGGAGGAAGTATGACATATACTGTATAAAGGAGATATGAGATGGAACATGGAGGGAAGGGGTGACGGGGAGGGAGAACAGAGCCTAGAGCTGTTCCAAGTATGTAATTTGGGGACAGAATAGATGAACTGTACAGGTCCTTTTCTATCTGTCACTTTTCTGTGTTCTGTGTATTTCTATTATTGCTCACTGCCCTCACACAGTCCATTACTCTTGCATTCCTACTCCCTAAACACTTTCAGTCCTAGACAATTAAATTTCATTAGAATCATATTCATTGTGGGACACTTTAAGTATTGCATTATTACATACACTACTCTACAGAATCACTAAATATACAGTATTATGTATATTTGTACTGTATGTAGTGTTTAAATTAATATTCATCAATAGAATTTGCTCTAAATAATGTGTCTATAGAAAGCACAGGACCCTCTTGAAAACAATGTTGCACATAAATGAAGCTATGCTGGCGTACAACAGTTCTAAAGAAGTACTTATTACCTATGTTCACTTTCTATTTAATGTAACCCTTTGATTTTATTTGCAGCTCACCTGCTGATGCAGTAATCTGATGTTGCATTTCTAGTTCAGTATGGTAGGTAAATACGGAGCTCCTGACTAGTTTTTTCCTCTAATATATTTCCTCAAGCATCATGGCTGATTTCAGAACAATTATATTATTTACTTTGTTTTATTTGTTTTACCAGAAAAGGCTCCATTGAGCAAAGCTCATTTGTAAGGAGGTCCTGGGTAGGACAGTAAAAATGGTACAAACAGTCTGAAATATAGTACAGAGATACAATGATCATCAAATAGTGCAAGAATACAATCAACATATGGAGAAATAAGTGCAAAGGCAGGAAATAACAATTAAGTTATATGAGGAGGAAGCAAGATTAGACTTGGCTGTAATGTGCTGGCCATAAATTATCAATATCCATATTTGAAATAATCATATCATGGTATTCCACAGCTACAGATATAGAGCCAGTGAAGACTGTCCCCACAGGGGCCAAAAGTTTCAACTCAAGTGCATCTTAGTCATGTGGTAAAGTATTTAGAGTTGTTCAGATTTTTTTGCTACAGTATATCCACAATATTGCATTTGAATCTACAGACTATTGTTCTAAATTTCCAAGAGACATAGCTTACCCTAAAAAAGGTAATATAATAAGGGACATTTGCAATTAAAAAAAAACAAATGTCTTTCAACATATCACACAGAATTCAATCCTGTTAATAGTTAATAAGATGGAGTTTTAAAAGGTGCATAATAGTAACGCAGTATTGTGATGTGATAACCAAAGGTTAGTCCCTGTTCCGAATACTATTTTTCTTCCCTTTGAACTCTCAGACCACAATTCTTGTGTTCATCCTCTCTCCCCTCCATGCCCTGTTTTTCCTGGCTTTGCAGCTAGCTCCAGTAAGCCCCCACAGGTGAAACAGCTCTTTTATGAAAATGTTGTTCAGCTGCATTACTAATCTGTCTACCCTGAGCTGAAAACCTCCCTGTGCTATTGTCTCCTTGTCTGGTTGGAGCCTAGGTTTCCAGTGCCTATTGTCCCTGTTAGCCTTAAATTAACAGACCCTTCTCCACTCCACAGACATCCTACCCATATGGACAACTGCCTCCTCCTGCAAGCTGCGGGAACTGCTCTGATCCCGGCGGCTGTTCTGCACTGACCCGCCTGCCTCACAGCCTACAATAAGGTATGGATTTTGAAGAGCAGCCAGAATCACTGATGGGATTGAACTTGGCACTTTTTGACATTCTGGCTGATTGGCTGAACTACTACTGCTCCTGAGCTCTGATTGGGTGCAATACTATTCCCCCTTCTCTTATTGGCTCTTGCCTCTACCCTTTCTAAGCTGTCTTTTTTTAATACAAAAACTGCTAAGTGTTCCAGTACCGACTGTTAGCAGAACAGGATTGTTAAAGATATAGCTTGTTGATTTTTACTCCATAGAATTGTTAATAACTACAGCTTGTAGATTTTACCTGTGTAGAGTATTAGACTGTCTGCATTTTTTTTCCTCTAACCAACTCTAAATACCTGCATTCTTTTTCCTCTATCCTACTCTAAAAACCTGTCTGTGTCTAAAGTGGGCTGTGAAGCACCCCAAGAACTCCCTGCTTGAACTAATAGCCCTGATCTTTACTGCTGTAGTCCATGTCCCTAATACTATTTTTCTTCCCTTTGAACTCTCAGACCACAATTCTTGTGTTCATCCTCTCCCCCATGCCCTGTTTTTCTGGCTTTGCAGCTAGCTCCAGTAACCCCCCCCCCATAAGTGTATCAGCTCTTTTATGAAGGTGTTGTTCAGCTGCATTACTAATCTGTCTGCCCTGCCCTGAAAACCTCCCCCTGCTATTGTTTCCTTGTCTGCTTGGGGCCTAGGTTTCTAGTGCCCATTGTCCCTGTTAGCCTTAAATTAACAGACACTTCTCCCCTCCACAGGCATCCTTCCCAGAATGGGTGACTGCCTCTTCCTGAAAGCTGCAGCAGCTGATCTGTCCCCAGTGGCTATTCTGCACTGACCCGCCTGCCTCACAGCCTACAAACAGGTATGGATTTTGAAGAGCAGCCAAGAGCCACCGATGGGATTGAACTTGACACTTTTTGACTTTCTGGCCAATTGGCTGCACTACTACTGCTCCTGAGCTCTGATTAGACACAACACTATTCCCCCTTCTCTTATTGGCTCTTGCCTCTACCCTTTCTAAGCTGTCTTTTTTTTTAATACAAAAACCTGCTAGATTTTCCAGTACTGACTGTTTAGTAGAACAGGATTGTTAAAGTTATAATTGTTTTTTGTTTGTTTCTTTGTTTTTTCTACTTTCCAATTTGTAAATTACACTGCAAAGCCACTAGAGGGCAACAACTCACAGAGGTTGCAGTCCTCTTCCCACTGCTCTCCCCTAACACTTCTAGTCCTGGGTCCTTCAAAATCTTGACTGCTCCATGGTGGCTATATGCTCCAATTTTAACTGAACTTACCTCAGATCACTGAAATATCGTTCTCTGCCTTAATTCACCCCATACTATCAGTGACAAGAACTCTATGATCACCAAAATGCCCCTCAAGTCCAAGGGGATTTCTGCAAGCCTTGTCCTGTTCACTATAATATCCCTTGCAGGTCCACTCATTGGACTGTGCACTCAACCCACACAATGGATCTCCCAACTAGCAGTGCTAAATACTTATTGGACCATCACATCCAATGGCACTGTAGCCTCCAAACACACCTCACATGGATGCTCTATGCTCTAGTCATGAGAATACCAACTTGATGGTCCATACATGCTGTCACTCTTCCCTGGGATGGTGACACAGTTCAACACTATGAAAGAGTGACTATCTAGGAGAAGTAAAGAAGGAAGTAATCTAAAACTCCTACTTTGCAATCTTGCTCACCTGATCATGCTCCAACTCCTACTATCAGGCAATGCGCATCTCAACCCAGGCCTGCCACCACAACAAGTGAATCAAATGACCAAGCCAGCTGGACTTACTCTTGCCTCAATTAATATGCAGCTTGCTTCCTAATTGGATAACCTGAAAGCATGAGTTACCCAACACAGTCTGGAAGTTCTTTCAGTGGTGGAGTCTTGGCTCTCTCCCAAAGTACCAGACTCCGCTATCCTTTTATCAGGTTACATCTCATTCAGACAGGAATGTCTCTCAAAAAGAGGTGGGGGCTGTGTTCTATACATCAGGGATTCCCTTCAGGGGCACGTCCTTCCCTCCCCCAGTAGTAGTGATAACCTGCAGGTCCTGACCATAAAATTCCTTTTAGGGTCACATAGCAGGGCTCTCACCATACTCTCTGTATACATCCCATCCATACTCACTGGGGCTGGTACCAGTGACCCGATAAACTATGTGAGGACTCTGAGTCTTAATACTGAAATCGTGGTGCTGGGAGATTTCAACCTCAACTGGCTCTCCTTTACTGCCACCTCAATCAAAGATGCCTTAACAGCCATCCATTTCTCTCAAATGGTTGAGACTCCAACCCATATCAACTACAAAACTGGAACCAGCACACTCCTTGACTGGATTCTATCCAATCGGCCTGCCCACATCCACAACACTACTGTTCTCCCTGATTGCCTGAGTGACCACTCCCCGCTCCCATGTACCTGGTCCTTCAACTATTGCAAACCACTCACCAGAACAATTACAAACTGAGTCTTACTAAAAGGGCACCAGGAGCTGCTAAAAATGGATCTAAAAAGCACAGATTGGACAGCATTCCATAATGCCAATAATGTGGACACAGCTCTGGACCACTTCATAAAAACCTTCAATGCCATCTGTGACAAGCATGCCCCTTTAAAAACCATAAAGATAAGAGGGCACAGTAACCCCTGGATCACCCCTGACCTCCTAGAGCAACTACAAGCCAGAGACCACTTATGGCAGATAGTGAGACCACACAGTACCACCGCTAACATAAAGAGGTATAAAAAAGCTCAGAATGAAATAAAAGTTCGAATTAAAAAAAAAAAAAAAAGCTCAGAATGAGTGCACTAAAGCCGTACAACTCATCAAAAGCAAATACTACAAAGAAGCCCTCTCTAGCACCTGCAATGACAACAAGTCATTCTGGGATAATCTCAGCAACATGACCAGCAAGGACCCCAAATCTGCACCAGCCATGCTATTGATTGATGGCGTCCTTAGACCACATGCACATTGCCAATGCACTTAACATCGCATTCACGGACCTAAGCAGTGTGCTACCAGCAGACTACTTCAACCCCCCACTGCTGACTGATCCTAATATGGCCAAACAACCATCAGTTAATGGCTCACTCTTCTACTTTAAAGAAGTCTCTCAAGCCAAAGCTAAAAAGTATCTGGAGAAGGCGCTGGAGAAATCTAGACATAGCAGGGTCACTCTGGACCTAAAATTCGTCAAGCTGGCCCTGGCTGAAGTCCTAGGCCCACTCACCAAACCAATCAACCTCTCCCTCTGCCTCTCACAGTTCCCCCAGAGATGGAAATTAACCACAGTAACTCCAGTGCACAAAGGTGGTGACAGGATCCTACATAACAACTACAGACTTATCACTATACACACCCCCCTCTCCAAAGCCCTTGAGCGGATAGTGGTGGACCAGTTAGTAGAACACCTGAACCAATATCAGCTTCTCTGTCCTGAGCAACACGGCTTCCGATCAGGTCACAGTACTATCACAGCCTTGCTTGAATTCACCAGACACATTCACCATTCAATTGATCAAGGTCTCCTGGTTAGGGCAACTTTCATCAACCTATCAAAAGCATTTGATACAGATCGTCACGAGCTCCTCCTCGACCAACTGTCAGCTACGGGACTCTCCTAGGAATCAGTACGTTGGTCCAACAGCTACCTTCACAATCACTCACAAAAGGTCAAAATAGGGGGGATCACCACTGATTACAGACCAGTCTGCTAAGGGGTCCCACAAGGATCAATTCTGGGCCCCACTGTTCAGTTTATTCCTAAATAAACTACCATCCACATGCCCAGGCCGAATGCTCCAACAAACAGATGATGCGGTCATATTCAACAGCAACCCTAATCCTGAACAACTGGCAGTGGTTCTCCAAAAGGGATTCTCAACCACTGGAAAATGGTTTACGGATCACAGAATAGTCATGAACTGCAAAAAAGCTAAGACTATGATGTTCACTAGCTTAAGGCCTCCCCCCTTGCAATCAGGAATGCCAATGGCAACCCATTGGAACACATCCAGCAGTTCAGTTACCTGGGCATCACACTTGACTCTACAGTTTCATATGCACAACAAGACGACAGCACAGCAAGGGTGATTAATACAAGAATAGGGATCCTATACATATATGCATAACTGTTCTCAGCATGTAAATAACTGTTCTAAGTTCTAATCATTCTCCTTC
Organism: Neoceratodus forsteri; assembly: GCA_016271365.2. Taxonomy (NCBI): domain Eukaryota; kingdom Metazoa; phylum Chordata; order Ceratodontiformes; family Ceratodontidae; genus Neoceratodus; species Neoceratodus forsteri. Next base: position 572,328,859 of record CM057449.1, on the reverse strand, counting down.
ACATTTCCTCTTGATCCCTTCAACTCTTTCCCCTCACCCCTCTATGGCTTTACCCCTATCCCCCCTCCCCCCATTATATCTCCTGAGCTCCCTTGCTCACTTTAAAATGCTTTGCCCCATACCTTCTCACCTCTGATGAGGCCCCTGGGCTGATGTCATCCCTTACCATGTTGATTATTAGACATTAGAGTGAGTCTGTTCTCATTTTCCTGTGAAGGATAATTTCATAAGACCCTACCCCCACTAGTATGACCCTTTGAATTCCAGGTTTTAATCAAATATGCACCATGGCATACATTGTACAATGCCACATGTATTGGAACTTCTCTAGTTATACACTCTTGTAATGCCTTGTATAATTCCTTGTTTTGTTTGTTCTCCGTCTCATACTTTCCCAATAAGTATTATTCGTCTGACGTGGAACCTATGAAATGAGCATATTCTCAAAGGTGTTATCCAAAACTTCAATAAATAAAATACAGGCATAGATACTGCCTAACACATGAGGCATTGAACCTGGCCATCAGCAGCTCGATAGTCTTCCTTGTTGACTATGACCTGGCAATCTATGGTTTGGCGACAGACACAGCCCTAAACCGCATGACCACCGCACTAAACAATGTGTGCCAACTGCTTACAGGTGCAAAAAGACTAACACACACCTGTGAGCTCTATACTGGGGCACATTGGCTACAACTGAAGGACAGAATAACTACCAAACCTGCCTCATCACCAAGAAATGCTCCCTCAACCAACTGCCAATAGGGGCCCAGAACCTCCTAACTCCACACTCAAGGACCTGATCCACAAGGAACTCTTCCACTCAGACCTAGAAAGTTCCCAGATGTCACACAGCCTTGGCACAATGTGCCTTTTACTATTGTGCTCCGTATGGACCAATGCCTTACCTCTGATGTTATCAATGCCACATCTATTGGACCATTCAAATGCAGACTCCGGCAGCACCTAGTAAAATCTAGTAAATGTGACTGCTACCATTAGCACCCTCTCAGAGCACTAACCAACTACCTGCACTTACCTCCTGACAACTCATTATGTTGACGGACCCCAGTCCCAGCACTTTAGGTTACACCTACCCCACCAATCATGACATTGCTGCCACTTCCCTACCCCCTCAGATGCTCCCAAATACCTTACTCCTTCCACCCATGTTTGCAACCCCTCTTTCTTCTCACCTCTGAGAGCTTCCAAGTAGGGTGTTAACCTGTTATGCCAGTTAGCTGCTATACTGCCTAAGCTGTTTAAAGCTGTTGTGCCCTGTAACTTACCTGTACCATATGTAATCCTGTCATCTGTATTGTATTGTCTACGCAACTGACGCGGAACCTATAAATGAGCATCTGCTCACTGGTGTAATCCAAGATCTCAATAAATAAAAACAAAATAAATAAATGAAAAAAAGGGACTTAGGGTACTTAGCCATTTTTGATGGCTTCCATATTAATTGTAAGCCATATTGAACACACGCTTACAAACCCATGTCTATCTGGAAGCAATGTCAGTTTAAGCAGTATAAAATATTAGCATTTTCTGTTTCCAATATGGCTTTTTTTTCTAAATAAATGAACATTACTAAATTCAGTGTAGGACGATGAATTTTTTCACCATTTTTGTTAAAATGGCAATAATGTGCTAAATGGAACAGAAACTATTAAAACAACAGGAAAATGTAATAATTTACTTATTGGTTATTGTAATACCTCTCAAACCTCTGTTACTAAAATGTGTGAGACAGACACTCAAAATGTAGGACAATGAGGGACACTGACTCTCATAATGAGGGACACACATCCTCAAACATAGAAATACAAGCTCAGAACACTGGACATCATTGAGTTTATTTTGGGTTCAGTGTCTTAGAATATAACACATTTCTGCTTTAAAGTTTGAATTTACAGCACATTCTTTATGTGGGCAGTGCTTTTTCTATGATAGACAGATGAATGACTCGGTAATTTTGAATGAGAAAATGAGGGATATCCCTCATAATCAGGGACAGCTGAGAAGTATAGTTATTGTTTTTATTTTCCCTTGAAATAAGACTGAATATGGTTTACATGGTGACACTACCTGATTAACACTTGTATGTGTACAGAATAGGTTTGCTGCTTTGATTTAGTACTAAATTGGCAGCAGAGCTTACTTACTGGTCACTGCTAGTCACACACACACACACAGTACATGCACACACACACACACACACACACACACATACACTGCACACACATACAGACACACCATTAAAAATAATATTTGGATTAATGTTATTTGGATACGCTTTACTAATATCTAGTTATTGGAAATTATCTACATGCCTGACGCAGACAACACACTATCCAAATCCATAACTGCACTAAACAAATCAGATACATTTAGACTATGCAGTAACTACTGTAAGCCCCTGGATATCCCAACAGACTGGGCAGTGCAACAAATGTGCAACCCTCATTTGGATAAGATGTCTATTACTGTTTGTATGACATTTCTCCTGTTCAGTTTGTTACAAAAACATGACTGCAACATTCTGTTGCTTTTGAGACAGGCACCATCTCTAAATTTAAAATGTTACATGTTAAAATTATTTTTTTATGCAGAGGTTTTAACCAGTTTCAATCTTTAGTTTGCCCTGTGGATGTTTTCAGCTGCTGGCTTGCAAAATCACCCACTAACCCCACAGTTTCAGTATTCTATCAATGTTCTGCCCTCCATGGCAGGGGGACTGTCATCAATGTGGCTCAGGTCCAGATCCAGCTATGGGTGCCAAACAGAGTGTGGTGGCGCTGTGTGGTGTGCAGCCCGGAAATTCTTACAGCTACCATCTGTGGTTAAGCCTGGGGTTCCTCCTTTACTTTTCATCCACATTCCTTATACTTCTCCAGGTAGGGGCAAAGCCTTCTGGTTTGACATTGCACATGCAAAGCATGCCCCCAAGGCAGCTGAAAGTTTTCTTGCCTAGCCAGAGAGGTCACAGTGGTGCCAAATCTTCAGCAATCCTTACCCTGCCAAGATGCAGTGCCATATGTAAATATCTTGCCTGTCCCGACTCCCAATTGGACTATCCAGGTCTGTTCCCAAACTGAGGTCAACTGCACAGGCCAGTACAGCAGCCCCCATATGGAACTTTTATTAGTTAATATGATAGTAACAGCGATTCTTGTCAAAACTGTGAAGTCATTAGAGCATGGTCATTTTTCATGTGGGAGTTTGCCCATTCACCCCCTACTTTATATAACCAACTCCAGGGGGAGTTAGAGGAGTCAGAAGGTGCTGGTACAGATGTTGTGAAGTTACACTTTGCCCACAAAGTTCATGTGAAATTCATGGGCAGAGTGTGAAATTTGTGGGCGAAACTTTACACAACATAAATTTAAAAAATACACAGTTGCAGCCACAATGTTTCAGACTTGAACCACTGTCGCCTTAAGCTGCACTAACTCTCAAAAGTTGTCACACTAACTTCTGAGCCACTTCATCAGTGCAGGTCTCAAGTTGAAAACTGTGGGTATTGGCTTCTCCGTGAGAGTAATCACAGCTACAGGTTCAGCGCAGTAATGTACCACACTTTTATTCCCCTGTAGCTGTAATTGCTCACACTGCTTTCCCTGTGTGTTTTTTACCATGCTCTTTTTGTTTAGTGGTATTGACTGGTTACCAGTAGCCACTGTGCATAGGGCTGAACATCTGCATATGTATACTAAAAGACCTCTCTGAAACTCAAATCTATCTACTAGCATAAGGAAAGCATATCTGGCAAAATAAAATGTAATGGTGGAGTCTGAAGGCATTTCAGTACACAATGAAATTGCAGAAAAAATACATACAAATAGCTGTCTCTTGCATGTGTTTTAATTGCTAAAAATATCTGCTGCCATTTATTGCTGCTTTTTATCATTCTCAAGTGATTTTCTATGCTATTTTGCTCTTTGCTGTCTTTCCATAAAAATTCCCAGACCTAAGCACATCTCACTGGGGAAGAAGGCAAATGAATGCATACAACATTAAATGAATTTCATAGAGTCTCAGAGGGTTTCAGAAGACTTCAGCAACAAAAGTTTTTTAACCTTTCAAGTTTTCTCTGTACAGGCCTCAAGATATTCAGCAATACCCTTTAAATATTTCCTAAAGAAATGTAAAAATAACTCTTAAAAACATCTTCTTTAAACCTTCCACGTCACACACTACATGCTGCTTTAAAGTATGTTTTCTTCAGCAAACTCTCACTCAAGGGTATCTTACAGGAACTTCAAACCTTCAAAGATGTGTTGCACCTATGTCCTTCATTTATTATCATGCATCTGTGAGTTTTATTGCCTTTATCAGTGCCAGCCATATGTTTTACTTACTTTTTAGCAACTAAGCCATTTATTTAAATGAGACATTATTATATAAGGAGACAATACATTCAGATATGACAAAATATCTCCTAGAGTAGAATTAGATGTAAAAAGATTATATTGCTAAGCATATTATACTACCTTGTGGTTTATAATAACCTTGAAAACAATGTACTGAATGTTGTTACTGGTTTATTTATGATTAAAATTCTTTCTAATAAAGCTCTTGCAAATGCTATTCATTTAAAAAATCAGTTCTAATCTAATATTTCAGATTCCCCAAAATTCCCTATTATAGTACCACCTTAAATTTGTAGCACAGATATAACTTGCTTACATTTTTTTTCTTTTCTAACCTGAGCTATGAAATGTCATTGTATCAGCCCTCATCTTGGGTATACCTCTTGGATATAAATGATCACACTCACATAAAACTGAAGTTATCAAAATACACTGGAGTGAATAGTTGCAAGGGGGACCTGGATAAGTCAGGGTGCCTGGACGATAGACAGCATGGATTCATCCCGGGGAAATCGTGTCAGACAAACCTGGTGGAGTTCTATGACTGGGTGACAAGTGCCTTGGACCTGGGTAGACCAGTGGATGTCCTCTTTCTAGACTTCAGCAAGGCATTTGACTCTGTTCCTCACGTGGGCCTGTTGGATAAACTAGGAGAAATGGGGGTGGGAAACCAGATGATCCGATGGATAGGCAATTGGCTCCAGGACCGGACCCAGAGGGTCGTAGTTGGTGGGATAGTCTCTTCCCCAAGGAGGGTCATTAGTGGGGTCCCACAGGGATCAGTCCTTGGGCCCCTTCTGTTCAACGCCTACGTATCTGACATAAGGACAGGATTCAGGAGTGAGATGAGTCTCTTTGCAGATGACTCGAAACTGGGGGCGGTGGTGGATGGGGAGGAGGGGAGGGTGGCCCTGCAGGGGGACCTGGAGGCTCTGGAAAGATGGTCTAGAAAGTGGAAGCTGAGGTTTAATGCAGAGAAATGCAAGGTACTCCACCTGGGGGCCAGAACCCAGGCCAGGTGTACACCCTGGAGGTGAATACTACAAGTCTCAATGGCTGAGAGGGACCTGGGGTGGTGGTGGATGTCCAAGATGAACAACTCTGAGACTTGTAGGAGGGCAGCAGCCAAGGCCAACAGGATGCTGGGATGCATCGCTAGGGGGATCACCTCCAGAAGGAGGGAAGTGATACTCCCTCTGTATAACTGCTTGGTGAGGCCGCACCTGGAGTACTGCGTGCAGTTTTGGAGGCTGCACTTAAAGAGGGACATTAACCTCCTGGAGAGGGTCCAGAGGAGGGCAACCAAAATGATTTGGGGCTTGGGGGACAGGACCTATGAGGAGAGGCTCGAAGAGCTAAATATGTACACTTTGGAAGAGAGAAGGGACCGGGGGGACATGATAGAGGTCTTCAGGTACATGAAGAGGGTAAATAGGGGAGGAACAGTGAGGGTGCTTCGAAGGAAGGAGGAGGGGCCACTAGAGGGCATGGGTGGAAGCTGGAGGGGGGAAGATTCAGGGGAGAAAGGAGGAGGTGCTACTTCACTGAGAGGGTGGTAGAGCCATGGAATGCACTACCTAGGGGGCTGGTGGAGGCAGAGACAGTGGAGGGGTTCAAGAGGGGGTGGGACAGGTACAGGGGAAGGGTTCAGGAAGCAAAATCCAATGCAGCAAGAATATCCGGAACTGGGAAGGGAGAAGCCAGAGAAGGCGAGGGTGACAGCAAGGTCAGCACCCAGGGTGGGGGCTGACCAAACGAGCAGACACGAAAGACCATTAGGCCTATTCTGCTGGCATTTTAGTATGTTAGTATGTAATGGATTTTGACTCCATCAAATGACAACCAAGTTACTTAAAATGCAAGTTTCTATGCCCTTTACATTGAACATGTAAATATATTGTAAAATCTTTAATGAGAGGTGTATCCTAAATGTACAAAGCCTATAAAGAATTAAGTTCCCTACTTGATCAGAAAGAGGCTTCAGTAAGAATAAAGTAATTGCAAGACTGAGGCTATCATATCTCTCTTGTGATAGTTGCAATAATGCTAAGGGTGTCTCATTAAGATACTGTATTTATTTAAAAAAGTTCAGTGTTAAGTGACATTTTTTCAAATTATAACTTTTGATACTAAAAAGAGGATATTAATGTTTTCTGTCTTTTACTTTCTAATGTCATGGATACATACATGAAGTTATGACATAGAAGAAATATTTGTTGTAGTACCTGTAAGGCCCCTGTAAGGTGGACCTTCACCCCAATTGCCTTAGACAACATGACATAACTACCTTACACTGACACTAGGTTGCATAGACGTTTGTGGTGTCTCCTGGGTTCTCTTTTCACTCACAGTTGAGTGGGTTTGTATCCTGAAAGGAATAACAGTATGGGGTTGTCTGTGATAATGGTGATCACTGTTAGGGCAAATGCACATCAGCAAAAATCAGTTTTGCCAATGTACACTTGAGGTGCAAACCAAAAGGGTGCTAAAAACATTGTTTTGTTTTTGCTGGGGGCTGTGACCCCCCCCCCCACTAAAGGATTCTCAACTCAAGGGGGGTGCATGTCGGGGGGTGAAAACAAAAAAAAAATTTCATGGACCAGCACAAAAATACTGATGTGCCCAGCATCGAACCCAGCACCCTCCCAACCCTAGCCTGCCATGAACCCACCACACCACATGGCCAGCTCAGCAACCAACTGCCACGCTACACCTCACAAGCCCTCCATCTCCTTCCGCCCATCGCATGATGTGCTTGCTCTCACCCCCCTGTGCATATACAGTACATATATAGTGACAGGATGTCACTATAGCCATGTTCACCCCCCTGTTCAGTAGTCATGAGAACAGGCATCGCTATTGAGTCACCCTTTTTGTAAGCACTCAATAGCAGATGCCCTTATCACAGGATACCACAGCATGGTGCCTTCACCCAGCAAATGATTTAAGTGATTGTGGTGACTAGTCAGTGCAGCCCCAGGGATGAGATACCTGTCTACCTCCACACTGTGATCACTTCTTCTACAGACCACACACAAATGCAACCATTCCCCAAAATTAGCATGCACTATCATTGAGGAGTAACTATTAAGATATGGCTTTAACAACACACCCTTTATTTCAGAGAAACCTTGAAAAGAAAAGGTTAAAGGAATGTATTCCCAAAGTTTCATTGGTCTGCATTTCCCAGGCTGGTCTTCCCATACCTTGTGCAGATTCAGCCATTACCATATGTTTATTGCAGCCATCACTAATGATGCCCTTAGCAGGCATGGATAACTAACATTCCCTCATGGCAGCCATTACATAAGCCCAGCCAGGCATGGCATTTGCACTTTGTGCCTGCCCCCAACCAGCAATACAGCACATCAACAGAATGGTCCTCCTGTACTGGAGTCCACTACCATCTCCCACAAGGTACCAGGATATAGCTCTCTGTTACTTATGGGAGTACCCCTAGATATGGTTCCTGGGTATCCAGGGTTGAAGTTCTGCAGGTGAGTTGATGTTGCTGTGGGTTGGTCTAGCAGTGGTGCACTTCAGTTTTAAGTGGACAAGATTATCAAATGTAAACACCAGACCCAAAGGCCATGCATTTGCTTAAATGGCTGAAAAGTAACCTTCAACATGAGGTATTTGTTAAACACTGACCTGATGACCAAATACAAATAACAAATTCCAAACAGACAGTTTAATTCCCCTGGCACAGGACAAGCTCTGAACTTACTCATGGTTCCCAAATTGACTGGCTTCTTTCTCACTATGCAGGCTGCTGGACCTCCAATCTCCATAGTAGCTCTTGATCAGCTGGAACACTTCTCCAGTCTCATTTCACTTGATCTTAGGCACAGACTTTGCTGGTGCCTCTTGAAAATTCAGATGGCTCTCTTCCCTGACTACTGCATGTTAGCAGTGACTCACACATCAAGGCTTTGGATACCTCTGGGGAGTGTAACCTGATAGCTGGCTGTGTTCCTACAAACAGATTCTGTAGTAACCCAGCTGTAGCATTTCCTCTCTCTCTCTCTCTCTCTCTCTCTCTCTCTCTCTCTCTCTCCAGCTGCATATGAACAGCATTGTTCATTCTGCTTGCTACAGTATCACACAAATGCCACTTCTTACCTGAATCATTAGGCTTTACTCACAGTTCGTCTTTCATAGATGCCCAGTCTGTGATGGAGAAGTCAGGCAGTATAGTGCTATGGTTTAGACCTGGATTTGAATCCCACAGCTCCCACTGCATACTGTGTGACCCTGAGCAAGTCATTTAACTTCCTTGTGCTCCCAGGTAATACCTTGAGACAAGCTTTGGCTTAGTGTGCCTTTTCTGGTTAAACAATTTCCCCTTCCTCCCTCCCTCCCTGATGGCACAACTTGAGCCCTCTATCAGAAAAGCAATAATGACTCTCCAAGACCTCTCACAGATCTGACCCAGTCTGTACAGACCCTGATTCTTCACAAGGCAATTTCCAATTCCAATTGGCTCTGCATGCTGTCAGTCAGATCTGGGCACTCTGGGAGATCAACCCAGAACAGTTCATTGACCCACAAAAAGGTGGCATCATCCACCCATCCTCTTGCATCCCTGAGGCCTCTGAGCTGTGTTTTGCCATCTGGCCCCCTGACCGAGTGGCAGCCAGGATCAGTGGTCAGAATTATAATTTTGTTCATCAAATCCAGGGGTGCTGGCCTCAAAGTTTGGTTCAATGTGGCCTTCTGCCCTTGTTTGCAGTTCCTGTACAAAGGTTCAGGTCACACAGACACATGGTAGTGTTTGGTTGCAGCAGTGAAGTAGTCAGAGAGTTCCTTCATCAGTGGTGGAAGACCACCTTTGAGGTGCAGCAAGAGCCATGCTGTAGCCTAGCATAGGAGGTGCCAAAGACATATCACTGCAGCTGGTCATCTTTCAGCAAAGTCCAGATTCTGGAGACAAGAGTGATCAGCATAGAGGCAGAAGAAGGCTGGGTCCTGGTCAGTAGAAGCAACAGGTGTGCCCTGACTTTGGGGGTTGTTACACTGTCAAATTTCCCTGGTAGTCTAATGATCAGCCCCAATCCTTAAGATACTGTCATGCCCCTGGCAGTCCAGTGGTACCCTACTCTCACCTGATCCCAATGTAAAAATCATGTCTTCCTCACAGTCCAGTGACACCCCATACCTCTCAATCCCCATATAAATGTAAGTTTTCATTGGTAGTCAAGAGGTGCACCCTCGTCATACAGCTAGCAGCCAGCCAGGGTGGACGGAGGAAGGTCTGTTGTCATCTACCATTCTCTCCGCTGATGGTACTGGGGTTATTCAGGTGGGTCAGGTGCTTAATGGGGAGTGGTGGGTGCTGACTGGGTGGGTTGCTGAGGGTGGACCTATTTTACAATGGTGATCAGGATGGAAGGGGGTTACCACTGGAGTAGCAGGGCTTAAATATTTACACAACAGGGATCAAGTTGGAAAGGAGGTAGCACTAAACTTCTAAGGATTTATTCGTCTACACAGCTGGGGTCAGGGCAGGAGGGTGTTACCACTAGACTACTAGGGATTTAACTCTTTATACACATCAGATTGGGACAAGAGGATGTTCCCAGGATTACCAGTGATTTAAATCACTACAGAATGGGAAGCAGGGTGGAAAGAGGGTACCACTGGATTTCCTGGGAATTGAGTTTTTACACATTTGGCATCAGGTAGGAAGAGGGAATAACTGTACAATGCCTAGCACCAGTGCTGCCATGAGCGGGTGGAGGGTTGTGCACTTCGGTGCATAGAGGTAAGCATATGATTTTGTAAACAATAAATTGTACTGCCTCAGCAGCCCTTTAACGCTTCCGAGATCCATTCAATATACCACTGTGCCCTGTATGTTCCATCACTTGCAAAGGCACAGTGGTGTACGTAGCATGATCAAATTATCCACTGTGCTCCATGCAACGGGGCCAGTGCACGTGGCCCCTGCATTGTTTGGACATGCTATGTCTGGTTAGCATGTGCTATTAATATTAGCACCATGTTAACAATCTGAATATGGGGTCAAATATTTTGCTTCACAGTGTAAGTATTAAATGTTCCACAAGCATATAGAGTAAGTTAGTTCACCAAGGGCAAGATATTCAAAGCTTAAGCACAACACAAAATGTGTCTGCACTGCCCATACTGAGATCTGCAGCTTCAGTCTGGACTTAGTGTGTGACTTCCTATATTCAAAGCTTCAGTTTATGTAGTGCAAATCCAGTTGCATAGCATCTCAAAGTTTGGGATAGCGCAGATACAAATGAAATGAGAGAAGCAGCATACAGTGCAATGAGCTATATTCAAAGCATTGTGACGGCACCAAGGAGAGTTCTGCACTGTGCACATTATCCTGTATGTAAGACATGTTTTTACTTAGTGGCCAGTTGTGAAGGCAAAAAGGGTAGTTTTGCACTGTGTGCATTAGTCTTTTTGAAAGGCATGTTTTTCTTTGTGGTCATTACAGAGGATATTTTCAAACAGACCACATACAACTTCTGAGGCTCAGAATGAATGAAAGAACACATATATTTTTATTTTATTTTATTCTTTTGGTAACTGGATAAGGCCAATAGTTAGAAGTGCTTATTTTTAGGGGCAACCCGGAAGCACTAGGGTGGTTAAGTGACTTGTTCAGAGTTACACAGTATGCAAGATGAGATTGTATGAATCAAACACATGTCTGCTGGATGTACCAAGCTCATTCACAGCTTGTTACTCTAATTTCTAGGCTATTGTATACTGCCAGCCTCAGATATAATTTGGTTTGGGATAGTTATTTTTTCAAGTAGGACGTTTATGTGAGCAGGGGTCAGAAAAATTATTTAGCATGACCTGATGAGCACATGTCATGGGGATATAGTACCACAACTCCAGTCATACAGTATGTAGAGACAATCAACAATGATTTACAGACATGAACTGCATAATGGCCACAACACAAAAGTGCTGTAGCTGTGATACAGTGCAGCTAAGTAATGTGTTGTACTGTAACTCCAACAGCCATATGTTAACCTTGGGCTCTGGCCCCGCCTCATCACAATCCCAGGAGCAAATCTCTGTTAATGAAACTGAAATGGCCACATAATGAGTGGGTAAATACCCCTTAGGACCTTAAATGAGGAATGGGCACATATGCATAGGAAGATTAAAATGCAGAGTTGCACATTTGGGCAACAGTGCTAACACATTTGGGGCACATTAACTAATAGAAGTAAAGAAACTTAGAATTTGATGGCAGATAAGGACCACTTGGCCCATCCAGTCTGCCCATTTCTCCTTACCTACTCTATTACATCAGACCATGCCTGATCTACACATTTTTCTCCCTCCCCCCTTCCTTTCCACTATGATTCCTTTATGATTATCCCATGCATTATTGAACCCCACCACTGTTTCTGCCCTCATCACCTATGCTGGAAGGCTGTTCAAGGAATCCACCACTCTTTCTGTGAAAAATAAATACTTCCTCACATCTCTCCTGAATCTTCCTCCTTCTGCTTTCATAGCATGTCCCTTGTTCTTGAGCACCTTTTCTTCTGAAAAATACTAGCCTCCTGTATCTTAATTATTTACCCCAGTAAGATATTTAAAGGTTCCTATCATATCTCCCCTCTCCCTCCTCTGTTCCAGGGTGTACATATTGAGGTCCTTTAGTCTCTCTTCATAGAGCTTTTGATGCACACTCTGCAACATTGTGGTTGCCCTCATCTGAACCACCTCCACTTTGTCTATGTCCTTCCACAAATGTGGTCTCCAGAACTGGAAACAATACTCTAGGTGAGTCTTACAAGCGATCTATACAGAGGCAACACCACCTCCCGCTTTCTGCTGGTGGTACCCCTCCCTATGCACCCCAGCATTACACTTGCCCTACTGCCTTCTTGCACTGCCTGGCCACCTTTAGGTCATCCAGTATAATTACTCCCAGGACTCTTTCCTACTTGGAGGTTATCAACACCACTCCACCCATTTTGTACTCTACCCCTGGGTTTCTGTGCCCTAAGTGCATTATTTTGCATGTTTTTGCATTGAAACCCAGCTGCCATACTCCTGACCACTCCTCTAGTTTTCTCAGGTCTCTGCTCATGCTTTCCACCTACCCCCCCCCCATAGTGTCCACCCTATTGCAGATTTTGGTATCATCCTCAAATCGGCACACCTTCCCTTCCAGCCCCTTTACAATGTCACTTCTTATAAAGACATTAAAGAGGATCGGTCCCAGCAACTGATCCCTGAGGCATTCTGCTGGTCACCCTCCCTTCCTTGGCATGAACTCCATTTACCACCACCCTCTGTTGCCTGTCTCCTAACCAATTTCTTATCTGGTTCTCCACCTTTGGACCTACTTCTAAGCTACCCAGCTTGCTTACTAGTCTCCTATGTGGAACGGTGTCGAACACCTTACTGAAATCTATGTAGACCACATTCACTGCTCCACCCTGATCTAGTTCCTTGGTCACCCAGTCAAAGAAATCTATCAGATTCATTTGGCATGACCTCCTCCATGTGAAACCATGCTGCTTTGGGTCTTGTAACCCACTGGATTCAAGATATTCACAATCCTTTCCTTCAGCAGTGATTCCATTAACTTTCCCATCACTAATGTCAGGCTGACCGGCCTATAATTGCCAGCCTCCTCTCTGCTACCAGTTTTGTGTAGTGGGACTACATTTGCCCTCCTCCAGTCCTCTGGAACCACTCCTGTTTCTAGTGAGTGGTTAAACAAAACTGTCAGAGGTATAGCTGGTATTTCCCTGAGCTCCCTCAGTACCTTTGGATGCACCCCATCTGGCCCCATTGCTTTGTCCACCTTCCGATTAGCAAGTCCCTTGAGGACTCACACCTCCAAAAAATGACTAGTGTCCATCTCACTGCCTCCAAAGCTTTTGTTACTTTTTTGTGGCCCCTTCCCTTCTCCTTCCTCTGTGAACACTGAACAAAAGTATTTGTTTAGGATGTCTGTCTTTTCCTGACCCCCTCTGCACAGTCCCCCCTTCCTTTTTTAACCCAACCCTGATCTTCCTGTTTTCTTTTTTCCTTTTTTGCATGCATCAGGGGCAGGAACTCAGCCCTGAGTCACCCGCCCATGATCCCAACAACCGCTGACCAACCCCAGACCCCCCATGGCTTGCCTCCATGGCGGGCGCCAGGAAGGGAGCTTCCCCTCTCCCTGGAGCACAATCCAAATCTGGGGAGGTGGCGGCAGACCAGTGGGATGGGGATGAGGCTTCATGAAACCCCCAGCCTCATTTTTCATTTTCTGGACCCCCCCTTCCTCCTGATGTATGGTTGCGCACATGTGGAGGAACATGCACACTGCAATCATTGACTACTTGCCCCCCCAGCCTGCACCAGCCCCCACCAGAGGGCAGCCAACAGAAGGGACAATGATCCCTTCCTCCCTGAGAGAGGAATGCAGTCCTCCGGATGCTCAATCCTGTCCCGCCCCTGCTGACCCCCAACAGCCCAGTCTCATTCCTAAACCCGGGTTGCTGGAGTGGCGCAAGGTGTTGCATCTACTTCCTCAACCTCCAGCGCCACCGGGCTGGCCCTGGTCTTCCTATTTTCACTTACATATCTAAAAAATGTCTTGTCCCCTTTCAGTACCTCCTGGGCTATTCTCTCTTCAGTTTGTACCTTTGAGTTCCTTACTGCTTTCCCTGCTTTCCTGGATACACCTCCCTATCCTCCTCCCTCTGTGTCTCCTTATACATTCTGAGTGCTACCCTTTCAGCTTTTACCTTTTCAGACACCACTTTCAAGAGCCATAGTAGTATCTTTCTCCTCTTGTTTTTGCTTATTTGTTTGATGCAGGTTTGCTGCCTTTACTACGCACCCTTTTATTTTAGCCCACTGTTCCTCCACCCCACCCAGGTCACTCACTCCTGCTAGGTCATCCCTGAGACATTCACCTATCTTTTTAAAACCTATCCTGCTGAAGTCCACAACCCTCGCCCTTGTGTGGTTTGATTCGATAGCCATTCTTATACTGAACCACACCATACAGTGATCACTGATCACCTAGTAGCCTCCCGCCTTGATCTGCAATACTGTCCCTGTTAGTGAGTACCAGGTCCTGCATTGCCCCATCACGAATGGGTTCACTGACTACTTGCCTGAGGAATGTCTCTGCAGAGTCCAGGATGTCCCTGTTTCTAGCTGAAGCCACAGTTGGGAGGCTCCAATCCACATCTGGCAGGTTGAAGTCCCCCACCAGTAGTACTATACTTTGTTACTTTTGGCCTGGGATGTCTGTTCTCTAGAAAGTGTTATAATATTTATTGGCCAGCAGGGTGTTGTGCTTTGTCATTGCCCATACCTTTTATTATACAATGGCAAGAAAGAATGTTGGGCTCTCATTGGTCAGTCTGGGGCTGGACCTGTGATGTTATCCTAGCATAACATCATGGATCTTGTCCCAGCACCCAGAACACCACATCAAATGTAAAACAGATCACTGCACGAGCCATGTCCAAGCTGCCCACACTTGGCATGGACACTGTGCAGTTTCCAGGACTTCCCTTTTTTTTTTACAGAAATCCCTCCCTCCCACATTCACAAATTAACCCGCAAACCACCAAAACCGAAGTAATGTGTCACAAGTGACACTAAAACATATTAATTCTGATACTTGCACATTTTTGAATGAAAGGGAGCAAAGTGAAACAAAGCCGTCATCACGGTTGGCTTCACATGGTATTGTACAACTGATTTCACATTTCCCACTCCGTTTTCACTAACCCTGCTTGGCTGCGATAACCTCCAAAGTTTCCTAACAAGTACAAATAAATTTAATTTCCAAGTACCCCCCACCCAAAAAAGGGAAAGGAAACTAAAATGAAGCCATCTCTGCAATCGGCTTCACTTGCAGTAGAGCACAACTATGTGCGCGTGTGCTTTTAAACAGCACTGTGTGCTCTGCTTACACAAGGGGAATGGCACTGGCTGCTCTGGATGGTGGCTTCAATGTATTTCAAAAGAACTTCTCCGAGGTTGCGCCGTTTGTACTGGGAGAAACGAACAGTAAAACAGAGTGCATATTGTTGGTTGTCTCCCCTGCTGCTTGGTTCTTTTGCCCAAACATGATGGAAAACAAATTCTGTAGACACAAATAAATAAAAAAAAAACACTCCAGATAAACCTGCATATGTGTGTGTATTGGGGGGGATACAGAAAAGCACCATACAGAAAAGGGATATGCCACAGAGACATATTCAGCAGCATTAGAGAGAGGGAGGTGGGGGAACTGAAGGTGGCAGAGATGCAGTTACACCACAACAGCTGCAGCTCCACCCACTGGCCAAAATAAATCAGCACTACTATTTATGTAAGTATACCTACTAATTGAAAAAAATAATAAAATTCAGTTTTAAATTATCTTTTTAATCTTTTTTATTTTATTTTTTACAAATGAGCCATTGTATTATAAGAATAATGCACTCCAGTGTGTGTGTCATGCTGGGATAACATCACTTCTCGAGTGTTGGATGCACTTGGTCTGCGTCCTCGTGCCCAACCACCTGAGGTGTGACGTTATCTCAGAATGTTACACACCCTGTCATGCATTATTTCTTTTAGTGAAACATGGACACACAAAATTGCAGCAGATAAGAATTGCTGGACCCACTTAGTCGGCCCACTTTTCCCTGCCTATAGTATCACCACAGATCCTACTTGATCTCCAGCCCATTCACTAACCCCACTTTCTCTTTCTCTAAGATTCTCTTATTCCTATCCCATGCATTCTTCAACCCCAGCACTGTTCTTGCCCCCACTACCACTGTTCGAAGACTGTTCCAGGAATCCACAAATCTTTCTGTGAATTACACTAGTGACCCCTATGCTCTGATAACCCACGGCCTGCATCAGAAAGGCATGTGGCATGATATTTTTTACTCATGCTCATCCCACAGAAGGAAATATTATGCTACCAATCTGACCCAACTCCTCAAATTCCTCAAATACATAGCATCACTAGTACTGGTCTGGTCTGATAACATAGAACTAAATCCTGGCCTCCCTCACTCTAATTATAACATATGCTCCCCTCTGACCCTTTCTGGATGACAATCATGGGACTCAAGCTGTTTTACATGAATATCAACAGCCTAAGACCCAAAATACCCAAACTTGAAAGCTGTGTTTCCCGGATAGGATTGCCATTTCAGAAACTTGGCTCAAGCCTCCTGTGCGTCAACATGAGATCAATCTTCCAGTTTCCCTTCCTTCATGAAGCATAGAACTGGCAAAAAAGTGGGAGGTGTCCTTATCTATGCTAAATCCTCTATCACTGCCAACATCACTGACATCCCCTACCTAAATGATACCGGAAGTGAAACCTTGTTTGTTAAGTTGTTGCTTGGGAACACTAAACCCCTCCATCTGTGTTGTGTATACTCCCCACCTCATGTTGCAGCCACTGCACTAGAATCACTTACCATGGTGCTTGCTGAACACTCACCTAGCGAGTTGATAATTCACGGTGACTTTATCTTAAACTGGACAGCTTATACCGAACCATGCTTACAGACTCTCCTCTTGGAGGCTAGCCTTACTCGAGTTATAAGCAAGGGCACTAGGCTCAGCACCATAACTGGAAACCATACCATAGTTGACTGGGTATTAGTCTCTAATTTCAATAAAATTCGGGCTGCAGGAATATTCTCAGATGCCCTAAATGACCGCTTAGCTATCTTTTCCATCTGGAGGAATAGTCTCCCCAAACTCCTGTTCAGAACCTCTACTGCAAGGGATCACTCTAACTTCATTCCAGGGTGCTTTATTTTCTCACTCTCTGGCATCACTTGGCACCCTATCCTTGACCTGCCAAGCATTGATGATATCCTTGATTACTTTGTTAGTACTTTTCTGTCCATAGCTAACCTACATGCCCCATTTCAGAAGCTCCAGTAAAAGGTAAATGCAATAAATGGCTTGATCCTGAGTGCAAAAAAAGTAATGGCCCAAAGGAATAAGGCCTGGGGACTTGATAAGAAGTCTGGGGTGAAGGCTGACTGGGAGAAGCACAGAGACCCGAGGAATAAGTGCAAAAAAGGTGAAAAGACCACCAGAAGTCACTACTTAAGAAGCCTACAACAAAAATCCCTATCTGACCCTAAAAGTTCTGTCTACCCATCAATTCACTGCTTTAGGGTAGCCCTACCCCTCCAGGTGGTACCATTAATGCCAATGGATAAGTTATTAATGACCACCTCACAATTGCCAACTCTTTTAGTGGCTTCTTTACTGACCTAGCAAGGTACAAAACCAAGCTTCCCTGTCCTCTCCCCACCTCCTATCACTCAGATGCAAATGGAAACTCCCACCCCAAGTTTCACCTTAAATGGCCAGGAAGGGTAAAGTATTAGCCCTTCTGAAGTGAATAAAAGTGGATGGCTCCCCTGGCTCTGATAACCTAGAACCAAAGCTTCTAAAACCTGCTGCCCCTGCAAATGCCCTCCCAGTCACCTGGCTACTGAATAGGTCCGCTCAAGAAAGGATTATCCCTAACAAATGGAAAGCTACAGTGGTGGTGCCCATCCATAAAGGAGGATCATGAGACCCTGTGGAAAACTATTGGCCCATTTCCATCCTCAGCCCACTGACGAAGGTACAGGGGAGGTTGGTGTATAACCAGCTACAGGATTACGTGGAACAACACCATCTGCTTTCTGACAAGCAGCATGGCTTTAGGAAATCCCAGGGGACTGACATAGCACTTGTAAAATTCACAGCTGATATGCTGAGGGCTTTGGATAAAGGGTTACTTACAGGAGCCATCTTCGTTGACCTCATCAAAATAATTTGGTCAGTCACAACATGCTCCTTGATAAACTGATGCACTCTAGACAGTCATTCACTCTCCTGGCTCACTAACTATCTTGCTGGTGGGTCACAGGTGGATAAATGGAAAGAGATTCACTCAAATCACCTTCCCATCAATGATGGTGTCCCCCAGGGCTCCATATTAGGCCTATTACTCTTCTCCATCTTTATTTAAGGCGTTGGCAACAATTGCAGTGATGCAAACCCCTTACTATATGCTGATGAGGCCATACTCTACTGGAGTGCTGCTGATGTCAACACTGTTGCCTCTATGCTCTCTGCAAGTCTGGATGTGCTTCAAATGTGGTTTGCTGCTAACATGTTTGTAATGAATGAAAAAAAGGCAAAAGCAGTATTATTTGGACCTAAGCATCTTGGTACATCCAAGTAACAAGTATTAACCATATCACCTCCTCTGGCTCATCACTAGAGGTAGTGGATAAGGTAAAATATCTTGACACCTACAGTACATTGATCAAGACCTTACATTTAAACCACATGTGGACCACGTTGTGAAAGTCATGCATCAGAAACTCTGCCTTCTATATTGATTGGGTAACTCTCCAGCCCTTGAGACCAGGCTAGCCATAGGAAATGGCATACTACTCCCCACTTTGTTTTATGGTGCCTCAATGTTCCAGTTTCTCAGGAATTCAGAGATCAATAAACTGACTGTTTTGTAGAATAAGATCAGCCATTTTGCATCAAGGTCTCCCCATCGAGACACCATTGCGAGGTCCCCGCTTCACTGAACTGGCCCACTGTAAGTGACAGGATGATCTATCCACTCCTCTGTCTAGCCTATAAACTGACTAGTATCTATACATCCCCTAGCCTTAATGGACTGCTTACCCATAAGCCCTTGAGAAGATCATTGCGCACCTCAAATTGCAACTTACTTGTCATCCCCAGAATTAGGACTAACTCAGGCAATAGGTCCTATACCCATTCTGCTCCATTTTACTGGAACTCACTACCTGCCTCTTTAACTAACTCCTCATATCTTAACAGGTTCAAGAAAGGGTTAAAAACCTACCTATTAGAGTGCTGTCAGTGCTTTTGCTACTTTTGAACCATACCCACTACAGACTAAGTTACTCCTGGCGTACTCCTGCTCATGCCTTGTATATTTGCATTTCTGCTGATTGTTGTTTCTAACATACATTGTTTTATTTATGAGTAATTGTTGTTTATAATTTACCATGTGATAAACCAAATTTATTGCTTCTTTACCCATATCTGTACCTATTGAAATTTCATTCTGTTTATGTACTTTTTGCCTGTAATTTTTTCCTGTAACATTTCTAGGCTGCCTCTATTAAAGGGACATTTGGTCTCAGTGGGCCTATCCAGTTACCAAAATTCAATAAATAAATAAAATAAGCACTTCCTCCCATCTCTCCTGAATCTACCTCCCTCCAGCTTCTTATCATGTCCCTTTGTCCTTGAGCATCTATCCAATAATTAGGATACTTCTACTGCAATAGTATCATTATCTCAACTAGTTGCTTTTACATTGTTATCCATGCTGTGATTTTATCTCCTATTTCCCTTGCCGAGCTATATACCTTCCTATACCCTCCTATACCTTACCTCCCTTTCCCCCACCCCAATTGTTTTTTTTTTTAACTGGAGTTCTGACTATACTGCTTGAGGCTCTATTTTTTCAGAAATGTAGTTTGCAGACTTGCACTTGTTATTTATTTATTTATTTATTTATTTTGTTTATCTTTTTTTTTAGGTACCCCGAAACCTCTGCCAGCACTGCCCTACTGTCCACTCCATGTTCAGGCTTATCCCTCTCCCCCCCCCGAATGGGACCACTAGGTGGGCACACCCTCCTGGCAGACAATGGTAGTGAGACCCGACTTACCCCCAAGGTTGGGGCCATGGAAGCAGGACCCCTCCAGTGGACAATGGTGGTCTTGTGGGGCACGGTGGCAGCACGGTGTTCTTGTTATACTTTATTTATCTGCTTGTTTTTTTTCCATGAGAGAGCCTGCATCAATTCTTATGTTATTTTCCAGAGAATCTGAGCTATAAATTATTATACTCAGGATGGGTAGAATGCCTACATGCCCTGATTGCTTTGTTTCATATCTACTGCTTTCTTTCCCAAATGGGTTTTAAGATGGCCGTCTATCCTTGTCAATTAGTCCCCCAGACTGGTACACAGGCTTCCTCCTTGTAAGATTTTCTACATTTAGGTCATAAAACTCAAATTAGTATTATTTGTTTGTATCTGAATACCTGGGGCATCAGAACCCCAATACATCATATATCCTGGGAAAAAAAACACCTATATGAGTTCCACCGATGGAAAAGATCTTGGTATCAATATTTCAAACAAGTTGGATGACTCAAGTCAAATAAATCAGGTCATCAATAAAACAAAAAAATTGATATGGTCTATTCGACGTAATATTAAATCCCGTAATCCTAATATTATGATGCCTTTGTACTGGGCTTACGTAAGACCCCATTTGGAATATGCTTCTCAGTTACGGTGCCCGTACAAGAATTCTAATTATATTCAACTTGAAAAGGTGCAAACAAAATTCATGAAACAATTGCAGGGGTTACATACTAGTTCATATAGCAGCAGATTGAATTACCTCAGTTTAATGCCACTAAAGACACACCGATTGATGGGTGATTTATTGTTTCTATTCGACATTATCAGTGACCCATATTTGATGACTGAACTGGGGTTAGAGTTTAAATCCAATATGTATAATACCAGAGGGCATCCACTACAATTGTCTGGTAAACATTTCCATTATAACAACAAGAAATGTTTATTCACATTACGGGTTATACATCCCTGGAATACATTGCCATTAGAAGTTATCACTAAATCAAAACATGAATTCAAAAAACGATTAGACTAATTTTTACTTACAGACGGGAAATTAAAGTACTACTAATTTAGTAATTGGTTAGTATAGCAGCATCCATGAGCTTTTAGCTCCTTTGCTCCTCGCTTTCTTTAGTATGAATGTTAGTATCATTAGCTAGCCTAGTAGCTTCCAAGACTAACCATTCACAGGTTTAATGGCAGGCGTAGCCTTCATATTCTTGCATTTTTTCACTTTCCTGGCATTTCACATTTTACTGATCCTTTATTGGGGTATTAAGGACAGTGGCCCTGCTGTTTTTGTTTTTCCCCTAACCATTAGTTCAGTCTAGACTATGATCTTGTTAGGGCCTCGGGGCTATCGGTTAGTTCCAATTTACCGCCTGTAACGTCTTTCCACCTGTGGATATTATTGAGAAGCCATGATTTAATCACAGCTCCCAGCCTCAGAAGTTCACTGTGAGTTGTTCTGTATCTTTTTATGGTCCTGGTTATGGTCCTGGTTAAAGTGACATTTGGTTTTTGCCCTGTTGTCAACTTGTACTTTGATTCAATGGTTAGTGTTTCACTTAACACACCGGCATCCCCCAAGGGTCCGTTCTTGGCCCGTTACTCTTCATCATATTCCTCTACGAATTCCCCTTAGCCAGCTCCTCTACATTCATCCACATGTATACAAACAACACTGTCCTGTTTGCATCTGGTTCTTCTCCATCTGAGTTAACTTCCAGGCTCCAACTGGATTTTGACACTGTCAAGAAATGGTTCAGGGCAAATCAGTTATCTCTAAATGCTAAAAAAAATCCCCATGTGTTTTGACACTAGGCAAATGCTTTCTAGGCTCCCTTCCCACCCCTCTTTCCACACTCTAGATGCTGCCCAAAGTCCATCCTGGCCAGACTGGACACCGTCTTTCACTCCTTCTGCCATTTTGCCTTGACCCATCCTCCCCGTACTCACCACTGCTCTCTGTACTCTGATCTGTCCCTCCCCTCCTTGGATAATCACTGCCTAACCCACTGAGTCTCTTTCATCTGTAAATTCTGGCTTGCTTCACCCCCTCCTCCTATTCCCTCTGCAACTCAGAGTATCATTCCCCCTTGCTCCCCTCTTGTAAATCCAGTGCTGGATAGGCTGCCTTCTTCTTCCACTTTCCTAATCTCTGGAACTCTCTTCCCCTAGCAATTTTCTATGCTTCCTCAAACACTCTCCTGTCCCACTTGTCCAAGTACACACCACTTCCTCCTGTAAATGCCTGTAACCAGTTTTGCCCAGCCCCCATATCTACCAGTTCCTTACTTATCCCAACCCTTACACTCTTCCCCATCTTAATCCCCTCTTCCTCACTCACTCCATCCCCCAACAATTCACCACTTTTAAAGAACTGTCCACCTATCCTTCCCTTCACCCTTCCCCATGTATTCTTCCCTCCCCATCCCTCCCTCACCTTTCCCTCTCCGCACTACTCCCTCATCCCCAGTTCCACTCTTCTATCACAGTTACTCCCCTTTCCCCTACTGTCCTTCAGTAAGCTTCAGTAACTTCTTTCTATAGCCCTCACCTGCCTTATTGTCCATTCCTCCTACCCTGTCCTCCATGACTTGACAGTACAGTCTTGAGAGTGCCTGGTCCTCCCCTCCCCTCCCCTGTTACATTAACTTGTTCTTTTATTTTTATGCCTATATGAAACTGTGTATTATCGTACAATTTTATGTTTTTTATGTTTATTGCATTCTGTGCTTCTACTTATTTCTTGTACTCCACCCTCCCCTGACGCATCTGGAAACAATCTCTATGGCTCAGTATGTCTTTCCTGGTAAATCTCTTTTCAATAAATAAATAATTCTATGGCTGAATAATTTTTACATGTTGCACTTTTGTACTGGCCTATTAAATTTGGAGGTAAGGCATGGGCACTTCCTCATTTTGAAAGCAGTTTTACTGAACAGTTTTCTGCTCTTTGATCTAGCTGGGCAGTATCTAATTGGTGAATATATTTTCCTTTTTATATCATGGAAGTTTATACCAAGGTATTGTCTTAAAATGTAAATGGGATCCACATTACCACCTCTTAAATTGTTTTTTTTGGCAGCAACAAGCCGATGCAATTTTTCTTCAAGAAACCCATCTGTCAACAGATGAACATAAAAAATTCCTCAAGTCTGGATTCAGTAAAGTTTTCTTTTCCTTGTATAAATCAGATCAATGCCAAGGTGTGTTAACTGTTCTCCAGCATGACCTCCTATTCAATATCCATATTTTGGTTGCTGATGCAGCTGGCCATAACTGTATGTCATTGTCACAGGTACCTTATATGAGAGACCCCTTACTTTGGTAAACACTTACTTTGCCCCTGGTTCTGACTGGGGATTTTTGCCTTCTTTTTTTTACTGACTTACTAGCTAACCTACATGGGCAGCTTATCTGGGGAGGTGACTTAAATTTTACTTTAAACCCTGTGCTTGACACCTCTAACCCAAAGTCCTATCGCTTTTCTTCAGCACAAAAATATTTGCATAGAACATTATGCCAATTAAGAATTCTGGATACATGGCATCCTTTCCACAACTTGTAAAGAGATACTATGCATTATTTTTTTGACATGGAAGTTACACTATACTAGACTACCTCTTCACCACTATTGAACACGCTGATACCCTACTACATGATATCCAACATGGCCTGATACATTTATCAGACAACACTCCGTTATGTGCCCCTTTCTCACTAGGTAAACCCCATCATCATACTCTTTGCTGGTTGCCTTCTGGCCTTTTATGTGACTGTGTGTCACTTGAAAAGTCAGACAGTCAAATTTCTCAATTTCTTGAAGACAACAACACTGGGACTGTTACTCCAAGCATCTTATGGGGCACCCTCAAATCATTATTATGTAGTACTATAATTGTTCATGCTTCAACTGTACACCAAGCTTGGAAATGTAAAACTATGGGAATTACAACACATTCTACATATGCTGCAAATATTTATTATGCAAGGGGATACTTCTGTCTGCCCCCAGTTACTCAAGGCAAAGGCCCATCTTCAAGATTCCTCAATCAAAAGGTAGAACATGCCCTTTTCCATTTAAGACAGAAACACTATGAGGGTGGTGCTGAGGCACTCTTCTTCTGGCCGGATGACTCAAAGTCCAGTAGGTGTACGCTACTATTTCCAAACTTTGTCACTCTGATACAGGTTCACTTACCCATGATGGCTTGAGATTTTGAAAATTTGTAGGACTTAGTATTCTACCTTATACACACCTGAGACCTTCCCACCCTTGGAACAACAAATATATTACTTTCTAAGCCAGGTCCAATTACCTTCTCTTTCACCAGAACAGGCTAAGGCACTTACCTCTTCTTTCACTATGGGAGAAATTCATCAAGGTATTAAATCTGCAAAAAACGATAAATGCCCAGGTCTTGGTGGCTTTCCTTTGATATTTTACTAAATTCCCTCTTTAGGGACCCTCTTAGCCCTATTGCTTAATCAGCTCTACTGTTGACTTCAGGATGGCAAGGCAAGGCAAGGCAACTTTTATTTATCCGGTGCCAAATTCCTGGGCTCTGGGCACCTTACATTAAAAGGTAGGGTCAATACAAACACAACTCACAATAAAAGATATAAGAACAATAAATAAATAAATAAATCTCAGCATGAGTAAATAACTTCTTAAAATTACTACAGGTCAGCCACCTTCATTGGGGAAGGCCATATAGAATAGGTGAACCTTTAGCCCCTTTTTCAAACAACTCAGCTGTTGAGGCCTCCCTGATAGCAGCTGGCAAAGTGTTCCACAGGGTCAGCCCAGCGATACTAAAGGCACAGTCCCAGATGTTTTTAGACTGACCCTGGGAAAATCAAGGAGTTCCCGAGTCAAGGAGTGGAGGAAATGGACTGAGGAGGCAGGTGTTAGGAGATCAGTCAGCTAGCCAGGGCCTAGCCCATATAGAGCCTTATAGGTGAGCAAGCTCACCTTGAAGAGGATCCTCCACCTGAGAGGCAGAGTGCAGAGCCCACAGGACCTGGGTCATATGACTGGACCTTGTCAGGCCCATCACCAACCTAGCTGCTGTGTTCTGCACCAGCTGCAGTCAGCAGAGAGTCCTTCCAGTGACCCCAAAGTATAGATCCCCCACCACCCTCATGGCAATACATTGCTATTATGGCCCTTCCAAAGCCAGGCAAAGACCTTACCTTACCTGCATCTTATCACCACATTTCCATTTTGAATTTTGACTATAAATTATTTATGTCCATCTGGGCACTGCGGCTCAGTGGCCTCCTCCCCTCCTTGTTGGACCAATGATAATGTTCATAGAACTTTACTTCTTTTAGTCTATGCACATAAATGCTTGATCCCCCTGATTCTGGCCAGCTTGGATGTGGAGAAAGCCTTCAATTGTGTTTCTTTACCTTTTTGTGGGCTACAAGGTATTTGGATTCCATTTAGATTTTTTACATATGTCACAATCCCTTTACCATTCTCCCTCTGCTTTAGTTAACATTAATGTGGTGGTCTCTCAATCTTTCACCCTAGGGAGGGGCACCCAGCAGGGATGCCCCCTCTCTCTAATACTATTCACTTTATATATGGAGCCATTAACCTTCCACATATGACATTCCCCCAGCATAAAGGGTATCCCATTAGGCGGACAGAACTATAAAATATCACTGTTCATTGATGACATTGTGCTTACAGTCACTGAACCAACCACTTTGCTCCTGACCATTTCTGAAATTTTAGTCAGGTTCAAATATATTGCTGGTTTCCTTTTCAGTCGGCATAAGACAGAGGTGTTAGGGTTTAATTAAACACCAACATCCCAGATAAATGTTTATTTAATGTCTGTTATAACTGAAATTCCATAAAAAAAATATCTTGGTGCACATCATACCAAATGTCTGGTCCATTTAGAATTACTTAATTATGAGCCTTTGATGACAGCAGTTGTGGAAGATTTGAGTCGATGGTCTTTGCCCAGTCTCTCATTTTTACAGAGGGTAGAAGTCATTTGCTCTAATATCATACCAGGGATATTATTTTACTTACAAGCTCTTCCTCTATTCCCTGCATACTATTACTTTTGGGAATGGCACAGATTGGTCTCCTGCTTCATCTGGAAAGGACGCAGGCTGAGATTTAAATTTTCAATGTTACATCTTTCCCCAGCACAAGGCGGGACACACTTGCCTAATCTTCACTCCTATACATTAGCATGCCAGCTTCAAATACTTTGCTTCTGGACCTCACAAAACTATCAAGTTTATTGGAAAGACATTGAATTTACCCTAAGCAATCTCCACAATTTTTTTGGTTTTTAAACTTTTATTTATATTTTCCATAAGCAGCAGGAGTTCGTACATACATAAATAATATTTTCAGGGTTACAGAATCAAATGACATTTTAGCTTACATTTTCTGAGAGGTCCTTCTACAAGATAATTTATATTGCTTATACAGTGTTCGCAGTAATCTAGGGTTCTTTAGGGAGGTTACATAAATAGTATAGAGATCTATTACTATGCCCCATCCCACTCCCCATAGACAATATCATTTTGTTCTCAATATTCTAGTAAGCACATATCCGGGGGAGGGGTTGATCTATGTTGGCTGACCAGATCCCACCCAGGTCCATGACAGGACTTCAAGATCCAGAGTCAAAAGAGGGCAGGGGAGCAACTCTGTACCCTCCATGTTCTTAGGGCACCAAATCTGGGTGCTTCTCAGACATCAAGAGAAACCAAGGGATACACTTGTTCATTAGACTAGAGATGACATTCTGTAGTCTAGCTGTAAAGTGTTCCATTTTGTATATATCATAGATTGTAGAGTCCCAATAAGGGATTTCAGGTGGTGTGGGTTTTAGCCATAGTCTAGATATGACTTTCTTAGCAGCTGCTTGAAGAATGCAGAGTAAATAAGTGTGGTGTGCGTCCCATGTGGGTCCTGGGAAATGCAATAACAGAGCCATTTCCAGAGAGATTCTCCAGACCTGAGAGCAATTCCCTCAGAACCTCCTCCACCCCTTTCCAGAACTGAGGGAGCACTGGACAGAACCAGAAATTATGCAAATGTCTCACCACTTCACATCCACATCCCCGTCAACATGAAGACTCACCTGAGACTGAGTATTTGGCTGTGATCTGGGATGTAAGGAAAAACCATATTGTCATTTTCCAGGCAAATTCTCATCAAATATACAGGGATGTTGTTCTATGCTGGTGGCATCAAATTAAAGTCCATCCTTTGGTGTCAGATCTATCATCAGCTCTGACTCCCAGTTAAGATGGACATTGTCAATCTCTTGAGTGGGAGAAGTTATGATGGCTTTATAAAATCTGGATGTCAGATGTCAGGGAGCAGATTCTCCTAATAACTGGGGAAGGAGTATAAACAAGGGAGGGAGGGAGAGGTCCGAGACATCCAGCCCCACTTCATCGCTCAGAAAGTGGCGGACCTGGAGATACCAGAAAAAGTCCTTGCCAGGTATGGAGAACTCCTCCCGGATTTGTTCAAGGGACTTAAATACACCTCTTTCATAGAATTTAAAAGTATGGATCAAACCCAGACTCTACCATCTCCTAAACGTGTTATCCAGGAGTGAGGGGAGGAAGCCTGGGTTACTACCCGGGATGCCTTTCCATTTTGCTCCAAATCTGTTACCAGCTTGGGCCAGAAACTTAGTCTAGCTCCTTAGTATTGCTTTAGTGAATATAGAGCTTTTCCCTGAAGAGAGAGAGGACCTTGGTTGGCAGACCTGGGTTTTATTTAGGGGAAAACATGCTAGTGAGTGCTCAACTCTAAGCAAACTTCGAGAGTCTATCTGGGGCAAAAGCCATGTCATCATATCCGACAGGGTCGTCTCCGATGAATATTTTTATAAATCCAGGAGGGCAAGGCCACCTCTCTCCTTTGGGAGGTGTAATATTTTGAGGGAAAGGTGTGCTCAGTTTCCAGCCCACAAAAAACTAGTGATCAGTTTATTCCATCTCCGACTACTGTATCTTTACATAGCATTGGCTGCGGAATGTTTTGCATTAAATATAGGACTCAGGGGAGTATGTTCATCTGTATTGCTTGAACTTTGTTCATAAGTGAGATAAGGAGATATGTCCAATGTTTTAAATCTTCTTGCATTTGTGAAAAAATGGGATCATAATTAATGTTGTATTCATTTTTAAGATCTGGGGTAAGTTTAATTCCAAGACAGATAATATAAGGTCGATCCATGTAAAATTATATTTATCCTGGAGCATCTGAGGAGGAGAGTATTGTATTAACATTGCCTCTGACTTATCCTGATTAATTCTGTAGCCTGTTATCTTCTCTATCTAATTCAGGCACTTCTGTAGGGCTGGTAGAGAGGAATCAGGGTGGGTAATATAAAGTAGTAAATCATCAGCATAGTAAGTTAATTTATGTTGAGTGGCAATAATCATATACCCTCTCAGACCCTCCATTTGACATAGATACTGCACTATTGGCTTTGCATATAGTGCAAATAACTAGGGCGACAGTGGGCATCCCTGTCTGGTGCCATAACTGAGGGGGAATCATTGAGAATGTGTCCCAATGACCTTGATCATCGCCTCTGGATTTTTATATAGGCCTTTACCATTATCTTGGAATTGATGTGGAAAATCAAATTTGTGAAGGTATACTGCAAAAAGTTCCAGGGGACATGTTCAAATGCCTTTTGTGCATCTAAACTGAGAATCAAGAGTGGGGAAGAGAAGGTCTGTGCGTGATCGATGATAAATATAGTTCACTTAATGTTGTCAGTAGTTTGTCATGTTTTAATGAAGGCAGATTGGTCCAAATGTATGAGAGATAGGAAAATATTGTCCATTCTGTGTGCCGGAATACTCATGTATATCTTGTAGTCTTTATTAAGTAAGGATATTGGACTATAGGATTCACATAGTTGTGAGGGTTTCTGTGGCTTTAATATGGCCAAGATGACAGCTTGACTCCATGAGATGGGATACTCAGTTGAGTCATGACTCACCTGCATCCCCATCAATAGGGGTGTATGTATAAATTCTAGAGTTCCCTTATACAATTTGGCTCCAAACCCATCCGGGCCAGGACTTTTCCCTTTTTTCAAGTTTCGTGTGGTGTTAACCAACTCTAGAGAAGAAATTGGGGCAATCAGGTTATCTTTCTGAGCTGTATTTAGGGTAGGTAGTTTTAGGTTACAGAAAAAGGAGGATATTTGTTTTTGGTCAGGGAGTGAGGGATCAGTATATAATTCTTGATAAAAATACCAAAAGCAATCTAGGATCTGTTCTGTAGTATGCTTAATTGATCCGGTCCGGGGGGTCTCTTTTTTTTGGAACTGCTGCTAGTTGGATCTGATGGCGAAGCCTGTAAGCCAGAACTCATGAAGCTCTAGCGCCACCCTTGTAGTACTTCTGGCATAACCAAGCCTGAGGGGGAGACAGCAAAGGGTGGTGGGGGACTCTCATCACCAAGAGCAGTGACGAGCAGGGAACCACAGGGATCTGTGCTGAGACAAGTACTGTTCGGGATTTTCATTGCAGATATCTCGAATGAGATTCTGAGTAAAATTAGTCTGTTTTCAGATTATGCCAAAATGGGAGCTGTGGTAGATGGCATGGAGAAGGGGAGGGGTTGCAGGAGGACCTGAATAAGCTGCAGGAGTGGGCAGATAAATGGCAGCTGGGGTTAAATGCCAAGAAGTGCAAGGTTCTGCACTTCAGAGCCCAGAAACAGGGGTGGGATTATCACTTAAATAGGGTTCAGTTGGGTAGCTCCACTGAAGAGAAGGACCTAGAGGTGATCATAACAGGGAGCATGAACAACTCTGTTCAATGCAGAAGGGCCAACATAATGCTGGGATGTATAGCTAGAAGGATCTCCTCCAGAAGTAGGGAGGTTATCCTGCCGCTGTATAGGTCACTAGTCAGGTCCCACCTGGAGTACTGCATGCAATACTGGCACCCATTCCTAAAGAAGGACATCCGATTGTTGGAGGGGGTACAGCGTAGCACTACAAAGATGATCCAGGGATTGGAAGGCAAGCCATATGAGGAAAGGCTGGGGAAGTTGAATATGTACTCTCTGAAAGACAGGAGGGACAGGGGAGATATGATTGAGACCTTTAAGTACCTGAAGGGAATAAACAAGACTAATACAGAAAGAATTTTCCAGAGGAGAAAGGGGAGGGACACAAGAGGACACCAACTGAGACTGGAGGGAAGTAGATTCAGGAGAGAGATGATGAGACATTTTTTCACAGAAATAGTAGTGGACAAGTGGAACTCCTTGCTGGGTGAGGTAGTGGCCTGCAAGATGGTAGACAGCTTCAAGAGGGGTTGGGATAGGGTAGGGGGTAATGGGATAGTGGGAAGGGAGGAGAAGTGGCATTATAAGGTGCTAGCTGCGCACTCAAGCCGACTCGATAGACCACGAGGCCTGTTTCTGCTGGCATTTTCGTATATTTGTATGTTCGTTAGCCAGTGCCTGTTTAGTTTGGGCTGACAGGATATGCAGGATTTCTTTTTGTATTTGCTGTAAGTGGTCAAATACACTTAAGTCCCCTTGCATATATAAATCCTGTAGTAGGAGGAGTCCCCTATGGAGTTCTTTTAGTAGTTTCCCTCTGTTTCCTCTTTCTAGTGGCGTATGAAATGATGTATCCATGAAGGACTGTTTGAGGGGTTCATTGGTGAAAAGTGGGGTTTAAACTTGTGAAGGGGGGTGGGATGGGAGAAAAGGCTGTCAAGGGGGTGCCGATAAAGGAGGGACTCTGTCTCCACCCCCCTGGGGACCAGGAGGATTGCAGGAAAAGGCCAACTGGCAAAGTGCAGACCAGGGGAAAACAGAATCCCCATGGGAACACAAGCAGGGAAATGGAACTATGGGAAGGGTGGAAGGTGGTCCTGCTAAATGCCAGGAGCTTGGGCAATAAAATGCCTGAACTCCAGGCGATGCTAACTGAGGAGCAGTGGATGTGGCAGCTGTCACTGAGACTTAGGCCACTGCAAGACATGACTGGGACCTGAACCTGGAGGATACACTATGTTCAGGAAGGACAGGGGGAGGGAAGGGAGATGGGGTAGCAATGATAGTCAAAACTGCATTGGCATAGGGGGAGTAGAAGGCAGAGGGAACCGTGGAGGCAATTTGGGTCACCTTGATAACAAGGGGGCAAGAGAGTAAAAATAGGAGTGGTGTATAGACCCCCTGCCCTGGCGGAGGAGCTGGAGGACAGTCTGGTGGCAGATGTTGGGAGACACTGCAGACTGGGCAGAGGAATGGTGGTGGTGTTGGGGGACTTAAACATGCCAGGTACAGACTGGGAGACTATGACATCCTCTGTGACCAGGGAACAGAGGTTGTTGGATGTCTTTCAAGACGCGTTCCTAACTCAGCAGGTGAGGGAATTGACCAGGGAGGCATGGGTACTGGATGTGGTCCTGGCAGACAGTGACCAGATTGGGGGCCTGGAGGTAAGGGACCCATTGACGGGGAGTGACCATGCCATGGTCTGGTTCTGCCTGGACCTAGGAGGGGTAGAAGGCTGCACAAAGACGGAAGTAACCGACTTTAGTGGGGCGGATTTTAAGGAAATGGGAAGGATCCTTAAGGAGCATTTGGATGGGATTGGGTCAGACATGGACGCTGATAGTAGGTGGGAAATCATCAGGAGAGGGGTGCAGGATGCTACCAGCACCTGTGCAAGAGTAAGACGAAAATGCGGTAGGGCCCAAAAACCCTGTTGGTGGACCAGGGAGGTCCAGGAGGTGGTGCGGGGAAAGAAAGCAGCCTATAAGCAATTCAAGTGCTCAAGGAGTGAAAGGGATCGAGGGGAGTACGAGCTGATGGCTAGAAGGACCACTAGAGTGGTGAGGGCAGCTAAGGCAAGGAAGAAGCAGAACCTGCCAGGAAATTGAGAGAGAACAAGGGTTCTTTAGATACATAGGGAAAACGAAGGGTGAAGGGCAGATTGCAGGATTAAATCAGGGGAGAGATGGGCACAAGACCGGGGGAGCAGGCTGAGGTACTAAATGAGTACTTCACCTCAGTTTTCACCAAGGAAAATGGGGGTGCTGCATCATACATGGGAGGAGACAGAGATACTGAGGAGGGGGACCCTTACCGATCGGCAGGTCTGGGGAGAGGGGAGGCATCACTGGCAGGTGGGGGGGTAAGCAGGAAGAAGGGTACTGGAAGTGGAAATCACAGCAGAGAGAGTGAGGGAAGCCCTCAGCTCCCTTAAGACGGAGAAAGCACCGGGGCCGGATAAATTACATCCCAGAGTGCTGAAGGAACTTACAGATGTCCTGGCAAAACCCTTGCAGAGCTTTTCACCATCTCTCTGAGGACAGGGTGGGTGCCCCAAGACTGGAAGGTGGCGCATATAGTGCCTATCCACAAGGGGGATCAAGGGAGGTGGCAGGGAACTACAGGCCTGTCAGCCTGACATCGGTGGTGGGCAAGGTGATGGAGGGCATTGTCAAGGAGAGGCTAGGGGGGACCTGGATAAGTCAGGGTGCCTGGATGATAGACAGCATGGATTCATCCTGGGAAATCGTGTCAGACAAACCTAGTGGAGTTCTATGACTGGGTGACAAGTGCCTTGGACCTGGGTAGACCAGTGGATGTCCTCTTTCTAGACTTCAGCAAGGCATTTGACTCTGTTCCTCACGTGGGTCTGTTGGATAAGCTGGGAGAAATGGGGTGGGGAACAGATGATCAGATGGATAGGCAATTGGCTCCAGAACCGGACCCAGAGGGTCGTAGTTGGTGGGATAGTCTCATCCCAAGGAGGGTCATTAGTAGGGTCCCACAGGATCAGTCCTTGGCTCCTTCTGTTCAACGCCCACGTATCTGACATAAGGACAGGAATCAGGAGTGAGATGAGTCTCTTTGCAGATGACCGAAACTGGGGGCGTGGTGGATGGGAGGAGGGAGGTGGCCCTACAGGGGACCTGGAGGCTCTGGAAAGATGGTCTAGAAAGTGGAAGCTGAGGTTCAATGCAGGAAATGCAAGGTACTCCACCTGGGGGCCAGAAACCCAGGCCAAGTGTACACCCTGGGGGGGAATGCTACAAGTCTCGATGGCTGAGAGGGACCTGGGGGTGGTGGTGGATGTCAAGATGAACAACTCTGAGACTTGTAGGAAGGCAGCAGCCAAGGCCAACAGGATGCTGGGATGCATCGGGGATCACTCCAGAAGGAGGAAGTGATACTCCCTCTGTATAACTGCTTGGTGAGGCCGCACTTTGAGTACTGCGTGCAGTTTTGAGGCCACACTTAAAGCGGGACATTAACCTCCTGGAGAGGGTCCAGAGGAGGCAACCAAAATGATTTGGGGATCGGGGACAGGACCTATGAGGAGAGGGCTCGAAGAGCTAAATATGTACACATTGGAAGAGAGAAGGGACGGGGGACATGATAGAGGTCTTTAGGTACATGAAGAGATAAATAGGGAAGGAACAGTCGGGTGCTTGAAGGAAGGAGGAAGGGCCACTAGAGGGCATGGGTGGAAGCTGGAGGGGAAGATTCAGGGGAAAGGAGGAGGTGCTACTTCACTGAGAGGGTGGTGGAGCCATGGAATGCACTGCCTAGGGGGCTAGTGGAGGCAGAGACAGTGGAGGGGTTCAAGAGGGGGTGGGACAGGTACAGGGGAAGGGTTCTGGAAGCAAAATCCAATGCAGCAAGAATATCCAGAACTGGGAAGGGAGAAGCCAGAGAAGGCGAGAGGGACAGCAAGGTCAGCACCCAGGCTGGGGACTGACCAAACGAGCAGACACGAAAGACCGTTAGGCCTATTCTGCTGGCATTTTAGTATGTTAGTATGTTAGTAAGTGTGTCCCACAGGAGTTTCAGAGATGTTTGGGGAGATGTATTGTCTGCAGGTATCTCAGGGATCTTTGTTTTCAATAACTCTTGGAATTCCTGGTCCTGGAGCAGGGAAGGATTGAACCTCCAGATAGTGTTTCTTCTGGGCTTGCCTAATTTTAAGTCTAGTGTCACGGGGCATGATCTGACAAAAGTATATTAATTATTTCAGCCTTTTGTATCAATTTTCCGTATTCTCTTGTTATACATAAGTAATATAGTCTAGAGTAGTGCTTGTTGGCATGAGAATAAAAGGTGAACTTTCTCAGAGTGGAGTGTGTATATCGTCAAGTGTCAATTACACCTATATCTCTTAACAGTCGGCGGAGGTGCTTTTGCCCCAAGGTCTGTAGTGAGGGCCTGATGGCTGACATGTCCTTCGAGAGGTTTAGGGGGCAATCCAAGTCACCTCCAATCACTAACAGGCTCTTTTTATGTGAAAGGATGAACTCTATCATTTGTTGGATGGTGGAGGCATCACTATTTGGTGGTATATGGGTAGTGCACAGTCATTGTGTGTTCCTGAAATGTGTCTATTGCCAGGGCCACCATAAACACCCTATGTGTATGTTGTTCAGTGATCAGGAATGAAGAAGTTTTAGGGACCAGAACCACTACCCCTTGGCATCTGCCATGCCTGTATGTGGATTTCACTATTTGCGAAAACCCAATCCCAAGGAAATTTTGGTACTCAGCTGAGGACAGATGAGTTTGCTGTAACAGGAGTATGTCAGGCTTATGTCTCTTCACTGCCTAGAGCATCCTGTATCTCTTGATAGGACTGGTCAGCGAGTTCATGCTATGTGAAACTGTACAGAAAGGTGTATCCATTGTATTCTTATGTTTATTATGATCCAGAACTCCCTTATTATTCAGTAGATCAAATAGCTCCACAAACCATTGCATAGTAGGACCCTCACAGTATTCGATCTGTTAAACTTGTCATTTTTGTAACATTTTTGAACTCCCATGTCTAAAAAGAAAAAAACTATAACAGTAACAGTAACATCTAGTTCTATGAGTTGAGAAACCCATAAGGCAATAGAACAGTGTACTCTTAAAGGCCAACTGGGCCAACATGTAATATTTAAAGAACGATGTAAACAATCTACATTAAATAATGTGGTGACTTCCAAGGTCAGATGCTCAGATTGTATCCAGTCAGGGCAGGATATGTAACTGCCTGTGCAGGGACAGCACATCTGTGCTATTGGGATGTCCCCCAGGAGTAACAATTTCCTTATAATGTGGAGAACGGAAGATTGAAGGGCCCTGGGTAATTAAAAATAGAGTAGGGCCAATAAAGTAAAATGGTGGTGAGGATAATAAGGAGAAAAAAAAGTGGTGCGTAGCGCTTTCCATGGCTTCCTCAGTGATATTCTCCTTCCCTGCACCCTTTCCCCAATTCCTATGTCCACAGAGAGGAGTATTTCTTAACCCCAACATAGTACAATGAAAAAAGAAGGGGGGTGAAAAACAGGTGGAGGGCCCTTAAAGGAGGCACCCCTCTGAGCATGCAAAAAAGAAGCGTTTAGGCACAACACTCTTTACTTTATTTCAATTATTGTCTGTTTCATGCCCCTGAGATACTTTCAACATTATATGGACATAAGTTTTGTTAACAGCTTTTAATAAGTAATCTCCATTTTGTTGGAAATATGGCCCTTTCTGTTAATTCTACAGTTTGTTCGAAGTTCCATGTTTGCTGCATTTATTTAATTGATTCACTAATCTTTTTGCAGTGTCCTTCTAGGACCAGAGAGCTCAACCAGAATATATTCCAGGAGCACTAAGGGGGCTGTGGCCACCCAGCTCAGCCCTACCCCCTCCCCAGGGTCCAGAGAGGCACCTTGAGGTGAGAGATTCAGAGACATTACCATCTGCAGGCATGGAGTCTTCCCCGCCTGGTCCATCCCGGCTCCCACTACCTCCCCATGCAGGAAGCCAGGGTATCCCCCACAACAGACTCCCCCTCCCAGCTGCCTGAGTAAGACTTCATGTCCTGGTTGCTGGCACCCCCCTTAGGCAGAGAGAGATCTGAGGGACCACCCCCTCAGTACATAGCCAACTTATTGTTTTATGCCAGTGTAATCCCCAAGGCGGCTGGGTGAGCTCCAAATCAGTACCCAACTTCCTAATACAGGAAGTCACAGTATTGCGCCACACTGGAGTTGCATTACCTTGGGCCCTATTTATCGGGCTTTTTCATTGCTGGCTCTCATGCATCAGTGATCATACTCCAGCCATCGGAGCACCTGTGTTCAGCAAAATAATTCAAGAGACTAGAGGATAATATTTCTCTACAACTTGGCAATGTCAAAGTATTTCAATACTGGGCCAGATCACCCATTGTCACCCCAGGGAGCCTCGGCTGTATGTTAGGGAATATGTTGGAGGATCTCTCTCCACCCCCCCCAACCAGAATGGGCCCAGCAAGCAGGACCATAAAATAAATCTCAAGGGCAAAGGACCCTTTGATATCTAGTAATTCCCATAGCAGTTAGTCAGGAGAGCCAATACTAGGTTTCTGCCCCCAGCCAGACGGGCAGCACGCTGAGCCCAACCCTGTGGAGTAGTCCCGACACCCTGATGCCCCCCACTCAGAGATAGGCACCCCGAACCAGGCCCCACTCCCCCCAGTGTACGCATTGTGTCAAGACACCTAATGCAGCTTTATGAATCAGGAGGGCTGTCTGGAGAACTGGGCTAGTAGTTGCTTGATAGAAGCAATCGTCGCTTGCTGGTCTCACTGGCCTTAGAATTTAGCTCTTGGAGTTCTTCATGTGA
The DNA here is from genome assembly GCA_016271365.2 of Neoceratodus forsteri. Classification (NCBI taxonomy): domain Eukaryota; kingdom Metazoa; phylum Chordata; order Ceratodontiformes; family Ceratodontidae; genus Neoceratodus; species Neoceratodus forsteri. The sequence goes on along the minus strand of CM057449.1, from coordinate 572,292,129 downwards.
CCATGTTTCTCTGTGTTAAGCTGTTCGGTGCAGGTGGAGAATAGCCACGTTTCCTCAAGTCCAGGATGGCCTCTTCTACTGTTTTGTAGGATTGCTGCCCGGCAGGGTACTGGATTACCAGGTTACTTGGGTAGGGGGTTCTGAATTTTAGTTGTTGCTGCCTCAAAATGGAGAATAAGGGCATATAAGCCCCCTGTATTGCATCGTGGCAGGTGCGTAGTTGTTATCAATGAAGACTCTTTTGCCATAAAAAATTTTGCCTTGTGCCCAAGCCTTCCTCAGCAATAATTCCTTGGTTTGAATGCGTAAGAACCTGACTATTATTGACCTTTGGCATGCATTTTGATGAGTAGACTTGGGTCCCAATACATGATGGACTCTATCTCTAATTTGAATTCCTTCTTTTAGGTGAGGGCAGTGTGTAGCAAAGCTTCTATGAATTCTAGTATGTTAGGCCCCTCGCTGTCTTCAGGGATTCCATAGAGGCGTAGGTTGCGGTGTTGGTGCCTATTTTCAGTGTCCCCTTGCCGCTCCATTGTGAAATGGCAAAACTGGAGAACTTGATCTGTTGTGGTCTGCAGTTGGGTCGTAGTCGAATCTTGCTCTTGTGACTGTTGTTCCACCACCGTTACCTTGGATTGAAGTTCGGCAAGGTCTGCTCTAAAGGTTTCCTGTGTTTGCTTAAAAGTCTGGAAGTCTCCCTTGATCTTCTGAAGTTCTAATAAGATTTTGTCCAGCTTTTGGTTCATTTTAGTAGATTTTTTAGTTGTTTTGCCTTTTGTTATCTTGATAGGCATGGAGTGGACTGTTTGCTGGGAACGATCGGAGGCCTCGGAGTCTGAAAACTCTGTTCAAAAAGTCAAGTTCCTGGGTTAAGATTCAGAATCTACTGCTTCCTCCTCCTTTGTTTTTATATGTAGCCATCCATTGTAATTTGGTTTTAAGTTATAAAAATGAAGGTTCATTGGCTAATTTACTAAGTATTAGGTGGAAGTGAGAGGAGCTCTTGATCTAGGCTGCCATGCCATTGGAAGCTGCACTGGAAGTCATACGATCTCCACAATGTTAGTCTTACAGTATCTTGTGTTCAACCCCCGCCCCCAGGTTACCTTCCTTTAATCTTTTTAGGTTTGGTAATTTGGCTTGTATGAAGTTTTCTTAGCGAGGAAGATAGAAACATGGAAACATAGAAACTGTTGCCAGATAAGGACTGCTAGGCCCATCCAGACTGCCCATAAGTCCCGTACTTGATTACGGCTGCTGACCCTCCCTCTGCTTCTCCTCTATGGTTTTCCTATTTTTTTAATTTTTTTCATTTATCAAGTCTAGGATTACAAATACCTTTGAGCCATGGCTCTTTTACAAAGGTTCCACGTCAGAGAAATACAAATTATGGGGAACATCAAGACAGGCATTACAACAATGTGGACATTGCAAACAGAGTACAGATTAATACAGTTCCTATGCCTGTCCCATGCCTGTTTAAATCCAACCACAGTGCTTGTTCTCACCACCTCTTGTGGCAGATCATTCCATGTGTCCACCATCCTGTCTGTGAAGAAAAACTGCCTCACATTCCCTCTTAACCTGCCACCTTCCAATTTCATGTCATGCTCCCTCATTCTTGTACTCCTCCTGTATTGGAAGATGCCCCCCCCCCACCACACCTTGTTTATGCCCTTGAGGTACCTGAATGTTTCTATCATGTCCCCTCTCTCCCTCCTCTTCTCTAGCAAATACATATTAAGGTTCCTTAATCTCTCCTCGTAAGTTTTGTGGTGCAAGCCCTGTACCATCTTAGTCGCCCTTCTCTGGACTGTCTCCAGCCTGTTAATGTCCTTTTGAAGGTGCGGCTGAAAGAACTGCACACAGTACTCCATGTCAGATCTGACCAGGGTTTTATATAAAGGCATCACTACCTCTCATCTTCTGCTGGTGAAACCCCTGCATATTCACCCCAGCATGTCACTAGCCTTCCCTGCTACTCATATACTCTGCTTTGACATTTTCAGGTCATCTGAAATAATATAGTAACCCACAGGTCACTTTCTTCCATTGTGACTGTCAGCAACCCCCCCCCCCCATCCTGCAGTTCTCTCCAGGGTTTCTATGCCCCAAGTGCATAACTTTGCACTTCTTTGAATTAAACCTCAGTTGCCACTTCTCAGACCATTTCTCAAGCTTCCCCAGATCCCTCCACATTTTCTCCACCCCTTCTGGAGTATCCACTCAGTTACAGATCTTGGTGTCATCTGCAAACAGGCAGACCTTTCCTTTCAGCCACTCTGCAATGTCTCTGATGAAAACATTGAACAGGACTGGCCAAGGACTGAGCCCTGAGGTACCCCACTGGTCACCCTCCTCTCCCCAGATTTTATCCCATTTACCACTACCTTCTGCCTCCTGTCCATTAGCCAGTTTCTAACCCAGTTTACCACTTTGTCTCCCATGCCCAGACTACCCATCTTGATTGCCAGCCTCTTATGTGGGACTGCGTTGAAGGCTTTGCTGAAATCGACGTAGGCGACTTCCATTGTCCCCCCCCCGATTTACTTCCTTCATCACCCTGTCAAGAAAATCTGTCAGATGTGTCTGACGCAACCTACCTGCTGTAAAACTATGCTGCCTAGGGTCCTGGGTACTGATGGCTTCTAGATGTCCCACTATCCTTTCTTTAAGCAGTGCCTTCATGATCTTCCCCACTACTGGGGTGAGACTGACCGTCCAATAGTTCCCTGCCACCACCCTACTGCCAGATTTGTGTAGAGGGACCACATATGCCCTCCTCTAATTATCTTGTACCACTCCTGTATTGAGTGACTCTGTGAACAAGGCTGCCAGAGGTTCTGCAGGCTCTCTTTGCAGCTCTCTTAATATCCTCGGGGGTATGCCATCTGGTCCCATCACTTTGTCAACCTTCAATTTAGTGAGCTCTTGCAGGACTCACTGTCCTATGAATGGACTGTAGTTCATTCCCCTCCCTCATTGGCATCTGTTGCTTGGCTGTGATCCCCGTCCTCCCCCTCTTCTGTGAATACTGAACAGAAGTATTTATTCAGTATTTCTGCCTTGTGTATGTCTCTTTCCTTGCACTCCCCCTCCTCCCGTTTGAGCCTAACAATCCCCCCCACCCGGTTTTCCTTCTTTCACTGATGTACCTGTAGAATGTATTGTCCCCTTTCTTCACTATCTGTGATAATCCTTCCTCATTCCATGCTTTTGCACTCCTTACCACTCTCCCTGCTTCCCTTAGACACTCTAGGTACACCTCCCTGTCCTCCTCTCTTTTGGTCTCCTTATATTTCTTTAACCCTGTCTTTTTAGCCCTTACTTTGTCTGCTACCTCTTTGGAGAATCATAGTGGCTTTCTCCTTCTCTTGCCTTTGGATACCAATCTGATGCATTGGTTTGTCACTTCCATTATGGCGCCTTTTAGGTGCTCCCAATGCTCTTCCATGCTCCCCCATCCCCCTTTTCTCCAGTACTATTTTGATAGTTCTCCCCATTTCAGAGAAGTCTGCCTTTTTGAAATCCAAAACCTTTGATCTAGTGTGACTTGACTGAGCCCCTGTCCCTATGCTGAATCACACTATGTGGTGATCACTGGATCCCAGTTGCCCTTCTACCTGGACATCTGCGATTCTATCCCCATTGGTCATCACTAGATCCAGAATCACCATGTCACTGGTGGGATCAAGCACAAGCTGCCTGAGTCCTGCTTCCTGTAGAGAATCTAGGATGCCTCTGCTTCTGGCTGAAGCAGCTGCCTGGGTGGTCCAATCCACATCCAGCATACTGAAATTCTCCATCAGCAGAATTTCACCTTTCATTGCCATCTCATGTATTTCATCCACTAGCTCCCTGTCCACTTCCTCCCCTGTCCTGGAGGCCTGTATATCGCCTCTGTGCATATTGCCGTGCCATTTCCAGGTTCAAGGGTGACCCACAGTGCTTCGGCCTTCCACTGCTTACACTGTATCTGTGTTGCCTTTATACCCTTCCTGACATACAGGCAACTCCTCCCTCGGTTTAACCCCCCCCATCCCTCTTGAACAGAGCATAACCCAATATATTGATTTCCCACCCATGATTTGCAGTTTACCAGGTTTCTGTTATTGCTACTATGTCCAGGTCTTCTTCTACTATGAATGCCTCCAGGTCCGGGAGTTTATTTTCCAGACTGTGGGCTTTAGTTACCATGGCCTTCCATGTTGTGCATTTTAGATTACTCCCTCTGCTCTTGTTACTGCTCTCCTGCTTCCTTCCCAACCCCAGTTACCTTTCTTGAGTGGTCCCGATTCCACCATTGTGGCCCACCCTTTCACAACTTCAGTTGTACTTGCCATCAATTTATTTACCTGCATGTGCCCTTGGGGGGGTGTTACTAAAACTCCTGACCGTCCTTGCGCCTCCCTCCTTGGTCAGTTTAAATGCTCGCTGCTTCTCTCTTGGAAGCTTTTGCTTGGGCGCAACATCATCCTTTAAAAACCATGGAATCCTTTTTACGATGATGGGCCCATCAGGGCCTAATTTATTTACATCAGCTTCTTGAACAACAGATATTCATTCCTTTTCAGATCTGCAAGCCACGTATTCCTTACTGACCTCTGACCATTATTGGTACCTGAAAATCCAGGCATATGTACACTCATTACCTTCCTCATGTCAACGTCTATCAGACCCACTTACACTGTTAATCGCATTAATTTTATTTCACCAGCAGGGCAGACTACAGGAATATGTAATTGGAGGATTATATAGACTTTTGAGGGACCAATCACATATTTCTATGCTTTCTATATTAAACCAATGGAATAAAGATCTGCAGATCTCCTGTGATCCTGACATATGGGTGAAATATTCTCTTACATCTTATAACATTTCTATGGTGCCTTGTTTAAAAGAATTGCCTGGAAGTGTCAGATGAAATATTTCAAATCCCAAGTAGCTACCATGAAATATTTAGGGACTCAAACCAGTTTCTGTTGGTGAGCATGTGGTGAACCCAGAGCCAACCACGCTCATGTATTTGGGTCATGTCCAAAGGGTCAGCCATATTGGGCAGCTATTTCTTCGGCCTTAGCATTGATGTTCAATATTTCACTTCCTCTCTCACCCCTGTTGGTTCTCCTACACATACCCTCTGCTCCATTTCCTGTTAGAGGCTAACAACTTAAGTTTTTACTGATTCTTTTGGTCTATGCTAAAAAGGTAATTAGCAAATTATGGCTCCAACTACGGCCTCTTCAGATGTCCCAATGGGTATCTGTAGTGGATTCCATTTATTACATTGAGAAGAAAATGTATTATTTTTTTAAATACCAGGCCGGCATTTGAAGAAATCTGGAGATGTTGGGTACTTTATAAGCTGCAAAGAGATCCAACTTTTGTCATACAACTTGCTGTTTTGCTTTTGGGTTTGACACTTTTGCTACTGCAGAGTGGGGTGCTATAACTTGACTGTGCCCATGCCTTATCTTAGAACTAACAAAATTAGTGTTTTTCTTTTTTTTACCATTAAGGTCTGGTTTAAAGACATATATTTTTTCAACTTCGTGTCTAATACATTATTTTTCTAGTATGCTTATTGCGTATATACTTCAGCACTTTCTTGTTTGTTGTTATGTGGCTATGCTAAGCTTTGCTTGTTCTAATATTATTTCTCTTTTGATGTATTTTGGTTGCTTTGGCATATTGTTATATTTAGTTATTTATTTAGCTTTTGTTTACCGGGTAGGTACACTAGACAAGTTATATGCCTATTTTCAGGAACGACCCGGGAGAGTACAACAGGTATAACAGGTACATCAATACAGCAAAACGGGTGAGCAAATACTTATACATTTTGTGGTTAGGTACAAGGAGTCAACAAGACGGGGGGCAACATACAGTACATTTTGTGAATTAGATACATAGTCAACAGAGCAACAGGAGATAAGCTGCATAGGGTCAAACAGACATCAGACAATATGTAGTACATTAGTTCAGGTTGTTGTTCGGGGAGTAGTGTGCCACCTGGCTTGTGACATCCAGGACTATGTGCTAAGGTGGCTTTAGGCATTCACAGCGTGAAGCCAGCTTGAGATGTTCCCACAGGGAGGTCCGAAGGCGCTTATGGGAAGGGGCAGTGCGGACCTGTTCGGGGAAGGAGTTCCAGACCCTAGGTGCGTGAGCTGCGAAGCCCCTGTCACCCATAAGGGTGCGGGTGGAGGGTACATTTAGTAGTCCTGGGCCCTGGGATCTCAGGGGGTAGGGTGAGAGGTCAGCTGGTGAGAGGAGCTGGGCCAGTTCTGGGGGTGCTGGTGCTGATCACTTTGCTCGTAAAGCACCCAGTACCAAAGTTGAGGTGATTGGTCGGGGATAGCCAACCTAGCTTATCGTAGAGTTCGCAGTGATGGGTGAGACGGGGGGCAGCCAGTGCAAACTGGCAGATGTTGTTGTACATCATGCTCCACTTGTTAAGGAGGGCCTTAGAGGTATGAGCAAATAGGTGGAGACCATAGCTGAGGGAAGGGAGTAATACCCCCCTGGCAAGAGCCAGACGAGCCGCTGGGGTAAGGTTGTACCTAGCCCTATAGGCCAGCCCCAGCTTACAGTTTATGCCTCTGCAAACATTGTGGATGTGGTTCCCCAGGTCCAGTTGGGGGTTGAGCGTCACACCAAGGTATTTGAGGGAGGTTACAGTAAGAAGGGAGGTACGATCATCACAGCCGAGTTGCAGAGGGACTGGAGAGGCCCGAATTTTGGCTGATGAGCCAAATAACATAGCCTGGGTTTTTTTCTGGTTGAAGACCAGCTTCTGTTTGGTGAGCCATGCCTGGATGTTCTTGAAGTCCTCTGATAGGTGACGGTTTAGGGTGACTGTATCGCGGGAGTGGGCCGGGGGACCAGATCGTCCGCATACATGGTAACCCAGCACCTGGTAACCACAGCAGGGAGATTGTTAATAAACAGAGAGAAGAGTAGGGGTCCCAGCACTGAGCCCTGAGGGACTCCAGATGTAATGGGCAGGGGGGCAGAGAGGACTTTATTGAATTTAATTAATTGTTCTCTGCCGTGCAGGTAGTCCGTGACCCATTTCAGTGCAGGAGGGGACAAGCCAAGGGACCTCATCTGCGTGCAGAACAGGTCATGGTCCACAAGGTCAAAGGCCTTGGATAAATCGATGAACACAGCACCAGAGATTTGTCCCTGGTCCATGGCTGCTCTGATGCTGGAAGAGACAGAGATCAGTGCTGTGGTAGTGCTGTGCCCTTTGCGAAAGCCATGTTGGGTGGGGGACAGCAGTTCGTGGGTATGGATATGCTCCATGAGTTGTTTGGCTACAACCTTTTCCAGAAGCTTACTGACAGCCGAAAGGATGGCTATAGGTCGGTAGTTGTCCGGGACTTTAGGGTTGCCCTGCTTTAGCACAGGGATGACCCTGGCAACCTTCCAAATATCTGGAATTTGTCCTGAGGTGAGAGACAGGTTAAAGATGTGGGCCACCGGGGAGGAAATGTAAGGGGCTCCAAGTCTGAGAAGCTTAGAAACATAGAAACATAGACTTTGATGGCAGATAAGGACTGCTAGGCCCATCTAGCCTGCCCATTTCCCTACCTACAGGATAGGCCGCAGATTCTAGTTAACCAACAGCCAATTTCTTCCTACCCCACAAGAATTGCCTTATGTCTGTCCCATGCATTCCTGAATTCTCCCACAGTTTTAGACCCCAAACCTCCTCAGGAAGACTGTTCCATGCATCCACTACCCTCTCTGTGAAATAATACTTCCTACATTGCCCCTGAACCGCCCTCCTTCTATCTTTAAATTGTGTCCCCTTGTTCTTGCAAGTCTGTTTTTCTGAAAGATGCTACCCTCTTGGACTTTGTTGATTCCACTGAGGTATTTAAAAGTTTCTATCATGTCCCCTTCCTTCTTTCCTCAAGGGTATACATATTAAGCTCCTTTAGTCTCTCCTCAAACGGCTTCTCTTGCAGACCCTGCACCATTTTAGTTGCCCTCCTCTGGACTGCCTCTATCCTGTCTATGTCCTTGTGGAGACGGGGTCTCCAGAACTGGACACAGTACTCCAGATGGGGTCTCACCAACGTGTCTATACAGAGGGATAACAACTTCCTGCTTTCTGCTGATGATGCCTCTCCCTACATCCCAGTATACCCCCAGCCCTCCCTACTGCCTTCTCACATTGCTTGCTAACCTTAAGGTCATCTGATATGATTACCCCAGGTCCCTTTCCTTTTTGTTGTTGTTACTACCTCCCCACCCATTGTGTATTCTTCCCTGGGTTCTTGTTTCCAGGTGCATTATTTTGCACCTTTGCATTGAATCCTAGCTGCCATACTTCTGACCATTCCTCCAACCTTGCCAAGTCCCTTTTCATCCTTTCCACGCCTCCTTGTGTATCAACCCTGTTGCAGATCTTTGTGTCATCTGCAAAAAGGCATACTTTTCCTTCCAGTCCCTCTGCAATGTCACTGATGAAGACATTAAAAAGGACTGGACCCAATACTGAACCCTGCAGTACCCCACTAGTAACCCCCTTTCTTCAGAGTGGACTCCATTTACAATTACCTTCTGTGTCCTGTTGTCCAGCCAATGTTTTCCAGGCTACCACCCTGGGTCCCACTCCCAGGCTGGTTAATTGACTATTAATCTTTGTGTGGGACTGTGTCAAATGCCTTGCTAAAGTCTAGGTAGGCCATGTCCACAGCCCCTCCCTGGTCTACTACTTTGGTCACCCAGTCAAAGAAATCTATTGATCTGTCTGACATGACCTTCCGCTGTGAACCCATGCTGCCTTGGGTCCTGTGCTCACTGGCCTCTAGGTACTCGACTATTCTTTCCTTCAGAAGTGACTCCATCACTTTCCCTACCACAGAGGTCAGACTGACAGGTCTGTAGTTTCCTGCCTCTGTCTTGGACCCACTTTGTGAAGGGGAATCACATCCGCCTTCCTCCAGTCCTCGGGTACCACACCATCCTCCCATGATTTATTAAAAGAGTAGCCAGTGGCTCACTAGTTCCTCCCTTAATTCTTTTAGAATTCTGGGTGAATTCTCAGGACCCATTGCTTTGTCCACCTTCAGTTTTAGGAGTTCTTGCAGAACCCTTTCTTCTGTAAAAGGACTGGGATCGACCCCCTATCAAGAGTGCTTCTGTTAATTGGATTAGGCACTTCCCTCCTCTTTTGTGAATACTGAGCAGAAATATTCATTCAGTATTCCTACTTTTCACTGTCCCCTCTGCCCACCCACGTTCATTCTATTTAGCCTCACTATCCCTCCTTTGTCTTTCACGTCGCTAATGTACCTATAAAAGGTTTTATCCCCTTCTAACTGAGTTGGCTATCTTTCCTCAGTTTGGGCCTTTGTTCTGACTTCCTCCTGCTTCCTTCTGCCTTAACTGGTACAGCTTTCTGTCCTGCTCCTTCTGTGTTTCCTTATACTTCCGGAATGCTATCTTTTTCTTCCTGACTTTCACAGCCACCTCTTTGGAGAACCATAGTGGCTTTTTCTTTCATTTTGATTTGTTTATTTGCTTCACACAAAGGCTTGTTGCCTCTGTGATGGCAGTTTTGATAATTCCCCATTGTTGCTCCACACCTCCTTCTAGCCTGTTTGCTAGTGCTTTTCTGAGGCACTCTCCCATCTTGCCAAAGTCAGCCCTCCTAAAGTCCAGTACCCTCACTATTGTATGGCTTGACTCTGTAGCTGAGTTTAACGTGAACCACACTGTCTGATGGTCACATGTCCCCAGATGGCAACCCACTTCTAGATCTGAGATCCTCTCACTGCCCCCGTTTGAGAGTACGAGGTCTAAGATTGCTCCCTCAGGTGGGTTCCAAACTAGCTGTCTAATGCCTGCCACCTGTAGGGCATCAAGAATGGCCCTGCTCTTGGATGGGCTGCAGCAAATGTGCTCCAGTTAACATCTGGCATATTCAGGTCTCCCATCAACAGTATCTCCCTTTCTCTGCCATTCTAAGAATGCCTTCTATCATATCCTTGTCCATTCCTTCCCCCTGACATGGGGGTCTGTACACAACCCCTGTGCAGATTGTGGTGCTCTTTCCAGTTTCCAAGGTGACCCACAGTGTCTCCTCTCCTCCCTGTTTACTCTTTTGTTCAGTTGCTTTCATCCCTTCCCTTACATACAGAGCTACTCCTCCCCCTCTTCTCCCCTCCCTGTCTCTCCTGTAGGTTATGTACCCTGGTATGTTAACATCCCAGTCATGGTTCTCTGTGTACCATGTTTCTGTGACTGCTACGATATCCAGGCATCCCTCTTCCATTAAGGCCATCAGCTCAGGGAGCCTGTTGCCCAGACTACGGGCATTGGTACTCATTACCCTCCATTTCCTGATGGCCTTACTCCCTTTTGCCCCATCCCTGTCCTTCTTGCCTTTGTCACTTTCTCCATTTACCCCTTCCCTTCTCCCTATCGACACCTCTATGTTGGTGTTTGCCATACTTACTACCGTGATTATTTGGGGGCTAGGATTTCCCTGCTCTTTCCAGTGCCTCCCTTGGCTAGTTTAAAGCTTGCCAATGAAGCATTTAAACCTATACACTAGGATCCTGGTTCCCCTCCGGACAGATGCAGCCCATCATGCAAGTATAGGCTTGCATCACTCCAGGTGGACCCCAGTCCCCAATGAAGCAAATCCTGAGCTCCCACCAGTTTTTCAACCACTGATTGAATCCCATGGTGCGGAACACCTAGCCTCTCCTATGCCATAGATGGGTAGCACCTCCAAGAAGGTTACGTGGCGTGCTACTTGACTAAGGCCCTCCCCAATTCCACAAACTCTTCCTGCATTTCTCTAATCCTTTCTTAGCCAGGTCATTTGTCCCTAGGTGGACAATGACATCCAGCTCCCTCCCTGTGCAGCTGCTCCGCAATCCTGATGATTCGCTCTGTCCCTGCAAGCCATGGCACCAGGCAGGCACCTCACTCCCTCTCCGCTTCCTCCCCCAGTTCTACCTTCCTAACAATGGAGTCCCCCACCAGGAGTTGTTTTCTTCCCCTGCAGGGTCCCCTGCCACCCTCCTGTGGGTCTCCTTTGTGGAGGTTCCCAGCATCCTCCTTGGTCTCCACTGTGGGTGCCTCCATAGAGGAACCACACTTTGCCAGAATGGCATAGGAATTGTGGAGAGGTACAACAGGAGGGATGTGCCTCTGTTCCACCACCCTCACCCTCCCTGAGCCCACTGTGGTCCAACTGCTCCTCTTTCTTTGCAACCTCTGAGGCAACGGCAGTGGCACTGGTGGTCCCTGGATGGAAGAGGAGGTCCCACAAATCCTGGCCAACTCAGCCTGGAGATGAGCAACCTCCTCCCTCAGCCCAGAGAGGTGCCTGCAGATGGGACAACACCGCATCCTCCAGAACATCTCCCGTGAAGACTGCTGCTCCACAGCCACTGCACTGCACCACTCCAATCATGTCTTATTTCTTGCCCCTTAACTGTTTGCAATCCTTACTCTTTCCTCTGTGTTTTTTCTCTCTCCTTACTTTCTGCCTGTGTGCCCTTTAAGCTCCTGACTGTCCTGTTCTGGAGACAAGAATATCCTATATTTCGTAGTAGACCACTTACTTGCTCAGAGGCAGACCTCCAGCAGCTAGAGGGAGGTGGAGAGCTACTCTTGCCCTTCTAGGATGGTGGGTCCTTGGTGGTTCTGTGATCACTCACTTCCTGCCCCTAAACAGGAAGTTCCTGTTGTCAGTCAAATCCTGTGCCTACAAAAATAGAACTAGCTTTGGGTGAGGGGGTGGAGGGGAAGGAAGGAGGGCAATATAGTCCCAGCAGAGAAGTTCAGTCACACAGCAGTCCTTCCTCCTGGTGTCTTCTGCCAAGCTATTAGCAGAAACTTTCTAAGGCAGTCTTTAAATGTAGTTTCCTCCTAGCTAAGCCACTCCCCCTACTTACCAGATCTTTCTGCAAGTAATTTAAACCTCACAGCAGTTAAGTCCTTTCAGTCACCTGAGATTTACACCTAGATAACTCTTCAGATACCCATTCAGTTCAGTTAACTCACACATTTTTTTTTTGTATGCTAGTTTTTTTTACCCTAAATTAAAGGTCAAATACAAAAGTTCTTCAACTTTAGTCCCAGCAGAGAAGTCCAGTCACACAGCAGTCCTTTCTCCTGAGCTTGGGCTCCAGGTTATCTAGACCAGGGCTTGAATGCTGGGAAAGGCCTTTGAGAAGGGACCATACCTCATTTACTGACACCACCCTTAGGTAGAAGGGAGGACAGGGCAGGCCAGGCTCCTGCTGGTCCATGGAAGCGGGACAGTTGTCACTCCTGGCCATTGGTGCTTGTGGGAAGACAGCAGAGAGGTCAGAGAAATGGGAGTTGAGAGCATTAGCAATCGTGTGTGGATTGTTGCAGGAAGCTCCTCCAATGATCATGTCAGTAACTCCAGAGTTGGAGTGACTACTAACCAGGGTTTTTATAGTTCTGCAAAACCGTCTAGGGTCATTAGCAGAGCTGAGAAGGGCAGTCTTACAGAAGTCGCTTTTAACCCCCCGATGGCTTTTTTGCACTCATTTCTGAGTTTTCTGTATTGTTGAAGCAGGGTCAGGCCATGTAAGCATTTGAAATGGGCCCAGCACTTATTCCTCGCTCACCTGAGAGCGAGGAGGCCCCCCATGCAGCCACTGTGTGGCCATCCCCCGGACCCTTCGTCTAGTGATAGGGGGTGCCTGTCTTGCAGATCCACAAAGGAGTTGAGGAATGCAGCAGCAGTGGAGAGATCATGGGCACTGTAGACTCCTGACCAGTCGGTGAGCCTTAGTTCCTCTGTGAATAGATCCGGATCAAACCTGGCGAAGTTTCGGATGTGGATGCTTTTGTGAGGGACCTGTGGGGAGGGGATTTTCCATACACAGAAGACCGGAGATTGGTCTGAGATGGAGTCAGATAGTGTCCCCACAGAGGATATCCTCTCAGGATGGTTTGACATGATCCAGTCCAGAAGGGTGCTGGTGGTTCCATTAGCCATCCGTCGGGTGGGCTCCTGTATGAGTTGCATCAGGGTTAGGGTGGCAAGCAGGGTCTCGAACTGCCTGACATTATCCCCTGCCCAATTTAGGTTCACATCTCCCAGGATTAGGAGTTCATTGTCTCCAGTACAGGGACTGACAGTGTCCAGGATATGGGTGAGGCCCTGGAGCCCTCCTTTAGGGGGGTTGTAGGTACACACCACATGCAGTTTTTTAGCATTGCCGAGTAGGAGCATGGTGTGAAGCAGCTCACAGGGAGACAGCAGTGAGGGACGGTGGTTTACTAGAGATACATTGAGGTGGCTCCTATTGTAAATCAGGATACCTCCTCCCCTTTTGCTTCCGGTCCTATCCAGCCATTTGAACTCGTAGCCAGGAAGCCAACAGGCTGAATCAGGAACCTGGGGTTTGATCCAGTTCTCAGTTATCCCCATGATTTTGGGCTTATAGAGAGTGACCCATGCAGTGAGCTCATCCAGGTTGGGAAGTAGGCTACGAATATTAAGGTGAGCCACTTTCAGTCCCTTGCCCAGCCACAATTCCTGAGGAGTATCGGAGGCCAGGGTGGAGGGGCCAGGGTTTGGTTCGATGTCTCCGGCTAGGGCAAGGGTCAGTAGGAATAGCCACAGGAGGTGTCCTCTGGGGGAGACCTCCTGGTCATTGGCTTTCGAACCTGACGTCGCACGATTCTGGTACGACACAGGATGACTCTTGGTATCAGTCTGCTAGTGGGATAGCAGGGACTCGCAGCATCGGCTCGGAGGTTACAGAAGGTGAAGTCGGCCGTGGCCCGGGGGGGAGGACCATTCTCAGTCACTGCCCAAGCCAGGGGCAGTGGCAATATGGAGGGACACAAGTCCCAGAAAGAGTACAGCTAGGAGTGTGTTGCAGGGAGGGGGTGGAAAGCGGATTCCCTTGGGAGGTTCCATTTTAGAGGCGGAGCACAGTTGTTCGCAGGGTACCCACTTCAGAAGGATGTGAGTGAGTGAGAACACCTGAAGGGAAAACGAGGGAACAGGAACCTGTGTGGAGATTGGGTGGAGTATGAGGGGTAACCACCCAGAGTTCACTGTAGTGATGGAGAGGTCCCTTGGGCAGGGGATACAAGGACCCTGTGGGACTGTGGGGCAGAGTACTGGCTGAGGTCAGAGTAGGGCAGGGTACTGATGTGCCCAGTGGTGGGCTTGCAATTACAATGATTGCCTATGTAATAAACTGTAATGCTATTAATCACATTAGCAGGGCTTGCAAATACAGTAAACACATTTGTAATAAACTATAACGCTGTTAACCGCATTAGCCTGCTGTAACGCTATTAATCATATTAGCTGGGCTTGCAAATACAGTAAACACATTTGTAATATACTGTAACACTATTAACCACATTAGCCTGACAGTGGTAATTGTCACGGAGGGAGCAGTGACTGCATCATCTTTTAAACAAATAAAGATGTTAATTTAAAAAAAAAATTTCTGTCCTGTATCTCATTTATGCCCATGAGTTATTTAAATGTTTCAATCATATCTCCCCTTCCTTCTCTCTTGCAGGGTGTACATCTTTAGGTCCTTAAATCTCCCGTCATAGGACTTCTGATGCAGACACCGTTCCATTTCAGTTGCTCTTCTCTGGACTGCCTCCACTCTGTCTAGGTCCTTCTGGCAATGTGGTATCCAGAACAAGACACAGTTCTGTAGGTGGGGTCTTACTAGTGATCAATACAAAGGCAATACCACTTCCCTGTTTCTGTTTGTGATACCCCTCCCTATGCACCCCAGTATTCCACTAGCCCTCCCAACTGCTTTGTTACACTGACTGGTCAACTTTAGGTCATCCAATATGATCACCACAGGTCTCTTTCCTGTTTGGTGGTCATCAGTATCCCCCATTTAGTACTCTGCCCCTGGGTTTCTGTGCCCCAAGTGCATTAGTTTGCACTTTTTCACAGTGAAATGCAGCTGTCATACCTTTGAACACTCCTTGAGTTTTCTCAGGCCTCTGCTCATCCTTTTCACACCGAGAGTGTCCACCATATTGCAAATTTTGGTATAATCTACAAAGAGGCAGACATTCCCTTCCAGGTCCACTGCAATATCACTTATAAAGACATTAAAGAGGACCAGTGCCATCACTGATCCCTCATACACCCTGCTGGTCACCCTCCTTTCCTTGGAGTGAACTCCATTTACCACCACCCTCTGCCACCTATTCCCTAACCAATGTCTAACACAGTTTGCCACTTTGGACCCACTACTAAGCTAGCCAGCGTGCATCCTAGCCTCCTATGTAAAACAGTGTTGAAAGCCTTATTAAAATCTATGTTGGTTATGTCCACCTCTCTGGCCTGATCTATTTTTTTGGTCATCAGGTCAAAGAAATCTATTAGATTCATCTGACATGACCCCTCCCCACACACAATGAATCCATGCTGTCTTGGGTCTTGTAACCAACTGGTTTCAAGATATTCCATAATTCTTTCCTTTAGCAGTGACTCAACTAACTTTCCCAGCACTAATGTCAGGCTGGCTGGCCTGTAATTGTCAGCTTCCTCCCGGTTACCACTTTTGTGAAGTGGGACTACATCTACCCTCCTCCAGTCCTTCAGAACCACTCCTCTTCCCAATGAGTTGTTAAATAGAACTGTCAGAGGTGCAGCCAGCATCTCTCTGAGCTCCCTTAATACTCTTGGGTGCACCCCGTCTAGCCCCATTGCTTTGTCCTCTTTCAGATTAGTGAGTCCGTTCAGGACACTCTCCTATGAAAATTGACTAGTGTTCACCTCCCTCCAATGCGCCTGCTACTCTTTTGTGGCCTGTCCCCTTCTGCATCCTCTCTGAACACTTAACAAAAGTATTTGTTCAAGATGTCTGCCTTTTTCTGGTCCTCTTCTGTATAGTTCCCCCCTTCCCTTTTAACCTTACGATCCCACCCCTGGTCCTTCTCCTTTTGTTTACATACCTAAAAATGTATTGTCCCCCTTCATCACTACCTGGGCTATTCTCTTCTATGCCTTCATGCTCCTTATTGCTCTCCCTGCTTCTCCCTATATCCTCGATACAACTTCCTAGCTTCATTCCTCTATGACTCATTATACCTTCTGAATGGCAAGGAAGGCAAATGTTATTTACATAGTGCTCAATCCTGCAAGAGCTCTGAATGCTACCCTTTAAGCATTTACCTTTTCTTCTGCCTCTTTCAAGAATCATAGCAGTCTCTTTTTTCTCTTACTTTTGCTCACTTACTTGATGCAGAGGTTTTTTGGCTTCCCTATGGCCTTTTTCAGATTTTCTCCACTGTTCCTCCCTCCCCCACCCAGGACATCCCTCCACCAAGTTATCCCTGCAACCATCACCCATCTTTTTCAAATCTGCCCTGCTGATGTTCAGGATTATCAGCCTTGTGTGGATCAATTCCGCAGCTTTCCTTATATTGAACCACAATGTCTGGTGGTCACTGTTCCCCAGCTGGCCTCCTACTGTAACTTGACATTTGCAACACTGTCTCTGTTAGTGAGTACCAGGTCCAGTATTTCCCTATCACAAGTGGGTTCACTGACTAGTTGCCTGAGGAATGTCCCCTGCAGGGAGTTAGGATATCCCTGCTTCTAGCTGAAGCTGCAGCTCGAGGTTCCACTCTATGTCTGGCAGATTCAAGCTCCCACCAGCATCACCACCCCTTTTCTTCCATCTTGCCAATAGCTTCCATCAGTACCTTATCTTATTCCTCCTCCCATGCTGGAGATATGTAGATCATACCAGTGTGCTAGTGCCTTACTCTGTGCTGCACACTGTGGGTATATTTTTACACACCTTCTGTGCTCACTTTGGGCTATATGCTCTAATATGTGCAAAGACTATGTGCTGCGTGCCCATTGCATGTAGTCTACCCTAAGTCAGTCAGCCATACATGGGAGTCCCATGGACCCCTGTAGCATTCACAGAAGGAGTGTGCAGCCTTTCTGCACCACATCCTGTGTTTGTCTGCTCAACCATGCATGTGGACAAACTGCAGTTGTGGCCAGGGGATGTCCACACACTCCATGCCATTCATCACAAAACAGAGTGCTGGAGGTGGGAGCACAGACTACATGGGCCGGGGTATGTAACGTGGCTGGTGAGCATTGTCTGGCATTGTCCAAATAAATACAGCAAAAGCTTTTTAGACTGAATTGTGTCCTTGTTTGTGTGCTTTCTTTGAGACTTGCTACTGTTACATGGGCCAGATCCCTTCCATAGCCACTGCGCATCCTATGCACCATGCCTTCTGGCCGCGGTTGGAGTCGACCCTACTGCCATACTGCTCAAGCCCTCCAGTCATGCAGAAGTGCTGAGGGCAGCAACTGGGGCACTCGTCTGATTAAATAGTTTTTTTTGGATATGCTGTGTTCCATAATCTCCTGCTCTATATAGAGTAGGGAATCCACCTTTTAGCTAGGACAGGTATGCGATTTAATGCCCACCTGTGTCTGCTGGTCTGCCCCCACACAACAACACACTAGAGGGGCAGGCCCCGGACAGATGGCCTGTGACGGCCAGCTATAGTGAATGGCATGTCCTGCATGCCTGCCCATGAAGGCAGACATGTGCAAGTCAGGTACATGACTATCACACTTACTTTGCCCACATATAGGCACGAATGTACTCTGCACTTGTACAAATATACCACATTTTGGTATCATACAGAACAGCACTAGCCAAAGAGTGTTTTCATGGTGCTTACCTCAGCCTTTAGATATGGGGCCCTAGAAGTATTACACATTCTTCTTCAAGATGCTATAGTATATTGCAAGTGAACAAAGTATTACCAGCTTTTAAGCATTTTGAAGAAAACAGGCCTCTCAATGATCTTTCTTGTTCAGCAGGCAATGCTGCTAAAAGCTATGTCTGCTTTGAAGTAAGGGAATGTAAGTTCTGACCTTTGGTGATCAGTGTTTCTCAGTGTCTGTCACCAAATGACTCTAAACAGAAAAACAAGCTATCTGTTATGTTCTATTTCAGTTGCTATGCACAATGTTACATTTTAAAAGATACAGTAGTTTCTCTTTGCAGGATTATTTTTCAAAGAAAGTCATTGTTTTCCTTTTATGAAAGTCCAAAGTAATGTCCTTTCTTCTGCCACTACAGAACTGAATATCATTCTAAAATAAAATAATAAAAATTAGAAGCTAAAATAAAAAGTTATCCATGTAAACATAAGTTTGCATATGGCGAACTACTGATTTTCTCATATATATATTTAGAATTCCAAATTTAATACAAGAAGATGTTGTAAAGTGTGAATGTACTATGTGTACTTAAGTAGGCAGGATCAAATCAATGCTGGACATGGCAACATGCTCACTGGGAAGCATGGTTTTCATCTTATAATATTACATGGTTTTCATCCCATGGTAGAATTTAAACCAGATAGCTGAGGGTTGCTTAAACAAAGATATAGATGTTTTGTAGGATTTTGTCTAAAAAATAAATCTTATAAATCTTTCATGCCTGTACACAAAACTTGTATAGTACCAAAACAGCAAATTTGTTGACAGAAAATATTTGATATACAAAGACATTAAGAAGCCATATTTGGAAATATTTCTTTTATATTAAATAAGTCTTCTGGTACTCTGAATTTTAAATATCTGTAACATTATGCCTCACAAGGGGTTGATTCTGCCTACTGTCACCCACACCAATCACTTCCTCTGAACCCTTCACATCTTGGACCAGTTAATCCTCAGTGAAGCCACAGCTCCACAGCTCCACAGCTTCCTGATGCCAGTTAGGTGGCTGATGTTTCAAAGAGGGCTTTGCCATAGGAAAGCATGTTGAACTGAATTAAAGGCTTCGTTTTCTCTCTGGCCAGTGGTATGAAGGACTCTTGTCAGGAGTAGCCCAGGGTCAAGATGATGAGTCTGCCTACCCTCAGTTCTTTTCCCCAGTGATCACCACCTCAGGACTTATCTAAACATCAGACTGACTGATCCACAGTGGAGCTGCGCCTCCACATCTCCCAGTTAACAATGTGGCAGCTATTTCATCCAAGGAGAAGTGGCTTCTTCTACCCTCAAAAGGCCCCCTGTATCTAGTGAGTCTCTGCATTGTACACTGAAGCATAAGGGCAGGAGCATAAGAATGTCATACTGTGGGGACAGCTGTGGCTGCAAGTGGTGTCTAGGTATGCTGACCTTGTTCTTACCCATACAAGTTACATCATTACTCTGTGCCTGTTACAGGCATCTGCCTTTAGCATACCAATGTGATCAGCTACACAGGTATCTATATGTCTCATACTAAGCGGGGACTCATAATTTGTGAGTACTCTGCTATCATTCTGCTGGATTGCTGCTGTTGCTACTACTGTAACTCTGAGAATGATAATTGTTTCCCTCTTACCTATTCCTCTACTGCATTAGTGACACTAACATAAAAACTTTCTGGGTCCCTTTATATACCCTTTATAACTGCAGTGTCTGTGGCTCAGCAGGTTGCACACTCACTGCTAAGAGGCCTATTAGTTGAACTCTGGTTTCCATTTGTACCCAAAATGGTTTAACATCAGGAATTCACCTATTAAAATGATCCTCCATAGACTTGCATAGGTTGCACACACAAATTCTCCATAGACTTTCATCACAAAATGTCCTAGCACTGGGTTTGGATTTAGTAGTAATCCCTTCTGGGGCAAATTACGATTCTTTAGCTTCACTGGGGAGTTGAATTAAAGAAAGGATCTGTGGGACATAACACTTCAGTTATTTCAAAAGAAGCAGCAGAGTTATGTGCAATCACTAACATTAGTGTTTTGCAGACTGCTCTGCTTTTTTACAAAAGTGACTGTAGTAATAGCATACAGGCACATTTGTACATTCCTCTAGTGGCTTGTTGACATGCCACAAAGGATTGTCCATTGCAGGAGGAGAAGTAGTGCTAGTGTGCAGTCATCCCCGTATCCCTATCTGTTGAACAGGAAGAAACTGTAATTGTTCTCTGGTTTTATAAATAAACCTAATCTGTTAGTTTGGAGCATGGATGAGTCTTTTCAAGTCCTTAAAAAGACTTGCCCATGCTTAAAAGCAAGAAAAGAAGTTTATTTACAAAACCAGAGCATGATTACAGTTTCTCCCTACTTAACATAAAGAGAGGCAGGGACAGCTGCGCATCATCCTTTCTTCCCCTCCTGCAATGGACAATCCTTTGTGTCATGTCAACAAGCCACTAGAGGTATTTATTTTTAAAATTGGTGGCCATTGGCAAAATTGAGATATTTTGCCTGCAGGTGGTGAAATTTTCCCCGTGAGTAGCAAATTTCGCTGGTTCGAGGGTGAAATTTCACCTGCTGCCCCGGGTGAAATTTCACATTTTGACTGGTGAAATATTTTGCAAAATGCACAAATTCTAGAAAATATTTCACTGGGTGAAAATTTCCAATTTCGCACAATACTATGGGGGTGTGGCAATGTATATCTCCTCTGCCCAATAATACGCCACCATACTTTCCACCTCTCTACCTGCAAACTATGAATCCTAGGTCATCTGGGTATCCTTACCCTTCTTTGTCGTAGGCATCTACTGTCACCCTAACCTTCCTCCATCCATGGCCACTGACCACATTACCACTATATTTTCCCTCTCGCAATCAGGTGAATTGTTCCTCATGGGTGACCTCAACTTAAACTGGTTGTCACCCACTCAAAATAACACATGCAATGTCTTAGCCATCCAAAATTTAACCCAGCTCATCACTGAACATACCCGCTTGAACATTAAATCCAAAAATCACACTCTACTATATTGGGCCCTCACCTCCCACCCACACTGTGTCCTCAAATCAGACATTCTACCAGATGCTCTAAGTGACAATCATCTTATGTACTTGGTTAGGAAGGTCCACAGATCTAAATCACTCCATAAAATACTACTGATCCACTCTTATAAATCCCTCGACCTAACCCCTTTCCTCCATGACCTAGCTAGCACAAATTGGACTCCCATAACCTCTGCTCTCAAGGTGGATGATGCCATTACATATTTCAAAGCAAAGTTCCTCACCATATGCAACCATTATGCCCCATTCAAAAGCACCAGAGTTTGAGGAAACCATGTCCCTTGGGTCACCCCTGAACTGATGGCATTCCACAGAATGTGGGGCCAGACATGGAGGAAAAACAAAGCTACAAAACTACCAAGTGATTTGTCACTACCGCAAACTTCGCAATGAATGTACTAAAGCAACTTGGTTAGCCAAGGCCAAATACTTTAAATCTACTTTCCACACTAATCTAAACTCTCCTTCCAAATTTTGGAAAGTAGTTCACTCCCTCTTTACACCCCCCCTCCAATCTCCCAATCCCCATCCTCAAAATAAAAAACTCCCTCATAGCTGACCATGCTTCTGTAGTGGAGGAATTCAGTTCCTACTTCATATTGTGTGCCTCAATCCTACTTGTCTCTTCCTCCTCTCCCACAACATGTCCTCCCCTACCAACAGTGGCATAAGTAACCCCCACAATAATCACAACTATCTTCCTTTCTCTTTCTCCAAAGTCTCACCTGCTGACAACTTTACTGCCCTATTATCTATGAATCCATCCAAAGGCAGTTCTCCGGATGAATTAGACCCCAAGCTCTTATTTCCCTCAGCCTCAGCTATCACCTATCCTCTTTCTGAAATTCTAAACCTATCCTTCATGACAACTGAGGTCCACACATCCTGAAAGCATGCAGTTCTCCTCCCCCTCACAAAAGATGGAGACTCCACTTCACCAGGGAACTATCACCCAGTTTCTTTGCTCCCTACTCTAGCTAAACTCAAAGAACATCTAGTTCTCTCACAGATCTCCTCTTTCCTGTCCGATTCTAATTTTTTTACCCCTTTCCAATCTGAATTTAGGAAGCACCATTCCACCACAACCTCCCTACTCAGGCTTACTGATTCAGTCCTCACCGGAATCTACAAAGGCCTGATCACCTTGGCCATCTTTGTCAAACTTGCCAAAGCATTCAACACTGTTTCCCACTAAATGCTTCTTCATTCCCTCTCCTCTGCTGGACTCTCACCTTCTGCTACAAACTGGTTCAGGATCTATCTCACAGGCCAGACTCAGGCAATCAGAATTCCTGAGTCTAGCTCCCCTCCACACCAAATCCACACTGTTGTCCCTCAGGGCTCAGTGCTTGGACCCCTTCTCTTATCCAACTTTCTGAATGATTTACCATCAGCCTGCTTCTCATCCTCAGTACACATGTACACTGACGATACTGTCTTGTTCGCCTCCAGCCACTCTCCCTCAGATGTGGAAGCCAGATTGCAGCTTGACTTCAACAAAATCCAACACTGGCTTGCCTCCCATCAGCTCTTTCTAAATGCCAAGAAAACAGTCTCCATGACCTTTTGCACAAGGCAGAGACTTGCTAGGCTCCCTGCCCTGCCCACCCTCCACACCCTGGATGGGACAACACCAGAAGACACTTCCTCTTTTAGATACCTCAGAGTTTGGCTGGACCAACACCTCAGTTTCTCTGGTCACATTGATGCCATTCTAAAGAAACTGTGTCCCAGGCTTTGCGCCTTATACAGGAACTGAAATAGCATTCCTCTTTCGGCCAGGCGTGAGATTGTCCAGAAGATGATTCTCCCTATCTTTGACTACTGCAATGTAGTTTACAGTGCCGCTCCCAAATCCACTGTATCCAGACTGGGCCCTCTTTTTATCTCATTCCATCACTTTCCTCTGGACTGTCCTGTTCACACTCATCACTGTGGTATCTACCACTCTTTGTCATTTTCTTCCCTGGCTAACAGGTGCCTGTCCCACTGTGCCAAAATTATCTCTAAATACTGGCTAGATTCTCCACCCTCAAACCTATCCTCCTCTATCTCTCTACCCTGCCACCTCCTGCACATACCCTAAGATCCACAGACTCATGTATCTTTGTAATATCCAGTTGTTCTACCCTTGCAGGCCACTCAGCTTTTGTACACCATTTTCCCAAAATATGAAATGCTCTTACCCTGCAAGTACGCCACTCCTCATTCTCCCACTCCCTCTCTACTACCCATCACAGCTTACTCTCATCTAACTGCACCTGTTTTCCTCATTCTTAATGCTCCCTATCTCTCTTACACTTTATCTCCTAATCAGGATGATAACGAACCCTACTCATTCGCTCTTACCGGTATTTACTAAGCACTAGCACTTTAAATGTTCAATTAAGTGTTGCTGTTTCAGCCTGTTGCGTACTGTATATTATTATTGCTGTAGTTTAGTATTTTTTGTATTACACACAGCCTTTCTACACTGCTGTATTTTGTATTACACACTGCTTTTCCTGCATAGCTGTATTTTGTATCTTTTTTACTGAATGTAGTATTTCTACCTTTGCTGTATTTTTTTTACAATGTCTCACCCAGTGTAATAACTGCTATTGTGCTTTTACTATTTGTATTCTCCCAGT
This sequence comes from Neoceratodus forsteri, assembly GCA_016271365.2. Lineage (NCBI taxonomy): Eukaryota > Metazoa > Chordata > Ceratodontiformes > Ceratodontidae > Neoceratodus > Neoceratodus forsteri. The sequence continues at coordinate 572,268,679 of CM057449.1, read as the reverse complement.
TCCACTTCTTCCCAGGTTGCACTGGGAGACATGCAAAGTGTTGTTCAGTGTGCCTTCCTGGTGAAACATTTCAATAAAATAAATAAATATAAATAAATTCATGTATTGTACAATATTTTGCAGAAAAGACAAATTTGACAAAGTCTGTTTCATGTGTGCATGAAAAATAGCTTGACTGTTAGGATACCCCTGAGTTAACATTATGAATGTGAGCTGTACCCTTGAAAAGTGAAGGCAAATAAGTACTGACTGTCAGGGTGTAAAGGCAATGTCAAAAAACATTTGAAATGTTTATCACTGAAAACCACTTAGACTGAGAAACAACCTTTGTCATCATTTCTGGGTAAGAAGCAACCATGGAAGCCATAGGTTTAATACATGTATTCAATTTTCTGTAATCCATGGACAGTCTCTACATGACATCTGGCTTCCTCTCTGGCCATATGGGGAAACCAGCAACAAAGGAGCATTTTATTACTATGTCCTGCTCTACTAAGCTGGTTATGACTTTAGCTGCCACTGAGGTGGTGGCTCCTTTCCTGTAATGACTATTTCAGTTTGCAAATGGCCACAATCATGTTTGGTTTAGCAAAAACATCAGCTACTTGTTTGCACACTGCCTGTACATCTGTGGGTAGATCTAACTTCTCTCATGAGACGTGCTGTATCCTCTTTATAGTCCACACTGCGTGGTCCATCAGTACCACCTGGACAACACTGTCGCTATTAATCACTGCTTATAAAAGTTGTAAATTAGCCAAATCTAGGATGATTCTATTAGGATCTATCCAGTCACTTTCCAACAAGGGTTCCTGGTGGTTACTGCCTTATCCGCTGAACCCTCAGTGTGTTCTACTTCATCTGGGGCATAGGTATACACCAATGGTTCCACTGGAAATCTTTTCATTGTAATGTTAACTTGGGATACATTCCCTGTGTTTCTGGATACATAGGTGGAGGTGCCAATCATGCTGACTCTCCTTATTCATGCTTATACTCCATTATCTGTTTTACTGATGCTTTTGCCTGATACTATTGTTCGTTTTAATTTGTCCACCTCTTTCTCAACTTGCTCTAGCTGCTGCTGTAACTCCTCAATGTGTGCTATTATTTAACGTGGGTGGACAGAACAATATTAGTGCTTCTAAGGTCTTGATTTTATTACTGCAGCTGTTGGATATTTTCTTCTAACTCCATCCTAAGATTAACTTTGTCCTCCTTTTTGTTTCTTCACTCCTTTTTTAAGACCAGAGACTCATTCTTGCAGTGCCAGCACTGCACAATACAAGCCCTGAACTACAGTTCCTTTCTGTTTATGTCCCAGGACATTTTTATTGTTGAAGACTTCTGTTTCTAAGTTTTGTTTAACATAATACCATGGCTCTTATTGTGCCATGACATCAGGCGTGGACAGTACTCCACCACCATGCATTTCAGTGTATTCTTCTATGTAATCCCTAACTGTCTTTGTGAGCTTCCCATTTTCAGCTTACTGAAAGTGTCTAAGGACAAAACTCCCTGCTGTGCCTGGTTTGTTAGGTTGCAACCCTAAGTATACAGAGGTCTGATGTACTTAAATCTGTGTCTGCCAGCCTCCATTTGCTGGGGGGGGGGCAACTGTTAGATTTCTAACTTATAATTTTGTATTTCTCAATAATAGAAGTACAACTTATGTAAGTACAATAAAATGTAATTTATTCCTGAGGTAAAGACTAGACAAAGCAAAGATATTCACTGTAGCATTTCTCTTTTACATAGACCTCTACAGTACAAGTACATACAGACAAAGAGCATAAAACACATTTTATATTTGTATTATAACTTGTTGTCACCTAAGCTAACTTTTGTCAGTTAAACTAAAAGATGTTATACTTATGACAAAAGGTTTACACAGCAGAAAGCTCATGACATCATCATGTCAGTCTGTATAACGCATACTGATAAAAGCCCTCTGCTTATATACCCTGTTTAGTACCAGCCTTTTCTCATTCTGCAGACATAAGACATTCTTTAGGTGAGAAAACATCTTTTTTTCTATATCTTATGACCTCACACCAGTGGTACATGTGCAGAAGATACTTTGTGCACCATCTCTGACTTGTACAGAAAAAAACATGTGTTTCAACTAATTAGATGCCTGGACCTTATCTCAAGATTTCTACTAAGCTCCCACTAGGCAGTTTTTCAGCAAAAGTTACAATGTGGCAAAAATAATGTATGATAAAAGATAAGATAAGTTTGCTAAGGCTTTGAGTCTCTACATCAACAGTCAGCTTACCAAAGTCAGATAATTTAAGTGTATTTTCTCTTTTTCCTAATTTCCTGTTAACACCTTAGAAGTGCTGTGATTTGCTTATAGCTAAAGGAATAGCATACTGTGTATACATGAAGCTCTGAATATTGTAATATACTATATATAAATACAGTGCATATAATATTATTCTTATTCCAACATAAGACTTATCATTTTCTTCTGGATGTCAGTCATGCAGGTACATGTGGAGTGATCATTATGTGTTCTGGTATGGTGTACAATGAACTACTAATCTTTGCATTTTGTATGTGTTGGAAATTTTTAAATAAACTTGAAAGTTTAAAAAAATAAGCAGAGTTATGTGCAATCGCCAACAGTAGCGCTTTATAGATAACTCTGCTTTTTCACAAAAGTCCTTCTAAGTGTCTGGACTAATTGTGTACAGGCATGCTATTTGTACATACAGGGTGGGAGGTCCACTAGACACCAGGGACAGGGGAAGGGATTGCTTTTTTTTATTTTGAAGATTGAAACCGGGGTCATGGCTGGGGAGCAGGGGGAAATAACTGGGATTGACTAGGGGAGTGGGAAGGTTCTTTACTTTAATTTGTCCAGTAATCGGCAGGGGGGTCCACTAGACACCTCGGGCAATGGAGGGGATTGCTTTTTTGCAAAGCTTGGGGGCTGGGGGCCTAAGGGTGACTGGGGGGTTCTTGAATTTGGCCAGTGATCAGCTGGGGGGGACTACTAGACACCAGGGACTGGGAGGGGATTGTTTTTTTTTTTTAAAGATTGGGGTCTGGGAATAACTCAGAGTGATGGGGGTTCTTCAGTTTGGTTGGTGATCAGCTGGGGGGAAACACTAGACACCAGGGAGGCAGAAAATAAAATATAAATGATGGGGTACATGCGGGCCAAATTGCAGGTGAAATTTGCAATTTCGTATCAATTTCCAAAATATTTCATTGGGCGAAATTGCAGATTTTGCGGCAATTTCGCTGGCAAAATAAAATTTCACAACATCTCTACACCACCACCTCTAATGGACTGGTCCTGTCTGGCTAAAGAATATCCAGGGATAGAAATGGTGTGGTCAGGTACTGTATCTTATTGCTGAGCTAAGATTCCGAGAGGATTAGGATATCTGGAGTAGGTGTGACAACTATGGTTTGGATGAGGTCTTATTTGGTCAGTAATCTATGTATAATTAAGTGTAGCATCTTTTTTTTTTCAACTATATTCCCTCTGGTCACTGCTCGTAGAACCTTCTCTTGGGCATCCTGTCCATTTCCTGCCTGCCTGAGGTCCTTCTAGTCTGTGCCTCCTCCTCCCCCGCAGCCAGCACCCCTGATTAAATCAGCCTGGGGTGGGTCACCCCTCCTCTTGGGTGCTTTTCCACGGCAGACTCTGGCTGCAGGTAAGGGCCTGGGTGGAGGACCTGGAAGGCCAGTCAGAGTGAGCCCGGCAGTGGGCATGGGGGACAGGTGCCATTGCCTGTCCCACGAGCTGGTGTTTTTCCCTGTTCTGCACTGTCCCCCCATGCATGGTGCACCCCCGATGCTCTGGTGCATGGCAACTCTGCCAGTGTCAGCCACGCTAATTACGTGCTGCCCAGCTTGCTGCAGTGCCCCTGGTCTCCACCAGGGGTCACTAGCATGCAGGGTCATCCCTACCCTGCTTCCCCGGGAAGGAGAGCACCACAAGGGCACTGTTCCTCAACCCTCCCCTGACGACCCCCTAAGTGTAGCATCTTAAGATTCCTAGGTAGGTTTACAGCATTTGAGGAGTCAAGAGTGTAGCTAATGTGGGAAGACCCAGGAGTGGGGATTGCACATGGTCCTGGTTTGTAATGGACATTTCCCAAAGAGAGGAGCAGGAGGGCCATAATTAGGTAGTGTGATTTAAGATTTTTGTAGAATTGCATAAGCTTATTAGATTTGAGGGTAGTGGGAAGGGAGTGGGGGGGAGCAGTGTCGTTTAGTAGGAGCTTTTTAACGGTGATCGAGGTGGGGACAGATATAAGCCAGGCAACAGGGTGGTGGTGGAAATGACACCAGCGTTGGAGGGAAGGAGTAAAGGTGATAGTTTGGGTGGAGGTGAAGATATTGGATGCAGGACAGTGAAATGATGAGGAGACAGTGAGGTTAGGGTTTTGAAAGGTGAGGAGGGAGTGGATGGGGAGGTGGAGTAAGAGGAGAAGGGAGAAGGGGTAATAGTACCATAGTCAAGCTGTAATAGTACTAGGATGAAATTTTAGGTAGATCTGAGGTCAGTAATTAGAGAAGGAGCTGAGAGGAGTAAACTAGCAGGTACTGTGTTTGAAACCCGCAATTGGTCATAATTGTAGTAGCTGATGACAAGGGAAAACACAGTTTTAATTTTGTAATCCTGCTTCAGAGGAAGGAAGAGCAGTAACACTGCAATGATAGAAAAAAAGAAAATATTATTGGGTTACTAGTCCATGATTGGTGAACTGACCAGATGGGTGGAGTATTTAGGTGTAGCAGGAGCATTTAAAGAGTGTCGGGGGTGAGGTGGGCAAGATAAAATTCAAATTGAGATTAGGAGTAAAGGAGTAGCACAGCAGGTCAGGAAAATGCAGCAGAAAGCAGGATGCGATCAGCCAATAGTGCTGTGCAGAGTTGAGCACCAGCCAATTGCAGCCTTACCGGTTTGGCACTGGAGCCAGTGATAAAAGTGGCTTAGAATGCTTGATCAGGAAGAAGTTTCTGAAGGTGTACCTTCTGGTGGTGGCATGGAGCAGGAGCAGGAGCAGAGAGTGGCCGGTGGCTCCTATGCGCAAGCCACAGCAGGGAGGATACCCGATCGGGGATGTCAAACTTCTGGTACAGGCGGGGAGCAGGAGTAGAGAGCAGCTGGTGTTTCCTATGTGCAAGTTGCAGTTCCAGCATAAAGGATGCCCGATTAGGGGCAGTTAAGCTTCTGTTGCAGGTGGGGAGCGGGAGTAGAAAGTGGCCAGTGGCTCCAATGTGCAAGCCGAAGGCACAGCAGGGAGGATACCAGATCAGGGGCAGGTAAGCTTCTGGTGCAGGCAGGGAGCAGGGGCAGAGAGCAGCCAGCAGCTCCTATGCACATGCTGCAGCCACAGCAGGGAGGATGCCCGATCAGGGACAGTTAAGCTGTGGGCAAGATACTGTTGCACACAACTGACAGAGGAGAACATTTGCATTTACTTTTGTTACTGTTGCAGAAACTGTTAAGAGTCAATTTAAAAATAAACCCAGCTAAAATGCAGTTGTGTCAGTCTTCCATAAAATTTTTAGGTGTGAGCTTAAATCAGGAAGGAAAATCACCTGATCAAGCAAAAGTTCAGACTATTCTGTCACTACCCCTTCCCATTAGCGAGGGACCACTTCACTCACTCATAGACATGACATGATTCTGCAGGAATGTTATCCCTGGCTATGCAGAAATTGCAGCTTCATTATACAAGCTGTTCAAGAAAGGCACTGTTTGGCAGTGAATGGAGGAACACACTCAAGCAGTGTCTGTGTTGAAAGGTCCCTTGGCTAAGGCACCTGTGCTAGCTACTCCTGGCTACAATAAACCCTTCCATTTACATACTGCAGTTAGAAATGTTTCATTGTCTGCTGTACTTACAAATTTGTCATGGAAAAGAAAGTTCAGTTGCATACATATCTAAAGTCATGACTGAGGTAGAAAAGAGATTCTCCCTATGTGAAAGACATCTGTTGTCTGTGTGTTGGGCAATTAAAGTACTCAGATATATTGTGGTAAAAAGTAAAACTGTTTTGTTTTCAGCACATAGAGCACTCAAATTCTTGCTGTCTTCTCGGATCAAGGATGGAGCTGTGTCCAGCACCAGATTAGCCAGATGGACTCTGCTGCTGCAGAGCATGGACACAGAAGTCCAACAGGTAAAGGAGGATTCACTACTAGCCAACCACTTGCTGCTAGATGGGCAGCCCCATGAATGCCAATATCCTACCTTGGTGCAACATCCCCCTTCCCCTTCCCCTTTCCTGGAAGGATCACTGACCAGCCTTAATGAACAGGGCATGGTACCCTCGTCCCTTGTCATATATGTGGATGAATCATCCATGTGCAGTATGTCGAAGGTAAGCACAAAATTGCTTTTGCAGTATTCGATCCTAGCAATGCCACATCACCACTGGTTTACACTTGTAAAATTCATTCAGCTCAATTTGCTGAACTAGCAGCAGTTACTTGTGCTCTACAAATTTCAACAGACGTATCACTAAGAATGGTGCGTACCGACTCACATTGGGTTTGTTTAGCCCTTACAGACTATTTACAAGTGTGGAAGACCCATGCTTTTGTTACATGGGGTGGTAAGCCATTGCATTATGCTGCTGTTTTATCTGCATTGTGGGAAACAGGCATAACAACAAATGCAGAAAATGTAAAAATTGAAATGATTAAAGTGAATGCACACAGTAAGGGAGGTCCTGTAGCAGAACACAATGCTATGGCAGATTTTCTAGCCAAGCAAGCAGCCAAGGAAAGGGCCACTTTGTGAGAACCTCTTGCCCTCCCTCCTCCCAATTTTCAGACCATAGCAGAATTTAAACATGCTAAAGAAGAACCTGATTTCATACAATTGCAGAAATCAAACACTACACTACTTGCTTTTCTATACTACACTGTGGATGGGGGTACCGTAAAGGCCTGTCAAGTCTTCTGGTCTGGCAAGGACCCAATGCACAATACCCAATATGAATTGCCCCACATAGAGTCAGAAAAGAACTGCTATACATAGCACATGACACCAGAGGTCATGGTGATGCTCCATCCACACTGCAGCACTTATTTACCTTTGTACAGTGACCTGGTGTTAACTATGATGTCAAACAATATTGTGTAAACTATATTCAATGTGCTTTTCTCAATACCACAAGTAAAGCCAAGTGAGGCCGGCTGGCCTTGCCACATATCTGGGGTCCATGGGAACAAATTCAAATTGATTAATAAATTATATTGGGGGCCTGCCTATGACCTCTGGGGCACACTGCTGTGTTGGTTATTATCGACCCATTTTCTAAATGGATTGAAGCCATTCTATTGTGTACTATGACAGCCCAAGCTACTGCTAAAGTTTTAGTAGAACAAGTGTTTTCTAGGTGGGGAATGCCTATACTAATTGACTCTGAACAAGGATCCCATTTCAAAGGTAAAACAATGCAACAAGCAATGCAAGCAATGGGTATCGACCAAAAATGTTGCATCCCATATCACACACAGTCCCCCGGCCAGGTGGAAAGAGCAAATGGAACACTGAAAATACCCTGAGGAAAATGGTAAAAGACTCTGGTAAAGATTGGGATGAACAGTTGTCTTTAATTCTGATGATGCTGAGAGCAAAGCCAAATAAAACAACAGGCATATCACCGTATGAAATCATAACAGGCAGACAACTGCAGTTACCTGAGCAAGCTTTGTTTGCCTCACTACCACCTGAAATGGAGCAGGGGTGAAAATTAGAAATTATGTGCAAACCTTGTTGAAGAAATTGAAACAAGTGAACAAACAACATGCAGCACTAATGGCTGAATACAGCAAAAAGGTTAAAGCTTACTATGATGATGCAGCCAGCAACCAATAGCTGGAGACAAGAGACAAAGTAATGATCAAAGTCCTACCTGAAAAAGGACCAATTCCAGTGACTGGCTGGAAGGTTGCATACCCTGTAATGGACAGGGTGAGCTCCACTGTATACTTAATCCAGGTACAGGAGGGAGCTAAGGTCAGACACAAATACTTTCATTTAATGCAGCTGAAAATGCTTGGTGGCTAACAAATTTCAAGTTGTGCCTTTCAGAATTTTTATCCTAGGTTGTCTACACACCCTGAGCCAGACTGATGAGACTATAGGGACCTTTCAATCTATTTGATCTGTGGACCTGCCACCATTCCCAGTGACTTGTGAAAACAGGGGTGGGGTTGTACACTATTATGAAGATAAATGGAGTTTCGGTGCTACAAAATATATAATGGAATTGGGACAGTCACTCCATCTGCATTGCCTGGGGGCAGGAACACTGCCCTATTCTGGTGCTGAACTCAGGTTATGTAGATGGAATGATGAATTTACAGCATGCGATGTAATGTGCCCCACCACATATCCTAATTGGCATTATGATGAACCTACGGTGTTTGACTATCAGGCTATGAAAACCTTGTTAGGCAGGCAAGAGTGGGCAAGTCAATGGTTGAATGCAACACATTATGGGGTACCATATCAATTTGGGATGATTCAAATATGCTACCCTCCATATGACCCAGGACAGAAGGAAGTATTCATGTGTATTAGTGCATAAGGGGGTCAAGTGGATAAATTACTCTAATTTGGGGTTCTATCCCCATCATCCAAAAGACGTTGCACCTCATTTTAGACTACAGTTATCTAAACCTGTTAAAAGTGTTAGTAATGCTATGATAGAGTTACAAAATTGTGCAAGGAGAAAAGGGGTCAATAAATGTCTCACTAGATATGCTGTAACACCAATATCAGAAAATGGATATGTCTTCCAAAGAGTTGAGAAACTTGTATATAACAATGTACAATACATTACTGTGTCTGTTTTGTTAAATTTGTCTAGTATTGAGTGGCCAAAGGATATTTGCCCTCAACATTTAAAGCAGTTATATCAAGTTTTTATTAAAGACATGTGGATTAATTTTAGAAGTAGAAATATTGTTAAGGTTCTGTTATTGGGAGACTCGATGATTAAGGGTATCTAGTGGGAGGGACAGGGGGGTGGATGCCATAGCCAGGTGAAGGTAGTGAGTATCTCTGGGCTGACAGTGCACAGAGCAAACTTCATGGTGTATGAACTGGTTAGGGATTGTGGAGGGAAACCAGATTTCCTGGTGCATTTGGGAACTAACGATCTAGAGGGAAATAGCGTTTTGGAAATCCAAGCAAGGTTCCAAGAACTTAAATAAAATAAAATAAAAATAAAATAAAACTTGCCAGAGTCTGTCGGGATAATGGATGCAACATTTCCTATTTGGAGATATTGCCAGTACCAAAGGCCTCAGTGGAGAAAAAAATGAAGATCACAGAGGTTAAAGACTGGCTCAGGAAGTGGGGTGAAGAGAGTGGGTTGGGGGTGTTAGGGAACTGGAAAGGAGCTTGGGAGGATGAGGGACTGTATGCCAAGGACAGGCTTCATCTTGCCCCATTAGGGAATGAAGTCCTTAAACAGGGGATGGCTGACTACATTCAAGAAAGGTGGGGTTTAAACTTGTGAGGGGGGAAGGGATAAGGGAGGGGCTGACCAGAAGCCCTCTCCTCAGATGAGGGAGTAGCCTCTCAAACCCAAGGGGAGGGGGAACAGACTGAGGTGGAGGTTTCAGGAAGAGCAGAGGGAGGATGGAAGTATAAGGAACCTGGGTGGAGTTCGACAAAGGGGTCAGGGATAAGGGGTGGGGTTGGTGTTAGTAAATGCCAGGAGCTTGGGAAACAAATTGCCAGAGTTTCAGGCCATGCTGTTCGGGGTGGATGGGCGGCGGTCACAGAGACGTAACAACAAAAACCATGACTGGGACCCTAACGCATGGGGTACATCACTATGCTTAGAAGGATAGAAAGGAGGGCGGGGGTGGAATGGCTATGTTCATTAGAGATGACATAGAAATTGCTAGGGTAGAAGAGGCAGAGGGAAACATGGAGGCCTTATGGGTCACCTTACGATCCCCAGCAGGAGTTAAGGTCAAGCTGGGTGTAGTATATAGGCCCCCCGGGATGAGTGATGTTCTAGAGGATGGTTTGCTGGACAACATCATTATCCAGTGTGGACCAAAAGGGGAAGGAGTGGTGTTGATGGGGGACCTTCATATGCCAGGTACAAACTGGGGAACCATGTCCTCTAAGGTGGCCAAGGAGCAGAGACTGCTGGACGGCTTCCAGGATGTGTTCTTAACACAGCATGTGATGGAGCCCACAAGGGAGGGGCATGTCCTGGACATGGTTCTGGCAGATGGGGATCTGGTAAGGGACCTGGTTATAGAGGACCCCCGACTGGAAGCGACCATAATACTGTCTGGTTTCAAATAAGCATGGGGGGAGGGGGGGTGAGATCTAGGACACTGGCAGTGGACTTCAGAGGGGCAGACTTTGTGGGCATGGGAAATATTCTCAAGGATCACTTGAAGGGGATTACATCAATGACAAGTGCGGAAAGGAGATGGGAGGTCATAAAACGGGGACTTCATGAGGCAGATAGGATCTGCGCTAAGTTGAAACGTAAGGGAGCAAGGTCACATAAACCATGCTGGTGGTCCAGTGAGGTACAGGTAGCAGTCAGAGAAAAGAAGGCGGCCTACAAAAAATATAAAACAACAAGAGGTGATAGGGATAAGGAAATGTACCATCTTGCATCTAGAAAAGTCACCCAGATGGTGAGGGGAGCAAAGTCCAGTAAAGAGCAGCGGCTGGCACAGGGGATACATGGATGGGAAAAGGGGTTCTTCCGGTACATTGGGAGCGGAGAAAAACTAAGGGCCATCTCAGCAGATTGAGATCAGAAGGAGGGTGGGTGGAAGAGGCGAGGGACCAGGCAGAGGTATTTAATGAGTACTTTGCCTGTGTTCACTAGGAGGGATGGGATATCTACAAAGCAAGGCACGATGGGGGATAGAAGCTGCAGTGAGGGATCAGGGAGCAGCAGAAATGGAGCAAGAGGGAGGGAGAGATACCCAGGGTGTCACATCTGGATAAGGATAAAAGGCCAGTAAGGTGGAGGGGACGGATGATGCTATCTCCACCAAGGTGTGGTTAGCCCTCAAGGCCCTAAAGAAAGACAAATCTCCTGGGTCGGATGGCATTCATCTGAGAGTACTATGGGAATTGGTGAACATACTGGCTGCACCCCTGGCGGAGCTCTTCAACAGGTCACTTGAGATAGGGAGGGTACCTAGGGATTGGCGAGAGACACATGTGGTGCCAATCCATAAAGGGGGGTCGAGGGAAGTACCAGGTAACTATAGACCCATCAGTTTGACCTCAGTGGTGGCAAAATTACTGGAGAGTATACTAAAGGAATGATTGGGGGTGTACTTGGAGGAGGTGGGAGGTCTGGATATTTGGCAACATGGGTTTGTGCCAGGTAGATCATGTCTAACCAATCTTGTGGAGTTCTACGAATGGGTAACATCAGAACTGAACAGGGGAAAGCCTGTGGAGGATGTATTATTCTTGGACTTCAGCAAGGCATTTGACTCTGCCCCCCACAATGGTCTGGTGGAGAAACTGATGGGGTTATTAGTAGGCCCTTTGATGGTCAGATGGATTGAAAACTGGCTAGCTGGATGCACCCAGAGAGTAGTGGTCTGTGGGGAACTCTTGAACCCTAGAGAGGTTGGTAGTGGGGTACCGCAGGGCTCGGTCCTGGGTCCGATCCTGTTTAATGCATACATATCAGACATCAGGGAGGGTATAGGGTGTGAAATGAGTCTCTTCACGGATGACTCCAAGATGGGAGCAGTAGTTGAGGGAGAAGAGGGGAGGTTGGCCCTGCAAGGGGACCTGGACACTCTGGAAAGCTGGGCTCACACATGGAAATTAAATTTCAATATCACCAAGTGCAAGGTATTGCATCTTGGGCAGGGAAACCCTAAACATAGGTACACCCTGGGAAGGGAGGCGCTGGAGGCCTCAATAGGGGAAAAAGACCTAGGGGTCATGGTGGATGCATGTATGAATAACTCTGAGCAGTGCAGGAGAGCAGCTAGCAAGGCAAACAGGATGTTGGGATGCATCGTGAGGGGTATCACCTCTAGGAGCAAGGAAGTGATTCTGCCGCTGTACAATGGACTGGTTAGATCTACACCTTGAGTACTGTGTACAGTACTGAGACCACACTTGAAGAGGGACATACAGCTCCTGGAGAGGGTACAGAGGAGGGCAACAAAGATGATACGGGCTAGGGATTTGACGATGAGGACAGACTTGAGGAGCTCTGCCTGTTTTCATTGGAGGAGAGGAGAGACAGGGGGACATGATTGAGGTCTTCAAGTACCTCAAGGGAATAAATAGGGTAAACATGGAGGGGATCTTTAGACTAAAGCAGGGCGGTATCACCAGAGGGCATGGTCTGAAGTTGGAAGGTGGAAGGGTGAGGGGGGGAAGAGGAGGAGGTTTTTCACTGAGAGGGTGGTGGACCCTTGGAATGCACTGCCTGGCGAGCTGGTTCAGAGATCCACAGTGAAGGGCTTCAAGAGAGGGTGGGACAGATACAGAAAGTGGATGTATCAGATGATGGCATGTCCCAGGGGGGTTGGGATGGATGATAGGGGTTTCTGGAACACAAAGGAGGGGAGGGCCTCGGCACCCAACTAAGGATCTGAGGTTCAAGCAGACTCGATAGACCGTAAGGCCTAATCTGCTGGCAAATAGTATGTTAGTATTAGGTTTAATCCTCCACAGCTTCTGCTATAGCTGGGTAAAGATATTAAAATGGTAAGGAGAAGTTTATGAGGAGATGTAACAGTTACTTTAGGTTCAGGAATGGGAGTTTGGAATACTATGGATTTAGAAACAGTAAAGGAGCATCAAATGAATTTTGAAAACATGCTTAAATACGGGGTGTTAGACAAAGAAGTACATATTAGACGGACTTTTAGATGAACATTTTAAAACCATTGTTAGCATGAAAGAAACTTTGCATGACTGTCTTCTCCTACACAACTGGACACAATTAGTTAGCAATATAGAGACTGATGTTAGGTATGAAACTAGAAGAAATGAGGTGTGTATTGCATATGGTGCATCTGTCTTGAACAGCTTACAAGATACCTTTAGAGATTTTGAGACATGTAAACATCCTACTTTTAGAAATACCACTGTGTTGGAAAAATTCTTACACAATGTTAATTACACTAATGCCACTGAACATCTTCTTCAAAAACTGACTAGTGTTTATTTTGCTGGACATGTATGTGTATTAAATCATAGCTCACCTTTGGTGCCTTTTGTATTACAAATACCTATTACACCATGTCAAATGTCTATCTTAAAGGGTACCTAAACAAGCAGTTTTTTTTAAAACTGCAAACTACAACATCTGGCTTCATAGTGAGGTAAAGTAAAGGCTGCTGTTTACATTTTTGAAAAATGTAAACATCAGCCTTTCACTTTCAAAAAACAGCATTGCTTGCTCCCTATAAAATGTCTGCCAAGTGTGTTAAGTGATGAGTCACGATGACATCATTGGAGCCAGAAGCAGAGACCCACATGGCTCCCTATAATGCTAACTAGTTCTTCTTTCCCCCTTTGTTTTGAATTGTTTCACTAGAATGATCAACACCATGTGTTAACATGTGGATTATTTTGATTGGTACACGGTAGGCTATGGTTTGTTCATGTTGTTTACTTTAACTTGCTGAAAATGTTTTGCATTCCAGCTGACTTTCTCTTTTGCAAACCACAGTACAGTGCAACACTTCAAATACCTGATGATCCAGTGGTTATATGATGTCCTGAAATTTGTAGCGAAGTACTGGTCTGGTCCAATTCCAAAGCTCATGCTCTCTTGGTAATCCACAAATCGGCTTCCATTGCAGTAATTTTCCACATGATCCCCCTGCACCTAGCCTGCCTTCTGTTGAACACCCCACCATCCATATTCTGTCCGTCGTACTACCTGGGGATGCATATGAGTTTGCCTGTGATCTGCAAAACCCCACAGAACAGTTTCCGGCAATTCTTCTCCACTACTTTTCTGTGCACTACTCCACAATGTAAGCTGGCTGGCTACCACCCTTCCAAATCTTGAATGAGCTATACACAGCTCCATCAATACTGTCCTAACAAACATCAACATCCCCCCCCCCAACCTGAGGGTAATCTCCCTACACTGAATTCAAGTAACAAACTACGTGTAGCCTTGTCACTCTTGAGTATTTGTCATAGCTGACTGCTCTCATATGCAGTCAGGTAATGATCACAGTGCTGGCAGCCCCATATCTCAGATCTCACAATGATCTGCTCAACTTCCCCATTCCGGTCTTCCCTTAACCTGAATATAGCTGTACCCTGCCTGAATGGCCTCCTCAGCCCTCTCTGGCATTCATACTTCTCCACTGCTCACCACACCAAAAACTGGTGAGCTCACTACCCTTCTGTATCATGAATGCAGTTAGTACAGTCTCCCATGTTATTTTTACATATTAACAATAAATGTGATCTTCTGAGTTAGTTGATAGCAGTAGGGCAAGGGAGTGCTAGGTTTTCCTACCCATATAGATCTAAGCTACCCATGATTAGGCACTATTAAATGACGTGAAAAATGATGTGCACACCCATCATTTAATAGTGCCTAATCAAAGGTAGCCTAGATATTTTAAGGATAGCAAAGCCCATCTTTCCCCTTGTTCCCTGCAGCTATCAGCCTGACTTACTGGAAAGATTTGTTTATTTTTGATATTTCAAAAAACCCAGGGACTGTACTACCTGCATTCATGATGCCAAAAGGTGATGAGCTCACCAGTTTTTGGTGTGGGGAGAAGGAGTGAAAAATGAATACCAGAGGGGAACTGACAAGGCCACTCCTGCAAGGTATTGCTGTTTTCAGAGAAGGGGGAAGACAGAAGGGGAGAAGTATGAGCAGATCACTGTGAGATATGGCTGTGTAGCACCATGATCACTACCTGACCCCATTGTCCTGGCCAACATTCCCCTTCCTATAAAACCAGTTCATGAAATTGTCCAAGGTTGTGTGGCTATTAATGTGTGAAATAACTGCCACTACATGTTCAGTCACTTCACTACCAGTCTAGCATTGCTTGTAATACACTTTGTGATACAGTGTGTATGAAAAGTACTATATAAATGCTGATTTTTATTATTATTATTTCCCATGGAAAAAGAAAACAAGACAAGCATATTTTTGATTTCTGAGAAAGTATGAACTCTGGCATTGGACTACATAAGAACTGTGCTACAAACAAGTGGTGGATCTAGAGGGTGGTGAAGGGTGAGACTGCACCCTCCCCCCATTGTAACTTACTTGCTTGCTGCTTCTGCATTTCACTTTGTTGAAGAAGTCAGATTTATTGATTGTACAAATGTTTACATTCAAACTATGGATTACATTTGTAGGTTCTGTCAAAAATGTACTAAAACAGAATAATAGCAGACAATATAAGGGTTAAATACAAATGTTTAAACGTGCATATGAAGTATGCACACCACCCCAGCACACCCCATTGTAACATCATTGATACGCCATAACCACTAGACCACCAGGTATTTGAAGATTTGTACTGCACTGTGGTCTGCCAGAAACAAAGTCAGTTGGATTAGAACACAATTTCAGCATGTTAAAATAAACAAAATGAACAGAACCATAGCCTAATGTGTATTGATCAAAATAATACACTTGATTTTGACCATTTGGGTGAGACAGTTCTAAACACAGGGAAAAAAGAACTAGTTAGCACTATAGAAAGCCATATAGCTCTCTGACTATGGCTCCAATGATGTCATCCCTTAACACATTTGGCGGCCAATTTTAGAAGCAGGTAAGGCATTTTTTTTTAAATTGGAAGGCTAATTTTACATTTTTCTAATGCTCTGGCACCGCATTTAGATAAATTATATAAATGTAGTTTCAGCATTAATGTATACAGCAGCCTTTCCATTAGTCCCCTACGAAGTCAGATTTTTGAATAGTTTGTTGTCAAAATGTTGTTTATGTATCATTTAAAGGATAGTGTAGTCCAATGCCAGAGTTCATACTTTCTCAGAAATAAAAAATATGCTTGTCTTGTTTTCTGTTTTCATGGGAAATAATAATAATAAGAATCAGCATTTATATAGCACTTGTCATACACATTGTATCCCAAAGTGTTTTACAAGCAATGCTAGACTGGAAGTGAAGTGACTGAACATGTAGTGGCAGTCATTTCACACATTAATACCCATACACAGACTTTGACAATAGCATGAACTGGTTTTATGGGAAAGGGTATGTTGGCCAGGACAATGGGGTCAGGTAGTGATCATGGTGCTACACAGCCCACATCTTATATCTCACAGTGATCTGCTCATACTTCTCCCCTTCTGTCTTGCCCCTTCCCTGAATATAGCAGTACCTTGCACGAGTGGCCTTGTCAGTCCCCCTCTGGTATTCATTTTTCACTCCTTCTCTCCACACCATACACTGCTGAGCTCATCACCCTTCTGCATCATGAATGCAGGTAGTACAGTCCCTGGGTTTTTTGAAATATCAAAAATAAACAAATCTTTCCAGTAAGTCAGGTTGATAGCTGCAGGGAACAAGAGGAAAGATGGGCTTTGCTATCCTTAAAAGATCTAAACTACCTTTGATTAAGCACTATTAAATGATGGGTGTGCACATCGTTATGCACATCATTTAATAGTGCCTAATCATAGGTGGCTTAGATCTTATATGGGTAGGAAAGCCTGTTTTCCCCTTGTGCCCTACTGCTATCAGCCTGGTTTACCAGAAGATCACATTTATTACTAATATGTAAAAATAACATGGGAGACTGTACTAACCACATTCATGATGCAGAAGGGTAGTGAGCTCACCATTTATTGGTGTGGTGAGCAGGTGAGAAGAATGAATGCCAGAGGGGGACTGAGGAGGCCAGTCCAGCAGGGTACAGCTATATTCAGGTTAAGGGAAGACCGGAAGGGGGAAGTTGAGCAGATCATTGTGAGATCTGAGATTTAGGGCTTCCAGCACTGTGATCACTACCTGGCTGTTGATGAGCACAGCCAGTGATGACAAATACTCAGAGTGGCAGGGCTGCATATAATCTGTTACTTGAATTCAGTGTACAGAGATTACCCTCGGGTGGGGGGGTGTTGATGTTTGTTAGGACAGTATTGAGGGAGCTGTGTATAGCTCTTTCCGGATTTGGAAGGGTGGTAGCCAGACAGCTCACATTGTGGAGTAGTGCACAGAAAAGTAATCGAAACATAGAAACATACATAGAATTTGACGGCAGATAAGGACCGCTTGGCCCACCCAGTCTGCCCATTTCCCTGCCTACTGGATAAGCTGCAGATCCTAGTTAACCAGCAACCTACTTTTTCCTACCCCCATCCCCTAGAATTGCCTTATGACTGTCCCATGCATGCTTGAATTCCACCACTGTTTTTGACTCCACGACCTCCTCCGGAAGGCCGTTCCATGCATCCACAACCTCTCTGTGAAAAATACTTCCTTAAATTACCTCTGAGCCACCCCCATCTTCAAATTAGCCCTTGTTCTTGCACACCCTTTTTTTGAAAGATGCTACCCTCTTGGACTTTGTTGATTCCTTGAGGTACTTGAAAGTTTCTATCATGCCCCTCCCCTCCTTTCCTCGAGGCTATACATATTAAGCTTCTTTAGTCTCCTTCATATGTCTCCCGTGCAGACCCTGCACCATTTAGTTGCCCTCCTCTGGACAGCTTCCATCCTGTCTATGTCTTTGCTAAGACTGGTCTCCAGAACTGCACGCAGTACTCCAGATGGGGTCTGACCAGCTGTCTGTACAGAGGGATAATAACTTCCTGTTTCCTACTGGTGATGCCTCTCCCTATGCATCCCAATATCCCCCCAGTCCTCATTGCTGCCCTCTCACATTGCTTGCCCACCTTTAGGTCATCTGATATGACTACCCCCAGGTCCCTTTCCATTTTTGTTGTTGTTAGTATCTCACCCCCCATTGTGTACTCTTCTCCTGGGTTTTTGTTTCCCAGGTGCATTACCTTGCACTTCTTAGCATTGAATCTAAGCTGCCATACATTTGACCATTCTTCTAACCTTGCCAAGTCCCTTTTCATCCTTTCCACCCCACCTTGTGCATCAACTCTGTTGCAGATCTTTGTGTCATCTGCAAAGAAACATACTTTTCCTTCCAGTCCCTCTGCAATGTCGTTTATAAAGACATTGAAGAGGACTGGTCCCATACTGAACCCCTACGGTACCCCACTAGTAACCCTCTTTCATCGAGTGGACTCCATTTACTATTACCTCTGTGTCCTATTTTCCAGCCAATTTTACCCAGGCTGTCATCTTGGGACCCACTCCCAGGCTAGCTAACTTGTATATTAATCTTTTGTGTGGGACTGTGTCAAATGCCTTGCTAAAGTCTAGGTAGGCCATGTCCACAGCCCCTCCCTGATCTACTACTTTGGTCACCCAGTCAAAGAAATCTATCAGATTTGTCTGGCATGACCTTCCTGCTGTGAATCCATGCTGCCTTGGGTCCTGTGCCCCTCTGGTCTCTAGATACTTGACAATTCTTTCCTTCAGAAGTGATTCCATCATTTTCCCTACCACTGAGGTTAAACTAACAGGTCTGTAGTTTCCTGCTTCTGCCTTGCTCCCACTTTTGTGAAGGGAATCACATCTGCCTCCTCCAGTCCTCGGGTACCACCCCATCCTCCCATGATTTGTTAAACAGGGTAGTCAGTGGTGTCACTAATTCTACCCTTAGTTCTTTTTAGAATTCTGGGATGAATCCCATCAGGCCCCATTGCTTTATCCACCTTTCAGTTTTAAGAGTTCTTTCAGAACCCTTTCTTCTGTAAATGGGCTGGTATCAACTTCTGTATCCAGTGTGTTTCTACTGTTTGTTCTAGGTACCCCTCTTCCTTTGTAAATACTGAGCAAAATATTTGTTTAGTATCTCTGCCTTTTCACAGTCTCCCTCTGCCCACCCTCCCCTTTATTAAGCCTCACTATCCTCCCTTGGTCTTCCTTCGCTCCTGATGTACCTATAAAGGTTTTATCCCCTTCTTAACTGAGTTGGCCATCTTTTCCTCGGTTTGGGCCTTTGCTGTTCTGACTGCCTTCCCAGCTTCCTTTGCTTTAACTGATACAGTTCTCTGTCCTGCTCCTTCTGTGATTCCTTGTACTTCCTGAAAGCTTTCTTTTCTCTTGAACCTTCACTGCCACTTCCTTTGAGAACCATAGTGGTTTACATCATTTAGTTTTGTTTATTTGCTTCACACAAAGGCTTGTTGCCTCTGTGATGGCAGTTTTATTATTCCCCATTGTTCTTCCACCCTCCTTCCTGCCCATGTGCTAGTGCATTCCTTAGGCACTTACCCATTTTATAAAGTCAGCCCTCCTAAAGTCCAGTACCTTTGCCTTTGTATGGCTTGACTCTATTGCTGTGTTTATTGTGAACCATACTGTTCGATGGTCGCTAGTTCCCAGATGGCTACCCACTTCTACATCTGTGATCCTCTCTTCATCTCCATTTGAGAGAACCAGTAATGGAGAAGAAATGCTGGGAACTGTCCTGTGGGGTTTTGCAGATCACAGGTAAAGGAGTAGACTGACACTGGAAGTCAGGTGGATTCACTCAAGGCATTAATATGCCTCTCCTGCTAATAAATATTGTTATTCATAGCAAGGGCAGCCCTTATGATGGTATGAACAGCAGTTTTTCTGGTGTGTCCTGATGCTTATTGCTTGGCCTTCCAGGCAGACCTAGTTGTTGGTTAATGAGGCATGAAAAAAACACAACAGGGGGACTGTACATATTGCCTTCACTGTGCAGAAGGGTGGTGATCCACTCAATGTTTACTGTGGGAGCAGAAGTCAAACATTGATAAAGTGGACTGAAGAGTGATTTGGGAGGCATTTTTAACAGTGCCAGCTGATGAAGCATATCGGTATAGGTGAGCACAACTCTCTGAGGTACAAGATTACAATCTGAGTTGTGATAATTCTCTTCAAGAGACCACAAACTCATATGTGGCCCCAGGTAATACTAATGACAGAGTATGGATGGTGGGGTGTTCAACAGAAGGCAGGTTAGGTCTAGGCGGTTCATGTGGAAAATGACTGCAACGGAAGCTTATTTGTGGATTACCAAGAGAGCATGAGCTTTGGAATTGGACCAGACCAGTGCTTCACTACAAATTTCAGGGCATCACATAACCACTGGATCATCAGGTATTTGAAGTGTTGTACTGTACTGTGGTTTGCAAAAGAGAAAGTCAACTGGATTACAAAACATTTTCAGCAAGTTTAAGTAAACAAAATGAAGAAACCATAGCCTAATGTATACTGATCCAAATAATCCACATGTTAACACAAAGTGTCGATCATTCTAGTGAAACAATTCAAAACAAAGGGGGAAAGAAGAACTAGTTAGCACTATCAGGAGCCATGTGGGTCTGTGCCTCTGGCTCCAATGATGTCATCATGACTCATCGCTTAACACACTTGGCAGACATTTTATAGGGAGCAAGCTAGGCTGATTTTTGAAAGTGAAAGGCTGATGTTTACATTTTTCAAAAGCTATGAAACTGCATTTATGTTATTTACATAAATGCAATTTTAGCATAAATGTAAACAGAAGCCTTCACTTTACCTCACTATGAAGCCAGATTTTGTAGTTTGCAGTTTTAAAAAACTGCTTATTTAGGTACCCTTTAAGTTTGACAAAGGTTAACTTGGGTAAGGTGGAGTACCCATACAACATGCAACTTGTACCTGCTCTGAGCTTCATCATGCAGGTACATAATGAATGGGTTGAGCCAGAACTTTCCTGTTGCATGGAATTACAAGCTGTATACCTTTGCAGATGTGATATTTCATTGGGAGGCCACTTCCCTTGTTGCATCTCTAATAAAGCTACAGGCTGTCACTTGCAAACAGAACTATGGACTAAAATCTGCAAGTGCATGATGCTCATGCAGTGAATGGACATTACTGTGTTGTTGCCATTACTGATTATGTTACATATCGACTCTGAAATGACTGTGTTGCTTGGTTCTCAAGTTTTTGTTTTCAGCCAATTTTTACTGCTATCATTAAATGGTTACATCATCTGACCCATGCCTGTGTTTCCTAAAGTAACTGCCATCTAGGCTGAATTGGCCTACCTGGAGGACGTCCATACAGCTATGCCACCAAAAATTATCAAGATCCCACCGCTAACTCTTCAATTGCAAACTTTGTCAAGCCTCAAGGCTGAAGATTTAATTCCTTTACACGTGGACAATAATGTCATCAGTGAAAACATTTATAATCTGCTAAACCTTGGTTGGTGGCCATTTATCTAAACTTGTGTCCAGCCCCCACTACCCTGGTTGTTTGCTTTGTATTTTATGTTTGCAATTTATATTAACTGTACACACTTCTAGCATGCATCAGAAGTTTAAACAAACACTGTGTCAAGTTAAAGTACAGACACAAGTGTACCGTAAAACACCTCTAGTATGACGCGAGATACCTGTAAATAATCTCAGATGCCTCACGTTGGGGAATGTTAGAATGAGTATACTATTTATTTATTTAGTTAGTTAATTTTTGTTAACTAGCTAAGTACAGTAGACAAATTCTTGCCTATTTTCATGCACAACCTGGGGGGAGGGGGATACAAATTAATGTCAACTGACCTTGAATGACCTTGAACCAGATTAAGCTGTTAGTGGTATTTTTAGTGAATAGGGGGGGAAATTTGGCCAGGGCACTGAAGATAGAAGAAGACCTCCCAAAACTTGGGATGTTGTTTAGTAAGGAGCACAAGGTAAACCTGATGTGAAAAATAACCTTAAACATAAGGAGATTTCAGAATGATATTGCCTTAGACCTTGTGGTATAATGACTTTTGAGAAAATACAACATTTATTTTTTGAATGTCCATACATTTTAGAATTTTGGAAAATTGTACTGTTAAATTGGACTTGTCATCCTTTTGAGTATCTAAACTATGACACCTTTATGACAGGCATTCTATACAATCATTGGGCATTATTAAATACCAGCAGTATATATGCTCTTTTTGCCACAATGAAATATTGGATATGGCAGAGTCGATGTCGAGTGTCCTTACAACAACACCATCTTTCACAGGTTCAGTTGTTTAATATGATAACAGAAGATCTTAAGAAACTGAGAGAGAAATAAATCAAGAACTTTACAGCCAATCAGAATTTTTGGAAACATTTTCCAAAATTATGAATTTTTCCCTCCATGATCATATGATAAGATACTTCAGAGGTGACTAATAGGATGGGAACCATGTATTTTAACCATTACCCAACTAGAGGCTTTGTTTATGAGATATGTAAGGTCAAACTGCTAAGTAGATGTAAGTAACAAGCTATTAAAAGTTTTGGCAGCTTGCTGCCTTTGTTTAGTTAAATAAAATTAATTAGACAATAAAGTATGAGACTAGAAATTATGAATGACCAATAATTTTCAAATTTACGATATGTGGGTCCTTGAGGGAGACACTAATTAAAAAGTGATTGATGATTTAATTTCATTAATTAGGTTTCTTTGTACAGTATAATAATGTAAATATAATAGTCTTCCTGTACTTTGGTTTTGGTGGAGGTGAAGGGGGGGGAATATGTTATTTTCTTTCACCTTTTTTGTTTTGCCTTTGGCTTTCTTTTGGAAATTAACTAAAATAATTGTATGTATGGAATATGGCTTTTACATCTAAAGTGTATGCTAATTTTGTGTGCATCCACATTGCTTGTATTTTTTTCCTTTTGTATTTTTCAAATAAAAAATTCCCCTACTCTTTTCGAGAAGTGCCATTGGATCTTTAACATCCACCCGAACTACCACCAGAACAGGCAGGCAGATGGGACCTCAGTTTAACGTCTCATCCGAAAGACGGCGCCTAAGGACTGCTTCACCCCCCTCATGCTGCACTGTAGTGTCAGTACTGGGCTATTAACCCAAGTGCCTGGTATGAGTATAAAACCCACAGCCTTCTGATCTTCCACTCTCAGAGGTGAGTGTGCTACCTGTTGAGTCACTGACACTGTAATATATGCACTGTATTTATGCATAGTATAATACTATATTCAGGGCCTCATGTATACACAGTATGCTATTCCTTTAGCTATAGGCAAATCACAGCACTACTAAGGGGTTAACAGAGAATTAGGAAAAGTAGAAAAATACACTTAAATTGTCTGACCTTGGCAAACTGACTGTTGATGTGGAGACTCAAATCCTTAGTGAACATAACTTATCTTTTCTCATACATTACGTTTGCCACGTTGTAACTTTTGCTGGCAAACTGTCTAGTGGGAGCTTAGTAGAAACCTTGAGATATGGTCCAGGTGTCTAATTAGGTAGAAAAGATGTTTTTCTGTACAGCTTGGAGATGGGGCAGAAAGTATCTTCTGCACACTTACCACTGGTGTGAGGTCATAATATATCAGTCTGGAAAAACGTTTTCTCACCTAAAGAATGTCTTAAGACAGCAGAATGAGCAAAGTTTGGTACCAAAAAGGGTACATAAGCAGAGGGATTTTATCAGTCTTTGTTACACAGACTAGCATGATGATGTCACGAGCTTCCTGCTGTGTAAACGTTTTGTCCTAAGTATAACTTCTTTTAGTTTAACTGACAAAAGTTAGCTTAGGTGACAGGACAACTTATAATACAAATATAAAATGTGTTTTATGCTCT
The DNA here is from genome assembly GCA_016271365.2 of Neoceratodus forsteri. Taxonomy (NCBI): domain Eukaryota; kingdom Metazoa; phylum Chordata; order Ceratodontiformes; family Ceratodontidae; genus Neoceratodus; species Neoceratodus forsteri. Next base: position 572,245,006 of record CM057449.1, on the reverse strand, counting down.
TTGTCTGTATGTACTGGTGCTGTAGTGGTCTATGTAAAAGAGAAATGCTACATTGAATATTTGTGTTTTGTCTAGTCTTTACCTCTGGAAAAAATTACATTGTATTGTACCTATATAAGTTGTACTTCTGTTATTGGGAAATCTAAAATTATCAGTTAGAAATCTAACAGCTTATAAGTTGTGTTAACCATTAGAAACAATTATACAATGTAGTTCAAGAATGTGGCACTCTGATTGACAGACTGACATTTTTGAGCCATGGTAAATCCTAGCACAATCACCACAAAATTTGCCAGTCAGTCAGTTCACTAAAGCAAAAGTAAGAATAAATTACTACTCCTGTCCAAGCATTCCACAGCGAAACAAAATTCTGACATGTTGCCTTCCCACTAAATTCCTTCAGAAAAATCCCGTATGCTTGAGGTCACGTGATGAAACAAACCTGAATGGATGCCTAGTTTAACCTCTCCTGCCGAATGCCATTATTTTTTGATTATTTCAACATTTGACCCAGTCAGAAAGCTTAGTAGAAGCAAACCGTTGGAATCTGAGGTGCCGGTGCATCTGTTGGAGTTGTTTCGGGAGAGATGGATGCTGAAATGAAGAAATCACAGCCGAGGCATACCCCTCCTGCCATGCCTGAAAAGGCCCCTAAGAAGCAGCGAGCTCACCTACCAGTTACCGGACACTCGGCACCGCAACATGATTCAGAACAGGAACCCCTAACACTGGCTGGTTTCTTAGCTGAATTCCGCCCCTTTAAAGAAGAACTGAAGAGTCTTACTGTGGAAATCAAGACAATCTCACAAACGATCGAGGAAATCACCCTGCGGACATCTGATACTGAAGCCCGACTTACCTCCCTCGAAAGAAGAGCAGATAAACAGGATCCCGAGGTGGTCCTTATTAAGCAAAAGCTTTCAAAGATCGACATGAAGAGGACTTAGAAGGGCGAAGCCGCAGAAAAAATGCAGTGATCTTGGGTCTTTCTGAGTCTGAGGAAGGGCAGGATGCGGTGCTCTTCGTTCAGAAATTTATTGGAAAAATCATCAGGCCTTCTCCATATGGCACCCATTACATCATAGAAAGGGCTCACAGAGCACTCAGGCCCATACCTCCAGTAGGAGCTCCCCCCCCGTCCATTGATCTTTAGATTTCTGAATTTTTTGGAAAAACAGCATTTTTTCATGAAAGCGAGGAGCATTCAAGATTTGCAATGGGGGGGTGAAGATTCGAGTTGCCCAGGATCTACCGCTCACCGTATGCCAGCACCGAGCTATCTTCCATCCTCTGGTCACTAAACTAATCGCAGCCAGTATCAAATTTAAGATGAGATATCCCGCAAAGCTGCAGGTTCTGGTCTCGAGCACATGGCATACTTTTGAAGATTTAGATACGGTGACCTCAGGCCTCAAGTCTGCCATACCTGAGCTTTTCAAAGCTACCTGAACACGGGGTCGGGCTTACTCCAAGATCTTCCCCGGTATTCTCCTGGCAATTGGGATTCGGGAAGCACTCTCAATGTCATCCTGATCTGGATTCTCAGATGGACTTTTATGACACAAAGGACATTCAATTCACAAGTTCTAAGACTCTTTCAGGGAAATATCAGGAGTATATGTACCCTACAAGTGGTGCTGTTTGCCGAAAGGACTTTTAACCATAGCTCAAAATAGCATTGGGGAAGGAGATGTGAGATAATTTGGGGTTAAGTTAGCATTATCAACTTAGCGTTTAGTTATAATGGTGGATAAGGAGTCCCGATCATATAACAGATACATTGTTTAGGGCTATAAGACTGTGGGTTTTGTTAGGGAATCCGGCGGGTGGGCACTTGATTAAATGTTCAGTACTGATAGGTGATAACTACTTCTGGGTCAGAGGGAATCGTAGCATAGCGCCCACCTGAATTAGTTTATTATACTGGTTTAAGGACGCGGGCCACCACTTCAGGTCCACATGCGAAGGGTGGCAGGGCTTAAGTAGGAGACAAGCAGTAGTCAACTTGGAGAGCACAGTCCCTTCCATGTCTCATATTTGAAGGGGGGTAGTTTCAGCTGGGAACTATACGGGGCTGATGGAGGTGCCGCGATGAGCCGACAAGCCCCGAGGCCCATTTGCTAGTTACATGGTGGCTTGTTGCCCGTGGCACTGCGTGATGCGACAATCGTGGGTGATATTATGTTAATAGGGTATAAGAGTTATTGATGGTGAGGGTAAGGTTAACATTAGGCAGATTGGGCAGAGATAACGGTTTAGCAGCAGGGGCTAGAGTTTAGTCCTGGGATTCTTCCACCCAATCACTTGATATCTCCCTTAGGAGATCGAAGGGGGAAAAGTAGTTATGCAATGGTTAGCGGATGGTGATATGTATGTAGAGCCAAACACAGAGGTCCTGCTCTTACTTTGTTGGTGTGTGGTCCATTCTGCTGGGCCTTTTATTGTTTATTTGAAGGAGCTCCACCTCATGGGCAGCACTCACTTAAAGAGCAGCATCTTTCATGGGTGAAATTCTCAAGTAGCCTTATTCAGAATCTGCCAGGAAGGTGAGAGCTTTTATTTCGGTTCACCATAGGATTATATAGCATGGTCTGATGTGACAAAGGAGGCTGCCATTGCACCTCAGAACCACACGGGAGGAGTGTGGTGTTACATTTAGAGTATTCTGGTGCAAATTTGGGATTGCAGAAAGACAATTGCTCTCCTTCGTAGTAACGGGGCATTTGTTTTGAGGATACCTTTAGTCCTGGATACAGAGGATTAGGCACTGATTCTGGCCCTGAGGGTGGCATGGCCTAATTGAGGTAGTAGGAGGAATTATGGGCTAGTTAATATCTGGTCGTTTTTCCTTCTTTTTCACCTCCTTTACCATCAATATTCCTCTAGTTTGCGTCTACTGAAGAACAATGACCTGTAGTAGGTAAATAGGGTAGACAGAGGCTTCTATCCAAGCTTGGATCTTGGGGGGATGGTTACAACATGGGGATTAATCCCCAGGTATACTATGGTGTTTAGAGTTAGGGGACATTGGTAGTAAGAACTAATAGGATAATTGTCTATTAAGATACAGGAGTTAGAGGTCACTCTGCATTCTTCCTTTCTTACTTGACATCTAGTTGATAGATAGCTTGCTCTACCTACAGACAGTGTTAGTGGGTGAAATATAGGAGGTGAGGAGGCAGGAGGGGGCAGGTGCAATTTGGTGGGAACTGTGTAGCAAATCATGGAATAGAGGGGGGCAGGGAGGGGGCGGGGCTCTGCAATTATTAAGGGTGGGTAGTTGGGGTACTTTACTGGTTTACATTTTGGGGATTTGCGGGTTTAAGAGGGGTTGGAGGAGGGATGGGATGGAGGAGGGGATGGGGGGACACAGTCCAATGTAAGGGGGCTTCTTGACAGTTTTGTAATATCCTACCCTGTTTCAGATCTCTCACATTTCATGGGCAGGAAGGATGGCTAATGATACTTGTTTTGCTACTTGGAATGTTAAAGGAGTTCGCTAAAAGTTAAAACAGTATAAGATCTTGAAGCATTTGGGTTTCTTACATGCTAACATTTCCTTTATACAAGAATCTCATTTACTAGAGTCGGAGGCCATTCAGATGAGACGGTTGCAGATAGGGCAGGTCTTTGAGGCCCAAGGTACTTCTAAAAGTTCTGGGGTTTTGATACTGGTTAGCAGGAATATTCCTTTTAAGGTTATGCAGAAGGCTAAAGACCCACATGGGAGATTTATCCTGGAGCGGGGTACTCTTTATTCTACGGAACTCTTATTGGGCAGCATCTATGGTCCCAATAAGGACGACCCCTCTTTTTTTATGCGGCTACTGAAGTGCATTCTCCCATTATTACCCGCATCTACAATATTGGGAGGAGACCTGAATCTAGCACTGGATCCGGATAAAGATCGCTCCGATAAGGGGTCAGGTATACTTTCTCCGGTGCAGCGCACGTTACATGACCTAATGGACCACCTGGGTTTGCGTGATGTTTGGAGGGTTTTACACCTGGAGAGTCAGGAGTTTACATTCACCTCACCTGTTCATAGATCCTCATCTCGAATCGACTATTTGTTGATATCTCAGTCCCTTTTACCTGGTGTAATAACTTCCATTATTCAATCGGGTCCTCCTTCCGACCATTCTCTCGTTCTGGTGAGGGTTTCTCTCACTTCATCAACTAAGCGGCAAACCAGGTGTAAACTGAATGAGCAATTGCTTAAAGACTCTAAAAATAGGGAACGCATTAAAGAACATATCATTCAATTTTTCAATTTAAATTGTACCCCCGATACTCGGCCCGACATTCTCTGGTGTGCGTTTAAATCATACCTCCAGGGTATCTTGATTGGGATGGCTTCCACCTGGAAAAAAGAACAGGAGGCAAAGCAGAGGGCCTTATTATCCCAAATTAGATCTCTGGAAATAAATGCACATGCTCACTCAACAGAGGAGGTTAAGCTAAAGCTAACAAAATTAAAGGACTCTTATATAGGGATGCTGAACGAAAAGGCTGAGTTTGCGATGCTGTGTACCAGGGCGCATTACTCTGATCAAGGGGAGAAGGCAGGTAAGTTACTGGCCCAGAGAATTAAGCAACATGAGTCTGCCCGGTTTATTCCCCCAATCCGTCCCTCAAGAGACGGAGCCCTGAGATCTTCCCTCAGGAGACTGTTTCAGAATTTACTTGGTATTAAAAACAATTGTATGGGGAGATGCCCAACCCACCCTCTGATCAGGCGGTGGCCTCTTACCTAGTGGGGGCTCAATTACCTCTTCTCTCTGAAGCTCAGTGTAGGAAGTTAGTTGCCCCATCTCAGTTCTTGAAATCTCGATAGTGATACAGGGCCTTCCATTAGATAAAACACCTGGAATGGATGGCTTTTTGGCCAATTTTTATAAATGTTTCAAGGAGCAAATTATACCACACCTTCTATCACTATACCAGCACATTCTCTCGGGGGCACGAGTGGACTCCACTTTATTTGAAGCACTTATTGTGCTCTTGCCTAAGATGGGCAAAAACCCAGAATGGGTGGAGAGTTACAGACCTATTTCTCTGTTGAATCAGGATGTTAAGATTTTAACCAGAATATTAGCTGATAGGCTTGCCCCTATCCTCCCTGAGGTGATAGGTATGCAGCAGGTGGGCTTCATGAAAGGCAGATCCTCTGTGGATCACCTCCGCACTCTTTCTCATGTCTTCTCGGTGGCCAGGGATGCCCCATTTCCAGCAGTCTTGGTGTCCCTGGACGCTGAGAAGGCTTTCGATAGAGTCAATTGGAATTTTCTACTCCAGACATTAAAGTCCTTTGGTTTCCCCCAACAATTCTTAGGGTGGGTGAAAGCACTTTATCATAACCCAACTGCCAGAATTTCAGGGAACGGAGTAATTTATGAGTCATTCCCGCTATATTCTGGTACTAGGCAAGGTTGCCCTCTCTCTCCATTACTGTTCAACCTATATTTGGAACCCTTAATCCGTAAGTTGTCCCTATGTCCAAAGGTTCATGGGCTCACAATTTTTGATACCGAGGTCAAAGTTTCCACTTACGTGGATGATCTTCTTTTACAACTCTCTTATCCTGAATCCTCTATCCCTGTAATGTTGGACATTATAGAGAAATACAGTGGTCTCTCAAACTATAAGCTAAATGTTAGCAAATCTGTAGTATTTCCTCTGAACCATAAGGTCTTTAAGAACAACATTACTGCTTTAGGTCTTTTGTGGTCCAGGGACTCTGTGCGTTACTTGGGTATCGAGTTAACCAGGAATATGTCACTTACTATTAAGAAAAACTTTGACGCATTATTAATAACATTGAAGCAGGATTTAGATAGGTGGTTGATGCTTTCCATCTCTCTGTGGTGAAAAATAAATCTGATTAAAATGAATGTTTTTCCTCAACTATTATATCCATTGCAACTACTCAATATCTATCTTCCGATGAGTTGGTTTAATAAAGCTCAGGGGATGATGATAAACTTTATCTGGTCTAAAAAACAATCGAGACTAGCATATTACAAGTTAGCAGTGCCTAAAAGTAAAGGGGACTTACGACTTCCTTACCTTGGTTTATATTATTGGGCCAGCCATCTAGCCAAATATCTCAAATGGCTAGACCCTTACCCTTTCTCCGTCTCTCCTCCTTGGCTCAGGATAGAGATGGAAATGATTCAGTAATGTAATATAGCCCCTTCCACTCTTCTATATTTAAATACATCGACTTTGCCGAAAAAGTTAAAAGATACCACGGTGGCAATTTCCATTAGAATCCACTCACAGTTATGTGATTTCTTGAAATATAAACAGTATCTAGATCCATCTCAGTCGATCTGGAACTCCCCAGCTTTTAAAATCAATGGTAAGATTTTATTCTCCTCTTGGTTACCAAAACTAGGAGGGGGCAGACTATCCTCCTTTCTTAAGAAGGACAGATCATGGTTGTCAAAACAGGGTTTTATGAGAAAATTTGGGTTGCAGGCAAAGGATCACTTTAAAGTTCTTCAACTTCGACACCTTCTTAGCAACAAATTTGAGAAAAGAATGCTTATATCTCCCAAATTTTCTTTCCATTCAGATTTGTATCAGTTCGCCAATACCTCCAAGGTAGTTTCTAAATTGTACAATACACTGTATGAATGGCACTTTCCGGACTCGTTCGGGCACACAGAATTTTGGTTGGACTTTTTCCCGCAATGGAATAAACAATGGTCTGTCCTGTGGATAGGTTACGTCTCATGCAATTTAACATCCTGCATAACCTTCATTATACCCTACAGAAGCTGGCCAAATGGGGCCTATTAAACTCAGGTCAATGTACAAGGTGTTCGCAGAATGAGGGCACTCTGCTTCATATTTCTTGGGACTGTCCCAAAATATCCCTCCTCTGGAATAGCATTAAGGCTAATGCAGACCCATTGCTTGGTTTAACTGACCTATTTACTCCCGAGGTCTGTCTTCTGGATGACTACTCGCAAATTTCGGTGAACTCCCATAAATTCCATATTGCTCTGATCTCCATGTCAATTAAAAAATTGGTTCTCAAATATTGGAAAAGTACTGGAACAGTCCCTTATTCTGAATGGCTTAACGAACTCTTAGCTAATCTTAGAACAGAGCAAACCATATCTAGTCATAAAAATAATAAATCTAAATATGAAAGGATCTGGGCTCCTTTACATACGTTGTATACAATTTAGGTTGTATCGTGTCTACCAATCTTTTAATTTGGATCAGTAGATTGTTGGACTGTGTGTGGAAGGGGGTTGGGGATTTGGGGAAGGGTGGGGGGATGGGTCCATGTATCTCATTGTGTATGTATCGGTTCGAGTTAGATGGACATGGCCCGTTGGGATTTTGTAAAAAATCTTTAATAAACTTTATATTGAAAAAAAAAAGAAAAATCCTGTATGCTTAGCAAACTGAAATCATAATTTTCTACAATAAAAACCAGCAAAATGTTTAAAAAAAATTAAAAACTCACAAACGATTCCAACTGATATCTATTACACTTCTTCATTTGCATTAGATGTGATATACTGTACCTCCCAAAAGGAAATGCAGGTCAAACTCAGACCACGTCTTTCTCTTTGTAGCAGAACTGCATTCTGCCAGGCATTGTACTCTGGTGGAGGGATTTCTATCCTATCATCTTTTTCTTCCTACTATAAATCTGTTGCACAACAGTACTTCTTTACCCCATCCTTTGCCTTTTTCTAACACTAACGTAGGAAGAATATGCAGGGGTATTTGGGAATACGCATACAGAAGGAAGAGAAGAGAAAACAGATATTGAAAGTATTGACACACTTACAAAAAAAGAAATTAGAATGCAGTTATGTTCTGCACATGAAGGAAGGTACGGTCAGGACGGCAAGTGCACTGCAAGATGTTGGAAGCCTAATAGTGCTCATTAATGACTGCCTGGTGAAACAAAACAAAGTTTGTTTGAATCCTTTTTTCTTCAGCATTATAGCTCATTTCATGAGGAGGGCACGCTGTGGACACTCTGTGGATTAGGCAATTGAGCTGAGAATATGAAGTACACATTGGCAGTGACTTTATCCCATGAGCTGACTTTTGGCAAACAAATATTATTTGGAGGGCTAGGTGCCCAGCTAAGTACCGCACTTCTTTTCTTTTTCAGTCAGTTAAGCCATTTCATGTTTAAATGTTGAGAAAATGGTGGAACAGATCCTAATAATAAATTTGGTCACATGATTTGAAAGTAACTTTTAAAAGCCTATTGGTTATTTAAGGAATGCATAACAAATTCATTGTTTAACACAGTGAACTGAAGATTTGATTATTAGCCTGGTTGGAGCACCCTGCTTCTTAAGCACCTTATATATGTATTCGAGAACTACGAATGATTAGCTTGTTGTCTATGGATATCATTGGCCCCCTTACAGAAAAGCACCCAAGGCCATGAATACATTTTAGTCATTTGTGATTATGCTACTCGGAATCCAGAAGCCATAACCTTATGCTCTGATAAAACCCCTAAGATAGCAGAAGAAATTATCAAGGTGTTCACTAGACTAGGGGTACACAAGATGATGCTAACCAATCAAGGGAGAAACTTTCAGGCAAAACTGTTAAAAGAACTGTACCATTTGTTGGGTGTAAGTGCTATACAAACCACACCTTATCACTCACAAACAGTTGGCATGGTGGAATGGTTTAATCAAACCTTGAAACAGAGGATAAAGAAATTTGTACATGATGAGGGGAGAGACTGGGACAAGTGCCTACCCCTCTTATTGTTTGCATACAGAGAGGTTCCCCAGGCAGCCACCGAATACTTCTCTCTTGCCTTGCTATATAGGAGAAACTCCATAGGTCCGCTAGATATTGTGAAAGAGTACTGGGAAGAAGGAACCAAGGTGGGGCAGATTAATGTTATGGAGTACAAGGTACAGCTAAGAAAGAGACTAGTGGAGTACTCTAAAAAGGCCCACCAAAATAATGTTGACTCCCCATGACTGCAAAAAGCATGATATGACCAGCATTGCAAGGTTAAAGAGTTCCAGGAAGGGGGCAAGTGTTTGTTTTTGCCTCCCACCTCTGCTAACAAACTTTTAATGAAGTGGCAAGGCCCGTACTCTGTTTTAACACAACTCGGCCCAGTAACCTACAAGCTGAGAACACCTGATAAATACCCAGGTAAAAAACTGTATCATGTGAACCTATTGAAAAAAAGTGGAAAAGAGAGGTAAGAAAACCCTTTTAGCCTACAGAAACTCTCTGAGTCTGGTGAGTCTGAGCTAGAAGAAGCATATACTGTATAAAGCTAGATGAACAAAATAGCCTGACAGAAATTACGGTTAACCCCACATTGCAGGCACACCAGAAAGAAAAACTTTTCTGGGTATTACACAGCTTTGCTCCCTTATTTACTTGTGTGCCAGGGAAGGTCATGGGGGTAGAACACCACATCAAGATGGATGCCTCGAAGTCTTGACTCCTCATACTTCATATTGTGCTACCCACTTGGATGATGTGGTGATATACAGTACTAACTGGCAAACACACCTAACACAGTTGACTACTGTGTTGCACTCCATACAAAGGGCAGGTCTTACCATCAACCCAGCCAAGTGTGCTATTGCCATGACAGAGACTAGATATTTGGTATTCATGTTGGGGAATGGGATGGTACACCTAAAAATAGGAAGGATAAAGGCCATAGCTCAGAGCCCTATTCCTAAAACAAACAAAAAAAACCATCTTTCTTGGAACTGGCAGGGTGCTGTCGGAGGTTTATATCAAACTTCACCTCCATAGCTACCCCTTTGACTGACCTGATGAAGAAAAGGTGTAGTAACATAGTAAAATGAACTATTGAATGTGATGAAACATTTTGGGCCATCAAAGCGGCCCTCTGTATGTCCCCAGTTTTGAAATGCGATAATTGTGATGTTCCCTTCAAGGTGGATACAGATGCCTCAGAGAGTGGGATTGGTGCCATACTAAGTCAAACTGTAGAGGAAAAAGAGCACCCAACTTTCTACATAAGTAGGAAATTAGGGTGCCTCCCCTCGAATATATGCTCCAGATGTGGCAAGGAGCAAGGTTCCCTTCTGCATATCCTTTGGGCCTGTAAGACGGTATCTCCCCTGTGGAAACAAATCAAAATTACACTAGACCATCTCCTAGGTCTGCAAGGCCTTTTTTCCCCTGCCATCTGTGTCATTGGGGACTTCTCTCAGATCCAAGTAAATGAGAAAAGATATCATATGGTTCTCATCTTCTTAGCAGTCAAAAAACTAGAGTTTAGACACTGGATGGATCAAGCTCCCATTTCTTACTCGGAATGGCTACATCAGGTATCATTTGCCCTCCATGCAGAACAACTAATTGTGAATGTCTGTCATCGTAAACCCTCTTTTACTAAAAATTGGGGGAAATTGCATGCCCTTTACCTGTCCTGAACATCTTATATTAGTATTCTCAGAAGCCTCTATTCCTTTTCTGATGAAAGTTACCTAGCCGGTGGTTACTTTATTCATTATGGTTGTAGTTACAGTTATGGAGTACTTGAACCTCACTGTGGGAGGATGGAGGGTGGTTTGGGGTGGGGGATGGGGGGAGGGTAGGACTGTTAAGTAGTTGGTAAGCATTTTTCTTTCTCCGATGTATTATCTCTGCTTAAATATGTTACTTCATGGTATGTCACGTCACTTACTGTGTTATTGTTGTGTTGTGTTGTGTTGTATTGATATAATCTCAATAAAAATTTGTTCAATTTAAAAAAAAAATAAGTAGGAAATTACATGACAGGGAACAGAAGTATGCCCCCATAGAGGAAGAGTGCCTTGCCATAAAATGGGCCATAGAAGCTTTACATTTCTATTTATGGGGTGTTGAGTTTACATTGTTGACTGATCACAACCCCCTTTGTTGGATTAACCAGATGAAGGAGCAGAATGCCTGCATTATGAGATGGTACCTCACTTTACAGCCTTATAGATTTGTGGTAAAACATCGACCAGGGAGTCAACACCAAAATGAAGACTTCCTATCCAGACATGGAGCAGATGTAACAGATGAAAAACAAAATGTTTAAAAGATATACTGTTGAAGATGATTGTTAGGTGCTATGATGATTTAATAGTACTGTATGAAGCCCCAGGGTATAGAAATCTTTACAGTAAGTACAGTTAATTCTGTACTGTATTATCTACTTCGTTTATGAAAAGGGGCCCTGGGGTGGAGCTTCTAAAAGCGAGGGTGTGTGGAAGCTCCAGCCCAAACTCCCATTAGTACAGAATGTATGCTTAACATTCTGGAGGTTTGTTACTTAAAAACAGTATGTTGTTGATTACTGTTTTTTTCTTGAAAAGGAAGGATTGTGGCAGAATTGCATTCTGACAGGGTTTGTACCCCAGTGGAGGGATGTCTATCCTATCGTCTTTTTCTTCCTACTATAAATCTGTTGCGCAACAGTACTTCTTTACCCCATCCTTTGCCTTCTCTAGCCCTGACGTAGGTTGGCCATCTACGTCAGTCTTTTTCTTTCTCTCTATACCTTTTTCCCACTACCTTATTGTCCTGTTCAATATATCCATCCCTCACCACCATTCTCATGTAGCACCAGGTCCAACTCCAGCATGCCAACTGACAACAAAATTATTAAGGTGCTTGTAGGGCATAAAATGCCTATGAATCAATAAAAGTGCATTTGGAACAACATAACGTGCATATGTGCATTTAGAATGTTCTTGGCTTAAAAAAATAAAATTCATGTAGTGCATTATGTGCACAGAATTAAGTAGTGCTATTATTTTTCTTTATTTGTTTTATAAATATTATGTTTATTTAGTATTTTTACACTTTTGTATAAAATAAAGCCACACTGAGGTGTGTTGTACCTGATATACTGTGTCCAGTGTTATCCTTACCCACAGAACTATTACAGTGCACTGTTTTCTACCTCCCAGCTACATATTGCTGCTCACACACCCTCCTCTTTTTTTCTGGGCACCGTATCTCAGTATTGGATCTCCTCCCCTGCAGATGATACATACCTCATCTCTTTGTACTTAAATCACTCAGTGCAGGATCCCCTGTATCAATCAAATCCTTCTGACTCCCCTCCCTATAGCTCCATACTGGATACAGTGCATTTTACCAGTACTTGCTGTGTTCTTGGGCACCCCGATAACGGAACCTCCTATATCTCTTTAATGAACCTCCCCTCTCTCCAGTTGATCTCTGCTCCCTGTCCCGTATATCTGTACTGCAACACTCCTTCTTTTTCTCTCTCTTTCTCTAGGCAACGACTATCGCTCCTGCAGTTGGTAACACAGACTTTGGACCCTCCTCAGTACTGAGATGACAAGTCCTGGGACAAATCTCTCACTGCACACTTCACATCTAATGCTAAAAGGTGCTTGATTACATATCAAGAATACAATTCCTAGCCCTTCCATGTCAGAATATTGGATACGGAATGCCATCATCTACAATACTAGTCTACTTAGCAGCAGGGTACTATTTACCGCACAGAGGAAGGATATAACACAAAAAATAAGAATACAAAAATGTTTTTAATAGAATTATTTCAATTTTTTTAATAGCCACCAATTGTATAATAGCAATAATCCACAGCAGAGTGTGGGTTATGGTGGGATTTATTCACTTCTGGTGTGGTTTGGTCACTCAGCCAGCAGGCTTGTGACTGAACCCATACCTTGTCATAGGTTATGTCTTATACATTGAACTAACAATTGCAGGAAACATCCCCTAATAGCAAAAACAAGTTCGTCACAGAGTACAAAAGTGTGGTTAAGCTGAATATAGGTGCCATGCTTAAGCCTTCCAAACATGAGCAAGGGGTGTTGTCTAAACCTCTCCCTGTAGAGTTCTTACAATAATATTTAGGAAGGAGCCAGCTCCACTGAACCAATTACCAAACAGAGCTTGTGCCAAGGTTTTTCAGAAATCCAGAAATGCATCACTGTGGAGATTAAGTCCACTGTTATTCTCTCCATCTCTCTTACTCTCTGTGTTCTGTTAATCCAAGAAGAAACCTGTGGGGATGTATCTGTTAACCAGGAAAGAGTAATGCCCTTGAGGGTTAGAGTTTATTTTCACATGTCTCCCCAGGGATCCACAAACCAGAAACTGGAATGTGTATGGTAGTGCTAACCCAATGACTGTCTGCATAATTTGGTGCACTCCCTGCTAGTACTTGCACAGTCTGGAGCACACCCAGAAAATACTGGTTAGGCCCCATCTGGAGTACTGCGTGCAGTATTGGAGGCCACACCTTCACAAGGACATTAACCAAATTGAGGCAGTCCAGAGAAGGGCAACCAAAATGGTGCAGGGTCTGCATCAGAAGACATATGAGGACAGATTAACAGAGCTCAATATGTATACCCTTGAGCAAAGGAGGGAGAGAGGTGATATGATCGAGGCATTCAAACACCTTAAGGGCATTAACAAGGTGAAAGAGTCTAACATGTTTAAATATAAGAAAAATAGCAGGACAAGAGGACACAGCATGAGATTAGAGGGGGAACGATTAAGGGGGAATGTGAGGAAATTCTTTTTCACAGAAAGGGTGGTGGATGCATGGACTGGCCTACCTCAAGAAGTGGTAGCTATGAATACAGTGCAGGGCTTCAAACAGGCATGGGATAGGCATAAGGGAGCAATACAAATGAGTATGAATAGATAGGCCACTGACAGAGCAAAGGCCAATGGCACATTTATAAGGTAAAAAAAGAAATGGGCAGACTGGATGGGCCTTGCGGTCCTTATCTGCCGTCAACTTCTATGTTTCTATGTTTCTATACAGCAACTTGTACCAACTATCCCACAGTGCTTCCAACACATGTCTGTTCGGTGGAACCATTGTGCTTAGTAATTGGGGAAGTGTTGTAAAAACATACTATGACTTTTCAAATAAACTCCACCATAGTAGTGAACAAGAGACCTTCCACCCCCACTGTAGTTGTTTCTCCGTCTCTTTTTGAGTTAGAGATGTCCACTTCACCCATTTCCATCACAATCTTACTGCATCCATGGGGTGTTCCTCTTTACTGCTAAATATTTGATATAATTCAGAGTTATCTCTAAGCCTTCTTTCTGTGTTACCACCCAGTAAAATAAAGTTTTCTAAAGAGGATTGTTCCTGAACTAAGAGATGCAAATTATCTGATGTAAAGTGATGTACTGACAGATGCCTATAAAAATCAACCTGTTGCAGGGAGTATGTTTGTCAGAGCTCCTCAAATGACATTAAATGTCTTTGGGAAATACATTGGCTGAACCTGGTGAGGCCCTGTCACTCCCTTCAGAGATACATAATCTCAGTTGAGGGAGGCAGAAAGCTCTCACAGTGTCTAACTAGTGTCAGTGAGCCTAACATCACTGGGGTATTGGAAAGTTTATGAAAGTACTTCAAGACCACCAGTGTGCCTTTGACCCAGTCATTTCCCACCCTTCTATTTTTATTTATTTTACAAGTTTAGGCCTGGAAAGATGCACTAAGTCATGCCTTGTTTCCAGGTCCATTCTAGGAGTGCAGAGAAGTTAAGTGACTTACTTCTTATCACACAGTATGCAAGTGGTGGCTATGGGGCTGAAATCCAGTTCTCCAGGTTTTCAGCTCAGTCCTCTTAACCACTATGCTATACTGCCTCCCTTCTCCTGGTGTCCTGTCCCAAAATTCCTGTTAGTATGGCTAACAGCAGCCACTGGGTGCCCAGATAGTTTTCTGTATTATACCATCTATAATCCCTCCTTTGTTTTGCCCAGATCATGAGTGCTGCCTCCCATGCCATCTAGTAATAATCTTTCAAGTCTGGCATCACCAAGCCAGCTTGGTCAGCAGTAGTTATCAGAATGTGTCTGCCCACCTTGGGTTGCTTACCTGCCTAGAATAATCTTAAAACCTCCTTGTGTGCCCTCTTCCGAAACAGGAACAATGAATAATAGTTCCACCTGGTCACATCAGCTTGAATGTTGGCAAATAAAGATACAGTAGATAGTTCAGTTAGAATAATTTTGAAGAATTTGGTGTCACCTGTGTACCTAAACAATGGAAACTGTAATGTTTTGCCATGCAACAGGGAGGGAGTCTTTAATGCCACTGAGAGTTTCCACTGGTCACCAAGGCCTCTGATTTTCAATAATGTAATTCATATCCTGCAAGATCCCTAAATTCCTGCAGCAGTTTCACCAGCTCAGGGGCTTTATGGTCACATAATAAATAAATGATGACATAATCAACATTGAGCAAGACCTAATGTTTCTCCCCCTGTGAAGACACCTGATGTGTGGGGATTTTAATGTACCACTAATGCCAGAGATTTCAAACTCATTGCAGACAACAGCAAAAATAGGGGGCATCTTTATGTGATGCCCTGCCGCAAAGTCCAGATTCATACCATTCACTTTGATCACTGCTTCTGGTTTGGTATATAGCATATCTAAACAGCTATTAAGTTTGGGGACAAACTGAAAGGACTGCAAAGTAAATTAACAAAAAAAAAACTGCCAATTAACCCTATCAGAAGCTTTATCTGCATCCATGAAGATGGTTAGTTGAGGTTCCCTGTATGACTGCACACCAGAGAAAATGTTTAACTACCATCTAATTTTATCCTGTAACAGATGTTTCTGTATGAAACCTATCCAATCCGTTACTACCTGGGAGATATTAATTTGCTGCCTAAGGGCCAAAATACCAGTTAAACTCTTCAGTTCAAAATAGAGCACAGAAATCAGTCTGTATGGCCTACACTGTACATGATCCTTTCCCAGTTTGGGGAAGACTGTTATCTGAGCTTGGTTCCATGATGGAAAACAAACATTCCCATCTAGCACCTCACTGTAGACCTTTTAAAACAGTGGAATTATTTGCAGGACAAAATGTTTGTATGACTCCAACCCAGATCTTGTCTTACCTCATCTGTTAATGTGGGAAACTGTAACCAAGCAAAAAAGCTTTTAGGATCTTCCCTCAGTTCTTCAAGATACAGGGATATGTAGTATGACTTAAATTCCTCCCAAATGACCCTAGGGACCCATGTGGCCTCACCCGGTCTACCTCTGTGCTTAATTTTTAAATCCACCCTATTCACCATCTGTTTGCAGAGCTACATAACTAGCACCTGACCAGCTCTGTTACCCCCGAGCAATATTTCTGCTTGGTGAACCTGAGTGTTTTTCTAAGGCCTCATCTAAGAGTCTGGACAGCCTCTTCCCTTTTTCCACTAATTGGGCTATTTACCCAAGGCCCATAGAATTCTGAGGCTGCAGAATTTTGCGCAAAACTTGCAACCTATCGCAGAATATCTGCAATGCCACAGAATTCACTGTTCTTGGTGATTCTTTATTAATATTTCAAATTGATCTGTAGCATCTGGTTCCATTCCCCTCCTTTTATATCCAAAACCCCTCTATGTTCAGCATGTGATGTCATCAGTGCTATCACATCATACATTAGCTAATAACAGGGCTGCATTCTACCACAGAAATGAATAGTCACTTATCTACCACAGCTCCCACTCCCACAGGAAGTGGCACAGCACATAAGGTATTATGATATTTGCTCAACCTGTACTACAGCCTAATAACATTTTCAGTTTTAAGTTATTACACTAGGGACCACTTAAAGAAATACTTAACAATAGCATAGCCCTGTTAAAACCATACCTTACTTTGTACAGATTTATTTGTGCTTTTAAGGTATACAGTAGGGATGCCGTTTGAAATGAATAACTGGTAAAATGAGCTAACCTGTCATTTTTAAGAAAAATAAAGTAATTACGTCCTGAAAGGTGGAATATAATAATGTGTATACCTGTTGAAAGAACAGATCTACCAAATGAATAATTATACTGTACACATTTTGCCAGGGTTGGTGATTACATGTTAGCATGTGTTGATTGAATTACCCAAAAGTTATGGAGAAATGTTGTGTGCATAGCCAGCCATTGGGCCAGTGGGTAGCATGTTGTGTTCCTGGCATGTGACTCAGGTTTGGGGATGAGCTCTAGCAGCTGGTTGGGTAGCACAAGGATGGTGGGGGTCAACCCTGTTGCATACCTCTTCCATCATTATCATAATAAACAAGTACACGACAGCCATCGTCACTCTGTGTGGTTTTAGCCCAATTTTGCCCCCAGCTGTTGGTAATATATCCCTCCTCTTCTTTACCTCTAACCTGCCTGCCCATACACGGCCTCTTTCCCCTATATGTGTATTTGCCAGCTGCCTCACTCAAAAGATCTCTGCTTATAACCTCTGTATGACTATGGTTGATTATACATCTGCTGACTTCTTTAATTGTAAAATAATGCTGTTTTTTTTTATTATTTTTTCAACCTTGTACTGTACTGTATACACTATATACTTTTTCTTCCTTGTATATCATTGCTTTTTGTATACCTGCTTCTGTACTGTACTGTGATATATTTATGACCAGGTCCACCTTGCAAATGAGCCTTGCTCAATGGTGCCCACCTGGATAAATAAAGATTTTGATTGATTGATTGATTGATTGATTGATACCACCTCTTTGAGCCTGGGAAGGTATGGTGCAGTGTTCTGTCACACGGGTAACACCTTGTGACAGGCTGGGGAGCCTTCTCTCACAAGGGGTTCATGTGCATGTCATGGCCTGATGGGGTTACGTAGTGTGTCAGGAGAAGTAGGTTGGCATGAAAAATGAGTCTTGCAGTATCTCCTCTATTCTGTTTATTCCAATTCCAAAGGGACTTGTATGAATGAAGATACAATTTCACGGTCACAAAAAGAGGGAACTGTATGAGGGCATGGTCTGAAATCATGAAATATTTCATTTCAAAACTCCCAACTACCTGTAACTAGTTCATTGACATTAAAAAGTGATTGATGTGGGAATAGGAATTATGCCTGGCTAAATAACTTGTAAAATCTTTCTCACCCAGATGTAAAACCTATCATACCTCTCTAAGGCCTAGTGCTTGAACCAGGTAATTTACCAACCTTTCTGTAGTCACCTCTCCACCTTTCGTTGGTTCTTGTCTGTCCAGAGTGTCTGAAATCATGGAATGATAGTCCCCTGAAATAAAATATTTAGGGAGGCAGTATAGCACAGTGGTTTAAGGCTCTGAGCTGCAAATTTGGTGACATCCAGAAGACCAGACCTGGGTTTGAATCCCATAGCTTCCACTTACATACTGTGTGACCCTGAGCAAGTCACTTAACTTCCCTGTGCTCCCAGGTTGCTCCTGTAAAAAGCTTTCAGCTCAGTGTGCTACTCCTGGTTAAACAACTGAAAAAATATAACTGGTCAGGGGTTGTGACTGTGTCAAACAGCAATTTATTGAAAAAAGGGAACGTCTCTTGCAGGAGATAAGAAGCATATAAATTGAAAAGTGTGCATTCTTGGTCACTGTATAATATAGCATTCTCACTGGTCCTTGAGAGTGACAACCTCGACGTTGATCTGGTTATTTGGTTAGATCTTTGCATAGTGAAGTTCTCGTTTGGTCCCCCTTTCCCTGAGAATTCTCCCCCTGCGGAGATGGCCTGATATAGTCCTTTAAGGGGTTTGGCTACATCAGGATTTCTAGTGGTATTGGAGCTATCGGGTGTGTTGACTGCTTGTGAATCTGGGCCAGGGGAGGCCGGGGTGGCCTAATAATATGGCCATTGCCTCAGTTCTCAATTTGGTCACACCAGTCTGTGTATGACTCTTGACCTCACGCATGAGAGCCCTATGATTCAATGGGGAGGTCAGGGAATTGAAGGCTAAGGTACAGAGGTGGGAGTGTCGTTGGCAAAGATCCCAGTCTGAGGGAGGACAAATTTGTTTTAAAAATCCATTATAGGGATTATCAAAAGACAATCTCCTGTAAGAAGGCAGAGTTCCTGTCCAGGGAGATTGCAGCAGCAAAAAATAGACCAGCTCAGCTCTTCTGAATGGTAGACAGGCTTTTCCAGCCTTCCTGTCTTCAGCCGGCGAGAGCATTGTCCTTCACTGGATGTGAAGAGTTTGCTCCATTTTTTGTTGAAAAAGTGTGCTTCATCAGATCCGATATCTCCACTGGGGCCTCTCAGTTGCCATGCGGTGTCAGGCCTGGGACTCCCAAAGGCTCTCCCCTTGTCTGGAACAAGTTTGATTCAATACATAGATACATAGATACATAGACAGTGTCGGCAGATAAGGGCCAATGGCCGATCCAGTCTGCCCATTTGAGCTTGTAAGTTCAGTTTATGTTTTCCAAGAAGTCTGTTGCCCCTTAGCCCTGACCTCCAGAATTCCTTTATGTCTATCCCATGCATTCTTAAATCCTGTGATTGTTTCAGCCCCCACCACTTCCTCTGGCAGGGTGTTCCACTTGTCCACCACCCGTTCTGTGAAGAAATTCTTCCTCACGTTTCCTCTGAATCATCCTCCTCCAACTTCATCCCATGCCCTCTAGTCCTGGAGCATCTTTTTCACTTAAAATAGTGTATTTCTGCACCCTGTTCCTCCCTGTAAGATACTTGTATGTCTCTATCATCCCCTCTCCCTCCTCTCCTCCAGGGAGTACATGTTCAGTTCCTTCAACCTGTCCTCATAGGACTTGTGATGCAATCCATGTACCATCTTTTTGTTGCCCTCCTCTGAACCTTCTCTACCCTGTCTATGTCCTTACATAGGTAAGGTCTCCAGAAATGTACACTGTACTCCAGGTGGGGCCTCACTAGTGTCTTGTAGTGGAATTATGACCTCCTTTCCTGCTGGTGATGTCCCTGCCTATGCATCCCAGCATCCTATTTGCTTTACCTGCTGCCTTGTCACACTGTTTCCCTGCCTTGAGGTCATCAGAGATGATAACCCCAAGATCCCTTTCCTGCTTGGTGCATGCTATATCCTCACCCCCCAACTGATATATTTTGCCAGGGTTTTTGTGCCCCATATGCATTATCTTGCACTTCCTTGCATTGAATTTCAACTGCCAAACCCCTGACAATGGTGGAAGAGGGTAGTAGGATTGTCTTAAAGCTGAAGTCAACACACTGTGATCTGCAGCAGGAACCAACGTGCCTCCTAGTGAGGTGTGTTTGGTCCATTGGGCCAGTATTTGCTGAGATAATTAATGTTCTCTTTCAAGAGGGGGGTTCAACAGCCTCAGAAGGAGGTTCTTGTGTAACCCCTCTTTAAGAAGCCTTCTTTGGACCTGAGCTGTCTGGAAAATTACAGGCCTATCTCTAACCTTCCCTTTTTGGGGAAAGTTATGAAGAAGGTAGTGGCTGTAAAGCGCAAGGCTCGCCTTGCTTTCTATGATACTTTTGAACCATTCCAGTCTGGATTTAGGTCAAGGCATAGTATGGACTCTGCCCTTGTCAGGCTACAAAATGATCTTCTTAGGGCAAGAGATGGGATGAATAATCTATTCTTGTCCTCCTCGTTCTCTGTGCTGCATTTGACACCATAGATCATGAGATGTTGTTGGATTGTCTTCAAGACCATTGTGGACTGAACAGTACAGTCATCAATTGGTTCAAGTCCTATTTTACAAGCAGAACACAAAGAATGGTGATGGTAATTTTCCCCTCCCACTCAATGCCCCTGTCCTGTGGAGTCCAGCAAGGTTTGATCCTGTCATGCATGCTCTTCACGGTGCATATGCTACCCCTGGAAGACATTATTAGACAGTACAGCATGGGTGTTCACTGCCATGCATATGATACCCAGCTGTACATGTCTTTTGCACCAGGGCAACAGAATGCAGTCTCTGTATTTAATTTCTTCCTGGTTGAGATTCAGAGCTGGATGTCATCTGACTGGTTAAAGCTCAATCCAGACAAGACAGAGGTAATTGTGACTAAGCCTGGTCATTGGAGGGACACTGGGCTGGTCAGGGAGAACTCCAGTCTACTACTCAGTGGCTCCCAGTTGACCACCTCAACTAAGGTGAAAAATCTGGGCATTATCCTCGATAGCAGTCAGACACTAGAGGTTCAGGTGTCAACCATTGTTCAAAGTGTTTTTTTCCACTTGAAGAGTATTGCCCGGATCATACCTTTTACACATCCTGGTTACCTGCCCTCACTGATACATGCCATCATGATGTCCAGGCTAGATTACTGCAGAGCCTTATACCTGTGGCTAACCGGAGGCACCTACAGTGCCTGCAGCTAGTGCAGAATGTGGCAGCCAGGCTGTTGGTGGGCCAGCCTAGGTCCTGCCATATAACTCTGGTCCTGCATAGTCTCCACTTGCTGTTGGTGAGGTGGCAGATTGCCTTCAAGGTTGACTTGCTGACCTATAAAGCCTGGTATGGCTTGGGGCCTAGCTACTTGCAAGACCTTCTCTCTCCTTACCAGCCCCCCCCCATCTCAGTTCATCCTCCTAGGATCTTCTGGCAGTTCCCAGGGTCCAACTAAAATCATCTGGTGAGCACACTTTCTCTGTCACCTCTCTGACCCTGTGGAGCTCACTTCCTAGATCTTTAAAAGAGACCCCCTCAGTGGAAGCCTTTAAAAGGGGTCTGAAGTCCCATTTATTCAAGGAGGCATTTTCACTGGACTATTGAGTGCTTAGATATTTATATGAGATTAAGTTATATTAGTTTCTGCAAAATTATTTATATTTTATACTTAAATTTTATTTAATCTTGATTCTATTTTAAAGTCTGATCATGTGTTTTATTGTTTGTTTCATTTATGTGCAGGCCTGCAGCCTCTGGGGATAGTGCACTTTATATATAAATTTTACTTACTAATTGTATGAACTGTATAAACATTCCAGTTTAGCATAGTGTCATCCTGGGTCCAGGTCAGTATGCAGTACCTTTAAAAGAATACTTTTCTTAACTAAAATAACAGTGTCCCTCCCCATATGGGTGTGTAGCCGATGAAGCTGCATGGACCTCCCCCACTGCAAGTGTACCGTAATTTTAAATTCTCTACTGGAGTCAAATAAATGTCTTAGAAGAAGGCCACTACAACCAGCTCCCCTGCCCAGTTCCTGCAAGAGCCTGATCATTTAATATGATAGTTAAGCCATTGCATATTGTAAGAAATCATTTTAAGGTCCCCTAGCACCTGTCATTTAGCAGCCAAATTCTCATGACTCTCTGGTCATAATCATTACAGAAACTGAGATGCTGCAACTGGCAGCTCCCATAAAAGCAGTAACAAAATACAGCCAGAAAGCCTTACTCAGAAACATGTCAAAGCTGTGCTTCAGGGTGTTTTCTGCCATCACTCCCTTTCTCAAACTTGGTACAAGAAGTGGAGGAATTGCATCCAAGCAGGCTATTCCACTTCACGAGTGACCATAGAACAGGAGTCTCTAAACCCCAATGGAGTCACCATGGGCAAAAATCCCTGTCCAAGCTCACCCAAAGAAGACTGTGACTGTGAGGGGATCATACACCTCCCAACTATCTCCCCAGCAAAACTAAAATATCACTGATACAGAAAGTTTCAGTAATTCAGCAAGTAGCATAACCATGTGTGAAAAATTGGGAAA
Source organism: Neoceratodus forsteri (assembly GCA_016271365.2). Lineage (NCBI taxonomy): Eukaryota > Metazoa > Chordata > Ceratodontiformes > Ceratodontidae > Neoceratodus > Neoceratodus forsteri. The sequence continues at coordinate 572,222,535 of CM057449.1, read as the reverse complement.
AAAGAGGAAACATGGGTAAGGGTGAGAGGTAAGACCTCTCCTCCTCTCTTACTGATCCTGGCCCCTGTTAATCCACCACCATTCTGTACATATCTGGATCAGACACATTCTTATTGAAGGCATTGTGGACATAGTTGCACTGGAGTTCAACCACTTTCCAGTATGTATTAATGTCCTCAATTGACATGGCAGGCCCAAAGCTGGAGAAGAAGAACAGAAGGCATCCTGGCCACCACACACTGAGTGTGCCACCACCATGTTCCACTTTCCTCCTTATGGCTTTACAACCCCCCCCCCACTTCTAGACAGCTACCATTCACATCACTGAGAGAGAGGATGACTCAGAAACAGGGCACAAAGCCATCTGGTCCACTGCTAGCTCACCAACATCGCTCCATACCCCAAGCAAACTTCCATTACGCCTTAACTCTGGATGTCCACTTGCCTTCCCTGGGAAAAGTGGGTAATCCCACACACATACTCTCCCAGCCCAAAGAACAAAAGCCAGTAACATCAGCATTCCACTGCCAACACATCTCCAGGAGATTTCTTAACTACCTCATACAGTTCTGGGTTCCCCGCTCTTACTTTTCTCAGGTAAGCCATGGATTCAAACATTATTACAGTGATGCTGGTTCTCTAAGTCTTTCAGAATATTTCCCATCTCCACTTCTCTGCCATGGAGATGTAGGATTGCATCAGTGTGTAAGTTAATCATTTCTGAGTACTCAGAAACACAGGCTTCAACTGCCATGCAGCTGCACCAGTCATCCACCACTGCCAATTTGAGCCTGTGGAGAGTCTTTTCAATACTTTTTAAGTTCTGTGCATAGGCACTTGGATGTTATGGTAAATAACTCCTCCGTATCTTCAAAGTATTTTTCTGGAGGGATGATGTGGTGATCCTCAAGGAAGAGTGGATCTGACTCAGGCTGTGCTCCCCACTGACCAGTGAAGATTTCTTCACGGAGGTGCCCATCACAAAAGCTTTAAGTTACTGCATAGTCACCACTGCAAGCTCTCTAATTTAATGTTTTTGAGACAAGTTGCATTCAAGGAAAGCATAGATTATATCAGAGTTGGTTAAGGAGCATTATCCACATGGTGATGTCACTGGAAATCCTGCTTCTTCTTTTGAAATGGTTAAAGTGGTATGTGCTGCAGAGCTTTCATTTTAAAAATATGAAAACAGCAGTGGAGGAACTCCCATTTGGGTATGTGAGCTACCTATTTCTTTTATATGTGCTCTGTGAAAAGCAAGGAAGGTGCTTAATAATATGTAAGCCACTCTGAGCACGTGGGATTGCACACCAAACAAATAAAAGTTACTTTATGACAGAATGACTACACTTTTCTATATTATAGCTTTTAATCTACAGTTTTTCTGAGCAGATTATCTAGAAGTAAGTATGCAACTTATGCATCAGTGGTAAAGCTGCCCTGATATCCTAGATGTAAAACTACTAAAATGGGTTGAACTGCCCAGAGACTGGAGGGAGGCACATGTGGTACCTCTCCATAAGAGTGGGCCCAAGGATGAACCGGGGAATTACAGACCAGTGAGCCTTACTGCAATTGTGGGAAAACTGATGGAGACAATCCTCAAGGAAAGACTGGTGCAATTTCTTGAGGATAACAATCTCCAGGACAGCAGGCAGCAGGGGTTTGTCTGGGCAGATCCTGACAGATGAACTTGGTTGATTTTTATGACTGGGTTATGAGGGCACTGTACAGGCTATATGTGGTGAATGTCCTCTACCTGGATTTCAGGAAGTCCTTTGATTCGGTGCTACATGGTAGGCTGACCTGCAAATTGAAGAGTCTGGGAGCAGGGAGGAAACTGGTCAGATGGGTCGAGAACTGGCTGCAGGGTAGACAGCAGAAGGTAGTTTATGGGGTGGGGGACAGCTGAACCCAGGGCAACAACAAGTGGTGTACCACAGGGCTCAGTGCTGGGACTGGTTCTGTTTAACATTTTCACAGCCAACATTGCAGTAGGGATTAAGAACAAGATCAGTCTCTTTACAGTTGACAGAAAGATTTGTGCTGAGGTAGATGGCGGGGAGGGAGCAAAAGTACTTCAGGAGGATTTGGCAAAACTGGAGGAAAGGTCTCACACTTGGCAGCTTGGTTTCAATGTCAAGAAGTGCAAAGTGATGCATTTAGGAGGCAAGAACCCAGGACACAATTACTGGCTGGAGGGTGTCCCGTTAACAAAATCCAGTGAGGAGAAGGATCTGGGAGTGCTGTTGACTGCAGAGATGACCCACTCTGCTCAGTGCTGGAAGGCAGTAATGAAGGCAAACAGGATGCTAGGGTGCATAGCAAGGGGGATTTCTTCTAGGAGTGGGAAGGTCATCTTGCCCTGCACAGGTCCCTGGTGAGACCGCACCTAGAGTACTGAGGGCAATTCTGGAAACCATACTTGAAAAAGAACATCAAACTACTGGAAGGAGTACAGCACAGGGCAACAAAAAAATATCCTGGGGTTGGGGGACAGACCATATGAGGAGAGACTGAGAGAGCTTAATATATATACCCTGGAGGAAAGAAGGGAGAGAGGGGATATGATTGAGACCCTCAAGTACCTGAAGGGTTTGAACAAAGTAGACACCAGGTGTATGTTCAGTCTGAATGGTGGAAGGGAAAGCAGGGGACAGTCTAAGACATTGGAAGGAGGCAGGTTCAAGAGGGAACTAAGGAGGTACTATTTCACAGAAAGGGTGGTGGCAGGGTGGAACACTGTGCCAGAGAAAGTCATATCACTGCAGAGTGTTGGGGGCTTCAAGATGGGATGGGACAGATTCAAGGGGAGGGTACAAATTGGGAGGGAGTGGGAGATGGGGGAAGGCATATGAGAGGGGTGGCAGCTGCAGTGTAATGGACTGAAGTGCTGCACACTCGAGCAGACTAGATAGACCGAATGGCCTGTATCTGCTGGCAATTTCATATGTTCATATGTTCATACATATTACTTGCCGAACCCTCTACCCTACCATTTCAGCATCTTCCTCACCTCTGGCATAACCCCAGCATGTGTAAGAATGCCACAGTTAGCCCAAATATTAATATGTAGCAGCAACAGACCGAATGTATCCAATTACTACCAATTTACAGTAGTATGCAAGGAATAACACATGGCGAGGTGTGGTTATATCCTGATAAGGGCACACGCAGGTGTGTTATGAGGCACGAGGCGCTTGCGCCGAGTTCCTTATGCACCTGGGCCTGCTCTCATCAGGATATAACCCACACCTCAGAGTGTGTTATTGAGCTTATAAAATGGGCCCCCCCAAGTAAAAATGTAAAATATAAAAAGAAAAAGTTGTGAAAGTGAAAAGATGACGGAAAGAGAGTTTTTTGGGTTAGAAAGATAAAGTAATCCCACTGTGTACTTTTAGCTTGTTCAGTGGTAGCGCCTCCCCAACCAGGTCACATTCTGTCCAGGTTAAGTTGCTATTTCACCTCCTCTCTCCCCCCCCCAAAAAAAAATGAGAGACACACATACTGTATGTTTCTTTGTTGTGTGCAGAGCTTGCATTTTTTTTTAAATAATTTACTTTGGACAGCCAGATTCACTTAGACTGAATATCAGCGACATGTGCCCTATTCTGTGATGTTACTTGGTACTCCTCTGTTCCCAACGTAACTGTTTTGTGTGTATATTTATTCCTTTGTTTCAAATTTCTCTCCCTGAGTGATTTTTTTTTGTTTGTTTTATTTAAAGTAAACGGATGGCTGCAGAGGGAGCGAGAGTGTCCCTCAGCGGCCACCGTACACAGACGCTGCTTGCTTCCTGGGTCTGAAAAGTGAGGATGAAGTAGAACAAATTAGTTTAAAATTAATAGCAGTGTGGTGCAGTTCTTCAAAGTTTTATCGGGAGTTTTATACAAGTTTTAGTGTAGGTAAGTGGGTCTGTTTTTTTTTTCTTAGAAGAAGGCTGATGTGATTCCCCTTCACAAAAGTGGGACCAAGACAGAGGCAGAAAACTACAGACCTATCAGTTTGACCTCTGTAGTAGGGAAAGTAATGGAATCACTTCTGAAGGAGAGAATTGTTGAGTACCTAGAGGTCAGTGGGGCACAGGACCCAAGGCAGCATGGGTTCACAGCGGAAAGGTCATGTCAGATGAATCTAATTGATTTCTTTGACTGGGTGACCAAAGCAATAGACCAGAAAGGGGCTGTGGACATGGCCTACCTAGACTTTAGCAAGGCATTTGACACAGTCCCACACAAAAGATTGATAGTCAAATTAACTAGCCTGGGAGTGGGTCCCACGGTGGTAGCCTGGGTAAAACATTGGCTGGACAACAGGACACAGAAGGTAATTGTAAATGGAGTCCACTCTGAAGAAAGAGGGTTATTAGTGGGGTACCTCAGGGTTCAGTACTGGGTCCAGTCCTTTTTAATGTCTTTATAAGTGACATTGCAGAGGGACTGGAAGGAAAAGTATGCCTCTTTGCAGATGACACAAAGAGCTGCAACACGGTTGATACACAAGGAGGCGTGGAAAGGATGAGAAGGGACTTGGCAAGGTTGGAGGAATGGTCAGAAGTATGGCAGCTTGGATTCAATGCAAAGAAGTGCAAAATAATGCACCTGGGAAACAAAAATCCAGAGGAAGATTACACAATGGGGGAGGTAGTAACAACAACAAAAATGGAAAGGGACCTGGGGTAATCATATCAGATGACCTTAAGGTTGGCAAGCAATGTGAGAAGGCGGTAGGGAGGGCTGGGGGGATACTGGGATGTATAGGGAGAGGCATCACCAGCAGAAAACAGGAAGTTGTTATCCCCCTGTACAGACAGTTGGTGAGACCCCATCTGGAGTACTGCATCCAGTTCTGGAGACCCCATCTCTGCAAGGACATAAACAGGATGGAGGCAGTTCAGAGGAGGGCAACTAAAATGGTGCAGGGTCTGCAAGAGAAGCCATATCAGGAGAGACTAAAGGAGCTTAATATGTATACCCTTGAGGAAAGAAGGGATGGGGGACATGATAGAAACATTTAAGTACCTCAGTGAAATCAACAAAGTCCAAGAGGGTAGCATCTTTCAGAAAAAGCGATGTGCAAGAACAAGGAGACACAATTTGAAGATAGAGGGGGGATGGCTCAGGGGCAATGTGAGGAAGTATTTTTTCACAGAGATGGTGGTGGACACATGGAACAGCCTTCCTGAAGAGGTTGTGGGGTCAAAAACTGTGGGAGAATTCAAGAATGCATGGGACAGACATAAGGTTATTTTTATGGGGGGTAGGAAGAAATAGGCTGTTGGTTAAACAGGATCTGCAGCTTATCCTCTAGGTAGGGAAATGGGCAGACTAGGTGGGCCAAGTGGTCCTTATCTGCCGTCAAAGTCTATGTTTCTATGTTTCTATGTTTCTTCAGTCTATGTTGCTGCGATGGTCACTGTTCCTGAGTGGGAATGTAGAGGCAATTGAATGCCGCAGGAATTGGTTCGGTAGCTTCATTATGGTGGGCTACATCGGCTACCAAGCAGCACAAAAGAAGAGAACACAGGTCAGGATCTCGGCAATTACTGAAAAAAGATGAGTTGTGCTGGCCCAGTGGCACTGAGGGTTGAGGTGCTGGACGCCACACGAGCGACCCAGGTTCAGGAATGAGTCCGGGCTGTTGGGGGTTGGCAGGGAAGGACTGGGATTGAGCATCCGTAGACTGCTCTCCTGGTCTTGGGGTGGGATGGGGAATCTCACTATGCTGTAGTGGCCCCTGGGGGCACTTGGGGGCACTACTAGTGCTGGTAATACTGGAGGATGAATGCGGCGGACATCGGTACGTTGTGCCCAGATGTCATTGCATGTCAATGTTCCAAGGGACCAATCGAAGAAAAAAATGGCTGGGCGCCACCGTGCAGCTTGATGGTCGTGCTCTGAGCTGCCTGGAGGACTTTGGCAGAGTCCTGTCGGGGTGGGTCTGGGGTTCTCTTGGCTGGCTGAGGCAGAGAGGGAGCCCTCCAGCGGGATGGCAAGATGGCCATCTCAGATCCTCCTGGGTGCAGTTTGAGCTACCCAGTTCTCCGGGCGGGCGGAGTCGACGGCTGGATGCCCCATGCCAGAGTGTGCCACAGCAGGGGAAAAAGTATTACATGATAAAAAAAAAAAAGATGAGTTGTCTGTGTATGTGTGTTGGGGGAGGGGGGTCACAGAGGGATTTATGGCAAGGTGCTGGACATTTACAGAAGCTAGCGGGAGAGCTATGGAAGATCAAGACAGCTTCCCACTGCCACTTCCATGAGCTCTGCCAGTCAGTGTTTCTGTTTATGCTTGGCAGAGGTCACTGATTTGCTGCTGTGTTGGGGGCATGTAAGTGGGCAGTAGTCCCGGTTGGCTACTATATCATCTGATAAGGACACAGCTCAGATGATGTAGTAGCCAGTCAGAGAATTTGATTTCTTAAGCCCATATCATAAACTAAACTAACATTCAATGCTTGAAGAGAAAGTGTGTGTGTGTGTGTGTGTGTGTGCCCTAATATGACTATGCTTCTTTTTTATCCACATGTGTGCCCTTTGTCCCTGCCTAATCTGTCTGTTGCTCAAAGTACCTCATATCACTACCCTCTAAAATGTTATTAGCTCTGAAAGGAAAAGGCATGCTGATTGGAGCAAAATCTATTAACCTGACTCATTTAATGCTGTTGAGCATTATTTACCTCTTAAAAATGAACCCAATCAGATATTAGTCACCAAGCTCTCAAGTAGTTTCACCTGTGCCTCTCTGTCAGGTCTCAATATGTAAAGGTCAAAGGTCCTAGTGCACATCCTGCCCACATAAACTGTGGCATCCCTCAAACGTCTGCCTAGATCTCATTTAGTTTTTTTTAGTTTTAATAAAACACCTACAGTTCGTGCAACTGCACCTCATTCTCCAATCATCTGTACACTGATAACACACTACTTTTCAACTCAGACAAACATCTTGCAGAACTTAAACTTACTCCTCATGGGAAAGTACTGCATTTGAAAAGTGGCTACCTGGAAATAAACTTTTTGTGAAGTAAACAGAGGAAAAGTCTGTTTTTTTGCCTCTCAATATAAAGTAGCAATCCTATATTGTATCCTAATTATTTGTACCATGGACAGTTTCCAGCTGTACTCTGTGCCCTCTAAGAAGTAATTTGAGATCTGATTGATGCCATTCCTTATTTTCTCAGCCCATATAGACAAGATTATCAACATACTCTATTCAGTCTATTCATAAACTGGAGTTGTGTATATCAAGAAATGGCATTTAACTTTGCATACATGGAAACATGTAATGACTTAACTGTTGTTTTCTGTTCTAGAATATGGAGATGTAATCAATGTCTTTTTTAGTTAACTGGAAGGAGATGACTAGGAAATGTTTTCTATTTTTATGCTATATCTGCTTAACCCAGATCCACAAGACAGATGTTGTAAACAACTTTCAATGTAGGTTAATTTCAGATTTTGATTCCAGAACTCACCCCTGTGATGTGCATTGCAAGCCAAATTATCTACCCGTCACCAACCATAGGAAGCTTCTACATGCTTGCCTCTTCTCTAAACACAATCTAGACTCCCACACCATTTTTTGTCAGAGCATTTGTTAGTTTATCTCCACCTTCTCGTGTAATAGCCCTCCAGTCTAACTCTTCTAAAATCTTTGGCACACAGGATTTGATTCTCAAAAAGGGTTTAGACTGGCACAAGCTGCGGCAAACAGCAGCTTGCACTGAAGCCTGGTGGGCCAAGGACTCTGCACTAGATTCTGGTATAGGATGGGTTCTGGCACCTAAGTCCCCACACTTGCCACAAGCACTCCAGTATGAAAAACACAAAGTTCATGGGAGAGGTTTGCTGCAGGATCCGTGTGGAAAAGACTAGTGCTCCCCCCATCCCCAATCCCGTATCCCTTAATACAACAAACAAGTCCCTTCCCTCATTGGTGGTGTAGTGGCTCCCCTTCCCAATCCCTGATGTCGCCTGTGATTATTTAATTTCTTTTTTTTATACTTGCATTTATTGAATAGGTTTAAATTGTTGATACATTGCATCAATATATTAAAACTGTGGTAAATAAATATATAAAGATTCAAACCAGTGTAAGTAATATAAATGGTCATAGGTAGCATCGCTGAAATAATACCTGTTCTCTGTATAAATGATGAAGTTCATCATGATGAAAACATAAGCATGGGAATTTCCTCCATGCTCTGTTATCAGCTTTATACTACCAAGAGACAATTCTAGACAGTACAGTACACATAAGTGAGAGGAACTATAAGATAACTGATACAATTTCTAATTACAGAATTACTGTGGGTATCTGGGGTGTTAACTAAGGAGATAAAAAGTTAAAAAGATAATAAGATAAGAAGCAAGGTCCGAGGTCATATGGAGGGTTACAATTCCAAGTCTAAGTCCCATTGATTCCATCTATTTTGGTAGATTGTCTTTCTTTGCTTCAGGCCATATGTAAGCCTCTCAAATCTTTGGATGTGCTGTATGACAGTGATCCAGCCAAAGAGTCGGAGAGATTCTGGAAGGAGCCATCTCTTAGTGATAGTTTTAGCGGCTGCCGCTGTTAAGATTAACCATAGATATTTTGCTTCCCTACCTCTTAATTCTGTGGGACATACTCCTAACAATAGGTGTCCTGGGCCTAATGGGATTGTTATACCTAAAACTTGCGAGATGTGATTTATTATTTCTTACCAGTAAATGGTTTGATCTTACACACATGTCCAGAAAATGTGTGCTTGTTTAGGCAAGGTAAGGCAATGCAAGGCAAGGCAACTTTTATTTCTTAGGCATCCAGTCCTGGAGGCTCTGGGTGCCTTACAAATATAGACAATTCAAAGAGCTAGGACGGTCAGAAATACATAAATAGAGCTAATAATTATAAAATAGAATAAAATCAGTAGAAATGTGCAAAATGCTAGCATTACCGATATAGCAAAAAAAAAAGTTCTTCACAGCTCTATATCTGGGAATGCCAGAGTAAACAGATAGCTCTTTAAGCGGCTCTTAAAAACCTCAACTGAAGGGGCCTCCCTGACAGCTGGTGGTAGCGAATTCCATAGGATGGGGCCAGTGACACTAAATGCCCTGTCACCGGCAGTTTTTAACCTCATCCAGGGAATCGCAAGGAGGCCCCTAGAGGAGGAAAGGAGGGAGTGGACAGGAGCGACAGGTGTGAGGTGGTCAGCCAGATAGCAAGAGCCAATTCCATGCAGGACCTTAAAGATGAACAAGCCCCCCTTGAAGAGACTCCTCCACCTGACTGGCAGCCAGTTCAGTTCGCACAACATTGGGGTAACATGACTGAACTTAGAAAGTCCCATCAGCAACGTTGCAGCAGTGTTTTGCACCAACTGCAGCTGGCAGAGGGTCCCTCCAGAGACCCTGAAGTAGAGCACATTACAGTAATCAAGTCTGGACATCACAAAGGCATGTACCAATGTAGAAAGGTCCTCAGGCAGTACTAGGGGCTTGATCCTGGTGATGTTCCTCAGATGGAATAAACTACTTTGGACAACAGACGACACCTGAAATTCAAATATCAGTCCGTCATTGAGGAACACACCCAGATCGTGCACCCTAGAGGAAGCTATCAATTGTGTAGACCCTAGGAAGAGACCAGTTACCACACTAGAGGCAATCCTATCGCACCTATAGTTTGACTCCACAGCCAGTACCTCTGTCTTATCAGGGTTCAGTCGCAACCAGCTGGAGGCTATCCAGTCATTAATCTCGGCTAGTCATCTATTAAGCACTTCTACAGTGTCGGATGTCCAAGGGGCAAAGGAAAGATATAACTGGGTATCATCTGTGTAGTAATGAAAACCCACATTGTACTTCCTATTGAGCTCACTCAGGGGCAGCATGTACTCAATGAACAACATCAATGACAAGATCGAACCATGGGGTACTCCACAGGACAGGAGGCTAGAGGAGGAGGAGGAGGAGAAATTCCCCATCAGTACCCATTGCTTCCTGTTCATGAGGTAGGACTCAAACCAGCAGATGACAGTGCCGGCAAGCCCACAGTACTCCCTGGGATGGTCAGGTAACATGACATGGTCCACCATGTCAAATGCTGAGGAGAGATAGAAGAAAATTCCTTTCGACCCCCCTTCAACCACGGTCATACCTATTATTTGTTTTCTGCTTAAGAAGGCAGTGAGACTGCCTTGCTTCCTTTTCAATCCCAGGCAGTGGGAGTGTTTTGAGGACTGTAAAGTACTTTGGACATTCTCTTTACTTGAGCAAGGAGCAAGTCCCCACTTCAATGAGAGTGTCTTGGGGGCTGGAGAAATCATTGAGATGTCTAACTCTGTCTTGTCCAGGAACTGAGAGTCCCTGGGGTTTTTGGTCTCCTCTGGTGGTGAGAGGTCCACTAGGGACTGGAAAAACTTGATCTCTCCTATTGTTTTGAATTACATTGGGTATTTTCTGTTTACAGCTGCAGTTTTAAGGACTCACTAAGTCATTGTGCTTAGCTTCTTACGCCCTCCAAACTGTTGTCCTGGACTCATTGACTGAGCTGCTATATTTTATTTATTTTAAACATTTATTTTAGTATAGTTGTTGTTATTGGGGTGGGTGTTTTTGAATTTACCTTGTTGATTATATTTTTTAAGTTTTAGTTTATGATTGTTTAATTTGGTTGTCGGTTTTATTTTATTTTCTCCTCAAGCGAGAGTTGAGGGAGTTTTATACTTTTATTTTTTATATTATTTACTGTTAATTTTCTTTATATTTCTAATTTTATTTGTATGGTTTACTTCAATTAATTGATTAGGGTCATTTTATTCTTGTTTTTATTTCTCTGTAGGCTTGGTGTATTCTTTTTGACTGGGGTTATCAGTAAGTTCAGGAAGCCTTCCCCCACGTCGTGCGTTATTCATCCTCCATGCTTCACACCCTCCATCACTTTCGTCTCCACCACATTGCAGTTTATAACTCACCAGCACTGTAGAGCACTGGGTATTGCCCATAGGGGGAGGGTGTGTAAGGAGGGTGAATGAGCGGAGCTATCGTATTCAGGTAGCAAAACCCAGAAGACACCCTGGGTGAATTGGAACCTGGATTGTGGCTCACCATGCCTCATTTCCATACCCAAGGGTACCACCAATATCGGTGGGCAGGCAGTTCGGGTGGCCTTGGAAGTCCATCCAACTCAAGTGGTGTTATGCAATGCCAGGTCCATCAAAAACAAGACTGCAGTTATTACAGATTTTGTTTGGACAGCAGACCTGGCATACATCATGAGACTTGGCTGGGTTAGAACTCTGGCCTTATATTGGAGGCCGCAATTCCAGCCGGGTACTTGATGATTCACTGCTTGAGACTGGATCGTGCAGGGGGGAGGGGTTGCGGTCTGTTTCAAGACCGAACTGGGCCTCACAAGTGTACCAGATGAGGAGGCCGGGTCATTTAAGTGTACTGCAGTAGCAGATGTAGGTTGTAGGATTGCCCTCATTTACCATCCACCAGGGGACGAGAAGCGTCTCCTTCATGAAGTGGTGGACTTCGTGACTGACATGGTGTTTGAGTCGCCCAAGCTGATGGTCCTGGATGACTTCAATGCCTGGGTTGATGATGAACTTTCACAATTTGGACAACACTTCCTCCAGTTGATGACATCTCTGGGCCTCACACAGATTGTTACCAATGCTACTCATAAACACAGTCACTCTCTTGGCCTAGTCTTTCTCCTGGGGATCAAAGCCTTCGATTTGGGGTGGAACCTGTCAGACGGTCTGATCACTGCACCATGGGGTTCAGTTTTTGTGCCCTCCTTTGTAGGTCTACCCCTGTGGAGATGGTCAAGTACCACCTTTTACGAGATGTAAGCTCCGAACGCCTGGCGGCGGTGCTTGATCTATCAGTTCTTCCAGTGACAAACAATGACCCAGAGGCTTTAGTTGTGGCCTACAATAAGAACATTTTTGTAGATCTGGATGTCATTGCTCCTGTCCGTGTTCGTCCTCTCTCCTTTCGGCCTCAGTCCCCTTGGTTTGATGGGATCTTGAGGGAGATGCGGCATCTAGGACGAAGATTAGAGCATCGCTGGTGGAAATCTGCCCTGGTTGCTGACCATCTCAGATTGATAGAACATTATCAAGTCTATCAATCTGCAGTCACCCATAAGAAGGCAGAGTTCCTGTTTGGGGAGATTGCAGTGGCTCAGAACTGACCAGCTCAACTCTTTCGAACTGTGGAGAGACTGTGCAACCCAGCCTGCCTGCAGATTTGAAGATTCTTTTCACAAGTGAAGTGTGTTGAGCTTGCTCGATTCTTTGCAGCTAAGGTGGACGACATCAGGGTGGAGCTCCAACCTGTACACTCTATGGGAAATGCTTTGGATCAGTACTCAGTCACTGTCCTTCAGTTTTCCTGGAGTTTCTTTGACCAGTTGGAGTTCATGGAGGTCATGCGGATAGTGCAGGGTATGCGCCCTACATGCTGTAGTTCGGATCCGGACGAACTACTCTGATTATGGGTTGAAGTTATATCATTGGCCCGGTCCTAGCATGAATAGTCTGGTGCTCCTTGGAGACAGGTGAGTTTCCCAGCTCCCTGAAGGAGGCTGTGGTGACACCCCTCCTGAAGAAAGCTTCTTTGGACCCAGACAGCCCTGCTAACTACAGACCAGTCTCTAGCCTTCTCTTTACAGAGAAGACAATTGAGAAAGTAGTGGCCATACAACTGGAGAACCATTTGACCACCCATGACATGTATGAACCTCTCCAATCTGGTTTTCAAAAGAGGCATAGTACTGAGATGGCACGGTGTCGGTGCTTGATGATCTCCTGATGGTGAGGGATTGGAAAAACCATTCCATCTTGTTTTTTCTAGATCTCTCATCAGTGTTTGACACTTTGGACCATGAGGTGCTTCTCGATCACCTGAGGTTCATCTGTGGCCTGTCCGGTACAGTTCTCAGGTGGTTTACATTTTTCCTCACTGGCAGAACTCAGAGGGTGGTGTCGGGAATTCATTCCTCTGACCCAGTCTGTCATGTGGGGTTCATCAGGGTTCGGTGTTGTCCCCCATGTTGTTCGCAGTGCACATACTACCCCTCTGAGACATTGTAAGAAAGTATGGGCTGAAGTTTCACTGTTATGCTGATGATACCCAGCTCTACGTTTCTTTTGCACATGACCAGGATAGAGCTCTCTCAGTATTTAACAACTGTCTCTCTGAAATCCAGGACTGGATGAATTTGAGCTGGCTGAGGTTGAACTTGGAAAAGATTGAGGTGTTGGTCGTGGACCTGGGGCACTGGATAGAGGGGGCCAAGGGCAGGTTCACCTTCAAGACTTTTACTTGGGGGGCTTACCGCTCCCTACCTCTGAATGGGTGTGAAACCTGGGACTGATTTTTGATGAAGGTCTGACACTGTGATCGCAGGTGTCGGCAGTCATCAAATCTTCTTTCTACCATCTGAAGAACATCTCCAGAGTTAAGCACCTTTTTCTGTCTGGAGACCTCCCTACATTGGTCCTCACCTTTGTGACCTCATGCCTTGATTACTGCAATTCCCTTTACCTAGGGCTACCTGGGGTGGATATCCACCACCTGCAGCTGGTTCAGAATGCCACAGCCCGGTTACTGATGGGGACCCCTCAGTCTTGTCACATCTCCCTGGTGCTGTGCGAACTGCACTGGCTGCCAGTGCAGTAACAGATCACCTTTTACAGTCAAACTTCTAACTTATAAAGCCCTACACAGACAGGGCCCGGACTACTTAAAGAGCCTCTGATTCCGTACTGCCCCGGGTGATCGCTCCACTCCGCTGATGAGGGGTTGCTAGAGATTAAAAGGGTTTCCTTAAAATCTACCACGGCCTGGGCATTTGTGTATATGGCCCCAGCCCCTTGGAATTCTCTACCCCACCAGTTATGGGAGTGCACAATGGTGGAGGGATTTAAACAGGCCCTTAAAAACACATTTTAGGCATCAAGCCTATTCTATATGATTTTATTCTGTTTTCTACCTGGATTTTATAAGTATTCATAAGTGTTTGTATTTAATGTTTTTATGTGTTGTTTTAACTTATTGTTAGGCACCTTGGTGTGTTTAAAGGCACATTACAAATAAAGTATTACTATTATTTATTATTAAAATGAGAGCTGACCCCTCTCCACTATCTGTCACCCTAAGAAGTTCATTGTGTACCCAAACTAACACCGTTTCAGTGCTTTGCCTCCCAGGAAATCCAGACTGGAAAGGCTCGTAAATGTCAAAGGCCACAAGGTACTCCTCAAGCTGTTGCACCACAATCTTCTCTACAACCTTACCCAAAAAAGGGAGGCTGGAGATAAAGCAGCAATTGTCCAAGATATCAGGGTCTAAGGATGTTTTTTTTAGAAGGAGTCTCACCAAAACTCCTTTCAAGGAATCTGAGAAGACCCTCTCTGACAAAGAGCACTGGACAATCATGGTGAACGCTGGGCCAACGGAACTGACACATCCCATCAAGAGAAGAGTCAGCACCGGGTCCAGTTCACGATATGTGTGCTTCAGCCCGGAAGAGACCTCAATGACCTCAGCCACCTCCACCATTTTAAACTTGCCCCAAACAGGTGGGGTTCCTCTGCGATGTCCATGGCGATCACTGCAAGCTCTAGTCAGGATCACTGATGGAATTCCCTGCTGAATGGAGGACACCCTGTCAGAGAAAAATGGAGCAAGCTCCTCACACAGAAAATCAGAAAAGGTTTCTTTGGCTGTAGACAAGCCAAGTGTAAAAGCCTGTCTACAGTCCAAAATAGCACAGCAGGTCAGTTCCTCACTGCAGCAATCTTCCTGGACAGGAACTCTGCCTTCTTATGGTTGATTGCCCCCGATACTCACTGTAGTGAGTATGCAGGGCCAGTTTGTCCTCCACTAGCCTGGTCTTCCACCAGCAGCACTCTAACTTATGATCCTTAATCTTCATTGCCTTGAGCTCTACATCAAACCAGGCAGACCGACTTCAAGTGGGAAGATTTGGGTCATACACGGACCAGTGCAAGGGCATCAAGTGCATCAGACATCACCCTATTATAGGCAACAACCACATCACTCACACCCTTCACACATACATCACCTACACTAGATAGATCAGCCACCACCAAAAATCCCTCTGGGGCCAATCCCCTCAAAGGGCGGTAGCTGATCATCTCCACAGTGGGAGGAGCTTTTGGGGGCCCAGCAAGAACCTCACCATGCAATGATCAGAGAAGCTGACCCGATCAGTCTTGAGGTTATCTACCTCAAGCCTCAGTGAGAACACCAGGTCCAACGTGTGGCCACCATGATAGATCATGGAAGTAACCTCTTGTGACAAATCCAGAGATGACATCATCATGGAGGAGGTTGGAACCAAGCCTGGAGGATTCACCGTCAGCCCAGGCATTGAAGTCCCCCTAGCACTATACATCTGGGGGCCTCCAACGCCTCTCCAGTGACGAGATCCACCACCTCCTGCAGGAATTCTCCTACCACCCCAGGGGGGTGGTAAACCAGGAGAATCCTGCTGCCTGCACTCGGACTCCCAGTCATGACCATACATTCGAAGGACTGGGTAGCTCCCACCGGGTGCACAGTGAAACCCAGATCATATCTAAAGCAGATGGCTGCTCCACCGCCCCTGCATTCCAACATAGGGCAGTGCACTACAGAGTACCTTGGGGGGATGGCTGTCTCCAAGACTAGCCCGACATCATCATCCACCCAGGTCTCCATAACGCAAGTCAGATCAACTGTCAAAATCAAGTCTATTATAAATGTGGTCTTATTTCTGATTGATATGGCATTGCAAAGCACTGCCCTAAGGGGACTGGTACATATTGCAGCCCTTCTGGTTACCTGCTCACTCAGTCTGATGGAACCCCTGGGGACAGGAACCAACCATATCTGGCCTCTCTCCAGGTCTCATCTAAACCCAAGACGCCTCCTGCAACTAACCACTTTTATCCTGCTCACCTCCAACAAGCCTATGGCACTCTCCCCCCACAGCTGACCAGTATGGAGATGCCAATCTTCTAACAGCACTGCCCTGTAATGGCTGATATAGGGAGGTCAGTGAAAGGCCAAACGTCAAGCAGCTGGAATGCATCATAGACAATCCGTGCAAACCCCATACCTTTGCACATCCCAGAAATCTGACCTTCTTGCCTGTAATGATTCCCCAGACACACTACTTATGTCTACTAAAAACTAAGCCTACTTTCCACTCACACCCATACACGGAACATAAGAAGCCTAATCCACACACATACACCATTCACCCACTCCTAGCCACCCCAACCACCCCCAAATAAATCCTAAGGCTTAAAACAACCCCTCAAAACCACCCCCAGCAGGAGAACAGAACAATTCCATTCCTTCAGAGAGTAAATTCAAAAGTGCCACAGAAAATATATAAGCTCTTATAAAGGAGTAATGTCCATAAAAACTGATTTAAATGAACAGAATGATCAGTGATGGTAATACAGTCAGTCATTCTCAGAGAACCAGAGGCAAAGAGCACTCTCACCCCACCCCCCAGACACAGGACCAAGAAGTTCTTCTTGCTGAAAAAGTCAGCTACATACTGGGGAAAAATCTCCACAGGAGGGAACAGTACTCAGGAAAGTCAAATCCAGTCACTTCTCTCACTTGTGCTGAACAACACTTAACGACAATCACAGAAGGGCAAAGGAGAAACTCACCAAAACAGCAAGCATGGCATAACAACCAGCACCTCTCTCACAGGCAGTGAAAGATATATAGCTGAAAAGACTTGCAGTTGGCAATACACTGAACCGACCCTGGGAGATACAGTCCAAAATCCAAGGCAGGACCGAAGACTGACAACCAACGATGGGCCAAAGCAGAAGATGGCAGTCACTACTGATGGCCAGCACAAATCTGCCACATACTCACGGTCATGGACAAACAAATACTCCTTTTAAGCCATGAGCACTCCAAAAACAGAGGATACTCACCTCGCAAGATCTTCGGCTTCCGATTTTCTGGCCTGGGAAGCTATCCAAAAAGCAGTCAATCTCCTCCCTGCCCCGAAAGCAACAAGTCTCTGAATGACCAACAGAAGAACTGAGTCAGCAGATGTAGTTCATGGCCCCACACTCCCAGTCAAACCTCACTGATGCCGGCAGCAAAATCTCACAGCTTTGCCTCTATCCATCTATTGTAGTCCTCCTCAGGTAATTCCCCAGTAGCAGCATCAAATACACAATCCATGGCACAATTGACAACTTTCTCAAAAACAAAATATCTGGTTCCTGCACCTTACTCACTGACCCATCCCTGCCTAAAAACTACAGCTCTAAACCTCACCGCTAACTAAAAACTTCTAAAATTTTGGACATGGGGATGAATGCTGCCACAAAAGTCATGCACAACAAATATATGCTCTCCTTTACTATCCTTACTTTAAAGTTCTGAAAAAACAATCTAGGGGTAAAAATGTTTGCTCTCAATTCAGAGAGCCTGCAGACAGCAGACCAGCACAGCCATCATCTTGCATGTTTCAATGGTAAGAGCTTCTTTCTCCCCACATAGTCTCCAACAAGAAGGGAGAATGGTAGGATCCCACTTTGAATCAAAAGTAGGGATAAAAAAGTATTGTATCCATAATTTCCATACCAATTCTCTCCAAAGATGTGAGAATGTGGTTCTCCAGGTGCCCACACTTATTTTAACCCATTGCTTATCATCTAACACTGTATTCAGATTGGTTTCCCATTTGTGTTTAATGGGGTCTGTTGAGAAGGCTTGGTGCTTCAAATAATTGGCATAAAGCTGTGAGATTGCCCCATGCCTGATGGAGAGGTCCAGATCCTCTCAAAAAAGATTGTTGTAAGGGACTCCTGGGAGTCTACTCCAGCCACTTATATTAAAGTATTAATGTAGTCCCTTAATTGGTAAAACCAAAACCTGTCTGACGGTAGCCACACAAACCGCTGTTGGGCTTGTTCAAAGGAAATTACCTAACCAGCTTGTAAAAGCTGCCACAGGACAAAGACTCCACATATGGCCTGGTTCTTAAACCATGGGTCAGAGAAGGCAGGAATGAATGAAGGGTCTTCAATTCACCATTTGTATTTCCACTGCTGGTTCTTGTTGGGACCCCTGGTGATGCCCCATCCCTATCCCTCCAACACTGTTCATGTCCCCAAGAGGAGCAAATCTTTTAAATGGTCAAATTGCCTTGAAACAAACAGGCGGGCCAGAAGAGGGGCCAGAGTCTCTTGGGCAAGGTCAATTGTCTTCCAGTGCATTTTGTAAAGAGGGTTTCCCCAAAGGAATGCCAGCCTCATTTGGGCAGCAGCCCAGTATCCTGGGAGATAAGGGAGGGCCAGGTCCCCTAGTTGTTTAGGGAGAAAAAAGTATCTGCTGTCTAGTATTTGGCCATTTGTTCCCCAGAGAAATGACAGGAAAAGAGACTGCCATATTTGTAAATCCTTCTTAGTAACAATACAGAGGACACGATAAAATAAATATAATAGTCCTGGGGAGAGCATTCATTTTTATCACTTGTATTCAGGTATGCAGAGAAAAAGGTAGAATGAGCCATTTGCAAAAATCTAATCTTAATTTGGATATCAGAGGGGTGTAATTCAAGTTAAAGAGCTGGGAGGAATGTTTCCCAAAGTGTATTCCAAAGTATTTCATCATTGTGATATCCCACTTCATGCTGTATTTCCTGCAGATATGATGTGATAAAAGGAAAGAACTTCAGTTTTCATGGCATTGAGAGAGTAACCAGAAAGTATAGAAAATTGCTTAAGTTGGTTAAAAACTATTGAAATTGATTTAGCAGGGTCTGCCAAGTAAAGACAGCAACAAACTCTGGTTCCCCACAAGGCTTACAAAAATACAACATGTCCCATAATGCTTGCACCCAGGCCATTTGCCTGGCAAAGAGGCAATACTTCAGGTCAGAACTGGAAAACTCATGGAGTGGCAGACGGAAGTTTTGGGCTTATATCAAGACCCTTACAGGATCTCCTGGTAAGTCTACACCTACAATGCTAAATCTAAATAGTGACATTACCCAAGATGCTAAGACTATAGCAAATACATTTAACAAGGCATTTACTAACATCAGCAGAGTTATCCCACCCAACTACATAGACCCACTCCCAGTTGTCCATAGAAGCACAGCTACTCATCCCTACTCAAGCAATGCCCCACCATTTTACCTTCACATAATCTCAAAAACTGAGGCAAAAAAATACCAGCTAAAGGCACCCAGGAAAACAAGGCACAGTAACGACAACCTTAACTTAAAACTAGTTACCCTCACCACTGATGCTGTCCTATCACCTCTGACAAAAATACTTAACCTTTCCCTAATCACTGGGCAGTTCCCAAAAATCTGGAAATCAGCAGTTGTCACACCTGTATTTAAAAGTGGAGATAAGACTATCCATTCCAACTACCAGCCCATCTCAATACTCCCCCCTGTATCCAAGGCCCTGGAAAGAATAGTCTATCACCAACTAGTCAATCACCTAGACAAATACCAGTTACAGTGCACGCACGCAACATGGTTTCAGAAAAAAACAAGCACCACATCAGCCTTGGTCGAGTTCACAGGCTTCATACATGACTCACTGAACTGAGGGCACTTAGTGGGGGCCACCTTCATTGACCTCACTAAGGCCTTCGATATAGTAAATTATGAACTTCTACTAGCCCACCTTAGCAAAGCCACAGCCTCTCTGGGCTGGTTCCATAGCTACCTTACTGGTCATGACTAGCGAGTAAACACTGGAAACACCCTCTCAGACAACCTTGGCATCAGCACAAGAGTCCTTCAGGGATCCATACTGGGACCCCTCTTGTTTAGCTTATTCCTAAACAGACTCCCACTAATGTGACAGGATCACATGCTCCTCTCTGTGGATGATGCCTTACTATTTACCAGTCATCTGAATGTTGCAACCCTGCAGGATAGAATGCAAACTGACTTCTCACTAGTAGGAAATTGGTTAGTTAACTCATGACTACTACTATGTTGTTTACTTCTAACCATAGTAGGCACAAATAAGCTAAACTTTCCATCCACAACAATAAAATGAAACTCTAGATATGTCCATAGCTTCAAATATCTAGGAGTTACATTGGATAGTTCACTGTCATACTCACTACATATCAACATGGTCGCACAGTCTGCAAACAGGAAAATTGGACAATTGTACAAGCACAGGCACTGCTTAAGAGCAAATGCACTCAAAATAGCAATAACAAGCTCAATCTTCTTTGTCATCGACTGTGGGTTAGTTGTTTACAATGCAGCATCTGATACAGCCCTAAAAAGAATTTCAATGACACTCAATAAAGCATGCAGGCTTTTCCTGAGTGTGCCACGCCTCACCCATTCATGTGAGCTGTACACCTGCACAGGTTGGCGTGACCTTGACTACAGGATAAAGTACCAGCCTTTTCTCCTGACCAAAAAGGATACCCTAGGTAGAACCCCCCCCCCCCGGGGTACAGTCCCTTATTACTCCCACTTAGCTGTCTAGACTAACCCATGGATCGCAAAGTAATTCCTATGAGGTATCATTCTGCCGCACGTCACAAGGTCAGAGATCTTTTGCTTTCTGTGCCCCCAACCTGCTTAACTCACTACCTGCTATCCTCAACAGTGTTTCCAGGATTGGTCCTCTCAAAGCTAAACTCTGCTCTCACCTCTCTAGCTTGCTACTGGGTGCCTGCTCCTAAGAGATATTCAGCTAACTGATCACCTTGAAGTGTTTCTACTTGCACCTACCCACTGTTAATCCTGCTGCCAGCTGCTTGCTCTGCAGACTATACACTCTCTGCAGTTCTTCTCCCACCCTCCCATCTGTCACTGCCTGTTCATCCCCCTGCTCCGCCTCAACCTCATCCCCTTTATTCCCTCACCTTGCCCTCTTTTTTGCCTTCCTCCATCCCCACATGTCTAAGGAATCCTCCTCTTTTACTTCACACCTTCCCCTTGGTACAAACTGCTAATCTCCAACAACAATGGGCCTACGACCCTACATGTTCCAGTCTCTTCTATTCCTAGTCCTTTCTACTCCTTAAATCAATGCCTTGACACATGGTTTTGAACATCATAATCTGTCTGTCTGAAAACACGTTTGCTTGAACTAACCTTGTAAATATATTTATATTCTGAATGTAATCTTGTTTTTGTATTGAACCACTGTTGTAGAACTCCTGTATTGTACTACTGACGTGGTTCCTCAGTAAACTGATTCTTGCAATAATCTTGTAAATCTCTGGATATACTGGATGAAACTATGTAACACTGAATTGTATCATATTTCTGATGTGGTACAACTGTATTGTACTACTGATGTGTCTTCTGTATTGTACTACTGACGTGGAACCTCTGTAAATAGGCTTTTAGCCCAAAGGTTGTAATCCGTGACTTCAATAAATAAATTAATAAAAATAAAAAAGTAACATTTCATCAGCATACAGGGCCAATTTATGCTCTGCACCTCCCAAATGTATATCTCTGATATCTGGGTTTTGCCTTATACTTTGGGCCAGGGGCTCTATGTACTGCACAGGCAAGAAGCAATGTGGAGAAAGGGTAGCCCTGATGTGTACCACGGCCTAAAGAGACTTTACTGGAGATATGTCCATCTGCCTTTATACAGTACATTCCAATGGGTTGTCAGATAGTTTAAAAAAGAAACTCTGTGATTTGATGGGAAAACCCAAGACTGGCAAGGACCGCCTTAAAAAAGGCCAATGAGACCTTGTAAAATGCCTTTTCAGTGTCTAAACTTAACAAGAGGGCTGGATGTTTGGTTCTGTGGAGATGGACAATAATATGAACCATTCTCTGCAGATTGTCCTGCACCTGATGTCCTGGAATACATCTGATCTGGTCTAATTGATAAGGTGGGGTATGAACTGTTGTAACCTCCTGGTGAATAAAGATGTTGGAATTTGTTAGTCAGTATTCAAAACTGAGATACAGTGTAGGTCTATAGGAAGCCCAGTTAAAGTTTTTTTGCCAGGTATTGGAATAACTGAAATTATTGCATGTGACCAGGATGGGAGGGGGGGGGTCCTGTCCTTGCTAAGGGCTTCTGTATATGTTTTAGTTAGTACAGGGGCAAGCGCCACCCTTTAGCACTTATAAAACTCACTGGGGAGCCCATCAGTACCTGGACATTTTCCCTTTTTAGATTTACCAATTTTGGCTAGTATTTCTGAGGTGGTGATAGGGGCTGTTAAAATTTCATTTTGTAGGTGGAAGAGTCTCAGTAGTGTTAAACAGTCCAAAAATCTGGATACTGAGTCCTCATCGGGGGGGGGGACTGTATAATTCTGAATAAAAGAGTTGAAAAGCCTCAGTTATTTTTGGGATGGTATGGGGGGTCTATTGGGAGATGGGGTGTTTAATAGAGGAGATAGGTGCTCTCGCTTTCTGTATCCAGAGTCTGCCTGTCAATAGTTTTAAGGACCTGGGTCCATCCTCACAATATTTCTGTTTAAGAAATAAAAGTTTTTATTCTATATAATAATCTAAGAGGGAGCCCAACTCCTTTTTCAATCACCTAGTTCCTTAGCCAGATGCTTATCTATCTTTATTTTATGCAGTTCTTCAAGTTGTTGTATTTGATTAGTCAAAGCCAACTTTCGAGGTTCCCTATGTCTCTTCTTTCAGATTGAAAGTTCAATGAATCTTCTGTGAAGCATGGCCTTTACTGTATGTCAAAGAATTGCTGAAGAGATCTCTGGTGCCTCATTGTCCCATATTGCCCGATTCAAGGCTTCTGGGATCGATTCCCTTAGCTCTAAATCCTTTAACAAGGATATATTGATCCTCCAAAAAGTGTTTTTCCAGAAATCATCCAGGTTATTTTTATGAAAGAGAGGAGCATGGTGAGATAAGGTAAAGTCTCCCGTCCAACAATCTACCACCCTGCCAATAAACTCTTTCAGGATAATAAAGTGATCAGTCCTGGAGTACATCTGATAGGCAGTGGAGCAAAAAGTGTAATCCCTCCTCTGTCCATTCAGATGCCTCCAGGCATCCAGATACCCCAGCTCCCCTATCAATCTGTGAAGATCCCTAGCCACTCGATGCTCTTGTCTCAGAATTTGAGAGGTGAAATCCAAGTGGGGGCTGAATACCAGACTAAAGTCCCCTCCACAAATTATGTCCTCATCTCTCCATGCCAACAAGATTAGCAAGAATGTATGATATGTGATAATCTCCGAACTCGGGGGTAAATATACTGATGCCAGAGTTACCAGGGAACCAATAAATCTACCCTTCATGAGGGCATATCTGCCTTCCTTATTGATTAGTGAATCTAACATTTCAAAAGGGACCTTTCCAGGCATCAAGATTGCTATGCCCAGTCATCTACTTATTTTATAGGAGGTGGTGGCCACAGAGGTAAACCCAAATCTGGCAAGCTTCTGATGCTCCAGTTTAGATAAGTGAGTTTCTTGTAGAAGTATAAAATCTGCTCATGTTCATCAAAGATAACTGAGGACCTTGCTTCCTTTGACTGGACTTTTAAGACTATGAACATTGTAGGAACTTATGACTGTATCTTTACTATTCATAAGTAAAAGAAAAAATAATCAATAGTTCGTAACCCCTATATATTCAAAGCGTATCCAAACATGCATACTGGTAGTGAAACATCCCATGTTTCCTTCTGTACAGCATGGCATACTACATGACCCATGTCAAAAACTGTGTTAACTGCCAACAGGGCAAATAAGAAACTGTGAACAGACAACTTTCAAGTATGGAAATTTGAAATATCGGACTTCTGCTCCTTCTCCATTTCGGGAGTGGTGTTGAGCTCAGGAGGGATAGGGTAGAAGGGGGGAAGAATCTGCCCCTTGTATAAAGGACCCTCTTCTAGAGCCAACTAGATTTAAGGTGTGCTCCTACTAAAGTAGATAGGGAATGAGTACGGTCATGGGGTGAAGAAAAAGAAAAAGGCCATTATACTTTCCTTCGCCTCCAGGATGCTGATTTGAAAATTAATTCACAATATATATTATAGAACAATGTACAACTTAATTCAAAATGTGGGAATGACAGTTACTCACTAGATATCTAGGGTGTCTAAAGTAATATGAGACTGCTGGGGAATCTCTGAAAATAGGAGGATACCAATCCAATCCTCCGTGTAGAAATTCTAGCGATGGCTTAGATCCATTTTTGGGTTTAATAAAATGCTAATGGAGAAAAGGGACAAATGAAAACAGCTATAATCCTTTCAGCCTGTAACAAAAATTCCTTAGATAAATGAGAGACTGTTTCCCTAGGACCCAGCCATGAGGCATTTATCCATCTTTATCCAGACTGAGCCAGGGGGGAGAGCAAACTGAGAATATGCATATATAAAGAGAACACATTGCCACTCACCCCGATTACTTTTTATGCAGTGGGGCATTATAAAGGTTGTCGGTGAGAGTGCAAGAAAAAACTCTCATGCTCTAAGGAGCCCCTGGGCCATATCCAGCAAAGCCTATGAGAAAAGCAATAATGGAGTGGGTGTAATAATATGCCGGAAAAACACTAGGTAACCCCTTAGAAAATTCACTCTTGGACTGCAGCTTAATTTACATGGAGGTAAAATAAACAACAAACAACAGTCCCTGATACATTCATATCCCCATTGTTGAGATACTGTAGCTGGTGGTTATGTAATAGTCCTGTTTTACTTAGTTGAAGTGGACTAACAAAGTCAGGAAAAGAAAACAGTCACCTCATAGTAGGGTCAGGCGAGCACTGAACTACCATAGATGGCCGGAGTACACACAGATGAAGACTCCTCTACTGGACATTAAAGCTGGTCATGAAAGCATCGATGGGAGAGTTTAGATGGAAGTCTTATATTATAGGAGAGGAGTACAGAGACAGGGTTAAAACGTAAGAGGTGCTGAGTTAGTTTAGGTCCCCCATCGTATTCATCAGCGCTCCATCCGTGATGAGCTATCCATTGCTGGGTAGCATAGATTCTGCAGAAGGAGTTGTACTTTTTGTAGTGCTTTCTATGGTGACAAATGAGGTGGCCTGGCTTTCTTTCTGGAGATCATCAGTTGCCAGTCCATTATTTGAGCTTTTCTGTTCTGGTTCCTGCTTGACTGACAATCTGGAACTAAAAATCCTTTCTCTGGGAGTGCTTTCTGGGCTGCTTCAGGAAAGCTGTAGAGAGCTGGGCTCTCATCCCAAAACACTCAGTGTTTAGCTGGAAATGGTGTTTGGAATTGTATTTGTTTCTCCTTAAGAATTCTCAACATGGGAGCATATTTGAGCCATTTTTGCTGCACCTCAGGTGGATAGTCGTAATCCATGTATAAATGAGATCCCAAGTAATCTCCTTTCTGGACCAGGCACATTGTGAGAAATCTTCCTTTACTTTGTAACTTGCAGATTTCATAACAGTGGAATGGGGCCTGGCTTTGCGGGCCCACTTGTTTGGGGAGAAGGGAATGGGGCCCATTCTATGGTCTGGTCAAAGGTCTAAAACATCTTTTAACAGTTTTTCTATGAAAGCCATCACTGAGTTAGTATCTGAGCCCTCGAGAAAACCATTTAACCATAAATTGTCTGTTCTGAAATGGCACTCTAGGTCAAGGCATTTAGCTTGAAAGGCTGAGGTTTGTAACAGCAAGGCCCCCATCACTTGGTATATAGCTGCAGGGCTCCATTCTCGGTGACTGTGATTTGTTTCTTGGTGTGCACCAACCACCATTCCAGTTTGGTAAACCTTTAGGCAAATTTTTTCAATTTATTTCTTGTTCTCAGCCCTCGCGTCACTTATCTCTTTAAGAACAGTTTCAAAACGGCTCCTAGATAGGTGTTAGGCTTCACCATCAGTATTACAGTCTGTTCCTCGGATACTCAATGGAGAAGGGCTTCTACTATGTTTGGCCAGTCTGACTGTTAATTCGCCACCATCCACTTTCTTAACTGAAGATTTTGGTAGAGATTTAGTGCTCAGCTCTTCATTGCAACCTCCTCCTGGCATTTTGATGATGAATTGAAGCTGTTTAACATGTTTGAGGAGTTTTTTTAAAGCAAATACATTTTATTAATTTTAGAGAAAGTACAACAATCAATAACAATATAAACTAAACAAATAATACAACTGCAGAAACAAAACACACCACACCAAACCCCATACCCCCATCCCCCCCAAACAGCACCCAACCCACCTTTCCAAGGCACAGCAACTGAATGAGAGACACAGTATACAGACACATTATAATAAAGAAAAAAGCAGCGCTACAATATGGAATCAAAGTAAGGATCTCAGGCAGTGGAGCAGAAGGTAACCAGGCAACAGATGTGATTCCCTTCCTACAACTGCTCAGCAACAGATAGTAATGCATGAAATGGTTCCCACCTGTCTCAGAAACCCTCTAGCCCATGATGTAATGAAGCAAGCTGCTTTTCTACCATTTGGGCTTGTAGAATTTCAAGGTGCCATTCCCTACAAGAGGGTACGACATCATAGAGCCAGTGATGTAGTATTAACAATTTAGCTGTGATTGACATCAATGCCATATAGGCTTCCCTAGATCCAAAAAGAGCTGAAGGTTAGAGACCAACTAAACAAACTTCAGGGGTAAAAAAGGAGACTAAACCCAAAGATGGTTTCAAAGAGGATTAGATAGCCATCCAGAAGGAAACCACTTTAGCACAATCCCATAAAATATGTTTGAGATGGTTGTCTGCAGATTTTCATCTAATGCATATCAGGGAGGAGAGCTTGCCCATCTGATGAAGGCATACAGGGATATAATACATATTGTGTAACACCTGAAATTGAATCATAAGGCAACAGACTTGTTTAATATACTTATACAAGGACCTCCAAACAGACAACCAAACTTTGAGGTCTTCCAAAAGATTAAGGTACTTCAACCAATAATAACAAATACCAGAGGGTCAAATAGGATAAATAATTTGTGGGCCATAGGCCCTTATCTGCCGACACTGTCTATGTATCTATAACTGAACTTACAAGCTCAAATGGGCAGACTGGGTGGGCCATAGGCCCTTATCTGCTGACACTGTCTATGTATCTATGTATCTATGTATTTGGAGGTGCTTGCAAAATTTTGATACCGAGTGGGCTTGTGTTGTAAGAAATGTGTTTAAATAATGGTCTGTATCAGTCTCAGAGAAGGAAGGGGTTGGACCCATATAAGTAGAGATGGCTCATTTGAGTTGAAGATATTTAAAAAAAAACACATGGGGTATGGAGAAATGCACTTGAAAGACAGGGAAGGGAACAAACTCTCTGTTGTCCAGAAGGGCATCATAGGGAGCAGTCTAAAGTTGCAGACAAAAAGCCACTGGTATGGGAAGATGACTGATCGATAAGTTAAGAGTTGCACAAAATTGGCTGACTAGCAGCCTTCGACTAATCTTGACCAAAATATGTACATAATTACTGGAATGCTTTAAAGGACCAAAATAACAGTGTGGTCTTCAAAATAGCAGGTAGGCGAGACAGACATATATAGAAAAAACTAGGTAACTGAATGAACATCTGCTGGCATAATCCATTTTCAATGATCAGCCAGAGTGGTATATACAGTATGTGATGTGTGCCTGGGCTCCCAAATGGCACCACTGGAAAAATGTTAAGGCTTGAACAGCACAGTAATAGAAGAAAAAATTAGGGAGACACAAACTTCTCTGGTCTTTCAGGATGGTTAGCTTGTAATAAGCTTGTTTAATTGCCCATCCTTTCCACAAAAAGTCATTTATTAAGTGCTGTAAGCACTGAAACCAGTACTTAGGAAGATATGTACAAAGCATGCTGAGGGGATATAAGATGCAAGGCAAAATATTCATCTTAACCACCCTAATTTAGGATTTTGACTTTCAGTGCTGGCAGCACCAGTAATATGTGTTTGTCTGTGTTCTTTCCTGGACATGTAGGTAGCCGTCAATGTTCAGCTTCTTCTTGCCTTTCTTTGGCAGTACTACCTTGCATATTGTTTGTGTGCTTGTTTTACTGGTGGAGCACTTGGGTTTGGGTTCATTGTTCCTCTTGTCTGCAAATTGTGCAGTTTCACTCCTTTCCAAGGGCTGTCCATTTATATGGTGTGTCGGACTGTGGCCCTGATTGCCCTCCTCATGTATCCATCTCGCTACACAGAGTGCACCTATAGCTGCAGCTGCCGCTCAACAGCTGGTGCTGTCCTATATTTTTTGCCCATGCTGTTGCCCACATCCTTGAGGTATGTCATACTTGGGGGATGTATCCTTTAGTATGGGGGGGTGTGGGTGGCAGTTTTGCACTACTTGTTTTCTGTTTTTGGTCCGTTTCCCAGTTTTGTTAGGTCGGACTGTGGTTCCCCTTGGTGTGCTGCATTTCTAGACTATGTACTCAGTATCTCAGCAGTCAGAATACTGAGTTTCTGTCACTCATTACATATCCCACTAATTCTACCCCAAAGTGAGAGATGCAGGGATGTCCAGCAATGAAGGTCTGATTTGATTGTTTGCAGGAGGGGTGTAACATTTTCTTTAATTAAAGCTGTTAGGGAAGTGAGTTACATGAATTCCTAAGTATGTTAACACTTTAGTTTCCCATGTAAACCCATTTCCTGACTATCCTGCTTGTGAATGCATATATTAAGAGGTAGAACTTTCTTTTTTTCTATCTTGAATTTATAACCAGCATAAACAGAGAACTCATGAATGTCAGACAGAACAGCTAGAACTGAGTTTAAGGGGTCCTCAATATGTAGAAGTAGATCGTCTGCATAAGCCGACAGTTTATATCTGTCTCCTCCATACTGAATTCCCTGCACAGCTAGGTTATCTTGAAGGTAATGAATTAGAGGCTCTAGGTAATATTTAAAAAGGAAAGGGGAGAGTGGGCATCCCTGTCTCATCCCTCGCTGTAAGGGGAAAGAATTAGAGATCACCCCATTTCACCAATTCTGCGCAGTGGGATTACTGTACAGCACCCTAATCCAGGATATAAACTACATCAGAAAAACAAATTTTTCTGGAATCAAAAATAAAAACAATCAGGAGACCCTGTCAAAGGCCTTTTCTGCATCCAGGGAGACCAGAACAGAAGGAGTTTCACTCTCCCTGGATGCAGACATCAGATAATGAAACTTATGTAAGTGATCGCTGTACAACCAACCCGCCATAAACCCCACTTGAGCTGGACAGAACAATCACATTCTGTTAGCTAGCACTCAGGCTAAAATTTTTGTATCACTATTAAGAAGAGAAATAGGATTATAGCTACTTGGCAAGAACTTATCTCTACCAGACTTCATAATAAGCTAATTTACACTCAGGTGAAAGTGAGGACTTTGAGGCCTGTAGAAACAAAGCTGTTAAAAAACTGGTTAGGAAGGGGGTGAGTTCAGTAACAAAGGCCTTATAGAAATTGTAAGTGAAGCTGTAAGGGCCTGGTTCTTTATCTAGTGGCAACTGCTATATAGCCTTAGAAACTTTAGATACAATAATGTTTCTTTTTCAAAAAGTCCTGATGTGGAGGAGTTAACCGAGGAAGAGAAAGAGAATCCAAAAGCATACAAGCAGTAGAATCTGATGAGGGGGGCTCTTCCACATAGTGGGAGCTATAATGAGATTGAAAAACCTCAGTGACCTCACATGGATGAGTAACAATGATGTTCTCTGAGCACTTCCGAATGCTGGGAATAACCCTTGAGGCTTCCAGCTGTCTAAGGCATAGAGCCAGCAGCTTACCAGCTCATTTGCACAACTCATGATATCTCATTTTAGTCCAAAAAAGGGCTAGCTCTGCTTTTTCCGACAGGAGATTAGTGTACTGGGCCCTTGAGGAGCTTAGCTGAAGCCAAATGGATTCAGGGGTAGAAGGAGAAAGCCAGTATTTTAAATGTTGGATTTTCTGAAGTAGGGAGTCCAATTTAGTCTGACGGGTCTTGCATTTCTTAGAAGCCAACCTAATGCATTCCCCATGAATCACACATTTGGCTGCAGCCCAAAGAACATACAAGTAGGGGAACAGAAGCCCCATTTATAGAAAAAAAGGACTTAATGTAATCTTGTATAGTCGAATAGGTAGAGGGGTCTTGGAGAAGTTGTGAGTTCAGGTACCAGACCCTATCTCAAGTCTCCAGTGCATAGAGAGAGTGAGTTATAGTTACCAAAGCATGATCAGAGATGACCATTGTTTGGATATCACAAGAAACAAGACCTGAGAGTGACTCAGCACTGATGAAGAAAAAATCAATTCAGGAAAAGGACCCATGTGGAGAGGAATAAAAAGTTAATTGCCTTTGTGTGGGGTGGAGAACATGTCAAGGGTCTAGCAAATGAATTTAATTTAACATCTCCCTAAGACCAGGTTGTCCTAGCTGGGAATAAGCCTTTTCAGGATGAGCTAAATTGGTCCTAATCAGATTAGTAAGCAAGGTTCCAATCCATGCCTAAAAAGATGGGCACATGGACAAAGGGCATTAACTGAGTAGATATATCCACAAAAAAGTTTGGGA
Organism: Neoceratodus forsteri; assembly: GCA_016271365.2. Classification (NCBI taxonomy): domain Eukaryota; kingdom Metazoa; phylum Chordata; order Ceratodontiformes; family Ceratodontidae; genus Neoceratodus; species Neoceratodus forsteri. The sequence goes on along the minus strand of CM057449.1, from coordinate 572,192,039 downwards.
AATCAATATTGGGGCCATAAGTTGAGCCCAGCAAAACGTGTGTAAGGCCTAAATGACCACTAACAAAACTATACCTACCGTAGGTATCCCACATTTCATGGGTGAGCTGAAAAGTGAGCCCTTGAGCTATAAGTATAGCCCTGCCTCCTTTTTTATTACTAATACCAGCACCACAAATGTGTCCCACCCACTCCCTTTTAAAATAGTGGACATCCTCACAATGGAGGTGTGTTTCTTGCAGAAAAGCAATATCCACTCGGTGTTGTTTAAGAAGTCGTTGCACCATATGTCTCTTTCACTATTCCTGGACTCCTTTAACATTCCAAGTGACAAAGTGAAAAAGACTACCCATTACTATTGGCATAAATTAAAAGAAAGTATCAACTCTGTACCCTTTAGACAAAGAAAAACATAAAACACAGCTGCTGTGCCCAAACCCTAGTAAAAAAACAAGCTACAACACCTCACCCCCTGAGAATACAGGTGACATCTGAGCAGATACATACTAACAAGAAAAGAAGCCCCCATACCTCAAGAATCAGATCCAAACAAGTCAACAAGATACACCTCAAAAAATACGCCACCGGTCCAATTGACTGCACTACCAAAGAACCCTGGCCCATGATGTATTAGCCACCTACCCTGAACCAACTTCCCAAACACCCCCCCACCACAACTTTCAAGGCTGTGCCACACCTGGCAATTAAGAAAGGGTTAGAACCCAGCCCAACAAATACAAAATTATTGTATTATTACTGTGGAGGTTATACAGAATGGGCCTGTAATCATCATAGCAGGGCAAAAAGACCATCCCCTTCACAGTCATGATAGAACATTCATTGAATAACAGTACAAAGTAGGAACTAATCAATCTAAGAAAAAAAGGGCTAACCCTTCTAAGAAAACACAAAACACTAAAACGGAACACACCAAATGACATGTAATCAGGAAAAAAGGAAGAAAATAAGCCAGACTGAGTCATCCCACCATAAAGTTCGGTCGGGAGTGTAAATAAATAATTAGTAAAACCAAAACATGTTTAATTTACACAATAAGGAAAGACATCCCCATAAATAATGAGAAAGTAACATACGGGCACCCCCCGATCTAAAAATTCCTGGCCTCAAATTATGCTGTCAGTAGCTAAGAGAACAGAGTACCTGCCCATCAAAGAAATTAAACCATAGCACATATTAAAAACCATTTCCATTCACAGTACTTAGGAAATGGGGCCAAACAATGATATAGTATGCTACACAGTACAGAATAAACAATTCAGTTCCAAGTCAAATATGGATGGCAAGCAATGTCTTCACAGAGCATTCATAGTCCAACACAATTAGAACAAAAAAGCTGTGCTCTTGAGAAACAGCTTGTAACTCAGATCAGCAAGTCTGCTGAAATATCAGAGAGACAGCAATCCAGAAGCTGAGACCACTGAGACAAATCCCCTTCAGTGAAAGACAAATTTTCCTTACAATGCCTAAAAAAGGTCAAAGAATAAAGATTTTAGTTCCATATTTGCCTGGTCAACCGACTCATAGCTCCTCCGAATTCCATGATGTTGAAACTGTAGTTTTGCAGGCTAAAGCATGCAAAAATGTATTCTGGTTGCAATAAGCTTGGAAACTGATGGATGAAAGGAATTTCTTTTTTAATGGACTGTTGCTGGCAAATCCTACATAACTCTAATGTGAGACCCCTCCTGGGACACCTCTTTCAGGTCTTGCATGTTAGATAACAAGGATTGCCAGTCTAAGAAGTTCAAAAATGTGAAAATAAATGGATGAGGTGGTGCACTGTCAGTAGGCATGGGCCATAAGGAACTATGGACCCTCTCAATGATATGCGCAAGGCTATTGAGGGAGGGTCAGGCCAATTTTATACATAGCTTCTGAGTGTAATGCCTTAATCTCTTCAGTAAGATCAGGCAAAGTGTCTCTGAGTGTCCCAAATTCTTGGCCTTTGGCCCTCGGCCTTTAAGGTTTCTGGAACATAATAGCTGGCTGAGAGTATGTTGGGAATATATCTCCAGCTAGTTGTACATTCATCAGTGTGATACACTTACTCACTTCGGGTAAACATCACTTTAATCCTTCTATATATCATGCAAAGGTAATTTCTGTTGTTGTAATTTTTGGGGCTTATTTTTTTAATTTTTACTTGCTAATGTGTTACATTTTGGCATGCAATTGTTTTATCCAGGGTCATTTTCTTGTCATTGGCCATATTCTTAAACTAGCAGAATTCTGAGCAGAGCTGAAGCTGGCTTCTACTGGTTTGCTCTTACCTCACTCTTGAAGCATGTGCCTTTAGGAGTTTTTCCACTTGATATTTAATTTAGTGAGTAGAGAATCCTAGTGTTTTGTTAGTCATTAGACTGATACATGGTATAATATATGTGGGTTGAACTCTCTGCCTGCTGTTATCTCTGGACAACCTTTGACCTTTAAGTTTGGTTCAGCTGAAAGCACACTTAAGACATTCAAGATCTCTGACATCACTTTAGTTACATTTTGAATGCCTGTTTTAAACCAATGAGAATTATTTCTGTTTTTTTCTGCATGTTCTAAGTGTTAATAATAGGGATTTTCTAAATAACTGTCATTAAGCTTCCACAGAAGGACTTGTTGGTCATAAAGGTAAAAGCTATTTGTTCTTTTTGTAACATCCGTGTTGGTCCAATAAAAGGTATCAAACCATTTGTTCTGGATTTTCCAAATTCTTGCAGGAATCTATCCTCAGTAAGGACAGGTGACGTTGGACTGCTGTGACCAGGAGGAGCGGCCTGAGCCTTCGAACCCTTTGAAGCTTTGTCTCATTCGTCTGTTGCTGGCAGGGTATGGCATGGCAGAAGCACTCTTCATTTCTATTTCTATATTTGTAGCGCGCCGCCAGTAGACACAGTTGAAGGTAAGAGCAGGTCCAATTTGCAATGTATCCACCAGTGTAGCGGGATGAAAGGAACAAAAAAAGCAGAAAAATCAGGCACAGAGGTCAGGAGAGCTAGGGAAGAGCAGATAGCTCAAGTGGTGCATCACGTGTCTCCCTCCCCAGAGGAGTTTTTTTTTTTAATCCCAGAGGTTCAGGAGCTCAGTGTCTAGGCCCTGCACTGGTCCATGATGTCACTGGAAGTCTTAGTAATTTAATTTCATACAACCCCCTTCCCTGGTAGTCTAGTGGCGTCCCCCCAATCTTTGATGTCACCTGTGATAATTTTATTTCATACATCCCCCTTGTACCATGCTGTGAGCTTTGAGAATTGAGCTCACAGTTATTAAGACAGTGGACTGCATTTCCTCCATTAGTTTCTTATGGCCCACAACATAAAAGCCTCCTAGATTACAGAGAGACTTTCAAGAATTGGCATCTTTTTTTATGCTCACTTGCAAAGCATGCAAATATATTGATAAAATATCAGTCTGAACTGTGATATTGTTTTTAGCACCCCCTCCCCTGTCACAGATTCAGAATTTCAGATCTCCTCCCTAATTCTGCCTAACCTCCATCATCCTCCACTTTTACTCTTTGGAATCCTTGCCCAATCAAAAGGCTGGAAAATGTGAATTGCAAGGTTTTCTTGTGTAACTTCAAATTCTTGCTTGAAATCTGTCACGTACTGTTGGTTCCACTGCTCTTCTTTTACACTGGGACACTGAGAAAGGATATTGAACTGGTCAGTCAGCTTCTTGGGAAGCACTCATAAAAAGAACACTCTAGACAAAACTTCAAATTAAATGAAAATTGCTTCACCATCATTAACTTTTTTTTAATATAGGTGTTTATTCCTCCTTCAGTGGGCTGCAGCTGCTTGTCCACCAATCCTACCAGACTCTGGAGCTGTTCGGGATCTTGATACACTATGCATGTCCCAGTGGTGCCCTGAAGCCAGCCCAATGTTTCATCCTGCCATGGACCCCGATATTTTCCACATTTTCTTCCCAGTTACCTGAAGCCCAGACAGAGTGGCACATGTGCGTGGATGTGCTGATGTACCCTCTTGCTCCGGTGATGGCCCCTACCTCCCATCGCCTTGTCCTAGTGCCCTGGCTCCCACAACTTGCACTGCCGCCTGGCCTCCACCGTGAGTCAGTCCAGAGCCGAGGGAGCACAGATCCCTCCCCAGAGCTCAATTCTGCACCGCTCCCCCTCTGCTGACCTCCAATGGCCTGTGTTTATTCCTGAACATGGGTTGCTTATGTGGTGAGACGTAAGGTGACCAGCACCTCAGCCCTCTATGCCACCAGGCTGGCCACTTTCAGTAAATAAAAACAAAAACCAAAAAAACAAAGAGCTTGTATTCAGCATTACAAGAAAGGTTCTTGCAGTTCATTCTCTGGTTGTGTCCTTATAATAGAAAATGAAGCCTACTTCCCCCCTTTTTGGCCTCCACTGTTATTGGGCTCAGGTACTACTTGTTAACCCTTCCCCTGAGGGACAGCCAAAAAGTAGAGGATGCAGTGCATTAAGGTCTTATAGGGCTCATTTTAAAGCAAAAGGAGATTGGTACAAATCCCCCACCCAGCCACTGTCAAAATATGTGTTGCAAGATTGTGATTGGGTGTACAGTGAAAAAGAGCAGGATGGACATATACTCCATCATAAGCACTCTCAGCTTTTAGTAATTATTTGGTCCTATGGGATCACTGTGCCTGTCAAAGACTACATGCTTGCTGACTGTGTCTAGGCTGCTCATTTTGCCTTATACACTAGTTTATTTTTATTTTTCAATCCAAATGTTACTTTATTTTGCCCAAGCTTTCTACCTCATAGCTTGTTTGAAGTTCTGCCTGCTCGATGCCTCTGCACATTCCTGAGAGCAAGAAAAAACTCATCTGAGTATGATAGCCCCAAACTGATGTGAACTCTTGCATGCAAGAGTTATGCATATTTTACCTGATTCCTGTTTGAAACCAGTCTCATGCTTTTGATTTCACTGCTCTGCTTTTACAATGAGGCACTGTGACAGGGTAGCAAATTGGATGGCTTCTTGGGGATCAATCATGAAAAGAACACTCTGGACACCAGTTTAAATTAAATGAAAATTGCTTTACTTTCAGTAGCAGAGAGAAAAAGAAATAGCTTGTGTTTAGCTTTTCAAAAAAGTTTCTTGCAGTTCAGTTTCTAGTCATCTCCGGATCACAGGAAAAAACAAATTCTAGCCAGAGCCAATAGGGCTGTGAAGAGCTACCAAATAATCAAAGTTATTTCCTTGTTGGTGCCATATGGTGCTGTTAAGTCACAATCATCAAAAACTGACTTGCTGCTAATTCAGCCCTCTTGAATTGATAGTCAATGCACATGCTGCTGATGTGTGTGTGTGTGTGTGTGTGTGTGTGTGTATATGTGTGTGTGCGTGCACGTGTGTGTGCCCATAGGAATGAGATAGCTTACAGACTGCAGCTGTACTGTCTGTAATCTGACACTGTAGTCTGACTATTAGACTGAGCTGGACAGATGATAGAAATAGCAGTTTAAAAAGGTTTGTTTTGTACATATCCTGAGAAGTTCTGAGGTACAATACAGTAGCATCCCCCTTCCTTCAGATGCCTTGCTCATAGAGCAGAAAATGGCAAAAATCCGAGGGGGAGTGAACTATTTTGCAGCTGTGGAGGAATACTTCCAAATGTCCAAAAAGGGAGTTCCTCAATCAGTCATTTTAGAGCTACAATCTGATCCCAATAGTGCTGTAGGCTCCGACACAGCCCTAAACAGACTTCCTTTTCTTCCTTGTTCATCCTCCTCCTTTATTAAACTCTGGTGTTCCTGAGGGACAGTTAAGAAGTAGAGCACACAGAGCAGTGAGGTCTTAAAGGGCCAACTTTAAAGCAAGAGAGGTTTGACACAAATCCCCCTATAGCCCTTATTAAAACCTGCATTATCTGTGTTGCAGAGTTGTGTAGGGGTTTACAGGTGAAAGGAATAAGACTGACATATACTCTATCATAGACACTGCCAGTTTTTAGTATTTATTTTTGGTCCTATGAGATCAGTGCTCCTGTAAAAGACTACATGCTTGCATATGAGTGTTTTTGTTATTTTTCAATCAAAATGTGATTTTATTCAGCTTGAGCAATTTACCTCATAGCTTGTCTGATGTTTCACTCCCCAGATTCCTCTTTGCCTACCTGAGGACACAGAATTCATATCTGAGCAGGGTGGCCCTGAAGTGTCGTAAATGTGTGCATGCATAAGCTATGCTCATTTTAAGCACTCTTAGATAAACATATAGCCTAATAGCAGGCTTTGTCCTGAACATGGCAATATATTTTATACTGAAAAAATGAACATGGGAACACTTTAAACTATTACTTTGAAAATCAAAACTGAAACTCTGGGCATGTGCATCAGCATATCCGATAAGCTTTATCCATTTTATCTGGGATCAGGCAAGAGGGGGATGCCATTGGACTACAAAGGAGGTGTATCCATTTAATCAGGGATCAAGGATTGGGTGGGAAGGGGTACCATTGGATTAAAAGGAAGATGTTATTTTATTGGACTAACAGTGAGTTCTTTCTTTTAATCAGTTATCAAGTGAGGGTTGGGGCAACAGTCAAGACTTAGCACAATGCCGCCATGTATGTAGGAGCAGTCAGATAGAGGTAGTGGGGACAAGAAGATGCCCTGGAGTGAAATGGGATCCAAATAGGGGTCCTCCCTGTCTGATTACCATACCCAAGGGTTCTGTTGAATGCAGACAGGTGGTGCAATCTCCCTCGACTGCCTATTCTACTCGGATGGTTTATGCAACACCAGGTTCATTCAAAACAAGACTGCTATTATAGCAGATCTGGTTGGGACATCTGACCTGGCGTGCATCACTGAGGCCTGGATGGATGAGAATGTGGGCCCAGTACTGGCCTTAGCCGTTCCGGCCTGGTACTCAGTAATACACCGTCTGAGGATGGATCATAAGGGCTGGGATGTAGCCATCTGTTTTAGATCAGAACTGGTCCTTATTGAGGTGCCAGTGGGGTGCACCAGATCCTTTGAGTGTATTGTGGGTGAGAGTGTGGGGTGCAGCATACTCCTCATCTACCGTCCACCTGGAGATGGGAAAGAGTTCCTGCAGGAAGTTGCAGACTTCATTGTCAGCATGGCATTGGGATCCCCCAGATGGTGGATTCTGGGGTATTTCAATGCTTGGGTTGATGACCAACTCTCGTAATTTGGTTGTGGCTTCCTCCAGCTAATGACTTCATTGGGTTGGCCTCGTACAGTTTGTTACCTCCGTAACCCACATTAGAGGTCAGTCATTGGACCTGGTGTTCCTCCTGGGGATGGAGATATCCGACTTGGTGGTGGAACCAGTCAGACGGTCTCACCATCACACTATAAGGGTTCAGTTTTGTGGCTCCCCCCAATAGGTCTGCCCCTGTGGAGATGGTCCAGTACCACCCTCTGTGGGGTGTGACCCCAGATGGCCTAATGGCGGTGCTGGCTCTATCGAGTGTGCTGAGGGAGTTCATGGATCCAGAGGACCTGGTGCTTGCCTACAATGTGGTGGTAATGGAAGCCCTGGATTCTACTTCTCCTGTTTGTGTTCACCCCCTCACCCTCTGTCCAAGGTCTCCATGGTTTGATGGGACCTTGAAGGAGTTAAGGAAAGTGGGGCAAAGGCTGAAGAGGGCCTGGTGGAAATTGGACCTGGAGGGCAACAGGCTTAGATTGATGGAACATTATACGATCTGTCAATTGACAATCACCTGTAAGAAGGCAGAATTCCTGTCCAGCGAGATTGCCGCCACACAAAATCAACCAGCTCAGCTCTTCCGGACTGTGGACAGATTGTGCAATCCAAACTGTCTTCAGTCTGTGGGAGCTTTTTCACAAGAGAAGTGTGATGAGTTTGCTCACTTTTTTGCAGATAAGGTTGCCACCATCAGGTCCGGAGATCGGCCAGGCCACCTCCAACGGGTGTTGTGGTGGTCGGCAGGAGGTCACAAGTGCCCGGTTTGTTTGGATGGACTTTAGCCAGCCAGAACTCATTGGCATCATGAGGGTCATCCAGACTTTACAGCCAAGTAGCTGTAGTTTGGATCCAGGCCCCACGCGACTCCTAGTAGGTTGTGTGGATGAGATTGGCTCGATCCTTGCAGAGATGGTCTGGAGTTCATTGGAGACGGGGGGTCTTTCCTGACTCCCTAAAGGAGGTGGTCTTGCAACCGCTCCTGAAAAAAACTCCCTTGACCCGGATTATCCTGCCAACTACAGACCTGTCTCTAACCTGCACTTTGTGAGTAAGGTTATTGAGAAGGTGGTTGCGCTGCAGCTGGATGACCATCTTACCACCCACAAAGTCTATAATTCTTTCCAGTCCAGATTTAGGAAAAGACATAGCACCGAAAATGCTCTTGTCCGGGTGCTAAATGATCTCCTAATAGCAAGAGATCAGAGGTCTTGTTCCGTCTTGGTCCTCCTTGATCTCTCTGTGGCATTTGACACTGTAGACCATGGTGTGCTATTGGAGCACCTGCAGTTCATCTGTGGACTATCTGACACAGTCCTCAGATGGTTTAGATCTTTCTTCCAGGGTAGGACTCAGAGAGTGCTCTGGGATTTATTCCTCTGATGCTCTCCCCCATCCTGTGGAGTTCTGCAGGGCTCCATTTTGGCACCCATGTTGTTTGCAGTGTATATGCTGCTGTTGGGAGACATTGTTAGGTGGTATGGCTTGAGTTTTCACTGCTATGCAGATGATACTCATCTGTACCTGTCCTTTGTGCCCAGGCAGGAGGATGCGATCTCAGTGTTTAACAACTGTCTCTTCGAGATTCAGGACTGGATGAGTGCCAGCTGGCTGAGGCTTAATCCAGATAAGACTGAGGTGTTTGTGGTGGACCCAGATCATTGGGCAGCAGGTATGCTGGCTGGATAGTCATCTGGGCTTTGGCTCAGTGATACTTAGCTGGCTGCCTCACATCAGGTGTGCAACCTGAGTGTTATTTTTCACAATGAGCAAACCCTGAAATCTCAGGTGTTGGCTGTTGTCAAGACCTCATTTTTTCATCTGAAGAATATCACCCTAGTGAAGCACATGATTCCTCCTGATGATTTTTCTACCTTGGTCCACACCTTTATGACCACCCACCTTGACTACTGCAATGCCCTGTATCTAGGGCTACTGAGGGTTGATATCAGCTGCTTGTAGCTGGTGCACAATGTGGTGGCCAGGCTTGTGGCTGGTACTTCTAGGACTAGTCACATTACACCTGTGCTCTGTGGACTGCACTGGCTGCCTGCACAGTGGTGGATCACCTTCAAGGTCGGTTTGCTGACCAATAAAGCTGTACTTGAACAAGGACCCTGCTACCTGAAAGATCTCCTTTGCCCCTACTGCCCCTCCCATCTGCTCTGATCCACCAACAAAGGATTGCTAGAGATTCCCAGGGTATATTTGAAGACATCTGGGGCTTGTTCTTTTTCTTACACAGCCCCTACCCTGTGGAATTCTCTGCCTCATCGGGTGAGAGAATGCCTGTCCATCCAAAGCTTTAAGTCAGCCCTCAAGACCTATTTATTTAGGGTAATGTTCCCTCATAGTACCAGCTGATTATAGTTTTAGTTATTAATCTTATGCTGCTGTAGAAATTTTCATTATGGGAATGTCAGTTTAACTGGATTTTATGGAAAGTTTAAAAATGTTATTTGTATGTGTTTTATATTTTATGTTCAGCACCTTAGTCTCCTGGAAAGGCACTTTATAAATAAAGTTATTATTATTATTATGATGATGATGCATGGTAGCATTGCGCAGAGCTGAAAACAGCCACATAATTGCATGCAAATGGTCTATTAGCACCTTGCATGCTATATCTAGTCATTAGCATGCCAGACTTTGAATATGGCAGCTGGGAGCACATGCACCATCCCATTTGATATGCACTATACCCCTTTGTTCCTGGGTGTATGTTGCCAGCAGGATGCTGTGGTAGCAGTGTGCATATGCACCTTGCCTGGCACTAACACAGCCTGATATTCACACAGGAAGTGTGCGCTGGACAGAGCACACTGCCTGTATGAATATAGCTCTATGATGGCTGTGTGCTGTGTTTTGCATGGTGTTATTTTTCTGAGGCTCAAATGATTGCAGCTAAATACAGGTGCTGATATCACGTGTATAAAACAGCTCAAATAATGAAGTCCAAAGGGCAAGGATCATGTTTTCAAATACATCTTCTTAAAAGTAGATCCTAAGAGAAAGATAAAACGAGAAAATTCTACATACTGTTGGAAAAAATAGAATTACTATATGTATCATTTCCAAAGTTTGTTTAGATGCATCCCAGGCTCATTGTTACAGAGCCCTCTCCCCCTTGCAAGAAAAACACACCACAACTCATATTTTCTTTGGTTGCTCAGTTGACACACCTTTTATTAATTCTTCACATCCAGTCACTTATTTACAATACGAGTTCCTTTATCTCATTTATTTTCATCATACAATCTTGTATTGTGTCCATTCTATACAACCTTCCATCATATTTCCATAACTTCCTCTGTTCCCCGGGTGTAAACCACAGGGCTCTTCTGTTGCGTTCTTCTTCTTTTCACCCCCAGGTGCCAACCTGGTGTGGTTCTCTGTCTTCCCATCTGGGCCAGGTCCATTTCCTGCCCCCCCGTTCCCCTTCCGGGGTGTCCATACCCCCTTTCCCCTTTTTGTGTCTTGCTCCTTTTCCCTGCTACCCTCCCCCCATGGGCTTTTTTCCTTTCCTTTTTGCATTTTCTTCCGTCCTCCCTTATTGGGAGGTGGTTGGGAAATAAAAATCCTGTCCTAGTAAATGAAGTGAGGGAGAGCTCACCTGTGCTGCCCCTTAAAAAAACCTTATTTTCCCCACCCCTTCTGTCTCTCATCCTCTCTCTCTCTCTTTCTCTGTCTGTCTGTCTCTGTCCCTTTGACCTATCCCCTGCCTCCTTGGCCCAAGCCCGTCCTGACCCTTTTATGATGTCATTCTTTCTTGTCCTGTCCATCATTTTTGTGACTCCTCCCCCTTTTCTTTCTCCCCCTCCCCCCTCTTCACCTCTTGCTGGGTCCTCAGGCCTGGAACAATGAGGCCTGTCCCTCAGAGACAAACCTACTTGTTCCAGAGCCCTCTCCCCCTTGCAAGAAAAGCACACCACAACTTGTATTTTCTTTGGTTGTTCAGTCGGCACACCTTTTATTAATTTTTCACATACAGTCATTTATTTACAATACTAGTTATTTTATCTCATTTATTTTCAGCATACAATCTTTTACAGTGTCCATTATATACAACCTTCTATCATATTTCCATAACTTCCTCTGTTCCCCAGGTGTAAACCGCAGGGCTCTTCTCTTGCGTTCTTCTTCTCTTTCACCCCCAGGTGCCAACCTGGGGTGTTTCTCTGTCTTCCCATCTGGGGCAGGTCCATTTTCTGTCCCCCCTGTTCTCCTTTTGGGTGCCCAGACCCCTTTTCCTTTTTCCCTTTTTTGTGTCTTGCTCCTTTTTCTCCCTACCCCCCCATGGGCTGTCTCAAGCCTGTGTTTTGATGATGGGCTTTCCCCTTTCACTTTCCTACAAATTGAGGTCTTGCACCAGGCATCTATGCCTCTTCCCAGTTCCGTAATAAAAATAAGATTCCCAATGTCCGCCAAATGTACCCCATCAGATCTATATAACCCTGCTATCTTCTCCACTATCTCGTCATGCTGTATGACCCCACCCTCTATTTGCCTCATACTTCTTTCTATCCTCCCATTCATTCTCTTCCTTGCCCTTTGATGGCTTTCTGGTTTTCTGCATATTGCCATACCCTTCTGGCCACCATTTCTGACTATGGCACTTTAACCCCAGGCCACCATCTTTTTAATATTCCCAAATCCTCCTGGATATGGTTGAATATATCCAATCAGGGGCGAGTACCCAAATCATTGCCCCCTAGATGCATAATTATCAAGTGTGACTCTGGGTGACTTCTCCTCATCTCTTCCATCAATGGCATGAATTGCCCCCATCTGATTCCTCAAATTCCTTTCCAATGCAGTCTTATTTTATGATGGTCCAACTTCAGCTGTTTTCCCTGGGGCTTCCACTCAGCTTGCCTCTCTGGCCAGTATACATAAGAATGCCCGATGATCCAGATGTGCTTTTTGCTTTCCATCACTACAATGAAACATCTGGATGAGTTACTGCCACTCTCAGCTACCCCTTGCTCCCCTCCCCCCGTGCCCCCTTCCCATATTAACTGTCCTGTGGAGAGAAAAAGAGACACATCATTAGGACTTGTCACTTCTCAAATATTTCTTGTAGCAGTTCAATGTCCACCGGCCCAAGGCCTATAGACCTTCCTCGGGTACCCCTCTTGCTGCTGCCCCTGAGGCCACCCCAATCCTAAATGAATGTGAGGAATATCCCTTGTGGTCCTCACTCATGGCTTCAGTGGTCTTCTTCAGCACCCCTGATATCTGATCGTAATTCACCCCTTTTCCATCCTTGTGAATGAAGAATGTCCCCCTCCCACTGTGCCTGGCGGCTTGGTACTGTTACACCGCTTGGATTGGGTAAATGGCCCTCATTGGGTGCCGGCTTATCAGCACACTGGCGCCTTTCCTATCTGGTCTGTCTATGATTTCCTCAGATAGACCCAAAGATCTTCCCTTTCCCACTGTATATCCATCTCCTATAAACCCTGCCCTTCCATTGACTTCTTTTGCTCTACCAATTCGCCAACTCTAAAAGCCCCCGCAAACAGCAATGTGAAAATTGCTTTGAATAAACTGGCTTCATAGCCTGAGTGACACACTCTTGGCAGGGTCCCTACTAGCCCTGTCAACATCTGCTCCATGATGAGCCGTCTTTTATCTGGTACACTACCCCTTACCCTTTGCCAACCCATCGTCATTCTTCTCACTAAAACCCCTCTCTTGGGGTCTCCCCAGCCTTTTATGGTGCACACCCATCAAATGGCCAACAGGTGCAACCCCATAAAGGCATGAGCCCCCTGTGTTCGCCATCCCTGTACCACAAAACTGGCCACCTGCTGCTCCATGGCCATTCCACTTACCTCCATGCTGTGTAATGCTCTGAAGGCTTGGAACACCTTCCAAGAACTCTCATTAGCCTTTATTGTGCTGTCTACCCAAGAGCTCCTGAAGAGATATTCTGCTCCTTCCATCCAATCTACCACAATCCCTCTGATATCTTGGTCCTCCTCAGGTCTGCCCCTGTAGCTATTGCTCGAAATCTGTCCATCTGCAGACGGGAGAGGCTGTCAGCCACTGTATTCTGAACCCCTGCTATGTGCCTGCCACTAAAGCTCATGTTGAGCTTCAAACTCTGCAGTGCTAGTTGCTGCAGCACCCTCAAAACCAAGTCAGACCTGGCCCCTTTGCTGTTCAAGACCTTGACCACTGCCCTATTATCACACTAGAAAGTTACCTTCTGGTTCCTCAATGCCTCCCCCCACAGTACTGTCTCCACCCATATTGGGAATATCTCCAACATGGTGATGTCACACATGAGTCCCCTCCTTACCCACTCTGTTGGCCAGGGTTCCACAAACCATTTGCCTTTAAAATAAGCTCCTACCCCTATAGCCCCTGTGGCATCAGTATACAGATCCAAGTCAGTATTGAACAACCAGTCCTCCTGCCAGAATACAATTCCATTATGCATTGCAAGGAATTGTTCCCATGCCTTCATGTTCTCCCTAACTTTGGCTCTTAAATACACCCAATGGTGTGGCCTACATGACCCCCTGAGGCTCTGGCCAGGCAATGTGTAAACGTGCGTCCTGGTCCTATGGCCCTGCAGGCAAAATTCAAATGACCCAGCACCTGTTACACCTTCTTTAAAGTTACCCTCCTCATCTGTCACTTCCCCCAGCAGCTTCCTTATATTCAATATCTTCTGTTCCGGCAGTCTGAACAAACCTTGTTCAGTGTCTACCTCTATCCCCCAAAACTCGAGGCAACTACTCGGTCCATCTGTTTTTCCCTCGGCTAGTGGTACTCCTAACTCCCGGCACATCAATTCAAAATCCACCAGCATACATTCTACCCCTGCCTTTCCTTCTCCAATGAATAGTAAATCGTCCAAGTAATGGACTACCTGCCCATATCTCTCCTGGAAGACCCACTGCAACCAAGTACTGAACAATTCAAACGTGGCGCATGCCACCGTACAGACCATTGGCATGGCTTTGTTGAAATAGTACTTCCCTTCTATCTGGAAACCCAATATGTCCCAGTCTTCCCTCCTGACTGGCCAAAGCCTGAAAGATGACTCAATATTAATTTTTGCCAACCAGGCTTCCTTTTTTGTCCTGATCAAACTGACTGCATCCTCCAGGGTCCCATAGGACACCTTGCTGTCTTCCTCCCAAATAAAATCATTAACTAACTCCCTATCTGGGGAGGACAGGTGGTGACTTACCCTGAATTTCCCTTCCTGCTTTTTAGGCACCAAGCCCAACGGTGACATCCTAAGGTGCCTAAAGGGTGGTGCCAGGAAGGGACCTTCCACTCGTCCCCCTAATCTTTCTTTCCATATCTTCCCCATCAGTAATATAGACCTGAGATTCTCCACCCACATCCCATCCCATCTCCATCCCCTTCCTTGGCCCCTGGTATTGCAAATTAAAACCGTTTTTGAGCCCTTGGACCAATGCATCCCTGGCTCCTGCATCTGGGTACCCCTTGGTCCATCTCTCAACTATCTCTGGTCTTATGGGGGTCCAGGCTATCAGGAAGGTTCAAACTCCCTCCTTATTGCCTCCCCCCCCCCACTGGAACCCTCGACCTCCCCCCCATATTCCCTACCCCTCCCAGTATTATTTATTTATTTAAATTTTGGTAACCGGGTAGGCCCTCTGGAACCTTGTGGTCCCTTTTTCAGGGGCGACACGGGTTTAATTACATGTACCTAGAGGGAGGGAAAAATCAATGCTTTTGATATGCACAGTGCAGCAAGGCTTACATTGAGTGAGTGAACAAACATTACAGTACAGAAACTGATACAACCAAAACTCCAGACTTTTGTTAGGTACAGACCATTGACAGTTATAAACCTATATAAGTGCTACGAACAGTTCTACTGCCAAACTATTGGACCCTTCCATCCAAATCTCTGTGTTCTTTAGCAGAGATAACACCCTGCATTTGGTCCCTTGATGGGACCCTAAGTGGGGCAGCAGCACTGAAGCCCCTTCCCAAGGTGTTCCTTTAGCCCCTTCTTGAAACCCTCAGTGGTGGGGCCATCTTGTATCTCTCTCAGGAGCTCATTCCAGAGTTTGGGGAGGGCAACCCTGAATGACTGTTGACTGAGGGATGATCTAGCTCTGGGGATTTCTGGTAGTGTCCGATTAGTGAATCTGAGCTCTCGTCTCATCGTCTTGGGGACAAGCAGGTCCCACAGCCCAGGAGGGGCCCCGGGTTGCTGTAGCTTAAAAGTCATTCACAGTGAGGGATATGCTAATCTTGCCTCCAGGGATGGCCATTCTAAGGCCTGGAGCACTTTGCAGTATTATATGCAGTACTTTGTATTATCCCAGTGCTCACCTCTGTGTCCTCCCGGGGGCCCCCCGAAAGGAATGGCTCGATTGTGAGCCCACTCTGCCACCCTCATATGATCTGCACTTTGTGGCTGGATGGGTTCCCCTGCATTTTGAGCAGGCATGTCTAAACCTGCAGTTGGGGAATGAACAATATGCCCTATTGCACCCCCAACAACACTTCGGGTATCTCTCGGTCCCCTTTGACCATTCTCTCCCCCCCCCCGGTTTCCATCATGGTCTCCCACCACAGGTCATTATGTTGAGAATCCCACTGACATTCCATTCCATAATTTGCCAACATGATCCTAAAGTTCTCGTCATATTGTAACCAATTCTTGCCTCCCATCATCTTATACACATTCCTGATGATCAAGGAGTATGTCAACAGCAGAATTCCCATTTCAGGTTTTTTCTCCTGTACTATTGCACTGTAAAATGTAAAACCCAGTGACCAGGCATCCCACATTTTCCCTTTATAAGTAGGCCCGGGGGTCACGTGATGCAGCTAACTGAATAGGATGTGCTCTGCTCATCCGGCTAGCGTTTTCAACTTTTAACCTCAATTTCTTTAAAGAACAGCCATAAAACAGTGTCCAGCAGCTCATAGAACTCTACCCAGTTCCCCAGAAGATGAATTTTGGTGGAGAATGGAAGTGGAGATGTGACAGGCAGTGCCTCGGCATACGCCACCTGTCATGCCAGAAAAGCAGCCTAAGAAACCTAGGGCTAATCCTACTACCTCATGCCACTTGCAACCAGCCTCAGACTCTCCTCTCACAGCTACAGAGCCAACTTTGCTTACCTTGGAACGATTTCTGTCTGAGTTTCAATCATTTAAAGATGAAATTCGCTCACTTGTCTCCAATGTGAAGGTGATTTCTGATGCTCTAGAGAACACCACTAGGCGCACTTCAGACAACGAGGCACGCATTATCTCCATAGAGAAGCGGGTGAACAGAATGGATGTGCTCATAACTACAATCCTCCAGACTATCAAAAAACAAGAGAATAAAATCAAAGACTTAGAAGGTAGAAGTCATCGCAATAATGTAGTGATAATTGGCATCCCTGAGAGGGAAGAAGGGATAGATACCTTCATATTTGTTCAGAAATTGCTGACCAAAATAGCTGGGCCTGCCCTCCTTTGGGCCGAATTTTATCTTGGAGAGAGCACACCGTGCCCCCAGGCCTATGCCTCTGCCTAACATTCCACCTAGGCCACTCATATGCCACTTCCTCAACTACCAAGAGAAGCAACATGCAGTTCAAAAACTGAGGGAAATACAAGCTGTCCTGTGGGAAGAACAAAGGATTCGGGTAACACAAGACCTGACTGCAACTGTCTGTCAGCACCAGACATTATTCCACCCAATTGTGTCCAAGTGTATCGCTTCAGGAATAAAATTCCATATGGTATATCCTGCAATGTTCCAAGTGCAACTGGATGGATCCTAGTCATCTTTCGAAGAAGTGGACTCTGCAATGGATTTCCTCAAACAGAAGTGCCCTGCATTATTTACTGATTGCTGAAAATATCCTGGTATTTGCAGGTACTAATCATTGGGGAAAAATAAAGAAATCTTAAACTGTTGATTTTGGACTGTATCACTCTATTTTAGCTTCCAGAAAGTTATAATTAAAACTGAGCACTAACGCCTATGGTTTTATGCCTGGAATGTACTCTTTTTCCACTTACCATCTGATCCCAACAGCAAACTTTCTACAAAGGGGATTTTGTTAAACCACATTGGGAAAATTATTATCTTGACTATCCTTTTTTTGACTTTTTGACTTTCTATCTTAAAGCTTCCTCGACTAGGACACCAGCGTCCACTGATCATGGTCAATTTCATGGATCGTGGCTCACGCTTACCTCTTAAAGAGAGAAGAATTTTCATTTGCATCACACAAGAGACTTCAGAATTTCTTTGGGGGACAAGACCCCCCGACCACGGAACTTTAAAAGCAACAAGCTCCCATCTTATTATTTAATACTGCCCACTCTATCATCTCATGCCAGGTCACATGTGTCCTCTCTTGATTTGCATGACTGATGACACTAATCTGTAGAGGCCCATTATCAACAGGAGCAGTGTCTTACCGCCCCCCCCCCCCACATACTACAAGGAGTTTATCTTTGGCTGAAGGACCTGCGTCTTCATTATTTCAAGATGACAACTTATAGAGACTAAGGCTCAGATTTGTGCTAGTCCATTTCCTTTACCCCTCCCCCTTTTTCCATTTTTCAATTCTTGTGGCCATTTCATCTTTTTTCCAGTGTAAAGGGGAGCCTGTGAATTTTAACAGGGCTTTGGCATAACAGTGCATATGGCGTTTAGTTTGTCTAGGTGTAGGGGGGTTAATAGCTAGTTTTATAGTCTAATGTGGTTATTTGTAGTTTCTTTTACTATGCTCCAAATGCAACACATTTAGTTGCAGTCGGGTAAGCGAGGAGGAGGGAGGGCCTTCAGTCTGCTGATTGCCAGAGACCAGCATAATGGGGGGAGGTAGTTCTTATTGTTGCATTACAGACTTAAGGTTACACTCTAGGAAACAGGAGGATATTGTTATCACTTCTTCCTTGGCTATACTGTTTATTGGGGTGGAGGGAAACTGGGGGCAATAAAGGGTAATAATGGGATTTCGGGGGGGAGTACATTCAGGGACAATTTTATTTGAAATTTCTATACAGAGGGAAGGAAGGTGCCAATTTAGGAAGCAATCAACACAAATTAGCTAGTCATGTTTCGATGCTAGAGATACCAGAATTGTTCTAATAGTAGTACTTCGGAGAAATAGCACAATCTTTTAAATTTTGTACATGGAATGTAAAAGGAGCAAGACACCCTCTTAAACGAATGCAGCTGCTCAAACATTTAAATATCCTCCGTTGTGATGTGATCTTATTGCAAGAAACCCACCTCCTACAAGCAAAGGAGACCCTTCTGAGGAGACAGCAGGTGGGGTAGGTTTTTGCTGCAGGGGATTCCCGTAACAGTAAAGGGGCAGCAATCCTGCTTACTAGGGCTTTCCCCTTCACATGTGAGCATTGTATCAGAGACAAACACAGAAGATACGTGCTTGTCATAGGCAAAATTCATTCATTTAATATAATACTGGGAAGTGTCTATGGCCCAAATGCAGATTCCTCTTCTTTTGTCATGGAGCTTCTCTCCGTTCTGACACCCTTCTCCCACATTCCAATGCTCTTAGGGAGGAATTGGAACATTCCATTCGATCCCATGCTAGATAAATCATCAGGCCCCAGGACCAGGGTCTCTCCCCTGCCCAAAGAGCCATTAGAGACTTGGTGGACCATACAGGAATCTGTGATCCTTGGAGGATACTACATCCTGTGGAAAGGGAATATACATTCTGCTCTGCTGTCCATGGCTCAGCCTCATGAATTGATTATTTCTAGTTGAGTAAATCCTTGATACATGGGCTAATGGACAGCAGATCGGAATCAGGGACAGACTCAGATCACTCTATAGTGACTTGTTTTCTTTCCCTGTCTTTAAACTGGGGATCGGATAAACAATGGAGACTCGATAACCAATTATTGAAGGACAAAAAAGTCACTGATAGTATAGTAGCCTCCCTAGAATCCTTCAAACTCACCAACTGGGGTACCACACAAACCCCATCCATTGAATTGGGAGCATTAAAATGCTTTCTTCGAGGAGAATTTGTTAAATGGTCAGCTATTAAAAAGGGGAAAGAAATCCAGGAATCTAAAACTCTATTAAACCAAATCAGCAACAAAGAGAAATACCTATTAACGAAAACCTCAATCTCTGAAAAAGAAGCTCTTATAAAATTACAGGATAAATATTCTGAATTACTCAGAGAAAAGGCCGAGTGGGCAATTTTAAAAAGAAAAGCTACTTATACTGAACAAGGGGAAAAGGCTGGACAGCTCTTGGTCCTCCGGCTTCAAAAACTAGAATCATCAAAATGCATTACTGCAATACACACCAACTCTCAAGGTTCGCCTTTAACCCAGGCTAAGGAAATAAATAAAGAATTTGAACAATACTAAAAGAAGCTGCATGCTTGAATGCCCAATCGCCCATCCCAAGATAAGGTAGATTGTTATCTAAATAGCCTTCCCCTTCCCACTCTCACCCACACCCAAACTGAGGGGCTTATTACACCTTTCACTGAAGAGGATATTATCCAAACTATCAGGGACCTCTCCTTAGATAAAGCTCCAGGACCGGATGGTTACTAGTCGACTTTTACAAAAAGTTTGTGCCTCAGTTGGCCCATGGCTATTGGCTGTCTTCTCAAACATGTTAAATGAGGCAGATCTAGACCCCAGAATGCTGGAGGCAACGATTGTAATTCTTTCTAAACCAGGAAGGGATCTAACACGAGTACCTAATTACCGGCCCATATCCCTTCTTAATTGTGACCTAAAAATTCTTGCCAAATTACTAGCTTGCAGACTAGAATAAGTACTCCCTTCCCTTATCAGCTCCGACCAAGTTGATTTTATGAAGGGCAGGTCCTCAGTAGATCATCTCCATTGTCTTTTTCAATTCTTCTCCACGTCCAGAGATGCCTCCTAAGTCCTGGCACTTGTCTCTCTGGATTCGGAGAAGGCCTTCAGCATGGTAGACTGGCAGTTCTTGTTTAGGACTCTCCACAGATTCCACTTTCCTCTTAAATTCATCTCATGGTTGCAAGTTATATACTCTACCCTCACCGCATGAGTCTTCTGTAATGGGATTCTCTCTTCCAGCCTCCCATTGGAGGCCAGAACCAGACAGGGATGCCCCCTATCCCCCCTATTATTCAATCTATACTTAGAACCCCTTATAGCTTCCATTCAGGAATCCCCTGGGATACGTGGTATAAAATTAGGCTTGACCAGATATAAAATAGTGGTGTATGCAGACAACATCTTGCTACTGTACATATCACCCAAATCAAACCTTCCGTACAAACTCTATTGCACTTAATTCAGGAATATGGCTCCCTTTCCAACTATAAGATTAATACAGAGAAATCCTTGTTTTTCCCATTAAATCCTAAGGTGCATAAACAAGATATTCTGGAGTTGGGACTCAACTGGGCTCCTAAATCCATAAAATATTTAGGATTACACCTGTCAACTAGTGATGCCCAGTTGCGTAAACTGAACTTAGAAGATCTATATAAAAAAGTACAACAAGATTTAAAGTGATGGCAGGATCTTCCCTTAACCCTATGGGGACGGGTGAACATCATTAGAATGAATGTCCTCCCATGTCTCTTTTATCCCCTAAACCTCCTAGATTTATGGCTTCCCAAAACCTGGTTTAAGTACATCCACTCCAGTTTAACAGATTTTTTCTGAAAAGGCGAGCCCCAAGACGAGCATTTCACAAACTGGCTGCCCTAAAACCTTTAGGAGGGCTAAAACTACCTCACTTTAATTTATACCATTGAACCAGTCACCTCATAAATATCTCTGCTGGGCAGTACCTTCAGTTTCCTTTGAATCATGAAACTACGTTCCCTCTTTGCTCACAATAGAAAAAGAACTAATTGCCTCAGCTGGGATAAATCCTGCAGCCCTACTTTTCTTGAAATACAAAAAGCTGCCCTCTATTCTATGTCACAACCCGGCTGGACATTCAGTCCACACACATGCACAATTATGTGCTACTTTAAAATATGACAACACCTATGACCTCTCCCAGCCTGTCTTTCAAAATCCCAACTTTAGATTGGGGGGAAAACTAATTCCAAGGAACTGGATTCCACACATGCAGCATTGTGTGGTCCGAGACTTCCGTAACCAAACCCAGGAATGGCTAACTACCTCTGATTTACTAGCGAAATTCAGCCTAGCAAATGAATGGGCATTTCAAATTTACCAGATCCGTCACATGCTCATAACATATTATGGAAACACAGAGAACTCGGATAGCCCCCATGACTGGATTCCCACAGGCAGAAACTTGGCCCTAGCCCCACAAGCTGTGTCCTCATTATATACCTTTTTTTACCCACTGGTCTTCCCAAAAGTGGATGGCATTCCCAACTACTGGAACAACCTATACCATAACTCATCCTCTAGATGGCCAAAAATCTGGGAAACCTGTCATAAATTCATTAAACAAGACAGATTAAGATTATTGCAGATGCAATTCCTCAATTATACGTATCTGACTCCACACAAACTGCATAGAATGAGTAGGGCAGAGACCCCAACATGTAACAGATGCAATAATGGCTCGGGTACTTTGTTCCATTTGTTTTGGGAATGTGCCACGATCACACCATTATGGGACCTCATTAGAACCAAGACAGATCCCCTAATTGGTTTACTGGATTACTTTACTCCGGAAGTTTGCCTGCTGGGGGATTTTAAAGGCTTTCCATCTATGGTCAGAAACTATCATATTATGTTGATTGCTATGTCAGTCAAGAAAGTGGTCCTAAAGCATTAGAAAGACTCTCTTCAACCTTCCTACACATAATGGTTGCAAGAGCTCCTCTACAATTTATGGATTGAGAAAATGATGGCTAGCCTCACTAACCATATGGGAGTTTACAGAAACAGGTGGGAAAGTTTACATGTCTTGTATACTCTATAATGGCAGAGACAGTTTTATAACCAGCTAACCCCGAGAAACTCAAAGTGCTGTACACCAGCTTTGGTACTAAATGTTATTGGCACCAGTAGTGGGGGAGAGGGGAGGATGTGGAGGGAGAGGGAAGGGGGTGGAAGGGCGGAATTTTAATTTTTTATTTTTATGTCTATGTCTGTATCCATTTCATGTATAACACTTATGATGTGTATCTATGAAGAAAATCAATAAACTTGAAATGAAAAAAAAGTAGGCCCTTTTGGTTCTTCCGTCTTTTTTACCTAGACTACTGCTGCAGCGAGCTCTTTTTTACCCAAGCCCTACTTTTCTTCATACTGCTCTGCTTTCTTCTCAATCAAAGCAAAAATGTCCACAAACTCACCCTTCATGATCTTCTCTTTTTGGCAAGCGGTATGTGGTCACCTATTCTCACTCCCCCCACCCCTCCCCTTCCATTCCCCCTTTATCCAAGCCACCCTCCCCCGTGCCTTCTCTACTACCTTCCTTTCCAGTTCCCCAAAACTTTTTGCAACCTGTTAATCCGTCTCCCCCATGCCCAATAACAATTGCTCCATACTCCTTCATAGTGCTTTCAACTGTTTTACCATTATTATTACCTAAATCTCTTCCTGGCCCAGGTAAGGGATCCAGGACCGAACTAACGGGGTTGGCATCGACCATGGGTTCGGCCCCATTAGAACTGGCTGCGGGCAAGTCTGGTGACATGGAATGGCCCTGGCTGGGTTCTGTTTTGGGATCAGGTGCTGGCCCCAGAGCTGGGCTTGGTACCAGAAGTGGTATGCCATCTGGAATGGGGGCTGGTGTCAGGACTGGTTCTGGTCCTGCGGGTTCAGACCTGGGCACTTTCTGGGGGGAGCCCTTGGGCCCCCCCTTTTCATTACCCTTTTCCTTCCCACTGGACCCTGCACTGTCCTCCTCTTCAAACCTGTTCCAGGCACTGCATCCACCCCCGAGTCATCTACTGCACCCAGCACCTTGTGTGCCTGGTCCACCAAATCCATGATCAGCTTCATCGCATCAGCCTTCATAGCTCTTGCACCCCTGGTATTCATTCTATAATGATAAAATCATGTCAGCCTTTTGTACTACTCAAGCATACCCCTGAGTTCATTCAGAGCCCCCGTTGTCACAAGGGCATGAAAAGCAGCAGTCTGTGTCCCCTTGCCCCCCCATTTCATTCTGTGTGGGCCCTTTGTTCCGGCTAGTGTCCAAAAATGTATTTATTTTTTTTGTCTGCATTCCTTATCCCTCTGAAAATCCCTCATTTGGCTTTTCCCTGAATATGCCCACTACACGGCTGTCCTTTCATCCTCCTTTTATTATTTAAAGTGTCCAGTTTAAACATTGGTGGACCACGAACCCTGCTGCCACCAGGGTATCAGTGTGGGACCCCTGCCTCCACTATGCCCCTGGTTCTATCTCCACTTGGCCTCTGTGCCCATCTTATGTGCTGTTCATGGCCCCAATGGAGACCGCCATGCGGTCGCTCCCAAAATGGTGGCCAACATGTGGCCGGTTACAAAATGGTGGCAGCATGCATCCTATTACAAAATAGCAGCCTCCACGCGGTTGCACTACAAAATGGTGGCTGCCTCGAGGTCGCTTCACCACCCTTGCGGCCTTCCATGGCTCACTCAGCTATGCCCCTGTTCATAGGGTTCCCATTTCTTGCCTCCAAATGGCTCCCAGCTATGAGGGAGAGTCCCCTTTTTTCCTGGCGTCGACCAAGAAAATCTCCTTCCATGCCTCGAAGGTGTCATGAGTAATTCTGCCCACACACTGCCCCCCAACCAGCATTTTCATGACCTGCAGGGCAATTCGTGCACCCCTCTGTGTCCTCCTGATTTCTTGCTGACTGGTGATGCGCTTCTCCAGCTACCCACCTGCAGGGGTGGAAGGGGCCCGGTTCTGCCTCAGTTCACCACACAAAGGCTACTCTTTCTTTGCTCTCTGCCCCCCCAGCAAGCCATAACCATGCTGTTCATGCTGCTCACCTGTCCCAAAGCCAGCCCAAAAACACCCCCAGCTGCTCAGGCACCCCAGTACTGGGTTTCAATCCCAAAATTCCCCCCTTCCCACAGCATGCCAAAGGTTCCCAAGCACAACGCTCATGCTGCTGCTTCAAAGCAGGCTCTGCTCACAGGCCAACCAATGCCCAGCCTCTCAGACGCCTCCTGGCATGCTTGCCCATCCTCAAAAGCCACAAGCTCACTAAACGAATGCTTGTGATTCTCCTATCACAGGTGACCCAATTGCCTCATTTCTCAGACCATTTCAGGCCTGCTTGCCCATGCCATGGCTCCCGCAGCTCCCCCGACAACACTTACGTTGCTGGCCTTCTTAAGCCCAAAATCTGCCCAACTTCTCCGCTACCCAAATAGCTTCCCAGGCACTCAAAACCACAACATAGGGTCTCTGTTCAACCCGAGGTTCTAGGGCTGGCCCCTAGCAAACCATAAACCATACCAACCAGGGGTTCTGTTGCCCCGCTCACCATTAACCATGCGCCTGGCTTCTGACCCAACTCCGCTACCACAAATAAACACCCAAACTAACAATCACACAAGATGTATTATATTTTCTTATGCTTCCTGTCTTTGTTTTATACATTAGATATATATTTTTTTTGTTTCCTTCTATCCTGCTACATTCTTTAACACAAACACACCAGAAGCCTATGCTTTTATCACTAAACCAAAAATTTTCTTCACATAAATCACAGTAAAAACCTTACAACAAAAACCTGCTGTACTTTACCAATTCCTAGAAACTCTCTGACTGATGTGCTAACACCTGAAATAAAAATCTGATCCTAGCAAATGAAGTGAGGGAGAGCTCACCTGGGCTGCCCCTTAAAAACCCTTATTTTTCCCACCCCTTCTGTCTCTCATCCCCTCTCTCTCTCTCTCTTTCCCTTTGACCTATCCCCTGTCTCCTTGGCCCAAGCCCACCCTTGTATGATGTCATTCTTTCTTGTCCTGTCCATCATTTTCGTGAGTCCTCTCCCTTTTCTTCCTCCCCCTTCCTCCCTTCGCCTCTTGCTGGGTCCTCAGGCCTGGAACAATGGGGCCTGTCCTTCAGAGACAAACCTACTTAATTGCAGACCAAGAAAGTATCTGTCCTTTCATTAACTGGGATCAGTCCTTTTCAATGTGTTTATCTATGACCATGGAGAAGAAATACAGGCCAAAATGTGTCTTTAGATAGCTGACAGTATGCCCTGTTGCAGGGTAAATAGCAAGAAGAGAGCAAGGGAGTTGAAAAGGGGTTTGAAAAGGTTAGAGAGGTGGCCCAAGATTTGGCAGTTGAAATTCAATGTTAAAAAGTACCAGATGATGAACAAAGGGAATAATACTCCCATGACAGAATATTTGATAGAAGGGGATAGCCTTGGCACTAGTTCTGAAGAAAGAGATGTTGGAGTCATTGTACGTGACTCCCTAAAGCAATCCTGTCAATGCTGCAAGACCTACAGCAAGGCAACCAAAATGTTGGTGTGTACTGGAAGAATTTTTATTTATTAGAAGGAAAGTGGTAGTTCTACCTACCTGTACATCAGTGGTGAGACCCCATCTAGAATACTGTGTCAAGTTTTGGAATCCCCATCTAAAAATTGACAAAGACAGGCTTGATTATGTGTAGTGGAATGTAACCAAATTTATTCAGGAACAGCAGGGCAAAGCTTATGAGGGTTGGCTTAGGGATCTGAACATGTACTCACTGGAGGCTATACAAGGAGAAGGGAGATATGATAAAGACCTTCAAGTTCCTGAAAGAAATAACTAAAGAAAACTATGAAAAACTATTCAGCATGACTGGTGAGTAATAAACACAGGGACATGAGTGGAAGTTAGTGGAGGGATGAGAGATTCAGGAAGAATATGAGAAAGTTTTGTCTTACTGAGTGAGTTGTTGAGTTGTGAAATGGCCTACCAGCAGAAGTGGTGAGTGCAAAAACATGAATGGTTTCAAGCACAGCTGGGACACATTTAGGCTCAGCAGTTATTCAGGTGGGTAGTAATAATAACGGGCAAGAGGAAGGTGAATGTAGAAACCGATTCAGACAATGCGTTTCAGGGTAATAAAGTGTATAATTTATTTATTTATTTATTTACAGGGCATACTGGATGGATCAAATTACCTTTTTCTGCTGATCTAGTCTATGTTTCTCTGCTTTTGGATATGTTGGAAGCGGTATCAGATGCACTACCAAATGACAACATTAACTTTGCTGAAATGGACCTCACATCTTTGCCATGGCTCAGCCACTGCAACCGGAAACAAATTGAAAGAATTGACTCCAACGTTTAGAAAGAGTTGACTGACCTGAAGAAGGGGTTGGATGAGACCAGTGTTTGACACACTCACTCTGATGTCTTCCTTCTTTTCAGAGAATACTGCAAGCTATTAAAGCTTGGACGTCTGCAGAGTCATGCAGAACACAGCTCCTTTTCCCCAAATCAGCTGGTTCTACCTTAGAGGTACTGAAAGACTGACATGCTCTTTTTCATGAGGACTTGGCCACCTGAGACACAGTGAACCTTGGACTTGGTGTGGCTTGCTTTTCCTTAGGGAAAAGGGGCAGTTCAAATCCCTTAATCATACCTCAGGCTACTCGACTGGTACCCTATAGACTCTTCTGAAGGTGCTGACCTCAGGCTACTCGACTGGTGCCCTTTAGACTCTTCTGAAAATGTTGACCAAGCACTCAACTACTTTATTACAACATTCAAAACAGCATGTGATATCCACACCCCCATCAGAAAATGAAAGGTTAAGGGAACCGAAAACTCCTGGATCACCCGCTGCCTTCTTGACCTCATGACCACTAGTAATAATTTGTGGCACCATGCTCAAGCCTCCAGTAAACAGGCTGACACACAATAATACAAAAAGGCCAGGAAGGCCTTTACATGGGTTATCTGCCTTGCCAAAAGTCGCCACTTCAAGGAGGACCTTGCCAACTCCTGGGGAGATGGCAGAAAGTTTGGGAGCAACCGTAAGGACCTTACTGGGAAAACTAACAAAATCTCACCATCCATGTTGGATATAAATGGGATAATCACCCAAGACCGAAAATAATTGCAGACATGTTCAACAGTGCCTTTACCGACCTCAGCAGCGCTTCCCACCTGATTTCTTTGAGGCAGCTGAGAACAAAAATAATGGAGATAGCAAAGGTGTGCCACCAAGCCCCCCTTTCTATTTCCAAAACAGTCACCAAAATGAGGCCAGAAAGCACCTATGGCAAGCTCTAGGAAAGTCAAGACATAGTAGTGACTCCTTAGATCTTAAACATATCGCCCTCACCCTGGATGAGGTGCTTACTTCTTTAACCAAAATACTGAATCTTTCATTAAGACTTGTTCAATTCCCCCAGAAATGGAAAGCCACTGTGGTAACACCTGTCCATAAAAGTGAAAATAGGGCCAAACATGCTAACTGTTGCCCTATATCAATTCTACCCCCCTCTTCATCCAAAGCTCTTGAGCGCATTGTGTCAGATCATCTAGTTGATTACTTAGAAAAATATCAGATACAATGCCCCCAACAGCATGGTTTTTGAAAGGCACACAACACCACCACAGTGTTACTAGAGTATACATGGTACATTCATAATGCTTTAGACCATGGTCAGCAAGTGGGGGCAGCTTACATTGATTTCACCAAAGCATTTGACACAGTCAACCATACACTACTGCTAGAAAAAATCTCCTATACTGGGCTCTCACCCAATGCAGTGGTTTGGTTCCAAAGCTATCTAGGTAATAGGGACCAGTAGGTCAAGATAAATGGTGTCCTCTTGGACAGCCGGCAAGTGTGCACAGGTGTCCCACAAGGATCAATACTAGGTCCACTACTCTTCAGTCTTTTCCTAAACCACCTCCCCCTTGTTTGTTCTGATAGAATCCTCCTCTACACTGATAATGCTGTGATCTTTACAAGTAATTCAGACCCTATACTGCTGGAGAAGCAGCTCCAGCACAATTTCACAAGGGTAGAGCCTGGTTCATGAAGAACAAATTTCTCATGAGCTATAAGAAGACTAAAGTCATGCTGTTCACAAACCCACAAAGCAAACACAAATCTCATCAGCTTATAATTCTAAATAGCATCAGTACTCCACTTGAACTGGTTCATACCTTTAAATACCTTGGAGTAAGCCTAGACATATCATTATCCTTTGCTTGCCATGTAGACCATATTGCCAAAGCAGTAAATACCAGAATAGGTCTACTGCACAGACTGCACAGACACCCGGACAGATACAAACACTGCATGACCTCTGAGGCACTATGACTCGCAGTAATATTTCCATCATATGCTATGGCTTGGTTGTCTATGGCACTGCAGTGGATTCTACCCTAACAAGGATCACTACAACACTAAATAAAGCCTTAAGACTAATAACAGGATCACACCAGCTCACACACACTTGTGATTTGTATGCTCAGACTGGCTGGCTGCACCTGAAGGGTAGGCTGCAATACCAAACTTGTCTCCTGGATATAAAAATATGTTTGGGCCTAACCCCCATGGCCATCCAGAACCCCCTAGTCCAATGGCTAACCCCGTAGGACAAGAGGAAAGGACAGCCAGTCCTTCAATGTCCCTTTCTGCCACACCATGCAGGGTCAAAGGCCATTCACCTACAATGCCCCAACTGGCTCAATACCTCCCATGAGACATTCTGGCCATACTGAAGATCGGCCACTTCAAACAAAAGTTATGCCAACACCTCACAGCACTTTGTAGTTGTGACTGCCCTCCCTAGCAGGAACCATTAGATTCAACTCCCTGACCCCTGATTGCACATTGCAACATAGCCTGCCTGTCTTAATTATTCTACCACCTCCCCTCCCATTCACTCTGCCTTACCCTGCCCTCCTTATCCCCCCACTCCCAACCAATCTCTATGGACCACCTATCCTCTCCCCCCTTTCATACTCATTCCAGCACTGGAAAAAGCCATCTTGGCTGATTCTCTTTGTTAATAAATGTACTCAATTGCCTTGATTACATGTTTTTCTCTTTTTGGCAAATTGTTAAGTACATCTCTGTTGGAGACTGCAATCCTGTTAAAATGTGTAATACAACTGTAACACAATTGTTTATTATATGTATGCTGTGTTTCCGACATAGAAGCTTTGTAAAAGAGCTCCCAGTTCAAAGGTATTGTAATCCAAGATCTTGTAATCCTTACCATGGAGAGCAGTAGAAGTGGAATGACACTGTAAGAACTATATGTGTTACACATGATGAAAGAGCCTGTAGAATAGCGATGTACCTTCTGATAAATATCATCACAAGTGGGCTTATTAAAATGGTATATATGAAATTTCCATTCCTGAAGCTCAACAGTGAAAATGTGGCCAACATCTTATTGATAACTGGTCATCACACCCAATGTATCCCGGCCTGCTCATTGAAAAACTATTAAGTTACTATTGCGCTGGAAGTGTTGAGGCAATAATTTGACCACTCTGGCATACCCCAACAAATACATTATGAGTGGAGGGAATTCAAAAGTCAACTCATAAAGGAGTTTTTGTCATCCTATGGGATAAAAAGTTGAGAACCACTCATTCTTATCAGATAGATAGATAGACAGACAGACAGGCAGACAGACAGACAGACAGACAGACAGACAGACAGACAGACAGACAGACAGATAGATAGATAGATAGATAGATAGATAGATGCTTTATTTATATAGTGCCCCTTTCAGGAGATTCAGAGTGCTGTACTTTAAAACAAAAATTCAGTGGAATACAATATTAAAAATTACAAGCTAGCAGGAACAGAACTTTTTAAAAAAATGCATCTATCCATACTTAAAATAGGATGCTGTATCCATTTTTCCTTTATAATTATGGATCAAATGCCTGCTGAAAAAGGAGCATTTTAAGACCTGTTTTAAAGGCTTCTACTGAGGGTGCCTCCCGTAAATATCTAGGTAATGAGTTCCACAGGGTAGGCTCATGTGGATCCTTCACCAGATCATTTCAACAGAACACTGTTAGATATGTAGACCACTCTCTCCTGACACAAAAAGCAAAATTGTATCACAAAGTAAGCTCACTGGTCCACACCTATGACAGCACCCAGAACAATGTAACACCATTTTACATCAAATTCAGAAGGGTGGTCCAATTACCTCTGCACTTGTATTTTGTAGTTTCAACCAGTGGAGCCTTACCTGAAACCTGCTTGCTGAACACAGAAACATAGAATGTAAGGACAGCAGAAGATATTACATCCATTGAGTCTTCCCTAAGTACCTACCTTAGGTAAGCAATAAGACATGATGGGGTGTTAGACATCTCTAACGCATGGCTAGGGGGCATAGTGAGGCACGTGGCCACAGGCTGAGTGTGTCCAGCCCCCTAGCCATGCAACAGAACTGTCTGATGCACACCTGAAATGGTTTATTGTGCTTACGAAATGGGCATCTAAATTATAGAGGCTTTTGGAAAGCAAAAATAATTATATTAAGTAATGAAAAACTTTAATCTTTGTCTTTATTTTAAATAAAATAGTCCCTCCACCTTCAGTTTTGTGTTTGTTTTTGGAGTTAAGGACCTTTGTCCTTGTAAGGCTTCCATAGTTGTACTTTTTTCATGTGGTTGTCATGGTAAAACACTGCCAAGCAGTGCCACACTCTTTGGTTTAGTTCTGGGGAAAAAAACAGTTTTTGTATATCAGAGTAAAAGAAGTTGTTTATTCAAATTTTAACAAATTTTGATGGCAGCAGGCAGCGGTATTGAGGAGATGGCAGAATGTTTCCAAAGGTGGCAGGGGTAATTGGTGTACGACTACAGTGAGACTCATCAGCCAACGTATGAAAGGTAAAAATGTCCATCTTCTTCCAAGTTGTGTACTGGGTGTGCTTTGAAACAACTGAGAAGCTGCGTGGATATACTATATTGGACTAGATATCTGTAACAAATCTCTCTCTTGCTTACATCTGAGAGAAGTTTTCCTCACTTTACAGTGGTATTGCTTTGTGTTTAATTCTTTAGTTTTTAATTCAGGAAGGGGTTTTCAAAACTGCTTATCTTGTCAGCATCTTCAGAAGGGCTAAAATAACTGCATATTTGATTTTCCTTTGTGGCTAACAAACCACCAGGCTGTTTTGAGGCTGGAGAGGTTTACCTGTGTCTGACTTGGATGTCTGGATTTTTCTGTTTGATTAGCAGGGTACTTTCTCTGTCAAATTGTTGTGTAGGGTATCTTGCTGACAGGAAGGCACTCATCGCAGCGGTGGGTGAGAGCTTTTAGCTGATTGTTTTGTGAGGGCACAGTTTAGGCCCAACCCTTCCCACCCTCACCCCACCCACCCTGGATATAGTTCCTTTATTCCTGAGGTTCTGATATCATTTCCTCAAGAGTGCAAGGTGCATATCACTGTCATATCCTCTCTAGCACACTGCACTGACAATATAGTCATATACATTGTATAATATATATATTTCTATATAACCAATCACACACGCGCGCGCACACACACACACACACACAAATACAAACAAACAAACAAAAAAAGCAGATAAACATGTGGGGAGTAGTGCAATGTAATGGCTGTGGGGCAGCAGTCTTCCGGGAGTCTTTCTGGAGGCTGAAATGCTGCCCTATTTGCAGACAACTATCTGCCCTGAGGGAGGAAGTTGCCCGTCTTCAGGCCACACTGGACATGTGAGGAATAAAGTCTTGCATGTAGGAGACCTGGTACTGTTTAGGAATCTACTGCTGAAAGAAAATAACTCAGTTGTGGATTACAGAGCTGCTGAGCCCTATTTAATCAATCAATCAAACTTTATTTAACCAGGCATAGACACCATTGAGTAAGCTCATTTTTAAGTTGGTCCTGGACATCAAACAGGTTACAGGCATGGGTAGACCAAAACACATAGGGTGGGATATTCAGACTGCGCCAGGCTGTGGCACAAGCCTGGGCGCAGCGCAACTGGGATGTGCCAGTGCGCTGACAGGTTGATATTCAATGGTGTTGCACCATGGCTCAGCACCATTGAATATCGCTCCATGGCCACCCACATATCGCATGGCACAGTGGCACTGCATCAGTGCAAGTGGCCAGAGAGGGGCAAGGGGATGCACTAGTGCAAGTGCCATTGTGCTAGGTGCATCAGCCTCAATATTCAGTAGTGGACATGCAAATGGGGCCATAATGCATGCAAGGTGCAAATGGGGCCATTTGCATGTCATTATGGCCCCATTTGCATGCAGGTGCGCTGATCCCCGGCAACTTGCACCTGGCACCCTGCCAGGCTGCAGCCATTGGGGACTTGACGCCCCTGCACATGCGGCAAAGTGCCCTAATGCCCGATCATGGGCATAAGTTGCAAACATAATATCCCAATATCCTGGTGGTCCAGCGGCGGGCAGCTCCCCCCTGCAAGCCGCCTGGCTGCCCACTGACTGACTGCATACAGTACAGCTGTATGCCTATTGGTATTAGAAGTCCAGATATGTGAATGAATCCATCCACATATCTGGACTGTGTAGTCCAGTACGAAATTGCACGCCTACTGGCCCACGCTGTGACCAATGCGGTAGCCAGCTGTATGTAGTCAGTCAGCGAAGCGCCAGGCTGCTTGCGGGTGGGATGCCGCCGCCCACCACCGACTGGGGAGCGTGGTGGGGCTCAGTGTGAGGGTGGGGAGGGTGTACCGCTGGACCACCAGAGATAGGATTTAATCATTTTTATATACTTCTGCCCGTGATCGGGCTGCGAGCAGTCCACTGGACCACCAGGGATGGGATTTCCTCCCTTTATTCATACTTCTGCCCATGATCAGGCTGCAAATGGTCCACTGGACCACCAGGGATATTGGGATATCATGTCTTGAAACTTATGCCTGCGATGAGGCAGGGGGGTGCTACCAAGACAGACAGTGCCGCCAGAGCTCAGGTGGCACCCACAGCTGGCAGCTGCCGTGTTGCGCCCTGCAATATGGCAGCTCACCTGTCAGGTAGCCAACTCATACTCATATTTTGGATCAATTGTATGCGATGTAGGTAGGGAGTTGCGCCTGCATCTGCTCAGCACATCCCGGGCTGAATATCGGGATGTATGGAGTATGCATGGACACGCCCTTCCACATGCGCCGCATACATTACTGATGTGACCCGGCGCATCGGGATTTGTGCCAGGCACTTTCCTCTTTTGAATATCACACTGGGGCACATCAGTGGGTTACGCATGATGCACCTGTGTTGCGCCATATGCAGCCCTTCTGAATATCCCACCCATAATGCACATGTGAGAGATCAATCAGGCCATAATATACTAGGTTACAATGTTACAAGCAATTAGAACAGACACAAAAAACATTTTACATGTGTGAGATAAATCAGGCCGGAAAATTCCAGGCTGCATAGTTAAATGCAGGTAAGTGAATACTAGAAAAGGAAGCAGAAAAGGTAAAAAAGTTTTGATCCTGGGCGCTCACTGGCTTATGAAGGCCAGCACAACAACTACTATATGTAGGCTGGCATATTTTCAGTTGTAGAACTTGGAGGGGGGGTATAGAGAGAAGAGAGGATACAGGTGCTGGGTACCCCTAACAGGGGGATGGGGCTGAGCATAACTAAGTGCCAGAGTACCCACAAGAAGCATCAGAGATTAAGGGAGCTTGGTCACCTAAAACAGTTGCAGGTTTCTTTCAGATACTCAGTTATTAGTGCTTTGAAGGTGAATGGAACGGGGAGGGCTGAGAGCTTTAGAGAACTTTGCATGGTATTCCACGGGGAAGGGAAGGTGAAATTAATTGCAGCTGAGCCATGGGATGTTTTTACTCTAGGTACCTGAAAGCAGAGAATAGAGAAGCATCTCAAGCCATATGACCCTCTTGGCACACTCAAAGAAGCTCGAGATGTGTGCGTGAGCTTATCAGACAGTGCTCTATTGAACCAGAGGAGAGCATTTTTTCCTCCTTATAGAAGTGAGGACCATCCCAGCTCAAGGTATAGCAGGCAATGGTGGTGCGAAGGTGAATTGAGGATGAACCTCAATGCCCTGTGAAAAGAGGATCAAGTTTACTGAGCACTAGGAGGACAGTTATTGTAAAGGAAGTCAGCATAATCCAGTAGAGACGTGAATGTGGATTGCACTAGCCTCTTCCTGGTAAGAAGATGCTTAATGCGGTAGAATATGCCTAAGCGTTGTCTTAATTTTTTGGTGACCTCATTCAGGTGGCATAGAAAGTTAAGCTTGTTGTCCAGCCAGAACCCTAGGTATTTAAAGTTATCCACGGTTTCGAGGGGTTCACCCAATAGAGTTAGGATCTTGTGGTTACAAGATGGTCCTGGAGCTGCCTTCGGCGAGAGTATCATGGCTTTGGTCCTTTTGGCATTAAATAGGAGCTTATGTTTAATTAGATTATGCTGGAGAGAAATAAAGTCTCACTGTAAGTCCTCATAGGCCATGTCCAGAGAGGAGTTAGAGGTGTAGAGGACAGTGTCGTCCGCAAATAAGTGCACATTAGCTGTGCGCAGTTGAGAGTCAAGGTTGTTGATATATATTGCAA
Source organism: Neoceratodus forsteri (assembly GCA_016271365.2). Classification (NCBI taxonomy): domain Eukaryota; kingdom Metazoa; phylum Chordata; order Ceratodontiformes; family Ceratodontidae; genus Neoceratodus; species Neoceratodus forsteri. The sequence continues at coordinate 572,157,364 of CM057449.1, read as the reverse complement.
ATAGGATTGGGCCCAAAATGGAGCCTTAGGGGACACCTCATAGTAGTGGTTTTAGGGGAGGCAAATCTCCTAAGGCTTTAACTTGCTGAAATCTGTTAGTAAAGTAGCTGGCGAACCATTTAATGGCAGAACTGTCGAAACCGATGTTACTCAGATCATTAAGCATAATGTTGTGATCCACGCTGTTGAAGGCCTTACTAAGGTCAAGGAAGAAAGCAACAACATACTTCTTAGAATCCAAGGCCATTTGCCAGTCTGTGGTGACTTTAGCAAGGGCAGAGACTGTGCTGTGCTTAGCTCTAAAACCTGATTGAGTGGCATTTAGGAGATTCTGCGATTCCAGATGCTCCCTGACTTCGGTGTTAACAATTGTTTCAAGTAATTTTGAAAGAGTAGATAGTAGGAAAATTGACCGATAGTTGTTCATGACGCTCGAGTCCCCAGACTTGGAACAAGGGATGTTGTGTGCAGTTTTCCCTGATTTGGGTAGCTGCATTTTGCATCAGGGAAGAGTTGAATAAATGGGCTATGCGGGCGGTCAGGTAGTAGTGGCCAATTTTAGCAGGAAGGGTTTGATGTTGTCAGCACCAGCACTCTTTTATATCTAGTGACAATAGGAGGTCCTCTACTTGCCAAGTGGTCCTTATCTGCTGTCAAAGTCTATGTTTCTATGTATCGTAGGCCAGCCCTTCAGTGGCAAAGTGTTCATTAAGTTGTTCTAGTATTTGAGCTTTGCCAGTAAAGGTAGTGTCCCCAGACACTATTTTGGCAGGAAGGGAGGCATCTGTGGTATGGCCTTCAACCTCTTTGAGGATGCTCCAGAACTTGACAGAGTTGTTTGTGTTATCTTCCAGGGCTGTTTGGAAGTAGCTAGCTTTTTTGGATCTGATTAGTTTGGTGCAGGCGTTCCTAGAGACACGAAAAGCAAGCCAGTCGGCTTCCAAGTGAGATTTCCTAGCTCTTTTCCACAGGAGGTCTCTATCCTTGAGGGCTTTCTTCAGTGAAGGAGAGAACCAGCCAGGTGGTATTTTCTTAGACTTAATGAGCCTTAGGGGAGCGTGTTTGTCTATTAGATCAGTGTTTCTCAAATGGTGAGGCCAGCCTCCCTGGGGAGGCCCCAACCTGTTCCAGGGGAGGCTCAAGCAGGTCTGAAAAAATACTGTATTTAAATTTTGAGTTTTATATATTTTGTGTGAAGAGATGAAGCAAACTGAAAGAGGATAATAGTAGGTAAATTTTATGTGTTTATTTACTAATAGGTGACAAGGGAAGGTGAATGAGCCAAGGCACATTTCAGGTGTACCTGGGAAAGGGTAGGGAGTGATTACATTTCAAAAGGTAACTGCAAAACAATCAAGAAATACACTATGAACAATAATGCAAACAAATATGAATAATAATGAGTGGTGGTAACTGATCAATTTGTAGACTGATGGTAGAACAGTCCAAATACAAGGGTTGAGCATAGAAGTGCTAAGAGTAATAGCAGGAAGGAGCAAAGTTCAGTAATCCCAGAGAAGTTGCTTAGGAGCAGGGAAGGAGGGGGAGAGGCAAAGTATGTTGGAAGGTTATTTCATATAGAGAGAAAGCAGTCTGACCCATGAAGGTACTGCAACAGGGGTAACAATGGTTCAAGAATGAAATAGCGGACCAAGTAGGCTGGCTGGTGGGAGCTTACAATAAGCTGAATAATAGTCTATTTTATTTATTTGTTATTCAGATAACACCTTGAGCACAGGAGCACTTTTAAAGGTCCCACATCAGTATGACAAAAAGCTAAATGTGAGCCAAGTACTGAAAGGGTTTAAATTTATTCATGGCATGCTGCACAAAATACAGTATGTTTTTCTTTGGGGAGGCCCAAGATTATTTCAGTTTTGGGAGGCTCAAATCTTTTCCATGGATTTGGGAGGCTCACAGTGACAAAGTCTAAGAACTATTGTATTAGATCCTTTAGGAGTTTGTGAAAGATATCAAATGCCTCATTGAGGGAAAGGGCTAGGTAAAAGTCCTGCCACACTAATTAATACTGAGCAGCTGCACAACTGCTAGTATACAAAATCATACAGGAGCAATGTGGGTACATCACAATCACCTGTTGCCCACTGGACAGTTGCTTACAGAGAGGAATCAAATCAAAGAAAACAGGTGCTCAAGTGGAGAAGGATTCTGGTGCTGGGAAGGAGCTGCTTATTCCCAAGTAGAATGGAACAAAATGGTAGGCTGAGCACTCACAGAGCAGATGTAGTCAATGAATGAAAGCACTGATACAGAAATCAAGTGGAATCTTTTAATGTGCATTCAAAACTACACAGCATATGAGGCAAGTGAACAGATCAATGACCACAAGACATCCTGGCACTCCGACAATAGTCTTGGTCAGTGACGAAAACTATGGTCAAAGCACTGGGGTGTCTTGTGGTCACTGTCCTGTTCACTTGCCTCATATGTTGTGCAGTTTTCAATGCACATTAAAAGAAGATTTCAGTTGATGCATATGTCAGTGCTCTCATTCATTGACTACATCTCTGTGAGTGCCTGCTTTACCTAGTTTTCCCATACAGAGAGTGTGATGGAGATACCCAGTACTCTCAGACATAAACTAGCTACAAGGATCTGCAGCAAACATTCAGATGCACCTGTTAATGACAGTACAGCAGTCAGTTAACCCACTATGATCAGTTATGATGAGGATTTGGTTGATTCCTGCATGGATAAGAGTTCACATTTTCCTCTTTTGTCAGTCATGGAATAGCACCATTCTGAGCCACAACCTATTGGAACTGCACAAGTAAACTTTCAAAAATAAGTAATCCCAATAATTTTGGATTATGAAGCATCACCATTCGAGCCTGCAGAGCACGTTATTTCAGGGCAGGAAAATCATATGCAGGTAGGTGATGGAGCCCCTCTAGAGGAAAATGACCAGGCTGTAGAAGTGGAATTTATTATTCCTGGTAAAACTCCCATGCTGAATGCAGAGCTGGTAACCGGTCAGGATTCACCACTTCCTAACAACCAGTGTTACACAGACATTCTAGATGTGCAATGCATTAAAACAAAACATTAAGCTCACTTATGACTCCCCAGGTGCCTCTACTGACACCGCCCATACACATAGCCCATACATGTTTAGTGCCTGTAGTCTATCCTCCCTTATAGTCCCCCATGCTACTTGGCACAGGTAAAGGTTATGGCAAGGTTCCAAAACATGGCAAGCAAGTATGTAGTCCTTATTATCATAATTGACTGCCCTCATGTGATCCCCAATCCTGTCATTCAGTTTTCTTTTGGTATAGATGATATAGAATGCTCTGCAAGCACAGCTAGCAAGTTAAATCACATATGTCATGTTGCAGTTGATGAATTTGTGTATGTTCATCAATTTGCCATTCTACCTTCTTTCATAACTCCACTGTATTTGTAGTGGCAGCAATCATGCTAGCCTCAACGGAAGTAGCAACCATGGTGTGAGTTATGACTACAAATTGCGGGTACATCTGTCTCCTAGGTTCAGGACCCTGTGACAGACCTTCATTGGCAGTCTTGTGACCCAAGAGAGTGATTTATCCTATGTAGGATATTCTAGTTTTTTCTCTGGACCTCTCTGCTTCCCCAGACTGTATATTGAAGATTGTAACAAATTTTAATATCTCCTCATGTTCCTTTTGTGGATTTGTAATCGCAGAAGGGATGCCCTGTCATTTCTTTCAGCCTCTTTTTTGCCATGGCAATGTCACCTTTGTTGCACCTCCTACTAATAAATGTTCTCTCTAGTTCCCTGTATTTTGTGATACCTTTCCATGGAGCTGCAGTTCCTGTGGATATGCAGGGACTTACTGGTGGGGAAATTCTTGATGGTGTGACGGGTGGCAAGGACTAGCCTTGAGAAGGTTATTCCTGTTCATGGGCTTATGAAACCAGTCCTTGTCCACACCTTGCTCCTCATTCTTAATGATGATAATGATGTCTAAGAATTATATGCTGCTTTTATCATAGGTGAAAGTAAAACAGATTTTTGTTACTCTCCTCCAGGAACTGGACAAATTATTTGACTTCCTACACTGACCCCATCAAACAATCAAAATAACATCAGTGCAGTGATGCCAAAGCAACATGTGAGGAAGGAATATATTCATATCGGCCTTGTACACTGCATTGTGTTCCCATGGACCCAAATACAGGTTAGCATAGCTGAGGGCAAATGTGGCACCTAAGACTACATCACTAACCTGTAGGTAGAGTTCCCCTAATAAGAAGAAAGTGTTGCACTGTAACATGAACTTAGAAAATTCAATCAGAAAGTCAGTTGGGGGATTGTTTCTCTACCTCTTTGATCCAGAAAATGTCTGAGAACAGATAACCCCCTCCTCCATAGGGAATATATGTGTGGAGCGACTCTACAAAGAGGATGACGAAGAGATCTAAATTCATGTTACAGTGCAACACTTTCTCATAATGGGTTTTGCATGGCAAGAACCCATTTTTGTGTGTGTTAGTGGTTATAAAAGTGAGTAAAATAACAGAAAACTTTACACAATAAAATTTATAGTATGAAAGTTGAGTGGCTGACAGAGTGGAGTATTAAGTGGCTTTTTTATTACCACAATAGTTTTCAAAGTATTAATGCAAATAGACTGTGCAGTGTTACAAGAACAGAGTTTGTTTCATGACTCAATACCCAGTTTTCATGACTGTCAAATACATTTTTGTGAAATCCAACTTCTGCTTTGGTGACAGTCTCAGAATAAGCAGAAAAATAGGTGTTCTGCAGTGCCACTTGTAAAGTCTGGTACAGGTCTGATGCAGTGTTTGTGTGATGTTGGGGCTGTTTTGTGTGACCATCAGGGCCTATCATGAAGCAAGCTACAGATCTAGAGCAGTGAGCGTCACTATGCAGTGTTCATAATGGGGTGTAAGAAAGGTAAAAGATGAAGGCAATTTATACATCATTAAAAAAATTGCAAAATTCTAGGTTACTACATCTACTAGGATTGAAACACTTATTGTAAAAAGTAATGCAATGAAACAGCTAGGATAAAATCCCCAGAACCATTGTGAATCTGAGGTGTTGTGTTCTTCAGGGTTTGAATGATCATGGAAAACTGTGTCAGCATTACCTAATACTGGCACTCTCTTGTCAGACAAAGTAAAATAGTGCCACAGAAATTCTTGATGAGAAGGTGCTGATTTATTTATTTTTATTTCAAATTTGGCAACTGGGAAAAACACACTGAGCCAACGCTGGTTTCCAGGTGCAACCAGGGAGGAGAGAGGAGTACAGACATGAAGAGTAATTAAAGGACATCCAAAGTGCATATAATATTAGGGTAATGCCAGTATTGCATCACATGATCGTCCCAACCATGAGGAATACCACACCACAGAACTGCCAGGGTTCTAGGGACTTCTGACATTTTTTTTTTAATGTCCCTACTTTTTCTGCTTCATATTTCAAACCTAGTAGTTGCACAGATGTAGTGTTCTCTCTCTCTCTCTCTCTCTCTCTTACTCTACATATATATATATATATATATATATATAATATATATATATGTGTGTGTGTGTGTTATACTCCTGCAATAGCAGCAGTATTTTAGGTTAAGTAGAATCTATGTTACACCAAATCTTTAAATGTTAATAACCTTGGAACCAATCTATGATTTGCATGGAATTTGGCAAGCATAATTTCAGGGTAGGCCACTTGACTTGCCAAATTCCTTTGAATCTGTTTTGCCATTTTGAGATATGGAGCATCAGCAAAACCTAAATTTACCATTGTTTTGCCATTTTTTCCCGTAGCTATCTCAAAAATGGCTTTATGTAGTGGTCTGATATTTTCAGGGTAGAAAGCTTTTGGTCACCAGTGCCTTTTGAAGGTCTGTTGAAGAAATATCAATCCATTCAAAACATATGACACTTTTATTTTCCCATTATTTCCTATGGGCAATGTTAAGTGTCCTGCACAAAACAGAGTTGCTTTCCTTTACAGGCACCTTGTTTTTCCATGCGGGTTACATACTCTCACAGGGAGCCTGCTGTTTTTTCCAACAGCAGTATTCTCCTCACCATTACCGTAGGACACTGGGGAGCCCACTGCCAGTGTCAGCAGTAATGTATTCTCTCCCACTGGCACTGTGGCACACTGGGGAGCCCACTCCCAGTGTCCTCATAGAAATGTAACCTCCCCTCAAAACTGTGGCACACTGGGGAGACCACTCCTAGTGTCCCAGCTCTTATATTGTCTCTCCCAGTAGTGTCAGACACTGGAGTGCCCACTCCCAGTGCCATCAGTGATGTCCCCACCTTGCAGCATGGGACACTGGAGAGCCCACCTCCAGTGTCCTAATACATCCCTTAGCACCCCTCCCCATTGCAGTGTAGGACACTGGTGAGCCCACTGCTAGTGTCCCCAGATGTGTATTCCCCCCAGTAGTCTGGGACACTGGGGAACCTACTCCCAGTGTCCCATAGTGTGTCTGTTAATAAAACCTGTAAAAAAGAAAACAGTCCCCAGACATCTTTATTTTTGTCCTGAAAAAAATAAAACTGTCCCTCGTTCTCCCTGCTGTCACTCCTCCCCCATCCCAACCCTCCCACTGAGCAACCCAACACCCCACACCCCCCCTTGCCCCATACTTACTACTGGAGGTCAACCGCTGTCATCTTCTGTGGACTGGGACACATCTGTACTCTACAAAGCCAAACCGCAAACTGAAGAATCAAGGTAAGTGCCGTATACTGGCTGTCAGTGGAGTTTTCAATTTATGTTGATATCTTGGCCATTTTTCAATATTTTTTCACCAAATTTTCAAGATGTGCTTCTTGGGTTCCCCCTCATGAACACTGTCACTGTTGTTTCATTTATTGCGCCCGTAAAGTGATATCAGAGTCACTGTGCAAAATCACCTTTTGGGATGAATTAATGAAATGACTATGCCAGTGTTCATGAGTAAGGGTCCCAAAATGCTCTTATTGAAAATTTGGTGCAAAAATACAAAAAAATGCCTGAGTTAGGCGCGGTCGTCGAATTTTTTTTATGCATGCTCGTAACTTCAGCATTTTTCAATATTTTCAGTTCAAATTTTCAACATTGTCATTTTTTGCACCACCTAATACTTAGTACAGCTGTCATTTTTCACATCCTGCCAGAAACATGTTTTTTGCACCTGTGGCATGGAATAGCATTTTCCCATGGATTTGAAAATGTTCACCTATAGTGTTCATAAGTTGGGGTGATAAGAAGACTATGTTCAACATTTGGGGTCAAAATATGAAAAAATGCCAAAGTTATGCCCATTCATTACAATTTTGGTAAGCACTGTTATAACTACAGAAATCTTGATTGTTTTGACCCCAGATTTTCAATATAGCCTTCTTATTATACAAGCTTATGTATGTCACAGCTGTCATTTTTCAAATCCTGTCCAAAATGTGTGTTTGCACTTGTGGTGCAGAATAGCATTCTAGTTGTGTAGAATTATGTTTTGGTGCAGATTTGAAAATTTTGTCTACCAGCTACATGTGCTAAGGTAATAAGATGGCTATGCTGATAATTTGTTTATGCATCTAAGGAGGGATGGGTGCACAGGATCTGAAGAACCATGTGCAGCTACACTAACATAAAGAAAATGACAGAGCATGGGAGCACAGGGCCCAAATGGCCCTGCGCTCCTACTGTGACATAAGGACAGTTATATAGGGAGGGATAAGGATACAAATAAACTATCTGAAAAGTAAGGAAATTCATTGCAAAAAACTTAATTAATGCATCATTCCAAGAGTAAATAAGCTAAGATGGGTACAGAATAAGAGAATGAGGAGAGCATTAGGGTTCAAAATGCCAAGGCACAACTGTCACACCTGTTCCTGCATGCAGGGTGGGGTGAAGTGTCAGGGTTGGAAGATGAGGGAGGGTTGATGTGTAGCAGTTGGGGACCTTATCTTCCCTCATGCCTGTTCCTGCATGCACTGTGTGATTGGGGTCTTAGGCTTGGGAACCCTAAGGTCATATTTCCCACTTTTTGAAACTTCAACCTTAATGGTGAAGTTTTTGCAATGAATATATACAGTATGGGTGGGATATTCAGAACTGCACCAGAGGCAGGCGCAACAGCTGAGCAGTGCAAGTACACTGCATCAGTGCGCACCGAATGTGATATTCTAAGGTTGCGCATGATGGCAAGTACCAGAGTAACATGGCTGAATATTGCAGGGATGCACCATGGCACAACCAGGGCTGCACCAGGGAGCAAAGCAGCATGCACCATAGTGCAACCAGGGATAGTGCAAGGGCTAGAGGTGCATGGGCCAGGACACAGGACAACAGTCACAGCAGGGAGCATGCCACCAGAGCAGGACAGACCACCACCAGGGCACAGAGGATGCCAGGTGGGAGGCATGGCTGCAGGCCCCCGACCATGTGCACCACAGTGGTGCATAGAGGCTGTGTGGCACCAATGTCGACCGGCAATCAGCCACCGGCAACACCCTCAGGAAGGCATGGGACATGTCACCTGGACTCCTGCTGGCAATACACATGCCAACAGCACAAAACACACATGCCACAAAACACGTACAGAGTGCACACATATGCCCCAGGGCACACCCACCTGCCACTGGGCACAGACCACCCGGCACAAGCCCCAGTCAACCCCAGACATACCACTCGACCACCATGCACACCACTGCAGCATGGCTCCACACGCCAGCTGCAAAGCAGACACAGACACAGATGGCTAGCAATACAAAAGTGTATTAAAACCATGTAACAACAGCTATGTACAGATTTACAGGGAGCAGGGAATGGGGAGGCCCAAACAGAAAGGTAGGCTGGAGAAGGGAGGCAGGAGGACTGGGGACATGGCTGGAGTAAGGTACAAGGAGGGAAGGGAGGGGGACAGGGAAGGGAAGGGGTGCAGGCCATTGGTCCCTATGAGCGTCCCCACCCTACTGGTGCCTGGTGCGCCGTCTTCTCTGTGGCCTACACAGGGCCTGATGAATAAGTCGCGCCACCTGGAGTGTGGCCATGGTGACCCGTAGAATCTACCATAGTAGCCTTGGGTTCACTGCATCCCACTGGCCACCTAGGACAAAGGAGGGGACATGGTATGAGTGTATGTCCATACGACTGTAGCCCACCCACCATGCACGGCAGACAGTGGTGACATGCACCCCTGAGACAGCACACAGTCACGCACAGCATGTGTGACCACACGAGCCACCATCCTGACAATCCAGGGCCACGCAGCACTGCACACCAACACCACCCATGTGCGCACACCACAACCATGGTGGCTAGACAACAGGGCATAGCAGCAGGGTGGCAGTAGCACAGCTGGAACATGGGCACACCCATAGCCCACCTGCAGCAGCCACACACCTGTGCGATAGCCACGGTGGCATGGTGCAATGGACCCCGCCGCGTGCACAGCTGAATGGCCATGTGCACAGGGGCTGTGGCCCACCTCCACCCTGCACAGCAACGAACCAAGGAAGAGTGCCTACCTGCTTGCTGTGGTGCAACCGGTGCCTGTCTTGCTGCACCGCCCATAGCCTGCACCCTGTGGCTGTGCTCCTGCATCGGCCTGCTCCCGTCTACCTGCATCGCCTGCCAACCATGACAGTATCTATCCTCAAGGCCTAGTAGGGAGACATTGAGAAGGACACATCAGTACCTGGCAACACCCCACAGGCCCCCCTCCATCACAGCAATCCCCCTGGCCCTGCGTAGTGGCGGTGCAGTGGCACAGCACACCCACGGTGCATTGCCACGGCCAACAGAGTGCGCGGCCACAGCCCCCCCACAGCATGGTGACACCCTGCTGGCCCCCCCAGAACACTGAAATGGTACAGACATGGACATAGTGCACTCACCTGGACGTGGCATCGCACCCCTCCAGACGCGTGCCTGCAGTGCCAGAAGCCTGTCAGGGTCCCTCCTCCTCAAGTCCCCATAGTGGTGGCAGCACTGCTCCCCACTCCGCTGTGCCCCAGTGGCCTCCTACAACCCCTCAGCCACCTCTTGCCACACCTCCATATGTGGCAGATCCAGGGGCACCTGATCAAAGAGACAACCCACATGTGGCTCTACCAGGGCCACAAGATTGACAAGTTCCACCTGGCTCCAGTTGGGAGCACTTGCTGTGCCATGGCATGGCATGCTCGATCCAGGTATTGGGAACTCAAAATGGTGCCCAGTAGTGCACGAGCCACATGTGCTGTGGGTGCGTGACTCACTTGGTGATGCGCTGCCATTCCAAATCATGCATACCCTGGTGCTGCGCGATACAGCTGGGGCAGCACTAGCATGGTGCGCAATAGGGGCATGTGTGCCCCACGTTCCATGGGGCCAGTCATGCATGGGTGCCATAGGGCACATAGTGCATGAGCACCACATGCCCAATAGCAGCAGAGTGCTGTACCGCATATAGCGCAGTGTGCATGGGATGCGCCACCGACGTACATGATATTGGTGGGTGCATGCTCACCACCAGGCCTACTGCGCTATGTCATACAGTTGTGCATGACTTATGCATGCACAACACCAATGCACATTGCACAACTTCACGATATTCAATCAGAATATGCAGATGGGTTGATCAGCATAACCACGGTGCATCAGAAGCATTTACATCTCATTACAGTTCGCAGACCCTCATTTGCATGTGATGTGCTATAACTGCACAATGGGACTGCACAGACACCAGACCGGTATTGCATCCTTCAGAGGTAAGCCACCAGGCTGTGGGCCTGTCGGGACAGTGGATTGGAAGGGGGCATTGTGTGTTGCAGCCATCACTAACCACATGTCCATACCGACAGGAATAAGCATGTCGGAACACGAGGAGGTTGAGCAGCAGAGGCCTGCATGGAAGCGCAGGCTCAACTTCACGAGGGCAGAGAGCGATGCCCTCTTTGACACCTACCTGGACCAGGAGCCACTCCTGAGTGGCTCAACAGACACCCACAGGCCAGGGTGGCTGCATGGGAGGAGTGGCCAGGGCTGTGAATCAACAGGGCAGCCATCAGACGACAGCACAGGAGTGCAAAAAGAAGGTAGACTTGGACCAGAGGAGGATAAAGGATACCGTGGCTGCCATCTAGGCCACACATGCTGCCATGGGTGGTGGACAACCTGATGTGCCACAGTTGACACCGCAGAAGGAGCTGGTGGTGGCGTCCATGCAGCACAGTGCCATCGAGGGTGTGCCCATTGGAGGATTCCAGATGGGGGGCAGCCCATCACTGCATGGTAGGTACAGCAGTGCCTGGGGAAAGGGGGCAGGGGGCCGGGGGGGGGTGTGTGCCAGTGGCACTAATACATCTGTGTTCCTTTACAGCTCTGGAGCACCTGCAGGCAGGGGCAGGGGTGGGGGTTACCACCATGGGGGCGGTCCTGGACCTGGAGGACCATCTATCCACCTCCACCAGTGTCCGGGGTCCGGACTGCAGTCAGCCCATCCCCACTGTCCGACCGGATGCCTGTGGCATGGTTGTGGATGAGGCCCTGGCAGTGTTTCAGCAGGATACCAGCGATGGCGTCCAGTATGCTGAGACACAGATTGGGGCAGGGTCTGGGACCGATGATGACATGACTGTTATCCTGGACAGCGGTGTTGCCAATCAGGGGAGGCACCCATACCACGCCCAACACAGCAGCACAGATGGTGCCCTGGTGGCAGTTGTCCACCCACCGGCTGCAATGCCCGGCTAGGCTGTGGGTGCCAACAGTGCAGCACAGTCTGAAGGGGGTGCTGGTGGTGGTGCAGCTGCCCCAGCAGCATTATGCACGCAGCAGCAAGAGGGGCAGTAGTGGCAGCAGGACAGGGCCGCAAGGGGGCCGGGTGCAGTGGCCACTGCTTTTGCACCGCAGACTGATCAGTCCCAAGGGGGCCCTACTGTGTAGTCCCCACCAGCATGGGGGGCTGTTCTGCGGGGTCACACAACACCCATGGGTTGGTGCAATGCCCATGCCCCCCAGGGCGCCGACCCCTTGACCGAGCACACCCATCTGCTCCGGGCATCCATGAAGCAACAGATGCTGGTCATGGCAGGGGTGCGTGCACTCCGCACAGAGCTGCACCAGTCCACAGGGAGGTGTGACCGAGACTATGAGCAGCTCTTGGGCGAGACCACACGCATGCAGGAGGACATGACCGCAGCCCTGGATCGGCTTATCGCTGTGGTCACAGCTGGCCTAGCACCACTGGCTACCCTGGTGCATGACCATATGCCACAGACCCTGTGGAGTGCAGTCTCCACCCCTCGGTCCCAGGCATAGTGCGACCCCGTCAGTGTCAATGCCGGGATCTGCTGTAGGCATTCCAGGCACGCCTGGAGTGGGCCTGTTTGGGAGCATGCAGAGACATGTGAGGGACCAGTCGTGTTCCCACAGTAACACACCTGGGGGACCGTCAGTGACACCCCCTGTGGCCGTCGAACAGCCTGCATCTGCTGGGCGGTCTCGGTGGGGCCATCTACATGTCCACGGTGGCCGTGTAACTGTGCCGCGGTCCTGATCCACCACCATCCCTGTCCACTGTTTGCCGCAGCCCTGTGTGCAACTTGGTGTGGAATGTGCATGTGCATTCCAGGGTCATACCATCCATGGTCCATGCCACAAGCCAGCCTTGTGCACACCCACCCAGCCGCTGGCCACTGTGGCATGTGCATGATGATGCCAACACAACACTGGCCACTACTGTGCTCTGGTGTTCAGCGTCTGACACATGCCCATTGGCAGCCTCTGGGTGTGCGCATGTGGGTGCCCGTGTGCATGTGCATGTGTGTGTGGGTGTGTGTGGGGGTGTGAGGGTGGGGTCTACAGTGCTGTACAGGGTGCTTCAACAAAGTCCAGTCCCATGCCTGTCCACGCTACCCTACGGCCGTGTCTGTCATGGGGCCTAGCCTTGCATGCCTGTATACTGTGCCATGGTCCCTGGTGGTCATGTTCACTCACCTGTGTGCACTGTAGTGCTCTTCTGCAATTGTGTCCCAGTGCTGCTGGAACATCCTGTTCAGCCAGACTTCCCGTCACCTGGGGGGAGCTGCCAACCACCGCCTGGCCCAGCGTCCAAGTCGTCCCCACTGCTGTTCCCCTCTTCAACCTCGACAGCTATCCCACGGTCAGTGGCCATGTTGTGTAGCATACTGCAGGCCAGGAATAGGCCACAGGCCTTCGAGGGGCTGTACTGTAGGGCACCGCCAGACCTGTCCAGGCAATGGAACCGTGCCTTCAGCAGCCCAAACACATGCTCGATGATGTTCCCTGTGTTGGCATGTGCCTCATTGTATTGCTCCTGCACTGGGGTCGACGGGCACCGATATGGGGTGAGCAGCCAGGGCCTGAGGGCATCCGCTGTCACCTGTGTGGAGACATGTGGGGTTAGCATGGTGGTCTGTGTGGCTGTCCTGCCCACTCAGCCACACCCTCTGACACCCCAACCTAGCATCCCCCACACTCTGCCCTGTTGTGCCAGGCTGCCCATTCCAGCTGCATACTACCTACTAGGTGGCCGATGAGGATGTCCCCACTTCTGTGGCACAGTGCTGACTGGTGCCAGATGAAGGCATCATGAGCTCCACCAGGGTGTGTGGCACAGACATTGATTATGCGCCCCCTGGCATCGCACACCACCTGGCAGTTGACACTGGGGTAGCCCTTCCAGTTGATGTAGGCCACCCCCTCCGGCCCAGGTGGTGAGCAGATGCCTACATGGGTGCAGTCTGGCCCCTAGCACACCAGGCATACGTGCCACTCTGTGGAACTCTTGCATGTTCTCTGTATGCTCTGCCTGTGTGCTGAGAAAATGGATGTATTCCAGAGCATGTGGCAGCAGTGCATTGAGGAACTGTGTGAGGAGCCATGACGCAGATGCCTGGGTTATGCCTGTGGTGTCCCCTGTTGGTCTCTGGAAGGTACCCGTGGTGAGCAGGCACATGGCCATGACATTGGTCTCCACCGACAGGGCGTGGCTCTGTCTTGGGGGTGCCTGCATCTCATCACTGCACAGCTCACAGAGCTGCCTCAGGATGCCCATTCAGGTGGTACCGGCCCACAATCTCAATGTCACTGTACTGTTCGAAGGTGGTGCGGGCACGGTACCACCTGTTCCGGGCATACCACCGCTGGGCCATTCCATGGCTGCACCACTCTGCCTCCTGCCTCCTCACACCCCTCATTACTGCCTCCATCTGGAAGATTGCACTGGCTATGGCCTGGCCTGTCCTGTCCCCCCATGTGACTGTCAACCCGGACAACCCCGGCTGTATGCTGCTGCGTGTCCCCCTGCACTGGGTGCACACCTGTGTCGGGGGTTCCCTGCTGGCAGCCTGTTGGCTGTGGCCTCCGCCTCCCTCCCATCCATGTACTCCCACTGCCACTCCTCAGTCTGGGCTCACAGGCTCACGCTGCCATTGCTTTCCCCACTGATATCTCACACACATACATGCACTCACACATGCACACACATGCACACACACACACACACTGAGCTGCTCACACACACAGGCACTTTCAAGGTCACACTCCCTGTCCCACAGCTGGTTGCACCTCCTGTCTCTGTGCCTGTCTTGCACCCATGCTGCTGTCCTGCCTGGCCACTGGCTCTCTCTCTGTCACTCTCCATCTCTCTCTCTCTCTGTCTCTCTCCCCTGCTCCCCAGGGCACATGCCTCCTTCTCTTGCTTGCTCTCTTTTTTCATGGGCTCAAGTTTGCTCTGCGCACATCCCTGTTGTTCCGTACTTGCACCAGCGGCTCGATGTTGAATATTGCACTGCACTGCTTATTCATGGCTACGCCTGTACTTGTGCATGCATTCATTAGGGGTTGCACATTGGTGCACTGCATTTGTGCTGTACATTGTATCCCACTGAATATTGCTCTTTGGGCATTTCCACTCTTTACAGTAGGTGCATCTCAGTTAGTTATGCATATATATATATATATATATATATATATATATATATATATATATATAGATGTATCTATATATGTATCTATATATAATTATTATAGTGTCACTGTCCCACCTCTAAAGTTAGGGTTGAGCTATGGCTACTATGTTAAACCTCAAAATTAGCACTTTAATAACTGAACAATGGATTTGCATGATAATTTGCACATGCAGTCTCCTGGGGTAGATCTCTTGATATGCCAAGTTTTGTTCCAGTAGAATTTTTGGATTCTGACCTGCACATAGTGAAGAAAAAAACATTACAAATCCCTGTTTTTATGCTTTTTTCTGTGCCCAAATGGTTTGAAATGTTTGTCTGAAATTTTTAGAGTAAAAAGGGCATGCCCCACAGAAGTGCCTTGTGCTGATTTGGTGAAAAAATATTAATCTGTTCAAAAGTTATTTCATTTTAAAATTTCTGGTTCTGAGCATGCTCAGTACAGTCTTTCAAATAGATTCCTGGAAGATTCCTGGAACAAAAAACAAATTTGGTCCTCATGAAAAAGAGTTCTTTTTTGTGAGGGACCAACCCATTTTTGTGAAGAAAAATTCCTTTTTTATGAGCCTCCAACTTGTTTTACATTTAAAAAAAAGCACACCTTAAAGACCCACAAAAATGAACTCCTCCAGAGACACACGTATCTTGATCATTGTAACTCTGTTAGGTAGATTCTGAAATCTGATGGAAAAAATTACCCTGCAAGGTGTTTTTCTTAACATTTAAATACTTTTTCATGACTCGTTAATTCTTTTTTCATGAGCTCTTTTTCATTCTCATGAAAAAGGATTTCTACCCACGAAAACGGATTTGGGACTTACTTATTTTCTGATTCTTTTTTCACGAGAATGGATCCATTTTTGTGAGCTTTCGATGTTCTCATAATAAATTATTTCTACTCACAACAAAGGATTTATTCAGATTATTTTTTCACCAGAATGGATCCTTTTAAGTGAGCTTTTGTCATTCTCATGAAAAAGGATTTCTACTTGTGAAAAAGGATTTGTGACTTAGTTTTTTTTACAAGTTACATTTGGAGTAAGTGAGTTTCAATGTATTTCAATAGGGGTTTCAACTTTTATGCATGGCTTTGCTAAATTTCAATATTTTTATACCACATTTTCAATTTGGCCTTTTTGAGACCCCACCTCATGAGCAATGTTGGTTGAATTATGCATTCCAGCCTGAAGGGCGATTTTGTGGTGGGTTGGCAAATGACCTTTGTTTGGGATTTGAACATTTTCACCACCCTTGTTTATGAGGTGGGGTCGTAAGAAGGGTATATTGAAAATTTGAACTCAAAATATGTAAAATGACACAGTTATGTGCATCCAATATACATATATGCATCTAAGGAGGGATGGGAGCACAGGGTCAAAACTATGGATGAATGGGACCACAGGGCCCAAAAGGTCCTGCACTACCACATTCAAATAAGGAAACAATTATGGAGGGATGGGATCACAGGCCCCAAGGGCAATCTGCTCCCACAGGCAAATGCAGATATGATTATACTGTCTCAAATGTAGAAATTCATTGCAAAATCTTTGTTAATGACTAGCTAAGGTTAACGTGACAAGTAGGAAATGTGATTAGGATTTCCACTTTAATACTTGTGTCTCATTTCGCAGGCAGCAATAGGCTTGGGGTGTGCCTTGTACATGTTAGCCCTAAAGCTCACCCCATTCTCATATACTGTACCCATCTTAGCTTACTTACTCATGGAATGGGATGAGCATTAGGGATGACAAGTGCAAGGCAGACCCCATTCCTGTTGCTGCCTGCAGGGTGGGTGTGGGGTGTTAGGGTTGGAAACCCAAATGCCACATTTCCCTGCTATTGTCACTTTAACCCTAACTAGTGCATTAACAACGTTTTTTGCAATGAAGAGAGAGATAGATAGATAGATAGATAGATAGATAGATAGATAGATAGATAGATTAGATAGATTGAAACAAAGATAGACAGATAGATATAGATATAGATATAGATATAGATATAGATATAGATATAGATATAGATATAGATATAGATATAGATATAGATATAGATATAGATATAGATAGCATGGTCGGCGAAGTGGGCTCAGTTCACTCCGTGAAGTGATTCACAGAGCAAAGGCAATTTTGTGGAGTACTCTGCAACACGAAGTGAAGTAATTCACGTTATAATGGGTAACGCGATGTCCATTGAAAACTATGACTTCACGTTACTCCGCCTTCCCAGACCACTACTCCACCAATTTTAAAGGCGAAGTGCATTGAAAACAATGTACTTCACTTTACTTCACCTTGTTTTTAAGCTCCAGAGGTGAATTTTGCAGTGATTCATGGGATTTCAGGTCACATGGGCTCTGTATTGTCCTGCACAGCCTCAGTTTGGGGTAGTGTGTGTAGGAAGCTGTAGGAAACAGTGTGCTCTGAGAGCTGTCTGTGAGCTGTTTGTGATTCGAACATTCTAAAAGCTGTTAAAAAATACTTTTTGAGTAATTTTCTTTGCTCAAACTTTACTTCTTCGATTGTAGGAAACCCTCCTGTGCTCATATCATTGAGCGTTTATTGTTTGTGTGTGGATTTTGAATGTTAATATACAACATTGAGTCTGTGTAGTAAGAGGCAGTGAAAGTGTGCTTTGGTGAGGGGCATATCTGTGGTGTAGGTAGATTTAAGTTGAGAAATAGAGTTCTCTGTTTTTAGTTATATTTTGTTATATAACTGACTGTGTTAATGCACAAACAGTAATAGTGTCAGTAATTGTTGAATTTTCTTTTGCTGATTGTGTGGTGTGGATCTGGTGCAGCAGTTCATAATTTCAGGTTGTTTACAATACGTTTAATATTACTGAAGTTTTCAATTGACTACGCATTACTTGTAGACAAATTGTGTGTGTGTGTGAGGTGTGAGTGGTGCATGACATCAACAATACATGTTCTATTGTGCAGCAGTAATTGCAGGTGCAGCAGTGTGAACCTGCTATCCACTGCATCTGCATGATTTTGCACTGCCATTGTGGTATCTTTTCTTTGTTTTGCTGCTTGCACTATCATAAAAATTTGCAGTCAGTGCCCCCACTGGCAAAAGGAATTATTTTCCACATCGGATTGTTTGTGACTTCAGCACCACTGGTTAGTTAAGGTGCTGTCGAACTTGTAAATTTGCGTCTGTATCTGTTGCTGAAGCCACAGTTGTTTTTGGCTTCACATCCAGTGTCCCCCCCCGCCCAGAGTGAATGTTCCAAAATCTAAATTTGTTTAGAATATTGTTGTTGATCCTCCAAAATGCCTGCAGATAGATCTGCAAGCAAAGCTGTTTCTCGCCATGGCACTGCTGCCAGTGTTAAGATTGTCTGTGGGCATGGTAGTATGCAGATGCAGAAGTGCATTGCTGATGTGAGGAAAGGTATTTTCCTGCAATGTTTTTACAGCCCAAACAGTAGCTTCACCTATAGTTGGAGGAGATGATGTTGTCCCAGGTGGTGTGTTAGTGCAGTTGCTGGTGGTGGTATGAGTATTGCTGCTCAAGTTCTACTTCTGACCAGTGTACCATGTCCAAAAATATAGTGGAGTGTATAGCAGTGCGAGTGAATAGCAGGTGTAGATGATGTCATACTTCCCAGTAACATCCCAGTAACTGAACATGAAGATTCTGATAATCATGTCAACGATAGCGATACAATGTGACATTTCTTCCAACACGGTTCAGGTCATGCATTTTCCATGCAGTGATTCACAGTGTGGTGAAAAAATATCAGGTGATGGTGGTGTTGATGATGAATCATGATGATGATAATGTTTGCGCGGTTGCAACATGCAGTCCACATGCCAGCATCCAAGCACAAGATGTGGATGTGGGTGATGTTGATGAATATGATGATGATTTAATTGACCCCAGTTGGGAACCGGAGAAAAGAAATTTAACGTGGCTGTGTCTGGTCTGTTTTGCAATCACCCCCCATAAAAACTTGTGATTTACCAGTTTCAGTTGATGGTGATGAGGATGATGATGACCCAGTAATAATGATAGGTAGTCATGGTGGTCAGTTGCAGTCCAAGTATGTTCTGGCTCGAAAATCACTTAGCACACCCCCAACTTCATGGCTTAAAAGAACGGAGTCCAATAAGCAGCATCAGGGACATGTCAAAAGTAGAGCATCACAATCCCTTGTTTAGGAATTTTTTGTTCAAGATGCAAATGATGAGTCAGTTGCAATCTGCCAGGTTTGCCATGTGCGTATGAGTCGAGGTAAAAGGGGGAGCCATCTGGGCACAGGAGGACAGTATACGCATCTTAAGAACAGGTACATGGCACTGTGGACCCAGCACAAGATGGCATCTAATACCACAGTGGGCTACCCCGTCATCAACCATAATGAGCATGGTATCCCCTTCCATGATTGTTAAATCAAGTAGGAAATTAAATGTGTGCAGTAGTGATAAAATAAGAGCAGAGGATTACTACAGGCATGATGAGGTGGAGGAGCATAATGATTTTGAAATGTTGTCCAGTGCTGGTGAGAGTAGCAGTTTTGGTAGTGGTGGTGGTGAATGCAGTATGTTTAGTGTAAGTGGTACATCAACCCCGGTTGGTAAATGTGGCAAAATAATTGCATTTGTAGGTTTGTCATCATCACCTATGCAACCGTCTTCATCAAACTTCCACACTCCACCCCCTACCATTCACAGAGCAGAACCATTTGTCATCACACCCCATGTGAAACATTTAAGTCAGCCCACGTTACAGAGTGTTTTTATGCATAAGCTGAAGTACCCACCCAATCATACAGTGTCACGTGAACTTAATGCTGCTGTAGCTGAAATGCTGGCAATTGATCTTTTGCCCTTCTCCTTTGTGGAGAATTCTGAGTTCCAGCAGTTTGCTGCATGTGCTTGTCCAAAATGGAAAGTCCCATCCAGGACATACTATTCGACCCGTGCTGTCCCCAAGTTGTATTATACTGTGTCTGACTCAGTAAGACATGCCCTTCAACATTCCCTTCAACATTCCTCCTGTCCATTCATCCATTTAAGTATAGATATGTGGACAAGTGGCAAAACAGCAGGGAGTTCATATTTGAGTATAACTGCACACTGGGTGCAGGTGCCAGGGGTTGTTTGTGCTGCTGGTAGTGTGAATAATCAGTGTAGTAAGGTGGAGTGTCATGGTAGCAATCTTCCAGGAATTCGACAGCATGCAACAATTGCTATGTGCAATGTGACCTGTTCATACACTGGTGAAAACATGTTGGACGCGGTACTGACTGAAATTGACAAGTGGCTGAACCCCCTGTCCCTGAGAGCTGGGTTCATAGCAAGTGACGATGGGTCAAATGTGGTGAAATGCATCACGAATGGTGGATTTTTTTCATGTTCTATGTATGGCCCACTGTTTAAATCTTGTGGTGCAGGAGTTTCTGCAGCACCCTGATGTAAAAAATGCTGACAGTTGCACGCTGTATCTGTTCTCACTTTTCACGATCTGCAAAGGCCCGTGACCAACTTCAGCAGTTGTAGATGCGAAACAGCCTCCCTCAGCATTGCTTGAAGCTGGAAGTTGTCACCCAGTGGAACTCTACTTTATACATTGCAAAGAGGTTGTATGAACAATACGAAGCCATCTCAGAATATCTTGTTATGCACACTAGCCGTGACAGTTCTGAGGCTCCATGTCTATGACAACTGAACAGTGGCACCTCATGGACTCTGTAATAACAATTTTGTGGCCTTTTGAACATGCTACACAGGGAGTGAGTGGCAAATCTGCCTCCACTAGCCAATCAATTCCACTGCTGTAGGTTCTGAGGCAGACATTGGTGAATGTACAGCTTGGTCTTGATGTTGCCAGAGACAGTGCTAGCAGTATGTTGCTGAAACAACATGCTGACAGTATTTGACCAGAATCGTCACATCTTGAGCTTTCTGCATACTGACGACTTTGCAATAACAACAATGCTGGACCCACGATTCAAACGTGGAATTGCCTCAGTACTGGAGGGAGGGCCTGAACAGGTAAAGGTCAGTGGGCAACTGGTGCGCTTGGTTCATGGGGCACAGAAGTCACATGCCAAGGTCAGCAAACCTCAGCAGCATAATCAGGCTGAAGGTGCACCTGGAGGAGTAGCAAGCATATCATGTAAGGGGAAGGGGATTGCAGTTCCAGGTGGTCTGTCATCCAAAGCGGTAGGCGTCAACCCATTTTGGGAGGCTTTGTCCCAAGTGGGGATTTGTGAAATAAATGATTCCGGAAAACAGGATGATGCATCAACCACTGGACTCAGTGTGGCACAGAGAATGGTTGAGTCATATTTGTCTGAAAACAGGCATCTGTCAATAACTGATGATCCTCTTTTACACTGGAGCAGAAAGGTCAGTGAATGGACAGAGCTGACTGCAGTGGCACTGAAGTACCTGACATGCCCACCTTCCAGTGTAAGTGTCGAGAGGGTATTCAGATCGGCAGGTGCAATAGTTAGGGATAATCGACAAACTCTCTTCTGCAAATGTTAGTTTGCTAACATTCATAAAATGAATGAGAGGCACATATCTGCACAGACTGCAACCTCAGTATTCGTACCCCAGCCTGGTCATGGTGTTGGTGATGCAGAAATGGACCATCCTGGTGGCACTGGCAGTGGCAGCATGAAACTGCCTACCACTGATGTAGATGATGGCACAATGGAGAAAACATTTCCCAGTGGTCAGACTTCAGACATAGATGACTGTGAGGGCAGCTTTCTTTATGAGGATGATGATGAGGTTAATGTTGGCAGGTTTTAACTGAAGTTGTTAAAAGGCTGTGACATTTGCTGTAGGATACATGTTTTCTTTTTCATATGGTTCAATAAGTGTCCCACTTACAGTGTGACTTAAATTCCATCTGTCACGTCACATTTGTAACAGAGAGCACAATATATCCTAGCCCCTGAACTACCACCATAAGACCGCTGTTAGCCACTGCCACCACAGGGAGTGACTTTGTGTGCCCCCTGGACCACCACCATGACCACTGTTAGCCACTGCCACCATAGGGAATGACTTTGTGTGCCCCCCAGACCACCACTATAAGACCGCTGTTAGCCACTGCCACCACCACCACCAGATGCAGGAAGATGTCAGAGGGAATGTTATCATGTGCCACAGCTATGACCACCAGCACCCACCACCAGTGTCATTCTGACAATGTTTTCCCATTACATTAACCATGCCAAGGCAGAGGGAGTCGAACAGGAGACCACATCCATGAGCCACAAGCACAAGGCTTCTTAATATTAAAACTATAAAGTGAGTATGTGTACTAATGTTTTTTATGCTATTCAACTTCCTTTAGCCGTGGTTTTGTTTTCTGTTGCTTTTCTGAGCTGCAGTGGTCAAACACATATGGTAAACTTATTTTGTTTTTTACAGGGTAACAAAAATGACTCTCCTTCACTGAAAGTCAGTATCAATGGTACTGCAGCAGTACCGTACACAGGAAACTAAGAAATATTCATTTCAAATCCATACTGGTAAGTATCAAGATTTTATTTCATCCGTTCATTTTTTTTAAAGGAGTGCAACAAATTTGACTGAGGATTCATAAACTAGGTGGACGGTATGGCCACAAAACTATTTCTGCAAATATCATGCATTGTATTCCAAACTTGCAGCTGTGTAGCCATAGCCATGACAGTGTTGAAAAGTTGGACACAGGTTGTGTTACTTGACAAGATGTGGTTTTGAAATGTAACTTGAGTTAAGACACATGGACACTGACACAGTGTATTTGTTACACATCCTGGTACTAAATTAAGTTGTGATTGATCTGCTGATTGCAGCATGACAGCTTACTATCTGTGTTAATAACCCAAATACCCGTGGAACAGCCACGGCTTAAACAGAATGTGTTACTGCTGCAATTAAGTTGTAATAAGTCCTTCATTTCTTTTTTTAGGAAACTTCCAGGTGCTTTGTTGTTTCAGTTGATGACCATGACCATCATTACCAACCAGACTAGAGAAGGATGCAGAAGAAATCTGTGAAGAAGTAACCAGATAATGATACCTACCTACAAATATGCTTATCCCCCCCCAAAAAAAAATATACTTACCTTCATTGGCTTGAGAGTTTTCCATTTTCAATTTTAATGCAAAAAGTTCTCATCAAGCACTGGAATGTGCACACCAACAGTATCTGTGACCTGTGATACAAAACAATATAATGAGTGCATGTCTATATATGTGAACTCCCTACCTAGAAAATACAAAAACAAATAAATTTACATATTATAGTGGCACGGTCATGCCACTATAGTTAGGGTTGAGCGGCCAGTTACATACTAAAGTCAAAGGTTTGGATGGTAATAACTTTGGACTCGTTCAATGGATTTACCTGAAATTTGGTACATGTGTTGGGGCACACTAGATCTCTTATTTGCCAAATTGCATTTCTGTTGGAGTGTTGGTCTTCGTGTACGAAAGCACTGAAAAATGCAAAATTATCCAGTTTTGGAGGCACCTTTTGGCTTTCTTAATGTGGCTCTGCACAGCCATTGTGTGGCATGCCACTCTGTGAGATGGCTCATTTGAAAGATCTTTGGTGGCTGAACATGCCGCTTTTTGTTTGGTGAAAAAATATTACTGCATTCAAAAGTTATGGCAATTTTAAGTTCCCATTATAAGTCAATGGGAAAATTTATATGCATATCTTGCGATCAAAGAATGGGTTCTGGCCATCTCATCCCACCTGGCAGTCAAAGAATTTGTGGCCTCGCAGTTCAAGAATCTTTGATCCTGAGGAATTTCAAAAATTCTTTGACCGTGAGATCAGCCACCTTGTTTTCAGTTTTCTGATTGCACAAACACAAATATCTCGGCTCAGGGGTCACTTGTGAAGTAAAACTTCAATGTTTTTTTTTTTTTTTTTATTTTATTTTATTTTATTTGAGATATTCAGAAAGACCTTTGATTCAGAGACTCATTTACAAAGGTTCCAGGTCATACATAGGACAGAGACAGGGACAATATTTTTACAGGGTGCTGTACATAACATTATATTACAATTCGCTCAGGGGACCCCGATCTATCGAGCCATGGCTTTGGTTCCATCCAAATCAGTCCAAAAATAGAGTTTTTAGCTTTTAAATTCTTCGGTCGCGGCTCGCTAATGATCTCTGATTGAGAGCCGACAAATTCTTTGATCGCGAGAATCTTTGATCGCGATCGTGCATCGCGAGTGAGGGACGAGATGGTCAGATTTAAAAAGCAATTTTCTCAGCCCAGGGGTACTCTAGACTGTCAAATACAGCTGTTTTTTGTTCAGGGGGCTTTGTTGTGCTCCATCTGCATGGCCAAAATTATGTTATAATGATCCCTGGTAGTCTAGTGTCCCTCCCAATAAAATATTTACATCCCTGGTAATCTAGTGGCCCACCAATAAAATATATGTGACTGAAGTAATGCCTGGTAGTCTGGTGGCCCCCAACCCATGTTTTTTTCTTAGATCTCTGGTAGTCTAGTGGCCCCCCAAGCTGAATTGTTGCTAAAACATTTTATTAACCTCAATCTTTATATCCCTGGTAGTCTAGCGCCCCCCCACAGTGTTATGAATGAAATAGTAATTTAATCATATACCTGGTAGTCTAGTAGCCCCACCACTCATTCAAGCCACCAGCACCCCCCACCTTCACAGCCAGCGACTGGCAGAGCCCTCCTCTCACCTCCACGACCCAGCCGCCGACTGTCTGCACGTGAGCGGTACGCAAAGAGGTGCTCAGAAATATTTTCAGAGCACCTGTTTGCATACCACTCGAATGCAGACAGTCGGCAGCTGGCCATGTGGAGGTGAGAGGAGGGCTGTGCCAGTCGCCGGCTGGCAAAGGCTAGGGGGTGCTGGATGGTCTTAAATGGATGGGGGGGTGGGGACCACTAGACTACCAGGTATATGATTAAATCACTATTTGTTTCATCACACTGGGGGGCTGCTAGACTACCAGGGATATAAAGATTGAGGTTTATAAAATTTTATAGCAAAAATACAGCTCGGGGGGCCACTAGACTACCAGGGATCTAGAAAAAAACAGGGGGTTGGGGCACTAGACTACCAGGGCATTACTTCATAAATATATATTTTATTGGGGGGGCACTAGACTACCAGGGATCCTTATAACATTATTTTGGCCATGCAGATGGAGCACAACGAAGCCTCCTGAACAGAAACCAGCTTTATTTAGCAGTATCTGGCACCCCTGGACTAAGAAAATTGTTTTTTTAAAATCTGGCCATCTCATCCCTCGCTCTTATTCATGAGCGAACAATATCTTTGATTGCGAGGATGCAAAAGATTCTTTGATCGCGATCGGCATCGCGAGCGAGGGATGAGATGCGGCAATGAAAAAGCAATTTTCTCAGCCCAGGGTGTCGAGGAAGTCAAACAAGGGTGGGTTTTACTCAGGAGGCTTCTGTTCTGATGAACTATGGTGGTGATTTACCATGATTATGCATATGTTTTACATTACAATAGTTTTAATTCTTTGATCGTGATCCTGCAAATTCTTTGATCGCGAGCCTGCAAATTCTTTGATCGTGAGATTATTTGACCGCGATCGCGTATCACGAGTGAGGGACTAGATGGCCCAATTGAAAAACAATTATCTCAGCCCAGGGGTGTCGTAGGAAGTCAAATGAGGGTGGGTTTTACTCAGGGGGCTTCGTTCTGTTGAACCATGGTCGTGGTTTAGAGAAAGTCCTTCAATTTTTCGATTTATAAGGTTTTTAAATCTTTGTTCATGAGTCTGAAAATTCTTTGATTGTGAGATTCTTTGATTGCCATCTTTGATTGCGAGAGAGGGACAAGATGGCCAGATTTTTTATAATGGAATAGATAGGGAAATTTTATTAAATTTTGATATTGAATATCTTGGGAACGGTTTGGTATTTAGACTTGAAATTTGGAGGGAAGAAAGGCAATATCCCACAGATGTGTTTTTGGTGGTTTGGTCAAGAAATAGTACAGGGCAGAAAAGTTATGGCACTATCAAGCTGGCATTTTTTCCCATAGGAGAACATTACGGCATTTGACGCATTACAGGAATTCTTTGCTGCACTGCTGCAAAATAATGCTGTGGTCGTTTGGGCAGAAATTTGGAAGGAAGAAAGCCAACATACCACAGATGTGCCTTTTCGCAGTTTGGTGAAATTATATTACAGGGCAGAAAAGTAGCGGCACTCCGGAGTTGACACTTTTAGCCATAGGATAACATTATGGCATCCGTTGCATCATTCAGGGCCTGTATCTCAGAAACGGTGCGAGATACGGACTTTTCATCAAAAAAATGCTTAGACAAAACTAGCCAGGAAAAGTAATAAATTCATACAGAATTTTAATTTTTTCCCTACGTCGTACAGTTCCTGAGATATAAGCAATTTAGTATTCCAAGTCGTAGTTTTCTGCTCCAAAGTCAATTATAATGCATACATTCTTTGTTTTCAATTTGTTTTTTCAATGCAGTTTTTGGGGAAAAGCAGAGTGTGCCCTTTCATTACTGTGTCAGTTAGCGTTTCCAGTTGTGCTTCTGTTACTGTTCAAATCACCATTCCGGTCTACGCCACCGTGTGCGTAATGGTTTGCGTTTTTGTATGCACTTGCATTTCTGTTTTGTTCCACATTACTGTTGTTGTTACTGCTACCATTTGCATTTGCAATTGCAGTACCATGTCCGTCGGTGCACAGGTTTGTTGTTTTTGTGGCACTTGCTTTCTTGTTTCTGTTGGTTTTATTGTTGCTGTTACTGTTACCATTAATAGTTACAATTGGTACCATGATCTTGCTTGTAACAGTTTGTGTGTCCATACGTGTTTGTGTTTCTGTTTCTGTTGGCTTTAGTGTTGCTGTTACCATAACAATTTGTTTACGTTGCCACTTTCGTTTGCTTTGCAGTTCCTGTTGCAATGTAACAAGACATCATGTGAGGTGGGGCTGGTCCCATTCACTATTTATCATTCTCTGGTTCATTAGAGGCAACAGTGATCATCTGTTAGGGTTGTTCTACAGAAAAAGTAAGAAATTCAGGTTAGCTGAGTTCCCACTTCTTAGCATTCTCTGGCATTGCACTTTAGGTCATCGGTCCAACTCTCACTCCATTCTCCTATACCTCTGCTTCTTTACACATGTGGTGGGGTGAGAGTTAGGCCATTCCCAATACGCACCCAATGCCAGTTGGGGAGGTGGCTGGGGGTCCAAGGGGGCTTTCAACCCTAACCCCAAATTTCCTCACTTTTTGTTAGAAGACAACCCTAACTGATGCAGTAAAGATTTGTTTTGCTCGCAGATATATATATATATATATATATATATATATATATTTATATATACATATATATCTGAGAGGCAGAAAACTCTCTTTAATGCATCAATTAGGGTTGTTCCGTTTAATGCATCAGTTAGGGTTGTTCCATTTACTGCATCAGTTAGGAGTTGTAAAACAACCCTAATTGTTGCATTAAACAGATATTTTTGCCTCTACATATATATATATATATATATATATATATAGTAGAGACAAAAACTCAATTTAATGCATCAGTTAGGGTTGTTCCACAGTGACAAAGTGAGAAGTAGCTTAGGGTTGAAAACCCCTTGGACCCCCCCGTCAAACTCCCAACCGAGAAGTGCACGTTAGTCATTGGTCCTAACTCTCACCCCATCACATATGTAAAGAAGCAGAGGTATAGGAGAATGTGGGGTGAGTTAGACTGACGACCCCAACGGCACCCCGATGCCTGCTGAGGGCAGGGCTGGAGGTGTCCGGGGGTTTCAACCTAACACCGAATTTTCTTACTTTTGGCACTGTGGAACAACCCTAACTGATGCATTAAACAGAGTTTTTTGCTCTAATTTCCTTCTTTTGAGAATGATGATGAGAAATACTGAATGTAATGCAGTGGCGGAAGGGCGGGCCCTTCGGGCCTAGTGCTCCGCCACGTGATGTCTTGTGACATAGTAACAGGAACAGCAATGCAAACACAAGGTGGAAATGCAAATGGTAACAGAAATGAAAATGCAAGGGCAAATGACAACACAAAGTGTAACACACACGGTGGCACACACGGGAACGGTAACACTAAAAGGTACATAAACACAAGGGGAAACAGTAACTGTAACAGTAACAGAAGCACATACCCTGTTTTTGCTGGACAACTGCGTAGAGAAACACAGTGTGTACAAAGAATGTATGCATTGTAGTGGCACTGGAAGCGTAAAATGAGCATTGGAAGTACTTAATTGCAAATATCTCAACAACCGTATGACGTAGAAAAAAAATTTTAATTTCACAGAAATCATTATTTTCCTGGCTACCATTTTGTATTACATAGCCCATAGGGCTATGTAACTTGCAATGAAAAATCTGTCTTTAGCACCATTTTCAAGATCGAGGCGAAAAGCCGCGTATTCCACCATGTTAGTCTATGGGAAAAGCAACAACTTTAGAGTGCTGTAACTTTGGAGCCATACAATATTTTTCACCAAACCATGAAAAGGCACATCTGCGACATGTTGGCTGCCTTCCCCAAATTTCAGGCCAAAGACCTAACCATTCTTTTGCAGCAAGGTGGCAAAGAACTCCTGTCATTTTTGTCATAGTGTTGCAAAGTACTTTCGTACCTATAAAGCTTTCACACAGATTTCATGGAAGAAATGGAGTTAACGAAGTACTTTTAGAAAGTACTTTTCCAGAACTTTGAAAACATATTTTTGGGGTGTTTATCCCCAAAATAAAGACATGGCTAGCATCCTCAGGCTCCGACTAGGTGAACACAAAAAAATTGTGTCCCTAGATGGTCCCAAATTTAAATGCCAAACATTTTTCTGATCACCAACTGAAAAAAAAATGGTGGATTTGCGAAAGTACTAGGGCCATTTGCAAAAGTAAAAAGTGCATTTGTGAAGGTGTCGAACTTTTTGTTAACTTTTCCCATTGACTAATAATGGGAACTTGTTTTTTGAATAACTTTTGAACCGTTTAATATTTTTTCACGAAATCTTTGAAAGGCACATCGGGGACCCTGGCTGCATGTTCCTTGAACTTTTTGGACCTGTAGCACAAACTGTGCGACCTGTAGGCGAGAGCAAAGAAATTACAAAAAAGTGTAATTGTGCAGTTTGTTGTCGCTTAATAACTCCGCAGCTGTATATCCGACCAGTACGAAACTTGGCAGATCCCAAAATCTACCATGCCCAATCACCCATACTAAATTTCAAGCCAATATGTTGAACAGTGGCAAAATTTGACCCTTTAACCTTAAAAGTGCTACTCTACCATAATACATATATTATATATATATATATATATATATATATATATATATATACAGCTCCAAGGCTACTATTAGTGTACAGGCAAAGGGCACCCTTTCATCTGGTTGAGGTGATCGCATTGCATTTGTGGGAATTGCAGCACACTTTGGACCAGTAACAGTTCTCTCATGGTCATCATTTCTGACAAGACTTTGCATGTGGTGTAACACTCCCATTTCACTTCATCAGCACTTGGGAATTTTCTTGACCCAAGACAGTTGCATTTTGGGGATGCAGAAGAATTCTGGGGACTCTGTGTGACCACTGCATGAATGAGTGACTGTGCAATAAATTCTGGGGGACTTTGCATGTGGTGTAACAATCCCATTTCATTTTGTTAGCACATAGCAATTTTCTAGACACAAGACAGATGCATTTTGAGGATGAAGAAAAATCTGGGGACTCTGTGTGACCACATGCACTTTGTTAGCACTTGATAATTTTCTTGACACAAGACAGATGCATTTTGGGGATACAGAAAAATCTGGGGACTCTGTGTGACCACTGCGCATGAGTGACTGTGCAATAAATTCTGGGGACTTTGCATGTGGTGTAACAATCCCATTTCACTTCGTTAGCACTTGTCAATTTTCTGGACACAAGACAGGTACATTTTGTGTGTTGTGATTGTGAGCACATAATGTCATACTTAAATTATAAATTCAAGCAGCATTGCAACAATGTGGTGACAATTTTGACCTATACTTTTTTATGCTATTTTACATTGCCAGCCACTAGTTACCTCACTCACATATCTGGTCCTGTGTAGTACAGTATGGTGTGCAAGCCCATTGGTCCACACTGAGGACCAATAGGCATACGGATAATACTATGCGCTGTCATCTGAGCAAGCAAACAGGCAGTACGCAGGCAGGGTGCTGCCCCGCAGATGACAGGGGGTGCTTGGAGGTTGGGGTCCTCCGTGGGTGGGCAGAGGGGGTACCACTAGACCACCAGGTTAATCTTTCATATTACAACAGCCCACGATTGGGCATATGGGGAGGGACCACTAGATCACCATGTAATACTTTTTCTATTACAGATTACCTTGATTGGGTGCATGGGAGGGACCTCTAGACCACCAGGTTATTATTTTACTGATACAGTTGCCCGTGATTGGGCAGGTGGGAACCACTAGACCACCAGGTACTTGTTTAATATTAAAGATGCCTACGATTGGGCATATGGGAGGGGTTGGGGTTACAAATGCCCACCAGGGACCCACCCCCGATGACAGCAGCTAGACAGGGTACCAGGTGCATTTCGTGGAGCCACCCTGTGCAATGCATGCAAATGGGACCATACTGACATGCAAATGGCCCCATTTGAGCCTTGCATATATTATGGCCTCATTTGCATGCCCCTGGCTGAATATCATGGGTAATGCACCTAGCGCAATGACACTAGTGCTGGAGCATCCCCATGCTCCCTCTCTGTGGCTTGGGCTGGTGCAGAGCCACTGCGCCATGCACAGTATGTGCACTGACCTTGCCATATTCAATGGTGCTGTGCCATGGTGCATCACTGTTGAATATTACCTGGTCCTGGTCCTGGTCCTGGTGCAGCCCAGTTGCACTGTGACCCATCTTGCACCACTGCCCAGTGCAGTCTGAATATCTGGCCCTTTGTGTTTGCTTTACTACTTTTTCTCATGTCTGAAAAAAAAAAGGAGCATGCCTTTTAATATTGTTCTAACCAGGTTTTTATCACTATTTGCAGCTGTTTTTAAATAAATATTGTTCTGTGAGGTCATAACACACTGCCTGCTGCATAATTGTTAATTTTTCAACAGAAGTAATATATAACAACTGATGGAGAAAAGCAGCGGAAAATACTGACAAAAACCTGGTCCACACCGGTATTAAAGGAGTGTTCCTTTTATTATTTCGAACATGAAAAAATAGTAAAGTAAACTCAAATACTGGAAAAAATAGTATCATACAAGTCAGGACATAAGTAAAGTGGCAATGTAAAATAGCATAAAAAAGTATAGGTCAAAATTTTCAACAGATTGTTGCACTGCTTCTTTAAAGAGGCTCTTGTTAGTCGAAACATGCCCATGTTTCACTACAAACTGACCATTATAACATAAAGAAACATTCAGAAAGCTGCTGGCCATTCAGTATAATGGAGTGCGCCCCCGCACTCTCCCTGGCATCACGTCATAATGTTGCTGAGCACAGGGGGCAGAACTTGGACAGCTCTTCAGAACAGGAAGTCCTCCGTGACCCTGTTTAATGAAATTATGGGCATTTTTGCCAGAAAAGTATTGCACTATGTAAGGACATGTAGAGCAAAAAAGATTCCCCTGGAGGTAAGGCACCCATATATCGGGTGCAATGTTGTAACTTGATGAATCTCTTTAATGTCTATTTCAAAACGAAATATTTATGGAGCCTCAGTAATGTTTACTTTGTGTTGGGACTCATGATTTGAAGTGTTTTGCAAAAAGCATGACTGAGCAGTGCAAGAATGTTGTGTTAAACTGCATGTGTGCCGTCAGTGTTCTTTCCTGTGTGTGCATTCATTGTCCAGCTTCATGCAAACATATATATGGTGTGACTTGTTGCAGTATCTCAAGAATAAAAATAAGAAAGACTATATAACGTATATTTTATTTGTACCATCAGCACCAGCAGAGTAAGTGATATAATGTTTTTTCAGAGGTATCAGGTCACTGTGCACCTCAGTCACTCACAGTGCACACATGACTTAGCGGAGATCATAGCACAAAAAACACAAATGCTCTACTGAAAGTCATGTGTGCAGTATGTGACTAAGGTGCACTCTGGCCAGACACCTCTGAGAAAGTATTGTATCACTTAGTCCACTCATGATGATGGTGACAATAAAATATACTTTATTCTGCTTGCTATTCTTTATACCATAAACACTACAGCAAGTCAGCAATATATGTTTGCAAGAAGCTGCACAATCTCTGATGTCATACACACACACACACACACACACAGAGGAAACAACACTGACTGCACACATGCAATTTAGCACATCATACTTGCACTGCTCACACCAGCTTTTCCACAACCACTCCACAACCAAAAGTAAACATTACTGAGACACTGCATTATAACAACAGGGCAATAAGGAACATGTATGACTTTTATTAAACATAAAAAAAACACAAAATACTACAGCAGTGGGGGGGGGTGTCCAGAAAAAATAAGCTAATGGGGGATCCCATGATGTTGCAGCAGCAGATTGAGCATTGACACTATCTGAAGCTGGAATTGCTCAATCTGCTCCACCTGCTGCTGCACAGCACCCACTCTCTCATTGCTTTCCTCCAGTGCAGCCCACAACAGTGCAAAGTCTGCTTGCATTGCAGGCACTGTGGCAGGGTCCACTGGAAAGCAGGTAGCGGTAGTTGTGAGGGTGGTGCTGGTGGCAGTGGTGGGGTAGTGGTGGAGCAGCTGCTGTTGTGGCCCTCCTCCTGCTGTGGTGGTGAGGCACAACACCCCCAGCACCCTCTGCCACTGCCACAGAAGGGCCAGCAGGTGGAGGCCTGGCCTGTTCGGTGGCAGCCTGCCACTCCACCTTGTGGTGGTTTATCATATGTGTGCGCTGGCTACCAGTCCCCAGATGTGTCCCCCGGGGAGCCATGGAGCACCTGCACACCACATAGCTTGACACACCACAATGGTGCTGTCCCCCCCCCACACAGTTAAAAAAACTGCCAGACTGGAAATCTCTGGGGGGGACTAGGCACAGAAGGGGCAGATGTAGTGCCAGCAGCACTGTCATGCACCTGGGGCTCCACCTGCTGCTGTGGAGGTGGTGGAAGTGGTACTGCTGAAGCCCCTGCAACTGCTACTGGTGGTGGTGGTGGTGGCAGCAGAGTTGGTGGATGTGCCGGTGGCACTGGTGGTGCTGCTGCTTCCTTAGGGGGAGAGGCAAGACCAAACAGTTGGGAGTGGTCCAATGACACCTGACGCCCCCCACGCATGCACACTCCCTCTGCCCATGGCCACGAGCCACAGACTATCCCTGTGTATTGGATAACCCACCTTCCCTCTCCAATGTGTCACGGGATGAACGATTCTTCACACACTCACAGTCTCACACACATGCACACTCACAGTCACACACACACAAACAAAATTTATAAAACAAGAAATCGGACACAAAAAAGAACTGAAAAAACACTACAAAAAAAACTAAAGATTTAGCTTTTAAAAAAGCTGTTTGGTTTTATGATATTTGCACAAGATACAAATGAATAACATTTCAAACTCTCCTCTACACACAAAATGCTTCCTCCTTCTACCTCTGCAAAGGAGAAAGTAAAGCTATCTGCTTGTATGACTCTCTTCCTTCCTGCCTGACTAAAGCATGTGACTTACAGTACTGTAATCCATGTAATGTGTGGGGGCTGCTTATATTATTGTCACTTTGCCTTACTTTGCGTTAAGGCAAAATGACAATGCAAAATCATAATGACAAGGCAAAGTGAGCACTTTACAATGGCCACTTCGTGTAGCGTTATGATAATGTGAAGTGGCCACTTCTCGTTCACTTCGCCAGCAGATTTTATATTCGCTGCATCTCTACTTATAGTTAGGGTTGGTACAGCCTTTCAATGCTAAATCTCAATTTTTGCACCTTAATAACGTTGTCATTTTTCAAACAAATAACACAACAATTGGTATGTGCTCTCGTGCTTTCAGTGTCGCAAGATGTTGAAAGTTTCATGACAGCAGATTTTATAGTTTCGAAGATATAAAGTGGTCAAAAAAGCAAAAAGGAACTTTTTTTTTCCAAAGAATAACATGGGATTTTTTGCTGTCATGTACAGCACACACAGAATTAAGTTTGCATCTGATACTTTCAAGGATGATGGGGTGTATGCCAAGGGTATGCCTTTGGATGGTTTGGTGAAAACATATATACCCATTTTTGAATTATAGCGTTTTTGTGATAGATGCAAGACAGGCAGTGCACATAGTAAACAGCATTTACAGTTCGAACATTAAATTGGGAATGGTAAATTACAGTATATTTATCATTAGCAATTTACTGCTCAAATGGTAAATGTGTGAAAAGTAAATGCAGTTACCATTCGAACACTAAATGTTTGAATGGTAAAAGGCAGCATTTACCATCTGCACTTTACTGTTCTTGGTCACAGTTTTCAGTGTGTGATTGCCGCCATCTTGTTTTCAGTTAGCAAGGCTGGAAACTGAACTATTTTAAAAACAATGCCCCTAGGTAAACACTAACAGTTGTGTTTACCTAATGGGAGCCTGAGGAACATGCTCCCAAAATTTGTTTTTATTATCAGTCCCCGATGTCGCTCAGGTGAGATGCTCCATCCTGCATTGGGGGTACCCATTCCTCAGGTCGGCAGTAGCCTCCACATCCCCCTCAGTGTGGGATACTGGGTAGCCCACTCTCAGTGTCCTGATGCCAGTGTTGCCCCATTTATTTACTTTGATGCAGAATCCTGCATCGAAGTAGCTTGTCCGGCTTTTTGACTGATATCGGGGTGCCCAATCCCTGTGTCAGCGTGTACTCACCATACTAATGTGGCACACTGGGAGCTCAATCTAGTGTGCCAATTTTATATGAAATGTTTCCGACATTGGGATGCCAAACCTCCTAGTGTCAGATGCCCTCCTCCACAAGCCCAAATTTTTTTTTTATGCCAACATCGGGGTGCCCAATCTCCGAGTCGGGTTGTGTCCTTCCCCCACTAGTGTGGCACATTGGGAGCCCACCCCAGTGTGCCAATTTTATCCCTAAGTGCATTCTTTTATCCCATCAGGGTGCCCAGTCCCCAAGTCGGGTTGTGTTCCCCCCTCACTAGTGTGACACACTTGGAGCCCACCTCAATGTGCCAAATGTTGTTTTTTGTTTAAATAAAAGTAACCTGTAAATTAAGAAAACTGTCTGTAATGTCTTTTTTACCTGTAAAAAAAAAGTCCCTCATCATCTCCCCAGTCCCCTCTCCACACCCCCATCCTCCCAATGAGCACCCACCTCCCCGCATCACCCCTTACCACATACTTACCTCTGGAGGCTAGAAGCAGTGATCTCCTCTGGACCGGGGACATGTCTGCACTCTTCTAAGCCAAACTACGATCTGCGGAATCAAGGTAAGCTATATAATGGGAGTCAATGGGGGGGGGTTCAACTCATGTTGCCAATATCTGCCATTTTTTGAGATTTTAGCACCAAATTTTCAACATGGGAGGCAATATAGCACAGTGGTTTAAGGCTCTGAGCTGCAAATCTGGAGACCTGGGTTTGAATCCCACAGCTCCCACTTGCATATACTGTGTGACCCTGAGCAAGTCACTTAACTTCCCTGTGCTCCTAGGTTGCACCTGTAAATGAGCTTTCAGCTTAGTGTGCCACTCCTGGTTAAACAATTGAAAAAAAAAAAAACATGGGGTTTTTGGGACCCCACCTCATGAACAATGTCACTTTCATCTTGTTGCTTGGTCCCAAAAGGTTATTTCATGAATCCTGCATGGAACCACCTTTCAGGATGTATTAAAGAAATGACAGTCCCAGTGTTCATGAAGGGAGGTCCCAAAAAGCCCATGTTGAAAATTTGGTACAAAAAATCCAGAAAACATCATGTTACAAGTGTGCATTGTGTAGTTTGTATGCACGCTCATAACTTCGGCAATTTTTAATATTTTCACTCCTGAGTTTCAACATTGCCATTTTTTTAAACCTCCTCATGAACAGTTCGGCTGTCATTTCTCAAATTCTGCCCAAAATTGTGTTTTTCGCACATGTGGTGCAGAATGGCATGGTCTCTGTGCGAAATCAACCTTCTGGATGGATTCAAAAAATCACAGTGCCAGTATTCATGAGGGGATTTCCCCAAAAGTTCATGTTGAAAATTTGGTTAAAGAATTCCCAAAAATGGTCACATTACGAGCCTGTGTTGGGCAATGTCTACGTACATAACTCATAACTTCACCAATTTTTCATATTTTCCCTCCTGATTTTAAACATTACCCTTTTCCACACTGCCTCATGAACAGTATACAGCTGTCACTTTTCACATCCAGCCCGAAACATGATTTTGTACCTGTGGCACAGAATGGCACATTCGCTGTGTGAACTCAACTTTCAGGACAGATTAATGAAATGACAGTGACATTGTTCATGAGGTGGGGTCCCCAAAAGGCCAGGTTGAAATATAGGTGAAAAAATCCTGAAAATGCCCGGGTTCCATGCGTCCTATGAATTGTGGTGCCCACAGCTCCCTTCAGCTCCCGTATCTTGAAAACGATTCAAGATATGGATTTTTTGCAATCTGGTGGAGGTTTCAAAGTCATGATTACAATTGCAGTGGAATTTTTTCCATAGTTCCTATGGTTACTGAGATATTGCCAAATTAGTGTGGCAAGGGTTACTTTCCATGACTATAGGACTGCAGTATGTCCGTACTTATGTGTAAGTGGGAGTGCAAGGCTACTGTTCTCTCACTTATGCATATCATTATGCAACAATGGGTAGAGTGAGGGGAGCGCAGGGCCCGGAGGACCCGTGCTTCCACAACCACATACCTCTTACAATACACTTTCTCAAAAAGAAGGGAAATTCATTGCGAAAAATGATGTTAATGCATCAGTTAGGGTTTTTATTAAAGCATGAAAAGCTAGGAAATTCAACATTAGGGTTACCAACCCTACCACCCCACCCCCCCAATCTCCACACACCAACAGGCATCGAGGTGTGACTTGGGGCCATTGAGCCTAACTCTCACCCCATTCTCCTATCCTGTACCATCTCATCTTGTTTACACATGGAATGGGGTGAGAGTTAGACCCAATGACCCCAAGACACACCCCAATGCCTGTTGGTATGTAGAGGGAGGGGGTGAGGGTGGGGTGGTAGGGTTTGTAACCCTAATGTTGAATTTCCCAGCTTTTGACACTTTAATAAAAACCCTAACTGATGCATTAATGTAGTTTTTTGCAATGAATATATTATATGGTTGGGCCCTTGTCCCCATTGAAAAAGCCAAAATTTATTTCTCCATATATGATAGTAGCCAATTAGCATATTTGACCCATAACCCAAATAGCTAATTAGCATATATGACACCTGTACCATCCATAACTTATGGTCATTAACTAAATTAAGCAATTACAACATACTATAATGTTGCAATTAACACTGTTTCAAGTGTGGACAAAATAAATACATGTTAAGTAATTACAACATTCTATAACATTGTGATTAACACTTTATTACAGATGTGGACAAAATATATACATGTTATTACAGAACTATTATGTGTAACAAACATCTAAATAACAAATGTAACAACAACCTACTAACCACCCAGAGTACAGCCCTAACAGCCTCTGCAACTACAGCCCTGCAAAAAAGCCCCATAAAAAAAAAATCAATACTTACCACTTTTACTGCTCCCTCCATATCACTTGCCAAACTAACAACCACACACAGAAATCAAAGTTAAACTGTATAAAACAAAAGCCTGCCAGACATTTCACTTGCTGGGCTCCATTTTGCTAACTGTGTAAACAGGCCTTCTGAATCACTTTCCAAACATTGAAATTTCACATGTTGTGCTCCATTTTGCTAGCTATGTAAAACAGGCCTCCTGAATCACTTTCCAAGCATTTTACATACTGTGCTCCATTTTTCTAACTGTATAAAAACAGGCCTTCTGAATCACTTTCCAAACATTTCACATGCTGTGCTCCATTTGGCTGTGTAAAGCAGGCCTCCTGAATCAATTTCCAAGCATTTCACACCATGTTACTAACTGGCCTCCTGAATCACTTACCAAACATTCCATCTGCTGCCTTCTGTAATGCAGTATTGAAAAACACTAAAAGAAAAAAACGGTTGAACCAGTCTTCCTTATATACAATGTCACTGCACTATGGAAACCTTAAAGGGATAACTATGTAGCACTTCAAATGCCTTACAATACAGAAAAATACTATGGAAAAACACTAGGGGAACACTACAGAACTATAAAACACCCTAAGCAAGTACAATAAACAAGCTACGCAACAAAAAACAGCACACTTTCTCTTAAAGACAAACCTACCACCCTAATGTAATATACCAAATAAAAGATGGCAAGATCCAGCATACTCATGAAATAATACCATCGAGGGGTTGAACAAGCTCATAAAGACCACTCACTCGTGGCGTTATGGCTTGTTCAACGCCTCAATGGTATTATTTCCTTGTATACCACACTCTCCCATAATTTATTCTCTCTCTCTCTCTCTCTCTCTCTCTCTCTCTCTATATATATATATATATATATACTGTACATATTATTGATAGTGGTAAAGTAATGCCACTGTTGTCAGGATAGAGTGTGTGTGTGTGTGTGTGTGTGTGTGTGTGTGTGTGTGTGTGTGTAAACCCATTTCTGACAGCTTTATAGCGTTGCTATCTGATAACCTAGGCTTTTGAAAATTGCATACACCCTCTCAATCCTAGGCCTAATAGTTTACCATTTCTGAAAGAACAGCTTGAGTTCTTTTGCACTATTGATCACTGAAATTACATACTTCTAATACTGTACACCACAAATTAAGACTTTTTGTGTGCAGATTACGTAACAATTCACCAATTTAAATATGAAACTTTCAAGCTTCATTAGCTACTGGCCAACAGTAGGGCCATTTACTGGTTTTGCAATGTAAAATGGACAAATTAAGTACCTTACAACTAATGTTCTACCACTGAAGGGTTGCCTGCACAACTAAACAAAATGTACAGAAATATATATATATATATATATATATGTAAGCAGGATCTTTCTTCACTTGGAATTTACTGAACAGGAAGTGTGGAATGAATGAAACAAAAACAAAGGCCTGTGATTTTGGTGAGCTATTGGTTCTCCCACCTGTGCACTGTCTGACACAAGGTGCTCACTCCCTATCATGCACACCCTGTTAGAAGCAAGCTTGAAGTCTATTCTCACACCAGACAGGGCAATTGTTTTATGTGGAGCAGCAGAGCCTTGCGTGAATCAAGCTACAGGCTCAAAGCCCTGCCCAACAGGTTTGCTACTTCATATAGGGCCTGCAGATACCTGTGTGAAGAAATCTACAGGTCTAAGGCCCTGTTCCATGGCTGTGCTGCTTCAGGAAGGGCCTGTAGGACCACATGAAGAAAGTTCTAGAAACACAGACAATGTCCTCAGAAAAAGGCCATTAGTCCATCTAGTTTGCCCAGTTTTACCCTAACCTACTCTATCCTGTGACCTATTTTGAAAATATGTTTTTTACCCTTGTCTCTCCCCCTCATTCACTGACTTACAGCTACACCATGAGTCACAATTAAGCCTTTTACTCTGTCCCAGCTGTGCTTGTACCCATTATTGTTTTTTGTGACCACCACCATATCTGCAGATAGGCTGTTCCCTTGCTTAACCACTTTCTCCATAATGCAAAACATTCTTGCAGCCTGCCTGAACCTCCCTACCTCACCAGCTTACATTCATATCCTCTTGTTTTCAACCCTCAATTCCTGCTAAATTGTTCTTTGCAGTTGCATCTTGTTTGCTGCATTCCTGGAATGTGAAGGTCTGTCTCATGTTGCCCCTCTCCTTTCTGACCTCTAATGAGTACAAGTTCAATACTCTGAACTGATGCTCATAGCATCTGCTTCGTTTGCCCTGAATCATTTTGGGTACTCTACAGGGTACCATCTCCAGCCTGTGTTTGTCTTTTCTAAGGTGAGAACTCCAGATGGAGTCTCACCAGTCATCAACAGAGAGGTAGTATTACCTCTTTCATTTTGCTATCGAAATCCCTTTCAATACACCCCAACATTCTGATAGCCTTGCTATAAGCCTTGTTTCATTGGCAAGTTTGTTTTAGGGATTCACGTATGATGACTCACAGGTTCCTTTCCTCTGAAATAGCAGTTGTTATATATCTTTTCCAAAAAGTAAGGAAATTAAATGCAAAAAAGTATATAAGTGCATCCGTTAGGGTCATAAATCAACAAAAGTATAGAAATGTGGTGTTAGGGTTTTCAGCCCTAACTCCTACCCCCTCAATGACCCCCTGCCCTTGTGATCACAACCAAGCTACATGTCTGGGCTCATGCCCATGGATCCACTGCTTTGCATAGGGCCTGCAGGGCCTTGTGCAAAGCAAGCAAGCAATAGGTGCCTGGTCTTGCACCACAGGTTTGCTGTTTGGAATACTTTCCAGGGCCTATGTAAAGCAAGCAATATGTGCAGGACCCTGCTTTATGGGTGTGCTACTCACAAAGAGCCTGTAGGACCCTGACTGAAGCAAGCTAGAGGTCTGGGGAAATGCATCATGGGTATGTAGTTTCATATTTGGCTGTTGGGTTCAGCATGAAGCAAGCTACAGCTCTGAGTTCATGCCCTACTACTCCAGTACTTTACATTTGGCCCTACATCCAAATAACATGCCCATGCTGTACAGTTCCAGAACTATAGCTTGGCCATGGGTCATGATGATAGGGGATGGGAGAGGAACCACTCATAGTGCTGCATTTTCTAAGTCAACCTCTAAGTCAAAAAGCTATTTTATAAGTGCAATGATACACTCCAAATTGCTATGTCCATTGTGATATATACAGTAGGTACTTCTGTCTAGTGTGCTGAGCAACATTCAGCCTGTAGCATTGTGCTTTAGCACATATTGGAGAGATACCTATGTCTTCCAATAAACACATGCCCTGTTGTTTGTTACTGTCCAAGCCACTAACTGCCCTTTGGTAAATCCAGCCCAAGCATGTCAAATAGTAAGCTTCCAGATGATACTAATGGAATTTCTTGACATTCAAGAAATACTCTCATCAAAATTAACTACTAACATTAAATGTCCATTTGCACTTTTTTCCATGCAACTGGATACATTTCAGCTTTGTTGCTTTAAAAATTGGCATTCTGGTAAGCCATAACCTTAAGTGTACTATCATTCAAGAAACTAAATAGGTCAGGTACTTCATTTGAGTTTCCATATCCCCATAGTATTCTCCAGCTCCTTGTTTTATCTCCCTGCTATCTGAAACCTTTATAGATTTTTTAAAAAGCTACTGTTAACATCTCTCCTGTTGATGGGGTAAAATCAATAGCTTTCATTCACAACTTTTTTCTTTTTTTCACTCAATTACACTATTGACTAATGGACACATGCTAAATTAAAAGTCTTTTTTAAAATTTTTCAAAAAGAGTCAGTGTGTTTTCAAACAAAAAGTATGTATATGCCTTCCCTTTAAAGCAAGACAGTATTTAGGTAACTCTTTTTAAGCAACACAGTCACACCACAATTCCAGAATAAAATATGGCTTGAGACAAATTCAAACATTAGTTAGGATGGCGCATACTATATGCAGCCACAATGTGGAGTAATAGCTGTGTAACTTGTTGATAGCAGAAGGCTTGTTGTATGGTAGGATGTTGACTGTTATTTCCTGTTACTTTTGTCATTCAGACTCTGTGTCCCCTGTGTCCCCTGAGAAACTACTACCCTGTCAGTGTACTGGGAATGCAAATAAACCTTTTTGAGGAGGGTTCCACCCCAACAGGTGCCACAGGAATGTGATTCCTTGGTTGCCTGGCAAGATGTGATTGATTGAGTGATTGATGTATTTATTTGTTTATTTGTTTATTTATTTAGAATTTTTAACTGGGAAAGGCACACTAAGCTTTTATAGCTTGTTTCCAGGTGTGTCCTGGGGGGTGGGTTGCATGAACCTGTTTTATTGAAAGGGGGATTGTTGGCCATGACACCAGCAAAATTCCCCTGCTCTTCTTCAATAACTGCCATGGGATCTTTTAATTCCACCTGGACAGTGACCACAGATGGGCAGACGGGACCTTGGTTTAACATCTCATCCAAGGATGGCACCTCAACAGTGCAACAATTTCCCCATTATACTGCACCACAGTTTCAGTTCTGGGTATTACCTCTAGTGCCAGGTGTGGGGTTAGAACCCAAAACCCTCCAATCTTCTAGCTTAGAGGTCAGTGTTCTACCTACTGAGCCAATAACACTGCATGTTGGCTGTCATTTGTAGTTACTTTGGCCATTCACGCAATCTGTCCCCTGAGAGGCTGCTACCTTGTTGGGGTATAGGGAAGGCAAAGGAACTCTCTTAAGGAGGGTTCCACACCTAGGAGTGCATTGGGAACACAATTTCTTTGGCTAAATATACTTTAGAAGATAACCAAAGAATCAGTGAAGTAAGAGCTGCAAACACAGATGAGCAATGTGAAAACAGAGATACAGCCGAAAGCTGGTGAGGAGCGATAGTAGACTGAGGCATGACTCCAGAGGAGAGAGGGAATGGCAGAATTACAGGAAATAGTGGGCCTCCATCCAACTGCAACTCACAGGGGAAATTCTACTACTGTGCAAATGGAACCGGGCAAATACTTTATAGGCTGAAAAGTGTAACAGTGCCTTTAGACTGGAAGAGGGTGACAGTGGTCACACTTTACAAATCAGGGAGCAGGTAGGAGCCTTGAAATTATCATCCAGAAAGCCTCACATCAGTGGTAGAAAAAGTGATGGAGACATTGCTCAGGCAAAGAATAGTAGCACATGTGGAATCCAGTGGGTAACAGGACCCAAAACATCACAGTTTAAGATTGGGTAAATTGCAGTTATAAGTGGGACTGCAGGACCAGTATAAATGGGACAGATCAGGTTAGGTTTTGCACCCCACCAAAGTCACAGTTTCAGTTAAGCAGGTACATTTGTTATGCCGGTTGGGTACACTGAAGCTGCTAACACAGATGGTTTCTTCCAGTTTGAATGGCAGTGCAGAGTTCACTGTAATTTAGTTTTATGCCTTGGACTGGAAATTGTGTGCATATGTGTGTGTGTGTGGGGCTAGATTATTTTTTTTTAACCAGGAGAGACACATTAAGCTGAAAGCTTGTTTACAGGTGTGACCTGGGAGCACAAATAAGTTAAGGGACTTGCTCACAGTCACACAGTATGCAAGTGGGGGCTGGGGATTTAAACACAGGTCTCCAGGTTCCAATTCTTGCCTGCCTGAAATTTGCTCCAAGACAGCAAAGAAAGAAACTCGTTACAATGGAGTGCTGGAGTCATCTCACATGCACTGCTGGTTACTGTTGTCTAAGTGGGGATTCAATTTGGTTTACATATTTATGTATTGAAAAAGGGATGACGTTTGAGTTGGAAACACAGAAATGGAAGGGGGTTTTAGGGCGTTGATTAGTTGTGTTATGTATTGTGCTTTTCAAAAGTAAACACTCTAGTTCTGGTGGTTAGTGCAGGTAGTGGGGGAGGTGTTACATTTAATAGTGTTTTAAAAATAGAAAAATGTGCTTAAGTGTGAAATGAACTGCGCTGTGGTATGATGAAGCGTATGTGCTACTGCTGGTGCTACAAAGCCAGGGATTGAGAACTAAGTCTGCCAATTGCATCATGGCAGATGCAGTGGTATTTTTTTAGTTGTTGTTAACATTTCATGCAGTCATCTATGCTGCATCTTGATACAGGGATGCTGTGCCGGAGAACATGACTGTATTAGGTTGCCACTGACCAATCAGATGCCAGGAATACTTCTTGCTGTTGTATAGCAATTAATAAGCACTGTGGTCAGATATTCATAGAACAAGAATTGGGCCCCCTAACTGTTTGCTCTGAAGCAAGTTAGGGCCTGTAGCAAACCACAGGTATATTTCAACATGTTGGGGCACTATGTGAGCATTAAAGGCATGTTTCAATAT
Source organism: Neoceratodus forsteri (assembly GCA_016271365.2). Classification (NCBI taxonomy): domain Eukaryota; kingdom Metazoa; phylum Chordata; order Ceratodontiformes; family Ceratodontidae; genus Neoceratodus; species Neoceratodus forsteri. Next base: position 572,113,358 of record CM057449.1, on the reverse strand, counting down.
ACCCAGTCAGGCATCACCCTGATTGCAATTACAAACACCAGCCCAATAGTCGCCACAGAAGGTATGTGGTCAATAGAGTGTTATGCAGATTGCAAGCCTAATAAACTATTACATCTTCTCATTTACCAGCAGGGCAATTGGGGTGGAGGGGACCACTGTACACCAGGTAAGATGTAATAGTTTACCAGTGAGGTGATCATGGGTGAGGGAGACTGCTGGACACCAAGGAAGATGAAATAATTTACTGATGGGGTAATTGTGGGTTGGGGACAACTGAACACCAGGGAGGTTGACATAGTTTACCAAATAAGGTGCTGAGGGAGGCCAGTAGGTTGTGGATAGTGCTCACAGGTCATAAAACATGGTTCAGCACAGTAATAATTATCTCCATACTAAGGGCGAGGTACCACCATTTCAAGCCTTCCAGCATGCTGGTGCACCTATAAGCTGCATTGCATAGGCTCATCTGCATGCTTTAGGGCCGGTGGCTAATAGTTTAGCAACTTACTAACCATGCTATCCAGTATGGCATTTTGCAGTCCTTCCCTGCTTTGGGGGTACAAAGTGATGTTAGTGAGTCACTAACCTTGTTAGCAATTGCTACTGCCCTTTGAATATCCTGCTCTGTATCATTTATAGATAAAACAATTTGGTGATTAGAAATATACACCACCCTCACACATATGTACAAAGTGAAATAATCAGCAAACAGTGATCATTTCAAAAACATCAGCACTATATTAGGGTTTAAACAATATATATTTGATGCAAGAGCAAAATGGTGTATTTGTACAGTTCTGTAGAAAGCAACCACACCTTCACTTAAGCTGTGCTTTAACTGAAACTAAGAACAAATGAAAGGAAAAAGATTTGCCATAAAGGATTTGATATAAGTAAACATTAGTGTCAAAGGACAGAGACAGCATACCCGTTTGCACTTAAAAACAGGTTTCAAGTACAGGAACAAAAGTAGAATAATGATGAGACGGAGCAGACATCAATAACCCCAAGAGTGGCAAGTAATATCAGACACATTTCAAAATACTATTGGAAAGACTGCAGGCTTTAAGAGATAAGTCAGCCAAGGACTGGATCAATGAATCTACCTTGCAACTCTTCAAACAAAGAAATCATCTAAGAAAGAAAACCCTGCACATGAAATCTGCAAGAAATGAGAAATAGCTACAGTGGAAAGCAGTGTGGCATAGTGCTCAGTAAAATAAACTCATGCAACAGAAATAAAAGGTTCAAACCCCAACTACAGAAAATAGCTCACTGACTGAAAACTTGAGTGAATCACTGTCTGAGTTTCAAGCCTCCTACTTGTAAAACTGAATTGAAGAAAACCATCACTCTAAACAAGATGCTACATATAATTTCATTATGTTGAGCAAATGATACAGTAATATGTCATAGTGTATGGTTTTGGCTTATTGTGTACAGAAATCGCACAAGTCAATAACCCTATTGTACTCCTTCCCAAGGATTTATTGTGCACATTCTAACCTTATTGAGTACATTCTAACCTTATTGTTCATGTTCCATATTTAAATCACTCCCTTATTGTGCATGTTTCACATTCAGATCAGCCACCCAGTAGGTTGTGCCAACTCCTGCCAACTTCTCTGGCTTTTTTCTTCATGGCACTTCATTCCCCCCTCCCCCATGACACAGACACACAAACTGTTTCTCGTTTTTTATGTATGTATTTATTTATTTATTTTATTTCTTTCAGGGTACCTTTCACTCTGGGTCTTTGCTTTATACTGTCCAGTTTCAGTGCAAGTTCCGTGCCTCGTGTTTCTTCCTCCCACTCCCCTCCCCACATTCAGTACCACCCACTCCCTTTCGCACATTCAGTATGCTTTTTATTATGTGCTTCTACATTTTTAAATGCTTTCCCCTTTGTGTCATTTACAAAGCTTGTTTTCATTTAAAACGACGACTGTGTTGACTGAGAGAAAAAAAGGTCTTCCTCAGCAGCTACCATAGTTGGTGGTTTTGTCCTTCCCAGTTTTAAAATTCTTCTGAAACTGCTCTGTCTCGTCATATTTTGCCATTTACTGGCTAATAGAAGGGCTGAGGAATGGATACCAGAGATTGAGGGGAGGACTGTGAATCCAAACCTCACTAGAAGACCTGTGACTAAAAAGTAGGACTTTTCCTTTTTTTTTCCTTACAACAGCGCTGCAGCTTAGCCATACGTACAAAAAATTACACCGTCTGACTCATTAGTTTAAAAAACTTACAAAATAAGAAACAAAATATGGGCACCCATACATGACTCGCTCTGTGTTCCATCTTGGGGTTAAGATATTAGCATGGATCTCTCTAGCTTTGCTTTTGAGGTCCATACACTGGTATCTCAACTCCTTGATGGAAACACAGGCTCGCTGTATATGGGCACCCATACAATATTCCTTATATTTTATGTAGTGTTTCTCATGCAATATACATATACATATAGATGGTACATGACAGATATCCACAAATGGCTGGGTTTCCAAATAAATGCAACATGATTTTAATAGAGTTGAGCTACTTAGGATATGAGTGTTGGACCACATAAGCCTCCATGGGGAGGTGAAACATAAGAACAGGGCTTTGGCCTTGATGTTTGGCTTTATGTCTTTTATGTAGATGTATGCAATAAAATAGGAACTTCTTCCTGAAGAAATTGCTTCTACTGTTTCCTTATGTACGGGGTGAGTGCATTTTACCAAAATTTGCCACACAAAATGTTGTCTAATGTCATGTTGCAGGTACCACAAGTTGTGCATCAAAAAATTATGCATTCATTTAAAAAAATATGCACATGACATTTTTCTGCTGGTTGTGACAGGGTTGGGTAAGACCCTGTCCCATTTCTTATGCAGAGAAAGTTAAAAGTAAGGATCTGTTTTTGCCATTTTCTTATTCTGCCACTTGCCAGTCTGGTTGCACAACTAAATTGTCTTGTAGCCCCCTAGGAATTCACCACCTCGATAGTCCCATAATTTCCTGTTATCTCTCATCCTTCACTTTCTGTTTCTATTCTTTCTTTCTGCCCTTGTTTCTTTGTGGTTAAACAAAAATATCTGTGAATCTTTATGTGAAACTGGGATCCTTTGGTTTGCAAATGTATATACTTTTATTGTTGAAATGACTGCAGAAAGCTAATTGGGTTTCTTAAAAAAATAACAATCTGTAATACAGAGGGTTGACCTTGAGATGTATTTTGAACTCCACAAGCTTGTTTACAGAACTGTCAACAGGTGAGCAGTTCTGGGACATAATGCTCTATTTTGTTGCACTTTTCAAGACTAGAGGCTCAGTTTTCAAAAAAAGCCCTTAGATTGTCACCAGCTCCAGCAAACAGCAGCTTGTGGGTGAAGTCCAGTGTGCCAGGGATCCTGCACCTGATTTTAGTACAGGAGGGGTCCCAGTGCCAAAGTCAGTGGGGTTGTTACCTAGCACTCCCATGCACTAAACAAATGGTGCATGGGGGTGGGGATTGATGGGTGCAAGTGGCAGCCATTGGCCAAGGCACCACTTATGGTACCCTGGAATGGGATCAACTCCAACACCACCACTGCATCACAGTGCCTCAACGCAATGACAGAGGGAGGTGAAAGACCAAGATTTGGACAAGGCGCACAGTATGTGAGTGCCCCAACAGAAGAACATACTGGTCAGCACACCTGATGGTATATGTATAGACAACACGATAATGGCTAGTAGCCCTCATCAGCTGCACGCCCACAGACAGCCAGGTGACTGAAGTGATGCTGCAGGTATCCTATGGGACTGTAAGCTAGCATGGATCCACAGGCAAGTTGTTCACCCCACTGAGAGGATACTATAACTGTACCACAATACCGGAGTCTGGCCTTACCAGATGGCAAAGACTGCTGTATGGACCAGTAGAACCAGGTGCACTGCCACTCCCTTGCACAGATACCTTTTCTATACCCCAGATGGACCAGGAAACCAAGGAGACAACCTAAGTAATGTTTCAAATTACCCCAGTTCCAAATTACCACAGTTCTAGGTGAAAACTAGAATTTGTTACAAAATTCAAGTATCTGGGAGTTTGATAGACCAAAGACTCTCCTTCATTGAACATATCGAGGACTTTCTAAAACGACTTCAGCAAAGGCTTGGACTGTTTTTTAGAATCAATATTTCTCACCAGAGATGCCAAGAAACAACTGGTCCAATCCATTTTCCTATCATTGGTTGATTACGCTGACTTCCTCTACAGCCAATGCCCCAACTCTTACATGGCTAAACTGGACACACTCTACCATCGAGCACTGAGGTTTATAATGGGACTCCCCTTCGAGACACATCACTGCACCCTATATGCGGCAGTGGGATGGACATCACTAAAGTTCAGGCGCCACAGAAACGCCGCTTTCTGGACCTGTAGAGCCATCTCTAATAAGCTGCCTTACTATATCTCCTGCTGTCTTCCCCTGAGTATAATTGGGAAATACGCATTAAGAAGTTACTCAGCTATTACACTTAAAGTACCCAAAGCAAAATCCCGCTTCGGCAGGGCAGCCATAAGCTTCATGCTACCTACCTTATGGAACGATCTACAAAAAACCCTCAAATTAAGCACTCTAATCGGTATAAATGCTTTCAAGATGCTTTATTTCCGTACAATCAGAGAAGTATGTAACTGCTTCACCCACTCAGACCCAGTACTGGTATATAGCCACACCTAGACCCAATTTTCAGTACTGACCCCAGCTTGCTCCTCACCAGCCTAATTGTTCTCTCTCTTATCCCCTGTCTTATCAACACTAGGCCATCCATCCCTTATTCTTCCTTTCCCAACCTCGGATAGGAGCTCACTACCCTGGGTTGTGACATCCTACCATGCCCGTGCTATAGCATTCAATCCCGGGGCTCACACATACTTCTTTCTCCATCCACCTTCTCTACATCCAGCTTTACCAACTCTTTCTGTGCACCGTGCCCTCCTAGCCTTTCTCCCCTACCTCCCTCCCTCTCTCCCCTACCTTCACCTCTACCTGGTGTATATTTTAGTTTTATTTTTTCTTCCGTACTTCTCCTGCAACCTTAGATAACCTGCTTTGTCTTCCTATAGACACTTCTATGTATGTAAATACCGTGTAATCTGTACAATATCTGTATAATTCTATGTACATATGAACTTCTTTTTCTTCCTCTCTGTAAAGAGTATTATCTGTATTGCCTTGTAAATACCTGTGTTGACCTGTATATACAATTGTTCATGCTCCACCCAGGTCCATCTTGCAAATGAGCTTCTGCTCAACGATGAACGCCTGGTTAAATAAAGACTTGATTGATTGATTGATTGGTTTCAGGCACTGAGGAAAGCCATGTATGGCATGACTTGTACACTTCCAGGATGAAGGGTATCGTGATGCCAACAGTGCTGGGACCATGCATGAGATACCATGCGTATATCTGACATACTCATGTGCTACCCTGAAACTGCTTGGCACACATAGCAAGCATGTGTCACTGTGAGAGTGAGGGGGAGTGTGTAGGAGGAGTCATGGACCTACATGAGTGACAGGTAGCTCCTGGTGCAGCAGAGGAGCCACACATCTTGACGATGGATATAGATCTAGATATAGATATAGATATAGATATAGATATAGATATAGATATAGTTATTTTATAGTGGCACAGTTGCACCACTATAGTTAGGCTTGAGTAGGCTGTTTAATGTTAAGCCCCAATTTTTGCACTTTAATAACTTCACAGCCATTCAAGGGATTTGCACTAAAATTTGCCTGCTTTGTCAGAAAATGAAGGACTCTAGATATGTAAAGTTTAGTTCCAATTGAATGTGCAGATTCTGAGATACATACAATGCAAAATGTGTAAAAATCTGGCTTCTTCTGTTTTTTTTGTCAGCCCTCAGTGCCCAGATGGTTTGGAATTTTGATCTGAAATTTTCTGGGTAGAAAGGGCTTGTCCCAGAGTGGTGTCTTTCACTGGTGTGGTGAAAAAATAATCCATTCCAGAGTTAAAAGGATTTGAGATTTTGGTTCTGAGCACTCTCAGTAGGCTCTTTAGGATAGATGTTTGAAATGAAAAAAGATGTTGGCCCGAAAAATGATTCTTTATCATATGGGGCCAATCCTTTGTTGTGAGGAAAAAATCATTTTCCTTATTGAATCCATTTTCTTTTTACTGTTTAAACTTACAAACATTTAAAGTACATAAAAATAACGTCTGTTAAAAACAAACACATGAACCTAGCTAAACAAGGCCTGTTTAGCTAGATTATATTGTTTGTTTTTTAAAGTTGTCAGAAATACATTTTCTGGACACCCAAAATCCAAGGTGCCCAGCTTAGGGAGATGAGCTGTTCACCTGTGTTCTCTGTTTGAGGACAGCAGGACTTTCTTGACTTCTGAAGCTGCAGCTGGAACTCATGCTGCAGGCAGCAGTGAGAGCAGTGAGTTGCCAGTTCCATGGTGTATAGTGGCAACCCTGCATTGCCTTCCTTTTATATATGTAATGTTGCCCTGGTGTCTAGTAGCACCTCCCACCTCTGATTGCCATTCCCATATTTATTTATTGTGTCCCTGGTATCTAGTGGTAACCCCCCACACACTCCAATTGCCATCCCAATAATATATTTATATTTCCCTGGTATCTAGTGGCTTCCCCCATTGCCATCCCAATAATGTATTTGCCCTTCTCTGGTGTCTAGTGGCACCCCACCCTCTGATCACCATCCCCATAATATGTTTATCTTGGCATGGGGTCATAATGTCGCATGGCAGAATGCCATGTGGCACATTCGAGTTGCACAATTGCTTTGTATTTATTGTTTTGTGGAGGGCTCTGTCCCCACACCCCCTGTTACGAGGGGCTGTGCCCCCCCCAGACAACCCCCACTGAAGATTCCAACTCCGGGGGGGTCCAACTCAGAGAGTGCACAGGTCCAGGTTTCGCCATAATGCTGTACACTGTTAAGTGTACAACATTATGACCCAGTGCGGTTTATCTTTCCCTTGTGTCTAGTGGCACCCCCTACCCTCTGATTGCTGTCCCATAATATGCTTTTCTTTCCATGGTGTTTAGTGGCACCTACCAGTCACCATTCCCATAATGTTTTTGTCTTCCCTTGGTGTCTAGTGGCACCCCTACCCTCCAATTGCCATCCCTGTAATGTTTTTGGTTTTCTCTGATGTCTAGTTGCACCTCCCACCCTGCAATTGCCATCCTGGTATGAAATAAAGAAAACTGTCCCTCGATTTTTTTTTTAACCAGCAAACAAAGAAATGGTCCTTCGAGATCTGACCCCTCCACCCCCAGTTCCCACTCAACACCCCCAGTACACCCCCACACACCATCACTCACCTGAACAGGTCACAGAGCGAAGATGCATTTGCCAATTGAAGACATGTATTGCTGCTGGAACCACCAACTGCAATATGAGAAATTAAGGTACATGCAATTCAAAGTATTTCAATGGGTTTTGAAATCTGATGCATAACTTTGTCATTTTTGTATAGTTTCACCCCAAATTTTATAACATGGCCTTTTTGGGATCCCCTACATGACCAATGGTGGTGGAATCATGTAACTCAAACTAATAGGCAATTTTGTGGTCACTTGGTAAACTTACCTATTGGGCAGGATTGAACAATTTTTACCATCCTTGTTCATGAGGTGGGGTCGTAAGAAGGCTATGTCAAAAATTTAAGGTCAAAATATGTAAAAATGGCAAAGGTATGTACACACATTAAAATTGTACTATGCTTATTCTTAACTTTGGTAGTTTTAAATATTTTGACCCCAAATTTTCAACATAGCCATTTTTTACACCACATCATGAACATGACAGCTGTCATTTTTCAAATCCTGGCCAATATGAGTTTTCACAGCTGTGGCATGGAATGGCATTTCAATGCTGCAGAATGATTTTCAGCAGGGATTTCAAACTTTTCACTACTGAGTTCATGAGGTGGGATAATAAGAAGAACATGCTGGCAATTTAGTGTACACATACAGTAAAATGCCTAGGTTATGAGTGAATGCTGCAGTACTTCAACATTCACTCAGAACTTTACTAATTTTTACTATTTTTACTCCAGACTTTAAGCATAGCCATTTTTCCACACGACCTCATAAACATGACTTGTCATTATTTAAATCCTGGATAAGATGTGTTTTTACACTTCTAGTGCTAAATGATATTTCAGCCAGTATACTATAAATGGTACATGTCAAGTTTATAAAGCGAATCATAAATGTACCGGGTCGATATAGCCCTGCCTGAACAGCAGAAGAAAAACTACGCATGAGAAACCTCAAAAGGAACTACAGTGACAGGGGTTTATGAGCATGGGGTAATAACTGCTACCCCTGTCACTGTAGTTTCACATTAAGGTGTGAGAAGTACACTGCTAGTGCAGTACCTGGCTGAGTCTCTCACGTGGTAGAGTAGATAGAACACTGCCACCCAGTGGTGTTGGGGACCTGGAGCTGTGATTTGATTCTCCACAGGTCCGTCTGTGATGCATTTTTTTTTTAAACACAATTTTCTTGCTCCCAATCTGCACCCCAACCCCTAAGTCCACATCCCCTCGAAGTTAGATATTTATATGCAAGGTGGTATGGGGGGTGAAGCACCCCCTGAAAAAACAAAGATATTCCTCTGGTGTGCACTTTTGTTTCCTAGTCAGCATGTTGTACTGACATTATTTTGCAGCATGCTGATTTGCATGCAGCATTCTTGATGAACATGGTTTTGACTGTGACATTATAACCCTGTGTCAATCACAAAACAATTTACTATACTGTACCATTTCATCTGCTACTTGATATTTTTGCTGTATTTCTATATCTATATCTCCCTGATGTACTACTTACCCGGGTCGCACCTGGAAACGAGCCTCGGCTCAGCGTGCCTTTCCCGGTCAACAATTTTAAATAAATAAATAAATACGTAGCTTGAAAATATGAGGTCAAAATAGACAAAAAAAATTCTTAACAAACTTTGTGCATAGTGCCACTCTTGACCACAATGGGTATGCTTTGTGATTCCATTCTGGTGAACTGAGTTCAGGGGCAAGCTCAGTGACCCAGCTGGATGGGGTGAGGGTCTGAGGAATGTACTGTTATGCAACACCCTCAGCCAGGAATGAATGATGCAGGGTTGTCTGCATGGGCCTGGGTACCATAAAAGGATCCGCCAAGCCTCATGAAACCAAGTTGTTGAAATGTGGCACAAGCGACACCAACAATATCGATAGGCAAAATTTGCTTCAACCCCCGAACCCCCCCAATTTTAATATAACAAAATCTGAGTTGGACTTTGTTCAAAGGGGGAGAAACAGTGGCAAAAGCAGCAAAAGTCTGCCAGTGGACCATTACAGTGACAATTTCAAATTCCATTGAAACTGTCACCATCACGGCTTTTGCTGTCAAATTTTTGCTGAGTTGCTGATATATCACCATATATTGAAAACAACTGCCCTCTTGGCATAGGGCCCTGCACCTCTCTCCCCTTGGGTGGCAGAGGGCCCTGTGCATTGGCTGACAGATGCACTCTTTGCCCTCTGCATCTGTAGCTGTGGCCACAAAGATGTGCATGGACCACAGGGCCCTGCACTTTCACAACTCACTGGACAGCCCCATGAATTCTTCTTATCTGTCATTGCCCTGGACTGCAGGGCCTGCAATTTACAGGCCCTGCATTTCAGTAGGTGAATGTAGTCTTCCCTTCACACAGGGCATCTGCATCTGTTCACACAGATCCTGAAGGGACCTGTATAATTGAGGATAAAATTACATTATCTCATAAACAAAGCAAATTCTTTGTAATAAATGTTGTTAATGCACCAGTTAGGGTAAATTATTGCCACAACAGTACAGACATTTGGCATTATGGTTTAAAACCCCAATATCCAACCTCCACCCCTGCCCCCCAAGCAGCAAAAGTAAAAGCTTGAGAGTTTTGGGTCTCAGAGTCTTGGCAAATCAGTGTTGGGGTCTTCCGTCAAGGTTGTCAATCCTAATGCTCAACTATCCCCCAGCCCATAGCCTCCAATCCAAAGCAAAAAGTACAGCTCCAAGTCACTGCCTCATAATGACACACTCTTCAAAGGTAGAGAAGTATGTCTCACCACAGATTTCCAACACAATTTGTTGTAGATTATGTGTGACATTGTTTACTTATGGAATGGGGTGGGCATGAGGGTTGACAGCTCCCAAGAAAGATCCTACCACTGATTCGTCAAGAATCTGGAGACCCCAAACCCTATTTTTTTTTCCTTTTGTTGCTTGAGGTGCTGGTTGACATTTCCCTACTTTTGTGGTGTGAAGTACACACACACATATACATATATATATATATATATATATATATATATATACACACACACAGATGTGACAGCAAGGATGAAACATGTCATTACTGCAAGGTACTGAAAGTTACTATACTGTGCTTCATCGTGGCTGACTCCACAGTATATATGCAGTGAAACCCACCAGGATGAAACCCAACTCTGCAGAATTCTGCAACAGAGTTACTGCAGCAAGCAATGCAGTTTCAATAGGTGTTAATCCCTTTTATCATGCAGGAAACCTGTGACACTGAGCTTCATCCTGGACGGCTTCAATATATATATATATATATATATATATATATGTATATATATATATATATATATGTGTGTATAAATCAACCCTGGTACTGTGCACCCATCCTGTGTGTGTCATCTGCACAGCTCAGTTACCTTGACCAGTACTGCTGTGTTGCATTATCACCCTGGCTGTGGAGTTCTGGTGTACCATAAGTACTGCTGGGTAGGGTGAACCATGTAGTGCCATGCTGAAGGCTATATAACTGTGGTGGGTCAATGGCAGGGTCTCTACACTATCCTCCCACCCCTGCACATCTGTGACAACTGTGGAGTTTTCCATATTCCAAGGCAATATAGAGCATCAGAACATGCTGGTTGGTGCCCAGTCACCATGCTTGTGCTGGAGGTCACTCTGGACACAGACTGCTGGCATCACACTGTCCCATTAGTAATCTACCTGGTATGGTCCCCAAGGTCGGTATAGTGCACCACTGCCATTGGCACCTATGTGGAGTGCACATGCCCTATAACATCTTGTATGGAGCACCCTTAGTGTGAGTGGTAGGGTACCACAGCCCACAGTTGCTACAGTGCAGTCTGTGGTCACAGACAGCCTGGTGCTATACTTGGATGTACATGGTGTTCCAGAACTGGTATGACCTTCATGGACACTTAGGTGATGATGTGCTGCCCTCCTGGGAGCACCTGCCACAGATACAACATCATCTGTCATACTGTGTGACTGGGAGTAAAGCCATCTGTAGTAATCCTTCATGCCAGAGTTTGATTACTTTACAGTGCACACAGATGCTCCTTCTGCCATTCCCTGTGCATGGCAGCCCATGACCATGCACACTACTGATCACCAACCAGGTAAGGTGACAGCTCATGCGCCATTAGACCAAGGTCTGGCTTACCTAACCATCAACAAGCCCTGTGGCAAATGGGGGGCTTTTAAAATCTGGCATTAGGGATGCTTTAGCCCCTATTGTGGTGCAAGCCCCCTTCCATCATGGCACAGCCATGCATTTGCTGCAAGCGTGGCACAAGCCTGGCTGTTATAGGCAGTAGCCCTACTGGTGCAGGCTGCGATAGAAAATTAGGAATGACACAAGGTGTGGTGCAGTGAGCCCCTTTTGTTATATCTTACTTGCATCATTCCGGATCCTTTCAAAATTGGGCCCAAAGATGTGTTGTTCAGACTGGCTTCAGGAAGAAAACTGAAAAACTTTTGGTACATTTTGTGAGAAATAAGAGATACAACTTACACCATCAGGATCTAGAGTTTAAACTGCTGTGAAAAGACATCTTATAAAAACAGAGTAATGTTTTGTTTGGAGTGAGATAAAGAGATTGAGATTTAAATTGAGAGAGACTCAGATGAAGGATTTTTTTGTTTGTACTGCCTTTATGAAGGGCTGTCCTGTCCTGGTCTGCTATGCTTCCTGGCCTACTGTATGCCTCCATGTCACTGGTACAATGAGAAAAGGGTTGCAAATGCAGGACAAGTAAACATGCTTTTTACACATTTTTTTTAATTACTCCATGGGCTTGTAAAGGAGAGGCTGTTGTTTACATTGATAATGAAACAGCTTTTATTAAAGTAGGAGAATTGTAGTTTCATAGCATTTGAACATTTTATACACCACCTCTCCTGGTTCAAAAATCCTGCTCTGTCAATCCTAAAATTGCTGCCTTGATGATGTCAATGAAGTAAAAGATGCCAGCTGTGTAGATGTATTCTTGCTCCACTAACTGTATTCAAGTATGGATAACTTTAGAATGAAACTGATAGCATGGTACTTTGAGCACGAAAGTTGCTAAGCACAAATATATCTAGAAAATGAGAGGTGTTTCATTTATAGATACCATTTAGCTTTTTGTTTTAAATTATCAAAAAAAGCAGCAAAAAAAATTCAGGTTTTTTTGTCACTTTGGCAAAAAACAAATGCAAATAGGTTTAAAACAAAAAATTATAGTATGGTACGGCTAGCATGGAAGTTGTTCAGTACAAACATGAGCACAATAAACCTTATGAAATAGTCTGGGATGGTGAACACAGATGCTGACACAATGCCTCCTTCAGCTGATGGAACATAGTTTTTCAGCCTTCTGTCCACTGAGTTTTTTGGCACTTTCTTTCTGGTGAGATTGTACAGGGCTTTGGCCATGCTGCTGAAATTTAACATGGCACCATGCTCATAAATGCATCTAATCATGTCCAGTTGTTCTGAGTTAGGTTATGTACTTTGAAGAGGAACACCCAGTTATGCAGCTGAGCAGAAGCTGCTGCCAAGAAAGGAGACCTACACCACAATCAAGACAGAGTGCCTTGGTATTGTCTAGGCTTTGCAGAAGCTGCAGCTTTATCTATATGGGAGAGAGTTCACCCTTGCCACTGATCACAAGCCCCTTATATGGCTGTAGAGAACCAGCAGGCAGTACCAAAAATTGTTAAGGGGGAGCGTGCTGCTGCAGTCCTATAACAGCAACATTAGGCACCGCAGTGGGTCACAGCATAGCAATAATGGCAGGTTGTCCAGACAATAGTTAGCACCCCATTAAAGTAGGAGAGGTGCTATGACAAACCCACAGAGTGAACCGAGGGCATAGCAGGTGAAGCCAGCTGGCTCACATGAAAAACAAAAATCATTCAGTGGCATTTCTCATTTCTCCGGGGGGAGGGGTGTAACAAGTTTTGTACATTTATTTTTGTTTCTGTGAGTAATTTTTATTTTCAGCTAGACCTCTTCTTTTTCAGCTGAGATAAAACTGTCTGAATCCAAAGTTGCATGCCACTGGAGCCCAGGCCTGAGACAGTCAGCTAGGGGGTCATTTGGGAAACAATAGGGTTCCTGTCAGCTAAAGGTTACTTACACTTCAAAAAGGTGACTTGCTTTCATAATCATAAGCTCAGTTTTGAGTATAAACAAAGCCAGAGCAAGAGAGACAGAACCACGTGGACTTTGCCAGATGAGAAGACAAGAGGATTAACATTGCAATCAATTAAATCAGTGTCTGGAGTACAAATCCAGTTTGGACCAGGAGTCAAAGAACTTTTGAAATCCATGATGTCAGAGTGACATACTTGATGATGCGTAAGTGGGGGGAGGAGGGTTGGCTGGCAGCTGAAGGTTTTTGAGAAAGTGCCAGACCACAGCAAAGGTAGTTAGGCTGAGAAACTGAGTAGTTACTGACTAAGGTTTGAGTCTGCCCTGATTCACCAAGATGTCCTGTGTGGTAAACTGTTCTAGTCTGCTTAATAAAGAGAAAATAATGAGATTTTTTTTTCTGTGTGCTTTCTACTGTTCAATACATTTCCTTTTTACCTCTGTATAATTACTGTTCTCCATACTTTTAGTGTAGTATCCTGAATTATATGTGTAAGTATCTTGATGTATTAAATATTATTTTTTATATACTTTGTTTTTAAGACTGAACCCTTTGATGTGCAGATAACTGGGTAATAATTGACATAAACTGTGTTTCGCCTGTGAAGAGAAGGCTATGGTGACCCTATTTTTGTTTCTTAAGTGAGGTGTTCTCAGCTGTGACAGAGAAGGGTGGGTTGTTTGTCCTTTGGTAAGGAGTGCTGTACTATGTGGGCAGGGCCTGGTGGATTCAGACCAAGAACTACTCCCAAGTGAGTGTCTACACTGAATGGTGGCAGCCACTGAGGGATCCTTTCAGGCATTTGAAGTGTTTGAAAAATGTGTAATTGTTACAGTCTGAGTCTTGGAGAGACCAGTTTTTCATAAATTGCATTAATTTCATCTAAATCAAATGGAATTTCTTCAGAACTGTAGTGCCATTCACCATTATCTGGTACCCATCCATAACCCCCCCCTTCCCTGGAAAGAAACACAGCTACATGTCTTGGAGGAAATGGCCACAGCCATGCGTTTATTGATTAACATTCCAGAATGAGAGCATTGTGCACACCTGGGAGGATCAACAGCCCATGATCTTAATGGCCAAGGCTGCTCCGCTGCCCCCATCAGGCGCCGCTAGCCTTGCAGTATAATTGCCCCTGCTGGAGGCAGACCATGACCCCTCCTCTGGGTCAGGGTACCTGATTCCAGCTCCACACTGACCGGGGGGGGTCATGAGCCCTTCAGAAGAATTCAGCTTGTTCCCGCCCCTCACCACCATTCCTTGTCATTGTGATCCTCCAGAGATGCCACAGGATGGATGACATCCAACCCCTCTAGCTGACTGCTCTACCTCCTCCTCCTCCAAGACCCATTCCAGCTCTCCTAGCCACAGTTCCTCATCCCCCCCGGTCAACCGTCCCATCTCAGCTACCGTTATTCGACCAGAAGCCTCATCTGACTATGTTTTCCCCACAGCCCCCCTAGTGCCCACATGACCCCCATCTCCCTGTTGATTAGAAGCTGACTCCCCAGGAGGGGGACCCACCCTCACCTAAATGACTGGCTAGACTTCTGGATCAGGTGGGACCAGATGAGCAAAATCATGCAGGCACATCCTAATGGTTGGTTCGAAAATCCTCCTTCCATAGCCCACCAGCAAGTCCACAGTCTGCTGTTTTTTTCTGATAATTCCCTCTGGATGCATGACCCACATCACCATTTGATGGTAATCCTCAGGTGACCCTTCCCCCTTGGCCTCCTCCCTGCCCCAGCAGTCACCCTTGCCACTTGCTGTATGAAGGCCTAGCCACAGATCCAGATCAAACCGCCCATCTCTGGGGACCCTGGAAGAAACAAAAATCTTTTATTGCAAATGAGAGCACACGTTTCTCAGAAATGCTTGCAACTTTCATCACTCCAGCACGTGAATCTGGCCATTTGCCCACCCCAGACTCCTGGCATTTTGCTGCAGCCCCTATTCTGAAAAAGTGTGTTCCATACTCCTTCAGGTTCAGTCCTAACTCCTGGACTGCTCTGGCCAGAAAGCTCTGAGTTGATGCACTGTGACAGGCCCTCCATCAGCATGCTGAAAGAATGCACGCCTTATTCTGGGCTTGGCTGCTATATATACCCGCACCCTGTCCTGGACCGTCCACGGCATCCTGGGTGGAGCCTCCACCAGGCACCAGTGTTCTTTCTGCTCTGGGTCCATTTTACTCCTCCTAAGCCTCACCCAGGCCCCCTGTTCTGACACTATAACATCTCCCCTTTCTTCCCTATGGTCTTGGTACTCTGGTTGGGCTGAGTTAATTCTGACACCCAGAAATCCCCACAGAAGGACACCAAAACATTGTGTCAAATGGCAATGCTTTGAATGGCATTGAACAGACCTTAGGCAGCACCCCCAGATGCTTTCTAAGATCATTGGGGTGATGGGGCACCTCATGTCCTGGTAGGAAGTGAACAACTTCCCCAACCCTTCTAGCACTTTCCTCACCTTGAAATTCTTTGTGGTGTCTGTGACCCCCAGGGCCCTCGAGACCCAAGACAAGCCAGTGAGGTGCCTAACCACCACCCCTGGCATGATCCTGATTTGTTTTGACACCACAATGTACTGGCACAGCTACTCCACCAGAATAGGCCAAACTTCCAGCCAGCCTTGCTGTGCCCATACCCAAAGGGAGTGCTCCACCCCTCTCCTATATACTTCTCACATCCTTGGTGCAATGGAGTTACCTAGACATCTCCAAATCGAGATGTTGCTAGCCTACACCAAGGGGCAGTACCATCTGTGGCCACTGCTCTGCTGCTGGAGCCAGCTGTCGAAATCAATGCCACTGTGAATGAGGCAAAGCATCAGCAATCAAGCCAAAGTGTGATACCTGCCATGATGGAATCAGAGGGGTGCTGGCTGTTACATGTCCCTTCCTAGCCACTTCTCCTATTCCCTTGTCCACCGGATGACCTGTGGACAGTCCCTAGAGGATCTCAGGCCCTCTGCTCCATGCTCCCTCTTGGGACCACCATATTAGAGCCTGAAATCCCTGGAGAACCTTCCTCCTGCAGATGTGCAGCCTCTATGTCTGAGGACTGGACCAGCCATAAACTAATCCTGCCCACCCCTTCTGGGGTAGGCAGGTTTTCCACTGTGCAGCTTACCTGATTTTTGGATAGCTCCCCTAAAACACCCTGCCAGAGAGCATGGTGACGCACACTGGATGAAGGGGTGCTACTGCCACATACCATGCAGATGTGCCAAAAGCGATATGACCTTTGAGCCTTTGCCTGGTTGGGCAAGCATTTTACGATGAAGATGCGCATCACATCTCCAATTGGGTCCTTCAGCCCCAACTACCCATTAATGATGTGTATCACCTCCATATTGTCTGACCTGAAAAGAACCTTACTATCCCTTAGCTGTGGCCCCCCTAAGCACAGGGCCACCATGATGGGAAAGAATTCCAACAGTGTGATGTTGGTGAGCAGACCAGATTCTGGTGACTAGCTGCCCACTCCCCTTGAAAGTATGCCCCAAAACCCAGGGCTCTCACTGCATCTGTAAACAGCTGGAGTGTTTGCTCTTTGCTGTTGGCCTGCCAGAGTACCACTCCAATGAAGTGACCCAGGAAAACCTTCCCCACTTGTAAGTCCTCCCAGAATCCCTCCGTGATCCACAACCTGTGGTGTGGTTTGGTACAGCCTCCTCCCAACTTGGCCATGTGCAGCAGAAAGGTGCGCCCCATGGGAATTACCTGACACACAAAATTGAGGTGCCCCATCAGCTGCTATCTGTGAGGTGGGACTCCAGCTGCTATCCAAGCCTGCATACAAGCTGTAAGGAGGGGGAGGAGCCTCTCAGGAGCCAACGGGGCCTTGGGGACTGCTGTCCCTATGGCTGTGTCCTTTCCCCTGGCTTTCTCTACCATCACCGCCATGAGATCCAGCATCTTGTCCAGCTTGGCCACTGCCCCCCAGCTGCCCAATCTCAGTAGTCGGGGGGTCACCCTCCACTGCAGCAGCTATTTGCCTGTGGGGTGGTGTGATTACCTCACCCCCTGTGCTCTTGGGCCTATACTGCTCTAGTATGCCATCCCCTAATGCTACTTTGAGTACTTGCAGCACCTCGCCATCGCTCAGTGGCCTTACCTGCATTTGTTGCTTACCTCTCCCTAGCATCCTTGGGACCTTGGCGGGAGGTGACACACTGCCCTTCGCTGTCCACTTTTCTGGTGGCACCCCTCCTCAATGCTGAAGTCAATGGGCCCTCCAACCCCTCCAGGCAGGCTTCCAGCCACGTGGCTCCTTTTGTCCTATACAACTCCCTCCATGGCCTTTGTCAATGGTTTCCTCTGCTGGGTGTACCTGTCATACTTGCAAGACACTGAGAACCCCCCAGCCCACAAGACTGGTTAGTAAGGCCTTACACCAAAACCACAAGCCGGGATGCAATGGGATCTGCCCCCAGTGCTTCCTCGCACCTAACTCACTGCAGCTGAGCATGTTACTTAAATAATTGTAACAGTTTGCTATGCTGATCAGTGCGCTTGCTGCAACATGACTTGTCCCCCAAAGGAGCCCCGGATCGCACTGAGTGACGCGCAACCTGCTACCCCGTGTGTCTTCCTGATGACACTTCTGCCTTTGACTCAATTACTCTGCCTCAGCTAGAACCCTGGCCGAGCCCTGCAGGGCTCAGTCCCTCTTGCTGCCTGCTCGTCCTGTTGCCAGAGGCCCAGCTCCCTGCCTAAGTCACTAAGCTCCTCTACTGTTCATTCATTACAAACTTTCCCTGTTTATTACATGTCGTTTTATTTTTGTTTGCTTTTTTGCCATCCACTGTGCACCCTTACCCAGACGATGTCCTTTCCAATATGGCCACTGAACTCTCGTGAATCATGACCACCCACGCGAGCCTGCCATCCCCAAGATGGCCACCTAGGATTCTCACAAGAGCTCACACTGCCTGCATCGCAATGGTTCCCCCACGATGCTTCATCCAGTTCCACACTCATATTCCCCGGGGACTGCAGCTGAAGGACTACACCTGTTAATGCCCCCATGAAGCCTAGCACTCCATGCTCAAACCACCCTTATCCAGTCCTCCATCCTGCACCCCTGGGCAGTGCTATGGCATTCTGGCCCCCACAAGCCTCCTGGATAACCTCTTGGTCTAGAGAGTGGCCTGTCACCCAACCCCTCCACGCTGCCGGCTCTCCCAAGCAACCAGCCTTCCAGCCTGCTCTCCCATAGCAGCCAGCCTTCATCCAGCACCTCCCCCAGCCTGGTGTCAGGCCATGTGGCCCTAGATGAGTTCCTCCCCAAATGATCATCCCATGGCAGACCACTTCTCTGTTGTCCCGGCTTGCAGCTGACTGCCCTGCATTCTTGCACCATGCTCCTTGATCCAGTGGAGTGACCCCCAGGGAGTGTATTGGACCACCACTGGAGCTGCTGCAACCCGGACATGCTGGATCCCAGGTAAGCCAACAGTACAGCACTGGAACTACCCACGAAGTTGCAACCTAAACTACCGTTACTGCCATTATGAAAATAAATTCCTTTCTCCGATTTCTCTCGTCTCTTTTTTTTTGGCATTACCATCCTGGCCCAAGTCGATCCCTGGATGCCCTGAACATCCAGCTGGGAAGCTTCCAGTGGTGCCACTGGGCCCCCCAATGCTGAGCATGGAAAAGTTGAAATGTCAGCCTGCTCCCTTGCCCCAGCCGTGCAGTCTGGCCACTGCAAGCATCCTCAATGGTCACTCCATGGTGCCTATCCCAGTGCCCTGGGGGCATCCTACAGCCTAAATGCCCCTGTGCTCTCAGTCACCCCAGGCCTAGCTCACAACCCCAGCCACCAGGCATGATATGCCTAAGGTCTGTGAGGCTCTTACCTGGTAGCAATGACTGCTGGACATCCTGATTCTTGAAGGGCGAAAGGAGAAAGAGGAAGGACAGCTGACTACAGCTCAAGAAATTCCTCTTTCTCCTTCCCCCCAACAGAATGTGACCCCCCTCCCAAGTGGGAGGCCTTGGTGGTTCTCTGCCCAATCTCTGGACCTTCCCTAGCCCCTCGGGACCACCCGTGTCTTCCCCCTCCTACCTCCTTCCAAGCTCCAGAGGGAGGATGGCCCCAGACAAATTTCGGCTGCTGCCATCTGTTGCACCCTCTGAAGGATCCAGCACACTGTGTGAGTAGTGGTGGGTGAAGTGGACTCAATCCACTCCGCTAAGCGTTTCACGGAGCAAAGGCAGATTCGTGGAGTGCTCCACAATGTGAAGCGGAGTACTTAGCATTATAATGAGGAACGCGAAGTGCATTAGAAACAGCGACTTCGCATTACTCCTCCTCCACTGGTCACTACTCTTTCAATTTTTAAGGCAATGTACATTGGTGGCAGTTCACTTTGCCTTGTTTTTGAGCTCCAAAGGTGGATTTTGCAGCAATTCATGGGAGTTCGGTCACATGGACTCTATAATGATCTGCACAGCCCCAGTTTGGGGTAGTATGAGTATGATGGAGTAGGAGACAGTGTTCTCTGATAGCTGTCAGTAGGAATCTTGTAAAAACTGTTGAAAAAGCATTTTTGCTTTTTTGGGGGGATCCAACTGTAGTTCATCGATTGTAGGAAACCCTCCTGTGCTCACAACATCGAGCGATTTGTTTATGTGTGGATTTTGAATGTTAATTTACAACACTGAGTGTGTGTGGTGAAAGACAGTGAAAGTGTGCTGTGTGGGGGAGGGGCGTATCTGTGTGTAGGTAGATTTAAGTTGGAGAACTAGTGATTTCTTTGTGTTTTGGTTATATTTTTGTTATATAACTGACTGTGTTAATGTACACATAGTACAATTGTCAGTAATAGTAGAAATGTTCTTGCTGTTTGTTGTGTGTATGTGGTACAGTATTTCATAAGGTCAGGTTGTTTAAATTAGAAATTTACATTTCATGGCGGTACACAAAACTTTTGCATTTGCGTCACATTCATCATTGAGTATTGTACACAAACTGTTCTGCGTTGTGTAAGCAGTGTTGGGTGCATCAAACATGATACACCTTTTAAAATTTGTGACACAGACTAGTGTAAGTGCAACTAAGTGCAGCAGTGTGAACCTGCTATCCACTTCAGCTGCCTGATTTTGTACTGTAATCGTGTTCTCTGTTGTTAGTTTTGTTGTTTGTATTGTAGTGCCGTAAAAATCAGCACTGTCTGTATTCAGTGCTTCCCCCCCACCCCAACTTTCAAAAGTTATTTTTTTCACCAGTCTGGATTGTTTTTGTGAGTTTGTGATTTGTGACCCCATCAGCATCACTGGTTACTGAAGTTGTTTTAATTCCGAGACAGTGTCACAGTAGTCTCTTATCTGTTGCTGAAGCCACAGTTCTTTATTTTGCTTCACATCCAGCCAGCGTCCCTCCAGTCAGAAAGTGAACGTATTAAAATCTGAATTTGGTAATAATATTTGTGGTTGATCCCCAAAATGCCTGCAAAGAGACATGCAAGCAAAGCTGTTTCTGGCCATGGCAATGTTGGCAGTAAGAAGGTCTGTGGGCGTGGTAGTAGTAGGTAGACGGAGAAGTGCATTGCTGATGTGAGAAAAGGTATTTCTCCTGCAATGTTTTTTTACAGTCCAAGCAGTAGCTTCACTCATAGTTGGAGGAGATGATGTTTTTCCAATCGGTGGTGTTAGTATTACTGGTATTAGTGGTGGTGGAGGTAGTATTAGCATTGTTGCATCAAGTTCTAATTCCAACCAGTGTACTGTATCCAAACATATTGAGTGTGAAGCAGTGCAAGTGAGTGATGACAGTGTAGCTGATGTCATACTTCCCAGTAACATCCCATTAACTGAACCTGAGAATTCTGATGATCATGTCAACGATAGCAAATGTGATATTCCATCCACCGTGGCACTTAACATCACGCATTTTCCATGCAGTGAATCACAGTGTGGTGAAAAAATATCAGGTGATGGTGGTGTAGATGCTGATGATGAATGTGATGATGCTGATGATGATGATGTTGCTGTTGTTGCAACATGCAGTCCACATGCTAGCATCCAAGCAGAAGATGTGGAAGTGTGTGACGTTGATGAATATGATGATGATGTAATTGACCCCAGTTGGGAACCAGAGAAAAATAAATTAAAAGTGGCTGTGTCTGGGTCTATTTGCAGGAATCCCCCCCGGTAAAAACTTGTGATATACCGGTTTTACTTGATGATGATGATGATGACGACCCAGTAATCAGTATGATAGGTAGTTGTGGTCAGTTGCAGTCCCAGTGTGCAGTGCCAGAATCATCAAGTGCCCCCCCTTCAGTGCTTAAAATAACAGACTTAAATAAGTCACATCATCATGGACATGTTAAAAGCAGAGCATCACACTCTCTTGTCTGGGATTTTTTTGTTCAAGATGCAAATGATGATTCAATTGCAATCTGCCAGGTTTGCCATGTGCGTGAGTCGAGGTAAAAAGGGGAGCCATCTTGGGACAGGAGGACAGCATACGCATCTTAAGAATAGGCATTTGGCTCTGTGGACCCAGCACAAGCTGGCAGCTAATTCCACAGTGAGGCGTTCATCTGTGTCACCGGCAACCATAGCCAGCATGTTATCCCCTTCCATGACTGTTAAGCCCAATTAAACGTGTGCAGTAGTGCGGTAATAACAGCAGAGGATTACTACAGGTATGATGAGGTGGAGGACCATAATGACTTTGAAATGTTGTCCAGTGCTGGTGAGAGTAGCAGTTTTTGTGGTGGTGGTGGTGGTGGTAAATGCAGTATGTCTAGTGCAAGTGGTACATCAATCCCAGTTGGTAAATCTGGCAAAATAACAGCATTTCTGTGTTTGTTATCATCACCTGTGCAACTGTCTTTATCAAATGTCCACACTCCACCCCCTGCCAATGCCATTCATCACAGAGCACAACAATTTGTGAGCAACAACACACGCCATGCAAAACATTTAAGTCAGCCCACGTTACAGAGTGTTTTTGAGCATAAGCTGAAAGTATCCCCCCAATCATACAGTGTCACGTGAACTTAATGCTGCTGTAGCGGAAATGCTGGCAATTGATCTTTTGCCCTTCTCCTTTGCAGAGAATTCTGGGTTCTGGCGGTTTGCTGCACGTGTCTGTCCAAAATGGAAAGTCCCATCCAGGACACACTTTTCTACTTGTGCTGTTCCTGAGTTGTTCCGCACTGTCTCCGACTCAGTAAGACATGCCCTTCAACATTCCTCCTCTCCATTCATCCATTTAAGTATGGATATGTGGATATGTGGACAAGTGGCAAAATAGCGGGGAATTCATGTCTGTGTATAACTGTACTCTGGGCGCAGGTGCCGGGGGTTGTTTGTGATGTTGGTAGTGTGAATAATCAGTGCAGTAAGGTAGATTGTCACGGTAGCAGTCTTCCTGGAATTCGCCAGCATGCAACAATTGCTATGCGCAGTGTGACCTGTTCACACACTGGTGAGAACATGTTGGACATGGTACTGACTGAAACTGACAGATGGCTAAACCCTCTGTCCCTGAGAGCTGGGTTCATAGCAAGTGACAATGGGTCAAATGTGGTGAAGTGCATCATGAATTGTGTTTTTTTTCATGTTCCATGCATGGCCCACTGTTTAAACCTTGTGGTTCAGGAGTTTCTGCAGCACCCTCATATAAAGCAAATGCTGACCATTGCACAAAATATCTACTCTCAATTTTCAAGATCTGGAAAGGCCCGTGACCAACTGCAGCAGTTGCAGATACAAAACAGCCTGCCTCAGCACCGCTTGAAGCTAGAAGTTGTCACCCAATGGACCTCCACATTATACATGGCAGAGACGTTTTTTGAACAATACAAAGCCATCTCAGAATATCTTGTTATGCACACTAGCCGTGACAGTTCCAGGGCCTCCATGTCTATGACTAACTGAACAGCAGCACATCATGGACTCTAATAACAATTTTGCAGCCTTTTGAACATGCCACACAGGCAGTGAGTAGAGAGTCTGCCTCCATTAGCTAATCAATTCCACTGCTGCAGGTGCTGAGGCAGACATTGGTGAATGTACAGCATAGCCTTGATGTTGCCGTTGATGGTGGTAGCAGTATGTTGCTGCAACACATGCTGACAGTATTCGACCAGAACCGTCACATTGTGAGCATTCAGCGTAGTGACAACTTTACCATGGCAACAATGCTGGACCCACGATACAAATGTGGAATTGCATCAGTACTGGAGGGAGGGCCTGAACAGGTAAAAAATATCAGTGGTCAACTGGTGCACTTAGTTCATGGGGCACAGAAGTCACGTGCCAAGGTAAGCAAACCTCAGCAGCATAATCCAGCTGAAGGTGTAGCTGGAGGACCATCAAGCATATCATGCAAGGGTAAGGGGACTGTAATTCCAGGAGGTCTGTCATCCAAAGTGGGTGGTGTCAACCTGCTTTGGGAGGCTTTGTCCCAAGTGGGTATTTGTGAAATAAATGATTCTGGAGAACAGGCTGATGCATCAACAACTGGACTTAGTGCGGCACAGAGAATGGTTTAGTCATATTTGTCTGAAAACAGGCATCTGACGATAAATGAAGATCCTATTTTGTACTGGAGTGGAAAGGTCAGTGAATGACCAGAGCTGACTGCAGTGGCACTGAAGTACCTCACATGCCCACCCTCCAGTGTAAGTGTTGAGAGGGTATTCAGCTCAGCAGGTGCAATAGTCAGGGATCATTGGACAAACCTGTCTCCTGCAAATGTTAGTTTGCTAACATTCATTAAAATGAATGAGAGGCACATGCCAGCACAGACTGCAACCTCTGTATTCATACCCAGGACTAGTCATGGTGGTCTTGCTGATGTGGAAATGAAGCATCCTAGTGGCACTGGCAGTGGCTGCCTGAAATGGCCCACCATTGACGTAGATGATGACACAATGGAGAAGAATTTCCCAGTGGTCAGACTTCAGACATCAATGACTGTGAGGGCAGTTTTCTTTATGAGGATGATGATGTGGTTAATGTTGGCAGGTTTTTTTTTTTTTTTTGCAAATAAATTTATTTTATTTATAGATTAACAATACAACATCATACACAACTTATGAAATAAAACCATAACAAAAATAAATAAATAATACATCGGTAGTCCCTTGACCGTATTATATAGTATAAAGCATATAATATATAACCTGTTAAGAAAGGGTATCACCGCCTAGACCCTACCCTCCCCCATCCTCTTCCCTAGGCAGCAACTTGTGGATAAAGTAAGCATATGGGCTTGTAAGTCCAAAACTAACTTTCCTCGGTTATAACCTCCACCATACAGTACACTCATCCACCCAGGTTAGACATTCCTTAACCCTCAGCTCTAGTTATTCTACTCGAAGTGTATGACTATTGAAGTATGCTAATAATAATTGGACCTGGTAATAGTTAATCAAAATAGAGTCGAAGAGCTCTAGCCACTTTTATAGTATAAACTGGGCAAAAATACTACATTTGTAAGAAGACTACCAAAGAATCATAGGGAGGAGTCTCAACTTGCCAATAGCCATATCTATCTTTCAAAAGGTTTAAGAAGCTGTCCCAGATGTGGTTAAATTTCTCTACCATCCTATAGAACATTGCAGCGAACCTTTCTGCATTAAAAGCAGTAAGGAATTCACTCCACCATTCCTTGTATGTTGGAAGATGGTCGCTGTTCCAATAACGAAGCAGTAGCAGCTTCGTAACTTGTGCAACTAATGCTAATTGGTATCTAAGATGTTTCCTTAAATTCTGCTGGAACAACCCAAAAAAGCAAGTTTGAACATTAAAGTGAAAATCCAACTTAATAAATGGGGTCAACCACATTGCTACTAAACCCCAACATTTAACTGCGTTTGGGCATTCCCAGAGTATATGATACGTTGTTGCGACAAGACAGCAACATGATTTGCATCTTGGTGAATTGGAATTGTATATTCGTGCAAGTTTTGCTGGGGAGAGGTAGAGATTATGAAGGAGTAAAATTGCAAACTCCTTAATCTGTCTTGTTTGACATATGAATAGATATTGGACCATATCTCACCCCATGCTTCCTCAGACCATCCAAGGGACAGACTAGTCTCCCAGTAAAATGAAACAGAAGAAATATTTGAGTCCCTTTTGTCTCGAATTAGCTTATATAGTTTTGAAATTGGCCTCCTTGAGAGAATGAGCTCACTCATATCTTTCAAAAAGTATCCAGCTTCTACTGTCCCCTTGTCTTCTTTAAGGAAAGAGCGTATACACCCCTGAATCTGGTACAGCCTTAGTCTATCCTTAGGTTGAACTTTGAATTTCTCTATAAGAGCAGCAGAAGACTGCAATGAGCCTTGGAGAAGAAAATCTGTAAGTCTATATTTACTGGGGTCGTTCCCCATGCTCTTTTTTATCATTTGCTTCCCTACCGTCAAATTAGGGTTCCTTAAGAGGGGTTGTGCTACATCTTTGATATAGAGCATTTTCAGCAGTGCATATAATTGATGTAAGGCCTGTATGTTCCATCCATAGGGTGTCCTCAGCTTGCCATGGACTCTTGCCCAAGGAATGAACAAACAAGCTCCACATCCATCCCGCCATCTTTGCCATCGAATCTAGAAACTGGCTAGGGCGCCTTGTTGATGTCTAATGTTCATGGAGCCACTTTAGCCGCATGGCAAGCAAGATAGTATAAATAGAAGTCTGAAGTTGGAGGCCTCCTACCTTCCCAGAGTAGGTCAGCTTTGTGTAGGCTCGAGAGGGTTTCCAACCATAAAAATCAGAACAATATTTAGTAATCGTTTTAAAAAGGGTCTAGGGAGGTATACATTGAGGTTACTAAGAAGATAAAAGATTTTAGGAAGGATCATCATTTTGATTGAGTTTACTCTTCCATAAAAAAAGCGAAAGCTTGACCAGTTCTCTAAGTTTTCTTTAATGGATTTCAACAGGGGCTTAAAATTTAGGTGAACCAACTCCCTAGATTTTTGAAACCAAATACCTAAATAAAATAAAGCATCAGATTGCCATTTTAGGTCTAGGGAGGTACACCAACTATATTGAAGTTGAGGGGATAGTGGAAGAACCTTAGTTTTCCCTTTATTCAGGTAGTACCCCAAAAATTGACTAAACTCAGATATAATTTGAAATACCCGGGGAAGAGAATCACGACTATGACGAACATGCAACAAAAGGTCGTCCGCAAAAGCTGATATTTTAAATTCAGAGTCCCCAATACAAATCCCGTATACTCGATTATCAGTATTGATAGCTCTAATTAATGGTTCGAGGTATAAATTAAAAAGATACGAGGAAAGGGGACAACCTTGATGAGTGCCACGGGTTAGGGGAAAGGCCGCTGAAATCAAATTATTGCATTGAATTCTTGTAGATGGACAGGTATACAGAACTTTAATAAATCTTATAAACTCAACAGGGAAACCAAATTTAACTAGGGTTTGAAACAAAAACCCATTCCACCCTATCGAAGCTTTCTCTGTGTCTAGAGAAACCAGAGATGCTTCAATTCTGGACACTCTGACTCAGAGATTAAATAAAATATTTTCCTGAAATGATCTCCTGATGAGTGGCATCTCTGAAACCCGCCTGCTCCGGCTCTGAATTCAACCATGTATTTTTTAATTGAGTGGCCAATATCTTAGCATAGATTTTAATATCTATGTTAAGTAATGAAATCGACCTATAGTTACCAACAATATCAGGCGGTCTTTCGGGTTTGGGCAAAAGTATAATTCTGGCTTCAAAAAGGGAGGGATCCTGAATCCCAAACTCCTGCCAAAAACTATATAGTTGATGTAACAGTGGTACTAAGAGGTCTTTAAATGTTTTGAAAAATTTGGCTGTAAATCCGTCAGGTCCCGGATCTTTCCCAAGCTTAAGGTCATCAATGGCCTCACTAATCTCCTTCTGAGAAAGGGGAGCTCGTAGTTCCTGACAGCTTTTTTCTGAGAGTGTGGGGAAAGAAAGATTCACCAAAAATTTCTCCATATTGTCATCTTTTTCAGCTGGTGGCAGTGTACTGGAATATAAGTTTTTATAAAAATCAAGGAATATATTCAAAATTCGTTCCGGATCCACTACTAAATTATTTGTGCATGGGTGCATCAGACCAGCCACATTTTTAGCTGCCGATCTCTGTTTTAATTGCCAGGCCAAGATCCTCCCGGCTTTGTTGCCATATCCTAAATAAGTAGCTTTCAACCTGGAAGCCCAATTTTCTACCCCTTCTCTTATTGTCCTCGAATACCAGGCCCTTAATGCTACTAATTCGTGTTCACACGACGATGATCTCGAATCGTCGCCCATAGCCTCTAAGACATTGATTCTCTGTAAGCAATTAGATAAGAGCCTTCCTACTTTCCTCTTACGAGTTGCGGCGTGTCTTATCAACTCACCTCTCCATGTAGCCTTTAGAGCTGACCATGCCATGTCTACTGCTCGTACCGAGCCCCAATTAAATTCGATTGTGTAAACCATAAAGGAACAGAGATGTTGCACTAATTGGGGGTCCCTCAATAAAGCATTATTTAGTGACCAGGAAGAGGCTTTTGGTAGCGCCTACATAGGTCGACAGCACAGAAGAATGGGTGAGTGGTCTGAGATCACTCTACTCCAGGGGTTCTCAAATGGTGAGGCCAGCCTCCCTGGGGAGGCCCCAACCTGTTCCAAGGGAGGCTCAAGCAAGTCTCGAAAAAGTATTATATTTCAGCTTTGAACTTCATAGATTTTGTGTGAAGGGATAAGGCAAACTGAAAGAGGATAATAGTAGGTGAATTTACATATTTAGTCACAAGTCTGTCACCAGGGAAGGTACTGTACACTGAGCAATGGCTTATTTCAGGTGTACCCAGGGAAGGGTAGCGAGAGAGTACAATTCAAAATGTAACTGCAAGACACTCAAGAAAATACAAAATGAATAAAAGTACAAACAAATTAAGAACAATAAACTAACAATGTGAGGAACAATTGATCAATTAGACTGGCAGCAGAACTGTCTAAATACAAGGGTCAACCATACAGGTACTAGGAATAAGAGCAGGAGGGAGCAAAATGATCCCTGAGAAGTAGCAAGACAGGGTAAGAGGGAGGCAGAGGTCAGCAGGAAGGTTATTCCAGTTAGAGAAACATAAAAGCAGTCTCACCATGAAGGTATGGCAGTAAGGGGTAACAATGGTTCGAGAGTCAAAATATTGGAGCAAGTAGGTTATCCTGTTGGAGGTTACAATAAGCTTAATAACATGAGAGCCAGCTATGCAAAGAGGTTTCAGTTTATTCCTGATGTACTGTGAAAAGTAGGCTATTTTTCTATGGGGAGGCACAAAAATATTTCAATATTTTGGGGGAGGCTCAAGAGCTTTTCCATGGCTTAGGGGAGGCTCACTATGACAAAGTTTGAGAACTGCTGCTCTACTCATAATAGTGGTATCATTAACGAAAAGGAAGGCTTGGTGGTTAACCAAAAAATAATCTATACGTGAATAACTTCTGTGTGTATTAGAAAAAAAAGTATATCCCTTAGAAGTAGGGTTAAGCATACTCCAAGGATCTACCAAACCTATAGAAGATGAAAACTCCAGCAAAGCCCTTTGCGCCAGTGACCTGCGTTCCCCTTTGGACCAAGACCTGTCCAAATAGTTTGACTGCACTAGATTCCAGTCACCACCTAGGATTACTGGTCTATTTGCTAAGGGGCTTATAAGTGTAGCCAGCTCTGTGAAAAAGGAGGCTGAATCTTGGTTGGGCCCATAAATGGATCCCAGAACCACCTCTATTCCCCCCAACCTACCCAGGACTATTATATACCTACCATTAGGGTCAGTTAGTGTTTGAGTGCAAAAACAGAGGGTACCTTTAGCTATCAAAATAGCCACACCTCTTTTATTTGAAAAAGACCCTGCACCATAGACTTGTTCGACCCACTTTTTCTTCAAATGATGTAATTGACTACTGGGAATGTGAGTTTCTTGCAGAAAAACTATTGATGGGTTATAGTGAGCCAAGTGGTTTAATACAACATATTTTTTGTATTGTCCTTACCCCCCTTTATGTTCCAGGAAATAAATTTGAGGTTACTAACCATTAGAGGACAAAGGAGGAGCCCATACTTGTATAAGATGCTGCCTATTCCCCCTCCCCAAAAACCCCCAAAATCCTAAACCAACGAACTACTACTAAAACTACTATCAACTTATACCTAAAGACTATCTCCCTGGCCCGAAGCCAACTCCTAAATTTTAGGTCCATATATGCTCTGAGAGCGGTCCCTCCCCGCTATCAAGTAATATGCCCCTTATTCTAATATTACTAATCATGTTCCTATGTGCAGAGCATAGCCTTTAATCTTTGTAACTGCATGAACAGCTTATCCTCATTATAAACAACATCTTAAGTTATTACAGAGTCTAGCCTCAGTTATGAGCTAACATCACGTTCTATTACCCTGGCTTATGTCTCTTAAAAGATGACATGTTGTGGTAGGGATGCTGGGAATACCAAGCAACCTAATACCTAATGAGGTATCTAGTTAGCCCACCTTTAACACATAACCAGATTTTATCCAGGAAGATGCATCACTTATTTAGACATAGAATCACCCCAAAAAAAAAAAAAAATTAAATCCACTTGCCCTGTATACGTGTGAGAATTGACAGTCCCCTGTCTTCGTGATTGGCAAATAAAGGTTTAACTAAGAGGAACTACCAGCTCTAAGACTCGGTACTCAGTCTGCTACTGAAAGCCAGAGAAAAAAAATGTACCTGTCTCTCCTATATTTAAGTGCAAATAAAGAAATAAATCTTTAAGCTGACCACTTCCAAAGAGGCTAAAATAAAGGATAGGGTCATACCAGGACAGATTCCGCAGTAACATGAATAAGTCTTATTATTGGCTAGCCAATAAGACCTTTGGCCCTAGTGCCAATAAATTCCCCCCCAAAAAAATTTTAAATACAATGGTTATCTCAAATATATCCCCAGAGTAATAGCGATTATGGAGTTATAAGTAAACCGATAATAAAACTAGTAATAAACAGTAAACTGGGGTAAGCTCATTCAATGTCTCCACAGTTTTTGTTAAAGAAATCGGTTGACAGTTTCTCAGAGATTCCTGTAGTTAACAATAAACAGTCAGCTTTTAGGGAATAGATCTGGGTACGCTACTTTAAGCAATTTCATAGCCTCATCTGCTGACTCAAAGCGCTTTGTCCCATCCTTTAGAACAATCTCCAGTTTTGCAGGATATAGGAGACAATGTTTAATTCCTGCTGCCCATAATTTTGATGTTATAGGACGGAAACTGGCCCTGATCTGGCGCGATTTCAGGGTTAAATCGGGCACAATATGAAGTTTTTTTCCTTCCCATAGAATAGCTGTTAATTTTTTAGCTTCCTTTATAATAAACTTGCGGTCGAGATAGTTCAGCAATTTAAATATTACGGGTCTCGGGGGATCTGAAGGTTGCTGCCTTGCTCTGAGGGCTCGATGAGCTCTTTCGATAATAAATTCTGGCCCATTAGGTGATTGCCCGACTGACGATTTCAGAAACTTCTGCAGAAATAGGATAGTGTTGGGGCCTTCTTCCCCCTCTGGAAGGCCCAACAGTACCAAGTTGTTCCGTCTGCTTCTGCCTTCCAGGTCGTCGAGTCTGTCTTCCAGCTTGGCAATCGACTTCCTTGCCTCAGACAACCCTAGGCCGCTCTTCTCCATACTTCTTTCGACCGAAGAAATTCTTGCCTCAGTATCAGTTACACGGTGTGCCAGCTGCGTTAAAGCTGGCTTGAAATCTGTCACCTCTTCTATTAACTTGAAGAGTGCTTCTTTAATTGTCATCAGATCACTTTGGATTTGCTGCTGTGAGATTTCTCCCTGCTGGGGTGACAGTGATGAGCTTCTCCGTGGTCGTTTCGCCTCTAACTCTTTCTCGGTATTCTCCATCGTATTACCGTTCGGAAATGAAGTATTTTGCTCCAAAAGGGGCTGTATTGCACCCCGAGTTAGATTCAAACGAGATTAAGACCAGAAAGTGCTTTAAATTAGCGTATTTTTAAAGCGGGGCAGAGAGGATCGCGATTCTGCTGCCTACGTCCTCAGATGCATCACGTGACTCCATGTTGGCAGGGTTTAAATTCAGTGTTTAAAAGGCAGTGTGCAACCCCCACCCACCCTGAACCACCACCACCACCCCGGACTGATGTTATCCAAGTCTGCCACCACAAGTCTGTATGCTCCCACGGACCACCACCACCACCACCACTGGGACTGATGATAGCCACTGCCACCACTGAGCCTGAGTCTATCCAGGCCACCACATCCATCAGCCACAGACACAAAGCTTCTTAATATTTAAACCATAAAGTGAGTATGTGTACTCAGTCATGTTTGTTATGCTGCTTCACTTCCTTTAGTTTTATGTTTTTCTTTTCTGTGGCTTTTCAGAGCCACAATGGTAAAACACATATGGTGCACTTATTTTGTTTCTTTTACAGGGTAACCAAAAAAGGCTCCATTGATAAAAGACGTTGGGATGGGAATGGTACTATAGCTGTACCGTACAAGGAGGAAGCAATGTAATATCCATGTGAAATCCATTCTGGTAAGTATGAACATTTTATTTCATCTGTTTCATTGTGTTGTGAAGACTGCAGAAAATATTGCACGCAGGTTGTGAGAACCAGGGAGAGACACATAACAATTAAGTTGTAAGAAGTCATTCATTTCTTTTTTTAGGAAACTTCAAGATGCTTCAGTGTTCTGTCAAAGTGGCCTCATCCCAAAAAGTTTTTCAAAAGCAGGCACTCCCTTCCTCCGAGCTTGGACACACATATCAACATGCAGAAGTCATTTTATTACATGACCATCATAGCAACTGGACTCCAGAAGGATGCTGATGAAATCTGTGTAGAAGTAACAAAATAAGAAACCATTAGATACAAACCTGCAAATATGATTCCCCTTCCCAGAAAAAAAAAATACTTACCTTCATGTGCTTGAGAGTTATCTGTTTCCAATTTCAGTATAAAACATTCTCATTGAGCACTTGAATATGCACACCAACAGTTTCTGTGTGACCTGTGATGGAGAACAATACCATGAGTACATGTCCATGATTGTCAACCCCCCTTCCCACCTAGAAAATTCACAACCATATATCTATATATATGTGTGTGTATAGATAGATAGATGGATAGATAGATAGATAGATAGATATACTCACCAAGGCTACTATTGGTGTATAGCCAAAGAGCACCCTTCAATCCAGTTAAGATGATCACATTGCATTTGCTTGAATCATCTCAGAACACATTGGACCAGCAACACAATACTCACAGTCATCATTTTATACTGGTATACAGTATGTGTTGAAACACTCCCATTTCACAGTGTAACCACTTGTCAATTTTCTGCAGACAAGCAGGATGCATTTTGGGCCTGCTGAAAAAATCTGGGGGCTCTGTGCCAATTCTGGGCGCATGACTGAGTGTGCCATTAATTCTGGGGGACTTTGTATATGTTGAAACACTCCCATTTCACTGTCTAACCACTTGTAAATTTTCTGCAGACAAGCAGGATGCATTTTGAGCCTGCTGAAAAAATCTGGGGACTCTGTGTCACGTCTGTGCGTGTGACTGAGTGTGCCATTAATCCTGGGGGACTTCGTATATGTTGAAACACTCCCATTTCACCATGTAACCACTTGTCAATTTTCTGCAGACAAGCAGGATGCATTTTAGGCTGGCAGAAAAAAATCTGGGGACTCTCTGCCACTTCTGTGCGCATGACTGAGTGCGCCATTAATTCTGAGGGACTTTGTATGTGTTGAAACACTCCCATTTCACTGTCTAACCACTTGTCAATTTTCTGCAGACAAGCAGGATGCATTTTGGTCCCGCTGAAAAAATCTGGGGACTCTGTGCCACTTCAGTGTGTATGACTGAGTGCGCCTGTACCCTCCAACTGTACCGGTTTTGCCAGTACTATACCGTCTTTTTAAACATTGGTACCGTATCCCGAGTCATCTGTACCATGTACCAAATTTGGGGAAAACTAGGAGGCTTTTCTGCAAAATTATTCGTTTTTTGGAGCCAAGAAGCCGCAGCGCTGACTGCCGCTAAGCAGCACAGTCCCAGTCATTTCGCTGCTTGCATTGTGCAGACAGAGAGTGGTTTGCTGGCGCATTAGGTGCCCTGCAGAGGGCACCCTTACATCATATGACAGTTCCTGACCGGGACTTCAAGTCTGCTGCTGATGCTCATATGATCTCAGCTCACTGCTGAACGCGCTAGTCAAGTGCTGCTGATGACAGAATCACTGGTGGGAGAATGAGCAGCCCTGAGTGGTTAATTGCCTTGCATGTAGCCCACATGCAACACTGAGGTGTCAGTGGGTAGAGGATCTGCAGTGAGTGTGCAGTAGACAAGAATTTAGTCATGGTAAATCTTCCACAGATTGAGATTTCTGGAGTTAATTGTTTTGGCAGGCTCTGGTGTTTCAGACATGGGGCTGAGTATTTGGATCCGCTTTAATTGATTCAATTCTCCTTCGCTCGTCGCTGCTTTGTGACCGTCCTGTGTTGTGTGCAGATAGTGGTGTCCCGGACTGTCCATTGGTGAAGACTCACTCATAGGTCTCGCTTCTCCCAGCTGTGTGGGCCGGATCACATAGCTGTTTAAGTGGCAAAAGTAGAACACACCAGCTGATTATGCTTAATTTCGGTCAGGAGTCAGAAAAAGAAAATAAAAAGCAGCAGATCACTGCAGGCCAGAACTGTGCACTCGGAGGGACAGAGAGAAGCTGAGGACTGGACAGCTCGGTAAGTACTGTCTAAAATAAGCAAATAATAAAATCTGAACAGGCTTCCATGTGCTGTGCCCTGACTCACCCCACCACATCATCCAGGGCACACAACAACATTCCTTGGGGGGGGGGAGACCAGAGATGGTCACAGCACTGTTGGTGGTCACTGTTGCTTGCAAGTGGTCAGGGCACTACAGTCAGGACAGACACTCCTCCTGCAGAATGCTGGATGGGGCTAGTGCTGCTTGCAGGTGGTGGGGAGGGGGCCAGGACCCCTCCTGCAGAATGATGTATGGGACTTCCTGGTCCATGTGTAGCCCTTCCCCTGTTATAAAATTAGCTACTTGGGGCCCTAACATCAGCTGTGGTACTATGGCCCCTTGGGAGCCAGCAGATACCCCCTTCTTGTTACTTACTGCCTGCCTTCTGCAGGTTTTACATTGAAGCAGTATACCCCAACAGGGTGTGGGTATACTGGTGGATTTACCACGGCTCATGTGGTTCGGTCAAGAGGCGCAGCCGAGTGACTTAACCACATCAGGAGTGGTAAACTCACCAGTATCCCAACACCCTGTTGGGGTATATTGCTATTATACAATAGTTCCATTTTTTTATACTGAAAAATTAGTAAATAAAGTTTCTTTTATGTTTTTATGCAATTGTTGGGTGATTTTATTGCTTCACCAGAAGAAGTACTGCTGGGTTCTGAGGCTGTGGAGTATTGCTTTGTGCTTTGTAGGGCAGTGTGGTTTTATTTTGGGGGGGGCGACTAGGAAGTGTTTGAATCTGGACCTAGATTGTTTTTTGGTTGTGTCCTGGCTGATTTTTGATGTATGAGCCGGGACAGGATTCAAAGTTTTTGCTTGTTTGTTTTTGCTTTTTTAGCACGGGGGTACTTTTCCATTTTTTTGCTACTTGTGCGCATGTGTGGCAGCATTGGTAATTGCTGAGGTTACTGTTAGGTGTGTTTTTAAGTTCTTCCATTTTTGGCCGAGAGAATGCAGTCCATTCTGTTCATATTTATTTATTTTCGTTATGCTTTGGCTCAGTTGAGAATGGTGCAGACTGTTGATGTGTCACCTTCAGCGTGTGCTAAGCAGCGACAGCTTCTTGTTATCATTTGGAGCATGGTGACGAACTTTCGGATGTTGTCATCGGATTGGGGGGACACCACTGTGTTGAAAGGAATTGGCAGGTACACACTTGGCATTTTAAAAAAAAATAGAAGTGTTGGAGATGTATTTTAGCTACAGGTTGTGGCTTTAAAGTACTGTTTGAAGAATTACAGTGCCAGGCCAGTTGGGACACCGGTGTTTATCGGGGATCCAATATGGTGGATTTTGTGTTTTTGTTGGATGCTCGGAGTGTTTTTTGAGACATGAGGCTGGTCAGTGATCTCATTCCATGCCATCAAAATGGAAACATGTAATGTTTTTTTAAACAACTGTAAGCAATCATGGTATAAGAGGGGTTGGCATGTCTCTGTAAAGGCATTGGTTCTTTTTTTGTATTTTTCTTAGCCATTATGTGATGCAGCAATTAGAGGTCGAGGACAGAACAGTCATGTAAAATAAAGGGTATATACAAATATGCATATCAGTCAGTGTTTTAGACTTTAAAAGGATATATTAACACCTCTTATACCATATTGCCCACAGTTGTTTAAAAAACATTTTTCCTGTATGACCCAAAATTTTGTAGTATTTGCTGAAACAGCTAATTCTTTAGTATCTGTTGTTATCTGCCATAATATTTGGTGTGATAGATGGGCAAATATGCACAGCCAGTGTGTTCTGTCACAGAGGGGGTTTGATTCCCTATGACCCTGAGAACGAAGCTCTAGAGGTCAATGGGAATCAGAACCCTGAGGTAGCAAAACACATTGGTTGCACCTTAAGTTGCTCATCCTGTAGTGTGATGTACTATGTGAAATGTATGTGTGAGTTCTTTTGATTTCAAAATGAAACCAACCCCTGCAGTCTCTAGATGTTCTACAATGCTCTTCTGCCAATGCAGGGTAGAATCACATTTCATTAACCTTGAACTGTGGTAGAACAGCATTTTGAAAGGAATGGAATTTTGTACAGGACACTTCACAATATAATTAAACAATAATGCCCAACAGGGTGTGTGTCGTGCTGAGATAATGTCATGTCTCAGGTGGTTACGCACAAGGCCGTAGGCCGAGTGCATCCAATACCTGAGACATTACGTTATCCCAAACGACACACACCCTGGAGGGCATTATTGCTATTATACAATGGCTTGTTGTTATATATAAAAGGAAAAAGTAATTTGAAAGAATGTTTTTATTAGTGTGGAAAAATATTTTTGTTTCTTAAGAAGAGATGCAAAAAAAGAGAGTACGCTAGCGGTCATCCATAATGTCATCTACATTGGTTCACAGTAAGGCTGAGACTAGACCTGTGATGATGTGCTGGGATAACATCACGGATCCAGCCCCAAACTGACCGATCACAGTCCAAGATTCTTTCTTGCCATTGTAAGATATAAGGTTATGTAGCGCCTTTATTACACAGTGTATTAAAAAAAAAGCGATGGATTGATTATTGCACAAAATGGATTTTAAAAATGAGATTATGTACATACGAAATTGCCAGCAGATACAGGCCATTCCAGCTGTATAGTCTGCTCGAGTATCAGTTATCAGCACTCCCAGATCCTTCTCCTCCTTGGATTTGGTTAACGGGACACCCTCCAGCCAGCAATTGTCTCCTGGGTTCTTGTCTCCTAAATGCATCACTTTGCACTTCTTGGCATTGAAACCAAGATGCGAAGTATGAGACCATTCCTCTAGTTTTACCAAATCATCCTGAAGTACGTTTGTTCCCTCCCCCATCTTGCTCTGCACAAATCTTTGTGTCATCTACAAAGAGAATGATCTTGCTTTTAATCCCCACTGCAATGTTGGCTATGAAATGTTAAACAGAACTGGGCCCAGCACTGAGCCCTGTGGTATACCACTTGTTACTGCCTTGGGCTGAGATGTCTCCCTCTCAAACTACTACCTTCTGCTGTCTACCCTGTAGCCGGTTCTCGACCCACCTGACCAGTTTCTTCTCTGCTCCCAGACTCTTTAACCCACAGGTCAGCCTACTGTGTGGCATAGAGTCAAAGCATGTCCTCTGCCCAGTGTCCTCATAACCCAGTTGTAAAAATCAACCAACTTCGTCTGGCAGGATCTGCTTAAGACAAACCCATGCTGCCTGCTGTTCAGAGATTTTTAATCCTGTTAAACAGGGACCTTTCTCTTCTGGAGGGTCAGAGGGGAGCAACCAGGATAATAGTGGATCATATGATTTCATGGTAACTGGTCACATCTATCATGGCCACATGTGTCACCCTTCAAATTCGTAAGTTTCCTATCCCTGGTTTATGACCTCTCAAATGTCCACATCTGCGATGAGGTGTTTTCCTGGGCTACTACCTATACTTACCATGCAAGCTTTTCTTCATAGAGATCTACAACCTGCTTGTATAGTTTGACCTGTCCTGAACACAATTCATGCCATTCAAATAGTAGCCCCATCCTTCCAAACACCTTGGTAGTTATTAAAGTGTCATTTGCATCACTATACTGTGTGTGTACCTTTTGTATAAACTTTGAAGTGCTGGATTTCTGTCTCTGTGATCGTATGCAATATTTATCAGTGAAGTGCTGCAAGTAAAGTTCAAAAGATGAACCCCGGCATAACTCAAGTACTGATGCTGGTTGTGGTATTAGTAACTGTTACTGTTTTTAGTACTATATTAAAAAAGTTACTGAACTGTAGCTTGTCATATTGCAGGGCACGAAAGTGAAGGTGACAAGACTAAGAAGAAGAGTAGGACAAGCTTCAGACAGATTACAGTAACAGGAAAGAAAAAGAGAAGAAGAAGAGGCAGATAGAGTAGACATTATAAAGAGGCACAACAGAAGTGTAAGCATCAGGATAAACAGAGAGGTTACAGAAAAGTGAGGAGAATCAACCAGAGTCAGAAAGACCAGGAGATTCACAGACAAAAAAAAAAAAAGATTGCAAGAAGGAGCAAGCAAAAGCAGTAAAGTACAGGCTAGTAGAAAAAAGTAGGAGCCATTAGCCCATTCCAAATCAACATCATGTCTTAGTCTAAACAAGTGTGTCATGATAACACTTTTAATGTTTCTTACTCAGCAGAAGGCAGGGACTTCATAAAACCATCCCATAGAGGGAACAAGCATGCATTCTGTGAACACTGTGCTTGTGATTTCTCCATTTCTCATGGTGGCATCCATAATGTGAAGGTCCATCTAAAGACAATCAAGCACTGGTCAAATGCTGAACTAAAAGAGTTTAACCTCATCAAGAGGTCTGATGAATGCTGGGCCAATCCACATAACCCAGTGAATGATGGAGCAACAAGCGGAAGTTCTTTTCAAAGGTTTGTATTGCAGCATAACCTTCCATTTTGCTGTGAATGATAGCTTCAACAAACTAGTTGCCAGGATGTTTCCAGACAGTGATATAGCCAAACGATATGCATGTGGTCACACAAAGGCGAGTCATCTCATTCAGTGTATTGGGAAAGAAAGTATTGATGAGGTCAGAAAACAACTGATGCCAGACACTGGAGAAGACAAGAAATGGTATTCCCTCAGCACTGATGGAAGTTCTGAGAATGATGACAAATACTTCCCCGTGCTGGTTAACTGTGAAGATGCAGAAGGTATAATTAGGACTAGATTCCTGGACATGCCCACAGTCAATTATGCTGACACCAGAAACATTGCAGAAGCTATGGAAAGATGTCTCACTGCTTCAGGGCTTAGTCTCAGCAATTGTACAGCTTTTGTCTCTGACAATGCATCAGTTATGGTTGGCAAACACCGAGGAGTTCTCAAACTCTTACAAGAAAAATATAGTGGAGGAGAAATTTATGGAGTAGGTTGTGCCTGTTGTCTTGCACACCTTGCTGCAAAACAGGGGGCTAAAGCACTGTCATTTGATCCACAAGATTTTCTAGTAGATATATTATACCATTTTGACAAGAGCATGAAACAGGAGTTGCTGAGAGAAGACATTTATTTCTGTAATGAAAACATTAGGAAAGTACTGAAGCATGTGTCAACTCGATGGCTGAGTATATCACGTACACTGGAAAGAGTCCTAGAGATCTAGGATGGACTCCGATGCTATTCTAACCCACTACGATAAAGACAAGCCTGGTCCATCAAAACAACAGAAGACAAGGGTACAAGGTGAAACTGGAGCCAGGGAGAGAAGATTGGTTAACATTTTCAGTGGACCCATCTACAAATTGTATGAGCTCTTTTTACATGCCATCATTCCCAGATTTGACAAATTCAACGTGCTGCTTCAGCGTGAAGATCCCATGATCCACAGACTACAACCAGCTATGATGAAGCTATATCAGGAGCTGCTAGGATGTGATGAAACCTTCCATGATCATGGACGATAAGGACAACCTCCTTGCTATAGATGTCACTGAAAAAGATTTGCAGAAATTGAATGCAGATTTATTTATTGGGTTTTCTGCATCTCAAATGATTAGGAGACAAGATCTTGAGGGATCCTGTGAAGTTGTCAAGTTCCATGCTGAGGTAAGGGGATTTTATCAGAATGCTCTGGTGTACATGAAACAGAAATTCCCCCTCAATGACCCTGCATTTAAGGCTGTTGTTGTGTTTGACCCAGAATCAACTGACATCCAACTTCTCCATGATCAAAACCCGGCTGCAGAACTTCCCTGATGTAATTCCACAGAACCGAACTAACGAACTGTTCATGGAGTTCATGTTATACCAGACATCCACTGATCTACCTACCTTCTTTCTTGAAGAGGACAGGATTGATAGATTCTGGCACAATGTGTCACAAATGACAGAACCAGCCACTGGGCAACCACAGTTTAGATTGCTGTCACAGTTAGCTAAATATGCTCTACTGCTCCCACATAGCAATACTTTCTGTGAAAGCATATTTAGCATGGTCAGGAAAAACACTACAGAGGTTAGAAGCTCATTAGGAAAATCGGCAGAAGGACATGCAG
Organism: Neoceratodus forsteri; assembly: GCA_016271365.2. NCBI lineage: Eukaryota > Metazoa > Chordata > Ceratodontiformes > Ceratodontidae > Neoceratodus > Neoceratodus forsteri. The sequence goes on along the minus strand of CM057449.1, from coordinate 572,073,045 downwards.
TAACCAGAGCATATGCTGAGCATACAGGCATCAGAAACAACCTCTGTGCAGTGATGGCTTCTAAAATCAATGTGTTCAAGAACATGCCATGTACAGAACGGTCACCATCCAGTGACCTCATCCAGAAGGCTAAATCAGCAACATATAAGGGTCTGATGGCAAGAAAAGAAACAAAGAATTAAGAAGGAAATAATGGACTTCCAGTTCAGCTTCCGGTTAGGTGGCAGCTTAATTCACGAGCTCCGAGCCTGCGCTCCTGTTGTAAACCCTAAAATAACAGACCAAAGAAGGGGGGAAAAATAGGCTGAAGGCACGACAGTCAAGCACGATGGACACCAAACTTGACAAAATACTGTTGGAGCTGCAAGAATTCAAATCAGACTTTCATCAATTCAAACAAAATCAAGAATCTTTTCAAAAGGACCTTGCAGATCTACACATCACATTTTCCTCCTTGGAGAAAAACATGCAAGAGCAGGCCTCAACCAGCTCACAACTTCAGAACACACTTAATCAAGTAGTCCAACTTTGTCAACTTACGGTGGAGCACCAGGAAGATGCAGAGAATCATAGCCACCACAACAACCTATGGATCTATGGATTTCCTGAAAATAACGAGGGTACTGACCTCCAGCTGTTCATGGAGACATTCACCTGAGAGACACTAGAGCTGAGAACTGACTTTAATTTTGAGATAGAATGGATTCATAGGACCCCTTACCCTAGCTGGTGGTACAGTTCCTCTCAGGTCAGCAAACCTATGACAACACGGAGGAAGCTTATGCAGACCTGAAGAAGCAGAGCATGTACCTTCTAACCTCTGCGCATCTACCCCAGAGATCTACAGTGGAATGTGGCCCTACTAGGTGGACTCCTCCAGGCCCACGAGTCGCTCAGCAGGCCACAATCGACTCAATCAAGCGGATGCTGGCCCAATTCTCCAGGAATCCCAGCTGAGGCCCTCTTTGCACTCCGACTTTGGGTTCACAGTGAGTACAGAGATGGGAAGTGGATGTGGGTCCGGTGGACACCCTAGCTGACATTGTGATGTGGGGAGGGTTTGAGTGAGATTCCTGGTGGTCACTGGGTTGGTGGAACGGGACTCTTAGGACTGTTGGAAGCACCTGCTCAAGGTGGGGAGGTGGCGGGGGGGTGGCTGCCACAGTAGGCCTACCTTCTTGGTCGGGACCAGAAAATGAAACAGGGAGGATGTTTTAACTGATTCCCACAGTCTGAAGTAGACAAAGGGTCATGCAGGTGAATGGTAAACTGCCGGGTCATTCGCGGCAGGAGAATATGGGCCCCGATTTGATCAACACCTTGCCTGGATATGAAGTTTGATCTGCTATTTGCCAATTCCCATTATATAGGGGCTTTCAGGGGTTCCCGTGCTTGAGCTGAGGCTGGTGGGCCGTAGTCAGTCATTTCCTACCCAGCCGGGTCCGGACAGCCCTCGCTGAACTTGGGATCTCACCCCATCAAACTGTATCATAGCAGGCTTTGCTGCATTAACCCACTAAATAGGGTGCAGTTCTGGGGTCTCCTCAGTCACGAGTGGCCTGGTGGCACCAGTGCACACTTGAGAATAATTGACCCTTGGATACGTAAAGGTTAGTGCACTTTGGGGATTGTCTGGAACATTTTCAGTGGGCATAGTGTCTCACACTGTCTCTGTTAGACTCGGAAGGGATCGGCTGATAATAAATAGGGCCTGGTGGTTGGCCACCTATGCCGTCCTCCCCTCTCGACTAGGACACCATGACAGGGTGCCTCTGATCTAATTGGACCCACCCTAGATGTTAGGATACAATCAATGGTGCAAATGTTATTTGACAGACATGGATCCCGTCCCTCCCTCATCCTTCCCCCTACATGAGAGTCACCTCTCCTCCACCACAGCAGCTAGTGGAAGGACTGGGTGTCCCCTTACACCCCACTCCCCCTGCTGGCCCTCAATTGCTCCCCAGAACTATCTCCTCTCAACAAATTATGTGACTCCAGCATGGCAGTGTACGCTGGGACTGAATGCACCTATAAATTTGTGAACAGACTATTTATGTGCCATACATCATACACTCTTACAGACTTGGAAAGAGTCCACATAAATAATAACCTTTACCTCCCTGGAATATTTGGGAGGGTAGGCAACTGGGAGAGCCCCTGGGAGGATTGGTGCTTCCCTCATATCAGATACCTTAGTAGGTCTTTGTGAATATTTTAGTGATATCTGGTAATATGTTATCTCCCTCCCCCCTGTCATCTATAAAGGGGAACGGGCTTCTGGTTAATCCACATGCCATGCTTGAGTCAGACCCCACTGGAGCAGCACCTTTTTTCCCCTTACCATATCTTTTCCCTATCACCACCCCATTTTTTTGTCACGCAGCTCTCCCTGTTATTATTTTCCCTAACTCTCATCCTATCCCATCCTGAATTTAGGTGAAAATATTTCCCTGGGATTTCCTCTCACTCTGTGGTCGGGAAACCCAGTCCCGGACAGTCAATTGACTTGTCCCCAATGCACATTCGATCTGAGTGTGCATTGTTGGAAGTCACTGTTAGCCCTCTTTTTGAGGGTTTGTATATAGTTCTTGTGGCATGTGGACAACTGGTTCTGATTACAATATGATATGTTTTCTGCAATATAAAATAAATAGGGGAGTGTCTGTCAGGAGAAACTACTGTCTTGCTGAAACTGACACATCAAACAACTGGTAGAACAACCCACAAGAGACAGGGCCATCCTAGATCTAGTACTGACTAACAGGGAAGGGATCACAGATCTCCAGGTAGAAGGTCACCTGGAGGCCAGTGACCATCACATGGTATGGTTCAATTTGGCCACTACATCTAAATCATCCCATTCAAAGGCAAAAATATGGGACTTCAGAGGAGCTGACTTTGATAAGATGGCCAACAAAGTTAAGCTAGCCTGGCAAAAGAAACACAGGTGAGGGGTACAGGTAAAGTGGGCAAGCATTAAGGATGCAATACTTGAAGCAACATCCCACTGTGTTAGACAGAAAAGGAAGTGCAAAGAAGAGAAACCACTTTTTCTCAAATACAGTAGCAGAAAAGGTCAGAGCCAAAAGGCTGGCCTTCAGGATATATAAGGGAACACAGTGGGACGAAGATAGGGAGGCGTACCAAACTGCCCTAAAGGAAGCAGGGAAGGCAGTAAGGCAGGCAAAGGCCCAAAATGAGGAAACACTAGCATGAACAGTAAAGAAGGTGACAAGACTTTCTATAGATACACTAGTGAAAGGAGAAAGTCCAGAAGGGGTATCACTAAGCTCAAAGGAGAAAAGGGAGCATGTGAGGAGGAGGACTGTAAAAGCAACTATCCTAAATAGATACTTTTGCTCAGCATTTACTGAAGAGAAGGCAGGGCAGGGCCCACAGCTCAGCACCATGGACACGGGGGGGGGAGGGAGGTGAGCACTACACCCTTCACAAAAGAAAGGGTCCTACAAGAGCTCGCTAAGTTCAGGGTGGACAAGGCAATGGGACCTGATGGCATGCATCCCAGAGTACTTAAGGAGCTAAGGGTAGAACTAGCAGAGCCATTAGCAGAACTGTTTAGTGAGTCTCTGAGCACAGGAGAGGTCCCAGAAGACTGGAGAAGGGCTCATGTGATCCCGCTCCACAAAAGTAGTAGCAGGGAGGAGGCAGGGAACTACAGACCAGTCAGTCTTACCTCAGTAGTGGGCAAGATTATGGCTGCACTCCTTAAGGAAAGGATAGTGCAACACCTGGAATCCACAGGGGCACAGGATCCAAGACAGCATGAGTTTACAAAGGAAGGTCCTGTCAAACTAATTTCATAGATTTCTTTGACTGGGTAACCAGGTGGTGGACCAAGGAGGAGCAGTTGATGTCCCTACCTTGACTTCAACAAAGCTTTCAACACTGTTCCACATAGAAGGTTGATAAATAAGCTGGGTAGGCTTAGGGTTGCCAGAAGTTGGTCAACTGGGTGGAAAACTGGTTGACGGGCAGAAAACAAAGAGTGGTGGTAAATGGTATACAGTCAGAAGAGATGCAAGTCACAAGTGGGGTACCTCAGGGATCAGTCCTGGGCCAGTCCTCTTCAATATCTTCATTAGTGACATTGCAGATGGACTAGAGGGTAAGCTTGTCTGTTTGCAGATGACACCAAGATCTACAACAGAGTAGATGATCCAGATGGGGTGGGCAGAATGAGAAGAGATCTGGATAAACTAGCAAAATGGTCAGAAGAGTGACAACTGGGATTTATAAGTGAAGCTTAGATGGTTATAGTTGACACTGTGCATGAACCTATTGTGGTACCAAACTGGGAAACAGGTCAGAGTTCTCTAGGTCTTGCATAGAGTTCTAAGGGTTCATTTTGTAATACCGGATTAGGTGCCCATAGGCAAAGATATCTGCCCCCCAAGACAGAATTATCTGAGCCTGTGCATTGGGTATGATAACAAAAGTTTCACAGTTTGAATCCCTCCAGAACTGAGACCAAAGGTTGATTCAAACCCACAAAACAGACAAGAGGGTTACATTGTTCTGTTAACTGTTCACAATTCTACGATCAGAGGTTGGCACTTAGGAAGTAGAGGGCTGACCTGCTGATTGGAGTTGTGACAGTTCTCACCGCCTTACATATCCTTTTAGAGGAGTTTCTTAATTTAGTCACAGTCGTTAAGCCGGGTCGGCCTATTAGTCCCTTCTCAGCTCTTGCTGACATCCCCTTCCTAATTAGTGTATAGGACGCAGAGTATCAAGTTATTGCACACTTTACCCTCTGTTACTGTTTAAAATTGTAATTATTTTTGGTATCTACCTATAGATAAAAGTATCAGAATATTATTGTGTAGAAATTATTGGGTCTGTTTTGAATGTAGGTTTTGAATTTTTATCTTTAAACAATTAAATTTGCAAAAATATTTAGAAACTTGATGCAAAATTAAAAAGACACACTAATTAATACACCTGCTGTCTGGTGACTTGTAGCTGTATGTTTTCATCCAGCACCGAGAAATGGTGAGTCATGGTCCCTTTGAATAGTGGGAAACCAGAGGTGGGGGGGAGGGTTGAGCTGTCAAATGTCCCAGTTTGACTGGGACAGTTCTGGTATCCAAAGGGCTGTGCTAGTGTCCATAAGCTTTTCCTGAAATCAGAATTTAGTTGTGTAGAGGTTGTGTTATCCATTCTGCCTACTGCACACTCTCCTTCTCCCTGCATGCCAGCCAATGATGATCCTATTACCTGTTGCCTGCCAGCATGTGTCCCTTTAATTGAACAACCAATATCAGGTAAAGAGACCAGCTAGGAATGGCCCAGTTGGACCATCCATAGTCAGTGATGCTATAGTCAATTCAATTGGAAAATAGAATTTGGGAATTTAGTTCATTGTTCTGTGAATCACCAATGGCAGGTGAGCAGCACTGTGCATCAGGTGATCCATCTGGGGGTGGGTGCCCAATGAAAATCCACTGCCGACTTAAACAGACAGCCTGCCATATTTCTGCATGTAGAGACTGCCATTACTCTTTTGGTCCAGCTGAAGTCTTCATCTGCTTTTTTTGTTCAAGTTTGTTTGAGGCCTATTTGTGACTCTGTTGCCTTGTCTGCCTGTGGGAATGAGTTGGGTAGGGATGATATGGTTGGATGGATAGAGGCAGCAGAGTGTACCACACAGCAACAGCCCTTCAAATCTGAGCTGCATTATCGAAGGAGATCAAGAGAGAGACAGAGACCGTGGAGAGAAGACGTCAGGTGAGTCCTACTCCTTTTATTCTTACAGATTAGCAAGAGATGCAGCTAAATCATGGCCGTGGTGGTACAGTGGAACTGCACTGTAACTTATTTCTATAGGAATGTCACCATTTGCAAAGCAACCCAAGTACATAATTGCAATGTTATTTATTATTGTAGTGCTTCAAAACAAGTGTGTTCAAGTTTAGTTACATATAGCGGTGGGGGCATATTGTTGACCTTTGTCTTGTTTTTGAGAAGAAGAAGTAGAAGAGGAGGAGGAGGAGAGGGAAGGGCAGAGGGATGAGGAGGGGGAAGAAGAATAATCACAGGACATTGCAAAAGAGGTCATGAGGTGGAGGGTTGACATTGTTGGTCAGCCAGCTGCCCACCCCAGTTGCAGCTAAAGACTCTAAGCCAAGGTTAGCCAGAGAGACACCAACATCCCTAACTCCAGCGGAAAACAATAATTTTCCCCTTGAGTCATGAGTAGTGAACAATATAAAAATAGCATATTGTATCTTCAAAAAAATTGCCATAAAACTCACCACAGATCAGACTAAAACCTAGAGCATCAAAAGTGTGTTTTACCTTCAGTAAAAGCCCCAAAACTCACCACAGAGCATCTAAACCCCCAGAGCTTCTGGGGACCTGGTGGCCCCCAGACCCCCCGCCTGTGATATGTCCCCCAACTCACTGAAACACAGAAGCGTACCTATTTTGACTAACGAAATGTTGGAGGGTCTGTGCCCCATTAATTCTGGGGGACTTTGTATGTGTTGAAACACTCCCATTTCACTGTCTAACCACTTGTCAATTTTCTGCAGACAAGCAGGATGCATTTTGGGCCTGCTGATAAAATCTGGGGACTCTGTGCCACTTTTGTGTGTTCTGTGATTGTTGCTGTGAGCTCATGATGTCACGCTGACATTTTTACAATTAAAGCAGCAGTGCAAGAATGTCCTCACAGTTCTGAACTGTACTTTTTTATGCTACTTTACACTGCCACAGCCACCACTAGTTACCTCTGAGCCGTGACTTGAATGAAACGCTTCTTTTCACAATTTATGTCTGCTTTCCTTACTTGACGACTGTTTTTTCATGCATGAAAAAAAAAGAGGACACCTTTCAGTATTGTTCTCACAAGGTTTGAATTTTTATGCAGATGCTTTTCAATAAATATTGTTCTGTGCTGTCATAAAACACTGACTACTGCATAATTGTTAATTTATAACAGAAGGGATGATATATAACAACTAACTGATGCAATGGAGAAAAGCAGAGGAAAACAATAACAAACATCTGGTCAGAAGTTGAACCGATTTAAAAGGAATGCTACTTTCATTATTTCACACGTGAAAAAAGTAGTACAGCACACTCACTCAAGTTACCAAATTCTCATATCATTCCAGTTTGTCAGGATGTGAGTAGAGGAACTTGTAACATAGCATTAAAAAATATAGGTCAGAGTTATCAACAGATTGTTGCGCTGCTGCTTTACAGAGATTCACCACGTTACATAGTAATGGTAATGCACATAACCTAATATGTGGGGGCCTTACTTTCACTGGAATATTTGTTGCTCCACAGAGTCCAATAAATATCTGGGAAAACCACCCATAATTTCATTACAGTGTGTCACATGACGGAGAAATTCCCATTCAGAAAAGACGCCCACATTCTGCCCCCCTTTCTCAGCAACATTAGGATGTGATGCTGGGGGAGTGCAGGTGCATGCCCCACTACAGTGAATGTCCAGCAGCTATCCCAATATTTTGTTATGTTATAAAGTTCAATTTGTGGTGAAATGTGGGAACATGTCCAGTAACAAGGCTTTTCTTACAGGAAACGTGCCCACACATTTCAAAACAAACTGACCATTATAACATAAAGAAAAATTCAGAAAGTTGCAGGACAATCGAACATTCACTGTAATGGAGCATGCACCCGCACTCTCCCTGGCATCACATCCTAATGTTGCTGAGAAGAGGTGTAGAATGTGGGCGGCTTTTCAGAATGAGAATTCCTCCATCATGTGACACACTGTAATGAAATTAGGGGCAGTTTTACACAGAAATGTATTGATTATGTGGAGCAAGAAAGATTGCCCTGGAAGGGAAAATGTGGATTATTAAACAACAACAAAGGAAAAGCACACAAAAAGAGTACAACACAACAGTGGGATGGGGGGGCAGAAAACAATATCTTATTGTGTCCGTGGGATGCCGTGGTGGTCCAGCAGCAAGTGCAGCATTGTTATTATTTGCTGCTGCTGTGCTTCGATGGTGCCAACTTGCTGCTGCAAAGAACCCACACTTGCACTGTTCTCCTCCAGGGCTACCCACACCAAGGTGAGGTCTGACTGTGTTACAGGGACTGTGGCGGGGTCCACTGCAGGAAGAAATCCAGGGATTGGTGGTGGAGAGGGTGGTTCTGGTGGCTGTGGTGGTGGGGGAGGTGGTGCAGCTGCTTTACTGGCCCTCCTCTGGCTGCAGCAGTGAAGCACATGTTCTTCATCAATAGCACCCTCTAAGAGGCCTCTGCCACAGAAGGGCCAGCAGGTGGACATCTGGCCCCTTCCATGGCAGCCTTCCACTCCACCCTGTGGTGATTCATCATGTAGGTGTGCTGGCCTCCGGGTCCCCACATGTGTCCCCCGGGGGCCATGGCGCACCATCACACCACAGAGGTGGCACACCACCACTGTGCTGTCCCCCCAACACAGTCCAAAAACTCCCACACTGGGGAGCTGCGGCGGGGGGACCAGACACATTCCTTGAACCACCAGGATTTTCCAAGGCCACCTCCTGTGGCTGTGGAGGTAGTGGAAGGGGTGCTGCTGGAGCCCCTACATCTACCAGCAGTGGTGGTGGTGGTAGTGGTGCACAAGGTGCATTGACAGTAGCCACCGGTGGCACTGGTGCTGCTGCTTCAACACGGGGGGGAGCCCAGAAGTCGGGAGTGGTCCAGCCTGATACGACCACCCCGTGTCCGCACTCCCCTCCTCGGACGATCGCACCCATGGGCCACCGACTCTCCTTCCAAAGGCTCCATCTCAACTCCTCCGAGTCCTGACAGTCCGACACACACAAACACACACACACACAGACACACACAGTCACACACGTACAAAACAAAACTTCTAAAAAAAAATTCACCAACAAAAAAAATCACAAAAACAACACTAAAATTAAACAAAGATATAGCTTTTAAAAAAGTTGTTGTGACTGCAGTAAAGAACTAAAGTGTCAGATCTCTCCTTCTCTCTCCACAGAGCTTTCTCAATCTACAAATGCAAAATAGAAAGTGAAACTGCTTCTCTGACTCACTTCCTTCATATCTGGCTAAACCATGTGACTTACAGTACTGTAAGCCATGTGATGTGTGAGAGGCTGCCTATTTACATGGCACTTCGCCTTACCTTGCCTTAAGGCATTATTGGCAATGTGAAGTGGTAATGATAATGCGAAGTGAGCACTTTGCGTTGGTCACTTCATGTTGTGCTCCGCCAACGTTAAGTGGTCACTTCACGTCCACTTCACCGGTGGAATTTAAATTCACTGCATCTCTATGTGTGAGATGTCTCAATTTGCTAAGTGGAAATTTGGAGTCATTGCTATTGGATTACATTGAGTTGCTGCTGCATTCTACAAGATATCACAGCACAAGTTGTGATGCAAGTGCTTGATCCTGGTGGGCAGCACTGACACTGCACATGGATCTCTCAGCAATTCCCAGCCAGTATCACAAGCAAACAGTGAGGCAGGGTGAACCACCAAACAGAATGAAATTCTGGGGAGGGGGGATGCAAACAGCTAAATGTGTGCTCATGAGATGGATAATGGTGTCCCTTATAAAAAGATATTGTTTAAATTGAGCTATCAAAAATTAGCTGCTAATTATAAAAATTGTCTGCAATATGCAGTTTAATTGGCTCTAAGCATTGAAAAAACCTTATCTTAATTTTTAATTAGTATGCTAGTGCAGCCTAATTACATGAGCATTATTTTTTTACAAAACAAATTCCTATATTACTAGAATTCTTTTTTTTTAAGAATTTTTATCCACAGTTACTGTTAAAATGATGAGCCCCTTCTTGGATGAATACAACCACACATATAAAACCCTATTAATTTATCATTTCTCAATGGCATTCTTCCACCTTGCCTTCATGGCCGTCCAGTCATTTGTGCTCTTCCATATTTCATAGCAGTCCAGAAAGTAACTATGAGATTAATCTGTTATGGTGGTTGCAGATGCTCACTAGGGAGGTCAGGATGATGGGGGCTTTCAATGGAGGAAGGGCCTTACCACACCAGAACAATCAGGAGGGCACTGAGAAAACATACAGTACTAACCAACAAATCAACATGTGTTCTTTCATCCATTGTCACACAGTTGCCAAGGCAACAGTTCCTGCAGGTCTCATTTAACAGAATGAATGTGCTCACAGTAACATGGTTCAAAAATGTGCAGCACAGAACACAGAGAATTTCTGCTGTCAGTACTTTAAGCTATACTGTGGATGATCTATTTTACTAAAAAAATTAATGGAAAAAGCATTAAACAAGGTGCATGTTATCATGTTTAAAAAATTAACAGCAAAAATGTATTTCCAGGGGTTATGCTAAGCAAGGAATAACACCAGACAGGGTGGGTGGTATTGGACTATACCAGCCTGCCCAGGGTTGTACTGCTGATGGCCTGATGCCGCAGTCAGACAGTAGGGTCCTTGTAGGTAGGTAAGTAGCCTTGAAAGGCTGGTATAGCCAATACTGCCATGCTTGATAGTCTTATTCTGCTTAGAAAATGGGTATTTGTGTAAATTTAAATTAAATATTAAAATAATAAAAACACTTTAAGAATACATGAAATGAATAAAAAAAATTGGAGGAGGGATAAATTAGTCTCTCCACTGGTACATTTGCCAGCAGAGGGTGCTGCTGTTTGTTTGCTGTTCCATCTCTGGGTGCCCACCCCTTCTCCGACCCAGACAACGTCTCTTCTTTTAATCCATCCCTCAGCCTCCACACACAGTTTCTTCTCATTCCTTTTTTCTTTTTATTTAGCAGTCTTGTTACCTTGAGACAGCTGTGTCAGTAGAAGACTGTAATCATGTGACAGTATGATCACATCACAGACTGATTTTCTGTAGAGCAATTCACCAGCTACTTGGTGTGGGACTGTGATTTTGAGACAGTTTGATCATAGTACAGATTGATTTTCAGCTCTGCGGTTCAGGAAGAAAAGAAAGAAAGAAAGAAAGAAAGAAAGAAAGAAAGAAAGAAAGAAAGAAAGAAAGAAAGAAAGAAAGAAAGAAAGAAAGGAGGGAAGGAGGGAAGGAGGAAGGGAAATATGAGGTGGGAAGTGCTGCTATAGAGGAATGTGGTTTTGAAATCTAGCATGACTGTTCATCCAGTGCTCAGGTAAGCATATGGCCCACCCGACTGCTGGCGGTAATGTGTTTGTTATTAAAACAAATAAAACTACCCAAAAATGAATTAACATCATAAATGGCACAGTTTTGGGTTGGGTTGGCCATTTTGGGAAGGGATTTAGGTTGCTGTTGGGGCGGGTAGACTTGTTCGCTCACTCTGGAAGCCAAAATGCAGTAAATGGTTAACATTTATTTTTTTAAAACTGCAATTGGGGCACAGTGAGTTGCTGCACTTGGCCTGTTTTAAATACCAGCTGCATTTAGAAGTATTTGGCAAAGGCATTTGTTTATTTTTTTACTTGATTTATATTTATGGATACAAAATTATCTCTGAAGCAGAATCGTTGTACTGTACAGTCGAAACCAATTAGACGAGTGTGGTGTTTTACCATTATGCCTGTCACAAAGTAAAACGATGGTTTAGTCTTATTCCCCGTGGCTAGTAACTGTTATGACTTTATGAAAAATGAAAGCTAGGTGTTTGGTAATGGTAATTTCACATAATTTTAAACAGAGGTTTGTTGAGTGCAGCACCAGTGTCCCATAGCGACTGTTTTTCTTTATTATACTTGGTTATATGCCAGTTATGTTTGGCATCCAGCACCAGAGCAAATAAATATTGCAGTTACAAACTTATTGCTATTTTTCAGTGTTTTCTGGAGGATTACATTGTTGAAGGTGGTAGGTTCCTATGTGATAACGGTGATGGTTAAACCAAGATTGCTTTAAGGGCAAGTGTATATCTCTGAAAAGCAGATCAGTGATATACACTTGCTGGCGAACAAACATCAAGCAACTGGACTTAGTATTTATGCAGTGGGGGGCTGTGCCCCTCACACCCCCTCCTGCTTAAGGATTACTAACTCCAGAGGCGTGCATGTAGGGAAGGGGGTGACACTCTGTACTGCACAAAAAAAAACCAAGCAGGAGCAGCCAGCAGCAAACTTTTTTCCGCCGGTGCCCAGCCCCATACCCAGTACTTGCTGTGCCGGTGCTAGCCACCCTCACCACCACACCACATGGCTAGCTCAGCTGCATCAGGCACACTACCCCCTTAGAAACCCACATCCCTATCCCTCCCCTTCTTTTCGCTATTCTCCACTTCCAGTTGCCCTCCCCTATGGTCGCCTTCACATTGGGTCACTACCCTTGCAGGGTAGCCCATGAGGATAGTGCTGTTTATGAATCACCGTTTTGATGGTCACTCATATTCAGTCACAGTACTCATTGGATATCAGTATGGTTTAAATATTTTCCTTTGGTACAAAGCTGGTGAGTTGATATCTGGATAGATATCTGGAAAGATATGATGGCGGGAACACTAATACTTTTTTTTTTTTTACATACCATTTGCAAAAGCTTATGCCTTTCAAGCAAAGTATTAAACATGATACTACTGTATATATCTAGCTACTCCTGAAGATGTAAAAACCCTCAGATCCACATCAGTAGCAACAGAAAGTAAACAACTCTGGCAGAATGGCCTATAACCAGATCCCACTGCAAGGGAAGTTCAGTGGAGAAGATAGCAGACAACACTTTCTGTACCTCTTTCTTTAGCACTTGATTAGTCATCGACCCAGGAAAGTCAATCAGCAAAATCTTTAACAAAACTGCATTTTCCATTCTTGCAAGTCTCAAGGCAAATGCAGGCTGATTGTAGAGAGGTGTGTTAACCACCCCCTCAGCTGTTAGAGTTCTATCAGATAGCATTAGCATCTCTTTTTTATTAACCTTAACAGCATTCTCCATTGTTTGCATCCAGTGTTCAGTGCTTTGCAGCATGCTGATATCTCTTCAAAGCAGCAGTACTGACTAACAAAAATCAGATCTTTTACAACAGTTCATTCCCTGTGCACTGTTGAGTTATTACCTGGTAATCTTTCTTGTTTTCACTGTACTATCACCCCATAACTTGCTCCATTTTTTTTTTGTTTTTGTTCACATTTCTTCCACCTGACATGCTAAACTGGAACCCTCTGCTGCCAACTGCACATGTGCATAACTAACAGGGACAGCAGGAACATGCACCACAGGGTCCCACAAAGCAAACAAAAGACATGATGTGATGTGAGGGGGGAACTCTGCTAAAAATTAGGCAGCAGCCATATTTACTGTGGCTCCACAAAACTGGAAATACATTTTAAACATCTAAAAAACTAAAGAGCTCTCGAAAAAAAATATTTACAAATATGGAATTCAGAACTATGGCTGCATGCTTCCAGCCAAAAGCAGAATTGTGATAATCACTTTCTGGTTATCCAGTACTGATGCTTTAAGCATATTCTCCTTCATAAGCGAGCTCCAGTTTGAAAATCTGTCAGTGATGCCTGTATAGAAACTAAGATAGGATTAGTTGGAGATTTTGGTTTCATGCCCTTATCAGGGCATATTATAGCTGTGGGGTTTCCAGCTCTGATGGCTCTGATAAAGCTCACAGGCTTCCCCAGGTCACAAACCCTGTCACAGAAATATTGAGACAACTTTTCCATATGCAAAGATGAAATGTCCGTTGGTTCTTGATAAGCCTTTCAAACCTCTTGAAATATACTTCCTTAAATCAGAAGTGCGTAGGATTGCACAGGTAATCAAACAATGAATATTGTAGGGTTGCAAACCTATTTACAGCCTTGCTGAGTTCAGCAGTTTCCCCTTGCAGGTGTATTTGGTAGAAAAATATTCCTCTAAGCTCATGCACCATATCTACAGTCCTCTCTCCCATCCAGCCTTCAGTCATGTTTTAAAAGTACAGCCATCCCCCACACCATTTAGCACCCCTCCCACCCTCCTCCCCTACTACAGTATAGAAGTACTCCCTTTCATAGTTCTCTAGCATTCTGTCTTCCCAGTCTCCCTCTACAGTATCTGGTTAAAATCACCCTGATTGATGGTGACCAGCACAGCCCTACTCACACCATCTCGATCAGTCATGATCCATGAAAAACTCATGCAAGTACTATATCAGTACACCAGAAGAGGGTATAATAATATAGTACCTAAGTGACATAAGCTAATACAACTACCATAAGGCACTTTTGTGATTTTACAGTATGCCATGCAAGAGCTATTTTAAATTGATGGATGGGATGCTACAGGGCTAGGGAAAGGGGTACTTGTGTAAGGTTGTGAGAAGGAGTAGTGTGGAATCGATGCTAAGAGGGTGGGGAAAGGGATTTCAGGGCACAGATGGTGCGCACCTTTTAAAACACATTTTACAATTTCAGTCACTACTTAAAGTTTATTTTTGCAGTTGTTAGGGGGTGGTGTGGATGTCGAATGCTGCTCATGGAATTCAGGCAGAATACTATTTCCACTTCCAAATTGCTTTTTGTTATTGTTCACTAAATTCTGTTGATTCCAAAAACCTTTTTAATGTTCTCCATGGACTATTTTTTGCTCAGTTTATATATAATGCTGATTAGTTTTCTGTAGAGATGTTGCAAAATTTTATTTCATGGGCAAAATTCCCACTGAATTGGAAATTTTGACACGTGAAATATTTTGTGGAATTCAGCTGTTCCGCAAAATAGTTCACGGGATGCGAAATTGTGAAATTTCACCTGAGACATCCAAAATTTCACCTGAAACCCAACACCTTCCAGGTAGAATGAGCTGTAGAAACCTCAAGCCCCCAAGACCACCACTGTGGATAAACAGTATAAAATAATGGACTTTCAAGAGGGCTGGTTGTCTGTGAAACCAAAGTGGCAATGAGCCTGAGGTAAGGATCAAACTCCCAAGGGCAGTAACAGAAACCAACACTGATCTCATAGCTGTGGCTCCCGGGCATCTTTTCCAGAATCCAGCCTGCCCACATCCGAAATTGAACCCCCTCTGAAGGTATTCAGAGATTCCCACCTCTCCGTCTTGCAATTTCACCACCTAAAGTCAACAATCAAAAGAAGGGGTGGGGAAGGACTCATGGGCCCCTCATAGGAGAAAAACAAGGAAACAGAGGTTTCCCTCCACCCCAGCTGGGCAAATGTTGTTGAAATGACTGAAGCTCAAGTGAAACCCTCTTGCACACCTGCTCCAGCATCTGTGAACACTAACTATGTGGAGCATTGACCAGATAAACTAATGTATCCTTTATTTGTGCTGTTTTTTTACTCACTACAGTGTTTGTAGTGCAGTTTTATTATAGTGTCCTCTCACTATTGGTGGTCGTAGTTTGAAGATGTTTTGTTGGTTTATCTTTTGGGGTATACATAATCTTAGCTTGCTCTCCCTGTTCATTGCTTGGTGCTGTTTCATAGTTTCCCCCTCTTCTTGAGACGGGGGGTCTGGAGAAAGGACCAAGATTCAAACCTGGAGTGCACTGCATATCCCCCACCCCCGGCAAAACATTAAGCCGCTTGTATAGGTGGGTCTTTCGTGAACTCTACTTTTACCAAGTCTCTGTTACCTCCCCCTGGGTCACATGGCTGTTTTTATGGGGCTCCCATCATTACGTTTATTGCAATTTATTAGGTCGAGCAAGTTGGGGTTACTGGCAAGATCTGTGAGGGGCTCAGTTAAATGGGGTTGTGTCAGTTTCCATTCAGTAGACAGGACTGAAAGTCCATGGTGGGATTCCAGGATCAGGGTTGAAGGGACTGTACATAGAGAAGCTGCTCACTGGATCTCAAGTGAAAATTTTGCTTAGGCCTAAAACTTATGAGATTCGCGCCATCGCCCAGTCTTTGACAGTTGGTGGCATACAATCCTGATCTGGCACAAACAGCAACTGTCAGTTTTGACAGCCTGTCAATCTCACTCCTATAGCAGGAATTTTAGCACAACCCTGAGTTGTCGAGTAAATGTCCTTACTGAATATCTGGCAGCACCAATTTACACTTATCCTGTGATGGGGAATATGACAGTAATTTATATGAGGGAACACCATGCATATACATAAATTAGTGGTCTTTAAGAGCTTGGTGATTGAATCATGATGCTCATCCCTCATTGACCTTCTGCTCAGCTAGACCACATTAGACATGCCCCACTCTTTGTCTCACCCCACCCCCTTAATTTTATCTTTGCAACATTATTTTTCCCCTTTTTTTCTTTTCTCCCCCCACCTGGATTGGGGTGCATGACTCCAAACTGGACAGATCACAGTGCCATACATTACCTAGCCACCATCATTTTGTGAGTTGGTCAGTCGCCACTCGCTTGAGTACAGCAAGCTACTGTATTGTATGCTATTGGCTTACTTGTGGTCCTCGGTATTATAGTTCTGCCCTATTTTTATTTACCATGCATGAAAGGTTTACAGTCAGGACTTTGGGGTCCATGGCATGGAAATGACCAGGTCATATAATGTGACTGGTCAGTCCATCTGGAGCAGCACTTGCACGAATATTACTGCGCCTACTGCCCCTAGTGAAAACTCAACTGCTCTCACTGGTAAAAATACATCCATTGGAATTAGGCTTAATTGAGGTAGTGCAGCGGGGGGGGGGGCTGGTGAGAGTCACATTTGAATACTTTGCGGTGAAATTCTGCATTTTTCATCTCCAAAATTTCACAAAATGTCCAAATTTCATGAAATATTTCACAGAGCAAAATTCGGCAATTTCACACAACACTAGTTTTCTGCAGTTTGCAGGCACTTGCAGTAATTAGCTGCTTATGAAAAACATGGAACACTAATCTGTGGTTTATGTAAACCATGAAATATAGTTCTAATCCTTGGTTTAAATACCACTTTCATAATTTAAGTACTCTGCTTCTGATAGAATACCATGGCATGAGGCAGAATTTACAAAATTCTGCTGACTTCCGCTAGGCACTCACTGGCACCACATACCAAGTCACTACTTATGACGGTAACAGTGCAACTACTCCTCCTGATGACAGTATGACAACTTTCACATTGACATCACCCTCAAGCTCAATATGATCACATTGACTACTGACCACACAGAGTCAGCATCAATTAAATAAGACCCATCACACCACCCACTGTAAATAGGATGGCAAAGAAATGAATGACTTGACCAGCAACACAGAGGCCACTCATAACTCTTGAGCCAGGTTTTATTCAGAATATGGTAGCAAGTCAAGGTGGAGGGAGGGTTGTGCCACTTGCCTACTTAGGGACTGATATATCCTTTTTTGGATTGTGATGGGGAAGAGCAGTGTGGCCTGAGGTTGCTAAGAAGTGGGTGTATTTGTATGGCTGTGGGTGGAGCCTACAGCCATCTTGCCCTCTGTAGTTGGAAAAATGGAGTGCCGTGGCACACATTTTTGGAGTTTTCAGTGTATCCTTCTACAACTATAAATCACTATGCCAGTTAAAATAAAATAGTCCCTTCTTTCCATTTAGAATGTTGGAGACAGCACTCCAAGCTGCTTATCAGATGGCCATTAGGAAACTGAAACAGTTTGTTAAATATTGGGTGCCTATTAAACTGGAGCTGTGTTTACGACCTTCAAGATGCAACAACATGCACATTTAAATACTTAGCATTTAAACATTTGCTTGCTACTAGCTTCAGTTGGGCAGATATTGTCTTTCAAGAAAGATTCATGCCTCATAAATGTTACCCTTTCCCAGCAATGAATCTAAAAAGATTTACAGTTTCTTTAACCTCTTAAGACACTGTCTGATAAGTACTGTCTCAGATATATGCCAGGTCTTCTGTAAACTATCCAGGCTAAATATATAGCAATCAGCAGGCATTTTTTACTATGCTTTTTGTGAAAAAAAATATTGAGCTACAGCAAACACACACACACACACACACTGTACACAACATTCAAAATAAATTCTGCAATCTAATATATTATAAAACAATAAAGAAACTGTTTGTTTATGTCAGTGAATACAGTG
The DNA here is from genome assembly GCA_016271365.2 of Neoceratodus forsteri. Lineage (NCBI taxonomy): Eukaryota > Metazoa > Chordata > Ceratodontiformes > Ceratodontidae > Neoceratodus > Neoceratodus forsteri. Next base: position 572,055,058 of record CM057449.1, on the reverse strand, counting down.
AAGTTCAGTTTACAGTAAATATTCTTTAAATATTTCTTATCCTATATTTTGTATCCTGGATAGCGCAGGGGGTATGCTACATCTCATTGTCACAGGGATCTTCATTTTACACATTTTTGCACTGTATTTACACAGGATGTCCCAGATCAGATGCAATATCTTGTTTTTAGTGGGGTTATGATTTTACCATTTTTATAATGTATTTATTCAGGGTAGCCTAGTCCAGATGTAAAATATTGTTTTCAGTGTGCTCTGATTTTACACAATGCAACATGATATTGCGTAAATGTAGAGCCCAACTGAAAATAAGATGCTATGTCTACTGTGAACTATCCAGGCTAAAAATATAGCAATCAGCAGGCATATTCTAGGAAGCACACTGTAAAAATGTATTAAAGGAAGACCACATTGAAACTGCCTCTCAAACAGATCACCATTGTGGAAATTCATTAGAAATAATGGGTAAAAGCATCCCAAAAGCTCTACACAACCATTTCAGCTCTGACCAGAGTTTGTTTAATAGGGTCAGGTCTAGTGGGTGCTATCTACTCTTATGTTGCAGCTACTGGATGTGGGGAAGGGAATGCATAGTCACGTTCACTACTTGACTTCAATAGAATTTCTCTTGGACTTGGGGAGGAGGGAGGTATGGCTGCTAATAGGGTGAAATAATATAGTGTTTTTTGATGGATAGATTGGGAAGGAGGGTGGGAGATATGATACAACTTGTTTTGAAACTTAACTGAGCATAGTGGTATTTTGCCAGTGAAATTTCATAATATGTAGCCTTCAACTGAAAAACTGCCTCCTTCACCAGCCAAAAGACTATGCACAGTGGTGGGTTTTGCTGAAGTGCCACTGCATACAATACCATCTTCATCTGGTGAAGTAGGTACTTTGCCAGGTGTAGAACTATGTGAAGCACTACTTCATGAGAACTGAAGTTGTTACATGTCATGAAGATGTTTATGAAGCAAAGTTTTCCCACCTTTGCACATCTCTACTTGCACCACTATAAATTAAAAACCATAATCAATTGTTCCCACATTTGGAATAATTTGTTGTCCTGTCAGAGTACCCAGGTCTGCGGCCCTAAGAGGCCTGGAGTTGCACTACTGGACAGGGCTACCAAGGGGTATGTTTCATTTAATTTTGTTTTTTGGTGGTGTAATTTCCTCCACCCATTGTGATGCCTCATTTGGAGAGCCCTGCTCCCAACTGCAGCATTAGAGGTTGGGCTCCAGAGGAACACTGAGTCCCTTTTGTTTTCTCTCTACCCCATGGTGTTTGGATCCTCAGCAGGGCAAGAGGGGAATGAGAGAGAGAGAGAGAGAGAGATACAGCTTGTGTTCTTCTCCACACTTGGACTGGGTGGGCATTCTGATAATACTGACAACATGGAAGGAAGGGAGGGAGCAGAGCTGCAAAGAGTTGCCAGTTGGCTGACTGTATTGATTTCCCACTCCACTGGATATGATCCAGATATAAATTTACACAGAGAAAACTCCTGCGCTCAATAGTGAATCGGTTCACTGCAAAGGGTAGCCAGCCCAACACATAACAAAATGTCCACACAGCAGTGCTCCAGAATGAATACAAGAAAGCCAAATAATTCAACTAAATTGTTGATTTATTTATTTGAAGACTTTTTGCCAAGGCACTAGGGGCTCTCACCGTGGTGTGAATAAATCAGCAATTCAGTTGAATTATTTGACTTTCTTGTATTCATTCTGGAGTGCTGCTGTACGATCCAGGTATGACTGCAGAAAAGGAAGGTAACAATGGTGATACAATGAATATGGATATTCTGCCTGCCCACATCCCCCCACTATTTAATTGCCCCAAAAGTGACAGCAAGGCAGCTAGCTTTGGTTGCCTTGAGTCCGAGGAGCACAGGGGAGATGAAGGTTGATGATGCAGTTAACAGGCATGGAAAGCCTTAATAGGCTCATTGTTTCTTTAAATAAAAAGGAAAAACAAGGGAATGGGGTAGGGAAATGGAACCCCTTCCACTACATAAAATTAATGGTCTGCTATTTGAATCCCAAAGCTTGACTGAGCAAGCAAAGGAGAGCAAGAGAGAGAAATGAGTATTGCAGCTATAGCCTCAGAGGCCAGGTACTTCCTGGTTCTCTAGATGACCACACAGCTAGCTTCTCCTGCATTTAAATGGACCTGCACTTTTTTTCAATTAAATATACTTAAACAGCAACTGACACCACTCTGGCCAAAAATGCTACAATGCAGAATTAGAATAAGCATATCCCCAGTAAATCTCATACCAAACACTAGAGTTCTCCATTACTTCATTTTAAAGTTATGAGCTACTTTGTAACCCTGATTTCACTACCTGTTCAAAAAAGCCTGTGTCAGTTAAGAGCTGCTGCTGATGTCATATCGGAACTCACAGTCTAGTACTCCCTGTCAGCAAGCTTATATGACATGTTTCTCCAAAGTTGTAAAGAGCATGTGCAATGGTTTTCACAAGTAAAATAGGCAGCACCATTCAATAAACATTGCTTTAAAAACTATGTGTGTTTAAGGTTTTATAATAAAGCAGACATTTTTTTTTGGAGGGGGATGCCTTTTTGTTGTGGACCTTTTCTCCAGGGTTGCTGGATTCTGGGTCATATCACACTGTTTTAAGGTTTACAGACTTAATAAGTTTCTGATGTGGTAAAAGGCTGATATCATTCACATCTATCATTCAATTGAGGCAATTTATAAGGATGGCACTTTAAAACAATTATTCAATCAACTTGTCAATGGGGGTGGGAGAGGTGATGCTGTTTTGAAACCTTACTAGGAGTTTCTAATTTAGTCAGCACAATGTGTTCTCCCTGTCAAGCTGTTTTTTTGACCTATGTTCAGTAGCTCCAGGGTTGCTGGATGCTGAGTCAGCATGCCTCCAGGCTGCTGATGCCATTTGGAGTGCTACTCTACTGTGCCTGTTATGAAGTTGTATTGCTACTAATCTTGTAATGTTGGTAACTTCACTGCTGTTTGTCAGTGTCTCCTTTATGATAAGATTTAATAGGGACTTTATTTGCATTAACTCCTACCAGGGTGGAAATGTTAGCTCTGGTAAAATGATCATTTTTATTTAGAGTAGAACATAGATGAGCCTGAATGTAGGTCAAAACAGCCTGACAAGGAGAAGCCACTGGGCTGGCTAAATTAGAAACTCCTAGTAAGGTTTCCAAACAGCATTACTTCTCCCACCCCCATTGACAAGGAGATGGAATAATTGTTTTAAAGTGCCATCCTTAGAAATCACCTCAAATGAATGATGTGTGAATGATCTCAATCTTTCACCACATCAGAAACTTATTCAGTCTGCAAACCTCACAACAGTGTGCTATGACCCAGCATCCAGCAACCCTGGAAAAAAGGACCTCAACAAAAAGGCACCCCCAAAAATAGTGTCAGCTTTGTTACAAAATCTGAAACACACATAGTTTTTAAAGCAATGTTTATTGAATGGTGCTGCCTGTTTTATGTGTGAAATCCATTGCACATAACCTTTAGCACTTTTGAGACACGGGTCCTATAAGCTTGTTGACAGAGAGTACTAGACTGTGAGTTCCTGAGATGACATCATCATCAGCTCTTCACTGACATGGGCATTTTTGAACAGGTAGTGAAATCAGGGTTACAAAATAGCTCTTACCTTTAAAATGAAGTAGCACAGAAATCTAGTTTTTGGTATGAGAGTTACTGAGGGTATGCTTATTCTAATTTTGCAATGTAGCAGAAGTGGTGTCAGCTGCTCTTTAATGAGCTTTTCCAGAAAAAATAAAGAAAAACACCAGGTCCAAACTAGTATCAATACAATGAACAGAGGTAACAGGCAGACAAGCAGGTCTCCCTCCCAAAAAGAAAAAAAAAACCTCTACCATCCCCAAAGCCCCCGAGCACGGCTAACAAATTAGGAAACCTCATAAGGAAGTGTTACAAGAGTAATACCAAGGAGGGAGTATTAGCAAAAGCCAGTGGGTGGCTTCACCAACTGAATAAACATTAGGAGCACTAATAGACATGCTCCCAACCCTCACTCCCAAAACCTAGCCTACAGATAACAGGATGGAAGTGAGCCAAGACACCACCCTGCTCCTGCTGAGGACTCTCCCGACACCAATAAAAGTGAATGTAGGGCTTCCCACCGACGTCTGTAGGAATCCTCCCTTTGATACAGCCTCACAATATGTATTTCAACCGGTAAGGCCTGGGTGATTTCCTTAAACCACCCTCTGAAAGATGGAGTGCCTTCCACCAGCCAATGTCAAAGAATGATTCTTTTAGCTGTGATAGAAATTAAAGCCATGTGAGCTCTACACTGTCTAATTAGGGAGGAAGGAGACCTGCACTTACTTAAGTGCAGTTCCTATATACCAGAGCTGCTGTGGGAAAACCAATTAAGGCTTTCTGTTACTTTTCCTCTTTTGTTAATACTTTCATATGTGGTGTTTTATAGTGTTTTCTTAGTGGATGTCCAAGAGAAGGATTTATATGTTTATATTGTCTGGCTGGTTTTCGAAGGTAATTTGAGGTACCTTTTTTTAGTTAATTATTGTATAAGGAGAAATGGAATGTGATCAGGTGATCCCCTCAGTAGGCATATCTGGGCTCACTTGAGACCTAGGAGTCCATCTGTTCCAAACATCTGACATGGAAGGTTACAATGAGCCACACAGACTGCATGAAGATGTTCTCCATGTTTGCAAGGTTACAGAGTCTGATGTTTTTTTCTGGGGTACTTCCAGTAGGTAGGCTCTAGCTGGTTGGATTTCAATTGCAGCAATTTGGGTCCATTCTTGATGCCTGAGACTGTCTATTTAAAAAAGCTGTTAATCTGTCATTTATTCTTAAGTGTTCTTAGATTGTATACTTTGATTTATTATTTTCAGTTTTTATTGCAGTATTTAATGTATTGTACTTGTATATGTTCTCTTCTCTCTTCACGCTCCCCCAGGATGCATATGAAAATGACCTGTTTCTACCTCAGTATAATTTTCCTGGTGAAACTGTTGAAATAAATAAATGAATAAACAACTAACTAAATAAATAAATAAATCTGGACTGATGCTGATGCCATCCATGCTTTGTGATACTGATAAAAGAATATTAATACAGCTACGTTCTAAAAGATCTCCATCATCACCTTATCACTTCCCATGGGCCCCTTGCCCAAAGGAGAATGTAGTTCTTGAAAAGCTAGCTGACTCAGTTCCCCCTCTTGCAGTGTGCTGACTCCATATACATTTATTAGACAGACTAAAGTAAGCAGGTGAGTGACCCAAAGGGAGGGGACATTGCAGTCTGCATCATCCGTGATGTGTTATTGATGATGCAGTCCACTCTGCCTCTTCCTTCCTGTCATTATTATTGTTTTTTCTGATGGCCAGCACACAATGGCATCATCTCCTTGTGTACTGCTAGCCAGGATGAAGCTTTAAAAAAAAAAGCTTTTATAAACAGTAGCAGATAAGTGGATGGTAGAAAGTGGCTGGCCAAATTGGGGACAGGGACTAGTCCCGGCCATGTGGGAAGGTCTAGAGAGTATTTATTTTTTAATTTTTTTGAAGTTGCCACCATTTATTGAATAGTAGATATCATTTGCAAAGTATCTGGGGTGCCAAGTAATTAAAAAGCTGAAATCACACACCTCTACCTTTTTGTTGCGGATCTGGGACCAGTTACCATCATTTCTTGAGGGTAAACCTATTTTCTATCACTAGAGCTGACTAGTGGTCACTTTTAGATGGAAAAGTAATTAGTTTAGTTGAGCCTTAAGTATGGCTCAGGTGGCGGCCCAAGAAAGATATATCAAAGCCTTGAGCCTGGTGATGTGGCAAATAATCTCTCCTAAGACTGAAGCCCACTCTGCTTGTGAACCAACCAATAACAGTATGATTTATTAACAAGCACATTATCTCAAACTATGCCCGCGTTCCACCATGAAGAACAAGGTACCTGAAGAAGCACAAGAACCCTGGCTGGTCTCTAGCACTGAAGAGCCATCATGTTATCACGTATATCAAAGAATAATATTGCAATTACCAGTCCTTTGGGATATAATCTGCACTTCAAAGCTTGGATATTTAAAGTTTAAAAGTAGATGCTGACTGGAAAGTGTCTGCTTGCATAGGATTCAATTTTAATATCTGTTTTAATAAGGGCACTGAATGATTAAGTGCTAGTCTTAGGGTGAGAGCTAGAAGAGTGCAAGGAAGAACAGTTCATTCCCTTTGGAGATATGTTTTTCCTGCACATCAGCCTACAATTAATGGCCATATAATGGTTGTTCTTTGGCTGGACATTGGTGGATTGATTAGATAAGTAAAAATGACAGGGCAATGTCCCCAGGTAGCAGAATAAAGACTCTCTGCACCTGTTTGGTGAGACTCATTGCTTGCCAAGCCATTGACCTCTTACAGATTAGCAAAAACTAATCAGAAATTAAACAGTAATTGCAGAAACTCCATTACAAAATCCCAACAGTATATAGCCTCCAACTTGGAAATCTGGCTAAGCTAATAAAGGAGAGTATTTTTTACACTGCAGTTGCAGTTTACAGTCAGAGACCAAGAATAATTACCACCAGGTAAATGAAAAATAACAAAAGGATTTGTAGGTTAATGTGAGACATACTTTTGTTCAGTAGATATAGTGATTATTTTACAAATGTGCTAGAAATTTCAGATTGCTGCAAGATTATTATCAGAGTATTGATTCTGAGAAACATACTGCAGTAGCAAAGTGAAAGCATGACCATATTAGAACCCAATGTTAATGGCACTGCTAGAGGTAGTTTGGTCTAGTGGTCCTGAAAGAGAACAAACCCAATAATTTAGAGATCAGGGTTCAGATTTTGTCATTACTACATACTCACTGTGAGACCATTAGAAAATCACTTCACCTCTCTTTACTTCAGTCATTTCAGTTGGAAAACTGGTTAAAGGCAAGAACATACTGAAAACAAATATTATTTCTGAGGTAACTGGGAAATCATAGGGTAGAAAATGCAAGCAAAAACTCCTATTGGAATGTATTACCTTGTTCAAAACCATAGTAAATTGTCAGAATAGTTTTATCCAGGGGGAATAAAAAGACAGCATGCTAAACGCAATCCAAGTGCTAACAAATCTCTTGCTGGCTGAGCAAGAGGTTGTGAGTAGCAGGTGAACTGTGAGATAAAGAGTTTGGGAATTTTAACTGTTTGCATACTGGTTAGTGTCTAAGACATAGCTGAAAATGCATGAACAACTGAGTTCCTCATGTCATGAGATAGTGCCATGACTGCAGCATGCATGCTCTTTAAGATTCCTAGGCTATACAGAGGTTAACATTGCCTGCTCCCAGTTAGATATTCATGAAATGTACCACAATGCTTGATGCTTAAACTTGTTTTGATTTTGAGATAGGGCTGTGGATCACTACATTGTTAAATCAGATTAGTTTAGATATACATATATATTGTGCTCTGAGTTTGAAATTAATTGAACTGACTTGTATTATACATCTTTCCATTCGATCTCTAATTTATATTGAAATGTATTGGTACATAATTGAAATGGATGTCAACACCTTTTGAATTTTTTGAATTAGGACATGTGATCTGTGACATCATTGATGAAAGAGTTTTTAAATAAGTCAGTTTGCACCAGTTATTAGCCCCCTAAGGAAGACCAATAGGTTGAAGCGCAGGGGTACTGGTGGAGTACTGTGTTTTTCTGCAGCAGAACTAATTGCATTTGCACTTTAATATTTGTACTACTTGCTCCTTGCTTTTTGCACTGTATTCATTAAATACCAGCATTTTTGCATCAGTATTAGATCTGAGTACTGTTTGTTCTGATTTGGAGTGCTACCATTTGACTATTTCTGGTTCATTACTTGTTAACCTGGTTTTGCCTGTGTCAGCCATATACAGTCACAAATAAGCTTAAGTAATTAGTAATATATTTAATTTGGTGGCAAGGTATCAGCAAGGCATGTGCTGTCATAAATTGGTGATGACACAGGCCAGGACAGACAGGATTGCAAGTTGGCAGGCAGTTACCCCAGGAAGTGGTAGTGCTATAGTAGCAGATAATGATATTGTTTATGTAGCTTTCTGGGGGAACGTAGCAGTTTGAAAGGCAGAGTAATACAGTTCACATGAAGGTTCATGTTGTCCATTGCATGAGGAGGACAGAACAGAAGCGGAACATCTGCCTTAGGAGTGTCTACAGAGCTTCTGCAGATAGTTCACAGTCCAGAGGAGACTCTGCTGTTGGGGGGGGGGGGCGTCATTAGACCAGGGTAAAGAGGTAACACATTACTGGTTGTTGTTGTTTACAACAGCAAAGGAAAAAAGTAATTGCAGGTTGTAACACATACTACAATTAGGAAAGGTATAGTACCTATCAATGATGAGGCAGGTTTAGGTAGGAGTGTTAAAAAGAGGAAAACCAACAGACACCCCATCTAGGTTTAGGTAACAAATTCATTTCAGAAAATCAAAACTGAGAGGTAGAAGTACAATGGAAGTAGGAATGAGGCAGAACAGTACAGTACAGAGAAATTTAACCAAATACCAGGCAAAGGAAGGAAAGGTTATGGAAGTGGTGCAGTGCAACACATATGGGCCACAGTTTTTCCGGACACCTTCTGGAGAGTGAGGAGCTGCCCCATTCATGCTCATCTCTCTTGATTGCAGCCAGAAGTTGCCTGATTCCTGAACAAACTAGCAAGGGTACAAAGAACCTTCTACCTCACCCAGGGGCCATAAAGCCTGCTGGCATTCATCCAAAGGATGCAGAGGAAGAGTCAGAACAGATCGACCTTGGTGAGGTCCATGAGAGTGGAGGTAGTGGGAAGGGTGCACGCTCCTCAGCCTATACCATTGCAGAATTCATTTCTGTATTGAAGGGATGGGGCAGCCAACAGAAGGCACCCAATGCAGAGGGAAGGGAGGCAGTGGGAGTTCTCAGAAGTGGAAGCCCCAGTGAGGGAGGAAGAGGCCTACAGCTGAGGTGAAAGCAGCTGCTGGTGAGGAACTCCATTGTTAATGGGATAGACTTAGGAGCCGAGGGGGGGGGGAGAAGGAGGTGAAGTTCCTCCCTGGTGCTTCAGCTTAAAGAGATGCAGAGCATATCCAGATGATGACTAGGGCAATAGGATATGCGGAAGCTAGATATCATTGTCCACGTGGGGATAAATGACCTTGTAAGGGAGAAGGTAGTGGTACAGCAAGGTACCTTCAGGGAGTTGGGGAGGGTTTTTAAGCAGGTAGCATGCATGGTGGTTTCTTCCAAGGTATTATCTGTGTATGGCCAATGAGATGCAAGAGTACTCTGCACCAAAACATATAATGACTGGTTGAGGGCATGGTGCAAGGAGGAGGGCTTTGGCTACATAGGTGACTGGGGGACAGCCTGGTAGAATATGGGGTACTATGATGCCAGTTCGACAACTAATTTGTTGACCAACATCACAGCGATGGAATTATATCTGTTGCAAGTTGCAGTTGACATAATTCCAGCAGGAGACCACAGTCATTTTTCAATCGGGTCTTCACCCCTGAACCTCCCATGTGGAAGGCACTACCCCTCACACCTCCAAATCTCTAGGATTATAACTCCAAGTTGGAGTTGAATCAGGGAGGGGGTGCAAGACAAGGAGACAGAGCGCTGGTGTCTCAGGTGAACCATTACAGTGAACTGTCAATGTTGTTGGCATCGACGTGTTCACTGATAATGGTGTCGCTGTATGGTGGGCATACCGAATATGGGTTCTATAAGGGAGATGGCCTGTATCCTCCCAGGAAGGAGACTACAGTCCTTGGTGAGAGGTTTAAATGGCAAGGCAAGGAAATTTTATTTCTATGGTGCCTAATCCCTGAGGCACTGAGTGCCTTACATAAAAACAGGTAGGGAAGAACAGGTAAATAAATATGCAATATACATAAATAAATAAATACTAAAATAATAAATATAATGCTATAAATGTAGATAAAACTACAGTTAAATTAGCTCTGGTCAAGAATCAGATGTCACCAGGGAAGGCCAATAAGAACAGATGAGCCATTAGGCCCTCCTTAAATATTTAGACTGCCAGGGCCTCCTCATGCCAGCTGGAAAGGAGTTCCACAGGGCCGGACTGGCAACTTCAAATGCACCATCTCCTGATGCTTTTAGCCTAACCCTGGAAACTGCGAGGAGGAGGCCCCTGGTTGAGGAATGGAGGGAGTGAGCAGAGGTGGCTGGTGTCAGGAGATCAGCCAGATAGCCTGGGCCCAGTCTATATAGGGCCTTATAGGCAAGCAAGCCTACCCTGAAGATGATCATCCACCTGACAGCCAGCCAGTGCAGAGCTCACATGACTGGAGTAACATGACTGGACATAGACAGGCCCATCAGCAACCGAGCCACAGTGTTCTGCAATAGCTGCAGCTGGCAGAGGGTCCCTCCAGAGACCCCGAAGTATAGAGCATTACAGTGGTCAAGCCTGAAAGTGACAAAGGCATGCACTAATGATGGCAGGCGGAACTAGGGGCTTGACCCTGGTGATATTTCTTAAGTTGTAAAAAAACACTTTTGACCACAGATGACACCTGAACTTCAAGAGTCAGTCTGCTATCCAGGATAATGGTAAGATCCTGCATATTAGGAGAGGCCATCAATGAGATGGATCCCAGGAACAATCCTGTAACCGCTCCAGAGGCATTGGCATCACACCCATGACCCGGTTCTATCACCAGAATCTCTACCTTGTCGGGGTCCAGTCATAACCAACTGGAGGACACCTAGTCATTGATCTTAACCAGGCAGTTGTTAAGCACTTCCACAGCATTCTGTGTTCCTGGGGCAAAGGATATATACAGCTGGGTTTCATTTGCATAGCAGTAAAAACCCACACTGTATCTCCTGATGAGCTCTCCACGGAGTAGCATGTACACCATGAATAACACTGGTGACAAGATCAAGCCCTGAGGCACTGCACATGCAGGAGCTTTGGGGAGGAGAAGAAATTCTCCATCACCACCCGTTGCTTCCAGCCTGAGAGATAGGACTCAAACCAGTTGATGGTATTGGTGAGTCCACAGTATTCTCAAAGGCAATCAAAAAGCACAATATGATCCACAATGTCAAATGCTGCTGAGAGATCAATGAGTGCAAGAACTGACCTATCTCCACTAGTTCTAGTCCTGAGGATGTCATTTTGCACCCTGACTAATGCTGTTTCGGTGCTATGCCTGGCCTTGAAACCAGACTGGAATGGCTCAATGATATCAAAGGACATAAGGTACTCCTCGAGTTGCTGCACCATTATTTTCTCAACTACCTTACCTAAAAATGGTATGTTGGAACTCGGACAGTAATTCGCCTGGACATTGGGTTGAAAGATGACTTCTTCAAGAGGGGCCTCACCAGAATCTCTTTCAAGGCACCCGGAAAGGCTACACCTGACAATGAGCACCCAACAATTTTAGCAAACACTGGGCTAACGGTCCTGGCACATCTCTCCAAGAAATGTGTCAGGGCCGGGTCCAATTCACAATATGTGTGGCTTAACTTCAAGATCACCTCAATGACCCCAGCCACCTTCAAAGGTCTAATCTCACCCCAGACATTTTGAGTGCCTCTGCTATGCTCAGGCTGACCATTGCGAAGCAGAACTTGCCTCATTAACAGAATCTGTGACTGGATAGAGGACACCCTGTCAGATAAGAACAGAGCAAACTCATCACATAATACAGTTGAAAAAGCTTTTTTCAGCTGTAGGAGCCTGCCCACAGTACAAAAATGCTGAGATGGTCTGTTCTTCCCTGCAGCAATCTCCCTGGACAGGAACTCTGCCTTCTTACAGTTGATTGCCCCTTGTTACTCATAATAATGAGCACGCAAGACCAGTTTGTCCTCCGATCGGGTCTTCCACCAGCAATGCTAAAACTTCTGACCCCTGATCTTCATTGCCTTGAGATCCCCTTCAAACCATGGGGATCTCAAATGAGAAGATCTGGGTTACATACAGACTGGTACAATGGCATTGAGCGCCTCAGACACCACTCTGTTATAGTGAGCCACCACTTCGCAGAACCAACTGCACATGCAGCATCAACACTAGACAAATCAGCTACCACCAGCAGTCCCTTTGGGGACAATTCCCTTAAAGGGTGATAGCTGATCATTTCAACAGGATATGGACTTTTAGGGCATCCCAAACAAGAACTTCAACGTGCAATGATCAGACCATATGACCTGATCAGTCTTGAGATTCATCACCTCAAGCCCCATTGAGAAAACCAGGTCCAATATGTGGCCGTGATGATGGGTCACAGAACTAACTGCTTGTGTCAAGCCTAGTGATGATATCAACTGGAGGAGGTCAGAACCAAATTGTGAGGATTCGCCATTGATCCAGGCATTGAAGTCCCCCAGAATCAGCGATCTGAGGGACTCCAAAACCTTGTCAGCAATGAAGTTCATGACCTCCTGTAAGAACTCTCCTCCTGATACCGGAGGACGGTAAATGAAGAGGATCCTGTAGCCAGCACTTGGACCCCCATGCACCACAACACATTCAAAAAACCTGGCTGTCCCCACTGGGTGCATAGAGAAGCCCAAGCTGGATCTAAAACAGATGGCCTCACCACCACCCCTGTGTTCCCTCCTCAGACAGTGCACCATGGAGTACCCAGAGGGGATGACTGCCTCCAATACTGCCCCAGCATCATCACCCAACCAGGTCTCCATAATGCATGCTAACTCAATCAAAGAAATCAAGTCTGCCATAATTGCAGTCTTTTTTCTCATCAGTCTGGCATTGTACAGCACTGCCTGAAGGGGACCAGTGGATTCTGCAGGCTAGCCGGATACCTGCCCACTCGGTCCAGTGGGAACCCTGGAGAGGGAGACAAATAATGTCTGGCCTTACTCTAGGCTCCGTCTAACCCCAGGGTGTCTCCTGTTCCTGACCACATCAATGCCCTTCACCTCTATCCTGCCCACTACACCCCACCATTGCCAACGTATGTGCTTCCTAGTGATGCCAACTTCCCTGCAGCACCTACCTGCAGTAGCTGAAATGCTACTTGAATGAGAATTTAAACTAAATGGGGGAGAGGCATTAAAGCTAAGGGAGGAAACAGTTGCTCCCCCCAGATGATGGAGCAGCAGGGAGGGACAGCCCAAGGGGAGAAGACTCCCCTACAGCAGTGGCACAGAAAGGCAAAATGAAGGGTAAAAATGAGGTAAGCAAGGGTAAAGGTCTGAAATAGTCAAGGAATGGGGAATTAAAAAAGCTGGAGGAAAGTTAGGGGGAATGTTGGAGAGAAACAGTCAGGACTGGGAGGGGGAAGCAGGGCAGTTGGAAAGATGGAAGGAAGAGGTGGATAGCTATATGTGCCAATGCAAGGAGTCCTGTAAACAAAATTCCAGACCTGGAAGACATCATATCAGAGGCAGACCTGGATTTACTGCCCATAATGGAGTCATTCTGTACTGAGACAGACAGAGAGAGAGAAAAAGCAGCCAAAGCTTCCTTAAATCAAGGAGGTTATTTACTAGACTACACTGAACTGAATTATTACTTTTTGGACCTGTGTAAGTAACTAGTATTGATTCTCTGTTTTTGTAGTTGACTTTTCTTAGTTTAACTTTAATTTGCCAGGGAGGAACTATAGCTGGGAGATATTTGCAATCATTTGTGACTAGACCTGTTTCTTAACCTCTGTGAAATAGGTGTCTGTTAAGGGGAGGAGTTGAAAGGGTCCTAGTTGAACTGTGAATTTAAAACAGGAGTTGTTTGTGGTCTCTGTCTGCTGAGACAGAGAGAGAGAGAGAGAGAGAGAGAGAAAGCAGCCAAAGCTTCATTAAATTAAGGAGGTTATTTACTAGACTACAGTGAATTGAATTATTACTTTTTGGACCTGTGTAAGTAACTAGTATTGATTCTCTGTTTTGGGGGTTGACATTTCTTAGTTTAACTTTAATCTGCCAGGGAGGAACTGTAGCTGGGAGATATTTGTGGTCATTTGTGACTAGACCTGTTAATTAACCTCTGTGAAATAGGTGTCTGAAAGGAAGGAAGACACTCCCTGGAGTAGAGGATCAGAGTTGTAGTTGATTGTTTCTGGATGGCACAGGTTTACTCCACCACTTCCTGCCCTCACCCCACCACACCCAAGCGTATAACTTCCCTTATAGCAGGGGTTCTAACATCACTTCCCCAAAACTGCTAACAACATACACCTGTTCATATCCTTAAAGGCACAGCACAATGAATAGGGGGTAGAGACACTCACAAGCTTGCACAACTAAAACAAGAACAAAAAAAAGAAAAGCATCTGTAACAGGAAGGGACACAGACATGTGGGGAGTGGTGCAATGCACTGACTGTGGAGCACCAGTCTTCAGGGAGACATTCTGGAGACTGCGTTGCTGCCCTATTTGCAGGCACCTCCCTGGTCTGAGGGAGGAGGTTGTTAGTCTCCATGCTGACCTGGCAAGGATTCAGGAAACCTGCTCCCCTACTCAGGGACCACCCAGGCCACCACCACTACTCCAGAAGTTGCCAAAAAAGAGGAGTGGTTGGACCACGGTGGGCTCAAGGAGGGTGAGGGTGGTGGAACAGAGGCACATCCCTCCAGTTGTGCCTCTCTACAGTTCATTCAACACTCTGGCAGAGCATGGTTCCTCTATGAAGGCACCCACAGTGGAGACCTGGGAGGATGCTGGGAACCTCCACAATGGAGAGCCATAGGATGGTGGCACAGGACCCCACAGGGAAGGAAACAACTCCTGGTGGGGGACTCACATGTTAGGGGAAAGAACTGGAGAGGGACGGGAAAGGGAGGTAAAGTTCCTGCCCAGCACCATGGCTTGGAGGGACAGGAAACAAATCCTCAGGATTGTGGGAGCAGCTGTAAGGGGGAGTGAGCTGGATGTCATTATTTACCTAGGGACAAATGACATGGCTGAGAATGGGAACAGAGCAGAGCAACAGGAGTTTGTGGAGTTGGGGAGGGGCATTAGACAAGTAGCACACATGGTAAATTTCTCATAAGTGCTATCTGTCTATGGCACGGATGAGGCTAGGGTACTCCACACCATGGGATTCAATAACTGTTGACAAACTGGTGCAGAGCTCAGGGATTTGGCTTCACTGGGGACTGGGGCTCCACCTGGAGGGATTCAGGCCTATACTGGCACAATGGTCTGCATCTATCCAGGAGGGAAACCAGGATCCTAGGTGATAGGTTTAAATGCTTCATTGGCAAGCATTTGAACTAGCCAAGGGTGGAGGCACTGAAAAGGAGAAGGGAAATCCTAGCCCCCCCAACAAAAATCAGGGTAGTTAGTGAGGTAAACACCAAGATAGAGCAGTCGATAGGGAGAAGGGCAGGAGTAAATGGAGAAAAAGACAAAGGCAGTAAGGACAGGGATGGGGCAAAATGAAAAAAAGCCATAAAAATTAAGGGTAATGAGTACCAATGCCCGTAGTCTAGGTAAAAAGCTCCCCGAAATGGTGGCCTTGATGGAAGAGGGATGCCTGGTGTGGTAGTGCCCCTGACATCTCCTCTTTGTTTGAACATCTATATGTTTGTCAAGTATGAAAGAAAAATGAATGTGTGTCTTTGTTTATTTGTCCCTTGCATTAATAATGAATAATAGACTGGCCATCTATTACTCACTATTGAAATTCTTGTATTTTGTTATTTGTCGGGTACCCCAGCATTCTCTGAGTATACCTTTTCAATTAGAGCAATCCTATGAACATTTTGTTCCCCTTTGCAAGTGAACAGTATATGTAATAATGCTAGAATTATAGCTAATTATTTCAAACCTCCTTGCCATTCTTAAATCACGCTGTGTACTGCTCGTTTATATTATCAGGACTGGGTCTGTGAAGATGAGCTCCTGATTTGCTGTTTCGGCAATAGCATTCACAGAGTCACAAACCTTTTCACCTGTAGCGTACTGTGATGTGATTCCCTTTCCCAGTGTTATGTTGCAAAATTAATCTTTCAGTAGTATGTCAGGGAAACTATAAGACACCTACCCAGCTTTTGTTTTAAGTGATTTCTGGCATGCCGGTACCACGGTCCTTCTCTATCTCCCTGCACGAAGGTGCGCACGTCCATTCCCATTTTGCTGTTTGGAGCAATGGAACGCAACCTCGGAGCTAGGAGAGGATTAGCAATACTTTAGGTCTCCAAAGTCTAGGAGTCATTAATGAATTGTTTTTGTTTAACACTTCAGGGTTATAAGCCTTGCTTGGAGAATTTTAATAACGAAAGAAAATGCTGCAGCACTGCCCAGCATTCCTGTTTCTTTAGAGCCAGCCAGCCTCTTTCATCCTTCTTTTATGCAGAAAAGCTGGGGGCAGTGCTTGTCGGTGTTCAGAAACATGAAATATTGAATAAAATTCATTCTAGGAAAGATAGTGGATACTAGAACTGTTCAAACAAATATACAAAAAGTAAATCTTATTAAAAACTGTTCATAATAACTCTATTTTGTGAAATATATTAAAATGTAACTTGATTGATGGATGGGCGGACCAATCCATTAGTCCTGCCCCCTTTATATGTTAAGCATTGTATGGAGCTAGTCAGATCTGAGTTGGTTGTTGACCTGATAACACCTAGGAGTTTAAAGATGGTTGCTACTCCTGTGTATGTGGAACTACTAATGCTTTGACTGTTGGAACGAAGTCTGCTGCTTAATTTTCAGCATTCTTTTGCATTTGCTTATTTTGGATGTACAGTTTGTTTTATTTTTGGTTCCTGTAAATAAAATATCCTTGCAAGATTTCTGCAACACTATTGCTCCTGTATCAAGTGTCCATCTGTTAACCCACAGCCTTCCACACCTGGATATCGTGGCAGTCACAGAAACATGGTACACAGAGAACCATGACTGGGATGTCAACATACCTGGGTACACAATCTACAGGAGGGACAGAGAGGGAGCAAGAGGAGGAGGAGTAGCTCTTTATGTAAAGGAAGGAATCAAAGCAACAGAACTAAAGGGTAAAAAGGGAGGCGAGAAGGCACTGTGGGTCACCCTGGAGACTGGAAATGGCACCACAATCTGCACAGGGTTGTATACAGACCCACATCTCAGAGGGAGGAAATGGACAATGAAATTATAGAAGGCATCCTTAGGATGGCAGAGAAAGGGGACCTATTGCTAATGGGAGACCTGAATATGCCAGATGTTAACTGGAGTACTTTTGCTGCAGCCACATCCGAGAGCAGGGCCATTCTCAGACAGCTAGTTTTGGAACCCACTCGGGAGGGACCAGTCTTAGACCTTGTACTCTCAAATGGGGACAGAGAGAGGATCTCCAGTCTTGAAGTGGGTAGCCATCTGGGAACAAGCAACCACCAAACAGTGTGGTTCACGATAAACTTAGCTGTGTAGTCAAGCCATACAAAAGTAAAGGTACTGGACTTCAGGAGGGCTGATTTGGTCAAAATGGGAGAGTGCCACAGAAAAGCACAAGCAAACAGGCAAGAAGGTGGGGTGGAGCAACAGTGGGGAAACATCAAAACTGCCATCACAGAAGCAACAAGACTTTGTATGAAGCAAATAAACAAATTAAAATGAAAGAAAAAAAAATATGGTTCTCAAAAGAAGTGATGGAGAAGCTTAGGGAGAAAAAGATAGCATTCCAGAAGTATAAGGAAACACAGAAGGAGCAGGACAGAGAACTGTACCAGTTAAAGCAGAAGGAAGCAGAAGGCAGTCAGAATAGCAAAGGCCCAAACCGAGGAAAAGATAGCCAACTCGGTTAAGAAGGAGAATAAAACCTATTGAAGGTACATTAGGGAGCAAAGAAAAAATAAGGCAGGGATACTGAGGCTGAATAAAGAGAAAGGTGGTCGGGCAGAGAGTGACAGTGAAAAAACAGAGATACTGAATGAATACTTCTGCTCAGTATTCACAATGGAAAAGCAGGGGAGCTACCTAATCCAGTCAATAAAAGCACTCTGGATAGGAGGGTTGATATTAGTCCTTTCACAGAAGAAAGGGTTCTGAAAGAACTCTTAAAACTGAAGGTGGATAAAGCAATGGGGCCTGATTGGATTCACCCCAGAATTTTAAAAGAACTAAGGGAAGAACTAGTAACACCACTGACTACCCTTTTTAATAAGTCATGGGAGGATGGTGTGGTACCTGAGGACTGGAGGAGGGTGGATGTAATTCCCCCTTCACAAAAGTGGTAGCAAGAGAGAGGCAGCAAACTACAGACCTGTCAGTTTGATCTCAGTGGTAGGGAAAATGATGGAATCACTTCTGAAGGAAAGAATTGTTGAGTACATAGAGGCCAGTGGGGCACAGGACCAAGGCAGAATGGATTCACAGCAGGAAGGTAATGTCAAGCAAACCTAATTGATTTCTTTGACCTGGTGACCAAAGTAGTAGACCAGTGGGGGGCTGTGGACAAGACCTACCTAGACTTTAACAAGGCATTTGACATAGTCCCACACAAAAGATTAATAAGCAAATTAGCCAGTCTGGGATTGGGTCCCAGGGTGGTAGCCTGGGTAAAACACTGGCTGGATAAAAGGACACAGAGGATAATAGTAAATGGAGTCCACAGTGAAGAAAGGGGTTACTTGTGGGGTACCACAGGGTTCAGTACTGGGGCCAGTCCTTTTTAATGTCTTTATAAGTGACTGGAAGAAAAAGTATGTCTCTTTGCAGATGACACAAAGATCTGCAACAGGGTTGATACACAAGGTGGGGTGGAAAGGATAAAAAGGGACTTGGCAAGGTTGGAGGAATGGTCAAATGTATGGCAGCTTAGATTGAACGCAAAGAAGTACAAAGTAATGTACCTGGGAAACAAAAGCCCAGGGGAAGAGTACACAATGGGGGGTGACATACTGACAACAACAAAATGGAAAGGGACCTCAGGGTAGTCATATCAGATGATCTAAAGGTGGTCCAGCAATGTGAGAAGGCAGTAAGGAGGGCTTAGGTGATACTGAGATGCACAGGGAGAGGCATCACCAGTAGAAAACAGGAAGTTGTTGGCCCTCTGTACAGACAGTTGGTAAGACCACATCTGGAGTATTGTGTACAGTTCTGGAGACCCCACCTCCGCAAAGACATAGACAGGGTGGAGGCTGTCTAGAGAAGGGCAACCAAAATGGTGCAGGGTCTGCACCAGAAGACATATGAAGAAAAACTATAGGAACTTAAGATGTATAGCCTTGAGGAAAGGAGAGAGAGGGGAACATGATAGAAACTTTCAAATACCTCAAGAGAATCAACAAAGTCCAAGACGGCAGCATCTTTCAGAAAAAGAGATGTGCAAGAACAAGGGGGCACAATTTGAAGATAGAGGGGGAATGGCTCAGAGGTAATGTGAGGAAATATTTCTTTACATAGAGAGTTGTAGATGCATGGAACAGCCTTCCTGAGGAGGTTGTGGAGTCAGGAACAGTGGGAGAATTCAAGAATGCATGGGACAGACATAAGGCAATTCTAGTGGGGGGTAGGAGGAAGTAGGCTGTTGGTTAACTAGGATCTGCAGCTTATCCGTTAGGTAGAGAAATGGGCAGACTAGGTGGACCAAGCGGTCCTTATCTGCCATGAAATTCTATGTTTCTATGTTTTTATGAGCCCCATGACTGGGACATGCCTATACTGGGCTACTCTATGTTTAGGAGGACAGGGCAGGTAGGAGGTGGTCTTTTATGTGTGAGGGAGAAAATCAAGGCCATGGAGGTACAAGGACACTGGGAGGAAAAGGAAGGGCCAGAGGTGCTGTGGGTCATCCTGGAGACAGGCTCCTGGGCTGCTATCCATACTTGGGTAGTGTGCAGGCCTTCAGCACATGGAGAACAGTTGGATAAGGAACTTGGGAAGTCATCATCAGAATGGCATTTAAGGGGAGCTGCTGCTAGTTGGTGATTTCAATCTGCCAGATGTGGAGTGGTACCTTCCATGTGCTGCTTCTGCATGGTGCATGGCCATCCTGGGCTCCCTACCAGGATTTTTTTTTAGGTAGCTAGTCACAGAATCCACTAGGGACAGGGCAGGGCAGTGCTGGATCATGTGCTTACAAACAGGAACAACATTGCAGATATCACAGTGTACATTCCCCTTGGTAACAGTAATCACTGTATATTGTGGTTTACCATTAATAGAGGAACATATGCTAACCACATGAGGACGAGGGTCCCGGACATTAGGAGTGGAGATTTTAATGCAATGGAGGACTGCCACAGAGACTACCTTTGGGGGACTGTTAGGGAGGGATGGAGGCACACTTGGAAAAAATAAGGGAGGGCATATTTAAAGCATTAAAGCTCTGTGTGAAGGAAGTGAGTAGACGCAGAAGGAAAAATAAACCATTATGTTTCTTTAAGAAAGTGACAATAATGGTAAAAGAATAAAGGGTAACATTCAAGAGGTATAAGGAAACACAGAGGGAGGTGGACAGGAAGGTACGCCTAGTAAAGCAGAGGGAAGCAGGTAAAGTGGTGAGGGGAGCAAAGGTGCAGACAGAGGAAAGAGTTATCAAAGGTGTTGCTAAGGGGGATAAGACTTTCTTCAGATGCATAAGTGAGAAGTGGAAAGCAAGGAAAAGGAATAGTGAGGATTAAAGTGGAATAGAATAGAAGACTGCACAGAAGAGGAGCAAGAAAAAGCAGACATCCTGAATAGGTCTTTGTGCTCAGTCTTCACAGTGGGGGGGGGTGGACCACCAGGGAATAGCAGAAACGGGGGAGGCAGGAGGTGGACACGAGTCCATTTTCCAAAGAAAGAGTCCAGAAGGAAATTGCAGTTATGAAGGTAAACAAACCTGTGGGACCATATGGGATACATTCAAGGGTTTTAAAGAAACTCAGAGGGGTGCTACCTACCATGTAGTGTTACAGTCATGTTCAAAGGCACATCAGAAACAGGGTTTGTTCCAGAGGACTGGAGAATAATTGATGTAGTCAGTCTACATAAGAGTGGCAGCAAGAGGAGGCTAGTAACTACTGTATAGGCTGGTCAGTCTTACTTCAGTAGTGGAGGAATTAATGAGATCACTACTGAAAAAAAGACAGGTAGAGTATCCCTAATCTAACTGTTTGCAAGACCATAGGCAGCATGGATTCGGGGGGGCATGCCAAATGAATCTGATGGATTTCTTTAACTGGGTGGCCAGGGAAAATAGATCATGGGCAGGAAGTGGACATGGCCTATTTCAGCAAGACTTTTGACACTTTGCCGCACTGGAGGCTAAAAAAAGATGCTTAGCAGCCTGGGGTGAAATCCAGAATGATGAATTATGTTCTAAACTGGTTAACAGATAGGAAACAGAGGTTGGTGGAAAATGGCATTCGCTTCAATGATGGAGGAGATTCCAGTGAGTTGATGCATGGCCCAGTACTGGGATGGGTCCTCTTCAATGTCTTCATAAGTGGCATTGCTGAGGAACTGAAAAGAAAAGTACACCTTTTTGCAGATGACACCAACATTTTCAATAGGTTGGACACTTAGGAAAGGGTGGAGAAAATGAGCAGAGATCTGGGGAAATTCAAGTTGTTTTAATCATAGCAGTTGAAATTCAGTGCAAAATAGTGCAAAATCATATACCTAGGGCATAGGAACCCAAGCACTGAGTAAAATATGATGGGAGGTACTGATGGTCACTAAACAAGAAAGGTACCTTGGGTTATCATCTAATTAGCTCAAGATGGCAAGGCAGTGTGACAAAGCAGTGGTTATGACTAGTGAGATCTAGGGTTCACAGGGAGGGGTATATCCAGCAGCTGGAGGGAGGTGGTGTTGCCACTGTATCGCTCACTAGTGAAACCCCACCTGGAGTATTGTGTCCAGTTCTAGAGGCTGCATCTCAGAAAGGACATAAATAGGGTGGTGGAAGTCCAGAGGAGGCAATTAAAAGGTGCAGGGGTTGCACTAAAAGCCCTATAAGGAGAGACTGAGGGTATCAAAATGTACACACTGGAGGAGAAGACAGCAAGAGGAGACATTATGGAGACATACAGGTACCTAATGGGGGTAAACAAGGTGCAGGAATGGAGTTTATTTCAAAGGAGGAAGATCACCAGGACAGAGGGTATGTGATAAAGCTGGAAGGGGGAAGTTAAAGAAGGAAGTGAGGAAGTACTACTTCACTAAAAGAGTTGCAGAATCTTAAACTGCCAGAGGAAGTGGTGGAGGAAAGAACAGCAGAAGGCTTCAAGCATGCATGAGACAGATAAAATGAAATATTAGTAAATAGACAAGGAAGAGGGAGGGTTATCGGAGACCAGTGGTAGTGGAGGCAAACTAGGAAAGGACCATCTGGTCAGACTGGGTGGGCCAAATTGTCCTTTTCTGCCAACAAATTCTTTGTTTCTATGTTGCTTTAAGCACCAGCTGACAACTGAGCCCAAGAAACCATGAGAAAAATACTGTAGAACTTGAAATTTTCACTGACAAATAAGTTTCACTATTTTCGCTGAAGCACCAATTTGCATGAAAATAAATTTGCGCTAACTAGCACTTTTAGTATTTTTCCATTATAGTGAATGTGGTGACAGTGACTTAGCACTAAAATAAATTTATGCAATTACGGTTGCATTTATGTTTGCATTAAATTTACTTTGCATGAAAATAACTAGTTCTACAGTTTACTTGGCCAACAAACAGCATAAACCAGGGGTAGAGGGTACTACAAATCAAACACAAGGCAATGGCAGGAGAAGCAGCACATGTGAACAGGAGGTTCAAACTGTGATTGATGACTGGTCAGATTTAAGCAGTGCACTAATTACAGAGCAATGCAGGCATAATTATTGACATGCAGATTGTGCAGCGCTTCCTTTGAGAGCATACTTTTCTGAGCATATAGAGAAGTTTTTTGTTGACCCACTAACATATTGGTATCAGAAGCATAAAACATTACCTGCATTGTCTGAAATAATATGCAAGTGCATCTCAAGCCTCCACAATAATGTGCCTTCTGAACATGTATTCAGCACAGGGGGTGATATTTTTGAGCTACACCAATCTTGACTACACCCAGATCAGGTTCAGCAGCTAGTACAATATTTGTTAAGCTGAACCTGCCTCTGCCTGATATCTTGAAGATGAAATCAAAGTGAGATGCTTCTGTTGCTTTTGCCTGTAAAAACAAAAATACCGCCTGGGATTTGCCAGCAAAGTGTTACATAGTTTGCAAACAGTGGGCCCTGCTGAAAGGGGAACCTGTAAAAAATTTTAAAAAAATATAAAATGAGTAAAGAAAAGCATGTCCTGCATTTTAATTGTCTGAAACAGCTTTCTAGCCATCTTTTGATTTTTAAATATAATCACACTTTAGCAAAAAGTGTCAGTACCATTGTCCTCAGTACTAAATAAATTCATGCTCTACTGATGAAATTCTGTAAACCACATTTGAAAGACATTTTTTTCTCTCAAGCACTCAACCACATCAAGTCACTACTTTGTGGCAGTATTTTAAAGAAAAATGGCTGTTTAGTCAGCAACCTTTTTCAAAACTTCTCACCATACTCTCAATGGCCCTTCCAGCTGCAAAGCTTAGTGAACCCAACCATACTGTCTCATTCTCTCTCCCAGCCACAAAGCTCACTCAGCCTGATTGCCTATCTCACTGTCCCTCCCAAGCCCAAAGCTCAGTCAGCCCAGCTATGCTATCTCCCACACCCTCCTGGCCATATAGCTCCATCAGTCTAACTGCTAAGTCTCCCTCACCCTCCTGGATGCAAAGCTCAGTTAGCCCAGCTGTGCTGTCTTCCTTTCCCTACCAGTCGCAAAACTCAGTCAGCCTGAACGCACTGTCTCACTGTCCCTCACAGCCAGTCAGCCCAATCACACCATCTCCCTCTCCCTCCCATCTTGAAAGCTCAGTCAGCCAACCATGATGTCTCCCTCTTCCACCCTGCCACAGAGCTCAGTCAGTCTATCTGTGCTGTCTTCCTCTCCCCCCCCCCGACTGAAAACGACAATGGGTCCAACAACACTGACTTCTTCTCTCTTTTGGCCACAAAGATCAGTCCGCCTGACAAAGCTGTTTTGCTCTCCTACTGGCCAGCAGAGATCACTCACCACAATTGTGCATCAACAGCGTGCAAGAAGTAACAAAAAAAATATTGCAAGAAATAATAAACAAGCATTTGTTTATGCTGTGTGTTGCTTGCTTATGCTATATATGCTGTTTAGGTATTTGGAAGTGATAGTACCATGCCTAAGAACTGTCATGTGCCCCCCAAGACATCCACTGTGTCTTTCTGTTCAGTAGTCACCATACCTCTCAACTGTCCCTGATTTTCAGGGATGTCCCTGATTTTGCCTCAGAAATTTCTTATGTCCCTCCTAAATTTGGCATTTCTGTCACTGAAAAGTAGGGATCTGAATCACAAAATAATGCCAGCCATTGGTGTTACAGTCTAGTTCTCATTAAGAAAATGTTATTCACACTAAGAAGCATGTTGTACACAGCTTCTGGGACTAATATTACTATTTTTTCAGATGTGTCCCTGATTTTGGTCATTTGTCCCTGATCATTTTAAGCCTTGTCCCTGATTTTTGATGAGGTAGGTTGAGAGGTATGGTAGTCACAGAAGAGGAGGAGGGGCAAGGACCACAGCAGTACAGTAGTTGCAAAGTCATGAAGAGATAGACAATAGTCCATTCATAGGTAGAAGAATCCTGCAGGAGGTGACTAAATTGAAGATGGACAAAGTGATGGAACCAGATGGCATACACCCAAGGATATTAAGAGAACTGTGAAGGGAGATAGCAGTACCTCTGGCAGCCATGTTCACTAAGTCATTCAACACAGGAGTGGTACCAGAGTATTGGAGGAGGGCACATGTGGTCCCTCTACACAAATCCAGCAGTAGGGAGAAGGTGGGGAACTATAGGCCATTCAGCCTCACCTTAGTAGTGGGGAAGATCATGGGGACATTGCTTAAAGAAAGGATAGTAGGGCATTCTAGAAGCCATCGGAGCCCAGGACCATAGGCAACATGGATTCACAGTGGGGAGGTCATGTCAGACAGATCTGGTTGATCTCTTTGACTGGGTGACAAAGGAAGTAAATCAGGGTGGGGCAGTAGACAATGCTTACTTTGATTTCATTAAAGCCTTTCACACTGTCCCACATAGGAGGCTGATAAACTAGCTGGGCAGGCTGGGCATGGGGGAAATGGTAGTAAACTGGGTTAGAAACTGGCTAACAGACAGGAGGCAGAGAGTGGTGGTAAATGGGGTGCAGTCTGGGGAGAGGGGGTGACCAGTGAGGTGTTGCAGGGATTGGTCCTGGGGCCAGTCCTGTTCAATGTCTTCATTAGTGACATTGCAGAAGGGCTGAAGGGAAAGGTCTGCCTGTTTGCAGATGACACCAAGATCTGTAACACAGTGGATACCCCAGAGGGGGGGGTGGAGAAAATGAAGAGGGACCTGGGGAAGCTTGAAAAATAGTCTGAGGACTGGCAACTGAAGTTTAATTCAAAAAATTGCAAAATTAATCACCTGGGACACAGAAAGGAGGAAAAGATGGGATATAATAGAAACATTCAAGTACCTCAAGGGTATAAATATAACTACGGAGAAGCAGGAGACAACTGCTATATGCACATGTGCCAACTTCTGTGTGATATTCTTTTGTTCTTATAAATCTGTAATCTCCAGTATTTCAGTAACCACATGACCACACTTCCTTCTTTAGGCAATTTTTACACTGGTTGATGCCTGGTGTTAGATGGCAGACAGAGGGCTCACCAGATTGTATTGCGATTTGAAAAACATCATAGAGTGTTCTTTTACTGGTAAGCATTTTGGAAAGCTGGTGAAGGTCTCACAATTTTTATAATGATTTTATCTCATCTCTGTCCCCTTAGGTTCCCCATCCTGATGCTGCCCATACTGGCAGTGGCTCCTGCAATCCCCAATGCCCACCCCATTGGCACTTCCACAGCACTAACTTATGGTGGTACAGTGTCCACCCGTGCCTCAGCAGGTGGTGCCCAGTACACCAGTTCCGACTGCTCCCCAGTGCTCGGCACATCCTACCACTCACTTCCATGGCCAGGCACCAATTGCACTAAACATGGTGGGGGGACACCAGCCCACCAGGGTGGGTCCACATGCCCATTACCTAGTGGGACGGGGGTCCTGTGTTAGTCTCTGGTGGCCTGCAGTGAACCTGTGCAGTGTGCCAGGGGTTTGCTGCAGGGTTCCAGTCAGCACAAGTGTGGGGACATAGCAGCTGGTACATCTCCTGTACCTGAATCAAGTGCAGGGTCCCTGGTCCACCAGGCATTGGTGCAAGCTGCTGTCTGCTGCAGCTTGCACCAGAGGCAGGCCTCTATGAGACTCGGGCCCATGCAGTATAGGAATGGCAGTCAAGTACTGAACTGAAGCCAACCCCACCCCCACCCTGCATGGATGTAGAAGCATTGGGGTGTGCCTTTGGGTATTGCCCATAACAGTCACGACATTTCATCTCACCCTACCCTGCAGACACTGATAAGTGTCGAGGTGTGCCTTGGGTGTTCGGGCTTTACTCACCTCATTCCTTAAGGAACTATTCTGATGTGAAAAATGACAGCTGTACAGTTCATTAGGGGGGTGTAAAAAATTGCAATGTTGAAAATCTGGAATGAAAATATGAAAAAACTGGTGAAGTCACAAGTGTGCACAGAAACTGCACAATGCACACCCGTAATGTAATTAGTTTTGGGATTTTTTTGCAGCAGATTTTCAACACAGGCATTTTGGGACCTCTGTTCATGAACAGTGTCACTCTGATTTTGTTAATCTGTCCCGAACACTGATTTCCCACAGCGACCATGCTATTCTGCGATGGAAGTGCGAAAACACATTTCAGCAAGGGTGTGAAAAATGACAGCTGTACTGTTCGTAAGGAGGTGTGGAAAAATGCCAATGTTGAAAATCTGGACTGAAAAGATTACAAATTTATGAACTTACGAGGGTGAGTGGAAATTGCACAATGCACGCTCATAACACAGTCATTTTTTGGACTTTTGTCACCAAATTTTAAACATAGCCATTTAAGACATCTGCTCATGAACAGTGTCACTATGATTTTTTTAATCTGCCCCAAACATTGATTTCGCACACTGATTTCGCACACCGACGGCCACTGTGTCCTACATGTCCAAAAATACATTTTGGGTGATATGTGAAAAATGACAGTTGTACTGTTCATAAGGAGGTGTGTAAAATGGCAATGCCTGAAAATCTGGGTAAGAAAATATTAAAAATGTATAGAAATGTGACGTGCATAGGAACTTGCAACACACACTAAATAAAACAGTCATTGTGGGAATTTTTACAAAATTTTCAACATAGGGTTTTTAGGGGCCTACCTCATGAACAGTGTCACTGTGATTTTCTTAATCTGTCCTGAACATTGATTTTGCACACCGACTGTGCCACTGTACTACATGTGTGAAAACACATTTGAGGCAAGATGGAAAAATGACAGCTGTACTGTTCATAAGAAGAGTGTGTAAAATGGCAATGTTAAAAATCTGAGTGAAAATATTAAAAATGCTCGAACCCACGAGCGTGCATAGGAACTGCACAATGCACACTCATAAACCAGTCATTTTAGGGAATTTTTTCACCAAATTTTAACATAGGGTTTTTGGGGGCCTACCTCATGAACTGTGATACTGTTGTTTTGTTAATCAGTCCTGAAAGGTGATTCCACGCAGTGACCGAGAAATCACCTTTTGGGACCGAATAACAAAATGACAATGACTGAGTTCATGAGGTGGAGTCCCAAGAACCTCATGATGAAAATTTGGTGAAAACTATCCCCAAAATGGCTGAGATATGCACCAAAATTGAAAAAAAAAAAACGTTTATGCCATTATACAGCTTACCGGCATTCCTTCAGTTCGCGGTCGGCTTTGAAGAGTGCAGACGTGTTCCCAATCCACCGAAGATCATCGCGCTGGGCTCTGGAGGTAAGTATGGGGTGAGTGGAAGGTGTGGCGAGGGAGGGTGCACAGATGGTGGGCGCAGGTTGGGGGAAGGGCCACGGACTTGACAAGGGACCGTTTTCTGTTTTACAGGTTTATTTACAAAAACAAAATGTTGCAGGACAGTTTTCTTTTTTTCAGGGAGATTTAATGTTCACACACTGGGGTGGGCTCCCAGCATGCTACTTGAGTGTTTGGGGAGGCTGTAGCAGACGGGGCATTGAGCACCCCGGTCAGCACATACCAAGTGCTGGGGGGGGACAAGAGCCGAGGGGGACTGGGTACCCCCTCGGCACAGAAGAAATTGGGGGGGGCATTATGCTGACAGGGATTGGGCCCCCATCAGCAAAATTATCAGGAAAGGGGGCATGTTGACAGGGGATTGGGCACCCCTGTCGGCACATATAAGTGGGGCTTGACAAAAGCCGAGGGGGATTGGGCTCCCTTGATCGGCTTGTTATTTACTGAAATGTTTCACCAGGAAGGCACACTGAAGGGCTGGTGGTGGCTTCCTGTCGGCTTTGTAGGGACTGTGATAGGCCGACGGAAAAGCCGTCACCATGGAAACACAGAATAATGGTGCTGTGTAATTGGCTGCTGCAGTCAGGGAGGCCTGCGTAAAAACAGCTGATTGCGTAGTGATGGGGCACTCCATGATTGCAGTTGCTCAATTGCTTTGATCTAGTGGCCTGCTTATTAGCTGCAGTGATCCACGGCATGCTCCCCCTATTGGCTGAGGCAGAGACTAGCCCCTGAATGGGCTGCTGCCATTCGGCACAACACTGCCACACCTCCACAACCTGCTTGTGAAGAAAACTAACATAATGGGCTGGATATTCAAACTGCGCTATTTTGTGGTGCAAGCCCTTGCACTGCACAAAATAGTTGTGCAGGGGTGTGGCGGGGGTGATATTCAAAGAAGTTGCGCTATTGAGCAACTCCTTTGAATATCACCCCCGCCACAGCCACTGTGCATGGCGCAGTGGAACTTGCGCCACCGCAAGTGGTCAGAGTGGAGCATTCAAGTTGCGGTGGCGCAAGTACCATCTGCGCCATGTGCAAATTCCCATATTCAAAAGGTGACATGCAAATGGGGCCATAATTCATGCAAGGCGTGGGGGCCATTTGCATCTATTCTATATTCCCCTTGCATGCCATTAGCATGTAGGTACGCTCGATCCCTGAGGATTCTGGCGCCTGGCACCCTGCCAGGCAGCAGCCATTGGGACCGACGCCCCTGCAGCCCGAACAAGGACAAAAGTGTGAAAATCCTCCCGACTGGCCCGACCGTAGGCATAAGGTGAAATAACCCCCCAGCCCGATCGCGGGCATAATTGTAAATACACCCCACCAGCCTGATCGTGGGCATAAGGTTAAATAAACCCCCACCAGCCCGATGGTGGGCATAATTATTAAATGTCCCCCTCATCAGCCCGATCATGGGCAGCACAAGTCCCACCCACCCCAGAACATATCCCTGGTGGTCCAGTGGACCATGAAGCCCGATCACGGGCAGCAAAGTGATTAAACCTCCCCAAGACCATATCCCTGGTGATCTAGTGTCCCCCACCCCACCCACCCATGAAGCCCCACCACCTGCTCCCCCGGCAGCCAGCGGGTGGCAGCATCCACCCGCCTGCCACCCGCTGCCACGACTGACTGCCTGGTAGGGCTGCACACCCATGTGTGCAGGCAAGAGCCAATGGCGTGCAGCCCATACCATAAAGGCAGTCCAGATATGTGAATGAATTCATTCACATATACAGGCGGATGCTGCGGACCAAGCTGCCGCAATAGTCTGCAACTCTAACGGTCAGTCGGCGGCAGCGGGGTGGCAGGAGAATGGGATACAGCCGGCTGCCGAGCGGTGGTGGGGCTTCAAGTGGTGGCAAAATCTCAGAGACAATCTTGAAGGGTGTCACTCTGCCCTAGTCAGGCTTCATGTCACTGAACCCATGGAGGTTACTCTTGCTGCCAGCGATCGCTGGTGAGTGGATCTTGTCACTTTTGCGCCGTCGGGCCCGGTCGGCGGAGGGAGTACTATATGCCCGATTGGGCTGCAGGGGGCACAGAGGAGTGTTGAGGGGCCACCCACAGGTGGCAGCTGCTGTGTTGTGCCCTGCAATCCGGCAGCTCACCTGTGGGTGGCCCTCAACTTACTCCTTTTTTTTGGGCTCAAAGTTGTGCAGGCACAGGTTGGGGGTTGCACCTGCACAACTCTGCACAGCCCGCTGAATATCGGGCTGTGCAGTTTATGCATGGTTCCTCCCCCTCCAGTTCAGCATGAATTCATTTGCATTGCACTGTTGCTCAGCTTGCCTTGGGGGGTGCAACTGCCTCCTGCTGAATATGGCAGAATGGCACAATTTCGGACTTGTGCAGGCACAACCCAATTGCGCATGGTGCATCCCTTTTGAATATCCAGCCCAATGTGTTTCTGGCACATGCATGCAAGCAACACAAAAAATTGCAAGAAATAAGACAAGTTCTTAAGAATTAAAAAAGTTTTCAAGAAATGAATAAAATTTTGCATGAAATGTAAAAACATTTCCGAGAAATTATAAGCAAAAAAGTTGTAAGAAATAAAAAAAGTTGGCAAGAAATAAAAAGCAGTTGGCAAGAATTAAAAAAAACTTTGCAAGAAATAAAAAAATCACAAAAATTAATAAAAGAAACATTTGAAGAAATAATAAAATAAGATCACAAGAATTAATAAAAAAAATTCACATGTATTCAAAATTAAAAAAAAAGAAAATAAGCTACAATGGCACCAGGTAGGATGCAATGCATTACATTACATTATTACTGCAAAATGCTGCAGTATGCTGCTTTGAACAGTTTAATTCAAGTAAGTAATAAGCCATGACAGGGTGTGCATTATGTAAGAAATAATGCATGACACA
This sequence comes from Neoceratodus forsteri, assembly GCA_016271365.2. Lineage (NCBI taxonomy): Eukaryota > Metazoa > Chordata > Ceratodontiformes > Ceratodontidae > Neoceratodus > Neoceratodus forsteri. The sequence goes on along the minus strand of CM057449.1, from coordinate 572,024,176 downwards.
GAGGGGATTATGCTGTTTTAGTGCACTGAGTGATGGGTTGGAAAGGGACTTAACCAACACGAGGTACATTTACATAGAATAACCCCCTAATGGAATTGTTTAATTCCGCTTAAAAAATGTTTGGTACGGTTAGTGTTTTAGCAGAGTACTAGTGTTGTAATATGGTGTTGTATCTTTAAATGGCTGCCTTTAGGGCATCAGCATAATTAGATATGCGGAAGTGGTTAGTTTGCAGCTGGTACACTGCACTAGTTGGGTGTCGTTGCACTGCAAGGGAGTGGGTTATTCTGTTGCTTTAAATAGGTATTCCTGGTTTTTAACTTCCTAAACTTCCCACATGGTCTGTGAGGTTAAGTTGGAAGATTAAGTTTCACTTCCTGTTCTGTCCATGTGATCTGAGTCAGACCTGGTGGCCTAGGATATTGAGAAGATGTCATGTGATTTCATTCAGGTGCACTGCTGGGCAGCTGAGATTCAAGCAGGCTGAGAGTCTGAGCTGTGTTTCTATGCATGTATCGTAGATATTTTATTAGCATTTAGAGCAATGTTAACAGAAGTTTTTCTCATGATTTAGTGATGTACACTGTGTATGGCTGTTTTTGCTACTGTATTCTAGGGGTGCAGTAACCTATAGATGGGGTAGTTGGTGAGTTCTAAGTTCTACAAACTCGATTTTTGTGTTTGCTACCTGTAGAAAGTTGGTTTTAGAGGGTTACATGAAACTTTCAGAATGTTGTCCATGTCAGGCCCTCTACTCTTCTCCGTCTTTCTTAATGACTTTCTTTCCACCTGTCCTCTCACCTCCACCCACATCTAGTGTTGTACAAAATGTGAAAATTTCACTAAGCGAATATTTTAAGTTTTTCACTCAAATGTCTCGCTTAGGTGAACATAATTTCACCATGGATGGCAATTTCGCGTAACAGTGAAATTTCACCAGTTTCACCAATTTTGCTGCTGTGTTTCCAACTTTGCCTGAGAAATTATGCTCATAAGGTAAAATGTGCAATGCATTGTGGGTAAATAGTTTAAATACAATGTGCAGGCTGTTTCCAGCACAGTGTATTGTCTGTTGAGTCGGACAGCACTTCAGTGTGGTGCATCACAATCAATAAACCCTGCAAAAACCTCTTTATATCTTATTTTTGAGAGCTAATTGCTCCTAAAATCTAAAGTTTGTTCCTAGTTCTGCTAGTGAACATTTTCTCTTCTTTTTTTGTATCTTTGGATAATATGTATTTTAACTTAGGTAATATTTTCAGTTATGTCAGTGTCTGTGAAGGAGTTGAGTGAGGAAGGGTAGACCTTGTGGTGTGTGTGTGTGTGTGTGTGTGTGTGAAAAGCAGAGCAGGTTAGTTCCTAATATTTGACAAACAGATTTCTCACAAGTTGTGATTGAGTTTCTATTATTTCTTTTAAGTCTTTATATTTTTGTTGGTGTGCTACTTATTTGTAATATTTTTCTTACATACTGACCAATTTTCTTTTGTGACTTTATCTGAACAGTTACACATTCTGAGTTTTCCTGTTCCTGTTATGCTTTGCTTAATCTGTCTTGTACTTTATTTTTGTATTGGAAGTACTTGTGGTTGAACACTTGTCCATATCCAGGTACACTGCTTTGGTGAATTGCTCACAGAATTTAATAGTGTGAACTAGCCTCTGCACTGCAGCATTCCTGTTTTTCTGTTTAATTTGTTTATCCTTTCCCTTTTACACCATTGTTGTTTACTACCTGACCCGTACTATATAAAACAACTACATAGTTTTCAAAAGAGTGGGTCCCTTCCAGATTGTTGGAGGTGACTTTGTTCATTTAAAATCTAGTTGTCCCTGCCCTCATATATCTATAAGCAAAAATATTATTTAGTAAGTGCTAACACTAACACATTGCAGTACTTGCCTTGTCCAAACAGTACTTATCTGTAGGTCCGTAGATCATACTGTGATTGTGAGGTGTTCTGTGCAGTTGGTTTTCAGTTTAGTTTTGCATAACCCTACCCGTACCTACCTGGCTATTATCAAGTTGTGTAATAACCATTCCATTTAAAAACTGACATTTTATTAACAACTACTTCAGTAATTTTTCAGAGTCACTACAGATCCTTGTTGGGAGGGGTCTCTGTCAGTGTGGTATTTTAAGTCACTCATTTCTGCCCTGTTATCCCAAGTTACTTAATTCCTGTTTATTGAAAGGAAAAAATAAAATAGTGTTTTAACACTAGAATGGGCTACGGTAGTAGTTGTTGTATAGACTACTGTGCTGCTACCTGTCCTGATTTCTGTTTGTTCTTTGAAGATGGTACTACAGGTGTTATTCACACTTGGTAACTTGAAATGCATTATCATATGTTTCCTGAGAAAGGTAAACATTGGAACAAGCATAAAAATATGCCTGCCAAGAGACATTCCAGTTCAGGGAAAAGTGACAGGGTGGGAGATGCTTCAAAGAAGTCTGCTGAAAGAAGTAGACATGTAGTTCACTTCCACTAAGCAAATGTATTTCTGCATCAATGCCTTTTGTGGGCTCCATTGCTGTGGCAGCCAGTTCTAGCAAAGGAGAAGTTAGAAGTGGCTTTAGTGTGACTCAGTTTTTAACAGCCAAATCTGTAGCTACCATGCCTATTGGGGAAGATACTAAGAATAAGGGAAACACTCACACCAGTGCAGGCACAGAGGTCCAGAAGGAGGTTGATAAAGTGGTCAGTGTGACTGTTCCTGTTCAAGGTTGAGTTGATGGTGGTGATACTGTCCAGCTTAAGTCTGTTTCTCCTGGAGAAGGACATATGGCAAGTCAGGCCCCTGAGGAGATGCCAGAGAAGGAAAACATTTCTGTGAAAGTAGACAATGATAGGGAGGAGAAGAGGAGGAGGACATAATCAGTTGTGGTCCAGATGATGATGATGAGGTGTTGGATCCCCTGTGAGAGCCAGAGCTGAAAAAGCTGAAAGTCGATGTAGCCCATTTAGATGCAAAGCCTGAGGGTGAGGTTATCAGCAAGCCTACAACAAGCGGTCAAGTAATGCCCCCTCCCAAAACTAGTATAATGGAAGTCATGAAAGTGGCCTAAAAAGCAAAAACTTCAACACTTTTGGCTCAGCTCTCCCAGTCCCAGTACCATGTGAAATCCAGAGATGCCACATTCCTAGTAAGGGATTTTTTCATTCTTGATGCAGCTGATGAGACCATACAGTAGCGATATGTCAGCTATGTCAAGCATGTGTCAGTCGGGGAAAAAAGGGCAGCCACATAGGCACCGGTGGCCAGAACTCCCACTTGAAAAACAAGCACCCGTTACGCTGGCACCAACACCAGAAAGATACTAGAGCTGTTGGTGGGACTTCCCTCATCAAGTTTAATGTCAGTGACAGCAGTGCAACACAGCAGGAGGAGGGAGGGCTGAGTGAGCCGTTGGAGGAGGAGTGTGAGCAATCTTTTTCTCTCTCGAGCAGTGGGCATAGTAGTAGTGGAGGTGCCACTCCCTCGAGTCATGAAAGTACACCACCAGGCACCAAATCAACCAAAATTACTAGTTTCATACAAGCTGCACATCACAGGCCCCAAGACTCAACTGGTACCCCAGCAAGAACAACACTGGTGGCACAAGTACAGCTTTTTGATCAACATGCCCCAAAGATGCAGCCCACATTGAAGAGTGTCTTAGAGTGGCACCAAAAGTACCTCCTCCCCATCATGCTGCCGCACATGAGCTAAATGCAGCCACCGCTGAAATGCTGGCCATCGACCTGTTGCCATTCTCCTTTCTGGAGAATCCTGGATTCTGCTGTTTGTTGGCCCATGCCTGTCCTAAATGGCAGATGCCATTGCATGACTATTTCTCAAACTGAACCATGCCTGAACTTTACAGCAGAGTTTCAGAGTCCCTCCTACATGCCATGAAGCACTCTGCCTCCAAATATATCCAGCTTAGCATGGATATTTGGACAAGTGGACAAACAGTGGCCAGCTCATATCTGTGCATAACAGCACACTGGGCACAGGTGCCTGGGGTGGTCACTGATTTGGGGCCTGGCAAAACCTGCATAAAGCAAAATTGTGGTGGTATCAACACACCTGGTATTCGGCAGCATGCCACCCTCACTATGAAAAGTGTTACTGGGTCTCACACATGTGAGAAAATGCTTGATGTGCTGCTACATCAGATTAATGAGTAGCTACACATACACTCACTTACAGCAGGGTTTATTGCCAGTGCAAATGGCTCCAGTATGGTGAAGTGCATTATTGGCAGTGTTTTTTTCAGAATCTCCTGCATGGCACACTGCTTTAATCTGGTTTTGCAGCAATTTCTGAACCATGCTGACATCAAGGAAACTGTGTTTATTGCCTGATACATCTGTGTGCACTTTGCCCATTTTGCAAAGGCCTGTGACCATCTACATGAACTGCAGTGCAATAACCATGTGCCTCTGCACCGTATGAAGCGCGATGTTGTAACCAGGTGGAATTCTATGCTATACATGCTGGATCATCTGTATGAGCAGTATAAGATGGTTTCAGACTACCTGCTGCTGCACACCACCAGGAACAGTGTTGGAGTGTCCATCACTCTAATCACAGAGCAGTGATGACAAATAGATGGCATAATAGGCATTCTGCATTAGTCCAAGAATGCGACACAGGCTGTGAGTGGGGACACTGCCTGTATAAATCAGTCAATACTCCTTATACGTGTGCTGAGACAGACACTGGTGAATGTCCATCACCAGATGGAGGCAAGTGGTGATCACAGTTGTTGTAATCTAATGGGTTACATGCTCCATGTACTGGACAGTAATACGCATATCTCTGGCATTCTACAGTCAGATGAATTTGCTATTGCTACCATGCTCGATCCACTCTACAAACATAGCTTGCCTGCAATAACAGAAGGAGATTGTCAGCAACTGGAAAAATTGACAGATTACCCTATCAGATGGGTATATGGTGCACAGAGGAAAAAAGCACAGACACAAACTGCACATATACTGGGTGTTGCCACCACCACCACCACCAGCACACAGGCCACCAAATCTGAAAAAAATATCAAAGTCACAGCAGAAAACTGCAAGTAATTCCATTTGGGATTCTCTTCACCAGGTGGGAGTGGAAGAAGTGGAAGACAAGGAGAAGGAGCCTGATGAGGCAGCAGGACGCAGGGCAGCACAATGTATGGTGGACGCCTACATGGGAGACACCAAGCATCTTGGCATCACTGGTGAGCCATTGTAGCATTGGAGCAGAAATGTCAGTGATTGGCCCACACTGGCATAAGTTGCTTTAAAATACCTGAGCTGCCCACCATCCAGTGTTAATAGTAATAATAATAAATTTATTTATAAAGCACAATTCAAACAATTACCAAAGCGCTGTACAAAATTAAAAACATACAACAATAAAATATGTGGAATAGATCAATAAATAACAATTCAGATACAGATATATTAATCTCCAAAAGCATGGCTAATTAAATAAGTTTTTAAAGCTGTCTTGAAGTTCTCCAAGGTCAGGCACTCTCTAATCTGGCAAGGTAGAGAATTCCATAGGGTCAGGGCTGCATAACTAATAGGTCTCGCACCAGATGTTTTCACCCGAACCCGAGGAACCACTAGCAATCCCTCACTGGCTGAGCAGAGGGGTCAGAGGGGGCAGTAAGAAACCAGGAGCTCTTGCAGGTAGCCAAAGCCCTGACCATGTAGGGCCTTATAGGTCAGTAAACTGACCTTGAAGGTGATCCACCACTAAACAGGCAGCCAGTGCAGTTCGCACAGCACAGGTGTGATATGACGGGACCAGGAAACCTCCACCAGCAACCTGGCCACAGCATTCTGCACCAGCTGCAAGTGGTGGATACCAACCCCCAGAAGCCCTAGGTATAGGGAACTATAGTAGTCAAGGTGAGAGGTCACAAAGGCGTGGATTAACGTTGGCAGGTCGCGAGATGGAACAAGGTGCTTAATCTGGGCAATGTTTTTTAGATGGTAAAATGAGGCTTTGACTACCACTGACACCTGTGAACAAAGTGTCAGCCCTTCATCAAATATCATGCCCAGATTTCGCTCCTGAACAGAGTACATAAGCTGGCTACCCCCAAGCCAAAGCTGGAGGCAGACCGAGCTCCTGTCCTCTCCATCCCACGACCTGGTTCCACCACCAACACCTCAGTTTTTTTCAGGGTTCAACCATAGCCAGCTGGCCCACATCCAGTCCTGGAGCTCCACAAGGCAGCTATTAGAAGCAGAGACCGCACTATCCTGGTCGGGGGCCAAAGACAAGTAGAGCTGGGTATAATCTACATAACAGTGTGGAATGGGTGTTCAGTTCAGCTGGGGCCATTGTGCGTGACCAGAGGACAAATCTATCACCCAAGAATGTGTCCATCCTAACATTCATAAAAATGAACTCGGGTCACATTTCATATAACACAGTTATCTCAATGGTGTTGCCAAATGAACTGTGTCTAGGAGACAATGATGACAACGAAGACGTCCACATTGCTAAGGCTTCTACCAGCAGGGAGGTAGATGAAGCATCAATGATGACAGAGTTTCTACCTAGTGATGACTGCAGTCTTGAAAACTGTGAGGGCTGCTTCATGTATGATGTGGCATGGGAAGAAGGCTAAATTTGTTATGGTATACCCCGCAGCCCCCACCCATTTCCACTGAGTAAGCCCTTTTAAGTTATTGTTATACATTTTTCATTGGATTTTGATGCTGGTTCTGTGTTACTGTCTGTTAATCCAGTTAATTTGATTACCCTAGTAATACTGTTTACTTCAGTTGGTAATTTTTTAAATATTCCTTATTCATGTTATGTTAACTGTAACATCAATACACAATGGCCCCGTCCAGCGAGAATTACTAAACACCATCTATGTCATTTCCACATATACCTCCTTCCTGAATGTGTGTCCAGTCTCCCAAAGAATATATTTGATGTAACTGCTTTGTCCAACAGTGTGCAACCAGTACTAGGTGAATCAGCAATGCATGCAGGCTCCAGCCCAATGTATAGATTTCTCCCGCATGTACTCCTATTGCTTGGCATCCATTTTAATCTCTATAACACAGAGTTTAACAGTGTGGGTCTTCACTCTCATACTGCCAAGAAATACAGCTGAAAATTATCTATGAAGCTGATGTAATGCATGCTCCACCATAAACAACAGTCACAGTGCATCAATGTTGCCTCCAGCTATTACTCATCCTCCTCCTCCAGTGTTCAACCAAGAACCACTCACCCACGATGACAGCATTGCCAGCACATTTTAGGCCAGTACCTCAACCAGTATGATGCAGCAGTTTCATTCTAGCCAGCCCACTTGCTGTGTTTGCCCTTCAGCCAATCAAACAGCCATTCAGTGACACAGATCATTATCAAGACATAAATATATCTGTTCCTCCTCCATGACCTGTCTTCTGGGCAAGTGATTCGTGGTAAGTATATTTCAGTCGTATTCTCACCTTATTGCTTATACCTCCATTGTGCATTCCTGAGTCATAGGATGTCAACATTGCATCAAAGGCAGCCCACCTTATGCAGGAATGATGTATAAGTTACCTCATGCATTTCCATTTGACTCCATGCAGGTTTTGCCATGAGCACTCCATGTGAGGCCAAGAATAAGTCTGATACATCAGATAAGGCAAGGTCGGAGCCTAGTCAATAATGCAAGCATCATTATGTACAGGTCAGTATCATCACCATTTACCGTTTTTCATTTGGTCAAATTTGTGTATTCCTCACATCTAAAATAGGAATGGATTAAGTAACATTGTTTCCTCACTACAGCATAATCATAAAATAGAAAATTATGAGTTGAACTAATGGCATGGTTTTGTAATTCAGGGTGTGCAATTTTGCAAATGCACGCTGTCTGCGTACATGGAGGTAATGCGGTTCTGTCAATCAGTGCAGAGATGTACAGGTCAAAATGTGGGCAAAGTAGTCGGTCAAGTTTTTTTATTTCAAGACGGATGCCACAACAAGTACCTTACAGTTATCCAGTTTGTCTTTTTGCTTCCTCAGGTCCGGCAGCATATCTGCAAAGACTACATTTTCTCTTTATTTCATGACAGTTATGCTCAGAGTCAGCTCTGAAAACTCCACTTTCACTTTATTATTTTTCAGTACATGAGGTGCAGCTAGGAAAAGTACTGTTGGTTTGTATTATTTTCCATGACGGGTATTGTGGATGAAAAAAACAATTTTTTCAATTGGAGTCAAGATGGCATGTTTGTGACACTAGAATCAGACAAAAAGCAGTCAACTTTATTTCATGATGATATTAAAATGTTCATTCTTCTAGGTTATCTACATCCCTGTAGGTTTCAACATAGGCTTATAAACAAGCATTTCAGTCCAGGAAAATTTGAATCAGTGTCGCCAACATGGATGGTAAGCATCACTACAGGTAAGTATCAATGTTAATTTTTTTTCTTTCATATTTTTTTTCTCCCCCTTTTCACAGATAACCTTGGATCAAACAACAGCAGTCATGAGTGGCAAATTTTGGTTCCAAAGGAAATCATTCTTTATTACAGGCAACACTGTTAGTTCAGGAAGCATCACAGTGCAGTGAATGATTATGCTGCTGTTTACAGAGTAATTTGCTCATTATTGGATAAAAGTATTATATTCTTCCTTTTCTCAGTGGTTCAGAGAACTTTGGTAAGCGCCGTATATGAGGTCTTCAACACTGGCAATGTCCAAACACGTGGATGAAATCGAAGGTCACACTTTGCAACTTCACTAAACAGTATTACTGATATTTTTCCTTTTCTTCACAGGTGTCCATTGTTGATGATGACGTATTTCTGTACTTGTTCATGACAGCAGTGGCTCACACCTCGCAGCTCAAGCACCACAATCAGACTTCCACACAACAGCAAGACCTGGATGTAGTCACCGTACAGACATGGGATGCCAACTGACCATAGGAAAACAAACCAACCATTCCAATTAAAACACTCCATACCTGGCAATCAGAGAAAACAAAGAAGACATTTTGAGCATTGTTGCAAGTCCCCCCAACCCCATTAAAAATGAAGAAATACTTACCTCAGGTACTCGCTCAGAAACTTGAGCAATTTGAACATCAAATGCAGCTCACAAGCTGTGAGCAGCAGCAGGAGCAGTCGGTAACACATGGCCCAGAAAGTTCCTGAATACTGACAAAATGAAACAGAACAGAATTAGTGTCAAACTCAGACATCTTTACTGCAATAATCCCAGCCTTGGAAAATTAAATAATTGTGTATTGTTTGCCTTGTCGCATAATTCCCAGGGTTTGCACACGCCTTTCCTAGCCTGTTGCAAATTTCTGCCTGAAAAGCATTTTGTAGGAGGAAATCATTTTTCCCACTGAGGCCTGTACTTTTTGTGCCAGGTGGTGTTGGGGCAGTAGCCAACTTCAGGACTGAGACTGTATTTATGTGAGACTTCTCTTTAAAATTTTGCTTGTGACATTTACCATCCTGATGCTTGTTTGTATTTCTCTCATCCAAAGATTTATCTGTTCATGTCTTACTTGTAATTTACTGTATTTTGTAGTTAAGGTTACTCCCTGTTCCACTCCCCCCAGGATGCATCTGGAAATGAGCATGTCACTGCTCAGTACGTCTTTCCTGGTAAAACATTTAAATAAATAAATACCTATTACCAAGTGTGTACCACCAGTGAATGCCTGTAACACTGGTTGCTATTTAATCTAAACATTATGTACTGTACTGTTTGTTTGCTGTGATGTATTGCTCTCTTGACGAGGTGCCTTTGTAAATGAGTCTATGACTCAAAGGTCAGTAAACCAATGATCTAATAATAAATAAACAAATAAAATAAATAAATGTCAGAATCTGCAGTCTCTTAAAGTCTCATGTAAATCAGTTTAGTATTTTTAGAAATATTAAAATGTGAAAAAAATATACAATTTTCCCATTGATTTGAATGGTGTTTTTTTAGTTTTCTGAATTTTGCTCTCGTCTAGATAAAAAAGATCTTTAAAATGTGAAATTTTGTATGGTTATGTAGGTTAGTGGGGAAGGATTTCCGGGAGGGGGTAGAGTAATGATTGGGAGTTCTGTGGTTTTTAAAATATTTACATTTGAAAACTCAGGTATTTCTCATTTCTGAGTCAGCTCCACAATCAGGCTTTGAGATAACTTACCACATGCAAAAAACAGGTTCAATGCTAATGAATGGGGATCAGGAAAGTGAAAGGAGTTGGGCTGTAGTTAAATACCACATGCTCAGAAGACTTATGGGGACGGGAAAAGCTGGAGTGAAGAGGGTGGAGAATGGGCTCGAGTTTGTCACACTCTGCTGCTCTTCTAAACCTACATGTGCTGAATAAATATTGTTTCTCAGAAAAAAAAATTAAATATACACGGTGTGTGCCAATAGAAATGTTTTCTTAGTTTGAGAAGTTAATAAACATGAAAAAAATGATCGCACTTAGCCGTCTGTTTATTTTATAACACTCCCCCAGGAGTTATCGGTAATCACTTGTTAGTTACACTCCCATACATGTATGTGTATTCTTCATTAATAAGTATAGGTATTACTTTTTGGTGTCGCATAGGGGGGCAAATGATTTTACTTCTAAACTGTTTTATTTTACCTAGTGCACTTACACGAAAGGTGCTGCTCACTTTGGCTTTGACAACCGACTTCCTCAAGATCTGCAGTCATGAGTGACAGCAAGAATATCATATGGAGCGTAGGCTTTTGTTAAACCCCCTCCCTCTGCCTTTGAACACCTACTTTCTATCATTCTTCATGTACAGTACCTGGGACAGAAAATAAAAATGAGTAAAGGGTTTTGTTAACAGAGACACACACACACAGAACCACACATGTTCAGATTTCATCCAGGTTTTAGTATTTCAGCTAGCAACATTATATGCAACATTAAGAGGGCATGCAGCACAGCACACAAGATGCAAAATCACTGTCTTCAATATTAAAGGTCTCATAAAAAGGGGAAATGGAATCTGCCCAATAAAAACACAGCACTGCAGGATAGGTGCTTACCTACATAATGCTGTGCTCCATTTGCCTTGACATACTGTAGGATAGATGCTTACCTACATAATGCTGTGTTCCGTTTGCCTTAAAATATGCATTAATCCTTGGCTGCTACGATTTTAAAGTCTCCGTGAAATGTAAACAAACACCAGTTTGCCTTTTAAACTCCAAGCTGCAGGAGCTGCCTAAAATGGCCGCTACATGCCTATGCAATGACAACAGTGGAGCAACAGTGCTCAGGAGTGATAATACAGTGTATATGGGGACCTTTGTAATAAGCTACCGAAATAACAGTAACAAAGCATTTCTCCTCCAAATCCTTTATTGTACAGGTGTGACAACCTTTTTAGTGCAGATTTTTTATTTTTCACAAACAGTAACAGGAGGTCAGATTCTAAAAGATGCAAAATCGGTGACTTCAATGTTAGCATTAGGGGGCATACAGGGGAAGGGGACTGAACAGGGGCTCTATACAAAGGTGTGATTATTGTTTTCCAATAAGGATTTTCCTTTATAGACTATCAGGTATGATATCAGATATGATTTCAGACATCAGGAACAGTTCTTATAAGGGTCTGTCCACACTAAATGGGTACATTTATGGCATACCCTCTTTACATACCATTAATTCACATAATCTAGCAATTCCAGTCTGAAAAACTGCACTGCACTGAGCCATATAACAAGCTTAGATAGGATTTATAACCTTGGAGTGGCAACTCTAGCCAATCTGTTTTATTTTAAACAATTGCATAAATGCCCCCTCCTTTTTTCATGCTCCGAGTGGGACATTTAAATGCACTGTATCTTGTGCACACGATTTCTATCATTCAGCCTGCACTACCAAACGCTAAAGACTGTGGGACGGATTTTCAAAGGTCTCAGACTGGCGCAAGGTGCTTGCGTCGATCAGGTCTGATGCAAGAGGCACCTTGCACCAAGGGCTGCGCCAAGTGATATTTTCAAAGGCAGCCTGCGTCACCCAGCAGGCAGTATGCGCCAAAGTGTGCTAGCACCTGCCTTGCACCATGAAAGTGGCTGTGGTATGGTTCTAGGGGGTTTGAGGCAGACCCAGACTGCCACAGCCTTTGGATCCATAATTTCAAAGACACCCCCCAGGAACCAAGTGCAAAGTACCCTTAGACCAGTGAAGGAGTGGTCTAACGGTACTTAGACAGCTCCTCGGAGGGTCATCGAGTATGTGCTACTGTGTGGCCTGCCCTGATCCATCCCTGATGGGTGATCCCTGGTGGTCCAATGGTCCCCCCTCACCCCCGTCATGATCCCCGATGCCCACTGCATTGCATATTGACATCTCCCTGGTGGTCTAGTGCTCTGCTCCAGAGGTAGTACCCATCTCTGCTCTCCCATCCCCCTCCCATACCTCAATCCGGTGACCGGCACAGCCCTCCACACACCACCACAGCTGGCCGCTGAATCAGCTGTCAGTGCGTGTACTGCATATAGTACGTGCACTGACAGCTCATTTGGTGGCTGGCCATGGTGGTGTGTGGAGGGCTGTGCTGGATGCTGGATGGGGTATGGAGGGGATGGAGCAAAGATGGGCACTGCAGAGGGCACTAGGACCACCAGGATACCAGTGTGTGTTGGGGCACGGGTGCCAGTGGTGCAGTGGTGTTGGGGGGCTGTGTCCAGTTCCTAGTCCCTGTCTGTGGGTGCTGCAGACTCCCCGCTGCAATTGCGGCATTCCGGGTGGATGCGCCATACATTTGGCGCAGCACCACCTTTGCCACAAGCCACTGGACTTTGGCACCAGGGCCCTGTGGATTATAAAATCGGGCACAGGATACCGGGCGCACCCACACTCTGTGCAAACTGCCATTGTCGCAGCTTGTGTTGGGGCTTTAAAAATCCAGCTCAGTGTATAGACTGCCAAAACACACACTTACAAATGTAGTGTGTGTTTGTCTGTTTTCTGCCTTTAATTTTTAATTTAAATGCCACCAAAAATGGCAATCACGTATGTAACTTACTCTGTCCCCCTTGGTTACATACATGAATGCAATGCAAACTCCTCCTGGTCAGCGATATTTCAGTGTTCCGATGCCCACTCACAAAAACCCAAGAGCTTACCGGAAGATTGCTGCTGTTTGTTTCCCCTGGAGTTCCAAGTTTCTCGAACAGTCTCATTTTCAAATTGGGCACCTCTGATTCTGTTCCTCCCCCATTCCTGTATGTAATGGTCCCCTTTCATGCCCTTGGAACATGATCAGTGCAGGACAAAGGATTGGCTTACCTGTAGCCAATCATCCAAGGACCCTGAAACTTTTCAATTGTGTTTGCCCTCGAACCTGGGCCATTTTGCCCTCAGTAGCAACAGCAAAAGGTTCACTGTCTCCTGCTCTCCAGAGTCATTGTGTACAGGATCATTTTCATTGAGGTACTCTTTTTATTTAAATTGTAGCACATTCTTGGGCAGTATAGTTATTTTTACAGAGCGAGATTGCTTAAGGCTCTATTCTTGAACCAGGGAAGTTCATGTTCAGCCCATTCAGTCAATGCTAGCAGGCTTGAATGCAAGAATCTAAATTTAAAGGGCAATCCTTTTTATAATAGGGACAGCAGTGACAGTATCTGTCCCTGTTACAATGGGATTTAAACATTGGGCAATGTTTTTTTGTTGCACAACTCAGCATTATATTATTTATTCCAGTGTAATTAATAACTGCCATTGAAATAAATAATATAAAGTCAGAAAATTGCATCTTATTATAAAAATGTCAAAAGTGGCAATAATTGTCTTGGGCAAAGTATGGAAAACTAATGTTTAGTGGTGAAAGCACTGTAAAGATGTGGTGCTGCTGTGATCTGGCAGTAAGTTTAAAGTCAATTCATCTTTTAAACCTTGCTTTAATGTCCAAACATTGTTTTAAAAGCTCACTCCCAGTGCAATCCTGTTTGTAACAGGGATGGATTTTTCTTATTAAGGTTTATAACTGGGGACATGTTATAAATATCAGTCCCTGGTACAAATCATACTTTTAGTGCTTCCCCTTTTTTTTGTCCAATTATTATAGTATTTGGGGCTCATTTTAGAGCATTTTTTTCAGTGGTTATAACAAATATAAACTTCTAGAACCATTTCCTAACATGTTTAATTTGCAGAAAGCTAAGCTGTATCATGGCCCTTCCCCGAGCTACAGTGGTCACCGGAGAAAGTAAGCAGCTCCCATTCATGTGATGGTAGGTTGTGAGGGCCAGCTGTGTCATGGCCCTCCCCCGAGCTGCAGCGATCGCTGGAGAAAGTAAGCAGGTACGGCAGTGAGAGCAATGGACAAATTTTTAAACCACAGCGTTTTGCTGCCCAATGACAAACAGGATTTCTCCAACTGCTAATTCTTCCTAACTGAACTCTGAGACCACTTCTGTTAATTTAGCATAGTATTTACAGTCTGCCTAGAAAGTTCTTGCTTCACCTGTGTGTTTTACTGTAATTTGAGTTAATTTTAATCTATGTCATATATGCTGCAGTTCTAATCCTAGTCCTAGTAATTTGGCTCAAATTGGATGTGTGCCCAGCATCATGCTTGAAATCCTCCGCTGCACTGTACTGTTTGTCTGGTTAACTGAGACCCCATATTTGTACAGCAGCCAGCTCCTATTTTAAACCCTGCCCCTACTTCCATTTTTATTTTCTAGGTTGCTCCTCATTGATCCCCCTCCAGCTTCCATAACACCCTTCCCAAACCCTGCTCCTATTTTAAACACAGCTCCTACTTTTAATTTCTTCTGTCTGCCTCCATAGCCCCTTCCCCTCTCTATGCTCAGCCCCTCCCTCCATTGTACCTTATTTAATGCACCATCTCTGTCTCCTTCCTCACAGCTCCCCTTCATGTTTTGGTAGGTTGTGAGGGCCAGCAGTGTCACGGCCCTCCCCCGAGCTGCAGCGGTTGCTGGAAAAAGTAAGTAGGTACGGCAGTGAGAGCAACAGACACGTTTTTAAACCAGAGCATTTTGGTCTCCACCGACGCTGTGAGTCGGCTTCCCACCACCACCCTTGCTCGACAATCCTACTTATAGTGGTGGTCTGGTGGTTATGTGCATAATTTAGCCAATCAGCCCAGTTTTCTATTTGTCGGTTATCGCAGCCCACCACTAGAGACAGTACTCCTCCTGAGTCCACCTCCCATGGAAATCATGTTCAAGATCTGGATGGCAGGATTGGCAGCAATTCTAGTTCTGGACCCTCTGCTCTCGTTTCCCCCCCCCCCCGCAATGTTTCTGGCATTGCAGCCGAACCTGCAAATCTTCCACTTGCCATCCTCTAAATCTCCCACCTCCCATACCTCTACCATCCAGCCACCCCTTACTGCACTGCAGGTAAATTTATTGCTAGCCCTACTGTCCTCCCACCCTCATTCCACGCTGGCTTAATTGCCCTGAAGGTTCAGGCACTAGCCTTCTCAACAAACCCAGGACAGGCATTACACTCAAGTTGGAAACCCTTACGGGCTTTTTCTAACAGCAGGGTCCTGTTAACCATCATGCTCCTGCTTGCCGGTGACATTGAAAGCAACCCAAACCCTCACCCCTACCCCCATCCAACTCCCACCCCCAGTTTCTCTCTGCCCCAGGGCCTCAAACTCATGCAAGTAAATATTTGCAGCATTCTAAACAAAATCTAACATACTGACATAATAAGATGCCAGCAGAATAGGCCTAACGGTCTTTCATGTCTGCTCATTTGGTCAGTCCCCACCCTGGGAGCTAACCTTGCTGCCCCTCTCTCCCTCTCTGGCTTCTCCCTTCCCAGTCCTGGATATTCTCGCTGCACTGGTTTTTGCTTCCAGAACCCTTCCCCTGTACCTGTTCCACCACTCTTGAACCTCATCCACCATTTCTGCATCCACCAGCCCCCTGGGCAGCGCATTCCATGGCTCCACCACCCTCTCAGTGAAGTAGCACCTCCTCCTTTCTCCCCTGAATCTCCCCCCTTTCAGCTTCCAACCATGACCTCTAGTTGCCCCCCCTTCCTTCAGAGCACCCTGACTGCTCCTCCTGTATTTGTTCCCTTCATGTACCTGAAGACCTCTATCATGTCCCCCCGGTCCCTTCTCTCTTCCAGTGTGTACATATTTAGTTCTTTGAGCATCTCCCCATAGGTCCTATCCCCAAGCCCCAAATCATTTGGTTGCCCTCCTCTGGACCCTCTGCAGAAGTTCAATGTCCCTCTTTAAATGTGGCCTCCAAAACTGCATGCAGTACTCAAGGTGCGGCCTCACCAAGCACTTATACAGTGGGAATATCACTTCCCTCCTTCTGGAGGTGAGCCCCCTAGCGATGCATCCAAGCATCCTGTTGGCGTTTGCCACTGTCCTCCTACAAGTCTCTGAGTTGTTCATCTTGACATCCACCACCACCCCTAGGTCCCTCTCTGCCATCGAGATTTATAGCATTCCCCTCCCCAGGGTGTGCACTTGGCCCGGGTTTCTGGCTCCCAGGTGCAGTATCTTGCATTTCCCTGCATTGAACCTCAGCTTCCGCTTTCTAGACCACCTTTCCAAAGCCTCCAGGTTGCCCTGTAGGGCCATCCTCCCCTCCTCCCTATCCACTACTGCCTCCAGTTTTGAGTCATCAGCAAGAGACTCATCTCACTCCTGATACCCCGTCCTTATGTCAGAGACATAGGTGTTGAACAGGAGGGGCCCAAGGTCCGATCCCTGAGGGACTCCACTAATGACCCTCCTTGGGAATGAGACTACCCCACCAACCACGACCCTCTGGGTCCGGTTCTGGAGCCAATTGCCTATCCATCTGATCATCTGGTTCCCCACCCCCATTTCTCCCAGATTATCCAACAGACCCCCATGAGGAACAGAGTCAAACGCCTCACTGAAATCAAGAAAGAGGACGTCCACTGGTCTACCCAGCTCCAAGGCACTCATCACTCAGTCATAGAACTCCACAAGGTTTGTCTGACACGATTTTCCCAGGACAAATCCATGCTGTCTATCATCCAGGCACCCCAATTTTTCCAGATCCCCCCAAGTTTCTCCTTGACAATGCCCTCCATCACCTTGCCTGCCACCGATGTCAGGCTGATGGGCCTGTAGTTTCCTGCCACCTCCCTTGATCCCCCCTTGTGGATAGGCACTATATGCACCATCTTCCAGTCCGGGGTCACCCACCCTGTCCTCAGAGAGATGCTACAGAGCTCCACCAGGGGTTTTGCCAGGATATCCGCCAGTTCCTTCAGCACTCTGGGATGTAATTTATCTGACCCTGGTGCTTTCTCCATCTTAAGGGACCTGAGGGCTTCCCTCACTCTCTCTGCCATGATTTCTACCTCTGCTACCTTGTCCCCCTGCTTTGCCTCCCCCCCACCTGCCAGTGATGTCCCCCCTCCCCAGACCCACTGATCAGTAAGGTCCCCCTCCTCAGTGTCTCCGTCTCCTCCCATGTATGATGCAGCCCCCCCCATTTTCCTTTGTGAAAACTAAGGTGAAGTACTCATTTAAAACCTCAGCCTGCTCCCCCAGGTCTTGTGCCCATCCCTCCCCTGTTTTAATCCTGCTAATCTGCCCCTTCACCCTTCAGTTTTCCACAATGTATCTAATGAACCCCTTGTTTCCTCTCCTAATTTCCCTGGCCAGGTTCTGCTCCTTCCTTGCCTTAGCCACCTTCACCACCCTAGTGGCCTTTCTGGCCATCAGCTCATACTCCCCTCAGTCCCTTTCACTCCTTGAGCACTTGAATTGCCTATAGGCCACCTTCTTTCTCCTCACCACCTCCTGAACCTCCCTGGTCCACCAGCAGGGTTTTGAGCCCGCATACCGCTTTTTGTCTTACTCTTAGCAGGTGCTGGTAGCATCCCACCCCTCCTGATGATTTCCACCTACTGTCAGGCATCCATGTCTGACCCAATCCCATCCAAGTGCTCCTTAAGGATCCTTCCCATTTCTTGAACCACCCCTGAAGTCAGTTACCTCCGTCTTTGTGCAGCCTTCTACCCCTCCTATGTTCAGGCAGAACCAGACCTTGGCATGGTCACTCCCGGCCAACAGGTCTCTTACCTCCAGGACCCCAATCTGGTCACTGTCTTCCAGGGCCACATCCAGTATCCGCTCCTCCCTGGCCAGTTCCCCCACCTGCTGAGTTAGGAACGCATCCTGAAAGACATCCAACAACCTCTGTCCCCTGGCCACCGAGGATGTCATAGTCTCCCAGTCTGTTCCTGGCATGTTTAAGTCCCCAACATCACCACCTTTCCCCTTCCCAATCTGCAGTGTCTCCCAACATCTGCCACCAGACTCTCCTCCAGCTCCTCTGCCAGCGCAGGGGGTCTATACATTACTCCTATTTTTACTCTCTTGCCTCCCCGTATCAAAGTTACTCAAATTGCCTCCACAGTTCCCTATGCCTCCCCCATGCCTCCTATGGCAACACAGTTTTTTACTATTATTGCTACCCCTCCTTCCCTTCCCTCCTCCTGTCCTTCCTGAACATGGTGTAGCCCTCCAGGTTCAAGTCCCAGTCATGCCCTGTGGTGCCCCAGGTCTCAGTGACTACTGCCATATCCACCTCTCCCTCAGTTAGCATCGCCTGGAGCTCAGGCATTTTATTGCCCAAGCTCCTGGCATTTAGCAGGACTACCATCCACCCTTTCCCTATACTTCCATTTCCCCTGCTTGTGTTCTCATGGGGATTCTGTCTTCCCCTGGTCCGCACCTTACCAGTTGGCCTTTTCCTGCATTCCTCCAGCCCCGCCAGGGGAGTGGAGACAGAGTCCCTCCTTTATCGGACCCCCCTTGACAGCCTTTTCTCCCATTCTTCCCCCCTTCACAAGTTTAAACCCCACCTTTCACCAATGAACCCCTCTATATTCAACTTAAGGATTTCCTTCCCTTCCGAATTGACATGGAGCCTATCTGACTGCTACAACCAATTGCCCTCTCCCTAAAACCAGATATACTGACCATTACTGAAATGTGGCTGAAATCACACAATCTTGAGGCAGAGTTCACTATCCCTGGCTACATCCTTATTCGGCAGGGCCGTCATGGCCCCAAAAGAGGGGGAGGCGTTGCCATATTTATAAAATTTTCCCTGCAGTTCACACAGGTCCCACTGCCAAGACCCATGCAATCCACTGGCCCCCTCCTAATCAAACTGTCCATAGCCCACTCCTGCCCCATTTTCATAGCTGGGTTCTATTGTCCTCCTGACACATCCTCACACTCCACTATGGGACACCTGAACAACATCACATCGCTGGCTGTGGAGGGCGAGTTGCACATCCTTGGGGATTTCAACCAAAACTGGCTCTCCAGTAGCAGTTCCAGCTTGTGGTACCAGGTGGCCACACTAAACCTAACCCAATTAATCACACGCCCACACGCCCTAACCACATATCCTCAAATCACTCTCTCCTTGACTGGTCCCCTACATCGCACCCACATCGGATACTCACCTCTGGCCTGCTTCCAGACTCTTAAAGTGACAATAACGTGATTTACTCCATTGGAAAAACCTATCGCCCCAAAGCTAACCCACCCAGGACTATACTCATGAGAGCCTACAAATCCCTGGACCTACCATCCCTCCTCTGTGACTTGTCTAACTTGGACTGGTGTTTCATTCAAAGAGCCACCTCTATTTACTTGGCCTGGGAGTACTTTAACTCAAGGTTTTTGGTGGTTGGAAC
The DNA here is from genome assembly GCA_016271365.2 of Neoceratodus forsteri. Lineage (NCBI taxonomy): Eukaryota > Metazoa > Chordata > Ceratodontiformes > Ceratodontidae > Neoceratodus > Neoceratodus forsteri. Next base: position 572,004,483 of record CM057449.1, on the reverse strand, counting down.
TCACACATCCCTGTTAAAAGGGCTTGTGTAGGGGTACCCACCTGTCATGGATTTCCACAGACATCTTGACACTTCTCAAAGACAGGGACACAGCCTGGAAGGCCTCCAAGGTCTCCGGCTCTCAGACAGACAAAAAAAAATATTGGGCCATTTGCAATGCCTGCACTAGGCAGATCGGCAGGGCTAAGGGAAATTATTTCAGTGTCATCTTCAAAGCTAACCTGAGCCAACCTCACATATTCTGGAAGGTGGTTAAATCCCTCTTTACCCCCCACTCACAACCCCTTACCCCATCCCTCAGTACTTGCGGCCACACGATTACTGACCCCCTAGACGTGGCCTCTCATTTAAATGCCTTCTTTCTGGACCATACCTCATCTCTTTTGGGCACCCTGAACCCTCAAGTTACCCCTTCCTCTCTACCTTCCCAACCCCTTAAAGGTCCCCCAGCAGGCCATCCATTCGCATTCTGGCAGACAATCCCTACCAAAGTTTACAAAGCCCTACTTACCCTAAACCCAGACAAGGGCAAATGTCCTACTGGCCTTGACTCCAAACTACTCTACTTGTCAGCCCCACCCATTGCTGCCCCCATAGCAGCCCTTTACAACCTCTCTTTCTTACTTGCCACTGTCCCCACTGAGTGGAAACATGCCACAGTCATCCTGCTGCCAAAAGGTGGTGACCCCTCGATACCCTGTAACTACTGCCCAATTTCTCTGCTTCCTATCCTGGCCAAGATTCAGGAAAAACTAGTTCTCTCTCAACTATCCTCCTATCTTGATTCCTTTTCCTTTTTCACACCATACCAGTCTGGTTCCAGGAAGGACCACTCCACCACCACCTCCCTCCTAAGACTAACTGACTCCATTTTCACTGGTATGGACGAGGGCCTAATCACCTCAGCTATTTTTGTTGACCTGGCTAAAGCCTTCGACACTGTCTCCCATACACTCCTACTATCAAAACTCTCTCAAGCAGGACTGTCAGACATGGTCACCCAGTGGTTCCAGTCCTACCTGCTAGACCGGTCCCAAGCTGTTAGAATTGGCAATGCCACCTCTACTTCCCTTCCTGTCACATCCATGGTTTCGCAAGGGTCAGTCCTGGGCCCTCTCCTGTTCTACATTTTCCTCAATGACCTTATGCCACCTGCCCCAGCACATCCATTCACTTGTATGTGGATGATACAGTTTTGTACACATCTGGCTCCTCGACTACTGAAGTAGCGACCAGACTCCAGCAGGACTTCAGTGAAATTCAGTGCTGGTTTTGCTCAAATCAGCTCTTTCTCAATGCCAAGAAAACCATCTCCATGACCTTCGATACAAGTAAGTAAGTAAAAATCTATTTTAAACGCTTTTCCAAAGATCAAAGCACTTTACAAATAACAAAACGTAAAAACAAATATAATATTAACAATATAAAGTTATACACCATAAGCTTTTGCAAATAAAAAAGTTTTTAACTCCGCTTTAAAACTCTCGACGGTCAGGCAGCTTCATATCCAATGAGGTAGAGGTAGAGACTTTGAAGGCAACCCCCCACCCCCCCTTTCTGCACCCTTGACGGGTCCATGATTGAAAGTGCTCCACATTCAAATATCTCAGGGTTTGGCTTGACCAGCACCTTGACTTCTCAATGCACATTGATGCCATCCATAAAAAACTCCACCCCAAGCTCGGAGCACTGTACCATAATCATGGCTGCATCCCATTGCCAGCTAGACTTGCCATTGTTCAGAGGATGATTCTCTCCATCTTTGACTATGGGGACATAGTCTACAGTGCCACCCCAAAGTCCACCCTGGCCAGACTGGACCCCCTCTTCCATTCCTTCTGCTGCTTCGCTCTTGGCTGTTCTTCTAGCATGCATCACTGTGCCCTTTACCAGAATCTAGATCTCCCCTCTTTGCAGGGCCAGCATGTATCTCACTGTGCAAGTCTCACAGCCAAATTCTGGTCACAGTCCCTCCCCTCATATCACACCAGGGTTCTTTCAGCCCACACCCCCCAGAGCTAACACTGAGGAATAAAGACTCTCATCTACTGGCCATCCCACACATGTCTACCTCTGTAGGCCAGTCAGCTTTCAGATTCTGCATGCCCAGCCTCTGAAACTCTCTCACATTAGACATCTGGCATGCCACATCAGGAAAGCACCGCAACTCCCTTCTTAAAACAACCTTCCACCCTACCTGCACTTGCACCCTTGGGAGCTCACTAAGTGGGAGTCCAATAATCCCTGGTGACAGGATAATTACCCCCAGCACTCACCTTTCCCAAAGGTCACTGCTCCATCCACCTACCTGACAATGTAACCTCACAACAATATGGCTTGTCCTCTTCATTCACAAAAGCTCACTCCTGTGTATCTGGCGCCTTGTTTGCATTCCTCTTGGAGCCATGGCTATGTACCTGCCTGTAGTGGTTGTACTCTACCTTACTTGTGTTAAACTATGCTTAACATGTAAATTGACAAAACTACATATGTTGTAAGTTCTCCTATTTTTGATGTACCACATGTAATGAACCTTACTGTTTATGTTTGTATGTTCTCCTACTTCTTCCTTCCCCCAAGGTGCACCTGGAATCGAGCAGTAGTCTGCTCAGTATGCCTCCCTGGTAAAACGTTTAAATAAATAAATAAAATTTATGTCTTGCTTGCTTTTGAAAAGTTAGCTTAAAAGGCCCCTTCCCAGGTAAATCTTGTTTGTAACAGGAACTGAGTTTTCATATTAAGGTTTGTAACTGGAGACATGTTGTGAATCTCCATCCCTGTTACAAATCAGACTTTCAGCACTTCCCTTTTTTGTGTGTGTGATTATTACAGAATTTGGTGTTCATTTTAGTATAAATTTATTTCAGTCGTGTAACAAACTGCCTTTGGTTTTAAAATGGCCACTGACTTATGCTGGGGGTGAGGGACTGGCTAGTGCTGCAAAGAAAAATATAAAATGTAGTTTTGACTGCAAAAATGTTATTAAACTCAAGAAATATACACTGCTACAACAATGTCCTAACATGTTTAAGCTGCAGAAAGCTACTGATGTCTTTTCTGCTTTTGAAAAGTTAGCTTAAAAGCCACCTTCCCAGTTTAATTCTGTTTGTAACAGGGACAGAACTGTAAATTTCAATCCGTGTTACAAACAAGATATTTATAAAAAAATTAAATGACATTGTGATGGTTTGTGAGTTGGGGGCGGGTGCCAAATGGGCACATTAAAGGCTGACTGTTTGGGGGAGCAGGAGGAAGTGTGCCTCCAGGCCTCAGGAAAGGCTGTCCTGATAGGAAGAGGTAAGAAGGTGCCACCAGGTTCCTATGGACAGTTGCAAGGGTGTGGGGTGGAAGACAGGAGGCACCAGTCCCTGGTAAAGGCTGAAAGAGTTAAGGAGAGGGAAGCTGGTGCCAACAGGCCTCAGGGACAGCCAGCAGGGTGTGGGGTGGGAGACGGGAGACACCAGGAACCAGAAAAGGCTGAAAGGGTTAGGGAGAGGGAAGCCAGTGTCAATAGGCCACCAGGGACAGCTTAGCAGGGTGTGGGGTTTGAAACTGGAGACACCATGCCCCAGGAAAGTCTGGAAGGGTTAAAGAGAGGGAAACAGGTGCCACCAGGTCCCCAGGGATAGATGGCAGGGTATGGGGTGGGAGATGGAAGTCACCAGGCCCCAGGAAAGGCTGTCATGGTTAGGGAGAGGGAAGCAGGTGCCACCAGGTCCCCAGGGACAGCTGGCAGGATGTGGGGGTGGGAGATGGGAGCCTCAAGGCTGACAGGGTTGGGGAGAGGGAAACCGGTGCCAACAGGTCACCAGGGACAGCCTGGCAGGTTGTGGAGTGAGGAACTGGAGACACCATGTCCTGAGAAAGGCAGAAAGGGTTAGGGAGAGGGAAGCAGGTGCCACCAGGTCCCTGGGACAGCAGGCAGGATGTGGAAGGGGAGATAGTTGCCACCAGGCCTTAAAAAAGGCTGACAGGGTTGAGGAGAGGGAAGCAGGCACCACCAGGTCCCCTAGGACAGCAAGAAGGGTGTGGAGGGGCAGATGGGTGCCACCAGGCCTCAAGAAAGGCTGACAGGCTTGGGGAGAGGGAAGCAGGCATCACCAGGTCTTCTGGGACAGCAGCAGGGTGTGGAGGGGAAGACAGGTGTCACCAGGCTTCAGGAAAGGCTGAAAGGAATGGGGAGAGGAAAGCAGGTGCCACTAGGTCCCCTGGGACAGCAGGCATGGTGTGGAGGGGGAGACAGGTGCCACCAGGCCTCAGAGAAGGCTGTCAGAATTGAGGAGAGGGAAGCAAGCACCACTAGGTTCCCTGCGATGGCAAGCAGGGTCTGGAGGGGAAGAACAGTGCCACCAGGCCTCAGGAAAGGCTGACAGGGTTGGGGAGAGGGAAGCAGGTACCACCAGCTCCTCTGGGACAGCAAGCAGGGTGTGGAGGGGCCAACAGGTGCCACCAGGCCTCAGGAAAGGCTGACAGGGTTGGGGAGAGAATGAAGCAAGTACCATGAGGTCCCCGGGAACAGCATGAAGAGTGTGTGGTGGGAGACACAGGAGCCTTCAAGCCCCAGGAAAAGCTGGGAGGGTTAAGAAGAGGAAAGCCAGTGCCACCATGTCCAAAGGGATAGCTGGCAGGGTATGGGGTAGGAGACAGGAGACACCAGGCCCCAGGAACAGCAGAAAGTGTTAGGGAGAGGGAAACAGGTGCCACCTGGTCTCCTGGGACAGCAAGCAGGGTATGGAGGGGCAGACATGTACCACCAGGCCTCAGGAAAGGTTAACAGGGTTGGGGAGAGGGAAGCAGGCACCACCTGGTCCCTTGGGATAGCAGGAAGGGTGTGGGTTGGGAGACAGGAGCCTCCAGGCCCCAGGAATTGCTGGAAGGGTTAAGGAGAGGGAAGTAGGTGCCACCAGGTCACCAGAGATAGCTGGCAGGGTATGGGATGGGAGAGTGGTGATGGGAGATACCAGGCCCAGGAAAGGCTGTCATGGTTAGGGAGAGGGAAGCAGGTGCCAACAGGTCCCCAGGGGCAGCTGGAAGGGTGTTGGGTGGGAGAAGGGAGCCTCCAGGCCCCAGAAAAGGCTGTCAGGGTTAGGGAGAGGGAAGCTGGTGCCAACAGGTCATCTGGGACAGCTTGGCAGAGTGTGAGGTGAGAGATGGGAGATACCAGGCCCTGGGAAAGGCAGAAAGGGTTAGGGAGAGGGAAGCAGGTACCACCAGGTCCCCTGGGACAGAAAGCAATGTGTGGAGGGGCAGACAGATGCCACCAGGCCTCAGGAAAGGCTGATAGGGTGGTGGAGAGGGAAACAGGTGCCACCAGGTTACCTGGGACAGTAGGTAGAGTATGGATGGGGAGATAGGTGCCACCAAGCCTCAGAAAAGGCTGAAAGGGTTGGGGAATAGGAGTCAGGCACCACCAGGTCCCCTGGGACAGCAGGCTGAGTGTGGAGAAGGAGGGATATGTGCCATCAGGCCTCAGGAAAAGCTGACAAGGTTTGGCAGAGGGAAGCAGGTGCCAGCAGGCCCCCTGGGACAGCAGGCAGGGTGTGGAGGGCTGTGCATGCTGTCACCTGTGGTCTTCCAGGTCCCTGATCCATTTTCTTCAGGGCCCTGGTTGGTCCACATGAAGAGTACTGCACACACCAGCCTGAGTATGTCATTGTAGGCCAGCACCCATGTTCTCATCTGGTTGATTCAGCTATGCCATCACCTGTGGTCTTCCAGGTCCCTGGTCAATTTTCTTTAGGTCCCTGGTGGGTAAGCATGAGGAGTACTGCACACACCTTCCCAAGTATGTCACCGTAGGCCAGCACCCGTGTTCTCATCTGGTGGATTCAGCTACACTATCACCTGTGGTCTTCAAGGTCCCTGGTCCATTTTATTCAGGGCCCTGGTGAGTCCACATGAGGAGTACTGCACACACCTGCTTGAGTATGTCACTGTAGGTCAGCACCCGTGTTCTCTTCTGGTGGATTCAGTTATACCATCACCTGTGGTCTTCCAGGTCCCAGGTCCATTTTCTTCAGGGCCCTGGTGGGTCCACATGAGGAGTACTGCAGGATATTGACAAAGTAGATGCAAACTCCATATGTGGACCACTGGTCATTGTGGGAGATAGGCCTTATGTGGTAGAAGGCATAGAAACTGTCAACAAAGCCTTCAAAATATTGAAGCAGTAAAGCAATTGGGCAGTTTTAACATTTATTGATGCGATTAAGGCTGTAGTAATCAGTGTATATAGTGTGGTTTGTGTATAGTGTAGAGTTTTGGTTAAGATTTTAGTAGAAATGTATTTTGTGTATCTACTATTTTATTTAGTAATGGTGTTGATCTATTGTATGATGAATTATCTTTGTGGTAGTGGTATGCAATATTATAACTTTTCCTCTAGTTAATTCATTAATAATATTACCTTAAACAGTAAAAATATTAATTAGGAAAAATAAAGGACTTCAGAAGCCTAATTTTATGTTTTCCACAATGTTTTCAGTGACAGCTTGCACTTTCTGGATTTTCTCCGTCCTGTTACCTCCGTTAATGTACTGCTCTTTCACTGTTTTTTGGAGGGTTAATTTGTAAAATAATCAAAAAAAAAATTTTAAATGTTATCTATTTGTATCCCCATTTACACACAAATGCATTTTAATCTATTAATACCCAGGAATTCTGGGTAAGGAAAAACTTTGAAATTACTTTGCCCCAATAGAACCGCACCATGTGTTAGATTGATGGTCATCACACACAGTTGCATTCAGATATTTTGATGTTGCTTAGTGCATTAACTAAATTAAAAACAGTACTGCAAATTCATGTGAAGAACAAAAAATATTTATACATAGGGCGGGACATTCAAAGCAGTTGCACATGGCGCAATGGAGCTGCACCGGCCCAACTATGGAAATGCACCAAGGAGTGATATTCAGCAGGGGTCAGTCGTAGTGCATCAATGCACAACCCTAATGAATGCAAGTGCAAGGGCAGGGGGCATGCCCATGTATACCAGGCACAGTGCCATATTCAAGCCCCGACCCATGGTGCAAGTGCTGTGCAACGCTCAGATGCACCGAGCAGACTTGAGCCTATTAATACAGGGTGCAAGCATGGGGACAGCACTTGCACCAGGGGTGAGAGAGAGAGAGAGAGAGAGAGAGAGAGAGAGAGAGAGACGGGCAGACAGACAGAAAACAGCAGGACTGTGGAGGGAGAAAATGGAAGGGAAAAGGGAGAAAGAGCCTGTGAGGGATTGAGGGGGTGGAACAGGCAGCCACAGGGGTATGGAACAGAGGTGGCAGTGGAGTACAAGCCAGAGACAGAGGGACAACAGGGAAAGGAAGGCAGAGAGAAGGGCACTGCCCCATGGTGGCAAGCAGACCACAGGAGCTGACTGCCCAGGGGGAGACAGGACAGCAGGGGCCATGGCCAGTGCAGCCTTCAAGATGGAGGCCATAATGAGGGGTGATAGGAGGCAGGAGGAAGAGCATCAAGGCCGTGGAAGGGCCCATTGGTGGTATGCCCAGAACAGGTGGTACCGTGCCCTCACCACCTTTGAGACCTACTCCGATACGGAGATTGTGGGCAAATATCGCCTGAACCAGGCGATTCTGAGGCAGCTCTGTGAACTGTGCAGTGAAGAGATGCAGGCACCCACTAGACGGAGCCATGCCTTGTCAGTGGAGATGAAGGTGACAGCTGTCATGTGCCTGCTCACCACGGACACCTGCCAGAGACCAACAGGGGACACCACAGGCATAACCCAGTCGGCCGCAATACGCCTCCTCACACAATTCCTCAACGCCCTGCTGCCACATGCTTCAGAATACATCCATTTCACCAGCAAACAGGCAGAGCATACAACAACCATGCAGGAATTCCACAGGGTAGCATGGATGCCTGGCATGCTTGGGGCAATTGACTTCATGCATACCACCTGGCCCTGAGGGTGTAGCATACGAAAACAGGAAGGGCTACCCAATTGTCAACTGCCAGGTGGTGTGCGATGCCAGGGGGCACATGACCAGCATCTGTGCCACACACCCTGGGAGTGCACATGATGCCTTCATCTGGCACAGCTCTGCTCTGTGCCACAGGTTCAAGCATGGGGACATCCCCATGGGCCACCTAGTGGGTGAGTATGGGACATCCATGAGGAGCTGGTAACAGCAGGGCATACAATGGGGGCTGGCAGGGTGGGTGTGCTGGTGAGGGAACCTGGGTTGGGCAAGGGGCACAGCAACATAGGACAGTAGGCTAACCATGTGTTTGTCCACACAGGTGACAGGGGCTACCCACTCAGGCCCTGGCTGCTCACCCCCTACCAGCGTCCATCATCCCCAGTGGAGGACCAGTACAATGAGGCAGACGCCAGCACATGGAACATCATTGAGCATGTGTTCGGGATGCTGGAGGCACAATTCCGTTGCCTTGACAGATCTGGCAGTGTCTTACAGTACAGCCCCTCGAAAGCCTGTGGCCTATTCCTGGCCTGCTGCTTACTGCACAACATGGCCATTGACCATGGGATAGCTGTCGAGGCTGAAGAGGGGGACAGCAGTGGGGATGACGAGGGCAATGGGCCAGAGGGTGGAGGGCAGCCCCCCCCAGCAGAGGGATCCCTGGCTCCTGCAGTTGGCACCAGCACTGTGACACAATTGCACAGGAGCATTTTGATGCTCGTAAGTAGGTGGAACAACACCCAAGCAGTGGCCAAACACAACGGTACAGCACACGGGCATGGGTAGGTATCGGAATGGGCATGCACACACAGAGGTGTGGTGCAGGGATGGGGTGGCAGTGCCACACAGCCACACACAATGGCACACAGCACTGTGCCACAACACACACACACACACACAAACAGTCACATGCAGACACGCGTCCAGGTGCTGGCACATGGCGTGGATCAGAAGCAGGGTGCCAGTGCACAGGTGCAACCAGTGCTGTTCTGCTGTCATCATGCCCGCGCCACATGAGCCAGCGGCTGGGCAGATGCACACACAGGCAGTGTGTGGTGTGACACACAGTTGCCACGACTGTTGCATGCACCCACACACATAGTCCATGTGCGCACAGGGCAGTGGCAGCAGACTGTGGTCAGGGCGGCACGCACATCAGGTCCACCATGCAGAACCATTGCCACCGCAGACACGGGGGCAGCCACACTGGGGCTGATTGACAGCCACAGGCTGCTCAACATCCACAGGGGGTGTCTGCAACTGCCCCCCAGGGGTTGTACTGTGGGACCATGACTGGGTCTGCACAGGGGTGTGTAGGCACCCAAACAGGCCTGCCCCAGGCATGCCTGGGAAGCCAACAGCAGAGCCCGGCATCGACAGGGAGGGTGTCACTCAATGCCAGGTCCATGGGGTAGACAGTGCACTCTGCGGTGTCTGTGGCTGACGGCCATGCCCTGTGTCAGTCAGCGGTGCAAGGCCAACCAAGATCGCTATGGCAATGTGATCCTGGAGGCAGTCGTGTCCTCCCACAGGTGCTGTATAGACTCCAGGACCTGAAAGTGGTGCCCCTCTCGTGCAGCTCGGCTACAAGCAGCACCTGTTCCTCCACAGAGGCCTGCAGCAATTGGGTGTGCTCTGACAAAGGGTCGGTGCCTAGGGAAGCCTGGGCATGCCGCTGACCCACCGGTGGTGTACGACCACGCTGCACAGCCCCCGCTCAGGTGGACACTGCACAGCGGGGTCCCCATGGGGCTGGTCACTCACTGGCACCCTGGTGGTGGACACTGCATCCAGCCCCCCGAATGTCTGCAGCTGTCTGCCACTGCTGCCCCTCCGGCCCCTGTACGCTGGCCAGCGCCTGGACGTATGTACCACCACCACATGGCACCGCCGTGGCTGTGCACATGGTAGCACAATTGGAGGCAGCGGGTGGCTGTTCCACTACCAACAGTCCACTGGCCGCACTGGCAGTGATAGTAGTAGGTATGGGTGTCTCCCCCACAACACCACCCATGCTGTCCAGGATAATGGTCATCTCGTCATCAGTGTCAGACCCCATTCCAATCTGTGTCTCCATGTATAGTACACCATGGCTGGCATCCTGCTGGAACACAGCCAGGGCCTCATCCGGCACCAAGCCCAGGACATCTGGCTGGATGGCGGTGGTGTGATGCAACCAATCAGGCCCCAGGATGCCCATGAAGGTGGATGGCTGATCCTCCAGGGGTGGGCCTGCCCCCATGGCTGCTGCTGGCCACCCTTCCACTGCATGCTGGCGTGCTAGTGCTGTAAGAGAAAACATGTGTTAGTGCTGCTATGCTGGCCGCCCTTTCCCATATGTACCATGTAGTGATGGACTCCTTCCCATCTGGAAACCACCACCTGGAACACCCTTAACGGTGCTGTGATGCATGGAGGCTGCCACCTGCTCCCCCTGTGCCGTGAGCTGTGGCACATCAGCATGGCCCCTTCCAGTGGCTGCCCTGGCTGCTCATATGGCCACCACCTTCTCTTTAATGTGGCTTTTATCAGTGCCCACCTTCTTCCTGCACTCCTGCACTGACCACTAGTGGCTGCCCTGCTGGTTCACAGCCACTGCCACCTCCATCCAGGCCACAGCCCTGGCCTGTGGTGTGCCTGTGGCACCACTCAGCAGTTGCTCCCTGTCGAGGTAGGCCTCGAACAAGGCATTGGCCTCTGCCTTCGTAAAGTTGGACCTGCGTTTGCAGGCAGGCCCATGCTTCTCATCCTCCTCACACTTGGACATGGTGCTACCTGTGGACATAGACATGTGTGTCACTAACTGCAGCTGCCCACCCTCTCCACCCTGCTGTGCTGGCTAGTCCCACATCAGGCACAACTTGCCGCTGTTGGTTGCAGTACCGGTCCCTGGCCTGTGCTGTTTTGTGGCACCTTTATAGCGCATCTCATGCAAATGAACTGTTGCGCTGTGGTAATGACATGCTAATTTACCCCGGTGCACCATGCATTGGCTGATGAGCTCATTAGCATGTGGTGGCTGAATATTGCAAACTTGCTCCCTGTGCAATGGAATTGCTCCGGCGCATGTTGGGGTGCAATGCCAGGATATGTGCAGTTAGCTGGCCTACAGTACACATGCATCAGGTGCAGAGCTACTGCCTACTGAGCACTGTGCACTCACAGTGCAATAGGGGCCATGGCGCAATGTGCACCATGGCCTCTATTGCACTCATGAGCACTGTGCGCCAGGTGACCCCTGACCCCTGTCATGACCCTTTGCCCCTTGGAACTACACCAACATGTGCTGGGTGGGCCATGCCCATTCCGCGCATCCATGGCAATGCACAATTGGAGGACGCAGAGCATGTCAATATGAGGCGTGCATCCAGCGCACGTGTGCCTCTGGCAGCCATTTTGTCCCAACACCTTGCAAGGGGATGATGGTGAGGCATGCATCATGCCCAGAACTGGACTGATCTTGAGCTAGTGAACCTTGTGGCCTGTGTGCAGCCACATGCACCTGCACTGTTTGGCCACATGCCCCTGCAGCAGGCCAAGACTGAGGACTGGCAGGCCATTGCTGCAGGCCTGGTACAGGACACCAGGGTGCCATGGACTGGTGAGCAATCCACCACCAGTATGGGGACCCTGAGCAACAACGGTAGATGCAGGCATGCATTCTCAGGGGGGCCGTGCCATGGCCAGGTAAGTCATCATATGGGGTATGTGTGCCCTACTGTTGCACTGTAGCATTGGCTGGGCTGCCTGATATGCCCTGCAGGGGGTGCACTGCCAGCATGTGCAGTGTGCAGTGTGGAGTGGCATTGCCGGCTTGAGGTTGCACAGTGCTACTGCACTGTGGGTCGTGTCAAGCTGGGGCACACACTGTGCACAGGGGTGGGGGTTGTGGTCACATGCTGTGGTTGTTCTCTGATGTGTACCTGTCTCTGTTCCATTCATAGGGCCTGAGGATTACCACCATGTGAGGCCAGCAGGGGTGACCAGTGGGCCACAGCAGGCTGCTGCGGGTCCAGGTGGCAGAGGTTGAGCATAAGCTGGGATGGCACCAGCAGCATCACAGCTGGCAGGTAGGCACTGTTGTCTTCCTCTACTCAGTTCCAGGTAGTCAGCAGGGGTGTGGGTGCGGCCAAGGCCACCTGTGCCATGTGCCATGACATCTGTGTGCTGCACACTGTGCATGGTGCACGCCACTATGGGGCAGCCATTGCATACATGTACCAGCTGTTGGTGGTGGAGGGTGTGCATCTGTCTGCCACCGGTGCTGCTGTGGTGCTGCTGAGGTCCTGTGCCATCTGGCTGTGGCTGCATGGTCGGGTAGGCATTGGGTGGTGGTATCCACCTGTGCACCATTGTGGCATGCTGGGATGCTGGCAGGTGTTGGTCCATCAACTGTGGGTGGCCAGGGTGCCACTCCAGGGGTGTGTGTCCCCACTGCCCATTGCACACAGTAGGAGGGCATGGTTTCTAGGGACCTTGCACTGATCACCTGTCCATTCCTTTGACTTAGGCATCTGGAAGCGGTTACAGCTGCCCCTGTACTGCCACCTGTTAAGGCAGCTGATCTTGATAACATCAAAGATGCTGGAGGTGGTGCAACAAACTTGCCAAATGGTGCTCCAGGAGAGGCGATGGCAGAGATGTTTGGAGGCAGCAGGCCATGGGTGCCCATAGGGGATCCCCACCATTTCCCTTTTGACTCCTGCCATCCCTTCCACATCCATCCCCCATCCCACTGTACAGTCTCAGGTCCCTGTCCCCATCCCTCGCTCTCCTACCCTTTGCCACCCCATGCCTTTGTATATAGTTTCCCTTTCTAATACAGTTTTCCTGCTTACCTGCCTGTGCCCGTGTCTGCTTTATAGATGGTGTGTGGAGCGCTGCAGCAGTGGTGTGGTGGGTGTCTGTGTGGTGTTCCTGTGTCGTTGTGTGGGTCATGCATGGTGGTGTCCTGCCCCTTGGATGGTGGCAGTGCCTTGGGGTGGCCATGGGGTGGCTGTCCTGGTTGTGTGGCATGTGTGTTGGGCACCATGGTCCAGGGTGTGACTGGCCGGGGTCTGGGTAGGTGGGGGCACAGCATGCAGTGGGGGTTCCTGTGGTGGCATTCCTTTGGCCATTGGTGCCTCCTGTGCACTGCATCCTGTGCCACGGTGGTGTTGGGGGTGCTGGTTGCCTGTGGGTGTCCTGCTGTTGGTGGTCTCCTGTGGCCTGCCACTTGCCACCCTGGCACTGTCCCCAGGTGTGATCCTTTGCCTGCCCCATGCTTTCCCACTGCTGCTGTGCTCCCACCATTGACTGGGGTTGGTCCTTGTGTGCCTCGGCACTTGTCCCTTTGCATCCTGACGCATCCCTGGTTGCACTATGGTGCAGGTCTGGTTACTCCCCAGCGCAACTCTGAGTGCACTCTGGTGCCATATTCAGCCTTGTTGCGCTGGCACATTTCACCATGCACAACCATTAAATATTGCACTCATTGCACCATGGCACATTGGATTTGCACTGCACCGGACTTGCACCGGTCTTGGGTGCATTTCTGAATGTCTGGCCTATCATTTTTTTTTTTATTTTGCATATTCTCTGTCCCTGTTTCATACGTTACATGAGTACTGTTTCCAAACATTGGGGACTGTACCGGGAAAACCACAAGTGATATTATCTTACTGCTTACAGTTTAAGTAAAGAACCTTATGGGTAAAATATTGATGTTGAAAGAAGAAAGAAATTATACTTTTTTTTCCCCAGTCATGTCCCACATATGTCCCCTATTACTGTGGATAGGCCCATAAACAGTTCTCTCTTATAGATACCAGTTTCTGAGAACTGTTCCCAATGATCTAAATGGAATCTGCTATCGCATCCATCTATCTATCTCTCTATATCTATCTTTCTGTCTGCCTGTTTGTCTTTCTGTCTATCTCTGTCTGTCTGTCTATCAATTCAATTCAATTCAATTTTATTTATAAAGCGCTTTTCAAATTCAAAGCGCTGTACAGACATTAATCAATAAAATCCAGATCTTTAAAAGCATTTAAAAGTTAACCAAGCACTAACAGGAGTATGCTAATTCGAATAAATATGTTTTTAAGGCAACCTTAAAATTAGCAACAGTTGGGCATTCTCTCAACCAACGAGGTAGAGAATTCCACAGGGTTTGTGCCAAAAAAGCAAATGCATGAGATCCTGATGACTTCAATCGTACCCTGGGAATCTCCAGCAATCCCTCATTGGCAGAACGGAGAGGACGGAGGGGGCAGTAGGGAATCAGGAGATCTTTCAGGTAACTGGGTCCCTGATCATATAGAGCTTTAAAGGTTAGTAAACCAACCTTAAAGGTGATCCGCCACCATACAGGCAGCCAGTGCAGTTCACGGAGCACAGGCGTAATGTGACTGGTCCTCAAAGTACCAGTCAAAAGCCTGGCTGCCGCGTTCTGCACTAGCTGGAGGCGGCGGATATCAACCCCAGGTAGCCCTAGGTAAAGGGAATTGCAGTAGTCAAGACGAGTAGTGACAAAGGCGCGGATCAATGTTGGAAGGTCGCCCGGGGGGATCAGATGTTTCACCCGGGTGATATTCCTCAGTTGGTAAAAAGAGGATTTGACAACAGCTGACACCTGAGATTTCAGGGTCAAACCATCATCAAAGATAATGCCCAGATTTCGCACCTGTTCAGAGGTAGAGAGCGGTACACCACCAAGTAATAAACCTGATGGCTGTCCAGCTCCCACACCCATCCCCGGATGACCTGGATCCACCACCAATACCTCGGTCTTGTCCGGATTGAGTCTCAGCCAGCTTGAACTCATCCAAAGTCTGATCTCATCGAGGCAGTTGTTAAGTATAGAGAGTGCATCACCCTGACTGGGGAGAAAGGACAGATACAGCTGAGTATCATCTGCATAGCAGTGAAAACCCAAACTGTATCGCCTGATGATTTCTCCCAATGGCAGCATGTAGACTGCAAACAACATGGGAGCTAGAATGGAGCCCTGTGGTACCCCACAAGACAGAGAGTGAGCATCAGAGGAATAAATTCCAGTGACAACTCTCTGAAATCTGCCTGTGAGGTAAGAACGAAACCATTCGAGGACTGTGCCAGACAGTCCACAGAAGACCCGCAGGCGCTCCAATAGCACTCCATGGTCTACAGTATCAAATGCAGCCGATAGATTGAGAAGGACCGGAGTGGTAAGTGCCTTTCGATCTCGGGCCATAAGGAGGTCACTCAATACCCGGACAAGGGCAGTCTCTGTACTATGCCTTTTCCTGAAGCCAGACTGGAGAGCATCATAGACATTGTGAGATATAAGGTGATCATCCAATTGCAGCGCAACTGCCTTTTCAATAACCTTACCAACAAATGGCAGGTTAGAGATAGGCCGGTAGTTAGCTAGACAGTCAGGATCTAAGGAGGATTTTTTTAGGAGTGGTCGAACTACTGCCTCCTTAAGGGGGTCAGGAAAAAAAACCCTCTCCAAAGATTTCCAGACAATGTATGCAAGGATTGGGTAGATGGTTTCTACACAACTTACTAAAAGTGGTGTAGGACCCGGATCCAAACTACAAGTAGTTGGTCGCATTGTTTGGATGATCTTCACAATGTCAACAAATTCCGGCCGGTGAAAGTCTAGCTAGACAGACCGAGGATGAGCCACCTCTAGTCGACCACCACAATCCCCCATAGGAGAGGTCGGGCCGATACTGGACCTGAGGTCGGCAACCTTATCCACAAAAAAACGAGCAAACTCCTCGCATCTTAACTGAGAAAATGCTTCTCTGGGTTGAAGACAGACTGGATTGCACAGTCTGTCCACAGTCCGGAAAAGCTGAGCCGGTCGATTTTGTGCAGCAGAAATCTCTCTGGACAGGAATTCTGCCTTCTTACGAGTGATTTCTGATTGATAGCGATCATAATGTGTCATCAATCTAAGCCTGTCGGCATCAAGGCCCGATTTCCACCAAACTCTCTCCAGCCTTCGGCCAACTCGCCTTAATTCCCTCAAGGAGCCATCAAACCACGGGCTCCTTGGATGAAGAGTGAGAGGCTGAACACGAACAGGAGCAATTTTGTCCAGAGCATCTCCCACAGCCTTATTATAGGCCAGTACAAGATCATCTGGACTCATGCATTCACCTGACAAGCTCGATAGATCCAATACCGCCGTTAGGTCACTGGGGTTAACACCCATTAAAGGGCCGTATTGAACCATCTCCGTAGGGGCAGACCTATTAGAGGGGGCCCTGAAGCAGAACCTTATGGTGTAATGGTCAGACCAACTGACTGGTTCCACCCCCAAATCAGAGATCTCCATACCCATGAGAAAAATCAGATCCAATGAATGACCCCCTATATGGGTAGAGGAGGTAACAACCTGTGTCAGGCCCAGCATGTTCATCAGCTGGAGGAGATTTTGACCAAAATGAGAGAGTTCATCATCGATCCAGGCATTGAAGTCACCCAGAAGTATGAGTCTGGGAAACCTCAGCACCAGGTCGACGATGAAGTCTGCAATCTCCTGCAGGAATGCTCCACCGTCACCTGGTGGATGGTAGATGAGAAGAATCCCACAGCCTGCACCCTCTCCCAGAATATATTCAAAGGAACTGGTATTTCCACATGGCACATCCACAAGGCCCAGCTCAGATTTAAACATAATGGCCACTACGATCCAGCCTTGGACGGTGTATCACCGAGAACCCAGCTGGAGTTGCCAAGGCCAATACAGGGCCTGGATTTTCATCCAGCCAGGTCTCGGTGATGCAAGTCAGATCAGATGATCCAACAAGATCAGCAATAATAGCTGTCTTGTTCTTAATTGATCTGGCATTGCATAACACCGCCAAGGTGGGATGAGCTGTCGGGGAAGACCTTGGCACCTGTCCCAATTATTTTGGAGCCCTTGGGTATGGGTACAAGACAAGAGTAACCTCTATCTTGACCCCATTTCCCCAGGGCATCTCCTGGACCCCAAAACCCCAATCTGTCCTCCCCCTTCCTGTCTCCCACCAGGCCCAACTCTCCATTTTCGTCCATGCTTCAAGATGCCCAATGCACAACATCTAAAATAGATGTCAGATGTTAAAGGTGGGCATTCAAAAGGACGTAGTTCCTTGAGCCTAGTGGGGGAATAATGCCCAACCGTCTCTTCGCCTGTCCAACACATTTAGACAAATCAAATATAAAACAAAATAAACAAAAACCTGTAATATAAAAGCTATAAATAAAAACACTCTCCACTCTTTCTCACAGAGGGGAGTGAAATAAACAAACAATATAATAAAGTAAAGTAAAACCCACCCTATCACAGATTAGAACCCAACCCAAAAACCCAAATAACAAAACATGATAAAAATATCAAGTTATCCAAAGTAACACTGTGGCGATGTAATCAAATGCAACTGGATACTAAACCTAAACTGAAGAAAAAACAGGAGTTTTATAATTTAAGTTCAATGCAGCACCTCTCGCGTGCAACAGTCCAAAAAATGTTATGTATTCCCCGGTACCATCTCTCACATAGTGGGGGACCGTTCATAAATAATACCGAACATAAGACTAAACATTTGAAAATAAAAATACAGCGCAATCTCACCACCCCGTGTCCAGGAGCAGGGGAAACAAAAAGGTCAGTTCTCAAGTAGATCCAGACACAGGCAAGAGTCAGAATCGAGTCCAAACAGGGAAAAGGAGATAGCCTTTCCAACAGCCCGATCACATAGCAGGAGTTCGAATCGAGCCTGGGGAAAACAAACAGCTCTTCAAAATAATCCCCACAGCACAGTCAAGAGCCAAAACTGCCATTCGGAAATGACTGCAATCACGATCAAACACCACAGCCCGTCCACTAAACAATGGCAGACACCTCCGGCCGGTCAACAACCAGTAGCTACAGACACCTCAAGAGTCAGCTCAACAGCTGAGCCCCAGGGTGGCTTAGGAGAAGCCTCAGTCTTCTATCTATCTATCCATCTATCTCCATCCTCCATATGCCAATTCTACCTCTGCCATTGAACACCTACTTCCTATTATTCCTCATGCATATGGGACAGTATGAAAATAAAAATGAGCAAAGGGTTTTGCTGATTACTCTGCCCCCCCACACACACATATGCACACAGAACCATACATGCTACATGTGTGTTTGACCACAGACTTCCTGAGGATCAGCAGGAATATGGGAAAGCATTAAAATAATATTGAGCTTTAGTATAGAACAGGTCGGTTTGTTCAAGGACGGCCTTCATCTGACCACCTCAGGAAAGTAGCATACCTCTCTTCTGTATCCAGGGACTTTTCTGCACCGGCAGCTCTTGTTTCCCTGGATGCAGAAAATGCTTTAGATAGGGTCTCTTGGGATTATCTCTTTATGTTACTACCTAGGTACCATATCCCGATGGAATTCATACAATGGGTTAAAATTTTGTAGACTTCTCCAACAGCCCAAATTCAATGTAATGGCATTCTTTCTACCTCCTTCACTTTGTCTCAGGGTACCCGCCAAGGCTGTCCCCTCTCCCCTCTCCCCTTCCTCTTTAACCTGTACCTAGAACCCCTTATCAGGAAAATTAAAAACTTGGTACTTATATCTGGTATACCAATAAGTAACACAGAGTACAAAATCTCTGCTTATGCAGATGATATACTCCTGCATATCTCTAACCCTACCCTATCTCTTCCTGCTCCCTTTCATATCACATCCCAATTTGAGGCAATCTCGAACTATAAGTTAAACATGGGAAAAACAGAAGTCCTTCCACTTAATAAATATATATTGAGGACCAATATTGAGCATCTGGGTCTACAGAACACCGATAAATTAAAATATCTAGGAATTCACCTTAACCCCTCCCCCCCACATCATGAAAAAACTCAATTTAGATGTTCTAGTTAATACATTAACAGAGGATTTTAAACGCTGGTCAAAACTACCTCTCCCTATATGGAGATGTATGAGTATAATAAAAAAGAATGGTTTACCCCGTGTTTTATACCCCCTACAAATGTTCAATTGGGCTGTCCCGTTATCATGGTTTTCGAAAATATAGAGAACTTTCAGCACTTTTATATGGCATGGGAAAAAAGTTAGATGGAATTACCTTAAGCTCATGCATCAAAAAATTGATGGTGGCCTTCAAGCCCCTAATTTTCACATATATTATTTAGCTATTCACTTGGCCAGAATTAGATACTGGCTACAACCCTTGGGGGGTGTTCTAGACTCCACTTATTGTCCCTCCTGGGTCAGAATCGAACATGCTCTCTGCTCGGAAAAAGGCATCGATCCCAAGGCCCTTCCTTTCAGTATCAGAAAGAGCCTTCCTAAATCACTGCAGGATACACCACTAAGCTCTCAACTCCATACACAACATCAACTAATCCCCCTCCTTAAAACGGATGCATATAAAGATATTGCTCAACCCTTGTTTTCAAATCCTAATTTTTTTAATTTCTGGTAGGATAATTAAATCCAACATTTTTGGCCGGACATGGGCGTTGAAAGAGCAGGCCAGTTGGTTCAGGAACAGAAAATGCTCTCCTTTAAAGAAGCCCGTCACCTTTTAACTGGCCTACTACTCATGTTTTCAAACACTTTCAGATATCCCACCTGTTGATACATCACTTTAGTTCAGGGTCTTGAGACAGCTCTTTTATGTCTGCTTTGCTCCCATACACTAGCTCCATTCCCACATCTCATGTAATATCCTACTCGTACAAATTCCTTTTAACAAAAGTCTCTTCTTTAGAAGGTCAGAGGTTCTATTGGTGGGATAATATCTTACACCAACTCTCCCTTCCAGGGCTTGGTCTAATATTTGGAACCACTAATATAAATATATTAAATGGGACAGATACAGACTCATGCAACTTCATATTAATCATAATTTATATTATACACCACTTAAACTCCACCAAATGGGAGTATTACCTTCTAACCAATGCCCAAAATGTCAACAAGCACCTGCCGACTTACTTCATATGTTATGGTCCTGTGATAAAATTAGTCCTTTCTGGCACAGTATTCAAAATCGTCTTGACCCATTACTAACACTGTCTGATAACTTCAACCTGGAAATTTACATCTTGGGTGATTATGCGCAGTTACAAGGGTCTCAATGGAGAGCTCACATGGCCTTAATTTCAGCCTGTGCTAAGAAAGTAATATTAAGGCATTGGTTGGAATCGACTACCCCTGACTATGTGGAATGGTTTAAGGAAATCATGTTTGCTTTACAAGCAGAGCTCATCATTGCAGGAGCTACTAACAGAATGGGCAAATACAAACTAAGATGGGAACCACTGTATACTCTTATATCAGTTCAGTAGATCTTAGTCACTCATACTTTTTCCAGGACAGTTACATCCCCTGGGTGTAATCTCCAAACCTGTCTTTCATTATTGCATTCCTTTACAACCATCCTTAATCAACAGCAAGTGGCAGACCAAGGTGGGTTGGGAGGAAGGACTGGGTGGTGGGTGGGATGCAGACAACTATAACGTGCTATAGGTTTTCCTATACTTTAATTCATCACTGAGTGCTATACATTTAAGTATTTGTATTCTACCAATCGAATTTTGTCCCAGCATCATTATGTTGTCTGCATTAGTTGTTATTTTTTCAAAACAATAAAGCTTATTAAATACTATGAAAAAAATATAATATTGAGCTGTCAGTATTCCCACCCAGCTATGTATAATTTATTTAGTGAAATTTGGATTATTTGATAGGCAGCTTAATTAAAGCATCAGTGCAATGTAAAAAAAAAATGCACTTTGTTGACAGTTTATTCGCTGTGCTCTATTGAGCATTTACCTGGTACTCTTTCCCGCCGGCATTATACTATCATCCTGTAATTTGTCCAGTTTTATTTGTTTTTGTTTACGTTTCTGCCACCCACCATATTGAACTGGAACCCACTCTGCTGCCTCTGCTGCCAACTGCACATGTGTATAACTGTCAATACTACACAGGGTCCCACTGCAGTAACCAAAAGATGTGATGCAATGTGAAGGGGGAGCACAGCTGAAAATTAGGCAGCCACCATATTTGTTGTGGCACCACAACAATTAAAATAAATTTTAAATATCTAAAAAACTAAAGATCATTAGAAAAAAATATTTACAGATATGGAAACCTCATTTATAGCTGCATGCTTATGACCAAAAACAAGAATTTTGATAATCACTTCCTGATAATGTTGCACTGCTGCTTTAAATACAAAGTGGGTTAGACTGAAGGTGTGCAACAAAGTTTAACTGCTAAATTTAAAAAAAATGTTGTTAACCCCCAAATGTTAACTACTACTACTACTGTTTGTCAGTCAGCTTCGGAGACAGTGTATGCTGGTTATCCTGCCAGCAGTATACTTCTCCTACAGAACCTGCCTGTATGCTGCATTGAAAAATGGGTATGTTCAAAGATCATCTATGTTTTATTATTTCAGCTAGCACCATAAATCATAAGCAGCATTAAGACGGCATGCAGCACAACACACAAGTATTGTTTTTTTTTTCACTATCAGTAAAAGGCAGTTGGAATATAAAATACTCAATATCTCTGACTTCCATATTAACATTGGGGGCATACAGGGGACTGACAAGAGCTCTAAGGGGGATGTGAGTGAGGTGTAATGTTCTACTAATTGTTGATCACCTCTCCACTCAGCTGGCTCCCGTTGTCCTCTCCTTCTCCTGATGTCAAAAACAGAGGATGGGAATAATACTGAAATAAAAGTAGACTCTAATGCTGCTTTGTAATCCATCATCCTAAGGGACAGTATCCAGCAAACACAGAAGATAGAGGCATTGGAGAACCATGCTAGGTGTATTGTATTGTTTGTCTTATATGTCATGTATTTGTATTCCTGTATTAAGTGAATGTAAAAGTTATCTTTTTGTATAAAATCTTGTGACTATTTTATAGTCTCGGGTCACATATGAAAAAGGTCCATGGCTCATATGTTTACCCGGTTAACAAAATAAATAAATAAATAAAAATGCCAGGTGAAATAACCCACAGCTTGCTGGAAATGCCTAACTTTGAAACTGGTGGTAAAATTATGCAGGACCTGGTGAAAGATCTATTCATAGAATGTCTGAGTTTTAATAAAGAAAACCTACCAGTACTGGTCAGGGTCTTTAGACTGCTGTTTTTGTCAAACACTAAACAGTTTCATCCTACATCTAAACACCTGATTCCAAAATGGTATCTTCTACTCCCTGTAAACCACCCACCACATTAATTCAATTCACACTTGACACTGATCAAGATTTCATCATTAAAAAAGTATGGCTGAAAGGTGCTCTGAGCTTTTCACAGAACAAAGTCTACCTGTAACTTGACATCAGCCCACAAACGCAGGTGAGATGATGCCGATTCCTGCAGTTTTGCACAGCAGTCACTGAAATAAGACAGAAGTTTTCTTTCCTTTAACCCTGCAAAACCAGGATCCTAGTGGACTCTGCAAAATAATTTTTAAAACCATGACCAGTTGAGTAGTTTCAATATGACCCAAATATCTGCCCAGAATTAGGACTCTGAATCTTCCTCTGTGGATGGAAACTCTGATTTGGATCTTCTGAAGTTTATCCGAGAAGAAGGAATTGCTACCTCGGCTCCACAACCACAAGTAACACAGCAAGACTGACTCGTTGTGAACAGGACTATGACTCTATTTATCCAATATTCAGACTTTTGAATGATTCCATAAGCTGAGTTTTTTCATTTCAAGTCCTGTCTTTTTTTCTGTCTTTCATAAAGTATTTGAAATATGTTTTTTATTGGACATCCCAAAATGCTTATATTAATTGCACTGTCTGGATGTTGCTTTTTAGAGGTTGTCCTGCAATAACGCTTTATAATAATTTTTTAGAGGCATTACCTAATATTATGTTGTTTTTGCCAGTGTGGTTAGCATATTCTATTAGTGGCTTTCGTAATAAATTTTTCTTTTTTATTGTAGCTGATTTGGTGCTCATTCAAAGTGAAATCTTGATGCCTTATGTTTTACCAGCAGTGTATTAAGATCTTTAAATGTCTATAGAAATATATTATTATACTGTGCTTTGCTAAATGTGTTAAGGAGAGGAGCAGTTGGAAAGGTAGGAGCTATGTGTTGTTTACTCTCCTATATTTAATATAAACAAGTGGTAATTCATTCTTTATAGTTACTCTAATATCATGTCAGTAAGATTGTTGCACAGAGTTAATAGTATTCTTTCTAACTGGTGTAATAAGGTATTGTCAGCTCCCTGAAATTAGAAGGTTTATTTTTTGCTTATATTCTTAAATTCTTAGACTTGGCCCGCTTCACTTTAGGACTTAAACTATACTATTTATCATAGGGATGCGGCCATGCCCCCATATTTAGGGTTGAGTAGGGTGTTTCATGTTAAACTGTTAACTTTGAACTTTAATAGCTTTGGCAACATTTGACACAATTGGCTTAAATTTTGTGTGTGTTGTCTAGGAAGTAGCATGTAAATCTGTGGAAAGTTTTGTGATGGCAGCTTGTGTGGTTTCTGAGATCTACATATGTCATTTTTCTGTAGATGTCTGATTTTTTCCCTATGCTTAACATGGGATTTTTTTTCTCTCACCTACAGCCTACACAAAATTGAATTGTTTCCCCTAACTTTCAGGGTACAGGTGGCATGTCCTAAGGTAGTGCCTTTGAAAAGATTCGAGAAAAAATATTAAATGGTTCCAGAGTTACAAGGCTTTAAAGCTTTGTGTTTTCTGTTCTGAGCATTCTTAGTAGGGTTCTTTGGATAACGCTCTGATATGACTCAAAAAATTGTGTGTTGCAGGGCCATTTTTTGGTTTCTCACCACTTGCTTCTTAGAGCACAACACTTATTTTGTGCTGTGAGAGCCTCCATCTTGTTTCTTTTCTCTTTAAACTAATAAGCATGAAAAATACATAGAAATGCCTTCATTTTTTTTAACCAGGAGAGAGATACTAAGCTGAAGCTTGTTTACAGGTGCAACCTGGGAGCACAAGGAAGTTAAGTGACTTGCTCAGGATCACACAGTAAGCAAGTGGGGGCTGTGGGATTCAAATCCAGGTCTCCAGATTTGCAGCTCAGAGCCTTAAACCACTGCACTATACTGCCTCCATAAATTTAAAATTTAATTTTAAAAACATTCACCAGAACCTAGCTAAACAGACCTGTTAAGCTGGATGTTGATGTTTGTTGAGACCCAATCTCCACAAAGACATAGACAGTATGGAAGCTGTCTAGAGGAGGGCAACTAAAATGGTGCAGGGTCTGCACCAGAAGACATATGAAGAGAGAGACGTAAGGAGCTTAATATGTATAGCCTTGAGGAAAGGAGGGAGAGGGGGGACATGATAGAAACTTACAAGTACCTCAAGGGAATCAACAAAGTCCAAGAGGGTAGCATCTTTCAGAAAAGAGGTGTGCAAGAACAAGGGAGCACAATTTGAAGATGGGGGGGTAGCTCAGAGGTGATGTAAGGAAGTATTGTTTTCATAGAGAGAGTTGTGGATGCATGGAATGGCCTTCCAGAAGAGGTTGTGGAGTCAAAACAGTGGTGGAATTCAGGCATGCATGGGACAGTCATAAGTCAATTCTAGGGGGTGGGCGGTAGGAAAAAGTAGGCTGCTGGTTAACTGGGATCTGCAGCTTATCCATTAGGTAGGGAAATGGGCAGACTGGGTGGGGCAAGTGGTCCTTATCTGCCGTCAAATTCTATGTTTCTATGTTTCTTAAATTAATGACCTGAAATACCTTTACTGGGCACCCCAAAATCCTGGGTGCCCAGCTAAGTGAGAGGAGCTATTAAGCCAGCTTCTCTGTATGAGAAAAGATGGACTTTCTTGAGTTCTGCAACTGCAGCTGCAACTGGTGCTGCAGGCTGCTCTGAGAGTAGTGACCCCAATTTCCTTGATGACTAGTGGTGCCCCTACCCTCCCATTACCATCTCTTTATATATGCTATGTTTCCCTGGTGTCTAGTGGCACCCCCCACCTTCCCATCACTGTCTCAGAAATGTCAGCTGTAATAAAGAAAACCATTCCTCGATGATTTTTTAACTGTAAAAAAATCAAACAGTCCCTTGCCAAGCTGACCCCACCACCCCAACCTCCCACTTAGCACTCACCACCCAACACCCCACTACACCCCCCCACACACCCTCACTCACCTGAACAGGCCCCAGGACAAAGATCCACTCTTCTATCAAAGGCACTTCTTGCTGCAGGAACCACCAACTGCAATATGAGAAACTAATATAAGTGTGGTTCATTGTACTGTATTTCAATCAGGTTTTCAACTTTGATGCATAAGTGTAATTTTTTTACATTTTGAGCCCAAATTTTAAACATGGCTTTTTTGGGAGCCTACCTCATGATCAATGGTGGTTGAAGCATGCCAATCAGGCCCAAAAGGTGATTTTGTGTTCATTTGGTGAAATAACCTTTTGGGCGGGATTTGAAAATTGTCACTGCAATTTATCATGAGGTGGGGTCACAAGAAGACTATGTTGAAACTTTGGTGTAAAATATGTAAACATGGCAAAGTTATGAGCATACATAGAAATTTCTCTATGCTGCATCATAATTTTAGTAACTTTAGATATTTTGACCCCAGATTTTCAACACAGCCATTTTTTCACACCGTCTCATGAATGTGACAGCTGTCATTTTTCAAATCCTGGCCAAAATGTATTTTCACACCTGTGGTGCAGAATTATATTTTGGTGGCATGGAATCACTTTTCAGCAGGGATTTGAAAATTTTCTCCTAGCGAGTTCATGAGGTGGGGTAACAAAAAGGCTATGTTGAAATTCTGTTGTACAAATATGGTAAAATGCCTAGGTTATGACTGAGCATTAAGCAGCAATTGAGAAGACTAAATGCACACTAGATATAATGAAAGTGTAACAAAAGTTTTAATGTGTGCTCAGACATAAGGCATTAACAAGCAGCTTGTAACTCAGCATCAAGCAAAAAGTGCAAATATCAAATTCATGGCAAATGTCAAAGTTCCAAAAGTTGAAATCTTGCTTTGCTGAAGCTGCTCACTCTACTGGAGCTAGTCAGGCATTTTTCACATTTGGCTGACTAGCTCCAATAGAATGAGCAGCTTCAGCAAAGCAAGGCTTTAACTGTTTGGAACTGTGGCATCTGCTGTAAATTTGATATTTGTTCTTTTTTACTCGATGCTGAGTTACATGCTGCATGTTAATGCCTTACGTCTGAGCACACATTAAAACCTTAGTTTGACTTTCATATATTATGTGTACATTTAGTCTCTTTGAGTGCTGCTTATTGCTTGGAAGTTTATGTTCAGCAGGGTTGGCTGTCCTTTTATGCTGAGCACCACACCCATTTAATACCATTGCAGCACTACAAAGGAACTGGGGCTATGACTGAATGTTGCAGTATTTCAGTGTTCACTCATAACTTTGCCAATTTTCAATATTTTGACTACAAAATTGCAACATAGCCATTTTTTCACACCTCCTCATAAACATGACAAGTGTTGTTTTTCAAAATCCTGGATGGGATGTCTTTCCATGCTTCCGGTGCAAAATGACATTTCAGCCAATATAGTGTAAATGCTACATGTCATGTTTATAAGGGCATTCATAAAATGACTATCCTGAACATTTGGGGTCAAAATAAAAAAAAAATAATGAGTGAATGTGTGAAGAGTGAATGCGCCAGGCCCTGCACATCTGTAGGTAAACAGATTTTTCCCAAGGCACAGGGACAAAAAGACCCTGCACATCTGCCCCTTTTCACTTAGGTCCAAAAGGGACCTGCATGAATGAGGATATGATTGCTCTATCTCAAAAAGAAAGGAAATTATTTCCAAAAAACTCTGTTAATAAACCAGTTAGGGTAACTTAACGCTGCAAAAGTAGGGAAATGTGGCATTAGGGTTTAACCCTAACTCCCCACCCCCACTCTCAAGCAGCAAAAGGAAAATATCATTATGGTTTTGGCTATCCTGAGTCTTGGCAAATCAAAAGCAGAGTCTTCCTTGGGATTTTCAATCCTAATGCTCACCCCATTTCATGAGCAAATAAGGTCAGATGTGATCTGTTTTCTTCAGGCAGGGCACACTGTTTGTTAGCAACATGCGAAGCAACATAGTTCTCTACATTTAAACACCATATCAGAATGAGGTGAGCATTAGGGTTGAAAACCTCAAGGAAGACAGCACCTCTGATTTGCCAAGACTCAGGACAACCAAAACCGTAATGATTTGTTTTTTTCCTTTTGCTGCTTGGGGGTGGGGGTTGGGAGATAGGATTAAACCCTAACACCACATTTCCCTACTTTTGCCCGTTAAGTTACTCTAACTAGTGCATTAACAGAGTTTTTTGCAAAGAATACAATCATAGTTTTGAAATATATTTTGTGTTTTTATTAGGTGTCGAAAATGTTGTTCTTGTGCTAGCAGCACTGAGACTTTGGGTGTGTATTTGTAATTAGGAATCAATGTATGTTTTTTTTTCAAAGTTGTTGGATATATTTCCTTTACAGTCTGATTTTTAAGCAATGTTGCTGGGGGGGTCATGTGTTCTTATTTTTTTTCTTAATTTCTAAGATTTGGTTTCGATCCCTTAGTGGTATCCACCGAGGTGAAAAATCTAGGCGTCATCCTCGATGATGAATTAACACTTGAGGCCCGGGTGTCAACCGTCATAAGGAGTGGTTTTTATCACTTGAGAATTGTGGCTTGATTACTGCAACACTCTGTACCTTTGAGCCACTGGAGTGGGTTCCCCGGTGACTGCAGCTGGTGCAAAACATGGCAGCTAGGTTACTGATGGGCCCTCCAAGGTCCTGTCATGTGACCCCAGCTCTGCACGAACTGCACTGGCTGCCAGTTAGGTGGAGAATCATCTTCAAGATAGGCTTGCTCATCTTAATGCACTACATGGATTGGGCCCTGGCTACCTGAACGGCATCCTGACTCTTTCTCATCCTGTGTGCTTGATTTGCTCCTCTGCCGAAGACATCTTAGTGCTTCACAGGGCCTGCCTTAAGTCCTCTAAAGGCCACTTGTTTAAAGTTGTGGGCCTGATTTTGTGGCACTCACTACCAAAATCTCTGCGGGTGGCCTCATTGGTGGAGGCCATTAAGTGGGTCCTAAATATACATCTCTTTAGGAAAGCATTTTCAGATTATTTAGAGTTAAGCTAGCAACCTACTGCAATACCTTTTTAAACTGGATGTTTAACTGTTTTATCTTACTGTTGGTTTTCTGATTATTTATCATTGCATGTGTTTTCCTAGCTTGTACAGCACTCAAAGCCTCCAGAATGGGGTGCTCAATTAAATAAACTTTTACTTATTTACTTACTTCTGTTTCATTTTGTTTGATTTGCATTGTAATAATTTTGACCCTGACTATATACTGTACAGAGTATGATCAGCATACTGACCTTTTTGACTCCAACTGGTTGATCTTTTGATTAATGCATCCCTACCATGTTTTCTGAGCAGGAGTATATGATATGCTAGGTTAACACAGTATTATGTGATAAGGTCCTGAGCAGTAAGGAGTCAGAACCAGACACCATTTTATAATGGATTTTAATGCATGGCCCTGGGGCATAATAAGGCAATAGAAGTGGCTTATTACACTTTTAAAATGTCTCATAATTGTATTAAATATGGCACATTATGGTGTTTTGTTCCATATGTTTTTATATTAAATATATTTTTAATACACTTTTTTAGTGGCAAATCTTGGGAGTTAACAAATAGTCCCTAATCTTTAATACCAGCAGGTGCTGCCATGTATATTATGGTTGATTTATGTTGTTTGGTATATATGTTTTTGTTTTTTTAAAAAATGTCTTCTTTGTTGTTACAGAATCATTTTGCTTTTTTGGTCTGTCAGTACTGAGATTTTCTTTGCCTTTCAGGAGGTGAGTTTGGTTATCACAAACTTTTGACAGGGGGTAATCTGTCAGTGCACCGTATATATTTTGTGACCATTTGCATTTTTGGACATTATATGTAGCTTTCATTAAATTTGCAGTTTAAAATATTAATGCTGTCTGTGTCGGGGCCAAGATGCACTGTTTCAGAAGGACCTGGACTCCCAGTCTTTTATGACTGACAGTGTTAGGGCTTGATAGGAAATGCTCATCTGATTCACTGCTGGTGACACCCACCCCCTGTTGTGTAGCCAGGTATGTAGATTCTGAAAACTGATTGCTGATATTCAGGCTTGATCCAAGTCAGCCATATCTTCTGTTGCTAATGGTCCCTGTGTCATGGTTGAATGTCTTTGCCATCCTGGGACCCAGTGTTGGTTACATCTGCTGGTTGTGCTTAGGTAGGCATTTTAAATCAGGGATGTTGACTGTTCAGTAGGGGTGTATATGTGGGTTTGGGAGGTAATGTCTGTGGTTATCATATGTTGGGGACTGAAATAATTTTTTTTGAAATTGGTATGCCTAATAATTTTGCAAATTACAAATTAGCAGTGTGTTATCAGTAGTAGCAGTTTTTAATTTTAGTTATTGGCACCCTTCCCTGGAGGCTCAGGATGCCATTACAGTAAGGACAAATAAGGGTAGGAATACAACACAGTCAATAAATAACCAAATCAACTTCACATAATTAGATAAATAAATAAATAATAATAGTAACTTATTATAGCTAGTCTGAGAACAGCTTTCCATGTAATAATTCAGCAGATAAAAATAAAATAGACTGGGTCATGTTTTGGGGGTTGGAATTAGGTTTGTGTTTATCAGATTAAACCTATTAAGTGGTTCCTCTTAGAATTTGACATAAAGTACGTAAGTATCTTTCACCTGTGGAACACGCTTATGTAATGGCACCAGCGTGTGATTCATGCAATCCAATAACCACATCCAATGTGTTTTTATGCCATGGGGAAAAAATGGGTTTGGTCTACTATTATCAAGTACTGGGGTCACAGGGGATACATCTTTTCTCAGAGCTACAAGCAGAATATGCCCTTCCATCTACTGACCACTATCAATATTTGTAACTCAGGGCTTTTCTTAATACATTACCACCCTCTCACAAACGAGTATCAGATTGTTTATCTATGATTTATGTTTTAATTCAACAACATCAATGCATGGAGACCTATCCACATTAGATTGGGTATATTTATTCAGTGCTGAAATCCCATTCAACTGCAACTACTTTATTGATACTGAATAAATGGGCAAGTGATTTACACCAAGTGTATGATTTTTTCCATCTGGAAAAAATATTTCCTTATATCTATTAAACTTACTATTTCTTTCTACTTATGAGAATTTTCTTGGACATGACGGATGCGTTTCTTTCAGATGCCAGTAATTATGGCAAAGTATCAGGGTGGACTCTCAGCCACATGCTGGAGGAACTGTGGGGACTCAGCAGTGGACCAGGCCCATTACTTCTGGTCCTGCCTTCTCCTGATGTCCTATTGGGACAAGATTACAAAGGTAATTTCATCATTATTCGATACTCCACTTCAACTGCCCCTGACATTAGTTCTTTTGCATTCGCCTTTTCCAGATATACAATTACATACATAACAACTGAGACTGTTATTAATTCTTATAGTCTGCACAAGGAAGATTATTACTAGATTGTGGTTTAAACTGCAAGCGCCTTCCTTTTCACACTGGATACATTTAGTGGATTCAATCTATAGTTATGAGAGATGCTTTTACAGGTATTTGGATCATAGAGTAGTTTTTCAATTGATATTGCAGAAGTGGGTAAAATTTCAGTTGGGAAATGACCTGGCATTTGTACCGTAGTTTTATAAGTTTCTCCCTTTGGCTTCGAAGATTTCCCATCCTGGACCCTACTATTGTGAGCTAATGTATGGTCTAAATATTGTATAGTGAGCTAGCTATTTTCATGAGTTATATCCTCCTTATAAAGTTAATGATCTTAATTTTTTACTTTATTGATGCACAGCTTGTCTCCATTGTTTTGATAATTAATTCATTTTACTTTGTATACCCCTGTATGTTTTTTATAGCCCTTTGTCAAAGCATATTTGAGTAGAGAAATTTATATATTTTGTTCTTCCTTTTTCTCTTGTGAAAATAATCAATATATATGATATTATAAACAAAAGCTAAAACCTATTAAGTGAGCTATGAGTTTAGTTTTATAGGGGGTATTAAAGGATAATAATTCCAACATGGTAACTGTTGCTTTGTTTTGAATTATAATTTTGATGTGTATGGATGTGGCTTAGTAAGTAAGCTTTTGGGGACAGGAATGAGATCCAGCATCTGATCATGCAGTGCAAGGATTTTAATGCATGGTCAGGGGAGGTTTCTCAGCCAATGAAGTTTCTAGATTTTTCCCTTGCCATTTTATAATAGCAGTTAAGTTGTTTTGTCATGAAGTATTTTTGACATGTTATTTACTGCAAAGAACTGATTTGCATTCTGGCTGGCTCCCCTGTCCACTATGATCATAAGCAGTACTATGTGGGCTTACTACTAGCACACATAGCGGCAACCAATCCACAGAGAGACAGTTTTCTACAAAGCTGACAATATTGCAACATTCTTACATATTTTTTTAAAACAAATTTACAAGGAAATGTAGGAAAACTAATTTTATAAGCACAATATTGTACCTCACAACACCCTTAGGCATGTGTTTATCACAGCTTATAAAATGGGCTTCTAAATCCTAAAGCACTGATTGGCTACAACATCATCTGAGCCGTGTCCTTATCAGATGATATTGTAGCCAACCGGCACTACCACCCAGCAACATGCCTCATGACCTCAAAAATCAGTGAGCTCTGCCAACTGAAAACAACAACGCTGACTGGCAGAGCTCACTGATGCCACAGACCGACACCTTCTTGCCTTACAGCGCAAACTAAAAACGAAGGCAAAAACCAAGAACCGCAACTCCACGACTCTATAAAACATAACAAATAACACTCCAGAAGCACACAACCAAAAAAAAAATTCGAAATCCCCAGCAGCTGTTAACCTTACACTGACAATGATTTTCAGTGAGAACGAGTGTCTATCACTGAAACCGCCGTACTTAGCGGTTTTCTCATAGCGCTTCCTGCATTCTCCTCCTAACGTCAGGCTGTTTTGTAATACAACATTTAGATTACACAATATTTTTTAAACCTATTTAAAAAGCATCACCTTAGTGAGAGCGACTGTCTCTCAGGGTAACCGCCGTAGTTAGCGCGTTTTTCACAGCACTTCCTTGACTCTTCTTCTAACGGCGGGCTGGTTCTTCATACAGCGGCAGTTCCAGTGAGAGACACTCAATCAACCTGATGCTTTTTTAAACAGTTTTTCAAAAATATTATATAACGAAATCCGGAGAATGCAGCAAGCGCTGTGAAAAAAGCGTTAACTACGGCGGTTCAAGTGAGAGACACTCGCTCTCACTCAAAATGATCGTCACGGTAACATTAACAGCTGCTGGGGATTTCGAATTCTTTTTTTTTTTACATGATTCAAGTCATATACTGGTAGACAAGCAGGGTCACTTACTTTCACAAAACCAGGAACCACAAATGTATGGTACCCAGTAAGGGACACTCTCACTCCCAGTACCCAGCTGTAATTCAAATGAAACATTTACAGTGACTACATAGGGGGACTAAGGGGACTATTTTTCCTATATGAACAATTAAACCATCTTTTTTTATATACTTTTTACTTTATCACTTTTTCTTTTTACTCATTAAATAATCAATAGAAAAGCCCATTTTATAAGCGCAATAACACACTCCGAGGTGTGGGTTGCGTGCTGATAAAACGCACGCCTAGGGCATAAGGCACTTTCGGCATAAGCGCCTCATGTAGTACACCTAAACGCTATATGTAACCTACCTCATGTATTGCTTAATATCAATCAACTCCTGTAGTGTTATTGATTACAGAAAAAAAATTACATTTCTAGCAGTCCATGTAGCATGGCTCCCGAAGAGCTACTATCCTTCTCCACCAATGATACAAGTAAATGTCTATAACACCCATTACTACCACCCACTTAGCCTTCCAAAATACTGCCCTACTCCTCACACAGTCCCATAAATATTTTTTTGGCAGCATCTTCTTTCCATGAACCTATTTAGTACACTAATTTCTTTTGTTTCCTACTATAGTCCTACACAGATACAATAAAAATGAACCAACATTTCCCAATCCCACTTAGAACCACATCACCCCCTCCCCTTTGGATGTAATCCTAGATACCCTACCACCTGCACCACCCAGAGGCCTATTCAGAAAGACTATAACTAATACAGCCCTTCTCACACAATCTTGGCCTGCCACTGTCTGCATAAATGGCAGTGAGAAAGTGCTGCTGTCTGTCTTTGGCAGGACTACTGTTTATTAGGGCTGTGGGCAGATCCCACAGCCCTACTGGGGAGCATAGTTCTGAAAAAAGCCAATCGTGGAACCATTCATTGGACATTTGGAAGTAGCCTTCCAAATGCCCAATGGAACTTGACATCCTCCGCCATGATCGGCCGCTATGGAATAACAGCCGCACTATTTTGGCTGTTCCTTCTGCATTCCATGGCATGAACTGCACATGCGTGACTTGCATGCATGTGCAGTTCTGCTGGCATCTTCATGTATGGAAAGATGCCATTCACCGAAACTGCGCATGTGCGAGTGTCGCGCATACTCAGTTGCGTCACCGCTGCCAGCTCCATGGCATTCTGTGGCCCCCCAAACTCATGTGACACATTGGGAGCCCACCCCAGTGTGCCCAAAGTTTTTTGTTCTGCCTGCCAACATGGGGGTTACCAATCCCCGTGTCGGCCGTCACCAGCTCCGTGGTATTCTATGCCCCCAAACATATCTGGCACACTGAGAGCCCACTCCAGTGTGCCTAATTTTTTTTCCTTCTCATTCACCCACTGCTGCCAACATCAGGGTACCCAATCCCCATGTGTTCACCCCTTCCAATCATGTGGCATACTGGGAGCCCACCCCAGTGGGCCCAAATATTTGCTTTTTCTGTAAAACAGAAAATGGTCCCTCGTCGTTGCTCCAGTCTTTTTTTTTTTTTTTCTCATAGAAACATAGACTTTGACAGCAGATAAGGACCTCTTGGCCCACCGAGTCTACCCATATCCCTACCTACTGGATAAAGCTGCAGATCCTAGTTAACCAACAGCCTATTTCTTCCTACCCCCCACAAGAAATGTCTTATGTCTGTCCCATGCATTCTTGAATTCTCCCACAGTTTTAGACCCCACAACCTCCTCAGGAAGGCAGTTCCATGTGCCCAGCACCTTTTCTGTGAAAACATACTTCCTCACATTGCCCCTGAGCCGTCCCCCATCTATCTTCAAATTGTGTCCCTTTGTTCTTGCACATCTCTTTTTCTGAAAGATGCTACCCTCTTGGACTTTGTTGATTCCCTTGAGGTACTTCAAAGTTTCAATCATGTCCCCCCTCTCCCTCCTCTCCTCAAGGGTATACATATTAAGCTCCTTTAGTCTCTCCTCATATGGCTTCTCTTGCAGACCCTGCACCATTTTAGTTGCCCTCCTCTGGACTGCCTCCATCCTGTCTAGGTCCTTGAGGAGAATGGATCTCCAGAAGTGGATGCAGTACCCCAGATGGGCTCTCACCAACTGTCTGTACAGAGCGATAACAACTTATTGTTTTCTACTGGTGATGCCTCTCCCTATACATCCCAGTATCCCCACAGCCCTCCCTACTACCTTCTCACATTGCTTGCTAACCTTTAGGTCATTTGATAAGATTACCCCCAGGTCCCTTTCCATTTTTGTTGTTGTTACTACCTCACCCCCCCCCCATTGTCTACTCTTCTCCTGGGTTTTTGTTTCCCAGGTGCATCATTTTGCACTTCTTTGCGTTGAATCCAAGCTGCCATACTTCTGATCATTCCTCCAACCTTGCCAAGTCCCTTCTCATCCTTTCCACCCACCTCCTTGTGTATCAACCCTGTTGCAGATCTTTGTGTCATCTGCAAAGAGGCATACTTTTCCTTCCAGTCCCTCTGCAATGTCACTTATAAAGACATTAAAAAGGACTGGACCAGGTATTGAACCCTGTGGCACCACACTAGTACTCCTCTTTCTTCAGAGTGGACTCCATTTACTATTACCTTCTGTGTCCTGTTGCCCAGCCAATGTTTTACCCAGGCTACCACCCTGGGACCCACTCCCAGGCTGGCTAATTTGATTATTAATCTTTTGTGTGGGATTGTGTCAAATGCCTAGCTAAAGTCTAGGTAGGCCATGTCCACAGCCCCTCCCTGGTTTACTACTTTGGTAACCCAGTCAAAGAAATCAATTAGATTTGACTGACATGACCTTCCCTCTGTGAATCCATGCTGCATTTGGTCCTGTGCCCCACTGGCATCTAGGTGCTCAACAATCCTTTCCTTTAGAAGGGATTCCATCATTTTTCCTCCCACAGAGGTCAAACTGACAGGTCTATAGTTTCCTGCCTCTGTCTTGCTCCCACTTTTGTGAAGGGGAATCACATCCGACCTTCTCCAGTCCTCAGGTACCGCACCATCATCCCATGATTTGTTATAAAGGATAGTCAGTGGTGTCACTAGTTCGTCCCTTAATTCATTTAGAATTCTGGGATGAATCCCATCAGGCCCCATTGCTTTGGCCACCTTCAGTTTTAGGAGTTCTTTCAGAACTCTTTTTTCTGTGAAAGGACTGGGATCGACCCCCCTATCCAGAGTGCTTCTGTTAATTGGATTAGGTGCCTCCCCTCCTCCTCTTTTATGAATACTGAACAGAAGTATTCATTCAGTATCCCTGCTTTTTCACTCTCCCTCTCTGCCCTTCCTTTGTCTTTCTATGCTCCCTAATATACCTATAAAAGGTTTTATCCCCCTTCTAAACCAAGTTGGCTATCTTTTCCTCAGTTTGGGCCTTTGCTATTCTGACTGCCTTCCCTGATTCTTCTGCCTTAACTGGTACAGTTCTCTGTCCTGCTCCTTCTGTGTTTTCTTGTACTTCCTAAATGCTATCTTTTTCTCCCTAACCTTCCCCTCCACCTCTTTTGAGAACCATAGTGGCTTTTTCTTTCATTTTGATTTGTTTATTTGCTTCACACAAAAGCTTGTTGCCTCTGTGATGGCAGTTTTGATGTTTCCCCATTGTTGCTCCACCCTTCCTTCTTGCCTGTTTGCTAGTGCTTTTCTAAGGCACTCTCCCATTTTGACAAAGTCAGCCCTCCTGAAGTCCAGTACCCTCACTTTTGAATGGCTTAACTTTGCAGCTAAGTTATAATATACCACACTGTTTGGTGGTCACTTGTTCCCAGATGGCTACCCACTTCTAGAGCTGAGATTCTCTCACGGTCCCCATTTGAGAGTATGAGGTTTAAGATTGCTCCCTCCTGAGTGGATTCCAACACTAACTCTCTGAGGCATGCCCCCTGTAGGGCATCAAGAATGGCCCTGCTCTTGGATGTGGCTGCAGCAAAGGTGCTTCAGTTAACATCTGCCATATTCTGGTCCCCCATCAACAATAACTCCCCTTTCTCTGCCATCCTAAAGATGCCTTCTATCACATCCTTGTCCATTTCCTCTCCCTGAGATGGGGGTCTGTATACAACCCCTGTGTGGATTGTGGTTCCATTTCCAGTCTCTAAGGCGACCCACAGTACCTCCTCTCCTCCGTGTTTAATCTTTTGTTTTGTTACTTTTATCCCTTCCCTTATAGAGGCAGCTACTCCTCCCCCTCTTCTACCTTCCCTGTCTCTCCTGTAGGTTGTATACCCTGGTAAGTTAACTTCCCAGTCATGGTTCTCTGTGTACCATGTTTCTGTGACTGCCACGATATCCAAGCATCCTTCTTCCATCAAGGGCCCCAGTTCAGGGAGCTTGTTGTCCAGACTATGGGCATTGGTATTCATTACCCTTCATATTTTGATAGCCCTACCCCTTTTTGCCCCACCCCTGTCCTTACTACCTTTGTCATTATCTCCATTTACCCCTGCCCTTCTCCCTATTGACGTCTCTATCTTGGTGTTTACCTCACTAACTACCCTAATATTTTGGGAGGTCTGGGATCTCCCAGATCCTTGCCAGTGCCTCACCCCTTGGCTAGTTTAAATGCTTGCCAATGAAGCATTTAAACCTATCATGTAGGATCCTGATTCCCCTCTTGGACAGATGCAGACCATCGCACCAGTTTAGGCCTGCATCACTCCAGGTGGACCCTCAGTCCCCAATGAAGCCAAATCCCTGAGCTCTGCACCAGTTTTTCAACCACTGATTGAATCCCATGGTGTGGAGCACCCTAGCCTCACCCATGCCATAGACAGGCATCACCTCCGAGAAGATTACTGTGCATGTTACTTATCTAGGGCCCCTCCTCAACTCCACAAACTCCTCCTGCATTGTTCTGATCCCTTTCCCAGCCAGGTCATTTGTCCCTAGGTGGACAATGACATCCAGCTCCCTCCCCAGTGCAGCTGCTCCGAAAATCCTGAGGATTCGCTCCCTGCCCCTCCAAGCCATGGCATCTGGCAGGCACCTTATGTCCCTCTCCCCTCCATCTTCCAGTTCTACCCTCCTAACAATGGAGTCTCCCACCAGGAGTTGTTTCCCTCCCCTCTGGGATCCCATGCCACCCTCCTGTGGGTCTCCTTTGTGGAGGTTCCCAACATCCTCCTTGGTCTTCACTGAGGGTGCCTCTATAGAGGAACCACACTTTGCCAGAGTAGCATACGAATTGTGGGGAGGTACAACTGGAGAGACACACCTCTATTCCACCACCCTCACCCTCCCTGAGCCCACTGTGGTCCAACCACTCCTCTTTCTTGGCAACCTCTGAAGCAGCTGTGGTGGTCCTGGTGGTCCCTGGTGAGAGCGGAGGTCCCCCAAATCCTGGCTAACTCAGCCTGGAGATGAGCAACCTCCTCCTCCTCCCTTAGCCCAGAGAGGTGACTGCAGATGGGACAACACTGCATCCTCCATAATGTCTCCCAGAATACTGCTGCTCCACAGCCACTGCACTGTACCACTCCCATCATGTCTTATTTCTGGCCCCTTAACTGTTGTTTTGAATACTTACTCTTTCCTCTGTATGTATACATATATATATATACATATATTTCCCCCTTCTTACCTACTGCTTCCATGCTCTTAAAGCTCCTGATCTTCCTTTTCTGAGACAGGAAGTTCCTATATTTATCAGTAGTCTCAGAGTCAGACCTCCAGCAGCTGGGGGGGGTGGAGATCTACTCTTTTCCTTCTAGGATGGTGAGTCTTTTGTGGTTCTGTGATCACTCCCTTCCTGCTCCCAAAAAGGAAGTTCCTGTTGTCAGTCAAATCCTGTGCCTCTAAAAGTAGAATTGGCTAAGGGTGTGGATGGGGGTGGAGGGGAAGGAAGGAAGGCAATATAGTTCCATTAGGGAAGTATAGTCCTAGCAGCACTTCCTTCCTCTTGCTGTTCTCTGCCTGTTCTCTGCTAGAAGCTATCTATGGCAGTTTTCAAATCCTAAACACCTGGCTTCCTGCTAGTTAAGCCACTCCCCCTAATTTACAGCTCTTTCTACACCTAGATAACTGCACAGATAACAATTCACTTCAGCCAACTCAGACAAACACGCTCTTTTGTTTGTTTTTACCCTAAATTGAAGGTCCCAGTAGTAGAGTTCTAGTTATTTAGTCCCAGTAGAGACTAAAGTAGAGAAGTATATTTCTAGCAGCACTTCCTTCCTCTTGCTGTTCTCTGTCTGTTTTCTGCCAGAAGCTATGTAGGGCAGTTTTTAAATCCTAAACACCTGGCTTCCTTCTGGTTAAGCCACTCCCCTAATTTACAGTTCTTTCTACACACAGATAACTGTACAGATAACAATTCTCTTCAGCCAACTAAAAACAAACACCTAGATAACTGCTCAGCTAGCAATTCACTTCAGCCAACTCAGACAAACACACTAACTCTTTTTTATGTTGGAGCAGATTTGGAGGTGTAGTCACTGTGGGTGAATGCAGGGCATGCATCAGTAGGTGTGTCCCTCATTCCCCAGTAAGACAGCATGCAGGCACCACACCAGCAAGATGTAATGTGGTGACCACATCTAAGAAACGTCCACTGCAATGAGAAGCAAGCTTCTCATTGCAGTGCCACAACCTTCCTATGTAAACATGGCAAGAGGGGTGCCCCTTCACCCTGTCACATTCCTCGACCCACTTCATTTGCCGATGGGGGATCCCACCCCCTGTTGGCATAATGTCCCCCCCAAGTGTGTGCCTATGGGGTGCCCAATACCCCTCGGCATCATGTGTTCCCCAAACAGTCTTCCTTTGATGACAGGAGGCCCAATCCCTGTCAGCTACAGTCCCCCATCCCTGTTTATTTAGCTGATGGGAAAGCCCACTCCCTGTCAGCATAATGTCTCCCCCCATATGTTGTGTGCTGAGGGGGTGCCCAATCCCCCTCAGCTCTTGCCCCCCATGTGCCGATGGGGGTGCCCAATCCCCCATCTGTTACAGACCCCCAAACAATCAGATGACATGCTGGGAGCCCACCTCAGCGTGCCAAATGTGCCTAAAAAAACAAAAACCATCCCTCAATGTTTTCTTTTTTTTTTACCCTGTAAAAAAAGAAAACGGTCCCTCGCCATTTCCCTGCCCCCTCCCATACACACCCTGCCTCCCCCCCCCCATATTTACCTCTGGAGTCCAGTGCAATGATCTTCTGTGGACCGGGAACATGTCTGCACTCTTCAAAGCCGACCGTGAACTGAAGAAATTATAAGCTGTATAATGGCATAAACAGTTTTTTTTTCAACTTTGGTGCATATCTCGGGCATTTTTGGGAATCTGGACACCAAATTTTCAACATGGGGTTACTGGAACCCCTCCTCATGAATTTAGTCACTGTCATGGCGTTATTCAGTCCCAAAAGGTGATTTCACGGTCACTGTGTGGAATCACCTTTCGGAACTAATTAATGAAATGACAGTGCCATTGTTCATGAGAGGGGGCTCTCAAAAAGCTATATTACAAATTTGGTGGAAAAAATCCCAAAACTGGCTGTTTTACAAGCGTGCATTGCACAGTTTCCAAGTACGCTCGTAACTTCGTGAATTTGTAATATTTTCTCTCCAGATTTTCAAAATTGCCATTTTTCCACACCTCCTCGTGAACAGTACAGCTGTCATTTTACATATCCTGGCCAAAATGTGATTTTGTACATCCGGTACAGAATAGCACGGTCACTGTGCGAAATCAGTTTTCAGGACAGTTTTCGGAAATGACGATGACACTGTTCATGAGCAGAGATCCTAAAATGCCTATGTTGAAAATCTGGTGATTAAAGTCCATAAAATTACTGTGTTACAAGCGTGCATTGCCCAGTTTCCATGCACCCTTGTAACTTTGCAAATGTGCAATATTTTCATGCCATATTTACAACAATGGCATTTTTTCATACCTCCTAATGAACAGTACAGCTGTCATTTTTCACATCCTGCCCCCAATTTTTTTTTTCACACCTGTGGTGCACAATGGCAAGGTCGTTGTGGGAAATCAACTTTTGGGACAAATTCACGAAATCACAATGCCACTGTTCATGAGGGGTGGTCCCAAAATGCCTATGCTGAAAATGTGGTTAAAAAATTCCAAAAATAATTGGGTTACGGATGTGTGTTGCACACTTTCTATGCATGCTCATGACTTCACTCATTTTTTAATATTTTCACTCCAGATTTTCAATGTTGCCACTTTCTTACACCTCCTCATGAACAATACAGTTGTCATTTTTCACATACTGCCCAAAATGTGTTTTTGTCTCTGTGTCACCAAATGGCATAGCCGCTGTGCAAAACCACCTTTCAGCTAACAAACTGATAGTGCCACTGTTCATGAGGTGGGGTCACAAAAAGCCCGTGTTGAAAATTTGGAGTGAAAATACCAACACACGCCTATGGCATTAGGAGGGTTTCCAACTGTAATACCCCACCCTGTATGGAGTGACAGGTGTCAGGGGTGTGACTTGGGATCATCAGCTGTAATGCTCATGCCATTCTACCTCCACCCCCACCCTGTAGCCTGTGATAGGCATCATGGTGTGCCTTGGAGTGTTATGCCACAAATTTCACCCCATTATCCTATACTGCACCCCACCTCAGCGTATTTCCTGATGGAATGGGGTAAGTATAATGCCCAAAGACCCCAAAGCACACAATGACACTTGTCAGTGTCTACATGGTAGGCTGAGGTAAAATGGCATGAGAGTTATAGCTGACGACCCAAAGGCACACCCCAATGCCTGTTGGTCTCTGCAGGGTGGGGCTGGGTTTGGTGTCACTTCAATACTTCACTGCCATTTCTATTATAAATCTCTAACTCCTGCACTACCAATGCCAAGGCCAGCGAGACAATATTCGGCATTGACAAATGCTTGTTTTTGTTTGTTTTTACCCTAAATTGAAGGTCCCAGTAGTTGAGCTCCAGTTCTTTAGTCCCAGTAGAGACTAAAGTAGAGAAGTATAGTTCTAGCAGCACCTCCTTCCTCTTGCTGTTCTCTGCCTGTTCTCCCTGTAAACAAGAAAATGGTCCCTTGTCATCTCTGCAGTCGCACAAGAAAACAGTCCCTCGTTGTCGCTGCAGTCCTCCTCCCTCATCCCCACCCTCCCAATGAGCACCCACCTCCCCACATCCCCCTTTTACCCCGTACTTACCTCCAGAGGTCAGTGCTGTCATCTTCTCTGGACCGGGACACATCTGCACTCTTCAAAGTCGAACAATGAACTGAGAATCAAAGTTAAGCCTGCTAAAATGCCATTCAATGGGGTTTTCAACTTATGCTGATATCTCAGCCACTTTTTTAGAATTTTTTCCCAGAATTTTCAACATGGGGTTATTGGGACCCCAGCTTGTGAAAACAGTCACTGTCATTTTGTTACTCATCCTGAAAGGTGATTTTGCAGTTGCTGGGAGGAATCAATTTTGGGATACATTCATGAAATGACAGTGCCGCTGTTTATGAAGTGGGCTACCAAAAAGCCCATGTTACAAATTTGGTGAAAAAATTCCAAAAAATGACTGTGTTATGAGCATGCCTTGCGCAGTTTCTACTCACACTCCTAGTTTCACCAATTTTTAATATTTTCACTCCACATTTTCAACATTGCCATTTTTGCACACCACCTTCTAAACAGTACAGCTGTCATTTTCCACAACTTGCCCAAAACATGTTTTCACACCTGTGGTGCAGAAGAGCACATTTGCTCTGTGAAATCACCTTTTGGGACAAGTGAACAAAACAATACTGGCACTATTCATGAGGATGGATCCAAAAACGGCCATGTTGAAAATTTGGTGCAACACCTCCAAAAAATTGCCAAGTTACACCTAGGCATTGAATAATTTCTATGCACATGTGTAACTTTGGTCATTTGGTTGCTTTTCACAGCTCTGTCGGCTCTGGCTAGAGTTTGTTGTTTAAGTCAGTGAGAGGTCAAGGGAGAGAGAGATGGAGCAAGGCTGCTCAAGAGTACAGATGGTGTTCATGGCAAAGATACAACTCTGCTAAACAGAGGATACAGTGTTGCTGGCAGCTGGTGCTGTTTTTTTTTTTACTTCGTACTTATGAGAACTAATACACTTTCTCTTTTCATCGTGATAAGCATTTGTCAGCTTATCACAAGTGAGATGTGTACCATGGCTCCTCTGATTTCTTTATTTTTAAGTCAGTGCCTCCACAACCAAGAGGGTGAGTTAGGATGCCATAATAAGTATGTAAATATGTGGTGGCAGTACAGCGCAGTGGTTTAAGGCTCTGCGCTGCAAATCTAGAGACCTGGCTTTGAATCCCACAGCCCCCACTTGCAAACTGTGTGACCCTGAGCAAGACACTTAACTTCCTTTTGCTCCCAGGTCACACCTGTAAACAAGCTTTCAGCTTAGTTTACTCCTGGTTAAACAACTGAAAAAACAAGTTTAAATAGTGGAATGCAGAAGCTGGATCATTATGACTAAGGCTACATACTTCACCACTCAAACCACTAAATAATATTAAGCAGGTTAAATAATGTCCATCAAGTCTACAGCAACACAGGCCGAGTGTCCCAATAAATATGCACTGATCAAGTCACTGTAAATCCTCTAGCAATGTTAAGTGTAATCACCAACCTGCTGCCACCAGGTGAGCAAAGGAGATAAACCAGTCTAAGTAAACAGAGAGGACCAAACCACAGGGTGAATCAGGGTCCACACAGTTACAGGGAAAGCACTGTCAGGCCTCTCACATTGACCTGGAAAGAAACAAATGAGTACCAGAACTGTCTATCAGTTTTAATATAAAAAAATGCAAGTCATGCAAATAGGGAGGAAGAATCCTAGAACAGGGCACTCAGTAGATGTGATATGGGTGACACAGACATCAGAGAAGAGGCAGATTTAGGGGTCATCATCAGCAATGATGTCTATGTACTCTTGACGTCAGGTTGTACCGGAAAATGGATTATTTTATTTCAGTGTATCTACCTGTGATTTAAAGAAATGAAATTAAATGAAAATAGCCTAAAGTCAAAA
Source organism: Neoceratodus forsteri (assembly GCA_016271365.2). Taxonomy (NCBI): domain Eukaryota; kingdom Metazoa; phylum Chordata; order Ceratodontiformes; family Ceratodontidae; genus Neoceratodus; species Neoceratodus forsteri. The sequence continues at coordinate 571,961,019 of CM057449.1, read as the reverse complement.
GCTCAGTGCAATAAAGCATATGGTAAGGTCAGTGGTACCCTCGGCTGCATAGGGAGGGGCATCAGTAGCTAAAGGAGGGAGGTGATCCTGCCTCTATATAGATCTCTGTTAAGGCCAAACTTGGAATACTGTGCCTAGTTCTGATTACCTCATCTTTAAAAAGGCAGAAATGGGTTGGAATTAGTCCTGAGGAGAGGGAGAAGGATAATTAATGATTTTCAGGATAGAGCATATGAGGATAGGTTAAATATCCTGAATATGTATTCACTGAAAACCAGGAAGGAGTGGTGAAAATTAAAGAAGCATACATGTTTCTACATGAGGTAAATGTGGTAGCCACATTAGAACTATTTGCTGTAAAAAGGACCAAAACCACTGGGGGCACAATTATAAGTTGGCACGGGGTAAATTCAAAAAAGATGTGAGGAAGTTCTTCACAGAAAGGGTGGTAGGTGCTGGAATGACTTGCCCAGGGTGGTAATATACTTTGACAATGTGGTGCGGTTCAAGATGGGTGCGATGGATTCAAGAGAGTGTTGGTTGATATAGCGAGAACCAGTAGGAAGTAGCCAGATGGAGTTGTGGGTAATTAGGTAGGAAGCAGACATACTGTATAGGACATGAGCCTTTTTCTGTCCTCAGCATACAATGTTTGCATGTGTCATACTGCACAACAGATGTGCAGGACCTACAATGCCATGTGTAAAAAAGGAGGATCAGCCAAACTCACAGTCCTGTGACCACTGACAACACCAATGAAACACAATCAAGTAGATGGCACTGTTATGACAGTAACATAGAGAATAATGGATGGGTAAGAGGTTATAACAAGAATGTTACCCCCCCCCCCACTGAGGTGTGGGATGCCACATAAACCCTGAGAGTGAAGCTTGATGGGTTTATTAAGGCATCCACACCAAGGGCGTATGTAAAATTTTAGTTTTATACCCCCTACCTAGCCATTATTTTATATAATTCCTAGGTCTCATTTTTCCCTACAGCAATTATATAAAATAAAGATAGCTGTGGACCGGGTCGGGTTTCAGTGTGGTTCACAGCTAGTGATAATAAACTGTTCCTTTGTTTGTTTGTTTTATTTAATTAACTCACTGCTGCTGAGTCCAAGTGTGGTGAACTGTGGAGTGGTGGCGATAGGCTGACCGTGGCACCATGGGGAGGAAGGCTCAAAAACTTATTCAAGCAAAAGGAAGAGTGGTGGCTGTGCATGCTCAGTTTGAGTGAAACCGTTCTTGTGTTTGCCATTATGACCAGCTGGTTACAACAGAGAAATTACAATCCGATTTCCCTATGGAAAAAAAACGAGACCCAGTAATTATATAAATTTAATCTTCATGGCAGTAACTTATGGAGGAGGCACTGGTACTCATGGATGTTATGGGGACAGACTCATGTTACCCCCAGTGGTGACAAGGTCTAGACTCTTCAGTTATTGTTGTACACCTGGAAAACACAACAACATATGTGGGTATGAGTGCCCATGGCAAAACATCCTGCAATGCAGACAACATACATCCCTACCTGAAAGAATGTGAGCATCAATAACAAGACACGCTTAGATGATGACTCTTGAGGGCCCACAAAGTGCTGAGGACATTCCAGTACCAGTATCACTGGTAAGGTTGAAATATGGGGGTGGGGGGAGGCAGCATGATGTTATCTGGTGGAATGGGATAAACATGTCCAGTGAGTCTAGGTCCACATGTAGCACCTTGTGAAATGTGTCATAGACCTCTCCATTGCCTCCTTTGTACGCAGTTAATGTCATACATCAGCAACAAATATTCTGTAATGCACAGCTGATACATGACAACATGCCATATGATACCTAACACATGATATTCCACTCAGGGGTGGGGGGCCTCAGCATGGTACATTCGTGCCCCAGTAGTTTGCCCAGGAGGTTGATCTGATGAAAACTGATGGGAACCACAGCAGACTCATAGAGTAAACACAATCCCAACTGCTCTGTTCATCCACCCAGATAAAAAAATAAAAACTTTAGGCTAGAGCGCAGGATAATTTTAAAGTTTTATTCTTACTTCTACCCAAGGATTGTGTAAACACTCATGCCCTGTCTGGCTCAAGGAATGCCACTGTCATGGTCAACACTGAACTGATGTATGAGCGCTTTCCACACTTGCAGACATATATGTCCATGGGTGTTACAGAACTTTTACTGTAAACAATCAGCCAGCTGCATGGAGTCAGTGTATGCCAGCTGCTCATATCCCTGAGTCTGGCCTGCAAACCCTACTTATCGTATTGGGTGCTGATGTGTGTCACCTGTATATCAAGTGAAGCAGAGAGAGTGGATGGATCTGGTGATAATGCCCAAGATTACTGTGGTGTCATTGGCAAAGTTGGGGCCTTAACCCTGGCACATGTGACTGCCAAATGACAAAGCCATACCTGATGAGTCGATTCCCTTTAAGTGCAGGAAGAACTGATCACACCTTTACCCAATGGGGTGTGTGGTTTGCAGGCATGTTTAACTGCAGATTCAGTGTAGATTGTCCAGTACACTCTAAGACAAAGGCCACAAAGCCAAGAACAGTGCCCTACAGCCTCCATCTACCAATAACTCTCACCAATGATGGAAATGGGTATCAGGACCAGTGAGGGATCTGTTGGAGAGTTGTTGATCAATCACAGGTGAGTACACGATGCTGTTATGCCATGCATTCTGTGTGGTCACATGTATGCACAACCTGCATAGTGATTGTCACCTTCACCACTTGATGCAGGATGACATGCAAGTGTCCAACTCCATGGGGCTTCAGACAGGGTGGGCGTAGTGTGCCATGAGGGAAAAACCTATATCAAAGCTACATGACTATGACCCTGCCTTGCACTTGGATGCTGAGGAATTTCCAGGATTAGCAACTGCCGTGTGGAGTGGCCAGGCCAGGCCTACAGCTCCAACCACCTGGAGGACCAGAGAATTGGGGTGTAACATGCATTTCTGTAAGAATAGCTGGTAGTTTGTGATGTGCTACAGGTATGGACTTATGGTCTGCATCATCCAGTCTCCTGGGTTAGCACCATGTAAGGCATAGCTACTCCAGGTGCCATGCAAGCAGCACCCATGTTGGATGCATCCTGAGACTGGGAAAAACATTGATGGCCCCATTTGCTGCCTGTTATATCGCAGCAAAATAAAACATAGATATATTTTCATACATATAGTAATGGTTTTGATTTTTGCTTTGTGTGTGTGCAGTATGCATTGTCAGATAGTGGCATATGATGTAAGCTAGTCAATATATGGTTTGTTTGACTAACCGCACATGTGGGATGTAGAATATGTGTGGGTACTGGGATGCAGTACTCTACATGTGAAAGGTGTACTTGTATGGACCTGTATCTGCTGAGTATATCTCTGTTCAGGCTTTCTCAAAGTAGTCTTTTATTGCATAATCTCATGCACTGTGGTTAAGAATCAGACCAAGCAAACAGTACATACAGTATCACTGGGAACTATCATATTTGCTGGTGTAAAGACAGGAAGTCTGGTGTCTCTTTACTTTCCTTCTATGCAATGCATAAAGAGTTTTCAGAATATGGTTCCAGATAAATTCCATGACTTTGGTGCATAAATACATATGCATTTTTGCCACATGGCCATGTAAGCCTCCTTGAGATTTTGTGGATCAGGCTGCAAGTTATGAGAAGCCTACAGTCTGAAAGAGTCACACATAAATTTTACAACTGATACTCGGGTACCAAACTGTATCAGCTTTGTGGCATGATTTCAGTTTGCTCCAGAAGAAAGACTTTGAAGAGCTGGTATATTGTTTAGGTATGAATGTGCACTGCTAGAAATTTCTTTCCAGGTGGGTCAGAAGGCCAGCTGCTGCTGCTGGCTGGAGGACAGACTTGTCTGCAGTGTATACTACATTATAAGATAGCACTATAGAAGAGGGGATTATCACACACACACACACACACACACACACCCTGCAGCATGGTCAAATGCAGCTCAGAGTGAAGCCCCAACACTGAAATGAGGCAAACAGGATTAATTACAATATGTCAGCCTCCTAGTGAAGCCTTGCTGTGTGCTTCATGGTTTGTGCTGTCAAGCAGACAGTCTTCTAACTAGCAAAAGAAAAGAAGTAAGCCAGAAACAGAATTTAATATTTCTGCATTTCAAATGTAATGTTCTTTTGTTTGCTAGTTAAGTGTTCAAAGCATTTCTCGCTCAAAGTGCACAAGCCACACCAAAAATATCATATTTTTAGAATATATAAACTTTTATTACTGAAGTGAAAGTGAAAAATATGGGTGATGAGAAAAGAAATCAGGCAGTCTCTTCCCCATAAAGCATGTGCATACCATTCCCTGATCACATTAAGTAGTTCAGAATTGTGTTAGTAATGTCTACTGCATGATATATTGGATGATGGGGATACTTGTGTAAAAAATTCCCAGCTATGAAATATTTATTAAACATATTAAATATTTAAAAACCCTGAAGAGGTAGTGTGGATAAATATTCTAATATTTAATCAAATTATTCATGATCTACAACAAGCTATATTATTCAAGAACAAGCTACATGAAGGTGAACACGTGTGAGTGAATATGAAAAAGAAGTCGCTACAGACAGTTGATATACATAGTCTTTCCTTAATTGATCCGTGCATGAAAATGAATGCATGATAATTTAAGTCTTCAGAAAATACATAGAGCTGTCACCTTTGTCCAAAAAAATCTAGCATACTCATTTCAAACCAATAACTACAGTACTTGGTTCTGAAAATGATAAAGCAGCTATGCATATTACAGTGGACATTTTGTGTTATTACATTTTTATTTTATCCTAGATTACTGTTTTTCTCATGTCTTACAAAATATCTTTCCCCATTTACAGTCTGATTTTTTTAAAACTTATTTTATTAGACATTAGTGGTAAACACAGCTTATATACGTAACATCACCTTCAGAAATGTTGGCCCCTGACTTCCAGACCTGTGCCATCCCTTTTCTGGCTCTTAACTCCAGTCCCCAATGCCACAGAGCAGCTTCTGCCTTGTGGTAATTTCCTTTGGGACTAATCAGCTGTCTCCTCCGGTGCAAAAGGTGGTGGGGCCATTCACTAGAGCAGAGCCCAAGAGCACCAAGAATCTTCTTACATGCTTCAGGGTATTTCCATTGATTACACCCTTCTGCTCAGACATCAGTAATGAGGGCACCATGTGCACATGTTCCACAGATGCATGGCTATGCATGGCACCAGTGGGCAGCTTCCATCCCCACAAGCTGCTCAGATTGTACCACCACCAATGGTCACCATTCTCTGAGATATTCAGTACTCCTCCCAGCTAACATTTTTATTTTAGATTTGAAACCTTTCAGAGTGCTCCTTGAAATATGGCGATTTCCAGGATTTACTTTTCATCAGTATTCTCAGCTATTTTTCAACACCCATTCTTCTATGAGGTTGGGGAGCAGTGTCTTTTGTATTGTAGTTTACCACAGTCACAACAAAAGTGACATTATACAGTGGATGTGTAAAACAGCTGAGAATAATAATTTAAACCTGGCGATAGTGGTAGCCATAATAAAAGGAGCGATCCTTTTAATATTTCAAACATTAAAAAATGATGCTTAAGCAGACAGTGTGGGAAAAATTGGAACCTTACAAACAGGAGTAAAAGCTCAATTTTAACATGAGTAAAAATGGTAAAGGTGCAACACATTCACAATAACACTCACGGCTGACTTAATATTTTTTCTAATCCATTAGTTATGTTACCTATTCATTTAAATAATTGTTTAATATAGGTGGATAAATGTGGTGCCATGCTCATGCAATGTGATGCATGTCATAGATTCACTCAGCTGGTCAGGCCCTCTACTCCCAAAGTGCCAACCTCTGAGAGCAGTCTTGTGAACAGTGAACAGAACAAGGTAACCCTCTTGCAGTTTTGTGAGTTCCGATCAACCTTTGGTCTCAAGTTCTGGAGAGATTCAAAGTGTTCACCTCTTGCTAGCATACCCAATGCACAGGCTCAGATATATCTGTCTTTGGGGGCCAGATATCTTTGCCTATGGGCACCTAACCAGGTATTCAGAGATGAACCCTTAAAACTTTAATAAAGACTTCAGATTTAAAACACTTCTCTTTCCAGTTTGGTACTACCATACAAGCTTATGTCTGCTGTCTGCTATAACCATAAATATTTCTTAGCAAAAGAAAGCAATCCAAAGACAGACCAGGTATGCTCTACAATTAGAGTTTTTACTAAAATATATAATAATTTGTCAAACATACAATACAGAACTCTTATGTCACAAGACATACATATCTTTAAGCAAAACAAGGTTTAAAACAGTGCAATTCCTACAACAATATTTAGATTTGTCTAGCTTTCTAAATACCTGTTTTCAGTGCTCAGATGTTTTCTTGGTCAGTGTCAGATAAAAGTGTGCCTGTAGTGAAACAGAATAATCTTTACAAGCTGTTATTTGCCAACCCCTTTTGGATGAGGTCATCCAGCTCCTCTTCTGTCAAAATATCTAAAAAATATATATTTCAATACAACCGCAGGATGTAATTTACAAATAAGTCACATCCTAACTAAGGTTATAAAATGCAACTCTTAGGAGTTAATCTTATCACAGAGATCTGCTGATCAGCATATCCTGTCCTGTTAGAACTGAAACCTGGGGGTGAGTGAGGTCATTCCAAGTGCACTGGCATTTCCAGCAGACAAATTCAATACCACATTTCTTTTATTTATAAGAAATAAAAAATAATACAGCACTCAGAGCTTGCTGCCTATGTCACAATGCATTCACTGTACTGTAAATGACATGCTACTATATATTTATACCCCAAAGTGTATGATGTTTCTCTATCTTATGTTCTTACTGCATCAAATTATTGAATATTTCTACTTGACAATGTTACTACTGTTTGTACCACTGTTGGTTCTATGTTTAATTTATATCTATGTTTAATGTCTGTCATTTGTGGAATGCATAGAGTCCCCGGGTCGCCACTGAAAAAGGGACACTATTCTCCAATAGGGGTATTGGAAATTAAAATGCACCAGTGAAGTTGGTGCAAAGTCAGGAATTTGGCAGTATATGTAGCAGGCTAAAATTTCCTGACTTAATCCCAGCATTGCATGGTGAGGTTCTTTTTTCTTCCATGCACTTTTTGTCCCCCTACCACCCAGCCACCCACTTCTTCGGGAGACCATCCCTCCCCACTGCTCTCTCATTCCTGCCATCTGCTGCCCTTACTGCCTGGCTGACACAATGTATCCCTTCATCGGGGGATCCCCATACCTGTGGGGGCAACCAGGAGGGGAGACTAAAGTGCCTCACATCTGCACCAGGCAATAGTGTAGCTCGGGGGCTTTCCTGGCTTCATGGTGGGGAGGTGGGACTGCTGTCATCTGGCCAGCTCAGGCGGCCATTTTTTGCTACTGCCCTCCGATACCTGCCCCGATTCGTCCTATGTTAAATGGCGACCTAAGGCAGGCATGTGAGGGGGCATGTCGAGGCTGCATGCCTCCTTGCACATCTCCAATCTGCCTCCAGGTGCTGAAGCTCCCACTCCCCCCTGGGAGGGAAGTGTCCAATGGATGCTCTGGAATCCCTCCATGCTGGTCTCAGCTCCTGACACCTGGGCTTGGGGTGTGAATCTGGGTCACCAGCATGCCAAGTGAACCTCTTCACTCAGCACCAGGGAGCTGGCCTCTGAGGTTCTTTTAAAAAAAAACACATAAATGAAAATAATCACTTCATCTATGTGCATATCTTGTCCTACTCCCTTCCCACTATGCCATTGTAAAAATAAATTCCCTAACCTTCATAGCATCCCCCAGTAGTCTCAGAGAAGTGTCTCTATAATCATCTAATCTGTCACAGTAATAAGTCTGCTATCAGAGCTCTTCCCTGGTTCACTACTTCAGGTATACACCCTACCCTACCATTCTCTGGAAAATACCACCCATTGGCACCTACCACTCACCTCTTCCACTTAACCCAAAAGATATATCCTTTTAACCTGTTTAAAGGAGAAAACTGTTCCTTGTCATGGCAACTGACCAGCCTCCCTCCCAGTTTGATGGCTCTTGAATGAATAAAGCAGCTGTAATGGCATGCCTAGTAACATCTAATTGGTTGACCACAGCAACCAGTAAGATGTTACTAGGCATGTCATCATCACAACAGATTTATTCATTCAAGAGTCAGCAAATGCAGAGAGAGATCCTGGTCAGTTACCACAGCAAGGGACTTTTTTTTTCTTTTTACCAGTTTAAAGGATACAGGTCTTATTTTAGTGGGCCTACCCAGTCATCAAAATTCAAATAAAATAAAATATCTAGAAGCTAGAATAAACTCATTTACCCTGCCCTGTCAACCAGAAAACCTGACTAGGCAGTGTCACCCATCATATGAATAATAATGCAAGTATGCTCACCTGGTTACAATAGATGTGCACTGTATTACTGTTGCTAAGTTCTGTGGCTAGGGCCCTAATTGAGGTGGGGGCAGGGGTGGTGGTGCCCCTCCAGCCACAGTGGCTGGTGCCACTGCAAAAGCTGTACAGTGAAAGGTTAGGCGCTGTCATCCTTCCACTTGTCCTGTCCCCATCTGCATTACCCTTTGGAGGTTAGTTATTCCACTTCTTGCCATATTGGTTCACTATCACAAAGTACAAGTGGGTGATGGAGGTGGAAAGGTTACCACTGGATTTCGAGGCTCTTCCACAAGGACAGGGTCATCCTTCTCCCCCACCTGATGTTCCTCCAGAAGGTTGTGTTAAAGTTTACATTATCAACCCATCTTCACAGGACAACCGCAGGCTCCATACTTTGGACCTGCGGAGGATGATATCTTACTACAAGAAGCACACAGCTAGAGTTTGAGGTGATGTGCATTTTGAAAACCACTGGCTGCACTCCCCAAAAAATAGAGCTTTCCAATCAGAAACTGCATTTCTTCTTTCTGTCAGTGGGAGCATGCAGATTTTACTGCAGGAAATGTGGTCATGGGGGGTTGGGGCCACAGGCTGGCCAGCCATACACATCTAACCATCAGTACACCTGGCTGAAATCCATGAACTGCAGGCACAGCAAAAAATGACATGCCTAGAAAGAAAGAAAAAAAGAAAGAAAAACAGGTAAGGACTTGCTTAAACATTACTTCTGTGTTTGTGTTATGTATTTTTTATGTGCCAATCAGTATTTCATCAGCCAGACAGGGTTCACCATGACACAGATCCTTGTGTCATCCAGTTGAAGTTTGAAAGTAGAAGTGGCAGACATGTTTTTCCTGTACCGTAGCGGTCGACCTGGAGACACTCCACAAACGAGAGCCAAGACCACTCCTCCACTGCTGTTGTAATCCTTTTTAAAATAATGTAAAGAATGACAGCTTTAATAATGTTCAAGTGAAAGCTAGCAGCCCAGTGTTAATAACCACTGCCAGGTATTTGCTCATACCATACTGTGATCATGAAAGCATTATGATAAAAGAGCTAGCTATGGAGGCTGCCAGGAGACATGCTCACTCTCACCAAAACCGACATTCACTGCAGTAGCAAAAGATAGTTTAAAAATTTATAAAAAAAAACCAATACATTCTTCAACGTGTGTGTGTGTGTGTGTGTGTGTGTGTGTGTGTATGTGTGTGTGTGTAGGCAGGGGGGAGGAACAGACAGATGTTACCCATCCTGTAGTGGCCTTAAATAGCAAGGGCAAGAACTACTTTTATGTTAACATATTTTTTTAATTTTTTATCACCTGTTATGTGAATTTGTGAGTTTTTAAATGAATGTTTTATTTTCCTGGGGGAACCATTTTATAAGCAGAATAAGACACTCTAAGGTATGGTTTAGGGCTGATAAGAGCACTTCCCAGGCACTAAAGGCACTCAGCACAAGTGCCTTATGCCTCATTATGCACCTGGTGCATGCTCTTATTAGCCCATAAACCACACCTTATCTTTACTTATTCCTTATGTAACCCGCATGTGTGAAGACCACTGTATCATCTTTGTACACTGTTAAGTAGATAAACCATATCTTATTATGTCCTTACTTTTTTTTCTTACTTATATACTATACTTTAGGGCTCTGTAGAAACAAAGAACAGAAAATGATGGTAGAAGGAGACCAAAGGTCTATCAAATCTGCCCATGAGTTTCCATGACCTATTTGTAGTCCTGGCTTCTAACCCCCCTTCCTTATGGATCATTGTTCTTCCTGTTCTAATGCCACCTAAAGCCTTTGCTCTATCCCACCTCTGCTTGAACACTGCCACTATCTTTGCCTCCACCAGTTCAGCTAACAGGCCATTCCATGGATCCACTACCGTCTCCATGAAGAAATGCTTTCCTAATTTTCTCTTGAAGTTCCCTCCACACAGCTTCCATTCATGTCCCCTGGTAGTTGAGCTGGTGATCCTGGTGAAGAGTTCAGTGTAGGACACCATATGTATGCCTCTCATGAACTTGAAGGTCTCAATCATAGCTCCATTGCTCCCTCCTTGTTTTGAGCAAGTACATATTTAGAGACGTCAGGCGCTCCTCATATGAGAGACCCTGGAGACCTTGACTATATAAGGGATATGCAGGGGTTCAGTGTGCGATAATGAGTTTATCCTGTACAGTTTCCAGTGCCCTCAAGTAACCTCACAAGTACCCAAGGCATGAGTGAGAGTTATGAGAGGTCACTAGAAACCATACAAGATAAATGCATCATCATACACTGAACCACTGCATATTCCATTTATGCAACAGGTTCAGATGTTGTGTGAACATTTTGATTTTGGTAGGTGTAAATAATTTGCCAAAAAAAGGAAAAGAAAGCTGAATTTTATGCTGTATTTTTACCAATTATAAAAGAAAATGGCATCTATAAATGAAGCACCACTCATTTTGTAGATATTTTTGTGCTGAACATTTTTCGTGCTCACAGTACCATGCTATCATTTTTTTGTTTTAAAGTTATTCACATTTGTTTGTCAAGAAAGTAAATAAAAATTAAATTTTCTTCTGTTTTCTTGCTAATTATGAAAAATATATAAGGTATCTATCAGTGAAACACCACTCATTTTGTAAATAATTTTGTGCTGAACAATTTTTGTGCTCACAGTACCGTAGTATCTTTTTTCATTTTAAAGTTATTCCCATTTGAATATGGTTAGTACCACTTCTGAGGCCGAACATTCTAAATGAATTCTGAAGAGATTTGTGACATAGTAACTGTGTGGATAAATGGATACTATGGTGATAAATAAATTTATCACCATAGTATCATAGATAAATAGTTATAATGTATGGTACGTGCCTATTAACCACCATAATCAGCAGTCACACAGCTTTGTTATGCACTGTTTAGAATTTTCAAAGTTGTTAACCACACTTTGGAACTTCCAAACAGTGGCATAACAAAAAATAATGCATCAGAGTTCCATAATTCTCACACATAGAATGCAAACAGTGTTTTTTTGACCATACACTGTAAAAGATGATGACTGGGGATCGGGTGACAACCACGCTGAAATCACCTCTCGTAGTTGCTAGGGCTACAGTAAACCTCTCAAGCTGCTCTCTCAAGGTTTACCATGTTGCACTAGCAACCACTCGAGGTGATTACAGCATGGTTATCACCCGATCCCCAGCCATTATCCTTTATTTATTCTACAGTTTTTATCATGACCCCTGTTGCATAAATAGTGTTATGACTGCACCCAAATCATTTAATTTTTTTTAGAAGATTCTCTTAGATAGGTTTACAGCATGGTCATCATTAAATGTCATTGCCAGAAGTCACCAGCAATTTTTGTACCCCAAATGGAAAAAGTACAGTTACGTAAGAACTTACCATAACAGTAGATTTTCGAGAGAAGCTCTTGCAGCAGGTAACACATACAGGACTGTAGCTGACAGGTGGCAGGACCCCATGGAAAACTTCTAGCTTGCAGTCTATGTCGAGGACCACCCCCCAATGTCAGCCCACCCCTGACATTACATATGGTATAAAGGGTGGGCGGTCCCAGCGTGCCCGAGCTCTCCCACCAGAGACTCCGGCATCAGGATGGAAGGTGATCAGAACCAGAGAACCAAGGCCAGTACTTCACAGACCAATTAGAATGTTACCAATGTAAACTAATTGCAGGAGAGAAACCTCTGGGGGAAGGAGGGCAGAAAGCATACCTGCTTCTCTCGAAGACCTACTGTTATGGTAAGTTCTTACGTAACTGTACTATCTTACTTTGAGAGTCAGCTCTTGCAGCAGGTAATACAAATAGGACTGAGTCCCAAGCAGTACAGGAGATCAGACTAGTCCTGGGTGGAGGAAAGGAAAAAGTGAAGAGGGAAGTACTCTCATGAGAGGAGTCCCTGCAAAACTGCAGGCCAAAGCCTGCTCTGCATTGAGAGGCAATGTCCAGACTGTAGTGTCTGATAAACTTGTGGACTGTATGCCACATGGCTGCTGCACAGATGTCAGCCATAGACACATTTCTGAGTGTGGCAAAAGATGCCACTACTCCCCTCATGGAGTGACCCTTCACTGAGCCCGGCAAGGGTTTATCATATTTCTGATAACAGAAGAAGATGCAATTAACAAGCCATTTTGAAAGGGTCTGTTTGGCTACAGGAGCCCCTGGATTCTAGGGGTAAAAGAAACAAAAAGCTGATCAGAACATCTGAAATATTTTGTTCTGGATAGATAAAATCACAAAATGCGATGAACATCAAGTGTGTGGAGAACAGCCTCCCCATCCCCCCCCGCCGGGTTTGAGTGAGATAGATGTCCTGATTTAGAATCAGCTCAGACACCACCTTTGATAAAAACTTAGAATTAGTCGTCAAGGCCACCCGGTCCTTGTGGAACACTAAATAAGGCTCCTTGTACATCAGGGCCTGAAGCTCAGAAATTCTTCTGGTAGAAGTAACAGCAACTAAAAATAACGCTTTCCACGAAAGAAAGAGAAGCTTGCAATCCACGGCTAGATCAAATGGGAGTAAGGGCATCTTTTTCCAGCACAAAAAGAAAGTCCCACTGGATAGTGTAGGCAGAAATGGCTGCTAATTGCACTTTAATGGAGGAATAGCCCAGTCCTGAGTCTGAGAGTGACGACAGGTACTCGAGGCGTGAGTTCACTGGACAGGCCAAGGGATAGAGGCAACAGGTCATAGCCCAGAGACAAAAGTGCTTTCACGTCATGGCATAGGTGGCTCTCGTGGAGAGTTTCCTGGCAGCCACCAGAATGTTAGCGACCATGTCTGAGACCCCAAAACAGATTCTGGCTAGGTCCTCAGGAGCCATGCACTGACGTGTGGAAACCAAAGGTTCAGATGAACCAAGGTCCCATTGTCCTGGGAGAGCAGGTGGGTGCTCAGTGGGAAGAGAATTGGAGGTTCAGCAGCCAGCTGTTGCAGCAATTGAATGAAATCTGTCATGGCCACAGTGGATCCCTGAGGATCATTGCTGCTCCTTCTGCTTGCCGCTTGAGAAGTTATTTCCCTCTCCAGGAGAGGGACAACATGTCTCACCAGAAAACTCCAGGCCTTGGACCTAGAAAGCAAAAACTGGGCAGCTTTTCATTGATACGGGAGGTAAAGAGGTAAATATGTCCAGCTCTGGTGTGCCCTATCTCTTGTAGAGAGTGTCGATGACAGACTGAAGGAGGGCCCATTCATCTGCTCTGGATCGAGTGCAGCTGAGAGCATTGGCCAAAGTAATCTGGATCCCGGGAATGTGGACCACTGAGATTTCTAGGCGGTGGGATATGGCCCAATTCCACACCCACATTTCTTCTGGAAAAGTGGGTAGGAGTGAGTGCCTCCTTGCTGGTTGAGGTAGAACATCACAGACATATTGTCTGTCTGTATGAGAAGGTGTCCTGGGTACAGTATTTTGCTCAAGTCCTGCAGGGCATAGAGAACTGCTCTCATCTCCAGAATATTTATGTAGAGAGCCTCCTTGTTCACCAACCAGGAGCACTGCATTCTGTGAACACTGAGGTGTGCACCCCACCCTGTGCCTGAGGTACTGGACATCAAAACTTGGTCCACAGCTCCTTTCTGAAAGGGAATCCCTTCCCCGAGGGAAGGGGATGTCATCCACCAACTGATTTCTCGACAGACCAGGTCTGTAATGGAAACTGGTTGGTCCAAATCATCCCATCGTTGGTCCTGTTGGACACGCAGTCCACTGAATCATCCTCACATGCAGTCTTGATAAAGGGACTGTGATGATGGATGCTGCCATATGGCCTAACAGCTGTAACAGAGTCCTGGCTGGGACTGATTACACAGATGAGGTGTGGAGTACTAAGGCACAAAGCCAAAGAGTTCCGTCCTGAGGCAAAAAGGCCCTCCCTCGAGTGGTATTGAGCTATGCTCCGATGAACTGGAGGGATTGAGATGGAACCAGGGAGGATTTGGGGATGATGACAGTGATACCCAGTTCTCTGAAGAGAGAACTGGTGTCCTGAACGGACCGTTTCAGCTGTCCTTTGGATGGGGCCATCAAGAGCCAATCATCCAAGTAGGGAAAGACATAATGCCCTTTCCTTTGAAGGGCCACTGCGACCACTAAGAGGCACTTGGTAAAGACCCTTGGGGCCAAGGACAGGCTGAAGGGCAATGCCCTGAATTGGCAATGCCTCCCCTGGAAGTGGAATCTGAGGAATCTCCTGTAGGGCTTGGCTATGAGGATGTAGAGATAGGTACCCTGCATTTCCAGTGATGCCAATCAGTCCCCTTCATGTTTCATCAGGAGCAGTTCCTGGAGGGTGACCATCCAAAACTGCTGGTATTCCACAAACTGGTTGAGGTCGCTGAGGTCCAGGGTGGATCACAGATCCCCCTGACTTTTTTGGCACTAGGAAAAAGTGTGAGTAGAAGCTTGTGCCCCTCCAAGCTGGGGGAACTAACTCTATGGCTTTCTTGAGCAGCAGGGCCTGAATTTCTGCTTGAATTAGTCTGGTGTGCTCCAGGGAGTAACGGGATGAAGAGGGAGGCCTGTCCGGTGGAAACTGGATGAACTCCATTAAGTGTCCATTGTTGATTAGCTGAAGGACCCATTGATCGGAGGTGATCTCTCACCAACCCTTGGCATAGAGAGAAAAGTGGCCTCTGACCACCTCCCCTGCAGGGGTCATGGGAGATTGTGGGTCCAACAAGGAAATAGGCCATGGAGGGAGGAGGTAGAGCAGCTTGGGCTGATTTGGATCAAGAAGTGGGCCCTGAGGAACCTCTAGGGGCACCTCTGTGTCTGTAACCAACTCACTGTGGCTGTTGATGCTGGAAGCGAGATTGTTGTTGCTCTCCCCCATGGCCTCGAAAATGAGGCTTTTGAAAAGGCCTTTGTTTTGGTCTGTACATGGACTGTATGGTCAGAACAGCCTTGCCAGAGTACTGCAGTTTGGTGATAATTCTCAACATATCTTCACCAAAGAAGGCTGAACCCTGGATGGGTGCATGTAGGAGGTTGGTCTGGACATCCTCTGCGAACCCTGAGACTAGGAGCCAGGAGTATCTGCATACACACACAACTGTGGTTGCAGCCCTTGCTGCCTTGTCCACTAAATCATAGGCTGACTGGAGGACATGTATACCCACGTCCGAACTGGTCTGCAGAAGCTTGACTAGTTCTGCTTTCTGAGGACAGTCTGGAATCTCCTTTATGATATCAATCCCCTGGTCCCAAAGAGCATTCTGGAACTGAACCATATTTGTATGAAAGTTCAGACTCTGCATACTGATGGCTGATGAGTAGATCTTATGCCCCATAGAATCCAACTGCTTGGATTTTTTATCCGGGGGTTGAGTGCTTAGGTGCTTCTGCCTCTGGGACCTGTCATGGGCAGCTGAGATCACCACCGAGTCTGCCAAGGGATGTTCTGCCAAAAAGGGCTCCTATGTAGAGGCAGTCCACCTTCTTGGGGATTGCGGCAGATGTGTGTGGGCACTTCCAAACTGCCTTAGTAACATCTGCAAAGGTATACACTAAGAGTGGGGTAACCACTGGCTTAGGGTCCTTCTGGCATAGATATTTAGTCAGGAGGAGTCTTTCTAGGTCTAAATCCTCTGTCTCCCACCCCATATTGGATTGTATATGCCTCATAACCTCCATGAAGGAGGGATCATCAGGCGGTGATTTTGTGGTGTCTCTCAGGTCTAAAGGAGACTGGTCCCTGATGGATGAGGGTTCTGAATAGGATGCATCTGATGACTGGTCAGAGTCCGTGGAAGAAGGAAAAGGAGTGAGACCAATGGTGCCATCGTTTATGTCTATGACAGTCTGGAGAGCTGGAGAAACTCAGGCTCCTTGACCAGTATCTAGATCGGTGCTTGCAGGGAGCCTTTCCTTTATTTTTACCCAAAGGTGGGGTAGTCTCTGTGCCTGTGCCCTTGTCCAAAGGTGGGGTGGGAACCTTTGCTGGAGCCCCAGTATCCGAAGTGGGATTCACCACTGTTTGGGGCTTAGGCGGGAGGAGATCAGTACGAATAGTCTCCCACCAGTAGCCAAAAAGGTCCTTGACCTGGGACAGATTCAGTTTTGGGTCTGAGTCTGTTGTTAGACCCAATGCTGGTCCAGTGCCTGTATCTGGCATAGTACCATGGTCTGGTGACTGTGGGCAGATAGGAGGCAACATCAGGGTGGCATTAGAGGACCCAACGCCAGTAGCCGACATCTGCTTGGGTGCCGATAGCCGATCATCCTCCAGAGGGCTGATGCCTGACCGATCATCCACAGGTGGTGGGGAAGAAACCGGTGATGATGGTGATTGGCTAGGTGGAGCCGGCATCTGAACAGCTGAGGCAGTGACATTGGTAGCCTGACATCAGTGGTGGTCCTCAGCCGATGAATGCTTGGACAATGGACGTCTGCCCAATGATGGTTCACAGTGCCTCAGAGGCTGTGAAACAGATGCCCCTGAGGAGTGCCCTGTGGTCTTATGCCTGTCCCGGGAGTTGATGCCAGATAAGGAGACTGACCAGGAAGGTACTGTTGTCTGCCCCTGACCGACATCAGTAGTATGGCCTGAAGGTAGGTCTGATGGCCAAATTTTCAGCAGCTGAAGGGTTTGGCTCAAAGACATGGAGCCACGGTCTTTAGTACCCAATGCCCGAACCAGGGCAGGGGGACTTAACCACAATAAGCTGAGAGGGAGAACGGGTCACCTGCGAGGCTAAGTCCGAACTGCCCCTGGAGGCAGAGTGGGAGCCAGAAGATCTGTATCTTGATGGGGACCTTTCCTTCTCTCTCACCTTCCTCTTTTCTTTGTGCTTCCCCAAGGATTTATTATGGTGGGAAGATCCATTTTCTGAAAAGGAATCCCTCTGTATGGTGGCCAGATGTTGCTCAGTGAGACTGGCCTGAAGGGTCTTCTGGCATGGGATCCGCATCTGGCTATTAAATTTCTGGCAGTGCGGGCAGTTGTGGGTGTCGTGGTCTGGGCCCAAGCACAGCAGGCAGGTGGAGTGGCTGTCCTTGGATGGGATCTGTTTCACCCAGGCACACTTGGAAGGGTGCCCTTTGGAAGAAGGCTTTGGAGAAGATGACATACAGAATCAGATCGCTGAAAAGAGGTACTTTTTTGAGAAAAAATATGAAATTCAACTAAATTGTATAACAAACATGGCAGTCGAACTAGTGAGAGGCAACCCATAAAGCCAATGAACGTGAGTCAACGGTGGGAAAAGAACTGAGGCCCTCCAGGAACCGCCCACCCTGTATACCATATGTGACATCGCGGTCAGGCCGATGTTGGGGGCAGTCCCCACCATAGACTGCTAGCTAGAAGTTTTCCGTGGGGTCCTGCCACCTGCCGGCTACAGTCCTATATGTGTTACCTGTTGTAAGAGCTGACTCCCAAAGTAAGATCTCCATTTACAAGATCCTTGATCATTGATGTGTCACCCATATTTCTATGAATGAATTATGCTAGAATGGAGTTACAATTTACCATTTTTTCATTGTTTTCTTAAAACATCATACGATCTTTAAAAATGATGAATAGAAATCATATGCAAAGAGATGGTACCATCACCCATCTCAGCATCACCACTTGTGTCAATACATGAATTGGTTATGCAATTATGCACCAGAACAATGGAAGTTTATATGTTGGTTCAGAATGCACTCGTCAGCATACTATGGTATATTGGTGACCATGTTATCAACTTTAAATCAGATAATAGCAATAATTAAATGTTTTCAATTGTAGATGTGAAGACATTGAATTGTAGAAATTATAACATTCTAACAGGCAAAAAAAAGATAAAGCAACACAACAGGAAATGTATAACATTATTTCTGGCAGAAGAGCAGACTACTCTGCAATTTTCCTAAGGAACTCATTTTTCTGCCAGGCTATTTCTGTATGAGCATGATAACAAGAGCCAAATCTGATTCAAAATTAGATAAGTTCTTTCTATAGATGTATAGATATATATTTTCATTTAAGATTTCTTTATATTTTTATACATATGTCTATTCTTTCAACACCATTCTTTATATTTCCTTTGTTTTTTAGGTTTTCAATATTTCTAACACTGAAACATAGTAAGTGAGTATTGTGGACAAAGATGGAGTAATGATTTATTGTACGACAATAGCAATGGAATTGTCACAAATGATACACATTTATTACAGAAATAAAAAACTGTGACAATGATTCTGATAGGGATGAGCTACCCATCAGGTAGCTGGATTGGGTAGGTTGGGTATTGACAATTTTTGGCTGGGTAGGGTAGTTCGGGTAATTTACTATCCTACCCAACATAACAGCGTGCTTCATGTGTAATTTTTTTTTTTTACATGGATAACAGATTGGGTCATAGGTAATGTTTTTAAACAGGGAATACAGGCAGCCTGTGGGGTCCTGGGACTCCTTCCCATGCTGGGAACAAGCATGAAAGGGCAGCCTGTGGGGTCCTTCTATAGCTCACAGTAGAATTAGTAGCACATGACACCAGGCTGACAATATGATTGGTCAGTGATGTCTGTGCTCTGTCTGCTGTGAGACCATTGCTCAGACAGCAGCCAGAGTCTGGAGGGAGTGGAAGGGATTGGACACTTGCTATGCATTTTTGCCAAAATTGCAGTGAAAACTTATAAAAATATTAAAAAGTAAAACCTCCATGAAATAGCAAGGGGTAGAGGACTGAAACAATCTTAGGAGGGAGGGAGGGAGGGAGAATCATGGTTCATCCAATGGTGCAGTGCTAGGGAAAGAAGGAGCAAGGGGGGGCAAAAAGCACTGATAGCTGGTTTGTGTCTCTGCAGCATAGTGAAAGCCATTTTGGCTATAATTTACTCTGTTTGTGTTAGGTGCCCCAAGCCCTGTCACTTTATTACTGTGAGATAGCTGTGTATCTACTCTGTGTGTCTTTCTGCAGCATAGTGAAAGCCATTTTGGCTGTAATTTACCCTGTTTATGTTAGGTACCCAGAGCCCTGTCATTTTACTACTCTGACTTAGCAGTATGTCACTGCAGCATAGTGAATGCCATTTAGGCTGTATTACACTGTCTGTTGGGTGCCCTGAGCCCTGTCTGTGACATTAGCTACACTGTGTGTCTCTCTGCAGCATAGCAAAAGTCACTTAGGGTGTATTTCACTTTCTGTTAGGTGCTCTGAGTCCTGTCATGTATTACTGTGACATAGCTACACTATACGTGATGTCTCTCTGCAGCATAGCGAAAGCCATTTAATCTGTATTACATTGTTTGTTAGGTGCCCTAAGCCCTGTCATTTATAACTGTGACATAGCTACATTGGGTGTGATGTCCCTCTGCAGCATAGCAAAACCCATTTAGGCTGTATTACACAGTCTGTTAGGTGCCCCAAGCCCTGTCATTTATTACTGTCTGTGACATAGTCAGCTACGCTGTCTGTCTCTGCAACAGTTAGTGAAACAATATCCATTACTTTCATGGCTTTGTTTCCTTTGCCTCATATTTCCCAGTCTAAGTCTACTAAAAAGGAACATGGTGCTGCTGCACTTGCAACTGTTAATGATGTGGACAATATGAATCAAAACACTAATAAAGAATATAGCAACAATAATAATAACATCACCAGGACTCGCACTGAATGTCCCGCTGAACCAAAAAAAGCATGTTAGCAATGAAATGATAGTAGAGTTTCAGAAAGAACTGCCTGGAGTTACTCATAGAGGTACTGAACATTTTGTCATGTACCAGGATACTTCCAACTGCTGAGGCAGCATGCAAGGAGGCATCCCCTCAGATACAAGCTTGGATGCTGAGGCAGCGAATGCTGATAAAGTTGGTGGTGACAGTGGGGACTGGGAATGGGATAGTCCAGGCTATGTCCCACATAATGGTGACAGCACTTCCAGTTCTTCTGAATTTTGTAGTGATGAGGTCTATAGTTTCGATGAGGGGGTAGGAGAAGATTCCACTGTAAGGTATGAGAGGCAAGTGCAGAAAAAAAATCGTGATGAATGTATGAAAAAAGATGAGCATGAATGAGAACAACTCTTGTCAACAAGGAAATGCCAGTGTGAGGTTTCCTCCGGGTCCCTTGACTGTACAAGAAATAGTGCCAGGCACCGTGGTAGAAAACATAAAAGGTAAAACTTTAGTGTGGAATTTATTTTATAGTGAACCTGCAGACAACTCTCGAACTGCATGGAGTCTATGCAAAAAGAGCTTCAGTCATGGTGGCAAAGTGGGAAATTTTGGAACATTAGTAATGATACAACATGCAAGGTACCCACGGGTAGTCTTGAGAGTCAAGTATTTTAGTACCTGCCCATTCCTAGATTCTGATGGATTTTTATGGTTAAGCACATGGAATGATTGTGAAAACTTGCAATAAAATGTGGAATTTTTATCAAATGTAAAATTATACAGCCTAACAATGCATTTTGTAAATGGTTACCTGATTCATGACTGAAAGCTCAAATGAAAATAAGATAAGTACTTTATATTTTCACTTTCTCCGTGCAGATACTTTGATTCTTATGAATGTCTATACATTTTTTCTATGCTCAAGATTCTTTAGAAGTTGTTATTTTATTTTATTTCTCAGACACTGAATATTATGGATGCATGCATAGTTGAATGAAAAGAACAAGGACTAAATACTCTGATTTTGTGCATAAGTAACAACAGAAAATCTATCAATTCTATAAACGTGATACATTTGAGGGATACTTTCATTTTTTGATGTAAACCTTTGCATGAAGGTAAATTTGGTAAGCCATGGCTAACTTGAAGAACGGAAACATATTTAATACATTGGTATAATGCATCAGAAAAAAAACAGGTAGGTAGGCAGGCAAAAGTTTGTTCGTTCGACTACAAGTCATTATGAAAGAAAGAAAAAAAAAACAGTGTACATACATCCATAATATAATATAATACAATAAAATGCACAGGATGCACATATAAAGTCCTTGTATTACCCCTTGAATAGGCCTATACATTATATATAACAAACTTTATTATGAGACAATAAATATTCTAGATTATTATAAAATCTTTGTGGTACAGTCCCCACTGCTTATAATGTGCATGTTTGTGTAATTGTAATTTGCCTGTTATAGAAGATGGACGCTATACTGAATTGAAATGTGCCTTGCTGACTTGCTAGTGGTAAACATGTTAAGGACATAATCTTCACTGTTCACTATGTCAAACCACTTCAGTGCACAGTACCTTCCACTCAGACAGACAAATTCATTGTGCATAGCTGTTTTAAACTTTATTTAGTGATAACACACAAAGAAGTGAGTAAGTAAAACTTTTACAATGTTAAAATGTGTACTATAGGCTGGCCCAGTGGTGCTGAGGGTTGAGGCACTGGACGCCACACCTCGTGCCATGCCATCGACCTAGGTTCGGGAATGGACTCGGGCCACCGTGGGCTGGCAGGGGAGAGGGAGGATTGAGCGTCCAACAACTGCTCTCCTCTCTCTGGGGTGGGCAGTGGGGCTTGCATCACCCTGTAGCGGTGACTGGCAGAGGCCAGCCACACTACTGTGGCATGCAAAGAGCAGGGGGAGAGTGTGGCGGGCATCAGCATTATGTGCTCGGACGCCATTGCACGTCCAGCTCTCCATAAGGGAGAAAATGTGGAAAAATGCAGAGGGCGATCTTCATGGCTGATGGTCGCGCCTTGCGCCCCTGGAGAGACCTGAGAGCAATGAAAGGTCGGCCCACTGGGGGAATGGGTTTGTGTGGCCCGTATGCACAACTGGGTCCGGGGGTGCAGGGCCGGTGGCCAGAGATCGTGGGGGACACTATGCCAAGGAGGTAGAAACAAGAGTACGATAAAAAAAAAATGTGTACTGTAGTGGCACAACAAGGCACCAGTCCTACTTCTGGTTGTGGAAATATTCAGTGATCCATGTCTGCACTGTCTTCTGTCGGCAGTAAGGTCCCCAGGTGGTCTCCACCTTCTGAAGTAGTTCCCACTATGGCAGAATTTTTTCTTGTTGTTCCATTGCTGTCGCAATTTTAGGATAGCGGAGTGAATGTTGAATGGTGTAACAGTAATCTTGGCTTCCTCCTCTTCCAGGTCTTCTTCTGTGTCATCTGTTACATCACTGGCCATTGAACCAATCACTGCAGCAATGTCATCCTCTGGTTCTGGTGGACTGTCATTCGCACCTAGCTGGCAAAGGTCGTGAAATTCCTCGTCAGTGAGACCATCGGGAGCTGTCACTTCAAGTAGGGGTTCACTTATGTCTGGTTTTGGTGCCATGCCCTCTGCTTCAGTTTTAAAGCCTGCCTTGTGGAAGCAGTTCTCTATCATTTGCTGGCTGACAAGATCCCAAGAAGGTTTCAGCAACCATATGGCAGCAAGGAAACTGATTTTTTTCATAGAGTCCACAGCACTAATATCAGGAATGGAATCTATTTCATCAATGACAAGCTCCCTCATGGACCGGATATAGTGATGCTTCATACAATAAATTATCCCCATGTCCAGAGGTTGAAGTAGGCAGGTTGTGCTGACAGGAAAAAAATACAAGAGTTATGTTTCGCAAGGCAGAAGTTTGTGGGTGTCCAGAGAAATTTTCCAGCATGAGAATGATTTTTTGATCCTGCAACCTCCGGGCCCATGCCAGCAACCACTCAGAGAAAATCTCTCCAGTCATCTAGGAGAAACGATTAGACTTGTAAATTACTGGAAGGTGGTACACCCCACAGAAGCAGCATGGGGTTTTACTTTTCCACACAACCAAGGGCTCCAACTTTTCTGAGCCGCCATATTGCAGAATAGCATGACAGACAGTTTCTCTTTTTAATTTTTCTGCCCAAGCACTGGGTCATTCTTAAAGGTGAGAGTTCCAAGACCTACATAGCGATAAAATAAACTAGTTTCATTGTAGTTGAAAATGTCTTTTGCCTCATACCCCTCAAGAAGCCCTGACAAAACATTCTTTTTTTTTATCATTTAACATTTTTCCTCCTTGCAGCCACAGTCCCTGCTTCCAATCCAGCCACCACTCCACTCCACTGCCGACCCCGAAGCTCGCATGCCCAGCTGGCAGATGCAGCTACACCTGTGAAAGGGGCCCCTCTATAACCCCCTCGCCCGGTGAGGAAACCAGTACCGGCACATGCCTCCAGGCATCATCAGCCGGTGGAGCTGTGGCCATCAAGGTGCTGCAGAACTGTGCTGCCATATTTTCCCCTTTCTTCTCCCCATGGGGAACCTGGATGTGCAATGACGTCCATGCACGTACATGCAGACGTCTGCCACGGCCCACCCCCAGTTACACCATTGCTTGTGGTACCTCTGGGCATTTTCAGGGGTCTCCTCAGTGTGGTGTAAAGTCCCCAACCCACCCCAGGACTGAGAGAACTGTCTCCCGATGCTCAAACCCAGTCCTCCCCTGTCGACCCCTGACGACCCGAGCTCATTCCCAAACCTGGGTTACCAGTGTAGCGCGAGGTGTGGCGTCCAGCACCTCAACCCTCAGCTCCACCGGGCCGGTAGACAAAACATTCTTCAACCACTGCTGTGCATTGCTGGAATCTGAATTTAGCTTCTCACCATGTGCCCGGTGGAAGCCTATGTTGCTCCTTAATTTTCAGCTCTGGAGCTACCCTTCCGATGGGTTAAAATCCCCCTTCCCAGTGCTATGGCTAACTGCTTAGCCTTTTGTACAAGCAATGGTCCACTTATCAGTGCTTCTCTTCCACTGGTGTTAGTGAACCAATGCAAAAGAGCCTCCTCCACCTAATCATCCTTCCCTTCTCTCTTACATTTTCAATCGGGATTTGAGTTCTTGTGCCATTCACAGAACAGCTATTCCTGTTGTATGAGAAGGTCTGCCACTGTCAATTTTGGAAGGCTTAGGTGCTGAGCCAGGTCATGCTGGCTTATCTTTGGAAGCTCAGCAATTTGGATGAGCAACTCAATTTTCTTGCTCAGAGACATTGCATTTCTCTTCCGTGCCATGACTGCTATGCACATCAAACACTGCAGTGTGTGAAAGACAGTGTTAAACTGGGCTGAGCTGATAAGTTATAGTAGGTGCTAATCGCTGTTAATTGAAGGTGAATGAAATCCAATGAGAGGGCAGTTAACGAGGTAATCAGCAGTTAAAAACTGCCCGCTGTAGCAGGTGGCACACAATCACAATAAAGGGGGAATTTAATTAAAGACTCTATGGAAGTGGCAAATGGTTTTGAAGATTTGCCCGATGTAACCGAATGCCTGCATTAACCATGGGTGATATAAGTGGAGGTAACTGTACTGAATACCTTACTGTACCTTATCCTATAAACAGAAACCCTGCATAAATTTTTGTGATTTGCAGAAATGATCTGACAGCAAATGGGGTGACTCCAAAGACACAGCTAGCACCTAAGAAAAGGTATCTCTATCCACCCACCACTATCTGTTTCCTGACACACACACATATCCTTTCAGGTATTTTCAGGAGTAGACTCCAACATGTGGCCTCTCTGTATCTTAACTAGACTCTACCAGTTCTGAATCCCTTCTTATGCCACTGAGTATTTTTTACTAAGGTTCTCTTTTACCACTGGGTCATAACTGCCACTTATGGATTCAGAACCTATAATATTCATATACAGGCCAAATACTGGGATATCACTAGTTCTGTCCCATCATGCACATATTTGACCATATGTATTTTCTCTACTCCATATTCCCCGTACTAGGAAAATGCAGAGGCAAATACAGTTTTATGTGGACAAAAGGTCCTTCCAAGGTTCCAGACCAAATACCAGGACCACCATAAGCAGGGCTGGCCATACCTATGCAGTATCAACAAATGTTTTCAAATTTATGTTATCAGTGATTAAAGTATATTAAGTATGTTAGTCATCTGACCTGAATTTTTAGGGCTGTGGGTGGAGCCTACAGCCCTACTGGGATCAGATTGTAGCTATAAAAACAGCTGATCATGGAACTCCCTTTTTGGACATTTGGAAGTATTCCTCCACAGCTGCAAAATAGTGCACTCCCCCTCTAATTTTTGCTATTTTCTGCTCTATGTTAAAGGCATCTGAAGGGAGGGGGGGGTGATAATGTATTGTACATCCAAACTTCTCCAGATATTAACAAAAAAAACCTTTTTAAACTGCTGTTTCTAGCCCCTCAATTGAACCTCTGCAGGGCTGCAAATTGAGCATCTGTCCATCTCAGTCTAATAGATTTATTCTATTTCTTTCAGCAACCTAGGGGTTAACTCATTATCTGTTGTGCTGGAATTTACTGAAGCTCTGAAACAGCAGACAGACTACAGTGTCAGATTACAAACAGTCCAGCTGCAGCGTTGTTAGCTCTCTCATTCCTATGGGCATTTATTGGGATCTGAGACCATTTTCTTCTGTTTTTTTTATATTTTTCTATTCAACCTTTGTATGTTTGCTATCCAGTACTAGTAAAAGGTGGGGATTTACAACACCTCTGTTCATCCACAGAATAAGGTTCACTGATGACTTTTCTTCTCAATGCTCATACAAGGTACAGTTGAGAAAGCACTAGAAAGTAAACTAAAGCTCTTTGTTTATCCAGAGGGACAGGTACTGTGCAGCCCCCCCCCCACCCACTGTGTTGAATTTAGTGCTGATAAAAAGTAGATAAAGCCCTCAGTTTATCCACAGGTCAGTACCATGTGGGGCAGGCTCAGTGCAAACTTACCTACACTGTGATGGATTTAGTGCTGGTAAGAGGTAAGGGACTGTCGCCACTTGGGCTTTAAACCCTTGTATAATCCAGAGAGACAGCTACAGTGTGGGGGCAGGGTAAGTGCTTGGTTTTCACACTGTCTATATTTAGTCATGGTGAATGGTGAGAGATTGTCAGAACTGGGGACTATAGCATTTTGTTTATCTACAGTGACAGGTTACATGCTCACACACACACATGCACACACACACACACACACACACACACTCTCTCACACACACAGCAGCAGCAGCATGTACTCTGACTAAATTCAAGAGGACTTAAATAGCAGCATGCTAGTTTTTGATGACTGTGACTGAACAGCACTACAACGCGCCAACAGAAAATCAATAAATTGAGATAGCACTAGACGGTAAACTAGAGCTCTTTGTTTATCCACAGGGAAAGGTACTGTGCAGCCCCCACCCACCACTCACACACAGTGATGAATTTAGAGCTATTAAAAAGTAGATAAAGCCCTCAGTTTCTCCACAGGTCAGTACCATGTGGGGCAGGCTCAGTGCAAACTTACCCACACTGTGATGGATTTAGTGCTGGTAAGAGGTAAGTGATTGACACCACTTGGGCTTTAAACCCTTGGATAATCCACAGAGACAGCTACAGTGTGGAGGCAGGGTAAGTGCTTGGTTTCCACACTGTCTGCATTTAGTCCTGGTGAATGGTGAGAGACTGCCAGAACTGGGGACTATAGCATTTTTTTTATATACAGTGACAGGTTGCATGCTCACACACACACACACACACACACACACACACACACACACCAGCATGTACTCTGACTAAATAAATTCAAGAGGACTAAATTAGCAGCATGCCAGTTTTAGATGATTGTGACTGAACAGCACTATACGGCAGCAATAAGAAAATAAAACATTGCTATCTGAAATGTTTATCCAAAATAATATTTGAGTGAAAGTATGGAACATATTTTTTAATAAAAATGTTTTCCATATCTGACCATTGTTTCTTAATAGTCATATAATATTACTTCAGTACGTAGTGTGCATTTTAAATATTTAACTTTTAAATACTGTTTATACTTGTTGTTATGACTGTGATGCTTGGCCAGCTAGTTATGATTGTTCTATGATATTTGTAATATAAAAATATAGTATGTGATTGTTTCACATAAGACACCCTGGGCTTTCATGCCCCCCAGGTTTCAGTGAAGCTACAGGATATGAAACTGATCAGGAGATCTCTGTAACGTAATTAACTTCCTTGAAAAATTGCATTTTATTCATTTTTATGACATGCCTAGGCTTTTTGAAGTGCAAACTAAGTGTGACTTTATGACTTCAGAAACAGGACATCATTAAGCTGATTCCTGTCGGCTATCTCAAACCTGGGTGACAGATTACAGGGTTGTAAATCCTCAAAGGAACTGGCTGATCAAAGACTCATAATTTGGGAAATGAGTATTTGCTGATGTCACATTGTTTAATATACCTCCTGATAGGACATCATGTTGTATTTTTTTTAATTCTAAAAAGGAGGAGCTAGATGACTCACCAAGGGGGTGGGGAGATGGGGTTGAAATGTATCCTTGTAACTGGGGAATATGTCATATTATTTTGGGACTCTGAGAGAAACTAACTTAAGCACTTACAGAGGTAATACATTAGATAGAAAAGGTCTAAATGTATGGTGGTAGGAGTTTTTGTTTTGTACTTTTCCCTTGTCCTTTTATGTGATTGTGATGCTCTTTGATATTTGTTCTGCATTTTATCTTACTGTTTTTATCCATTTTTAGTATACCTGTTCTTGAGAGACTGCTTGGGTGTTTGCCAGTTCTTTTTGCATGTGATGTATAGAGGGTTAAGTCTGACAAAACGGTTCAACAGCTTGATAATGTTACCAAACTGGGAAAAGGTAAGAATATGCCTAAGGTCTCTTATAGAGTTTTAAGGGTTCATTTTGGAAGCCTGGCTTGGTGCCACTGGTGAGACATTGTACCGCAATCCCAGAAGAGGGTATGTATCTGAGCCTGTACATTGGGTACACTAGTATAAGGTTCACAGTTTGAATCCCCCAAGAACTTGAGACTAAAGGTGATTCAGACCCGAAAGCAGACAGGAGGGTTACCCTGTCTGTTACCTGTTCACACTATTGTGCTTGCAGGTTGGCACTGTGGAAGCAGAGGGCCTGACCTGCTGAATGAGTTTATGATAATGACCATGTCATGTACAACAGCAAAAATAATCTCTTTCAAAATAAAACCTCAAAATGAGAATGTGTTTGTATTGGAGATAGAGATATTGTAAATTTATAGTTTGTCAGTGATGTTGGTAAAACGCTGGGAACGTCACACTTCCTGAAGCTTTGCAAAGTTCCACAACCTCATATCAAGTTTGCTACCAATTTCTGAATATTAAAAAATAGCACGTTTGTTCTGTGAAATCACTTTTCAGGACAAGTGAACAAAATGACACTGGCACTCTTCATGAGGAGAGGTCCCAAACAGGCCATGTTGAAAATTTGGTGCAATGCCTGCAAAAAATGGTCAAGTTACACCTGAGCATTGCATAATTTCCATGCACATTTGTAACTTTGGTCATTTGATAGCTCTTCACAGCCATGTTGGCTCTAGCTAGAACATGTTACTTTAGGGATTTCCTTAACTAGTGCATTTTACCATATTATTCAGCACTGGCAATGCTCCTAAATCAAGGGGTACAGTAATACATAGTCAGAGGTTGAAAGTAGTTTATCCAGGTTCCCCTCTAAAGAACCCAGATCAGCAGTTTAGTCATTTCACCTGTTTCATCTGTTTCAACTGCCACTGATTACTTTGATTAATTCCACATTAGAAGTTAACAAAGGTACACCATCTGCACAGAAACATAGCTATGTAAAGATAGCCCATAAAACACAAAAAATAACTTTTACACTTAAAAAAACAGTAATAAATACATCACACATTATAAAACATTTCAGTATTGTGCCAAGAATGTGTCTACTTAACATCAAAAGTCCAGGGACTATTCACTCAGGAGTCCATTTACTAGTATTAGAGGACCAGAAGCTCTGAATATTATTATAGAGTCCATGGATTATAATACATCAGATGCATTTTTTTTTGGCACCTCAATTTTGGCTCCCTAATCAGGATTCCTTTTGGACCTCATCTAATGTCGCTTAGTGTTTTCTGCAATAACTATCAATCTTGATTATGAAGACTGTCAGCCAGAAGTCAGGGTCCAGAACAGGAAAGATGAAAAGGGCCTTAAGGTGCAAACCAGATAATCACCTTTGTAGGGCAGAAATGAAATTTCAAATCCAGCCTTTTTCCAGACCTTACAGGCAATAGGCTCCAAGCCCAGGAGTCCTAATCACTACCAGTTTAATCTGGGCGGCAATGCACATAGGTCTAAGTGACCAGACCACACATTTACCCCTGCATATTCCCCTGCATGTATTTAAAGTTTTTACTTTGAATCCAGGAAGATAATTTTGTTGACACCAAAATTAAGGCTCTACCTAACTTGATTCCATTCTCCAGTTTTGGGAGTCCATAGAACTTGTCACAGGATCTGATGAAGTATATCACCCGAGTGCATCTCCTGAGTATTACATGCCTTCAAAGGCTATCTTTAAGATGTAAAACTTTCTCCAGGCTAATTGCACCTATGATGTAGCGCTCTTTCTGGTAGCTACCTAACTTCTTACCAGATAATCTTCCTTATGTCTTCCTTTTATCCACATGTCTTCCTTGCATCAAGCACGCCTAAGTGAAAAAAGAAAATACGCTACTGAGCATAATAAGTTATGCACTTCAGGTACATTTCAATACCCCTCAGGCAACAATATCATATCTTTTGTAAATAGATATGGGCCTTTCTGCACCTACTGTGCACCTCTTGAGGTCCACATCCTTTTGTATCCAGCCACCCAATTCACAGCCAAAACAGCCACTGTGCTCTGGCCCCAGTGGCCCAGGACTCCAAGAGCTGTCCAGAGCATCCCAAGCAATCCACCGCAGAGCACTTCAAAACAAATCTAAAAAAAAAAAACACAGACAGAATGCCAGTGGTCGGTCCAAATATCAGAACTGCACAAAAATATCTACAAATGTACCACTCGCTCTACAGGAAGCAAAGTTTCAGTGATAAGTTTCCAAAAGGAGAATGCAGGTTTCATTCACCAAGCCCAACCTGAGCCTGTCTGTATTTCTGATCAAAGCATTACAATCGGTTCAAGGCCATTACTGCTCATGCTCAGCTCGGTTGCTGTCCTGGCGTTTTCCCAAAGCCAAAACAGAGCAGAAACACCCAACGCAGTTTCCAAATGTCTATGCACAAAAAAAACACAATACAGTAACTCCTTGAACTAAAATAATGTCAGTTTCATTGACTAAGTTCAAGGTTGCAAAGATTTCAGTGAAAACTAAAACAAACACCATGGAGTACACAGAGCTGTGGGGAGCGGAGCAGCAGCACAGCCATCTTGCTGCTCCGCCACCCTCCTCCAACAAAGAGGTAAACAATACATGCATTCAGTGATCATAGCTGATTATTATGCAGTTTTTCTTTTAATAACATAGAGCAATATTAATTTTCCCAAAGGTAAACGTGTATCAATTCAGACTTCCCGTGAATGATATTATTAACATATATATATATATGAGAGATTCCAACTGTTATTGAAATTGAGGAAGTGCTCAACCCACTTTTTTCCTAGTTGCACAAATAATTAGACCAACTGTTTATTGGTTCAGTGCTTTCTTCTGTTTATTCTGGCATTATGGGCCATGGAAAAAAGATGGTGGCCACGCTGGGTCAGCCACTGAGAGCTATTGAGAGCTGTGGAGTTTAGTTTAATTTATTTTATTTATTTTATTAATTCTTTTGATAAAGTTTAACAAGTTAAAGTTTAACAGTTATTACTAATTTGCGGTCCTTTTTATCGACTGCGTTGACTGCGTTATTTTGGGACATCTGACATCTGCTGAATACCAAGGGCTGAATATATTAGCTGAACATGCTAGTTTTACTAGCGTTGTATGATTAGAACTGGAAGATCAAGGAGATTGACCGTAGCCTTCTTGAGACTGGTGTGGTGGACCCTCACTGCCAGTGCCAGGACTTGTGGTGTTGCGATCTGCCAGAAGAAGTGGAGGAAGCGTGGTTGGATTAGCGGGCTCAAGCAGGGCTCGTTGTAGGTGAGTAGTGCTGGGTGAGGACCTGCCCTGTGCCTTTGGGAGCTGCGGCCGCTGTTTCGGTCCTCGACCAGGCAGGAGTCACCTTGTTTGATCTCTGGGGAGCTAGAGGGAAACTGAGACCTCTCCTAAGCTGCCTTGGGGGTCAGCCATGGAGCTGGGTCGCTGAGGCGTCTGTAGCCGTAGGTCATCGGCTGATTGGGGGGCATTTGGCTTCTGGTGGGGAAGGGGTCTATCTGAACACCCATGATTTCACTCCTTGAGTGATCTGCCTGTCCTGAGTTTCCCTGGAACGTTTGAATAGGATAAAGACCAAGTCGAACTGTGTGGATTTACTGCCATGAGGATTGTGTTGGATGCCACCTAAACTTTTTGTCTGGATGTAATCAGTATCGTTGGAGAAACTGACTTGCTCTTCCTCCCTGCCTTTGTCCTGGATATACGGGTGGTGAGAGTGCTGTGCACACTGTTTTATTTTTTCAGACAGTTATGGATTAACTCGTGGATTAATTTATGAAGGGTCCCCACCATGTGAGAGGTGGTGTTGGGGGTATATACAGCACTTTTTAAGTTATTCTGATATACTGGTGATTTTGCTGGATTTGCATGCACATGAGATGTGCTGCATTGAGGTCATAAAACAGATTTCTTTCTTTTTATTTTAATTATCATGTCTAGTTATTTTTAGTTCTTTCCCACTACTATTCGTCGTTGTAGTAGTGAAAGCATTACATTCTTTCAGCACGGGTTCATTATTCAGCAACTTTTGAAGACACTGGACATTGCGTCTTATTGGACAATAACTGATGCTTTAATTTGTTATTGTATTTTATTGTTATCGTGGGGTTATATTTTGGGTTGGGGTTTTATTTTATATTTTCTCTTTTAAATGTGTAATATCGTTTGGTTTTATTTGTTCCCCCCTCTGTGAGAAAGAGTGGAGGAGTGATTTTTTATTTATAGTTTTTGATACTGATAGGTTTATTTTTGTTTATATATTTTTTGTTTTTCTCTCTAGTTAATTTGCTTAATTATAATGTGTTGGAGAGGTTTAGTGATGGTTGGGCGTTATTCCCTCACCAGGCTTAGGGAATTACGTCCCTTTGAATGTCCCCCATTGTCATCCGACACCTATTTTAGGTGTCTTGCGTTGGGCATTCTTAGGAAGCGTGGGTGAAGGTGGAGAGCTTGGCCTGGTGGGGGACAGGAAGGGGGTGGGCAGATTGGGGTTTTGGGGTTCAGGAGATGCCCTGGGGTGAAATGGGGTCAGGATAGAGGTTATTCCTGTCTTGTCCCCATACCCAAGGGTTCCGATGTTAATGGACAGGTGCCGAGGTCTTCCCCGACAGCTCATCCTACCCTGGTGGTGTTATGCAATGCCAGATCTATTATCACAGCTATTATAGTTGATCTTGTTGGATCAATTGATCTGGCTTGCGTCACCGAGACCTGGCTGGATGAAAATCCAGGCCCTATAATGGCCTCGGCAATTCCAGCCGGGTTCTTGGTAATACACCGTCCAAGGTTGGATCGTAGGGGCGGGGGTGTGGCCATCATGTTTAAGACTGCACTGGGACTTGTGGATGTGCCATTGGGAAGTTCCAGATCTTTTGAATATATCCTGGGAGAGGGTGTAGGCTGTGGGATTCTCCTCGTCTCCCGTCCACCAGGTGACGGTGGAGAATTCCTGCAGGAGATAGCAGACTTCATCATCGACCTGGTGTTGAGGTTCCCCAGATTGATAGTTCTGGGGGACTTCAATGCCTGGGTCGACGATGAACTCTCACATTTTGGTCAAAATCTCCTCCAGCTGATGATTACGCTGGGTCTAACACAGATGGTTACCTCCTAGACCCATATAGGGGGTCATTCACTGGATCTGATCTTTCTTTTGGGTATGGAGATCGCTGACTTGTGGGTGAAACCTGTCAGCTGGTCTGACCATCACACCATAAGGTTCAGTTTCAGGGCCCCCCCCCAATAGGTCTGCCCCTATGGAGATGGTTTGGTACCGCCCCCTAACGGGTATTAACCCCAGTGACCTAACTGGATCTATCGAGCTTGTCGGGTGAATGCATGACTCCAGATGATCTTGTACTAGCCTATAATAAGGCTGTGGGAGATGCTCTGGACAAAATTGCTCCTGTTTGTGTTCGGCCTCTCGCCCTCCATCCAAGGAGCCCTTGGTTTGATGGCTCCTTGAAGGAGTTAAGGCGAGTTGGCCAAAGGCTGGAGAGAGCCTGGCAGAAGTCGGGCCATGATGCTGACAGGCTTAGGTTGATGACACATTATGATAGCTATCAATCAGAAATCACCCATAAGAAGGCAGAGTTCCTGTCCAGAGAGATTTCTGCTGCACAAAATCGACCGGCTCAGCTTTTCCGGACCTTGGACAGATTGTGCAATCCAATCTGTCTTCAGCCCAGAGAAGCCTTTTCTCAGCTAAGATGCGAGGAGTTCGCTCAGTTTTTTGCAGGTAAGGTTGCCAGCATCAGGTCCGGCATCGGTCCGACCTCTCCTATGGGGGACTGCAGTGGCCGACGGGAGGTGGCATGCCCTCGGTCTGTCTGGTCAGATTTTCGCCGGCTGGAGTTCGGGGACATTGTGAAGATCATCCAAACAATGCGACCAACTAGTTGTAGTTTGGATCCAGGCCCTACACCTCTTTTAGTAGGATGTGTAGAAGTTATCTGCCCAATCCTTGCTGACATTGTTTGGAAGTCTTTGGAGAGGGGGGTCTTTCCCAACCCCCTTAACGAGGCGGTCGTTCGACCACTCCTTAAAAAATCCTCCTTGGATCCAGATTGTTTAGCTAACTAGCGGCCTATCTCTAACCTGCCATTTGTTGGTAAGGTTATTGAAAAGGCAGTTGCTTTGCAACTGGATGATCATTTTATAACTCACAATGTCTATGATACTCTCCAGTCTGGCTTTAAGAAGAGGCATAGCACGGAGACTGCCCTTGTCCGGGTATTGAGTGACCTCCTAATGGCTAGAGATCGAAAGGCATGTACCATTCTGGTCCTTCTTGATCTCTCTGCTGCATTTGACACTGTAGTCCATGGAGTGCTTTTGGAGCACCTGCAGCTTTTTTGTGGGCTGTCTGGTACAGTCCTCAAATGGTTTCATTCTTACCTCATGGACAGGTCTCAGAGAGTTGTCACTGGAATTTATTCCTCTGGCTCTCACTCCCTGTCTTGTGGGGTACCGCAGGGCTCCATTTTAGCTCCCATGCTGTTTGCAGTGTATATGCTGCCATTGAGAGAAATCATCAGGTGATACAGTCTGAGTTTTCACTGCTATGCAGATGATACTCAGCTGTATCTGTCCTTTCTCCCTGGTCAGGGTGATGCACTCTCACTGCTGAATAACTACCTTGCGGAGATCAGACTTTGGATGAGTTCCAGCTGGCTGAGACTCAATCCGGATAAGACTGAGGTATTGGTAGTGGACCCAGGTCATCCGGGGGTGGGTTTGGGAGCTGGACAACCATCAAGTTTGTTACTTGGTGGTATACCACTCTCTACCTCCAATCAGGTGTGAAATCTGGGCATTATTTTTGGTGATGGTCTGACCCTAAAATCTCAGGTGTCAGCTGTCATCAAATCCTCTTTTTACCATCTGGAATATTGCCCGGGTGAAACACCTGGCTCCTCCAGGTGATCTTCCAACATTGGTCCACGCCTTCGTCACTACCCGTCTGGACTACTGCAATTCTCTCTACCTAGGACTACCTGGGGTTGATATCCGCCGCCTCCAGCTGGTGCAGAATGTGGCAGCCAGGCTTTTGACTGGGACTTCTAGAAGCAGTCATATTATGCCTGTGCTCCGCGAACTGCACTGGCTGCCTGTTTGGTGGCGGATCACCTTTAAGGTTGGTTTACTAACCTTTAAAGCCCTACATGATCAGGGACCCGGTTACCTGAAAGATCTCCTGATTCCCTACTGCCCCCTCCGTCCTCTCCATTCCGCCAACGAGGGATTGCTGGAGATTACCAGGGTTCAATTAAACACATCAGGATCTCGTGCTTTTGCTTTTTCAGCACCAACCCTGTGGAATTCTCTACCTCGTTGGTTGAGAGAATGCCCAACCGTCGATAGTTTTAAGGTTGGTTTAAAAACATATTTATTTAGTTTAGCTTTTACTTAGTCATGGCTGACATATTTTAACGTATGAAAAATTTTATTATTGTGTATATGTTTTATGTACAGCGCCTTGGATTTGAAAGGCGCTATATAAATAAAGTTGGATTGGATTGGATTGGATATTTTTATTCATGCGCCCTAAAATTTATTCCACTTTGGTTTAAGTTTCAGAGTCAGCCTGTCCCTTCATCAGAACTTAGTTGTACTATTTCAATAAACATAAAACATGACAAACATTATGACCCCCATATTCAAAGGGGGCCAGATGTATGGTGCATTGAGATGCGCTGCTCGATGGGTTGCACTGGCACAACCAAATGGTATATTCAAACAAGACATGCGATCCCAAAAGATCACCCATCCTGTTTGAATATGGCAACCTGGGTAGGTGGCATAAAGGGGGGGGCTGCCAATGTGCCTGGTGCATCCTGGTGATGGGCTGAATACCACCAATGGGGAATGCACCGGTGCATCTTAGATGTGCTGCACCCCCAAAGGCGATATTCAACCAGACAATGCAAATGAGCCAATTAGGCATGTATGGAGCAAACAGGTCTCATGCATGCCCATTATGGGCCCATTTTCATGTCTGCACCCAGCAGGATGTGACAGACCAGTCTGCCCCCCCCCCCACTAGCCCCATGTCCCAATGTGAAGGTATTGTAGGTCAATTTCCTACCATACTGTTGTACCCCAATCCCTGATGCCCAGTGCCAAGGTATTGTAATTCAATGTCCTCACCATACAGTTGTACCCCAAGCCTCAATCCCCAGTGTCCATGTATAATAATTCCACACCATGTTTCCATAGTGTAGTGGACCCCCCCACCCCAAGCCCTGATCCCTAAACCCTGATCACTACTCACAGCCAGTCACTGTGGACCACACTCCCTGTTTGAATCATACCCCCAGTATGAGGAATGTCCATAGTGTAGTGGCCCCTCACCTCGGGACGCTTAACCCCCTTCCCACACCCTGTGCCAGCAACTGGCACAGCCCTCCACACCCTGCCATAGCCAGATGCAGGGCCACATTTTCAAAAGAGATGGGCGGCCCATCTCTGAAAAAAATGGAGATGAGCGGCCCAACTCAAAAGTTGTTCCAAGTTCCTATATTCAAAGGAGGGACATGGGCTGCCCAAATCAAGATGGGTCATGGACCAAAGTTAATGCATGCAGCCCAAGTTGAGGGGGTGTGCCCATGAATATCCCACACAATGGGATATTCAGAACAGATGGGCCGCTCAAGTGCAGGAGATGAGCAGCACAAAGTTAGGAATGGAAAAAGCATGCCTAACTACTGGCCACCCACAGGCAGGCTGTGGTAGTGCACACAGCAGCCTGCCTGCCCCTACAGTCCAGTGGCACACCCCACCAGCCCCATTCCCTGATGCCAATGTATAAATTCAAAACCCCTTTTTCCATAGTGTAGTTGACCCCCTCTGCCCCGTGTCCCGATGCCAAGGTATTGTAATTCAACTTCTCCACCATACTGATGTACCCGCCCCAAGCCCCGAACCCCGATGACACATAGAAACATAGACATTCATGGCAGATAAGGACCACTTGGCCTACCCAGTCTGCCCATTTCCCTACCTACTGGATAAGCTGCAGGTTAATCAACAGGCTACTTCTTCCTAACCCC
The DNA here is from genome assembly GCA_016271365.2 of Neoceratodus forsteri. Taxonomy (NCBI): domain Eukaryota; kingdom Metazoa; phylum Chordata; order Ceratodontiformes; family Ceratodontidae; genus Neoceratodus; species Neoceratodus forsteri. Next base: position 571,923,864 of record CM057449.1, on the reverse strand, counting down.
CTCCAGAATTGCCTTATGCCTGTCCCATGCATTCTGGAATTTCCCCACTGTTTATGACCCCACAACCTCCTCAGAAAGGCTGTACCATGTGTCCAACACCCTTTCCATGCAAAAAGACTTCCTCATGTTGCCCCTGAGCTGTCCCCCCTCTATCTTCAAATTGTGCCCCCTTGTTCTTGTATGTCTCTTCTTCTGAAAGATGCTACCCTCTTGGATTTTGTTGATTCCCTTGAGGTACTTGAAAGTTTCTATCATGCCCCCCCTTTCCTTGAGGGTATACATATTAAGCTCCTTTAGTCTCTCTTTGTATGGCTTCTGGTGCATACCCTGAACCATTTTTGTTGCCCTCCTCTGGACTCCCTCCATTCTGTCTATGTCCTTGTGAAGATAGGATCTCCAGAACTGCACGCAGTACTCCAGATGAGGTCTCACCAACTGTCGGTACAGAGGGATAACAACTTCCTATTTTCTACTGGTGATGCCTCTCCCTATACATCCCAGTATCCCCCAACCCTCCTTACTGCCTTCTCACATTGCTTGCTTACCCTTAGGTCATCTTATATGACTACCCACAGGTCCTTTTACATTGTTGTTGTTGTTAGTACTCTCCCCCCATTGTGTACTCTTCCCTTGGTTCTTGTTTCCCAGGTGCATTACTTTGCATTGAATTTGAGATACCATACTTGTGATCATTCCTCCAACCTTGCCAAGTCCCTACTCATCCTTTCTACCCTCCCCCCAGGTATCAACCCTTTTGTGGATCTTTATGTCATCTGCAAAGAGGCATACTTTTCCTTCCAGTCCCTCTGCAATGTCACTTATAATGACATTAAAAAGGACCGGTCCCAGTGCTGAACCCTGCGGTACCCCGCAAGTAATCCCCGTTTCTTCGGGGTGGACTTCATTTACAATTACCCTCTGTGTCCTGAGGCCAGCCAATTTTTTACCCAGGCTACAACCCTCTGACCCACTCCCAGGCTAGCTAACTTATTTATTAATCTTTTGTGTGGGACTGTGTCAAATGCCTTGCTAAAGTCTAGGTAGGCAATGTCCACAACCCCTCCCTGGTCTACTACTTTGGTCACCCAGTCAAAGAAATCTGTTAGATTCGTCTGACATGATCTTCCTGCTGTGAAACGATGCTGTCTTGGGTCTTGTGCCCTGCTGGCCTCTGGGTACTCAAAAATTCTTTCTTTCAGAAGTGATTCCATAATTTTCCCTACCACTGAGGTTAAACTAACAGGTCTGTAGTTTCCTGCCTATGCTTTGCTCCCACTTTTGTGAAGGAGAATCGCATCTGCCCCCATCCTCCCATAATTTGTTAAAAAGGGTAGTCAGTGGTGTCACTTGTTCTCCCCCTAGTTCTTTTAGAATTCTGGGGTGAATCCCATCAGATTCCATTGCTTTGTCCACCTTCAGTTTCAGGAGTTCTTTCAGAACCCTTTCTTCTGTGAATGGACTGGTATCGACCCCTCTATCCAGAGTGCTTCTATTGATTGGATTAGGTACCTCCCTCTCCTCTTCTTTCGTGAATACTGAGCAGAAGTATTCATTCAGTATCCCTACTTTTCACTGTCACCTCTGCCCACCCACCCTCCCTTTTATTAAGTCTCACTATCCCTCCCAGTCTTTCTTCGCTCCTTAATGTGCCTATAAAAGGTTTTTTTCCCCCTCTTTACCAAGTTGGCTGTCTTCCTTGGTTTGGGCCTTTGCTATTCTGACTGCTGCTTTAACTGGTACAGTTCTCTGTCCTGCTCCTTCTGTGTTTCCTTATACTTCCTGAATGCTGCCTTTTTCTCTCTAACCTTCCCCGCCACCTCTTTTGAGAACCATAGTGTTTTTTTTCCTTCATTTTGAATTGTTTATTTGTTTCACACAAAGACTTGTTGCCTCTGAGATGGCAGTTTTGAGGTTTCCCCATTGTTCCTCCACTCCTCCTTCTTGCCCATTTGCTAGTGCTTTTCTGAGGCACTCTCCCATTTTGCTAAAGTCAGCCCTCCTAAAGTTCAGTACCATCACGTTTGTATGGCTTGACTCTATAGCTGTGTTTATCATGAACCACACTGTTTGGTGGTCACTTGTTCCCAGATTGCTACCCACTTCTAAATCTGAGATCCTCTTACCATCCCCATTTGAGAGTACCAGCTCTAAGGTTGCTCCCTCCCGAGTGGTTCCAGCACTAGCTATCTGAGGTATGCCCATGTAGGGCTTCAAGAATGACCCTGCTCTTTATCAATCGATCAATCAATCAAACTTTATTTAACCAGGCAATAACATCGAGCAAGCACATTTTCAAGATGGTCCTGGAATGGCTCTTGGATGTGGCTGCAGCAAAGGTGCTCCAGTTAACATCTGGCATATTCAGGTCCCCCATCAACAATATCTGACCTTTTTCTGCCATCCTAAGGTTGCCTTATATCATTTCCTTGTCCATTTCCTCCCCTTGAGATGGGGGTCTGTATACAACACCTGTGCAGATTGGCGAGGATGGGCAAGGTTGAAGGAATACTCAAAAGTATGGCAGCTTAAATTCAATGCAAAGTAATGCACCTGGGAAACAAGAACTCAGGGCAAGAGTATACAATGGGGGGGAGGTACTAACAACAACAACAATGGAAAGGGACCTGTGGGTAGTCATACCAGATGACCTAAAAGTAAGCAAGCAATGTGAGAAGGCAGTAAAGAGGGTTGGGGATACTGGGATATATAGGGAGAGGCATCACCAGTAGAAAACAGGAAGTTGCTATCCCTCTGTACAGACAGTTGATGAGACCCCATCTGGAGTACTGCGTGCAATTCTGGAGATCCCATCTCCACAAGGACATAGACAGGATGGAGGGAGTCCAGAGGAGGGCAACTAATATGGTGCAGGGTATGCACCAGAAGCCATACAAAGAGAGACTAAAAGAGCTTAATATATATATACCATCAAGGAAAGGGGGGAGATGGGGGGACGTGATAGAAACTTTCAAGTACCTCAAGGGAATTAACAAAGCCCAAGAGGGTGGCATCTTTCAGAAAAAGATACGTGCAAGAACAAGGGGGCATAATTTGAAGATAGAGGGGGGGATTGCTCAGGGGCAATGTGAGGAAGTCTTTTTTCATGGAGAGGGAGGTGGACACATGGTACAGCCTTCCTGAGGAGGTTTAGGGGTCAAAAACAGTGTGGAAATTCCAGAATGCATGGGACAGACATAAGGCAATTCTGGTGGGGGTTAGGAAGAAGTAGGCTGTTGATTAACTAGGACCTGCAGCTTATCCAGTAGGTAGGGAAATGGCAGACTGAGTGGGCCAAGTGGTCCTTATCTGCCATGAAGAAGGTTTGATGTCAATATCGTGCAACAATAATAGTGTGAGTCATTTAAGTGCATACATATTAGCACTGTCAAATATAGCGTGCTATCATTATAGTGTTAGCCATAACCGCGTTTTTAAACACTTACTTTTGATTCTTCTTTTAAAATCTGTGTTATCAGTGTTGGCTGAACAGCTTTCCTTGGTGTTTTGTGGGCTTTAATGATGTTGTGCACATTTTGTCCTACTACCTAATTCATCCCCTAGAAACAGAGTCCCAGCTGTTAGTTCTCAATACCCACCCCATTTGCAGCCCTGATTGCAGCCCAAATGAATCAATGAGATCAGGAAGTGAAAGGTAATGCAAAGACATCATTTTAGTAAGGCAGTGCATTTAAAAGTGATAAATTAATGTAATCTACATAAACCTACACCATATCTATCACCCCAGTGTCAATTCAAGTGGTGCTTTTGGAAATGATCATTCTTGACGATAGAGAAAGTCATGTAAAACAGTGAGCTCTCCACCCTTCTGGCTTCTTATAATTCGCACACACTCTGTATCAGATCCCCAGAAAGATATGGTTAAAACCTGAGGGAGGAACAAACCCTATCTGCCATATATACCTTTACAATTTACTTTGACATGCAATATTGGAATGTTGCCACTTGATGGCAGAGCTCACAGTACTATTTAATCATTGCGCTTATATGTAATGTGCTGTTATTTCACCACGCTAAAAAGTATGCATTATAATGACTTGTGCTATTATGGTCAGGCTATTTTGACTGTATACCCCATGAAAGTCTATGTTTCTATGTGGCATCAGGGATCAGGGCTTGGGGGGGGGTACATCAGTATGGTGGAAAAGTTGAATTACAATACCTTGGCATCAGGACATGGGGCAGAGGGGGTCCACTGTACTATGGAAAAAGGAGTTTTGAATTTATACATTGGCATCGGGGAATGGGTCTGGTGGGGCATGCCACTGGACTGCAGGGGTAGGCAGGCTGCTGTGTGTACTACCGCATCCTGCCTGTGAGTGGCCAGTAGTTAGGCATGCTTTTTCCATTCCTAACTTTGTGCTACTCATCTCCTTCACTTGAGCGGCCCATCTGTTCTGAATATTCCATTGTGTGGGATTTTCATGGGCACGCCCCCTCAACTTGGATTGCTTGCATTATCTTTGGGCCATGGTGGCCCATCTCGATTTGGGCAGCCCATGTCCCTCCTTTGAATATGGGAGCTTGGATTAACTTTTGAGATGGGCCGCTCATCTCCATTTTTTTCAGAGATGTGTCACCCATCTCTTTTGAAAATGTGGGCCTTTATCTATTGTTTTGTCTTAATACAACATTTGAAATTAAAATAAAAATAAAAATTCAGATAAATTATCACAGTGCAGGAGAAACATACATGCTTTTATTCAAATGTAAGTATTGTATTGCACACAGTATTTTAAAATGTTCCTGTTTCTATGTGGTTTTCTGTAGAGAATGGAGGGGGGGACAGAAAAAGTTTTATTTACTGTAACTTTTTACCTAAAATTTATTATTGGCTTAGGATAATATGGTTACTGGTTCTATAAATTGGAATTAATTCTTCTTACTCGTTGATCTTTATGATCTGTTTTTCAATACAAAAGTTTATACTGTCCAGCAGTATTCTGTGATACATAAATTGAAATGCTTTTAAATTAAATGTATCTGTTTGTTTTTTGTACTGCTACAGAAATAATTTAAGAAAAACAATCTGAAACATTTCTAAGTCCATGGCATGTAAACTTACTCATCGGTGCTACGTGGAAAAAAAACCTTCCCATGTCATTCATTTTTCATTCGTTTTCTTCCACTGGGTGTAGCTGTGTATTGAATTTTACAGCTGCTTAAGTCCACAAGGTCTCAACCAATAGTGAACAAGACACCGTCTTATTGCTAATTTTGCTTCTCAGAGCTATGGAAGGGGCTGAGCTGCAGATATCACGCTGGGTGGACAGTGCAAAACCATTACTGTGTGATGCTGTCCTGTGGCTTGGTCACCAAGAAAACCATACTGACTCCAGGTGGGAGTTAGCACCAGGTGGTGCTGCATGTGGTCCCCCCTTCTATATTGGCTTTCTGTGTGTCGAATTGTTAAAGTTAATTTTCCTCTCACTATTTTCAAAAGGAGGAGGCTCTGTCGGGCTGTTCATTACATCATAGTTAAGTTAAATTAAGTTCTTTAGAGATTTTACAGTTATCTCTTAACAAGGAGAATATTTTCTTTTGTTTATAGTTGAAAAGACAATGTTAGAGGGTCTGTGATGATAAAATAAGTCATCACTGTAGTTGTTGTAAGCAGTGAATGTAAAGTGGGATGAAGTTTATTTATTTAAAAAATTATTTTTAAGTGGGTTGGAATATTTAATTTTCTCACAAGTTTTTCTAGGTATCTCTCATCTGTACATAGAGTATTTGTCCCAATTTTCATATTAAAAAATCTTGCCATTTTTTTTAAGCTGATTGAGGTTCTATACAGCAGATTATCCATTTCCCACTCATTGGGCCTTATGCACTATTGGTGCTGCATGGCTACGCACACATATCTGGGGTGCGTAGCCACTCTGCATCCACTGTGTCCTGCGTGCAGCATGCACAAAAGGGGGGTGCACAGACCCACTGCACCTGATCCCCCATGTCCATGGACAGCTCTGCACTGGGGGCTTTCTGAGGGCATGCTTTCATTATGCGGTATTCACTAACCCATGTATTGCTGGCCGTATTGGTGCAGAGGGTGGCTCAGGGTATGCCAGGGAGACCCTGCCATAATCCACTGTGTACCCCCACAGGTACAGGCCTGCAGTCACTGGGGGACCAGGACAAGACACTCCATGCTGCTCCTAACCACAGGGCAGCAGGAAGTGGCAGGGACAGTTGGACGGGTGAGCACCTGGAAAGTGCAGGTGTGGTGGCACCAGGACTGGATGGTGCCATGTGGGTCCAGGTGCCTGCAATTGGCATGAACAACCCCAGACCCATGCCACCCTATACATGGGATCCACTATGGGTCCCAGGGGGGCATCCCATTGGATGCCTGCCCGAGACAATGACTTCTCCCCTGGCCACCCTGCAGAGTTCTGCACGCCAGGGGGGAGGAGTCACAAAAAGGTGGCTGGCATTGGTGAATGCCAGTATGGGTGCACCTCTCCATGGGGTGCAGGGTCACGGACAGGGTACGCTACTTTTGTATATTCCCACCCTCTTCATGCATGGGGCCCATTGTGATTATGATGTTAATTTCTATGACACTTACTATACCCAATTACATGCATGGTGACGTTACCCCACTCTAAATGTCTGTGAGATTCCAGCTGTTACCATATTCCATTTTGTAATGTAGACAGCAACTCATTCCATTTCACATACAGCTATGGTTTTATAATGACAAGAACTGAAGTCTTCAGTAATTTTCTTGTAATAATATACTTATAAATTAATAAACTAAAAACACATTTTAAAATAGATGTTTATATAATATTGGAATTACTGTTCATTGTTTCCATGTTCCTATGCTTGATTTTACTTTAAATATTTTAAATATTTATCAATATTTGAATAATACTTTATAAATTTGACTCATACCATCTCACAAGCAAAGAAAAACACATGACAGAGTGTGCAGTTATAAGAGAACATGAAATGGTTCTGGAAATCCATTTGTCATGATTTGGTGGTACATAATGCTTAGCTTAGATTCCTTTATTACATTGGTTGGAAATTTCTTTTTGTAGGTCGATTCCTATGTGCAGTAAGCAGTGGGCTACTTACCCTCTCAGTTAATCAGATTACATTTTAGTAAGCTTCATAAACTGGTAGCCACTCCCTTTCTTTTCCAGTTTCTTCTACCTTCAGTGTCCAAGCACATCAGACCTACATGCAACTTCATGGAGTTATTATTTTCTTCAATTTTATGAGAACTTTTTTCTTCATAATCTTCAAGCAAAAATTGGTGTACATTCTTAGAATACCTATGGCTCCATCTGTGAGAAAGTTAATATTAATGAATGTCAAGGTAACCAGCTCTTTTTCCTTTTTTTTTCTTCTTTCATTTTCCCCACGTACATGGCTGGCCCTCTTTCTGCCAACAGCACCCCAACCCAATCTCCTGCCATCTCTGTGACTTACCTCTGACCTGGCTTGCTTCCAAACCTGGGTCACCAGCTTCGTGAGCTGTAGTGCTACCTCTATTATGATGCAGGTGGCTAACAAGCTCTTTCTGTAATGATGAATGGTGCTTGCCTTTTTCTCTCCTGTGACTGCAGAACAGGAAAATGATATTTGGGCAGGCACTGGGCCCATACACAGAATCATTTAATATGTGATTTAATTGTTTCCACTTCTCACAATAACTTTTTATAGCCAGCTAAATGAATCATCTGCCCCATTTGGACTGCCCTGCAACTTCTAGTTCCCACGTGTTTGAAAGCCAGTTCAGGTATGCTCAGTAGTTGCAGCTGTGCAGAACCTCAGCCAGCTGGGGAAGATATCTATACATGCAGCAACACAGTGGTAGACAGGAATGTATCCAATTCCCTTTATAATACTCAAGAAAACAATTTTGTTCAGGGTGTTTCAGTACTGAAAGAATCAGGCAAGTTTGTAAGAATGTAGCAATAAAAAAATACATTAACACTGCCTTTTCTTTGACATTAAACTCACCACAGTACTTCCTGTTACTGACAGACATACACAGGAACTCATGCATATTTATATATGAAACCTTACTGAGTGTTTCATTGGATTAAGGCGGTAGTCAGAAAAAAATTACACAACCTTCATGTTTTGCTTCTTTGGTTATGTGAATGTTTGTTCTTCTTTCACTGTTTAGATTGTACTGACTAGTTAGAAACATAAAAACATAGAATTTGATGGCAGAAAAGGACTGCTTATCCCACCCAATCTGCCCAGATGGTCCCTGCCTAGTCTGTCTCCATAGTCCCTAACTGGTCTCCAATGATGCTGCCTCCTCACTGCCTTTTTCATAAAATAACCCTATGCCTATCCATGCACACTTGAAGCTCCCCACTGTTTTAACCTCCACCACATCCGCTGGCATTCTGATCCAGGTGTCTTCCTCCTTTCAGTGAAAAATTATTTGTCCACATCTCTCTTGAACTTCTCCCCCCTACAACTTCATTGCATGTCTTCTGGTCCTGTGTTCTTTCTCAGTTGAAAGAGTCTCCCCACATGTGCCTTGTTCACCCCTGTGAGGTACTCATAGGTCTCTATTACATCCCCTCTCTCTCTCTTACATTTCTAGGTTGTACATGTTGAGATCCCTCAGTCTGCCCTAGTAGGGATTTTGTTGCAAACCCTAAAACATTTCAGTTGCTCTCCTATGAAATTCATGCACACTGTCTTATGTCCTTTCTGAGGTGCATCCTCTAGAACTAGGCACAATAATCCAGGTGGGAATTCGCCAGCAAGCGATACAGTGGAAAAAACACCTCCCTATTCTTGCTGGAACCAGTTTGGTATGGATCAGCTGTGATGATTGCTGGTGCCATGTTTCAAAAACATACATCTGTATTAATAACTCTCATTTGTATTGTAGCTCAGACAACTTTAAAACATCAAGGAGCATCATTGGAGAAATGTGGTGTCTATGAATCAGATAATTAGAGTTATCTGTAAAGTGTTGCTGTTGTGTTAAATTTTTTTCCCATTTATATCATTAAGGTACGTATGTTTTGCTGCAGTAAGTTTTCTCCATTTCAGTTCTGGTTTCTTCTCTTTACCCATATGAACTTGGACAAAGTACAGAGTAATGTAGTCCAAAAGGAAATGGCAATTTTTAATGGTAAAGAGGAAAATAAAAAGATGAATCTGGGAAGGATATTCATACACACTGTTTCTGTCCTTCCCTCCATAGACAGGGGCAATTCCCTCCACCTCTCACAGTCTGCCTGGACTTCTGCAAGAAGTTTAGCGTAGTTAGTCTGAAATAATTTTTTGATATATATCTCTGGGAATCCAGATGCCCTGGTACCAAAAGCCAAATGTGACCCATTTGAAGTTACATGTAGTTTGGGAGAGCTGATCTGTTCAAGATCCCAGAGCATGACCTCAGTTTTAGATTAATTAATTTTTAAACCTGATACCTGACCAAAACTTTTTAACATCTCAAGTGCCACTGGGAGATGCCCAGCTGGATCAGAGATATATAGCAAGGTATCATCAGTGTACAGGAAAACCCTAAGCTCCTCTCCATTGATATGAATACCCTGACAAGCCTCTGACTGCCTCAATAAAGTCGTCATTGGTGCAAGCTGAGAGAATAAAGGAGGGGGGGGAAATGGGACACCCCTGACTGGTACCCTGCTCTATAGGTAATCTGGGGGATAGGGAGCCATTGACCTTTACTCAGGCATGTGGCTTATTATAAAGGCCCCGAATCCAACTATGGAATTTATCTCCAAACTTAAATTTATGAAGTGTAGCATCCAAAAACTTCCTGGCAAGATGATTAAACACCTTTTCTGTGTTGATCGAAACTACTGCTTGAGGGGTCTCTTTGGGTAGAGCCACAGAAGTGAAAAGAACATATAACAGTTGGTGAATATTATCCTGTTTGTGCCTCACTGGTATAAAAATTGTTTGGTTAGGGGTGGATAAGGGAGGGAATAACCCTAGGTAATCTGACCCCTGTGGCCTTAGTGAAAATTTTAATATATTGGTTTAAAAGTGAGATTGGGCATGGGGTATGGTCTAGCCCTAAAACAAGATGGTCGCCAAGCGTTTCAGCTCCTGGCACCTAGGGCATAACTACTGCAACAAACCATGCTGAAAATGTGTTTTGTTGGCACTCAACTATTGAATCCTGAATAGGAACTTGTCTGCTGTGGTTATTTGAACAAACACAGAAAATTGGTACATTCCTTGACTGTCAGTCTTGACCCTCTAAAGCAGGCTGTGGGAAACTACTATGGCAGGTGGCAGCATGGTGGAGGCCCAAAGCAACACAATGGATTTGGCTCAAGTCAGCAGTATGTTTCAGGTTCTGATAAAACAAATGATCAAAGTAACCTTAGCGTCGAACAACACTATGCTGGCGCTACATCAGATGGACACATGCCTCATACGATGCTGCGGTCTCTGAACTGATGGCTACAGTAAGAGATCAGGCTAAAACAATCTCCTCCATCCTGGCCAAGGTCTACAATCTCGAAAACTGGAGCCACCACAATAACCTGCGGCTCCTAGGAATCCCACAAGAGGCTGAGCAAGGAAATGTGGCAGACTTTCTTAGATGGTTGCGCCCAAGAATTTTAAAACTCCCGGTGGACACCAGGCTTATCATAGTGAGGACCCACTGCATGCTCCAACTTAGGCCCAAACCAGGGACAAACCTCAACCCATGCTCACCCGATTTCTGAACTTCGCTGAGAAGGAAGCAACACAACAGCAAGCGAGAGAGCTGGACAAACTAGACTGGAGGGGGACCACATACTCATCTTCCAGGACTACTCAAAGGAGGTCTTGGATAAGTGTAAGGATTACACAGAAGCCAGACATTTAATGTGCCAGCTAGGAATATAGTTTTCATTATGCTATTCTGCCAACATGTGGATTGTCCTTAGTGGTACCCCAGTAGTATTTGGAACTCCTGACTAACTAATGGACTTTCTGCAGTGCACATGGCTGCAGGAGATTAAGAGAATCAAGGTGGATTAAACAAGAAAATGCCCAACAAAGAAAGAGATGAGTCCCAATCCTCTCCCACGCTAACGAGACATCACCAAACCCAAACACCTGAGTCAGTGAAAGGAGACCAGAACCATGCTAAGAAGGAAACTCTGCCAGCCCGATCCAGAAAGCAACAGCACAACTCCAGACATAACAGGGGATTGCACCTGCTAGACAGGGAAGAGGCCATGACCTACAATGGAAGCCTGGAAGTGGATGCTGAGGAACCCATCCTAAGCCAATACTTCTCTGAGAATAAATTTGCTCTACTGGCTATGATTCCAATGGACCCAGACCCGACAATGGACTACACAGAAGCCACTGAGCCCGAGGATAAGGCATCTGCTCCACCAGATGCTGCGATGATCTCTACCAGAAAAGAGGCCCTGCAACCATTGGGAAGTTTGCTGACAGAGTATGGTGATGCCGTCTGAGACTGCAGCTTGAAGGTCACTGTGGATTATTCTGCTACTGCCACCCTTCCAGCTTCACAGACTGACAAAATCTTTGAAGCGGCCCCACCAGACAAACCAGGATGAAGACCGACATTAACCAGATAAGTGTCACATTTTTTTTTCCGTAGGGGTCTGGGATTAAGGGGGAATGAGTGGGGGGGTTGTATTGAGGAATAAATTCACTACCACACTGAAATGGCCACTGAGGTCATGAAAAAAATGCTCCTAGCAGTGTTGGTCTCCTCCTCCCTGGCCTTGATCACTGGGGCCAGTCACTCTAATTGGCCCATCCCCTCTGTCCTCATCCCTGGAACATAGATGAGCCATGCTCCCACTAGTTGCCCGCAGAACAGAACAGTCGAGCCCACCAGGCCAAATACAACAGCAGTGCAATAGGCTTACCTGCCTAGCTGGATGCTACTTAACAAACAAGCTCTACTACACAACAAATGTACAAGCCTGGACATTTAACTCCAAAGCAATAATGCTGAATGTGCCAAAGTGCTAAATGATTAGGTTGCTCAGTGCAATATGGAGTGATGGGTACAAGAGGAAGCAAGGGTGGGGGTTTGGAGGCATTAGTGGAGTATCACGTGGGCTTCAAAGCCAGCCATATCCATTGAACACAACAAGGTCCAAACTGGATACACCCTAACTGAAGTAACAGTCCCCCCCAAGCAGAACATTACTCCTGGAAGTGCCTAGCTCCTCACAACTCCTCAGCTGTAATCAAACTTGCTCAGCTGTAATCAATACTGTTTCACCCAGTCCTTTAGGCAAGCACACAAGTTGTTTCTGGCACCTGGGAACCTGAGGGCTTACCTTTAGAATTCCTCCCCCTCTCCCTCCCCTTGTGAACTGAGATAATCAAGTAATGGCACTTGGGGGTAGCAGATGGGCAAAAAGGATCACCCCCCCCCCCCGTGAGCTGTACTCGCAGACAGAGCAGAACTTTAGTGAAATTACATTAATTGGGGGTGTGTCTTCCTTCACTATACCTCAGCTGGCAGCCCACAAACGAGGCAGTAAACACCTGGTGTGCACCTCTGGCAGCCATATCTCCCCTTTCCTTTTCCCACAAGGGGACTACTAAGAAGACTGCCAGATCTCTACACCTCCCATTTACTCCCTCTTTACTGGCACCAAAGTCACCCTTGAACACCATCCCCCTTGCCACCCCCCTTCCTTTATCTACCTCCCTCCCCTTCGCTCCTACCAGGGGCTTGTCATGGTCTCTCTTCTGACTGCCCACCCTCCCCTGTTCCACTCCCTAACATTATTCCCCCTTTCTCCACATCCTGGGGTTTGACAATGTCTCTCTATACTGACTGCCCTACTGTTGTCCCTCCTCCTTCTCCTCCCCACAACAATGCCTGACAAAATCAAGTAGTATGACTGCTATAATGTTCCATCAAGTGTATGGTTGATGCACCTACCTGTAATCTGTTTTTCAATGTTCTTTTATTTACCTGTAACCTACCTGTCTGTTTCTGTTGACACTTTTACTTTTGTAACCTTAACATTGCTTGTTGTGTGAACCTGCTGTATTTTATTTAATTTGTGGAACCTCTGTAAAAGAACCTCTGCCTCAAAGGTAACAAAATATAACAAATGTAACAAAAGTTCCATGGGAAGTGGGTATCCTCAGCTGCTTTATGGTGGGGTCCTTGAGGTGCAATATATAAATCCAAACAAGCAAATGTATCTGATCCTCCCAGAACTTCTTGAAATAGAAGAAAAGATGGAGTCTTATTGTAAAAAGTTCCACAAAACTGTTTATTCTTCTTTGTTTTTCTTTTTATATCGCCCTGCTATTTCGATTCATAAAGTGAATATTTTTCAAAGGGCTTCTTACTTCTAGAAAAATATACAAATATCAGTGTTATTACATATAATCACACATTTTCCATTTGTATCAATCCATTATTTACATAACAGATGCCTAGTTGTAGCACTGAAAACTTCACTGTTAATACATTCAAAAGACAATTAAATGCTTTATCATATTTTCTGTGCTCTTACATCAGCTGCACTGTTATGACTCTTATGCTCTAAATATATTACAGATAATGCTAGCATTCTGTCCACAGCTTTACATAGTATATACTGCCCTAGGCCTGTATCTCTTTAACTGAGAGGAGCCTCTCAACCTCATTTGCTGCTGTATGTACCTTTAAACCCTCAATGTTAAAATGCAAAACATAAATTTATCACTTGTTAAGCCTGCATTATATCATTTTAAAAGAAAATATATTCACCTTATATGTCGCTATGTATTTTTAAAGTTTCTCTTTTCCAGCAACCTCACTTTGTTGTAGGTATTTGTAATCTGAGATAGCTATAAATAAATAAATTGAAATAAATGGAAAAAAGTGATTTTGCACTTAAAGAAACAGGTCACAGGTAGCAGGTAGCTTTCCTGCAGGAAACCAAGCTAGTTAGAAATGATCACATATTCTAAGTCAGGGATTGGGTCGGGCAAGAAGTACATTCATGTGCCCCAACTAGAAGGAGTGGGGTGGTGATCCTAATACATAAGAAACTAATATGGACCATCACGGCCACAAAATCAGACACCCTTGGTAGATGGGTGATGGCTCTAATGTCTACACCCCAAGGCCAGCTCCTACTCTGCAACCTGCATGCCCCCAACCAGGATGACCCACACTTTATTTCATGAAATAGCCACTGAAATCAGCTCCCAAGCCTTGCATAACTGCCTGATTATGATAGGTGGCAATATAAACCTGACGAGGGACTTCAGATTGGTAGGACTGCCACAGTAAAGAAACCCACATTAGAGGAGGAGGACAAGCCATGGAGCAGCTGATGGCAGATTTGGGGCTATCAGGCACATGGTGCATGTTTCATCCAAATGAAAGGGGCTATATGTTTCATTCAGAGATCCACACATTTTTCATAAGGTTGGACTACTGGCTTACATACCCCCCCATGACTAACAGGACATTTGACATAGCAATCCTCCCAATCCTGATTTCTGACCATGCTCCAGTGCAGATACACTTCTCATGGGGCCTACGTTTAGGCCATTCACAAGCTGGAGGCTGGACCCACTCCTACTGAAGGATCTAGACTTCATTCCCTGGGCACAGGAGGAAATCAGGCTCTTCCTGAAAGAAAATCCTGTGACTGACACATCAGCAGGGAACACATGGGAGTCCTAAAAAGCAACAATGAGTGGGGATCATGGGTTTTGCCTCAAGGACGTGAAGGGAAAGGGAACAGCACCTAAAAACCCTAGAGAATTATCTAAAGCAAGCTGAGACCACGTACAAGGCCCATACATCCCAGAACCCGCATTCTAGGATAGGGAGGAAGATATTAGGGCTAAGATTGGAAATAACCATCTTAAGACTCAAGCACAAGTTTTGTGGGGGAGGCAGGGAAGGTCTTGGCCTACCAGTTGCACAAGCAACAGGCTGATAGGCATATCCCTGGCCTTCAAAACTTGTAGGGGGAAGTGGTATCCAATTAGAAAGATGTAAATGATATCATGCAAGCCTTTTACTCAAAATTATATACCTCTACCCATAATTGCATGGCTCCAGAGATACATCCTTTCCTCTAGAAACTTAACCTCCCCAGGCTAAACTCACAAGTACAAGCCCTTGAGGCTGACATAACTCCCAGGGAAGTTAAGGAAGCCCTAATGTCCCTACAGAAGGGCAATACCCAGGAGGAGACGGCTTCTCGGTGGACTTTCTTCAGATCCTCGCCCCCCCAAATTGCCCAGCTCCTGACCCAGGTATTCATTGATGCAGAGAAGACAGGATGTATGCCACCCTCACTTAAGGAGGCAGTCATCACGGTCATTCCCAAAAAGGGTAAATACCTTACCTTGGCTGCCAGTTACTGCCCCATCTCACTTACGAATGTGGACAGTAAGGTCTATGCCAAGGTCCTAGCCAACAGGCTGCGTCCTCTCCTCCCTAAGCTAATCCAGCTCTCTCAAGCGGGATTCGTCCCTGTTAGGAAAAGTTCAATTCACATCAGATCTCTCCTGAACTTGATGCACACCGCCTGCTCTCTGGCCACCCCATCATCCACCATTGTGGTTGATTTTGGAAAAGCGTTGGTTTGATTCCCTAGAGTGGGACTATCTCCATCTGGCACTATCAAACTGAAGGAACAGGGGACAGATTTCGGGCTTGGATCAAGGCTCTTTACACTGACCCCATGGCCAGAATTACCACAAACCAACTTCTATCCTCAACCTTCAATCTCAGGAGGGAAACAAGATAGGGCTAGCTACTCACCCCCAATACTCTTTGTCCTGGTGGCAGAACCCCTTGCTGAAGCCCTAAAGCAATACTCAGAAATTAGAGATCTAGAGCTGGAGGGAAGATAATAGACCACATTAACATATGCAGATGATCTGCTGATCATAGTGGCTGATTTAAACCACTCTGCAAAACCCCTGCTCGCTATGTTAGACCTATTTGCTACCATATCTGGGCTTAGACTAAACATTTCTAAGACCAATATCATGCTCCTAAACCGGCATTGCCACCCCGAAGTGGTAGAAGGAAATGGGCTCCACCAAGCGGATTAAGGCCTTACATACCTAGGCATCCATATTACCCCAAATATAAAACAGTGTGGGACAGCAACTTACAGCCTATCCTGCAGGCTTGCAAGGCTGAGATGGATAGATGGAAGATGATAAATCTAACACTGGCTGGGAAAATATCGACAATATAAATGGTCACGGCCCCCAAAATCCTATATCCAGTTGCCCTAATCCCTTTGGCAGGGGCAGACTGAGACCCATTTGCTCCATGGGCAACAATGTTGTTTTGGGCCTCTCATGAAATAGATGGGGGTGCTGATGCTGGCACAAATAATGTACTCTATAGGCCTGGGGTCTGGGGGCCACCTTGGACCCCAGAACATGTTTAAAATTTGGTGCATTCTGGTGCATTTTGGAGGTAATTTCAAACAGAATTTGCTATCCTGTTAGTCCCTCCCCATACTCAATATGTAGCACCCTTACCCCCTTCCCAGAGTCCCCGCAGTCTAGTATTTGGGAGATAATCTTTTTTTGACAAGCTGCCCTGCTATTGTTCAAGTGTGAGCCATTGTCTTCATAGCTATGTCTAAAAATGGAAGGATCTACTATTGAACAGATTGGTTACTACTCAGGGGCAATAGCTGTCTACTGGAACTGCAGGTGACCAGCAACTGGTGGCTTGCCATCTTCTGGAAACCTCTCAATTGACTAATGCATATGCTCATACAATAAGACATGCGGAACCCATGCAAACTTCTTTTAACCCTTTATCTATCCCCATACTGGGTCTACGTCAAAAGCCCCATGAGAAGAGGCTAAGGGAACTCAATATGTACACCCTGGAGGAGAGAAGAGAGCAAGGGGATAGGATAGAGACCTTTAAGTACCTCATGGGGTGAATAAGGCACAGAGAGGGAGTATTTTTGGGAGGAACGGGTGCATTCTAGAACAAGAGGTCATGATATGAAGCAGGAAGGGGGTAGGTTCAGGAGAGATGTGAGGATAATTACTTCTTCACAGAAAGGGTGGTGGATGCCTGGAACAGGCTTCTAGTGGAGGTTGTGGTGGCGAAGGCAATGGATGGATTCAGAAAAGCCTGGGATAGGCACAAGGGAATTATAAAGGAAAGGAAGGGGTGGAAGAGTCTGTGCCATAGAACAAGAAGGGTCTGCAGCAAAATAAATCACAATGGAAATGGGCAGACTGAGTGGGCCAAGCGGCCCTTATCTGCCATTAGTTTCTTTGTTTCTATACTTACAGTAACCCATCCTCATGACTGACAGACCTGTATCACTCTGAGTACTACTTTTATCCTCTATATTGACAAATCTGTGTCCCCCCAGAACTAACAGCTTTTGTTTCCTTCAGAACAGACCTGTAACCCCTCCCAGTACTGAGAGACCTGTATTCACCCCACTCCTCCAGAGTTAACAGATCTGTATGCCTCTCAGTTATAACAGGCCAATATCCCCCCTCTCCTGTAGTGAAAGTTTTGAATCCCTGTATCCCCACCTAGTACTGAAAGACTAATGATATGAGATTATAAAATCTGACAACCCCATGGCCTGGACAGGCTTGTGTCCCCTGTCTGATTACTGACAGATCCCTCCCCCAATGTTCACAGACCTGTATCTCCACCTGTATTAACAGACCTGCCTCTCCCAGTGTTGACAAAACTATTGATGGACTGATGTCCCCCATGTTGACAGAACTGTATACCGCTGTGTTCACAGGACTTTTTGCCCCATTATTGACAGACATATATCTTGCCCCGAGCTAGCAGACCTGTACCCCCCCAGTACTTTTACACCTGTATTACCCCCAGTATTGACAGACCTGTAACCCCCCACCTCCAACATTAACAGAACTGTATCCTACCCCCAAGTTCAGACAAGTCTGTATTCCTACCCTGTACTGACAGATCTTGATACCACTCCCAGAACTAAAAGCCCAGTACTCCCACACTAGATTAAAAGATCAGACAACTCCCCAGTACTGACAACCCTCCCACTGTGTTTGCAAAACTGCCACGCTCACAGTATTAATTAAACCTCTATCATCCATGACTGACAGAGGCGCATCATCCCAGTATTGACAGACCTGTATCCCTCCACCTCTGTGTTGGCAAGCCAGCATGTGTCCAATGTTGACAAACCTGTATCCTCACTGGTGCTAATGACAGGCCTGCATCGTACCTCCCCCATGTTGTCAAGCAAAACTTGTACCCCCCTCCCTGCATTTGCAGACCTTTATCAACCCCACATAATATTTTTGATTTTTAACAGACCTTATATCCCCACCAACACACACACACACACACACACACACACACACATATATATCCCTAGGATGTACTACTCACACCACCAGCCTAGAGATGATCCAGGACACCATGCAGACCCAAGCCTGATACTACTGAACCGGCTTAGTCCTGCTGGTCTGTACCACCGGAGTCATTGCTTGAAGTCAGAGTTTGCTGCTGGAGGGAGGTTAGACGCTGCCACAAATCTGCATGGGGCTGATGCTGCTGCAATACTAGATGAGATCATTTGCAATCCCAGGGTTTATGCTGCAGTACCGAAGGATGATTTGTGTAAACCTAGATGGCACTGATGTAGCAAATCAATACTGGTGGAGGATCCATAATCCTGGGGATGATGCTGCAATATCAGAACAGAAGATGACCGACATTGATCCCAACATTGATGCTGCAGTATCTAATGGCTGCAGACGAGTATTCCAAAGCTGCTATATGGAGGAGGATCTGTAATGTTTACTCTCTCAGAGGCCATTCTAAGCAAAAGGCTCAGCAGCGAAAGTGCCACAACCAATCAGTGCAGCAGACTACCTCAAGTAAAGTTAGTTGGTCAGGCAGACGAAAAGCTCCTGGCCATCCGGCCTCCCCCTCCCTCTGCTTCAGGTTCGGACATCACCTCTGTCGTGCACAGAACAGCCAGCCAGTGGATTATTTTCTTCACTCAGAGGGATTGCCATGAGCAAGCAGGCACCCACATGCCCCTTTGACTCCCAGGCCCTCGGTCTAAGCCCGGTAGCCCGACTGGTCAGTCCGCCCCTTCCCTTGGCTTTGCCTCAGGCCTGGGCATGCAAAGTTCACAACCTCTTTAGGGACTTTTTATGGGATGGGGAAAAAAAACATGTACAGCTGTAACAAACCCCAGGCCCAATGGAAGGTAGGGGGTTGGAACCTACCATGGGTGGATGGCTACAAACACGCCTTTCAACTAGCCCAGACACTCCACTGGTTTAGACTTGTGCATGACCAGACTTTGCAATGTTTCCATATGGAAGCCTCCAATGAAGGTGTAGCCCTTGCAGCCTCCCTATTACTTGCTGCCCTAGGAAAACTCACATCCCCATGCCCCACTATTGGTCCCACAATCAGGTACTGGGCTTGGGCCCACAGGAGACTTGGTATCACAACAACTCCACTAAACTACACTCCTATCTAGCACAACCCACAGACACTAAGGGGCAAGGAACAACTTTACTGGCCCACATGGGAAAATAGGGAATACTCCTGCTAAAACATTTATTAGACCCAAGAACAAGCAAAATGCCAACATTTCAAGCCCTACAAACAAGGTGGGGCCTCCTGAATAAAGACTTCTGGAGATTCTTGCCACTAAGAGAAGCTATTAAAACAATATCTAGCAGCCCAGATGCCCAGAAAAAAGATGCATTCATGAAAGGGTGGCTAGAGTTCAAGAAAGGAGTGACAGATGTGATATACTCTGCTCTCAGAGACTCCCTCCCAGATCAATCTAAAGACTCCAAGCGTTGGTGGGAAAGGTCCGTGGTGATGGTAATCACTGAAGAACAGTGGGCACAAGTCTGGTGCTCTACCCACTCTACACTCCAGGACACCTGAAGCAGGCTTATTCAGAATAAAGTGCTGCACTCCTGGTACAAAATCCTGTGGTCCTACGACTAGCTCGACTGACTAAAGATGATACCTGCTGGAGATGCCAGGACTCAGAAGGGGACCTACACCATATACTATGGGATTGCCCTAAAATACAGCCAAATAGGCCTAATTTGTATCAAGGTTCTTCACAAACCAATAGCTCACACAGCCCCGCTAATACTGCTGGTTATCAACCCAATCACTCCTCATCCGTCTAAAGGGGAACAAAGGTGCGTAGCAATACTAGCTTTACAGACAAAGACAGCATTGGTCTGTAACTGGCAGAGTAGCATAGTGCCCACTCTCGCTGAAATCCTGGCTTCACTGGATAGTGTAGCTCAACTAGATAGACTGACACACTCCAAGAAGAACCAGCTCATAAGATACCATGATTGTTGGGACAAATACCTGGCCTATGTCAGCCCTCCCACTGGTATAGGATGAATCCTGCACCTACCTGGACTGACCAGTCAATACTATACCCATTTGCTAAGGCAAGACTAATCGCCTCTGTCACCTTCCCCAGAGGGGGAGAGCTAATGGGACTGGTCCCACTACACTCTTTGCCCACCTCTTGTTTACCACGGTAGCCCATCACAGAGAAAATGCACACCATATCTCTAACCAATGATACTAGGCACTGTACAAAAAGGTTGATTATATGCTTATATTAAAAATGTTTAAAACTATATATATATATATATATATATATATATATATATAAATACATACTGTATATTGTACATAGTTTGTGGATTCTTTGTGTTATCTATGTTTGGTTTCAGAGTACAGGAGCACTCCTGCTACAAACAGAAATGAATCATCCCCGTCCAAGGATCACTCAGGATGCCATGGCTGTGACCGATCTGATAGTAGGAACCCCAGCTATGTCCTATGACCACTGGCTTCATGCCGTAAGTAAACAAGTACCCTTGGGCTTAGACCAGCCAACCTTTGTTTCCTGAGAAGGGGAGACACTGTATAAATATTAGGGTGCACACATTAGAATACATGTATCAGCCATTTAGATTATGCAATCTGATAACACCTCTGTAACAACGCATATTCAGAATCCCATAACAGGAGTGCCTCACACTTGTGAAATATGAAATGTACCGTGTTGAATACGCTGTGACCTGTACTGACAATTTCTCTACAAAAATGGGCAGCATGATGTATAACTTGCATTAATGTCTTTTCTGTTGAAAATTAATGCAAACCATTAACAGCAAAAAAGGGAGATTGGGTGAAAGTTAGCACATTTGGTGGAATCCTTTCCAGGCTTAAGGAGAACTTTTATTATAGCTTCCCCCATGAATCAGGTAAAGCTCCTCTCTTCGTGAGTCACATAAATAGTTAGTTGCCGTATTGGTCCTTGTAAGAACAGATCGAGAAACAAATGGTTTGATACCTTTTATTGGACTAACATAGATGTAACAATGTCTGCATGAGTGCAATTACAGACCTTGGTTAGTGAAGGGCCAAGTAAAATTCAGCTATAAAGCCATCTGTACCTAGGGCTCTTCATGTCTTCAATGACTTAATAATAGTAGTAATGTCCTCTTCCATGAAGGGAGTCTCCAAACCATCCATCTGCTTGACCATTAGGGTGGGAAGGTGGAGATCTTGTAAAAAAATTGTCAGTCTGTTTCTTATGGTTCAGACCATTCTGTTTTGCATACAACTGAGTATAATAATCATGAAATTCCCTCACTATTTGTGTTGGATGAGTCGCATGGATATGGGGGTTCAAAATACGTTTCAGCACATAGCTATCTGCCTTTCATTTCTGTAACCTGAAAGCTAAGAGTCTACCTTCTTTATTGCCCCATTCATAATATTTTTGAATGGTAAACCTAAAAGAGTTTTCTAGTTTCCGTAACACAAGCTGATGGAGCTTGTCCCTAGCCTGCTGTAATTGGGGGTATGAATGAGGGATCCCATGACATTTAATGTCTGGCCTCCAATTGCACCAATTTTCCCTCTGCTTTACAGTATTGTTCCCAATGTTGTCATTTCTTGAGCATCGCATATGAGATCATACGACCCCTTAAAACTGCTTTGAAGCCATCCATCCCAAATTGGTTTCAGAGGGATATCCCCTTTTCTTTTTTGGCCAAATAGTTCCATATTACTTTAATGGTATTTACGAATGTGTCATCATTAAGTAATCTGGCATTCAACCTACATAGACTCCCCCCCCCCCAACGAGGGTCCCAATGCAACTTCACAAGAAAGCATGGCATGGTCTAAGACTGAAATAACATGAGTGGTGATGTCTTTGAAAGTAAATGCCAATTTTCTTTGAGTGTAAAGCCAATCTAACCTACAGTAGAGTAGGAACTGGAGGCAGGAGAGAAAAATTTAAATTCTTTACCCATAGGGTTGTGTGAGCACCATGGATCCACCAAGCCCCCTTCCAACACTAATGTTTTTAACAGCTTAGAATAGGCCCTGTCCCCCTTCCGAGGAACCAGACTTGTGTCTAACACTACATTCTCCATACAGTTCCGGTCACCTGAACAAATAATCTATCCCTCAGGCAATTGAGGCAAAGTTGCAAATATCCTTCTAAAATAGTCCCCTGAGGGAGAGGTCAGGACATATACAGATATTAAATGGACCGGCCTGCCCCGATTAGCAGATTTGTCTACATGTAACTTTGCTATTTGAAAAGATAACCTCTTCCGAATCATGATGGCCATCCCTGCCTTTTTTCCCAGAGGGATGAACATCTGCATAAACCATCCCCACCCAGACTCTGCAGAGTTTATAATGCTCTGAATCTGAGAGTCTAGTGTCTTGTAAAAGGCCCACATCACAGACTTGCTTGTTACATTCTTTGAGGTAGCCTGTGATGTGAGTGACTGTATGTCGGTGACTGATCATAAGAGTGACAGCACAACGGCACCGACAATGTGAGTGACCTGAGATTTCTTCTCTTTCCCTGAGCTGGGCTCCTCCGGAGTAGGAATCCTAAGTTAGAGGGGTTGTGGGGGGCAAAGCCCCCCTCATTATATAACATACTGTTTTTCAGTCGCCCTGGTAGTTTTGCGCCCTTCCGCGGGTAGCCATCCTGCAGTAGCCCTTGTCACATAGCACCCATTCTTGCAGTATCCTGGCTTGTTTTACCATGCTGTTTATACCATTTACATTAAGGGAGCACACCTTAAGAGATTCCATATGAAAGTATCAAAGATCAGACTGGTATCCCCCCCCCCCGAATCATCAAACAAACCCTCTAGACCATATGTAATACGATCTCCCAAATAGAACAACAAAAAGTTTGAACTAGTCCAGTAACAACCAACACAGGAAAAACAAAGAACAAGTAACATGAAACATGAAGGCATCCTAGAGGCTAGTACCATTAGATACAGACGTAGGTGACAAATGTTACTAACCTACAGGAACCACTAGGGTTCCTGTAGGTGGAAAACCTGAAGTGGGGATATAATTAGTGAGGGTGGGGTAACTAGGACAGTAGTTAGCCACCACCTATCACACACTCTTCCCGAACTGTTACTTCTAGACTCAGGAGTCATCACCCCTGCCCCAGTAGCAGTTTTATCAAAAAGGAGAGTTAAAGGAGACAAGAAGACACCAGATGTCTTCCCATGCTACTTCCCTTCTGAACCACAGGAACACTGTTAGTCCATATCATATAGAGATGTAAGTCATAGCTAAACCAACCCAACAGTTAGTTAAACAAGGAATAGAGGGGCTACTGAAAAACAAAACACCACTGAAATTCTGGAAAGAAATCCCCATTGCCAACTAAGTGTTGTATGGTGGGTCCCCTCCTCCATGTATTTCCCTGCCCCTCCCCAGCAGCCAAGCAGACTCAGACAGCAGAATATAATCCCTGTGTAATAGAATTAGACCCAAGGAGTCCCCCAAAGCGATCATTAATGAGTTTCAGTGTAACTGTCCAAAAGGGCTGTGTCTCCTGTTCAGCCAATGCAAGTCCCTAAGTATTACCATGTTGATACAGATAGTACCCAAAACACCCACCATTTTAAAGAAGGAAGGCAAATCTATCAAAAGCCCTCCAGCTTGCCACAGACCACAAGGCCACTACTTAAAATGTCAGCTAAGGAAACTGATGCACTTACAGACCAGTCTCAGGCATTGTGTACAGAGTTCATCCCTCACACCAGAATCCAGTGATAATCGCCACCATCCAGATTTGGAACTACAAAATGGTTCAGATGGCAGAAGTCGTTTTGAAGGTGGCATGTAGTACATAGGACAGTGAGGCAGAAAACTGGTCTGATGGAAACTGCTGTTGGTGACTAGGTACTCCCTGAAGTACTACCAAAATTCAAGAAGAAAGGAGTGGAGGTTGCAGCAGAGCAGCAGTCCTTCTCGAGGGTTCATCCTTGGGGATCTCCCTGCTATGCCATCTAGATGTCAGGTAACTATTTAACACCTGGGGATGCTACGGATTTGGAATGAGGGGGTCCCATCAACAGCATGTACAATAGGGAAACCACAGGAGGGCAATCAAACATGAAGCTGCCTCATAGATATAATGGTTATCTACTGTATCTTCCACCTGTCAAGGAAAACAACTGTGGTAGTGCCATCAAACTTTTTGACTTCCCTTAATCAGTTGCTTAAGCTCCATGTGTAATGTAATCAAACTGTCAGTCTTGCTCTTGCAACTTGAGTTGTTGGAAAATATCAAAGCCAGAGTAAATCTTCTATGTCTTTCTTGGCAGAATCCTCCTGGAGATCAGGGAGTGTCACACCTTAGGTTTGAAGGTGCACCAACAGTTTTGCAGGGTACCAAAGTTGTGCTTGGACTCCCTTCTCATGAAATTGTTTGATTACAAACAATACATTTTTATGTTTTGAAAACATGATATGGGGTAGTCTTGGTCGACGTAGACCCTGTGCCTGTCTAAACTGAGGTCTTTTTTTATTCCTGGCATCCCGGAGTATCTTTTCTTTAGTAGTATAAATAAGAAACTTAATAATGATGGAATGGGGGGGAGTGCATCAGGTTTTTGTTTTAGGGTGATGACACGGTAGGCCCATTCTATGCCCAGGTCATAGTCCTCTCCCGGCCCAGCTCCTTTCTAAGACAAGTCAAGATGAAGCCTTCCATATCAATTTGTTCTACATCTTCCAGGAAGCCAAACACTCAAATATTACTCCTGTGGGATTGAGCTTCAGCATCTTCAGCCCTGTGAGTTAACGCCCATTCCCATTTGTAAAGGTTTGCAGTCGACCAGCCATATGCCATGTGTTCATCATGCAGGGTGCCAACTCAGCCTTCAATGTCCACCATGCACTGTTCCAATTGCTTAAGTTCTTTTCTAATGCCTGACACTTTATTATTAATACAGTGTAGTAGTCGTATATCTCGACTGCTGGCTTTGTCCAAATTGGATCCTCGTTCTGAGCGGTAATCTTCATCTTCTTCTCCCAACCCCATTGTCATGTCAGAAGCATGGAAAAGCATGGGGCTTGGAATGCAAGGCCATGGGAGCAGCTGTTTGTTCCCTGGCTGTGGGGTCTATCTGGTTGTCAGTCTTTTGGGTCCTCCCATTGCTAAAGAAGTACTGGAGTCTGAAAACATAACCAAGGGGGATACTGACTGGCAATTAGTAGATGATGGGTACAGATTTTGCCACCAGAGGTATCGAAGCTCCAGGCTAAGCAGCCATATAAGGTGATGACATCACTGGAAAAGGTGTCATGGATTTTGTGGCACCTGAACTTCTGCAGCCAGAGATCAGTGTGCCATGTCTTACACCTGCAGTTATAGAAGCATAGGCCAGTGAAGCATGTGCATGTCTTACAGTTAGAAGTGTACAAAGCTGGGGGTCACGTGACGCCAATGGAGGAGTAGCAGTCGCTGTGTGCGGGCTCCCGACCTAAACCTGCAGATTCGCTGACTTTCTATATTGCCAAGGCAGTTTACCTGGTCCCATCCTGTCCACCAAGGCTGCTGATCCCCTCTGGGCTAGTTTGGTGTCATTCGGTGATCGCGATGCAGGCGACCAGGAGTTGGAGGCCCGAGGGGAGTAGCCCGCGCCGTTCTTCACTGGAACACGACACGGAGGAGGTTAAGCCTGAAAAATCTACAGTGATCTCTCAGTTATAAAAGAAGCACTCTTTAAGCTGGTGGATGAAGTCGCAGATATAAAACCTGCTCTGACCCAACTGGCTAGGCAACGTCATGGACACTGAGGCTCGCATTTCATCAATTAAGCGTTTGAGAAGACAAGGCCTACTCTTTCTGACTGTAAAAAGACGATCACGAAATTAGAGGAGTGGCTAGATGATTTGGAGGGTAGGACTCAAATAATTTAGTCCTGTTGGGTTTACCAGAAGGGGAGGAGGGTTCTAATATGCTGATGTTTTTGCAGAAACTACTAAAAAGATCTGTGGGCCCCTCACCAAATGGGCCGGAGTACGTCATTGAAAGGGGGCATTGTGCCCTAAGAGCTAAGCCATTACCAGCAGAGCCTCCTCGCCCTATCATTTTTAAGCTCCTTAACTTTCTGGACAGGGAGCATATTTTGAAGGAATCTAAGAAACTATCTTCCTTTCACTGGGAGGGTAAAAAATTGCACCTTGTCCCTGACCTGGCGTGGAAAATGAGACAATGTAGAGCTGCATTTCGGCCTGTCACATCGAAATTATGGGCCGTGGGGATCCGCCATCGCATTTTGTATCCAGCTAAACTCGAGGTCACTACAAAAGAAGGGGTTAAATGATATGATTCTGCGGACGAAGCATTAACTTCTCTCCATGTTCTAATGCCAGATCTTTTCCCTAAAGGTTGAGCTATGAGTTGGACTGTAGGAACTTTTGAGCCTAATAGCTCAACACAGTTTTATTTTGTGCCTGCTTTACTAGCTTGTGTTCTTTTGGACCATAATCTTACTAATGTGACCACTACCACAAGATCTTAGCAATCATACTCAATAATTGGTCTACATCAAACAGCAACCTATTGTATGGTTTATATAACAATTAGTTAAAAGCAGATCTGCTATTTTAGGAGATTGTTTTTATCCTTCTCGTCCAGCAGAGGGGTTGTTAATCTGACCTTTTATGTTAATGACAGTTTGAACCTTTACTTCTTTGATGCCATTGTTGTTAGATTTGGTCATAGTTATAAGGTTTGTTTAGGTGGTGGGAGGGCTATATAGATTAGGCTGGCAAGCCCCTAATATAATTGTGGTATGAGATGTAGTGGGGCAGGAGGTTTTTCCAGGATTTATGGCTCTCTATCTTCCGGAGGTGCCGCCCTTCTTTCTCCCTTCTATGGGCTGTTATATGTGCATTTATATTTATATTTTCATGTGATACCACCCCACGTTGGGTCAGGTCTTAACCGTTACCCGATTGGAGATGTTCGTGTGAGGAGGGGAAGCCTCAGATAGGCATGAGTCTCTCTCTTGTCGGGAGTTGGCTCAGCTCTTTTTTGAGTGCTTCCTTTTTTTGGAGGGTTTGCAGGTGAAGTCCTCCGTTAACACCTAATTGTTTTTCTCTTCTATATAATGGTTTGTATCAAGGCCTCCTGCAACTATAAAAATTTGTTGTATTTGACTTATGATAGTCACTAATATTACTTGTGGGGCGGGGGCTATACCTGGATATAAAAATAGTGTTTCTACATTTGGCGAGTTTGTGTGTTGATCCTTGTGGATTTGTGATTGTTAAGGGAGGTTTGGGAGGCCCCACCTCTATGGTTCACTTTGAACCAGTGCAGAGAGGAGGCTTCGGGCCTGGGGTTGTAGTTTGGCAGTTCAGTTGGGGGAATAATTTGGGGGTGGGGGTGTTTGGGGATGGGTGGGTCTGGTCTACTTTGGTTAAATGTGGGGGAGGGCAGCTATCCATGATATTATTCTGAGGCAATATAGGATAAATGGCTTCTAATCTGAATTTTTTCGTGGAATATTAAAGGGGAAGGATAATTGTAAGAAATATATAATTCTGAACCATCTGGAGCGTTATCAGCCGGCAGTTGTATTTTTAGGAAACACATGTTTTGTCAGACCACCTCTCTCACTTCAGGAAGAAATGGGTAGGCCAAGTGTTTGGGTGGGTATTCTTCCTCTAATTCGAGAGTGGTAATTCTGATAGCTCGGGGCGTCCCTTTTGTACAATCAGAAATACTTGATGACCCGAATGGCAGATACATTATTGTTTCTGGCCAACTAGGAGGAAAGCCTCTGGTGTTGAGATCTATTTATGGCCCCAATGCTGAGACTCTCTCCTTTTTTGCCCACCTGGCAATGGTCTTATCTCCCTTTAAGGACATGCCAATTATATTAGGTGGAGATTGGAACTTAGTTCAATCTGACAAATTAGATAGATCGGTCAGTAAGAAGTCATATCCCTCTCCGGCCCAACAGGCTCTGGCTGAGTGTATATCTTTTTTAGGATTGATCGACCCCTGGAGACTATTTAATCCTTGACTAGGGACTATACCTTCTTTTCACCTGTACACAATTCCTTTCTAGGCTAGACTATTTTCTGGTGAGTCAAAGGTCATTTCGAGTTCAGGAGACTGACCTGCTCCCTAGGGTGATTTCCGACCACTCTCTAGTTAAATTTGTTTGGGCCCCATCCTTTATTCCTAAGGAGAACTTATACATGGGCCCTAAACAACAGTATACTAAAGATAATTACACTTTAAACAGGTTTAGCACCTTTCTGCAAGATTCTATTAAATTTAATTGGGGTACTATCTCTGATTTGGACAAATCTTGGCTGCTCTCTAAACGTGTGGAGGGAATTAATTAGAATAACTACGGTGAGAAAAGTAAACATAATCAGAAGATGTCTTCCTGTTTCAATAAGATCAAAGAACTAGAAAACATCCCCGAATATTTGAGATCAGCTGACCAAGATTTGGAGCTATCCACTTTGAGAACATGGTATGCCGCTACACTGAGGAAGAGGGTGATTAACTCTTCAGTTAAATCTAGAGCCCTATATATTGGACAGGGTAGTAAAGCTGGTAAATTATTGGCCTGGCAGTTAAAACAAAAATCTGAATCTAGGTGGGTGCCGGCCTTGAAATCCCCTGACTCTAATACTCTGGTCACCGACCCTAAAGGTATTTTACAGTCCTTTGTGTCATTTTATAGGGACCTATACTCAAGTCATCTCCCTCTGCCATGAACTCTCCCAAATGCATAGGTTCATGAAGGACTTACCCTTGCCTAATTTGTCACAGGGCTCTAGAGTGCAGCTAATTTCTCCCATAACCAGTGAGGAGGTAATGTTGGCTATTGAAACACTTAAGACCGATAAGGCGCCTGGCCCCGACGGATTCACGCCTTTTTTTTATAAGGTATTTAAAACTGATATTGCTCCATTGCTGCAACAACTTTTTTCTTTTTGGTCTGAGGTTGGAGTCAGGGATGCGTCACTCTTCGAAGCCAGAATAATTTTACTGCCCAAACCGGGCAAACCCACAGACTCTGTTGGTAACTATAGGCCTATTTCTTTACTGAATTTGGATGTAAAAATTTTTACTAAGATACTAGCTTCTAGGCTAAAAAGTGTTTGGCATGAACTGATTAGCTCAGAGCAAGCTGGCTTCATGGAGGGACGCACCTCGGCTGACCATTTTAGGAAACTGTTTTATTTAATTTCTACATCAGCGGCCCCCAGTGTGGAAGTTTCTCTCATCTCAGTCGATGCGGAAAAAGCCTTCGATCGGGTGGAGTGGACATATATGTTTCATACCCTTGTTAAATTTGGTATCCCCAACAATTCATATGACTAATTAAGATTCTCTACTCATGTCCAACTGCCAGAATTCAGTGCAATAATTTAATTTCTACGGCTTTTCCGTTACAGAGGGGAACTCGCCAGGGTTGCCCTCTGTCACCATATTTGTTTAACCTGTATTTAGAACCTCTAATTAGAGCAATCAAGACTGATAAGCAAATACATGGCATCATGATCGGGGATCAAGAACATAAATTGTCGGCATTCGCGGATGACATATTGCTACATTTTAGGAATACAACACTATCCCTCCCTAGGGCTTTAAGCCTTATTGAAGACTTTAGCGGTTTTTCAGGCTATAAGCTTAACCTTTCCAAAACATTATTTTTTCCTCTTTCTACAAATCTTGTAAAGGGTTGGTGCTTATCATTAGGCCTTCAATGGCAATCCAAATCTTTAGTTTATCTGGGTATCCAAATCTCTAGGAATTTGGAAGAGCTGGCCCAGCTGAACTTGAAACCAGTCCTTAAATCCATCAGAGAGGACTTGGAGAGATGGTCGAGACTTCCCCTGTCTTTCTCTGCGAGGGTCAATACAGTGAAAATGGTGGTCTTGCCGAGAATTTTATACCCCCTCCTCAACCTGAATATATTTCTCCCTAAATCCTTGTTTGACAGCTTAAGTAGACTCTGCTCTGAGTTTATATGGAAAAATAAACCACCCCGTAGGTCCTACTCCAAACTTTGTCGACAACGTAGTTTGGGTGGCCTGCAGTTACCTGACTTTTTTAGATATTATTTGGCTATACACGCGGCCAGGGCTGTCTTATGGACCTGGAAAATTAATTCTTCTGCTACCGGCCTAGCTTTTGACCAGGCAATAGCGAAGGACTTAAAGTTAGATTTAGAATCTTTTTTATATACTACTTGGTCCAAAGTTCCTAAAAAGTTTAGAAATACCCCCTTGGGGTGGGACATTAGGGCTATTCACCAGTTATACGCTGGGTTGAAAGTTAATCCAAGATTGACCTTTCACAACCCTTACTCACAGAACCAATTTTTGATAGGCAATTTGCCTATCAAGAATCTATTTCTATCGTCCCGGCCTAAGATTAGGGTCTCAGATTTTTACGAAGGCAATTCTTTACTACTGCTTTCATCGTTGGCTTTAAAGTTTGGAATTAAACCTCAGTATATGCTAAAGTTAGCCCAAATTAGGAGTTCTATCTCTCTTCTTTGAGGAATACCAAAGATCAGACCTAGTGGGAGTTTTATGGCAACTGTGGGATGCTTGTTCATCTGGGAGATTGGTGTCCAGAGTTACCAATTCTTAGTTAAGAAGCTTGACCTGAACTTCTCTCCCATTCCTTATTATTGGAAAGTTAATAAGTCTCTGGATTGGCCTGAAGGAATCTGGGAGAAAGTCTGGGTGGACATTCACACATGTATTAAACAAGATAGATTAAGAGAGATTCAGTTCAAATTACTGCATAATATGTACTGGTCTCCTGCTAAACTATATCGTTGGAATAATAATTGCTCTCCAGCCTGTCAGAATTGTGATGGTTCTTTAGCTACTACTTTTCATAAATTATGGTCTTGCCCCAAAGTACTGAATTGGGAGGTGGTCAAGAGGGGCTGAAACCTTTCTATGATCACAGCATTCTTTATTCCAGAGGTATGCATCTTCGGATGTACAAATCTATTCAAACAACATTTCAAAGAGTCCAGATGGCACTAGTGGCATCGGTCACTAAGTGGTGATTCTCACGGCATTGGCGAGGAATGGACTCCCTCTTTTAAGGAGTGGTGGTGCTGACTGCTCTATACGCTGAAAAGAACTGTTTATACATTAGCTAATATTCAGCAAAATTTGACATTTACTGGAAGAAACTTGATCAATGTTTAAATGACAAATTTGGGTTTTAATATGGGGGTATGTGGTGCTACTTGGCTTTATTAGGTTTTACCTCACTTCCCTTTTTTATACCCCTAAATTTTGTTTACTTCTGTCTTTTATTAGTTTCTTCTCTCTTTCTTAGGTGGTCTCTATGCTGCTAACTTTCTTTATTCTTCTCTTTTTTGTATAAACTTAGCTTTCTCCTCTTCTCTAGTCATTCATTTTCTTCCTCTCCTCCCTTTATTAAAGTTTTGTTTGGGTTTATGACAATGGTTCTTTTCTTTATTCACCTAATATTAGTAACATGTACTTTACGGATAGCTGCAGGGTGGGGGATGGGTGGGTTAGGGTTGGGGTGGTTAGTACTTTGTTTTGTTATTTCTTTTAAGGTTTTGTAAGTGATTTTTTTTGTTATTGTGCACAGACTCTATTTGTTGCTGGTGTAAATAACTTTATATGTAATGCACCTTGTAAGTCTTTTTATAATAAAATAATGTTATAGCAAAAAAAAAAGTGTACAAAACTGGCTAGTTTTGGTTTGCAGATTAATTTGAGAATTTGTCATAATTCACCAAGTTAATCTGCCCTACAAAGTTGCCATTTGCAGTAAAGGGGTAACTTCGCGAATAGCAAATTTGCTAACTTTGCTGGGGAAGTTGGGTAAAATTGGGTAAAGTTGGTCTCGCAGGCAAAGAAGCAATGTACTATGGGATTGGAGGTCATAAGGTACTGAAATGAGCTGTATGCAATGCATTCAGTGCAGTCTTATGAAGGCAAATTTGGAGAGAAGTCTGTCCCTGCTTGTCTGAGCAAAAAACCTTAAAAACTACTCTGAAAGTGGACTATTTTGAGCCAAATCTCTCATAAAAAATATCTAGCATGCCTTGTGCAGCTAGATTAAGATTGTGTGTTCATAGTTTAGCAGATTTATTTAGTTGAAAGTAATGGTTTTGTCTAGTGAAGCAGTGCTGAGTGGGGGGGGGGGTGTAAACTAGAAAGCAAGACAACCCTGTGAGCACTAGTCTGATTTCATTTCCTCAGTTTTTCTTAATAATTCTTGTCTGCGGTCTGTGAGTTGTAATTTTATTTCTGTAGTACAGTTTATTTTTTTTTTGTGGTTAAGTGAATAGTTTGTTTCTATATTGATTGTGTTTATGTTGTTTAGTTCTTGAAATGATGGTATTACTTACAGTAACTTGTTTTGAATTATCCCTGTCATGAGTGTCTTGTTTATCCCTGACATGTTAAAAAAGTACCAAAAAAATGCTTCACTGTTAGCTCAGTAAACTGTTCTGTTCAGATTCAGATCACATTGCTAATCCCTCTGGAGAGTTTTTGTTCTGCTACTCCTGGTATTTAGTTTTACTACAGTGTTTATTTATTTATTTCTTCTTTGCAATGTTAAAAATCTAAATATACTGCATGAAATGACTGGAATGAAACACTCGAGTAAAGGGAAAGGTGTGATGAAGTTGCCAAGAAGTCGATAGGTTCTGTGGGGTGAAAAGATATTGCACCTACAGTAGCTATCTGACTGAGCTATCTGACTGGGCCCTAGCTATCTGACTGAGCTCCTCTTACCTGCAGCCTCAACCCGCTCCCTCTGGTCCTCAACTAGAGGGCTCCTCGACATTCCTAGGGTTAGGCTTAAGACCTCCGCTGACCATGCATTCATTGTCGCTGGTCCTACTCTATGGAACTCATTTGCAGCTAATGTAGTGTCAAAGGAGCTTGGGCACTCAAGGCCTTTAAGAAGGGGCTGAAGACCTACTTGTTTTTGCAGGCTTTCCCTGAGGCAGTCACATAATTACTGTACACAAACCCATCTGAGTTGTGACTTGCTCTGCTTGCTGAAAGTTATAATGTTTTAAATGATTTTATCTGTATATGTTTTATTTTGTATTCCTCTCCACGTTTCACTGTCTGAGTAATATTTTTGTAAGGTGCCTAGAGTTCTTGGGATTGGGCACCATAAAAAAATAAAATTTGCCTTGCCTTGCCACCTTAAAAAATTACTGGTGCAGCAGCTTCATCCATGGACCCCAGGGCTGGTTGTAGTAGCAAAGGAGTAGTGTGTGCAAGTGGCAATAGTATTGTCAAAATATTCTCTGTCACATCTGGGGCATCCGTGCTGGTGGGTGCTGAGGAGGGGGTAACAAGAGGATCAGTCTGTGGGGAACAAACTCTCTGGTTCAGGAACAGTGGTTGAGAAGGAGGTTGCTGGTGTCCCTCTGATTG
The DNA here is from genome assembly GCA_016271365.2 of Neoceratodus forsteri. Lineage (NCBI taxonomy): Eukaryota > Metazoa > Chordata > Ceratodontiformes > Ceratodontidae > Neoceratodus > Neoceratodus forsteri. The sequence goes on along the minus strand of CM057449.1, from coordinate 571,890,092 downwards.
CTGATGGTGGTGGCAATGAGCCTCCTCAGGATAATAGGTTCCCATCCCCAAACAAGAGTGCTGAGTAGAGATGTGCAAAGTCCATGAAATTCGATCCACAACTGAATTTGTGAATTTCGCAGAATCTGTGGAGCAATTTTCATGCAGTTTGCACAATTTGTGGTCCGTAAATTGTGCAAATTTGCAGGCAGATCATGCAATTTTGCCCACACATTTTGTACTTTGCACACAGATTGCTCATTTTGTGCAACAAAACTCTGAAATATAGTGCAAATTTCACTCAAACCAAGCAAAGTGAATTTCGAGTGGTCAGCCAGAACTCATGCGAAATTCGTAGGTGAAGTTTAACTTTACAACACCTCTTGTGCTGAGCTTGACAGAAAGATATATCAGGTCTCTTGTACAAGTAGAATGATTTTGCCTACTGGGGGGCTATAAAGTTAATAGATGATTGCTTTATACTAATGTATAGAATGTAATTGTATGTCTCTATGGTTTGCACAAAAGTTAATAAACATTAAGTGAGAAAACAAAGAAAACACCCCAAATCACTACTTTCTTTTGAGCATCATCTGTGAATCCCCATGACTCAAATACTACCAGACCGGATATGCTGCCACTCTGAGTCCAGCTGTTTGGAAGCCCAGCTCCCAGAAAGGCCCAACCTACACTGCATAACATGCTTTTTTAGCATCATGCCAAATACCCACTAAATCATGCTGTTGCATAGGAACTGAATACAGCAACTACTTAAATGCTGGCAATTGACCTACTGCCATTAGTTTTTGTGGAGAACATGGAATTTAGAAGGTTGATGGCATGTGCCTGTCCAAAATGGCAGATTACCTCACAAAGTACTTCTCCACCCATACTATTCCTGAACTTTATGACACTGCGTTACGCACATTAATCCATGTTCTGCTGCATTCAGCATCCCCATACGTACATCTCAGTTTGAATGTGTGGACCAGTGGCCATACAGCTGGTAGCTCCTATCTGTGCAGTACAGCACACTGGGCACAGGTACCTGGGGTAGTACTGTATTCAAATCTAGATGCAGGAAAATTGTAGTGAGCCCAATTGCAGTAATAGCAACACTCCAAATATCTGCTAGCATGCCATGCTGGCAATGAAGAGTGTAAATGGACTACACATGGGTCAGCAAATGTTAGAATTGCTACTGACTGAGATGGATGAGTGGATACAGCCTGTGGTGGTGGTACCATGGTGAGGGAGTGGCAGGGACAGGGGACTGCTGATATTGCCTCTTTCTGATCCAACTTAACCTTGGTGTACCCAAGGGTGAATTTACAGGTGAAGTTGCAAAGGCAAATTTCTTATTACATAGAAAAAATCCACAAATGTAATTGTATTCATGAAAATGAATTTGAGAAGTTGCTTTAACTTCACTAGTGAATTAAAACTTTGCAACATCTCTACTTACAGTGTGCATGAGTACCTGAGGTTACAGAAGCGCTGACCATATAGGGGTGTGTGCTTCTGCAGACAAAGAAACTTTTGTAACTTGGGTATTGTGGATTTGTGTCTGTCTATGTAGGGGCTTGTGTTGTAACTTGGGCATTGTGGATTTGTGTCTGTCTATGTAGGGGCTTGTGCTCCTGCACAAAGAAGCAGTGTTGTGATTTGAGTACAATTGATTTTTATCTGCAGTGACAAATAAGTGCGTATGTCTTGTGGTGTGCATGCCACAGATATGAATCCATGAAGGTAGCACATCAGTACTACTGCTTGTGTATCATCTGAAAACAGTTGTATGTTGCTTGTCTTACCTGATGATGGCTATCTGTGGTTGCTTGTGTGGGCTTGTCCTTTTGCTGCTGGGGGGCGGGAGTTAGGATTGGAAATCCTAACACCACATTTCCCTACTTTTGTGGCATTAGCTTGAACTCTAACTAGTGCATTAACAAGTTTTTGCAAAAAAGAAAAAAAAAATTATATAAATGTATATATATATTCATTGCAAAAAACGTTAATGCACTTGTTAGGGTTAAAGCAACAAAAGTAGGGAAATGTGGCATTAGGGTTTCTAACCCTAACACTTGAACCCCACCATGCAGGTAGCAACAGGAAAAACCATTACAGTTTCACCTCCCTTGTATCTTTGCAAATTAGGCATGGGGTGTGCCTTGGGGTTCTCATCCATAATACTCACTGAGGGCATGATCCCACTATCTCAAAAAGAAAGGAAATTCTTTTGTAAAAAAACTGTGTTAATGCACCAGTTAGGGTTCAGCTTAATACCGCAGAAAAGTAGGGAAATGTGGTGTTAGGGTTTTCAACCCTAAACCCCCTAAAGCAGCAAAACGGCAACACCACACGAGCAACCACAAATATCCATTATCAGGTAATACAAACAATATACAACTGTTTCCAGATTACACAAATGCAGTAGCAGTGATATGCTACCTTCATGGATTTGCACATATCTGTGGCATACACACCACAAGACATACACACTTATTTGTCACTGCTGATAGAAATCCCTAATACTCAAATCATAACACTGCATCTATGTGCAGAAGCACAGGCCCCTGCAGCCACTAAAAATCCATGATATGGCAACTACAAGAGTTATTTTGTCTGCAGAAGTGCACACCCCCTACATGGCCAGTGCGTCTGAAGCCTCAGGTACGCATGCACATTATAAGACATACACACTTGATGGGCCTGTGCTTCTGCAGTTACATGTGTGAGACATACCCACTGACCTTTGGATGCAGAAGTGCAAGTGTCACAAAATCAATGATACCAAAATTGCAACACTATTTCTGTGTGCAGACATGCAGGCCCCTTAGGAACCCATACCTCTTCAGCCACAGGTATAAGACTTACATGCCAACTTCTGGCTTTAGAAGGGTAGGCCCCTGTGGGATCTGCAGTTACATAAATGGAAGTAATGTTGCAATGTGGTTATAATGGTTTTGGCAGCAGATCTAGAAGTTGTTAAGGGGTAGCAATTTTTCAGTTATGCAGATACATATAGAAAAGCATTCACTAGTGGATCATGCTGCCTAGCAGTGTACCTGCTACAGCATGCATGAGTACAGTGAAGCCAGTCTTGATGCAACACAGTAACTTTCAGTAAATGACATGTCTCAAAATACCACAATAAAAAAGGGCTTAATTATCATTGAATTATACTGCTCACTACAGCATACTGTAGCACTTTTTTCTTATATACTGCAACATTACTGCATTGCATCCTGGTAGGCACCACTGTACCTCTGACTGCAGAGGCACAGGCCCCACTGGGCCATCTGTCTACAGAAGGGTACACCACCATGGTGCCTGTGCTTCTGCAGCCACATATACTCATGCATGCAAGCAGTGCAACATATACACACACAGGTGTGACTGCATAAGCACAGGTCCCTCTGGGTCATGTGATTTTGCAGCCACAGATACAAATCCATAAGGGCAGCACATCAGTGTTAATGCATTTGTGTAATCTGGAAACAGTTTACAGTATGTCGTTTGACTTACATGATGATGGGTGTCTGTGATTGCTTGTAGTGTGTTGTCCTTTTGCTGATTTGGAGAGGTGTGGAGTTAGACTTGGAAAGCCTGACACCACATTGCTCTACTTTTGTGGCATTAATTTGAACCCTAACTTCTGCATTAAGACATTGTTTTGCAAGGTGATAGTTGTCTCAAAAGACCCACAGTGATAACATTGTGATATTCTCACTCTATATCCATAATGGCAATGTAGGTACAGGTTGCAGAATGATAGTGACATTCAGCTTATTGATCATCTTCATACAGTGGTGTTGTGCTGCGATATTATCACAACTGAAGATGGCCATTGAACAATTAGTATTTTTTTCTTGCCATTGTGTAACAGGCATAACATAAATCAGATATGCCATGGCCCTAATAAGATATCACAGATATTTTCCCCATGCAGTTTACCCCTTTTTATGTTTCATTGCATGTGTGGAAGAAATATCTAGCGGTAGAAGGACATTTCAGAGCTGTGTCAGGGATGAGTCTAATGCAGCGCACCCAACAGTGGGCTTCTCCCTCACAGACCAATGAGCACACAACCAGACTGTGACACTAGTCAGAGTTTCACAGCTGGAAGCTATTCTCTAGTTGAAAGAAATGAAGCACTCCAATGAGAGAGCACTGCATTTCTTTCATTGGCATAGTTCTGTCAGCCTCCACCCTCCGTTCCTGGTCCTGGCTACCAGCTGCTATTGAATCCTCCCACTCCCTCCCTCTGTGTGCTGTCCACCCACACCCTCCGTTACCTGTCCCAACATCCAGTGAAACCCTCCCTCTCCCTCCCCCTCTGTGTGTTGTTTGCCCCTCATCCTCCATTCCCCCACCATACCAGCATTAAATCGAACCCTCCCTCTCCCTCCCACTGCATGCTACCCACCCTGCACTCTCCATTCCCCCACTGAGCAGGCATTCAATTGAACCCTGCCACTCCCTCCCACTGCATGCTACCTGCCCTGTGCCCTCTGTTCTCCCACCGGACTGGTATTCAGTTGAACCATAGCACTCCCTACCACTGCATGCTGCCTGCCCCGCACCCTCCATTCCTCCACTGGACCAGCATTTAGTTTTATTTATTTTGTTTTTATTTATTGGAGATTTGGAAATACCTTTGAGTCAGAGACTCCTTTACAAAGGTTCCACGTCACAAGTATTACAAACAGAGAAAGACAGGTTACATAGCAGAACAGCAGTACATAGTCAGGTAATTACCAGAAGCAGTTGTGAGGCTAACAGTGTAAGCAATAATAACTAGGGAAAAGGTAGTGCAAACATACTAAGCAGATAGCCAACATGTGTAGAAGTAGACTAAGGGGGCACAGGTTGAGGCAGGGAGTGAGGGGAGTCCGGCCACAGCCTATGCCGGTCAGAATAGTGTAAGGTATTTCAGTGGCAATCACAGTGATTCGAGGACTGTAGTAGGTTTCTGAGGGCGATTTTGAATGGGCCAATTCTGCTCTCTTTTGTAAGTGGTGTGGGCAGACCATTCATCCAGGAAGGGGCTCTGAAGCTGAAGGACCTTTGGTATTGGGAAGTACGGCAGTGAGGGACAGAGAGGAGTTGCTTACCAAAGCTATGAGTGTGCTTGAGTGTCAGGGCCAGCCTTATTAGTGGTGTGAGTCCTACTGGGCTGAGGCCTAGAGCTATTTTTTTTGCCATGAGATAGGTGTGGAACTTAATCCTGTTGTCAAGGTTCAGCCAGTTGGTATCATTATATAGAGAGCATGTGTGAGTTAGACGGTCACAGCCCAAGGTGAGGCGACAGGCTTTATTTAGGGAACTATGTAATCTGCTGAGGGCCGATGAGTTCACCACCCCATAGATGACTAGCCATAATCTAGCAGGGAGAGGACAGAGGAGGAGACAGCAAGCCTCAAAGCGCTTGGGGGTAAAGCAATGTTTGAGGCGATACAGGAGCCCTAGCCGCACATTGAGGTCAGTAGATAGGAGGGAGGTGGATATGTTGGTGGAAGGTGAGTGCAGGGTCGAGTGTTAAGCCTAGGTATCTGAAGGAGTCCACTTGCTCTAGGGGGCTCTGATTGGCAGTTAGTACTTGAGGCATAGTTCATTTTAGTATAGCGAATTGGAAAAGTACATGACCTTAGTCTTGCAATAGTTCAGGATAAGCTGATGTGAGGTGAACCATTTTCTCGGATCTAAGGAGGACTGGAGGAGAGGTGGGTTGCAGTGGGTCTGTGTTGGAGGAGTGAAATGCAGCCGATCGCATAGGGAGAAGGTTCCCAGGGCAGGTACTGGGGGAGTTGAGAAAGAGGCTGAACAGTAATGGTCCAAGGACAGACCCTTGCGGGACACCCAAGAGGACAGGAAGCCTACTTGATACGGTGTCTCCAATTTTGACCTGCTGGGAATGGTTAGACAGGTAGTTGGAGAACTAGCCAAGGGCATCCTGAGAGAATCCAGTCCTGGTCAGTGCGGATAGCAGGAGCGGATAGTTCACTGTGTTGAACGCCTTAGTGAGATCGATGAAGACAGCCGCTGAGATTTGACCTCGGTCTAAAGCAGAGTGGATATGAGAGGTGAGTTCCAGGAGGGCAGTGGTGGTGCTGTGCCCCTTCTGGAAGCTGTGTTGGTGCATACTAATCAGGTTGTATTTGTTTAGGTGGTCCATTAGCTGGTCTGAGACTATCCTCTCAAGTGCTTTGGATAGGGGTGGGAGAATGGAGATAGGTCGGTAGTTGTTAGTGAGGACACGGTCCCGTTTTAAATATCGCATGATATGGGCAGATTTCAGTGGGGAACTTCCCAGGCATAAGGAGCTGTTTAGTATGTGGGTGAGGGGTTGAGGACCTCAGAGAGAGAGAGAGAGAGAGAAGGAGTTTCAGGTCTAGGTGTCACTGCTGTACCATGAGTGACTTAGTGCCCTTCTGAGATAAGGCTCATACACTTAGGTGAGATGCTGCTCAGGTGAAAAGGGTGGGTTGTTGGGGGTGGGAGGTGTCCGGAGGAAGGTCAAAGAAGTTTGGGGGAAGAACCAAGCTGAGGTTAGAGAATGCGTCATTGAAGGCATCGGCCATACGTGCTGGCTCAGAAGTAAGGAACCCATCAACCCTAATCTGACTAGGGGAGGTGTTGGGAGTTTTTCAACACAGGTCCTTAATATTGTCCCAGAACTTTCGTCCTGAGTCTCATGAGTTGGTGAGGGAGGTCTTGTAGTACTCTGCTTTAGCTTTGCACAGGGACCAAGTACATTTGTTCTGAGCCTCTCTGTAGTTCTGCCTGTCAGCTGGCAGGCCAGTCTCGTTGGAGAGGTGCCATAGTGAGTCTCTGACCCGCATGAGGTCCAGGAGATGTTCTGAGATCCACGGCGCTGGGTTCCCTTTGGCCACCCTTTTGGTGATTGGGGCAAATATATCACAGATGGTGTTGAAGGCATGGATGAAGAGGTCAAGGGCTCGGTGGGGTATCGGGGCATTCATGATGAAGGACCAGTCCATAGTCCTAAGATACCTTTTGAGTTGCATAAGTTTGCCTGGGCCAAGTTTGTGCTGATAGATTAATCTGGGGGGTGCTTTGGGTGATTTGCATGTCCAGGAGCAGAGTACAGGGGAGTGGTCACTAAGGGCGTTTGGGAGTACAGTAGTACAGGCAATTATAGAGGGGCAGTTGGTGAATACCAGGTCCAGCAGGGAGGAGGACCCAGTGCGCTGGTTCAGTCTTGTTGGAGATGTGACGACTTGCGTAAGGTCTTGGGCAGTAGCGGCATCTAGGAATGGTGCGGCAGTTTTGTCAAACCAGTTAATATTAAAGTCTCCTAGTATGATTTTCTCAGCTTGTGGTGGAAGAGTGGTCAGATAGGACAGAACAGAGTGGAAGGCCACCTTCTGCTCTCTGGGAGGGATGTAGACGGTGGTGGTGATGAGGAGGGAAGGGGTGATTTGGAGGTTCCCAGTGTGATTTTTATAGTGAGGGTCTGTGGGCCAGGTTGTAGCTGGGGGGTGGGAAGTAGTTGTCCTCAAAGGAAGTCTTTATGGTAAACGGCACAGCCCCCCCCCGCATTTACCCTTTCGGTCTGCCTGGTAAAGGTTGTACCCTAGGAGATTTAGTGACGAGTCTGGGGTGGATGGAGAGAGCCAGGTTTCACTAAGTGCAATGATATCTGGCTGGTGCTGGTGGACCCAGCCCTGGAAGGAGTCCCACTTTTTAAGAAGACTACAGACATTAGGGGGGGCAATGCGTATTCCGCTAATTGGAGGATGTGGAGGCACGGTAGTTATGGCAGGGCCAGGTTTAGGGTGTACATTACCTGACATGAGCAGCAGGAGGAGGAGGAGGAAGAACCTGCGGAGTGGGTGCCATTTGAGGCCTTTTGGTCATATGTGACCACCAGGGGTCCTTTAGGGGTGGGGAATGTGGGGATGGGGAGGCTAGTTAAGTGGGGTGTGCCCAGTAGTAGGAGACAAGGTGAGGGGACAGGGGGCAGGGGTAGGAGTCTCGGATGGCAAGGTCGGTAGTGGTTGTATGGGTGCAGAGGGTGCTATGCGTAGGGTGTTGCGAGTTGGAGCAGAGGTCTGGAGGGGGGGCAGCAAGATTAGTGGGAACAGTACAAAAAGGGTAGGTGGCTATGGATTCCCGAGTTGCGGAGGACTTGGGGGTTGAAGGTAGAGGCAACTGCCAGTCAGGCAGTCATAGTGGGTATAGAAACAGTGTGTTGCCCTGGAGGGTGACAGGGGGAGTTGTTTGATGGGGTAGCTGCACGTAGAGCAGGAGGAGGAGTTGTAGTATAGCAGCTAGAATGTTAGGCATTACCAAGGGAAAACCTGAAAAAGTTGAGGTGATGCAGCATATGCACCTAGTGGCTGAGCAGTATAAGCTGCAGGTGGAGAAATGGGCTGATTGGTTGCTCAAGCATCCAAGAGTTCTATAAAAGGCCACACTCACCAAGGGTGGTGGTGGGGGCAGTGGGGCAGGGCCTTCACAAACTCCCGCACTCTAACTTCATGGAGCTCAATGCAGTAGCAGTCCATTCACCGTACCTGTCTGCAGTGCTGGGGGTGGGGGAGGGTTCTCCCGAGACCCTCATGACCGCCAGATGGGTCCCTTTTTGCCACGAGGAGGACCACAGCAGCCTAGGGAGAGAGGAGAGAGGTAGGGGATTAAATAGCAAGACTTTAGGGGGCGGGGGTACAGGGAACTGAGTGGCGTATTCCATTCAAATTGTGAAATGCGGTTTAACTTTACCAGCCTTAGAAGCTCGCCACTACGCAGTGACTGGCAGGAAATCTATCAATTAGGTACAGTTCAAGCAATTAAGGTGCAAGTGGAAAATGCAGTTTCAGTTATAAAAAATGCGGCTTTACTTTAGGCTCCCCTAGTGAGCTCTCCAACTATGCAATAACTTACTGGCAAGAAATCTATCTTTAGGTACAGTTCAGGCAATTAAGGTGCAAGTGGAAAATGCAGTTTCAGTTATAAAAAAATGCGGCTTTAATTTCGGCACCCCTAGTGAGCTCTCCAACTATGCAGTTATTAGCAGGAATTACTAACAAATTGATTTGAATTAAGGTGAAGCAGAGAGTCAGCATAGAAGTACCAACTATGCAGTTACTAGCTAGAATACTAACAAACTAATTTGAAATAAGGTGAAGCAGAGAGTCAACGTAGAAGTACACTGTTTCGGCAAAAACTGCAGAAAAGGAAACTATCTCCACAACTGTGCCGACAGGTATTTGTGGTGTTGGTATTTAAAAATGGCATCTCACAAGCTCCCGGCGTTCTAACTTCACGGAGCTCAACACAGTAGCAGTCCATTCACCGTAGCTGTCTGCAGTGCTGGGGAGTGGGGGAAGGTTCTCCCAAGACCCTCACGACCGCCAGATGGGTCCCTTTTTGCCACAAGGAGGTCCGCAGCAGCCTATCTGCAGTGCTGCGGGGTGGGGGAAGGTTCTGCCGAGACCCTCACGACCGCCAGATGAGTCCCTTTTTGCCACGAGGAGGACCGCAGCAGCCTCCCACTCCCTCCCACTGTGCGCTGCCCATCCTGTACCCTCCATTCCCCCACCAAACTGGCATTCAGTTGAACCCTCCTGCTCCCTGCTACTGTGTGCTGTCTGCTCCGCACCCTCTGTTCCCCATCCTGATTCGAGGCCCAGCAGGGCCATTTAAGGTAGGTCTCAGTCTATGATGGCTGCCTTACCCTGCTCCTACTATTGCCGTGAGGCAGCTTTACTTCATAGCAGCTTCTTTACTACTCTGTCCTCTTTCAGCCCCTGGCTGCCCTCTTAAGCCCCTAGGGCATCAACAATTAAAATTCTGCTGCTGAAGCAGTGATCGGGAAGGTGAGGGGAGGCACTCCATTTTATGCCTCCTCTACCTCCCGCTGACTTTTTCTCTCCCCTGTCTCCCACCCAGGCAGAGCAGGCCTCAGCCTAAACTCCATGCGGGCTGGGAGTTTAGAGCATCTGCAGGCACTCTCAGTAAAGCACGGTTGCACAAATGGCAGGCTGCCTTGGCTGCATGGCAGCCAACACTTGCTCTCCTGTTACCACTTCTGCAAAATAACCCCCTCCCCCACACTGCCTACTCAATGTGAGGGATCAGGGAGAAGGATTAATTTATTTAAAAGAATGCTAGCCCCATACCCCTGGACCTAGCTCACTAGACCACCAGGGCATATCTTTTAACAGTGGCCCCCCAGGACATTTCATAGCCCCACTGGCCATGAATGCCTACTGTTATTTATATAAAATGTCTACTAGCCCCCTACTAGCCTTCACTAGCCCACTTGGGCTACTAACTAAATTACTGGTCACTCAGCCACCACTAGGGGCAAGGGGATTTGCTGAGCCACACCCTTCTCCAAACACACTTCCTTTCCTCTAATTATGCTTTCTTTTAAAGTTTTTCTCTTTTAACTAACCTAGTATCTCTTTTATTTCCACAGTTCTGACAGGACAAGGGCTCCTACCTTATCAGATAAGTATACTTTTATTTCTATCCTGTCCATTTTGCCCTACTGGACCCCCTTAGAGCTGTGGATCCTTTGTGACCCCTTTTCTATCTTTATTTTACAGGTACACTGGCATCACCCCTTTGGACTCCTACCCAGACACCCTGCGGCAGGGAAGTCCCTCTATTTTACATATTATTTTGGTAGGTTGACTGTAATGGGTAGCTGTGTCTATTAAAAGTCTAACACTGTAGGAGACAGCCACCCTACCCTCGTACTCTCCCAATCTATTCTCGGCTCCTCTCTAAAGTATTCCTGACTCCCTCCCTCTCTCCCAGTTTTAGCTCCTCTCTCTGTGACTTTGTTACAAATAATTTAAAACATAACCCCCTCCAGACAAGTTCAGGTCTCACTCTCAGAAATACCTTTGAATCACTCGCAGTCTGTGAGTGATTGAAAGGTATTCCTGAGATGAACCTGAACTTGTCTGGAGTGGATTATATTTTAATTATTGCCTTAATGCATTTCTGACTGAAATGGGGGTTGTTGTTTGTGTGGCATGGCACCACATATTTTGGTTACTGTTTACATAATGAAGAGGGGGACCACAGTCACTAGCGTCAGTCTGAGTACAAGTTTTAAATTCCTGGCTACACCCCTTATCTGCTTTTTGCCTTGCCACTTGATGCAGGTGGCCTCTCAGCCTTACCCATCTTTTCCATCTGCCACTCACCTTCACCAGGACCCCCTGAACCCAGAGTTCTTCCATGGATTGACCCCCCCTCGGGCAGTGCTGAGAAGGGAGAGTTGTCCTCCCCCACCAGATGACTCCCATCCAGAATTGGGCCACTGGTTCATGTGGTGGTGGTGGTGGGGGGGCACAGGTAAGTGGGCAAAGCATCATTAAGCCTGCTCCAACTATTCTTCCATTTTCTCTCCTTGGATCCCCTGACATGGCACACACCACGTAAGGAAACATTCGACATTGACAAATGTTTGTTTTATTGTAAAATGCAGTTTTTGGAAAAAAATTTCAAAACAGTCCCTTACAGAAATATAGGTATGCTGTGTACATGCAGAATGCATGCAACATGCTTAATTGTGCAATGTTTGCACGTAGTTCACATACACAAAGTGATCCTAAGTGAACCAGGTCTAAAAAGCAAATCAGGTTCACATGCTGCAAGCTTGACATGTGCGCAGCAGGTAAGCTGGTGTGAACATCTTCTAAAAATTGCATGAGGTTCACGTGTTGCATGCTTGACATGAGTGCAACATTTAAGCTGGTGTGAACATCATTTAAATATCACATCAGGTTCACATGCTGCATGCTTGCTATGTGTGCAGCAGCTAAGTTGGTGCAAATCTCATCTAAAAAACACATCAGTTTCTATTTCTTATACTACTGCTAGTAATTAGAGGCATTAAAATACATTTGTATTTGGAGTCCCATAAAAATTAGGTAAACTCATTAATTCTGACAGTTTTGCAAGTTTGTTTAATGGCTTTTGATTTTTGTCATTAAATCACCATTAATTTGTAAAGTATTGTTTGCTTACTACTTTAAATGCCTGGGACATAGCCAATCAACATCCCCCATTCCAGATGAACGAAGAGGGGTCTCTTTGTTGTGAAGCCAATCCTTTTTGTTTTAGACCATGCAAATCCCTTATACATATTTAGCACTACAAGTGTATTTTTCCATGACTGTTTCATCTTACTTACTTTCCCTTTGTCATTCTGTATTGAGTGTATACACTATGGCCATGTTCGGCACTTTTTGTGCTGAGTAGAGTCTTGGAAGCATGCACCATTCCTTACATTTTGTCATTGAAATGAGAGACATGGACACTCAAAATGAGGAACAATGAGGGACACTAACCCACATGATGACCAGAACACATCATGAAACATGGAGATATAGTATCTCAGAACACAGTGGAAGCCATTGCATTAGCTCCTGAGAGTAAATTTCTACCATTAAGCAGCAGTGCCATCTAGGTAGGACAGAGACAGTTGCCATCCCTCCATCATTTGTGCCTAGGTTGTTCTTATGGTGTTGCAATAATGGCAATAAATTTGGACTTAATCTTTTGCACAATAAGTGCCTGCCTGGCCTGTGAGTGCTCATGCTGCAGATACTCTCCAGACTCAACTGTGTCTGTATTGTGTTGTCCACTCTCCCCACCTATTAGTGGCAGCACAATCACATGTGATGTGGATGAGCTTCAGCCAACAAAGTGTGCATCAGTCTCGCAACTGTGACACTGTCTTTCCCACAACAGAGTAGCAGACTGCACACTACATCTTGGAGGAGTCAGTGAGCACTGAACTCTCAATAGCAGTGTTGTGGCAGCATATTTTTGTTGGTCTACTCTTAGTGAGTCTCTACCTCTCCTAGTGGCTGAAGAGGCAGAGGGTGAGCTAGACGCTAACTCAAGACTAGGCTACCTACTTACTGTATTAGGCTCGCCATGCAAAAATAAAACAGCACAGACCCCATGGCAGCAAGCTAGGCTTAGCAGCAGTGGTGACAGTGGTGTGGGTGGCCTTCAAAGGTCTTGATCAGTGATGTGCGGCAGCAGCCACAGCAGCAACCAAGCAAGAGGCAAGCAACCCAGGTTGGGTGGGTCCAGTTGGTGAGATGACTTGGTTTGGACCACATTGGGGATCTGTGATGGTTGGTTTTAACATCCAGCTTCTGGCGGAAGGACAGAGGGGGAGCAGACTGAAAACTGGGCTGGTGGCACACTGTGCCAGCCTGCAGGTTCTGGCCACATGGCCGGGTAAGTAAAAGTAAATCATTATTTTTTACAGTGGGATTTGGGAAGGACTGAAATATTGATATGTTTTTCATGTTTCTTCACCTTTGGGTGGCTTTATGACCCACAGGGGATTGATATTGAATGGAATGGTGTTGGGGAGGAAAATTGGGACAAAGTTATTTTTTGGGTGGGCAGAACTTCAGCCAGGAAAAAAATTGGTTAGTAACTGGGTTGCTTTAAGCCCAAATCTGATGCAGTGCTCCAGGTTATATACAGATGAATCTTATACATTTGAATTTTGCCTGATTTGCATATCACGTTTCAGTCAAAGCAAATAAGTTATACCTTTTAGAGATGTTATAGACATTCTAGAGCTGTCCCTTGGATTCACAGACAGTTGAGTGGTATGGTATGCACAGACTGTTGGAGCCCCACTATAGTCAGGCTTATGTTCCCCCCTTCCCCAGTGAAGCTGACCTCCACATCCCCATGCTCAGGCACATTATGACAAAGGTAAAAGGAGACTGCAGGGATATGCACCATTGAAGTGAATAGAGGTATTTTTTATTACTATTTTAAACATTATTGATGGAGAGTTGGAGATTAATTAAGGCCACCACTTGACTAACAAGGGACTTGTTAGTAGGACAATGGCCTTCATTATTCTCCAGCTCACCATCATAACATATAAAATAGTAAAAAAAATAACTCCATTCATTTCACGAGGGTACACCCCAGCACTCTGACCTATGGTCATCATCTCTTAAAGACTCCTGCCTCTGGCTCCGTAGTACTCAAGTAAAAGACTTTTTACTTATATCTAAACTTGGTGAGTTGTCTGTAGCAGCATGGCCATACCCACTAGAGTGTGTGTGTGTGTGTGTGTGTGTGCGTGCATGGGAGGTGGACTGGCCATGTGGCTGTGTCAAGTTATTGCTTCTTTTGTTTTTGCACTATAACGTCTGTTTGTGTGGAAGCACTCAAAACTATGGAGAGAAAATAGTAGGAGTACAGGCCAGACAGAAATAATTAAGTGGTTTTGTGGGTGAGTTTGTGTATTGTGGACAGGAAAAACCACATGTGTTTTCATTGGTATGTGTGCTACAGTTCAACTGTGAAACTGAGATGAGTAAAAGAAGAAAAGGAAAACTGAAATGCATAACAGTGGCAACAAGCATGCCGCATACGTGCAAATTTAATCAGATACAGTATGTATTGAAGTACAAGCAAGTCATATGTGTGCAGGCAGTATGGTGTAGTGGTTAAAGGCACTGAACTGCAAGCTAGAAGACTTGGAGGCATGAAGATCTGGGTTTGAATCTCATCAACCCCCCCACCCTTGTGTATGGTGTGATCCTGAGTGAGTCACTTAACTTTTACATGTGCAGTTATCAGTGACCACTTGTTTTTTGCATGCATGCAGTCTTTCCCAATTTAACATAAAAATCATTGTTTCCTCACTTGCTTGCTGCATGCATGCCATATGCATGCAATCCATACCAATTTAACATTTAAATCATACTTGCAGCATGCATATCACTTGGGTAGTTTTATATGTGCAGCATGAAAACATTTCATATCATTATTTCTGTAAGGGGTGTTACAGCATTTGATAGTGATACAGTGGACATAAGATTGCAGGTAGTATACAAGTGGTAAGAAACAGTTAATATACTGTTTAAATGCAACAACACAAAGTATCTGTAACCACCCTAAGTATAAAACATGGAGATACTGTGAGGCATCCATCCCATATCTACAAACCAATGATAATATCCAGAGTATGTTATATTGTTCAACTCACAATAACACCCGTTTGGAAGGATTCCCAAAAACAGCCAGTTACACTGGGAAAGTGCCATCTTCTTTGTCTCTGGCTAAGTGGGCCCACATAGTTTCAAACCTTTTTACCTCTCCATTAGCCTTAAACAGTTTATGTTCAATTGTCAGACAGCTGTACAAGTTTTACTCTACAGGGCAATGCTAGGGGGATCCCTACTCAGTCATGTCTATGAGACCATCTTTTGTCATTAATAAGTGCCAGATTCCTAGTTTCCTGTAATCCACTGGCATTCAAGCATCAGGATCAGCCCCCATTAATAACTCCATCAGGGTACGGGGAGGGGGGCTAGAATGCCACTTGTATGATTCTACAGACTTCTGACCAGAAGCCACTGACCTCTGGACAGGTAAATGTCTTATGAAGGAAGTCACCTGACTCCATGTCACACTTAGGGCACATTGGTAGCTTGGTGGGGTCAAAAGTATGCATTTTCTGTTGAGTCAAATACGTTTGAAACATCAAATTTATCTGTACTTGCCAGAGATGGTTGCTCTAAGCTACATTTTTAAAATAAGCAGCTGCCTCTGGGCAAGTTTTATGTGTGACTTTATATCTAAATCGTTGCTCTGCTTATCCATTATTCCTACCATAGGAGAAAGGCATCCTCCCAAGATTAGCTTGTAAAAGGCAGTAAGGTGCCTATAGTTAGGAGGGATCCATAAATTAGTTCTTTTGCATGTGACAGCTCACCCATCCACCAAATCTTTCCTTCACCTCCATGTATCCAGTTTCAAACTCTGAGGTAGATGATAAACTCAACTGTTTGTATTTCATACTGGGTTTTAAGGTCAGTGAAGGATTTTAGGCCCCCCGCTTTCATGTACAGATTCAGACAGGTCTATACTCAGGCATGATCTCTGCAGCAGAGCCTGATGTATAATTACATTATAATGTATATTAGAACATTGTAAACACTACAAATTCATCATTTTACAATGCTGTTATACCATCGATGTGATGTCAAGTTGCTGCTGTACCATCGCGGTTGCATCACATTGATAGTATAACAAAGTAGACCCATCAGACACAGCCATCACCATGACTCCCATTCTGACCAAACTTTTCAAGGCTTTCAAAGTTTAGAGCAAACTGACAGTTTGTCAGTCTATCACAAACAAGCAAGCAAGCACTCACCCAATCTCGATATCCCGCTGTTGTTAGCAAAGTAGTAGAGCAGAAAAATAGTTTAAAGTGGTTACTAAAATGCAGCTTTGTGGGGTTTTTTTTGTGTCATTATAGATCTGCTGGGAACTGGGATGGAGTTTGCAACACATTTCCTCATGACACAGCACTTCTGATTGGTCCATTAACACATGTGATACATCAATGGTTGTTGGGTTGCAATTGTTGTGTACATAGTTTTCGTATAGTTATTAACATTTTATTTTAAAAGTTTAAAGCAGCATTACTGTTATTTGTTTGTTTCCTTGGCTGTTTGCCCATTAAACTGCTCATTTTCAAAACTCTGTAATGTCTGTTTCCCTGTATGACAAGGTATGCAAATAGATTCTCATTTGGGTTGGCAGCAAATGGTACAGCATTGTAAATATGTTGCAGTGTTTTTTAAATCAGATTAGATGCTTGCACCGATGACCATACACTATAAAAGACAATGTATGATCATCTGTGAACAACCAGGCAAAGCTTACTTCTCATGGTTCCCATGGCAACTTGGTTGAATCTCTCGAGCTGCGCTCTTGAGGTTTAACAGATTTGCCATGGGAACACTCGAAGCAAGCAGAATGGTTGTTCACCGATGATCATACATTGTCCTCTATGTATTTGCCTCTGGCTTTAAAGATTCCTGACAGTTTTGCCTTTGGGGACAAGGTAACAGGATAGTTGATGTGTTTATGGACCAACATCCACACCTTTAATAAGCTGGCAGTAAAGGGATTAGCTAGCAATTAATTTCCAATGCCTGACAGTGCTGGTGACAGCACCCCCCACCCCCACCCCCACCGGCTTAGATCCAGCCCAAGGTCTTCTTCCTCCAGTTCCAGCCAGGTTGATCTAAAGCATTCAGGGCCTAAATGTATGAAGGCTAGTTGTACTGTATGTCCCAATAATAATTTTTCAGATTTAGAAGAGCACACCCGCCAGCCTCTATGGGTTGCTGTAGGCTTACTGTTCCAGATGAATTGATGTATGAGAATCTGTAGCTTTGAAGAACACTGTGTACACCTTGACTGGTAAGGTCTGGAACAAATACAGACATTTTGTCAATGCGCACATCTTAATACCATTGTTTCTGCCCAAAAGGGACAATGGCAATGACTATCATTTTGCACATTCTGATTTTAAGGATTGCAAAAGTACTTTGTAATTATTTCTGTACAGGGCAGCTGTTGAGGAGGCTACGTGAATACCAATATATTTCATGTTGTCTGCAGCTATGAGTCCCAGGGAGTTTTGTGCAAGTGAATCCCTATTTTGTTTCCAATGGGGAGCAATTCACTCTTGCTCCAGCTAACCTTAAGGCCAGATAGAGACCCATGCTCTTTTAAGAACTGATGCATAGCAGGTAGGCTCTCTAGAAGGTTCTGCAGGTATATAAGGATGTCCTCAGCAAAAATAGATAGTTTGTGTTCTTCTTGTCCTCCTGTCTTCAGGCTCCTAATACCATCATCTGCCCTCACTGGTGCTCCAAACATTCTAATTATAGGACATATAGTAAGGGGGAAAGGGGGCAGCCCTATTGAGTGCCACGGGTAAGGGGAAGCTTTCAGTGAGGCCTCCATTAATCTGAATTTGAGCTTCTGGGGCCTGATAAATCACTCTGATTGTGATCCCAGACTACTGTATATCTTCTAAGAGTTTCAAGCATGTAGCCTCAATCAACACGGTCAAAGGCCTTTTCCATATCTAGAGTTAGGATCACTGCCCCATGGTTGATCACAATTCTGGACCACTCATAAATAATATTAAGGGTTCTTCTCATATTATTCTTACCCTGGTGCCCCTTCACAAAATGCACCTGGTCCAGATGAATGACTGAAGTACTGGTTGTAGTCTAGTGGCAATAAATTTGGCAAAAATATTATAGTCCACTGACAGGAGTGAAATGAGTCTGTTGGAAATGCACAAGGTATGATCCTGACCTGATTTAAGTAACACAGTGACTGTTGTAGACTGGGTGGAGGGAGACAATATCCAGGTCTATCAGCTCTCCCTTCTCATATTAAATAGTGGGCTACAGAGATCATCAAGAAAGTCCTTATGCTGTAGAACTATTAATAATCGCAGCAACTAAACATTGCAGAACTCTTCCTGCAAGCCGGTTTGTGCCAAAATTGAACTGCGCACAGCTGCTCAACTGTCAGCTGATCAGCTGTCAATATCAAAAGAGGCACTGGCCATTACTGTTGGGCTTGTACAGATACAGAGTATCCACAATGTCACTAGTAAAATGATTAAACTCACCTCACTTCAAGCCTGTAAACAGAAATTACAGTGCATTACAGGCTGGAGACTTTGATGCAGAAATGCTCAGTATGACAGCAGAAATCTCTGGTCCGATGGCTGAGGCTGTAACTTCAGAGTTATCTGTGAGTGCTGCTTCACCTCCTGCAAAAAAAAAGCAAAAAAAAAAAACATGCTCATTACACTGGCTACTCCAACCAAGGTGTACTTTGAAATCGGGCAATACTCATACCAGCATGAGGTGCTGAATGCTTTACGGTAGTACAAGTCCAAGTACAAAAAGAAAATTAATGAAAGTAAGTCCATACTTTCAAGGGAAATTTGATTTGATTTGTTTATTTATTCTGGTTCGTCCATGGGCCAAACACCCATTTTTATGGTCGACCAGATTACAGATCACATAATACAATTAAATACAATCAAAAACATAATAGTAAATACAAAAATATGAAAAAGCACAGGATACAGACTATAACAAACAGTGCAACAAGTTACTCAAAACATTCACATTCATTTTCTTCTATCAGATAGTCATTCTGTACTTTTCTAAACCTGCCACTTGATGTTACTAAGCAGTCTATTTTAGCCGAAATGGAGTTAAAAAACCTAGGTAAGTTAAATAACAAGGTCCTTTGACCTAAGGCAGTATTCATTTTAGGCACAGAAAAATAATAGTAACCTGACAATCTGGCACGAAATGGATTTAGATATTTTTTAAATTATGGAGAATTACTGGAACTTAGTTTAAGGTAATCTTTTTTAACAACATGCCTGCTTGTAGCCTAAATCTCTGTTCCAATGAAAGTATTCCTGCTTGTTTTAGAAGTAAACAATGCATTCTTAATGGAAGCTGGGTAGTAAACCTAGCAGCCTGGTTTAACAGTGTTTTAACCTTTGAAAGCAGCCTATCACAGGCAGAATGGTAGAAAATCAAGCTATAATCTATAGTGGTTAAGGGACTCTGTGCTAGCAGTGTTCAAGTTGTTGGAATAAGTAGAGAATTCACTCTATAAAGAGCTCCCATTCTTTGGTGCACAATTTTAACTAGATTTTGAATAAATATGATGTTCATAGGTCATTTTCAAATCCATAATCAAATATAAATATTTAAAATAAGCAGCCTGCTCTATCTCTGTGCCCGTAATAGAGTGCAGGGACAGAGCAGGTCTCCTCTGATGGCCACAGAACACCATAGTATTTACTTTTTTTTCTCATTTAGCACCAGCCTATGGCTACAGAATCAGTTCTGTATAGACAAAAAAATCACACTACCTTCAGGAATTAAAAGAAACTCCAGACCCCTCACAGCTACCGAGGGAGCTACCAATTAAACCAAGAGGTCATCCCACACTATTGCTGGCTGATATTGAAAAGGAACTCAAAAATGTCGTAAAGTCATTGAGGACAGATGGTGAGGTGGTGAATGGATGAGTGCTTTTTGCCATAACAATCATCATTGTGAAGGCTTCCAACATTATTAGCAGAAAACAAAGGAAATGCATCTTTTTCTCAGCAGTGTCCTGGCTATTTCCAAACATGATGGGTTTCAGTAAGCGGAAGGGGGCCAAAGCCACTTACTGAAAACACTGACTGACTTTAAACCACTAAGGCAGTGATTTCTGGATGGAATCAGCACAGCAGCCTGACAAGAGTTTAACCCTCTAGATCTGGTGTTCAATTTGGTTGAGACGGGTTAACCTCATTCTCTGTTCTGAGTGAACTAAGGACATGGTCAGCAAAAACCAAATCGAGGGTTGTTGGGTTGGTTGATAAATGTCAGGTTACTGTAGTGCTGTGCATTACTTTCTGGATACTACCCCGCTCAGATCATCTACAAAGAAAAAAACAACCAATGACATCCTTTAAGCTTCCCCACTGACTGGAATGTCACCCACATAAAAAATCTATGTGCAAACTATGACAGCAATATCAAGTAAACAAACTCTATAATTGTGATGTACATTGATGCTGTCAAATAAAACTCATCCTCCAAACTAAGCAGCACACAATGCTTGTTCTCAATCGGTTCAGGGGTCATACAACTTAGGACATTATCAATAATTTTAAGAAAAAGAAGATCATCCCCACATTTGTGTCACTTTTTGCACAGACCCATTGCAAGCACTGGACTATGCTGTAAACAAAGGGCCTGATTCCCAAAGGCACAGGTGCGCCAGTGACCCTGAGCCTAATTCACTATCAGGTAGGTCCCAGCGGCAAAGTTCTGTGGCTTGCACCAACTCTGGCACTGTGCCAAACAGATGGAGCATCCTGAAGGTGTTCAGCAAGCTGTGGGGCAGCCGTGTGGCAACAGCGCTATGGACAGCAGTCTCTGGTGTCTATTGCTGCTGCCTCCCCAAGCCCTGATCTGCTGTTATATACATACATATATATATATATATATATATATATATACACATACATATATATATATATAGGTTCTTATCCCTGTAATCTAGCAGCCCCCCAAGCCTCAGTCTCCTACTATAGATATAAATATGTGTAATAAATAAGTTCATATCCCTGGTAATATAGTGCCCTCATCCCCTCTCCCCCATTATGATGTTTAGCACTGTTTAAATTATAATAGTAATATTCCCTGGTGGTCTAGTGGACCGTCCCAGCTCTGATCCGCTATTACATGATATCCAGAACTACCTGGTGGTCTAGTAGACCCCCATCCACCACCCCACAGTGCCCTACCACCTCAATCCCCCCAACCCATAACCAAGCCAGAGACTGGCACAGCCCACCACTCACCAACATGGCCAGCCACCAACTGAGCTCTTATTCAGCATGTACTGTGTATAGTATCTGCTCAATGATTGACAGTTGCTGTCAGTCACTGAGCGGGTACTATATACAGTACACGATCAATCAGAGCTCAGTTGGCGGCTGGCTGTGGTGGTGAACAGTAGGCTGTGCTAGTCGTCAGCTTGGTTACGGGTTGGGGGAGTTGAGTGGTAGGTACTGTGGGGTGGGGGGTTCACTAGACCACCTGATAGCTTGGGATATCGTGTAATGGTGGATTGGGGCTGGGGTGGTTTGCTAGACCACCAAGGCATATTACTGTTACAATTTGAACAGTACTAAACATCATAATGGGGATCGGGCTTGGGGGTGCTAGACTACCAGGGACATGAACTTATTTATTACACACATTTATATCTATAATGAGACTCTGGGCTTGGGGGAGGGGGTGCTACACTACCAGAGATGTGAACTTATTTATTGCACATATTTATATCTATAATGGGAGATCAGGGCTTGGGTGAGGGCCACTAGACTACCAGGTAAATGATATATTTTATTACACACAGACATCTGTGTGTATATATATATATATATATATATATGGAGAGATCGGGGATGTGCAGGCTGCTAGACCACCAGGAAAGGGGGTTATTAATTATTAATATCGACAGCATTGGGGATAGGAGGGGTGGCACTGCACAACCAGGGAAGAGGAGGGGTAGTAATTCTTATTACTTAGGACATCGGGGATAGGGAAGTGTTTTTTTGTTCTTTTTTTATTAAGGATTATTACTGCCAATATCAGGGATCGGGGGACAGCTGCACATTGGCACAAATTGCCCAACTGTCCCAGAGGGATATATTCTAAGTACCCTTAGACCAGCCCTGACTGGTCAAATGGTACTTACAAATGTGTCCTCAGAGGCAGTTTTGTGAATCATAATTCAGGGGATGTGGCAGCTTGCATCTGCCACATGCCCCCTATTGCCATGCCACAGCCAATTAAGTGGTACAAGGCTGGCACTAGCCCCTTTTAGTGCAGGCAGCCTGTATTTGATGCAGGCTGCCTTTCTGAATACCTCCAGGGGCTTCTCTTGGTGCAAGGTGCCACTTGCATCATTTATGTTTGACACAGGCACCTTGTGTCCTTCTAGGGACTTTGTGAATCGGGCCCAAAGTGTTTAAAGATAAGATGAAAATGCAGTATACCAGCTGGTATGCTAGTGAGGTCTCAACTCAGAGAAAAAGTGGCAGCTCTCAAATCTCTGTTAATTTGTGTACAGCCATATTAAAAAAATAGGCATACCCAATGGCTGGTTACAAACTTTCTACACTTAAGCTCTAGAGACGAGGAATTTAAATGTGGATTCGAGCAGGCCGGCATTACAAAGGCTCATACTGAATGCCTCAAAAACTAGAGCCCAGCTCCTTAACCAAAAGGGTAAAAATCATCACATACCCTCTTATGTACTACATTACTGTACTAATTCTTAATTTGGCTTTTCTTTTATCTTTTCAGATAAATTCTCATCTGCACCATATGCTGCACCATTGTAACTGCAGTGTACCTGACTCTGGTCCCCAATCCCAATCACTGAAACTCAAACTTTGTTTTATTTTTCAATGTTTTCATTGATTAAATACTTTTTTTTTGTAGACAATAAAGTTGTTATTAAGCACAACATCAAAATCATGACTCCAAACATCATTTCCTAAGTACCTGGTTAGATTAGCGCTACCAGAATAGCTCCAGTTAACTGAGCGCTAGTCTGGATAATGCTATCTCGGACAGTGAGAGGGGATTTGCAGTGCTTGCAGTAAGTGCTCCCCTTGTTGCTGTCCATGGTGCCGATCAGGAACAAAGGCATCAGAATCCAGGAAGCTGGCTGAGCTGCTCCCATGGCATGGAGGGCTGGGGAATAGAGTGGCTCTGCCAGTGCTATTGGAGGAAAAGGTTCTAATCCTGATCTCCATACATTGGGACTTAGTTTTTTTTTCAAGGGTCCGTGGAAATAGTATTCAACCCCCTTCAAAAACAGAAACAGCGCCATTTTGACCAGCATTGTTCGGACACGGTGCCCATTTCTCATCGCTGAACCTGCCGATTAAATACTACACAATCAGAGGACAGTATAGTAATAATCACTGACAAAATAATGTTGCACCTTAATGGGACAGCACGTATATACTGCAGCAGTGTTATTTTGTGAGTGATTATTTCTAATTTTACAGTATATAACCAATAGGAAGGCCATCTAGACCTGGGGCCTTCCCACCTCTTAACACCCTCACTTGTCCACCTTGCTCTTCAATAGTGGTTGATTGATATCAACTGTGAGTTAGTCAGGGACTGGTGTGATAGGGACTTTGGTAAAAAGAACTCTCACATTGCTTAGTAGTAGGTTGGCTTCCTTAGTGTAAAGGTTTTTTTTTTGTATAACAAGAGCAGAACACTTCACATATAGCTCCCATTTTTGATATAGACCCCCCCTTCAGTTTAATATGTGCAATATACCTGGCACATTTTCTGCTCCTGAGCTGCCACACAAGCAGCCCCCCCCCTTCCCATCAAAATATTGCCCTGCTTGAGTTAGCAAGATTGCTCTTTCTATTTCAGCACTGAACATGCTATTGGAGTTCCACTAAAGCCTTTGTAATCTCTAAGACAGAGCCCTGGAGGAATTGTTTGTCATATGGTCCCTTCCCATATCCTATACTAAGACTTTCTGCTTCTAGCATCTTAAACTCAGCCACTTGAGATTTACTTTGGAGGCTAGCATAACAGATAGTGACCACTCTCATTGCTGCCTATAATGCCTGCCACCTGGCAGCTTGAGTAGTGTCACCCTTATTTAATTATTTATTTATGTATGTATGTACAGTATGTATGTATGTATGTATTTATTTATTTGAAAAACTGGTGACCAGGAAGGCCACAGTGAGCCAGGGCTTGTTTTCAGGTGCAACCCAGAGGAGGGGAGCAACAGATAAAAATAATACACAGCATAGACAAATTTAGTGTTACAAAACATGCAAATGTCATAGCATACAAAGACAATATAAAGTACACAATGAGTCGACATGTAACAAGTTATGATCAGGCAGTAGAGCATTACAACAAAATGTATTAGGGACTGTTAAGGGGGAAACAGGAGCAAGTCCATCTTCTTGAAGTTGGAAGCAAGTTGCTTTAAAACAACTGGGAGCTGTGAGGGAGACACTGTATTGAACTGGCAATCTTCAAGAAAGCTCACTCTTGCTGAAATCTGAGGGAGGTGTACCTTACTTTACTTTAACTCTTACACTTGGTATTGATTCATCTATCTATCTTCCTTCCTTCCTTCCTTTCATCAAGAAGGGGGTTTGCAAAACTGTTTATCTTGTGAGTAACTTCAGAAGGACTGAAATATTGCATAATTGGTTTTCCTTTGTGGTTAGTTGGATTATTGTCTACTAGTATTTTGTGACAATTTGCATCAAAGTATTTTTGGAACAGTGAACTATTTACTGGTGGCTGAGGATTTGTCATTGTAAACCCTACAGTTTGTGAATTTGAATCCAGACAGTGTCTCAGGTGGTGGAAGAACACCAGGTTGTATTGGGTCAGGGGAGGTTTACATCATAGGTTCTGGGCTCAACTGCTTGATTTTTTTCTGACTGTAATTGTTTGTTTTTGCTGGGTATATTCTCTGTTAAATTGTTGTGCAGGTTGTCTTGCTGAAAGGAAGGTCAACACTCACCGTATTGGTGGGTCAGAGCTTGTAGCTGATTGTTTCCGGAGGGCACGGGTTTGGGCCAACCCCCCTGCCCCTCACCCCACCCCCAAGGGTGTCATTTCCTTTATACCAGGGGTTCTAACATCATTTCCCCAAGATGGCAAGGGGCATACAACTGTCATCCTTACCAGCACAGGACACTAATTTGAGGGTAAATGCACATGCACACACACACTAACTAAAACAAAAACAAAAAATAAACAGGAAGGAAGACAGACATGTTGGGAGTACTGCAATGAACTGGCTGTGGGGTAGCAGCCTTCCATGAGACATTCTGGAGGCTGCAATGCTGCCCTATTTGCAGGCAACTCTCTGCTCTGAGGGAGGCGGTTGCCCATCTCCAGGCCGAACTGGACAGGGATAGGGAAACCTTCCCCATCCAGGGAACACCAGGGCTGCCACCACTGCCTCAGAGGTTGCCATGAAAGAGGAGCAGTAGAATGACAGTGGGCTCAGGGAGGGTGAGGGTGCTGGAATAGAGGTACATCCCTCCAGTTGTACAGTATCTCTCCACAATCCATATGCCATTCTGGTGGAGTATAGTTCCCCTTTGCTGGCACCCATGGTACAGACCAAGGAGGTTGCTGGGAACTGCCACATGGGAGGGCCACAGGAAGGTGGCACTGGACACCACAGAGGAAGGAAGCAGCTCCTGGAGGGGGGGACTCAATTACTAAGGGGGTAGAACTGGGGGAGGCAGGAGATAGGTAAGTAAGCTGCCTGCCCAGTGCCATGGCTTGGAGGAACAGGAAGCAAATCCTCAGGATCATGAGAGTAGCTGCATGGAAGACAGAGCTAGATCTCATTGTCCCCCAAGGGACAAATTACTTAGCTGGGCATAGGATCAGAGCAGTGCAGGAGGAGTTTGTGGAGTTGTAAAGGGGCCTTAGACAAGTAGCACACACGGTAACCTTCTCGGAGGTGCTGCCTGTCTATGGCATGGGTGAGGTTAGGGTACTCCACACCATGCGATTCAATGAATGGTTAAAAAACTGGTGCAGAACACAGGTTTCTGGCTTCATTGAGGACTGGGGTTCCACCTGGAGAGATACTTGTCTATACTGGCATGATGGTCTGCATCTGTCTGGGAGGGGAACCAGACTCTTAGATGATAAGTTTAAATGCTTTATTGGCATGCTTTTAAACTAGCCTGGAGGGGTACTGATAAGAAGCAGGGAATTCCCAGCCTTCCCCACAAAACAGGGTAGTTAGTGAGGTAAACACCAAGGTAGCAGTCAATAGGGAGCAGGACAGGGAGCAATGGAGAAGGAGGCAAAGTCAGTAAGGGCAGGGATGGGGCTAAAAGGGGTAAAGCCATCAAAAAATGGAGGGTGATGAATGCCAATGCCCATAGTCTAGGTAACAAGCTTTCTGAACTAGTGGCCCTGATGGAAGAGGGGCACCTGGATATTATGGCAGTCACAGAAACATGGTACACACAGAACCATGACTGGGATGTAAACATACCAGGATACACAATCTCCAGGAGGGACGGGGTGGGTAAAAGAAGAGGAGGAGGAGGAGTTCTCTACATATGGGAAGGGATCAAAGCAACAGAACTAAAGGTTAAACAGGGAGGAGAGGAGTCACTGTGGGTCAAATTGGAGACAGGCAATGACACTACAATCCGCACAGGCTTGTATACAGACCCCCATCTCAGGGGGAGGAAATGGACAAGGAGATGATAGAAGGCATCCTTAGAATGGCAGAAAAAGGGGAGATATTGTTGATGGGGGACCTGAATATGACAGATGTTAATTGGAGCACATTTGCTGCAGCCACATCCAAGAGTGGGGTCATTTTGATGCCCTGCAGGGGCATGTCTCAGACAGCTACTACTGGAACCCACTCATGAGTGAGCAATCTTAGATGTGGTACTCTCAAATGGAGATGAAGAGGGGATCACAGATTTAGAATTGGGTAGCCATCTGGTAACTAGCGACCACTGAACAGTATGGTTCATGATAAACACAGCAGTCAAGCCATGCAAAGGCAAAGGTACTGGACTTTAGGAGGGCTAACTTTGCCAAATTGGATGAGTGCCTAAGGAATGCACTAGCAAATGGGCAGGAAGTAGGGGTGGAAGAACAATGGGAAAAAATCAAAACTGCCATCACAGGGGCAACAAGCCTTTGTGTGAAGTAAATAAACAAAACAAAACGAAGTTAAAAAACACTATAGTTCTCAAAGGAGGTGGCAGGGAAGTTTAGGGAGAAAAAGACAGCATTCAGGAAGTACAAGGAATCACAAGGAGCAGAACAGAGAATTGTGTAAGTTAAAGCAGAAGAAAGCAGGGAAGGCAGTCAGAATAGCAGAGGCCCAAGCTGAGAAAAATATAGCCAACTCAGTTAAGAAGGGGGATAAAATCTTTAAAGGTACATCAGGGAGTAAAGGAAGACCAAGGGAGGGATAGTGAGGTTTAATAAAGAGGAGGGGAGGTGGGCAGAGGGCGACTGTGAAAAGTCAGAGATACTGAACGAATACTTTTGCTCCGTATTCACAAAAGAAGAAGAGGGGGAGGTACCTAAACCAAACAACAGAAGCACTCTGGACAGGGGGTCAATACCAGTCCATTCACAGAAGAATGTGTCCTGAAATAACTCCCAAAACCCAAGGTGGAAAAAGCAATGGGGCCTGATGGGATTCACCCCAGAATTATAAAAGAACTAAGGAGAGACCTAGTGACACTACTAACTACCTTTAACAAATCATGGGAGGATAGTGTGGTACCTGAGGACTGAAGGAGGGCAGATGTGATTCAACAAGGCACAGGCAGCAAACTACAGACCTGTTAGCTTGACCTCAGTGGTAGGGAAAATGATGGAATCACTTCTGAAAGAAAGTATTGTTGGGTACCTAGAGGTCAGCATGGCACAGGACCCAAGGCAGCATGGATTCCTAGCAGGAAGGTCACGTCAGATGAATCTAATAGATTTCTTTGACTGGGTGACCAAAGTAGCAGACTAGGGAGGGGCTGTGGATATAGCCTACCTAGATTTTAGCAAGGCATTTGACACAGTGTCACACAAAAGATTAATAAGCAAGTTAGCCAGCCTGTGTGGATCCCAGGGTGGTAGCCTGGGTAAGAAATTTACTGCACACAGGATGTGGAGGGTACTAGTAAATGCACTACTTTCTGAAGAAAGGGTGGTTACTAGTGGGGTACCGCAGGGTTCTGTACTGGGACCAGTCCTCTTTAATGTCTTTATAGGAGACACTGCAGAGGGGCTGGCAAGAAAAGTATTTCTCTTTGCAGACGACACAAAGATCTGCAACAGGGTTGATACATGGGGGGGTGGAAAGGATGAGAAGGGACTTGGCAAGGTTGTAGGAATGATCAAAAATATGGCAGCTTGGATTCAGTGCAAAAAAGTGCAAAGTAATGCACCTGGGAAACAAAACCCAGGGAAAGAATACACAATGGGGGGGAGGGGGAGGTTCTAGCAACAACAAAAATGGAAAGGGACCTGAGGGTAGTTATATCAGATAATCTTAAGGTAGGTAAGCAATGTGAGAAGGCAGTAAGGAGGGCTGGGGGATACTAGGATATATAGGGCGAGGCATCACCAGTAGAAAACAGGAAGTTGTTATTCCTCTGTACAAACAGTTGGTGAGACCCCATCTGGAGTACTGCATGGAATTCTGGAGACCCCATCTCCACAGAGACATAGACAGGATGGAGGCAGTCCTGAGGAGGGCAATTAAAATGGTGCAGGGTCTGCAACAGAAGCCATACGTAGAGAAACTAAAAGTGCTTAATATGTATACCCTTGAGGAAAGGAGGTGTGGGGGGACATGATAGAAACTTCAAGTACCTCAAGAGGAATAAGCAAAGTCCAAGACGTGAGCTTCTCTCAGAAAAAGAGATGTGCAAGAGCAAGGGAGCATAATTTCAAGATAGAGGGGGGACGGCTCAGGGGCAACATGAGGAAGTATTTTTTCATGGAGAGGGTAGTGGACTCATGGAACCACCTTCCTGAGTAGGTCGTGGGGTCAAAAATAGTGGGCAAATTCAAGAATGCATGGGACAGATGTAAAACAATTATAGTGAGGGGTTGGAGGAAGAAGGCTGTTGGTTAACTAGAAACTGCAGCTTATCCAATCGGTAGGGAAATGGGAAGACTAGGTGGGCCAAGCGGTCCTTATCTGCCATCAAAGTCTATGTTTCTATGGGGAGAGAGAGAAGGAGTCTCAAATGATATCTAAGGGAGACAGGGTCAGTAGAGAAGTGCAGGGAAGGGGCAGCAGGTTTCAGAGTGAGGGGAGATGATAAGCAAATGCTGATTAGCCCGCCGTGGTACACTGATATGGTAAAACAAAGGTGCAATGATCCCTGGAGTCAAGAGAGCAAGAAACAGAGGGCACAGTAGAGCTGGGTAATGAGAATTAGAAGGGAGGGCATCCAAACCAGAATTTAGATATAAAGGAGGCACAGTTCATCTGATTACATGATGGTAGAGGAAAAAGGGATAGTGATGTGTATAGTGAGCAATGATGGGATTGAGAGGGTGAGTTGGCTGCAAAGCAATAGAAGGAGTTACAGAGGGTATCCAGCCTGGCCAAGGAAGTTTAGAAGGCAGAAACACAGACCATGTCTGCATAGTATAGTCAAAAACTAGGAGTACCATTTTTGTAACAAACTCTTGGTGAACTTGAGGGGAAAAACAGTCTTTATGCTGGTACAATGCATCATGTTTAGGTTGGAGCTTAGCATGAATGGCACCAATGTGGGCAGTGAAGTCAAGTTTCTTGCCACGCCACACATCAAGGTACTTGAAGGAAGGAACATCCTCAAATGGAGAACCATCCAAGGTGGAGAAGATGGTGAATGATGGGTGTTTGGCCAGCTTTTGGTTGGTGCCAAAGGTCATGGACACCATTTGTTTAGTATTAACTGAAAGCTGGTTCGACTGGAACCATCGTAGGATGTTGTAGAAATCTTATTGTATCAGACCTTCCATGTCTGAGATGAGTGGACCATAAGTGTAGATGCCTGTGTCATGTACATACATGTAAATATGTGAAGTGATACAGTTCTGTTAATTATTAGTGCCAGGTACTTGGTTATTGCCCTTTCTGTTACATTTTTATATTGTGGCTGCTTTAAAAGCACCAGATGCAGCCTCTATACCTCTGGAGGTGGAGGGGCACCCCTCAAAGCTAGGGACAATTATATCAGGGCATGGTCTGTGATGAGATGGGATTCATATGTGGTCTTGATTACAGCCCTCTGTCTTGTTGTAGAAACTAACAGTCTATCTACTGTATCTGGGCATATGAAGAGTGCATGTGAGTAAAAGCTGTACACTCTTCCAGCAGGGTTTTCATGATGCTTGCTGTTGGTGAGGATATGTGTTTTCATCAGGTCAAGTCACCACCCATCACCCAAGGTACCTTGATCTCTGCCTTTTCCAAAGCTAGCTTCTGGAAAAAAAGGATCATCTAAATTGGGACCATATACTGATCCCACTTACAGAGAATTTCCATCATGTAAAGCAATGTGCACTTCAGTATACAAATCATGTTTAACTCTTTACCTTCACAGGAAATGTAGGCTGCTGTGCCAAGGGCCACCCAGCAGGATGCCATTCAGTCCATCTCAGGCTCTGTCATATGCATTTTACTGTTTCAGCGGGATGTCACCTTTCAATTTTTTTACCTTGTCCAACATCTTTTTCCTTTTGATACCATTTTTAAGGCCATTTAAATTCCATGAAACTATGTGTACTTCGTCAGCTATACTCATGAAGGTTATGTTGATATAGTTGTCACATATCCCACACTCAACATTTCACACCTGTAATACCAGTGTGTACTTGTATATAAGGTTAAAGACTGCTTTAAGTATTACTATGATAAAAAAAACTCCCACCAATCACTGCCAACATCAGCACTCTGTAAGCATTCAAACTATTGTTCCTGACCCCCTCCCCATGCCCAAGTCAAGCTAACAGCTGCTCAAAACAGCTTCCTCTGCAAATGTTTGACAGATTTGCTGTAGTCTATAGTTCTTGGGTAGCACCAAATAAGCAGAGTTTACCAGATTAGAGATGACAGTACATCAGTGAAAGCAAAACATACTTCCACCCTGAGGGTCAGTGGTGAAGATGCAAAGTTTAACTTTTATGGATTAAGTGATGGTTATAGGTAGCCCTCTTCTAACATGGGTTTCCTATCTGGATGGGAGCAGCTTAACACTGGTACCCCAGCCAACCAAAATACAACCAATGGCCCAGTTGCCCATTTCCATCCACTCTCTACCTCTGCAGAGGCAGTCCCAATATCTTTGGTCTTGCAGTACTGGTTTGAAGCAGTCTTTCCCATTGATATCTACAGTCCCCATTTAGTAACTCTGGTGTTGGGGGCAAGTAGGTAGTGAGACCCAATGGTAATAGGTTGGACCACTATTTACACAGATTATATCAGGTTCTCAACTGAATAATGTCACAACTGGCAGGCATCCCCTGGACTGGAACTGTAGACTTTAAGTGGCTGGTTGCAGTTTCAGTTATTACAGTCTGGTATACTGAGCAGGTCACTCAGTGCTGACATTAGAGAATTTGTGCCCTCAACACTCAGTTAATCTGGATTAAGAACATCACTTACCACAAGGGCACTGACAGTCAAATTAAGAGTATTTACATAAACATGAACAGAACCTTACACAGTGTCCAGATCATTGTTGCATTTTATGTGGATGCTGTGCAATGGGGAAGGCCATGGCAAGTCTCTCATCTCTCATGGATTTAAGGGGCTTGGCTTGGCTGGATCAAGGAAACTGCCACTTGCTTGGCCAAGAAACTGCCAAGCTTCCATCACAGTGTCAAGCTGCCCACCTGGTGTTCCCCCCACACTCACCCCCTACCAGTTTCTGACCCCCCCGACTCTCAGACAATAATTCAATATAATAATTTATAATATATGGTTTGGAGCTCAGACTCCAAAGGTTGAGAAGTGCACTTTAGCGAGATGACTCATTATTGGATAGCATGCACTGCTAGTATAATGTGGCCCTTGAGTAAGCCACACATCGGTGCACACTAATGTGCTGTCTAGGTCCTGAGCAGTTTGGAGGAATGATGGTAGCATGGTAAGAGAAAGATGCTCAAAATGAATAAGGGGTACCCAAAACAGACAACCCACCTCAACAACTTACAGTTTCAGCGTGGTAGAGTGAAGATCGACTCAGGATGCTGGTCTGGTCTCACAAGTTAAGTTTCACCCATCAATGGCTGCATCCTCTGTGTTGATAAGATTCTCACATTCTGGTGGGTGCCAAGAGATGTAGAGGTTGCCCAGGTCAGGAAATGCACAACTGAGAATGATATACAAGAGCAAAGTCCCAGCCCCTCAGATGAAATTTTGACTTATACCAGAGAACTGCTGGTGTTTTCTCAAGAGCTCTGAGCTGTAGTCTTGGAAGACAGTGACCTTCCCACCACTGACCACTATTGGGCCATTGCTTTTGGCTGCTTTAAGTACAAGTTCTTTTTCAGGGTATTTTATGTAATGAATCAAGAACTATCATGGTCATCGCCAGGCTTAGGAGATGGTCCTTTGCAATGCGCTCTTTAAATTTCAAATGTTGCTGCTTGTGGCCCAGCTTCAAGTTTTATGCCAACCATTTCTGAATGTTTGGTCTCATCTCTTTATCCTCCAGTCCCTCAGGCAGACCAACCAGATATAGGTTTCAGTGATGAGCTCTGTTCGTTTGGTCATCTGCTCTGTCCTGCACTGTAACAAGGGATTTGCAGAACTGGTCCCGGTCTTGCATGAGGTCTGCCATTACATTTTCCAGATCACTAATTCATTTCTCTGCCTCATATGTTCGGGCAGTGTGGGAAGCTGTAGATTCTGTTAACCCTGGAACAATGTTCAGAATGGTCACAGGGTCATAATGTCACAAGATATTATGCCGCAGCAATATACCATGCTGTCAATACAGCGCAATATATTGCAAGTGGCATTTCTCTGTGTTTTGTGATGGCTCTGCACCCCACACACCCCTAACAGAGGGCTGCACCCCCCCCAAGCCCCCCAACTAAAATAATCAACTCTGGGAGGGTTGTACATTTAGACTGCACAAAGTGCAAATAAAAGAAAAATTCCATGCATCTGGGACCAGGAATTGATACCCGGTCTACAGACGCACCGCCTCTATTACTGCCTGTGACTCATCCTGTCGAGCCACAGCAGCTGCTCAGTGGACCCCCCCTCCCCAGCAGAGAACTTATCCTCTGCTAGAGAACAGTGACAGGGTACACAACTGTGTATAGACCATTTAGCGGTTTTGCACCCTTACGCTACTCCCACCCGCGCTGTCTATGTTGTGTGGTTTTAACATATGCCATCTTGCATATGGTGAACTGACCCGGTAGGTTTAGAATGAGCATTATTTACATAGACATTCAGTTTTAATTTCATGTTACATATCAGGATCATTGCCGCTAATTACTGGATGGTCTCTTCACTCATGGAGTTCCTGCTCATTGCCATAACCCTGGTTTTTGTGCGGCCTTCAGAAGGAGCTGGAGCAGAGTAACTGATTGAAGCAGCAGTCTCAAACATAAGTAGCATTTGTTTTTTTTTAGAGATTTCTTTGTCACCATTAAGATAGTACACACTTTCCTTTCACTGTAACATATATTCAACAGCTGTAACAGATTATTTCCCTAGTGTTAGTAGGTACCATGTGGGAACAGTGCTAAAGAGAATCACCATCTTGCCCTGACAGATTACACCTCCAGTTTATTCTTTTAACATCACTTATGGCTTCACAAACAGCACTAGGACCCCCTTTCATCCATCGCAAACTTTGGTACCTTCTCCTTCTTGTTCTCTTCCTTACAGGAGATACTGAGTTAAATCCTGGCCCACCTGCTCACCTCTTCTGCACTGATGTGAACTAGAAGGACACCAAGGGACTTCATGTTGTACACATAAACATTAGAAGCCTTCTCCATAATCTTGCGGAACTAGAGGCGTGGGTTACACTATATCACCCTAATATTATTTGCCTTTCTGAGACATGGCTTAAACCCTCTATCCCTGACACTGCCTGCTCATTACACAACTATAACCTTATCAAAGGTGACAGATGCACCTCTAAATGGGTGGTGGTGTTGCCATATTTTACAAATCCTACCTAAACTTCTCTGCTCATATATCCCCTGCCCTCTCCCATTGTGAATATGTTCATGTTACCCTACTGCTAGTCATAAAGAAACTTCATATAGTGTGCACCTACAACCCTCCACTAGGTGGCACCACAGGCCTGGAGGAACTCCTCTCCCAGGTTGACCTGGCCATTAGACGCAATGAAGTCCTCATCCTAGGTAACCTAACCTTAACTGGCTTGGCAAAGCCAACAAAACTCTCCACACAGTAGTCCAAGGTCATAACCTTCACCAGCTTATCACTGATCCCACCAGGGTCATTTCTCCCTCTCGATCTAGTACCCTAACTAATTAGGCCATGACAAATCATATTGACAGAATAGTCACTGCTGGAACTCTCTCAGATGCTGTAAGTGACCACTCCCCGATATACTGTATTTGGTTTTCTACAGGACACTCCCCCCAAACTCATTACTTTCCGCAACTTTGCCAACTTCAATCACACTCAGTTTCTGAATGATCTCTCTATGGTTGACTGATCCTGCACCTATGCAGCCAGTGATGCTCAGGTTGACCTTGACTACTTTATAACCATGTTTGGATCACTCCAGGACATGCACGCACACCTAATCACATGTTGTATACGTGGCACATCAACAAGGGGGTTCAATAAAGACTTACTTGCTCAAATCAGGGCTAGGGACAAAAGCTGGAGGCATTTCAATATCTCTGGCCTTCCATCAGATTATAATGACTACAGGACATGGAGGAATGCATGCAAAACAAATATTTTGTTTAGCAAAGAGTTTGTTTTGCAAAGATCTATTGAGAGATGCTGCAGGTGATTCACTGAAATTTTGGTCTCATATAAAGACACTCCTTCACGCCAGCGACCCGGGTTCGGGAACGGACTCGGGATGCCAGGGGCTGGCAGGGGTGGGAGAGGATTAAGCATCCACAGGACTGCTCTCCTCTCCTGGGGTAGGTAGCGGGCTGTCGTCACGCCACAGTGGCCTCTGGTGGAGACCAGGAGCACTGTTAACGCACACAGGAGGGATCACCAAGAAAAGTAGAAATACTGCTTCATGGCAGCCGGATGATGGCTGCCCAGCTCTCCGAGGCTATCCAAGTCCGTCCGAGCTCTCTGTTTCAGCAGCACCCTCGGGACTAAGTGTTACACTGGTCTGCCCCCCCCCCGCTTGGCTGGTGCTTTCGCCCTTGGAAGAGAGGGACCCATTCGGCAAGGGTTACGCCGGGTCACCCTGGGGGGCTAGCTGCGATCTGAAGTGGAGGTTCGGAGAACAGATGGGTCAAAGCCCAGTCTTGGTAAGCCCAAAGGAATGGCTGCCATGGAGTACGTAAGGAGAGAAAGAAAAAAGACACTCTTTGGTGCCAAACACTCCCAGACTACTAATGATATGGTTCTAAATGGTGTGCACTGTAACAATCCTGCCACCATTGCAAACTCCTTTAACCTCCACTTCTCGGATTTATCTAAGTACACGTCTTCATTCCTTTCTGTGCAGTCCACTACCCCCCACACTGAAACCAAATCCTTGCACTCATACCCACCTTTCTGGTTTCAAATTCTAAGAAGACTTGATGTCCTTAAAATGCTAAATACCATCTCTGACTGTACTAGCACTGGTTTGGATGGTCTTGCACCTAGGGTCTTGAAACCTGTTGCCCCTTTTATTGCCTCCCACCTGGCAAAAATCTTTAACCTGTTTCTCTGCCATTGCTCATTCCCAAGCATCTGGAAGAGTGCTAGAATCACTTTTTTTTTTTAAAAGGGGGGTCCCAAGGCCATTGCTAAATATTGGCCAATAGCCATCCTCTCTGTTCTTAGCAAAATACTAGAGACACTAGTAGCTAAACAAACCATCTCATTTGTCCATGAACATAACCTCCTGTCGACTCCCAGCATGGTTTCTGCAAAGTCCATAACACTGCCACAGCCCTCCTTAAATTCACTAATGATACCTATACTGCCATGGACAATGGCTTTCTGATGGGTGTAGTCTTTATTGACATAACCAAAGTGTTTGACCATGTTGACCACCCCTTCTCCTTACCAAGTTACTGTCTCTTGGTTTCTCTCCAGATGATGTGGTCTGGTTCAACAGCTATCTGTCTAGCAGGAAGCAGGTTATAAAATTAAACTCTGCCACGTCCGACCTCACTATCATAAATATTGGAGTTCCACAGGGATCTATTCTGGGCTCCCCTCCATTTTTCCATTTTCATTAACAATATCTCTTCCCTCACCCTTGCTTGCTCGTCCCTGCTGTATGTGGATGACCCGGTTCTTTATTTCAGCTCCAGGGATATCTCAGATATCAATCACTCTCTCTTCTCTGACTTCCTCCATATTCAGTCCTGGCTGTCTAACAACAAACTTGTTCTTAATGTTGGAAAAACATACGCCATGCTCTTCAGTTCCTCCACCAGGCTTAGAGCATGCTGTGGCCAAAATGAAATCCCCCTGCATTGATGGCTCCCTATTGGACAGTGTTAGTTCTTTTAAGTACTTGGGTGTTTTGCTTGATGCATCCCTGGTCTTTAATCAGCACATCGCTGCCACCTGTATATCAGTTAATGCCAAAATTGGAATTGAATACATAACAAGCTATGCTCTAACCCCATCAGCTGGGTTAGTCGTTGCACAGGGCATTCTGCTCCTGGCCCTGGCCTATGGCTCAGTCACATATGTACGTGCATCTAAAGCCACTCTCTGCAAGTGGGACACCACCTACATCAATATTTTCTGCTACGCCTCAGTATCTCCATGCTGCAAGCACCACTGTCAGCTTCATGCTAACCTAAAATGTTCCTCCCCCACTACCTACCAACTTTCCTCTTTTGGCTCTCTAATAGATGGCATTGATAGATCTAGAACCCCATATCCCTTGCCTCTATACTGCACCCACAAACCTCTTCCTATGGACTTAGATCTATTGACCAAACTTCCTTCCACATCCCAAGGTGTAAAAGTTCCATGGATGTTCATGCTTTCTCCTATGCTGCCCCTCAATACTGGAACTGTCTTGCCCTAGCCATCCGACTTGCTCCTAATCATGTCCATTTCAAAAGGCTATGCCTGAATCATCTAATTGATTCAGCCCCCTGTTTATGCTTTCTCTCACCTTAGACCCTCCATCCTCAAGCATAATGACACCTGTGTCACCTCGTGGCCTCCACACTTACTGCCCCCTTCTGCACTTCTCCGATCACAAACACCCATTCCTCTGCCTTGGCCTCCTACCTATTTCCTTGGCTCCCCTGGCCTATGACTTTCCCTTGCCCACTTCTAGGCACTACCACTTCGCCCTTCCCTCCCCTCCCCTCCTCTACACAGACCTATTTGTTAATTACCTACCTACCTGATAATTATCTCATTATATTGTTTGTAACTCAACTGCTGCATTTGCACCTTATAGTTTTGGGGTTTTCCCTAATTGAATTATTGTATTCCTATTGTTCATTTAATGTATTTTTCTCCATTTATGTATGAAATACTATCATCTACTGATTGTATATATGATTTTTGGTGAATCTGCACTTGTTATTTGTGCTCCTCTTTGTTAATAATGCATATGGTCATAATGTTGCATATGAATAGGGCGAGGATAGGAATATTCAACAAATCTAAAACACTGTAGAAAATGAGTAAAGTTGCAGTACAGTCAATGTTACTGTCTACTGATGAATTGTATTGAACTTGTACTGTCAGCCATTGTTTTACTGTTATCTACTGTTGATGTTTTGTTTTCCAACTTGTACCCTCCTGAGTCATGCCTGAAAATAGGCATTTCTATGTCTAGTGCAGTTACCCGGTTACCAAAAACAAAATAAATAAATATCACTGATATTTTCATTAGGGCCATGTCATAATCCTTACACAGTGCTGATGGCCAGGACGTGGGTATGATTCTTTGTTTCTTTTGTATTTTTTGGTTTAAAAAATAATTACTTTTCACATTTTAATAAAATTATAGAATTGTGAGCCACGAACTGGGATTAATTTAATGACTTGCAACTCAACGTGTGACAACCGCACACCTGGGTATGTAACTCTGTTGATAAGAACATATCCCTTTGTCCACCTTTAATTTTTGTTTCCCTTTATCACTCCCCCTCCCAATTTTCTGAAACTCCTAGATATAGATAGGGGCTTAACAATAAATAGTTTGGTTTATTGTTTTTAGTTCAGAGATTGAGTACAAAGTGGTTCAGAATTGATTTTCAGCCTGGTCAGATACTTAACTCTGTATTTCTTTACTTTTTATAGGTTGAGGCAGAGAGTGGAATGTTGGTAGCAGCTGATCTCCTGATTTTCATGCTATTTTCTTCTCTCAGTGGGAGAATGCACAATACAGTAAGTTTCACTGCCACTACCCGTTTTTGACATTTTGGCTAAGTTGCCAGCAACAGTTGGGCAGGAATTTGTTTATCCATATGATGTTCTGTATATGATTATGTGCAAATGATTTTTTCTTTACTTGTTTACCTTGATGAACTTTGAACCTTGTATTATCAAGTTTTTATTTTACTGTATTTTATTATTTTATTTATTCATTTGTTTAATTTTTGTTGACCAGGTAGATACACTAGACAATATGAATGCTTATTTTCAGGCATGACCCAGGAGATTAAAAAGACATGCAGAAAATTCAATAATGCATAAGGTCATAATGTTACATATGAATAGGGCGAGAATAGGAATGTTCAACAAATTTAAAACACTGTAGAAAATGTGTAAAGTTGCAGTACAGTCAAATGAGACCATGTCACAAGGGCCAAAGCTAATACATGCAACAGTAAATTTAGACTTTACAAGGCACCCAACATCAGTATGTTGTACAATTTATAAAATAAAGTGTAACCCAATTTATACACCATGATTTTCATCGTAATAAGGGGCATTACTTTCATCACTATAACTACTGCCTTGCTGTAGTTTGTCAGGTACATTTGACATGTGACCAAGAGTGACAAAAAGGGGTGGTATGGTTAGTAGCCAGCCACCTGAAGCAAGCCCAACTGGTTAAAGGGCAAGGACACCTCACGACCTGGCTCTGGTGGTGTTTGATGTGCAGACTACTAATTTTTGACCAATAAATTTATCTGTTTATTTGCTTTAATGACACATCTTGTCTTTGGGTGAGTGTGCCTCATTCTAGTCTAGTTTTCAAAAGGGCAGTGAGTAAATTTTTCATAGTAAAGTAGATGTTTCTCAAGCAGCCATCTACCTTCCCGCCCCAAACTGGGATCCCCAACATCTTTCTTGCTAAGATAGCAACAATGTCACTTCTGCTATCTTCAAGACAATTATACAGTTATCAGAATTTATCCTGACACATTATTTGCAGGATGTTCCCGTGATGCTAATCCAAAGATTCTCTGTTCTGCTAGATAATGGATGAGTTAGGTATGCATCCCAAGAGTTTGCCACATATTGAAAAAAAGAAGGTTCACATGATGAAACAGCTGACAGAAATAATTCAAGACATCTAAATAAAGTAGCAGTCATATTTTGACATGTCTTGCCATTCAGTGTGTGTGTGTGTGTGTGAAGTATGCATATATGCAACTTCTTTCTGAGAGATAGGTTCCCAGTTGAAGAAATAAGACATTTAAAGCCCACAGGTACGCTATAGTAAAAAGAAAATTGAAGCATAGCAGAACATCTGGGACCAGAAAAGATACATACAATTTCTTGTGCTGTACCTTTCTGACAACCTAATGTCAGCAGCATAATATGTTCCTGTAGTTTAGGAATACAGTGTATGTGAAGGAGTGATTACTTGCCAGACTCAAGTCAAATCACCTGTCAGCCCAGCTTTGACATGGAATTACTTTTGTTTTATGAATCTATTAACCTTGAACCATGAATATCTGTTTTAATGCTCTGATCCATGACCTAAATATACTTTTTAACTTAAATACTACTTTCATGCACCATGAAATGTATGTGGTTTATCTCTCAATGTTTTAAACTACAAACAAGTGTTCATCTATTTATATTAACTTTTGTCCTATTTGAACCTTGATGGTAATATGAGAGTGCTAAGGAACTGTATTTTTTTTTTGTAAAACTTAAGGTTTTTATAAGAAAAACACAGGAAATATAGAAATTAAATGTAATAAAAAAGTTATATCATTGCATATAATTAACAAATTGTGTCAAAGAGCAAACACTAAACACCACAGATTTATAGAAGAGCAAGTGAATTCTACTATGCATACATATTTAGTAAAAGGTAAATAGATCAATAAAAAGAACTGATCATACAGTTCACATACGTTTTGTTAACTGTATCACTTGTCACTTCTGCAAGGTATAGGTATGCAATGGCAGTGGCCACATGTTCATGTACAGTGTTTGTTTTTTACTTTCTAGGTAAGTGCACTGTACAATAATTGGTCTATTTTCAAGTCATGATTCAGGACAGTACAGTTATAAGCACAATGGAGTACAACAAATAATTACTATATTAGAAATATTAGTATTAAATAGCTGAACTTCGTCAATACAAGATGGTATGGGGCTTACTGTAATACTCTTACAGGAGTGTGGTATATCCATGTGATACCTCATTATGTAAGGCAAGGTAAGGTAGGTCCGGTAAATGTATGTATATGGTGCCCAATCCCAGAGGCTCTGGGTGCCTTACACAATTAAAAACAGGCAGGGCAGCAATAACAATAAAAAAAGCCCTAAAGAGTTATATAAAGTTTAAAATACAAGCATAAATAAGCTAACTGTATAGCTAGTTACTAAATAATAAAACAATAAAATATATATATATTTTTTTAAAACATTATGGGTAGTCTGGAAAGGCCATTCTAAATAAATGTGTCTTTAGGCCCCTCTTGAATACCTCCATCGATGGGGCCTCCCTTACAGATCTAGGAAGTGAGTTCCAGAGGGCTGGTCCAGCCACCTCAAAAACTCAATCCTTGGAGGTTTTCAACCTGGCCCTCAGAACCACAAGAAGGCCCATGGCGGAGAAGCATAAGGAAAGGGCCAGAGTGGCAGGGATAAGGAGATCCATCAGGTAACCAGGGCCTGACCCATACTGGGCCTTGTAGGTGAGCAAGCCCACCTTGAAAATGACTTAACACCTAACACCTAACAGGCAGCCAGTGCAGATGTCACAGGACCAGGGCCACATGACATGACCTAGAGAGGCCTGTCAGGAACCTGGCTGCTGCATTCTGCACCAGTTGCAGCCAGCAAAAGGTCCCTCCACAGACCCTGAAGTATATAGCATTGCAGTAGTCAAGCCTGGGGGCAACAAAGACATGTACTAGTGATGGCAGGTCCTCAGGTGGAAATAGGGTTTTAATCTGGTTTACATTCCTTAAGTGGAAAAATGCACTTTGGACAAGAGATGACACCTGAGCATCAAGTGTCAGTCTGCCATTCAGGAAGATGCCCAGACTTCTCACTCTAGGGGAAGTCATCAACAGAGTGGTTCCCAGGACCAGTCCTGTTGCCACTCCAGAGGCACTTCCATCATGCCCATGACCAGGCTCAATCACCAGGCCTCCATCTTGCCGGGATTAAGCCTCAGACAGTTGGAGGCCATCCAGTGTGGCACTAAGGCAACAAAGTCAGGAAGAAGGGCACTGAGCCAGCCATCAATGTAGCCCATATGTTATCACATTTTTTTTTGTTATAATTAAGTCCAATGGCATCTTGTTTTTCTAACACATGCTCAACCTGGCAGATCATGCGGGTGTAGTGCAGTGCAATTACAAGAATAAAAGGATCTTTTGATTATTTTTGATTTTGTTAATTTATTGCTGCTTTCCCATTGATGCAATCTGCCAATCAGCCCTGCAGTAAAACAAGATGAAGCTGATCTTAACCATGCTTAACACATAATAATGCAACTTTTGCATTTACTGATTGCCCCCACCATGTTGTTTGACATTGACAAAGCCCTCAGTCTCTTCCAATCCAATTCATGACTATCAGAGACAAGCACAACTCCACTGGAGGGCATGTGTGCAGAGCTTCCACCTTCCATGGGTCTTTTTAACAATAATAGCTTGTTTCAAAGCCTGTTTTTTTTTTGTATCAACCTAAGGCCTCCAGCTCCTTGGAGAATGTATATACAGTAGGTACAAACAATTCAGAAATCAATGCACTATGGCTATCAGAAAATCCAAAGCAAATTATTTATCCACTGACATCCAGAACACACTTAAGATCCCATTCAGGTTCTGTAAGGTAATTCACTCCATCTTCGCCTCCACCCAGTCAACTACCATAGTCCTCAAAGTGATGAGCTTCTCCATTTCCAATCCTGCTCAGGTTGCTGCTTCTCTCAATGAATATTTAATGCCCTGGAATCATTGTGTGCTCCTTTCACCAATCCACTAGTACCCATCTTAACACTCTCTTTATGCCCCTCCACTTACTGATCTCTGTCTTCTACCTAATCTCATTTCCACTCTCCATCTCCCATTCTTTCTCCTTCCCTCCCTCTCTTTACCTCTTTCTCCTTTACCTCTATCTTCCCTACAGTTTCTGTGAAAGTACTCTGCTCTCTCAACCCTTCTAAAGGTCACAGCTCAACTGGCATGATCCTAAACTCTTGTATCTGTCTGCATCTTCAATTGCCGTTCCTATTACCTACCTTCTCAACCTGTCATTTTCATTTGGTATGATTCATTGGGTCTTAAACATAGAAACATAGAATTTGACGGCAGATAAGGACCGCTTGGCCCACCCAGTTTGCCCTTTTCCCTACCTAATGGATAGGCTGCAGATCCTAGTTAACCAGCAGCCTACTTCTTCCTACCCCCACCCCCTAGAATTGCCTTATGACTGTCCCATGCATGCTTGAATTCCACCACTGTTTTTGACTCCACAACCTCCTCTGGAAGGGCATTCCATGCATCCACAACCCTCTTTGTGAAAAAATACTTCCTTAAATTACCTCTGAGCTGCCCCCTCTATCTTCAAATTGTGCCCCCTAGTTCTTGCACACCTCTTTTTTTGAAAGATGCTACCCTCTTGGACTTTGTTGATTCCCTTGAGGTACTTGAAAGTTTATATCATGTCCTCTCTCTCCCTCCTTTCCTCGAGGCTATACATATTAAGCTCCTTAAGTCTCTCATCATATGTCTTCCGGTGCAGACCCTGCACCATTTTAGTTGCCCTCCTCTGGACAGCTTCCATCCTTTCTATGTCTTTGCGGAGATTGTTTCTCCAGAACTGCACGCAGTACTCCAGATGGGGTCTCACCAGCTGTCTGAACAGAGGGATAATAACTTCCTGTTTTCTACTGGTGATGCCTCTCCCTATGCATCCCAGTATCCCCCCAGACCTCCTTGCTGCCCTTTCACATTGCTTGCCCACCTTTAGGTCATCTGATATGACTACCACTTGGTCCCTTTCCATTTTTGTTGTTGTTAGAAAGCAAGGCAAAGTCCTAATTTTTCAAATGGAAGAGATGATGTTGCCCCAGAAAAATAACACCCAGCATCAATTTCCCCAGTACAGTGCTAGAGTGC
Organism: Neoceratodus forsteri; assembly: GCA_016271365.2. Classification (NCBI taxonomy): domain Eukaryota; kingdom Metazoa; phylum Chordata; order Ceratodontiformes; family Ceratodontidae; genus Neoceratodus; species Neoceratodus forsteri. Next base: position 571,846,452 of record CM057449.1, on the reverse strand, counting down.
AAGAAACACTTCTCCTTCCCCAACTTTTTTCCTTTCTCGGCTCCTCTTTTCTCTCATCTTTTCAGTCTGGCTTTGTCAAAGCTGCCCTCTTCCCTACTATGGATTACTTATTCTGGCCTGTTTGGGATGAATCAGGTTCAGCTCACCTCTGCCATCTTTTTTGACCTCCCTGAGCCTTTTGGCATTATGACTCATCCCATTCTTCTGGAAAAACACATGGGGAACTCTTAGTTAGTTCCATTCTTACCTACTGGATCATCATCAGTCCTTGTAGACAGGAAACAACCTGCCCCCTATTCCTATCCCCCATTCATTCTGGGCCCCCCAATGCTCCATCCTGAATCCAATCCAAGTCTTCATTTGCTTCAGTGAGCTCCCCTCTGTCTGTTTTTCCTTCTAGATTCATATGTACTCAGTTGATACAGTTCTTTATCTTCAGATGCCTCAGTCCATGGGAACTGTCTCTGCAGCATACATTGAACAATGTCCAGTACTGCTTTTTCTCAAATCTACTCTCACTTAATGCCAAATAAATAGTCTCTAGGACCACTGACAAAATGAAAGACTCTCTGGGTTCAACAGTACACCTGTCCTCATGACACTTACTAGCTACCTCCTTGAAGAAGTCCCATACATCAAGTACCTTGGTGTGTGGTTGGATAGAAACCTCAGTTTCTTATCCTACGTTGATGCCATCTATAAGAATCTAGTTCACATGTTTGGCACACAAAAAGTCCAGCCCCCCACTTTTGGCTTGACAAGAAATTATTCTTAAGATGATCTTTTGGGTGTCTGACTATACAGATGTGGTCTGCAGTGCTGTCTTCAGATCTTTCTCTGCTAAGCTAGACACTCTCCTTCACTCCTTCTGCAACTTTGCCCTCAACTGCCCCCTAATACTTATCACTGCTTCCTCTACTTGAACTCTCATTCCACTTCTGAAAAATGAACACTGGTCACACTGTGCATCCCTCCTTAACAAATACTTGTTTAGCTCCATTCCTTGCCACCTCTTCTCCTCCTCTTTACCTCTCTTCCCTCATCCTACTTTATTTGTTCTTCTGATACCCACGCCTTCTTTATCCCACACTGCAAAACCTCACTCTAAGCTCATCTACCTCTGAAACAGCCTCCAACTTTCCATCTGTTTCTCCTCTCCCTCCTCTTTCAATGCTATCCACTGCCTCCTCTTGCTCCTGCAGCTAGCTTCACTTCCTTTTCCACTGTCCCTATATTCATATATTCTAGAGCATTGTCTATCTGCCTGTGTGTGGTGTCTTACATTTGTATATTTTCATATATATTTTGCCTGGAGATGGATGAAGTGACCCCAATTTGATCCACTAAGTGATTCGTGGAGTGCTCCTCAATGCAAAGCGGAGTACTTCGCATTATAAAGGGTAGCGCAAAGTCCATTGAAAACAATAACTCCGCATTACTCCACCTTCCCAAACCACTACTCCACCAATTCTTAAGGCGAAGTACATTGAAAACAATGTACTTTGCCTCACTTCACCTTGTTTTTTTTTTTTTTGAGTAATCTGTTTTTCCGCCCCATGCTCGCTGGACCTTCACTCCTTCGCGCCCTGTCAAGCTCCCTCTGACCCCTTCTGACCTTTCCCGGCCCTCCTCAGATCCCCAGATCACAGCCAATCCCCCAGAATATCGGTATATCGCACTGGTGGGGTCCCTCTCCTCTCCTGAGGGAAGGGCACTGGGAGGGATAGCCCAAGCACTACTTTTCCCTAGGGCCCGGGGATGCTGCTGGGGAACAGGAGGCACTGGAAAGGCACTGGAGGCCCCTGAGGAGCAGAGGGCCATCATCTGAAGGCCAGAAAGCTATTTTCCTGGCTTTCTTAGAGTGCGTGATGTCCAGACGTCAAGGCAAGAGCCGACGTCTGTCACGCACCACCCCTAATGGCCCTGACATGCTGCACTACCGGCGGCCTCCACCGGCGGTCGCTTTGGCACCAGGTCACGATCCCTTCCCTCCCTTGAGACAGCGAGCAGTAGTGGGATGCTCAAGCTGCCTCCCCGAGCCAACCCTCAGTGTCCGAGGCTCATTTCCAGAACCGGGTCGCTGGGCGTCATAGCGGAAATCCAACCGCTGTGCCGACTGGCCGGCTTCACCTTGTTTTTAAGCTCCAAAAGTGAATTTTGCAGTGATTCATGGGATTTCAGGTCACATGGGCTCTAGATTGTTCTGCACAGCCTCAGTTCTGGGTAGTGTGTGTGGGAAGCTGTAGGAGACAGTCTGCTTTGAGAGCTCTCTGCGATTCAAACTTTCTAAAAGCTGTTAAAATAGCCTTTTTGAGTCTTTTTTTTTTTTTGCTGAAACTTTAGTTCATCGATTGTAACAAACCCTCCTGTGCTCATATCATCAAGTGTTTATTATTTGTGTGTGGATTTTGAATGTTAATATACAACATTCAGTCTCTGTACTGAGAGACAGTGGAAGTGTGCTTTGAGGGAGGGCTGTATCTGTGGTGTAGATGGATTAACTTGGAGAAAAAGACAGTTCCTTCTGTTTTGGTGATATTTTTCTTATAACTGTGTTAATGTACACACAGTAATATTTTCAATAATTCTTGCCATTTTTTTGCTGATTTTTGTGGTGCATCAGTGCATAATTTTAGTTTGTTTAAAATATGTGGTTATATTACTGAAGTTTTCAATTTGCTATGCATTACTTGGTGTGTATGTGTATGTTTGTGACATGTGTCATCAAATCAGACACCTTTTATTGTGCCACATGGTAATTTCAGCAATGTGAACTTGCTGTCCACTGCAGCTGTGTGATTTTTGTACTTCTTTGTGGTATTACTAGTACTAGTGACTGTTACTGCAGCAGTGCAGTACACTGCACTCCCATGGCCCAACCCAACCGACAAAGGTATTCTTTTCCAGATTTGAATTTCTGATGGTAAGCACTGGTTAGGTGTTGTGCCTTTGTTTCTGTATCTCTTCAGTGCACAGTGCAATCTTAATCTGTCTGTGCATTTGCATCTCTTTAGGGCCCAATCTCCATCTGTAACTTAAGTCACAGTTGATCTTTGGCTTCCCTTTAGAGTACTGGACAGGTGTGGTGCATAATTCTGCATGAACATTGTACTCATTAATATGCGTTTTTAAGTCAGGACCATCATCACGAGTCACTCATGATACAAATCACGTTCTTCATCATCATGGACACAAATGCTGCCACAAATCACGATTCATAATCACGTCATGAATCACATTAATTATTTTACTAGTTACTTAGATGTGTCGTAAACCTGTTTTGTAGTATCTCTCCAGGGTTCACCACCCCACCATTGTACTCATTGATACTTGTTTTTAAGTCGGGGAGTCTTAAGCTACAGCTCATCGGGGAAGTACAGCTGTAGGGATTCACATTCCCAGTACAGTTTCATATTGGTTATCTCACACCATCGACACTGAATCACATTCTTCATTATCACATTCACAAATGCAATCACAAATCATGATTCATGATCACGTCATGAATCACAATATTAATTTTTTTTCTAGTTACTTGGATGTATTGTAAGCCTGTTTTTTTTTTTTAATCTCTCCAGGCTTCACCACCCCACCATTGTACTCATTGATACATGTTTTTAAGTCGGGGAGTTTTAAGCTATAGCTCATCGGGGAAGTATAGCCGTAGGCATTTGTGTTCCCAAAACAGTTTCATATGGGTTATCTCACACCATCAACACCGAATCACGTTCTTCATTATCACGGTCACAAATGCTGTCATAAATTACGATTCACGATCATGACACGAATCACAACATTCATTTTTTTCTAGTTACTTGGATGTATTGTAAGCCTGTTTTGTAGCATCTCTCCAGGCTTCACCACCCTACCATTGTACTCATTAATACCTGTTTTTAAGTCAGGGAGTTTTGTGCTGCAGCTCATCGGGGAAGTACAACCATAGGCATTCACATTCCTTCCTGTACAGCATGTGAGTTACAGTACTATAAGTAGTGGTGGGCGTAGTGGCCCCAGTTCGCTCCACGAAGTGATTCATGGAGTAACCTGGAACCTGCAGAGTATTCCACAATGTGAAGCAGAGTACTTTGCTTCATAGTGAGAAATGCGAAGTCCATTGAAACCAATGACTTTGTGTTATTCCTCCTTCCCCAAACCACTTCTCCACCAATTTTAATGCAAAGTACATTGAAATCAATGTAATTCGCCTTACTTCACTTTGTAATTGAGCTCCAAATGAAATTCTACAGTGATTCATGGGATTGCAGGTCACAAGGGCTCTAGATTGTTCTGCACAGCCTCAGTTCTGGCCTTGGTAGTGTGTGGTAGTGGTAGCTGGAGACAGTTTGCTTTCAGAGCTCTGTGATTCAAAACCTCTAAAAGCTGTTTAAAATGCCCTTTTGAGTCTTTTTATTTTTTGCTCAAAATTTACTACATCGATTGTAGGAAACACTTCTTTGCTCATATCATCGAGTGATTATTGTCGTGTGTGGATTTTGAATGTTAATTTAGAACAGTCAGTGAAGTGGGCTTTGGGGGAGGGGTGTATTTGTGGTGTAGGTACATTAACTGGGAGAAAAAGGCAGTCTTTTTGTTTTGGTTATATTTTTCTTGTATAACTGTGTTAATGTATACACAGTAATATTTTTAATAATTCTTGACATTTCTTTGCTGATTGTTGTGGTGCAGCAGTGTATAATTTGTCTGTTTAAAACATTTGGTTATATTACTAAAGGTTTTTGAATTTGCTACACATTACTTGCAGTGAGTGTGTGTGCGATGCATGCCATTAAATCAGACACCTTTTATTGTGCCATAGAAAAATTGCAGCAGTGTGAACCTGCTATCCACCACACCTGCATGAATTTTTTATACTGCTTTGTGGTATCTTTACTGGTAGTGGATTGTTACTGCCGTGCACTAATCCCCCAGCTGGCAAAATGTATTCCTTTCCAGATTTGGATCTGTGACTTGAGTGCACTAGTTAGGTGTTGTTGTGCCTTTTTGTGTGCATCCCTTGAGTGCACAGCACAATCTTAATCTGTCTGTGCATTTGCAGTGCACCATTAATTCTGGGACACTGCATTTTTCTTGATGCGTTCTCTTTCACTTCATTAGCACTGGGGAATTTTCTGGACACAAGACAGTAGCATTTTGGGGATGCACATTAATTTTGGTGACTGTGTGTGACCACTGTGTGCATGACTGAGTGCACCATTAATTCTGGGACTTTGCATTTCTTGTTACTCTCTCATTTCACTTTGTCAGCACTGGAGAATTTTCTGGACACAAGGACAGTAGCACTTTGGGGATGCACATTAATTCTGGTGACTGTGTGGGTGGGGTGCTGCCAATATTGTTGTCCTCCGCCTTGCCGTGTTTAAATCGGATGACAGCATAAGCAATAATAAGACAAATAAGTACTTTCCTGGGGCACTCCATAGCGAAGTGCCAAAAGCGAAAATGGCCACCGTGTGTTCACTTTGCAGGTGGATTTTAAATTCTCTGCATCTCTTAATTTAGACCCCTACTGTACCACAATCCCTTATATAAATTTCCCGTCTCTTCCCTTGCCCATCTTTTTTTCTTGTTAACACTGCATATTTTATATTGATGAATCACTGCTGTTAACATAGCCAAATGCATACTCCATTCAAGGATACTTCTGTTATCTTTTTTTTTTACAATATTTAACTTATCTCTAATGTTTTTACCTTCACGTTGTTTCCCCTCCCCAAAGTCTCTCCAGGAAATGAACTTGAGATCAATATGTTTTTTTTTCTGGACAACAATTGTTTTATGTCCTCGTGTCATGGTAATTGTGCATGTAAAGAAATCCCTATAAATGAGTACATTTGTGTAATTCTCTAACCATGAGGGATGGCTAAGCGCTGGAACAATGAATAACAAATAGGCTTAGAGTGGCTGTCCTTTGAGCAGATGGACCTTGTCTCAGTGGTGTTAGTACAGTTTTAGTGTGGTGCCTCATCCTTATGTGACTCCTTTCTAGGGTAGGCCTCACAGTGGTTTTCCTCAGGAAATGTATAATAATGCTGGTGTAAGGTGGTAGGGTACAATAATATTGGGGGATGGAGAGACACATGGTCAGACAAGGGGCTATATTGCCCAGATAGATTGCACCTTAATTGGGAGGGAGCAAAAATACTAAGGGGCAAGCTATGGGAATATATGGGAAAAGATCTTGGATTAAACTGTTTGGGCTGGGGGGGCACAGAACGCAAACACTTTGAGATGAGAGAGGCCAGTGAGTCCCCAACAAAGGCACTGGCAATCAGGTGGGAGGGAGAAGAGGGGAGAGGCAACCAAGGTTAGGGGATGAAGAAGAGAGTATGGGGAATAGGCAGGAAAAAGCTAATACAAGAAAGAGGCAAGGTGGTACAGAGTCAAGGTGCAGGGTGGTGTCATTTAATGTCCATAGTTTCAGCAACAAGATGGCAGAAATGCAGGCCCTCCTAGTGGAGAGGAAGGTAGACATAGTGGCAGTTACTGAGACCTGTGCTACAGCACACCATGACTGGGATATCTCGATCCCAGGATACAAACTCTATAGAAGGGACAGAGAAATAGACCAGGGGTGTGGCAGCATACATAAGGGAAGAATAACATGCATGACAGAAGAGAATGAACAGGGGAAGGTAGAAAAACTATGGCTCCAGCTTCAGACTAACAGGGGGAGGAAGATCAGGATGGGAGTGATGTACAGACCACCTAACCAGGATGAAGAAAAGGATGGGGAACTATGTGTACAGATGTTGAAGGCAGCAAGAAAAGAGAAGGTGGAAGTGGTGGGGGACTTTAATCTACCCAAGGTGGATTGGGCTATAGTGGCACATCTTGCACCAGATGTCAAAAGATCCTAAATGCAATTCAGGGAGTATTCATGACCCTTACTGATCCTACCAGAGAGGAGACAATCTTTGACCTAGTGCACACCAAGGGTGAGCATGTACGGGAGTTAGACCTAAGGGGAACTCTAGGTAGTAGTAAGCACAGTACAGTATGGTTTGGTTTGGACATAAGCAGAGATAACATACCCACCAAGACCAAAATGCTGGATTTCAGGAGGGCAAATTTTAAGAGAATAGGAGAGGTGCTAAGAGCACATCTAGTGGGCATTAATGAGGACATGGGGGTGGACCAAACATGAGCCATAATCAGAGAGGTGATTCTAGCAGCCACATCAGACTGCATCAAGCTTAGAGGGAAGAAATAGGGGGCCATATAACACATCTGGTTCAACCATGAGGTAGCCAGAGTGGTGTGGGAAAAGAGGGCAGCCTACAGAAAATTCAGGAGAACCACGGGGGGGGGGGCATGGATAGGATGCCAACATGGTGGGTGCCTAAATAGGGAGCACCTCTCGGGTCAGGCAGTAAAGTAGCTCAAGTGCTGTGACCTTCAGGTTTAAATAACCCCCAGTGCTAAAAACAGATGGGGTAAATGTCCTTTACCTAGCGACGCGTTGCAGTATCCTCATTGAATGCCCCCATGAGTCGGCTGAAGCGTCGGAGTCGGAGCAGTGTGACGGGCAGTAAGCTGAGTAGGCCCCAATAGACCTAAGATGAGCGGCGGGCTGAGGCAGAGCCGTTCAACAGTTTGTGGATCAGCTGGTGCACTAAATTCCTTTACTTCAAGCTAGCACAACCACTACACCGAAGGCAAGATCTTACCCCCCCAGTCCTTGTTTTAGTGCTGTATACGTATGGCCCATCAAAATGAAAGGGGGTCATGTTGTCCCAAATTCTGCAACAGATGTAGCTACACCATTGGTGGCAGACTCCCTGCAGCATATTACGCAAATGTTGGAAACATTGTTAATCTGAGTGGAGGATACTAATACCCAATTATCGGGCACAGTGGCTAATGTCCAGAATTTGCAGGACCGCATGAATGTGTCAGAGCAACGGGTGGAGGCATGTGAGCAGCATCAGTCTAAGCTCATGCATAGGTTACAGGTACAGGAGGAAAGAATAACTGCACTCCATGATAGAATAGCGGATCAGGAGAATAGGGCCAGAAGGAACAACCTGTGCATTATAGGCATACCAGAAGGAGCAGAGGGGCAGAACATGGAGACGTTCTTAAATGAAATGCTGCCTACCATGTTAGGGGAAAGATTAAGGGGCAGAATGGATGTTGAACGAGCACATCGGCTTGCACCTAGAAGGGACAGGACCCTCGTACAGCCAAGACCAATAATAGCATACTTCCTGAGATACTCCACGAAGGAGAGAATCCTCAGGGCTGCCAGAGACATTGGAGAAATGCATTGGCAAGGTGCCACTGTGCTGTTCTATCATGATTTTGCCCATGAAACTGCCAGCAAAAGACGTGCTTTTGGCCCCCTCAAAAAAATTCTTTATCAAAATAACTTTCACTTTAAGTTCAGGGGTCTCACTAAGTTGCTGGTCACAAAGGATGGCAGAGACTTGGTGGTGGAGTACCCCTCGGAAATAGAAAGATGGCTAGCCAAATTCTGGCCTGAATTGCCTATTCCCTCATCACCCAATAGGCGGCTCTGGGATCCTAATACCCTGAAAGGGAGCCGTATGGACAGGCATCAACATCAAGTTGAGGGTATGAGGGGCGGACATGTAACATCAAAGCATGGTCCCCCAGCACTGATGGGCCCTCTTGACCCCACACAGGTGCAGTCTGTAGTGCAGGAGCATCCCTTGAAGCCTCCACACAAGATGCAGTCTGCCCTGACACCAAGAGCAGTCTGTGCAGGGGCTCAGCTTCGACAGAGATCCAGGAGTGGGGGCCAATCCGCACATGAAGCTGTAATGACGGCTCCTCCAGCGAACCTGTCTCATGATGACAACACTTCTCCTCCTCGTAATGGCCATCCTCCTGTCCAGGAAGCTGTGGACATGGACACTTGTATGTCAAAAGACTGGGCTGACATATCCGAAACCATGCTGATAGAGGTGGTTGAGGCTGCGACTCCCATCAGACCTGGGTTAATCTCTTATGTGGCTGCAGTGACCAAGGATGGTGCAGGGTGTACAGCTGCACCCCTACAGGCTGGTGTAGGCCCAGATGAACTCCCTGGGTGATAGTCTGGACTTGTATAGTTGCTGCATTACAAAACTGTCTGAATATCGATTGCATAGCTAAACTTGCTACGCTGTTTACTGAGCCTAAACCCTGAAGGGAGTCAGGGTGGCGGCTTCTTGGGGTAACTAATGGCACGGTATGTGTTCTCTCCCCATTCATTTAAACTGTACATTGCATTCTCCAGACATAGTAACATTATATCAGGGGTGTTAATCGCCCTGTGACCTAGAATTTCCTGCATAGAGGAAGGTGCAGGAGTCTCTAGTAAAGGGATGTCCACTTCCTTCTGCATTGTTACGTATTTTTCTAGTTTGGGACCTTTACCGATAGGTAAGGACATTTTCCCCCATTCCCTTCCTTCCCCTGCCCGAGGACCTCTCCTTCGGGGTGTCCCCAAGGAGGCTCTTGGGGAGCTTCCCTTTCCCTTTCCGTCTTATTCCCCCTGATGGTCCGGCGCCCAATCTCTGGAGTACTGCGGGTCCAGAGTGCTGGATTGCTATTGGTTCTAACAGTTACCTCCTACAAGAATCTGGGGCTAGTGTAGCCGAGGCCACTAATTTGTAGGGGCCTCTTTCACAGAATCTCGATCCTATAATGCTTGTGCATACTGGTAAAGTTTATGGGTGTTTAATACAAGAGGTGAATTCTTTTTTGGGGTAGGGGTTGGATAAGGTTAGCTATCCAACCCTCGGTTAACTTACTTATACTAAAGTTATTTAGATAAATAGGTTACTGCTTACTGCATTGTTACTGTTTATAGTGGGTTTAAGCTTGGTGTTATATTCCTTTGTAGCAACTTACAGGTTTAGGCGTGAATACTTTTCACATTACTGGTTTCTATTTCTTTTCTCATCTGGCAGCTTAGGTGGAGTTGACTTCGATGACTGGCATTTGTTTGTGGATTTAGATTATACCTAGCAAGGCAACATATTACTTAGGTACCTGGGTATAGCTCTGGGGCTCATAGTTGCTGCGTGTACTTTAAGTCAGTTTGTGTCCCCCACAGCTATAGCTAGTCCTATTAGTTCCCTCACTGTCCTGGTTTCCTGGAACGTTAACGGGTTAAACCACCCTACTAAAAGGACTAAAGTGCTTCAGTACTTGCACTCCTTATGCTCAGTTATTGCCCTACTTCAGGAAACGCATCTTCTGAAAAAAGCAGTCGTATGGATGAAGAGTGCATGGGTAGGGGCGGTTTGTGCTAGGTCGGCTATGACCAAGAATAGAGGGGTAGCCATTCTGGTCTGCCGCTCCTCCTCACGGACCTTAGAGGAATCTAAACATGACTCGAAGGGCAGGTGGGTGGTTGCCAGGTTATCCTTCCCAGAAGAGAAGTTGATTTTGTGCAACTTGTATGCCCATGCAGAGTTTTTTTCCCGCAATCAGTCAGGCCATCTCTTCCCTCACTCAGGATGATGAGGCAATCCCTATTATAATAGGAGCAGATATCAATATGGTAGCAGATGTGTTTGTGGATAAGTCTAACCCTTCTCCCCAGGCCAGAGTTAAGGCCAGTTTAACTCTCCAGGAAATGCGGCAGGAATGGGGTTTAACGGATGTGTGGCGTAGGGACAACCCGGATGGGAGGGACTATGCATTTTATTCCCCTGTACACTCCACTCATAGTCATATTGATTTCTTTTTAACTAATGTGGTAGCAGCTCAGAATATTCTTAATGTTAAAATTGGCAATATTCTTATTTCAGATCATGCTCCTGTGTCGATATCCTATACAAGAGTGGGGCAGTCTAAAATGGGAACTCGTTGGAGGTATAATCCATTTGTTGCTTAAAGACACAGAATTTCATAAGATGTTGTCCCAGGCCGCGAAGGAATACTTTGCTCACAATGCCCAGTGTGATGTCTCCCCTGGTATGGTATGGGAGGCCTTTAAGACGGTGATTAGAGGCCGCATCATTGCTTTGTCGACTGCCAAAAACAGAGAGCAGAACACCAACTTGGCCCAATGGCAGGCAGATCTAGTGACCTTGGCATCCCATTTTAGGGCTTCCCCTACCCATAGGAGAGATAAATCTCTAATTAGGCGCATTGTGGGCCCTAAGTATCAAATCAATGCCACCTTACACCAAAAGGCGGAGTGGGTCTTAATGAAATCCAAGCACGCATACTGGGAGGGGGGGGGGTGAAAAAAGTGGCAGATTGCTAGGGTTTAGGCTGCAGAAGCAACAAGCATCATCCCGGATTCAGGCCCTTCACTCAGCAGCGGGTAAGCTTGTCCACAAAGCTCAAGATATTAATGACACCATGAAGGTATTTTATCAAAACCTATATAGATCGCAGGTTGCTCTATCAGCTCAGCAAGTGGAGCAAGAGATCGATCAGTTTTTTCAGAGATTTGTTGGCCCTGAAATCACTCCACTGCAAAGGACTACCTTGGACGTCCCGATAACCCCAGTGGAACTACAGCAAGCTCTATTCCATATGGCAAAAGGAAAAGCTCCTGGTCCAGATGAGATGACGGCCGAGTTGTATCAAGCACTGGTGGATGATATGTCACAACCTTTACTCCTTGCTTTGTAGGAAGCCCACTCAGCTGGAGCATTCCCCCCATCTATGAGGGAGGCCCTGATTATTCTATTGCCAAAACAGTCCAACGACCCTACAGACTGTGCCAATTATCATCCAATCTCCCTACTCCCCGTTGATACTAAAGTTTTGGCCAAGATTCTAGCCACGCGGATGCAGGAGGTGCTACCCTCAATTATTCACCCGGCACAGGTGGGCTTTATGCAGGGCAAATCTGGCTCTGATAACACTAGACTTCTCCTTAATTTAAAATGGATAGCCTCTCACTCCACTGAAGCCATGGCTGCTTTGGCAATAGATTTTACTAAAACCTTTGACTCTGTTGAATGGCATTACCTGCATCGGGTACTGTTGAAGTATGGCTTCGGCCCTAATTTCTGTCACTGGGTGGCTACTTTATATGGATCTCCGATGGCTAGAGTGCTGACCAACACCAAGATTTCTGCTTCATTTCTGTTGCATAGGGGTACTAGGCAGGGTTGTCCCCTTTCCACACTACTGAAGCTGCCCTTGAACTCATCTAAAGACAAAGGCCAAAAGCTATGCTGCCCCACAAAAAAAGGACTGGCCAGAATGATGAGATGTAACATCACCCAGAAACAATGGATATTGGCCCCTCTGCCCCCTCAGAACATAATTTCCCACACAACTCAACCCATTCTAGAGGACTTGTGGATGCTACCCCCAAAGCACAAAAGAAGAAACAGACAATGGGGAAATTACCAAGCATCCCCCGCTCAAGGCAGATCACATAGCTGAAATCACAGCGGGTGATCGGAGCACTCAGAAGAAGCGTAGCCCCCTTTGCTAGCCAGCAATCAGTATGCTCCCTTACTAACTGTACCAGACTATGAAGTAACAGGCCTAGCATAGGCCCACCCTCTAAACCCGTTGCGAACACACTAGCCGACAAGACCCATTTCCACCCTCCTGGACATATTGACAAATTGTGGGATGCAGCAGTGGTGGGAAATTTACCTGTCAAAGCCCAAGATGAGGGCAATACTCTCCATGTATCAATGAAACAACCCGGTCCCATGGAGACCACCCATGAGGGTCTGAAGCTCACCACTTGACAGCGTGAACAAAAACTTGTTTTCAGTTTGGAAGATATTGGTGTTTAACATATACCGAGCAGGGTAAAGAACATGAAGCTAAACTTTAGCCAGTGATGTGGTTACTCTATATGTGCCTTCTATCTATGACTAGCTGTGTCCCCTAATATGTTTTTATCAATATACAATGTATTTTGCTTGTTTTCTGTGTGCTTTTGATGGCTGATGGGTAGGTGTGTATTTGGTCCATGAGGCACTAACTGCTTAATCAATGGGCAGATGCCCTGACAAAATGAGCATGTGGCACCCCTCAGGAGAAGAATAAAAAAAAATACCTCACCTGCGATTAACACTGGTACCAACATATAACTGCCAATTTAGCACTGAGTGCCAAGGAAGGTTGTCAGATCCTAGATGGGCTAACATGGGTTAACTCCATTTTTTTCCCCATTACTGTTAGCCCAAGTAAGCACCCCTCTGATAACGCAATCCCCATGACCTGATTAATGCCCATAAGAAAGTGCTGCGACTCTTCATAGTCAGCTAACGCTCATTTAATTATAATCGGACAGCTTAAACTGCAGAAATACTGATAAGCATGGGGTTAATGAATATCAGAAAAAAAGTCCCACAACTCGGACACTACACCTACCCATCACTACAGAAATATAGCCGATGTGCCCCCAGGCTGCCCTTCTCAGACTAAAACCCTACCTGAAAACTGCATCCCACTGGAGTGGACATGTATTCTCCCTGTCATCTTTCATGCACATAGTCTATCAATTTCAAATTGCTGGGCTTGTAAAATGATGCAGTTATGTATTATAGATGCACTATGTTGGGATCTGTACATGTTGTTAACAAGGTTGGATAGCCTACAGCTGTCAATTCGGTCCCCATAAGCATCCACAGCAAGCATGGGTTCCAGCAGCAAATAGAAATTTTAAAGTGCAGATATTGATTAGCCCTCTCCCTTGCATTCAGCATTCAGCATTCCTACCTACTAATTGAGAACTTTGCTTGCCTCTGTCCCCATTGCGGAGGCCACAGAATAAACATCAAACCATCATTAGAGACACCCCATAGTGTATAATTTAGAACTTGCTAGGATGAGAGCGATTTTGACAGATCCCTAATTTACATAGCTTCTGAAAGCTGACGACTCAAAATCTTCATCATTGTAACTAATGCTGCTGCTACCACCATGTGGCCAGAATAGGGAATTACTGCCACCACTTGATCACATTTTAATAACAATGGGGCAGATTCATGAATGGCTGGGGTGCCTACATGCTGCATATGTTGGGTGCGTAGCCACCACACAGCCACCCGAGCCCACTGCATCCCCTCCGCTGCATGCACCAAACAGATGAGCCCCCTATGCACCTGATCCCCTGGCAGACTGCAGAGCTCCACATGGGAGCAGTGGGGGGGGGGGCAAGCCAGCACTCTGTGGTATGCACAAGCCCAGAGAGTGTTGTGCACAGGAGTTTCCAGATCATTGTCTAGGAGGCAGCCATAACCCACTGGGGTCGGCTATGTGCCCCCTTGGGAGGCTGCCTCCGGATGCACTGGGCATGGCAGGGGGCAACGGCCTCCCAACAATGCAGCCCCTGCCATCGGGGCACTGATGGTGTCCAGGATTGGGTGGACAGGGAAGATGACCTCCACAGCTCGGGCAGTGCACTGCACGCAGGCCGGCAACATGGTGACAGAGGCGCATAAGGGATCCACTGAGGGTCCCTGTCTGGGAAGCCGATTGGCTGCCTGCCTCGATCCACACTCTGCAACTGCCTGCTCCCCACGGATCTGTGTGCCAGGGGGTGGGGCCACACAGGGGAGCTGGGCAGTGGCTGGTGGTCATACATGCGCCCCCCTTGCGGAACTCCCTCGGGTGTGGAGCTGCAAGCCCTGACACACACTTTTTACATGTTTTTTAGTGAATGGGCCCCAATGTACAGACTGAAATCAGTCTTTTTCCTTCTTGTATTACCCTCTCTTGCTTTGTCCCTATTCCTCACTCCTATACTATCTGCACCCCCGACCAAGCCCATTGATGCCCTTTGAAACAGATGGCATGAATCATACAGAGACAGCAACCCTCTTAGCTTAATAACCCTCTGTGCCTTAAATGGCTCAAGTGTACCTCAAAATGTGGAGAAACTAATGATATCCCACCCTTTTATCTGTGCCTGATATGTTAGTCTTAGGTGGTGAAGAGGCCTATTCAGTCCTCCCATCCTCAATCTATCTCTATCTACTTTGTTAGGTAGTTTTGTCTATCCCACATGACAACAACCTAACCATGTAGAGGTACTCCTGTCCCCCTGGACACCTCTCTCCTGCTTGGCTGCAAGGAGAACCTAAAATATTTATATATCTGGCTCACATCCTTGTACCCAAATCATAGCTCTACATTTCTTTCGCCCTCACATCAGTGTGCAGCTAGCTTACAATACCTTCAGACATATCAGTGTTCATGTTTTATGTATATAGCTCATTTTGTTTTAGGGTAGCAATGCCCTAGTCTGAACCAAATAGGAGGAACGCCTTAAGAGTATACCAGAACATCCAAAATTGCCCATACCACTGGAATACGCTCATACATACCAAACCAGTCAGCACCTGCTTGCTACTACATTACTACCATTACACAGCCATATCAAACCACTTGTTGATGACCCTGGCTGAACTTACATGTCACAGCTGGAATGTTAGGGGTCTTAATTCTCGTATAAAACGCAACCAGGTCGTGACTCACCCAAATAAATTAAAATCACAAGTGGTACTACTTCATGAAACTAAACACAAAAGAATCTCAAAAACTCAAAAGAGGATGAGTAGGTATAGAAGTTCATAGTGTTGTTTCCTCAAAGAAGAGAGGAGTATCCATTCTTATCCATAAAAAACTCAGTTGGACACTTCAAAAATCCTTAAGATACCAACGGTAGATGGGTTCTAGCACAATTTAACACTCTCCAGGGCCTGTTTACCATCCTTAATATCTATGCCCCCAATAATGACTCCCCACTCTTTTTCCACAACCTAGCTCACCTACTAGATGGCCTCACAGATAAAAATTACCCAATTCAATTGGTGGAGATTTTAACCAGACACTAGACCCTAGTCTAGACAGGAGTCAAGGTAATCCTGAACCTCATGGCCAAGCTCTACAAGCTGTCTGACTATAGATTACGGAGCAATGATTTACAGACATATGGAGGCGCCACCACCCCAGAGAAAAAAGATTATACCTACTAATCCCCAATACATGGCTCTCACAGCCTCACTGATATGTGGCTTACCTCCCAAGAACTTACCACATTAATAACCAAGGCAGATATCAAACCGCTGCTCATCTTGGATCATGCACCTATTCAAATTGACATCCTTTTTTGAAGTACACCACAGAAATCTGCTAATTGGAAGCTGGACACCACCCTACTACTCGACCCACAATTTAAACCATGGCTGCAGCAAGCCACTAATTAATAATTTCAAGATAATGATGATGGGATGACCTCAGTAATGGTGCTATGGGAAGTCTTTAAAGCAACCCTCAGAGGCAAAATAATTAGCTGTGCAGCCTATCGACAAAAAAAAAAAAGAAAACCGTCTTACTACATTAGAAGAACAACTATTAGCCAATGAAAAATCTCTGAAATCTTATCCTCATAGGTACAACCCATTCCCAACTTTACAAGAAAACTACTGCCATTAGACAAGAGATAAACACAATCATGGCAAGGAAAGCTGAACTTGCCATTCTTAAGGCTGAAAGATAAATACTCAGAAAGCAGTGAAAAAAATGGAAAATTATTAGCCTATTGACTAAAAAAACAATTGGAAAGATATATTCCATTTTTAAGGTCTAGAACTGGCACTAATAGCACCAAACCCCTAGAGATCAATGCCATCATATCTGAATTTGTTAAGCAATTATACACCTCTATCACATCCCCACCCACTCAACAACTTGCTACCTTCTTAGACAAACTTCCCCTACCCAGACTACTACTCACATAACAATCTTCTCTAGATAAACCCTTCACTACCCAAGAAATTGAAACTGCAATAAAAAACCTCAAACCTAAAAAAGCTCCGGGCAATGACAGTTTCCCCATTGACATCAAATTCTAACCCCTCACTCTGCCCGATGCTATCATACTGCTCCGTTTATACAACGAAATCCTAACCTCTGCACATTTTCCATTGTCTATGGCAATAGCCACTATCACAGTCCTACCCAAACCTAGGAAAGACCCCTCACTTCAGTCTAGTTACAGGCATATCTCTTTAATTACAACCTATAGTAAAATTGATGCTAAAATGTTGGCCACCTGACTAGAAACATAACTACCTTTACTGATCTACCCATCACAAGTTGGATTTGTTTAAGGGAGGCTTAGCTCTGATCACATTAGAACATTAAAGAGCCTTATGCATATAGCTCATCCTCTAAATCTCCAGCAGTTGTGATCACCATAGATTTTGAAAAGGCCTTCGATTCTATTGAATGGTCCTATTTATACACAGTTCTCTCCCATATTGGCATAGACCCAACCTTCATCTCAGCCTTTAGAGCCATGTACTCCACCATAAAAGCCAAGGTACTCAATAACTTTAACTTATTCCCCCCTTTTCCACTATCCAGAGGCACCAGGCAAGGTTGCCCTCTTTCGTCCCTTCTTTTTGTATTGGCCATAGAGACACTTGCAGCAGCCATCAAGCAACATCCTGATATCCTGGGTATATCAGCTGGGGATCAAATGTATAAAACTCTACTTCATGCCAATGATCTTCTGGTGCTACTAGACAAGGCAGAAAAATCTATTACTCCCTTTATCGATATGTTAACTAATTTTACCTCCCTATCAGGATTGAAAATTAAATGCTCTAAAATCAAAATCCTTCCCTTAAACAAAAAGTCCACTCCCCTGAAGTACTCCACCCTATCTCTCAGATGGACACCTACATTTCTGACCTATCTAGGCATAAAGATAACCCCTAAAATCCAAAATTTCTGTGATCTCAATTTTAACTCTCCTCCCCAAAATTAAACTAAAACCCGACCACTGGAAATCATTACAACTATACTTGGCAGGAAAAATAGAGGCTCTCAAAATAATAACTGCCCCAAATTTTCCATTTACTATCATATAATACCCATTCTAATCCTTAACACATGGTTTGATCAAATAGATAAGTAGATAGGCCAATTCTTGTGGGAAGGTGGCAAACCTCACTATAGCAGAAATAAGCTAAGCACGCACAGGTCAAAAGGAGGGTGGAATCTTCCATGGTTTAAAAGATATTACTGGGCATTTAGAAATGCACAAAGCATCAAATGGATCAACACATCAGGCCCTCCTCCTCCCATATGGACAGCAATTGAAGCTACCCTTCCGTACCAAATCGACCCCATAGCCTACACCTACACGGGGACTAACCCCCCCACCTCACACATGCCCCTCCCCTATTAAAGCCTCCCTATTAACATTGCAAAAATCCAGAAAATGGATGCATACTACTCTAGTGCACCACAACTATAACCCCCTATAGCATAATCGCACTATTAGCATTGCAGACACCCCCTGCACTGGAAAGAATGGTAGAGTAAAGGCATCCATAATTTGATAGACCTACTTATTCCCCATACAAACACTTTTGATTCCTTTCAAGGCCCACAATCCCAATACCAACTACCACAGACTGAATTCTGGAAATATCTCCAGATATGCAGTGCTCTAATCCAACACCTCAAAACCCTGAAAAACTAGCACCCACAGGGCCATCTTCATCCCCCTAACAAACTGGATAAAGGCCAAACATGGCAGAACGGAATTAACATACACTCAAATTAGGGACAGCATATGTGACCAAACTGTACCAGCTAAGGTATATTGGTCCAAAGCACTACACTACCCTATCTCAGAGGAACGATGGACCCAATGCTGCTCCACCGCACACCAGCTCCTTAAAGATCCTAAGAGCCGGCTTTTCCAGAATAAAGTACTACATTGCTGGTAGCATACCCCTGAATTTTTATACACTGCCAAGATCATACCATCTCACCACTGTTGGAGATTTGCCCAACCCCATGGAGACCTACTCCACATTCTATGGAGACACCCCAAAATCAGATCTTCTTGGGTAAATATCATACCCATCCTATCTAACATTCTACATACACAGATACCTTTCTCACCCAAAATAATTGTTATTGGGCTGGACAATGGCTCTTTCTTCCTCCCTAAGACACAAAGAACATTTTTGATCCAAGCCAGCATAGTAGCTAAATGACTTCTTCTAATGAACTGGCACACTCCAACCATACCCACCACAAATAAATTGCTAAGTAACCTTGCTCTACTAGCTACCTATGATCACCTGCCCCACCTTTCTGGCAACATTGGATACTACCATAACAACAACTGAGAACCTCTCCACACCTTTTTACGAGGTGACAACACAGGGACTGCTAATTGCACCTTACCCCATCCCAGGCAAGGAATCAGCTAAGGCATATCATACTCATTTACCACTTAATGTATGAACCCTTTACCCATCACATTCTTTAAAAGATGCTCTGCTACCACTCTCTGTATACCCTCAGATACAGACTTTATTAAACCTCCTCACTATTTGTATTACCATGCATATCGTAAACATGTATACAGTTAAAAGTTTTACAGTTACTGTTTTTCTCTATACCCAACTTAACATAACCAATCCAATATTGCTCATGTTTTGATGTATTATAATGTTATAAGATCTGACACTAGGTTATTACTGTACTTATCATGAATGTGCACTACTCAAAAGATGATACTCAAAGATATTGTATAAGGTTTACTTCGTTATGTACAACTCACATAATATGTTGAACTTTTATGTTATATGCATAATTGTATCACTTACTTATATCTAGGTGTCCTTCTCATCTCTTATTCCTTTTGTATAAGCTTCCATTAATATTGTACTGGATGCAGTTACCTGTACTGTAACTCACAAAGTATTGTTTCTGTTTTATCTTGAAAAACTGTAATAAAAAGTTTAACTTCAAAAACAAATGCATACTTCTGCTCTGTCTGTACAAGGGAAAAGGATGGGCATGTGCCACACACGGACAGAAAGAGGGAGGGGACGGGGGGCTGAAGGAGTAATACAGGTTGAAAGAGTGAGGGAGGGGCTGCTGGCACTGAAGGTGGACAAATCCTCTGGACCAAATAGGATACACCCTAGGGTGCTGAAAAAGCTAGCAGAAGAGCTGGCAGGACCACTGGTCATTCTCTTTAATAGATCCCAGGAATCAGGCATGGTGCCACTGGACTGGAGAATGGTACATGTGGTGCCCCCTCATAAGAGTGGACCCAGACCGGCCTGGTGGCGCTGAGGGTTGAGGCGCTGGACGCCCCACCTCACGCTATGCTGGCATCCCAGGTTCGGGAGTGAACTTGGGCACCGGGGGTCAGTAGGGGAGGGTTGAGAATGAGTGCCCTTGTGGTGCTCTCCTCCCCGGGGAAGCAGGGGTGGGATGTCCCAGCTTGTTAGCAGCCCCAGGTGGAGACCAGGGGCACTGCAGCAGGGATAGGCATGCACGTAGTAGCATGGCCGACGCTGGCAGGGTTGCCGTGCACCAGATCGTCGGACATGCACCTTGCAAGGGGCAGGGGAACAGGAGATAGAACCACAAAAGCAGAAAATCCCCTCCGAAAGGACTGCGGAGATGATGGGGACTTCCGAGGCATGGCTCACATCCCACCGCTGGCCCAGCTTGTCTGGATCTTCCCGGGCACCAACCTATAGGCTGCGCGGACCCTAGCTAGTGTGGGGGCTGGGGCCTGGTCTGGGCAGTGTGGGTAGATAGTAGTAGTAGTAGTGGATGGCATGGGGGTTCAAGCAGGGAGTTTGAGGCCCTAGCCCAGTAAGTACCCAGGAAGGATGCCCAGCCCTCTGGAGTGAATGAATAGAATGTAAAAAAAAAAAAAGTGTGGACCCAGGGACGACCCGGGAAACCATAGGCTGGTCAGTCTGGCCTCAACAGTATGTAATCTCATAGAGACCATTCTCAAGGAAAAGCTGGTGAGATACATTGAAGAGAATGGTCTGCAGGATAGGAGGCAGCATGGGTCTCTGACAGGCAGACTGTGTCAAACAAACCTGATCGAATTCTTTGATTGGGTCATGAGGGTGGTGGAGAGCAGTCAGCGATGGACATCAGGTACCTAGAAATTAGCAAGGCCTTCAGTTCTGTAACACATAAGAGGCTGATCAGGAATCTGATGGACCTAGGGGTGGGGGAGAAGCTGATAAGGTGGGTAGACAGCTGGCTGAGGGGCAGAACCCAGACAGTAATGGGGGGGAAGAGTTATCCAGTACCAAGGAGGTCACCAGCAGGGTCTTGCAAGGATCAGTGCTGTGGCCAGTGTTGTTCAAAGTCTTCATAAGTGACATTGGGGAAGGCATTAAGAGCAAAATGTGCCTATTTGCTGATGACATCAAACTCTGTGGGAGGGTGGACACAAACAAAGAGATACAGCATATGTGGAAGGACCTCAGTAAACTCAAGAGATGTTCAGAAATCTGGCATCTTGGCTTCAATACCAAAAAATGCAAAGTGAAGCACATCAGGGCCAAGAAGCCTAGGGCAGAGCATTACCTGGGGGGAGAGGTTTCAGGTGGCTGCTTCAGAGGAAGTAAAGGATCTGGGGGTGATTACTAGAGACCTAAAACACACCACACAATCCAAGAAGGCAGAAGCAAAGGCTAGCAGAATGCTGAGGTGTATAGCCACGGGATTCAATAGTAGGCAGAGTGAGGTAATTTTGCCATTGTACAGGTCAATGGTAAGACAGCATTTTGAATATGCGGTAAGGTACTGGCATCCATACCTTAAGAAAGACATCTACATGCTGGAGAGATTCCAAAGGAGAGCAACCAAGATGATCAAGGGTCAACAGGATAGGTCCTACAAGGAGAAGCTGGGAGCCCTGAGGGTGCACTCCCTGGAAGAGATGTGGAGAGAGGTGTGAAATGATAGAGACCTTCCAAGACTTAAAGGGGATTAACAGAGTGAAAAGAGAAGGTCTCCTTAAAATGAGTGACAATGTGACCACTATGGGGGCATAGCTTAAAGCTGATGGGGGGAGGTTTAGGAGGGATGTTAGGAAGCATATCTTTACAGAGAGGGTGGTGCCAAATTGAATGTGCTGCTAGAAGAGGTGGGCTCAGTAAAGATTGTGGAGGCCTTTAAGAGGGCCTGGGACAAACCCAGAGGGAACCCATGGGATTAGGGAGGGGTGGAAGGGAGGGATGGGATGATGTGGGGGGGGCAGGGTCATTGGCGTAAGCCATGAACCCTGCATCAGTTATCGAGCAGATGCAATAGACCCTCTCAGGGGAACTCCAGAGCATATCTGGATGAACACCATATGGGATGACAGGGCAAGGGTGTTTGGCATCCCTGCTGGTCACATTAGGTAAAACAACTTTATTTATAGTTTGTGAAGAGGTCTTTTGATGCAAATCACACATCAGGTGGCAGACAGTCAACATTGCTCCCTTACGGCACTGCCTCTCTCAGTGAGCATGCATAAGATTATTAACAGGCATGTCTGAGGAAACATTATCAGGTTTTGTTAAAATAAAATCCCACCTGGTTTGGCTACAGAACAGCAGCTTTTTGAATGGAGTCAATTGTATCTAGTGGGACTTAAGTGCAACCCAATAGGTGTCCCTTTAATCATCAAATGAAGTTGTGGTTTTAGAGGAATTACCTCTCCATTCCAGAGACCAATACAAAGTATACCCCATTTATGCAAGGAGTCTGAGTTAGTTTAGCAAAAAGGGCCTCTCTTTAAGGATGTCCTCAATCACAAACCAATTTCATGGGTAACTGCTTGTCACCAGCACCAGACAGAAAACTATATGTGGGCTGGGGAACCCAGTATTTCCCACCCATCAACAGTTAACATACAATCATCCCATATGAATATACAAACATACAAAGAAGCCATCAGAAGAAGGCCATTTGGTCTATCAAGTCTGCTTGTATTGCAGGGTCCACAGCTTGAGCTAATGTCCATGCCCTCCCTCCCCACTCCTCCTATCCTCCCTACCTATGATCCTTACTTTCCCCCCATACCTATCCCAGCCTCTCTTAAAGCTGCCCACTGTCTTCAATGAGATGACATCTTCCAGCAGTGCATTCCAAGTGTCCACCACCCTCTCTGTGAAAAAGTGCTTCCTGACCTCCCTCCTAAACCTCCCACCCTCCAGCTTAAGACTGTGCCCCCTAATGTTATGGTTGCCACTCAGCTTAAAAAGACTCTCCTTATCAACTTTATGTATCCCTTTCAAGTACTTGATGGTCCCAATCATGGCCCCTCTCTCTCTCTCCTGTCTTCCAGGGAGTACATGTTCAGTTCCCTCAACTTCTCCTCATATGCCTTACCCTGCTGACCCACTATCATCTTTTTTAGCCTTCCTCTGGACCTTCTCCAACAGGTTAATGTCCTTTTTGAGGTGTGGGCACCAGTACTGAACTCCATACTCTAGATGCGGCCTTACCAGTGACCGGTACAAGGGCAGTATAACCTCTTCTCTCCTACTACTGATCCCCCTAGATATGCATCCCAGTTTCTTGTTTGCCTTTACTTCTGCTTTCTTGCACTGAGTGGAGTGCTTCATGTCACTAGTGATCATCATTCCCAGGTCCTTCTCCTCCTCTGATGCAGATACTCAGACTCCACCCAGGTAGTACTCTGTCCTGGGATTCATGGCTTCAATATGCATAACTTTGCATTTCTTGGCATTGAAGCCAAGCTGCCAGATCCTGGACCACCTCCCCAGTTTTTCCATATCTTCCTGTAGGTTCTGTATCCCTTCAGCTGTGTCCATTGTCCCACAGAGCTTGGTGGCATCTGTAAATAGGCACATTTTGCCCTTAATACCATCCCCAATGTTATTGATTAAGACACTGAACAACACCGGACCCAGCACAGGGCCCTGTGGGACCCCACTGGTTAACTCTCTGATAACTCTCCTCCCACAACCACCCTCTGGGTTCTGTTCCTCAGCCAGTTTTCCACCCATCTGACCATCTTTTCCCCAACCCCAAGATCCACCAACTTCCTGATCAAACATATGTGGGACACAGAGTCAAATGCCTTGCTGAAATCAAGACTGATTATGTCTACCACTTGGCACCTGTCTACTGTCTTAGAGACACAGTCAAAGAAGTCAATCAGATTCATTTGACACGATCTCCCCCCATGAACCAATGCTGCCTTGCATCCTGGAGATCATGCTTCCCTAGATATTCCACCAACCTTTCAATTAGTATGGTTTCCATGAGCTTGCCCACAATGGAGGTCAGACTGACTGGTCCGCAATTCCCATCAGCGCTCAGCCCATGAATTCAATGTCCACATGTTACTCTGCTTGATGACCAGACATGCAGTGGCTAGGTGGATAACAAAAACTTCTTTTCAGATAAAGGTCTTAAATCTTCACTCTCTAGAAACTACAAGGAGTGGATGTTGTAGATTTACCCCTCTCCCTTTCTAGTCACCTTACATATAGTACTTTCAGGATCCATAGTGGCTACATGGCTACCCTGGAAATAGGGGATATACCCTATGGGTGTATCAGTAACCTGGGATCCTAATTTTGATTTTATGGCAACTTTGGCCTTGAGTTTCATACCCCCTCTTTTAGCATTGAGCAGCTCTGGTAGATAACTTTAAACTACAAGCATGCAACCAGAATTGTGGCTCTTCTCAGACTACTCATGCCTGGTTAAAAGCAATATCCAAAAAGTAAAGTAACCAGCACTGAACAATGAGAATAGCTTGAGAAAGTGTCAATGAAACCAGTAGAGTCTCCAGTGACCCTACTTTGTTTGTGTTACACATTCATCGAAGGAATTTTTACGGAAAATACACTAAGCTGTAAATTAAAATGCTTTTTTGATATCAGTGATAAATATTGTGTGACAAGATATTTTCTTTGCTTAGTGCTGGTTCTTTTGCTTTTTAGATTGCAGGCATGATCACTGGAGATACCGCCTCCAGTGGCACTCTGGAACTCTCCCTTCCAGTTTCAAGAAAGGACCTTGAGGAAGAGTAGAAGACTGAGCACTGGGATAGATAAATTAGCTGACCTTATTAAGTATAAACATGACAAAACCCATGAGCAACAAGCACATAGTCTCTATGCTTCGGGGCACTCTGCACCTTCCTCAGGAAGCAGTGCTCTATTCTTCCTCCAGTAACTTGCCGTTTTACACCATAGCAAGGGAGTTTAGTCCACAGCACGAGCACATGGTTTTTGTTTTCTTCCCTCAAGAAAGAACATCTTGGAATTCTTATCTTCCCCAAAGTGATGCCCTATAACCCACAGTGCATATAGCTGCAGTTCAGGTCACAGTTGCCATGGTGCAGGGGTTGCAAACCTCCCAGGGATGTTATTCCCAACTCACAAGTCTTTACCACCCTATCCAAGCCAATGGCACAGTACAATAAGGCCTACAGAAATACAACCAGAATGTTTGGGTGTATTAGGAGAGGTTTTCATAATAGGAAGAAACAGATAATATTTCCTCTGTTTAGATCACTGGTCTGGCCACATGTGGAATACTGTTCCCAGTACTGGTGTCCCACTTGAGGAAGGACAGAGACAAACTGCAGAAGGTGAAAAGAAAGGTAACCAATATGACTTAGGGGCAACAGGGTAGATCCTATGAGGAATGGCTAAGAACACTGAACATGTGCTTGCTGGAGGCCAGAAGGAAGAGTAGCAAATGATGGAGACCTTCAAGTTTCTGAAAGGAATAAACAAGGTAAGCTGTGAGGAGCTACTCAACAGGAATAGTGGGTCAACAGAAAGTGGACACAAGTGGAAGCTGGTTGTGGGGGGGATTTAGTAGGGATGTGAGAAACGTTTACTTCATGGAGAGAGTGGCTGAGGTATGACACAGCCTACCAGTAGAGATGCTGCTAATTTTTTATTTGCTGGCAAAGTTGGTGCAAATCTGCCATAGTCACATTTGCGAAAAAAAAAGAAGTGTGAATTAGGAGGCAGAACTGCCAGCTTCACTGATGGATTTTTTTTTTATTTAAAAAACCTGCCCCCACTCACTGTGCTGTGAAATCATTCTCTCCCCCCACCCAAGAACATAGATACAATTCTTTTACAACCCCCGATCATCATACTGCAGTGGCTAGCAGACTGGCAGCTGAGGTTAAATTAATCCTTTCCCCCAACCGCACAAAATAGGCTTCATCCACCTCCCCCCACCCAAGTCAGATTGTCTTTTAAAGAAAACCCAGACTCCACCCAACCCCCTCTGGTTCCCACTACCCTCCATCCCAGCAAACACAAAATCAATAACAGAAATGGTCTCCTGGTGCAGAACATCTGGTCTGTTCAGTGTTGACTCCCTGTTTGGTAATGGCACAGATGAATGAATAGTGACAGCTTTGCTCCTAGTAAAACCTGATTAGTTGAATTTTCAACTAATCAGGTTTTGCTAGGAGCAAAGACATCATCATTCATTCACAAAAGCCATTATGAGATGGGACTCAACACTGAACAGAAACAGATACTACACTGGATAATTTTCTTTAATTGCAATTTAAGGGTGGGTGCTAGTGGAGAAGGATTGTGCTGGAGACCAGAGGCAGGTAGATGGGGGGATTGGGTGTTTTTCAAATAACAGTGGGACCCATGTGAGGAGTGGGGAGTAAATCGGTGCATGGGTGGGGGGAAAGGATTCATTTTTTAATGAGCAGCAATGTGGTGTTCCATAGGGTGGGGGGAGAAAAGAGGACGGTACCAGCAGGAGGCTAAGGAAGGTAGTATCCTCAATGTACACACAATTCACCTTGCTATTCACCAGCTGAAATGGGCATTCACCACATAAATTTGCTCAATCTGCCTGGTGAATAACAATGTGAATTGCAGTCTCCATCTCTGTGAATTTGCCAAAATTTGTGAATTTTTTCACAGAATAAATTTTGACAACTTAGCACAACTTTACCTAGCAGTTGAGGTGGTGGGAGAAAAAAAAAACATTAATGAGTGTATGCACAGCTAGGACAGCTAGAATAGAGTATGGGATCTGATAGTTATGCAAAGGGTAGCAGTATGGTGGGAACAAAGGGTGGGAGTCACAGGCATAAACCTTGTCTAGAGAACAGGTCACTGAGTATGGTGGGATAAAAAATTGGATCAGACCGGATGGACTAATGGTCTTTTCTGCCTGACAGTTTTTATGTTTCTATGTTCTGTGTTCACCACATGTTTCAAGGTTCTGAAGCAGGTGCAGGCATGCTTGACAGAGTGAAGTAATAGCTGGCTTTATTTCTGATGATTTATCTACAGAGCACCTGAGGTCATATGGCGTTGAGGGGGAGGGCAGTTTGCTAACTGCCACCTTCCACATAAGGCTGCCCACAATATGCCATTCTGTAATGCAAAGTCACTGTCTAGAGATGGTGAAGTGGAGGGAAGACAGTCTGTGTAACTGTGAACACCATGTAACTAAGCTTTGTAGTCTGATACCCAAGAGTACCAAATAGTGAGACTCCTCATTTTTTGCTCACAGGTGGGGGGGGACTCAGGCATCCCTCAGCTGCACTCTGTAGTCTGACACTTATGATTTACTAAAAAGAATATTTTTGCTGCACCAGCTTTTTGGTTTGGTCAGTCTTTTGTCTGATTGTTAGCAGGCTAGGCTAAGGGTGAATGAATTTGAATATTGGCAACTTTTTTTAATCAAATTTTATTGTCATGTTTCCAAAACTACCATACAAAAACTACAATACTTCATTGGACAAAATATTCAATGGTCTACAGAACATGGATGAAAAACAAATAAACTGAAATACAATTGAAACACAGAAAAAGGAAAAAAAATATATAACAATGTGGGGTAAAAACAGGTCAAGTGGAACAGTATATAGATCTGCCTCTGATCTCAGCTACCTGCAGCAGGAATCAGATTTCCTTAAAAAGCTGCTAAAATTTTTATCTTTTTCCTCAAAAAAATTAAGTTTAAAAAAACTCTACCTGTTGCCCCCAAAGGGGCCATCCTGCCTATGTGGTCATTTAGTTATACTTTGCCAGGGCTTCTAGTGTGTCTTTCCCTTCCCTAGTGGCCACATAACTGATGAGGGGGAGACAAAGACCTGTGTCTTTTCTATACCTTAGCAGTACTATTGTCTTCTCCATTTCTTGGATTTTCTGGAAATTTTTCAGCCAAAGGTCTAAGGACAGAGGAGTGGCCAGAAGCCAATGTTGGGTGATTGATTTAGCAGCAGCCACCACAAAAATATTGAAAAGATAATGTTTGCCTTTATCTCTAGCTCCTTGTGGGGTAAGTCCTAGGACTCAATGTTGGAACTGGTCTGGTGGTTTGATTGAGAAAATTTGACCTGTTGTCTCCCCATCCTCAACCCAGTATTCCTTGAGAATGAGTAAGCTCAAAAAAATGTTCAGGTGTGCCAACCACACTGCAGTTCCTCCAGAATGTGTCTGTTCTATGGTGTATTGCTACAGTTATTCACTTGCCCCCTAGCTTGACTTCGTTGGTCACCTCCGTGTCCAGGGGATGACCTCTCAGCCTCCAACTGATCGGCAAGAGATGACATCCCATCTATCAGTTCAGATACATTGGGATAAAGTCTGGCAGTTGTACAAATGTGCATGGCTGAGAGTTTGATTGGGTTATTAGGACCTTGTAACCAGCCCATGTGTACTATGTCACCATTTATTTGGCTAACCAAAACTATTTTATCTCCATAGGTAAATTTGTCATTTTCCCCATTGCCCCCTATGCCTAATGATAGAGATTAAAAGGCAATTCTTCACCACACCCCAGTACCAGCCAGATGCTCAAAGTGAGATCCTGAGAGAAGTGGGTCCTCAGTCTGGTCCCTCTGTTTCTCTGTATCTTAGTATGAGAGTGTGCAGGTGTAGTCTGTTATGGTGTCTGCAGGGTTGTACCTCTTTTATGGTATCTGCAAGTTGGTGTCTTAGTTTTTAAGTTACTTCAGTTTTATCTTCAAAAGAACGTAATTTCCTTCAATGTGGTTTTAACCTTTAACAGGAACTGCACAAGTGGTAAATGCATTTATAAGAAAGCTTTTGCATAAAAACAGAATGGCATGCCAGGCCTGATGTAATAGGTAAGAACTAGTAGAAAACAGAATAGTAAATGCAGTGCATAAGAAAAAAATGTATAGGGAGTGCAGGTGTCCTTGAAGGATGGTCTGCTATGCCTTTATTTGTACAGGGATGTGGTATGTGATTAAGGACAAGACTTGTTTTTGAGCTGAATATTACTTGGCTATTGCAATGTAAAACTGAAAATCAAAAGAAATACACTACAGAAATGCTTTAAGTGTTTAAAATATAAAATGTTTAAAACCTGGAACAAAACTATTGTTGCTTAGAGTAGAAAACAGAAAGTTGTTATGCCTCTGAACAGACAGTTGGTGAGACCCCCATCTGGAATACTGCATGTAGTTCTGGAGACCCCATCTCTGCAAGGACATATGTATTTATTTATTTATTTATGTCATGTTTTGGAATCAACATTTGAGAAGGATGCTCTTTTTCAAAGGTTCCACATCAGAGAAAGCAGATGTACATACATACATAGGGAAATAGTTTACAAGACACATAATGCAAAGGCAACATACAAAGTTCATTAATAACAGGAATTGACTAAAGTACAATACACCTTCAATTCAGTCACCAGAACCCAGGCTACTAGGCACATAATGGTTCCAAGCACATGTGAACTGACTATCATAGGCAGCCAAGAGAAATGGCTTTGTCAAGTGGTAGCTGTAGTGGGGTGGAGGTGGGGGATAGGGGATGATCTAAGTAGGTGTGGGGGGAGGGAAGCAGAAATAAGATTAGAAGGTTGTGGTGGTGTCTGAGCAGGAGAGGGAGATAGCATAGCATGAGGGAGGTGCCCTATTCCACAGTGGAGTAGGCAGGATGGAGGCAGTACAGAGGAGGGCAACTGAAATGGTGCAGGGTTTGCACCAGAAGCCATACAAAGAGAAACTAAAGGAGCTTAATATGTATTCCCTCAAGGAAAGGAGGGAGACGGGGGACATGATAGAAACATTCAAGTACCTCAAGGGAATCAACAAAGTCCAAGAGGGTAGCATCTTTCAGAAAAAAAGATGTGCAAGAACAAGGGGGCAGAATTTGAAGATAGAGGGGGGATGGCTCAGGGGCAGTGTAAGGAAGTATGTTTTCATGGAGAGGGTGGTGGATGAATGGAATGGCCTCCCTGAGCAGGTCGTGGGGTCAAAAACAGTGGAGGAATTCAAGAATGCATGGGACAAACATAAAGCAATTCTAGTGCGAGGTAGGAAGAAGTAGGCTATTGGTTAACTAGGATCTGTAGCTTATCCAATAGGTAGGGAAATGGGCAGACTGGGTTGGCCTAGTGGTCCTTATCTGCTGTCAATGTTTCTGTTTCTATGTTTCTATGCAGAGCACTTAAATGTTCAAATGTAAAAATAATCAAAGTATAAGCCATAACTGTAATAATGTTCTAAAGCAAAAGATGTTAAAATCTATATTGCAATTGTTAATGTTTAAAGCAGTTAATAGCTGTCTTAATGTATTCTTTATTTCTTGAGCTGATCTAAGGTACTATGTAATGCAAGGTAAATAAGAAAGAAAGAGAGACATTTTAAGCATGTAAAGGCAGAATAATGTAATTCTTCACTATCTAGTTCAGACAAAATGCTTAGCAAATAGTCCACGTCCAACGGCTGGTCTGTTTGTGTATCTGGAGTAGGCCACTCTGCCACTATTTGTTCAAATTCTTGATAAAGCTCTTCATTGGTTAGCTGGTTGGTTAGTCCTTTTTGGGATGGGGCTGAGTTGCAGATTCTGCAATGGGTACAATCATGCGTTGATATGGAGTGTATATGTAAGTACCTAACAGTTGTTTGTCAGCAAAACTCTTTCCATGTAGGTGAAGCAATTGTTTTATGCACCAGCTCCCACACTTTTTCCCATTCTTTATCTGATATGGTGCATCTCACCACTTCCACCCATTTAGTTTTTATGTCTCCCATTTGATTTTCCTCTAGGGTACAAATAGCATTATATATGACTGAAATAAGTTTTTTTTTTTGGTTTGGTTTTGTGTATCAAGAGTATTTAGCAGGAGAAGCAGAGGGTTCTTGTCCTACTATAAAACTTAGGCTCTTGGTTCCATAGTGAGATAATATCTCAACTGCACAAACCTACAATTGTCTTGTCTAGGTAGGCCAGATGTTCATGAGAGCTGAGTAAAAGATTTTAGATCATTACCATCATAGTGTTGCCCTATTCTATTGAGTCCTTTCTTTTCCCACCTCCAGACGCCCATGTCAACTTGATTGGTGCAAAGTATAAGCATGCCCTGCTAGTGGTGAATTTGCTGATGGTCCAGTGCAGACTCCCTCTGTAGCCGAATTGGTGAGGGCTTGTATTTTTAGCTTTGCTCAAGAATTATTAACATATTCCTTCTACAGAATCCTGCCCTCCAGAAAAATGGAATCTACCATTATAGCCTGGCCTAGGAATATTTGCTCCAAAGTGACCCAACAGGGAATGTCTTGGGTTCTCTGGTAGTGAGTAAAATACTGTAACTGGACCACCCCGTAGTATTCTTTTAGCACTTGAACTTCCAGACCTCCCTATTTTTTGAACTTGTCAGAATGGTCCATTTAATTCTTGGAACTTTTCCACCCCACACAAATTCTGACAAGGATTTCTACAGCTGCTTCTAAAATGAGGGATGTAATTTTAGTGGTAAGGATGTAAACATGAAGTTTAATGGAGGTAGCACATTTAGCCAAATCATTTCTGCTCACCCACTAACCAAGAGAGGTAGTTTCTTCCAGTGAACACAATCTGCCCTGTATTTATGAGAGTAATCTAGCATAGCTGGCTTGGTATAATTTGACCATGTCTTGTATAGTCCATACTATTGCAGAACCCATTTGCCGCCCATCTAAATCTGTTGTATTGTTTCAACTGTGGCAGAGTTCATGCCCCCCAAGAACATGATTTCAGACTTATCCCCACTGATCTTGAAGCTCGAAGCTTGGCCAGATTGATAGATTAACTCTAGTATTTTAGGAATGTTCTGGAGGAGGTCAGAGACATATAAAAGCAAGTCATCTGCTCACAGTGAAACTTTGATTTCTCCCCCCAACAATAATACCATTCATGTCCTGGTATTCCGTGTGAGTTATACTAATGGTTCTAAACTAATTACAAACAAAATGGAGGAGAGGGGACATCCCTACCTGGTGCCCAATCTGATTTTAAATCATTCAGTGATTGTCTAGTTCACTTTAACTTGGGCTCCTGGATTAGCATAAAGGTGTTTGATCCAATGGCAGAATTCCCCTCCAAATTGAAATTTGTCTAGTGGCACATCTAAGAAGCCCCAATCTAGATGACTTGAATGCCTTTTTGGCATTGACTGCTATAATGGCCCTTTGTTTCTCTTTTGGGACATCCATGGAGGCAGAGATAACATTTAGGACTCTCCTGATATTGTCTTGAATGTGATGCCCTGGTATGAACCCAACCTGATCTAGATATATTAAAACAGTAATCACTCTTTGCACTCTATTAACAGTAGCTTTAGCAAAAATGTTTGCATCCTGATTTAAAAAGGGAAATATGGTGGTAATTGCCACTCCTCGTAATGTGTTTACTGGGCTTGGGAATCAAATCAAATCAACTTTATTTTTATAGCGCCTTTCAAAGCCAAGGCGCTGTACATAAAACATTTACATAATGATAAAAATTTTAAAACAGCATTAAAATATAACAACCATAACTAAATAAATGCTAAACTAAATAAATAAGTCTTCAAACCAACTTTAAAACTATTGAATAACTGAAATGACTGCATCCCCCCCCCCAATGAATCAGGTATTTCTGCCTCTTCATGAGCAACATTCTGAGGGAAATTCCACCATTGGCCAAGATTGGGTCTGGGGAAAATTGTTTAAAAGAACTCTACTATGAACCCATCCAGTCCAGGGGACGATCCAAAAATCATTCTTTATTATTCCTTCTAACTCTGAATCAGTGAAGGCTTCTTCCAGAGCTCCCCTTTGAGTTTCTCTAAGCTGGGAGAGAGCTATCTGATTGAGGACTCTCTTCACTGCCTCTACTTGCCCTACACCTGCCTCTGGAGTGAACAGCTAGGAGTAAAATGTAAAAAATTCCTCCACTAATTGCTGTGGGAGGATGATGGTTGTGCGGTCTCCCTCTCCCATTATGATTTTGAGATATACCTGTCCACTTCTTGTTTTTTTAAGTATACAGGGTTAAAACCTGATTTATGAAGGTAGGTTGTTCTTTACCTTTCTTAGGGCTAACTTATTTACCTCTTGTCTCACATGTTGAATTTTAGGAAGTAGGCTAGGATCTCTGGGATTGTTTGTGATCCTTCTCCGATTTAGATAGAGTCTCCTTAGGCTTTATTCTATACACATTTCCAATCCTTCCCCACCAACATACTATAGATAACGGCCCACAGGTAATTTACTCAGTTTACCAAATAAGTTTTTTAGGAACACTGCAGATGTATAGGAGCATACATGGATAGCAGGTGAAGTACCCATTTGTTAATGTTCCCACAGACAATTATCAACATCCACGTTTATCTACATGTATTGGTAACCTGAAATGACCGCCCATCTTTTAGCAGGATAACTATCCCAGTTTTTTCTGTTGGGCGTGCATCCAGGAACAGCATCCTAATCCAGCACCATCTAAGTTTTAAGGTTCAGAGGCAGAGACGTGGGTCTTGTGGAGCAGCCTGATGTTTCAGTGCTATCTGCTGAGTTCACACATAATTCTAGCCTTCTAAACATGTTATTTATCGCTTTGGCATTTAGGGAACAAATCTTAAGTGATCCTAATATAGCCATGATGAAAGATATACCATTCACACCCTAAAAATCAGTTGCAAAGTACAGGTCCTGTCCATTTGAAAAAGCCCCCCTTCCCCCACACATACAAAAAACCCCAACCACAACAATAAAAGAGAGAGTCAACAACTGTATCAATAAACAACAAAAGATGTGGTTCCTATGAGCCCAGGCCAGTACTTGTTGGTACAGCCATAGGCATGTAGATGCAATAGCCTACTCAGGCCATAATTACCCTAACAGAGGGTTGCCCTATGTGAGTCTGCACTAGAGGTAGGTAGGTAGTACCATGACTCTCCTCAATGTATCCTCCTATTGAAACAAGATTTTGGTGTGCCCTCCCTCCCACTGTCCCACCAACCATATGGAGCTAGCTATCCAGTCACCTCTGTTGAGAGATATCCCCCCTCAAGGGGTGAAGTTCCCCCTCTCAAGATTCCTGGTGCCTGCACCTTCCTGGGGGGTTTTAGCAAGTAAATAGGATATCATCCATAAATCTCTGAAAGTGAGGGTCTTATAACCCAGCATGTTTAGTTAGTGAGATCATACTTAATGCCCCACTTTGATACTGAGGTACATGGCAAATATTTCTTTCAATTTAATACCTTCATGCCTCTATAGCCCCCTCCCTTTCATAATAATGAAGGTAAACTAGCCAGCCTTCAGCAGTCAGTTGATGAGTTGCTATATTAGGCTATGACTACAATACAACCTAATTAAAAGAATATCTTGGCTATGTAGAGCACTGTATTATATGTGAGCTCACCATCCATGTAAACAGAGCTACTGCAATTAAGAAACACTGTACAAGTAAAACAAAATGTGCAGAAAGTGCTGATCTTTGGAAATGGTTGTAACCCTGCACATAAGTGGTGAGAGAACAGTGTTCCTTTTACCACAACACTGTTTAAAAAATGTTTACATCCTCTTCTGCTTTCTTTTTTCTTGGAGCCCAGTGATTTGTGGGTTCTTCTTATCCAATGGCAGGTCGAGGGCTTGAGCTTACCAGATTGGTGTAACACAGAATAATAGCCCCTCATGCAGCAAGATACCTGCATCTAGGTTCCTAGTCAGGAAAAAGTTAGTTTTGCAGCTCACACAGCTAGCAGGGTCTACTCAGAGGGTCATGAGGAGCATTCCATACCACACAATCTGCAAAAAACACCACCAGAACCACACAACAGAAGAAATAAATCAGTTATTATATGGTGTCCAGGGGACTAAAGTGGTCAGGGGCAATCAGCTGTCAACAGGGGAGCATTGAACACTTTAATTGATTTGAAGGGGCACTCACTTGCTTATCTTGAGAGAAAACTGGGAGATTTTGTTTCAGATCAGTGTGCAAGGATATCAGGTTATCTGATATGTGCTTGCTTCCTGAACCTTTAGGATCTGTCAGCTCCCACATGATATCTCCAACATCCATCTCTGCCAGCTGCTCTTGGAGAGCAGGAAGTTCTAAGCTCTGTGTTCAGAGATATTTATCAGCTGCCAGGTACAATTCAGATGGATTCTGTTCATCTGGGTACACAATAAGTAGTTTTGCAAGATAGTGCATTTGTGTCTTTGTCCTTTTCTCCTTTAGTTGCTTGATGACCTGAGGAACTTTTTTGGCCAGCATTTGTGGTGGATAGTCTTGGTTGATGCAAATGGGTTGACCATTAAGATTAAGGTAGTGAGATCTGACTGGACAAAAATACCAGCCCAGTTTTGGACTCAGCAGTTCATGCCAGGTACTCAGTGATCCACTGCCCAAGAAAGGATCACGCGGTGGGGGTGGGGCTATCTGTTTTAAGACAGATTTGAACTTTGCAGCCTTCCCAGTTGGAAAAACAGGGTCTTTTGAATGTGTGGCCATTCAAGGGGTTGCAGGTGCAGGTTTCAGGATCCTTCTCATTTATCAGCCTCCAGGGCATGAGAGGGAATTCCTGCAGGAAGTCATGGACTTCATCATCGGGCTGGTCTGGAGTCACCCAGATGGATAATTCTGGGCAACATCACTGCCTGGATCAACAACGAACTCTCGCTGTTTGGACAAGACTTCTTCTGATGAATGAAATCTCTGGGCCTGACACAGAAGGTTACCTCTGCAACCCACTTGGACTGCTACTCCCTAGACCTTGTCTTCTCACTGGGATTGGATGTCACTGACCTAATAGTGGACCTGATATGGGAGACACACTAAGCTGAAAGCTTGTTTACAGGTGCAACCTGGGAGCACATGTAAGTTAAGTGACTTGCTCAGGATCACACAGTATGCAAGTGGGGGCTGTGGGATTCAAACCCAGGTATCCAGATGTGTAGCTCAGAGCCTTAGATTCAATGATGATTAATCTAAGGAAGCACCTGGTTTTGGTTTTGGGCCCAGTGCTCTATGAGCTTGCCCAATGACCAGTTCAAAGTCTGCCTCCAGTGAAAGCTCTTTCTTAAACTAACTGTCCAGGAAGCCATTAATATCTGATTGTTCTGCCCCCTCCAGGAAACCAAGCAGGCAAATATTATTTCACCAAGCCCAGGCATCCATTTCCTCCACCCATCTAGTCAGTGCTTCTTCTCCGTGGTGCAAGATGGCAAAAGCTCTACCAAAAGAGTGGAGCTGATCTTGCACACTACTTCACTCTAGTCTCCACCTCCATGGTTCTTTGTTCCAGCCAGCATAGGTCTTTGCAGATACAAAACACTTTGCTGATAACACAATTCAAGAGCTTTAAGATATAATTATTGCTAGCTCTGTCCCTTTCAGAACCTGCCTCCGAGCAGCAGTCTTCCACTTCATTACCTGACCCAAGGTGTACTCTGAGGCCTGGGGAAGAAATGCTACGGCTCTGGCGCTTATAGAATTTGACATAGAAACATAGAATTTGACGGCTGATAAGGACCGCTTGGCCCACCCAGTCTGCCCATTTCCCTACCTAATGGATAAGCTGCAGATCCTAGTTAACCAGCAGCCTACTTCTTCCTACCCCCAACCCCTAGAATTGCCTTATGACTGTCCCATGCATGCTTGAATTCCACCACTGTTTTTGACTTCACAACCTCCTCCGAAGGCCATTCCATGCACCACAACCCTCCCTGTGAAAAATACTTCCTTAAATTACTTCTGAGCCACCCCTCTATCTTCAAACCATGCCCCTTGTTCTTGCACACCTCTTTTTTGAAAGATGCTACCCTCTGGACTTTGTTGATTCCCTTGAGGTACTTGAAAGTTTCTATTATGTCCCCCTCCCTCCTTTCCTTGAGGCTACATATTAAGCTCCTTAAGTCTCTTCATTATGTCTTCTGGTGCAGACCCTGCACCATTTTAGGTTCCTCCTCTGGACAGCTTCCATCCTGTCTATGTCTTTGCAGAGATTGGGTCTCCAGAACTGCACGCAGTACTCCAGATGGGGTCTGACCAGCTGTCTGTCAGAGGGATAATAACTTCCTGTTTTCTACTGGTGATGCCTCTCCATGCATCCCAGCATCCCCCAGCCCTCCTTGCTGCCCTCTCATGTTGCTTGCCCACCTTAGGTCATCTGATATGACTACCCCCAGGTCCCTTTCCATTTTGTTGTTGTTAGTATCTCACCCCCATTGTGTACTCTTCCCTGGGTTTTGTTTCCCAAGTGCATTACCTTGCACTTCTTAGTATTGAATCTAAGCTGCCATACAGTTGACCATTCCTCTAACCTTGCTAAGTCCCTTCATCCTTTCCACCCCACCTTGTGCATCAACTCTGTTGCAGATCTTTGTGTCATCTGCAAAGAGACATACTTTTCCTTCCAGTCCCTCTGCAATGTCGCTTATAAAGACATTGAAGAGGACCGGTCCTAATACTGAACCCTGCGGTACCCCACTAGTAACCCCCCTTTCTTCAGAGTGGACTCCATTTACTATTACTCTCTGTGTCCTATTCTGCAGCCAGTTCTTTACCCAGGCTGTCATCTTGGGGCCCACTCCCAGGCTGGCTAACTTGTATATTAATCTTTTGTGTTGGACTGTGTCAAATGCCTTGCTAAAGTCTAGGTAGGCCATGCCCACAGCCCCTCCCTGATCTACTACTTTGGTCACCCAGTCAAAGAAATCTATCAGATTCGTCTGGCATGACCTTCCGGCTGTGAATCCATGCTGTCTTGGGTCCTGTGCCCCTCTGGCCTCTAGATACTCGACAATTCTTTCCTTCAGAAGTGATTCCATCATTTTCCCTATCACTGAGGTTAAACTAACAGGTCTGTAGTTTCCTGCTTCTGCCTTGCTCCCACTTTTGTGAAGGGGAACACATCTGCCCTCCTCCTGTCCTCAGGTACCACCCCATTCTCCCATGATTTGTTAAAGAGGGTAGTCAGTGGTGTCACTAGTTCTACCTTAGTTCTTTTAGAATTCTGGGATGCATCCCATCAGGCCCCATTGCTTTGTCCACCTTCAGTTTTAAGAGTTCTTTCAGAACCTTTCTTCTGTAAATGGGCTGGTATCAACTTCTGTATCCAGAGTGTTTCTACTGTTTGTTTTAGGTACCTCCCCCTTCCTTTGTAAATACTGAGCAAAATATTTGTTTAGTATCTCTGCCTTTTCACAGTCACCCTCTGCCCACCCTCCCTCCCTTTATCAAGCCTCACTATCCTCCCTTGGTCTTCCTTCTCCCTGATGTACCTATAAAAGGTTTTATCCCCTCTAACTGAGTTGGCTATCTTTTCCTCTGTTTGGGCCTTTGCTGTTCTGACAGCCTTCCCAGCTTCCTTTTGCTTTGACTGATACAGTTCTCTGTCCTGCTCCTTCTGTGATTCCTTCTACTTCCTGAATGCTTTCTTTTTCTCTTGAACCTTCACTGACACTTCCTTTGAGAACCATAGTGGTTTCTTACATCAGTTCATTTTGTTTATTTGCTTCACACAAAGGCATGTTACCTCTGTGATGGCAGTTTTTATTAATCCCCATTGTTCTGCCACCCCTCCTTCCTGCCCATTTGCTAGTGCATTCCTTAGGCACTCACCCATTTTGGCAAAGTCAGCCCTCCTAAAGTCCAGTACTTTTGCCTTTGTATGGCTTGACTCTATTGTTGTGTTTATTGTGAACTATACTGTTCGATGGTCGCTAGTTCCCAGATGGCTACCCACTTCTACATCTGTGATCCTTCTCCATCTCCATTTGAAAGAACCAGGTCTAAGATTGCTCCTTCGAGTGGGTCCAATACTAGTTGTCTAACGCATGCCCCCTGTAGGGCATCTAGAATAACTCCACTCTTCGAAGTGGCTGCTGCAACTGCACTCCAGTTAACATCTGGCATATTCAGATCACCCATCAGCAATATCTCCCCTTTTTCTGCCATTCTAAGTATACTTTCTATCATTTCCTTCCATTTACTGGATGAGTTCTGGGCTGATTTTGCTACTGATTTCTTTGGTCCACCCATGTGGGGACTGCAAAAGTTTCTGTTAGCATTTTTCTTATCTGATTTCTGCAGGATGCTTGAGGATTGCATTTGATTTGGCTGGTGAGTGAGAGGAGCTCTTTTCTAGATTTCCATGCCTATTGCTAACTTCACCAGCAGTCACAGATATTGACAACATCAATTTAGTTTTGAGTCTGACACTCTGTCTTCAATTTGGCTTTGGTCAAAGACACCTAGGGTCCTTGGTGTTGGGGTTTAACAGGCTACAAATAGGGGTCAGTGGTACTCCTCCACCACCTTTCACCACCCCAGTTGATCCCATTCTCGTCTACCTTCCTCTGGTCCTCCAGTTATATTAAAAAAAAAACAACAGCTCAGTCACCACTGGAACTGTGGCAGGAGCTAGAATTTCATAAAATAAAATAACTATCTGAGTAGGATGGAAGATGGTGGGAAATAACTACTGTGGGTGAAACGGTGGTAATGGTGTTAGCCCTGGCCACTTGAAAGGGCCAACATTTTTTTTATTTTTTTTAATTAATTTGCCAAAGGTAGAAGTGTTTCTGAAGTGGAACAAAAGTTTGCTTGAGCAGACTCAAAGCTATAAGTGCTGAATTTCATGTTCAGTGAAAATAGATTTGGCATTGGCTAATCCTTTGACTTGGTTGCCCAAAATATACAGGTATATATTTTGTTTTGGTTATCTTTGTGCTGGGTTTGCTCCAAGTGTGATTGAGAACGGCATATTCTCTCTTACAGGCAGCTGTGTATTATATTTTTAGTT
This sequence comes from Neoceratodus forsteri, assembly GCA_016271365.2. Lineage (NCBI taxonomy): Eukaryota > Metazoa > Chordata > Ceratodontiformes > Ceratodontidae > Neoceratodus > Neoceratodus forsteri. The sequence goes on along the minus strand of CM057449.1, from coordinate 571,806,642 downwards.
GTGTAATAGTGGCTGCTGTAATTGTATTTGCTTCAGTTTGGGGTTTCAAACTGTACATGTTACACATGCAACACATGCACATTCAACTGACTATATCTGATAAAGCACAGAATCATACTTGGCCCAGATCCAGCAAATCATCATCTGCACTACTGGCCCCAACATATGTTGAGGGAGAAGTTAGAAGACTGTTTGGGCCTACAGCATGACATGCCAAACAGATTTTTAACCACAAGCAAGGCAGAGTCTGGCCCCAGCTGCATTAAGGGTGGGTAAGGATGTACCACTGCTAAAGTGGTAGCAAATACCATCAGTAACAGTATCACACCAAGATGTCAGCCACTGGACTTGCGTTGTAGTATTCCAGAAACTGTAAGGGCTTCATACTTCTTTTGGTAGCTACCACAGGTCACAGTACAGCATTTATACAGTGCATGCATTATCCTCAAGCACACTGTCTGGTTTGGATATGCAGAAGTGCCAGGTGAACTAGGTAGATGTATGCAGAAGAAATTGGAGAGGTAGCACTCAAATGCAAATAGAAATGTATTAAAAAAAGTCAATAGAAATGTATTCAAAAAAAGTCAAACACGCCAGTGTAAGATGTAATAAGCCAAACCCACAGCATGTTACCCCAGTGCTTCGCATCTATGGCGTGACGCTTTGCCAGAGGGCATGGCTATGGTGCACCGACTCTTAATTTATTTCCAACATTTAAAGTGAATTCACAAAACAGTTAAAGTGCACCAAACCACATCAGTGAACACACCGGTGAAATTAACTAAGAATAGTTTTAAATGTAAAACTCCCCAAAAGTAAAAATACAAAACATGCATGAAACATTATTGAAAACACATAGGCAGTGTAAAAAATATAACAGACTATGTACTAAATATAATGGACCATGTAATGCAGTCCATGCATATTTGCAGTGGACAAAAGACAGAAAAACATGGACAATCCAGAAATGGTGTTCAAAGTTGAAGCACCGTAACTCCGACTAAAAATATTAAAGTCACCTATCTAGCATAGTTGTGGCCAAAAGGGAGAGGATAAGGGGGAGGGGACAAAGGAAGGGAAGAAATCGGAGGAGAGGAGGAAGGGGTACTGGGCAAGGGGGAAATACATGTATACATTTTTTTTATAAAGTTAGCCAAACCACAGAGCAAATTTAAAGCTGAGTAGCTGTAAAATATTGTGACTCAATCTGAGAAAATTTTAAATGATCTACCTTACATGGTATTGGCTGCCTAGGGAAAAAAAAAGAGAAGGGAGGAGAGGAAATGGGGGAAGGGGAAAGAAGGAGTATATTCTAAATACACATATAAAAACAATAAATAAATAAATTACTGAAAATTGAAATCATAATAAAAAAATCCCATTTGCTTATCTTAAGAATCGTGTTATATCCAAATGTCATTTAGACCTGTAGGAATAAGAGCTCTCAAAGGATATATCCATTTAGATTCTGCTTGCAAAAAAAAAGTCCCACTCTGTCATCACCTCTTACATTTCCTACCACATATTCAATTCCAATAAACTCAAAATCTGCTGGATTGAGGTCATGGTGATTAGCAAAATGCAATCCAATTGAAGTATTTGGTTCTAGCCCCAAAACTGCATATACATGCTATTGCATCTGCTCTTTCAAGGTACGCTTTGTTCATCCAACATAAATCCTAGGGTAATTACATGTTACTACATACACAACAAAATGTGTTGAACTGTTTATAAACTGTTTAATCTGTACTGATCTGTTCAAAGTCAGGTGCATAAAAACACTGCTCTGGATCCAATACACTGCACCCTCCCACATTTAAAACAGCCTATTGGTTTAGGAGACATCCATCTTAGACATACATCAACAGTTGGTTTGACATATAGGCTGTGTGTTAATAAGTCACTCAAATGTTTACCCCTTCGATAAGTAATTCTAGGGTGGTCCCCCATGGCCTGGCCAAGGTCTTCATCGCCTTTAAAACATGTCAATGTTTACAGATAGTTTCTGAGATTTTTGGTGCTATATGATTAAATTCTGTTACAAATGACACCAGTGGATTAAAAGAGTTGTGTTGCTGCTTAGGATGTAAAAGACTATTTCTGTCAAGTCTTTTGGCTTTTTCACATGTCTTGGTCAGACAATCCTCTAAATACCTTCGCTTCAAAAACCTTATTTTCTAGACTTCAGCCTGCTTATCAAAATCACATAAATTTGAACAGTTTCATCTGATCCTGATATACTGGACATAGGGGACTGCTCTCTTTAAGTGACAGGGATGGGCACTGGTAGCATGCAACAAAGTATCGCTGGAAATTGGTTTGCTATAAGATTCTGAATAAATACAGTGTTCATCATCGTCACCATCAAAAAACCTCCAAATCATTGTGGTTTAAAAGAAATCAACAAGTGCAGATGCAGACAACACATCACTCTTCCAAATAAGCAAACATTCATCGGTATATCTGCCCCACCAAAAAATGTAGGACAGAAAGGGGTTTCTGTCACTTGCAAACACAATGGCATCCTTCCACCATGCCAAAAATAAATTGGCATAGCAAGGTGCCATCATGGTACCCCCTTGTTTGTAAGTATTTATTTTTTTTATCAAACATAGAACAAATACTAGTTAGAATTAGCCTGACTGCTTCCAGCAAAAAGGCTTTCAGAAACTCTAAGGTGACATGATTTTGATCAGAATGTTATTTAATTGCTCTTGTAACATGATATTGTTAGTAGTACATAAATACTACACACTGATTGGAGGAAACAGGTAACGTGACCCGAACGTAGCCATGCATTAATTCGCTAGATATGCATGGCTACATTTGAAAGGTAACAAAACCAACACACAGTATTAGAGAAAGTGGCTGCGTGTGGGCGGCAGTACTGTTGTATTTGTCACAGTTGGTGAAACCGTCAACAATCTCACTAGTTCTGGTAGTCGCATCACCAATGTCAGTAATTCCCACGTTGCACTTGCCATGTTACAAGTGCATTAATCCCCTTGACAGGAGGCATTTCCCAGGAATTAATGCATGGTTGGGTGGTGGGAAGCCCACCCCCCCAACTATGATTAATTCCTGGGAAATGCCTCCAGTCTCGGGGATTAATGCTTACTTAAACCTAAATCATAACATATTCTAGTATATAAACTAGTAACATCTGTTATAACTCATATAAAATCCGAGGAGCAGACCAAACCCTCAGGCTTTGACAATACATTCATCTAGTCTCAGAAGCAAGTCAGCTGAGTCACTGCAATTTGTTTAGGAAATAATCAACAAAAATATAATTTTTGGTCTGGTCCTTATGGATCTTGAGCAAAATGTATATGGTTGGAGTCACAGGATGTTCCACCCTCATAAAAAAGTTCTTCCGTCTGAATAATACTTCCATCCAAAAATGAATCATGTAGAAAGTAGTCTATTCTGGTTTTCAGAATTTTTGTAGGATCCTTGCCAGGTCTTCTGTAGATTTCAATGTCATCTAGCTGTCTGTAAATTTCCACCTCATATTGTTCCTTTTAAATTATTACTATTTTTCCTTCTTTGTCAGCTTTTGTTTTTTTATTCAATGTTTTCCATTTGTCGTAAATCAAGTAATGCCTTTGACTCCTCTCATGTGAGGTTGGGATGGTGAGGGTTCCGCTTTCTAGAAAATAATTTGTTAAAGTCCTCTAACACTAAAGACTATTAGGTTGAGGGGGCATGGCCAACAGCCGAACCAAATGGACGCGTAAACATCAGGCTCCCGATAATAACCCCTGAAAATCCAGTATTAATCTATTCAATTCTGCACTGTGCTGTCTAAATTGGACATACTACTTACGGGTGGCTTTCTGGTTGCGATAAATCAGGCGGGCGCGGTGTATTTAGAAGCGCTAGACCGACTTTTTTCATTCACCCGTGGCGGGCCCATGAACTGCGCAGCAGTGGTCTCGATTGACTACGCACGCACGCACAGCATGCAGGCCTCTACAACGTCTTTCAATATGGCAACAGAAGGCAGCTTAACAGAAATCAGGCAAATGTTTGCAGAAATCCTACATCAGATAGAGGGAGTGGATGTGGCCACAAAAAAAAATACTGAAGATATTGTGGACTTGTCACAAAGGGCCTCGGTCCATGAGCATAGAATTACTGAGGTGGAGGATGGCTGGCACAAATCCGGGGCTAAACTGCAAGAACATGGTCAGATGCTCCAGCACCTTTGGGCCCGGTGGAGGACTTGGAGAACCGCAGTCCAAACAACTTGAGGTTTGTGGGGTTCTCTGAAGGCTGTGAAGGAGTGACACAATAGCATTTCTCCAACGTGAACTGCCTATACTGTTGGGTTGTCAGGGGTTTCTCCATGGGAGCTAGATAGGCACACAGATCCCTGGCCCCGAGGCCCCCTCCCGGGGGCCGTCCCCGAACTATACTAGCCCGCTTCCTCCAGTTTCAAGATCATGACCGGGTGACACACTTAGCTCGACAAAAGAAGGAACTAGTTTGGAGTGGCCACAAAATACAAATATTTGCTGACTACTCACTGGAGGTCACGAATAGGAGGAAAGCTTTCACAGCAGCACGGAGGGCGTGTGCTGAACTCGGCCTTGAATATTCCCTGCGATACCCAGCATCTTTACGAATAGTGATCAATGGTTCAGCTCGGGTTTTTGACAATCCAGTGCTAGCAGAGGACTTTATTGCTACACAAGCACCTAAACTGAACTGGGGCAAATTACGTCAATCCTACAACCCAAGATCTTCTCCTGCTAAGTTGGCCCCAATGGACATATCTGGCCCCGTCTCTCTGAAGGAGGTGGCAGCTTCGACTTCTCTTTCTGGGGAACAGACTGTGGCCCCCTCACGGCCTACCCCGCAAAAATCTCCAGGAAGTAAAAAGAAGAATAGGAGAAAGGCCAGGATTGAAGGAGGGCATGTGGACAAAACCCCAAGGCTTCGCTCTAGAAGTAGAAGCAGGAGCTGTAGCCCAGAGCCGAGTCCTTCCCATGACTCCTTAGCCCCAGATATGAGTAACAACCAGTATAAAGTTCTGATGAATCTCCCTACCGAAGATATCCCCCGCTACCTTCCTCTTCCACCAAGGCTTTCCAGCTCGGCCGGTTCAAAATCATCAGTAGCCAAACAACTCAGCTGGGCCAAAGGGACAGATGACACGTTTAGGGAGAATCCGGAGGCTCCAGCTGATGGCCTTGCCTCGGAACTAACTGCAGGCAATATGGATACCCGTACAGTTCCAACTACAGCAAATGGCTGACTACCACACCATCTTGTCTTTTTATTTTTGGAGCTCTGTATTGCTAGGGGGCTTAGTGGATTACCAGGCCTTGCTATTGCTGGGGACCACCACTAAGCATTGAATTAATGAGGACTTCCCATCAGAGGTCAGGTTAGAGAGGCCCATACCGGTGCAGCTTTTACATTCTGCTTGGCTGTCCCTGGCTATTCCAGGTACAGATCTGGGGATCTTGCCCGGTGCTGACCAGTAGTTGGGTTTAACAGAGCCTAATAAGGGTTGTTTAAGGCCTGTTATGTGGCTCTGTACATTGTACATATATCGTAGTCATTAATATAAACATGAGGGCGGTCCCGCTTTTTTTTTTTTTCCCTCTCTTCTATAGCTTCCCATCTCATTAGACTGAAGTCTCTGTTATGGCAGTGGATGTGTGGAATTTTTTAATTTTTTTGGTCTTCTCCTTAAAGGGGTTACTAGGATAGCCTTTTTTTTCCTCTCTTTTGGCTACGATGGGTCCACGGGGTTACATACCCCCCAGCGACTTCCACTGGTGTCTGGGCTTGTTTTTGTACTTAGCCGGCGCGTACAGTGGATGCTGGTCTTTTTTGGGTTTACAAAGGTGTGAATCAAGGGGTGGTGGGAGGGGGGTGGTTTGGGGTATTCTTGTAACGTTGAACTGTTTGCAGTTAATAAGTATAGAATATGTTAATACATACCTTTGTCAGATTTTAATGTTGATAGTTGATTGTTCTGTTTATATTACTATGGCAATCTCTCTAAATGGGTCACGGGGTACTCAGTCAAAGCTGGTTGGACAGGGAGGATGGAGGGGGGGGCCCGCATGGATCCACCATCGCATGGTTTTGAGTGCAAACTCCTGCTTACATGTTCTATTCTAGGTTTGAATGGAGTATAAGTTAATATCATGGAATGTGAGGGGACTCAACTCACCTATTAAATGGAAGAAGGTCTTAACCCATTTAAAAAAGTTTGCTCCCATGATAGTATTCCTACAAGAGACTAAACTCTCCGCCAATGAGGCCTCCAAGCTTAAGCGAGCTTGGGTTACCGAAGAGCTTCATAGTGTGGCCCCTACTAGTAAGAGGGGAGTGTCTATACTTTTGCACCAAAATTTGGGATGGCAGGTGATGGACTTTGTACAAGATAAAGAAGGGAGATGGATTATTGCCGAAGTCGAAACTCCCGAAGGCCCTCTGATTTTGGCCAATATCTATGCCCCCAACCAAGATTGTCCCCATTTCTTTCATACAGTTAATCAGGCCATCCTGGATTTCAATAAAAAAAGAGCCCCAATACTATTAGGAGGGGATTTTAATTTAACATTGGATCACGCCCTAGACAGAAGCAATAAATCCCCTGAGCCCCACCGATAGGCCAGAGAAGCAGTGAAGAAACTTTCGTCTGAACTGGGGCTACTAGATGCCTAGAGGGCGCTGCACCCAGGTGATCATGATCACACTCATTTTTCCCCAACTTATGGATCCTCTAGCAGAATAGACCTTTAGCTTGTATCCTCAGGGATATACGAGAGAGTGCTGGGGGCTTCTATACACCCAATTTATGTATCCGATCATGCTCCACTTGAGTTAGTTCTTAAGAGGGGGTTAGACTCCCAACACTCTCAGTCCTGGTGGTTAGACCCATTACTGCTAGAGGATAAAAAATTTTGTAATTAGTTTTGTCAGGCAGCAGCAGAATACTGGACCGATAATGATAATGGGGAGGTATCTGAGTCAACCTAATGGGAGGCCTTTAAAGCCACCATTCGTGGTAGGATAATAGCTTTCGCGGCAGCTAGGAGGCATAGCCGGATGGCCACCCAGAGGGCTTTGGAGAAGAAATTATATAACTTGGAAGCTCAGTACAAAGCTCTGGATACTGAACCTCCCTCCCAGAGCTGTTGGCAATAGTTAGCTAGCACCGAATTTCTCTCAATGAATATCTATCTCGGCAGACTGAGCTTAACCTTAGACGGATCCGCCATGCCTTTTGGGAAGGGGGAGAAAAGGCCAGCAAGTTATTGGCACATTGTCTCAAGCGCCAACAGGCCTCTAAGATGATATATGCCTTAGCAGACTCGGCTGGGAACCCCTGTCATGCCAATTCAGGGATAAATTTGATTATGTCTCAATTTTATGAAAAGTTATATTCTTCACCAAACCCCTCTGACCCAGCTCAAATTCAAGCTTACCTATCCTCACTACCCATCCCCAGTATCTCTAGTCGAGACGCTAAACTATTAGAATCCCCCATTTCAGTTGAGGAAATTACTCAAGCGATCCATGCCTTAAATCTCTGGAAATCCCCAAGGAAAGATGGTCTGCCTATCGATTTGTACAGACTCCCTGGAGTTAATGTGGCCCCGTATCTGGCCCAGGTCTTTCAGCATTCCCTAATGATTGGGCAGCTACCCCCTTGATGAGAGAAGCTGTTATTACAGTACTTCCAAAAAAGGGAAAGATCCATTGTCCCCAGGCAGCTATCACCCTATTTCCCTAATTAATGCAGATGCCAAGATATTGGCTAAGGTTCTATCCACCTGATTGGAACCCCTCCTGTAGGACCTGGTGGGTCCCTCCCAGGTGGGTTTTGTGAAAGGCCGTTTAGGATCTGATCATCATAGAACATTGGGGTCTCTAATGCATGTGGCTAAACTTTCATCAACCCCCTCTATTGCTATGGCCTTCGATTTTGAAAAGGCCTTCGATTCGGTCGAATGGGCCTATATATTTCAGACTTTGTCCAATATGGGGTTAGGCCCCGATTACATTGCCTGGATAAGGTTGCTGTAGTCTGCTCCCCTAGCCTCGGTGCTGACTAATGGCACCATATCTAGGCCCTTTCTATTGCAAAAAGGTACAAGGCAGGGATGCCCTCTTTCTCCTCTTCTATTTGTCCTGGCTATAGAACCTTTGGCTATTGCACTCAGGTCTACCAGGGAGATACCGGGGATCCAGGTGGGGGAAGTTAATTACAAGACATTTCTCTACGCAGATGATCTGCTTATTATGACTGAACATTCTCAATTGGGGATGCAGACAATTTTCCAAATCCTGAATGAGTTCACCAAGATATCAGGATTGAAGTTGAACCAGTCCAAAACAGAAATTTTACCATTAAACTCTTATACTGTTATACATAATTTTTGTAACTCTGTACATATTGGGATGTGTGATCTCATTTGCTTGGGGGTCCTGCACAGATCTTTTTACATTAGGCTAATATTGTAGTAATTTACTCAGGATTTCATGACAAGTTGTATTCCTTTGGGGAACAATTGCAGTGACTTAAGTTAATATAGGTTCACTAGGAGAGAGAGTAAGTGAGTGTGTGTGTGTGTGTGTGTGTGTCTGTGGGAGAGAGAGAGAGAGAGAGAGAAAAGGGGGGAGAGAGAGAGAGAACATCTCCTTTAAGCTATGTATCTCCCCCACCCACATTATTGTGATGTGGGGTGGGTTAGATGGTATTGTTTGTATGAAGAGGAGGAGAGAAATTACATTTTTATCTCTTTTTCAGATTCCTTAGACACTTGTGGTACATCAAGTTGTTACATTCTCAGTATATATTGACATCAGTACATATCAGGCTGCATGGTCTTAATTCCTTGAGGTTCCTCGACTAGAGTTTTTTGTTTGACACTAATATTATCAATTTATATTTAAATTATCATTTATATAGTCCTGAGGTTTTTGCAATTTCTTGGGCCTTTTATTTAGCTTGAGAATACAGCTGGGTGACATGCCCAGCTAGGTTTTACACATCACACAGTGTGCACTGATGTTTTTGAGACAACTTTACTGGTAATTTTTGTCTTTAATGCATACATTGTAATTTCATGAGCCCTATAACTATCTTAGTTTGTCTTAAGCTTGGGGGAAGGTTTTCAGTAATCACATCCTTATACTAACTGTGACACTCATAGCTTGATTTAGGAGTTATCTGCTTCAGCAGTGTTATCTTATGTCAATTAAATTTATATGCAGTAGGATTCTTTGTATGTGTGTGTTAATAAGCACATCTGAACCCAAGGTTCTTTTCGGACTGAGGGCAGTATTGTACTGTTAAACTTCTCTGACATCATCTTCTGTTTTTTTTTTTTTTAAATGAGTATTTTAAACCAATGGGGATTTTTTCTGTTTTTTTCTGCATTATCTAGCTGTTATGAGTATTGTATTTTCTAAACAACTGCCATGAGCTTCTGAAGAAGGACTGGTTGGTCCGAAAGCTAGAGCACTTTGTTCTTGTTGTTACATCTATGTTGGTCCATTGAAAGGTATCAAATCATTTGCTTCTGGAACCATTAAACTCCTTAATCTCAGGAGCGGAGTTCACTGCCTTAGGGCTAAAGTGGTCCCCGCAAGGCATTAAATATCTAGGTATCATTATCCACCCTGACCCATCTAAAATGTTGGTGGCTAATTTTCAGGCCCTGATTGACTTACTTAGGGTTGATATGGGAAGATGGAAGGCATTAAAACTTTCATTGGCCGGGAAAATTGATTTGATTAAAATGATGGCTGCCCCTAGGATGCTTTATTTACTGGCCCACTTTCCCTCCTTTATTCCCCCAAAGTGGTTTCAGAAATTGGAGACCCTTATGGGGAACTTTATATGGGAAGGTGCTCCCCGTTATAGCAAACTGAAGCTCCAACAGCACTGGAGAAGGGGGGGTTGGGGACTCCCTTGGTTGCAGCGGTATCATATGGCCTTTGTGCTGGCTCAGACTCTTAGATGGTTTTCAAAAAAAGGTCAGGGTACCCCGCAGTGGCTTCAGTTAGAAGCGACTCTAGTGCAGGCTGTTTCCCCGACGGTTTGTTTTTATGCCAAGAAGAAATTACCTTTAAATCTATCTCCTCCCATAGCACTATCTGTCAAATATTGGAAGCAAGCTATGACTATGCTGGGCTATGACCCAGCCCCATGGGAATACATGCCTTTATGGGACAATCAGGCCCTGAAAATAGGGCAATCCACACAGCACTGTAAATTGTGGGTAAGACAGGGTTTAATTACTATACAGGATCTCTTAATCCCTGGGACAACTATTATGGACTCCTTTGAGTCTCTGAGTGCGAGGTATTTACTCCCGACTTCTCATTTCTGGAGATATCGTCAGTTAAGGGATGCGATATCTCATCTCTCAAAGTTACCTACCAGTAACTCCTCACATAAAAAAAATCACCTGATTGGTTCTTGGACTAAATTCACGAAGAGTATAGCTAGTAATATATACCACATACTCAGGGACTGTACTCCGGATCCTACCCAGAATGCTAGGCAGCAATGCGGGGAAGAGCTACAAACCCCGATTTCAGAACAACAGTGGAGGATGGGTGGATACGATCCACTTGGCTTGTCAGGATGGGCGACAAGGCTCATTATGAACAAGACCCATCACAGATGGTACAGAGACCAAGCGGCTAGTCAAGATGGGACTTATCCCGGTTGACACTTGTTGGAGATGTGGCAACCATAAGCACATCTTCTCCATATCCTTTGGGACTGCCCGAACCTTCAACATTTCTGACGGCCCATTAAGTATATGTGTCAGAAGTTGTTCCCAGACATTATGTCAGGTTCCAACCTACTTCTTTTGGGCTGTGGCTGTCCTGAAACTCCTAAATACAGCCCAGGGGCACAATGGATTACCATGGCCGGGGCATTGACCAAAAGACTTATCCTGATGAGATGGAGAACCCCTGATAGTCCTACATTCTATCAGTTTCTCTCGGCCTTGGCCCAGGGGGCCACGTTTGAGAGGATCCCAAGTTTTGCCCGTGGTTCCCTGTCTCGCTACGATCAATGTTGGCAACCGTATCTAAGGTCCTGCTATTGTCATAATAATCCCCCTAGTTGAGGTTTAGTCCTCCTCACTTTAGTTAAAGGGTAGGGTCTTCACCCCCCCTTTTTTTTTGAACTGCAGGCCCTTCCCTCTTCCTTCTTTCCTTGCCCATTCTTTCATTTTTTAAACCCTGGCCTTATATTCGTTCGATATACTTAACCATGGAGAATGATTGCCAAACTGTAAATAGTTTATATTTCAACTACATGTGAACTTAACATGCCTAGGGCAGAGTGAATTGACATTATTGAAGGATATCCTGTATGGTCACACCTGATTGTCATCCTGTTGTTGTTAATTGTTACAACTGATCAATCCTAATGTATACTATGTATGATCCCTTTTATGTACACTCTGCCATGTGTGTATGATTGGCCTTATTGTCAACAATAAAAAATGTTTAACAACAAAAAAAGACTTGGGTTATAAGGGCAGGGGATGTATTTGTAGAAATGCAAAACATAGATTTATGCTTGAACAGAGAACTGAAACAGAAGGTGCAACATTCATAAGGTGCATCAGATAATTTAATAAGTGCAGTTAACACTAATCATTGTCCCAAGTAACGTAAACTACACAAAGAGCAGCAATAAAAATGGAACAACCAAAGTTAATATGCAGGATTAGACCAGCAGGGAAATGGCAGGGTTAGGTAAAATAGAGTGAGAGATGGCATCAATAGGTATGGTGGTTACAGAGGCAGGAAGCAGGTACAAGAGGGAGATGCAAGGAGATAGTGGTATAGCTAGCTCCCTTTTAAAACAGGCATGAGAGAGGGAGAGCCGGAGGGCTACCGGGAGGAGTTCCAATAATTTGGGGCAACATGGGAAAAGGCCTAAATTACCATGTTGGTAGTACACCTGGGAGCAGTTAGAAAAAAAAATATTACCCATGCAGAGGGAGTACATCAGGTAAAGGGGGTTCAGTATGGCAGCTAAGGAAGAGGGAACCACAGCCCTATTGATTTTGTCAGTAAGGTCACCCAAAGCAAAGGGGTGGGTTGCCTCAGGTGATAGCAAATTTAGCCTAATGTAAAGCTGACAGTGGTGGGTAAGTCCATTAGAGGCAAAAGTAAAATGATAGATGATAGCGTAGGTATTGCCCCATTTGTGGAGGTTTGCTTTGGAGGCATGTGAATAAGTGAGAGAACCATAGTAAAGACTGGGAAAAAGGATGCCTTGAGCAATGGCCATATGGACAGAGACTGTTAGGGCATATTTAGTTCTGTAGGCCAGGCCAAACTTAGTATTAACAGCTTTACAGGTATTTGAGATGTGTTGTGCACTATCAAGAGAAGGGTCAAGGGTTACACCAAGGTACTTGAAAGAACAGACATTCTGAAGGGGGTGAGCCATCAATACTAATGATAACTAGGCATCCAGTAAACTTTTTCAATCTGGGGGCTGAGCTAAATAACATTGAGTGAGGTTTTTTTAGCATTGAGGAAAAGTTTGTTTTGGGAGAGCCGGGGTGAATCTTTCAGAAATCAGATGTTAGATTAGAGTTTGTCAGTCAGATTTTTAGAGCTGGTATAGAGTACCAAGTCATCAGCACAAAGCAGAGAGGGGCAGGATGCAGTGTTTAGGGAGAGATCATTTATGGAGATAGTGAAAAGAAGTGGACCCAAGACAGATCCTTTTGGAACACCAATGTTTATAGCGGAGCAGTCAGAAACAGCAGAATTACATTTAACAAACTGTTTCCTATCTTTGAGGTACTGTAGCTATCAAACCAGGTAACAATGTCAGAGGAGATGCCCAGGAATTGCATTTTGATCTTGAGTAGAGAATGGCTGACTAAATCAAAGGCTGTTGAAAGATCAATAAACATTGCCCCCATGAATAGACCCTTTATCCATGGCAACTTTGGTATCATTTGTAAACTGGGGCAGAGCTGTGGTGGTACTGTGGCCTCTTCTAAACCTGTGTTGAGCACCAGAGAGCAGGTTATGATCAAGGAGATAGTTAACGATTTGGACAGAAAGAAGCTTCTCCAATATTTTACTCAGAACTGAGAGGATAGCAACTGGGCAAGAATTGGTGATAGATTTGGGGTCACGTCACCCTTTCTGAAAATAGGGACAATTTTGGAAACCTTCCAGACATCAGGTATAGTCCCAGTGCACAAGTATAGATGATAAATTCTGGCAAGAGGGGTGCTAGGAAGGAGAAAGCCATTCTTAGCAACTTAGGCTAGAGGCCATAAGGGCTTACACTACTGTAATAATAATAATAACTTTATTTTTAGGGCACCTTTCAAAGTGGCTTACACTACTGTAATAATAATAATAATAATAATAACTTTATTTTTAGGGCACCTTTCAAAGTATCAAGGTGCCTAACAAATTTAAAAGAACATTAGACATCCAGATCATTAAAATGGTATAAACAAATAACCCAAATACAAAATAATTTATTCACCAAAAGTTTGAACCCACAAATATGTTTTTAAAGCCTGCTTAAATCTCTCCATGGTCATGTTCTCTCGTAACCGATGGGGTAGAGAATTTGAGGTTAAATACGACATACATAAATGCACGGGTCCCTGAAGATTTCAAACACACCCTCGGAACCTCTAGCAAACCCTCATCAGCTAAGTGGAGCAATCATCCAGGGTAGTAGGGAACCAGAAGCTCTTTCAGGTAATCCAGGCCTGTAGATGGAGATGGAGTCCAGTAGATGACACACTTCCAGGTTAATGTCTGCACGCAGATAGAAACTTGGGGATGGATGATGGAGTGTCCATGGAGATGAGTGGGATGGTTGCTGGGGGAGCTGGGGTGGGACAGGTGTATTTGGACAAGTCTGAGAAGTGGTGATTGAAGGCATTGGCAATAGTGACAGGGTTATCACAGTGAATGACATCAAGCACCATATTGTTAGTGGATTGAGTGTGCCCTCCCCATAAGACCTTTGATATGATTCCAGAATTTTCAAGAGTCCCCAACAGCGTAGAGCAGTAGATTTTTGCAGTAGAGACTCTTTGCAAGATGTATTGCCTTTTAACAGGTGTTTCTCCTAGTCCAGTAAGCCACCCAGTTAGACGGAAGACTTGAGGGAGATTTTAAAATTGGTCAAAGTCTCATCCCTCTCCTTTAGTAAGGCAAGGAGGTCCCTGTGTAGCCACCTGATGGATGACCCTTTGATCCTGCATTTCACCAGCAGGATATGCAGGCCTTGGAGAGCACTAAAGTGGGAGATGAAATGGTCTAGGGCCTCATTTACTTTATTGGTGCTATAAAGTGGTGCACAGTCAATCCTAGATAGGTCAGCAAGGAATGCAGTGGAGTCAAGCTTTGAGAAATCCCTAAGTGAGATTTATTTATGCGAACAGGAAGGTGCATGAGCTCACCATATACAGTAGTCAGCGGAGTGGTCACTAATAGCATCTGATAAGTGATCCTATCCTTTCTGCTAGCCAGGACCCAGTCAATTAACAAGTGACTGCCTGAAGCAAGAGAAAGTCTGATTGGTTCAGAGAAAATTTGGAGCAGGTGGTATTTTTGCACTAATGAGTCAAGGGATTTGGATGATTTACCATTGCAGTCCAGACTGAAATCACCAAGTAAGATAATTCTGTTGCTGCCAGCTGAGGTGATAGTGTGTGTAAGGAGTTCAGTGACACCTACCACACCACCTCTTTAAGGGTTAAAGGCACAAATATTGTGGATTTTCTTTGTAACCCTCCCCGCCCATAAGTCAGACAGAGCACAGTGCCTCACATAGGGTCTAATAGACTGCTATACTGCCTCCTGTTTTGATGGAGGGAGAGATCACATCTTAATATGCTACAATTACACAAGGAGCAAGTGAAGCCAAGTGTGGAGGGTTTGAGCCAAGTTTTGAAATTCATAGAACATCAAGTTTGCATTGGGACACCCAGGCCTCTAACTTAGGGAGGTTACCTAGTAAACTATGAACATTTAGGTGGGCAATATTTAGCACCTTTATAGCAGTCTGGGGGTGGGTCAGAGCTGCTAAGAGGAGCTAATGGATCAGAGTTTAATTCAGCATCACCTGCTAAGTACAGGGTAATAAGGATAAGATACAAAAGGCCACATTTGTCAGAGGTAATGGTGCAACCATATAGGGAATAGAGGTGTTTCTTTTTCACAAATTTCATTAGCAGGTGTATGTGCCCAGATGTGAAGAGCAGAGTCAGGTTAGGATGAGGTACCTGAATAACAAGGGTATTCGAATAAATAAAATCATGAGGTTTCAACAGGGCAGCACACTTGGACAAGTGGGAGGGGGAGAGTGTCCATCAATAGGAGCAGGGGTAGCAGAACAGTACAGCATAGGATAGTACGTGTGAGGGATGCCATTTGAGGAGGTAGAAAATGCAGTCCTCTTGGAAGTAGCAGAGATAAATTTAAAATAACAGCACTATGCTAGACAAAGGTAGAAAATCTAGGTAATATAACTGTAAACCTATTAGCCTTATGTAAAGCTGTAAATCTGGGGCACAACTTAAATGGAAAAAAAAAGACAACTTTTCCAAACGGTCAGTCCCTAAGCAGCAGTTTAAATGAATCTGGAGCTAGGCTGGTAATGGTGGAATAGAATGAAACTTTACAAATAGATACAACCCAAATGCATTATCTGTATATCTCTGTAACAGAACATGTACAGTAATAGCAAGGGGCAATTTACATCAGCTTGAGCAACAAAGTGTCAGAAATAATGGCAATTTGGATTAAAGTAAGGGCAGGGTTATTCAACTTTGGGCAGTGTGCCTGGCCAACAACTGACTCCCACAGCTGACACCCACATGTGATACCCTTTGCACTGAGGTCCTTAGTTTGAGGACTACAGGGGAGGACTGCTTGTCAGTGTGCCTTATCAAGGGCAGCTGCTGGATAGAGGTGAAGTCTGGTGAAGGATGGGGCTAATGGCCGGGTCATTTGAGCTTTGGAGTGCCATGGTTCAGCGGTCAGAAGGGAGGTGAGTAACAGAGATGGCTGCAGTGACTCTCTCCAACCCCCTGTATGCAGCAGGCACTTTTGAAAACAATGTTTGCAGGTCAGTCTTTGGAACTCCTAAAAATACCGGAGCAATATAGTTTGAAACACATAGTGCTTCTATCCATGTGGTCCTGTTTCATTGGAGATCCAGTGGATGGTGGAGCTAACTTGGCATATTCCTGAATTGGGTTAGTTAAGGCAAAACAGAGTAGTTTTACACTGAAACAATATCCAGGCTTTCCTGGATATTACCCCTTCCCCTATCCTGTTTTACTATGTTGCTTTCACACCTAAGAGTTCAGCTGAGCTTCAAAGGGATTATATGGCCATTTTCTCCCTTATTGATAGAGTCATAGATTTTGTCGGCAGATAAGGGCCTCCTGGCCCATCCAGTCTGCCCACATAATCCCCCCTACTAGTACTATCAAGCCACTACTGGGTGGTCATCTTCCAGCCCCCTCCATGAAAGGATAGATGTCAGCAGTGTTGAGGGATTTTCTTTATGATCCTTCCTATCCCTATATGGTGTTTTGTTTATGGCTTAGAAATATTAACAAATATAGAAAAATGGGCATGGCATGTGTGAGCAACTGAGGAGGATTGCAGCTTGAAAAATAGCTCTATGGAATCAAGTTGTTAAAATCTGGGAAAAACGATAGATCTCAGGCTGGTGGTGGTGGTGGGGACCTGTATATGAATCGACATTTAAAAATCCGGCTACACGAAAGAAAAAACCCCGCATCACTAGCTCACTCCGATTGCAAGATTTTCACAAAAAAAATGACGGCAGCAGTTACGAGCATAATGGCACAGAATCTAACAATGTCAGGTACAGCTACGACTGCCGAGGCAGCCCTAATTTCGTCCACTGAATTTCAAGAGTTAAAGAGTATGATGCAGCAGGTTGTAACAGAGGTATCTACCTGAAAAAAGACTTGTCCAGTCCAGCCAATTCCTCAAAGAAATATTTATACAAATAATATATGTTTTAGTAACTGATCTGAGGAGAGGCCACAATTACCAGTATGAGATTCCTATAAATATCAAATAATATTGGTTGGAATGGCCCACTCACCCTAATATAATAAATCCACAAAAAACTGTACTGTTCAATCAGAATTTTAATATGGTAACTTCCAGTCAAGAAAGTCATCAATGTTTCGGGTAAACCCTTCATCAGGAAAAACTGTTTTTTCTAGTTTACAAAACTAAAAATAAAAAAAATATATGTGATCTTAATACCTATTCCATAAATATCTCAATTTATAATCATTATATACTGGCAACAGTACTTCAAAATAGGTGCAGTGTATACTTACTGTACGTTTCATTATAATTTTTGTTCCTAGTCCAACTTTTGTAATGTCAATTTTATGTTCGACTCCCACCTCAGGACACTAACAGGACCAAAAGTAAAACAATCATTTTTTTTTATTTTTTGCAAACTGTCTCATTATTGCCTGATTTCTACAATATCAAACTACTAGCTTTGTTGCCATATTCCTTCCAAATTCATAAGGCTTACTAACCTGTATTAGTTTTCATTAGCTAAATTGTGTAGCACACATTTTAAATCCTCACACTTTGAGGAGGTACTGTCACTGTAATACATGGAGAAACTTTCTATCATTACTTTCATCCAGTTCACACTATTTTTAAACTTTATACCACTACCTCTTTATCCTTTTATACAGTTGCTGAGATTCCTTGCAAAGCACTAATTACTGGGATATCTTTCAAACCGCTATCCTTGTCAGTCGTTTGTTTCATCTCCCTTTGCTCTGACTATTTTTCTTCTGCTACAAGTTCACTACAAGTAAAGAGAATCACAGGATTTGAGGGAATACACTCACTTTCTTGCTAACCTAAAGTTACTTATTGGTACCCATTTGCAATGTTGTACTTACTGCATTGTCTCTAAAGAGTTCTGCTGAGGTGGAAGTAATGCAGGGGAAAGCCACACCTATTTTTAAACTATGGAAAACTCCACCCCCAAATCTAGCAGCCAAAGCAAAAGCGTAACGCAGGCAAGGTATGATTGCCTAAGTGCCAGAACCGACTCCTGGTGGCTCCAAGTACTCAATTCCTTGGTGTTGAAGGTGCTCCTCAATTTCTCCCTTTAAACTGTATCCTATTTCATCTATTATTATGAAGAATTTTTTAGATTTTAACATTCTGCCATATTAGTTAGTACTGAAAAGCACTCGGAATAGCTCCCAGTAAGACAGGTTCTCCCTCATTAGAAACCTCTGTTTCCATGCAGTCTCCACTACATTGCTTCACAAAATAGGTTGCTATTCAATAATTTTTTTTTTTTGTTGTATACTTTCTATTCCCTCTGTGGCTAGGGGGTGTTACCTATGGTTCCCCCCAGTCCGGCCCAACCTCCCAGCCACTGCTCTGCCCCCACATCCCAAGCTCTACCCCTTACCTCTGGTCCTGCACAGTGATCAGCCATGGTGGGTACGTAACCACCAGCATGGGATCCAAGGGAGGGGTCCAGATCAGGGGGAGCATCCAGGGTTGAAGACGGGTGGCGCTGCTTGGCTGGCCATCAGGTAGCATGCCAAAGTTTCTCCTTTTTCCCTTTTTATCCCCTTACGTCTGTGGCATGCAATGACGCCAAGGGACAGGAGCACGCATGCTACTGCATGCGCCCCGTCCCAGCATCTGCCATAGTACATCCCTCCAAGTCTTCTCATGGCCTGCCATCACCCCCAGCCACCGCTAGAGGCCACTAGGCCACTGAGGCATACCGCTCCCCCTCCCTGGAGAAGGAGAGCAGTCCTATGGACGCTCGATCCCTCTCTTCTCCACCGACCCCCAATGAACCAGGCTCATTCCTGAACCCGAGTCACTGGTGTAGTGCGAGGTGTGGCGTCCAGCTCCTCAACCCTCAGCACCACCAGGCCGAATGAATAATTTAATTTAGTCCAAATCTCGGGTTATTTGTTTGAATGAAATTTATAAACCCTGCCTCTCTTAAAAGTAATTTATTATTATAGTTGCCTCCTCTGCTATTTCTGTGAACTTTTTCTATACTGAAGAACTGTAATGATGGTAACTGATGGCCTCTCTCAATAAAGTGATATGCTATTGGGGAAGTTAGATCTTTGTTCCTAATATATCCTTTATGTGCTCCTATTCTTTGTTTTAATGGCCTCTTTTTTTTACCTACATACATAAGGTCACAAGGACATTTTATACCGCATATTACACCTTCAGTTTGGCAATTTATGAACTCCTTGATCTTAAAATCCTCATTCCTACTTGTATTCCAAATAGACTTTATTTTATGTGTATTGTTACAATGCACACATCTCCCACAACTATAGTTTCCTCTCAAGTCCATTTTGGTAAATAAAACATTTCTTCTCAACTCAGGTGTTTTATGTTCTGAATGTACCAATCTATTGTCAAAGATTTTACCTTCTTTGCTACTACTTGAACTCCCTTATGGAATGCCTTAATTGTTGTTGTTCCCCCATTGTTGTTGATTCTAACACCTTCCAATGTTTATTAACTACCTTTCTTATTTCATAAAAGATATCACTGTATTTTAGGGACAGAATAATGTTTTACCTAACTGATCTTTTCCCTCAATATTTTTTCTAACCAACAAATCTTTCCTCTCCTTTTCTGCCATCTTTTGTCTTGCTCTTTCCAAAACCCTTTTCTATACCCTCTTTCTAGAAACCTTCCTGTCATTTCTTCTGTAAATATTTCTATATCATGTTCTTCAGAACAATTACATTTTACTCATAAATACTGGCTAAATGGGACAGACTTCAACAAATACTTGGGGTGGAAACTATCAGCTCTGAGTATAGTATTTCTGTCTGTGGTTTTTCTAAACATTTTGGTAAATAAACCATCTGTGTTTTTTAAATCACCAAATCCAAAAGTGGAATCTTTCTCTCATCATAATCTATTGTAAAGTGCAGATACTCAGTTTGAATATTGAGGTAACGATGGAATTCTAAAAGTTCACTTTCAGTCCCTTCCCAAGTAACAAAAATGTCATCAATAAAATGTTTCCATTGAAGTTTATTTTTAGTATAAATGGGTTGTTCTTATAGACTAATCTCTCCTCAAACCAATTCATAAAAATATTAGCATATGATGGGTCCTTACTCGACCCCATCACAGTCCCTTTAACTTCTACATAGTAATTGTTCTCAAATCTGAAATAATTTTGTGTGTAAACCATATGTGCCAACTGTAGTAAGAATTCATTCAGTGGTTTTACCTCAGTTCGACATTTATCCAAAATTTCTTTGAAGGCTGCACAGACTTCCAAATGGGGGATGGATGTATAAAGGTCCTTCACATCAAAGCTCACTAGAAACACAGACTTATTTGTTAAATTATGACTATTGTAAAACTCCTCCAACAAATTTATTAAATGTGTAGAATCTCTTAAGTATGACAAAGTTGATTCCATTATGTCTTCTATGTGGAAATCAACAAATACTGAAAGTAGTTCCAAAACAGAACCTATCCCTGCCACTACGGGTCTACCCAGAGGATTCGGGCGGGGGGTCCTTATGTATCTTAGGAAGGGTGTAAAAAATAAGGATACTAGGAAATTCCTTTTTCAGTATTTTCTTTCCCATTCATTTATCCAACCATTGTCCAGTGCTCTTTTAAGAATTTCTCCTATCAAGCTACTTATTTTATTAGTAGGTTCTTCAGTTAATTTCAAATTATATGTCCATCCTCCATTTGGGAGGCTGTGCAGCCCTCAAAGAAATTTTTGATGAATGCACAACTGAGGTAAAACCACCGAATTAATTCTTATTACAGTTGGCACATATGGTTCTCACACAAAATAATTTCAAATTTGAGAACAATTACAATGTACAAGTTAAAGGGACTGTGATGGAGTCGCGTATAGCCCCATCATATGCGAATATTTTTATGAATTGGTTTGAGGAGAGATTTGTCTATCAGAACAACCCATTTACTAAAAATATACTTCAATGGAAATATTTTATTGATGATATTTTGGTTATTTGGGAAGGGACTAAAAGTGTACTTTTAGAATTCTATTGTTGTCTCAATATTCAAAATGAGTATCTGCACTTTACAATAGATTATGAAGAGAAAGAGATTCCATTTTTGGATTTGGTGATTTAAAAAAAAACAGAGGGTTTATTTACCAAAATGTTTAGAAAACCCAGAGGCAAAAATACTATACTCAGAGCTGACAGTTTCCTCTTCAAGAATTTAGTGGATTCTATCCCATTTAGTAAGATTTATGAGTAAAACGTAATTGTTCTGAAGACATACTAACATACTAAAATACCAGCAGAATAGGCCTAACGGTCTTTCGTGTCTGCTCGTTTGGTCAGCCCCCACCCTGGGTGCTGACCTTGCTGCCCCCCCCTCACCTTCTCTGGCTTCTCCCTTCCCAGTTCCGGATATTCTTGCTGCATTGGATTTTGCTTCCAGAACCCTTCCCCTGTACCTGTCCCACCCTCTTAAACCCTCCACTGTCTCTGCCTCCACCAGCCCCTAAGCAGCACATTCCATGGCTCCACCACCCTCTCAGTGAAGTAGCACCTCCTCCTTTCTCCCTAGATCTTCCTCCCTCCAGCTTCCACCCATGCCCTCTAGTGGCCCCCTCCTCCTTCCTTCAAAGCACCCCTGACTGTTCCTCCCTATTTACCTCTTCATGTACCTGAGACCTCTATCATGTCCCCAGTCCCTTCTCTCTTCAATGTATCATATTTAGCTCTCTGAGCCTCTCCTCATAGGTCCTGTCCCCAAGCCCCAAATCATTTTGATTGCCCTCCTCTGGACCCTTCCAGGAGGTTAATGTCCCTTTAAGTGTGGCCTCCAAAACTGCACACAGTACTCAAGGTGCAGCCTCACCAAGCAGTTATACAGAGGGAGTATCACTTCCTCCTCCCTTCTGAGGTGATCCCCTAGCAATGCATCCCAGCATCCTGTTGGCCTTGGTTGCTGCCCTCCTACAAGTCTCAGAGTTGTTCATCTTGACATCCACCACCACCCCCAGTCCATCTCAGCCATCGAGACTTGTAGCATTCCCTCAGGGTGTACACTTGGCCCGGGTTTCTGGCCCCCAGGTGGAGTACCTTGCATTTCCCTGCATTGAACCTCAGCTTCCACTTTCTAGACCATCTTTCCAGAGCCTCCAGGTCCCCCTGTAGGGCCACCCTTCCCTCCTCCCCATCCACCACCGCCCCCAGTTTCGAGTCATCCGCAAAGAGACTCATCTCACTCCTGATTCCTGTCCTTATGTCAGAGACGTAGGCATATGTCCATGATATAGAAATATTTACATAAGAAATGACAAGAAGGTTTATAGAAAGAGGGTATAGAAAGGGGGTTTTAGAAAGTGTAAGACAAAAGATGTCGGAAAAGGAGAGGAAAGATTTGTTGGTTAGAAAGATTATAGAGGGAAAAGATTAGTTAGGTAAAAAATTATTCTGTCCCTAAAATACAGTGATATCTTTTATGAAATAAGAAAGTAGTTAATAAACATTGAAAGGCATTAGAATCAACAACAATGGAGGAGAAGGCACTCCATAAGGGGGTTCAAGTAGTAGCAAAGAAAGAAAATTTCTTTGACAAATAGGTTGGTACATTCAGAACATAAAATACCTGAGTTGAAAAGAAATGTTTTATTTACCAAGAGGACTTGAGAGGAAACTATACAGGTAGTTGTAGGAGATGTGTGCATTGTAACAATACACATAGAATAAAATCTATTTGGAATACAAATAGAAATGAGGATTTTAAGATCAATGAGTTCATAAATGACCAAACTGAAGGCATTATATATGGTATAAAATGTCCTTGTGACCTTATGTATGTAGGTAAAACAAAGAATAGGAGAAAATAGAGGATACATTAGGAACAAAGATCTAACTTCCCCTATAGCATGTCACTTTATTGAGAGAGGCCATCAATTGCCATCATTACAGTTCTTTGGTATAGAAAAAGTTCACAGAAATAGCAGAGGAGGCAACTATAATAATAAATTACTTTTAAGAGAGGCATGGTTTATAAATTTATTTCAAACAAATAACCCAAGATTTGGACTAAATGAAATTATCGAATGACAACCTATTTTGTGAAAAAATTTAGTGGAGACTGCACAGAAACAGGTTTCTAGTGAGGGAGAGCCTGTCTTACTGGGAGCTAATCTGAATGCTTTTCAGTACTGACTAATATGGCAGAATGTTAAAATCTAAAAAGTTCTTTATAATAATAGATGAAATAGGATACAGTTTAAAGGGAGAAATTGAGGAGCACCTTCAACACCAAGGAATTGGGTACTTGGTGCCACCAGGAGGCAGGTCTGGCACTTAGGCAAGCATACCTTGCCTGTGCTACGCTTTTGCGTTGGCTGCCAGATTTGGGGGTGGAGTTTTCCATAGTTTAAAAATAGGTGCGGTTTTCCCCTGTGTTACTTCTACCTCAGCAGGACTCTTAAAAGACAATGCAGTAAGCTGAACATTGCAAATGGGTACCAATAAGTAACTTTAGATTAGCAAGAAAGTGAGTGTATTCCCTCAAATCCTGTGATTCTCTTTACTTGTAGCACATGAAAATACAAGTGAACTTGTAGCAGAAGAAAAATAGTCAAAACAAGTTTATTGTGGAAACAAACGACTGAGAAGGATAGCGGTTTGAAAGGCATCACAGTAATTAGTGCTTGTCAAGGAATCTCAGTAACTGTATAAAAGAACAAAGAAGTAGTGGTATAAAGTTTAAAAGTAGTGTGAACTGGATAAAAGTAATGATAGAAAGTTTCTTTATGTATTACAGTGACAGTACATTCTCGAAGTGTGAGGATTTAAAGCGTGTGCTACACAATTTAGTTAACAAAAACTAATAAAGTTTAGTAAGCCTTATGAATTTGGAAGGAATATGGCAACAAAGCTAGTAGTTTGATGTTGTAGAAATCAGGCAGAATGAGACAATTTGCAAAAAAAAACAATGATTGTTTTACTTTTGGTCCTATTAGTGTCCTGTGGTGGGAGTCGAACATGAAATTGATGTTACAAAAGCTGGACTAGGAACAAGAATGAAAATTAAATGCAAGGATATACTACACCTATTCTGAAGTACTCTTGTCAGTATATAATGATTATAAATTAAGATATCTATGGAATAGGTATTAAGATCACATATCATTTTAAATTGTTATTTTTGTAAACTAGAAAAAATTGTTTTTCCTGATGAAGGGTTTACCCGAAACATCAATGACTTTCTTGACTGGGAGTTACCATATTAAAATTCTGATTGAACAGTACAGTTTATTGTGGATTTATTATATTAGGGTGAGTGGGCCATTTCAACCAGTATCATTTGATATATATATATAGAGATCTCTACCTACAAATCCTTGGTAGCTCACCTGGAGGACAATTTGAATGCTTTACGCCACTGAACACTCAACACAGAAACCTACTTCTCCTACATTGACGAAAAGGACTCCAACCATGAAACCAGAATTCAGGAGCTGGAACACATGGCCAGCTGCTGTGGAACAGAGCAGAAAATGCAGAAAATAGGCATAGACAGAATAACCTTCACTTTGTGTGGTTCCTGAAAGGGGCGGAGAGAGGGAATCCCACTGGTTTTCTCAAAAAAAAAAAAAAAAAAAACTGCTGAAACTGCTGGGGTATGAGTTGCGTCCTGTGCTGGACATGGAGTGGGCACATAGATCCCTGGCACCAGCCCCAAAACAAGGTGAACTGCCCAGACTTATCCTAGTGAAATTCCTAAGATTTCATGAAAAAGAAAGGATACTAACTAGGAAGAGAGAAAGGATCACTCTACTGGCAAGAATGCAGGGCATATATATTTATTAATTACTTCTCAGAGCTGGCTGGCAGAAGGAAGGCACTCACAGAGCCCAGAAAATCCTTTCAAGACCTCCAGATCCAATACTGACTCATATACCCAGCAAATCTACGAATCACCCAAAACAGGGTCAGCAACATTTCTGAGACCCCTGGGGATGTGCAGAAGTGCATCAGCTGGAACTGGCCTGGCTGTTCAGCTCAGCCACAACCCCCTAAGCATCCCAAAGGCAAGGGGTATGGGTCTGGAGCTGACCAAAATTCAAGGGAGCAGAGTAACACAAACAGATATGCTCCCCTTGCTGCCTTGCCAGGTAGTGATGGCATGAATTGGAAGACATCAAAGGCAAAGAGGAAGCAAAGGAGTAAGGACAAGTTGGCACAGTGCTCCCCACAAAATCAGAAGCAAGGGGAGAGGAGTAGGACACCTTCCACCACCATTAATGAGTCCATGGGAGAGCTAGCACCAAAACAGCAGAAGTCGGATCAGAACCCACAGTGGCAACAGCCTCAGGATTCAGCACAGCAGATTGGAAATACTGGGCATCTACAAGAGTCAATAATCCAATCATGTGCTGAAGTGGTGGGGGTGACAACAGCTGAGGTGGAGGATGCACCACCACTGATTGAACCCACTTATGCTGAAGTGACTGTTTTGTATGCCATACAGATAAGGAACCCACCGCCAATCGCTCACACCTGATCAAGGACAATAAGGCTTATTTTTCCCTTGATCTAATTGTATTTATTGTGATCTTGGATTAACGTCTTTGAGAACAAGCTCATTACAATAGGTTCCACATCAAGTAAAACAATAGCAGTAACAATAGTTGGTTTTACAGGTAAACAGGAAATTCAAAGACTAGACACACAGTGCTATACATTATAGAACTACAGAACAACAGGAAGAATAACAACAATGCAGGCAATGTACAGTACAGTATATGCCAATATTTCAATGAATGAACAGGGTGAAAAGTAAGGGGTATGTGTGCAGGGTGAGAGATACTTCAGCTCAGGGCCTCATCAGTAGAGGGTCAGGGGAGTGAACAGGTATGTTCTAGCACTGTCAGTGGCTCAGTAGGTAGCACACTCACCTCTGAGGCTGGGAGATTGGAGGGCTGTGGGTTCAGTTCCCACATCTGGCACTTGGGTTGATATTCCAGTACTGACACTGTAGTGCAGCATGAGAGGGGTATTGCACTTCTGAGGTGCTGTCTTTCAGATGAGACGTTAAACCGAGGTCCCATCTGCCTGGATTGGTGGTAGTTCAGGTGGATGTTAAAGATCCTATGGCACTTATCAAAAAGAGTAGGGAAATTTCCCCGGTGTCTTGGCAAAATTTCCCTCATTCACTAACAATACCACCAACAGCTTAATCTGGTTCAAGGTCAGTTGGCATTCATCTGTATTCCCCTCCCCCCTGAAAATAGGCAGGATTTGTCTAGTGCACTTACCCGGTCAACTAAATAAATAAAACTAAATAAATAAAAACTCCTTGGAGGGGATTGTCTTGCTTAATGGTCAAGTCATTTGCGACCCCATCGAAGTGGCAGACATCTTCAACAGCTTTTTCACAAATCTGGATAAATACAAACCTGGCTCATCCAACTCCCCTCACCCTTCCCTGTAGACAATGAAACCTCACACCCCCTCTTTCACCTTTGTCTGATCAGAAAAACTGAGGTATAAGCACAACTGAAGCACCTAAAATCAGACTCCTCCCCTGGGTTTGATGAACTTGAATCAAGACTACAAAAAGCTGCTGCACCAGCAATTGCTCTTCCAGTAACCATGCTAATAAATAGGTCCCTTAGGGAAGGGTCTGTTTCTTCTAAATGGAAGGTGGCTGTGGTGGTCCCTATACACAAGGAGGGGGGCATGAGGCAATATTGAGAATTACAGGCCCTTCTCAATATTTTGTCCCCTGGCTAAGATACAGGAGAAGTTGGTCTTTAACCAGCTGCAGGACTATCTCAAGCAACATCACCTTCTCTCAGATCAACAACACAGCTTTAGGAAGGATCACGGCACAGACATGGCACTTGTTAAATTTACAAGTGATGCCACTGGTGCTATAGACAAAGGGCTTCTGACGGGCCATATTCATAGACTTAAGCAAGGCATTCGACCTAGTTAACCACAGATTACTTCTAGATAAACACCCACTGCCTTGGTTCTTAAACTACCTAACAGATGGATCACAAAAGGTCAAATGGAAAAGAGTTCACTCAGGCTGCCTTGTAGTCACTGATGGAGTCCCTTAGGGTTCCATACTAAGCCCCCTACTTTTCTCGCTGTTTATTAATGATATTGGCCAACACTGTGGATATGGGAAGATGCTGTTGTATGCTGACAACACTGTGGTTTACTGAGGGATGCTGGCCGTAGGTTAATTACTACATAACTCTCCAACAGCTTGAATGCTCTTGAAAACTGGTTTGCCTCCAATATGTTGGTCATGAATGACAGGAAAACCATAGCTGTCTTATTTGGTCCAAGACATCTGGGAGCAAGCAGACAAAATCTCCTGCCACTTTTTACTATGGTATGGTCTCAGATTGATGTGGTAGACAAGGTAAAGTACTTTGGTGTCTACATCAACCAGGATATGTTGTTTAAGCCACATATCAATCACATCACCAAGGCCTTGTACCAAAAACTAGGTATCCTCCACAGATAAGGTAGCTCGCTGGCTGTGGATGTGAAGATTGCCATTGCAAAGAGTCGTATACCGACGGGACAGCAACACCCCACAGTGAAACCCAATGGTATTGGACATTGCGGCGATGGGGATTTCATGAAGACAGACTTTGCAGCAATGGGGGGTAGGCACCTAACTCAGAGCACACAATACCAGGTTATATACGGTCAGGGAGGCTTACCTGTGTTGTACTGAACTGCTTGATTTTTCTGTTTTTTCCTTTACTGGATATTTTCTCTGTTAACTTCTTGTGCAAATTGTCTTGCTGAAAGGAAAGTCAACACTCATCATAATGGTGGGTCAGAGCTTGTAGTTGATTGTGTCTGGAAGGCATGGCTTAGGCCCAACCCTCCTGCTCCTCACCCCACCCCTCATAATGTCACTCCCTTTATACCAGGGATGCTGACCTAATTTCCTCTGAAGGCATGCAACTGTCATATCCTGACCAGTGCAGCACACTGCATTGACAGTAAGCGCACACACTATTTAAAAAAAAAAACTACAAACAAAAATGAAATAAATAAATAAAAACATTTACACAGGGTAAACTTGAAAGAAGACAGACATGTAGGGAGTAGTGTAAGGCACTGGCTATGGGGCAGCAGTCTTCTGGGAGACTTTCTGGAGGCTGAGATGCCATCCTATTTCAGGCAACTCTCTGCTCTGAGGGAGGAGGTTGCCCATCTCCAGGCCAAACTGGACAGGAGTACAGGACCGCCCCCAAATGCAGGGCCACCACCTCTGCCTCAGAGGTTGCCAAGAAAGAGCAGCGATTGGACCACAGTGGGCTCAGGGAGGGTGAGGGTGGTAGAACAGAGGTGCACCCCTTCAGACATACCACTCCTCAATCCATACACCATTCTGGTGGAGCATAGTTCCCCTATGGAGGCACACATAGTGGAGACTGAGGTTGCTTGCAACCATCACAAGGGATGCCCACAGGAAGGTGGCACAGGATGCAGCAGGGAAATGAAGCAGCTCCTGGTGGGGGACTCAATTATCAGGGGGATAGAACTGAGGGGGCAAGGGAAAGTGAAGTAAGGTGCCTGCCTGGCGCCATGGCTTGGACGGACGGGAAGTGGATTCTAAGGATCACGACAGCAGCTGCACGGGAGACAGTGCTGGATATCATTGTCCACCTAGGGACACATGACTTGTCCCCACATGGGATTAGAGCAGTGTAGGAGGAGTTTGTGAAGTTGGGGAGGGGCCTTAGACAAGTAGCTCATACAGTATCCTTCTTGGAGGTGCTGCCTGTCTATAGCATGGGTGAGATGAGGGTACTCTGCACCATGCAGTTCAATGAATGGTTGAAAAACTGGTGTAGAGCACAGAGTTTTGGCTTCACTGAGGACTGGGCCTTCCACCTGGAGTGATACCCACCTATACTGGTACGATGGTCTGCATCTGTCCGGGAAAGGAACCAGTCTCCTCAGTGATCAGTTTAAATGCTTCATTGGCAAGCTTTTAAGCTAGCCAAGGGAGGAGGCACTGATAAGCAGCAGGGAATTTCCAGCCCATCTTCCAAAACAGGGTACTAAATGAGGTAAAGGCCAATATAGAAAGGTCAGTAGGGAGCAGGACTGGGGTAAATGGAGAAAGCAAAGTCAGTAAGGGCAGGGATGGGGCTACAAGAGGAAAAAACATCCAAAAATGGAGAGTAATGAGTACCAATGCCCATAATCTGGCTAACAAGCTTCCTGAACTAGTGAACTTGATGGAAGTGGAACATCTGGATATCATGGCAGTCACAGAAACATGGTACACACAGAACCATGACTGGGATGTAAACATACCAGGGTACACTATCTACAGGAGGGACAGGGAGGGTAAGAGAGGAGGTGTAGTGGCTTTCTACATAAGGGAAGGAATCAAAGCAACAGAACAAAAGGGTAAACAGGGAGGCGAGGAAGCACTGTGGGTCAACTTGGAGACAGGCAATGGCACCACAATCAGCATAGGGATTGTATACAGGCCCCCATCTTGGGGAGAAAATGTACAAGGAAATGACAGAAGCTATCCTTAGAAAGGCAGAAAAAGGGGAGATATTGTTGATGGGGGGTCTAAATATGCCAGATGTTAACTGGAGTGCATTTTCTGCAGCCACATCAAAGAACAGGGTCAGTCTAGATGCCCTGCAGGGGGCATGCCTTAGACAACTATTATTGGAACCCACTCAGGGGGGAGCAATCTTAGCCTGGTACTCTGAAACGGAGATGGAGGGAGGATCATAGATGTAGAAGTGGGTAGCCATCTGTGAACTAGCGACCATCAAGCAGTATGGTTCACAATAAACACAGCAGTAGAGTCAAGCCATACAAAGGCAAAGGCCCTGGACTTTAGGAGGGCTGACTTTGCCAAAATTGGTGAGTGCCTAAGGAATGCACTAGCAAATGGGCAGGATGGAGGGGTGGAAGAACAATGAGGAATAATCAAAACTGCCATCAATAAGGCAACAAGGCTTCGTGTAAAGCAAATAAATAAAACAAAATGATGTAAAAAAACACTACGATTCTCAAAGGAGGTGGTAGAGAAGGTTAGGGAGAAAAAGATAGCATTCAGGAAGTACAAGGAATCACAGAAGGAGCAGGACAGAGAACTGTATTAGTTAAAGC
The DNA here is from genome assembly GCA_016271365.2 of Neoceratodus forsteri. Classification (NCBI taxonomy): domain Eukaryota; kingdom Metazoa; phylum Chordata; order Ceratodontiformes; family Ceratodontidae; genus Neoceratodus; species Neoceratodus forsteri. Next base: position 571,776,415 of record CM057449.1, on the reverse strand, counting down.
AGAAGGAAGCAGGGAAGGCAGTCAGAACAGCAAAGGCCCAAACCAAAGAAAAGATAGCCAACTCAGTTAAGAAGGGGGATAAAACCTTTTATTGGTACATCAGGGAACGAAGGAAGACCAAGGGAGGGATAGTGAGGCTTAATAAAGGGGAGCGGGGTGGGCAGAGAGTGACTGTGAAAAGTCAGATATACTAAACAAATATTTTTGCTCAGTATTCACAAGTCAAGAAAGGGAGGTACCTAAGCCAAACAACAGAAACACTCTGGATAGGGGGGTTGATACCAGCCCATTAGCAGAAGAAAGAGTTCTGAAAGAACTCTTAAAACTGAAGGTGGACAAAGCAGTAGGGCCTGATGGGATTCATCCCAGAATTCTAAAAGAACTAAGGGTAGAACTAGTGACACCATTGACTACCTTCTTTAACAAATCATGGGGGGATGGAGTGGTACCTGAGGACTGGAGGAGGGCAGATGTAATTCTACTTCACAAAAGTGGAAGCAAGACAGAGGCAGGAAACTATAGACCTGTTAGTTTGACCTCAGTGATAGGGAAAATGATGGAATTACTTCTGAAGGACAATTGACCTCCTACAGACAATAGCATGCCACTTGGAAAGGAGCAAGTTCTGCATAAAAGCAGCAACTGCCAATGTGTCCCAAATCTTTGTGTCAAGTGAGTGAGTGGAACAGCAAAGGAGTGAACTGGTAACTGGCATATGTTTCAGCAGGCATCAGCAGAAGGAAGTAGAGAAATGTGGTACTCTGTCAGTCAACTAAGGCAAAATACCTGTTCACTACTCTGTAATAGTCACTGCTGAGAAGGGTGGAAGGTCAAAGGTAGGCCAAAACTGGGAATACGAGCACCACCAGTCTAGGGTAGGAGTAGATATAGATTTAAGCAAGGCACAGGAGAACACCAATAGAAATACAGCTGATTCCACTTGTGTGCCATTCGGAATTATGCACATTCCGTTTGTGTGCACACATTTGTCTGGTCCCGAATCAATTGCCAGTAACACAGTGTTAAATCTTTTGGATATGTGAACACTAAATTTTGGTTATGTGCACTGTTTTTTGCTAGTACTTAGCAGTTTCAAGGTACTTCTGAGAGGTGATAATTACCTTGCTTAACCGCTGTCTTTGTTCAGCGCTAGGTTCCCGGTTCTCGCTAAGCGGTGATTAACACCTAATCAATTTCAGCTGTGGGCTACTGCATGTTGAGGAGTTAGAAACTGACTAGTTTAACTATCCTAGCTGGATTTCACACTGCTCTGTTGTCTACCCTTTGAACACCAGCATGGAGAAGCTCAAGAAAAATGTTTTAAAACTTGAGCATAATGTCCAGCTGCTGGATAGAGCACAGGTACCCAGCATAACACGAAAGGAGTTGGCTTTTGACTTTGGCATTGATGTGTCTTGTGTTGGCAGAATTTTGAAAAACAAAGAGGACATTCTTCAAGAGTGGAACATTGGAGCCAGCAAACACCGAAAGCGAAAAAAGAGATGGAAAAGATAGCCGAGTTGAAGATGCTCTTTTACGCTGGTTCGCAGCTGCCAGAGATCATGGAGTGCCGCTGTCTGGCCAGATTTTACTATAGAAGGCTAAGAGTCTCTCCATTAGCATGGGCATTGTATTCGAGCCGACTGCCAGCTGGTTGTCACACTGGAAAGCCCATAACTCCATCGGCTACAAGCGTGTTCATGGGGAGCGAGCAGAGAGTGATTTTGAGACCTCAGAGTGGTAGGTAACAGAGGTGCTGCCCACAATCACAAACTCTTTTTCTCCGAGAGACATCTTTAATGCTGATGAGATGGCACTGTTCTTCAGAGCCACGCCTGATGGCACACTATCTTTTAAGAAGGACTATGTTTCAGGTCACAAAAAGGCAAAAGAGCGAGTTTCAGTGCTTGTCTGCGCTAACAGCTTCGGGACAGAGAAAATGCCACTATTGATTGTGGGGTGCTCTAAGAAACCTAAGTGTTTTAAAGGTGTAACTGTTGAGGCATTACCTGTCCAGTACTCAGCCAATGCGAATGCCTAGATGACATCTGTGTTGTTCCACGAGCATAGATAAAAAAATCAGGGCATAGATAAAAAAATGAGACATCAATGCTGCAAGATTGCCATTCTGGTAGACAACTGCCCTGCCCACAAGCCTGTAACTCTGCACAATGTTAAAGTTCTTTTTCTACCCCTTAATTGCACTACATTAATACAGCCGATGGACCAGGGTGTCATAATCAATTTAAAACAGCACTACCGCAAAAAGGTAGTGAATAAGATCCTGCTCGGCATGGACTCAAAAGGTGAAACCCAGGGGAATTTTGACTTTAATGCAGTTGCAAAATCCATCTCGATCTTGGACGCTAAACGCTGGCTGCATGCTGCATGGAGAGAGGTATCTGCAGACACAATAAAGAATTGTTTTCGCAAGGCTGGAATCACCGATCAGGTAGAAGACCAGGACACTGATCTGCCTATAGAAAATGTTCAAACCCCACCAGGAATGACAGCCGCTACTTTTGCTGAGTTTGTTACAGTGGACAACAAGGAACCAGCAAGTGGAGAGCTCACCGAAGATGAGATTTGTGCCACTGTGGTGGAATCTGGTGCAAAGGTGGACGAATTCGAGAATGATGAGCCTGACGTAGTACCCCCTTCAACTGCAGAAGTCTGGACAATGATGCAACGCATCCGAAGTTACATGGACACTAGAGGAACCTCAGATTTCAGCTGGTTTTATGCTTTTTAAAAAAAACTAGAATCTCTTAGTAAGAGGACAGGACGGCAAGAGCACATTACTGATTTCTATGGCATGCCCAGACTCTAAGCCAGGACTCTAAGCGGTAGTGTACTGTACTGTACTGTACATCATACAAAGTTGCATTTATTAACATTAAGTTACTGTACTAAATTATTAAACCCAGAACATAAATTCAATTTTATCATGTAACGAATCATGATTTTTAACATGTTTTAAAGTTTGTTTCTTAAACTATTCTACCTGTCTCATTTAAAAAAATCCATTTTCTGTCTCAGTTTGAAAGCCATTTTCGGTTTAGTGCATTTTCGGTTGTGTGCACAGCTTCAGGAAGTCCTGAGGTTGTGCACACAAGCGGAATTGACTGTAAACCAGAAAGGGGAAAACTAGAAACACCCTATCAGGGATAAGGGTACAAAAGTATTTCCAGGTAACACTGGGAGAAGAGAGGTTGAGAATGCTGGAAGTGGTGCAGTGCAGTGGCTGTGGGGCAGCAGTTTTCAGAGGGATCTTCTGGAGACTTTAGTGCTGCCCCATCTGTACACACCTCTTTGGGTTGAGGGAGGTGGTTGCTAGACTGAAGGCTGAATTGGCTAGGATTTGAGGGACCTATCCTCCTCCCCCATCCAGGGGGTCACACAGAGTCTGCCACCATTACTTCAACAAGTGCATGGAAAGAAAAAGCACCAGAATGCATGCAACACAGACTGTCCCCTCTCTCCCCTCTGCACAAGCAGAAAACCTGCTCCCGTAACCTCCAACATTCCAGTCCCACCATTAGAAGTTCCACCGGTAATCACCTCCATAGGTTGCAAAGCCTTCTCCTTTGCTGCTCCCAAACTGTGGAACAATCTTCCTGCCTCCCTACACTCTCTAGACTGGCACTTAACTTTCAAATCTCACTATAAAGCAGATTTGTTGGTCGCCACCATGTATAACTGCTAGAGCTGTAGGAAGGCATTTTGGTGCCCTGGGCAAGAGACTAATTTTGCACCTCCCCAGAAAACAGCTGGTGGTCTGGGGGCCACAAGGACCCCAGAAGCTCTAGGTTGTTTACATGTTCTATGGTGAGTTTTTTGGGGCTTTTCTTGAAGGAAAAACATACTTTTGTTATACGTTCCCTACCCCTGATTTCAGGGAAATCTTTGCTCCCATAGAATCTGAGGTGTAGGAGTTAAAGATGCTGGCTGGCTGTCATCAGAGTGTGCAGTGCAGCTGCAATTATTGTGGACAACTGTCTGACCAATAGTTCCATCAAGAGTGGCTCATGGGGACATATACAGGCACCTCAGTGGCATAGATGCAGTCCTCGAGTTCTGGACACAAAAACCTCTGAGATGCCCCACCTGCAACCACCCATCCTCACATAGGGGGATGTATCCCCCTTAGCCCACTCACTCAGCTCTAATGGCAGGCTCCACTACCCCTGTAGTGGAATTGCCACCACCTAACAGAAGGAAAAGCCTCCACCCTGACCATCTTCCCTTCAGCTAGACTATCTCCAGCACTCAATACTGCTTGACCACCCTTCTAGACCATAACCAGACTCCGCCCCCACCATCCTACAAGTGGCTTGAACACCTCCATAGCACCACACTCACCTTAGCCATCTACCTTCCCTATAGTTGAACCACCACCCTACACCAAGAGCCGTGCCCATGCACCTGAACAATCCCTGCAACTAGACCAACCCTACATACCTCTAAACTGTCCCTGATTTTGCATCAAAATTTCATTTGTCCATCATAAAGGTGGTGTTTTTATGGTAGAGAACAGTGGGGTGGGGGGGTTGTTAAAATCACGAAATAATGTAAAACATTAAAGTTACAGACTTATTCTTCTTCAGAAAATGCAGATGAACACAAATCTCCTTTTCTATCAGCTTTCTGAGTGACTAGTGCCAATTTATAATGTGTCCAAGATTTTGGGTCTTTGTCCCTGATTATTTTAAGTCTTGTCCCTAATTCATGAGGCAAGAAGTTGAGAGGTATGCAGCCCCAAGTCTAGTATCCCTCCAGAGGACCGCGCTTTCTGTAGTGGCATCCCCCTGCCAAACAATATTCTGACTGTATCCAATCCCCCCATACACCGCAGGACCCCCCTCATAGAAAAGAACCCCCTGCATCTTCTTCTACCCCTCCAGTTGGGAGAGGGCCAAGGAGTGTAAGATTTACATCATAGAACTGCTGCTATGGTGCTGTCCAGGGCTCCACAGTATAACTTCTGGCATACAAAAAAAGCACTGCTCCTCTGGTCCACTCCCTCTCTCTCTCTTTCCTCAGCTCATATACTCTTTTGGCAACCACGAACATGGCAGGAATTTTTATATGTAATTTATAAGCGCTGCAGAAACTGTCAGATGTCAAGATCCAGAAGCGGCCAACTGACATCCGTGATTTAGGTGGCATGCTCATTCTACGCAGTGTTATAAATTATTAATAAAACTGTCATGTTCATGGACGCAAGCCAAGCAGACCTAGTGAGTCGGGGACACAGATAAAGGGAGGGGAGGGGAGCTTTCCTTTTCTGCCAGAAGTTTTACTGTGGGACCCTGGACAGCACTGCAGCAGCAGTTCTCTGCTGTGGATTTTCTGCTTCCTGGCTCTTCTCTGACTTGTGGGGGGGGCAGCTTCAGGGGGTAGCTTGTCTGGTGGGGGTCCTGCTGTGGGATGGGGATGGGATACATTATGTAGTAGTGCCCCCAAGTGGCAGTGTCTAGGCAGGGCACTATAAAAAAAAAAGGCCCGACAGGGCATGATAGGGTGCTTGAGCTTGAGGACCCCCCAAGGGCCCATTTAGTTAGCCCTGGTGAAAGACAGTGTAGGGGCCCCATGGTGCAATGAGAAGTGTCATTAGGGAAAAAACATTCTGCCTAGCCTATACCAGTTTTCAGTATGCCTTAGCAATGCAGCCCCTCTCCTCTGCCCAGTAAATAACCCCTGCACAGCACCCCCACAGTACAGCTGAGCCAGCCCAACTGCTCCAGTCAGCATCCCTGCAGCCAGAAGGAGCCCCACTCCAAATCCCCTCATTCCCCTGATTCCCGTCAGTTCCCCTCCACAGCCCAAGCCAATCCAGATACATGTAACTGTTAATATGTTATGATCTAAACTGTACAAATCCCCTCACATGGCATCCAAGACAGCTAGGCAAGGCACTGGCAGGCAAGGCCTCATTTTCTAAGCAAGACAGGTGTGGGTGGCGGGGTGAGAATGGAACAAGGACTCGGCTAGGTAGAATCAGAAGGAGAGGACATGAAAAAAACCCAAAATGGAACGGAATGGGAGTGCAGGAGGGACACGGGTCAAGAGGAAAGAAAAGAAAATGTAACAACGTGGTGGACAGAAGGGATGGTGTGCCATGGCCCGCACCATGACAGTCAGGCAAAGGCTGAGGAAACTGCTTCAAAATCTTCACTCCCATCCCAGTCCCAAGTACAGTGCATGAAGTTCAAGTGAACTATACAGTTTCCACCCACCCGTCAGTAGAGCCAACTCCGAGACAGGCCCGCCCAGGCCCAATAATTCAATGGCAAGAAAAACAGATCTTTGTCTTCTGACTTCCTGAGTGAGACTATCAATCCCCCCACACACCCCCACTGCGCTCTTACCACATAGATCCCATCTCATCATCTCACAATTTGGATTCGGAAATTAATTTGGAAAAATCCATCGCTTCGCCGGGTCTGCTCTTCTGCTTGTCTGCAGTGCCATCACTTTTTACTACAGACACTCTGTCACTAATGAGTGACAACTACTAGTCTTGTCTACATAGACAACAAGAGACAGAGTACTTAGTGTGGTGTGCATTCTGCTTATGCTTACATTACACAAGTGATGAAAAAAAATATAAGACAAGGATCTCTTCTGTCTTCTCTGTCTCTCATGACTCATCTCTCCTCTCTGACTCTCTCACTTTTTTTAGTTTCTGTAACTGTCTACTACTCTACACTAGTACGCGAACAACTTGCTCCACACTCTCCCTGTCTCCAACACAAACCGCCTCTCACTCAGTGCCAAATGCTCCGCCCGTACCTTTTATACTAATGGGCGTCACGTTGGCCTGCTCACAGTTCCTCTTTCTCAGCATCACAACTGCACTGCACAACATGATTATTATTTTCTGCAGTAGACTGTGCAACCATGTGACCCCTCCCCCAACTTGCTGGTCCTTGGTCCGCAGATGCACCCCTGCTGACAGTCATTTGTAATTACAGAACCAAAAATAAAACAAAAGATTTAAAGCGGCAGCACAAGTCAATTAGAACATGAGCTTCAGTGGAAAAATGCACCCCCTTGGAGGCTTGCACCAGGGGCCGGAGCAAACCTGCCCCACCCTTCCTAAGATACTGATAACTGCCCACCATGTGAATTACAGAGTTACTGTTTTTGTGAGTCCCAATCTTTTGTATCTATGCCAAATGGATCCTGTTGTACTGTACTGAATGCTTACTTGTAACATTGTGTACTTTGTACTTGCACATTTTTCTTATTCCAGTTGTCCTATTTTCTGTACCATCTTACCTGTGTAGCTGTACTGCCTGTGTTACCTATGTGCTATCTTCATGGCCTGGCTCACGCCTGAAAATGGTCCTTTGCATTGGTGCACCTACTGGTAAACAAATAAATAAACAAACAGTGCTATGTATGTAAATACAACCAGTGAGCACAGTCATGAAAATATAACAGCACCCATAGCAGAGAAGCCACACAGAAATGGTATTAAGAAAAACTCACCATTTATTGTATAAAACATCCCTCTTAGTCACTACTGTTGGTTCCTCCTCCTGATAGTCCCCCAGCCCACTAGAGCAGCATAAGAAATATGCAGTGGCACCAGTTAAAGAATGCACCTCTATCCCACCACCCCCACCCTTTCAGCACCCTCCATAGTCTAACCATTCCTCCTTCCTGGTATCTTCTGAAGTAATGGTGTATAAAAACAAATAGTGTAGTTAACATCCATTACAGAGCTGGAAACAGTAAAAACTGCTGGAGACAAGGTAATGACGTCATGGCAGCTGCTGCAGACTATTGATGTTTGGCTTGCTAGAGCCCACGCTTCCTCAGAGTGATCTACTACATCATGGTCGGCGAATGTACTGGCATAAAGTTATACTAGAAGCCTACCTTGAGGTAAAATGAGCCCCCTGGAGTTTGTAGATTTTAAACAAACCTTCCTATGGATCCAAGGATACTGAATTCATGAAAATGTGGTATGCCAATATGGAGGAAGCATCCATTAAAAACATACAGCTTATCTTAACTCGAGCTAAACCAAACAGAGATCAATCAGCAAAGGACACTGCTAATACAGAAGAACTCTTGAAATCAAAATCAACAACAGAAGAATTTACTAAATACAATGAAATACTGTTTGATAAGATCACCCAATATGATGTACAGTTAAAAAAGCAAAAACAAAAGAAATTTACTCCAGATGAGAATGATTATAAATTTGAGAGTATATGACTGGCATACTAAATAACAAAATGGTTCCCAAAAAGAAACACCAAAGTAAATTTTAAAAAGATCTACGAGAGACACAGAAGTTCAAGACAGAACTGTGTTACACTATGCCACAGGTCCCTCTGATACAAAGGGCTTCGAACCTGAGGGTTTTTTTAGAAGAAAAGGAGGGGGCTCAGGCATGCCCCTGCACAAAGATAGTGAGGAGCAGTCAGCGCAAAACACACTTTCAGGAATCCTACCAGTGATGAGGAGGAAGACAACAAGGGTGGTGTGGTTTATGTGGAGGAAATTGAGAGACAGGTGCTGGATGTCAGGTTCCATCAGAAAATCAGTTGTGCCTGTATATCACAGTTTTAACATGAGATTGATGACCTTCTTACTTTAGGGTTCATAGATTCCTGAACCGGGCCTCGGATTTGTGGAGCTCAGGCTCCACCCGATTAGACCGCTCTCCCTCCAGGGCTAGGTCTCAGCCCCCTCCAGTTAAAGTTCGGGCTTCCAGCAGTTCTTCGACTCATTTGACACAGTCCCACACAAAAGATTAGTAGTCAAATTAACCAGCCTTGGAGTAGGTCCAAGAGTGGTAGCCTGGGTAAAACATTGGCTGAACAACAGGACACAGAAGGTAATTGTAAATGGAGTCCACTCTGAAAAAAGAGGGGTTACTAGTGGGGTACCGCAGGGATCAGTACTGGGTCCAGTCCTTTTTAATGTCTTATAAGGGACATTGCAGAGGGACTGGAAGGAAAAGTATGCCTTTTTGCAGATGACACAAAGATCTGCAACAGGGTTGATACACAAGGAGGTGTGGAAAGGATGAGAAGGGACATGGCAAGGTTGGAGGAATGGTCAGAAGTATGGCAGCTTGGATTCAATGCAAAGAAGTGCAAAGTAATGCACCTGGGAAACAAAAACCCCGGGGAAGATTACACAATGGGCGGAAGATAGTAACAACAACAAAAATGGAAAGGGACCTGGGGGTAATCATATCAGATGACCTTAAGGTTGGCAAGTAATGTGAGAAGGCAGTAGGGAGGCTGGGGGGATACTGGGATGTATAGGGAGAGGCATCACCAGCAGAAAACAGGAAGTTGTTATCCCCCTGTACAGACAGTTGGTGAGACCCCATCTGGAGTACTGCGTCCAGTTCTGGAGACCCCATCTCCGCAAGGACATAGACAGGATGGAGGCAGTTCAGAGGAGGGCAACTAAAATGGTGCAGGGTCTGCAAGAGAAGCCATACGAGGAGAGACTAAAGGAGCTTAATATGTATACCCTTGAGGAAAGGGGGAGGGGACATGATAGAAATGTTTAAGTACCTCAGTGGAATCAACAAAGTCCAAGAGGGTAGCATCTTTCAGAAAAAGAGATGTGCAAGAACAAGGGGACACAATTTGAAGATGGAGGGGGGACGACTCAGGGGCAATGTGAGGAAGTATTTTTTCACAGAGATGGTGGTGGACACATGGAACAGCCTTCCTGAGGAGGTTGTGGGCTCTAAAACTGTGGGAGAATTCAAGAATGCATGGGACAGACATAAGGCAATTTTTGTGGGGGGCAGAAGAAATAGGCTGTTGGTTAAATAGGATCTGCAGCTTATCCTGTAGGTTGTGAAATGGGCAGACTAGGTGGGCCAGGCGGTCCTTATCTGCCGTCAAAGTCTATGTTTCTAGGATATCTTACAGATGCATTATTCAGGGCCCTCACAGTGGCACACCCTATTACTCCCACCATTTATGTTCTCCCTAAACTTCAAAAAAATGCACAAAAACCTCCGGAGAGACCTATCATATCTGGTACAGGATGGGTAACTGAACACTTATCAATGTTTTTTGACGGCCAATTACAGCCAATAGTTAAAAATCTTAAGTCACATGTAAGGGACTCCACAGAAATAAGTAATTTAATGGAAGATTTGGAGATGCAAGATCATTGATTCTTTTCAACTCTGGACATGGAGTTCCTATATATATGGTCACACCACATGATGGTAGATTGGCAGCTCTAGAATTTTTTCTTGAACAAAGAAAAGAAGTTCAAAAGGTCAATCTCCCTACATCATATCTCCTGGAGTTGGCAAAGTGTGTTCTTACTAAAAATGTATTTATGTATCAAACAAGTATTATTTACAAATTTGAGGCATGGCTTTGGGGGCCACTATGGCCCCCAGCTATGCAAACTTGTTTGTAGGGAGTTGAGAGCTGGGTGTCCTCTATAGCACTGCCACAAATCCTCTTTTTAACATTTTGATTTGTGGCAGTGCTTTATTGATGACATACTGGTAGTGTGGAGGGGCACCGTGCTGCAATTTTCATCTTTTGTTTCATGGCTGGAAAGTACTAGTGACTGCCTTTGTTTTAAACATGTTATACATCACAGGGAAATTATTTTTTTGGATCTTAAAATATACAAGAATAAGAAGGGGATGAATGTACTACACTTTATCAAAAACCTACAGACCAGAACGGTATTTTGATGTACAACAGCTGTCATCCTCATCATGTGAAATTTAATATGTGCTCCCAGGTCGCTCCTGTAAAAAAGCTTTCAGCTTAGTGTGCTATACCTGGTTAAACAACTAAAAAAAAAAAATATACCAAAGGGGCTGCTGATAAGAACTACCAGAAATTGCACAGAATCTAGTGAGTTTGAATTAAAAAAGGTAGAACAGATTTGTAGATTCAAAGAATGGGGTTACAGTAATAGCAGTACTGCTGCAACATTAGAGGCAGTTGAAAACACTGATAGGGAAAATCCACTTGTACCCAGGATTTTGAATAGAAGAGCAGAGCACGTGTGCCCCTTCATTACAACCTACTCTATGAGGTCTAATACAGTTTGGGAAATTATCCATAACAACTGGCCAATTTTGAATTTGGAAGCAAAGATTAAGGAGTTGGTAGACAGAGCTCCCTGGGTAGTATTCCATAGGTCTAGAACCATCAGAGATATGGTAGTCCTCAGCATGCTTCCCAGCCCTGATACCACTACAGAAAGTACCCCCCCCACCCCATTGGCACCTTTAGGTGTGGGAACTGTACCTATTGTCCCCTTTGTTAAATAGTGTAAGCAATTTACCCACCTCAAAACAAATTGACATTCAGCAGTGTATTACTTGTAGTACTCTGGGGGTGGTTTATTTGCTTACATGTTGTTGTGGGGCATTTTACTTAGGACACACAACTAGTCAGTTTAAAGAAAGCATAGGTAAACATGCGTGTGACTTACAGCAGGGTGGTGAAACATGTGAAAAGTTTGCCAAATAGAAACATAGAATTTGACGGCAGATAAGGACCACTTGGCCCACCCAGTCTGCCCATTTCTCTACCTACTGGATAAGCTGCAGATCCTAGTTAACCAGCAGCCTACTTCCTCCTACCCCCACCCCCTATAATTGCCTTATGACTGTCCCATGCATGCTTGAATTCCACCACTGTTTTTGACACCACAACCTCCTCTGGAAGGCCGTTCCATGCATCCACAACCATCTCTGTCAAAAAATACTTCCTTAAATTACCTCTGAGCCGCCTCCCCTCTATCTTCAAATTGTACCCCCTTGTTCATGCACACCTCTCTTTTTGAAAGACGCTATTCTCTTGGACTTTGTTGATTCCCTTGAGCTACTTGAAAGTTTCTATCATGTCCCCCTTCTCCCTCCTTTCCTCGAGGCTATACATATTAAGCTCCTTAAGTCTCTCTTCATATGTCTTCCAGTGCAGACCCTGCACCATTTTAGTTGCCCTCCTCTGGACAGCTTCCATCCTGTCTATGTCTTTGCGGAGATTGAGTCTCAAGAACTGCAGGCAGTACTCCAGATGGGGTCTCACCAGCTGTCTGTACAGAGGGATAATAACTTCCTGTTTTCTACTGGTGATGCCTCTCCCTATGCATCCCAGTATCCCCCCAGCCCTCCTTGCTGCCCCTCACATTGCTTGCCCACCTTTAGGTCATCTGATATGACTACCCCCAGGTCCCTTTCCATTTTTGTTGTTGTTAGTATCTCACCCCCCACTGTGTACTCTTCCTCTGGATTTTTGTTTCCCAGGTGCATTACCTTGCACTTCATAGCATTGAATCTAAGCTGCCATACATTTGACCATTCCTCTAACCTTGCCAAGTCCCTTCTCATCCTTTCCACCCCACATTGTGCATCAACTCTGTTGCAGATCTTTGTGTCATCTGCAAAGAGACATACTTTTCCTTCTAGACCCTCTGCAATGTCACTTATAAAGACATTGAAGAGGAGCGGTCCAATACTGAACCTCATGTGTACCCCCACTAGTAACTCTTTCTTCAGAGTGGACTCCATTTACTATTACTCTGTGACCTATTCTCCAGCCAATTCTTTACCCATGCTGTCATCTTGGGACCCACCCCAGGCTGGCTAACTTGTATATTAATCTTTGTGTGGGACTGTGTCAAATGCCTTGCTAAAGTCTAGGTAGGCCATGTCCACAGCTCCTCCCTGATCTACTACTTTGGTCACCCAGTCAAAGAAATCTATCAGATTCATCTGGCATGACCTTCCCTCTGTGAATCCATGCTGCCTTGGGTCCTGTGCCCTCTGGCCTCTAGATACTGACAATTCTTTCCTTCAGAAGAATTCCATCATTTTCCTTATCACTGAGGTTAAACTAACAGGTCTGTAGTTTCCTGCTTCTGCCTTGCTCCCACTTTTGTGAAGAGGAATCACATCTGCCCTCCTCCTGTCCTCGGTACCACCCCATTCTCCCATGATTTGTTAAAGAGGGTAGTCAGTGGTGTCACTAGTTCTACCTTAGTTCTTTAGAATTCTGGGATGAATCCCATCAGGCCCCATTGCTTTGTCCACCTTCAGTTTTAAGAGTTCTTTCACAACCCTTTCTTCTGTAAATGGGCTGGTATCAACTTCTGTATCCAGAGTGTTTCTACTGTTTGTTTTAGGTACCTCCCTCTTCATTTGTAAATACTGAGCAAAAATATTTGTTTAGTATCCCTGCCTTTTCACAGTCACCCTCTGCCCACCCTCCTCCCCTTTATTAAGCCTCACTATCCCTCCCTTGGTCTTCCTTCGCTCCCTGATGTACCTATAAAAGGTTTTATCCCCCTTCTTAACTGAGTTGGCTATCTTTTCCTCGGTTTGGGCCTTTGCTGTTCTGACTGCATTCCTAGCTCCCTTTTGCTTTAACTAATACAGTTCTCTGTCCTGCTCCTTCTGTGATTCCTTCTACTTCCTGAATGCTTTCTTTTTCTCTTGAACCTTCACTGCCACTTCCTTTGAGAACCATAGTGGTTTCTTACATCATTTTGTTTTGTTTATTTGCTTCACACAAAGGCTTGTTACCTCTGTGATGGCAGTTTTTATTATTCCCCATTGTTCTTCCACCCCTCCTTCCTGCCCATTTGCTAGTGCATTCCTTAGGCACTAACACATTTTGGCAAAGTCATCCCTCCTAAAGTCCAGTACTTTTGCCTTTGTATGGCTTGACTCTATTGTTGTGTTTATTAGAACCATACTGTCTGATTGTCGCTAGTTCCAGATGGCTACCCACTTCACATCTGTGATCTCTCTCCATCTCCATTTGAGAGAACCAGGTCTAAGATTGCTCCCTCTCGAGTGGGCTCCAATACTAGTTGTCTAAGGCATGCCCCCTGTAGGGCATCTAGAATAACCCCACTCTTCGAAGTGGCTGCTGCAACTGCACTCCAGTTAACATCTGGCATATTTAGATCACCCATCAGCAATATCTCCCCTTTTTCTGCCATTCTAAGTATACTTTCTATCATTTCCTTGTCCATTTCCTCCCACTGAGAAGGGGGTCTGTATACAACCCCTGTGCGGATTGTGGTGCCATTGCCTGTCTCCTAATTTATCCACAGTGCTTCTTCTCCTCCCTGTTTACCCTTTTGTTCTGTTGCTTTGATTCCTTCCCTTATGTAAAGAGCTACTCCTCCTCCTCCTCTTTTATCCTCCCTGTCCCTCCTGTAGATAGTATATCCTGGTATGTTTACGTCCCAGTCATGGTTTTGTGTGTACCATGTTTCTGCGACTGCCACGATATCCAGATGTTCCTCCTCCATCAAGGCCACAAATTAGGAAGCTTGTTACCCAGACTACGGGCATTGGTACTCATTGCTCTCCAATTTTTGATGGCTTTACCTTCTGTTGCAGCATCCCGCTGACCTTTCTACCTCGGTCTTTTTCTCATTTAGTACCCTGTTTTGTAGGAGAGGCTTGGATTTTCCTGCTGCTTATCAGTGCTCTCCTTGACTAGTTTAAAAGCTTGCCAATGAAGCATTTAAACCAATTGCTCAAAGACTTGTTTCTTCCTGGACAGATGCAGACCATCCTGCCAGTATAGGCTGGTGTCCCTCCAGGTGGAACCCCAGTCCCCAATGAAGCCAAACCCCTGTGCTCCACACCATTTTTTCAACCATTCATTAAACTGCATGGTGCAAAGTACCCTCGCCTCCCCCATGCCATTGACAGGCAGCACCTCTGAGAAGGATACTGTGTGTGCTACTTGTCTTAGGCCCCTCCCCAACTCTACAAAGTCCTCCTGCACTGCTCTAATCTCATGATGAGCCAAGTCATTTGTCCCTAGATGGACAATGGCGTCCAGCTCAGACTCCTGTGCAGCTGTTCTCGTGATCCTGAGGATGCGCTTCCTGTCCCTCCAAGCCATGGCACCAGACAGGCACCTTACTTAAGTTTTCCATGCTCCCCCCAGTTCTATCCCCCTAATAATTGAGTTCCCCACCAGGAGCTGCTCTTCCCTGTGGTGTCCTCTGCCTCCTTCCTGTGGGCCTCCTTGTGACAGTTGTCCTCACCTCCTTAGTCTCTCTCTGTGGTGCATCCATGGGGAGCTATGCTCCCCAGAATGGTGTCTGGATTGTGGAGTGGAACAACTAACTGGGTGTGCCTCTGTTCTACCATTCTCACTCTCCCTAAGCCCACTGTGGTCCAACTGCTGTGCTTTCTTTGCAACCTCTGAGGTAGTGGTGGTGGCTCTGGTGCTCCCTGGATGGGGGAGGTTCCCTTCCTACTGTCCAGTGTGGCCTGGGGGAAGGTTCACTTACTACTGTCCAGTGTGGCCTGAAGACAGGAAACTTCCTCCCTCAGGGCAGAGAGTTGTCTGCAAAGAGGGCAGCATCTCAGCCTCCAGAAAGACTCCCGGAAGACTGCTGCCCCACAGCCATTACATTGCACTACTCCCCACATGTTTATCTACTGTGTGTGTGTGTGTGTGTGTGTGTGTGTGTGTGACTGGTTTGTTATATAGAAATATATATATTATACAATGTGTATGCTTATATTGTCAGTGCAGTGTGCTAGAGAGGATATGACAGTGATATGCACCTTGCACTCTTGAGGAAATGATGTCAGAACCCCAGGTATAAAGGAACTATTTCCAGGGGTGGGTGGGGTGAGGGTGGTAGGGGTTGGGCCTAAACTGTGCCCTCACAAAACAATCAGCTAAAAGCTCTGACCCACCACTGCGATGAGTGCCTTCCTGTCAGCAAGATTCCCTACACAACAATTTGACAGAGAAAACACCTTGCTAATCAAACAAAGAAAAATCCAGACATTCAAGTCAGACACAGGTAAACCTCCCCAGCCCCAAAACAGCCTGATGGTTTGTGCTCTGAAAGCAGTCAGCCCCAAAATAAGTCAGCTGTGCTTTAAACTCTTCCTGCACTGAAAATCTTAAGAATTGGAACAAAAGTAAAGCTAGATCCACCTCCATCTGTTGCTTGAAAGACTGTCTTTCCTGATAATTCTAAGTTCCTTATTTCACCTTTCAGTTAGAAGTAGCCTCCACCTGCAGAATATCTGCTACAAACTAAAGACACTTGTAAGGTTCACCTCCCTCTGTTGTGAGCACAACTCACTTTCTTGCAAATCCTATGTTCAGTATTGCAGCTTCCAGCCAGAGGTAGCTTCACCTGAAGAATATTAGCTGTTTTGATGAGTTTGCTATAGAAACATAGAAACATAGAATTTGACGGCAGATAAAGACCACTTGGCCCACCTAATCTGCCCATTTTCCTAACTAACAGATAAGCTGCAGATCCTAGTTAACCAACAGCTTACTTCCTCCTACCCCCCCCAGGACTGCCTTATGCCTGTCCCATGCATTCTTGAATTCTCCCACTGTTCTTGACTCCATGTCCTCCTCAGGGAGGCTGTTCCATGCATCCACAACCCTCTCTGTGAAAAAATACTTCCTCACATTACCTCTGAGCCATCCCCCCTCTATCTTCAAATTGTGCCCCCTTGAGGAATTTTTGCTTAGATCTAAATTGGTTTTGAATGAAAAAAAATCTCAGGTAATGGTGTTTCATAGGGTTACAGGTCTAAAACTGAATATGAGGGGTTACAAATTAAAACATTTTCAGGAAGAATCTTGCAACAAGTTGTTAGTTATAAATATCTGGGGGTGTATTTAGATACAAAATTTAAATGGGACAGTCATATAGATAGTACCCTGACTAAAGTTGGTAAGTGCTTGGGGTCATTATATAGAGTAAGAAATAGTATGTCTTTGGAAATTAGAAAATTAGTTGCAACTGTTGTTGTACTACCCATATTGGAGTATGGTAATTTGATATATATGGGTGTGTCTAAAGAGCAACTATATAAGCTTGACGTTATGTATAATAAATTAATTAGATTTATACTGGGAGCTGCAAAGAGGGCACATAGAGTAGATATGTATAAAGAATTAGACTGGCATACTTTGTCTCAAAGGTGGGCTCTTAGTACAATTATGTTAATGTTAAAATGTATCTCAGGTAAAGTCCCTAAATATATGGCTGAGTCCATTAAAATAAAAAGACCTATTGAGGGTCTGTGCTCTGCTAATTACTTGGACTGTGCAGTCCCAAGTCGTAGTATGGCTTGGGGGGATAGGCATTTTTTTAATATTGGACCTTCTATATGGAATAAATTGCCTGGGAAGTTTAGACCCCTTGAGGGAAATTTTAATTTGCACCAAATTAACCAACGGCTTATTGAAAATACTTGTTATGATGGGAAATAGTTTGAATCTTAGGATGGTAGATTGTAACTTGTATTAAATGTATACTGTGAATTAATCATTGTTTTTTTTGTTGTATGTTCTTCTTGTCCTAGTTTGTTTTATGATTCGGAACTGTGTTATATTTATTGATGTAAAATTATAGTGTATATGTGTTTTCCTTCGTTATATATTAACTTATAAGAGTAACTGGAAATTACACCTGGATCTCACTGTAAAGGAGCTTCGGCTCAGTGGAGATATCCTTATTCATTTTTTGTATGAATAAAAATTTTTTACTACTACTACTACTTGTTCTTGCATATCTTTTTTTCTGAAAGATGCTACCCTCTTGGACTTTGTTGATTCCCTTGAAGTACTTGAAAGTTTCTATCATGTCCCCTCTCTCCCTTCTTTCCTCAAGGGTATACATATTAAGCTCCTTTAGTTTTTCTTCGAATGTCTTCTGGTGCAAACCCTGCACCATTTTGGTTGCCCTCCTCTGGACAGCCTCCACTCTGTCTATGTCTTTACGAGATGAGGTCTCCAGAACTGCACACAGTACTCCAGATGGGGTCTCACCAACTGTCTGTACAGAGGGATAACAACTTCCTGTTTTCTACTATTGATGCCTCTTCCTGTGCATCCCAGTATCCCCCAGCCTTCCTTACTGCCTTCTCACATTGCTTGCCCACCTTTAGGTCATCTGATATAATTACCCCCAGGTCCCTTTCCATTTTTACTGTTGTCAGTATCTCACCCCCCATTGTGTACGCTTCCCCTGGGTTTTTGTTTCCCCAGGTGCATTACCTTGCACTTCTTTGCATTGAATCTGAGCTGCCATACATTTGACCATTCCTCCAACCTTGCCAAGTCCCTTCTCATCCTTTCCACTCCATCTTGTGTATCAACCCTGTTGCAGATCTTTGTGTCATCTGCAAAGAGACATACTTTTCCTTCCAGTTCCTCTGCAATGTCACTTATAAAGACATTAAAAAGGACTGGTCCCAGTACTGAACCCTGTGGTACCCTGCTAGTAACCCTCCTTTCTTCACTGTGTACTCCATTTACTACTACCCTTTGCATCCTGTTGTCTAGCCAATTTTTTATCCAGGCTACCACCTTGGGACCCACTCCAAGGCTGGCTAACTTGTGTATTAATCTTTTGTGTGGGACTGTATCAGATGCCTTGCTAAAATCTAGGTAGGCCATGTCTACAGCCCTTCCCTGGTCTACTACTTTGGTCACCCAGTAAAAGAAATCGATTAGATTCATCTGACACGACCTTCCCATTGTGAATCCATGCTGCCTTGGGTCATGTGCCCCACTGGCCTCTAGGTACTCAACAATTCTTTCCTTCAGAAGTGATTCCATCATTTTCCCTACCACTGAGGTCTAACTAACTGGTCTGTAGTTTCCTGCCTCTGTGCTGCTCCCACTTTTGTGAAGAGGAATCACATCTGCCCTCCTCCAGTCCTCGGGTACCACCCCATCCTCCCATGATTTGTTAAAGAGAGTAGTCAGCTGTGTCACTAGTTCTACCCTTAGTTCTTTTAGAATTCTTGGGTGAATCCCATTAGGCCCCATTGCTTTGTCCACCTTCAGTTTTATTAGTTCTTTCAGAACCCTTTCTTCTGTAAATGGACTGGTATCGACTCCCATCTTCAGAGTGTTTCTCTTGTTTGGTTTAGGTACCTCCCCCTCCTCGTCCTTTGTGAATACTGAGCAGAAATATTCATTCAGTATCCCTGCTTTTTCACTGTCACCCTCTACCCACATTCCCTCCCCTTTATTAAGCCTCAGTATCCCTCCTTTGGTCTTTCTTCACTCCCTAATGTACCTATAAAAAGTCTTATCCCCTTCTTAACAGAACTGGCTATCCTTTCCTCGGTTTGGGCCTTTGCTATTCTGACTGCCTTCCCAGCCTCTTTCTACTTTAACTGATAAAGTTCTCTGTCCTGCTCCTCCTGTGTTTCCTTATATTTCCTGAATGCTATCCTTTTCTCCTTAACCTTCCCTGCCACCTCTTTTGAGAACTATAGTGGTTTTTTCCTTCATTGTGTTTTACTGATTTGCTTTACACAAAGGCTTGTTGCCTCTGTGATGGCTGTTTTGTTTACTCCCCATTGTTCCTCCACCCCTCCTTCCTGCCTGTTTGCTAGTGCTTTTCTGAGGCATTCTCTCATTTCGCCAAAGTCAGCCCTCCTAAAGTCCAATGCTCTTGCTTTTTTATGGCTTGATTGTATGGCTGTGTTTATCGTGAACCACACTGTTTGGTGGTCGTTTGTTCCCAGATGGCTACCCACTTCTAAATCTGATATTCTTTCTCTGTCCCCATTTGAGAGTACCAGGTCTAAGATTGCTCCCTCCTGAGTGGGTTCCAATACTAGCTGTCTGAGGCATGCCCCCTGTAGGGCATCAGAATGACCCTGCTCTTGGATGTGCCTGCAGCAAAGGTGCTCCAGTTAACATCTGGCATATTCAGGTCCCCCATCAACAATATCTCCCCTTTTTCTGCCATTCTTAGAAAGCCTTCTATCATTTCCTTGTCCATTTCCTCCCCCTGAGATGGGGGTCTGTATACAACCCCCATGCGGATTGTGGTGCCATTTCCTGTCTCCAGAGTGACCCAGAGTGCCTCATCTGCTCCCTGTTTACTCTTTAGTTCTGTTGCTTTGATCCCTTCCTTTACATAGAGAGCTACTCCTCCTCCTCTTTTACCCTCCCTGTCCTTCCTGTAGATTGTGTATCCTGGTATGTTGACATCCCAGTCATGGTTCTCTGTGTACCATGTTTCTGTGACTGCCGCAATATCCAAGCAACCCTCTTCCATCAAGGCCACTAGCTCAAGCAGCTTGTTACACAGACTATGGGCATTGGTACTCATCACCCTCCACTTTTTGATAGCCTTACCCTTTTTAGCCCCATTCCTGTCCTTACTGCCGTTGCCTTTTTTTACATTTACCTCTGTTCTGCTCCCTAATAACTTCTCTACCTTGGTGTTTACCTCACTAATCACCATGTTTTGTGGGGGGAGGCTGGGATTTCCCTGCTCCTTTTCAGTGCCTCCCCTTTTGGCTAATTTAAATGCTTGCCAATGAAGCATTTAAACCTCTCACCTAGGATCCTGGTTCCCCCCCTGGACAGATGCAGACCATTGCACCAGTATAGGTCTGCATCCCTCCAGGTGGCTTCCCAGTCCCCAATGAAGCCAAAACCCTGTGCTCCACACCAGTTTTTCAACCACTCATTGAATTCCCTGGTGAGGGAACTTGCTTATAATACTGTTGTTCTCAGGTCTGTAAGACTCTTCCAAAGCTACTGGCTGATAAGTAGCTATGATGTAAGCACTTCCTGACACAGTCTGGCCTGGCCGTTTAAGGTACACACAGATAAACACAAAAAAAAACAGTTTCCACCCCCTGGGGCACTTGTCTGAGTCAAATACACAGCCTGTACCTGCACTTACTTCAGGACTTATGACAAATTCTTAGCCCAGGGTTTAAACTCTTCCTGCACTGAAAATCTTAAAAATTGGAACAAAAGTAAAGCTAGATCCACCTCCATCTGTTGCTTGAAAGACTGTCTTTCCTGATAATTCTAAGTTCCTTATTTCACCTTTCAGTTAGAAGTAGCCTCCACCTGCAGAATATCTACTACAAACCAACGACAATTATAAGGTTCACCTCCCTCTGTTGTGAGCACAACTCACTTTCTTGCAAATCCTATGTTCAGTATTGCAGCTTCCAGCCAGAGGTAGCTTCACCTGAAGAATATTAGCTGTTGATCATAAAATTGAATTTACTGGCATAGAAAAAGTAACTCTTGGACAATGTCCAGTTCTGGAGACCTTGCCTATGTAAAGACATAGACAGGGTGGCGAGGGTGCAGAGGAGGGCAACAAAGATGGTATAGGGATTGCATCACAAGTACTATGGGGATAGGCTGAAGGACTTGAATATGTACTCCCTGGAGGAGAGAGAGGATATAACAGAGACATACAAGTGCCTTACTGGGAGGAATAGGGTGCAGGAAAACACTATTTTCCAGTGAAAAAGATGTTTATAGGATGAAGTTGGAGAGAGGGTGATTCAGAGGAAATGTGAGGAAAAATGTCTTCACAGAAAAGGTGGTGGACAAGTGGAACACCCTACCTGAGGAAGTGGTGGGGGTTGAAACAATCAAGGGATTTAAGAATCCATGGGATAGGCATAAGGGAATCCTGGAGGTCAGGGATAACTGGCAACAGACTTCTAGAAAAACTTAAAGTGATCTTACGAGCTCAAATGGGCAGACTAGGTGGGTCATAGGCCCTTATCTGCTGACAGTGTCTATGTATCTATGTAGAGGGGGGTGATATGGAAAAATTAATTGGGAGACGGGAAAGTTATTGGACATATGAACTGAATGCAAAGGGGAAGGGATTTGAATGACAGTATTGATTTTTCAGTTGTGTGTGTGTGTGTGTGTGTGTGTGTGTGTGTAGTGAGCACAAGGATGGTGGTGCATCTCTCAAAGTTCAATGTAGTCAGGTAGCAAGAAAGAGAGGGCACCCACCACTCTGAAGAAGCCCTGTTACCAGGGTGAAACGTAAGCTCTGTCCTACACTGTTTTGCTACTTTATGGATATGGACATGGAATAAAACAGCTTTATTGTTGAACATGCCTGACTTGTATTGTCCTTCCCGAGTGGCAATTGCTCTCTCTTTCTTGTTACTTGACAGTATTGTTTTGTCAGCATTTTTTTTAAACTTAAAACTAAGAATGAAGGTCATATTTATAGCAATTTTTTATGTGAGAATTATATTGATTATATGAGCAGACTGTAGGGTTTATATGCTATAATGTTGCATAGCACTACATTTTTAAGTAAGGTGCCTGATGTTGTTATGCCCATTAATTAGTATCTGACTGAGGAAAATAAATTAGGAGAGAGAGATATGGCTGTTTTTATTGAAAAATATAGCCCCATAGTGAGTTTCTCAGCACGCATGTACCATTGGTAGTTATTTATATATTCTCTATAGCTATTTATGTATTTATTACATCTTTCCAGGTGGCTAAAATCAGTTTGGGATAATCATATCATGTTTGTTTTTAACTGTGATGCCATGACAGATATGCATTTTTTCATTGGACATTTGCTTTGGGATTTACTGTACATATGTACCACTATAGAGAGGCACTGTTTGATGTAGTAGATCACTCTGAGGAAGCTTGGGATCTACCAAGTAAAACGTCAGTAGACTGTGGCAGGTGCCGTGATGTCATTACCATGTCTCCGGTGGTTTTTACTGTTTTTCAGTTCTGCAATGGATGTTAATTGCACTATCTGTTTCATACACTGTCACATCAGAAGATGCCAGGGAGGAGGAATGGCTAGACTATGGTGGGTTCTGAAAGGGTGGGGGTGGTGGGAGAGAGGTGCATTGTTTAACAGGTACCACTGTGCAATTCCCACGCTGCTCTGGTGGGGCAGGGGACTGCCAGAAGGAGGCATCCCCAGTAGTGACCAAGAGGGATGTGGGGAGCCCTTCATAGTGGAGACCCCAAATAGGGTGGGGTGGTAGATGACCCTGGAGTAGGAGGAAGCAGCTTCTGGTGGGAAACTAAATTGTGGTCAGGATAGATTCAGGAATAGGAAGGGAGAGATGCAGGTTAGGTGCCTACCTGGTGCCAACGCCTGAAGGGATGGGAGCAGATCCTGAGGATTGCTAGGGAAGAAGGATGGGAGGAAGAGATCGATGCCATTGTCCACCTGGAACTAATGACCTGCTAGGAATGGGGCTGGGATAGTGGGGGGAGGTAGTTAAGGGAGCTGGGGAGGGGTCATAGGAAGCTCGCTCATTGTCTTTCGATGAGGTGCTGCCTATGAAGGAATAGGAGAGGGATCTCCACACCAGGAGCTGCAACTTATGGCTTGAAGGAGTGGTTTAGAGAGGAAGGGCTTGGCTACATTGGGGACTGAGAACCCACATGGGAGTATATGGACCTATACAGGGGTGATGGTCTCCACCCATTCAGGAAGGGAAACACAGTCTGCAGTGGATGGTTTAAATGTTACTTTGATGAACATTTAAACTAGCCAATGAGGGTGACAAAAGAAATCAGGGAGTCAGAAGCTGCCCCTCTCCTACAGGAGTGAGACAGTAAGGAGAACCCAAGGGGAGAGGAATCCCCCCAGGAACAAATTAATAAAAGAAGCAGGGTGGTGGGAATAAAGCAGGAAAGGAACAGGAGCATTAAAAAGAGAGGCAGGAAGGAGGGAGGGAGGGCAAAAAGGAAAAAAGGGGGCAACAAGCAGAGTGGAAATAAAATCTGGAAAGTCATGTGTGAGAATGTTAGAAGTCTAGGAAATAAGATTCCAGACCTAGAGGTCATCATGGCAGAGACTGACCTGGATATTTTGTCCATTACTGAATCATGTTGCAATGAAAGCCATGACTGGAACATGGCAATACCAGTCAATACTCTGTTCAGGAAGGAGTGGGAGGAGAGGAAAGGAGGGGGTGTGGTGCTTTATGTGAGGTAAAGCATAAAAACATTGCAGATACAGGGAATACCAGGAGATGAAGAGGTACTGTGGGCCACCCTAGAGATGAGGAATGGAGCCACTATTCACACTGGAGTGTTCTACAGACCTCCAGTGGGGAGGGGGGATTAGATAAGGTACTAGTAGAAGCCATTGGCAAGATGGCAGAAAAGGTGAATTGTTCTACTGGTGGGGGACTTCAACCTGCCAGATGTAGATTGGAGACTCCCAGCAGCAGCTTCTGATAGAAGCAGGGACATCCTGGACTTTCTGTAGGGTGGGTTCCTTAAGCAATTAGTTCAGTGAACCCACTTGTGATGGGGCAATATTGGACCTGGTAATCACTAACAGGGAAAGTATTGCAGATGTCAAGGTGGCAGGCCACTTGGGGTCCAGTGATCACCATACAGTGTGGTTCAATATAAGGTCAGCTGTGGAATCGAACCACACAAGGGTGAGGGTACTGGACTTCAGGAGGGCAGATTTTAAAAAGGTAGTCTAATGCCTCAGGGATGACTAATGGGTAGGATGACCTGGGTGGGGTAGAGGAACAGTGAGCGAAGATAAAAGGGAGCAAAGTAAAGGCAACAAACATCTATGTCAAACAAGTGAGCAAACCAAGAGGAAAAAAAGACCACTATGGTTTTCAGAAGAGGTGCCTGAAGATGTAAAAGCTAAAATGGTAGCATTCAGATGGAGTAAAGGGATGCAGAGGAAGGAGAATCAGGAGGTGTATCAGGGGAAACAGAGGGAAGCAGTGAAAGCAGTAAGGAAAGCAAAAGAGCAAACTGAAGTTAGAATAGCCCAGGAAGTAACGAAAGAGGACAAGACGTTTTTAGGTACCTAAGTGAAAAGAGGAACACGGGTGGGACTGTAAGGTTAAAAAGGGAAGTGGGGACTGTGCAGAGGGGGATCAGGGAAAGGTAGACCTCCTGAACAAATAAGTTTGTTCAGTGTTCATAGAGGAAGGAGAAGGGGAGGGGCCACAAAAAAGTAACGTTTGGAAGGGAAGGAAATGCACACTAGTCCTTTCTTGGAGGCGAGAGTCCTGAATGCGGAAAAAGCAGAGTGGCCAGATGGGGTGCATCCAAGGGTACAGAGAGAGCTCAAAGAAATACTGGCTGCACCTCTAACAGTTCTATTTAACAGCTCACGGGAAATAGGAGTGGTTCCGGAGGACTGGATGAGGGTGCGGAGGCTGACAATTTTAGGCCAGTCAGAATGACATTGGTGGTGGGAAAGTTAATGGAATCACTGCTGATGGAAAGAATTGTGAAATATCTTGAATCCAGTGGGTTACAACACTCAAGAATGCATGGTTTCATGGGGAAGGTCATGTCAAATTAATCTGATAGATCTGTTGGACTGGATGACCGAGAAACTAGATCGGGGTGGAGCAGTTGGTGCGGCCTATCTAGATGTCGAACACCCTTCCACATAAGAGACTAGTAAGCAAGCTGGGTAGCTTAGGAGTGGGTCTAAAGGTGGTAAACTGGATACAAAATTGGTTAGGGAATAGGTGATAGACGGTGATATTTAACGGAGTTCACTCCAAGGAAGGGAGGGTGACTGGCTGGGTGCCTCGGGGATCAGTGCTGGGACTGGCCCTCTTTAATGTCCTTATAAGTAACACTGTGGAGGAGCTAGAGGAGAAGGTCTGTGTCTTCATGGGTGACACCAAAATCTGCGATACTGTGGGGGGTGTGTGGAGAGGATTAGCAGAGACCTGAGAAAACTAGAGGAGTGGTTAAGGGTATGGCAGCTGCGTTTTAATGTGAAAAAGTACAAAATAATGCACTTAGGGCAAAGAAACCCAGGGGAAGAGTACAAAATGGGTGGAGTGGCACTGATGACCATCAAACAGGAAAGAAACATGGGGGTAATCATATTGGATGACCTAAAGGTGGCCAGGCAGTGTGACAAGGCAGTAGGGAGGGCGAGTAGAATGACTGAGTGCATGGGGGGTATAACTAGCAGAATGAGGGAGGTGATGTTGCCTCTGTATAGGTCACTGGTAAGACCCCATCTGGAGTACTGTGTCAAGTTCTGGAGACCACATCTCCAGAAGGACATAGACACAGTAGAAGCAATCCAGAGGAGGGCAACTAAAATGGTTCATGGTCTGCATCAAAAGCCCTATGAGGAGAGACTAAAGGACCTCAACATGTACACCCTGGAACAGAGGAGGAAAAGGGGGATATGACTGAGATCTTTAAATTCCTTGTGGGGTAAATAAGTGTAACTCTGGCACCAGGTATCTAAGGGCTACACTACCCCTGCCTTGACTGGCCACACCAAGATTGAGATGCCTGGGTTCCCATTTTAGATTTAAAACTGGTTCCTTCCCAAAGACCACATTATTGTGCAGTGCCTCCACCCTAAGTATACTTTTATGTGGGCTAGAATAATACCTGGTACAACCCCCTGGGATGCTGCACCCACGCACAACACCATATAGTCACCCCACACATGTCCCAATAACCAAAACCCCACATTTCAACATTTCAGAATTAAAGTCTAACTGTAATAATATGCTCATGACACCAGATTTATAAAAACAAGCAAACAACAATTTATTTACATGGGGTGAGGACTAGGAAACTGTGAAGTGGAAAAAGAGGTTAAATAAATACATGACTGGTATTTTGTATTGGATAAATATTAGGATAATCATTTGCATTTTGAAGTTGAACATTAATCAGTGGCCATTCACCAACCTTTTGATGCATTAAGAATATTGTTCTAACTAGCTAGCTGCATGAGAATGGTGAAACACATATGTAATGCCCACACTGATACCAGTCCCAGAACCATTACAGAACCCTGCAATTCTATACTATATCCTGGGTATCCAGTACTAAAGTTCTTAAGCTGCAGGCCTGATGCAGTTGCAGCTGAGTTGGCTGATGTTGTAGCTAGTTGGGGCCCTTAAAAGAAAATCAAGTTAGCATTCTTTATCCCTTGACTTGCATTTCAAACTTTTAAATCTGCAGAAACAGTTACCTCCCTTTCTGTACTTGCTTGAGCCATGATATCAGAACCTTGGCAAACACATTTTCAACTATTTACAGTTCCCACTTTGAGTTGGCAGATGTGGCTCTGCCTACTCACGGTTTTGATGTCATCATTGGCAAAGTCATGCCTAACAAAAAACAAATAAATAAATAAATAAATTCAGGTGGTCACAGCATGCAGGCTCTACTCTCGAAGCTAAGATCCTTGGCAAAGGCTTGTAGCCAGAAAACCCCTTACTGAGTGCAGGATCTTGCAGCTTTTACAGGCTGGGAAATGTCTCTCAGCTTCTTTATGAAGTGGCCCATCTTTAAAAGCTGAAGTCACATTCTGGTAAAGACCAGGCTGGCATGCCTCAGACCCCCACCCCTAGGCTACACTCCTCTAGGGGAAGCGCACATGTCAGTGCATAGCTGGCACACTACCAGGTTGACTCCCAGGCCGATCTGGAAACAGTCTCCTTCTCAAGGCATTCAGCACATTTTACATTTAGCACATCACAGTCTTTTCAATCATGCTGCCAGTGTGGCAGGCATGGTCTTTTTTAGCATTTGGGACACAGTCTCTGACAAATGGGTTATTCCCCTAAGGCTAAAGCAGACCCAGACTCTCACAGTTCATGCAAAGACAAAGTCTTTTCCTTTCTCCAAAGCACAACACATAGGAGCTTAAGGCATGATTCTTTACTAAAACACCAGGCAGCGCTTGAGGCTTGGCTCTCGACCACTTGTAACTCTTGCCTACAGACGGAGCTTGAGGCATGACTCCCCACCACTTTAGACTTCACTTGGTAGCAAACTGGATTACTGTAGAATTCTCACAAGCTCTTTCAGGCTTCCCTCAAGCCAAATCACAGGTTCAGAGTCCCACTTGGCTATATTGATGTTTGCAGCTCCCAATGGAGTTTCAGACATTCACTGGCCCTCACAGGCACTGTCAGGAAAAGCTCTCTGTGTTTAGGGAACCTTCCTTGCAGCCCTATATGCACTAGTACAAAGTCACAATCAGCATTCCACAAACTACTGGACCCTTCTCTGGTCACTTGCACAAATGTCCACCCACTTCTTAAGCAGTGGATAAATGCAGGGTGCATATGGACATTATGCCTTCGGGGGTCTCTGGGCTTCTCTGCCCCAAGCAGATCTCTCACTGACTTGAACTTGTAAGCAGAAGTTTACTCAGAAGGGTTCAGAAGCTTTCCTTTTTGGGAAGTTACAGACTTCATCAGCCATCTCACTGCTGAGGCAGAAACATTTCTTGTAGCTCTCTCACAACTGCAGGTGGATACTGACTTCTTCCCCACATTTTCCTAACGTGGTCATCCAAATTTAGACCTGGGGGAGAAATTCTTGCAACTCCCAGGCCAATGACTCTCATTGTTTGCATCCACTTCTCTTTGGCAGAGATCAAAGCCCCCCTTCCCTGTGGAAGAGCTCCTGCAGAATACAC
Organism: Neoceratodus forsteri; assembly: GCA_016271365.2. Classification (NCBI taxonomy): domain Eukaryota; kingdom Metazoa; phylum Chordata; order Ceratodontiformes; family Ceratodontidae; genus Neoceratodus; species Neoceratodus forsteri. The sequence goes on along the minus strand of CM057449.1, from coordinate 571,748,191 downwards.
TAGGCCCATTTGTGGAGGGGCTAACACCAAACTCAACTCTGCCTGCAAACTCTATGGGTTTTGAGGAGCTATCTGGGGGTCCGGATTGGCTGAAATCACATGTCTGTGCCAAAAATGAACATTCATTAGCCTCCTTCAATGTCTGATAGGCTCCCGGTTCTGGCACTTAAATTAAGTCCCTTCATTTTCCCCACAAGTCTTTGACAAAGTCCCAAGAGTCTCTGGCACTGTTCCAAAAATTCTTGCACAAAAAAAATGGCTTTCTGATTGGCTACTGTGCTGCAAATATAGCTGCTTGTGTACACAGTCGCCATGCAGTCCATCACAGTCCCAAGTTAAAAGTTCTGGTGCAGCAAGGTAAAATACCTAATCTAATTTATAAACCCATAGTTCAATTGCCATTGCCCTGCCCTTTTGAATGCTGCCCTTAATAAACATTTCAATGCAATCCATCACCTGTCATTGCTGCCAAAACAGTCAGCAGACAGGCAGCTCATGAAAGTCCCACTTTAATAGTCTGGTGCAGCCAGTACATTTACTTTTATTTACAATAGCCCCACTGTTAAATAGCCCCTTTTATGCCCTTTCAGACACTGTCATTATTTAGCATTTATGTCTAGTCCTTTCCTTGCTGTGGCTGCTGAAACATGCAGCCCCTAGCAGCAGAACAGACTTGCTCATGAATATTAATGCATGCTCGTTAATATCCATAGAGCCCGGTCTGGAACACAGAGCGCGCATGGTGCTCTTCATTTAAAAATATCTTGCAACTTTTCTCCAGCCCTTCCAAGGTCACTGGCCCCTGCCCTGTGCCCAAAGGGGACCAGGACCACCAGGTAACCACATTCGTAACCACGATCATGGTCGAATACCAGAGCATGCATTTGAGTATGAATGAGCTTGCGGGTGGCCTGAACTCTTACCGGGGAAGTCACTGGTGACTCTGCAATGCTCTGAATGCCCAAAAAGGGCATAAGTTACATGAAGGGGCTACTTGGGGACCTTGCAGCATATAAGGAATAGGGCTGTTGTGGTGAGGTTGGGGACAACACAGGGGAAGCCTGAGGCACTAGGAAACAGATGGAAGACTGGACAGCCAAGTTATGCCCCCATTTGGGGGGAGCATTACGTAAAGTACGGGAGGGGAGCATTTTCAAGAAGAAAAGGTGCTCAAGAACAAAGGCACATGCTATGAATCTGGAGGGGGTAGATTCAGGAGAAATGTGAGGAATTACATCTTCACAAAAAGAGGGGTGGATTCCTGTAACAGCCTTCCAGCAGAGGCGATGGAAGTAAAAACAGTGGTGGGTTTCAAGAATGCAGTCGTAATGGAAAGGAATGGGGGAGGGAAAAAGGTCTGTAAATTGGGCATGGTCTCTGGTAATAGTGCACATAAGGAGAAATGGGCAGACTGGATGTGGTCAAGTGATCCTTATCTGCCATCAAATTCTATGTTTCTCTGTTTCTAATCCAACACCATACTAACATTGACATTGTCAGTGAGTTTCATCAGCCAACCATGTTGTATCTACACATTAGACAAAACCTGGCTAGGGATATCCGAAGGGGTGGAAAGCGATTTTATAGATACATAGGGGAAAAGAGTAAAGGGAGAGCACAATCTTCAGGATTAGGACTTTGGGAAGGATGGGCTCAGGAGGCGGGGGAGCAGGCAGAGGTACTAAACAAGTACTTTTCCTCTGTATTTAGGGAAGAATACATGGGATCCATTCAACCGGAAGGGGGGGCAGCTGAGAGGAGAGGACAGATGGAGATGAGAGGACCAGATGAGGCTGGGGTACCAGGCGTGCCAGGCCTAGAAGGGGATGGGTGGCTTTTTGGGGGGGGTTAGGGATGGAGAAATCACAGAGGACAGCATGAGGGAGGCCCTATGGGCACTGAAAATTGACAAGGCACCAGGACCAGATGGGCTGCATCCAAGAGTGCTGAAGGAACTGGCGGATGAACTAGCAGCTCCACTAGTTGCGCTGTTCAACGCCTCTCTCCAGACAGGAAGGGTGCCCTGGGATTGGAGGATGGCTCATGTGGTGCCTATCCACAAAAAAGGGGGGTCTAGGGAGGAAATGGGAAATTACAGGCCTGTCAGCCTAACATCGGTGGTAGGCAACCTAATGGAGGGCTTCATCAAAGGGAAGCTCGGGAGGCTGCTGGAAAGGATGGGGCACATGGATGACAAACAGTATAGTTTCATCCCGGGGAGATCGTGCCAGACCAATCTCACAGATTTTTATGACTGGGTGACAGGGACCCTGGACAGACAAAGACCGGTGGATGTCTTATATCTGGATTTCAGTAAGGCGTTTGACTCGGTACCCCACATCGGGTTATTGACAAAGTTGGAGGGAATGGGGTGGGAAGGCAGTTGCTTAGATGGGTAGAAAACTGGCTTACAGATAGAACACAGAGGGTAGTGGTTGGTGGGATAGTCTCCTCCTCTAGGAAGGTCTTCAGTGGGGTGCCCCAAGGTTCAGTACTGGGACCACTCCTGTTCAACGTCTATGTCTCTGATATAGGGATGGGGGTTAGGAGTAGGATGAGCCTCTTCGTGGAGGACTCAAAACTGGAAGCACTGGCTGCTGGGGAGGAAGCGAAGGTAGCAGTCCAGAGGGATCTGGATACCCTGGAGGGTTCATCAAGGAGGTGGGGGCTGAGGTTTAATCCATGGAAGTATAGGGTGTTGCATCTGGGGGTCAGAAACCCAGGTCATGTATACACCCTAGGAGGTGTCTCACTGCAAGCCACATCGAATGAAAGGGACCTGAGAGTGGTGGTAGACATCAGAATGAACAACATTGAAAACTGCAGAAGATCGGCAGCAAAGGCAAACAGGATACTGGGCTGCATAGCCCGGGAAATAACGTCCAGGATGAGCGAGATGATCCTACCTCTGTATAATGCATTGGTCAGGCCACATCTTGAGTATTGCGTGCAGTTCTGGAGATCTCACCTTAGGAAGGACATAGCACTGTTGGAAAGGGTCCAGAGGAGGGCAACCAGGATGATCTGGGGCATGAGTGATAGGACCTATGAGGAAAGGCTGGAAGTCCTTGGGCTGTACTCGCTGGAGGAGAGGAGAGACAGGGGGGACATGATTGAGGTATTCAAATATGTGAAAGGGATTAACAGGGACAGAACAGAAGAAATGTTCAGGCTAAATAAAGGGGGCACAACCAGGGGGCATGAATGGAAGTTGGAGTGGGGAGACCTACAGGGGAGAACGTAGAAGGCATTACTTCGCTGAAAGGGTGGTGGAGCCATGGAATGCATTGCCCAGGAGTCTAATCAAGCAAGGCACTATGGAGGGCTTCAAGAGGGGGTGGGACAGATGCATGGGTGTACTGAAGCCAAGGTTGACCCTCTCGGTGGCCAGGGGGAGAGGAGGAGGAGCTAGCGCCCAATAGGGGCTGGCTATCGAGCAGACATGAAAGACCGTTAGGCCTAGTCTGCTGGCTTTTAGTATGTTAGTATATAATTAAACATTGTAGGCTCAAAAACACAATCCCTGTGGGACTCCACTGGTCATCTAATCCCATCCTGATGGGAAGCCATTTTGTTTAACCCTCTGTATTCACTTGCTCAACCATACTGTGTTCCATCAAGCAATGAGACTGTGTATTCCAATTTCATTTACTGTATCTACAAGTTCCCTAAATGGCATGGTGCTGACATCTTTCTGTAACCAGTGTAGACCCCATCCACAGACTACCTCGATCCAAAGCCCTAATGATAGGCTCAGAGAAGCTTAGGAGATTTGCCTGATGTGATCTGCCTCTCCTAAAAACTACTGTATGTTGTATCCAGAGTTATTTACTAAAACTCCAAATGCCTCTGTATTTGTTTCCTAATGATAGCTTAATCATTTGAAGTATGACAGATGTAAGACTTGCAGGTCTATGTTTTCCAGAGATTAATTTTCTGTGATCGACATAAACCATGGATTTATTTTCTGCAGTTTAAGGAAGCACTCTCCACAAATAACACTAATCCACAGTTTATATGTAAGCAATAAGACATGAGGGAGTGTGCATTAGACATTTCTAAATCACGGCTAGGGGTATAGTGAGGCACAAGGTCGCAGGCCAAGTGCCCTCAGCCCATGGCTGTAAGTTAGAAATGTCAAATGCACACACCACAGAGTGTCTTATTGCACTTATAAAATGGGGCAATGTATTTTACATTAATTATTACCATTGAAATTAAGAGGCCAAAATACTAAAAAGCTTAAATTTATGATTTATTTTTTCCTAAAATAGTTCCAGTGCCTGCAAAGGCTGCATTTTTTTTTTGTGTTGAGGACTTTTGTCCTAAGTAAACTTCCATTGTTGTAGTCTTGCTATTGGTCCCTGTAGTTTGTGCCCCCCCACACACCATCACCAATGCCATCAACTGCAAACTGATTTGTGCATACATACATACACATATCAAGATTCATAAACATATACATTTAAAATACGGACTTAATACTAAATTACATGTTTTAGTTTGTATGCAGTGAAAACGAAAGTGCCTGCTTCATTTGGACTGCAACCAAAAGCACCGGATCCATTATGAATAAAACCAAAAGCACTGGTTACATAATTAGTGCTTAATTGGGCCATGTGGTGAGAGAACACAACTGTTACAACAGTTCAAGTAGTTGCATACTTTTTATTTTATTCTTTTTTATGTGGGGGTTTGTTTTTTATTCATTTTATAATGCTCGCAGTGCTGAGGTGAGGATCCTGGAAGTAAATACGAAACATTTGGAGAGACGCAAGCAAGGTTTTTAAATAATCATTGAACCTGCATAAGGATAAGACGTACTGGGTAAATATTCATGTGAAGGTCTGGCTGGCATCTGTAAGAAGAAATAGAGCACTGGAGGGAGAGGAAAGTGGGGTGTATGTATTTTTTTAATACACACCCACCCACCCACAAAGACGTGTAAAAACTGTGCATAATTGGAAGTGAGCAGGCTGGCCGGCAGCTGGATGGACAGGCAGGATGAAGATAAACTGCAGCTTGGAATGTTTTTACTTATTAAAATACAAAACAAAAAGGTGACAGAATAAAAACCTGTTTATATGTAAATGTAAGGTATGAACTGCAATAACAAATGATTTGGGTGGTTTACAGTGTTTACACAACTTCAAGGCTGGAGGTAAAAAAAAAATGGCAGCGATTCAAAAAATGAACTTTCTATTTGGTTACTTAATACCTTATATTTTTACCTGCCGTGTGGTTACCTGAACTTGTTACTAGTTGTGCATTAAATACTTCTAATGCACTGCTACCAACCAATCAAAATACAGAATTTTCCCTACCTATTTTGTAAAAACCAACTAGTATTAATCCATGGTTTAAATACCACTTCTGGAATTTTTGAATTTTACCTGCATTGGAATTCCACAGAATTAGACTGGAATGCCATAGAAAACAGAATCTGAAAACCCCAAACAGCTCTAGTCCCACTATTCAGTGCCCACCCTCCCACCTGTACCATCAGTGTTATTCAGTAACACCCTAACCCCTGTGCCCCAGCACAGTCCAGTCACAACAATGGTGACTGGCAAAGTCCCACTACTCAACTCTAAACCAGCCACTGCCTGTGACTCACAAGTGTGTGTGTGTATATATATATATATATATATATATATATATGTATGTATATATATATATAGGGGATACATGATGGGCGAGTGTGGAATATGGAAAATATTTGACGAGTGCAGAGTGAACTGTGATAATATCACTTATGCCGGCTGCAAAGGAGTGATATTATCGCAGTTCACTCTGCACAAGTGCAAATGTTTGCCATATTCCACAAGTCACCCATCATGTGTGCGATTTATACAATAGGGTTCCTTTAATAATTGTAGTTAGCGTTGAAGAACAGTTTTATTGTGTTACTTTTTGTTGCAGTGTGCTTCCTCGGTTATGTGGCTATTTTATGAATGAAGTTTGCTGGCTGATATGTGTGTAGGTTTTGATTGGATGATGAGGTTGAATGGCTTTGTATGAGAGTTTCTATTAGTTGATGATGTTGGTTGTGCATGTTGCGTCCGTTACTATTGGTTGAATCATGTTCTGTGGTTGGGATTATTGTCCTGTATGAGAGTCTGCAGTTCTGAAAAGTTTGTGGAGTTTGCTATGATTTCTACATTTTGGTAATGTCTTTTCATTGATTTTAGGATCTGTGCAGTAACGAATTTTCAATATCTGCAACTATTGGTGTCTCATATAGCGGGTACAGCACAGGTTTTCGGGATTTTTATGGATGGTTTTACAGGTGCATTTAATGAGTTTTAAATGATTTAATTGAAAAATGTTCCATGATTTGTAATTCTCAGTGGGGTTAAGTGACGTACCTACTAGTTGTATATCACCTGCTGACGTAGTCACTGTTGGTTTATTTGTAGCCATATACAACAATGTCTACGTCAGCAGCATGTTATACAATGGCTGTGAAAATAACACCATTTACTTGATAGCATATCACTTCACCCCTATTGTATAAATATAGATATACATATATATATATATATATATCTACAGGATGATCCTGAAAACAGATTTTGCCTAGTGGCCATATCCTGTTAAAACATAAACTTCAACTTCAGAGTTGAAGGGTCATACTACTACTAAGGTTCATACTACTACTAAGATGAGTTAAGGAGCAAGAAGGCTGGAGCACATAATGCTCTTATACTAAGCCAGTGAGTAATAAGAAAGATTATAACTTGTGTTGATTAATTTGTCAAGTTGATATTTGAAGATGCTGTTAGTTTCACTAATGACTAATTCAAGGATAATTTATTCCAAGATCCAATAGTTCTAAGGGTAGAAACGTATTTTGACTAGTGTGGTTTTTTGGTTTCCCTACAAGTTGTAATGGATGACCTCTGATATTATGGAAATCATTTTTAAAATCAAGCCCTAATTCAGACATAAGGTAAGGGTCTTAGATTATATCAAAAAAGGAACATAAGGTCATCTCTAAGATGGCGGGTGGTGAGTGACATCAGATTTAATGTTTTCAGTCTGTTTTCATATGTTTCAGTTTTGAGCCCTGAGATGTGTTTTGTGAACTTTGTTTGAACTTTTGCAAGTGAGTTACCATCTGATTTTTCATACGGGCACCAAAGCTGGGAAGCATATTACAGGTGCAGCCTAGCATATGCCCTGTAAAGAGGCATCAATACCTCAGAATTCCTAGATCTGATATTATGCAAAATAGACCAGACAACTCTTTTAGATTTATTGATAACTCTCTGTAGATGTTTTTTTGTGGGACAAATCATGGAAATAGTAGTAGAAGTAGTGTTAAGCAATGAACCTGCCAGTGTATATGTATGATTTAAATTCTGGTGTCCTATATACATTACTTTACATTTGGAAGTATTCTATTTCATCCCCCATGTATTTACCCAAGCTGAGATAATGTCAAGGTCATGTTGAATAATAATGGTTTGCAGTAGATTAGTACATGGGCCCCGGATTTTGACATTGTCAGCATATTTAGTGGTGATGGAAAAGCAGTCTTTTGTCAAATCAGCTGTAAACACCTGAAAAAGGCAGGGACCCAGGAAAGAGCCCTGGGACACCCCACTAGATACTTTTCCCATGTTAGACAAGGAGCCGTTAATTACTACTTTCTGGGTCCTATCTTATAACCAATTATTAACCCAATTTATTATGAAATTATTAAAATTAAGTTTTTGAAGTTTACTGATAAGAGCCCAATGAGGCATGACATCAAATGCCTCACTAAAATCAATGAATATGATGTTGCAAAATGTTCTACTGTCAAGAAAGGAGCTAATTTGTTCATAAAAATAGCAGATTCATTAGGCAACTTCTTCGACTTTTGAAGCCGTGTTGCTCCGGATCATACGTATCAAGTGTAGGGGTAATAGTATCTTTGATGAGGCTCTCTAGGATCTTGCATACAGAAGAGGTCAGACTTATGGGCCTATAATTCTCCCAGTTATTTTTTGGGGGGCCCTTTTTATGAATCAGAACCACATTTGCCTCTTTCCATTGATCTGGGACATAATTTTCCACCAAAAACTGTTCAAAAAGTATTTTTAAGGAGAGGGCAATATTATCCAACAATAAAAATAATAGCTGTCCAACTAAATTGTCAGGACCAGGACAATATTTACCCTTAAGTACAAGCAACTTTTTTACTGGAATCTCTTCCGAAAAACAAATATGAGGGTCATTGTTTTGCTTGGTAGGACAGGGTATGCTTTGATTACTAAGTGTAAAGATATTGCAAAATGCTTTGTTAAATAAGTCTGCCATAGTCTTAGGATTGTAAATTAGCTGGTTATTCAAGGATAAAGGACGAACTTGGCATACAGTTTTTTTTTTTAGAGAATTAATGTATGAGTAGAAATGTTTAGTATTAGTTTTTTTTAGCAATACTGGCAAGATTATATTCCCATCTTGATTTGGCTTTTTTAATGGTGGATTTACATATCATTTGGATTTTTTTATGGGTGTCCCAGTTAGGCACAGTCTTACTTTTAAGATAAATATTATATTTTTTGTTCTTTAGCCTAATTAATTTTTTTTTATGGAATGGTTCATCCATTTGGGTAACCACTTGTGATTGGGGAATTTAAGTTTCAACTAGATGAACGAGTCCTTTAAGTAAGAAATGATAGATTTGAAAGTAGACCAAATTTGTTCTGGGGTCAAATTTGAAAGAATAGAGTCCCAGTTAATATCATTGAGAAAATTGTCGATAGCAACTAAGTCAGCTCTATCATATAAGTATATGATAGTAGAATTAGGGTTATAAACATAATGTTTGAGGAGGGTGAACTGGATAGAGTTATGATCGCTTCCATCGATTGGGTCACCGATTTTAACATTATTAATAACCAGCTCATCATCAAAAATGATGAGGTCCAAGATGCTATCTCCTCTAATAGGAGCCGACAGACACTGTTTGAGATTTAGCTTATAGCAGACAGACAGAAGTTTATTGCCTTTGCTACTGGTAGCGGTGAGATCATGCCAATTAATTTTGCAAAGGTTAAAATCACCAGTAACTATAATATTTCCTAGTTCACTGGCCTGTTCAATTTCATGTAATATTGCCTCTAAGATCTTAATAGGCGAATAAGGGGGACGATAACAAAGATTTTAACCCAAAGAGCTTCAGTAGATTTATCATGAGTTTTGAAGCAGTTAGTAATATCTACAGAGTTCATTTTATTATTGACAAAAAGTGCAACTCCACCACCCTTCCTATTCTGCCTGTTTTGTTTGTAGGAGATAAAGCCAGGCAAATTGGCTTCCCAAGAAGCTTTGTCATCACCCCATGTTTCACAGACAGATATAATGTCTAGGTTGTCTTGGTGAGCCCTAAGCTGTAGTTCATTAAATTTATGGATCAGACACCTAGCATTAAAACTTAAAAAGTGTAGTTGATGAATCAATCAGTTTGCTATTATCACTCACTGTTTTTTGAGATGATGGCTTGCTCTTCATCTCTCCCCCCCCCCGAGTGCCTAGTTTAAACAGTTATTTATGATTGATAGAAACTGTTTCCCCAGAAGAGTGTTGCCATGTCTGCTAAGATGTAATCCATCTATGCAGAATAGTTCATTCCTTCAAAAAATTCTTCCCAGTAGGTAACACAGGTAATGTTTTGTTGTAAACACCATTTAAGGAGCCATTCATTGATGATCTTGATTTTTTGATAAAGGAATGGGGAAAATCTTGGGATTGGGAGGATTTCTGAAATGCCAATGTCACTCCCAATTTTACCACTTTATCTGTCATAGCGACAAAGGCTGATTTAATATCCCGTACAGAATTATGATAAATGTTATTAGCTCCCACGCGTACAATTATAACAGGGTTGATACCACAATCATCCATAATATTGTTAAGCAGTTTGGTAAGGTCTGTAATCTTAGCACTGCTGAAACTCGAACATGTCCTGTTAAATTTTTCAGAACTGCAAATAGTCCTATCTAAGTGTTTAATTATGGGGTATCCTAATACCAAAACTTGTCTTGGACAGGGGTTTACACAGGAGCAATTATCACTAGTTAAGGGCAAGTTATGCAAATTATTAGATCCAATTTTGGCTGAAAGGTCAATCAATGGTGTATCAATAACCCCTGAGTTGTGCTGGTTAGAAGAAGCTGGAATGGGTCCAAATGTAATGATGGTGGGTGTACATAGTGGGTTATCAGTAGAGATACCAGTGGACGGATCAGCTATGATACTGCCAGGGTCCTCAGGAGAAAGAGAGTTAAAAGGGTCAAATCTTTTATGCAAGGGAATGCTATGAAGCTCCACCTTTCTTCCCTTTTTACAAACTCTGGTGCTTTGTACTTTATACCATATATCATCACCATTACCCCCATCAGGTATAGTTTCTTCCTCCCTAGCTCTTATTTTTGTTGTTTCAGAAATGAAGGGAAATTTGGCTAGAGTCAAACTGGCTATAATGGATCCATGGATTTATATGTCCCAAACACTGGTCTGTTCATAACAATAGGTGCGGTGTTACACTGGAGTAATTGGGCAGGATTTAAACCATTTGCCAAGGGTAAATTGTTACCAACATTCGACCTTTTGGTAATTTCAAATTGGCTTGCTTCTAAAGCGATTAAATGAGAGTTAAACAGGCTAATCTCATGCTGCAATTTCCAATTTCCAATTTTCAGTGCATTTGCTGCACTGGTAGGGCTGCGTGGCAATATCCCCAGATATCACTGTGTACATTTTACATGTTGTACACTGTAACCCTATTAACCCAGACAAGATTGTGATAGTTGCATTATTGATGTCAGTAGAGATTGGAGCTGCCATATTACTGAGCTTAAGTAGAAATTGGCACAGTGCAGATGTAGTAGAACTCAAGGGTCTTATGCAGTCACAGAATATACACATACCGTCAGGACAACATTACAGAGTGAAGGTGAACAATAGCTTACCGCACTCATATATAGTGGAGCCCCTCTTACCATCTGAACTCTCTGGACATTCTAGACACATGCAGATGTGCATGTCTTGGCGTGCGTCTCTGCATGTGGATCCATGCACTAGCCCTGCTCATGCTCGCCCCACTCGCACAGGAGCGAGTACTATATACCACGTGACCTGGAAGTACAGAGCCAGATCACGCACCCCAGTATATTGCAAATCAGTTGTTTAAAATACAAAAACAGCGTAAGGTTAAAGAAATATTGCCACAGTTAATGGAGGGCACAACAGGTTACAACAGCAGTTAAAACTGCCTCGCAGGAGCGGTACTGTAGTTTTCCCTGCTAGTAATCTGTAGAGTGATACAAGTACTTGTGAGTGGTAAATGGTGATTTTCTGCACAGGTTAGTGGTGAGTCTATGTTGGTCACTATCACCAGTATTGGGCTGGATGTGTGGCATGGAAGTATGGAAAGTTCCACCAGCCATCAGAAGGGGTACCACTGGGGGGATGGGCACCAGATTCTGGGCCCGTGATGGGCTTCCAATAAACTACAGGGATTGGTTTCCTTCCAACTGCCACTGGGACCAGAGCAGCAGGGGCAGCCAGGTGTAAGGTTTTTGATTATTGTAATAACACAGCATCACAGATGCCTGCTGGAGGATGGGGAGGTGGTGTGTGCACCTTTGTGCATGTTTGTTAAAGTAGGATTTGGAAGTGTAACCTGTGCTTCACAAGCAACCAGTTAATGTTTTTAAAACCATTTGAATATACTACTGCATGCTATGTTTATGTCCACACCACTTATTTGCATGTGGACCTGTTAGTTGTTAGTGCTCACAATCTAGCAGTTTAGCACTGCCATTCCTGTACCACTGAATATGGCACCAAGCACCACTGACATTCCAGTGTACAAAGCATAGTTAGCATGGCAGTAAATGCTTGAATAGGGTACCCTGTGTCTCATGATCATGAAGAATTAAACTTTATAAAGCCACTAATATTTTAGACTCTATCAAGTTAATCAGTTGAAGTAAAAAGTTTGTTGCAACAAATACAAGCACAATAAAGGGTGCAGTGGGGGAAGGCATTGATACCAATAAGTGGAAATATTACAAACAAAATAAATACTTTAAATTCTAAGTATATGAGGAAGGTTATAAACCAAGGAGTGCATCCAGTTACAGTATATAAACTAGACCTATGCAGTATGTTGGAGATACACATTATCTCAAATCCTTTAGGAAGAGGACCAGTCAGAAGATATTATTTGTCTATTCACCTGAAAAATGTATTCATCAAACAATAGCAGGGAGTTGATTGCCATCTTATAGTTATTCATTTATTTGACAATTCTGTCCATGAGAAACGCACTAAGCAGCAAGTAGCTTGTTTCCAGGTGTGGAGATCAGAATTACAGATAACTGTCTGGAGAACATAAACTTCATACCAAAGTATATTTAAAATGGATTTTGGTTTTGACATCTTAGAATGAGATCATACCTGGCTGCTTCCACTTCGAAATCTTAGGATAATGTATCTACCAAGAAATCCATCATTATGAACAAGCACAACATATTATCAATAAGTGTTCTCATCCACTGATGTCAAAATGCCATGCCCAAAAGTCAAAAATCAATTACAGGGCTGTGTGTAGCTGTGCAATATCTTAAATAACAAAGTGTTATTTGATACAGCTCACTTAAAATGAGAAAAAGTACCACAACGTAGTTGGACATGTTCTTTCTAAAGTCTTTGGCATACTGTACATTTAATTCCTTAGACCTACTCTTCAGCTGAACTATTATTTGCTGATTATGCTGTTTTATTATCTAAGGGTAAGAATTTAACTGAACTGAGTGGTACATTCAAGGGAGTTGCGATAGCATGCAGTATTGGGTCAACCCTGGCACAATATATCAGTTGGGGGGGGTGAGGATACAGCATGCACCAAGCAGGAAAGGGATCTTGGGGTTATCATCTCTGATGACCTCAAGGTAGGGAAACAGTGTGACAAGGCAGCGGGTGAAACAAATAGGATGCTGGGATGCATAGCCAGGGGCATCACCAGCAGGAAAAGGGAGGTTATAATTCCACTATACAAGACACTAGTGAGGCCCCACCTGGAGCACAGTGTACAGTTCTGGAGACCTTACCTACGTAAGGACATAGACAGGGTAGAGAAGGTTCAGAGCGGGGCAACAAAGATGGTACATGGATTGCATCACAAGTCCTATGAAGACAGGTTGAAGGAATTGAATATGTACTCCCTGGAGGAGAGGAGGGAAAGAGGGGACATGATAGAGTCATACAAGTATCTTACAGGCAGGAACAAGGTGCAGGAAAACACTATTTTTAAGTGAAAAAGATGTTCTAGGACTAGAGAGCATGGGATGAAGTTGGAGGGAGGACGATGCAGAGGAAACGTGAGGAAGAATTTCTTCACAGAACGGTTGGTGGACAAGTGGAACACCCTGCCAGAGGACGTGGTGGAGGCTGAAACAATCACGGGATTTAAGAATGCCAGGGATAGACATAAAGGAATTCTGGAGGTCAGGGGTAAGGGGCAACAGACTTCTAGGAAAACATAAACTGAACTTACAAGCTCAAATGGGCAGACTGGGTGGGCCATAGGCCCTTATCTGCCAACACTGTCTCTGTATCTATGTAGCCTGACTAAGCTGGCATGCAATGAAAAACATGTAGGTATACTTTTAAATACTGGGGGAATAAGTGAAAGAGAATTTCAGATTTGAAATGACTGCATTGGATGAAAGATTGATTGAATTGGTCACACTCTTCAGACATCTGGAAATTATCCTTGTTCCCTACCTTATGAGTACCCAAAGTTTTTTTTGTTTTGTTTTAATTAGTCTTAGACTACAAGATATAATCTGTTTTTCAGATACAGATAGTTCACTATTGAGGGTAACATTAATTTAAAACTGTATCTGTCCAATTTCTTTACAAGCATGAAAATAAATCACATCACTATGAATGTTATAGTTTCTTAAATTAGCTGCCTCTTGACAGAAGGTTTTGCTACTGAATTTTGCGGCTAATCCTATGAGGGGTATTCAGGCCAACTCTGTTCCATTAAGTATTAGGGAACTGTTTTCCAGGGCTATTAATATACTATCTACAGTACCAGATTCCAAGGCTGCACAATACATATGGCTCCTGACAGCAAGGGAGACAACTACTAACATAAAAAAATCCCTCATTTGAAAAATTGTATACAAAAAGTGTCAGTTGCTTAACTTGTGCTCTTGGGTCTTGGGTGGGGCTGGCAGCTATTGAGATAATGCACCAGGGCATAAGTTCTCCTATTGAGTGAAGTGCATAATAATCTCCAGATACCACCACTTTTACCTGAAGAAATGGCAGTGTCACAAAATTTTTAATGTACTGATTTTTGGTTCAAGGTGGACGGAATAAATACAAAATTATGATTATTCAAGAGTGGAGGCTTCCATTATTTGCTTTTGTGCCACACATTTGCCACTCCTTTTACACTGGTGTTCAGTGGTTATTTTCTTTTTTGTCCAGTCATGCTGTGACACTAATGCTATGATGCCCTGAGTGATGCCATCGTCTCTCCCTCTGGAACAAAGTCCACCAAGTAAGAAAACCTGCGCTCTGTGTCAGGGTAGGGGTGCTCTGGCTACATGAGTCCTGGTCAGGGCTCACAAATTAAACAAAACTGTTCCAATAATGGAAAACCACAAACACAAACATGAACACACAGGAGTAGGTTAGGTAGCGAAAGACAGCATGAGTGATAACTCACTATATTTCCAACACCATGGATGGATTTTATTCAGTGTGTTTTGTTACAAGATTTTTCAGATGCAGCTCCAAATGCAAGTGCAATAAAATCACAGCTACCATAAAAATTGTAAGACCTACCCAAGTCCAGTATGCCAACCATCACTTACCACTGCGCTTTGCCATTAGGCTTCCTTAGGAGGCATGATTACAGTACCCCAAACTTACATTTATACCCCAAAGTGCACGTGCCAATAAACAGGTGAATATACTTAATTAATTACAATGAAGTCCCCCTTCCCCATATGCCTACTACATGGTGGCTGTTCCTTTAAATCTAGTAAATATATTATCAAACACATATCATATTAATATAACATCTTATCCACACTGTTACTCATGCTACCCTTCGCTACCTAACCTACCCCTGTGTGCTCACCTTTGTGTTCCATGGTTTTCCATGACTGGAACAGTTCTCTCTCTCTGGAATCTGCTCCCCTCCACTTTCCATCTCTCCCCTTCCCCCTCTCCCCCAGGCACCAGCTTAAACTGCTCCCTCCAACATCTGCTCCTGTCAGACCTCTCCCTGAACTCCCCTGCTGGAGCCCCTCCCATCCTGTTGTTGGGCCTCCTCCCGAGTTCTGCCTCAGGCTGTATCAGGCTCCCTCCTAATCTACACTTGCATGACCATCGTTCCCTCTGCTTGTGTCTTGCTTTTTGCACATCAGACCAGCTATGTGTAATCATACCTCTCAACTGTACCACATTACGAGAAACGTTCCTCATTTTACTTCACAAAAGCTCCCTGTTCCACATTGTGAGGACTTGTTCCACATTCAAAGTCAACATTTTGCAAGCAAAAATTCATAGTAAATGATGCAAAAAAATATATTATTGAATTCATAACAGACTTTCTGAACATAAATGCAACATTTTAACAGTGGTTTGAGCTTCTTAGGTAAGGATTTGATTAAGTGTTCCACATTTTGCCCATTTGTTCCACATTTTGATAGGCAATGTTCCACATTTGGGGTACAAACAGTTGAGAGGTATGTGTGTAATTACCTAGCAATCTTTAGTTTTTATTTTATTTGCACTTGTACCATGTTAAATTGTACTTTAATTGCACTGTACTTTGTATTGACACTCATTGATACTGTTCAGGTTTTATTGTATTTCTAATTCCCTTCCTCAGATCATACCTGAAATGAATCTTGGCTCACTGTGCCTTTCCTGGTTACCAATTTTCAATGAAATAAATAAATTATAAATGGCTAGACAATGATTGGAAGCACATAACAACTAAGTATTTAGCAATGAAAGAAGGAACATGACAATGGGCACCACCGTAAGTGGAATTCCCAGAGTCAAAGGACACTGTTTCAACATGCTGAGCAAATTTTCAAGCCACCACCCTGAACAGTTCAGAACTGTGCCACAAACAGATATACAAAGTTTAAGCTGAAATTGTTCTTGTTATTGTGATCAGTGCATATATGTTGTGATCGAATTATATGCGTAATTAGTGTTTTGTTTTTTTATGTATGTTTGTTCCGGGTTACCTATGAACACAGTTTTCTCATGGGCCAACCAGGCTACCAGATCAATTAATCAGTCAAATCAATCAGTTTTTTGGTTAAAGACATATTTTTGTTTACCAAAGGCCTTATCTTTTGAATGTAAAGCTTGCTTTTGAAAAACTGAACTTGCTGCTGAGAATGACACACAATCTTGAACTTGGAAACTGGAGGAAGGCACAATCTTGTTCAAATTCTGAGGGAAGTGGGCCTTATTTTAAATTTTACACTGCTTTTTGCTAGTTTGAATCAATAAGGGGGTTTGCAATACTTCAAATCTTTTTGTAGATTGCTACTTTACATACAGAGGGATTAAAATACTGCTGCTTTTCTTTTCTTTTTCTGTGAATCGTGTGGCTTATTTGTAGTTTGCTAGTATTTTGGTGACTTTTTGCAACACACATCTAAGTTTTCACTGGGGTGTTTTTTCATTCCTGCAGTCAGTGGAGTTATGTATTAGTCAGGAGGTTCAGACTAGATTGCTCTGATTGTACTCACAGCACAGAGCAGGTGGACTGCCCAACTTCTACCCTCCCCCTGTTGCCCTAGCTTTATGGGGTTAGGCAGGAAGGTGTGACAACTTCCTGCTCAGAC
This sequence comes from Neoceratodus forsteri, assembly GCA_016271365.2. NCBI lineage: Eukaryota > Metazoa > Chordata > Ceratodontiformes > Ceratodontidae > Neoceratodus > Neoceratodus forsteri. The sequence continues at coordinate 571,731,299 of CM057449.1, read as the reverse complement.
ACAAAACAGGGTAGGGTGTGCACAGAAGACAGCCAGGCAGTGTTGCATAAGCTGGAAGGATATCTTCTTGTGATTGCTATTGCATAAAAAACAAAACAAAAAAATAACTTATGGGGGGTCCAGTGCATAGTCCCTAGGAAAGGTTACTACTAAGGAAAGTGTGGTTCCCTAATAGAGAAAAAAAACAACAACACAATTTCAACAGGGAAGGAGAGAGACATGTGGGGAGTGGTGCAACGCACTGACTATGGAGTGGCTGTCTTCCGGGAGACATTCTGGAGGCTGCGATGCTGCCCTATTTGCAGACACCTCTCTGAGGAAGGAGGTTACCCATCTCCAGGCCAACCTGACAAGGAGTAGGTAAATCTTCTCCCCATGCAGGACCTGGCAGGGGATTTGAAAACCTTCTCCCCACCCAGGGACCACTGGGGATGCTGCCGCAGCCTACCAGAGGTTGCCAGGAATAAGGAGTGGTTGGACTATGGTGGGCACAGGGAGAGTGAGGGTGGTGGAACAGGCACATCCCTTCAGTTGTACCTCTCCACAACTCATATGCCATTCTGGCAGAGCATTGTTCCTCTACGGTGGCACCCAAAGTGGAGACCAAGGAGGATGCTGGAAACCTCCACAAGGGAGACTCACAGGAGGGTGGCACAGGACCCCACAGGGGAAGGAAACAGCTCCTGGTGGGGCCTCAGTTGTTTGGGAGGTAGAACTGGGGGAGGGATGGGAGAGGGAGGTAAAGTGATAGGCTACTCCCACCCAAGTCTTGCTGCCCCCCACTAGTAACTAAGTTAGATATGTCATCACACCAGTTATGTTCTCTTGGCACTGCGTATCTCAGACACACTAAGTATTTTCAAACTGCCTTGTCCTTCCCCTACATCTATGAGCCACCAAGTATCCCTGTTAGAGTGGCACTGTATGTGTTAACCCTCTTTTAACAATACACAGCCCTTCTTTCTTCGTCTCCTAGGAACACCTCCCTGAAACAGGGTTGTCTTCTGCTCCTCAAATTCCTATTTAATGGATTAAAGAAACTTTTCTTATTACTGCTACTGTGTTCTGGTAACATTGAACTAAACCCTGCCCCCCCCTTGCCCACTGCGCCACCTTCCGACATAGCTCAGCTTAAAGGCATCAGCTTTCTGCACATCAGTGCATGCAGCTTACTCAAAAAGTTGGATTTAATAGTCCTGTATTCTTCATACCTCTCCAGATGTACTAGTGATTACAGGAATATGGCTGAAAGCATCTGCCCCTGACCATGCCATCAATATCCCTTCTTTTAGCATATTCAGAGCAGACAGTTCCTCCAGGGGAGGGGGGGAGCTGCAATTTATATTCAGATAAACTCTCAGTTTCTGTCTTCAACTCCACATCCACACCTAAGGAGTTTGAAAGCCTCACTCTAAAAATCTCCTTACCCTCTAATGAGACCATCTTAATCTCTGGTTGTTGCAAACTCCCTTCAGGAGGTTTTGGGATAATCCCTCACCTCCACAGAATATTAGAAGCCACCAACTCTGAATGCTCATTCATGGGGGATTTTAACTTAGACTGGAACTCCCACAGTTCTGAGCCTTTAAAAAACCTATGAGATGGTCATGGTCTTACTCAGCTAATTAGTGATGTCACCCAACCCAGCATCAAAAACCCAGATCACAGTACCCTCCTTGACCTGATCCTTGCTAATAAACCCCACAAAATAGCATACACTGGGGTATTTCACAATGATATTAATAACCATAGGGTCATAGCTTGTGCAAGGCTTCTAACCAAAGAAAAAATGACTCACCTTAGTAACTGTGTTTCTTCTAATGGAGTCTTGCTGTATTCTGACACATGCAGTTAGCCTCAGCACTTGAACTGCTCTGGAGAGGAAAGAGTTAACTCTATGCAGAGAGCATAGAATGTTGGGCTCAAGCTCGGTTTCAAACCTCTGTCTGCAGCACTTCAAAGTGTAACCATCAGATTCTTATGAGCTATTACTAACTAACTATACTTGCTCAAAGTGGAAATTGTAAAAGAACAGGCCAACAGGCAACAACTGGTTTTGGTTCCCCCAAAAGACTCAAGTCAAGAAACCAAAAATAATAACCAGGTAGTGAACCAACATAAGCTACCAGAAAACAACATAACAATAACCCACTCCCCTTCTCTAAAGAGAGGGAGTGTCAAGTAGACCCCTGAGGTACAACAATGTGCCTGCCAGACCACTTCCCAAAACAAGGTTCTGAGAGGGGAGGCAGGGAGGGAGGTCAGAATATAGCAAGACTCCATTAGAAGAAACACAGTTACTAAGGTGAGTAATTTTTTCTTCAAACAACATGAAGTCTTGATGTATTCTGACATATGCAGACTACCAAGCAGTACCGTCATGGAGGGGGGGTACCAAACCTATTTTGGAAATAGGCTCTGCAGTACTGCTGTTCCAAACTGAGCATCACTCCTAGCCTGGATATCCAGAGAGTAATGCTTGGTGAAAGTATGGACAGTTTTCCAGGTGGCTGCTTTGTATATCTCTAATAAAGGTACATCCCTGGCAGCAGCCAGGGAAGCAGCTGTACCCCTAGTCAAATGAGCCCTCAGGCCTGAGGGGGGTATTTTGCCTAGCTTTTCATAAAGCAGAATTGTATACAAGAAACAATCCACCTGGCAATAGTTCTCTTGGTAGCAGGCTTACCTTTCCCCACTTCACCATAAGTGAGAAATAATTGGGGGACATTCATACCTAAGTGCCTTAGTATGCTCAATGTAGTAGCTAAGTGCCCTCTTAACATCCAAACTATGTAATCTTCTTTCTCCTGAAGAAGAATGATCAGTGAAAAACACGGGAAGAGACATGGACTTGTTCAGATGAAAATCTGAGACCATTTTGGGTAAGAACCTCCTATTGGTTCTGAGGACCACCTTATCTCTATGGAATGAGATAAAATCTGGCTCCACTGACAGAGCTTGTAATTCACTAATACACCTGGCAGAAGTGATGGCTACCAGGAACACAGTTTTCCAAGTCAGATACTTGAGTTTGGCAGAAGTCAAAGGCTCAAAAAGGGGTTGCATGAGCTGAGCAATGCAAACATTAAGATCCCAAGCAGGGGTAGGGTCCCAAAAGGGAGGGTTGGTATGAACCAAACCTTTAAAGAATTTACAGAAGACAGGATAAGATGCCAGAGAAAGAGCCTTCCCTGCTGACAGGAATGCAGATACAGCTGCTAAATGAACTTTTAAAGTGGCTGGCCTGAGACCTAGGTCATTAAGAGGAACCATATAATCCAGAATTGTAGCCAGATCAGCAGTATCCAGTAAAACATCCTTATTGGAACACCAAATACTGAATCTCTTCCATTTGGAATTATAAGTTTTTTCTGGTGGCAGGTTTTTGAGAAGCTTTGAGAATATCCAGCACCCCCTGAGACAGGTGCAAACCTGCGTACTCTAACTCTTCAAGAGCCAAGCCTTGAGGTTGAGATACTGATGGTTGGGGTACCAGATTCTCCCCTGAGAGGAGGTTAGCAGATTGTGCCTCTTGGGAAGAGATATGGGAAGACGGACTGCTAGGGACAACAACAGAGGATACCAAGGCTGTCTGGCCCAGTCTGGTTTGGTCAGAATTACTCTGCATGGTTGTGACCTGATCTTGACCAGGACCTTGAATAACAGGGGAAAGACATAAAGGAATTTGCCCCCCCCCAATCCAGAACCAGAGCATCCATGGAAACTGTGCCCATGACTGGAGGCCTGTAGCAGAAAAGAGGAAATTGATGATTGTCTGGGGCTGCAAAGAGATCTATCTCTGGAGTGCCCCACCTGAAGAAAACTACTTTCAGTATGAAGGGGTCCAGGGCCCATTTGTGATGGCCCTGAGATATTTTGCTCAGGGCATCTGCTAGCACATTGTCCTTCCCTGGTGGATGGACTGCTACTAGCGATGCTTGTAGGGCATAAGCCAGAGACCATATTTTCATGGCTTCCGTGCACAAGGCCATAGTCCGAGTGCCTCCCTGCTTGTTGATGTACCACATGGTGGTGGTGTTGTCTGTCTTGACCTGAACCACCTTGTTCCTCACTGAGTCCAAGAAAGCTTGGACAGCCAAGAATACTGCCCTGAGTTCCAGAAGATTGATATGAAGTAGAGACTCCTGAGGGGACCAGACACCTTGAGCTGTAAGGGCTCCCAGGTGGGCTCCCCAGCCCAGGAGAGAGGCATCTGTGGTTAGTACCACTGAATGAGTCTGACTGATGAATGGGATTCCTTGTCTGAGATTGTCCTGATCCAGCCACCATTGGAGAGCTTGGACCAGAGTCTGAGTCACCGGAAACAATTTGGTTAGAGGATCTTGTTTCTGAGACCAAAAGGACCCCAGATGGAATTGGATGTCCTTCATTTGAAATCTGGCTCCTTGTACCAACGTAGTGGAAGCTGCCATGTGTCCCAGAAGCTGAAGAAAATGTCTTGCTGGTCGAGAGAAAAGAAGGCAGAAGGAGGAGGCAAGATCTGTAAGGGCCTTTACCCTTACCAAAGGAAAAAAGGCCCTTGCTTGCACAGTATCCAACTCCACTCCTATGAAGGTGAGAGGTTGTACTGGTTTGGGAACAGACTTTGGTAGGTTGAGAAGGAAACCCAGAGAAGTGAGCAGCTGTTGAGTAACCTGTAGATGTGACTTGACCTGTTCTGGAGACTGCCCCACAATGAGCCAGTCATACAGGTATGGAAAAATGGAGACTCCTTGTCTCCTGAGGAAAGCAACTACTACTGCTAGGCACTTTGTGAACACCCTTGAAGCTGATGTTAAGCCGAAGGGCATTGCCCTGATCTGATAATGGCCTGAAGGCAATTCAAACCTGAGGTACTTTCTGTGGGAGCACCTGATAGGGTTGTGATAGTAATCATCCTTGAGGTCCAGGGAAGCTAACCAATCTCCTGTTCTTAAAGAGGGAAGATTTACTCCCAGAGTCACCATCTTGAACTTTGGTTTGAGGATGTGCTTGTTTAGGTATCTGAGGTCTAGGATGGGCTGCCACTCCCCGGTCTTTTTAGTGGTAAGGAGGTATCGGGACTACAGACCTTTGCCCCTGTGTTGAGTAGGAACTCTCTCTACAGCCCTGAGGGCTATTAGAGAAGAAACCTCTGCTTCCAAAGCAGTGATCTCGGAAAGATTTGCAGGTGGAAAGGATTTGGCCCTCAGTTTTGGAAATTTGGCAAAGCTGAGGGCCAACCCCTGGCTTACCACCTCCAGGACCCATCTGTCTGAGGTAACAGACTTCCAGGCCTGGAGGTAGTAAGTCAGCCTGCCTTCTACTGGCAATGGGGAGTCAACCCGGGCTGACACCTAAGGGTGTCTGCTTGGCAGGAGCCTTAGGCTGGGAAGAGGGTGCAGCCCTGCTCATCCCCCTCCTGCCTCTCCCTCTGAAGAACCCCCTCTGAGAGAAGGAAGAGGAGGCCTATGCTTGAAAGAAAGGCCTGTGAAAGGGCCTGCCCCTAGCCTGCAGCTTCTGAGGAGTTGCCTGCTTTTCCTTAGCCTGTGCACTCCTGTATGTGGTCCTGTACTCATGCATCTGTTTCATATAATTCTCTGTCTGCTCCCCAAACAGAGAATTATCCACCACAGGGAAATCCATAGTCTTAGCCTGGGTGTCCTGTGAAAGGCTAGTACATCTGAGCCAAGCCAGTCTCCGAAGAGACATATATGTAGCCATGACTCTTGATGCCACATCATTTGAGTCAACAGCAGCATGGAATTGCATTTTGGATGCCTCAATCCCATCAGCAGCCACCTCTTTCAGTTCCTTGGCTAGCTGGGGGAGGCCTGTTTAGCCAGCTCCAGAACAGTATCCCATCTAGACCTCTGGTATCTGGCTGTGTAGGCCAAATAATTAGCCTGCCTGAGTCCCAAGGATGATGCCAAGTACTGTTTCTTGGCCATGGCATCAAACTTCCTAGAGTCTTTATCTGGAAGATTTGAAGCCAAGTGTATGTTAGCCTTAACACAGGCTGCAGCCTGCGCTACCCCAACAAGGCTGTATTGATGGTACAAAAACTCTGTGCCAGAGCCTGAAAGCATATACCTCTTATCCATCTTTGCATCAACAGGAGGTTATGAATTTGGGGTTTGTAATATTTTTTGTGTCTGCTTCCCTAAAGATTTATGGATTTGAATAGACAACCTCTTGGACTCTGGGATGTCCATCATTTCCACAAAGTCGGGATTTTCTTGTTCCTCGACAGCCTTCACCAATGGAAGCTGAAGAGTATCAGCTACCTTCTTGTAGAACAAGTAGTGGGAAGGGGACTCAGAAAGCCTAGGAAGGGAAACATTAGAAGGCCTGTCTGTGGAGATGCCTGGTTCAATGGGCTCATCCAGACCTTCATCGTCATATTCACCATCTTCTTCTTCTTCCCCTTCCCATTCCAGTTCATAATACTCATCCAGAACATATTCCAGAACCAGAAGATCCGACCAAACCGAGCGCCTACCAAGAGGTGCCGGATTAGACAGAACCGGACGGAGTGATTCCACTATACTAATCACCCTGGCGATCTCATTGGCAGTTGGATTATGTGGTTCTGGATCCGAACCAGCTGACTTTCTGTTCTGTTTTGATGGAACCGACCCCTCGGAGTCAGATCTCCTCTTGCCCGAGGGTGTATCGCCCAGGTCAGTGGGCACCCCCTCAGGTTCGGCAGGAACCGAACCGAGCTGGCCATCCGGATTAGCGGACTTCTTGGCCTCCCTTTCCCTCAGCCTACCTAACCTTTTTTCCAGGGTGGCTTTAGGGAAATTCTTACAGATTTGGCAGTCTGAATCAAGGTGGTCAAACCCCAGACAATAAACACAAGTGGTGTGAGGTTCTGCCTTGGCAAAGACATCCCCACACTCACCACAGTGTTGAAACCCAGTGGGCCTCATTTTTTTCTTGGGTTTCTCAGACATGGCCAGACTACAACAACTTACCCTTTACAGCTTTTTATTATGCCAGGTAAGACCATCCTATCGGTTACTGACCGGTTATGGGTCGTGGAAAAAAAACATTAAAAACACATTTTTTTTAAACCGATGGGAACCGGAACCTCACTCTAAGAAAGCAGAACAAAATCCTAACTGACTGGATCCAAACCAGACCGATCCACAGGTTTTTACAATTTCCACACAGTAAACCAAATAAAATAAACCTATAGTCTACTAACTATAACACTTGCTGTACTGCAGACAGGGATCTGAAACCGAAAAAGACAGAACCGGTTGAAAAAAATGATGAATTCTTTGGACCGAACCATCTGAGCGAAGGAGCAAACTCCGGAGCGACTGTTCAGTTCGGCAGAGTAATGAATCTGACGGTTACACTTTGAAGTGCTGCAGACAGGGGTTTGAAACCGAGCTCAAGCCCAACGTTCTATGCTGTCTGCATAGAGTTAACTCTTTCCTCTCTGGAGCAGTTCAAGTGCTGGGGCTAACTGCATATGTCAGAACACAGCAAGACTTCATGTTGTTTGAACCCACCTACTCATCGACCTTCATACTTAAAAGGAGTTGCCGTAAATTCAACATTCCTAATTTTCTGGCTGATGAAGTATGACTGGATGTCAGGAATTCTACCTGGCCCCTACAGTCTCTGAGGCCTGTACCCGGTTCCAGAACCTTGTCTTGCAAGTGGTCAGTAGGTATGCCCCTATGGTAAAAGAGCACAGAAAATAATTTGCCCTTAATTCATCAATACACCAAAAACCTCTTTACAGCACAGAGACAGGTTATGGAAGAAAGCCTGTAAGACTAAATTGGACTCCTACTGGGCTGTTTTTAGAGCCATGAGGAACCACTGTACTAGATTCATTCAGGCCGAAAAAGCCAAATATTTTCAGTCAGCTCTGGATTCATCTAAAAACAAGGATGCCAAATTCTGACAAGTTCTAAGGGAAGTCAAAGGACACAAGCCACCATTGTCCCTCCCAGCTACAATAGTCTCATGGGCTACTACATAGATACATAGACAGTGTCGGCAGATAAGGGCCTATGGCCCACCCAGTCTGCCCATTTGAGCTCATAAGTTCAGTTTATGTTTTCCTAGAAGTCTGTTGCCCCCTACCCCTGACCTCCAGAATTCCTTTATGTCTATCCCATGCATTCTTAAATCCTGTGATTGTTTCAACCCCCACCACTTCCTCTGGCAGGGTGTTCCACTTGTCCACCACCCGTTCTGTGAAGAAATTCTTCCTCATGTTTCCTCTGAATCGTCCTCCCTCCAACTTCATCCCATGCCCTCTAGTCCTGGAACATCTTTTTCACTTAAAAATAGTGTATTCCTGCACTCTGTTCCTCCCTGTAAGATACTTGTATGTCTCTATCATATCCCCTCTCTCCCTCCCCTCCTCCAGGGAGTACATGTTCAGTTCCTTCAACCTGTCTTCATAGGACTTGTGATGCAATCCATGCACCATCTTTGTTGCCCTCCTCTGAACCTTCTGTACCCTGTCTATGTCCTTACGTAGGTATGGTCTCCAGAACTGTACACTGTACTCCAGGTGGGGCCTCACTAGTGTCTTGTATAGTGGAATTATGACCTCCCTTTTCCTGCTGGTGATGCCTGCCTATACATCCCAGCATCCTATTTGCTTTACCTGCTGCCTTGTCACACTGTTTCCCTACCTTGAGGTCATCAGAGATGATAACCCCAAGATCCCTTTCCTGCTTGGTGCATGCTATATCCTCACCCCCAACTGATATATCGTGCCAGGGTTTTTGAGCCCCATATGCATTATCTTGCACTTCTTTGCACTGAATTTCAACTGCCAAACCCCTGACCATTCTTCAAGTTTCTGCAGGTCCCTTCTCATTCTGTCTACACCCTCTGGTGTGTCTACTCTGTTACAGAGCTTTGTACCATCAGCGAACAGTGAAATTCTGCCTTCTAGGTCCTGCGCAATGTCACTGATGAAGATGTTGAATAGGACCGGTCCCAGCACTGATCCCTGTGGTACCCCGCTGGTCATTCTTCTCTCTGTGGAGTGACAGCCATTTACCACCACCCTCTGTGTCCTGCCACCCAGCCAGTTACCTACCCACCACACTACTGTCCTGCCCACACCCATATTCCCCAGTTTGTGTAATAGTCTTCTATGTGGCACAGTGTCAAATGCCTTACTGAAGTCCAGATAGGCCATGTCCACTGCCCTCTGATCCACCTCCCTAGTCACCCAGTCAAAAATTCAATGAGGTTGGTCTGACATGACCTCCCCCTGGTGAAACCATGCTGCCTTGGGTCCTGTAGTCCATTGACAACCAGATGTTCCACCAATCTCTCCTTCAGTAGTGCTTCCATGATCTTCCCCACTACCGAGGTGAGGCTGACTGGTCTGTAGTTCCCTGCTTCCTCTTTGTTCCCACTTTTGTATAAGGGGACTACATCTGCTGTCCTCCAGTCTTTGAGTACCTCCCCTGTTTCCAGTGATCGGCTAAACAGGATAGCCAGAGGTTCAGCCACCACCTCTTAGTTCTTTTGACCCTGGGTGCACCTCATCTGGCACCATTGCTTTATCAACTCTTATTACTTCCAGTTCCTTCAGGACCTTTTCTCATGTAAAGGGACTTGTGTCCAGTTCTGCACCATTCTCACCCTTGTACTCCTTCAGGCCGCGTTACCTCCTCTTCCTCAGTAAAGACTGAGCAGAAATACCTGTTCAATATGTCAGCTTTACTGTTGTCATCCTCCACGCGCCCCATCCTCCCCTTCAGTCTCACTATCCTCCCTTTGTCTTTCTTTTTCACTTATGTACCTGTAAAGGTTTGTCCTCTACCCACTGATTTTGCAATGTGTTCTTCTGTCTGAGCTTTGGCTTCCTTACTGACCTCCCTGCCTCCCTTGCTTCTCCTGGTACTTCTCCCTATCCCCTTCTGCCTGTGTCTTTTGTATTACCTGAATGCAATCTTTTTAGCTTTCACTTTCTTTGCTACCTCTTTGAAAACCATAATGGTCTCCTCTTCCTTTCCTCTTGCTAACCTGCTTAATGCATAATTCTGTTGTTCTTGTAATCCCCATTTTAAATACTGCCCTCTGTCCCTCAACCCCTGATTCCTGTCCCATTCCCCTTAATGCCTCTTTCAAGTATTTCCCCATTTTCCCAAAGTCTGCCCCCCTAAAATCCAGGATACGTGTTTTTGTGTGGTTTGGTTCTGCTCTTTCTGTGGTTTCAAACCACTTTGCAAGTAACCATGCTCTATTAGCGCAATGAAAACACAGGTTAATTACCTGTAACAGGAGTTCTAGGAGTAGTATATGTTGTTCATCCACACTGTCTGGCAGGTACCTTGCCGCTTTAAGATGGGCCAGGAAGTCTTCAAGCTGGTTCCTCCCACCCACCTGGGTGATGAAACTCTCAGCTCCGCCCCATGATGTCAGATCTAGCCCACTGGAAGCCAGGTTGTGCGCCAAAGCCAGGGAGGTTGGGTGGGTCCATGTGGATGAGCAACATATACCACTCCTAGAACTGTTACAGGTGAGTAACCTGTATTTCTAGGGGCATGGATATGTTGTACTATCCACACTGTCTGGCAGACTCCTAGCAGTTTTCCAGAAGAAGGGAGACAAGGTGCACACCCCCTACTTAGGAAACAGGAACTGGAGAATTGAGGTTCCAAAACCAGCATCCCGGAGTGACTCAAGGTCGATGTGGTAATGGGAAATGAAGGTGTGTGCTGACTTCCAGGTAGCAGCCTTGTAGATTTCCTGGATAGGGACATCCCTAGAAGCAGCCACTGATGCAGCGGTATAATGGGTGGAATGAGCCCTAAGCCTAATGGGAGGCTCCCCCAACCTATAGCAGAGATCAATTCAGGAAGAGATCCACCTGCCAATCGTCCGTTTTGCTGCAGGTCTGCCAGGTGCGGCTTCAGCATAATTGGCAAACAGCTGGTGAACCTCTCCCCAAACTTCCACTGTATGCTTTTTGTAGTAAGCGAGCGCTCTTCTCAGGTCAAAAGTATTGAGCCTGTACTTGGCCTCCAAGATGTGATTGGGGTAGAACACCAGCAGAGTCAACATCTGGTTCAGGTGAAACTATGACACCACCTTTGGGAGAAATTTCAGGTGGAGGTGCAGGACAGCCTTGTCCCTGTGGAAGACCAGGTAGAGAGCTTCGATGGAAAGCACCTGGAGCTCCCCAATCCTTCTGGCTGACGTAAGAACCACCGAGAAGCAGTCTTCCACAACAGGTGAGAGATGTCACACCTGTGCATCGATTCGAATGGCTTGCCCATGAACTTGGCCAATACCAGCAGTAAATCCCACGGAGGTGGTGGTTCACACACCAGAGGGGATATGTGACCTAGGCTCTTGAAAAAGTGCCAGACCACCTTCTCCTGCACCACTGACTGCTTGCCGGACCACGCCCGGCAAGCAGAGATGGCTGCCAAGTGCACCTTGAGGGTTGTCAACCGAAGCCCCTGCTGGGAAAGGGACCACAGGTAGTCTAGAATGCTAGCCAGTGGACAGGATGAGGGGTCCAACCCATTTCCCTGACACCAAATGGAAAATCTCATCCATTTGAAGGCATAACATTTTCTGGTCAACTCCTTGCAGGACGCCTCAATGACATTGAGCACCTTGTCAGAAAGACCCAAGGCCTGGAACTCTAGCCGCTCAGGAACCAGGACATCAGGTGCAGAAACTGAAGGTCTGGATGGAGTACCTTCCCCTCATTGATAGAGAGCAAGTCCGGGTGGGCTGGAAGCCACCTCAGGGGCCTGGAGCTGAGGCTGAGGAGATCTGGATACCAGAACCGGTAAGGACAGTCTGGGGCTGCCAGGATCACCTGCGCGTTGTCCCTCCTGATCTTGAGGAGCACCTTGTGGATCAAGGGCAGAGGAGGGAGGGCATAGAAGAAACCCAGGGTCCATGGCCTGGAGAAGGCATCCCCCTGCAGCGAGCCCTGCTGAGGGGGGTGGGCATGGTACAGCCTCAGCTTGGCATTCTCCCTGGTGGCTATCAGGTCCACCTGAGGTGTGCCCCAGTGGGAGAACAGGTCTTGCACTATCTCTGGCAGGAGAGACCACTCGTGAGATGCCCCACCTATCCGGCTGAGGGCATTGGCCAGACTGTTCAAGGCTCCTGCCACATGAATGGCTAGGAGATCCACCTCCAGGCTGAGCACAAGAGACCAAATGGGAAGAGCTTCATTGCACAGAGGCAAGGAGTGCATCCCGCCCTGTCTGCTGCGATAGTACATGGTCGTGGTGTCGTCCGTGTGGACCAAGACCACTTGACCTCGAACAAACAGAGTGAAGGCGGTCAGGGCTAGCTGGACAGCTCAGAGCTCCAGCAGATTGATGTGGTACTGGGACTCCTGAGGGGATCAGAGTCCATTGGCTCTGTGCTCCCCTAGATGGGCACCCCAACCCATCAGAGAGGGGTCAGTCATCAGGATGACTGTTGGCTCTGGGTGGACAAATGGGATTCCCTCCCACAGATGACCTGGGATGAGCCACCACTGCAGGCCATCCCACATCTCCTTGATCACAGAGACTGGCTGGTCTAGATGACCTGAGCACTGAGGCCACTGGCGGGCCAGCCCCCACTGCATGGGCTGCATATGTCAGCAGGTCCAATGGACCACACTGGTGCAAGTCGCCATGAGACCAAGAAGGTGCAGGAAGTCCCAGGCAGGGTGCAACTGCCCAACCAGAAATGATTAGGCAAAGGAGGAAAGGACCTCAGCCCTGTCTGCCAGGAGATGGGCTCTGGCTCGGAGAGAGTCGAGCTCCACCCCGGGCATGAGTTCCAACTTGGCCTCATTGAGGAGGAGGCCTCATTGAGAGAAAGTCTGGAGGGCCAGATCTCTGGACCGCTCCACGAACAACATGGAGGGACCTATCAACCAGTCATCCAGGTAAGGGTAGACCTGGACCCCTCGGTGCAGCAGGAATGCTTCCACTACTGCGATGCATTTGGTGAAGACCCTGGGAGCTAATGAGAGGCCGAAGGGCATGGCCCAGAACTCGTAGAGGGTTCCCTCTGCCCGAAAGTGGAGGAACTGCTGATCAGACGGACAGATTGGGATGTGAAAGAACATGTCCTGGAGGTCCAGGGAACAGAACCACATGCCCTGCTCCAGGGATGGAATTATCTAAGCAAGGGTTACCATCTGAAAGGTGTGCAGCCTTAGGAACTTGTTCAGGTTGTGCAGATCGAGAATGGAATGCCAGCCCCCATCCATTTTGGAACCAGGAAGTACCTGGAAACAAACCCGGGGCATGGAGGAGGAACCGCAACTTTGCTGACTATCCCACTATAGAGGATCTGGTCAATGTCATCTCAGAGAACCAACTTGGAGGCTGCGGACCTGGTAGCCTCCATGGGGTGCAGGATCGAAAGGGAGAAACTTGCTTAAACTCCAGAGGCAGGCCCCTGTCGACCACTTCCAGCACCCAGTGGTCCATGGTGATAGTGGACCAGGCAGAAAGGAAGTGGCTGAGCCAGCCCCCCATGGGCGGACACAAAGGAGGTGAGATGAGGTTGGGGGAAGCACCCCACAACCCGTCACTGGGCTAGCTTGGAGGAGGAGGGACCGGCTGAGGAGCCGCTGGGGCCCTTCCCCCTGGGCTTCCTGACCGAGAAAGCAGCAGACTTGGCTCTAGGGTGCCAGGTTTGAGCCTGCTGACCCTGCTGCTGGTGCTGCTAGGCAGGTCTTGCCAGAAGATCAGAGGGACAAAACGGTTTACATTGCTGATGGCGGCCTTTGTCCTTCTGTGCATATGTGACTGAATCTAGGGTGGCATTGGATTTTTCAATGAGTTGGAGGTGGCCCTCCACACTGGGCCCAAATAGGTCGGTGCCCAGAAAGGGAACATCTGCGAGCTTGTGCTGGGCATCTGCCGTGAAGGTCGAGATCAGCAACCAAGCAAGACAGAATCTGCCACCAATGCCTTGGCTGAGGGGTGCTCCGAGGAGCCGGGGAGAGAGCCAGTAGGGACCACGTAGTTGTAAGCCATCCTGGCCAATGGCACCGGGCAGGAGGCTGGGCACTGCCAGAGTTCTAATGCTGGGCCCACAAAGATCTTGGCTATGGGGAAGGCCTCCGTGGGGGAATCCCCCTTGTCCAGAATCTCCGTAAGGGGATATCTGGCCCATTTCTGCACGGGTTCGAACGGCAGCCCAGTGGACTCCGAGATAAGCCAAAGGATACCAAGGAATGAGGTGATGCTTAGCCACAGAAAGACCCCCAGAGGAATCCAGGTCGACTGGATGGGAATGCAATGAGGAGTCTTCAGCCTCCGAAGAGTCCGCATACAGCTGGTGACTGCCTGAGCCACTCTCCACTCGCCAAGGGTGATCATGGGTGAGAGTAACTGACAACAGATGGGGCAAACCTTGAGCTGACCGAGAATCCTTGGGCAGCACCCCATTCTATGGCTGGGGAGGTGGTGGTTCCACCACAATGGGCAGGGCAGCCGGTTTTGGCTGAGCCGTCGGCGCCAGCACCGGGTCCTTGAATGGGGAACCGGCAGAGGGAGTCGGCTTCAGCAGTTCGGGCGACAGCCACTTAAATTGACAGTGTGGAATCCGGCATCAGCTTGCTGCCAGCCAAAAGGAGCTGTTGCCCCATTAGATCGTCATAGCAGCAATGCAACTTGTGCTGTAGCTTCTCCTCAGCCAAGGAGGATGAGGAAGAAGAGCGGCGGCACTGCTTTCCGCAATGTCAGGACTGAGACCACCGACGTCAGCAGGATTTCCCCGAAGTGGAGGAGAACTGAGACAGTCAGCGGTGCTGGCGTTGGGCTAAGGAAGGAGCAGGGGAAACCCGCTGCTCTCCAGTTCAGAGTCCTGGGCTGGGGACTTCAGCTCAATGGTTTGAGGCAAGTCCTCGGAAGGCACTGGAAGCACCGGTGTCGGAGAGAGAGAGAGAGAGAGAGAGTTGTCACCTCCTCGGTCGACAACCTGTCGGTGTGCTCGAGAAAAATCTTGCCCGCATCAACAGGCGTCTCGGCTGGCTAGTCTGACGGGGACACCATGAAACCAGCGGCCAGGGCTGCAACATCGACTGAAGTCGAGAGCCGATAGTCCAGAGAATGAGATCTCTCTAACTCCCAAGAGTGTCGATGGTGGGTCTTACTTTTTTTGGATCCTTCTTCCGGGACCAAGAGAAGTGAGACCCAGAAGGACCCTCCCCTTTAGTTGAGAGTGACTGGCACAGCTCCCAAAAGAAGGCAATGTAAGAAGAGTCCAGTTGGAGCAGAATAAAGGCCAAACCAAAGAGGAGCTTGCTGCAGCCTGGGCCACCTCCTCCTTGAGGGCTGTGAGCTGTTCAAGCTGTTCCAGTTGTTCCGCAGAGCCCACCTTCGATTTGACAGGCGGGTACCATTTCTCCGGGTCGCCCTAGATGGAGTCGGGCAGTGAGGCCTTCAAGCACTGATGGAAAAAAGAACAAACACATATCACAAGCCTGCAGATCATGGTCTTGCCCAAGGCAATAAATGCCTGAGGTGTGGGGGATGGTGCACATCTTCTGCCCACAGAGGCACCGGTGGAACCCAGGGACAATCTTGTCTTCCATCGCAGCCGCAAGCGAAAAGGGTTAAGACTGAACTCGAACGAGTTTCGAAGTAAGTTTAGGAAAAAATCTGACATTTTTAGAACCAGGGAACCTGATGCTTCCAAGCAGTAAGGAAGATCTGGCTTCATGGCATGGAGCCGAGAGTTTCATCACCTGGGTGGGTGGGAGGAGCCAGCTTGAAGACTTTCCGGACCATATTAAAGTGGCACGGTACCTGCCAGACAGGATAGAACTACATATCCACACCCCTAGAATAATCATTTTGCCACCGCTGGGCTAGCTTTTGACTCCTGTCCCACTAGTAAGCTACTTCCTCAGCCCCCTGTTGGTGACCCCCTGTGCTTACTGACTAAGGCCCACCATCCCTCCACTCAATTCAACTTCAGGCCAGTTACCCTCAAACAGGTTGAGGACCTCTGAATTGCTCTGGATGTCAAACAAGTGCTGGAGCTGAGAAGCTTGAACCATTTTGTCTTAAAATTAGGCTATTATTTCCTGTCCCCATCTATCACTCACCTCTTCAACTTGTCCCTCGAACAAGGTACACTTCCCTCTGACTGGAAAATAGCACTTGTTATTTCACTACTCAAATCTGGCAACCCTAGTGATCTTAATAACTACCAGCCAATCTCCTTGCTACCTATCTTATCCAAGCACCTCAAAAAACTGGTTAATACACAACTTAGAGAGCACCTGGAAACTGCAAACTTATTGAACCCCCTCCAGTCTGGGTTCAGGCCCAAACGTAGCACAGTATCTGCTCTGGCCAAAGTCACCAATAACTGGCAAATTTTCCTTGATGCCAAAAATCATGTCTGTTCTCTTCTTTTAGACTTGAGTAAGGCATTCAACACTGTGGACAATCAATTAGTATTACCATGCTAACTAACCTTGGGTTAGATGCCACTTTTATAAACTGGATCTCCTGCTACCTCATGGGCAGACAGCAAAAGGTAAAAGGCCATGGCACCTTTTCTCCTCTTAAAACACTACAGAGAGGAGTCCCACAGGCCCAGCTTGGGACCATTGTTATTTGCCATATACATCAATGACACTGACTTTAACATCAACTCTGCAAGCGTCCACCTCATTGTGGATGGCACTGTGTTCTATGTTGCTAGGCCCTCCCCGTACCTCACTTGCCTTGACCTACAGCATGAATTCGACCACCTACAACAAAATCTGCTCCATTTGAAACTGCTACTCAATGCAAAAAAAAAAAGTTATGGTCCCTTCCCCTCACTCAAAAGAACCAATATCCAACCAATTGAGTAACACTTACCAGATCAGGACCATCCTTGGAAAGCAACTTGAACCAATACAGAAATTTAAATACCTAGGTTTCTGGCTTGAATGTAAACTTTCATTTGTCACTCACATCGAGGAAGTAGCCAAAAAATGACATCAAAGACTCAGGCTTTTTTTATTGAGTTAAGCTTCTGCATACCTACAAAGCTAAATTAAGATTGGTCCAGATGACCTTTCTCCTCTTAATCAACTATGTGAACTTCCTTTACAGTCACTGCCTAAATCAGCCTTAAGTAGTCTGAACATGCTTTACCACAGAGAATTATGCTTTATCACAAATGCCCCATCTAATACATACCATTGTTCCCTTTATTTGCAGATTGGCTGGCCCTCCCTCAGTACTAAGAGATGGTGTAATGCCTCCATCTGGATGTACAGGGCCATTACTAAGAAACTCCCTCCCTATATCTGTAACTTATTCAAATGCACCCCCTGTGCATATTCTCTCAGAAAATTCTCATACATTACATTTAATATCCCTAGGATAAGAACCCACTATGGTTCCTCATCGACAAGCCATGCCTTACCCATCCTATGGAATATCCTACAAAATATACTTCAGCTCATGCATACTGTCAGGATGTATACCTTTAAATCTCTGATTAGACTCACTCTGATGGATGAGTGCAATTGCTATTCATGACTTCACCTGTCTCAATAAGGATACCCTTCTCATGGTCGTTGTCTTGCACGTTCTTGCCAACTTGGCTTGCTGATTTTGGTGTTCTGTTTGTATTTAGTCTCCCTATGAGGATCCCTCCAGATTCCCTTTTTGCTCTTTTACTACCACATACCTGACTCATTGCAACAACCTCCTTATATTCTGTACCCTATCTCCCAACCATGTTGCTCCCTCTACTGCCTCACCTCTTCCCTCTCTCTACTCCCTTCCACCAACCCTAC
Source organism: Neoceratodus forsteri (assembly GCA_016271365.2). NCBI lineage: Eukaryota > Metazoa > Chordata > Ceratodontiformes > Ceratodontidae > Neoceratodus > Neoceratodus forsteri. The sequence goes on along the minus strand of CM057449.1, from coordinate 571,713,541 downwards.
AACATACCTTGTCTTATTTAACTCTAATCCCTCACCTTCCATGGGTCCTATTCTATATATATATATATTGTGTATATTATGTATATAGTGTGTTGCATTATTTGATGACTCCACATTGCTTTGTTATTCTCTGCTACTTTATGTGTTGTATATTTTGCTCTATAATGTTTACTGACTCCAAATTGTTGTTTCATTGCTAACCTATGTGTATCTTACCCAGGTCCACCTTATAAATGAGTTCTTCTCAATGGTGTTTCGCCTGGTAAAATAAAGATTCTTGATTAATTAGGTGCCTGCCCGGTGTCATGGCCTGGATAGACAGGAAGCGAATCCTCAGGATCGTGGGAGCAGCTGCACAGGACAGGGAGGTGGATATCACTGTCTACCTAGGGACAAATGACCCAGCTGGGAATGGGATCAGAGCTGTGCAGGAGGAGTTTGTGGACTTGGGGAGAGGACTTAGACTAGTAGCATGCATGGTAAATTTCACAGAGGTGCTGCCTTTCTATGGCATGGGTGAGGCTAGGGTACTCTGCACCCTGGGATTCAATCAATGGTTGAAAAATTGGTACAGAGCACAGGGTTTTGGCTTCATTGGGGACTGGGGGACAACCTGGAGAGATATAGGCATACAGCATACTAGTGCGATGATCTGCATCTGTCTGGGAGGGGAAACAGGATTCTAGGTGATAGGTTTAAATGCTTCATTGGCAAACTTTTAAACTAGCCAAGGGGGAGGCACTGAAAAGGAGCAGGGAATTTCCAGCCTCCCCCCACAAAACAGGGTACTTAGTGAGGTTAACACCAATATAGAGAAGTCAATAGGGGGCTGGGGTAACTGGAGAAAAAGACAAAGGCAGTAAGTACAGGGATGGGGCTAAAAGGGGTAAGGCCATCAAAAAATGGAGGGCGATGATTACCAACACCCACAGTCTGGGTAACAAGCTTCCTGAACTAGTGGCCTTGATGGAAAAGGGACACCTAGATATTGTGGCAGTCACAGAAACATGGTACACAGAGAACCATGACTGGGATGTCAACATACCTAGGTACACAATCTATAGGAGGGACAGGGAAGGTAAAAAAGAAGGAGGAGTAGCTCTCTACATAAGAGAATGGATCAAAGCGCTCGAACTAAAGGGTAAACAGGGAGGAGAGGAGGCACTGTGGGTCACCTTGGAGACAGGAAATGGCACCACAATCTGCATGGGGGTTGTGTACAGACCCACATCTCAGGGGGAGGAAATGGACAAGGAAATGATAGGAGGCATCCTTAAAATGGCAGAAAAAGGGAAGATATTGTTGATGGGGGACCTGAATATGCCAGATAATAACCGGAATACATTTGCTGCAGCCACATCCAAGAGCAGAGACATTTGCGATTCCCTACAAGGGTCATGCCTCAAGCAGTTAGTGTTGGAACACTGTCATAGGGCTGTTGAGACCTTGTATGTTAACTGGTGTCCATTTCTTTTCTTCTACCTACAAAAGTCTGCTGCAGCAGCACCTCTATCATCCTGTGCACGTTGTCTACATAAATCTGTCTTTTCCCCCTTTTCGGCTAGGCCAACTGGGAAGGTTCTCTGCTATCACTAACTGGAACCAGTATACACTGGTCTTTCGACCCTTGGTACCCCCCTTTATGTGTGTCTGTAAGCAAAGGCTCAAATAAAAAAGGCTTAAAAGCTGTTAGAATATAGCAGACAGAGAGTGCTGTCCTTAGGGATAAAAGCATCATTGCTTTTACTGCTGAGCTGGGGAGATGATAGCTATACCCTGTAATTTTACCGGAAGGTTTACAAATGCTCTCTAAACCCATTAGAGTCTCCCTTAAAGCGCTCAGCATTATTTTTGTTTCCTGGGGTTACCCTCCCACCCCATGCTAGTGCTAGAAATATAACTAGTAAGATGCTGTGTTAGGCCTTGTATACATAGAAACAGGCATTTATGGCTGCTCGATGCTCCACACATTCATGCAGTCTTAATTAAGGCTATGCGCACACTCACACTGGACTGTGTTTAAAACCCTGCGGTAGTGCGCACGTTCACACAGTAGCGCCTTATATTGCATTGTTTTTTCTTTGTACATCCCTTGTCCCTCACAACCAGCCTTGCAGCAGGATATTTGTATGTGACAGACTTGCAAGACAAGAAGCAGTCAAACACTACAATTCACGAATGCAAGAAAAACAAAGTAAGAACACTGAATTCAAATAAGGTAAAAGAAAGCACTTGTGTTAAGAATGTACAGTGAGGGTGTAGGTTTCAAAAACAAGGAGCTCTTATGTTTGTTATGTAAATTGGACCAGATAGAAACAGTGACCTGACACTCCCTGTAACAGAATGTATGTTTGTTTGAAGTTACTTTGTTAAGTTAGACACATATTATTTAGAAAAGTAAAACAAAGCTACCCTTTCTAAATGGATAAACAGAGTAGACATATCCAGTTCTGGAAGACATGAAGTTAAATTGTTTTATTTCTGAGTGCATAAATGTTTTATAATTCTGTTACCAGGAAAAGGTTTCAGTTAAAACTTTTACTGCATAATGAAAAGCATGTGAGTGGCAATTGCTTTCTGTTGCACAACTGTTTTTGCATAATAAATTACATAAGAATAGTAACAGAGAGTACTTACATTCCTAGCTGGAGGTTCTCTCCCCTTGGCTTCCCCTTGTTTTCTAAGAGCCGGCCGGCCTTTCCCTTCATAACTAAATATTGGCAAGCTCCAGGGGAAGGGTCTGCTGCAAAGATTTTTGTCAATATTAGCAAAACAGCTAAAATATCAAGATTTAAAAGCATTATTATCAGTATCTACTTCTCTTTTCAGTTTTATTGTATGTTTCACATAAAACTGTTAGTTTATTTGGAATTCAGATGTTTTAAAACAGTAGTGGGTGGAGTTTAAGGTAAACCACCTGACCCCACTGGTCTAAATGAAGCTTTTTTGTGTAACCACTTCAGATGAGTGGAAAAATTGGTGGAGTGCTGACCTCATCTGGTGCTCTAGCTGCTTACTAGAGAACTGTTATTCATGTTATGCTTTTGTTTGATTTTTGCCATTTTCCAATCAGCTTTCATTTTGATTTCTGGCTGTAAATAAAATATTGGCCTTGCTTGGTGCTTTAAACCTTGAATCCTTACTCTCCATCCATCTTTTTCCATGACTCTTTGACAAACACACTCAGGAGGGCACGGTCTTATATCTGGTACTCTCAAATGGGGATGGAGAGGGGATCTTGGATTTAGAAGTCGGTAGCCATCTGGGAACAAGCAACCACCAGACATGATAAACACAGCTGTAGAGTCAAGCCATACAAAAGCAAGGGTATTGGACTTTCAGAGGGCTGACTCTGGCAGAATGGGAGTGTGCCTAAGGAATGCACTAGCAAAAAGGCATGAAGTAGGGGTGGAGGAACAATGAGGAAAAATCGAAACTGCTATCATAGAGGAAACAAGCCTTTGTGTGAAGCAAGTAAACAAAACAAAATGAAGGAAAAAAACACTATGGTTAAGGAGAAAAAGACAGAATTCAGAAAGTATATGGAATCACAGAAGGAGCAGGACAGAGAACTATATTAGTTAACCAGAAGGAAGCAGAGAAGCCAGTCAGAATAGCAAAGGCAAAGATAGCCAACTCAGTTAAGAAGGGGGATAAAACATTTTATAGGTACATTTGGGAGCGAAGAAAGACCAAGGGAGGGATAATGAGGCTTAATAAAGGGGAGGGGGTTTGGGCAGACGGTAAGAGTGAAAAGGCAGAGACACTGAACAAATACTTTTGTTCAGTATTCACAAAAGAAGAAGAGGGGGACTTACTTAAACCAAACAATAGAAGCACTCTGGAAAAGGGGGTCGATACCAGTCCATTCACTGAAGAAAGGATCCTAAAAGAACTCCTAAAACTCCAGGTAAACAAGGCAATGGGGTCTGATGGGATTCACCCCAGAATTCTATAAGAACTAAGGGGAGAACTAGTGACACAACTGACTACCCTTTTTAACAAGTTATGGGAGGATGGTGCTGTACCTTAGGACTGGAGGAAGGCAGTTGTGATTCCCCATCACAAACATGTGAGAAAGGCAGAGGCAGAAAACAACAGACCTGTTAGTTTGACCTCAGAGGTAGGGAAAATGATGGGAAAATGATTGAATCACTTGCCCAGCAGGCACCGGACCCAAGGCAGTATGGATTCACAGCAGTAAGGTCACGTCAGATGAATCTAATAGATTTCTTTGACTGAGTGACCAAAGTAGTAGACCAGGGAGGGGCTGGGGACATGGCCTACCTAGACTTTAGCCAGGCATTTGACACAGTCCCATACACAACATTAATAAACAAGTTAGCCAGCCTGGGAGTGGGTCCCAGGGTGGCAGCCTGGGTAAAAAACTGGCTGGACAACAGGATGCAGAGGGTAATAGTAAATGGAATCCACTGTGAAGAATGGAGGGTTACTAGCAGGGTAACGCACTGTTCAGTACTGAGGTTGATCCTCTTTAATGTCTTTATAAGTGACATAGCAGAGGGTCTGGAAGGAAAAGTATGCCTCTTTGCAGATGACAAAATGATCTGCAACAGGGTTGATACACGGGGGGGGTGGAAAGGATGAGAAAGGACTTGGCATGGTTGGAGGAATGGTCAAAAGTATAGCAACTTAGATTCAATGTAAAGAAGTGCAAAGTAATGCACCTGGGAAACAAAAACCCAAGGGAAGAGTACACAATGGGGGGGAAGGGTACAACAACAAACATGGAAAGGGACTTAGGAGTAGTCATATCAGATCACATAAAGGTAGGCAGGCGATGCGAGAAGGCAGTAAGGAGGGCTGGGGAGATACTGGGATGCAAAGGGAGAGGCATCACCAGTAGAAAACAGGAAGTTGTCATCCCTTTGTACAGACAGTTGATGAGATCCCATCTGGAGTACTGCGTGCAGTTCTGGAGACCCCATCTTTGCAAGGACATAGACAGGATGGAAGCAGTCTAGAGGAGGGCAACTAAAATGATGCAGGTCTACATGAGAAACCACACGAAGAGAGACTAAAGAAGCTTAATATGTATACCCTTGAGGAAAGGAAGAGGGGGGAGATGGTAGAAACTTTCAAGTACTTCAAGGGAATCAACAAATTCCAAGTGGGTAGCATCTTTCAGAAAAAGAGATGTGCAAGAACAAGGGGGAAGAATCTGAAGATAGAGGGGTGAGAAGTAACTCAGGGGCAATGCAAGAATGTATTTTTTCATGAAGAGGGTGGTGGACACATGTAATGGCTTCCTGAGGAGGCTGTGGGGTCAAAAACAGTTGGGGAATTCAAGAAAGCATGGTACAGACATAAGGCAATTATAGTTAGGGGGCAGGAGGAAGTTGGTTAACTAGGCTCTGCAGCTTATCCAATAGGTAAGGAAATTGTCAGACTGGGTGGGCCAAGAGGTCCTTATCTGCCAAAGTCTGCCATGTTTTACCTTAAACAATGAGTAGTTTGTCCAATCTGCAGTAGTTCTGGACATTTTCTCCTGTTACAGCATGGGCACAAGACTCCTGTAAGAGCCCACTAATACTCAGACAAGTTTATCTCAGTACTGAGCTCTTGCTGGGGATGTTTTTAAGTTACTTTTGTTTTGAATCAATTCAGTATGGCAATAGTTTCTTATGCCCTCTGGAATACCAAACATTCAATATTATTAATCTGCACCCTGTTCTCTTCATTATCTAAGCAGAAAACCCATAAACTACTATTATGACATTTAACCTACTGAGCAGATTTTTTTTTTTTTTTTTACAGGATTTGGAAACATTTATCAGGACAGCATTCATTCCAGCCTTTAAACCTTTGCTGTTGCTCAAATGTCACACAGGATTTTAAAGGTCAACAATCAACCTCTTCAAAAGAATCTATCCGCAGCCTTTAACAGTAGCTGTGTTACCACCATGCCATTATAGTTTCCATCAGCAACAACAAAAAGCATTGTCACAACCTTATGCTTGCAGCGCAGCATTATAATACCCTACTATTCATGCTACACATGCTGCAGCTTCTTTTAAGTCATTCAGTGCTGACACAGTCATCAGTTATATGAGAATTAAAAAGTGCCATAAATGTTCACTATATGTTTATGTTGATATTAATTTAAAAAAAAATATACAGTCATTTTCTCAATAATTGCATGTAATTCATTGGTAATTTACAGCAATGAATAAAATAAGGAATTCTCTGAAGAGTGACTGAAAGCAGGAAATTATTCTCTTGGGGTTCTGCTGACACTGATGAATCATTTGTGCTTTCTTTTCCAAATGTATTATGTTTTCAGATCCCTCAAGTGATTAACTGACATGTGTGTAATGCATATAATGATCTATAGTTATTAAAGATACCTTTTGAACTAAGTTGAAGCCAGATGGTCTTTATATTTACCAAAGGTCCATTGTTATTGGTTTTGCAAAGACTGATCTGGAATGTCCAGGTTGGACAGACTCAAGTCTCTGTCAGACATTTGCGACAAAACAAGTGATATTTATATTCCTTGCCCATTGGTGAAGAAAAGGAAACTCTTATATTCATGGCTAGGCCCAAACTAAATGAATAAAAGGGACACTGTTTCAATGGGCATACGCAACATAGTGAGGAGTTATGCTTGTGCAACTTCATAGACAGTCTTGTAGTATTTGAATGAATGTGTTGTGACTGTTATACAGATACTTTGGCCATTCACACTCTCTGTACCACGGGGAACTACCACCCTGTCAGGGTACCCATGAAGGCAATGGAACCCTCATGAGGAGGGTTCTATCCTTAGAGGTGCCACAAGAAGATAATTCCTTTAGGCTAAAAGGGGCATACCATTCCCAAAGCGATGGGAACACAGCGAAGGCTATCACAGTGACAAAATCAACAGTTTGCTGTGATATTCTGCTAGTGTCCAGATGCTGCTGTCTCTGGGGAGTTTGCCCCCTTCCCCAAACCAACTCTGACTCAGAGTTGGTAATCTAAAGTGTGGGGGATGTAGGAAGCTTAAAAAACACACTTTTGTACAGCGACGGAACAATGCCAGTTGCCGGCATTGTGCTGTCGCTGCAGTAAATTTCCTGTCGTTGCGGCAACATGGAACCGGCTAAAGGTACCTTAGGAAGGATCCCCAAGGGGAGAGAGGAATGCCACTGAAGGAGGGAGGGAGGATGGTGGGACAAGGACACAATGCACCTGAGAGAAACAGCAGTAAGCTAACTTAAGTATCTCAGGCAGGGGGTGTAATTGGTTGCCTCCTACCACTGAACTGCAGTCATAGCCTTTGATTTCAATGGGCATATGCAATTTAGTGAGGAGCTATGTTTGTGCAACTTCACAGATAGTTTGATAGTATTTGATTGAATGTGTTGTGACTGTTATGCAGATACTTTGACCATTCACACACTCTGTCCCACAGAGACCTACCACCAAGTCAGGGTACCCGTGAAAGCAAATAAACCCCTTGATGAGGGTTCCACCCCTAAAGGTGCGATGGGAATAAAATTCCTTTTAGTTAAAGGTACCGTATGAAGACCCACCAAAAAGCAAACAGCAATTGGAAAGCATTTTCTGGATGAACATCAATGACAGCAGCTAGTAATGACTAGTAATAGCAGTGGACTGGATTGAGCAATGACTGGTGACATCTGAAATTATAGCAGGGGATAATGGCTTGCATAAGGAAAGAGAGGAAACAGCAAATGAAAAGGCCACCATCCAGCCCCAACACAACAGCAGAAAGCTACCAGGGTGAACAGGCACCAAAGCCCTAGGGGTGGGCATGCCTCAGACATCTAATGTTGGAACCCACTCTAGAGGAAGCAATCTTAGACCTGGTACTCTCAAACAGGGACGGAGAGAGGATCTCAGATTTAGAGGTGGGTAGCCATCTGGAAACAAGCAACCACCAAAGAATGTGGTTCATGATAAACACAGCCATAGAGTCAAGCCATACAAAAATGAAGGTACTGGACTTTAGGAGGGCTGACTTTAGCAAAATGGGAGAGTGCCTCAGAAAGGCACCAGCAAACGGGCGAGGAGGAAAAGTGAAAGAACAATGGGGAAAAATCAAAACTGTCATCACATAGGCAACAAGCCTTTGTGTGAAGCAAATAAAACACAATGAAGGAAAAAAACACTATGGCTCTCAAAAGACATGGTGGAGAAGGTTAGGGAGAAAAAGACAGCATTCAGAAAGTACAAGGAAACACAGAAGAAGCAGGACATAGAACAGTACCAGTTAAGGCAGAAGGAAACGGGGAAGACTATCAGATTAGCAAAGGACCAAACAGAGGAAAAGACAGCTAACTCTGTTCAGCAGGGGGATAAAACCTTTTATAGATACATTAGGGAGTGAAGAAAGACCAAGAGAGGGACAGTGAAGCTAAATAAAGGGGAGGGTGTAGACAGAGGGTGACAGTGAAAAAGCAGGGATACTGAACGAATATGTCTGCTCAGTATTCACAAAAGAAGAGGAGGGGGAGGTACCTAAACCAAACCATCGAAGCACTCTGGATAGGGGTATCAATACCAGTCCATTCACAGAAGAAAGGGTCCTGAAAACTCTGAAAACTGAAGGTGGACAATACAATGGGGCCTGACGGGATTCACCCCAGAATTCTAAAAGAACTAAGGGGAGAATTAGTGACACCACTGATTACCCTTTTAAGTGAATTATGGGAGGATGGTGTGGTATCTGAGGACTGGGGGAGGATGGATGTGATTCCTCTTCACAAAACTGGGAGCAAGGCAGAGGCAGGAAACTACAGGCCTGTTAGTCTGATCTCAGGGGTAGGGAAAATGATGGAATTACTTTTGAAAGAAGGAAATGTTGAGTACCTAGAGGCCAGAGGGGCACAGGACCCAAGGCAGCATAGATTCACAGCAGGAAGGTCATATCCGACGAATCTAATAGATTTTTTTGACTGGGTAACCAAAGTAGTAGACCAGGAAGGGGCTGTGGACATGGCCTACCTAGACAGGGAGGCAGTATAGCACAGTGGTTTAAGGCTCTGAGCTTCAAATCTGGAGACCTGGCTTTGAATCCCACAGCCCCCACTTGCATAAACTGTGTGAGCCTGAGTAAGTCACTTAACTTCCCTGTGCTCCCAGGTTGTACCTGTAAAAAAGCTTTCAGCTTGTAAGGCATTTGACACAGTCCCACACAAAAGATTAATAAACAAGTTAGCCAGCCTAGGAGTGGGTCCCAGGGTGGTTGCCTGGGTAAAAAAATTGGCTGGACAACAGGATGCAGAGGGTAATAGCAAACAGATTTCACTCTGAAGAAAGGGGGTGTTACTAGCTAGGTACCGCAAGGTTCAGTACTGGGACCAGTCCTCTATAATGTCTTTATAGGTGAGATTGCGGAGGGACTGGAAGGAAAAGTATCCCTCTTTGCAGATGACACAAAGATCTGCAACAGGGTTGATACACAAGGGGTAGTGGAAAGGATGAGAAGGGACTTAGCAAGGTTGGAAGAATGGTCAAAAGAATGGCAGTTTAGATTCAATGCAAACAATTGCAAATGAATGCACCTGGAAAACAAAAACCCATGGGAAGAGTTCATAATGGGGGAGGGAGGTAATAACAAAAATGGAAAGGGACCTGGGGTAGTCATATCAGATGACCTAAAGGTAGGCAAGCAATGTGAGAAGGCATTAAGGAGGGCTGGGGAGATAATGGGAAGCATAGGGAAAGGCATCACCAATAGAAAACAGGAAGTTGTTATCCCTCTGAACAGACAGTTGGTGAGATCCCATCTGGAGTACTGCATGCAGTTCTGGAGACCTCATCTCCACAAGGACACAGACAGGATGGAGGCAGTCCAGAGGAGGGCAATTAAAATGGTGCAAGGTCTGCTCAGAAGCCATACAAAGAGAGTCTAAAGGAGCTTAATATAGATATATACCCTCAAGGAAAGGAGGGAGAGGGGGACATGGTGAAAACTTTCAAGTACCTCAAAGGAATCAACAAAGTCCTAGTGGGTAGCATCTTTCAGAAAAAGAGATGTGCAAGAACAAGGGGCACACTTTGATGATAGAGGGGGGGGCAGCTCAGGGGCAACATGAGGAAGTATTTTTTTACAGAGACAGTGGTAGATGCATGGAATGGCCTTTCTGAGGAGGTTGTGGGGTCAAAAACAGTGAGGGAATTCAAGAATGCATGGGACAGACATAAGGCAATTCTAGTGGGGGAGGTAGGAGGAAGTAGGCTGTTGGTTAAGTAGGATCTGCAGCTTATCCAGTAAGTAGAGAAATGGGCAGACTGGGTGGGCCAACTTGGTCCTTATCTTCCATCAAATTCTATGTTTCTATATACTGGGTAAATGTACTACCTGATGTAGGGCTTTCTACAGACTTCCTAACATTTATGACCTTTGGAATGGGGAAGAGAAAAAAAAACTTTGAGAGGGAAACCTCTGGGGATCCAAGGCCTTGGTCATCTTCCCTCCAGGCTTGGAATGATTTAATGATGGCTCACTACTACATATTAGAGACCCAATTCAGGGGGGAGATTTTTAGCGGAAGGGCTCTCACTCTGTCCCTCTAATGGGAAAGTTGTGGGGGTGCTGCGAGTCATCGGCCTCTGCAGCTAAAGGGAAACCCTGCTGGTCCAACCCCACCCTAGTGTAGCAGGAGAACAACAATTGCTGAAATGAACTCACTTTGCCTTCAAGTGAAAGCCTAGAGGAGAAGCCAAAACCTTGAGGGGTAAGGCCGAGCCCTGGAGGGGCAGGAACAGTAGGATTGTACAATCTTCACCTTGTGGGGCAGGAAGGTCAAGGGAGGGTAGAGAATGGAGACCAGGTGAACCGTAGGCAGTTGTAGGGAAAATAGCTTTCAATGGTGCTGCTGACACTGTCAGCACAGCTAAAGGACCCCCATTTGACTTGGAGGCCCACCCTCTGGCAGCTGAAGTCTTAACTGCTACATCAAGAGGTGCCACCCATGCTGTCCACTTTGCCAAAGACTACCCCCAGAGTGGAGGACACTCTCAACTGGAGAGTAGCAAGAGAAGGACCCCATCCCCGGTGTGGGACCCACCTTCAAGAGAAGGATTTCAAGGTGATGAAGCCATTCTAGGTAGAGAGGCTGGGATGCATCTGAGACTGCAGGAATGGGAGTGCAACTGGTAGAACTGAGAACAGCAATAGACAGCATAAGTGGGAGTGCAACTGTTAGCACCGAATTCAGAGAGAGAAAGCATGACTGCGAGTGCAACTCTTAGCACAGAGTAAGTTAAGAGACCGCATGAGTTGGAGTGCAACTGTTAGAACTGAGTATATGAGACTGCATGAGGTGACGTGTAACTGATAGCACTGAGGACACTGAGACAGCATGAGGTGGGGAGCAACTGTTAGCACCGAGTCTGGTAACAGGCAGCATGCTAAATGCTGTAGAGAATGAATAAATACTGGAAAGGAATGTAATAGCATATGGATTGCAATAGCGTGGTGGAATCAAACCAGGAAGCTGGTTGCTGCAGGAGTGTGTAATGAAACCACTGAACCCAAAAGGGAGTGGCCATCAGGTGTAAGCAATTAAGGAGTTTAAATGAACAGGAGACTGCAAATAGCACAAAAACAGTGTAGATAAGCAGGGAGATTGCAAATGGTACAACAAACAGCAATCTCTAGAGCCTGAATAAGCACTAAGCAAAATAAAATGACAAAGGAAGAATGCTGACAATTAGGAACCCCCAAAACGAAACAAAAGCAGAGAAAATACAGACCTAGAAAGGTGGAGGCACAAGGCAGCTGAAATCCCCTAAAGCACGAAGGAAGCAGGAGACAAACACCTGGAGAAAGTGTGTGGGAAGGGGGGACAGCTCCAGCAGGGCCATCAGCTGCTGCAAAGAAACAATGCATCTGAGAGAGACTGCAGGAAGCTAACATAAATAGCTCAGTCAGGGGGCGTGGTTGGTTGTTCCCTCTCATTGAACTGAAGTCATGGCCTTTTATATAGATGATGGTTCAAACTGAAAACTCACTAAAATACCTTTATTATGTTATTTAATTTTCATTTTATTGAAAACTTTGGAGATTACTTTTGAGCACAAGTGCTCCGTTCAAAAGGTTCCATGTAAAATACATAGTCATAAAAAACATTACAAGTACAATAAGCAGTTCTAGTGAAATGCAGACAAGTCAGTCTCAGCACACTTAAGACAGAACAATTACATACAGTTTTGAAGAAATCCATGCAGACTGTTGTAAAAAAAGTGACAGGATATGTATTCAGAGAAACCAAATAAAAACATTTAATGGTTACAATTGCATTGGAATGCAAGGGGAGACTGCAAAGATCTCTTTATCTGATTAATCATGAGGAGATTCAGCAGTGTATCAGGTAGTTTGTTTAACCAACTAGGGACTAGGGACCCTGACAGCAAATCACCTGTTGCTTAGCTGAGTATGCCAGAAAGGAGGCTTAAGGACATTCCTGGTAATGTTCCTGGTGTTGTATTCATTGGAGACGGTGCAGAAACAGTTTGATAAAGCAGTCCCAAGACAGCCTTTTTGGCTAGCAAACAGGTCTGGAGCTTTATTCTGCTGGGTAAAAGTAACCAGTTAGTGGGTATAGGATACCACTACGAGTGCGGTTATCTGCACCAAGTACAAAGTGGCATGCCTTAACACAGATCAGCTTTACTCTGTTTAGCACCATTTCACAGGCAGCTGCAGAGACAGGGAGGCCATAATCTGTAAGTGACAGAATGGAACTGGCTGAGGGAAACAGCATGTCCAACAGTCGGCGTATGATGGTTAGTAAATTTCACATCTGACAAGGCAGCCGCATGGCAGGACAGTGGCAGGTGCCATCTTGCTAATTTCACTGTTTGACGGGCAGTCACTGAGACAGGGGAGGTTGAGGAAGGGTGGAAACCCACCGCTGTTAGTCATGTTGTGGCAGTAAACCTGTAACACTGCTAATTAAATAATATCTTACAATTTTCTTGTGTTGGGAGCAGCTAAATACAATATACTGCCTAGCACCTTAAAATGTTCTCCTTGGACAGATACCGAATATATGCTTTTGAGGGGAGCAGTGTATAGACAGGCAGCATTTGTCGCGTAGTACATCGCCTGCAAGGCAGCAGAGACTGCCACTGTAAAACTGATTGTATATGCACAGCTGAATTGGTGTAAATTCTTACAATGATTAAATTAACTGCCAAGTGCCTCGGAATAGCCTCCTTTGAAGTGAATAGGGCCAAAAAGAGTAGTAAGGGAACAGCGCTGCTGACAGTCAGCGTGAGACATTTGGTAAATTTAATCTCTGTCAAGGCAACTGCATGGCAGGATGGTGCCATCTTGTTAATTTCCCTGCCAGATACTTGCAGTAAGAGGGGAAGTTGAGGAAAGGGGGGAACCGGCTGCTATTAGTCATGCTACCGCAGTAAACCTGAACTCTCCCAACTCAATAATATCTTAGAATTTTCATGGGCGGGAAACATACAAACATACAAACTACTGCCTGCTGCCCTGACATGTTCCTGCCAGGAGCATCACTGAACATTTGTTTTCTAAGGGAACAGTGTTCAGACAGTCAGTATTTTGTGCACAGTGAATCACCTGCAAGGGAGCAGATACTCTCATTGTAAGAGGTGACAGTATATGCACAGCCAAATTAATATAATGTTCCAGAATGGTTATAGCCCCCTCGTACTGAATAGTGATGGGGGGGCTGAAGAGGAACAGAGGTTATGGCAGTCAGCGTGTGACACTTAGTAAATTTCACTTCTCCCCGGGCAACCGCATGGCAGGGCAGTGACAGGTGCCATCTTGTTAATTTCACTGACTGACAAGCACCCGCAGAGAGAAGAGGAAGCGAAACAAAGGGGAAACCTAACACTGTCATATTGTACCAGTAAGCCTATAATGCTGCAAATTGAATAACACCCTAGAATTTTCCTCTGTGGGGAACATTTAAATACAACATATTGCCCAGCACCTTAAAATACTCTCCAAGTGCAGTACAGAACAATAAAAAAATGTTTTCATGGGGCAGTAGTGTCTTGATGAGCAGTACCTGGCACTTAATCTTTCATCTTTTATGGATCTCCCAGTACTGAATAGTTATAAAAGGTGTTGAGGAGGGAACAGCATCATTGGCAGTCACTGTGTGATGCTTCAGAGCTTTCACTTCTCCCAGAGCGGCCATGGGGCAGGACAGTGACAGGTGCCATTCTGGCGGGTCTTGCTGGCTGCTGCACACTCATGGGGAGGAAGGAAGGTGAGGAAAAGAGGAAACCCGGCACTGGTAATCATAGCGCAATGGTAGGCCTGAGCAGCTGCAAATGAAATAATATCTTAGAGCTGTGTGCCAGGGGTAGGGGAGTGAATTTTTTCCATGTAAGAAATGGCAGCTATAGGAATGCTCTGCTTAATGTTGTCACAGGGAAAAGCCCCTCAGGGGAAAGGCGGGGTGAACCTGTGTGCCTTGGGTGGACCCCTATGACCCGCAAAATGGTTATGGGGTTGTTTGGTGGTGAGCCTGTCTGTTGGCCGGCACTGGATGGCTGGTAGAACAAATGTTGGCCATTGGCAGCCAGTTGTCAGCAACATGGACTGGGCCCATCCCTCGCCAGGCGGGGGACCTCCCGACTTGCAGGCTCACATACAAAACAATAGTGCTGACTGACCACCTGTGGTGTTTCCCCTCTCACTGTATACTTACCAAAATATCCAGAAGGGAGTGGTGTACTTGATAGTGCATAAATACTCTGAAACAGTGACCTTTGCAGTCGGTGGGACATACCCTCGAGTAAGACTTAACATTACTAGCAGAAGTAAAGAGGTAATAATGCCCCTTTACAAATCCATGGGGAGGCTGCATCTGGAGTATGGGGTTCAGTTCTGGAGGCCACATCTCTGCAAGCATATAGATGCGTTGGAGAGGGTTCAGAGAAGGGCAACCAAGTTGGTGCAGGGTATTCAGGGAAAGTCATACAAGCAGAGGTGTACAGATTTGGATCTATACATGCTGGAGACAAGGAGGGAAAGGGGAGACATGATTCAAACTTTTAAGTATGTAAAGGGGCTCAATAAAGTGGGAGAAGAGGATTTACTTAAGAGGAAGGAGGGGGCTGAACTAGAGGGCACAGCTTCAGACTGCAAGGAAAAACATACAGGGGCAATGTGAGAGGGTGTTTCTTCATGGAGAGGATGGTGTAGCCCTGGAACAGACTACCAGACAGAGCGGTGGGGGCTAAATCGGTGGTAGTATTCAAGAGGACACAGAACAAGCATATGGGGCTGAGTATCATGGGAGGGTGGGGGCTGGCAGGGAGGAGAGGTGTAAGAGGAAAAAAGGGCAGACTAGATGGGCCTGTATGGTACTTTTCTGCCATCAAGCTTCTATGATTCTATGAAGAGAACCTGGGTGCACATTACATGAAAAATAAATAGCTGTAGCAAGCAGTGGAGAGGAAGATGAAGTGTAACTCATGAGGGCTTGCCCATTTCCTGGGGTGGAGGGGGCACACTGTTAATCAAATGAGCCAAATGGGACCCATAGAGGGGCAGTTAACTACACAACAGAATCTGCCTGAGAGAAGGAGCCCAGCTGCATTTGTCCGCCCCCCCCAATATAGTTGGTCTGGGAAGACCTTTCTCCCCTTATTATCAAGTGCCAAGGGAATAACAATGCTTGTAATCTGAGGAGAACCTAATGGCACCTCTGGGCTACTGTTTTGGTTGACCCAGGCTTTCCCTTGTCAAAGGTTTGATGGCTGGCTAGGGAGGTCAAGGGCATTCCCTTCTGTGTACTACTTCTAGCAACCTTCATTTAGCTCAGTACCTATCTCTGGGAGGGCCAGACAATGCCAAAAAGGGTAACACTAACTGTATGCCCTGCTCGCGCATTTGACTTGTCAAGTATAGAGGGATTTAGATCTGTGGATCCCTATCCTACTGACCTGAACCCCTTACAGCCAACATCACTCTTAGAAAAAAGAAGGTAAGGGGCTTACACAGCCACTATCTTACCTACTTGGAAGCAGACTTTGCTACGAGGGTCCACAGTGGACACTGTGGACTACCCCTCAGGGAATTCCCATCTATCCCTACTTAGGAGATTAATCTATCTATCTCCCTACCTTGGAAGTAGTTGTTCCCATTTTGCTTCAAATTGTCCCACATAGTTGGTGGGGCAGTGGAAGTGAAGGGGGAAAAACAAAAGTTATAAATGTTTTGTGCATTAGTTCAGAATATCCTGTTGATATGTGTAATAGGTTATTCAATAGAATATGTACAGTACAACACTGTTGTGTTACTCCGGTTGTAAATGCATGATATCTATACAACATTTAAGGCTTTTCTACCAGGATCTCTTACTGCCTATCATTCCTTCTTTCTGCATGGCTGTTATGTTTCCCACCTATTTTCTTAAAGAAGGAGGTGCCCCCAGACAAATCTAGGTTTTACACCAACACACCATAATGGATAACAACTCATGCATTATCTCTTAAAATGTCAATGGTGTACACAGCCGTATAAAAATCCCTTCTAAGAAACCACATCAGGGACTCTTGCAAATGCTACTCCTAGCTACCTAGAAACCACATATATAATTCTTGCAAATGCTATTCTTAGTTACCATTACTTCCTAAGCTAACTCCCATATTTCCCTGATTCACTACCTTCCCCCTATATCTCTTCTTCCACAGAGTCCTAGCTATACCCCACCCTCTCCAAATATTCCGCTTCACGACCTTCATCTATAACTGGGAACCCATTGCCCTTTTCTGTACTGTATGCAAGCACTTCCTTCCAGTAATGAGGGTACCATATTACGTGAATGTATCACCTTATCATAACTATGCAAAGCAACTACAATCAAATCACTTCTGTCATAGTTTTACATGTATATATTGTATATAGTACATTTCGGATTTCAGTCAGAACATGTCTATTATAATTCTACTTGTGTATATATTGTATATAGCATCTCTTAGCAGTTTTCAGTGTTGGTATTTACTTGTAGACATACTCGGTACACCATTTGTATTTAATGCTCATCTTTGTCTATGTATTATCCTGTTATTACTTGCTATTCTGGGTGATGTATTGCTGACCAGGCCCACTTTGTAAATGAGTGTCCACTCAGTGGTGTTCCACCTGGTTAAATAAAGATTGACTGATAAGATTAACCAGGCTATTATAGCAAATAAAATGACACAAACTGGATGTGGTTCTCCTGCAACAAACACTTCTGCCCCAAACGGAGTATGATAAATTTAAAACTTAAGGGCTATTCGACTGTAGTGGTGGCCTCTCACAGTTCAGGGCCTGGGAGGGGAGTAGCTATATTGATCTCACATAATTCTTCTTCTGCCTCCAACAGCAATATTTGGACCCAGAAGGGTGCTTTGTGATAGCCGTTAAACAGCTTTGTGCAGCACAGGTTACCCTGGCAATTGTCTATCTCCCTCCGGGAGCAGACAAGGCAGTAGCCCAATGTTTTTTTTTTCAATAAATTAATGCTACTCCTACAGGGACAACTAATTCAAGGGAAGGGACCTTAACACCACTCTCTCTCTCTCTCTCCTACAATGGACACAATGGGCTCCCTGCTCCATAGAGCTATACAGAGACAAAAATACCTACGTAATACACTACCTTATCTGGGGTTCATAGACATTTGGTGTCACTTCCTCCCAGTGACCCCAGCTTACACGTGTAGGTCCTCTAAGACAGGAACAGTGGCCAGGTTGGGCTATCTAATTATGATAGTTTTGCATCTGGATACCATCCAGGACATCAGCCATGGCCCCATCCTAATTTTGACCATGCACAAGTCCAGATGAAAGTCAAAATGAGGAAACCCATCACAAGGGCTCCATGGAGATTTAACTTAGCCCTAATAAAAGATGTCAAATTTGTTCAGGTAGCTCAAGCAATACTTGCACAGATAATAACAGACAATTCAGTCCCCTCTATCTCACCGTCTATATGGGACACTGTCAAGATGGTGTTGAGGAGAGAAATTATAGCATACTCTTGCAAAAAAAAAAAAGGGAGCGGGAGAGGAAACTGCAGGAAATGCAGATCCAACTAGCAATGCTGCAGTCCTTCCAGATACAGGAAGACAACTCTCTCTCCCAGCAGATAAACCAAATGAAAAGGGAATTACAAAAAATCTTAGACACCAGGGTGGAACAATTTTATTCTTTCTAAAACACCATTATTATGAGGGAGGAGCCAGGGGAGCAAGAAACCTAGCTAAGGCACTGCGCATGCAGAACGCCTGGGATTACATCACTCAAATGATTCACTCAGAAACAGGAAGACTGGCAGCACAGCCTTCAGCTGTCTGGGCTATATTAGCTAAATGTTATAGAAAATTAAACATGGCCAACTGAGATGCCACAATGCAGACTATAAAAACATATTTGAACTCCCTACACCTCCCAAACCTGGACAAATTGGTAGCAAATGGACTGGTGGCCCCCATCACAGCTGGAGAGCTGCAGAGAGTGTTCAGGAACTCTAAATCAGGGAAGGCCCCAGGCCTTGATGGGTATCCAGCAGAATTCTTTAAAAAGTTCCACACACTCCTCCTCCTGACTTTTCTCAAAGTCTTCCATGCTGTCCAGGCTGCCCCCCACAACCCCACCTACCTGGCACCATTCGGTAATATCAGCCATCCCAAAACAGAATAAAGACATGAAATATGCCTCTTCCTATAGGTCCATATCATTATTAAACTATGACTCTAAAATGTATATGACTATTTTAGCATGCAGACTTGAAAATACTTTACCTATCCTAATTGATCAAGACCAGGTTGGATTTGTATGAACTCAACAAGCACATGACAGCATGAGAAGGACCTTTCTACTACTAGAATATGCTACCACTCGGATGATCCCAATGGCTTTATTAAGTCTGGATGAAGAAAAAGCTTTCAACAGGGCTGTCAGCCGTTTCCTGTGGGCCACTGCTGTTGGAATTTGGCATCCCTGAGGAGCTGGTATGCACCCCAACAAAACTTACATAAGGAGTCCCATGCTTATGTTAAGCTAAATGGCTCCTAATCAGACCCATTCCCCCAGGAACAGGGAACCAGACAGGAATATCCTCTGCCCCCCCCTTCTTTTTGCCCTGTATTTAGACCCCCTGGCCACATGTATTCAGAATATGTCACAAATTTCGAGAATTCCTGTGGGAGGCAAAGAATACAAAATCTCATTGTTTGCAGATGACTTGCTTCTCACAGTTACCTCCCCGGAGGAGTTAATACCTACACTTTGGAAAATATTCAAGGAGTTTGGAAATATCTTAGGATATATATTAAACACAGCCAAAACAGAAGTTATTCTGCATAACTTTACCCCCTCCACACAGCGTAGGAGCATGTTCCCATTCAGGTGGAATAAATTATCATTCAGATATTTTGGAATTAAAAATCACACATGATCTGGAACATCTTGAGCTCCTAAACTATGAACCCTTAACCATACAAATAGCAGGGGACCTTTCCAAATGGATGCACCTACCCCTGGGATTCTTCCAACAAGTCAAAACAATATGCCAGAATATATTGCCGCATATACTGTATTATTTACAAACACTGCCCATAATGCCAGAGGGACAATATTTTAGAACATGGGACAGAGTGATATCTCACTTCATTTGGAAGGGGAAACCCCCTTGAATTAAATATTCGGTGCTACAGCTTCCAAGACACAGAGACAGCCTCAATCTACCGAGCATACCAAAATATGCCATTAGCTGTGTTTTTACACACCATTTGTGTCTGGTAGCTCCCCCTCAAAAGCCCTATTGGAATCAAATAGAATTCACTCTCAATGATTTACATAATTATGCCCCATATTTTTTTTGGCAACCCCCTGGCATGTATCCCAGTAACAAAATTCTATAAATATACAGCAACGGTATTAACCAAATGGCTGCGAATACTGAAAACATTTATAACCCCTGAACACCATTTCCTTCTCAGAGCCCTAGAATATGATGCAAACTATCGACTCAACCAAGTGGATGGGGCAGCTAGAATATGGGCTAGACGTTTCTATGGCCTGTTTCTTTTTCCAACTAATGGATTAACAGGGGAACTGTCCCATTTGCCACTTTACAAGTGGAATTGCATCTGCAAAATACAGACCATTTTCAATTTCTCCAAGTGAGATCTTACATGGGAGACCAGCTGAAAGCCCCAAACTGTGCTTGTAGTCCCCCCCCCGCCCCCGACTACTGCAGCTCATAATAACTAGCTTGAAGGGATCCTCACTGGAACACTTAATCAGACATGCCTATAAGGCAATCCAGGAAGTGGAAGTGGAATCCACATCAGCCACCCTGCAGAGGTGGAATGCGGAACTAGGCACGGCGCATAAGATGGAGGAGTGAAACAAGGGTGCCATTAAGGCATACCGGTTAACCTCTTCAACATATTCGAGATAATTCTCCTGAAAGTGCTGATATAGATATTTCAGGGCCCTCAGATATGGTGGCCAAGTATGCAGGAGAGGGGAGCGATGTGTGCTGGAGCAACTGCGGACAGCCCAAGGCGGACACCACACATATCTTTTGGGCCTGTCCCAAGATACAATACTTCTGTCAGACAGTTATGCGAGAGATAGAAGCCACATCTGATTGTCAGGGGATACATACACTCTCACTAATGTTGCTAGCAATACCCCCCAGATGGGAAGGAACTGAATGCGGCCAACCTGCGTCAATTTCTTATATCTGCACTGGCAGCAAAGAAATCTATCATGCAGCTATGGCACACGACAAAACAATCGACAGGGGGCATGTGGAGATCCATAATGGTAGATATATACAATATGGAATGCCTGACTTATACATACAAGGCTAGGCTCCCTCGATTTGAAACATTTTGGGGAAATGGGTATGATATCAATTAGAAAACTTCCTGGATTTTGTGCCATAATGGGGCCTCTTCCAGCCCTTACTCCTTCCACTCTAGATTAAGAACATGCACATTTCTTCTCTGTTTTCTGTACTCTATCCCCCCTGATGTTCTTCTAGTAACTTCCATCTCTAAATTAAGTCTATCTGTATTCCCTACAAGGTATAGAAAGGATGGACAGCCTTTAAAAAGGTATAAAAAGATACAAAAGGAATATACTATACAAGCATAAGGGCTCCTCCCCCCCCAAATACAGTATAGAATACATATGCAGAACATTAGGTAACTTGTGTCAACATGAATACGGATTAACCAATGTACTAGTTTATTGACTGTAACCTGTCATGCAGAAATGTAACAATATAGTGTGTATTAGTTTCTTCTGTGTTCTTTGGAAAAATTAAAAAATACATATGATTAAAAAAGAAAAAAAATGGAGCTAGCCACAATAAGGCATCTAGCATCCCCCGTGAGACTGTTTGGTACCGTTCACCCAGTCTTCTGTTAAGTATGGCCACCAGATTATCAACATGAGGGGCAAAAGATAAGTTGTCATCCAGAGTTACTCCCAAATATTTGAAGGTTTCCTCCTGTCCAACATTTTGTCCCAGGCCATTTTTGATGATGAAGGGTGGAACTTTCCTCTTCTGTGGGTGGCTATAGAAGAGCATGGTCTTTGTAGTTTTTCTTTTTGTAATTGAAGACAAGTTCAAGAATGATGGGGTTTAAGAATGCATGGAATAGGCATGAGGGAATCTTAGGGAAAGGAAAGGGGGTAATCAGTGAATGGGATGTAAATCAAGTAGGATCTACGGTGATACTATAGGCATGGAAAAATTAGCAGACTAGGTGGGCCAAGCGCTCCTTATTTGTGGATGAATTCTATGTTTGTATGTTTCAGTTTGTTGCTGAAGAACCAGCTTTCTAGTGTCCTGAAGTTACTTTGGAGAGCAGCAGTGAGGCTGTCAAGTACAGGGTTTTTGGAATAGATGACTGAATCAGCAACATAGAGGAGTACATTGGCTGTCTGACAGACATTGGGCAGTTGATTTATGAAGACTTCAAATAGGAGTGGGCCCAAGATGGAGCCCTGGGGGGCCCCAGTAGATATTATCCTACTGTTGGAGAAGGATTTATTGATCTTCACACGCTGTGAGTAATTGATGAGATAGCTGTGGTACCAGTCAACTGTGTTCTGTGATAAATCCAGGCCAAGGAGTGTGTTAAGTTGGAGCTTAGGCTGACCAGGTTGAAGGCCTTAGTAAGGTCAATACAGGGCCTCATCAACATAGGTTGTGTATTCCAACAGCACCATGTTGGTGCTGTGGCGCTTCTGGAAGCCATGTTAGATATTATGATTATGATTATATTAGAATTATGATGACCTCAAGCACATACTATACAGAACAGCATACAAAGATTGAACCAGCAGATTAAGGGTGAGCTGCAAAACAAGAGAGATACACAAAAAGAGACTGAACATACAAACATACAAAGAAGCCAGCAGAATAAGGCCATTTGGTCTATCTAGTCTACTTATGTTGCAGGGTCCACAGCTTAAGCTACTGTACCTGTCCCCCTCCCCAATCCTCCAGTCCTTGTCATCTGCCCCTCCTATAACCCGTACTTTCCCCATATGACTATCCCAGCCTCTGTTGAGACTGTCAACCATCTTCAACAAGACCACCTCTTCAGACAGCATATTGCAACTGGCCAGCACCCTCTCCATGAAGAAGTGTTTCCTAATCTCTCTCCTAAACCTCTCCCCCTCCAGCTTAATACTGTGTCCCCTCATTTTTTTTGGCTGACACATACAGTAGGTTAAAGAGATTGTCCTTATCCACCCTATTTATCCCTTTCAAGTACTTGAAGGGCTCAATCATGTCCCCTATCTCCCTCCTCTCATCCAGGGAGCTCCACCAACCTCTTGTCACATGCTTTACCTTGCTGACCTACAGTCATCTTTGTAGCCCTCCTCTGGACTGTGTCCAGCAGGTTAATGTCCCTTTTAAGGTGTGGGCACCAGTACTGTACTCCACACTCTAGATGTGGCCTCACCAGTTCCTATACAAGGGCAGCATAACCTCCTCTTGTTTGCAGCTAATCCCTCTGGTTATGCATCCCAACATCTTTTTGCCCTTGCTGCTGCTTTCTTGCACTACGTGGAGAGCTTCAGGTCCCTAGTGATCATCACTCCCAGATCCTTCTCATTTGTTGCAAATTACCAGATCTCTCCAGCTAGTATTCTGTCTTGGTATTCTTGGATCCAGTGTGCATAACTTTCCATTTCTTGGCACTGAAGCCAATTTCCCCAATCTGGGACTACCTCTCAAGCTTTTTCAAATTGTCCTGTGGGTCCTGCATCCCTTCAGCTGTGTCCACCCTCCCACAGAGCTTGGCGTCATCTACAAGTAGGCACATTTTGCCCTTAAAGTCATCCCCAATATCATTGATGAAGACATTGAACAACACTGGTCCCAGTACTGAGCACTATGGGACCCCACAGCAGACTTCCCTGTTGCTAGATAAATGCCCCCCCCCGGGCCTTGTTTCTCAGCCAATTTTCAACCCATCTAGTTATCTTCTCCCCAACACCAGGATCTACTAACCTCCAGATCAACCTCTTGTGGAGTATAGACTCAAACGCCTTGCTGAAGTCCAGATAAAGGATGTCCACCACTTGGCCTCAGACTACTGTCCTAGTGATTCAGTCGATGAAGTCAATCAGACTCATTAGACACAATCTCTCTCCCATGAACCCATGCTGTTTCACGTCCTGGAGACCATACTCCTCTAGATACTCTATCAATCTTAGCTTAAGTATGGTCCCCATGAGCTTGCACGTGATTGAGGTCAGACTGATCAGTCTGTAATTCCTTGGGTCATCCTTGGGACCACTCCTATGGAGGGGCACCACATGTGCCATTCTCCAATCATGTGGTACCATGCCCAACTCCAGTGAACTATTGAAAAGGCCCACCAGTGGCCCTGCAAGCTCCTCTGCTAGTACCCTCATTACATAGAAAAATAGAAACATAGACTTTGACAGCAGATAAGGACCACTTGGCCCACCTAGTCTACCCATTTCCCTACCGATTGGGTAAGCTGTAGATCCTAGTTAACCAACAGCCTACTTCCTTCTACCCCCCACTAGAATTGCCTTATATCTGTCCCATGTGTTCTTGAATTCCCCAACTGTTTTTGACCCCATAATCTCCTCAGGAAGGCTGTTCCATGTGTCCACCACCCTCTCCGTGAATAAATACTTCCTCATGTTGTCCCTGAGCTGACCTCCCCCTATCTTCAAATTTTGCCCCCTTGTTCTTGCACATCTCTTTTTCTGAACGATGCTACCCACTTGGACTTTGTTGATTCCCTTTAGGTACTTCGAAGTTTACATCATTTCCCCCCTCTCCAGCCTTTCCTCGAGGGTATACATATTAAGCTCCTTTAGTCTCTGTTCGTATTAATTTATTTGAATTTTGATGACCAGGTGGGCCCACTGGGATAGCCATGTCCCTTTTTCAGGGGCGACCTGGGGAATCGAGGCATTCCAAAACATACAGAGTAAAAATAAAACTTTACAGAAGGTAAACTGGAGCAAATGTGAGACATCAATAGTGAAAGTCTAGTGAGGACATGGAAACAAAATCAGTAATTCATCAAATCCAAAACAGTCCATATTTGGGTGCATATGCATGTCTAACATTAGAGCTTAAGGAAGTATACAAATTTTACATACATTATAGTATGATAAAATAGTACAATATGATACAGTATATTACCCAAGTATGGACAGAGAAGCAGAGAGAAGGTGAGGTTGGGGAAGGGGAGAGGAGTTGAGGATCATAGAAACATAGACTTTGATGACAGAAAAGGACCGCTTGGCCCACCTAGTCTGCGCATTTCCCTACCTATTGGATAAGCTACAGATCCTAGTTAACCAACAGCCTACTTCCTCCTACCCTCCCCCACTAGAATTGCCTTATGTCTGTCCCATGCATTATTGAATTCTCCCACTGTTTTTGACCCCACAACCTCCTCAGGAAGGCAGTTTCATGCATCCACCATCCTCTCCATGAAAAAATACTTCCTCACATTGCCCCTCAGCCCCGAGTATCAGGTCGGCAATGGCGTGAGGAGAGGGAGAGGAGAGGAGAGGAGGGGAGAGGAGAGGAGAGGAGAGGAGACACAGATTGACAGATGAGGATTAGGTACAGTTACAAATGGGAGGTGGAAATGGCTTCTGGTGCAGACCCTGTACCAATTTAGTTGCCCTCCTCTGGACTGCCTCCATCCTGTTTATGTCCTTGCGGAGATGGGATCTCCAGAACAGTACGCAGTACTCCAGATGGGGTCTCACCAACTGTCTGTACAGAGGGATAACAACTTCCTGTTTTCTACTGGTGATGCCTCTCCCTCTGCATCCCAGTATCCCCCCAGCCCTCCTTACTGCCTTTAGGATGTCTGATATGACTACCCCCAGGTCCTTTTTTCATTTTTCTGTTGGTAGTACCTCCCTCCATTGTGTACTCTTCCCTTGGGTTCTTGTTTCCTAGGTGCACTGCTTTGCACTTCTTTGCATTGAATCTAAGCTGACATACTTTTGACCATTCCTCCAACCTTTCCAAGTCTCTTCTCATCCTTTCCACCTCCCTTGTGTATCAACTCTGTTGCAGATTTTTGTGTCGTCTGCAAAGAGGCATACTTTTCCTTCCAGTCCCTCCACAATGTCACCTATAAAGACATTAAAGAGGACCTGTCCCAGTACTTAATCCTGCTGTACCCTGCTAGTAACCCTGGGGTGTATGCCATCTGGGCCTGGTGATTTGTTGCCCTTCAATGCTGGCAGCCCTACCCTCACATAATCCTCCACTACCACCACATCTGTGCTGCCCTCCACCCTGCTCTTCTTCTCCCCCCTGTAGGTAGCAGTCTGTCTTTCTCCATGATGAAGATGGAATAGAAGTATTCATTCAGTACCTCTGCTGTTCCCCCTTTCTCCTCCACCCACCTGTTCCCTCTCTGAAGCCTAACAATCCCAACTTTCTTGTCCCTTTTCTTGCTTATACAGTGAAAGAAAAAAGTCCTTCTCCCCTTTTTAATTCCCTCAGTTATCTGCAGTTCCTTCTGTGCCTTTGCTCGCCAGACTACCTTACTTGCTACACTAGACAACTTTAGGAAGTTCTCCCTATCCACCTCTCTTTTGGTCTTTCTGAATTTCCTATAGGCTAATATCTTGTCCCTTACTGCCTGGGAAACCTCAGAACTGAAAGAGCTAGGTGCTTTGGCCACAGAGTTCTTTCCCTTGAGCCTAATGCACTCCTCTGTGGCAACCATTGTTCCATAATTAAGGAGGGACCACCTTTTCTCCACCTCTATATCTGTTTTGATGGCCTCCAGATGCCTCCTCAGCACCTTGCCCATCTTCCTGAAGTCCAACCTCCTAAAATCTAGGATTTTAGTCTGAATGGGGATGTTTTCCCTGCCCATATTTAACCAGAACCACACTGAGTCATGATCATTTCTACCCAGGAGGTCCTTGACTGTTATTTCTTTTATGTGCTCCCCATTCATGAGCATTAGATCAAGGATTGCCCTCTCCCTGGTGGGTTCTGTGACACCCTGAGTCAGGAACTCACTCTGCAACACTTCCAGGATCACCTGACTCCTGGCACATGCTGTGAATGGTATGCTCCTGTCTGCCTTTGGCAGGTTGAAGTCCCACACTATTACCACATCTCCTTTCCCTGCAGCTTCAAGTATTTGAGGGCTCAGTTCCTTGTCCTTTTCCTGGTTTGGTGGTCTGTAAACCACCTCCAATCTCACTTTTCTCCCTCTATTAGACTGTAACTGAACCCACAATGCTTCTACCCGCCCCTCCTTTGACTCCGACCTCATGCATGTTATGCCCTCCCTGATATAAACAGCCTCCCCACTTTCCCTACCATCCTGTCCCTCCTGTGTAGTTTATATCCAATGATCGAGAGATACCAGTCATAGTGTAGTGTGGCCCAAGTCTCACTTACTGCCACCATGTCCACCCTCCCTTTGGCTAATAGCGTCAAAAGGTCATTCATTTTGTTTCCAAGACTTTCTGTGTTCAAAGACACCACCTTCCAGCTAGAATCTGAGCCTCCTTCCCATTGCTCTCCTCTCTTCTTTTCTTCTCATTTCTCCCCCAGTGTGCTTCTTCCACCACCCAGAACTAACTACTCAAACCCCCCCACCTTCACCCTCCAGACCTTGTGTACTGATATGGAGAGAAGTCTATTGACTTCCTTATCCTTGAGTCTTTGGGCCTGCAGACCTGCAGGCCCTCCTCAGTAGCTTAATTTCAGTTCATTAGTTATGTACCCTCCAGTTTGTCCCCAAATACCCTCGAGACCTCTCTACTGAGGTGTAGTCTGTCTGGTGAAAAGAATATTTTATTTGACCAGGTCTTCACCCTAAGCCCAATACAGGTGAACCCTTCCTCCCCATACCATTTCCTCAGCCAGTCACTGAATTCCTCTATCATTTTCTTCCTGACTGTGCTGGCCCTTGGCACTGGTATTACCTCTGAGAAAGCCACCGATCTTGCTTCCTCCCTGCAAGTCATTCATACCTCCCTGAATCTATCTCCATCTCTTCCCCAGCAAGGTCATTGGCACCCATTTGTAAAACTAAGTTTGGTTTCCCTCAAACCTCACTTACTATTTTCCTGATTCTTGGGCACATCTTTCTCAATGTTATCCCTGGCATACAAACCACCCTCCATCTTGCATTTGGGTCCCCCTTCCTTCCCCAGTGAATACCCTTAATTATGCAGTCCCTTAGGATTATCACCCTTCCATCCCCTGCATCTGTATTTCCCATCCTTCCTTCCTTCCTTCCTCACCAGCAGCACCAGCTGCTCCCCCAAGTGCTCCCCCTCTGCCATGGTTAACTTTCTTCCACATCTGCCACTTGTCCCCCCAACTGTTTCTCTGTTCCCCTCAATGTCCTTCCTCTCTGGCTATCCATGCTTGCTTCCACTTTTTCCTCCCCTTTTCCTCCTCTTTTCTCTCTCTCTCCCCATTCTCTGCTCCTCCTTTTCTGCTTCTTCTTCTCTGCCCACCTTATAGTCCCCTCTACTGCTCTCTACCCTTGACTTGACCCTGGCTTATCCCAACCTCCTAACCCACCTGCTGATGCCCCCCCCATACAAGACAGTGGTACAAATATTTTCCTTAAAGGCACCCCTTCAAGAGTTCTCACCCATGTTGCTACCCTCACATTCCTACCTCTTCCCCCAACCACTTGCCATTACACCACCCTAGGCTCCCTGGTCCTCTGAGTAAGAGATATCCCTGGATACTGAAGTCATGGCAGAGATAAGAAATGCATGTGGCTTTTATTGTACAGTCAGAAAAGTGGACAAACTGACAAAACCTGGTGCTTCCAACCCTTGCAGGTTCTTCTTCAGGAACAGGCGCTGGTGCTAGTACAAGATTTATGTGGTGCAATTAAAGCTACAGAGCACAATGACACAGATCATTGTAGCAGTGCCAAATGAGCAAAGTCTCAATAACATGTACTAAGTGTAACAGTGCAAAATAAATTAAATACAAAATGGTTAAAAATATAAGAAACGACTGTAACAAAAACAGGCTGGGATACTTAGACAAGCCATAACAGAAGATAAACAGCAGTGATGAAAATAACATTTAGCCATTTTATATCATTATTCGGATAGACAATGCTGAAAATAACACAGCCATTTTAAATAATTGTTCAGATATAGGGATAAAAGTCAGTCATTAATAGTAAGGGTTACAAAGGTACACATATGGGCGAGCTTATGCTGACTTCGCATTTAGTGAACATGATGAAATCCAAAGTTTTGCACACCATTACATTTTTTTAATTTCTTTTTATGTTTGCTTGCGAGTTGTGGAGGAGCGGCAGTGTTGTTGCCAATGTCAGCAGCCCATTTTGGGGCTGGTCTGTGTGGCACCAATAGAAAATCATGCTCTCCATGACATCAGTACTGTAGTTTGCCACAATCTTGAAAGAAACTGGCCGCTGCATTCAAGGGAATGCCCCATCATTAAACAATCAGCTATGTTTGCAGGGCAGTCCCTGACTGCAGCAGCCAATTACAGCTGCATTGTCTAGTGTCCCATTTCAGAGAAACATGGTGGCAACTTCTCTGTTGGCTTCTCACAGTCCCCACAAAGCCAACTGACAGCTGCCACCTCTCCCAGTCCATGTTAAAGCTGACGGGGGTGCCCAATCCCCCTGTCGGCATGCCCCCTCCCCAGATCATTTGCTGACGAGGTAGCCCAATCCCCATTGGCATGATGTGTACCCCCATTTGTTATGTGCTGAGGGGGTACCCAATCCCCATCGGCTACAGCCCCCCCCAATAAACACCCAGGTAGCACCCTGGGAGCCCACCCCAACGTGCTCATGTGCTCCCCCCCAGAACACTGTATGGCCGACGGGAGGTGCTCAATCCCCATCGGCTCCACTCCCCGCCCAAAAAAACATCCAGGTGGCATCCTGGGAGCCCACCCCAGCAAGCCAAAAGCGTCCCGCGATGTCTTTTTTTTTTTAAATGCCTGCTAAAAAGAAAACAGTCCATCATTGAGTCCCTTGCCCCCTCCCCAACCTGCAAGCACATTCTGTGCACTCCACCTCCCCACACACACCCTCACCCCATACTTAACTCAGAAGCCCTGCGCGATGATCTTCGGTGGACCGAGAACACGTCTGCACTCTTCAAAGCCGACCGTGAACTGAAGAAATGCCAGTAAGCTGTATAATGGCATAATGGGTTTTTTCAACTTATGTGGATATTTCAGCTATTTTTTCAACTTTTGGCACCAAATTTTCAACATGGGGTTCTTGGGACCCCTCCTCATGAATTCAGTCACTGTCATGGCATTAGTCAGCCCCGAAAGGTGATTTCGCGGTCACTGCGTGGAATCATCTTTTGGGACTGATTAAAGAAACGACAGTGTCACTGTTCATGAGGTGGACTCTCAAAATGCCTATGTTGCAAATTTGGTGAAAAAATTCCAAAAAATGATTAAGTTACAAGCGTGCATTGCGCAGTTTCCATGCACACTCATACCTTCGCCAATCTGTAATATTTTCACTCCAGATTTTCAACACTGGCATTTTTTCACACCTCCTTATGAACAGCACAGCTGTCATTTTTCACATCCTGGCCAAAATGTGTTTTCACTCTTCTGGTGCAGAATAGCACAGTCGCTGTGAGAAATCAGTGTTTGGGACAGATTAAGAGAATCACAGTGATACTGTTCATGAGCAGAGGTCCCAAAATGCCTATGTAGAAAATTTGGTGACAAAAGTCCATAAAATGACTGTGTTATGAGCGTGCATTGCACAGTTTCCACGCAGTCTCGTAACTTCATGAATATGTAATATTTTCACTCCAGATTTTCAACATTGCCATTTTTCCACACCTCCTTATGAACAGTGCAGCTGTCATTTTTCACATCCTGGCCAAAATGTGTTTTTGCACTTCCGCTGTAGAATAGCGCAGTCGCTGTGGGAAATCAGTGTTTGGGACAGACTAAGAAAATCACAGTGACTCTGTTTATGAGCCGACGTCCTAAAATGCCTATGTTGAAAATCTGGTGACAAAAGTCCATGTTACGAGCGTGCATTGCGTAGTTTCCACGCACACTCGTAACTTTACAAATTTTTAATATTCCCACTTGAAAGTTTCAATATTGCCCATTTTGCACACCTCCTTATGAACAGTACAGCTGTCATATTTTGTATCCTGCCCAAAAGGTGTTTTTGCGCTTGTGGCAGAATGGTGCAGTCGCTGTGCAAATTCAAACTTTGGAACAGATTAATGAAGTCTCAGTGCCACTGTTCATGAGGGGGAGGTCCCAAAAAGCCTATGTTTAAAATTTTGAATGAAAATACCAACAAATGCCCAGGGTGTTAAGGTTTCCAGTTGTGAATGCCTCACCCTGTACAAAACTGACAGGCATCGAGGGTGTGGCTTGGGGTTCTCAGACATAATGCTCATGCCATTCCACCCCCACCCTGCAGCCACTGACCAGCATTGAGGTGTGCCTTGGGGTCTTTGGCCCTAACGTTCACCCCATTCTCCTGTACTGCATCCATCTCACCTTATTTCCTTATGGAACGGGGTGAGCTTAAGAGCCGAAGACCCCAAGGCACACCGTGACACCTGTCACTGTCTGCAGGGTGGGGTGAGGTGTAATGGAGTGAGTGTTATGGCCGACCCAAAGGCACATCCCAATGCCTGTCAGTCTCTGCAGGGGCAGGGGTGGAGTTGGCATTAGTTCACTACTTCACTGCCATTCCTACTATGCATCTCTCTAACTCCTGCACTACCAATGCCAATACCATCAAACAAACATTCGGCATTGACAAATGTTTGTTATTAAAAATCTTGATAACCACAATAGGCATAGTTAGCCAAGGCTTGTTTCCAGGTGCGACCCAGGGGTACAAGTGTAAACAAGTAGTACACGTAACATTTCAGAACATAATACTGTTAATAATTATTTAATGAATTAAGTAGAGGCTGCCAGGAATAGAAGAGGAGGGTGGTGAGGGGAGAGAAGATCTTGGGGGGGGGGGAGCAGGGCAGGTGAAAAGGGGAGCCTGTAGGTGGCGGATGTGTTGCTTGAAAGAAAGGAAGGATGGGGAGTTACAAAGCTACATAGGGGAATGATTCCAGAGGGAAGGGAGCCTGTATGAAAAAGCTGACTGACCTGTAGAGGTGCGAGGGTGTGGGAGGGAGGGAGAAAGAGTGAGGTACCTGGCACGCAGATCAGAGAAGGAGGGGGCAGCTAGTGACAACTTGGAGGAGAGGTAGGGAGGAAGTAGACAAAACCAGAATTTTACCATGAATGTTAGGGAATGGGTAGACCACCTGAGGGGCAGTGGGAGGAAGAAAAGGGAGGATTAGAGAATACAGTGATGGGTACGGAGGGGGAGTCTGTTGTGAAGTGGCAAAAGGAGTTCAGAAGCATGTTAAACTTGGAAAGTGAGGAGGTTGAGGCCTTCTGTAGACCATGGCAGCATAGTTGAAAATTGGTAGAATAATTTCTTAGACCAGTTCACGACAAATACAGAGGGGGAGGCAATCCTTGTTTCAGAAAAGTATTCCAAGTTTTGGGCAGAGTTTCGTGCATATGGAGTTGACTTGAAACCATGACAGCAGTTTGGTCAGGTCCTGTTGGAGCGTGGCATGGATGGAGGCAGTGGATGGACCTGAAGTAAATAAGACGGAGTCATCCACATGCATGTGGATGAGTGAATTTGTGCACACTAAAGAGAGATCATTTATGAATAAGGAAAAAAAGACAGGGCTCGATATTGACCCTTGGGGCATGCCAGCATGGATTTGGAGGGGAGGAGAAAGGAAGTTACCAACCTGCACTGATTCTTGTCTATGTGAGAGGTATGAAGTGAACCAGTATACTACAGGGTAGGCCAGGTTGATGAAGTGAAGCTTGTTTAGTAGGAGGGTGTGGGAGACAGAATCAAATGCTTTAGCCGGGGTCCACAAAAGTTATGTGATGTGTCCCTGGTCCATGGCAGTTAAAATATGATAAGTGACCCACAGTAAGGATGATGTTGTTGAGTGGTGTTTTCTAAACCCTGATTGGAAAGGGGGAGAGATAACTGGTGGAAGTTAGGAAACCAGATAGTCTAGTGAGCACTAGAGATTTCTGCAATTTGCCAAGGGCAGGGAATAGGGAGACAGGTCTGTATTTTCCTGGGCAAGATGGTCCCTGCCTTTATGGAGGGGTAACACTCTGGTGACTGTCCATGCCTGCTGTACAGTCCCAAAGGAAAAGGAGAGATTCAGTACATGAGCCATGGGGAAGGCTATAACAGAGGCCAAGAGGCGGAGGAGTTTTGGGTGAACACCATCTCATCTGGATCTGCTTAGATTTAGGGATTTGAGTGCCCCGGGGACCTTTGGGTGGGGGGATACTGGAGAAAAATGGAAACCCTCCTGAGCTGGGGAGACTGGTGGAGGTGGGGGGGGGAGAGAGGGCGCAGGTTGTAAAAAACTTATTGAAAGTCTCAACCACT
Organism: Neoceratodus forsteri; assembly: GCA_016271365.2. NCBI lineage: Eukaryota > Metazoa > Chordata > Ceratodontiformes > Ceratodontidae > Neoceratodus > Neoceratodus forsteri. The sequence goes on along the minus strand of CM057449.1, from coordinate 571,680,560 downwards.
GTGGTTGGGTCAGAGATATTCAAGCCATTTTGTTTTATGACAGGGAAGGACAACTGGTTTGGAAGGTCGACAAGGGAGTGGACCACTCACCAAAAAAGAGGCAGGGGATGAGGAGTTTCTGTTTAAGAGCCTTTTAAAGTAATCAGACTTAGTGAGTCTGATTGCTTTAGTACAGGAGTTTCTGAGAGTTTTGTAACACTGTTTATCCTGGGGTCACTTAATGGATTTATAGCGCAACTAGGCCAGGTCACTGGATTTACACAGGGCAATGAGGGTTGATGTAATCCATGGAAGGTGATGTCTCACTCTGCTGTTTACCAAGGGGGCATGTAAGTCCCAGACTTGGGTGACGGCAGATACGACGTGTGTTAGAATGGAGTCCACATTTGGGACAGAGTAGACTAGGGGTCAGTTTGCATGAGCAAGATCATGTAGAAGGATGGTAACGTCAAATAAAGCCAGAAAGTGGAATTTCATATATTTAGAGGAGGATTTGGGGAGGTGTCTTCCTGACACAGTATGTGATGCAGTAGTCACTCAGTGCATCTGACAGGACACCCGACTCATTTATGCCGTGTGGGTGGGAGTAAAGTACCCAATCAATGAGATAATGGTTGGAGGAATGGGGGTTGTAGCAAGTGGGTTCTGAGATCAGCTAAGACAGGTTGAGTGATTCAATTATTAGGATGGAGGCACTAAGCTAATTAGGGCTGAGAATGTGAGATACTATTGTTCTAAACCTGAGGCCTCAACAGATTGTGCAGAAAAATTCTGGAAAATGCCAAAGGATATAGAAGGCCACGGCCCTGCTAGCTCACTCCCTCCTATAATTTCCACTGATCGTTCTTCCACTATTGACAAAAAGATGATCCTAGACCTGCTTAATAACCATTTTGCCACTGCAGGGCTGGCTTTTGATACCTCACCAGCCAATAGCATTCAGGTGCAACTGAGAACCCAGGACCCTCTTGCCTCTCCCCATCAACCTCGACACAAGAAACAGTTTTCAACTTCTTCCCAGTCTTTGTGAAATAGATGGAAGACCTACTTCTGGAATTAGATATCAGTAAAAGTGTGGGTGCTGACCTTATCAAGCCCTTCTACTTAAAACTGGGATTTCACATGTTGGCTGTTCCAATCACTCATCTTTTTAATTTATCCCATACCCAGGGGGCCCTTCCCTCTATCTGGAAAACTGCCCATGTTATCCCTTTGTTCAAATCTGGAGATTCCAAGTGACCTAAATAACTACAATCCAATATCCCTACTCCTCATTCTGTCCAAATTGTTAGACAGGGTCATCAATTTGCAACTCAGACAGCACCTGGGGAATCACAATCTTCTTAATCCACTACAGTCTGGCTTCAGGCCACAGCAAAGCACTGTATCAGCACTTGCCAAGGTCTCAAACGACTGGCTAAATGCTCAGGATTAAAAAAAATATGTGTGTACTTTGTTCCATGATTTGAGCAAAGCATTCAACACAGTGGACCACGATCTGCTCCTTGTCATTCTAAGGAATATTAGACTGAACCAAGCTGCCCTGAAATGGGTCACTAACTATCTTACAAGCATCGACAACAAATTAAAGCTGACAGGGTGCTATCTCCACTAAAAAGTCTCCTAAGAGGAGTGCCACAAGGGTTTATTTTAGGCCCCTTATTATTTGCCATCTATATTAATGACATCAATTCAGGATTCAAATCAGCAAACATTCATCTGTTTGCTGATGACACTGTCCTATATAAAGATAGGCCTACCCTGGAACAGACTTGTAGGGCTCTCCAAGTAGAGATGTTCTGAAATTAAATTTCAGTGGCAAAATTGCTGTGGAATTAGCAATTTTGCCGCATGAAATGTTTCATACAATTGCGGTGAAATGGTGAACTTTTGCTGCAATTTCACACCCTGCCATTCTGTAGACCTCTCCTGACCCTGGCATCTAGAGGGCCCCCCCAGCAGCTCAGTGGTCCACCAAATTATTCTCTTAACTCCCTGGTGTCAAGTGGTCCCCTCCTGGTCAATCACCGGCCTAACTGAATAAAGCTCCCCCAAGTTACTCTGGCCCCCTCATGTCCCTTTCTTAAAATAAATAAATAAATAAATAAAATCCACACTCCCTGGTATCTAGTGGACCCCCCATCCCCCCACCCTGTCATCATGATGGGCTAGCACCACGATCAGGCCACCAGTACAGCCCTCCACTCACCTCCACGGCCGGTAGCCTGACTGAATGCTTGAATGAATGAGCGCGTGCCCACGCATGCACTTATTCATTCAAGCGCAGAAAGGGCTGTGGCCTGCTTCCCAAACATAACAGATAACAGCTACTGAGATCTCTTATAGGAAGTGTGTGTGTGTGTGTTTGGGGGAGGGGTAGAGAAACAGTCAAACTCCTGGCAAGGGAGCCCTCATGAATTAACTGCTGGCAAACCATGAGTGATACAGAAGCAAATGATTTGATACATTTTATTGTACCAACACAGATGTAACAAAAAAAACTTATACCATTTATAAAATTCTTGATCAAACAACTGCAAACAGAAGACTGTTTTTTGTCATTTTATAATATGATATACTGAGTGTGTATTTACTGAGTTGCTAGATCAGGGCCTTGGAGAAAATAATAACATTTACTTAACTCATTCAAGATTCCATCAGGTGGACAGAAAAACGAGTATGAGAATTTGTCTGAAAACTAGCAACTATAAGATGCAAAAATAGCATTTGTGTATATATATATATATATATATAAAATTTATTTGCAATAAATGTGTTTACAGGTATTACTAGTATATTTTGAAAGATTGTCTGACTTGTGATTACTAATTTTGAGTATAGTTCATGAAATAATGAGTTTGATATTTGTTATTTCATATAGTCCCCCATTATGCCTTATGCAGAGCATATAAATCCAAATCATTCCAAGGCCATTTTGACATATAATATTAATACTGAGCAGTAAATCAGATTTATTTTCCTAATAAAAGGCTGCTGATATAATAAATAAAGAACACAGTCATAAATAAGAAACCAGTGGCATATGGAAAAATCTACAGGGATTTGATTCTGCCACTGTGGGGAAAACACAGGGAAAATGACGGCTTCCTACAGGGTAATGGTTATTTGGATCTGGGAGCACTGAATGTTTCTTAGCTTATGTTTTGTAGCCTGGATAGGGCAGGGGAGATACTACATCTCATTGTCACAGGGATGTTCATTTACACATTTTTGCACTGTATTTACTCAGGCTATCCCAGATTAGATGCAATACCTTGTTTTCAATGGGGTTATGATTTTATCATTTTTATAATGTATTTATTCAGGGTACCTAGTCCAGGGCTCCCATATTCAAAGGAGATACGCAGCGCATTCCAGTGGAAAAGGGAGATGTGCCGCATAACTCCAACAATGCACAGCAGTGCGATATTCAACGTGTGTGATGCGACAGCCGCAAGGGAATGGCCCAGGGCACACATAAATGGTATGTTATTCAAGTCGAGGGGGCAATCCCATGCACATGCCGTGCTGCAGCATATTCAGTGGGAATGTGCCCCTCACAGTCCAGAGCACTGCGGCCCACAGTTAGGCCACGAATAGCTGGCCTAACCCAGCCAGCCACCCACAGGCAGGCTGCAGATATGCACCCAGGTGCACAGCAGCCTGCCAGCCCTGGTGGACTAGAGGTACTCACTTTCCATTCTCAATCTAGCCAACTCCATTCCTGAAGAGCTCCACAGTTTAGGGACCCCCCAGACCCGATCGAACCAGAGGAAATAATGGTCCATATCCATAGTCTAGAGGACTCCCATCCACCACCCCTGTACACAGACACCCTCACTCCCCCCATACCCAACCTGTTGCAAAGACTGCCACTGCCTTCCACACCCTGCCATGGCCAGCCATTGACTGCACTGAACCCAGGCTGGGGACCTGCACTCTAGAATGACCCAACTGGCTGGACCATGCATTGAGGCACCATGCCAGATGCAGATCCACCAGTGTATGCAGCCGTATATACATCCCTGGCAAATTGAAGAGCGAATTTACATACCTCCGATGCATGCCTTGCCGATGTTGTATCTTCCTGCTGTCATACACCACTGCAAGTCCACACTCTCCCTTGTTCCCCTGTGTAACATGCCACCTTCTGGACTGCTGAGGTATCCTGGTGCCATGGAGTGCAGTATCCTGTAATGCCATTTGCAGTGTATGCTTCAGGCTATGGATAGTTCATCCGCAGTTCCCTAATTGTACAAATGAATGGCAGGTTGGCTGTGACATGCCTGTTTTGGGACCTGTGTGAGTTGGTACAGCTTTGGCCATCACCCACATTGAGCAATACCATGGCACTGGGATGATGGATCCGCATGCAAATGTCTGAGGTGTATGGCCACTGGGTGTTATCACCCATACACAGCTCCTGCCTATGTATAACACATTCCAGCATCCTACTGCGGTGTCGCCACAAAACAATAGAGGTATGATACAATTACACAGAAAGTTGTCGCAATGGGATGGGCTGGGGGTAAGGAGGTGTCTGTGCACCACTGAGGGGGAATGGGGGCCACTACACTATGGACTTGGACTGTAGGTGTATATGCATGCAATTAGGGATGGCATTGGGGTCCCTACAATATGGAACCGATAGAGTCTGGACTCCGGTACGATGGGGGCTGGTGTAACAGGTGGTGGTGGGGTGCCACTGTACCACCAGAGACTTCACAGTCTGTCTCAGATAGGAGTAATTGGGGTTGGGGCTTGGGGGCGAGAGCTGCTCCGGTGCATTCATCCTCATGCCAAAATGCAAATGGGCCGATAATGAGCATGCATAAGGCCCCTTTGCACCCTGCATGCTCAATTAGTTCATTTGCATTCCTGGGCTGAATTTCACCCATGGGGCCTGCAGCACATACCAGTATGTGCCATGCATTCCCCCTGGAAGATGTTCAGTCGGGGTTACCCTGGATGTACCTGAGTTGGCGCTGCCTGCACTGAGACTCCCATTCAGGGTCACATTTTCAACTGGAATGATGAAGCCTGCCAGGATGAAGCACAGTGTCATAGGTTTACTGCATGACAAAAGTGAATAACTCCCTTTGAAACTGCATTGTTTGCTGGAGTAACTCTACTGTTGAATTCTGCAGTGCTGCACTTCATCCTGGTGGGCTTCACTATATGCACACCCTGTACCGGTGGCGCATTCTCTTTGATATTGTATCAGTGCCGACCAGTGCACCCTCTTTGTGCAATGAATCTCTCTGCTCTTGTATCGATCTGGCACTCAATATATTCCCCCCAGATGTAAACTATTGTTTTTAGTGTGTTCTCATTTTACACAATGCAGCATAATATTGTGTAGATGTAGAGCCCCACTGAAAATAAGATGCCATTTCTTCTGTGAACCAACCAGGCTAAATATATAGCAATCCGCAGGCATATTCTAGGAAAACGCATTGTAAAAATGTGTAAAAGGAAGACCACATTGAAACTGCCTCTCCACGATCTGCATTGTGCACATTCATTAGAAATAATGGGTAAAAGTCTCCACAGCCATATCAGCTCTGACCAGAGTTTGTTTGTATATAGGGACCACAATGGACTTTTTCCAATCCTTTGGTACACTACCTTCTTTAAGAGTTTTGTTTCCTATCATAGCTATTGGTAAAGCTAGAATATCTGCTAATTATTTCAGTAGGTGCGTGTGTAGGCCATCAGGTCCCTGTGTTTAACTACCGTCTAAATTACTGAGTTTATTTTTGATTGTTTCTGGTTTGCAGATTTCAATTTTATTTTATTTTTTTCTATACAATTTGTATATACCATACAACTTATCTTCTCTAGTTACTTATTTACTGTCCACCAAGGGATTTCATCTACCCTAATGTCTTTTGTTTTTTTAAACCTGGTCTGTTGATGTTATTTTGTACATATGTATATAGGCTATGGTTGTATACTCAAGAACATTGTACTACCTTTTAGTTACACCCCTTTGTTATCTGTATCCAACTGTATTGTTATTAGCTGCACTGTCTCTGTATCTTACTGTTGTTCACTGACCTTTCCAGGTCCACCTTGTAAATGAGTTAATCTCAGTGGTGTTTCACCTGGTAAAATAAAGATTGATTGATTGATTAGAGGACGGGGAAAGCCAGTTCAGGCTAAAGTCACCTAATAAGATGAGCTTGCCAGAGGAGGTTGGAGAGGCTACAGAGGATATGTACATGACTAGTGAGTCAGGGAGAGCTAGGGAGAGAAATAGGGCTCTATTCTCAAAGTCCTGGCAATGGTGCAAGGTGCCTGCACCAAACATAAATGGTACAAGTGGCATCTTGCGCCTGATGCAGCCATTGGAACTATTCTCAAAGGCAGCATGTTTCAAACACAGGTTGCCTGCCCCAGGGCTTGTGCCTCCTGTGCACCTGAAAATGGGCTGCAACCTGGCACAAACAGCATGTGGCAAACGCAAGCTGCCACATCCCTGAACATGGAATTCACAGAGCTCTCCCAGCAGGAGAATTTCTAAGTACCATTAAACCAGTCAGGGCTGCTCTAAGGGTACTGGAGTTCATACTGGATTGTTAAGACAACCAGAAGACTATAGCCCATATAGGTTGTCCCCACCATTTCAGTGAAGGAAACTGAAGTTGCCAACTGATATATATCTTTCTAGACCTGCCTTAAAAGCATTAAAACTAGTAACCTCTACTAAATCTACTGGTAATCTGTTCTATTATCTAACAACTCTGGGTCCGAAGCTAAATTGTCTCAGCTTTGTGCTGCAATAGTCTTCTGTCAGTTGATACTTATGTCCCCTTAAGTTATAGATTTGTTCCTTAATTTGAAGGCCAAGATCATATTTTAATGATTTTTGTCCCATAATTTTGTGGAGCAGCAGCAGGTCACCTCTAACTCATCTCATGTCCATTGACCACAACCTTAGGACCTTTAGTCTTTCTTCATAAGGTTTATCTCTGATCCCTTTTACAAGTTTCATACAGGCCCTTTGTGGCTTTTCAACTACTTTGATGTCCTTCCTTAAATATGGACTCCAGACTGTGGGAACAATAGTCTAAATGAGGTCTTACACAGGATTTATAAAGAGGCATCTCCACCTCTTTATTCCTTGATTGGAAACTTCTTTGAATGCAATTAACCAAGTGCATTGCCTTGTTAGCTGCTATTTTACAACGGACACCCTTTTTTAGATCATGACTAATGTATACACCCAGGTCTTTTTCACAGACAGAATCCTTAAGCTTTACACCATTTATATAATAGTCTTGTTTTATATTTCTCTGCCCCATGTTCATTATCATACATCTGTCTAAATTAAAGTGCATTTTATTTTGCCCACTCTGATATATTGACTAAGTCTTGACAAAATTGTAGTCTATCTTCAAAGGTATTTAAACCCCTCCCAGCTTAACATAGTCCGCAAACTTGATTAATTTATTCTTATCAGTTGTATCTAAATCAGAAATAAAAATGCCAAACAACAATGGTCCCAGCATGGACCCCGCGGAACCCCACTTGAGACCCACACCTCATCAGACAAAAAACCCTGTACCCCAACTAATTGAGTTCTATCCATTAGCCAGTGTTTAATCCACCTGATTATACCGCTATCAATTCCTAAATTTTCTAATTTTAAGATTACTATATCATGAGGAACCGAGTCAAAGGCATGACTAAAGTCCAAAATTACCATATCCACGTTATTCCCCGATCTATTAATTTCCCAATGTGTTCATAGAAACTAATTAAATTTGTCTCACAGGATCTGTTCCTGACAAAACCATGCTGAGTTTTATCACTCATTCCCATATTATTATCTCCTCATATATAATTCCTTCAATGATTTTACAGACTACTGATGTTAAGCTTATAGGTCGGTAATTTGCTGCCTCCGCCCTACTTTCCTTTTTAAACACAGGGACAACATGAGCTGTTCTCCAGTCCTTTGGTACATAACCTTCATTCAATGACTTTTGCCCTATTAAAGTAATAGCTGGTGCTAATACATCTCCCAGTTCCTTAACAAATTTTGGATGCACCCATCTGGGCCTGCTGATTTATCTGTCTTAAGTTTTTATATTCTTTTAAGAACTTTGTCAACAGTGACTATATCCATCTGTATTTTATTACATGTTACAGTCATGATATTATCTTTTTTGCAGCCATCCTTAATAAACACTTTTCTAAATGTTCCACTAAATTCCTTAGCCATTTCCCCAGGTTTCACAGATATTTCACCGTCTATAAGTAAGGGTCTTACAGCATTGTTATTTCCTTTTTTGTTATTCACGTATGTAAAGAAACGCTTTGTATTATTTTCTGATGTTGCTAGCTTGTATTCCAACTGTTTTTTTTGCATTTCTTATTTCATATTTAACTTTATGTGGTATTTATTTTATGCCTGGCCCTACTAACCTCTGTTTTTAGCTGCTTCATCTGCCTGAACAGTATTTTTTTCCTTTTACATAGTTTAATGATTTTATTATTTATCCAAGAAGTTTTTTCCCCCTACAGTTATATACATTCTTTCTAGGAATATGCTTGGATATCATATTATTTAGAGTCTTGACAAATGCTTCCCATGACTCTTCAGCTGATAGCGCGTTCTTTATTCTACTCCAATCTAGGTCATAAATATATTTCTTAATTCCTGATAACTGGCTTTATTATACATTATCCGAGCTGTTTTTCCCCCGATTCATTTTCTTGTCTTATTAATTGTAAATATAATGATTCCATGATAACTTGTTCCTACTGGTGGTCCAATATCAATATTCTCAATATCCTCAGATGTATTAGTTAGGATAACATCTAGGATATTTTCAACCTAGTTGGTTCACTTATACATTGTTGGATGCCTGTTGCTGTCAACATCTCATATACTCTTGCTCCTAATGGATTTTTATGTTTTTTCCATTTCCTCAATTTCTGGTATATTCAGGTCTCCTATTAGCAGTATATCAGTATCTTCTGATAAAGTGGCCATTTTTTTCATAAATCCTTCTGTTTCTCCCACTGAGGTGTCAGGTGGTCTGTAGAAAGCTATCAATTTGAATGGCTTACCCTTCAGTCCCATAATGTCCCCAGTGATTACCTCAATGTTACCAAGATCATCTTCTGTACTAATATTTTGACATTTAATTTCATTCCTAACATACAGTGCGACTCCTCCCCCTCTCCTAAATACTCTGTTCCTGTTATATAGTTGATACCCAAGAATATGCTGGTTCCATTCTGTATCTATATTCCACCAAGTTTCAACAGCTCCAACTACCCCAATGTCATCCTTTTCCAACATCAGCTCTAATTCAGCGATTTTGTCCTTATTTAAACTTCTGGCATTAAACATCATAACATTTGTCTTAGCCCCTATCTTTATGTTTGTATTTCTAGGTATGGCTCCTGGGGTTTTCCTGGGAACCATTAGTCCCCTTTCACTCAGTTTAAATGTCTATCTATTTCATTTTGTATTCCTGTCCCAAGTATTCTGCTCCCCTGAAGCTTAAATGCAGTCCATCCCTGCAGTAGAGTTCTTTTTATTAGTAAAGGTTTCCCAGTGTTTACTAAAATGAGAGCCCTTCCGTTTTGTCCAGTTATACAACCATGCATTAGTCAGTGCTATTTTCTTTGCTTTATAAGCAGATGCCCTTGGTTCAGGTAGGATTTCTGAGATTAGAATTTCACTATCGTTTTCCTGCAATTTCTGAATAAGTTCCTTAACATCATTTTGAAAAGTTACTAGAATTTCCTGGCCATGTCATTTATACCTTTATGCACTACTGCTATCGGTCTCGGTCCAGCTCTGGTGAAAATATTATCCACCATATTGTACAGATCACTTGTCCCTGCTCCTGAGAAACCGCGCACCATATTATTTGCCTTATCTTCCCTGCAGATGTATTTATCTGTGTATTTTATTAAAGGAATAATGCCTGACAGGGTGGGTGTTATGCTGGGATAACATTCCGCCTCGGGTGGTTGGGCTCGAGGCCACCAGCCGAGGGCATCCAACACCCGAGAAGGGGATGTTATCCCAGCATAACTCCCACCCTGGAGGGCATTATTCCTATTATACAATGGCTCAGGAGTCAGAGAAGAAAGAAAAAGATGAAAACGTTTATTTGAAAGTATATTTTTCAGTGTTTTTTTGTAAAGCATAGGTTTACTTTTTTAAGAAATAGATCCTGTTTCTTCTTTTGGCCAGCAGGTGGAGCTCCTGTATGGTAACTGTGGTTCTACACTGGTAAGTCCTGACAAAAACATTTTCGTGTTGGCTCCTGTCTTTCATGCCAGCTGAAACTCAAATGATTCTCTGCACACCCCCCCCCCCCCAACATACCTGTGTGTTTTATTTGATTTGACCTGTATCGGCCTTTGTTTCTGTTCTGTGGTCAGCTGTGTTGATGGCAGTATTTACTTCCTGGTTCCCCTACTGACGCTCTGTTGACTCGTTTCTTTTGGGCTTGCCGCTAAGCTAGGAACAGAGCACTGCTGATCCAAGCGCACAGTTGCTGACCGGATTTTTAATTTCATTTCAGTTTTATTTTCTTCCGGTAGTTTTGTGGCATTTATGATGTGTACCGGGAGAAATGTAAGGACAACATCGAAAGTGCTAGGTGCGAGGGAGGTAAGGGTTCTGGCCCCGCCTGTTAGTTTGAGAAGCCGTTGTGTAAAGAAAAGAAAAAAACTTGCTTTGTTTTAACCGTTTAAAGTTTAAATTGTAGCAAATGAAGGGAGTTGTGCTGCATTTATGAGAAGCTCGCTGCTGACTACGGGTCAGATTATAAAAGTGGCTAGTAGCATGGAATCAGTAGAGTGCACTGATTTTTTTAAGTGTTTTGGTCATTTTCTGTACAGGGACTATAGCCGGGATGTTATGCTGGGATAACATCCCGGGTCCAGTCTCAGTTTGACCAATCAGGAGCCAGGATTCTTTCTTGCCATTGTATAATATTGAATCTCCAATGACTCTAACTTGTCTTTGATCCAATTTAGATATCTGTTCTTGTGTGTTTATAATGCTATCTGGTGCCTCCTCATGCTAACTAATTGGTTCAGCTAATGTCTGATAGCTATTAGCCACTGGAATCTGACTGGCACAGTTGTCATCTCCAGTTTCTCTTTCAGTAGTAATTTCTCTTACCATATTACAGGAACTGGTGGTATTCTTCCTTACTGTTTCTATAATGCAGTTATCTGGTACTGGCTGTAATGGGCTTCTACTCTTCTCTTTCTTTTAAAGAGGTTACTTCCTCCATTCTGTTTTATCTGTGTCAGTACTTATATCTCCTACTTTTCTTTTCCCAGTCCATTAAGTGGTTCTCTATTTCCCTTTCAGTATTTGTTATATTTAGGCTGCACAGTGTCTTCAGTTTTGCAACTAATTCCAGCGGACTACTACACTTATTTAACCTCTCGCTAATCAGGGTTATATTATGCTGTAACTCCTGATTATGTATGCACTTTCCACACATACATACTGTATAATCTACCCCTTACTCTACCATTTTATACATACTGCAACTTGCACATTGTACCAGTAGGTCCCCATCCTTAGAAAGAATAGCTGTTGCCCTATAATGACCATCCATGTTTAGTACGTCATAGTTTAAATCTTAGTCTCACTTAATACCTTCCTTTACCTGTTATGGTTTATCATTCTATTCTCTGGTTTATGATGTACCCCTAGCTCCTTGCTCTAAGCGAACACGTAACCGCAGCTGGCCTTGCACAGTCTCAACATGTCTCCACGCACTTCTCTGCACACTGCCTTGCACTCCCTCTGCTCATCAGAGGGCTCCTTTATCTCACTATGACAAGAGTATCTTAGTTTCACTTCCTGTCTAGCGATCCCCAGCTAAGCTCTCAATATTGTGAAAATCCTAATACCTTTTACCGCCTCTTCATGCAGAGGACGTCTAGTGGGGCTTCTCTGCACTGCCCTTCACCTGGCAAGTGCCTTTTAAATAAAAACACACACTTCGGTGTCTGCTCGCTATTGGGTCCTGTTGCTAAGCAATGGTGCAACCAGGACCAACGCCTCTCATCAGAGGCTCACACTATTTCAAGTCCCAGCACACTAAAGTGTGTAATTTAAATATAGACACACAGAGATAGCAGTGCTGTGCAGTCTGATATTTGGCAACAATAATCCCTGCTCAGTGGGGTGCTCCTTTATCTCACTAGGACATGAAGTATCTTGGAAGGTACTTGGAAACCCCCCCCCCACTGGGAGAGTAGCCCTGAATGAAGCACTGTGCCACTGTCTGCAAACCCCCATGGTACCAACATGTACTCATTAATGTATACCCCCACCCTGGGGACTAGCTCCCTCCCGCCCTGAACTCTGATCATGCCAGTAGTGAAATATGTTAATGATACCCACATCCTGAGTGGTCCAGTGGCCCCCTTGAATTCCAATTTTGCATTAATGTAAATATATTACTATTCCCCTCATCCCTTGCTGTAGTTGCCCCCATCCCTTCCCAACCCAGCAGGTAGTGTCCACCACCTCGATCTCCCCCAATGACCCAGCTCAGAGCCAGTGACCAGCACAACCCACCTCACACCTCCATGGCTAGCAGCCGACTGAACTGTCACTGGGAGTACTGTACAGTGTACACGCTCATGTACATGTTACAGTATTCCCAATGACAGTCCAGTCAGCTGCCAGCCACAGAGATGTGAGGTGGGTTGTGCTGGTCACTGGCTCTGAGCTGGGTTGCAGGGGAGGAGCGGGGTGGTGGACACTACCTGCTGAGGTGGAGAGGGTGGGTGGCCACTATACCACCAGGGATGTGGGTTTTATTAATATTATTACATTGCGGCACAATCGGGGTTTGGGGAGGGGGGCACCAGACCACTAGGGATGTGAGTATTATTAACATTATTGCATTACAGCATGTTTGGGGTTCGGGGAGGGGGGCATCAAACCACTGGGGATGTTGGTGTTATTAACATTATTACATTACGGCAAGTTCAGGGTTCGGGGAGCGGTACCATTAGCCCGGCAGTGATGCGGGAATACCGCTATTTCTAGGTATTGGCATGTTAGGGAGTTGGCAGAAAGCTTGCCTAGCCACAGGGAGCCTGCAGCAATCCCTCTGTTGTGCTGTGTGTTTGGCGCATAGGTGAGGTTGCCATAGGTGTTGGGAGTTGGGTGCTGGGACCCTCCTGTACCAGAATCTGGTACAGAGTTCTCTGGTGCACCTGGCTCGGGCGCAAGGTGCTGTTTACCACAGCTTGCACCAACTGAAGCCCCTATGAGAATCGAGTCTATAGAGCACACCAGCACAGTAGATGGAAACTGAACCTGGGAGAGATAGGAGAGCGATTATGAGTTTGTGGGATGAAGGGCAGGATTCGTGCAGAGTTATGGAGCAAGTCAGAGACTGTCGGATTTAAAGGGTGACACTGCCCCCATGCTTGCCACGGTCTTGGTGGAAAAGTGAAAACGATTCAAAGGAATTTGGTTTCTATTTTGCACTTTGGACCTGTTCAGTGTGTGCTCCCTGTGAAAAGTGCTGCATCATGATTTATTTTATTCATTTGTTAACTGGGTTAGTGCACTAAATTCGAAGACCTCTTTCAGGCACGGCCCGGGCCAGGGACTGGCATATACTTGGGAAAATACAGTCATTACAAACAGCAGGTATCATACAAGGATCAATAACAGGATATCAATTACAAATCAGGCAGATAATACAGTGGTGGTGAGAATAAAATACAGTGATAGTGAGAATAAATACAGGTAAACAGCACTATGTAGATCTAACAAGGTGAACATAACATGATTAAATAACATACATGGAACAGAGCAATGAAGGTAAATCAACTAACAATAGATAAGTAAACAGTGGCTTAGCAACTGGATCCCAGAATCAAGCAGGATTGGTTTCAGGAAGATACTCAGCCGCTGTTCTGGAGGAAAAGGGTGAGCAGTGAGTCAGTAATCAGGGTGGGGAAGGAGAGCACTGGTGGGAGGAGGAGGTAGGGTGGCAGCACAGGAGAAACAGCACGGGCTAGTGGCCTGTAAACAGTTGCTGGCTGTGGAGGACAGGAAGTGGGTTCTTAACAGGGTGTTTAGGTTTACAGGGGGGATCAGGGAATGTGGGAGATGGGAGGTCATTCCATAGGAGGGGTCTGGCAATGGAGAAGTCTTTTTGGACCATTCTAGTGGTTATTTTAGAATGGTCAAGTTGGAGGTGGGATGACTGATGCAGATTGTAGCTACAGGTTCTGGGTCAGATCAGAACATATAGTGGAGAGTGCGGGGGGTTGTGTAAGGCATCACCGACTGTCCAAGCCAGTGGATAGGAGCATTGTGCTTGCAGGGGGAGCCAGTTTAGGCACTGCTAGAGAGAACAGTGGTAGGCGGAGAGAGAGGGGAGCGGAGGGCAAAGCAGCATATCCAATTATAGGTACTGTCCAGCCTGCTCAGGTTGGCAGATGAGGTAAGGGAGTACACAGGGCACCAATAATCAGGGAAGGGAGGAGGTTACCACGGGCAACAGCTAGGCTGGCTTCAGGTGAAAGGTGACCAGTTAGGTGATAGCAATGCCCAATCTTCTGATTAATGCACCTGATCAGTAAGGCTACGTGGTCTGAGTACGTAAGGGATGAGTCCATGATTTTTTTTTTTTAATCATATCAGATTTTTATTGTTATTCCACAATACAATAAGTTTTATTCAGAAAAGCCATACAGGATCATACAGCAAATATAACAATAGATAATTCTCCAGCAAATACAAAGCTCAGTAGGGCTAGACATAACCTTGCCTAAGCAAATAAAAGGTGCCGTAACAAATCAGGGAAGCGGAACAATAAATGGTTACTGATAGCTTATCAATGTTGAATAATAACCTACTAGGAAAGCTCCATCCAGGGTATAACCACAGATGTGTCCCGAAAAGTATGGGAGTTTCAATTGTCCTGACTGGGAGAGTAGGCATCAGTGGGGGATTAGCAGGGGGAGGATGTGGAACCATACATAGATGTGACTGCAGGTAAGCGTCCCACTTTCTCTGATATCTAGTATGCTGCCTAAGTTAGGAACAGGAAAGCCTTTCCAAGATAGCTGCCTGTGCTAGTGCCGCTCTTCACATTGAAAGGGGTGGAGGGGGCCTTTCTCCAATGCATTAGGATCACACGTTTGGCTTCAACCAAGGCCACTAGAACCCATTTCTGAAGAGCTGGAAGGAGCGTTTCAAGAGAGGAGGGATCACCAAGGAGCAGCATGGTACTAGCATGCTTAATAGGGCAGCCTACTATGCTTGAGCAGTCAAAAAGAACCTTTGGGCATTCCCACAGTATGTGTATTATGTCTGCAGAGGGTTGGTAGAATCTCCAGCAGTTTGAGTGTTTAAGGAGGCCCATTCTCTGTAGGGCGGCAGGAGTCCTGTACCACCTAAGTAAGATTTTCTGCTTAATGGTCTGACTCTTAGCATCTCTATATGCTGTATGAGCCAGCCATAGACACTGGCTCCAAGTGTCAGCAGAGAGCGGTGTCCCCAAGTCCTCCTCCCAGCTTATCCTACAAGCTTTGGAGGGGTCAGCCTGAGCCTTTCTCATCGTTTTGTAAAACTCTCCTGCGATGCTCCGTTGGGAGGACAACTTGTGCAATCCGTTCAACCATCGACACCTGGGGTCATTAAAAGCTTGTGCTCAGACTTCTGTGATCGAGATGCAGATTTGTAATAATTTTCAAAAATCCTGGGCTGGTAGGGAAAATGGTGCACGTAACTGTTCAAAGGACATTAAGTCTTGAGTATGAGGGATATACAGATCCTGCAGGAGTCAGATGCTCTTGCCTGCCCAACCTATCCAATGGACAGGCTGGCTGCCAATGAGCAGGCAGTATTGCATCGGTGGATACCAAGCCTTCTGTGATGTGCAGGATAAGGACATACACTTCTTCCAGGCCTTCATGGTTTCCACCATGGCAGGAGGAAGACCACCGGGTACCAACAAGGACCAAAGTGGGTAGCAGGTGTGAGGCTCTGTTCCAACCCTACCCATACGGGGGCTGGGACAAACCATTTCATTGCCTGGGTGGCTAAAAAAGCCCACCAGTAATTCTTAAAACAGGGGAGTCCCAAACCCCCCAGGGACAAATGGGTGTAACTTGGTCTTGTGCCATCTAGGCACTTTTCCCTCCCAAAGTAGCAAGGAAATCAGTTTGTCTATAGTGTGAAACAGTCAAGTAGATAGGTTAATGGGGAGGTTATTGAATAGGTATGCCAGATGGGGGAGAACAGACATACGGACAGCTTCTACCTTGCTACAAAGGGACAAATGAAGCCTGTGCCATCTGTCCACCTCTTCCATCAACGAGGCAAGCAGGGGAAAAGTTGACACTTTTCAGGTCACTCCATCTTTTGGGGATAATCACACCCAGGTATGCGAAGCTGCTAGGAGCTCAGGCAATTTTGGTGCCCTTTAGGCAGTCTTTAGAACAGGAGCTATTCGGCAGGGCAAGGACGGTCTTTCTCTGATTAACTGTTAGACCAGAGAGATGCCCTTTAGAATGCTAAGGGCTTTTGGCAGGGAAGTGCTGGGTGTGACATAGACAGCCAGTTCTGAGTGCTGTATCATTTTTTTTTATATAAAATGTATTACTGACTGTCACTGCCCCAGGTTTCAGCTGAAAGATGAAAGCCTGAGAAAATACTAACACAGCATGTGTATCACACACACTCAGGTTTTAGAGACAATGTGTTACATGTAAGGCTTTAATCAAGGATCCTGTTTAGCTGAGTTAATTACAGCCGTAGTTGCTATATCATATCCATTTTATGAAGTTGGAGGAAAAACCCAGGTTATTACATAGAAGTCCAAAAATCATAAAGATGCTTTCATGTCCTGGAAGGAGGAAGCTTATTATGAGATCAAAAGAAATGTCATTTGAAGGACATGAATTATGCTGAAGTTGCAGAATGTAATACTTTATAAAAAAGACATCCTGTTTTTGTATATGATATATATATTTTTTAGATATACTCTGACAGAGGAGGAGCTAGCTGACCTCATACAAAAAAGGGGTTGGCCAATACAGGTGTTAAGGAATACTCTGTTTTACTTAGACACCCTTTTACTTAGACTCTGACTAAGAAAACATCTTTGGAGCACTTGTAAACAGGTAGTTAGAAAGAGAGTCAAATCTAAATACTGTAAGTAGGAATTTGCACTGTTTAAACCTTGTTCTTTTAAAAAATGTGTATGTCTTGTGGTATAAGAGTTCTGTATTTTGTATTTTACATATTTTTAACTATTTTAGTAAAATTATTTTTAGAACTTACTTTGTCTGTCTTTGACTTCTTTTTATTTGTAAGAAAAGTATACATGGTTATAGTAGACACTAAGTATAAGCTTGAATGGTGATACCAAACTGGAAACAGAAGTGTTTTAAATCTGAGGTCTTTATTAAAGTTTTTAAGGGTTCATCTCTGTATACCTGGTTAGGTGCCCATAGGCAAAGATATCTGGCCCCCCCGAAGACAGAAAAATCTGAGCCTATGCATTGGGTACACTAGCAAGAGGTTCACAGTTTGAATCACCTCCAAGACTTGAGACCAAAGGTTGATCTGAACTCACAAAACAGACAAGACGGTTACCTTGTTCTGTTAAACTGTTCACAAGATTACGCTCGGAGGTTGGCACTTTGGCAGTAGAGGGCCTGACCTGCTAAGTTGGTTTGTGACACTGGGTTGTGTAATAGTAAGCAAAAGGCCGTCTGCATAGGCATTCACAAGGTAGTTTTGACCCTGAACCGGAATACCCACCACATCCTTGGTCTGTATAACTTTCCTAATAAAGGGATCAAGAGCCACCAGAAAGAGTATTGAGGACAAGGGGCAACCCTGCCGAGTACCCCTATGAAGCTAAAAGGGGGATGAGATGTTCTTATTTGTCATAATTCCAGTGAGGGAAGCATTGTACATGGTGGAAACCCACTCTTGAAAGTATGGACCAAAACCATAAACCTTCAATACTTCATGCAAATAACCCCACTCCAGGGAATCGAATGCCTTGGAGAAATCAATCGCCAAAGCTGGGAGGTCAATGTACCATGCTATACATTGTTCAGGAGGGACAGGGAGGGTAAAAAGGGTGGGGGAGTGGACCTGTACATCAGAGATAGTACAAAGGCTACAGAAGTTCAGGAAACACAGGGGGAGGTTGAGGTAATGTGGTTCACCCTGGAGCCAGAGAATGGAACAGCAATACACACTGGGGTGATCTACAGACCTCCAGCACAGAGGGAGGATGTAGACAGGGAACTAGTGGAGAACATACATGACATGGCAACTGAGGGCGAAATCCTGCTACTGGGGGATTTCAATGTGTCAGACATGGATTGGGCCACCCAGATGGCTGTTTCAGCCAGAAGCACAGCCATCCTAGAATCCCTGCAGGGGGCTGGATTCAGGCAGTTGGTGCATGAGCCAACCAGGGACAAGTCAATTCTGAACCTGGTATCGACCAATGGATACAGAGTCAAAGAAATACAGGTGGAAGGGCAGTTGGGATCCAGTGACCACCACATGGTGTGGTTCAGCATGGAGACATGGACTCGGTCAAGCCATACAAGGGCAAGAGTATTAGAAATACAAGAGGGCAGATTTCACTGAAATGGGTAGATGTATACAAGCAGTCCTGGGGAAGGGAGAGATAGTAGAGGGGGTGGAAAAACAATGGGAGAAACTGAAAGGAGCCATAGTGGATATAACAAACCAATGCGTTAGGATAGTGACCAAAAGGAAAAGAAGGAAACGATGTGAGGGGCAAAGTCAGGGCTAAAAAGTGGAGTTTCAGGAAATATAAGGGGAGCCAAAGTGAGGAAGGCAGGGAGGTGTACCTTGAATGTCTAAGAGAAGCAGGGAAGGCTGTTAGGAGGGCAAAGGCTCAGACAGAAGAAAGCTTAGCATAATCTGTAAACAAAGGGGATAAGGCATTTTATAGTTACATTAGTGAAAGAAGAAAAAACGCGGGGAGGGATTGAGAAACTCAAAGGGGAGAAGGAAGAATGTAAGGAGGGGATCTGGACAAGGCAGAAATAGTGAACAAATACTTCTGCTCAGTATTCACTAAGGAGGGGGAAGATCAAGGACCACAGCTAGGCTACAGAGGCAATGGGGAGAAGTGAACACCACTCCATTCACAGTGGAAAAAATTCTGGAAGAACTCACAAAGCTGAAGGTGGATAAGGCCATGGGGCCAGATGGCATCCACCTGAGGATATTAAAGGAGCTGCGAAGGGAACTAGCAGCGTCTCTGGCAGCCATGTTAACAGAGTCACTCAACATGGGTGTCATTCCAGAGGACTGGAGAAAAGCACATGTAGTCCCACTGCACAAGAGTGGCAATAGGGAGGAGGCGGGGAACTACAGGCCAGTCAGCCTCACCCTCAGTAGTGGGAAAGATCATGGAGAGACTACTGAAAGAAAAGATAGTGACACATTTGGAATCCAGGGGTGCACAGGATCTGAAGCAACACGGATTCACAGCAGGAAGGCCATGTCAAACGAATCTAATTGTTTTTTTTTTTTGGTTGGGTGACAAGAGAACTTAATCAGGGAGGGGAAGTAGATGTCACCTACCTGGATTTCAGCAAAGCCTTTGACACCGTCCCACATAGAAAACTGATTAACAAGATGGGTAGTCTGGGCACGGGAGACAAGGTGGTAAACTGGGTTAGGAACTGGTTAACAAACAGGAGACAGAGGGTTGTGGTAAATGGGGTACAATCTGGGGAAAGGGGGGTGACTAGTGGGGTACCACAGGGATCAGTACTAGAACCAGTCCTGTTCAATGTCTCCATTAGCGACACTGCAGAGGGGCTGGAAGGAAAGGTCTGCCTGTTTGCAGATGACACCAAGATCTGCAACAGGGTGGATACTCCAGAAGGGGTGCAGAAAATGAAGAGGGACCTGGAGAAGATTGAAAGATGGTCAGAGATGTGGCAACTGAGGTTCAATGTAAAGAGGGGCAAAATAATGCACCTGGGTAGAGGGAACCCTAGAGAGCTACAGATTTGGGGGGCTGACTGTCACCAAGGAGGAAAAGGACCAGAGGTTATCATCTCTGATGACCTTAAGGTATCAAAGCAGTGTACAAAGACAGCAGGGAGGGTCAGTGGTATGCTGGAGTGCATAGGCAGAGGTATCACTAGCAGGAGGCGGGAGGTGGTGATGCCATTGTATAAAACATTGGTAAGGCCTCACCTTGAGTACTGCATGCAGTTCCGGAGACCACACTTGCGCAAAGACATAGATAAGGTGGAGACTATCAAGAGAAGGGCAACAAAGATGGTGCAGGGCTTACACAACAAAACATATGAGGAGAGACTAAGGGGCCTCAATATGTACTCACTGGAGGAAAGGAGACAGCGGGGGGACATGATTGAAGCTTTCAAATATCTTAAGGGCATAAACAAGATGCAGGCGGGGGAGCTTTTCCAATGTAGAACAAGTACTAGAACAAGGGGGCACAATATGAAATTGGAGAGGGGTAGATTAAGAGGTAATGTGAGGACGTTTTTCTACACTGAAAGGGTGGTCGACACTTGGAATGGTCTGCCACATGAGGTGGTGGGGCAAGCACAGTGGAGGGGTTTAAGCATGCTTGGGACAGGCACAAGGGAAGCCTGAGAGGGGAGAGAGTGATGACAAGCCATTGACCACATAGGGTCAGTGGCCACATACAATCTATAGGGCCTAAGGGCAGACTGGATGGGCCTAGCGGTCATTATCTGCCAACAATTTCTAAAGCTGCTGTTGGGTCAGGAGAATGCATAGCAAGCCACTTGAGGTTTAACACTTGCTGGAGATTATCTGTGCTGGTGTTACCTTTTGTAATCCCCGCCTGGGAGGGGTGGACAATATTCGGAAGGACCAGGACCATCCAGGTGGCAAGAATTTTGTCTGAAACTTTTGTATCCACTGATGAGTGAAATAGGGTGGAAGTTGGCGCAGTCATAGGCATCAGCTGATTTTTTTGGCAGCAATGTCACAAGGGCTTCCCTCCTCATGGGAGGGAGAACTCCATTACAGTGCGACTCCTGTAGAGCGGACAGCACAGGGGAGGAGATTTCATCCACCACCAGTTGATGAAGCTCAACTATCATCCCATCTGGCCCTAGGGCTTTCCCGTTGCCATCAGGGAAAGGGCAGTAGTCGGCTCCTGTTCAGTGAAGGGCTGTTCCAGGGCTTTGACAGAATCAGGAATCAGGGGACAATTTAGGGAGATCTACAGAGGTATAAAAAGTCTAAAACCTCTGGGAGAGGCAACCATGTGCCTCTATCGCCTGGGACTGGTATAACTCCTGATAAAGTGACACATGACCTGGCTGATACCCTGGGGATCTGAGATAATCACGCCTGAGGAGTCTCGCAAGGCCTGTATCTGGTAGGCAGCTTGCTGCTTCCAAAGCTGGTATGCCAATAGCTTACCACCCTTGTCCCCACCTCCCAATATTTATGCTTAGCCTGTAGGAGTTGCCATTCATCTTTTCTCTGTAGGAGATTATGAATTCTGTACTTGAGCCCTGTGATAGCGACAACAAGGGGTTTATCATCATGGGCTAGAGGGAGGTTTTAAACTTGGCCTCTTAGGAAGACAACTCTGCCTGCAACTTGGAACTCGTCCCTCCTCACTTTGTTTTGGAGGTGGCATGCAATGATCCTCCCCTCATGACCTCTTTACATACCTCCCACACAGTGCCTGCTTTAACCTCGGCTCCCAAATTGTGCAGAAATAATCCTTGGCCTCCACCAAGATCATTTCCTGATATTCCTTGTCCTGCATGAATGGGGGATTACAGTGCCATCTGGAGCTCTCGGGCCCTAGCCCGACAGATAAGTAGTGAAGCAGAACTGGCGCATGGTCTGAAATTATAATATTATCAATTTTCATATCATCAATTCCCAGAGAGGCTTCCCCATTGGCCAACCAAAAACCAATTTGGCTATAGGATGAAAGAACAGGTGAGAAAAAGGTGTAATCCCTGCCGGTAGGGTGATGCCGTCTCCAAGGGTCTATAAGCCCCCCTCTATGATCTCTTGCAGAGCAGCCCTTGCCTTGGGGTGAGTTTGGGTGGGTGGGTCTAGTTTTATCCAAAAAAATATCCAGCACAAGGTTGAAATCCCCTTCCCCCACACACACAAAATAGGCAGGTTGGCATGATCCTTTGTAACAGACGTAAGGGCCTGACCTACACCTAGCATGGGCTCCACCACATCCTTATTCAAACCGTACATGTTAACCACCACTGCCTCGCCACCCACATAGGAAAATGGGCTACCACCCACCTACCCTGAGCATCTGTCTTGACCTCGTCAGGACCCATGGGCAGGCTTTGTACCAAGTACAGCTCGCCCTGGCTTTACTTGGTGCCGAGCTGGCTATCACCCTGCCCACCCACATCTTCTTAAGTCAAGTCACCATTCTCACAGTAAGATGAGTTTCCTGGATGAGGGTTATGTCCGCTCTCAAGGATCAGAGGTGTTGTAGCACTTTCGTACCCTTCATAGGGTGGTTCAGCCCCTTAACATTCCAAGTGACCAGCCTCATACCTACTGAATTAAACCAAGCCATGCTACCATCAGGTGGGCTACAAAAAGAAACCACCACCTACCTTTGGACTGGTGCTCCCCAAATACCAGACTAGGGAACCCTTAAATTATGGTCAGGCCTCTGGGCTGTATTCTCATCGACACCTGGGAAGACCTCTGGAAAGGAGCTGTAACAGCGGTCTTAGCAGTAGTACCAGTGTGTTCCGAATCTTAAGAAGGAATAACAGTGTTTATGAACAAGGACAAAAAACAGCAGAAATGACAATGCAGTACAATGCAGAACAGTAAAGAACAAGTGATAACAAATTAAGGACTAGTCCAAGATAACCACAGTTGCAAGGATCAGTAAATCCTGTGTATCCACTAAGGGTGAGGAGGTAAACATGTTTAGGGTTGCACCACAAATAACCGGTACACCCGAGCAACATTAACTCACAGCACCCAATGGGGTAGAACAAGAGGCTACAATCATAGTGGCCTGTCCCTACCCAGGTCCAAACCCTCTAGTATACGATCCAATGACTGTGGATATAGAGAGATGATAAGAAGGGGAGGGGGACTGGGAGAAGGAAGGGGAATGGGAAACCTGGGGTTGAGATCTAAGGGGAGGGGCCCCAACTGCCAACCAAAGAGAGCAGAGTGGACGGATGCTGCACCCATGGACACCTCTTCGGCCCTTGGTCCATAGTGACTAGACCCAAGAGAGGTGGAGGGGTCACAGCAGGCCAAGTCTGTGTATGAGCAGGATGGGATATTGCATATCGAGGTGACAGTCGAGCAACGTAAAGCTGAGGTCTCTACAACCGGGGGGGGGGGAGAAGCAGGAAGCTACAAAGAGACCCCAGTGGATATCGAGAGTCCTACACACTTTTGCATATCATGCACCTTCCCGGCAGACAAGCCAACCCATCATGGAGGGGGGGAAGGGGTCTGTAGGAAGGAAACTATTGAAGCGACCCACTTATCACCTACAGCAGACAACGAGATAAGCAAGAGCATCAGTGAGCACAAAAAAAGCCAGTTTCTGAGTTTTAGGACACTTGAGAGTGATCAGCCCACTTCATCCCTCAGGACTGGCATTGCTCATGTCCGAAGGGCAGCCTCAGGAGTCGAGTGTTGTGGAAGGCCCTGTGATAGAGCCGCTGCGAAGGGTAATAGTTCTGGTCTAATTGGCGGGGAGGGGGGCACTTCCTCTTTGGGACCTGGATCCACTTCAGCCACCCACTCCAGTGGTGCACTGGTATGCATCTCGTCCACCTTCATGTCGCTGCCTTGCAGGTGGTCCTCCTTCGAGCTGGAATCTCCCTTCAAAAGCTTAGCTGGCGGGGAAGCCTCCACCAGGCTCACAATTTGTCTCCCCTTACTGCAGGCTCGTGGCTTCGATCTATAGCGTTCTCCCTTAGCATTTTCTGAATGAGGCGATGAAGGTGCTGGAAAGCTCTGGGGGGGGAGGTTCCTTATGCCGAGCCTCCATAAAGCTGAAGTGGCTCCTCAAGCTAGCACTGGGGGGGGCTAGTCTACTCACTGCACAGTCCTGTGTGGAGCTACTTCCACCTGAAACCGTGGTGTATCTTTTTGGTTCCTATGCCCTGGAGCATACCCCTCAGGCATCCAGAGTCATCTGACAGATGTAGTGCACCACATCACCTCAGACCAAAACCTCGCCAGCCATTCCTCCACCTCACCAGGGTGTTGGGCCAGATACTCCTTCCCATCTTTGGCAACACAGAGAGGCAAGCTGCCTCATCTGGTATTTGAAACTATGTGCCTGCAACAGCTTCTTAATAGGAATAAAGTCTTTTCTTTTCACTGCCACCTCATTCGAGTAATCTCTAAAGAAGGAAATATGTGATCCCTTCCAGGACAAGTCCTCCATGTCTCTAGCTGCTCTCAGCAATTTCTCTTTAGTAGAATAATGCAATAGATATCCAATGATGGGCCGGGGGAGTAGAGGTCAGATTTCACATACAGCCTATGGGCCCTTTCCAAATATACTGGTTCTTTCCACCGATCTTCCAGCAGTTTAGGCAGAAAGTCATTTAAGAACTTTTCCATGTTGGACCCCTCCACTCCCTTAGGGACATCGAGAATCCGAATATTATTCTGGCATCCCCAGTTCTCCTGGTCCTCAGCCCTTTCCCATAACCTAGCAAGCTTGTGTTCACGGTTTTGCAATCGCCTCCACAACTGCTCCTGGCAGTCCTCCAGCCCTTCTGCTCGTTGTTCCAGGACATTTACCTTATCTTCCAGTTGGCAAACATCAGCTACATTTCCTGTGAGTGCAGCATTTATACTATCTACTCTGCACAGCACTATCTCGAGCATCTTTGTGATGTAGGTAAGCAGGTCTCCCCCTGTAGCTGTTGAAGGGAAGGATCCGGACTCTGCCCCGGGTTTGTGGAAGCTGTCCCTGCAGCAGATTTGGCTATGACCTAGCACGTACAAGGAGATCTCCACTCGGATCTCAACTGCAGTGTGGGGGGATCCTTGTGTCCAAGAGATCCCCGTGGTACTCAGTGCCTGTTCTTGTGGCTAGTTCAACCCGACGCTACCAATCACGAGAGGGCAATACTAGTAGATCGCATCTGGGCCCATGAGGCCTAATGGAAACCACTGGTCACAGGGATAAGAGGCCAAAGAGGAGTCTGGAGGATTGACAAAATTACATGGCCGGAGGGAAAAACGTCCCCATTGGCACTCGGGGGGGGGGGTGAAAGATAACAACAGCCCATCAGGAGGGCCAGGTAGGGTCACAGATCACATCTAAATCCCACGGATGGTGCCTGAATAGGGACAGAGCTGTGAAGTTAAGCTGCTGCCATGTCGCTGGTCAGGCCACACCCCCAGGGATGAGTCCAGGATTACCCCCAGATACTTAAAAGCAAGAACAGTGTCAAGGAGAAACCATCTGCGGAAAGGACAGTGAGAAGGCAGCCAAAGTGGGCAAGGCTTGAGAGTTTTGGTCTACAGCTGAATAGCATGGCCTTCATTTTGGAAGCACTGACCAATAGTTTGTTTTTGGAGAACCAACGATGGGCCATGCAGAATCAGCTGTAAGGGTGTTGGACAGAATTGTGGGGGAAGAGTCGCTCTGGAATAATATTTGGTCATCAGCATAAAGAAGTGATTTACAGGAGAGGCTCTCCATTGGGAGGGAGTTAATGAAGAGGGAAAAGAAGAGTGGGCCAACTACAGAACGCTGGGGGACACCCACTGTGACATGCAAAAGGGGGGAGGTGGCATCACCAAGGCAGACCATTTGAAACCTACTGGAGAGACCTTTACGGCACTCAGAGTGCCGGCATTACAGCACTGGGCAATCAGGGTGCCAAATGTGGGATTCGCTGCCCCTTCCCCAAGGTCCACCCCCTGCCCCCCCAGAGTAAGAATCCTAAGTAAGGGGTGTGAGGGCCCAAAAAAAGTGATCGGCGACATTGCCGACTGGCACCCTAATTGCCCAGTGCTGGAACGCTGGCGCGTTCTGAGGTTGGAACCACAGACAGATAGGTAGTGATCCAGGTGGTGGAGGTAGGGGAGAAACCAAGGGTGTCAAGTTTCACTATCAGGATGTTGTGGTTGACAAGGTCAAATGCCTTGGACAACTGACGAACACTTCGTCAGTTAGCTTGCCATCATCCATGTTCCTTAGAACGAGATCAGTGAAGAGGGCAAGGGCTGTGGTAGTGCTGGCCCTTCCTGAAGCTGTGTTGCTGAGGGCAAGGAGATTATATTTGAAGATATACCCAGTGATTTGAGTTTACCTTCTTCTCAAGGAGCTTTCCAAGATGGGGCAGGATGGAGATGGGACGATAGTTGTCCATGAGGTTAGGGTCACCTGACTTACGGATGGGGACAATTTTGGCCTGCTTCCAGGCAGGGGGAACAATGGCCATAGTAAATGAGAGGTTAAAGATGAAGGTGAGCGGATAGGTGATTTCTTGGGCCACAAGTTTTAAGAAACTGGGGGATAGTCCATCATCACTACCAGCACTCCCTATAGTTGGTAGGCTAATGAGGAGCTGAAGTGTCCCAGGAGGGGGAAATGATCTTAAAAAAAGGAGGGGGGGCTGCTGGAAGTGGTGGATGTTGGTGTGTGCAAGGGGGTGGAGGGGGGAGTATAGCCAAGTAGCTGCTAAGGTTAGAGAAATGAGCATTAAGTGCATTTGCAGTTTCAGCAGGGTCAGTCAGAGGGCCTTGTTGGGTATTTAGAGGGGAAGGGGACTGCTTAGTAGAGCGAGAGAACAAGGCATTAATGGAGGACCAGAAGTGCTTGGGGTTACCAGGTGTTTGGATTGCAGCGATTTGATGTAGGCCAACTTCTTTGATTTAATGCTGCACTTGCAGAGATTTTGCAGATGATGGTAGTTATTCAAAGGGTAGTAGCTGGGGTGGCTTTATAGGCTGGCCACTTGGAGTCATGCTCCTTCATCAGCTGAGGAGGTCCGATGAGAACCACTGAATATTACCCCCTCGCACTCTACAAGTCATGAGTGGGAAATGATGGTCTTGGATGGGAAACAGGGCTGAGGCAAAGCTGTCAAGTTCTAGGTCAACGTTGGTGGCACTATAGAGGGGGTCCAGTCAATGGTATGAGGTTGTCCTGTAGCCTGAGTGTCAAAGCTAGAGAAATTGTGCAAAATCAGATAGGTAGATGGTGGGTTTGGTACGCCAGACACTGTAGATGGGGGAGTGGTCACTAATAGCATCAGACAGTGTGCCAGTGTGGGCCAGTTTGTCGAATGTCTGATGTTGAAGTGCTAATTTATTGGCAAGCCACATAGACTGCAGATGTCAATTAGTGATACTGGAGGTTGATAACAGTCATGCTGCAAACATCTCAGTGCCATTTCCTGCTCTCTCCCACAGGGGACAGACATGTGCTGGGAAGAAGCTCCATTTATGTGAAAAAGAAGGATTTTTGATCAGAAAACTTTAGAAATCATTTGAGAAATCATTAGAGAATCATACATTATCATCCTAGTCAGCGAATTCAGTTTCACTGTAGTTTGTGGTAGGGAGGCTAGTTAAATTGTGCTGAAGAGGAGAGTACACATTGTGTGCCTGCAGTGGCAGTTGCAGGCCCTACTTGTTGCAGGGCAGAGATGAGTATAGTTAGCAGACTGGGAAAAAGGGGGAGGGGAATTTTGTACAGATATATATGAAAAATAGTTTTACTGAGTGCTAGTAGTGTAGAGGATACCCAAAGCCATATTTATTTATTTCATTTTTTACCTTCTAGAGTAGGAGCAGGACAGATTGAATTTAGGAGAATGAGGAAGGTGCAGAGGAGATGTGAAGGAATTTTTTGACAATTATTTTAATCAGTACTGGTGGTGCAGCACAGAAATCAATCTTTGTTTTTTTTTTACTTTTTACCTGTATGTGTGTGTGTGCAGTGGTGAAAGTGGTAGACAAGAAGTACAGAACTCAAACATTAGAAAATATGAAACGCAGAATGAAGATCCTCCATCTGAAGGCTAACCCTTTCAATCAAGACACATCTATTTGTATGGTACACCTAGATCCAACATATCTAGGACACTTCTATTATTGTACAAGTCAAATTTTGTCATGGAAACCCCTAATTTCAAATCACAGGCCCAGAAATTATCATTATATTGCTATTTTAGGAATTTCAGTTCCAATACCAGCGGGAAGAAGAACAGAACTCTGTTCCTGCTACAAAAGTACAAGAACCGATTTCCTGCGTTCCTGTTCACTTTCATCACTGTGTGTGTGTGTGAGCCAGTCAGTCAATCCACGAGTGAAAATAAAGTAAACTACTATGTGAGACACAAGTCACATGATGTCTCAGTGAGGCAGGTATGGTCTGTCAGTGGGGAAGATCTGGTTGTGTCACTCTTTCCTATCACTTTGTCAGATGTACTGAACTGTATCCCGTGTGTGTCAAGCATCATGCGTGCATGTCAACTGGGCAACTAAATATTATCAATGACCATTGTCAGTCATTGCTAGCATCCATAAGCAGCTGCATTGTGTCATCATTTGGTGTGTGTGTGTGTGTGTGTGTGCGTGTGTGTGTGTATACACGTGTGTGTGTTGAAGACATGAAGAGAACAACAGGAAGAGAAAGGGATGGGGGTACAAGGGCTGCTGGGTGCATGATAGTACAGCCAAAGTAACCATGGTTCATTAATCCACAGAAATTAATTGGTTCCATCCCACTGCACTGAAAACAGCCTTGCCTGCCAGTCATCTTGTGCATATCATGATGAAACCATCCTGAGCAATCTAGAAGCACACCAGTTTCCCCCTCTTCCTTCTTCAAGTGTTTCTAGTTCCCCTACTAAGAATAGAGGTGATTCAACCAGAAACATTCTTTTTTCTAAAGAAATCTGACATTCACTGCCCAGATCCTCAAAGTATCAACCCTCCCCCCATGATTCATGTTCTCTTGGCCCATAAATAATTATACTAAATAATAATTGCAAACTAGAAAAGATTATATGATAAATCATAATATATCACATAATTTTATATCATAGTAGGTTATATTATTTTCTCATATATCATATAATAGTGGATTATATTTTCTTATAAAATGGCAAGAATAAATCT
Organism: Neoceratodus forsteri; assembly: GCA_016271365.2. Classification (NCBI taxonomy): domain Eukaryota; kingdom Metazoa; phylum Chordata; order Ceratodontiformes; family Ceratodontidae; genus Neoceratodus; species Neoceratodus forsteri. The sequence continues at coordinate 571,651,390 of CM057449.1, read as the reverse complement.
AGAAATGTCATTGGCTGAGAGAGAGAGAGAGAGAGAGAGGTCACCTGACCATGCATTAAATCTCCATAAACGCACAGTCACATGCTGAATCTCATTTTCCTCCCCAGAAGAACTACTTAGAGCCATTTTATAAGTATAATAAGCCCCTTCAGCGTGTGCATCATATTATTATAATGCACCACCCAGGGGCATAAGGACACTCGATCTTCAGCCTTGTGCCTTACTACACGCCTGGGGCATGCATTAAAATCCTATCATGCACATCCTGTCATGGCTTATTACTTACACTCACAAACACATATATATATATATATATATATATATATATATATATATATCTATATGTAATGTAATAGATAAACCACTCTGAGGTGTGGTGGGTCTCTGAAATACGCACACCTTGGTGTGCGTTATTACACACGAGGCCGCAGGCTGAGTGTGTCAACCACCCAAGGCATGCATATATCAGAGCACGACCACACACCTCAGAGTGGTTTATCTATTTTATCAAATGTCAATATTGTTTTGGAGGGGGGTAAAAGTGCAGGTGTGCGGTCAAGCACTGATATACGCACAGTCATGTGATGTGTTTTATACAATCAGAACACTGGATTTGGACCCTTTATGTTTAACCATTTCATATACATATACATACACACACACACATACATATACATACATGCATATCTATCTATATATATATATATTCATGGCAAAAAACTCTGTTTAATGCATCAGTTAGGGTTGTTCCACAGCAACAAAAGCAAGGAAATTTGGTGTTAGGGTTGCCACCCCTTGCACACCACGGCCACCCCGGCCCCACCAACAGACATCGGGGTGGGCGTTGGGGTCATCAGTCCTAACTCTCACTCCATTCCATGTGTAAATAAGTTGACGTGGTGCAGTACAGGAGACATGGGTGTACACAGCTTATGGTAACACCAATGACGATGCCAAAGGAAACAGAACTGCAAACAAAAATGCAAACGGAAGCGTGTACGCAAACACAAATGGTAATGCACACGGTGATGGAAAAAGGAAACGCAAAGTAAAACAGTAATGGAAATGCAAAAGTTAATAGTAACGTAAGCACAAATGCAAATGCAAAGGGTAACGCACATGGTGATGTAAACAGGAACGCTAACATAAATGGTTATGGAAACGCAAGTGGAAATGATAACTGTAACAGTAATGGAAATGCATACCCTGTATTTCCTCAAAAGGTGCATTCAGAAGCACAGTGACTACAAAGAATATATGTACAATAATGGGCCTCGGAGCAGAAAATGAATACTTGGAATACTAAATTGCTTATATCTCAGGAACCATAAGACACAGAAAACAAAAAAATCTCATATTATTTATGATTTTCCTGGCTAGTTCTACACTTAGCCCACTAGTGTAGGGGGGCTAATCATTTTTCTGATGAAAAGTCTGTATCGCGAAGCATTTCCAAGATACGGGCCCCGAAAGGTGCGGCAGATGCTGTAATGTTAGCCTATGGGAAAAATTGTCACCTTCGGAGTGCCGTAACTTTGCAGTCCTGTAATATTTTTGTCATTAACCACCAAAAGGCACATCTGTGGGATCTTGGCTTCCTTCCTTAAGCGTGTGCTGACTGAGAGACCTGTGCTGCTATATACTGGTGGCTGGGAGGTCTTACAAGTGGGAAATTAGTCTGTCTTGCCGATCCTGCAGAGCTTCTGGACTGTAAACCTGTGCAGTGTGAGAGACTGCAAGCAGGTGTTCGTGTTTGCGATTCTGCCTGAAGTGAACTGGGGGCGAGACCTGTATGTCCTGAGGTGTGACTCCCGATAAAACCTACTTCCTGCTACTTAGCCTTGGCGTTGTAGTAACACGAAATCCACTCGGCACTGGAAATGATCAGTTGATACAGGAGGGTTAGGCTATGTCTTAGTATGTGTATTTGAAAATGAAATGTTTTAATTATACAGCCTTTTATTATGTGAAGTTAAAGAATCAGTCACTCTGAGGGCACTGCTATTAGCAGGTTTGTTATATTTTAGAAGTTAGGCTTGGTGGGCTATTTTTTACTTAACTTTGTTTATTATTTTTATTTAGATATTTTGAACTTGTTGTGCCTTAGAGATATATAGGTTATATGGGAGGATCAAAAGGGGCTAGAATTGTTTATGATAATTTGATGCTGTGCGACCTGCGCCCTTTCATCCCCCTTCCAGTTTCTGATGTTACTATCAGACGCTGTCGGGAGATGGGGATTGGTAGGGATAGTGTTGGTCGCGCACTATCAAGAAACCCCAGTCTGGGTTATGGGAGGAATGAAGTTGTCAGGTCCAGGAGGCGCCCTGGGAGAGACCAGTCGTGTTTGGTGTCCATCCCCAGTGAGTCTATTAGATCAAATGGCCAGGCAACCTGTGGGGCTGCATCACCCCCAAATCCCCTGATGGCAGTGCTTTGTAATGTCAGATCGATCAGAAATAAGACAGCAATTATTGCTGCCTTGATTTCGTCAGTCGATCTGGCTTTTATCACAGAGACTTGGGTGGGAGACGATGCAGGCCCAATTTTTGAGGCTGCAGTCCCACCTGGGTATACCGTGGTGCACTGCCCCAGAGTGGAGTGCAGGGGTGGCAGTGTAGCCATCTGTTTTAGATCTAGCCTGACCTTCACCGTGCACCCGGTGAGAGCCCCGGGTTCTTTTGAATGTGTGGCCATCTGGGGAGGACCTGATGCGGGCTGCAGGATTTTTCTCATTTAATCGCCCTCCTGGGTTGATGGGAGAATTCCTGCAGGAGGTCACAGATTTCATTGCCGTTGCATCATTGGAATCCCCAGATGTGTTTTTCTGGGGGATTTCAATGTCTGGTTCGACGATGTGAATCATGGACATGGTTATGAACTTTTCCAGATTATGTCCTCCCTGGGTCTGACGCAGGCAGTTACTTTACCAACTCATCGGGATGGCCACATGTTGGACCTGGTGTTCTCACTGGGACTTGATATCAATGATCTTAAGATCAATCCAGTTCTTTGGTCTGATCATTGCACGGTCCAGTTCACGCTTGGGGCTCCCGCCATAAGCCCTTCCCCTGTTGAGATGATTCGCTGTCGCCCTTTACGGGGTTTGACCCCTGAGGGTTTTCTGGCGGCAGCAAATTTTTCTAGAGTGGGTGATGCATGCACGGGAGGTGTTGTGGTCAGGGTTGACGCCTATAATGGGGTGCTATCCGACACCATAAACTCCCTCGCACCTGCCCGTGTACAACCCAGAACTTCGTACCTGAGATCGCCATGGTTTGATGGCGAGCTCAGGGAGATGAAGAAGCTGGGTCGGAGATTGGAGCGCTGCTGGAGGAGATCCCATCTGGATGTGGACAAATTGGCCCTGCGTGCCCATTATGTTGGGTACCAGGAGGCAATCAACCGTAAGAAGACAGTGTTTTTGTCTAGGGAGATTGCTGCCGGAAGGAACCGACCGGCCTCACTCTTCTGGACCATTGATAGACTTTTACATCCTGTCTGTCTACGGCTCGGGAGGGTTTTTTCCGACACTGATTGTGAGGATTTTGTTCGGTTCTTTTTGGATAGGGTGTCCGTGATCCGGCTGGTGGCTCCTTCAGCCAGCAACAACATAGCTGGCAGTGATCGCCTGATGTGTTCTGAGTGCACTCCGTCTGGTTGGGGAGAGTTTAGACCAGTGGAGGATAGTGAGGTTATTGAGGTAGCAACCAATGTGAGGCATACCTTCTGTGAACTGGACCCAGTGCCGACGCATTTTTTAATGAGATGCGTTGACTCTGTTGGCCCGGTGTTTGCCATGATTGTACGGTGCTCCCTCTCCGAGGGTGTCTTTCCAGATGCCTTGAAGGAGGCTCTGGTGAGACCCCTCTTAAAGAAGCCATCTTTGGACCTGGAGATCAAGGCAAATTACCATCCAATCTCTAACCTTCCATTTTTAGGAAAGGTTATTGAGAAAGTGGTAGCGCTTCAGTTGGAAGAGCACCTCATATCTCACGAGTTGTATGAACCCTTCCAGTCGGCTTTTCGTGCCAGACATAGCACCGAAACTGCACTTGTTCGGGTGCAGAATGACCTTCTCAGGGCTAGAGATTGGGGAGACAAGACAATTCTTGTTCTCCTCGATCTCTCATCAGCATTTGACACTGTGGACCATTGTGTGCTGCTTGCTCGCCTTGGGGACCTATGTGGACTCACCGGTAATGTCATCAAATGGTTTGAGTCTTTTTTTACTAACAGGAGGCAGCAGGTTATGATGGGAAATTTCTCATCTACACCCAGTCTGCTTCTTTGTGGAGTACCTCAGGGATCAGTATTGGCTCCAATGTTGTTCGCAATGTATATGCTGCCTCTGGGTGGGATCATTAGGAAATATGGCTTGAGTTTTCATTGCTATGCCGATGATACTCAGCTATATTTTTCCTTTGCCCCAGGAACATCCAATGCAGTGGATGTGCTTAATATCTGTCTGACCGAGATTAACGACTGGATGGCCTCCAGCTGGTTGCGGCTGAACCCCGATAAGACAGAGGTATTAGTAGTGGAGTCGAACAGAGTTCGTGATAGGATGGCCTCTGACACAGAAACTGGGCTTGTCCTAGGGTCTGTGCCATTGAAACCTCCTCTTGGTGCGAAATCTTGGCGTGATTCTGGACAGAGATTTAACCATGGAGGCTCAAATATCCTCAGTGGTTCGTACCTGTTTTACCATCTCAGAAACATTGCCAGGATTAAGTCCCTTGTTCCACTTCTGGACCTCCCTACTCTGATACATGCCTTAGTCACATCTAGGCTTGATTACTGTAATGCACTCTATCTCGGGGTCACGGGAGGATCTCTCTGCAGATTGCAGCTGGTGCAAAATGCAGCTGCCCGGTTGCTGACCGGGCAGCAAAAGTTCTGTCATATTACACCGGTTCTGCGTGAATTGCACTGGCTGCCAGTCAGGTGGAGAGTCCTCTTTAAGGTGGGTCTTCTTACCTATAAGGCCCTACACGGGCAGGGACCTGGTTACCTGTTAGACCTTCTGTCACCTGCCTTCTCCTGCCGCCCTCTTTGTTCCTCCAGTGAATGCCTCCTGACCATTCCCAGAACTAGGCTGAAATCCGCTGGCGATAGAGCATTTAGCGCCATGGCCCCTGTTCTGTGGAACTCCTTACCAACTATGGCCAGAGAGGCTTCATCAGTGGATGTTTTAAGGCCCAGCTAAAGGCCTTTCTCTTTTCTAAGGCATTTAATGCTTAGATAAATATTTATAGTTAAGGCTTAGTTTTTGTAATGATTTGTATTTGTTATGTGTAAATGTATATATTCGTTATGTTTAAATGCCTGTTTTAATGCTTTGTACGGCGCCCAAAGCCTCTGGGATTGGGCATCTTTTAAATAAACTTTGCCTTGCCTTGCCTTCCCTCCAAATTTCAGCCCAAAAGACCAAACCGTTCTTTTGCAGCAGGGTGGCAAAACGTCCCTATTCTTGTGGGCATAGTGTTGCAAAGTAGTGTCGGGATTTGCGACAGTTTTGCAAAAAAAAAAAACACGAAAGTGTTGAATGTGCGACACTACTTTGCAACACTACTGTTTACAAAAATTTCAGAAACATATTTCTGGGGTGTTTAACCCCACAAAAAAAAGACATGGCTAGCATCCTTAGGGCTCGACTAGGTGAACACAGCAAGAACTGTGTCTCTAGAGGGTCCCGAATTTAAATGCCGAGCATTTCTGTGACCACCAACTGAAAACAAGATGGTGGATCTGTGACACTACAGGGGTCATTTGCGACACTAAAAACTGCATTTGCGACACTATAGAACTTTTTGTTAACTTTTCCTATTGACTATAATGGGAACTTGTTTTTTGAATAACTTTTGAACTGTTTAATATTTTTTTACGAAATCTTCGAAAGGCGCATCGGGGTCCCTGGCTGCATGTTTTCCAGAAGTTTGGACCGGTTGCACAGACCATGCAACCTGTAGGCATGCGCAAAGAATGCGCAAAAAGGCAAAAATACCACATTCTATGGCACTATGTAGGTCCGCAACCGTATATCCGACTGTTATAAAACTTGGCAGATCCAGAGATCTATGGTACTGCCCTGTGCATGCCAAATGTCAGGCAAATCTGTCATATGGTAGCAAAGTTATTAAGGTGCCAAATGTCACACTTTAATCTTAAATGGGGTACTCAACCCTAACTACAGTGGCATGGATATATATATATATACACACACAGTATATCTATCTATCTCTATCTCTATCTCTATCTATCTATCTATCTTATACCTGCCCAATAGGGCAGGTTAGGGTTGCATGGCCACTTCTATGTTAAACCCAAACTTTTGAACTTTAATAACTTTGCAACCATTCATCTCATTTGCCTGAAAATTGGCGTGCACATTATTGCACAATAGATCTCTGGATTTGAAAATTTTTGTTCCAGTCAGACTTGCAGTTGCGGACCTGCAGAGCATTGAAAAGAGTAAAAAATCCTCAACTTTTGTGAATTCTTTGCTCATCTCTAAAGCCTGAATGGTTTGTCCATCAGGTCTGATATTTTCAGGGTATATGGGGATTGGGTCATGGAAGTGCCTTTTGAAGGTCTGGTGACAAAAACTGAATCTGTTCAAAAGTTATTAAAGTTTAATGTTTCCCATTATATCCTATGGGGAAATAATTATATGTTCCACACAAAAGCAAATGGAACTGTCTCAAAAGAACCTTTTTCTGTTGCAAATGCCTTCAGTAGTGTCATGCCACTGCCATCTCTTTTTTAGTTAGCAGTGGAGAAAAAAAGTTACAGTTTGAAAACTAGTGCCCTAGGTAAACACCAGCTGTTGTGTTTACCTAAACAGGGTCCTAGGAACAGCATCCATACACCAGAATTTTAAAATAACATCCAAAAATATGTTGTTTTTTTTTGATCAGGCTGTTTATACTGTCGCAAATGCAAGCAAGACACTTTCGTAAATTTGCAAAAGTGTTGCAAAGTATTTTCGCAATTTGTGAAACATTCAAAATTTGTGACAGTGCTGTCCCCAAAACCATGGTATCTTTGTCATCTTATTGCCACTACATGGTATGGGATTTTGGGCTGAAATTTGCGGGGTGGCATGCCCTTCCACCACAGATTTGCCGTTTGGTGGAAAACTTTACATTGGTTCCATAGCTAAAGTACTCCAACATTTTTTATTTTTTTCCATAGGTTAACATTGTGGTGTCCACCAAAAGCACAGTTTCCTTGCCACCTCACTGTCTCTACATGATTTGGAGTTTTGGCTGACATTTTCAGGGTGGCAAGCCATTGCACTACAGATGTGCCTTTTGCTGATTTGGTGAAAAAATTACACCAGTTGCAGAGTTACAGCACTCTGAAATTGCAACTTTTCCCATAGGATTACATTGTGGTAGCTACGGTGCCTATATCTCGAAAAAGGTTTGAGATATGTATTTTTCACTAATTGCAGCTTAGTACACCATTAAGCATACTAAGAATGCAAGGAGGTGGCTAGGTCATGAATACAACTGCAAAATAATTTTTTCTGCAGTTGCTATGGTTACGAGATATTGCCAAATAAGCATTATGAATATTGCTTGGAATGCCTCTAGGCCTGTGCTATGTGTCTGTACTTATGTGTAGGTGGGAGCGCAGGGCCCAGAGGGCCCACACTCCTACCTATGAATATTAGTTATGCTAAACTGGGAGCATTGGGCCCTCCTATGCTATGCCTCTACATTCATTAGTGGGTGATAGCACAGGGCTCAGAGTGCCCAGTCTCCCATGTATGGATATGATTATGTAAAACTAAAAACACAGGGCTGTCTGGTGCTATGTCTCTATGCTTATAGATAGGTTTGAGCACAGGGCCCAGAGGGCCCATGCTCCCACAAATGGATACCATCTTGCAATAGTGGGAGCACAGGACCCTCAGACGCTATGTCTCTACACTTATGGTGGGTTGGAGTGCAGGGCCCAGAGAGCCTATGCTCCCAAATATACATCCCATTATGCAAAACTGGGAGCACAGGGGCCTCCTGTGCTATGCCTGAACACAGATGTGTGGGTGGGAGCACAGGGCCCTCCCTCCTATGGATTCCATTTTGCAAACTTGAGGAGACAGTTATGGATGGGTGGGAGCACAGGGCCTGGAGGGCCTGTGCTCCCACCTATGCATTCCACATGAGCAACATTTCACTTTCTCAAAAAGGGAAATTCATTGCAAAAAGCTCAATTAATGCATCTGTTAGGGTTGATTCCACACTGACAAAAGTGTGGAAATTCAATGTTAGGGTTAGTAACCCTACCATCCCGCGTACCACCACCCACCCTCCACACAACAACAGGCATTGGGGTGAGCATTGAGGTCATCAGGCCGAACTCTCACCCCATTCTCCTATACTGTACCATCTCAGCTTGTTTACACATGGAATGGGGTGAGAGTTAGGCCAACGACCCCAACACACATGCTGATCCCTGTTGGTGGGTGGAGGGTGGTGCATGGTGTGGTAGTGTTGGTAACCCTAAAGTTGAATTTCCACACTTTTGTTGGTGTGGAATCAAGCTGACCTGATGCATTAGTGGCGTGTTTTGCAATGACTATATATATATATATATATCTCATTTCATATTAAATACAGTTATATTATTGTTTCATATATGATATCAGATTATATAAACTTCTGACATCTTCTCATACATCATACTATACCAGATATTATTTTATTGTATATAATAAATTATATCAGGCATTATCCGTCCATATATCGTATTTGCTGTCCATATTATATCTGCTGCCCTACCCAATTAAATGTTAAAGGCATGTCATTCTATGGTGCCAGAAAAAAAAATCCTCTTGCATTCATCAACCAGGTACCTAATTATTCCCTAGAAGTACCCTCTGGCCATCACCACCAACACAACCAGTGCACTGTACCTCATGAAAACAAATGGATCATGTTCAGTGTGAGAGTATTTTGACACTACAAACCACTGAAATCCTATTTTCTGGGCATAGGAAAAGCCAATTTGAGAACAGTTTTACTTGGAAAGGCATACTGAGCTGGTTGCAACTTATTTCCAGGTGTCTCCATGGGGTGGATGAAGGGAAAGGGAGAACAATGACTAAAAACAAGTGACACAATAATAATAATAATAGTAATGCTTTATTTATTTAGCGCAATTCTAAAAATCAAAGCGTTGTACATAATTAAAAACATCATAAGGCAAAACTACTCAACTTAAAAATTATTTACAATGTAATTTAAATACATCAATTAAAACTATTCCAAAATACCATATTAAATACTAAATGCTTGCTTAAACAAATATGTTTTCAGACCTGGTTTTAAAGTTCTCCACAGTCCCATACTCTCTAATCCAGGGGTTCTCAAATGGTGAGGCCAGCCTCCCTGGGGAGGCCCCAACCTGTTCCAAGGGAGGCTCAAGCAAGTCTTGAAAAAGTATTATATATCACTTTTGAACTTTATAGATTTTGTGTGAAGGGATAAGGTAAACTGAAAGAGGATAACAGTAGGTGAATTTATGTATTTATTCACAAGTCTGTGACCAGGGAAGGTACTGTACACTGAGCCATGTCTTATATCAGGTGTACCCAGGGAAGGGTAGTGAGAGAACACAGTTCAGAATGTAACTGCAAAACACTCAAGCAATACAAAATGAATAAAAGTGCAAACGAACAATAAACTAACAATGTAAGGAAAAATTGATCAATTAGACTGGCAGCAGAACTGTCCCAATACAAGAGTTAACCATACAGGTACTAGGAATAAGAGCAGGAGGGAGCAAAATGATCCCTGAGAAGTTGCTTAAGAGCAGAGAGAGAGGCAGAGGTCATCAGGAAGGTTATTCCAGTTAGAGGGCAAACGGAAAGCAATCTGATCCATGAAGGTATGGCAGTAAGGGGTAACAATGGTCCGAAGTCAAAATATTTGGAGCAAGTAGATTATCCTGTTGGGAGGGGTTACAATAAGCAACATGAGAGCCAGCTATGAGGAGGTTTCAATTTATTCCTGATGTACCTGTAAAAAGTTGGTTATTTTTCTATGGGGAGGCCCAAAAATATTTCAGTATTTTGGGGGAGGCTCAAGATCTGTTTCCATGGCTGAGGGAGGCTCACTATGACAAAGTCTGAGAACTGTTGCTCTAATCTGACAAGGTAGAGAGTTTCAAGGGATGGGGCATCAAACATAAAAGCCTGGGCAACAGATGTTTTTAGCCAACTCTGGGGAACCTCTAACAACCCCTCGTCAGTTGGCGGAGATGACGGCCAGGGCTGTAGGGAGTCAGGAGCTCTTGCAGGTAGCGTTGGACCCAGTCCATGCAGGGCTTTATAGGTCAGAAGACTGAAGTTGAAGGTGAGCCACCACTGTACAGGCAGCTAGTGCAGCTCATGCAGTGCAGGAGTAATATGACTTGAACAAAGTCCAGTCAACAACTGTGCCACAGCATTCTGCACCAGCTACAAATGACAGATATCAAACCCCAGAAGCCCCAGGTAGAGGGAGTTGCAGTAGTCCAGGTGCAAAGTCACAAAGGCATGGATCAATGTAGACAGGTCACCGGAAGGAGCAAGGTGCAAAATTCTGGCGATGTTCCTAAGATGATAAAAAGAAGACTTGACGATTGCCAACACCTGCAAACGCAGTGCCAGCCCATCATCAAGAACCACCTCCAGATCATGCACCTGTACAAAGGAAGACAGCTGTGCACCCTCAAGCCAAAGACCAGAGGGTAAACCCACTACCGACCTCTCTATCCAGCAGCCCAGATCCACCACCAACACCTCAGTCTTCCCAGAATTCAATTTCAACCAACTGGATTTCATCCAGTCATGAATTTCCACTAGACAGCTGTAATGCATCGAGACCGCACTATTTTGGTCAGGTGCAAAGACAGATAGAGCTGTGTATCATCAGCATAGCAGTGAAACCTAAGCCCATATTGTCTTACAATGTCTCCGAGGGGCAGCATGTAAACTGTGAACAGCATAGGGGACAGCACCAAGCCCTGAGGGACCCCACACAGCAGAGAGAATGGATCAGAGGGAAAAAACCCTGACATCACCCTCTGGGGTCTGCTGGTGAGGAAAGATTGAAACCATCTGAGAATTGGACCAGCCAGGCCACAGATAACTCTCAGGTGCTTGAGCAGCACCCCATGGTCCACAGTGTCAAAAGCTGAGGAGAGGTCAAGAAGCATCAAGATGGAATGGCACTTCTGATCTCTCGCCATCAGGAGATCATTGAGCACCAGAACCAGAGCTGTCTCAGTACTATGTCTTTTCTGGAAACGAGACTGGAGAGGATCGCAGACACCGTGGATGGTAAGATGGTTCTCCAGTTGCAGCGCGCAACTACTTTCTCAAGCACCTTCCCAACAAAGGGAAGATAAGAAATAGGTCTGTTGTTAGCAAAGCAGTTGGGGTCCAAAGCAGCTTTCTTAAGGAGCGGTGTCACCACTGCCTCCTTCAGGGAGCAGGGAAGCTCACCCGACTCTAAGGAGCACCACATAGCCTTTGCAAAGACCAGGCCGATGGACTCAATACACCCCAGTGATAGGCATGTTGGGCCTGGGTCCAAACTATAGCACGTTGGCTGCAAATGCCGGACAATCCACATGATTTCCACAATCTCCAGCTGGTCAAAAGATATCCAAGAAAAAATGAGGAGGAGTGACCATGTACCGACCACCGTCAACCCCCATAGAGAGCGCTGGATGGATCTCAGCCCTGATGTTGGTCACCTTATCTGCAAAGAATTGAGCAAACTCATCACACTTAACTTGTGAAAAGACACCTCAAACCTGTAGACAGGTTGGGTTGCACAACCTGTCCACGGTTTGAAAGAGCTGAGCCAGTCGATTCTGAGCAGCAGCAATCTCACCGGACAGGAACTCTACCTTCTTACATGTGATTGCTGATTGATAGCTCACATAATGATCTATCAATCTATGGTGGTAAGCCTCAAGGGTCAATTTCCACCAGTGACGCTCTAGCCTTCATCCAACTCATCTCAACTCCCTCAAACCAAGGGGACCAAGGACAGAGAGAGAGAGAGAGAGAGAGAGGTGAACCCAGACTGAGTTGCATAAGGTGTATAGCAATCACATTACTATAGAGGGAGACTATATAAGGTGCAATAATATTACTGTACAGGTGAATAACAATGCAATTAGGTACAGAGAATTGTAATAAAAAGTGTAGTGCATTGTTGGTCAACACAACAGTACAGAGTGAGCATAACAAATGTAAATCTAAGCAGAATGGGCAACCCGTATGACAATTAAGGGGAATTTGATGCACTTAGGGAGCCAAGGTACAGAGAAAGGACTAGACAAAAGCTGCAATATAAACAGTGAAGAGGTCATGGAGGAGGGTTTTTAGAGCTGAAGGCGTGGAGACAGATTGGATAGCAATGGGAGGTTAGATCAGAGACTGAAGAATCTGAAGATGAAAGTAGCTTGGCCAGCAGAAGATTTGAGTGGGTGGAAGTAAAGTGAATAAGTATGAGAGTTGTGGAGGGAATACGTTGGAGAAGAGGGCAGGAAAGAAAGAACTACAGTTACTTCCCGCACCAAATCTTCTGCTGGCCAAGCTACTTTCATCTTCAGATTCTTCACTCTGATCTAACCTCCCATTGCTATCCAATCTGTCTCCACAGCTTCAGCTCAGTAAATTCCATATTGTACTGTGTTCTAATCCATTTTTTGTATGATGTGGAGTTTGCAAATGAGTCCCTGACTCAAAGGGTTGTAATTCCTAGACCTTAAATAAATAAATAAATAAAAAGATAGGGGGGAGAGAAACAAACCAGAATTTTGATCTAAAAGAGGCATAGTGGTAGTGGCAGCTAGCTTCAAGACAGAGGAATGAGTGGGAGGAGCAAAGGAAGCAGTGGTGAGTGCAGGGTGAGGGCTGGCAAGAGTGAAGAGTAAGAATGATTGAAAAAGGTGATCCAATCTGACTAGGGAAGAGTTAGGTGCTGCACTGTACACAACATTCCCCTAATCAAAGACTAGTAGGGTCATCTTAATGACAAGCTCCTAGAAGTCAGGAGTGGAAGACATTACTTGTTCCTACAGAGTGACCAAGTTTAGAATGGAGTTTTAGATGGATGGCATCGACATGGCAGGAGAGGTCGAGGTGATTGTCCAATCAAACCATGAGATACTTGAAGGAAGTGGCATCCTCAAGTTCAACACAGTTCATGGTGTTGAAAACATACTGCGATGATGATTTAGTCAGATGCTGCCTGGTCCCATAGGTCATGGAAACAGTTTTCTTGGCACTGAGGAAGAGCTGATTGGAGCTGAACCAGAAGTGGACATTGGTGAAATCCTCCTGAAGCCTGGCAGTCAAGTCAGAAGCAGAAGAGCCAGAGGTATAAAGCACACTGTCATCTGCACACATACATACATACATACATACATATGTCCGACAAGGTACAGGCTTTAGTAAGGTCATTTAGAAATGTGAAGAACAGAATAGTGCCAGGGACAGAGCCTTGGGGAACACTTGAGTATATAAGGAATGGGATTGGGAGAGGATTTGTCCTATCCTAATAGCTTTGGACCTACTGTACCTTCTAGGTAATAATTGGACCATCTCATCAAGTGGTCAAAGAGTCCCACCTTTTCCAGCTTGTCTAGGAGAATGGAGTGAGCAGAAATGTTAAAAACTTTGGCAGGATCTACAAATGTGGCACAGGTTATCTGGTCCTGATCAATCCCCTTTAATATGCAGCCAGAATGCCAGAGGAAGGATGTGGCTGTGGAGTGACATTTTCTGAGACCAGCCTGCACAAAGGTAAAGTAAGAGGCAGAGTGCAGAAATGTGGAGAGCTGGGAGAGAAAAAAAACATTCTTGGAGCTTAGCTAGTGCAAGCAGTAGGGGAATAGGGCAATACTGCTGATATAGAGGTTTTTCCCTTTGGGAGAGTGACAGAAGCCCTCGTGTACACCTCCAGGATGGCAGCCAAGGAGAAGGAAAGGTTGAGAATGATAGTGATAGGGGCAGCTAGCAAAGCAGACAGATGAATGAGCTTAGTATTGAGGCCATTAGGACTGTGACCTTTATATGGGTTTAGGGCTAAAGAGCCTTTAGAAAGGCAAATTGAGAGGTGTGAACAGAGAGGTGAGAAAGGGTTATGGTAGGGGCAGTTAGTGACGGTGGAAGAGGAGGAGTGCAGTGAATGAGTACAGGTGGTGAAGAAGCTCTTGCAAGATCTAAGCAAATGGCTGCTGTCACATCACCTATGTCCAAGACCATCTGTTTATAGTCTGTGAAAGTTAAGCCATGTTGGGCCTCTGTAAGTAAATTATATTCTGTCAAGTATAGGACTGAGCAGAATTTATCATCTGCCAGTGAAACTCTGGCAAAATTCCGATTTCGCATTCATGAAATGTTGTCAAAATTGTGATTTCAGTTCTCAGTAATAAATCACCTTCCAAGCACAAAAAAAAATTAAAAAAATTTGTGATTTCAGTTATTTCCATCTAATTTCAACAGTATTTGTCCAAACTGAACCCAAGTTGGAACGCTGTCTTTACCAAGGTTCATACAGACATGCACCAAGTTTCCAATCTCTGTCATTATAGGTGACTCAGTCATAGGCCTCAGACCTTCCAAAATATTAAAATTATGTTTTGCAATTATGTAAATTCTCAATTATGTAGACAGCAGAATTTTAAGCCCCTAGAACTTTAAAACAACTGAAGAGAATATCACAAATGTTGTTAGGTTCCTTGACCCTGAATATTAGGCTCTGAGCCCACCCCGTGGCCCAGCAGCAGAGCATTGTGCTGCTATACTAACCACCCAGGTTCAAGAGCAAGCTCAGGGAGTCACATAGGGAGGCAGGCCATGGCAGAGACAGCTTCTGCTCTGCAGTGCATCTCAGTCGGAGAGGGCTGTCGGTGGGTTCCACCAACACAGTGACCCCAGTGGATGGGTCAGGAAGCTTGTTCCTGCCACAGGGGAGGCTGCAGCTATGCGAGGCTGACAGAGGTACCATCTCCACCAGGGGAGGAAACAAGTAATAGAGAAAAGCCTGGTAGCCAACTGAATGATGTTTGGTTTCAGCCTGGTCAGGGTATTCCTGTGAGCTAGGTATATCCCTAAGATATGAGCTGCCAGCTGGGAGGAAAACCCAATATGGAAAAAAGTGGCTATGTGTGTCAACTCTTTAATCTCTTGCTCAAAGGATAGTCAAGTTATAAGCAGCCAAAGATTCCATAATTAAATCCGTAATTAAAGTTGAATTTGAGCTTTTATGAAACTGAGGAATGTTGTGATGCTTTTGTTGAAGTCATGTACATACATTTTGCCCAGTAATACACTTGAGTTGCCATTGTAGAAGAAGGTAAGGACTGGGTAAAGTGATAGTAAGGTAGCATTCACAGGAGGCTCCATAGTAAAAGTATAGTGCTGCCAATATCCAGTCACTATCTTGAGTGACAAACCATGACGAGCAGTTATGGACATCACAGTGCTCTAGCCTGGATTCTTGCAATATGCCAGATAACCACTAGAGCTCACTGACTTAATGACTTGTGGAAGCACATGCAGCATTGTTTCTGTACCATGCCGCCTGCTGACTCTATAACAAACATTTAGATAACAGTGTATACTTTTACTATTTGAAAATAGTGACATCAAGTGATGCCAAGCCTTACAACTAGCTGTGACTTAGACCACTGTGACAGAATCACCTGGATATCTTAAGTCATGATGGAGCATGATGCTAAGTGTCACTGTTGCAGGAGTGTTGAAGGAGTACTGAAGAGCCATGATGGTAGTGCAGGTAAGGTGATTCAGTGGTACAGCTGTACGAAAAAAAAAAAACTGTCCACCAGTGGAATTTGTATGAAAGTCAGACATTCATTTCTGCAAAGTTCAAAAATCAAATTAGTAACCTTTATGGAAATTCCAACTTAGAATAGCAGAATAAATGTAAGAACAGAGGAGATTAATGTATTAAAGTACGGAAAAAAAAATTCCAGAGAACTGATCACTGTCAGAGGTCAGTTCTGCATAATTGCTTTTGGTAGTTTAATACAATTACTCTGCTGCTAAACTGTTAAACTGCAGGGGTCCAGAGCACCCCACTGGTGTCCTGTGAAGCTGTATGATGCTTCGAGTTGGACCCAGTTATTAGAAAGTAGCAGGTTTGCTTATTAGGACTATTTGCTATTGGCCCTTCCCTCCACAGATATGACCCACTGACCATCCTGTGGAGCTCCTAGGGCTTGGATTGCATCAGCTCTGTTTCCAGGGCTCCGTTCACTGGACAAGACAAAACTGCTATTGATGATACTGCCACAGCTCCTATCAGGGTTGGAGAAGGCTGCCCCCCACCATTGTCATAGCAACAGGGACTTGTGGCATGGTGTGCTTCCCTAAGGCTATTAGACATTTGCATCCTGCTGTCCCTGTACTGATTGCCATAAATCTCAATATAGAGGCCAATTTGCTATGCATTTTTGGCTGTCTGCCCTTGACAGCTCACCCCCACGACCACTGGAGGGGACTATTAATGTGGAGGAGCAAAGAATATGCTCTTCACCACATTAAGCCATTAGTATGCCTAAAGGACCGCCGAGCGCAATTAAAGAGTCCCTTCCCTTTACACTTCACAGGTAAGTTAAGTTATGCTAAAGAGGGAGATCTCTGTGGTTTAGAATGTCTGACTCTGTATAAACTGCACATTTTTCAGCTGACATCTCATGCCCTTAACTCTCCTTCCCGACCCTACCCCCTGATGTTCATATTAAATTCCCTGTTCCCAGGCCTTAAAACCACATAATGTAAATCACATAAACCATGTAAACTGTTCCAAGAAAAAAAAGGGTTTTGCAGCCCAACAAACTGGAGGATTAATAACGATAGTCTAGTTTAATAGAGCTTGTGTTTCTAAAGTGTAAGAGATTACTAGACACTGTCCTTCTTGGCAGCAGATCAGTCTTTCTGTAAAAGTGTTCAGGTGGCATTTCTAAGGATGAGTCCACGCATGGGTTCTCTTGTGGGTTTGTTGTTTTGGATACATTTTCCACTGCTATAGTATCTTGGATTGATGAGCCTTCAGCTGTGCCCATGGTGTCTACGGTGAACAAAAGGGGCTGGGAGCAGAGGATCCCACTCATTGACAGGCACGGTTCACTGTCTCAGTCACACTGGGGGTGTTGGGTAATAGGTTGCATGCTCCCTGTTATTACATACAGGGGCTGGACAAGGTGGAGACAGGAGAGCTGTGCTGTTTGCCATACGAAATGACAAGGAGTATGTAACCTATTGCCTGACACCCCAGTGTAACTGAGACAGTGAACCATGCCTGTCAATGAGAGGGATCCTTCTCTAGCCCTCTTGTTCACTGCAGACACCTTGGGCACAGCTCAGCAGATCAATATAGCAGCAGAAAAGGTACCTGAAACAACAAGCCAACAAGAGAACTCACACGAGACTCATCCCCTAGAAATGCCGCGGGTGTGCATGTCGAGGAAAGAGGAAAATCAATTGGGGCAAAGTTGACCTGACAGTGGGCAGCCTGAAATCAAGGTCACCTCTGTCAGTGTCAGCAAAAGTGAGTCACCATAAATGCCACGCCATAAATACATCGCTGTTAGAAGGGTACATGTGCACAGGCATCCCAGCCCAAATGTACTGTAAAACTGGCTGTATGAGTCCTTAATTGAGAATTTCAGTACTACTAAGTATTCATTTTGAATGGAAGCATTTTATGTTTGGCCTCATATATAAAATTGAATCACTGGGAGTCAGCCACGTGGTGTAGAGAGCTGAGGTGCTGTAAGCACTTTACCTCTTACTCCACTGGCGACCAGAGTTCGAGAATGAGCTCGGGTCACTGTGGTCAGCAGCGGTGGAATGGACAAGAGGATCAAGCAGTCATGTGGCAGCTCTACTCTTTTTGACTGGCATGGTGGGCCTTCTCGGCTCTTGGTTACCACCAGGTAGAGGCCTGGTGTTAACATCAACATTCAGGAGGCAAGACATAGGTCTGGGGGTGGAAGGAGCCATGGTTCCTTTATGCATGAGTACCTCTATGCGTATCTGTTCTCAATGCTGCCATGGATCCAAGACCTTGAGGGAGAAAAACAAGGAGGAACAAGGGACAGATCAGGACTTCAGGAAGCCCCACAAGGATACCTTGACCCACTCTTCCACTCCAGCCAGTAGGCATCCTGAAGTGGAGCCCTCGACCGGGCCAAATGCCACCTCGCCTCTGCGGCCGCAGCTGGAGAAACCACCCAGCCTCGCGCCTTCTGCTACCCACACCTGAGCCATCAAAACAGCTCATGGAGCCCTTGACTGGGCCGAAACACCACCTCACCTCAGCGGCTGGAGAAGCCACCCAGCCGTGTGCCTTCTGCTGCCCACGCCTGAGCCATCAAAACCAGGTAAGCCTGCAGACTGCCTCAGGGAGCTACTTCAGAGCCCTGATTGGCTGAAGCGAACTGCTAAACCAAGTCGATTGGTTGCTGCTGATGCCTTGTTGTGATTGAATGAGCAGGGATTCTGCCTCCGCTGCTTTGCTCTCTCATGCTCTGACTACTGCTCTGTTTTTTTTAAAAAGGAAAATGTTAAGAAAATTATCTCAGCCTATGGGAATTGTACCACTGTGATTAGGTAGCTAACCGTGGGGATATATGGAAACTGTTTTACTGGATAGCCTGTGTTAGGGCCTAGCCAAATTGTACTCCTGCTCCTCTCTCTATTTTTGCCTTTGCTCCCCCTACTAGGCCCATTTCCTAAAGCTATCGCTACCCCCACCTAATCTATTCATTTCTAATCAATGGCCTCGGGCTACTGCAGTGCTATTTTCAACTGGCATTGCTGTCTGGACTCCTGCCTGTACCCATCCCGCACCCTCGCTATCTCTCCTACGGCCATTGTGCATATTATGCCCTACACCCACTGAGTTAGTCTCTGTTATCCTCTTTGTCTTGTCTGTTTTTTAACCAGACTCCAGGCCTGTTTATTTCAGCTCGTGGAGCCTTCGACCAGGCCGAACGCCACCTCACCTCTGCGGCTGCGGCTGGAGAAGCCACCCAGCTGCATGCCTTCTGCTGCCCATGCCTGAGCCATCAAAACTGGGTAAGCCTGAAGACTGCCTCGGGGAGCTATGTTGGAGCCCTGATTGGCTGAAGTTAACCACTAAACCAAGTCAATTGGCTGCTGCCGTATGGCTTTTACTGTGATTGGACGACTGGGGATTCTGCTCTCCGCGGCTTCGCTCTCTCATGCTCTGACTACTGTTCTGATTTTTGTCCTACACCGCCTGCCCCGAGTCCAGCCTCTATTAAATGCTCTCCTCATGAGCTGGGTCAAACACCTTAACCTGCTATTGGCTGATGTTTATTAGACCCTCCTATCTGCTTCTTTTCTTTGTTCTTTAATACTAGCCAGCCCTGCTCTACCACTAACCCCTATCACCCTGGGTGTGCCTCCTCGTCACTGCTCCTTCATAATTTGTACTCAACATCTCAACAATGACTTGAGAACATTCTTTCCTGGTTTTATCCTGCATCCTGTCATCCTGCCTCGTAACGTACTCACACCACTGTTGCCCGACTTCACCAAGGTGTATGCCCACTGTATGACGGTCAATCGCCTCTTTATCACAGAACACTACATGACACCACTCAAGGGACAACCACCTTACTGCCTAACCTTTCACTGCACAAAGCAGTATACAGTGTATATACCAGAGCACCCCGGAACCTGACGGTTAAATCTCTAATATCTGCGCTCACTATATCAAACTACCCAAGTAGCCATATTGCAACAAACGCTACCTACACCAAATGGAATAATATGCATCTATTCTCCAGACTCAACCACATCCTCAAAAAACTCCTACTGCTCCACCTACTTTGTTCTGGAAATGCTGAGTTAAATCCAGGCCCTCTTGCTTGCCTGAACACTCCAAGGACCTCCTCAATACAAGGGCATCAGTTTTCTTCACGTGAATGCCAGTAGTTTACTCAAGAAGCTTGATCTGGTGCAAACTTGGATTCTTCATGCCTCCCTGGACTTCTTTATGATTTCAGAATCCTGGCTTACACCCACAACCCCGACAATGATATCAATATGCCAGGCAGGGTAATCTATGCCAAGAGTAAATTTCTCTGTCGAGTCGACTGTACTTCCGTTAAAGAATTCAATGCCTGGCCTTAAAAGTAGCACTCACCACGATAAGCGCTCCTCATAGTCGCATGCTATCGCCCACCCTCTTGTGGCACAACCTCCTACCCCACCTCCAATGCTTGACTGACACAGCAAACTCGGAGTGCATACTTTTGGGGACTTCAACCTAAACTGGAATGACGACAGCTCCAAGAAGCTTAAAGATCTCTGTGATGCACGTGGGCTGGTACAAATAACCCTGCTCCTACCAGACCTAATCAAAGAACCCTAATCGAAGCACCCTGTTGGACCTTGGTTAGTTAACAAACCGCACAATATTACACACACTGGAGTGTTCTTCAATATTATAAATGACCACTGTGCCATTGCTTGCATTAGACACTCCCGCTAATAAAATCAGTCCCTTATACTAAATTGAAAAGGTGCTTGAAAAGATTCTGCCTAAACTCCTTGTATGACCTGGGCAGCATTGCCTGGCAGGACTTTTACCTAGCCTCATCCCTCAATGAGTCTTTCAACATCTTTCATAAACTCCTAAAGGATTTAATAGACAAACATGCCCCCCTATGGCTTATCGGGTCCAACAAAAGACCCCCAGGCTGGTTCTCCCCATTACTGAAGAAAGCCCTCAAGGACAGAGACCTCCTGTGGAAAAAGCTAGGATATTGCATTTGGAATCTGACTGGATTGCATTCCGTGCCTCCAGAAATGCCTGCACTAAACTCATCACATCTGAAAAGCCAGTTACTTTCAAGCAGCATTGAAGACAATAAAAATAATGCTGCCAAGTTCTGGAGCATCCTCAAGAGGTAGAAGGCACACACCATGCCTCCCTCCCCATCAAAATAGTGCCTGGGACTGATACCTTTACAGACAAATCTGATATTTTAGACCACCTTAACAATCACTTGCTACATGTGGGTCTGGCCTTTGATACTCTCCCCAATCAGCAAGCTGAGCTTACACGAGGACACCACTATTGCCACCAGCCCTGATGCTAACACTAACCAGTGTTACTCTACTACCTTCAGCTTCCAACCTGGTACCTTCAAGCAAGTAGAGGACCTCCTTTGGCACTGGATATTAAAAAGAGCCTGTGTAGACAGTATCAAACCTTACTTCCTAAAAATTGGCCATTACCACCTGACCGCTCCCATTACCCACCTATTCAACTCCTCCCTAATGCAAAGTATGTTACCCAACCTTTAAAACTGCACATATCATCCCCTTGTTAAAGTCTGGGGACCCAAGTGATATGAACAACAACCGTCCAATCTCCTCTACCAACTGTCTCGAAATTACTTGAAAAATTGTTAATACACAAGTCAGGAGCACCTGGATTCACAGAACCTTCTAAACACCACCCAGTCGGGTTTTAGAGCTAGCACAGCACAGTCTCTGCCCTTGCTAAAGTAACCACAGACTGGCAAATGGCCCTAGATTCTAAGAAACATGTGTTTGCCCTATTCTGACCTCAGCAAGGCCTTCGACACTGTGGACCACAACATTATGCTTAGTGCCTTGTGTGACATCAGTTTTGACAGCACCACCATTAAATGGTTCACTTGCTACCTTACTAACAGATGTCAGCAAGTTAAAGCATCAGGAGATCTGTCTCCCCTAAAGCCATTGTTACGAGGTGTCCCCCAAGGCTCCATTTTGGGCCGTATCTTATTTGCAGTCTACATCAACAACCTTGACTCTCATCTGCACACAGCTAATGTACACCTCTTTGCTGATGATACTGTTCTCTACACCGTTAACTCCTCTCTAGATCTGGCATATAAGGATCTTCAGCACGACTTTATCTCTCTCCAGCACAATCTAATAAAACACAAGCTCCTACTCAATGCTAAAAAGACCAAAACTATGATTATCTCCCCAAAGGCAGCAGCCGGTCCCATGAGCGACCTAAAGATCCTAACACTACTGGGTGAACCCCTTGAAACGGTGGATAAATTTAAATACCTAGGGTTCTGGCTGGACAACACACTGAACTTTCTACACTACCTGAATGAGGTCTCCAAAAAACTGAGACAGCGCTTAGGCATATTCTACTGCATCAAACATCTCTTCACCAAAGAAGCCAAAAAAAGGCTTGTGCAAACTACAGTCATGCCACTTCTGGACTATGACGACTTCCTTTACAACCTTGCCGTACCCATCACTGCCTGCTATACCGCAAGTTGGGGTGGTCCTCCCTTCCTATAAGGAGGAAAATAAATGCTCTTCTCTGGTTCTACAGAGCACTGTCTGAAAAGCTTCCAGCATACATTTCGAGCCTCTTCAAGCATGCAAAGGGTACCTACGGTTTGAGGGGCTTCTCCATTTTTTGCTTTCAGATACCTAGAACAAAAACATCCCATGGCTCGGCTGCAATCAACTACTTCCTCCCCTTTGGAATACCATGCAAAGCTTCGAAAAACTTTATACCCTTCTAGGACCAATCACCTTCAAAGCAATATTAACTGATTACCTGTCTGAAACCTGAAACTGCTCTAGGTGACTGACCTCCTTCAACCGCCAACACTTTGCTCGAGCTATTGGGCTCTTAGCTACGCTTAGCTCCCAAGTAATGGTGTTACCAACAATTTTACCTTCCTTCTCGTTCTTTCCCTTTCTCCCTCTGTTTCTCTCTCTCTCCCACCTGTTTTACACAGGTCTGTGTCATAACACACATGCTGATGATGCCCTCACTCTCCCAATCTGCCTGTAATATTGTCAGCTGGCATACTATGACCTGTCTGATATTTCACATGTATTTTTTGGTACACATGTTACTGATTTCCTGTCTTTTCCAAACTGCTGTAATACTGTCATCTATTGTGACACCCCACGTATATTTTTGTGCTCTGCTTACCCCTGTCTGTAACCGGTCATTGTCCAGGACCACCTTGAAAATGAGCTTGCTCAATGGTGCCTACGCCTGGTTAAATAAAGTTTGATTGATTGAGGGTAAGTACTCTGGTGGGGTGGGGACAGACCTCACTTCTCTGGCACTGCTGTGGGGAGGGGAATCCGCGGGGGAACTAGCCATCAGCATGGAAGGAAGTAAAACAAAATCTGCGGTTCCTAGAGACATGGTTGAAAAGCTGCATAGACTAGCTCATAGAATAATGGGGCCTATGCACAAATGAGTGGGAATTACGCACTGGAGGTGCATTTCCCACCCGCGTAGCTCCGCAGCCCCAGACAGGCACATGTGTGATATTCACAACCATATGCACATGAGGGCACCTGTCTGTGACACCGCCCCACCGGCTTGCAGGACTGCACAGGGTAGCCGGAGGGTGGAGTGGCGGACCCAGGTGGGTGTCCAATTGGATGCCCATCCTGGGTCCAGAAGTGGATCCCTTGTGCAAGTAGGTGCAGGTCCAGGTGTGTGAATAGCTCCATCAGGCACCTGGATCCTCGCAGCCATGCCACTGTGTCCAGCAGTCTCCCCTGCTCAAGCCTGCCCCTGTGGCCAGAAGTGTCTCTCCATCAGCAACCCTGACCCCCTCCTGTAAGACAGGGACCCTCCCCACACAGACAGCAGTGCCCTGACCCCATTCGGTTTCAGAAGCAAACCCTCTGCCCCCCCCCAGGAGGGGCCTGGTCCTGGTGAGCATGGCAGTGACACCCCCCCATCCCAGTAGGCAACCCCCCACACACATGTACACCACAAAAGTACCCCATCCCCAGTCCTGGCAGGGAGCACCCCAACCCCAATGCACAACACCATTCTATCCCCCGACCACATGACAGTGCCCCACCCTCTGATCCGAGCACCCCTGCCATGTCATTGGTGGACAGTGTACCCCCTAACCACCGCGGCACCGACACCACCCCTGACCCCCATACCCTCATGTTGGTGCCGCAGCTATTCAGGGAAAACAGCACATCCCTCCACATATCTCCTCTACTGCCCACCATCCAACTGATGCTGTGAGTGAGCTACCTATAATAGGCAGTGCGCTTCCAGCATCAGTTGGATGCTGGGCTGCCGATGAGGTGCATGGAGGGATGTGCCATTCACCCTCAATAGCTGAGGCACCAACATGCAGGTACAGCGGTTGGGGTGCTGTTGTCAGTGCCACAGGGGATGGGGGGGTACACTGTCCACCAATAGCAAGCCAGGGGTGCCAGGATCGGGGATCGAGGGGTAGGACACTGACATGTGGTTGAGGGATGGAGTGGTGTTGTGCGTTGGTGGGGGGACGCTCTCTGGCAGGACTGGGGATGGGGTACTCTTGTGGTGTATGTGGGGGGTTTGCCTACTGGTGCCAGGATGGGGGAGTACCTGCCATGCTCTCCAAGGCCAGGCCACTGCAGGGGGCGCTAGATGATGCCAGGACCACTGGGGGTACATTGTGTTGGGTGGTGACCATCACATCATGCCGGGACTGGTGGGGGATCATTCTATTGGGGGGGTGACTATCTACACAGACATGGACCGACAGGGACACATTGTGTGCACAAGCCTATAGGCGTTTTGCAGTTACAACAGGGTCCCTCCTGGGGTAAGCAGCGCCCTCCTACACCCCCTGGTACATAGCACTACGTGCCTTCATGAATGGCATGTAGTGCAGGCATGTCCCCCTTCCACCCCTGGTGCATTGCCGTCCATGCGGCTAGGGTATCGGGTGCGTAACTGACATCCACGCTGTTTGGAACTGCCATCAGAGATCCTCAGGACTATGCTGCATGGCATTCATGCGTAGCTAGGCCTACAGGCCCAGTTTCCGCAGCACGTAGGTATCATGTATAAGGCCCAATAACCTTTACGGAAAAAAATTTAAATCATAGGAAATTAAAGGATGACGTTTTAGTTACCTTAATATACCATATAATCACTTCACTCAAAGGTGTATGCATACTTGCAAGTACAAGTGAGTTGTGCATGTCTTTCATAATTTTGTAATAATATAAATTCATGCATTTTCCTGTGTTCTATACTGTTCATATATATATTGCACCCAGGTGTGTATAAAAATAGGTTTGCCTCAGTCTACTTACCTGATAAACAAACAACCAAGCAAATAAATATAAAAAAAAAAAATAAAACTAAATAAATCAGAGGCCTTTTACTGATTTCATATCTGTTTTTTTTTATATTTTCCAAGATTGGTTTCTGTTTTGCCCTATGGCAATGTTCTTTCCTGCATTACAATTATTTTGCTTAAAGAAACAAAATGTTAACTCTTTGGCCCCCAAATTCATCTGGACACAAAACACAACACACGGTCACCAGGAAGGAATTATTTTTGTACAGGCAGCATGTCCTACCCAGCACATGCTGCCTGTATAAATATTGGGCTGTGGTAGCACTGCACATGGTGCATATGTGTGGTGCACAGCAGCAGACACTCCGAATCAAATGTGGATAACACATCTCAAATGGGTTAGCACCATTGCTGTTTGGTGCCATATTCTGAGGCCAACATGCTAAAGACCATATATTTGATTTGATTTGATAAAAATGTATTTTTACACAGGAAAACATTTGTTGGGATGAAAGTCCCATTTACAACAAAGTCATGTAATATATGGAATGCATAGCACTAAGGGAGTAATTTGCATAACATTATGTGGCCATTAGCAGCTCTGCTCAGTACCTACATGCTTATGTTTTTGTGGTAGCATTAGTTTAGCAGAGCTCCAGTTGTTGCCCCCCAACCTCACCTAAACCTCGCACATGAAATGAAAAATCTCTTGCAGTCTAGTGGCACCCCCTTATCACCCTGATCTCAGCTGTAATACGAGTTGTTTCCCCAGTTGTCTAGTGAACCCCCTGCACTAATCCCTGTTGTGTTCTAAATAAACTCATGCAGTCCATTGGTAACCCCCACCTTGATTATCACTATATTAAGAATAAATTCCCTGGTAGTCTAGTGGTAACACCCTCCTGCCCAGATCCCATTATGTTATGAATAAAGTCCTAGATACTCCACTGTTACCCCACTTCTGACCCAATTCCCATTCGAAAATGACCCCCCACCAGCCTACGCACTCAGCACCCACCACCCCTCTGTAAAGTACATGGTGTACCTGAATATTCCTATCTTTGCTTTTGGGATAAGCTGTAGATAGTGACTGGTACAGACCCTCATCTCACCACCTCGGCTGGCTACAAACTAAATGACAGGGACCCAACATGCACATACTACAGAAACAGATGTCTTAACACTACCATCACACTTGGTCCCTGTCATTCTGATGGCAGTCAGCCAAGGTGGTGAAAGGAGGGTCTCTGTTGGTCGCCAGCTATAGCTCTGCCTGCTGATGAGGATGGGGTTATTCAGGTGGGTTGGGTGCAGGATGGGGGATTACTGGGTGGGAGTCATTTTTTATTGAGGTTATGGGAGGGAAGGGGCACTGATGGACTATCAGGGAATTTATAACACAACAAGTATTGGGGTAGGAGGGGAGTACCACTAAACTACAAGGCAGTTTATCCATATCAAAATGAGGATTTGGGTAGGAGGGGGGTAACACTGGCCTACTAGGTAATGTATACCTGGATCAGCAGTTTTAAATTTATGCTGAAAACGTATTTATTTTCTTTGGCTTTCCCTATTGATTAATTAGTTAATTGATCTTAAATAATTTATTATATTATCTATTTTATACTGTAATTTTATATTATGTACAGTGCCTTGATTATGAAAGGCACTACTGTATATAAATAAAGTTTGCCTGCTTTGCTGTATACTATTCATACTGCAACAAGGATAGGGGCAGGAGTGGAGGTACTACTGGACTACCCGAGAAATTATTCATATCACAAGTATCAGGGTGGGAGGGGCATACCGCTGGGCTACCAGGGAATTTATTCATATCACGATGAGGATTGTACTGAAGGGGGATGGGTGCCACTGGTCTCCCCTGGGAATTAATTCACAAAACAACAGGAATCGGGCTAGGAGGTGAATGCCTCTGGACTAACAAGGTATTCATGCATAACACAATGGGGATCAGGGTGGGAGGAGGTGCTACTTGACTGCCAGGGTATTTGTTGCTCTCATAACAGGGATGGAGGTTGGATGGGGAGGGTGTCAGTGGCACCAGTTCTGCCCGAGGGGGTTGCACATCACTGAGCATGTTGATAAGACTGGGGTTTTGGAACTGTTAAATAGCAGTGCCTCAGCAGCCCTTTGATGATTCCAAATTCTGCTGAATATACCACTTCACCCTGTATGCAACAGTGCGCCCTCATCTGCATGGTGCACTGATGTATTTAGCATGATTGCACTATCTACGTCATGCTGCTGTGATAAGGGGCTTTCTTAATATGGGCCTCACCTCATTCTGACTTTGAGAACTGTTCTTATTAGTGGTGTGCTAACCATCTGAATATGGGGACCTTTATTTATCATTTTTGACCTTAAAGATAATATTTTCTTTGAGCTAAGAAACAAACATCCTGAGTAAAGCAACATTAGCAGAAAAATTTAATAAAACATATAACTTGTCTAACTTGCAAATTAACTTGTGTATCTCTCTTCCGTATCAAAAAGATCCAGTCCCTTTAGACTCACTTAGTACCAGGAATTATTGCTGAGCTCAAAGCTTTTATAATCCATTAAGCATCCAAATTTTTTAACAAAACTAATTAAAATAACTTTTTTCTTTTTTTCAAATTGCTGATTAAGTGTGTGCATCATCACTCCTACAAGAATGGACTGCCTTTCAGAAAGACATAATACAGTTTAATGTGCAATGCATTATACAAGCATTTGTCAATGCCAGATGTTTGCTTGCTGGTATTAGCATTGGAAATGCAGGAGTTAGACAGATGCAGAATAGGAGTGGCAGTGAAGTATTGAACTTCATGCCAACCCCACCTCCATCCTGTACAGACGGACAGGATGTGGAGTAAGTGTTTGGTTTATTGCCAATGACGGTCAAGCCATGTCACTTCACCCTATTCTGCAGACATTGACACGTGTTGAGGTGTGCCTTAGGGTGTTTGGCTTCACAGGCACCCCATTCCATAAGGACATACAGTGAAACAGGTGCAGCATAGGAGAGTGGGATGAAGTCTTGGACCGAAGAGTGCAAGGTACATCTCGATGGCTGTCAGTGGCTGGGGGGTGGGATGGCATGAGCAGTACAGTCGGCAATCCAGAGGCACACCCCGATGCCTGTCTGTCTGCACAAGGTAGGATGTTATGGCTAGAAACCATAATGCCTGAGGCGTTTGTTGGTATTTACAGTACAAATATTCAACATGGGCTTTTTGTGACCCCACGTCAGGAAAGCATTTGGGACATCTTCTCATGAAGAGTGGCAATGTGATTTTGTCAATGTGTCCTGAAAACTGACTTCCAACAGCAACAGTGCCATTCTGCGCCATATGTACGAAAACACAGATCGGGCAGGATGTGAAGAATGACAGCTGTACCATACATAGGGAGGTATGAAGAGATGACAATGTTGAAAATCTGTAGTGGGAATATCACAAATGCTTGCAGTTCCAAGCATACGTGGAGACTGTGCAACGCATGCACATAACACAGTCACTTTATGGAGTTTTGTCACCAGATTTTCAACATAGGCATTTTACGACCTGTGCTCATGAACTGTGTCACTGTGATTTTCTTAATGTGTCCCGAACACTGAAGTCCCACAGCAACCATGATATTCTGCGCCGGAACTGCAAAAACACATTTCAACCAGGATGTGAAAAATGACAGCTGTACTGTTCATAAGGAGGTGTGGAGAAATGGCAATGTTGAAAATCTGGACTTAGAATATTGCAAATGTGCAAAGTTATAAGCGTGCGTGGAAACTGCGCAATGCACGTTCGTAACACAGTCATTTGATGGGCTTTCATCACCAGATTTTCAACATAGGCATTTTAGGACCTCTGCTAATGAACAGTGTCACTGTGATATTGTTATGTGTCCCGAACAGTGATTTCCCACAGCGACCGCGCTATTCTGTACCGGAAGTGCGAAAGCACATTTCGGCCAGGATGTGAAAAATGACAGCTGTACTGTTTATAAGGAGGTGCGGAAAAATGGCAATGTTGAAAATATGGAGTGAAAATATTGCAAATGTGCGAAGTAACAAGCGTACATTAAAACTGCTCAACTCAAGCTCGTAACACATTCATTTTATGGACATTTGTCACCAAATTTTCAACATAGGTATGCTAGGACCTCTGCTAATGAACAGCATCAGTGTGATTTTCCTAATGTGTCCCAAACACAGATTTCCCACAGCAAGCACGCTGTTCTGCGTCGGAAGTGCAAAAACACATTTCGGCTGTGATGTGAAAAATGACAGCTGTACTGTTCATAAGGAGCTGCAGACAAATGGCAGTGTTGACAATCTGGAGTGCAAATATTGCAAATGTGCGCGGTTACGAGCATGCGTGAAAACTGCGCAATGCACGCTCGTAACACAGTCATTTTATGGACTTTTATCACCAGATTTTCAATATAGGCATTTTAGGACCTCTGCTAATGAACAGTGTCACTGTGATTTTCAGATTAGTCCGAACATGGATTTCCTGACAGCGAGCGTATATTCTGTGTGGAACCGAAAACACATTTTGCCAGGTTGTGAAAAAATGACAGCTGCACTGTTCATAAGGAGATGCATTAAAATATCAATGTTGAAAATCTGGAGTGAAAATATTGCAAATTCGAAGTTCTGGCATTAATGCGTAGCAACTATAGCACACTCATAAAAGTGTAATTTTTTGGATTTTTCCCACCAAGTTTGCAACATAGACTTTCTGAGAGCCCACCTCATTAACCCTGGCACTGTCATTTCATTAATCGGTCCCAAGAGGTGATTCCGCACAGTGGCCGCAAAATCACCTTTCAGGGCCGAGTAACTCCATGACAGTGAAAGAATTCATGAGGAGGGGTCCCAAAAACCCATGTTGAAAATTTGGTGCCAAAATTCCAAAAAATGCCCGAGATATGCATCAAAGTTGAAAAAACCCTATTTATTACATTAAACAGCTTACCGGCAATTCCTCAGTTCGTGGATGGCTTTGAAGAGTGCAGACGTGTTCCCGGTCCACCGAAGATCGTCGCGCCAGCCTCCAGAGGTAAGTATGGGGTGACGGGGGTGAGTGGGGAGGCAGGGTGCGCAGTGGGTGGGTGCAGGTTGTGGGAGGAGGGGCCACGGACACCACCGAGGGACCGCTTCTTCTTTACAGGAGAGAAAAAAAGAACACATCATGGGACTGTTTTTGCTTTACAGGACATTTCAGTGACATTTGCACGCTGGGTGGGCCCCAGCAACCACCCTACTTTTTTGATGGGGGCCATTATAGCTGAGGAGGAATGGGCACCACCTCGCACAAACATAGCTTTTGGGGACTGGGCTATCCGCCGCATTAATAGCTGGGCAGGATATGTTGACGGGAGTGGGGTTCTGTCGGCAAACACAGACTGTTTGCGAGACATGCTGCCGAGGGGATTGGGCACCGCAGGGGTTGAGATACTGTTTGTGAACGCATGCAAGCCACCCGCCAGGTTCACAAACAGTATTAGGCTAGCTAACATTCCCCCTGCAATGACAGGCCGCCCCTCATTGCAGCAGAGAATGACTGACGCTGCAATGACAAGGTGGCCCCTGATTGCTGCGGTGAAATGTTACAACTTGGTGCACTTTTGGAAGGCCAGTGTCATTGGCAAACTATGCTCCATTGGTCCACCAGTGCCAAGCCCCCAAATGCAGTGCCTCCCTTGGCTGTAACAGTCCTGGCTCTCCACAACCGGCTTCTCCTAAGCTGTCGATAATACTGTACCAGCTAGGCAGAAGAAAGCAGGAAGGCAGTCAGAATAGCAAAGGCCCAAACTGAGGAAAAGATAGCCAACTCAGTTAAGAAGTGGATAAACCTTTATAGGTACATTAGGGAGCACAGAAAGACAAACGGAGAGATAGAGAGGCAGAATAGTATGGACAGTGGATGGGCAGAGAGGGACAGTGAAAAGCAGGATACTGAATGAATGCTTCTGCTCAGTATTCACAAAAGAAGAGGAAGGGGAGGTACCTAATCTAATTAACAGAAGCACTCTGGATTAAGGGGGCGATCCCAGTCCTTTCACAGAAAAAAAGGTTCTGAAAGAACTCCTAAAACTGAAGGTGGACAAAGCAATGGGGCCTGACAGGATTCACCCCAGAATTCTAAAAGAATTAAGGGGAGAATTAGTGATACCACTGACTACCCTTTTTAACAAATCATGGGAGGATGGTGTAGTACCTGAGGACTGGAGGAGGGTGGATGTGATTCCCCTTCGCAAAAGTGGGAGCAAGACAGAGGCAGGAAACTACAGACCTGTCAGCTTGACCTCTGTGGTAGGGAAAGTGATGGAATCACTTCTGAAGGAAAGAATTGTTGAGTACATAGAGGCCAGTGGGGCACAGGACCCAAGGCAGCAAGGGTTCACAGCGGGAAGGTCATGTCAGATGAATCTAATCGATTTATTTGACTGGGTGACCAAAGTAGTAGACCAGGAAGGGGCTGTGGACATGGCCTACCTAGACTTTAGCAAGGCGTTTGACACAGTCCCACACAAAAGATTAATAAACAAATTAGCCAGCCTGTGAGTGGGTCCCAGGGTGGTAGCCTGGGTAAAACACTGGCTGGACAACAGGACACAGAAGATAATAGTAGATGGAGTCCGCTCTGAAGAAAGGGGGGTTACTAGTGGGGTATCGCAGGGTTCAGTACTGGGTCCAGTCCTTTTTAATGTCTTTATAAGTGACATTGCAGAGGGACTGGAAGGAAAAGTATGCCTCTTTGCAGGTGACACAAAGATCTGCAACAGGGTTGATACACAAGGAGGCGTGGAAAGGATGAGAAGGGACTTGGCAAGATTGGATGAATGGTCAGAAGTATGGCAGCTTGGATTCAATGCAAAGAAGTGCAAAATAATGCACCTGGGAAACAAAAGCACAGGGGAAGAGTACACAATGGAGGGGGGGGGGAAAGGTAGTAACAACAAAAATGGAAAGGGACCTGGGGGTAATCATATCAGATGACCTCAA
This sequence comes from Neoceratodus forsteri, assembly GCA_016271365.2. NCBI lineage: Eukaryota > Metazoa > Chordata > Ceratodontiformes > Ceratodontidae > Neoceratodus > Neoceratodus forsteri. The sequence goes on along the minus strand of CM057449.1, from coordinate 571,619,220 downwards.
GGTTCGCAAGCAACATGAGAAGGCAGTAGGGAGGGCTGGGGATACTGGGATGTATATGGAGAGGCATCACCAGCAAAAAACAGGAAGTTGTTATCCTTCTGTACAGACAGCTGGTGAGACCCCATCTGGAGTACTGCATCCAGTTCTGGAGACCCCATCTCAGCAAGGACATAGACAGGATGGAGGCAGTCCAGATAAGGGCAACTAAAATGATGCAGGGTCTGCAAGAGAAGCCCTACGAGGAGAGACTAAGGAGCTTAATACTGTATGTATATCCTTGAGGAAAGGAGGGACATGATAGAAACTTTTAAGTACCTCAGTGGAATCAACAAAGTCCAAGAGGGTAGCAACTTTCAGAAAAAGAGATGTGCAAGAACAAGGGGACACAATTTGAAGATAGAAGGGGGACAGCTCAGGGGCAATGTGAGGAAGTACTTTTTCACAGAGAGGGTGGTGGACGCATGGAGCAGCCTTCCTGAGGACGCTGTGGGGTCTAAATTGTGGAGAATTCAAGAATGCATGGGACAGACATAAGGCAATTCTTTGGGGGGTAGGAAGAAATAGGCTGTTGGTTAACTAGGATCTGCAGCTTATTCTGTAGGTAGGGAAATGGGCAGACTAGGTGGGCCAAGTGGTCCTTATCTGCTGTCAAAGTCTATGTTTCTATAATGTTTCTTGCGCATGCGCGCAAGCAAACATAAAAGTGGAAAGTGTATGTATTTTAGTGCTATGGAACAGTTAAAATTGTGGTGTCTTTTCTGAAACCGAATTCCGGTACTGTAGTATTAAAATAGATATTCTGCTGTAGAGAAAATTTGACATTCTCATCACAATACTTAGAAGCAGCTAACATCAGTATGTCAAAATAATCTTTAGCAAGTTGTGGAAAGGTTACTGGGACTGCCTCAGCTGACAATAACCAAGGACTGATTCTGCTGGATCAAAGGTCAAGTCTTCAGCTTACTTTTGCATGGAAAGGTAGCCTCTCCATAAACTGGCTGCAGATCTGCCAGCTAGTAATAACATCAACAATAACAATGCATTCACGGTTATACATTTGGGACAATTCTAGATATGCAGAATGGGTCTTAACTTTAGGAATCATTAGGCCATTTTCTGATAGCCAAATGACACCATTTCACATTTTTTTCAATCTTCACTTCGGATCTCAGGGTCACTGAAGCTGCAGTTTGTCTGCTACATTTTGGTCAGTCAACAAGGGGTTTGTAAACAAGCATTTGTCAATGCTGAATGTTGTCTTGCTGGCATTGGCATTGGTAGTGCAGGAGTTAGAGAGATGCATAACAGGAATGGCAGTGAAGTATTGAACTGACACCAACCCCACCCCCACCCTGCAGAGACTGACAGGCATTGGGGTGTGCCTTTGGGTTGTCAACCATAATGCTCACACCATTTCACCTCACCCTACTCTGCAGACACCGACAAGTGTTGCGGTGTGCCTTGGGGTCTTCAGGCCTTACACTCACCCCATTTCATAAGGAAATACGCTGAGATGGGTGCAGTATAGGAGAATGGGGGTGAACTTTGGGGCAGAAGACACCAAGGCACACCTTGATGCCTGTCACTGGCTACAGGGTAGGGGTGGGGGTGGAATGGCATGAGCATTACAGCCGACAATCCCAAGTCACACCCCTGACGCCTGTCAGTCTCTACAGAGTGGGACGTTATACTTGGAAACCCTAATGCCCCAGGCATTTGTTGGTATTTTCAATCCAAATTTTCACCATGGGCTTTTTGTGATCCCACCTCATGAGCAGTGGCACTATCAGTTCATTAGCCAAAAGGTGATTTTGCACAGCGACTGCGCCATTTGGCGCCACAGGTGTGAAAAATGACAGCTGTACTGTTCATGATGAGGTATAAAAAAATGGCAATGTTGAAAATCTGGAGTGAAAATATGAAAAATCGGTGAAGCCACAAGCGTGTGTAGAAACTGCGCAATGTATGCCCATAACGCAATTATTTTTGGGATTTTTTAACCAAATTTTCAACATAGGCATTTTGGGACTGCTCATGAACAGTGGCACTGTGATTTTGTTAATCTGTCCAAGTTTCAAGTTTATTCAAGTTCTCGGATTAACACCTTGAGCCAGAGGCTCTTTACATAGGCTCTATGTCAAGGTACAAGTAAACAAATGGTACAACAGTGAAGAGACAGAAAGGCATTAGGGTACATGCAGGCAAATATCTAACAGACAGATTGGTTATGTGCATTTGAAGTTAAACTACTCTTAAGAGTCCTGGAGTGAGGTAGGGAACAGGTAGTAAGAGGGTAAGAGTTACAAAGAAATGGATAGTCAACATCAGTGCAGTTATGGGAGCCTCTAAGTGGCATTGTCGCCAGAATGTAAGAGGTTATGCAGAAGTGCCATGGGAGGTGGTACTAGAGGGTCCAAGATTTAGGAAGAGGAGCAATACTAATTGATGGTGAAAAAAAGGTAGGTAATCGAGTTGAATAATGAGCTGGAGAGGGGGGTAGCAGGAGTGGGACTGGGAGGGCGGTACGGGAGGGAGGAGGGAAGGTGGGGTGGTGGGGTAGCAGAAGGGGGAGACAGAATTGATTCAGCTGGCCACAAGTGCTAGCTGAAGCAGTCACAGGAGACACGAATCACTAAGTACTCACGAAGCTTGTGTTTAAAAGATCCCAGGGTGGTCGCATTTACAATTTCAGTGCGCAGAGCATTAAACCTTTTTGGGGCTCTAGTTGCAAATGAATACTGCCATTACGAGGTCTGACAGAGTGGGACCTGGAGGCAGGAACTAGCAGAGCTCCGGTACAATGTGTATTGCTAGAGGGACTGACGAGATTCCTGACCCCGGTGGCAGTAAACCGAGTGTAGCTTTCTTTACTATAAGACATGTGTGGTATTGAATTCTGCCTTGTAGTTGCAGCCAGTTGGCTTGTTCATAAAGTTCACAGGTGTGCGTCTGCAGGGTGGCCCCAGTTAATAGCTGGCAGGCTTTTTTTAGGGCAATGGAAATAAACTTTAAAGCTATGTGTAGCTGCACCACAAATCACAGTCCAATAGTCAGTTATGGATGCAACCGTGCTTTGGATTGCTAGCTTAAAGACTTCCACAGTTAGGCGGCTCTTATGCCTACAAAGGAGCCCAATGCAGATGTTGGCAGCTCTAGCCACTAAGTCAAAGTGCACAGAGTAGGAAAGAGTGTTGTCTAATGTCACTCCAAGGAACTTAAAGGTGCACGTCTGCTCTAGTGCTATGCCACAGTTATTTCCAATCAAAAGCTGTTTAGCTTTATTCCTATTATGTGCACCATTAAAAAGCATTGACTTAAGTTTTTGTAGTCGAATACTAGTTTCATAAATCAGTCTTCAACAGCTGTGAAGCTTTCCTGGAGCCGGTTCTCCAATTGGTCAGGGTCAGAATTCCTAGCAAATATAACTCTGTCATCCTCATACAGGAGTATTTGATCCAGGCAGCTGGCAGGGAGGTATTTTAAGAAAATGCTAAAAAGTAATGGGCCCAGGATTAATTCCTGTGGAACTACCGACCGGACGGGAAGCTTGTTCAAGAGAGCATCACCTATCCTGACTATCTGAGATCGCTCTGAGAGGTACTACTACAAAAAAATTAATACAGCACTCAACATAGAGCTCTCAACTAATGCTTAACTTATAGTTAGTTGAGGCTAAATGAATGCTAGTTGAGATTTTCACGTACAAATGTTCTAGCGCTCAACTCATTAATATTCAGTTGATGCTCAATTGAGCGTTAACTCTGTTGATGCTCAATTGAGCGCTGACTTCAGCTGATTCTCAATCGAGCATTAACATTTCTCTTATATGGCAGTTCCTGGGGCCCCTGCAGCAGCAACTGCCAGAAGCCCCCACCACCACCATCCTCCTAGCCCCCCCTCCCCAGTTCTTCCTCTCCATATCCCACCTCATGGCCCACCTGTGCCCCTCTCTCTTTGGGTCCCGCCACCCCTGTATGTATGTGTGTGTGTGTGTGTGTCTCCTCTTTCAGTAGTTGCCCTCTAGCCTACAATGCCCTCCCCAATCCTCCCTCCTTCCATGGCCACCATATTCCCACCCCAGCCCGTTGCTTCCTGTCTGAAGCACAAGGTACAGCTTCAAGCCAGTGCCCATAGTCCATTACTCTTAGAAGGAAAAGAAGTCTGGCTCATCACATGTGGCTAACAGCCTCCATCATAGCTTTCTTCCCACAGGGGCCTGCATGACACAAGAGATCAGGTTTGCTTTGGAGAGGGGGTGGGCATTAGGTATGACAACCCCAAGGAACACAACACCACCAATTCATTAAGACACCAAAGCACTCAAAATCCTCATTTTGTTTTGTGTACTTTGTGCACTTTCCATTCTTCCACCCTAATGTCTGCATTAACAGTTTTGTTACCATATACAGTAATTATTTCCTTTTGTGATAATGGAACAGACTAGTGGAGATATTTCAAACCCTGCATCACCAACCACCTAACAAGTGAAAGCCTACAATTGTCATAATACTTGGGGTTGCACCATTACAGGTTAGCATCTTAGCACAGATAAGAGATCTCTTACCTGGTTCCTGTGGAGCCTGGGATAAGGGGGTCTCGGGGAACAGCCAGTCATTCCTGTAAAACAAGAACAGCAATTGGGGGGGGTGACAAAGGGTCTGTAGCTCTTTACGAACCAACTATGGCAAACAATGTAGGTTAAACAAAAAAAGCAATGCTTATCTTGTCAGATCTGTAGCCATATAAGGGAAAATGGGTCAGGATGAAGAATAAAAATACTGATCATCTGAGTCAATTAGGAAGGACCTTTAGAGACTGAAAAGAGTGGGTTGTGGGTGTGTGTGTTGGGGGGGATAATGGACCGGAACCACACCATCGACCTGGGTTTAGAATGGACTCAGTCACTCAGGGGCCATCATGAAGGGAGGATTCAGTGTCCTTAGGACTGATCTCTGGGGTGGGGGCAATGTTCCTCCACCCATCGACCAACACAGGGCAGGATGAAGACAACAGCTGTTGCTCCCTGCACCATTCACAGGGCTCCGGACCAGCAAACTGGTATAGAGTCTTGGGTGGGGGTTGCCATGGCTGATCAGAAATTCTGGAAGATGGGGGATGGTGATAATGACCCTTCCTCTCCTGCCCCCTCCAATGGAGGGACTCTGCAGCTGCAATGAAGGCCAAGGTCAGTACCTGGTATGGTGGGTGATATTGCTAGGTGGCTGGTGTCAGTATGGTACTTCTCAGTGGTGCAGAGTCTGCAGTGACTGGGGCTTCATATTAGCATTTGCCATTATTCTCATTTGCAGACCAAACCCCACCTCTTCTGACACAGTAGTCTTGCCAGATATTGACATATACATCAGCCCAAGTATCTCTGAACTCTGTCCCACAAGGCAGCATTAAACCTGCTAACAAGTTTACAAATTGTTTAACTGACCTTTGTGGACCAAGGTGACCCTCTGGCCACTGGCATTTGTATACAGGGACCCACTGGGGAAGTGAAGAGCCTCAGTGATTATTCAGTGATGCATTTCCAAGTTGCAGCTTATAACCCCAGCCAGGTCTATGTGTCTGAACAGTATGTTGTATCAAATCCTGTTAAACAGATACACTTCACTCCAATAAATAACTTAAACAAAAAAGGCTGGGAAAACCAATATGTTTTCAATGAAATACAAAATCACACATACCCCCATACTGCAAAACATCTTGGGCTATATATGCAAATCACCACAAAATGTTATGCTGGTTCAACTTTAAGCAGGAATGCATGGTGCTGAAAGGCCTTTCACACAGTCTGCAAAGGGTGCCAACAGAAGACACACGTGTTTCGTCCTACCAGGAGTCATCAGTGTGCCTCATCTGTATGCCACCCCAGTGGAATGAATCAGCTACCCTTAGTTAATCAGGTTAGGGTTGTGGTGAACCCAATAAAAACAAAAAACAAGCTAAAAGACAAAAAAAAACCTTTGAACCAGCATAACATTTTGTGGTGATTTACATATACAGCCCACGATGCTTTGCATTATGGGGTAAGTGTGAATTGTATTTCATTGAACTTGGCTTCCCGACCAATGCCTTTTGGGTGATCCTTGCCTCCATGCTTATGCACTAAGGTTCTTTGTCAATATTTTTCTGAGAATAAATAGGCCTTTGTGTAACCCCCCATTTTTATAGTTAACTAGCCTGCAGCTCAGACAATAGACACACCTCCTTCCTCAAACCCAGACACTAGCTCCTCTCCTCTCCCTCCACAGGCCCCTCCCTACACAGCATGTGACACTAGCATGTTTCCTTACAGCCCCATGTGACAGTAGCCCCTTGACTGTATAACCTCCATAGTCCCCAACACTAGCCCGGCACCTCCATAGCCCCAAACACTATGTCCCTTCCTCCACTTCCTGACACAACTTCGTCACACCACCCCCCTCTCTTCCACCACAGTCCCTCTGAATACCCCTCCCTCTCTTGACACCACATTTTTCTGAGCCCATGAATATCTCTTCCATCCTGGGGTCTCCCTGACTCCCAGAAACAACACTCATTCCCTCCTCCATAGCCACTGGAGAATCACCCACACCTTTGTTGCACACCTTCTCTGCAAGCTCCCCAAGACACCACCTCCTCAGACACCTGAGGCACACATACACCCTCCCTCTACACTCTCCCTCCACAAGCCCTGACAATAGATTCCTGCCTCCCTCCACAGCTCCCGACCCAGATGACTCATTTTCCAAAGCCCCAAACACTAGCACCCCTTGTCACAGACACTAGCCCCCCCTCTCTACAGCACCCCACAACACTTGCCCCGCCTCCTTCCCTTGCACTAGACACTAGCCCCACCCCTTCACTGGGGTCAAAACTGGCAACATCCCACTAGCAAAATGCTGGTAGACTTTATATCTAGCTAGTAAGCCAGCCTTGTGGTCTTGTACTGGAGAAGGTAACACTTCAGTAAGTACACCAACCTGGGAAGTGGAAAAGTCTGTGGGAATTTTCCCAGTCACTAGCCCTGCTGGTTAGGGTCTGCAAAACTTAATGTTGATCCCTAAATTAAATATGGCATACCTGCTCTGTCCAGTTCACAGTGTCCAGAGTTGGATTGTCTTGGGTATGGAGTATTCCAGTAGGACCTAAAGTGAAAGCACAGAGTAGGGTGAGGAGACACAAAGAGTCAGAGGTCCTAGAGGAGAGAACCCTCAGCAAAGTCTGAATGCTATATTTTTGTCTTCTTTTTGTCTTTTTTGCTAGTATTGCAATAGTAATTTTATGATTATTTTAGGTAATATTCAGTAGTAAAGTAGTCTCGCCCACGATTCAAAAAAATTTACATGAGCTATCTATTTGAAGACTTAGTAATAATTAAAGTATTTGGTTAGTAGTTAGGAAGGCTTATGTGCAAGTTAAGGCAGTGCTGTGAAGATTATGATGACCTAATGATTACTTCTGAATAGTATAGAGAATACCAACGAATACTAATGAAGACTAGTTGAATACTTCATAGAAATGGTAAAGTAGTACTCAATTAGTATTCATATTGGGTCATATGATTACTTTTGAATTGTATATCTGAATACCATATGAAGACTAATTGAATACTTTGCAGTACTTGTAAAGTAGTAGTACTGTACTACTCTATTCTTATTCATATAAGGCCATGTATGCAATTTGCGCAGTATGCTACGTGCTCTAGCTGTGCCTGCCAGCTAGCACAGGTGCAGCTCATGGGGATAGGGTTAGAGTATGCACCAGCATGCATTTGGCCTGTATTCAGGGGCAATGCATGTGGCTTGGGCTACTGCCTGCAGGCATCCTGCTGTAAGCACCCCTGAAATCAGTGGCTATCTCATCATAGCATGATGGTATCCACATACTGTTTTCCCCATCTCTCCTGATGTGCCATAACGTCATGTGAACATCAGATGGCATCTAGCTATCCTTCATGGTCCTATGTGGACATGTAGGTGAGAAAGACTGGCATTCATCGGTGTATCCAATTTTATAAATTAAACAATGCAGTTGAATTGAAGTTTATAACAAATGATGGGTCCCAAGTTTTCAATGGTACAGCCACGTAATTTAAGAAAGATAAACTATAGCTTTATGTCAAAGAACTGTAAAGAAAATAATGATACACAGTTCTGTCTTACCATTTTATTTTTCCCCACAGGTAAAAAGCAAGAATACTTGAAAAGTGAAGCTAAATCCTTTGTTTTTTTTCTAACTGCCTGAAGCTTGCAGTGGGTCTGCTGATATCTAAATATATTATTCAACCATTGCAGTGAATGTTGGAATGCACATGGGGGCGGTTCACAAATGTTTGCCACAAGCTATGACATTGGCAGCTGGTGGCAAGGGCCTAATGCCCAATTCAGTATGGGACAGCGTCCAGAGCTTGCATTCTGTGGCTTGGGGCATCTGAACAAAGGTTACAGCTACAAAGACTGCTGCAAGCCGTAGTACAGGCCTAATGTCAGATGCGCCTGCAGAAGGGAGGCTGGCAGTGGTCGCGCCCAGCCCAACATGCTCAAAGTCGCCATAGTAGTGGAGTAAAAGCCCAGTTTGGGCTATTCTCCACCATCATGAACCCCAATGCTGCCAATATAAAAGCCTTTATGGGCTACTGGAAAACCCTACTCAGCCCGATGTCCAATCTCCGTCCACCCACCCCAAAATGCCTTTCCATTCCAACTGTAATAAATAACGGTCCCATTGCGGATATATCCCTGGTGGTCCAGAGGCCCCCACCTGATCTTGCTAGTCCACCCCACCCCCATGCCCGCTGGTGACTGGCTTAGCCCACCTCTCACCACCGCGACCAGCCGATGACTGAGCTGTGTTCAGAGTGTGTACAGTAAATATATGTGCTTGGTGAACGACAGCTGCTGTCATTCACTGAGCACGTATATTAACTGTACACGCTCTGAACACAGCTCAGTGGGCAGCTGGTCACACTGGCGAGAGGTGGGCTGTGCCAGTCACCGGCTGAGTATTTGGGGCAGCGGGGTGGGCTGCCACAGTCAGGTGGGGGGGGGGTACTGGACCATCAGGGATATAAACAGATTAAGAAACAGTATGATCTCTTACCAGGCCAGTCCAAGCTGGGATTAGCTGTTCCTCAGAACTGATCCTGAGGAATGCCTGAAAAGGAAAACAATGAATTTAAACAGGATGCTAAGGAGCAAGGGTTCAATTTAAGCCACAGTGTGACAAGATCGCCAAGTGAGGCTTGCAGTAAAGATTTTCCCTATGCAGTGCCTCAAGTCTGAAAACAATTGCAGCTTGTGCTGTCTGATGCCAGTTCCAAGATGCTGGCAAAGGGCTTCAGTTCTCTAAAGAACCGCCACAATACCTGGGCATGACATCACACCCACTTAGTATCACCAGCAGAAGAAAAGAGGTGGTGATTCCAACATACAGATCTCTGGTGAGACCACTACTGAAAAATGCAGTACTGTCCCATATCTGCACAATGGCTGTTCTCTGCCTGAATAGTACTTGTCTTACACCTGTGGTATTTTTGTATTATGTCTGTAAAGGGTGCCTACAAATTGCCTGAAAATGTGCATAATGAGACTGAAAGTGTGCATACTAATGAACCCTTTACAGGCACTTACAGGCCTGAACAGTCACACAATTACAGCTGCAGCTTAGATGGCAGCTGCACCTGTACTGGCCCTGTACAGCACCTGTTCAGGGCCTGTACCCGACAAGCCCAAGTAACTGTTAGTCCTTGCATAGCACCTGCACAATATCTGCCCCTTCAAAAACTAGATAATTTTTATCCCTACCCAACTCCTGTACAGGCCTTGTACAGTACCTGTAGACATGCATTTAAAGGAGTTATAGAGGGAGAAGTGAAGCCCCGACCACTGCACAGGTCAGGGCTTTACCTCTCCGCTCTCCCATGTAGGCACCATATGCAATTAATACTTATTACCTGAGCACTCATAAAAATCTCCTGACCCTCCGATGTGCCTGGCATTTTAATTACTGCACTCCTGAACATTCCAGAGCTCGCTGGTAAAACTGTGAGAAAATGACGTTGCAATGCTCACCCCATAATAATGTCTTCATGTACTGAAAGTTTACAATGACTATATCTCCGATGCCTTGTACTGTTTTTATAGAATTTGCTGGAAACTCTCAGACACTGTAACTTTCCCTCTCGTACCAACTGCAACTCTGGGCAACGCTACCACCCAACACACAGTGCTGTGTACTACTAGAAACCGTGCCACCTACTGGCCATGACTAAACTTAAAGGAACTCTGTTTATGTACAGCAACACGACAACATTTTAACATCTTTTCTTTTAATTACTTTACATATGGATCCAGTTCCTAACAGCAATAATACATGACAGGGTGTGGTATATCACAGGATATCACTTCTTGGTTGCATGAGGGCATACAGACAATGGCCTTGTGCCATACAACACCCCCGAGACATGAAAATATACTATGATATAACATACCCTGCCATGTATTATTGATTAATTATACAATGGATAGACAAGAATCCTCATTGTCTGAAACAGCATTCTATTTATAATGTATTTTGAATAAAGGACAAGTAAAAAAAAAAAGTCATAGTAACTGTATCCTGTTTACTTCACATAAGCCATACTGGGAATGTATAAAATAAATTCTGGTAGGCATTTTTTGTTCCCATTACCTTTCTTTCATCCCCGTGTTGTTTGATGCAAAGAAATGATTAAAAGAGATCACTTACACAATGTTGTGAGATTTAAAATCTTAAACTGTACCATTACAGTTTCTCCATCCAATATAAGCAGTAATTAAAGGTTTTGCTTACCTAATTCTAGGTGAGCCTAAGGTAAGGAACCCAAGTATACAGGGACCTGTAAAATAAGAATCAAGAGAAAAGGATTACAAAGGAGCACTGTAGTTCTTCGGGAAAGAAAGTCAGGAAAGGCAAGACAGGCAAAGAATATATTATCTAACACAATGCAGGGTACTCCATAGACCTGTCCATAGGATTGTGAGCGATGGCTGAAAAGAAAAAAAAAATATGGACTGAAACAACCAAACAGAGGATTTAAAGTACATGCAAATTATTAAATGAGCTCCAGGCTCACAGCTCCTTTTTTATTTTTTTTTTGTCCCGGCTCCCCCCCAATCCTCAGACCCACCTGCCTCAGTCTCCCATGCCCAGCCTTGCCCCCTGGGTAGGGCTGACAGGGCGCGCCTCCCAACAGACACTACTGGCAAGCCCCAGCTTACCCCTGGGGTCAAGGCCATGGGAGCGGACCTCCTGGACAGAGGCACTGGAGACTGCGACGCAGAGTGGGTCGTCATGCCGGGGGCTGATTTTTCCAATGCATTGCTCCCTGAGGGTGGGGACATGCAATGATGTCCAGCGACTGCCCTGCACCCCCCAATGTGACGGTGACGGTTGCAGCAGTACCCCAGCCTCCACCAGGGGTCTATACAGTGCCGCACACTCTTCCTGCCCTCTCCTCCGGAGCAGTCCGCAAGATGTTTGATCCTTCTCCTCCAGCTGGTCCACCGACTCCTGGGTCCGTTCCCCAACTTGGGTCATTGGTGTTCCAAGCAGAAATCCAACAGCTGGCTCAGCGGGCTGACTCACAGCTCCTTGCTTGAAATACTATGAGAAACAAATTGGTGTGTGTGTGGGGAGGGGTTGGTCTGGCTAGGATAGAATCTCTTAATATTGTCAAGAACAGGCAACTAAGTTCTCTGGCACAACAGCCCAAAAATGTAGACTCTGAGATTCAAATCTGAACCATTTGCAAAATGTGCCCCATTATGACCAAAGTTCTTTATTGGGTGTCTTAAAACATAGAAACATAGACTTTGACAGCAGATAAGGACCGCTTCGCCCACCTAGTCTACCCATTTCCCTACCTACAGAATAAGCTGCAGATCCTAGTTAACCAACAGCCTATTTCTTCCTACCGCCCCCAAGAATTGCCTTATGTCTGTCCCATGCATTCTTGAATTCTCCCATGGTTTTAGACCCCACAACCTCCTCAGGAAGGCTGTTCCATGCGTCCACCACCCTCTCTGTGAAAAAATACTTCCTCACATTGCCCCTGAGCCATCCACCCTCTATCTTCAAATTGTCTCCTTGTTCTTGCACATCTCTTTTTCTGAAAGATGCTACCCTCTTGGACTTTGTTGATTCCACTGAGGTACTTAAAAGTTTCTATCATGTCCCCCCTGTCCCTCCTTTCCTCAAGGGTATACATACAGTATTAAGCTCCTTAGTCTCTCCTCGTGGGGCTTCTCTTGCAGACCCTGCATCATTTTAGTTGCCCTTCTCTGGACTGCCTCCATCCTGTCTATGTCTTTGCGGAGATGGGGTCTCCAGAACTGGATGCAGTACTCCAGAGGGGGTCTCACCAGCTGTCTGTACAGAGGGATAACAATTTCCTGTTTTTTGCTGGTGATGCCTCTCCATATACATTCAGTATCCCCGGCCTCCCTACTGCCTTCTCACATTGCTTGCCAACCTTAAGGTCATCTGATATAATTACCCCAGGTCCTTTTCCATTTGTTGTTGTTACTGCCCCGCCCCCACTGTGTACTCTTCCTGGGCTTTTGTTTCCCAGGTGCATTATTTTGCACTTCATTGCACTGAATCCAAGCTGCCATACTTCTGACCATTCCTCCAATCTTACCAAGTCCCTTCTCATCGTTTCCATGCCTCCTTGTGTATCAACCCTGTTGCAGATCTTTGTGTCATCTGAAAAGACGCATACTTTTCCTTCCAGTCCCTCTGCAATGTCACTTACAAAGACATTAAAAAGGACTGGACCCAGTACTGAACCCTGCAATACCCCACTAGTAACTCCCCTTTCTTCAGAGTGGACTCCATCTACTATTACCTTCTGTGTCCTGTTGTCCAGCCAGTGTTTTACCCAGGCTACCACCCTGGGACCCACATACATGCTGGCTAATTTGTTTATTAGTCTTTTGTGTGGGACTGTGTCAAATGCCTTGCTAAAGTCTAGGTAGGCCATGTCCACAGCCCCTCCCTGGTCGACTACTTTGGTCACCCAGTCAAATAAATCGATTAGATTCATCTGACATGACCTTCCCACTGTGAACCCATGCTGCCTTGGGTCCTCTGCCCCACTGGCCTCTATGTACTCAACAATTCTTTCCTTCAGAAGTGATTCCATCACTTCCCTACCACAGAGGTCAAGCTGACAGGTCTGTAGTTTCTTGCCTCTGTCTTGCTCCCACGTTTGTGAAGGGGAATCATATCCACCCTCCTCCAGTCCTCAGGTACCACACCATCCTCCCATGATTTGTTAAAAAGGGTAGTCAGTGGTGTCACTAGTTCTCCTCTTAATTCTTTTAGAATTCTGGGGTGAATCCTGTCAGGCCCCATTGCTTTGTCCACCTTCAGTTTTAGGAGTTCTTTCAGAACCTTTTCTTCTGTGAAAGGAAAGGAATCACCCCCTCTATCCAGAGTGCTTCTGTTAATTGGATTAGGTACCTCCCCCTCCTCTTCTTTTGTGAATACTGAGCCGAAGTATTCATTCAGTATCCCTGCTTTTTCACTGTCCCTCTCTGTCCACCCACTGTCCATTCTATTCAGCCTCTCTATCCTTCCCTTTGTCTTGCTGTGCTCCCTAATGTACCTATAAAAGGTTTTATCCCACTTCTTAGCCGAGTTGGCTATTTTTTCCTCAGTTTGGGCCTTTGCTATTCTAACTGCCTTCCCTGCTTTCTTCTGCCTTAGCTGGTACGGTTCTCTGTCCTGCTCCTTCTGTGTTTCCTTATACTTCCTAATGCTGTCTTTTTCTTTCTAACCTTCCCTGCCACCTCTTTTGGAAACCACAGTGGCTTTTTCTTTCGTTTTGATTTATTTGCTTCACACAAAGGCTTGTTGCCTCTGTGATGGCAGTTTTGATGTTTCCCCATTGTTGCTTCACCCTTCCTTCTTGCCTGTTTACTAGTGCTTTTCTAAGGCACTCTCCCATCTTGCCAAAGACAGACCTCCTGAAGTCCAGTACCCTCACTTTGTATGGCTTGACTCTGCAGCTGAGTTTATCGTGAACCATACTGTTTGGTGGTCACTTGTTCCAAGATGGCTACCCACTTCTAGATCTGAGATCCTTTCACTGTTCCTATTTTAGAGTATGAGGTCTAAGACTGCTCCCTCCTGAGTGGTTCCAACACTAGCTGTCTGAGTCATGCCCCCTGTAGGGCATTGAGAATGGCCCTGCTCTTGAATGTGGCTGCAGCAAAGGTGCTCCAGTTAACATCTGGCATATTCAGGTCCCCCATCAAGAGTATCTCCCCTTTCTCTGCCATCCTAAGGATGCCTTCCATCATATCCTTGCCCATTCTCTCCCCCTGAGATGGGGGGCTGTATACAACCCCTGTGTGGATTGTAGTACCATTTCCAGTCTCTAAGGTGACCCACAGTGCCTCCTCTCCTCCCAGTTTGCTCTTTTGTTCTGTTGCTTTTATCCTTTCCCTTACATAGAGAGCTACTCCTTCCCATCTTCTACCCTCCCTATCTCTCTTGTAGGTTGTGTACTCTGGTATGCAAACATCCCAGTCATGGTTCTCTGTGTACCATGTTTCTGTGACTGCCATGATATCTAGGCATCCCTCTTCCATCAAGGCCACCAGTTCAGGGAGCTCGTTGCCCAGACTATGGGCACTGCTACTCATTAACCTCCATTTCTTGATGACCTTACCCCTTTTTGCCCCATCCCTGTCCATACTGCCTTTGTAGTTTTCTCCATTTACCCCTGCCCTTATCCCTATCAACGTCTCTGTCTTGGTGTTTACCTCACTTACTACCCTGATTTCTTTTTTGAGGGGGTGCTAGGATTTCCCTGCTCCTTTCCAGTGCCTCCCCCCCTTTGTTAGTTTAAATGCTTGCCAATGAAGCATTTAAACCTATCACCTTGGATCCTGGTCCCCCTCCTGGATAGATGCAGACCATCGCACCAGTATAGGCCTGCATGACTCCAGGTGGACCCCCAGTCCCCAATGAAGCCAAACCCCTGAGCTCTGCACCAGTTTTTAAACCACTGATTGAATCCCATGGTGTGGAGAACCCTAGCCTCACCCATGCCATAGACAGGCAGCACCTCCGAGAAGGTTACCACGCATGCTACTTGACTAAGGCCCCTCCCCCAACTCCACAAACTCTTCATGCACTGCTCTCATCCCTTTCCCAGCCAGGTCATTTGTCCCTAGGTGGACAATGACATCCAGCTCCCTCCCCTGTGCAGCTGCTCCCGTGATTCTGAGGATTCGCTCCCTGTCCCTCCAAGCCATGGCGCCAGGCAGGCACCTTATCTCCCTCTCCCCTTCCTCCCCCAGTTCTACCCACCTTACAATGGAGTCCTGCAGCAGGAATTGTTTCCTTCCCCTGTGGGGTCCCATACCACCCTCTTGTGGGTCTCCTTTGTGGAGGTTCCCAGCATCCTCCTTGGCCTCCGTTGCAGGTGCCTCCATAGGGGAACCACACTTTGCCAGAATGGCATATGAATTGTGGAGAGGTACAGCTGGAAGGATGTGCCTCTGTTCCACCACCCTCACCCTCCCTGAGCCCACTGTGATCCAAATGCTCCTCTTTCTTGGCAACCTCTGAGTTAACGGCAGTGGCCCTGGTGGTCCCTGGGTGGGAGAGGAGGTCCCCCAAATCCTGGCCAACTCACCCTGGAGATGAGCAACCTCCTCTCTCAGCGCAGAGAGGTGCCTGCATATGGGACAACACTGCATCCTCCAGAACGCCTCCTGAAGACTGCTGCTCCCTCAGCCACTGCACTGCACCACTCCCATCATGTCTTATTACTGGCTCCTTAACTGTTGTTTTGAATACTTACTCGTTCCTCTGTTTATTTATTTATTTTTAGTTATTTATTTCTCCCTACTTACTTACGGCTCTGGTGCCCTTTAAGCTCCTGATCTTCATGTTCCGAGACAAGAGGTTCCTAGATTTCTCAGTAGTCTCCTTACTTGCTCAGATTCAGACCTCCAGCAGCTGGGGGGGGGGGGTAATGGAGAGCTACTCTTTTCCTTCTAGGATGGTGAGCCTTTTGTGGCTCACTCACTTCCTGCTCCCAAACAGGAAGCCAAAGTCTTGTCTTTGCAAAGAAACAAAATGATTACTCAATGGAAGAATCTCCACGGAAGACTAGCAAGAGGGGTCAGTGAACCAATTAAGTGCGTGAGTAGGTACAGGAGCAGTAATAAACTGGGGTGGGGGATCATCGTTTCCTAGATAGCATGTATGTCCATCATAAGGACACAAAGAAAACTCACCTTATAGCAGCTGTGGGTGCCCCGGCCGTCACTGTACAATCAACCCACCCAGTATAGGTTAAATAGAGAATCTTACCTGACCACTAGGGATCCAGAGGTAGAAGTCTCTGAGAAATATTGTCTGTCACACCTGTAAATAAAAGAATAGAAAAAGGATCACAAAGGATCCACAGCTCAGAGAGGGACAACAGGATGGAAAGCACAGGAAAAGCACAAAACTATACTTATCTGATGGGGTAGGAGTCTGTGTCATGTCAGACCTGCAAAATAAAAATAAATTTAGGTAATTAGAAAACAATGCAGTGGAGTACAACAAAGGAAAGGAAGTGTGGTTTGGGGAGGGGGAAATGCAATTAAAAATAAAATAAAAAAAAGTCCCCAGCCCTTTTCCTCAGCCCAAATCCCTAAGTCCAAGCTCCCATTCCCCACCCTCTCTCAGTAACCCAACCCCCCCCCCGGCATCCACAATTCAAGTCCCATGATGGACGACCAAGACAACCTACCCACCTCCATAGCTGGCCACCAAAATATGCGCTCATTTGCGCTTCAAAAAATTGAATAGGTCCAACACTCCCACCCCTAGTTACAGCACCCACCAACCATCCTCCCAAACACCCAATTCACATATTAAATTAATTTTAAAGTGACTGGCACAAACCCACCCACCTCACGGATGGCTGTCAATCTGAGCAAGGGCTCGCTTTGTTTGTTTTTCCATGTCCCATCCCAAACACCCTCCAACCCTGCTGTCAACACCCATCAACCCTCCTCCTCTACAGCACCTAATTCATGTATTAATACTTTAAGGCTACTGGCACAAACCCACCCTCTTCCATGGCTGCCCACCGACAGAATGAAGTGTTCCCACCAGTGCTTGCTTGCTCTTCAGTCTCTGTACTGAAATGTTCAGCTGATGACTTCATTTCAATACAGAGAGCAAGCAAGTGCAGAACGCTTCATTTAGCAGGCGGCTAGCTGTGGAGGAGAGGCGGATTTGTGCCATTGCCTTAATGAATTAATATTTGAATTAGATGCTGGGGGGTGGTACTGGGTTACTAACAGATGGTGTGGGGAAAGGGGGTAGCTGTGATCTAATAATTCAGGCTGTGGAGGAGGGTTGGAAACTGTTAATTTGTATTTTAAATTACATCCACCTTTCCCAAATACTGACTATTTGGGGCCTGAATGGAATATTCATAATAAGGTATTTGCACACACCTAGTGACCAGTATTTTACTATGGTAGCCACAGATAGGCTACTGAAGGCTCGGGGGGGGGGGGCTAGCAAGTCTGTGGGTGAATAAATGGAAGGCATGGTGGTCTGATGGGTTAGGAAATGCCCTGGTGGTGGCACTATGTAAAATTTAGCTCTGCATGGTCTTGGGCCATCTCCTGGATAGTTGAGGCTAGCTTTTTATAGAATAAATGAATATCCCACACTGGGGTCCAGTGGGGGCTTCCAGAGCCTTGATGTCTTTGTTGGAGCAACGCAGTATGCTGGGGGTGCTGTTGCAGCCTGCAGTAGTGCTATCACTAAACGCTAGTGCCTCTGCAACTCCCAGCGCATACAGAGACCAGGCTGCGCCTACTCCACACAGGTCAGAGAGAAAGACAGTGAGAGAGAAAGGAACCAGTGGGAGGTGAAGGAGGCAATAGCGGAAGCACCTCCTGCCACTTTCCGAACTGCCACTTTGGTGGCAGAAATTGTACATGCCTTAATTAGGCGGGCTAGCAATGAGGAGCTGCTGTCAAAGAAACCAGTCCACAACAGCACAGCTGGGGGGTGGGTGACAGAAGACAGAAAAGGCAACAGAAGCAATGGCTGTGGTGCCTCACAGTGTAAACCACACTGGGGCTCGCAGCAAAAACCAATTGCTACATTCTATTTTAATTGTAAAAGCCTGCAAGATGCAGGCAAGGGAGCAATCTCAGAGGAGAGTAAAAGACAGCTGCACCGCAGCTTCAGGCAAGCCATATGGGGCAACAACTGAAACGGGGGGAGAATATAAGATATGGGTTGGGAGAGCCCACAGACAGAGCACATGGCATCCAGACGCAAATTCCAAGGGGCATAAGCAAACATATAATCAAACAAGCATTTGTCAATGCTGAATGTTTGCTTGCTGGCATTGGCATTGGTAGTGTAGGAGTTAGAGAGGTGCATAATAGGAATGGCAGTGAAGTATTGAACTGAAGCCAATCCCACCACCACCCTGCAGAGACTGACAGGCACTGGGGTGTGCCTTTGCGTTGTCAGGCATAACGGCCATGCCATTTCACCACACCCTACCCTGCAGACACCGAAAAGTGTCACAGTGTGCCTTGGAGTCTTTGAGCCTTATGCTCACCCCATTCCATAAGAAATATAGTGAGATGGGTGCAGTATAGGAGAATGGAGTGAACTTTGGGGCCAAAGAGTCCAAGGCACACCTCGATGCCTGTCACTGGCTGCAGGGTGAGGGTGGGGGTGGAATGGCAGGTGTATTACAGGCGACAATCACAAGTCACATCCCTGATGCCTGTCAGTCTTTACAGGGTGGGGCGTTATGGTCGGAAACCCCAAGCCCCAGGCGTCACTGATTTTCACTCCAAATTTTAAACATGGGTTTTTGTGACCCCACCTCATGAACAGTGGCAATATCAGTTCGTTAGCGGAAAGCTGATTTTGAGCAGCGACTACGCCATTTGGCACTACTGGTGCAAAAACACATTTCAAACAGGATGTGAAAAATGACAGCTTTACTGTTCATGGGGAGGTGTAAAAAATGGCAATGTTGAAAATCTGGAGTGTAAATATAAAAAAAACTGGTGAAGTCACGAGTGTGCGTAGAAACTGCACAACGCACGCCCGTAATGTAATTAGTTTGGGGATTTTTTACAGCTGAATTTCAACACAGGCATTTTGGAACATCCGCTCATGAACAGTGTCACTGTGATTTTCTTAATCTGTCCCGAACACTGATTTCCACAGCGACCACACACATTTCTGCGACGGAAGTACGAAAACACATTTTGGGAGAGTTGTGAAAAATGACAGCTGTACTGCTTATAAGGAGGTATGGTAAAATGACAATGTTGAAAATATGGAGTGAAAATAGTAAAAATTCAAGACGTTACGAGGCGCATATAGAACTGTGCAATGTACACTGGTGAAACAGTCATTGTGGGAATTTTTTCACTAAATTTTAAACATAGGGTTTTGAGGGGCTACCTCATGAACTGTGACACTGTTGTTTCACATCTGTCCCAAAATGTGGTTCCGCACAGTGACCACGAAATCACCTTTGGGACTGAATAACAAAATGAGAGTGACTGAGTTCTGAGGTGGGGCCCCCAAAACCCCATGTTGAAAATTTGATGGGAAAATTCCTCAAAATGGCCGAGATATGCACCAAAGTTGAAAAAAAAACACATTTATGCCATTATACAGCTTACCGGCATTTCTTCAGTTTGCGGTCGGCTTTGAAGAGTGCAGATGTGTTCCCGGTCCACCGAAGATCATCGCGCTGGGCTCCGGAGGTAAGTACAGGGTGAGATGGGGGTGTGGGGAGGTGGGTGCGCAGAGGGTGGGCGCAGGTTGGGGGAAGGGGGCAAGATAGTCAATGAGGGACTGTTTTTTGTTTATAGGTGTTTTTTTTCTTTGAAGATAATGACGCGTGACTTTTGCCATGCTGGGGTGGGCTCCCAGCATGGCAGTTGAGAGGTTTTTATTTGGGGAGGGCAGTGGAGCCGACGGGGGATTGGGCACCCCTGTCGGCCATATGGACGTTTGCCACGCTGGGGTGGGCTCCCAGCTTGGCAACTGGAAGATGTGTTTTTTTGGGGGGGGGGGAAGGGGACAGTGGGGCCGACAGGGGATTGGGCATCCCCGTCCCCATAGTGATGTTTGCCATGCTGGGGTGGGCTCCCAGCGTGGCACCTGGAAGTGTGTTTGGGGAGGCAGTGGAACTGATGGGGGATTGGGCACTCCCGTCGGCCATACGGTGTAAGGGGTTGGGAACGCATGAGCATGCTGGGGTGGGCTCCCAGCATGCACATATGTGTTCGTGGGGGGGACGAACTGTCTAGGACAGTTCAGATGCAGTGCTGATGTAGGCAATTTGCATACTGCCAACGGAGTATGCAAATTGTCTGAGGCGGTATTTTCCTTAGAACTGTACGCCACTGCATCTGAATGGAGTGTCATAGACTGCTTGAACATTCATTGGCTCGGTGCAGCCATGCCTGCAAAGGAGCAGGGCATTGGAGTGGGGAGGCACACCTATGAAAACTTGTATTAGAAGACTATGTTTCTTGCATACGTGCAAGCAAACATAAAAAGGACAGTTTATATTAAAGAAATGGCTACCTGGGGAGAAGCAGCAGTCCCAGGAGGAAAACTCCATGCAGGCTATGAAGGCCAATGCTGGTGTTGTTGGAAGATTGACATCGGCAACAAGAGGCGGATCAGCAGATAGCTTATTTATCTATTAATTTATTTAAAGCTACAGTGCAATGAAATTAGGCAAAAAAATGTGACCCTACCTTTATTTCACTACAAAACGTTCCAGGCATTTTCCAGTTTGGGTACAGTTTTTAAATTGCACTGTAATTTGAGTGTAAATGTTTTAATTGAGTTTTTCCCCCTCAGGAAAAAGAGATAACCGTTTTGCATAATACTGTATATACCTCTCAGCCTCCTGTCTTGTAAATCAGAGTCAGGCTTAGAAAAGGGACAAATGACCAAAATCAGGGACACATTTTAAAAGGGACAAAAACAAGGTGCTGCATCAGCATGTAGTTTGAAAGCAAGACAAAATGGTTATATTAAATGCATGCTGAAAATAGAAAATGGAGTTAAATTGATGTTACGACCTTAGGTCTTCCTCAGGAAATATCTAAAAGAGAAAAAAATAAATAAGACTCACTTTGTTTTTTTCTCTTTTAGATATTTCCTGAAGCAGACCCGAAGTCAATACGTAGATTTTTAACTTTATTTTCTATTTTCAGTGTGCATTTAATATAACCATTTTGTTTTGCTTCAAAATGGACAATTAGCTTCAAGCCCAAATTCACAGTGTGTGCACCGAATATTTGTATATAAGCACTTAGAGAAAACGGTCATAGGAAGAGATTTTAAAATAACCCCAAGATATTTCTCATTTTCTCAAAAATATATACTGTATCAGTAATCTGTTTGCTTGAAAAACAAGCAGTGCGCATCCATGAGAATGGGTGGCACCAAGCGGGGGGTAAACTCATTCATGAATTATTTCAAAAGTTGGTATCGCATAGTAATAAAAGGTCAGAGCTCCTACCATTCATGCCAGTGATCCATTTGAAAGTATTCCCCTTAAAAATGAGCACTCTGAAATGTTTAATTTTCTTTATAAAAGTTGAAGACATGTTTCCGTTCATGCGTATTAGTGTCAACTCCAACGTGCATGCCCAGAAGCACAGCACTCATTTTTCAAGGGGAATAATCTTGAATGGATCACAGGTGTGAATGGTAGATGCTTCAACCATTTATCACTACTGTATGTAATACCAAATTTTAAACTTGTGAATGAGTTTACCCATGGTTTGGTGCCATTCCTTCTCGTGGTTGTGCACCACATGTATTCCAAGCAGACCGAGCATATACTTTTAGAGAAAATGGGAAATATCTTGGGTTATTTTAAAACTCATCCCATAAATATTTTCTATAACAGGGCACCCATATGCACACATTCAGTGGACACACTGTACAACTGGGCACAATGCTTACAGTGTGCATTAAAAAAAAAATCACACTATCAGCTCTCAGAGAGCCTACTGTAATGAGCGGCCTAATGTAAAAAGCATTTTCTGACAGAAATCCAGACTTTAACATTAAGTTTTTTCATCATTTAATGCTGCAAATCGCTACTTTTTAGTGACTATAGTTTTAAGAGGAGGAGCAGAGGAAATTTCTGAGGCAAAATCCGGGACATCCCTGAAAGTCAGGGACAGCTGAGAGGTATACATAGAAATAAAAATAAAGATTCATGGTGGGCTGCATAGTGGGTGCCAAGACAAGTACATTTGACAGGTATTTTCTTAACTGTAGCTGAAACTTGCTTTTAAAATATTTTTCCTTGCACTGGTGCTTTAAAAGTTTCACTAGGAGAGCACACAGTAGAACTGCTTATTTCCAGATGTGAAGGGTGGGGGCAGACAGCATAATAATGATTACAAGTTGAAGTGCACATAGTATATTACAATTAGAAGTTCAGATCCATACAGGTAGTGGAGATCCAGATTCTGGAGAGTGGATGAGGAGTACCTGTAAAACAACTGGGGGGAATGAAGATGCCATCTGACATTGGGCGATAGTGGAGAATACTGGCCCACCACTACTTGCGTAGCATATAGCATTTGTTATTTTAGTTTTCTTTTTTTATTTGTTTATATTTTTTAGTAGTTTATTTGAGTTGGAAGGGTTGTAAAGTGGGTTGCGAAGCCCCCCCAATTCAAATAAACTACTAAAAATATAACCGAAAGGCTGTTCTGAGACAGTACCATAAATGGAAATCTATGCTAATAGCATTCTGCCAGTGGTCCGGTATTCTACACTATCATCTGTCATGTACCTACACACAGAATGCAGAGCCACATTACCATGCCCCAGGTACACAAAAGGCTAACTTATTTGCCATGCCCCATGCAGAGATCATGGGCATGGCACTGTGCCCTATGCAGAGTTCAAGGCTATAGTTGACCATAACACACACACACACACACACACCAGTACAGGACCCCATCTTTTCCCTCTCTCAGTAGAGTCACTGCCCCCCAAACAGTTGACTCCCATCACTGCCCCCCCAACAAACACACACACAGTGCAGGGCTATCCAGTAAGCAGCTGTTTTGCCCCAAAAAGGAGCCATTCCTACTCTTCCTTATACCACCACGTGGAGATAGTGGAGAGTGTCAGACCACTCTTAGAAATATGTTTAATGCGTAAACGATGCTGCAAGAATTGTGTAATATGTTACGCACCAAAATTACTAATATGCGTGATTGGCGATGGTGTTATATTGTTTGTAAGTCAGTGCTGGTAACTTTTTTACAATTTATTTTAAGTATGTTGCAAGAAAACATGTTTTCTATAAAGAAAAGGGGAGGTGCGAGGCACAGCCCCCCCAATTACAGAAAATGTTGGTGCATGCCTCTTGCCACCATTAGCTCACTTGAGGAGCTCTTCACCTCACTGATTGTATAGCATAATGCTTGAACGTAGTACGCGTAGTGCAATTCAGGTCGATTACGCTTATGTAAAATCCTGTGTTCTGACACTCTCCACTATCGCCACCAGTGCAGATCCACATCTTTGTACAGAAAATATTCTCCTTTATAAGTCACATACAGCTTACATCTGCTACTTCAAAGCTTGACTGGACCATAACATACTACACCGACAACTATTCATTCATCCCCTTCCTACTTGGCCCATTTCCTTTTGTAGGCTGGCTTCTTCCACATGTTTCACCCATAAATGCTAGTTTTTTTCTGCACGCACTCATGCAGAGGTTGTAAAAAAATGACATACCTGTATCATCTGAAAGGCTACAAAAACCTTGGTTTCTGCTGCTCTGCCACATTTCTTGTTGACCATCCCATTTGTACCCAAATCTGATGCTTAAAAATGTTATTTTTGTCACTTAAACAAGTAAACCTGGCTGTATACTGTTCAAATGTTTGTTCTCACCTCATGCCGCATCATGAAATACTCTTTAATGTTGACTCTGGTCTCCCCTGTCTGTACTCTCCTGGGTCGTGCCTGAATATAGGCAACCTTGTTGTCTAGTGTACTTACCCGGTAAACAAAAACCAAATAAATAAAATTAGGGACTGTCTCCTAAAAAAAAAAAAAAAAAATGTATGTGTTAGACTGCCTGGCTGAAAGCAGTGTTGCATTAATTACTGTCCCCCATGAAACAGCATCTGAGTAATGTTGGTTCCCAACTATGAATGGGGAATACTTTTGGTGATGCACACATGTATTCGAGTGTGATCCAGATAATGCAGCACAGTCAGTGTGAAGCACTGAGTGTGTACCTATTATTTTTAAAGAATAAATATGTTGGGGGTGTACATGAAATCTATTTTCCAACTGAACTGTGTCTATCTTTTTTGTCTGGTGTGCAGCAACATGTTCTGATTTGTAATTGCTACAGTGATTGTAATGATTCTATTGGTAATTTATTTTATTAATGTGTATGATTTAAATGGCCCAGCTGTATCAAAATGTTAAACATTTTCCTCCAAGATGTACATTTCTCCAAAACACAAGCATAATTCAGACTGCTTTGTATGGCATAACTGGGTAATGCACTACAGTCAATCATACTTGTTCTCGTGTTTATTTGTTTATGTAAGAGTTTAACCAGGAAGGCATGCTGATCAGAGTATGCTCAATTCCAGATGTGTCCTGGGGACAGAAACAATATAGGAATGGCAGAATGTACTATTCAGAGGGAGAAGGCATACTTATTTATTTATTAAGCCCAGCATCACCAACACCTGGTCATGGTTTATTGCTACTATACCATGTCACACTGTATTTTTACTCTGAAAAGATTAAGCTGAATCTTAGTTTTGTTAAAGAAAAATCATAAAATTTAACTTTATATTGTTAAGCCTAATAAAATAGTCCATAAACTGGTTTGGTTTTGCACATGTGCTGTAGAACATTATATTTTTTTGTTGTATGATGAAATCAGAATAGTTTTGAATGCAATTCAATGTGCTCCAGATGGCCATGGACATTGGTGACTCGTGCACCAGGTCCATGACGAATGTGGTGGCCATATGCCGTAGGGCTTTCCTGCTGATCTCGACCTTCATGGCAGATACCCAGCACAAGCTGGTAGATTTCCTCTTCCTGGGTACTGACTTGTTCAGGCCTGGAGTCGAAGGGCTCCTCACTCTCATCGAGAAGTCTAGTGCCACCTTGGACTTGATGACATCCACTCAGAGGGATCCCAAAGGCTCTTTGGGAGGGCCCAAAGGGCAACAAAGATGGTACAAAGATTGCTTCACAAGTCCTATGAGGACATGCTGAAGGACTTGAATATGTACACCCTGGAGGAGAGGAGGGAGAGAGGGGATTTGATAGAGACATACAAGTACACTATTTTCCAGCAAAAAAGTTGTTCCTGGACTAGAGGGCATGGGATGAAGTTGGAGGGAGGGAGGGCAATTCAGAGGAAACATGAGGAAAAAATCTCTTTACAGAAAAGGTGATGGACAAGTGGAACACCCTGCCAGAGGAAGTGGTTGGGGCTGAAGCAATCACGGGATTTAAGAATGCATGGGATAGACAAAAGGGAATTCTGGAGGTGAGGGGTAACAGATTTCTAGAAAAACATAATGGGAATTTAAAAGCTCAAATGGGCAGACTGGGTGGGCCATAGGCCCTTATCTGCCGACAATATCTATGTATCTGTGTATCTAATTTATTTATTTCACCCACACCAGGTTTAATAAGCATAACTTAAATAATACATTTTATAACTTCTTGTACTGCGATTGAAATATACTGACTTTATGGTGCAGAACTTAGATTATAAATGCAAACTGTAAAGAAGTTGACTTTTTTTATTTTTAATATTTGAGTTTGCAGAAAAGATTTATTTATAGATGCATTTTCATATATTTATTAGCAGAATACTGTTTTTTTTATCAAGTCTGTGTTAAAAACTTTGAGAAAGAACACTTCTTTTGCTATGCTCTGCTCTGAAGTATGTGATTAAATTAAGTAAAGGTTGCTTCCTAGTGTATCAAACTGTTTGGGAGGAGAAAGTAACGTTTGTGTTATGTGTTTTTTCCATCATTTGGAATGGTAATCTGGAGTGTCCAAGGATTCCTTGTTCTTGATGTTGCCTTGCTGTTTTACTCGTGTTATGGTTTCCGGTAGTCTGGAGGTTTGGGGGAGTTATAGTTTTGCTGTGTTGCATTTGAAGGAAACAAAAATATGTTTTAATTAAGTGAAATGTGAAGGTATTTGTTTGTAGACTGTTATTTTGCAAATTGTGGATGTTTTCTACTAACCTGGAGTTTAATTCCAGTAAAAGATTATGGTGCTATAGTTCACAAGGTTGCCTAGCGATGGTTTTAAAGTCTTCTGTTGAGGTTGTGATTGGCTGCTGATCACATGTTGCTGTCTGACTTCTGGTTCTTCAGCAGTTTTGCAGATCTTGTTGGCAGATCGGTGCAGTGGATGTGCTGGGTTTGGGATGATTTATGTACGGCAGAAGTACTGTGGAAGGCGATTACTTGTCGAAGAATATTCTGGATTTATTTGCTGATCTTCTTTTGGAGGTATGTAATGGCTGGATAGCATTGTATTTTTCATGGTGACTGACTTTTGCTGACTGGGAGGACAGTAATCGCTTGGTGCAGATGTGCTGGTGCATAGCTTTTTGATGGGATTATGCTCGGTAGTTTCAGACTGCATTTTGTGCACATCACCTGAAATAATTTCACCCCATTTCTGGAAGTCTGTGATGCTCAGCTTCCAGTAACTTCTGAGGGATGACTCGCTCTTGTGTCCAGTGATCACCATTATTTGGTGAGCCTCCATTCCCGAGTAACTGAGCAGGGTTATGGCAGTTGCTCATAGGGAGTGGTTGGTGAAAATTGTTTTTAAACCAGCTTCTTTACAAATACAAGGGAGCATGCTTCCAAGGTAATTTATTCCCATTGGTTTTGCAGTGTACCAGACATCCATGGTGTCAAGAATGGATTGGTCTAGTTTTTTGGGGTGACAGAATAAAGATGGAGGGTTTTGAGGCAGTTTGGAGATATATTTTTTAAAACTTTTGATTGGACACAAAGGGTCTTGTGGTTATTTGAACATGTAGCCTTGTGTGTTCTGGTGGGTAGGGTCATTATATTTCTTGTGATTTTTCGTTTCCTTGATGAAACTTTTTGTTAAATATTGCAAACCGTTTTCAGCTTGTTTTAGTTTAAATTAGTTTAACTTTAGCTGTCTGACTCCTTTGTTTCCTCTGTGTGTAAAGTGGAGCTGAATATCTATCCACACTTTTTTGACTAATCCTACAGCTTAATTAGGGGAGACAGAATTTGAATTGCTTAGACTTGTGAGCTCAACTATGGTTAGTGCAGGATGATGTTCTGCTTTGTCCTTTCCTTGTTTTATGGTATTTTTTGACTATGTCTTTAAATATGTTGTTTGTGGTGTTGAGTTCTGGGTCTAACATGAGATTCACATTTCTACTTATTGAAGGATCATTTAAATGTCTATTTAGCCCACATCTCAGGCTGACATAGCTGCTGAAGACATATTTATTGCCACTGCTGTTTCATACTGTACTATAGTAGTGCATTAGAATGTTGTTCAGATTTTCTAATGACACTGTGTTTAGGTCAACTGTGATTTGTTTTTGTTTACACCAGTCATAAAAAACATTTATGGCCCACCGTGTTTGTTTGACTGTTGTTTGTTCATGCCTGTCAAGTTCTAATTGCAGCATTTCCTCATCGTTGACATCAACATGACGCTGTGTTTCCTTTTGTTTAGGATTGGATGGGCCTGCTTGGTTGGTGACGCCTGCGACATTCAAGTGGTGAGGAGCGGACTTGGAGGAGGCTGGCATCAGGAATGTGAGTGGCTGTGGGTCAGTGGCTGAGGTGGTTGATTCGGAGACTGGGCTAAAGATGGCAAAAGGTATGTGTACTGTGCTGGCATTTGCCATTTTGGATTGCTGGTTGGCAATTTCTGACAACTTGTTAAAAATAGCATCTAATTCATCATTATCTATTAGCTCAAAGCTGGTATCCATTTTGTTGGAGAAGTCTGATGTTAGGCTCAGTCCGTAAGTGGTGAGAGAAATATGGCGCCGTTCGGATTCAAAATGGGGTCGGAGGATACACTATGGGGTGCTTGTGGGTGAGGTTGGCTGGCACCTCTTGCATTGGTAATGTCAGATTTTACAACGCAGTCTTGGTGC
The DNA here is from genome assembly GCA_016271365.2 of Neoceratodus forsteri. Lineage (NCBI taxonomy): Eukaryota > Metazoa > Chordata > Ceratodontiformes > Ceratodontidae > Neoceratodus > Neoceratodus forsteri. The sequence continues at coordinate 571,590,959 of CM057449.1, read as the reverse complement.
CAGCTAACCAATCAGAGGGTTTCTTTTATTAGTACCACAGTATAATTATTTATTTAGTACTGGCATGGTTAGCTCACCTGCTCAGAAAGTGTGTGTAAGTGGATGTAGTGGGACTCAAACCTAGGTGTGCTTACTCAGCCCTTTTACATGGCCTGCTCTACATGGAGCATCGGCATGCTTGACTCGCTTGCTCAGACAGTCAATGTGCAAGTGGATGTGGTGGTACTCAAACATGGTCCCCCTTAATGAACAATTTTATATGGCCTGTATTGTTTTTGACTGTGTTATGCCCTCTAGGCATGTGGTTTGTCACACCTAGGTTAAAGTCCCACCACATCCACTTGCACAGTGACTTTCTGAGTAAGTGAGTGAACCATGCCAGTGCTACATGGGCGCTCATGAGAACAACAAATTATGACTGCAGAGTGCATAACTAGGTAATGCCCCCTACAGTCATAGTTTGTTGTTCATGAAATTAGAAATAGAAACAGAAACAAATGGAGGGAAGGAGGAAGTGGGTTAAAGTCAACATATGAATGATAAGTGATGGAGGGTGGAAATCCACGTAGCAGAGGGAAGATGGAATGCTGAACATATCAGTTTATGGTAAGCAATGCACACATTTAGTCAAATAAAATCCCATACATCATCCCATAAATCATGAGTGTGACATATAAGTACCGGGTTGTGATCTCTTCAGTAAAGATCTGGGCAGTAAAAAAGAAGGGTGGTGCTCTACTACGTTAAAGAGGGCATAAAGGTTAAAGAGGTGAAGAGTATACTGGTGAAAGCCAATGCACAGTATGTCATGTACCTTCAATCTGTCAGTGGCACAGAAATACACACAGTGGTGCTCTGTGCAGCTCTGGTACCAGGAGAGATAGTGGAGAGGGATCTGTTGTATGAAATGCACATGAAGACAACTACAGGCGAGCTGTCATGCTATGTCATTTCAATGTTTCATGCATGGACCTGACGACCAATGCAACTGCTTCAGACAGAAGCAGAGACTTCTATGTACAGTGCAGTACTGGGGTAGGTATCACACATATTTTGATCATGACAACCATACATAGTGAGATTATGAATGTAGTACTCACCAACAGGGACAGAATCACATACTTCCTGGTACAAGGGCAACTGGAATCTGCTAACACCACACAATGTGCTTTCATAGGGGGACAGTGACTCATTAAAGTCACACAAAGGCTAAAGTTCTAGATTTCAAAAGGCATGAATTTACTGAAATGGAGACCTATATACAGATCCAAGCAGGAGGAGGATAGGGAAGACTATGCGAACAAATCAAGAGAGGGGACCCAATCAGTCGGACCAGACAACATCCAACAAGATTGGGCTGGAACAGGGAGCAGGAGAGCGAGAGAAAAAGAGAGGGAGAGAAGAATTTGTAAGGATCAGATTGTCAGGATAAAGGTTGACAAAGCGTTGGCATAGAAGTGGGTGGAAATTGCAGAAACACTAAATGAGTGCATCTGTGTTTACCAGATAGAAACTTGTGCCAATCACACTGGGGAAGGGAGCATTGGACAGAGTGGGAGGCAGTGATTACTGATGGCAATCTGAAAGATCAGAGGTTGCCAGGTCTGAGGCACCAGGTCCATACGGCATACACCCCAGACTGCTGAAGGAGATGGCAAAGGTTCTGACAGGACTACTGGCAGACCAATTCATAACCTCCTGGGGACTGGTTGGGTTTCTAGAACTGGAGAATTGCACATATGGTACCCATCCATAACATTAGTCCCAAGGATGTGGGATGGAACTATAAACCAGATAGCATCTCTTCCATTGTGGGGAAGCTCATGTTGTAACATCATCAAGGTAATGCTGGTAGCATTTCTGGAGGAGAATGGCCTCCTTTGCAAGAGGCAGAATGTTACCCCCACACCCCCGAGGGAAACAAAGCAGGGCCATTCCCCAAGTTAGGAGAATCAGTCATTCCTCACCCATGATCCAGGTGAAGCAGGGTCATCCCCCCTGCCACTGCATGAAATGCAGGGTCATACAATTCATCCTACCCCTTTCCAGCAGCTGGTCTCCATCACTACCCCCTCCCATACTGATCCCCAATGGATTGCTCACCCACAGTGGCAGCAGGATGCCATGTATTCTCTCCCTGCCTTGAGTTCCCTCCCATCCCCACAGAGTCATTTTCAATAAATGCAGCAAAATTACCTCAAGGCACAAGCAGACTCATTAGGACCATCTCTGCTGGTTGTTGAACTTTGTTCTGCAGGCAGGCAGCTTCTCTCTTGATCCTCGATCCTTGTCTTGTCTTGTTGTTGCTGGCTTGGACAAACTCAGGAGCTGTTGGGCTGCGTTCTAGGTGTTGCACAGTGTGAGTGCAAAGTCTAGTGCAGCTACTGCTGTGGCTTGCTGGTGGGCAGGGTGGCTAGCTGGCTAGCAGTAGTGGCTAGTAGGCTACTGGGGTCGGCTGATACTGCTCTCTCATTTCTATAACTGTTACCATTATATACTGTCTACCAGGAGGCTGAGGATGCAGATTGCTTTTTTCCCTCTTTTCTTGGTGCAAAGGCTGTTGATGATATTTGATTTAGTGGTCCTTAAAGCTGCTAATACTCAGGTCTGGGCCTTGAGTGAGAGCGATGCATCAGATGCCATGGCTGTTGATGTTTTAAATGCTCCTGGAAGCTGCACTCCACTGCTCCACTTATTGCTCCTTGCTCGCTCGTCAGGACAGATTGTCTGGACTTAGTCATATCGCTCAGATCGCCATAGACTTGGGCTCGGCACAGTCGACAAATCTGCAGAGTCGACCATCCATCATTCACTACTCTAAAGTTTAAGCACCCGCTGAGGAGTGAGAGGAGAGCTGGGGTTCAGTTTGCTAGTCCGAGAAAGAAAGTGTGAGCGGGCGGGTGGAGACGTAGTGGCAAAAAGAGTGCTTCTTCAGTAGCAGCATGGCCAACAGTCTTCTTCCTGGCTGACTTCCTGTGCAACGCTGTGGACACTTCTCGTTTCCTTACTTTTGTGGAGTCATGCTGAAAACACCACTGAATTTATGGTTCCTAATTCGCACTCCCATGGCTGTTCCCTGCTCTGACGGCAGCCTCAAGCAGGCAGTTGTGGAATGCAAGAGTGATGGTAGGAGGAAACAAAATTACTTCAGGATCACCTGAATTGTAATACATTCAGTGAAAACATTAATGGAGGGGATTACTGTCAAGGACGGGAAGTAACGCTTCCCACAAAGCATGTTACGCCCAAAACCAAGTTCAGGGGGGTTGTTTTAGCCAACAGAGACACACTAAGCTGAAGCTTGTTTACAGGTGCAACCTGGGAGCACAAGGAAGTTAAGTGACTTGCTTAGGATCACACTATGCAAGTGGGGGCTGTGGGATTCAAACCCAGGTCTCCAGGTTTGCAGCTCACAGCTTCAAACCAGTGCTTTATATGGCATGTGCTGAAGAGCATAGGATGGGAGAGGGTGCAGATTTTAATGGCTGAGGAAGATCAATGGACAACTGCAAGTGCTGAGGAGAGGCTACTTTCACCAGCAGGTGGATGAACTCTGTTTTGGTGGGGGCTGATGCCAGCACTGAGGGGTGGGTTGGGGGAACCTGAGGCCTGCACTGAGGAGTGAGGGAACTAGGAAGATAGAAACCAGTGAGGGGGGGTGCAAGACCATCGTGACTGCAGGCTTTATCTAGGGACATGGCTAAGACTTGGGGAGCATTCTGCCATAGTTGAGCAATGACAATTATTTCTGGAATATTGCCCTTCAATAAATGTCACCCTGAAAAAAAACAATATGATCCAGAAGATAAATGCTCCTTTATCATATAAATTTGAACAGGCAAGTTTGATCTTCCTGAATGCATGGGACTTTTTCTTTGGTAAAGTCCACTTGTATGCATGTGATGGATTACATCTAGAAAAAGCTGGGAAGAATATCCTAGGAAGATTGGTAACAGAGGCATTGCCAAGTAAGAAACTAGACTGGGTAGATTTAAACCAAATAGTGAGGGAAGAGGGCACACTAGTATTAAACATAACCTAAGGGACCTACTAGTTAATGCTAGAAGCCTAACCAGAAAAAAGGAAGACCTGAATACTCTGCCTACATCTGAGGAAATACACATATGCGGGATCATGAAAACCTGGTGGAACCAAGATAGTTGGGGACAGAATATTACAGGGTACAAGGTTTTTTTATGTTAATAATGGTAGGAAAAGAGGAGGAGGGGTTGCCCTATACATATCAAACACAATAGACTCATGTGAAGTCAATAGTACTGATATCAACTCAGAAAATGTGGAATAGGTATGGGTTAACATCTACCCAAAAAAACAGAAGAACAATCTTAGTTTATGTAGGCTATAGAGCATCAAACATGTCAACTGAGGATAATAACAAGTTCTATGATAGATTAGAGGCCCTAGACCCTGGTATAAACACCCTAATAATGGGTGATTTTAATCTTCCCAACATAGACTGGGATTCTCTTGTATCTAGAATCAGTATCAGGATACTGGATGTGGTCCTGGCAGACAGTGACCAGACTGAGGCCTGGAGGTAAGGGACCTGGCGGGAGTGACCATGCCAAGGTCTGGTTCTGCCTGGACCTTGAGGTGTAGAAGGCTGCACAAAGATGGAAGTAACTGACTTCAGGGGGCGGATTTTAAGGAAAATGGGAAGGATATTTAAGGAGCATTTGAATGTGACTGGGCAGACATGGACGCTGACAGTAGGTGGAAATCATCAGGAGGGGGGTGCAGGATACCAGCAGCACCTGTGCAAGAGTAAGACAAAAATGCGGTAGGGCCCGAAAACCCTGCTGGTGGACCAGGGAGGTCCAGGAGGTGGTGCGGGGAAAGAAGGCAGCCTATAGGCAATTCAAGTGCTCAAGGAGTGAAAGGGATCGAGGGGAGTACGAGCTGATGGCTAGAAGGGCCACTAGGGTGTTGAGGACAGCTAGGGCAAGGAAGGAGCAGAACCTGGCCATGGAAATTAGGAGAAGGAACAAGGTGTTCTTTAGATACATTGGGGAAAAATGAAGGGTGAAGGGGCAGATTAGCAGGATTAAAACAGGGGACAGATGGGCACAAGACCCAGGGGAGCAGGCTGAGGTACTAGATGAGTACTTCACCTCAGTTTTCACCAAGGAAAATGGGGGTGCTGCATCATACATGGAAGGAGACAGTGATACTGAGGAGGGGGGGGACCCTTACCGATCAGTGGGTCTGGGGAGAGGGGGAGGCATCACTGGCAAGAGGGGAGAAGGCTAAGCAGGGGAAAGAGGTAGCGGAGGTGGAAATCACAGCAGAGAGAGTGAGGGAAGCCCTCAGGTCCCTTAACATGGAGAAAGCACCAAGGCTGGATAAATGACATCCCAGAGTGCTGAAGGAACTTGCGGATGTCCTGGCGAAACCCCTGGCGGAGCTTTTCACCATCTTTCTGAGGACAGGGTGGGTGCCCCAGGACTGGAAGGTGGTGCATATAGTGCCTATCCACAAGGGAGGATCAAGGGAGGTGGCAGGGAACTACAGGCCTGTCAGCCTGACATCAGTGGTGGGCAAGGTAATGGAGGGCATTGTCAAGGAGAGGCTAGGGTGGGACCTGGAAAAGTCAGGGTGCCTGGACGATAAACAGCATGGATTCGTCCTGGGGAAATCGTATCAGACAAACCTTGTGGAGTTCTATGACTGGGTGATGAGTGCCTTGGACCTGGGTAGACCAGAGGACGTCCTCTTTCTAGACTTCAACAAGGCATTTGACTCTGTTCCTCATGAGGGCCTGTTGGATAAGCTAGGAGAAATGGGGTGGGAACCACATGATCAGATGGATAGGCACTTGGCTCCAGGACCGACCTAGAGGGTCGTAGTTGGCAGGATAGTCTCATCCCAATGAGGGTCATTAGTGGGGTCCCACAGGATCAGTCCATGTCCCCTCCTGTTCAACGCCTATGTCTCTGACATAAGGACAGGTATCAGGAGTGAGATGAGTCTCTTTGCAGATGACTCAAAACTGGGGCGGTGGTGGATGGGGAGGAGGGGCGGTGGCCCTACAGGGGATCTGGAGGCTCTGGAAAGATGGTCTCAGAAGCGGAAGCTGAGGTTCAATGCAGGGAAATGCAAGGTTCTGCACCTGGGGGCCAGAAACCCGGGCCAAGTGTACACCCGGGGGGGGGGATGCTACAAGTCTCGATGGCTGAGAGGGACCTGGGGGTGGTGGTGGATGTCAAGATAAACAACTCAGAGACTTGTAGGAGGGCAGCAGCCAAGGCCAACAGAATGCTGGGATGCATCGCTAGGGGGATCACCTCCACAATGAGGGAAGTGATACTCCATCTGTATAACTGCTTGGTGAGGCCGCACCTCGAGTACTGCATATAGTTTTGGAGGCCACACTTAAAGAGGGACATTAAACTCCTGGAGAGAGTCCAGGGGAGGGCAACCAAAATGATTTGGGGCTTGGGGGACAGGACCTATGGGGAGAGGCTCGAAGAGCTAAATATGTACACATTGGAAGAGAGAAGGGACCGGGGTGACGTGATAGAGGTCTTCAGGTACATGAAGGGGGTAAATAGGGGAGGAGCAGTCAGGGTGCTTCGAAGGAAGGCGGAGGGGCAACTTGAGGGCATGGGTGGAAGCTGGAGGGGGGAAGATTCAGGGGAGAAAGGAGGAGACACTTCTTCACTGAGAGGGTGGTGGAGCCATGGAATGCACTGCCCAGGGGGCTGGTGGAGGCAGAGATGGTGGAGTGGTTCAAGAGGGAGTGGGACTGGTACAGGGGAAGGGTTCTGGAAGCAAAATCCAGTGCGGCGAGAATATCCGGAACTGGGAAGGGAGAAGCTAGGGAAGGTGAGGGGGGTAGCAAGATCAGCTCCCAGGGTGGGGGCTGACCAAACGAGCAGACATGAAAGACCGTTAGGTCTATTCTGCTGGCATTTTAGTATGTTAGTATGTTAGAACTATATATGGGAAGAGATTTTAGATTATTTGCAACTGAAAACATGCAGCAGATACTTAAGGAACATACGGGGCAATAACGCTTGGGCTTAGTATGCAGCAATACAAGTGAATGCATAAGAAACTGCAAAGTTAGGAACCATTACTTCACAATGATCACAGTATGATCCAGTTTAATATCAGTATAAGTTGGGAACCTATGACAGGCGAATCTAGAGTAAAGTGTTATGCGAGGGCAGACTTCAGCAAGATAAGGAGCTACATCAGCAGGTGGAACTCGAGGGAGGATCTGGAAAATCAAAGCTTAGAAACTAAATGGTATAAGTTGGCTTCCAAACTGATCTACTGTATTGATACATTTATACTGGAAAGAGTTCAATATAATAAAGGTAAGATACCTATCTGGCTTGATAAAGGTATCGAGAGGCTGATGAGGCAGTGGAAAAAAAAGTCTTTGCTAAGTATAGGAAAATCCCTCATCTGATAACTGTAAAAAATATAAGGACTTGTGCAAATTATGTAAAAAATAATCAGGAATTCAAAACAGATTATGAGTTGATTCAAATAAGGGTTAAATGAGTTTGGAATGTAAGCCTTCCAGACTGTAGGTGGGGATGGGGACTCTCTCTCTTCCAGGGGCGTGCAGGACTTCACCTCTGATTTAATTCAATAGATGTATTGATCTCCACCAGTGGATTAACATTGTAAAACTTTATATGTGCTGGTATGGTGGAGTTTACTCCTGTTATGGTTTTTTCTTTCTTCTTCCTTTTTTTTATCTTATGTTGATTGTGAATTGCCTCCTGTTTACCTGTCTGGATTATATATTTTGGTGATATTTGACAAATATGGAATGCGAGATGTAACCTAGATACAGGAGTTGCTAATTGATTTGTGTACAGCTATGAGATGGATTCCTGCTGTGTTTGTAAATATGGGATTGTATATAGTTCATCCAGTCAGTTTTGGGCTGTATACCCTGGTTCGTCCAGGTCTTTACCTATAGCTGTGGTAGATGTTGATTTTAAATCAAAAGATCAATAAAGATTTGTTGAAAAACAAAAGAGATTATGAGTATCGGCTGGCACCTGATACTAAAAACAACAAGACATCTTTTTTAATTATATAAAAAAAGATGCAAAAAAAGGACAGTCGGCTGTCAGCTCTAGATGAGGATGATAAAGTTATAAAGAGATGGCACGATATGGCCTCTATACTAAGCATAAGCTTTGCTGATATATATCAACCAAAGATGACCAGCTCTACAGCTTCAACAGTAGAAAGGAACGCACTACTAGCAGTTCCAGAGCAAAACTTGTTATTAAATTTAAACCCTTAACAAATCCCCTGGACCTGATGGCATATACCTGGCTCTCCTAAAAGAGATGTCAGACATTCTGGCTGGACCAATGGCATCCACATTTAATAGCTCACTAGCAGAGGGGTTGGTACCAAATGCTTGGAAGGATGACAACATAATACTGATCCATAAGAAGGGACCTAGGAGTGACTGCAGGAACTACAGACCAATTATCTTAACTTCTGTAGTTAGTAAAATGTTGGAAGGGATAGTCAAAGATTTGATAAATGAACACCTGACCAAAACAGTATTAGCTAATATCTAACAACATGGCTTTAGGGAGGGCAGGTCTTGTTTCTCAAATTTATGGAATTTCTTCAACCTAGTAAGTAGTGCATTGGACATGGGATTACCTGTGGATATTTTCTATATGGATCTCTCAAAGGCATTTGACACCTTGCCCCATATACCCCTGATCAAGAGACTACAGAACATTAATCTAGATAAAAACATTATTCAGTGGGTCTCATCTTGGTTGGATGGAGGAAGACAGAGAGTATGTGTGGCAGGTCATTTTTCTCCTTGGATTGAGATTATCAGTGGTGTGCCACAGGGGTCAGTACTAGGCACTACTTTGTTTAGTCTATACATTGCATCATTACAGACTACCTCAGGATGTTGGAGCTGTAAGTTTGCTGACAATGTTAAAATTGATGTGATAGCAACTGATCATGAGTCTATAAGACTGTTCCAAAATGAAGTTGATAAAATTGGGGCATGGGTGGAACAAAATAAACTAATTCTAAACATTGAGAAATGTAAGGTAATACACATGGATAGAAGTAATAAGTGCGCAAATTACTCTTTAGATGGAAATTACCTACCAGTAACTGACAGGGAACATGACCTGCAAGTCATAATAAGTGATAACCTGTCTCCACCTGAGCAATGCAAAACTGCAATAAGTAAAAGTAATAGAATACTGGGCTGCATTCTTAGCAACATCAAGAGTAGAGACAGACAGGCATTGCTGCCATTGTATACTTCGCTTGTAAGACCACACCTGGAGTACTGTGTGCAGCTCTGGTCTCCCTACAAAATGAAAGAAATTGTTGGAAAGGACACAAAGGTTTGCCACTAAAAAAATAAGGTAAATGACAGGGATGTCCTATGGCGAGAGGCTGAGGGATCTAGAACTGTGCTCTATGCAATATAAAAGATTAATAGGGGATTTATGCCTGACATATAGGACATTCAACAATGGTGACTTGTGGGAGTGTATAGAGTACACAAGTAACGAAGTAATGAGGAGAAGCAGGTTCCATCAATTCCAACTCAAAGGTGAGTTCTTTAGGACAACTAGATGGGCAAATTGATTAAATCAGAGAATTGTTAATATCTGGAACAGATTACCTAAGGAAGTGGTATCAAGTAGCACCCTGGATGCATTTACATCTACCTTGGATGGATACATGGGTGATACCAAGTACTCCTTTTTGAGTTGATTGGTCGAGTCACAATGGCCATCAGCTACAGACTCGTACATTCCTATGTTCCTATGTTATTATTGTCTCAAATTAACTGGCACACCACCTAATCTGTAGCAAACTCTAAATATATGATCAGCCAGCTGTTCTGTCCTGTTCCTGTTTGAAACCCAATGGACATGCATGTTGCATGCTGTATAAGTTGAAAAATATTATTTAGTTTCTTTAAGCACCCTGTGTGTTTCTTTTACAGTCACTGATCTACAGTACAGTATGTTAGTTTTACACTTTAATTTTCTAGACTAACAAATCAATAGAAATATATATATATATACAGTATATATATATATCCATGTGCTTCTGATACCAATTGAAATCTACCCAAAATAAAGACTGTTGCAGCTGGAAAATTGCATCTTACTCCTGATGTAGCACATTTTCATGGATTTTTTTACAGGCTTATTGGCTGGTTCTAGCAAAGTAAGAGTTCAGTAATCAGAGCAGCATGCTCGATAGAGAGCCACAATTTAACATCAGTCATTCTGGCAGAACACCTTTAGACATCTGCCAACTACCCTCACAATGCTTTAGAAATAGCAACCACAACCTTTTAGTTTTGTTTTTTGTTTACCCCTCTCTTTGGTTTTCTGTGATTTCATGGACAAATAAGGTTGTCCATGGACATCCTTGGTCATCCCTTTTGCCCCTGATCTTTACCTATGATAGCTGCATCCATGGTTTGTCAATGATTCATAAACAGGATTGTCCATGGATGATGAACATGCATAAATGCTTGAAAGAAAAACACAATCAAGAGAGACTTAACATGAGAACTAAACACATTATCAATCTGATAAATGTAAGAAAAAAATATTCTAATAAAGTCAAAGTTTAAATTATTTCAGTAATTAGCCATGATTGTCCATGATCTAGATATGTGTTTTTAGTTTCGTGCTTGACAATGTTTTTCATTGGTTGTTTTTATGGTTGTGGGCAGAGCCCACAGCCATCTTGCTATCTGTAGCTTGAAAATGGAGTATCGTGGAACACATTTTTTGGATTTTTCAGTGTGTCCTTCTACATCTACAAATCACGATGACAACTAAAATTAAATAATCCCTTCTTTCTGTTTAGAATGTTGAAGACATAACTCCAAGCTGCTTATCAGATGGCCATTAGGAAACTGAAACAGCTTGTTAAATATTGGTTGCCTATTAAACTGGAGATTTGTTTACCCCTTTCGAAATGCAACAAATTGCACATTTAAATGCCTAGTATTTAAACAGTTTTTGCTAATAATTTCAGTTGGGCATGAATATCTCTCAAGAATGATTCATACCTCAGAAATATTACTCCTTTCCAGAAAATTTATAAAGATTTACACTGTTTTTTTTTTTACCTCTCAAGACCTATCTGATAAAATGCCAGGCCTTCAGTGAACTACCCCGATTAAATATCATTTTTTTTTACAACAAGGGCTGTGCCTGCTTCCCAAACCTAATGGATAAGAGCTACTGAGATATCTTTATAGTAAGTGTGTGTGTGTGTGTGTGTGTGTGTGTGTGTGTGTTTGGGGGAAGGGTGGAGAAACAACCAAACTCCTGGCAAGGGAGACCTCATCTAATGAATTAACTACTGACAAACCTCGAGTGAGAAATTAATCTGTATTATTATCTGATTCCTTATATTCCCATATAGAGTTATAAAAAGTTAGAACGACTGAGAAAGAAATTTTCAGGGGACAACAGCTGAGTTTTTCTTGTGTTTTGGACCTCCAACTCTAGACTGTGGAACATAAATGTATTGTTAGTGGTTGGAATGAGCAATCTAAACAGTAAGAAGGTCTGAACAGCAATATTTTAATTTACAGTATTAGTAATGTAATCGTGCATAATTTCTATAAATAAATTTGAGGTCTGATAATAATGTAGCCAGGGTATGTGTTAATTTGCTTTGTTCTCTCACAACATGTACTAGTAGTAGTAGTAGTAAATATTTTATTCTGAAAATTCAGAAAAGGATAGCCCAAATGAGCTGTCTCATTTTTAGTGGGGTCCCAATGTATAAAATAAACAAATAGTTACACAGAATATGTACATAAACACAAGCATAGAAAATACATTATACTATCTGTATCAAAAGACACAGTACTGCACATGACAGACATGTAAATGTTTTTCAGTTAATTACAACAAACTTTAGGTATTTCAGAACTTTTTACAAGCCAAGATCTTATCTGATACCAAGATGGAGGAGATATTAACTTGATTCATAATGTGCTATTTTTGAGAATGAAAGCGATCATGCCATTTATTAGGAGGAAAATTGTTGTTTAGATACATAGATACATAGACACTATCATCAGATAAGGGCCTATGGCCCACCCAGTCTGTCCATTTGAACTTGTAAGTTCCCTTTTTGTGTAGGCTTGATATTATTCCTGGTATGTCAGAGATCTTCCTGGGGAATTTGCAAGATACTGGTATATAACTATACCATTTGTAAAATTCCTGATCAAACAACTGGAAACAGAAGACTGTTTTTGTCATTTTATAATGTGATGTACTGAGTGTGTATTTGCTGAGTTGCTAGATCAGGGCCTTGAGGAAAATATTATTTACTTAACTCATTCAAGATTCTATCAGGTGGACAGAAAAAAGTTTATGAGAATTTGTCTGAAAACTAACAACTGTAAGATGCAAAAATGGCATTTGTGTGAGAGTATATATATATATATATATATATATATATATATTGTGGAGTTCTATGACTGGGTGACAAGTGCCTTGGACCTTGGTAGACCAGTGGACATCCTCTTTCTAGACTTCAACAAGGCATTTGACTCTGTTCCTCACATGGGCCTGTTGGATAAGCTGGGAGAAATGGGGGTGAGGAACCAGATGATCAGATGGATAGGCAATTGGCTTCAGGACCGGACCCATAGGGTCGTAGTTGGCGGGATAGTCTCATCCCCAAAGAGGGTCATTAGTGGGGTCCCACAGGGATCAGTCCTTGGGCCCCTCCTGTTCAACGCTCACGTCTCTGACATAAGGACAGGAATCAGGAGTGAGATGAGTCTCTTTGTGGATGACTCAAAACTGGGGCGGTGGTGGATGGGGAAGAGGGAGAGTGGCCTCACAGGGGACCTGGAGGCTCTGGAAAGATGGTCTAGAAGTGGAAGCTGAGGTTCAATGCAGGAAATGCAAGGTACTCCACCTAGGGGCCAGAAACCCGGCCAAGTGTACACCCTGGGGGAATGTTACAAGTCTCGATGGCTGAGAGGGACCTGGGGTGGTGGTGGATGTCAAAATGAACAACTCGGAGACTTGTAAGAGGGCAGCAGCCAAGGCCAACAGGATGCTGGGATGCATCGCTAGGGGCATCACCTCCAGAAGGAGGGAAGTGATGCTCCCTCTGTATAACTGCTTGGTGAGGCCACACCTTGAGTACTGCATGCAGTTTTGGAGGCCACACTTAAAGAGGGACATTAAACTCCTGGAGAGGGTCCAGAGGAGGGCAACCAAAATAATTTGGGGCTTGGGGGACAGAACTTATGAGGAGAGGCTCGAAGAGCTAAATATGTACACATTGGAAGAGAGAAGGGACCGGGGGGACATGATAGAGGTCTTCAAGTACATGAAGAGGGTAAATAGGAGAGGAACAGTCAGGGTGCTTCGAAGGAAGGAGGAGGGGGCCACTAGAGGGCATGGGTGGAAGCTGGAGGGGGAAGATTCAGGGGAGAAAGGAGGAGGTGCTACTCACTGAGAGGGTGGTGGAGCCATGGAATGCACTACCTAGGGGCTGGTGGAGGCAGAGATGGTGGAGGGGTTCAAGAGGGCTGGGACAGGTACAGGGAAGGGTTCTGGAAGCAAATCCAATGCAGCAAGAATATCCGAACTGGAAAGGGAGAAGCCAGAGAAGACGAGGGCAGCAAGGTCAGCACCCAGGGTGGGGCTGACCAATTGAGCAGACTCGAAAGACCATTAGGCCTATTCTGCTGGCATTTTAGCATGCTAAAGAATAGTAGAGGCAAAACTCCATTTAATGTATTAGTTAGGCTATAAAGTGAGACTGGTGTTTAAAACCCTTGATTGGGCCACCTTTCACTGCATTGGTGTGTATTGTTAATAGCCCCAACTCTCACCCCATCACATGTAAAACACAGAAGTATAGGAGAATGGGTGAGAGTTAGGACCGACGACCCAATGCACACCCCAATGCCAGTTGGGGTGTGGGTTCAAGGGGTTTTCAACCCAACACTGAATTTCCTCACTTTGTCGCTGTGGAACAACCCTAACTAATGCATTAAACAGAGTTTTTGCCTCTAATTTCCTTCTTTTGAGAATGATAATGAGAAATAGTGAATGTAATGCAGCGGCAGGGCGCCGGGTCCAGAGGGCCTCCACCACATGATGTCTTGTGGCATAGTAACAGGAACAGCAATGCAAACAGAAGTGTTAACATGGCGCATGGTAACACAAGTGCAAATGAGAACAGAAGGTAACGCACACGTGGCGTAGACGGAACGGTCTGCCACGTGATGTGTTGTCACATAGTAACATGGTGCCTGCAAATGGAAATGTCAATGGGCATGGTGACGCAAAGTGAAACAGAAAGAGAAACAGTACTGTAGACACAAATGGCAAAAAATAACAGAAACGCAAGCGTAAATGAAAACATAAAGGATAACGCACATAGGGCCCCATGCTCACGCCACGTAATGCGGCGGCGGAAGCGCGGGGCCCAACCACATGATGTCTTGTGGCATAGTAACAGGAACAGCAATGCAAACAGATGCGCTAACAGTGGCGCACATGTTAACGCAAGCGCTAATGAGAACAGAAAGGGTAACACACACGGTGGCATAGACGGGAATGGTCTGCCACGTGATGTGTTGTCACATAGTAACATGGTGCCTGCAAACGGAAATTTCAATGGGCATTGTGACACTAAGTAAAACAGAAAGAGAAACAGTACTGTAGACACAAATGGCAAAAAATAACAGGAACGCAAGCGCAAATGAAAACACAAAGGATAACGCACATGGTGGCACAGACGTCAACGGTAAGTGAAACGGGTACAGAACCGCAAGCGGAAAGGGCAACAGTAACAGTAATGTAAGCGCATATGCTGGTTTTCCCCAAAACCTGCATAGAGAAAGACAGTGAGTACAAATAATGTATGCATAATAATGAGTATCGGAGCAGAAAATGAGAAGTAGGAATACTAAATAGGTTATATGTCAGGAACCGTACGATGTAGAAAAAATATTTAAAAGTCGTATGATTTACAACTGTCCTGGCTAATTTTATACTTAGCCCCTGGGGGCTAAGCATTTTTCTGATGAAAAGTCTGTATCTCGCACCGTTTCCGAGATACGGGCCCTGAAAGGCGTGGCGAACGCCGTAATGCTATCCTATGGGAAAAAAGAGAAGTTCGGAGTGCCATAACTTTGCCTCCCTGTATTATGTTTTCACCAAACCTCTGAAAGGCATATCTGTGGGCTGTTGGCTGTCTTCCCTCCAAATTTCAGGCAAAAAGACTAAACCGTTATTTTCCAGCAGGGTGCCAAAGGATTCCTGTAATGCGTCGGGCGCCGTAATGTTATCCTATGGGAAAAACTGTCACATTTGGAGTGCCATAACTTTGCCGCCATGTAATATTTTTTCAATACAACACTGAAAGGCACATCTGTGAGATGTCATCATGCTCCTTCCAAATTTCAGCCCAAAACTCCCAACCGTTCTTTTGCAGCGGAGTGCCAAAGAATTACTGTTATTTTGGGCATAGTGTCGCAAAGTAGTGTCGCAATTTGCAAAAGCTTTCGCAAAAAATTTGCGACACTTTCGTGAGTGCGACACTACTTTGTGAAAGTACTTTTTCAAGAAATCTGAAAAACATATTTCTGGGGTGTTTTACCCCAAAATAAAGACATGGCTAGCATCCTCAGGGCCCGACTAGGTGAATACAAAAATAATTAGGTTGCTAGAGGGTCTCAATTTTAAATGCCAAGAATTTTTCTGACCACTCACTGAAAACAAGATGGCGGATTTGCGACAGTAACAGGGCCATTTGCGACAGTAAAAAGTGCATTTGAGACACTGTCGAACTTTTTGTTAACTTTTCCCATTGACTTATAATGGGAAATTGTTTTTTGAACAACTTTTGAACCGTTTAATATTTTTTCATGAAATCTTCAAAAGGCACATCGGGGACCCTGGCCACATTCCCTGAAGATTTCGGGCCAGTAGCGCAAACCGTACGACCTGTAGGCGTGACCGTAGAATTCCAGAAAAGCGTAAACGTGTGCGCAGATCATACTTAATAAATCCGCAGCTGTATATCTGACTGGTACGAAACTTGGCAGATCCCAACGCCTATGGTTCTTGATTGTGTATTCTAAATTTCAGGCAAACCACAAACGGTTACAAAGTTATTAAAGTGCAAAGTTTTGGGGTTTAACATAGAAATGGCTCCTCAACTTAACTATGGTAGCACTACTGTGCTACCATACTATATATATATATATATATATATCGATGTTAGGGTTGAAACCCCTCTGCACCTCCACGCTAACTGGAATAGAGGTGCGCAATGGGGTCCTCGGCCTAAGTGTCACCCCATCACATGTGAAAAGAAGCTGAGGAATAGGAGAATGGGGTGACAGTTAAGACAGATGATCCCAATGCACACCTGATTCCAGTTGGGGGTGGCTGAGGCAAAGGGGTTTCAACCTTAACATCGAATTTCCTTGCTTTTGTCACTGTGGAACAACCTAACTGATGCATTAAACAGAGTTTTTGCCTCTAATTTGTCTTCTTTTGAGAATGATAACGAGAAATAGTGAATGTAACGTGAGTGGCGGAGCACAGGGTGATGTCTTGTCGCATTGTAACATTGTGCCCGCAAACGCAAATTGTAATGCGCATGATGACGCAAAGCAAAACAGAAAGAGGAACAGTACTGTAGACAGAAATGTTAAAAACAACGGAAACGCAACCGCAAATGAAAACACAAAGGGTAACGCACATGGTGGCGTAAACGTGAACGGTAAGTGAAACGTCTACGGAACCACAAGCAGAAATGGTAATGGTAAGAGTAATGTAAGCACACAGGCTGGTTTTCCCCAAAAGCTGTATAGAGAAAGACAGTGAGTAGAAAGAATATATGCAAAATAATGACTCTCTGAACACAAAAATCAATAGTTGTAGTAGTAAATTGCTTCTATCTCAGTAACCGTATGACATAGAAAAAAAATGTAAAATTCATATGTATTACCACTTTCCTGGCTAGTTATATATGTAGCCCCCATGAGGGGCTAAAATTTCTCAACAATAACTCCGTATCTCGCACCGTTTTCGAGATACAGGCCCTCAAAGGCGCGGCGAACGCCGTAATGTTATCCTATGGGAAAAAAACAGAAGTTCGGACTGCCATAACTTTTGAACAGTTTAATATTTTTTCACAAAATCTTCGAAAGACACATCGGGGGCCACAGCTGCATGTTCCCTGAAGATTTCGGGCCGGTCGCACAAACTGTGCGACCTGTAGGCGCGACCGTAGAATTCCAGAAAAAGCATAAACACGTGGGCAGATCATGCTTAATAACTCTGCAGATGTGTATCTGACCAGTACAAAACTTGGCAGATCCCAAGGCCTATGGCTCTTGATTAAGTATTCCAAACTTCAGCCAAATCCGTCAAACGGTTGCAAAGTTATTAAGGTGCAAAGTTTTGGGGTTTAACATAGGCTCCTCAACCCTAAATATGGTAGCACGGCATAATATATATATATACATATTCGATGTTAGGGTTGAAACCCCCTTTACCCCCTCAGCCCACCCCCAACTGGAATCGGGTGCATTGGGTCATCGGCCCTAAGTGTCACCCATCACATGGAAAGAAGCTGAGGAATAGAGAATGGGTGACAGTTAGGACCAATGACCCCAATGCACACCCTGATTCTAGTTGGGGGGGTGGGCTGGAGGGGTGCAAAGGGGGTTTCAACCCTAACATCGAATTTCCTTGCTTTTGTCACTGTGGAACAACCCTAACTGATGCATTAAACAGAGTTTTCTGCCTCTAATTTGTCTTCTTTTTGAGAATGATAACGAGAAATAGTGAATGTAACGCAGTGGCGGGAGCACAGGGGTGATGTCTTGTCACATTGTAACATTGTGCCCACAAACGCAAATTGTAATGTGCATGATGACGCAAAGCGAAACAGAAAGAGGAACAGTACTGTAGACAGAAATGTTAAAAACAACGGAAACGCAACCGCAAATGAAAACACAAAGGGTAATGCACATGGTGGCGTAAACGTGAACGGTAAGTGAAACGTGTACGGAACCACAAGCAGAAATGGTAATGGTAAGAGTAATGTAAGCACACAGGCTGGTTTTCCCCAAAAGCTGTATAGAGAAAGACAGTGAGTAGAAAGAATATATGCAAAATAATGACTCTCGAACACAAAATCAATAGTTGTAGTAGTAAATTGCTTTCTATCTCAGTAACGTATGACATAGAAAAAAATGTAAAATTCATATGTATTACCACTTTCCTGGCTAGTTATATATGTAGCCCCCATGAGGGGCTAAAATTTCAACAAAATCCATATCTCGCACGCTTTAGATACAGGCCCTCAAAGGTGCGTGAACACCGTAATGTTATCCTATGGGAAAAAACAGAAGTTCGACTGCCATAACTTTTGAACAGTTTAATATTTTTATGAAATGCACATCGAGGCCACAGCTGCACGCCCTGAAGATTTCGGACTGGTTGCGCAAACCGTGCAACCTGTAGGTGCGATCGTAGAATTCCAGAAAAGCGTAACGCATGCGCAGATCACGCTTATAACTCCGCAGCCGTGATAACCGACTGGTACAAAACTTGGCAAATCCTAAGGCCTATGGATCTGATCGTGTATGCCTAATTTCAGGAAATCTGTCAAACGGTTGTAAAGTTATTAAGGTGAAAAGTTTTGGAGTTTAACATAGAAATGGCTCTTAATCTCCTAACTATGGTAGCATTACTGTGCTACTATAATATATATATATATATATATATATATATATATATATATATTTTATACAATGGTGGTGAGATATATTCCAGTGAAATAAAACATGTTATTTTCACTGCAGTGAAATAAATTCTGATGACAACAGCAGAGTTAAAATAAATACCATTTATTACACCCACAAAACTCACTTAAAACTCAGACAGCCACGCAATCACAAGCAGCCATGCAAAGCCATATGCTAACCCCAGCAAGCCACGAATTAGGTTTTGCAATAGTGAGGCCCTATTGTATAAATAGGACATATGATATGCACATTGTGGAATATGAAAAATATTTTCACTTCTGCCTCGTGAGCACTGCATATTTCACTCGTGCCTTCGGCACTCGTGAAATATCCAGGCTCACTCTGCAGGAGTGAAAATATTTTCTATATTCCACTCCTGCCCATCATGTGTTCGATTTATACAATAGGCAACAACTGTTTCTGTATGGTTTTGCTATTTAAATATTGTGTCTGAGGTCTGTTTTGTTGTTGTTACTTTTTAAGTTGGTGTTATTACTCAGTGATTTGCCTGCTGTGTGTTAGGCTGCTCAACTGTGTGATAGGGATTAGTGATGCTTTGGAATCCTCTGTTGTGATTGGTTGATATGGTGTATAGTGGCATCTTGGTTCTGCTGGTAGTGGATTCGGAGTTTATTTTTTCATTGGTGCTATTAGGTGTGTGTTGGGGAATGAGTGATTTCATTGGTTTGCTGATGTTTGTGGGCGGGATGTATGTGGTATGTTTACTTCAAGAGTGCTTCCATGACCATTGGTGAAATGGGACTGTTTATTGTTTTGGTGCAGTGTGAATAACATTTATTTATTTATGAGATTTTATTTTATATTGTTAGTAGTGCATAGTGCAACAGTAATTTAGTTCTTTAGCCCTGTCTGCATCGCAGCTTTGAGAAGGATATCAACATTAAGATATTGATGGAGGCTCTAGATGTGGTACAAATATCCAAGGCTCACAGAGAAAACAGGTACATATGGGACAGAGGAGCTTCACTGTTATTCAGAGTCTGTGCCACTGGTGAGCTGCTTTGAACTCTTTCTGGGAGGAGACTTGTAGTGTCAGTGTGTGCAAAAGAAGGTAGAGTATTTATTATTTGTTTCTTTCTGATGGGTCTAGCAGTGGCTCCTTATTCTACTTGAACTGAGAACAGCTCAAGACAATCTCTTGTTCCAGGTTCTTTGTTTTCAGTAGATGATGTAATTTTAGTTTTTTCATCTGTGGTGCATCTCAATGTTTAGGAATTAATTCTGAAAAGCTCATTGTACAGAAATACTGTTTTTAGTCAAGTTTTTGTAATTTGTTTTCGGTGCTAAGTACTGCTCCAAGTGTACTGCTTTCAGCTTCTGGCTTTTTAGAAACTGCAAGTAAAAGTTTCACACTATGCAGGTTGTGTGTAATTAGGTAGATTGCTGATTTCATTTTCAGTTTTAAAAGAAGTTCCAGCTTGTAGTGCTTAACTGATGCTGTAGTGAGAATATCGGGTAATGACATAGCTACTATAGGTGTAAATGGATTTATTTTCACTTCAGCTATGTCATCACCTGATATTCTCACTGGGGTGAGAATACATGCTTTTATTCTCAATGAATACACAACACCCCTATTGTATAAATATATATATATATACTGATATATATATATATATATATACACACACACACACAGTATATATATATATATATATATATATTATAAAATGGGTGGTAAAATCATAGAAATTCCAGTAACATGATTGGACAGAATGCATCACATGACCGTGCATTATTTCCCAACGACCGCACGCCTCCCAGTACGACCGCACGCCTAAACTACTTTCCAGCCCTCAAAACCTTCTCATCAGCAGTGAGATCACTCCACGCCTAATGCAGTTAAGCAGCCACATACACACACACACACACACACACACACGTGGCACCCACAGCCATAACTAAATATATCACTAGTAATCCCACACTGTACAACCTGATTTACTTGATTGCACCACTCCTTTTTAAATAAACTATCATCTAAAAAGCAAATTCTGCCTGCCATTTTCACACTCTTACTGCAGAGCCACTAACTTTTAGTACTGCACACTGTGTCACCACCCTAAATTCTACAAAACAACATAATGCAACCCATTTAACAGAAACCTAACTGTGTATAAAAAAAACAAGACAAACTACAGTTCTCTTACTTCCTACTCTCACTTTCTGTTAAAAAAATCTCCCTTTCTACACAGAGTTGCCCGATCGTTCAGCACTTTCACTTTCCTTCCTGAATTATAAGTTTCTGCGGGTGGGATAGGTTAGTTAGGAAGTTGAAGCTGTTTTTTAGTTGTTTAAGCAGGTAAAGACAGCGTTTTCCTGTTGTGAGTTTTCTTTCTTCATTTCAGTTGCAGAGTTCAGAGAGTGGATGCGAAGTGAGTCGGTTGATGGTAGCAGCCAGAGCAAGTGTTGCGACAACCTCGCCTGGCTTGCGCTCACCTCGTAAGCTGCCGACTCACTCGGCGTCTCCTCGCTCCGTTCTACATAGACTCCGCAGCTTGTATTACTGAAATTAAGAGAAACTAACAGGAGGGAAAGCACTTTTTATCTTTTTTAAACACAAAAGGACTTACTTTCAATTCGTAACAGCTTGTCACTTCCCGAAATGCGCACCGCTCGGTCACGCTATACTTTATCACTCGCTCTCGCTTCAGACTACTTTCCTAAAGCTGCCGACTCACTCACTGTGTCCTCGCTCCCTTCTACACAGAGTCTGCAGCTTCTCTCACTTAACTAACAGAACATAACATAAAGAACACACTTTTCATCTTTTTTAAACACAAAATGACTAACTTTGAACTCTGCCACCATATCATTTGCCAGCTAGACAGAGGGATTATTATAAACCAACAGAACCTAACAGGAGGGACACACTTTTCATCTTTTTTAAACACAGGACTTACTTTGAACTCAACCAGCATATCATTTACCAGCTAGACAGAGGATTATTTTCCACCCCCCCCAAAACATGTGTGGCCATTTTATAAGACAGATATACCACTCTAGGGTGTCTTGGTCGCGCTCTGATATCCTACGCCTTGGTGGTTGAATGCACTTGGCCTGCGGCCTCGTGCATCACAACGCACACCAAGGCGTGCGTATATCAGAGCGCGACCGCACACCCTAGAGTGGTATATCTATTACATGTATAAGTATATATATACTGTATATATATAGATATTTGTTTACAGGCATTGCTGGTATCTCTTGAAAGATTGTCCAACTTGTGATTACTAATTTTGAGTATAGTTCATGAAATAATGAGTGTTATTTTTGTTATTTCATATAGTCCCCCATTGTGCCTTACCCATACCATGTAAATCCAAATCCTTCCAAGGCCATCTTAACATATAATAGGACAGGGGAGATGCTACTTCTCATTTTCATAGGGATCTTCATTTATACATTTTTGCACTGTATTTTCTCATGCTGTCCCAGATTAGATGCAATATCTTGTTTTCAGTGGGGTCATGATTTTACCATTTCTATAATGTATTTATTCAGGGCACCTAGTCCAGGGCCCCCATATTCAAAGTAGATGCACAGTGCATCCCAGTGGAAAAGGGAGATGTGCCGCACAACTGCAACAATGCACAGCAGCACGATATTCAAATGTGCTGGATGCGCCAGCTGCAAGAGAATGTGCTGGGGCACACACAAATGGTATGCCATGCAAGTCGAGGGTGCATTCCCTTGCATATTTCATGCTGTGGTATATTCAGTGGGAATGTGCCCCTCACAGTCCAGAGCACCATGTCCCACAGTTAGGCCACCAGTAGCTGGCCTAACCCAGCTAGCCACCCACAGGTGGGCTGCAGATGTGCACCCAGGTGCACAGCAGCCTGGCAGCCCTGGTGGACTAGAGGTACCCGCTTTCCATCCCCAATCTATCCAACTCCATCCCTGAAGAGCTTCATAGTGTAGGGCCCCCCCAGACCCGATCGCACCAGAGGAAACCATGGTCCATATCCATAGCATAGAGGACCCCTACCCACCACCCCTGTACACAGACACCCTCATTCCTCCCATACCCAACCTGTTGCAAAGACTGGCACTGCCCTCCACACCCTGCCATTGCCAGCCAGAGACTGTACTTAACCCAGGCTGGGGACCTGCACTCTGCAATGATCTAACTGGCTGTATCGTGCATTGGGGCAACATGCAAGCTGCGGACCCACCAGTGTATGGAGCCATGTGTACATCCCTGGCAAACTGTAAGAGGGAATTTACATACATCCAATGCATGCCTTGCCAATGATGTATCTTCCTGTTGTCATACACTGCATCTAGTCCACACTCTCCTGCATTCCCCTGTGTAACATGCCACCCTCCAGACTGCTGAGGTATCCTGGGTGCCATGGGGTGTGGTATCCTGTAATGCCATTTGCAGTGTATGCTTCAAGCTGTGGATAGTTCATCCGCAGTTCCCTAATTGTGCAAACAAATGGGAGGTCAGCTGGATCTGCATGCGAGTGCCTGAAGTGTATAGCCACCAGGCATTATCACCCACACACAGCTTGTGCCTATGCATAACACATTCCAGCATCCTACTGTGAGTGTTCCACCACCTACTAATTCAGTGGTATAATCCCATCACAGAGGCAGTTGTCACAATGGGATGGGCTGGGGGGGCATGTCTGTGCACCATTGAGGGGGAACGGGGACCACTACACTATGGACATGGACTATAGGTGTATTCAGGTGCAATCAGGGATGGCATCAGAGTCCCTACAGTATGGAACCAATAGTTCCTGGACTCCTGTATGATTGAGGCTGGTGGAACAGGTGGGGGGTGCCACTTTACAACCAGAGACTTCAGGGCCTGTCCCACATCGGAGCAATCGGGGTCAGGGTTTGGGGGCGAGAGCTGCTCCGGCGCATTCATCCCCATGCCAACATGCAAATGGGCCAGTAATGAGTATGCATAAGGCCCCTTTGCACCCTGCATCCTCAATTAGTTAATTTGCATTCCTGGGCTGAATAGCATCCATGGGGGCTGTGGTGCATAATGGTATGTGCCACGCATTCCCCCTGGAAGGTATTCAGTTGGTGTCGCCCTGGATGCACCTGACTTGGCAGCCACCTACACTGCAATTCCTGTCCAGGGTCACATTTTCAATAGGTACAATGAAACCCGCCAGGATGAAATGCAGTGTCACAGGTTTACTGCATGACAAAAAGGATTAACTCCTACTAAAATTGCATTGCTTGCTGCAGTAACTCTACTGCATAATTCTGTAGTGCTGCACTTCATCCTGGTGGGCTTCACTGTAAGCACACCCAGTACTGGTGGTGCATTCTCTTTGAATATTTTATCGGTGCTGACCAGCGCACCCTGTTTACACAATGCATCTTTCAGCTTGTGCATCGGTCTGGCACTTGATATATCCCCCCAGATGTAAAATATTGTGCCAGTGCATTCTGATTTTACACAATGCAGCATAAT
Organism: Neoceratodus forsteri; assembly: GCA_016271365.2. Taxonomy (NCBI): domain Eukaryota; kingdom Metazoa; phylum Chordata; order Ceratodontiformes; family Ceratodontidae; genus Neoceratodus; species Neoceratodus forsteri. The sequence continues at coordinate 571,566,666 of CM057449.1, read as the reverse complement.
ATTGTGTAGATGTAGAGCCCAACTGAAAATAAGATGCTATTTATTCTGTGACTATCCAGGCTAGATATATAGCAATTAGCAGGCAAATTCTAGGAAAACACATTGTAAAAATGTATAAAAGGAAGACCGCATTGAAACTGCCTCTCCACAGATCTGCATTGCACAAATTCATTAGAAATAATGGATAAAAGCATCCCAAAAGCTATCCACAGCCATACTGGCTCTGACCAGAATTTGTTTATAATGATATTGAATTTATTCACAATAGGGCCTATTCTCAATTCCTATGTGCCATGTATGTGAGGCTCATAGGCATCCCTGAGTTGGAAAGCCACACAGCTAGTTGCCTACTAGATCCCCTGGCTGCCAAAGCAGCTACACACCATGGGCTGCAGGGAGTGTTCCAGAGGATGTGCCCACATTCCACGCAATTCTCCAAGGCGCAGAGTGCCAGGCCACTGTGAGAACATTTCGCCCTTAGGACCTGCCATAAATGCCTATGACCCCCCAATAGTCACTGGTGAGGCATGGAGTCAACAGGGTCCCCCTGAAAACATCTTCCCTAGTACACCAGACTGTGTGGGTGTGCTGGTGGATGCCATTTGGGTGACTGCCCATCTATTCAGTGATTCCAGACTGGTGTTGTCCCACACTCCGCCACCCCCAGCACATGGGATCCACTCCAGGACTTAGGATGGGCTTCTAATTGGATGCTTGCCTGGGTTGACAGCTTCACTTCCGCAGTCCTGCACACTGGACGATGGACAGGTACCCTGTGGGTGCCTGGGGTCAAGAATCCCCCGCATCCTTCACCTGTCCGCACCCACACAGGCATGCAGGCAATTTATGTGTGATCCACACATAAATTGTGGCCAGTGGAGAATAGGCCCCTATGTGTCCAAATTAACATTATCATGGATAGTATCCTGTTTAACACATAAACATTACTTTTATCACATTAGTAGTTTCAGCATTTAAACTGCTGTTCTTATGGTATTAGATTCTTTTTTGTAATTAAGTGTTTATTGGTTTCTTTAATAGTACACAATAATATGGTATGACAATGTGACAGCAACATTCCTGGCCAAGATTTCTCCCATGGATTAACAGATTAAACAAGTACCAAAAAAAAATTCAGAAATACATTTATGATTATCATTTTAGTCTATTCTATAGAAGTTGATGGCAGATAAGGACCACAAGGCCCATTCTGTCTGCCTATCTTTTTCTACCTTATGAATGTGCCATCGGTCTTTACTCTGTCAATGGCCTATCTATTCATACACATCTGCATTGCTCCCTTATGCCTGTCCCATGTCTGTTTGAAGCCCTGCACTGTATATCCACCACTTCCTGAGGTAGGCCGTTCCATGCATCCACCACCCTCTCTGTGAAAAATAACTTCCTCACTTTACCCCTTAATCAGCCTCCCTCTAATCTCATGCTGTGTTCTTTTGTCCTGCTATTTTTCTTATATTGAAACATGTTAGACTATTTCACCTTGTTAATGCCCTTAAGGTGTTTGAATGTTTAGATCATATCACCTCTCTCCCTTCTTTGCTCTAGGGTATATATATTGAGCTCCATTAATCTGTCCTCATATGTTTTCTGATGCAGTCCCTGTACCATTTTGGTTGCCTTTCTCTGGACTTCCTCCATTTTGTTAATGTTCTTGTGAAGGTGCGTCCTCCAGTACTGCACGCAGTACTCCAGATGGGGATTAACCAGTGTCTTGTAAAGAGGGATTTCTACCTCCCTCTTATGATTTGTGATACCCCTACTAATACACCTCAACATCCCCCTAGCCTTACCTACTGCTTTAGTGGTCTGCTTTGATGAGTTCAGGTCATCTGTGATGATGATGCCCAAGTCTCTTTCTTCCTTTAAGATTGCCAGAATTCCCTCCCAAACTAGGTGGCTTCAGTGTTTCTCTTCCCTATGTGCATGATCTTGCACTTCTTTGCATTAAACCCCAGTTGCCACTCTTCCAACCATTTTGCCAGTTCATCCAGATCTCTTCTCATTCTGTCTACCCCATCTGGATCATCTACTCTGTTGCAGATCTTGGTGTCATCTGCAAAGAGACAAACCTTACCCTCCAGTCCATCTGCAATGTCACCGATGAAGATATTGAAGAGGACTAGCCCCAGGACTGATCCCTGAGTTATCCCACTTGTGACTTGCATCTGTTCTGACTGTATACCATTTACCAACACTCTCTGTTTCCTGCCTGCCAACCAGTTTGCCACCAAGTTGACCAACTTCGGACCCACCCCGAGCCTACCCAGCTTATTAATCAATCTTCTATGTGGAACAGTATCAAAAGCTTTGCTGAAGTCAAGGTAGACGACATCAACTGGACCCTCTTGGTCCACCACTCTGGTTGCCCAGTCAAAGAAATCTATGAGATTAGTCTGACAGGACCTTCCTGTTGTAAAACCATGCTGTCTTGGATCCTGTGCTCCTATGGATTACAGGTGTTGCACTATCCTTTCCTTAAGGAGTGCCTCCATAATCTTGCCCACTACTGAAGTAAGACTGACTGGTCTGTAGTTCCCTGCCTCCTCTCTTGTGACGTGGGATCACATGAACCCTTCTCCAGTCTTCAGGGACCTCTCCTGTTCTCAGAGACTCACTAAACAGTTATGATAATGGCTCTGCTAGTTCCACCCTTAGCTCCTTTAGTACCCTGGGATCTATGCCATCTGGTCCCACTGCCTTGTCCACCCTGAGCTTAGTAAGCTCTTGTAGGACCCTTTCTTATGTAAAGGGACTTGTGCACACCTCCCTCCCCCCCCTGTGTCCATGGTGCTGAGCTGTGGGCCCTGCCCTACCTTCTTCTCAGTAGATACTGAGCAGAAGTATCTATTTAGTATAAATGCTTTTCCTTGGTCCTCCTCCACACACTCCCCCTTATCCCCTTTGATCTTAGCAATACCCCCTCTGGACTTTCTCCTTTTACTAATGTATCTATAGAAAGTCTTGTCCCCTTCTTTTACTGTTCGTGCTAGTGTTTCCTTGGTTTGGGCCTTTGCCTGCCTTACTGCCTTCCCTGCTTCCCTTAGGGAAGTTTGTTATGCCTCCCTATCTTTGTCCCGCTGCATTCCCTTATATTTTCTGAGGCCAATCTTTTGGCTCTGACCTTTTCTGCTACTGTTTTTGAGAACCAAAAATTGTCTCCTCCTTCTTTTGCTCTTGCTTTTCTCCCTAACACAATAGGATGTTGCTTTAAATATTGCATCCTTAATGCTTGCCCACTTTGCCTGCACCCCCTCACCTGTATTTATTCTTTCCAGGAATAGCTTATCTCTGTTGGCTATCTTATCAAAGTCAGCTCCTCTGAAGTGCCATATTTTTGCATTGGAATGGGATGATTTAGTTCTAGTGACCAAACTAAACCGTGCCATTTGATGGTCACTGGACCCCAGGTGACCTTTTACCTGGAGTTCTGGGATCCTTTCCCTGTTAGTCATTACTAGATCTAGGATAGCCCTGTCTCTTGTGGGTTGTTGTACCAGTTGTTTCGGGATCTCCTCCAGCTGGGAATCCATAATGTGTCTAGTTCTGGTGGATGTTCCTGCTGGTATTGATCAATCTGTATCTGCCATGTTGAAGTCTCCCATTATCAGAACCTCCTCTTTAGCTGTCATGTTTTGTATATCTTCTAACAGTAATGTGTCTATATCCTCTCCCTGGTCAGGAGGCCTGTAGACAACCCCAGTTTGTATGGCTGTCCCATTTCTTGTTTCCAGGGTGACCCACAGTTCTTCTGGCTCCTTATGTGTATTCTCAATTTCTGTAGCTTTGATATTTTCATTGACATAAAGGGCTACTCCCTCCCCTTTTTACACCTCGGTCTCTTCTGAACAGTACATAGCCAGGTACTGAAGTCTCCCAAGTGTGGTTACTGGTGAACCATGTCTCGTTAATGGCTACTATGTCCAGTTTAGTCTCTGTCATTGTTGCCTTCAGGTCTGGGATCTTGTTTCCCAGACTGTGGGCATTATGTACATGAGTTTCCATTGGCCAGATTTAGATTAATTGGTTAGTCGAGTGAGGTCCCGGCGTTTCCCCTACATGTCATATGGGGAGTCCGACCTTTTTTCTTACCTGGTGATGCCTTCAAAATTTCTAAGCAGTGTAGTGAATAGTGCACTGAAGAAGTTCAGCACTTGGTACACTGTGTTCTGAACTCAGTAATTGTTCATTTCCATCAACTGTAATAGGTTTTTACTACATAGGCTAAGGAAGCATTAGGATAACACTAACCATGTGTATACAAACTAAGAAAGAAGTCAGCTATAGCTTAGTAATAGCTATCCATAGAGTGTCTATCCATAGCAAACCTGCATCTTTTCTACTAGACAGGCTCTGTAATGCACCTGAGTTACAACAGTGCTACCCCTGTTCTGTTCCTGGGAATCGACTCATGTACCCTTTCCTGAGGTGCGTGAGATGCTATCTTGGGCCTTGAGGATGCATATCACTCGTGGGCATACATGTTGGGGGGGCTTTCAATGTCCATGTGAGTAAAACCAGCAGTGCTAATTAGCTGCTTGCTCCCTGGTGCTAGCCTGTAGGGTTGCCCTGCAGCAAGTAGTGTGGCAGGTAGTGCTCTTGAGGTATTTTGCAGGATGCAACTACTGGTTCTAAACAATTTAAATATGGGTATTGGACTCTGTAACATTTTTGGGACGGGGGCTTAATCTGCGCAGGGGTGGAAACCTCCAAAGCAGATATTTCCTGTCCTGTCCTCTCTTAGTGTGTGGCATACTGTGACATGACATCATGTCCAGAGACAGTAAGCATGAAAATCACCACTGTCATATCATCCTACCCTGCCACATATTAGGACAGTTTTGTTGTAAGGTTGCAGGTTGAGGTAATGGGAGGGGTTATGTGCAGAGACTTGTTTCCATCAGCCCTTCTAGATGCCATGATGATGATGACCCTTTATCAATTTATGGGGGTAAGCAAGGTCAGCTGAGTGAATAGTACCTGCATGGATCGTGTAGTGAAGGAGGCTGCATATGATGGATGTTTGTCTCTTAGAAGCTGTACAAACCAGTGTGTGCATGAGATGAATACTGAGGAGGGAATTAATGGTGAGGTCGGGGACTGGTGGTTGGGTAGGCAGTCAGCCTTCCTCACAAGAGAGGATGAGCCTTGCTTGGAATTCTCTTGGTAATTGAGGGTTGGGAATAACATAACTCCCACAACTTGTATGGATTTAGTCTTACTGGGAGTTGGCTGTGTTTCCCAATATTGGTCAGCTGTTGTTTGGTCTGATTGTCACTAAATGGTAAGGGCATGGGCATCACCTGGATCCTCAGATCCCAGCTCCCATGTATCCCACATATCCTCCATCCATGTGGAGTCTGTAAAATAGGCAAGGAGGAGCGGACATGATGGGGCAGAGGACGGGACATGTTTGAGAGTCACACTAGTCACCTCATCAGAGCTGAATTCTGCCCCAAGGTACAGTGTCTTTATCCCCATTCCTCCCTGATTATTTGGTTTGAGTTACCATATGGGGGGAAGGGGGATCACTGATTTCTCCCAGCTACTGCTCACTATATATATATGTGATGAATTCAGTGCCTGTAGGAATGTGCACATGTTCAAGCAGGTTTCGGTAGTGACAGCCCCTGCAGCAGCCCTCAGCACCCCCGTACGAGCTCGCAGATGTCACTAAAGGCTTGTTGGGGGCTTGGCCTATGATGGAATGTGCTGACTGTTCAGGGGTTGCCACTGATAGTTGGGGATCCTTAAAACATGACTCAGGGACTGAGGGCCTATGCAGCCCGGTGCAAATGCCTATACAAGAACCATCACTCTGCACCAAGTCTGACACTGCCGAAATGGACCTCAAGGCTCATGCATGCAACCAAGTAAGTCAGAGCAGCCAGAGGAGGGGAAGGGAAGGTTCTAGTAGTCCCACAAACCATGTTGGGAGGGGGTGAACTGTTGTAATCAGGTGGTCAGGGTATAGGCAGGGGGGATGACTCCGTTCTTCCCTGTTAAGAGTAGGTTCAATTTGAACATCATCATGTATTGAGTCAAGTAATTCAAGTAATTCAAGTAAACAACCCCATGCCTATGTCTGTTGTCTTAATCCCCCATTACACACTAGCTGCATCAGCTATATTTACTTACAATGAAAAGTTATTTTAGATAATTAGCATGCCAGTCCATACTGTAAGTCCATTTTACTTTGTGGCATCATGGTGTCAACCCCTGGTAGCTGCTGTCTTGCACAGAGCCCTGGAACTTGTACTTTTCTGGACTTGCTGCTCTCTCCACCTAGGAACAAGGATCCAGAGCTGTTTGTGATGGCGGAGGGGGCCTCTTGACATAGGTAGCAGCAGTTATGCTCATCAACCTCACTCCTTTGTTAGGGGTGGAAGAAGGCCCCATCCTCTTTGGCGCCAACTCACCCAGTGAGTTGGAGCTGGCAGCTGAGTGCCTGGAGTCCCTACTCTCTTCACAGGGATATTTATCCTTACGGTGTTGGCCCATCTTTTGTTTATCTTGGCTTCTCCATCTGGAGCACTTCCCTTTAGCAACTTGCCAGTCCATGGGATCAGGATGACCAGACTTAGAGTCTTCAGCAGGGCACTGGAGGGACCATGTAGGTGTGGGAGAATGCTTCAGGTGAGCGGACCGAGATGCCCCATTCCAGGCCTGGAGTGATTATGCTTTTTCTGGCCAGTTCCTGAGAATATAGTTCTCAGCTTCTTCTGGAGAATTAAACAGAAGATAAATGCTGTTTCTCACAATATTGTCTTGGCCAAATATTGTAGGTGTCATTGAACATTTAAGTCTTCATATAGATCATAGATTTTTTTTTTTAAGTTGATAATTTTTATTGATTTTCATACATACATACAAGAACAGACATACATATCATACATATAATAGCAGAGAAGGACCACTATAAAGATATAGCCACAGACCTGTGAAAGCAATATATAAGCAAATAAGTATAATATCATGGCTAATGAAGGAGGAAGCTCCACCGAGTGAGCACAGGCATGGGCTAGATAAAGCGGGTCACCTTAATGGTTATTACTCACTGCCCTAAAAAAAAGGGGGAGTGGGGGGGATGAACTCTCTGCTCCACAACAGTACTATCTATAAAACAAGACCGGGTACACCTAAATGATGACTGCACTATAATTAGTACACTGTAATACTACACTAACTATTGACGGGTTGCAAGGATGTACTGGACTGTTGCAAGAATAGCTACTCCGGGAGCATATAGAGAAGGTGCAAACAATGTTCACGCTCAGACCTCACCCGATTCCTGTCCTTGGCTTTAGGTAGGCAAGGAAGGGGGCTCAACAGGTGAAATATGTAGCAAGTTTGTTGGTTATAACATGTGACATACGATCGAGCGAGGACAGCGGCATAAGTGCATGATAGAGCTCTAAAATGGAGGGAGTTTCAGTGGATCTCCAATGGCATAAGATACGGTGTAAAAGGTTGTAGGACTCCAGAAATCCCTTAAAAAGTCTGTTGCAACAGCACTCCACTTCTACTTTCTTCTCTGCCTAAACTGTATTTATTTCATTTTTCCCACGGACAGGTAGGCCACCTGTCTTGTGTTCTAACTATCCCCTTTTCTATAAAATCCTCTTTTGTTTCTATTTTCAAGACTATGGGAGCTCCAACCCCCCCCCCAACTATTGCTCTGTGAGCAAATTAGCAGTCCTGCTCGAGCATGTGCATGACTCCTGCCCGATTGTGCGCAGACTCGTCTTCGCGAATGTGCGAGTGTTTCCCGGCCAGTCTACTGTAATTAAAACAGGAAACTGCACCTAAAATAAAAGGCACTGGCACTTTCCTAAAAATGAGGGGTACAGTTGTTTTGTCCTCTTTTGTTGCTGTTCTGGTGTTTCCCCCTTTGTGGGCTGTATTTTTTAAACAAAACTGCTACCTTAAGTAAAAAGAAAGGGAGCTGAAATCACAAAGCTGATTAGGGTGTTTCCCTCACCCCCATACATCCAGATGCAATGTTTATTTCCTTCACTTCTTGATATAGGAGTGTACCTGGAGCTGCTTCAAAGCAAAGAAAAGCTTAAATTAAGAGAGAGAAGTATGCTAGTGTTTATGGTAGTGTTGTTTACTTCAGAACTGTTTAGCACTGCAGTTCTGAGCTGCTCCCTAGCTCTGGCATAACAGTCTATTAAGGCAAAATAGGTAAAAATGCCTCAAAACCTAAAGAAATATTGTAAATGATGTTTAACGGTGGAAACTGTATTTTTAAAGCAGTTTTCTTTTACTGGGGCTCACCTAAGAAGCTCTTAAGTGTTGGTTTTGGGTTCAGGTTGCTAAGGACTAGTCTGGTGCTCATTCTTCTACAGGCAGGTTCTCCTCAAGTCTCTGACCTATTCCTATAGTGCTGGCCAGCCCAATCCTTGCTCTTAATATAGGAAAGAGGACTTGTAGGAGGAGCCTGTGGCTGAGATAACACCCAGAATCCATTTTAGTATTGCAAAGGCCTAAGGAAAATTATGTTTTACACCTTATGTTGTTTACTTTTGTTATTAAGATTAGAATGATGTTTTGAAAAATAATTTTGAAGCCAGAATTAAGCATTTTCTTTGTTTTATCCAAGATTGGGCAGAGCTTAGCCTCATCCTAACTGTTTTCTCAGTATATAAAGAGCTTCTATCTGTATGTCATTCACTGAGCTGAAGGGCTCAACAGGGAGCTGACCCAACTGAGACCCTAGTTTATTCTAGTGGTAATTTTTGGAAAGTATTGTTTTGGAATTTTGCCTTCTTTTATTTTATTTTTTTGTCCTTTGCAGTTTGTTACTTCATTATTTTGATTTGTCTGCTGAATAAAAGCTATATTTTTGTTCCTGAAACCTTGGTATCTGCCTCTTGAATCCCATACCCGTGTACATAAGGTGTTTGGTTGATATGCCAAGGAGGACTAGCCAGCGGAATTGTTGAGCTTTTAAGGCCCAAAATCCAGAACTGGGAGTCTAGTTGAATCGTGTAACCTAAGATTTGGGTGGCGAGCTGGCTTACCTTCTGCCAGAACAGGGCCAGTGGGGGCACTGCCAAAGGATGTGATACAGGTCCCCTATTTGGGCCTTGCATCTCCAGCAAAGGTTACTATCCAGAAGCTTAGCTTCATATAATATGTCTGGTGTTCTATACCAGTGGTGTAATATTTTGTTTTGAATAAGTCTGCTTCACGTATCTGGATAACTCGAGTGTGCCAATTTCCAGCATAGGGTCCAGCGAGTATCTTCTAACATCAGATTCAGAGCTCTTTTCCACTTCTGCCTTTACTCTCCTGAATGTGAGGGAATACTCTTTCGTATGTTGGTGAACACCTTACTGGCTTGGCCCTTAGGGAGCTTAAGACAGCCAGCCAGCTTCTGAGAACTGGCCATACTAGACAGGTAAAGTTTAAGAAATTCGGTCAGGGAGCTGCGCAATTGCAAATATCTCTAAAAGTCCTTCTTCCCCAACCCTTTTGCATTGGCAAGGTCTTGAAAGGATTGAATCCTTTGCCCTGTCTCATCCATGACATCTGCCAGAAGCTTAACGCCTTTGGGTTCCCACTGATGCCAGAGAATGGGCATATTATCAACCAATATGAGTTTATTGTATATAGGAGTGTGGGGGAGAGGCCTAGGATTAGCTTTAATCCTGGTATGTACCTTGTTCCATAGCTGAACCACTGGGGCAATCATGGGATGAGCCCGCAGAGGTTTCGGTAGGGGATTATATATTAGGAGAGAGAAGTTGTGCACCTGGGAAATCGACTTTTCCATGTGTAGCCATTGTCGTGACTCAGAGGATAGTGCAGTAAACCATTTTAGGGACTGTGCAACGGAGTAAGCCAACACATATCCTTTGAGCCACAGTAAGCCCCATCCTCCAACTTTCCAATGGGATTGTAACTTGTTTCTACATTGGGGCTTTTTGTTTTCCCAGAGGAAGTTTCCTATTATCGTGTCTATGGTGTGAAGCCATTTGCTAGGAGGGGCCAGGGTAATATGGGAGTGATGGTATAGGTGTTTGGAGCTGAAATCATTTTAAGAGCCAATATTTTGATTTCATAGAGTTGTACAAGCATTGTAGGCACTAATGCCCTTTTACTGCTCATCCTTTTCTCAAAACAAAAGTCCCAGTATAGAGTTCTTGATACAGTATTCATCCAGTCTAATCTTTAAAGTTTCCATGGTTGTACAATCTTTGACTTTGATTGGTAAGCTATTTCAGAGGGGCACCACTCTCTGAGAAAAGTACATTGCCCTCCTCTTAGTGTGGTTCAATTACCCCTTGAGTTGTAGTCTTGAAGCATCCTTTTTGCCATAGTTAGCCTTTTCGGCATTGTGCCAGTTCCAAGGAGCAGTCCTCAAAGATGTATATCTTGTGACCATTCCAGTAAAGTGGGCCATGATCTCTCACCAGGACTAATATCTACACCTCATCTGTGTAGCGATGAAATTCTGCTAGGATGGGCTGTGTCCTGTGGCCTACTTTGGGGGGGAAGGAATCCAAGGTCCGATGAGCCCAATCTATCTCCAAGGTCTGCCTCCAGTTTGTCCTATGGAGCTGTGGAAGTTCTTTTTGTAGCAAAGTACCTGTGTTGCTGGCCCAGTGGCATAGAGGACTGAGGCAATGATGCCTTACCTCCTGCTATGCTGGTGACCTGTGTTTGTGGTGTGAGCGGGTCACCCGGGAAGGGAAAGGATCGAGCATTCAAGAGGCAGCTCTTCTGTCCTGGGGAGGGTGGGGACCATGGACTGGCACTTGCCTGACACCTAGCAGAGGCTAGATGTTAGCATGCAGAGTCCCACACATTGGGGCGTGGAGGAGAAACAGCCAACCAGCATCCATTGGGTGGACGCACATGCTGTGTGCCACTGTTGGCATTACACACTCCCCCTCCACAAGAAAAACGGAAAATAGATCCCGGCCGAGGGGCATGAAACTGTCCCTCAAACGCGCAGCCCCGAGATTGCACCTCACTGGAGCTGCATTCATTCGGGTGGGTTGAGTCGCTCCCAACCACCCTGCCATGAAGGGTAAGTCATTGGAGCATGAGGGGAAGGGGTCTAATACTTGGGTGATGGTGCTGGGGGGATGGTAGAACTTGAGAGAGAGAGAGAGATGGCCGGGGTCCATGAGGAGAAAATGAATACCAAAAAAAAAAGAAAGAAAGAAAATTATCTGTGTCCCTTTGCTCTACCCCTTCAGGGAAGCCAACAAACCACAGAATGTTCCTGCCGCTTTTGTACCCTCTCTCACAGCCACGCCACCATGCACTGAAGCTCTTGGAAATGAGCCTCATGGAGAGCATCCTTGTCATCGATGTAAGAGAGAAAGGTTTCAGTGTTTCTGGCTCTGTTTTGTAAATCTTGGATTTTATCTTCTAGGTTGGAGACTGACATTTTAAACACTGAAACCCCTCCCTATGCACTCCAGCATCCCACTTGCTCACCCCATCTGCCTTATCACACTGCCTGGCAACTATTAGGTCATCCAATATGATCAACCCCAGGTATCGTTCCTGATTGGTGGTTGTCAATACCACCCCACCTATTTTGTATTCTGTCTCTAGGTTTTTGTGTCCCAAGTGCATTAGTTTTCACTTTGTCACATTGAAACCCAGCTGCCATACCCTTGACCACTCCTCAGGTTTTCTCAGGTTGCTGTTCATGCTTTCCACCCACTGACACTCAACAGTATAGGAGAATGGTGTGAGAGTTAGGTCTGACGACCCCATGGCATGCCCCAATGCCTGTTGGTGCCTGTAGGGTGGTAGCGGTGGTAACCTCCAACACTGAATTTCCAAACTTTTGTCACTGTGACATCAACCCTAACTGATGCATTAACAGAGTTTTTTATAATGAATTTCCCTTCTTTTTGAGAAGTATAATGTAAGTTGTTAGTGGTATGTGTTTCTGGAGCGTGGGCCCTCCGTGACAAAAGAGATTATACACAACCAATGGGCAGTACTTACAGCAGATGATGGTCTCCAGTCCCTAAAGGGACGCAAGCCTGTGTGACTTTCTGAAGTGGTAAAACTATAGCCAGACATGTGGCAAACAGCCATTGTGTGGCTAGCAAATCAGTTACCATGTAAGTGCAGATGATGTAATGTCTGCACTTATGCATATGTTGGTAAGAGAGTCGAGTATCCTAAAACTGGCATGGTGTTTTGGCTGAATAAATGCATCCATTGTTAGACACCTGTTTGTGTCTACATGTGCTGGATGTTCATGTAATTTGCTTTACTTTAGGAAAACCATCCACCCCTAAAATGCTGCATCCAGGACGATGTGAGAGCTATGCTGAACTAAAATGATAATGCCCTGAGTGTGCATTGCTGGGAGGCATATGGTTCTTCAACAATATTAAAACTGAGACCCCTGGAACATATCCCACTGCTAATATGGGCTCAATAATTTACTTCAAAAGGAAACAAAATGGGTAATAGCAATGGATGTACAGTATTGAGCCCATATAGTCACAGTGATCAACTTGATTCCAAACCGTTTCTGCAACTAATTTCTGACAACCCTTGGTGAATGCATATTGTCTGGATATGCTATGTGGTAAAATGAACTGATATGTGAGATATTTTTTGTTTCTTCAACTGTCATTCATGTGTTTTGTGGTCATTTTTTGCCCATCATGTAGTTGTCCATATTTACATGAGTATAAGATTAATTTTATGATTATTAGATATTGTTTATAGTTGAGACTGTAAAATAATTGGAACCATGTTAACTGTAGGGGAATCTCTGTTAATTGTTATAGAGGAAATTGTATTTAGGCTACTTTGGTGATTTACAATTTAAATCTGTTTTCTGATGTAGTGTCCACTAACGTAATTAGTACTGCTGTGCTGCATATCTTGATTTAAACAGCAAGAGTTTCTAAAGTATGTTTCTGCAATGAATAGATTGGCTGTTGGATCTGTCTGCAGTACAGCACTGCTTTTGCCCACAATATCTGATTTAGTAGCCAGTCCACCTTTCCCCTTCTTGTAAATGGTTCTGATTTTATACTGTCCTTACTTTAATTGCACAGAACCCTCCCTTTCCCGCAAGGGTTTCAATCCATAGCCAGTCAATGTTCATGATGTGTTTTTATGAACAAATTATGCATTTATCATCAGTAAGAATAAGAATGCAACTTATTTATTAGGGATGGTGATACCCCCTCCAAGGTTTGAACCAGTAACATTCCTCTTTTTTTTTAATTAAGAAAACTTCACTAAATTATAACACACCAAATGACAACCAACAACAACACAGGCAAAACAATACAATACTACAGTGACATTCGTTTTACAAGCAGCATAGTCGAAGCCATCCCACTGATGCAGCAGCACTACGTCTGTCTGCGGCACTGGTGTCCCAGGTTCGGGAATGGACCTGGAAAGTCAGAGGACCGGCTGGGGGGAGATGGATTGAGCATCCCAGGGATGGCTTTCCTACTCCAGGGGAAGGGGGCTGTGTGTCTGGCATAAGTTGTACTCCTAGCGGAGGTTGAGGGTTTCACTGCTACTGGCACCTATACTCTTCTGTAGGCAAATCGGATGCTGGCGTCATTGCACATCATGCCTCCTTCAGGGGAAATATAAGGAAAAATAGCAGCTGCCATCCATGATGCCCCCTCTTCCCCCAGCTCTGATTGCCCACTCTGGCACTCCTAAAAAATGACATATCCCATCGTCCACTGTACCCAGCTGACACCATGCCCCACCATGTGGGGGCAAGCCAGGGACACAATACTGGTAGACACTCTTGCCAGCACTCTTCTCCCATTGTTGCAGGCAGGCACTGGTGAGGTGGATTCATGCTGGGGGACAATCCAGGGGGTATCGTCTGCATGGATGCAAGTCCCGGGGGAGAGGTGGGGGACTGGGGATTGGCAGGGGCTAAGCTGCATAGGTGGTATGCAAAGAAAAGTATACTAATTATTTAAAAAAAAACACCATAATTAAATATATCATACTTACATAAAATATGAATTTGGAAGCTGGGCTTATGTATTAGTACACATGTAAGCTGCTTGTTTGGAGTATTGTGGTTCCCCCCTTTCCTCCCCTTATTTTGGATCCCAATGTACACCAAGAGAAATTAGTAAAATGCTTTTTTGTGAAACAAGTAGTGCCTTTGTGACGCATACAAAGTGGTTTCTCAGCTTATTGTAGGGATGTGGTAGCTAGTTAAATCTTATCTCCTGCAAGCACTGGGTGGGTGGGTTTGCTCACTCCTCCAGTCTGTCAACCCACTAAAAGTGAGCACTGCCTGATTGGACTGACTGTTGCAGCTATCTCCCTTCCCTTGCTCAGTCTCCAAGTAGTTCCAACTTCCAGGCACTCATCAGTCTGTCCCATGGGCTGGCTCCTTAAAACATAAAATTGCCCCCTGTACCACAAGCCACCATGAGATGACTTGTGAATACCACCAAAATGCAGCATTTACTAATGAAAGGGTCAATCATCTTTGTGGTGGAATCATTGCCCTGCCGGGTACAGGAAATCAGGATAGGTTAAGGATGGGTAGGAGGCAGCAAGGTATGGAGTGGGAACAACATTTCTGGTCAGCATGGTGGTCGCCTGAAAAAGGAGTAACCATTGGCCAGCAGATTCTACCCAGGTGGTCCAGACACTGGCAAGTGCTGAAAAGGAACTATACCACCCACGACCTAGCCCAAAGTCAGCAACTTGGCAAAGCAAACAAAATTATTTATAAAATGGGCAAGAAACTTCCTGAAACCTGACTGGCTGAAAGCCATTTTCAGCCATGTTCTTATCAGGACATAACGTTACAGTACAATACGATATGTACAATACAGTATGCACTCATTCCGAGCTCAGTCAGTGGCTGACCGCAGAGGTAAGTGGGGGACTGCACCAGTCACTGGCTCAGTTAGGAGTTGTGGGGTCAGGGTGGTAGGCACTGTGGGGTGGGAGCAGGGGTCCACTAGAGCACCAGGTATGTGGCACATGCATTTTACAGGGGATCAGGGCTTCAGCAATTCACTGGACCACCAGGGATAATTAAATCTCCATTACAGGGTCAATGGGACCATCACTGGAAATACATTTGGGGGATTGGGGCTTTGACTCTATTTACTATTACATTTATTGGGGATCGGGGCTTTGACACAATATATTATTACACGTATCAGGAATTGGGGCAGGGGGGCCACTAGACTACCAGAGACATTATATCTGCTTGCACATACTGTGTCATGGTTTAGGGAGGGCGACTAGACTACAAGGGACACTGGAGGTATTTCAAGACATACTGTGTCAGGGATCAGGGATCGGGAGTTCCGC
Organism: Neoceratodus forsteri; assembly: GCA_016271365.2. Taxonomy (NCBI): domain Eukaryota; kingdom Metazoa; phylum Chordata; order Ceratodontiformes; family Ceratodontidae; genus Neoceratodus; species Neoceratodus forsteri. The sequence goes on along the minus strand of CM057449.1, from coordinate 571,551,333 downwards.
ATGACCGTGTTTGCCCGGAGTTACCACATGGTTTTCAGCATCAGTATTTAGCACCATGCTACAAGTCATGCTAATGACTGTAGCACAGCACTATTGTTTTGAAAATCCTGGTGCACCAGTATTCATGTCCCTACTCCTTGGTCGGTCCTCTGCATACATTATTTTTTAGTGCCGGTGCTATCATGTTGCACTGGTGTTATTAGCACTTTTGTATATTGCACCCAGGCACAAATGCGGCACAATTGCAGTGCAAACAGTTTACGCCCAGCACAAGGCTTTGAATATCTGGCCCCTGGTTCCCTGTGCTCTGTGCTACTGTTGCTGTTTGCACTGCCCAGTTGCTATATTCAGAGCTGTCTTGTTTGCCGGGCTATTATTGCACTGCACTCTCAGCCTTGTTTGTACAACTTCATTTGCATGCTATATTCAACTTATTTAGCCCTGGAACTATTCCTTTGGATACAGCATGCAAATGGTTCTGGGCTAATTTTGCACACTGGGCAGTACTAATTTTGTTCCTGAGCTAAGATTTTAATATTGGGTCCCAGTTAGCTAATTATCATTACATGTAACTGTACAGTAGTTTCAGGACAGTGAAATCAAACTGCAGGGGAGATTAGAGAATGCACAAGAATGAGGGGGCATGAAATTAAACTGGAAGGTGGCAGGCTAAGAGGGAATGTGAGAACTTTTTTCTTCACAGAGAGAGTGATGGACACATGGAATAGTCTGCCACAGGATGTGGTGGGAGCGAGCACTGTGGAGGGTTTTAAGCTTGCCTGGGACAGGCATAAGGGAACCTTGGAGGTAAGGCAGAGGGAGGGGAAGCCACTGACCAGACAAGGTCAGAGGCTGAAACCAAGCATAGGGTTTACAGGCAGACTAAGTAGTCCTAGCAATCCTTATCTGCTGACAGTTTCTGTGTTTCTGTGTTTCTACAATGTGAGCATGCATTGGCAGTTCCTGACCCTGAATCAGAAGCAGGGCAGAGGAAAGTTAATTGCTTGGGAAAGGTACAAGGAGGATTTTTGAAATATTTAATTGAAAAATATGTTTTACTAAGTGTTATTAATACAGATGATACAGAAATGCATATTTATTTATTCTGTATTTTATGATTTGTTTTGCCCCCTACAGCAGGAGCAGGGCCGAGGGAATTTAGCAAACTTCAGAAATGGCCCAGGTCTGAGTTTGAAGGAGTAATTTGACAAATATTATGACCATTGGTGGTGCAAGGTACATTAAATCTGTGTTTTTTAATTATTTGTTTATTTTTTGCTTTGAGTGAAAACTTAGTGAAGCAGGTTGCTGCAGTAAGACAATGTTTCTAATTAAGAGTGAGGAGGATGATGTGCAAGTTCATGGCAACAGGATCAGTATATGTGTGTTGGGGGTGCATCTGCTGCCACGTCATGTAGAAACCTTGAGGAAAAGAAATAGAGGACAAAGCGATGCAAGGTGTAGAAAAGTAGCAGAATAAGTTTCCACCATGCCAGTTCCACCAAGTACCAGCTCTGTAATTGGTGGTGGTGATCGTAGAAGTGGTGCAGAGGCTACCTATGAAAGAAGGACTGGAACTGGGCGTGTGACGGTATGGCCAAGGAAATCATAATTTGTGCTGGGTAGCTTAGAAGTGAGTCCAAAGGTAATAAACCAGATAAGGAATTGGTTAGGTGATAGGTGACAGAGTGTGGTGATAAATGGAGTTCACTCTAAGGAAGGGAGAGTGACAAGTGGGGTATCTCATGGTCAGTGCTAGGACCTGTCCTCTTTAATGTCTTATAAGTTGCATTGTAGAATAATAATAATAATAATAATAACATTTATTTATACTGCGTCTTTCAAAACCAAGGTGCCTTACAAAAAATAAAACCAAATTTTGACACAATTAAAACAACTGCTTACAGAAGAAAAAGCATCAATCAAATTAGACAGAGTAAGCTAAACACCATAAGTGGGTTTTTAGGGCCTGTTTAAATCTCTCCATGATGATGTACTCCCAAAGCTGGCTGGGTAGAGAATTCCAAAGGGCAGGGGTTGTGTACATAAATTCATGGGCCCCTGATGATTTTAAAGATACCCTTGGAATCTCTAGCAACCCCTCGTCAGCCGAGCGGAGAGATCAGCTGGGGTGGTAAGGAACAAGAAGATCTTTCAGGTAGTCTGGGCCCTGCCCATGTAGGGCTTTAAAAGTCAGAAGTCTGACTTTAAAAGTGATCCAAAGGTGATCCGCCACTGAACCAGCAACCAGTGCAGTTTGCGCAGCACCAGAGAGATGTGACAAGTCTGAAGAGTTCCCATCAATAACTGGGCTGCAGCATTCTGCACTAGCTGTAAGCAGCGGATATCAACCCCAGGAAACCCTAGGTAGAGGGAGTTGCAATAATCAAGGCAATAGGTCACAAAGGTGTGGACCAATGTTGCAAGATCACCGGACAGAACTAGGTGCTTAACCCTAGTGATGTTCTTTAGATGATAAAAATAAGATTTGATGACTGCTGACACTTGTGATCATAATGTCAGCCCATCATCAAATGTCACCCCTAGGTTTTGCACCCATTCAGAGGTGGGTAGCTGGGAGCCTCTGAGAAAAAGTTCAGAGGACAAACCTGCTCCCAACTCCGCTATCCGGCAACCCAGGTCCACAACCATCACCTCAGAAGAGCTGGGAGAGAAGATCTGTCTATTTGTGGATGGCACTAAAATCTGCAATAGTGTGGACACCCTGGGGGGTTGGAAAGGATGAGCAAAGATCTGAGAAAACTACAGAAGTGGTGAAGGGTATGGCAGCTGGGTTTAAGTGCATAAAAAGCACAAAATAATGCACAGAGGCCACAGAAACTCAGGGACAAAGTACAAAACAGGTGGAACTGCATTGGCCACCACCATGCAGGAAAAAGACCTGGGGTAATCATATCAAATGACCTAAAGGTGGCCAGGCAGTGCAACAAGGCAGTAGGGAGGGTGAATGGACTGCTGGTAGGGTTGTCAGAACCATCTGAAGTTCTGGGTTCTAGTTCTAGTCTAGAACTTTTGAAAAAGTTATAGGTTCTAATCATTTTTAGAACTTTTTAGAACTCGAACCCTATTTTTTTATTGTGCTGCCAGTAATGAAGATAGTAATAAAATACATGTAAAGGAAAAACTGTTCAATATAAGGGGGAGAGAAATTATCATGTGTGACATTGATAGGAATACAACTAGGTTTATCTATGGTTTCTTCTGTTTGCTAAAGCCAGCAACTTAATACGTAACAGGCCCACCCACCCATATGTTAAAAGTTTTCCTGCTGCAGCTCCATCATAGTTCCTTAGTGAAAGAAAGAGGCACATTAGCCATTTATTTACTCAGTTATATATACTCATCATCATGAATTATGAGAAAAAATAACTGATATTACCTAATTTCAGCTATTTGCTGCTTTCTGTTTTAAATGAGTAAATCAAAAGTTGTTATGTTTAAAAGAAAGCTTTTATAACAAAGTCAAGCCAAGTACTACAGCAGCAGCATGTAGAACTGTTGCAAAACATATTATGTCATAACGTAGTCAGTCAAGACATTTGAATAAAAAATATGCCAGTCATTGTTGTTGGCAAAATGCATGCAATTTTCTAAGATAATGCATACATATACCAACATTTTGTTGGCAAATTGAAATAATACATACAACTTTCTAAGATGATGCATTTTGCAGCTGATACTTCAATAAAATCTGTATTTCAGTCACATAAATAAAAAGTGGTTTTCACCACATACTAACTTAAGGAACATTTAATGTAGCTGCAGCAGTTGGCATGTGATGTTTAAGGGACAGTGTCTGTCAACCCCATTATGTATCAGATTATCACTACTTGTAAAGCAAAATCACTTTATGATAGGTCACATTCTGTGAAAACTGCTGATGCAGATTATCTTTTATTTCTGATTCCTTTATTCTTTTTTTAAAGGGGACAGGACAATTGTGCTAGGTGGCAGCAGTTTGCAATGTATTTAATAAGAATATCTATTATGTGTACAGTAGGTTCTGTCTGTCATCATTTTTTTTCCTCACCATCCCCAGCCAATCACGAATCTGTAAATGAAAGGACTAAAACAACACCCACCTTTCACCCCATCACCCATTCCACTTTTCTTCCACCACCCTCATCTGTGCAGCAGCACCCATGCTACCCTTACACCCATGTTAAAACCAACCCACAACCCTCACCCATGTACTAGCATCCATTTTTGGTTTATGGCTAACATTTCTGTAATTGAAAAATAATAAACAGCTACCAATTAGAACTCATTGTTTTGTCCTCTTTAAATTGAAAAATAGACCATCTCCTGTCCCAGCCCATACTGATGCACCACAAAGTCACAGAAGGTAAATCCAAAAATATATGTTTGCACTTTAACTATAAATAATATGATACAGAAAGGATTGATGTGACAGTGTCCCTTTTATGCCAAATTTGGGCCTGTTCCCACTGACGTTAAAATTGCCCTATATATAAAACTTGTTGACTTTAGTTTAGACCCTAGCTACAAGGCAGTTTGCCATGAAATGGTGAAAGTTTTGAGGGGTACATAGTCCAAGGTAGTAGATCGAGAAAGGAGAGAGACAACCAAGGTATCACAGTCTGTAAAAGTTTCCTTTTTGGTGCAGAGAGACTCTGTCCCACACACTATTTACCAGCCACCACCATCTGAGTTGTCATCATCATCAATATCCACAACATCAATCACTTCAGGATCAGTTTGTATACTCTTGTAGGGATACGAAAATCTTGACTTATTAACTTTAATAAAAGTTAACGTGTGTACATTTTCTGGCAGCAACCTATTTCTGGTGTCTGTCACAATATTGCCAGCTGTACTAAACATGCGTTCTGAAGAGACACTTGTTGCAGGACAACCAATATATTTACAAGCTTCATCATACAGCTCTGTCCAAATTGACTTTTTTGATCTCCAGTATTCAAAAGGGCATGCATCAATAAGAATAGGCTATTCTTGCAGGTAACTGTCTACCATGATGGACAGACACCGCTCAGAAGAGGAATCAGCAGAAGCTGGTATGGCAGCAATTTGGGAAAGGTTTTGCCACAGATTTAGCTTGCTACTAAGGGTTGAAGAAGTGGCAGTTGTGGAACAACTACTGTTAATGTTTGGTGACTTTTCCAGTTCTGTACCCTTTGTGAAGATGAACCTGCATGTTGTGGTGATGACAACCTGAGGGTACTGTGCGTGTCTGTGTTTGACTCCTGTGAGTGTTGCAGCTCATCTAGCAACATACATTTGTACTGCTCTATATCATCTGTTTTTGAAGATGTGTAGCCTTGAACCTGGGATCTAAGAGTTGCAAGGATGTAGTGTTTTGATTTCATCATTGCAACTAATTTGTCATTGGTTTTGAAGCGCGCTGCCATTCTCTTTACGAGATTCCCATGATACAGGCGACATGTTGTCTGCGCTTCAGATCTGTCTTTTCTATTTGTAGATTTAGAAACACTAAGATGATGTGAAATGAGCATTATGAGTGGGATAACCTGACTTACAGATGCGCCTTCAGAAGACTTGTCCCTTGTAGCTGTCTCAAAGGAGCTAGGATACAGCACACTGTCTCCATTAATTTCCACTGCAGCACAGACAGCATAATGCCATCTCCAATAATGAACTGGAGCAATACTCATGTACAGCTTGCTTTTTGCTCCAAGAGGCGCTGCAGCATATAAGCGTTGAGTTCAATGAGTGAAACATTTTGAATCAGCTTTTGCTGGGGGCTTGCTTTTGCAGTTCGGACAATGTCCGTATAGCCTTGGTTGAATGTGAAAAGTGAGTCACAATTTTTTTGCAAACAGCAATCATACCATCCACTTGTGTTTCGTTACTGAGAAATCCCATGACAATTAAGTGTAAGCAATGTGCAAAGCAAGGAGCATGCAGAAATCCTCCATCCTGTACTGCTTTCAAGATGTTGGCTCCATTGTCACTTACTATGAAGCCACATTTTAGACCGTGAGAATAAACCCATTCATCAAGGAGGTCATTTAGTTCCTGCAAGATGTTTGCAGCAGTATTACTTTGCCCAAACTTCTTTATATTCAGCAGCGCCATCTTTTGGGGTGTCTTTGTTTTGAAGAAGCACAAGAAAACGTGACCCAATGAGCGTTAAGGGACATGTAATCTATGTTTTGAGTGCTGGTCCATATCTGTTGTGACATGAATAACCCCACCTCCGCAGTTTTAAGTGCAAGCATCACTGTCACTTTTAAAGCCTGATAAATGTTTGGTATTTCAACATAGGAAAAGTACCTTCGATGAGGAACATTGTAACGAGGATCTGCTAATGTCATGAGCTCCTAAATCCTCATGATCTACCAAAGAGTATGGGAGAAGGTCTGCTAACAGTTCACCAATTTGGTGATTAAGATGAAGGGTCTTTGGATGATTTCTAGTAAAGGTATTCTTCCTTTCAAATGCCTGAGACAGTGTTAGCTGTTTACAGCATGTCCCTGCTGGTTTATTATACACCGTGCTTGATGGGCAGATGGATGCGAGATGGTGGACTAGGACTTATACATTCAGTGCCATCACTGGATGTGCAACTGTACTAATGGTGCTGGCATTGGTGGTAACAGTGATCCTAGGGCTGGCAGTGGTTCTGCCAGCATCAAGTTCAGACAATTCAGTATCCATTTCAGATTCCTGACCCTTCTCATGTGCGGTCTGGAAGATGGAGGACATGGGTTTTGGATGATCAAGCAAAATTGAATGCTTTTTCAGATGGCGTCTAAAAGCTGTAGTGCCAAGGCATGACACAACTTTACCACAGCTTACACTCTGTTTACACAGGCAACAAATTGCTCTGCATGGCTCAGTTTTACTGACAGAGAAATAATTCCACACCTCAGATATGACAGATTTTGTTCAAGTGCTAGGAAGATAGCTAAAGACTGTTTGTGTCTTTTCACCTGTCCTAACAGAACCTGGGACATGCTCCTTGGTGCTAGAAGAGTGGGAAGAAGACTCTGATGGATTTTCATTACTGGCCAACACAGAAGTGGTGGATTCAATGGATATGTCCTTTTCATTGCCAACAGTGCTGGATGTATTTGCAAGTGCACTACCTGATTCATTGTCAGCAGACTTGCTCATTTTACTTTGTTGAGGAAGTAATGATTCATCGCAAGACACAACAGTGTCGGACTGAGACAAAGAGCTACTGTCTGAGTCAGAGAGGGACTCACTGTCACTTGCATTATTGCTGCTAGTCACAGGGATCTTAACAGCATGAATGGCATACCTTATGGTGTCTCTCCGTGTGACCCCAGTAGCTGTACAGGTTTTCTTAAAAGGTCCCCCTTTACCACACTTCACTGTTGCTCTTTTGCTGTTTGTTGAATTTTTGTCACGTGAAACATTTTGCCTATTTCTGCTAGCACCAGAATTACCACTACCACCAACACCTGCTCCAACACCAGCACTAGATGCTTCATCTATGTTGGTGTCCGCCATAACAGAACCAGTATACTGCAGAGAATACACCCACACAATCCCTGTGTAAGAATGCAACGTGATCTATGATCACTGGCTACAACTCCAAAATTTTATTTTGGCTATGTGACACTGTGATGCAGTGGACTGAAAGTAATTGAAGAATATGACAGTTTGCAACTAAAGGATCCCAGGTTCAAGGCTTACAGAATGATTGGGCTGCTGGGCATGAGCATCACAACATAGCAGTGAGGCGACAGCAGCAGGGTGATGGGCTGACCACAAGAGATGGAATTACACACACAAACCAAGGAAAGAGATTTTTCTGTCTCTCCTCCCAAAAGGAAATATATTTCTGGGCTTCTGTCATGCATTTAAGGATAATGCCACCACACGATAACTGGCCACTGACCTCTCGGTAACACACACTGGGTAGGGTACAGTGCAGTCAAAAGGCACACAGCAGATGGGCTGACCACAGGAGACGGAGTCACACTCACATACACATATACAACCCAAGGAAAGAGATTTTTCTGTCTCTCCTCCCAACAGGGAAATATATTTCTGGGCTTCTGTCATGCATTTAAGGATAATGCCACCGCACGACAACTGGCCACTGGGCCTCTCTCAGTAACACACACTGGGTAGGGTACAGTGCAGTCAAAAGGCACACAGCAGATGGGCTGACCACAGGAGACGGAGTCACACTCACACACACATATACAACCCAAGGAAAGAGATTTTTCTGTCTCTTCTCCCAACAGGGAAATATATTTCTAGGCTTCTGTCATGTATTTAAGGATAATGCCACCACACGACTGCCCAACAATGGGCTTCTCGCAGTAACACACAATGGGTAGGGTACACAGTCAGCAGCCACAGCAGGGTGATGGGAACACCACAGGAGAGTAGAGAGATACAGTGTAGTGGAGTCACACACACAACACACAAGTAGGGAGTACTGTGTAAAAACAAACTAAAAACAGCCTGGTGTTGTTCTATCAGGAATTTTATATGGTGGAATAGAAGAACGCTCAGCAGCACAGTACCACAGAATTCCCTCCCCTCCCTGTCCTCCTGATTGTTTTACTTTGTTTTGTGGAGTATGGTATAAAGTAGTAAGTAAAAAATAATAAAAAAAATGCCATCAAATTCAAATGTTTCAACTTCTCAGAGACTCACACATTAAAGTTAAACTTAATTTTCCTCGAGTCACAATCTGTTTGTTTTAATTTCTTCACCCCTTCCCCAGCCATCTGATGCTCGCTCCTTCTTCTCAGTGTGAAACAACTACACCATGCAGAAAATAAAGTTTTTGAACTGTTGTTTGAGACTACGATAAAACTCTCTCAGTTTCACTCAAATACTCAGCAACTTTAACTTCCTTCCCTTGCTCTGTCCGTCTCATCCTGAGGCTGAGCTTTCTCACCAACTGTTCCTACATTCGTTCAGGCCCTTTCTTTTCCTCGGTCCCCACGCCCAATCCCAACCCTGAGTCCCCCTGGCCCCTACCTTTAGTTTTCACCCCCACCCAACCCTTAGCTTTTTTATTTATTTTTTTAGTTTGCCCAATACACACACGACGATTTTAATTAGCAAGCAATTGCCATTTGCCAGAGCCAGAGAACAGAGCTAGCCCAGACAGAGGGAGCGAGCGATTAGCACAAGCTGCTGCAGCCTGCCCAGCAGCTCCTTTATGGCACTGGCTAGGTAATGAACCCGCGCCGGTTTACGTCTCACCACCACCTGACCGCAGAGCAGATGGTCAGGTGGTAACACGACTATGGGGATGAAGTACGTAGGCGCGCAGTCCGAGACTCCGACTCAGTGCAGTCCACATCAGCCCCCACAAGTTTGTGCATGCTGCCATCATGCACCCGTGACCCTTCCCTCCACCTCCTTTCTGCCTCCTGTGGCACTGTGCCTCCCAATCCCATCCTGCTCCTTCAACCTCTCTCCGTCCCGTCCCTTCGGAGCCGACACTCGGCTAGGCAAGCTTGCGTTGCGGTTGCGGCTAGATTCAAACCTGTTTGTGAACCCACTAGTGTTCGAGTTCTGAATTAGAACTCAAACACCAGGGTTTGTGATGGGTTTGAATCTTTTCTGAACTAGTTCTGACAACCCTAAATGCTGGGATACATAAGGAGAGGTATCACCAACAGAAAGAGAGAGGTTGTGTTACCTCTGTATAGATCACTAGTAAGACCCCACCTAGAGTATTATGTCCAGTTCTGAAGACCACATCTCCAGAAGGACATGGACAGAGTAGAGTCAGTCCAGAGGAGGGCAACAAAATGGTGCAGAATCTACATCAAAAGCCCTACGAGGAGAGACTATAGGACCTCAGTATGTGCACCATGGAATAGAGGAGGGAGAGGGTAGATATGATAGAGACCTCTAAACACCTCACAGGGGCAAGTAAGGTATAGGAGGGGAATATTTTTCAGAAGAAAATGCACTCAAGATCAAGGGGGCATGCTGTGAAGGTTGGGGGAGGCGTAGATTTAGGAGAGATGTAGCGAAGTACTTCTTCACAGAAAGAATGGTGGATTCCTGGAGCAGCCTTCCAGTAGTGATGGTGGGGGTGAAAACAGTGGTGGGGTTCAAGATTGCATAGGATAAGTACAAGGGAATCATAGCGGAAAGGAAGTGGGGGAGGGAAAAAGAGCTGTAGATCAGGCTTGGTCTGCAGTAATAGTGTAGGTGGGGAGAAATTGGCTGACTGGATGGGCCAAGCGGTACTTATCTGGTGTCAAATTCTATGTCTCTATGTTTATTAATTCCCCAGAAGTCCACTGGTTCCACTCTCACAGCAAACAGCTTTCCAAGTTGGCCCAGTGCACCTGGTGATGAAAGTACCATGAGGAATCCAGAAGCACACCTATCTTGCTCTCTTGCTTCATCAAGTACCTCTAGATTGGCATACATCTCCGTAGCTGTCCTGTTAGTGTAGCAGTAGTGCTACCACTCACTGTGCCACTGATCTGGGTTAGGTAATGGGCTCACAATGCTCTTGGGCTGGCTAGGCAGGGGGTTGTTCATCCCAAGGACAGCTCTCCTCCCCTGGAAAGAGAGAAAACTGCATTCTGCTACTTGACTGCTACCTGATGGAAACTAGATGGCGGCACTATGGGAGAAACTAGATAGGGAGAGCTGTAGCCACTGGGCATGAAGTATGCATGCCTGTGATGTCACTGCTTGCCAGAATCCTTGGAGGAGTACCAGGAGTTGAAGGAAAAAGCCCTGGTCTACTGTTGTGTCACCCTCCCCACACACATGCACACACACACACACACACACACACACACACACACACAGGCCTAAGCACGACTGACATGGCAGGCTACTGACCACTGTCATGGTCTTGGGCAAGTGGTGACTAAACTGTAAAATCCATGAGAAGTTTGTTGATGTGGCTAAGGGGTGCCATCAGGCAAGCCAAAGGATAGGGAGAAAATGTTTCATCTCAAGTCCTTACTGGTTTCTATTTCCATTTTCCAACAAAATGAGGTGAGAAAGGCAAAATCAAGACCAGTCACATTTTCTCCAATCACATTTTCTTAACTCACATTTTCTCAAATCATTCTTTCTTGAATCACATTTTTTTAAAATCACTATTTCTGAAATCAAACATACTGTAGTTACTTCATTTAAACTGAAATGAAAAAGGTAAAGCCAAGACCAATCACGTTATGAAAAATTAATTGAGAAAGGCAGTCAAGACCAGTTATGTTTTCTCAAATCATGTTTTCTAGGGGGCATGGCTTGGCGCCTGGTGTGATAACCACCTGATGTGAGCGCTCCGTATCTCGGGGACAATTTTAGTGTGATAGCTCTGTGCTTCAACTTGCATTAAACTAAGTAGTAGCCTAGAAGTTATCTGGAAGGGTTTGGCTAGTTGGCTATATTGAGAAACTTTGGCCCGCACATTTGACAGAGGTGAAAGGACTAAGGCACTCGAAGATGTCGAAACGTAGCGGCCCGGGGAAGGCCGCAGGCCCCAGTATGCAACAGACTAAGGAGATGTTCGCCACATTATTGAAACAAATGGCCGAGGTGACACTGGCAGCGAACAATACGACAGCAGCAATTAATAGGCTTGAATCCCGACTCGACATAACGGAGCAAAAAACAGAAGAAAACACTGATGCACTGGAAGATCTCTCTGCTATAATGAGGGCTCAAGAGAGGTCAATCCAGGCTCTGCAGGTAAAAGCTGACGATTTGGAAAATCGAAGTCGGCGTAACAACCTGCAGCTGTTAGGATTCCCGGAAGGCGTAGAGCAAGGTAATCCTGTTGAATTCCTATATGATACCCTTCCCGATCTACTGAAGCACAATCTCCCTCCCGGTTTCACGGTTGAGCGAGCGCACAGAACACTCGCTCCTAAACCGAAACCCGGTGACAGGCCGAGACCGCTCATGTTACGTATATTAAACTTTGCTGACAAAGAATGGGCTACATCTCGAGCCCAGGAACTTGGAGCTCTTTATTGGCGAGGGCATAAAATAATGATGTTTCAGGACTATTCTTGGAGCCTTGCAGCTCACCGGAAAGAATACTCTGAGGTCAGGCCTATAATGCATGAAAAAGGTATCAAATTCTCACTTCGTTACCCTGCAATCATGCTGATAGAAGAGAATGGTTCATTTCTCTCATTTACCACCCCGAGCAGTGTATCTGAATACCTAAAAAAAATGGCCAGGGAATGTTAATGAGGATAATGTGCTAACGGATCCTGTTGTACCAGTGAAGTGCCACAGTAACACTGTATCGCTAGATGGCACTTTCATATCTACACCTCGTCCAAATGGTTTCCAGTTTCAGAGCCAGGGTACTCCACTCCATGCAAGAACATGGAAACGTCAATAAAATGAGAACCACCCCAAGAGAACCCATCCTATCAATTGTGCAGGGAACATTTCTGAAACGACGCTTAACCCGAAGGCAACTCTGGAGGATTTCGACTCCCAATTCCTTTCCCCCAACAGATATGCACCACTTGCCTCCATCTCTCAGGATGAATTCCCAGAGTACCCTGAAGAGGAAATGTTGCAGGAGGTTTCAAAGGCTGAACCCCCCCATCTGTGGTCTTGTTCCAGCTGTGCCCATACTCAAGGATTCTACTCAGGAACTACATACAAACAGTCATGTGGGGAACAGCTCAAATCAATGTGCTCGCCAGCCTGTATTCAGCATGGAAAGTCTGCCTCCCCTGGTTGCACAGGACCATTTTTAGATAAGTGCTCATGTTTGTACTGTATGTTAGTGGGTGATTATGACGATTGGGTGGGAGAAAGCATAGGTATGTGCAATCCCTTTTTCAAGGTTATCCCTCTGGTCTAACCGGTCCTCCCACGCTTTTATGGCACTAGTTGGTATTATACAGAGCTGGTCTAAACTCTGATGGATCTGGTAAGGCCCTTAATAGTAATAATTTTTTGGGCTCTCTGGACCTACAAAGGGCTTGTGGAAGTGGGAAATTCTGATACCTAGCGAATCTCTAGGGTTGCACCTAAGTAATGTCAGGAGTCGGAATGAGAATTCCCCCCCCCTCCATGGGCACTGCAGCTAGTTAAGGGATCAGTATGCTATCTGGTATGCTTATCCGACTGCTGCTAGAGAAACCGGCACGGGGCTATGTTAATTCACTAGGTCCCCGAGAAAGGAGATACTCTTAGGGGCGACAAAGTCCTCATTAGCATCCAAGACTACTACCCCACTTCAGGTGGAATGATGTGGCCTGAGAGGATCTCGACTCCTTGGCCTGAGAGACTGTTTTTCTCCAATGCGTAATGGTGCACATCGCATGTAAATAGTTTTAGTTTGTTAGTATTTGTTGTGTTTCAGACTATACTTACAACTTTGCAGAACAGTTGTGAGGTGTTAAGCATTAGCAAACTCTGTCATATACGTGTAAGGTTGCAGATTGGATCTGGGGAGCGGTTACGATGGCTGGCCGATTTTACCCCTCCATATCCCCCTAAAAGATATTGTTATATTCGTCCTAATGGGTGATATCTCCTTTATAACTTGGAATGCAAGAGGGTTAAATTCCCCTTTTAAAAGGAAGCAGGTATTCACACATCTTAAAAGGCTTAAAACCCAGGTGGCCTTAGTGCAAAAAACTAAACTTGCTGAGAAAGATTGTAAATACTTAATTAGGGACTGGGTAGGTTTGGAGTTGCACTCCTGCGCTTCCACTAAGAAAAGAGGCGTAGCAATCCTGCTCCACAAATCACTCCCCTGGGCTGTGGTTAAGAGGAAGACAGACTCTCAGGGACGTTGGGTAATAGCCTTGCTCGACACCCCCGAGGGTCATCTTCTGGTGGTAAATATTTATGCCCCAAATGTGGATGACCCTTCTTTCTTCTTAGATCTGAACTCTAAATTAGACACATTGGTAGAAAAAGACACACCCATTATCTTCGGGGGGGGGGATTTTAACCTTACATTAGTCCCTGTGTTAGATAGGAGTGATCTAGTCAAGGAATACGCATACTAGGGGGGCTCAGGCCTTCAACACCTAAGCTCCGAGTATCAGCTGGTAGACATATGGCGCTTAGTGCACCCCTCTGTCCGGGACAACTCCTACTATTCTGGGGTCCATGGCACTTACAGTACATTAGACTACTGGCTTATTTCCCATATCCTCACAGGCTCAGTTATGGACTCTGCTATTCTTCCCATGGTAATCTCGGACCATGCGCCAGTACAGGTGATTATCTCTTGGGATCCTTCCACTTGAAGGTCCCCCTCCTGGAGACTGGATCCGTTACTCCTACAAGTTCCCAATTTTAGAAAATGGGCTGTATCAGAAACCATAAATTTTTTTAGGGAGAACCCTGTCGAAGACACATCTGCCCAAAATACCTGGGAGGCTTACAAAGCTACCATGCGTGGGAAAATTATAGGGTATGCCTCTTACAGGAGGAAAAATAGGGAAGGGGAAATGGTACAATTGGAAGACGACCTGCTCAGTGCTGAAAAAACTCTTAAGGCACAATCTCACCCATCCTCTCAGTCATTGTGGGGTCGACGGGTCCTGGCTATAAGGATTAGGTTAAATGTACTTATTTCCAGAAAGGCTGACTTGGCACTTATCAGATTAAAACATTTATATTGGGAGGGTGGGGAAAAAGTGGGAAAATTTTGGCATATCAATTGTGGAAACAACAAGAGAATAGGTACGTGGGGGGGTTGAAAGACCGGGTCACAGGGATAATGAAAACAAATCCACAGGAAGCGAATGATATAATGACTGCATTTTACTCCCAACTATATAAGTCAACCAGAACCAATCCTTGTTTGGATATATCAGCATTTCTGGACACGGTGAGACTCCCAAAGCTGTCCCCAGAACAATGTGCCACCCTGGAGGAACCCCTAACCCATACAGAGGTTGCGTCATCTCTGTCGGCTTTAAAAAAAGGGAAGACCCCTGGCAGCTATGGGTTCCCTGTGGACTTTCTGCAACTATTCTCCCCTCTGATCTCTCCCCTGCTGTGTAAGGTCTTTAAAGAGACCAAGGATAAAGGTATACTACCTCCTACACTAAGGGAGGCTATCATTACAGTTATTCCCAAAAAAGATAAACCTCCTGAAGAGGCGGCTAGTTATCGACACATATCCCTAATAAATTCAGACAGTAAGGTCTATGCTAAAGTGCTAGCTGACAGACTGGCCTCGATTCTACCATCCCTGATTCGTCCATCACAGGTCAGCTTTGTAAAAGGTAGATAAAGTACTGACCACATCAGAATGCTTATTAATCTTATTCATATAGCGAATCAGAATACATCAATGCCGTCAGCTGCTGTAGCCATCGATTTTAAAAAAGCATTCGATTCCGTGGAGTGGGATTACTTGCAGAAAGTTTTACAGCACATGGGTTTTGGACCGAACTTCAGAGCGGCTGTCTCCTCCATTTATACATCTCCCAATGCAAAAGTCCTCACCAATTTGGTTTTATCGGAACCATTTTCTTTACACAGAGGCACACAACAAGGTTGCCCTCTCTCTCCTCTTTTGTTTGTCATTGCTATTGAGCCATTAGCAGCTGCAATAAGACAAAACACGCGTATCACTGGTACCGGTAAGGGGCAGATCCATATCTCCACCCTACCGTATGCTGATGATCTGCTGGTAACGCTAGGAGACGTTAATGAGTCCTTACCCCAACTTCTAGACATTCTGGACTCCTTCTCATCAATCTCAGGGTTAAAGGTAAATCAATCTAAAACTGAAATACTCCCTCTGAATTTGCAGTGCAAATCCCACTCGGTGGCACAGTTAGGATTAAAATGGTCACAACATATGATCAGATACTTGGGAATAAAGATTGGGCATAACCTAGTGAAGTGGTGGGATAATAACCTGTGCCCTCTGCTGTCCAATTGCAAACTTGAAATGGAGCGAATAAACAAGCTTCATTTAACCATGGCAGGCAAGATAGCCGCTTTCAAGATGTCCCTCGCCCCTAGATTTTTTTATGTACTAGCTCACATTCCCCTATTTCTCCCAGTTCACTGGCTTAGGAAAATTCATGCGATGATTGGATCCTTCCTATGGGGCTCAGTTAGACCTCGTTTCAGCAGAAACCAACTTCAGGCTCATCCTCTGCAGGGGGGATGGGGTCTCCCATGGATTGAAGGCTATAAGCTAGCTTTTCAAGGAGCACAAACATTGAAATGATTCCACTCCTACAATATTGAATCCCCTCTGTGGCTAATGCTTGAGCAGACTTATTGTAATAGCCCTACTGCAGTCTCTTTTCTCTGCCCCCCCCATCAGGAGTATTTATCGCATCCCACTATAGGCTCCTCAATCAGTTATTGGAGGCTTTTACATAAAAAAATAAGACTTCAGATTCTTCCCCTTACGTATATGCCCCTATGGAACAACCCCAACATAACCATAGGTGGCTCCACAGTGGTTTGGCCCTCTGGGCAAGAAAAAGGGATCACATTTCTTCAGGACATAGTGGGGCCTAACTCCCTGGCGGTGGATACTTATCAGAATCTGCAATCTAGATGGAACCTGGATAAATCAGATTTCTGGAAATATCTGCAATTGCATGACAGTCTTAGACCGCTCCTAAGTCAGGGTAAAGTATCTCCAGCCTGTAACTCGCACTTAAAAGGGTGGCTCCACTTACCCAGTAAAGTTGCAGCCACGTTATATGCTGCAGTGAGGTACTCGCTACCTTCCTCCAATATAAAATCTAAGTTAAAATGTGAAAAAGCCTTAAATATACAAATATCAGATGTACAGTGGAAACGGTGCTGGCAGGTTGGGTTCAAAACTCATAAAGATACCCGGAGTAGACTCATACATAATAAAATTTTGCACTCTTGGTACAGGACACCTGTTATATTAAAGAAAATGAAAGTCCTTGTACATGATACGTGCTGGAGGTGTCTCCAGCCTGGTGGTAATCTATTTCATATTCTTTGGCAATGCTCTCCGACACATGATCTATGGGAGAAAGTGTTACACGAGGCTAGCCTGATACTTCAAAGTCAGGTTCCTGTTAAACCTGCTCTTATGCTGCTGGGACTGTGGTATGGTGTCCCCCCCAACCATCAGGAATTTAGATGGCTAATGCTACTTAGTATGCAGGTCAAATGGGCAACCCTGCAAAACTAGCAAAGTACTGTTCTGCCTAGTCTCAATGAGATTACAGCATCACTCTCCTCCGTATATGAGCTGGATAGGTGGACACACACGTCTATCGGGAAGATGGAACTCTTCTCTCTCTGTTGGGCCCCCTTTATGGCATACTTGTCAGCCAGAGCTGGTATCGGTTGATCTGTCTCCTCATATCTAACTGCCACCACTTACTGTCTGAACTGAATGTTATCTATGGCTTGTACATTTATGAATCTATGGATATAAAGGTACAGAGTGTTAGTAACTTGCATTGTTGTATGTATTTGAATGCTATAAGTTGTACATAGTTTACCCGCAAGTTGTAATTTCCGCTTTGTGGGTTTAGTATAAGTTAATGATTGGTATGTGTATACTTACTACGTGTTATATTATGAAGTTCGAGTAATGATACCTAGCATACCTAGTCCACCTATATAGAATGCACATTACTGTTTACTATCAGTAGCTGCGCTCCATAGCAGGAGCAGATACTGTATTATATTATTTTGTTTACTTTGTGATCTCTCTCCCCAGAAGCAGTGTAAGAAGCGGCCATAAGAAGGTGTAGCTATTATATTCCATGAAGCCTTGTCTTATATGTGGTGATACCTCCCTATGGTTGCGTACGATGGGAAAAGGTAAGGTAGGTGCATTTATCTATTTTGTATATTTTGTGTGCTATAGGTCCAGGAAATCCGTAGGTATACACAGTATACACCCTAGGGGGTCTCCCCTCTGTGTTTTCTTTTTTCTGTTTTTTGTTATGTATGTTTGTTGTTTATGGTAGTTGATACCAGTTAGCACATTACTACATGGGTACTATACAAGATGCATCTATCCTTCACATGTAGTAGAATACACAACTGCAGTTGTAGTCTGAAAGGAAATTTTGACTGTCCGGTACAATATCAAGGATAAGGTCAGGCAGTCAACACAAAGGTATCCGGTATATACACCTACTGTACTTGTAAACTGTGCGAGTTTTTCTTTCTGTTTCAAAACAATAAAACATTTAACTGGGAAATCACGTTTTCTAAAATAAGATTAACATTTTCTTGGCATTTTCTTCCCATCATGTATAAGGAAGCATGCACAGAGATGGTGCCACTTTTGAAAAAGGAGTGAAGGGTCCTGATTTTAGTGCTGAATCAGCAACATTTAGCTTGGCCATTTCCATAGTGTGTCTACTTGAACACCACACATGCCATTATTTATGATCTTTTACAGCAACCAAGCAAAGCATAGAAACATAGAATTTGATGGCAGATAAGTACTGCTTGGCCCACCCAGTCTGCCCATTTCCCTACCTAATGGATAAACTGCAGATCCTAGTTCACCAACAGCCAACTTCCTCCTACCCCCCACTAGAATTGCCTTATGTCTGTCCTATACATTCTTAAATTTCCCCACTGTTTTTGACTCCACGACCTCCTCAGGAAGGCCGTTCCATGCATCCACAATGTTCTCTGTGTAAAAAATACTTCCTCACATTACCTCTGATCCATCCCCCCTTTATCTTCAAAATGTGCCACCTTGTTCTTACACATCTCTTTTTCTGAAAGATGCTACCCTCTTGGACTTTGTGGGTTCCCTTGAGGTACTTGAAAGTTTCTATCATGTCCCTCCTCTCTCTCCTTTCCTCGAGGGTATACATATTAAGCTCCTTTAGTCTCTCTTCATATGGCTTCTAGTGCAGATTTTAGTTGCTTTCCTCTGGTCAGCCTCCATCCTGTCTATGTCCTTGCTTAGATGGGGTCTCCAGAACTGCATGCAGTACTCCAGATGGGGTCTCACCAATTGTATGAACAGAGGGACAACACCATCCTGTTTTCTACTGGTGATGCCTCGTCTTAAGCATCCCAGTATCCCCCCAGCCCTCCTTACTGCCTTCTCACACTGTTTGCCCACCTTTAAGTCATCTGATCTGACTACACCTAGGTCCCTTTCCATTCTTGTTGCTGTTAGTATCTCACCCACCATTGTGTACTCTTCCCCTGGGTTTTTGTTTCCCAGGTGCATTACTTTGCACTTCTTTGCGTTGAATTTAAGCTACCATACATTTTACCATTCTTCCAACTTTGTCAAGTCCCTTCTCATCCTTTCCACCCCACCTTGTGTATCAACCCTGTTGTAGATCTTTGTGTTGTCTTCAAAGAGACATACTTTTCCTTCCAGTCCCTCCACAATGTTAGTTATAAAGACATTAAAGAGGACCAGTCCCAGTGCTGAACCCTGCGGTACCCCACTAGTATCCCCACTTTCTTCAGAGTAGACTCTGTTTACTATTACGCTCTGCATCCTGTTGTCCAGCAAATTGTTTACCCAGGAAAACACCTTGGGACCAACTCCCAGGCTGGCTAACTTGTTTATTAATCTTTTGTGTGGGATAGTGTCAAATACATTGCTAAAGTCTAGGTAGGCCATGTCCACAGTCCATCCCTGGTCTACTACTTTGGTCACCCAGTCAAAGAAATCTATTAGATTCATCTGACACGACCTTCCCACTGTAAATCCATACTGCCTTGGGTCTTGTGCCCTGCTGGCCTCTAGGTACTCAACAATTCTTTCCTTCAGAAGTGATTCCATTATTTTCCCTACCACTGAGGTCAAACTAACAGGTCCGTAGTTTCCTGCCTCTGCCTTTCTCACACTTTGTTAAGTGGAATCACATTCACCCTCCTCCAGTCCTCAGGTACCTCCCCATCCTCCCAAGACTTGTTAAAGAAGGTAGTCAGTGGTGTCACTAGTTCTCCACTTAGTTCTTTTAGAACTCTGGGGTGAATCCAGTCAGGCCCCATTGCTTTGTCCACCTTCAGTTTTAAGAGTTCTTTCAGAACACTTTCTTCTGTGAATGGACTGGTATCAACCCCCCTATCCAGAGTGTTTCTATTGTTTGGTTTAGGTACCTCCCCCTCCTCTTCTTTTGTGAATGCTGAGCAGAAGTATTCATTTAGCATCCCTGCTTTTTCACTGTCACCCTCTGCCCACATTCCCTCCCCTTTATTAAGCCTCAGTATCCCTCCCTTGGTCATTCTTCTCTTCCTAATGTACCTATAAAAGGGTTTATCCCCTTTCTTAACAGAGTTGGATATCTTTTCCTCAGTTTGTGCCTTTGCAATTCTGACCGCCATCCCTGCCTCCTTCTGTTTTAACTGATATACAGTACAAGTCACATTAAACTGTTCCTCCAATCAGTTGTTCTAGCATTTCTAATTGAGTTGCATAAGTGTTACTTGATCCAGCACAAAGTTCTGCACAAACTGTTTCTTAAGAATTCAAATGTAAGCTGGCCTACCGGCGCAGAGGTTGGATTTCCACTTGCGACTCTGGTGACCCGGGTTCGGGAACAGACTTGGGTCGCTGGAGGGCCGGCAGGGGAGAAGAAGAATCGAGCGTCCCTCAGACAGCTCTCCTTCTTCAGGGGGAGGGTGACATCATGATCGGTGAAACAGTGGCACCCGACGGAGGCTGGGGCTGCCACACCGCACCGACGCAGTACACCTCTCAGGGGCGGGGCGGATGCTGGTCGTCATTGCACGTCCCTGCCCCCTGCACATACAGGGGAAGACAATTCCGCAGGGCTGCCTCTATGAAGTCTTACTGCCGGCTTCAATTAGCCTTCCATGGCTCACTTCCCCGCTAGATACTAGATTTGTGGCACCCATATCGGGGAGTGGGTGCCGGGACCCCACCCTCTGGGGAGGTAAGCCAGGGGTGCCATGGGGAGCAACAGAGCCAATGATGGGAGGTGGGAGCTAGAGGTTCATAACCAAGGCAGATGTTGGCGCCCCCTGCAGACAAAAAGTATAATAAATAAAAAGTTCAAATGTAACTTTGCATTGCACTGTGATTGGACTGCAGATGCATAAAAATTGAGTTGCAAAAACATTTTACAAACATTGCTGTTCAGCAGGTTAAACATTGAAAAACAATGCAATATGAGTTGCCAGTGCATTGCCATCTGTAAAAGTCAATGCGACTCATTGGTGGAACAGTTTAATGTGACTTGCACTGTAGTTCTCTTTCCTGTTCCTTCTGTGTTTCCTTATAGTTCCTGAATGCTGTCCTTTACTCCTTAATTTTCCCTGCCACCACTTTTGAGAACCATAGTGGCCTTTTCCTTCTTTTTGTTTTATTACTTTTCTTTACACAAAGGTTTGTTGCCTCTGTGATGGGAGTTTTGATTTTTCACCATTGTTCTTCCACCCCTACTTCTTGCCTGTTTACTAGTGCTTTTCTAAGGCACTCTCCCATTTTGCCCAAATCAGCCCTCCTAAAGTCCAACACCCTTGTTTTTGTATGGCTTGACTCTACAGCTGTGTTTATTGTAAGCAAATTAGTAAAAGTAAGTAAAATGTATTTGTTTAAAGTGCCCTTCCCAAGCTCAGGGTGCTTTTACAATCATTCAAACACTAAATATAATCCATATAAAAACAGTAAATATAATGAATTATCATAAATAACCTTTAATTATCAAGTCCCAGAGAATGCTTGGTTAAAAAGGAATGTTCTTCACTGTTTTTTAAAACTTTCCATAGTCAGACAATCTCGTATCTGATGAGGTAGAGAATTCCACAGGGTAGGTGCCATATAGGCAAACGATCTTCCTCCAGAGGTCTATAAGTATACCCTGAGTATTTCTAGCAATCCCTCGTCAGAGGATCGGAGTGAGAGGGTGGGCAGTAAGACACCAGTTCTTTCAGGTAGTAAGGTCCCAAATCATGTAGGGCCTTATAAGTCAGCAATGCGACCTTGAAGGTGATCCGCCGCTGTATAGACAGCCAGTGCAGCTCACACAGCACAGGAGTTATATGGCTAGATCTAGAAACTCCCATCAACAACCTGGACATCGAGAGCATTGCAGTAATCAAAACAACTGGTGACAAAGACGTGGACCAGGGTAGGAAGATCTTTGGGTGGAACCAGGTGTTTCACCTGGGCTATGTTCCTTAGATGGAAAAAGGCAGACTTGACTACGGCCAACACCTGCACCCACAGGGTCAGGGCCTCATCAAATACCATGCCCAGGTAACCTACCTGGCCAGAGGCCATAAGCGGGGTCCCCCCAAGATATAAACTGGAGGGTTTCCCAGCCCAAACCCCTGTTGTCCTCACTCCAGGGTCCACCACCAATACCTCAGTTTATTCTTAATTCAACCAAAGCCAACTAGTACTCATCCACTCCTGTATCTCCAGTAGGCTGTTATTAAACAATGTGATGGAATCAGACTACCGTTCAGGCGCAAAAGACAGGTAGAACTGAGAGTCATCAGCATAACAATGAAAACTCAACCCATACCATTTTATAATGTCCCCCAATGGAAGCATATACATAGCAAATAACATGGGGGACAGCACCAAGCCCTGTGGAACCCCACAGGGCAGCCAGTGAGGGGTCAAGGAATAAATCCCTGACACCACTCTCTGTGATCTGCCCTCAAGGAAAGATCGAAAACAACTTTGGACTGCTCCCCTCAGTCCACAGAAAAACCACAGGCAGTAGAGCAGCACCCCATGATCCATGATGTCAGACTCTGCTGAGAGATCCAGGAGAAACAAGATGTAACAGGCTCTCTGATTTCTCACCATCAGAAGATCATTTAGAACCCGAACAAGAGCCATCTCCATGCTATGCCATTTCCTGAAGCCAGACTGGAGAGGGTCATAGATATTGTGGCTGGTCAAATGGTCCTCCAGCTGCAGAGCGACCACCTTCTCAATCACTTTCCCTACAAAGGGTAAGTTAGAGATCGGTCTATAATTTGCTGGCAGTCGGGATCAAGAGAGTTTTTTTTTTAAAAGGAGGCATACTACCGCCTCTTTTAAGGGATCAGGAAAGGTTCCTCTCTCTAATGAAACTGCCACTATCCCAGCCAGGATCAGGCCGATGACATCTACACACCTCACTAACAGGTGAGTAGGGCTCAGCTTCAACTTACAGTAGGGAGGTCACAAAGCCTGGATGATCCTCACTATATCCATGACTGCCAGTTGGCTAAAGGTGAACCAAGTCAACTGGGAATTAGTACCACCCAATTGATCAATGCAAGGCTCAATGGAAGGGCACTGGCAGATCTCATCCCTGATGGTGGATACCTTGTCAGTGAAGAATTTTGCAAACTCCTCACATTGTATTTGTGACAGCGCTCGACCGGCCTGTAAACAGGCTGGATTGCACAGTCTGTCCACAGTCCAGAAGAGCTGGGCTGGTCTATTCCTCACTGCAGCAATTTCCCTGGACAGGAACTCTGCTTTCTTATAGGAAATTGCTGATTGGTAGATCTTATAATGTTCTAACAAGCCAAGCTTATCTACCTCCAGGTGAGTTTTCTGCCAGCATCTTTCCAATCTTCATCCCCACCTCTTCAGCTCACGGACCTCCCCATCAAACCAGGGAGTCCCCAGGTGAAGAGTGCAGGGATGAATACAAATTGGAACAATGACATCCAGGGCCCCTACCACAGCCCTATTATAGGCCAGGACCAGGGGCCCTGGGTCAGTGCTATCCATTGGAAATCCAGAGAAGTCCAGCTCCTTCATTAGGCCTTCTGAGGTAACACCTCTTAAAGGACAGAACTGTACTAACTCCTTAGGGGCAGACCTATTTTGGGGGGCTGTAAATCTGAACCTCAGGGCATGATGATCAGACCAACCGGTTGGCTCCACCTCCACATCAGAGATCTCCATCCCCAGATGGAACACCAAGTCCAATGTGTGCCCCCCCATATGGGTTGCAGAGATAGTAACCTGTAACAGGCCCAATGAATCTATCAATTGGAGGAGGTTTTGACCAAATGGTGAGAGTTCATCATCGACCCAGGCATTGAAGTCCCCCAGAATTAACCATCTGGGAGACTCCAATACCATTTCGGCAATGAAGTCCGCAACCTCCTGCAGGAACTTCCTCCCATCACCTGGTGGACAGTAGATGAGAAAGGTCCTGTAGCCGGCACCTGCACCCACTATACATTCAAAGGAGTTGGTGTCTCCAGCTGGCGCCTCCCTGAGATCCAGATCCTGTCTAAAACAGACTGTAACCCCCCTGCCCCTCCGGTCCACTCTAAGGTGGTGAATCACCAAGAACCCAGCAGAAACTGCAGATTCCAAAACAGGACCCACATTTCCATCCAGCCAGGTCTTGTTCCTGATTGACCTGACATTGCTTAACACCACCCAAAAGGGATGGGAGTCCAAGGATGGCCTCACTTCCTGCCTGACAAAATCAGAGTTAGAGCCCTTTGGTATGGGGACTAAGCAAGGAGAACCTCGCTCCTGTACCCATTTCTCCCCAGGACATCTCCTGGCCTGTGAACCACACTGTTTGGTGGTCACTTGTTCCCAGATGGCTACCCACTTCTAAATCTGAGATCCTCTCTCCATCCCTGTCTGAGCATACCAGGTCTAAGATTGCTCCCTCCCGAGTGGGTTCCAACACCAGCTGTGTGAGGCATGCCTCCTGTAGAGCATCGGGAATGGCCCTGCTCTTGGAATTGGCTGAAGTAAAGGTACTCCAGTTAACATCTGGCATATTCAGGTCCCATATCAACAATATATCTCTTGTTTCAGCCATTCTAAGGATTCCTTCTATCATTTCCTTATCCATTGCCTCCTACTGAGATGGGGGTCTGTTAACAACCCCTTTTTGGATTGTGCTGCCATTTCCTGTCTAGAGGGTGACTCACAGTGCTTCCTCCCCTCCCTGTTTACCCTTTAGTTCTGTTGCTTTGACTCCTTCCCTTATGTAGAGAGCTTCTCCTCCTCTTCCTCTTTTACCCTCCCTTTTCCTCCTCCTATAGATTGTGTACCTATGATATGTTGACATCCCAGTCATGGTTTTCTGTGCACCATGTTTCTGTGACTGCCACAATATCCAGTCAACCCTCTTCCATCAAGGCCACTAGCTCAGGGAGTTTGTTACCCAGACTATAGGCACTGGTACTCATCACCCTCCATTTTTTGATGGCCTTACCCCTTTTTGGCCTATCCCTGTCCTTACTGCCTTCTTCTGGATTTACCCCTGTCCTGCTCCCTATTGACTTCACTGCCTTTGTGTTTACTTCACTAACTACCCTGTTTTGTGTGGGTGGGGGCTAGGATTTCCCTGCTTCTCTTCAGTACCTCCCCCTTTGGCTAGTTTAAATGGTTGCCAATGAAGCATTTGAACCTATCACCTAGGATCCTGATTCCCTTCCTGGACAGATGCAGACCACTATGCCAGTATAGGCCTGTATCCCTCCAGGTGTACCCCAGTCCCCAATGAAGCCAAATCCCTGAGCTCCACACTAATTTTTCAACCAGTCATTGAATCCCATGGTGCAGAGTAGCCTAGCCTCACACATGCCATAGACAGGCAGCATTTCCAAGAAAGTTAACATGCATTGTTGCTTGTCTAAGGCCCCACCCCAACTCCACAAACTCCTGCTGCACTGCTCTGATCCCATTCCCAGCCAGGTCATTTATCCCTAGGTGGACAATGACATCCAGCTCCCTCCCTGTGCAGCTGCTCCCATGATCCTGAGGATTCGCTTCCTGTCCTTTCAAACCATGGCACTGGGCAGGCACCTTACCTCCTTCTTCCTTCCCTCCCCCAGTTCTACCCCGCTAATGATTGAGTCCCCCACCAGGAGTTGTTTCCTTCCCCTATGGGATCCTGTGCCACCCTCCTGTGGGTCTCTTTTATAGAGGTTCCCAGCATCCTCCTTGGTCTCAACTGCGGGTGCCTCCATAGAAGAACCAAGCTCCACCAGGACAGTGAATGAATTGTGGAGAGGCACAGCTGGAGGGATGCAACTCTATTCCACCACTCCCACCATGACAGTGAATGAATTGTGGAGAGGCACAACTGGAGGGATGCAACTCTGTTCCACCACTCTCACCCTCCCTGAGCCCACCGTGGTCTTTCCACTCCTCTTTCTTGGCAACCTCTGAGGCAGTAGTGGTGGCCTGGGTGGTCCCTGGGTGAGGCAGGAGGTTTCCTGAATCATCGCCAGGTCAGCATGAAGATGGGCAACCTCCTCCCTCAGACCAGAGAGGCATCTGCAAATAGGGCAGCAACTCAGCTTCCAGAATGTCTCCTGGAAAACTGCAGCTCCACAGCAAGTGCATTGCACCACTCCCCACATGTCTGTCTCCCTTCCTGTTTAAGATTTTTTATTTGTTTATTTATTTATTTAGTTTGTGTAAGCATGTGAGGGCATTTACCCCCATTCAGTGTGCTGTGATGTTAAAGATATGTACAGGTGTATGGCCTTTGCACTTTTTAGAAAGTGATATCAAAATCCCTGATATAAAGGAAATGATGCACTTGGTGCGGGTAGGGTAAGGGAAGACTGGTGGTGGTAGTAGCCATCATGGCTCTGGTGACGGGGACATGAAGTACAGTGATGATGATGATGATGGTTGTAGTGGAGTAGCAGGTGAAGGCAGTACTAGTACTTAATCCGAATCATCACATCAGGTAAAATACATATAAAAAAAAAGCAGAAAAATACATCAATGGTTGAACAATACTGTAAATGGTTAATCTAATGCCCAACATTTAACGCCTTTTCCTCTCATTTATTTATTTTTTGTTCTGTGATGCATAACTTTTTGTCTGTTTGGGGGTTTGTTGTTATTATTATATAATTTGAAAAACAAAAGAGCCAGAGTGAACAGAGTTAGTGTCATGCTCATAAAGCAGGAACTACAGAGAGGCATGTGCCTTGAGGTCAGCAGTCAGTAGTAACTATTTTTGTAGCTCACATTGAGCTGTGGCACTCTTAGTGGGTTTTGCAGACTTTGTGACAACACCAAAAACAGTAATCCACAGCAGATGCATGCCAACAGTACCTGCCACGAGTATGCTTCAGTAATTCATATTCATTGCCAATCTCCAGATTTTTCTTACCCTCCCCCCAATTTATAGCATAGTTTACCCCATGCCTATTGCTTAAAAGGGAACCAAAATGCTTTTGGCAAATTGGTGAAGCACAGCTGAATTTTTAGGCCCCAAGTCAACGTTGAACTGAAGCTGACTCTCGCCCATTTTTCTCACTTTTACTCCTAACTCTTGAAATTACAGTTTATGAAGGCAAGCATACCAGTCCATGACCTTAATTGGCCATTGGGTTGCCAGCCAATTTTTAATTAGCACGATTTAATCTACATTCTTGAAATGCCACACATTTTTAGGGCTGTGGATGGAGCCTACAGCCTTTCTGTCATTTTTAGCTCTAAAAACAGCTTTTCCTAGAACTTCCTTTTTAGTCATTTGTATGTATTCCTCCACAGCTGCAAAGTAGTGCACTCCCCCTCTGATTTTTGCTATTTGTTGCTTTATGTTAAAGGCATCTGAAGGGGGAAGGGATGCTACTATACTGAACCTCAGAACTTCTCAGGATATTAACAAAACAAAACTTTTTAAACTGCTGTTTCCATCATCTGTTCAGCTCAGTCTAACAGAGTTGTTCTATTTCTTTCAGCAACCTAGGGGTTAACACATTTCTTGTTGTTTTTTGTGAAAACAAAAGGCAGACTCAGTGTCAGATTACAGACAGTGGAATTGCAGTTTGTTAGCTGACATTTCTTTCCACAGTACAGGTTAGTTGCAAGGTCAGGGCCTTGAAGAAAATAATAACATTTATGTAACTCATTCAAGATTCCATCAGGTGGTCAGAAAAAAGTCTGAGAGAATTTGTGCAAAAACTAACAAATGAAAGATCAAAAAAACAGCATGCACACTGGCCTCTGAGACTGGAAGATCAGAAAGCTGTGGGTTCTATCCCCACAATAGGCATGTGGGTTAAAGAGCTTGTGTACTGCCTAAAACTAATATTAGATTTTAAAAGCAGTCAACCATTACCTTTCATATTTGAGGTACTTTATATTTTCCCTTTGTTTAATTAGAAGATTGTTTACTTGATGTTAATATGTGTAATGTGTGGAACAGCACTCTGTGTGGCAGCTGACACAGCTAGCTATACTGCCCCCACTACATCACCAGTACTGTGACCTCACTGACTGTGACATCACTGCTACTTAGGAACAGCAATTCAGTGACTGCCAGGTCATTCACCTGTGATTTCACTGTCAGCGAAATCACAATGCTGATGATGTAGTGGGGGGCAGTAGAGCTAGATATGTCAGCTGCCATGCTAAGAGCTGTTCCACACATCCACCACAACATTATGACATAGAAGACTCACTGATGGGCAAAACATAAAAGAAAGGTACTTCAAAAATAAAATGTAATAACTGACTACTTCTTAAAATGAATATTATTTTCCTGTCTGCCTGGTTTGACTCCACTAGCTCTTTAAATCCCAATACTGGGGTTCTCCTGTCTTTTCTGTCTGCCTGTTCAGGTGGATGTTAAAGATCCTACAGCACTTCTCAAAAAGAGTAGGGGAATTTCCATGGTGTCCTAGCAAAATTTCCCCCATTCACTAAAAGTACCAACAGCTTAATCTGGTTTGAGTAAGGATTAATGCCATGTTACAATTTCAGTTGGTTATCATCTGCATCCTCTCCCCCATCACCCCTAAAAAAGGGACTTCTAGTCTTAGTGGGCCTACCCGGTCATAAAATTCAACAAATAAATAAATTCCTCCATTATGTCTTATGGATTCCATATAAATCCAAATCATTCCAAGGCCATCTTGACATATAACTTTAATATCTAACAGCAAATCAGAATCCTTTTTCTGATGAAAGGCTGCCAACATATTACATTTAAATAAACAACAAAGTCACAAATAATGAACTAGTGGCTTATAGAAAAAATCTACAGGGATTTATACATGGATTTAATGCTGCCTCTCCAGGGGAAATACAGGAAAAATGAGGGCTTGTTACAGGAAAATGGTTATCTGGATCTGGGAGCGCTGTGATGATTGTCACTAAGCAGCACTATTTGGCACCAACAAGAAAATAACTTTGGTCATTTGGTAGCTCTTCACAGCCCTATTGGTTCAGGCTACAGTTTGTTTGTTACAGAAACAAACAAGAAAAAAAAAATGTGTCCAAACTGTTCTCTAGAAGAAACACTCTGTACTATAAACTTTGGAGAAATGTTTGTCAATTTGTATTGCAAATAAAAGTTTTCTAGACATTTTATTGTGAAAACATCTAACCTAGTTTCATGTGCTTCAGGAAAGTGAAAATGGACTAGCAAAGAGCTTTCTACTAAGTGAGGTTTGTAATCATACTGGGACTGACTCCCCCCACCTAGAATCTAATTAAAAACTGTCATATCTTTAGAGGAATGCAATGTTCTTAACTGCATTTATGCAGCTTGAATTAATTAGATGCCTGGCTGTCTGATTTTGTTTTACCCTGTTGGGGAAAACGTTAAAAGGTACTGGCACATTAAACGGTCTTTGATGGTTGCATACAGCTAATCTCCAGGGCCTTTTTGCCATATTGTAATGTTAAAGTGTAGAAACCTGCATCTGCTAAGGCATTTGGCTGAAGAAAGCAAGTATGCCAGTGGACATCCCTAGCTGCCATCCCACATATGGAATTTTTGTGTTCAGCCTCGCCATCTGTTATACCTAGCCCTAAATGCACTTCCCTTTCATTTCACTTGCCATTGAATGAAGACCATCTACCATGACGTTCCTGCTTGCAATATGCTACTCCTTTTCCATGCCTAGTAGATTTCTCTTTTTTCTTTCATGGGGTGAATGATTCCTTACTACAGTTAAAGCAAAGTGAAAAATATATGTTTTTATTGTTACAAAGTTGTACATTAATTACAGGCTTAAAGCAGTATATTTCCAGTGTCTTAGAGACTGATAAATGGGGCCTCTTGTTTTTAGTAGGAACAGAACCTGGAATTTATACTAGATTAAACAGTACTGCAAAAGTTGTAGCCAAATAATACTCAGCCCATAGTAATTGCATGCTAAATTGTCATACCAGGAGCACATTTTCAGACAAGGAAGGTTGATAAATATATATACAGTATATATATATATATATAAAATCACCATGCACAGCATAATCAACTTGCAACCAAAATGCCTTAAACCAAAACATTAAAGCAAGGTTTTGGTTCTCTATGTACTATGACAGAAACCATCTAGCAAAAATGCATTATTTGCTAAATGTTGTGGTTAAACATTTATTCAAAATAGCCCAGCTGAGAAGCAAGATCTTGTTTGCAGTAGGTTCTACATTTGGAGGTGGAAGAACCGAAGCAGGGAGGTTAAGTAACTGGCTCAAGGTCAAAGAGTAAGAAAGTGGCTCTGGTGCATTTTGACCTTGAAATCTTGGGATCTCCTGTTTTACAGTTCTGTGCTCTAACTAGTGTGGGCCGTACTGCCTTAGAATGTGCCTATAGCACCAACTGATTTTAAAATGTCATTTCTTTAATTACAGGATATCCCTTTTCACTGTAAAATCAATATCTATCTTGAAGGTTATGTGCGTGAAGCATTGTTTCCTTATGGGATTTGCTAAGCAACTGAAAAAATATAGGAGCCCAGCAGGGTGTCTCTTATGGTGTAAGAGTCTGTGAATGTGAGGTTTGGGTAAGAGGACCACAAAGTGACGTTGCACAGATCTGGCTGCCCATATCTCATGAGTGGAGTCTTATACCATATGAGACACCCATGGAAGCCCTTTTAACTTATTATAAATCCCTCGAATTAGATAGAAAGCTAAGGTTTGTTTTTTAATTTCAAAAGTTAAATGAATTTGCCTGTCTCCTAGCTATGAAGCGGAAAGCTCCACTCCCAATGTTCTGGTACTGTATGATAGTCAGCTGAACAAAGGATAAGTGGTACAATTGTTCTGTATGCTGATTGGCTGAAATCACATGCAGTAAGTGATTTATATCAATCACTCATGTTTTATTTTTTTTAAAGCATAATTCCTTTGCAGATCAAAGCGCTTGTACAACATAAAAAAAATTATGTTTTTATTTATTGAAAAATTTCACAAGAAAGGCACACTGAAGAATAAGTTGCTCAACTTCCAGTGCATCTTGGGGAAAGGGTAAGGGGAGACATATATACAGAGTACAATTTACAAATGAATAATACAATTTGTAGAGAAAATGAGTAGCTTACAATTACATGAGAGGACTGTACAAACAATTCAAACTGAGTGTTATGCATACATAAGTTTAGGAGAAACAATATACATAATATACAATCAAATGAGCAGTAATTGGCACTTGCCATTAGAACAAGAACAGTAATTAAGTGCCAATATGGGTACCAAGTGCTAAAACTACTGTAACTTAGAACACTACGGCAGCCATAGTTGGGCGAGCAGGGCAGTGTTGAAACGGCACACATCAGGTGCAAGAGCAATTTGAGGACTAGAAGTTAGAGAGGGCAGTTGAGGTAGAGTAGGGGGATGATGAATGCCTGATTTGAGATGGTAACGAGTTCTAGAGTTTGGGGAAGTAGTGGGAGAATGTGGACTGGCCAGCAGAGGTGAGTCTGCAGAGGATAGCCAGGGTCCTGATGTCAGAGGATCTAAGTGAGTGTATGGGGGAGTGAAGGGATAGAGAGGGCAGAGGCTAGGTAAGAGGAGAAAGAGTTGAACAAGAATTTGGAGGTGAACTTAGCAATGTGGGAGTGGCGATGGT
The DNA here is from genome assembly GCA_016271365.2 of Neoceratodus forsteri. NCBI lineage: Eukaryota > Metazoa > Chordata > Ceratodontiformes > Ceratodontidae > Neoceratodus > Neoceratodus forsteri. The sequence continues at coordinate 571,519,621 of CM057449.1, read as the reverse complement.
CAGTAAGTGAAGGGAATGCGAGGAAGTGGTATAGATCGCAGTGGTGAGTGCGAGGAGAAGCGTCAAGTGCGAAGCAACAGAAGGAGTTGAAGAGGGAGTCCAATCTGGTTAAGGTGGACTTTGGGGCAACACTATAAACTACATCACAGTAGTCAAAAATAGGGAGATTCATTTTCTGGACTTGTTCATGCCTAGCTGATAGAGGTAGATAGTTCTGGTTCCTGAAAAGTGCGGCAAGTTTGGGGCACAGTTTTTTCAGAATAGTGTCCACATGTCCAGAAAAGTTGAGGTGTCTGTCTAGCCAGACCCCCAGGTATCTGAAGGAGGAGGTGTCCTCCAGAGACGTCTCATCTAGGGTGTAGAAGAAAGGTAGGGCGGTGAGCCTAGAGAGTCTCTGCCTCATGCCAAAGGTCATGGAGACAGTCTTCTTGGTATTTAGGGATAGCTGATGTGCAATAAACCAGTGTTGGAGCTTGAGCACTTAGAACAAATAATTAAAATGCATACGTGCATACAATTAACAGTTAAAAACTAATACATTAGGATAAAACAGCCAGTTAATCAGAGTCAGGGATAATGAGCTGTTTTATCCATTTCTAATAATGTTTGGGGATGAGAGGTAGCAAAAGTAGTGGAGTGATGATGAGTACTATGTCTGCTTAACAAAAAAATAGGGTCAGTGTTTTCTAAAGCTGATTTCCAAAGAACCAAGCACTTAAAAAAAATGAATCATTAACTTTTCCAACAATATAACCACAGCATAGGTGGGAGAACTTCAAGAAATCCTAATTCCACCTTGGGGAGAGCAAATACCCAGAATGTTCTTTCAAATAAAAATTTTTAGAATGAAAACGTGAAATTCTGAACATTAAAGTAGACATTAAAATTATGATTGAAGTGAATTGTATGTCAAAGATAAGCTCTCACTTTGCCTCTGTGGCAATGCTCTCATTCCCATAGAGTTCTCAAGACAATATAGTTGACTTAGCTGTGAACAAGGGTCTTACATACAAACATACGAAATTGCCAGCAGAAACAGGCCTCATGGTCTATCAAATCAGCTTGAGTGTGCAGCTAGACTCTCATCTTGCAGTTGCCCCTCCCGCCCCTCCTTCCTTAAGATTTATTATGCACCCCACAGCTGCTAACGTGTTTCCCTGCCCATATGTATTACCACTTACACTGAGGCTAGAAAAGAGCTCACCATCCTCAGTGTGAGCAGGCTAATTAGCTCTTTCAGATGTCTTACTGCACAAACCAATTTTTCAAGAGCACTGGGGAGCTGGGGGGAAAACTATATTTTCCCGCAGAAACTAACTGAGCTGATTTTATGTCCTAAAAGCCTAGTAAGTGTATGTACTAATCTTTATCCACACACAATTGTAGATCAGGGCTCCAAAATGCCCTGTTGGTCCTTAGAAATAAACATAGACCAGCCTGTCAATGCAGTGGTAGGACTGACGCTCAGGTTGTTGGTGACCTGGGTTCAGAATTAGCCCAGAGTATCAGGGGCCAGTCAGGTGAAGGCTGATTGAGTGTCTCACAGAATGTTCACCTCCTTTGGTGAGGGAGGGTTTCAGGCTCTTCTACAATAGCACCGTGTGTGGGACTACAGACAGTGGTGCTGCTGGAGCTAGAAGTGGGAAGACAGATAACGGCTGTGTCAGAGCACGAGCATGCTTTGTGTACATGCACACGCCAGGATGCCTCCATGAAGCAAGATGGCCACCAGGCTGGGTAGCCATGTGAAGGACATGTGACAACTCTTTGGGATTTTTCCTTCTCATTTATTTATTTGGTTGAGGAGAACCCAGCAATTTGTTTAACTGTTTAAGTTCTTTTTATAATTTATCATTTTTACTGATTTAGGTAGTTGGAATAGTTAGGTGGGCTACTAGCTCAAGATTAGGGATCAAGTGAGTTAGTGCTAGAAGGCAGCTTTTTTATTTTCAGTTAGGACCGTATAGTTATGCCCTGCAGTGCATTTCACCTGATCCTCATTTATGAAGCTTGGCTTACTCATGACTCAGAGTTGACACAGACGGGGTTGATTCAACAACTCAGATCCCTCATTCATTCTGTGAGTTTATTACCAGTTTCTTCTTTGATGGCCATGTGAAATGGAGTCAGAAATGCAGCATCCACGATAAGCGTGTAAGACCAGCTGACAATATTGCAAAGCGTTGCTGAACTAAGGACTTTTTACTGTCTTAGTGTCTCCCGATTAGTCGGTTGTGAGTCTGGTTGGAGTGATTTCTGGAGGGGTGAGTTCAGTCTGGAGCGACTGTTGAGGGGTGATTTCACCTGTTATTGCTTATTCTTCAGCAATCGGACTGCTGTTATGGCCGCCACTGTTGTGAGTGGAGTCCAGCTTTCTCTGGTGCCAGAATTTTCTTGACACGGTTGTAGCTGCTCCTACCCTTTTGGACTACCACTCTTGGTGAGACTATTGCAATTGACCACAGCGAGTTCTGACTATGTCCATAAGAGCTACAGTACATGGCTGCTGCTTGAAGACCATTTGGAATTACTGTAGTAAAATTTATCTAGGATGACTAGGACTCCTCAGGCTGGTGAGAGAACCTTTGGGTTTAAAACCTTTTCTTCTGTTGGGTAATTCCTTTGTTGCTGCGCAACTTGTAATTTTAACTTTATCCTGACAGGTTTTTTTCTGCTGCAGTAGTAAGAGTACTACAGGTTCTGTCTGGCTTGACTATTTTTCTCTCGTAAGAGCAGAGACCGTTAAACAGATTGAAAGGCTTTATTTTTATACTGGACTTCTAAATTTCTCTCACCTGAATTTATTACGATGGAGTTAGACTTTATTAGCACTACAGGGTCTGCTATTCTTTGTTAATTGTGTAGGTTCTCCTAAGTAGTTGTTTTATTGTATAGGGTGGGTGTGCTAGTTTTACTTGTGAGTGGATAGTTGTAAGTGTGGTTGTGAGAGTGGCTGATATTTATTTTAACTCATGTGGGATGTATTGTGTGAATGTTGCAAGTTTGTTATAGTAGGGTTTTTTGCGTGAGTGTGTATATGGGGTAAGTTAGTTATTTATACTTATATTTTTGGGGTTTGTTTTATATTATTTTAAGGGTTACATTATTGAAATAGTTGTTTGTGCTATATGAATTTTAGCCCTACAGCCAGTAAATGATGTGCTGGGATGTGGCCCCCCATGCTTATCTTCTTCCCATCCCAGTTACTTGATCTTTGCCCCTTCGAGGACCACCCCCTGTCAGCTGCCACATACAAATGCTGCAGGGCTCAGGTATTGTGAAGAAGCAGGGGGCTAAGTGGAGGTGTTTGGGGTGCTAATGAGGAGGGTGGTATTAGGGAGGTAAGATTCAGAAGGTGCCCTGGGGCAAAACAGGAACTAGAGAGGGCTCCATCCTGCCTGGTTCCTATACCCATATGTTCCACTGGTTTGAGTGGGCATCCTGCATGTTGGCTAACAGTTTCCACTCTTCCCACTGGGTCCATGCTTTGCATTGCCAGGTTGGTGAGGGATAAGACCACTTTTGTGGTAGACTTGATTTCCCTTTTTGACCTGGCTTGCATTACAGAGACCTGGCTAGCTGGCAATGCCAGTAAACTTTTGGAGGTGTCAGTCTTGGCTGATTTCTCTGTCATGCATTGCCTAAGAAGGGACTGCAGAGGCAGGAGAGTGGGTACCTGCTTTAGATCCATCTTAAACTGCTCTGTGCTCCCAGTGGGGCCTACCATGTGGTTTGAATGTGTGGCCATTTGAGGGGGCCCAAGTACAGATTTCAGGATCCTTCTCATGTACTAGCCTTCGGGTCACAAGAGGGAGTTCCTGCGGGAAGTCGCAGATTTCAACATTGACCAGGTATTGCAGTCACCCATATGGTTAATTCTGGGCAATTTCAATGCCTGAGTTGATGATGAACTCTTACTTTTTGGTCATGACGTTCTCCAGACTATAGAATCACTAGGTCTGTCAGAAGTAATTACTTCTGCAACCCACTCTCACAGTCACACCTTGGACTTGTATTCTCACTGGGATTCAAGACTGACAACATCGAGACTGATCCAGTCATTTGGTTGAATCATTGCACCATGAAGTTCTCATTTGGGGCCCCCTCTGAGAATCCTGCCCCTATGGAGATGGTCTCTTAATGCCCTTTAAGGGCCTGACCCCACTAGATTTTCAGGCAGTATTGGACCTACTGTGTGTGATGACTGCTTATAGGTATCCTGTGATGATGGAGACTGTGATTGGGCACCTGCCGGAAGGGTGACTCAATCGGGCACCTGTGGATGGGGCGATTGGGGAAGCTGGGCTGGCTGGATGGCGGGGGTGGGCAATATAGCAACCAGATGTCGCTATATGTTAATGTGCACGGGGGGGGAGTGAGCACACCGAGCGTGAGCTGGGAGGGGACAGAGGGGCTGTAGGGGGTGGCACTGCGGTGAGCTGCCGAGCTGCATCGTGGTGTTGGGGATTGGTCCATGGCTGCAGCGAGTATGGTGCCAGGTTCAGGTCTGGGCACGGGTGCCTTTTCTTGTGCCCGGCTAGAGTTTTTATTTTACCCCAAGTTGTACCCCCCCGACATGCACCCCCCCTGGAGTTGAGAATCTTTAAGTAGAGGGGTGCAGGGGGTGCAGCCCCCACATAAACAATAGAAATCCAAGTCCCCGGTGCCATGTTGCTGTGCGCCGGGTAGTCCATCACCGAAAAAAACCTTTGGTGATGTGACTTCACCCTAACGGTGATCGCACATCAGCGATCACCATTATCACATAAAACCCTGCTTGTGAGACAGGACCAGAGGAAGTGCTGATGTTCTATAACATGATCGTTACCTCAGCCCTTGATTCTGTAACACCAGTTTTTGTATGACCCAGGTCCTGCCGCTTGAGATCCCCATGGTTTGATGGGGAACTCGGGGAACTAAAGACAAGGAGTCAGAGGTTGTTGCGCTGCTAATGGAGATCCCGGGTTGAAGAGGACAAGTTGGGTTTGAAATCTCGTTACAAGGAGTATCAAAGGACAACCTCCAATAAAAGGCAGAATTCCTGTCCTGAGAGATTGCCGCAGTGAAGAGCAGACCAGCTCAGCTCTTCCAGACTGAGGACAGGCTACTTCACCCTGCCTGTCTTAAGCCAGTTAGAGATTTGTAATCCACTATACGTGAAGAGTTTGCTCTATTCTTCACTAACAAAGTGTACTCCACCAGTCAGGAATCTCCCCAGCGGTGCTACAGTTGGCATGCAGAGTTGGGGCTGAGACTAACAGAGGTCATCTTTCGGTCTGGAGCAAGTTTGATCCAGGTGGGGGTGGAAGAGGTCAGTGAGATAATCTCAAAGTTATGGCCCACATGTCGTGACCTGGATCCGGGCCCGACAAGTCTCCTGGTGGGTTGTGTGGAGTCTGTTGGTCCAATGTTCACCGAGACAGTCTGGTGTTCCCTTTTGAGGGAGGTTTCCCTAGGGCCTTAAAAGAGGCAATTATGAAACCTCTTTTTAAGAAGCCATCAATGGACCTGGATTGCTTGGTGAACTATTGACCTGTTTCTAACCAACCCTTTTTGGCAAAAGTTAGTGAGAACGTGGTGTCTGTGTAACTTGAGGCACATCTTACTGCCTTTGACATCTATAAGCTGCTCCAGTATGGATTCATAAGCAGGCACAGTATGGAGACTGAACTTGTCAAGGTGCAAATTGATCAAGTCTGGGTGAGAGACAGAGGTGAACAATCAAGTCTAATTCTCCTTGACCTCTCCACAGCATTTGACTCCATGGATCATGGGGTGTTACTGGATCACCTTTGGGACTCACCGGCACTGTCAACAGTTGGTTTGAGTCCTTTCTCGCAGGCAGAACGCAAAGGGTGGTGATGAGAATTTATTCTTCCTGCCCAAAACCCCTGTCCAGTGAAGGTGAAGTTCCACAGGAATCAATCCTTTTGCCCAGCCACATTGTTTGCGGTGTATGTGCTACCCCTTGGGGTATGTCATTAGGCATTACAGAGTGGGTTTTAACTGGTACACAGATGACACCCAGCTGTATATATATTTTGCACTAGGGTTGCAGGATGTGATCTCTGTATCTAATTCTTGCCTGGCTGAGGTTCATGACTGGATGTCCTCCAACTGGCTAAGGCTTAACCAGATAAGACGGAAGTATTGGTGATTGAGCCTGGTCATCAGCAGGAAACTGGGCCAGTGGAAAAGGCAACCAGTCTTGTACTTAATTCCTCTTAACTGGCCACTTTTGCCAAGGTGAAAAATCTAGGAGTGATCCTTGAAAGCGGACTGACACTGGAGGTTCAGGTGTCAGCCGTTGTCCAATGTGGGTTTTACCATCTTAGGAACATCACCCAGAATAAAGCTCGTATCCTACCGGATGACTTGTCTTCAGTAATACATGCCTTTGTGCCTTCCAGACTTGACCAATGCAATGCCGTTTACCTTGGGCTAATTGGAAGAACCCTGCATCGCCTACAGCTAATGCAGAATGCTGTGGCCTGGCTGTTGATGGGCCTTCCTAGGTCCTGCCAAATAACCCTGGTCTTGTGCAATCTGCATCGGCTGCTGGTGAGGTGTCAGATATTCTTTAAGGTTGTTTTGATGACCTATAAGGCCTTAAATGGACTGGGCCCTAACTACCTGCAGGACAGTCTGTCTCTTTACCAACCCTCCTGCCCTCTTCATTTCTAGGAGGACGGTCTCCTAGCAGTTCACAGGGCTCAGCTGAAGTCATTCACTGAGCAGGCTTTTGAGGTAGCCGGCCTGATCCTGTGGAACTTGCTCCCAAGGTCCTTGAGGGAGACACCCTTATTGGAAAACTTTGCGGAGTCTGAAGTCCCACCTATTTAAAGAAGCTTTTTCTTCATATTAACTCCATTGCTGGCTATAAATAGCCTTGTATTGATTTAACCCTTAAGCTACCAACAGAATTAGAACGTATAGGAATTCTGAACTGATATATCAGTCTGCGGCTCTGCAAGGTTTAAGTTATTTAGTTTAATTTAGTTTTGTTATATTCTATTATGTGTTACTGATGTTTTTTAAGTGATGTATGTTATTGTTCAGTGCCTACAGCCTCTGGGGATGGGCACATCATAAATAAAGTTTGCTTGCTTGCTTACCTTGAATGCTGGCATACAGCAGGGGTGTCACCAAGGTTGAATGTTCTGCTAGTCTGACTAGCCTCTCAACCTCCTAAACAGAAGACAGACTGGGGGAAGGGCACTGTCCAACCCTTGGACAGAATCCACCACAGGTAAAGGAGCTGTGCAGTGGATGCTCTGAGGTAAGGATGTAAGTACCATAGAAGGAAAGGATGGGCCGTGAGGTGCAGCTCTGCAAAGGTGGGCTGCACTGGTGATGGAAGGTAAACAATATGAAAATATACCTGGAATATCGATGGATTATATTCACTAGCTATGCTCAGCTGAAATGTTTTTCCAACCCATTCACCCTCTTTGCCTTTCTCAACATACTACAGTTATTATTTTTTTAATATCCCAGGTACGCTGATTTAGTTTTATTCTTTACATGAAGAACCTGTTGTGGGCAGAGTGTAAACATGCTCCTTGCACAGGTACTGTATGTCACAAAGCACAAGCACAGCAAAAGAAGACACCGTCTATTAAACATAACCTGCCCAGACAGTAACATTGTGTCCATCTTATTTCCCCTGTTACTTATACTGCTCACCCAGGGGAGCAATAGGAACTCATTTTTAGTATGGATTGCCCACAAAAGTCAGCTTTGCACAAAAAAAAAACCCATATTACTTATGCAAAATAGTCATGTGCATTTTACATTCCCTGCCATAGAAATATGGGTGGCAAGACCATTTGGGGACTTTTAAATATTGGCAATTAGATGTACAGAGAACCTTGGTGATATTAACCTGTAATGGCTAGGCAAATCCTCTAAAAAAACTACAGTGACTTTGTACAAGGGTACGTCCTCCACCAACTCATAACTAATCCCACCAGGTTCTCTCTAAACAAGGGATGGAGTAATTTAATAGATTGGATACCAACAAACAGGACTGACAGGGTTGCTGGAGCTAGTACCCTCTCAGATGCCATTGTTGACCATTGTCCTGTTTGCTATATATGGCGTGTCCGTGTCCTTCCCCCTTCCACCCAGAGTCATTACCTTTCATGATTTTTCCAAACTAGACCACACTATGTTTCTCTATGAACTTGCCACTATTGACTGGTCCTTCCTCTACACCACTGATAATGTCAATATTGCACTTGATTATTTCATAACTAATTTCTGCACCCTTCAGAATGCCATGCCCTTACCATATCATATAGTCTCCATGGGACCCCCTCAAGATGGCTCAATAGAGAGCTCCTTGTATTATTAAAATCATGGGATGGGTGTTGGTCAAAATTCAAATCCTCTGGTCTACCATCTGATCTGTAGGAATACTGAGCTAAGAGAAATACCAGTAAAAGGGCCATTCACCTAGCTAAAAGCACCTATTGTAAGAACTTACTAATATGCTCTACTGGTGACTCTAAAAGATTCTGGACACATATAAAGAGTGTTATGGGTGTGAAACATACTCTGTCCTCCAATGATACAGTACTGAACGGCCAGCATTATAACAATCCTACCACTACTGGTGCTACTGGAGCGCCTGCGGTTTTTATGTGGACTGTCTGGTACAGTCCTAAATTGGTTCCATTCATACCTCACAGGCAGGTCTCTGAGAGTGACCACTGGAATTTATTCCTCTGGCGCTCACTCCCTGCCTTGTGGGGTGCTGTAGGGCTCTATATTAGCCCCCATGTTGTTTGCAGTGTATATGCTGCCATTGGAAGATATCATCAGGTGATACAGTCTGAGTTTTCACTGCTATGCAGATGATACTCAGCTGTATATGTCCTTTCGGCCCAGACAGAATGATGCAGTCTCTGTGCTAAATAGTTGCCTTGCCGAGATCAGATCTTGGATGAGTTCCAGCTGGTTGAGACTGAATCCAGACAAGATTGAAGTGTTGGTTGTGTACCCGGGCCGTCCAAGGTCGGGTTTGGGGGTTGGACAACCATCAGGTTTATTACTTGGTGGTGTGCCACTCACTACCTCAGACCAGGTGCGTAACCTGGGCGTTATTTTTGACGATGGCCTGACCTTAAAATCTCAGGTGTCAGCTGTCGTCAAATCCTCTTTTTATCATCTGAGGAATATTGCCCGGGTGAAACATCTGGTTCCCTCGGATGAACTTCCAACATTGGTTCATGCCTTTGTTATGACCATCTTGACTACTGCAACTCCCTCTACCTAGGGCTTCCAGGGGTTGATATCCACCGCTTGCAGCTGGTGCAGAACGCGGCAGCCAGGCTTTTGACTGGGACATCTAGGTCCAGTCATATTACACCTGTGCTCCGAGGGCTACACTGGCTGCCTATTCAGTGGCAGATCACCTTTAAGGTTAGCTTGCTAACCTTCAAAGCCCTACCTAATCAGGGACCCGGCTATCTTAAAGATCTCCTGGTTTATCACTGTTCTGTTTAAGCATACTACACAGAGAAAAGTCAGTCAGATGACTTGCCTGTTCCTTTAGGAAGCTGAGAAACTTGTTATACTGCAGAGAACAAACTAGAACGCATTTGAGGAACTGGTAACTTGGTAAAACATAATATTGTAGGGGACTAGGAAGGTAAGCTACACTTTCTACAGACAGTTTCATTATTTTCTTATTGGCATTAAGAATTGCAGGATTCCATTAAAGTGTAGTAATTTTATAACCAGAGGGGTTGTAATACAACTGAAGTTGCTTGATTTCTGTGCTAGACACATAGGATTTGGAAGGATATTTGTGCAATATTTTGGAAGTGTCCTGCTGGCTAAGCAGTGAGATTATCCCTAGTTTCAGATAAAGGGTTTGTGTGTGTAGTAGAAGCAGACGTAGCAAATTGTCTTCACTGAAAGGCCTGCTTACATCACAGGTGTCACTAGTCAATCAATTGATTCTGGGTGGGGCCTTTATCACTGTTCTGTTTAAGCATATTACACAGAGAAAAGTCAGTCAGAGGACTTGCCTGTGCCTTTAGGAAGCTGAGAAACTTGCTATACTGCAGAGAACAAACTAGAACGCATTTGAGGAACTGGTAACTTGGTAAAACATAATATTGTAGGGGACTAGGAAGGTAAGCTACACTTTCTACAGAAAGTTTCATTATTTTCTTATTGGCGTTAAGAATTGCAGGATTCCATTAAAGTGTAGTAATTTTATAACCAGAGGGGTTGTAATACAACTGAAGTTGCTTGATTTCTGTGCTAGACACATAGGATTTGGAAGGATATTTGTGCAATATTTTGGAAGTGTCCTGCTGGCTAAGCAGTGAGTTTATCCCTAGTTTCAGATAAAGGGTTTGTGTATGTAGTAGAAGCAGACATAGCAAATTGTCTTCACTGAAAGGCCTGCTTACATCACAGGTGTCACTAGTCAATCAATTGATTCTGGGTGGGGCTTTTATCACTGTTCTGTTTAAGCATACTACATAGAGAAAAGTCAGTCAGAGGACTTGCCTGTTCCTTTAGGAAGCTGAGAAACTTGCTATACTGCAGAGAACAAACTAGAACGCATTTGAGGAACTGGTAACTTGGTAAAACATAATATTGTAGGGGACTAGGAAGGTAAGCTACACTTTCTACAGAAAGTTTCATTATTTTCTTATTGGCGTTAAGAATTGCAGGATTCCATTACAGTGTAGTAATTTTATAACCAGAGGGGTTGTAATACAACTGAAGTTGCTTGATTTCTGTGCTAGACACATAGGATTTGGAAGGATATTTGTGCAATATTTTGGAAGTGTCCTGCTGGCTAAGCAGTGAGTTTATCCCTAGTTTCAGATAAAGGGTTTGTGTGTGTAGTAGAAGCAGACATAGCAAATTGTCTTCACTGAAAGGCCTGCTTACATCACAGGTGTCACTAGTCAATCAATTGATTCTGGGTGGGCTTTTATCACTGTTCTGTTTAAGCATACTACATAGAAAAGTCAGTCAGAGGACATGCCTGTTCCTTTAGGAAGCTGAGAAACTTGCTATACTGCAGAGAACAAACTAGAACGCATTTGAGGAACTGGTAACTTGGTAAAACATAATATTGTAGGGGACTAGGAAGGTAAGCTACACTTTCTACAGAAAGTTTCATTATTTTCTTATTGGCGTTAAGAATTGCAGGATTTCATTACAGTGTAGTAATTTTATAACCAGAGGGGTTGTAATACAACTGAAGTTGCTTGATTTCTGTGCTAGACACATAGGATTTGGAAGGATATTTGTGCAATATTTTGGAAGTGTCCTGCTGGCTGAACAGTGAGTTCATTTTTAGCCCTGGACTCAGTTGAGTGATTTGTGTAGGAGCAGTGGTCTAGTACATTGTGGTGTTGGTTGACTTACTATAAAGGGCAGTACCCACCAGGGTGGTGGAGCAGTGGTGTATTTGATTGTTTCTAACAGTCACCAGTGGTTGTGACCCACCCACCCACCCTTTCCCTCACCCCCCACCCCAGGCGTGGCATTTCCTTTATAGCCAAGGCTCTGACATCACTTCCTCAACAGGTCTTGGAGCAGAACTGTCATATTCTTAATTACCCAGCACAGTGCATAAAGCGTAAGTATATACACACACACACGCACACACAAAAAAATTGTATATTACTCGTTGTATATTATAAGAAGGAGGGACATGTGGGGACTGGTGCAATGCACTGGCTGTGGGGCAGCAATTTTCCGGGAAACATTCTGGAACCTGCGTTGCTGCCCTATTTGCAGGCAACTGTCAGCTCTGAGGGAGGAGGTTGCCCACCTCCAGGCTGAACTGGCAAGGACTAAGGAGGACTCCCCACCCAAAGAGCACCAGTTCCACAACCACTGCCTCAGAGGTTGCCATGTGTGAAGAGCAGATGGACCACAGTAGGTTCTGGGAGGGTGAGGGTGGTGGAACAGAGGGAGCCCCAGTTGCACCTCCACACAAATCATATGTCGGTCTGGCAACCAAGGTTCCTCTATGATGAACACCCTCATTGGAGACCAAGAAGAATGCTGCGGACATCCACAAGGAGACCCACAAATGAGTGGCAAGGGACAACACAAGGAAAGAAACAGCTTCTGATAGGGGACTCAACTGTTAGGGGTGTAGACCTGGGGAAGGGAGAGGAGAGGGAAGTAAGGTGCCTGCCTGGTGCCATGGCTTGGAGAAACAGGAAGCAAATCCTCAGGATTGCAGAAGCAGCATCACAGGAGAGGAAACTAGATATCATTGTCCACCTCGGGACAAATTACCTAGCTAGGCATGAGATCAGTGCAGTGCAGGATGAATTTGTGGAGTTGGGGAGGGGCCTCAGACAGGTAGCAAGCACGGTAACCTTCTCAGAGGTGCTCCCAGTCTATGGCAGGGGTGAGGCTAGGGTACTACACACCATGCGGTTTAATGAATGGTTGCAAAACTGGTGCAGAGCACAGGGCTTTGGCTTCATTGGGGACTGGGGGCCCACCTGGAGAGATGAAGGTCTATACTGGCATGATGGTCTGCATCTGTCCAGGAAGGGAAACACGCTCCTAGGTGACAGGTTTAAAGGCATCCTTGGCAAGCTTTTAAACTAGCCAAGGGGGGAGGTGCTGATAGGAAACAGGAAAGCTCAAGCCTCCCCCCGCAAAGCATGGCAGGTAGTAGGGTAAACACTGAGGTACAGAGCTTGACAGAGGGCAGGACAGGGTAAATGGAAAAATGGACAAGGGCAATAAGAGCAGGGATGGGGTTAAAAAGGATAAAGCCAACATTAAATGGAGGGCAATGAGTACCAATGCCCGTAGTCTTGGAAACAAGCTTCCAGAGCTAGTAGCCCCGATGGAAGTGGAACACTTGGATATTGTGGCAGTCACAGAAACATGGTACATGGAGAACCATGACTGGGATGTCAACATACCAGGGTACACAATCTACAGAAGGGACAGGGAGGGTAAAAGAGGAGGTGGAGTAGCTCTCTACATAAGGGAAGGGATCAAAGTAACAGAACTAAAAAGTAAAGGGGGAGGACAAGAGGAACTCTGGGTCACATTGGAGACAGGGAATGACATCACAATCCGCACAGGGGTTGTATACAGACCCCATCTCAAGGGGAGGAAATGGACAAGAAAATGATAGAGGGCATTCTCAAAATGGCTGAACAAAGGGGAGATACTGTTGATGGGGGACCTGAATATGCCAGATGTTAACTACGCAGCATGGACTGCAGCCACATCCAAGAGCAGGGTCATTCTCGATGCCCTACAGGGAGCATGCCTTAGACAGCTAGTGGTGGAACCCACTCGGGAGGGAGCAATATTAGACCTGGTACTATCAAATGGAGAGAGGATCACAAACTTAGAAGTCAGTAGACACCTGGGAACAAGCGACCACTGCACAGTGTGCTTCTACAATAAACACAACCATGGAGACAAGCCATACAAATACAAGGATACTGGACTTTAGAAGGGCTGACTTGGCATAATGGGTGAATACCTGAGGAATGCATTAGCAAATGGCCAGAAAGGAGGGGTGAAGAACAATGGAGAAAAATCAAAACTGCCATCATGGAGGCAACAAGCCTTTGTGTGAAACAAATAAAGAAAACAAAGCGGAATAAAAAACCACTACGGTTCTCAAAAGAAGTGTCAGGGAAGGTTAAGGAGAAAAAGGCTGCATTCAAAAAGTATAAGGAATCACAGACTGAGCATGACAGGGAACTGTATCAATTAAAGCAGAAAGAAGTGGGGAAGGCAGTCAGAAAAGGAAAGGATAGCCAACTCAGTTAAGAAGGAGGATAAAACCTTTTATAGGTACATTAGGGAACATAGAAAGGTTAAGGGAGGGATAGGGAAGATTAATAAAGGAGAAGGGAGGTGAGCAGAGGGAGATAGTGAAAAGGCAGAGATAATGAATGAATACTTTTGCTCAGTATTCACAAAAGAAGAAGAGGGGGAGTTACCTAAACCAAACAGTAGAAGCACTCTGGATAGTGGGGTTGATACCAGTCCATTTAAAGAAGAAAGAGTACTGAAAGAACTTCTAAAACTCAAGGTGGACAAAGCAATGGGGCCTGACGGATTCACCCTAGAATCCTAAAAGAGCTAAGGGAGGACCTAGTAACACCACTAACCACACTTTTTAACAAATCATGAGAAGATGGGGTGGTACCTGAGGACTGGAGGAGGGCAGATGTGATTCCCCTTCACAAAAGTGGGAGCAAGGCAGAAGCAGGAAACTACAGACCTGTTAGTTTGACCTCAGTGGTGGGGAAAATGATGGAATCACTTCTGAAAGAAAGAATTGTTGAGTACCTAGAGGCCAGCGGGGCACTGGACCCAAAGCAGCATGGATTCACAGCAGGAAGGTCATGTCAGACAAATCTAATTGATTTCTTTGACTGGGTGACCAAAGTAATAGACCAGGGAGGGGCTGTGGATATGGCCTACCTAGACTTTAGCAAGGCATTTGACACAGTCTCGCACAAAAGATTAATAATCAAGTTAGCCAGCCTGGGAGTGGGTCCCAGGGTGGTAGCCTGGGTAGAAAACTGGCTGCACAACAGGACACAGAAGGTAATAGTGAATGGAACACATTCTGAAGAAAGGGGAGTGCTGGGTCCAGTCCTCTTTAACGACTTTATAGGTGACATTGCAGAGGGTCTGGAAGGAAAGGTATGCCTCTTTGCGCGGATGACACAAAGATCTATAACAGAGTTGATACACAAGGGGGTAGAAAGGATGAGAAGGGACTTGGCAAGGTTGGAGGAATGGTCAGACATATGGCAACTTAGATTCAATGCAAAGAAGTGCAAAGTAATGCACCTGGGAAATAAAAATCCAGGAGAAGAGTACACAATAGCAGGGGAGGTACTAACGAACAACAATAATGGAAAGGGATCTGGGTGTAGTCATATCAGATGACCTAAAGGTAGGTATGCAATGTGAGAAGTCAGTAGGGAAAGCCAGGGGGATACTGGGATGCATAGGGAAGGGCATCACAAGTAGAAAAAGGGAAGTGGTTATCCCTCTATACAGACAGTTGGTGAGACCCCATCTGGAGTACTGTGTGCAGTTTTGAAGACCTCATCTACGCAAGGACATAGACAGGATGGAAGCAGTCCAGAGGAGGGCAACTAAAATGGTGCAGGGTCTACATCAGAAACCATATGAAGAGAGACTAAAGGAGCTTAATATGTATACCCTCAAGAAAGGAGGAGAGAGGGACATGATAGAAACTTCAAGTACCTCAAGGGAATCAACAAAGTCCAGGAGGGTAGCATCTTTCAGAAAAAGAGATGTATAAGAACAAGGGGCACAATTTAAAGTTAGAGGGGGGACGGCTCAGGGGTAATGTGAGGAAATTCTTTTCACGGAGAGAGTGGTGGACGCATGGAACCGCCTTCCTGGAGAGGTTGTGGGGTCTAAAACAGTGGAGGAATTCAAACATGCATGGGACAGACATAAGACAATTATAGTGGGGGTTTGCAGGAAATAGACTGTTGGTTAACTAGAATCTGCAGCTTATCCAGTAGGTAGGGAAATGGGCAGACTGGGTGGGCCAAGTGGTCCTTATCTGCCGTCAAAGTCTATGTTTCTATGTTTCTATCTTATGGCCCCCTCCTCCCTCTCCGTTCTGCCGATGAGGGATTGCTAGAGATTCCCAGGGTATGATTAAAGATGTCTGGTTCCCGTGCTTTTGCTTTTTCAGCGCCGACCCTGTGGAATTCTCTACCTCGTCGGTTGAGAGAATGCCCACCGGTCAGTAGATTTAAAACTGAGCTTAAAGCTTATTTATTTGACCTGGCTTTCCCTAGTGATTTATAATGTAATTTTTATGTATTAATGTTATTTATATTGGTTGTCTGTTTTTATGTTAAGCACCTTGGTTTTGAAAGGTGCTATAAAAATAAAGTTGAATTGAAAAAAATTGAATTGAACTACTGCAGATGCTTTCAGCCAATATTTGTCTGATTAATCTGATTATACTAGCTTCCTCCCTAACCAAAACGCATCTACTACAGATCCTGTAAACATCCTTTCTAGCTTGACTCCCTGCTTCTGTTTTCAAGAGGTGACAAAAAAGGAGGTCCATAAGTTCCTAAGCACTATCTCCAATAGCTTCAGTGTTGGTGCAAATGGCCTTGAGCCCAGAAGCTTCAAACTAGCTACTCCCCTACTTTCCTCCCCCTGTCCAGGATTTTCAACCTATTGATTTGATTTGGAATTGTCCATTGTATCTGGAAGATTGCCAGGATTGTCCCGGATTTCAAGAATGCAGACTCCAAATCAATCACAAATTATTGCCCAGTTGCTTTTCTGTCTGTTCTAAGCAAGCTCCTTGAGAAAACTGTCTCTCTCCAAACTATTGCATTTCTACAGGATCGGAACCTTCTCTCTGTCTCTCAGCATGAGTTTGGAAAGGGCCACAGCACTACCACTACTTTCCTACAATTCACAAATGACACCAAATCGGCAATGAATAATGTCCTTATGACAGGAGCAGTATTCATTGACTTAACAAAGGCTTTCGATTTTGTCGATCACACTCTACTTAAGGCTAAAATGCTCTCTCTTGGATTCTCCCCTGAAGTAGTAGCCTGGCATAATTGTTACCTCTCTGACAGAAAGCAGTTCGTCGAATTCTGTTATGCTACCTCCAGACTTTCTACCATTAACATTGGGGTCCCTCAAGGCTCTGTCCTTGGCCCCCTTCTTTTCTTCATCTTTATTAATGACATCTCTCTTCATGCTCCTAAGTGCTCTTCCTTACTCTATACTGATGACCTTGTGCTCTACCATAGTGCTAAGGACATCTTCTACCTAAATACCTCTCTCCTCTCTCATTTCCACAGCATCCTTGTTTGGCTTTCCATGAATAAACTCATACTCAACTCCAGTAAAACTCAATCCATGCTGTTTGCATCAGTTCCAAGACTCAGCAAATGCTCTGGGAAGCTATCTGTCTTTGGCCTTGACGGTGCCACCCTTACCTGCGTAGATACCTTCAAATATCTGGGTGTTACCCTTGACCCCACCCTTGACTTCGACCTCCACATCACTAGTACCTGTAAAGACGTGAATGCCAGAACTGGTATGGCTGACAGAACCAGCCATGCCCTAACTCCCACCACTAGTGTCACTATTACCCAGGGCATACTACTCCCTGCTTTTACCTATGGCTCAGTCACTTACGCCATGGCAAAAAAAGCTAGTCTTCACAAATGGGACACAACATATAATAGTATATGCTGCTTTGTCCTGGCCTCCCACCGCCTGACACATCACTGCCACCTTTATGAGAACCTTCACTGGCTCTCCCCCAAAGCAAACCATCTGTACTCACTTGGCACCATTATTGACAACATCTTCCACTCAGGTACACCCCCTACTCTAGCTCAGGTAACAGCCAGCCCCCTTTATACCCTCTGCTCTGGTTATCTGCCTGTTTTCCAAATTCCCAAATGTAAAACAGCAATGGGAGCTCAGGCCTTCTCTTACCTTTCCCCCCAGTACTGGAAAACATTACCAGCTCCCATCCACCTCTTCCCTACACACTCTAGTTTTAAACACAGCTAAGGAGGCACCTCCAAATATCTTACACTTGTACCTCTTTTTGTCCCTCTTGAACTCACCAGTGTAACCCCTCTCACCTTGCTGGTCATACTCTATGCTTTCTGCTTGTCCCCCATGGCACTTACTGCTGACGGACTTAAAACTAATTCTCCCTAATTTGTCCTCACCCTACCTACCTTCATAAATGCTTCTAGCTTCACTTTCCGTACTATGGCTAATAGTATGTTTTATCAAATCCTGTCATGCTGTTTGCCATTGTAATGCACTTAATAATATGGGATGTTTCCTTATTATGCATAGCTATTTTGGTTTTTCTTGTAACACAGAAAGTACTGATTGCTAACTGTATATTTCAAACCACTGAACAGTTGTCTAATTGTACAATTAAGCAATAAGGCACGACAGGGTGTGGTATATCATGGGATATCGTCACGCCTCGGGTGGTTGGGCACGAGGCCACAGGCCGAGTGCATCCAACGACCCGAGAAGTGACAATATCCCATGATATATCACACCCTGGAGTGCCTTATTGCTATTATGAACTGGGTCAATTGATATTTTAGGCATTTAATGTAAAAAAAGAAATTTTAAAATATTTTAATGCTGTTTTTATAGGTGTGTAGGTACACATTTAAAAAAAAAAGTTTGTGTAGGTCACGTTTTGGGCACTAGGTGGTGCTGTTGCATGTGGATTTTGTTAGAAAGTCTTCATTCCCATAGTATTGGTGCCCCTCCTGAAGTTTAGTAACGTTGTCTGTTATGGAGTAACTGACGCTTAGTTTTTGGCTTTTTTTGTTTGAGGAGTTGAACAATCGCAATGTCAACCAAAAAAAAAAAATATGTGGGTGGACGATAAACTGCCTACGAATGTGCACCGAGGCTCCGCAAGATGACAGAAGTTGTTTTTTTATGTCTGGATTCAGTGTGTTTTACCTGCATTACTTTTGAGGAAAGCGAGATGGTAAGGCATTACAGTTTATGTTTAGTGCTATTGTGTTCTGAAGGACATTCTGGCGGTTTGACGCGAGGCCGCATGACAGCGAGGGCAGGGGGGTAGTTTTCTGTAATGAAGTAGCTGGTGCTGTCAGAGAAAGAAGAGGGAGATTTATTTATCTTTGCAGAGCGTGTGCTGTGGGCGACAGTTGTGAGGATGTTATTTTTTTTTTTTAATAATGATCGACTGAAACTCTGACTGGCTACAGACTGCGAGACATGAAGAACAGTGCGCTGGGACTGAGCAGGCTGGTGGTCGGAGGTTTTCTGAAGCCGTGATGATGTAGCCCGATATCATCACGGCTTCGAAACCCTCTCGGCCAATCAGCTTGCTCCATTTACGATCGCCGGTTCATAATTACTGCTGTATCATGCCACTGATATGCTTCAATCTTGCTGCCTATTGTTAATGGTCACTGATCTTGTTCTTCGTTACAAGTTGTGTTCCTTTCAACTGTTCTCTGTTTATTATTACTGTAGTATGTCTTGTACATTCCCAGGTTGTGCCTGAAAATAGGCATTTCCTATGTCTAGTGCACTTACCCGGGTACCAAAAACAAATAAACAAATAAATAAATAATAAATATGCTGTTGGGGTTCATACAAAATGGCCCTTTGCACTAGCTAATTTCCATCACAAATCAAAATTTTAATTATCTACAGTAGGTACACCTACAATAAGGGAAAGAAAAAACCCTGTTAGTGTGGCATTATGCAAATAGCCATTTCAGAGGTTCTCTGGTGCTATTAGGGATAGCGCCTATTAATATCCTAAACATTGGCCATTTACAGGGTACATGGAACAAAGCACAGCTTCACAAGTCTATATGGCAGCAGTCCAAACGTAGTGCTGGGTCACTCACTCATGTCATTTTGCTGCAGTCACTGGGGGCTTGAAGGGTGACCCCGCCTTCACTGGTGGTTGGTGTTCTCCTTCATTACATAGTGCTACCATGCCCACTCTCAACCTTAATCACATTATCACTCATGTAAAGTGGTTCTCCCTTTCACTCCCCACTCAGCTGTTTTTACATCTTGACGTACAGTTGTTTCCTCCTCCCACTTCCTTCATATTAGTTTTGCTGACTAGTGTCCACTGAGGCCTCTCCCATTCCCTGCCCAATTGTCTGTACTTTCTGGCATCCAGTAGTCTCCCTTATATTTTCTGTCCATCTGTCTCAATTTTGTGATGGCTAGTGGTACCGTACCTCTGCCTATCCATTTGTTTGGACTCCTGTGTGTCAGTTGTTCCACCTCCCTCAATTTGGCCATTTGTATGTACACTTTAATGTTCACTGGTCGCCTTCCACTCCATATATATCTGACTGCTATGGTACCTGACTTGTCAATCTACAAGTGATGAATTACTGGTTACCAGCTGCTTTTAACAGGCAGTAGAATCAGGTGGGCACTACTGCAGTAGGACAGTCATGACACTAGGTCCACAGTGTTCCTAGAATAATTAGTCAGTTAGGTTTGCAAACCTGATAAACGTGGTTTAATGGGGTTACAAACTTTGTATAGTCACAAAGTAATTTTTTGAACACCACACCGCAAACAGTATCTGAGAAACAGGGATTGGTATCCTGCCCCTTCCCTCCCATCCCACACAATATGTTCTAACACAACTGTAATCAAGCCCCTGTTTGTTTGTTTGTTTGTTTGTTTTTTTTAATTACAGTGTGTTTGGGGTACTGGGCAGCAACTGCAAGAGGATGTTGTAAAGCTGAATTGTTGTGAAGGGGGCCAATAAAGGTATACCCTTGGGGTGTCTTAAATGTTTTACTTTTTTTTCTGGCTGCAGAGGCCTTAAACACATTGAAGAATTCAAAATGTTATCTAAAATTTATTTATTTATTTAAAAATTGATAACAGGGAAAGGCACACCGAGCCGAGGCTCTATTCCAGGCGCGACCTGGGGTAGGGCATTGGTACAATGTACAATATTACAGAATAATTAACAAGTTAGGACACAATTACAATATTATTATATACAGAAGTTGTGACAGTATACAATGTTGCTTTATACAAGGGTTACAAGGTAGGCAAGGTATGTCACGCTATACAATGGTACAAGAGTATACAGGACATTGGGAAATGATGCAGTGTACAAGTGTTACAGGAGAGGTTACAAGCAGTAGAGCATTTTGGACATCAGGGAGGGTTGCAAGTACGTAGGTGAGACTGGATCTGATTGGCAATGACTAAGGTAAGACAGAGAAATACAGCTGCTTGGGAATGAATACTAGTAACTGAGATGGGAGACTGATAAATGGCCAAGAGCAGACGACACAGGGTAACTAGTTGGGTTAGATGGAATATGCACTAAGGTACAATCAGAGGGTAAGAGCAGATGCTGGAGCAGGACAGGGGAGGGAGGAGAAGTATGAGAAAAGGAAGGGGGGTAAAGTTTAGGGGGGAGAGTGGCATAGGCAGGGGGTAGAGGGAGATGCCAGAAGTAGTTTTTAATAGACAATGAGGTTGGCAAGCTGCCAACAGTGAGAGGTAGTGAGTTCCACAAAGCAGGAGTGTGATAGGCAAAGTCTTGTTTTCCAGCGAGAGAACGTGGGGTTGCTAAGAAGAATGAGCAAGGGTCGAGACAGCAGAGGGCATAGCCTGAGCAGGGTGCTGGGGACAGGAGAGAGGAGAGGTAGGAGGGGAGATTGTGTGACCAATACCTGGCATAGAAGGATATGCAGTGGGCAATGTGACGACTGGCTAGGGGGAAGAGAGACAGTTTGGTATAGGAGACAGTGGTGCATCTGGTACAGTAGGTTAGAGATGTAGCCGTAAAAGGCATGGAAAAGGGGGTCTAGATTGGCAAGGGAGAATTGGGGGGCTGAGCTGTAGACTTCGTTGACGTAGTCAAAAGAAGGTAGGATTAGCTTGGTTATTATTTCTTTCCTGATGGGAAGGGAAAGACATTGTTTGTGGCTATGCAATATGCCTAGTTTTGGAGGCAGCTTGTGTATTCAGTCAAGGTGGAGAGAGAAGTCTAGTTTGTGGTCGAGCCGGACTCCAAAGTACTTGTAACCGTC
The DNA here is from genome assembly GCA_016271365.2 of Neoceratodus forsteri. NCBI lineage: Eukaryota > Metazoa > Chordata > Ceratodontiformes > Ceratodontidae > Neoceratodus > Neoceratodus forsteri. The sequence continues at coordinate 571,498,007 of CM057449.1, read as the reverse complement.
CACAACCGAGACTAGGGACTCATCTAGAGCACTGAAGAAAGGAGGGGAGGACATTTTTGGCCTACTTCTGGGCAGAGCTGAAAGCCATCGCGACTGTTTTTTTGGTGTTGCATTAGAGATTTTGCATCCAGCCAGTGCAGCACATTCTCAAAGTCGGCCTGGAGGATGGGTTTTAGTTGGGCTAGGGAGGGTCTAGAAGTGAAAACCATGGAATCGTCGGTGTAAATCTGAACTTGAGAGGAAGTGCAGACAGATGGCATATTATTTATGAAAATGGAGAAAGGGTTGGGACGAGAATCAACCCCTGAGGGACTCCAGCCAGGATGGGGAGAAGGGCACATTTGGAGTCACCCAGCTGTATGAACCGAAACCTGTCCGAGAGGTAGGCCTTAAACTAGTCGACGGTGGAGGGGGGAAGGCCAATTGATGTTAGGTCATTAATTAGGAGTCTGTGGGCAACAGAGTCAAACACCATGGCCAGGTCTACAAAGATGGCCAGTGTCAGATGACCCTTGTCCATGGCAGACTTGATGTGGCTAGTGAGGTGGAGCAGAGATGAGGAAGTGGAGTGGTGATGCGAAAGTCGAAATGGTATGAAGTCAGAATGTCATTGGCTGACAGGAAGGAGTTTAATCTTTTGGAAACTAGGGATTCAAGGATCTTTGAGAGGGCAGGGAGGAGTAGGATAGGTCTGTAATTGCCTGGATTAGAGGTGTCACCCCCTTTGTGTAAGGGGATGACAGTGGCCAACTTGCAAGCCTTGGGTAGAGTGCCTGTCAGGAGAGAAAAGTTAAAGAGGTGGGTGATCGGAGGGACGATGGCTGGAGCTGCGATTCTCAAAAGTTTGGGATTAATACCATCTGGGCTTTGTTTGGAGGAATTTAGCATTTTGAGGGCATGGAAGACCCCTAGTGGAGTAATCTGGGGAAGTTGGAGTAGGGAGGAGGGGAGGGGAGAAAGGAGTCGACATGGGGAGGTGGGGGTTACCAGTGAGTGTGACTGGGGTGATTGATGTGCACAAGGGGGAGAGGGGGAAGGTCCTGAGGATAAGGCACAAGTAGTGAAAAAGTGATTTATGGAGGTGTCATCAACGACTTCATCAGGGGAGTGGGAGCAGGGGTGGGTTAGGGGTGAGGGGTGTAAGAGGGAGTTTAGGGTCTTCCAGAAGGTAGCCAGGGTAAAGTGACTGTCATTAAGCTGATCCTTAAAGAAATCATCTTTGGTAGCGTGCACTACCTTTGTGTAGGCGTTTCTGAGTTACATACTAGACGCCAGTAGAGCAGGCCTATTGGTCTATCAAGTCTGCTCATGCTTCATCACTCTGATTGGCTACCATAGCCCTCTATCTGTCTCCTTCCACTTTTACTCCATTCCCAGTCCTGCCCCCCCCCAGGCAAACCAGCCTCTTCTTCACCCCTTGCCTATACTTGTCCCACCCTCTCTTGAATCCCTCCACTGTAGCTGCCTGTACCAGTTCCCTAGGCAGCACATTCCACGGTTTCACCACTCTCTTGGTGAAGTATCTCTACCTCCTTCCCCCCTAGTCCTACCACCCTCAGTCTTCCAACTGTGTCCTCTGGTGATTCCACCCTCCCTCAGTCGAAAGATCCTATTTTGGCTTACTTTATTTACTCCCCTGAGGTACTTGAAGACCTCAGTCACGTTCCCCCGGTCCCTCCTCTCCTCCAGTGAGAAGAGGTTGAGCTTCCCTAGTAATTTCTCACATGTCATATCCCCCAGGCCCCGGATCATTCTGGAAGCTCTCCTCTGAACCCTCTCCAGGAGCTGGATGTCCCTCCTTAGGTGCAGCCTCCAGAACTGCACACAGTACTCAAGATGTGGTCTAACCAGGCTGTTATACAGTGGCAAAATCACCTTCCTGTTCCTTGAGGTAATCCCCTAGTGATGCATCCCCGCATCCTATATGCCCTGACCGCAGCCCTCCTGCACTGCTCTGAATTATTCATGTTAACATCCACCAAGACTCCTAGGTCTCTTTCCGCTGCCATGGCCTGCAACTCATCCACCCCAGGGTGTACACATAGTTGGGGTTGTCTCGCTCTAGGTGTAGCACCTTGCACTTGGAGAAGTTCAATTTCAATTTCCATGTGCAGGACCACCTACCTAGAGTAACCAGGTCCTCTTGCAGGGCCAATCTCCCCTCCTCCCCCTCCACAACCCCCCCCCAGCTTAAAGTCATCTGCAAAGAGACTCATTTCACACCCGATACCTTCCCTGATATCAGGAGTGGACCTAGAACTGATCCCTGTGGGACCCCACTTATGACCTCCCTAGGAAACAAGACCTCCCCTCTGACCACTACCTGCTGAGTGTGACCGGAAAGCCAATTTCAAATCCACCTAACCATCAATGGGCCTACCCCCAATCCCTCCCAGCTTCTCCCTTAGGCCAATGTGAGGGACCAAATCAAATGCCTTACTGAAGTCCAGGAGCAGTACATCCACTGGTCTCCCCCTGTTGAGTGCTGATGTCACCCACTCATAGAACTCTACAAGGTTTGTTTGACACGATCTACCTGGTACAAACCCATGCTGCCGGTCATCCAGGTAACCCATCTCCTCTAAGAAACCTCCCAGCCTTTCCTTAAGTATGCTCTCCATTACCTTCCCCACTATCGACATCAAAGTGACAGGTCTATAGTTTCCTGGCTCTTCTCTCAATCCCCCCTTTATGGATGGCACAACATGTGCCTGCTTCCAATCCCTTGGCACCCTCCTTGTCTGGAGCAACAAATTAAAGAGAGCTGCCAACTCCCTCAGTACTCTGAGATGAATATCATCAGGCCCCGGAGATTTATCCTTTTTAGGGACTGGACGGCTTCCCACACCCCACCGATAGGACTATCAGCATTTGTTCCTCCCCCCATTCAGCAGAACCGTCCTGATATCTCACCCCTGGTCTACCTCCCCCAGCAGCTTGTCATTCTGCAGGTACCCCAATAGTCAGGTCTGCTGCACCTTCTGTGTCCTTCAACCCCTTTTTTGGAAGTTCCCCAACCTCCTCCCTAGTGAACACTGAGGCAAAGTACTCATTCAGTACCTCCACCTGCTCTCCGGCCCCTTCCACCCACCCCCCAGCTGTCCTCAACCTACTGAGCTGGCCCTTGACCTTCCTCCGCTCACCAATATACCTAAAGAATCCCTTTTCCCCACACCGTATCCTCCGCTCTTTCCAGGCCTTTGCCACCCTCATCACTCTGGTGACTTTCCTGGTTGCAAGGCAATAATTCTCTCTATCCCTCTCTCCTCTCATTTTTTTGTACCTACTGTAGGCAGCCCTCTTCTCCCTTACCACCTCCTGGACCTCCTTGGTCCACCAGCATGGTTTATGAGACCTACTGCCCTTGTGCTTCACTCTTGCACATGTCCCAGGTGGCCTCCTGTAGCCCCTACTTTATGATTTCCCACCTACCTTCCACGTCCAAGCCTGGTTTTATCTCCTACAAATGTCCCTTGAGAATTTCCAACATGTTCTGAATGTCCGCCCCCCTAAAATCAACTATCATTGTGCTTGAATTATCCCCCTCCCCCCCCCCAGTTTAAGCCAAAATCAGACGTGTTGTGGTAGCTCCCAGCCTGGGGTTCTTCCACAACCAGATCTCATACAAGATCCCCATCCGTTAAAACCACATCCAGGATATGACCCTCCCTCATTGGGTCTATCACCTGCTGATTGAGGAATGCGTCCAGGGAGCCATCCAGCAGCTTCTGCTCCCTGGTTACAGTGGACATCATAGTACCCCAATCAATAGCTGGTTTATTAAGGTCCCTCATCAACACCACTCCTTCCCCTTCCATTTCACACTGCCCCTTAATGTTAGCCAAAAGGCAATCTTCCAGGTCCTCCACTAGTCCTGGGACACTATATACCACCCCCAATTTGATGTTACCTCCCACAGGGGTTTGCAAGGTGACCCATAGGGCCTCCATGTTGCCCTCTGCTTCCTCCACTCTCATAATATTGATGTTATCCCCAATGAACATTGCTATTCCTCCCCCTCTGCCCACCTTTCTGTCCTTCCTTAGCACAAGGTACCCACTCAGATTAAGATCCCAGTCATGGCCAGGGGTGGCCCATGTTTCAGTGACCACTGCTACATCCACCCCACCCTCAAACAACATGGCCTGGAACTCAGGCATTTTATTCCCCAGGCTCCTGGCATTTATTAAAGCCACCCTCCAACCCTTGTCCCTACCCCTCTTTACCATATCCTCCCAAGATCTTTCACACATCCGTCCACACTTCTCCCCTAGGGTACCATCTGTTCCTCCTTCTATGGGGTTGCAGCTCAGTCCTACCAGTGGTATGGATGGCTGGATCAGCCCGGCAATGCCCCCCTTCCCTCTTCACAAGTTTAAACCACATTTAGCCTGAATGAAACTAAGTTGTCTGTATCTGAGTAGATCAGAGACTTCTGAGGAGGCATTGTAGGTTTTCCAGGCTTGATCTTGAATTTTGAAGAGTTTCACTAGGTGGGGAGAGATCCAGGGCAAGTGTCTGCACTGTAGCCTCAGCCTCTAGAGGAGGGCATGAGCATTCCAGATGTTAAGGAAGGTGGAATTGAAGGCTGCTAGTGCAAAGTTGATGTCCGGGGTGGTGTAAACACCACACCAGTCAGTGAGATATAGGTCAGCCAATAGAGACTGTTGGTTCAGAGACCTTAGTGACCTAAACCATATGTACTTTGGGGGGGTTGGGGCGGAACTTTCTGTGGCAGTGGGTGATACAGTAGTCACTGAAAGCATCTGGGAGAGTGCTAGCTGAGGAGTATTTGTGTGGGTGGTTGGTAAGAATCCAATCAATTAGTGAGTGATTGTTGGAGTGGGGGTTGAGTCTAGTGGGGTCAGATATAAATTATGAGAGATTAAGGGACTCTATTTCTTGTATTTTTGGACAGGCTGGTGGGGAGGTCCAGTTTAGATTAAAATTGCCAGGATGAGGAGCTCACTGGGAGAGGAAAGGGAAAGGAAGGAGGTGAGTTTAGACACTATAGAAGAAGGGGAGGGTTGGGGGGAATGTAGCAATTTGTAATGAAGAGGGGTGAGGTGGCAGGAAAGACTAGTTTGGATAGGAGTAGTTTGTGTGACTTGGGAATGGCATCCTGTAGGATAGCGGTGGCCTGGAGGGATTTGTTAATGTAAGTAGCTACACCACCACCATGTTTGCCCTTATCCTGGTGAATGATGGAGTTCTCTGTGATTGCCACTAAGGTGTCTGGGACTTTGGTGGACAACCAAGTCTCTGTGATTCAGAGGATGTCCGGAGAGCATTGTGTTATCCAAGCCTTTATGTAATCTAGTTTTGGCAGAAGGCTTCTAGCATTTATGTGATAGATGCCAAGCCCATTAGAGGGGGATGTGCAGGCACAGGTGGTATAGGAGATGGGTTATATCAAAAATGAAAACAGTGTGCTCAGTCAGGTAACAGGGTGGAGAGCGGGGTAGCAAGCCCCATAACTATAGAAACCAAGATGAAGTTTCTGCACTACTGTATGAATCACTGGTAAACCACTCGCTGTTAATCATTTATTTGTTTTTATACCGTAGCTTAACAGCATAAATATTCAATTCAGGGCATTGGTCGTGTAAACAGTCGACCACTTTCCGCAGTTCAACTAATACCCTTCGCGCTCGACCGACTATTCAGTCTTCATTAGAGTAGTAGTCGGTCAAAGCGCAGGGGAGTGTTTATTCGAATGCGGGAAAGCAGTCACTGTTCTTTGTTACCACTGAATACGCTGGAATGTTATTTTATTTATGCTATTAAACTTTACAGTGTCAAAAGAAACAAATACATTGAAGATTAATGGTGAATTAAGTTTACCAGTGGTTCATTGCAGTGGACTGCAGAGTTTCATCTTTGGTTTTTGGTATAGGAGATGGGCCTGCATTTAGGCTCAATGTCACCAGTGAGTAGGAGAAGTAAGAAGCAAGGGAAAAGGAATTTCAGGAGAGTTTGTTTCCTAGATGGGCCAGGGGGAGGGAGGGCTTGGGATTGAGGGCCCAGAGAGGAGAAAGGTGGCTGGGAGGGGGGACAAAGGTGGGAGGAGGGACAGGGTGCTGTGAAAGGGATGGAAGGGTTGAGGAAGTGAGAGGGGTTGAGCCTCCAGAGGGGGAGGGAGGGGCACAATGGACCAGGGGTAGAGCTAGGAGGGGTGCTGAGGGATAGCAGAACTAGGGAAGTGGCAAGGAGTGCTCAGTACTGCAGTCTGAGTAGTACTGACATTCTGTTCATAGGCAAGTTAGTTACTCAAGATAAGGTTGGCTGGGAGCAGGGAGAAGATAGGTGGCTTCAGTGATGCAGTAGTAGGGCAGCTGCCCCTAGAGGAGAAGGTTGGGGGTTCTAAACCCAGCACAGGCAGTTGGAGAGAGGAGTGGGGAGGAGCACAATACAGGAGTTGAGGAGAGAGCCAGTGGGAGGGTGGGGGGAGTATTCAGGTCTAAGAGCCAGCAGAGTGAAAGCAGTTGAATGCGCTGCAGTGACCCCTGGAGGGCAGACAATAAAAAGTTCCTATGGGAAAGTGGGCTGAGAGGATCTAGAACAGGAAGTCATGTGACATCCATAGCTATATATTTAGGGGCGGACCATGGTGGGAGGGGCTGTCATTGTGAAGTGACGACGGGATAACACAGCTGCTCCCAAGATGGAAAACAGTTTTCCTGTCACCTTACACAGAGGCTCCTGTGGTCCTGGGATGCTCTGAGGCATTCAACTGCTATTGGGAAGGCAGGTTGGAGTGAGCCTGTGAAGGAGAAGAGACAATTTGAGCTGGAGGGGAACAAAGAATTTGGGAGGTGTGGAACAATGGGGGAGAGGTGAAATGCACATGTGTGGGCTAGTAGCAACATGAGGAACAACATCAAATTTGAATTAACTCCTAAAATGCCTCACATACAGGTAAGCCCTAAAGCAACTTAGAGAGCACACTAACACTGTACAAAACTCAGAGATTAGTCCCCACAATTAAAGTACACTCACAGAACTGTAGTTGGTAGAGCCAGTAGCAGAAATACAAGCCACCACAAAACAATCTGTTGGACTCTGCTGATGGACACTAGTTACATGAAGGCACTAAAAATAAATTTAGCCACATAACACAGGTTTACTGTGCACCGCTCCCAAGATGGGCTTTAAAGAAATCGACTTTGGCGGTGTGCACTGCCTTTGTACAAGAACTCAAACCTGACAATAGTAAGTTTTTTAAAAACACTGATCTAGATTCACAAAAAGAGAAAAAAATTGCACATGTGGAAAAAAGGCATGCAAAACTGCAAAAACGCAAGTGCAGTATATTCACATTCAAAATATTTGCAGGTGTGGAAAATCACAAGACAGGCAAGTTACAAAATTCTGCAAATACAAAAATGTGAACATGCTGATCTACAGCTGTTATAAATGGCTCAGCAGATAGGACAACAGGTGATCCATATTAACTGGAGCAGGAGACTGACAGTCTTGCAAAAGTTGCAGCAGAACCAACACTTCCAGTGAGTCCAGCAGCCAATCCCACAACTGGGACCACAATAGCACCACCTATACCAGCAGGAGCTTGCACCCAGTGGCAGTTTATAACCATTGGTTATGTCTCTCTCTGAGGTTTTTCTTTTGCCTGGTTCTGTAGCACACACCTCGGGCTGTTACCACCTCTGCCTGTACTGCCTGTTGGGCTCTTTTATGGGCTGCACTGGGTCATGTGGTTGCGGTTTGTTGACTGTCACCTGTAATGTGTGCTATGTTTACCGTAACAACTGACACTACAATACAACCCACAGGTTTGCTGTTGCTTGATGCCTGAACACCCACTATGATTGCGTTCCAATTGTTAGTACATTGCCTTTTACTCAGGGTGAGTTACGCCTCACTCTCCTTAGTGCAGCATATGCGCAACATTTTTTCCCACAACTGTGGGAAAATAGTGGCTGAAAATACTATTTACGGTGGATATGCCATACCTTTCATTGGGATTTTTTTTTTGTGCAAGGATTTCTGCAGCTACATTTTTTTCTGCAGTCCGCAGTGTATTTTTTTATACAGCTGTGGATGTTTTGTATAAATGACACAGCGTAATTATGCCTTTTTTTCCCACAACTGTGCAAATTTTGGGGACTTGTGCATTTTTTTCACCTTCAAGTGTTTTGTGAATCCTGCCCATTATGTTTATTATTATGCATAAGTACAATGAAGAAAACTATTGAAAAAGAAAGTCCAAGACTGATCATTTCTTACGATTGTTTTAGATCAGTGGGTTCAGACTAATTTGACATATTTTCAGAGGGTAGTTAGAACAAACATAGGTTCTTCCAGGATTATAAAATAAAGTCATAAGTAAAGGGCAGAATGTAGAGTTCTGCTGACATAATTTGTATAGAATGCCAATTATATGAGCTAAAGTAGCTCACTTATTGGCTGCTGTGCCAGTCTGAAATCTTTTAGAAATGACCAGCACAGCAGCAACACTCAGGTGATTGATCTCTGTACACTGACAGCAGTAGCATCAAGACAAGTGTTTTTTGTGCTGCTGTCAGTGTACAGTATCAGTTAGAAAAGCCCTGTAGTAATGATCATGACAGAACTAAATATTCCTGAAACTCAGGCAGCAATGTTGATGTGATGGCAGGTAGGAGTGATCGTAATGTGCAGGGTCTTAAACTGAGCAACAAAAAGCATTTCTGTACTAATTACTCACTGAAAAGCAAAACTGTTCAGTTTCTTTCTTTTTACTTATTAAAGTTTTTACAGTAAATGTGTTATGGTAACAACAGTATTCCTGTAGTAACATGTTGAGTAATTCATGATGCTGCTGATAACGTCACTTCTGATTGTTCTGTTTACTAACAGTTCTCATTAAATATTCATTACACCAGGAACACTGTTGTTGCCTTGGCATGTTTACTGTGAAAGTTTTATTAAATAAAAAGAAAAAAATGGAACACTTGTGCGTTCCAGTGAATAATTAGTACACAAATGCTTCTATGATGCTCAGTTTAAGACCCCGAACGTCATGATCGCTCCTACCCACCAGCACATCAACATCGCTGCACATGTTACCAGACAAATCACTCTCACCACGCAGCACTGCCAGTATGCACTGCCAATTAAAAAATAAGAAACAGAAAAACCTATTAAACAAGTGTCATTATTGCAATTAGACATTTTTTTTTTAAATTTAATATACTTTATTGATTTTGGTATGCATAACAACAGAGATATACAAATAGTGCAACAATACATGGTATATAAATATAAACCTTGTTATATCTCCCCAACCCATGCTCTACCCATCCCATCTGCAAAAAAAAAAAAAAAAAAGGAAAAATACACTGAGTAATTAACTTAGGGTACGTGAGTACAGGGCAACATCAAAATTATGATATAATCCACTCTAATTAATGCAAATTGCAACCATTAGCAAATAAGGTTGGACAAGCAAGTTTCCAACAGCTTCCACCTCTGAGAGTAAAATGAAAAGGTAATTTGAATGGATGCTTATATGTGTAAAATATTTAAAATCTGAGAAATCTGACTGTACCATTCAAATAAAGATGGGGTGCTTTGATCAAACCAATGGTGTAAAATTAACTTCTTTGTAACCACAGATATCAAACTAAAGAAACAATGCTTGTTGCCCACTAATTCTTACCTGTCCATCAGTAGAATACAGTTTTTAACAGTAAATGCCAAAGAGATACCTAAAGCTGGATCGAAGTTCTTATTTACCGTATTACATAAGATTTTAGATTTTGGACAATCCCATAAAATATATAAAAGTGACCCTATCTCAGAATTACATCTAATGCAATTTTGTGAATTTAGAATTCCCCACTTATATAATTGTTCAAGTATATTGTAAAGTCCATGTATTATTTTAAATTGGGTATATTTGTATCCATCAAAAGCATATATAAATGTGCATTTTGCCAGACATGTCTCCATTGACTCTCAGACATAGGTTGATTCAAGACTTTTGACCAATAATTGTGTGTTGATTTCTCCATAGTCAATCTGATTAACAATATTGCTTTATAGATGTTATATATAGCCTGACGTTCTAGATTCAATTCCCCCACTGACTCTAAAAAATAGGGTGCTAAAGCTGTTGGTTTAGGGTTCCCTAATTTGGAATATAACAGGTATCAGAACTGGAGATATGTCAAGTAATCTTTCTTTCTTAAGTTTTAGTTTTGTGAAAGAGTAACACATGGGATCAATTTATTATCTTGAATAAATTGGCTCAAGGTCACAATTCATATAATTGATCAGATTGAATTGTTTAATGTTTCCCCTTCTATTCTAAAATTTGGATTAAGCCAGATTGGCTGTTTCTATGAATTAATAAGGTCTTTCCTCATGTATTATTTAAACTGATTGACTATTAATATGGAAATACCAATGGGGTATATTTTAAAGAGTTGGGCAAAATGTTATATTTGATGTGAAAAAGGGCCTTTAAAGAAATCTTACTTAAAACATATAGTTCATGTTCAATAGTGAGCCTTTGAGTAGTATAAAATGTCATATCATTACCTTCCTCAAACAAATTCCATGTAATATATTTGGTAGTCTGTGTAACATAGTAATAGATCAGGGGATCCTGTACCCCAAGGCCTCCCTTAATTTTTGGAGCCGTCAAACGAGTATAGCTTAATCGAGGTTTGTGGCCTTACCAAATAAAATTAAAAAAAAGTCTCTGTAAATTTTTAAACCAACTAATAGGTATTTTAACAGATAACATAATCATTGGATAAAGTACTTTAGTCAAAATAGTCATTTTTAACAAATTAATCCTCCCCCAAGGAGATTTGGGTATATTTTGCCATCTTTCCATGTCCACTTTTTTGAGGCATATAGGTTCTGCAAAGTTACTATGTATAATTTTATTCATAGAGGTATTAACTTTAATGCTTAAATAAATCAGGTCTTTAATTAACCATTTGAATTCCCCATCCTAAGAAATCAGTTTTATTAACATGGTGATTCAGTGGTAATAACTGTATTTTTTCTATGTTAAGTTGGTAATGAGACATTTACCCACATTCCTTAATTTATCAAGTGCTATCTTTAAAGAAATACTAGGGTTACTTAAGTGAAGGAGAATATCATCTGTATATGCAGATATTTTAAATTATTTATGTCTTAGTAAAATGCCAGAAGTTGAAGGGTGAGTATTGATGCACTGAATTAAGTATTCCAACTAGAGATTAAATAAAAAAGGGGGACGTGGGCAACCTTGGTGATTTCCATTATATAAAGGAAAAGGGTATGAAAAAATGTTGTTACATCGTACCCTGGCCAAGGGGTGAAAATATACCAGTTTTAACCATTATATAAACTCTTCAGGAAAATTAAATTTTTCAAGCATCCTAAATAGACATGTCCACGAGATGCCACCGAATGCTTTTTCTGCATTGTCTCCTGGCCCTCCTCAACAGCAGAGATAAGTGCTGGGCCAAGTTTAAGGCCACGGCTGACCAGGCTATCTTTCAGAGATACAGGAAACTCAGAAATGAGTGCAAAAAGAACATAAGGATAGCCAAGAGTGAGTTCTGCAAATCTGCAGTACTGAACTCGGCTAGGGATCCAAGGAGGTTCTGGAGGAATATTAAACATGCTGTGAGTGGTACACAGAGTTCTGAGTCCACTGATATGATAATTGAAGGTTCCAGCTGCAACAACTCAGAAACCATTGGCAACTCCTTTAATCATTATTTTTCTGACCTGTCCGAGTATACCTTGACATTCCCCAATGGTGGTGGTGGTGTCAGCGGCAACCGGCCCATAGCACCATCATCCCCCCGCCCGCCCTTTCTGTTCAGGGCAGTGGTGGCTCAAGAGGTGCAGAAACTGCTAGCTGGACTCTCACCCTTCTCAAGTGCTGGCCAAGATGGCTTGGAACCAAAGCTCCTCAGTCTCAGTGCCCCTGGCTTGCCCTCTGGTGGCACACACATCTTCAATCTGTCCCTGTCAACTGGAGTTATCCCAGGCATATGGAAGGTTGCTGGGTAGTCCCAATCCTTAAACAGGGGAACCCTAAACTGATAGAGAACTATTGCCCCATATCCATCCTATCCGAGGTTAGAAAACTTCTGGAGAAAGTTGTGGCAGGGCAACTCTCAGAGTACTTACAGGCATATGACATAATGTCTCCTGTACAGCATGGATTCAGGAAGGGCATGGTACCCTCAGCCCTAGTTACTGTTTCATAGTGGATTAGGGCGGCATGGACCAAGGCAAACTCTGGGGATATCTTCATAGACCTCTCAAAGGCGCTTTGACCTGGTCCGACCATGCCATGCTATCAACACAGCTTAGATCAATTGGACTATCCACTGCCGCTCTCAGTTGGTTCTCCAACTACCTACATGGTAGAACGCGTAGGGTTAAATATGGCAAGGAGCTCTCGGTCCCATCCAGAATCAATGGGGTCCCCAAGGCTCCGCCCTTGACCAATGCTCTTCTCCATTTTTGTTAATAATCTCCCCGCAACTGCTGCTCACTGTAAACCAATCCTCTATGCAGATGATCTGGTCATCCTGTCTCACTCCCCAGAGGTGGGGTCATTAACAACCACCTGAGTGATGACCTAAGAAACATTCAGACATGGATCCTGAACCATAAGCTAGTCCTTAATCTAAAAAAAAACCCAGGCTATGCTCTTTGGATCCAGGGCTAAGATTAAGGCCTCTCCTGTGCCTTTCTGTGTTTCCGCTAAGGGAGACGTCCTGATCCCAATCACGGACAATTTCAAATACCTTGGTGTAACATTGGACCCACAGCTTGACCTTGGCCACATATCCAGAAGACATGCAAAACTGCCAACTGTAAATTGGGTCTACATAGAGCAAAAATAACTCACACCGGCTATGCGCCAGATGTTTTGCTAGAGGTATGCTTCTCCCTCACTACATTATGAGCTCCTGTTGCTTGCTAGCACCTACTAAGGCCCATCTCTAGGTGGTCGACGGCCCACAACAATATCTGCCACTTGCCCCAGCGGCCCCGGCTCACTCACCACTGTGATCTCTACAATAAGTTAAACTGGCTCTCGCCTCAAAGCACATTGACTTTGTCCTTGGTTGCTTCACAGGAAAGGTCCTCAACACAGGCACCCTCCAGGGTGGCAAGTTTGCTGGCCCAAACTGTTCCCTCGCCCATCACCCAGGTCTCAGGGATCTGCCACATCAAGGTACCTGTGACCTGACTCAAATGGGTAAAAGGGATTTTGCAGCATGTGCCCCAAACTTTGGAACACCTTCCCAGCCCAGGTCCGTGTTGCCCCCTCAGGGCAGCCTCATGCCTCCCTATGAAACCATCTCAAACTCAGATCGGCCTGCGGGTGCCAAAAACCCCCATGGCATATGTTAACACTTAGCATTCATGCATAACAGCTGGCCCTTAAGTTGATAGTTTTGTACTTGCTGCTACCAATCCTTACCTTGTACTGCTCCAAAACTGGCACACACCGCTTACTCTGCTGTACCTATTCTAACTAAATGTGCCTCATATGCCTTGTACTTTGTGTATTCTACATTATGATGTTCGCATGTGACATGTGAGTTTGTTTTTTTCTAACTTGTAACTTGTTGTCTCATGACGTGTAATCTTTTCCTAATTATGCACCATGTTGTCCCAAGTGTGTAAGTATGCAATTTCCTGTACTCTCCCAGGTCGTACCTGAAAATAGGCAAATTGTCATGTCTAGTGTACTTACCTGGTTAACAAAAGCTAAATAAATAAATAAATGCCAACACCATAGGGTATTTAGCCTCCCTAGAAACAGAAATAATATGTTGAAGTTTCCACAAATGACCAGCAGAATGTCTAACAGACATAATTCTGACTTATTCAAGTCCGATTAATACTTACCATACACATTGAAGTCTGTTGGCCAATGCCCTAGTTAAAATTTTGAAATCAATATTTAATAAGGAGATAGGTCTATAGTTTATAACTTTTGTGGGATCTTTACCTCATTTGGCCAATACAGAGAAAAAAGTCTCCCGTAGAGAGAAATTTAAAATTCCTTGATTATATGCCTTTTCATAGACTGTCAATATGTGAGACAGTACCTCTTGAGCAAACGTTTTATAAAATCTGACAGCTTGTTCATCTGGACCAGGAATTTATCACCCACCATTTGTTGTAAGATTTGTTGTAGTTCAAGTATAGGTAATGGATTTGCTAAAAATTCCCTATCTTCTTTTTATAATTTAGGTAAGGGGCAATTGTCCATATATTTTCCTAACAAGGTCAGATTAGTAGATTGATCTCCAATCCCATATAATGTTGCGTAGAATTTACAAAATTCTTCTGCTGTAGCTCATGGATGCTTAATAAGTTGCTGGGTATCCATGCTGTAAAGATGTTTTACAGTGCATGATGCCTCTTGTTGCTTAATGTGCCACACCAAAAATCTGACTGCCTTTTCTCCCATGGAAACATGTTTGGATTTAGATTTTAACATTGCCATTTCAGCCTATGATCTGTTCAGCTCATGGTAATTTTCTCAGGCAGCTGTCAACTGTAAATTAGTTGGTCAGAATATCGAAAGGCCAGTTCTGACTCCAAGGATCTTAATTGTTTAAGGCGTTATTGTGATTGATGCTGCCCTTCACTTTTCATTTTTGATGCTATTTTAATAATTTCCCCTCTAACTGCACACTTATACACTAGCCATACTGTTACACCTTCTGATAGCCCTGCAAGGAGAGCATGGCCTAGCCAACCTCAATATAATTTTGTTTTACTCTATTAGGGCTCAGTTTTCATCTTTTGCATTAGGTCATGGACTATTTTAATACCATCTGACCAGGTCTTATAGTGTAGTGAAACAAACTGCTTATGTACTATAACAGCTAACAGCTACGTAAAATATTAAATTGGTTAGCTACAGTTTAATCAACTAAACTTTTATATAATCTAATTGAAAAGGAAGGGAAAGGTTTAACCTAAATATGTCAATATTTAATCATTTAATAAACTTAGTGTGTGATTGTATGGGGATACTGGCCCTGGATATAAGCAGTATAAGAGCAATCACACTCTGCAGATTGAATATATTACACTAACTGTATACATCAAAAATGGTATTAATTAAGAATCCATGATGTATAGCTAAGTCAACACACATAATGTCCCTTCTTATATTGGCATCTATGTATCCAGAACGCAGATCATATATTTTTCCTAAGGGACTGATGAAATAGACTGAGCCCCATATTGGGCTTATAATTAAAAAGGCATCAAAATAAATCACACAGCTTCAAATGTTTTGCCTGCTCCATCCTCCACAACTATGAAGGAAATCAGTAAAATTACAAGTAAAATAAATTCTAAGAAAAATCCCAAAGTATAACATCACATCCATTATAACTCTGTAGCCCTTTCTTCCTGGCATATTTTCCAAAATGGATTCGATCTCTAACACTGATGATCTAATGATCAGTAACTGGCTAAACAAGTCTAAAAAAACAAGTTGCAATTGTATTACTAACAGTTCTAATAATATCAAACTGATTCAAAAGAATACAAAATTAGAAAGTTGGAGTAAAGATCCAAGTAGTTACCATATAACTAGTCTGATATACAATCAGAATAACCCAAGAAACAGTTTGTTGACTGTGTTCTTATTCAACTATCTGCTCAATTGTTCAAGAGGGAGTTTATTGTGCAGTTAAAAATATTGTCATGGAGTGCATGATCTACAGGCGTGCAAATACATACCTGAAAGCAAACTCCCCAAAATCAAAAATATGCCAGTAAGCAAACTAACACTTTCAATGCATATCGTTCTTTCCATTTTCCAACATTATTAATCTCAGTATACAGGTCTAGGTATAAGGGGCAGACAAGCTATATTTAGTATGAAGATACATAGGAACAAATTAGCTTATGATCTTACTACTTCCCCTTTTCTATGATAGTGGTTAGGGAAAAGCCTTATGCTGCCACTGCCAGTTATGGATCCATAGATTTTGGATTGTAGAGTTTTCTTGACCGGTTTCTTGAATATGTCCTGTAGAAGTTTGGGTAGATGCTGCATGGCTTATTCTGCTGATTGAACAATGTAGCTCACTTGGGATAAGGAAAGAACAAATCTTGCTAGGTACTGTATTCTGAATTTAATTGCTCCTCAGTGCAGATTCTTCTTAATGTCTCTATATGTGTTTTCCTTTTTTCGGACTAGTTGGTTTACATCATTGAAAATATAGTATCAGTGTTGTTGCCAGTAGAGTGCTTGTTGAGGTCGGGCTGCTAGCTGTGTTTTAAGTTTATCTTGAAAGTTCAGCAACCTGCATATGATTGCTCTTGGTTTCTCCTCTTATGCAGGGTTCGGTCTTAGTGTTCTATGAGCTCTTTCAAGTCAGTAAGAGTGCCCTGATTCTGGTGGCTCAGCAACTTGGCAGAATAAGTTGTTAATAAATTTTAGCATATCAGGGTGTTCGGCACCTTCAGGTATACCTATTAATATCAGATTATTCCTACATGATCTGTTCTCTAAAGCATCAGTTTTATCTTCCATTTTTTGGACCTTTTCTTTAAGACTATAATTTCTTTATCCCCTTTTTCCACTGTATCCTCAAGAGAACTTATGCTTCCTTCAGCATCTGATACTCACCAAGTTAGAGAATTCATGGAGGATCAGATAGAGTTTACATCTGTTACCAGTTCTGCTAATATAGCTTTTATAGAATTAAATTCAGCCAGGTAAGTTGTATATTCTTCATTTTTAGTTGGCTCCCTCATGGCTGAAGCAACAGCTGATTTACCATCCACTTTATGCTGCTTAGATGGTTTCAGCTGCTCAGAGCTATGAAATAAGGCTGTCAGTGCTCCTTTTCTGGCTGTATTTGGTGCAGTCATATTAGTTACTTTCAAATTTTTGTTTCCAGACCATAAGGTTAGTAACTGTATTTTCACCAGTCCTCTTCTGTTTAAAGCTGGAGAGTTGATTATTATGAAACAACCAGTTATGGATCCATAGATTTTGGATTGTAGAGTTTACCACAGAGCTCTTCAACTTTCTGCTTTCACTATAATGGTCTAACCGGAAGTCCCCAATTAGACTTATAAGTACACTACACCACCACTATCATGAATGGAGAACATGGGAGTTATCAACAATGTTGAAGGTAAGGGTGCACCAATGTCAAACGTGAGTCTGATGTAGACCGCAAAAACTGGAACTGACAACACCAGTGAAATGGGGCTTCATGTTGGCATTTCAGCATTTTATTGCCATTACTAAGCAGTTTTCACAGGGAATGCACACACTGTGCATGTGTTTGCCTGCTTGTACTGTGGCAGCCTCACTGATGCCAGATTAGGTGGTGCGTCACCTCAAGTTTGCATTGTTAACATGCAAAGCCTTGCATGGATCAGTTCCTGCCTATCTGAAAGACTGTTTGGTCTGGTATACTCCTGGACACTCTCTCTGCTCCACCAAGGAATTACTGTTGTCTGTTCTGAGGTCACACTTGCAGCAGTCTGGGGACAGAGCATTCTCAGTGTTGGCCTCAATTATGTGGCCCCTATGGAAGGATGGAGTGGGCAGGGGGTGGGAGTGACTGATATTAGAATTACAGAGGACAGGGTGCTGGAGGAACTAAGGGCACTGATGGTGGACAAGGCACCGGTTTGGATGGCATTCACCCTAGGGTACTTAGGGAGCTAGCGGAGATCCTGGCGGGACCACTAGCAGATCTGTTCAGTACATCGCTGGACACAGGATGCATGCCAGAGGACTGGAGGATGGCCCATGTGGTGCCCACTCATAAAAATGGCCCAAAGGATATTTCAGACAACTACAGATCAGTGAGCTCACCTCAGTCATGGGGAAGCTCATGGAGTCAATCCTAAAAGAAAGGCTGGTGGCCTTTCTGGAGGACATTGAGCTCCAAAACAGCCATCAGCATGGTTTTCCATGGAGCAGATCTTGCCAGACAAACCTAATTGAGTACTACAACTGGGTTACCAGGGAACTGGACAGGGGCCATGCAGTGGACATCCTATATTTGGACTTCAGCAAGGCCTTTGACTTGGTGCCACATGGGAGGCTGGGGGTAAAACTGGAATACATTGGGGTGGGGACAAAAATGGTCAACTGGATCACCAACTGGCTTAGAGGTAGGCAACAAAGGGTGGTGGTGGTGGGGGGGGAACTCTCATCACCAAGGGACGTTATGACCGGGGTGCCCCAAGGTTCAGTACTGGGGCCGGTGCTGTTCGGGATATTCATAGCCAATATCTCAAACAGGATCTGGAGTAGGATCAGTCCATTCACAGATGATACTAAGATCAATGCAGTGGTAGATGATGTGGGGGGGGCTGCAAGAAGACCCGACCAAACTACAGGAATGGTCAGAGACATGGCAATTAATGTTCAGCACCATGAAGTACAAGGTACTGTGCTTCTGAGCAAGGAACCAGGGGAGGAAATACTAGTTGGGAAGGGTACAGTTGGAAAGTACAGTGGAGGAAAAGGATCTAGGGGTACTAATAATGGGGAGTATGAACCACTCAATTCAGTGCAGGAAGACAGATTCAAAGGCAAACAAGATGCTGGGTGTATAGCAAGGGGAATCTCCTCCAGGCACATAGAAGTGATCCTATCCCTGTACAGGTCACTGGTCAGGCCACACCTGGAATTCTGCATGCACTACTGGCATCCATTCCTGAAGAGGGACATCAGATTGCTGGGGGGGGTGCTGCATAGGGCAGCAAAGATGATACAGGGACTTGAGGGAAAATCCTACAAGGAGATGCTGGGAGAGCTGTAAATGTACTTCCTGTAAGAGAGGAAGGATGGGGGGGATATGATCAAAACCTTTAAGTACTAAAGGGTATTAACTGGATTAATATAAAAGGGATTCTTCAGATCAGAAGATGGAGGGACATGAGAGGGCATTGGCTGAGAGTGGAGGGGTGGAATCAGAAGACACTTTTTCATGGAAAGGATTGTAGATAAGTGGAACACTCTGCTCAAGGAGGTGGTATCATGTAAAACAGTGGGAGGATTTAAAAGAGGGTGGGACAGAGTGAGGGGTGGTTATGAGGAGGGGAGAGGAGGGGAGGGTGGGGCAGCTGCAGGTTAAGGGGCTAGCTGCACAACCGAGCAGACTCAACAGACCATGCAGCCTGTTTCTGCTGGCATTTCATATGTTCGTATGTTCTTGCATTGCCATCTAAGTTCTTCTTTGGTGGATATGTTTAAATGGGTTTGAAAAGTTACCTGCTTGACCAAAATTTGGGGCCAGTCCTTAATTTTATTGAGCAGTAACTCTGATTCTAGATCTATTTATGATTGTATTTATTTTGTGGGATTATTATATAATTAATTTTATTTTGTAAATGTATCTATGTAAGGCACCCTGAGCTCTTGGGCTAGGGTGTTCTGCATAAAATTGCCTTTCCTTCCCTTGCCTCATGACTTACAGCAGCCAATTAACAATGCTGGAGATCGATAATTCCTCGAGCTGCATATATCTCAGTACCCTTTCCATTCCATTCATTGCAGAAAAGTGTGTGGCTCCTGAGAGTTCTTCTTTTCTTTCCAAAAGAGTGGCTTGTAATCAGTAAATGTTATAAAACATCAGAGCATTATGCATATTCTACTTCTCTAGTTAACAGCACTTGCCTGTAGTTTGAGGATTGCAAGCAGGCAGAACAGTAAAATGGTGTGTTACTGCAAAAGATAGCAGAATACAGTGTGTGCTTGCTGCAGTTGCAGCCCTGCAGTGGGGCAATGACTTTAGCAGGAAAAGAATGAGGCAGAGGGTAGTTTTGAAGTATCTATTTGACACCCATTTATTTTATTGACTCACAATAGTGCGGGGTATATAAATCCATCCTTTAAGTTTTCTTTGCCTATGTGAGTCAACCAGCCAGTGACTGGAAAGTGCAACAGGTTGCTATGTAAGCCAGACTGTGAGGGTGTGGGAGTGGGGTGTATGGCAAGCCGTTAAGCACATAATTCATAATCTCTGGCTGTATAGTAAAACACACACTATATGGTGAAATACATACATCATATAGTGAAATATACATTATATAGTGAAATACATACACAATGTAGTGAACCACATACAGTATCTACTGAAATATATACATCGTATTGTGAAGTACATATACTGTATACTGAAATACATATATTATATAGTGAAACACATACACTATATAGTGAAATGCTTATAGTGCATAGTGAAATACGTACACTATCTACTGAAATCCACATACTGAGTACTGAAAATCCACATACACTATATACTGAAACAAATGTACTATGTACTGAAACATATACACTATATATTGAGATACATACACTACAGACTGAAACATACACATAAACTATCTACTGAAAAAAATACTCTATAGATTGTAACACATACACTATATATTGAGAAAAAACTGCATACACTATATACTGAAACAAATACACTATATATTGAAATGCATACACTACACACTGAAAAAAGCATATACACTATATCCTGAAACAAATACACTATATATTGAAACATCTACACTTTATATTGAAATACATACACTATCTATTGAAATAAATACACTATGCACTGAAAAATCTGCATACGCTATATACTGAAACAAATACACTGTATATTGAAATACATACACTATCTATTGAAATGCATATACTACACACTGAAAAAGCACATACACTATATACTGAAACAAATACACTATATACTGAAACATCTACCTATTGAAATACATACACTATCTGTTGAAATAAATACACTATGCACTGAAAAGTCTGCATAAACTATATACTGAAACAAATACACTACATGGTGAAACATACACTATGTATTGAAACACATACACTGTAGATTGAAAAATTCACATACACTATATACTGAAACAAATAAACTATATACTAAAATGGACTATGTTCTGAAACTACCCATCCCCCTGCCCCTCCCATATGAATGTCCTACAGCTGAACTCTTTGCCTGTTGCATTCAGTTAGCTGCTAGCTTGATGAGAGGACGTCTAAAACTGCAGAGCTGAGGTAAACAAAACAGGGCTATCTCTTATTCTACTTCTTTATGGGGGTTTTCCTTTTGTTTTGCTTGCACACCTTTAGTCAAATTTCAGACCATTGTGATGTGACAAGAAACTTTTAAAACTAATTTAAATGCTGTAGTTTATTCTTTTAAACAAGTGCTGCCTTCATTTACTGTCAGACAACACATTTGTATAGGAAGCTAATACAGGATATTCCTAACATACCTGTATACATAGGGAGCTGCATGCATTTTTCCAAGTTAAATTGTTGATTTGTTTTATGTGTAATTAATTACTGTGTAAGTCCAGCAACTTATCTGAGTTGAATGCTTGGGAAGCACTTCAGGAGCTGTGGAAGTGTAAGCCAAAATCACTACTAGTTTGTACTCTATGGACTATGTTTTAATTAAGTTTTTATTTTAATGTTTTGTTTAATAA
Source organism: Neoceratodus forsteri (assembly GCA_016271365.2). Taxonomy (NCBI): domain Eukaryota; kingdom Metazoa; phylum Chordata; order Ceratodontiformes; family Ceratodontidae; genus Neoceratodus; species Neoceratodus forsteri. Next base: position 571,476,524 of record CM057449.1, on the reverse strand, counting down.
ACGTTTCTTGGTTAAGAAACAAAAATATATATTTTTGCTGCAATCCCTCAGTATTCAATTCTCATCAGGAGTTTAGCAGGCATATGCATATAATTTGTATTGTTTTACTAAATAACTTTACTGTGAATCCTCACTGGAGGCATGCACAGTCTGTTTTGGGGTTTGAGCTTCTCAAACTGTGTTTTATTTCTTTTTTTTCCCATAGAGATTTTTATCTCCTTAGTCACCCTGCTACCCCTTTGCCCACTGACATCTCCAGCCCAATCACTTACCATCCACAGGACATACTTGCTCTGAGATCCCCCCCCCACACTCACATCCCCCACGTTGGGGCCAGGAGGGGGAGGGCCACTGACAAGGAGACACATATTCCGATATGAGCAGAGCCTGGTTAGCAGTGCAAAATCTGCGGCAGGTTGTTGGATCATTTTGCCATTAGGGAGTTTCTACCTTTGGCTTCATCCCCTGGGCAGCCAAGCATGCAATGATGCAATTGCATATAAAGACACATGCTTGCTTTGTGCCTGCCTGAGCCCTCCCTTATGAAACACCACTGCCCGGCCAGCCCTCCTCAGCTAGGTGGATGTTGAAGAGAGGGGTGGTCAGACTTCCCCTCACTGAGAGGAGAGCATTCCCTGAGATGCTCAATCATATCTTCCCCCCCAGCTAACCCCTGTGCAACCCAGGTCCACCCCCAAAACTGGGCCACTGGCATGGGAGGCAGTACAATCACCACCAAGCTGCTAGGCTAGCCCACCAGACTGTGTTAAGCTAAGTAAATAAGTAAATAAAGACAGCATATAGGTAAAAGAAGAAAACAAACTGTATTTTAACTAGTCTGTTATAAACATTTTAAGTCATATCACAATGTTTTGAAATCGGATAAAGATTTTGCAAGCAAAATATGATAAAACAATACATAAAGAGATAGATAAGATAAACCTTTTATGTTTACCTTATGCATCTTAAGAGGCATCGGCCAGGATTTTTAGTCAATTAGGGTCCCATTTTCAGAAGGTTAACATGCAGAGCTAAACATTACACTGTGGGAACAGCATGGTTGGATCGGTGTCATATTCAGCATCACCTGATGCTACCCTGATCATGCACATGTGCATATATACTACTACGGCCATGTAAATGAGTAATCCTCTCCTGCATACAGAACACAGTGCTGTGTAAAAGGTTTCCTTAGTGACCATAAGTACCTCCCTCTACATTTTATACTCATCCTCTAGGCTTCTAGTACCTAGATGCTTGATTTTGCACTTTTTGGCTTTAAACCCGAACTGCCATGTCCCATAGCACTCTTTAAGTTTTCTAAGGTCCCCACTCATTCTCTCCATCTGCACCTATCAACGCTATTACAGATTGTGGTGTCATCTGCAAAAAGGCATATCTCCCCTTCTAGTTCTTCTGTTATGCCACTTACAAGGACACTGAAGAGGATGTGTCCCATTACTGAGTCCTCCAGCACCCTACTGGTCACTCTCTCCTCACTGGAGGGAGTGCCATTTACCACCACCTTCTGTGGCTGTGCGCTATCTCAAGTGCAGCACTTAGGAGTGCACAACACTAATCTGAAAATAGGGGCCCACATACCACTGTAACAGGACTAGCACTGCATTGTGATTAGCATGGTTGGTACTATTTTAAAAAGCATTCTTCTGTGCAGTGCTAACCTGTTAATGTGGCACTTTTTATTTTTGCACAGGATTACTAATGACAACCAGGTGCTCATACAACTGGGGGTTACTCTAATGCATATAAGGTGTACAGGTATATTAAATGCTTTCTTGAAGTGTTAACACACTGTGTGGTTAGTGCTAGTTAATGATTCTGGGAATCGTGTTTTAACTGCACACACGCAGCCTGCCAGCAACCCCCCACACACATACACACACAGTCAGTTCTGGGCACAATAAAAATACAAGCATTTGTCAATGCTGATTGTTGATTGCGTTGGTCCGTTGAGCTCGCTCACTGGCCCTCTGTCACTCACTTGTTCTGTTTCTCCTGGTGCTGCAGGCTGCTGTTTTGTACTGAGCTCCTTCCTGCATTGGAACCCTTTTCTGTCTACAAAGAAATCCGCAGATGGCATGACAGAGCTCTGTTGAGGTGGGTCACTCCCCCCTCTGACTCCCTCATTCTGTTTCTCCTCGTGCTGCAGGCTGGCCTTTTGTACTGGGCTCCTGCCTCTGTTGGTGGCTTTTTCTGCCAACAAAGAAATCTGCAGTAGTTCCAACACAGGTCCGTTGAGGTTGCTCACTCCCCCTCTGTCACTCACTTGTTCCGTGTCTGTCGGCACTGCAGGCTGGCCTCTTGTATTAGGCTCCTGCCAGCGTTGCTGCCTTTTTCTGCCCACAAAGGAATCCACAGAAGTCACGATAGAGCTCTGTTGAGCTCACTCACTCCCCCCTCTCTCACTCACTCATTCTGTTTCTGCCACCGCTGCAGGCTGTCCGTTTGTACTGGGCCCCTGGGTGCATTGCTGCCTTTTTCTGCCCACAAAGAAATCCGCAGCAGTCCCAACAGAGCTCTGTTGAGCTCACTCACTCCACTTCCCTCACTCTCTCACTGGTTCTGTGTCTCCTGTGGGTGTAGGCTGTCCTTTTGTACATGGATCCTGCCTGCGTTGGCGGCTTATTCTGCCCACAAAGAAATCTGAAGCAGTCCTGACGCAGGTCCGTTGAGCTTGCTCACTCCCCCTCTCTCAGTCACTCATTCCATTTCTGCTGGCGCTGCAAGCTGGCCTTTTGTACTGGGCTCCTGCCTACATTGCTGCTTTTTTTCTGCCCACAAAGAAATCCGCAGCTGTCCTGACAGAGCTCCATTGAGGTCACTCACTCCTCTTGTCTCACTCGCTCATTCTGTTTCTCCTGGCGCTGCACGCTGCCCTTTTGTACTAGGCTCCTGCCTCTGTTGGCACCTTTTCTGGCCACAAAACAATCTGCAGCAGTCCTAACAAAGCTCCATTGAGCTCGCTGTCTCCCCCTCTCTCACTCGCTGGTTCTGTTTCTGCCAGCACTGCAGGCTGCCCTTTTGTATTGGTCTCCTGCTGGCATTGCCGCCTTCTTCCGCCTACAAATAAATCTGCAGCAGTCACGATAGAGCTCTATTGAGCTCGTTCAGTCCCCCCTCTCACTCGCTCATTCTGTTTCTCATGTTCATGCAGGCTGCCCTTTTGTACTGGGCCCCTGTGTGCATTGCTGCCTTTTTCTTTCCACAAAGAAATCCGCAGCAGTCCCAACAGAGCTCTGTTGAGCTCACTTACTCCCCATTCTTCACTCGCTCATTCTGTGTCTCTAGCTGCTGCAGGCTGTCCTTTTGTATTGGGCTTCTGCCTGTGTTGGCACCTTTTTTTGCCCACAAAGAAATCTGCAGCTGTCCTGACAGAGCTCCGTTGAGGTCACTCAATCTGCCTGTCTCATTCACTCATTCCGTTTCTGCTGGCGTTGCAGGCTGCCATTTTGTAGTTGGCTTCTGCCTCTGTTGGCGTCTTTTTCTGCCCACAAAGAAATCTGCAGCAGTCCCAATAGAGCTCCGTTGAGCTCGCTTACTCTCCCCTCTTACTCGCTTCGTTCGTTTCTGCTGGTGCTGCAGGCTGCCCCTTTGTACTGGGTTCCTGCCTGCATTGCCGCCTTCTTCTGCCCACAAAGAAATCTGTAGCAGTCACAATAGAGCTCCATTGAGCTGGCTCACTCACTCCCCCTATCTCACTCGTTCATTCTGTTTCTCCTGCCACTGAAGGCTGCCTTTTTGTACTGGGCCCCTGCATGCATTGCTGCCTTTATCTGCCCACAAACAAATCTGCAGCAGTCCCAGCAAAGCTTCAGTGAGCTCACTGACTCCCCCTCCCTCACTCGCTCATTCTGTGTCTCCCGCTGCTGCAGGCTGCACTTTTTGTACTGGGTTCCTGCTCACATTGGCAGCTTTCTTCGCCTGGCCAAAGAGATCTGCAGTAGTCCTGACACAGCCTGGAGGCCTTCACCACCCCCTCTGTCACCCGGCTTGCTCTCTGCAGGCGCTGCAGACTGGTCTTGTACTGGCTCCCTGCCTGCATTGCTGCCTTTCCTGCCCACAAAGAAATCTGCAGCAGTCATGATAGACCTCTGTTGAGCTCGATCACTCCCCCTCTCTCACTGGCTCATTCCATTTCTGCTGGCGCTGCCAGCGGGCCTTTTGTACTGGGATCCTGACTGCGTTGCCGCCTTTTTCTGACCACAAAGAAATTCACAGCAGTCATGATAAAGCTCAGTTGAGGTTGCTCACTCCCCATCTCACTCGCTCATTCTGTTTCTCCTGGTGCTGCAGGCTGCCCTTTTGTACTTGGCTCCCGCCTCTGTTGGCGCCTTTTTCTGTCCACAAAGAAATTTGCAGCAGTCCCGGAAGAGCTCCGTTGAGCTTGCTTACTCCCCCCTCTCTCACTCACTCACTCTGTTTCTGCCAGCACTGCAGGCTGGCCTTTTGTACTGGGCTCCTGCCTGCATTGCCGCCTTTTCCTGCCCACAAACAAATCTGCAGCAGTCATGATAGAGCTCCTATGAGGTCGCTCACTCCCCCTGTCTCACTTGCTCATTCTGTTTCTCCTAGTGCTGCAAGCTTCCCTTTTGTACTGGGCTCCTGAGTCTGTTTGTGCCTTTTTCTGGCCACAAAGAAATTTGCAGCAGTCCCGACAGAGCTGCCGTTGAGCTCGCTCATTCCCTGCTCTCACTCAATCATCCCGTTTCTGCCGCCGCTCCAGGCTGCCCTTTTGTACTGGGCTCCTGCCTGCATTGCCACCTTCTTCTGCCCACAAAGAAATGTGCAGCAGTCATGATAGAGCTCCACTGAGCTCGCTCACTCCCCCTCTCTCACTCTCTCATTCTGTTTCTCCCACTGCTGCAGGCTGCCCTTTTATACAGGGCCTCTGCGTGCATTGCTGCCTTTTTTTGCCCACAAAGAAATCTGCAGCAGTCCCGACACAGCTTCGTTCAGCTTGCTCTAATTCCCCCTCTCTCACTCACTCATTCCATTTCTGCCAGTGCTGCAGACTGCCCTTTTGTACTGGGCTCCTGCCTGTGTTGCTGGCTTTCTATACCCACAAAGAAATGTGCAGCAGTCACGATAGAGCTCCATTGAGCTCGCTCACTTCCCTCTCTCACCGCTTTCATTCTGGTTTTCTCCGCCCACCTGCAGGCTGCCCTTTGTACTGGGCCCCTGCGCAGTATTGTTGTCTTTTTTCTGCCCACAAACAAATCTGCAGCAGTCCCAACAGAGCTCCGTTTGTGCTCCTCACTCCCCCCCTCCTCACTCACTGGTTCTGTGTCTCCTGCACGCTGCCAGGCGACCTTTGTCTGGACTCCCTGCCTGCATACTAAGCGTGGTCTGGCCAGAAGAAATCTGAAGCAGTCCCAACACAGCTCCATTGAGCTCCCTCACTCCCCTCTCATCACTCACTCATTCCGTTTTTGCCGGTGCTGCAAGCTGGCCTTTTGTACTGGGCTTCTGCCTGCGTTGCTGCATTTTCTGCCCACAAAGAAATCCACAGCAGTCACAATACAGCTCTGTTGAGCTCGCTCACTACCGCTCTGTCACTCACTCATTCTGTTTCTCTTGGTGCTGCAGGCTGCACTTGTGTACGGGGCTCCTGGCTGGTTGGCACCTTTGTCTGTCCACAAAGAAATCTGAGCTGTCCTGACAAGAGCTCTGTTGAGGTCGCTTAGTCTCCCTCTGTCATGCACTCATTCTGTTTGTCCTGGCACTGCAAGCGGCCCTTTTGTACGGGGCTCCTGCCTGCATTGGTGCCTTTTTCTGCCCACAAAGAAATCCGCAGTAGTCCCGCTAGAGATCTGTTGAGTTCACTCAGTCCCCCCGTCTCACTCACCTGCAGCTGTTTCTCCCACCAGCAGGGCTGACCTTTTCTACTGGGCCCCTGCCTGCTTTGATGCCTTTTTCTGCCCACAAAGAAATCCACAGCAGCCCTGACAGCGCTCCATTGAGTTCACTCACTCACCCTCCCTCACTCTCTCTCTTGTTCTGTTTCTCCCAGTGCTGCAGGCTACCCTTTTGTACTGGGCTCTTGCTCTGGGGCATTTTTCTGCCCACAAACAAATCCGCAGCAGTCCCAACAGAGCTCAGTTGAGCTCGGTCACTACCCCCTCTCACTTGTTCGATCTTAATCTGTCCCAAACACTGATTTCCCACAGCAACCGTGCTATTCTCCGGCAGGAGTGCAAAAACATATTTAGCCGGATGTGAAAAATGACAGCTGTACTGTTCATAAGGAGGTGTGAAAAAGTGCCACTGTTGAAAATGTGGTGTGAAACTATTACAAATGTGCAAAGTTACAAGGGTGCATGGAAACAGTTCAATGCACGCTTGTAACACAGTCATGTTATGGAGTTTCATCACCAAATTTTCAACATAGGGCTTTTAGGACCTCTGCTCATGAACAGTGCCACTGTCATTTTCTTAATCTGTCTCGAACACTGATTTCCCACAGCGACCGCGTGTGGCTTCGCCACGCTGCGGGAAACCACATTTCAGTCGGGATGTGAAAAATGACAGCTGTACTGCTCATAAGGAGGTATAAAAAAATGCCACTGTTAAAAATCTGGCATGACAGTATTACAAATCTGCGAAGTTACAAGGATGTGTGGAAAGTGTGCAATGCACACTTGTAATACAGTCATTTGATGGGCTATCATCACCAAATTTTCAACATAGGCATTTTAGGACCTCTGCTCATGAACAGTATCACTGTCATTTTCTTAATCTGTCCCAGACAGTGATTTCCCACAGCGACTGCTCTATTCTGCGGCGAGTGCGAAAACACATTTTAGCCAGAATGAGAAAATGTGGATACACTGTTCATAAGTAAGTGTGGGAAAATGGCAATGTTGAAAATCTGGGAGTAGAAAAATATTATAAATTAAAGAGCTGAGGTGAATGCGTGCAAACTACGCAACACATGCTCGTAACACAGTCATTTTATGGAGTATCGTTAGCAGATTTTTCAGCACAGCCATTTCAGGACCTCTACTCATGAACAGTGTCACTGTCATTTTGCCAATCTGTTCCAAACACAGTTTTCCCACAGCGACAACGCTATTTCTGCCCTAGATGCGGAAAGCACATTTCCGCCAGGATGTGAACAATGACAGCTGTACTGTTCACAAGGAGGTGGAAAAAATGCCAATATTGAGAAATCTGGCATGAAAATATTGCAAATTTCATGAAATTACGACGTGGGTAGCAACTGCGTACACGCTCATAAAACAATCAACTTTACGGATTTTTCCACCAAATTTGCAACATAAGCTTTTGAGGAGCCCACCTCGCGAGAACACTGGCACTGTCGTTTCGTTAATCAGCCCGAAAGGTGATTCCGGCGCCAGCGTTTCCACAAAATCACCTTCGAGGGCCAATTAACGAATGACAGTTCAGAATTCAAGGAGGGTCCTAAAAACTCATGTTGAAAATTTGGTGAAAAAATCCCAAAAATGCCCAGATATGTGCTAAGGACTAGAAAAACCCTATTTATTATAGTTATGCAGTTTACCGCCATTTACGTCCAGTTCACGGTCGACTGAAGAGTGTAGGCGATGTTTCCCGGTCCACAGAGATCATCGCGCCAAGCTCCGGAGGTAAATTGTAAGGGTGGCGGGGGGGTTAGTAGTAGGGGAGGCAGATGCGCCAGTGGGTTGAGTGCGGGTTGCGGGTGGGGGCGGGGACGCAGAAACCCATTTTCTTTGCGGTAAAAAGACTTGAGGACCATTTTTCCCTTTACGGGGCATGTGGCATGCTGGATGGACTGGCATGCCGCAATGTTTCTTTTGGGGGCAGCAGTAGCAGATGGGGATTGGGCACCCGTCAGCAGGAGCAAAAGCGGGGGTGTTACATAATGCAGGCGGGGAGTAGGCTCCCCGTCGGCTTCCTAACAATGAACACCAAGGCCAGCGGGGTTGGGGATCCCGCAGCAATAAACATGGTGGAGGTTATATTGTTTGTGAACAGCAGCAACCCCACGCCATGTTGCAAACAATATCAAGGTTTTCATCCCAGCCTTCAATGCGATTCGCTCCCTCATCCGAGTGGATGGCTGGCGCTGCAATGACGAGCGACCCCCTGATTGCAGCGGCAAAATTTTCAGTAGTTGGTGCAAATGTTCCAAACTACTGTCACCAGCAGCCTACAATGGCATTGGGGGAAGCAGGACAAGCCTTTGCATTCTGTGGGGGCATTGGCCACAACAGTGCCGTGCCTCCACAGCTTGCTACTGAGAAAGCTGCCGCAATATGTTATTTGCACTGTGCGCAATCAACATAAAAATGGTACATCCTGTCTGCCCCTAGTTCCCATATTAAAAGTCAGAACCTACTGTCCATGCACGGTAATAGCCTTCACTATCCACTTCCTTGTTCCCCTCCTCTACTATCAGCCTGCGTAACCATTATACCCTTCACTTTGTCACAGCCATGCTTGGAAGACCATTTATGGTTTTGGTGCCTGCCATCTCAGTTGTGAACTATTCCACATTTCCACCACCGACTTTTCTGGAGGGGTCGAACTTTCCAATATCCTCTTAGACCTCCTCCCTCCATCAATTCTATGCTTCCCTAAGCCGAATTGTTACTCATGCTAAGTAGTTCTCCATTCACCTTGTTTATTCCTTACAGGAACTTGAGGGTCTCTATCATATCATTCCTCTCTTGTCTGGTCTCAGTGGGAACATGTTCAGTGCCGCGGGCAGATCCTTACACAATCTGTTCTGTCAGCTCTGAATCATCCTGATCACGCTTTGTCCATATCTTTCCTGAAGTTGGGGTCTTCAGTAGTTCAGAACTCTGAACAGTATACCCAGTGCAGCCTCACTCAACGATCAATAAAGGGCAGTAAACCTCTTTTCTTCTACTGTCAGAACCCTTTCTGGCACATTCCCTAATATCCTATTTGCCTTACTGGATGCCTCTGTGTACTAACCCAGTTGTTTAAAAGGAGTCACTAATGATGGTACTAGGTCCCTTTCCTCAGCTGTAGTGCTCAGCTCTACCCTCCTATCCAGTACTCTGTCCTGGGGTTCTTGTCCTCTAAAGTGAATCACCTTGCACTTTTTGGCATTGAATTTCAACTGCCAAACCTTAGACTTCTCTCTAATCTTTACATGTCAATCTCAGTTCCTACTTCCCATCACTATCTACCCTCCCTTGAGCTTGGTGTCATCTTCAAAGAGAAACAGCCCCAGATTCATTCTCAAACGTTGTTAATGAGCATATTTAAGAGAACAAAGTCAAGATGGATCCCTGTGGCATTCACTCTCTTGACTTCCCTCTTTTCTGATTTGACACCATAATCACAACCCTCTGATGCCTCTTATTCAACTAAAGCCCCTCACCCACACCAAAACACTGCTTATATTTTCCTTCAAATCCTGGACCTCACCCCTTGCCGTGACCTAAGTCACTCTGATTAGTCCCCTATCTCATTGATCTGCTCCACTGATTCCATGCTAATATTTCAAAACAAAATTCCTCTAAATATTTTTTTTTTTTAGTTGTTTTAACTAGGAGGGTAGCACATAAATACAAGCTTTTACAGGAGCGACCTGGGAGTACAGGAAGTTAAGTGACTTGCTCAGAGTCACACAGTATGCAAGTGGAAGCTGTGGGATTCAAACCCAGGTCTGGTCTGCTGGATGTCACCAGATTTGCAGCCTCAGGAGCCTTAAACCACTGCATTATACTGCCTCCCTTTATGGGACTGCCATGCCCCAAGCAGGACATGGAAAAGGACACCACCTCTAGATCATGGCTGACCTCACAGCTTACTTGCAAGTACATGATTTGGCCTGGTCAAAATAAATGTAACCCATCCCCATGGCTTCCAGAGGGTATCATCATCTCCATGGCATCTGTACCATGGCAATAGAAGCTTTTGCCAAAATTTGAGAATTTACACATCTAATTTCAGTACCAACATTGGTTACCTGGCTAAATTTTGAAAGGCTGTCACAATCTCTTCTCCCCCCACTCCTTTGCCTGTCCTCAGAGTCAGTGACACCCCTGTCTCCAACCTCTCCTTCATCACCATAGAGATGTAATTCCTTTTCATCACCTGTACCTCCTCTCTCCTCTCATCCCTCTCCCCTTCCTCACCTCCCTCTCACCTCTGCCAGCCTGCATGATTGTCATCTCCTTCCTTCCCCCCTATTGTTTTTTTCCCCTCCAGTAACTCCATCCTTTATCACCGACACACTTCCCACCCTTAATCCTTCCAATGGTAGGAGCCCATATGGCCGGGATAGCAAGCTCCTCCATCTGACTGCTTCTGCGATCTCCTCCTCATTGGATGACCTCCCTAACCTCTCTTTCTGGTGTTTTTCTTCATCCCTGCTGACTGGAAGGCTGCCACTGTTACTCCTCCTCCTCCTCCAAAAGATGGTGACCCGTCAGGTATGAACAGCTACCGGCTAATTTCTCTCCTCCCTCCAAAATACAGGAACAAATTATCTTGTCACAGCTCTCTCCCTTTCTGGACTCCTCTTCCTTTTTCACCCAATACAAGTCTAGCTTCCGCAAAAATCACTCTACCACCTGCTCAGGCTCGCCAAATCTATCCATAATGGTATGGATCACAGCCTATTCACTTCTGCCATCTTCATCAATCTAGCCAAAGCATTCAACCCTGTCCACCACCCAATTATTAGCCAAACTCCAGGCTACAGACCTCTCTGACTTAGCCATCAGTTGTTCCTCCCTACCACAGGGTGGGTCCCAAGCTTAGTCAAAGTTGTGACCCCCCTCTCTCCTCCCTGCCTGTATCCCTTGCAGGTCCCACAATAATCTGTATTAAGCCCACTAGTTTTTCTCCATTTTTCCTTAATCATCCCCCCTCCATACGCTTGTCTGCATCCATTCCGCCTTACATGGATGACTTGGTCCTCTTCACAGCAGGCCCACAGACTCCAGCTGGACTTTGATCAAGTTCAGCCCTGACCACCACACAATCAGCTTTTCCTCAATTCGAGAAGGCTGTCTCCATGTCCTTTGACACAGGGCACCAGACTCTCTAGGCTCCTCTCCTTCCTACACTTTCCATACCTGGATGGCTCCCTGTGGAGGATGTTATCACCTTTAGTTATCTTGGTATCTGGCTAGACCAGCACCTAAACGTTTCTGAATAAGTGGATGCTATAGTCAAAAAGCTGCACCCCAATTTGGTGCACTTTACAGGAACTGTGACTGTATCCCACCTCCAGCATACCATGCTATTATCCAGAGAATGATCCTCCAAATCTCTGACTATAGTGATGTGGTCTACAGCGTGGCCCCAATCACTACCCTTGCCAGACTAGAGACACTCTTCAACTATTTCTGCCATTACACTCTCGACTATCTTTCTTGGACTCATCATTGTTCTATATAAATCTCTCTCCCTTTTCTTTTCTTGTGGAGAGACACCATGCCACTTTTGCAGCTTTGTGGGTAAATCTGGTTTGTTTCCTACCCTCCTAACTCTCCGGCTGACCCCTTATGCCATACCATCAAGCTTAAATATTCAAACCCTAAAGCAGTCCCTTCAATTTCCACAACCATCAGCAAAAGTCACGTTCCAGCCGCTGCCCTAAAATCTGGAACTCCCTCACCTCAACCATTCACCAATCTCTCTCCATGGATTCTTTCAAACCACTTCAGCAGTCTCCACTCTCCCTCCTGCACTTGCTCTAGTTTTCCTCTTGCTCTCCCTATTACTTGTTTCCACTTTAGATACAGCTAAAATTTGGCACCATATGCTTCCACTCTAGGCATTACGCACAAATGTTTATAGCTAACAGTAAGAGTAAAAGCCTCTCAGCCCCTTTGTGTATCAGTTGTAGGGATGGAGCTCCTCTATTTTGTAGTCCATCAAATACCTTAGGGTGACCTTGACCCCCAATTGGACCCTAGAGTCATATCTAAATGTCATAGAACATGAACTATAAATTGGGTCCTAGCCTATAGGGCCAAAAATAATGACACCTGCTGCTCATCTGGCACTTGCTAGAGGTGTACTACTTCCCTCCCTTAGCTATGGTCTACACAATTTGCTCCATACCTCCAAAGCTCTTCTTACTCGGTGGCACCTAGCATTACAATAACATCTGTCACTTTGCACTGGCGCCCCATCTCACCCACCAGCTGTGAACTTTATGATACACTAAGTTGGCTTTTCCCCGACCAATCACATGAACTTTGGGCTGGGATGCCTCACCTGGGCAAGTGATCAGAACTGGCAACCTCCCAGGCTAGCACAGCTTCTCTCACCTCCTGACCCCTCCTCTTACCCTCAGGTCCCAGGGTCTGGGATACTAAAAGCACCTCACCTGAACCCTTATGAGACAGGGGACTTAGCTAACTTGTGCTCCTGGGCTGCAGACTCCTTTTACATTCATGTTTGTTCCACTCTCCCATCAATTGCTTCCAGAAGTCCCTGTGGGGGCATCCCTGAAAGCTGGCCTCCCAGCATCACAGATGTCCCAAGCCTCCTAGCTAATTGCTTCACTTGGAGCCCAACTGTTCACAGTTACACCAATGATCGTTTGTGGTGTTTCTCACAATCCAATTGCTCTCCTAGGCATCCAACTATGCTATGTATACTCTAGACTATATATTGTTGATTATATATACTTTATCAATTTCTGTCTGTAATTCACTCCCAACCTTACGTTTGTGACTCAATGCATTTGTTACTCCATGCACTTGCTTTACTTGCTGTTATATTCTGATGTATCTGTATTACCTGTTGTACTTTCAGGTCACTCCTGAAAACAGCATATAACTTGTCAGTGTACCTACCCAGTTAACAAAACTAAATAAATAAATAAATAATCTCTGTATTTGATCACCAGCATAGGTTTGCTTCTGACTGTGCTGTATATACATTGTCGTTATTTACATATCCTCAAGTTCTCACATCTTACATGTATTATTCCCAATGTAATTTGTGTTTGTGTACCACTTTGCTCCATGTATGCTATGTATTTTGAACTATTGTGCTACCTAAGACCCACTTGTACAAGTTCCCCCTTCCCCGGACCATCTAGAAGTGAGCTCAGCTTAGTATTCCTGGGTGTAGACACAGACACCAAGGATCATTTACTATAACTGGAGCCATTTAAACTGTGATCGGTTAGAACCATTACATGCAAGGATCATTTTGGTATACTGTTGGGGCATCATAATGGTGACCAGAGGTAGGGACACAATATGCACTGGGTGCTCAAATTTATTATTTATTAGAAAAGTTTCACCAGAGAAGGTACACTGACAATAAGTTGCTCGTCTCTGGTACGACCTGGGGGAGAGGGTGATGGGGTTACATAGTAACAATGAGTACACACAAAATAAACGTATGATACAAAACATGATTACAACTGATTACACATTAACATGAAAAGCAATAATTACAAAGGTAGAGAAACAAAAACCAGTCGCAGTGAGCTTGTGGTGAGACAGAGAGAGAAGTAATGTAATGCAGTGTGAACCAATGGCCTGCACTATGCAGACTAGAATAACACAGGGACAAGTGAAGTGAGTCAACAGGGCATCAAACAGGATGCAGGACAAAAACGGCAACCCACCGCCATGTTCACAAACAATATCAGGGTTTTTAATCCCACCCTTCAATGACGGGTCCTCCCTCATTGCAGTGGATGGCTGGCCAGCTAGCAATGACGAGGCGGCCCCTGATTGTAGTGAGCAAAATTTTCCAGTAGTTGATTGCAAATGTTCCAAACTACATGTTACCAGCAGCCTGCACAATGGCATTGGGGAAGCAGGACTAAGTTTTGCATTCTGTGGGGCATTGGCCACAACAGTGCTGCGTCTCTCATAGCTTGCTACTGAGAAAGCTGCCGCAATATGTTATTTGCACTGTGCGCAATCAACATAAAAATGGTACATCCTGTCTGCCCCTAGTTCCCATATTAAAAGTCAGAACCTACTGTCCATGCACGGTAATAGCCTTCACTATCCACTTCCTTGTTCCCCTCCCTACTACTATCAGCCTGCGTAACCATTATACCCTTCACTTTGTCACAGCCATGCTTGAAACCATTTATGGTTTTGGTGCCTGCCATCTCAGTTGGCAAACTATTCCACATTTCCACCACCATTTCTGGAGAATAAAACTTTCCAATATCCTCTTGAAATCTTCCCCTCCTCCCATCAGTCTCTACTTGTGCCCCATAACCTTGAATTGTTACTCATGCTAAGTAGTTCTCCATTCACCTTGTTTATTCCTTACAGGAACTTGAAGGTCTCTATCATATCATTCCTCTCTTGTCTGGTCTCCAGTGAAGACATGTTCAGTGCCTTGAGCAGATCCTTATACAATCTGTTCTGTCAGCTCTGAATCATCCTGATCACCCTTTGTCCTTATCTTTCCTGAGGTGAGGTCTTCAGTAGTTCAGAACTCTGAACAGTATACCCAGTGCAGCCTCACCAACGATCAATAAAGAGGCAGTAAACCTCTTTTCTTCTACTGTCAGAACCCTTCTGGCACATTCTAGTATCCTATTTGCCTTACTGATGCCTCCCACTAGACTAGCTTGATTGTTTAAGGAGTCACTAATGATGAATACTAGGTCCCTTCCTCAGCTGTAGTGCTCAGCTCTACCCCTCCTATCCAGTACTCTGTCCTGGGGTTCTTGTCTCTAAGTGAATCACCTTGCACTTTTGGCATTGAATTTCAACCGCAAACCTTTAGGCCACCTCTCTAATCTTTACATGTCAATCTGCAGTTTCCTACTTCCCCATCACTATCTACCTCCCATGAGCTTGGTGTCATCTTCAAAGAGAAACAGCCCCAGATTCATTCTCAAACGTTGTTAACAGAGCATATTGAAGAGAACAAGAGTCAGGATGGATCCCATGGCATTCCACTCTTGACTTCCCTCTTTCTGATTTGACACCATAATCACAACCCTCTGATGCCTCTTATTCAACCAAAGCCCCTCACCACACCAAAACACTGCTTATTTTTCTCTTCAAATCCCTGGACCTCACCTCTTGCACCGTGACCTAAGTCACTCTGATTGGTCCCCTATCTCATTGATCTGCTCCACTGATTCCATGCTAACATATTTCAAAACAAAATTCCTCTAAATATTTTTTTTTTTAGTTGTTTAACTAGGAGTAGCACACTAAGCTGAAAGCTTTTTTACAGGAGCGACCTGGGAGTACAGGGAAGTTAAGTGACTTGCTCAGAGTCACACAGTATGCAAGTGGAAGCTGTGGGATTCAAACCCAGGTCTGGTCTGCTGGATGTCACCAGATTTGCAGCTCAGAGCCTTAAACCACTGCGTTATACTGCCTCCCCTTTATGGGACTGCCATGCCCCCCCCAGAGCAGGACATGAGAAAAGGAACACCACCTCCCCTAGATCATGGCTGACCTCACAGCTTACTTGCAAGTACATGATTTGGCCTGGTCAAAAAATAAATGTAACCCATCCCCTATGGCTTCCAGGAGGTATCATCATCTCCGCAGCATCTGTACCAAGGCAATAAGCTTCAAAAGGTGAGAATTTACATCTAATTTCAGTACCAACATTGGTTACCTGGTTAAATTTTGAAAGGTTGCCAATCTCTTCTCCCCACCCCTTTGCTCTGTCCTCAGAGTCAGTGACACCCCTGTCTCCAACCCTCCTTCACTCACCATAGAGATGTAATTCCTTCATCACCTGTGTACCCTCCTCTCTCCTCTCATCCTCTCCCTTCCTCACCTCCCTCTCACCTCTGCCAGCCTGCATGATTGTCATCTCCTTCCTTCCCCATTGTTTTTTTCCTCCAGTAACTCCATCCTTATCACCGACAATACTCAACTTTTAACCTTCCAATGGTAGGAGCCCATATGGCTGATAGCAAGCTCCTCCATCTGACTGCTTTCTGATCTTCCTCCTCATTGATGACCTCTAACCTCTCTTTCTGGTGTTTTCTTCATCCCTGCTGACTGAAGGCTGCCACTGTTACCTCCTCCTCCTCCTCCAAAGATGGTGACCCGTCAGGTATGAACAGCTACCGACAATTTCTCCTCCTCCAAAATACAGGAACAAATTATCTTGTCACAGCCTCTCCCTTTCTGGACTCCTTCCTTTTTCACCCAATACAAGTCTGGCTTCAGCAAAATCACTCTACCACCTGCTCAGGCTCGCCAAATCTATCCATAATGGTATGGATCACAGCTCTATTCACTTCTGCCATCTTCATCAATCTAGCCAAGCATTCAACCTGTCCACCACCCAATTATAGTCCAAACCCAGGCTACAGGCCTCTGACTTAGCCATCAGCTGTTCCACTCCTACACAGGGTGGGTCCCAAGCAGTCAAAAGTTGTGACCCCTCTCTCCTCCCTGCCTGTATCCACTTGGGTCCCACAATAATCTGTGTTAAGCCCACTAGTTTTCTCTCATTTTCCTAATGATCTCCTCCATATGCTTGTCTCATCCATTCATGTGTCATGGGATGACTTGGTCCTCTTCACAGCAGGCCCACAGACTCCAGCTGGACTTTGATCAGTTCCAGCCCTGACCACACACAAATCAGCTTTTCCTCAATGCCAAGAAGGCTGTCTCCATGTCCTTTGACACAGGGCACCAGACTCTCTAGGCTCCCTCTCCTTCCTACTTTCCATACCCTGGATGGCTCCCCTGTGGAGGATGTTATCACCTTTAGTTATCTTGGTATCTGGCTAGACCAGCACCTAAACGTTTCTGAATAAGTGGATGCTATAGTCAAAAAGCTGCACCCCAATTTGGTGCACTTTACAGGAACTGTGACTGTATCCCACCTCCAGCATACCATGCTATTATCCAGAGAATGATCCTCCAAATCTCTGACTATAGTGATGTGGTCTACAGCGTGGCCCCAATCACTACCCTTGCCAGACTAGAGACACTCTTCAACTATTTCTGCCATTACACTCTCGACTATCTTTCTTGGACTCATCATTGTTCTATATATAAATCTCTCTCCTTTTCTTTTCTTGTGGAGAGACACCATGCCCACTTTGCCAGCTTTGTGGGTAAATCTGGTTTGTTTCCCTACCCTCCTATCTCTCCGACGGCCCCCTTATAGCCATACCATCAGAAGCTGAAATATTCAAACCCTAGCAGTCCCTTCAATTTCCACAACCATCGGCAAAGTCACGTTCAGCCACCGCTGCCCTAAAATCTGAACCCTCACCTCAGCCATTCACCATCTCTCTCCATGGATTCTTTCAAACCACTTCAGCGGTCTCACCTCTCCCTCCTGCACTTGCTCTAGTTTTCCTCTTGCTTCCTATTACTTGTTTCACTTTAGATACAGCTAAATTTGGCACCTATGCTTCCTCCTCCAGGCATTACGCACAAATGTTTATAGCTAACATTGAAGTAAAAGCCTCCAGCCCCTTTAGTGTATCAGTGTGAGGATGGAGCTCCTCCCTAACTGTGAACTCCATCAAATACCTTGGGGTGACACTTGACCCCAATTGGACCTAGGGAGTCATATCCTAAATGTCTGTAGAACTGTGAACTGTAAATTGGGTCTGGCCTATAGGGCCAAAAATAACGTGACACCTGCTGCTCATCTGGCACTTGCTAGAGGTGTACTACTTCCCTCCCTTAGCTATGGTTTACACCAATTTGCTCATACCTCCAAAGCTCTTCTTACTCGGTGGCACACAACGTACAATAACATCTGTCACTTTGCACTGGCGGCCCCCCCATCTCACCCACCATTGTGAGCTTTATGATACACTAAGTTGGCTTTCCCCGACCAATCACAATGAACTTTGGGCTGGGATGCCCATGGGCAAAGTGGATCAGGAACTGGCAGCAACCTCCCCAAGGCACAGCTTCTCTCACCTCCTGACCCCTCCTCTACTCACTCAGGTCCCAGGGTCCTGGGATACTAAAGCACCCTCACCTGAACCCTTATGGGGACAGGGACTTAGCTGCTTGTGCTCCTAGGCTCTGGAACTCCTTTCCTGACCATGTTTGTTCCGCCTCCTCCCATCAGTGCTTCCAGAAGTCCTGTAAGGCATTCAAGTGTGCCTCTGTATTTAATGTCCCAAGCCTCCTAGCCTAATTGTACTTGGAGCCCAACTGTTCTGAGGACCTGCCAATGATCGTTTGGTCATTTCTCCTGATCCAATTGCTCTCCTAGGCATCTGACTGTGCTATGTATGCTCTAGACTATATATTGTTGATTATATATACTTTATCAATTTCTGTCATAGCAATTCACTCTGTGCCTTACCGTTTTGTGACTCAATGCATTTTGTTACTCCACGTACTTGCTTTACTTGCTGTTATGTTCTGATGTATCTGTATTACCTGTTGTACTTTCCCGGGTCATTCCTGAAAATAGGCATATAACTTGTCTAGTGTACCTACCCAGTTAACAAAAGCTAAATAAATAAATAAATAAAACTGCTCTGTATTTGATCACCAGCATAGGTTTGTGGCTTCTGACTGTGCTGTATATGCATTGTCGATTGTTTACTTGTCACTCAAGTTCTCACATCTTGCATGTATTATTCCCAATGTAATTTGTGGTTGTGTACCACTTTGCTCCATGTATGCTATGTATTTTGAACTATTGTGCTACCTAAGACCCACTTGTACAAGTTCCCCTTCCCCAGGATGCATCTAGAAGTGAGCTCCCAGCTTAGTATTCCTGGGTGTGGAGCACTAGACACCAAGGATCATTTTACTATAATAACTGGAGCCATTTAAACTGTGATCAGGGGTGTAGAACCATTACATGCCAAGGATCATTTTGGTATACTATTTGGGAGCATCATAATGGTGACCAGAGGTAGGGACACAATATGCACCACTGAGTGCTCAAATTTATTTATTTATTGAAAAGTTTCACCAGAGAAGGTACACTGAACAATAAGTTGCTCGTCTCCTGGTACGACCTGGGGGAGAGGGTGATGGGAGTTACATAGTAACAATGAGTACACACAAAATAAACAGTATGATACAAAAACATAGGTTACAACTGAATTACACATTAGCATGAAAAGCAAATAATTACAAGGGTAGAGAAGTGAAAACCAGTCGCAGTGAGCTTGTGGTGAGACAGAGAGAGAGAGAGAGTAATGTAATAGCAAGTGTGAACCAATGGCCTGCACTATGCAGACTAAGAATAGCACAGGGCGGCAAGTGAAGTGAGTCAGCAGGGCATCAAACAGGATGCAGGACAAGAAAGGGGGGGAGCTAGGGGCAGGTGCAATTTACAGAGAGGAAATTATGAAGCGCTTGATTTAATGAGCCAGGCGAGGAAGAGGATCAGATATGTGTAGGAAGAGCATTCCACATTTTGGGGAGATGATAGGAGTAGGATGCCTGTCCTCTAGCGGTGGATCTCCAGAGAACAGACAGAGTTCTATGGTCATGGGATCTTAGAAGTCGAGAGGGAATGGGTGGGGGAGAGATTAGGGAATTTAGGAAGGGAGGGAGTGTGCCAAGCCAGTACTTAGAGATGAGATTTGTGCAATGATGCAGTCACCTATTTGTTAGGGATGGGAAGGCTAAAGCTCGGTACAAGTGGCAGCAGTGGGTAAGGTGAGGTGCATCCAGAGCAAACCGACAGAATGAGTTGAAAAGAGTATCCAGGTTGGCTAAGGAGGTGGCAGGAGCAGAGCAATAAACCACATCCCAATAGTCAAAAACCGGGAGGATCGTTTTTTGGATCAGTTTGCATCTTGCCTGTGGCGGGAGGTAGGAGCGGTTTCTATATAAGGTACCGAGTTTGGAACAAAGCTTTTTTATTATGGCATCTATATGGGCCGAGAAGGTGAGGTGTTTATCCAGCCAAACGGCCAGATACCTGAAAGACTCAGTAGCAATTATAGTTGCTCCATTGAGGGTAGTGAAGGTAGGGGCAGAAGGGAGCCTTGACAGCTTCTGACATGTGCCAAAAGTCATGGACACAGTTTTTTTGGCAATTTGAACAAGTTGGTGAGATTGAAACCAGCTCTGGACATTATTGAAATCACGTAGGAGCCTGGAGGCAACATCCAAGGGTGAGGGCCCAGAGGAGAATAGAACCATATCATCAGCATACATATGTATAGAAGATGAGGTACAGATGGATGGAAGATCATTCAGAAAGATGGAGAAGAGAATCGGGCCTAGTATGGACCCTTGGGGGACTCCAGAGTATATGGGTAGAGGAAGGGAGATGTAGTCAGATATTTTTACAGACTGTGAGCGGTCATATAGGTATGTGCTGAACCATTTAATGGCATGTTCAGACAGCCCAGCTGATGAGAGGGAGTGGAGCAGGAGGGAGTGGGAAACCGTGTCAAAAGCTTTAGCAAGATCAATAAAAATGGCAGTGGTTATGTGACCACAGTCCATGCCTGTCAGGATTGCATCAGTGATTCAAAGCAGCAAGGTAGTAGTAGAGTGATGTTTACAGAACCCAGATTGATATTGGGTGAAGAAATTTCTGTCTGAGAGGTACGACTATAGTTGGTCAAGGACTAGATGTTCTTGTAGTTTGGCTAAAGTCAGGAGGAGAGATATAGGGCGGTAGTTCTCAGGTGAGAAGGAGTCGCCACACTTAGGGAGAGGGAGGACAATAGCATGTTTCCACTCATGGGGAATTTCGGCCAAGTGAAATGAGAGATTGAAAAGAGCAGTGAGTGGGGGAGCAAAGGCAGAGGCAGACAAGTTTAGTAACTTTGGGTCCAGTCCATCAGGGGAGCCACCTTTGCTCGGGTTTAGGGCTTACAAGGCCGCCAGCATGTCAGTTCTCAGAATTTTAGAGAAGGAAAAGCTATGAGGTGGGGCTGGAGGACTTCTAATGGGTGCGGAGATTAACTGGTTAATGGTTGGGAGGGAGCCTAGCAGAGTAGAAGCACATGAGGTAAAGTGCGACTTGAAAGCAGCAGCAATGCTAGGGTGGTCGGCAATGACAGTATTGTTTATTTGGAGGAGGGGGGAGGGAGGGGGAGCCTGTGGGGAGAAAAGTGAGTGGATTACTTTCCAGAATTTGGATGGGTTATTTATATTAGAGTTAAAAGTAGAGCTGAAGTAATCAGCCTTGGCCAAACTAGTGGCTTTTGTGCATTTGTTTCTGAGGACCCGGTAGGCCTCATAGTCTTTAAGGAGCTTTGTGCTTTTATGGAGCTTCCAGGCTGTATCATGTGCCCTTAGACAAGCAATGAGTTCTGGGTAGATCCAGGGGAGGTGGTTTCCATGGACACGTACCAGGTGTAGTGGTGCATGTTGATTCCAGACTTCAAGGAATTGGTCTCTGAAGTAGTTAGCTGCGACATCTAGGTTACTGGCAACAGATATAGGTGCCCAATTAGTGTTGGTCAAATCATAAAGAAATGGGTCAATGTTTAGGGATTTGTATGATCGGATTTGTAGTGTTTTATAGAGGACTTTGATTTTGTGAATTTTGCGCACCAGGAAAGTCATGCAATGGTCACTGAAGGCATCTGCTAGAGTACCGGAATTAATGACCCTATGGGTGTGAGTTGTAAGGGCCCAGTCAATGAGGGAATGGTTTCCTGTCTTGTGATTTAGCCTAGTTGGGTCTTGGATAATTTGGGTGAGGTTGAGCGCATGTATAGCATTTAGCACTTTGCTGGGTATGGTAGTCCAATTTATGTTGAACTCTCCCATAATATATAATTCGCCAGCAGAAGAGTGGCTAACTAAGTTGGTTATGAGTTCAGTAGCAATATTGGGTTGTGAGCCAGGATGGCAGTAGACGCCTGCTACAAAGATAGGTTTGGAGAAGGGGAGAGAGATTTGCAACAGCAGAGCCTTGTAAGCTTTTGGTAGAGCACTAGAAAAGATGGAAGTGAACTGAATGGAAGAGGAGACATAGATGGCTACCCCACCTCCTCTCCCAAGTCGGTCCTGTCTCGATATTGTGAAGCCAGGGAGAGTAAGAGATGAGTTGCTGATTTTTTTATTTAGCCAGGATTCAGAAATTATTATTATATCAGGGTTGAGCGTAGCCGCCAGTGGCTGTAGCAAATCCACTTTAGGGAGGAGACTACGTATATTGATATGTAGTATTTTAAGGCCATTTGGAAGAGCTGAGAGACATGGCTCAGTGCTGGCTACAGGAGGAGGTTGAGCTGGGCCAGGGTTGGGGTTTATGCCACCAGCTGATAAGAGTAGGAGGGCAATAATAATATAATGCAGCTTTGCGCTGTTGAACCAGGAGTGGTTGCGTAGCAGTCGGGAGTTAGGGCTTTGGGTATTAGCAAAGGGTGACCAGGAGCTAAGCAGCCATATAAGAGTAATGTATATAGGCAGCTGGACGAGAGAGGTGCAGGGGCGAGTGGGTGAGTGAGACCAAGATATGGTAATGGGAGAGGGGGAGTTACCCTGATTGTAGATAGGGGGAGGGATATCATCTAATTTCAGAGGAGGGGATGCGGGATTAGGTGGCGGGGGGGAATAAGTGCTGTGAAGTGTAGAGCAGCATCTTGGTTAAACTTGGGGAGTATTGGTCACAGAGGATGAGGCTGAGTCAGAAGGAAAGCTGTACTGGCTCAGTAGGTCAGTGGGGCAGCAGGGTTCTGGGAGAGCCAATGAGAGCAGAGACAGTAGGACGAAGGCGGAGCATACATGTATTTAAAGGAGGCCTGGGAGGGGGGTGGGGGGAGTGAGAAAAATCACAACAGAAGAATATGAGTAGGCTGAACTGGAAACTCGAATGCAAAAAGGAGCACCAATCGGTGAGCCGTGCTAGCTGGCTGACCAATCAGATGCCCGTAGCAAAAGGAGCTGCAGCCAATCATAGCACCGCCGGTGTGCGGTTGAAGCAGCGGTGAATACCTGGGGAGTTGATCTGGGGGCGAGTTCCAGGAGGGTGGCAGGAGCTGTAGGGTCCCGTTGGCAGTGGCGGCCGAGGAGGTGCCGCCTTTTCGGATTTGGAAGCGCCGCTCAGGGTGCACGGCAGATCTGGGAGTTGATCCGGGGCGAGTTCCAGGAGGGTGGCAGGAGCTGTAGGGTCTCGGCAGCGGCAGCCGAGGAGGCACCGCTTTTTCGGATTTGGAAGCGCCACTCAGGGCGCACGGCAGATCTGGGGAGTTGATCCGGGGGTGAGTTCCAGGAGGGCGGCAGGAGCTGTAGGGTCCCGTCAGCAGCGGCAGCTGAGGAGGCACCGCCTTTTCAGATTTGGAAGTGCCGCTTGGGGCATATGGCAGATCAAATGAAGGCAGGATTTTTGGAAGCAGTAAACAGTATTGCAATTTCAGTTGTTAAGCACTTTCAAAACCTTTTATATAGCACTGTGCTCTGTATGCAGGAGGGGATCCCTCATTTGCAAGGTTTTAGTAGTACATATGCACATGCACATGATTAGATTAGTATCTGGGGCTGCTAAAATATATGGTACCTGTTCAACCATGCTGTTCTCCCACATGGCACAGTGCTTAGATGTTTAGCATTCCGCTAACCTTCTGAAAAAGGGGCCCTAATTGACTAAAAATCCCCTGCCGATGCCTCTTAAGATGCAGAAAGTAAACAAAAATGGAGTATCTTATTCTACATCTTTATGTATTATTTTATGTTATTTTTCTTGGAAAACCTTTATTCAATTTCAAAACATTGTGATGTGTCTTAAATATTTATAATGACTGTAGCTAAAATACAATTTCTTTTTTCATCTGAGTGCAGTTTTTATTTACTTATAAAAATACAGTCTGGTTTAGTGGTTTAGTTTAGGCTTGGTGGTAACTGTACTGCCTCCCGTGCCAGTGGCCCGGTTTCGGGGGAGGACCTGGGTCAAACAGGGGTTAGCTTACAGGAGAGATGACTGAGCATCTCTGGTACTGCTCTCCCCTCAGGGAGGGGGAGTCTAACCACCACGCTTTTTAACAGCCACCTAGGTGAGGAATGCTGGCAGGGCTCAGGCAGCCACAAAGCAGTACTTGCCTTTACTGACATTGGCATCGATGCAAGCTTGATGGCTCAGGGGATAAGTCAAAGGTAGAAAACCTCCAATGGCAAAATAATCCACCAACCTGCCACAGGCTTTGCACTACTAACCAGGCTCTGCTCCTGTCTGAATATGTGGCTCCTTGTGAATGGCCCTCTCCTTCCTGGCTCCACCACGGGGGAGGCCATGGGAGATCTCAGAGCAGGTAAGTCCTGGTGATTTTGGGTGATGTGGATGGACAGGCCAGTGCACAAGGGGGTCAGTGTGTGACCTAGAAGATAAACATCTAATTTGAAAAAGAAATAAAACACAGTTTGGGAATCTCAGGCTCAATAACACAGTCATACCATATAAACAGCGTAATTATTCACTATGAGGCTAGACCAGGGCAGGTTTATTAGTGCAGACCAAGTGCCTGGTAAAGCTCTGTTCACCTTGCAGTGCTCTGCAGATATGTAATGGGGCAGTTAGGAGCGGTGATAGCCACCAGTGAGGCATCACAGTGACGTTATTCAGAACAGAAAGTGCAAATTATGCATATGCCAGCTGAGCTCATAATGAGAATTGGGCCCTGAGCGATTGCTGCAACATATATATATTTTTCTTAACCAAGAACCTTCATTAAAAAAAAAATTCAAATAAAAACAAAAACTAAATTAAAACTATCTCAGTAGAGTACAAACTACGAAAGCATTTGACTTATACTTTCACAGCTCCTGCAGTACACTTCCCAAACATTCAGCTCAGATAAGTTGCTTGATCAACACAGTAATTAATTACACATAAATCTAATCACAACTTTAACTTAGAAAAATGCATGCAGTTCCCTGTGTTTATATGGTATGAGAGTGGTATGTTAGGAATATCCTAAGTATTAGCTTCCTATACAAAAGTGTCTAACAGTAAATGAAGGCATCACTTATTTAAAAGAAGAAACTAGAGCATTTTAAATTAGTTCTAAACATTTATTGTCACATCACAACATTCTGGAAATTTGATTAAAGATGTGCAAGCAAAACAAGATGTAAAACCCCATAAAGAAGTAGAATAAGAGATGGCCCTGTTTTGTTTACCTCGTGCTCTGCAGTTTTAGAGTCCTCTCCTCAAGCCAGCAGCTAACTGAATGCAACAGGCAAGGAGCTAGTTCAGCTGCAGGCCATTCAAGGGGTAGGGGCAGGGGGATGGGTAGTTTCAGAACATAGTCCATTTCAGTATATAGTTTATTTGTTTCAGTATATAGTGTATGTGAATTTTTCAGTCTACAGTGTATGTGTTTCAATACATAGTGTATGTGTTTCACCATGGAGTGTATTTGTTTCAGTATATAGTGTATGTGCTTTTTTCAGTGTGTAGTGTATGCATTTCAATAGATAGTGTATGTATTTCAATATATAGTGTATTTGTTTCAGTATATAGTGTATGCAGATTTTTCTCAATATATAGTGTATGTGTTACAATCTATAGAGTATTTGTTTCAGTAGATAGTTTATGTGGATGTTTCAGTCTGTAGTATATGTATCTCAACAGGTAGTGTATATGTTTCAGTACATAGTAGATTTGTTTCAGTATATAGTGTATGTGGATTTTCAGTACTCAGTATGTGGATTTCAGTAGATAGTGTATGTATTTCACTATACAATGTAAGCATTTCACTATATTGCGTATGTGTTTCACTATATAATATATGTATTTCAGTATACCGTATATGTATTTCACTATACGATGTATATATTTCAGTAGATACTGCATATGGTTCACTACATTGTGTATGTATTTCACTATATAATGCATATATTTCACTATATGATGTATGTATTTTACCATATAGTGCATGTGTTTTACTATACAGCCAGAGATTATGAATTATGTCCCTAATGGCTTGCCATATGGGGTGTGGCTTGGTATTATCACTCTTGCTCATTTCTCTCAATTCTGACTTGCCTTATGAGATGTGCGTTGGTGTCAAGTGATCATATTTTAAGTCAGTGTCAGTGGCTCAGCAGGTTGCACAATCACATCTGAGGTCAGAAGACCAGAAGGTTGCGCACTGTGGAACAACACCAGGAGCTTGGGGTAAATTCCAATACTGACACTGTAGTGCAACCTGAGGGAGACGTTGTACATCTGAGGTGCTGTCCTTTAGATGAGACATTAATCCAAGTTCTCATCTGCCTGTTCTGCTGGTGTTCAGGTGGATATTAATGATCCCATGGCACCACTCAAAAAGTTTAGGGAAACTTTTTTATGAAAGAAAACAAACAATTCCACCAATTTCAAAACAAGCAATACAGAAAAAAATGTTCATGTAATCAATTTTAAATAACTTCCCATTATCAAACAAACAAACAAAAAAGACTGACAGTTCCTGTTCCATACCAAGTAAACAGTAAGATGAAAAACAATTAAGATAAACTAAAGAAAGAGAATTAAACCATTCTCTAAAAGGGAGAAAAGGGATTCAAAATGTTAACAGCCCCTGTGCTACAGTAATAGAAGGGAAACAAACTTTACTGTGACCAATAAACTTTATTTCATAATGGAACAAACATACTGTTAGGTAAAATGCAAAATTATTTTAATTTGATTTGATTTCATTTAGCTCAGACACAGCACAATTAATTAGACAAGTTAGGGGTAAGAAAAACACCAAAGTGCTCACTGGGGAGGTAGTGCTCAAGAAAAAAATCATGAAGATATAATCTTCAAATTTGGGCACTCACCACCAAATTATTAAGGACACCAAACAGCTCTGAAGTGTTATTTTGTTGTCTGTTTATTCATAAAAATTATCCATTATAGGTGTAGGCAAACACCCATGTTAGCGCCTGCCTGAGACATTTTAGACAATAAAGGACATTGTCTGAAACACGCCAGGTGGGTGCTAACATAAGTGTTTGCCTACACCTGTAATGGATCATTTTTATGAATAAATAGACAACAAAGTAGTGTTGCAGAGCCGTTTGGTGTCCTAATAATTTGGTGGCGAGTGCCCAAATTTGCAGTTTGTACAGTATGTACACGTTAGCGTACCATATTCTTTTGAAGTACAAACTGACATCATGACTGCCATATCTACCGGTTAAGAAATGCAAAAATTAGTTTTCGTGTACTGTTGTTCCACTGTTCCCATAAGGGAGCCTCATTCCCAAAATTCTGAAATTTTAGTAAGAGTTGATGAAATTGAGGCACAATCCACATGGTGGCCAACGTTTTACAAAAGTTCATTATGTATTTACAATGAAAAAATAAATGTTCCATGCTTTCTGCTGTAGTCACATACCCTGGCATAGCACAATACCTGTCTTTTACCTGCTTATGCTTGGTGTTACCCTTCACATTCAAGTGACCATGTGTAGACAACCATACCACATCCCACATTTTATGCTGTACCCTCCCATCAGTAAGCTGTGCTAAAATCCCCTTCTCTTCCACCCCAAATTGTGAGGATAATACTAGTGAGGATATACATTATGAATAATATATCCAGGCTACAGTACAGTTTCTTCCCTGAGTTAGAAGAGACCAGTAATTTTGTGAGGTGCCATTGTTTAATCTTTAGAAAACAAGCCAGAATAAAAGGGGATAGAGCACTGTCCTTTTCTGTAATATTTTTCATGGAGTTATTTTCCCACTGGGTCAGTAACATTTTACATTTGGATAAAAATAATTATAAACACTAGACCCAGTCCCTGAAAGGTAGGACATATATTAAATCTAAAACACACACACACACACACACAAAAACACATACACAATACTGGGTTTAGCATTTTAATGTCACCCTCATTTACTTCTTGATGTGTATAGCACCTTTTTATAGGGTTTCACATGCTTCCCCAAAATAAACAAAAAATACTTAATAATTTAGTCTCAAAGGAGGTGGGGGGACCAAAAACCTAAAAACAAAAAGACAGGAATTCAAAAGATTTTAATGAGATAAATTTTCTCAGATTTTAACATTGGGCCAAACAATTTATTGACCTAAACTTCTATCAAATCTAACTTATGCTTCCAATTATATTCTCCCATGTCAGGAGTACCAAACCATGCTCATAATATATTAGCATGCTCTTTTGTAATATTAATTCGGTCCACCTCTATGACAGAGTCAAATGTATCATTGCCTATTACCTTCTCCACACGTTCATCCCATTATGTTTGGATTCTGATACCTATCCAAATTCAGTACCATGTGAGCATAGTGCGGACTAAACCATGCATGAAGAACCATGTGGTCAGTAGCACATATGGTATGAGAGCAACAGGGATATATGAGCGAAATAACTATATTGCTACCCCTAATCACTCCGTACAAAAGAGGAAGTGGACGTAACCACTACCAGTTGGGTGCTCAGTCAAGTCTTTCCCATGGTGCAGTGGCTGGAGCACCTGATCCAGCAGTTGATGAGGGGGAAGGCCAGGGTTTGAAACCCTGCTCGGGAAATTGTTTTTACTTTCCAACTTTGCTGCCGCAACTAAGTGCCGCATTTGGCTTTTTTACTTGCTCCACTGTCTGTACCCCTTCGGAGTTGATTATATATATTCTGGGGGCTGTTGGGGGCAAAGTCCCCACACTGGGGTGAGGGGCATTACCTCCCACAAAAAAAAATAAAGGATCAGGTGTGTGGTGTTCTTCTGTGGATGGCATTATGTGCTGCCACTGTGTTGCAGCATGCTGCTTTCAGTGCATGGATGTGATGTGCATGGTTTCTTTCATGACATCATGACCCTGTGCCCTCAAATTCAACAAAATTTTGAAGGGTGTGATGTCCATCAGCAGACCCCCTTACTAGCAAATATCATCTGCATAAGTGATGTCCTCAATGCCAAAGGTTTCAACAAGATACTTGCTCAATTCTGCATAAGACAGGGACCACAGTGAAGACATATTGAATGGGACTGAGTGGGAAACCCCACTAGACACTTTTTACCTGCTGACATTTGGTATCCAAAAGCCCATTTAAGAAAGGGGTAATTGTTTCCACATCCTTCCTCCTGTACAGGATCCTGACCCACTGTGTAAAGTTTGCTGGAAGAATATAATATTCCAGAACAGAAAACAAAATAACATTAAACCATGTAAAAGGCCTTTTCCTGGTCTAATGACAGGAGGAGTCCTTCAGCATTCCCTGAGAAACAACTGTCAAACACTTCTCGCAGTTAAGAAAGATTGTCTTTACTTCTATGTTTAGGAATAGCACTTTATTTGTTTGTTTCTAAGCCCCCCCTCTCTTTGGGACCCACCCGCTGCCCTTATGCCCAGGCTTATCCCCCTGGAAAGGGCCACTGCTGGGGCTTCCCACTCCCTAGGGACATCGTGGGCAAGCCCTGGATTACACCTAGGGTCAGGGCCCTGAGAGCAGGACCCCCCTCCCCTTTTGATTTTCAGAGGCAGTGGAAGGTGCAGCAGGGGCCGCCATGCCAGGGGCTGGTATTTTTCTGTTATTTGCTTCCCCAGGGGTGGAGACATGCAATGACACCCAGCATCTGCCCTGCCCCCTGACATATCGGTACCAGTTGCTGCAGTGCACCCAGCCTCTGCCAAGGGTCTGTCAAGTGCTGGACGTTCTTCCCCTTCCTCCCTCTTGAGAAGGAGAGCATTTCCCTGGATGCTCAATCCTTCTCCCCCGGCCGGCCCTCCGACTCCCCAGGTCTGTTCCTGAACTGGGGTCATCAGCATTGCAAGCGGAAATCTAACCACTGTGTCATCTGGCCAGCCCCCGGAATAGCACATTTGAGATTTAGTTATCAAAGTTGGTGCTTCTGCTAATAATCATTTACTTATTATTTTAGCCATTATTTTCAAACTGTCATTCATTAGTGTACGGGGTCTCTGATTCTTAATATGTGATTTGTTACCCTTTTATGTATAATAAAAAATTAATCCCTTTAAGAAGGTCTAGTGCTGATCCTTCTTCCTGGAGGAGTGACTTGAACATACTGTAGTAACTAGCATATCACCTAATTCTCCAATGCACATTTTGTATAGTTCCCCTGGTTGACCCTCATCTCCAGGGGCTACATTCTGATTCAAAGATTTTCCTGCTTCCAGCACTTCTGATTTTGCAATATCAATTTTTAAGGCATCAATTACATCAGACGGAATGGGGGAATCTGCAGGCCAGTAACAATTGTTCATTATTTAACTTTTCAGAGTCAGAGTTCCCAAATAAGCACTGAACATGCAGTATTGTTTTAATCTACCTTGGCCTACCTGTTGGTCACATGTCTTCATCTTTACTCTTGTACCCACATCTGCACGTCTCTCTGTTGGGCAATTTTGCCTTACCACTGTCATTGTACCAAATTGTTTTGTTCCTTGATGTTATTCCTTTGTATCACCCTTGCTGACATCTTTTTGTACTGATTGTTTGTTGTTTCTTTGTATTGTAATCCTCCCAGGTCATGCCTCAAAATAGTCATCTCCATGGCTAGTGCACCTACCTGTCAACAAACACTAAACAAAAAATAAATAACTCTATGATTTTAATAATATCAGGCAGTGATGTACGAACTATATCCAACTCATTCTTTAAGGATGATCATAACCCTGTATTGAATTCTACTAAGGCATGTGTTGAATGGATTTTCATGTTCCTTTTTTCCTTGGTTCACACATTTTTGCTCTTGAATAAGAGAGCTCATTCTCTGATACTGATATTGGAATATCTCTGTTTTCAAGTTCACTTGCTGGGAAGACTAAACATATAGAGACCCGTCAGCCATGGATAGGACCTTCTGTAGCTGGTACCTAAGGCCCATATATTTTAGATATTACAACATTATTTCATGTTTGGCAAATTTAATTATTAGGTCTTTCAGTTCACATCTACATTCTTTACACCACTCACGAGGGGGCTCATACATTTCCAAGAGGGTAAGCTTACAGTATCTATAATAAAATTCCTAACATTTTCATTGTACCTGTGATCTTCAGAAAGTGAAATGTTACATCTCCATAACCTTGATCAAGCATAGAAGTGGAATTGCTCTCTATAGTAAGACAGAAAGCGTTATTGTCCAAGCTTTCAATAGAGATGAGTATAGTACATTTGGTATCCAGACATGATGATATAAAAAGGTAGTTGATTCTGACTGCACTTGTCCCCTGGGAAAAAAGTGTTCCCTTCCACCCCATGCCTATCAGCGGCAGCATCCACGAGAAGTGCAGAGGCTATCATGTCTTATAGGTAAAACAAATCACAGTAGATGTTTTATGCTGTACTAGATATACTTGCTAGTAACCTGTAATTAAAGTCACCCCCTAAAATTATTCCTTGCATAGTAAACAAATATGGATGAATGGACTTAAACAAGTCAATACATTCAGTTTTGGATTTTGGGGCATGGATATTAATCAATCTCAAATCCAGATTATAAAATTTTGCATCTAATATCAAAACTGTCCTTGGCACCAGTCCAGTAACGTTTTAACTGAAACTTCACATAATGAAAACAGGACTCCTAACATTAAACAGTGGCCCTCTCCTATGGACAAAAAGGATGGCCCATGTGACCACAAATTTCTTATGGAGGAAATGTTCTTTAGTGTGTGTAATCTGGTAAAATGCAGAAACACAGTATCTGTCTTTAGGGTGCCATGTAACAAGAGCGAAGTTAAAATGGTGCTGTCACAATACGGCGGCTACAAAACAATACTAAGAACTACAGTGACCAGCACTACAGCTCCTGCCATAACACCAAAGTACTTAACTGTATTTTTGACGGGGGTTCTGCCCCACCCACTCCCCATTGTGAGGTGCTTCACCCCCCACACTCCCCTAAGTAAAATAACCATCTCTGGGGGGAGGGCAACTCAAGGAGTGGGAGAAACTCAGGTGGGGAAATGTTCTCAGGGGGAAGCAAGTAAAATAAACAATAATTAAAAAAAATACCAGCTGGGAACTGATCCCAGCTCTGCCTGCACAACCCAGCTACTCAAAGGTGGTGACTCTAACCACCATGATAATCATGGTTTGCAGCCCACAGCTGCTGCACTAAGTATCACATGTCCTCATTCTCCTTGCTCTTTCCCCATATCCGTATTCCTTGCTGTTTTTCCTCATTGCTCCTTTCACACTCTCACTATTCTCTATACCATGCTGTTCTTTCAGGCACTCAAACTGAATCATTCAGTTTGAGTCACCCATATCATGGGTCACTGTTTTTAGAGTTTGCAAAATAGACAAAGTGGTTAATCTCTTTTTACAGTTGTAAATAATATTCCTGTTTAGGGAGGTGACCAGAATGTCAGGTCTTAGCAGCAAACTCATATCACTGAGTAATAAGAGGAGGAAGTTATACATTCTAGGCATTACTTCTTTCTCCTTTCCTTTCCTACTACTAGTTATTCCCCTATTTTTCTGTTTTTTGATACAGGCCATGGATTCAGTATCAGTAACAGAATCATCAGTTCATCATGATGGATCATGCACTGAGGAAGGAATGGGGGAGGCATCTGAGACCTCTACCAGATCTCCCCAGTCCTTGTGAGTGGTAAGGACCTCAACAGGGTTTGTGAGGTCTAAAGAATCTTTTCTAGACAGTTTAGATTTAAGTTGGCCTTTCATTTTCCTCTGTCATATCACCAGTCTAAATGCCTAATTTTCAGGAGTGGAAGCAGGAGGCATCTACGAGGGCTTCTGAATGGTTACTAGGATTCTTCTGTCCCCAACTCCTTTGCTGTCATCTATGGTAATTGCAGTTGACCCTGCAGGGACCATATCAACAGTTACTGAAGAATCTGTAGTTTGAGTCAATACATGATAGTCTGTTGCCTCTTCCTGATCAGAATAATGTGAAGGATCAGGTGTCTCTAGAGAACTGTCTTTCTTGATACTAGAGTGTGGTATCAGGTGATCTTTAAGCTGCCTATGTGTAGATGGGAACTCTAGCATCTGTATTTTCAGATGGACGAGCAGGATTTTTCTGGGGCCAGACTTTGTATTGTATTTACATAAACTCCTGTTCTGCCATATCCATCTCATCTTCCCTGTTGTGGGACGCCCATGGACAGGAATGAAAAGAATGGCATTCTTCCTCACATAGATTGCTTTTAACCTTAATTGAGCATGACTGTCAGGAGTGGCCTGTTGTAACACAAATACCACATTTAACAGTATTACAGCCATTACTTAAATGAGCTTTGGATCCACACCTGTAGCAGGCTTCAGGCAGGCCTGCATAGAAAATCACACCTTTGTCACAACACAGGTAGAAAAAAAAAGGCAAAAAACAAACTCCTATGTTGGTAAATGGAAGTTTAACCCTGATATTTCATCTCCCAGTCCAAGCTTTCTCAGAATCCATTATAGGCCCGGGAGAGCTCAATACTGCACATTTTTGTTTCAACCAATGCAGAATGCTGATAATACTAACATCATCATTTTTGAATAGGATACTTACTGTTTTTTATTTCATGTTTGGTAAGTGTGATAACAATGAAAGGGGACCACAAAGGTGTACTCCTAATGTGTGGTATTTCTTCCAAAATCTTTCCAACCTCTCAAAAGTCTTGAAACTAATATCAAAATAAATATCTCCTGGTACATGTACAAGGGCATACAATTATAGGAGGCAGTATAGTGTAGTGGTTAAGGGCACTGAGCTACAAATCTGGAGACCTGGGTTTGAATCCCATTAGCCCCCACTTGCATATTGTGTAACCCTGAGCAAGTCACTTAACATCCTTGTGCTCCATGGTCACACCTGGAAACAAGATCTGGCTTAGTGTGCCTTTCTTGGTTAAACAATTTCTCCTTTCCCTTATATAATTCAGTGGTGAACAATTGCATGCTGTCCTTAAAAAGAGTTCTGGCAACATATATTTAATCTGGTGGTTCCAATAATCCACCATTATATTAAAGCTGCACAACACTTCATCTTTTTGCTTGTTCTGAAGGAGGTTGAAAAAATCCAAGTACCTCATCTGTAACCCGCAGAGCCCTCTGGTGTTTCCCTATGGCCCATCCGTCTATGAGATGGACCAGCATCAGCATCTGGATCTCTATTGTCCTCAAGTATATTACGAGGAGGGGGGCTCATCTCATAGTATTGTTGATAAAGTAGATTCCTGCTTTTGAGGTTCGACATCTGTCAAGTTAATAATATCCACATTTAAATCTGGAGACTGTGAGACTTGTTCAGGAAATAGGTCTGCTTTAGCAGGACATTTTTATACCTGGGGGACAGCCACAGGATAGTCCTCTACAGTCTGGGGGGGAGGGGAGAACTTCCAACAAAGATGTAACTTCTGCAATATGTTGTTGAAAAAGCTGGGGATTCTGATCCCCTGAAAAGTCTAAACTAGAATTCAGGTTAATAACAAATTGCAAACCTTCCCTGTTTGCATCTCCGGTATGCTTAGTCAGTACACTGTTCACTCCTGCAGTGTTAACAAGCTATTGTACATTCTCCCTATCAGGATTTACACTCACAGTGGCTTTACAGACTTTATTCTGTAAAACTGAGGAACAAAGCAACTGACCCGCAGGACAAGAGCTCACTCATCCTAAATCTGCAGCACTAACCGGACATGGAGAAACCCAACCTTTACCATCAGGTGTTCTTATCCAACCTGCTTTTTCTGGGGCCTTATCTGTTCTCAGCATGGATATCTCAGGTTTAGGCATTCTCTTCAGATGCCATCTTGCAGCTGTCCCCAACAGTTCCATGCCACTAGTCCCTGAGTGGTTCAGAAGACGGTCGGTGTCTGGAAAAGTTTGCTCTTTAATATTAACAACCACTGATATTTCATTCCCATCACTCAGCAGAGGTGGCATTTAACTGACAGCATCAGTGCTTCCTGTCAAAGGAAGGACCACAGTGTGTATATTTATTTTTATTGAATTTTGTTGACCAAAAAGTCCCTTTTTCAGAGGCAATTGGGGGTGGGGGGAGATACAGATGCTAATCAACTGAAATTGAACCAGATTAAGCAATTGGTGGTATTTTAGTGAATGGAGGAAATTTGGCCAGGGCACTGGGAAAATTCCCCTACTCTGCAGTAGGGGGAGTCTTTGTCCGGCTACTGGTAGGCAAGATGGCCGACAGAGGAGCAAGGTGTACAAGGGCTCAGTCTGGAGTAGAGGAATCTGGAAAGCAAAATGCTATGGAGAAAAACATTGAAGCAGCTATGAACCTTGTTAAGGGAAATACAAAACTGGATCTTGAAGAAGTGATGGACATTTCACAGTTTGAGACAATGCCTAAAAGCACCAATAGTTCTGTCCATCCAGAAATTTTTAACTTCCAGAGGCAAACAGCTTCAGTGCTGCTAAATAAATAGCTAAAAGAACCTTTTAGAGCTATCAGCTGACAACAGGATCCAGTTCCTGCCCAAAAATCTATGAAATTAAACAAAGGCGGGATAAACTCCTGAAATTACTGGAAGCTGAAGAAGCAATTTGCAGAGCCTGATAAACACCAAGGGCAATGTTCCAAATACTCAGTCGGAAGCCCAACTTAATAACCTTATGCAGTGTTCATCTCCAGGACAACCTAAACAATCTGATGAAGCAGCCCAGTGTTGGTCTCCAGAACATGCTTTGCAAGCTGCCGGATGGGA
Organism: Neoceratodus forsteri; assembly: GCA_016271365.2. Taxonomy (NCBI): domain Eukaryota; kingdom Metazoa; phylum Chordata; order Ceratodontiformes; family Ceratodontidae; genus Neoceratodus; species Neoceratodus forsteri. The sequence continues at coordinate 571,441,033 of CM057449.1, read as the reverse complement.
GAAAACGGCTGACAGTAAAACATGGACTTCTACTTGTGTTCCCACTGCAAAAGAAATCCAGAGTCTAGTAACAGCATTAAAGCATGACTCTAATTTCTCTCCTCTACTAGAGCCAGTGTGCTGTTCTGATGATACTTCTCAGACAGCAAACGATCCAGTTGCTATGTCAACCCCGAATGGCACTAAAACTGAGACCGCACCCAATGCTTAGTCTCCACAGACTCCGGTATTGCAAACCACGATTCAGACAAAACCTGAGACAGTACCCACAACTCAACAGGATCTTTCACAACAGAATGTAAGTCATATCCCACTTTTTGTTCATACTGAAGGGGAAACAAGGCATTAAATATGGACTATAAAGGGAATGCAACTAATGTTACAGGGACAAATGAAGTGTTCAAACAAAATGAAATACTCCTCTCCACTTCATGGGCAGATATAATGGAAGAGCACCCAGTACCAAACTTTTCAAAAATTCGGGCCCCCCCACCCCCGGTCGAGCAAGAGGAGCAGCACTTAAATAAAACTGCTCCACTAACTTTTAAATTATCAGATCTTTTTTAAAACCTTAGGAAACCTGCTAAAAGAAAGAATGCTGTCTATTTAAAATATAGAGGGGTCTGGAGGAGACACCCGACAGAACTTATGTAGCCAGAAGACTTTTGAAAAAAAACGTGCAGTTTACAACAACAGAAGTATTTGCCCTTATTCATACCTCAGTGGATACGCAATTTGATGTTAATTTTAAATCTTTCATTTTGCTGGACTGCTTTTGATTAAAATATCAAAGTCTTAAACATTCCCCTGTATGGATCCCCTTTATAGTTATCCCCTTGACTAAACCCACCTGGAAAACTGTTAATATTTTGTTTCTAAATAAATATCAATATTTCCGACGTACTGCACAAGGCAAAGCAAAGGGTGGAGGCGATCGAAAGACCACAACCAATCATGGACACTGAAAACATATGGACAGGGGGATCGCATATAAAAGTGAAACTCAAGAACACTGATGCAGGTATTCAACATCTGCCTATCAGTTTTTACATAGGCGGAAACAGAGTGTTCTGTTTTTATCCAGGACAACCTAAAACATGCCACAAATGTGGTTCTCTTTCTCATCTTAGTAACGCATGTGACATCCAAATTTGCGATTTCTGCCTTGAGATTGGCCACTCTCACTATTGTTGTCCTAGTCCAGTACATTGTAATTAGTGTGATGAGAAAGGACGCTCTTACAAAACATGCCTCTGAGCCGCTAATAATAAAGTCTTCTTCTATGATCAGGAAGAAATGGTCTTAGAAGCCCAGAAACAAAAAGAAAAGGCCCACTCTCTCATTCCCACTTCACAACAGGCACCCATCCCTGAACAAAAGCAGGAAGAATCAGTTACAGTAGAACCAGACATCCAACAACCAAATGAAACTGTGAGCTTACCTATTTATTTATTTATTTATTTACGAGTTTTACCAGGAAGGCATACTGAGCAGTGCTGCTCAATTCCAGATGCGACCTGGGGGGTCAAGACCCAATACAGTAGAACAGTACTAGTTACAGAGACAATACAACAGTGAAATGGCCATCCGCCTTACAGACAATCGGCTGATAGCAACGGATAGCATAGAGATACAGACAGTAGGATGATTGAATTCATGATACATTTTTAGAAGAGTCATCTGAGCTCAAGTACACAGTAGTACATTGTTAGCTAAAGCAAGAGCAGCTGGAGGAGAAGTGTGTGCTGAGTAGTCGGTTGCGATGGCTGGGATTCAGTGAGTGTCTTATAGCAGCTGGCAGGGCGTTCCATATCTGTGGTATTCGGTAATTGAAAGCGGCCTGACCTTTGGTTGTGCGATAGTGGGGACGGGAAGAGCCAATGCGGTCTGAGGGAGTAAGTGGGGGGTTGTTGGGAGAGGGTAGAGGCCAGGTAGGAGGGTAGGGAGAGGGACAAAATGTGGCTGCGAACCCTGGCGCCAATAGTTTAGTCTCACGATCTTGGAGGGGCCGGCAGGTCTAGGGAGCTATATAATGTGCAATGGTGGGTGGTTTGTGGGCAGGCGAGGATAAATCGACAAAATGAGTGGAACAGGGTGTCTAGGCTGGCCAAGGCGGAGGAGGGAGTGATAGTGGTCACTATATCACCGTAGTCGAGAACTGGTAGTATCATCTTTTGGACAACTACGCTCCTCGTGGGAGAGGGGAGGCAGCTTTTGTTCCTGTATAGGGCGCTAAGTTTAAGGAGAAGTCTCTTATGTATGGAGTCGATATAAATGGCAAAATCAAGGTGCTGGTCGAGCCAGATGCCTAAGTATCTGAAGCTGGTGCATTGCTCCAGAAGAGTCCCATCCAGTGTTTTGAAAGTGGGGGGCAGGGGGCTTGGCGGGAGAGTCTTTGTTGTGAGCCGAAGGTTAGTGACATGGTTTTTTTAGGGTTTAGGAATAGCTGGTTTGACCGGAACCATTCCTGGATGGCATTGAAATCCTCCTGCAGGAGAGTTGCCACTCTGCTTGTGGTAGGGCCTGAGGCATACAGTACTGTGTCGTCCACATACATTTGAATGGAGGAGTGGTGACATGCTGATGGGAGGTCATTTAGGAATATGGAGAAGAGCAGTGGGCCCGGGACTAATCCTTGGGGGATGCCGGCAGTAATGGGCAAGGGGTTAGAGGTGTGCAAGGTGACTTTAACAGCTTGGTGTCTGCCCACCAGGTAGCCTTGGAACCATGTGGTGGCTGGTTTGGAGAGTCCAGCTACAGTTAGTTTGGAGAGGAGCAGGGAGTGGGAGATGGTACTGAAAGCCTTGGTTGGGTCAATAAATATGGCAGAGGTGATGTGTCCATTGTCCATTCCGGTGAATATGTCACCAGTGACTCTTAGAAGGGAGGTGATGGTTGAGTGAGACTTCTGAAAGCCCGATTGGAAAAGAGTGAAGAAGGAGGAGGTGTCCAGATGGGGTGAGAGTTGGGGAGGACAAGATGTTCCTATAAGTAGCAGAATCGAGTAGGAAGATGGGGCAATAGTTGCCTGGGGAGGAGGGGTCGCCCCCTTTTGGTAGGGGTATGATGATGGCCTTTTTCCATTCTGCAGATAACTTGCCCAGCATCAAGGAGAGGTTGAAAAGTGTGGCAAGAGGGGTGGCAATGGCTGGGGCAGACAAGTATAACATCTTGGCATCCATGGACGTAGGGCTTTTGCCTTTGTTGGGGTTCAGGAAGCATAGGGATTTGAGGACTTTGGCTTGGTATGCAGGGTGGAAGGAGAACTGTAGGACTGGTGGGAGTGCACTGGTTTGGTGGGGGGACTGGGGTGGGCAGACGATGGTGGGTCGATAGGAGTGAGTCAGTACAGCTGTAGAAGTAGGTATTGAAGGCCTCGGCTACCCCGCAGGGATCAGTGATGAAAGTGTCCTGAACTGATAGTGTCGGGGTGGGGGTTGGGTGGGGGGGACAGGGATTTGAGCGATTTCCAGAAGTTTGTCGGGTGTTTATGTTTGCAGTAAAGGCCGATAGAAAATAATTCTTTTTTACCTGGTGGATGACATTTGTGCAGGAGTTGCAGAGGGCTCTGTAGGTATGGAGGGAAGCCTGGGTGCCCAGTTTCTTGTGGGCTTTCCATGCGTGGTCCCTGGAGTGACATTCCCTGATTATATCAGCGGTGATCTAAGGAAGGTGGGTGCCTCTGACTCTTTTTGTGTGCAGGGGTGCATGTTTGTCCCAGACTTTAAGAAAATTGGCCTTGAATACATCGAGTGCAATGTCAATAGATGTAGCCACAGAGATAAAGGACCTAACAAACAAAGTGTGCTGGAATCTCCACCAGGAAACACACAGGACATGCTTCCCCCCACAACCCCACAAGACAAGTTTACTGTGATGGGTGGGATGAGAAAGAAGGAAAAGCAACAACCTAAATCCAAAATATCCAGGAGAGAATCCATTAAAACAAGGAACAGTTACACAGAACTTCAACTAACACAGAGGATGAAGAAGAGTCTAATTTATCCTCTATTACCTCTTCTGTGAAAGAAGCATCAGAAGGGGAAGGGGCATAAATGGAACTGAAAATAAAGAAAAAACTTGTAAAAGGACTCAAAAGAAAATATCGTAATCTATTTATTTGGTCTGACACTGTCTAAGCTAAATCTGTTTTCTCTAAATTTGAATAGTATTAGGAATATAAAAAGAAGGCACATATTATTTTCTTCTCTACACTTGGTAAATGCTCAGATCTTCTTTTTGCGGGATACTAGACTCAGAACAGAGAGTGATATTCTGAACATGCAGACGTCATGGCTTTGGGGCACATCCTTATGGTCCTTGGGGGAGGAGTCTCGTTCTGGGGTGGACATTTTATTTAAATTTCCTAATGTTTAAAATTACTAGAATTATGGGCATAATACCAGGGAGGGCTTTACTAATTGATGTGATCTTAGGAAATATACCTATGAGGATTGGCACTGTTTATGCACCTCAAACTAAAAGTGAACAAACTGACTTATTTAAGACATTACAACCTTATTTACATATAGCAAAATTCACCATATTAGATGGAGATTTGAATTGCCCTCTAGACATAAAAGACAAAACAAGTACTACGAGCAAACTATATTGTGACACAAATGCACTTAAAATAATTCTTCAGACAGCAGATATGATTGATTCCTATAGGCAGATCCATCCCTCTGGGGCCATACTTATTTTAGGAATAGTCTTTCAACAAGAATAGATTACATCTTTCTTATTAGTTGTGGTAAAATCTTTGACAGCAAAGACACGGGCTAACGCCATTTCCGACCACGCAGAATTACATGCCTCCTGAACTTAACAGACACTAGGCAGTTAGGATATGGATATTTAAGAAATAAGGTATGACAAGATGTGTGTTATCATGTAATAACCTCACTCCTAGGGTGGATTGAAGCACGAGGTGAAGCCGAGTGCTTCCACCACCCCAGGAGTACGTTATTACACATTATATAATGGCAAGAAAGAATGCTGGCCCCGGATTGGCCAGTCTGTGGATGGACCCGTGATGTTATCCTAGCATAACATCATGGATCTAGTCTGGCCACCCACAAGATTGAATGAAATGAGTAAACAAATCACTACACAAGGCATCACCAACTTGCCTATACCCTGTCCTCATGTAGCAGCGCGCTAACATTAAATTCATCCCTCCACTGCAGACAACCAAAATTGCACCCAGAACCATCACAGATTCTGAAAACTTATTTTTTCTTGCTTAAAAGAGAGGTACATTAGAGCGGACTTTGCGATCTGCCATAGTACCCCCCCACCACACACTCGCTCTACTGGCGCTCTGGTGTTAACACAACAGAGTGTTTTTTTTTTACCAAAGGAAAGCCACACTGAAAGCCGTCACACCGGCTTCTGAATCAAGCACCCCACTGCCTTCCAGGACTACTCTCCACTCCCACAGCCACATGTAAACCTGTCACTATGTTCAGCTTACCGGCAGTCCTTCCCTCTTGCGTCGCAGACTCCACTTCAAAAACCATAGCACGTGCAACAGCGCACTTCACAGTTACCCGATTCTTGTTTTCCATTGGTCATCAGTTCTCCGTAATACTGGTACTGAGAGAAGACACGCCGCCACCGCAATCACTGTATCAAGACGGAGGCACAATCTCCATCAGCCATGATTGAGACTGCGTGGGGGTGCAGCGTGGCGAAGTCACATTTCCTGGTGGCACCAGCAGCAGGAAGAGTGAAAACAAGACAAGAAAGTAACAAATAAAAATCGTGACTTACACCAAAGAAACTCAGCAGATAAAAACACCACCACCACAGAAAGGTATGTGTAAGGACAGGACAGGAGTGTCTGAAGCTACAGTTAAAACATAGACGCTCCCCCTACTGGTCAAGAATTAGGCACTATTTTTTTCAAAATGTAAACCTGCACATTAGAAAAAACACCCCAAAATGCACTTTTAAAAGCGATTTCTTTTTTCTTCTTCTTTAACACACAAGTCATTGTATAATAGAATACGACTCAGGTGGGAAGAAAGGGATAATGTCACTCTGGGTGATTAGTCGCACCTGCCTGTGGCCTCGTGCCTAATCACCCCAGGCATGACGTTATCCCAGCACAACACACACCCTGTCATGCATTATTCCTTTAATAACACACACCTTGGCGTGCCTTATTGCAATTATACAATGGCTCAATGTTATACAAAAATATTTAAAAAAGGTTTTAGTAGATTTTTAGTGTAGCAGTATATATCTGTTTCTTAAAAGTAGCTCCAAACAATCATTCAACAAATCAATACAATGATGTTATTGTGTAATAACATCACTGTCTCTTGCACACACTGACCAATCAGAGCCCTGAACATTTTCTTGCCATTGTATAATGGAAATTATACAATGGCAAGAAAGAATGCTGGCCCCGGATTGGCCAGTCTGTGGATGGACCCGTGATGTTATCCTAGCATAACATCACGGATCTAGTCCGGCCACCCACAAGACTGAATGAAATGAGTAAACAAATCACTACACAAGGCATCACCAACTTGCCTATACCCTGTCCTCATGTAGCAGTGCTAACGTTAAATTCATCCCTCCACTGCAGACAACCAAAATTGCACCCAGAACCATCACAGATTCCGAAAACATATTTTCTTGCTTAAAAAAGAGGTACATTAAAGCGGACTTTGCGATCTGCCATAGTACCCCCCCCACCACACACTCGCTCTACTGGCGCTTTGGCGTTAACACAACAGAAGTGTTTTTTTTTTACCAAAGGAAAGCCACACTGAAAGCCGTCACACTGGCTTCTGAATCAAGCACCCCACTGCCTTCCAGGACTACTCTCCGCTCCCGCAGCCACATGTAAACCTGTCACTACATTCAGCTTACTGGCAGTCCCTCCCTCTTGCGTCGCAGACTCCACTTCAAAAACCATAGCACGTGCAACAGCGCACTTCACAGTTACCCAATTCTTGTTTTCCATCGGTCATCAGTTCTCCCGGTAATACTGGTATTGAGAGAAGACACGCTGCCACCACAATCACTGTACGGCACGGAGGCACAATCTCCATCAGCCATGATCGAGACTGCGAAGGGGGGTGGGTGCAGCGGGGCAAAGTCACATTTCCTGGTGGCACCAGCAGCAGGAAGAGTGAAAACAAGATGAGAAAGTAACAAATAAAAATCGTGACTTACACCAAAGAAACACAGCAGATAAAAACACCACCACAGAAAGGTATCTGTAAGGACAGGAGTGTCTGAAGCTACAGTTAAAACATAGACACTCCCCCTACTAGTCAAGAATTAGGCACTATTTTTTCAAAATGTAAACCTGCACATTAGAAAACACCCCAAAATGCACTTTTAAAAGCAATTTCCTTTATTTTTTCTTTAACACATGTCTGTATAGGAGAGCACAGCGCACCAGGAGGTTAGCGATAACGCGCCACTGGTGATAGTCGCACTCGGCCTGTGGCCTCGTGCCTAATCACCCCAGGCGTGACGTTATCCCAGCACAACACACACCCTGTCATGCATTATTCCTTTATTATGAACTGGCGATCGTAAATGGAAGAAGCTGATTTGCCGAGAGGTTTTGGAAGCCGTGATGATATTGGGCTACATCATCACGGCTTCAGAAAACCTCCGGTCACCAGCCTCCTCACTTACCACACAATGTTTCTCTGTGTGTCACAGTCCTAAGTGACTGAGACCTCTAGTCGGCTTAAAACCAAACCCCCCATCCATCTTCCCCACAGCACCCGCTCTCCAGACAGAAGAAATTTTCATTCTCACCCGGCTTCCGCTCAGAGCACCAGCTACTACAGTATAGAAACAGCCCCTCATGCCAGTACATTTTCCCCACAGCATGCTTCCTCACGCCAAACGGCAGTTCACGTACATCTATGAACTGCTCCTTCACAATCTCCCCATTGAGACAACGACTTTAAGGTGCCGTTGCTTACATTTACTGTTCCCTCAAAAGCACGACATTACCATGGCAGCCGTTACGAATGTTTTTTTCATGCCGGGTTTGGGAGATGAGACAACAGAACACACAGGGAGATGTCCCTACACTACACTACCTCCTACCAGCTCCTACAATAGCGCCACCTCCTGACGGCAACCCTAATAGAACTATTTTCTGAAACAGTACTCCTACACTACCCCTTACAAAGGTTTTTTAAATATTTGGGAGTTTTTTTGCTAATTTTTTATTTACAACAATTTTGTAATCCAGTTCATAATAGCAATAAGTCACTCCAGGGTGTGGTATATCATGGGATATTGTCACTTCTCGGACGGTTGGACGCACTCGGCCTGCAGCCTCCTGCCCAACCACCTGAGGCGTGACGATATCCCATGATATACCACACCCTGTCATGCCTTATTGCTTAATTAGATACTTCCTTACTAACTAATGATACAATAAATCAAGACTGCTCAGCTTTATTGCAAGCTTGACTTTCAATAGCTGTTTTTTACGACACTATGTTAGAATGGTGGTGTGACACCAAACAAGAACTGAAAATCTTTTTCTACCGAAGAGGACAAAAAAATAGTAGAGCAGATTATTTACACTACTTACAACTTAGAGCTCAGCTTATTAAACTAATATCATTACAGTCAACCTTGGAACAATCTTATAAAAGTCAAATTGATTATATTATGGTTGACATGAAACAGTACCTTTATGATAGGGCCAAAACTTGGGCAGCCAAACAGAGATTCGGAACTCGGCTTAAAAAGGAGTCTATCGATATTTTTAAGTACAACCAAAAGCAAAATGAAACAAATATTATTGAAGGTATTAAAAATGAACAGGCTATACTGTTACAGCAGAGTAAATAAATTTTAAGCTATGTGGAAACACAATATGAAACTGTTTTTTCAACTGATACTTTTACCAATTAACATGATCACTTTTTTGAGGACTTACCACCCATAAAACTATCACGCTTTGAAATTTCTCTACTCACACAACCTATAACTTTATTAAAAATCGATGAAGCCATTCAAACTCTTCCCTTACATAATGTCCCAGGACCTAACAGAATTAGCTCAGAACTTTACAAGATATATCAAAAAATGGTCAGATTAATAGTCTGTGACTTATTTAATGAAATATTAGAAACCAATCATATTTCTAGTGAATGGCTTCAAGTTAGTATGATTTTTTTTTATTTAAAAAGGGAGAGGACTCAGATCTAAATAACTAGAGATCTATTTCTTTGTTTCAGTTAATAATCTTTATTGATTTTTCACATAAGAGTGCATAAAACAAGATATAGCGATGGCACATGCTACATACAGCTGGCAGAGAAGGATCAAAACAGAAAAGTACAGCCTGTAATCAGTTAGGCAATATTGTATATTGAAAGATACATGAGAGACACAAAACACGGCTTATGAAGGGGGGGGACACCCCAAATGGGTATATACTTAGGTCAAGTAAAACTAAATTACCTAAGAGGTCTGGGTCACAGCCCCTAGGTTGTTGGGGGGGGGGCATATTCTCTGCAACAGAACAGATCATTGCAAACAACTAGTAAGCAACAGATTAAATATAGACCTATAACCAGGGATTCAGAGAAGGTGGATAGTCTACAATGACACAGGAATGTTCACAGATGGCATGGTGATTTTGGCCTGCTACATGGACGTAGACTATGGGGAAGTATAGAGGAAAAGCCGGGCAGAGGCCAAGTGAAGCCTCACCCAATTCCTGTCTATGGCTTCAAGTATGTGAGGAAGAGGACCCAGCAAGCAGCATAAGCTGTAAGCTTATTGGTCATCATGTGGGACATACGGTCGAGTGATGCCAGCAGCACAAGTGCATAGTGGAGCTCTGAGATAGAGAGAACTTCAGTGGATCTCCAGTGACATAGTATGAGATGCTTGGCAGAAATACCAAGAAGTGCAAGCCATCGAAGATGCTGGGCTTTTAACCTGGCTCCTGGGAGAGGAAGGCCCAGTATCCATACGTGTAGGTCTAGCTGGATCGTAGAACCCAGGATTTGTGAGGCAAGCTGAGCTACCTTTTGCCCAAAGGGACCAGCTGGGGGCAGTGCTAGAGGATGTGAAGTAGGTCACCACTGTGGGCACTGCATCTCCAGCAGAGGTTGTTACTCAGAAGTTTGGCTTTGTACAGTACCTCTGAGGTTCTGTACCAGTGGTGCAGGATTTTGTTCTGAATAAGTCTACTGCACGTATCTGGGTAACTAGAGTGCACCAGCTTCCAGCATATGGATCAGTGAGACTCATCAAGCTCTAAACTCAGGGCTCTTTCCCACTTCCATTTAGATTCACCAGATTGTGAGGGGATACACTCTCATATATCAACATATATCTTACTAGCTATGCCCTTGGGTACCTTAAGCCAACTATGAAGCTTCTGCGAGCTGACTGAGCATGGAGGACAAGCTTTGAAGTACTCAAGTCAAGGAGCTGCACAGTTGCAGATACTTCTAGAAGTCTCTCTTGTGAATCCCTTTAGTATTAACCAGCTCCTGGAAAGACTGAACTCTCTGCCCTGATTCATCCACTACATCAGCCACTATTTGGATGCCCTGATGCTCCCATTGAGGCCAGATGAGGGGCTTATTGTCTACCAGGATACATTGGTTGCCAAAGATTGGAGTGTGAGATAGGACTGTGGGGCTGGCCTTTAGTTTGGCATGTGCCTTGTTCCAAAGCTGAACGGCCAGGGCAATCATCGGGTGTCCTTGGAGGGCTTTGGGCAGGGGGTTATAGAATAAGAGGGGAAGACATACTGTGCCTGAGCCATATACTTTTCCATATGGAACCATTGCAAGAATTTGGGAGATAGGGCAGAGAACCACTTCCGAGACTGGGCTAGGGAGTAGGCCCATACATAGCCCTCTAGCCATGGAAGGCCCCACCCTCCATCCTTCCTGTGGGATCACAGCTTGGTCCTGCTATACCAGGGTTTTTTATTCTCCCAAAGGAAATTCCCTATGACCTTATTGATGGTGCGAAGCCACTTGACTGGGGGGCCAGGGGGATATAAGAGAGGGGATGCAAGAGCTTGGGGGCTGAGATCATTTTCAGGGCTGATATCTTACCAGCTAGAGTAACATGGAGTGTTCACCATCTGTCCAGCTCTGTTCTAAGGTCAGCAACCAAGGGCTGCATGTTGAGATCCCAGACTTTAGAGAGGTCAGAAGAAATGTTTATGCCAAGGTAGACAGGTGCCTTCGATGTCCATTTGAGTCCTAGAGGAAATACCATGTCCTGGGTACATTTGAAGTTTAGAGGGAGCACTTCAGTTTTGGTCTTGTTCACCCTAAGATCAGACACGTCAGCAAAGGCTGCCAAGAGAGAGAAAAGCACCAGAATGGAAGTGTTTACATCTTCCACTGGAACCAGTAAGTCGTCTGCATACATGAAGATGGTGTACGCGCATCCCCCTATTGTGATTCCTTTAATAATTGGGTGCTGCCTGATAGCAGCTGCTAAAGGTTTTGCTGCCAGAATGAAAAGGAGTGGGGACAGGGGGCAGCCCTTCCGTGTGTCTCTGCCCAGCTGGAAGGGGAGAGGAGGTCATCCTGTTGGTCCGTATGCTAGCTACAGGCTGCTGATAAAGGGCCTGTATCCACCCTCGAAACCTGGCCCCAAAACCAAAATGCTGAAGCACCAGCCCCAGATAGTTTCACTCCAGAGAATCAAATCCTTTTTCAAAATCTATGGCCACTGCCGCTGCTGGAGAGGAGAGGGTCTGGGCGTGGTGAATAACATTAACTAGGGACCAAAAGTGATCTCAGCTAAAGCAGCCGGTGGCAAAGCCAACTTATGAGGGGTGGATAAGGGAGGGGAGGTACGGATTTAATCTGGTGGCTAGGATTTTAGCAAAGATCTTGCTGTCCACATTTATAAGTGATATTGGCCAATAGCTCGATGGAAGCATGGGGTCCTTGCCCTTCTTGGGGAAAATGATAACAACCGCTTCCCACTAGGTAGGGGGAAGGATACCTTTGTCAAGGGCCTCATTAAATACTAAGGAGAGTAGAGGGGCAATTTGAGGGGTGAGGAGCTGCCATAGCTCTATGGAGAAGCCATCTCCCCAAGGGGTTTTACTGGAGCTTAGGGCTCTAATAGTGGCAGCCACTTCTGAGGGTGAGATGGGGCGGTCCAGATCCTCAGCTTGAGAGGGCTGGAGAAAGGGAAGTTGAAGGCCAGCCAGAAAGGGTGCCATTGCTCCACAGTCCTGCCCTCTAGTGGAGGAGTAAAGGGACGTATAAAACTGTTACATGATGGAGTTGACTAGCTGAGGGTCTGTTTGAATTGTCCCATCTTTTAGGCCATGAATGTGGTGGTCGGCCTGCTGATTACGTAGGTGGTAAGCCAGCAATTTTCCTGCTTTTTCCCCTCCATCCCAGTACTGATGACAGAGCTGCAGTACCCAGACTCTGCTTTGCAAGACAGTAGGTCATTGATTTCCATATGGATCTTAAGCATTTCGTTGGTTAGTACAGAGTTTGGCTGTAAGCTGGGGGGTTGTTTGACCTGAGACTCTAGGGACTTTAAGAGTGCCTCTAAAGACTTTAAGTGATGTTCCCGCTGTTTGCACTGCCTAGAGACATAGCCCATTATTGCCCCTTGTAGGGTGCCTTTCAATGCCTCCCATGTGGTTCCTGGAGATGTATCCTGGGGGGAAGTTTCTGCCAGGAAGAGGGTCATTTCTAAGGACATCTATGGAGCAAAAACAGGGTCTTTAAGAAGGTGATGATCTAGTTTCCATGAGGTTGAGGTCAGGGAAGGTGGGCCCCACAGGATGTGCAGGTGGATGGGGGCATGATTGGAGATGATCTTGGGCATTATCTCAGAGTCAACTGCACTCTGACAGATCTCTGGTGAGGCCATCCAGAAGTCCAGATGACTATGTGACCCATGCACCAGTGATGTAAAGGAGTAGTCCCTTTCTCTGGGATGAAAGGTTTTCTATATGTCAGTCAAACCCAATTCAGCCATTAGCTGCTGTAGTGCAAGCCGAGCTCTAGTATGTTGTTCAGTGGAGGGAGAGCTGCAGTCTAGCAAGGGAACCAGGGTGAGATTGAAGTCTCCCCCTAGAATAATCGGCGTAGGCATAGTGGCTAACAAGTTCAGTTCCTGGGCCACCTCATGAAAAAAGGTGGGGACATCTTCATTTGGTGTGCAGATAGATCCAACAATCAGGGGGCCTTCCGGGGTGCTCATGTGAGCTATAACCCACCTACCCTGGGGGTCGGTCCGGAGCTGAGTGAGAGACCAAACGAGAGACTTATGGAGGAGTATGGCTGCAACTCTTTTCCTAGAGGAAGGGGAGGCTGAGAACGCTTGGCCCACCCAGTGTCTTTTCAGCTCATCATGGTCTTGTGCAGGGAAAATCTATTTCTTTACTGAATTCAGGCCAGAAAATTCTGACTAAAATCTTAACAAATTGTCTCAATACAGTTACACCCAGAATTATTTCTTTTTGTAATTAAAATTTTTATTGTTATTATATGCCACTCCAGAAGAGAACATGATAAACAGCAACATCGCACTTTAACAGGTATTATACAACCATCTATAAAGCCATGACGTGTTACCTCTAGGGCATATTGCAATAAGAAAACAAGGTAATAACAATTCAGGAAGAAAAATAGGTATGTAAGATAAAAAACAACATAAGAAAAGAAAAAAAAGAAACCCACCACCCAAACCCTCCCACTCAAGGTTACTGTACAGGGGAAAGGTTGGTAAGGATAAGAGAGAGAAAGAAGAAAAAGACAGTGTAGACCAGGTAGCCTATATTAGGTCTTCGGGTTCCAGCATCGCAGGAGGCGGTCTAAGCGACCCCATCTAAGTGAAAAGACTTTCTTCTGGCCTTGGTTATAAGCTACATATCTTTCCAACTGAAGAGCTAATGTACATTCCACGATGCCACTCAAAAGAGTCGGGAGCAGTCAGACGACCAATGTCTTAAAATTATTAACTTCATAGTGGCAGTAATGATTGCCACTTGAGCTCTCAATATTTGGGAGTGGGATCAGGAAAGACATTTAATAAACAGATTTCTGGAGTGTTCACAGGATAGGAGCAAGGATAGGGCACCAGCTTACTAAGAGATTCCCAAAGAGGTTGGATCTTGGACATGCCCAAAAACGTGGTATAGGGAACCTTCATTTAAATTGCATCTCCAACAAGTGGAGAGCTACGCCGTTCCATCTGAAAAGGTGCGTAGGGGTTAACACAAATGGTGTAACAACTTGAATTGGATCAACCTGAGTCTGTCTTGCTTAAGATATGTGTATATGGTATTCCACAGCTTAGTCTAAAAGCCTGGAGTATCAACAGATTTAACTCATTGACCCAATAATAGCAGACTCCGGATGGAAGTTTAGCATCCCATTCTAATAGCAATTTGTATACTTTAGATATTGCATGCGGCTGGGTCGCAGCTGCTAAAAGAATGTCAATATTTAGCAGTTCAGAAGCCGAAGTTACAAACCAAGGGAGGGATGGCGACAGTGCCTTTCTCAGCTGTATCCATCTAAAAAAATAATTATCGTCAGAGCCATAACAGTTTTTAAGGTCCTCAAAGGATCTCAACCTACCCCGATCCAAAAGGTCAGCAGCTGAGAGGTGGCCGATCTGTGACCAAAAAGACGGGGAGATAGTGCATCCCCCAATCTTAAAGTGGACATTTTGAAAAATAGGTTGGGCGGCGGAGGTCCACCACTTGACTTTAAAACGTTGCTGAAGCTGGAGAAGGGCCTTCAAAGACCATCCCATAGGATTATTCTTAAATGACCCAGGAATATCGGATGGGAAGGAAAATAGAAGGGCTCGCAATGATGAGTTCACACCCTTCGCTAGCCCATACTCGATATCTAACCAGAGGGGCCTATAGCGTAATGACGCTCTCTCCTTATTCCACCAACCTAGCTTAGAGACATGTTGTGCCATATAATATAGATAAACTGAAGGGGCGGTTAAGCCACCCTTGCTTTTAGGCGCTATTAAATTGTAATACGACCTACGAGCTCGTTTGCCTTGCCATAAAAATGAATCAAAGATTTTTCATAATTTGAGAAGCCATTTTTTGGGAGATAAGCCCCAATCATGCCTAAGGGTATAGAAGTCTGGGTAAAACATTCATCTTTAAAATACTTACCCTACCCCACAATGTTAGGAAGGGACCTCCATCCAAGTCATCTGATATGGTTTGAACCAAAGTATCTAAATTTTTTGGATCATTAGCGATACTTGTGGAGATATTGATACCCAAGCATGATAGGGACTTATCTTCAGCCCAAACCAAGGGCACCAGAATCTGACCTTAATACCCTACTATTTAGCGGAAAAATTTTGGATTTTGCACGATTTAGTTTATACCCCGACACCTTTGAAAATCGGTCTATTTCCTCAAGAATAGCCGGTATAGAGACATTTGGATTTTCAACATGCAACAATACATCATCTGCATAGGTGGAGCAGACATATGAATCTCTGCCCACCCTAATGCCCTCTATAAGCGGATTCCCTAGCAGTCTGCGTAGGAACGGTTCCAAATATAAATTGAATAAAAGTGGGGACAAAGGACAACCTTGCCTAGTGCCCCGCTCAAGCTTAATACGCTGAGACAAGACCCCATTACATTTAACTCTAGCAGATGGGAAGAGTATAAAATTTGAACCCATTTTATAAAATGATCCGGGATACCAAAGGCAGACATAGTTTGGAATAAAAAGCCCCACGACACTTTGTCAAAGCCTTTTGGCATCAAGTGAAAGGGCGCAGCCGTGGTATCTTATCTTTGACCTCCATCATAAGATGCAATAGCTTCCTTAGATGGTCCTGCGGTAGCCTTCCCTCATAAACCAACCTGCTCTCTGCAGATCAGTCTATCCATTACATTAGTTAATCTATCTGCGAGAATCTTCACTAAGATTTTAACATCTGTGTTCAATAACGAGATAGGGCGATAGCTATCTAAGTTCAGAGGGTCTTTACCTGGTTTCAGAATTAAGGTAATTGTTGCCTCAAAAAAAAGATGGATCTGACACCCCATGTTCATACCAGTAACAAAACACTTCTAAAAGGATTGGGGCTAGTTCAGAGGAAAAGGCCTTAAAAAAATTACTAGGATAGCCATCAGGGCCGGGAGATTTATCAAGAGGTAATTGTTGTATAGCCTGACAGATCTCAAGAGTAGTTATTGGGGAGACCAGGTCTGCGGCCTCTTCCGGGGGGATTTTTGGGAGTGCTACTGATTGCAGGAATTTCTTAATATTGGAATCTGAGACATCTAACTGAGAATCTTTGGAGTATACCATTTAAAAGAAATCTTTAAAGGCATTTGCCATGAGATGAGGATCCGTGCAGACCTGGTTTTCCTGGGTAGGACGAATTCCTGCAATATACTGTGCTGAATCCATCTGCCTTATCCGCATTGCAAGTAGTCTTCCCGCCTTCTCACCTGTAGCTAAGTATTGAAGCTTTACGCGTAACAAGACAAGCTCGGCCTGGTGTAGAGCAAGCCCTGAGTATAGCCTGTAACCTATGCAACTTAAGTCTGTCTGCATCAGACGAGCGTTGGGATAATCTGCATTCAATTTGGCTAATTTGGGTTAGCAAGAGGTCATCTCCTTTTTGAATAAGTTTTTCCTAGAAGTAATCTTTATTAATTCCCCTCAAGGAACATTTCAATGCGCCTAAATCATATCTTTTGGAGGTATTGAATTTTGATTGTCTTGTAAGAATAAACCAATATATTCTTTAATTGCTTTTAGGTGATGTTCTTCCCTTAATATCTGAGTATTTAATCTCCATTGCAGCTGCCGGAGTAAAGGGATGGTCTGAATAATATACTAACGGACCATGGTCGAAATAACCCTGCTGAAATATCTGCCTCTATGATGTCAGGGATTGCAATAGAACTGAGTAGGATATAATCAATTCTCGAGTAAGAATTGTGGACTGGGGAATAAAAGGAATATTGTCGCTTCCCAGGGTGAAGGACACGCCATATATCCACTAGATCAGTATTACTCATAAGGCCCTTAAGAGCTCTCTGTGCTGGTGAAAGGCCTTTCTTCTTATTGAAGGTTCGGTCTATATCGTTCTGTAGTACTAGATTCCAATCTCCTCCAATAATTACTACTGGAGGCATATCTATGAGTAACTGCTGTAGCAACATGGAGAAGAAACAAGGGGAGTCATTATTAGGGCCATAGACTGATCCTAAGAGTAAGGTTTGTGAAGCTAATTGCGCCCATACAAGTATAAATCGACCTTCCAGATCCCAATATTCCTTCAGCAACTTAAAGGGGACACCTTTAGCCACCAATATAACTACTCCAGCCCTTCTGGTCGAGACCCCCGCTCCATACACCTGAGCAACCCATGTCCTCCTGAAATACAAGAGATCATCCCTCTTCAGGTGAGTTTCCTGAAGAAGAGCAATATGTGCACCCAGCTGGTAAAGGTGTTTCAATATTATTTGTCGCTTAGCCCTATCCTTGGCTCCCTTCACATTCCAAGTTATAATCCTATTCATTTGACTCATTGTATATAGAAATAACAATCTTCATGTGTATAGATAGTGATCTGGAACTATTAAGACTCTCTCGGGAAAGGTGAGACATAAATGAATGCTAACCTGCTGGAACTAAACGTGCATTCCCAAAAAGCAGTAACCTTGACTATTGTTAAAGCCCTTCCAACCCCCCTGACCCCATCCAGAACCAAAACCCTCCCCCATCCTTCCAATAAATGACCCCCAATATATAGAAAATGCCCCCTCCCCCCAACCATCCACCCCCAGTTCCTAGAACTGCTCTCCCTAAAATAGTCCCCACATGATATCCATCTAAGCAGCCCAAAGCGTTCGACTGCACAGCCCGCAGCCCACGCCCACCAACGTCCGAATAGTAAAGATATCGTTAATTCCGGAACAGCCAAAAAATGACATAGTAAAAAAAAAAAAGGGGGAACAGGAACAATTCCAAATCCAGGTAGTCTGATCGAGAGATTAGATTCCTTCGTTGGGTAAATCCAGGCTTCTAGGATGTCTAGAACATATCCGTATCAGACATCGATCAGAACAGAGGGATTCTCCAAGAGGAAAAAAAAAAAAGGGGGTGAATGTTCAATAAAAACAAAATATAATCCGTAGCAGGAATCGAGCCAGTGCGGAGTGTCACAGCAATCACCAAGGAGACTGTACTGCCAGTCTCCTCACATATAGGGAGATCCCAGATACCGTTCCAAAAGTATACCGTCCATCATATAACCTCCCAATGAACAGTCCAGGTTTTGAATAGTCGAATCTTGCGGCAGACTGGCATCCAGATCCTTCCAAAGGGATACACACAGGAAGATGGATAATATGATGCACATACAGCCGCTAGGCACACCCACACTTTCAAGGCCTATGGGGACATCTCCTCATTTGAAAAGATCAGGAGGAGCCGCTGCAGTTCCTTGGTGGGCTTGTGAGCAGGAGTCAAAGGATATCCAGATACCATCTAGGTTAACCATCAGGACTGCAGGATACTTCACTTTAAACTGTTTGGTAGCAGCAATAAGTTTTGTAACAATCGGATGCAGCTCTTGACGTTTTACTCTTACTGAGTGGGGGAGATCCTGAATAATTCGAATCCGCCTGCCTTCCCATAGGAGCTCCTTTACCCCTCTTACTTTGTCAAGTACATGCTGCCTATCCAAATAATTAAGAAATTTCACGATCAAGGGCCTAGGAGGTTGACCCTGTGCAGGAGGGGGCCGAAGGGCCCTATGTGCTCTTTCTATAATGAAGTCTCCACCAGCTGGGGGGCAGCGATCTTAGCACACAGTTTTTGGATGAAGGAGATTGGGGAATTACCCTCCTCTTTCTCAGGGACCCCAATTATAACGATATTGTTGCGTCTGCTGCGCCCCTCTAAATCCTCGATCTTATCCTCCAGCTTCTTGAATCTGCGTTTTACTATTGTAAGCTCCATCTCATAGTTTGTCTGTTTATTTTCTAGTGAACTTATTTTGACCTCAGTATCGCCCATTCTCCGAGTTAAGGACTCGACTGACTTCTTTATTTGGTGCATATCTTCAGCCACCGAGGTGATTGTGGCCTGTAGCGGCTGCATGAGCTCAAGGAATCTAGCCTCAGAAAGCGGAACGTCTCCCCGTGGGCAGGCTTGGTAGGCTAGCAGCCTGCTGTTTCGCACGCTTAGCGGCCTTGTCCTTTTCGGGAGTTCGGGGAGGAGTGTGCTTCGGTCTGGCTTTTTTAATATAATCCTCCATTTATTTTGGAGATCGATTGACTGGTAGTGGTCTCTTCAGGCACTCTTGATGATTCGCAGGCTCAACTTAATTAGCGGCAATGCGAAAAACGGCAAAATTAGTCGGACTGGTAACGGAGCTCCGCGAGTGTGCTGCTTCCCCTCAGGCTGCCATCACGTGACCTCACCCAGAATTATTTCTAAGATAACCAACAATTGAACCCAGATCCAAATGTAGGAGAAAACAATGGAAACAAACCTGGCTCCAGTAACTACAGTCCAGAGACCCCCCCCCAGATAATCATAGGAACACCACTGAACATAATAGAAGAAACTCAGCTAATGGCTTTCAGCAGAATGCAAGAACACAGGGTCATACATATGCAGGGTTGTTTCACACTACATAGAAACATAGACTTTGATGGCTGATAAGGACCGCTTGGCCCACCTAGTCTGCCCATTTCCCTACCTACAGGATAGGCCGCAGATCCTAGTTAACCAACAGCCTATTTCTTCCTACCCCCCACAAGAACTGCCTTATGTCTGTCCCATGCATTCTTGAATACTCCTGCAGTTTTAGACCCCACAACCTCCTCAGGAAGGCTGTTCTATGCATCCACTACCCTCTCTGTGAAAAAATACTTCCTCACATTGCCCCGGAACCACTCTCCCCCATCTTTAAATTGTGTCCCCTTGTTCTTGCATGTCTCTTTTTCTGAAAGATGCTGCCCTCTTGGACTTTGCTGATTCAACTGAGGTACTTAAAAGTTTCTATCATGTCCCCCCTCTCTCTTCTTTCCTCAAGGGTATACATATTAAGCTCCTTTAGTCTCTCCTCATACGGCTTCTCTTGCAGACCCTGCACCATTTTAGATGCCCTCTTCTGGACTGCCTCTATCCTGTCTATGTCCTTGCGTAGATGGGGACTCCAGAACTGGACACAGTACTCCAGATGGGGTCTCACCCACTGTCTGTACAGAGGGATAACAGCTTCCTGTTTTCTGCTGGTGATGCCTCTCCCTATGCATCCCAGTATCCCCCCAGCCCTCCCTACTGCCTTCTCACATTGCTTGCTAACCTTAAGGTCATCTGATATGATTATCCCCAGGTCCCTTTCCTTTTTTGTTGTTGTTACTACCTCTCCCCCATTGTGTAATCTTCCCCCGGGTTCTTGCTTCCCAGGTGCATTATTTTGCACTTCTTTGCATTGAATCCTACCTGCCATACTTCTGACCATTCCTCCAACCTTGCCAAGTCCTTCTCATCCTTTCCACGCCTCCTTGTGTACCAACCCTGTTGCAGATCTTTGTGTCATCTGCAAAGGGGCATACTTTTTCCTTCCAGTCCCTCTGCAATGTCACTTATAAAGACATTAAAAGGACTGGACCCAATACTGACCCTGCGGTACCCCACTAGTAACCCCTCTTTCTTCAGAGTGGACTTCATTTACAATTACCTTCTGTGTCCTGTTGTCCAGCCAATGTTTTACCCAGGCTACCACCCTGGGACCCACTCCCAGGCTGGTTAATTTGACTATTAATCTTTTGTGTGGGACTGTGTCAAATGCCTTGCTAAAGTCTAGGTAGGCTACGTCCACAGCCCCTCCCTGGTCTACTACCCAGTCAAAGAAATCTATTAGGTTCGTCTGACATGACCTTCCCACTGTGAACCCATGCTGCCTTGGGTCCTATGCCCCACTGGCCTCAAGGTACTCAATAATTCTTTCCTTTAGAAGTGACTCCATCACTTTCCCTACCACAGAGGTCAAACTGACAGGTCTGTAGTTTCCTGCCTCTGTCTTGGTCCCACTTTTGTGAAGGGGAATCACATCCACCTTCCTCCAGTCCTCGGGTACCACACCATCCTCCCATGATTTATTAAAAAGAGTAGTCAGTGGTTTCACTAGTCCCCCCCTTAATTCTTTTAGAATTCTGGGGTGAATTCCATCAGGCCCCATTGCTTTGCCCACCTTCAGTTTTAGGAGTTCTTGTAGAACCCTTTCTTCTGTGAAAGAGCTGGGATCAACCCCCTATCAAGAGTGCTTCTGTTAATTGGATTAGGCACTTCCCCCTCCTCTTTTGTGAATACTGAGCAGAAATATTCATTCAGTATCCCTGCTTTTTCACTGTCCCCCTCTGCCCACTCACCATTCATTCTATTCAGCCTCACTATCCCTCCCTTTGTCTTTCTACACTCTCTGATATACCTATAAGGAGATTATTTTGTGTTATTTAAGTGCTTACAAGATGATGCTCTATTAGCTGACCTAGGGTTGACCCCAAAAAAATCAAAATATGAACCCAGGGGACATCAGTTTCAATTAACAATTCAAAAATGACATACTCTTCCGAGAAAGCATTGGTTTAGTCAGAGAGTGGTTCCTGGCTGCAACTCTTTACCCGTAGAAGTGGTAGCCAGTACTAATATGGATATTTTTAAATCTAGACTAGACAAGTATCTCCTTGGTAAATGAAAGACATGATAGATTAATGTTCAATACATACAATAAAGGCAAGCTGTATGGACGCAAGTCTAACTAGCTTGAAATTACCTTTGAACCTATGAACCTATAAAAGGTTTTATCCCCCTTCTTAACCGAGTTGGCTATCTTTTCCTCAGTTTGGGCTTTTGCTATTCTGATTTCCCTCCCTGCTTCCTTCTGTCTTAACTGGTACAGCTTTCTGTCCTGCTCCTTCTGTGTTTCCTTATACTTCCTGAATGCTATTTTTTTCTCCCTGACTTTCCCAGCCACCTCTTTTGAGAACCATAGTGTTTTTTTCTTTCATTTTGATTTGTTTATTTGCTTCACACAAAGTCTTGTTGCCTCTGTGATGGCAGTTTTGATGATTCTCCATAGTTGCTCCACCCCTCCTTCTAGCCTGTTTGTTAGTGCTTTTCTGAGGCACTCTACCATCTTGCCAAAGTCAGTCCTCCTAAAGTCCAGTACCCTCACTTTTGTATGGCTTGACTCTGTAGCTGAGTTTAACGTGAACCACACTGTTTGATGGTCACTTGTTCCCAGATGGCAACCCACTTCTAGATCTGAGATCCTCTCACTGCCCCCATTTGAGAGTATGAGGTCTAAGATTGCTCCCTCACGAGTGGGTTCTGAAACTAGCTGTCTGAGGCCTGCCACCTGTAGGACATCGAGAATGGCCCTGCTCTTGGATGTGGCTGCATTAAATGTGCTCCAGTTAACACCTGGCATATTCAGGTCTCCCATCAACAATATCTCCCCTTTCTCTGCCATCCTAAGAATGCATTCTATCATATCCTTGTCCATTCCCTCCCCTTGACATGGGGGTCTGTACACAACCCTTTGCGGATTGTGGTGCCCTTTCCAGTCTCAAGGGTGACCCACAGTGCCTCCTCTCTCCCTGTTTACCATTTTGTTCAGTTGCTTTTATCCCTTCCTTTACATAGAGAGCTACTCCTCCCCTCTTCTCTCCTGCCTGTCTCTCCTGTAGGTTATGCACCCTGGTATGTTAACATCCAGTCATGGTTCTCTGTACCATGTTTCTGTGACTGCTACGATATCCAGGCATCCCTCTTCCATCAAGGCCACCAGCTCAGGAGCTTGTTGCCCAGACTATGGGCACTGGTACTCATTACCCTCCATTTCCTGATGGCCTTACTCATTTTTGCCCCATTCCTGTCCTTCTTGCCTTTGTCACTTTCCCCATTTACCCCTGCCCTTCTCCCTATCGCCACCTCTATGTTGGTGTTTACCGTACTTACTACTATGATTTTTTAGGGGGAGGCTAGGATTCCCCTGCTCCTTTCCAGTGCTTCCCCCCCTTGGCTAGTTTAAATGCTTACCAATGAAGCATTTAAACCTATCACCTAGGATCCTGGTTCCTCTCCTGGACAGATGCAGTCCATCATGCCAGTATAGGCTTGCATCACTCCAGGTGGACCCCCAGTCCCCAATGAAGCCAAATCCCTGAGCTCTGCACCAGATTTTCAACCACTGACTGAATCCCATGGTGCAGAACACCTTAGCCTCTCCTACGCCATAGATGGGCAGCACCTCCGAGAAGGTTACCATGCGTGCTACTTGTCTAAGGCCCCTCCCCAATTCCACAGACTCTTCCTGCACTGCTCTAATCCCTTTCTTAGCCAGGTCATTTGTCCCTTGGTGGACAATGACATCCCCAAGAACAAGCAAAGAGGAGAAATGCTGTCAGAATACGAGATAGAGGTGGATTGGAAATTTTCCCTGATCGACTTTATGTTGGAAAAAAATTAATAAAAGAAAGTCTGGACTTCTCCTCCACAAAAATATATGCATTAAATCATACATCTCAGGACTTTAATTTTGATCTGAGTTTCAAAACTGCTGTGAGCTTGGAGCAATTCTGGCAGAGGTACCAACAAGTTAAGTACACACCCTTATGGTCTGCCTTAGTAGCGATACCACTTACAAATCCAGCATTTAGAACCATCATGGTGCTATTTAAAAATGAGGGGGTTGCAGTGGTAGACATTATGCATTAGTTGAAAACAAATGTACTGTATTGGGGGCTCCAGAATCCATTATTGATTCTAAACAACTGTGGACAGGGGGTTGGAAGATTCATGTTAGGCTACCCCAAATGAATAGTGTAATACAACACTTACCAAGTTGATTTTTTCTTGGTCTGGACAGAGGCTTTGTGCTTTATGCAGGCCAGCCCAAATTGTGTTTTAGTTGTGGAGTCTATACACATCTCAATAGCGCCTGTGACAGGATGAAATACACTTTATGTGACAGGATAGGGCACCTCAGTATCAATTGCCCAAACCCACAGTTTTGTAATCTATGTGAGGAAACAATGCATGCATTCAAAAATTGTCTCTGGGCCTTCCATAATAAACAGGCCCAAGACCATGAAGACCAAGAGGAAATGGTGGCAAAAGCACAACAACACATAGCCGCTAGAGCAGCAAGAATGAATGTGCCTAACAGTGGTACCAACCCCACAGGTACACACATGTATCACCCCCCATCAAGACAGTGCTACACCAACTACACTCAGAACCACAGGAGCCATGCAACCAACCTCCCTGGTACCTTCAGTATCTTTAGAAGAACTTAATAATATGACAGAAACCACACAGGACACAATCACTCCCATGGTACCAGATATACACACGGATCTATCAACCATAGAAAAATGCTGTCCTTCCCAAGGATCAGAATTGGATATGCCACCCCCAGGAGAAACATTTTGGCAACCAGAGACCAATAGAACAGTTATATGGAGCAGGGGCATCCAGAACATCAAAAAGCCTCGGTCTAGACTAGAGGATCCATTACAAATGTAAAAATAGATTTGCCCCCTTGGTAAAAAGGAAACAATGGGAAGAGATGGAGGAAGAATTAAATGCTTCATCAGTGGCGTCATCCCAGCCAGATCCCATGACGGACACTGAACTTTTCTCTGGGGACTCAAAATCTTCTAGATCTACAAAAACATTTATTAGGAAGAAATTCAAAATGAAATCACGTGGAAAAATGAAGACGCACCAATGACATTAGATTAAGACTCAAAACTAAAAACATATGGCTGATGATCTCACTTGGGGGGACACTAAATGTAAATAGCATAAAAAATAGGAAAAGGAGATTAACAACCTTTTCTATCTTGAGAAATTTGAATTTACATATATGCTTTTTGCAAGATGCAAGGCTTCACTCCCTTAAAGAGATACAGCAGGCCACAAAAGAGTGGTACAATAGTCCCTCATTCTGGTCATTGGGGGAGGAGACATGTTCTGGGCTTGGGATATTGTTTAATACTACAGAAATAAATGTAACTATGTTAACAGACCTTGCTCAAGGGAGGGCCCTCATTCTTAACATTATTTTTCAACACCAGGAATGGAGGTTGATACATTTATATAACCCCCAAACTAAAGCAAAGACAGTAGAAGTGTTAAAATTAGTCCAGCCTTAGTTACACACCACCAAATATGTGATGTTTGGGGAGGATCTTAACTGTATTCTTTCACTCACTGACAAAACAGGGTCTTCCACCAAGCTTTATTCAGATTCCAATTATTTATGATCTATGATTGAGACTGCCAGACTAATAGACAGTGCAGAATATGGCACTTCCCCTCCTAGGCATACCTTCCAGAAGGGTAGACTGACCACCTGCATAGATGTCCTTTTTATTTCAGAGTGGGTCCCCTGAAGTACACATTTGGCTATACCAACAGAGACTACAGATCACAGTTTGATTAAAATATGTTTGCATCCCTCACAAAATAAAACAGGGTCATGTGCCTAGTGGAAAATGTACACATCCGTACTCCAGGATGAGGGTGGATTGGGGGGAAATAAAAAGGATCATAGAGGACAAACTTAGTGCATATGAATTATACAGTAACCCCCTGTATTGGTGTCTGGAGACCAAAACTGAAATTAAACAATGCTACAGGAAAACAGCAACGACTTCAGCTCAACTAAAGTATGTAAAATACTTACAAAATAGGAGACGATTACAAAAATTAATGTCATTAATCACTGAATTTAGTTATGACTATTCTAACCAAATTAAATAGATAAAAGCTGACATGATGAATCACCAGTACGATAGGGCTAGTTCCCTATTTCGGAAACAAAAATATGGAATCCAAGGAAGGGCGCAAATAAATATGATACTTGCAAGGGGAGGGTAGTGAAGAAATATATGCCACAAATACTCTCAGAAAATGGGGAGTTAAAGCGAGACAATCTGAATATTATAAAAGTAGTAACAGAACATACAAAAAAAGCAATTCAGACAGACGATACATACAGTAGGGATAGAGGATATGTTTTTTAAAAAATCTTAATATACCCTCTTTAGACCCAGGTATACGAAAGAACATAATGAAACCTATCCCAAAAGATTAAATAAGGTCAGTAGTATCAAATTTAAAACATAACTCTGTACCAGGGCCTGATGGAATTCCAGCTGAATTCTATCAAAAATCTATAGAACTATTAGTCTAATATTTGGAAGAAATCTTCAATAATGTCCTACAAGGACAGTGCCCCTTGGGCCCTGCACTGGCAGATAGCATAGTTATCTATTTACATAAAAAAGGAAAAAAAGATGACATTAACAATTGGCGCTCCATAAGCTTAATAAATAATGACTGGAAGATCCTTTGTAAAATATTATGTAACAGACTTATGCAAGCAGCACCTGAAGTTATTTCTCCTACACAACATGTGCAATACCACAGACTTCTATGCTAGACAACCTTATACTCCGCAGAGAAGTATAAGTTGATTCAAATGCAGGAGGATATATTATAAGCCTGGACCAGTCAAAGGCATTTGACCTGGTGTCCCATAGGTATTTATTTGAAACATTACTGCTCTATGGTACACCAGGTCAGTTCATCGACTGGCTTAAAATAATATATGGTTCCGCCTCTATGGACACTTTAGTAAATGGGCAGACAGGGTCCGTGTCCCTATTAAAAGGGGAGTTAGACAGGGATCCCCATTAAGTCCTCTCTTATATATATTCTCAATAGATCCCTTGCTTAGAAAGATTGATTCAGATACAGGAATAAGACATATGTTAAGTCCAGCAGACACAATATTCCTTAGTGTAATAGCATCTGCAGATGATATCTGTATGCTGATAACAGACCATAAATCTAGAGAAAGAGCTCTGAAAATTAGTCAATGTTTTTCGGACATAACCGGTTCTAAATTAAACAAAAAAAAAAGCACAGGGGCTCCTATTAATGTGCACTCAGACCTCCAAATAACTGAAATAGATGGAATGAGCGTACAGGTCCATCTCCTACAGATACTCGGAGTTACCTTTGGAGGCCCGGACCCAGCTACTGCAAACTGAGAGAAAGTACTTATTCTCACAGAAGAAAAAGTAAAAAAATGGAAAGGGTAACCAATGACTAGGATGAAAAGAATATATTTAATAAAATCTTTTATATTATCTCTGATGTTAAATGTTAGTCACACATACCCCTTACCGATAAAATTGGAGGCTAGGATATATAACATGTTCTTTAACCTACTATGAGGCAGTAGGCTGAATCCCTCAAAGAGGGCAGTTATGTACTGGCTCATCAAGGATGGAGGCCTAAATATGGTAAATCCAGTGTTATTTTACTTTTTAATATTCATGTACACAAACATGGTTCCAATACAACTGGGCCAACAACATGCATGGGTTATAAGTTTTAGAGCTAGATGCTCCTATTTCATACAAAAATGTGAATCCCCAAAATGGGGAGTAATGAGGACTATACCACAAGGTGTACCTGAATATATAACAGATATGTTCAGAAAAATTAAAAACTGGAAATTAACCCAACAAGATTGCCTCAGGCAATCTAGGAAACAATTGTATGCCCAATTATTAAAGTCTGAATTTCTAACTGCTCCTTGTTTTTTTAGTCCCACTGGTACAGAGATTAAAGGGAGAACTATGCAATTATTAGAATCCCAAATTCCCAAATAAATGTGGGATACATTGTGGCTGTGCTGCCATGATAGATTGATTGTTAGAGGAAATCATTTTCACAAAACAATGTATGAAAGAACTTGTAGAAGATCATATTGCGACAAAACACTGTAGAAACAACAAAACATTTATTTTTTGAATGTGGATATATTCAAAATGTGTGGCAGTTGCTAGCACCAGCTTGGAGATGCCCTAAGATTGCTACAATGTACTATAAGATACTAGAATATGGGGTATATGACTCTAGTTGGAATATTTTTTATTTCAGGTACCCTTAGGGTAGTATGTGCCATACTAAAATGGAAAATCTGGCAAAATAGATGCGTATTCGCACTTCAGCAAAAATATTCTCCACTTATAGGATTAGGAGAAAGCATTACAAAAGAGGTAGCTATAACATATTTAAAAGATAAGAAAACATTGCCCCCACCAGAGGTGGCAAATTGGTGGAGAGCCCTTCCAATAATATTGTTTGAAGGAGTTACATGAGAACAGTAAGATGAAGAATGTTACTCAGACAGAAATAGAGAGTTAGTTATAATAAATAAATTACATAAATTGGGCATAGGGTAAGTAAAACTGGAGATTTGCAAATAGAACTATATGTATCTAGGTAAAATATGTAAAAATGCAGAGATTCTTTTGTATTATATTAAATGTATGTAGTTTTTTATTTTATTTATTTATTTTTTGTTGACTGGGTAAGTGCACTAGACAAATCCTGCCTATTTTCAGGCACGACCTGGGGGAGGGGGATACAGATGAATGCCAGCTGACCTTGAACCTGATTAAGCTGTTCGTGGTATTTTTAGTCAATGAGGAAAATTTGGCCAGGACACCGGGGAAATTCCCCTACTCTTTTTCGATAAGTGCCATGGGGTCTTTAACATCCACCTGAACTACTACCAATCCAGGCAGAGGAGACCTCGGTTTAACGTCTCATCCGAAAGACAGCACCTCAGAAGTGCAGCACCCCTCTCATGCTGCACTACAGTGTCAGTACTGGGATATTAATCCAAGTGTCAAATGTGGGAACTGAACTTTACCCAGGTCCATCTTGCAAATGAGCTTCTGCTCAACGATGAATGCCTGGTTAAATAAAGACTTGATTGATTGATTGATTGATTGAACCCACATCCCTCTGATCTCCCAGCCTCAGAGGTGAGTGTGCTACCTACTGAGCCACTGGCACTGCAATAGACCAATAGTTATAGACCAAGGGGTTTATTAATGAATTAAAAATAATGTAGCTAGGAGATGCAGTACAGTTATGGTCTTAGAAGATTAAGCAAGATCTAGTTCTAATGTTATTATATATTTTTTTATTATAGAAACAAAATAAAAAATAACAATGTACTCTCTGATGTGAAAAGCTTCATTGTAACAAACTTGGATGAATGCTTTCTTATTTCTACTTAAATAAAAAATTTCCCTACTCTGCCTGCAGGGTTACTGTCACTTCCTGTGGACAGGATGGAGGAGTCCAGTGTCGGTCGGACAGAGGAAGGAGCAGAAAGTGTCTCAGGGGAGACACCACTCAATATGGAAAACATGACTAATGGATCGAATAAGGACTCAGAAGCCATGGATGTATTGAATATTGGAGAGAACAATATACCAGTAGTTCCTAATAATCCTGAGAATCCTGAGACTGAGATTTTGTTTTGATGCAGCAGGCTTATCTCCAGGCAAAATGGAGACAACAATGAAGACTGTTGAAGTCTCCAGTGGAATGATGGATACACAACAGACAAAATAAACACAAGCAATAACCTGTAACAATACAAGAATTACCAAGGATGGAGGAGGAAAAGTACTTGCAGAAGCGAAGAGAACTATCAGCAGTGCTAGCAGGAATCCAGACAGTTGTGGCAGCTGCGGTCCAGACTGACAACCAAACTAAGGCTGGAGGTACTCCCATGGCAATGCAATTGGCAAATGTAGCGGCACCACAGAAGGCAGAAAAAGCACCAATAATTTTCCAGTCAGAAGAGCATGACCAGCAAAAGGCCACGGTGTTTTCATTTTCAGCAATGCACAAAAAGGGACAACCAGACAGAAGGAAGAAAAAAGCCATGCCGAGAAAACTTTCATGGGCTGACACATCCATAGATGACTCGACTCCTTGGTCAGTGGAAAAATCATTGCAAGCTGCAGGATGGGTGCATGCTCTGGACACTCAGAACTGGATTTCTGTTTTTTTTCTCATCAAAATCCCTATGGCAAGCTTATGCAACACTATTAACTCGGTAACAGCAGCTGTTTCTGCAGACTGTAATATTAATCAGGTACCTGAACCGAATAATGTCTCTGGGGAAGTACACTCCCCACTAACTTTAACAGCAAAACTAGAATTAACACAGAATCCAGTACTGGCACCTATGTGACTTCTGTTGATAATGAAGAAATGCTGAGTGACTTTTCTGATGTCTGTAACATCCCTCGCACAATCTCTGATGATGTTAATAACCCCCCAACACAAACTGATAGACCTAATGTTTTAAACTACGAGAATGTGAATGTTTTTGCAACCAGGCAGAATTTAAGGCCTTATGCCTCTTTATTTCACCAGTCAGTGTGTACCCTGCAAAATGGCATAATGCTGTTCGACTTATTTACAAAGGGGCTTAGAAACATTCCCAGACAGGGCATTTGTAGGGAAATTGCTACTGAAAGAAAACATGCATTTTAATTTAACAGAATGATATGCCTTGATTCACGTGTCTGGGGAGATATCTTTTGATGTAAGCTCTAAGCTAGAGAGTGGGTTAAATAAATTCTGGGCCAAACACAATCAAGTGAGGAATACTGGGCCCCCCTTCAAGGTAATCCCACTGACCAAGCACACAAAACGATCACAGTTTTATTCCATAACGAAGGAATCAGTGTTATGGATCTAACGTACTAGTTAAAGCAATGTTGTACTGTGTTAGGCCATCCTGAGGCCATATTTGACTCTTAGTGTATTTGGACTGAGGGATGGAGGGCCTGAGTCATTCTCAAATCAGACAACACAGGACTACAGCACCTCCCAAACTGCTTTATTTTGGGTAGGGATAGGGGAGTACTTTTTTACCCCAGCCAGCCAAAAACGTGTTATAAGTGTGGGCAGCCAAAACATATCAGTAGTGCTTGTGACCAGCTTAGATGTACCCTCTGTCATACCCTAGGACACACCAGCAGTCACTGTAAAAATGAAATTATCTGCAACCTCTGAGGAGGGAGGGGACAGACATATACAACATGCCCGGACGCTGTCCACAGTGCTACTACTGCCACAGATGCTGAAGAACAGAGGTTATTAGTAACCCTAGCACAGATAGAACATAATAAAGCTAGTTTTGACACAGAGACTGTAACACTCCTTCCCCGGTAGAAAGAGGTGCAAGGCACAGACAGAGGGGAAAGGCCTGGGAGCACCAGCAAGGCCTCAAATGCCGAGGACAGTGAACTCCCCTCAATAGTGCTAGACAGTGCATCTAGTAGATAAGATCAGGCAGACAAGAAACCTGGACAGGGCACATCCCCCTTCCCCCAAGCTGAACAGCATCAGGACAATCACTAATCTATGCCTCCCCCCCCCCACCAGTGCAACAAGGGGACCCAGGCACAAAAATGACAACTAGACGAAGGCAGGCATGGTTCCAACCAGCCCCCAAGGTGCCCAAAATTTCTCCCACACCTGTCTCCAACAATTTCAGGCTTTAGCTAAAGCAGATGCATCAGATAATGACTCTGAGGCCTCGTCTATAGAATCCAGCCAACATGACAGGCAGTCTGAAACAGACCTTAGTGACACAGAAGGAGCCAAAAAACAAAATTATGAAGAGAGGAAGAAAATGGGTGTAAAGAAACAAGGGAAAAAATCATCAGGAGGGAAACCCAAACCACCATGAGGCCATCAGAATTCACCTAACCATAATAAATCTCTGTGCACCAGCCCTTGATCTTATCAACCACCAATGTAAATAGTATCAAAAACAATTTAAAGAGAGGGGCAGTGTTCCATCATTTGAAAGCAAGTGAACCTGGTATATTCTTACTTCAGGACACTAGACTGTATACAGACCTAGAAATTCAAAAAGCTACTAAGGAATGGGGAACAGGGGTCACATACTGGTCAACAGGATCAGAACCATGCTCAGGGGTTGGGATCTTATTTCACAACCTGCAGGCATCTATACTAAAGAAAGCTGACTTCGTTTTGGGGAGAGTTTTAATATTAGAAACCATAACTTACACTCAGTATGCAGGTTAAAAGACTCATACTGTGTAAATGGGGGTCCCAGATAATCCCCTCCTTGGGGGAGGTACTTACCTCCATGGCTCAAGTTGCCAACTGGGCCAGAATATCACAAACTGTGACCAATACCCTCTTTAAATACACTGCCCTCTGGACCCCCTTCCTTCTGTTTTTGAAACCTAGGGAGGGAATTGGCTGAATAGCCACAACCATGCTACTATAATGGTCTCCTCTCATGGTGCATTTAGGGGCAAGTGCTGGAGAGATTGTTACTGAGTTATAGGGGGCCCTGCTCTATGGATGACATGGTATAATATCAGTAAAGGATAGTATCTTCTCTGACAATGAAGACCTGTTTGCTTTGTGTGTGTGATCTCTTGTATTTTGTAGGTGTAAAGTAGAGGACAGCGGCCCTGGACCTCTCATAATTTCTGATGCTTTGTCAAATACTGCAGAAACTAGCAGGATGGGGCCAGGTAAGATATGTTTGTGTGAGTTAGCTATAATGCAAGGCACCAACTGCTAATGCTTTCAAAGTTAATCTCCAGCTGGATAGGTGTTATACATCCAGGCACAGAGTATTATTCTACTGCTTACCTGGCTAGTATATTCAGTTTGTTACTATTTGGCCAGCATGTTCCGTTCTCTGCTTCTACAGACATATGTAACAGTCTGTAAGATCTTTGCAATGTATCCGACTGTTTTAATGTTTGTATCGTCTTAATAAGTCAAATCAATAAAACTTATTAACCACAAAAGAAACCATAACTTATGGAACCTATTACCACATTATTAATATATATGCACCACAATTGAAAGCAGAGCGTATAACTATCTTTAAACAAATCAGCCCCTATCTTCACTTAGCCCAGGCAGTCATTTGGGTGGAGAAACATAGAAACATAGACTTTGATGACAGAAAAGGACTGCTTGGCCATCCTAGTCTGCCCAGTTCCCTACCTACAGGATAAGCTGCAGATCCTAGTTAACCAACAAAGTATTTCTTCCTACCCCCACAAAAAATGCCTTATGTCTGTCCCATGCATTCTTGTATTCTCCCACAGCTTTAGACCCCACAACCTCCTCAGGAAGGCTGTTCCATGCATCCACCACCCTCTCTGTGAAAAAAATACTTCCTCACATTGCCCCTGAACCACCCCCCCATCTTCAAATTGTGTCCCCTTGTTGTTGCACATCTCTTTTTCTGAAAGACACTACTCTCTTGGACTTTGTTGATTCCACTGAGGTACTTAAAAGTTTCTATCATGTCCCCCCCCTCCTTTCCTCAAGGGTATACATATTAAGCTCCTTTAGTCTCTCCTCATATGGCTTCTCTTGCAGACCCTGCACCATTTTAGTTGCCCTCCTCCAGACTGCCTGTATCCTGTCTATGTCTTTGCCGGAGATAGGGTCTCCAGAACTGGGCACAGTACTCCAGATGGGGTCTCACCAGGTGTCTGTACAGAGGGATAACAACTTCCGGTTTTCTGCCGGTGATGCCTCTCCCTATATATCCCAGTATCCCACCAGCCCTTCCTACTGCCTTCTCACATTGCTTGCTAACCTTAAGGTCATCTGATATGATTACCCCCAGGTCCCTTTTTCCATTTTTGTTGTAGTTACTACCACCCCCATTGTGTAATCTTCCCCTGGGTTTTTGTTTCCCAGGTGCATTATTTTGCACTTCTTTGCATTGAATCCAAGCTGCCATACTTCTGACCATTCCTCCAAACTTGCCAAGACCCTTCTCATCCTTTCCACACCTCTTTGTATATCAACCTGATTGCATATAACTGCCATATTTGTGCTAGCATCCGTTTGTAACTGTCTACCACTGTTTCTTAGTATATGACTTATAATTTATGCACCTTTGGTGTAGTTTTTTCTACTTAAGTATTATCCTATTTTTTGTCTCTGTTTATCTTTGTACTGTTTATAACTCTGTATTGTCCACAGTTCAATGTATGACGTGGAGCCTTTGCAAATGAGTACCTGACTCAAAGGGTTGTAATTCCTAAACTTATATAAATAAATAAAAAAAATAAAAAAACCCTGTTGCAGATCTTTGTGTCATCTGCAAAGAGGCATGCTTTTTCTTCCAGTCCCTCTGCAATGTCACTTATAAAGACATTAAAAAGGACAGGACCCAGTACTGAACCCTGTGGTACCCCACTAGTAACCCCTCTTTCTTCAGAGTGGACTCCATTTACAATTACCTTCTGTGTCCTGTTGTCCAGCCAATGTTTTACGCAGGCTACTACCCTGGGACCCACTCCCAGCCTGGTTAATTTGACTATTAATCTTTTGTGTGGGACTGTGTCAAATGCCTTGCTAAAACCTAGGTAGGCCATGTCCACAGCCCCTCCCTGGTCTACTACGTTTGTCACCCAGTCAAAGAAATCAATTAGATTCATCTGACATGACCTTCCCGCTGTGAACCCATGCTGCCTTGGGCCCTGTGCCCCACTGGCCTCTAGGTACTCAACAATTCTTTCCTTCAGAAGTGATTCCATCACTTTCCCTACCACAGAGGTCAAACTGACAGGTCTGTAGTTTTCTGCCTCTGTACTGCTCCCACTTTTGTGAAGGGGAATCACATCCGCCTTCCTCTAGTCCTCAGGTACCACACCATCCTCCCATGATTTGTTAAAAACGGTAGTCAGCGGTTTCACTAGTTCTCCCCTTAATTCTTTTATTTATTTATTTTTTATTCAAAAAGTTTTACAAATTTTCACAACACTTGGTACAGCGTTGCCAGAATATTAGCATACAGACAATCACCCAACTCTCCCCCTCCTTCCCAACTCCCCCCCACCCACCATTGGAGCGATCCATTACCTCCCAAAACGAAACATGACAGTATATATGTATCATACCAAGAACAAACCAATAAACTAGACTAGAGTGCACGAGCCATTGGTGTAATCTAATATAAATAGAAAGCATACAATTTACCCCACTTCTTATCAAAACCGCTTGGATTATTACGTAGACTTGCTATCATTTTTTCCATCCTAAGGCAAAAGGACATCTCATGTAACCACTTTGCATACGAAATAGTGGCATGATCCAACCAGTGCTTAAGAACTAATTTTTTAAATGCCACTGAAATAGGGGAGATATACAGGTTACTCACCTGTAACAGGAGTTCTAGGAATGGTATATGTTGTTCATCCACACTTATTGGCAGGCTCCTTGCCGCTTTAAATCTTGCCGGAAGGTCTTCAAGCTGGCTTCTCCCACCCACCCGGGTGGTAAAACTCTCGGCTCCGCCCCATGACGCCAGATCTGGCCCGCTGGAAGCTCAGGTTGTGCGTCAAAGCTGGGGCAGGTGGTCGTAGGATGAACAATATATACCATTCCTAGAACTCTGTTACAGGTGAGTAACCTGTATTTCTAGGGACATGGATATGTTGTTCATCCACACTTATTGGCAGACTCCTAGCAGTTCTCTGGAGGAGGGAGGCAAGCGCGCACCCATATGCCGCTTGCGGAAATAAGGACTGGAGACGAGCCCCAAAACCAGCATCCGGTGACTCAAGGTCGATGTGGTAATGGGTAATAAAGGTGTGTGCTGACTTCCAGGTAGCAGCCCTGCAGATTTCCTGGATAGGGATGTCCCTGGAAACAGCCACTGATGCAGCAGTATGATGGGTAGAATGAGCTCTTATCCCTCTGGGAGGCTCCATGCCCACCAACTCATAGCAGCGATCTATGCAGGAGGTGACCCACCTGCCTATCGTCCACTTGGCTGCAAGTCTGCCAGATGCAGCTTCAGCGTAGGTGACAAACAGCTGGCGAACCTCTCCCCGAATTTCAGCCGTGCTCTCCTTATAATAAGCGAGCGCCCTTCTAGGGTCCAGAGTATGGAGCCTATATTCGGCCTCCGAGGTGTGATTGGGGTAGAACACCGGCAGAGTCAGCACCTGGTTAAAGTGAAACTCCGACACCACCTTCAGAAGGAATTTCGGGTGGGGGCGCAGGACAACCTTGTCCCTGTGGAAGACCAGGTAAGGAGACTCGATGGAAAGCGCCTGGAGCTCTCCCATCCTTCTGGCTGACGTGATAGCCACCAAGAAGGCGGTCTTCCATGACAGGTGAGAGAGTTCACACCTGTGCATTGGTTCGAATGGCTTGCCCATGAGCTTTGCCAGTACCAGCAGTAGATCCCACGGAGGTGGAGGTTCTCGCACCGGAGGGGAAATGTGATCAAGGCCTTTGAAAAAGCGCCCGACCACCTTTTCCTGCGCCACTGACTGCTCCCCGCCCGCGCCCGGTAAGCAGAGATGGCTGCCAGGGTGCACCTTAGGGTCATTGACCTAAGCCCTTGACTAGAAAGGGACCATAAATAGTCCAAAATGCTTGCCACAGAACAGAAGGAAGGGTCCAAGCCCTTGCCCTGACACCAAATGGAGAATCTCTTCCATTTGAAGGCGTAGCATTTTCTGGTCGACTCCTTACGGGACGCCTCACCTACATTGAGGACCTCGTCGGAAAGACCCAAGGCCTGGAACTCTAGCTGCTCAGGAACCGGGCCGTCAGGTGCAGGGATTGAAGGTCCGGATGGAACACCTTCCCCTGATTGACTGAGAGCAGGTCCGGGTGATCTGGAAGCTGCCTCGGGAGCCTGGAGCTGAGGCTGAGGAGATCTGGGTACCAGAACTGGCGGGGCCAGTCTGGGGCTATCAGAATCACCTACACCTTGTCCCTCCTTGCCTTGAGAAGCACCTTGTGAATCAAGGGAAATGGGGGAAAGGCGTAGAAGAGGCCCGGGGTCCACAGCCTTGAGAAGGCATCCCCCTGCAGCGAGCCCTGCTGAGGGGGGCGGGCATGAAACAGCCTCAGCCTCGCGTTCTCCCTGGAGGCAAACAGATCCACCTGAGGTGTGCCCCAGTGGGAGAACAGATCTTGTACTACCTCCGGCAGGAGAGACCACTCGTGAGATGCAGCCCCTATCCGGCTCAGGGCATCGGCCAGGGTGTTGGAGGCTCCTGCCACATGAATGGCTAGGAGATCCACCTCCAGGCTGCGCACGAGTGACCAAATGCGGAGAGCTTCCTTGCATAGAAGCATGGAGTGCGTCCCGCCCTGGCGGTTCAGGTAGTACATGGTCGTGGTATTGTCCGTCTGGACTCGGACCACTTGACCCCGGAGAAATGGAGCAAAGGCGGTGAGAGCTAGGTGGACCGCTCAGAGCTCCAGCAGGTTGATGTGGCATCGGGACTCCCGCGGGGACCAGAGGCCGTGCACTCGGTGTTCCCCCAGATGGACACCCCAACCCATCAGAGAGGCATCGGTCGATAGAGAGACCGTCGGCTCGGGGCAGACAAACGGGATGCCCTCTTGCAGATGAGATGGAACGGTCCACCACTGGAGAGTGTTCCACATCTCCTGGGTCACTATCACTAGCTGGTCCAATGGATCGCAGCGTTGTGACCACTGGCTGGCCAGTCCCCACTGAAAGGGGCGCATGTGCCAGTGTGCCCAACGGACCACACTGGTACAGGCCGCCATGAGACCCAGGAGGCACAAGAAGTCCCAGGCAGGGCGCGATTGCCCAACCAGAAATGATTGGGCAAAGGAGGTAAGAACCTCGGCCCTGTCTGCCGGGAGCCGTGCTCTGGCTCGAAGAGAGTTGAGCTCTGCCCCGATGAACAGGATCACCTGCTTCGGCTCGAGTTCCAACTTGGCCTCGTTGATGAGAAGCCAACTAGAGAGCAAACCTGGAGGGCCAGATCTCTGGACCGCTCCACCTCCTGTCTGGAGGGGGCTGCTATCAGCCAATCGTCCAGGTAAGGGTACACCCGGACACCTCGGTGCCGCAGGAATGCTGTCACCACTGCCATGCATTTGGTGAAGACCCTGGGAGCTGGAGATAAGCCGAAGGGCATGGCTTGGAACTCGAATAGGGATCCCTCCGCTCGAAAGAAAAGGAATCTCCG
This sequence comes from Neoceratodus forsteri, assembly GCA_016271365.2. NCBI lineage: Eukaryota > Metazoa > Chordata > Ceratodontiformes > Ceratodontidae > Neoceratodus > Neoceratodus forsteri. Next base: position 571,403,115 of record CM057449.1, on the reverse strand, counting down.
ATGTGACGGACGGATAGGGACGTGAAAGAACGCGTCCTGTAGGTCCAGAGAGCAGAACCACATGCCGTGTTCCAGAGATGGTATTATCTGTGCCAGAGTGACCATTCTGAAGGTTCAAGACCTTAGCAACTTGTTCAGGTCGTGCAGGTCGAGAATGGGGCACCAGCCCCCCGTCCGTTTCGGAAACAGGAAATACCTGGACACGAACCCCAGGTCTGAGGGGGGGTCCTCCACCTCCCTTATCACCTCCTTTTGGAGGAGGAGAGCGATGTCGGCTCGACGAGCCACCAGTGAGGCTGCGGACCCCGAGGCCCCACGAGGTGCGACGGCTCTGAAGGGCGGGGCCCGCTCGAATTCTAGAGGCAGGCCTTTTCCCACCACCTCCAGTACCCACCTGTCCGTGGTAACAGCGGACCAGGCAGAAAGGAAGTGTCGGAGCTGCCCCCACGGGGGGAACCAGGGTGAAGGTGACGGGGATGGGGGCGACACCCCTCAGCCCGTCACTGGGCAGGCTTGGAGGAGGGACCGGCCGAGGAACCTCCTGGGCCTTTTCCTCCTTGCTTCCTGTTGGAGGAAGCCGACGGCTTGGGTTTGGGATGCCAAGGTCGAGCCTGCTGGCCCTGACGTTGCTGGGCTGGGCGCGCCGCGGGCAGAAGGACGAAAGGGCTTAGGCTATGGCTTGTGGCCTTTGTCCTTCTGAGCGGAAGAGACCGAGTCCAAGGTAGCATTGGACTTCTCGATCCTCTGCAGGTGACCTTCCATCCCAGGGCCGAAGAGGTCAGTCCCCAAAAAGGGAACATCCGCCAACTTGTGCTGGGTATCCGAGGTAAAGGTGGATATCCTCAGCCAAGCCCGACTACTCATGGCCACTGCAGCCGCCACCAACCTGGCATATGAGTCCCCGATGTCTAAAGCAGTCTGGAGCTGCTGTTTGGCCACTGCCCTGCCCTGGTCCCGCACCTGCCTGACCGTAGTCTGCAGATCCGCGGGAAGATGAGGGACGACCTCATCCAGGGAGCCCAACAGGGCATGGGAAAAATGTGCCATGAGGACGGCCAAACTGGCCTGGCGAAGGCCGAGAGAGGACGCAGCATAGACTTTTCACCGGCATAATCCAATTTCTTGGATTCCTTGTCGGAGGTTTGTCCACATCCCTGCTCTCGGCACGCCGGAAAACGCTGTCGGTAACCAACCCCTCAGCAGAGGGGTGTTCCGAAAAACTGGACAGGGAACCGGTAGGGACCGCATACTTCCTGGCCATTCTGTCCGAAGGCGCAGGGCAGGAAGCAGGGTGCTGCCAAAGCTCCAAGGCCAGACCCACTATGGCCTCGGCCACCGGAATGGCCTCCGTAGGAGAATCCCCTCGGTCCAGAATCTCCATGAGGGGATACCTGGCTCATTTAGAAACAGGTTCGAGCTTCATCCCGGTGGACTCCGAGATGAGCCGAAGCAATCCTAAGAAGGACGAAGGGCTATCGTCCACTGACTGTCCTCCCGAGGACTCCAAGTCCATGCACTTGGAGAAAAGGGAGGAATCATCCTCAGACCCGGAAGAGTCCTCAAAGAGCTGCCTCGAGCCTGAGCCACCCTCCACCTGCCGAGGTTTATCGGGAGTGTGGGTGACAGACAGCCTATGGGGCAAACCCATAGCCGACCGAGAATTTTTAGTCGGAGCCCCAACTAACGGCTGTGGAGGCGGAGGTTCCACCAGAATCGGTGGGGCAGCTGGAATTGGCCGAACAACCGGCCTGGGAACAGGCTCCTCAGCTACAATGAGGGGTTGTTTCGGCCGCTCCGGTGACAGCCACTTAATGGCCGGGGAAGACGACTGGGTCGGCTTATTCCCGGTCAAAAGGAGCTGTTGCCACATGAGCTCCTCATACCTCCGACGCAACTTGCGCCGAAGCCTCCCCTCGTCCGAGGAGGAGGAAGAGGAAGAGCGGCGGTGCCGCTTGCCACGGTGCCGAGACCGAGACTGCCTATGGATCGGCTGGACCGCGAGGATGTCTGAGACCGAGACCTAGAGTCTCGACTAGGCCGAGGAAGGCGAGGAGAAGTGTCGGAAATCGGCACTCCCCTCGGCTCGGACGATCCAACCGAAGGCTCCGGAACCGGAGGCACAGTCGAGCTGACGGGATCCTCAACTCCGACCGGGGGAACCGGGGAGAGGGGATTCTCAGCTTCTCCAGCTGACAACCCGTCTAACGGATCGAGAAAAATCTCGACTGCGTCGGCGGGAGTCTCGGTCAACTGGCCTGACGGGGACACCGTGAGACCAGTGGCGGAAGCTGAGGGGTCGACCGAAGTCGACTGTCGACAAGAAGGGAAGGGGGATCTTTCCCGCTCCCAAGAGCGTCGATGGTGAGACTTACTCTTGCTCTTTTTGGACCTGAAAAAGGGCCCAGAAGAAGTTGGACCCTCACCTTTTGTCAAGAAGGTCAGACAAAGCTCCTTGAAAGAAGCAGAGTACGAGGAACAGAGAGAGAGGGGGACAAATGCCGCATCCGAGGTAGAAGCGGCCCGCGCCGCCTCCTCTTCGAGGGCGATCATCTGCTAGAGCTGATCCGCCGAGCCCGCCACTGCGGACACCGCCAACCGGGCCTCTTTAGATTTCACCGGTGGAATTCTCTTCTCGGGGCGCCCCAGTTGTAATCGGGCAGCACGATCTTCAAGGACATAGGCCGAAAAGGACGAGCACAAGTCGCAGGCCTGCGGGTCATGCTCAAGGCCCAAGCAGTAGACGCACGGAGTGCGGATCCGGCTCTAGACATCTTCTACACGCAAGGGCAATTCTGGAAACCGGAGTCGATTTGTTCATCGAGCTGCTGCGGAGGAAAGAAAGACCAAGTCTTTTAGCAAAAACTTTTGATTTTGAACTTTCAAGAATTAGGAACCAGTCTTATACGCAGAGCGTTAAGAAGGGAACCTGAGCTTCCAAGCGGTAAGGAAGATCTGGCATCATGGGGCGGAGCCGAGAGTTTTACCACCCGGGTGGGTGGGAGGAGCCAGCTTGAAGACCTTCCGGCAAGATTTAAAGTGGCAAGAAGCCTGCCAATAAGTGTGGATGAACAACATAGCCATGTCCCTAGAAATGAAATTTCCTTTCTTTGATCATAATTGAGGAAAGATCCCCCAATATACATATCTTCGGAGTAAAACATTGCTCTAATCCTAATAGGGGGTCCATTCCCTTAATTCTTTTAGAATTCTGGGGTGAAGTCCATCAGGCCCCATTGCTTTGTCCACCTTGGAGATTTTAATTGTGGCCTTAGTAAAAAGGATAGAGGTAGGTAGACAACCACGACTAAAATATTCTGTGATATGTCTCTCCTGAATACAACTATCCAGACAGCAAACCTAAAAGATGCTTATTATTCACTTACTGGGCACACAGATGTAACCTTTTATAAAGGCAATTTATTCACAAGAATAGATTTCTTTTTTATACCTTAAACCCTCCTCATTCAAATGGTGTCCACCAATGCAACAGAATATTCAGACCATAAAATTCTAAAAATTAAAATAGGTGTCTCAGATACCCCACATGGGCCAGGATTCTGGAAACTAAACTCTTCCTTGTTACAGCATAGCAAGTTATGACAAAATATTATCTACCTCTTGATATGCAGAAAATCTTTATTTGATATATATGAGAACCCTGCCCATTGATGGTCTGATACTAAATATGAACTTAGGAAATTATTAATAACACAGCAAACAAAACAGAAATGGAGAATACCATGATTATTTAAAAAACAAGCAACAGTTAAAACATTTGTTAACCCTGGCCCAGTTCACAAACTATAACTTTACAGACCAAACCAGAAGTATTAAGGACCAAATGTCACAATATCATTATAAACAAACAGCAACTCTAAAAATGCAGCAACAACACGGTACAGGAGGAATATCTGAGACAATATGCCCCCTTATGAGCTGTCAGGAGAGGATCAGAAAGAAAACAAGCATTTGTCAATGCCGAACATTCGCTTGCAGGTATTTGCAGTGGTGTTTGGCATGTATGGTGTATGGTGCTTTACCCTAAAGCCCTGTGCGATTGCTGGCATTTGCACAATAAATTGTCAGCATGACCTTGTTGTTACCCCCATTGTGCGCTACATAGGCGGAAACACGTTTTGGGGAGGATGTGAAAAATGACAGCTGTACTGCTCATAAGGAAGTGTGGTAGAATGGCAATGTTGAAAATCTGGAGTGGAAATATTGAAAATTCGCAAACCTATGAGCATGCGTGGGAACTGTGCAACGCACGCTCGTAAAACAGTCATTTGTAGGATTTTTTTCACCAAATTTTCAACATTGCCATTTTAAAACCTCTGCTAATGAACAGTGCCACAGTGATTTTCTTACTGTGTCCCATACATTGATTTCGCACACCGACTGCGCCATTGTGCACTACATGGGTGAAAAGATGTTTTGGGCAGGATGTGGAAAACGACAGCTGTACCGCTCATAAGGAGGTGTGGTAAAATGGCAATGTTGAAAATCTGAAGTGAAAATATTGAAAATTTGCAAACTTACGAGCGTGCGTAGGAACTGCTCAAGGCAGAGTCATAAAACAGTCATTTTTAGAAATTTTTTCCCAAAATTTTCAACACAGCCATTTTAAGACCTCTGCTCATGATCAGTGTCACTGTGATTTTCTTAATGTGTCCCATACATTGAGTTCGCACACCGACTGCGCCATTGTGCGCTACATGGGCAGAAACACATTTTGGACAGGCTGTGAAAAATGACAGCTGTACTGCTCATGAGGAGGTGTAGTAAAGTGGCAATGTTGAAAATCTGGAGTGCAAATATTGAAAATTCACAAATGTAACAAGCGTAGAACCTGCAACATGCTCGTAAAACAGTCATTTTTAGGAATTTTTTCGCAAATTTTCAACATAGCCATTTTAAGACATCTGCTCATGAACAGTGTCACTGTGATTTTCTTAATGTGTTCCATACATTGATTTCGCACACCAACTGTGCCATTGTGCGCTACATGGGCGGAAACACGTTTTGAGTGAGATATGAAAAATGACAGCTATACAGCTCATAAGAAGGTGTGATAAAATGGCAATGTTGAAAATCTGGAGTGAAAATATTGAAAATTCACGAACTTACGAGTCTGCGTAGGAACTGCGCAACGCATGCTCGTAAAATAGTAATTTTTTTGAATTTTTGCACCAAATTTTTAACATGGGGTTTTTGGGACCCCTTCTCATGAATGATGTCACTGTCATGTGGTGTTATTCAAGGCCAAAGGGTGATTTCACGCGGTGACTGTGCAGTGCCTGCGAAATCATCGAGGCCCAAATAACGCCATGACAGTGACATCATTCATGAGAAGGTCCCAAACTCCATGTTGGTGGTGCAAAAATCCCAAAAAATGACTGAGATATGCAATAAAGTTGAAACCCCCCTATGTAACCCATTATACAGCTTACCAGCATTTCCTCAGTTCGCGATCGTCTTTCAAGACTGCAGACGTGTTCCTGGTCCACCGAAGATCATCGCGCCAGAGTCCGGAGTAAGTATGGGGTGAGGGGGTGGTGGGAAACTGGGTGCGCAGTGGGTGGGTGCGGGTTGTGGGGGCTGGTAGGCGCTCAGCGGAACCGTTTTGTTTTCCAGGTTAAAAGAAAAAGACGACGTGGGACCTTTGCCACGCTGGGTGGGCTCCAGCATGGCAGAAGATAGCTGGGGCGAGAAGCTGACGGGAGATTGGGCACCCTTGCCGCAACCACGCTGGGGGCGAGGAGCCTATCGGATTGGGCACCCCGTCGGCAACACATTTGCCACGCTTGAGGTGGGCTCCCAGCGTGGCACCAAAGCTTTGGGGGTGGTGTGATGCGGGGGAGGTAGAAAGCGTGACGCAAGGGGGGGCAGCGCTCAGTATGGCAGCGGTGCTTTCCTTTGAAGCACAGGAACACTGCTGTCATACTGAGCTCCTGCACCCATTGGTGCTGGACCACCACCCCTGCTCAAGGGAACAGTGCATTGGGTGGGAGACGCACACCTCCAAGTGTGCTACTCTCCCAAAACATTCCTTACGCATGTGCGCAAGCGAACGTAAAAATGACAGCAGTATGTAACCCTTGGGCACACTTCAAACCTCAGTTAATAAAATTCTAAGGACTGTTTCAGATTATGCAGCAGCCCTCTTTAAGGAAAAAGAACTGGTAGAAATAAATGACCAAGATTTATTTAAGAAGTTTGAGATCCCAAAGGGACCACCAGATTTAATAGAGTCACTAACAAAGCCCATTGATGATGTTGAAGTAGAAGCGACAACTTTATCTTCTGCCTCTGGGAAAGCACCAGGGAAAGATGGCCTAACTTCAGAACTTTATAAATTAATTGGTTCTGAAATTTCTATAGAATTAGCCCATGTTTTTAACTATCTTCTCAACAATCAGGCCATCCCCTTGGAAATGGCATCTGGAATCCTTATTTTTTTATTTAAAAAGGCAGATAAAACTAACTTAGCTAACTGGATGCCTATCAGCCTCCTTAATAGTGATTTTAAAATATTGGCAAAAATGTTGAATGCAAGGCTGTTGAAAACAGCTGAACATTTGATTTCACCACCACAACCATGTACAGTACCAGGATGGGCTATTACTGACCAGCCGATCCTGTTAATGGAAATTTTTGAAAGAAATAAAGTGACAGACCTCGAAGGATATGTCTTATTGCTTGACCAACGGCCAGCATTTGACAATGTAAACCATTCATTTCTTTGGTACATATTGGCTAAATATGGAATCCCCCAGGGTTTTATTTCATGAATTCAAGCTCTGTACAAATCAGCCATAGTAACCCCTCTAGTTAGTGGACATCTCGGTCCTCTAGTCCCCCTAACCAAGGGGGTCAGACTGGGTTGCCCCTAAGCCCTTTATAATATGTGTCTGGCATAGACCCTCTCCTCAGACTCTTAAACTCAGGAAAATACATCTCTTCCATAACACTTAACCAGCAGCCTATACCATACAAAGCATTGGCATATGCAGGTGACTTGGTAGTATTAGTAAAAAAACAATTCTCAGCAGAGGAATCCATTAAACTATGCACTGACTACGGAGCTTGCTCAGGGACAACACTAAACACCAACAAATGCACTGGGAAAGTATTAAGTAGACAATTAACAACCCAAACCTAGATTGCAGACATCAGGCTTAGCAAAGAACCTTTTAAAATACTAGGGATAATGTTTGGTTCTTAACAAATGGACATTTTAAATTGGAAACTTAAACTTCAGATAGGCAAACAAATAGTACGAAAGTGGAACCAATGGGGCATGAGTAAGTACAAGAGAATCTTCCTTATAAAACCTATTTAGTTCCAGGCCTGGATATTCAGACTGTGCCTGGCAATGGCACAAGCATGAGCACAGCACAGCTGGGATGACCTGGGGCCAGAATCAGGTGATATTCAAGCGGTGATGCACCATGGCGCAGCACTGTTGAATATGGCATGGACTGTGCATGTCACAGTGGCACTGTGCATGGTGCAAGCCACAGACAGGGAGCACAGGGATGCACCAGCACAAACACAGTTGTGCTGGGTGCAGCACCCATGATATTCAGAAGAGGGCATGCAAATGAGGCCATAATATATGCATGGCACAACCGGGGCCATTAGCATGTCATTATGGCCCCATTTGCATGTGTTGCACAGGGCAGTCCGGTGAATTGCACTTGGCGCCCTGCACAGAATGACGTGTGGACTGAGGTGGTCTCAGGGCATCCCCAACCCCGTAGCCACAATCACGGGGAACAGTGCAGACAAAACAATCCCTGGTAGCCTAGTGGTGCCCCCTCCCTCCCTCCCCAGTGCTGTGATCACACTTACATGAAATAAATACAATCTCTGGTAGTCTAGTGGCACCCTCCCCCCTGTAGCCACAATCACTGGCTAAATAGAAGACATACAATCCGTGGTAGTCTGGTGGTTCCCACTACCCCTAGCCCTGATTACTGGTATACTTAAACCTTGTACTCCCTGGTAGTCTAGTGGCCCCTCCACCCCGCCCGTAACCCCGATCATGGGTAGCCCCAACAGATCATAACCCCTGGTGGTCCAGTGGCACCCCACCCTCCCACCCACATAGAACCCCTTGCCCACCCAGCTCTCCCCGTCATCGGTGGGTGGCTGCAACCCACCCGCATACCTCCTGGCTTCCAGCCAAATGACAGATTACAGTATGTGCTTGCAGGGCATACTGTACTAGACAGCCACAAATATGTGAATGACTTAATTTCTACCAACACACCTAGAAGCACTATGGATTTTACAGACACTAAGGACCTTCAAGCAATACTACTAAAAGAAGAAATGGAATTTCTAAAACGAAAATAAGAACTCACAAACGCAATCTCCTGATCTCAAACTCAAGACTCCATGCCCCAAACTTCAGGTCCTTCTGTCATTCCAAGTGCTACCTCAATTACATCCAGCGTTTCTTCACCAGCTCCAAACCTACAACCTCATAACCTTAATGCAGGTAGCATAATTTTTCAAAGTAATCCTCACGATCAATCCTCTGCAACTGTTTTTACTTTCTCTGCAAATAAATCTCCCAGAGACCAAAAGCATAACATTGAATCTCCAATGGGGCCTCATGCATAGCGCATTCCAAGGCAAATGTAATCAGATCAGAAAGTGCCAATCAGTCTAACATTCTACAGACAAGGTCATCAGAAAACAATTACTATTTACAAGATACGGTTCCAATAATTTTTTGCGTTAATTCTACTTTACTCCCTCATACTACTGCGATTGCAGCCCCTGAAGAGCTCTTGACATAGGAGCATACAATATAACTATTAAAACTAATTGAAAGTGATAAGGTCACTCAAGAAAGAAAAAAGAATGAACTTTGTAATAAAAGGGACAACTTTATGCAAACCAGGAGAAACATCACTACTGATGTTCAAATGCTCAGCGATGATTCTGCAGATGGCACCTCTAACCCTGTTTTAGTAAATCTAGACAAAACTCCATCACTGGCTTCAGCCCTGAAAATGGCTTTTTCTTTAAAACAACAACCAGTGTCTAACACTGCTTGGACACCTGAAAGTGCATTAACTAGCGCAGGCTGGAAACTGAATAAAGATGGGGTCTGGACACCCGACCCAGCTGGGATCCAGCCATTCACTCCAAAACCAGCCCAGAATGGAAACCACCTCAGCAACCAGTAACTACAGGGGCTGCCAATGAAACCCACCAACAAGGCAATACTGGACATGATGACAGTAACTCTCTACAGTCACAAATCAGAACTCCTTGACAAGCCACATCACACACAGTTAAAGGAAAAAACAAAGGACCCCCCAAACCCTCCTACCACAGAAGGCACTTCTGAAACTGACCCAAATGATAAAACAACTGGACCTTCTTCAACAAATGCTAACCAAGATGATAAACAAAATTATAACAAAAAATAATTTTCTCACGAACAAACCCCAAGGTTTTCTGATTTATTCAACAAGACTGAAACTGCACCCCGTCATAACGCAGTCTGCCTCAGATACAAAGGTGGGCTGGAAGTTATACCTGATAGGCAGTGCATTGGGAAAATGCAGTTAAAAGATACACTTCTCGTCACCCCTGCTGTTGTATTTGCATTTACAAACATCTCTGGACAGGATAACTATGACATCAGCTTCAGGTCTCCCCAGCTATTAAAAAAATTTTGGCTATGTTACAACCAGCTAAAATTCTCCCTCTTTTGGACACCTTTCCTTGCAATCCCACTAACAAAACCCCTCATAAAATTTGTAACCATAATGTTCCGCAATGAAGAGGCTCACATAGAGGACATTACACAGTGGCTGCAACAAAAATGCAACATCCTTAGTGCCACCGAACCCATCCTGGACTCTGAACAATTCTGGACTGGGGGATGGAAATACAAAGTAAAACTGAAGCAGACTGATGATGAGATCTCCCACATCTCTAATTGCTTTTTCCTGGGATGGGACTGCAGTGTTTGCTTTTATGCCAGTCAACCCAAGGCATGTTATAAATACGGCTCTAGAACCCACTTGTCATATGTTCCACATAGAAGATTGATTAATAAGCTGGGTAGGCTCGGGGTGGGTCAGAAGTTGGTCAACTGGGTGACAAACTGGTTGACAGGCAGAAAATAGAGAGTGGTGGTAAATGGTATACAGTCAGAAGAGATGCAAGTCACAAGTGGGGTACCTCAGGGATCAGTCCTGGGGCCAGTCCTCTTCAATATCTTCATCAGTGACATTGCAGATGGACTGGATGGTAAGGTTTGTCTGTTTGCAGATGAGACCAAGATCTGCAACAAAGTAGATGATCCAGATGGGGTGGGCAGAATGAGAAGAGATCTGGATAAACTAGCAAAATGGTCTCTGTCCTCTACATCCATATCACCCCAAGTGGGGTCAAATAATGTTGAGAAGGGGTTATCCGTGGTGATGTTAAGAGGATCTGGAATTAATGAGCACTTCCTCAAGGACCGCCTCCTTGGGGGGGGGTCCATGGTTGTGGTGGAGGAATGATGGGATCGTCCTGTATTTGGTTTTCAGGAGAAGAGTCGGAGTAACAAGAAAGGTTCAATAAGATAGGATTGGTGAGCTCAGGTATAGGTTTTTTTGTTAGTGGTTCCATATTAATTTTGAATGGCTGGGGTGGCGGTGCAGTAGTGGTATCATGCTGAGCAGGGGCAGCAGGTGGCTCCTCATTTTAGATGGTCTATGGTATTCCTATCCTTGTAGGTTTATTAATATCTGTGGTTCTCAAACCAAAGCTGACCGGGTTGAACTGATTGGACCCATCTAACCTTTTGTGTGTACTACTAAGCAGATTTATTTTGGTGGTGACTTCAATTGTAGTTTAACCCCTTTTAAAAACAGGTGCACAGGAAAAAAAATATACTGTGACTCTTGGGCCCTACACAAGTGCAACTGGGGTTTAATGCAAAGAAGTGCAAGATCATACACATAGGGAAGAGAAACCCTGAAGCCACTTATAGGCTGGGAGGGGTGTTCCTGGCAGTCACAAGGGAAGAAAGAGACTTGGGCATCATCATCATCGATGACCTGAAATCATCCAAGCAGACCAGTAAAGCAGTAGGTAAGGCTAGGGAGATGTTAGGGTGTATTAGTAGGGGTATCACAAGTCGGAAAAGGGAGGTAATAATCCCTCTTTACAAGACACTGGTTAGAAACATAGAAACATAGAATTTGAAGGCAGATAAGGACCGCTTGGCCCACTCAGTCTGCCCATTTCCCTACCTACTGGATAAGCTGCAGATCCTAGTTAACCAGCAGCCTACTTAGGCCCCATCTGAAGTATTGCATGCAGTACTGGAGGCCACACCTTCACAGGGACATTAACCAAATTAAGGCAGTCCAGAAAAAGGCCACCAAAATGGTGCGGGACTGCATCAGAAAACTTATGAGGACAGATTAACGGAGCTCAATATGTATACCCTAGAGCAAAGGAGGGAGAGAGGTGATATGATCGAAGCATTCAAACACCTTATGGGCATTAGCAAGGTGAAAGAGTCTGACGTGTTTCAATATAAGAAAAATAGCTGGACAAGAGGACACAGCATGAGATTAGAGGGAATCCGATTAAGGGGTAATGTGAGGAAGTTATTTTTCACCGAAAGGGTGGTGGATGCATGGAACGGCCTACCTCAGGACATGGTAGATATGAATACAGTGCATGGCTTCAAACAGGCATGGGATAGGCATAAGGGATCAATACATATGAGTATTAATAGATAGACCATTGACAGAGCAAAGGCCAATGGCACATTTATAAGGTAAAAAAAGATGTGGGTGGACTGGATGGGCCTTGTGGTCCTTATCTGCCGTCAACTTCTCTGTTTCTATGTTTCTAGATGTAGTTTGTGTGGAGAAGTAGGACACATCAGCTCCTAATGCACCAATCATACAAAGTGCAGCCTATTCGGCACAATTGGTCACCTATTTCAGGACTGTCCTTGAGCATCAAGAAACCATCCACCATCAACCCAGATGACCTCATACAAAAAGCCCAAAGAAAAGTCCAACAGGCCCATGACTCTCCTGATGAGGAAGACAACACTCCTGATAAATAAGATGATCAACCTGCTGCCCCTGCTCAGCATGATACTGTACCACTACTGCACCACCACCCCAGCCATTCAAAAATGACAATGGGACCACTAAAAAATAACCCATACCTGAGCCCACCAATCCTATCTTATTGAACCGTTTTTGTTATCTGACTCTTCTCCTGAAAACCAAATACAGGATGATCCCATCATTCCTCCACCACAACCATGGAGCCCCCCCTCCCCACCTAAGAGGCGGTCCCCGAGGAAGTGCTAATTAATTCCAGATCCTCCTAACATCACCACTGATAACCCCTTCTCAACTTTATCTGACCCCACTAGGGGTGATATGGATGTAGAAAACAGAGATAAGGAGGCAGTATAGCGCAGTGGTTTAAGGCTCTGAGCTGCAAACCCGGAGACCTGGGTTTGAATCCCACAGTCCCCACTTGCATATTGTGTGACCCTGAGCAAGTTACTTAACATCCTTGTGCTCCCAGGTTGCACCTGTAAACAAGCTTTCAGCTTAGTGTGTCTCTCCTGGTATTAAAAAAAAGATTTGGACAAAACATCTCTCTCTGAATCCTTGAAACCAGAAGATGGCAAGTATTTTGGAAAAAAGAAGAAAAAAATTAAATTTACTATCTAACACTTGGACATGCCCTCTCTTACTTCCTTAAACACCCATAGCCTTTTGAATCACTCTAAATGCATGTGATTTTCCAGTATAGGCATGACTCTGCTTTTGATATTGTTTTTTTTTACAGGAAACATGGATGTGGGCCCATAATCAAATCCAATTATTTAAATCAGAGTGGTACTGGGGATCATCATATTGGTCCTTTGGACTAGACAGAGCTGATGGGATAGAGATATTATTTAAGGGTGATTCTAACATACTAACATACTAATTGCCAGCAGATTAGGCCTTACGGTCTATTGAGTCTGCTTGAACCTCAGATCCCTAGTTGGGTACCGAGGCCCAACCACCCCCTTATGTTCCAGAAACCCCTATCATCCATCCCCACCCCCCTGGGCCAGGCCATCATCTGATACATCTGGTTTATGTGTCTATCCCACCCTCTCTTGAAGCTCTTCACTGTGGATCTCTGAACCAGCTTGCCAGGCAGCACATTCCAAGGATCCACCACCCTCTCCGTGAAAAAACTCCTCCTCTTCCCCCCCCCACCCTTTCACCTTCCAACTTCTAACCATGCCCTCTGGTGATACCTCCCTGCTTTAGTCTAAAGATCCCCTCCATGTTTACCCTATTTATTCCTGAAGGTTCTTGAAGACCTCAATCATGTCCACCCATTTCTCCTCTCCTCCAATGAAAACAGGCAGAGCTCCTCAAGTCTGTCCTTATACGTCAAATCCCCTAGTCCTCGTATCATCTTAGTTGCCCTCCTCTGTACCTTATCCAGGAGCTGTATGTCCCCCTTCAAGTGTGGTCTCCAGTACTGTACACAGTACTCAAGGTGTGGTCTAACTAATCCATTGTACAGCGGCAGAATCACTTCCCTGCTCCTAGAGGTGATCCCCCTTACGATGCATCCCAACATCTTGTTTGCTTTGCTAGCCGCTCTCCTGCACTGCTTGGAGTTATTCATACATGCATCCACCATGACTCCTAGGTCTTTTTCCCCTGTTGAGGCCTCCAGTGCCTCCCCTCCCAGGGTGTACCTGTGTTTAGGGTTTCCCCGCCCAAGATGTAACACCTTGCACTTGGTGATATTGAAATTTAATTTCCATGTGTGAGCCCTCCTTTCCATGGTGTCCCGGTCCCATTGCAGGGCCAAACTCCCCTCTTCCCCCTCAACTACTGCTCCCATCTTGGAGTCATCAGCAAAGAGTCTAATTTCACACCCTATACCCTCCCTGATACGATTGGACCCAGGACCGAGCCCTGCGGTACCCCACTACCGACCTCTCTAGGGTTTGAGAGCTCCCCACTGACCACTACTCTCAGAGTGCATCCAGCTAGCCAGTTTTCAATCCATCTGACCATCAAAGGGCCTACTCCCAACCCAGTCAGTTTCTCCACCAGACCATTGTGGGGGACAGAGTCGAACACCTTGCTGAAGTCCAAGAATAATACATCCACCGGCTTTCCCCTGTCCAGTTCTGATGTTATCCATTCGTAGAACTCCACAAGATTGGTTTGACATGATCTACCTGGCACAAACCCATGTTGCCAACTATCCAGACCTCCCACCTCCTCCAAGTACACCCCCAATCGTTCTTTTAGTATACTCTTCATTAATTTTCCCACCACCGAGGTCAAACTTATGCATCTATAGTTACCTGATATGTCACTCAATCCCCCTTTATGGATTGGCACCAGATGTGCCTCTCGTCAGTCCCTAGGTACCCTCCCTGTCTCAAGAGACCTGTTGAAGAGCTGTACCAGGGGTGCACCCAGTATGTCCACCAATTCCCATAGCACTCTCGGATGAATGCCATCCGGCCCAGGAGTTTTATCTTTCTTTAGGCCCTTAAGGGCTAACCACACCCTTTCGGTGGAGATAGCATCTTCCGTCCCCTCCACCTTACTGGCCTTTTTATCCTTATCCTGATGTGACACCCCTGGGGTACCTCTACCTCCCTCTTGCTCCATTTCTGCTGCTCCCCTGATCCCACTCACTACTGCTTCAATCCCCATCATGCCTTACTTTTTTAGATATCCCATCCCCCTCCCTAGTGAACACAGGCGAAGTACTCATTTAATACCTCTGCCGGATCCCTTGCCTCTTCCACCCACCCTCCTTCTGATCTCAACCTGCCGAGATGGCCCTTAGTTTTTCTCCGCTCCCCAATGTACTGGAAGAACCCCTTTTCCCCTACCATATCCCCTGTGCCAGCCGCTGCTCTTTACTGGACTTTGCCCCCCGCACCATCCGGGTGACTTTTCTAGATGCAAGATGGTACATTTCCTTTTCCCTATCCCCTCTCGTTGTTTTATATTTTTGTAGGCAGCCTTCTTTTCTCTGACCGCTACCTGAACCTCACTGGACCACCAGCATGGTTTATGTGACATTGCTCCCTTACGCTTCACCTTAGCGCAGATCCTGGCTGCCTCATGAAGTCCCCATTTTATGACCTTCCATCTCTTTTCCACATTTGTCATTGTTGTAATCCCCTTCACGTGATCCTTGAGAATATTTCCCATGCCCACAAAGTCTGCCCCCTGAAGTCCACTGCCAGTGTCCTAGCTCTCTCCCGCCTCCCCCCATGCTTATTTGAAACCAGACAGTATTGTGGTCGCTGCCAGTCAGCGGATCCTCTACAACCAGGTCCCTTACCAGATCCCCATCAGCCAGAACCATGTCCAGGACATGCCCCTCCCATGTGGGCTCCATCATTTGCTGTGTTAAGAACACATCCTGGAAGCCATCCAGCAGCCTCTGCTCCTTGGCCACCTTAGAGGACATGGTTCCTCAATTTGTACCTGGCATATTAAGGTCCCCCATCAACACCACTCCCTCCCCTTTTGGTCCACACTGGGCAATGATGTTATCCAGCAAACCATCCTCCAGAACATCACCCATCCTGGTTGGCCTACATACTACACCCACCATGACCTTACCTCCTGCCGGGGTTCGTGAGGTGATCCACAAGGCCTCCACGTTTCCCCCTGCCTCTTCTACCCTAGCAATTTCTATGTCATCACTAATGAACATAGCCACTCCACCCCCTCTGCCCTCCTTTCTATCCTTCCTAAGCATAGTGTACCTCCGCACATTGAGGTCCCAGTCATGGTTTTTGTTGGCCCATTTCCATGACTGCGCCATCCACCCTAACAGCATGGCCTGGAACTCTGGCAACTTGTTTCCCAAGGTCCTGGCATTTACTAACACCACCCACCCCTTATCCCTGATTCCCTTTGTCGACCCCACCCAGGTTCCTTATGCTTCCATCCTCCCTCTGCTACTCCTGAAACCTCCTCCCCAGTCTGTTTCCCCTCCCCCTTGATTTTGAAGGCTACTCCCCTCATCTGGATGAGAGGGCTTTTAGTCAGCCCTCCTTATCCCCCCACAAGTTTAAACCCCACTTTTCTTGAATGTAGTCAGCCATCCCCTGTTTAAGGACTTCCTTCCCTAACAGGGCAAGGTGAAGACTGTCCTTGGCATACAGTCCCTTATCCTCCCACACTCCTTTCCAGTTCCTTAACACCCCCAACCCACTTTCTTTACCCCACTTCCTGAGCCAGTCATTAACCTCCATGATCTTCATTTTTTTCTCCACTGAGGCCTTTGGTACTGGCAATATCTCCGAAAAGGAAATGTTGCATCCATTATCCTGGCAGACTCTGGCAAGTTCTCGGAACCTTGCTTGGATTTCCAAGACGCTATTTCCCTCTAGATCGTTAGTTCCCAAATGCACCAGGAAATCCGGTTTCCCTCCACAATCCCTAACCAGTTAGTACACCATGAACTTTGCTCTGTGCACCATCAGCCCAGAGATGCTCACTACCTTCACCTGGCTATGGCATCCACCCCACTGTCCATCCCAATGGATACCCCTAATCATCGAGTCTCCCAATAACAGAACCTTAACACTGCCATCATCCTTATGGTTACCTCCACTATGCACTGTCAACCCCCCATCCCCCCCCTTATTCGTGATCTCAAGTCCATGGGGGTATTCCTGCCTTATTAGAGACCCCCTTGTCACCCTCCCCTTTCTGCCTCCCTTGTTATTTTGCCCACTTAACTCAAACCCTTCCTGAATGGTAACCCTTTAACCCTCTCTTATCAGAACCATTTATCCTGGCCCTGATGGTTTCCCCTTCCCCCACACCACCATCCTCCTCCCTTGTAATAGTACCCCTGCCTCCGAAGGCCCTCTGTGGGTCCCCTTTATCTAGGGCCCCATCCTTGGTACAGACCCCCCTCCTGAAGGGGGGCCCCTCCCCCACCTCCTTGCCTCCCAGTTTCTTTCCAGTCATGCTCTCCTCCCTCATGTCTTCAATATGTTGCATCTCCCCCATCTGCTTAACATTTACGTTTCCCCTTCTCCCTCTGGGACTATTTCTATCCTTTCCGTTGCCAGTCTGTGATGCCCTATGGGTATCAGACTCCTTCCCCCCGGCCTCTGTATCAGTTTCTTCATTTCCACCAACCCCTTCCTCCCCCTCTATGTTGCTTAGTAGCTCAAATGTATTGTAACACTCTATGCCAGCCTCCATCAAGTAACCTGAGTTTCCCCTGACTAGCCCTCTAAACTGCCCCTCTTCCTCCCCTCTTGCCCTCTTCTCCTTAGGAGCTCCCTTCCCACAGTCTGCTCTTTTAGGCTTATCCACTACAGCCCCTCCCTTCTCACTGTCTGCTCTTCTAGGCTTCCCCACAACAGCTCCTCCTGACTCTTCTACCTCCACTCTCTTTATATTCGGAATGTTTACCCTGTAAGTTTTCCCCTTAGCATCAACATCTCTATCTAAGGGTCCTCTGTCCCTAATATCCCCCCTCCTGCTTGGTGTAACATAACATCCTGTAATTTCTGAACATTGCCCCAGCCTCCCATCAGCCTCACCCTTCTGCCACCCATATCCACACCCCTTGTCCTTGGACACACCCCCAACTCCCCCAGCTTACTCCTTAACCAATATACTTCACTCCTGATATGAGACAGCTGTCTACAGAGTGGGAAGCCTCCCTCTCTCCAGGTCCAATTGAGAATTATTGCCACCCCACAGCCTGTGCAGCCTACAACCCTTCCGAAGATGCCTGCCATGGTGGAATGTGGCCACCCTGTTTGTCCCTATCTGTTCACAATGGCACACACCCCTTTTCTCAGTCCCTTCCCCCTGGAATACCATCTCTCTCTCTATACTGACTGCAGTTGTTTATGAACCCTATTTTAACCCCACCAATAATGTTCCCAAGTCTCACAAACACATACAGTCCAGTCCTGCTAACAGTGTGTGTATGCAGACATCAGGTACCGTATGATGTCACAGGCCCGCCAGTTCCTGTTGCTTCAAATTTCAGTCACAAACAGAAATGCACAGCCATTCAATCCCAACCATCAGTGGCTTTTCAGTATTTAAGAAAGCCTACAAAACAGGGTTGGTGGGAGGGCTTTACCACCAGGCAAACATCACATTAAATTTCACTCTAATTTTATCATGCCAAACAAGTGTTCCCACAAGCCCCAATAGTTACAATATCACAGCCCAAGTAACCAGTTCTAACTCAAAGTAGTAATTTTTAACACACAGAACTAATTTCAAATACAAAACTATTCAAATATTTCAGTTAAAACAGAATATAAACCAAACCTCTTTCCTAAACAACCTCCAACTTCTGTTCCCAGGTGGACAATTCCTTTCATCTTTCAAAACTAGTAGATCTAGTTCCTGGATGACTCCTCATTTTAGATGATCTATAGTATTCCCATCCTTGTAGGTTTATTAATATCTATGGTTCTCAATCCAAAGCTGACCGGGTTAAACTGATTAAAGCCATCCAACCTTTTGTGTGTGCTACTAAGCAGATTTATTTTGGTGGTGACTTCAATTGTAGTTTAACCCCTTTTAAAAACAGGTGCACAGGAAAAAAAAATATACTGTGACTCTTGGGCTCTACACAAGTTCATACAGTTAGCAGACCTTACTTACTGTGCTGAGTCCCAAATTGCAGGAGCCCATTTTACCTATTTGAAAGGACAGCTAAGCTCTACGAATGATTACCTCATCCTGACTAAACCACACCAAACATTATTTTTTAAAACAATACTGGTAGAATTCTCTGACCATCTATTATTGACTGTATCCCTTCACCATGCACCACATTCACCTATAAGATGTAATAGATGGTGGTTAAAAACATCTGCACTCATAGATTCTGGTGTACAGAATAGTATTAAGGGATGACTAAGTGCTAGAGCCTCTGTCGTCAACCTTTACGAAGGCACAGGTGAGTGGGGGCTAGATACCAAAACAATCCTAAGAGAATGGTTCCAAAATTATGGTAGATCAAAAGTAAAGGGAAAGTTCTTCCAGTATCTGAAATTACAAGCCCAGATACAGGAGCTTATGACAATAGTATCCTCCTCAAGACTTGATTTTTCCCATCAAATACAGTCCCTAAAACAAGATAGACAGAAATATCAGTATGACAGGGCCAGTACCATCAAAGCAGAATTAATGTGTGGAACCCAAAGAACACCACTAAATGACCCCTTTGAAGCTTGTAAAACAAAGAAAGATGCTTCTTCTTTCACCACTCTCCAGGATGAACATGGGACCCAAGTATCAGAGCCCCTTCAGTTACAAGCAATTGTATCCCAGTATCTAACATCCTTTCAGGAAATCTATCCTCCCAGTGATACTGACATAAAGGTTTTTTTCTTGAATTACTCTCAAGGTACTAACCATCACATTCACATAACCTTACATACCCTGTAAACACACAAAAAAATTCTTAGCACCATTAGACTTTAAAACTAGGATTTTCACCAGGAATTGATGGACTCCCTTATGAATTATACAAAACATTCCCTGTTGAATTTGCTTCTTGCCTAGCAAAAGTAGTCTCTTTTCTATTATCTACTAAGCACATGTTTACCTATTTCACAAAAGGGTTAGTAGAATTCATATTAAAATCTGGAGATAAGGGCCTCAATGAAAACTGGAGAAACATAGAAACATAGAATTTGACGGCAGATAAGGACTGCTTGGCCCACCCAGTCTGCCCATTTCCCTACATAATGGATACGCTGCAGATCCTAGTTAGCCAGCAGCCTACTTCTTCCTACCCCAACCCCCTAGAATTGCCTTATGACTGTCCCATGCATGCTTGAATTCCACCACTGTTTTTGACTTCACAACCTCCTCCGGAAGGCCGTTCCATGCATCCATAACCATCTCTGTGAAAAAATACTTTGTTAAATTACCTCTGAGCCGCCCCCCCTCTATCTTCAAATTGTGCCCCCTTGTTCTTGCACACCTCTTTTTTTGAAAGATGCTACCCTCTTGGACTTTGTTGATTCCCTTGAGGTACTTGAAAGTTTCTATCATGTCCCCCTTTCCTCGAGGCTATACATATTAAGCTCCTTAAGTCTCTCTTCATATGTCTTCGGTGCAGATCCTGCACCATTTTGTTGCCCTCCTCTGGACAGCTTCCATCCTGTCTATGTCTTTGCAGAGATTGGGTCTCCAGAACTGCATACAGTACTCCAGATGGGGTCTCACCCAGCTGTCTGTACAGAGGGATAATAACTTCCTGTTTTCTACTGGTGATGCCTCTCCCTATGCATCCCAGTATCCCCCCAGCCCTCCTTGCTGCCCTCTCACATTGCTTGCCCACCTTTAGGTCATCTGATATGACTACCCCCATGTCCCTTTACATTTTTGTTGTTGTTAGTATCTCACCCCTCACTGTGTACTCTTCTCCTGGGTTTTTGTTTCCCAGGTGCATTACCTTGCACTTCTTAGCATTGAATCTAAGCTGCCATACATTTGACCATTCCTCTAACCTTGCCAAGTCCCTTCTCATCTTTTCCACCCCACCTTGTGCATCAACTCTGTTGCAGATCGTTGTGTCATCTGCAAAGAGACATTCTTTTCCTTCAGTCCCTCTGCAATGTCGCTTATAAAGACATTGAAGAGGACCGTTCTAATACTGAACCCTGCGGTACCCCACTAGTAACCCCCCTTTTTTCAGAGTGGACTCCATTTACTATTACTCTCTGTGTCTTATTCTCTAGCCAATTCTTTACCCAGGCTGTCATCTTGGGACCCACTCCCGGGCTGGCTAACTTGTATATTAATCTTTTGTGTGGGACTGTGTCAAATGCCTTGCTAAAGTCTAGGTAGGCCATGTCCACAGCCCCTCCCTGATTTTTGGGGCACAAACAGTTAAACCTGTTCTAGGACAGAGGGATACTTTAGCAAAGAAATGGACATGGAACAATTTGGCAGTCACAGAAACATGGTACACACAAAACCATGACTGGGACATAAACATACCAGGATACACTATCTGCAGGAGGGACAGGGAGGGTAAAAGAGGAGGAGGAGGAGTAGCTCTTTACATAAGGGAAGGAATCAAAACAATAGAACAAAAGGGTAAACAGGGAGGAGAAAAAGCACTGTGGGTAAATTTGGAGACAGGCAATGGCACCACAATCCGCACAGGGGTTGTATACAGACCCCCTTCTCAGGGGGAGGAAATGGACAAGGAAATAATAGAAAGTATACTTAGAATGGCAGAAAAAGGGGAGATATTGCTGATGGGTGATCTGAATATGCCAGATGTTAACTGGAGTGCAGTTGCAGCAGCCACTTTGAAGAATGGAGTTTTTCCAGATGCCCTACAGGGTAGGACATGGAACAATTTGGAAGGATTTTTGAATTCTTGGGATCAAAGCTCTCCTAAAATACGTAAAACACATACAATCCCACAGCTCAAAAACTAAGAAAATGGAATGTTTCCAAATCCCACGTCCAGCAAAATACCAGACTAAGTCTTTATAGATCTATAATAACTGGCAAGCAATTTTTTCCATAGGCTGAGCCAGTTATAATTTGCCGTTATAATCTGCGGATTATAACGGCAAACTCGCACCAAGTCAATGAAAAATAGCAGCTCCCTTATTGGCTGTCACCTCCTTCTGGGTGGGCTAATCGCACCTCAAAACATGTTGGCTCCTTGTAGGAAGCAGCAAGGAGCCGTCACAAGCAGCGAGGAACTGTAAGACTAAGAGTCCTCATCGTCTTTTTTAATTTTTAAATATTAACACTTACATTTTTAAACAACAAAAAATGTATCTGGTCGATCCTGTCGTTCGACATCTGCAGCGCTCAACAACCGACACGGGGGGAATGGCTCCAACCTGACTGAGTGCTGGTAAGCTGTGATCACGATCGCGATCAAACTCTTAACTACTCTACAGAAAACCAACAACCTAAGATAAAGTAAAAGTAAAAAAGATAGCTGTATTAAAAAAAAACAGTAAAAACTGTTAGACATAGAGAGATACAGAGAGACTGTGTGTGTGTGTGTGTGTGTGTGTGTGTGTGTGTGTGTGTGTCTGTGTGTCTGTGTGTCTGTGTGTCTGTGTCTCTGAATGAATGAGATAGAGGGTTGGAAAAAATTGCTGACCAGCAATTATAAATAATAAAAGATGGGGAAGTGTGTTTGAAATGTGAAATTAATGGTTGCCCTCGGTGTGGGATGCTTTAATAAACCCCTTGGGCTTTGCCCTCGGGGTTTATGTAGCATCCCACACCTTGGGCAACCATTAATTTCTCATTAAGCACACTTCTTCATCCATTATTGTATATATAATGCATAATAAACACCCTAATACACCTGATTTTAAACACTACCCTCCAGGGAGCCAAGGCATAGTACTAAAACAACTAAATAATAATAGAATCCCACAACAAATGTGGGAAACAACCTGGTTATGTGCCTATGGCAGACTCATTGTTAGGGGTAACAATAAACATAAGGTCATGTTGGAATGGACATGTCATTTCCCAAATTGCATAACAGCAGAGGAAACATTAGAACACTTTCTAGTTTTGTGTGTGTATGTTAAAAAAATGTGGGCCTACTTAGCAGCATGATGGCAATTACCATGGTTAGTTAATTTATCTTATGAAATTATTGCATTAGGCATCTATCCTACTTACTTAAATAAATATAATGCTAGTACAGTACTTTGCATGTTTTTTCCTTGTCTTAAATTCTACCTGTAGCATGGGAGATGTCAGTGGGTGCTCCAATAGCAATTGGTGTCATACGATACGATCTGCAGACTGTGTACCCATGCTCTTCAAGAATCCTTTGAATATGAAGTTTCATATAAAACCCATGAGCAAAAGTCACCATATGGTGGAAAGGATTCACTTTTTTGTTGAAGTTTAATTAAAGCTATAATAATAACTATTTATAGTCACTATAATAAAACTGTATATACTTAAGTTCTACTTCATAATCACTAAGTCATTATGAAATATTTGTTTTAACCATATCAGAATAGTCCATGAATGTATAATGAATTTCACAGGTGACACTTTCTACTGCTGTTCCTTTTTTTTGTATGATACTACCATTTGCTGTACATGCTTTTTCCATGTGATTTATAATAAATAATCCCCTACTCTCCAGTAGGGGGAACCCTTGTTGACCATGATGGTGGACGTGGCTGCTGTTGGCAGCAGAAAAGGGGTTGCAGGGTAGTCTCTGCTTAGTGTTTTATCCCCTGATGCTCTGATAGCTTATCCTAGAACTACTTTGGAACCTGATGTTGAGAAGGAGGACTTCTTGGAATTCTTAATGGATACTGACTCGGAGAAACAAACCTTGGCAATTTCTATTGAACCTGTTTTGGATGTTCAGGCTTTAGCTACAGTGAATATCCGCCTTGCCACACAAGCTGAGAACAGTGAGTCTTCTGTACAAACTGAAAGATTGCTAAAAATGGTCATTCAACACAAGTCCCTTTTACTAAAATTACTGAAAGAAGATGCTCAGCTACCACAAAGAAATGCTGCTGAGACTACGCCTAATGTTCCAGCCTCATCCTGACCTCTATTATGGCTGATACAACCCTTTTTTCTATGAAGTATGATATTCCCTTAACTTCAGCACCATCAACAAGCAAAGAGACTCCTGAGTCTGTATTACCTGCCTCGCTTCACCTACAGTACATGACGGTCGACCATGAGAATACCTCCCAGGAGCACTCTTCAATGAATGGAATCCTGCCTTAGCCTTAAGTGTAGCTGGCTGGGTTAGTAACCCCAAAGGGGCAGGATGGATGTCACCTGACCCGGTTTTGGCCAAAGACATTATTGCACAAGCTTCATTTCACAAAGTTATGACCACACAAACTGTCACTTCTCCAGCCAACACTTTTGAGAGAGCTGCAGCTGGGGGATCCACCCTTGCTAAGGGCGTTACGGGAAAAACCATGAACACAGCAAATAAACCCTCAAAAGACCCTGTAAGTACTCCAGAATTAATTGAGGGGCAAAATGCCCCAAATCTTGTTGAAAGTATGGTGTGTTTAACTGATAAAATGAAGTCTGTTGCTATTAGTTCCGTAGCTCCTGCAAACGCTGACATGCCTTGTTCTGAGGCAGTATCCCTTGTTATTGGAAACATAACTCTTCAGCATTTAGGCAACAATGTTCTTACTGAAATGTTCCTTACAGATAATGAGAACTCTGATCTGCAGCCCTCTTCAGATCAATCTCCTGAGACCTTTAAAATGACTGACTTATTTAAGCGAGTAGGGGAACCCGCACAGCAGAGAAACACTGTTTGTTTAAAATATACTGGGACAAATGAACTTTTTCCAGACAGAAAATTTGTTATACATCAGTTACTGAAAAGTACTATGAATATTACTGTTCAAGAGCTTTTCACATTTATTCATGTGAAAGAGGAGAACACTTATGATATTAGTTTTAGGAGTGCACAAACACTAGAGAAATTCCGGCAGAGGTTTGGCACAGGTTTGACCTAATAAAAAATATCCCTAAATGAATAGATGTCTTCCCTGTACCCTTATTTATATTTATTTTATTTATTTATTTAACAAATCGGAAAGACCTTTCAGCCAATGGCTCTTTTACAGAGGTTCCACATCAAGTCACAAGAATAGCAAATTACAATGGTTTCAATAAGTAGTACAGAATGAGGAAAGTAATTAACATACTAACATAGTAATTGCCAGCAGATTAGGCCTTACGGTCTATCGAGTCTGCTTGAACCTCAGATCCCTAGTTGGGTACCGAGGCCCCCCCCCCTTGTGTTCCAGAAACCCCTATCATCCATCCGCACCCCCCGGGCCAGGCCATCATCTGATACATCTGCTTTCTGTGTCTGTCCCACCCTCTCTTGAAGCCCTCCACTGTGAATCTCTGAACCAGCTCACCAGGCAGCGTGTTCCAAGGATCCACCACCCTTTCAATGAAAAACCTCCTCCTCTTTCCCCCCTCACTCTTCCACCTTCCAACTTCAAACCATGCCCTCTGGTGATACCTCCCTGCTTTAGCTTAAAGATCCTCTCCATGTTTACCCTATTTATTCCCTTGAGGTACTTGAAGACCTCAATCATGTCCACCCTGTCTCTTCTCTCCTCCAATGAAAACAGGCAGAGCTCCTCAAGTCTGTCCTCATACTTCAAATTCCCTAGTCCTCGTATCATTTTAGTTGCCCTCCTCTGTACCCTGTTCAGGAGCTGTATGTCCCTTTTCAAGTGTGGTCACCAGTACTGTACACAGTACTCAGGGTGGGGTCTAACCAGTCCATTGTACAGTGGCAGAATCACTTCCCTGCTCCTAGAGGTGATCCTCCTTACGATGCATCCCAACATCCTGTTTGCTTTGCTAGCCACTCTCCTGCACTGCTCAGAGTTATTCATACATGCATCCACCATGTCCCCTAGGTCTTTTTCCCCTATTGAGGCCTCCAGGACTTCCCCTCCCAGGGTGTACCTGTGTTTAGGGTTTCCCCACCCAAAATGTAACACCTTGCAACTGGTGATATTGAAATTTAATTTCCAGATGTGAGCACACCTTTCCAGAGTGTCCAGGTCCCCTTGCAGGGCCAACCTCCCCTCTTCTCCCTCAACTACTGCTCCCATCTTGGAGTCGTCAGCGAAGAGACTGATTTCACACCATATACCCTCCCTGATGTCCGATATGTATGCATTAAGCAGGATTGGACCCAGGACTGAGCCCTGTGGTACCCCACTACCAACCTCTCTAGGGTTTAAGAGCTCCCCACCGACCACTACTCTCTGAGTGCATCCAGCTAGCCAGTTTTCAATCCATCTGACCATCAAAGGGCCTACTCCCAACCCCATCAGTTTTTCCACCAGACCATTGTTGGGGACAGAGTCAAACGCCTTGCTGAAATCCAATAATAATACATCCACAGGCTTTCTCCTGTCCAGTTCTGATGTTACCCATTCATAGAACTCCACAAGATTGGTTTGACATGATCTACCTGGTACAAACCCATGTTACCGACTATCCAGACCACCCACCTCCTCCAAGTATACCCCCAATAGTTCCTTTAGTATACTCTCCATTAATTTTCCCACCACTGAGGTCAAACTGATGGGTCTATAGTTACCAGATACTTCCCTCAACCCCCCCCTTTATGGATTGGCAACACATGTGCCTCTCGCCAATCCCTAGGTACCCTCCCTGTCTCAAGTGACCTGTTGAAGAGCTCTGCCAGGGGTGCAGCCAGTATGTCCAGCAATTCCCATAGTACTCTTAGATGAATGCCATCCGGCCCAGGAGATTTATCTTTCTTTAGGGTCTTAAGGGCAAACCACACCCTTTCAGTGGAGATAGCATCATCCATCCCCTCCAGCTTACTGGCCTTTTTATCCTTATCCTGATATGACACCCCTGGGGTACCTCTCCATCCCTCTTGCTCCGTTTCTGTTGCTCCCCTGATCCCACTCACTACCGCTTCTATTCCCACCGTGCCTTGCTTTGTAGATATCCCATCCCCTTCCCTAGTGAACACAGAGGCGAAGTACTCGTCTAATACTTCTGCTTGGTCCCTCACCTCTTCCACCCACCCTCCTTCTGATCTCAATCTGCTGAGATGGCCCTTATTTTTTCTCCGCTCCCCCAATGTACTGGAAGAACCCCTTTTCCCCTCCCCATATCCCCTGTGCCAGCCACTGCTCTTTACTGGACTTTGCCCACCACACCATCCGGGTGACTTTTCTAGATGCAAGATGGTACATTTCCTTTTCCCTATCCCCTCTCGTTGTTTTATATTTTTTGTAGGCAGTCTTTTCTCTGACCGCTACCTGAACCTCACTGGACTACCAGCATGGTTTAAGTGACCTTGCTCCCTTACGCTTCACCTTAGCACAAGTCCTGATTGCCTCATGAAGTACCCATTTTATAACCTCCCATCTCTTTTCCACATTTGTCATTGTTGTAATCCCCTTCAAGTGATCCTTGAGAATATTTCCCATGCCCACAAAGTCTGCCCCCCTGAAGTCCACTACCAGTGTCCTAGAACTTTCCCCTCTCCCCACATGCTTATTTGAAACCAGACAGTATTGTGGTCGCCCACAGTCAGGGGATCCTCTACAACCAGGTCTCTTACTAGATCCCTATCCACCAGAACCACATCCAGGACATGCCCCTCCCTTGTGGGCTCCATCATGTGCTGTGTTAAGAACACATCCTGGAAGTCATCCAGCAGCCTCTGCTCCTTGGCAACCTTAGAGGACATGGTTCCCCAGTTTGTGCCTGACATATTAAGGTCCCCCATCAACACCACTCCCTCTCCTTTTGGTCCACACTGGACAATGATGTTGCCCAGCAAACCATCCTCCAGAACATCACCTATCCTGGGGGCCTATAAACTCCACCAAGCTTGACCTTACCTCCTGCCGGGGTTCGTAAGGTGACCCACAAGGCCTCCACGTTTCCCTCTACCTCTTCTACCCTAGCAATTTCTATGTCATCACTAATGAACATAGCCACTCCACCCCCTCTGCCCTTCTTTCTATCCTTCCTAAGAATAGTGTACCCCTGCACGTTTAGGTCCCAGTCATGGTTTTGATGGCCCACGTTTCCGTGACCGCCGCCACATCCATACCCTTCCCCCAAACAGCACGGCCTGTAACTCTGGCAACTTGTTTCCCAAGCTCCTGGCATTTACTAACACCACCCCCGACCCCTTATCCCTGATCCCTTTTGTTGATTCCCACCCAGGCTACTTATACTTCCATCCTCCCTCTGCTCCTCCTGAAACCTTCTCCCCCAGTCTGTTTCCCCCCCTCTCTCCCTTGGGTTTGAAGGCTACTCCCCTCATCTGGAGGAGAGGGCTTCTGGTCAGCCCTCCTTATCCCTCCCCTCACAAAATTACATAAACAAAAGAACAATATGGCAAGATAAATATTGTGTAAAGTGCAGCCAGTGGCCTTGTCTGAAGAGGGGTGAACGGGCTTACAAGGAGAGAAGTACAGGGGGGTGAATTGGGGGTTGGAAGAAGCAAAAAAGGAGCAAGGAGGGAGATGCCACAATGAAGTTTAAGCAGGAAAGACCCACAGGGTAAAACCCATGGTCAAGACTATCACACTTCTGTTCAGAAATGAAGGGGTCAATATTGAAGATATCCAATATTGGCTGAAACAGAAGTGTGATATTCTTCAAAGGCCTACTCCAATTCTAGATAATAATTTGGTTTGGACAGGTGGTTGGAGGATCAAAGTAAAACTTAGACATATGGAATCAGGCATCCATCATTTACTTAGCAGTTTTTATACTGGTAGGTATAGGGGCCTCTGCTTTTACCTGGAACAACATAGAACTTGCCACAAGTGTGGAACAAGAACACACCTCAGCTCCACTTGTGACAAACACAGATGTAACCTATGCCTTGAATATGGGCATGTCAGTCTAGATTATCCCAATCCTTTCTGATGCAGTCTATGTGAGGATCCAGGGCATTCCTATCAGCAATGCTCATGGGCTGCTGGCCCGCCAGTTCAGTGGTTGGAATTCTGCTTGTGACGCCGATGACCCGAGTTGGGGAATGGATCCCAGAGTTGGAGGGCTGGCCAGGGGCAGAAGGATTGAGTGTGCATTGGACTGCTCTCCTTCTCTGGTGGGGGAGAGTGTCCAGTGCTTCATTGCCCCATGGCAGAGGCTGGGGGTGCTGCATGGCCGGCACCAGAATGTAGTGAGGCGGGGCAGATGCTAGTCATCATTGCAAATCCCCACCCCCAGGGTATCAGCATGCACAACATTGTCCCTGCCCTACTGCTGTCCTTAACTACCTTACATGTCCACTGGGGGTGTCCCTCTCCTGTGGCCCCAACCCAGGGGGTAAACTAGGGCTATCCTGTAATTACCGTTGGGGAAGGAAGCCCCCCCCAGCGGCCCCACTCAGGGGGGTAAGGCTGGGCATCAGGGTGCAGATAAGGCACTGGTAGACCTTTGAAGGAAGGAATAAGGGGCCAGGCCTCAAGAAGAAAAATGCCCGAGGGCTCCTCACCGTAGACTAGATAGGGCCATGAAAGATCAGGAATGAGTAAGTACTGAACAACAATTAAAAGTTCAACAAGTCAGGGATTTTAGAATCACACCTGAATCTGACCCCCTCCTCCATGCCATCTCACTCCCAACAGGAAAGCAACTCACAAGGTTCTGGCCCCAACACAGTTGCTAACCCTCCTGAACCCCCTCTAGTTTCACATGGTGAGCCTAAGGCCCCAATGTCTCAGACCCCTGTGCTTCTGAAATAATGCCACCTCCTTCCTTGCCTGTAGAGACACCATTTGAGCCAGTGGTTTCTGGCAAGAAAGGTTGGCCAAAGAAAAAACTGAACAAAGACTACATGAGGAACAAATTCTTTCCAGGAATAGGTACAACATTCTTTCTAAGCAAAAGCAATGGGGAGATACTGAAGAGGAGGAAGATGATTCTGATACTTCTTCCGTCACCTCTGGGGCTATGGACTATACAGTTGACTCACAACCTGAATCCTCTAAAACCAAGCGGGCAAGGGGTAAGCTGAAAGCTAAGATGAAACCTAATAGGTGACCTTGAGCATTCTAAATGACCTCCTTTATTTCTCCTCTGACCACAAATGTTAACAGTATTAAATATTTTAGAAAGCAAATCACCACCTTCAGCATTTTAAAAGATTTACCGAACACAGAAATTTTCCTGCAAGACACTTACATAAAGACCACACATGAACTATCTCAGGTTAAAGATTTACGATGAGAAGGAGCTTCTTATTGGTCCCAAGGGGAAGACATTTGTGACGAGGGTAGCTATTCTCCTCAGAGGTCCCCAGTTTCAGGTTACTAGAATAGCAGATATTGACCCTGGTAGAGCACCATATGGTATAAATAAAATCAGATTTATAAATGTTTATATAAAGCATTGCACTCAGTGTTGATTTTTTTAAGAAAGTTCAACCCTTTCTGTATACAAACAGATATGTAATATTAAGAAGGGATTTTAATTGGGGGTTATCCCCAGCTGACAGATGTTGTAAAACCCAAAATGTCTTTAGTGACATGCCTTGTTTAAATAATATTGTTACAAATGCCTAATTACAAAATATATTTGGCAATAAAAATATTAAACATTTTTAAAGGAACCCTAGCTACTCATATAAATTATTTCTATCCAATCAATGTGTTGTGTAGAATGCATGTACTATCCCCTTTGAAACCTAAGATCACCTTGCAGTCACCTGTCTTTGTACTATAAGTCCTGAAAATACACCTTCCTGTACATCTCAATGGAAGCTTAATAACACTCATTTATCAGACCCAAAAATAGTAAAAGATTGGACACATTTATTACAAGCTATAGTGTCTGACATAGATGCATATACTTCACTGCTAGATTGGTGGATAGACACTAAAAAGGATTTTAAAACATTTTTTATCAAGCAATCTACATGGAAACAGAAAACAAAATACCATCACTATTTAAAGTCGAGACAGCAACTGCATTACTTGATATCCCTAGTGCATGAAACAAGATAAAATTTAGGAGACAGAATAACAAAAGTAAACGAGGAAATGTACAAGTTCCCATATGACAGATCCCTCAGCCTTAAATTGGAGGCACAGTTTAGTACCCAAGGGGAAAAAAAACTATTTTGGATATTTTTAAATGCTGTGCTGACAGAATACATATGTCTAACATTGACTCCCTATTGGACCCTACAAATAATTAAATTTATGCCAGCCAGGAAAAAATAAGAACTATATCTCAAACCCACCTTCAAAACATATTTGGGGTTCCTGCACAGATCTCATGGGATTACTCTTTCTGTGATGGTTTGAAGATTCCTCCCCTCTCTCCAGCTATGTCACATACAATGCAATTAGATACTGTATTATTGAAGCAGAAGTTAGTTCTGCCACTGATATCATGAAGTAAAATACAGCCCCAGGCATAGACGGGCTTATGTTCAAATTTTATAAAACATTCAAAGATCTGCTTAGTCCTGTGTTAACATTATTATATAATGCCATATTACAGTCTTCTAAGATTCCAGCTGAGATAATTCAAGCAATTATTATTTTACTTTTTAAATAAGGTAGCAGGGTGCAGTTGAAAAATTGGAGGCCTTTAAACCTTCTAAATGTTGATTATAAACTATTGTCTAACATATTGGTCAACTGATTGACTTCAGCAGCAAGTAACTTCATCTCTCCTGCTCAGACTTGTGCAGTGCCAGAGATAACTATCTTCCAGAATCTACAATTCCTCAGATAATTAGTAGGTTTAGGTAATACTAGTCAGATCTCTGTTTTTTATTATCATTAGATCAGGAAAAGGCATTTGATAGGGTCAGTTACACCTACAGTATCCGTTTAAGATCTTTAGTTTTTATAATATACCGGATAAATGTATATCGTCATTATACACCATCTACCATAATGCTTATTCCAAGCCATCAATAAATGGATGCCTAGGACATAACTTTCAAATTCCTATGGGAGTTAGTCAAGGGTGCCCCCTCAGCCCCTTGCTTTATCTCTTTGCTATCGAGCGTTTCATTAGAAAAATTTAACAGACTCCAAATATTCCAGGCATTGTGATACCCTCTAAGTTAAGCACACAACATATTTGTGCATATGCAGATGATATATGTCTATGCATAAATTATGAAACTTCTGGGCCTAACATCTCACAGATTGTTGCTGCATATGAGAACATTTTTGGAGTTAAATTAAATTATGGGAAAAACCAGAGTCTACAATTAAACCCAGAGAAAAGAAATTTGCCTATTACCTCCATAGCAAATATACCCATCAGTTTGGATCCAATAACAATTTTAGGTATTAATTTTGGGACCCAGGATGATTTCTAATTTAATTGGGAACTAGCAGTACAAAAAGCACAAAAATGTGTTCAGCTCTGAAAATACAATACTATATCTAAGAAAAAAAGAGTCTCTTTGATAAAACATTTATGATTCCCCAGAGTCTTCATATTGCAAATATTTTTCCAACACCTTTTAACATGGAGGCTCAAGTTTTTAATGTATTCTTTCAAGGACTCTGGGGGAGTAGGCTGAACCCAATTAAAATAATCTTCACATACAATGATTATAATCAGGAAGAAGTTAGGTTGATTAATCCTATAGTATTTTTTTCACAGCATTTTCATTTATAAGAATCTATTGGGATTTCTTAAAGGCCCACGATCTATAGGGCAGGATTTGTCTTTATTATGGTTCTCCACACTTAAGGAGAAATGAGGCCAAGATACTCTTATAGTCCCAGCTACTACATAAACAAACATAAATATACTTCCCTCTATCAAACCAAGCCTGACCAAACTGCGGCAATGGAAAATAACTAGAAAACAATTCTACAAGTATATTATGATGGACATTTTGTTCTTACCCCCTCCCAGTTCCCAGGATGTGACAACACATTAGCAACAGACACCTGTAAGCAACTAATAAATAGTAGGATTCCTATTCAGATGTGGGTGGGGCCTTTGTTGGTTGTCTTGTCATGAAAAACTAGGGGTACGGGATTTATTAAAGCACAAATCACTGCAGGAAAGAATGTATCCCCGAACTTCCTCTACCCAGATTGTAGAAACAAAAGAACATTTTCTCCTTCTGTGTCCTTACTCACAAACCTTTTGGAAACAGTTAATGCTTCGGTGGGGAGATGAACAGGTGACACCTATCACGTTTGAAATTTTGCCTTTAAGTTACTATCTACCTAGACTAAGGAAATATGATGTAAATACCTTAAGAGAAATATTTGCAGCTTGCAAATTTTATTTGTAGCAAGCTAGATGCACTTTACTTCTCCAGCAGAAGGACCAAACACCCTTACAGGTCATTTTACAAATTAGTGCTGTTTTGAAGAACAAATTTGCAGAAGAACTGTACAATGCCACAGTCTAAATTTACCAGAATTTGGCAATATTGCCACTGGATTTTCAAATGAAACAGACATCTTGATCATTGTATAACTTTGTTTCATTTGGTTTTTCTTCTTTCACTTTGACCATATTGATTTTGGAATTGTGACCCTGTTATTCCCTATTTGTTCACTTGTTTTACTCTAAGGTGTGTACATTTTTTTCACATTGTTTCAGGAGTAGTATTATTTTTGGCTGCATCTTAAACACTGTATAATGTTCATGTTTTTCAAAATGAGAAAATCCCCTACTCTTGGAAGGGGGCGCTGTTGGTCCGCTGTCCAAAATGGTGGATGCTTGTGTGGAGGAGATGGAGGAGGAAGTTAGGCAGGCTGGGGATATGTTCTTGATCCCAGCAAAATATGTAGAGAACAAAGAGATGGATAGCCTCCCTGAGGAATATGTGCAGGCAGAGGATTACATGTAGATTTAAACTGCGAGCTTGCTGGGTTTAACCTTGCCAGAGGATGCATCAGGATAAACTCGAGCATCAGAAGAAAATCCAGTATCACAGGAGAAACAAGCATAGAAGGAGAAGCCAGTATCACAGGAGAAACAAGAAATGAAAAAGAATCATCTTTCAAAGGAGGAGAGGAGAGCACTGAAGGTGTGGAGGGAAAGCACCATGCAGTACAGAGATGCAACAGAGTCCACGACAGAATGCAGCAATGAGTGCAGTGCATGGAGAGGTTACCATTGGGAGTCTGGAATGAGGAGAGAGGTGCAGCACAAACCTGATGGCTGGAGGTGAAGGTCTCCTGCTGACTACAGAGAATGCCCAGTCAGTCACTGCCACAGGAAGAGAGTCCAGAGTGATGAGCGAGAAAAATTCAATGCACACATTTCCGGGTTCCGAGGATTCAGAACAGCAGGACCAACAAATTGATTTCAGAAACTGGTTGCCTGAAAAGGCATTGCAGAATGCAGGCTGATGGAAGACAAATGAAGGGAAGTGAGTTCCTGAAGCCCAGTGGATGGGCCTGTTGCAGGACTCTAATGAATGTAATCCTGCATTTAATGTTGCACAGAGTGCTAAAGTGAGCTAGCAGCAGGGTTGTGTACTGCCCAAATGTTGTTAAACCCTGAGCAACAATTCGAGGCAGAAGGCCCCGTCAAGGCTGAGGATTCCCCACCAGACATACAGGGATCATCCCTTTTGAACACTCTCCACGGTGCAGAACAGGCAGCAAATTCAGATGCTGCATTATTACCACCAAACTCTGAACAACAGGTTCTCTTACAACCTGTGCAAGTAAATGAGGACAATCAGGGAGTTTTCCTTAGAAATAATGACTCCGGCAATATTTCTTTATGTATTACATCTACTTCCCAACAAAGGGAATCTATTATAATGGCTCTGGCACCCCAGGGTCCACGACATAATAATGAAATTGCAATGTCTACTGCATCAAGTTCAAGAGAGGCGACAGATGATGAGACACACCACCCCACCACCACCACCACGGAATGAACAAGCCAGAACTTCAGCAGGTGCTGAACATACCTTTTCAGAATTATTTCAAAATAAGCTGACTCAAGCTCCTAGAAAAAATGCTGTGAAACTGAGATATCTGGATGGGGGGTTACCAGAACACCCTGATAGAATTTACATGGCAAAAAGACTCTTGAAAGAGGCTATTCAATTTCAAGCAATGGAGATATATGCCCTAATCCATGTATCAGGAGATGATACATTCAATATTAGTTTTAGGCATTGTGCTGGATTGGACAGATTCTGGACCAAATATAATCAGTTACAATCATCAGTGCTGTGGATTAATTTTATGGCAATCCCCTTGACAAAATGCCTGATTAAATCAGTGACTACAATGTTCCACAATGAAGGAGTGAACATTAATGATATTACATTTTGGATGCAAAAAAGATGTAGAAGAAGAAGAAGAATCAGCATTTACATAGTGCTTTTCATACACAATGTATCCCAAAGTGCTTACAAGCAATGTTAAACTGGTAGTGAAGTGACTGAATGTGTAGTGGCGGCCATATTGCACACCATCACCCACACACAGCCTGGACAATTGCATGAACCGGTTTATGGGAAGGGGAATGCTGGCCAGGACACCGGAAATGTCCCCTACTCTTTGCAAAGGGTGCCCTGGGTTCTTTTACTTCCACCTGGACACCCTCCAGGACAGCACCAGGATGGGTAGAAGGGACCTCGGTTTAACGTCTCATCCAAAGGACAGCACACCCCAGCAGTACAGCACCCCCCTAATACTGCACTTGGATGCCAGAGATTTTTTGGGTGCAAGCCCAATCCCAGTGTGGCCTGGATAAAAAATTGGCTAGACAAGAGGACGCAAAGGGTAGTAGTAAACAGAGTTCACAGTGAAGAAAGGAGGGTTACTAGTGGGGTATTGAAGGGTTCAGTACTGGGACTGGTCCTTTGTAATGTCTTTATAAGCGACATTGCAGAGGAACTGGAAGGAAAAGTATGTCTCTTTAAAGATGACACAAAGATCTGCAACAGGGTTGATACACAAGATGGGCTGAAAAGGATGAGAAGGGACTTGGCAAGGTTGAAGGATGGTCAAATGTATGGCAGCTCAGATTCAATGGGGGGTGAGATACTGACAACAGTAAAAATGGAAAGGGACCTGGGGGTAATTTTATCAGATGACCTAAAGGTGGGCAAGCAATGTGAGAAGGCATACTGGGATGCATAGAGAGAGGCATCAATAGTAGAAAACAAGAAGTTATTATCCTTCTGTACAGACAGTAGGTGAGACCCCATCTGGAGTACTGTGTGCAGTTCTGGAGACCCCATCTCCACAGAGACATAGACAGAGTGGAGGCTGTCCAGAGGAGGGCAACCAAAATGGTGCAGGGTCTGCACCAGAAGGAATACGAAGAAAGACTAAAGGAGCTTAATATGTATACCCTTGAGAAAAGAAGGGAGAAAGGGGACATGATAGAAACTTCCAAGTACCTCAAGGGAATCAACAAAGTCCAAGAGGGTAGCATCTTTCAGAAAAAGAGATGTTCAAGAACAACAGGGCACAATTTGAAGATAGAGGGGGGACGGCTCAGAGGTAATGTGAGGAAGTGTTTTTTCATGGAGAGGGTACCAACCCATCCTCCCATGATTTATTAAAGATAGTAGTCAGCGGTGTCACTAGTTCTACCCTTAGTTCCTTTAGAATTCTTGGGTGAATCCCATTGCTTTGTCCACCTTCAATTTTATTAGTTCTTTCAGAACCCTTTCTTCTGTAAATGGACTGGTATCGACCCCCATCTTCAGAGTGTTTCTCTTGTTTGGTTTAGGTACCTCCTCTTCCTTTGTGAATACTGAGAAGAAATATTCATTCAGTATCCCTGCTTTTTCACTGTACCCCTCTACCCATATTCCCTCCCCTTTATTAAGCCTCAGTATCCCTCCTTTGGTCTTTCTTTGCTCCCTAATGTACCTATAAAAGGTCTTATCCCCCTTCTTAACAGAACTGGCTATCATTTCCTTGGTTTGGGCTTTTGCTATTTTGACTGTCTTCCCAGCCTCTTTCTGCTTTAACTGATAAAGTTCTCTGTCCTGCTCCTTCTGTGTTTCCTTATATTTCCTGAATGCTATCCTTTTCTCCTTAACCTTCCCTGCCACCTCTTTTGAGAACCATAGTGTTTTTTTTCCTTCGTTGTGTTTTATTGATTTGCTTTACACAAAGGCTTGTTGCCTCTGTGATGGCTGTTTTGATTACTCCCCATTGTTCCTCCACCCCTCCTTCTTGCCTGTTTGCTAGTGCTTTTCTAAGGCACTCTCTCATTTTCCCATAGTCAGCCCTCCTAAAGTCGAATACTCTTGCTTTTGTATGGCTTGATTGTACGGCTGTGTTTATCGTGAACCACACTGTTTGGTGGTTGCTTGTTCCATGATGGCTACCCACCTCTAAATCTGAGATTCTTCTCCGTCCCCATTTGAGAGTACCAGGTCTAAGATTGCTCCCTCCTGAGTGGGTTCCAATACTAGCTGTCTGAGGCATGCCCCCGTAGGGCATCAAGAATGACCCTGCTCTTGGATGTGCCTGCAGCAAAGGTGCTCCAGTTAACATCTGGCATATTCAGGTCCCCCATCAACAATATTTCCCCTTTTTCTGCCATTCTAAGGAAGCCTTCTATTATTTCATTGTCCATTCCCTCCCCCTGAGATGGGGGTCTGTATACAACCCCCGTGCGGATTGTGGTGCCATTTTCTGTCTCCGGGGTAACCCAGAGTGCCTCATCTGCTCCCTGTTTACTTTTTAGTTCTGTTGCTTTGATCCCTTCCTTTACATAGAGAGCTACTCCTCCTCCTCTTTTACCCTCCCTGTCCCTCCTGTAGATTGTTTATCTTGGTATGTTGACATCCCAGTCATGGTTCTCTGTGTACCATGTTTCTGTGACTGCCACAATATCCAGGCAACCTTCTTCCATCAAGGCCACTAGCTCAGGGAGCTTGTTACACAGACTATAGGCATTGGTACTCATCACCCCTCCACTTTTTGATAGCCTTACCCCTTTTAGCTGGATTCCTGTCCTTAGTGCCTTTGCCTTTTTTTACATTTACCTCTATCCTCCTCCCTAATAACTTCTCTACCTTGGTGTTTACCTCATTAATTACCATGTTTTGTGGGGGGAGGTTGGGATTTCCCTGCTCCTTTTCAGTGCCTCCCCCCCTTGGCTAGTTTAAATGCTTGCCAATGAAGCATTTAAACCTCTCACTTAGGATCCTGGTTTCCCCCCTGGACAGATGCAGACCATCGCACCAGTATAGGTCTGCATCCCTCCAGGTGGCTCCCCAGTCCCCAATGAAGCCAAAACCCTGAGCTCCACACCAGTCTTTCAACCACTTATTGAATTCCCTGGTGAGGAGTGCCCTAGCATCACCCTTGCCATAGACAGGCAGCACCTCTGAGAAGGCTACCGTATGCACTACTTGTCTAAGGTCCCTCCCCAACTCTACAAACTCCTCTTGCACTGGTCTGATCCCATTCCTAGCCAGGTCATTTGTCCCTAGGTGGACAATGACATCTGGCTCCCTCCCTCATGCAGCTCCTCCCATGATCCTGAGGATTCGCTTCCTGTCCCTCAAGCTGTGGTGCCAGGAGGCACTACCTCCCTCTCCCTTCCTCCCCCATTTCTACCCCCCTAATGATTGAGTCCCCCACCAGGAGTTGTTTCCTTCCCCTGTGGGGTCCAATGCCACCCTCCTGTGGGTCTCCTTTGTGAAGGTACCCAGCATCCTCCTTGGTCTCCACTACAGGTGCCTCCATAGAGAAACCACTATCCACCAGAAGAGTGAATGAATTGTGGAGAGGTACAGCTGGAAGGATGCAACACTGATCCACCACCCTCTCCCTCCTGAGCCCACCCTGGTCCAGCCTCTCCTCTTTCTTGGCAACCTCTGAGGTAGTGGCATTGGCCCTGGTGGTCCCTGGGTGGGTGAGGAGGTTTCACAAATCCTAGCCAGGTCAGCCTGGAGACAGGCAACCTCATCTCCCAGACCAGAGAGGTGCCTGCAAATAGGGCAGCATCACAGCCTCCAGAATGTCTCCCAGAATACTGACGCCCCACAACCATTGCACTGCACCACTCCTATCATGTCTTATTTTGTGTCCCCTCTACTGTTTCTCTGTGTGCTTACTCTCTCCTCTCCTTACAATTCTCACCCTTCCTGTTCTGGGACAGCAACTTCCTATCTTCTTTAGTAGCCTCCTTCTTCCTTGCTCAATGTCAGACCACCAGCAGCTGGGGGGGAGAGTGAGCTACTTTTTTCCTTTAGGGTTGACAAAACCAATGTTTGTCTATGATCTTTCCCTTCCTACTACCAAACAGGAAGTTCCTGTTGACAGTCAGATCCAGTGGCTATAAAAGTAGAACTGGCTTAGGGTGGGATGGAGGGCAATTAGTAAAAAAAAGGCTAGCAACAGGAAGTTGTAATTTGACTCACCTGCTTTTATAGTGTCTAAGCCACACCCCCAATTAAGCTGTCTTTCCTCCTACTGGTTTAGCAAAGTCAGCTGATACAATACCCTTCCCAGCACAGAACACACACACACTGACTTTCTTTCTTTTCTTTCTTTTTTTAACCCTAAATAAGACCCCTTCTACTTCTAATAAAGTATCTGTCTACTTAATCTCAACAGACACTGACTCCTGCCGAGATATAAGTTTTAAATTAATAAGAAAATGTAGCTTTTTTAGTTAGCTGCTTTCTGCTCTACAAGCAAGGCTAGCAACAGCAACATTTTTTTCTTAAGTGCCCAGTCACTATTCATATATGGACATATCTAGCCAATAGATGGAATTAGCCTTTTTTAACTACACTAACATATGCAACTCTAATATTGGGAGATCCTACTGGGATGCTTCATCAATTTAATCCTAATACATTAAACGTGATTTTTGCGGGCTTAAAATACTTTCTTTGGCAAGCAAGATGCCAGCATTTGACACAATTACATTCATCCCTAGTGTCAGTTGCCTTAATGGTAGAAAACACGATTAAAGAGGTAAAGAAATTGGATTACCAGAGACTCCCCAAGGGAAGGACAGATGTTTTGTGGTGTTGCATTGCTTGGGTTTAGGGAGAAGCGGGGCTTGTATAATGGGAATAGATCATATGCATAGGACATTTTTATATCACTTTAATAAAAGCTAGCCAATACATCAAGGATTTATGTTTTGAAGTTTTGATGTAAATAATTATAATGATCTATTCAATTGGAAGACACTGGTTTCTTAAATATAGTGTTTAAGGGAATATTCATTTTGTTTAATTAAAAGGAGGATGGAAGATGTGAGCTAATCAACAGAATTTACCTATTTACTGTATTAAGAACTTCTTGTTTTCTTTTTTGTATTCCTTTTAGCTTCTAATTTAGTAGGGGATATTTAAGGGGGTAATTTTTCATGTTTTTTTTTTTGTTTGCTTATCATTTCGAGGATAATTGTAATCCTTATTTTTATTTGCTAGATGTTATAGTTTTCTGTTTTCAATAAAATTCCCATACTCTTTTCGAGAAGTGCCAAGGGTTCTTTAACATCTACCTGAACAACCACCTGAGCAAGCAGATGGGACCTTAGTTTAATGTCTTATCTGAAAAGGAAAGAGATAATGTAAAGAAAGTCTTATATCAGCAATCCTATGACAGAAAATGTACAATGCCAAATTCTGTAAGAGAAAACTAAAAAGTGGTCCACATAACCTGGGAGTACTTTCCCTAAGGGCCCATTAAAATACAGTGTAATTTTCATTGCCATTCATAAAAACAGTACCCCAACAGACTTGTACTGTAAGCATCACATCTACTGTACCAGGCCATGTTAAGGGGGCAGCCAGTCGCGTTTCTTCCATAGAGATCTGACAGTAGCACCAGGGAATTTTCCTATTTCTTATTGATATACCCTTGACATTGACTGGAATACTATTTCCACACTGATGTTGGGGCTGTCTGTTTCTCTTGCACTAGTACAGCACATCTAACCTGCCATAAATAAAATTAACAGTTGTGGAAATGATTTACAGTAAGAACTTCATGGGGAAGTAAATAGGCCTAGTGCCACCATATTATAATCTACAGATTGAAATATTGGGTACTGCCACCTTTGATTTTAAGTGCCAGAAGGTCTGTTCATATGGACAATCTATCAAATACTGTGACTGAGTTTCCAAAATATGACTATAACGCTCTCTGGTACAATATCTTTCCTTTATTTGTTTATGTTTTAGAATGTCTTTTACCCCTATCTGCCCAGGTATCCCTAGTCATGTAATATCCCACATGGACCTGAGAATTCTGTTATTCAGAAGTTGGCCAACCACCTAACTCTTTTGTCCTGCTGGGAACAATTTCAGGCTTAAAGGTGGAGGAAAAGAAGACTCCATTATGGTTCTATAAATCTGTTTTCTAAATCCAGATACAAGGAGCTCAGATGTTAACTGCCAAGTAATAATTATTTCTTTAAGATCAGGAAAATATACTCACAGCTAATGTTCCTATGTGTCTTCTGGTGAGAGACCCACTGTCCTCTCTGCCATTCCTTGAACCATGGCATGACCCAGTCTGTAACCAGTGGGCTCCAACTTTTACCCTCCCCTTTTACTGATGGTGAGATATTATAAAACAAAAACATAGAAGCCAGGAAAACAACAGGGTTTACCATATTCACCCCATCTTCTGATATACTCCTATATGTAATATTAATATCCTTTCTCACTGGGTTCAGCCTACTCCACCAGAGGTCCTGGAAGAAAGAACTGTACATCCTGGCCTCCAATTCCCTTGGCAGTGGGTAAATGACACCAACATATAAAAAACATGGTAATAATAGTGTCTTAATCAGAAATACCTGTTTCTGTTTTGACAATGTTCTATTCTTCCATGATGACAGTTTTCATTCTGCCTTCAAGAGGTATCTGACCCAATATTTCTTAATTAAGTTCCCAGGTAAAAATTCTGCCCCCAAATCTTTGCTGCCTCAGTCTTGATCTGAATATCTGCAATTTTTAGGCCTCCAACATTAATCAGCTTATGGACAATGGGAATTCCGGAACAGGAAAGGTAAGGGAAGCTTCCTGGTGTTCTAACCAAATTTCCATTGTTCATTAAAAATACCATCATCAGGTTAACCTGATTAAATGTATCAGTTTGTATCTGTATCCCCCTTCTTGCAGGCAAATCTGAAAATAAGAAGAATCACCCAACTCTTTTTTCCTGGTCAACAAAAACTAACAAAAAAACCCTAACAAAAACTAACAAACAAAAAAAAAATTGGAATCTTGAAAATGGCTGGTGATTGTTGTGAGCCATCATAGTTAACATCTGGTGTGGCTGTGTAATTTTAGTGAAATAATTTGTCATGTGTCATCATATAGAAAGTACAAGCAAAGGAAAAGGAGGAGACAGGGATGATGCTTTTTTCCGTGTTTCCTCCTGCCAGTGCTTCCAGTTACAGTTTCTGTTCTCATACTTAAGCTAGAAATGATTTATCCAGAGATTAATGCAAGCCTTCCCACTCTCTCTCTCATAAAAACACCATGGCAACAGCTGCTACAGCTGTCTGTGCATGGGCATCAACAATTGCCAGTCCACCATGAAACATTATATGATGCCCAACAGACTCCCCCCGATCATGTAGCAGTACTTCCACTACACAGCTCAGTGTTGCTGCTCAGTCATTTATGTGTGAGGGAGCTGACACGGGGTCTGGCTCTGGCATTGACAATACTGCATTCCTGTCACCGGATGAAAATGTTCAGTTTCCCATGGTAGCTATGGTAACTGGGGTATACCACCCCCACAATTCAGCAAAGCAAATGACAACCACCAGTGCCAAAGCAGATTATAATGGAAAGTGTCTGTGAGAAGGATATGAAAGTGTACCTGTTAGACCCCATGAGACTGAGGTGCTGGAAAAGGAAGATGGGGGAGGGTTGCATGAGAGGAGGAGGTGAAGAGGCAAGGCAAAACACATGATCCTTGTAAGGAGAAGGGGAGGCAGGAGAAGAAGAAACAGAAGGAGAAGGTGCAGAGGGAAGACACATCAGAGGAGCAAGGAAGGACTACAAAAGGAGGAACAGGAAAGAAACATAAATCTACAGAATTAGCAGAAAAAGACAACGTGGTCTACCCAGTCTGCCCAGATGTTTCCTTCCTAATCTGTGTCTGCAGACACTAAGTGGTCTCTGGTGACACT
Organism: Neoceratodus forsteri; assembly: GCA_016271365.2. NCBI lineage: Eukaryota > Metazoa > Chordata > Ceratodontiformes > Ceratodontidae > Neoceratodus > Neoceratodus forsteri. The sequence continues at coordinate 571,360,429 of CM057449.1, read as the reverse complement.
CCCTGCTCCACAGCTGTTTACAAGTATACCTCTGTGCCTAGCCCATGAATGCTTGAAGCCCCCAACTGTTTTCACCTCCACCACCTCAACTGACAGTCAGTAATAGACATATACCACCCTTTTAGTGAGGCAGCATTTCCTCACAACCCTCTTAATCTCTCCCTCATCCAGCTTCATTGCATGCTTCCATCTTCGTGCTCTTTCTCCTTTGAAAGACTCCTTTTCTGCACCCTGTTCACCACTGTGGGGTACTTGTATGTCTCTATTATGTCTCCTTTCACTCTCTATTTCAAGGTGTAAATGTTGAGATCTCTCAGTCTCTCTTTGTAAAGATTCTCATGCAAAACCTGTACTTCTTTAGTTGCCTTTCTCCAGACTGCTCCCACTCTATTTTCTTTTTTTAAGTTTGGCCTAAATACTGGACATAGTACTCCATTTCGGGTCTCTCCAGTGAGTAATACAGTGGCAAGACCACCTTCCTCCTATTACAGGAGATGCCTCTCCTATGCAGCACAGAAGCCCACTAGCCCTGCCCACTGCTTTATCATTCTACCCTGCTTCTTTGAGGTCATCAGTTATGACAACCCCAAGGTCATTTTTCTGCTTAGTGACAGCAGTACCTCCCCCCATGCTGTGTTCAGCTCCTGGAATTCTGTGCCCTAGGTACATGATTTTGCACTTTTTATCAATGAACCCCAACTGCCATGCTCTTGACCACTTTTCAAGTTTACCAAGATCCCTGCACATTTTCTCTCCTTCCCCCAAGTGTCCACCATACTGCAGATTTTAGTATAAATTGAAAAAGGCAAACCTTCGCTTCGAGTTCTTCTGCAATATCACTTATGAAAACATTCCAGTGGACTGGCCCTACTACTGAGGCCTGTGGTACCGGTAGTTGCTCACTCATCATTTGAGTTAGTGCCATTAAATACCACCCCCGTTGCCATCCATTAACTAGTTTCTAACAAAATTCACCACTTTGTATTGGATCCTAGCCATTGATTGCTCAGTTTCTTAATCAGTCTCCTGTGTAGCACTGTGATGAATGCCTTGCTAATGTGCAGATAGGCCATGCCCACTGTCCTCCCCTGCTTTGTTTCCCTCATCAGCAAGTCAAAGAAATCAATCAGATTAGTCTGACATGACCTGCCATACTAAAGCCCTGTGAATCCATGCTTCCTGTGGTCTTGCAGCCAATCGGATTCAAGACACTCTATCAGTTTTTCGTTTAGCTGGGTTTTTGTTAATTTCTCACCACTGAACTGAGACTAACTGGCCTATAGTTATCGGCCCTCCTCTCAGCTGCTGCTTCTACTTATATGGCAAGGCAAGGTAATTTTATTTATATGGCACTTAATCCGCAGTGTCAGTGGCTCAGTAGGTAGCACACTCGCCTCTGAGGCCGGGAGATCAGAGGGCTGTGGGTTCAGTTCCCACATCTGGCACTTGGGTTAATATCCTAGTACTGACACTGTAGTGCAGCATGAGAGGGGTGCTGCACTTCTGAGGTGCCGTCTTTCGGATGAGACGTTAAACTGAGGTCCCATCTGCCTGGATTGGTGGTAGTTCAGGTGGATGTTAAAGATCCTATGGCACTTATCGAAAGAGTAGGGAATTTCCGGTGTCCTGGCCAAATTTCCCTCATTCACTATAAATACCACCAACAGCTTAATCTGGTTTCAAAGTCAGTTGGCATTCATCTGCATCCCCTTCCCCCGGGTCATGCCTGAAAATAGGCAGGATTTGTCTAGTGCACTTACCCAGTCAACAAAAGCTAAATAAATAAATAAATAAATAAAAAAAATCCTGGGGCTCTTTGTGCCTCACAAAACAGCAAAACTATCAAAATAACCACATTGCAAATAACAAAAAAATGACTACTTAAAGAATTAAAACCCTCTTACATAAATAATTTAAATACTCCATTTGGGGTCTCACCAGTGAGTGATACAGTGGCAAGACCACGTCCCTCATACTACTGGAGATACCTCTCCCTATGCAACCCAGAATCCTAGTAGCCTTGCCCACTGCTTTGTCATACTACCCTGCCACCTTTGAGGACATCAGTTATGACAACTCCAAGGTCTATTTCTTGCTTAGTGACAACAGTACTTCACCCCATGCTGTACTCAGCAACATTAAGATAGTGAAGAGCTGTTAGCCGAGGGAAAATGTCAGATCTTCGCCAGTCTTCTTGAACCTCGCCTGTTTCCAGTGAACTGTTGAATAAGTCTATCTGTATGGCACCTAGCACCTCAAGGAGCTCCTTCAGTGCCCTTGAGTGTATTCCATCTGCATCTATACCTTTGTCTACTTTCAGAACTGCAAGCCCCTTGTCTTGTGTCCACCCCCCCATTCTTACTCATCTCTGGTGGTCCAACCCCCTCCCTCCACTGTGAAGACCAAACAGAACTACCTGTTCAGGATGGTAGTTTTTCTAAATCCTCTTCTGTGCAGTCTCCTGTGTCCACTCTTGTAATCCTCACCATCCATCATGATGCTTTCCTCTTCTCACTTATGTACCTAAAGAAAATTGTATTCCTTTAGGGACCCCTTTGGCTATCCTTTCCTCTGTCTGCACCTTTGTTCCCCTCAGCACCTTTACTGCTTCTCTCTGCTTTATTTGGCATACATCCCTGTCCTCCTCACCTGTATTCCGTATACCTCTTGAATGCCACCCTTTTTTCCTTCTCCACCTTTACCACTTCCTTAGAGAACCGCACTGATCTCTTTTTCCTTCTGCATTTACTCACTTCCTTCATGCATAGGCTGGTTTCCTTAAATATGCCCTCCCTTATTTTACCTCACTGTCTCTGTACTGTACCTCTCCCTGACAATCTCCCCCTATGAGGCAGTTTCTGAGGAAATCTCCAATTTCTCTAAAATCTGCCCTTCTAAAGTACAGGACCTTTTGTCCAAATGTGACTTGTCTCTAGTCCTTTCTTTAAGTTAAACCATACTGTTTGGTGATCATTGGTACCTAGGGAACTGCTCACTGTAACATCTGCAAATCTCTCCCTGTTTTTACGCACCAGCTGCAGCACTCACCCTTCCCTAGTGGGTTCTTTGACTACCTGCCTGAGAAAAACCCTTGTATAGAGTCAAGAATAGCCCTGCTACTTGCCAAAGTCACAGCTGAAAGGCTCCACTACATGTGAGGCAGTTTGAAGTTACCAGCTAGCAACACTTTTCCCTTACTTGCAATTCTGATGATGGTTTCCAAAAGTGCAGCATTCAACTTCTCTGCCTGTGCTGGAGGTTTGTTACTACTCTGATATGGATACTTGCCACAGAACCTGTCTCCAGGATGTCCCACAGTGCCTCCAGCACCTCCTTTTCCTCACAATGTTCTTTTACCTATGTGGCCTAGATTCTTTCCTTCACATCTAGTACAACCTCTCCTCTCCTCTCCCCCTCCTCCTTACCCTTTCTCTTCAGAATAAAGTAGTTGGGTGTGGCCATGTCCCAGTTGTGATGTTCAGTGCACAACAACTCCATTATGGCCACCACATCCAGACTAGCCTCAGCCATGATGGCTCCCATGCCAGGAATTTTGTTTCCCAGACTTCAAGAATTGGCACACATGACTCTCCATACCTTAGTCTTTACCTGCCTGCTTTCCTGCCCCCCTCGCCTGTGCTCATTCCTGAACCTTCCCTTGTCCCGCCTCTTCCCTTTTTACCATCTCTGTTCCCTGTCTCCTCTAATCCTTTACGTTTGCTTACCTGACTGATACCCCCTTTTCCCTTTGTCTTGTCCCCACCCCTGCCTTCTTGTACCCCTGCACTAGGACAATTTACTCCCCTCAGGCCCTCTGTACTGGATAATCCATAATTTGGGGGGAATGTTGCCTTCCTTGGTTTTACAGCTTCTCTTCTGGCTAATTTAAATGCTCATTCAAGTAGCATTTAAACCCCCCACTGAGGACTGTAGTCACCTTTCTGGTAGGATGCAGGCTATCTCCCCCATAGAGGTTCATATCCTTCTAGGTCAGCACCCAGACCCCAATGTCTCCGAAGCCCTCCTTCATGCACCATGCCTTCAACCAGTTGTTAAATTCTCTGGTGCAGAGTACCTTTTCCTCTCCCCAGGTGTACACAGGTAACACCTCGGCAAAAGCCACCTGCATGCCACCTGCTTGAGGCCCCTCCCGAACTCCTTGAATTTACCCTGAACAACTGCTACCCAGTCTATTGCCAAGTCATTTGTCCACAGGTGGACAATGACATCTAGCTCCCTCCCATCTCCTGGTGCCCTAGTGATCTTCACTGTGAAGCTCATTCTCGTTTTCTACATGTTGCATTTTCTACAGGTTGCTCCTTCTCATTGAATCTTTCCCACCCTTTTTTAAATCCCCCCTACTGAAATATGATTTACTACCCTCTTTGGCAGTGGTTTCCATCTTTCTACTACCTTCTCTGTGAAGAAGTGCCTTCTGGCCTCCTTCATGTAACGTCCCCCCCCAACATTAATTTATAGTTGTGCTCTTGGGTGTTTTTGTTATCACATGGCAACATATTTTCTTATGTTGACCTTGCTAATGCTTCATGCCCCCTTTCTCTCTTCTCTTCTCCAGTGAGTACACACTCAGGTTCACCAATCTGTTTCTGCGGGACATCCTGTTGCCCTTGTACCATTGGTTGCCCTTTTCTGTACCACCTCCATCTTGTTTATATCCTTCTTGGAGTAAGGGTTCCAGTACTGAATGCACTACTCCAGATACAGATGCACTGTGGACCTGTAAAGGGGTACAGTGACCTCCTTCCTCCTGCTGATGAACCCCCTTGATATGCAATCCAGTATCCTATGTGTCTTCCCCTCTACCTTTTTGCTCTGCATTGAGGGCTTCATGTTGCTTACGATTGCTCTCTCCATGTCCCTCTCCTCCTCTGAGCTGTGACCATCACCACCCAAGTCTGTACTTGTGGAGTTCTTGCTCTCATTATGCATCACCTTGCACTTTTTAGCATGGAAAACCAGCTGCCAGATTCAGGACCACCTCTCTAACCATGCCAAGTTCTCCCTCAGGTCCAGTATGACCTCACCATCTTGATCTGGCTATTGCCCACATGCATTTGACTTGTACTGCAGGCAGGCAAATGACCTTAACTGCACTAGCACCCTCTCCATCAATGTACTAGTGATGACCAGCATCATGCTCCATCAAGTCTTCAGATATCCAGATAAAACATAGAAACATTGAAACTGATGGTAGATATGGGCCTCTCGGCCAATCCACTCTGCCCTTTTTAGTTGCGATTGCTTTCACTGCAGACCCTTCTAGGTCTACGGCACTTTCTCTTCAACCCCTTCCCCATCACTTGGGATTCCCTTGTGCCTATCCCAGGCTTTTGTGAACCCCATCATTGTTTTTGACACCACTACTTCCACTGGAAGACTGTTCCAGGCATCCACCACCCTTTCTGTGAAGATGTATTTCCTCACATCTCACCTGAACCTACTTCCGTCTGGCTTCATATCATGACCCCTTGTTCTGGAGCACCCTTTCCTGAAAAAATACCTCCCACCTGTACCTTATTCGCCCCCGTGTGGTATTTGAAGGATGAACTCATATTCAACTCTCCCTCCTCTCCTGCAGGGTATATTTATTTAGTTCCTTTAGCCTCTCCTCATATGGCTTTTGATGCAGGCCCTGTACCTTCTTTGTATCCCTCTTCTGGACTGCCTCCACTCTGTCTGTCTTTCCTGAGATGTTGCCTCCAAAATTGGACACAGTACCCCAGGTGGGAGCTTACTAATGACTTATATAGGGGGTAACACCACTTCCCTCTTCCTGCTGATAATATCCCTACCTAACACCCCAGCATTCCATTGGCTCTCCTGATTGCTTTGTCACATTGTCTGCCACCTTCAGATAATCCAATATGATTACCCCCAGATCCCGTTCCTGCTTGTTCATTGCAAGTATCTCTCCCCCCATTTTGTACTCTACCTCCGGGTTCCTGTGATCCAAGCGCAGTGGTTTAAGGCTCTGAGCTGCAAATCTGGAGACCTGGGTTTGAATCCCACAGCCCCCACTTGCATACTGTGTGACCTTGAGCAATTCACTTAACTTCCCTGTGCTCCCAGGTTGCACCTGTAAACAAGCTTTCAGCTTAGTGTGTCTCACCTGGTTAAAACAATTGGAAAGTGCATTATTTTGCAGTTTTTTTGTATTAAACCTTAGCTGTCAAACATTTGACCATTCCTCCAGCCATTTGAAATCTCTTTCCATCCTTTGCACCCCCGAGTATCCACTCTGTTATAGATCTTGGTGTCATTCGCAAAGAGGCAGACCTTCCCCTCCAGTCCCTTCACTATGTTGCTAATGAAGACATTAAAGAGGACTGGCCCCACTACTGACCCCTAAGGCAGCCAACTGGTCACACTACACTCCTCCTCCTCCTCCATTTACCACTCTCCTCTGTCTCCAATCCTCTAACCAGTTCCATAACCAGGTTACCACTTTGTTACCCACCCCCATACTACCCAACTTGTTTATCAGCCTCCTATGGGGAATGGTATCAAAGGCCTTGCTGACAACCAGGTGGGCCAAGTCCGCCACCCTCCCTGATCTAATACCTTGGTTACCCAGTCAAAAAAATGTTTAGATTTGTTTGGCAATACCTCCCCTCCATAAAGCCATGCTGCTTCAGAACCTGCAGTCTGTTGGATTCCAGGTGTTCCATGATCCTTTCCTTTATTAGTCAATTTCCCTACTACAGAAATCAGGCTGACAGGCCTATAATTTCCTGACTCCTTCTTGCTATCACTTTTGTAAAGTGGGACTAAATCCATTCTTCTCTGGTCCTCCAGGACCATGCCAGTCTCCAATGAACTGTTAAACAAGTCTGTCAGTGGTGTAGCTAGCACTTCCCTAAGTTCCTTCAGCACTCTTAGATGCACCCTGTCTGTCCCCATGACTATGTCCACACTTAGATTAGTGAGTGTTTTCCTGATCCTCTCCTCAGAAAAGGGACTAATGTCCACTTCTCTCCCCTCCAAGCTCTTGGTGCTTATTTGTGGTCCCTCCCCTTCCCCTTCTACTGTGAACACTGAGCAGAAGTATTTGTTTTTGATGGTTGCCTTTTCTTGGTCCTCCTCTATGCAGCATCCTCCTCCTTTTTTAACCACACAATCCCTCCCTTTGTCTTCTTATCTCACTAACATATCTGAAGAATGTCTTATTCCCTTTCTATACTGTCTGGGCTTTTCTTTCCTCAGCTTGTGCTTTTGCACTCCATATTGCCTTGCCTCCTCCCTCCTTCCATTTCCCCAGATACACTTCCCTGTCCTCCTCTCTCTGGGTCTCCTTATACCTTCTGAATATCATTATTTCTGCCATTACCTTTTCTGCCACTATCTACCAGAACCATAATGGTCTCCTCTTCTTTCACCTTTTGGTTACTTGCTTGACATTCAGGTTTGTTGAATTTATTATGCCCTCTTTTAATCCAGCCCCTTGGCCCTGCATCCCACCCAGGGCATCTTCCCCTGCCAGGTCCTCTTGGAGGCATCTCCCCATCTTAGCAAAGTCAGCCCTTCTGAAATCCAGGATCTTCTCCCTTGTGCGGTTGGATTCCATTGCTGTTCTTATGTTAAACAACACTGTTCAATGGTCACTGGTCACCAGATTACTTCCCACTCTAATGTCCACAGCACTGTCCTCGTTTGTAAGCACCAGATCCAGTATTGACCGACCCCGATTTGGTTCACTGACTAGCTGCCTGAGGAATGCCCCCTGCAGGGATTCCAGGATGTCTCTACTTCTAGCTGATGCTGCAGCAGAAAGGCTGCACTCTGTATCTGACAGATACTTCTGTCACAATGACACTGGTCACAACTAGTTGTAATGCTTCATGTCACATGGTGCCACTGTTTTCAAATGCTAAAAATAGACATTGTTATCCACAGAATTGTTATACATTCAGCAGGTGGCATTCTACAGAAACAATGTTTCACATGCATGTGCCTCCATAACCCATTCATTCAGGGAGCAGAAAAGAGAGGGGGAGAAGTGTGGAATAGGACCAGAAGAAAGCTGACATACTAAATAAGAATTTTTGTTCAGTACTCACAAAGGAAGGGGAAGGTGATGGGTCACCGATAGTGGAGAAGGCCATTAAGGGAAGGGAGTTGGATACTAGCCCTTTTATGGAGGAGAGAGTCCTCAGGGAACTAGCAAAACTAAAAGTATACAAGGCTATGTGGCCGGACATGGGTCACTCTAGAATACTGAAGGAACTAAAGGAGGAACTGCCTGTACCTCTGATGGCCCTGTTCAATCTATCACTGGATACTGGGGAATTTCTGGGGGATTGGAGGAGGGCAGATGTGGTCCCACTACATAAAAGTGGGAATAGGGAGGAGACAGGAAACTACTGACCTGTAAGCCTGACTTCAGTGGTGGGCAAGGTTATGGAAACTCAACTCAAATAAAGGATTGAGGAATAGGAGGCCGTATAGCACAGTGGTTTAAGGCTCTGAGCTGCAAACCTGGAGATCTGGGTTTGAATCCCACAGCCCCCACTTGCATACTGCGTGACCCTGAGCAAGTCATTTAACTTCCTAGTGTTCCCAGGTCACACCTGTAAATGAGCTTTCAGCTTAGTGTGCCTCTCCTGGTTAAAACAAAACAAACAAAAAAAAAAAAACAAATACCTTAACAGCAGTGGTTTGCAGGATCCTAGGCAACATGAGGTTCACAGGGGGTAGATCTGAGTTTTTTGACTGCGTAACCATGGAGGTGGATCAGGGAGGAGTGGTGGATGTGGCTTATCTGAATTTCAGTAAGGCCTTCAACACCTTTCCACACAGAAGACTGGTAAGCAAGCTAGGCAACATGTGTGTAGGTACAAAGATAGTAAAATGGGTACAAAGCTGGCTAAGTAACAGAACTCAGTGGGTGGTAGTAAAAGGTGTTTGTCGAAGGAAGGAAAGGTAACCAGCGGGGTGACACAGGGGTCAGTACTCGGACCAGTCCTCTTCAATGTCTTTATTAGTGACATTGCAGAGGGGCTGGAAGGAAAAGTATGCCTGTTCACAGATGACACAAAAATCTGTAACAGAGTGGACACACCTGGGGAGGGGGGATGGAGAAACTGGAAGACTACTCAAGGGTTTGGCAACTGGGCTTCAATGCCACAAAATGTAAAATTATGCACATGGGGCCCTATTCATGATGGCTATGTGGCCCTATGCATGTGAACCATGCATAGGGCCACATAGCCATCGTGAATAGGACCCACGCGTAGACTGATATGAGTGGAATGCATGTAAGCAGCCCCCGCACAGGATTCACAACCCACATGTAGGGCCGTGCGCAGAGCCATCATATGAATATGCACACTGTAGTGGATACGCAGCCATGTAGGAACATTCCCGCATATGTCTTATGTGCAGAACCCCGAACATGCATGCACGATGTATGTTATATAGGAAAGGCACGCTGCATCCCCACGATGCAATACGATTCTGTAGGAAGTCAGAAATGTCGGTATCCTCTCACAAATGGCAGGAGTGGCCAGCGAAGCAAACCAGGGGGGCACGGCAATGCCTGCTGCAGCCACACATGCAGCAACTCAAGGCACATCAGCAGCAGCCACACACATGCCTGCCACTTGCCATGTGCAGCCACTGCACAAGCATGGCATGGATGCCACCCAGCAGATGCCACCAAAACTGGACACACAGCATGGCATACTGTGGAAAACAGGCAGGCATACACAGGAAGCAAGCCACATGGCCCAGTCATGGAAGCATGCAGAACACACAGCCCCCCCCACCACACACACACACACACACACACACACACACACACAACCTGTGCACACCATGCCAGGGCAAAGAACGAGACACACAAAAGTAGCTGGATACAAATACCTTTACTGTTGCCCAACACAAACCCACACAGGGTATTAAACAGCAAAAGTGACAAGGGGGGGGGTCAGCTGCATGGACGGGCCTCTGTCTCAGTCCGAGTCCTTTTCTGTGGACACCTCTGGGCTGGTGGACTAGGTCAGCTCCTGGGGGGGTGGAGTCCATGAATTCACGCTCCTCAAGCACAATCCACCTGACAGGTCCACGGTAGCACTGAAATGACAAGAACAGACAGAGGGGACTGGCATCTGTGACCCAGTAACCTGCAACAGCCCGAGAAACAGCAATGCCACAAACTCACACATGGCCAAGGGCCACCTACCTTGGAGGGTACCGGATGGCCCATAAATCAACATGGTTGTCCCTATACATGTTATCCTTGGTGCTGCTCCATAGCTCAAGCCTTCTGGGAGGTCGTGTGGCAGGCGCATCCTTGGGGTCACCACCCGGGCTGGGCCCGCCCACCTACTGATGCTCCAGGTGCTCTAGGACCATCACCACCTTCCAATGCCAGGTCCCCTACAATGACACACAGGGACAATGATTAACAATCATTCCCATGGCACATGCCCAAACCCATGTGACATACACACGCACAACACATGACACTCGGCCATGAGTACTGGCTGCAGAACATACCTGATGCTTCTCAATCACCTCCCACAGTTCTCACGCTGGCATCCTGTCCTGGTAGGTGGACTCTGCCACCTGATAGAGACACTGTGGCAGGGCGATCCTGCCACGAACCTCCCCAGCCAGCATGGGTGGCTCTACTGTCACCATTGAATCCACAGCTATAATGGTGAGCCATGACAGGCACACCCACACCATGTGAGCATGTCATGCCCTAAAGGGCACATGTGACATGCTACATGGCATGCACAGTACATGTGTGGATGTGCAATATCTCAGTGCAAACGCTAACAGCAGTACACATATTGGCAGTGTGATGTGTCCAGATGCACTGCTACATATGGTCCTCCTCGAGGACACTATTGCTGAGCACCGTAGCAGAACGAGGCACCATCAATGGGCATTCAGGCCAAGACTTGTTGTCCAGATGCTGCACCCCATTGACATCCTACAGTGGTACCGGGTTGACCACAGCCTGCTACAGTACATATGTGGCCTGGTGGAGGATGTGATCTGACCGACCACCGAATGCTCCATGGTCATGTCCATGAAGACAAAGGTGCTGTTCACCCTGTAGTACTTTGCCACAGGCAGCTTCCTGAGGGTGATGTGACAGGGGTGAGTCAGTTGTCTGTGTCACGGGTGCTGCATCAGGTGACTGATGCCCTGGTGAAGCACACAGAGAGGCACATCATGTTTCCCACAGATGAGGCAGGGCTCAGTGCCTTCAAGGGTGCATTCCTGGAGAGGTATGGCATGACAAAAATGGTGGGTGTGATCGACTGCATGCATGTGCCCATCCTCACTTCATCCATCAATGAGGAGGCTTACAGAAACCATAAGGGGTACCACAGAATCAACTGTCAGGTCATCTGCAATGCCACAGGCATCCTGGCCAATGTCCTGGCACAGTACCTGGGGTCATTCAATGACTCATATGTCTACGAGAACAGCTGCATGAGATGCCATTTGGACTGACAACCAGAGGGAAACAGCTGGCTGTTGCGTGAGCCCCCATCATGTTGTGTGGATGTATTTGCTGCACATGTGCTCCAGCACCACTAACAGCTCTATTTCACCCCACTTACAAGGTGACAGTGGGTACCCCCCGAGGATGACACTCCTGACACCATACCTGGCTCCACGGCACCCTGCTGAAGAGGCATACAATGCAGCACATATATGGGTGGGTGGCATCATGGAATGCACCATAGGGCTACTGAAGATGCATTTCCAATGCCTGGACCATGCGGGTGGCACGATGATGCTTGCACCGGGGATGGCATGCAGAATGTTCACCACCTGTGCCATGTTGCACAACATCCTGCATGCACCGCATGGTGCTGGAGACCCCTGACAAACACTCAGAGGATGACAGCGAGGAACCACCGCAGAAACCCCATGGACCAACACTGCCTGGGGAGGGTGCCAGGGTGCTGCCAAGGGGCAACCAAGCAGCAGAATGCATGGCAGCATAGGCTGTGTGCCATTGCAAGGCCCATGGCACATTCAGCAGCTAAGGCAGAGAGAATGCTGGCAATGATGAGTATGTCAGACTGAGCCAGCATGTGCGTGACATGCATGCCACGGGGTAGCCGCAGACACATTGTGCCACCGGTGTGCACTTGGCAAATGTAGTCCACCATGCACAGCGCATGTGTGTAGTGTGCTGTGAGCCACACCAAGGATACATTGCTGCATGCACTGCATACCACCATGTGCATGCTGCATGGTGGGTATGTGGAGGTGTGTGCCAGGGTGTGGCATGGTGCAGGCCTGTGGCATGGGCACCAGGTGTCCTTCCCAGGTGACGCTGGTCCATGGGGTGGCATTTTCGACTGGCATGTGTGCTGTGGTGTGGGAGGGTGGCAGTGGTGGTGGTGGTGGTGGTGTGTTTGTGGCAGTCACATGCATGTGTGTCATCTGCACCACCTCACTGTGTCTCTAGTGCCCGCACATCTTTCTGTCTGCTGTTGTGTGGTGTGCCATGCCCACTGGCTGTGTGGCCCTCTGCGATACCTGTACATGGTGTGAATGATGTGTCGCTGTGCTGGTTCTGCGTTCTGTCCTGATGCCACCCACTGTGGGTTGGGGGCACTGTCTGGTACTGTCACACCTTGCCTGTGGTTTCATGGGTGCAGGGTCAGGTGCGCTGGCAGGTGTCATGGGCACAGCCATGGCAGGCATGTCAGGACATCCCTGTTGGGCAGAAAGGTGGGTGGCTATGGCCAGGAGGGTGTCCACAGTCTGCTCCTGTCTGCATGCAGCTGTGGCCACCTCTTCCACCAGGCGTTCCTGTGTGCGCACTCCTGCGTCCTCATGCTCATGGCCATGCCTTCCGTGAGCCTCTCCTGCTCCCACATGGACCCTGCCATGATCTCTGTGAGGTGGTACACTGCCCATGTGCACTCCCTTATCACCTGCAGGTGATCCTGCTCAAGCCTGCAGAGGTTGAGGTAATAACTGGCAAGAAGGGAGCTGCTAGCATCCTGTCTGTAGTGCCTTGTGAGAGGGAGGTCCTCAGAGGCACCTGTGTCTAGCTCCTGTGAGTGAGGCTGTGTGGCAGGTTCTGATGAGCCTACAGCTGTCCTCAGGTGGCATGGAGATGTCCTCACTGCTACGGTCCAGTCCGGGAAATGGTTGCTCTGCTCCAATGCTGCTTTCTTGTATCTCCCTTTATTCAGTCACCTGGGTGTGCTGGCCCATGCCAGGGCCGTGTCCTTCCTGCTGCAGCTGCCACTCTGGAGACAATCCCTATTCCCTGCCATAGTGGTCTTCGTGTGTGGCGGACTGCTGGGTGTTGTAATCCTGCATGTCTGTGGTTCCATGCTACTGCATCCCTGTGTGGGGGATAGGGGAACATCGGTTAGTATGACTGCATGTCTGTCATGTGCAGTGTCATGCCCTGTGTTACTGCCATTACCCTTCTTCACCACCACCTGCCTTTGGCTGCCCTCCTCCTTCAATGCCAGATGGTCCCTCTCTGTCACTGTCTCCATCCTGCACTGTGGGTGGGAAGCGTGAAAGGTGGTCAGTGACTGCTCTGTGCACTCCCACATCACATTTACCTTGCATGCTGTCCAGTCTGTCCAGCTCATCATCCGTGTGGATGTCACTGATGGTGTCCTCCACCTGCTGTTCTGTAGGAATCAGTGGTTGGTCAGGGGTGGTGCTCTGCCTCCTGTGGCAGTCTGTGACTGCCATGACCTGCTCAGCCATCTCTTCACCTGAGACTGGAGGTCATGCCACTTCTGCTTGATGGCTGCCAGTGTGCGTGGCTCTGGTCTGGTGGCATTGATTGCCACCTGCAGGTCCAGCCATATGTGTGATTAGTCTCAGCCAGGGTGCCCAGTGACCTTTACCCATACAGCATGTCATAATGCTGTTGGATCTCGGTCACAAGGATGGCCAGCTGTGCCCCCATTAAGATTGGGGACCGCTGCCTCCTCCCACTGCCATCCCTACCTGTGCCGCGTCCACCAGCATTGCCAGCTGGCCACGTGGTGGTTATCTCCACCAGCTCCTCTGGTCCACAGTTGCTGCTGCCCTTCTCTGTGGACATCTCTCTTCTTCACTCTGCTTATCCCTGGTGCATTGCAATTCTGCAGCACCATATATGGTGGGGTCAAGGGATGTTGCTGTCAACTTGTACTAGCTCCATCCCCCACTGCATGTTGCTGCTCACCTCCTCTGTCACTGCCACAGACTCCTGGGGGTGTGTCGGGCTGTGTTGTGCATTCTGTGTATTTCACATTGGCTATGTGATGCACAGCTGCACACCTGCTTTTATGGCAGTTTCACATATAGTGGCTGGTCTTCATGAATAGGGACCATGGGGCACAGAAACTTAAGGGCAATGTATCATTTGGAGGGGAGGTGTTAACAACAACAAAACAGGAAAGTGATCTGGGAGTTATCATATTTGATGACCTTAATATAGAAAAGCAGTGTGATAAGGCAGAAGGAAAGGCTAGTACAAGCTGGAGTGCATAAGGAGGGGTTTCACCAGCAGATAAAGGGAGGTAGTGTTACCCATATTTGAAAACAATAAATCCTCAGCTCCACTCATGTGTGCCAACTTGTAAATGTAGGAATGAGAAGAGAAAACAGTGGCACCTGATGACGCACGTTTGGTGTGAAACTAGTTGAGGTTGTAGTCTGTACTGCTGAGCGGCTGTGCATATACTATGCACTGAATAAAATATTTTCACTTTTATAATACCTGCAGTGCCACTGTTTTCTCTTCTCAGTGTTACCCATATACAGATCAATATTTCCAGTTCTGGAAGCCCCATCTCAAGAAAGACATAGACCGGGTGGAGATGGTACAGACAAGGGCAACCAAAATGGTGCATGGCCTGCATCAGGAACCCTAGGAGGAAAGACTTAGAAAATTAAATATGTACTCACTGGAGAAAAGGAGTGAAAGGGGAGACATGATATAAATATTCAAATACCTCATGGGTGTCAATACAGTACAGGAGGGTGGCATATTGCACAGAAATAGATGCTCAGTGATGAGGGGGCATGATATGAAACCAGAAGGGGGAGACTTAGAAGGGATATGAAGAAATATTTCTTCATGCAAAGGGTGGTGGACACCTGGAAAAGACTACCAGCAAAGGTGGTGGGTACCAAAATAGTAACAGGTTTCAAACATGCATGGGACAGACACAGAGGGACCTTACTAACAGAGTTGGGGGGGTAAGGTCGGAGATCAATTAGGGTCTATGGTAGCAAAGTAAGTAGAGACTTTTAGGCAGACTAGGTGGGCCAAGAGGTCCTTTTCTGTCAACAACTTCTTTGTTTCTACAGTATGAAAAAATTTAAATATGATTTTTTGTAAAATTTCACAAAAATATTAATAGTAATTTTGTAAAATTTCATGGAAGCAAATTTGTAATTTAACCAAAATTCTGTCGGTGGAAGAAAAATTTCACACAGTCCTATTCTTATCTCAGAAGTTTACAAATCCACTTCGCCTAGTCATTCTTTATATGATTTTCCCGCTAAATCTCTGGTCATCTTTGTAGTTCTCCGCGGCATCCTCTCCAATCTCTCAATGTCAACCCTATTCTGAGGTGACCAAAAAGACTACAGTATTTGAGATGTGTATAATCAAGACAGTTCAGCATTCACTGGTACCTGCACATGTAAATCAACACTGGAGTCCCATTCAAGTTTTGAAATCCTCCTTCAGATTTATTGCAGGTAGATCAGACACACGTTTGAAAATGGTAATGGCACAGGAAGCCCCTGTGCTTCAACTTTCGTCTTCCTGAGGGTTCCACCTCTGATGTGTGTATCTGATTTACCTGCAATAAATCTGAAGGAGAATTTCAAAACTTGAATGGGACTCCAGTGTTAATTTACATGTGCAGGTACCAGTGGGTGCTGAACTGTCTGGATTATACTCTTGGATGCTTAGGGATTAGCAATCTCCCATTCAGCACTGAGACTAATACATTGAGAACACTTATCCTTAATCTGTCTTGTATTTGATATGTGGTCTGTTAATGCCCTGTAAATCTGTACAGTCACATTCCTTTCTCTGTGTACAATACTCCTTTGGAGACAACCTAAGAGCCCCATACTGAACTAACAAACTCTGGCCAGAGCCAATAGGGCTGCAGCCAAGGAATGTGGGGTAAAAATATTGAAAATTTGTGTTTTAATATTTTTACACCAAATTTTCAACATAGCCTTCTTAAGACCCTGCCTCATGAAGAAGGGCAGAGAAAATGTTCAACTCCTGGCCTAAATGTGATTTTGCTCAGGGACTGTGAAATCAACTTTCAGAATGCAAAAACACATTTCGGGCTAGAGCTGAAAAATGACAGCTGTTTCATTCATGAGGTGCTGTAAATAAATGGCTGGGTTGTAAATTTGGGGTTAAAAATATTGAAAATTACTAAAGTTACAAGCCTGCATTTGCAAAATTCAATGTTGGCTCATAACATTATTGTTTTTTAATATTTTTATACCAAATGTTCAACATAGCCTTGTTATGACACTGCCTCATGAGGAAGGGCAGAGGTAATGCTCAACTCCTAGCCTAAAAGTGATTTGGGCAGGGACTGCAAAATCAACTTTCAGGACACCGAAACATATTTTGAGCAGGAATTGAAAAATGACAGCTGTCACACTCATGAGGTGCTGTAAAGATATGGCTATGTTGTGAATTTGGGGGGAAAATTGCCAAAGTTATGAGCCTGCTTTCGCAAAATTCAATGTTGGCTCATAACTTTGTTGTTTTTCAATATTTTTACACTTAATTTTCAACATAGCCTTCTTATTATCCCACCTCATGAACAAGTGTAGAAAAAAATTTAAAATCCTGCCTGAAAGGTGATTTTAAGCAGGGACCACAAAATCAACTTTTGGGATGTAAACAACACATTTTGGCTTGGATTTGAAAAATGACAGCTGTCACACTCATGAGGTGCTGTAAAGATATGGCTGTGTTGTGAATTTGGTGGAAAATGTTGAAAATTACAGAAGTTACTAGTATGCATTCACAAAATCCAACATAGGCTCATATTTTTGTTATTATGTTTGTATACTAAATTTTCAACATAGCTTTCTTATGATTCCACCTCATGAACAATAGCAGAGAACATTTTCAACTCCTGTCTGAAAGGTGATTTCAAGCAGAGACTGTGAATTCACCTTTTGGAATGTTAAAAAAAAAAAAAAAACATTTTGGCCAGGACTGAAAAATGACAGCAGTGACACTTATGAGGTGCTGAAAAAATACTGCTATGTTGTGAATTTTTGGGAAAATATTGAAAATTACAAAGTTAGGAGCCTGCATTCACAAAATTCAACGTAGGCTCATAACTTTGTTTTTTTTTTTTTAAATATTTGTACAGCACATTTTAAACTTAGCCTTCTTATAATCCCACCTCATGAACAAAGGCACAGGAAATGTGCAACTCCTGCCCAAAAGGTGATTTCATGCAGGGACACCAAAATCCCCTTTTAGGATGTAAAATGAAAACATTTTGGCCAGGATTTGAAAAATGACAGCTGTCACACTCATGAGGTGCTATAAAGATATGGCTATGTTGTGAATTTGGGAGAAAAATATTGAAAATTACCAAAGTTAAGAGCCTGCGTTCACAAAATTTAATGTAGGCTCATAACTTTGTTGTTTTTAAATATTTTTACACCAAAGTTTAAACATAGCCTTCTTATGACCTCAACTGATGAACAAGGGCAAAACAAATGTTTAACTCCTCCCTGAAAGGTGATTTCTCACAGGGACTACAAAATTACTTTTGGGACAGATCTGCCTAATAACAGTGAAATTTTTCATGAGACAGAGTCAAAAAGAAGACATGTTGTAAGTATGGTCCAAAAATATGGAAAAATATACAAGTTATGCTACTAAGTTCAAAACTTCATTGAAATACATTGAACTGCATACCTGTTTCTTCAGTTCATGGTCCAACTTTTAAGAGTGAAGACATGTCTGCAGTCCAAAAAGGATTATGGTGTTGAACTCCTGATGGGTAAATAAGGGCTTGGGGGGTGTGGGGTATTGGGTGCTGAGCGGGAGGATCAGGTGGAGGACAGTAATTGTGCAAAAGACATTGATGGATAGGTTTCTTTTTACAGATTTAAAAAAACAAATGAACGAGGATTTCTGCAATGGGGTATTGGGCACCCCCAGTGTAACTACTACATTTTTTGAGGGGTGGAGTGGGGTGGTGGGTGCTGAGAGGGAAGGGTGGCTGGGGGGATATCTTTAATTAGAAAAATAAATGATGATGCTGATCCTGACACTGGGGGACTGGGCACCCCCGTGTCACTCGTGATATTTCCGGCATTGGAAGATTGGGCACCCCAGTGTCACTTGCATGTTTCTGGGGGTGTAGGCTGGTGGGTGCTGAGAGGGAGGGGAGGTGGGGATATCTATAATTTAAAACATTTTTTTCAGCGGTTACAGCAGAACACAGTACACTCCGCCATGATTAAGATGGCCTCTGAGCACCACTGTGCATGCACTAGTAATCTGTCTAGGAAAGGAGTAGAAAATCCTCCCAACCATCCACACATGTGTAGAAATGGTCTTTGTAAATAGGGTTTACTCTCCTGAGTCCTCTAAGCCTGCTTCAGCTCCTCCTGCAGCCAGACACCTGGTTCCAGAGGTTGTAAATAACCACTCAACCCAAAATAGACAGCAAATATTTTTGCAGCTAGATTCCCTTCCCTTACTACTTAGAGTTACTGAAAATTCAAAAAAATCCCTTGACACTGACTCAAAAGCACTTATGCCTGCCTATTCACTTTGACATGCCTTTTAAGTAGTAATATGTAAATAAATAACCTATCACAGTTTAGGCTACTTGTTTTACTCTGTTCTTTCCTTCCTTTAAGCTCTCTCTGAACAGGACTCACAGCTAACTTCCCCTTTTAATCTCCTGTCTCCTATAACCTTGCTTCTCCTCCACGTATAAGACACCTGATTCATTGGTTATAAATAACCACTCAATCCACAAGAGATGCAAATATTCTCCCAGCTAGGTTTCCCTCCCTGGTTACTAAGAGTTACTGACATTTAATGAACAGGCCCAAAAACAGAGACCCAAAAACCCGTACTTCTGCCTCCTCACTCCTATAGCCCTTTTAATTAGTAAAAATGAAATACTAGGTTTCATACTAGGTTATCTAGACAGGAGAAGGCATCATGCCCATTAAACCTGTCTCCTGCTATTGTGTGGCTTAAAATTCCTTTAATCCAATAAGGATATGTCTAGTCCCTTTTTGAATTCATTTAATGTTTTAGCCTCCACTACTTCTTTTGGTAACAGATTCCATGTTTTTTATGGCCCTATAGGTAAAGAATCCTCTTCTATTGTTATTTTGACAATGAAACATTTGTATTTGCTGATTATGACATCTCAGTATACTTTTATTATAGCATAGTTTTAGACCCATGATGTTTCTTAATTCCTGGTCTCTAATAACTTTATACATCTGTAACATGTCTCCTCTCATTCTTCTCCTTTCAAGAGAGTACAAGTTGAGTTTTACCAATCTATCCTTGTGTACCATATCCTCAAATCCTCTTACCACTCTTGTCATTCTATGTTGGATCCTCTCTATTCTGGAGATATCCTTCTTCAAATGAGGACTCCAGACTACTGAAGAATAGTCCAGATGAGGCCTTACATAGGATTTATACATTGTTCTAATAAAGATTGGGTCCCTGGAGACAAACGCATTTTTAATGCAACTTATAATGCGATTTGTTTTTTTTTTTTACTGTTTTTGTACGGTGTTTTCCAAACTGAAAGTCCTTATCAATTAGCACCCCCAGGTCAGTTTCACTCTCCACTTTCTTTAGTTCTTTTACCCATGAGTGTGTAATCATTTGATTTATTATGTTTACCATGTGTAGAGTTATGCATTTGTTTGTGTTGAAACTCATACCATTTGTAGTCGCCTATGTTTCTACTACCGAGAGATCTTTTGGAGGTCATTTGGATTTTTGTTTGTACTACTGCTCCTGGTTTTGAATCACTGGCAAATTTTATGGACCAGTTTTTGATACTGTTATCAAGGTCTGATATGAAAATGTTAAATAATACAGGTCCCAGGACGGAGCCATGAGGAACCCCACTATTGACCTCACTTGTCCCTGAGATACTACCTCTAATCTTCACTACTTGAGTCCTTTTACACAGCCAGTTATTAATCCAAACTATCATTGAATTATCAATATTTAATGATTTTAATTTATTTATTATGCATGCATGGGGGACTTTATCAAAAGCCTTTTCAAAATCCAAAAAGATGATGTCCACTGGCTGGTTATTAGACATAGCCTGGCTGACTTTTGCATAAAAGGCTAGCATATTTGTTGTGCATGATCTACCCCTTTTTAAAGCCATGCTGATTATTATCTGAAAAGGACTTATTATGTAGCTCTGTTTCTAACCTATTTTTTATAATAGTTTCCATTATTTTACATAGGATGCATGTAAGATTGATAGGTCTATAGTTACACAGATTTGATCTGCTACCTTTTTTATGTTTGCTTGTGCACATGTGCAAGAAACATTATTTAGCAGCTTAGGAGAGAAGTGGGTTGTGGAGGAGTGGCACTGCATTTATGAGCTTGGCAGAGTTCAACCAATGTAGGCCCACTGTCCTGATGACACTGGTTCTGCAGAAGTGCCACCAACTTGAAATGATTTGGCCGCCTGCAATCAGGGGCCACCTCATCATTGCAGCATCAACCATTCCACTGCAATGAGGGAGCAACCCATCATTGCAGGGTGGTACCTTGCCTGGTGCAACAGTTTCATGAACATGGTGGTGGCTATTGCCGTCCGCCTCAGAGCCCCATGAAAGATGGCAGGGGTGCCCAATCCCCCTGTTGGCATGCCCATGACCCAGTTCATTTGCCAATGGGAGAGCCCACTCCCTGTTGGCAGAATTTCACTCCCATTTGTTATGTACCGAGAGGATGCCCAATCCCCCTCAGCATCATGTCCCCCAAACAGTTTTCTTTGTCGACAGGGGGCCCAATCCCTGTTGGCTCCAGTCCCTCCTCCTCAAAACACAGGTAGCACACTGGGGCCCACCCCAGTGTGACTAAAGCAAGCCTGAAAACAAAACCTTCCTGCAACATCTTTTTTCTGTTCTCCCTGAAACCAAGAAAATAGGTCCCTCACAGTGTCTCGTGCCCTCTTCCCCAACCCGCACCACCCTCTGTGCACCCTGCCTCCCACACCCCTCACCCCATGCCCATCTGGAGCCAGCACGATGATCTTCGGTGGACCGGGAACATGTCTGCGCTCTTCAAAGCCGACCGTGGACTGAAAAAATGCCGGTAAGCTGTATAATGACATAAATAGTTTTTTTTTCAACTTATGTTGATATCTCGGCCATTTTTTTGACTTTTGGCACCAAATTTTCAACATGGAGTTATTGGGACCCCTCCTCATAAATTCAGGCACTGTCATGGCATTATTAGGTCCCAAAAGGTGATTTTGCGGTCACTGCACAGAATCACCTTTGGGACTGATTAATGAAATCACAGTGCCACTGTTCATGAGTGGGCTCTCAAAACACCTATGTTGCAAATTTAGTTAAAATCAAAAATGACTGTTTTATGAGCATGCATTGCACAGTTTCCATGCAGCCTTGTAACTTTGCAAATTTCTAATATTTTCACTCCAGATTTTCAACATCGGCATTTTTTCAGACCTCCTTATGAACAGTACAGCTGTCATTTTTCACGTCCTGGCCAAAATATGTTTTCGCACTTCCAGCACACAATAGCGTGGTTGCTGTAGGAAGTCAGTGTTCGGGACAGATTAAGAAAATCACAGTGACACTGTTCATGAGCAGAGGTGCTAAAATGCCTATGTTGAAAATTTAGTGACAAAAGTCCATAAAATTACTGTGTTATGAGCGTACATTGCACAGTTTCCATGCACACTTGTAATTTCACGCATTTGTAATATTTTCACTCCAGATTTTCAACATTACCATTTTTTCACACCTCCTTATCAACAGTACAGCTGTCATTTTTTATATCTTTCCCAAAATATGCATTTACACATCTGGCACAGAATAGCGTGGTCTCTGTTGGAAGTCAGTGTTTAGGACATATTAAGAAAATCATAGTGACAGTGTTCATGAGCAGAGGTCAAAAAATGCCTATGTTAAAAATTTGCTGAAATAATTCCACTAAATGACTGCATTTCACGCATGTGTTGCACAGTTTCCATGTACACTCGGAAGTTCAAGCATTTTTATTATTTTCATTACAGATTTTCAACATTGCCATCTCTTCACCCTCCCTACAAATGGTGCAGCTGTCATTCTTCACAACCTGCCCGATCTTTGTTTTCGTTCATCTGGCGCACAATGGCAGGGTCACTGTGGGAACTCAAAGTTCGGGACACATTAACAAAATCATAGTGCCACTGTTCATGAGAAGAAGTCCCAAATGCTTTCATGAGGTGGGGGTCACAAAAAGGCCATGTTGAAAATTTGTAGTGCAAATACCAACAAACAGCCAGGGCATTAATGTTTCTAACCATAATGTCCCACCCTATACAGACTGACAGGCATCAGGAGTGTGCATTTGGATTGCCGACTGTAATGCTCATGCCAATCCACTCCACCCCAACCCCCCACCCTGCAGCCAGTGACAGGCATCGAGGTGTGCCTTGGACTCTTCAGCCCCAGAGTTCACCCCATTCTCCTATACTGCACCCATTTCAGTGTATGTCCTTATGGAATAAGGTGACTGTAAAGCCAAACATCCCAAGGCACACCTCAACACTTGTCGGTGTCTGTAGGATAGGGTCAGGTGAAATGGCATGAATGTTACGGGCGACAACCCAAAAGCGTACCCAAATGCCTGTCCGTCTCTGCAGGGTGGAGGTGGGGATGGCGCTAAGTTCAATACTGCACTGCCATTCCTGTTCTGCATCTCTCTAACTCTTGCATTTCCAATGCTAATACCAGCAAACAAACATTTGGCATTGACAAATGCTTGTTATATATTGGTACTGTAATAGCATTTCTCCAGTCTTCTGATATTTCTCCTGTCTGCAGGGATTTAGTAAATAAAGAGGCTAAGGAGGCAGCTATTTGTGTCCCAAATAAATTACCTTTTCTGGTTTCAGTTACATGTCCTGGCTCTCTCCATCTTCTCACTGTCCCAGAACTGGGCTTGCCGCTAACTCCCTCTTTTAATATCCTGTTTCCTCTAAGCCTGCCTTAGCCTCTCTCCCAGTCAGACACCTGGTTCATAGGTTGGAACTCACACTGGTACCCAGAAAAAAATTCTCTGGAAAAAACGTCTCTGGAAATAATGCACACCGAAAAGAGGGCAACTGGAAAAAAGACACAGTGAAAAAAAAATCTCAGATATGGTGTGAAACATATTTTACCTCAGATTTTGCTGGAATGGTGATCTATGGCAGCATGGTGCTGTAATAGTAAATCGGCACTTCCCTCGAATTACACTAGGGGAGTTCTCCACGGTGGTGTGGTGTTGTAATAGTAAATCTGCACTTCCATCGAATTGCACTGGGGGTGGTGATCCATGGCAGTGTGGTGTTGTAATAGTAAATCTGCACTTCTCTCGAATTGCACTAGGGGAGTTCTCCACAGTGGTGTGGTGTTGTAATAGTAAATCTGCACTTCCATCGAATTGCACTGGGGGTGGTGATCCATGGCAGTGTGGTGTTGTAATAGTAAATCTGCAGTTCCCTTGAATTGCACTAGGGGAGTTCTCCACAGTGGTGTGGTGTTGTAATAGTAAGTCTGCACTTCCATTGAATTGCACTGGGGTGGTGATTCATGGCAGTGTGGTGTTGTAATAGTAAATCTGCACTTCCCTCGAATTGCACTAGGGGAGTTCTCCACAGTGGTGTGGTGTTGTAATAGTAAATCTGCACTTCCGTCGAATTGCACTGGGGTTGGTGATCCATGGCAGTGTGGTGTTGTAATGGTAAATCTGCACTTCCCTTGAATTGCACTGGGGTGGTTCTCCACAGTGGCGTGGTGTTGTAATAGTAAATCTGCACTTCCCTTGAATTGCACTGGGCTGGTGGTCCATAGTGGTGTGGTGTTGTAATAGTAAATCTGCACTTCCCTTGAATTGCACTGTGGTGGTTCTCCACAGTGGTGTGGTGGTGTGGTGTTGTAATAGTAAATCTGCACTTCCCTCGAATTGCATTGGGGTGGTGATCCATGGTGGTGTGGTGTTGTAATAGTAAATCAGAACTTCACTTGAATGGTGCCATTTTTTCCTCCTTTGTATTTGGTGCTTTTTTTCTGTATGCCCTTTTTTCTGTGTGCCATTTTTTCTGGGGACTTTTTTTTCCAGAGCCTTTTATATGCAATATGAGGATAACATGTTCTTGCATAGATTTAAATATTTAAAAGTAATAATATATCATTTGCTTGCTTCTACAACGGTTTTAAAATGTCATTCTACATGAGTAACCACACAGAATGATTTTTGAAGAATGTTCACATATACAAAGTTGCACATGATTACCTCTCCCTGCATAATTAAGCCACACATTTCTCTAATGGCAGCTGCATGATCTGAACAAAAATCATCAGTACTTTAAAAACGGAAACAGTTTATGACATTTTTCATGGTATTAATTGCTTATCGGGATTAATCATAGTTAATCAAATACATGGATGTCATTTAGTTTGGTCAGTTCTATTTGCCACCAAAGCTATTTTAGCCATTTTTCAATAGAGGTTATGTCCTGATAGTGCCAGGCAAGTTATGAGGTCCCATTGTTTTACATCAGAAATGTACTGTGTTGTAACTGAAACTTAGGTTTCTTTCAGTAACCAGTAAACATTTAGAAGTTTGTCTTAAATATAAAACATTCAGTTTAGTGGTATAGCAGAAAAACTTTTATATTATTCTAACAGACTCTGTTAATATTATCACTTTTGGCATTGCATGTGAGCTTTTGGTCATTTGTTCAGACTTTTTAAACTGTGGTTCCCAATTTTTGAACCTTTTGTTAAGTGGTATAAATGATTTAGTAGCCTTACAACTGTTGCAGTTCAGTAGCAATGGCCCCTGTACACGAAAAATAAAATGACTACACACCACATATCCAATGTACAAAGGCAACCCTAAGAAAAAGAGTCACATATCAGGGGTCTCACAAACACCTGCTGCATGCATGAAAGAGAAGCATATCCTTTCAGCACTCTATTCCACAGCCTTTTGCACAGTTACACATGCAGACAGTCCAGGGGAGTGGCCAGGGGGCATGCCTGCACTCCATGCCATTCAGTAAGGAGCAGAGTGCTGGGTGAGAGGGGAGCAAGATGCATGGGTGGGGACTCTGCCACTGTGTGCTCCCCACAATAATTGCCTGTCAGCCTTGGTGGAACCAAAACCCATCTGTCATACTGCTGCAATCCTCTGGTCCAGCAGAGTGGGCTGGGACAGCTGTTGTGGCATTTATCCTTTTTTCTAGATGTTCCGGAAACATATGTTCTACAAACCTGTGCTCAATGCGGAAGAAGGGACTCATTTTTGGACAAGGATTGGCATTTGACTGGATGCCTGCATGTGTCTGCCAGTCTCCCCCATTCACTAACATGCCAAGATTAGAAACACAGGCAGGCAAATTGCACTGGCTGGCTATGGTGAATGCCATTCCCTGCATGTCTGTCAGTGGGTGTGGGCATACACGGGCCTGGTAAGCACCCCTTGCACATACCTGTCCCGTGACAGTGCGTAGGCCCCAATATGCTCAATACACTCATGGTTTTCCCAATATTCAGTATGCATATTGCAGATTTCCTAATTTTATTATAGATGCCATAGCTTGCCTAAGAATCTTACAACACACTTTGTTGTTAATGTGGGGTGCAACCCTGACTCCATATTAAATACTAAGTATGAGTCCTTTATTCTAAGTGCAGGGCTCAGCAATTCACACTACCAATCCTGATATTGAATTGTGATGAAGGTTTTGGAAAGCTGTATTTGAATTTGTATTTACTTAGTCTAAAAGTAAACTGTACCTTAAATCCACTACATATTCATACCTGTTATACTGTCTGGATTATGGTGCCTGTGTGAAGTCTTCACCCACTTTGTCAGGGTAAAAATCTGCATGAAACATATGTGTGTTAGTTGTGATTCATATGACATTGTCAGTTCAACCCACATGTGGTCTATGTTTCTCAAATGTAGAACAAGGTTATGTGGCTATGAAGGTCTTTAGAGTTCCCAAGTAAAATATGAAAAATCTTGCTGTTGCAAACAGCAGTTATCTTATAATCTCATAGGATATAAAAATCAATGGGAAAGGAAGCAAAAACCTGGTTTTCTGCACACTGTGTAAAATGGGATTTTATTATGCCTGGGCAGGGCATGTTGTGGGTGGGGGGTAAGTTCTGGTGGACACACTTTGAGATCACCATGCTGTTGGACTCAAGAATTGCTTTGCTTGTTAGTGTGACTTTGTGTTTCAGTAGAGCATGTGTGTGACAGCTTAGAATGGCACATTGCCCTTTTAATAATTATTATGCTCCTGTCTTAATAGTGTCTCACTGCATCTTAATAATCATCCTGGTATGTTACTATGGCAGAATTCAGTTTTAAAGGGGTTGTACATGTTTTCCTAGTGTGCCAACAGAAGAACAATGTTCTCAAGTTCTTTCCGTAGCAAATTCCATGGTTTTGCTTTTCTAATTACTTGAACTTCACAGTTGTATTTGTTTTCATATCAGATTCTATCATCCCCTTGGATGAGCCATACCTGGCAGCTATATAGATCGCAGACAGGATAAAAGCTATTTTATAGAACTGCAAAATTTGAGACTGATTGGTTGAGGTTGGCTACAGTACAGTATCTGCCTAAAATGAGCACTTCACTCTTGATTCACATGTGACTGCTTTGAGCATCAAGCCTAAAATCAAAAGATTCATTCAAATAATCTTGCATTCAGCCATCACCAAAAAGCCAATGCAAAACTGACAGACCATGTATGGCAGTTTTATAATGTACTGTATATTATTATCCACTAGTATCTTAGACAAGACTTAAAAAATCATCTATGTTGTGAGAAAATTCAAAATGCACACTTTAGCTTTCTCAGGTTTGTGCTTTTTACCACAGCAAACTATAATGTGTCCCCACATAACAGTACTGCCGTATTTAAATGTGGTGTTTGTAGCTAAGAAAAAACAAAGATACATTTTTCATGTCAGTTTCTCACAAACAAATTAATACATATTTCTCATAGGTACCATAGTAAGCTCTCTCAGCTGTTGTTCTGTAGTGGTTCACTCAGATGACATTAATAATCTCTTTTTGCATGAAACTCGCTGCAAGCATTTTGTAAATTCCATGTTTAGTTATCTCTTGCCTCCTAACACAAAGTAAATACAATATCCCTGTTAGACCGTACTTATGATCTAAGTTTTGGGATAGAAAATGTTTTAGACTTACAAAGAGCACCTGAGAAAAATAGAATTCCTCACAAAATCCCCTGTAAGGAAATCATGTAGATCTTACTTTCTATGGACATATTCAAGTGTTTGTCAACTAGCTAACTGAGGAGAATGCAAAATAAATGAACTTGTAAAGGAATAATGTTGCATTTCTCTCTGAAGTCTCTAGTCATTACAATTGCTTATTTCCTAACTATCTTAGTACTGCTTTATACTGACACAGGAGTAAGGTTATGACACATTGAGTAAATGATGGCCAACTCTGAATTACAAGGGTGTAATTCAATCATGGGGTTCTGCTGATGTTATAAACCATGAGGCCTAAGGCTGAGTGGTTTTTATCACTAGATCCCTGAGACTGAATTACACGTCCTGTAGGGCCATGCAAGTTTAAACTTTGCTGGTGAAGTTAGCATAGTGTGACCCACTATATGCATCACATAGTGTCCATGCAGTGATGACTTCAAGCTATATTTCAATTCCACAATTCAAGTACTGTTATACTATGCAAATTGGGAAATTTTTGTGACCCATGAGTCTGTGAAGTGAGGAATACACAAAGTGTATTGCAATGTGAATTTCCAAATTTTGTGGTGGAATTTGTGAATTGCATTGTTTTTCACGTTGCCCATACTTAATTACACCATTGTAGTTCAAATTTAGTTAATTTTATATGTTATGCAGTATATGTTCAATTCAAAACATACCTGTACTGAAACAGCTCAGGCTGGTATTTGAGCTCCAGCTCCAAGCTACTGCATATGTGCAGTAGTGCAATGATGCTCTGATGCTGCCACTATCTGTGCACCTCACCCCCCCATCTGCCCTGGTCCAGGAAGTACACTGTCTTGCTCCTCCTGGTCTCAGTGACCCCCCTCCCATATTGTGGGGTCTGGGGATAAGTTAGGTTCAAAACAGAGCAGTTTGAACAGCATCACAGAATGAATTTTAAAAGCTCTTGCAGAACACAGCTGTGTTTTCATGTAACCAGAGTTCATAATTCACAGTTTAGAATGTTAAGGAAGTTCAGCATTCTAAAGAATGAATTATAACTTTTAAAAACTACTGAATGATTGTGAATTATTGACATTGACCATATTTTTTAATGTTATGAATGCAGGCAATGGAGCCAGACAACCACAGTAATATCAAAGAGCCATCACGCACAGTGGTGGCCAGCATCAGGTTCTCTCACATCAATCAGAATCTTGAGTGATAAACAATCAAGAATAGTCAAGGCCATCACATTGCACTTGACTTGATTGTTTTCCAAAAAACATACAATGTGGATAATTCTTTTGTCTTAGCATTCTTTTACAAATCACATACACTACTTTCCTGCAAACTGCCTCTCTAGTATGCTCCCACTGAGTGTTCAAAATGGATGTGCCTAGGTGTCTGAATGGGCGCCAGGTTAGGATTATTACTGCAGTACACTGAGGAGACCCACAGAGAACGAATCATGTGTCTGTGCTTTACTACTCCCACACTAAGCTGGATCAGGCAAACAAGGTTGTTTAAAAGGCACTGTCTGTTCAGATGAAGACTTGTCAGACTAACATACCTCTTGACCTGTATTGTATCTTACCTCTGCTTACTTCTATGTTAACCTCCTGACCTTGTATTGTATCTTACCACTGTTTTGCTTGCACCCATTGCTGACGCAGAACCTTTGTAAAAGAAGCCTTGGACCAAAGGTATTTGCAATCCTAGTAATAAATAAATAAAAAAAATAAAAAAAACATATACAAGGATTTGCATACTCATGACACCTTGCTCTGTGACTGAGACTTCAGAGTTTGTGGATCACTTGGAGAGCAGCACAAAATACAATTTGGTTAATTCTTCACTCCTGTCATCCTTTTATGTTACCCCTACTCTGCTTTCCTGCAAATTGCCTCTCCAGTATGGTCAATCAGTTTTAAACTGAAATACAGAAACATAGATAATGTCAGCAGAAAAAGACCAAAGGTCTGTCAAGTCTGCCCAGAAAATGGACTGTGCCTAGTGGTCTGACAAGGTGCTGGGTAAGGATGATTCCTGCAATACACTGAGGAGTTCCAAAGAGGACAAACATGTGTTTGTACTTTATCATTCTCAGCCTAAGCTGGATCAGACATACAGACCTGTTTAAAAGCAGTGTCTGTTCTGGTGAAGCCTTGTCAGTATGACTTACACAGGGATTTACATACACATTATGCCTTGATCTAGGAAAAAGACCTACACCCAAACCGGGATATGTGCTGCACCAAAAAAGGGCACAGCCTGGCAATTTTTTGTTTCTTAAATTGATGAAATTAGCCCTTCACCACAAAGAACACCTGAGATACACATGTGACCTAATCCAGAACTACTCCCAGGGTGCTAACCTCCTCCTCCTCTGCCTTTAGTTGGGTTCTTTCAATGACACAGAGTCTGGGGCAACAATTCAAAACAGATAACAGCCTATCATTCCCCACTAGGAGCAATTTGGTCTTACCTGGGCTGAACACCAACCAATTATATGCCATCCTGTCTCCAACTGCATCAAAACAATGTTCTAGACACAGCATGGATGATAGCCCATCAAGAGCAAAGGACAGGTACAGCTGTGTATCATTGCTATAACAGTGAAACTCCATGATATACCATGTTAGGTTCATACGCCATGGCAACATGTACACCATAAACAACACAGTAGACAGGGCACATCCTTGAAGAACCTCTCAGTTAAGGGAAACTGGGTGCTATTGAACTGAACCAAGTACTACTTACTACTCCCTCTCTCTGGGGAATGACTGGAACATTCTGGGAAGGGTCTGTGATACTACCCCAAGTCCCTGTCAAAAGTGAATGATAAGTCAGGATTGATCAAGATGGAGACCATTCCCCAGTCCCTCACCTGGTGCACAGTCACTGCAAACCCTGAACAGGGCCATTTCAGTGCAGTGTTTATGATGGAAATCAGACTGAATAGTTAAAAAAAATTTTATTACTATCATGATGGTCCACTAGTTCACCTTACACCACTTTTTCAACAACCCTTTACAAAAAGGGAAGGTTGGAGACTGGACGATATATGGCAAGTTCATCAGGAATTAAAAATGCCTTCATAAGTAATAGCTTCATCCCTACATCCTGTTGGGGTGCCAGAAGCATACCTGCACCAAAATAGGCATTGCTAATACCTGCCATTACTGCTGACAATGCAGGCGACTCTGCCTTTATTAGCTGGGTCAGTAAAAGGTCCAGTATAGAAGTAGTACAACATAGAAATACAAAATGACACAAACCCCAATAATGCAAAGCATCATGGGAACTATATGTTAATCTTCATTAAAGAATATGGACTGATTCTGCTTTATGCAGGAGAGTATGGTGCCAAATGACCTCTTATACAATCTTCAAATGTTGAAAATAGAGGACACATACACATTTTGTCCTTTGCAGCACTCATCAGTGTGTCTCATGTGTATCTCTGCACAAGTGAAGGTGGAACCAGCTCTATGGTGGTCTTACTGCTTTGGGTTGTGGTGAGCCCAAATAGGAAAGCAAGATAAAAGAAAATGAACCTCAGTGCAAAAGTACTGAAGCAAAAGTTACCATAGAAGGGTATCAGCAATAAAGCCAAGTTGCAGAGAAATACAAAATTATATATATAGTACATACATGGTATAACATAGGTCAGCCACCAGCCTGAAGATATCTTTTTCATCTAATAAATGGAACTTTTCTCACCTGTTAACCATGGAATATGTTGGTTCTGTTGTAGCCCTGCAGCCCTTAGTTGGAACATCAGAGAGAACATGGTCCCGGATGCTATTAATGTTGGCTTTTAAGAACTCATTAAACCAAGTGTACCTCTCCAAGAAAGAGACACCATGTGCTGCAGACAGGATATAATGCATTGTCCAATACACAGACAAGTGCAATTGGATAGTTCTATTCAGATGTAATTAGTGCCGGAAATAATGTTTTCGTTTCTTCCTTGGTTGCCTGCTAATAGTCCCTTAAATGTTCCTCCAAGACAAGCCTGTGGCTCAGCATCCATCCACGACTGCCTCAAATATCTTTTAAATCTTCTTTTCTTTTTATTTACCCCAAACAATTTATTTTTATTTACCCCAAACAACAATTGAAGAGCAAATAAATGAGAGTGATATGAACTATAAACTAATGACTATAACTTGAATGAGTTATGTGTCTGTCTGGAATAAAATTAAAAATAACCAGGGTTGTGTTCCACCCAACCCGAGCTCATGGAACCCCAGGCTGAAACCCTGGTGTCCTGCCCACCAACAGAAAAAGTACATCTGGAGCCCTGCTGCTGCCTAGAGAAGAAAGTACCCCCCAAAAGACTCGAAGTTAAATAGTCATCAGCACTAAAGCCCTCTCATAGAAATGGGATGGGGTACTAGTCTAATAAAGATTGAATAAGGTAACGTAAGTAGTGAGGTAAAGGGGAGAATCAAAGGGAGGAAAGAGGTCCCCCTTTCCTGACCAGTTAATCCAGTACCATCGGAGGAAGGCATCCCCTGTCCATCCACCCAGTAGCATAAAAAAAACCCAGCCTGGGAACGTGCGAGTAGGCAACCATATTCTTCCTACTGGGATAGGAACCTCCACAAAATCCCAAAAGGGCAGCAATATCCTTACAAATTTGTTCAGCTCGTTGCCAGCCAAATATGATAGGCATTCAAAGCTGGCCACCCAGAGCATACTATTCAACCACTCACCAACTGAAGATACCTCCAGAGACCACCAACAGTGTAACAAAACCCTTTTAGCTTCTGTGATGGTCGTCATGAACCAAGCCTTTTGATAACTGGTACATCCTCTTAACTTGAAAGTATTCTCTGAGATCCATAATGAGGGCTCTAATTCCAACCTGCAACCCATAATATTCTCAAACCTCCCATATAACATCTGCCACCAGGCCCTTAACTTTGAACACCCCCACAATATATGGAGTAACATGCCTTTATCAGCATCACACTACTAGCACCTTGGATGTTGCATCAGATTCATGTTATAAAGAGAAGCTGGGGTGCGATACCATAATAACAGTCTTAAGTTGAATCAGCTGACCTGTCATTTCTCTACTATTACCGTAACTATTAGCCCAGATAGTTTCCCATTCAAGCCCTTCCAAAGAACAACCCAGTATCCATTCCTACCACTGTTCTAGTCTCTCTGTGCTGGGAGCCTTAACTTCATTCAAAAACCTATAAATAAACCCTAATTTAGGGGGCTTCTGAGACACCTGGCTCAGGGGACTATGTGGAAAAACTTTGTTCCAAAGTTCTGCCCTTTTGTATCCGAGCAGTTCCCCCCATCTTTGAGTAAAGCATATGATGTAACTGCAAAAACTTCCAGCGGTCAGACATGAGGAGAGAATACTGACCCTGAGGCTCTCCAAAGGATTTGAGAAAGCCCTGTGGTAATGAAAACAAATCTCCCACCCTTCTGATACCCTCTCTACTCCAGCTAGGCCAAAAGAAGTGGGAAACCCTTAAAGTAAGCAGGGGATGGTGCCACAAAGACCAAAGACTAAGGGGATACTTCCCAATCCAATACCCCAGAAACCACTTGACCAGCTTTCAAACAAGGAGTGCATAATTGTGTGAGGGTAGCAGAGTAAGAGAGGGCCCTTTCATCCACAAAACATGTTTTGGAGGTCCCAGTCTATCCCACTCCCTCTCCAGGTCCAGCCATCGTATGGAGGAGGCTCACTGTTCTGAGTAAAGCCATATCCATATCTGCCTAAGTCCTGTTACTATGTAATACCCTTGAAGCCAAGGGGAGGAAAAAACATCCTTCTTGAACAGAGCCATCATATGAGACATAGAGATTCTGGACTTCAGACCATGTCAGTAAAAGGAAGAGGCAAGGCAAGGCAAGGTAAGGCAAATTTTATTTAAAAGATGCCCATCCTGGAGGCTCTGGGTGCTGAACATTTAAAAGAAAATACATATTATGCATTCTAAATAAGAACATAATATCACAGATATAGCACCATATATAAATTCAATGGCTTGAGTAAAGGCCAAAACCTAAAAAAGCCAGTACTAGCCTGGCAATAATTCTAGGACAGCAAGGACTATAATAAACAATCCGGGAAGGCTTGATTAAATAAGAAGGTCTTGAGGCGGGTCTTAAAAATCTCTACAGAAGGGGCCTCCCTCACAGCTGGAGTAAGTGAATTCCACAGGACGGGAGAGGCGACACTAAATGCTCTTTCGTCGGCTGTTTTTAACTTTGTCCTGGGGATCGCAAGGAGGCCCCTAAAGGAGGAATGGAGGGAGTGGGTCGGGACAGTGGGAATAAGAACGTCCTTCAGATAACCAGGGTCCAGGCCATGTAGGGCCTTGAAGGTGAGTAAACCCACCTTAAAGAGGACCCTCCTCCTAACTGGCAGCCAGTGCAGTTGACGCAGGACCAGAGTGATATGACAGTATTTAGACTGTCCAGTCAACAACCTAGCTGCCACGTTCTGTACCAGCTGCAGTCATCGCAGGGTACTCCCAGAGACCCTGAGATAGAGCGCATTACAGTAGTCCAGCCTGGACATCATGAAGGCATGTACCAAGGTGGGGAGGCCCTGCGGCGGAACTAGGGGCTTTATCCTGGCGATATTCCTCAGGTGATAGAAACTGGTACGGACTGTGGAAGACACCTGAAACTCAAGTGTCAATCCACTATCCAGAATAATGCCAAGATCTCACATCCTAGAGGAGGCCTTCAATGGTACAGAGCCAAGGAAAAGCCCAGTATCTGCACCAGAGGCCAACCTATCTTGCCCCTGTTAGACTCCACCACAAGTACCTCCGTCTTATCAGGGTTCAGTCGCAACCAGCTGGAGGCTATCCAGTCATTGATTTCTGTGAGACAGCTATTAAGCACTTCCACTGCGTGAGATTTTCCAGGGGCAAAGGAAAAATACAGCTGGGTATCATCAGCATAGCAATGAAAATCCGAGCCGTACTTCCTAATGAGCTCTCCTAGGGGCAGCATGTACACGACAAACAACATCGGCGACAAGACCGAATCCTGGGGAACCCCACACAACAGTTGGTCGGGAAAGGAGGATAAATTCCCCATCATCACCCTCTGCCTCCTGTTAGATAGAAAGGACTCAAATCAGCAGATGACCGTGCCGGTGAGTCCACAGAATTCCCTTAGGCGGTCAAGCAACACCCGATGGTCAACAGTGTCAAATGCTGAAGAGAGATCGAGGAGAACAAGAATTGTCCCCTCTCCTCAATCTCTAGCCCTAAGGAGGTCATTGTGCACCAGAACCAATGCAGTTTCTGTGCTATGCCTCACACAAAACCCAGACTGGAGTGGCTCGTATAAATCATGGGCCACGAGATGCTCCTCAAGCTGAAGCGCCACCACTTTCTCCACAATCTTACCCAAAAATGGGAGATTGGAGATAGGATGATAATTCTCCTTGATCTCAGGGTCCAAAGATGTTTTTTTCAGAAGGGGTCTCACCAATGCCTCCTTCAAGACATCAGGAAAGACCCCCTCCGACAAGGAACACCGGACAATCAAGGCAAATACCGGGCCAACAGAGTCGACACATCTCATTAAGAAACGAGTTGGCACTGGGTCCGATTCACAAAAGGTGTGCCATAGCCTGGAAGCAATCTCGATGACCTCAGCCACCTCCACCGGTCTAAACTCACCTCAACCTGGCAGAGAGCTCTCTGGGTGCCCATAGTGTCCACTGTCGGCCAAATTTTGACCCACTGGCAGAACCCCCTGCCTGATGGCGAACACCCTGTCTGAGAAGAACCAAGTAAACTCTTCACATAATGCATTAGAAAAAGCTACCTTTGGCTGTAGACAGGAAGGATGAAGAAGCCTGTCCACAGTCCAAAAAAGCATAGCTGGTCGGTTCCTCCCGGCAGCAATCTCCCTGGACAGGAATTCTGCCTTCTTACGGTTGATTGCTCCCTAGTATGCACTATAGTGCATACACAGGTCCAGTTTGTCCACCTCCAGGACAGACTTCTGCCAGAAGCACTCTAATCTCCGACCCAGAGTCTTCAACCCCTTGAGCTCACCATCATACCAAGGGGACCTCAAATGAGAAGACCTGGGTCGTACACGGACTGGTGCAAGGGAGTCGAGTGCACCAGCGAGCACCTATTATAGGCATCCACTGCCGCATACACACCCCCATCGCATGCATTATCCACACTAGATAGGTTAGCTACCACCAGAAAACCCTCAGGAGTCAACTCCCACAAAGGGCGATAACTGACCATCTCAGCGGGGGAAGGGCTACCGAGGGGGGGCCCCGAACAAGAACTTCACCATATAATGATCAGACCAAATGACCCAATCAGTCCTGAGACAATTAATCTCAAGCCCCAGTGAGAACACCAGATCCAACATGTGGACACCCAAATGAGTTACGAAGGAAACACCCTACGCAAAGCCCAAGGAGGACATCATCTGGAGGAAGTTGGAATCCAACCGAGATGACTCGTCGTCGGTCCAGACATTGAAGTCACCCAGCACTAAACATCTGGGGGCCTCCAACGTCTCACCAACTACAAAATCAGCCACCTCCTGAAGGAAGTCCCCCACTGTCCCAGAGGGAAGATAAATCAAAAGAATCAAGCAACCTGCACCCGGACCCCCATGGATGGCCACACATTCAAACGAATGTGTTGTTCTCACTGGGTGTATGGTGAAGCCCAGTTTAGATCTAAAACAGACGGCAACCCCCCTCCTCTACATTCCACTCTGGGGCAGTACACCACAGTATATTCAGATGGGACGGCGGCCTCTAAAACTGGGCCAGCATCATCACCAATCCAGGACTCCGTAATGCAAGCCAGATCGGCCAAAGAAATCAAGTCTGTTATAATTGCAGTCTTGTTTCTGACTGATCTGGCATTGCAAATCAGTGCCCTCAGGGGATTGGTGGATAGTGCAGCCCCTCTGGCTACCTGCCCACTCAGTCTTGTAGGAACCCTAGTAATGGGAACTAAACATGTCTGGCCTCTCTCCAGAACCCGTCTGACACCAGGGAGCCTTCTACATCCCACTACATCGATCCTACCACCAACCGCAGTGCATGGGGCACCCCCACCCGAACGAATCAAATGGTTCCTCCCTATTCCAACTTGGGAGGCTGACAAAAGGCCATAGATCGTATAGCTTGGGAGTCCCATACACAAACCTAGCACACCCCAGGCTCTCATACCTTCCCAGACACATCTCTGCCCTTTTTTTTTATTTTCACAACCCACAAACACACTCTACAAAAAACTCAATACCACACACTCCACACATACACACATGCAAAATAACTAAAACCCAAAACTACCTCCTCCCCAAAAATAACCTAAACCTAAACCAAATACACTAATTTTTTTTTTAAAGTGCCAAAGCACACTCTGCTCACACCCTACACATTCACTTTTAAACAGAATTTAAACAAAATTTAAACTCAAACATACACCCTAATTGCATATCCTATACACATTAAACAAAATAACCCCCCCTCAAAATCCAAACTAAAAATACTTTAACCACAAAAATTAAACAGAGGTGCTTCAAAAGGTAGAATCCAATAATGTTCATCAGCAGAGAAAGTTAAGTCTGTAGTCTCTCTCTCTCATCAGATCGGATGCTAGCCCACAATATATAGAATAAGTCCCCTGAAATAAAAAGAGCCACCCAAAAGTAAATTGTCTTGTATGGGAGTACACTGGTCTCATACCAAACCAAAATAAATACACACTGACGAGATTTAAGGTTCCAGGGAGCCCCTTGGAGAGTGCAGTTTATGAAGCAGCACTCCTCTCACCAGTGATGTTTCAACTGCAAGGATATTTAACAATAGTCACTCACCCGGACATAGCTCAGAAGTTCCAAATAGAGTGAAAAAGATCTCACCAAATTTCAACTCTCAGTCTGGCCTTTTGCAGAGGCTACACAGATTCACACAGGCAAATTCCGAAAAGCAGGGAACCCTCATAAGTCAGGAAGATAATTTTTCAGCAAATGTAGAAAGAAGTCCTCCAGGCAGGCATTTCCCCACCCCAACAATGATGAAATGCAGATGGGCCACCTCTTTCAGGCCCAGGATCCGCTCCAAGCTAGTCCGGGACAATGGGAGACAGGCAGGGTTCTCCCAGAGGGCAGCGGAGCTCCCACCTCCTGCTGCACTGGTTATCCCCACCGCTCAACCACCGCCCCTCACAACAGTTCCTCACCAAGTCCCTGAGGCGGCCTCTGAAGAGAACAGATGAATCCTTCCTCCCGCTGGAATCACCTCCAACAGTCACATCACAGCCACCGGTATGAGATGGTCACACTGAATTGATGCCACCAAGTATCCGGGATCCACAGGGGAAGATACTGTATCACATACAATATCTTGGGCAGGAACAACATCCTAATGGCCTATATCTTGCCCTACAAAGATAACCGAAGGTGTCTCCATCGATGGATATCACCCCTAAGTTTAACCAAAATCGGATGAAAATTCAGGGGTACCCACTCCGATATTCATGGAGAGATCACGATACTAAGATGTTCAGTTGGTCCTTGAGATCACTGAACCCCAGGTAAATCTGGAAAGATGTTTACCCTTAATGGGCCTAGGGGGAGGAAACTCTGTCTTTTTCCAATTATTTCGTAGGCCAGATAGAGATGCAAAGGAGTCTAGCAACTGAATTAAATTAGGCAAAAAAGTCTCCACATTTCACAAGGTGAGGAGCACATCATGCACAAACAACATTGTCTTATACTCCTGCGTGCCAACCCAAATGCCCTCAGTCCCAGAAGAATCCCTAATCTTCTGTGCCAGAGGCTGAATAGCCAACAAAAAGAGAGCCGGTGACAGGGGACAGCCTTGGCATGTGCCATGATCTAACTGAAAAGATGAAGAAAGCCTACCATTAGCTAACACAGATGCTTTTGGAGCTGAGTAAGTTATCCTGATCCAATTAATAAAATGATGTCCAAAATCAAAAATATCCAAAGTGGATAACAAATAAGGCCGTTTGACCAAATCAAATGCCTTCTCTGCGTCCAGAGCTACCACCGCAGAAATTCCAGGGTGGGTCTCCAGTACACAGAGGTGGTCTGCCAAACATCGGATACAATCTGTACCATCTAGCTGTACCATCCAGCAAGGAAATAGATAGATGCAAGATGGCGTCCACGCTGGGCTAGCCACTTTGTTCTGCTCTGTTTTGTTTCGCCTTGCCCGTTCTATTTTATCCTTTTGTTTATTTTTTGCTACTTCTGTAATTTTGTTGTGGGTTTTATGTTCTATTGACATCACTACCCATTTTATCATCATTGTTACCCGCCTTTATTCCACGTTAGTATACTCGGCTCACTTATGCTTTGTTTCCTGCTTTCGGTTTGGCCTGTTTTTGTTTTGTTCTACGGGCTGGGACCTAGTGTGCTGTCTGAACACCTGGAGATCTGTGAAGAGCCGTGGCGTTCTAATGGAGAAGACCTGGTGATATTTTGAGAAGCTTTTCGGAGTCTCCGTTTACTCGATCTTAGTGCCTGGATCGAGTTCTTGTATGCGGACTGAGTTACTGATTTATTCGTCCAAGGAGTGGACCGGTTGGTTTTATGGCTTTTTAGCCGAATTTAAGCAAGTTACTGTTTGAACTGTCACCCTGTTACCCGTATGTGGATTTGAACCAGTGGCTGTGTTCTTTGAATATCCCTGGATTTATTTATGTTTGGCCTGTGGATCTTGGGGAGCAGTGATCCAGTGGAGTCATTTTGAAGAGCCTTCAAGATAAGTGGATTTGAAGTTTTAAGTGACATTTTCGATGGACTAAATGCTGTTTTTTGAGATTGACATTCCTGGGCTTAATAGTTGGGCTTGCAGAGTTCCTGGGGGGCCCCGAGTCAGTGTCACACACAGAGGCGGGGATTGGGGTAGGCTGGAGGGCTTGTCCTTAACTCCCCTTCCTCTAGACTCCTGGGGTAGCCAGCTGGGGGGCTGACTCCTCTTGGAGTGGAAGTAGTGGGCCACTGACTTTCTTGGCTGGTTGGAACCTGCGGCCTGCTAGTGGCCTTTCTACGATTCAAATCGGAGTGGATTTTGAAGTTCTGTGTTTTTGAAGACTAACCTATATTGTCTGCTGCTCCTACTAACGTTTTGGCGGGTTATTTGATATTTGTATCCTGTTGCATATAGACAGGATTCTTGTTGTCTGCAATTATATTTTGTTTGTGGAAATAATATGAGCAGTGAGAGTGCTATATAATATCTTTTATCCCACCTGTATCCGGTATTGTGAGAGAGTCCCGGAGGGTGGCTTTTAAATTATTTCCTCTGTTTATTATTTTTATTATTATTATGATTTAATTATTATTATTTGTTTATTTTTTTGAGAGTGTTTAATTTGTTTTTAAGTACCAGGTGGTGAGAGGACCTGGGAATAATTTAAAATTGTTTTGGTTAATTTTTGGTTGACCCCCAGGCTGTGAGAGGACCTGTGGGTTAAATCAATTTACTAGGTTTTGTGTTAGAGAGTTGGTTTAGTTTTATTTTTATTTTAGTCGGTCTCATAATTTGTAGTAGTATAATTTTAGTTGCAGGAAGTTGTGGGTAGTTTAGGATTGGTGTTGTTCTCGTGTTTTTATTATATTTATTGTTTTAAATTGAGCAGCTAGATGTGCCTGCTTGCCCCTCCTGTCTTATGCTATTCGGCCTCCGCTCTCCATGCCCTCCACCCCTTCTCTTTGCCCCCCTGGCTGCTTATATTTATCATCGTTGTCGGACGTTGGGGATTGCTCGGGGGATGGGGGTGGGTGGGGGATTGTGGACAGCGGAGTGAGCGGGGCCTTCCCATAGGGGTGGTCAGGCCCAGAAGACACCCTGGGGAGAAATGGCTGCTTGAACGTGGTGACTCTGTTCTGGTTCCCATACCCAAGGGCACCTCCAGTTTGGGAGGGAAAATGGTTGGGACAACTCGCCAACCTTGTCCAACTCAGGCGTTGTTGTGCAATGCCAGATCTGTCTGCAACAAGACTGGTCTTATT
This sequence comes from Neoceratodus forsteri, assembly GCA_016271365.2. Taxonomy (NCBI): domain Eukaryota; kingdom Metazoa; phylum Chordata; order Ceratodontiformes; family Ceratodontidae; genus Neoceratodus; species Neoceratodus forsteri. Next base: position 571,319,919 of record CM057449.1, on the reverse strand, counting down.
GCAGATTTTGTTGCAAGGGCAGATCTGGCTTGCATTACCAAGACCTGGTTGGATGGGAATGCAGCCTCTCTTTTAGAGGCCGCTGTTCCCACTGGGTACTCAGTTATATATCACCCGAGATTGGATCATGGGGGAGTGGCGGTCTGTTTCAAGACCGAATTGAGCCTAACTGGTGTACCAGTTGAGGAGGCCAGGTCATTTGAGTGTATTGTGGTAGCTGGTGTAGGGTGCAGGGTTGCCCTCATTTATCGTCCACCAGGTGATGAGAAGATTTTTCTGCAGGAAATAGCAGATTTTGCTGCCGACGTGGCCTTGGAGTCGCCCAGACTGATGGTTCTGGCCGACTTCAATGCTTGGGTCAATGACGAATCTTCCCTTTTTGGTCAACATTTCCTCCAGGAGATGACATCTCTGGACTTTACACAGTTTGTTTCCTCAGCTACACACAAGGGAGGTCACTCTCTTGACCTGGTCTTCCTCCTGGGGATCGAGGCTTCCAATTTGGTGGTGGAACCAGTCGGCTGGTCCGATCACTACTCAGTTGGGTTCAATTGAGGCCCCTGGAAGGTCGGCCCCTGTGAAGTTGGTCAGGTACCGCCCATTGCGGGACGTTGTCCCTGAAGACCTGATGGCGGTTATTGACCTCTCGTTGTTGGATGAGTTCTGCACTGATCCTGAGCAGCTGGTAGTGGTATATAATAGGGCCATATCTGTAGCACTTGATCAGATTGCGCCAGTCCATGTTGGCCCCCTTCCACGTCATCCCGCTGCCCCATGGTTTGATGGGGCTCTAAGAGGGTTGCGGAGGATGGGGCGTAGGTTGGAGCGTCGTTGGAGGAAGACCACCACTGATGCTGACCACCTTATTTTGCTAGAGCATTATAAACTCTACCAAACAGCAATTTCCCATAAGAAGGCAGAATTCCTGTCCAGGGAAATTTCTGTAGCACGGAATCGACCGGCTCAACTCTTCAGAACTGTTGACAGACTGTGCAACCCAGCTTGTCAGCAGATCCGTCGAGTCTTTACTCAAACAGATTGTGAGGAGATCGCTCGATTCTTTGCGAATAAGGTTGAAGACATCAGGAGGGAGTGCCTTCAACCTCATTCTAAGGATGTTGCAGTTGATCGGTGTCCTGTCGCAGAGCCCAGAGTTTCCTGGAGTGCCTTTGACCTGCCGGATCTCATAAGACACTATGAAGATTGTCCATGAGATGCGTCTCACATGCTGTAGTTTAGACCCTGGCCCTACCTCCCTGATTTTGGGTTATAGTGAGATCATCGGCCCGGTCTTAGCTCGTATTGTCCGGTGTTCTTTAGATAAAGGAGTTTTTCCTAGCTCTCTGAAGGAAGGGGTGGTGACTCCCCTTCTGAAGAAAGCTTCTTTAGACCCGATGACCTAGCAAACTACAGGCCAACCTCTAACCTCCCTTTTGTGGGGAAGGTTATTGAAAAAGTTGTGGTGGCTCAATTGGATAACCATTTGACCATCCATAGTTTATACAAACCTCTCCAGTCTGGTTTTCGCAAGAGGCATAGTACTGAGACTACTCTGGTTCAGGTGCTCAATGATCTCCTGATGGCGAGAGATCAGAGACACCGTTCTATCTTGGTTCTCCTTGATCTATCATCAGCTTTTGATACTGTGGATCTTGGGGTTCTGCTCGAACGCATGAGGTCCATTTGTGCTCTATCGAGTACAGTCCTCAGATGGTTTTCATTGTTCCTCGAAGTGAGAATGCAGAGAGTGGTCTCGGGTTTGTCTTCATCCGGGGTCCTCTCTCTGCCTTGTGGGGTGCCTCAGGGCTCAGTGCTTTCCCCCATGTTATTCGCAGTATATATGCTACCCCTTGGAGACATTGTAAGATGGTGTGAGCTGAGGTTTCACTGCTATGCTGATGATACCCAGCTCTACCTGTCTTTTGCACCTGACCAGGTTAGTGCTATCTCAGTACTGAACAACTGCCTCGCAGACATCCAAGACTGGATGAATTCCAGCGGTTTAAAGTTGAACCCAGGAAAGACTGAGGTTATGGTTGTGGACCCGGGTAGCAGGGTAGAGGGATTGAGGACTGGTCTCCCCTCTGGATTAATCCTGGGGGTGGACCAGATCCTCACCTCTGAACGGGTGCGTAACCTGGGAGTGGAGCTTGACGCTGGTTTGACCCTCCACCATCAGGTGTCTGCAGTTGTCAAGCTGGCCTTTTTCCATCTTAGGAACATTGCCAGGATTAAACATCTTGTTCCACCCAGTGACCTGCCGGTCTTGGTCCATGCCTTTGTGACATCTTGCCTTGCTTACTGTAACCCACTTTACCTAGGACTTCCTGGGGTTGATATCCGCCGCTTGCAGCTAGTGCAGAAAGCGGCAGCATGTTTGTTGACTGGGGCCTCTAGAAGTTCTCATATTACCCCTGTGCTGTGCGCTCTGGACTGGCTGCCAATACAGTGGTGGATCACCTTTAAAGTGGGTCTTTTGACCTACAAAGCCCTACACGGTCTGGGTCCCGACTACTTGAAAGAACTCCTGGTGCCTTACACCCCTCTGCGACAGCTCTGCTCAGCTGATGAGGGGTTGCTGGAGATTCCGAGGGTAAATTTGAAGTCATCTGGTGCCCGTGCGTTTGGATTTGCTGCACCTACCCTCTGGAATTCTCTGCCCCGTCAGCTCCGGAAGTGTAGGACGGTGGGGAGTTTTAAGCAGGCACTAAAGACCTTTTTATGGGAAAAGGCGTTTCCTTCTTTGTTCTGATTGTATACTGTTGTATTGGAATATATGTTCATATTTGATTTTATTGAATGTATTGAATATGTTTTATGTTTGTTCTTGCTGTACAGCGCCTTGAAATTTTGAAAGACGCTCAATTAAATAAATGTTATTATTATTATCTGTCCCTCCCAGAAAAAACGATTGATCTGGATGAATTAATGCAGTTAAGACTGTTGGCAACCTGTTAGCTAAGATCTTTTCCAGCAGCTTGTAATCCACATTTGAGAGTGACACTTGGATGGTAACTCACGCAATCATAAGGATCCTTGTCCTTTTACGGTAAAACCAAAATTACTGCATTGTACATAGTGGGGGGTAGGGATACCTGGTGCCAGGCTGACTCTGTCACCTCTAAAAACATAGGACAGACTAAGTCCTCAATTACCCTGTAGAAGCTGACAGGAAACCCATGCCTGGGCTTTTTCCCCCTTGTAACTGACCCAGGGCCTTTCGAAACTCAGCTGAGGTGATAGGAGCATCCAACACTTCACGTTGAGCAGTCAACAACCTAGGAAGGTTAAGAGATTGTAAAAAAGACAGAATGTCAGACCTATCCCCATCTGGCCCCCTTCTAGTAGAGTAGAGTTGCCTATAAAAATCTAAAAAGGCCGCATTGATACCCTTAGGATCCAAAATCATATACCCATCTTTTTTAATCCCAGGAATAACTTGAGAAGCTTCCATTTTCTTCAATCTGAAAGCTAAAAGCCACTTGACCTTCTCCCCTTCCTCCCAGTAGGATGGGCTTTGCCTCCCCATTTTGGTCATTTAATAAAGTCCACGTAACTGGAGAATGTTAGAGGAGGTTTACCAAACTTATAATATGCTGTAAGAATAAATCATATTAAGACAGACTAGGGGATCTGGGACTATGGAATTTAGCATTAAGATGGCAAAGGGGTGATATATTGCTTTTGTACAGACTACTCGAAGATTCTATCTTAATGCAAGAACTAGATCTTGTATACAAGGATATTAAATATGATTTAAGGGGGCACAAGCGAAAGTTGGTAGAAACAGTGCCTAAAAGCGAACTGCAGAAATTTGCATATGTACCTAGAGCAAGAAGATTATGGAATCAGCTTCCAGGGGATGTCATAGAAACAATTTCATTCTTTTCAAGTCTAGACTGGACAAATCTTTTAAGAAAGGTAACTCCGGTTATCATCACTGAGTAGTGGGGACAGCATTCATGGGCCTAGACCTTCTGTTGTTCTACAAACAAAGTATTAACTGAAGTATAATGAAGTATTTGCACTTGATATCTGCAACAAACGTGCACTTTTGCTTAATTCTGTGGGAGGTGAAACTAACTACCCTTGGTAATTGCTTTTTATTCGCATATTTATTTAGTGTTTAACCAAGAAGGGGCTTGCAAACTCTGTTTATCTTGTTAGTAACTTCAGAAAGATTTAAATACTACATTTGGGTAGGTCCTTGGAGGTAGCTAGATTGTCTACTAGGATTTGCTGACAGTTAAACTATTTTTAAATGAATTAAAGGTGGCTGAGGAGTTGAAAAAGAAACTTGCAAACTCTGTTTATCTTGGAAGTAACCTCATAAGTGTTTGAATACTGCATTCTGGTTGTCCCTTGGGGGTAGCTGGATTGACTACTAGGATTTTGGGACAGAAACTATTTTTAAATAATTTACTGGTGCGTAGGAGTTTGTGATAGTTAAACTCTTTTTAACAAAGTTACTGGGGTTAAGGAGTGGTCACAGAAAAACCTGCAGTGTGAAACAGGAAAGACAGTCTTTCAAGCAACAGAGGGTGGTGGATCTAGGTTTACATTTGTTTGTTACATTTCTTAAGATTTTCAGTGCAGGAAGAGTTTAAAGCACAGCTGACTTATTTTGGGGCTGACAGCTCTCAGAGCACAAACCACCAGGCCTGTTTTGGGGCTGGGGAGGTTCACCTGTATCTGACTTGGATGTGTGGATTTTTCTCTGTCTGATTAGCAGGGTATTTCTCTATCAAATTGTTGTGTAGGGCATCTTGCTGACAGGAAGGCACTCATTGCAGCAGTGGGTCAGAGCTTTTAGCTGATTGTTTTGCGAGGGCACAGTTTAGGCCCAACCCCTTCCCACCCCTCACCCCACCCACCCTTGGAAATAGTTCCTTTATACCTGGGGTTCTGACATCATTTCCTCAAAAGTGCAAGGTGCATGTCACTGTCATATCCTCTCTAGCACACTGCACCGACAATATAAGCATCACATTGTATAATATAAATATTTATCTATTTCTATATTACAAACCAATCACACACACACACACACACACAAAATGTGGGGAGTAGTGCAATGTAATGGCTGTGGGGAAGCAGTCTTCCGGGAGTCTTTCTGGAGGCTGAGATGCTGCCCTATTTGCAGACAACTCTCTGCCCTGAGGGAGGAAGTTGCCTGTCTTCAGGCCACACTGGACAGTAGTACAGGGACCTTCCTCCAGGCCACGCTGGACAGTAGGAAGGGAACCTCCCCCATCCAGGGAGCACCAGAGCCACCACCACTTCCTCAGAGGTTGCAAAGAAAGCACAGCAGTTGGACCACAGTGGGCTCAGGGAGGGTGAGGATGGTGGAACAGAGGCATACCCAGTCAGTTGTTCCACACCACAATCCATACACCATTCTGGGGGAGCATAGCTCCCCTATGGATACACCCACAGAGGAGACTAAGGAGGGTGCAGACAACTGTCACAAGGGAGGCCCTCAGGAAGGAGGCAGAGGGCACCACAGGGAAAGAAAGCAGCTCCTGGTGGGGGACTCAATTATTAGGGGGACAGAACTGGGGGGAGCAGGGAAAACTGAAGTAAGGTGCCTGCCTGGTGCCATGGCTTGAAGGGACAGGAAGCGCATCCTTAGGATCACGAGAACAGTTGCACGGGATTCTAAGCTGGACATCATTGTCCACCTAGGAACAAATGACTTAGCTCATCATGAGATTAGAGCAGTGCAGAAGGACTTTGTAGAGTTGGGGAGGGGCTTAAGACAAGTAGCACACACAGTATCCTTCTCAGAGGTACTGCCTGTCAGTGGCATGGGTGAGGAGTACTTTGCACCATGCAGTTTAACAAATGGTTGAAAAATAGTGTGGAGCACAGGGTTTGGCTTCATTGGGGACTGGGGTTCCACCTGGAGGGACACCAGCCTATACTGGCAGGATGGTCTGCATCTGTCCAGGAAGGGAACAAGTCTTTTGGGCAATCGGTTTAAATGCTTCATTGGCAAGCCTTTAAACTAGTCAAGGGGGGAGGCACTGATAAGCAGCAGGAAAATCCCAGCCTTCCCCTACAAAACAGGGTACTAAGTGAGAAAAAGACCAAGGTAGAAAGGTCAGTCGGGGATGCCGCTACAGAAGGTAAAGCCATCAAAAAATGGAGAGCAATGAGTACCAATGCCCGTAGTCTGGGTAACAAGCTTCCTGAATTAGTGGCCTTGATAGAGGAGGAGGAAGATCTGGATATCATGGCAGTCACAGAAACATGGTACACACAGAACTATGACTGGGACGTAAACATACCAGGATACACTATCTATAGGAGGGACAGGGAGGGTGAAAGGGGAGGAGGAGTAGCTCTCTACATAAGAGAAGAAATCAAAGCAACAGAACAAAAGGGTAAACAGGGAGGAGAAGAAGCACTGTGGGTCAATTTGGAGGCAAGCCATGGCACCACAATCTGCACAGCGGTTGTATACAGACCCCCCCTCTCAGGGGGAGGAAATGGACAAGGAAATGATAGAAAGTATACTTAGAATGGCAGATAAAGGGGAGATATTGCTGATGGGTGATCTGAATATGCCAGATGTTAACTGGAGTGTAGTTGCAGCAGCCACTTCTAAGAGTGGGGTTATTCTAGATGCTCTACAGGGGGCATGCCTTAGACAACTAGTATTGGAGCCCACTCGAGAGGGAGCAATCTTAGATCTGGTTCTCTCAAATGGAGATGAAGAGGATCACAGATGTGAAGTGGGTAGCCATCTGGGAACTAGCGACCATCGAACAGTATGGTTCACAATAAACACAGCAATAGAGTCAAGCCATACAAAGACAAAAGGTAATGGATTTTAGGAGGGCTGACTTTGCCAAAATGGGTGAGTGCCTAAGGAATGCACTAGCAAATGGGCAGGAAGGAGGGGAAGAACAATGGGAATAATAAAACTGCCATCGCAGAGAGGTAACAAGCCTTGTGTAAAGCAAATAAACAAATGAAACGAGGTAAGAAACCACTATGGTTCTTAAAGGAAGTGGCAGTGAAGGTTCAAGAGAAAAGAAAGCATTCAGGAAGTACAAGGAATCACAGAAGGAACAGGACAGGGAACTGTATCAGTTAAAGCAAAGGAAGCTGGAAAGGCAGTCAGAACAGCAAAGGCCCAAACTGAGGAAAAGATAGCAAATCAGTTAAGAAGGGGGATAAAACCTTTTATAGGTACATCAAGGAGCAAAGGAAGACCAAGGGATGGATAGTGAGGCTTAATAAAGGGGAGGAAGGGTGGGCAGAGGGTGACTGTGAAAAGGCAGAGATACTAAACATATATTTTGTTCAGTATTTACAAAGGAAGAGGGGGAGGTACCTAAAACAAACAGTAGAAACACTCTGGATGCAGAGGTTGATGCCAGCCCATTTACAGAGGAAAGGGTTCTGAAAGAGCTCTTGAAGCTGAAGGTGGACAAAGTGATGGGGCCTGATGGGATTCATCCCAGAATTCTAAAAGAACTAAGAGTAGAACTAGTGACACCACTGACTACCCTCTTTAACAAATCATGGGAGGATGGGGTGGTACCTGAGGACTGGAGGAGGGCAGATGTGATTCCCCTTCACAAAAGTGGGAGCAAGGCAGAAGCAGGAAACTACAGACCTGTTAGTTTAACCTCAGTGGTAGGGAAAATGATGGAATCACTTCTGAAGGAAAGAATTGTTGAGTATCTAGAGGCCAGAGGGGCACAGGACCCAAGGCAGCATGGATTCATAGTGGGAAGGTCATGCCAGACAAATCTGATAGATTTCTTTGACTGGGTGACCAAAGTAGTTGATCAAGGAAGGGCTGTGGACATGGCCTACCTAGACTTTAGCAAGGCATTTGACACAGTCCCACACAAAAGATTAATATACAAGTTAGCCAGCCTGGGAGTGGGTCCCAAGATGACAGCCTGGGTAAAGAATTGGCTGGAGAATAGGACACAGAGAGTAATGGTAAATGGAGTCCACTCTGAAGAAAGGGGTTAGTAGTGGGCACCGTGAGGGTTCAGTATTAGGACTGGTCCTCTTCAATGTCTTTATAAGTGACATTGCAGAGGGACTGGAAGAAAAGTATGTCTCTTTGCAGATGACACAAAGATCTGCAACAGAGTCGATGCACAAGGTGGGGTGGAAAAGGATGAGAAGGGACTTGGCAAGGTTAGAGGAATGGTCAAATGTATGGCAGCTTAGATTCAATGCTAAGAAGTGCAAGGTAATGCACCTGGGAAACAAAAACCCAGGGAAGAGTACACAATGGGGGGTGAGATACTACCAACAACAAAAATGGAAAGGGACCTGGGGTAGTCATATCAGATGACCTAAAGGTGGGCAAGCAATGTGAGAGGGCAGCAAGGAGGGCTGGGGAATACTGGGATGCATAGGAGAGGCATCACCAGTAGAAAACAAGAAGTTATTATCCCTCTGTACAGACAGCTGGTGAGACCACATCTGAGTACTCGTGCAGTTCTGGAGACCCAATCTCCCAGAGACATAGACAGGATGGAAGCTGTCCAGAGGAGGGCAACTAAAATGATGCAGGGTCTGCACAGGAAGACATATGAAGGAGAGACTTAAGGAGCTTAATATGTATAGCCTCGAGGAAAGGAGGAGAGGGGGGACATGATAGAAACTTTCAAGTACCTCAAGGGAATCAACAAAGTCCAAGAGGGTAGCATCTTCAAAAAAAGAGTGTGCAAGAACAAAGGGCCAATTTGAAGATAGAAGGGGCTGCCTTAGAGGTAATTTAAAAGTCTTTTTTCACAAAGAGAGGGTTGTGGATGTATGGAACGGCCTCCAGAGGAGGTTGTGGAGTCAAAAACAGTGGTGGAATTCAAGCATGCATGGGACAGTCATAAGGCAATTCTAGGGGTTGGGGGTAGGAAGAAGTAGGCTGCTGGTTAACTAGGATCTGCAACTTATCCATCAGGTAGGGAAATGGGCAGACTGGGTGGGCCAAGCGGTCCTTATCTGCCATCAAATTCTATGTTTCTATGTTTCTATTAACATAATTCAACTACAGAAACTCACCACCACTCTCCACAGCAAAATAAGTTTCAACCCCATGTGAGTTGTTCCACAGGTCAGGAGAAAGAAATGCTCACCCTCACCATCCCCGTTTCGGTCCATGCAGTCTTCATCCCCAATGGTCCCCAATGCTGAGGTAGACTAGATGGATTCTCTCTCTGCTGCTGAATTCCTCTGTGGCCTCTCTGTCTCCCTCTGTGGCTGGGGTGCCTGGTTATCCAGCCCTGCATTTTTCCTGGATTCATTGCTACCACTTTGCTGAGAGAGATAGTGCAGAGCCTCCTGAGGTAAAGTAAACTGTGACGTCTGATTATCAATAATCAGTTTCAGGGTGGCTGGAGAAAGCAAATAACATTTATAACCTAGCCTCCTGGCTTGATCTCGGACCTTGTCAAAAGATTTACGTTTGTTGACCACCCTGTTAGGAAAGTCCTGGTGAAAAAAACAGTCTTAACCCATTAAATCAAATTTTTTTGATTGTCCTAGCATCATACAAAATGTTTTTTTCTATCTTGATACTGCAAGAGTTTGAATTTCTCTAGTCTGGGGTGAGTAAAATTATCAGAAGAGGGTGGCCCCATCGGAACTTGGTGGACTCGCTCGATCTCACTTGCCGACTCCAGCTGCTAGCCCAACCATATGGGGAGATGTTTCTGCAGAAAGGAGATCATATCGGTTCCTTCCACTTCCCTCAGGTAAACCAAAGAGCCTCACATTGCTTTTACAGTGGTGAGACTCAAGGTAATCAATTTTGTTCCACGGAGAACGAGTCTCCTGCTCCACCGAACCTAGCCTCTTTTCAGTCAGCTGAGTCCAGTCCTCAAGATGACCAATTCTACTGTAGATTTGGCCTGGTCCAGTCAATGCCCAAGGGCTTCTACTGATACACGAACAGCAGTGAGTTGCACGGTAATATAATTAAGATAATTTTTAATACCGCTCCTGAAAGATTTAATTTTGTAGATCTCCCTCATGACCAGGCTTATATCTGACTCTCTCTCCACACGTGTGACAGGATTCAGGCCCAGCATATCCTTGGGAGGAGGTGAATCTGACAATTTATATTTCTTCTTAGCCCGAGCTCCAGATTTATCAGCATCCACTTTAGAAGCGATCAAAACAAAGTGTAAGACACAATACAGCTGTAAATAAGACGGAGGTAGAAGAAAAATAATTATTTTATGGCAAGACAGGACAGAGACAAAACACCGTGCTGCTGCTAGCATGAGGTAACCCCCTCCCTTTTAAATCTTTTGCCTAGAACATTCAAATGCCATGGCTTGGTTGTGGCCAAATTTCCTGTCCCTCTCAGCATAGTTTTGTGAGGGGCAGATCATGTCAAACCAACCCAATCTTTTTCTTCAAGAGGATGACCAGTGAGCTAGGTTGAGGCAGGGCCTTGAATATAGTGTATCTGAACTTTTGCAAGACCTCTGATATTGTGTTGCATGGCAAGAGGTGGACTAAGCTAGTGTGGTATACATTAATCACATGCGGTGTGGGTTGCCTCACTTTATTAACTCATCAATTTGCATCATACATCCATAGTAATATTATGATAATAGTTCAGACATATTAAAATAAATTACAAATCATTGCAGTTCATAACCTTTATTTACATTCATTTCATACCTGCACCCTCCACCCATGTCAATGAGAAGCGGGGGGACAAGCTGAGGCACAGAGATCCCCTACACGAACTAAACTGTCCCCTCTGATGCAAACTGGAGCTCATCAAATGGCAGTACCCTGATGCAATCCAGGTATACTATGCTGTGATGCATATCGAAGCACATCCATGCCTAAGCTTGACCCACTATCAGTCCTGTGATCATATCTGCTGACCAGGCCATTCCCACTCAGCAGCTCAAATGACTTCTCCTTTTCCCAGCTGGCCCCTCTTCTCCCTTCTTTTTTGATCCCTAGTCATTCTCCGACCCTAATGACAGAGGTTGACTTTCCTAACAGAGAGCTCCACCAGGTCTCTGATACCCATCAGAAACAAGTCTGTGCCCACATCAGATAGATTCACTCTGTCTGATCTGCAGGGTAGTCCATGGTAAAGTCTTGGTAGTGCAGTTCCAGTTCCCCTACTGCCACAATGGCTGTACATACCCACCAGTTAAATGTCTTCCTAATGAGCCGGCCTGCTGATGCAGCAGCAAGGTGACTGCTTGTGATGCCGACATCCCATGTTCGGAAACGGACCCAGGAGTCAGAGGACCAGCCGGGTGGAGAAGGATAGAGCACCTGAGGGGCAACTCTCCTTCTCTGGGAGGGTGGGGGGAGTGTCTGGCCTGTTAGCGACCTCTGGTGGAGGCCAGGGGAATCACCAGGAATGGCCAGTGGCTGCTTGCATGGGTGGTAGGACAAGCACTGGTGTCATTTCACGCCCCACATTCCAGGGGATCATAAATGCAAAATATCTCTGGTCCCCTAGCTATGATGCCCCACTCTGCCACCGCTCCCGCTGCCACCAGTGTCCACAGGGGGGTCACATTCCCATGGCCCTGACCTGGGGGGGGTAAGTCACGGCTCGATACCAATGTCCATTGCGGGGGCACCTGACTGGAGGCACAGTCCAGGGTGGTAAGCCTGAGCATGGTGGGTCAGTGTGCGGGGCAGGGGCTAAGCTCTTCTGGGGGCATTGGGGGGCTGGATCCAAAAAGGGAAAATAAAAATAAATAAATAAATATCTTCCTAACCATGTGTATGCCTTCGTATTCTGGGAGTGAAGCCACACTCTCTACTGTACCATGTCCAGTCACACCAGCAATGCACAGGGCCGCTTGATCTGCTATTTGTTTTGCAAACCCATTAACCAGAGACCCTTCCAAGACATTGCTGCCAAGTCATTCCCTTCCAAGTGGATCACCATGACATCTGGTGACCTGCCCTCTTTCTGGCATGCCCAGATCATGGCAAGCAGCTGGGCCCACCTTATTTTCTTACCCCTAGCCAGTTCACCTTGACTACCACTTGGTGGAGGCTCAGCTGTCTCCCTCCTAGGGCTCATGGCCACTCTGATTCCAGAAATGTGCATGACAGAGTGCTCAAAAATCCATATCAACTGAGGTTTTGATGAAGCTGAGGAACAAAAGTATCAAACGTCCTTTTCACCCAGTCCTCTGATATTGCCAACAGTGGAGACTGGGTAGCTACAGGAGTAATTCACCACTGGATGCACTGCTGATAATAGGAGACACACTGCACATCATAGGACTGAGACAGAACTGCAGCCCACATTTGACACAGCTTCTACCTCATGCATCCATATTTATTGCTGTCTGTAAGGCTGTTTTTTCTTCTTGGAACTCCACTATTTTGTCCTTCATAACTGACTACAGCAGCTTGCCAACTACTGACATTAGGCTCACTGGTCTGTATTTCCCCTTTTTTCTAGCCTACTCTTGTGATAAGGACAACTTCCACTACCTTCAGCCCACCAGCACTTTGTTTGCTGCCAGAGACTTAGTTAATAAGTCTGCCATGTAGGCTGCCAAAGCTTGCCTTAACTCCTTTGCTACCCTTACATGTAGCCCATCTGACCCTGTGGATTTGTTTACATTCAGGCCCTGCAGATCCTTTAGAATTCTCTCCCTAGATACTGTTTATGCCTTATTTCTCTAATAGGTGGCTATTGTTACCCCAGGATCTGTTCTTGCTGTTAGGAACTTTTACTGAACTCTCCACTAGGAACATACAACTGAAGTACCGTACTCATTTAGTATGCTTCTCATTACTTCATCTTCTTTAATGCTCATCCCTTCATTCCTTATTCTTTCTATGTCTTCCTTTTCCTGACATTTTGCCATGATGTATCTAAGGAAAGTGGCATCATTATTTTTGATCCTTTCTTCTATCCTTGGATCTGTGTTCACTTTTGACTTCCATATGAGGTCATTGCATTTCTCTAGATAATGTTAGATCCAGAAGCAAATGATTTGATACCTTTTAATGGACCAACATAGGTGTAACAACAAGAACAAAGTGCTCTAGCTTTCGGACCAACCAATCCTTCTTCAGACGCTCATGGCAGTTGTTTAGAAAATATAATACTTAAAACAGCTAGATAATGCAGAGAAAAACAGAAAAAAATCCCCATTGGTTTAAAATACTCATTTAAAAAAAAAAAAAAAACAGAAGATGATGTCAGAGAAGTTTAACAGTACAATACTGCCTTCAGTCCGAAAGAACCTTGGGTTCAGATGTGCTTGGTGGAACACACATACAAGAATCCTACTGCATATAAATTTAAGTGACATAAGATAACACTGCTGACAGATAACTCCTAAATCAAGCTATGAGTGTCTGATATGTATAAGGATGTGATTACTGAGCAACCCCTACTACTAAGATGCTCAACTCAAGCTCAGTAACACATTCATTTTATGGACATTTGTCACCAAATTTTCAACATAGGTATGCTAGGACCTCTGCTAATGAACAGCATCAGTGTGATTTTCCTAATGTGTCCCAAACACAGATTTCCCACAGCAAGCACGCTGTTCTGCGCCGGAAGTGCAAAAACACATTTCGGCTGGGATGTGAAAAATGACAGCTGTACTGTTCATAAGGAGCTGCAGACAAATGGCAGTGTTGACAATCTGGAGTGCAAATATTGCAAATGTGCGAAGTTACGAGCATGCGTGAAAACTGCGCAATGCACGCTCGTAACACAGTCATTTTATGGACTTTTATCACCAGATTTTCAATATAGGCATTTTAGGACCTCTGCTAATGAACAGTGTCACTGTGATTTTCAGAATTTGTCCTGAACATGGATTTCCCACAGCGAGCGTGATATTCTGTGTGGAACCGAAAACACATTTTGCCAGGTTGTGAAAAAATGACAGCTGCACTGTTCATAAGGAGATGCATTAAAATATCAATGTTGAAAATCTGGAGTGAAAATATTGCAAATTCGAAGTTCTGGCATTAATGCGTAGCAACTGCGCAACGCACACTCATAAAAGTGTAATTTTTTGGATTTTTCCCACCAAGTTTGCAACATAGACTTTCTGAGAGCCCACCTCATTAACCCTGGCACTGTCATTTCATTAATCGGTCCCAAGAGGTGATTCCGCACAGTGGCCGCAAAATCACCTTTCAGGGCCGAGTAACTCCATGACAGTGAAAGAATTCATGAGGAGGGGTCCCAAAAACCCATGTTGAAAATTTGGTGCCAAAATTCCAAAAAATGCCCGAGATATGCATCAAAGTTGAAAAAACCCTATTTATTACATTAAACAGCTTACCGGCAATTCCTCAGTTCGTGGATGGCTTTGAAGAGTGCAGACGTGTTCCCGGTCCACCGAAGATCGTCGCGCCAGACTCCAGAGGTAAGTATGGGGTGACGGGGGTGAGTGGGGAGGCAGGGTGCGCAGTGGGTGGGTGCAGGTTGTGGGAGGAGGGGCCACGGACACCACCGAGGGACCGTTTCCTTCTTTACAGGAGAGAAAAAAAAGAACACATCATGGGACTGTTTTTGCTTTACAGGGACATTTCAGTGGACATTTGGCACGCTGGGGTGGGCTCCCAGCATACCACCCTACTTTTTTGATGGGGGGGCCATTATAGCTGAGGAGGAATGGGCACCACCTCGGCACAAACATAGCTTTTGGGGGGGGACTGGGCTATCCCGTCGCATTAATAGCTGGGCAGGATATGTTGACGGGGAGTGGGGCCCCTGTCGGCAAACACAGACTGTTTGCGTGGGGGGGCACATGCTGCCGAGGGGGATTGGGCACCCCCTCGGCAGGGGGCTGCATAATACTGTTTGTGAACGTGGCGGCAAGCCACCTGCCAGGTTCACAAACAGTATTAGGCTAGCTAACATTCCGCCCTGCAATGACAGGCCGCTCCCTCATTGCAGCAGAATGACTGACGCTGCAATGACAAGGTGGCCCCTGATTGCTGCGGTGAAAATGTTACAACTTGGTGCACTTTTGGAAGGCCAGTGTCATTGGCAAACTGTGCCTCCATTGGTCCACCAGTGCCAAGCCCCCAAATGCAGTGCCTCCCTTGGCTGTAACAGTCCCGGGCCTCCACAACCCGCTTCTCTCCTAAGCTGTCGCATAATACTGTACCAGCTAGGCAGAAGAAAGCAGGGAAGGCAGTCAGAATAGCAAAGGCCCAAACTGAGGAAAAGATAGCCAACTCAGTTAAGAAGTGGGATAAAACCTTTTATAGGTACATTAGGGAGCACAGAAAGACAAACGGAGAGATAGAGAGGCAGAATAGTATGGACAGTGGATGGGCAGAGAGGGACAGTGAAAAAAGCAGGGATACTGAATGAATGCTTCTGCTCAGTATTCACAAAAGAAGAGGAGGGGGAGGTACCTAATCTAATTAACAGAAGCACTCTGGATTAAGGGGGCGATCCCAGTCCTTTCACAGAAAAAAAGGTTCTGAAAGAACTCCTAAAACTGAAGGTGGACAAAGCAATGGGGCCTGACAGGATTCACCCCAGAATTCTAAAAGAATTAAGGGGAGAATTAGTGATACCACTGACTACCCTTTTTAACAAATCATGGGAGGATGGTGTAGTACCTGAGGACTGGAGGAGGGTGGATGTGATTCCCCTTCGCAAAAGTGGGAGCAAGACAGAGGCAGGAAACTACAGACCTGTCAGCTTGACCTCTGTGGGTAGGGAAAGTGATGGAATCACTTCTGAAGGAAAGAATTGTTGAGTACATAGAGGCCAGTGGGGCACAGGACCCAAGGCAGCAAGGGTTCACAGCGGGAAGGTCATGTCAGATGAATCTAATCGATTTATTTGACTGGGTGACCAAAGTAGTAGACCAGGAAGGGGCTGTGGACATGGCCTACCTAGACTTTAGCAAGGCGTTTGACACAGTCCCACACAAAAGATTAATAAACAAATTAGCCAGCCTGTGAGTGGGTCCCAGGGTGGTAGCCTGGGTAAAACACTGGCTGGACAACAGGACACAGAAGATAATAGTAGATGGAGTCCACTCTGAAGAAAGGGGGTTACTAGTGGGGTATCGCAGGGTTCAGTACTGGGTCCAGTCCTTTTTAATGTCTTTATAAGTGACATTGCAGAGGGACTGGAAGGAAAAGTATGCCTCTTTGCAGGTGACACAAAGATCTGCAACAGGGTTGATACACAAGGAGGCGTGGAAAGGATGAGAAGGGACTTGGCAAGATTGGATGAATGGTCAGAAGTATGGCAGCTTGGATTCAATGCAAAGAAGTGCAAAATAATGCACCTGGGAAACAAAAGCACAGGGGAAGAGTACACAATGGAGGGGGAAAGGTAGTAACAACAAAATGGAAAGGGACCTGGGGTAATCATATCAGATGACCTCAGGTTCGAAACAACATGAGAAGGCAGTAGGGAGGCTGGGGATACTGGGATGTATATGGAGAGGCATCACCAGCAAAAAACAGGAAGTTGTTATCCTTCTGTACAGACAGCTGGTGAGACCCCATCTGGAGTACTGCATCCAGTTCTGGAGACCCCATCTCAGCAAGGACATAGACAGGATGGAGGCAGTCCAGATAAGGGCAACTAAAATGATGCAGGGTCTGCAAGAGAAGCCCTACGAGGAGAGACTAAGGAGCTTAATACTGTATGTATATCCTTGAGGAAAGGAGGGACATGATAGAAACTTTTAAGTACCTCAGTGGAATCAACAAAGTCCAAGAGGGTAGCAACTTTCAGAAAAAGAGATGTGCAAGAACAAGGGGACACAATTTGAAGATAGAAGGGGGACAGCTCAGGGGCAATGTGAGGAAGTACTTTTTCACAGAGAGGGTGGTGGACGCATGGAGCAGCCTTCCTGAGGACGCTGTGGGGTCTAAAATTGTGGGAGAATTCAAGAATGCATGGGACAGACATAAGGCAATTCTTTGGGGGGTAGGAAGAAATAGGCTGTTGGTTAACTAGGATCTGCAGCTTATTCTGTAGGTAGGGAAATGGGCAGACTAGGTGGGCCAAGTGGTCCTTATCTGCTGTCAAAGTCTATGTTTCTATAATGTTTCTTGCGCATGCGCGCAAGCAAACATAAAAGTGGAAAGTGTATGTATTTTAGTGCTATGGAACAGTTAAAATTGTGGTGTCTTTTCTGAAACCGAATTCCGGTACTGTAGTATTAAAATAGATATTCTGCTGTAGAGAAAATTTGACATTCTCATCACAATACTTAGAAGCAGCTAACATCAGTATGTCAAAATAATCTTTAGCAAGTTGTGGAAAGGTTACTGGACTGCCTCAGCTGACAATAACCAAGGACTGATTCTGCTGGATCAAAGGTCAAGTCTTCAGCTTACTTTTGCATGGAAAGGTAGCCTCTCCATAAACTGGCTGCAGATCTGCCAGCTAGTAATATCAACAATAACAATGCATTCACGGTTATACATTTGGGACAATTCTAGATATGCAGAATGGGTCTTAACTTTAGGAATCATTAGGCCATTTTCTGATAGCCAAATGACACCATTTCACATTTTTTTCAATCTTCACTTCGGATCTCAGGGTCACTGAAGCTGCAGTTTGTCTGCTACATTTTGGTCAGTCAACAAGGGGTTTGTAAACAAGCATTTGTCAATGCTGAATGTTGTCTTGCTGGCATTGGCATTGGTAGTGCAGGAGTTAGAGAGATGCATAACAGGAATGGCAGTGAAGTATTGAACTGACACCAACCCCACCCCCACCCTGCAGAGACTGACAGGCATTGGGGTGTGCCTTTGGGTTGTCAACCATAATGCTCACACCATTTCACCTCACCCTACTCTGCAGACACCGACAAGTGTTGCGGTGTGCCTTGGGGTCTTCAGGCCTTACACTCACCCCATTTCATAAGGAAATACGCTGAGATGGGTGCAGTATAGGAGAATGGGGGTGAACTTTGGGGCAGAAGACACCAAGGCACCTTGATGCCTGTCACTGGCTACAGGGTAGGGGTGGGGGTGGAATGGCATGAGCATTACAGCCGACAATCCTAAGTCACACCCCTGACGCCTGTCAGTCTCTACAGAGTGGGACGTTATACTTGAAACCCTAATGCCCCAGGCATTTGTTGGTATTTTCAATCCAAATTTTCACCATGGGCTTTTGTGATCCCACCTCATGAGCAGTGGCACTATCAGTTCATTAGCCAAAGGTGATTTTGCAGCGACTGCGCCATTTGGCGCCACAGGTGTGAAAAATGACAGCTGTACTGTTCATGATGAGGTATAAAAAAATGGCAATGTTGAAAATCTGGAGTGAAAATATGAAAAATCGGTGAAGCCACAAGCGTGTGTAGAAACTGCGCAATGTATGCCCATAACGCAATTATTTTTGGGATTTTTTTAACCAAATTTTCAACATAGGCATTTTGGGACTGCTCATGAACAGTGGCACTGTGATTTTGTTAATCTGTCCAAGTTTCAAGTTTATTCAAGTTCTCGGATTAACACCTTTGAGCCAGAGGCTCTTTTACATAGGCTCTATGTCAAGGTACAAGTAAACAAATGGTACAACAGTGAAGAGACAGAAAGGCATTAGGGTACATGCAGGCAAATATCTAACAGACAGATTGGTTATGTGCATTTGAAGTTAAACTACTCTTAAGAGTCCTGGAGTGAGGTAGGGAACAGGTAGTAAGAGGGTAAGAGTTACAAAGAAATGGATAGTCAACATCAGTGCAGTTATGGGAGCCTCTAAGTGGCATTGTCGTCAGAATGTAAGAGGTTAAGTGCAGAAGTGCCATGGGAGGTGGTACGCAGAGGGTCCAAGATTTAGGAAGAGGAGCAATACTAATTGATGGTGAAAAAAAGGTAGGTAATCGAGTTGAATAATGAGCTGGAGAGGGGGGTAGCAGGAGTGGGACTGGGAGGCGGTGCAGGAGGGAGGAGGGAAGGTGGGGTGGTGGGGTAGCAGGGGGAGACAGAATTGATTCAGCTGGCCACAAGTGCTAGCTGAAGCAGTCAGAGAGACACGAATCACTAAGTACTCACGAAGCTTGTGTTTAAAAGATCCCAGGGTGGTCGCATTTACAATTTCAGTGCGCAGAGCATTAAACCTTTTTGGGGCTCTAGTTGCAAATGAATACTGCCATTACGAGGTCTGACAGAGTGGGACCTGGAGGCAGGAACTAGCAGAGCTCCGGTACAATGTGTATTGCTAGAGGGACTGACGAGATTCCTGACCCCGGTGGCAGTAAACCGAGTGTAGCTTTCTTTACTATAAGACATGTGTGGTATTGAATTCTGCCTTGTAGTTGCAGCCAGTTGGCTTGTTCATAAAGTTCACAGGTGTGCGTCTGCAGGGTGGCCCCAGTTAATAGCTGGCAGGCTTTTTTTAAGGCAATGGAAATAAACTTTAAAGCTATGTGTAGCTGCACCACAAATCACAGTCCAATAGTCAGTTATGGATGCAACCGTGCTTTGGATTGCTAGCTTAAAGACTTCCACAGTTAGGCGGCTCTTATGCCTACAAAGGAGCCCAATGCAGATGTTGGCAGCTCTAGCCACTAAGTCAAAGTGCACAGAGTAGGAAAGAGTGTTGTCTAATGTCACTCCAAGGAACTTAAAGGTGCACGTCTGCTCTAGTGCTATGCCACAGTTATTTCCAATCAAAAGCTGTTTAGCTTTATTCCTATTATGTGCACCATTAAAAAGCATTGACTTAAGTTTTTTTGTAGTCGAATACTAGTTTCTGGCAAATAAATCAGTCTTCAACAGCTGTGAAGCTTTCCTGGAGCCGGTTCTCCAATTGGTCAGGGTCAGAATTCCTAGCAAATATAACTCTGTCATCCTCATACAGGAGTATTTGATCCAGGCAGCTGGCAGGGAGGTATTTTAAGAAAATGCTAAAAAGTAATGGGCCCAGGATTAATTCCTGTGGAACTACCGACCGGACGGGAAGCTTGTTCAAGAGAGCATCACCTATCCTGACTATCTGAGATCGCTCTGAGAGGTACTACAAAAAAAATTAATACAGCACTCAACATAGAGCTCTCAACTAATGCTTAACTTATAGTTAGTTGAGGCTAAATGAATGCTAGTTGAGATTTTCACGTACAAATGTTCTAGCGCTCAACTCATTAATATTCAGTTGATGCTCAATTGGCGTTAACTCTGTTGATGCTCAATTGGCGCTGACTTCAGCTGATTCTCAATCGAGCATTAACATTTCTCTTATATGGCAGTTCCTGGGGCCCCTGCAGCAGCAACTGCCAGAAGCCCCCACCACCACCATCCTCCTAGCCCCCCCTCCCCAGTTCTTCCTCTCCATATCCCACCTCATGGCCCACCTGTGCCCCTCTCTCTTTGGGTCCCGCCACCCCTGTATGTATGTGTGTGTGTGTGTGTGTCTCCTCTTTCAGTAGTTGCCCTCTAGCCTACAATGCCCCTCCCCAATCCTCCCTCCTTCCATGGCCACCATATTCCCACCCCCAGCCCGTTGCTTCCTGTCTGAAGCACAAGGTACAGCTTCAAGCCAGTGCCCATAGTCCATTACTCTTAGAAGGAAAAGAAGTCTGGCTCATCACATGTGGCTAACAGCCTCCATCATAGCTTTCTTCCCACAGGGGCCTGCATGACACAAGAGATCAGGTTTGCTTTGGAGAGGGGGTGGGCATTAGGTATGACAACCCCAAGGAACACAACACCACCAATTCATTAAGACACCAAAGCACTCAAAATCCTCATTTTGTTTTGTGTACTTTGTGCACTTTCCATTCTTCCACCCTAATGTCTGCATTAACAGTTTTGTTACCATATACAGTAATTATTTCCTTTTGTGATAATGGAACAGACTAGTGGAGATATTTCAAACCCTGCATCACCAACCACCTAACAAGTGAAAGCCTACAATTGTCATAATACTTGGGGTTGCACCATTACAGGTTAGCATCTTAGCACAGATAAGAGATCTCTTACCTGGTTCCTGTGGAGCCTGGGATAAGGGGGTCTCGGGGAACAGCCAGTCATTCCTGTAAAACAAGAACAGCAATTGGGGGGGGTGACAAAGGGTCTGTAGCTCTTTACGAACCAACTATGGCAAACAATGTAGGTTAAACAAAAAAAGCAATGCTTATCTTGTCAGATCTGTAGCCATATAAGGGAAAATGGGTCAGGATGAAGAATAAAAATACTGATCATCTGAGTCAATTAGGAAGGACCTTTAGAGACTGAAAAAAGAGTGGGTTGTGGGTGTGTGTGTGGGGGGGGGATAATGGACCGGAACCACACCATCGACCTGGGTTTTAGAATGGACTCAGTCACTCAGGGGCCATCATGAAGGGGGAGGATTCAGTGTCCTTAGGACTGATCTCTCTTGGGGGTGGGGGCAATGTTCCTCCACCCATCGACCAACACAGGGCAGGATGAAGACAACAGCTGTTATGCTCCCTGCACCATTCACAGGGCTCCGGACCAGCAAACTGGTATAGAGTCTTGGGTGGGGGTTGCCATGGCTGATCAGAAATTCTGGAAGATGGGGGATGGTGATAATGACCCTTCCTCTCCTGCCCCCTTCAATGGAGGGACTCTGCAGCTGCAATGAAGGCCAAGGTCAGTACCTGGTATGGTGGGTGATATTGCTAGGTGGCTGGTGTCAGTATGGTACTTCTCAGTGGTGCAGAGTCTGCAGTGACTGGGGCTTCATATTAGCATTTGCCATTATTCTCATTTGCAGACCAAACCCCACCTCTTCTGACACAGTGCATAGTCTTGCCAGATATTGACATATACATCAGCCCAAGTATCTCTGAACTCTGTCCCACAAGGCAGCATTAAACCTGCTAACAAGTTTACAAATTGTTTAACTGACCTTTGTGGACCAAGGTGACCCTCTGGCCACTGGCATTTGTATACAGGGGACCCACTGGGTGAAGTGAAGAGCCTCAGTGATTATTCAGTGATGCATTTCCAAGTTGCAGCTTAAGTAACCCCAGCCAGGTCTATGTGTCTGAACAGTATGTTGTATCAAATCCTGTTAAACAGATACACTTCACTCCAATAAATAACTTAAACAAAAAAGGCTGGGAAAACCAATATGTTTTCAATGAAATACAAAATCACACATACCCCCATACTGCAAAACATCTTGGGCTATATATGCAAATCACCACAAAATGTTATGCTGGTTCAACTTTAAGCAGGAATGCATGGTGCTGAAAGGCCTTTCACACAGTCTGCAAAGGGTGCCAACAGAAGACACACGTGTTTCGTCCTACCAGGAGTCATCAGTGTGCCTCATCTGTATGCCACCCCAGTGGAATGAATCAGCTACCCTTAGTTAATCAGGTTAGGGTTGTGGTGAACCCAATAAAAACCAAAAACAAGCTAAAAGACAAAAAAAAACCTTTGAACCAGCATAACATTTTGTGGTGATTTACATATACAGCCCACGATGCTTTGCATTATGGGGGTAAGTGTGAATTTGTATTTCATTGAAACTTGGCTTCCCGACCAATGCCTTTTGGGGTGATCCTTGCCTCCATGCTTATGCACTAAGGTTCTTTGTCAATATTTTTTCTGAGAATAAATAGGCCTTTGTGTAACCCCCCATTTTTATAGTTAACTAGCCTGCAGCTCAGACAATAGACACACCTCCTTCCTCAAACCCAGACACTAGCTCCCTCTCCCTCTCCCTCCACAGGCCCCCTCCCTACACAGCATGTGACACTAGCATGTTTCCCTTACAGCCCCATGTGACAGTAGCCCCCTTGACTGTATAACCTCCATAGTCCCCAACACTAGCCCGGCACCCTCCATAGCCCCAAACACTATGTCCCTTCCTCCACTTCCTGACACAACTTCGTCACACCACCCCCCTCTCTTCCACCACAGTCCCTCTGAATACCCCTCCCTCTCTTGACACCACATTTTTCTGAGCCCATGAATATCTCTTCCATCCTGGGGTCTCCCTGACTCCCAGAAACAACACTCATTCCCTCCTCCATAGCCACTGGAGAATCACCCACACCTTTGTTGCACACCTTCTCTGCAAGCTCCCCAAGACACCACCTCCTCAGACACCTGGGGCACACTACACCCTCCTCTACACTCTCCCTCCACAAGCCCTGACAATAGATTCCTGCCTCCCTCCACAGCTCCCGACCCAGATGACTCATTTTCCAAAGCCCCAAACACTAGCACCCCTTGTCACAGACACTAGCCCCCCCTCTCTACAGCACCCCACAACACTTGCCCCGCCTCCTTCCCTTGCACTAGACACTAGCCCCACCCCTTCACTGGGGTCAAAACTGGCAACATCCCACTAGCAAAATGCTGGTAGACTTTATATCTAGCTAGTAAGCCAGCCTTGTGGTCTTGTACTGGAGAAGGTAACACTTCAGTAAGTACACCAACCTGGGAAGTGGAAAAGTCTGTGGGAATTTTCCCAGTCACTAGCCCTGCTGGTTAGGGTCTGCAAAACTTAATGTTGATCCCTAAATTAAATATGGCATACCTGCTCTGTCCAGTTCACAGTGTCCAGAGTTGGATTGTCTTGGGTATGGAGTATTCCAGTAGGACCTAAAGTGAAAGCACAGAGTAGGGTGAGGAGACACAAAGAGTCAGAGGTCCTAGAGGAGAGAACCCTCAGCAAAGTCTGAATGCTATATTTTTGTCTTCTTTTTGTCTTTTTTGCTAGTATTGCAATAGTAATTTTATGATTATTTTAGGTAATATTCAGTAGTAGTAAAGTAGTCTGCCCACGATTCAAAAAATTTACATGAGCTATCTATTTGAAGACTTAGTAATAATTAAAGTATTTGGTTAGTAGTTAGGAAGGCTTATGTGCAAGTTAAGGCAGTGCTGTGAAGATTATGATGACCTAATGATTACTTCTGAATAGTATAGAGAATACCAACGAATACTAATGAAGACTAGTTGAATACTTCATAGAAATGGTAAAGTAGTACTCAATTAGTATTCATATTGGGTCATATGATTACTTTTGAATTGTATATCTGAATACCATATGAAGACTAATTGAATACTTTGCAGTACTTGTAAAGTAGTAGTACTGTACTACTCTATTCTTATTCATATAAGGCCATGTATGCAATTTGCGCGGTATGCTCGTGCTCTAGCTGTGCCTGCCAGCTAGCACAGGTGCAACTCATGGGGATAGGGTTAGAGTATGCACCAGCATGCATTTGGCCTGTATTCAGGGCAATGCATGTGGCTTGGGCTACTGCCTGCAGGCATCCTGCTGTAAGCACCCTGAAATCAGTGGCTATCTCATCAGCATGATGGTATCCACATACTGTTTTCCCATCTCTCCTGATGTGCCATAACGTCATGTGAACATCAGATGGCATCTAGCTATCCTTCATGGTCCTATGTGGACATGTAGGTGAGAAAGACTGGCATTCATCGGTGTATCCAATTTTATAAATTAAACAATGCAGTTGAATTGAAGTTTATAACAAATGATGGGTCCCAAGTTTTCAATGGTACAGCCACGTAATTTAAGAAAGATAAACTATAGCTTTATGTCAAAGAACTGTAAAGAAGAAAATAATGATACACAGTTCTGTCTTACCATTTTATTTTTTTCCCCACAGGTAAAAAAGCAAGAATACTTGAAAAGTGAAGCTAAATCCTTTGTTTTTTTTCTTAACTGCCTGAAGCTTGCAGTGGGTCTGCTGATATCTAAATATATTATTCAACCATTGCAGTGAATGTTGGAATGCACATGGGGGGGCGGTTCACAAATGTTTGCCACAAGCTATGACATTGGCAGCTGGTGGCAAGGGCCCCTGTGCCCAATTCAGTATGGGACAGCGTCCAGAGCTTGCATTCTGTGGCTTGGGGCATCTGAACAACAAAGGTTACAGCCACAAAGACTGCTGCAAGCCGCAGTACAGGCGAATGTCAGATGCGCCCGCAGAAGGGAGGCTGGCAGTGGTCGTGCCCAGCCCAACATGCTCAAAGTCGCCATAGTAGTGGAGTAAAAGCCCAGTTTGGGCTATTTCCCCACCATCATGAACCCCAATGCTGCCAATATAAAAGCCTTTATGGGCTACTGGAAAAACCCCTACTCAGCCCCGATGTCCAATCTCCGTCCACCCACCCCCAAAATGCCTTTCCATTCCAACTGTAATAAATAACGGTCCCATTGCCGGATATATCCCTGGTGGTCCAGAGGCCCCCCCACCTGATCTTGCTAGTCCACCCCACCCCCCATGCCCCGCTGGTGACTGGCTTAGCCCACCTCTCACCACATGACCAACCCCGATGACTGAGCTGTGTTCAGAGTGTGTACAGTAAATATATGTGCTTGGTGAGCGACAGCTGCTGCTCATTCACTGAGCACGATATATTAACTGTACACGCTCTGAACACAGCTCAGTGGGCAGCTGGTCACACTGGCGAGAGGTGGGCTGTGCCAGTCACCGGCTAATATTGGGGCAGCGGGGGTAGAGCTACATCAGGTGGAGAAAGTACTGGACCATCAGGGATATAAACAGATTAAGAAACAGTATGATCTCTTACCAGGCCAGTCCAAGCTGGGATTAGCTGTTCCTCAGAACTGATCCTGAGGAATGCCTGAAAGAGGAAAACAATGAATTTAAACAGGATGCTAAGAGCAAGGGTTCAATTTAAGCCACAGTGTGACAAGATCGCCAAGTGAGGGCTTGCAGTAAAGATTTTCCTATGCAGTGCCTCAAGTCTGAAAACAATTGCAGCTTGTGCTGTCTGATGCCAGTTCCAAGATGCTGGCAAAGGGCTTCAGTTCTCTAAAGAACCGCCACAATACCTGGGCATGACATCACACCCACTTA
Organism: Neoceratodus forsteri; assembly: GCA_016271365.2. Lineage (NCBI taxonomy): Eukaryota > Metazoa > Chordata > Ceratodontiformes > Ceratodontidae > Neoceratodus > Neoceratodus forsteri. The sequence goes on along the minus strand of CM057449.1, from coordinate 571,294,135 downwards.
GTATCACCAGCAGAAGAAAAGAGGTGGTGATTCCAACATACAGATCTCTGGTGAGACCACTACTGAAAAATGCAGTACTGTCCCATATCTGCACAATGGCTGTTCTCTGCCTGAATAGTACTTGTCTTACACCTGTGGTATTTTTGTATTATGTCTGTAAAGGGTGCCTACAAATTGCCTGAAAATGTGCATAATGAGACTGAAAGTGTGCATACTAATAGACCCTTTACAGGCACTTACAGGCCTGAACAGTCACACAATTACAGCTGCAGCTTAGATGGCAGCTGCTGCTGTACTGGCCCTGTACAGCACCTGTTCAGAGCCTGTACCCGACAAGCCAAGTAACTGTTAGTCCTTGCATAGCACCTGCACAATATCTGCCCTTCAAAAACTAGATAATTTTTATCCCTCCCAACTCCTGTACAGGCCTTTGTACAGTACCTGTAGACATGCATTTAAAGGAGTTATAGAGGGAGAAGTGAAGCCCGACCACTGCACAGGTCAGGGCTTTACCTCTCCGCGCTCTCCATGTAGGCACCATATGCAATTAATACTTATTACCTGAGCACTCGTAAAAATCTCCTGACCCTCCGATGTGCCTGGCATTTTAATTACTGCACTCCTGAACATTCCAGAGCTCGCTGGTAAAACTGTGAGAAAATGACGTTGCAATGCTCACCCCATAATAATGTCTTCATGTACTGAAAGTTTACAATGACTATATCTCCGATGCCTTGTACTGTTTTTATAGAATTTGCTGGAAACTCTCAGACACTGTAACTTTCCCGCTCGTACCAACTGCAACTCTGGGCAACGTCTACCACCCAACACACAGTGCTGTGTACTACTAGAAACCGTGCCACCTACTGGCCATGACTAAACTTAAAGGAACTCTGTTTATGTACAGCAACACGACAACATTTTAACATCTTTTCTTTTAATTACTTTACATATGGATCCAGTTCCTAACAGCAATAATACATGACAGGGTGTGGTATATCACAGGATATCACTTCTTGGTTGCATGAGGGCATACAGACAATGGCCTTGTGCCATACAACACCGAGACATGAAAATATACTATGATATAACATACCCTGCCATGTATTATTGATTAATTATACAATGGATAGACAAGAATCCTCATTGTCTGAAACAGCATTCTATTTATAATGTATTTTGAATAAAGGACAAGTAAAAAAAAAGTCATAGTAACTGTATCCTGTTTACTTCACATAAGCCATACTGGGAATGTATAAAATAAATTCTGGTAGGCATTTTTGTTCCCATTACCTTTCTTTCATCCCGTGTTGTTTGATGCAAAGAAATGATTAAAAGAGATCACTTACACAATGTTGTGAGATTTAAAATCTTAAACTGTACCATTACAGTTTCTCCATCCAATATAAGCAGTAATTAAAGGTTTTGCTTACCTAATTCTAGGTGAGCCTAAGGTAAGGAACCCAAGTATACAGGGACCTGTAAAATAAGAATCAAGAGAAAAGGATTACAAAGGAGCACTGTAGTTCTTCGGAAGAAAGTCAGGAAAGGCAAGACAGGCAAAGAATATATTATCTAACACAATGCAGGGTACTCCATAGACCTGTCCATAGGATTGTGAGCGATGGCTGAAAAGAAAAAAAAAATATGGACTGAAACAACCAAACAGAGGATTTAAAGTACATGCAAATTATTAAATGAGCTCCAGGCTCACAGCTCCTGTTTATTTTTTTTTTGTCCCGGCTCCCCCCCAATCCTCAGACCCACCCTGCCTGCGTCTCCCCATGCCCAGCCTTGCCCCCCTGGGTAGGGCTGACAGGAGCGCGCCCCCTCCCAACAGACACTACTGGCAAGCCCCAGCTTACCCCTGGGGTCAAGGCCATGGGAGCGGGACCTCCCCTGGACAGAGGCACTGGAGACTGCGACGGCAGAGTGGGTCGTCATGCCGGGGGGCTGATTTTTCCAATGCATTGCTCCCTGAGGGTGGGGACATGCAATGATGTCCAGCGACTGCCCTGCACCCCCCAATGTGACGGTGACGGTTGCAGCAGTACCCCAGCCTCCACCAGGGGTCTATACAGTGCCGCACACTCTTCCTGCCCTCTCCTCCGGAGCAGTCCGCAAGATGTTTGATCCTTCTCCTCCAGCTGGTCCACCGACTCCTGGGTCCGTTCCCCAACTTGGGTCATTGGTGTTCCAAGCAGAAATCCAACAGCTGGCTCAGCGGGCTGACTCACAGCTCCTTGCTTGAAATACTATGAGAAACAAATTGTGCGTGTGTGTGGGGGGGGGGGTTGGTCTGGCTAGGATAGAATCTCTTAATATTGTCAAGAACAGGCAACTAAGTTCTCTGGCACAACAGCCCAAAAATGTAGACTCTGAGATTCAAATCTGAACCATTTGCAAAATGTGCCCCATTATGACCAAAGTTCTTTATTGGGTGTCTTAAAACATAGAAACATAGACTTTGACAGCAGATAAGGACACTCATCCCACCTAGTCTACCCATTTCCCTACCTACAGAATAAGCTGCAGATCCTAGTTAACCAACAGCCTATTTCTTCCTACCCCCCCAAAATTGCCTTATGTCTGTCCCATGCATTCTTGAATTCTCCCATGGTTTTAGACCCCACAACCTCCTCAGGAAGGCTGTTCCATGCGTCCACCACCCTCTCTGTGAAAAAATACTTCCTCACATTGCCCCTGAGCCATCCACCCTCTATCTTCAAATTGTCTCCCCTTGTTCTTGCACATCTCTTTTTCTGAAAGATGCTACCCTCTTGGACTTTGTTGATTCCACTGAGGTACTTAAAAGTTTCTATCATGTCCCCCCTGTCCCTCCTTTCCTCAAGGGTATACATACAGTATTAAGCTCCTTAGTCTCTCCTCGTGGGGCTTCTCTTGCAGACCCTGCATCATTTTAGTTGCCCTTCTCTGGACTGCCTCCATCCTGTCTATGTCTTTGCGGAGATGGGGTCTCCAGAACTGGATGCAGTACTCCAGAGGGGGTCTCACCAGCTGTCTGTACAGAGGGATAACAATTTCCTGTTTTTTGCTGGTGATGCCTCTCCATATACATTCAGTATCCCCAGCCCTCCCTACTGCCTTCTCACATTGCTTGCCAACCTTAAGGTCATCTGATATAATTACCCCCAGGTCCTTTTCCATTTTGTTGTTGTTACTGCCCCCGCCCCTGTGTACTCTTCCCTGGGCTTTTGTTTCCCAGGTGCATTATTTTGCACTTCATTGCACTGAATCCAAGCTGCCATACTTCTGACCATTCCTCCAATCTTACCAAGTCCCTTCTCATCGTTTCCATGCCTCCTTGTGTATCAACCCTGTTGCAGATCTTTGTGTCATCTGCAAAGACGCATACTTTTCCTTCCAGTCCCTCTGCAATGTCACTTACAAAGACATTAAAAAGGACTGGACCCAGTACTGAACCCTGCAATACCCCACTAGTAACTCCCCTTTCTTCAGAGTGGACTCCATCTACTATTACCTTCTGTGTCCTGTTGTCCAGCCAGTGTTTTACCCAGGCTACCACCCTGGGACCCACTCATGCTGGCTAATTTGTTTATTAGTCTTTTGTGTGGGACTGTGTCAAATGCCTTGCTAAAGTCTAGGTAGGCCATGCCACAGCCCCTCCCTGGTCGACTACTTTGGTCACCCAGTCAAATAAATCGATTAGATTAATCTGACATGACCTTCCCACTGTGAACCCATGCTGCCTTGGGTCACTGCCCCACTGGCCTCTATGTACTCAACAATTCTTTCCTTCAGAAGTGATTCCATCACTTCCCTACCACAGAGGTCAAGCTGACAGGTCTGTAGTTTCTTGCCTCTGTCTTGCTCCCACGTTTGTGAAGGGGAATCATATCCACCCTCCTCCAGTCCTCAGGTACCACACCATCCTCCCATGATTTGTTAAAAGGGTAGTCAGTGGTGTCACTGGTTCTCCTCTTAATTCTTTTAGAATTCTGGGGTGAATCCTGTCAGGCCCCATTGCTTTGTCCACCTTCAGTTTTAGGAGTTCTTTCAGAACCTTTTCTTCTGTGAAGGAAGAATCACCCCTCTATCCAGAGTGCTTCTGTTAATTGGATTAGGTACCTCCCCCTCCTCTTCTTTTGTGAATACTGAGCCGAAGTATTCATTCAGTATCCCTGCTTTTTCACTGTCCCTCTCTGTCCACCCACTGTCCATTCTATTCAGCCTCTCTATCCTTCCCTTTGTCTTGCTGTGCTCCTAATGTACCTATAAAGGTTTTTATCCCACTTCTTAGCCGAGTTGGCTATTTTTTCCTCAGTTTGGGCCTTTGCTATTCTAACTGCCTTCCCTGCTTTCTTCTGCCTTAGCTGGTACGGTTCTCTGTCCTGCTCCTTCTGTGTTTCCTTATACTTCCTAATGCTGTCTTTTTCTTTCTAACCTTCCCTGCCACCTCTTTTGAAAACCACAGTGGCTTTTTCTTTCGTTTTGATTTATTTGCTTCACACAAAGGCTTGTTGCCTCTGTGATGGCAGTTTTGATGTTTCCCCATTGTTGCTTCACCCTTCCTTCTTGCCTGTTTACTAGTGCTTTTCTAAGGCACTCTCCCATCTTGCCAAAGACAGACCTCCTGAAGTCCAGTACCCTCACTTTGTATGGCTTGACTCTGCAGCTGAGTTTATCGTGAACCATACTGTTTGGTGGTCACTTGTTCCAAGATGGCTACCCACTTCTAGATCTGAGATCCTTTCACTGTTCCTATTTTAGAGTATGAGGTCTAAGACTGCTCCCTCCTGAGTGGGTTCCAACACTAGCTGTCTGAGTCATGCCCCCTGTAGGGCATTGAGAATGGCCCTGCTCTTGAATGTGGCTGCAGCAAAGGTGCTCCAGTTAACATCTGGCATATTCAGGTCCCCCATCAAGAGTATCTCCCCTTTCTCTGCCATCCTAAGGATGCCTTCCATCATATCCTTGCCCATTCTCTCCCCCTGAGATGGGGGGCTGTATACAACCCCTGTGTGGATTGTAGTACCATTTCCAGTCTCTAAGGTGACCCACAGTGCCTCCTCTCCTCCCAGTTTGCTCTTTTGTTCTGTTGCTTTTATCCTTTCCCTTACATAGAGAGCTACTCCTTCCCATCTTCTACCCTCCCTATCTCTCTTGTAGGTTGTGTACTCTGGTATGCAAACATCCCAGTCATGGTTCTCTGTGTACCATGTTTCTGTGACTGCCATGATATCTAGGCATCCCTCTTCCATCAAGGCCACCAGTTCAGGGAGCTCGTTGCCCAGACTATGGGCACTGCTACTCATTAACCTCCATTTCTTGATGACCTTACCCCTTTTTGCCCCATCCCTGTCCATACTGCCTTTGTAGTTTTCTCCATTTACCCCTGCCCTTATCCCTATCAACGTCTCTGTCTTGGTGTTTACCTCACTTACTACCCTGATTTCTTTTTTGAGGGGGTGCTAGGATTTCCCTGCTCCTTTCCAGTGCCTCCCCCCCTTGTCTAGTTTAAATGCTTGCCAATGAAGCATTTAAACCTATCACCTTGGATCCTGGTCCCCCTCCTGGATAGATGCAGACCATCGCACCAGTATAGGCCTGCATGACTCCAGGTGGACCCCCAGTCCCCAATGAAGCCAAACCCCTGAGCTCTGCACCAGTTTTTAAACCACTGATTGAATCCCATGGTGTGGAGAACCCTAGCCTCACCCATGCCATAGACAGGCAGCACCTCCGAGAAGGTTACCACGCATGCTACTTGACTAAGGCCCCTCCCCCAACTCCACAAACTCTTCATGCACTGCTCTCATCCCTTTCCCAGCCAGGTCATTTGTCCCTAGGTGGACAATGACATCCAGCTCCCTCCCTGTGCAGCTGCTCCCGTGATTCTGAGGATTCGCTCCTGTCCTCAAGCCATGGCGCCAGGCAGGCACCTTATCTCCTCTCCCTTCCTCCCCAGTTCTACCCACCTTACAATGGAGTCCTGCAGCAGGAATTGTTTCCTTCCCTGTGGGGTCCCATACCACCCTCTTGTGGGTCTCCTTTGTGGAGGTTCCCAGCATCCTCCTTGGCCTCCGTTGCAGGTGCCTCCATAGGGGAACCACACTTTGCCAGAATGGCATATGAATTGTGGAGAGGTACAGCTGGAAGGATGTGCCTCTGTTCCACCACCCTCACCCTCCCTGAGCCCACTGTGATCCAAATGCTCCTCTTTCTTGGCAACCTCTGAGTTAACGGCAGTGGCCCTGGTGGTCCCTGGGTGGGAGAGGAGGTCCCCCAAATCCTGGCCAACTCACCCTGGAGATGAGCAACCTCCTCTCTCAGCGCAGAGAGGTGCCTGCATATGGGACAACACTGCATCCTCCAGAACGTCTCCCGGAAGACTGCTGCTCCCCAGCCACTGCACTGCACCACTCCCATCATGTCTTATTACTGGCTCCTTAACTGTTGTTTTGAATACTTACTCGTTCCTCTGTTTATTTATTTATTTTTAGTTATTTATTTCTCCCTACTTACTTACGGCTCTGGTGCCCTTTAAGCTCCTGATCTTCATGTTCCGAGACAAGAGGTTCCTAGATTTCTCAGTAGTCTCCTTACTTGCTCAGATTCAGACCTCCAGCAGCTGGGGGGGGGGGGTAATGGAGAGCTACTCTTTTCCTTCTAGGATGGTGAGCCTTTTGTGGCTCACTCACTTCCTGCTCCCAAACAGGAAGCCAAAGTCTTGTCTTTGCAAAGAAACAAAATGATTACTCAATGGAAGAATCTCCACGGAAGACTAGCAAGAGGGGTCAGTGAACCAATTAAGTGCGTGAGTAGGTACAGGAGCAGTAATAAACTGGGGTGGGGGATCATCGTTTCCTAGATAGCATGTATGTCCATCATAAGGACACAAAGAAAACTCACCTTATAGCAGCTGTGGGTGCCCCGGCCGTCACTGTACAATCAACCCACCCAGTATAGGTTAAATAGAGAATCTTACCTGACCACTAGGGATCCAGAGGTAGAAGTCTCTGAGAAATATTGTCTGTCACACCTGTAAATAAAAGAATAGAAAAAGGATCACAAAGGATCCACAGCTCAGAGGGACAACAGGATGGAAAGCACAGGAAAAGCACAAAACTATACTTATCTGATGGGGTAGGAGTCTGTGTCATGTCAGACCTGCAAAATAAAAATAAATTTAGGTAATTAGAAAACAATGCAGTGGAGTACAACAAAGGAAAGGAAGTGTGGTTTGGGAGGGAAATGCAATTAAAAATAAAATAAAAAAGTCCCCAGCCCTTTTCCTCAGCCAAATCCCTAAGTCAAGCTCCCATTCCCCCACCCTCTCTCAGTAACCCAACCCCATCCACAATTCAAGTCCCATGATGGACGACCAAGACAACCTACCCACCTCCATAGCTGGCCACCAAAATATGCGCTCATTTGCGCTTCAAAAATTGAATAGGTCCAACACTCCCACCCCTAGTTACAGCACCCACCAACCATCCTCCCAAACACCCAATTCACATATTAAATTAATTTTAAAGTGACTGGCACAAACCCACCCACCTCTACGGATGGCTGTCAATCTGAGCAAGGGCTCGTTTGTTTGTTTTTTCCATGTCCCCATCCCAAACACCCCTTCAACCCCTGCTGTCAACACCCATCAACCCTCCTCCTCTACAGCACCTAATTCATGTATTAATACTTTAAGGCTACTGGCACAAACCCACCCTCTTCCATGGCTGCCCACCGACAGAATGAAGTGTTCCCACCAGTGCTTGCTTGCTCTTCAGTCTCTGTACTGAAATGTTCAGCTGATGACTTCATTTCAATACAGAGAGCAAGCAAGTGCAGAACGCTTCATTTAGCAGGCGGCTAGCTGTGGAGGAGAGGCGGATTTGTGCCATTGCCTTAATGAATTAATATTTGAATTAGATGCTGGGGGGTGGTACTGGGTTACAACAGATGGTGTGTGGGGAAAGGGGTAGCTGTGATCTAATAATTCAGGCTGTGGAGGAGGGTTGGAAACTGTTAATTGTATTTTAAATTACATCCACCTTTCCCAAATACTGACTATTTGGGGCCTGAATGGAATATTCATAATAAGGTATTTGCACACACCTAGTGACCAGTATTTTACTATGGTAGCCACAGATAGGCTACTGATGCCTGGGGCTAGCAGTCTGTGGGTGAATAAATGGAAGGCATGGTGGTCTGATGGGTTAGGAAATGCCCTGGTGGGTGGCACTATGTAAAATTTAGCTCTGCATGGTCTTGGGCCATCTCCTGGATAGTTGAGGCTAGCTTTTTATAGAATAAATGAATATCCCACACTGGGGTCCAGTGGGGGCTTCCAGAGCCTTGATGTCTTTGTTGGAGCAACGCAGTATGCTGGGGGTGCTGTTGCAGCCTGCAGTAGTGCTATCACTAAACGCTAGTGCCTCTGCAACTCCCAGCGCATACAGAGACCAGGCTGCGGCCTACTCCACACAGGTCAGAGAGAAAGACAGTGAGAGAGAAAAGGAACCAGTGGGAGGTGAAGGAGGCAATAGCGGAAGCACCTCCTGCCACCTTCCCGAACTGCCACTTTGGTGGCAGAAATTGTACATGCCTTAATTAGGCGGGGCTAGCAATGAGGAGCTGCTGTCAAAGAAACCAGTCCACAACAGCACAGCTGGGGGGTGGGTGACAGAAGACAGAAAAGGCAACAGAAGCAATGGCTGTGGTGCCTCACAGTGTAAACCACACTGGGGCTCGCAGCAAAAACCAATTGCTACATTCTATTTTAATTGTAAAAGCCTGCAAGATGCAGGCAAGGGAGCAATCTCAGAGGAGAGTAAAAGACAGCTGCACCGCAGCTTCAGGCAAGCCATATGGGGCAACAACTGAAACGAGGGGAGAATATAAGATATGGGTTGGGAGAGCCCACAGACAGAGCACATGGCATCCAGACGCAAATTCCAAGGGGCATAAGCAAACATATAATCAAACAAGCATTTGTCAATGCTGAATGTTTGCTTGCTGGCATTGGCATTGGTAGTGTAGGAGTTAGAGAGGTGCATAATAGGAATGGCAGTGAAGTATTGAACTGAAGCCAATCCCACCACCACCCTGCAGAGACTGACAGGCACTGGGGTGTGCCTTTGCGTTGTCAGGCATAACGGCCATGCCATTTCACCACCTACCCTGCAGACACCGAAAAGTGTCACAGTGTGCCTTGGAGTCTTTGAGCCTTATGCTCACCCCATTCCATAAGAAATATAGTGAGATGGGTGCAGTATAGGAGAATGGAGTGAACTTTGGGGCCAAAGAGTCCAAGGCACACCTCGATGCCTGTCACTGGCTGCAGGGTGAGGGTGGGGGTGGAATGGCAGGTGTATTACAGGCGACAATCACAAGTCACATCCCTGATGCCTGTCAGTCTCTACAGGGTGGGGCGTTATGGTCGGAAACCCCAACGTCCCAGGCGTTCACTGATATTTTCACTCCAAATTTTAAACATGGGTTTTTTTTGTGACCCCACCTCATGAACAGTGGCAATATCAGTTCGTTAGCGGAAAGCTGATTTTGAGCAGCGACTACGCCATTTGGCACTACTGGTGCAAAAACACATTTCAAACAGGATGTGAAAAATGACAGCTTTACTGTTCATGGGGAGGTGTAAAAAATGGCAATGTTGAAAATCTGGAGTGTAAATATAAAAAAAACTGGTGAAGTCACGAGTGTGCGTAGAAACTGCACAACGCACGCCCGTAATGTAATTAGTTTGGGGATTTTTTACAGCTGAATTTCAACACAGGCATTTTGGAACATCCGCTCATGAACAGTGTCACTGTGATTTTCTTAATCTGTCCCGAACACTGATTTCCCACAGCGACCACACACACATTTCTGCGCCGGAAGTACGAAAACACATTTTGGGAGAGTTGTGAAAAATGACAGCTGTACTGCTTATAAGGAGGTATGGTAAAATGACAATGTTGAAAATATGGAGTGAAAATAGTAAAAATTCAAGACGTTACGAGCGTGCATAGGAACTGTGCAATGTACACTCGTAAAACAGTCATTGTGGGGAATTTTTTCACCAAATTTTAAACATAGGGTTTTGAGGGGCTACCTCATGAACTGTGACACTGTTGTTTCGCTACTCTGTCCCAAAATGTGGTTCCGCACAGTGACCACGAAATCACCTTTTGGGACTGAATAACAAAATGAGAGTGACTGAGTTCTGAGGTGGGGCCCCAAAAACCCCATGTTGAAAATTTGATGGGAAAATTCCCCAAAATGGCCGAGATATGCACCAAAGTTGAAAAAAAAACACATTTATGCCATTATACAGCTTACCGGCATTTCTTCAGTTTGCGGTCGGCTTTGAAGAGTGCAGATGTGTTCCCGGTCCATGAAGATCATCGGCGCTGAGCTCCGGAGAGTAGTACAGGTGAGTGGGGTGTGGGGAGGTGAGTGCGAGAGGGTGGGCGAGGTTGGGGAGGGGGCAAGATAGTCAATGAGGACTGTTTTTGTTTATAGGTGTTTTTCTTTGAAGATAATGGCGTGACTTTTGCCATGCTGGGGTGGGCTCCCAGCATGGCAGTTGAAGGTTTTTATTTGGGGAGGGCAGTGGAGCCGGCGGGGTTGGGCACCCTGTCGGCCATATGGACGTTGCCACGCTGGGTGGGCTCCCAGCTTGCAACTGGAAGATGTGTTTTTGGGGAAGGGGACAGTGGGGCCGACAGGGGATTGGGCATCCCGCCCCATAGTGATGTTTGCCATGCTGGGGTGGGCTTCCGCGTGGCACCTGGAAGTGTGTTTGGGGAGGCAGTGGAACTGATGGGGGATTGGGCACTCCCGTCGGCCATACGGTGTAAGGGGTTGGGAACGCATGAGCATGCTGGGGTGGGCTCCCAGCATGCACATATGTGTTCGTGGGGGGGACGAACTGTCTAGGACAGTTCAGATGCAGTGCTGATGTGGGCAATTTGCATACTGCCAACGGAGTATGCAAATTGTCTGAGGCGGTATTTTCCTTAGAACTGTACGCCACTGCATCTGAATGAGTGTCATAGACGGCTTGAACATTCATTGGCTCGGTGCAGCCATGCCTGCAAAAGGGAGCAGGGCATTGGAAGTGGGGGAGGCACACCTATGAAAACTTGTATTGTAGCACTATGTTTCTTGCACATGCGTGCAAGCAAACATAAAAAGGACAGTTTATATTAAAGAAATGGCTACCTGGGGGGGGGGGGGAGAAGCAGCAGTCCCAGGAGGAAAACTCCATGCAGGCTATGAAGGCCAATGCTGGTGTTGTTGGAAGATTGACATCGGCAACAAGAGGCGGGATCAGCAGATAGCTTATTTATCTATTAATTTATTTAAAGCTACAGTGCAATGAAATTAGGCAAAAAAATGTGACCCTACCTTTATTTCACTACAAAACGTTCCAGGCATTTTCCAGTTTGGGTACAGTTTTTAAATTGCACTGTAATTTGAGTGTAAATGTTTTAATTGAGTTTTTCCCCCTCAGGAAAAAGAGATAACCGTTTTGCATAATACTGTATATACCTCTCAGCCTCCTGTCTTGTAAATCAGAGTCAGGCTTAGAAAAGGGACAAATGACCAAAATCAGGGACACATTTTAAAAGGGACAAAAACAAGGTGCTGCATCAGCATGTAGTTTGAAAGCAAGACAAAATGGTTATATTAAATGCATGCTGAAAATAGAAAATGGAGTTAAATTGATGTTACGACCTTAGGTCTTCCTCAGGAAATATCTAAAAGAGAAAAAAATAAATAAGACTCACTTTGTTTTTTTCTCTTTTAGATATTTCCTGAAGCAGACTCGAAGTCAATACGTAGATTTTTAACTTTATTTTCTATTTTCAGTGTGCATTTAATATAACCATTTTGTTTTGCTTCAAAATGGACAATTAGCTTCAAGCCCAAATTCACAGTGTGTGCACCGAATATTTGTATATAAGCACTTCTTAGAGAAAACGGTCATAGGAAGAGATTTTAAAATAACCCCAAGATATTTCTCATTTTCTCAAAAATATATACTGTATCAGTAATCTGTTTGCTTGAAAAACAAGCAGTGCGCATCCATGAGAATGGGTGGCACCAAGCGGGGGGTAAACTCATTCATGAATTATTTCAAAAGTTGGTATCGCATAGTAATAAAAGGTCAGAGCTCCTACCATTCATGCCAGTGATCCATTTGAAAGTATTCCCCTTAAAAATGAGCACTCTGAAATGTTTAATTTTCTTTATAAAAGTTGAAGACATGTTTCCGTTCATGCGTATTAGTGTCAACTCCAACGTGCATGCCCAGAAGCACAGCACTCATTTTTCAAGGGGAATAATCTTGAATGGATCACAGGTGTGAATGGTAGATGCTTCAACCATTTATCACTACTGTATGTAATACCAAATTTTAAACTTGTGAATGAGTTTACCCATGGTTTGGTGCCATTCCTTCTCGTGGTTGTGCACCACATGTATTCCAAGCAGACCGAGCATATACTTTTAGAGAAAATGGGAAATATCTTGGGGTTATTTTAAAATCTCATCCCATAAATATTTTCTATAACAGGGCACCCATATGCACACATTCAGTGGACACACTGTACAACTGGGCACAATGCTTACAGTGTGCATTAAAAAAAAAATCACACTATCAGCTCTCAGAGAGCCTACTGTAATGAGCGGCCTAATGTAAAAAGCATTTTCTGACAGAAATCCAGACTTTAACATTAAGTTTTTTCATCATTTAATGCTGCAAATCGCTACTTTTTAGTGACTATAGTTTTAAGAGGAGGAGCAGAGGAAATTTCTGAGGCAAAATCCGGGACATCCCTGAAAGTCAGGGACAGCTGAGAGGTATACATAGAAATAAAAATAAAGATTCATGGTGGGCTGCATAGTGGGTGCCAAGACAAGTACATTTGACAGGTATTTTCTTAACTGTAGCTGAAACTTGCTTTTAAAATATTTTTCCTTGCACTGGTGCTTTAAAAGTTTCACTAGGAGAGCACACAGTAGAACTGCTTATTTCCAGATGTGAAGGGTGGGGGCAGACAGCATAATAATGATTACAAGTTGAAGTGCACATAGTATATTACAATTAGAAGTTCAGATCCATACAGGTAGTGGAGATCCAGATTCTGGAGAGTGGATGAGGAGTACCTGTAAAACAACTGGGGGGAATGAAGATGCCATCTGACATTGGGCGATAGTGGAGAATACTGGCCCACCACTACTTGCGTAGCATATAGCATTTGTTATTTTAGTTTTCTTTTTTTATTTGTTTATATTTTTTAGTAGTTTATTTGAGTTGGAGGGGTTGTAAAGTGGGTTGAAGCCCCCAATTCAAATAAACTACTAAAAATATAACGAGACTGTTCTGAGACAGTACCATAAATGGAAATCTATGCTAATAGCATTCTGCCAGTGGTCGGTATTCTACACTATCATCTGTCATGTACCTACACACAGAATGCAGAGCCACATTACCATGCCCCAGGTACACAAAGGCAAACTTATTTGCCATGCCCCATGCAGAGATCATGGGCATGGCACTGTATATGCAGAGTTCAAGGCTATAGTTGACCATAACACACACACACACACACACCAGTACAGGACCCCATCTTTCCCTCTCTCAGTAGAGTCACTGCCCCCAAACAGTTGACTCCCATCACTGCCCCAACAAACACACACAGTGCAGGGCTATCCAGTAAGCAGCTGTTTTCGCCCCCCCCCCAAAAAAAGGAGCCATTCCTACTCTTCCTTATACCACCACGTGGGAGATAGTGGAGAGTGTCAGACCACTCTTAGAAATATGTTTAATGCGTAAACGATGCCGCGCAAGAATTGTGTAACATGTTACGTCACCAAAATTACTAATATGCGGTGATTGGCGATGGTGTTATATTGTTTGTAAGTCAGTGCTGGTAACTTTTTTTTACAATTTATTTTAAGTATGTTGCAAGAAAACATGTTTTCTATAAAGAAAAGGGGAAGGTGCGGAGGCACAGCCCCCCCAATTACAGAAAATGTTGGTGCATGCCTCTTGCCACCATTAGCTCACTTGAGGAGCTCTCTTCACCTCACGAATTGCATAGCATAATGCTTGCACGTAGTACGCGTAGTGCAATTCAGGTCGCATTTACGCTATGTAAAATCCTGTGTTCTGACACTCTCCACTATCGCCACCATGTGCAGATCCACATCTTTTGTACAGAAAATATTCTCCTTTTATAAGTCACATACAGCTTACATCTGCTACTTCAAAGCTTGACTGGACCATAACATACTACACCGACAACTATTCATTCATCCCCTTCCCTACTTGGCCCATTTCCTTTTGTAGGCTGGCTTCTTCCACATGTTTCACCCATAAATGCTAGTTTTTTTCTCTGCACGCACTCATGCAGAGGTTGTAAAAAAAAAATGTGACATACCTGTATCATCTGAAAGGCTACAAAAAACCTTGGTTTCTGCTGCTCTGCCACATTTCTTGTTGACCATCCCATTTGTACCCAAATCTGATGCTTAAAAATGTTATTTTTGTCACTTAAACAAGTAAACCTGGCTGTATACTGTTCAAATGTTTGTTCTCACCTCATGCCGCATCATGAAATACTCTTTAATGTTGACTCTGGTCTCCCCTGTCTGTACTCTCCTGGGTCGTGCCTGAATATAGGCAACCTTGTTGTCTAGTGTACTTACCCGTAAACAAAACCAAATAAATAAAATTAGGGACTGTCTCTAAAAAAAAAAAAAAAAATGTATGTGTTAGACTGCCTGGCTGAAAGCAGTGTTGCATTAATTACTGTCCCCATGAAACAGCATCTGAGTAATGTTGGTTCCCAACTATGAATGGGAATACTTTTGGTGATGCACACATGTATTCGAGTGTGATCCAGATAATGCAGCACAGTCAGTGTGAAGCACTGAGTGTGTACCTATTATTTTTAAAGAATAAATATGTTGGGGGTGTACATGAAATCTATTTTCCAACTGAACTGTGTCTATCTTTTTTGTCTGGTGTGCAGCAACATGTTCTGATTTGTAATTGCTACAGTGATTGTAATGATTCTATTGGTAATTTATTTTATTAATGTGTATGATTTAAATGGCCCAGCTGTATCAAAATGTTAAACATTTTCCCTCCAAGATGTACATTTCCCTCCAAAACACAAGCATAATTCAGACTGCTTTGTATGGCATAACTGGGTAATGCACTACAGTCAATCATACTTGTTCTCGTGTTTATTTGTTTATGTAAGAGTTTAACCAGGAAGGCATGCTGATCAGAGTATGCTCAATTCCAGATGTGTCCTGGGGACAGAAACAATATAGGAATGGCAGAATGTACTATTCAGAGGGAGAAGGCATACTTATTTATTTATTAAGCCCAGCATCACCAACACCTGGTCATGGTTTATTGCTACTATACCATGTCACACTGTATTTTACTCTGAAAAGATTAAGCTGAATCTTAGTTTTGTTAAAGAAAAATCATAAAATTTAACTTTATATTGTTAAGCCTAATAAAATAGTCCATAAACTGGTTTGGTTTTGCACATGTGCTGTAGAACATTATATTTTTTGTTGTATGATGAAATCAGAATAGTTTTGAATGCAATTCAATGTGCTCCAGATGGCCATGGACATTGGTGACTCGTGCACCAGGTCCATGGACGAATGTGGTGGCCATATGCCGTGAGGGCTTTCCTGCTGATCTCGACCTTCATGGCAGATACCCAGCACAAGCTGGTAGATTTCCTCTTCCTGGGTACTGACTTGTTCAGGCCTGGAGTCGAAGGCTCCTCACCTCATCGAAGTCTAGTGCCACCTTGGACTTGATGACATCCACTCAGAGGGATCCCAAAGGCTCTTTGGGAGGGCCCAAAGGCAACAAAGATGGTACAAAGATTGCTTCACAAGTCCTATGAGGACATGCTGAAGGACTTGAATATGTACACCCTGGAGGAGAGGAGGGAGAGAGGGGATTTGATAGAGACATACAAGTACACTATTTTCCAGCAAAAAAGTTGTTCCTGGACTAGAGGGCATGGGATGAAGTTGGAGGGAGGGAGGGCAATTCAGAGGAAACATGAGGAAAAAATCTCTTTACAGAAAAGGTGATGGACAAGTGGAACACCCTGCCAGAGGAAGTGGTTGGGGCTGAAGCAATCACGGGATTTAAGAATGCATGGGATAGACAAAAGGGAATTCTGGAGGTGAGGGGTAACAGATTTCTAGAAAAACATAATGGGAATTTAAAAGCTCAAATGGGCAGACTGGGTGGGCCATAGGCCCTTATCTGCCGACAATATCTATGTATCTGTGTATCTAATTTATTTATTTCACCCACACCAGGTTTAATAAGCATAACTTAAATAATACATTTTATAACTTCTTGTACTGCGATTGAAATATACTGACTTTATGGTGCAGAACTTAGATTATAAATGCAAACTGTAAAGAAGTTGACTTTTTTTATTTTTAATATTTGAGTTTGCAGAAAAGATTTATTTATAGATGCATTTTCATATATTTATTAGCAGAATACTGTTTTTTATCAAGTCTGTGTTAAAACTTTGAGAAAGAACACTTCTTTTGCTATGCTCTGCTCTGAAGTATGTGATTAAATTAAGTAAAGGTTGCTTCCTAGTGTATCAAACTGTTTGGGAGGAGAAAGTAACGTTTGTGTTATGTGTTTTTTCCATCATTTGGAATGGTAATCTGGAGTGTCCAAGGATTCCTTGTTCTTGATGTTGCCTTGCTGTTTTACTCGTGTTATGGTTTCCGGTAGTCTGGAGGTTTGGGGGAGTTATAGTTTTGCTGTGTTGCATTTGAAGGAAACAAAAATATGTTTTAATTAAGTGAAATGTGAAGGTATTTGTTTGTAGACTGTTATTTTGCAAATTGTGGATGTTTTCTACTAACCTGGAGTTTAATTCCAGTAAAAGATTATGGTGCTATAGTTCACAAGGTTGCCTAGCGATGGTTTTAAAGTCTTCTGTTGAGGTTGTGATTGGCTGCTGATCACATGTTGCTGTCTGACTTCTGGTTCTTCAGCAGTTTTTTGCAGATCTTGTTGGCAGATCGGTGCAGTGGATGTGCTGGGTTTGGGATGATTTGCGGTACGGCAGAAGTACTGTGGAAGGCGATTACTTGTCGAAGAATATTCTGGATTTATTTGCTGATCTTCTTTTGGAGGTATGTAATGGCTGGATAGCATTGTATTTTTCATGGTGACTGACTTTTGCTGACTGGGAGGACAGTAATCGCTTGGTGCAGATGTGCTGGTGCATAGCTTTTTGATGGGATTATGCTCGGTAGTTTCAGACTGCATTTTGTGCACATCACCTGAAATAATTTCACCCCATTTCTGGAAGTCTGTGATGCTCAGCTTCCAGTAACTCGAGGATGACTCGCTCTTGTGTCCAGTGATCACCATTATTTGGTGACCTCCATTCCGAGTAACTGAGCAGGGTTATGGCAGTTGCTCATAGGGAGTGGTTGGTGAAAGTGTTTTAAACCAGCTTCTTTACAAATACAAGGGAGCATGCTTCCAAGGTAATTTATTCCCATTGGTTTTGCAGTGTACCAGACATCCATGGTGTCAAGAATGGATTGGTCTAGTTTTTTGGGGTGACAGAATAAAGATGGAGGGTTTTGAGGCAGTTTGGAGATATATTTTTTAAAACTTTTGATTGGACACAAAGGGTCTTGTGGTTATTTGAACATGTAGCCTTGTGTGTTCTGGTGGGTAGGGTCATTATATTTCTTGTGATTTTTCGTTTCCTTGATGAAACTTTTTGTTAAATATTGCAAACCGTTTTCAGCTTGTTTTAGTTTAAATTAGTTTAACTTTAGCTGTCTGACTCCTTTGTTTCCTCTGTGTGTAAAGTGGAGCTGAATATCTATCCACACTTTTTTGACTAATCCTACAGCTTAATTAGGGGAGACAGAATTTGAATTGCTTAGACTTGTGAGCTCAACTATGGTTAGTGCAGGATGATGTTCTGCTTTGTCCTTTCCTTGTTTTATGGTATTTTTTGACTATGTCTTTAAATATGTTGTTTGTGGTGTTGAGTTCTGGGTCTAACATGAGATTCACATTTCTACTTATTGAAGGATCATTTAAATGTCTATTTAGCCCACATCTCAGGCTGACATAGCTGCTGAAGACATATTTATTGCCACTGCTGTTTCATACTGTACTATAGTAGTGCATTAGAATGTTGTTCAGATTTTCTAATGACACTGTGTTTAGGTCAACTGTGATTTGTTTTGTTTACACCAGTCATAAAAACATTTATGGCCCACCGTGTTTGTTTGACTGTTGTTTGTTCATGCCTGTCAAGTTCTAATTGCAGCATTTCCTCATCGTTGACATCAACATGACGCTGTGTTTCCTTTTGTTTAGGATTGGATGGGCCTTGGTTGGTGACGCCTGCGACATTCAAGTGGTGAGGAGCGGACTTGGAGGAGGCTGGCATCAGGAATGTGAGTGGCTGTGGGTCAGTGGCTGAGGTGGTTGATTCGGAGACTGGGCTAAAGATGGCAAAAGGTATGTGTACTGTGCTGGCATTTGCCATTTTGGATTGCTGGTTGGCAATTTCTGACAACTTGTTAAAAATAGCATCTAATTCATCATTATCTATTAGCTCAAAGCTGGTATCCATTTTGTTGGAGAAGTCTGATGTTAGGCTCAGTCCGTAAGTGGTGAGAGAAATATGGCGTCGGTTCGGATTCAAAATGGGGTCGGAGTGATACACTATGGGGTGCTTGTGGGTGAGGTTGGCTGGCACCTCTTGCATTGGTAATGTCAGATTTTACAACGCAGTCTTGGTGCCAGCTAACCAATCAGAGGGTTTCTTTTATTAGTACCACAGTATAATTATTTATTTAGTACTGGCATGGTTAGCTCACCTGCTCAGAAAGTGTGTGTAAGTGGATGTAGTGGGACTCAAACCTAGGTGTGCTTACTCAGCCCTTTACATGGCCTGCTCTACATGGAGCATCGGCATGCTTGACTAGCTTGCTCAGACAGTCAATGTGCAAGTGGATGTGGTGGTACTCAAACATGGTCCCCATTAATGAACAATTTTATATGGCCTGTATTGTTTTGACTGTGTTATGCCCTCTAGGCATGTGGTTTGTCACACCTAGGTTAAGTCCACCACATCCACTTGCACAGTGACTTTCTGAGTAAGTGAGTGAACCATGCCAGTGCTACATGGGCGCCCATGAGAACAACAAATTATGACTGCAGAGTGCATAACTAGGTAATGCCCCCTACAGTCATAGTTTGTTGTTCATGAAATTAGAAATAGAAACAGAAACAAATGGAGGGAAGGAGGAAGTGGGTTAAAGTCAACATATGAATGATAAGTGATGGAGGGTGGAAATCCACGTAGCAGAGGGAAGATGGAATGCTGAACATATCAGTTTATGGTAAGCAATGCACACATTTAGTCAAATAAAATCCCATACATCATCCCATAAATCATGAGTGTGACATATAAGTACCGGGTTGTGATCTCTTCAGTAAAGATCTGGGCAGTAAAAAAGAAGGGTGGTGCTCTACTACGTTAAAGAGGGCATAAAGGTTAAAGAGGTGAAGAGTATACTGGTGAAAGCCAATGCACAGTATGTCATGTACCTTCAATCTGTCAGTGGCACAGAAATACACACAGTGGTGCTCTGTGCAGCTCTGGTACCAGGAGAGATAGTGGAGAGGGATCTGTTGTATGAAATGCACATGAAGACAACTACAGGCGAAGCTGTCATGCTATGTCATTTCAATGTTTCATGCATGGACCTGACGACCAATGCAACTGCTTCAGACAGAAGCAGAGACTTCTATGTACAGTGCAGTACTGGGGGTAGGTATCACACATATTTTGATCATGACAACCATACATAGTGAGATTATGAATGTAGTACTCACCAACAGGGACAGAATCACATACTTCCTGGTACAAGGGCAACTGGAATCCGGCTAACACCACACAATGTGCTTTCATAGGGGGACAGTGACTCATTAAAGTCACACAAAGGCTAAAGTTCTAGATTTCAAAAGGCATGAATTTACTGAAATGGAGACCTATATACAGATCCAAGCAGGAGGAGGATAGGGAAGACTATGCGAACAAATCAAGAGAGGGGACCCAATCAGTCGGACCAGACAACATCCAACAAGATTGGGCTGGAACAGGGAGCAGGAGAGCGAGAGAAAAAGAGAGGGAGAGAAGAATTTGTAAGGATCAGATTGTCAGGATAAAGGTTGACAAAGCGTTGGCATAGAAGTGGGTGGAAATTGCAGAAACACTAAATGAGTGCATCTGTGTTTACCAGATAGAAACTTGTGCCAATCACACTGGGGAAGGGAGCATTGGACAGAGTGGGAGGCAGTGATTACTGATGCGGCAATCTGAAAGATCAGAGTGTTGCCAGGTCTGAGGCACCAGGTCCATACGGCATACACCCCAGACTGCTGAAGGAGATGGCAAAGGTTCTGACAGGACTACTGGCAGACCAATTCATAACCTCCCTGGGGACTGGTTGCGTTTCTAGAACTGGAGAATTGCACATATGGTACCCATCCATAACATTAGTCCCAAGGATGTGGCATGGAACTATAAACCAGATAGCATCTCTTCCATTGTGGGGAAGCTCATGTTGTAACATCATCAAGGTAATGCTGGTAGCATTTCTGGAGGAGAATGGCCTCCTTTGCAAGAGGCAGAATGTTACCCCCACACCCCCGAGGGAAACAAAGCAGGGCCATTCCCCAAGTTAGGAGAATCAGTCATTCCTCACCCATGATCCAGGTGAAGCAGGGTCATCCCCCCTGCCACTGCATGAAATGCAGGGTCATACAATTCATCCTACCCCTTTCCAGCAGCTGGTCTCCATCACTACCCCCTCCCATACTGATCCCCAATGGATTGCTCACCCACAGTGGCAGCAGGATGCCATGTATTCTCTCCCTGCCTTGAGTTCCCTCCCATCCCCACAGAGTCATTTTCAATAAATGCAGCAAAATTACCTCAAGGCACAAGCAGACTCATTAGGACCATCTCTGCTGGTTGTTGAACTTTGTTCTGCAGGCAGGCAGCTTCTCTCTTGATCCTCGATCCTTGTCTTGTCTTGTTGTTGCTGGCTTGGACAAACTCAGGAGCTGTTGGGCTGCGTTCTAGGTGTTGCACAGTGTGAGTGCAAAGTCTAGTGCAGCTACTGCTGTGGCTTGCTGGTGGGCAGGGTGGCTAGGCTGGCTAGCAGTAGTGGCTAGTAGGCTACTGGGGTCGGCTGATACTGCTCTCTCATTTCTATAACTGTTACCATTATATACTGTCTACCAGGAGGCTGAGGATGCAGATTGCTTTTTTTTCCCCTCTTTTCTTGGTGCAAAGGCTGTTGATGATATTTGATTTAGTGGTCCTTAAAGCTGCTAATACTCAGGTCTGGGCCTTGAGTGAGAGCGATGCATCAGATGCCATGGCTGTTGATGTTTTTAAATGCTCCCTGGAAGCTGCACTCCACTGCTCCACTTATTGCTCCTTGCTCGCTCGTCAGGACAGATTGTCTGGACTTAGTCATATCGCTCAGATCGCCATAGACTTGGGCTCGGCACAGTCGACAAATCTGCAGAGTCGACCATCCATCATTCACTACTCTAAAGTTTAAGCACCCGCTGAGGAGTGAGAGGAGAGCTGGGGGTTCAGTTTGCTAGTCCGAGAAAGAAAGTGTGCAAGCGGGCGGGTGGAGACGTAGTGGCAAAAAGAGTGCTCCTTTCAGTAGCAGCATGGCCAACAGTCTTCTTCCTGGCTGACTTCCTGTGCAACGCTGTGGACACTTCTCGTTTCCTTACTTTTGCTGAGTCATGCTGAAAACACCACTGAATTTATGGTTCCTAATTCGCACTCCCATGGCTGTTCCCCGGCTCTGACGGCAGCCTCAAGCAGGCAGTTGTGGAATGCAAGAGTGATGGTAGGAGGAAACAAAATTACTTCAGGATCACCTGAATTGTAATACATTCAGTGAAAAACATTAATGGAGTGGGATTACTGTCAAGGACGGGAAGTAACGTTTCCCACAAAGCATGTTACGGCCCAAAACCAAGTTCAGGGGGGTTGTTTTAGCCAACAGAGACACACTAAGCTGAAGCTTGTTTACAGGTGCAACCTGGGAGCACAAGGAAGTTAAGTGACTTGCTTAGGATCACACTATGCAAGTGGGGGCTGTGGGATTCAAACCCAGGTCTCCAGGTTTGCAGCTCACAGCTTCAAACCAGTGCTTTATATGGCATGTGCTGAAGAGCATAGGATGGGAGAGGTGCAGATTTTAATGGCTGAGGAAGATCAATGGACAACTGCAAGTGCTGAGGAGAGGCTACTTTCACCAGCAGGTGGATGAACTCTGTTTTGGTGGGGGCTGATGCCAGCACTGAGGGTGGGTTGGGGAACCTGAGGCCTGCACTGAGGAGTGAGGGAACTAGGAAGATAGAAACCAGTGAGGGGGGGTGCAAGACCATCGTGACTGCAGGCTTTATCTAGGGACATGGCTAAGACTTGGGGAGCATTCTGCCATAGTTGAGCAATGACAATTATTTCTGGAATATTGCCCTTCAATAAATGTCACCCTGAAAAAAAACAATATGATCCAGAAGATAAATGCTCCTTTATCATATAAATTTGAACAGGCAAGTTTGATCTTCCTGAATGCATGGGACTTTTTCTTTGGTAAAGTCCACTTGTATGCATGTGATGGATTACATCTAGAAAAAGCTGGGAAGAATATCCTAGGAAGATTGGTAACAGAGGCATTGCCAAGTAAGAAACTAGACTGGGTAGATTTAAACCAAATAGTGAGGAAGAGGGCACACTAGTATTAAACATAACCTAAAGGGACCTACTAGTTAATGCTAGAAGCCTAACCAGAAAAAGGAAGACCTGAATACTCTGCCTACATCTGAGGAAATACACATATGCGGGATCATGAAAACCTGGTGGAACCAAGATAGTTGGGGACAGAATATTACAGGGTACAAGGTTTTTTTATGTTAATAATGGTAGGAAAAGAGGAGGAGGGGTTGCCCTATACATATCAAACACAATAGACTCATGTGAAGTCAATAGTACTGATATCAACTCAGAAAATGTGGAATAGGTATGGGTTAACATCTACCCAAAAAAACAGAAGAACAATCTTAGTTTATGTAGGCTATAGAGCATCAAACATGTCAACTGAGGATAATAACAAGTTCTATGATAGATTAGAGGCCCTAGACCCTGGTATAAACACCCTAATAATGGGTGATTTTAATCTTCCCAACATAGACTGGGATTCTCTTGTATCTAGAATCAGTATCAGGGATACTGGATGTGGTCCTGGCAGACAGTGACCAGACTGAGGGCCTGGAGGTAAGGGACCCGTTGGCGGGGAGTGACCATGCCAAGGTCTGGTTCTGCCTGGACCTTGGAGGTGTAGAAGGCTGCACAAAGATGGAAGTAACTGACTTCAGGGGGGCGGATTTTAAGGAAATGGGAAGGATATTTAAGGAGCATTTGAATGTGACTGGGTCAGACATGGACGCTGACAGTAGGTGGGAAATCATCAGGAGGGGGGTGCAGGATACCAGCAGCACCTGTGCAAGAGTAAGACAAAAATGCGGTAGGGCCCGAAAACCCTGCTGGTGGACCAGGGAGGTCCAGGAGGTGGTGCGGGGAAAGAAGGCAGCCTATAGGCAATTCAAGTGCTCAAGGAGTGAAAGGGATCGAGGGGAGTACGAGCTGATGGCTAGAAGGGCCACTAGGGTGTTGAGGACAGCTAGGGCAAGGAAGGAGCAGAACCTGGCCATGGAAATTAGGAGAAGGAACAAGGTGTTCTTTAGATACATTGGGGAAAAATGAAGGGTGAAGGGGCAGATTAGCAGGATTAAAACAGGGGACAGATGGGCACAAGACCCAGGGGAGCAGGCTGAGGTACTAGATGAGTACTTCACCTCAGTTTTCACCAAGGAAAATGGGGGTGCTGCATCATACATGGAAGGAGACAGTGATACTGAGGAGGGGGGGGACCCTTACCGATCAGTGGGTCTGGGGAGAGGGGGAGGCATCACTGGCAAGAGGGGAGAAGGCTAAGCAGGGGAAAGAGGTAGCGGAGGTGGAAATCACAGCAGAGAGAGTGAGGGAAGCCCTCAGGTCCCTTAACATGGAGAAAGCACCAGGCTGGATAAATGACATCCCAGAGTGCTGAAGGAACTTGCGGATGTCCTGGCGAAACCCCTGGCGGAGCTTTTCACCATCTTTCTGAGGACAGGGTGGGTGCCCCAGGACTGGAAGGTGGTGCATATAGTGCCTATCCACAAGGGAGGATCAAGGGAGGTGGCAGGGAACTACAGGCCTGTCAGCCTGACATCAGTGGTGGGCAAGGTAATGGAGGGCATTGTCAAGGAGAGGCTAGGGTGGGACCTGGAAAAGTCAGGGTGCCTGGACGATAAACAGCATGGATTCGTCCTGGGGAAATCGTATCAGACAAACCTTGTGGAGTTCTATGACTGGGTGATGAGTGCCTTGGACCTGGGTAGACCAGAGGACGTCCTCTTTCTAGACTTCAACAAGGCATTTGACTCTGTTCCTCATGAGGGCCTGTTGGATAAGCTAGGAGAAATGGGGGTTGGGAACCACATGATCAGATGGATAGGCACTTGGCTCCAGGACCGGACCTAGAGGGTCGTAGTTGGCAGGATAGTCTCATCCCCAATGAGGGTCATTAGTGGGGTCCCACAGGGATCAGTCCATGTCCCCTCCTGTTCAACGCCTATGTCTCTGACATAAGGACAGGTATCAGGAGTGAGATGAGTCTCTTTGCAGATGACTCAAAACTGGGGGCGGTGGTGGATGGGGAGGAGGGGGTGGCCCTACAGGGGGATCTGGAGGCTCTGGAAAGATGGTCTAGAAAGCGGAAGCTGAGGTTCAATGCAGGGAAATGCAAGGTTCTGCACCTGGGGGCCAGAAACCCGGGCCAAGTGTACACCCGGGGGAGGGGATGCTACAAGTCTCGATGGCTGAGAGGGACCTGGGGGTGGTGGTGGATGTCAAGATAAACAACTCAGAGACTTGTAGGAGGGCAGCAGCCAAGGCCAACAGAATGCTGGGATGCATCGCTAGGGGGATCACCTCCACAATGAGGGAAGTGATACTCCATCTGTATAACTGCTTGGTGAGGCCGCACCTCGAGTACTGCATATAGTTTTGGAGGCCACACTTAAAGAGGGACATTAAACTCCTGGAGAGAGTCCAGGGAGGGCAACCAAAATGATTTGGGGCTTGGGGACAGGACCTATGGGGAGAGGCTCGAAGAGCTAAATATGTACACATTGGAAGAGAGAAGGGACCGGGGTGACGTGATAGAGGTCTTCAGGTACATGAAGGGGGTAAATAGGGGAGGAGCAGTCAGGGTGCTTCGAAGGAAGGCGGAGGGGCAACTTGAGGGCATGGGTGGAAGCTGGAGGGGGGAAGATTCAGGGGAGAAAGGAGGAGACACTTCTTCACTGAGAGGGTGGTGGAGCCATGGAATGCACTGCCCAGGGGGCTGGTGGAGGCAGAGATGGTGGAGTGGTTCAAGAGGGAGTGGGACTGGTACAGGGGAAGGATTCTGGAAGCAAAATCCAGTGCGGCGAGAATATCCGGAACTGGGAAGGGAGAAGCTAGGGAAGGTGAGGGGGGTAGCAAGATCAGCTCCCAGGGTGGGGGCTGACCAAACGAGCAGACATGAAAGACCGTTAGGTCTATTCTGCTGGCATTTTAGTATGTTAGTATGTTAGAACTATATATGGGAAGAGATTTTTAGATTATTTGCAACTGAAAAACATGCAGCAGATACTTAAGGAACATACGGGGGCAATAACGCCTTGGGCTTAGTATGCAGCAATACAAGTGAATGCATAAGAAACTGCAAAGTTAGGGAACCATTACTCCACAATGATCACAGTATGATCCAGTTTAATATCAGTATAAGTTGGGAACCTATGACAGGCGTAACTAGAGTAAAGTGTTATGCGAGGGCAGACTTCAGCAAGATAAGGAGCTACATCAGCAGGTGGAACTCGAGGGAGGATCTGGAAAATCAAAGCTTAGAAACTAAATGGTATAAGTTGGCTTCCAAACTGATCTACTGTATTGATACATTTATACTGGAAAGAGTTCAATATAATAAAGGTAAGATACCTATCTGGCTTGATAAAGGTATCGAGAGGCTGATGAGGCAGTGGAAAAAAAAGTCTTTGCTAAGTATAGGAAAATCCCTCATCTGATAACTGTAAAAAATATAAGGACTTGTGCAAATTATGTAAAAAATAATCAGGAATTCAAAACAGATTATGAGTTGATTCAAATAAGGGTTAAATGAGTTTGGAATGTAAGCCTTCCAGACTGTAGGTGGGGATGGGGACTCTCTCTCTCTCTTTCCAGGGGACGTGGCAGGACTTCACCTCTGATTTAATTCAATAGATGTATTGATCTCCACCAGTGGATTAACATTGTAAAACTTTATATGTGCTGGTATGGTGGAGTTTACTCCTGTTATGGTTTTTTCTTTCTTCTTCCTTTTTTTTATCTTATGTTGATTGTGAATTGCCTCCTGTTTACCTGTCTGGATTATATATTTTGGTGATATTTGACAAATATGGAATGCGAGATGTAACCTAGATACAGGAGTTGCTAATTGATTTGTGTACAGCTATGAGATGGATTCCTGCTGTGTTTGTAAATATGGGATTGTATATAGTTCATCCAGTCAGTTTTGGGCTGTATACCCTGGTTAGTCCAGGTCTTTACCTATAGCTGTGGTAGATGTTGATTTTAAATCAAAAGATCAATAAAGATTTGTTGAAAAACAAAGAGATTATAGTATCGGCTGGCACCTGATACTAAAACAACAAGACATCTTTTAATTATATAAAAGATGCAAAAAAGGACAGTCGGCTGTCAGCTCTAGATGAGGATGATAAAGTTATAAAGAGATGGCACGATATGGCCTCTATACTAAGCATAAGCTTTGCTGATATATATCAACCAAAGATGACCAGCTCTACAGCTTCAACAGTAGAAAGGAACGCACTACTAGCAGTTCCAGAGCAAAACTTGTTATTAAATTTAAACCCTTAACAAATCCCCTGGACCTGATGGCATATACCTGGCTCTCCTAAAAGAGATGTCAGACATTCTGGCTGGACCAATGGCATCCACATTTAATAGCTCACTAGCAGAGGGGTTGGTACCAAATGCTTGGAAGGATGACAACATAATACTGATCCATAAGAAGGGACCTAGGAGTGACTGCAGGAACTACAGACCAATTATCTTAACTTCTGTAGTTAGTAAAATGTTGGAGGGGATAGTCAAAGATTTGATAAATGAACACCTGACCAAAACAGTATTAGCTAATATCTAACAACATGGCTTTAGGGAGGGCAGGTCTTGTTTCTCAAATTTATGGAATGTCTTCAACCTAGTAAGTAGCGCATTGGACATGGGATTACCTGTGGATATTTTCTATATGGATCTCTCAAAGGCATTTGACACCTTGCCCCATATACCCCTGATCAAGAGACTACAGAACATTAATCTAGATAAAAACATTATTCAGTGGGTCTCATCTTGGTTGGATGGAGGAAGACAGAGAGTATGTGTGGCCGGTCATTTTTCTCCTTGGATTGAGATTATCAGTGGTGTGCCACAGGGTCAGTACTAGGCACTACTTTGTTTAGTCTATACATTGCATCATTACAGACTACCTCAGGATGTTGGAGCTGTAAGTTTGCTGACAATGTTAAAATTGATGTGATAGCAACTGATCATGAGTCTATAAGACTGTTCCAAAATGAAGTTGATAAAATTGGGACATGGGTGGAACAAAATAAACTAATTCTAAACATTGAGAAATGTAAGGTAATACACATGGATAGAAGTAATAAGTGCGCAAATTACTCTTTAGATGGAAATTACCTACCAGTAACTGACAGGGAACATGACCTGCAAGTCATAATAAGTGATAACCTGTCTCCACCTGAGCAATGCAAAACTGCAATAAGTAAAAGTAATAGAATACTGGGCTGCATTCTTAGCAACATCAAGAGTAGAGACAGACAGGCATTGCTGCCATTGTATACTTCGCTTGTAAGACCACACCTGGAGTACTGTGTGCAGCTCTGGTCTCCCTACAAAATGAAAGAAATTGTTGGAAAGGACACAAAGGTTTGCCACTAAAAAAATAAGGTAAATGACAGGGATGTCCTATGGCGAGAGGCTGAGGGATCTAGAACTGTGCTCTATGCAATATAAAAGATTAATAGGGGATTTATGCCTGACATATAGGACATTCAACAATGGTGACTTGTGGGAGTGTATAGAGTACACAAGTAACGAAGTAATGAGGAGAAGCAGGTTCCATCAATTCCAACTCAAAGGTGAGTTCTTTAGGACAACTAGATGGGCAAATTGATTAAATCAGAGAATTGTTAATATCTGGAACAGATTACCTAAGGAAGTGGTATCAAGTAGCACCCTGGATGCATTTACATCTACCTTGGATGGATACATGGGTGATACCAAGTACTCCTTTTTGAGTTGATTGGTCGAGTCACAATGGCCATCAGCTACAGACTCGTACATTCCTATGTTCCTATGTTATTATTGTCTCAAATTAACTGGCACACCACCTAATCTGTAGCAAACTCTAAATATATGATCAGCCAGCTGTTCTGTCCTGTTCCTGTTTGAAACCAATGGACATGCATGTTGCATGCTGTATAAATTGAAAATATTATTTAGTTTCTTTAAGCACCCTGTGTGTTTCTTTTACAGTCACTGATCTACAGTACAGTATGTTAGTTTTACACTTTAATTTTCTAGACTAACAAATCAATAGAAATATATATATATACAGTATATATATATATCCATGTGCTTCTGATACCAATTGAAATCTACCCAAAATAAAGACTGTTGCAGCTGGAAAATTGCATCTTACTCCTGATGTAGCACATTTTCATGGATTTTTACAGGCTTATTGGCTGGTTCTAGCAAAGTAAGAGTTCAGTAATCAGGCAGCATGCTCGATAGAAACCACAATTTAACATCAGTCATTCTGGCAGAACACCTTTAGACATCTGCCAACTACCCTCACAATGCTTTGAAATAGCAACCACAACCTTTTAGTTTTGTTTTTGTTTACCCCTCTCTTTGGTTTTCTGTGATTTCATGGACAAATAAGGTTGTCCATGGACATCCTTAGTCATCCTTTTGCCCCTGATCTTTACCTATGATAGCTGCATCCATGGTTTGTCAATGATTCATAAACAGGATTGTCCATGGATGATGAACATGCATAAATGCTTGAAAGAAAAACACAATCAAGAGAGACTTAACATGAGAACTAAACACATTATCAATCTGATAAATGTAAGAAAAAAATATTCTAATAAAGTCAAAGTTTAAATTATTTCAGTAATTAGCCATGATTGTCCATGATCTAGATATGTGTTTTTAGTTTCGTGCTTGACAATGTTTTTCATTGGTTGTTTTATGGTTGTGGGCAGAGCCACAGCCATCTTATATCTGTAGCTTGAAAATGGAGTATCGTGGAACACATTTTTTGGATTTTTCAGTGTGTCCTTCTACATCTACAAATCACGATGACAACTAAAATTAAATAATCCCTTCTTTCTGTTTAGAATGTTGAAGACATAACTCCAAGCTGCTTATCAGATGGCCATTAGGAAACTGAAACAGCTTGTTAAATATTGGTTGCCTATTAAACTGGAGATTTGTTTACCCCTTTCGAAATGCAACAAATTGCACATTTAAATGCCTAGTATTTAAACAGTTTTTGCTAATAATTTCAGTTGGGCATGAATATCTCTCAAGAATGATTCATACCTCAGAAATATTACTCCTTTCCAGAAAATTTATAAAGATTTACACTGTTTTTTTTTTTTACCTCTCAAGACCTATCTGATAAATGCCAGAGCCTTCAGTGAACTACCCGATTAAATATCATTTTTTTTTTACAACAAAGGCTGTGCCTGCTTCCCAAACCTAATGGATAAGAGCTACTGAGATATCTTTATAGTAAGGGTGTGTGTGTGTGTGTGTGTGTGTGTGTGTGTGTGTGTTTGGGGGAGGGTGGAGAAACAACAAACTCCTGGCAAGGAGACCTCATCTAATGAATTAACTACTGACAAACCTCTGGTAGAAATTAATCTGTATATTATCTGATTCCTTATATTCCCATATAGAGTTATAAAAAGTTAGAACGACTGAAAAGAAATTTTCAGGGGACAACAGCTGAGTTTTCTTGTGTTTTTGGACCTCCAACTCTAGACTGTGGAACATAAATGTATTGTTAGTGGTTGGAATGAGCAATCTAAACAGTAAGAAGGTCTGAACAGCAATATTTTAATTTACAGTATTAGTAATGTAATCGTGCATAATTTCTATAAATAAATTTGAGGTCTGATAATAATGTAGCCAGGGTATGTGTTAATTTGCTTTGTTCTCTCACAACATGTACTAGTAGTAGTAGTAGTAAATATTTTATTCTGAAAATTCAGAAAAGGATAGCCCAAATGAGCTGTCTCATTTTTAGTGGGGTCCCAATGTATAAAATAAACAAATAGTTACACAGAATATGTACATAAACACAAGCATAGAAAATACATTATACTATCTGTATCAAAAGACACAGTACTGCACATGACAGACATGTAAATGTTTTTCAGTTAATTACAACAAACTTTAGGTATTTCAGAACTTTTTACAAGCCAAGATCTTATCTGATACCAAGATGGAGGAGATATTAACTTGATTCATAATGTGCTATTTTTGAGAATGAAAGCGATCATGCCATTTATTAGGAGGAAAATTGTTGTTTAGATACATAGATACATAGACACTATCATCAGATAAGGGCCTATGGCCCACCCAGTCTGTCCATTTGAACTTGTAAGTTCCCTTTTTGTGTAGGCTTGATATTATTCCTGGTATGTCAGAGATCTTCCTGGGGAATTTGCAAGATACTGGTATATAACTATACCATTTGTAAAATTCCTGATCAAACAACTGGAAACAGAAGACTGTTTTTGTCATTTTATAATGTGATGTACTGAGTGTGTATTTGCTGAGTTGCTAGATCAGGGCCTTGAGGAAATATTATTTACTTAACTCATTCAAGATTCTATCAGGTGGACAGAAAAAAGTTTATGAGAATTTGTCTGAAAACTAACAACTGTAAGATGCAAAAATGGCATTTGTGTGAGAGTATATATACAGTATACATATATATATATATATATATATATTGTGGAGTTCTATGACTGGGTGACAAGTGCCTTGGACCTTGGTAGACCAGTGGACATCCTCTTTCTAGACTTCAACAAGGCATTTGACTCTGTTCCTCACATGGGCCTGTTGGATAAGCTGGGAGAAATGGGGGTGAGGAACCAGATGATCAGATGGATAGGCAATTGGCTTCAGGACCGGACCCATAGGGTCGTGGTTGCGAGATAGTCTCATCCCCAAAGAGGGTCATTAGTGGGTCCCCAGGGATCAGTCATGGGCCCCTCCTGTTCAACGCTACGTCTCTGACATAAGGACAGGAATCAGGAGTGAGATGAGTCTCTTGTGGATGACTCAAAACTGGGGGCGGTGGTGGATGGGAAGAGGGAGAGTGGCCCTACAGGGACCTGGAGGCTCTGGAAAGATGGTCTAGAAAGTGGAAGCTGAGGTTCAATGCAGGAAATGCAAGGTACTCACCTAGGGGCCAGAAACCCGGCCAAGTGTACACCCTGGGGGAATGTTACAAGTCTCGATGGCTGAGAGGGACCTGGGGTGGTGGTGGATGTCAAAAATGAACAACTCGGAGACTTGTAAGAGGGCAGCAGCCAAGGCCAACAGGATGCTGGGATGCATCGCTAGGGGCATCACCTCCAGAAGGAGGGAAGTGATGCTCCCTCTGTATAACTGCTTGGTGAGGCCACACCTTGAGTACTGCATGCAGTTTTGGAGGCCACACTTAAAGAGGGACATTAAACTCCTGGAGAGGGTCCAGAGGAGGGCAACCAAAATAATTTGGGGCTTGGGGGACAGAACTTATGAGGAGAGGCTCGAAGAGCTAAATATGTACACATTGGAAGAGAGAAGGGACCGGGGGGACATGATAGAGGTCTTCAAGTACATGAAGAGGGTAAATAGGAGAGGAACAGTCAGGGTGCTTCGAAGGAAGGAGGAGGGGGCCACTAGAGGGCATGGGTGGAAGCTGGAGGAAGATTCAGGGAGAAAGGAGGTGCTACTTCACTGAGAGGTGGTGGAGCCATGGAATGCACTACCTAGGGGCTGGTGGAGCAGAGATGGTGGAGGGGTTCAAGAGGGGCTGGGACAGGTACAGGGGAAGGGTTCTGGAAGCAAAATCCAATGCAGCAAGAATATCCGGAACTGGAAAGGGAGAAGCCAGAGAAGACGAGGGGGGCAGCAAGGTCAGCACCCAGGGTGGGGGCTGACCAATTGAGCAGACTCGAAAGACCATTAGGCCTATTCTGCTGGCATTTTAGTATGCTAGTATATATATTAGAGGCAAAAAACTCCATTTAATGCATTAGTTAGGGTTGTTCCATAGCGACAAAAGTGAGGAAATTCGGTGTTAGGGTTGAAAACCCCCCTTGGACCCCCCGCCCACCTCCCCAACCGGCACTGGGGTGTGCATTGGGGTCATCAGCCCTAACTCTCACCCCATCACATGTGAAAACAGCAGAAGTATAGGAGAATGGGGTGAGAGTTAGGACCGGCAAACCCAATGCACACCCCAGCTCTCAGTGGGGGTGTGTCAAGGGAATTTCAATAACCTGTTCCACTAGGCTAACTAACAAATGGGCTGGGATTTTGCCTCTTTCCCTTCTTTTGAGAATGATAATGAAAATAGTGAATGTAATGCAGCGGAGCAGGGCCTTGAGGTCACCAGGGCTCCGCTCCCTACCTCGATGTCTTGTGGCATAGTAACAGGAACAGCAATGCAAACAGAGTACTAACAATGGCGCACATGGTAACACAAGTGCAAATGAGAACAGAAAGGTAGCACACTGCAGTGGCGTGAGCGAGGAGCGGTCTGCCACGTGATGTGTTGTCACATAGTAACATGGTGCCTGCAAATGGAAATGTCAATGGGCATGGTGGCGCAAAGTGAAACAGAAAGAAACAGTACTGTAGACACAAATGGCAAAAAATAACAGAAAGCATAGCGCAAATGAAAACATAAAGGATAGCGCACTTAGGGCCCCATGCTCACGCCCACGTAATGCGGCGGGCTGAGGGCCCAACCTATGATGTCTTGTGGCATGAGTAACAGGAACAGCAATGCAAACAGATCGCTAACAGTGGCGCACATGTTATGCCAGCGAATGAGAACAGAAAGGGTAACACACGGTGGCATAGGCGGAATGGTCTGCCACGTGATGTGTGTCACATAATAACATGGTGCCTGCAAGCGGAAATTTCAATGGGCATTGTGACACTAAGTAAAACAGAAGAAAACAGTACTGTAGACACAAATGGCAAAAAATAACAGGAGCATAAGCAAATGAAAACACAAAGGATAAGCACATGGTGGCACAGGCGATCAGCGGTAAGTGAAGCGGGTACAGAACGCAAAGCGGAAAAGACCTTATTAACAGTAATGTAGCGCGCTATGCTGGTTTTCCCAAAACCTGCATAGAGAAAGACAGTGAGTACAAATAATGTATGCATAATAATGAGTATCGGAGCAGAAAATGAGAAGTAGGAATACTAAATAGGTTATATGTCAGGAACCGTCGATGTAGAAAAAATATTTAAAAGTCGTATGATTTACAACTGTCCTGGCTAATTTTATACTTAGCCCTAGGGCTAAGCATTTTCTGATGAAAAGTCTGTATCTACGCGTTTCCGAGATCTCGGGCCCTGGCGTGGACGACCGTAATGCTATCCTATGGGAAAAAGAAGTTCGGTGCCATAACTTTGCCTCCCTGTATTATGTTTTCACCAAACCTCTGAAAGGCATATCTGTGGGCTGTTGGCTGTCTTCCCTCCAAATTTCAGGCAAAAAGACTAAACCGTTATTTTCCAGCAGGGTGCCAAAGGATTCCTGTAATGCGTCGGGCGCCGTAATGTTATCCTATGGGAAAAACTGTCACATTTGGAGTGCCATAACTTTGCCGCCATGTAATATTTTTTCAATACAACACTGAAAGGCACATCTGTGAGATGTCATCTGCGTTCCTTCCAAATTTCAGCCCAAAACTCCCAACCGTTCTTTTGCAGCGGAGTGCCAAAGAATTACTGTTATTTTGGGCATAGTGTCGCAAAGTAGTGTCGCAATTTGCAAAAGCTTTCGTAAAAAATTTGCGACACTTTCATGAGTGCGACACTACTTTGTGAAAGTACTTTTTCAAGAAATCTGAAAAACATATTTCTGGGGTGTTTTACCCCAAAATAAAGACATGGCTAGCATCCTCAGGGCCCGACTAGGTGAATACAAAAATAATTAGGTTGCTAGAGGGTCTCAATTTTAAATGCCAAGAATTTTTCTGACCACTCACTGAAAACAAGATGGCGGATTTGCGACAGTAACAGGGCCATTTGCGACAGTAAAAAGTGCATTTGCGACACTGTCGAACTTTTTGTTAACTTTTCCCATTGACTTATAATGGGAAATTGTTTTTTTTGAACAACTTTTGAACCGTTTAATATTTTTTCATGAAATCTTCAAAAAGGCACATCGGGGACCCTGGCCGCACATTCCCTGAAGATTTGGGCCAATGGCCTACAGCAAACCGTACGACCTGTAGGCGTGACCGTAGAATTCCAGAAAAGCGTAAACGTGTGCGCAGATCATACTTAATAAATCCGCAGCTGTATATCTGACTGGTACGAAACTTGGCAGATCCCAACGCCTATGGTTCTTGATTGTGTATTCTAAATTTCAGGCAAATCCGTCAAACGGTTACAAAGTTATTAAAGTGCAAAGTTTTGGGGTTTAACATAGAAATGGCTCCTCAACCCTAACTATGGTAGCACTACTGTGCTACCATACTATATATATATATATATATATATTCGATGTTAGGGTTGAAACCCCCTTTGCACCCCTCCAGCCCCCCCAACTGGAATCGGGGTGCGCAATGGGGTCATCGGCCCTAAGTGTCACCCCATCACATGTGAAAAGAAGCTGAGGAATAGGAGAATGGGGTGACAGTTAAGACAGATGATCCCAATGCACACCCTGATTCCAGTTGGGGGGGTGGGCTGGAGGGGTGCAAAGGGGGTTTCAACCTTAACATCGAATTTCCTTGCTTTTGTCACTGTGGAACAACCCTAACTGATGCATTAAACAGAGTTTTTTGCCTCTAATTTGTCTTCTTTTTGAGAATGATAACGAGAAATAGTGAATGTAACGCAGTGGCGGGAGCACAGGGGTGATGTCTTGTCGCATTGTAACATTGTGCCCACAAACGCAAATCGTAATGCGCATGATGACGCAAAGCGAAACAGAAAGAGGAACAGTACTGTAGACAGAAATGTTAAAAACAACGGAAACGCAACCGCAAATGAAACACAAAGGGTAACTGACATGGTGGCGAAACGGAACGGTAAGTGAAACGCAGCCGAACCACAAGCAGAAATGGTAATGGTAAGAGTAATGTAAGCACACAGGCTGGTTTTCCCCAAAAGCTGTATAGAGAAAGACAGTGAGTAGAAAGAATATATGCAAAATAATGACTCTCTGAACACAAAAATCAATAGTTGTAGTAGTAAATTGCTTCTATCTCAGTAACCGTATGACATAGAAAAAAAATGTAAAATTCATATGTATTACCACTTTCCTGGCTAGTTATATATGTAGCCCCCATGAGGGGGCTAAAATTTCTCAACAATAACTCCGTATCTCGCACCGTTTTCGAGATACAGGCCCTCAAAGGCGCGGCGAACGCCGTAATGTTATCCTATGGGAAAAAAACAGAAGTTCGGACTGCCATAACTTTTGAACAGTTTAATATTTTTTCACAAAATCTTCGAAAGACACATCGGGGGCCACAGCTGCATGTTCCCTGAAGATTTCGGGCCGGTCGACAAACTGTGCGACCTGTGGGCCGATCGAGAATTCCAGAAAAGCATAAACACGGGCAGATCATGCTTAATAACTCTGCAGATGTGTATCTGACCAGTACAAACTTGGCAGATCCCAAGGCCTATGGCTCTTGATTAAGTATTCCAAACTTCAGCCAAATCCGTCAAACGGTTGCAAAGTTATTAAGGTGCAAAGTTTTGGGGTTTAACATAGGCTCCTCAACCCTAAATATGGTAGCACGGCATAATATATATATATACATATTCGATGTTAGGGTTGAAACCCCCTTTGCACCCCTTCAGCCCACCCCCCCAACTGGAATCGGGGTGCGCATTGGGGTCATCGGCCCTAAGTGTCACCCCATCACATGTGGAAAGAAGCTGAGGAATAGGAGAATGGGGTGACAGTTAGGACCAATGACCCCAATGCACACCCTGATTCTAGTTGGGGGGGTGGGCTGGAGGGGTGCAAAGGGGGTTTCAACCCTAACATCGAATTTCCTTGCTTTTGTCACTGTGGAACAACCCTAACTGATGCATTAAACAGAGTTTTCTGCCTCTAATTTGTCTTCTTTTTGAGAATGATAACGAGAAATAGTGAATGTAACGCAGTGGCGGGAGCACAGGGTGATGTCTTGTCACATTGTAACATTGTGCCCAAAACGCAAATTGTAATGTGCATGATGACGCAAAGCGAAACAGAAAGAGGAACAGTACTGTAGACAGAAATGTTAAAAACAACGGAAACGCAACCGCAAATGAAAACACAAAGGGTAATGCACATGGTGGCGTAAACGTGAACGGTAAGTGAAACGTGTACGGAACCACAAGCAGAAATGGTAATGGTAAGAATAATGTAAGCACACAGGCTGGTTTTCCCCAAAAGCTGTATAGAGAAAGATAGTGAGTAGAAAGAATATATGCAAAATAATGACTCTCGGAACACAAAAATCAATAGTTGTAGTAGTAAATTGCTTCTATCTCAGTAACCGTATGACATAGAAAAAAAATGTAAAATTCATATGTATTACCACTTTCCTGGCTAGTTATATATGTAGCCCCCATGAGGGGGCTAAAATTTCTCAACAAAAACTCCATATCTCACACCGTTTTCGAGATACAGGCCCTCAAAGGTGCGGTGAACACCGTAATGTTATCCTATGGGAAAAAAACAGAAGTTCGGACTGCCATAACTTTTGAACAGTTTAATATTTTTTTATGAAATGCACATCGAGGGCCACAGCTGCACGTTCCCTGAAGATTTCGGACTGGTTGCGCAAACCGTGCAACCTGTAGGTGCGATCGTAGAATTCCAGAAAAAGCGTAAACGCATGCGCAGATCACGCTTAATAACTCCGCAGCCGTATACCCGACTGGTACAAAACTTGGCAAATCCCAAGGCCTATGGATCTTGATCGTGTATGCCTAATTTCAGGCAAATCTGTCAAACGGTTGTAAAGTTATTAAGGTGAAAAGTTTTGGAGTTTAACATAGAAATGGCTCCTTAACCCTAACTATGGTAGCATTACTGTGCTACCATAATATATATATATATATATATATATATATATATATATTTTTATACAATGGTGGTGAGATATATTCCAGTGAAATAAAACATGTTATTTTCACTGCAGTGAAATAAATTCTGATGACAACAGCAGAGTTAAAATAAATACCATTTATTACACCCACAAAACTCACTCTAAACCCGAGCAAAGCCACGCAATCGCGCAAAGCCATGCAAAGCCATGCTAACCCTGTGCAAGCCACGCAAATTGTACATTTTGCAACAGTGAGGCCCCATTGTATAAATAGGACATATGATATGCACATTGTGGAATATGAAAAATATTTTCACTTCTGCCTCGTGAGCACTGCATATTTCACTCGTGCCTTCGGCACTCGTGAAATATCCAGGCTCACTCTGCAGGAGTGAAAATATTTTCTATATTCCACTCCTGCCCATCATGTGTTCGATTTATACAATAGGCAACAACTGTTTCTGTATGGTTTTGCTATTTAAATATTGTGTCTGAGGTCTGTTTTGTTGTTGTTACTTTTTAAGTTGGTGTTATTACTCAGTGATTTGCCTGCTGTGTGTTAGGCTGCTCAACTGTGTGATAGGGATTAGTGATGCTTGGAATCCTCTGTTGTGATTGGTTGATATGGTGTATAGTGGCATCTTGGTTCTGCTGGTAGTGGATTAGAGTTTATTTTTCATTGGTGCTATTAGGTGTGTGTTGGGGAATGAGTGATTTCATTGGTTTGCTGATGTTTGTGGGCGGGATGTATGTGGTATGTTTACTTCAAGAGTGCTTCCATGACCATTGGTGAAATGGGACTGTTTATTGTTTTGGTGCAGTGTGAATAACATTTATTTATTTATGAGATTTTATTTTATATTGTTAGTAGTGCATAGTGCAACAGTAATTTAGTTCTTTAGCCCTGTCTGCATCGCAGCTTCTGAGAAGGGATATCAACATTAAGATATTGATGGAGGTCGAGATGTGGCACAAATATCCAAGGCTCACAGAGAAAAACAGGTACATATGGGACAGAGGAGCTTCACTGTTATTCAGAGTCTGTGCCACTGGTGAGCTGCTTTGAACTCTTTCTGGGAGGAGACTTGTAGTGTCAGTGTGTGCAAAAGAAGGTAGAGTATTTATTATTTGTTTCTTTCTGATGGGTCTAGCAGTGGCTCCTTATTCTACTTGAACTGAGAACAGCTCAAGACAATCTCTTGTTCCAGGTTCTTTGTTTTCAGTAGATGATGTAATTTAGTTTTTTCATCTGTGGTGCATCTCAATGTTTAGGAATTAATTCTGAAAAGCTCATTGTACAGAAATACTGTTTTAGTCAAGTTTTTGTAATTTGTTTTCGGTGCTAAGTACTGCTCCAAGTGTACTGCTTTCAGCTTCTGGCTTTTTAGAAACTGCAAGTAAAAGTTTCACACTATGCAGGTTGTGTGTAATTAGGTAGATTGCTGATTTCATTTTCAGTTTTAAAAGAAGTTCCAGCTTGTAGTGCTTAACTGATGCTGTAGTGAGAATATCGGGTAATGACATAGCTACTATAGGTGTAAATGGATTTATTTTCACTTCAGCTATGTCATCACCTGATATTCTCACTGGGGTGAGAATACATGCTTTTATTCTCAATGAATACACAACACCCCTATTGTATAAATATATATATATATATATATACTGTATATATATATATATATATATCTACACACACACACAGTATATATATATATATATATATATTTATAAAATAGAGTGGTAAAATCATAGAAATTCCAGTAACATGATTGGACAGAATGCATCACATGACCGTGCATTATTTCCCAACGACGCCCGCCTCCCAAGTCGACCGCTACGCCTAAACTACTTTCCAGCCCTCAAAACCTTCTCATCAGCAGTGAGATCACTCCACGCCTAATGCAGTTAAGCAGCCACATACACACACACACACACACACACGTGGCACCCACAGCCATAACTAAATATATCACTAGTAATCCCACACTGTACAACCTGATTTACTTGATTGCACACTCCTTTTAAATAAACTATCATCTAAAAGCAAATTCTGCCTGCCATTTTCACACTCTTACTGCAGAGCCACTAACTTTTAGTACTGCACACTGTGTCACCACCCTAAATTCTACAAAACAACATAATGCAACCCATTTAACAGAAACCTAACTGTGTATAAAAAAACAAGACAAACTACAGTTCTCTTACTTCCTACTCTCACTTTCTGTTAAAAAAATCTCCCTTTCTACACAGAGTTGCCCGATCGTTCAGCACTTTCACTTTTCCTTCTTGAACTATAGCGTGACCGAGCGGTGCGCATTGCGGGAAGTGACAAGCTGTTACGAGTTGAAAGTAAGTCCTTTTGTGTTTAAAAAAGATAAAAAGTGTTTTCCCTGCTGTGAGTTTCTCTTAATTTCAGTAAAACAAGCTGCAGAGTCTATGTAGAATGGAGCGAGGAGACCCCGAGTGAGTCGGCAGCTGCGAAGGTAGGCGCCAAGCCAGAGCAAGGCGCTGTGACAGCTGCTCGCTCTGGCAAATCCGCTACTGCGACAGCATCTCGCTCAGTCCTGAACTCCGCAGCTGTGTCTGAGTGAAAAACAACTGAAGAAGCACCCCATCTTAAGCACAAAGACTTTACTTTCAGTGTGCTAACTATCACCTCCCTGTCACCCCTTCAAATCACCTCTCCCTATCACTACGCTCTGCTTCCAGACTACTTTCCTAAAGCTGACTCACTCACTGTGTCCTCGCTCCCTTCTACACAGAGTCTGCAGCTTCTCTCACTTAACTAACAGAACATAACATAAAGAACACACTTTTCATCTTTTTAAACACAAAATGACTAACTTTGAACTCTGCCACCATATCATTTGCCAGCTAGACAGAGGATTATTATAAACCAACAGAACCTAACAGGAGGACACACTTTTCATCTTTTTAAACACAGGACTTACTTTGAACTCAACCAGCATATCATTTACCAGCTAGACAGAGGATTATTTTCACCACCCCCAAAACATGTGGGCCATTTTATAAGACAGATATACCACTCTAGGGTGTCATTGGCGCTCTGATTCATACGCCTTGGGTGGTTGAATGCACTGGCCTGCGGCCTCAGTGCATCACAAACGCTATCACCAAGGCGCAGATATCAGAGCCGCATCACACACCCTAGAGTGGTATATCTATTACATGTATAAGTATATATATACTGTATATATAGATATTTGTTTACAGGCATTGCTGGTATCTCTTGAAAGATTGTCCAACTTGTGATTACTAATTTTGAGTATAGTTCATGAAATAATAGGTGTTATTTTGTTATTTCATATAGTCCCATTGTGCCTTACCCATACCATGTAAATCCAAATCCTTCCAAGGCCATCTTAACATATAATAGGACAGGGGAGATGCTACTTCTCATTTTCATAGGGATCTTCATTTATACATTTTTGCACTGTATTTACTCATGCTGTCCCAGATTAGATGCAATATCTTGTTTTCAGTGGGGTCATGATTTTACCATTTCTATAATGTATTTATTCAGGGCACCTAGTCCAGAACCCCATATTCAAAGTAGATGCACAGTGCATCCCAGTGGAAAAAGGAGATGTGCGCTGCTTGCAACAATGCACAGCACGATATTCAAATGTGCTGGATCGTAGCTGCAAGAGAATGTGCTGGGGCACACACAAATGGTATGCCATGCAAGTCGAGGTGCATTCCCTTGCATATTTCATGCTGTGGTATATTCAGTGGGAATGTGCCCCTCACAGTCCAGAGCACCATGTCCCACAGTTAGGCCACCAGTAGCTGGCCCTAACCCAGCTAGCCACCCACAGGTGGGCTGCAGATGTGCACCCAGGTGCACAGCAGCCTGGCAGCCCTGGTGGACTAGGGTACCGCTTTCCATCCCCAATCTATCCAACTCCATCCCTGAAGAGCTTCATAGTGTGGGCCCCCCAGACCCGATCGCACCAGAGGAAACCATGGTCCATATCCATAGCATGAGGACCCCTACCCACCACCCTGTACACAGACACCCTCATTCCTCCCATACCCAACCTGTTGCAAAGACTGGCACTGCCCTCCACACCTGCCATTGCCAGCCAGAGACTGTACTTAACCCAGGCTGGGGACCTGCACTCTGCAATGATCTAACTGGCTGTATCGTGCATTGGGGCAACATGCAAGCTGCGGACCCACCAGTGTATGGAGCCATGTGTACATCCCTGGCAAACTGTAGAGGAATTTACATACATCCAATGCATGCCTTGCCAATGATGTATCTTCCTGTTGTCATACACTGCATCTAGTCCACACTCTGCATTCCTGTGTAACATGCCCCCTCCAGACTGCTGAGGTATCCTGGGTGCCATGGGGTGTGGTATCCTGTAATGCCATTTGCAGTGTATGCTTCAAGCTGTGGATAGTTCATCCGCAGTTCCCTAATTAATGCAAACAAATGGGAGGTCAGCTGGATCTGCATGCGAGTGCCTGAAGTGTATAGCCACCAGGCATTATCACCCACACACAGCTTGTGCCTATGCATAACACATTCCAGCATCCTACTGTGAGTGTTCCACCACCTACTAATTCAGTGGTATAATCCCATCACAGAGGCAGTTGTCACAATGGGATGGGCTGGGGGCATGTCTGTGCACCATTGAGGAGCAGGGGACCACTACACTATGGACATGGACTATAGGTGTATTCAGGTGCAATCAGGGATGGCATCAGAGTCCCTACAGTATGGAACCAATAGTTCCTGGACTCCTGTATGATTGAGGCTGGTGGAACAGGTGGGGGGTGCCACTTTACAACCAGAGACTTCAGGGCCTGTCCCACATCGGAGCAATCGGGGTCAGGGTTTGGGGGCGAGAGCTGCTCCGGCGCATTCATCCCCATGCCAACATGCAAATGGGCCAGTAATGAGTATGCATAAGGCCCCTTTGCACCCTGCATCCTCAATTAGTTAATTTGCATTCCTGGGCTGAATAGCATCCATGGGGGCTGTGGTGCATAATGGTATGTGCCACGCATTCCCCCTGGAAGGTATTCAGTTGGTGTCGCCCTGGATGCACCTGACTTGGCAGCCACCTACACTGCAATTCCTGTCCAGGGTCACATTTTCAATAGGTACAATGAAACCCGCTAGGATGAAATGCAGTGTCACAGGTTTACTGCATGACAAAAAGGATTAACTCCTACTAAAATTGCATTGCTTGCTGCAGTAACTCTACTGCATAATTCTGTAGTGCTGCACTTCATCCTGGTGGGCTTCACTGTAAGCACACCCAGTACTGGTGGTGCATTCTCTTTGAATATTTTATCGGTGCTGACCAGCGCACCCTGTTTACACAATGCATCTTTCAGCTTGTGCATCGGTCTGGCACTTGATATATCCCCCCAGATGTAAAATATTGTGCCAGTGCATTCTGATTTTACACAATGCAGCATAATATTGTGTAGATGTAGAGCCCAACTGAAAATAAGATGCTATTTATTCTGTGACTATCCAGGCTAGATATATAGCAATTAGCAGGCAAATTCTAGGAAAACACATTGTAAAAATGTATAAAAGGAAGACCGCATTGAAACTGCCTCTCCACAGATCTGCATTGCACAAATTCATTAGAAATAATGGATAAAAGCATCCCAAAAGCTATCCACAGCCATACTGGCTCTGACCAGAATTTGTTTATAATGATATTGAATTTATTCACAATAGGGCCTATTCTCAATTCCTATGTGCCATGTATGTGAGGCTCATAGGCATCCCTGAGTTGGAAAGCCACACAGCTAGTTGCCTACTAGATCCCCTGGCTGCCAAAGCAGCTACACACCATGGGCTGCAGGGGAGTGTTCCAGAGGATGTGCCCACATTCCACGCAATTCTCCAAGGCGCAGAGTGCCAGGCCACTGTGAGAACATTTACGCCCTTAGGACCCTGCCATAAATGCCTATGTGACCCCCCAATAGTCACTGGTGAGGCATGGAGTCAACAGGGTCCCCCTGAAAACATCTTCCCCTAGTACACCAGACTGTGTGGGTGTGCTGGTGGATGCCATTTGGGTGACTGCCCATCTATTCAGTGATTCCAGACTGGTGTTGTCCCACACTCCGCCACCCCCAGCACATGGGATCCACTCCAGGACTTAGGATGGGCTTCTAATTGGATGCTTGCCTGGGTTGACAGCTTCACTTCCAGCAGTCCTGCACACTGGACGATGGACAGGTACCCTGTGGGTGCCTGGGGTCAGAAATCCGCATCCTTCACCTGTCCGCACCCACACAGGCATGCAGGCAATTTATGTGTGATCCACACATAAATTGTGGCCAGTGGAGAATAGGCCCCTATGTGTCCAAATTAACATTATCATGGATAGTATCCTGTTTAACACATAAACATTACTTTTATCACATTAGTAGTTTCAGCATTTAAACTGCTGTTCTTATGGTATTAGATTCTTTTTTGTAATTAAGTGTTTATTGGTTTCTTTAATAGTACACAATAATATGGTATGACAATGTGACAGCAACATTCCTGGCCAAGATTTCTCCATGGATTAACAGATTAAACAAGTACCAAAAAAATTCAAAAATACATTTATGATTATCATTTAGTCTATTCTATAGAAGTTGATGGCAGATAAGGACCACAAGGCCCATTCTGTCTGCCTATCTCTACCTTATGAATGTGCCATCGGTCTTTACTCTGTCA
Source organism: Neoceratodus forsteri (assembly GCA_016271365.2). Lineage (NCBI taxonomy): Eukaryota > Metazoa > Chordata > Ceratodontiformes > Ceratodontidae > Neoceratodus > Neoceratodus forsteri. Next base: position 571,249,718 of record CM057449.1, on the reverse strand, counting down.
ATGGCCTATCTATTCATACACATCTGCATTGCTCCCTTATGCCTGTCCCATGTCTGTTTGAAGCCCTGCACTGTATATCCACCACTTCCTGAGGTAGGCCGTTCCATGCATCCACCACCCTCTCTGTGAAAAATAACTTCCTCACTTTACCCCTTAATCAGCCTCCCTCTAATCTCATGCTGTGTTCTTTTGTCCTGCTATTTTTCTTATATTGAAACATGTTAGACTATTTCACCTTGTTAATGCCCTTAAGGTGTTTGAATGTTTAGATCATATCACCTCTCTCCCTTCTTTGCTCTAGGGTATATATATTGAGCTCCATTAATCTGTCCTCATATGTTTTCTGATGCAGTCCCTGTACCATTTTGGTTGCCTTTCTCTGGACTTCCTCCATTTTGTTAATGTTCTTGTGAAGGTGCGTCCTCCAGTACTGCACGCAGTACTCCAGATGGGGATTAACCAGTGTCTTGTAAAGAGGGATTTCTACCTCCCTCTTATGATTTGTGATACCCCTACTAATACACCTCAACATCCCCCTAGCCTTACCTACTGCTTTAGTGGTCTGCTTTGATGAGTTCAGGTCATCTGTGATGATGATGCCCAAGTCTCTTTCTTCCTTTAAGATTGCCAGAAATTCCCCTCCCAAACTATAGGTGGCTTCAGTGTTTCTCTTCCCTATGTGCATGATCTTGCACTTCTTTGCATTAAACCCCAGTTGCCACTCTTCCAACCATTTTGCCAGTTCATCCAGATCTCTTCTCATTCTGTCTACCCCATCTGGATCATCTACTCTGTTGCAGATCTTAGTGTCATCTGCAAAGAGACAAACCTTACCCTCCAGTCCATCTGCAATGTCACCGATGAAGATATTGAAGAGGACTAGCCCCAGGACTGATCCTGAGTTATCCCACTTGTGACTTGCATCTGTTCTGACTGTATACCATTTACCAACACTCTCTGTTTCCTGCCTGCCAACCAGTTTGCCACCAAGTTGACCAACCGGACCCACGAGCCTAACCAGCTTATTAATCAATCTTCTATGTGGAACAGTATCAAAGCTTTGCTGAAGTCAAGGTAACGACATCAACTGGACCCTCTTGGTCCACCACTCTGGTTGCCCAGTCAAAGAAATCTATGAGATTAGTCTGACAGGACCTTCCTGTTGTAAAACCATGCTGTCTTGGATCCTGTGCTCCTATGGATTACAGGTGTTGCACTATCCTTTCCTTAAGGAGTGCCTCCATAATCTTGCCCACTACTGAAGTAAGACTGACTGGTCTGTAGTTCCCTGCCTCCTCTCTTGTGACGTGGGATCACATGAACCCTTCTCCAGTCTTCAGGGACCTCTCCTGTTCTCAGAGACTCACTAAACAGTTATGATAATGGCTCTGCTAGTTCCACCCTTAGCTCCTTTAGTACCCTGGGATCTATGCCATCTGGTCCCACTGCCTTGTCCACCCTGAGCTTAGTAAGCTCTTGTAGGACCCTTTCTTATGTAAAGGGACTTGTGCACACCTCCCTCCCCCCTGTGTCCATGGTGCTGAGCTGTGGGCCCTGCCCTACCTTCTTCTCAGTAGATACTGAGCAGAAGTATCTATTTAGTATAAATGCTTTTCCTTGGTCCTCCTCCACACACTTCCCCTTATCCCCTTTGATCTTAGCAATACCCCCTCTGGACTTTCTCCTTTTACTAATGTATCTATAGAAAGTCTTGTCCCCTTCTTTTACTGTTCGTGCTAGTGTTTCCTTGGTTTGGGCCTTTGCCTGCCTTACTGCCTTCCCTGCTTCCCTTAGGGAAGTTTGTTATGCCTCCCTATCTTTGTCCGCTGCATTCCCTTATATTTTCTGAGGCCAATCTTTTGGCTCTGACTTTTCTGCTACTGTTTTGAGAACAAATTGTCTCCTCCTTCTTTTGCTCTTGCTTTTCTCCCTAACACAATAGGATGTTGCTTTAAATATTGCATCCTAATGCTTGCCCACTTTGCCTGCACCCCTCACCTGTATTTATTCTTTCCAGGAATAGCTTATCTCTGTTGGCTATCTTATCAAAGTCAGCTCCTCTGAAGTGCCATATTTTGCATTGGAATGGGATGATTTAGTTCTAGTGACCAAACTAAACCGTACCATTTGATGGTCACTACAACTAGGTGACCTTTACCTGGAGTTCTGGGATCCTTTCCCTGTTAGTCATTACTAGATCTAGGATAGCCCTGTCTCTTGTGGGTTGTTGTACCAGTTGTTTCAGGATCTCCTCCAGCTGGGAATCCATAATGTGTCTAGTTCTGGTGGATGTTCCTGCTGGTATTGATCAATCTGTATCTGCCATGTTGAAGTCTCCCATTATCAGAACCTCCTCTTTAGCTGTCATGTTTTGTATATCTTCTAACAGTAATGTGTCTATATCCTCTCCCTGGTCAGGAGGCCTGTAGACAACCCCAGTTTGTATGGCTGTCCCATTTCTTGTTTCCAGGGTGACCCACAGTTCTTCTGGCTCCTTATGTGTATTCTCAATTTCTGTAGCTTTGATATTTTCATTGACATAAAGGGCTACTCCCTCCCCTTTTTACACCTCGGTCTCTTCTGAACAGTACATAGCCAGGTACTGAAGTCTCCCAAGTGTGGTTACTGGTGAACCATGTCTCGTTAATGGCTACTATGTCCAGTTTAGTCTCTGTCATTGTTGCCTTCAGGTCTGGGATCTTGTTTCCCAGACTGTGGGCATTTATGTACATGAGTTTCCATTGGCCTGATTTGGGTGCGTTAGTTGTCGGGTGAGGTCCGGCGTTTCCCCTACATGTCATATGGGGAGTCCGACCTTTTTTCTTACCTGGTGATGCCTTCAAAATTTCTAAGCAGTGTAGTGAATAGTGCACTGAAGAAGTTCAGCACTTGGTACACTGTGTTCTGAACTCAGTAATTGTTCATTTCCATCAACTGTAATAGGTTTTTACTACATAGGCTAAGGAAGCATTAGGATAACACTAACCATGTGTATACAAACTAAGAAAGAAGTCAGCTATAGCTTAGTAATAGCTATCCATAGAGTGTCTATCCATAGCAAACCTACATCTTTTCTACTAGACAGGCTCTGTAATGCACCTGAGTTACAACAGTGCTACCCCTGTTCTGTTCCTGGGAATCGACTCATGCCCTTTCCTGAGGTGCGTGAGATGCTATCTTGGGCCTTGAGGATGCATATCACTCGTGGGCATACATGTTGGGGGGGCTTTCAATGTCCATGTGAGTAAAACCAGCAGTGCTAATTAGCTGCTTGCTCCCTGGTGCTAGCCTGTAGGGTTGCCCTGCAGCAAGTAGTGTGGCAGGTAGTGCTCTTGAGGTATTTTGCAGGATGCAACTACTGGTTCTAAACAATTTAAATATGGGTATTGGACTCTGTAACATTTTTGGGGCGGGGGCTTAATCTGCGCAGGGTGGAAACCTCCAAAGCAGATATTTCCTATCCTGTCCTCTTGGTGTGTGGCATACTGTGACATGACATCATGTCCAGAGACAGTAAGCATGAAAATCACCACTGTCATATCATCCTACCCTGCCACATATTAGGACAGTTTTGTTGTAAGGTTGCAGGTTGAGGTAATGGGAGGGTTATGTGCAGAGACTTGTTTCCATCAGCCCTTCTAGATGCCATGATGATGATGACCCTTTATCAATTTATGGGGGTAAGCAAGGTCAGCTGAGTGAATAGTACCTGCATGGATCGTGTAGTGAAGGAGGCTGCATATGATGGATGTTTGTCTCTTAGAAGCTGTACAAACCAGTGTGTGCATGAGATGAATACTGAGGAGGGAATTAATGGTGAGGTCGGGGACTGGTGGTTGGGTAGGCAGTCAGCCTTCCTCACAAGAGAGGATGAGCCTTGCTTGGAATTCTCTTGGTAATTGAGGGGTTGGGAATAACATAACTCCCACAACTTGTATGGATTTAGTCTTACTGGGAGTTGGCTGTGTTTCCCAATATTGGTCAGCGGTTGTTTGGTCTGATTGTCACTAAATGGTAAGGGCATGGGCATCACCTGGATCCTCAGATCCCAGCTCCCATGTATCCCACATATCCTCCATCCATGTGGAGTCTGTAAAATAGGCAGGAGGAGGCGGACATGATGGGGCAGAGGGCGGGACATGTTTGAGAGTCACACTAGTCACCTCATCAGAGCTGAATTCTGCCCCAAGGTACAGTGTCTCTATCCCCATTCCTCCCTGATTATTTGGTTTGAGTTACCATATGGGGGAAGGGGATCACTGATTCTCCCAGCTACTGCTCACTATATATATATGTGATGAATTCAGTGCCTGTAGGAATGTGCACATGTTCAAGCAGGTTTCGGTAGTGACAGCCCTGCAGCAGCCCTCAACACCCCGTGCAGACTGCGAGATGTCACTAAAGGCTTGTTGGGGGCTTGGCCTATGATGGAATGTGCTGACTGTTCAGGGGTTGCCACTGATAGTTGGGGATCCTTAAAACATGACTCAGGGACTGAGGGCCTATGCAGCCCGGTGCAAATGCCTATACAAGAACCATCACTCTGCACCAAGTCTGACACTGCCGAAATGGACCTGTACCCCAACTAATTGAGTTCTATCCATTAGCCAGTGTTTAATCCACCTGATTATACCGCTATCAATTCCTAAATTTTCTAATTTTAAGATTACTATATCATGAGGAACCGAGTCAAAGGCATGACTAAAGTCCAAAATTACCATATCCACGTTATTCCCCGATCTATTAATTTCCCAATGTGTTCATAGAAACTAATTAAATTTGTCTCACAGGATCTGTTCCTGACAAAACCATGCTGAGTTTTATCACTCATTCCCATATTATTATCTCCTCATATATAATTCCTTCAATGATTTTACAGACTACTGATGTTAAGCTTATAGGTTGGTAATTTGCTGCCTCCGCCCTACTTTCCTTTTTAAACACAGGGACAACATGAGCTGTTCTCCAGTCCTTTGGTACATAACCTTCATTCAATGACTTTTGCCCTATTAAAGTAATAGCTGGTGCTAATACATCTCCCAGTTCCTTAACAAATTTTGGATGCACCCATCTGGGCCTGCTGATTTATCTGTCTTAAGTTTTTATATTCTTTTAAGAACTTTGTCAACAGTGACTATATCCATCTGTATTTTATTACATGTTACAGTCATGATATTATCTTTTTTGCAGCCATCCTTAATAAACACTTTTCTAAATGTTCCACTAAATTCCTTAGCCATTTCCCCAGGTTTCACAGATATTTCACCGTCTATAAGTAAGGGTCTTACAGCATTGTTATTTCCTTTTTTGTTATTCACGTATATAAAGAAACGCTTTGTATTATTTTCTGATGTTGCTAGCTTGTATTCCAACTGTTTTTTTTGCATTTCTTATTTCATATTTAACTTTATGTGGTATTTATTTTATGCCTGGCCCTACTAACCTCTGTTTTTAGCTGCTTCATCTGCCTGAACAGTATTTTTCTTTTACATAGTTTAATGATTTTATTATTTATCCAAGAAGTTTTTTCCCCCTACAGTTATATACATTCTTTCTAGGAATATGCTTGGATATCATATTATTTAGAGTCTTGACAAATGCTTCCCATGACTCTTCAGCTGATAGAGCGTTCTTTATTCTACTCCAATCTAGGTCACAAATATATTTCTTAATTCCTGATAACTGGCTTTATTATACATTATCCGAGCTGTTTTTCCCCCCGATTCATTTTCTTGTCTTATTAATTGTAAATATAATGATTCCATGATAACTTGTTCCTACTGGTGGTCCAATATCAATATTCTCAATATCCTCAGATGTATTAGTTAGGATAACATCTAGGATATTTTCAACCCTAGTTGGTTCACTTATACATTGTTGGATGCCTGTTGCTGTCAACATCTCATATACTCTTGCTCCTAATGGATTTTTATGTTTTTTTTCCATTTCCCTCAATTTCTGGTATATTCAGGTCTCCTATTAGCAGTATATCAGTATCTTCTGATAAAGTGGCCATTTTTTTCATAAATCCTTCTGTTTCTCCCACTGAGGTGTCAGGTGGTCTGTAGAAAGCTATCAATTTGAATGGCTTACCCTTCAGTCCCATAATGTCCCAGTGATTACCTCAATGTTACCAAGATCATCTTCTGTACTAATATTTTGACATTTAATTTCATTCCTAACATACAGTCGACTCCTCCCCTCTCCTAAATACTCTGTTCCTGTTATATAGTTGATACCCAAGAATATGCTGGTTCCATTCTGTATCTATATTCCACCAAGTTTCAACAGCTCCAACTACCCCAATGTCATCCTTTTCCAACATCAGCTCTAATTCAGCGATTTTGTCCTTATTTAAACTTCTGGCATTAAACATCATAACATTTGTCTTAGCCCCTATCTTTATGTTTGTATTTCTAGGTATGGGCTCCTGGGGTTTTTCCTGGGAACCATTCGTCCCCCTTTCACTCAGTTTAAATGTCTATCTATTTCATTTTGTATTCCTGTCCCAAGTATTCTGCTCCCCCTGAAGCTTAAATGCAGTCCATCCCTGCAGTAGAGTTCTTTTTTATTAGTAAAGGTTTCCCAGTGTTTACTAAAATGAGAGCCCCTTCGCTTTTGTCCAGTTATACAACCATGCATTAGTCAGTGCTATTTTCTTTGCTTTATAAGCAGATGCCCTTGGTTCAGGTAGGATTTCTGAGATTAGAATTTCACTATCGTTTTCCTGCAATTTCTGAATAAGTTCCTTAACATCATTTTGAAAAGTTACTAGAATTTCCTGGCCATGTCATTTATACCTTTATGCACTACTGCTATCGGTCTCGGTCCAGCTCTGGTGAAAATATTATCCACCATATTGTACAGATCACTTGTCCCTGCTCCTGAAAACCGCGCACCATATTATTTGCCTTATCTTCCCTGCAGATGTATTTATCTGTGTATTTTATTAAAGAATAATGCCTGACAGGGTGGGTGTTATGCTGGGATAACATTCCGCCTCGGTGGTTGGGCTCGAGGCCACCAGCCGAGGGCATCCAACACCCAGAAGGATGTTATCCCAGCATAACTCCCACCCTGGAGGCATTATTCTATATATAATGGCTCAGGAGTCAGAGAAGAAAGAAAAAGATGAAAGCGTTTATTTGAAAGTATATTTTCAGTGTTTTTGTAAAGCATAGGTTTACTTTTTTAAGAAATAGATCCTGTTTCTTCTTTTGGCCAGCAGGTGGAGCTCCTGTATGGTAACTGTGGTTCTACACTGGTAAGTCCTGACAAAAACATTTTCGTGTTGGCTCCTGTCTTTCATGCCAGCTGAAACTCAAATGATTCTCTGCACCCCCCAACATACCTGTGTGTTTTTATTTGATTTGACCTGTATCGGCCTTTGTTTCTGTTCTGTGGTCAGCTGTGTTGATGGCAGTATTTACTTCCTGGTTCCCCTACTGACGCTCTGTTGACTCGTTTCTTTTGGGCTTGCCGCTAAGCTAGGAACAGAGCACTGCTGATCCAAGCGCACAGTTGCTGACCGGATTTTTAATTTCATTTCAGTTTTATTTTCTTCCGGTAGTTTTGTGGCATTTATGATGTGTACCGGGAGAAATGTAAGGACAACATCGAAAGTGCTAGGTGCGAGGGAGGTAAGGGTTCTGGCCCCGCCTGTTAGTTTGAGAAGCCGTTGTGTAAAGAAAAGAAAAAAACTTGCTTTGTTTTAACCGTTTAAAGTTTAAATTGTAGCAAATGAAGGGAGTTGTGCTGCATTTATGAGAAGCTCGCTGCTGACTACGGGTCAGATTATAAAAGTGGCTAGTAGCATGGAATCAGTAGAGTGCACTGATTTTTTTAAGTGTTTTGGTCATTTTCTGTACAGGGACTATAGCCGGGATGTTATGCTGGGATAACATCCGGGTCCAGTCTCAATTTGACCAATCAGGAGCAAGATTCTTTCTTGCCATTGTATAATATTGAATCTCCAATGACTCTAACTTGTCTTTGATCCAATTTAGATATCTGTTCTTGTGTGTTTATAATGCTATCTGGTGCCTCCTCATGCTAACTAATTGGTTCAGCTAATGTCTGATAGCTATTAGCCACTGGAATCTGACTGGCACAGTTGTCATCTCCAGTTTCTCTTTCAGTAGTAATTTCTCTTACCATATTACAGGAACTGGTGGTATTCTTCCTTACTGTTTCTATAATGCAGTTATCTGGTACTGGCTGTAATGGGCTTCTACCTCTTCTCTTTCTTTTAAGAGAGGTTACTTCACTCCATTCTGTTTTATCTGTGTCAGTACTTATATCTCCTACTTTTCTTTTTCCCAGTCCATTAAGTGGTTCTCTATTTTCCCTTTCAGTATTTGTTATATTTAGGCTGCACAGTGTCTTCAGTTTTGCAACTAATTCCAGCGGACTACTATCTACCTTATTTAACCTCTCGCTAATCAGGGTTATATTATGCTGTAACTCCTGATTATGTATGCACTTTCCACACATACATACTGTATAATCTACCCCTTACTCTACCATTTTATACATACTGCAACTTGCACATTGTACCAGTAGGTCCCCATCCTTAGAAAGAATAGCTGTTGCCCTATAATGACCATCCATGTTTAGTACGTCATAGTTTAAATCTTAGTCTCACTTAATACCTTCCTTTACCTGTTATGGTTTATCATTCTATTCTCTGGTTTATGATGTACCCCTAGCTCCTTGCTCTAACGCGAACACGTAACACGCGCTGACGCACGAGTCTCTACACATGTCTCCACGCACTTCTCTGCGCACACACTTGCTTGCACTCCCTCTGCTCATCAGAGGGGCTCCTTTATCTCACTATGACAAGAAGTATCTTAGTTTCACTTCCTGTCTAGCGATCCCCAGCTCGCTCTCAATATTGTGAAAATCCCTAATACCTTTTACCGCCTCTTCATGCAGAGGACGTCTAGTGGGGCTTCTCTGCACTGCCCTTCACCTGGCAAGTGCCTTTTAAATAAAAACACACACTTCGGTGTCTGCTCGCTATTGGGTCCTGTTGCTAAGCAATGGTGCAACCAGGACCAACGCCTCTCACCAGAGGCTCACACTATTTCAAGTCCCAGCACACTAAAGTGTGTAATTTAAATATAGGCCACACAGAGATAGCAGTGCTGTGCAGTCTGATATTTGGCAACAATAATCCCTGCTCAGTGGGGTGCTCCTTTATCTCACTAGGACATGAAGTATCTTGGAAGGTACTTGGAAACCCCCACTGGGAGAGTAGCCCTGAATGAAGCACTGTGCCACTGTCTGCAAACCCCCATGGTACCAACATGTACTCATTAATGTATACCCCCCACCCTGGGGGACTAGCACCACTCCCCGCCCTGAACTCTGATCATGCCAGTAGTGAAATATGTTAATGATACCCACATCCTGAGTGGTCCAGTGGCCCCCCCCCCTTGAATTCCAATTTTGCATTAATGTAAATATATTACTATTCCCCTCATCCCTTGCTGTAGTTGCCCCCATCCCTCCCCAACCCAGCAGGTAGTGTCCACCACCTCGATCTCCCCAATGACAAGCTCAGAGCCAGTGACCAGCACAACCCACCACACCTCCATGGCTGGCAGCCGACTGAACTGTCACTGGGTACCGTACAGTGTACACGCCAGTACATGTTACAGTATTCCCAATGACAGTCCAGTCAGCTGCCAGCCACAGAGATGTGAGGTGGGTTGTGCTGGTCACTGGCTCTGAGCTGGCTGTGGGGAGGAGCGGGTGGTGGACACTACCTGCTGAGGTGGAGAGGGTGGGTGGCCACTATACCACCAGGGATGTGGGTTTTATTAATATTATTACATTGAGGCACAATCGGGGTTTGGGGAGGGGGGCACCAGACCACTAGGGATGTGAGTATTATTAACATTATTGCATTACAGCATGTTTGGGGTTCGGGGAGGGGGGCATCAAACCACTGGGGATGTTGGTGTTATTAACATTATTACATTACGGCAAGTTCAGGGTTCGGGGAGCGGTACCATTAGCCCGGCAGTGATGCGGGAATACCGCTATTTCTAGGTATTGGCATGTTAGGGGATTGGCAGAAAGCTTGCCCTAGCCACAGGGAGCCTGCAGCAATCCCCTCTGTTGTGCTGTGTGTTTGGCGCATAGGTGAGGTTGCCATAGGTGTTGGGAGTTGGGTGCTGGGACCCCTCCTGTACCAGAATCTGGTACAGAGTTCTCTGGTGCACCTGGCTTCGGCGCAAGGTGCTGTTTACCACAGCTTGCACCAACTGAAGCCCTCTATGAGAATCGAGTCTATAGAGCACACCAGCGTACAGTAGATGGAAACTGAACCTGGGAGAGATAGGAGAGCGATTATGAGTTTGTGGGATGAAGGGCAGGATTCGTGCAGAGTTATGGAGCAAGTCAGAGACTGTCGGATTTAAAGGGTGACACTGCCCCCATGCTTGCCACGGTCTTGGTGGAAAAGTGAAAACGATTCAAAGGAATTTGGTTTCTATTTTGCACTTTGGACCTGTTCAGTGTGTGCTCCCTGTGAAAAGTGCTGCATCATGATTTATTTTATTCATTTGTTAACTGGGTTAGTGCACTAAATTGAAGACCTCTTTCAGGCACGGCCCGGGCCAGGGACTGGCATATACTTGGGAAAATACAGTCATTACAAACAGCAGGTATCATACAAGGATCAATAACAGGATATCAATTACAAATCAGGCAGATAATACAGTGGTGGTGAGAATAAAATACAGTGATAGTGAGAATAAATACAGGTAAACAGCACTATGTAGATCTAACAAGGTGAACATAACATGATTAAATAACATACATGGAACAGAGCAATGAAGGTAAATCAACTAACAATAGATAAGTAAACAGTGGCTTATGGCAACTGGATCCCAGAATCAAGCAGGATTGGTTTCAGGAAGATACTCAGCCGCTGTTCTGGAGGAAAAGGGTGAGCAGTGAGTCAGTAATCAGGGTGGGGAAGGAGAGCACTGGTGGGAGGAGGAGGTAGGGTGGCAGCACAGGAGAAACAGCACGGGCTAGTGGCCTGTAAACAGTTGCTGGCTGTGGAGGACAGGAAGTGGGTTCTTAACAGGGTGTTTAGGTTTACAGGGGGGATCAGGGGAATGTGGGGAGATGGGGAGGTCATTCCATAGGGAGGGTCTGGCAATGGAGAAGTCTCTTTTTTGGACCATTCTAGTGGTTATTTTAGAATGGTCAAGTTGGAGGTGGGATGACTGATGCAGATTGTAGCTACAGGTTCTGGGTCAGATCAGAACATATAGTGGAGAGTGCGGGGGGTTGTGTAAGGCATCACCGACTGTCCAAGCCAGTGGATAGGAGCATTGTGCTTGCAGGGGGAGCCAGTTTAGGCACTGCTAGAGAGAACAGTGGTAGGCGGAGAGAGAGGGAGGAGGGCAAAGCAGCATATCCAATTATAGGTACTGTCCAGCCTGCTCAGGTTGGCAGATGAGGTAAGGGAGTACACAGGGCACCAATAATCAGGGAAGGGAGGAGGTTACCACGGGCAACAGCTAGGCTGGCTTCAGGTGAAAGGTGACCAGTTAGGTGATAGCAATGCCCAATCTTCTGATTAATGCACCTGATCAGTAAGGCTACGTGGTCTGAGTACGTAAGGGATGAGTCCATGATTTTTTTTTTTTAATCATATCAGATTTTTATTGTTATTCCACAATACAATAAGTTTTATTCAGAAAAGCCATACAGGATCATACAGCAAATATAACAATAGATAATTCTCCAGCAAATACAAAGCTCAGTAGGGCTAGACATAACCTTGCCTAAGCAAATAAAAGGTGCCGTAACAAATCAGGGAAGCGGAACAATAAATGGTTACTGATAGCTTATCAATGTTGAATAATAACCTACTAGGAAAGCTCCATCCAGGTATAACCACAGATGTGTCCCGAAAAGTATGGGAGTTTCAATTGTCCTGACTGGGAGAGTAGGCATCAGTGGGGGATTAGCGGGGGAGGATGTGGAACCATACATAGATGTGACTGCAGGTAGCGTCCACTTTCTCTGATATCTAGTATGCTGCCTAAGTTAGGAACAGGAAAGCCTTTCCAAGATAGCTGCCTGTGCTAGTGCCGCTCTTCACATTGAAAGGGGTGGAGGGGGCCTTTCTCCAATGCATTAGGATCACACGTTTGGCTTCAACCAAGGCCACTAGAACCCATTTCTGAAGAGCTGGAAGGAGCGTTTCAAGAGAGGAGGGATCACCAAGGAGCAGCATGGTACTAGCATGCTTAATAGGGCAGCCTACTATGCTTGAGCAGTCAAAAAGAACCTTTGGGCATTCCCACAGTATGTGTATTATGTCTGCAGAGGGTTGGTAGAATCTCCAGCAGTTTGAGTGTTTAAGGAGGCCCATTCTCTGTAGGGCGGCAGGAGTCCTGTACCACCTAAGTAAGATTTTCTGCTTAATGGTCTGACTCTTAGCATCTCTATATGCTGTATGAGCCAGCCATAGACACTGGCTCCAAGTGTCAGCAGAGAGCGGTGTCCCCAAGTCCTCCTCCCAGCTTATCCTACAAGCTTTGGAGGGGTCAGCCTGAGCCTTTCTCATCGTTTTGTAAAACTCTCCTGCGATGCTCCTTGGGAGGACAACCTCAGCAATCCGCTCAACCATCGACACCTGGGGTCTTAAAAGCTTGTGCTCAGACTTCTGTGATCGAGATGCAGATTTGTAATAATTTTCAAAAATCCTGGGCTGGTAGGGAAAATGGTGCACGTAACTGTTCAAAGGACATTAAGTCTTGAGTATGAGGGATATACAGATCCTGCAGGAGTCAGATGCTCTTGCCTGCCCAACCTATCCAATGGACAGGCTGGCTGCCAATGAGCAGGCAGTATTGCATCGGTGGATACCAAGCCTTCTGTGATGTGCAGGATAAGGACATACACTTCTTCCAGGCCTTCATGGTTTCCACCATGGCAGGAGGAAGACCACCGGGTACCAACAAGGACCAAAGTGGGGTAGCAGGTGTGAGGCTCTGTTCCAACCCTACCCATACGGGGGGGGGGGCTGGGACAAACCATTTCATTGCCTGGGTGGCTAAAAAAGCCCACCAGTAATTCTTAAAACAGGGGAGTCCCAAACCCCCCAGGGACAAATGGGTGTAACTTGGTCTTGTGCCATCTAGGCACTTTTCCCTCCCAAAGTAGCAAGGAAATCAGTTTGTCTATAGTGTGAAACAGTCAAGTAGATAGGTTAATGGGGAGGTTATTGAATAGGTATGCCAGATGGGGGAGAACAGACATACGGACAGCTTCTACCTTGCTACAAAGGGACAAATGAAGCCTGTGCCATCTGTCCACCTCTTCCATCAACGAGGCAAGCAGGGGAAAAGTTGACACTTTTCAGGTCACTCCATCTTTTGGGGATAATCACACCCAGGTATGCGAAGCTGCTAGGAGCTCAGGCAATTTTGGTGCCCTTTAGGCAGTCTTTAGAACAGGAGCTATTCGGCAGGGCAAGGACGGTCTTTCTCTGATTAACTGTTAGACCAGAGAGATGCCCTTTAGAATGCTAAGGGCTTTTGGCAGGGAAGTGCTGGGTGTGACATAGACAGCCAGTTCTGAGTGCTGTATCATTTTTTTTTATATAAAATGTATTACTGACTGTCACTGCCCCAGGTTTCAGCTGAAAGATGAAAGCCTGAGAAAATACTAACACAGCATGTGTATCACACACACTCAGGTTTAGAGACAATGTGTATATGTAAGGCTTTAATCAAGGATCCTGTTTAGCTGGAGTTAATTACAGCCGTAGTTGCTATATCATATCCATTTTATGAAGTTGGAGGAAAAACCCAGGTTATTACATAGAAGTCCAAAAATCATAAAGATGCTTTCATGTCCTGGAAGGAGGAAGCTTATTATGAGATCAAAAGAAATGTCATTTGAAGGACATGAATTATGCTGAAGTTGCAGAATGTAATACTTTATAAAAAAGACATCCTGTTTTTGTATATGATATATATATTTTTTAGATATACTCTGACAGAGGAGGAGCTAGCTGACCTCATACAAAAAAGGGGTTGGCCAATACAGGTGTTAAGGAATACTCTGTTTTACTTAGACACCCTTTTACTTAGACTCTGACTAAGAAAACATCTTTGGAGCACTTGTAAACAGGTAGTTAGAAAGAGAGTCAAATCTAAATACTGTAAGTAGGAATTTGCACTGTTTAAACCTTGTTCTTTTAAAAAATGTGTATGTCTTGTGGTATAAGAGTTCTGTATTTTGTATTTTACATATTTTTAACTATTTTAGTAAAATTATTTTTAGAACTTACTTTGTCTGTCTTTGACTTCTTTTTATTTGTAAGAAAAGTATACATGGTTATAGTAGACACTAAGTATAAGCTGAATGGTGATACCAAACTGGAAACAAGTGTTTTAAATCTGAGGTCTTTATTAAAGTTTTTAAGGGTTCATCTCTGTATACCTGGTTAGGTGCCCATAGGCAAAGATATCTGGCCCCCCCGAAGACAGAAAAATCTGAGCCTATGCATTGGGTACACTAGCAAGAGGTTCACAGTTTGAATCACCTCCAAGACTTGAGACCAAAGGTTGATCTGAACTCACAAAACAGACAAGACGGTTACCTTGTTCTGTTAAACTGTTCACAAGATTACGCTCGGAGGTTGGCACTTTGGCAGTAGAGGGCCTGACCTGCTAAGTTGGTTTGTGACACTGGGTTGTGTAATAGTAAGCAAAAGGCCGTCTGCATAGGCATTCACAAGGTAGTTTTGACCCTGAACCGGAATACCCACCACATCCTTGGTCTGTATAACTTTCCTAATAAAGGGATCAAGAGCCACCAGAAAGAGTATTGAGGACAAGGGGCAACCTGCCGAGTACCCTATATGAAGCTAAAGGGGATGAGATGTTCTTATTTGTCATAATTCCAGTGAGGAAGCATTGTACATGGTGAAACCCACTCTTGAAAGTATGGACCAAAACCATAAACCTTCAATACTTCATGCAAATAACCTCACTCAGGAATCGAATGCCTTGGAGAAATCAATCTCAAAGCTGGGAGGTCAATGTACCATGCTATACATTGTTCAGGAGGGACAGGGAGGGTAAAAGGGTGGGAGTGGACCTGTACATCCAGAGATAGTACAAAGGCTACAGAAGTTCAGGAAACACAGGGGAGGTTGAGGTAATGTGGTTCACCCTGGAGCCAGAGAATGGAACAGCAATACACACTGGGTGATCTACAGACCTCCAGCACAGAGGGAGGATGTAGACAGGGAACTAGTGGAGAACATACATGACATGGCAACTGAGGGCGAAATCCTGCTACTGGGGGATTTCAATGTGTCAGACATGGATTGGGCCACCCAGATGGCTGTTTCAGCCAGAAGCACAGCCATCCTAGAATCCCTGCAGGGGGCTGGATTCAGGCAGTTGGTGCATGAGCCAACCAGGGACAAGTCAATTCTGAACCTGGTATCGACCAATGGATACAGAGTCAAAGAAATACAGGTGGAAGGGCAGTTGGGATCCAGTGACCACCACATGGTGTGGTTCAGCATGGAGACATGGACTCGGTCAAGCCATACAAGGGCAAGAGTATTAGAAATACAAGAGGGCAGATTTCACTGAAATGGGTAGATGTATACAAGCAGTCCTGGGAAGGAGAGATAGTAGAGGGTGGAAAACAATGGGAGAAACTGAAAGAGCCATAGTGGATATAACAAACCAATGCGTTAGGATAGTGACCAAAGGAAAGAAGGAAAGCGATGTGAGGGGCAAAGTCAGGGCTAAAAAGTGGAGTTTCAGGAAATATAAGGGGAGCCAAAGTGAGGAAGGCAGGGAGGTGTACCTTGAATGTCTAAGAGAAGCAGGGAAGGCTGTTAGGAGGGCAAAGGCTCAGACAGAAGAAAGCTTAGCATAATCTGTAAACAAAGGGGATAAGGCATTTTATAGTTACATTAGTGAAAGAAGAAAAAACGAGGGGAGGGATTGAGAAACTCAAAGGGGAGAAGGAAGAATGTAAGGAGGGGATCTGGACAAGGCAGAAATAGTGAACAAATACTTCTGCTCAGTATTCACTAAGGAGGGGGAAGATCAAGGACCACAGCTAGGCTACAGAGGCAATGGGGGGGAGAAGTGAACACCACTCCATTCACAGTGGAAAAAATTCTGGAAGAACTCACAAAGCTGAAGGTGGATAAGGCCATGGGGCCAGATGGCATCCACCTGAGGATATTAAAGGAGCTGCGAAGGGAACTAGCAGCGTCTCTGGCAGCCATGTTAACAGAGTCACTCAACATGGGTGTCATTCCAGAGGACTGGAGAAAAGCACATGTAGTCCCACTGCACAAGAGTGGCAATAGGGAGGAGGCGGGGAACTACAGGCCAGTCAGCCTCACCTCAGTAGTGGGAAAGATCATGGAGAGACTACTGAAAGAAAAGATAGTGACACATTTGGAATCCAGGGGTGCACAGGATCTGAAGCAACACGGATTCACAGCAGGAAGGCCATGTCAAACGAATCTAATTGTTTTTTTTTTTTGGTTGGGTGACAAGAGAACTTAATCAGGGAGGGGAAGTAGATGTCACCTACCTGGATTTCAGCAAAGCCTTTGACACCGTCCCACATAGAAAACTGATTAACAAGATGGGTAGTCTGGGCACGGGAGACAAGGTGGTAAACTGGGTTAGGAACTGGTTAACAAACAGGAGACAGAGGGTTGTGGTAAATGGGGTACAATCTGGGAAAGGGGGTGACTAGTGGGTACCACAGGGATCAGTACTAGAACCAGTCCTGTTCAATGTCTCCATTAGCGACACTGCAGAGGGCTGGAAGGAAAGGTCTGCCTGTTTGCAGATGACACCAAGATCTGCAACAGGGTGGATACTCAGAAGGGTGCAGAAAATGAAGAGGGACCTGGAAGATTGAAAGATGGTCAGAGATGTGGCAACTGAGGTTCAATGTAAAGAGGGGCAAAATAATGCACCTGGGTAGAGGGAACCCTATAGAGAGCTACAGATTTGGGGGCTGACTGTCACCAAGGAGGAAAAGGACCTAGGGGTTATCATCTCTGATGACCTTAAGGTATCAAAGCAGTGTACAAAGACAGCAGGGAGGGTCAGTGGTATGCTGGAGTGCATAGGCAGAGGTATCACTAGCAGGAGGCGGGAGGTGGTGATGCCATTGTATAAAACATTGGTAAGGCCTCACCTTGAGTACTGCATGCAGTTCCGGAGACCACACTTGCGCAAAGACATAGATAAGGTGGAGACTATCAGAGAAGGGCAACAAAGATGGTGCAGGCTTACACAACAAAACATATGAGGAGAGACTAAGGGGCCTCAATATGTACTCACTGGAGGAAAGGAGACAGCGGGGGACATGATTGAAGCTTTCAAATATCTTAAGGGCATAAACAAGATGCAGAGAGGAGCTTTTCAATGTAGAACAAGTACTAGAACAAGGGGCACAATATGAAATTGGAGAGGGGTAGATTAAGAGGTAATGTGAGGACGTTTTTCTACACTGAAAGGGTGGTCGACACTTGGAATGGTCTGCCACATGAGGTGGTGGGGCAAGCACAGTGGAGGGGTTTAAGCATGCTTGGGACAGGCACAAGGGAAGCCTGAGAGGGGAGAGAGTGATGACAAGCCATTGACCACATAGGGTCAGTGGCCACATACAATCTATAGGGCCTAAGGGCAGACTGGATGGGCCTAGCGGTCATTATCTGCCAACAATTTCTAAAGCTGCTGTTGGGTCAGGAGAATGCATAGCAAGCCACTTGAGGTTTAACACTTGCTGGAGATTATCTGTGCTGGTGTTACCTTTTGTAATCCCCGCCTGGGAGGGGTGGACAATATTCGGAAGGACCAGGACCATCCAGGTGGCAAGAATTTTGTCTGAAACTTTTGTATCCACTGATGAGTGAAATAGGGTGGAAGTTGGCGCAGTCATAGGCATCAGCTGATTTTTTTGGCAGCAATGTCACAAGGGCTTCCCTCCTCATGGGAGGGAGAACTCCATTACAGTGCGACTCCTGTAGAGCGGACAGCACAGGGGAGGAGATTTCATCCACCACCAGTTGATGAAGCTCAACTATCATCCCATCTGGCCCTAGGGCTTTCCCCGTTGCCATCAGGGAAAGGGCAGTAGTCGGCTCCTGTTCAGTGAAGGGCTGTTCCAGGGCTTTGACAGAATCAGGGAATCAGGGGACAATTTAGGGAGATCTACAGAGGTATAAAAGTCTAAAAACCTCTGGGAGAGGCAACCATGTGCCTCTATCGCCTGGGACTGGTATAACTCCTGATAAAAGTGACACATGACCTGGCTGATACCCTGGGGATCTGAGATAATCACGCCTGAGGAGTCTCGCAAGGCCTGTATCTGGTAGGCAGCTTGCTGCTTCCAAAGCTGGTATGCCAATAGCTTACCACCCTTGTCCCCACCTCCCAATATTTATGCTTAGCCTGTAGGAGTTGCCATTCATCTTTTCTCTGTAGGAGATTATGAATTCTGTACTTGAGCCCTGTGATAGCGACAACAAGGGGTTTATCATCATGGGCTAGAGGGGAGGTTTTAAACTTGGCCTCTTAGGAAGACAACTCTGCCTGCAACTTGTGGAACTCGTCCCTCCTCACTTTGTTTTTGGAGGTGGCATATGCAATGATCCTCCCCCTCATGACCTCTTTACATACCTCCCACACAGTGCCTGCTTTAACCTCGGCTCCCAAATTGTGCAAGAAATAATCCTTGGCCTCCACCAAGATCATTTCCTGATATTCCTTGTCCTGCATGAATGGGGGATTACAGTGCCATCTGGAGCTCTCGGGCCCTAGCCCGACAGATAAGTAGTGAAGCAGAACTGGCGCATGGTCTGAAATTATAATATTATCAATTTTCATATCATCAATTCCCAGAGAGGCTTCCCCATTGGCCAACCAAAAACCAATTTGGCTATAGGATGAAAGAACAGGTGAGAAAAAGGTGTAATCCCTGCCGGTAGGGTGATGCCGTCTCCAGGGGTCTATAAGCCCCCCTCTATGATCTCTTGCAGAGCAGCCCTTGCCTTGGGGTGAGTTTGGGTGGGTGGGTCTAGTTTTATCCAAAAAAATATCCAGCACAAGGTTGAAATCCCCTCCCCCCACACACACAAAATAGGCAGGTTGGCATGATCCTTTGTAACAGACGTAAGGGCCTGACCTACACCTAGCATGGGCTCCACCACATCCTTATTCAAACCGTACATGTTAACCACCACTGCTCCGCCACCCACATAGGAAAAATGGGCTACCACCCACCTACCCTGAGCATCTGTCTTGACCTCGTCAGGGACCCATGGGCAGGCTTTATGCACCAGTACAGCTACGCCCCTGGCTTTACTTGGTGCCGAGCTGGCTATCACCCTGCCCACCCACATCTTCTTAAGTCAAGTCACCATTCTCGCAGTAAGATGAGTTTCCTGGATGAGGGTTATGTCCGCTCTCAAGGATCAGAGGTGTTGTAGCACTTTCGTACCCTTCATAGGGTGGTTCAGCCCCTTAACATTCCAAGTGACCAGCCTCATACCTACTGAATTAAACCAAGCCATGCTACCATCAGGTGGGCTACAAAAAACCACCACCTACCTTTGGACTGGTGCTCCCCAAATACCAGACTAGGGAACCCTTAAATTATGGTCAGGCCTCTGGGCTGTATTCTCATCGACACCTGGGAAGACCTCTGGAAAGGAGCTGTAACAGCGGTCTTAGCAGTAGTACCAGTGTGTTCCGAATCTTAAGAAGGAATAACAGTGTTTATGAACAAGGACAAAAAACAGCAGAAATGACAATGCAGTACAATGCAGAACAGTAAAGAACAAGTGATAACAAATTAAGGACTAGTCCAAGATAACCACAGTTGCAAGGATCAGTAAATCCTGTGTATCCACTAAGGGTGAGGAGGTAAACATGTTTAGGGTTGCACCACAAATAACCGGTACACCCGAGCAACATTAACTCACAGCACCCAATGGGGTAGAACAAGAGGCTACAATCATAGTGGCCTGTCCCTACCCAGGTCCAAACCCTCTAGTATACGATCCAATGACTGTGGATATAGAGATGATAAGAAGGGAGGGGACTGGGAGAAGGAAGGGAATGGGAAACCTGGGGTTGAGATCTAAGGAGGGGCCCCAACTGCCAACCAAAGAGCAGAGTGGACGGATGCTGCACCCATGGACACCTCTTGCCCTTTGGTCCATAGTGACTAGACCCAAGAGGAGGTGGAGGGGTCACAGCAGGCCAAGTCTGTGTATGAGCAGGATGGGATATTGCATATCGAGGTGACAGTCGACAGCAACGAAGCTGAGGTCTCTACAACCGGGGGGGGGGGAGAAGCAGGAAGCTACAAAGAGACCCCAGTGGATATCGAGAGTCCTACACACTTTTGCATATCATGCACCTTCCCGGCAGACAAGCCAACCCATCATGGAGGGGGGGAAGGGGTCTGTAGGAAGGAAACTATTGAAGCGACCCACTTATCACCTACAGCAGACAACGAGATAAGCAAGAGCATCAGTGAGCACAAAAAAAAAAAGCGCAGTTTCTGAGTTTTAGGACACTTGAGAGTGATCAGCCCACTTCATCCCTCAGGACTGGCATTGCTCATGTCCGAAGGGGCAGCCTCAGGAGTCGAGTGTTGTGGAAGGCCCTGTGATAGAGCCGCTGCGAAGGGTAATAGTTCTGGTCTAATTGGCGGGGAGGGGGGCACTTCCTCTTTGGGACCTGGATCCACTTCAGCCACCCACTCCAGTGGTGCACTGGTATGCATCTCGTCCACCTTCATGTCGCTGCCTTGCAGGTGGTCCTCCTTCGAGCTGGAATCTCCTTCAAAAGCTTAGCTGGCGGGGAAGCCTCCACCAGGCTCACAATTTGTCTCCTTACTGCAGGCTCGTGGCTTCGGTCTATAGCGTTCTCCCTTAGCATTTTCTGAATGAGGCGATGAAGGTGCTGGAAAGCTCTGGGAGGTTCCTTGCCGAGCCTCCATAAAGCTGAAGTGGCTCCTCAAGCTAGCACTGGGGGGGGCTAGTCTACTCACTGCACAGTCCTGTGTGGAGCTACTTCCACCTGAAACCGTGGTGTATCTTTTTGGTTCCTATGCCCTGGAGCATACCCCTCAGGCATCCAGAGTCATCTGACAGATGTAGTGCACCACATCACCTCAGACCAAAACCTCGCCAGCCATTCCTCCACCTCACCAGGGTGTTGGGCCAGATACTCCTTCCCATCTTTGGCAACACAGAGGGCAAGCTGCCTCATCTGGTATTGAAACTATGTGCCTGCAACAGCTTCTTAATAGGAATAAAGTCTTTTCTTTTCACTGCCACCTCATTCGAGTAATCTCTAAAGAAGGAAATATGTGATCCCTTCCAGGACAAGTCCTCCATGTCTCTAGCTGCTCTCAGCAATTTCTCTTTAGTAGAATAATGCAATAGATATCCAATGATGGGCCGGGGGGGGGAGGAGTGGGGGTCAGATTTCACATACAGCCTATGGGCCCTTTCCAAATATACTGGTTCTTTCCACCGATCTTCCAGCAGTTTAGGCAGAAAGTCATTTAAGAACTTTTCCATGTTGGACCCCTCCACTCCCTTAGGGACATCGAGAATCCGAATATTATTCTGGCATCCCCAGTTCTCCTGGTCCTCAGCCCTTTCCCATAACCTAGCAAGCTTGTGTTCACGGTTTTGCAATCGCCTCCACAACTGCTCCTGGCAGTCCTCCAGCCCTTCTGCTCGTTGTTCCAGGACATTTACCTTATCTTCCAGTTGGCAAACATCAGCTACATTTCCTGTGAGTGCAGCATTTATACTATCTACTCTGCACAGCACTATCTCGAGCATCTTTGTGATGTAGGTAAGCAGGTCTCCCCCTGTAGCTGTTGAAGGGAGGGATCCGGACTCTGCCCCGGGTTTGTGGAAGCTGTCCCTGCAGCAGATTTGGCTATGACCTAGCACGTACAAGGAGATCTCCACTCGGATCTCAACTGCAGTGTGGGGGGATCCTTGTGTCCAAGAGATCCCCGTGGTACTCAGTGCCTGTTCTTGTGGCTAGTTCAACCCGGCGCTACCAATCACGAGAGGGGCAATACTAGTAGATCGCATCTGGGCCCATGAGGCCTAATGGAAACCACTGGTCACAGGGATAAGAGGCCAAAGAGGAGTCTGGAGGATTGACAAAATTACATGGCCGGAGGAAACGTCCCCATTGGCACTCGGGGGGTGAAAGATAACAACAGCCATCAGGAGGGCCAGGTAGGGTCTAGATCACATCTAAATCCCACGGATGGTGCCTGAATAGGGACAGAGCTGTGAAGTTAAGCTGCTGCCATGTCGCTGGTCAGGCCACACCCCCAGGGATGAGTCCAGGATTACCCCCAGATACTTAAAAGCAAGAACAGTGTCAAGGAGAAACCATCTGCGGAAAGGACAGTGAGAAGGCAGCCAAAGTGGGCAAGGCTTGAGAGTTTTGGTCTACAGCTGAATAGCATGGCCTTCATTTTGGAAGCACTGACCAATAGTTTGTTTTTGGAGAACCAACGATGGGCCATGCAGAATCAGCTGTAAGGGTGTTGGACAGAATTGTGGGGGAAGAGTCGCTCTGGAATAATATTTGGTCATCAGCATAAAGAAGTGATTTACAGGAGAGGCTCTCCATTGGGAGGGAGTTAATGAAGAGGGAAAAGAAGAGTGGGCCAACTACAGAACGCTTGGGGACACCCACTGTGACATGCAAAAGGGGGGAGGTGGCATCACCAAGGCAGACCATTTGAAACCTACTGGAGAGACCTTTCGGCACTCAGGTGCCCGGCATTACAACACTGGGCAATCAGAGTTGCCAAATGTGGGATTAGCTGCCTTCCCCAGGTCCACCCCCTGCCCCCAGAGTAAGAATCCTAAGTAAGGGGTGTGAGGGCCCCAAAAAAGTGATCGGAGACATTGCCGACTGGCACCTAATTGCCCAGTGCTGGAGCAGCTGGCGCGTTCTGAGGTTGGAACCACAGACAGATAGGTAGTGATCCAGGTGGTGGAGGTAGGGGAGAAACCAAGGGTGTCAAGTTTCACTATCAGGATGTTGTGGTTGACAAGGTCAAATGCCTTGGACAACTGACGAACACTTCGTCAGTTAGCTTGCCATCATCCATGTTCCTTAGAACGAGATCAGTGAAGAGGGCAAGGGCTGTGGTAGTGCTGTGCCCCTTCCTGAAGCTGTGTTGCTGAGGGCAAAGGAGATTATATTTGAAGATATACCCAGTGATTTGCGAGTTTACCTTCTTCTCAAGGAGCTTTCCAAGATGGGGCAGGATGGAGATGGGACGATAGTTGTCCATGAGGTTAGGGTCACCTGACTTACGGATGGGGACAATTTTGGCCTGCTTCCAGGCAGGGGGAACAATGGCCATAGTAAATGAGAGGTTAAAGATGAAGGTGAGCGGATAGGTGATTTCTTGGGCCACAAGTTTTAAGAAACTGGGGGATAGTCCATCATCTACCAGCACTCCCTATAGTTGGTAGGCTAATGAGGAGCTGAAGTGTCCCAGGAGGAAATGATCTTAAAAAGGAGGGGCTGCTGGAAGTGGTGGATGTTGGTGTGTGCAAGGGGGTGGAGGGGGGAGTATAGCCAAGTAGCTGCTAAGGTTAGAGAAATGAGCATTAAGTGCATTTGCAGTTTCAGCAGGGTCAGTCAGAGGGCCTTGTTGGGTATTTAGAGGGGAAGGGGACTGCTTAGTAGAGCGAGAGAACAAGGCATTAATGGAGGACCAGAAGTGCTTGGGGTTACCAAGGTGTTTGGATTGCAGCGATTTGATGTAGGCCAACTTCTTTGATTTAATGCTGCACTTGCAGAGATTTTGCAGATGATGGTAGTTATTCCAAAGGGTAGTAGCTGGGGTGGCTTTATAGGCTGGCCACTTGGAGTCATGCTCCTTCATCAGCTGAGGAGGTCCGATGAGAACCACTGAATATTACCCCCTCGCACTCTACAAGTCATGAGTGGGAAATGATGGTCTTGGATGGGAAACAGGGCTGAGGCAAAGCTGTCAAGTTCTAGGTCAACGTTGGTGGCACTATAGAGGGGGTCCAGTCAATGGTATGAGGTTGTCCTGTAGCCTGAGTGTCAAAGCTAGAGAAATTGTGCAAAATCAGATAGGTAGATGGTGGGTTTGGTACGCCAGACACTGTAGATGGGGGAGTGGTCACTAATAGCATCAGACAGTGTGCCAGTGTGGGCCAGTTTGTCGAATGTCTGATGTTGAAGTGCTAATTTATTGGCAAGCCACATAGACTGCAGATGTCAATTAGTGATACTGGAGGTTGATAACAGTCATGCTGCAAACATCTCAGTGCCATTTCCTGCTCTCTCCCACAGGGGACAGACATGTGCTGGGAAGAAGCTCCATTTATGTGAAAAAGAAGGATTTTTGATCAGAAAACTTTAGAAATCATTTGAGAAATCATTAGAGAATCATACATTATCATCCTAGTCAGCGAATTCAGTTTCACTGTAGTTTGTGGTAGGGAGGCTAGTTAAATTGTGCTGAAGAGGAGAGTACACATGTGTGCCTGCAGTGGCAGTTGCAGGCCCTACTTGTTGCAGGGCAGAGATGAGTATAGTTAGCAGACTGGGAAAAAGGGGGAGGGGAATTTTGTACAGATATATATGAAAAATAGTTTTACTGAGTGCTAGTAGTGTAGAGGATACCCAAAGCCATATTTATTTATTTCATTTTTTACCTTCTAGAGTAGGAGCAGGACAGATTGAATTTAGGAGAATGAGGAAGGTGCAGAGGAGATGTGAAGGAATTTTTTGACAATTATTTTAATCAGTACTGGTGGTGCAGCACAGAAATCAATCTTTGTTTTTTTTTTACTTTTTACCTGTATGTGTGTGTGTGCAGTGGTGAAAGTGGTAGACAAGAAGTACAGAACTCAAACATTAGAAAATATGAAACGCAGAATGAAGATCCTCCATCTGAAGGCTAACCCTTTCAATCAAGACACATCTATTTGTATGGTACACCTAGATCCAACATATCTAGGACACTTCTATTATTGTACAAGTCAAATTTTGTCATGGAAACCCCTAATTTCAAATCACAGGCCCAGAAATTATCATTATATTGCTATTTTAGGAATTTCAGTTCCAATACCAGCGGGAAGAAGAACAGGAACTCTGTTCCTGCTACAAAAAAGGTACAAGAACCGATTTCCTGCACGTTCCTGTTCACTTTCATCACTGTGTGTGTGTGTGTGAGCCAGTCAGTCAATCCACGAGTGAAAAATAAAGTAAACTACTATGTGAGACACAAGTCACATGATGTCTCAGTGAGGCAGGGTATGGTCTGTCAGTGGGGAAGATCTGGTTGTGTCACTCTTTCCTATCACTTTGTCAGATGTACTGAACTGTATCCCGTGTGTGTCAAGCATCATGCGTGCATGTCAACTGGGCAACTAAATATTATCAATGACCATTGTCAGTCATTGCTAGCATCCATAAGCAGCTGCATTGTGTCATCATTTGGTGTGTGTGTGTGTGTGTGTGTGTGCGTGTGTGTGTGTATACACGTGTGTGTGTTGAAGACATGAAGAGAACAACAGGAAGAGAAAGGGATGGGGGTACAAGGGCTGCTGGGTGCATGATAGTACAGCCAAAGTAACCATGGTTCATTAATCCACAGAAATTAATTGGTTCCATCCCACTGCACTGAAAACAGCCTTGCCTGCCAGTCATCTTGTGCATATCATGATGAAACCATCCTGAGCAATCTAGAAGCACACCAGTTTCCCCTTCCTTCTTCAAGTGTTTCTAGTTCCCTACTAAGAATAGAGGTGATTCAACCAGAAACATTCTTTTTCTAAAGAAATCTGACATTCACTGCCCAGATCCTCAAAGTATCAACCTCCCCATGATTCATGTTCTCTTGGCCCATAAATAATTATACTAAATAATAATTGCAAACTAGAAAAGATTATATGATAAATCATAATATATCACATAATTTTATATCATAGTAGGTTATATTATTTTCTCATATATCATATAATAGTGGATTATATTTTCTTATAAAATGGCAAGAATAAATCTAGAAATGTCATTGGCTGAGAGAGAGAGAGAGAGAGAGGTCACCTGACCATGCATTAAATCTCCATAAACGCACAGTCACATGCTGAATCTCATTTTCCTCCCCAGAAGAACTACTTAGAGCCATTTTATAAGTATAATAAGCCCCTTCAGCGTGTGCATCATATTATTATAATGCACCACCCAGGGGCATAAGGACACTCGATCTTCAGCCTTGTGCCTTACTACACGCCTGGGGCATGCATTAAAATCCTATCATGCACATCCTGTCATGGCTTATTACTTACACTCACAAACACATATATATATATATATATATATATATATATATATATATATCTATATGTAATGTAATAGATAAACCACTCTGAGGTGTGTGGTCGGTTTCTGAAATACGCACACCTTTGCGTGCGCATTACACACGCAGCTTAGGCTGAGTGTGTCAACCACCCAAGGCATGCATATATCAGAGCACCACCACACACCTCAGAGTGGTTTATCTATTTTATCAAATGTCAATATTGTTTTGGAGGGGTAAAAGTGCAGGTGTGCGGTCAAGCACTGATATACGCACAGTCATGTGATGTGTTTTATACAATCAGAACACTGGATTTGGACCCTTTATGTTTAACCATTTCATATACATATACATACACACACACACATACATATACATACATGCATATCTATCTATATATATATATATCATGGCAAAAACTCTGTTTAATGCATCAGTTAGGGTTGTTCCACAGCAACAAAAAGCAAGGAAATTTGGTGTTAGGGTTGCCACCCCCACACACCACCCGCCCCACCAACAGACATCGGGGTGGGCGTTGAGATCATCAGTCCTAACTCTCACTCCATTCCATGTGTAAATAAGTTGACGTGGTGCAGTACAGGAGACATGGGTGTACAGCTTATGGTAACACCAATGGCGATGCCAAGAAAACAGAACTGCAAACAAAAATGCAAGCGGAAGCGTACGTCAAAACACAAATGGTAATGCACACGGTGATGGAAAAGGAAACATAAAGTAAAACAGTAATGGAAATGCAAAGTTAATAGTAGCATAAGCACAAATGCAAATGCAAAGAGTACATACATGGTGATGTAAACAGGAACGCTAACATAAATGGTTATGGAAGCATAAGTGGAAATGATAACTGTAACAGTAATGGAAATGCATACCCTGTATTTCCTCAAAAGGTGCATTCAGAAGCACAGTGACTACAAAGAATATATGTACAATAATGGGCCTCGGAGCAGAAAATGAATACTTGGAATACTAAATTGCTTATATCTCAGGAACCATAAGACACAGAAAACAAAAAAATCTCATATTATTTATGATTTTCCTGGCTAGTTCTACACTTAGCCCACTAGTGTAGGGGGGCTAATCATTTTCTGATGAAAAGTCTGTATCGAAGCATTTCAAGATCTGGGCCCGAAAGGTGCGCAGATGCTGTAATGTTAGCCTATGGAAAAATTGTCACCTTCGGAGTGCCGTAACTTTGCAGTCCTGTAATATTTTTGTCATTAACCACCAAAAGGCACATCTGTGGGATCTTGGCTTCCTTCCTTAAGCGTGTGCTGACTGAGAGACCTGTGCTGCTATATACTGGTGGCTGGGAGGTCTTACAAGTGGGAAATTAGTCTGTTTTGCCGATCCTGCAGAGCTTCTGGACTGTAAACCTGTGCAGTGTGAGAGACTGCAAGCAGGTGTTACGTGTTTGCGATTCTGCCTGAAGTGAACTGGGGGGAGCGAGGACCTGTATGTCCTGAGGTGTGACTCCCGATAAAACCTCGCACCGCTCGCAAGCGCGAGCGTTGTGAGTGGCACGAAATCCACTCGGCACTGGAAATGATCAGTTGATACAGGAGGGTTAGGCTATGTCTTAGTATGTGTATTTGAAAATGAAATGTTTTAATTATACAGCCTTTTATTATGTGAAGTTAAAGAATCAGTCACTCTGAGGGCACTGCTATTAGCAGGTTTGTTATATTTTAGAAGTTAGGCTTGGTGGGCTATTTTTTACTTAACTTTGTTTATTATTTTTATTTAGATATTTTGAACTTGTTGTGCCTTAGAGATATATAGGTTATATGGGAGGATCAAAAGGGGCTAGAATTGTTTATGATAATTTGATGCTGTGCGACCTGCGTCCTTTCATCCCCCTTCCAGTTTCTGATGTTACTATCAGACGCTGTCGGGAGATGGGGATTGGTAGGGATAGTGTTGGTGGCGCACTATCAAAACCCAGTCTGGGTTATGGGAGGAATGAAGTTGTCAGGTCAGGAGGCGCCCTGGGAGAGACCAGTCGTGTTTGGTGTCCATCCCAGTGAGTCTATTAGATCAAATGGCCAGGCAACCTGTGGGGCTGCATCACCCCAAATCCCTGATGGCAGTGCTTTGTAATGTCAGATCGATCAGAAATAAGACAGCAATTATTGCTGCCTTGATTTCGTCAGTCGATCTGGCTTTTATCCTGAGACTTGGGTGGGAGGCGATGCAGGCCCAATTTTGAGGCTGCAGTCCCACCTGGGTATACGTGGTGCACTGCCCCAGAGTGGAGTGCAGGGGTGGCAGTGTAGCCATCTGTTTTAGATCTAGCCTGACCTTCACCGTGCACCGGTGAGAGCCCCGGTTCTTTTGAATGTGTGGCCATCCGGGGAGGACCTGATGCGGGCTGCAGGATTTTTCTCATTTAATCGCCCTCCTGGGTTGATGGGAGAATTCCTGCAGGAGGTCACAGATTTCATTGCCGTTGCATCATTGGAATCCCCAGATGTGTTTTTCTGGGGGATTTCAATGTCTGGTTCGACGATGTGAATCATGGACATGGTTATGAACTTTTCCAGATTATGTCCTCCCTGGGTCTGACGCAGGCAGTTACTTTACCAACTCATCGGGATGGCCACATGTTGGACCTGGTGTTCTCACTGGGACTTGATATCAATGATCTTAAGATCAATCCAGTTCTTTGGTCTGATCATTGCACGGTCCAGTTCACGCTTGGGGCTCCCGCCATAAGCCCTTCCCCTGTTGAGATGATTCGCTGTCGCCCTTTACGGGGTTTGACCCCTGAGGGTTTTCTGGCGGCAGCAAATTTTTCTAGAGTGGGTGATGCATGCACGGGAGGTGTTGTGGTCAGGGTTGACGCCTATAATGGGGTGCTATCCGACACCATAAACTCCCTCGCACCTGCCCGTGTACAACCCAGAACTTCGTACCTGAGATCGCCATGGTTTGATGGCGAGCTCAGGGAGATGAAAAAGCTGGGTCGGAGATTGGAGCGCTGCTGGAGGAGATCCCATCTGGATGTGGACAAATTGGCCCTGCGTGCCCATTATGTTGGGTACCAGGAGGCAATCAACCGTAAGAAGACAGTGTTTTTGTCTAGGGAGATTGCTGCCGGAAGGAACCGACCGGCCTCACTCTTCTGGACCATTGATAGACTTTTACATCCTGTCTGTCTACGGCTGGGAGGTTTTCCGACACTGATTGTGAGATTTGTTCGGTTCTTTTTGGATAGGTGTCCGTGATCCGTGGTGGCTCCTTCAGCCAGCAACAACATAGCTGGCAGTGATCGCCTGATGTGTTCTGAGTGCACTCCGTCTGGTTGGGGAGAGTTTAGACCAGTGGAGGATAGTGAGGTTATTGAGGTAGCAACCAATGAGGCATACCTTCTGTGAACTGGACCCAGTGCCCGGCGCATTTTTAATGAGATCGTTGACTCTGTTGGCCCGGTGTTGCCATGATTGTGCGTGCTCCCCTCTCGAGGGTGTCTTTCCGGATGCCTTGAAGGAGGCTCTGGTGAGACCCCTCTTAAAGAAGCCATCTTTGGACCTGGAGATCAAGGCAAATTACCATCCAATCTCTAACCTTCCATTTTTAGGAAAGGTTATTGAGAAAGTGGTAGCGCTTCAGTTGGAAGAGCACCTCATATCTCACGAGTTGTATGAACCCTTCCAGTCGGCTTTTCGTGCCAGACATAGCACCGAAACTGCACTTGTTCGGGTGCAGAATGACCTTCTCAGGGCTAGAGATTGGGAGACAAGACAATTCTTGTTCTCCTCGATCTCTCATCAGCATTTGACACTGTGGACCATTGTGTGCTGCTTGCTCGCTTGAGGGACCTATGTGGACTCACGGTAATGTCATCAAATGGTTTGAGTCTTTTTTACTAACAGGGGCAGCAGGTTATGATGGGAAATTTCTCATCTACACCCAGTCTGCTTCTTTGTGGAGTACCTCAGGGATCAGTATTGGCTCCAATGTTGTTCTAATGTATATGCTGCCTCTGGGTGGGATCATTAGGAAATATGGCTTGAGTTTTCATTGCTATGCCGATGATACTCAGCTATATTTTTCCTTTGCCCCAGGAACATCCAATGCAGTGGATGTGCAATATCTGTCTGACCGAGATTAACGACTGGATGGCCTCAGCTGGTTGCGGCTGAACCCGATAAGACAGAGGTATTAGTAGTGGGTCGAACAGGTTCGTGATAGGATGGCCTCTGACACAGAAACTGGGCTTGTCTAGGGTCTGTGCCATTGAAACCTCCTCTTGAGTCTCGAAATCTTGGCGTGATTCTGGACAGAGATTTAACCATGGAGGCTCAAATATCCTCAGTGGTTCGTACCTGTTTTTACCATCTCAGAAACATTGCCAGGATTAAGTCCCTTGTTCCACTTCTGGACCTCCCTACTCTGATACATGCCTTAGTCACATCTAGGCTTGATTACTGTAATGCACTCTATCTCGGGGTCACGGGAGGATCTCTCTGCAGATTGCAGCTGGTGCAAAATGCAGCTGCCCGGTGCTGACCGGGCAGCAAAGAGATCTATCATATTACACCGGTTCTGCGTGAATTGCACTGGCTGCCAGTCAGGTGGAGAGTCCTCTTTAAGGTGGGTCTTCTTACCTATAAGGCCCTACACGGGCAGGGACCTGGTTACCTGTTAGACCTTCTGTCACCTGCCTTCTCCTGCCGCCCTCTTTGTTCCTCCAGTGAATGCCTCCTGACCATTCCCAGAACTAGGCTGAAATCCGCTGGCGATAGAGCATTTAGCGCCATGGCCCCTGTTCTGTGGAACTCCTTACCAACTATGGCCAGAGAGGCTTCATCAGTGGATGTTTTAAGGCCCAGCTAAAGGCCTTTCTCTTTTCTAAGGCATTTAATGCTTAGATAAATATTTATAGTTAAGGCTTAGTTTTTGTAATGATTTGTATTTGTTATGTGTAAATGTATATATTCGTTATGTTTAAATGCCTGTTTTAATGCTTTGTACGGCGCCCAAAGCCTCTGGGATTGGGCATCTTTTAAATAAACTTTGCCTTGCCTTGCCTTCCCTCCAAATTTCAGCCCAAAAGACCAAACCGTTCTTTTGCAGCAGGGTGGCAAAAACGTCCTATTCTTGTGGGCATAGTGTTGCAAAGTAGTGTCGGGATTTGCGACAGTTTTGCAAAAAAAAAAACACGAAAGTGTTGAATGTGCGACACTACTTTGCAACACTACTGTTTACAAAAATTTCAGAAACATATTTCTGGGGTGTTTAACCCCACAAAAAAAAGACATGGCTAGCATCCTTAGGGCTCGACTAGGTGAACACAGCAAGAACTGTGTCTCTAGAGGGTCCCGAATTTAAATGCCGAGCATTTCTGTGACCACCAACTGAAAACAAGATGGTGGATCTGTGACACTACAGGGGTCATTTGCGACACTAAAAACTGCATTTGCGACACTATAGAACTTTTTGTTAACTTTTCCTATTGACTATAATGGGAACTTGTTTTTTGAATAACTTTTGAACTGTTTAATATTTTTTTACGAAATCTTCGAAAGGCGCATCGGGGTCCCTGGCTGCATGTTTTCCAGAAGTTTGGACCGGTTGCACAGACCATGCAACCTGTAGGCATGCGCAAAGAATGCGCAAAAAGGCAAAAATACCACATTCTATGGCACTATGTAGGTCCGCAACCGTATATCCGACTGTTATAAAACTTGGCAGATCCAGAGATCTATGGTACTGCCCTGTGCATGCCAAATGTCAGGCAAATCTGTCATATGGTAGCAAAGTTATTAAGGTGCCAAATGTCACACTTTAATCTTAAATGGGGTACTCAACCCTAACTACAGTGGCATGGATATATATATATATATATACACACACACAGTATATCTATCTATCTCTCTATCTCTCTATCTCTCTATCTATCTATCTATCTCTTATACCTGCCCAATAGGGCGAGTTAGAATACATAGCCACTTCTATATTAAACCCAAACTTTTGAACTTTAATAACTTTGCAACCATTCATCTCATTTGCCTGAAAATTGGCGTGCACATTATTGCACAATAGATCTCTGGATTTGAAAATTTTGTTCAGTCAGACTTGCAGTTGCGGACCTGCAGAGCATTGAAAAGAGTAAAAATCCTCAACTTTTGTGAATTCTTTGCTCATCTCTAAAGCCTGAATGGTTTGTCCATCAGGTCTGATATTTTCAGGGTATATGGGGATTGGGTCATGGAAGTGCCTTTTGAAGGTCTGGTGACAAAACTGAATCTGTTCAAAAGTTATTAAAGTTTAATGTTTCCCATTATATCCTATGGGAAATAATTATATGTTCCACACAAAAGCAAATGGAACTGTCTCAAAGAACCTTTTTCTGTTGCAAATGCCTTCAGTAGTGTCATGCCACTGCCATCTCTTTTTAGTTAGCAGTGGAGAAAAAAGTTACAGTTTGAAAACTAGTGCCCTAGGTAAACACCAGCTGTTGTGTTTACCTAAACAAGTCTAGGAACAGCATCCATACACCAGAATTTTAAAATAACATCCAAAAAATATTGTTTTTTTTGATCAGGCTGTTTATACTGTCGTAAATGCAAGCAAGACACTTTCGCAAATTTGCAAAAGTGTCGCAAAGTATTTTCGCAATTTGTGAAACATTCAAAATTTGTGACAGTGCTGTCCCCAAAACCATGGTATCTTTGTCATCTTATTGCCACTACATGGTATGGGATTTTGGGCTGAAATTTGCGGGGTGGCATGCCCTTCCACCACAGATTTGCCGTTTGGTGGAAAACTTTACATTGGTTCCATAGCTAAAGTACTCCAACATTTTTTATTTTTTTCCATAGGTTAACATTGTGGTGTCCACCAAAAGCACAGTTTCCTTGCCACCTCACTGTCTCTACATGATTTGGAGTTTTGGGCTGACATTTTCAGGGTGGCAAGCCATTGCACTACAGATGTGCCTTTTGCTGATTTGGTGAAAAAAAATTACACCAGTTGCAGAGTTACAGCACTCTGAAATTGCAACTTTTCCCATAGGATTACATTGTGGTAGCCACGGTGCCTATATCTCGAAAAAGGTTTGAGATATGTATTTTTCACTAATTGCAGCTTAGTACACCATTAAGCATACTAAGAATGCAAGGAGGTGGCTAGGTCATGAATACAACTGCAAAATAATTTTTTCTGCAGTTGCTATGGTTACGAGATATTGCCAAATAAGCATTATGAATATTGCTTGGAATGCCTCTAGGCCTGTGCTATGTGTCTGTATTGTGTGTAGGGAGCGCAGGGCCCAGAGGGCCCACAATTCTACCATGAATATTAGTTATGCAAACTGGGAGCATTGGGCCTCCTATGCTATGCCTCTACATTCATTAGTGGGTGATAGCACAGGGCTCAGAGTGCCCAGTCTCCCATGTATGGATATGATTATGTAAAACTAAAAACACAGGGCTGTCTGGTGCTATGTCTCTATGCTTATAGATAGGTTTGAGCACAGGGCCCAGAGGGCCCATGCTCCCACAAATGGATACCATCTTGCAATAGTGGGAGCACAGGACCCTCAGGCAGCTATGTCTCTACACTTATGGTGGGTTGGAGTGCAGGGCCCAGAGGCCTATGCTCCCAAATATACATCCCATTATGCAAAACTGGGAGCACAGGGGCCTCCTGTGCTATGCCTGAACACAGATGTGTGGGTGGGAGCACAGGGCCCTCCCTCCTATGGATTCCATTTTGCAAACTTGAGGAGACAGTTATGGATGGGTGGGAGCACAGGGCCTGGAGGGCCTGTGCTCCCACCTATGCATTCCATATGAGCAACATTTCACTTTCTCAAAAAGGGAAATTCATTGCAAAAAGCTCAATTAATGCATCTGTTAGGGTTGATTCCACACTGACAAAAGTGTGGAAATTCAATGTTAGGGTTAGTAACCCTACCATCCCGCGTACCACCACCCACCCTCCACACAACAACAGGCATTGGGGTGAGCATTGAGGTCATCAGGCCGAACTCTCACCCCATTCTCCTATACTGTACCATCTCAGCTTGTTTACACATGGAATGGGGTGAGAGTAGAGCCAACGACCCCAACACACATGCTGATCCCTGTTGGTGGGTGGAGGGTGGTGCATGGTGTGGTAGTGTTGGTAACCCTAAAGTTGAATTTCCACACTTTTGTTGGTGTGGAATCAAGCTGACCTGATGCATTAGTGGCGTGTTTTGCAATGACTATATATATATATATATATATCTCATTTCATATTAAATACAGTTATATTATTGTTTCATATATGATATCAGATTATATAAACTTCTGACATCTTCTCATACATCATACTATACCAGATATTATTTTATTGTATATAATAAATTATATCAGGCATTATCCGTCCATATATCGTATTTGCTGTCCATATATTATATCTGCTGCCCTACCCAATTAAATGTTAAAGGCATGTCATTCTATGGTGCCAGAAAAAAAAAAATCCTCTTGCATTCATCAACCAGGTACCTAATTATTCCCTAGAAGTACCCTCTGGCCATCACCACCAACACAACCAGTGCACTGTACCTCATGAAAACAAATGGATCATGTTCAGTGTGAGAGTATTTTGACACTACAAATCCACTGAAATCCTATTTTCTGGGCATAGGGAAAAAGCCAATTTGAGAACAGTTTTACTTGGAAAGGCATACTGAGCTGGTTGCAACTTATTTCCAGGTGTCTCCATGGGGTGGATGAAGGGAAAGGGAGAACAATGACTAAAAACAAGTGACACAATAATAATAATAATAGTAATGCTTTATTTATTTAGCGCAATTCTAAAAATCAAAGCGTTGTACATAATTAAAAACATCATAAGGCAAAACTACTCAACTTAAAAATTATTTACAATGTAATTTAAATACATCAATTAAAACTATTCCAAAATACCATATTAAATACTAAATGCTTGCTTAAACAAATATGTTTTCAGACCTGGTTTTAAAGTTCTCCACAGTCCCATACTCTCTAATCCAGGGTTCTCAAATGGTGAGGCCAGCCTCCCTGGGAGGCCCAACCTGTTCAGGGAGGCTCAAGCAAGTCTTGAAAAGTATTATATATCACTTTTGAACTTTATAGATTTTGTGTGAAGGGATAAGGTAAACTGAAAGAGGATAACAGTAGGTGAATTTATGTATTTATTCACAAGTCTGTGACCAGGAAGGTACTGTACACTGAGCCATGTCTTATATCAGGTGTACCCAGGGAAGGGTAGTGAGAGAACACAGTTCAGAATGTAACTGCAAAACACTCAAGCAATACAAAATGAATAAAAGTGCAAGCAGAACAATAAACTAACAATGTAAGGAAAAATTGATCAATTAGACTGGCAGCAGAACTGTCCCAATACAAGAGTTAACCATACAGGTACTAGGAATAAGAGCAGGAGGGAGCAAAATGATCCCTGAGAAGTTGCTTAAGAGCAGAGAGAGAGGCAGAGGTCATCAGGAAGGTTATTCCAGTTAGAGGGCAAACGGAAAGCAATCTGATCCATGAAGGTATGGCAGTAAGGGTAACAATGGTCCGAAGTCAAAATATTTGGAGCAAGTAGATTATCCTGTTGGGAGGGGTTACAATAAGCAACATGAGAGCCAGCTATGAAGGAGGTTTCAATTTATTCCTGATGTACCTGTAAAAAGTTGGTTATTTTTCTATGGGGAGGCCCAAAAATATTTCAGTATTTTGGGGGAGGCTCAAGATCTGTTTCCATGGCTGAGGGGAGGCTCACTATGACAAAGTCTGAGAACTGTTGCTCTAATCTGACAAGGTAGAGAGTTTCAAAGGGATGGGGCATCAAACATAAAAGCCTGGGCAACAGATGTTTTTAGCCACACTCTGGGAACCTCTAACAACCCCTCGTCAGTTGAGCGGAGATGACGGCCAGGGCTGTAGGGAGTCAGGAGCTCTTGCAGGTAGCGTTGGACCCAGTCCATGCAGGGCTTTATAGGTCAGAAGACTGAAGTTGAAGGTGAGCCACCACTGTACAGGCAGCTAGTGCAGCTCATGCAGTGCAGGAGTAATATGACTTGAACAAGAGTCCCAGTCAACAACTGTGCCACAGCATTCTGCACCAGCTACAAATGACAGATATCAAACCCCAGAAGCCCCAGGTAGAGGGAGTTGCAGTAGTCCAGGTGCAAAGTCACAAAGGCATGGATCAATGTAGACAGGTCACGGAAGGAGCAAGGTGCAAAATTCTGGCGATGTTCCTAAGATGATAAAGAAGACTTGACGATTGCCAACACCTGCAAGCGCAGTGCCAGCCCATCATCAGAACCACCTCCAGATCATGCACCTGTACAAAGGAAGACAGCTGTGCACCCTCAAGCCAAAGACCAGAGGTAAACCCACTACCGACCTCTCTATCCAGCAGCCCAGATCCACCACCAACACCTCAGTCTTCCCAGAATTCAATTTCAACCAACTGGATTTCATCCAGTCATGAATTTCC
The DNA here is from genome assembly GCA_016271365.2 of Neoceratodus forsteri. Lineage (NCBI taxonomy): Eukaryota > Metazoa > Chordata > Ceratodontiformes > Ceratodontidae > Neoceratodus > Neoceratodus forsteri. Next base: position 571,212,782 of record CM057449.1, on the reverse strand, counting down.
ACTAGACAGCTGTAATGCATCGAGACCGCACTATTTGGTCAGGTGCAAGACAGATAGAGCTGTGTATCATCAGCATAGCAGTGAAACCTAAGCCCATATTGTCTTACAATGTCTCCGAGGGGCAGCATGTAAACTGTGAACAGCATAGGGGACAGCACCAAGCCCTGAGGGACCCCACACAGCAGAGAGAATGGATCAGAGGGAAAAAACCCTGACATCACCCTCTGGGGTCTGCTGGTGAGGAAAGATTGAAACCATCTGAGAATTGGACCAGCCAGGCCACAGATAACTCTCAGGTGCTTGAGCAGCACCCCATGGTCCACAGTGTCAAAAGCTGAGGAGAGGTCAAGAAGCATCAAGATGGAATGGCACTTCTGATCTCTCGCCATCAGGAGATCATTGAGCACCAGAACCAGAGCTGTCTCAGTACTATGTCTTTTCTGGAAACGAGACTGGAGAGGATCGCAGACACCGTGGATGGTAAGATGGTTCTCCAGTTGCAGCGCAACTACTTTCTCAAGCACCTTCCCAACAAAGGGAAGATAAGAAATAGGTCTGTTGTTAGCAAAGCAGTTGGGGTCCAAAGCAGCTTTCTTAAGGAGCGGTGTCACCACTGCCTCCTTCAGGGAGCAGGGAAGCTCACCCGACTCTAAGGAGCACCACATAGCCTTTGCAAAGACCAGGCCGATGGACTCAATACACCCCAGTGATAGGCATGTTGGGCCTGGGTCCAAACTTAACACGTTGGCTGCAAATGCGGACAATCCACATGATTTCCACAATCTCCAGCTGGTCAAAAGATATCCAAGAAAAATGAGGAGGAGTGACCATGTACCGACCACCGTCAACCCCATAGAGGCGCTGGATGGATCTCAGCCCTGATGTTGGTCACCTTATCTGCAAAGAATTGAGCAAACTCATCACATTAACTTGTGAAAAGACACCTCAAACCTGTAGACAGGTTGGGTTGCACAACCTGTCCACGGGTTTGAAAGAGCTGAGCCAGTCGATTCTGAGCAGCAGCAATCTCACGGACAGGAACTCTACCTTCTTACATGTGATTGCTGATTGTTAAGCAATAATGATCTATCAATCTATGGTGGTAAGCCTCAAGGGTCAATTTCCACCAGTGACGCTCTAGCCTTCATCCAACTCATCTCAACTCCCTCAAACCAAGGGGACCAAGGACAGAGAGAGAGAGAGAGAGGTGAACCCAGACTGAGTTGCATAAGGTGTATAGCAATCACATTACTATAGAGGAGACTATATAAGGTGCAATAATATTACTGTACAGGTGAATAACAATGCAATTAGGTACAGAGAATTGTAATAAAAAGTGTAGTGCATTGTTGGTCAACACAACAGTACAGAGTGAGCATAACAAATGTAAATCTAAGCAGAATGGGCAACCCGTATGACAATTAAGGGGAATTTGATGCACTTAGGGAGCCAAGGTACAGAGAAAGGACTAGACAAAAGCTGCAATATAAACAGTGAAGAGGTCATGGAGGAGGGTTTTTAGAGCTGAAGGCGTGGAGACAGATTGGATAGCAATGGGGAGGTTAGATCAGAGACTGAAGAATCTGAAGATGAAAGTAGCTTGGCCAGCAGAAGATTTGGTGCGTAGGAAGTAAAGTGAATAAGTATGAGAGTTGTGGAGGGAATACGTTGGAGAAGAGGGGCAGGGAAAGAAAGAACTACAGTTACTTCCTACGCACCAAATCTTCTGCTGGCCAAGCTACTTTCATCTTCAGATTCTTCACTCTCTGATCTAACCTCCCCATTGCTATCCAATCTGTCTCCACAGCTTCAGCTCAGTAAATTCCATATTGTACTGTGTTCTAATCCATTTTTTTGTATGATGTGGAGTTTGCAAATGAGTCCCTGACTCAAAGGGTTGTAATTCCTAGACCTTAAATAAATAAATAAATAAAAAGATAGGGGGGAGAGAAACAAACCAGAATTTTGATCTAAAAGAGGCATAGTGGTAGTGGCAGCTAGCTTCAAGACAGAGGAATGAGTGGGAGGAGCAAAGGAAGCAGTGGTGAGTGCAGGGTGAGGGCTGGCAAGAGTGAAGAGTAAGAATGATTGAAAAAGGTGATCCAATCTGACTAGGGAAGAGTTAGGTGCTGCACTGTACACAACATTCCCCTAATCAAAGACTAGTAGGGTCATCTTAATGACAAGCTCCCTAGAAGTCAGGAGTGGAAGACATTACTTGTTCCTACAGAGTGCACCAAGTTTAGAATGGAGTTTTAGATGGATGGCATCGACATGGCAGGAGAGGTCGAGGTGATTGTCCAATCAAACCATGAGATACTTGAAGGAAGTGGCATCCTCAAGTTCAACACAGTTCATGGTGTTGAAAACATACTGCGATGATGATTTAGTCAGATGCTGCCTGGTCCCATAGGTCATGGAAACAGTTTTCTTGGCACTGAGGAAGAGCTGATTGGAGCTGAACCAGAAGTGGACATTGGTGAAATCCTCCTGAAGCCTGGCAGTCAAGTCAGAAGCAGAAGAGCCAGAGGTATAAAGCACACTGTCATCTGCACACATACATACATACATACATACATATGTCCGACAAGGTACAGGCTTTAGTAAGGTCATTTAGAAATGTGAAGAACAGAATAGTGCCAGGGACAGAGCCTTGGGGAACACTTGAGTATATAAGGAATGGGATTGGGAGAGGATTTGTCCTATCCTAATAGCTTTGGACCTACTGTACCTTCTAGGTAATAATTGGACCATCTCATCAAGTGGTCAAAGAGTCCCACCTTTTCCAGCTTGTCTAGGAGAATGGAGTGAGCAGAAATGTTAAAAACTTTGGCAGGATCTACAAATGTGGCACAGGTTATCTGGTCCTGATCAATCCCCTTTAATATGCAGCCAGAATGCCAGAGGAAGGATGTGGCTGTGGAGTGACATTTTCTGAGACCAGCCTGCACAAAGGTAAAGTAAGAGGCAGAGTGCAGAAATGTGGAGAGCTGGGAGAGAAAAAAAAAAAACATTCTTGGAGCTTAGCTAGTGCAAGCAGTAGGGGAATAGGGCAATACTTCGCTGATATAGAGGTTTTTCCCCCTTTGGGAGAGTGACAGAAGCCCTCGTGTACACCTCCAGGATGGCAGCCAAGGAGAAGGAAAGGTTGAGAATGATAGTGATAGGGGTAGCACTAGCAAAGCAGACAGATGAATGAGCTTAGTATTGAGGCCATTAGGACTGTGACCTTTATATGGGTTTAGGGCTAAAAGAGCCTTTAGAAAGGCAAATTGAGAGGTGTGAACAGAGAGGTGAGAAAGGGTTATGGTAGGGGCAGTTAGTGACGGTGGAAGAGGAGGAGTGCAGTGAATGAGTACAGGTGGTGAAGAAGCTCTTGCAAGATCTAAGCAAATGGCTGCTGTCACATCACCTATGTCCAAGACCATCTGTTTATAGTCTGTGAAAGTTAAGCCATGTTGGGCCTCTGTAAGTAAATTATATTCTGTCAAGTATAGGACTGAGCAGAATTTATCATCTGCCAGTGAAACTCTGGCAAAATTCCGATTTCGCATTCATGAAATGTTGTCAAAATTGTGATTTCAGTTCTCAGTAATAAATCACCTTCCAAGCACAAAAAAATTAAAAAATTTGTGATTTCAGTTATTTCCATCTAATTTCAACAGTATTTGTCCAAACTGAACCCAAGTTGGAACGCTGTCTTTACCAAGGTTCATACAGACATGCACCAAGTTTCCAATCTCTGTCATTATAGGTGACTCAGTCATAGGCCTCAGACCTTCCAAAATATTAAATTATGTTTTGCAATTATGTAAATTCTCAATTATGTAGACAGCAGAATTTTAAGCCCTAGAACTTAAAACAACTGAAGAGAATATCACAAATGTTGTTAGGTTCCTTGACCCTGAATATTAGGCTCTGAGCCCACCCCGTGGCCCAGCAGCAGAGCATTGTGCTGCTATACTAACCACCCAGGTTCAAGAGCAAGCTCAGGGAGTCACATAGGGAGGCAGGCCATGGCAGAGACAGCTTCTGCTCTGCAGTGCATCTCAGTCGGAGAGGGCTGTCGGTGGGTTCCACCAACACAGTGACCCCAGTGGATGGGTCAGGAAGCTTGTTCCTGCCACAGGGGAGGCTGCAGCTATGCGAGGCTGACAGAGGTACCATCTCCACCAGGGGAGGGAAACAAGTAATAGAGAAAAGCCTGGTAGCCAACTGAATGATGTTTGGTTTCAGCCTGGTCAGGGTATTCCCTGTGAGCTAGGTATATCCCTAAGATATGAGCTGCCAGCTGGGAGGAAAACCCAATATGGAAAAAAGTGGCTATGTGTGTCAACTCTTTAATCTCTTGCTCAAAGGATAGTCAAGTTATAAGCAGCCAAAGATTCCATAATTAAATCCGTAATTAAAGTTGAATTTGAGCTTTTATGAAACTGAGGAATGTTGTGATGCTTTTGTTGAAGTCATGTACATACATTTTGCCCAGTAATACACTTGAGTTGCCATTGTAGAAGAAGGTAAGGACTGGGTAAAGTGATAGTAAGGTAGCATTCACAGGAGGCTCCATAGTAAAAGTATAGTGCTGCCAATATCCAGTCACTATCTTGAGTGACAAACCATGACGAGCAGTTATGGACATCACAGTGCTCTAGCCTGGATTCTTGCAATATGCCAGATAACCACTAGAGCTCACTGACTTAATGACTTGTGGAAGCACATGCAGCATTGTTTCTGTACCATGCCGCCTGCTGACTCTATAACAAACATTTAGATAACAGTGTATACTTTTACTATTTGAAAATAGTGACATCAAGTGATGCCAAGCCTTACAACTAGCTGTGACTTAGACCACTGTGACAGAATCACCTGGATATCTTAAGTCATGATGGAGCATGATGCTAAGTGTCACTGTTGCAGGAGTGTTGAAGGAGTACTGAAGAGCCATGATGGTAGTGCAGGTAAGGTGATTCAGTGGTACAGCTGTGCGAAAAAAAAAAAACTGTCCACCAGTGGAATTTGTATGAAAGTCAGACATTCATTTCTGCAAAGTTCAAAAATCAAATTAGTAACCTTTATGGAAATTCCAACTTAGAATAGCAGAATAAATGTAAGAACAGAGGAGATTAATGTATTAAAGTACGGAAAAAATTCCAGAACTGATCACTGTCAGAGGTCAGTTCTGCATAATTCTTTGGTAGTTTAATACAATTACTCTGCTGCTAAACTGTTAAACTGCAGGGGTCCAGAGCACCCCACTGGTGTCCTGTGAAGCTGTATGATGCTTCGAGTTGGACCCAGTTATTAGAAAGTAGGTTTGCTTATTAGGACTATTTGCTATTGGCCCTTCCCTCCACAGATATGACCCACTGACCATCCTGTGGAGCTCCTAGGCTTGGATTGCATCAGCTCTGTTTCCAGGGCTCCGTTCACTGGACAAGACAAAACTGCTATTGATGATACTGCCACAGCTCCTATCAGGGTTGGAGAGGCTGCCCCACCATTGTCATAGCAACAGGGACTTGTGGCATGGTGTGCTTCCCTAAGGCTATTAGACATTTGCATCCTGCTGTCCCTGTACTGATTGCCATAAATCTCAATATAGAGGCCAATTTGCTATGCATTTTGGCTGTCTGCCCTTGACAGCTCACCCCACGACCACTGGAGGGACTATTAATGTGGAGGAGCAAAGAATATGCTCTTCACCACATTAAGCCATTAGTATGCCTAAAGGACACTTGGCGCAATTAAAGAGTCCCTCCCTTTACACTTCACAGGTAAGTTAAGTTATGCTAAAGAGGAGATCTCTGTGGTTTAGAATGTCTGACTCTGTATAAACTGCACATTTTCAGCTGACATCTCATGCCCTTAACTCTCCTTCGACCCTACCCCTGATGTTCATATTAAATTCCCTGTTCCCAGGCCTTAAAACCACATAATGTAAATCACATAAACCATGTAAACTGTTCCAAGAAAAAAAGGGTTTTGCGCCCAACAAACTGGAGGATTAATAACGATAGTCTAGTTTAATAGAGCTTGTGTTTCTAAAGTGTAAGAGATTACTAGACACTGTCCTTCTTGGCAGCAGATCAGTCTTTCTGTAAAAGTGTTCAGGTGGCATTTCTAAGGGATGAGTCCATCGGGTTCTCTTGTGGGTTTGTTGTTTTGGATACATTTTCCACTGCTATAGTATCTTGGATTGATGAGCCTTCAGCTGTGCCCATGGTGTCTACGGTGAACAAAAGGCTGGGAGCAGAGGATCCCACTCATTGACAGAGCACGGTTCACTGTCTCAGTCACACTGGGGTGTTGGTAATAGGTTGCATGCTCCCTGTTATTACATACAGGGCTGGACAAGGTGGAGACAGGAGAGCTGTGTTTGCCATACGAAATGACAAGGAGTATGTAACCTATTGCCTGACACCCCCAGTGTAACTGAGACAGCGAACCATGCCTGTCAATGAGAGGGATCCTCTTCTCCTAGCCCCTCTTGTTCACTGCAGACACCTTGGGCACAGCTCAGCAGATCAATATAGCAGCAGAAAAGGTACCTGAAACAACAAGCCAACAAGAGAACTCACACGCAGACTCATCCCCTAGAAATGCCGCGGGGTGTGCATGTCGAGGGAAAGAGGAAAATCAATTGGGGGGCAAAAGTTGACCTGACAGTGGGCAGCCTGAAATCAAGGTCACCTCTGTCAGTGTCAGCAAAAGTGAGTCACCATAAATGCCACGCCATAAATACATCGCTGTTGTAGCGGTACATGTGCACAGGCATCCTGTGCCCAAATGTACTGTAAAACTGGCTGTATGAGTCCTTAATTGAGAATTTCAGTACTACTAAGTATTCATTTTGAATGGAAGCATTTTATGTTTGGCCCCGTTATATAAAATTGAATCACTGGGAGTCAGCCACGTGGTGTAGAGAGCTGAGGTGCTGTAAGCACTTTACCTCTTACTCCACTGGCGACCAGAGTTCGAGAATGAGCTCGGGTCACTGTGGGTCAGCAGCGGTGGGAATGGACAAGAGGATCAAGCAGTCATGTGGCAGCTCTACTCTTTTTGACTGGCATGGTGGGCCTTCTCGGCTCTTGGTTACCACCAGGTAGAGGCCTGGTGTTAACATCAACATTCAGGAGGCAAGACATAGGTCTGGGGGTGGAAGGAGCCATGGTTCCTTTATGCATGAGTACCTCTATGCGTATCTGTTCTCAATGCTGCCATGGATCCAAGACCTTGAGGGAGAAAAACAAGGAGGAACAAGGGACAGATCAGGACTTCAGGAAGCCCCACAAGGATACCTTGACCCACTCTTCCACTCCAGCCAGTAGGCATCCTGAAGTGGAGCCCTCGACCGGGCCAAATGCCACCTCGCCTCTGCGGCCGCAGCTGGAGAAACCACCCAGCCTCGCGCCTTCTGCTACCCACACCTGAGCCATCAAAACAGCTCATGGAGCCCTTGACTGGGCCGAAACACCACCTCACCTCAGCGGCTGGAGAAGCCACCCAGCCGTGTGCCTTCTGCTGCCCACGCCTGAGCCATCAAAACCAGGTAAGCCTGCAGACTGCCTCAGGGAGCTACTTCAGAGCCCTGATTGGCTGAAGCGAACTGCTAAACCAAGTCGATTGGCTGCTGCTGTACGGCCTTTGCCGTGATTGAATGAGCAGGGATTCTGCTCTCCGCGGCTTTGCTCTCTCATGCTCTGACTACTGCTCTGTTTTTTTTAAAAAGGAAAATGTTAAGAAAATTATCTCAGCCTATGGGAATTGTACCACTGTGATTAGGTAGCTAACCGTGGGGATATATGGAAACTGTTTTACTGGATAGCCTGTGTTAGGGCCTAGCCAAATTGTACTCCTGCTCCTCTCTCTATTTTTGCCTTTGCTCCCCCTACTAGGCCCATTTCCTAAAGCTATCGCTACCCCCACCTAATCTATTCATTTCTAATCAATGGCCTCGGGCTACTGCAGTGCTATTTTCAACTGGCATTGCTGTCTGGACTCCTGCCTGTACCCATCCCGTACCCTCGCTATCTCTCCCTCGGCCATTGTGCATATTATGCCTACACCCACTGAGTTAGTCTCTGTTATCCTCTTTGTCTTGTCTGTTTTTAACCAGACTCCAGGCCTGTTTATTTCAGCTCGTGGAGCCTTGACCAGGCGAGCGCCACCTCACCTCTGCGGCTGCGGCTGGAGAAGCCACCCAGCTGCATGCCTTCTGCTGCCCATGCCTGAGCCATCAAAACTGGTAAGCCTGAAGACTGCCTCGGGGAGCTATGTTGGAGCCCTGATTGGCTGAAGTTAACCACTAAACCAAGTCAATTGGCTGCTGCCGTGTAAGGCTTTACTGTGATTGGACGACTGGGGATTCTGCTCTCGCGCTTCTCTCTCATGCTCTGACTACTGTTCTGATTTTTGTCCTACACCGCCTGCCCGAGTCCAGCCTCTATTAAATGCTCTCCCTCATGAGCTGGGTCAAACACCTTAACCTGCTATTGGCTGATGTTTATTAGACCCTCCTATCTGCTTCTTTTTCTTTTGTTCTTTAATACTAGCCAGCCCTGCTCTACCAATTAACCCCTATCACCCTGGGTGTGCCTCCCTCGTCACTGCTCCTTCATAATTTGTACTCAACATCTCAACAATGACTTGAGAACATTCTTTCCTGGTTTTATCCTGCATCCTGTCATCCTGCCTCGTAACGTACCACACCACTGTTGCCCGACTTCACCAAGGTGTATGCCCACTGTATGACGGTCAATCGTCTCTTTTATCACAGAACACTACATGACACCACTCCAAGGGGACAACCACCCTACTGCCTAACCTTTCACTGCACAAAGCAGTATACAGTGTATATACCAGAGCACCCCGGAACCTGACGGTTAAATCTCTAATATCTGCGCTCACTATATCAAACTACCCAAGTAGCCATATTGCAACAAACGCTACCTACACCAAATGGAATAATATGCATCTATTCTCCAGACTCAACCACATCCTCAAAAAACTCCTACTGCTCCACCTACTTTGTTCTGGAAATGCTGAGTTAAATCCAGGCCCTCTTGCTTGCCTGAACACTCCGAAGGACCTCCCTCAATACAAGGGCATCAGTTTTCTTCACGTGAATGCCAGTAGTTTACTCAAGAAGCTTGATCTGGTGCAAACTTGGATTCTTCATGCCTCCCTGGACTTCTTTATGATTTCAGAATCCTGACACACCCACAACCCCGACAATGATATCAATATGCCAGGCAGGGTAATCTACCAAGAGTAAATTCTCTGTGCATGCGTAGACTGTACCTCCAAGTTAAGAATTGAATGCCTGGCCTTAAAAGTAGCACTCACCAATGACAAGGCGCTCCTCATAGTCGCATGCTATCGTCCACCCTCTTGTGGCACAACCCTCCTACCCCACCTCCAATGCTTGACTGACACAGCAAACTCGGAGTGCATACTTTTGGGGGACTTCAACCTAAACTGGAATGACGACAGCTCCAAGAAGCTTAAAGATCTCTGTGATGCACGTGGGCTGGTACAAATAACCCCTGCTCCTACCAGACCTAATCAAAAGAACCCTAATCGAAGCACCCTGTTGGACCTTAGTTAGTTAACAAACCGCACAATATTACACACACTGGAGTGTTCTTCAATATTATAAATGACCACTGTGCCATTGCTTGCATTAGACACTCCCCGCTAATAAAATCAGTCCCTTATACTAAATTGAAAAGGTGCTTGAAAAGATTCTGCCTAAACTCCTTGCATGACCTGGGCAGCATTGCCTGGCAGGACTTTTACCTAGCCTCATCCCTCAATGAGTCTTTCAACATCTTTCATAAACTCCTAAAGGATTTAATAGACAAACATGCCCCCCCTATGGCTTATCGGGTCCAACAAAAGACCCCCAGGCTGGTTCTCCCCATTACTGAAGAAAGCCCTCAAGGACAGAGACCTCCTGTGGAAAAAAGCTAGGATATTGCATTTGGAATCTGACTGGATTGCATTCCGTGCCTCCAGAAATGCCTGCACTAAACTCATCACATCTGAAAAAGCCAGTTACTTTCAAGCAGCATTGGAAGACAATAAAAATAATGCTGCCAAGTTCTGGAGCATCCTCAAAGAGGTAGAAGGCACACACTTGATGCCTCCCTCCCCATCAAAATAGTGCCTGGGACTGATACCTTTACAGACAAATCTGATATTTTAGACCACCTTAACAATCACTTGCCACAAGCGGTCTGGCCTTGATACCTCCCCAATCAGCAAGCTGAGCTTACACGAGGACACCACTATTGCCACCAGCCCTGATGCTAACACTAACCAGTGTTACTCTACTACCTTCAGCTTCCAACCTGGTACCTTCAAGCAAGTAGAGGACCTCCTTTTGGCACTGGATATTATTAAAAAAGCCGTGTAGACAGTATCAAACCTTACTTCCTAAAAATTGGCCATTACCACCTGACCGCTCCCATTACCCACCTATTCAACTCCTCCCTAATGCAAAGTATGTTACCCAACCTTTAAAACTGCACATATCATCCCTTGTTAAAGTCTGGGGACCCAAGTGATATGAACAACAACCGTCCAATCTCCTCTACCAACTGTCTCGAAATTACTTGAAAAAATTGTTAATACACAAGTCAGGAGCACCTGGATTCACAGAACCTTCTAAACACCACCCAGTCGGGTTTTAGAGCTAAGCACAGCACAGTCTCTGCCCTTGCTAAAGTAACCACAGACTGGCAAATGGCCCTAGATTCTAAGAAACATGTGTTTGCCCTATTCCTGACCTCAGCAAGGCCTTGACACTGTGGACCACAACATTATGCTTAGTGCCTTGTGTGACATCAGTTTTGACAGCACCACCATTAAATGGTTCACTTGCTACCTTACTAACAGATGTCAGCAAGTTAAAGCATCAGGAGATCTGTCTCCCCTAAAGCCATTATTTAGGGGTGTCCCCAAGGCTCCATTTTGGGCCGTATCTTATTTGCAGTCTACATCAACAACCTTGACTCTCATCTGCACACAGCTAATGTACACCTCTTTGCTGATGATACTGTTCTCTACACCGTTAACTCCTCTCTAGATCTGGCATATAAGGATCTTCAGCACGACTTTATCTCTCTCCAGCACAATCTAATAAAACACAAGCTCCTACTCAATGCTAAAAGACCAAAACTATGATTATCTCCCAAAGGCAGCAGCCGGTCTGACCGAGATTAACGACTGGATGGCCTCAAGCTGGTTGCGCTGACAGAACCCGATAAGACAGAGGTATTAGTAGGAGTCAAACAGAGTTCGTGATAGGATGGCCTCTGACACAGAAACTGGGCTTGTCCTAGGGTCTGTGCCATTGAAGGCCTCCTCTTGGAAGTCTGAAATCTTGGCGTGATTCTGGACAGAGATTTAACCATGGAGGCTCAAATATCCTCAGTGGTTCGTACCTGTTTTACCATCTCAGAAACATTGCCAGGATTAAGTCCCTGTTCCACTTCTCTGACCTCCCTACTCTGATACATGCCTTAGTCACATCTAGGCTTGATTACTGTAATGCACTCTATCTCGGGTCACGGGAGATCTCTCTGCAGATTGCAGCTGGTGCAAAATGCAGCTGCTCGTTGCTGACCGGGCAGCAAAAGATTCTAGTCATATTACACACGGTTCTCGTGGTGCACTGGCTGCCAGTCAGGTGGAGAGTCCTCTTTAAGGTGGGTCTTCTTACCTATAAGGTCCTACACGGGCAGGGACCTGGTTACCTGTTAGACCTTCTGTCACCTGCCTTCTCCTGCCGCCTCTCTTTGTTCCTCCAGTGAATGCCTCCTGACCATTCCCAGAACTAGGCGCGAAATCCGCTGGCGATAGAGCATTTAGCGCCATGGCCCCTGTTCTGTGGAACTCCTTACCAACTATGGCCAGAGAGGCTTCATCAGTGGATGTTTTAAGGCCCAGCTAAAGCCTTTCTCTTTCTAAGGCATTTAATGCTTAGATAAATATTTATAGTTAAGGCTTAGTTTTGTAATGATTTGTATTTGTTATGTGTAAATGTATATATTTAGTTATGTTTAAATGCCTGTTTTAATGTTTGTACGGCGCCCAAAGCCTCTGGGATTGGGCATCTTTAAATAAACTTTGCCTTGCCTTAGCCTTCCTCCAAATTTCAGCCCAAAAGACCAAACCCGTTCTTTTGCAGCAGGGTGGCAAAAACGCCCTATTCTTGTGGGCATAGTGTTGAAAAGTAGTGTGGGATTTGGCGACAGTTTTGCAAAAAAACAATGAAAGTGTTGAATGCGACACTACTTTGCAACACTACTGTTTACAAAAATTTCAGAAACATATTTCTGGGGTGTTTAACCCACAAAAAAGACATGGCTAGCATCCTTAGGGCTCGACTAGAGTGAACACAGCAAGAACTGTGTCTCTAGAGGGTCCCAATTAAATGTGAGCATTTCTGTGACCACCAACTGAAAACAAGATGGTGGATCGTGACACTACAGGGGTCATTTGCAGACACTAAAAACTGCATTTGCGACACTATAGAACTTTTTGTTAACTTTTCCTATTGACTATAATGGGAACTTGTTTTTGAATAACTTTGAACTGTTTAATATTTTCACGAAATCTTCGAAAAGGCGCATCGGGGTCCCTGGCTGCATGTTTTCCAGAAGTTTGGACCGTTGCACAGACCATGCAACCTGTAGGCATCATGCAAAGAATGCTAAAAGGCAAAAATACCACATTCTATGGCACTATGTAGGTCCGCAACCGTATATCCGACTGTTATAAAACTTGGCAGATCCAGAGATCTATGGTACTGCCCTGTGCATGCCAAATGTCAGGCAAATCTGTCATATGGTAGCAAAGTTATTAAGGTGCCAAATGTCACACTTTAATCTTAAATGGGGTACTCAACCCTAACTACAGTGGCATGGATATATATATATATATACACACACACAGTATATCTATCTATCTCTCTATCTCTCTATCTCTCTATCTATCTATCTATCTCTTATACCTGCCCAATAGGGCAGGTTAGGGTTGCATGGCCACTTCTATGTTAAACCCAAACTTTTGAACTTTAATAACTTTGCAACCATTCATCTCATTTGCCTGAAAATTGGCGTGCACATTATTGCACAATAGATCTCTGGATTTGAAAATTTTTGTTCCAGTCAGACTTGCAGTTGCGGACCTGCAGAGCATTGAAAGAGTAAAAATCCTCAACTTTTGTGAATTTTTGCTCATCTCTAAAGCCTGAATGGTTTGTCCATCAGGTCTGATATTTTCAGGTATATGGGGATTGGGTCATGGGAAGTGCCTTTTGAAGGTCTGGTGACAAAACTGAATCTGTTCAAAAGTTATTAAAGTTTAATGTTTCCCATTATATCCTATGGGAAATAATTATATGTTCACACAAAGCAAATGGAACTGTCTCAAAAGAACCTTTTTCTGTTGCAAATGCCTTCAGTAGTGTCATGCCACTGCCATCTCTTTTTAGTTAGCAGTGAGAAAAAGTTACAGTTTGAAAACTAGTGCCCTAGGTAAACACCAGCTGTTGTGTTTACCTAAACAGGGTCCTAGGAACAGCATCCATACACCAGAATTTTAAAATAACATCCAAAAATATATGTTGTTTTTTTTGATCAGGCTGTTTATACTGTCGAAATGCAAAGGCAAGACACTTTCGCAAATTTGCAAAAAGTGTTGCAAAAGTATTTTCGCACTTGTGAAACATTCAAAATTTGTGACAGTGCTGTCCCCAAAACCATGGTATCTTTGTCATCTTATTGCCACTACAGGTATGGGATTTTAGGCTGAAATTTATGGGTGGCATGCCCTTCCACCACAGATTTGCCGCTTGGTGGAAAACTTACATTGGTTCCATAGCTAAAGTACTCCAACATTTTTATTTTTTTCCATAGGTTAACATTGTGGTGTCCACCAAAAGCACAGTTTCCTTGCCACCTCACTGTCTCTACATGATTTGGAGTTTGGGCTGACATTTTCATTGGTGCAAGCCATTGCACTACAGATGTGCCTTTTGCTGATTTGGTGAAAAAATTACACCAGTTGCAGAGTTACAGCACTCTGAAATTGCAACTTTTCCCATAGGATTACATTGTGGTAGCCAGTGCCTATATCTCAAAAAGGTTTGAGATATGTATTTTTCACTAATTGCAGCTTAGTACACCATTAAGCATACTAAGAATGCAAGGAGGTGGCTAGGTCATGAATACAACTGCAAAATAATTTTTTCTGCAGTTGCTATGGTTACGAGATATTGCCAAATAAGCATTATGAATATTGCTTGGAATGCCTCTAGGCCTGTGCTATGTGTCTGTACTTATGTGTAGGTGGGAGCGCAGGGCCCAGAGGGCCCACACTCCTACCTATGAATATTAGTTATGCTAAACTGGGAGCATTGGGCCCTCCTATGCTATGCCTCTACATTCATTAGTGGGTGATAGCACAGGGCTCAGAGTGCCCAGTCTCCCATGTATGGATATGATTATGTAAAACTAAAAACACAGGGCTGTCTGGTGCTATGTCTCTATGCTATAGATAGGTTTGAGCACAGGGCCCAGAGGGCCCATGCTCCCACAAATGGATACCATCTTGCAATAGTGGGAGCACAGGACCTCAGACGCTATGTCTCTACACTTATGGTGGGTTGGAGTGCAGAGCCAGAGGCCTATGCTCCCAAATATACATCCCATTATGCAAAACTGGGAGCACAGGGCCTCCTGTACTATGCCTGAACACAGATGTGGGTGGGAGCACAGGCCCTCCCTCCTATGGATTCCATTTGCAAACTTGAGGAGACAGTTATGGATGGTGGGGAGCACAGGGCCTGAGGGCCTGCTCCCACCTCATGCATTCCACATGAGCAACATTTCACTTTCTCAAAAGGGAAATTCATTGCAAAAAGCTCAATTAATGCATCTATTAGGGTTGATTCCACACTGACAAAAGTGTGGAAATTCAATGTTAGGGTTAGTAACCCTACCATCCCAGCCTACACACCACCACCCTCCACACAACAACAGGCATTGGGGTGAGCATTGAGGTCATCAGGCCGAACTCTCACCCCATTCTCCTATACTGTACCATCTCAGCTTGTTTAACATGGAATGGGGTGAGAGTTGAGCCGACGACCCCAACACACATGCTGATCCCTGTTGGTGGGTGGAGGGTGGTGCATGGTGTGGTAGTGTTGGTAACCCTAAAGTTGAATTTCCACACTTTTGTTGGTGTGAATCAAGCTGACCTGATGCATTAGTGGTGTGTTTTGCAATGACTATATATATATATATATATCTCATTTCATATTAAATACAGTTATATTATTGTTTCATATATGATATCAGATTATATAAACTCTGACATCTTCTCATACATCATACTATACCAGATATTATTTTATTGTATATAATAAATTATATCAGGCATTATCCATCATATATCGTATTTGCTGTCCATATATTATATCTGCTGCCCTACCCAATTAAATGTTAAAGGCATGTCATTCTATGGTGCCAGAAAAAATCCTCTTGCATTCATCAACCAGGTACCTAATTATTCCCTAGAAGTACCCTCTGGCCATCACCACCAACACCACCAGTGCACTGTACCTCATGAAAACAAATGGATCATGTTCAGTGTGAGAGTATTTTGACACTACAAATCCACTGAAATCCTATTTTCTGGGCATAGGGAAAAAGCCAATTTGAGAACAGTTTTACTTGGAAAGGCATACTGAGCTGGTTGCAACTTATTTCCAGGTGTCTCCATGGGGTGGATGAAGGGAAAGGGAGAACAATGACTAAAAACAAGTGACACAATAATAATAATAATAGTAATGCTTTTATTTATTTAGCGTAATTTAAAAATCAAAGCTTGTACATAATTAAAAACATCATAAGGCAAAACTACTCAACTTAAAAATTATTTACAATGTAATTTAAATACATCAATTAAAACTATTCCAAAATACCATATTAAATACTAAATGCTTGCTTAAACAAATATGTTTTCAGACCTGGTTTTAAAGTTCTCCACAGTCCCATACTCTCTAATCTGACAAGGTAGAGAGTTTCAAAGGGATGGGGCATCAAACATAAAAGCCTGGGCAACAGATGTTTTTAGCCACACTCTGGGAACCTCTAACAACCCCTCGTCAGTTGAGCGGAGATGACGGCCAGGGCTGTAGGGAGTCAGGAGCTCTTGCAGGTAGCGTTGGACCCAGTCCATGCAGGGCTTTATAGGTCAGAAGACTGAAGTTGAAGGTGAGCCACCACTGTACAGGCAGCTAGTGCAGCTCATGCAGTGCAGGAGTAATATGACTTGAACAAGAAGTCCCAGTCAACAACTGTGCCACAGCATTCTGCACCAGCTACAAATGACAGATATCAAACCCCAGAAGCCCCAGGTAGAGGGAGTTGCAGTAGTCCAGGTGCAAAGTCACAAAGGCATGGATCAATGTAGACAGGTCACCGGAAGGAGCAAGGTGCAAAATTCTGGCGATGTTCCTAAGATGATAAAAAGAAGACTTGACGATTGCCAACACCTGCAAACGCAGTGCCAGCCCATCATCAAGAACCACCTCCAGATCATGCACCTGTACAAAGGAAGACAGCTGTGCACCCTCAAGCCAAAGACCAGAGGGTAAACCCACTACCGACCTCTCTATCCAGCAGCCCAGATCCACCACCAACACCTCAGTCTTCCCAGAATTCAATTTCAACCAACTGGATTTCATCCAGTCATGAATTTCCACTAGACAGCTGTTATGCATCGAGACCGCACTATTTTGGTCAGGTGCAAAGACAGATAGAGCTGTGTATCATCAGCATAGCAGTGAAACCTAAGCCCATATTGTCTTACAATGTCTCCGAGGGGCAGCATGTAAACTGTGAACAGCATAGGGGACAGCACCAAGCCCTGAGGGACCCCACACAGCAGAGAGAATGGATCAGAGGGAAAAAACCCTGACATCACCCTCTGGGGTCTGCTGGTGAGGAAAGATTGAAACCATCTGAGAATTGGACCAGCCAGGCCACAGATAACTCTCAGGTGCTTGAGCAGCACCCCATGGTCCACAGTGTCAAAAGCTGAGGAGAGGTCAAGAAGCATCAAGATGGAATGGCACTTTGATCTCTCGCCATCAGGAGATCATTGAGCACCAGAACCAGAGCTGTCTCAGTACTATGTCTTTTCTGGAAACGAGACTGGAGAGGATCGCAGAACACCGTGGATGGTAAGATGGTTCTCCAGTTGCAGCGCAACTACTTTCTCAAGCACCTTCCAACAAAGGGAAGATAAGAAATAGGTCTGTTGTTAGCAAAGCAGTTGGGGTCCAAAGCAGCTTTTCTTAGGAGCGGTGTCACCACTGCCTCCTTCAGGAGCAGGGAAGCTCACCCGACTCTAAGGAGCACCACATAGCCTTTGCAAAGACCAGGCCGATGGACTCAATACACCCCAGTGATAGGCATGTTGGGCCTGGGTCCAAACTATAGCACGTTGGCTGCAAATGCCGGACAATCCACATGATTTCCACAATCTCCAGCTGGTCAAAAGATATCCAAGAAAAATGAGGAGGAGTGACCATGTACCGCACCACCGTCAACCCCTCTAGAGAGCGCTGGATGGATCTCAGCCCTGATGTTGGTCACCTTATCTGCAAAGAATTGAGCAAACTCATCACACTTAACTTGTGAAAAGACACCTCAAACCTGTAGACAGGTTGGGTTGCACAACCTGTCCACGGTTTGAAAGAGCTGAGCCAGTCGATTCTGAGCAGCAGCAATCTCACCGGACAGGAACTCTACCTTCTTACATGTGATTGCTGATTGATAGCTTACATAATGATCTATCAATCTATGGTGGTAAGCCTCAAGGGTCAATTTCCACCAGTGACGCTCTAGCCTTCATCCAACTCATCTCAACTCCCTCAAGGTCCCATCAAACCAAGGGGACCAAGGACAGAGAGAGAGAGAGAGAGAGAGAGAGAGAGAGGGTGAACCCAGACTGAGTTGCATAAGGTGTATAGCAATCACATTACTATAGAGGGAGACTATATAAGGTGCAATAATATTACTGTACAGGTGAATAACAATGCAATTAGGTACAGAGAATTGTAATAAAAAGTGTAGTGCATTGTTGGTCAACACAACAGTACAGAGTGAGCATAACAAATGTAAATCTAAGCAGAATGGGCAACCCGTATGACAATTAAGGGGAATTTGATGCACTTAGGGAGCCAAGGTACAGAGAAAGGACTAGACAAAAGCTGCAATATAAACAGTGAAGAGGTCATGGAGGAGGGTTTTTAGAGCTGAAGGCGTGGAGACAGATTGGATAGCAATGGGGAGGTTAGATCAGAGACTGAAGAATCTGAAGATGAAAGTAGCTTGGCCAGCAGAAGATTTGAGTGCGGGAAGTAAAGTGAATAAGTATGAGAGTTGTGGAGGAATACGTTGGAGAAGAGGGGCAGGGAAAGAAAGAACTACAGTTACTTCCTACGCACCAAATCTTCTGCTGGCCAAGCTACTTTCATCTTCAGATTCTTCACTCTCTGATCTAACCTCCCCATTGCTATCCAATCTGTCTCCACAGCTTCAGCTCAGTAAATTCCATATTGTACTGTGTTCTAATCCATTTTTTTGTATGATGTGGAGTTTGCAAATGAGTCCCTGACTCAAAGGGTTGTAATTCCTAGACCTTAAATAAATAAATAAATAAAAAAGATAGGGGGGAGAGAAACAAACCAGAATTTTGATCTAAAAGAGGCATAGTGGTAGTGGCAGCTAGCTTCAAGACAGAGGAATGAGTGGGAGGAGCAAAGGAAGCAGTGGTGAGTGCAGGGTGAGGGCTGGCAAGAGTGAAGAGTAAGAATGATTGAAAAAGGTGATCCAATCTGACTAGGGAAGAGTTAGGTGCTGCACTGTACACAACATTCCCCCTAATCAAAGACTAGTAGGGTCATCTTAATGACAAGCTCCCTAGAAGTCAGGAGTGGAAGACATTACTTGTTCCTACAGAGTGCACCAAGTTTAGAATGGAGTTTTAGATGGATGGCATCGACATGGCAGGAGAGGTCGAGGTGATTGTCCAATCAAACCATGAGATACTTGAAGGAAGTGGCATCCTCAAGTTCAACACAGTTCATGGTGTTGAAAACATACTGCGATGATGATTTAGTCAGATGCTGCCTGGTCCCATAGGTCATGGAAACAGTTTTCTTGGCACTGAGGAAGAGCTGATTGGAGCTGAACCAGAAGTGGACATTGGTGAAATCCTCCTGAAGCCTGGCAGTCAAGTCAGAAGCAGAAGAGCCAGAGGTATAAAGCACACTGTCATCTGCACACATACATACATATGTCCGACAAGGTACAGGCTTTAGTAAGGTCATTTAGAAATGTGAAGAACAGAATAGTGCCAGGGACAGAGCCTTGGGGAACACTTGAGTATATAAGGAATGGGATTGGGAGAGGATTTGTCCTATCCTAATAGCTTTGGACCTACTGTACCTTCTAGGTAATAATTGGACCATCTCATCAAGTGGTCAAAGAGTCCCACCTTTTCCAGCTTGTCTAGGAGAATGGAGTGAGCAGAAATGTTAAAAACTTTGGCAGGATCTACAAATGTGGCACAGGTTATCTGGTCCTGATCAATCCCCTTTAATATGCAGCCAGAATGCCAGAGGAAGGATGTGGCTGTGGAGTGACATTTTCTGAGACCAGCCTGCACAAAGGTAAAGTAAGAGGCAGAGTGCAGAAATGTGGAGAGCTGGGAGAGAAAAAAAAACATTCTTGGAGCTTAGCTAGTGCAAGCAGTAGGGAATAGGGCAATATCCTGATATAGAGGTTTTTCCCCTTGGGAGAGTGACAGAAGCCCTCTGTACACCTCCAGGATGGCAGCCAAGGAGAAGGAAAGGTTGAGAATGATAGTGATAGGGGTAGCACTAGCAAAGCAGACAGATGAATGAGCTTAGTATTGAGGCCATTAGGACTGTGACCTTTATATGGGTTTAGGGCTAAAGAGCCTTTAGAAAGGCAAATTGAGAGGTGTGAACAGAGAGGTGAGAAAGGGTTATGGTAGGGGAGTTAGTGACGGTGGAAGAGGAGGAGTGCAGTGAATGAGTACAGGTGGTGAAGAAGCTCTTGCAAGATCTAAGCAAATGGCTGCTGTCACATCACCTATGTCCAAGACCATCTGTTTATAGTCTGTGAAAGTTAGCCATGTTGGGCCTCTGTAAGTAAATTATATTCTGTCAAGTATAGGACTGAGCAGAATTTATCATCTGCCAGTGAAACTCTGGCAAAATTCCGATTTGCATTCATGAAATGTTGTCAAAATTGTGATTTCAGTTCTCAGTAATAAATCACCTTCCAAGCACAAAAAAATTAAAAAATTTGTGATTTCAGTTATTTCCATCTAATTTCAACAGTATTTGTCCAAACTGAACCCAAGTTGGAACGCTGTCTTTACCAAGGTTCATACAGACATGCACCAAGTTTCCAATCTCTGTCATTATAGGTGACTCAGTCATAGGCCTCAGACCTTCCAAAATATTAAAATTATGTTTTGCAATTATGTAAATTCTCAATTATGTAGACAGCAGAATTTTAAGCCCCTAGAACTTTAAAACAACTGAAGAGAATATCACAAATGTTGTTAGGTTCCTTGACCCTGAATATTAGGCTCTGAGCCCACCCCGTGGCCCAGCAGCAGAGCATTGTGCTGCTATACTAACCACCCAGGTTCAAGAGCAAGCTCAGGAGTCACATAGGGAGGCAGGCCATGGCAGAGACAGCTTCTGCTCTGCAGTGCATCTCAGTCGGAGAGGGCTGTCGGTGGGTTCCACCAACACAGTGACCCCAGTGGATGGGTCAGGAAGCTTGTTCCTGCCACAGGGGAGGCTGCAGCTATGCGAGGCTGACAGAGGTACCATCTCCACCAGGGGAGGGAAACAAGTAATAGAGAAAAGCCTGGTAGCCAACTGAATGATGTTTGGTTTCAGCCTGGTCAGGGTATTCCCTGTGAGCTAGGTATATCCCTAAGATATGAGCTGCCAGCTGGGAGGAAAACCCAATATGGAAAAAAGTGGCTATGTGTGTCAACTCTTTAATCTCTTGCTCAAAGGATAGTCAAGTTATAAGCAGCCAAAGATTCCATAATTAAATCCGTAATTAAAGTTGAATTTGAGCTTTTATGAAACTGAGGAATGTTGTGATGCTTTTGTTGAAGTCATGTACATACATTTTGCCCAGTAATACACTTGAGTTGCCATTGTAGAAGAAGGTAAGGACTGGGTAAAGTGATAGTAAGGTAGCATTCACAGGAGGCTCCATAGTAAAAGTATAGTGCTGCCAATATCCAGTCACTATCTTGAGTGACAAACCATGACGAGCAGTTATGGACATCACAGTTTCTAGCCTGATTCTTGCAATATGCCAGATAACCACTAGAGCTCACTGACTTAATGACTTGTGGAAGCACATGCAGCATTGTTTCTGTACCATGCCGCCTGCTGACTCTATAACAAACATTTAGATAACAGTGTATACTTTTACTATTTGAAAATAGTGACATCAAGTGATGCCAAGCCTTACAACTAGCTGTGACTTAGACCACTGTGACAGAATCACCTGGATATCTTAAGTCATGATGGAGCATGATGCTAAGTGTCACTGTTGCAGGAGTGTTGAAGGAGTACTGAAGAGCCATGATGGTAGTGCAGGTAAGGTGATTCAGTGGTACAGCTGTGCGAAAAAAAAAAAACTGTCCACCAGTGGAATTTGTATGAAAGTCAGACATTCATTTCTGCAAAGTTCAAAAATCAAATTAGTAACCTTTATGGAAATTCCAACTTAGAATAGCAGAATAAATGTAAGAACAGAGGAGATTAATGTATTAAAGTACGGAAAAAAAAATTCCAGAGAACTGATCACTGTCAGAGGTCAGTTCTGCATAATTGCTTTTGGTAGTTTAATACAATTACTCTGCTGCTAAACTGTTAAACTGCAGGGGTCCAGAGCACCCCACTGGTGTCCTGTGAAGCTGTAATGATGCTTCGAGTTGGACCCAGTTATTAGAAAGTAGCAGGTTTGCTTATTAGGACTATTTGCTATTGGCCCTTCCCTCCACAGATATGACCCACTGACCATCCTGTGGAGCTCCTAGGGCTTGGATTGCATCAGCTCTGTTTCCAGGGCTCCGTTCACTGGACAAGACAAAACTGCTATTGATGATACTGCCACAGCTCCTATCAGGGTTGGAGGAGGCTGCCCCCCACCATTGTCATAGCAACAGGGACTTGTGGCATGGTGTGCTTCCCTAAGGCTATTAGACATTTGCATCCTGCTGTCCCTGTACTGATTGCCATAAATCTCAATATAGAGGCCAATTTGCTATGCATTTTTGGCTGTCTGCCCTTGACAGCTCACCCCACGACCACTGGAGGGACTATTAATGTGGAGGAGCAAAGAATATGCTCTTCACCACATTAAGCCATTAGTATGCCTAAAGGACCACGAACGCATTAAAGAGTCCCTCCCTTTACACTTCACAGGTAAGTTAAGTTATGCTAAAGAGGGAGATCTCTGTGGTTTAGAATGTCTGACTCTGTATAAACTGCACATTTTCAGCTGACATCTCATGCCCTTAACTCTCCTTCCCGACCCTACCCCTGATGTTCATATTAAATTCCTGTTCCCAGGCCTTAAAACCACATAATGTAAATCACATAAACCATGTAAACTGTTCCAAGAAAAAAAAGGGTTTTGCAGCCCAACAAACTGGAGGATTAATAACGATAGTCTAGTTTAATAGAGCTTGTGTTTCTAAAGTGTAAGAGATTACTAGACACTGTCCTTCTTGGCAGCAGATCAGTCTTTCTGTAAAAGTGTTCAGGTGGCATTTCTAAGGGATGAGTCCACGCATGGGTTCTCTTGTGGGTTTGTTGTTTTGGATACATTTTCCACTGCTATAGTATCTTGGATTGATGAGCCTTCAGCTGTGCCCATGGTGTCTACGGTGAACAAAAGGGGCTGGGAGCAGAGGATCCCACTCATTGACAGGCACGGTTCACTGTCTCAGTCACACTGGGGGTGTTGGGTAATAGGTTGCATGCTCCCTGTTATTACATACAGGGGCTGGACAAGGTGGAGACAGGAGAGCTGTGCTGTTTGCCATACGAAATGACAAGGAGTATGTAACCTATTGCCTGACACCCCCAGTGTAACTGAGACAGCGAACCATGCCTGTCAATGAGAGGGATCCTCTTCTCCTAGCCCCTCTTGTTCACTGCAGACACCTTGGGCACAGCTCAGCAGATCAATATAGCAGCAGAAAAGGTACCTGAAACAACAAGCCAACAAGAGAACTCACACGCAGACTCATCCCCTAGAAATGCCGCGGGGTGTGCATGTCGAGGGAAAGAGGAAAATCAATTGGGGGCCAAAAGTTGACCTGACAGTGGGCAGCCTGAAATCAAGGTCACCTCTGTCAGTGTCAGCAAAAGTGAGTCACCATAAATGCCACGCCATAAATACATCGCTGTTGTAGCGGTACATGTGCACAGGCATCCTGTGCCCAAATGTACTGTAAAACTGGCTGTATGAGTCCTTAATTGAGAATTTCAGTACTACTAAGTATTCATTTTGAATGGAAGCATTTTATGTTTGGCCCCGTTATATAAAATTGAATCACTGGGAGTCAGCCACGTGGTGTAGAGAGCTGAGGTGCTGTAAGCACTTTACCTCTTACTCCACTGGCGACCAGAGTTCGAGAATGAGCTCGGGTCACTGTGGGTCAGCAGCGGTGGGAATGGACAAGAGGATCAAGCAGTCATGTGGCAGCTCTACTCTTTTTGACTGGCATGGTGGGCCTTCTCGGCTCTTGGTTACCACCAGGTAGAGGCCTGGTGTTAACATCAACATTCAGGAGGCAAGACATAGGTCTGGGGGTGGAAGGAGCCATGGTTCCTTTATGCATGAGTACCTCTATGCGTATCTGTTCTCAATGCTGCCATGGATCCAAGACCTTGAGGGAGAAAACAAGGAGGAACAAGGGACAGATCAGGACTTCAGGAAGCCCCACAAGGATACCTTGACCCACTCTTCCACTCCAGCCAGTAGGCATCCTGAAGTGGAGCCCTCGACCGGGCCAAATGCCACCTCGCCTCTGCGGCCGCAGCTGGAGAAACCACCCAGCCTCGCGCCTTCTGCTACCCACACCTGAGCCATCAAAACAGCTCATGGAGCCCTTGACTGGGCCGAAACACCACCTCACCTCAGCGGCTGGAGAAGCCACCCAGCCGTGTGCCTTCTGCTGCCCACGCCTGAGCCATCAAAACCAGGTAAGCCTGCAGACTGCCTCAGGGAGCTACTTCAGAGCCCTGATTGGCTGAAGCGAACTGCTAAACCAAGTCGATTGGCTGCTGCTGTACGGCCTTTGCCGTGATTGAATGAGCAGGGATTCTGCTCTCCGCGGCTTTGCTCTCTCATGCTCTGACTACTGCTCTGTTTTTTTTAAAAAGGAAAATGTTAAGAAAATTATCTCAGCCTATGGGAATTGTACCACTGTGATTAGGTAGCTAACCGTGGGGATATATGGAAACTGTTTTACTGGATAGCCTGTGTTAGCCTCAGCCAAATTGTACTCCTGCTCCTCTCTCTATTTTTGCCTTTGCTCCCCCTACTAGGCCCATTTCCTAAAGCTATCGCTACCCCCACCTAATCTATTCATTTCTAATCAATGGCCTCGGGCTACTGCAGTGCTATTTTCAACTGGCATTGCTGTCTGGACTCCTGCCTGTACCCATCCCGCACCCTCGCTATCTCTCCTACGGCCATTGTGCATATTATGCCCTACACCCACTGAGTTAGTCTCTGTTATCCTCTTTGTCTTGTCTGTTTTTTAACCAGACTCCAGGCCTGTTTATTTCAGCTCGTGGAGCCTTCGACCAGGCCGAACGCCACCTCACCTCTGCGGCTGCGGCTGGAGAAGCCACCCAGCTGCATGCCTTCTGCTGCCCATGCCTGAGCCATCAAAACTGGGTAAGCCTGAAGACTGCCTCGGGGAGCTATGTTGGAGCCCTGATTGGCTGAAGTTAACCACTAAACCAAGTCAATTGGCTGCTGCCGTATGGCTTTTACTGTGATTGGACGACTGGGGATTCTGCTCTCCGCGGCTTCGCTCTCTCATGCTCTGACTACTGTTCTGATTTTTGTCCTACACCGCCTGCCCCGAGTCCAGCCTCTATTAAATGCTCTCCCCTCATGAGCTGGGTCAAACACCTTAACCTGCTATTGGCTGATGTTTATTAGACCCTCCTATCTGCTTCTTTTTCTTTTGTTCTTTAATACTAGCCAGCCCTGCTCTACCAATTAACCCCTATCACCCTGGGTGTGCCTCCCTCGTCACTGCTCCTTCATAATTTGTACTCAACATCTCAACAATGACTTGAGAACATTCTTTCCTGGTTTTATCCTGCATCCTGTCATCCTGCCTCGTAACGTACCACACCACTGTTGCCCGACTTCACCAAGGTGTATGCCCACTGTATGACGGTCAATCGTCTCTTTTATCACAGAACACTACATGACACCACCAAGGGGACAACCACCCTACTGCTTAACCTTTCACTGCACAAAGCAGTATACAGTGTATACCAGAGCACCTGAACCTGACGGTTAAATCTCTAATATCTGCGCTCACTATATCAAACTACCCAAGTAGCCATATTGCAACAAACGCTACCTACACCAAATGGAATAATATGCATCTATTCTCCAGACTCAACCACATCCTCAAAAAACTCCTACTGCTCCACCTACTTTGTTCTGGAAATGCTGAGTTAAATCCAGGCCCTCTTGCTTGCCTGAACACTCCGAAGGACCTCCCTCAATACAAGGGCATCAGTTTTCTTCACGTGAATGCCAGTAGTTTACTCAAGAAGCTTGATCTGGTGCAAACTTGGATTCTTCATGCCTCCCTGGACTTCTTTATGATTTCAGAATCCTGGCTTACACCCACAACCCCCGACAATGATATCAATATGCCAGGCAGGGTAATCTATGCCAAGAGTAAATTCTCTGTCGCAGTCGTAGACTGTACCTCCAAGGTTAAAGAATTCGAATGCCTGGCCTTAAAAGTAGCACTCACCAATGACAAGGCGCTCCTCATAGTCGCATGCTATCGTCCACCCTCTTGTGGCACAACCCTCCTACCCCACCTCCAATGCTTGACTGACACAGCAAACTCGGAGTGCATACTTTTGGGGGACTTCAACCTAAACTGGAATGACGACAGCTCCAAGAAGCTTAAAGATCTCTGTGATGCACGTGGGCTGGTACAAATAACCCCTGCTCCTACCAGACCTAATCAAAAGAACCCTAATCGAAGCACCCTGTTGGACCTTAGTTAGTTAACAAACCGCACAATATTACACACACTGGAGTGTTCTTCAATATTATAAATGACCACTGTGCCATTGCTTGCATTAGACACTCCCCGCTAATAAAATCAGTCCCTTATACTAAATTGAAAAGGTGCTTGAAAAGATTCTGCCTAAACTCCTTGCATGACCTGGGCAGCATTGCCTGGCAGGACTTTTACCTAGCCTCATCCCTCAATGAGTCTTTCAACATCTTTCATAAACTCCTAAAGGATTTAATAGACAAACATGCCCCCCTATGGCTTATCGGGTCCAACAAAAGACCCCCAGGCTGGTTCTCCCCATTACTGAAGAAAGCCCTCAAGGACAGAGACCTCCTGTGGAAAAAAGCTAGGATATTGCATTTGGAATCTGACTGGATTGCATTCCGTGCCTCCAGAAATGCCTGCACTAAACTCATCACATCTGAAAAAGCCAGTTACTTTCAAGCAGCATTGGAAGACAATAAAAATAATGCTGCCAAGTTCTGGAGCATCCTCAAAGAGGTAGAAGGCACACCCCCGATGCCTCCCTCCCCATCAAAATAGTGCCTGGGACTGATACCTTTACAGACAAATCTGATATTTTAGACCACCTTAACAATCACTTCGCTACTGCGGGTCTGGCCTTTGATACCTCCCCAATCAGCAAGCTGAGCTTACACGAGGACACCACTATTGCCACCAGCCCTGATGCTAACACTAACCAGTGTTACTCTACTACCTTCAGCTTCCAACCTGGTACCTTCAAGCAAGTAGAGGACCTCCTTTTGGCACTGGATATTAAAAAAGAGCCCCGGTGTAGACAGTATCAAACCTTACTTCCTAAAAATTGGCCATTACCACCTGACCGCTCCCATTACCCACCTATTCAACTCCTCCCTAATGCAAAGTATGTTACCCAACCTTTAAAACTGCACATATCATCCCCTTGTTAAAGTCTGGGGACCCAAGTGATATGAACAACAACCGTCCAATCTCCCTCTACCAACTGTCTCGAAATTACTTGAAAAAATTGTTAATACACAAGTCAGGGAGCACCTGGATTCACAGAACCTTCTAAACACCACCCAGTCGGGTTTTAGAGCTAAGCACAGCACAGTCTCTGCCCTTGCTAAAGTAACCACAGACTGGCAAATGGCCCTAGATTCTAAGAAACATGTGTTTGCCCTATTCCTTGACCTCAGCAAGGCCTTCGACACTGTGGACCACAACATTATGCTTAGTGCCTTGTGTGACATCAGTTTTGACAGCACCACCATTAAATGGTTCACTTGCTACCTTACTAACAGATGTCAGCAAGTTAAAGCATCAGGAGATCTGTCTCCCCTAAAGCCATTGTTACGAGGTGTCCCCCAAGGCTCCATTTTGGGCCGTATCTTATTTGCAGTCTACATCAACAACCTTGACTCTCATCTGCACACAGCTAATGTACACCTCTTTGCTGATGATACTGTTCTCTACACCGTTAACTCCTCTCTAGATCTGGCATATAAGGATCTAGTTTGGAATCCCCATCTAAAAATTGACAAAGACAGGCTTGATTATGTGTAGTGGAATGTAACCAAATTTATTCAGGAACAGCAGGGCAAAGCTTATGAGGGTTGGCTTAGGGATCTGAACATGTACTCACTGGAGGCTATACAAGGAGAAGGGAGATATGATAAAGACCTTCAAGTTCCTGAAAGAAATAACTAAAGAAAACTATGAAAAACTATTCAGCATGACTGGTGAGTAATAAACACAGGGACATGAGTGGAAGTTTGTGGAGGGATGAGAGATTCAGGAAGAATATGAGAAAGTTTTGTCTTACTGAGTGAGTTGTTGAGTTGTGAAATGGCCTACCAGCAGAAGTGGTGAGTGCAAAAAACATGAATGGTTTCAAGCACAGCTGGGACACATTTAGGCTCAGCAGTTATTCAGGTGGGTAGTAATAATAACGGGGCAAGAGGAAAGGTGAATGTAGAAACCGCATTCAGACAATGCGTTTCAGGGTAATAAAGTGTATAATTTATTTATTTATTTATTTACAGGGCATACTGGATGGATCAAATTACCTTTTTCTGCTGATCTAGTCTATGTTTCTCTGCTTTTGGATATGTTGGAAGCGGTATCAGATGCACTACCAAATGACAACATTAACTTTGCTGAAATGGACCTCACATCTTTGCCATGGCTCAGCCACTGCAACCGGAAACAAATTGAAAGAATTGACTCCAACGTTTAGAAAGAGTTGACTGACCTGAAGAAGGGGTTGGATGAGACCAGTGTTTGACACACTCACTCTGATGTCTTCCTTCTTTTCAGAGAATACTGCAAGCTATTAAAGCTTGGACGTCTGCAGAGTCATGCAGAACACAGCTCCTTTTCCCCAAATCAGCTGGTTCTACCTTAGAGGTACTGAAAGACTGACATGCTCTTTTTCATGAGGACTTGGCCACCTGAGACACAGTGAACCTTGGACTTGGTGTGGCTTGCTTTTCCTTAGGGAAAAGGGGCAGTTCAAATCCCTTAATCATACCTCAGGCTACTCGACTGGTACCCTATAGACTCTTCTGAAGGTGCTGACCTCAGGCTACTCGACTGGTGCCCTTTAGACTCTTCTGAAAATGTTGACCAAGCACTCAACTACTTTATTACAACATTCAAAACAGCATGTGATATCCACACCCCCATCAGAAAATGAAAGGTTAAGGGAACCGAAAACTCCTGGATCACCAGCTGCCTTCTTGACCTCATGACCACTAGTAATAATTTGTGGCACCATGCTCAAGCCTCCAGTAAACAGGCTGACACACAATATTACAAAAGGCCAGGAAGGCCTTTACATGGGTTATCTGCCTTGCCAAAAGTCGCCACTTCAAGGAGGACCTTGCCAACTCCTGGGGAGATGGCAGAAAGTTTGGGAGCAACCGTAAGGACCTTACTGGGAAAACTAACAAAATCTCACCATCCATGTTGGATATAAATGGGATAATCACCCAAGACCCGAAAATAATTGCAGACATGTTCAACAGTGCCTTTACCGACCTCAGCAGCGTTCTCCCACCTGATTTCTTTGAGGCAGCTGAGAACAAAAATAATGGAGATAGCAAAGGTGTGCCACCAAGCCCCCCCCCTTTCTATTTCAAAACAGTCACCAAAAATGAGGCCAGAAAGCACCTATGGCAAGCTCTAGGAAAGTCAAGACATAGTAGTGACTCCTTAGATCTTAAACATATCGCCCTCACCCTGGATGAGGTGCTTACTTCTTTAACCAAAATACTGAATCTTTCATTAAGACTTGTTCAATTC
Source organism: Neoceratodus forsteri (assembly GCA_016271365.2). Taxonomy (NCBI): domain Eukaryota; kingdom Metazoa; phylum Chordata; order Ceratodontiformes; family Ceratodontidae; genus Neoceratodus; species Neoceratodus forsteri. The sequence continues at coordinate 571,183,046 of CM057449.1, read as the reverse complement.
CCCCAGAAATGGAAAGCCACTGTGGTAACACCTGTCCATAAAAGTGAAAATAGGGCCAAACATGCTAACTGTTGCCCTATATCAATTCTACCCCTTCATCCAAAGCTCTTGAGTGACAGTCAGATCATCTAGTTGATTACTTAGAAAATATCAGATACAATGCCCCCAACAGCATGGTTTTTGAAAGGCACACAACACCACCACAGTGTTACTAGAGTATACATGGTACATTCATAATGCTTTAGACCATGGTCAGCAAGTGGGGGCAGCTTACATTGATTTCACCAAAGCATTTGACACAGTCAACCATACACTACTGCTAGAAAAAATCTCCTATACTGGGCTCTCACCCAATGCAGTGGTTTGGTTCCAAAGCTATCTAGGTAATAGGGACCAGTAGGTCAAGATAAATGGTGTCCTCTTGGACAGCCGGCAAGTGTGCACAGGTGTCCCACAAGGATCAATACTAGGTCCACTACTCTTCAGTCTTTTCCTAAACCACCTCCCCCTTGTTTGTTCTGATAGAATCCTCCTCTACACTGATAATGCTGTGATCTTTACAAGTAATTCAGACCCTATACTGCTGGAGAAGCAGCTCCAGCACAATTTCACAAGGGTAGAGCCTGGTTCATGAAGAACAAATTTCTCATGAGCTATAAGAAGACTAAAGTCATGCTGTTCACAAACCCACAAAGCAAACACATAATCTATCAGTTATAATTCTAAATAGCATCAGTACTCCACTTGAACTGGTTCATACCTTTAAATACCTTGGAGTAAGCCTAGACATATCATTATCCTTTGCTTATGTAGACCATATTGCCAAAGCAGTAAATACCAGAATAGGTCTACTGCACAGACTGCACAGACACCCGGACAGATACAAACACTGCATGACCTCTGAGGCACTAGACTCGCAGTAATATTTCCATCATATGCTATGGCTTGGTTGTCTATGGCACTGCAGTGGATTCTACCCTAACAAGGATCACTACAACACTAAATAAAGCCTTAAGACTAATAACAGGATCACACCAGCTCACACACACTTGTGATTTGTATGCTCAGACTGGCTGGCTGCACCTGAAGGGTAGGCTGCAATACCAAACTTGTCTCCTGGATATAAAAATATGTTTGGGCCTAACCCCCATGGCCATCCAGAACCCCCTAGTCCAATGGCTAACCCCGTAGGACAAGAGGAAAGGACAGCCAGTCCTTCAATGTCCCTTTCTGCCACACCATGCAGGGTCAAAGGCCATTCACCTACAATGCCCCCAACTGGCTCAATACCCTCCCATGAGACATTCTGGCCATACTGAAGATCGGCCACTTCAAACAAAAGTTATGCCAACACCTCACAGCACTTTGTAGTTGTGACTGCCCTCCCTAGCAGGAACCATTAGATTCAACTCCCTGACCCCTGATTGCACATTGCAACATAGCCTGCCTGTCTTAATTATTCTACCACCTCCCCTCCCATTCACTCTGCCTTACCCTGCCCTCCTTATCCCCACTCCCAACCAATCTCTATGGACCACCTATCCTCTCCCCTTTCATACTCATTCCAGCACTGGAAAAGCCATCTTGGCTGATTCTCTTTGTTAATAAATGTACTCAATTGCCTTGATTACATGTTTTCTCTTTTGCCAAATTGTTAAGTACATCTCTGTTGGAGACTGCAATCCTGTTAAAATGTGTAATACAACTGTAACACAATTGTTTATTATATGTATGCTGTGTTTCCGACATAGAAGCTTTGTAAAAGAGCTCCCAGTTCAAAGGGTATTGTAATCCAAGATCTTGTAATCCTTACCATGGAGAGCAGTAAGTGGAATGACACTGTAAGAACTATATGTGTTACATGATGAAAGAGCCTGTAGAATAGCGATGTACCTTCTGATAAATATCATCACAAGTGGGCTTATTAAAATGGTATATATGAAATTTCCATTCCTGAAGCTCAACAGTGAAAATGTGGCCAACATCTTATTGATAACTGGTCATCACACCCAATGTATCCCGGCCTGCTCATTGAAAAACTATTAAGTTACTATTGCGCTGGAAGTGTTGAGGCAATAATTTGACCACTCTGGCATACCCCAACAAATACATTATGAGTGGAGGGAATTCAAAAGTCAACTCATAAAGGAGTTTTTGTCATCCTATGGGATAAAAAGTTGAGAACCACTCATTCTTATCAGATAGATAGATAGACAGACAGACAGGCAGACAGACAGACAGACAGACAGACAGACAGACAGACAGACAGATAGATAGATAGATAGATAGATAGATAGATGCTTTATTTATATAGTGCCCTTTCAGGAGATTCAGAGTGCTGTACTTTAAACAAAAATTCAGTGGAATACAATATTAAAAATTACAAGCTAGCAGGAACAGAACTTTTAAAAATGCATCTATCCATACTTAAAATAGGATGCTGTATCCATTTTTCCTTTATAATTATGGATCAAATGCCTGCTGAAAAAGGAGCATTTTAAGACCTGTTTTAAAGGCTTCTACTGAGGGTGCCTCCCGTAAATATCTAGGTAATGAGTTCCACAGGGTAGGCTCATGTGGATCCTTCACCAGATCATTTCAACAGAACACTGTTAGATATGTAGACCACTCTCTCCTGACACAAAAAGCAAAATTGTATCACAAAGTAAGCTCACTGGTCCACACCTATGACAGCACCCAGAACAATGTAACACCATTTTACATCAAATTCAGAAGGGTGGTCCAATTACCTCTGCACTTGTATTTTGTAGTTTCAACCAGTGGAGCCTTACTCGAAACCTGCTTGCTGAACACAGAAACATAGAATAAGGACAGCAGAAGATATTACATCATTGAGTCTTCCCTAAGTACCTACCTTAGGTAAGCAATAAGACATGATGGTGTTAGACATCTCTAACGCATGGCTAGGGGGCATAGTGAGGCATCGTGGCCACAGGCTGAGGTGTCCAGCCCCTCAGCCATGCAACAGAACTGTCTGATGCACACCTTGAAATGGTTTATTGTGCTTACAAATGGGCATCTAAATTATAGAGGCTTTTGGAAAGCAAAATAATTATATTAAGTAATGAAAAACTTTAATCTTTGTCTTTATTTTAAATAAAATAGTCCCTCCACCTTCAGTTTTGTGTTTGTTTTTGGAGTTAAGGACCTTTGTCCTTGTAAGGCTTCCATAGTTGTACTTTTTTCATGTGGTTGTCATGGTAAAACACTGCCAAGCAGTGCCACACTCTTTGGTTTAGTTCTGGGGAAAAAAACAGTTTTTGTATATCAGAGTAAAAGAAGGTGCTGTTTTATTCAAATTTTAACAAATTTTGATGGCAGCAGGCAGCGGTGCTGAGGAGATGGCAGGAATGTTTCCGTGTGGCAGGGGTAATTGGTGTACGACTACAGTGAGACTCATCAGCCACCGGTATGAAAGGTAAAAATGTCCATCTTCTTCCAAGTTGTGTACTGGGTGTGCTTTGAAACAACTGAGAAGCTGCGTGGGATATACTATATTGGACTAGATATCTGTAACAAATCTCTCTCTCTTGCTTACATCTGAGAGAAGTTTTCCTCACTTTTACAGTGGTATTGCTTTGTGTTTAATTCTTTTAGTTTTTAATTCAGGAAGGGGGTTTTCAAAACTGCTTATCTTGTCAGCATCTTCAGAAGGGCTAAAATAACTGCATATTTGATTTTCCTTTGTGGCTAACAAACCACCAGGCTGTTTTGAGGCTGGAGAGGTTTACCTGTGTCTGACTTGGATGTCTGGATTTTTCTGTTTGATTAGCAGGGTACTTTCTCTGTCAAATTGTTGTGTAGGGTATCTTGCTGACAGGAAGGCACTCATCGCAGCGGTGGGTGAGAGCTTTTAGCTGATTGTTTTGTGAGGGCACAGTTTAGGCCCAACCCTTCCCACCCTCACCCCACCCACCCTGGATATAGTTCCTTTATTCCTGAGGTTCTGATATCATTTCCTCAAGAGTGCAAGGTGCATATCACTGTCATATCCTCTCTAGCACACTGCACTGACAATATAGTCATATACATTGTATAATATATATATTTCTATATAACCAATCACACACGCGCGCGCACACACACACACACACACAAATACAAACAAACAAACAAAAAAAGCAGATAAACATGTGGGGAGTAGTGCAATGTAATGGCTGTGGGGCAGCAGTCTTCCGGGAGTCTTTCTGGAGGCTGAAATGCTGCCCTATTTGCAGACAACTATCTGCCCTGAGGGAGGAAGTTGCCCGTCTTCAGGCCACACTGGACATGTGAGGAATAAAGTCTTGCATGTAGGAGACCTGGTACTGTTTAGGAATCTACTGCTGAAAGAAAATAACTCAGTTGTGGATTACAGAGCTGCTGAGCCCTATTTAATCAATCAATCAAACTTTATTTAACCAGGCATAGACACCATTGAGTAAGCTCATTTTAAGTTGGTCCTGACATCAAACAGGTTACAGGCATGGGTAGACCAAAACACATAGGGTGGGATATTCAGACTGCGCCAGGCTGTGGCACAAGCCTGGGCGCAGCGCAACTGGGATGTGCCAGTGCGCTGACAGGTTGATATTCAATGGTGTTGCACCATGGCTCAGCACCATTGAATATCGCTCCATGGCCACCCACATATCGCATGGCACAGTGGCACTGCATCAGTGCAAGTGGCCAGAGAGGGGCAAGGGGATGCACTAGTGCAAGTGCCATTGTGCTAGGTGCATCAGCCTCAATATTCAGTAGTGGACATGCAAATGGGGCCATAATGCATGCAAAGGTGCAAATGGGGCCATTTGCATGTCATTATACCATTTGCATGCAGGTGCGTGATCCCGGCAATCACTGGCACCCTGCCAGGCTGCAGCCATTGGGGACTGACGCCCCCTCACTGGCACAGTGCCCCAATGCCCGATCATGGGCATAAGTTGCAAACATAATATCCCAATATCCTGGTGGTCCAGCGGCGGGCAGCTCCCCCTGCAAGCCGCCTGGCTGCCCACTGACTGACTGCATACAGTACAGCTGTATGCCTATTGATTACAGTCCAGATATGTGAATGAATCATTCACATATCTGGACTGTGTCAATCCAGTTCTGATTGCAGCCTATTGGCCCACGCTGTGGACCAATGGGCATACAGTTGATATATGTAGTCAATCAGCGAGCGTGAGCCGGGCTTGCGTGTGGATGCCGCCCCCACCATCGACTGGGGGAGCGGTGGTGGGGCTCAGTGTGAGGGTGGGAGGGTGTACCGCTGGACCACCAGATATAGGATTTAATCATTTTATATACTTCTGCCCGTGATCGGGCTGCGAGCAGTCCACTGGACCACCAGGGATGGGATTTCCTCCCTTTATTCATACTTCTGCCCATGATCAGGCTGCAAATGGTCCACTGGACCACCAGGGATATTGGGATATCATGTCTTGAAACTTATGCCTGCGATGAGGCAGGGGGGTGCTACCAAGACAGACAGTGCCGCCAGAGCTCAGGTGGCCACCCACAGCTGGCAGCTGCCGTGTTGCGCCCTGCAATATGGCAGCTCACCTGTGGGTGGCCAGCTGTTGCTCCTTGTTTTTTTGGATCAATTGTGTGCGATGTAGGTAGGGGTTGCGCCTGCATCTGCTCAGCACATCCCGGGCTGAATATCGGGATGTATGGAGTATGCATGGACACGCCCTCCCACATGCGCCGCATACATTACTGATGTGACCCGGCGCATCGGGATTTGTGCCAGGCACTTTCCTCTTTTGAATATCACACTGGGGCACATCAGTGGGTTACGCATGATGCACCTGTGTTGAGCCATATGCAGCCCTTCTGAATATCCCACCCATAATGCACATGTGAGAGATCAATCAGGCCATAATATACTAGGTTACAATGTTACAAGCAATTAGAACAGACACAAAAAACATTTTACATGTGTGAGATAAATCAGGCCGGAAAATTCCAGGCTGCATAGTTAAATGCAGGTAAGTGAATACTAGAAAAGGAAGCAGAAAAGGTAAAAGTTTTGATCCTGGGCGCTCACTGGCTTATGAAGGCCAGCACAACAACTACTATATGTAGGCTGGCATATTTTCAGTTGTAGAACTTGGAGGGGTAGAGAGAAGAGAGGATACAGGTGCTGGGTACCCTAACAGGGGATGGGGCTGAGCATAACTATGCCAGAGTACCCACAAGAAGCATCAGAGATTAAGGGAGCTTGGTCACCTAAAACAGTTGCAGGTTTCTTCAGATACTCAGTTATTAGTGCTTTGAAGGTGAATGGAACGGGAGGGCTGAGAGCTTTAGAGAACTTTGCATGGTATTCCACGGGGAAGGGAAGGTGAATTAATTGCAGCTGAGCCATGGGATGTTTTTACTCTAGGTACCTGAAAGCAGAGAATAGAGAAGCATCTCAAGCCATATGACCCCTTGGCACACTCAAAGAAGCTCGAGATGTGTGCGGGGAGCTTATCAGACAGTGCTCTATTGAACCAGAGGAGAGCATTTTTTTTCCTCCTTATATGAAGTGAGGACCATCCCAGCTCAAGGTATAGCAGGCAATGGTGGGTGCGAGAAGGTGAATTGAGGATGAACCTCAATGCCCTGTGAAAAAGAGGATCAAGTTTACTGAGCACTAGGAGGGACAGTTATTGTAAAGGAAGTCAGCATAATCCAGTAGAGACGTGAATGTGGATTGCACTAGCCTCTTCCTGGTAAGAAGATGCTTAATGCGGTAGAATATGCCTAAGCGTTGTCTTAATTTTTTGGTGACCTCATTCAGGTGGCATAGAAAGTTAAGCTTGTTGTCCAGCCAGAACCCTAGGTATTTAAAGTTATCCACGGTTTCGAGGGGTTCACCAATAGAGTTAGGATCTTGTGGTTACAAGATGGTCCTGGAGCTGCCTTCAAGAGAGTATCATGGCTTTGGTCCTTTGGCATTAAATAGGAGCTTATGTTTAATTAGATTATGCTGGAGAGAAATAAAGTCTCACTGTAAGTCCTCATAGGCCATGTCCAGAGAGGAGTTAGAGGTGTAGAGGACAGTGTCGTCCGCAAATAAGTGCACATTAGCTGTGCGCAGTTGAGAGTCAAGGTTGTTGATATATATTGCAAATAGGATTGGGCCCAAAATGGAGCCTTAGGGGACACCTCATAGTAGTGGTTTTAGGGGAGGCAAATCTCCTAAGGCTTTAACTTGCTGAAATCTGTTAGTAAAGTAGCTGGCTAACCATTTAATGGCAGAACTGTCGAAACCGATGTTATCAGATCATTAAGCATAATGTTGTGATCCACGCTGTTGAAGGCCTTACTAAGGTCAAGGAAGAAAGCAACAACATACTTTAGAATCCAAGGCCATTTGCCAGTCTGTGGTGACTTTAGCAAGGGCAGAGACTGTGCTGTGCTTAGCTCTAAAACCTGATTGAGTGGCATTTAGGAGATTCTGCGATTCCAGATGCTCCCCTGACTTCGGTGTTAACAATTGTTTCAAGTAATTTTGAAAGAGTAGATAGTAGGAAAATTGGCCGATAGTTGTTCATGTCGCTCGAGTCCCCAGACTTGAACAAGGGGATGTTGTGTGCAGTTTTCCTTGATTTGGGTAGCGTACTTTGCATCAGGGAAGAGTTGAATAAATGGGCTATGCGGGCGGTCAGGTAGTAGTGGCCAATTTTTAGCAGGAAGGGTTTGATGTTGTCAGCACCAGCACTCTTTTTTATATCTAGTGACAATAGGAGGTCCTCTACTTGCCAAGTGGTCCTTATCTGCTGTCAAAGTCTATGTTTCTATGTATCGTAGGCCAGCCCTGCAGTGGCAAAGTGTTCATTAAGTTGTTCTAGTATTTGAGCTTTGCCAGTAAAGGTAGTGTCCCCAGACACTATTTTGGCAGGAAGGGAGGCATCTGTGGTATGGCCTTCAACCTCTTTGAGGATGCTCCAGAACTTGACAGAGTTGTTTGTGTTATCTTCAGGGCTGTTTGGAAGTAGCTTTTTGGATCTGATTAGTTTGGTGCAGGCGTTCCTAGAGACACGAAAAGCAAGCCAGTCGGCTTCCAAGTGAGATTTCCTAGCCTCTTTTCCACAGGAGGTCTCTATCCTTGAGGGCTTTCTTCAGTGAAGGAGAGAACCAGCCAGGTGGTATTTTCTTAGACTTAATGAGCCTTAGGGGAGCGTGTTTGTCTATTAGATCAGTGTTTCTCAAATGGTGAGGCCAGCCTCCCTGGGGAGGCCCCAACCTGTTCCAGGGGAGGCTCAAGCAGGTCTGAAAAAATACTGTATTTAAATTTTGAGTTTTATATATTTTGTGTGAAGAGATGAAGCAAACTGAAAGAGGATAATAGTAGGTAAATTTTATGTGTTTATTTACTAATAGGTGACAAGGGAAGGTGAATGAGCCAAGGCACATTTCAGGTGTACCTGGGAAAGGGTAGGGAGTGATTACATTTCAAAAGGTAACTGCAAAACAATCAAGAAATACACTATGAACAATAATGCAAACAAATATGAATAATAATGAGTGGTGGTAACTGATCAATTTGTAGACTGATGGTAGAACAGTCCAAATACAAGGGTTGAGCATAGAAGTGCTAAGAGTAATAGCAGGAAGGAGCAAAGTTCAGTAATCCCAGAGAAGTTGCTTAGAGAGGAAGGAGGGGAGAGGCAAAGTATGTTGGAAGGTTATTTCATATAAGAGAAAGCAGTCTGACCCATGAAGGTACTGCAACAAGGGTAACAAATGGTTCAAGAATGAAAATAGCGGACCAAGTAGGGTCTGGCTGGTGGGGCTTACAATAAGCTGAATAATAGTCTATTTTATTTATTTGTTATTCAGATAACACCTTTGAGCACAGGAGCACTTTTTTAAAGGTCCCACATCAGTATGACAAAAAGCTAAATGTGAGCCAAGTACTCGAAAGGGTTTAAATTTATTCATGGCATGCTGCACAAAATACAGTATGTTTTTCTTTGGGGAGGCCCAAGATTATTTCAGTTTTTGGGGGAGGCTCAAAATCTTTTCCATGGATTTGGGGAGGCTCACAGTGACAAAGTCTAAGAACTATTGTATTAGATCCTTTAGGAGTTTGTGAAAGATATCAAATGCCTCATTGAGGGAAAGGGCTAGGTAAAAGTCCTGCCACACTAATTAATACTGGAGCAGCTGCACAACTGCTAGTATACAAAATCATACAGGAGCAATGTGGGTACATCACAATCACCTGTTGCCCACTGGACAGTTGCTTACAGAGAGTGAATCAAATCAAAGAAAACAGGTGTGCTCAAGTGGAGAAGGATTCTGGTGCTGGGAAGGAGCTGCTTATTCCCCAAGTAGAATGGAACAAAAATGGTAGGCTGAGCACTCACAGAGCAGATGTAGTCAATGAATGAAAGCACTGATACAGAAATCAAGTGGAATCTTTTAATGTGCATTCAAAACTACACAGCATATGAGGCAAGTGAACAGATCAATGACCACAAGACATCCTGGCACTCCGACAATAGTCTTGGTCAGTGACGAACTATGGTCAAAGCACTGGGGTGTCTTGTGGTCACTGTCCTGTTCACTTGCCTCATATGTTGTGCAGTTTTCAATGCACATTAAAAGAAGATTTCAGTTGATGCATATGTCAGTGCTCTCATTCATTGACTACATCTCTGTGAGTGCCTGCTTTACCTAGTTTTCCCATACAGAGAGTGTGATGGAGATACCCAGTACTCTCAGACATAAACTAGCTACAAGGATCTGCAGCAAACATTCAGATGCACCTGTTAATGACAGTACAGCAGTCAGTTAACCCACTATGATCAGTTATGATGAGGATTTGGTTGATTCCTGCATGGATAAGAGTTCACATTTTCCTCTTTGTCAGTCATGGAATAGCACCATTCTGAGCCACAACCTATTGGAACTGCACAAGTAAACTTTCAAAATAAGTAATCCCAATAATTTGGATTATGAAGCATCACCATTCGAGCCTGCAGAGCACGTTATTTCAGGGCAGGAAAATCATATGCAGGTAGGTGATGGAGCCCCTCTAGAGGAAAATGACCAGGCTGTAGAAGTGGAATTTATTATTCCTGGTAAAACTCCCATGCTGAATGCAGAGCTGGTAACCGGTCAGGATTCACCACTTCCTAACAACCAGTGTTACACAGACATTCTAGATGTGCAATGCATTAAAACAAAACATTAAGCTCACTTATGACTCCCCAGGTGCCTCTACTGACACCGCCCATACACATAGCCCATACATGTTTAGTGCCTGTAGTCTATCCTCCCTTATAGTCCCCCATGCTACTTGGCACAGGTAAAGGTTATGGCAAGGTTCCAAAACATGGCAAGCAAGTATGTAGTCCTTATTATCATAATTGACTGCCCTCATGTGATCCCCAATCCTGTCATTCAGTTTTCTTTTGGTATAGATGACATAGAATGCTCTGCAAGCACAGCTAGCAAGTTAAATCACATATGTCATGTTGCAGTTGATGAATTTGTGTATGTTCATCAATTTGCCATTCTACCTTCTTTCATAACTCCACTGTATTTGTAGTGGCAGCAATCATGCTAGCCCTCAACGGAAGTAGCAACCATGGTGTGAGTTATGACTACAAATTGCGGGTACATCTGTCTCCTAGGTTCAGGACCCTGTGACAGACCTTCATTGGCAGTCTTGTGACCCAAGAGAGTGATTTATCCTATGTAGGATATTCTAGTTTTTTTCTCTGGACTCTCTCTGCTTCCCCAGACTGTATATTGAAGATTGTAACAAATTTTAATATCTCCTCATGTTCCTTTTGTGGATTTGTAATCGCAGAAGGGATGCCCTGTCATTTCTTTCAGCCCTTTTTTTTGCCATGGCAATGTCACCTTTGTTGCACCTCCTACTAATAAATGTTCTCTCTAGTTCCCCTGTATTTTGTGATACCTTTCCATGGAGCTGCAGTTCCTGTGGATATGCAGGGACTTACTGGTGGGGAAATTCTTGATGGTGTGACGTGGGTGGCAAGGACTAGCCTTGAGAAGGTTATTCCTGTTCATGGGCTTATGAAACCAGTCCTTGTCCACACCTTGCTCCTCATTCTTAATGATGATAATGATGTCTAAGAATTATATGCTGCTTTTATCATAGGTGAAAGTAAAACAGATTTTTGTTACTCTCCTCCAGGAACTGGACAAATTATTTGACTTCCTACACTGACCCCATCAAACAATCAAAATAACATCAGTGCAGTGATGCCAAAGCAACATGTGAGGAAGGAATATATTCATATCGGCCTTGTACACTGCATTGTGTTCCCATGGACCCAAATACAGGTTAGCATAGCTGAGGGCAAATGTGGCACCTAAGACTACATCACTAACCTGTAGGTAGAGTTCCCCTAATAAGAAGAAAGTGTTGCACTGTAACATGAACTTAGAAAATTCAATCAGAAAGTCAGTTGGGGGATTGTTTCTCTACCTCTTTGATCCAGAAAATGTCTGAGAACAGATAACCCTCCTCCATAGGGAATATATGTGTGGAGCGACTCTACAAAGAGGATGACGAAGAGATCTAAATTCATGTTACAGTGCAACACTTTCTCATAATGGGTTTTGCATGGCAAGAACCCATTTTTGTGTGTGTTAGTGGTTATAAAAGTGAGTAAAATAACAGAAAACTTTACACAATAAAATTTATAGTATGAAAGTTGAGTGGCTGACAGAGTGGAGTATTAAGTGGCTTTTTTATTACCACAATAGTTTTCAAAGTATTAATGCAAATAGACTGTGCAGTGTTACAAGAACAGAGTTTGTTTCATGACTCAATACCCAGTTTTCATGACTGTCAAATACATTTTTGTGAAATCCAACTTCTGCTTTGGTGACAGTCTCAGAATAAGCAGAAAAATAGGTGTTCTGCAGTGCCACTTGTAAAGTCTGGTACAGGTCTGATGCAGTGTTTGTGTGATGTTGGGGCTGTTTTGTGTGTGACCATCAGGGCCTATCATGAAGCAAGCTACAGATCTAGAGCAGTGAGCGTCACTATGCAGTGTTCATAATGGGGTGTAAGAAAGGTAAAAGATGAAGGCAATTCTTATACATCATTAAAAAAAAATTGCAAAATTCTAGGTTACTACATCTACTAGGATTGAAACACTTATTGTAAAAAGTAATGCAATGAAACAGCTAGGGATAAAAATCCCCAGAACCATTGTGAATCTGAGGTGTTGTGTTCTTCAGGGTTTGAATGATCATGGAAAACTGTGTCAGCATTACCCTAATACTGGCACTCTCTTGTCAGACAAAGTAAAATAGTGCCACAGAAATTCTTGATGAGAAGGTGCTGATTTATTTATTTTTTTATTTCAAATTTGGCAACTGGGAAAAACACACTGAGCCAACGCTGGTTTCCAGGTGCAACCCAGGGGAGGAGAGAGGGAGTACAGACATGAAGAGTAATTAAAGGACATCCAAAGTGCATATAATATTAGGGTAATGCCAGTATTGCATCACATGATCGTCCCAACCATGAGGAATACCACACCACAGAACTGCCAGGGTTCTAGGGACTTCTGACATTTTTTTTTTTAATGTCCCTACTTTTTCTGCTTCATATTTCAAACCTAGTAGTTGCACAGATGTAGTGTTCTCTCTCTCTCTCTCTCTCTCTCTCTCTCTCTCTCTTACTCTACATATATATATATATATATATATATATATATATATATGTGTGTGTGTGTGTTATACTCCTGCAATAGCAGCAGTATTTTAGGGTTAAGTGCAGAATTCTATGTTACACCCAAATCTTTGAATGTTAATAACCTTGGAACCAATCTACAGATTTGCATGGAATTTGGCAAGCATAATTTCCAGGGGTAGGCCACTTGACTTGCCAAATTCCTTTTGAATCTGTTTTGCCATTTTTGAGATATGGAGCATCAGCAAAACCTAAATTTACCATTGTTTTGCCATTTTTTTCCCGAAAAGCATATCTCAAAAATGGCTTTATGTAGTGGTCTGATATTTTCAGGGTAGAAAGCCTTTTGGTCACCGAAGTGCCTTTTGAAGGTCTGTTGAAGAAATATCAATCCATTCAAAACATATGACACTTTTTATTTTCCCATTATTTCCTATGGGCAATGTTAAGTGTCCTGCACAAAAACAGAGTTGCTTTCGCACACAGGCACCTTGTTTTTCCATGCGGGGTTACATACTCTCACAGGGAGCCTGCTGTTTTTTCCAACAGCAGTATTCTCCTCACCATTACCGTAGGACACTGGGGAGCCCACTGCCAGTGTCAGCAGTAATGTATTCTCTCCCACTGGCACTGTGGCACACTGGGGAGCCCACTCCCAGTGTCCTCATAGAAATGTAACCTCCCCTCAAAACTGTGGCACACTGGGAGACCACTCCTAGTGTCCCAGCTCTTATATTGTCTCTCCCAGTAGGTCAGACACTGAGTGTCCACTCCAGTGCCATCAGTGATGTCCCCACTCAGTAGCATGGGACACTGAGAGCCCACCTCCAGTGTCCTAATCATCCCTTAGCACCCTCCCCATTGCAGTGTAGGACACTGGTGAGCCCACTGCTAGTGTCCCCAGATGTGTATTCCCCCAGTAGTCTGGGACACTGGGAACCTACCCAGTGTCCCATAGTGTGTCTGTTAATAAAACCTGTAAAAGAAAACAGTCCCAGACATCTTTATTTTGTCCTGAAAATAAAACTGTCCTCGTTCTCCTGCTGTCACTCCTCCCCCATCCCAACCCTCCCACTGAGCAACCCAACACCCCACACCCCTTGCCCCATACTTACTACTGGAGGTCAACCGCTGTCATCTTCTGTGGACTGGGACACATCTGTACTCTACAAAGCCAAACCCAAACTGAAGAATCAAGGTAAGTGCCGATACTGGCTGTCAGTGGAGTTTTCAATTTATGTTGATATCTTGGCCATTTTTCAATATTTTTTCACCAAATTTTCAAGATGTGCTTCTTGGGTTCCCCCTCATGAACACTGTCACTGTTGTTTCATTTATTGCGCCCGTATAGTGATATCAGAGTCACTGTGCAAAATCACCTTTTGGGATGAATTAATGAAATGACTATGCCAGTGTTCATGAGTAAGGGTCCCAAAATGCTCTTATTGAAAATTTGGTGCAAAAATACAAAAAAATGCCTGAGTTAGGCGCGGTCGTCGAATTTTTTTTATGCATGCTCGTAACTTCAGCATTTTTCAATATTTTCAGTTCAAATTTTCAACATTGTCATTTTTGCACCACCTAATACTTAGTACAGCTGTCATTTTCACATCCTGCCAGAAACATGTTTTTGCACCTGTGGCATGGAATAGCATTTTCCATGGATTTGAAAATGTTCACCTATAGTGTTCATAAGTTGGGGTGATAAGAAGACTATGTTCAACATTTGGGGTCAAAATATGAAAAAATGCCAAAGTTATGCCCATTCATTACAATTTTGGTAAGCACTGTTATAACTACAGAAATCTTGATTGTTTTGACCCCAGATTTTCAATATAGCCTTCTTATTATACAAGCTTATGTATGTCACAGCTGTCATTTTTCAAATCCTGTCCAAAATGTGTGTTTGCACTTGTGGTGCAGAATAGCATTCTAGTTGTGTAGAATTATGTTTTGGTGCAGATTTGAAAATTTTGTCTACCAGCTACATGTGCTAAGGTAATAAGATGGCTATGCTGATAATTTGTTTATGCATCTAAGGAGGGATGGGTGCACAGGATCTGAAGAACCATGTGCAGCTACACTAACATAAAGAAAATGACAGAGCATGGGAGCACAGGGCCCAAATGGCCCTGCGCTCCTACTGTGACATAAGGACAGTTATATAGGGAGGGATAAGGATACAAATAAACTATCTGAAAAGTAAGGAAATTCATTGCAAAAAACTTAATTAATGCATCATTCCAAGAGTAAATAAGCTAAGATGGGTACAGAATAAGAGAATGAGGAGAGCATTAGGGTTCAAAATGCCAAGGCACAACTGTCACACCTGTTCCTGCATGCAGGGTGGGGGTGAAGTGTCAGGGTTGGAAGATGAGGGAGGGGTTGATGTGTAGCAGTTGGGGACCTTATCTTCCCCTCATGCCTGTTCCTGCATGCACTGTGTGATTGGGGTCTTAGGCTTGGGAACCCTAAGGTCATATTTCCCTACTTTTGAAACTTCAACCTTAATGGTGAAGTTTTTTGCAATGAATATATACAGTATGGGTGGGATATTCAGAACTGCACCAGAGGCAGGCGCAACAGCTGAGCAGTGCAAGTACACTGCATCAGTGCGCACCGAATGTGATATTCTAAGGTTGCGCATGATGGCAAGTACCAGAGTAACATGGCTGAATATTGCAGGGATGCACCATGGCACAACAGGGCTGCACCAGGGCAAAGCAGCATGCACCATAGTGCAACCAGGGATAGTGCAAGGGCTAGAGGTGCATGGGCCAGGACACAGGACAACAGTCACAGCAGGAGCATGCCACCAGAGCAGGACAGACCACCACCAGGGCACAGAGGATGCCAGGTGGGAGGCATGGCTGCAGGCCCCCGACCATGTGCACCACAGTGGTGCATAGAGGCTGTGTGGCACCAATGTCGACCGCAATCAGCCACCGGCAACACCCTCAGGAAGGCATGGGACATGTCACCTGGACTCCTGCTGGCAATACACATGCCAACAGCACAAAACACACATGCCACAAAACACGTACAGAGTGACACATATGCCCCAGGGCACACCCACCTGCCACTGGCACAGACCACCGGCACAAGCCCCAGTCAACCCCAGACATACCACTCACCACCATGCACACCACTGCAGCATGGCTCCACACGCTAGCTGCAAAGCAGACCAGACACAGATGGCTAGCAATACAAAAGTGTATTAAAACCATGTAACAACAGCTATGTACAGATTTACAGGGAGCAGGGAATGGGGAGGCCACAAACAGAAAGGTAGGCTGGAGAAGGGAGGCAGGAGGACTGGGGACATGGCTGGGTAAGGGTACAAGGGAGGGAAAGGGAGGGGGGACAGGGAAGGGAAGGGGGTGCAGGCCATTGGTCCCTATGGGCGTCCCCACCCTACTGGTGCCTGGTGCGCCGTCTTCTCTGTGGCCTACACAGGGCCTGATGAATAAGTCGCGCCACCTGGAGTGTGGCCATGGTGACCCGTAGAATCTACCATAGTAGCCTTGGGTTCACTGCATCCCACTGGCCACCTAGGACAAAGGAGGGGACATGGTATGAGTGTATGTCCATACGACTGTAGCCCACCCACCATGCACGGCAGACAGTGGTGACATGCACCCCTGAGACAGCACACAGTCACGCACAGCATGTGTGACCACACGAGCCACCATCCTGACAATCCAGGGCCACGCAGAGCACTGCACACCAACACCACCCATGTGCCGCACACCACAACCATGGTGGCCAGACAACAGGGCATAGCAGCAGGGTGGCAGTAGCACAGCTGGAACATGGGCACACCCATAGCCCACCTGCAGCAGCCACACACCTGTGCGATAGCCACGGCATGGTGCAATGGACCCCGCCGGCGGTGCACAGCTGGAATGGCCATGTGCACAGGGGGCTGTGGCCCACCTCCACCCTGCACAGCAACGAACCAAGGAAGAGTGCCTACCTGCTTGCTGTGGTGCAACCGGTGCCTGTCTTGCTGCACCGCCCATATAGCCTGCACCCTGTGGCTGTGCTCCTGCATCGGCCTGCTCCCGTCTACCTGCATCGCCTGCCAACCATGACAGTATCTATCCTCAAGGCCTAGTAGGGAGACATTGAGAAGGACACATCAGTACCTGGCAACACCCACAGGCCCCCCTCCATCACAGCAATCCCCTGGCCCCTGCGTAGTGGCGGTGCAGTGGCACAGCACACCACGGTGCATTGCCACGGCCAACAGAGTGCGCGGCCACAGCCCCCACAGCATGGTGACACCCTGCTGGCCCCCAGAACACTGAAATGGTACAGACATGGACATAGTGCACTCACCTGGGCGTGGCATCGCACCCCTCCAGGCCGCGTGCCTGCAGTGCCAGAAGCCTGTCAGGTCCCTCCTCCTCAAGTCCCCATAGTGGTGGCAGCACTGCTCCCCACTCCGCTGTGCCCCAGTGGCCTCCTACAACCCCTCAGCCACCTCTTGCCACACCTCCATATGTGGCAGATCCAGGGCACCTGATCAAAGAGACAACCCACATGTGGCTCTACCAGGGCCACAAGATTGACAAGTTCCACCTGGCTCCAGTTGGGAGCACTTGCTGTGCCATGGCATGGCATGCTCGATCCAGGTATTGGGAACTCAAAATGGTGCCCAGTAGTGCACGAGCCACATGTGCTGTGGGTGCGTGACTCACTTGGTGATGCGCTGCCATTCAAATCATGACACCCTGGTGCTGCGCGATACAGCCAGGCAGCACTAGCATGGTGCGCAATAGGGCATGTGTGCCCCACGTTCCATGGGGCCAGTCATGCATGGGTGCCATAGGGCACATAGTGCATGAGCACCACATGCCCAATAGCAGCAGAGTGCTGTACCGCATATAGCGCAGTGTGCATGGGATGCGCCACCGACGTACATGATATTGGTGGGTGCATGCTCACCACCAGGCCTACTGCGCATGTCATACAGTTGTGCCATGACTTATGCATGCACAACACCAATGCACATTGCACAACTTCACGATATTCAATCAGAATATGCAGATGGGTTGATCAGCATAACCACGGTGCATCAGAAGCATTTACATCTCATTACAGTTGCGCAGACCCTCATTTGCATGTGATGTGCTATAACTGCACAATGGGACTGCACAGACACCAGACCGGTATTGCATCCTTCAGAGGTAAGCCACCAGGCTGTGGGCCTGTCGGGACAGTGGATTGGAAGGGGGCATTGTGTGTTGCAGCCATCACTAACCACATGTCCATACCGACAGGAATAAGCATGTCGGAACACGAGGAGGTTGAGCAGCAGAGGCCTGCATGGAAGCGAGGCTCAACTTCACGAGGCAGAGAGCGATGCCCTCTTTGACACCTACCTGGACCAGGAGCCACTCCTGAGTGGCTCAACAGACACCCCACAGGCCAGGGTGGCTGCATGGGAGGGAGTGGCCAGGGCTGTGAATCAACAGGGCAGCCATCAGACGACAGCACAGGAGTGCAAAAAGAAGGTAGACTTGGACCAGAGGAGGATAAAGGATACCGTGGCTGCCATCTAGGCCACACATGCTGCCATGGGTGGTGGACAACCTGATGTGCCACAGTTGACACACGTGAAGGAGCTGGTGGTGGCGCCCATGCAGCACAGTGCCATCGAGTGTGCCCATTGGAGGATTCCAGATGGGGGCAGCCCATCACTGCATGGTAGGTACAGCAGTGCCTGGGGAAGGGGGGCAGGGGGGCCGGGGGCAGGGGTGTGTGCCAGTGGCACTAATACATCTGTGTTCCTTTACAGCTCTGGAGCACCTGCAGGCAGGGGCAGGGGTGGGGGTTACCACCATGGGGGCGGTCCTGGACCTGGAGGACCATCTATCCACCTCCACCAGTGTCCGGGGTCCGGACTGCAGTCAGCCCATCCCCACTGTCCGACCGGATGCCTGTGGCATGGTTGTGGATGAGGCCCTGGCAGTGTTTCAGCAGGATACCAGCGATGGCGTCCAGTATGCTGAGACACAGATTGGGGCAGGGTCTGGGACCGATGATGACATGACTGTTATCCTGGACAGCGGTGTTGCCAATCAGGGGGAGGCACCCATACCACGCACCCAACACAGCAGCACAGATGGTGCCCTGGTGGCAGTTGTCCACCCACCGGCTGCAATGCCCGGCTAGGCTGTGGGTGCCAACAGTGCAGCACAGTCTGAAGGGGTGCTAGGAGCGGCAGCTGCCCCAGCAGCATTATGCACGCAGCAGCAAGAGGGGCAGTAGGCAGCAGGACAGGGCCGCAGGGGCCGGTGCAGTGGACCTGCTTTGCACCGCAGACTGATCAGTCCAAGGGCCCTACTGTAGTCCCCACCAGCATGGGGAGCTGTTCTGCGGGTCACACAACACCCATGGGTTGGTGCAATGCCCATATACCCCCAAGGCGCCGACCCATGACGAAACACACCCATCTGCTCCGGGCATCCATGAAGCAACAGATGCTGGTCATGGCGAAGTGCGTGCACTCCGCACAGAGCTGCACCAGTCACAAGGTGTGACCGAGACTATGAGCAGCTCTTGGGCGAGACCACACGCATGCAGGAGGACATGACCGCAGCCCTGGATCGGCTTATCGCTGTGGTCACAGCTGGCCTAGCACCACTGGCTACCCTGGTGCATGGCCATATGCCACAGACCCTGTGGAGTGCAGTCTCCACCCCTCGGTCCCAGGCATAGTGCGACCCCGTCAGTGTCAATGCCGGGATCTGCTGTAGGCATTCCAGGCACGCCTGGAGTGGGCCTGTTTGGGAGCATGCAGAGACATGTGAGGGACCAGTCGTGTTCCCACAGTAACACACCTGGGGGACCGTCAGTGACACCCCCTGTGGCCGTCGAACAGCCTGCATCTGCTGGGCGGTCTCGGTGGGGCCATCTACATGTCCACGGTGGCCGTGTAACTGTGCCGCGGTCCTGATCCACCACCATCCCTGTCCACTGTTTGCCGCAGCCCTGTGTGCAACTTGGTGTGGAATGTGCATGTGCATTCCAGGGTCATACTATCCATGGTCCATGCAAGCCAGCCTTGTGCACACCCACCCAGCCGCTGGCCACTGGCATGTGCATGATGATGCCAACACAACACTGGCCACTACTGTGCTCTGGTGTTCAGCGTCTGACACATGCCCATTGGCAGCCTCTGGGTGTGCGCATGAGGGTGCCCGTGTGCATGTGCATGTGTGTGTGGGTGTGTGTGGGGGTGTGAGGGTGGGGTCTACAGTGCTGTACAGGGTGCTTCAACAAAGTCCAGTCCCATGCCTGTCCACGCTACCCTACGGCCGTGTCTGTCATGGGGCCTAGCCTTGCATGCCTGTATACTGTGCCATGGTCCCTGGTGGTCATGTTCACCTACCTGTGTGCACTGTAGTGCTCTTCTGCAATTGTGTCCCAGTGCTGCTGGAACATCCTGTTCAGCCAGACTTCCCGTCACCTGGGGGGAGCTGCCAACCACCGCCTGGCCCAGCGTCCAAGTCGTCCCCACTGCTGTTCCCCTCTTCAACCTCGACAGCTATCCCACGGTCAGTGGCCATGTTGTTGTAGCATACTGCAGGCCAGGAACAGGGCCACAGGCCTTCGAGGGCTGTACTGTAGGGCACCGCCAGACCTGTCCAGGCAATGGAACCGTGCCTTCAGCAGCCCAAACACATGCTCGATGATGTTCCCTGTGTTGGCATGTGCCTCATTGTATTGCTCCTGCACTGGGGTCGACGGGCACCGATATGGGGTGAGCAGCCAGGGCCTGAGTGGGCATCCGCTGTCACCTGTGTGGAGACATGTGGGGTTAGCATGGTGGTCTGTGTGGCTGTCCTGCCTACTCAGCCACACCCTCTGACACCCCAACCTAGCATCCCCCCACACTCTGCCCTGTTGTGCCAGGCTGCCCATTCCAGCTGCATACTCACCTACTAGGTGGCCGATGAGGATGTCCCCACTTCTGTGGCACAGTGCTGACTGGTGCCAGATGAAGGCATCATGAGCTCCACCAGGGTGTGTGGCACAGACATTGATTATGCGCCCCCTGGCATCGCACACCACCTGGCAGTTGACACTGGGGTAGCCCTTCCAGTTGATGTAGGCCACCCTCCGGCCCAGGTGGTGAGCAGATGCTCACATGGGTGCAGTTCGGCCCTAGCACACCAGGCATACGTGCCACTCTGTGGAACTCTTGCATGTTCTCTGTATGCTCTGCCTGTGTGCTGAGAAAATGGATGTATTCCAGAGCATGTGGCAGCAGTGCATTGAGGAACTGTGTGAGGAGCCATGACGCAGATGCCTGGGTTATGCCTGTGGTGTCCCCTGTTGGTCTCTGGAAGGTACCCGTGGTGAGCAGGCACATGACGGCCATGACATTGGTCTCCACCGACAGGGCGTGGCTCTGTCTTGGGGGTGCCTGCATCTCATCACTGCACAGCTCACAGAGCTGCCTCAGGATTGGCCCATTCAGGTGGTACCGGCACACAATCTCAATGTCACTGTACTGTTCGAAGGTGGTGCGGGCACGGTACCACCTGTTCCGGGCATACCACCGCTGGGCCATTCCATGGCTGCACCACTCTGCCTCCTGCCTCCTCACACCCCTCATTACTGCCTCCATCTGGAAGATTGCACTGGCTATGGCCTGGCCTGTCCTGTCCCCCCATGTGACTTGCGACCCGACAACCCCGGCTGTATGTATGCGTGTGCCCCTGCACTGGGTGCACACCTGTGTCGGGGGTTCCCTGCTGGCAGCCTGTTGGCTGTGGCCTCCGCCTCCCTCCCATCCATGTACTCCCACTGCCACTCCTCAGTCTGGGCTCACAGGCTCACGCTGCCATTGCTTTCCCCACTGATATCTCACACACATACATGCACTCACACATGCACACACATGCACACACACACACACACTGAGCTGCTCACACACACAGGCACTTTCAAGGTCACACTCCCTGTCCCACAGCTGGTTGCACCTCCTGTCTCTGTGCCTGTCTTGCACCCATGCTGCTGTCCTGCCTGGCCACTGGCTCTCTCTCTGTCACTCTCCATCTCTCTCTCTCTCTGTCTCTCTCCCCTGCTCCCCAGGGCACATGCCTCCTTCTCTTGCTTGCTCTCTTTTTTCATGGGCTCAAGTTTGCTCTGCGCACATCCCTGTTGTTCCGTACTTGCACCAGCGGCTCGATGTTGAATATTGCACTGCACTGCTTATTCATGGCTACGCCCCCTGTACTTGTGCATGCATTCATTAGGGTTGCACATTGGTGCACTGCGATTTGTGCTGCACATTGTATCCCACTGAATATTGCTCTTTGGCGCATTTCCACTCTTGCGCAGGTGCATCTCAGTTAGTCTATATATATATATATATATATATATATATATATATATATATATATATATATAGATGTATCATATATGTATCTATATATAATTATTATAGTGTCACTGTCCCACCTCTAAAGTTAGGGTTGAGCTATGGCTACTATGTTAAAACCTCAAAATTAGCACTTTAATAACTGAACAATGGATTTGCATGATAATTTGCACATGCAGTCTCCTGGGGTAGATCTCTTGATATGCCAAGTTTTGTTCCAGTAGAATTTTGGATTCTGACCTGCACATAGTGAAGAAAAACATTACAATCCTGTTTTTATGCTTTTTCTGTGCCCAAATGGTTTGAAATGTTTGTCTAAATTTTTAGAGTAAAAGGGCATGCCCCACAGAAGTGCCTTGTGCTGATTTGGTGAAAAATATTAATCTGTTCAAAAGTTATTTCATTTTAAAATTTCTGGTTCTGAGCATGCTCAGTACAGTCTTTCAAATAGATTCCTGAAGATTCCTGGAACAAAACAAATTTGGTCCTCATGAAAAGAGTTCTTTTGTGAGGGACCAACCCATTTTGAAGAAAATTCCTTTTATGAGCCTCCAACTTGTTTTACATTTAAAAAAAAGCACACCTTAAAGACCCACAAAAATGAACTCCTCCAGAGACACACGTATCTTGATCATTGTAACTCTGTTAGGTAGATTCTGAAATCTGATGGAAAAAATTACCCTGCAAGGTGTTTTTCTTAACATTTAAATACTTTTTCATGACTCGTTAATTCTTTTTTCATGAGCTCTTTTTCATTCTCATGAAAAAGGATTTCTACCCATGAAAACGGATTTGGGACTTACTTATTTTCTGATTCTTTTTTCACGAGAATGGATCCATTTTTGAGCTTCGATGTTCTCATAATAAATTATTTCTACTCACAACAAAGGATTTATTCAGATTATTTTTCACCAGAATGGATCCTTTTAAGTGAGCTTTGTCATTCTCATGAAAAGGATTTCTACTTGTGAAAAAGGATTTGTGACTTAGTTTTTTACAAGTTACATTTGGAGTAAGTGAGTTTCAATGTATTTCAATAGGGGTTTCAACTTTTATGCATGGCTTTGCTAAATTTCAATATTTTTATACCACATTTTCAATTTGGCCTTTTTGAGACCCCACCTCATGAGCAATGTTGGTTGAATTATGCAATTCCAGCCTGAAGGGCGATTTTGTGGTGGGTTGGCAAAATGACCTTTTGTTTGGGATTTGAACATTTTCACCACCCTTGTTTATGAGGTGGGGTCGTAAGAAGGGTATATTGAAAATTTGAACTCAAAATATGTAAAAATGACACAGTTATGTGCATCCAATATACATATATGCATCTAAGGAGGGATGGGAGCACAGGGTCAAAAAAACTATGGATGAATGGGACCACAGGGCCCAAAAGGTCCTGCACTACCACATTCAAATAAGGAAACAATTATGGAGGGATGGGATCACAGGCCCCAAGGGCAATCTGCTCCCACAGGCAAATGCAGATATGATTATACTGTCTCAAAATGTCAGGAAATTCATTGTAAAATCTTTGTTAATGACTAGCTAAGGTTATGTGACAAGTAGGAAATGTGATTAGGATTTCCACTTTAATACTTGTGTCCCATTCGCAGTGTGCAGCCAGGGGTTTGGGTGTGCCTTTGTACATAGTTAGCTCTAAAGCTCACCCCATTCTCATATACTGTACCCATCTTAGCTTACTTACTCATGGAATGGGATGAGCATTAGGGATGACAAGTGCAAGGCAGACCCCATTCCTGTTGCTGCCTGCAGGGTGGGTGTGGGGTGTTAGGGTTGGAAACCCAAATGCCACATTTCCCTGCTATTGTCACTTTAACCCTAACTAGTGCATTAACAACGTTTTTTGCAATGAAGAGAGAGATAGATAGATAGATAGATAGATAGATAGATAGATAGATAGATAGATTAGATAGATTGAAACAAAGATAGACAGATAGATATAGATATAGATATAGATATAGATATAGATATAGATATAGATATAGATATAGATATAGATATGATATAGATATAGATATAGATATAGATAATAATTAATGATGAGGCTCAGTTCACTCCAGTGAAGTGATTCACAGAGCAAAGGCAATTTTGTGGAGTACTCTGCAACACGAAGTGAAGTAATTCCGTTATAATGGGTAACGCAGTCCATTGAAAACTATGACTTACGTTACTCCGCCTTCCCAGACCACTACTCCACCAATTTTAAAGGCGAAGTGCATTGAAAACAATGTACTTCACTTTACTTCACCTTGTTTTTAAGCTCCAGAGGTGAATTTTGCAGTGATTCATGGGATTTCAGGTCACATGGGCTCTGTATTGTCCTGCACAGCCTCAGTTTGGGGTAGTGTGTGTAGGAAGCTGTAGGAAACAGTGTGCTCTGAGAGCTGTCTGTGAGCTGTTTGTGATTCGAACATTCTAAAAGCTGTTAAAAAATACTTTTTGAGTAATTTTCTTTGCTCAAACTTTACTTCTTCGATTGTAGGAAACCCTCCTGTGCTCATATCATTGAGCGTTTATTGTTTGTGTGTGGATTTTGAATGTTAATATACAACATTGAGTCTGTGTAGTAAGAGGCAGTGAAAGTGTGCTTTGGTGAGGGGCATATCTGTGGTGTAGGTAGATTTAAGTTGGAGAAATAGAGAGTTCTCTGTTTTTTAGTTATATTTTTGTTATATAACTGACTGTGTTAATGCACAAACAGTAATAGTGTCAGTAATTGTTGAATTTTCTTTTTTGCTGATTGTGTGTTGTGTGGATCTGGTGCAGCAGTTCATAATTTCAGGTTGTTTACAATACGTTTAATATTACTGAAGTTTTCAATTTGCTACGCATTACTTGTAGACAAATTGTGTGTGTGTGTGTGAGTGTGTGAGTGGTGCATGACATCAAATAATACATGTTCTATTGTGCCACAGTGTAATTGCAGGTGCAGCAGTGTGAACCTGCTATCCACTGCATCTGCATGATTTTGCACTGCCATTGTGGTATCTTTTCTTTGTTTTGCTGCTTGCACTATCATAAAAATTTGCAGTCAGTGCCCCCCCCCCCACTGGCAAAAGGAATTATTTTCCACATCGGATTGTTTGTGACTTCAGCACCACTGGTTAGTTAAGGTGCTGTCGAACTTGTAAATTTCGTCCTGTATCTGTTGCTGAAGCCACAGTTGTTTTTGGCTTCACATCCAGTGTCCCCCCCCGACCAGAGTGAATGTTCCAAAATCTAAATTTGTTTAGAATATTGTTGTTGATCCTCCAAAATGCCTGCAGATAGATCTGCAAGCAAAGCTGTTTCTCGCCATGGCACTGCTGCCAGTGTTAAGATTGTCTGTGGGCATGGTAGTATGCAGATGCAGAAGTGCATTGCTGATGTGAGGAAAGGTATTTCTCCTGCAATGTTTTTTTACAGCCCAAACAGTAGCTTCACTCATATAGTTGGAGGAGATGATGTTGTCCCAGGTGGTGGTGTTAGTGCAGTTGCTGGTGGTGGTATGAGTATTGCTGCTTCAAGTTCTACTTCTGACCAGTGTACCATGTCCAAAAATATAGTGGAGTGTATAGCAGTGCGAGTGAATAGCAGTGTAGATGATGTCATACTTCCCAGTAACATCCCAGTAACTGAACATGAAGATTCTGATAATCATGTCAACGATAGCATACAATGTGACATTTCTTCCAACACGGTTCAGGTCATGCATTTTCCATGCAGTGATTCACAGTGTGGTGAAAAAATATCAGGTGATGGTGGTGTTGATGATGAATCATGATGATGATAATGTTGCTGCGGTTGCAACATGCAGTCCACATGCCAGCATCCAAGCACAAGATGTGGATGTGGGTGATGTTGATGAATATGATGATGATTTAATTGACCCCAGTTGGGAACCGGAGAAAAAGAAATTTAACGTGGCTGTGTCTGGGTCTGTTTGCAATAACCCCCCCCCCCCATAAAAACTTGTGATTTACCAGTTTCAGTTGATGGTGATGAGGATGATGATGACCCAGTAATAATGATAGGTAGTCATGGTGGTCAGTTGCAGTCCAAGTATAATTCCTGCCCGAAAATCACTTAGCACACTTCAACTTCATGGCTTAAAAGAACGGAGTCCAATAAGCAGCATCAGGGACATGTCAAAGTAGAGCATCACAATCCCTTGTTTAGATTTTTTGTTCAAGATGCAAATGATGAGTCAGTTGCAATCTGCCAGGTTTGCCATGTGCGTATGAGTCGAGGTAAAAGGGGGAGCCATCTGGGCACAGGAGGACAGTATACGCATCTTAAGAACAGGTACATGGCACTGTGGACCCAGCACAAGATGGCATCTAATACCACAGTGGGGCGTTCACCCTCGTCATCAACCATAATGAGCATGGTATCCCCTTCCATGATTGTTAAATCAAGTAGGAAATTAAATGTGTGCAGTAGTGATAAAATAAGAGCAGAGGATTACTACAGGCATGATGAGGTGGAGGAGCATAATGATTTTGAAATGTTGTCCAGTGCTGGTGAGAGTAGCAGTTTTGGTAGTGGTGGTGGTGAATGCAGTATGTTTTTAGTGTAAGTGGTACATCAACCCCGGTTGGTAAATGTGGCAAAATAATTGCATTTGTAGGTTTGTCATCATCACCTATGCAACCGTCTTCATCAAACTTCCACACTCCACCCCCTACCATTCACAGAGCAGAACCATTTGTCATCACACCCCATGTGAAACATTTAAGTCAGCCCACGTTACAGAGTGTTTTTATGCATAAGCTGAAGTACCCACCCAATCATACAGTGTCACGTGAACTTAATGCTGCTGTAGCTGAAATGCTGGCAATTGATCTTTTGCCCTTCTCCTTTGTGGAGAATTCTGAGTTCCAGCAGTTTGCTGCATGTGCTTGTCCAAAATGGAAAGTCCCATCCAGGACATACTATTCGACCCGTGCTGTCCCCAAGTTGTATTATACTGTGTCTGACTCAGTAAGACATGCCCTTCAACATTCCCTTCAACATTCCTCCTGTCCATTCATCCATTTAAGTATAGATATGTGGACAAGTGGCAAAACAGCAGGGAGTTCATATTGAGTATAACTGCACACTGGGTGCAGGTGCCAGGGGTTGTTTGTGCTGCTGGTAGTGTGAATAATCAGTGTAGTAAGGTGGAGTGTCATGGTAGCAATCTTCCAGGAATTCGACAGCATGCAACAATTGCTATGTGCAATGTGACCTGTTCATACACTGGTGAAAACATGTTGGACGCGGTACTGACTGAAATTGACAAGTGGCTGAACCCCCTGTCCCTGAGAGCTGGGTTCATAGCAAGTGACGATGGGTCAAATGTGGTGAAATGCATCACGAATGGTGGATTTTTTCATGTTCTATGTATGGCCCACTGTTTAAATCTTGTGGTGCAGGAGTTTCTGCAGCACCCTGATGTAAAAAAAATGCTGACAGTTGCACGCTGTATCTGTTCTCACTTTTCACGATCTGCAAAGGCCCGTGACCAACTTCAGCAGTTGTAGATGCGAAACAGCCTCCCTCAGCATTGCTTGAAGCTGGAAGTTGTCACCCAGTGGAACTCTACTTTATACATTGCAAAGAGGTTGTATGAACAATACGAAGCCATCTCAGAATATCTTGTTATGCACACTAGCCGTGACAGTTCTGAGGCCTCCATGTCTATGACAACTGAACAGTGGCACCTCATGGACTCTGTAATAACAATTTTGTGGCCTTTTGAACATGCTACACAGGGAGTGAGTGGCAAATCTGCCTCCACTAGCCAATCAATTCCACTGCTGTAGGTTCTGAGGCAGACATTGGTGAATGTACAGCTTGGTCTTGATGTTGCCAGAGACAGTGCTAGCAGTATGTTGCTGAAACAACATGCTGACAGTATTTGACCAGAATCGTCACATCTTGAGCTTTCTGCATACTGACTTTGCAATAACAACAATGCTGGACCCACGATTCAAACGGGAATTGCCTCAG
Organism: Neoceratodus forsteri; assembly: GCA_016271365.2. Classification (NCBI taxonomy): domain Eukaryota; kingdom Metazoa; phylum Chordata; order Ceratodontiformes; family Ceratodontidae; genus Neoceratodus; species Neoceratodus forsteri. The sequence continues at coordinate 571,154,976 of CM057449.1, read as the reverse complement.
TACTGGAGGAGGGCCTGAACAGGTAAAGGTCAGTGGGCAACTGTGCGCTTGGTTCATGGGGCACAGAAGTCACATGCCAAGGTCAGCAAACCTCAGCAGCATAATCAGGCTGAAGGTGCACCTGGAGGAGTAGCAAGCATATCATGTAAGGGAAGGGATTGCAGTTCCAGGTGGTCTGTCATCCAAAGCGGGAAGCGCCAACCCATTTTGGGAGGCTTTGTCCCAAGTGGGGATTTGTGAAATAAATGATTCCGGAAAACAGGATGATGCATCAACCACTGGACTCAGTGTGGCACAGAGAATGGTTGAGTCATATTTGTCTGAAAACAGGCATCTGTCAATAACTGATGATCCTCTTTTACACTGGAGCAGAAAGGTCAGTGAATGGACAGAGCTGACTGCAGTGGCACTGAAGTACCTGACATGCCCACCTTCCAGTGTAAGTGTCGAGAGGGTATTCAGATCAGCAGGTGCAATAGTTAGGGATAATCGGACAAACCTCTCTTCTGCAAATGTTAGTTTGCTAACATTCATAAAAATGAATGAGAGGCACATATCTGCACAGACTGCAACCTCAGTATTCGTACCCCAGCCTGGTCATGGTGTTGGTGATGCAGAAATGGACCATCCTGGTGGCACTGGCAGTGGCAGCATGAAACTGCCTACCACTGATGTAGATGATGGCACAATGGAGAAAACATTTCCCAGTGGTCAGACTTCAGACATAGATGACTGTGAGGGCAGCTTTTTATGAGGATGATGATGAGGTTAATGTTGGCAGGTTTTAACTGAAGTTGTTAAAAGGCTGTGACATTTGCTGTAGGATACATGTTTTCTTTTTCATATGGTTCAATAAGTGTCCCACTTACAGTGTGACTTAAATTCCATCTGTCACGTCACATTTGTAACAGAGAGCACAATATATCCTAGCCCCTGAACTACCACCATAAGACCGCTGTTAGCCACTGCCACCACAGGGAGTGACTTTGTGTGCCCCCTGGACCACCACCATGACCACTGTTAGCCACTGCCACCATAGGGAATGACTTTGTGTGCCCCCCAGACCACCACTATAAGACCGCTGTTAGCCACTGCCACCACCACCACCAGATGCAGGAAGATGTCAGAGGGAATGTTATCATGTGCCACAGCTATGACCACCAGCACCCACCACCAGTGTCATTCTGACAATGTTTTCCCATTACATTAACCATGCCAAGGCAGAGGGAGTCGAACAGGAGACCACATCCATGAGCCACAAGCACAAGGCTTCTTAATATTAAAACTATAAAGTGAGTATGTGTACTAATGTTTTTTTATGCTATTCAACTTCCTTTAGCCGTGTGTTTTGTTTTCTGTTGCTTTTCTGAGCTGCAGTGGTCAAACACATATGGTAAACTTATTTTGTTTTTTACAGGGTAACAAAAATGACTCTCCTTCACTGAAAGTCAGTATCAATGGTACTGCAGCAGTACCGTACACAGGAAACTAAGAAATATTCATTTCAAATCCATACTGGTAAGTATCAAGATTTTATTTCATCCGTTCATTTTTTTTAAAGGAGTGCAACAAATTTGACTGAGGATTCATAAACTAGGTGACGTGTACGTCACAAAAACTATTTCTGCAAAATATCATGCATTGTATTCCAAACTTGCAGCTGTGTAGCCATAGCCATGACAGTGTTGAAAAAAGTTGGACACAGGTTGTGTTACTTGACAAGATGTGGTTTTGAAATGTAACTTGAGTTAAGACACATGGACACTGACACAGTGTATTTGTTACACATCCTGGTACTAAATTAAGTTGTGATTGATCTGCTGATTGCAGCATGACAGCTTACTATCTGTGTTAATACCCAAATACCGTGGAACAGCCACGGCTTAAACAGAATGTGTTACTGCTGCAATTAAGTTGTAATAAGTCCTTCATTTCTTTTTTTAGGAAACTTCCAGGTGCTTTGTTGTTTCAGTTGATGACCATGACCATCATTACCAACCAGACTAGAGAAGGATGCAGAAGAAATCTGTGAAGAAGTAACCAGATAATGATACCTACCTACAAATATGCTTATCCCCCCCCAAAAAAAAATATACTTACCTTCATTGGCTTGAGAGTTTTCCATTTTCAATTTTAATGCAAAAAGTTCTCATCAAGCACTGGAATGTGCACACCAACAGTATCTGTGACCTGTGATACAAAACAATATAATGAGTGCATGTCTATATATGAACTCCCTACCTAGAAAATACAAAACAAATAAATTTACATATTATAGTGGCACGGTCATGCCACTATAGTTAGGATGAGCTGCCAGTTACATACTAAAGTCAAAGGTTTGGATGGTAATAACTTTGGACTCGTTCAATGGATTTACCTGAATTTGTACATGTGTTAGGGGCACACTAGATCTCTTATTTGCCAAATTGCATTTCTGTTGGAGTGTTGGTCTTCGTATACGAAAGCACTGAAAATGCAAAATTATCCAGTTTTGGAGGCACCTTTGGCTTTCTTAATGTGGCTCTGCACAGCCATTGTGTGGCATGCCACTCTGTGAGATGGCTCATTTGAAAGATCTTTGGTGGCTGAACATGCCGCTTTTTGTTTGGTGAAAAAATATTACTGCATTCAAAAGTTATGGCAATTTTAAGTTCCCATTATAAGTCAATGGGAAAATTTATATGCATATCTTGCGATCAAAGAATGGGGTTCTGGCCATCTCATCCCACCTGGCAGTCAAAGAATTTGTGGCCTCGCAGTTCAAGAATCTTTGATCCTGAGGAATTTCAAAAATTCTTTGACCGTGAGATCAGCCACCTTGTTTTCAGTTTTCTGATTGCACAAACACAAATATCTCGGCTCAGGGTCACTTGTGAAGTAAAACTTCAATGTTTTTTTTTTTTTATTTTATTTTATTTTATTTGAGATATTCAGAAAGACCTTTGATTCAGAGACTCATTTACAAAGGTTCCAGGTCATACATAGGACAGAGACAGGGACAATATTTTTACAGGGTGCTGTACATAACATTATATTACAATTCGCTCAGGGGACCCCGATCTATCGAGCCATGGCTTTGGTTCCATCCAAATCAGTCCAAAAATAGAGTTTTTAGCTTTTAAATTCTTCGTTCGCGGCTCGCTAATGATCTCTGATTGAGAGCCGACAAATTCTTTGATCGCGAGAATCTTTGATCGCGATCGTGCATCGCGAGTGAGGGACGAGATGGTCAGATTTAAAAAGCAATTTTCTCAGCCCAGGGGTACTCTAGACTGTCAAATACAGCTGTTTTTTGTTCAGGGGGCTTTGTTGTGCTCCATCTGCATGGCCAAAATTATGTTATAATGATCCCTGGTAGTCTAGTGTCCCTCCCAATAAAATATTTACATCCCTGGTAATCTAGTGGCCCACCAATAAAATATATGTGACTGAAGTAATGCCTGGTAGTCTGGTGGCCCCAACCCATGTTTTTCTTAGATCTCTGGTAGTCTAGTGGCCCCCAAGCTGAATTGTTGCTAAAACATTTTATTAACCTCAATCTTTATATCCCTGGTAGTCTAGCGCCCCCACAGTGTTATGAATGAAATAGTAATTTAATCATATACCTGGTAGTCTAGTAGCCCCACCACTCATTCAAGCCACCAGCACCCCCCACCTTCACCAGCCAGCGACTGGCAGAGCCCTCCTCTCACCTCCACGACCAGCCGCCCGACTGTCTGCGTGTAATAGCGGTATGCAAAGAGGTGCTCAGAAATATTTTCAGAGCACCTGTTTGCGTACCACTCGTACGAACAGACTGTAGCTGGCCAGTGGAGGAGAGAGAGCTGTACCAATCGCCAGGCTAGCAAAAGCTAGGGGTGCTGGATGGTTTAAATGGATGGGTGGGGTGAGGACCACTAGACTACCAGGTATATGATTAAATCACTATTTGTTTCATCACACTGGGGGCTGCTAGACTACCAGGGATATAAAGATTGAGGTTTATAAAATTTTATAGCAAAATACAGCTCGGGGCTACTAGACTACCAGGGATCTAGAAAAACAGGGTGGGGCACTAGACTACCAGGGCATTACTTCATAAATATATATTTTATTGGGGCACTAGACTACCAGGGATCCTTATAACATTATTTTGGCCATGCAGATGGAGCACAACGAAGCCTCCTGAACAGAAACCAGCTTTATTTAGCAGTATCTGGCACCCCTGGACTAAGAAAATTGTTTTTTTAAAATCTGGCCATCTCATCCCTCGCTCTTATTCATGAGCGAACAATATCTTTGATTGCGAGGATGCAAAAAAGATTCTTTGATCGCGATCGTGCATCGCGAGCGAGGGATGAGATGGCCGAATGAAAAAAGCAATTTTCTCAGCCCAGAGGTGTCGTAGGAAGTCAAACAAGGGTGGGTTTTACTCAGGAGGCTTCGTTCTGATGAACTATGGTGGTGATTTACCATGATTATGCATATGTTTTACATTACAATAGTTTTAATTCTTTGATCGTGATCCTGCAAATTCTTTGATCGCGAGCCTGCAAATTCTTTGATCGTGAGATTATTTGACCGCGATCGTGCATCACGAGTGAGGGACGAGATGGCCCAATTGAAAAAACAATTATCTCAGCCCAGGGGTGTCGTAGGAAGTCAAATGAGGGTGGGTTTTACTCAGGGGGCTTCGTTCTGTTGAACCATGGTCGTGGTTTAGAGAAAGTCCTTCAATTTTTCGATTTATAAGGTTTTTAAATCTTTGTTCATGAGTCTGAAAATTCTTTGATTGTGAGATTCTTTGATTGCCATCTTTGATTGCGAGAGAGGGACAAGATGGCCAGATTTTTTATAATGGAATAGATAGGAAATTTTATTAAATTTTGATATTGAATATCTTGGGAACAGTTTGGTATTTAGACTTGAAATTTGGAGGAAGAAAGGCAATATCCCAGATGTGTTTTTGGTGGTTTGGTCAAGAAATAGTACAGGGCAGAAAAGTTATGGCACTATCAAGCTGGCATTTTTTCCCATAGGAGAACATTACGGCATTTGACGCATTACAGGAATTCTTTGCTGCACTGCTGCAAAATAATGCTGTGGTCGTTTGGGCAGAAATTTGGAGGGAAGAAAGCCAACATACCACAGATGTGCCTTTTCGCAGTTTGGTGAAATTATATTACAGGGCAGAAAAGTAGCGGCACTCCGGAGTTGACACTTTTAGCCATAGGATAACATTATGGCATCCGTTGCATCATTCAGGGCCTGTATCTCAGAAACGGTGCGAGATACGGACTTTTCATCAAAAAAATGCTTAGACAAAACTAGCCAGGAAAAGTAATAAATTCATACAGAATTTTAATTTTTTCCCTACGTCGTACAGTTCCTGAGATATAAGCAATTTAGTATTCCAAGTCGTAGTTTTCTGCTCCAAAGTCAATTATAATGCATACATTCTTTGTTTTCAATTTGTTTTTTCAATGCAGTTTTTGGGGAAAAGCAGAGTGTGCCCTTTCATTACTGTGTCAGTTAGCGTTTCCAGTTGTGCTTCTGTTACTGTTCAAATCACCATTCCGGTCTACGCCACCGTGTGCGTAATGGTTTGCGTTTTTGTATGCACTTGCATTTCTGTTTTGTTCCACATTACTGTTGTTGTTACCGTTACCATTTGCATTTGCAATTGCAGTACCATGTCCGTGCGCGTTACGGTTTGTGTTTTTGTATGCACTTGCGTTTCTGTTTCTGTTGGTTTTATTGTTGCTGTTACTGTTACCATTAACAGTTACAATTGCAGTACCATGATCTTGCTTGTAACAGTTTGTGTGTCCATACGTGCTTGTGTTTCTGTTTCTGTTGGCTTTAGTGTTGCTGTTACCATAACAATTTGTCTACGTTGCCACTTTCGTTTGCTTTGCAGTTCCTGTTGCAATGTAACAAGACATCATGTGGTGGGAGCGCAGGTCCCATTCACTATTTATCATCCTCATTCTCAAAAAGAAGGAAAATTAGAGGCAAAATACTCAGTTTAATGCATCAGTTAGGGTTGTTCTACAGAGAAAAAAGTAAAAATTCAGGGTTAGGGCTGAGCCATTTGAACCCCAGCCCACCCCAACTGGCATATCGGTGCACATTGGTCATCGGTCCTAACTCTCACCCCATTCTCCTCGCACCTCTGCTTCTTTACACATGTGGTGGGTGAGAGTTAGGGCCGATAACCCTCAATGCGCACCCCAATGCCAGTTGGGGAGGTGGCTGGGGTCCAAGGGGGCTTTCAACCCTAACCCCAAATTTCCTCACTTTTTTGTTAGAAAACAACCCTAACTGATGCAGTAAAAGATTTGTTTTGCTCGCAGATATATATATATATATATATATATATATATATATTTATATATACATATATATCTGAGAGGCAGAAAACTCTCTTTAATGCATCAATTAGGTTGTTCCGTTTAATGCATCAGTTAGGTTGTTCCATTTAATGCATCAGTTAGGGCTGTAAAACAACCCTAATTGTTGCATTAAACAGATATTTTTGCCTCTACTATATATATATATATATATATATATATATGTAGAGGCAAAAAACTCAATTTAAGCATCAGTTAGGGTTGTTCCACAGTGACAAAGTGAGAGGCGTTAGGGTTGAAAACCCCTTGGACCCCCCAGTCAAACTTCCCAACCGGCAGTGCACGTTAGGTCATTGGTCCTAACTCTCACCCCATCACATATGTAAAGAAGCAGAGGTATAGGAGAATGGGGTGAGAGTTAGGACTGACGACCCCAACGTGCACCCCGATGCCAGTTGAGGGGGCAGGCTGGAGGTGTCCGGGGGGGGTTTCAACCCTAACACCGAATTTTCTTACTTTTGGCACTGTGGAACAACCCTAACTGATGCATTAAACAGAGTTTTTTGCCTCTAATTTCCCTTCTTTTTGAGAATGATGATGAGAAATACTGAATGTAATGCAGTGGCGGAAGGGCGGGGCCCTTCGGGCCTAGTGCTCCCGCCACGTGATGTCTTGTGACATAGTAACAGGAACAGCAATGCAAACACAAGGTGGAAATGCAAATGGTAACAGAAATGAAAATGCAAGGGCAAATGACAACACAAAGTGTAACACACACGGTGGCACACACGGGAACGGTAACACTAAAAGGTACATAAACACAAGGGGAAACAGTAACTGTAACAGTAACAGAAGCACATACCCTGTTTTTGCTGGACAACTGCGTAGAGAAACACAGTGTGTACAAAGAATGTATGCATTGTAGTGGCACTGGAAGCGTAAAATGAGCATTGGAAGTACTTAATTGCAAATATCTCAACAACCGTATGACGTAGAGAAAAAATTTTAATTTCACAGAAATCATTATTTTCCTGGCTACCATTTTGTATTACATAGCCCATAGGGCTATGTAACTTGCAATGAAAAATCTGTCTTTAGCACCATTTTCAAGATACGAGCCCCGAAAAGCACGGCGTATGCCACCATGTTAGTCTATGGGAAAAAGCAACAACTTTAGAGTGCTGTAACTTTGGAGCCATACAATATTTTTTCACCAAACCATGAAAAGGCACATCTGCGACATGTTGGCTGCCTTCCCCCAAATTTCAGGCCAAAAGACCTAACCATTCTTTTGCAGCAAGGTGGCAAAGAACTCCTGTCATTTTTGTCATAGTGTTGCAAAGTACTTTCGTGATTTGCGAAAGCTTTCACACAGATTTGCGAAAGTGTCGTGAGCACGAAAGTACTTTGTGAAAGTACTTTTTCCAGAACTTTGAAAAACATATTTTTGGGGTGTTTATCCCCAAAATAAAGACATGGCTAGCATCCTCAGGCTCCGACTAGGTGAACACAAAAAAAATTGTGTCCCTAGATGGTCCCAAATTTAAATGCCAAACATTTTTCTGATCACCAACTGAAAAAAATGGTGGATTTATGAAAGTACTAGGGCCATTTGCAAAAGTAAAAAGTGCATTTGCGAAGGTGTCAACTTTTGTTAACTTTTCCCATTGACTAATAATGGGAACTTGTTTTTGAATAACTTTTGAACCGTTTAATATTTTTCACGAAATCTTTGAAAGGCACATCGGGACCCTGGCTGCATGTTCCTTGAACTTTTGGACCTGTAGCACAAACTGTGCGACCTGTAGGCAGAGCAAAGAAATTACAAAAAGTGTAATTGTGCAGTTTGTTGTCGCTTAATAACTCTCGAGCTGTATATCCGACTAGTACGAAACTTGGCAGATCCCAAAATCTACCATGCCCAATCACCCATACTAAATTTCAAGCCAATATGTTGAACAGTGGCAAATTTGACCCTTTAACCTTAAAAGTGCTACTCTACCATAATACATATATTATATATATATATATATATATATATATATATATATATATATCAGCTCTCCAAGGCTACTATTAGTGTACAGGCAAAGGGCACCCTTTCATCTGGTTGAGGTGATCGCATTGCATTTGTGGGAATTGCAGCACACTTTGGACCAGTAACAGTTCTCTCATGGTCATCATTTCTGACAAGACTTTGCATGTGGTGTAACACTCCCATTTCACTTCATCAGCACTTGGGAATTTTCTTGACCCAAGACAGTTGCATTTTGGGGATGCAGAAGAATTCTGGGGACTCTGTGTGACCACTGCATGAATGAGTGACTGTGCAATAAATTCTGGGGGACTTTGCATGTGGTGTAACAATCCCATTTCATTTTGTTAGCACATAGCAATTTTCTAGACACAAGACAGATGCATTTTGAGGATGAAGAAAAAATCTGGGGACTCTGTGTGACCACATGCACTTTGTTAGCACTTGATAATTTTCTTGACACAAGACAGATGCATTTTGGGGATACAGAAAAAATCTGGGGACTCTGTGTGACCACTGCGCGCATGAGTGACTGTGCAATAAATTCTGGGGGACTTTGCATGTGGTGTAACAATCCCATTTCACTTCGTTAGCACTTGTCAATTTTCTGGACACAAGACAGGTACATTTTGTGTGTTGTGATTGTGAGCACATAATGTCATACTTAAATTATAAATTCAAGCAGCATTGCAACAATGTGGTGACAATTTTGACCTATACTTTTTTATGCTATTTTACATTGCCAGCCACTAGTTACCTCACTCACATATCTGGTCCTGTGTAGTACAGTATGGTGTGCAAGCCCATTGGTCCACACTGAGGACCAATAGGCATACAGATAATACTGTGCGCTGTCATCTGACAAGCAAACAGGCAGTGCGCAGGCAGGTGCTGCCCCGCAGATGACAGGGGGTGCTTGGAGGTTGGGGTCCCTCCGTGGGTGGGCAGGAGGGGTACCACTAGACCACCAGGTTAATCTTTCATATTACAACAGCCCACGATTGGGCATATGGGGAGGGGACCACTAGATCACCATGTAATACTTTTTCTATTACAGATTACCTTGATTGGGTGCATGGGGAAGGGACCTCTAGACCACCAGGTTATTATTTTACTGATACAGTTGCCCGTGATTGGGCATACGGGGTGGGAACCACTAGACCACCAGGTACTTGTTTAATATTAAAGATGCCTACGATTGGGCATATGGGAGGGGTTGGGGTTACAAATGCCCACCAGGGACCCACCCCCGATGACAGCAGCTAGACAGGGTACCAGGTGCATTTCGTGGAGCCACCCTGTGCAATGCATGCAAATGGGACCATACTGACATGCAAATGGCCCCATTTGAGCCTTGCATATATTATGGCCTCATTTGCATGCCCCTGGCTGAATATCATGGGTAATGCACCTAGCGCAATGACACTAGTGCTGGAGCATCCCCATGCTCCCTCTCTGTGGCTTGCGCTGGTGCAGAGCCACTGCGCCATGCACAGTATGTGCACTGACCTTGCCATATTCAATGGTGCTGTGCCATGGTGCATCACTGTTGAATATTACCTGGTCCTGGTCCTGGTCCTGGTGCAGCCCAGTTGCACTGTGACCCATCTTGCACCACTGCCCAGTGCAGTCTGAATATCTGGCCTTTGTGTTTGCTTTACTACTTTCTCATGTCTGAAAAAAAAAGGAGCATGCCTTTTAATATTGTTCTAACCAGGTTTTTATCACTATTTGCAGCTGTTTTTAAATAAATATTGTTCTGTGAGGTCATAACACACTGCCTGCTGCATAATTGTTAATTTTTCAACAGAAGTAATATATAACAACTGATGGAGAAAAGCAGCGGAAAATACTGACAAAAACCTGGTCCACACCGTGTTAAAAGGAGTGTTCCTTTTATTATTTCAGACATGAAAAAAAGTAGTAAAGTAAACTCAAATACTGGAAAAAATAGTATCATACAAGTCAGGACATAAGTAAAGTGGCAATGTAAAATAGCATAAAAAAGTATAGGTCAAAATTTTCAACAGATTGTTGCACTGCTTCTTTAAAGAGGCTCTTGTTAGTCGAAACATGCCCATGTTTCACTACAAACTGACCATTATAACATAAAGAAACATTCAGAAAGCTGCTGGCATTCAGTATAATGGAGTGCGCCCCACTCTCCCTGGCATCACGTCATAATGTTGCTGAGCACAGGGGCAGAACTTGGACAGCTCTTCAGAACAGGAAGTCCTCCGTGACCCTGTTTAATGAAATTATGGGCATTTTTGCCAGAAAAGTATTGCACTATGTAAGGACATGTAGAGCAAAAAAGATTCCCCTGGAGGTAAGGCACCCATATATCGGGTGCAATGTTGTAACTTGATGAATCTCTTTAATGTCTATTTCAAAAACGAAATATTTATGGAGCCTCAGTAATGTTTACTTTGTGTTGGGACTCATGATTTGAAGTGTTTTGCAAAAAGCATGACTGAGCAGTGCAAGAATGTTGTGTTAAACTGCATGTGTGCCGTCAGTGTTCTTTCCTGTGTGTGCATTCATTGTCCAGCTTCATGCAAACATATATATGGTGTGACTTGTTGCAGTATCTCAAGAATAAAGATAAGAAAGAATATATGACATATATTTTATTTGTACCATCAGCACCAGCAGAGTAAGTGATATAATGTTTTTCAGAGGTATCAGGTCACTGTGCACCTCAGTCACTCACAGTGCACACATGACTTAGCGGAGATCATAGCACAAAAAACACAAATGCTCTACTGAAAGTCATGTGTGCAGTATGTGACTAAGGTGCACTCTGGCCAGACACCTCTGAGAAAGTATTGTATCACTTAGTCCACTCATGATGATGGTGACAATAAAATATACGTTATTCTGCTTGCTATTCTTTATACCATAAACACTACAGCAAGTCAGCAATATATGTTTGCAAGAAGCTGCACAATCTCTGATGTCATACACACACACACACACACACACAGAGGAAACAACACTGACTGCACACATGCAATTTAGCACATCATACTTGCACTGCTCACACCAGCTTTTCCACAACCACTCCACAACCAAAAGTAAACATTACTGAGACACTGCATTATAACAACAGGGCAATAAGGAACATGTATGACTTTTATTAAACATAAAAAAAACACAAAATACTACAGCAGTGGGGGGGGGTGTCCAGAAAAAATAAGCTAATGGGGGATCCCATGATGTTGCAGCAGCAGATTGAGCATTGACACTATCTGAAGCTGGAATTGCTCAATCTGCTCCACCTGCTGCTGCACAGCACCCACTCTCTCATTGCTTTCCTCCAGTGCAGCCCACAACAGTGCAAAGTCTGCTTGCATTGCAGGCACTGTGGCAGGGTCCACTGGGGGAAAGCCAGGTAGCGGTAGTTGTGAGGGTGGTGCTGGTGGCAGTGGTGGGGGTAGTGGTGGAGCAGCTGCTGTTGTGGCCCTCCTCCTGCTGTGGTGGTGAGGCACAACACCCCCAGCACCCTCTGCCACTGCCACAGAAGGGCCAGCAGGTGGAGGCCTGGCCTGTTCGGTGGCAGCCTGCCACTCCACCTTGTGGTGGTTTATCATATGTGTGCGCTGGCTACCAGTCCCCAGATGTGTCCCCCGTGGAGCCATGGAGCACCTGCACACCACATAGCTTGACACACCACAATGGTGCTGTCCCCCACACACAGTTAAAAAACTGCCAGACTGGAAATCTCTGGGGACTAGGCACAGAAGGGGCAGATGTAGTGCCAGCAGCACTGTCATGCACCTGGGGCTCCACCTGCTGCTGTGGAGGTGGTGGAAGTACTGCTGAAGCCCCTGCAACTGCTACTGGTGGTGGTGGTGGTGGCAGCAGAGTTGGTGGATGTGCCGGTGGCACTGGTGGTGCTGCTGCTTCCTTAGGGGGAGAGGCAAGACCAAACAGTTGGGAGTGGTCCAATGACACCTGACGCCCCCCCCACGCATGCACACTCCCCTCTGCCCATGGCCACGAGCCACAGACTATCCCTGGTGCATTGGATAACCCACTCCTTCCCTCTCCAATGTGTCACGGGATGAACGAATTCTTCACACACTCACAGTCTCACACACATGCACACTCACAGTCACACACACACAAAACAAAATTTATAAAACAAGAAATCGGACACAAAAAAGAACTGAAAAAACACTACAAAAAAAACTAAAGATTTAGCTTTTAAAAAAGCTGTTTGGTTTTATGATATTTGCACAAGATACAAATGAATAACATTTCAAACTCTCCTCTACACACAAAATGCTTCCTCCTTCTACCTCTGCAAAGGAGAAAGTAAAGCTATCTGCTTGTATGACTCTCTTCCTTCCTGCCTGACTAAAGCATGTGACTTACAGTACTGTAATCCATGTAATGTGTGGGGTTGTTATATTATTGTCACTTTGCCTTACTTTTGCGTTAAGGCAAAATGACAATGCAAAATCATAATGACAAGGCAAAGTGAGCACTTTACAATGGCACGCCGTTATGCGTTATGATAATGTGAAGTGGCCACTTCTCACCTTCACAGCAGATTTTATATTCGCTGCATCTCTACTTATAGTTAGGGTTGGTACAGCCTTTCAATGCTAAATCTCAATTTTGTACCTTAATAACGTTGTCATTTTTCAAACAATAACACAACAATTGGTATGTGCTCTCGTGCTTTCAGTGTCTTGAAGATGTTGAAAGTTTCATGACAGCAGATTTTATAGTTTCAAGATATAAAGTGGTCAAAAAGCAAAAGGAACTTTTTTTCCAAAGAATAACATGGGATATTTTGCTGTCATGTACAGCACACACAGAATTAAGTTTGCATCTGATACTTTCAAGGATGATGGGGTGTATGCCAAGGGTATGCCTTTGGATGGTTTGGTGAAAACATATATACCCATTTTTGAATTATAACGTTTTTTTGTGATAGATGCAAGACAGGCAGTGCACATAGTAAACAGCATTTACAGTTCGAACATTAAATTGGGAATGGTAAATTACAGTATATTTATCATTCGCAATTTACTGCTCAAATGGTAAATGTGTGAAAAGTAAATGCCGTTTACCATTCGAACACTAAATGTTTGAATGGTAAAAGGCATTTACCATTCGCACTTTACTGTTCTTGGTCACAGTTTTCAGTGTTGATTGCCGCCATCTTGTTTTCAGTTAGCAAGGCTGGAAACTGAACTATTTTTAAAAACAATGCCCCTAGGTAAACACTAACAGTTGTGTTTACCTAATGGGGGCCTGAGGAACATGCTCCCAAAATTTGTTTTTTATTATCAGTCCCCCGATGTCGCTCAGGTGAGATGCTCCATCCTGCATTGTGGGGGGTACCCATTCCTCAGGTCGGCAGTAGCTCCTCCACATCCCCCTCAGTGTGGGATACTGGGTAGCCCACTCTCAGTGTCCTGATGCCAGTGTTGCCCCATTTATTTACTTTGATGCAGAATCCTGCATCGAAGTAGCTTGTCCGGCTTTTTGACTGATATCGGGGTGCCCAATCCCTGTGTCAGCGTGTACTCACCATACTAATGTGGCACACTGGGAGCTCAATCTAGTGTGCCAATTTTATATGAAATGTTTCCGACATTGGGATGCCAAACCTCCTAGTGTCAGATGCCCTCCTCCACAAGCCCAAATTTTTTTTTTATGCCAACATCGGGTGCCCAATCTCCAGTCGGGTTGTGTCCTTCCCCACTAGTGTGGCACATTGGGAGCCCACCCCAGTGTGCCAATTTTATCCCTAAGTGCATTCTTTTATCCCATCAGGGTGCCCAGTCCCCAAGTCGGGTTGTGTTCCCCCCTCACTAGTGTGACACACTTGGAGCCCACCTCAATGTGCCAAATGTTGTTTTTTGTTTAAATAAAAGTAACCTGTAAATTAAGAAAACTGTCTGTAATGTCTTTTTTACCTGTAAAAAAAAAGTCCCTCATCATCTCCCCAGTCCCCTCTCCACACCCCCATCCTCCCAATGAGCACCCACCTCCCGCATCACCCCTTACAACATACCTCTGGAGGCTAGAAGCAGTGATCTCCTCTGGACCGGGGACATGTCTGCACTCTTCTAAGCCAAACTACGATCTGTGGAATCAAGGTAAGCTATATAATGGAGTCAATGGGAGTTCAACCTATGTTGCCAATATCTGCCATTTTTGAGATTTTAGCACCAAATTTTCAACATGGAGGCAATATAGCACAGTGGTTTAAGGCTCTGAGCTGCAAATCTGGAGACCTGGGTTTGAATCCCACAGCTCACTTGCATATACTGTGTGACCCTGAGCAAGTCACTTAACTTCCCTGTGCTCCCTAGGTTGCACCTGTAAATGAGCTTTCAGCTTAGTGTGCCACTCCTGGTTAAACAATTGAAAAAAAAACATGGGGTTTTGGGACCCCACCTCATGAACAATGTCACTTTCATCTTGTTGCTTGGTCCCAAAGGTTATTTCATGAATCCTGCATGGAACCACCTTTCAGGATGTATTAAAGAAATGACAGTCCCAGTGTTCATGAAGGGAGGTCCCAAAAAGCCCATGTTGAAAATTTGGTACAAAAAATCCAGAAAACATCATGTTACAAGTGTGCATTGTGTAGTTTGTATGCACGCTCATAACTTCGGCAATTTTTAATATTTTCACTCCTGAGTTTCAACATTGCCATTTTTTTAAACCTCCTCATGAACAGTTCGGCTGTCATTTCTCAAATTCTGCCCAAATTGTGTTTTTCGCACATGTGGTGCAGAATGGCATGGTCTCTGTGCGAAATCAACCTTCTGGATGGATTCAAAAATCACAGTGCCAGTATTCATGAGGATTTCCCAAAGTTCATGTTGAAAATTTGGTTAAAGAATTCCCAAAAATGGTCACATTACGAGCCTGTGTTGGGCAATGTCTACGTACATAACTCATAACTTCACCAATTTTCATATTTTCCCTCCTGATTTTAAACATTACCCTTTTCACACTGCCTCATGAACAGTATACAGCTGTCACTTTTCACATCCAGCCCGAAACATGATTTTGTACCTGTGGCACAGAATGGCACATTCGCTGTGTGAACTCAACTTTCAGGACAGATTAATGAAATGACAGTGACATTGTTCATGAGGTGGGGTCCCCAAAAGGCCAGGTTGAAATATAGGTGAAAAAATCCTGAAAATGCCCGGGTTCCATGCGTCCTATGAATTGTGGTGCCCACAGCTCCCTTCAGCTCCCGTATCTTGAAAACGATTCAAGATATGGATTTTTTACAATCTGGTGGAGGTTTCAAAGTCATGATTACAATTGCAGTGGAATTTTTTCCATAGTTCCTATGGTTACTGAGATATTGCCAAATTAGTGTGGCAAGGGTTACTTTCCATGACTATAGGACTGCAGTATGTCCGTACTTATGTGTAAGGGAGTGCAAGGCTATTGCTCTCACTTATGCATATCATTATGCAACAATGGGTAGAGTGAGGGGGCGCGGGGCCGGAGGACCCGTGCTTCCACAACCACATACCTCTTACAATACACTTTCTCAAAGAAGGAAATTCATTGCGAAAAATGATGTTAATGCATCAGTTAGGGTTTTATTAAAGCATGAAAAGCTAGGAAATTCAACATTAGGGTTACCACCCCTACCACCCCACCCCAATCTCCACACACCAGCAGGCATCGAGGTGTGACTTGGGGCCATTAGGCCCTAACTCTCACCCCATTCTCCTATCCTGTACCATCTCATCTTGTTTACATGGAATGGGGTGAGAGTTGAACCCAATGACCCCAAGAACACCCAATGCCTGTTGGTATGGTAGAGGGAGGGTGAGGGTGGGGGTAGGGTTTGTAACCCTAATGTTGAATTTCCCAGCTTTTTGACACTTTAATAAAACCTCAACTGATGCATTAATGTAGTTTTTTTGCAATGAATATATTATATGGTTGGGCCCTTGTCCCCATTGAAAAAGCCAAAATTTATTTCTCCATATATGATAGTAGCCAATTAGCATATTTGACCCATAACCCAAATAGCTAATTAGCATATATGACACCTGTACCATCCATAACTTATGGTCATTAACTAACATTAAGCAATTACAACATACTATAATGTTGCAATTAACACTGTTTCAAGTGTGGACAAAATAAATACATGTTAAGTAATTACAACATTCTATAACATTGTGATTAACACTTTATTACAGATGTGGACAAAATATATACATGTTATTACAGAACTATTATGTGTAACAAACATCTAAATAACAAATGTAACAACAACCTACTAACCACCCAGAGTACAGCCCTAACAGCCTCTGCAACTACAGCCCTGCAAAAAAAGCCCCCGCAAAAAAAAAATCAATACTTACCACTTTTACTGCTCCCTCCATATCACTTGCCAAACTAACAACCACACACAGAAATCAAAGTTAAACTGTATAAAACAAAAGCCTGCCAGACATTTCACTTGCTGGGCTCCATTTTGCTAACTGTGTAAAACAGGCCTTCTGAATCACTTTCCAAACATTGAAATTTCACATGTTGTGCTCCATTTTGCTAGCTATGTAAAACAGGCCTCCTGAATCACTTTCCAAGCATTTTACATACTGTGCTCCATTTTTTCTAACTGTATAAAACAGGCCTTCTGAATCACTTTCCAAACATTTCACATGCTGTGCTCCATTTGGCTGTGTAAAGCAGGCCTCCTGAATCAATTTCCAAGCATTTCACACCATGTTACTAACTGGCCTCCTGAATCACTTACCAAACATTCCATCTGCTGCCTTCTGTAATGCAGTATTGAAAAACACTAAAAGAAAAAACGGTTGAACCAGTCTTCCTTATATACAATGTCACTGCACTATGGAAACCTTAAAGGGATAACTATGTAGCACTTCAAATGCCTTACAATACAGAAAAATACTATGGAAAAACACTAGGGGGAACACTACAGAACTACGAAAACACCCTAAGCAAGTACAATAAACAAGCTACGCAACAAAAAACAGCACACTTTCTCTTAAAGACAAACCTACCACCCTAATGTAATATACCAAATAAAAGATGGCAAGATCCAGCATACTCATGAAATAATACCATCGAGGGGTTGAACAAGCTCTTAAGACCACTCACTCGTGGCGTTATGAAGCTTGTTCAGCCCTCAATGGTATTATTTCCTTGTATACCACACTCTCCACATTTATTCTCTCTCTCTCTCTCTCTCTCTCTCTCTCTCTCTCTATATATATATATATATATATACTGTACATATTATTGATAGTGGTAAAGTAATGCCACTGTTGTCAGGGATGTGTGTGTGTGTGTGTGTGTGTGTGTGTGTGTGTGTGTGTGTGTAAACCCATTTCTGACAGCTTGTAACGTTGCCATCTGATAACCTAGGCTTTTGAAAATTGGCATACACCCTCTCAATCCTAGGCCTAATAGTTTACCCATTTCTGAAAGAACAGCTTGAGTTCTTTTTGCACTATTGATCACTGAAATTACATACTTCTAATACTGTACACCACAAATTAAGACTTTTTTGTGTGCAGATTACGTAACAATTCACCAATTTAAATATGAAACTTTCAGCTTCATTAGCTACTGGCCAACAGTAGGGCCATTTACTGGTTTTGCAATGTAAAATGGACAAATTAAGTACCTTACAACTAATGTTCTACCACTGAAGGGTTGCCTGCACAACTAAACAAAAATGTACAGAAACATATATATATATATATATATATATGTAAGCAAGGATCTTTCTTCACTTGCAATTTACTGAACAGGAAGTGTGGAATGAATGAAACAAAAACAAAGGCCTGTGATTTTGGTGAGCTATTGGTTCTCCCACCTGTGCACTGTCTGACACAAGGTGCTCACTCCCTATCATGCACACCCTGTTAGAAGCAAGCTTGAAGTCTATTCTCACACCAGACAGGGCAATTGTTTTATGTGGAGCAGCAGAGCCTTGCGTGAATCAAGCTACAGGCTCAAAGCCCTGCCCAACAGGTTTGCTACTTCATATAGGGCCTGCAGATACCTGTGTGAAGAAATCTACAGGTCTAAGGCCCTGTTCCATGGCTGTGCTGCTTCAGGAAGGGCCTGTAGGACCACATGAAGAAAGTTCTAGAAACACAGACAATGTCCTCAGAAAAGGCCATTAGTCCATCTAGTTTGCCCAGTTTTACCTAACCTACTCTATCCTGTGACCTATTTTGAAAATATGTTTTTACCCTTGTCTCTCCCCTCATTCACTGACTTACAGCTACACCATGAGTCACAATTAAGCCTTTTACTCTGTCCCAGCTGTGCTTGTACCCATTATTGTTTTTTGTGACCACCACCATATCTGCAGATAGGCTGTTCCCTTGCTTAACCACTTTCTCCATAATGCAAAACATTCTTGCAGCCTGCCTGAACCTCCCTACCTCACCAGCTTACATTCATATCCTCTTGTTTTCAACCCTCAATTCCTGCTAAATTGTTCTTTGCAGTTGCATCTTGTTTGCTGCATTCCTGGAATGTGAAGGTCTGTCTCATGTTGCCCCTCTCCTTTCTGACCTCTAATGAGTACAAGTTCAATACTCTGAACTGATGCTCATAGCATCTGCTTCGTTTGCCCTGAATCATTTTGGGTACTCTACAGGGTACCATCTCCAGCCTGTGTTTGTCTTTTCTAAGGTGAGAACTCCAGATGGAGTCTCACCAGTCATCAACAGAGAGGTAGTATTACCTCTTTCATTTTGCTATCGAAATCCCTTTCAATACACCCCACATTCTGATAGCCTTGCTATATAGCCTTGTTTCATTGGCAAGTTTGTTTTAGGGATTCACGATGATGACTCACAGGTTCCTTTCCTCTCGAAATAGCAGTTGTTATATATCTTTCCAAAAAGTAAGGAAATTAAATGAAAAAGTATATAAGTGCATCCGTTAGGGTCATAAATCAACAAAAGTATAGAAATGTGGTGTTAGGGTTTTCAGCCCTAACTCCTACCCCCTCAATGACCCCCTGCCCTTGTGATCACAACCAAGCTACATGTCTGGGCTCATGCCACATGGATCCACTGCTTTGCATAGGGCCTGCAGGGCCTTGTGCAAAGCAAGCAATAGGTGCCTGGTCTTGCACCACAGGTTTGCTGTTTGGAATACTTTCCAGGGCCCTATGTAAAGCAAGCAATATGTGCAGGACCCTGCTTTATGGGTGTGCTACTTCACAAAGAGCCTGTAGGACCCTGACTGAAGCAAGCTAGAGGTCTGGGGAAATGCATCATGGGTATGTAGTTTCATATTTGGCCTGTTGGGTTCAGCATGAAGCAAGCTACAGCTCTGAGTTCATGCCCTACTACTCCAGTACTTTACATTTGGCCCTACATCAAATAACATGCCCATGCTGTACAGTTCCAGAACTATAGCTTGGCCATGGGTCATGATGATAGGGGATGGGAGAGGAACCACTCATAGTGCTGCATTTTCTAAGTCAACCTCTAAGTCAAAAAGCTATTTTATAAGTGCAATGATACACTCCAAATTGCTATGTCCATTGTGATATATACAGTAGGTACTTCTGTCTAGTGTGCTGAGCAACATTCAGCCTGTAGCATTGTGTGCTTTAGCACATATTGAGAGATACCTATGTCTTCCAATAAACACATGCCCTGTTGTTTGTTACTGTCCAAGCCACTAACTGCCCTTTGGTAAATCCAGCCCAAGCATGTCAAATAGTAAGCTTCCAGATGATACTAATGGAATTTCTTGACATTCAAGAAATACTCTCATCAAAATTAACTACTAACATTAAATGTCCATTTGCACTTTTTCCATGCAACTGGATACATTTCAGCTTTGTTGTTTTAAAATTGGCATTCTGTAAGCTATAACCTTATACTATCATTCAAGAAACTAAATAGGTCAGGTACTTCATTTGAGTTTCCATATCCCCATAGTATTCTCCAGCCCTTGTTTTATCTCCCTGCTATCTGAAACCTTTATAGATTTTTAAAAGCTACTGTTAACATCTCTCCTGTTGATGGGGTAAAATCAATAGCTTTCATTCACAACTTTTTTTTTTTCACTCAATTACACTATTGACTAATGGACACATGCTAAATTAAAAGTCTTTTTAAAATTTTTCAAAAGAGTCAGTGTGTTTTCAAACAAAAGTATGTATATGCCTTCCCTTTAAAGCAAGACAGTATTTAGGTAACTTTTTAAGCAACACAGTCACACCACAATTCCAGAATAAAAATATGGCTTGAGACAAATTCAAACATTAGTTAGGATGTGATACTATATGCAGCCACAATGTGGAGTAATAGCTGTGTAACTTGTTGATAGCAGAAGGCTTGTTGTATGGTAGGATGTTGACTGTTATTTCCTGTTACTTTTGTCATTCAGACTCTGTGTCCCCTGTGTCCCCTGAGAAACTACTACCCTGTCAGTGTACTGGGAATGCAAATAAACCTTTTTGAGGAGGGTTCCACCCCAACAGGTGCCACAGGAATGTGATTCCTTGGTTGCCTGGCAAGATGTGATTGATTGAGTGATTGATGTATTTATTTGTTTATTTGTTTATTTATTTAGAATTTTTAACTGGGAAAGGCACACTAAGCTTTTATAGCTTGTTTCCAGGTGTGTCCTGGGGGGTGGGTTGCATGAACCTGTTTTATTGAAAGGGGGATTGTTGGCCATGACACCAGCAAAATTCCCCTGCTCTTCTTCAATAACTGCCATGGGATCTTTTAATTCCACCTGGACAGTGACCACAGATGGGCAGACGGGACCTTGGTTTAACATCTCATCCAAAGGATGGCACCTCAACAGTGCAGCACCCCCCATTATACTGCACCACAGTTTCAGTTCTGGGTATTACCTCTAGTGCCAGGTGTGGGGTTAGAACCCAAAACCCTCCAATCTTCTAGCTTAGAGGTCAGTGTTCTACCTACTGAGCCAATAACACTGCATGTTGGCTGTCATTTGTAGTTACTTTGGCCATTCACGCAATCTGTCCCCTGAGAGGCTGCTACCTTGTTGGGGTATAGGGAAGGCAAAGGAACTCTCTTAAGGAGGGTTCCACACCTAGGAGTGCATTGGGAACACAATTTCTTTGGCTAAATATACTTTAGGAAGATAACCAAAGAATCAGTGAAGTAAGAGCTGCAAACACAGATGAGCAATGTGAAAACAGAGATACAGCCGAAAGCTGGTGAGGAGCGATAGTAGACTGAGGCATGACTTCCAGAGGAGAGAGGGAATGGCAGAATTACAGGAAATAGTGGGCCTCCATCCAACTGCAACTCACAGGGGAAATTCTACTACTGTGCAAATGGAACCGGGCAAATACTTTATAGGCTGAAAAGTGTAACAGTGCCTTTAGACTGGAAGAGGGGTGACAGTGGTCACACTTTACAAATCAGGGAGCAGGTAGAGGAGCCTTGAAATTATCATCCAGAAAGCCTCACATCAGTGGTAGAAAAAGTGATGGAGACATTGCTCAGGCAAAGAATAGTAGCACATGTGGAATCCAGTGGGTAACAGGACCCAAAACATCACAGTTTAAGATTGGGTAAATTGCAGTTATAAGTGGGACTGCAGGACCAGTATAAATGGGACAGATCAGGTTAGGTTTTGCACCCCACCAAAGTCACAGTTTCAGTTAAGCAGGTACATTTGTTATGCCGGTTGGGTACACTGAAGCTGCTAACACAGATGGTTTCTTCCAGTTTGAATGGCAGTGCAGAGTTCACTGTAATTTAGTTTTATGCCCTTGGACTGGGAAATTGTGTGCATATGTGTGTGTGTGTGGGGGGGCTAGATTATTTTTTTTTAACCAGGAGAGACACATTAAGCTGAAAGCTTGTTTACAGGTGTGACCTGGGAGCACAAATAAGTTAAGTGACTTGCTCACAGTCACACAGTATGCAAGTGGGGGCTGTGGGATTTAAACACAGGTCTCCAGGTTCCAATTCTTGCCTGCCTGAAATTTGCTCCAAGACAGCAAAAGAAAGAAACTCGTTACAATGGAGTGCTGGAGTCATCTCACATGCACTGCTGGTTACTGTTGTCAAGTGGGGATTCAATTTTGGTTTACATATTTATGTATTGAAAAAGGGATGACGTTTGAGTTGGAAACACAGAAATGGAAGGGGGGGTTTTAAGGGAAGCCGCTGATTAGCGAGTTGCGTGCTGTGCTTTTCAAAAGTAAACACTCTAGTTCTGGTGGTTAGTGCAGGTAGTGGGGGAGGTGTTACATTTAATAGTGTTTTAAAAATAGAAAATGTGCTTAATGTGAAATGAACTGCGCTGTGGTATGATGAAGCGATGTAATATCTGCTGGTGCTACAAAGCCAGGGATTGAGAACTAAGTCTGCCAATTGCATCATGGCAGATGCAGTGGTATTTTTTTAGTTGTTGTTAACATTTCATGCAGTCATCTATGCTGCATCTTGATACAGGGATGCTGTGCCGGGAGAACATGACTGTACAAGGTTGCCACTGACCAATCAGATGCCAGGAATACTTCTTGCTGTTGTATAGCAATTAATAAGCACTGTGGTCAGGATATTCATAGAACAAGAATTGGGCCCCCTAACTGTTTGCTCTGGAAGCAAGTTAGTGCCTGTAGCAAACCACAGGTATATTTCAACATGTTAGGGCACTATGTGAGCATTAAAGGCATGTTTCAATATACCAGTCAGGCACTACCCTGATTGCAATTACAAACACCAGCCCAATAGTCGCCACAGAAGGTATGTGGTCAATAGAGTGTTATGCAGATTGCAAGCCTAATAAACTATTACATCTTCTCATTTACCAGCAGGGCAATTGGGGGTGGGAGGGGACCACTGTACACCAGGTAAGATGTAATAGTTTACCAGTGAGGTGATCATGGGTGAGGGAGACTGCTGGACACCAAGGAAGATGAAATAATTTACTGATGGGGTAATTGTGGGTTGGGGACAACTGAACACCAGGAGGTTGACATAGTTTACCAAATAAGGTGCTGAGGGAGGCCAGTAGGTTGTGGATAGTGCTCACAGGTCATAAAACATGGTTCAGCACAGTAATAATTATCTCCATACTTAGAGGCAGGTACCACCATTTCAAGCCTTCCAGCATGCTGGTGCACCTATAAGCTGCATTGCATAGGCTCATCTGCATGCTTTAGGGCCGGTGGCTAATAGTTTAGCAACTTACTAACCATGCTATCCAGTATGGCATTTTGCAGTCCTTCCCTGCTTTGGGGGTACAAAGTGATGTTAGTGAGTCACTAACCTTGTTAGCAATTGCTACTGCCCTTTGAATATCCTGCTCTGTATCATTTATAGATAAAACAATTTGGTGATTAGAAATATACACCACCCTCACATATAGTACAAAGTGAAATAATCAGCAAACAGTGATCATTTCAAAAACATCAGCACTATATTAGGGTTTAAACAATATATATTTGATGCAAGAGCAAATGGTGTATTTGTACAGTTCTGTAGAAAGCAACCACACCTTCACTTAAGCTGTGCTTTAACTGAAACTAAGAACAAATGAAAGGAAAAAGATTTGCCATAAAGGATTTGATATAAGTAAACATTAGTGTCAAAGGACAGAGACAGCATACCCGTTTGCACTTAAAAACAGGTTTCAAGTACAGGAACAAAAGTAGAATAATGATGAGACGGAGCAGACATCAATAACCCCAAGAGTGGCAAGTAATATCAGACACATTTCAAAATACTATTGGAAAGACTGCAGGCTTTAAGAGATAAGTCAGCCAAGGACTGGATCAATGAATCTACCTTGCAACTCTTCAAACAAAGAAATCATCTAAGAAAGAAAACCCTGCACATGAAATCTGCAAGAAATGAGAAATAGCTACAGTGGAAAGCAGTGTGGCATAGTGCTCAGTAAAATAAACTCATGCAACAGAAATAAAAGGTTCAAACCCCAACTACAGAAAATAGCTCACTGACTGAAAACTTGAGTGAATCACTGTCTGAGTTTCAAGCCTCCTACTTGTAAAACTGAATTGAAGAAAACCATCACTCTAAACAAGATGCTACATATAATTTCATTATGTTGAGCAAATGATACAGTAATATGTCATAGTGTATGGTTTTGGCTTATTGTGTACAGAAATCGCACAAGTCAA
Source organism: Neoceratodus forsteri (assembly GCA_016271365.2). Taxonomy (NCBI): domain Eukaryota; kingdom Metazoa; phylum Chordata; order Ceratodontiformes; family Ceratodontidae; genus Neoceratodus; species Neoceratodus forsteri. Next base: position 571,130,462 of record CM057449.1, on the reverse strand, counting down.
TAACCCTATTGTACTCCTTCCCAAGGATTTATTGTGCACATTCTAACCTTATTGAGTACATTCTAACCTTATTGTTCATGTTCCATATTTAAATCACTCCTTATTGTGCATGTTTCACATTCAGATCAGCCACCCAGTAGGTTGTGCCAACTCCTGCCAACTTCTCTGGCTTTTTTCTTCATGGCACTTCATTCCCCCCTCCCCCATGACACAGACACACAAACTGTTTCTCGTTTTTTATGTATGTATTTATTTATTTATTTTATTTCTTTCAGGGTACCTTTCACTCTGGGTCTTTGCTTTATACTGTCCAGTTTCAGTGCAAGTTCCGTGCCTCGTGTTTCTTCCTCCCACTCCCTCCCCACATTCAGTACCACCCACTCCCTTCGCACATTCAGTATGCTTTTTATTATGTGCTTCTACATTTTAAATGCTTTCCTTTGTGTCATTTAAAAAGCTTTGTTTTCATTTAAAACTACGACTGTGTTGACTGAGAGAAAAAGGTCTTCCTCAGCAGCTACTATAGTTGGTGGTTTTGTCCTTCCCAGTTTTAAAATTCTTCTGAAACTGCTCTGTCTCGCATATTTTGCCATTTACTGGCTAATAGAAGGGCTGAGGAATGGATACCAGAGATTGAGGGAGGACTGTGAATCCAAACCTCACTAGAAGACCTGTGACTAAAAAGTAGGACTTTTCCTTTTTTCCTTACAACAAGCGCTGCAGCTTAATATACGTACAAAAAATTACACCGTCTGACTCATTAGTTTAAAAACTTACAAAATAAGAAACAAAATGGGCATCTATATGACTGCTCTGTGTTCCATCTTGGGGTTAAGATATTAGCATGGATCTCTCTAGCTTGCTTTTGAGGTCCATACACTGGTATTCTCAACTCCTTGATGGAAACACAGGCTCGCTGTATATGGGCACCCATACAATATTCCTTATATTTTATGTAGTGTTTCTCATGCAATATACATATACATATAGATGGTACATGACAGATATCCACAAATGGCTGGGTTTCCAAATAAATGCAACATGATTTTAATAGAGTTGCGCTACTTAGGATATGAGTGTTGGACCACATAAGCCTCCATGGGGAGGTGAAACATAAGAACAGGGCTTTGGCCTTGATGTTTGGCTTTATGTCTTTATGTAGATGTATGCAATAAAATAGGAACTTCTTCCTGAAGAAATTGTTCTACTGTTTCTTATGTAGGGGTGAGTGCATTTTACCAAAATTTGCCACACAAAATGTTGTCTAATGTCATGTTGCAGGTACCACAAGTTGTGCATCAAAAATTATGCATTCATTTAAAAAATATGCACATGACATTTTCTGCTGGTTGTGACAGGGTTGGGTAGACCCTGTCCCATTTCTTATGCAGAGAGAAAGTTAAAAGTAAGGATCTGTTTTGCCATTTTCTTATTCTGCCACTGCCAGTCTAGGTTGCACAACTAAATTGTCTTGTAGCCCCTTAGAATTCACCACCTGATAGTCCCATAATTTCCTGTTATCTCTCATCCTTCACTTTCTGTTTCTATTCTTTCTTTCTGCCCTTGTTTCTTTGTGGTTAAACAAAAATATCTGTGAATCTTTATGTGAAACTGGGATCCTTTGGTTTGCAAATGTATATACTTTTATTGTTGAAATGACTGCAGAAAGCTAATTGGGTTTCTTAAAAAAATAACAATCTGTAATACAGAGGGTTGACCTTGAGATGTATTTTGAACTCCACAAGCTTGTTTACAGAACTGTCAACAGGTGAGCAGTTCTGGGACATAATGCTCTATTTTGTTGCACTTTTCAAGACTAGAGGCCTCAGTTTTCAAAAAGCCCTTAGATTGTCACCAGCTCCAGCAAACAGCAGCTTGTGGGTGAAGTCCAGTGTGCCAGGGATCCTGCACCTGATTTTAGTACAGGAGGGGTCCCAGTGCCAAAGTCAGTGGGGTTGTTACTAGCACTCCCATGCACTAAACAAATGGTGCATGGGGGTGGGGATTGATGGGTGCAAGTGGCAGCCATTGGCCAAGGCACCCTTATGGTACCCTGGAATGGGATCAACCCCAACACCACCACTGCATACAGTGCTCAACGGCAATGACAGAGGGAGGTGAAAGACCAAGATTTGGACAAGGCGCACAGTATGTGAGTGCCCCAACAGAAGAACATACTGGTCAGCACACCTGATGGTATATGTATAGGACAACACGATAATGGCTAGTAGCCCTCATCAGCTGCACGTCCACAGACAGCCAGGTGACTGAAGTGATGCTGCAGGTATCCTATGGGACTGTAAGCTAGCATGGATCCACAGGCAAGTTGTTCACCCCACTGAGAGGATACTATAACTGTACCACAATACCGGAGTCTGGCCTTACCAGATGGCAAAGACTGCTGTATGGACCAGTAGAACCAGGGTGCACTGCCACTCCCCCTTGCACAGATACCCCTTTCTATACCCCAGATGGACCAGGAACCAAGGGAGACAACCTAAGTAATGTTTCAAATTACCCCAGTTCCAAATTACCACAGTTCTAGGTGAAAAACTAGAATTTGTTACAAAATTCAAGTATCTGGGAGTTTGGATAGACCAAAGACTCTCCTTCATTGAACATATCGAGGACTTTCTAAAACGACTTCGGCAAAGGCTTGGACTGTTTTTTTAGAATCAGCCAATTTCTCACCAGAGATGCCAAGAAACAACTGGTCCAATCCATTTTCCTATCATTGGTTGATTACGCTGACTTCCTCTACAGCCAATGCCCCAACTCTTACATGGCTAAACTGGACACACTCTACCATCGAGCACTGAGGTTTATAATGGGACTCCCCTTGACACATCACTGCACCCTATATGCGGCAGTGGGATGGACATCACTAAAGTTCAGGCGCCACAGAAACGCCGCTCTCTGGACCTGTAGAGCCATCTCTAATAAGCTGCCTTACTATATCTCCTGCTGTCTTCCCCTGAGTATAATTGGGAAATACGCATTAAGAAGTTACTCAGCTATTACACTTAAAGTACCCAAAGCAAAATCCCGCTTCGGCAGGGCAGCCATAAGCTTCGTGCTACCTACCTTATGGAACGATCTACAAAAAACCCTCAAATTAAGCACTCTAATCGGTATAAATGCTTTCAAGATGCTTTATTTCCGTACAATCAGAGAAGTATGTAACTGCTTCACCCACTCAGACCCAGTACTGGTATATAGCCACACCTAGACCCAATTTTCAGTACTGACCCCAGCTTGCTCCTCACCAGCCTAATTGTTCTCTCTCTTATCCCCTGTCTTATCAACACTAGGCCATCCATCCCTTATTCTTCCTTTCCCAACCTCGGATAGGAGCTCACTACCCTGGGTTGTGACATCCTACCATGCCCGTGCTATAGCATTCAATCCCGGGGCTCACACATACTTCTTTCTCCATCCACCTTCTCTACATCCAGTTTTACCAACTCTTTCTGTGCACCGTGCCCTCCTAGCCTTTCTCCCTACCTCCTCCCTCTCTTCCCCTACCTTCACCTCTACCTGGTGTATATTTTAGTTTATTTTTTCTTCCGTTACTTCTCCTGCAACCTTAGATAACCTGCTTTGTCTTCCTATAGACACTTCTATGTATGTAAATACCGTGTAATCTGTACAATATCTGTATAATTCTATGTACATATGAACTTCTTTCTCTTCCTCTCTGTAAAGAGTATTATCTGTATTGCCTTGTAAATACCTGTGTTGACCTGTATATACAATTGTTATGTCCACCCAGGTCCATCTTGCAAATGAGCTTCTGCTCAACGATGGAACGCCTGGTTAAATAAAGACTTGATTGATTGATTGATTGGTTTCAGGCACTGAGGAAAATATGTATGGGCTTGTACACTTCCAGGATGAAGGGTATCGTGATGCCAACAGTGCTACTATGCATGAGATACCATGCGTATATCTGACATACTCATGTGCTACCCTGAAACTGCTTGGCACACATAGCAAGCATGTGTCACTGTGAGAGTGAGGGGAGTGTAGGAGGAGTCATGGACCTACATGAGTGACAGGTAGCTCCTGGTGCAGCAGAGGAGCCACACATCTTGACGATGGATATAGATCTATGATATAGATATAGATATAGATATAGATATAGATATAGTTATTTTATAGTGGCACAGTTGCACCACTATAGTTAGGCTTGAGTAGGCTGTTTAATGTTAAGCCCCAATTTTTGCACTTTAATAACTTCACAGCCATTCAAGGGATTTGCACTAAAATTTGCCTGCTTTGTCAGAAAATGAAGGACTCTAGATATGTAAAGTTTAGTTCCAATTGAATGTGCAGATTCTGAGATACATACAATGCAAAATGTGTAAAAATCTGGCTTCTTCTGTTTTTTTTGTCAGCCCTCAGTGCCCAGATGGTTTGGAATTTTGATCTGAAATTTTCTGGGTAGAAAGGGCTTGTCCCAGAGTGGTGTCTTTCACTGGTGTGGTGAAAAAATAATCCATTCCAGAGTTAAAAGGATTTGAGATTTTGGTTCTGAGCACTCTCAGTAGGCTCTTTAGGATAGATGTTTGAAATGAAAAAAGATGTTGGCCCGAAAAATGATTCTTTATCATATGGGGCCAATCCTTTGTTGTGAGGAAAAAATCATTTTCCTTATTGAATCCATTTTCTTTTTACTGTTTAAACTTACAAACATTTAAAGTACATAAAAATAACGTCTGTTAAAAACAAACACATGAACCTAGCTAAACAAGGCCTGTTTAGCTAGATTATATTGTTTGTTTTTTAAAGTTGTCAGAAATACATTTTCTGGACACCCAAAATCCAAGGTGCCCAGCTTAGGGAGATGAGCTGTTCACCTGTGTTCTCTGTTTGAGGACAGCAGGACTTTCTTGACTTCTGAAGCTGCAGTTGGAACTCATGCTGCAGGCAGCAGTGAGAGCAGTGAGTTGCCAGTTCCATGGTGTATAGTGGCAACCCTGCATTGCCTTCCTTTTATATATGTAATGTTGCCCTGGTGTCTAGTAGCACCTCCCACCTCTGATTGCCATTCCCATATTTATTTATTGTGTCCCTGGTATCTAGTGGTAACCCCCCACACACTCCAATTGCCATCCCAATAATATATTTATATTTCCCTGGTATCTAGTGGCTTCCCCCATTGCCATCCCAATAATGTATTTGCCCTTCTCTGGTGTCTAGTGGCACCCCCACCCTCTGATCACCATCCCCATAATATGTTTATCTTGGCATGGGGTCATAATGTCGCATGGCAGAATGCCATGTGGCACATTCGAGTTGCACAATTGCTTTGTATTTATTGTTTTGTGGAGGGCTCTGTCCCCACACCCCCTGTTACGAGGGGCTGTGCCCCCCCCAGACAACCCCCACTGAAGATTCCAACTCCGGGGGGGTCCAACTCAGAGAGTGCACAGGTCCAGGTTTCGCCATAATGCTGTACACTGTTAAGTGTACAACATTATGACCCAGTGCGGTTTATCTTTCCTTGTGTCTAGTGGCACCCCTACCCTCTGATTGCTGTCCCATAATATGCTTTTCTTTCCATGGTGTTTAGTGGCACCTACCAGTCACCATTCCATAATGTTTTTGTCTTCCCTTGGTGTCTAGTGGCACCCCTACCCTCCAATTGCCATCCCTGTAATGTTTTTGGTTTTCTCTGATGTCTAGTTGCACCTCCCACCCTGCAATTGCCATCCTGGTATGAAATAAAGAAAACTGTCCCTCGATTTTTTTTTTAACCAGCAAACAAAGAAAATGGTCCTTCGCAGATCTGACCCCTCCACCCCCAGTTCCCACTCAACACCCCCAGTACACCCCCACACACCATCACTCACCTGAACAGGTCACAGAGCGAAGATGCATTTGCCAATTGAAGACATGTATTGCTGCTGGAACCACCAACTGCAATATGAGAAATTAAGGTACATGCAATTCAAAGTATTTCAATGGGTTTTGAAATCTGATGCATAACTTTGTCATTTTGTATAGTTTCACCCAAATTTTATAACATGGCCTTTTGGGATCCCCTACATGACCAATGGTGGTGGAATCATGTAACTCAAACTAATAGGCAATTTTGTGGTCACTTGGTAAACTTACCTATTGGGCAGGATTGAACAATTTTACCATCCTTGTTCATGAGGTGGGGTCAAGAAGGCTATGTCAAAATTTAAGGTCAAAATATGTAAAATGGCAAAGGTATGTACACATTAAAATTGTACTATGCTTATTCTTAACTTTGGTAGTTTTAAATATTTTGACCCCAAATTTTCAATATAGCCATTTTTACACCACATCATGAACATGACAGCTGTCATTTTTCAAATCCTGGCCAATATGAGTTTTCACAGCTGTGGCATGGAATGGCATTTCAATGCTGCAGAATGATTTTCAGCAGGGATTTCAAACTTTTCACTACTGAGTTCATGAGGTGGGATAATAAGAAGAACATGCTGGCAATTTAGTGTACACATACAGTAAATGTTTGGTTATGAGTGAATGCTGCAGTACTTCAACATTCACTCAGAACTTTACTAATTTTACTATTTTTACTCCAGACTTTAAGCATAGCCATTTTTCCACACGACCTCATAAACATGACTTGTCATTATTTAAATCCTGGATAAGATGTGTTTTACACTTGGTGCTAAATGATATTTCAGCCAGTATACTATAAATGGTACATGTCAAGTTTATAAAGCGAATCATAAATGTACCGGGTCGATATAGCCCTGCCTGAACAGCAGAAGAAAAACTACGCATGAGAAACCTCAAAAGGAACTACAGTGACAGGGGTTTATGAGCATGGGGTAATAACTGCTACCCCTGTCACTGTAGTTTCACATTAAGGTGTGAGAAGTACACTGCTAGTGCAGTACCTGGCTGAGTCTCTCACGTGGTAGAGTAGATAGAACACTGCCACCCAGTGGTGTTGGGGACCTGGAGCTGTGATTTGATTCTCCACAGGTCCGTCTGTGATGCATTTTTTTAAACACAATTTTCTTGCTCCAATCTGCACCCCAACCCCTAAGTCCACATCCCTCGAAGTTAGATATTTATATGCAAGGTGGTATGGGGGTGAAGCACCCTGAAAAACAAAGATATTCCTCTGGTGTGCACTTTTGTTTCCTAGTCAGCATGTTGTACTGACATTATTTTGCAGCATGCTGATTTGCATGCAGATTCTTGATGAACATGGTTTTGACTGTGACATTATAACCCTGTGTCAATCACAAAACAATTTACTATACTGTACCATTTCATCTGCTACTTGATATTTTTGCTGTATTTCTATATCTATATCTCCTGATGTACTACTTACCGGGTCGCACCTGGAAGCGAGCCTCGTCGCTCAGCGTGCCTTTCAGGTCAACAATTTTAAATAAATAAATAAATACGTAGCTTGAAAATATGAGGTCAAAATAGACAAAAAAAATTCTTAACAAACTTTGTGCATAGTGCCACTCTTGACCACAATGGGTATGCTTTGTGATTCCATTCTGGTGAACTGAGTTCAGGGGCAAGCTCAGTGACCCAGCTGGATGGGGTGAGGGTCTGAGGAATGTACTGTTATGCAACACCCCTCAGCCAGGGAATGAATGATGCAGGGTTGTCTGCATGGGCCTGGGTACCATAAAAGGATCCGCCAAGCCTCATCGAAAACCAAGTTGTTGAAATGTGGCACAGCGACACCAACAATATCGATAGGCAAAATTTGCTTCAACCCCCGAACCCCCCCAATTTTAATATAACAAAATCTGAGTTGGACTTTGTTCAAAGGGGGAGAAACAGTGGCAAAAGCAGCAAAAGTCTGCCAGTGGACCATTACAGTGACAATTTCAAATTCCATTGAAACTGTCACCATCACGGCTTTTGCTGTCAAATTTTTGCTGAGTTGCTGATATATCACCATATATTGAAAACAACTGCCCTCTTGGCATAGGGCCCTGCACCTCTCTCCCCTTGGGTGGCAGAGGGCCCTGTGCATTGGCTGACAGATGCACTCTTTGCCCTCTGCATCTGTAGCTGTGGCCACAAAGATGTGCATGGACCACAGGGCCCTGCACTTTCACAACTCACTGGACAGCCCCATGAATTCTTCTTATCTGTCATTGCCCTGGACTGCAGGGCCTGCAATTTACAGGCCCTGCATTTCAGTAGGTGAATGTAGTCTTCCTTCACACAGGGCATCTGTATCTGTTCACACAGATCCTGAAGGGACCTGTATAATTGAGGATAAAATTACATTATCTCATAAACAAAGCAAATTCTTTGTAATAAATGTTGTTAATGCACCAGTTAGGGTAAATTATTGCCACAACAGTACAGACATTTGGCATTATGGTTTAAAACCCCAATATCCAACCTCCACCCCTGCCCCCCAAGCAGCAAAAGTAAAAGCTTGAGAGTTTTGGGTCTCCAGAGTCTTGGCAAATCAGTGTTGGGGTCTTCCGTCAAGGTTGTCAATCCTAATGCTCAACTATCCCCCCAGCCCATAGCCTCCAATCCAAAGCAAAAAGTACAGCTCCAAGTCACTGCCTCATAATGACACACTCTTCAAAGGTAGAGAAGTATGTCTCACCACAGATTTCCAACACAATTTGTTGTAGATTATGTGTGACATTGTTTACTTATGGAATGGGGTGGGCATGAGGGTTGACAGCTCCCAAGAAAGATCCTACCACTGATTCGTCAAGAATCTGGAGACCCCAAACCCTATTTTTTTTCCTTTTGTTGCTTGAGGTGCTGGTTGACATTTCCTACTTTTGTGGTGTGAAGTACACACACATATACATATATATATATATATATATATATATATATATACACACACACAGATGTGACAGCAAGGATGAAACATGTCATTACTGCAAGGTACTGAAGTTACTATACTGTGCTTCATCGTGGCTGACTCACAGTATATATGCAGTGAAACCCACCAGGATGAAACCCAACTCTGCAGAATTCTGCAACAGAGTTACTGCAGCAAGCAATGCAGTTTCAATAGGTGTTAATCCCTTTTATCATGCAGGAAACCTGTGACACTGAGCTTCATCCTGGACGGCTTCAATATATATATATATATATATATATATATATGTATATATATATATATATATATATGTGTGTGTATAAATCAACCCTGGTACTGTGCACCCATCCTGTGTGTCATCTGCACAGCTCAGTTACCTTGACCAGTACTGCTGTGTTGCATTATCACCCTGGCTGTGGAGTTCTGGTGTACCATAAGTACTGCTGGGTAGGGTGAACCATGTAGTGCCATGCTGAAGGCTATATAACTGTGGTGGGTCAATGGCAGGGTCTCTACACTATCCTCCCACCCCTGCACATCTGTGACAACTGTGGAGTTTTCCATATTCCAAGGCAATATAGAGCATCAGAACATGCTGGTTGGTGCCCAGTCACCATGCTTGTGCTGGAGGTCACTCTGGACACAGACTGCTGGCATCACACTGTCCCATTAGTAATCTACCTGGTATGGTCCCCAAGGTCGGTATAGTGCACCACTGCCATTGGCACCTATGTGGAGTGCACATGCCCTATAACATCTTGTATGGAGCACCCTTAGTGTGAGTGGTAGGGTACCACAGCCCACAGTTGCTACAGTGCAGTCTGTGGTCACAGACAGCCTGGTGCTATACTTGGATGTACATGGTGTTCCAGAACTGGTATGACCTTCATGGACACTTAGGTGATGATGTGCTGCCCTCCTGGGAGCACCTGCCACAGATACAACATCATCTGTCATACTGTGTGACTGGGAGTAAAGCCATCTGTAGTAATCCTTCATGCCACCAGTTTGATTACTTTACAGTGCACACAGATGCTCCCTTCTGCCATTCCCTGTGCATGGCAGCCCATGACCATGCACACTACTGATCACCAACCAGGTAAGGTGACAGCTCATGCGCCATTAGACCAAGGTCTGGCTTACCTAACCATCAACAAGCCCTGTGGCAAATGGGGGGCTTTTAAAATCTGGCATTAGGGATGCTTTAGCCCCTATTGTGGTGCAAGCCCCCTTCCATCATGGCACAGCCATGCATTTGCTGCAAGCGTGGCACAAGCCTGGCTGTTATAGGCAGTAGCCCTACTGGTGCAGGCTGCATAGAAAATTAGGAATGACACAAGGTGTGGTGCAGTGAGCCCTTTGTTATATCTTACTTGCATCATTCCGGATCCTTTCAAAATTGGGCCCAAAGATGTGTTGTTCAGACTGGCTTCAGGAAGAAAACTGAAAAACTTTTGGTACATTTTGTGAGAAATAAGAGATACAACTTACACCATCAGGATCTAGAGTTTAAACTGCTGTGAAAAGACATCTTATAAAAACAGAGTAATGTTTTGTTTGGAGTGAGATAAAGAGATTGAGATTTAAATTGAGAGAGACTCAGATGAAGGATTTTTTTGTTTGTACTGCCTTTATGAAGGGCTGTCCTGTCCTGGTCTGCTATGCTTCCTGGCCTACTGTATGCCTCCATGTCACTGGTACAATGAGAAAAGGGTTGCAAATGCAGGACAAGTAAACATGCTTTTACACATTTTTTTAATTACTCCATGGGCTTGTAAAGGAGAGGCTGTTGTTTACATTGATAATGAAACAGCTTTTATTAAAGTAGGAGAATTGTAGTTTCATAGCATTTGAACATTTTATACACCACCTCTCCTGGTTCAAAAATCCTGCTCTGTCAATCCTAAAATTGCTGCCTTGATGATGTCAATGAAGTAAAAGATGCCAGCTGTGTAGATGTATTCTTGCTCCACTAACTGTATTCAAGTATGGATAACTTTAGAATGAAACTGATAGCATGGTACTTTGAGCACGAAAGTTGCTAAGCACAAATATATCTAGAAAATGAGAGGTGTTTCATTTATAGATACCATTTAGCTTTTGTTTTAAATTATCAAAAAGCAGCAAAAATTCAGGTTTTTGTCACTTTGGCAAAAACAAATGCAAATAGGTTTAAAACAAAAATTATAGTATGGTACGGCTAGCATGGAAGTTGTTCAGTACAAACATGAGCACAATAAACCTTATGAAATAGTCTGGGATGGTGAACACAGATGCTGACACAATGCCTCCTTCAGCTGATGGAACATAGTTTTTCAGCCTTCTGTCCACTGAGTTTTTTGGCACTTTCTTTCTGGTGAGATTGTACAGGGCTTTGGCCATGCTGCTGAAATTTAACATGGCACCCATGCTCATAAATGCATCTAATCATGTCCAGTTGTTCTGAGTTAGGTTATGTACTTTGAAGAGGAACACCCAGTTATGCAGCTGAGCAGGAAGCTGCTGCCAAGAAAGGAGACCTACACCACAATCAAGACAGAGTGCCTTGGTATTGTCTAGGCTTTGCAGAAGCTGCAGCTTTATCTATATGGGAGAGAGTTCACCCTTGCCACTGATCACAAGCCCCTTATATGGCTGTAGAGAACCAGCAGGCAGTACCAAAAATTGTTAAGGGGGAGCGTGCTGCTGCAGTCCTATAACAGCAACATTAGGCACCGCAGTGGGTCACAGCATAGCAATAATGGCAGGTTGTCCAGACAATAGTTAGCACCCCATTAAAGTAGGAGAGGTGCTATGACAAACCCACAGAGTGAACCGAGGGCATAGCAGGTGAAGCCAGCTGGCTCACATGAAAAACAAAAATCATTCAGTGGCATTTCTCATTTCTCCGGGGGGAGGGGTGTAACAAGTTTTGTACATTTATTTTTGTTTCTGTGAGTAATTTTTATTTTCAGCTAGACCTCTTCTTTTTCAGCTGAGATAAAACTGTCTGAATCCAAAGTTGCATGCCACTGGAGCCCAGGCCTGAGACAGTCAGCTAGGGGGTCATTTGGGAAACAATAGGGTTCCTGTCAGCTAAAGGTTACTTACACTTCAAAAAGGTGACTTGCTTTCATAATCATAAGCTCAGTTTTGAGTATAAACAAAGCCAGAGCAAGAGAGACAGAACCACGTGGACTTTGCCAGATGAGAAGACAAGAGGATTAACATTGCAATCAATTAAATCAGTGTCTGGAGTACAAATCCAGTTTGGACCAGGAGTCAAAGAACTTTTGAAATCCATGATGTCAGAGTGACATACTTGATGATCGTAAGTGGGGGAGGAGGGTTGGCTGCAGCTGAAGGTTTTTGAGAAAGTGCCAGACCACAGCAAAGGTAGTTAGGCTGAGAAACTGAGTAGTTACTGACTAAGGTTTGAGTCTGCCCTGATTCACCAAGATGTCCTGTGTGGTAAACTGTTCTAGTCTGCTTAATAAAGAGAAAATAATGAGATTTTTTTTCTGTGTGCTTTCTACTGTTCAATACATTTCCTTTTTACCTCTGTATAATTACTGTTCTCCATACTTTTAGTGTAGTATCCTGAATTATATGTGTAAGTATCTTGATGTATTAAATATTATTTTTTATATACTTTGTTTTTAAGACTGAACCCTTTGATGTGCAGATAACTGGGTAATAATTGACATAAACTGTGTTTCGCCTGTGAAGAGAAGGCTATGGTGACCCTATTTTGTTTCTTAAGTGAGGTGTTCTCAGCTGTGACAGAGAAGGGTGGGTTGTTTGTCCTTTGGTAAGGAGTGCTGTACTATGTGGGCAGGGGCCCTGGTGGGATTCAGACCAAGAACTACCCCAAGTGAGTGTCTACACTGAATGGTGGCAGCCACTGAGGGATCCTTTCAGGCATTTGAAGTGTTTGAAAAATGTGTAATTGTTACAGTCTGAGTCTTGGAGAGACCAGTTTTTCATAAATTGCATTAATTTCATCTAAATCAAATGGAATTTCTTCAGAACTGTAGTGCCATTCACCATTATCTGGTACCCATCCATAACCCCCCCCTTCCCTGGAAAGAAACACAGCTACATGTCTTGGAGGAAATGGCCACAGCCATGCGTTTATTGATTAACATTCCAGAATGAGAGCATTGTGCACACCTGGGAGGATCAACAGCCCATGATCTTAATGGCCAAGGCTGCTCCGCTGCCCCCATCAGGCGCCGCTAGCCTTGCAGTATAATTGCCCCTGCTGGAGCAGACCATGACCCTCCTCTGGGTCAGGGTGCCTGATTCCAGCTCCACACTGACTGGGGGGTCATGAGCCCTTCAGAAGAATTCAGCTTGTTCCGCCCTCACCACCATTCCTTGTCATTGTGATCCTCCAGAGATGCCACAGGATGGATGACATCCAACCTCTAGCTGACTGCTCTACCTCCTCCTCCTCCAAGACCCATTCCAGCTCTCTAGCCACAGTTCCTCATCCCCGGTCAACTCCCATCTCAGCTACCGTTATTCGCCAGAAGCCTCATCTGACTATGTTTTCCCACAGCCCCTAGTGCCCACATGACCCCCATCTCCCTGTTGATTAGAAGCTGACTCCCCAGGAGGGGGACCCACCCTCACCTAAATGACTGGCTAGACTTCTGGATCAGGTGGGACCAGATGAGCAAAATCATGCAGGCACATCCTAATGGTTGGTTCGAAAATCCTCCTTCCATAGCCCACCAGCAAGTCCACAGTCTGCTGTTTTTTTCTGATAATTCCCTCTGGATGCATGACCCACATCACCATTTGATGGTAATCCTCAGGTGACCCTTCCCCCTTGGCCTCCTCCCTGCCCCAGCAGTCACCCTTGCCACTTGCTGTATGAAGGCCTAGCCACAGATCCAGATCAAACCGCCCATCTCTGGGGACCCTGGAAGAAACAAAAATCTTTTATTGCAAATGAGAGCACACGTTTCTCAGAAATGCTTGCAACTTTCATCACTCCAGCACGTGAATCTGGCCATTTGCCCACCCCAGACTCCTGGCATTTTGCTGCAGCCCCTATTCTGAAAAAGTGTGTTCCATACTCCTTCAGGTTCAGTCCTAACTCCTGGACTGCTCTGGCCAGAAAGCTCTGAGTTGATGCACTGTGACAGGCCCTCCATCAGCATGCTGAAAGAATGCACGCCTTATTCTGGGCTTGGCTGCTATATATACCCGCACCCTGTCCTGGACCGTCCACGGCATCCTGGGTGGAGCCTCCACCAGGCACCAGTGTTCTTTCTGCTCTGGGTCCATTTTACTCCTCCTAAGCCTCACCCAGGCCCCCTGTTCTGACACTATAACATCTCCCCTTTCTTCCCTATGGTCTTGGTACTCTGGTTGGGCTGAGTTAATTCTGACACCCAGAAATCCCCACAGAAGGACACCAAAACATTGTGTCAAATGGCAATGCTTTGAATGGCATTGAACAGACCTTAGGCAGCACCCCCAGATGCTTTCTAAGATCATTGGGGTGATGGGGCACCTCATGTCCTGGTAGGAAGTGAACAACTTCCCCAACCCTTCTAGCACTTTCCTCACCTTGAAATTCTTTGTGGTGTCTGTGACCCCCAGGGCCCTCGAGACCCAAGACAAGCCAGTGAGGTGCCTAACCACCACCCCTGGCATGATCCTGATTTGTTTTGACACCACAATGTACTGGCACAGCTACTCCACCAGAATAGGCCAAACTTCCAGCCAGCCTTGCTGTGCCCATACCCAAAGGGAGTGCTCCACCCCTCTCCTATATACTTCTCACATCCTTGGTGCAATGGAGTTACCTAGACATCTCCAAATCGAGATGTTGCTAGCCTACACCAAGGGGCAGTACCATCTGTGGCCACTGCTCTGCTGCTGGAGCCAGCTGTCGAAATCAATGCCACTGTGAATGAGGCAAAGCATCAGCAATCAAGCCAAAGTGTGATACCTGCCATGATGGAATCAGAGGGGTGCTGGCTGTTACATGTCCCTTCCTAGCCACTTCTCCTATTCCCTTGTCCACCGGATGACCTGTGGACAGTCCCTAGAGGATCTCAGGCCCTCTGCTCCATGCTCCCTCTTGGGACCACCATATTAGAGCCTGAAATCCCTGGAGAACCTTCCTCCTGCAGATGTGCAGCCTCTATGTCTGAGGACTGGACCAGCCATAAACTAATCCTGCCCACCCCTTCTGGGGTAGGCAGGTTTTCCACTGTGCAGCTTACCTGATTTTTGGATAGCTCCCCTAAAACACCCTGCCAGAGAGCATGGTGACGCACACTGGATGAAGGGGTGCTACTGCCACATACCATGCAGATGTGCCAAAAGCGATATGACCTTTGAGCCTTTGCCTGGTTGGGCAAGCATTTTACGATGAAGATGCGCATCACATCTCCAATTGGGTCCTTCAGCCCCAACTACCCATTAATGATGTGTATCACCTCCATATTGTCTGACCTGAAAAGAACCTTACTATCCCTTAGCTGTGGCCCCCCTAAGCACAGGGCCACCATGATGGGAAAGAATTCCAACAGTGTGATGTTGGTGAGCAGACCAGATTCTGGTGACTAGCTGCCCACTCCCCTTGAAAGTATGCCCCAAAACCCAGGGCTCTCACTGCATCTGTAAACAGCTGGAGTGTTTGCTCTTTGCTGTTGGCCTGCCAGAGTACCACTCCAATGAAGTGACCCAGGAAAACCTTCCCCACTTGTAAGTCCTCCCAGAATCCCTCCGTGATCCACAACCTGTGGTGTGGTTTGGTACAGCCTCCTCCCAACTTGGCCATGTGCAGCAGAAAGGTGCGCCCCATGGGAATTACCTGACACACAAAATTGAGGTGCCCCATCAGCTGCTATCTGTGAGGTGGGACTCCAGCTGCTATCCAAGCCTGCATACAAGCTGTAAGGAGGGGGAGGAGCCTCTCAGGAGCCAACGGGGCCTTGGGGACTGCTGTCCCTATGGCTGTGTCCTTTCCCCTGGCTTTCTCTACCATCACCGCCATGAGATCCAGCATCTTGTCCAGCTTGGCCACTGCCCCCCAGCTGCCCAATCTCAGTAGTCGGGGGGTCACCCTCCACTGCAGCAGCTATTTGCCTGTGGGGTGGTGTGATTACCTCACCCCCTGTGCTCTTGGGCCTATACTGCTCTAGTATGCCATCCCCTAATGCTACTTTGAGTACTTGCAGCACCTCGCCATCGCTCAGTGGCCTTACCTGCATTTGTTGCTTACCTCTCCCTAGCATCCTTGGGACCTTGGCGGGAGGTGACACACTGCCCTTCGCTGTCCACTTTTCTGGTGGCACCCCTCCTCAATGCTGAAGTCAATGGGCCCTCCAACCCCTCCAGGCAGGCTTCCAGCCACGTGGCTCCTTTTGTCCTATACAACTCCCTCCATGGCCTTTGTCAATGGTTTCCTCTGCTGGGTGTACCTGTCATACTTGCAAGACACTGAGAACCCCCCAGCCCACAAGACTGGTTAGTAAGGCCTTACACCAAAACCACAAGCCGGGATGCAATGGGATCTGCCCCCAGTGCTTCCTCGCACCTAACTCACTGCAGCTGAGCATGTTACTTAAATAATTGTAACAGTTTGCTATGCTGATCAGTGCGCTTGCTGCAACATGACTTGTCCCCCAAAGGAGCCCCGGATCGCACTGAGTGACGCGCAACCTGCTACCCCGTGTGTCTTCCTGATGACACTTCTGCCTTTGACTCAATTACTCTGCCTCAGCTAGAACCCTGGCCGAGCCCTGCAGGGCTCAGTCCCTCTTGCTGCCTGCTCGTCCTGTTGCCAGAGGCCCAGCTCCCTGCCTAAGTCACTAAGCTCCTCTACTGTTCATTCATTACAAACTTTCCCTGTTTATTACATGTCGTTTTATTTTTGTTTGCTTTTTTGCCATCCACTGTGCACCCTTACCCAGACGATGTCCTTTCCAATATGGCCACTGAACTCTCGTGAATCATGACCACCCACGCGAGCCTGCCATCCCCAAGATGGCCACCTAGGATTCTCACAAGAGCTCACACTGCCTGCATCGCAATGGTTCCCCCACGATGCTTCATCCAGTTCCACACTCATATTCCCCGGGGACTGCAGCTGAAGGACTACACCTGTTAATGCCCCCATGAAGCCTAGCACTCCATGCTCAAACCACCCTTATCCAGTCCTCCATCCTGCACCCCTGGGCAGTGCTATGGCATTCTGGCCCCCACAAGCCTCCTGGATAACCTCTTGGTCTAGAGAGTGGCCTGTCACCCAACCCCTCCACGCTGCCGGCTCTCCCAAGCAACCAGCCTTCCAGCCTGCTCTCCCATAGCAGCCAGCCTTCATCCAGCACCTCCCCCAGCCTGGTGTCAGGCCATGTGGCCCTAGATGAGTTCCTCCCCAAATGATCATCCCATGGCAGACCACTTCTCTGTTGTCCCGGCTTGCAGCTGACTGCCCTGCATTCTTGCACCATGCTCCTTGATCCAGTGGAGTGACCCCCAGGGAGTGTATTGGACCACCACTGGAGCTGCTGCAACCCGGACATGCTGGATCCCAGGTAAGCCAACAGTACAGCACTGGAACTACCCACGAAGTTGCAACCTAAACTACCGTTACTGCCATTATGAAAATAAATTCCTTTCTCCGATTTCTCTCGTCTCTTTTTTTTTGGCATTACCATCCTGGCCCAAGTCGATCCCTGGATGCCCTGAACATCCAGCTGGGAAGCTTCCAGTGGTGCCACTGGGCCCCCCAATGCTGAGCATGGAAAAGTTGAAATGTCAGCCTGCTCCCTTGCCCCAGCCGTGCAGTCTGGCCACTGCAAGCATCCTCAATGGTCACTCCATGGTGCCTATCCCAGTGCCCTGGGGGCATCCTACAGCCTAAATGCCCCTGTGCTCTCAGTCACCCCAGGCCTAGCTCACAACCCCAGCCACCAGGCATGATATGCCTAAGGTCTGTGAGGCTCTTACCTGGTAGCAATGACTGCTGGACATCCTGATTCTTGAAGGGCGAAAGGAGAAAGAGGAAGGACAGCTGACTACAGCTCAAGAAATTCCTCTTTCTCCTTCCCCCCAACAGAATGTGACCCCCCTCCCAAGTGGGAGGCCTTGGTGGTTCTCTGCCCAATCTCTGGACCTTCCCTAGCCCCTCGGGACCACCCGTGTCTTCCCCCTCCTACCTCCTTCCAAGCTCCAGAGGGAGGATGGCCCCAGACAAATTTCGGCTGCTGCCATCTGTTGCACCCTCTGAAGGATCCAGCACACTGTGTGAGTAGTGGTGGGTGAAGTGGACTCAATCCACTCCGCTAAGCGTTTCACGGAGCAAAGGCAGATTCGTGGAGTGCTCCACAATGTGAAGCGGAGTACTTAGCATTATAATGAGGAACGCGAAGTGCATTAGAAACAGCGACTTCGCATTACTCCTCCTCCACTGGTCACTACTCTTTCAATTTTTAAGGCAATGTACATTGGTGGCAGTTCACTTTGCCTTGTTTTTGAGCTCCAAAGGTGGATTTTGCAGCAATTCATGGGAGTTCGGTCACATGGACTCTATAATGATCTGCACAGCCCCAGTTTGGGGTAGTATGAGTATGATGGAGTAGGAGACAGTGTTCTCTGATAGCTGTCAGTAGGAATCTTGTAAAAACTGTTGAAAAAGCATTTTTGCTTTTTTGGGGGGATCCAACTGTAGTTCATCGATTGTAGGAAACCCTCCTGTGCTCACAACATCGAGCGATTTGTTTATGTGTGGATTTTGAATGTTAATTTACAACACTGAGTGTGTGTGGTGAAAGACAGTGAAAGTGTGCTGTGTGGGGGAGGGGCGTATCTGTGTGTAGGTAGATTTAAGTTGGAGAACTAGTGATTTCTTTGTGTTTTGGTTATATTTTTGTTATATAACTGACTGTGTTAATGTACACATAGTACAATTGTCAGTAATAGTAGAAATGTTCTTGCTGTTTGTTGTGTGTATGTGGTACAGTATTTCATAAGGTCAGGTTGTTTAAATTAGAAATTTACATTTCATGGCGGTACACAAAACTTTTGCATTTGCGTCACATTCATCATTGAGTATTGTACACAAACTGTTCTGCGTTGTGTAAGCAGTGTTGGGTGCATCAAACATGATACACCTTTTAAAATTTGTGACACAGACTAGTGTAAGTGCAACTAAGTGCAGCAGTGTGAACCTGCTATCCACTTCAGCTGCCTGATTTTGTACTGTAATCGTGTTCTCTGTTGTTAGTTTTGTTGTTTGTATTGTAGTGCCGTAAAAATCAGCACTGTCTGTATTCAGTGCTTCCCCCCCACCCCAACTTTCAAAAGTTATTTTTTTCACCAGTCTGGATTGTTTTTGTGAGTTTGTGATTTGTGACCCCATCAGCATCACTGGTTACTGAAGTTGTTTTAATTCCGAGACAGTGTCACAGTAGTCTCTTATCTGTTGCTGAAGCCACAGTTCTTTATTTTGCTTCACATCCAGCCAGCGTCCCTCCAGTCAGAAAGTGAACGTATTAAAATCTGAATTTGGTAATAATATTTGTGGTTGATCCCCAAAATGCCTGCAAAGAGACATGCAAGCAAAGCTGTTTCTGGCCATGGCAATGTTGGCAGTAAGAAGGTCTGTGGGCGTGGTAGTAGTAGGTAGACGGAGAAGTGCATTGCTGATGTGAGAAAAGGTATTTCTCCTGCAATGTTTTTTTACAGTCCAAGCAGTAGCTTCACTCATAGTTGGAGGAGATGATGTTTTTCCAATCGGTGGTGTTAGTATTACTGGTATTAGTGGTGGTGGAGGTAGTATTAGCATTGTTGCATCAAGTTCTAATTCCAACCAGTGTACTGTATCCAAACATATTGAGTGTGAAGCAGTGCAAGTGAGTGATGACAGTGTAGCTGATGTCATACTTCCCAGTAACATCCCATTAACTGAACCTGAGAATTCTGATGATCATGTCAACGATAGCAAATGTGATATTCCATCCACCGTGGCACTTAACATCACGCATTTTCCATGCAGTGAATCACAGTGTGGTGAAAAAATATCAGGTGATGGTGGTGTAGATGCTGATGATGAATGTGATGATGCTGATGATGATGATGTTGCTGTTGTTGCAACATGCAGTCCACATGCTAGCATCCAAGCAGAAGATGTGGAAGTGTGTGACGTTGATGAATATGATGATGATGTAATTGACCCCAGTTGGGAACCAGAGAAAAATAAATTAAAAGTGGCTGTGTCTGGGTCTATTTGCAGGAATCCCCCCCGGTAAAAACTTGTGATATACCGGTTTTACTTGATGATGATGATGATGACGACCCAGTAATCAGTATGATAGGTAGTTGTGGTCAGTTGCAGTCCCAGTGTGCAGTGCCAGAATCATCAAGTGCCCCCCCTTCAGTGCTTAAAATAACAGACTTAAATAAGTCACATCATCATGGACATGTTAAAAGCAGAGCATCACACTCTCTTGTCTGGGATTTTTTTGTTCAAGATGCAAATGATGATTCAATTGCAATCTGCCAGGTTTGCCATGTGCGTGAGTCGAGGTAAAAAGGGGAGCCATCTTGGGACAGGAGGACAGCATACGCATCTTAAGAATAGGCATTTGGCTCTGTGGACCCAGCACAAGCTGGCAGCTAATTCCACAGTGAGGCGTTCATCTGTGTCACCGGCAACCATAGCCAGCATGTTATCCCCTTCCATGACTGTTAAGCCCAATTAAACGTGTGCAGTAGTGCGGTAATAACAGCAGAGGATTACTACAGGTATGATGAGGTGGAGGACCATAATGACTTTGAAATGTTGTCCAGTGCTGGTGAGAGTAGCAGTTTTTGTGGTGGTGGTGGTGGTGGTAAATGCAGTATGTCTAGTGCAAGTGGTACATCAATCCCAGTTGGTAAATCTGGCAAAATAACAGCATTTCTGTGTTTGTTATCATCACCTGTGCAACTGTCTTTATCAAATGTCCACACTCCACCCCCTGCCAATGCCATTCATCACAGAGCACAACAATTTGTGAGCAACAACACACGCCATGCAAAACATTTAAGTCAGCCCACGTTACAGAGTGTTTTTGAGCATAAGCTGAAAGTATCCCCCCAATCATACAGTGTCACGTGAACTTAATGCTGCTGTAGCGGAAATGCTGGCAATTGATCTTTTGCCCTTCTCCTTTGCAGAGAATTCTGGGTTCTGGCGGTTTGCTGCACGTGTCTGTCCAAAATGGAAAGTCCCATCCAGGACACACTTTTCTACTTGTGCTGTTCCTGAGTTGTTCCGCACTGTCTCCGACTCAGTAAGACATGCCCTTCAACATTCCTCCTCTCCATTCATCCATTTAAGTATGGATATGTGGATATGTGGACAAGTGGCAAAATAGCGGGGAATTCATGTCTGTGTATAACTGTACTCTGGGCGGAGGTGCCGGGGGTTGTTTGTGATGTTGGTAGTGTGAATAATCAGTGCAGTAAGGTAGATTGTCACGGTAGCAGTCTTCCTGGAATTCGCCAGCATGCAACAATTGCTATGCGCAGTGTGACCTGTTCACACACTGGTGAGAACATGTTGGACATGGTACTGACTGAAACTGACAGATGGCTAAACCCTCTGTCCCTGAGAGCTGGGTTCATAGCAAGTGACAATGGGTCAAATGTGGTGAAGTGCATCATGAATTGTGTTTTTTTTCATGTTCCATGCATGGCCCACTGTTTAAACCTTGTGGTTCAGGAGTTTCTGCAGCACCCTCATATAAAGCAAATGCTGACCATTGCACAAAATATCTACTCTCAATTTTCAAGATCTGGAAAGGCCCGTGACCAACTGCAGCAGTTGCAGATACAAAACAGCCTGCCTCAGCACCGCTTGAAGCTAGAAGTTGTCACCCAATGGACCTCCACATTATACATGGCAGAGACGTTTTTTGAACAATACAAAGCCATCTCAGAATATCTTGTTATGCACACTAGCCGTGACAGTTCCAGGGCCTCCATGTCTATGACTAACTGAACAGCAGCACATCATGGACTCTAATAACAATTTTGCAGCCTTTTGAACATGCCACACAGGCAGTGAGTAGAGAGTCTGCCTCCATTAGCTAATCAATTCCACTGCTGCAGGTGCTGAGGCAGACATTGGTGAATGTACAGCATAGCCTTGATGTTGCCGTTGATGGTGGTAGCAGTATGTTGCTGCAACACATGCTGACAGTATTCGACCAGAACCGTCACATTGTGAGCATTCAGCGTAGTGACAACTTTACCATGGCAACAATGCTGGACCCACGATACAAATGTGGAATTGCATCAGTACTGGAGGGAGGGCCTGAACAGGTAAAAAAATATCAGTGGTCAACTGGTGCACTTAGTTCATGGGGCACAGAAGTCACGTGCCAAGGTAAGCAAACCTCAGCAGCATAATCCAGCTGAAGGTGTAGCTGGAGGACCATCAAGCATATCATGCAAGGGTAAGGGGACTGTAATTCCAGGAGGTCTGTCATCCAAAGTGGGTGGTGTCAACCTGCTTTGGGAGGCTTTGTCCCAAGTGGGTATTTGTGAAATAAATGATTCTGGAGAACAGGCTGATGCATCAACAACTGGACTTAGTGCGGCACAGAGAATGGTTTAGTCATATTTGTCTGAAAACAGGCATCTGACGATAAATGAAGATCCTATTTTGTACTGGAGTGGAAAGGTCAGTGAATGACCAGAGCTGACTGCAGTGGCACTGAAGTACCTCACATGCCCACCCTCCAGTGTAAGTGTTGAGAGGGTATTCAGCTCAGCAGGTGCAATAGTCAGGGATCATTGGACAAACCTGTCTCCTGCAAATGTTAGTTTGCTAACATTCATTAAAATGAATGAGAGGCACATGCCAGCACAGACTGCAACCTCTGTATTCATACCCAGGACTAGTCATGGTGGTCTTGCTGATGTGGAAATGAAGCATCCTAGTGGCACTGGCAGTGGCTGCCTGAAATGGCCCACCATTGACGTAGATGATGACACAATGGAGAAGAATTTCCCAGTGGTCAGACTTCAGACATCAATGACTGTGAGGGCAGTTTTCTTTATGAGGATGATGATGTGGTTAATGTTGGCAGGTTTTTTTTTTTTTTGCAAATAAATTTATTTTATTTATAGATTAACAATACAACATCATACACAACTTATGAAATAAAACCATAACAAAAATAAATAAATAATACATCGGTAGTCCCTTGACCGTATTATATAGTATAAAGCATATAATATATAACCTGTTAAGAAAGGGTATCACCGCCTAGACCCTACCCTCCCCCATCCTCTTCCCTAGGCAGCAACTTGTGGATAAAGTAAGCATATGGGCTTGTAAGTCCAAAACTAACTTTCCTCGGTTATAACCTCCACCATACAGTACACTCATCCACCCAGGTTAGACATTCCTTAACCCTCAGCTCTAGTTATTCTACTCGAAGTGTATGACTATTGAAGTATGCTAATAATAATTGGACCTGGTAATAGTTAATCAAAATAGAGTCGAAGAGCTCTAGCCACTTTTATAGTATAAACTGGGCAAAAATACTACATTTGTAAGAAGACTACCAAAGAATCATAGGGAGGAGTCTCAACTTGCCAATAGCCATATCTATCTTTCAAAAGGTTTAAGAAGCTGTCCCAGATGTGGTTAAATTTCTC
Source organism: Neoceratodus forsteri (assembly GCA_016271365.2). NCBI lineage: Eukaryota > Metazoa > Chordata > Ceratodontiformes > Ceratodontidae > Neoceratodus > Neoceratodus forsteri. The sequence goes on along the minus strand of CM057449.1, from coordinate 571,106,968 downwards.
TACCATCCTATAGAACATTGCAGCGAACCTTTCTGCATTAAAAGCAGTAAGGAATTCACTCCACCATTCCTTGTATGTTGGAAGATGGTCGCTGTTCCAATAACGAAGCAGTAGCAGCTTCGTAACTTGTGCAACTAATGCTAATTGGTATCTAAGATGTTTCCTTAAATTCTGCTGGAACAACCCAAAAAAGCAAGTTTGAACATTAAAGTGAAAATCCAACTTAATAAATGGGGTCAACCACATTGCTACTAAACCCCAACATTTAACTGCGTTTGGGCATTCCCAGAGTATATGATACGTTGTTGCGACAAGACAGCAACATGATTTGCATCTTGGTGAATTGGAATTGTATATTCGTGCAAGTTTTGCTGGGGAGAGGTAGAGATTATGAAGGAGTAAAATTGCAAACTCCTTAATCTGTCTTGTTTGACATATGAATAGATATTGGACCATATCTCACCCCATGCTTCCTCAGACCATCCAAGGGACAGACTAGTCTCCCAGTAAAATGAAACAGAAGAAATATTTGAGTCCCTTTTGTCTCGAATTAGCTTATATAGTTTTGAAATTGGCCTCCTTGAGAGAATGAGCTCACTCATATCTTTCAAAAAGTATCCAGCTTCTACTGTCCCCTTGTCTTCTTTAAGGAAAGAGCGTATACACCCCTGAATCTGGTACAGCCTTAGTCTATCCTTAGGTTGAACTTTGAATTTCTCTATAAGAGCAGCAGAAGACTGCAATGAGCCTTGGAGAAGAAAATCTGTAAGTCTATATTTACTGGGGTCGTTCCCCATGCTCTTTTTTATCATTTGCTTCCCTACCGTCAAATTAGGGTTCCTTAAGAGGGGTTGTGCTACATCTTTGATATAGAGCATTTTCAGCAGTGCATATAATTGATGTAAGGCCCGTATGTTCCATCCATAGGGTGTCCTCAGCTTGCCATGGACTCTTGCCCAAGGAATGAACAAACAAGCTCCACATCCATCCCGCCATCTTTGCCATCGAATCTAGAAACTGGCTAGGGCGCCTTGTTGATGTCTAATGTTCATGGAGCCACTTTAGCCGCATGGCAAGCAAGATAGTATAAATAGAAGTCTGAAGTTGGAGGCCTCCTACCTTCCCAGAGTAGGTCAGCTTTGTGTAGGCTCGAGAGGGTTTCCAACCATAAAAATCAGAACAATATTTAGTAATCGTTTTAAAAAGGGTCTAGGGAGGTATACATTGAGGTTACTAAGAAGATAAAAGATTTTAGGAAGGATCATCATTTTGATTGAGTTTACTCTTCCATAAAAAAAGCGAAAGCTTGACCAGTTCTCTAAGTTTTCTTTAATGGATTTCAACAGGGGCTTAAAATTTAGGTGAACCAACTCCCTAGATTTTTGAAACCAAATACCTAAATAAAATAAAGCATCAGATTGCCATTTTAGGTCTAGGGAGGTACACCAACTATATTGAAGTTGAGGGGATAGTGGAAGAACCTTAGTTTTCCCTTTATTCAGGTAGTACCCCAAAAATTGACTAAACTCAGATATAATTTGAAATACCCGGGGAAGAGAATCACGACTATGACGAACATGCAACAAAAGGTCGTCCGCAAAAGCTGATATTTTAAATTCAGAGTCCCCAATACAAATCCCGTATACTCGATTATCAGTATTGATAGCTCTAATTAATGGTTCGAGGTATAAATTAAAAAGATACGAGGAAAGGGGACAACCTTGATGAGTGCCACGGGTTAGGGGAAAGGCCGCTGAAATCAAATTATTGCATTGAATTCTTGTAGATGGACAGGTATACAGAACTTTAATAAATCTTATAAACTCAACAGGGAAACCAAATTTAACTAGGGTTTGAAACAAAAAACCCCATTCCACCCTATCGAAAGCTTTCTCTGTGTCTAGAGAAACCAGAGATGCTTCCAATTCTGGACACTCTGACTCAGAGATTAAATAAAATATTTTCCTGAAATGATCTCCTGATGAGTGGCATCTCTGAAACCCGCCTGCTCCGGCTCTGAATTCAACCATGTATTTTTTAATTGAGTGGCCAATATCTTAGCATAGATTTTAATATCTATGTTAAGTAATGAAATCGACCTATAGTTACCAACAATATCAGGCGGTCTTTCGGGTTTGGGCAAAAGTATAATTCTGGCTTCAAAAAGGGAGGGATCCTGAATCCCAAACTCCTGCCAAAAACTATATAGTTGATGTAACAGTGGTACTAAGAGGTCTTTAAATGTTTTGAAAAATTTGGCTGTAAATCCGTCAGGTCCCGGATCTTTCCCAAGCTTAAGGTCATCAATGGCCTCACTAATCTCCTTCTGAGAAAGGGGAGCTCGTAGTTCCTGACAGCTTTTTTCTGAGAGTGTGGGGAAAGAAAGATTCACCAAAAATTTCTCCATATTGTCATCTTTTTCAGCTGGTGGCAGTGTACTGGAATATAAGTTTTTATAAAAATCAAGGAATATATTCAAAATTCGTTCCGGATCCACTACTAAATTATTTGTGCATGGGTGCATCAGACCAGCCACATTTTTAGCTGCCGATCTCTGTTTTAATTGCCAGGCCAAGATCCTCCCGGCTTTGTTGCCATATCCTAAATAAGTAGCTTTCAACCTGGAAGCCCAATTTTCTACCCCTTCTCTTATTGTCCTCGAATACCAGGCCCTTAATGCTACTAATTCGTGTTCACACGACGATGATCTCGAATCGTCGCCCATAGCCTCTAAGACATTGATTCTCTGTAAGCAATTAGATAAGAGCCTTCCTACTTTCCTCTTACGAGTTGCGGCGTGTCTTATCAACTCACCTCTCCATGTAGCCTTTAGAGCTGACCATGCCATGTCTACTGCTCGTACCGAGCCCCAATTAAATTCGATTGTGTAAACCATAAAGGAACAGAGATGTTGCACTAATTGGGGGTCCCTCAATAAAGCATTATTTAGTGACCAGGAAGAGGCTTTTGGTAGCGCCTACATAGGTCGACAGCACAGAAGAATGGGTGAGTGGTCTGAGATCACTCTACTCCAGGGGTTCTCAAATGGTGAGGCCAGCCTCCCTGGGGAGGCCCCAACCTGTTCCAAGGGAGGCTCAAGCAAGTCTCGAAAAAGTATTATATTTCAGCTTTGAACTTCATAGATTTTGTGTGAAGGGATAAGGCAAACTGAAAGAGGATAATAGTAGGTGAATTTACATATTTAGTCACAAGTCTGTCACCAGGGAAGGTACTGTACACTGAGCAATGGCTTATTTCAGGTGTACCCAGGGAAGGGTAGCGAGAGAGTACAATTCAAAATGTAACTGCAAGACACTCAAGAAAATACAAAATGAATAAAAGTACAAACAAATTAAGAACAATAAACTAACAATGTGAGGAACAATTGATCAATTAGACTGGCAGCAGAACTGTCTAAATACAAGGGTCAACCATACAGGTACTAGGAATAAGAGCAGGAGGGAGCAAAATGATCCCTGAGAGTAACAAGACAGGGTAAGAGGGAGGCAGAGGTCAGCAGGAAGGTTATTCCAGTTAGAGAAACATAAAAGCAGTCTCACCATGAAGGTATGGCAGTAAGGGGTAACAATGGTTCGAGAGTCAAAATATTGGAGCAAGTAGGTTATCCTGTTGGGGGGGGGGGTTACAATAAGCTTAATAACATGAGAGCCAGCTATGCAAAGAGGTTTCAGTTTATTCCTGATGTACTGTGAAAAGTAGGCTATTTTTCTATGGGGAGGCACAAAAATATTTCAATATTTTGGGGGAGGCTCAAGAGCTTTTCCATGGCTTAGGGGAGGCTCACTATGACAAAGTTTGAGAACTGCTGCTCTACTCATAATAGTGGTATCATTAACGAAAAGGAAGGCTTGGTGGTTAACCAAAAAATAATCTATACGTGAATAACTTCTGTGTGTATTAGAAAAAAAAGTATATCCCTTAGAAGTAGGGTTAAGCATACTCCAAGGATCTACCAAACCTATAGAAGATGAAAACTCCAGCAAAGCCCTTTGCGCCAGTGACCTGCGTTCCCCTTTGGACCAAGACCTGTCCAAATAGTTTGACTGCACTAGATTCCAGTCACCACCTAGGATTACTGGTCTATTTGCTAAGGGGCTTATAAGTGTAGCCAGCTCTGTGAAAAAGGAGGCTGAATCTTGGTTGGGCCCATAAATGGATCCCAGAACCACCTCTATTCCCCCCAACCTACCCAGGACTATTATATACCTACCATTAGGGTCAGTTAGTGTTTGAGTGCAAAAACAGAGGGTACCTTTAGCTATCAAAATAGCCACACCTCTTTTATTTGAAAAAGACCCTGCACCATAGACTTGTTCGACCCACTTTTTCTTCAAATGATGTAATTGACTACTGGGAATGTGAGTTTCTTGCAGAAAAACTATTGATGGGTTATAGTGAGCCAAGTGGTTTAATACAACATATTTTTTTGTATTGTCCTTACCCCCCTTTATGTTCCAGGAAATAAATTTGAGGTTACTAACCATTAGAGGACAAAGGAGGAGCCCATACTTGTATAAGATGCTGCCTATTCCCCCTCCCCAAAAACCCCCAAAATCCTAAACCAACGAACTACTACTAAAACTACTATCAACTTATACCTAAAGACTATCTCCCTGGCCCGAAGCCAACTCCTAAATTTTAGGTCCATATATGCTCTGAGAGCGGTCCCCCTCCCCCCCGCTATCAAGTAATATGCCCCTTATTCTAATATTACTAATCATGTTCCTATGTGCAGAGCATAGCCTTTAATCTTTGTAACTGCATGAACAGCTTATCCTCATTATAAACAACATCTTAAGTTATTACAGAGTCTAGCCTCAGTTATGAGCTAACATCACGTTCTATTACCCTGGCTTATGTCTCTTAAAAGATGACATGTTGTGGTAGGGATGCTGGGAATACCAAGCAACCTAATACCTAATGAGGTATCTAGTTAGCCCACCTTTAACACATAACCAGATTTTATCCAGGAAGATGCATCACTTATTTAGACATAGAATCACCCCAAAAAAAAAAAAAAATTAAATCCACTTGCCCTGTATACGTGTGAGAATTGACAGTCCCCTGTCTTCGTGATTGGCAAATAAAGGTTTAACTAAGAGGAACTACCAGCTCTAAGACTCGGTACTCAGTCTGCTACTGAAAGCCAGAGAAAAAAAATGTACCTGTCTCTCCTATATTTAAGTGCAAATAAAGAAATAAATCTTTAAGCTGACCACTTCCAAAGAGGCTAAAATAAAGGATAGGGTCATACCAGGACAGATTCCGCAGTAACATGAATAAGTCTTATTATTGGCTAGCCAATAAGACCTTTGGCCCTAGTGCCAATAAATTCCCCCCCAAAAAAATTTTAAATACAATGGTTATCTCAAATATATCCCAGAGTAATAGCGATTATGGAGTTATAAGTAAACCGATAATAAAACTAGTAATAAACAGTAAACTGGGGTAAGCTCATTCAATGTCTCCACAGTTTTTGTTAAAGAAATCGGTTGACAGTTTCTCAGAGATTCCTGTAGTTAACAATAAACAGTCAGCTTTTAGGGAATAGATCTGGGTACGCTACTTTAAGCAATTTCATAGCCTCATCTGCTGACTCAAAGCGCTTTGTCCCATCCTTTAGAACAATCTCCAGTTTTGCAGGATATAGGAGACAATGTTTAATTCCTGCTGCCCATAATTTTGATGTTATAGGACGGAAACTGGCCCTGATCTGGCTCGATTTCAGGGTTAAATCGGGCACAATATGAAGTTTTTTTCCTTCCCATAGAATAGCTGTTAATTTTTTAGCTTCCTTTATAATAAACTTGCGGTCGAGATAGTTCAGCAATTTAAATATTACGGGTCTCGGGGGATCTGAAGGTTGCTGCCTTGCTCTGAGGGCTCGATGAGCTCTTTCGATAATAAATTCTGGCCCATTAGGTGATTGCCCGACTGACGATTTCAGAAACTTCTGCAGAAATAGGATAGTGTTGGGGCCTTCTTCCCCCTCTGGAAGGCCCAACAGTACCAAGTTGTTCCGTCTGCTTCTGCCTTCCAGGTCGTCGAGTCTGTCTTCCAGCTTGGCAATCGACTTCCTTGCCTCAGACAACCCTAGGCCGCTCTTCTCCATACTTCTTTCGACCGAAGAAATTCTTGCCTCAGTATCAGTTACACGGTGTGCCAGCTGCGTTAAAGCTGGCTTGAAATCTGCCACCTCTTCTATTAACTTGAAGAGTGCTTCTTTAATTGTCATCAGATCACTTTGGATTTGCTGCTGTGAGATTTCTCCCTGCTGGGGTGACAGTGATGAGCTTCTCCGTGGTCGTTTCGCCTCTAACTCTTTCTCGGTATTCTCCATCGTATTACCGTTGGAAATGAAGTATTTTGCTCCAAAAGGGGCTGTATTGCACCCCGAGTTAGATTCAAACGAGATTAAGACCAGAAAGTGCTTTAAATTAGCGTATTTTTAAAGCGGGGCAGAGAGGATCGCGATTCTGCTGCTACGTCCTCAGATGCATCACGTGACTCCATGTTGGCAGGGTTTAAATTCAGTGTTTAAAAGGCAGTGTGCAACCCCCACCCACCCTGAACCACCACCACCACCCCGGACTGATGTTATCCAAGTCTGCCACCACAAGTCTGTATGCTCCCCACGGACCACCACCACCACCACCACTGGGACTGATGATAGCCACTGCCACCACTGAGCCTGAGTCTATCCAGGCCACCACATCCATCAGCCACAGACACAAAGCTTCTTAATATTTAAACCATAAAGTGAGTATGTGTACTCAGTCATGTTTGTTATGCTGCTTCACTTCCTTTAGTTTTATGTTTTTCTTTTCTGTGGCTTTTCAGAGCCACAATGGTAAAACACATATGGTGCACTTATTTTGTTTCTTTTACAGGGTAACCAAAAAAGGCTCCATTGATAAAAGACGTTGGGATGGGAATGGTACTATAGCTGTACCGTACAAGGAGGAAGCAATGTAATATCCATGTGAAATCCATTCTGGTAAGTATGAACATTTTATTTCATCTGTTTCATTGTGTTGTGAAGACTGCAGAAAATATTGCACGCAGGTTGTGAGAACCAGGGAGAGACACATAACAATTAAGTTGTAAGAAGTCATTCATTTCTTTTTTTAGGAAACTTCAAGATGCTTCAGTGTTCTGTCAAAGTGGCCTCATCCCAAAAAGTTTTTCAAAAGCAGGCACTCCCTTCCTCCGAGCTTGGACACACATATCAACATGCAGAAGTCATTTTATTACATGACCATCATAGCAACTGGACTCCAGAAGGATGCTGATGAAATCTGTGTAGAAGTAACAAAATAAGAAACCATTAGATACAAACCTGCAAATATGATTCCCCTTCCCAGAAAAAAAAAATACTTACCTTCATGTGCTTGAGAGTTATCTGTTTCCAATTTCAGTATAAAACATTCTCATTGAGCACTTGAATATGCACACCAACAGTTTCTGTGTGACCTGTGATGGAGAACAATACCATGAGTACATGTCCATGATTGTCAACCCCCCTTCCCACCTAGAAAATTCACAACCATATATCTATATATATGTGTGTGTATAGATAGATAGATGGATAGATAGATAGATAGATAGATATACTCACCAAGGCTACTATTGGTGTATAGCCAAAGAGCACCCTTCAATCCAGTTAAGATGATCACATTGCATTTGCTTGAATCATCTCAGAACACATTGGACCAGCAACACAATACTCACAGTCATCATTTTATACTGGTATACAGTATGTGTTGAAACACTCCCATTTCACAGTGTAACCACTTGTCAATTTTCTGCAGACAAGCAGGATGCATTTTGGGCCTGCTGAAAAAAATCTGGGGGCTCTGTGCCAATTCTGGGCGCATGACTGAGTGTGCCATTAATTCTGGGGGACTTTGTATATGTTGAAACACTCCCATTTCACTGTCTAACCACTTGTAAATTTTCTGCAGACAAGCAGGATGCATTTTGAGCCTGCTGAAAAAATCTGGGGACTCTGTGTCACGTCTGTGCGTGTGACTGAGTGTGCCATTAATCCTGGGGGACTTCGTATATGTTGAAACACTCCCATTTCACCATGTAACCACTTGTCAATTTTCTGCAGACAAGCAGGATGCATTTTAGGCTGGCAGAAAAAAATCTGGGGACTCTCTGCCACTTCTGTGCGCATGACTGAGTGCGCCATTAATTCTGGGGGACTTTGTATGTGTTGAAACACTCCCATTTCACTGTCTAACCACTTGTCAATTTTCTGCAGACAAGCAGGATGCATTTTGGTCCCGCTGAAAAAATCTGGGGACTCTGTGCCACTTCAGTGTGTATGACTGAGTGCGCCTGTACCCTCCAACTGTACCGGTTTTGCCAGTACTATACCGTTTTTTTAAACATTGGTACCGTATCCCGAGTCATCTGTACCATGTACCAAATTTGGGGAAAACTAGGAGGCTTTTCTGCAAAATTATTCGTTTTTTGGAGCCAAGAAGCCGCAGCGCTGACTGCCGCTAAGCAGCACAGTCCCAGTCATTTCGCTGCTTGCATTGTGCAGACAGAGAGTTGGTTTGCTGGCGCATTAGGTGCCCTGCAGAGGGCACCCTTACATCATATGACAGTTCCTGACCGGGACTTCAAGTCTGCTGCTGATGCTCATATGATCTCAGCTCACTGCTGAACGCGCTAGTCAAGTGCTGCTGATGACAGAATCACTGGTGGGAGAATGAGCAGCCCTGAGTGGTTAATTGCCTTGCATGTAGCCCACATGCAACACTGAGGTGTCAGTGGGTAGAGGATCTGCAGTGAGTGTGCAGTAGACAAGAATTTAGTCATGGTAAATCTTCCACAGATTGAGATTTCTGGAGTTAATTGTTTTGGCAGGCTCTGGTGTTTCAGACATGGGGCTGAGTATTTGGATCCGCTTTAATTGATTCAATTCTCCTTCGCTCGTCGCTGCTTTGTGACCGTCCTGTGTTGTGTGCAGATAGTGGTGTCCCGGACTGTCCATTGGTGAAGACTCACTCATAGGTCTCGCTTCTCCCAGCTGTGTGGGCCGGATCACATAGCTGTTTAAGTGGCAAAAGTAGAACACACCAGCTGATTATGCTTAATTTCGGTCAGGAGTCAGAAAAAGAAAATAAAAAGCAGCAGATCACTGCAGGCCAGAACTGTGCACTCGGAGGGACAGAGAGAAGCTGAGGACTGGACAGCTCGGTAAGTACTGTCTAAAATAAGCAAATAATAAAATCTGAACAGGCTTCCATGTGCTGTGCCCTGACTCACCCCACCACATCATCCAGGGCACACAACAACATTCCTTGGGGGGGGGGAGACCAGAGATGGTCACAGCACTGTTGGTGGTCACTGTTGCTTGCAAGTGGTCAGGGCACTACAGTCAGGACAGACACTCCTCCTGCAGAATGCTGGATGGGGCTAGTGCTGCTTGCAGGTGGTGGGGAGGGGGCCAGGACCCCTCCTGCAGAATGATGTATGGGACTTCCTGGTCCATGTGTAGCCCTTCCCCTGTTATAAAATTAGCTACTTGGGGCCCTAACATCAGCTGTGGTACTATGGCCCCTTGGGAGCCAGCAGATACCCCCTTCTTGTTACTTACTGCCTGCCTTCTGCAGGTTTTACATTGAAGCAGTATACCCCAACAGGGTGTGGGTATACTGGTGGATTTACCACGGCTCATGTGGTTCGGTCAAGAGGCGCAGCCGAGTGACTTAACCACATCAGGAGTGGTAAACTCACCAGTATCCCAACACCCTGTTGGGGTATATTGCTATTATACAATAGTTCCATTTTTTTATACTGAAAAATTAGTAAATAAAGTTTCTTTTATGTTTTTATGCAATTGTTGGGTGATTTTATTGCTTCACCAGAAGAAGTACTGCTGGGTTCTGAGGCTGTGGAGTATTGCTTTGTGCTTTGTAGGGCAGTGTGGTTTTATTTTGGGGGGGGCGACTAGGAAGTGTTTGAATCTGGACCTAGATTGTTTTTTGGTTGTGTCCTGGCTGATTTTTGATGTATGAGCCGGGACAGGATTCAAAGTTTTTGCTTGTTTGTTTTTGCTTTTTTAGCACGGGGGTACTTTTCCATTTTTTTGCTACTTGTGCGCATGTGTGGCAGCATTGGTAATTGCTGAGGTTACTGTTAGGTGTGTTTTTAAGTTCTTCCATTTTTGGCCGAGAGAATGCAGTCCATTCTGTTCATATTTATTTATTTTCGTTATGCTTTGGCTCAGTTGAGAATGGTGCAGACTGTTGATGTGTCACCTTCAGCGTGTGCTAAGCAGCGACAGCTTCTTGTTATCATTTTGGAGCATGGTGACGAACTTTCGGATGTTGTCATCGGATTGGGGGGACACCACTGTGTTGAAAGGAATTGGCAGGTACACACTTGGCATTTTAAAAAAAAATAGAAGTGTTGGAGATGTATTTTAGCTACAGGTTGTGGCTTTAAAGTACTGTTTGAAGAATTACAGTGCCAGGCCAGTTGGGACACCGGTGTTTATCGGGGATCCAATATGGTGGATTTTGTGTTTTTGTTGGATGCTCGGAGTGTTTTTTGAGACATGAGGCTGGTCAGTGATCTCATTCCATGCCATCAAAATGGAAACATGTAATGTTTTTTTAAACAACTGTAAGCAATCATGGTATAAGAGGGGTTGGCATGTCTCTGTAAAGGCATTGGTTCTTTTTTTGTATTTTTCTTAGCCATTATGTGATGCAGCAATTAGAGGTCGAGGACAGAACAGTCATGTAAAATAAAGGGTATATACAAATATGCATATCAGTCAGTGTTTTAGACTTTAAAAGGATATATTAACACCTCTTATACCATATTGCCCACAGTTGTTTAAAAAACATTTTTCCTGTATGACCCAAAATTTTGTAGTATTTGCTGAAACAGCTAATTCTTTAGTATCTGTTGTTATCTGCCATAATATTTGGTGTGATAGATGGGCAAATATGCACAGCCAGTGTGTTCTGTCACAGAGGGGGTTTGATTCCCTATGACCCTGAGAACGAAGCTCTAGAGGTCAATGGGAATCAGAACCCTGAGGTAGCAAAACACATTGGTTGCACCTTAAGTTGCTCATCCTGTAGTGTGATGTACTATGTGAAATGTATGTGTGAGTTCTTTTGATTTCAAAATGAAACCAACCCCTGCAGTCTCTAGATGTTCTACAATGCTCTTCTGCCAATGCAGGGTAGAATCACATTTCATTAACCTTGAACTGTGGTAGAACAGCATTTTGAAAGGAATGGAATTTTGTACAGGACACTTCACAATATAATTAAACAATAATGCCCAACAGGGTGTGTGTCGTGCTGAGATAATGTCATGTCTCAGGTGGTTACGCACAAGGCCGTAGGCCGAGTGCATCCAATACCTGAGACATTACGTTATCCCAAACGACACACACCCTGGAGGGCATTATTGCTATTATACAATGGCTTGTTGTTATATATAAAAGGAAAAAGTAATTTGAAAGAATGTTTTTATTAGTGTGGAAAAATATTTTTGTTTCTTAAGAAGAGATGCAAAAAAAGAGAGTACGCTAGCGGTCATCCATAATGTCATCTACATTGGTTCACAGTAAGGCTGAGACTAGACCTGTGATGATGTGCTGGGATAACATCACGGATCCAGCCCCAAACTGACCGATCACAGTCCAAGATTCTTTCTTGCCATTGTAAGATATAAGGTTATGTAGCGCCTTTATTACACAGTGTATTAAAAAAAAAGCGATGGATTGATTATTGCACAAAATGGATTTTAAAAATGAGATTATGTACATACGAAATTGCCAGCAGATACAGGCCATTCCAGCTGTATAGTCTGCTCGAGTATCAGTTATCAGCACTCCCAGATCCTTCTCCTCCTTGGATTTGGTTAACGGGACACCCTCCAGCCAGCAATTGTCTCCTGGGTTCTTGTCTCCTAAATGCATCACTTTGCACTTCTTGGCATTGAAACCAAGATGCGAAGTATGAGACCATTCCTCTAGTTTTACCAAATCATCCTGAAGTACGTTTGTTCCCTCCCCCATCTTGCTCTGCACAAATCTTTGTGTCATCTACAAAGAGAATGATCTTGCTTTTAATCCCCACTGCAATGTTGGCTATGAAATGTTAAACAGAACTGGGCCCAGCACTGAGCCCTGTGGTATACCACTTGTTACTGCCTTGGGCTGAGATGTCTCCCTCTCAAACTACTACCTTCTGCTGTCTACCCTGTAGCCGGTTCTCGACCCACCTGACCAGTTTCTTCTCTGCTCCCAGACTCTTTAACCCACAGGTCAGCCTACTGTGTGGCATAGAGTCAAAGCATGTCCTCTGCCCAGTGTCCTCATAACCCAGTTGTAAAAATCAACCAACTTCGTCTGGCAGGATCTGCTTAAGACAAACCCATGCTGCCTGCTGTTCAGAGATTTTTAATCCTGTTAAACAGGGACCTTTCTCTTCTGGAGGGTCAGAGGGGGGCAACCAGGATAATAGTGGATCATATGATTTCATGGTAACTGGTCACATCTATCATGGCCACATGTGTCACCCTTCAAATTCGTAAGTTTCCTATCCCTGGTTTATGACCTCTCAAATGTCCACATCTGCGATGAGGTGTTTTCCTGGGCTACTACCTATACTTACCATGCAAGCTTTTCTTCATAGAGATCTACAACCTGCTTGTATAGTTTGACCTGTCCTGAACACAATTCATGCCATTCAAATAGTAGCCCCATCCTTCCAAACACCTTGGTAGTTATTAAAGTGTCATTTGCATCACTATACTGTGTGTGTACCTTTTGTATAAACTTTGAAGTGCTGGATTTCTGTCTCTGTGATCGTATGCAATATTTATCAGTGAAGTGCTGCAAGTAAAGTTCAAAAGATGAACCCCGGCATAACTCAAGTACTGATGCTGGTTGTGGTATTAGTAACTGTTACTGTTTTTAGTACTATATTAAAAAAGTTACTGAACTGTAGCTTGTCATATTGCAGGGCACGAAAGTGAAGGTGACAAGACTAAGAAGAAGAGTAGGACAAGCTTCAGACAGATTACAGTAACAGGAAAGAAAAAGAGAAGAAGAAGAGGCAGATAGAGTAGACATTATAAAGAGGCACAACAGAAGTGTAAGCATCAGGATAAACAGAGAGGTTACAGAAAAGTGAGGAGAATCAACCAGAGTCAGAAAGACCAGGAGATTCACAGACAAAAAAAAAAAAAAAAAGATTGCAAGAAGGAGCAAGCAAAAGCAGTAAAGTACAGGCTAGTAGAAAAAAGTAGGAGCCATTAGCCCATTCCAAATCAACATCATGTCTTAGTCTAAACAAGTGTGTCATGATAACACTTTTAATGTTTCTTACTCAGCAGAAGGCAGGGACTTCATAAAACCATCCCATAGAGGGAACAAGCATGCATTCTGTGAACACTGTGCTTGTGATTTCTCCATTTCTCATGGTGGCATCCATAATGTGAAGGTCCATCTAAAGACAATCAAGCACTGGTCAAATGCTGAACTAAAAAAGAGTTTAACCTCATCAAGAGGTCTGATGAATGCTGGGCCAATCCACATAACCCAGTGAATGATGGAGCAACAAGCGGAAGTTCTTTTCAAAGGTTTGTATTGCAGCATAACCTTCCATTTTGCTGTGAATGATAGCTTCAACAAACTAGTTGCCAGGATGTTTCCAGACAGTGATATAGCCAAACGATATGCATGTGGTCACACAAAGGCGAGTCATCTCATTCAGTGTATTGGGAAAGAAAGTATTGATGAGGTCAGAAAACAACTGATGCCAGACACTGGAGAAGACAAGAAATGGTATTCCCTCAGCACTGATGGAAGTTCTGAGAATGATGACAAATACTTCCCCGTGCTGGTTAACTGTGAAGATGCAGAAGGTATAATTAGGACTAGATTCCTGGACATGCCCACAGTCAATTATGCTGACACCAGAAACATTGCAGAAGCTATGGAAAGATGTCTCACTGCTTCAGGGCTTAGTCTCAGCAATTGTACAGCTTTTGTCTCTGACAATGCATCAGTTATGGTTGGCAAACACCGAGGAGTTCTCAAACTCTTACAAGAAAAATATAGTGGAGGAGAAATTTATGGAGTAGGTTGTGCCTGTTGTCTTGCACACCTTGCTGCAAAACAGGGGGCTAAAGCACTGTCATTTGATCCACAAGATTTTCTAGTAGATATATTATACCATTTTGACAAGAGCATGAAACAGGAGTTGCTGAGAGAAGACATTTATTTCTGTAATGAAAACATTAGGAAAGTACTGAAGCATGTGTCAACTCGATGGCTGAGTATATCACGTACACTGGAAAGAGTCCTAGAGATCTAGGATGGACTCCGATGCTATTCTAACCCACTACGATAAAGACAAGCCTGGTCCATCAAAACAACAGAAGACAAGGGTACAAGGTGAAACTGGAGCCAGGGAGAGAAGATTGGTTAACATTTTCAGTGGACCCATCTACAAATTGTATGAGCTCTTTTTACATGCCATCATTCCCAGATTTGACAAATTCAACGTGCTGCTTCAGCGTGAAGATCCCATGATCCACAGACTACAACCAGCTATGATGAAGCTATATCAGGAGCTGCTAGGATGTGATGAAACCTTCCATGATCATGGACCGATAAGGACAACCTCCTTGCTATAGATGTCACTGAAAAAGATTTGCAGAAATTGAATGCAGATTTATTTATTGGGTTTTCTGCATCTCAAATGATTAGGAGACAAGATCTTGAGGGATCCTGTGAAGTTGTCAAGTTCCATGCTGAGGTAAGGGGATTTTATCAGAATGCTCTGGTGTACATGAAACAGAAATTCCCCCTCAATGACCCTGCATTTAAGGCTGTTGTTGTGTTTGACCCAGAATCAACTGACATCCAACTTCTCCATGATCAAAACCCGGCTGCAGAACTTCCCTGATGTAATTCCACAGAACCGAACTAACGAACTGTTCATGGAGTTCATGTTATACCAGACATCCACTGATCTACCTACCTTCTTTCTTGAAGAGGACAGGATTGATAGATTCTGGCACAATGTGTCACAAATGACAGAACCAGCCACTGGGCAACCACAGTTTAGATTGCTGTCACAGTTAGCTAAATATGCTCTACTGCTCCCACATAGCAATACTTTCTGTGAAAGCATATTTAGCATGGTCAGGAAAAACACTACAGAGGTTAGAAGCTCATTAGGAAAATCGGCAGAAGGACATGCAGTAACCAGAGCATATGCTGAGCATACAGGCATCAGAAACAACCTCTGTGCAGTGATGGCTTCTAAAATCAATGTGTTCAAGAACATGCCATGTACAGAACGGTCACCATCCAGTGACCTCATCCAGAAGGCTAAATCAGCAACATATAAGGGTCTGATGGCAAGAAAAGAAACAAAGAATTAAGAAGGAAATAATGGACTTCCAGTTCAGCTTCCGGTTAGGTGGCAGCTTAATTCACGAGCTCCGAGCCTGCGCTCCTGTTGTAAACCCTAAAATAACAGACCAAAGAAGGGGGGAAAAATAGGCTGAAGGCACGACAGTCAAGCACGATGGACACCAAACTTGACAAAATACTGTTGGAGCTGCAAGAATTCAAATCAGACTTTCATCAATTCAAACAAAATCAAGAATCTTTTCAAAAGGACCTTGCAGATCTACACATCACATTTTCCTCCTTGGAGAAAAACATGCAAGAGCAGGCCTCAACCAGCTCACAACTTCAGAACACACTTAATCAAGTAGTCCAACTTTGTCAACTTACGGTGGAGCACCAGGAAGATGCAGAGAATCATAGCCACCACAACAACCTATGGATCTATGGATTTCCTGAAAATAACGAGGGTACTGACCTCCAGCTGTTCATGGAGACATTCACCTGAGAGACACTAGAGCTGAGAACTGACTTTAATTTTGAGATAGAATGGATTCATAGGACCCCTTACCCTAGCTGGTGGTACAGTTCCTCTCAGGTCAGCAAACCTATGACAACACGGAGGAAGCTTATGCAGACCTGAAGAAGCAGAGCATGTACCTTCTAACCTCTGCGCATCTACCCCAGAGATCTACAGTGGAATGTGGCCCTACTAGGTGGACTCCTCCAGGCCCACGAGTCGCTCAGCAGGCCACAATCGACTCAATCAAGCGGATGCTGGCCCAATTCTCCAGGAATCCCAGCTGAGGCCCTCTTTGCACTCCGACTTTGGGTTCACAGTGAGTACAGAGATGGGAAGTGGATGTGGGTCCGGTGGACACCCTAGCTGACATTGTGATGTGGGGAGGGTTTGAGTGAGATTCCTGGTGGTCACTGGGTTGGTGGAACGGGACTCTTAGGACTGTTGGAAGCACCTGCTCAAGGTGGGGAGGTGGCGGGGGGGTGGCTGCCACAGTAGGCCTACCTTCTTGGTCGGGACCAGAAAATGAAACAGGGAGGATGTTTTAACTGATTCCCACAGTCTGAAGTAGACAAAGGGTCATGCAGGTGAATGGTAAACTGCCGGGTCATTCGCGGCAGGAGAATATGGGCCCCGATTTGATCAACACCTTGCCTGGATATGAAGTTTGATCTGCTATTTGCCAATTCCCATTATATAGGGGCTTTCAGGGGTTCCCGTGCTTGAGCTGAGGCTGGTGGGCCGTAGTCAGTCATTTCCTACCCAGCCGGGTCCGGACGCCCTCGCTGAACTTGGGATCTCACCCCATCAAACTGTATCATAGCAGGCTTTGCTGCATTAACCCACTAAATAGGGTGCAGTTCTGGGGTCTCCTCAGTCACGAGTGGCCTGGTGGCACCAGTGCACACTTGAGAATAATTGACCCTTGGATACGTAAAGGTTAGTGCACTTTGGGGATTGTCTGGAACATTTTCAGTGGGCATAGTGTCTCACACTGTCTCTGTTAGACTCGGAAGGGATCGGCTGATAATAAATAGGGCCTGGTGGTTGGCCACCTATGCCGTCCTCCCCTCTCGACTAGGACACCATGACAGGGTGCCTCTGATCTAATTGGACCCACCCTAGATGTTAGGATACAATCAATGGTGCAAATGTTATTTGACAGACATGGATCCCGTCCCTCCCTCATCCTTCCCCCTACATGAGAGTCACCTCTCCTCCACCACAGCAGCTAGTGGAAGGACTGGGTGTCCCCTTACACCCCACTCCCCCTGCTGGCCCTCAATTGCTCCCCAGAACTATCTCCTCTCAACAAATTATGTGACTCCAGCATGGCAGTGTACGCTGGGACTGAATGCACCTATAAATTTGTGAACAGACTATTTATGTGCCATACATCATACACTCTTACAGACTTGGAAAGAGTCCACATAAATAATAACCTTTACCTCCCTGGAATATTTGGGAGGGTAGGCAACTGGGAGAGCCCCTGGGAGGATTGGTGCTTCCCTCATATCAGATACCTTAGTAGGTCTTTGTGAATATTTTAGTGATATCTGGTAATATGTTATCTCCCTCCCCCCTGTCATCTATAAAGGGGAACGGGCTTCTGGTTAATCCACATGCCATGCTTGAGTCAGACCCCACTGGAGCAGCACCTTTTTTCCCCTTACCATATCTTTTCCCTATCACCACCCCATTTTTTTGTCACGCAGCTCTCCCTGTTATTATTTTCCTAACTCTCATCCTATCCCATCCTGAATTTAGGTGAAAATATTTCCCTGGGATTTCCTCTCACTCTGTGGTCGGGAAACCCAGTCCCGGACAGTCAATTGACTTGTCCCCAATGCACATTCGATCTGAGTGTGCATTGTTGGAAGTCACTGTTAGCCCTCTTTTTGAGGGTTTGTATATAGTTCTTGTGGCATGTGGACAACTGGTTCTGATTACAATATGATATGTTTTCTGCAATATAAAATAAATAGGGGAGTGTCTGTCAGGAGAAACTACTGTCTTGCTGAAACTGACACATCAAACAACTGGTAGAACAACCCACAAGAGACAGGGCCATCCTAGATCTAGTACTGACTAACAGGGAAGGGATCACAGATCTCCAGGTAGAAGGTCACCTGGAGGCCAGTGACCATCACATGGTATGGTTCAATTTGGCCACTACATCTAAATCATCCCATTCCAAGGCAAAAATATGGGACTTCAGAGGAGCTGACTTTGATAAGATGGCCAACAAAGTTAAGCTAGCCTGGCAAAAGAAACACAGGTGAGGGGTACAGGTAAAGTGGGCAAGCATTAAGGATGCAATACTTGAAGCAACATCCCACTGTGTTAGACAGAAAAGGAAGTGCAAAGAAGAGAAACCACTTTTTCTCAAATACAGTAGCAGAAAAGGTCAGAGCCAAAAGGCTGGCCTTCAGGATATATAAGGGAACACAGTGGGACGAAGATAGGGAGGCGTGCCAAACTGCCCTAAAGGAAGCAGGGAAGGCAGTAAGGCAGGCAAAGGCCAAAATGAGGAAACACTAGCATGAACAGTAAAGAAGGTGCAAGACTTTCTATAGATACACTAGTGAAAGGAGAAAGTCCAGAAGGGTATCACTAAGCTCAAAGGAGAAAGGGAGCATGTGAGGAGGAGGACTGTAAAGCAACTATCCTAAATAGATACTTTGCTCAGCATTTACTGAAGAGAAGGCAGGGCAGGGCCACAGCTCAGCACCATGGACACGGGGGGGGGAGGGAGGTGAGCACTACACCCTTCACAAAAGAAAGGGTCCTACAAGAGCTCGCTAAGTTCAGGGTGGACAAGGCAATGGGACCTGATGGCATGCATCCCAGAGTACTTAAGGAGCTAAGGGTAGAACTAGCAGAGCCATTAGCAGAACTGTTTAGTGAGTCTCTGAGCACAGGAGAGGTCCCAGAAGACTGGAGAAGGGCTCATGTGATCCCGCTCCACAAAAGTAGTAGCAGGGAGGAGGCAGGGAACTACAGACCAGTCAGTCTTACCTCAGTAGTGGGCAAGATTATGGCTGCACTCCTTAAGGAAAGGATAGTGCAACACCTGGAATCCACAGGGGCACAGGATCCAAGACAGCATGAGTTTACAAAAGGAAGGTCCTGTCAAACTAATTTCATAGATTTCTTTGACTGGGTAACCAGAGTGGTGGACCAAGGAGGAGCAGTTGATGTCGCCTACCTTGACTTCAGCAAAGCTTTCAACACTGTTCCACATAGAAGGTTGATAAATAAGCTGGGTAGGCTTAGGGTTGCCAGAAGTTGGTCAACTGGGTGGAAAACTGGTTGACGGGCAGAAAACAAAGAGTGGTGGTAAATGGTATACAGTCAGAAGAGATGCAAGTCACAAGTGGGGTACCTCAGGGATCAGTCCTGGGGCCAGTCCTCTTCAATATCTTCATTAGTGACATTGCAGATGGACTAGAGGGTAAGCTTGTCTGTTTGCAGATGACACCAAGATCTACAACAGAGTAGATGATCCAGATGGGGTGGGCAGAATGAGAAGAGATCTGGATAAACTAGCAAAATGGTCAGAAGAGTGACAACTGGGATTTATAAGTGAAGCTTAGATGGTTATAGTTGACACTGTGCATGAACCTATTGTGGTACCAAACTGGGAAACAGGTCAGAGTTCTCTAGGTCTTGCATAGAGTTCTAAGGGTTCATTTTGTAATACCGGATTAGGTGCCCATAGGCAAAGATATCTGCCCCCCAAGACAGAATTATCTGAGCCTGTGCATTGGGTATGATAACAAAAGTTTCACAGTTTGAATCCCTCCAGAACTGAGACCAAAGGTTGATTCAAACCCACAAAACAGACAAGAGGGTTACATTGTTCTGTTAACTGTTCACAATTCTACGATCAGAGGTTGGCACTTAGGAAGTAGAGGGCTGACCTGCTGATTGGAGTTGTGACAGTTCTCACCGCCTTACATATCCTTTTAGAGGAGTTTCTTAATTTAGTCACAGTCGTTAAGCCGGGTCGGCCTATTAGTCCCTTCTCAGCTCTTGCTGACATCCCCTTCCTAATTAGTGTATAGGACGCAGAGTATCAAGTTATTGCACACTTTACCCTCTGTTACTGTTTAAAATTGTAATTATTTTTGGTATCTACCTATAGATAAAAGTATCAGAATATTATTGTGTAGAAATTATTGGGTCTGTTTTGAATGTAGGTTTTGAATTTTTATCTTTAAACAATTAAATTTGCAAAAATATTTAGAAACTTGATGCAAAATTAAAAAGACACACTAATTAATACACCTGCTGTCTGGTGACTTGTAGCTGTATGTTTTCATCCAGCACCGAGAAATGGTGAGTCATGGTCCCTTTGAATAGTGGGAAACCAGAGGTGGGGGGGAGGGTTGAGCTGTCAAATGTCCCAGTTTGACTGGGACAGTTCTGGTATCCAAAGGGCTGTGCTAGTGTCCATAAGCTTTTCCTGAAATCAGAATTTAGTTGTGTAGAGGTTGTGTTATCCATTCTGCCTACTGCACACTCTCCTTCTCCCTGCATGCCAGCCAATGATGATCCTATTACCTGTTGCCTGCCAGCATGTGTCCCTTTAATTGAACAACCAATATCAGGTAAAGAGACCAGCTAGGAATGGCCCAGTTGGACATCCATAGTCAGTGATGCTATAGTCAATTCAATTGGAAAATAGAATTTGGGAATTTCAGTTCTATTGGCTGTGAATCACCAATGGCAGGTGAGCAGCACTGTGCATCAGGTGATCCATCTGGGGGTGGGTGCCCAATGAAAATCCACTGCCGACTTAAACAGACAGCCTGCCATATTTCTGCATGTAGAGACTGCCATTACTCTTTTGGTCCAGCTGAAGTCTTCATCTGCTTTTTTTGTTCAAGTTTGTTTGAGGCCTATTTGTGACTCTGTTGCCTTGTCTGCCTGTGGGAATGAGTTGGGTAGGGATGATATGGTTGGATGGATAGAGGCAGCAGAGTGTACCACACAGCAACAGCCCTTCAAATCTGAGCTGCATTATCGAAGGAGATCAAGAGAGAGACAGAGACCGTGGAGAGAAGACGTCAGGTGAGTCCTACTCCTTTTATTCTTACAGATTAGCAAGAGATGCAGCTAAATCATGGCCGTGGTGGTACAGTGGAACTGCACTGTAACTTATTTCTATAGGAATGTCACCATTTGCAAAGCAACCCAAGTACATAATTGCAATGTTATTTATTATTGTAGTGCTTCAAAACAAGTGTGTTCAAGTTTAGTTACATATAGCGGTGGGGGCATATTGTTGACCTTTGTCTTGTTTTTGAGAAGAAGAAGTAGAAGAGGAGGAGGAGGAGAGGGAAGGGCAGAGGGATGAGGAGGGGGAAGAAGAATAATCACAGGACATTGCAAAAGAGGTCATGAGGTGGAGGGTTGACATTGTTGGTCAGCCAGCTGCCCACCCCAGTTGCAGCTAAAGACTCTAAGCCAAGGTTAGCCAGAGAGACACCAACATCCCTAACTCCAGCGGAAAACAATAATTTTCCCCTTGAGTCATGAGTAGTGAACAATATAAAAATAGCATATTGTATCTTCAAAAAAATTGCCATAAAACTCACCACAGATCAGACTAAAACCTAGAGCATCAAAAGTGTGTTTTACCTTCAGTAAAAGCCCCAAAACTCACCACAGAGCATCTAAACCCCCAGAGCTTCTGGGGACCTGGTGGCCCCAGACCCCCCGCCTGTGATATGTCCCCCAACTCACTGAAACACAGAAGCGTACCTATTTTGACTAACGAAATGTTGGAGGGTCTGTGCCCCATTAATTCTGGGGGACTTTGTATGTGTTGAAACACTCCCATTTCACTGTCTAACCACTTGTCAATTTTCTGCAGACAAGCAGGATGCATTTTGGGCCTGCTGATAAAATCTGGGGACTCTGTGCCACTTTTGTGTGTTCTGTGATTGTTGCTGTGAGCTCATGATGTCACGCTGACATTTTTACAATTAAAGCAGCAGTGCAAGAATGTCCTCACAGTTCTGAACTGTACTTTTTTATGCTACTTTACACTGCCACAGCCACCACTAGTTACCTCTGAGCCGTGACTTGAATGAAACGCTTCTTTTCACAATTTATGTCTGCTTTCCTTACTTGACGACTGTTTTTTCATGCATGAAAAAAAAAGAGGACACCTTTCAGTATTGTTCTCACAAGGTTTGAATTTTTATGCAGATGCTTTTCAATAAATATTGTTCTGTGCTGTCATAAAACACTGACTACTGCATAATTGTTAATTTATAACAGAAGGGATGATATATAACAACTAACTGATGCAATGGAGAAAAGCAGAGGAAAACAATAACAAACATCTGGTCAGAAGTTGAACCGATTTAAAAGGAATGCTACTTTCATTATTTCACACGTGAAAAAAGTAGTACAGCACACTCACTCAAGTTACCAAATTCTCATATCATTCCAGTTTGTCAGGATGTGAGTAGAGGAACTTGTAACATAGCATTAAAAAATATAGGTCAGAGTTATCAACAGATTGTTGCGCTGCTGCTTTACAGAGATTCACCACGTTACATAGTAATGGTAATGCACATAACCTAATATGTGGGGGCCTTACTTTCACTGGAATATTTGTTGCTCCACAGAGTCCAATAAATATCTGGGAAAACCACCCATAATTTCATTACAGTGTGTCACATGACGGAGAAATTCCCATTCAGAAAAGACGCCCACATTCTGCCCCCCTTTCTCAGCAACATTAGGATGTGATGCTGGGGGAGTGCAGGTGCATGCCCCACTACAGTGAATGTCCAGCAGCTATCCCAATGTTTTGTTATGTTATAAAGTTCAATTTGTGGTGAAATGTGGGAACATGTCCAGTAACAAGGCTTTTCTTACAGGAAACGTGCCCACACATTTCAAAACAAACTGACCATTATAACATAAAGAAAAATTCAGAAAGTTGCAGGACAATCGAACATTCACTGTAATGGAGCATGCACCCGCACTCTCCCTGGCATCACATCCTAATGTTGCTGAGAAGAGGTGTAGAATGTGGGCGGCTTTTCAGAATGAGAATTCCTCCATCATGTGACACACTGTAATGAAATTAGGGGCAGTTTTACACAGAAATGTATTGATTATGTGGAGCAAGAAAGATTGCCCTGGAAGGGAAAATGTGGATTATTAAACAACAACAAAGGAAAAGCACACAAAAAGAGTACAACACAACAGTGGGATGGGGGGGCAGAAAACAATATCTTATTGTGTCCGTGGGATGCCGTGGTGGTCCAGCAGCAAGTGCAGCATTGTTATTATTTGCTGCTGCTGTGCTTCGATGGTGCCAACTTGCTGCTGCAAAGAACCCACACTTGCACTGTTCTCCTCCAGGGCTACCCACACCAAGGTGAGGTCTGACTGTGTTACAGGGACTGTGGCGGGGTCCACTGCAGGAAGAAATCCAGGGATTGGTGGTGGAGAGGGTGGTTCTGGTGGCTGTGGTGGTGGGGGAGGTGGTGCAGCTGCTTTACTGGCCCTCCTCTGGCTGCAGCAGTGAAGCACATGTTCTTCATCAATAGCACCCTCTAAGAGGCCTCTGCCACAGAAGGGCCAGCAGGTGGACATCTGGCCCCTTCCATGGCAGCCTTCCACTCCACCCTGTGGTGATTCATCATGTAGGTGTGCTGGCCTCCGGGTCCCCACATGTGTCCCCCGGGGGCCATGGCGCACCATCACACCACAGAGGTGGCACACCACCACTGTGCTGTCCCCCCAACACAGTCCAAAAACTCCCACACTGGGGAGCTGCGGCGGGGGGACCAGACACATTCCTTGAACCACCAGGATTTTCCAAGGCCACCTCCTGTGGCTGTGGAGGTAGTGGAAGGGGTGCTGCTGGAGCCCCTACATCTACCAGCAGTGGTGGTGGTGGTAGTGGTGCACAAGGTGCATTGACAGTAGCCAAGACAAAGTGAAGGTTATCAAGGCTGCAGGACCTGGGTGCATCAGTATCCTAGGTAACTAAAGTCTGTACTGTTTCTAAACACGTTTTAATATTTTTTTCTCATAAAATAAAGTAGTATTACCTAACTTGAGATATACAGTACAAAATCACAAAAGAGCTGAAATCAGTACATGTTGTTTTAGTGTCAGTGTACGTCTTTGTTTGTTCTTGATGTCCGTTTTCTCTGTTTGTCTCTGTATGTTGCGGTTGTTGGATCTTCTGTTATTAGAGATGACCACTTAAAGTGGATGGAGGTCCATCCACAGAGGATCCCCTTCAAGAGGCTTAAACTGTAACATGAGGCTTCAACTGTAACATGGGGAGTGGTGCAATGCACTGGCTGTGAAGCAGCAGTCTTCTGGGAGACATTCTGGAAAATGCGTTGCTGCCTTATTTGCAGGCACCTCACTGGTCTGAGATAGGAGGTTGTTCATCTCCCTGCTGACATGGCAAGGATTCGGGAAACCTGCTCCCCCACCCAGGGACCACCCAGCCCACCGCCACTACCTCAGAGGTTTCCAAGAAAGAGGAGTGGTTGGACCACAGTGGATTCAGGGAAGGTGAGGGTGGTGGAACAGAGGCACATCCCTCCAGTTGTGCCTCTCCACAATTCATTCACCACTCTGGTGAAGCATGGTTCCTCTATGGTGGCACCTGCAGTGGAGACCAAGGAGGATGTTGGGAACCTCCACAATGGAGACCCACAGGAGGGTGACATAGGACCCCAC
Source organism: Neoceratodus forsteri (assembly GCA_016271365.2). Lineage (NCBI taxonomy): Eukaryota > Metazoa > Chordata > Ceratodontiformes > Ceratodontidae > Neoceratodus > Neoceratodus forsteri. The sequence continues at coordinate 571,082,288 of CM057449.1, read as the reverse complement.
AGGGGAAGGAGACAACTCCTGGTGGGGGACTCAATTGTTGGGGAGGTAGAACTGAGAGAGGGATGGGAAAGGGAGGTAAGGTGCCTGCCTGGCACCAAGGCTTGGAGGGACAGGAAATGAATCCTCAGGATCGTGGGAGCAGTGGCAAGGGGGAGGCAAGCTGGCTGTCATTATCCCCTAGGGATGAATGATCTGGCTGAGAATGGAATCAGAGCAGTGCAACAGGAGTTTGTGTAGTTGGGAGGGGCTTTAGACAAGTAGCACACATGATAACTTTCTCAGAAGTGCTACCTGTCTATGGCATGGATGAGGCTAGTGCACTCTGTACCATGGGATTCAATGACTGGTTGAAAAGCTGGTGCAGAGCTCAGGGATTTGGCTTCATTGGGGACTGGGCTCCACCTGGAGGGATGCAGGCCTATACAGGCTCAATGGTCTGTATCTATCCTTGAGGGGAACCAGGATCCTAGGTGATAGGTTTAAATGCTGCAGTGGCAAGCATTTAAACTAGCCAAGGGGGGAGGCACTGAAGAGGAGAAGGGAAATCCTAGCTCCCCAAAAAATCAGGGTAATTAGTGAGGTAAACACCAAAATAGAGCAGTCGATAGGGAGAAGGGCAGGGGTAAATGGAGAAAAAGACAAAGGCAGTAGGGACAGGGATGGGGCAAAAAGAAATAAAGCCATAAAAAAAATGGAGGGTAATGAGTAACAATGCCCGTAGTCTAGGTAAAAAGCTCCCTGAAATGGTGACCTTGATGGAAGAGTGATGCCTGAATATTGTGGCAGTCACAGAAACATGGTACATTGAGAACCATGACTGGGATGTCAACATACTAGGGTACACAATCTACAGGAGGGACAGGGAGGGAAGAAGAAGAAGAAGAGGAGGAGTAGCTCTCTACGTAAGGGAAGGGATAAAAGCACCAGAACTAAAGGGTAAACAGGGAGGAGAGGAGGCACTGTGGGTCACCCTGAAGACTGGAAATGGCTTCATTAGCACAGGGGCTGTATACAGACCCCTGTCTCAGGGAGAGGAAATGGACAAGAAAATGAAAGAAGGCATCCTTGGGATGGCAGAGAGAGAGGTATTGCTGATGGGGGACCTAAATATGCCAGCTGTTGACTGGAAAACCTTTTCTGCAGCCACATCCAAGAGCAGGGCCATTCTTGATGCCCCTCACGGGCATGCCTCAGACAGCTAGTTTTGGAACCCACTCCAGGAGAGATCAATCTTAGACCTGGTACTCTCAAATGGGGATGGAGAAAGGATCTCTGATCTTGAAGTGGGTAGCCATCTGGGAACAAGCGACCACCAAACAGTGTGGTTCATGATAAACTTAGCTGTAGAGTCAAGCCACACAAAAGTTAAGGTACTGGACTTTAGGAGGGCTGATTTTGACAAAATGGGAGAGTGCCTCAGAAAAGCACTAGCAAACAGGCAAGAAGGTGGGGTGGAGCAACAGTGGGGAAACATCAAAACAGCCATCACAGAGGCAACAAGTCTTTGTGTGAAGCAAATAAACAAATCAAAATTAAAGAAAAAACCACTATGGTTCTCAAAAGAAGTGGTGGGGAGGGTAAGGGAAAAAAGATAAAATTCAGGAAGTATAAGGAAACACAGAAGGAGCAGGACAGAGAACTGTACCAGTTAAAGCCGAAGGAAGTGGGTAAGGCAGTCAGAATAGTAAAGGACCAAACCATGGAAAAGATAGCCAACTTGGTTAAGAAGGGGATAAAACTTTTATAGGTACATTAGCGAGCAAAAGAAAGACTAAGGCAGGGATACTGAGGCTGAACAAAGAGGAAGGTAATTGGGCAGACAGCGACGAGTGAAAAAGCAGAGATACTGAATGAATACTTCTGCTCAGTATTCAGCGGAAAAGCAGGGAAGCACTCTGGATAGGGGTTGATATTAGTCGTTTCACAGAAAAAGGGTTCTGAAAGAACTCTTAAAACTGAAGGTGGATAAAACAATGGGGCCTGATGAGATTCACCCCAGAATTTTAAAAGAACTAAGAGAAGAATTAGTAACACCACTGACTACCCTTTTTAATAAATTATGGGAGGATGGGGTGGTACCTGAGGACTGGATGAGGGTGGATGTGATTCCCCTTCACAAAAGTGGGAGCAAGACAGAGGCAGGAAACTACAGACCTGTCAGTTTGACCTGAGTGGTAGGGAAAATGATGGAATCACTTATGAAGGAAAGAACTGTTGAGTACCTAGAGGCCAGTGGGGCACAGGACCCAAGACAGCATGGATTCACAGCAGGAAGGTCATGTCAGACAAATCTTATTGATTTCTTTGACTGGGTGACCAAAGCAGTAGACCAGGGAGGGGCTGTGGACATGGTCGACCTAGACTTTAACAAGGCATTTGATACAGTCCCACACAAAAGATTAATAAATAAATTAGCCAGCCTGGGAGTGGGTCCTAGGGTGGTAGTCTAGGTAAAACACTGGTTGGACAACAGGACACAGAGGGTAATAGTAAATGGAGTCCACAGTGAAGAAAGGAGGTTACTAGTGGGGTACCGCAGGGTTCAGTACTGGGGCAGGTCCTTTTTAATGTCTTTATAAGTGGCATTGCAGAGAGACTGGAAGGGAAAGTATGTCTCTTTGCAGATGACACAAAGATCTGCAACAGGGTTGATATACAAGGTGGAGTGAAAAGGATGAAAAGGGACTTGGCAAGGTTGGAGGAATGGTCAAATGTATGGCAGCTTAGATTCAATGCAAAGAAGTGCAAAGTAATGCACCTGGGAAACAAAAACCCAGGGGAAGAGTACACAATGGGGGGTGAGATACTGACAACAACAAAAATGGAAAGGGACCTGAGGTAGTCATATCAGATAACCTAAAGGTGGGCCAGCAATGTGAGAAGGCAGTAAGGGGGCTGGGGGGATACTGGGGTGCATAGGGAGAGGCATCACCAGTAGAAAACAGGAAGTTGTTGGCCCTCTGTACAGACAGTTGGTAAGACCACATCTGGAGTACTGTGTACAGTTCTGGAGACCCCATCTCTGCAAAGACATAGAGACGGTGGAGGCTGTCAAGAGGAGGGTAACCAAAATGATGCAGGGTCTGTATCAGAAGACATATGAAGAAAGACTAAAGGAACTAAAGATGTATAGCCTCGAGGAAAGGAAGGAGAGGGGGGACATGATAGAAACTTTCAAATACCTCAAGGGAATCAACAAAGTCCTAGAGGGTAGCATCTTTCAGAAAAAAAGATGTGCAAAAACAAGTGGACACAATTTGAAGATAGAGGGGGGACGGCTCAGAGGTAATGTGAGGAAGTATTTCTTCACAGAGAGGGTTGTGGATACATGGAACAGCCTTCCTGAGGAGGTCATAGAGTCAAAAACAGTGGGGGAATTCAAGAATGCATGGGACAGACATAAGGCAATTATGTGTGGTTCATAGCTCAGTGCTTATGCAACATATTGTAGCTGGATGATGTAGATGGTTGTTGGATACAGAGGCCAGGAGGTAAGAGGACAATGTTTACTAGGTACTAGTAGTATAGAATGATTTGTGCTTAGATACTTTAGCATGAGCATGATAGAGTCAATATAGTACATATGAATGGGATAGATTGAGCAATGTGCTTGGATGCTTGAATTGAGAGTCTTTATATTATTTGATGGTTTTGGTGTTTCTCTGTATCCCACCTGTAGGGAGGAAGCTTGGTTTAATATTATGGGACCCCCCCCGGTGGGATAAGAGTGCCACAGAAGGAGGAGGTATCGGGAAGGATAGTGGTGAGTGTGACTCACTCTAAGCAGAGTGGAAGTCTGCTGCTTGAGTTAAATAGGACGTGAGGAAGGAGCTCTTCCCCCACATAACAACAGGCTTGCCCTTCAATTATGTGTGCTTCATAGCTCAGTGCTTATGTAACATATTGTAGCTGGATGATGTAGATGGTTGTTGGATACAGAGGCCAACAGGTAACAGGACAATGTTTACTAGGTACTAGTAGTATAGAATGAGTTGTGCTTAGGTACTGTAGCATGAGCATGATAGAGTCAATATAGTACATATGAATCGGATAGATTGAGCAATGTGCTTGGATGCTTGAATTGAGAGTCTTTATATTATTTGATGGTTTTGGCTTTTCTGTGTATCCCACCTGTAGGGAGGAAGCTTGGTTTAATATTATGGGACCCCACAAAAAGAATATAATATCAACTATTGTTCTATAACCAAGGCCCCTACTTTTCTGCGGCACACTGGGACCAAGTTCTGCGGCAGGATTACCATTTGCCACAGAACTTCTGCGGCAGTGGTTTGTAATTTCTGTGGAAGTTCTGCAGCACTAACGAACTACCACATCACAGGGCCAGCTTGTCATCCTGACTTCATATCCATGGCAGTCGTTATAGCAATCAGGATGGGCCAAAGCACAGTAACACTAGTTCAAAAATAACAGACTTATAGAAATAATTTTATGCCTAAAAATGAAAAAAAAGATCTATCCCTTAAGGTCCTAGCCTATTGCAGAAATAAAATATGCAGAGGGGACCTTATGTGATAAATAAGGTATTTCTATACTCATGCAATCTATACCACCCATGAGGTCCCCACTGTGCATCACTTACATATGTATATGCAATCTGTAACATACAAATGTGTGTGTGTGTGTGTATGTATGTGTATATATACATATATGTGTATATATATATATATATATATAGTGAGAGAGATACTGTATGTACGTGTGTGCGTGTATATATATGTATATACACATATATGTGTGTGTGTGTATTTGCTTTTTAAATTTCCATGAAATTGTATCCTCATTCATACATGTCCTTTTGGAAATGGAATAAACAGAATAGAGGAGATATTGCAAAACTCATTTTTCAAGCCAACCTGCTTCCCCAACACACTATGTAACATCATCAGGCCATGACATGCATATGAATCCATTGTGAGATAAAGCTCTCCAGCCCATCACAATGTTTCCCCGGTGTGACAGAACAATGCACCATACCTACCTAGGCTCAGACCAGTGATGTGTTCCCCCAATCCTTGTACTGCCCAGCCTGCTCCCAGAGCTCATCTCTGAATCTGAGTTACTGGCACAGGAACACAACATGCTACCCTCTGGCCCAACAGCTGGCTCTGCACACAACATGTCTCAAAAACGTTTAGGTGATTCTGTCAACCAATGACAATATGTAATCAGTAATCCTGGCAAAATTTATACAGCACAATTATTTATTTAACAGGTCTAGTCTTTCAACAGATCTGCACATTATTATATTCTACTTTTCTGGGCATAATTACTTTATTTTTTCTTAAAAATGACAGGTTACTTCATTTTACCAGTTATTAATTTCAGATGGCATCTCTATACCTCAAAGGCAAAAATAAGTTTGTACAAAGTAAGGTATGGACTTAACAGGTCTATGCTCTTGTCAAGGTTTTGACCCTAGTGTAATAAAGTAAGACTGAAAATTGTATTCGACTGTAGTGCAGGTTGGGCAAATATCACTGTGCCTGATGTGCTGTGCCACTGCCTCTGGCAATGGGAGCTGTGGTAGATAAGTGACTATTCATTTCTGTGGCAGAATGCCACCATTTCGATTAGCTAATGTATGATATGATAGTACTGACAACATGACATGCTGAGCATAGAGGGTTTGGATACAAAAAGAGGGGAAGGGAACCAGGTTCTATGGAGAAACAGAAATATTAATAAAGAATCACCAAGAACAGTGAATTCTGCGGTGCTACAGAAGTTCTGCGGTAGGTTGCAAGTTCTGCGCAAAATTCTGCGGCAGCAGAATTCTAGGGGCCTTGTCTATAACTGACTGATGAATGAGTCGAGCAGGAATACACCCCTAATAATGATATGAATAGATGATCACCTCCTCCAACTCTGGAAAGTGTGACCAGTAGCATGCAGGAGAGGAAAAAAAATCTTGGGGGGAACCTCTGAGGCTACTGACCTGCCCGTCCTTCTGGGCATACTAAAGGAGAGAGATCCTACTCAACAAATTGAATGAATCAGCTAATCTGAATTCCAAATTGTAGAACTTGATACAGAGAAACAGAGCTTAAGAAAGTACTGAATTGTAACATGTCCAGTGAAGCAATCTCCTCCTAGTAAACTCAGAGTTCAAGAATCCATGTACAATTCGGAATGATTGCAAGTGTATATGTTGAAAAAAACATCTTCCGGACTTCATTTGATAGAAGGCATGAAAATCCAGGGAATTGTATGATGGTGGAGATGAAGTTGATGACTAGCGAACTCAGTACAGGTGACCAGATGAAACAGTTGCATAAAAGCTTTGACGCAAACGAGGCATGATGAATAGAAGTAGTATGACTTCTAGGTTTCTACTATTAGAGGGCTTGTATAGCACGTGGAATGGGAACAGGCTTGGAGCCAGGCTACTGACTGATGAATCCAGTTCTGGTAAGTATGATAGGAGTAGAGTATAGCCTTAGGAATTGATATAAAGGCAATGGCTGTAGAGTTGAGCTGAAATAATGGCAGGATGTAGAGGATTAATCGGAGGTACTGGTGTGAGGTTAGGAAGCATCCAAGTAGTAGAATATGTCGAGCCCAAAAAGCAAGCAAGGCAGGTGGACTGCGAATCCGAAGAGAGATGTAGTAGGTAGCAAGAAATGCACCAACATAGGCAGGTGAGAAGGAATGGGACGTGGCAACCAGCTCCTGGTGAAAGTGCAGCATAACCGACAGCTGGTGAGATAGGAGAGAGGAGGCTGATTCCAGGTATGGGAAAGTGCAGTCAGACCTATGGAGGTCTGCTGGCAGAAATATAGCATGGCAGTTAGTCCCTCGATGAGATGCGAAATCCATTAGCTGGTGAGGTAAGTAGAGGCGAGACTAGCTCCAGGTAACAGGAAATTTAGCCAGACCTACGGAGGTCAGTCAGTAAGAAAAAAGTGTGGTATACAGCCTCCAGGAGACGTATCTTGAGTCAGAGTAGAGAAGAGTAATACTACATTGGTAAGGCAGACTTAGAGAAGGGAATGGTGCAGAGGATTGATGTATCCAGTAGATCAAGGATGGCAGGGATCACAGTGAAGAGAACGTGGCAGAGATATGGCAACTTGACAAGATGAATAACATCCGAAACTGTAGGTATTCAATGTGTGAGGCAGCAATAACCTGACGAGACCTGAATAATCAAGCATAAGAGTCCTAGAAGGAGACAACTGAAGGGCTGAGTCAAATGGAGTAGCGTTGTCACAGGTCCAAGAAGTGGTAGAGCATAATCAGGATAAGGAAGTTCCTCAGGAGAAGCTAAATGAAGTGCCCTGGAAAAGGTGAAGCAGCAGTAATTCTATACAGCGGAAGAAACAGGGCAAATCATTCAAGAATAGATGATGATTGAAGAAACGGCCAGATGAAAATTCACATGAAAGAAGCTTCTTGCTGGCTGACACAGCAGCAGGTAGGCATATAGTAGAATGTGCGAATCTCCAGGCTCCGAGCTAGGCGAGGCAGAGGTGAAACAGAAGGAGAAACCCCAGCCCGATGGGCTAAGGCAGGTCATAGAAGCAGGCGATTAGTATGTAATCCTCCCAGCCCAAAGGAAAAAGGCAGGTCATAGAAGCAGGCAATTAGTACGTAAACCCCCCAGCCCAATGGGCAAAGGCAGTCATAGAAGCAGGAGATTATGGTGCAGTAACATATGGAACAGAGGAACTCCGGGCCACTGAGGGGCACAGGCCTAACTAAATGCAATGGCTGAATGTCAAACTGCATGCAATGCAGAGGGTCATGTCCTGGTAAATAGGGATCAGGAAATAAGTAAACACAGGTTAGATGGATGCCAGCTCAGGAGGAGCACAGTTATTGTAAAGCAGATTAGTCGTGATGACTTTGAACCATCGAAAGGGCAAAGCAGGTAATATGAGCAAGTAAGATAAGAAGGGAACCTGTACGTAAATGTAGTAAGCAAGCTGCGTGAGGAAGACGTAGAGCAGGGAAGCTGGGCAAAGCATCCCTAGAATGGATGAGGAATGTCGAAACATCAAATGTGAATCCATAGTAAGTAGCTCCTGGTTTGCCTGCCACAAGCAGGTGGCAGGATTGCTGAGAATGGCATAGCCAAGTTGCAGCGCTCAAGTGACAATGTCATGGCATTCGTAATGCCTGCAAATCCTGTCTTAGAAGTATGGTGGAGAAGAGCTGATTGAAGTACGGCTGTGACAATATCAAACAAAGAGGCATGCATAAGGTGCAGCGATAGGAACGGCAACAGAAACTAGACCCCAAGGAGCGGAAGCCAGAACAGGTAATCCACAAATGGAGTGGGTAGACAGGCTGAGGAGTAGCGAGGTGCAGTCATGGAGGAAGCTTCATACAGAAGGTCATGCCCCTTACTCACAGCTGTAAATCAAGGCACTGGCTTTCGAAACATAGCGAGGGCCAAAAAGCAGCACATTCTTAAAATAAATATATGGGACAGGAGTGGATGGTTTGGGTCATTACATTGGAGATTAACGTAGTAATGTAGCAACCTTTGCAGCTGAAGGAAAGTCTAGTATGAAGTATGAGAAGACTTGGTTTGCTGGCCAAGGCACCTAGCTTCACCTGAGCTCTTTCCTTCTAAGACTGCTTGAAAGGCAGAGTAGAGAAACTTACCAGAGCAAGGGAGAAGGATTAAGACTTAGTTTGGCTAAGCAGATTTACTGTGTGGTGGTGTTTTAATTTTTTACTCACAGGGATTGCTCTGTTTGTTGCTAACATTTCATTGCTTTATTTTTTCTCTGATTCAAATTGTTGTTGCTGGTATACCTTCTTCTGCATTATTACAAGGTGTGCCTACAGGTGTGTGCTAACAGATTACTGCTGTAATCTTCTGATTCAAATTGTCTTTTGCAAGGTATATCTTCTGTTACTGCTTTATTTTTCTCTGGAGCAAAGTGTTTCTTACAGGGTATATCTTCTCTGAAATTACTGTATTACAGGTGGAGCTTACATTTTTGTGACTTTTTTTTATCATTGGGCTAAGCAAAATTACTGTTTGACACTGTGTTTTATTTTATTCTTGTTTGTTGAAAAGGTTTGTTGTCTCAGAGGTGTTTCAGTCTCCTTCTCACATTGAAGGAGCTAATTGCTTTTCCTCCCACAGCTCTTCCAAAGGATTAGGTGTATGTGGGGTGGAGCTGGCAAACTGTCAGTAATTTCCAACAGAAAGAAGGGTTAAAAGTCAGGTTAGTTGATATCTTGGAGGTAGAAGACTTGGTTTGCTGGCCAAGGCACCTAGCTTCACCTGAGCTCTTTCCTTCTAAGACTGCTTGAAAGGCAGAGTAGAAATTTACCAGAGCAAGGGAGAAGGATTAAGACTTAGTTTGGCTAAGCAAGATTTACTGTGTGGTGGTGTTTTATTTTTACTCACAGGGATTGCTACTGTTTGTTGCTAACATTTCATTGCTTTATTTTCTCTGATTCAAATTGTTGTTGCTGGTATACCTTCTTCTGCATTATTACAAGGTGTGCCTACAGGTGTGTGCTAACAGATTACTGCTGTAATCTTCTGATTCAAATTGTCTTTTGCAAGGTATATCTTCTGTTACTGCTTTATTTTTCTCTGGAGCAAAGTGTTCTTACAGGTATATCTTCTCTGAAATTATTACAGGTGGTGCTTTACAGGTTTTACAGTTTTATCTAACATTAGGATAAGCTTTCACGGTTACTGCATTTGTTGTTGACTGATTGTTTCTGCTCTTACCTCCTTGTTCTTTAGTCCGTGGTTCTTCTTTTTAGGCAGGGAAGGGCCCAGCCACCACCCCCCCCAACCACCCCACTACACTCCTCTTATAGGGTACCACAGTTGTGACATTTCCTGTGGCAGAGCAGGAAGAGGCGGATCAGTGGGGCCTCCACAAGGTGATCTCATTTACAGGGCACTAGTAATTTAACTGTGATAACAAGTTAAACAAAACACAATTAAACCATTACTTGCATTTTTTTCCTTCTAATTACTCTGACTAGGTTACAAACCCAGCAACTTATTTGGAATGGATTTCATTAACTGCAGGTACTGTGGAACAATTTTCAGAAGGACAGTCTTACAGGATTTAGGACACTGTCCTACATGCTGAGCCTTTGGAGATCTTAGGTCTCAGCTCCGGGCAGGATGGGCAGAGATTGCACGCCTCAAATTTCATATTGAAGGAAATACATTATAAGAACCACCGCCATTTCCCCAGCATCCAACAGAAAAACCTCAACCGCAGAGGGTAGTTGGTCCAGGAGGTTGGCAGGTGGTTAGGAGGAGCAAATCAGGTGCCCCATCACTCTCTGCTCTCCAACACATTACCTCCGAAAACCATATAAACACTACAAACAGGTATCTGCCTCTATCTCTGAAATCAAATAAAGAGGCAGAAGACACTGCAGAGCAGGACACTGCAGCACAGGAGCTAGCACAACAATACTCACCCAAATCAGGAACCAAAACTAAACAAGCACAAAGGAAATCCAAAAAACTACTGATCATAGGAGACTCCATGATTCGGGGAGTTGATACCCATCTCCAGCCAGGGGTGATGGTCAGATGTCTCCCAGGTACATCAGCATGGAGAGACACTGACCGCATTGCTAAAATTGTTCACAAAGCAGGAGAAAACATTGATGTCCTAGTACACATAGGGACTAATGATCTCGCCAGCCGGTCAGTTGTGGAGACCAAGGAACACTTGACTAGGCTGGGTGACAAACTATCATCTATTTCGTCCGGCATCTCCTTCTCTGAGATCCTGCCAGTCTGGGAGAAGGGAGCAGATGGACGGAAGGTCAGAGAAGGGGAGATAGGGAGCTAAACACGTGGCTCAAGGACTGGTGCCAGAAAAAGGACACGGATTTGTAGGAACTGGCAACAGTTCTGGGAGCAAAGTTCTTTAAATTTGATGGACTGCATCTGACTAAAGAGGAGTCAGTGCATTGGGGCAGAAGTTTGATGTCTTTGCAGAATATTTAAACTAGCAAATGGGGAGAGGTGCAGCACCCCATCGTCGAATGGGAAGAACACCCTCCCCTCAGCTAGTGGTCAAACAGGAATTCAGCGTGTTTGCCGTTCATTTGCATCACCAGGTAAGAAAAAAGGTTTGTCTCCCCATACGATGCACAGGGGTAATGCCAAACTTCACCCAACAACTAACACACCAAAATCTGGCCAATGGAAAATCATGTACACAAATGCTCACAGCCTGGGAAATAAGATCCCAGACCTGCAGACAATAATGTCAGAGGCTAAACTGGACATAGTAGCAATTAGTGAGACGTGGTTTACCAGTAATCACACTTGGGAGACTTCAGTACCTGGCTATGTATTGTTCAGAAGAGACCGAGGTGCAAAAGTGGGGGAGGAGTGGCCCTGTATGTTAATGAAAATATCAAAGCTACAGAAATTCAGAATACACATAAGGAGCCAGAAGAACTGTGGGTCACCCTGGAAACAGGAAATGGGACAGCCATAAGAACTGGGGTTGTCTACAGGCCCCCAGACCAGAGGGAGGACATAGACACATTACTGTTAGAAGACATACAAAACATGACAGCTAAAGGGGAGGTTCTGATAATGGGAGACTTCAACATGCCAGATACAGATTGGTCAATACCAGTAGGAACATCTGCCAGAACTAGACTCATAGTGGATTCCCTGCAGGGGAGGGCCTCAAACAACTGGTACAGCAACCCACAAGAGACAGGGCTATCCTAGATCTAGTACTGACTAACAAAGAAGGGATCACAGATCTCAGGTAGAAGGTCACCTGGGGGCCAGTGACCATCACATGGTATGGTTCAATTTGGCTACTACATCTAAATCATCCCATTCCAAGGCAAAAATATGGGACTTCAGAGGAGCTGACTTTGATAAGATGGCCAACAGAGTTAAGCTAGCCCTGGCAAAAAGAAACAGGTGAGGGGGTACAGGCAAAGTGGGCAAGCATTAAGGATGCAATACTTGAAGCAACATCCCATTGTGTTAGACAGAAAGGAAGTGCAAAGAAGAAGGAAACCACTTTGGTTCTCAAATACAGTAGCAGAAAAGGTCAGAGCCAAAAGGCTGGCCTTCAGAAAATATAAGGGAACACAGCGGATGAAGATAGGAGGCATACCAAACTGCCCTAAGGAAAGCAGGTAAGGCAGTAAGGCAGGCAAAGTCCCAAACTGAAGAAACACTAGCACGAACAGTAAAGAAGATGTGACAAGACTTTCTATAGATACATTAGTGAAAGGAGAAAGTCCAGAGGGGTATTGCTAAGCTTAATGGAGAAAAGGGAGCATGTGAGGAGGAGGACCCTGTAAAGGCATCTATCCTAAATAGATACTTTGCTCAGTATTTACTGAAGAGAAGGTAGGGCAGGCCCACAGCTCAGCATCATGGACACAGGGGAGGGAGGTGAGCACTACTCCTCTCAAAAAAGAAGGGTCCTACAAGAGCTTGCTAAGCTCAGGGTGGATAAGGCAATGGGACCTGATGGCATACATCCCAGGGTACTTAAGGAGCTAAAGGAGGAACTAGCAGAGCCATTAGCAGAATTGTTTAGTGAGTCTCTGAGCACAGGAGAGGTCCCAGAAGACTGGAGAAGGGCTCATGTGATCCCACTCCACAAGAGTGGTAGCAGGGAGGAGGCGGGAACTACAGACCGGTCAGTCTTACCTCAGTAGTGGGCAAGATTATGGAGGCACTCCTTAAGGAAAGGATAGTGCAACACCTGGAATCCATAGGGGCACAGGATCCAAGACAGCATGGGTTTACAAAAGGAAGGTCCTGTCAAACTAATCTCATAGATTTCTTTGACTGGGCAACCAGAGTGGTGGACCAAGGGGGAGCAGTTGATGTCGCCTACCTTGACTTCAGCAAAGCTTTTGACACTGTTCCACATAGAAGATTGATAAATAAGCTAGGTAGGCTCGGGGTGGGTCAGAAGTTGGTCAACTGGGTGGCAAACTGGTTGACTGGCAGAAAACAGAGAGTGGTGGTAAATGGTATACAGTCAGAAGAGATGCAAGTCACAAGTGGGGTACCTCAGGGATCAGTCCTGGGGCCAGTCCTATTCAACATCTTCATTAGTGACCTCGCAGATGGACTAGAGGGTTTGCAGATGACACCAAGATCTGCAACAGAGTAGATGATCCAGATGGGTGGGCAGAATGAGAAGAGATCTGGATAAACTAGCAGAATGGTCAGAAGAGTGGCAACTGGGGTTTAATGCAAAGAAGTGCAAAATCATGCACATAGGAAGAAACCCTGAAGCCACTTATAGGCTGGGAGGAGTTGCTAGCAGTCACAAAGGAAGAAGAGACTTGGGCATCATCATCACTGATGACCCAAAATCATCCAAGCAGACCTCTAAAGCAGTAGGGTAAGGCTAGGGGATGTTAGGGTGTATTAGTAGGGTATCACAAGTCATAAGAGGGAGGTAATAATCCTCTGTACAAGACATTGGTTAGGCCCCATCTGGAGTACTGCATGCAGTATTGGAGGCCACACCTTCACAAGGACATTAACCAAATTGAGGCAGTCCAGAGAAGGGCAACCAAAATGGTGCAGGGACTGCATCAGAAGACATATGAGGACAGATTAACGGAGCTCAATATGTATACCTTGAGCAAAGGAGGAGAGAGGTGATATGATCGAGACATTTAAACACCTTAAGGGCATAAACAAGGTGAAAGAGTCTAACATGTTTAAATATAAGAAAAATAGCAGGACAAGAGGACACAGCAGGAGATTAGAGGAGGCCGATTAAGGGGAATGTGAGGAAATTCTTTTTCACAGAAAGGGTGGTGGATGCATGGAATGGCTTACCACAAGAAGTGGTGGCTATGAATACAGTGCAGGGCTTCAAACAGGCATGGGATAGGCATAAGGGAGCAATACAAATGACTATGAATAGATAGGTCACTGACAGAGCAAAGGCCGATGGCACATTTATAAGGTAGAAAAAGAAATGGGCAGACTGGATGGGCCTTGCGGTCCTTATCTGCCGTCAACTTCTATGTTTCTATGTTTCTATGTTAAGTAGATAGGTGAACCAGTGTCTTGAGCTTGAACTGCCACAGAACTCTGAGGGCTGAATCAAACGTCAGTGCCAGTTTGTGAAAGAGCTCCGTTAGAAGTCTATGAACAATGACCCGAACACGTTCCAGTTGTACACAAATAAAGTGGTTACTACAGTTAGGAATCACTAAAGTACGAAGGGCAGCCCAATATACGAATGCTCAATATAGTCCCATAATAATGTCATCATGTGTGAATGACATGGTGCTATACTGAAGTAATAGCATTGGAGAGGCAAGCATAGGGTAGGAACTAGAGACCTAGCAGCAGAACGGGGAATCAACAAATGGAGGCACCTACAGATCCTATGCTACAGTGATCCTGAGAGTGAAAGAAACATGTCCGGGCACACAAGCATGAAAGCAGTGGTCGATAGAAACAGGCCATATCACTAACCATGGGCCCATGTCCTGAGATACAATCGTGTACACTAAAGGGAAGCTAGGCTAGACATACCTAGGTAGAGAAGCGGAGGAAGCAGGAATGGAATCTGAAGAGGAGGCCAACAGCTCAGGCAGTGGCGCAGCAAGTGCTGCTGATGAGGTAGTCCAGGAGCCACTAGTATCAGGCAGAAGGAGGCATGAGTCCAGCTTGGCAGTGGCATTGGAAATGCTGCAGGGAGGCGGTGAGAGACACAGCACAGCAAACAGCTTCCAGATAGCAGCCGTGGAGATGACCCAACCAGAATTAATTGAACAGAGTCAACCCATGGCGGTTCCGATAGATACACAGCAAAGCAGGGATATGAAGATCCGCGACAATAGATCAGGCAAGAGGTTCCATATGGACAATTGTGAAGGTGTTGGGATTGAAGACATGGAGACCAGTTCAGGCTGAAGAAATTGGACCTCACTTGTCCAAATATTTATTTACATAACAGCAAATAAAATAAAATAAGCGAACTAAGGTGGCAAAACAAAATTCCAAAGGTCAGAACAGGTTTCCAAATACAGCTCTAGTATAAGCTAGAGGGATGTTGATCTAGTCGCAGACCAACTCAAGACTGACTTTAATCAATAGCTGAGCTCTTTTTATCTAGAGGATGGGTCATCTGACCTGAAACCCTTCCCCTAAACTCAAATGTGAAAGAACATTTCTTTTAATAACACTTTATTTTATTCCAACATAGTCTATACTTATTTATAAACCATAAAATGACATGACTATTGTTCCACAATTTGATTTTGTATTATTATTCATTAATCCAGCACATTCTAGCTCCTCCCACATCAAGGTATACCATAAATAAGATCAAAATGAGGCCGGTCGGCTCTTAGGATGGTATGCCTGGTGTGGAGAGGATGAAGGAGCTGAGACCCAACAATACAAGAAGTTAAAGTAAGCAGCCAAACAAAAAATAATGCAAGAATAATTATTTTATTTCAATTTATGACTATTTGTTTTATGTTCTGATACCTGTTTATTGTTGGTAATATCTAGCTACCCAGAACAACACCCAGTGCTTTATTCTAGTGTGCACTTTTTATTTAATGCCTACCTACCAATTCTTTACTTTAGGGCTGCCAGAAAGAAAAACAACCAACAGTTTTAATTTCATGTTTATGGTTTCTTGCACCACGTTATATTGCACCACGTTTATTCTACTCTACTCATTCTGGGGTAAACAGTGTTTGGCTAAAATTGCCGCATTGCGACATGCCAGCAGTTGTAGGAAGGAAGGACTGCTGTAATACATACTCGAGAGCTATCTCTTGTACTGCAGCAACAACCGGGAGGTAAGTGAAGGACACAGACCGAGGAGCTCATTCAGAGAAGTCCCTTTAGGACTGAAATAGAGCCCCGGTCATGTCCTGGCGTTGCTATGCTAAGTTTTGTTCATTTCCTCCCTCTCACACGTTCACAAGGTCAACAGCTGATAAAACAGCTGACACGGATGTGAAGCGGAGCAGCTGCTCGTAGGGGGAAGGTATAATTCAGTCACAAACGCTACTAAAAGCGTTTTTAACCAAACAGGAGAAAATTAGGACTCTCCTTATTTTGTTACGGTGATTCGTGATACTGATTATACAGGGGGAACATATGTGAGGCGTGTTTTTGTTTCGGGAGCCAGGCAGGAGAAAAATAAAACATATGGAAAATTCAACCTCGGGGAGCATGAAATGTAGGTGGCCAGTCTACATCCATGCAAAGAGGGGTGAATCTAGGAGTGGGAACAATAAAATAAACACCAATGAAAAATAAATGGCTGTTGCACAACAGACTTGTGGAGGGAGGGTTCCAGCTCCAGAAACAAAGCAGGAGGTTATTCCCTGTTACAACAACAAATGCAGTACAGCAGGGAGCGGCTGCTCGGAAAGGAGGAGAAACGGCAGGGGAAGGTAAACACATAAGAGCAGTATAGAGGAAAGGAAACAAGCCTCTAACAGAAAAGGCACAAAAACACCAGAGCAGGTAGGGGAAGGGGGAGCACAAGCCAGACAAAGAACCGGGGAAGAGAGAGCCAGGACAGAGAAAGAGAGCAGCCATGCACCAGCACCACAAACTAGCGAGTGTGACTCACCTAAGCAGAGTGGAAGTCTGCTGCTTGCATAGAAACATAGAATTTGACGGCAGATAAGGACTGCTTGGCCCACCCAGTCTGCCCATTTCCCTACCTAATGGATAAGCTGTAGATCCTAGTTGACCAGCAGCCTACTTCTTTCTACCCCCACCCCCTAGAATTGCCTTATGGCTGTCCCATGCATGCTTGAATTCAACCACTGTTTTTGACTCCACAACCTCCTCCGGAAGGCTGTTCCATGCATCCACAACCCTCTCTGTGAAAAAATACTTCCTTACATTTCCTCTGAGCCGCCCCACCTCTGTCTTCAAATTGTGCCCCCTTTTTCTTGCACACCTCTTTTTTTGAAAGATGCTGTCCTCTTGGACTTTGTTGATTCCCTTGAGGTACTTGAACGTTTCTATCATGTCCCCCCTCTCCCTCCTTTCCTCAAGGCTATACATATTAAGCTCCTTTAATCTCTCTTCATATGTCTTCCGGTGCAGACCCTGCACCATTTTAGTTGCCCTCCTCTGGACAGCTTCCATCTTGTCTATGTCCTTGCGGAGATTGGGTCTCCAGAACTGCACACAGTACTCCAGCTGGGGTCTCATCAGCTGTCTGTACAGAGGGATAACAACTTCCTGTTTTCTACTGGTGATGCCTCTCCCTATGCATCCCAGTATCCCCCCAGCCCTCCTTACCGCCCTCTCACATTGCTTGCCCACCTTTAAGTCATCTGATATGACTATCCCCAGGTCCCTTTCCATTTTTGTTGTTAGTATCTCACCCCCCATTGTGTACTCTTCCCCTGGGTTTTTGTTTCCCAGGTGCATTACCTGGCACTTCTTAGCATTAAATCAATTACAACAACAAATGCGGTACAGCAGGAACGGCTGCTCAGAAAGGAGGAGGAAATGGCAGGGGAAGGTAAACACATAAAAGCAGTACAGAGGAAAGGGAAACAAGCCCTTGAGTTAAATAGGATGTGGGGAAGGAGCTTTTCCACCACATAACAACGTGCTTGCCCTTCAATTCTAGTGAGGGGTAGGAGGAAGTAGGCTGTTGGTTAACTAGGGTCTGCAGCTTACCGTTAGGTAGGGAAATGGGCAGACTGGGTGTGCCAAGCGGTCCTTATCTGCCATCAAATTCTATGTTTCTATGTTTCTATGAGTTGTAATAATGAAATTGTCAAAGCAGCGTTTTAAAATAGCATTGCAGAAGTGGGCAAACAAAACTGATAACCCTTTTCTATACCATTTGTTATAAAAAAAGGTTCTGGTTTGAAGTTGCAGTAAGTTGATCTGAAAAAACATGCGTTCCAAACAGTTCTAGGTGTCTGACTTAAGTCCTGCAGGTACCATTTGTCTGGGGGCCCATAAAATGGGTAACAGACTCTGAGGCTACATGTTTATCTTCCCTATGGTGTTAGGGCACCAGACTTTATTCACTGTTTGGACCTTTTGCTACTTGTTTTTCTTAAGTAAGATCTCATTTTCTGTGTTCTACAAGGCAGTATAGTTTTGATCATTTTGCTCAATGCTGCAGTCCACAACTCTCAGAAAATTCAAAGGAATATAACGCAACCTACATCTCTCTGCAAACTTTTAGTAAAACTGGATCTGATACTCCCTAGAACAAGATCTGGACAGAGCAATTAGAAGGGGAGATGCGCTTTCAAAATAAGAAGATTAATAATCGTTATTTAAATCACTGATTAAATATCATAAATTGTACCACTTTAGTTCAGTAAGAATTCCAAAGTACAGAGCAATAGATCTATGATGCCACTACATTTAGCAGTAAAAATGTCATGAGGCCATTTTGATAGTTTGATAAACTTGACTAGCCAAAGCCACCACAAAATCTGGTCATGCAAAACAATGTTTCTGGATCCAGGATGTGGTGAACATATCCCCACCCACCACGGCCCACTGATTTTTCATTAAAAGATGCACCCCCATCTCTATCTTCCCTCTGACCTGCCTCTTTTGAACTTTTTCTTAGAATAATTTTTCTTTCTTTCTGCACTCCAGGGCTGAGTGCATTGACATTTCTTAAAAATAAAACAAAAATAATAATTCATCTAAATCTGTTTTGGACCCTGTGATCATGGAAGTCTACACAAACTGGGAAAAGAGAAGTTTGATCGGGAGATGGACACTGTCTATATGTGTTGTTGTCCTAGCAATGCCGCACAGCAAAGACTGCTGATTTGCATAGTTCAGTGCAGAGCCTTCACTATATTCAGATATAAGAAATGTGTTTGCGTCGGCTGCAAACTGAGCTATGCAAATCACCAGTCCGATCTGAGGAACTGCATTATGTGACAGAATGATGAGCACACTTTTCCTGCTAGCATTTGTGCTAACTAGTTAGACCTACCTAAAGAAAAGGCATAGCACTCACAGCTCAAGATTTTTCTGTTTCCTGCTATACTGTATTTTATCCTGCACATCGTGCAATAAGTAATGTAAGAGACTACCAGTCTAAGGATTTTTTTAATTTAACAGGACTGCACTTCAATTTAACTGAGTGAGCTATGCCATGGCTTTTGTTTGCATAGTATTCATATTGTCACCAGTCCTTTAGAGTTGTACTTTCTTTGAAGCAAGCTGTCTAACTGATGACTGACAGTCAATACAGAGTAACCGATTACTTTGAGTCTTGAAAGGTGAATAATATATTTCAGTCCAGTCAAACACTACAGTTTGTATACTGGTCTGGGGGACAAGATACTGACAGTGTTGCTCCGCTCCCTGCCACCTCTTTGTTTGTTTCATGTTCTGTTGGGCATCTGAAAGATTCTGCTTAAAGTATTTTTTTTTATATTTTTTAATTTAGTGAATTAATTTTTTAAGCTGGCAATATCTAAAAAGAGTTTCTTTGCTGCAAAGATAAAATCAGGGTGCCAAGTTGAGTTTGCTGTGAGAGATTATGCTGTTCCACTGGGCGTCTGTAAGCTCTCATTCAAAGTTTTTATTTCTTCACCCTTTAAAAGCAGGCTTAATAAGAAGGAACTCACCAATGGGGCTAGTAGAGCTATGAAGACCTAGGCAGAATCAGAGGAGAGAGGAGCAGTTCTTGGAGTACTGAGTGCTTTAATGAGGAGGAACTTGCCGATGGGGCTAGTAGGACTACAGAGGCCTAGGGAGAGTAGGAGGGAGAGAAGCAGTTCCTGCTCCCTCTCTCTCTCTCTCTCTCTATGCAAAATTGCTCATACTGTATCTGTTCATGCTGAGAAGGACTTAGTTCTGTAAAGTAAAATTTGAAAAGTCAAGACAAACTCACTGAAAAGTAAGCTTAATGAGGAGGAACTCGCTGACGGGCTAGCAGGTCTATGGAGACCTAGACAGAGTCATAAGAAGCAAGGAGCAGTTCTTTGAGGCTGAGTGCTTTAACTTATTTTTTGTTTTTAATTTTGATGCACTTTTGCCTTGGAGTGCTTTAACTACTTTTGTTTTGATCAGCAGCCCAGATGTAATGCAGAAGTGTCACATTAAAGTACTGTGGGATGGGGGGGTGTTGCATCCTGCCACGGATGGAAGCTTTGTCTGCATAGGGAAGGGGAAGAAGAAACAGCACAGAACAACAATGGAGTCAGCACTGTGCAGAACTCATTGCATCACTGTGGGAGAACACTGGGACGCGTTCTGTTCATGATCCTATTTCTCCTATAGTAGTTGCAAAATGTCTGCTGAGCTCTGCCCACACAGCAGCAAAAAACTGTGTTCTTAACCTTTGGTACCAGCCAAAAATTGGACAGAATCACAACTCTGCCTATTTTCTCCACCTTGGATGGCATCTTCTTGAAGTGGTTCACTCATTCAAATGCTTCAGTATGTGATTAGATAGTAAACTTGACTTCTCTGCAAAGATTGATGCCATCCACACCAAACTACCCCTATACTTGCTGCTTTATACCACAATAAAGACTGCCGGTCTGTACATCATGAGCTTACCACCAAAATGGTGCTCCAGGTCCATACTATGAGAACATGATCTATGGCACCATTCTCTCCTCCTCCCAGACCAGAATGGGCACCTTCTGCAATGCCTTTTGTTGTTCCCCCTCTCATACCCACCATTACTCATGCTACTCCTCCTTATCAATTCTTCCTCTACTTTCACGTTGCCAGAATCACTGTGCCTCATTCATACCCAAAAACTGATTTGGGTCCCTTTTCTACTACCTCTCCTCACTACTGTACTCCATTCCCCCTACATCCTGTTCCCTCCACTCGAGGGATCCTCACACTTTTTCTTTAAGAAAAAACATGAAAATGACAAAAATCATTTTTACTCATTTTTTTTCTTTTTTTATTTTAAATATGTCACCTATAACCCACATACTTTCTTAGCCAGTAATAATAACTGACAGAGTGGATAGTATTGGCCACCCTTCCTATTGTTATAAGACCCTCTGATTGCAGTGTCGGTCCTCATTACACCCTGGGCGAGTAGGTATAGCCCAATACAACTCACCATGTCTGGAAATGACAGGTTTAAAAACAGAGGTTACAGTGACAACATACTTAACACTGCTTTTAATAAAGCAAAAACATGGACTGTAAAACATGTTTGATACAAAAAGTAGGAAATACAGATGATCAAAAAGTTATCACATTCTCAATGAAATTTAACAATACCGGGAGCAGAAATATAAAACAACAAGAGGGGATAGGGATAAGGAAATGTACCAGCTTGCATCTAGAAAAGTCACCCGTATAGTGAGGGGAGCAAAGTCCAGTAAAGAGCAACGGCTGGCACAGGGGATACATGGAGGGGAAAAGGGGTTCTTCCGGTACATTGGGGAGCAGAGAAAAACTAAGGGCCATCTCAGCAGATTGAGATCAGAAGGAGGGTGGGTGGAAGAGGCGAGGGACCAGGCAGAGGTATTTAATGAGTACTTTGCCTCTGTGTTCACTAGGGAGGGGGATGGGATATCTACAAAGCAAGGCACAAAGGGGATAGAAGAGGCAGGGAGTGGGATCAGGGGAGCAACAGAAATGGAGCAAAAGGGAGGGAAAGGTACCCCAGGGGTGTCACATCTGGATAAGGATAAAAAGACCAGTAAGGTGGAGGGGACGGATGATGCCATCCCAGCCAAAAGGGTGTGGTTTGCCCTCAAGGCCCTAAGAAAGACAAATCTCCTGGGCGGATGGCATTCATCTGAAGTACTACGAAATTGGTGGACATACTGGCTGCACCCTGGTGAGCTTTTCAACAGGTCACTTGAGACAGGGAGGGGTACCTAGGATTGGCGAGAAGCACATGTGGTACCAATCCATAAAGGGGGTGAAGGAAGTACCAGGAAACTATAGACCCATCAGTTTAACCTCGGTGGTGGGAAAATTAATGGAGAATACTAAAGGAACGATTGGGGTTTACTTGGAGGAGGTGGGAGGTCTGGATAGTCGGCAGCATGGGTTTGTGCCAGGTAGATCATGTCAAACCAACCTTATGGAGTTCTATGAATGGGTAACATCAGAACTGGACAGGGGTAAGCCTGTGGATGTATTATTCTTGGACTTCAGCAAGGCGTTTGACTCTGTCCCCCACAATGGTCTGGTGGAGAAACTGATGGGGTTAGGAGTAGGCCCTTTGATGGTCAGATGGATTGAAAACTGGATAGCTGGATGCACTCAGAGAGTAGTGGTCTGTGGGGAGCTCTCGAACCCTACAGAGGTTGGTAGTGGGGTACCACAGGGCTCGGTCCTGGGTCCAATCCTGTTTAATGCATACATATCAGACATCAGGGATGGTATGAGGGTGTGAAATGAGTCTCTTCATGGATGACTCCAAGATGGGAGCAGTAGTTGAGGGAGAAGGGGAGGTTGGCCTGCAAGGACCTGGACACCCTGGAAAGCTGGGCTCACACATGGAAATTAAATTTCAATATCACGAAGTGCAAGGTGTTGCATCTTGGTCGGGAAACCCTAAACACAGGTACACCCTGGGAGGGAGGTGCTGGGAAGCCTCAACAGGGAAAAAGACCTAGGGGTCATGGTGGATACATGTATGAATAACACTGAGCAGTGCAGGAGAGCAGCTAGCAAGGCAAACAGGATGTTGGGATGCATCATAAGGGGATCACCTCTAGGAGCAAGGAAGTGATTCTGCCACTGAACAATGGACTGGTTAGACCACACCTTGAGTACTGTGTACAGTACTGGAGACCACACTTGAAGAGGGACATACAGCTCCTGGAGAGGGTACAGAGGAGGGCAACAAAGATGATCGAGGGCTAGGGGATTTGACTTTCGAGGACAGACCTGAGGAGCTCTGCCTGTTTTCATTGGAGGAGAGGAGAACAGAGGCGGACATGATTGAGGTCTTCAAGTACCTCAAGGGAATAAATAGGGTAAACATGGAGGGATCTTTAGACTAAGCAGGGAGGCATCACCAGAGGGCATGGTTTGAAGTTGGAAGGTGGAAGGGTGAGGGGGGAAAAGAGGAGGAGGTTTTTCACTGAGAGGGTGGTGGACCCTTGGAATGCTCTGCCTGGTGAGCTGGTTCAGAGATCCACAGTGGAGAGCTTTAAGAGAGGGTGGGACAGACACAGAAAGTGGATGTATCAGATGATGGCCTGTCCGGGGTGGGGATGGATGATAGGGGTTTCTGGAGCACAAGGGATGGGAGGGTCTCGGCACCCAACTAAGGATCTAGGTTCGAGCAGACTTGATAGACCATAAGGCCTAATCTGCTGGCAAATAGTATGTTAGTATGTTAGTATGTTAATTGATAATATTATGCCTTGACACTGGCATGTCCTGCATACTGACCAAATATTAAGAACTCAAGTGGGAGCAAGAACAAGTGTCACCTTCAGAAAAACTCAGAGTCTGGGTGTCATTTTAAACCCACTAAGACCCAGAACACACACAATTGGCTACCTCAAAAACCACCAGGCTTCCACAAATGTAGGAATTGTAGTATATGTAAATACAGTGAAGAAGGGAGCATGTACAAACACCCTCACAACCACAGGACAGTGGTGATAATTCCTGAATCACCACATTTGTGTTTTAAATAGCCTGGTGTTTGTGCCTCAGACACTATGTTGGAAGTACTGTCAGACCCTTGAAGACATGAATTCAAGAGCATGTAAGGGTGATAATTAACAAAAGTGAGAGAAGTGCCCTGGGTATACACTTTGCCCATATAGGATAGTGTATGGCCTCCCATACACAACAAGGCAATTCTTCACCTGAGTGTTTTCTGTGATGGCTGATGACCTTGAGAGCAAAGTTCAAGAGGTACCTCTGCCGTCATAGAAAACATGAGGAGGAAGAGTTGCCAAGTTGTTTGGGAGGCCATACACTGTTCTATATAGTATATGGTGCCCCAAAACAGAATCCCTTACATTTTCCGAGCAGTGTTTGCTGCCAGAGACCCACACTGCTCTTCTCTTCTTCCTGCTGGCTAGCTCGCATACAGGACTTGCTAAATGCCCCCTGTCCTATGAATGGTGCTGGAGCAGACTGTTGCAGCATTGTGACATCCTCACTAACACAGAACAAAAAGTCATTCTGCATTAGTGAGGATGTCAATACTAACAGAATGACTTTTGTAGTGTATGGATTTCATACACAACCGCATTCCATATACACTATATTACCATAACTCTGATCCATCATGTCTCAGTTTTACTGCCTTAGAATCTGTGGCTTCATTAGAAAGAAGTGTGGGCAGAGTAAACAGAATGTTACAGAAAGAAACACGGTAAATAGTATCTCTCAGCATTGTTCAACCACTAGGACTTAATGAGGACACAGACTACTCCCCCATATCAAAAACGAAACAGTTTTGAAATCTCATTAACTAATACTGCTTGGTGACCTTATGGGTTACCTATCATAGTATGATAGTAATATGTCAGCAGAAAAGGACCACCCTGGCCCATCTAGTCTGCCCCTTGTCCTTATATGTGTCCTTGTCTGTGTTTGTCTTTTGTTTACTTGCTTTAAATGTTTGGCATCTAATAGTTGGTATTTCTGTGTTTTGTTTTCAGATCATTCAATGACCTTGTCCCAAGTTTGAATCCCACTGCTGTCTCGATTGTGGAGAGACATGGAAACTCATACAGTGAATGGACATAGAGTAAAAGACAATAATCAATACATAGTCTACACTCACAAGAACTGGGTCCATTGATTTGATATTAGTCAGTGCAGTGATTTTCCAGCTTACTCCCTTATCCAATTGTTATGGCTGCAGGAGAAGAGCTCTTCAGCAATCTTGTTATCAGAGAGAGAAAAGCATCTCTCTCTCTCTGACTGAGCAACAATTTTGGAGTTGCTTCACTGTCAATACACCAGTCGAATGAAACAGTGTGCTGTCTCTGTTCAGTAGAGCAGTTCCAGCACTATTTTTTCAGTTTTTTTCCTTCTTGCTCTGGGCTGACTTTTGGTTTAGCCAGCTCAAAGGGGAAAGAGCTAAACTCAGTCTGTAAACCAACAAGTTCTGAAGAGTTGTAAAACTGCTGCATTCCTTTCTGTATACTAAACCATTAATTGGTTAGCGTAGTTCTCAGATTAATTGATTAGTGCAGTGCCTTCACAGAGTACTTTCAGGGGTTTTATAGTTGTACAGTTCTTGGAAGGTTCACTCTTAGTATGGAAAAATAACTTTCAGGGATATGCTTTACTGATTGGCTTAGACAGTGTATGCTAATTCAAATAGTGATTGTATCCACTGATGTCAAATGAAACATGCACTTTCTTTCCAGTAATTCATGCTGTTAGTGCACACATTCTTAAGAGCTATAAAACTGCTGCATTTCACTATAACGGTATAATTCAAACAGTGTCCCTGTCTGGAGGTTACCTCTTTCAGGACCAATCTAATTATTACTGAACTGAATGATAAACACAGCTCCAACTGCATTCCTACAGCAGGTGTGTGTGTGTGTGTGTGTGTGTGTGTGTGTGCGTGTGTGCATATGCGTGCACGTGCGCTGGAGGGCTCCTTCATGTTGACCCTTGCAGGACCTATCTAAATGTTACTGGCATTCTGATCAGTTTATTTCAGACGTGAATTACTCTGAAGATGACCAAACGTGATCCCTTTAGTTTACTTTTTGTCAACAAATGTTTAAATTATTTACTAGCCTTTTTAAATGTTAACATTTTCTGATGTGTGGCTTTCAGTTTGTTGCAATAAATACCTTATTGTAGTCTAAGAATGCAGTTGGTAAACTGGAAATATTTACAAGGTGGAGCTCTCATGACTTTATTCTGTGCATTTCTTTGGTACTGACCTGGAGCCATCAACATAAAGTGAATGCTTTTCTTTATATTTTAAAAAGGACATATTAAATGTTCCTTCAGTTCTGAATAGAATCTGCTTGATCTTTGATCTTCTTTCTCTTTTTATTTATTTTATTTTATGTATCAGTACTGAAAATTATGATTATGACTATTTTATTTTATTAATGTTGCACTGTGTTGGTTTTATGTATGGCACCCAGATCCTCTGGGATTGGGCATCTCTTAAATAAAATTTGCCTTGCCTTGCCTTCTCATTCTCAGAAAGATGATTTCAGGTACACTAACTATACCCATGGATAAAAATTTTCCAGAAGGCGGCCTCCACCTCAGGGGACACATCACCCTGAATCTCCCCCCTAATGATTCATAGGACTACTGTCAACATTAAAGACTGAATTTACCTCTGGCCTAACATCCTCTTGCCACTTGAAAATGCAGGTCAAATAGTTCTCGCAAGTTTGCTGTCTATACATTTCTTTATTATTTACCACATTGCAAATGATTTCCCCAAAATGAATAAAGTGGTAAAAAAAACAAATAAAAAAAAAAAAACAGTTCACAAATTATAAGGATCATACTTGGCTGTGTCATTACTGTGTAGACAATTTCTGGATTATTAAAAATAAATAAATAAAATCTCATATTGTAGTTAACTCAATACTGATATGCCTCTGGGTATCATCATAATACAATAACTTCATACAGTGTTATGGGGTCACCACTCTATAGTAGTATATTGCTTCATATGTTCCCCTCTATTTTTTTCTCTCTTGCTCAATGCATATATTATTGCCCATTTGATTATCATGTCTGTATAGTGTAGTGCAAAATAGATTATGTGTGACACACAGTTTACAGTATCAACATTGCAAATATAAACAATTTTACACTGTATCCATCTGAATCACATAATCTGTGATACATAGAAACATAGAAACTGATGGCAGATAATGACCACTGGGTCCATCTAGTCTGCCCATTTTTAATTACGATCATTTTTGCTGCAGACCCTACTTGATCTACAGCACCGTCTCTTCCACCCCCTTCCTCCTCCTAGGATTCCTTTGTGCTTATCCCAGGCATTTTTGAAACCACCACTTGTTTCTCCCCCACTGCCTCCCATCGAAGGCTGTTCCAGGAATCCACCACTCTTTCTGTGAAGAAGAACTTCCTCACATCTCTCCTGAATCTACCTCCTTCCAACTTCATATCATGACTCCTTGTTCTACAGCACCTTTTTCTCTGAAATATATCTCCCTCCTGTACCTTATTAATCCCCTGCCCCAGGTCCATGATTTCCTTTATGCCAGGGATTCTGACATCACTTCCCCAAAAGGACAAAGGACATGCACGTTTCATAGCAGAATCAGACATCCAGGAAAAGATCAGCAGCAAATGAAGAGGTGACTGCTTTCTCAGTGGAAGGAAAGTAACTGAAAACAAGGAGCTTTCATTGTTACTTCTTTGCATTGCTATTTGCATTGCGGAACGGAGGTGTTTGAGTTTAAAGAAGGTTGTGCAATAGTTACTTAAAGTCTCTTTTTGGGTGTGGGCAGGAATGATAGGAATGTAAAAAGCAGTTTCTTAATCTTTCTAGACATGTATGACAAAGGGGGTAAGGGAAATTAAGAAAAGGGTAAGAATGTTTTGCACTGATAGAGGGGGAGAGGGGAGACTTGGGGGAGTGTTTGATAATCTTCATCTGGAAGGGTGAGGGGTTGCTGGTGGGCAACAAGAGCAATGGGTAGGGTGGTAGGCTGCAACAACTGCATGTCACCAATCTTTCTAAAAATTGCCTGGAGGGTGGGGGGATGTTTAGTGTGCAACCACATACAGAAACTTAGAAAAGAGATTGAGAGTCTGCAGGAGAAACTGAGACAGGTAAGGCAGACTGGAGGCAGGTTTAGCCCAGTACTGGAGGGAAGGAGGAGAGGAGATGAGGGAGGGCAATTTGAGCCAACAGTGGTGAGGAGAGGGTCAGAAGAAGGGAAGTGGAGACAAAGGGGCCGAAGCCAGGAAGAATAATTGCTGGGGAAACCAGGTCAGGAGACAAAAGACAAATGGAAGATGGAGACAGGGACTTGTGAGGGGAGGAGAAGTGTCAACAGTCATGGAGTGCAAAGGAGGGAACAGGTTACTAAGAAAAGAGAGGAAGCAGGCATTTGTGAAAGGTCTTCAGAAAACAGTTTGCACTGCTAGAGGGGAAGAAGGAGGAGGAGGGAGGTGATGCAATTGGAGGAGTAATTGATAAATGCCTGGACCAAACTGGAGCAGGGGGAAGTTCTGCTGGGAGAAATGCAACAGGGGCAAAAGGAGGAAATATTGTGCTGGAAGAAGAAGAAGAGCTGGGAATGAGAGATGGAGATGAATGGAAGTAAGCTGGGAGTAAGAGGGATGGAATCTTAGTGCGGGGACTCAATACTAAGAGGAGTCAGGAGGGGTAGCAAGGGGAGAGGCATAGTCGCATTTGGTGGAGGCCATGCCAGCAATGACAGCAGAAAAGGGTGGGACAGTCTGTTCTGAAATATGCTAGAAGGGTAGGACAAGTTCATTTAATTATACATCTTGGGACAAATGACCTGGCCGACAAGACAGTAGATATAGTCCAGAGGAGGTTTGAGGAACTAGGACACTTGTGTGAGGGGGCAGGGAGATCAGTAACTTTTTCAGTGATACTTCCAGTGCCAAGGCAAGCCCAACAAGAAAGCTGAGAATAGAGGAATTAAATGGATGGCTAAGAACCTGGTGTCATGCTAAAGAGTATGGGCTGCTGAGAGGGTGAGGAGGGACCTGGGAGGACAGTAGTCTCTATGCCAAGGACAGACTGCACTTGAGTGAGGAGGGAAAGAAAGTGCTGAAACAGAGGATGGAGGAGTACATAGAGGAAGCTGGGAAATTGAACTAGGAGCAGAGGTGGCAAGTGGGCAAGAGACATGCAGAGACCACAGGTTGGGAAACCATATGAGCTTACCCCCAGAACAGTGACAAAGGACAAATGGCAAGTACTATTGGTGATTGTACTTGTGGGATCAAATGGAGTCCAGCACATGGTCAGGACTGTAGAAATCAAACTTAAATTTATTCATACAGCAGGAAAAATAAATGGACTAAAGGCGAAAAAATAAAATAACACTAAGCAAAATGAAAAAGAAAATACAATTCTACAGTTACATTCACTGAAGAAAGGGATTGCCTAGAAACTGGCTAGACAACTGGAAGGCTTGCCTCCCTACCACACACTGACTTAATACACTCTTTTGCACTTAATACATACCATGGTCAGATCACATGGTACAGGAAAACTCCTCCCTATACAGAATGAATCTAACTTTAACAGCAAACACAGTTCATATTTCACCTGAGTTTCAGTTTAGGCATTCATTTCACCAATACATGGTTTTCTGGTTCATTAAAGTTAAAAATTTCAAGTAATTTCATATTTTGCCCTTTTTCTGAGAGCAGCAGTCTCCTTCCATCAGCTTTCATCATAAAAAGGTGGAGCAAGGACGTCCGGCACTATAGACAGAGGAAAGCTAAGAGGAGAGCTGCTGAACAAACAAGCCATTTTCAGGTCAGTTGTTTTTACTGTTTACAACATTTGGAGCAAACAGCTTACACAGTGTGACTAGCTTAACAAAATAAGCTACCTAATATAATTCAGCCAGGTGGCTTTACAAATACCAAACAGCTCAAACCCTGCTTTACTTTTGAATATTTGCACACAGTTTGCTGGCTACAAGAAGCTGTTTTCGCTTCAGTGACTTCACTTGCACTGAAGAAATACAAACCTTGAGGTTCTAAGCATCAGACTAAAGCACTACTTCTCTATTTCAGCACAGACATGGAAGTGCTAACTAAACAGTGCAAAATACACATAAAGTCTTAGAAACCTTCTATGTGAAACTATATGGGGATTTTCCACAAACAGCAGTTTTGGCAATCGAGTGCAAAACAAAGAAAGAGGACACAAAGGGAGATTAGAGAGAGAGAGACTACTCACAGGTGGCCATTCCATGAGCAGGGGAACAGATGAAATAAACAAAAGAATACAGGGACAGAAGAGAGAGAGAGCTAGGTACTGTTGCAACAGGTTTCACACAGAGGAAAGTTCCTGTTTTCCAGTCCAAATAATTGAAAACTTTAGCTGCCATTTGACTGCAGATAGGTATTTATAAACACCCATTTAACACTTCAAAATACACGGGACAGAGAGCAGACAGCCCCTACCACAGTGATACTAGTAAAGGAGGGCAGGATGGGAGGGGGAAGAAAGGGTGGAAGATGGTTACTCTTAATGTTAGGAGCCTTGGGAGGAAAACTGCAGAGTTACAGGTGCTCATTGCAGAGGGAGAGGTGGACATTGCGGCCATCACAGAAACATGGGCCACTCAATACAATGACTGGGACCTGTCTGTACCAGGGTACAGGTTATTTCGTAGGGACAGGGTGAATGGGGAAGGAGGGGGTGGCACTATATGTGAAGGAAGGACTGAAGTGTGTAAGGGAGGAAGGGGGGTCACTTTTCAATGCAAATCCCGGATTCTAAGAATAGGACTCTCACAACGGGAGTGGTGTGCAGGCTGCTGTCTCAGATGGAGGAGTTAGACAGGGAACTAGCAGGACAGATTAGGAGGACCTGCAAGAAGGGTAGTGTGGTGATTATGGGGGACTTCAACATGCCAGGAGTGGACTGGAGTACCCAAACAACCAGGAACAGAAGGGAGCAGGTACTACTGGATGCCTTCCAGGACAGCTTCCTGCAGCAAATGGTCAGTGAACCAACCAGGTTAGGGAACACCCTTGACCTTGTGCTGGCAATGGGGAGTTTGCAAGAGAACTTGTGGAAGAACCACTGTCAGGGAGTGACCACTACTCAGTATGACTATAATTGGATATGGGCAAGGAGGAGTGTAATCTGGCACAAAAGTGCTGGATTTCAGGAGGGCTGACTTTGGGAGGATGGGAAAGTGGTAAAGGATACCTAGAATTCAACCTAGTATGGGCACTAATCAGAGGTGGGAGCTCATAAAGCTGGAGATAGTGGAGACAACCAAAACCTGCTGCAAGACCCAGAGCAAGAAGGCTAGAGCTAAGAAACCGAGCTGGTTGAGCAAGGTGGTCATGGAAAAGGTAAGGAGGAAAAGAGCTGCCTTTAGGAGGTACAAGAAAACAGGGAGAGGGGAGGACAGGGAGGAGTACCTGACAGAATCGAAGGAGGTGACACAGGCAGTAAGGTGAGCTAAGGCATCTACGGAGCTCAGGCTGGCACAAGGCATTAAGAAGGGAGAAGGACTTCTTATGTACCTCAGGAGAAAAGGAGCTGTAAGGACCACATAGTAAGGATTAGGAAGGAGGCGGTTGAGTGGAAGTAGGTGTGATATGGCAGAAGCACTAGATGATTACTTCTGCTCAGTATTTACTAAGGAGAAGACGGGGTAATACCCACGGAGAGAAGTATGCAGAAACAAGGAGGAGGGTGACAGATGGGAAATCATGGAGGGCAGAGTTTGGGAGGGTTTGAAGGCACTGAGGGTGGACAAGTCACCAGGCCCAGATGGCATCCACCCAGGGTACTGAAGGAGCTGACAGACATCCTGCGGACCTTGGCAGACCTATATAATGCATCACTACACTCAGGGTGTGTACCTCAGGATTGGAAGATGGCTCATGTGGTGCCCCTCCGAAGAGTGGCCCCAAGGATGAACCAGGGAACTACAGACTGGTGATCCTCACGTCCATTGTGGGTAAGCTGATGGAGACCATCCTGAAGTAGAGGCTGGTGGCCCTGTTATAGGCCAAAGACTACAGAACAGCAGACAGCATGGCTTCATATGGGGCAGATCCTGCCAAACCAACCTGGTGGAGTTTTATGACTGGGTAACTAGGTAACTGGACAGGGGCCATGCAGTGGATGTCCTGTATCTGGACTTCAGTAAGGCATTCGACTCAGTGCCACATGGGAGGCTGGGAAGTAAGTTAGAAGGCACAGGGATGGTTACAAAGCTGGTGAGATGGGAAGGGAACTGGCTTCAGGGAAGGCAACAGAGGATGGTGGTTAGTGGGGTGCTCTCACACCCAAGGGTAGTGACAAGCGGTGTCCCATAGGGCTTGATGTTGGGACCAGTGTTGTTTGGGACATTGATTGCAGACATATCATTGGACATCAAGAGCAAGATCAGTCTGTTTGCTGATGATACTAAGATGGGAGCGGTGGTGGACGACCTAGGAGGATGGCAGGGGTTGCAGGATGATCTGACAAAGCTTGAAACCTGGTCAGACACCTGGCAACTGGGGTTTAATGCCAAAATGTGCAAGGTGCTGCATTTTGGGATAAAGAACCCAAGGAGGAGTTACCAGTTGGGGGGAGTGCAGCTAGCCCAGACAGTGGAGGAGAAGGATCTGGGGCTGCTCACTACAGGGTCAATGAACAACTAGGCAAAATGTAGGAAGGCAGCTGCAAAGGCCAACAAAATGCTGGGTTGCATTGCAAGGGGTATATCCTCGAAGAGGGAGGAGGTGATTCTACCACTGTGTAGGTCATTAGTTAGACCGCACCTGGAGTACTGCGTGTGGTACTGGTCCCCATATCTGAGGAGGGACATTAAGTTACTGGAGGGGGTGCAACGCAGGACGACAAAGATGATCAACGGGCTGAGGGATTTATCATGCAAGAGGAGGCTGAGGGAATTGAACATATACTCACTGGAGGAAAGGAGGGATGGGGGGACATGATTGAAACCTTTAAGCACATGAAAGGAATAAACAAGACAGGTACAGAGGGGCTGTTCAAAGTAAGGGAGGGGAGGGACACCAGGGGCCATGATATGAAACTGGATAGCAGAAGGTTCAGGAAGGAGATGAGGAGACACGTTTTTACAGAGAGGGTGGTAGCTGGGTGGAATGCGTTACCTGCAGAAGTGGTATCCAGTAGAACAGTGGACTGCTTCAAAAGGGGATGGGACAGGACAAGGAGGAGGGTCAATGCAAGGGAAGGGTGGAAGGGAGGGACAGCTGCAGAATAAGGGCTGCTAGCTGCACATTTGAGAGGACTTGATAGACCTCTAGGCCTTTATCTGTTGGCAAATTTTGTATGTTCGTATTTAAAGGTCTCATAGAAACATAGAATCTATCAGCAGATAATGACCATACAGCCCACCTAGTCTGCCCATTTCCCTACTTGGTTTGGCAATCCCTACTCTTATTAGACTGCCTTTTCCCTGCTGTGCTGTACATCAGGGTGCCTTTATGCTTATCCCATGAACTTCTGAATCCCTGTACTGTTTTCACTTCCACCACCTCTGCTGGTAGGCTGTTCCATGTATACACCACTGTCTCTGTAAAAAATACTTCCTAGCATTCCCCCTAAGCCTCCATCCCTCCAGCCTCACGTTATGTCCCCTTGTCCTTGTGCACTTTCTTCTCTGAAATATGTACCCCTCCTGTACCCTGTTTATTCCTCTAAGGCATTTGCAAGTCTCTATCAATATTCCCTCTCTCCTTTCTCTCTTCCACTGAATAGATGTTAAGTTCCTTGAGTCTTTCCTCATAAGGCTTGTGGTGCATTACATGTATCATTTTTGTTGCTCTGCTCTGGACTGCTTCCATTCTGTCCATGTCCTTCCTGAGATGTGGTCTCCAGAACTGGACACATTATTCCAGATGAGGCCTCACCAGTGATCTATACAGTGGCATCACCACATGCTCCTCTACTGGTTATGCTCCTTCCTATGCACTCCAGCATTCTGTTTGCTTTCCCCACTTCTTTTGAGCATTGTTTGAATGACTTCAGTAATACGAACATACAGAATTTGCCAACAGATAAAGTCCTAGAGGTCTATCTAGTCTGCTCGAATGTGCAGCTAGCACCCCTTATTCTGCAGCTGCCCCACCCTTCCACCCTTCCCCTGCATTGACCCTCCCCCTAGTCCTGTCCCATCCCCTTTTGAAGCAGTCCACTGTTCTACTGTATACCACTTCTGCAGGTAACACATTCCAGCCAGCCACCACCATCTCTGTAAAAAAGTGTCTCCTCATCGCCCTCCTTAAGCTTCCTCCCTCCAGTCTCATATCATGTCCCTAGGTGTCCCTCCCCTCCCGTACTTTGAACAGCCCCTCTGTACCTGTCTTGTTTATTCCTTACTTAAAGGTTTCAATCATGTCCCCCCATCCCTCCTTTCCTCCAGTGAGTACATGTTCAATTCCCTCAGCCTCCTGTTGTATGATAAGTCCCCCAGCCCATTGATCATCATTTTCGCCCTGTGCTGCACCCACTCCAGTAACTTAATGTCCCTCTTCAGATATGTGTGCCAGTACTGCACGCAGTACTCCAGGTGCAGTCTAACCAATGACCTATACAATGGCAGAATCACCTCCTCCTCCTCGATGATATATCCCTTGCAATGCAACCCAGCATTTTGTTGGCCTTTGCAGCTGCCTTCCTACATTTTGCCTAGTTGTTCATTGACCCTGTAATGAGCAGCCCCAGATCCTTCTCCTCCTCTGTCTGGGCTAGCTGCACTCCCCCCAACTGGTAACTCCTCCTTGGGTTCTTTATCCCAAAATGCAGCACCTTGCACTTTTTGGCATTAAACCCCAGTTGCCAGGTGTCTGACCAAGTTTCAAGCTTTGCCATATCATCCTACAACCCCTGCCACCCCCCTAGGTCATCCACCACCACTCCTACCTTGGTATCATCAGCAAACAGACTGATCTTGCTCTTGATGTCCAATGCTATGTCTGCAATGAATATCCCAAACAACACTGATCCCAACACCGAGCCCTGTGGGACACCGCTTGTCACTACCCTTGGGTGTGAGAGCTCCCCACCCACCACCACCACTGTTGCCTTCCTGAAGCCAGTTCCCTACCCATCTCCAGCTTGCACCCTCCCATGTGCCTTCTAACTGACTTCCCAGCCTTCCATGGGGCACTGAGTCGAATGCCTTACTGAATTCCAGATACAGGACATCCACTGCATGGCCCCTGTCTAGTTGCCTAGTTACCCAGTCATAGAGCTCCACCAGGTAGGTTTGGCAGGATCTTCCCCATATGAAGCCATGCTGTCTGCTGTCTTGTAGTCCTTTTGCCTCTAGGAAGGCCACCAGCCTCTCCTTCAGGATAGTCTCCATTAGCTTACCCACGATGGATGTGAGGCTCACTGGTCTGTAGTTTCCCGGTTCATCCTTGGGGCCGCTCTTGTGGAGAGGCACCACATGAGCCATCCTTTAGTCCTGAGGAACACACCCTGAATGTAGTGAGGCATTAAATAGGTCTGCCAAAGGCCCTGCAAGGACCTCTGCCAGCTCCTTTAGTACCCTGGGGTGGATGCCATCTGGGCCTGGCGCCTTGTCCACCCTCAGTGCCTTCAAACCCTCCCAAACTCTGCCCTACATGATTTCCCCATCTTTCACCCCCCCTTTCTGCCATTTCTCCCCATTGGGTGTCACCCCCCTCTTCTCTTTAGTAAATACTAATCAGATATGATAACCCCAGGTATCTCTCCTGACTTGTTGTGGATAGAACTTGCCCTCCATCCTGTATTCCTCTCTTGGGTTTCTGTGTCCCAGGTGCATTATCTTGCACTTCTTAGCATTGAAACCCAACTGCCAAACCATTGACAATTCCTCAAGCCGTCTTAGGTCATTTGTTATTTTATTTGGCCCCTTCTGTGTATCGACTCTATTGCGGATCTTGGTGTCATCTGCAAATAGGCATACTTTCCCCTCTAGTCCCTCTGCAAAGTTACTTATGAAGACATTGCATAGGACTGGACCCATCACCAATCCCTGTGGCACCCTGCTGATCACCTCCTCTTCTTTGGATTTTATGCCATTTTCTACCACCCTCTGGGTCTTGCCTTTTAGCCAGTTTCCAACCCATTTTACCACTTTAGAGACCACACCCAGATTCTCCAATTTGTTAAGCAACCTTTTATGTAGAACAATGATTAAGGCCTTGCTGAAATTAAGGTAAGCCACATCTACCGCCCCTCCCTGATCCACCACACTGGTCACCCAGTCAAAAAAATCGATAAGATTAGTCTGACAGGACCTTCCCTCAATTAATTCATGCTGCCATGGGTCTTTTGCACCGCTTGACTCCAGGAACTTTATTAACCTCTCCTTAAGCAGGGACTCCATCAGCTTCCCCACCACTGAGGTCAGGCTTACAGGTCTGTAATTGCCTGCCTCCTCCCTAATTCCACTCTTGTGCAGGGGGACCAGCTCCATGTGTAAATTTAGTTTTTGGTAAAGTTAGATCATTTGTCTTGTTGATCCTGTGTTTCAAATGTGAATGGTCAGTGTCTCTTGTACTGTATGGGGAAGGAGAGGGAGCTCATATCCCTCTCCTTCCTCTCCTCCAGAGTATACATATTGAACTCTTTCAGACTCTCCTCATAGGGCTTCTAATGCAGACCTTCTACCATTTTGACAGTCCTCAGCTCTCTATTTGTTACTTTCCTTTTCCAATTGTTTTTCCTTCCTCCTTTGACTGCTCATTTTCTCCCTTCCTCCTTTGCTACCACCCTGTTTCTTTGAATAATATGCATCCTGGTGGAACTCTATTCCCTTGGTCTCTCCTACTCTCCATCACAGCCTGTGGTGGCCTCTGCCTCCCCAATAACATTTAATCCATCCACTGAGGACTATGGTTCCTTCTGGATGCAAGAAGACCATTACTTTGGTATAGGCTCTTATCCTTCCAGGTTAGCCCACAGTCCTCAAATGTAGTCATACCTCTCCTCTCTGCACCATTTCATCTACCATTACTTGGAAGCCTTTGTGTGGAGCCCTCATCCTTCCCATATAGTACAAGGTGCACTTACCACTGCATTTTAAACACATGGAAAACACAGGATCAAGCAGACAAATGCTCTAACTTTAACAAAATTTAAATTTACACACAAAGCTGACTACTGCAATTCATCTTTATGTTTAAGCACATGAAACACCCTAATCAAGTTAATGCATTAGCAGTCTAGTGGCTCTGACCAGAGTTTGTTAGACCTTGGGACTATCCCCCTTTACCTCCCTAGACCTATCTGAGGCATTATTATGAATGTCATTGTCATAGAATATTTAAATCCATAAGTTCATGAATTTTACTATGGCGCTTTATATTTGTTTGTATGTTTCAGGGTTTGTATCACTTTAAGAAGGTGTTTTAAATCGAGACTAGTTTATAAGGAATGGACCCTCCCACCGCCGATGAATGCAAAAGTGTATGGCTAAAGCACTAGGAACAGCTTGCTTCCTTAGTTATGTGTTCTATGTAATAAAAGTCGTTTTTGGCTGCAATCAGAGTTCATGCCTATTTTGTGACCTGGAGTGCTGAATCTTCCTTTTTGTACCACATTGCCCCTTTTATTCCTTATACAGTATGTCCAGTTCTCCAAAGCGATGAGTGTTTCTAGGTCATAAGTTTGTTCCTTAGGGTCCATGTTGACATGCCCTTACATTTACTATCCTGAATAATGTTCTTTTTCACAACAAAAACCCTCACATAATTCATCTTGCGTGCCTTTCATTCTCAACTAGCCTGTACAGAAGCCTCACTTTCATTAATTCCCATTTTCCTTGCAGTTTAAAAACCTCCAGATTCCCTCCCCTACCATTGATCAGTTTAAAGTCCTCTTGATAATTTCATTGATTTAGTTCCCCAATGTGATTGCTTCTTTTATATTTACATACTGTCCATCCCTCCTGAAAATATCATCTATTCCATCAAATGTTTCCACTTTCTAAGGAAAGTTAATGTTTCTTCTTTACACCGAAGCCCCAAAGAAGCATGTGTCCTTTGCACCATTTTTTCTAAAATATACCACCAGCATCTGTTGCAATATACTCTTAATGCCAGCCTGAAGAGATAGCAGAATCCATTGCTTTCAATGTCTCTGGCACACATCTGTCAACTAAGGACTGAATCACCCATTATCAATGCCTTCCTCTGTTTTGCTTCAATCACAAATA
Source organism: Neoceratodus forsteri (assembly GCA_016271365.2). Lineage (NCBI taxonomy): Eukaryota > Metazoa > Chordata > Ceratodontiformes > Ceratodontidae > Neoceratodus > Neoceratodus forsteri. The sequence continues at coordinate 571,044,485 of CM057449.1, read as the reverse complement.
TTTAGAGTTTTTTATCAAGCATGTTTTGAATCTCTTTAGTGTTATGCTATAGATACTATAGAACCTGTTCTCAGTTTGTAGTGACATGTTCACTGCAGTTTTGATTCAGGCAGGCTTACATCTTTATCTTAAATGTTCCCTTTTGGGATCTACCTTCACCTTTATGTGTTTGGTTGACATTTTACCTAGTATCCTTCTCTCTATAGTCCTGTTCTTCATTGCTCCATTTAACCCCACCACATGACTGATTCAGATGTTTTATAGGTGTTTAGTGTTAACTTAAAGTCAGAGAATGTAAAAATTGGCAACTTTTGTTCATCTTCGGTTCTGATCCCCTCTCTTGGGTTTAGCTTCAGCACTTCAGTCAAAACATTTTGAGTTATTGGTATGGGGGGAGAAAGATAGAAGTGCCTCAGCTGGGACTTGAACTCAAGCCACACAGAATACCATTTTGGTTACGCTGCCAGCTGTGCCACCAAGGCAAATGGAAACTGGGCTGTCCCAGAGCATATTCCTTTCTCAAATGCACAACCCAGTGCTGGTAGCACAGCTGGAACAGTATTTCAGGTGCCCTGGGTTCAAGTCCCAGATGATGCACTTACTACTTCTCTCTTCTGTTTGTATGTCTTCCATAAATGTCACACCACACTCTTGTGATTTTTATTCATTATCTTCTTGGATTACAAATACCTTTGAGCTAAGAGCTCATTTACAAAAGTTCCACATCAGTAAGTTAAACAGACAGATTACCTTGGTATGAGGGTATCAGAGGAAATGATGAAAACAAACAGGTCAACAACATGGGTACAGCTTCATCATAAACAAGTCAAATAAGCACATTGATACAGTTCATAATCAAGCACTAAGTATACATCACAAATCATCAGAGAACATCATGGGCTGAGGCCAGATCTTACAAACAGAGGGTTGCAGTTGAGTGTCCTTGTCCATATAGGTGAGGGCATGGGTGTGAAAAGAGGAAGGGTGGGAGGAGGGGTAGAAAAGGGGAGAAGAGGTAAGGGAGGGGAAAAGGGGTGGGAGAGGAATGGAGCTGTGAAGGGGAGGTAGGGGAGGAGAATGTCAAAAGTGCATGAGGCAGCAAAAATTGCAAGTGCTAAGGGACACAGTAAGAAGGAGACTTAGTGGAAGCAGTCACAGTTCCTTTCAACTGTGAGGTGTTGCTGACATTTTTTTTATAAAGTCCAATCTTGGGTTCTAAGGAGATGTCCCTTAGGAGGGTGTTGACCCATAGTGACGCTCTAAGCATGTAGGATCTTTGACCCAGGGAAGTTTGGCAGTGTGGCACCTGTAGTATTTGGAGTTCTGAGCCACATTTGTGTTGTGGAATATTGGAAGGGCTTAGCAGTTCCTGTACCCCAAGTGGTAGTAGACCTAGTGTTATTTTCCCAGCCAGAAGGCAGGATTGATATCAAATTCTCCTGTTTAGTGGCAACCAACCAGATTGGGCACAGAGATCGCACATGTGGGTAAGTCTTGGTGCAACAGATATGAGTCTACAGGCTTTATTACATGAAGTAGAGATTCATCAAAGGGTCATGTTTGTGGCAGAGCCATAAATGGGAAGGCCATAGTCTATGACAGGCATCACTGAACTTTGGACAGCCAGACGTAAAGCTTCTGGGGTTAGGCAATTCTTGTGTTCAGTTCGTGATTGAAAATATAATTATCTGTACAGCAACAAGCTGTGCCTTGGAGAAAAAATAATGTGCTCTGAGATGGCCCAGTTTCCAGTTGCCTTGGTGGTGCAGTTAGTATGCAACCAGAACAGTATTTTGGGCAGCATGGGTTCAAGTCCCAGCTGAGGCCATTTCATCTTTCTTTCTTCTGTTTGTATGGGTTCCATAAATGTGCACACCACACTCTTGTGATTGAAAATATTGGTATGGGGATCTAGTGGGCTAGTAAAGCACAATGTCCCTCAGGAAACCTGCAGCACTTAAAAATATGGTATCCACAGTTCATACATATTTATTTTCTTCACCAAGTGCCCTCAAATCCTGGCCCAATGCTATTCCCCCTAGGCTTTTGTCAGGGATGAGAGCTTGCATAAAAATTCAGCAAAGCTGTTTTAAGTATAACAACCACAGCTGCTCACAATAAATGCAGATTTAATTAGTAGTTATTCATCAAACAAATAACTGTCCTACCATATACTTTATAGTTCAAAATAAATATTTTAAATGCCCCAAATTCATTGCCAAGTTATAAACTTTCTGTATACTATTTATAATGCATTACTATTATTAAAAAAACATAGTACAAAATTATATTACCATATACTTCTGATATAATAAACATTTTGCATTTCCCTACCCAAAAGTGAAAAGCAATGCTTATGAAAATAAAACAGGGAGTGCTCTTTATTTTAATTAACTTTACTATGCAATATATTTTCCTTATGCAGAAATAACTAAATGTACACTAAGAAATTAGTGAATGGGAAAAAGAAATCTATCAGGTAATTTTCTAACCTCATTTAAATGCAGGAAAGTCAAATGGTGCAGTGAGGTGCTCATTAATGGCTGGCTAGCCCTGGCTAACATATATCTGTCTATGTAACAGTGGCACTTAGTGAGCTGAGAAATCAGGTTTTGAAAAAATGACTGGGGCCAGTAGCCACAACAATTCTGATGCTGCTGTGTATTTTATTCTTCAAACACAAGCATTATTGCACAAACAGATTGCACTGGTAAAAATATGGTTCATACTGCACAATTCCAAAGCTCTGTTGAACTATGATGAAAGTGCATTCAAAATCTCTTGGATAACATCTAAAGCAATATGACAGAAGTGCAAGTTACGTTTTCTCTGGAAAACAATAGATGCGTAACAGAAACCTTGTGCACAAGATGGGTTAGAAACTCAGTACATGAGCTCTGCACAGTATGATTCTAGTAAGATATTAGTTTATAACCATCTATAAACAAAATATCATTTTTTATGAGCAGTTGTGATTGTTATACAGAAATGCACCTTAGTTTAATTTTTTAATTTTTCTTTTTTTATTTATATCTTTGGAAATAGGCTCTCTTCCTTTAAAGAATTTTATGGAGTGAAATGTTGGGCCAAAATATGAGGGCACTTGGTGAAGAAAATAAACATGAATAAGCTTTGGATAGCATATTTTACATGTGACTGGCTTTCCATGTGGTATTGTGCTTCGCTATTTGCTTGCCCTCCAACCCTGAAACCTATCTTTGTATAAAAATTCTGAAGGGTACCCATCTAACCTCCTGGACTTAATTTGGCCTAGCAGGCTAGATGTGGGAGCAAAGAAACTCTCCTTTGCCACTGCTTGCCCTCTTCAGTAAATCCCAACCTCTCCCTGTTCCTCCAATCACTTAAAAAAGTGCCAGGTGCTGGAAATTGGCATTTATGAAAACAAAATGTCTGGGGGGCAAGGTAATTGGTAAAGTGGTGGCCATATGACAAGTCCTGGCAGCCTGGGATGAACTAAAGTGTTATTAGTTTAATTTTCCAGCTGAAGGGAAATGTGATCTGAAGAGGGCCAAAAGTTTGATATAGTGGTATTAAAGGTACAATTTCCAGATTTCAGCACATTCTCTGAGCACAAATTGGCATTGTCTCACCTTTATTGATGACATCATTTTCCTCCTGCATTTAATTACAGTTCTGTTTTTCATCCAGTGCTGCCGCTCTGTACATTAGCAGTTCAATTATAATTTGTTTTTCGTAGGTGAAGTCATTTGATTCCACTGTGCTTTTGCAGGTAAACTTCTGATAATGTCCACAGCAGTCTCTCTTCTTTATGGTAGCTCTGGGCATTATTATATTGCTTTGACTGTAATAATATGTTTGCTTTTTTTCTGAATTGTGCTGTGTTTCACAAACACATAACCAGTACAAGATAAGGTAAGTTAAATAGTAACCTCAGGTACCTGTTTATTCCCACATGCACCTAATGTGTTCATTAACTAGCCGACATGCTCATTGTAGTGACTCTTCTGGATGTGTTGAAATTCAATGTTTTATGCTTTGTGCATGGGACCTTTGTATTTATTGAACCTGCTTTTTGTACTGTGTTGCTTGTTTTGATGATGGTTGTATTTTTTAATCAATAAATGTATTTGCCATTAACTACCAGCTTGTTCAATACTGTAGACTACTATTTTAACTAATGCAGCTTTCTGCCAGTGGAAAGTCCAGACCCTGATTTCTGAATGTTCATAATTTTCTTTGTTCTCACCTTTAACTGTTACTGCAACATTCTGGATGCATCTGTTGCATAAATATTCGATTATACTTGGACATGCTTTGGATGCCTTTTTAAATGAGCCTGGCTCAAGAGATTTCTGATTCTCTTTGAATACGCTTAAACTAATGAATACATCAATGAATGAATGAATGAATGGATTATACTCACTTGTATTGTCAAAGAAAGCATAACCATTTAATTTTTTATTCCTTGTGCCTCACATATCAAGTGACTTGTTTCACAAGTGACCACAATGTCACGTGACCACTTTCTAAACATGCAGTTTCCTTATCTGACACATCAAGCTCAAGCATTCAGAATAATGTGACATATCTAAACGTTGTTCCTTGTCTTTTAAATTGGTTTTTGTTTTAATTGGAGTCACCACAGCATAACCCAGATAGACCATCTTAGGGTAGCTGGTTCATTACACTGGGGTGTCAAACAGATGAGACATACTGATGAATCCTGATAGAACGAAACACGTGTCTATGTCTTCTGTTGGCACCCTTTGCAAACTGTGTGAGAGGCCTTTTGGCACCATGCATGTCTGCTTAAAGCTGAACAAGCATAATATTCTGTGGCGATTTGCTTATGCAGCCCATGATGCATTGCATTGTGGGGGCATGTGTGATTTTGTATATCTAAACATTTGTGTTTTATGTTCTTCAGCTATTTGCAAGTATAGCCTTTGTCTACTTACTTTTCTGGGTACTGCTGCAGTTTTCACATATTGACTCTGACTGCACAGTTCGCTATTTATTAAATGTGTATACAGTTGTAGCCAAAGACATGGTCAGATATTTCCTGAAATTTCTGTGATATCCCTAGAGAAATACACTGCCTGCTTGCAGTACCACTAAAGGGCCACCAGATCAAATCTCTTTACAAATATTGAGAAATATCTGGGAATAGTAGGCCAAGTTGTTGGCTGCAATTGAACCCTTTTCTCAATTAATGTCATAGGTCCTGCTGCTACAGTAGCTGGGGTCATAGCTTCCACCCACATGTGTTACCAGGAGCATCTTTAAGGTAACTCTGACTGCACATTTTCTGTATACTGTTGCTAGCCACTTATTTTATTTATTTATTTACCTTTTGTTAACCAGGTAAGTACACTAGACAAGACAAGACAATTGCCTGTTTTCAGGTATGATTCGGGAGAGTACAGGAATTACAGATGTAAATACATAAGATGACATGGTACAGATTAGAACAGGTTGCAAGTCATGTGAGGACAACATGATACAGATTAAAACAGCATACAGATCTTAGTAAGGCATAGTTTTATACAGTATGTACACAACAGGATAACACATGTAGCAACTAAGAGCAGTACCAGAGGTACAGTTAGAGATGCAGCAGATACAACACTATTTACAACTTAGAGACCTCAGGGAGTTAAGTCTTTTGTCCAGGAATACCTCCAGGGGAGAGGAGTGCTGTGATAGTTCACGGGGGTTTGGGGCAACCACAGGCCGAAGAAAGTTTAAGGTGGTTCCATAGGGAGGAGTGGACCTGGGCAGGGAAAGTGTTCCACAGTCTGGGATCACACACAGCAAAATCCTGACCTCCCATTTGAGTCCATGTAGCTGGTATCTTAAGGATGGCATGCCCCTGAGAACTGAGGGAATAGGATGATGAGGTAGCCAGAATGAGGAATTTTTCCAGCCCTGGAAGGGTGCCAGTGCCAAGGACCTTTCCCGTGAAGCACCCTAGGACAAAGACTATGTGGTTTGAGGGTGAGAGCCAGTTTAGCCTGCTATAGAGGTCACAATGGTGGGTGAGACGGGCAGCAGCCAGAGCGAAGTGGCAGACATTGTTATAGGCAGTAGACCACCTAGTGAGGTGGACTTTGGAGGAGCGGGAAAACAAGAGGATCCCATAGCAGAGCGAAGGGAGGAGAACCCCTCTGGCAAAAGCAATACAAACTGCAGGAGTAAGGTTGCATTTGGCTCTGTAGGCCAGACCCAGTTTGCAGTTGACAGTCTTGCATGTATTCCGAATATGGTGGCCAAAGTCAAGCTCGGGCCCTGCATCACCCCAAGGTATTTAAAGTTGTCAGTAACAGGGATCAGGACCCCATCTGCAGAAACACATAACAGAGTAGGAGAGGCCTTAATCTTGGCCTGAGACCCAAAGAGCATGGCCTGGGTTTTTTTAAGATTAAGAACCAACTTGTGGGATGAAATCCAGGACTGAATGTTCCCCAAGTCCTCACTCAGGTAGCGATTTATGACCCCTATCTCCGGGGAGTAGGTCAGAAAGACCAGGTCATCTACATAGAGGATTGGCTTACAGTGGACAGTGGCAGCAGGGAGATTGTTCACAAAAATGGAAAAAAGCAGGGGCCACAAAACAGAGACTTGGGGGACACCCATGGTAACAGGAATAGTGCCCGAGAGCTCCTTTCCATACTTAACAAGTTGCTTTCTGCCATGTAGATAGTTGGAGAACCAACTGAGGACCTCAGGTGATAGACCATAGGATCTGAGCTGAGTGGAGAGCATGACGTGATCAACAAGATCGAAGGCCTTGGAGAGATCTATAAAGATAGCTCCAGAGAGTTTGCCTTGGTTCATAGCCACCCTGATCCAGGATGAGACAGTGACAAGGGCAGAGGATGTGCTGTGCCCTTTCCTAAAACCATGCTGCACAGGTGACAACAGGTCATGTGACTGCAAGTACTCCGAGTGCCTTGCCACAACCTTCTCAAGAGTTTGCTGACCGCTGACAAAATGGATTCGGACGGTAGTTCTCTATTAGCTTGGAGTTCCCCTGTTTAAGGATCGGGACCACCCTGGCGACTTTCCATATGTCTGGAATGACACCTGATGACAGGGATAAATTGAAGATATAAGCCACCGGGAAAATCTTACTAGCACCAAGACTAAGGAACTTCAGCTCCAATCCATCATGGCCAGCACTCGAGAAGGGAGGGCCAAGAGAAATCTCTGCACCTCTTGCACCATCACCACCTTAAAAAGAAAGGGAAGGTAAGGTAGAGACGGTGTGGGGACCCGTTCACCATTATCACCCTCCACCATGGGGAATGACGAGGTGAAAGCAGACAGGCCTGAAAAGTATTGGTTAAATGCATTTGCGATGGTTAGGGAGTTGTTGCAGCTGGCACCATCAATAATCATATCAGAGGTCTCACCGCTCTGAGAGACACTAACTATGTTTTTAATGTTTCTCCAGAACCTCCTGGGGTCCCTGGCTGTGCACAGCAGCACAGTTTTGCAAACACACCTTTAGCAGCCCTTATAGCCTTCTTGCACTGATTTCTGAGATTCCTGTACTGCAGAAATACAGCCTGTTCTGCCGTGGCCTTGAATTTTGCCCAGCACTTATCTCTGTATTTCATGAGGGCTAACAGGCTACCATGTAGCCACTTTGTAGCTGATCTGACCCTCCATCTGATAAGGGGGCATGTTTATCCTGCAGAGCCCTAAATGTACTGAGGAAGTGACTGACTGCAGATAGAAGTCCTGGGCATTCCATACTGCAGACCAGTCGGTGTGCTGGAGATCATCGTGGTAGGAGCCAAGATCAAACCTGGAGTAGTCTCTGACCTGGATGATCTAATGCAGGATTCACAGGAAGGGATCTTCCACACACAGTACACAAGGAAGTGGTCAGAGATGGAGTCAGGGAGGATGCCCGACAGGCTGATCCTATCTGGTCTGTTTGTCAAGACCCAGTCTAGAAGAGCTCACTCCACCATTTGGTGAGCACCTGGTAGAATCCTTGATCAGTTGTGACAAGGACAGACCAGCAAGCAGTTGTTCATATGCTTTGGTGTTACTACAAAGCCAGTTTAGGTTGAGATCACCTAGGATGATTAGATCATTATGTCGGGTCACGGCACCCACTGCATCGAGGAGAATGGACAGCCCCTCTAGGCCACCCTTAGAAGGATTGTAGGTAAATATGACATGTATCTTTTTGGTCATCCCGAGCAACAGCACTGTGTGTAGTAACTCGCAGGGGGACTGCACTGGCTGTAGACAGAGTAAAACTGACAGGCTGAGGTGACTTCTATAATAGACCAAGATCCCACCCCTTTTTTCCTGGACGATCAAACCTGACAAGATCATAGCCAGGAGGGCACACACAGAATTTGTAGTAGAGGGTTTTAGCCGGTTTCTGTTATGTCAGGATGTCAGGGCTGTGGTGGGTGACCCAAGTAAGTTCGCCACATTGGGCAGGAGGCTACGGATATTGAGATGAGCTATTTTCAGCCCTTTGACAGCCGACCAGCCCACAGCAGCAGGGGCGGCTTGGCAAGGCAGGCCAGGGTTGCTTAGATGTCTCCGCCAGCGCTAGGGTCACCAGTAGTAGCCACAGAAAATGTCTTAAGGAGGAGCCATCCCTGGCATGCCACTCATGCCATATCGCCTGACCATGCATGCAGGGCACAGGAGGCACCTCAGGTCAAGACTGCAGAGGACCCAGGAGGGGTCTGCCTTCAGCTAATAGGTTGGAGAATGTGAGTTAGTCTCCACCAGCCCCAGGGTTCTCTCATGGTGAGACACCTGCACCAGTATGCCAGAGGATACAAAGGACAGTGAGGAGACCAAAGGCGAGTGTACACATGAGTGGAACTGGTGGAAGTGACTTAAATAGGTGCTGAGGGTTCCTCATGTCCATGCCAGAAGTAGATGTACATGATGTGGGTGATGGTACAGAACAGTGCTGATCATTGGTTCCCAAGCAGCAGCCAGTGGTGTCTCTCACACCAGGACAAAACACTGGATACAGCTGGTTATCCAGCAGTTACTGTCTACTATTACTGTAAAATTGTGAACCCACTCATACACCCGAGCACTGATTATGCCCCAAAGTTTGTGAGCACCCATGATATACTGTGCTATGCAAACAACATGTAACAGTTAGAATTACAAAGCAGTACAGTAGACAGGATTAATTATGCTGGCAACTCAGTCCAAAGAATAGTCAGTGCATCCTTGATGCGCCCTTGAGAGATATGTGATCATACACCTAACACCTAGCAAACTGTACAGCAAACTGTATAACAGTATGTGATCATACACCTAACAAACTGTATAATAATGTGCTTTAGATATTGTAAGACAGATCTGCTACTAGTTAACAACTGTAACGCAGGGTACTATATAAATTGTAGGACAGATATGCTAATAGATTTTGTGTGGTAGCTGAGTTCCAGCCTACTGCCAGAGCTGATTGGTCCTGGGCAGCAGGAGGCATAGCTACCGGGCATTTAAGGGAGGATGGAGCAGGGTGGGCCGATGGGAGGAGGGAAGAGGGTCTGCGGGTGGGACGAAAAATCAAGTCCTCGTTGCAGCAGCTACTTCTGATGCTGCTACCCAGCCCCAAAGATTCTTCCCAACAATGTAAATAGCAAACAAAGTGTCCCAAAATTTTCATCGGGGGAGGTCCGCCCAGTTTACTGGCGCCTTAACCCCGAGGTGCTCCTTTCTTAAGGTGGATGCAGGGGGACTCTCTGGCAAGAGCCGCCCGCTCCCCTCTGGCGAGAATGCAGTCCCAAGTTCAAGAAATCAGGCCAGCCTTTAAGCCAGGCTGCCCAAGCATCACTGTTGTTAGAGCCAATTGGCGCTGCTGCCTTTTTTAAAAATGGCAGTTTGGCGCCGAAAGTTGCTAGGAGCTCCAAATTAAACAAAGGGCTGGCTGGCGTTGAAAAGAAAAATCAAGTCCTCGTTGCAGCAGCTACTTCTGCTGCCAACCCCAACAGTTCTTCCCAATAGTGTAAATAGCAAGCAAAGTGTCCCGAAATTTTCATCGGGGAGGTCCGCCTAGTTTCGGAGCCTCAACCCGAGGTGCTTCTTTCTTCAGGCGGATGCAGGGGACACTGTGGAAAGAACCACCGCTCCCCCTGGTGAGAATGCAGTTATTAACCATACTCAGAGTTCTAATAAGCTTGTAAGCACCCACATGGGAGTCAATACACTGCCCAGTTGCTACCCTGTAGGCAACATATCTACCCTGAACTCAAGCTTCTCTTATGCATCCTGGAGGCCAATAATCAACCATTTGTTTATGCTGAAGTTTCTAATTTGGTTTAGATTATCCCAACCCAAGGTACCTGTACCTCCACCCCAACCGACCAGGACTCTCAATAACTCAACTTTGGTGCTCCAGGAGGCCAGAATGTGTTATACTCACCTATAAAAAAAGCACCTGGGACATATATGGTATATATTGTTGTTGGGGCTAAAACGGGGGGGGGGGATTCAAACATGCATGGGAAAGACACAAGGCGATTGTAGTGCAGGGTGGCAGGATGTAGGCTGTTGGTTAACTAGAATCTGCAGCTTATCCAGTAGGTAGGGAAATGGGCAGACTGGGTGGACCAAGTGGTCCTTATCTGCCGTCAAAGTCTATGTTTCTATGTTTCTATGTTACTGTAAGATCCTTTCTCCTGGCCTCTTTTATTACCTCAGCAGGCACCACTCTCAGAACCCTGTGGCTGTTATTATGTGAAGATATCAACCCATACCCCTGGCCCAGTCACTAATGGGTTACCGGTATGTCTGAAGCAATATGGGGGTATTCTTTCTGCTATGCCAGTATCAGGAGTGCTGCAGTTAAACTAGACCTTATTAGGTCTCATAGACACCAGTGAAAGTTACCTCCTTCACATCAGGGTGGCGAACGTGGGGGGTGGGGGTTCTACCAGAATAGCTTGCACCCTGATGGGGATGGGGATCAGGAAGGGGTGAGACCACTGGACACCATATTGTCCTACTGGGGCATGGGATTGGGTAGGGGGAGGGACCACTGGCCACCATGAAAAATATATGCAGATATCAGGTGAGGGATCGGCTGTAGGGAGGGACCACTGTCCACCAAGGAAATGGATTTCCAACACTGAGCAAGGCATCAGGTGAGGGGGAACCACTAGCATCAGGGATGACTTATAAGTCTAATATTGGGCCAGTGATTGGAGGGTGGGCCACTGGACACCAGGGAATATAAAATAACATCAGGCATGTGTGCAAGTGTTGGAAGGGACCACTGGACACCAGTAAACCTTTAGGATCAAACAAGCAGAAATCAGGTGGGAGTGATCCTCTGGACACCAGGGTAAACTTATATATGTGCTATTGGCAGCAATCAGTGATCAGAGGGAACTCTACCACCAGGAAAGTATTATTTGTCAACTGGGCTGGTGATCGACATTCACAGAGGGGCCACTAGCACCAGGAGACAGTTAAACATACTGACACAAGGCTGCCTCTGGGATAAGTGATGGGGGCATGCCAAACTCACTGCAGCCTATATAAATAGGCCTATAATGGGCATGCAGATAGACACATAGCATTTGTTAGGCCCATTTACATGGCTGCTTTTGTGAATGTGATATAACACATCTGCACTATTCGTTGTGTAGCCATACTCATGGCTGCATGTCCGGTCAGTGCTAGTGGGGTTAGCACTGCAGTATTGGGGTTAGCACTGACTCAACCTGGCCATATTCACAGTCAGATAGTGCAGTGTGCTATCTGACTGTGAATAGCAACATTTTTTTTTTATCTAGCTGTTTGATGCCCATCGCCACTTCCCACCTACTTTGGCAATGAGGGTACATGGTGGAGCTGACAGGCAGCTCTGGCCCCCCACTTTGGAGGTGCTTAGTCTGAGGACCTTTTGCATTTCCCACCTCTGACCCTCCTGGCAATCCTCCATGGGTCCCCCCATGACAGGGCCGAGATGAAGGGCATCGACTTTCCCTCCTCCCTGGGAGACCAACATCTAGACTCAGTGGGGCTGGTGCAGGTGCAGAGGGGCCATCATAGAGCCTGCTGGCTCCATTTTTACCACTGGGCCAGTGCAAACAGCAACATTTGACACCTGAGCAATAACAAAGAACAGCGCAAACTTTTGCACTGTGCTTTGGGATTTTTTTGTGAATCTAGCCCCAGGTGCCTAATTATCAGATACTGCTTGGAATATATTGGGTTGAAAACAATGGTGGCCAGATATAGCAATAGGAAGGAAAATCAGGATGAGAAATGTTACTGTAATCTTGGTCATAGCAAATCCCTTTTTCATATTATATTTCAATGCCCATCGTACATAAAATGGAGGAATTTCTACCTCAGAGATATAATAGGAAGGTATAAGAACACCTTAAAAGACTGTTTTTAAATCTTGTTAAAACCCTCTTCCAGTTACTGATGCTCTCACTATAGTTAATTATAGTGATGCTTTGCTAAGGTTTTGGAAAAATTTGTAACAATGAATGTATTAGCATAATCTGGAATGTTTATGTGCAATATTAATTTTGTAAATGATGTTATGTGTAATCTATATTTATTGCATTTAATGTTGGTTACTTGTAATGACCTAAGGTTGAACAAATAAAAAAATATGAACTGAATTGAATAAAACTGAATTAAACTGAATCAAGCTCACACATGGTTGAAATGGAATAAAATCCACACTGTACTTCTACCCCTACTTGGTGCCTCACTTTCCTGTTCTAATGCAGAGTATAAGGAGAACATCTTACATGCTTTTGATAGCTTTTCCTACACCAGAAGCATAGAAGGGCTAGCCCTCTTCCGTTTCTAGGTTTCCTTTTTTACTTTGCATTAGTTTTTTTGCTAACAAGATAAGCTGTTTTTATACATATGTTACTGTTTTTTTCTGAAGTTAAAAGTTTACTGCAAAGGTTTTGGCTAGCTGATGGCAGCAAGTTGTCAGTCATAATTTGTTATATCAGCTATTACTAGATTATCCCCACTGTTAACACTCTTTTTTTTTGCCTTTTTTTTTCTTTTTTTTTATATAGCTCGTTACTCCTTCAGTGAATTCTTGCAGCTGTCCACACCTCCCTTTGGCCAGCACCCACCACCCCCAGACCTACCTGGAGTGAGTCCCCTAAATATTTCCCCCTGTGGTGGAGCTGGAGATTCCACAGTTGTTTCAGGCACCTGGGTGGCACATGTGTTTGGTGAGGTACCAGAATGGTGGCACATCATCAGATCTCTTTTTCTGAGTTCTCCCTTGAGCCCCTGCCATGGCATCATGTCAGGACATGCGCATGGAGGCACACACATCCTGAGGAACTGAGGCCCCTCCCTTCAAGCTGCTTGTCTGTCTGCACTGCCATTAAACCTTCAAGCAGTGGCAGTCAGAGGTCGAGGCAACTGTCTAGCCCTTCCTGGAAAAGGAGAGCAGTCCCCAGGATGCTCAAACCTCTCCTACCATGCTGACCCCGGCAACCCGTGCTCATTTCCCAACAAGGTTTCACCAGTGTGGCAAGAGGTAAGGTGTACAGTGCCTCTGCCTTCCATGCCACTGGGCCAGCTTCACTGTCAACACTGTTAAGATTATGCAACAAAATCATCCCTCCCCATCCAAATATATTGCAAAAATAAAGTTACTATTAATTTTTGTCTACATGTCAGCAAAGGATTACTTCATTCAGCTGTTGAAAACCCCTTTGTTTGTTTGGCAGTTTAGTACAAATGTTTAAAAAGCAACACATGCTGTTCTTGGCAGGATAATATTCATGTGTGAGTGTTAAGCAATGGGGCAAAGAAGACCTCATAAACTGGGATTTTAGCTCTGTGCCAGAGTTGAAATTATTTTCTAAATCCATTACATATTGATTGGCATTGCCTAAATGAAACAAAAAATGTGTTGTATGAATTAGGAAAATCTGTATCAAAATGTAATTACATGTTCAGCCTGTTGGGCCATGAGCAAGCTTCTGCTGGTGATGCCAGTGATCTGGATTAGTAAACAAGTTTGGGACATCAGAGGGTCAGTCAGGGTGAGGAGGATTCAGAGGCCTGGAGAACAATCTCAGTCTCCAGAAAGGGCTGCTGCCAGCCTCTACGCTAGGACTGCCACCTGGATAACTACCAGTAGAAGTGTGGATGAAGCAGCTGGGCAGTGTGGGACATCTGCCATCTTTGTGTGGCATCATACAAAAGTGAGTATATGCACTAACTGTAACTAGAGTGTTTGGACAGCCTCAATGTGGGAAGTAAAGGGGATAAAGATCACTTGCCTGTGTAATGATGTTCTTTACATTCAGGCTGTGCACAACATATTGCACCTATCTCAAGTCATAGGGTCTCTGGATGGGATGAATCTCTTCCACTTCAGCCTCACTTTATGCACAAATTACAGAGACCAAGAATTCCTGTCCATTGGCTAGTTCATATTTTATTAGCTTCAAAGGGTACATGCAAGTGAGAGGAAGCAAAACCACCATATGGAACAATGCTGCACAAAACTGAAACAAATAAAAAACAAACACTCTAGATGCACCTCAACCGTACCAGTTGTAGATCTTGCCGCTTCTGGGGTGGACCCATTCCTCAAGGAGTGTGGCCAGCACCCTGACATTGTCTACTTACATACTGGTCAGAAAAGATTACATGTTTTGTGGTATACCATTCATACATTGGTGGATAGCCGAACCACTGAATCACCTGATGCAGCTAAGCAGAACAATCTCTCAGTACTTCCACATGAGATAACAATAATGGAAATCCAGCTGGATTCTAATTACTGTGTTTCTCCAATAGTGCTACTCATAACTAAGGAACTGCTTAGTACTGTCACAGAAAACTGAAAGGTGTACCTCATTGGGCAAGCTGGGGATTGATAGGAGAGGGACGAAGGATGGGGCAATGGGTCTGAGTGGTTGCCACGACCAATGTGAAATGGGGTCAGGAAGTAAAATACCAGATTAAAATAACAATTAGTCACTAAGAGTAGACTGGCTGTGTAGTAATTCTAGCTGATGGAAGTGGCCATGTTGTGGTACACAGATCCTTTGAGATCAGTGATGGATTCCATGGTAGGAAGAGAATGACAGTTCACTCTGTCTGGTATGTTGCAGAAATGGTTGTTACTGAGGAACAGTGATGGCCATTGGAAGGAAAAGCAATGTGGAGCTACTTTTGGCAGTGACAGCAAGGACATAAGTAGCAGCGGTATCTAATTGAGTCAGAGAGAGATAATGAGTCATTTTGACAGCAAAACTGATGAACCAGTAATAACTGCAATTAGGGATAGAACACACAGCCCCCACTTTACATTAGCATGAATGGCTGCAGTGACATCTACAAGGAGGAATGTCACACAGCTCTCCCCTTTTGACAGGTCAGCTGGTTTCAGGAGTGTTAATAGCTGTAGGAGAAAACAAGAGAACCTTCCTTGATGTTGCCATAGATGGCTACAGCTGCAGGGTTAGCAATTACCTCTGTAATGGAAAAGATCCGAAGCAAATTGTTTGATACCTTTTATTGGACCAACTTAGATGTTACAAAAAGAACAAAGTGCCTAAGCCTTCAAACCAACCAAGTCCTTCCTCGGAAGCTTAAGCTTTAATCGTTTGCTTCTGGATCTGTTCTTACAAGGACCAATACGGCAACTAAACTAAATCTGCTTGTCTCTATAATGGAAGGGATGATTGAGCTATTGTACCTGTTGTTGTTAAGCTGGTAGTGACAAGTAGTTACTACCAAGCAGGTGTTAAACCATGGACACCCTCTTTTTGTCACTGGCAGCATCAACATAAAGGAGTTGCTAGAATGAGTGCAGGAAGCAACAGGAAGATAGCACCCCCCCCCCCCCAGAAAGGAGAAGCAACAATGAAACCAGGACTGAAGATCCAATGAACAACAGAGCAAGCAGGAGCTAAAGAATGATAGAGCTTGTGAAGAACAATCACACCATGGAGAAAACTGAAACTGCACAAAAATACACTATAAAGGAGCCTGTAATGCAACTGCAAACAAGAGCAGACTGCTTGCTGAGTAGTGGAATGGGAAGCGTCAGTAAATAAGTGAGTGGGGAAGCAACAATGAAACCAGAAGTGTAAAGCAAAATAGCAATAGATTAGGCAGAAGTTAAAGAAAAATAAGGCTAATAAAAAATGAGACCACAGAGGAAAACTGAATTATTGAAAAAAAGTATTTATATTTATTTTATTGAAAGAGTTTGACCAGAGAGCCTACTAAGCTATAACACTTTGTTTCCAGAGGTGTCCTTGGGAGGGATATGTAGGGAAGCACAATACAATAATGCATGCGCTAAAGTGCCTTATGAAAATGTAATACACACCTGAAGTGTGTGATGCTACATAAACCCCGAGAGCGAAGCTAAGGGTGTGTATTAAATTTGAGTTCACTTCAGTCCATGCATTAGTTTTTACAAATTCTGTTGAGCATTTGTTTTCAAACCAGAAACTATAAAAACTTTTAATCAGTGTTCACAAAAGTGCCCCAAGAGTTCCAAGGTGCTGCCAAAAATGCCAATTTTTAAATATTAGCTATTAATGGAGAAACAACACTGTTTTAGGTACAGTGTTGCAATCATTTCAGTTTTGTGCCTAGTTTATCACTTGACCACTGTATATTGTTTTCTGTCAGGTAAACAGTTTTTTGGGGACTTCAAAAGATGAGCAATGATTCTCACAGCCACAGCAGGAAGTAAAAGTGAGAGCAGCTGTGGGACTGTGAGAATGTACTTGCACTCTTTCTGTCTGAGGGAGCGTGTATCTCCCATAATAACCAGATGGTTATTATGGGAAATAATAACTGTTTGAGTCTGTTGAAAACATTGCTCATCAGTTATTATAGCAATTTAGTAGCACAAGAAATCAATACAACACAAAAATCAGCAGTTGATAACAGGCAGCAGGAAAGGTATCACAGTTAAAAATAAGACTATTGTAATGTCAAGACCATAACTGAGCAAAATATATACAGTAACAATGCATTTGTATAATACAGGCAGTAGAAATGGTGCAGACACAACAATAGAATAGATCGGTGCAGATAGATTAGGCCTAAGGGAAAAAACATATAGAAATATATTTAGAAATTATCGGCAGATAAGGACCTCTGACCCACCTAGTCTGCTCATTTTTCCCTACCTACTGTGCCATTCCAGACTGTACTTAATCTCTAGTCATCCCTCCTTGTCTTACTACCAAGGACTCCTTGTATCTGTTCCATGCATACTCAAATCCCATCACCATTTTGGCACCCACCACCCCTACTGGAGGGCTACTCCAGGCATCTACCTCCTTCTCCGTGAAGAAGTATTTCTTCATATCCCATCTGAGCACCCCTCCCCCAACTTCATAGTGTGACCCCTTGTCCTCAAGCTTATTTTTCCATGGAAAATGATACTTTCTATACCTTATTAATGTACCTTATTAATACATGTTAGGCATTTGAATTTTCTGTTATATCCCACCTTTCCCTCCTTTTCTTCAGAGAGTACATATTCAGTCCCTTGAGGCTGTCCTCAGAGGGCTTTTGATGCAGGCCCTGCACCATTTTGGTAGCCCTCCTTTGTACCACCTCCAACTTATCAATGTCTTTCCAGAGGTGGGTCCTCCAGAACTGGATACAGTACTCAAGGTGGGGGTCTTACCATTGATCGGTACAGGGGTAATATTACCTCCTTCCTCCTACTGGTGATACCCCTCCCTATGCACCTGAACATCCTGTTAGCCTTCCCCACTGCCTTATCACACTGTATAGCTACCTTCAGGTCATCATAAATTATTACCTCCAGGTCCCTTTCCTGTTTGGTGGTTGCCAGTCTACTTTGTTGCAGATTTTTGTGTCATCCATGAACAAGCATACTTTCCCTTCTAGCCCTTCCACAATGTTGCTAGTAAAGACATTGAAGAGGACTGGGCATAGTACTGAGCCCTGAGGCACCCTGCTAGCCACCTTGCCTTCTCCAGGCAGACACCATTTACCAACTTCTTACCTAGTTTATAACTTTTTGACCCACTCCCAGACAGGCCAGCTTGTTCACCAGTCTTCTATGTGAAACGCTATCAAAGGCCTTACTGAAATCCATGTAGGCCACATCTACCACTCTTCCTTAATCCACTACACTGGTCACCCACGAGAACAGAAAATATGTGCTGGACCAGACATCAGTAGTGTGGGTACTCTGAAAGAGCCCATAGTGCAACTGCAAGCAAACACTGCCTGCAGGGAATTGGTAAAACCCTGACTATACCAGTCTGTCCATCTGTCCATCTATATATCCATGGCTTCCTTCATGGCACTCAAGACTCAGGAATGCAGGTGTGTGAATTTAAACTTGGCCATTGATGTGGCCTTCAAATGGCTGAAATTCATATGCAAAGCTAAAAAGTTTCCAGAACCATAGGAACTTTAACATTTCTGACACTGTGAAGTTTTACATGCAAAGTAGCCTTTTATGACTGTGGGTGGAGCCAACAGAGTATTGCATGTACAAAAGGAGTGATGTTATGTTTTCTGTCAGTGGAACTGACTGAAGGTGTAAATAGTCTCCTCTGCCTTACCCTCCTCCAAAAAATGTTTTCCGCCATCAAATAAATATGCTTTCATGTTAGTCAAAGGTTGCAGGGTATTATTTGCTTTATTGAATGGATGGTACAAGAACTGGAACCTGAGTAGTGGGAGGCAGCATTGTTTTTTTGGGGGAAGTAAGATCCAACCCACGTCCACCGAGAAGCTCCTAAAGATCCAGCCCACCTTTTTTTCTATTCATGTGGGAGGGGAATGAGGTGGATCTATAATGCTGAAAGAAGACTCACTAGTTTGGTATCTGGCTAAGGAACAATGAGTCTGAGGGTCCCTGCATTTTGTTAAGGACTAGGAGAACAGATAATACTTGATGCCTTCAAATTGACTTAAAACCCTTGGAACAAATGATTATCAGAGTCACCTGGTGTCTCAAAAGGAAAGGCTCAGCTTTCAGGTATTTCTTAAACATTTGTATACCAAAACAAAGTTCAGCTTTTGGGATCAACAATATTTGTTTGCCATATTCTGTCTATCTAGCTATATATATATAGTTTGTCTTTTAGTAGTTTCAAAATCTTGAAAGCATTGAGTTGGTAATGCATTTAGAAATACATTTTAATTGTCTTTACAGATAAATCATGCAGGTTCATGTACTTAGTAAACACAGTCTGGGATAAGTGTATTTTACTTTTTTTCTGGCTCAGTTTCTATCAGTGAAAAAGACTGGAACAACTATCAGACTGCCATCCCCTGTACAAGCTATTTATCACTTATTTACACAAATGTAATTTCATTTTTACCATGAGGGAAGCAAGAAGATGAACCAGCATGGTTAACACATACATTCATTGACACCTGTAAATGAATGGAGGGTTTTCTAGCATTCCTTGTGAGTTTATACTCCTTGGAACCTGTTATTCTAGTCGCTGTGCTTGTGTATGTATAGGAAGCTTTACAGCACTATTTTTCCTCTATCTTGAGGACTTAATTGAGACCACAGAAAGTTAACTCATTATCTTCTGGGAGTCATTCTGTGTCAGATTACCAATGGACAGTACAGACATCATAGAAAGCTATTAGAAGTAGAATGGGCTAAACACTTCCTGGAACTAATATCAAGGCCCTTGGGCCCCCTTCATAATATCTGTTTTAAATATCTGATATTTTGTTCTACCTTATAATCAAGAATTTTTGATGTGATTATTTCTTTAGTTTTCCCAGTTGTATTCCCCAATGTCTATCTAGTCTGACTTGCTGTTGTGCTTCTAGGTCTTTTATTTTCATTTCTAGTTAATTTTGTTTGTGTAATCATTCCCTCTTCCATCTTGAGGCTATTTCTATTATTTTCCACCTTACCATGGCTTTTATTGAGTCCCATAAAACCCCCAGATTCACATCTTTTATATTATTATCTATGATTGCCTATTTTAGATGGTCCTTCATTTGCTTTTGAATATCCTTATCTTGTAGCAGGGAGACATTTAGCCTCAAATGAGGTTTTCCTGAATGTCTATGTACGTCTTCTGCTTAACCGTATAAGGATTGCAAATTGCTTGCCTAACCATCACTTTGTCCTCTTATGATTTAAAAACAGGTAAAACCCACCCCACCCATTTCAGCCCACTACATTCCTAACCAGGAATACCAAAGGTGGGGTAGATACCTGGATGCCCAGTCAAGCATCAAATGGATAATAATAGGTTAGTGGGAAGAGTCTGCCTCTATACTAGATCCACAGAAAGTTAACTCATTATCTTCTAGCAGCCAGAACTTTCTGCATGTATTACAAACAAAATTTCTCAACAACATTTTTACAAATAAGGAGTTTAGCAGTAATGTTGTTAATATCAGCTTAATCTAGTTTAAGGTCAGTTGGCATTCATCTGTATCCCCTCCCCAGGGTCATGTCTAGTGCACTTACCCAGTCAACAAAAACTAAATAAATAAATAAAATATGGTGTAAAGAGCTACTCCTGGAAAAATTACTAGGTTTTGGGGTGGGGTTGCCACAAGTGGAATGGACTTCATGGATGGGGAGCTCATAACAGCAGGTGGCATGTTGGCATTAAAGCTTAGTGGTATGGATGTAGAAACACCAGTATTTAAGCATGACTTTGGTAGAGGATTAATTGTGATGGGGGAGTGAGTCTTGGCATTTTAAACATAATTTTCTAAAACTTCAGCCTTCAATGGGTTAGACTTTGTAGCCATCTGTACAGTATATCACTAAGCCACATGCAGTGGGGTATGGGTAAAACCCAGATCACCAGACCCAGGCCAGAGTTGTAAAATCTGGACTGAGCACAGCTTGTGCAAATATTGCTGATCTGGTGGAGCAGCAATAAAAGATAAACTATGCAATACCCTCAGAAACACACCTACCCCAAGTTACATTTACCTGATGCCCATTTTTAGGCCTTATATAGTAATATCTTCCTTCAAGAGAACAGCTTGTAATGAAACGTGGCATTTGGGCATATGCACTTTTATATTATATGAATTTTGTGTGTGAACTATATATCAGCCTCTAAAAAAACAATTAAACACATCAAATGTCTTCAAAAACTTGTCTCAACATTGTGTTTATCTTCCACGTTGTCACAACATATAGTTGTCTCAGCAGTGTTTTCAGTTAGGGTACAGTACCTTCATGTATATGATGGCCTGGTTCTGTTGAGTTGATTGCTATAACAATGCATATAATAAATTGCAAAACATATAGGAAACTGTAATACAGATGGTGGCAATATTTTTAATTATACAGTGGCAAGGAAAAATGTAAGAAGCTGATTGGCTGCTGACCCATTGAAACAGTGATGTTATTACACAGTAGCTTTGGATTTGGATCATTTCTTGCATTTTCTCTTAGTAAATATTTTTCCACACTAACAAAAACATCCTTTAAATTTTATTTTTTATTCTGTATATAACAATAAGCCATTGTATAATTGCAATAGGCACTCCAGGCTGTGTATTATCATGTAATAACGTCACTCCTGGGGTGGAAGCACTTGGCTTTGCCTCTGCTTAAATATGCCCTTTCTCAATGTACTGTACTTTGATTCAATTAGTGTATGCAACAGCCTTTATGTGAACTCTCTGGCTTCTCTTTAACTCCTGATGTCTATTTGCTTTAGCTAGTGTATATTGTTTGAACTGCTTTGGTCTTCTTGATGTGGTGCCTGTGTAAATGAGTCTCTGACTCAAAGGTTTGTAAATCTGATATTTTTAAAATAAATAAATAAATAGTTATGTTTAAGCCCATGAAACACCCTTATCTAGTTAATGCATTCACAGTCGTAGTGGCTCCGCCAGAGCTTGTTTTTGTTTTTGCAAAGTAGCCACTATACAAGTGAACGTTAGTCAATTCACTGAAACAAACTCTGGACAGAGCTGATATGGCTGTGGAAAGCTTTTACCTGTACAGGTAGCAGAGCTGTGGAAGCATGGCTCCCAGAGCAGTGGTGATAGTGGAGTGGTGGCAGCATGGGTCACAGAGTGGCGTTGGCGACATTAAAGAGACAGCTACAGTGGTTTGCCCTCAAAAATGGTGGCAGGAGCAAAACTGTGCATGTGTGACACTTGTGCAGGTGCGTTCTACAAGTGCACTTGTGAAGTAGTGCACTGTGGGGGAGGGGTTACTGTACTGCAGAGGGAGCTCCATCACAGAGGGACAGCACCTATGGAATCAGTGCTGCCTTGATGTTGCTCACATCACTGTAGGAGAACACAGGGTCCTATTCTGGAGCTGACCCTCTGTTCTCCCACAGTGATAACAAACTTCTGCAGAGCTCCACCCATACAGCTGTAAAATGGCATCTTCTCTGTGTAAAACTTTGAATTCCACCAATTCTTTAGAATTTGCAAATGAGTTTGCAAGTGAATTTTGCCCACATTGCCCTCTTACTCACAAAGAAGGACAGAGCATGTGTTGGCTGCTGCCTCCTGAAACTGGGGTAAATTTAAAAAAAAAAATTGTGTGTGTATATATATATATATATATATATATATATATATATAAAAACTTATTCCTTCTTCAATTTCTCTTAAAAACACTTTGAGAATTAAATTTTTAATTATTCTATCTGGTTCAAAATACTTTGAGTTTATAGTCTAAGCACCGTGTTGTTTTCAGTATCATTTCCTTAAAAGCATTTTTTAAGATTTAACATTAATGCATGTACACTAATGTTTTTCAATACACTCTTACAGAGATCATTATCCAGGTCCCTGCTGGGCCATTTTCAGCTTTTTACTATGACAGCCTTTCGCTTTTTTTTTTTATCTCCCTTGTCAGAGAGCTTTTACTGTCTCATCTGCTGTGCACGCCTTCTGTTTCTTTGAATGAGATTGCACTGAACGCCTACACACTAGCAAGCATTCACATTACTAATCATTTTCATGGGTCAAAGCACAAGGCTTAATTATTATTCTGACAAACATTCATCATGATTGCAGCTTGCAGCTACTTTACCATTGAAACAGTAAATGGTAACAAGCATTATAATTTTACTGCATTATACATCAAACAGATATTTTTAAATAGAAAACAATAGAAGTACTTTTTAATATACAAGGGATTTTTCTTTACTGTTTATTTTGTGGTTTGTATTAGTTTATTTATAAATTGATGACTGGGGGAGGCACAGTGAGCCTTGATTTGCTTCCAGGTGTGATCAGAGTGTGCGGGTGTGTTTCAAATTCTATGTGGGGGTAGCAGACCAAATTGAGAAAAGTCTAACAGTACAGCCACAAACACAGGGAAAATGGCAAATAGTACAAACTGGCTGCAAAATGTGTCTTAACTAAAAAAAAGCTCAGATGAACAGACAGATAAAACTAACTAGCTGCTATCTTAACAATAAAACAAAGATCATATACAATGGCTGCTGTATATTTTTAATATTCTGTAAAATAAGTGCATATACTGTAGAACAAAATTATGTTACAGTATGTAACACTGTATAACTAAAGTGAAGCATTCTGTTTAAATAGGTAGTAGTAACATTTTATGAATGTTGACTGACAATATTGTCAATAGGCTGGAATAGACCATCCCACTCAGATCTTGGGAGTAGCGATAAAGAGGCAGGCCACAGAAAAAGTAGAGAGGGGCTGGAATGGAGTTAGGAGAGACAGGTTTGAACAAGGGGCACAGAAAGATCAAATGGTGGGTCAAGTGATCAAGTGATGGGAGAGGGATGGAACCTCTGGCAAACAAACTATGGCCAGAGCCAGTATGGTTGCAGCTGAGATTGTGGGTGGAACATTCACTGTCCACTGTGTCCAGAATAGCTGCCAGAGTTCTCTGCACGTATGCAGTGACTCACACATGAGCACTGAACTCCAGTGGCATGGCAGTACAGTCTACTGTTTCCAAGATGGCCACTGGTGCACATTGCCCATACACGAGTCACCACACATGTGCAGAGACTCTTGCAGCCATCTTGAAAAGCAGACTGTGCCGCAGTGCTGCTAGAGTTCAAATCTGCGTGAATTCGTCGCTAATATGAGCAGGGAACTCTGGCCACCATATTGGATACAGCAGACAGTGCCATGTTCCGCTGGTAGTGACGGATAAAATAATGCAGTGTATGCACAGTCATTGCCATTCACCTCCATTATTTAACAAGTCCATTCGGTATCTGGAAAGCTCAGTTTTGTCTACTGTGCTCACACGATGTCTGCAGGGCTATGCCCACTGCAGCCATAAAAACATGACCTGCCACAACCTGTTATTGGTATATTCCAGCAATATTGTTGAAACCATACCAAACCAGGTTGCTGCAATATTGTTGGATTGTCACACAATTTATCACACAAATTATTAGGGTGCCACAACCTGCTCTTTTTGCAACCTAATAAAGAAGGGTTGTAAAAAAAGTTTCTTCCAACAACCTTCCTGCAATCATCTGTTGGAGATAGCAGCTCAGTTGCCAGAAAAGGTAGCAGCAATATTTCAGCACATGGTTTTGTTGCTACCTTACGCAACCTTTCCTGCAACCTTCTAGCAGCCATCAGGAGAAGACAGCAGCAGAGCTGCCTGAAATGTACAGCCAGCAGTGTTGCTGCAAACTGCTTTGTTGTTACTTGGCTGGGGACAAGGACTGGACACTGGCACTGACAGCATGATGACATAGAGTGCTACATCAGGGGTTCAAGCAGAGTACCCTTTGCTTGCACCTTGCTTTGGGGATACCAAAGCTTTGGTTCACAGCCCCCCCAATTAGTTACTGCAGAGTGACTGGTTGGTTCAAGTCTGTGCATGTGTGTGTGTGTGTGTGTGTGTGTGTGTGTGTGTGTGTGTGTATGTGTGTGTGTGTGTGTACGTGCACATGTGCACATGCATAGGGGATTGTTGATCCAGTGACATGCACTGCATGTGTAGAGGAGGCAGTATGTGGTTCTTAGTAGCTCTCAGCACACATACACACACACGACATTGAAGACAGAACCCTAAAAGGAAAACAAGATATAGTAGAAGAACACACAGAAAGGATCATTTTAGGGAGGGGCAAGGTGCTCCTGCTAGTTTCTGGCATAGGGAATCTTGCTTTCAGAGCAAGCTGTTGACTAAAAAAGCTACAGAACGTCTTACTAATAATTCACTTCTATCTCAGCAAGAGTCAGTGCCTGTTGGGATTAAACAAACATACTTTATTAGAAGCAGAGGGTCTCATTTACGTAAAAAAAAAAAGAAGAAAGTCACTGTGTGTTTCTCTGTTTGTGGAAGGGGGCTGTATCAATTTAATTTGCTAAATCAGGCACAGAGCAGAGAAGTTAATGGGGGTGGCTTGAGCAGTAGAAAAGCAGCTGTCTCCATTGCAGCTTCCTGCTGCTAATTTCTGGCAGAGGAAATCTTACTTTCAGAGCAAGCAGCTGACTAAAAACGCTACAGAATTTCTTACTGATAAATCACTTCTATCTCAGCAGGAGTCAGTGCCTGTTGGGATTATGCAAACAGATACTTTATTAGAAGCAGGGGGTCTCATTTAAGTAAAAAGAAGAAGAAGAAATTCACTGTGTGTTTATCTCTTTGGGAAAGGGGGCTGTATCTACTTAGTTTGCTAAATCAGGAGCAGAGTGGAGAAGCTAAATGGGGTGAGGCTTGAGCAGTAGAAAATCAGCTGTCTCCAATTACAGCTTCCTGCTGCACGTTTCTGGCAGAGGAATCTTGCTTTCAGAGCAAGCAGCTGACTAAAAACACAGAATTTCTTAATGATAAATCACTTCTATCTCAGCAGGAGTCAGTGCCTGTTGGGATTATGCAAACAGATACTTTATTAGAAGCAGGGGTCTCATTTAAGTAAAAAAAAAAGAAAGCCACTGTGTGTTTCTCTGTTTGGGAAAGGGGTTATCAACTTAGTTTGTTAAATCAGGAACAGAGCAGAGAAGTTAATTGGGGTGTGGCTTGGTAGTAGAAAAGTAGCTGTCTCCAATTACAGCTTCCCTTCTGCTAGTTTCTGCAGAGAGAAATCTTCCTTTCAGAGTAAGCAGCAGACTAAAAAGCACAGATTTCTTACTAATTGCCCTCCTTCCCACCCTCCACCTCCCACCTTAAGCCAATTCTACTTTTATAGCCACTGGATTTGACTGACAACAGGAACTTCCTGCTTGGCAGTAGGAAGGAAGGATCACTGAGCCACATTAGTTTTATCAACCTTGAAGGGAAAAGAAAATAGCCCCCCCACCAGCTGCTGGAGGTCTGAGTCCAAGCAATGAGAAAATAGACTACTGAAGACTACAGGAATTTCCTGTTCCAGAACAGTAAGGGTGAGAGTTGTAAGGGTACATAGGCAGTAGGAAAGTAGGTGGAAAATATGTAGAGGAAGGAGAGAGTAAGCATAAAAAGCAGCAGGGGAGGGGACACAAAATACGTTATCATGGGAGTGCTGCAGTGCAATATCTGTGGGGTGGCAGTGTTCTGGGAGACATTCTGGAGGCTGCAGTTCTGCCCTATTTGCAGGCACCTATCTGGTCTGAGGGAGGAGGTTGCCCATCTCCAGGCTGCCCTGTCTAGGTCTCATGAAACCTCTTCCCCACCCAGGGACCACCAGGGCCACTGCCATTACCTCAGAGGCTGCCAAGAAAGAGGGTGATTGGACCAAGGTGGGCTCTGGGAGGTAGATGGCAGTGGAACAGAAGTGCATCCCTCCAGCTGTACATCTCCACAATTCATATGCTGTTCTGAGGAAGAGTGGTTCCTCTATGGAGACACCTGCAGTGGAGACCAAGGAGGATGCTGGGAACCTCCACAAAAGAGCCCCACAGGAGGGTGGCACAAGACCCACAGGAGAAGGAAACAACTCCTGGTGGGGGACTTAATCATTAGGGGGTAGAAGTGAGGGAGGAAGGGGAGAGGGAGGTAAGGTGACTGCCTGGCACCATGGCTCAGAGAGACAGGAAGTGAATCCTCAGGATCGTGGGAGCAGCTGCATGAGGGAGGGAGCTGGATATCATTATCCACTTAGGGACAAATGGCCTGGCTGGGAATGGGATTAGAGCAGTGCAAGAGGAGTTTGTAGAGTTGGGGAGGGACCTTAAACAAGTAGCACACACGGGAACTTCTCGGAAGTGCTGCCTGTCTATTGCAAGGATGATGCTAGTGTACTCTGCACCATGGGAGTCAATGAATGGTTGAAAAACTGGTGCGAAGTTCAGGGTTTTGCCTTTTTTTTTTTTTTAAGTGTTTGTTGACCGGGTAAGTGCACTAGACAAATCCTGCCTATTTCAGGCATGACCCGGGGGACAGGGAGGGGGATACAGATGAATGCCAACTGACCTTGAACCAGATTAATCTGTTGGTGGTATTTTTTAGTGAAATGAGGGAAATTTTACCAGGACACCGGGGAAATTCCCCTACTTTTTTCAATAAGTGCCTTGGGATCTTTAACATCCACCTAAACTACCACTAATCCAGGCAGATGGGACCTCGGTTTAATGTCTCATCCGAAAGATGGGACCTCAGAAGTGCAGCACCCCTCTCATGCTGCACTACAGTGTCAGTACTGGGATATTAACCCAAGTGCCAGATGTGGGAACTGAACCCACCGCCCTCTGATCTCCCGGCCTCAGAGGCGAGATCAAAAAAAAAAAAGCAATGTCAGTAGCTTAGTGGATAGCACACTCGCCTCTGAATCTTCATTGGGGACTGGGGAGCCACCTGGAGGGATGCAGGCTTATACTGGTGCGATGGTCTGCATTTGTCCAGGGGGTAACCAAGATCCTAGGTGATAGGTTTAAATGCTTCATTGGCAAGCATTTTAAATAGCCAAAGGGGGAGGCACTGAAAAGGAGCCGTGAAACCCCATCCTCACCCCACAAAACACAGTAATTAGCAAGGTAAACACCAAGGTAGAGAAGCCATTCAGGAGCAGGAAAGGGATAAATGCAAAAAAAGGCAATGGCAATAAGGACAGGGATGGGACTAAAAGGGGTAAGGTCATCAAACAATGGAGGGTGATGAGTACCAATGCCCATAGTCTGTGTAACAAGCTCCCTGAACTAATGGCCTTGATGGAAGAGGGATGCTTGGATATTGTGGCAGTCACTGAAACATGGTATAGAGAGAACCATGACTGGGATGTCAACATACCAGGATACACAATCTACAGGAGGGACAGGGAGGGTAAAGAGAAGGAGTAGCTCTCTATGTAATGGAAGGAATTAAAGCAACAGAACTAAAGAGTAAACATGAAGTAGATTAATCACTATGGGTCACCCTGGAAACAGGAAATGGCAACACAATCTGCATGGGAGTTATGTACAGACCCTCATCTCAGGGGGACGGAGTGGACAATGAAATGATAGAAGGCATCCTTAAAATGGCAGAAAGAGGGGAGTTATTGTTAATGGGGGACCTGAATATGCCAGATGTTAACTGGAGAACCTTCGCTGCATGCACATCCAGAAGCAGAGTCATTCTTGATGCCCTTCAAGGGCATGCCTCAGACAGCTAGTGTTGGGAGGGAGCAATCTTAGATCTGGTACTCTCAAATGGGGATGGAGAAAGGAACTCAGATTCAGAGAGTGGGTAGCCATCTGGGAACAAGCGACCACCAAACAGAGTGGTTCACAATAAACACAGCCATGGAGTCAAGCCATACAATAGCAAGAGTACTGGACTTTAGGAGGCTGACTTTGGTAAAATGAGAGTGCCTCAGAAAAGCATTTGCAAAGGGGCGAGGAGGGGTGGAGGAACAGTAGGGAATAATCAAAACAGCCATCACAGAGGCAGCAATCCTTTGTGTGACATGAATCAATAAAACAAAATGAAGGAAAAAAAACACTGTGGTTCTCAAAAGAGGTGGCAGGGAAGGTTAAGGAGAAAATGATAGCATTCAGGAAATATTAGGAAACACAGAAGGAGCAGGACAGAGAGCTTTATCAGTAAAAGCAGAAGGAGGCAGGGAAGGCAGTCAGAATAGCAAAGGCCCAAACTGAGGAAAAGATAGCCAATTCTATTATGATGGGGGATAAAACCTTTTATAGGCACATTAGAGAACAAAGAAAGACCAAAGGAGGGATACCGAGACTTAATAAAGAGGAGGGAATGTGGACAGAGGGTAAGATTGAAAAGCAGGGATACTAAAGATAACTCTTCTGAAATGCACAATAAAATTGAAAACAGGACAAAGCAATGGGGAGCTGATGGTTCCCCAGAATTCTAAAAGAACTAAGGTAGAACTAGTGACATCACTGACAACTCTCTTTAACAAATCATAGGAGGATGGAGTGGTACCTGAGGACTGAAGGAGGGCAGATGTGATTCCACTTCACAAAAGTGGGAGTAGGGCAAGGCAGAAAACTACAGACTGGTTAGTTTGACCTAAATGGTCCGGGAAAATGATGGAATCACTTCTGAAGGAAAAAATTGTTGAGTACCAAGAGGCCAGTGGGGCACAGGACCCAAGGCAGCATGGATTCACAGTGGGACGGTTGTGTCAGATGAATCTAATAGATTTCATTGACTGGGTGACCAAAGCAGTAGACCAGAGAGGGGCTGTGGATATGGCCTACCTAGATTTTAGCAAGACATTTGACACAGTCCCACACAAAAGATTAATATACAAGTTAGCCAGCCTTGGAGTCGGTCCCAAGGTGGTAGCCTGCATAAAAAACTGGCTGGACAACAGGATGCAAAGGGTAACAGTAAACGGAGTTCACAGTGAAGAAAGGAATGTAACTAACGGGGTACCGCATGGTTCACTACTGGGACCGGTCCTCTTCAATGTCTTTATAAGTGACATTGGAGAGCACCTGGAAGAAAAAGTACGTCTCTTTGCAGATGACACAAAGATCTGCAACAGGGTTGATACACAAGGTGGGGTGGAAAGGATGAAAAGGGGCTTGGCAAGGTTGGAGGAATGGTCAAATGTATTCCAGCTCAGATTCAATGCAAAAAAGGGCAAGGTAATGCACCTGGGAAACAAAATCCCAGAGGAAGAGTACTCAAATGAGGGGGTGAGATACTAACAACAACAAAAATCAAAAGGGACCTGGGAGTAATTATATCAGATGATCTTAAGGTGGGCAAGCAATGTGAGAAGGCAGTAAGGAGGTCTGGGGGATACTGTGATGCATAGGGAGAGGCATCAACAGTAGAAAACAGAAAGTTGTTACCCCTCTGTACAGACAGTTGGTGAGACCCCATCTGGAGTACTGTGTGAAGTTCTGGAGACCCCATCTCTGTAAAGACATAGACAGAGTGGAGGCTGTTCAGAGGAGGGCAGCCAAAATGGTGCAGGGTCTGCACCAGAAGACATATGAATAGAGACTAAAGCAGCTTAATATGCATACCCTCAAGGAAAGGAGGGAGAGAGGGTACATGATAGAAACCTTCATGTACCTGAAGGAATTAACTAGTCCAAGAGGGTAGCATCTTTCAGAAAAGAGATGTGCAAGAACAAGGGGACACAATTTAAAGATAGAGGATGGATGGCTCAGAGGTAATGTTAGAAAGTATTTTTCACAGAGGGTTGTGGATGCATGGAACAGCCTTTCTGAGGAGGTTGTGAGTCAAGGAACAGTGGGAGAATTCAAGAATGCATGGGACAGGC
The DNA here is from genome assembly GCA_016271365.2 of Neoceratodus forsteri. NCBI lineage: Eukaryota > Metazoa > Chordata > Ceratodontiformes > Ceratodontidae > Neoceratodus > Neoceratodus forsteri. Next base: position 571,013,898 of record CM057449.1, on the reverse strand, counting down.
GTAAAGCAATTCTAGTGGGGGTAGGAGGAGTAAGCTGTTGATTAACTACAATCTGCAGCTTATCCATCAGGTAGGAAATAGGCAGACTAGTTGGGCTGAGCAGTCCTTATCTGCCATCAAATTCTATGTTTCTATGTTTCCTTAATCATTTTAATTATAAAAATTCTCCTTATTGAGTCAGCTCTATGATGTGATGATTCTGGCATGCTTGCAACGTGTATTTGTTCCCCAAATCTGTGAAGTCAAGAGATCTGAATGGGTGCTATTCTCCCAGGTTAAGATTTTCTAGTACTCTCATGGTACCACCCTCTTGATCCACATTCTTGTAAACTATATATCCCTGGTAGTCCATTGGTGCCCCCCTCCTGCCTACTGGTTTCCATCATATAGCAAAGTAACCCCATAATACTCAGCCCGATAACTAAACACAGACCACACTTCACCACTCATCTGGCTGCTGACATTCCCGAACAAGCTGTTTGGACTGAGGAGGTGCACTCAGTCCACTGCATTCCGATGGTGATCAGAGTAATGAGAAGAGGTTCTTTGCTGGCTGCCAGCATCCTCTTGCCCAGTAGGGAAAGGAAGGGGTGGGGGTACATGCCGGATATAGTTATGAATTCAGCCACAGTGCAGCACTGATGTGGTTGGGGGGGCTGATTTTCTCCATATTTCTATCAGAAGTGTGTATTGTGCCTTCCCTTTATCTCATCGAACAGCTTTTAGAGTCTAGTTCTTTTTGTTCATAGGATCGGCTACAGATCTTGGGTAGGCTCCTTTTTTAATTGATAGACCAGCCATGTGCCTAGCCACCCCCAAATGGATTTGTTTATTCCTTCCCTCAGAGGGGAGTGGAGGCATTCAAATGCTGGGAATTATGAGAAGGGGCCAGGCAGACCTAAGAAGCCACCTGTATCTCTCAGGAGCCTACCAAGCTGGTTCATACCTACAGGGAGGATACCTGAGGCACAGTCTTCCCACTCATTATGCACCCTCCCTTTGCAAGCCCAAATTGGCTTTTATAAATATGACCACAAGAGCCATATACTGTTAGATCTCATAAGCGGGGTCGGGTCTGGTCAGTAGTAGGATTGGAGACTTCCAATAAACATCAGGCGGGGATGAGGTTTAAAACTGGAAATTATTTCCTAGGAATTCTTTCCTGGCCTAATAAACAAATAAATACAATTGCTACATGTTACAACAGGTATGGGCATCTCACCATATGCCACTGACCATACAGCACAGTTAGGTAATTAAATAGGATGTGCCTGCTCTGTCAGAGTTGCTGTGTCTGGGGTTGGGGTGCCCTGGGTTTAGAGTATCCCTGTAGGACCTGAAAGAGTAGCATAGAGAATGTTGAGGAGACACAAAGGGTCAGAAGTCCTAGATGAGAGATTGGGGTTTAGAATTAAACAAAATAAAATACTTACCTGATAGGTAGACAGCTGATGTCTAACTAGACCTGTTGAAATTAAGGGAAAAATAGGATTGTATAGACAATTTATAGTAGCGAGAGTAGAGACATAGAGTGAAGAGATACAAAAAGAGTACAGTACAGAAGAAAGGAAAGGGAGTTTAAGAGGAAAAAATACAGTTAAAGAGTTGCCACAAAAAAACAGGTAGAAGCAAAGACCTGCATAAGGAGTAGACCATCAAGTGACCTCCCCCACAAAAGACTGACACAATAAGGACAGCTGAGTCTGCTCACCAGACTTAGCTTAATGAGCCAGCCAGTCCCTCTGCTCATCTGCTGAACCAAGGAAAACCATTCAACACAATGATGAACAAGGTTCTGTAAAAACTAACATTACACAGCTAGTCTTGCCAGTCACCAACTAAGGCATCGTGACTCATAGATGTTCATGTATTTCAAGCTGTAGGCATTGCTTATTTCCATCCCAAACCTTGTGAGAGGGGCTGTCTAGAGTAGGCGCATCAGAGATCTTGTTAGGTGTTATGTCTAGTATGCAAGAATGAAAGATTGGGTGTTATATGTTCCTTTGTTTTGTTTTTTTGTTGTTTGTTTTAGCTTTTTGTGAACCACTTTCTGATGGACTGGCCATCCATTGGATAATGGTTCTTAGTGTCTTTAGAAGTTTCTCTGACAAGCACCTTATGAGATAATTTGGGAAGTTTTAAAATATTAAAGCATTTATCCTTCGTTTTGCTCTCACATAAAGATAAGGATCTCCATTTAAAATGTTTTTCTTTTGGAGTTTAACCACTATGTTGGGTAATTGCACCCCTTTTATTTTTGTATTGTTGGAATAAGAGTAATTTAGATTTTGGCAAAACACACAGAAGAAGAAATAGAATCACAAACACTGCAGAACGTTGTGTCCCGTCCTCTCGGCTGTTCACAAAACCATGTTTGTCTCCTAGCTCTCTGAGTCACAAGATTCGGCTTAGGAACAGCTGCGTTTGCCTATTGTGGTTATTTTGAGTTAATTTCCTCCTGGAATAAGTAAATAAAGGTACTGTCTCATACGAGGAGGGAGTAAACTGTAAATAAATAGCAGTGTGGAGACTGGGTAAGCTTTTGGCATTCACTTAAAACTCCTCTACCTCTTGTAGATGCACATCATCACACAGTATACTTTAAATGATAAGGCGCTGCTTAAACCAAACAACAAAGGGAGCTGGAGAGAAAAAGGGTTTTGGTTTACCTGTTTCTGTGTAACCAGTCCTTTTCTTGGCTACAGAGTTTGGGAGTTCAACTTCAGTAAGTCAGTGTGTTTTTTGGATGACGCTCAGCAACACCAGTCCCCAGTTGTCCTGCTCTATAGAGCCAGCTGGCCACTTTTCCTTATTTTTATGCAGGAACTCCTTGGGGGCAGTGCTTACTGACAGTTCTAACTACGAAATATATAAACCAGGTTATGGTTTGGCATTACAAGGCATGTATGAAAAGGTGTTTTTTGAAATAATAATGTGGGGTGAAGAAAAGCAAATATAACCTTATTTTAAAGTATTAAAGTTATGTTTTCCAATTAGTAGTGATTGACAAGGAGATGGTCCAAACTCTTAGACCCAACCTCCTTAAAAGTCAGTACATAAGAACACTTGAGTCAGTATGCAGAAGGGTGTTAAAGGGAGAACACCTAAGTGTCTAGTTTATTCTAACATATCCTTTTGTCATTATTTGTCCTTCTACGGTATATGCTGAAAGTTAAGCCTGCTGTTTATTTCTGGATTATTTTTCTTTTATTATTATTCTCATACTAGTTTGCTTAATACTGTTAAGCTGTAAATAATGTAATGGCAGAAGAATCTGCAGAACCTTCTTAACATGTCTGTGTCCATCTGCGAATCCACCAAAATAACCTCTGACAGGCAGGTATTGTTGCATTTACTTCTGCTAGGTCATGCATAAGGTTAATAGGGCCTATGTGCTAATGGGAGTAGTGGCTACCCACAGCGTATCTGTGGTGAGTAGCTACTCCTCACCTATTGCGCCCCCTGCTCAGGATGCACTAACAGAGGGTGTGCAACCCCAATGCACTTGATCCCCTGGGTCTGTGGACAGCAACGTGCAGGAGGCATGCTGGGGTCATGCCAGCACTATGCACTATTCACTAATGCATGTAATGCTGGCTGCATGGGTGTGGAGATTGGCATAGGTTACAGCAGTGGTGATTGTGCCATAACCCACTGTGCGCCCCCACTGTCAGCACCCACAGGATGCCAGGGGACCAGGACAGGGCTCTTAATGCTGCCCTGCAAACAGGGCAGACAGAGAAGGCAGAGGCAGTGGACAGGCAAGTACTCAACACTACAGCAGAGCGGCAACACCAGGGCGGGATGTTGCCTTGTGGGAGGGCTGATGGACAGGAGCACAGCCCACCTGTGGGGACTCGATGGTACAGCCACACTGTGGTCAGGGCACAGCTATCATTAAGGGGGTGTGGGCTGGAGGTGGGTTCCCAACACTGGGGTCCTGCAGTATGCCAGCAGGGTGCTGTGAGCCAAGAGTTGGACTGGTGGACAGACTGACTGTAGGGGCCATGCCGCACTGACCTGGGTGCCTGCAGCAGACATGCGCTACCCTGGACTCGTGCCTCACTGCATGAGGGATCCACTGTTGGACCCAGGATGGGCTTCTCATTGGATGCCCACCTGGGTCTCGCGACTCCACCCCAGCTGCTCTGTGGAGTACTATGCACAAGCGGAGGAAGAACCACGGATAAGTGGGCACTGATTGTGAATACTGCATGTGCGCACCTGTCTGCAGGTACACAGCTATGTGGGCAAGGTACATGCTGTTTCCATGTGCCTCCACCTCAATAATGCATAGGAGCCATTATGGGGATTGTGAACTGCAATGGGTGTGTGGCACTATTTCCAGGGGGCTACTCTGGAAGGTATGTCACTGCCCCATTTGCAGAACTTTTTCTGAGCTCAGGGTTCAGCTAGAGGCAGCATAGGTGAAAACATCCAGGCTATGTCATCAGCTGAACTGGAGCTTGCCTCCTCCTCCCCCATTTCCTATTCCCACAGCAGCCCACTGGCCCTGTAAGGCCTGACCAAAAGGACACAGTTTGGACCAATGTCGCTCTGACTGCAAACCATTTTCACCACTTGCAGAGGTGCAGGAACATGACAATAAGATGGATGATAGGTTAGTTATTCGGCCTAGGCAGAACATTGAAATAACAGCCAGTGCTAGGAAGGGAAATGACAATAGGAAGGTCAAACAAGTCCTAATAGTAGAAAACTCTATGCTAGAGGTAGAAGTCAGAATTAGGTAGGGACCTGCAAAGGGAGAGATAGTTAGGTGCACCACAGTGCCTTGGCCAAATGGGATGTGGAACACATAGGGAGGAGGATGACGGACCAGACCGAGTGGAGGCTGGGGTTTGGTTAATCTGAGAGACCAATGATCTAGCAAACCAGTCACTGGAGGCAGCTTATTAGAGATTTGAGAGGCTGGGGAATGATTGGCAATGCACTCGGTGTCCCTGGCCTTCTCTGAGGTCCTTCCTGTGGGGGTGAAGGGGACAAAATTAGATAGGCAGAGATAGATGAGTTTAACAGGTGGCTAAGGGGATGGTGTCTAGAAAAGAGTTTTCACTTTGTCAGTGTTTGCGGTGACTTCTGGGAATGGAGGCTATTCCAGGATGATGGACTCCACCTAACATAGAGGGGGTAAGAGTGCTAGGGCAGAAGTGTGATGCCTGTATTGAACATTTAAACTGATTGAGTCAGAGGGTAGGAGGACTATCACGGCTTTGGGGGCAGGTAACCTACCTGACACTTCCCCACAAATTGGGCCTGGAAACAAAGACATTGAACAGTAACATACTGTTAAGTCCAAGGCTAAAGTTATACAGGTGAAGGTGGGAAGGGGGATACAAGGAAGGTGCTGCAGATAGCACAAGATGGAGATGGCATAGGGGAGATAAGGGAAAACTCACCACTCACAACAAAATACATTTGGGTAGTTCCTGGAAGGGGTTCTGCCTCAATGCCAGGAGCCTTGGCAACAAAACTAGTGAATTGCAGGCATTTGTTGCAGAGACTAAGGTAGGCCTTATTGCTATCACAGAAACCTGGGCCATGGACAGCAACAACTGGGACCTCACATTACCGGGATACTCTCTTTTCAGAAGAGGCAGGTAGGGAGGCAAGGGGGTGTAGCCCTTTATTTACATGAGGTCATTGATGTAGTAGAAAATGGATATATGAAGAGTGAAACAGAAGAAGTCTAGTCACTGTGGGTGAAGCTCACAGTGGCATTGGGCAGAAAAATTTGAATGGGGGTGCTATATCGACCAGCAGGACAGGGAGGGGGAGGGAAAAGGAGCTCACAGAGGAAATACAAAGAGGGACAGCAAAAGGGGAGGTACAATAGTGGTGGTTGGGGATTTAACCCTACCGGATGAAGACTGGGGTGTTCCAGTATCAAAGAGTTCTTGAAGTCAGGCTATGTTGGAAACACTCGAGGACTTCCTGCTGACCCAGTTGATGAAGGATCCTACAAGGCAGGGATCCTTTCTAGACGAGGTTCTCACAAACCCATAAAAAGTTAGGGCAGTAAGAGTAGGGGAACAACTAGCTAACAGTGACCATAATTCCATCTGGTTGGAGTTGTCTGTAGAGGATAAAAGAACATACTCATGGATGGAGGTCCTGAACTTTAGAGGGGAAAATTTTGACAAGATGAGATTGTTGGTTAGTAACAAACTGACTGAAGTTAGGGATAGACTGGTTGTGGAAGACATGTCATGGTTTATAAAAAAGGCTATCCTGTAGGCTACAAAATTCTGTGCTAAATCAGTTGTAAAAAAATAAGTACAAGAGACTCTTATGGTTCTCAGCGAAGGTTAGGGAAGCAGTCAGTGCCAAAAAGCAAGCATTCTATAGGATTAAATAGAGTCAGGGGGAGGAATACATTCAAAAATCTAGGGAAGCAAAAAGAACAGTAAGAGAAGCAAAGGCAGCCATGGGGCTACAGATTGCTAAAAGGATTAAATCCAGGGGAAAACATTTCTTTCAATACATCACGGAAAAAAGAAAGAAGGAAGGAGGGGATGGTTAGGTTGGTAGATGGTAGTAAGGTGACTAAGAATGATGGGCAGAAGGCCGCAGTCCTAAACATTTAATTCTGTTCTGTTTATACCAGGGAGTGAGTGGGACTCTTGCTTGAAAGCAGCATCAATGCAGCTGCTAGGAGAATCCCAAGGATGGAAATCCCAATATTCACCAAAGACAAGATCTGGAAAGGGCTGGCAGCCCTCAAGGTAGATAAGGCACGAGACCCAGATGGGCTTGTTGTCGAGGCACAGGTCAGGTAGCATAAGAAAACCAGAAGCAGTTGTAGAATTCACCAAAAACCAAAAAAATGCATTTACACCAGCAGTAACAAAACAAAAAAAAAATAAACTTGTTCAGCATAATTACTTACAAAGGCCAAAAAAACAGAAACAGTCCATCTGAATTTTTTCAATCTCCAATTTCAACAGTAACACTATATATTTTTGTAGCTGCAGATAAGCAAGGGAGAAAAAGACAGACAGTAAGGGGAGACAGTGAGTGGCAAATAATTGTGAGACTGTTGGGGTGATCAAATCCTAAGTCTCACAGGAAAATGTGGCTGCACAACCAGACAGACAAATAGACAGGAAAGGAATGGAACAGACCCTTGCATTTAACACTTTCTCTATAACAACTGGGACAGGGTCTTATTCCACCCTGTCATATTCACCACCCTCCTTAAGAGGAACCCATTTTATCAAACAGGTTTCAAAAGATTTTATTAATTCTCTACTAACATTTGCTGCTTTCAGAAATTAAGCACATGTGCATTATCCTTTTCTATAGGAGTACAGTAAATAGTAAAGTTCAAACCAATACATTTGTTTTTCAATCTTCAGAATCCTCAATCCCTGACCCATATCTTGATAGAAAATCAGCATTGCTATTCTCTTTACCAGATTTGTGTATCACTATGAATTTAAATGGTTTTAGTGCTAGGTACCACCTTGTGATTCTGGAATTTTATCTTTCATTTGGTTAAGCTAACAGAGAGTATTGTGATCTGTTATAAGAACAAGGTCAGTTCCTAGTAAATAAAACTTAAGGGACTCCATGGCCCACTTTGCTGCTAAACATTCCTTTTCAATGGTGGAGTACCTTTTCTCTCTGTCATGCAACTTCCTACTTATGTACAGAATAGAATGTTCCATCCCATTTATATTTTGACTCAGTACTGCACCTAGACCTACCTCTGATGCATCTGTTTGTAACAAAAATGGTTTCTCAAAATCCTGGCTTCTTAAAACAGGAGCTGAACATAATGCAGCCTTAATGGATTGAAAAGCTTCATTACACTCTGAGGTCCATTTTACATTATTTGGGTGCTGTTTTTTCATGAGTTCTGTGAGGAAAGTAGCTAACTTAGCAAAGTTAGGAACAAATCTCTGATAGTAACCAGCCAGCCCTAAAAATTACCTGACATGTTTCTTTTAGGGACAGGGCTATTAGCTACAGCTTCTATTTTTGATTGTCATTTGTACCTATGTCTGCTTACTGTTCTCCTGATCTGGAGCCTTTGTAAAGGAGTCTCTGACTCAAAGGGTAGTAATTTTAATATGTTCAAATAAAGAAATAAATAAATAAACAAACAGAAACCTCAGGCTTAACTTCTCCATTTCCTAACACATAGCCAAAATATCTGGTTTCCTGCATGCCCAAAACACATTTGGTAGGATTAATGGTCAGACCTGCATTTCTTATAGCTTGGACAACTGCTCGTGGGTGTTCCAGGTGCCTTCTCCAGTCTGGACTGTATGCCATGACATCATCCAGGTATGCAGCACAATAACCAGTGTCAGGGATAAAATTACATTCATGTACCACTGGAATATAGCTGGTGCACCATGTAAACCAAATGGCATGGTGGTGAATTGATGAACTCCTATAGGTGTGGCAAATACAGTTTTGTCTCTGGATTCTTTTGCTAAAGGTACAGCATTTGCCAGTAACCCTTGATGAGATGTAGGGTACTGATATACTTTGCACTCCCCAGTCTGTTAACCAAATCATCTATTCTGGGCACAGGATAACTGTCAAATTCTGACACTTGATTAAGTTTTCTAAACTCAAGGCAGATTCTAACACCCCTTCTTTTTTGTTTACAATTACCATTGGAGATGACCAAGCACTCCTCGACTCCTCTATGATACCCAGTTCTTTCAATTTTTGCATTTCCATAACCACGTCAGCTCATAACCGCTCTGGTAACCTGTATGTCTTTTGCCTAATAGGGCGAGTGTTCCTTGGCACTATTACATGCTTGACCACTTTGCTCGGCCTCGAATTGTGGTAAAAGTACTACTTAAATGTCTTTAGCACATAATGAATTTCTATAGTTGTTCTGAGGTTAAGAAAACATTCACCTTTACAGCACCATCAGTTACAGTTTGTACCAGTCTATTATATCTTCTTTATTGATTTCTGGTAAAACTAGCAAAGCAGCTTTGGCAGTTTTCAATCCTTTCTTGAGGAGGTTAACATGGTATATCTTGGTAGGATTTTTCCTGTCAAGGGTCTCAATCTCATAGTTACCTGTGCCAGTACATCTAAGCACTTTATAAGGCCCTTTCCACTTCATTAATAGTTTATTTTCTGCTGTAGGTAACAGCAGTAAAACCTTTTCACCTGGCTCAAAACCTTTTTCTTTTACCCCATTATAATGATATAACTTCTGCTGGTTTGGGGTCTCTTCCTGATTACTATGGGCAATTTCAACATATTTTGCCAGCTTCTTTCTTAGGGCACACATATAAGACATTATAGATTGTTTCTGAGTGGGGTTATCTTCCCATGTTTCTTTAATCACATCCAGTGGCCCTCTTGGCTGCCTACCATACAGCATTTCAAATGGTGAAAACTCTGTTGATGCCTGTGGCACTTCTCTGTAAGCAAAAGAGTAGGTAAGGCAAGTAATGGTGCAATCTTTCCCTTCCGTTTTGCAAACCTTTTTAACATACATTTTAGGGTTTGGTTAAAATGCTCAACAAGACACGTCTGTCTGAAGGTGATAGGGGAGGTTCGTATGGCAGTGATACCTAGTAGTCTGTACAGCTCCTTAAGTAATTCAGCACCAAAATTACTACTCTGATGAGTAATAATTTCTTTAAGGCACCCACTCTACTGAAACATTTTGCAAGCTCTGCTGCCACTTTTGAAGCTGTGACAGTACACATTGGAACTGCTTCTGGGTATTGAGTAGCATAGTAGCATATGACCAGGATAAATCTATTACCCTTTTTACTTTTGTCTAAAGGACCAACCACATCCATTGCAATTCTCTCAAAAGTCATATCTATCAAGGGTAGGGGGACCAGGGGCACCTTGTCTTTTCTCGTGACTGGGGCTACTTTCTGACACTCAACAGAGGAATTACAATAGGTAACAACATCTTCATGAATTCCAGTCCAGTAAAATCTATACAACAATCCGGCAAGGGTGCAATCCCTCCCTGAGTGACCAGCCATAGGAATATCATGTGCTATGTGTAACAGTTCTGTTCTATACTTCTGTGGTATAACCAATTGTTCTGTCTGTTCCTGTGTCTGAGGTTTAACACAAACTCTGTACAGTAACCCATTACATTTTTTCAACATTGGTCCACCCTGTTTTTGTTTCACCCACAGCTGCTTAAAATAACCCTGGAGAGAAAAATTGTTAGCTTGTTCTGAAAGAAAATCACAATCAGTTATCAATTTAGTTTCATCATTTTCATATGTTAACCACTTATGTCGATCAGCCATTTGTTGCCACAATTTCTTCAGGCATCATCTTTCTTTCCTGGATTTCTGGATCCAGGAGCTGTGCTCAGACAAGTCTGAGTCAAAAATCACAGAAAGGAAAAGCGTCCCCACCATCTGAAATTTTCTTTGCCTGAGCTCTTGTCACCACAGCTGCTGAAACATCAGGATTTACTCCTTCTTTGATTAGCTCAGTAAATCTATTGGCAGGCTGTGACCACTCTTTCAAAAGGTGTCAGGTATGCCTCAATATCATCCAAGGGACAAAACTTTGTAAGCGTAATGGCTTTTAAGTTGCTTGTGTTTTGTTGCTAGTCTGGATCTGTGCCTGATCCTTTGCCTTTAATAGCTTGCAAGGCATCCAGAAATCATTGTTCCCATCGCTGCATCTCTTCTCTCATTTGCTGCTCCTGTTGCTGCATCTCTTCCCCCTTCAGTGCTTCTAAACATTGAATCTCTTTTTATCTCCGCTTTTCTTTCTCTTTTTGTTCTATAGCCCACCATTTGAAAAAGTCCATCAGGCTTTCAGGTTCTGTCACTGCCTGTTCTTTTTCCATAACTTGTGCTGGCTGTACCATATTGGCTTGGAATTCTGTCTCTGCTAGTTTGGCTGCCATTCTCCTGGTAACCACTCCTGGACTTGCTGCTGCAGATCCATACCTTTCTAACCTTTCATAACCTAATAGTCTTCAGGTGAAGCTACCTCTGGCTGAATGCTGCAGCACTGGACTTAAGATTTGCAAGAAAGCGAGTTGTTCTCACAACAGAGGGAGGTGAATCATACAATTTACAATTGTCTTTGGTTTGAAGCAGATTCCTTAGGAAAGTTAATATTCTTCAGGTGGAGGATACTTCTAACTGAAGGGTGAAATAAGGAACTTAGAATTATCAGAAAAGGCAGTCTTTCAATCAACAGAGGGAGGTGGAGCTTGCTTTACTTTTGTTACAATTGTTAAGATTTTCAGTGCAGGAAGAGTTTAAACCCACAGAGGCTGAATACTGTTTTCTGTGTCTGCCCTTCTGTACAGCAGACGTGTTTTGGGGCTGACTGCTTTCAGAGCACAAATCACCAGGCTGTTTTGGAGCTGGGAGGTTTACCTGTGTCTGACTTGGATGTTTGGATTTTTCTCTGTTTGATTAGCAGGGTATTTTCTCTGTCAAATTGTCATGTATGGCATCTTGCTGACAGGAAGGCACTCATCGCAGTGGTAGGTCAGAGCTTTTAGCTGATTGTTTCATGAGGGCACATTTTAGGCCCAAACCCTTCCCACCCCTCACCTCACCCACCCCTGGAAATAGTTCATTTATACCTGAGGTTCTGACATAATTTCCTCAAGAGGGCAAGGTGCATATTGCTGTCATATCCTCTCTAGCACACTGCACTGACAATATAAGCATACACATTACATACATACATATATTTCTATATAACACACCAATCACACACACACACACACACACAAAACTAAACAAGGTAGACAGTTATGTGGGGAGTAGTGCAATGTAAAGGCTGTGGGGTAGCAGTCTTCCGTGAGTCTTTCTGGAGGCTGAGATACTGCCCTGTTTTCAGACAAATATCTGCCCTGAGGGAGGAAGTTGCCTGTCTTCAGGCCGCACTGGACAGTAGCAAGGGAACCTCCCCATTCAGGGAGCACCAGGAGCCACCACCACTACCTCAGAGGTTGTGAAGAAAGCACAACAGTTGGACCACAGTGGGCTCCAGGGAGGGTAAGGGTGGTGGAACAGAGCACACCAGTCAGTTGTTCCACTCCACAATCCATACACCATTCTGGGGGACCATAGTTCCCCTATGGATGCACCCGCAGAGGAGACTAAGGAGGGTGCAGACAACTGTCACAAGGGAGGCCCTCAGGAAGGAGGTAGAGGGCACCACAGGGAAAGGAAGCAGCTCCTGGTGGGGGACTCAATTATTAGGGGATAGAACTGGGGGGAACAGGGAAAACTGAAGTAAGGTGCCTGTCTGGTGCCATGGCTTGGAGGGACAGGATGCGCATCCTTAGGATCACGAGAACAGTTGCACGGGAGTCTGAGCTGGATGTCATTGTCCAGCTAGGGACAAATGACTTGGCTCATCATGAGATTAGAGCAGTGCAGAAGGACTTTGTAGAGTTGGGGAGGGGCTTAAGACAAGTAGCACACACAGTATCCTTCTCAGAGGTGCTGCCTGTCAGTGGCATGGGTGAGGTGAGGGTACTTTGTGCCATGCAGTTTAACAAATGGTTGAAAAAATTATGTGGCGCACAGGGGTTTGGCTTCACTGGGGACTGGGGTTCCACCTGGAGGAACACCAGCCTATACTGGCAGGATGGTCTGCATCTGTCCAGGAAGGGAACAAGTCTTTTGGGCAATCGGTTTAAATGCTTCATTGGCAAGCTTTTAAACTAGTCAAGGGGGGAGACACTGATAAGCAGCAGGAAAATCCCAGCCTCCCCCTCCAAATCAGGGTACTAAATGAGAAAAAGGCCAAGGTAGAAAGGTCAATGAGGGATGCTGCTACAGAATGTAAAGCCATCAAAAAATGGAGAGCAATGAGTACCAATGCCCATAGTCTGGGTAACAAGCTTCCTGAATTAGTGGCCTTGACGGAGAGGGAACATCAGGATATTGTGGCAGTCACAGAAACATGGTACACACAGAACCATGACTGGAATGTAAACATACCAGGATACACTATCTACAGGAGGGACAGGGAGGGTAAAAGAGGAGGGTAGCTCTCTACATAAGAGAAGGAATCAAGCAACAGAACAAAGGGTAAACAGGGAGAAGAAGCACTGTGGGTCAATTTGGAGGCAGGCAATGGAACCACAATCTGCACAGGGTTGTATACAGACCCCTCTCAGGGAGGAAATGGACAAGGAAATGATAGAAAGTATACTTAGAATAGCAGAAAAGGGGAGATATTGCTGATGGGTGATCTGAATATGCCAGATGTTAACTGGAGTGCAGTTGCAGCAGCCACTTCGAAGAGTGGGGTTATTCTAGATGCCCTACAGGGGGCATGCCTTAGACAACTAGTATTGGAACCCACTAAAGAGGGAGCAATATTAGACCTGGTCCTCTCAAATGGAGATGGAGAGAGGATCACAGATGTAGAAGTGGATAGCCATCTAGCAACTAGTGACCATCAAACAGTATGATTCACAATAAACACAGCAATAGAGTCAAGCCATACAAAGGCAAAAGTACTGGACTTCAGGAGGGCTGACTTTGCCAAAATGGGTGAGTGCCTAAGGAATGCACTAGCAAATAGGCAGGAAGGAGGGGTGGAAGAACAATGGGGAATAATAAAAACTGCCATCACAGAGGAACAAGCCTTTGTGTGAAGCAAATAAACAAAACAAAATGATGTAAGAAAGCACTATGGTTCTCAAAGGGGGTGGCAGTGAAGGTTCAAGAGAAAAAGAAAGCATTCAGAAAGTACAAGGAATCACAGAAGAAGTAGGACAGAGAATTGTATCAGTTAAAGCAAAAGGAAGCTGGGAAGGCAGTCAGAACAGCAAAGGCCCGAACTGAGGAAAAGATAGCCAACTCAGTTAAGAAGGGGGATAAAACCTTTTTTAGGTACATCAGGGAGCAAAGGAAGACTAAGGTAGGGATAGTGAGGCTTAATAAAGGGGAGGGGAGTGGGCAGAGGGTGACAGTGAAAAGGCAGAGATACTAAACAAATATTTTTGCTCAGTATTTGCAAATGAAGAGGGGGAGGTACCTAAAACAAACAATAGAAACACTCTGGATACAGAAGTTGATACCAGCCCATTTACAGAAGAAAGGGTTCTGAAAGAATGCTTAAAACTGAAGGTGGACAAAGCAATGGGGCCTGATGGGATTCATCCCAGAATTCTAAAAGAACTAAGGGTAGAACTAGTGACACCACTGACTACCCTCTTTAACAAATCATGGGAGGATGGGTGGTACCTGAGGACTGGAGGAGGGCAGATGTGATTCCTCTTCACAAATGTGGGAGCAGGGCAGAAGTGGGAAACTACAGACCAGTTAGTTTAACCTCAGTGATAGGGAAAATAATGGAATCACTTCTGAAGGAAAGAATTGTCAAGTACCTAGAGGCCAGAGGGGCACAGGACCCAAGACAGCATGGATTCACAGCAGGAAGGTCATGCCAGATGATTCTAATAGATTTCTTTGACTGGGTGACCAAAGTAGTAGATCAGGGAGGGGTTGTGGACATGGCCTACCAAGACTTTAGCAAGGCATTTGACACAGTCCCACACAAAAGATTAATATACAAGTTAGCCAGCCTGGGAGTGGGTCCCAAGATGATAGCCTGGGTAAAGAATTGGCTGGAGAATAAGACACAGAGGGTAATAGTAAATGGAGTCCACTCTGAAGAAAGGGGGGTTACTAGTGGGGTGCCGCAGGGTTCAGTATTAGGACCGGTCCTCTTCATTGTCTTTGTAAGCAACATTGCAGAGGAACTGGAAGGAAAAGTATGTCTCTTTGCAGATGACACAAAGATCTGCAACAGAGTTGATGCACAAGGTGGGGTGGAAAGGATGAGAAGGGACTTGGCAAGGTTAGAGGACTGGTCAAATGTATGGCAGCTTAGATTTAATGCTAAGAAGTGCAAGATAATGCACCTGGGAAACAAAAACCCAGGGAAGAGTACACAATGGGGTGAGATACTAACAACAACAAAATGGTAAGGGACGGGGGTAGTCATATCAGATGACTTAAAGGTGGGTAAGCAATGTGAGAGGGCAGTAGGAGGGCTGGGGGATACTGGGATGCATAGGAGAGGCATCACCAGTAGAAAACAGGAAGTTGTTATCCCTCTGTACAGACAGCTGGTGAGACCCCATCTGAGTACTGTGCAGTTCTGGAGACCCAATCTATGCAAGGACATAGACAAGATGGAAGCTGTCCAGAGGAGGCAACTAAAATGGTGCAGGGTCTGCACTGGAAGACATATGAAGAGAGACTAAAGGAGCTTAATATTTATAGCCTCGAGGAAAGGAGGGAGGGGAGACATGATAGAAACATTCACGTACCTCAAGGAATCAACAAAGTCCAAAAGGGTAGCATCTTTCAAAAAAAGAGGTGTGCAAGAACAAGGGGCACAATTTAAGGGTTGGGGATGGCTCAGAGGTAATGTAAGGAAGTATTTTTTCACAGAGAGGTTGTTGATGCATGGAATGGTGTTCGGAGGAGGTTGTGGAGTCAAAAACAGTGGTTGAATTCAAGCATGCATGTGACAGCCATAAAGGCAATTCTAGGGGTGGGGGGTAGAAAAGTAGGCTGCTGGTTAACCAGGGATCTGCAGCTTATCCATTAGGTTGGGAAATGGGCAGACTGGGTGGGCCAAGTGGTCCTTATCTGTTGTCAAATTGTATGTTTCTATGTTTTCTCTGTGCTTCCCTGGTACTAGGTCCAGTACCCATGCACAAAACTCTTGGCTTAGAGTACGCATGGTGTAAATCCCATTTAGGCTGACACCACCTGTCCTTGAGGCACAGGTCAGGAAGCATAAGAAAACCAGGAGCAGTTGTACAATTCACCAAAAAGATTTATTTACACCAGCAGTAACAAAAAATAAACTTGCTCAGTATAACTATTTGCAAAGGCCAAAAAAACATACAAATTTAATCTGAGTTTTTTTTTAATCTCTGTGGCCATTCTTCTCTTTTAAGAATTGCAGCTCAGCTCTCTTATAAGTCCTTCCAAGCCCTATTCTTAACAAACATCCTGTTCTTGTAAGTATCAGGCATGTGCAGCTAGAACACGATGTCCCTGAGCTCAGGCCTCTTTTCCAGCTCTTCAGCAAAGGCTTAATAATTTGCACTCAGGTAACCTCTTGAGTTCCCAATAGCTTTCTGCAATCATCTCAAAATATAATTATAAACATGTCAACAGTAACTCTATATATTTTATATTAGCAGATATACAAGGAGAAAAAGACAGACAACAAGGGAGACAGTGAGTGGCAAAGAACTGTAAAAATAGCGGGTGATCAAACCTAACTCTCACAGGAAAATTTGGTTGTGCAACCAGACAGACAAATAGACAGGAAGGGAATAGAACAGATCCTTGCATTTAAATACTTTCTCTATAACAACTGAGGCAGGGTCTTATTCCACCCTGTCACAGGGCTGCATCTGGGAGTGCTAAAGGAGTTGGTAGACGAGCGGACTGATCCCCTAGCACCTCTGTTCAACTGCTCACTGCAGACAGGGTGAGTACTTGGGACTGGGCTGACCGATGTGGTGCTACACTTTAGGGGGCAAAGGGAGGAGACAGGAAATTACAGGCTGGTTAGTCTCACATCAATTGTGGAGAAGCTGATGAAGGCCCTAATCAAGCTGGACATTGTGGAATACCAGAAAATAAATTGTCTCCAGGACAATAAGCAGCATGGATCCATGGCAGTGAGGTCATGCCAGACCAAACTTATTGTCTTCTTTGATTGCGTGATGAGGGAGCTGGACAGGAGATAAGTGGTAGATCTACTCAACTTTGATTTCAGTAAGGCATTCAGCTCAGTACCACATAAGCACCTGTTGAAGAAGTTGGAGAACCTTGGAGTGGCAAAAGACATAGTCAGATGGGTGGGAAATTGGCTTAAAGGTAGAGAACAGAGGGTTGTTATCAATGGAATGAGGTCAACAGAAGAGGAGGTCTCAAGTAGGGTACCTCAGGGTTCTGTCGTGGGCCAGGTCCTTTTCAACATATTCATTATTGACATTGGTGAAGGAATCCAGGGTAAACTTGTCATCTTTGTTGATGCCACTAAGCTTTGTGGAAGGGTGGACAGCATTGAAGGAGTTAGGAACTGCAACATGACTTCCACAGGCTAGATAGATGGTCAAATGTGTGCCGGCTGAGGTTTATGCAAACCATTGCAAGGTAATGCACCTGAGGAAAGGCAACCCCCAGCAGAGTACTGACTAAATGGGGTTAAACTTAGTACCACTACAGAAGAGAGGGACCTGGGAGTCATTTGTGACACCCTAAAACAGTCTAGCCAGTGCAACAAAGAATTCAGCAAAGCATGCAAAATGTTGGGGTGTATAGGGAGGGGAATAAATAATAGGAGCAGGGAGGTTATCCTTCCCTCTATTAATCCTTTGTAAGGTTAAACCTGGAATACTGTGCCCAGTTCTAGAGCCCTCACCTAAGAAAGGAGAGGGATAGGCTGGAGGCCATGTAGAGAAGGACAATGAGGATGATACAGAGCCTCGAGGGGGTCTCCTACAAGGAGCAGCTAGAGCACTAAACATGTACTCACTGGAGGCCAGAAGAGAGAGAGGGATATAACTTAATCTTTAAGTTCATAAAGGGCACAAATAGAGTGCCCTACACAGAGCTATTTAATAGGAGCACAAGCTCATCAATGCATGAGCATGAATGGAAACTGGGGGGGGGGGGGCTTCAGGAGGGATGTGAGGAAGTATATGAGGAAGTATAGTACTACTTTATTGAAATGGTGGTTGAACCATGGAACAGTCTACTTGATGAAGTGGTGAGTACAAAGACCATGGAGGGTTTCAAATGGGGGCGGGACAGAGTAAGAGTACAAAAAGCAAGCTACTTTCCCAGTACATGGTTGAGGGTGATGAGCTGAAGAGGAGAGGATAGGTCCCTGGATTGACACTAGGTCCTGGGAAACTTTTTGGGTAGACTTGGTCTTTTTTTTCCATCATGTTTTATGTTTCTGTGTTTCTATGTTTCTATGTCAAAGTAAGGAAAATAGACATACAGAGACAGAAAATAAAATAAAAGCATACAGGAAAAGAGAATAAAACATGTTATGTGGGGGGGAAGCAAAACACTGTTAGTACCCCTAGGTGGCCTGGTGTCCAGAAGATTTTACTAAGTATGGTAGGTAAGCAAAAGTTTATTTTTACTATGACCCATACCAGGGGCTCTGGGCACCTTACAAGGGTCAGACAGGCAGGGTTACACAAAATGACAAACAGGGTATATAATCTGTACAATAAATTAAATCCTAAATAAGTAATAATAATAATAAATAATAAATGGTTCACATTAGAATGAACTGCAGTTATCAGGATATGCTTCTTTAAAAAGACAGGTTTTCAGACCCCTCATAAACGCCTCCATCAAATGAGCCTCACTTAGAGAACATTGGAGCAAGTTCCAGAGGAATGGGCCAGGCACTTCAAATGCATAGTCACCTGAGGTTTTCAGCTCGGCCTTCAGAACCGCTAGGAGGCCCTCGGTGGAGGAGTGGAGGGAGCTCACTGGGATGGCAGGTGTGTGATGGACAGACAGGTAGTCAGGGCCCAAGTTGTATAGGGCCTTATAGGTGAGCAAACCCATCTTGAAGATGATCCTGCATCCAACAGGCAGCCAATGCAGATACCACAGCACCAAGATCACATGACAAGACCTGGACAGGCCCATCAGAAACCTGGCTGTCGCATTTTACACTAGCTGTAGTTGGCAGAGGTTCCCTCCACTGACACCAAAGTACAGAACATCACAGTAGTCCAGCCTGGATGTAACAAAGGCATGCACCAGTGAGGGCAGGTCCTCTGGCAGAATTAGATGATTAATCCCGGGTGATGTTCCTTAAGTGGTCAAAAAACACTTTGGACAACAGATGATACCTGAGCATCAAGTGTCAGGCTGTCATCAAGGACGACACTCAGGTACAATGGGACAGAGAAGCCAGCCAACCAGGATGCAACACAGTATTGCTGCAGTACATCACAAAATGCTACAGTCTGGTGCAGGGAACAGAATAATTCAATGGCAATTAAAGCTGTTATAATTACTGGTGACCCCCCTTTATTTCACGGGCAACAGGTCACTTTCATACATTGTAATAACCAGAATACTGGGTATTATGGCATTTTCCAAAACTTACTTTCAGTTGCATTGCCCATGTGCATCAGTCATTTGTAACGCACCACCTCATTGCTGAACCCCATCAGCAAACATGGTAGGTACATTTGGCAATAACCAAAACAAACTCTACTGTTCTAATGGCTCTCACTGTCACTCCAAGAAAATGTTCATGTTTCTTAAATATTTATCTGGTTGATCGAGCCTTTACAAAATTTAAAAGCAATCTGGTTGATTCTACTCGTCATACCCATTGGCGACAGCTTCAGGAGACAGCAACAGCTTCAGGAATGGACTGTGGCAGACAACTCTAATTTATACTTAGTGTGCATTGCAATGTACCAAAAAATTAAAAAGTGAAGAATAAAGAAAAAAAGCCTGTACAGCAGAGAGGAGGAGAGAAAGAGAGAGAGAGAGAGAGAGAGAGAGAGAGAGAGATGTGTGTGTGTGTGTGTGGTGTGTGTGTGTGTGTGTGTGTGTGTGTGTGTGTGATTTTCTGCAGCATTGACTCCTGCACCAGTATTATAAAAAATAAAGGATAGGCAACTGCGTTTTTATGGATTTTGTTTACACACCCTTGGTGTGTGATGACCTCAATCCATAACACACATTTGCCTATCCATTATTCTCTATTTGTCATGCTGTATTTTGTGACATATCACTTTCTACACTGCATCATTGTTGGCTCCACTGTAGTAGCTCTGGTGAGGTAATGGGGACCCATTTTAGTCTATTGGGCCTGTGTTATTTAAAAGGAACACTGGTCATCCAGGGGGCTGGAGTTGTCCCAGGGGTCAATGTTTTAAAGGTATAGCCTTGGTAGCCTAGTGGGTAACTCTCTGGTGGCCAGTGGCAAATAGTATTTTTTTAATTATATTTATCCTTCCCTGATGTCTAGAGTGGCATCGCTCAGCCTCATTATATGTGGCAGACAAGGAAGCTGGGCAGAAAACCACCAATACAGGAAATGCTGCAGCTGCTACAATTTAGCCACCAGATTAACACAACCGAACAAAGAAAATCCCCAGTTTGCAGCAGGGTGATGAGACACACTTGGACCCTGGCCTGAATGACCAGCAGACTGGAGTGAGACAGAACAGGTTATCTACCATGGTTAGTATTCCTATTAATTTTAGCTGCCACTGTACCTGCTCATTTGAATTTGACAATGTTATACGTTGATTTAAATAAATACACTGACATGCAGCAACAAAACTGAGGTACAGAATGGCTTATTTTTAACTCTGAGTATGCACAGCTATCTGCTGTTGTTGACTGAATAACCAGCTACCCTACCCTGAGGTCCTCATGAGAAGGCCAGCACCTTTGCTGGTGTGACCAGCCAGGAAAGTTCCAACTCAGGGGGTTTGAAAGGGGGTAAGCATTGCAGATCGTCAGTTATGGAGCTGGATAACAGCCAACAGAGGGGAAGGCTGCAGCAGAGAGAAGGGGGCATAAGCAATAAAATAAAAAAAAAAATAATTGGCAACTAGTTGGTCCAGGAAGGGCTTCTTCCTGCTGAGTGGCATACTCCAAGTATCAGACTAACTCCATCATGTCTCTTTGATCAGAAGAGAAGACTGGAAAGCATTACCATGCTTCATTCAGTGACACAGATGTTTGTAGTCCCTGGTGCCTGTAAAGTAATTGAAATGGAACTGGGAGCAGCACTGCAATGTGGCTAACTTCTCCAGTTCAATGGGACCAAAAAGACAGCAATTTAAAAAAAACACTAATGTCTCTTTCTTGGCCAACTCAATATTAGGTAGCCACTCAACAAAGCTGACACTGTATCAGTATCCCCACAGAAAGTTACCAGTGTCCTTCTCCCAAGCCAGTATCATTTTAGCTACCCCACTGTGAGTATCGGTCCACTCCCGCCATTACCACTAATCAGTGCTATCCTTAGTCAGTTCATTCAGACCACTGCCAGTAAATTAGCTTCCTCCCTGGTCCCTTTCAGTATCTGCCCCCCTGTCACAGTCAGTATTAGTCAACCCACCAGCAGTATTGGGCCACCATCCAGTTAATTAGATCTCTGGAATAACAGTCATTAAATGAGCACCTACCTACTCACCACCTATCACAATCACTATACACCCCCAACACTTACCAGCAATCAGCCCCTTCTCCACAGTTTACCTAATCCCCAGACCACTGTCAGTAAATCAGCCCCATTTTCAGTTAGTATCTACCCCTCCCCACCTGCCAGTAGCAGACCACCCCCGCCAAAAGGATCAGACCACATCCAGTGCACTCTTCTGGACCATAGTCAGTAATTCAGCCCCCACTCCCACCCCATTCAGTATCAGCCCCTTTTCAGTATCAGCTGCTCTGTCCAGTATTAGAACCCAGTGAGATCTCTGGGACCAGTTAGGATCTGCCCTCAGTAATCCCCATCTGTCTACTTCTGTACACTACCAGTGTATTTTTTATTTATTTATATATTAATTATTCGGGAAAAACCTTTGAGCAAGAGTTCTTTTACAAGGTTCCACATCAAGAAACAGTTACAAAGATACAAGCATATAATGACACATTAAACATCAAATTTAATTACATCAGGCAGCGGCATAGGG
Organism: Neoceratodus forsteri; assembly: GCA_016271365.2. Taxonomy (NCBI): domain Eukaryota; kingdom Metazoa; phylum Chordata; order Ceratodontiformes; family Ceratodontidae; genus Neoceratodus; species Neoceratodus forsteri. The sequence continues at coordinate 570,992,201 of CM057449.1, read as the reverse complement.
GGCGTAGTTACGCTGAGCTCCTAGACAGCCAACACAAGCATGGGAAGAGAGAGGGACTAGGAATAACCAACACATAAAAAAAACAATATTCAACAACAAACTAGCTACAACAGAAACAAATTATGTGATTGATTTAGATACTGGCTCACACATACCTCTCAAGCTTTTTCATGGAAATAAGGGACATGGACATTTTGACACTCAAAATGAGGGACAACAAGGGATATAGTCTGCAGACATGGTGGGACTTAGTTGGGCTGAAGAGTTCCGGCATCAGGTGGACCATCATTGGTAGACATACTGCTCTGCCCATTCCAGAGAGTGAAAGCCTTTATATACTCCATTCTCTAAAATTCAAGGAATGGAAGGGTGTTGCCTACCGTATCTAATTGCTGGCCATCATGCTTGATTTTTTCCTGTTATGTGTGTGTGTGGGGGAGGGTATGGGAACAACTGCAGGAGCTGCAAAAGGATGAAGGAAATGAATGTCATCCACAGTGGGTGGGGGAGTTGGGGATTATACAAATGAAAATGGTGTGATACGAGGGGAAGGGGGAAGGAAGGAAGGAGGATTAGAGTGATAACATCCTTGATTCCAATGGCCCCACCCCTCCCCTTATATACAAAGGATGGGGGGGACCAAGCATATGCTCACAATGAATCAAAGGAGATGGTGGAGGGACAAGCAATATAGCCCTGAGTAAGGCATGGATAATAGCATGATGAAGGGGGGAATAAATACATATCCATCAGACAGCAATGATGACAACACACAAAAACAGGGGTAGGGCGGCCACTTTGACAGGTGGAGGGACAAGAGCAGGAGCCAGCAGGTTAACAGGTAGGAAGGGAAGTTCCAAGTGAAGGGACCAATTAGGGCAGCTGAGGAAGATAAGGATATTTCCCATATCATTTCGCCATGTGGTGCAGTAAAATGAATGGAACTGGCACTTAGCTCAGGAGCAGGATGGATGAATGGAAAGGAAAAAAGACAGTCCATTCAGGCTGGGCTATAGCCATTACAGCCAGAACCCCCACAGCCCATGGTTCCCTAGGGCAAAGTAAGCAACCATCACACAAGTAAGAGGAGTGCTGCTAGGATATGCAAGGGGCTGTTCTACTGCCAGCCAAGTCACTTGCTGATAAGGCTGCAGGGTAGTGATGGCAAACCCAGCTAAAAGAGGGAAGAACGACTAAGAACACTGGCATGGAGAGATTAAGAAGACAAGTCAGGGGTCTATACCAGAATACATATAGGATGAAACCTGTACCCTCTGCGGAAACACAGACCTGAAGTTTCACTAAGAACTCGGGAGTCGAGTCAGAGAGCCAAGGACTATTTCTACCAGCTTCTTTATACTTGATTTAAATGTTTTTAAGATTTTATTCACCCCACACATGTGGAGATAGTTTTTTCTGAGGACATCTCAGCGTGTCTGTCCTCAACCAGAGCAGTATCCACTGGGTGCCTTAAGAGCCATTTTTTCTTTTGCAACCCTTTTCTGGTTTAAATTAAGGTGCTCTCACCCTGCACTGCCTATGCATGTATCCTTATTTAAAATAACAGCCTACTAAAACCAGGTTGTTTCTGCTTACTGCTATATAAACATATTGTGTATGAACCAGAGAGAAAAAAAAACTTGCATTTTAAAGCCTAAATAGACTGTAGCATAGCAGCTTTAAGCAAGCTATCTAATACAGACGAATTTGTAAAATCTACTACCGATTAATTTGTAAAAATCCTCTGGGTCCCAACGGAAAATCCATACTTGAGCAAGCGGAGTGCATGAGCAAATGGGGTACACAAAGGGCAGTTTTGGCACCATTTCTCATTTCAACATCACTTGGCTCTCTCCCCACTCACTAAAGCCTCTTGCCTTGCAAACAGCAGCCTGCTGTAACCTCAGCTCTTCCCAATCCCCACTAAAGAGAATAAATAAATTAATTACAAGTTCACAGTCAAATTCGGATATTAAATCCCCCACCCACCTCCCTCCCTCTCGACCTGAAACTGAGTATGGAACTGTCTCCATTTCTTTAACTTACATTCCTCTGCTTCTTTCCCCAGCATTCAAGGACTCCCCGCCGAGGGTGGAGGTCGTGAGGGTACGAGACCCTCCCCCGAGCAAAAGAATCCCCTGCAGCATTTCTCCAGGTAAACATGTGCTTCTCTATGCCTCTGCAGAAACACAGACCTGAAGTTTCACTGAGAACTTGGGAGTCGGAGCCTGCTGAATGCTACGTGTCAGCTGCCCTGCCACCCCCACCACCACCCTTGGTTGACTTCCTACTTCATAGTGGATACCAAGTGACCTTACAAAACCAGTCAGGCCACTTTACCATTTTTCAGGCTGTCAGCGCCTGCCACTAGAGGCTGCTAAGCTTCAACAAATATCTCCCCTCTCTCTGTCTGGTATTGCGAAAACACATAATTACCTTCGTTTCACCACTTACTTTCTACTCACTATCTCCTCACTCCTCTCAGCCAGAAATAGTATATTGCCTTTCCCCAATATTTGCACATGTAACTATAAGTTCGGAGCTATATTATCAACAATCATAATAGCCAAGCTTCATTTCCTGTCCTTGCTCTCTCCTTCTCTTTTCACAGAATGATGGCATTGCTCACTCTCCTCTCCATAACTCTCCCCCTCTGTTTACTCCCCCCATACCCTTTCCTTGCAAAACCCCACACTACCCCTTCTGCCACAATAACACCAACACTGCTGTCCCCCCGTGTAATTATTCCTCCTTCAGAGACCATCTCCTACCCTCCCAACCTCCTTCTTGCTCCTTGCCATCTACTCCCTACTAACAGTTTCCCCTTCCTTTATAGCCAAAAATACTGCGTTTGCACTGCTCTCACTCGTAACAGCTACCTATAAGTGCTGGCCCACCCCGCAAATTCATAAATTGTCCCTTAAAAGTGCACTATCTAGGATCTCCATCATCCTACTGCTTCTTTTGGGAAATATCCACCCCATTCCCGGCCCCACTACCCCCACCCCTCACCTTTCTATGCAATCCAAAGGTCTATGACTGGCCACCATTAATATATGTAGCCTCCAAAAGAATCTCACATCTCTCCAAGCATGGGTCTGCCTCCACAACACTGATGTACTAGCTGTATCAGAGACGTGGCCATCTTTAACCATCCCAGACTCAGCTGTTCACATATTAGGCTACACACTTTTCAGATCAGACAGGCTGGATAGACGGGGTTGGGGGTGCGCGTTGTACCTTCAGGAACCCCTACAAGGCACAACAATTGCTACATTGAACCCCATGGCAGGTGCCCAGTCCCTTACAATTAAGTTAGCAGTTGGCAAGTCAGGTAAATCCCTCTACGTAATGTCAGTCTATATACCCCCTCGAAACCAAAAGGAGGCTTTCTTCTCCTTCCTTAACATCATCGCCCAACTACCAAAAAACTTGGAAATCATTGCTCTAGGAGATTTCAACAGCAACTGGTTAGCTCCTCACACATCCTCCTTCAAGGATGCAGCCACAGCCCTTGACCTCTCACAAATGGTCCAAAGCCTCACTAGAGTTGACCAACACAGGGGCACTAGTTCTCTCCTTGATCTCATCTTCACAAACCACCCTGAGTGCTTGCAGGATATCCAGGTCCTCCCTGACTCACTCAGTGATCACTCCCCAGTTACCTGCCACTGGTCAAACAGCTGGAAGCCCCCCTCAAGGATCTCCTTCTATCACCAACTAAAAAAAGGCTCCCTGGCACATCTCCATGACCACCTTCTCAACCTCAACTGGTTCCCAATAGAACACCAGTCATCAGTGGATGCCTCCCTGTCCTTCTTCATCAGCTCCTTCCAAGCTGCCTGTGACATTGTTGCCCCCATGTTAAGTGAATTAAAAAACTAAATCCTCCCCTTGGGTAAATCGGTCCTTGCTCGACCAAATGAACGCCCGTGATAACCTATGGCACCGTGCCTTTCACTATGGCTGCCTCTCGGATCGCCAGCTGTACCGTGCCGCCCAAAACTCATGCACCTGGGCTATCCACAAGGCAAAGGCAGCCTTCTATCAGTCCAACCTTACTGCCACCTGGGGAAGTGGAAAGAGATTCTGGGCTAATATAAAGGAACTAAGCGGCAAGTCTCCCACCCCTCCCCCCTCTATGATTGTCATCGATGGTCTGTCCACCCAAGACCCTAGTAAGATGGCTAATGCCTTCAATGCGTCTTTCTCTGACCTCAGCTCTATCCTCCCCTGACTTCTTTATCACAAGCAATGGACAGTTTCCCCCACCACCAAGTGCCCCTCCTTTCTACTTTAGAATGGTCTCCTCTAGTGTCGCTTGCCTGTATCTTGCCAAGTTTCTGAATAAGAGTGGTGACTCTCGTGATGCTAAACTGCTCTTATTAACCCTGGATGCCGTCCTAGCCCCACTAACTAAAATACTAAACATGTCCCTTTACTAGGGCAGTTCTCTACCCTATGGAAAAGGGCTGTCATCACCCCAATTCATAAAAATGGGGACTGTACCTCCTGTAGTAGTTACAGACCCATCTCTCTACTCCCTCCCCTCTCAAAGGCCCTGGAAAAAATAGCTGCTGATCAACTTACTGACTACTTGGACTCGCACCATCTACTGTGCCTGACAGCAGCATGGGTTCAGGAAAGGACACAACACCACTTCTGCCCTGCTTGACTTTACCTCATTCATACATGAAGCCCTTGACCAGGGAGCCCTGGCTGGATCTGTCTATATTGACCTCCCTAAGGCTTTTGATACTGTTAATCACATTAATCACATTATGCTAGTAGACTCCCTCCTCTCTGTTGGTGTTTCCTAGAAGACTGCTGATTGGTTCTCCAACTATCTCCATGGCCGTACCCAGCAAGTTAAAATTAATAGCACCCTTTCCGCCTGCCTTCCAGTACAGTCTGGTGTCCCTCAATGGTCCATCCTGGTCCCAACCTTTTCTCCCTATACCTAAACTCCCTCTCCCTGGCCTTCACTGAATGCCTGCTCCTGTATGCAGATGATGCTGTGATCTTTGGCCGGCATCCTGACCATACTCAGCTCCAACAAGCCTTGCAGGGCTCCTTCACTGAAATTGAATCATGGTTTACCTCCCATGAACTTGTCCTCAACTACAAAAAAACAAAGGACATAGACAGGATGGAAGCTGTCCAGAGGAGGGCAACTAAAATGGTGCAGGGTCTGCACCAGAAGACATATGAAGAGAGACTAAAGGAGCTTAATATGTATAGCCTCGAGGAAAGGAGGGAGGGGGGACATGATAGAAATGTTCAAGTACCTCAAGGGAATCAACAAAGTCCAAGAGGGTAGCATCTTTCAAAAAAAGAGGTGTGCAAGAACAAGGGGCACAATTTGAAGGTGGGGTGGCTCAGAGGTAATTTAAGGAAGTATTTTTCACAGAGAGGGTTGTGGATGCATGGAACGCCTTCCAGAGGAGGAGGTTGTGGAGTCAAAAACAGTGGTGGAATTCAAGCATGCATAGGACAGTCATAAGGCCATTCTAGGGGGTAGGGGTAGGAAGAAGTAGGCTGCTGGTTAGCTAGGATCTGCAGCTTATCCAGTAGGTAGGGAAATAGGCAGACTGGGTGGGCCAAGTGGTCCTTATCTGTCATCAAATTCTTTGTTTCTATGTTTCTGTACAGACCCTACCTCCCTCCTGACGCCCTCTGTTTAGCCATCTCTAGCTCCATCCTTTCCATGGTCGACTATGGCATAGTCATATATGGTGCTGCCTCCGACACTGCCTTGTCCAGCATTAAGTGCTCACTTAACAAAGCCTGCTGGCTTGCCACTGGCTGTGATCACCTTACATATACCTGCGAACTTTACAAACAGTCATCATGGCTAAACTTCCAGGGTCACCTACTTTACCAGACCTGCCTATTGTCCAAAGAAATCCAACTAGGATTAGCCCCTCCAGACTGTCTCATGCTTCTACAAATGTGCTCACCGATGAGGGCTACAAGACACTCTAACTCCACTACCTTTCACATCCCATTTGCCAGGACCACCGCCTTCAAAAGATCCTTTTGTTACAGGGTGCCACAATGGATGAACTCCCTTCCTGACACTGCCCTCTCCATTCCTAGATTGGGACCATTTAAAGCTGTGCTGTGTACCCATATTATATCGAACTGCTACTGTGATTGCATATAACTCCCATATTTGTGCTAGTATCCATTTGAAAACTGTCTACCACTATTTCTTAGTACATGATTTACAATTTATGCACCTATGGTGTAGTATGTTTCTTTTCTTCTCTACTTATGTATTACCCCATTTTTTCTTTGTCTCTGTTTATCTATGTACCGTTTATAGCTCTGTATTGTCCACTGTTCAATGTATGACGTGGAGCATTTGCAAATGAGTCCCTGACTCAAAGGGTTGTAATTCCTAAACTTATATAAATAAAAAAATAAATAAATAGACATACCCCCCCAGGAACCGTACTAAACATACTACTTATGAATGCTTTATAAAGGCATGCACACGGGTCATGGACTGCTGGCTAACTGACCTACAGTTTATAAACATCATCAAATCGAATACATTTTTGAAAGTTGTTGCACTCCTTTTTCCTTGATTTTTTAATGCCACATAGTTTGAATGTTTATTTCACTTTTTAGTCATTAGACAGATGAATGCAGAAGGGAGTGCTGTACCATCTAGTGTTCTGTGATTCTGCAAGCTACCCTCTGTTCAGCGATGAACAGTAAAGGAGGTCACCTTGATGTTGTGGAGGCTATAGCAAACTTGTGGTGCTCCCACAGGCACTTGGTTGACGTTGGTAGGTTTTAACCGGTGGGGGGGTGTGAACTTCAGACTCCAGCTGGGGTTTGAAAGGGGCTGTTATGGTTCCGTACTGTTCAGCAGACTGATATGAAATTTTCGATTTCCATTTAGTCACATACTGTAAAAACTGGTGGATGGAATTTGTTGAAAATTGAAAATGCCTGGCTGGTTTTCTATTGGAGTCACTCTGCAACCTGATAGAAGGACCTTTGCTCCAAAACAGTAAACTGTGAGTACCAAACCCAATTAGTGCTGCAGCAAATTTTCTGAACATGACTTCAGCCCTCTGAACAGTCAAAAGGGGGCTACAAGCTAAGAGTTAAATTTTGTGATAATGGCTGTGAGAGAGCCAGAATGTTAAGGGCAGTTCTAATCACTGCCATAACCATGTTTGGGAAGTGACAACTCTTGAGCATTGTGGGCAACCATTAATTGGGCAGTGAGAGCCATACTGCAGCATTTAGATGGACTTGAATAATTATATGGACTAAAAGTGCACGGTGGGCTTTTTGAAAGTGCACTAGTTATATATAGGACCTCTTGTAGTTGTTGCATGGAGCTGGGGTAAGTTGGGGAGGACTGGGTGTTATGTAGTAGTAGGAGTAAGGTGTGAATGGATGTATGAATGGCAGTGTGAATGAGCAGAGTGGTAAACTGAGGGCTGATAGAATAATTTTATTATACATCTGTTGATTTAAGTTGATTGTATCAGCAGTAGGGATGTGTTGGGGAAGGCCCCAAAGGTGCAGCTACTTGGTGGCCCATCTGCATGACCTTTGGCCCTTTGAGCTTCCCCCTTGGCCTGCAGAAAAATATAGGAGATGCAGGACCTTGGGGATTGCTCATGGGGTGGGGGAGTGGGGCAGGGGGCCATTCGAGTGGCTGCTGGGGAATAGTCGATTTGGGTGGTGAGGCCCAGGAGGCACCCTGTGGTGAAGTGGGAATTAGAGAGAGGTCTGCCTCATCTAATTCCCACTCCCATACCAAAGGCCTCCACCTGTGATAGAGGGAAGAATTCTGATACTCCAGTCTATTTTCATGCTACTCAAGCTGTGCTTTGCAATGCCAGATCAATGAGGAACAAGACTGCGATAATAGCAAACTTGGTTTCCTCTGTAGACCAGACGTACATCACAGAGACCTGGCTGAATGGAAATGCTGCTCTCACTTTGGAGACAGCTCTGTGATACACACCCCAAGGAAGGATCACAGAGGTGGGTGTGTGGCCATTTGTTTTATAGCCAGCCTGAGCCTTACAGTACTACCAGCAGGTTTTACTGGGTCTTTTGAGGGTGTTGCCATGTGAGGGGGTCCTCTGGCAGGATACAGGATCCTTCTGATTTACTGACCACTGGGAAGGAATTCCTGCAGGAGATCATGGAGTTCATCGCTGGCCTGGTGTGGGATGTTCCCCTGGTCCCCTCGGTTTGGGTTAAGGATCTGGGTGTGTTCCTTGATGACAGACTGATACTTGAGGCACAGCTGTTGGTTGTTGTTAAAAGTGGTTTCTACCATTTGAGAAACATTGCTTGTTTCAGAGCCTTGGTACCAGCTGATGATCTAACCACCCTGGTAGATGCTTTTGTCACATCCAGGCTGGACTACTGCAATGCTCTTTACTTGGGGCTATCTGGAAGTGACCTCTGCCGGCTGTAGCTAATGCAGTTAGTGCAGAATATGGTGGCTAGGCTATTGACTGGTGACTTCTGACCTATAAAGCCCTGCACAAATGGGGACCAGCCTACCTGCAATACCTTCTGGTTCCTCACTGCCTGTCTCAGGCTCTCCATTCTTCTGAGGGTTGCCTCCTTAGGGTTCCCATGACTAGACTGTGGCATTCAGGGGATCGTGCATTCTCAGTTGCCGCACCAACCATGTGGAACTCTCTACCAAGATATCTAAAGGAGGCACCCACTGTTGGAACCTTCAAAAGAGGATGGAAAATGTTTTTGATTTAAGTTAACATAAAGATGGTCTGACTGCTGTATGTTTTAGTGATTTAGTGAATTAGTGGCTTATTTATTGATTGATTTAATGATCTACTGATGTGAGTTATTGTTTTGTCTTATTGAATTATTATTTTATTGGTGATCATGGTTGATGCATGACAGAATTGTATGGAGATCTTTTCAATATGTTAAAATGTTTGTTATGTGCTATGTTTAATTGTTTTTAAATTGTGTAAAGTGTTCCAAGCCTCTGGGAAGGAGCACTATATAAAAAAGGTTTTTATCTATCTATCTATCTATCTATCTATCTATCTGTCTGTCTGTCTGTCTGTCTGTCTGTCTGTCTATCTAGACATGTAAGAAGTGGTTCAGGAATGACTAGATGTACCTTTGCTCTTTTTCTACCTTCATTGTTTATGTTTCTATTTTTGTGGTGGGGGGGACAAGAATCAACCAGTTTAAGTGCAATAAATTGACAATCCCATTTTGACTTCTGTCAACTCTGGGCTGGGTCTCCAAAATTGGGGATTACTGAACAGGATTGTGGATGATACTGATTAACTCATGTAATGGCAATAATATGGTAGAGGTTGTTTATGTTAGGACATCTAGCATTTTTAGTGAAGGAAAAAGGTGTTCCTAGGTGTCATTTAGTAAAAAAGAAAATCTTGGTTATCAGCGCACATAAACACATTCATTTCAAATCCAGGTTTCATTCACACATTTTATATAAATAGGCATGCAGGCACAAGGGGGTGTCAAAATATCTGTGAAATGTATTTTTTTTGCTGAGAAAATTCTAACAGAGAAATAATAACTGACCAGGAACTATTTTTCACCTATGTTGTGTGAAGGTTTAACCTCTTGGAGGAATGTAAAAGTACTCTTATGCAGCACCCTCTGGAACAGTGAAGATGAAGTAAATAGTCAAGTAAATAGAAAGCCACAATGAATAAATTAGACTTTAATTCATATATAATATCATATATAAAAAAGGGGGGGCACTACTTGTACAGGATGTTGCATATGAGTCTTATACATTCCTCCAAAAGGTTAACCAATCACACAACGTAAGTGGAAAAGGTTCCTGGTCAGTTATTATTTCTCTGGTAGGATTTTCTCATCAAAAAATTATTATACAGATATTTTGCTAAAGGTATCACATTAGTGACCAGTTGATATCTGCTCCTGAGACAGTCAGCAGCTGTATTGGAAAGTCATGGAGCTGAGCGGAGGTGTTGTTTCTGTAATAACAGTTACACCTGCAGCATTGGAGTGTATTCAGGGAACAGCCTGCTGACTGTTTCAAGAGCCTATGATGTTTTATGAGATTACAAATAAAGGTATATGTTAATGGCAAGCCAGAATTTTAACAGCTGGTTTGAATTGCCAGGTGTGCTACTGTTTCAACTGCACGTTGTGAGTGAAGGTGCTGAACCTCTTCTGTCAGTCAAAAAACTGCAGTTTGTTTTTGAGGGGAACAGAAATGCTAATCATTTCTGCACTGTGACACTCCTCAGACAGCTTTGCTTACTAGCTGCAGAATGCAGCATTCAGTTGGTGACAGGTATGACACAAACCATGCAGCGACAGAAGCACATCAAGAGGAAGATCCCTCTGGTGAAAATCTGATGACTTGGAGGCCAGCAAATGAATGCTTATGAAATGAATTTAAATGAAAGTTATGCTCCAAAGTTGAAAACCCAAGTGAAATACAGACTGCAGGGTTTTCTGTCATGGAAAAGGATCTTTTTTTGTGACTCATGTTACAAAAAAAGAATCTTTTTTCATATCACATGATACTAAAAAAGAATCCTAATCTTAAGAAAAATATAAGGGCATGTCTCAAACATGTGAGTGTAGAATCAAGCTAAGGGAGTCCCAATAAGCCATCTCCATGAGTTGGTTGCTCCCCAGAGTGTCTTTTTAGTGGCTTTTAAAAAAGGTTTTTTTTCTGGAAAAATGAAACAAGATGGCTACAAATGAAAAATGATTATTCCCATATTAACAAGGATTCCTTTTTCATTTCATACAGCTATCCTGAAGTCCATAAAAAGCATGCTCAGTAGACAATTTATCAAAATTTGAAATTTAAATAACTTCGGAATGGATTATTATTTTTTCACCAAACTAAAAAAGGCACACCTGTGGGATAGTCTCCTTGTGCCCTGAAAAGTTTAGGGCACAGTTCCATACTGTCTGGGCTATAGGCAAGTAGAAAAAGGTACCTCTGGAGCCCAGTCGGTCTACCAGGTTACCAAAATTAATAAATAAATAAAAAATTAAAAGAAAAATAAACAGCATAGTCAATGAATGAAAAAAATTATTTTTTCACCTCTCCAGAACTTGGAAACAGCACATCTGACAGGAACATAACTTATCACATGCAGAGATCTACACTGGGTGATGGTGCATGCAAATGTTCATGCAAAGTCATTGATAAGCTGCAACATTATTAAAGTGCAAAATGTAGGATTTAACATTAAACTGCCTACTCAACCATAACTATGGAGACATGAATATGCCAAGGCCTCAGGAGAAATATTGCCACTATTTTTCATGAGTGCTGTTTGACCTTATGACATCACAACTGGCAGAGCCATGAATGATGTCATAAGTTCAAACAGCACAAGTGAAAAATATTGGTAATATTTCTCCTGTTGCTTTGGCATGTTCCATCTATTGAACACTTTTATTCATTTCTTCTTTTAATTTGTTCTTTTTGGTATTTCTTATTGTGTTTTGTTCCCCATTTTCCATTTTCTTTCGGATGTCCGAGTGGTGTTGGATGCTTAATGCATGTGATGGTTTTAATCTGTCATGTGTCAGCATGCTATGGCAGTTCAGTGTGGGTGGTTGAGGACCTAGCAAGCATGCACTGTGAGCAGGTACAGCTTTCTGAATAGCTGTGGAGTGGAAGCTTGAGGTCAGCATCTGAAAAAGGAATGTCCTGGTCAGAGCTAGCTAGAGCGGGAGGTAGTAATTGTTGGAAGTACAAAAAAGCAAATTGCCTTAGCTATTACTGGGGAGAGAAAAATGAAACAACACGGAGAAAGAGAAATAGCTGACAGATGTTTTGGATATTTTTTTTACTTCGGGTCACTTTTTTCTTTTAAAGAAAACAGTAGTAAACAGGATTGGAGGAGTAAAATGAAAGTGCTCTGAGGGAGTGAGTATCAGTTGAACTGACATTAGACTGTAGAAGCCAACATGTGAGTGAACATTTTAGTTCCAAAATTAGATCCACAGCTGCAAGTCAGATACTTGGCAGCTGGGATTCAATGCCAAAAAGGGTAAGGTACTGCATTTTGGGGCAAAAAATCCAAGGAGAAATGATCAACTGTGGGAGTGCAGCTGGCGGGGACTGAGGTGGAGAAGGATCTGGGAGTGGTCATCATGGGATCAATGAACAACTCAGCACAGTATAGGAAGGCTGCAGCAAGGACCAACACATTGCTGGGTTACATCACAAGGGGAATAACGTCAAGGAGGATGGAGGTGATTCTGCCACTGTATAGATCATTAGCTAGATCTCATTTTGAATACTGCATGCAGTACTGGCACCTGTACCTGAAAAGGTACATTAAATTATTTCAAGGAGTGCAGTGCACAGCAGCTAAGATAGTTCAGGGAATAGGGGACTTATCGTATGAGAGTAGGCTAAAGGAGTTGAACATGTACTCACTGGAGGAAAGGAGGTACAGAGGGGATATGATTGAGACATTCAAGTACATGAGCGGGATAAACAAGGCTGGTATGGAGGGGCTATTCAGTGTAAGGGTGGGGAGGGACACTCGAGGTCATGACATGAAATTAGAGGGGGAAGGTTCAGGAGGGAAATGAGTAGACAGTTTTTACAAGAGAGTGGTGGCAGGGTGGAATGCATTACCAGCTGAGCTGGTAGCCTGTAAAACAGCAGACTGCTTCAAAAGGGTCTGGGACATGGCAAGAGGGAGGATAAATGGAGGAGAGTGAGGAGGGAGGGAGGAGGGCCTTTTCTGCTGGCAAATTTTGTGTGTTTATTTGTGCTGCTGGTTTTCACGAATCAAAAGCTACATTGAGAATATGTTTTATTTTTGGGGACCTAGAGTGTGAATATCAGAACTACAGTGAAAATATTTCAATATTCTCACTCTAGGTCCAGGGGTCACAAAAATATCACTGATATTTGTCACAAAATATCTTCACAAGCACTGTATATATATATATAGATAGAGATATATATACACACATATTCTAGGCAAAAAACTTCCTTAATGCATCATTTAGGGTTAAAACACAAAATGTCAGAAAATTAGACCTTTAGGGTTGCTCCCCCCCATGGACCTGTCCATCACACCAAGATTGACAGCTGATGGGGTGAGTCATTGCGGTTGTGAGGCCTAAATGTCACCCCATTCCATGTGTAATCATATGGACAAGCCACAGGAAAGAAGAATGGGGTGAAATTTAGGCCTCACAACCCCAATGACACACCCCATCAGCTGTCAATCTCGGGATGATGGGCAGGTCCATGAGGGGGGAAGGGGCAACCCTATAGGTCTCATTTCCTGACCTATTGTGTTTTAACACTAAATGATGCATTAACACATTTCTTATGCATAGAATTTCCTTACTTTTTGAGAAAGAATAGAAGAGCACAAAGTTGCGGAAGTTGGTGGGTGCGCAGGCCCTTCAGGCCCCATGCTCCCACCAACTTGTAAATGTCTGTGTAAGATAAGAGTTCAAGTACTGAATATCATATATATTGCTGGGAGCACATATGGGTGGGAGCGTTGAGCCAGGAAGCTCCCACCATGTTGAAAGAAAGCAAAGTGTCAGTCATCAGAGTGACATAATTCAACAGCTGTTTATATGTCAGACACATAACCACTGAAAAGTACCTCCATGGTAGTAACACTAGGCACCCTATAAATGTGAAGCCAGTACCACAATGAAAACACCATACACAAAACATAAAGTGTATTACGCAATATGCCCACAGCAAATTAATTTTCCAACATCTTAACATCATAATTCACATGTACAGCACATCTCCTGATGACCCTCCAAATTTCAATGTAAAAGACAAAACTGTTTCCGAGATATAACATGTGAATGTTTGAGATTTTCATTTGTTGGAGTGGCAGAGTTCCATACCTGTTACAATTTTAGACACCTAACAACTGGAAAGTACATCCATGGCCTTAAGGCTAGCTACCCTACAAATTTCAAGCCACTACCACAATGGAAAATGCTGTTCATAAAACGTAAACTGCTTCACACAATATCACCACAAAAAATGTATTGTCTGACAAGTAAACACCATAATTCCCATGTACAGGACATCCCGTGAACACCCTGCAAATTTCAAGTAAAAAGACCAAACCGTTTCCGAGATATTTGAAGTTAAAGATTGTTAAAATTGGCCTATCTGTTGCATTAAAATCTGACCATCTAGTCCCTCCCTCGCAATAAAAGATTGCGATCAAAGAATCTTGTGATCAAAGAATTTACAGGCTCACGATCAAAGAATAACAAATGGTGAAAGTTAAATTTTACACATAAATACATGAAACCACCGGCATGATTTGATAAAATGAAGCCCCCTGAGCAAAACCCATCCTAGTTTGCGTTTCTAGGTCACCCCTGGACTGAGAAATGTATTGTTTTTCATCTGGCCATCTGGTCATCACCTCACAATCAAAAATTGCAGTCAAAGAAGCTCTTGATCAAAGAATTTGCAGGCTCGCATTTAAAGAATTTGCAGGCTCATGATCAAAGAATAAAAAATGGTGAAATTCAAATTTTGCACATAAATACATGAAATCACCAGCATGGTTCAATAATATGAAGCCCCTTGAGCAAAACCCATGCTAGTTTTGTTTCTTGGTCACCCCTGGGCTGAGAAATTTATTTTTTCATCTGGCCTTCTGGTCATCACCTCGCAATCAAAGATCAAGGTCAAAGAATCTCATGATCAAAGAATTTGCAGGCTCACGATCAAAGAATAAAGAATAGTGAAATTCAAATTTTAGACATAAATACATGAAATCACTAGCATGCTTTGATAAAATGAAGCACCCTGAGCCAAACCCACCTTCATTTGTGTTAATAACCCACACCTGAGGTGAGAAATTTGTTTTTTTTCAAGTTCCCATCTTGCTCTTTGCTCATGATCAAAGATCGTGGTCAAAGAATCTCACAATCAAAGAATTTGCAGGCTTGCGATCAAAGATCGTTAGCGAGATAATGATCAAAGAATAAAAATGTTTAAAATTCTATTTTTTCACCATTTTGAAGCAAACCATGGCAATAGTTCGACAGAGCGAAGCCCCCTTAGTAAAGCCCATCCAAGTTTTACTTCAGGAGTGACCCCTGAGCAGAGATATTTGAATTTTTCCAATGGCAAAATCAAAAAACAAGATGGAGGCTGTCGCGATCAAAGAATTTCTCAGGGTCAAAGGTTATTTGATTGCAAGCCTTAAAATTCTTTGATCGTGAGGAGGGACCAGATGGCCAAAACCCCATTCTTCGTTCACAAAATAACCATATAACTTTTCCCATTGACTTATGGTAACTTAAAAATGTGATAACTTTTGAATGGATTAATAATTTTTCACCAAATGAAAAGTGACATGTTCCTTGACCTAAGCTCTTTCAGATGAGCCAAGTCACAGAGTGGCATGGCACACAATGGCCATGCAGTGCCATGGACAAATCCAAAAAACTGCCCACATAACTGATGAAAATTTAAACTTTCAGTGTTTAGATGCGCACAAAATGTAAGTCTGACTGAAATGAAATTTGGCAAACCAAGAGATATACCACGCCTCACTAAGCATATTCAGTTTTATGCAAATCCATTGAACAGATCCAAAGGTAATAACCTGCCTAATTTCGAATTTAACACAGAAGTGTCTTCATAACCCTAAATAGATAGAGATAGATAGATAGATAGATAGATAGATAGATAGATAGATAGATAGATAGATAGATAGATAGACAACAGGGGCACAATTGCAGCCCTATATTTAGGGTTGAGTCAGAAGTTTAATGTTAAACCCCAATATTTGCACTTTAACACATTTGAACGTGTGATCTCAAGGGGTAGTTGTCTTGACAGTCCAAGTTTTGTTACGGTCAGATGTATGGATTCTGAGATCCAAATAGCAAAAAGCGTTAATTCTTTCTGAGTTTTTTTTGGGGGGGGGGCTGTCAGCACCCAGATGGTTTGGAATTTTTGTCTGAAATTTTCAGGGTAGAAAGGGCCTGTCCCACAATAGTGGTATTTATTTGTTTGGTGAAAAAAATAATAATCCATTCCAGAGTTATTCATTTTTAAAATTTGGGGTTCTGAGCATGCTCATTAAGCAATTACAGATAGCTGCATAAAATGGAAAAAAAATCCTTTTTCAGATGGGACCAATCCTTTTTCTTGAGGAAAAATTCCTTTTTCATTTGCCACCATCTTGTTTCCATTACAAAAAAAATCAAAAACCACAAAAATGAGACCCTGCAGAGAGACCAACACATCTGTCTGGCTCATCTGGGCCCCATTAGGTGGATTCTGTACTTGACTGTTGGAAAAATTATCCCCAAATATGTGTTTTTTTTGTACATTTTTAATACTTTTTTTGTGACTCACTTTTACTTTTTCCTTTTTCATTCATATGAAAAATTATCCCTTTCATGCTACCCTGGTGCCTAGTGCCCCCTCCGATTGAGCTACTTTTATCATCTAAATAATCCTGTAATAATTAACTGTTAACTGCATAAATTTCATCTGATTCCAACATTATACATAATTAATAAGAATAAAATGCCAGTGAGGAGAACATTCCAACCATCCACATAAAGATGAATATTTTATTCCATTCATTGCATGAAAATTCCCCTGTATATTTCATATAGCTGGTAAGCTAATTAAATTAAAATAACATTCTTTAATCTTCAAATGCTGTGTGTTGCAACATATTTTCTTTCTTAACATAGCAGTATAGCAGCTGCAAATTAGTCGATTGAAATTTAACTCCTTCTAGGTTTTGGGGTGGGGGGAGAGGCTCATAAACAGACTGTTCAACTCATTTCATATGTTGCAATTCTCCATGTGCATATTTGTCATACTTTGCACTGATTTGTGAGATGAGATAAATAACTTGACTGTGTAAGGTGTCCTGAAATCTTTTATTCATTAACTATGTTGCTATTTCATTGTCATAACCCTTATTCATGTCCTCTCCTCTATATTTTCATTCCGTACTGCATCATTAATATAAACCATATCGATATTATTCTGCCTCCAATTTAATTTAATCCACTGTCCCTAGTGTTAAAATTAGTAAAGGGGTGGCTGGACTATATCCAGTATTCTGTGTTATATTATCTGCACTTGCAGTGTCCAGTCCAATTTCCATATTCAGGGCATTTTGATAAGAGGAACAAGGTGCAATTTTAGTGTTACTCTCTATTGCTATTTCACTTTCAAATTATTTTCAATGTTTATATTCAGCTAAATCTTCATATTTTCCAATCAACTCCTCTTACCCCCATGAAAGATCTCATTCATCTATTTCCTATAGAACTTGCAGCCACAATAACCAATATTTATTTACTTGTCATGATGCCTATAATTTACATGCATTGACCTTTAGTATTTACAATGCATTTAAAAAAAAGCAAGACACTTATAAGTATACACAATCCCAAGTGCACTTTACAAATGGCTGAAAGAACAAGGGGAAAAACACTACTCATATACAATTAATACTTAAAGGAAGACACTTAGATCAATTTCCTCATTCATTCCTAATGGAGATAATGCCCTAAGTTAAAAAATCCATCTTCTCTCCTTTTCAATGATTCACTTTGCCTATCACCCTTTTGAGGGGATAGTGGAACCCAATCCAGACTGATAAAATTCAACACTTTTGGGTCCTCCTGATGTTTACTGTGACAATGTCTAGCTACTGCACTGTCTAAGTGATTATTAGTAATCACTCTAAGCTCTCAGACAGTGTAGCAGCCAGAATGGATACTGAAAAAAATGACCCATTCACCGCAGTATTTAAATGTTAGAAATTTATTTTATGTTTTGACATAACTCATGCCAGTAAGGGTATGGGGACTTCATTGTATGGGAGCAAACATTTTGAGGTAAATTATCTTCTTCAGGGCATGTGGTTATGAAATAATAATATGAAAAAATTAAAAATAGAATGCATACTGAATAACACATAAATTAATACATTAGCACCCCCATATTCAAAAGGTTAGTCTGGCACAAACCAGGAGCATCATACTAAGTGGCAAAATGCAATCAGGCAGTGCAGAGTCCATATGCAATGGCCTCAGTCAGTGTCACTGACTCATTAGGTAGATCACACAGAATATACTGCTGTTCCCATGCAAATGAGGGAGCCCCCTTGCATACAAGGCATAGCAGTATACTCAATGGTTTTGACTGTACTAAACAACCTCAGTCACAACACTATTTAACACTGCCAAAATGGTACCCTTATCCCTATTCAAAGTGGTTCCCAACTCATCAATCACTGATTCTGAGAGATGATAATCCCCATTGGTGTCTAGTGGTCCCCCGACCCCTGATTGCCAATCCTGAGATATGATAATTTCAGCATAGTAGCCAGTGGTGCCCCACCTCCCAGATCACCACCTAAAATGTCTGTCCAAACCCCCTCCTGTTATGCCCTATAGGACTCTCCTCCTCCACTTCACCTGGCCTCCACTCACCCAAGCAGCCACCTGTCACTTGCACTTGCAACTGGTACTGCTTACCCACTCACCACCTCAGCCAACCAGCATCTGAATTAAAGGGTGCATATGTGTGATTACTGTAATTTCTACTGTAGTCATGCTCACACTCTCTGTCATTCTGACATCAGCCAGCTGAAGTGGGGAGCAGAGAGGCTGTTCCAGTTGCTGTCTCAGGTGACAGGTGATGACTTAAGTGAGCATGGACTGGAGGTTGTGGTGAATGGTCTTGAGTGAGTGTGCTAGAACAGGGTTGTATGGACATCTGTGGGTTGCAATCAGAGAGGTGGAAGACCCCTGGACAAAAGTGGATGAGTATCATATCTCATGGTAAGTGTTAGAGGGCTGGGAGGACCACTGGACACTAATGAGCATTATTATATTCCAGAATCAGCAATAAGGGTGGTTGGAGGTGTAAGGTTCTGCATAATGCAACCACACAGTCATTCATGGTGACATTGTGCAGCATGCTAATAAACCCCCAAAGGGGGATGCCTTGCATGTCCTATGGGTTTATTAGCATAATCTAGCTGAATATGATTCAGAGGAGCAGTGGCACTATCCCATTAAGGATGTACTATCTCAATTTACTCCTGTGGGCAATAACCTAATAGGAGTCTCTGTGGGTACAGTACACAATCACTTTGCACTGTGCTGACACAGCCCCATATTCAAACAGCAATGCCAGTCTAAATACTGCACCCTGGCTGGCTATGTGCTATCTTACGCACAGTGCTCATGGGTGCACAGCACACATGGCTAGATCTGAATATGGGGGCCCAAGTTCAGAAAACAAAAAGTGCTTAATAAACTAAGTGTGGAAATATCCATCTTACAGGCATCTGTTCCAGGTATATTGCAACTGTCAAAGCCCCAATATATTATTATATAATGAAATAACTGAGTGAGTTCTAATAATTTCCACTGGAAGAATAACAGGACATTAAGAAATACTTTCAGGACAATACTCAACTTTGTAAATCTGTTGTGTATCTTTAAGCGTATTGTACAGCATATAATTTTTTTCATAGTAAGTATCATATATTAGATCCACAAAACTAGTCAGGGAAGTAAGGAACCTAAGTGCCGAATAAAAATATAATGACATTCCTAACATGATCACAACTGTCAGCAGTGGGAACACCCTCACTGCCAGTGGAACCTCTACTGTGCCACCTTTAGGCATCACTCAATGAGCTGTTCATTGATCCATCTATCTCCAGAAGGAAAGCAGAAGTCTGTGACCCTCTAGTGAATAGAGTGCTGTTAGTACTTGGGAACTCACAGGTTTAAACCTAGCTGGAGCCACAAACTGTGTGACTCTGAACAAGTCATTTAACCACCCGGTGCTCCAGTTCTTGCAGATGCTGAAATGGTAGAAGCAGGACACACTGGAAATTAAATGCTCCATTTTAACACCTGTTTCTCAGCGTACTCTGCCCTTCCAAGAGCAAGTCTCTAGTCTGACCTTACCTGCTGTGCTCAGTCCTCAGCAGAACCCAATCAACAGCCATCATTAAGGCCCTCTTTTCCACTCCATGCACTGCACTAGCACTTGTTAACATGTATGTCTTCAACTCACTAACTACTGCAACCAACTGCACAACTGAAAACATGAAGGCATTGACTAGTGCTTGTTAATTGTGCCATACATTTTGTTTGCATTCACTTTTAAGGTACCAGAGCAAGTGTATCTTGTGAAGAACTTCTTGTGGTCATTCATGTTCTTTTTCTGCATTTTATCAGGTATGAAGACACAGTCACTCTGAGCACTGCAGCTGCATGCTGTCATTGATTATGTCATTGATAAGGCTTTTAGGCTTGGGTTTTAGTGTTTCTGACCTACACACTCCTGGTTTCAATCCCCACAGTACCCTGTTCTCTTTCTGCAGTGTGTGTAGTATGTGAGAAATTGTTAGATGTAAGTGCTGATGTCAGTGATAGGGTTTCAGCAACAGGACTATTTCCGTTTTTCCATAATATATCATTTATAATCCCCTTCTCCTGGACACCTGATTTGCAGGTTGTGACTTAACCTCTGCACCAAAGAACTGCAGTTCTTTCTCTGCATCTTAGTGGCATGCTAAACATGTGCTTGGTTAGCAAACAAAGGATCAGTGGTTTAAAACTAGGTAAGCACACAACATATTGTACAGTATGTTCTTCAAGAAACTGTGTTTATGTCCTGGCAGGTATTTTAACTTTTTTTTTCATTTTTTTTAAGTTGGAAACTCACTTGATTGGTGATCCACAGTGGTGTGGAGTTGGTTTAATAAATTATATGAGAA
Organism: Neoceratodus forsteri; assembly: GCA_016271365.2. Taxonomy (NCBI): domain Eukaryota; kingdom Metazoa; phylum Chordata; order Ceratodontiformes; family Ceratodontidae; genus Neoceratodus; species Neoceratodus forsteri. Next base: position 570,971,409 of record CM057449.1, on the reverse strand, counting down.
GTTAATTTAGCTAAGAATAGCAGTTTGTGCAGGAAGAAGGTTGTCCCATGGAAAATTTTATGTCACCTTCACTAAGCTTGCTACATATCAACCTGCATGCTTAGTAAAGGTGATATGAGATTTTCCTGTCATAACCTCCTTTCTTGACAGGACAACTTTCTATCTGCACAAATAGTTGCTATTAGCTAAATTTAGTTATCACACAATTTACTGTTCCAGGTCGACACTGACATGTATTACCACTCACATGAATTTTCACCTTAAGAAAAAAAAAATGAAACAAATAAAAGATTTGTGTCCCTGGCAGGATTTGAACAGTGTTTCCTGTAGAATATATATACTATACTGTGTGTCTACCTATATTCAAAAGCACTGATCCTTTGCCTGCTAGTGAACACACATTCAGTGTGCCAGTGCACCTCAAGAAAAGGAACTGCATTTCCTGTGGTGTGGACACAACCTGCAAAACAGGTGACAGGGGTTCCAGTCCTATCAGTGGATTATCAAGTGCAAGCTATGGAAAAGTTGAAGTAGTCCTGACAGGAAAATGTCATGTCACAAACCTCATATCACAAGCTTAATAATGGTGACATGAAATTTTTCTGTCAGGACTTCACATCCTGACAGGACAACTTTCTATCTGCACTAATAGTTGTTATTAGCTAAATTTAGTTATCACACAATTTAGTGTTACAAGTTCACACTGACATGTATTACCACTCTCATGAATTTTCAGCTTAAAAAAAATAAAGATGCTTGTCTCTGGCAGGTTATAAACAGTGTTTTCTGTAGAAGATGTACTATAGTGTGTGCCTACCTGCATTCAAAAGCACAATGAGCCTCAGGAAAAGGAATTGTAGTTCATGTGGTGTGGACACAACCTGTAAAACAGGTGACAGGGGTTCCAGTCCTAGCAGGGGATTATTAAGCACAAGCTATAAAAAAATTGAAGTAGTCCTGGCAGGAAAATGTCAAGTCACATACCTCAAACCATAATGGTGATATTAATTTTTTTCTGTCAGGACTTCATGTCCTGATAGGATAACTTTTTATCTGCACAGACTATTGTTCTTAGCTACCTTTACTTATCATATAATTTACTCTTCCAATTCCACTTCTATCATGGATCACTACTAATGAGTTTATATGTTAAAGAAAAACTCAGACACATTCATTTAAGTCCCTGCCTGGATTCGAACCATGTTTCTTGTAGAAAATGCAATATACTGTGTTCAGTATATTCAAACCACTGATCCTTTGCCTGCTAAGTCAACACGTTAAGTGATCAGACATTCAGTGTGCCACTGAGTGGCAGAGAAGGGGATTGTAATCCAGTGGTGCTGAAGTTAAGTCAAAACCTGTAAAGCCATGGACAGACTGAAGTAGTCTTGTCAGGGAAATTTCTTGTCACCTTAATTGGTGTGCTAATAAAGGTGACAAGGAAGTTTCCTGTCAGGACTACTTCAGTTTTCCATAGCTTTTAATTTATTATCCCCTGCTGGTATTAGAACCCTGACACCTGGTTTGCAGGTTGTGACTTAACATCTATGCCACATGAACTGTAATTCCTTTTTCTGTAGCTCAGTTGCAGTGCTCCAGGATAATAGTTGAGAGGGGTTCATGGGTATGATTGCCAGTGGGGTATATCTTTATTTCACTATACAATTTCTGTGGTTAGCATGGATATCTCTCTAGAACCCTTCTCACTTACTGTGTTCAATGACAGCATGATGGTAGAACACTAGGACAGAAATTGGGAGGGGGCCCGGATTTGATTCCCAGTAGGGAACATTTTTTCTTTTCCACTACTATTTATGTTGTTAGTATGCACCTGTTACTACAGGAACTGATCAGGATAAATGTTCCAAGTTTGTTTATTGTAGGCATGCTTGTTCATTGTGTGAGATGTATGTGTGTACTTGTTTGTAGGTATGTGTCTCTATTCTACAGCTTCTGAATGTGCGCTGTTTAGCATATATATCTTTTTCTATACAGAAATGACACATCCACACCCTGGCACCACATAGTACTATTTGTACTTTGATTAGCTGTGCTGTGCTTTTTGTTTGCATTTACCTGTTAGTTGTTCTAAATATTTGTTTGCATGCATTTTTAGTTGTGTTAATATTTTGAATTCATCATTTCTCAGATGCACTTCCATGTTTAGGTTGCATTTGGTGTTATATTTATAATTTTCTTTTTGTTGCACTTTACATTTGTTTTTGTTTCATTATTTTATCATTGTAGCATCACACTTTACATTTGTTTTTATTGTTTATTTTGATTTCTGTTTTTGGCTATTGCTTCACTCATTTGAGTCCATGTTACTTTTTTGTGTTTTGCACTTCAAGGCAATCACTGATTTCCCCTTTGTTGTACAATGTTAGTCACTGGACGTAGATGGCAACATACAAAAAAATCATCTGCGTGATGGTAAACCCAACTGGCAGTCATACAGTACAGTAAACTCTCCAGTCACTTATATAACTGTTCTTTGTTCAAGCAGCAGAGATTTTCTTTTTACTTCTTGTTCCTGTTCTTTTTCCAAGCACAGCATTTCAAACAGTGACAGCAGAATAACGATTCAGCTTCTGTTGTGTCAGTGGGGGATAGTGTCCCTAGATGCACTGGGTGGTGATTCCAAGGTACAACTCAGCTTTATGATTATCAAAAATAGCAACTATCAGTATAAAAATTAAAGTTCCAGTACAGGAAAATGCTGATATTGCTGTATTACAGTATGACAGTGCTGACACTATATTAAGGACTGGGTAAGGCATTTAAATGTTAAAGACATGATTTTCAGATGTTTATATAATAACACAAGCCAGAATGCAAACACTAATGCTGTAGTATATCACAAAATGCTGCAGTATGCTGCAAGGAACAGTGTAATTCAATGGTAATTAAGCACTTATGGATTGCACTATTTTTTTTGACGTCAATTACTGTGAGTTACTGTGTTGCATTGTGGCTTGTTCTGTTGTACACTAACTCAGCCTTCTTCAACAGACTTTCATAAAATGTTAGAAAGCATGTACTCTGGCACAGGATCTATTGATGTGTCAAATGTGAGAACATTTGGCTCAGTGTTATTTTAGCCAGAGATGTGCAAAAATGTGAAAATGACCAACTTTTTCAAAAATAAGGGTAATTCATGTGTAACTGTCTCTGACATGTGCAGGACATTCAGAGGGATGTGAATGCATTTTAAAAATCGAAAACATCTGTGGTCTCAAGGAACCAAACCCAATGCCTCATAAGATGCCTCCCCCTCACTTTTAACACCCAATTTCCAATTGTGGTGTTGGCAAAACTGAATATAAAAACTGCTTACATTGGGAGCCCAGCCTTCATACCACATACAATGCCTTCCTTATTCCATCACCAGGTGCCCAAACCCAGCATTATAAAAGGTGTTGCATAAGAACTTCCTCATTTCAGTACCAGGTATCCAAACCTGGAGTTAGAAAAAGTAATAAAAAGATAATTTCTTTTCCCCCCACCCACTAGCACCATTACCTCCATCTTCTACTTTCCCAGTCATCAAGTTTTATAACCCCATTCCAGAACCAACAAGCACCCAAATCAAACATTCCTCATCACATTTCACCCTATTATATAAGACAAGTAAATGGTGACAGGTAAAGCCCTCCCCTTTCCTCCTTGGCTGGCCACCATATTAATGAATGAAACCATTGTCAACAGTAGATTGCAGTTTTATTCATTCACACTTCAGACAGTTGAGAGATGAGAGGTGGATGGCAATGATCACAGTCTGGTGTGTTTTTTCTTTTTTGAGAAATGGGGAAAGAGGGTTGGATTGGGGGTACTAGCTGGCTGATAAAATTGTGTTATATGACTTGATGTTGGATGGGTAAGATAGAGAGATATGGATGCTAATGGGTGAGGAAAAAGGAAATTACTTTTTAATTACTTTGTTTATTTGACACCAGGTTTGGGCATACAGAGCCAGAATGAGGGTCCTTGTGTAGGGAGGGGGTATATTTGGACTCTAGGGATACTTGGACATGGGGTAAGGTATGGGGGGGTTACTGGACAATAGGGATAATTGGGCATGAGAAAGGGTGTGAGAGGGGGTATCACTGGATGCCCTGGATACTTGGAAATGGACTAGGTGTGGGTGTGAGACACTAGACCCCAGAGATTTGTGGACATAGGACAAGCTATGGGAGGGGTTACCAATTGTCACCAAAATATTTGGAGATGGGGAAGGGTGAGGCATTGAGTATCACTGGACGTCAAGTCTAGTTTGAAAAGGGTAAATGGTGTACTGTAGGATAGAGTACAAGCAAAAAACAAACGAACTCCACACTCACCTCGCCATAAATTAAAGCTTCAGAACACTTGAGTGATCACATTTATGGACAAAACTGCAAATGTAAGTTTATTGAAAAGATGACACCCATGCATTACAAACCAGAGCTTCATCTGTCTTAAAGGATTCATCAGGGGACCAAGCATAATTGAAAACTGACAACATTTGAAGCTGTTAGAACCAGCCACAGTGCATCCTCAACACTAAAATAGCATCAGCAGATAAATACAGTATCCATTCAATGCTCTGTTAGGTTTAAAAATATATAACCTGCTTGCTTTGAATTTTTTTTATATGCACTTCTGAATGTAATTACTACTTGGCAAGAGCTACAATTAATCACTCATGGCTTTTTCACAATGTAAATGTGCTATAATCATGAGAGTCATAAATAATGTGATATTAAATATTAAAAATTAATAACTTTTAAAACATGTACTCATAATACAAACTGCTTAAATGTATTCTTTCTTTATCTGATAGTGGTTGCACATGCAAAAGGTATCATAAAACTCTGTTCAAGCTAGGAAAAAATATATCAGATTCTAAACCAATGCATCAATATGCAGTATTGTATACAGTAGTATACATTTTCTACTCAGACTACAGTATTTAATGAATGGCTCTTTTATCATTTTAAAGTTTATGAGGTAGCCTAAGATAATTAATCTTTCAAACAGTTTAAGTCGATAACATTTCAGTTACCTCAAGGTCCAATTTTCCTAGTTTTCCATCAGTTAAGTGTAGCGTAAAGTTGAAAGAGGGAAGGAAAAATAGTGGGGAAATGAAACGGTATGAAGCAATGGGGAAAAAGAGAAGTTGATGAAAAATGCTGTATTAGGAGGAAGGAAAGAGGTAAAACACTGTAGTTTTTGACAACTGTTATTCATTGGCAATGTCCCGTAAGGAGAGAGGACAATACGAAAAAAGAACAGCTCATTCCATCTTTATTTGGGCCAAATAAAGGATTTTTAAAAAGAATGATGCTAATGCAGTTTACAGCTTCAGAGTTAGTCTGCCTCATGCCAAATACATCAACAAGTTTGGATGCAGTTTTCAAAAGTGTTGACACATTTCTCGTTTCCTCAGTTTATTGGGAAAAATTACACGTCTAAATTATCTGATGTATGAGTCATTTTCTGTGGCACTGGGTCATAACATAGCCAACAAGAATGCCATTGGCAACAACAGCATGGCAAAAATGCTGTCATTTCTATATTTGCAGGGGGCTCTGCACCCCACACTCCTCGACACAGGGGGCTCTATACCCCGCACCCCCAAGACCTAAGGATTCTCACTCCTGGGGGGAGGGTATTATGGGCAAGTTAAAATTTTTGGGGCCATGAAATACTGTTTCCATGGTCCCGTGCAAAAATATTCAAGTCCCAGTTGTGATAAAATGCTAGGAGACCAGGGTTAGAACCCTGGTCTCCACTGCCTCCTGACTGAGCTGCTCCATGCCTCAGCTCTCCATGACATGGGAGCAGCTTGGCCAGCCACCCGTATTTGGCAGCCCTTGTCCTTTGGCAGCATCACAGACAGTGATCAGGGGAGTGCATATAGTAAATGCTGTATATCCCTGCTTGCTGTCCATAATACTGCTAGCTGGACTAGTACTCTCTTTATTGGTGCTATTAAAGTAATGCTCTTCTAACCAGGTACCATTTTCTGAATGCAGTTTCCCACAAATGCACCCAAATGTTAGACTACATGTAATTCATCAGACTGGGATTAATTGTGGCTTGGGGCTTCAGTGTCAATTATAACTCTCTGCTTCACATGACATTGAGTGTCTATGGTCATCAGGATAATAGATGCCCATTACCACATACTGTGTATCATGCCCACTGGCAGTTCAGCTGCTGTCAGTCACATCAGTTCTGGATTCACTGGCATGGGCTCTGTAGTATCATCTGCCAGTGCTGTCCTTGTGCTAGATCTTTCAGACAATATTTCCACTTTTTGTCCATGCTCGATGTACGGTGTTCCACCTCCTTTTATTGAAGGGATAAGTGGTGGCTCATTAGTGTGTATCAGTATCCACTATTCACAGTTATGTGCCTATACCTGTTTGATTTTGTTTTTCAGACACATGCTGTATCTATGAAAACTTTGACCATGTTTTCTCGCCAACAGTTTGTGATGCTACAAGTGGAGAATTATAATGTCAGGTGCATATAAGCAACCAGAACAAATGATGTGCTACAGAAACTGATCCTATATTTGGGTTAACATGCAAGTTATGAAGAAAACAAATAAATGAAAGCAGCATTGTAACAAGGTCAGGAAAAACATTGGACTATATATGTTGTAGTTTGGATATGAGTGATTGGAAGATTTCCAGGCAGTGTTTACATTGGAGGTGGCTAGGAGAAGGGACCAGTGGATGAGCTGGAGCTCAGCTGCAAGCATGACAGAGTCGAGGCTGGCAAAGTTTCTGAAGGTGAGGAATTTTCAGGGGGTGGGCTTTCCAAAAGCAGTAGGTGGGGGAATGATCACTGATGGAGTCTAGTAGAAGGCCGGACTCCATGATCATGTAGGGACAGTTGGTAAACATCCAGTCTGATACACTGGACGCTTGTGAAAATGGACAGTTTTGCTCACATGTCTTTCCAGTATAAAATAAAAATGAAATAAAATGAAATTAAATTAAATGAAGATGCACAGAATGTCTGAGATTCCCCCAGCTGTGGGAAAAACCCAACGCAGGTGGGTTGCCACTTGGGGATCAGCAGGTTACCGCAGTTTTCCTGCAGCTGCAGTTATTCACAAAGATAGAGCTAGATTACAATTGGCTTTATGATTTACAGCAGATTGTAGGTGGTGTTGCCTTGGAAAGCACCATGACTGCAGAACACTGTATGGACATTGGAATTTCTTTGACTGAGTGAACAAGGAGCTAGATCAGGGTGTAGCGGTGCACATGGCCTATCTATATTTCATAAGTTGTCCAACACCGCTCCACATAGGAAACTAGTAAGCAAGCTGGGTAGCTTAAGAGTGGGTCCAAATGTGGTAAACTGGATAAGAAATTGCTTAGAAGATAGACGACAGAGGGTGCTGGTAAATGGAGCTCACTTCAAGAAATGGAGGGTGACAAGAGTGGTGTCTCAGGGATCAGTGCAGGGACAAGTCCTTTTTAATATTTTTATAAGTGACATTGCAGAGCAGCTTGAAGGGAAGGTCTGCCTCTTTGTGGATAGCACCATAATCTGCAATCGGGTGACACTTCAGGGGTGGCAGGTAGAAGGGATATGCAGAGACCTGATAAAACTAGATAAGTGATCAGGGGTATGGCATCTGTTTTTCTATGCGGAAAAGTGCAAAATAATGCACTTGGATGCCGAAACCCTGGGGTGGAGTATAAAATTGGTGGAGTGGTATTGATGACAACCAAGCAGGAAAGACACCTGGGGGTAATCATATCTGATGACCTAAATGTGGCCAGGCAGTGTGACAAGGCAGTAGGGAGGGCAAGTCAGATGCTGGGGTGCATGGGATAGGGGTATTACCAGCATAAAGAGGGAGTCAGTGTTGTCTCTCTATAGATCACTGGTGAGACCCCACCTAGAGAATTGCATCCAGTTCTGGAGACCTCATCTCCTGATGGACATATGCAGAGTCAAGGGGGTCCAGAGGAGGGCAACTAAAATGGAACAGAGTTTGATTCAAAAGCCCTATATGGAGAGAATAGAGGACCTCAATGTGTACTCCCTGGAGCAGAGCAGGGAAAGGGGAAATTTGATTGAGACCTTTAAATATCTCACGGGGGTAAATTAGGTACAGGATGAGAGGATTTTTCAGAAGAAAAGGTGCTCAAGAATAAGGAGACATGCTATGAAGCTCGAGGGGGTAGATTTAGGAGAGCTGTGAGGAAGTTCTTCACAGAAGGAGTGGTGGCTACCTGGAACAGACTTTCAGCAGAGCTGGTGGGGGTTAAAACTTTGGTGGGGTTCAAGAATGCATGGGATGACTTCCAGCGATGCGTCATGCAGAGTAACAGCTTCCCTGCACAGCTCCAGCCACTCGATCATCAAAAGTATCCTCAGTGCATAAACGCTAATCTTCCGATATCACAGTCAGCATTTAAAAACATCGGAAAATCTAAGGAAGAACTGAAGATACCACCCATCCCATTATATGGACCTGGAGAGCAACAAAATGCTACCAAAGCGCACTCCGCCTGTCATGCCCAAAAAGGCCCCAAAGAAGCCTAAGGCCTCGGGCTCTAGCCAGAACCTAAGTACCTCCGCCACTACCGGGGACAGTGAGCTGCTCACTCTTCACAGATTCCTTGAAGAATTCAAGCCATTTCCATGATGATCTGCACAAACTTACTTCGGACCTTGCTACTATGACATCGCAGCTGAGTGAAGTTTCTCAAAGGGCCTCTGATAACTCAGCAAGGCTCTTTTCACTCAAGAAGAAGCAAGATAAACTCAACCCCGAGCTCAGTGCCTGCAGACAGCAGCTGGTCAAGCTGGAACTTAAGGTGGAGGACCTTGAGGGGCATAGTCACCGGAATAATGTTATAATTGGGCTCCCCGAAGGGGAAGAAGGGCATAATACGATTTTATTCATGCAGAAGCTGATGCAAAAGCTGGTTGGCCCTTCACCTTTTGGCTATAACTACTTCATAGAAAGGGCTCATAGGGCCCTCCATGCCAAGCCAGCGCCCTATGCCCTCCACGCCCACTAATTTTCCGCTTCTTAAATTTCCTGGAAAAGCAACACTTCCTTCAGAAATGTAAAGAGCTTCAAGATATTAAGTGGGAAGGCAAAACCCTCAGAATAACCCAGGATCTGCCTACTTCTGTGCACCTGAAAAGAACGGCATTCCATCCAATGGTGACTAAGTTCATTGCTGCTGGTATTAAATTCAGGATGGCATATCCTCCCTGGCTTCATGTTCTAATCGCAGGAGTCTGGGCCCCTTTTGATGATCCAGAAGTTGCAGCTTCGCAGCTTAAACTCGCCTTTCCTGACCTCTTCAAGAGTCCCTGAGGGGATACTGGGAAGATTTCTGTTTGTAATATGGATCTGTCAGAGTGAAAGGGAAGTTTTAAAATGGGAATGTACCTTCTTAATCTGAATATTCGGGTTACACTCATCTATTATAGGAATACAGAAGTACCCGGCTGTGTTGTGGTCCTTAAATATATCCCACGTTGATCGGATGAAAGTGATCTGCCCTCAGGCAACATTTGCACTGGCCCTAAGTTAGCCCCGCTATGTATGTTGCAGCCTATACCCCTGATAAACTTTTTCTGTCGCTTAACATCTTGCCCCAAGAAGGAAAATGCCAATTCTGGTGGATAGTGCTCTCCCTCATTGGAATCTCCTAATGGCATAAACCTGGACTGGGAGGAAGGTATGTACAGCGATAGAACAGGAGAACTATTTTAATCTTCCTCAGCAGCCCCCTTGAGAATTGGGGGAGTAATATCTCTTGTCTTTCCCCTCGTGTTCGGTTAGTAACCTTCAACTTGAGGCCTGGAACTGTCTGACTATCAAAGTCAGTCCCTTTTTGAGATTTTTTCCTTTTTATACAGCGTCACCTCAAAAGGGAGCTCCAATACAACTGATGGGCACTAATCTGAATCACCGCTTTAGCGGTGAATCCGAGCACTGATTTGGATTTTTCCTTTTTTTTTCCCCTTATTCCTGCAGATGGACATTGTAAGTGGCACTAGGTCAGCGGAAACATCAGGTCAGGGGAGTTGGTGAACACTCATAATAAGAGGAAAAGGGAGTGAAGGAGAGAGCCGTGGATTAGGAGTGTTTTAAATTTTAATCCTAGTTATGTTGTAGGTTATAATGAAGGAACTCTTTGCTTTTTGTTTTTGTTCTTTTTTTTTGACTCTTCAATTGTGGGAGGGAGCTTTCTAAGTTATTGATAGGTGCGAATATAAACCTATTAATACAGATATGTGTTAGTTCAACTCCAGGTATATGTTTCTGTTACGTTAAATAATGATAACTGATCTGTTAGATGTTCAGAGAATAAGTTAGAATTAGAATGACAGCTGGATACTAAAGACTCAAGTTTACAGTTTTAAACACCTTTGATGTAAAAAAATGATAGCCGATTCTTGGATACTCTTAAAATGTTTATGCACCTACCTAATTAGCAATAATATAGGGGTCTTGTTGTGTTTGACCCTAGAAGGACTTTTGAGATTTTTATCTTTAATTGTTTTAGAGTAAGGAGGATGGCTGGAGGGATGGGGATGGTTGTGGGGCATGAGGCAAAGGAGAAGCGCAGGAGAATGGGGGGTGGGTTGGGATTATAGTTCATTGTCTACACCATGTACAGGATATAATAGGGATCAGTTAGCTTTGGGAGGGTGGGGGGAGGATTTCTTTACACAGGAACTGTCATCTGGGGAAATTAATGGATACAGCTTACCTACATCCATCAGCATGTAAACCTCTATGGTGGTACAGTGAGAATTCTCATGTGGAATGTCAGAGGGGCAAGACGCAAACTTAAGCAGTACCAGCTCCTTAAACATCTTAACCTGTTGGCTGCAGATATTGTTATGATGCAGGAATCCCATTTGTTATATTCAGAGGCAGACAAATTATGCAGGCAACAAATAGGTCAGTGCTTCTCAGCTGAGGGCAATACCCAAAGTCGAGGGGTTATGATTTTAATTTGTAGATCCATACCATTTACTCCCAATTTAATTATACCTGACCCAGAAGTGTGTTGCATTATAGTCAAGGGGAAACTTTACTCCAGAGGCATTGTACTTACTATCATATATGACCCTAATACTGACTCCCCCAGTTTTTTTATGCATTTACTAAATACTTTTATGCCCTATTTAAACATACCTTTAATTATAGGAGGGGATTTCAATCTGGTTGTTGATCCACAAATAGATCACTCAAGTAGATCATTTAAAGGACTCTCCCCAGCCCAACGAGCACTCCGGGAATTGTTAGATAGTGCAGGTTTGATAGACATTTGACGTGTCCTTCACCCGGTGGTTAAAGAATTCACATTTACCTCACAGGTCCACCATACGTCTTCCCGTATCGACTACCTGTTAATTTCCCAAAACTTGATTACCGGTGTGTCGGAGGCTAATATACTTCTGGGCCCACTATCTGACCACTCCCCTGTGTCATGCTTGATCTCCCTTGTATCTCTTCCCACGAAGGGTGGGCGATGGAAGGTCAAACAACCAACTGCTTAAAAATCCAGAAAATGTTAAATATATAGCTGAGCACATTACAGTTTTCTCCAAAATCAATATTAATTTGACAGGAAGACCCTATATTGAATGGTGTGCCCTAAAAGCCTACCTTCATGGCCTTCTGATTGGATTTGCATCCAAAAGGTACAAGAGGAGAAACTTAAATCCCTATTATCTCAAATCCGGTCTTTGGAACACACTTTATCACCCCAGTCTTCTGATTTAGTGAAACAAGATCTAGTAAAGTTAAAAGATGCTTATCTGAATTTACTAAGACAGAAGGCTGAATTCTCCATCATCAAAACCAAAGCCTTTATTTGGATCAAGGAGAAAAGGCAGGGCATCTCCTGGCTCTCAAACTTAAACAACTTGAATTGAATAGGTTAATTGCCTCGATCTGCTCCATGCAAGATGGCACCTTAAAAATATCTCCATCAGATATTGTTTCTGAATTCAGAAAACATTACATGAAGTTATATAGCCCAATGGAGGAACCTCCGTCATTATCTAAATTGGACCTTTTCTTAACACATCTTTCATTGCCTACTACCTCAAATGTACATAAAGCCGTTCTTGTCACTCCCATCACTTCAGAGGAAATAATTAGAGTTATTAAAGATCTCCCGATAGACAAAACACCGGGTCCTGATGGTTTCTCTGCAAATTTTTACAAAATGTTTGCCCCACAGCTGGTTCCCTCGCTTCTGGCCTTATTTTGCCATATTCTTTCGGGGCAAGATTCAGATAAACCTCTGTTTGAAGCCTTAATCACTGTAATTCCCAAAGAGGGTAAACCCCCTGATGGAACCCATAGCTACAGACCAATTTCCCTTCTGAACCAGGATCTAAAGATTCTCACAAAACTTCTTGCGGATCGGTTAGGCCCAATATTGCCAGATATCATAGGGCCCGAACAGGTGGGATTTCTGAAGGCCAGATCCTTGGTAGACCATTTCAGAACCTTGTCGCATGTCTTTTTGCCAACAGGGATGCTGACTTTCCTACTGTGCTTGTCCCCCTAGATGCTGAGAAGGCATTCTATAGGGTTGATTGGAATTTTTTATTTCAATCACTTCAGGCTTTTGGATTTCTCCCCTTGTTTGTGCAGTGGATTAAGGCATTGTACAAATCACCAAGTGCATGCGTTGTCTGTAATGGGTCAATGTCCGATCCTTTTACACTTTATGCCGGAACTAGACAGGGTTGCCCACTATCCCCTTTATTGTTTAAAATCTATTTAGAACCTCTTATTGACAGGATTACAGCAGATCCAGATGTCCAGGGTATAGTGTTTCACCATGAGACTGTCAAAGTCTCGGCTTATGTGGACGACTTGCTCCTACAACTGTCCCACCCCAAGATGTCAATGCCTGCCCTGATTACAGTCTTGGAAGAATTTAGCTCTATGTCTAACTACAAATTAAACAAAGATAAGACTGTGGTCTTCCCTCTAAATTACAAAGCAATAAAGATAGATGCTTTAGCAGTAGGTTTCTCTTGGAAGACTAAATCCTTGAAATACCTGGGAGTTAACTTGTCAAGAGACCCCGGTAGATTTATAAAACTAAATTTGGATTCTCTAGTTGCTGTTATTAGGCAAGATCTTAAAAGATGTGTGCTGCTTCCCATCTCTCTTTGGTGGAAAATTAATATAGTTAAAATGAATATTTTTCCCCCGTTATTCTACCCAATTAATCTTTCAAATCTCTGGATCCTCTTGGCATGGTTTAAAAGGATGAAAAAGATGATTACAGACTTCATCTGGGCAGCTAGGAAGCCCCAGATAAGTTATAACAAGCTCTCAGCCCCCAAAGAGAAAGGAGGACTCCGTCTCCCACACATTGGGCTCTATTACTGGGCCAGTCATGTAAGCAAGTCATTGAGATGGCCCACACCTGAGCACCCCTCAGCATTATATTCTTTTACTCCCATATGGCTCAAAATTGAATGCACCTTTATAAAAGCAAATGGGCTATCCCCCAGGGTGCTTTTACATACTAGGTTAAAATCCTTAACCCCCTTGCTTAAAGGCAGCCCTATAGCAGTATCTATAAGAGTTAACTCACAGTTATGTTCCTTCTTGAAATATGAGCATACTGTAGATCCCTCTCAACCTTGGTGGGGGAACCAAAATCTCACCATTGAGGGCAAACCTCTCCAACTGAAATGGATCTCCCATCTGGGAGATCACCCACTTAGCTTTTTTATTTGGGAAGATATCTATTACACAAACTGGGGATTATGGGTGTGGGCAGGACAGTAGTGTGGTGGGTAGGTAACTGGCTGGGTGGCAGGACACAGAGGGTGGTGGTAAATGGCTGTTACTCCACAGAGGGAAGAGTGACCAGTGGGGTACCACAGGGATCAGTGCTGGGACCGGTCCTATTCAACATCTTCATCAGTGACCTTGCACAGGACCTAGAAGGCAGAATTTCACTGTTCGCTGATGACACAAAGCTCTGTAACAAAGTAGACACACCAGAGGGTGTAGACAGAATGAGAAGGGACCTGCAGAAACTTGAAGAATGGTCAGGGGTTTGGCAGTTGAAATTCAATGCAAGGAAGTGCAAGATAATGCATATGGGGGCACAAAACCCTGGCAAAATATATCAGTTGGGGGATGAGGATACAGCATGCACCAAGCAGGAAAGGGATCTTGGGGTTATCATCTCTGATGACCTCAAGGTAGGGAAACAGTGACAAGGCAGCGGGTAAAGCAAATAGGATGCTGGGATGTATAGGCAGGGGCATCACCAGCAGGAAAAGGGAGGTCATAATTCCGCTATACAAGACACTAGTGAGGCCCCACCTGGAGTACAGTGTACAGTTCTGGAGACCATACCTATGTAAGGACATAGACAGGGTAGAGAAGGTTCAGAGGAGGGCAACAAAGATGGTGCATGGATTGCATCACAAGTCCTATGAAGACAGGTTGAAGGAACTGAACACGTACTCCCTGGAGGAGAGAAGGGAGAGAGGGATATGATAGAGACATACAAGTATCTTACAGGGAGGAACAGGGTGCAGGAATACACTATTTTTAAGCAAAAAAGATGTTCCAGGACTAGAGGGCATGGGATGAAGTTGGAGGGAGGACGATTCAGAGGAAACACGAGGAAGAATTTCTTCACAGAACGGTGGTGGACAAGTGGAACACCCTGCCAGAGGAAGTGGTGGGGCTGAAACAATCACGGGATTTAAGAATGCATGGGATAAACATAAAGGAATTCTGGAGGTCAGGGGTAAGGGGCAACAGACTTCTAGGAAAACATAAACTGAACTTACAAGCTCAAATGGGTGGACTGGGTGAGCCATAGGCCCTTATCTGCCAACACTGTCTATGTATCTATGTATCTATGTATCTAAGATGTCTCATGGTTAACCTCTTCTAAGATTATACATAAAGCCCAAATTCCGAATTCTGTTATTTTCAAAATATTTCAATTACAGCACCTGATGGCGAAATCCTTTGGCTCTGTCTCACCGACACCCTCAAGTTTGTCCTACTGGACAGAACTGATTCCTATGGCAGGCCTACCTCATGCTGTATCTAAGATGTATCGGATATTACATAACTGGAAATGGCCAGATTGTTTTGGCCCAACTCAATTTTGGGCCTTTCCTTTTTCCCCAACAGGAAATGAATTGGACTTCTTTGTGGTTGAATTGTCACAAATATGTTAGACACAATAAGCTCTGACTAATGCAGTTCAAAGTCCCATAACTACTATTATTCACCCTAGAAATTGGCTATAGGCTAGACTCTGTCATCTGCTCCTGTACTTTGCCAACGTGAAGAGGGAATCTTATTATTATTCTGAAATGGTCCTGAAGTAGCCCCCTGGCATGCGATTTGACAGAGGGCTGATCCTTTACTAGGTTTATACAATTTTTCCACTCCCTAAATGTGCATTTTGGGGGATTTTTCCTCTGTCACAGTTAATAACAGAAAATTTCATGTAACTCTTACAGCTATGTCAGTTAAAAATCTGGTTTTGCGTCATTGGAAAGACATGACTGACATTGCTTATACTGAATGGCTACAAGAGTTGCTGGCAAATCTGTGTTTGGAAAATATGATTGCTTATTTACACGATCAATCCCAGAAATTTCAGAAGATTTTGGGCCCTTTGCTGACATTACACTCCCTACAATCATCATAGAGGTCTACCTTCTTTTTATTTCTCCAGCTGATATTTCATCTTGTGTGAGGAAATAGGGAAGGGGAGGAGGGGGAAAGTTGATCTAACTCCTGTTCTTTAATCTTGTTTCATCTGTATATATACTAACTTGATCTTCTCTCTGTAAATATATAAAAATGAATAAAGTTAGAATTGAAAAAAAGAATGCATTGGATAAGCACAAAGGAATCATAGTGGAAAGGAAAGGGGGAAGGAGAATGAGCTGTAGATCAGGCAAGATCTGATGTAATAGTGTATGTAAGGAGAAATGGGATGACTGGATGGACCAAGTGGTCCTTAAGTTTCATCAAATTCTGTGTTTCTATGTTTCTATGACTAAGAATGGCACCCTCATCAAACTTACTTTTCAGCTGCAGCATTTTGTAAATCATTCCTCATTATGCTAACATCTGGGATATGTCAGTATCAAACACAGTTATCAACATTTTCATACAAATACAGTAGCCTGAAAGACTCCTAATTGTTTAAATGGAATAACAAAAAAAAAATTTCTTTAACTTCCCAAGATTATGTAGCTTTTTACAGGGAATACAAACAGAGAGGAGCATGCATGAGCTAGCATTTTGTAATATCATCTACAGCAAGCTACAAATCTACTGCAGCATTTAGCTAAATGATAAAGAGGACCTGCAATGTGGTAACTTGCTTAGGCAAGAATTTCCTGTCCGGTGACACTACATTATGATTAATGCGCAGACACACACTTGGTTTATAAGAAAGATAATGAATTGATTGTGTTACTAAATGATGCCATTTTAGACCTGTTTGGATTTCTGTCCTCCCAGGGGACCAGCTGACCACACTCTGTTAGTTTAAACAAATGAATGTTTAATGGTTGCATTTATGCCAGCCTCAAAGAAAAAAAGGAAACATTTATCAAGGGGAGAAAAATTATAATGTGACTGACTCTTCAGGGACGTATGTGCAAAGTGGTTAAAGAAAAGAGAAAATTGCTGTAGTTATCTTCTTAAATTCTCTGCTCGTGCTCGTTAAGGTAAAAGATGACTGAGAAAAGGAACATTTTCTTTCTCTCTTTTGTTTCTGGAAACTACTGCAGTGGCATACAGTGTCTGTGTCTTACTACAACAGGCATTTTGCTCCCTGAAAAGCTGTTCTTATGCTTGGCAGGATAGAACACTTACAGCATCAAAACCCTATGGGATCAATTGGGACATACTTGCTGCATTATCTGACATTAGGATCCCCACCTTGAGCATATATATAGCTTAGGCTATCTAGTGGCAAGATGGCCAGTAGCTACCTAAATTAAATCACTGGTTTACGAAATGGAGTTTTAAGTGGCATAAAACCACTGTGATTTTAGCCTCACATATACAGTATCCATGATTTAGTACTATACTTGCAGAAACCTTAGATACATAAAGATACACAATGATTTAATCTGGAATATAGTGGCATAGTATTCACTAAGTGCAATTAGTTTTGTGCAAAAAGAAATCCCCAATGCTGTCTTTCTTTTTAGGGTGTGCAGTGCACACCCCAAATACTAATTCCCATCCCAAGTATCACAGATAATAGGGTCACAAATATTCAGGAACAAATACTGAATAGTTTGTACTCATTTATGATATTAGGAGGAAAAATACTCTGCAAGATTTAATAATCTCATAGGATCTGCCTGCCCAGTCAGTTCCCATTGCTGGAAGTAACTGTAGCCATCTCATATTATCCTGCCAGTTGTCTGTGCTGAGACAAGGGACACAGATGTGTTGTACAGTATGCTTTTTGTAAGTCTGAGATACAAGTCAATGATAATTCTTTGAGAAAAACAATACAAATATGGGGTCCAATTTTTAGAGGGCCACTAGATCAACACATGGACCATCAATCCATGACTGCAGCACATTCTGCGTGCATCAAGGACCCTGCACCTGATTTCAGTACAAAGGGGTTCCCTGTGCCAAAGTCTTGAGAGCTGCCAGAGTCAGAGTGTTGCTGCAAAAAATTAAAGCTCCAGAGGGGTTTGATGAAGTGTTCCATCAAGCCCCCCGGTGCAACGCCAGGCCAGTCATGAAGGTGGTGGGGGAGGGGAGGAAGCCTGGAAGGTCTTGGGACAGAGCAGACAGACTTGTGCAGGTGCCACAATGGGAGGCGGGGGCATGGCGGTTGTGGCAGGGTACAGAGGTGGCAGCAGGAAAATGTGCCAGGGAGAGTCAGACACAGCTGCAAGGACCGAGTACCCCCTGGTAGGCAAGTACGGAATCTGTCTTAGACCGCCAGGACCACAGACCCTGGCACCTGTTTGGGAGCTTGCACAGTCCCTGACAGTGTACTTGGGCATCAGCATGGCTCCACACTGTGGGCTGTTCAACAGGGGAATGCAATGGTGCCCGGTGGATATCCCCATCCACCGAATGCTGCCAGTGCCTACTGTTGCATGTCAGAGGCTGTGTAACTCTGGGACAGGTGCCAGGGCTGGTGGCACCTGGGGGTCTTGGACACGGTCCATGTTTATGTACCAGGGAGTACCTGATTCCAGCAGCTCTGTTCAGCTGTCCAGGGAACATCTGCCCAGTGCTAACTCTGTACCCTGCCACAGTGGCTGTCCCCCTTACACCCACTACAGCACCACTGCAGGTCCTTCCACCCTGTCCCATGTCCTTGCAGGCTCTCTCCCCACTAGCCTCCTTCCAGACCTCTGTCACAGGGACATTAGACCAGCTTATAGGTGATCTAACCTCAACCTCACCTTGTGGACACAGCAGGGCTTCCAAAATCACAATTAAGGAGATGCTGCAACCCCATTGTGGTGCAGTCCCCCTTACAACCTGATGCACCAGCACTTCTGTTGCAGGGGTGGCACAGTGCTGATTCAGCATACAGCATCCTGACTTTGACACAGTCTGCATTTGAAAATTGAGGTTGCTGCAACATGTGGTGCAATGTGCCTCTTGCATCCAATCCTTTTAGTGCAGGCACCTTTTGCCAGATGTTGCAGTTTGAAAATCAGGCCTATGCAGTAGACAGTGTACAAGAGCAAAATATTTGACACAGTGTTTTTGTTTAAATATACTGGGCCCGATTTTAAAGAGGTCCTAGATTGAAGAGAGCTGCGGAAAACAGCAACTTGTGTTGAATGCCGATGCACCAGGGATACTATACCTGATTCTTGCACAGGAAGGATCCTGGTGCCAAACTCCATCAGTTTACTGCAGTCGCTTCCATGCAACAAACAAAAGGTGCATGGGATGGTTTCAACAGATGCTGTGGCACATCCCAGCAGCAGTGCCCCCAGGGAACCCATAGCCCAAGGTGCATAGTTCAAAACAAAGTGCACATGGCTCTTATGAATAGTATTGCCTTTACAGCCCAGTCACTGGATGGATAGGGCAAGTGCCTCCATCTGCAAATGTCACACTGGACCATACAACCATTGCTATGGTGATGACCTGGTAGTGCTGTCCCTACAATAGTACAGTGTCAGTGGCCACTGTGTAAATGTAAACATTTAATTGCTTGAATCTAGAAGAGAAAGGGGGATAGGATAGAGATGTTTAAGTATATGAGGGGTTTAAATTCAGTACCTTATGCTGAACTACTCGCCAAGGCTCCCAACTCAAACATGAGGAGGCATGGATGGAAACTGAGGGGTGGGAGTTTTAAGAAGGATCCTAGGAAGCACTATTTCACAGAAAGGATTGTATAGCAATGGCCCAAACTACCTGCAGAGGTGATAGGAGCTAGGACCATATCAGCATCCAAAGGTGGTTGGGATAAGAAGTTCACTAGATTCAAATCTGCTAGGGAATCTACAAGCTAGGACTGAGGATCACCTAGGATCTTGGGATCTCAAGGGCAGACTTGATGGACCTTTGTTCTCCTTCTGCTATCACCTTTTTATGTTTCCATGTTTCTATGTCCCACCCTACCTGTCAGTGACCTGCCCATCATGCTGTGATCCTCGCATACCTGCATGATCCAGTGGGGAGGGCTATGAAGAGATCCTGCAACACTGCAGTGGCACTCTGGCATAAACCCAATGTACAGGAAGGTTCACACACTATAATAAAGCACACATTACCATGGTTTGTTCACAGGTGCTTTGTGTGAATGCTCAGTTACACTGTGATGGATAGGCATGTGCAGTCAAACATGAGCTACTCATTCTCTTGGCATCTTGTACTCAATCATGTACACTGGCAAGTTTGGTGATAACATCACATAGGAGGATGCCTGCAGCTCAAACAGTATGTACAGATCTGGTGACCCAGCCAGTGGCTCCAGCTCCTGCTGCCTTTGCTGTTCTGTGTCCTGCACCACTGCCATACTGTTCAAAATGCATCACATTTGGGACATGTCAGTGCTTGTTTGCAATAAATGTCCATAACCACTAATGTGTACTGTCACAGGTGGGATACCACACCTGGACCCATGATGACTGTGGCCATGTCGGCCAGTTGGAAGATCCTGCTGTGGGCATTGCTGTCAGTGCACAGACCATTAGACTGACTCTGCGTGGTCTAACAATGTGTAATTTTTGTGGCCAGTCGGGGGGGATTTGAAATCAGGGATACGGCAGCCATGTTGTCACACAACACCTCTCAGCCCCATGGCACTGCCTGCGGCATGCAACAAACTAGGCACAATGTTGTCTGCTACAATGGGTCCCAATAGTGCCACAAGCACCTTTTGAAAATCGGGAATGACACATGGTTCAACAAAGTGAGCCCGTTACATCATATCGCTTTGATGCAAGCACCTTGCATCATTCCCGATGATTGGAAACTTTAGCCCACTGTATTAGCCTTTCAGATTCTGCTGCTGTTAGTTGCAGCTTGAGGCCAAAATGTTTAGAAAACTGGTCTGGATTTTCAAAATTTGTTCTAAGATTTAATATTTTTGTTAGTAGTATTTCAGTTTTTGTCCCCATTTTCTCCCCAGACCCCGGCATATAGATGCACATGTGTTGAGGCACATGCGCGTGCTGAGTAAAACTCAGCCCTTTCCATCCCACCCAAGGCTATTCCTGCCACCTCTTCTCACCTATGCTTCCCACTGGACCTCTACCTAATGGAAGCAGAACTACGGGAGGGTGGGCAACCACCCTGTGAGGGGAGAGCTGCCCAGTAGCTGCTCAGTCCCACTCCCCCCCATGCCGGCTCCCCAATGACCCTAGGTTGTTCCAGAACCCGGGTTGCTGGCATAGCATGAGGTAAGATGCCATCAGGCTGGCTCAAGTTGTTCTAGGATTTATATCATTTTTCTGGTGTGATCCTCGAAATCTCACAGGAAAGTTAGACCACATAAAAGGTGGTTTAACATCCATGTACAGTTGCTGATGTTTGTGCCCCAATAACGGTGCATGTGTGAAAAAAATTACATAATCATGAGATTAGAGCAGTGCAGAAGGACTTTGTAGAATTGGGGAGGGGCCTAAGACAAGTAGCACACACAATCTCCTTCTCTGAGGTGCTGCCTGTCAATGGCATGAGTGAGGCGAGGGTACTTTGCACCATGCAGTTTGATGAATGGTTGAAAAAATGGTGTGGGGCACAGGGGTTTGGCTTCATTGGGGACTGGGGTTCCATCAGGAGGGACACCAGCCTATACTGGCAGGATGGTCTGCATCTGTCCAGGAAGGGAACAAGTCTTTTGAGAAATCAGTTTAAATGCTTCATTGGCAAGTTTTTAAACTAGTCAAGGGGGGAGGCACTGATAAACAGCAGGAAAATCCCAGCATCTCCCTACAAAACAGGGTACTAAATGAGAAAAACAGGGTACTAAATGAGAAAAAGACCAAGGTAGACAGGTCAGTGGGGGATGCTGCAAAAGAAGGTAAAGCCATCAAAAAATGGAGAGCAATGAGTACCAATGCCCGTAGTCTGAGTAACAAGCTTCCTGAATTAGTGGCCTTGATGGAGGAGGAACATCTGGATATCGTGGCAGTCACAGAAACATGGTACACACAAAACCATGACTGGGACATAAACATACCAGGATACATTATCTACAGGAGGGACAGGGAGGGTAAAGAGGAGGAGGAGTAGCTCTTTACATAAGGGAAGGAATCAAGGCAACAGAACAAAAGGGAAAACAGGGAGGAGAAGAAGCACTGTGGGTAAATTTGAGACCGCAATGGCACCACAATCCGCACAGGGTTGTATACAGACCCTCCTTCTCAGGGGAGGAAATGGACAAGGAAATGATAGAAAGAATACTTAGAATGGCATAAAAGGGGAGATATTGCTGATGGCGATCTGAATATGCCAGATGTTAACTGAATGCAGTTGCAGCAGCCACTTCAAAGAGTGGGTTATTCTAGATGCCCCAAGGGCATGCCTTAGACAACTAGTATTGATCCCACTCAAGAGGGAGCAATCTTAGACCTGGTTCTCTCAAATGGAGATGAAGACAGGATCACAGATGTAGACGGGTAGCCATCTGGGAACTAGCAACCATCGAACAGTATGGTTCAATAAACACAGCAATAGAGTCAAGCCATATAAAGGCAAAAGTACTGGACTTTAGGAGGGCTGACTTTATAAATGGATGAGTGCCTAAGGAATGCACTAGCAAATGGGCAGGAAGGAGGTGGAAGAACAATGGGAATAATAAAACTGCCATCACAGACGTAACAAGCCTTTGTGTGAAGCAAATTAACAAAATGAAATGATGTACGAAACCACTATGGTTCTCAAAGGAAGTGGCAGTAAAGGTTCAAGAGAAAAAGAAAGCATTCAGGAAGTACAAGGAATCACAGAAGGAGCAGGACAGGAAACTGTATCAGTTAAAGCAAAAGGAAGCTGGGAAGGCAGTCAGAACAGCAAAGGCCCAAACCGAGGAAAGATATCCAACTCTGTTAAGAAGGGGGATAAAACCTTTATACATCAGGGAGCGAAGGAAGACCAAGGAGGGCTAGTGAGGCTTAATAAAGAGGAGGGAGGGTGGGCAGAGGGTGACTGTGAAAAGGCAGAGATACTAAACAAATATTTTGCTCAGTATTTACAAAGGAAGTGGGGAGGTACCTAAAACAAACAGTAGAAACACTCTGGATACAGAAGTGATACCAGCCCATTTACAGAAGAAAGGGTTCTGAAAGAACTCTTAAAACTGAAGGTGGACAAAGCAATGGGGCCTGATGGGATTCATCCCAGAATTTAAAAGAACTAAGGGTAGAACTAGTGACACCACTGACTACCCTCTTTAACAAATCATGGGAGGATGGGGTGGTACCTGAGGAATGGAGAAGGGCAGATGTGATTCCCCTTCACAAAAGTGGGAGCAAGGCAGAAGCAGAAAACTACAGACCTGTTAGTTTAACCTCAGTGGTAGGGAAAATGATGGAATCACTTCTGAGGGAAAGAATTGTTGAGTATCTAGAGGCCAGAGGGGCTCAGGACCCAAGGCAGCATGGATCTGCAGCGAGAAGGTCATGCCAGACAAATCTGATAGATTTCTTGACTGGGTAACCAAAGTAGTAGATCAGGAGGGGCTGTGACATGGCCTACCTAGACTTTAGCAAGGCATTTGACACAGTCCCACACAAAGATTAATATACAAGTTAGCCAGCCTGGGAGTGGGTCCCAAGATGACAGCCTGGGTAAAGAATTGGCTGGAGAATAGGACACAGAGAGTAATAGTAAATGGAGTCCACTCTGATGAAAGGGGGTTACTAGTGGGGTACCACAGGGTTCAGTATTAGGACCGGTCCTCTTCAATGTCTTTATGCTATATTGCAGAGGGACTGGAAGGAAAAGTATGTCTCTTTGCAGATGACACAAAGATCTGCAACAGAGTTGATGCACAAGGTGGGGTGGAAAGGATGAGAAGGGACTTGCAAGGTTAGATGAATGGTCAAATGTATGGCAGCTTAGATTCAATGCTAAGAAGTGCAAGGTAATGCACCTGGGAAACAAACCCAGGGAAGAGTACACAATGGGGGTGAGATACTAACAACAACAAAAATGGAAAGGGACCTGGGGGTAGTCATATCAGATGACCTAAAGGTGGGCAAACAATGTGAGAGGGCAGCAAGGAGGGCTGGGGGATACTGGGATGCATAGGGAGACGCATCACCAGCAGAAAGCAGGAAGTTATTATCCCTCTGTACAGACAGTTGGTGAGACCCCATCTGGAGTACTGCGTGCAGTTCTGGAGACCCAATCTCCACAAGGATATAGACAGGATGGAGGCTGTCCAGAGGAGGGCAACTAAAATGGTGCAGGGCCTGCACCAGAAGACATATGAAGAGAGACTTAAGGAGCTGAATATGTATAGCCTCGAGGAAAGGGGAGAGAGAGGGGGGACATGATAGAAACTTTCAAGTATCTCAAGGGAATCAACAAAGTCCAAGAGGGTAGCATCTTTCAAAAAAAGAGGTGTGCAAGAACAAGGGGCACAATTTGAAGATAGAAGGGGGCAGTCAGAGGTAATTTAAGAAGTATTTTTTCACAGAGAGGGTTGTGGATGCATGGAATGGCCTTCTGGAGGAGGTTGTGAGTCAAAACAGTGGTGGAATTCAAGCATGCATGGGACAGTCATAAAGCAATTGGGGTGGGGGTAGGAAGAAGTAGGCTGCTGGTTAACTAGGATCTGCAGCTTATCCAATAGGTAGGAAAGGAGGGTGGGCCAAGCGGTCCTTATCTGCCGTCAAAATCTATGTTTCTGTGTTTCTATGCATCACTGTTCTGCTGTACAGGTGGTAAACTGAAACAAATACATTAAAATGTTTTAACTTTCACAATCAAATATTTTGGCACATTTTTTGTGACACAAGCGCAACTCAGAATTGGAAAATGTATCTGCTTCAATACTTTTGAAAATCCAGCTCATAGTGTCTAAAATAGTTTATTGGTCAATATATTTGTCCACGTAAAATTGCAGGCTTTGATTTTTATCAGAGATTTTTTCCAGTCTTGTGTTTGTTCTGCATGTCTTCTTTAACTAGAAAGAGAGAGCCAGTGACATATCCAAGGATTTAGAAGTTTTGACATCATACTGCAGAGTAGATGTGAGCTAAGTTTTAAATATTGCTGTGTAGCACTATACACACAGCATGAAATGCTGCTCCACATAGTTCTCACCTGAGTAAAGTGGGCTCTTCACCAGGCAGAGATTACACATAGTAGATGTTTGCTTGGAAGGTAACACTTTGCATAGTGTTGGTAGTCAAAAATTATTCACATAGGCACCTGTGGAGGAGGCAGTATGACACAGTATGGTGCAATATGGTGTAGTATGGTGCAGTGGTTTAAGGCTCTGAGCTTCAAATCTGGAGACCTGGGTTTGAATCCCACAGTCCCCACCTGCACACTGTTTGGCCCTGAGAAAGTCATTTAACATCCTTGTGCTCCCAGGTTGCACCTGTATACAAGCTTTCAGCTTAGTGTGTCTCACCTGGTTAAATAATTTATAAAACGAAAGTGTCGCTATGCATAGTTTTTAGCAGAAACTGAGTATAATTAAAAAACACTCCACTACAGTGCTACAGAAAACAACCCCTCCTGTGCTACTAGTTCACAAACATGTGTCATTCCCATCCGCCAACATTGTAGCAGCCACCCCTCTTCTCCCTGAGTTTCTCAATGAAGCTGCTTTAATTATGAGACTTTCTCTTTTAATAAAAAAGTTCCCACCATCCTAGTCCCAAATAGTTAATTTCCAAACCTCATCCCAGTCCTCCATTACTGTAACTGTATTGTATACATACACACACCCCCACCTCGCCACTCAGTTACCCAATACCATCCTACCACCCTCATCACCCAAAGAAAGAAGGATGCAGTTGTACAGACAGAACTGTAAAAAAGAAAGCTGTCCCCTGCAACATCAACCAGTTGTCATCATTGATTTATTCACAATGAATTAACTGGAGATGGGTGCTAGTACTAATAACTGATTGGCTAACCACACTGACGTAATCAGTTGTTATTACTTTCAGTACATCATCATCACCAGATAATAAATTGTGAATGAATCGGTGATGATGGCTGGTCATCGCGGCAATTGTTTTTTTGTAGGTCTGTCTGTTCAGTGACAATATCCATTTTCATTGGCTGGTGAAGGGGAGGACGGTACTAAGTGCTAGTAGGTGGTTGAGAGGGGAGTGTTTACAGTACAGCTACAGTAACAGAGTAATGGGGTGGGTGGTGGGTGGGGAGGGAATGAGATTGTTCTACTCTGAGATGTGGGGATTTTTTTTAATCATAAGAGACACAGACACATATTTGGAGTCAGACTACTATCCTTCTAAGTTGCATGTGGAACTGAGCTCCAAACCATATGGTAATAAACGAAACACCAAAAAAAACTATTGCTACACTACCCACTCCAAAAAAAAAGGCACACACACACACATACTGGAGATGTGTGGGGACAGTAAGACGATTGAGTTGTAAGAAAGTCAGCAGACTATCATCTGGAGAAGGGCTGATGTATTCCTCTTCCACAAAAATGGGAGCAGAGAGAGGCTAGGAAGAATAGACCTGTCAGCTTGACCTCTGTGATGGGCAAATCATGACATTTCTGGTAAAGAAAAGGATAGTAGAGCATCTTGAAGCAAGTGGATCACAGGATCTGAGGCAGCATGGATTCATGGTGAGAAAGTTATGTCAGACAAATCTGACTGATTTCTTTGACTGGATCACAAGGGAGGTAGATCAAGGGATAGCTATGGATGTGGCCTACCTTGACTTCAACAAAGCATTCAACACCTTTCCAGATAGGAGGCTAGTGAGCTAGCTGGGCAGTCTGGGACTGGGACAGAAGGTGGTGAACTGGACTGAAAATTGATTGAAGAAAATCACAGAGGGTGGTGGTAAATGAGGCTAAATCTGAGGTGGCATGGTGACCAGCAGGGTGCCACAGGGTCAGTTCTTGGGCCAGTACTGTTTAATATCTACATCAGAGATATTGCAGAGGGTTTGGAGGGGAAAGTGTGCCTCGATGTAGATGATAAAAAGATCTGCAGAGGGTATGCAGTCCAGGATGGTTGGACAAAATAAGAAGGGACCTAGTTAATTTGGAAGAATGGTCCAGAGTGTGTCAGCTAAGATTCAATGCGACAAAGTGTAAAATCATGCACTTGGGGTGGAGATAAATTATTTTTACATAGTTAGCTGCCCTTCTGTCTTCCTTCCCATGCCAGTTATGTATTCTGATATGCTTTGACCAATTTTTGATAAGTGGATAATCTAGCTTTGGTTTGCCCACAGATCTACCCTGAGTTCCATTCTCCTCACCAGCTACTGCTCTTTGTTTTCATATTTCTAAGACATTCTATGGCATCAATAACACCATTTCATGTTATTCAACTAAATGGTCTGGAATGACGTTATTTTTTTTAAAAATATTTTCTGTTTATGCCCCCTTCAGATCTCAACAGCCTTATTTCTCTTTCAGGTCCTCCAAAGCATCAGGCCAACTTCACTCAGATCTCTTTCCTGGCCCACCATGTGCTGCCTAAGATGATCCCCCTGTTGGGGAGGGAGGGAGCAGCTCCCCTTTTCCACTCCCCCAACCTGCTTGAAGTCTTCATGAGAAGCCTCCTTGGGATCATTTGGAGTGGTCAGTCTACGTGCCAGATGCTGTTGCCAGGTTCAACTGTGGGGCATTTTTTCTGTTTTCCCCCATCCCCCGAGAAAGTTGGCTCACTGAGAGATCCAAGGGATGTAGGCATGCTGAGGCATGCCAGTGGTCCCGGAACTTGGCCAACATCCTCTCCTCCCATGGCAACCCTGAGCTGCACCTCCACCTGTGGTCACCCAGGTGGTGGTATTGCAGACGGGATGGCTGCACTCCCTCCCCGGAGGAAGAGAGTGGTCCTGAGGATGCTCTATCTTTCTCTCCTTGGCTGGTCCCCAATAAGCAGAGTTCGCATCCAAACCTGGGTAGCTGGCTTCATGAGCTGTAGCTCTACCACTGCATCCACGGGCTGGCTGGAATGGTGTTATTGATGTCATAGAGAGTTCAGGCAGTATGAAAAGAGAGAGAGAAGCGACTGCTGAGGACAGAAGAATTCAGGGTAGCTGGAAAGGCAACAAAATTAGATTATTTATTTAACAAAAAAGGTCAAAAACATCAAAATATTGGGCAGACACTAAAAGGACAAGTGGAAGGCATCTAGAAGTATAAAAACTGTTTCCTAGCACCTTTAACAACCACCTGAAAAATTCTGCACTTTAAGAAAATTAGGCTAACATGCAAAATAGTATTGTTATTATCATTATTGTTATTAATTAATCAGTGCTAACAATCAGAGGTTATTACTTTACTTATTATTACTTAGAAAGTTTAGCAAAAGTATTATGATGAAAGCATCCCTGTGCAAGTAGTCAAAATTATTTGTGCTATTTCTTGTTTATTGTTGCTCTTTTTATTCCGCTAGTCAGTTCTGCCCCATCCTGCTAACCTCATCCTCTCAGCATCCCTCATGAATTACCTTGCACCACAGCATGTTCCCCAGGGCTTGCCCTCCTGGCAAGGCTAATGGTGGTCCCCAACCCTGCCACATAATGGATCCGTTAGCAGTGGTGGTGCCTGAGTCACTGGGTAGGGCCTGTGGAGGCAGAAATCATCTGCTGAATGTTCTTTTCATTTTCCTCCCTCTTTGGATGAGCAGACATGCAATGCCTTAATGATGCACTCTGTGCACTTCAGTGCAACTTGTGTTGATGGCCACTGCTTCTCTGCACCATTGAACAGTTCCAAGCCATGTATACCCAACCACTGCTATGGACCAGGCTTATACTGGGTGATGCAACCCTTCCTCCTTGGAGGAGGATAGCAATCCAAAGGCTACACAATTCACCTCCCCCTGGCCAACCCTCTGACACACAGAGCTTGCTCCCAAACTTGGGTCATCAGTGTTGGGCTAACAGTTTCTGCAAATTGTCTATTATTTGGGCTGAGACTGAAGGAGAAACAACAATTTAAAACATGGACATTAGTATGCCTGTGTGAAGTAGGAAAGAGTTAACCTTTCCAGGAAGCAAAAGCCTAAGAAAGCATATAAGAAGCTGGAAGGAGATTTTACAGTGAGATGTGCCAAGATCAGATGAACAGCTATAAATAAAAACCAAAACTGAATCTCAACGTCAAGTCAAAGTGCTTGTTCAATCACCAAAAAAAAATCTTTTCATAGTTAAGAAAAAAACACAGAAACTGAAAACTCTTTTGATATTTTATGAAAGAATGCCAAGAGCCACAGTTGTCTAAGTTATATTATTCAAAAGGTCAGTGAGACTAATATCAGAATATGTTTAAACACCTTGTGAAGAGATTTGAACTTTTATTAAAAAAAGTCTTCAGACTGAATTACTTTACAGGCATGAATCCATCTAATAAATAATAAATAGAGTGCTGGACCAAACACTTTTAAAAACAGACCAAAATTTGTTTTTGATGTCTTTTTTCCTTAGAAAAGTAAATGAGAATGACACTGGAGGCATGTGAAAATGGAGCATCTCTCCATTGGGACTAGCATACATGAGAATGTCATGAAACAAACCCCCCAAAATAGATTATTGGACACTGCCTTGAACTGCCAGCAGAGACAGAATCATCCTGGAGGCCACCCGAGCTATTGAAATTGGAACTTTGAACTTCAGTAAGTAACCCTGACATACTTAATCTGGTTCATAGTAACTGATGTAAGTTAACTGATCATGCTTCATGTAAGATGGTGTCAGATTTAAAATATGTAGCTCTACCATCTGCCAAGAAAATACCTGCATATCTCCAATCCAAGATAAATAATGTTCATGTCATCCACAAAATTCACTCTTTTAAAGCATGTGTTGAGAACAGCATGGGGAATCAGTGTGTTGTGTAATGCACCAACAGGTATGCATCAAAGCCAAACCTGTATGATTATGACTGCTAAGAGATTTAAGTATCTGGAAAGAGACATTATTTGATGCAGCCTGGAACTAATAACATATGTTGAAATAAAAGATCGCTGTTGTCTAAAATGTAACATATCTGTGTGGAACTTAATACATACATACAAACACTACGAACACAGCAGAAACAGACCACTGGTCTATCTAATTCTGCTCGAGTGTGCAGCTAGCACCCTAATTTGTAGCTGCTCCATCCCCTCCCATTTGTCATCCCACTGCCACCACCCACCTCCCCAACCTCAGTCTCCCCTGTTCCCTGTCCCATTCCCTTTGAAGCTGTTCACAGATTTACATGATACCAACCATTCTGGTAGGTGTTCCATTTTGCTACCACCTCTCTCTGTGAAATAGTGTCTCTCATTTCCTTCCTAAATCTCTCTACTGTATTCTTAGCCCATGCCCCCTGATGACGCCCCCCTCCTTAACTTAAATACCCCATCTGCCCCATCCTTATTGATTCCCCTCGGATACTTGAATGTCTCTATCATGTCCCCCTGTCCCTTCTATCCTCCAGGGTGTACATATTCAGGCCTCTCAGCCTGCTGTCATAGTCTATCCCTTCCATTCAAACATAACATCTTTGTTGCTCTCCTGTGCACCTCCTCCAGTAGCCTGATATCACGCTTCAGGTATGGCCTCCAAAACTGCACACA
This sequence comes from Neoceratodus forsteri, assembly GCA_016271365.2. Taxonomy (NCBI): domain Eukaryota; kingdom Metazoa; phylum Chordata; order Ceratodontiformes; family Ceratodontidae; genus Neoceratodus; species Neoceratodus forsteri. Next base: position 570,941,148 of record CM057449.1, on the reverse strand, counting down.
ATACTCTAAGTGCAGCCTTCCCAGTGACCTGTAGAGGGGCAAGATCACCTCTATTCACCTGGATGAAAATCCCCTCGCTATGCACTTCAGCATTTTATTCACTTTTGCAGCCGCTCTGCTGCACTGGGCAGTGTTGTCTATGGTCCCTGTTATCATTACACCTAGGTCCTTCTCCTCCTCAGTGATCCCAAGCTTAACCCCTCCCAACCAGTATTCTCTCCTTGGGTTCTTCACCCCAAAGTGCATAACCTTACACTTCTTTGCATTGAACCCTAGCTGCCACCTTTCTGACCACTCCTCTAGCTTGCTTAGGTCCCCCTGCAGCTGCTTCCATCCCTCGTCTCCATTCACCACTGCTCCAGTTTTGCTGTCATCAGTGAACAGACTTATCTTGCTCACCACCCCATGTGCAATGTCTGATATGAAGAGCCCAAACAATACTGGTCCCAACACAGAGCCCTGTGGTACCCCACTCATCATTGGCCGCTCTCACCACCACCTGTTGTAGCCTCCCACTCAGCCAGCTTGTAATCCAGTTCATCATTTTTGCCCCTACCCCTACACCAGTTAACTTCTCCCCAAGCAGCCCATGAGCCACAGAATCATAGGTCTTGCTGAAGTCCAAGCAAAGAACATCCACCGCATGACCTTTATCCAGCTCACCTGTCACCCAGTCTTCCCTTACACAAACCAATGCTGCCTCACATCCTGGAGGCCATTGTCCTCCTTTTACGGCACCAGTCTTTCCTTTAGTATTGTCTCCATGAGTTTACACATTATGGAGGTGAGACTTACCAGGCAATAATCACCTGGTTCATCCCTTGGTCCGCTGTTGTTTAATGGTACTACATGTGCCATCCTCCAGTCCAGTGGCACACATCCTAACTCAGTGAGGTGCTGTACAGGTCCCGTAGGTCTGTCAACACCTCTGCCATCTCCCTCAGCACCCTGGGTGGATACCATCTGGCCCTAGTGCCTTGTCTACCTTCAGTGCCCTCAGTTCCTCTAGGACTCTACTTGCCTCAATTCTTCCATCTGTTGCCTCCTCTTTCCCTGTTCCCACCCTCCCAGCCCATGGTGGTAGCAGTCCCCCTTTTTTCTGTGGACACTGAAAAGTATGCATTCAGTGCTTCTGCCTGCTCCTCACCCTTTTCCGTCCATTCTCCACCACTTTTTATCCTCACTATTGTCTCCTTGCACTTCCTTTTTTCCCTAATGTATCTGAAAAAGTCTTACTCTTTCCCATTAATTCTCTGCGCTAATCTCAGCTCCCTCTGTGCCTTGGCTTCTCTCACTTTTCTGGTCAGTTCCCTGGACCATCTTGCATACTCCTCCCTGTCCACTTCCTTTCGTGTCCTTCTATACCTCTGGTGTGCCTCTCATTTTGCTCTCACCACCTCCACTACCTCGCTGTTTAACCAGAACATTTTTCTTGCTCTGCTCCTCTTACTCTGTGTCTTGGTGCAGGCTTCTGCTGCCTCTGTAATCTCCTTTTTTATAATATCCCATTTCTGCTCTGCATCCATCTTCTGCCTTATGCCCTCTAGTTTCCCTTTCAATACTTCCTGCATCCTTCCAAAGTCTGCCCCCTGAAGTTTATTACCTAAGGAACTGATTTCTCTGGCTCCATGCACATCATGATATTAGACCACATCCTATGGTGATTGCTGTCAGCTAGTGGGTCCTCCACCTTTATTTCCCTTACTGCCTCCTCATCCGACAACATCAGATCTAAAGTGTTCTTTAGCCTAGTAGTAGTAGTAGTAGTAGTAGTAAAAAGTTTATTTCTGATATCAGAAACAGGATAAAACCCAATTGAGCATCAGCTTATTTACAATGGGGTCCTACTGTACAAAATATCAGTTTAATTCTAAAAATACTGTACATACATACATACAACAAAATACATACATAAACAAAAAGGAAAAAAATACAACAATTTACCATATGTGCAAATCTCTTAGGTACAGCAACTTTTTAGAGACATTGCCTCCTTTACAAGCCAGGATCTCAATACATTCCAAGATGTTTTGTTAGTACATAACCTCAAATGCCCTGGCAATGAGTTCCACAATTTTGGGCCCTCATATACATAACAGTTTTGGCCCCCTCGCTGTTCTCATAAATGGTACCCTAAATGATATTTCCCCTGCAGATCGCAATCCTTCCTTAGCATTCCACTCCTCCAGGCACTCCACTAGATATCCTGGTGCTTTTTTAAAATAAGAGCGATGGATCAACCACTGCACATGTATATTTCACCGTTCTATCAAGGATATCCAATTTAAGTTCCTGTAGAGAGTGCAATGGTGAGTTTTCCGGGGTGTGTCCAAAACAAAATGCGCCATTTCTGTTATAAATAACATCAAGTTTCCCAAAATGCCACTAGCTCTTCCATTGTATACAACATCACCATAATCAATATGAAGAACTATCATCAGAATTTACAATCATTAACCTAGCATCAAATGAAAGGCAATTTCCATGTTTGTACAATGCCCCCAACTTTTTGTTCAATTTTTGTATCAAGTTATCAATATGGAAGTCCCAATTACAATGGGAGCCCAACCAGACTCCCAAGTACTTGTAACAATCCACCAGTGCCAGACTACACCCATCCAATGTGTTTATATCCAGATCCACAGATACTTTTTTTATTTGAAAACAGCATTACCTGTGACTTTAGAGGGTTTAGGACCAATCCATGTTCTGAAAAATATGTTTGTAATATATTAAAATATTTTTGTAATTTTTCCAGAATATACCCCATAGATTTTCCTTCAAGATACAATATTGTATCATCCACATACAAATGATGCCGGACATCATTCATCATTTGTATATATATTAAATAGAATAGGTCCTAACACTGACCCCTGTGGTACACCAGATTTAGTATTTAAGTAACTGGATACAAAATTACTACCCAGTCTGACCCTTTGTTGTCTGCCATCCAGGTAGCCATGGAACCAATCTAGGGCCCTCTGGCTGAGGCCAACAGATCTTAATCTTTCCATCAACACCTGATAGCCCAAAGTGCTAAAAGTCTTTGACAAATCAATAAATATGGCCCCAACCAGGAGGCCCTTGTCCATGGCCACCTGGATATCTGACACAACTATAACAAGTGCAGTAGTAGTACTATGTTGCACCCTAAAACTTGATTGATATTTATTATACTTTTTATTTTTTCAAGGTAGCTATTTAATTGAGAGACTACAGTATTTTCAAACACTTTAGAAGTGACCCAAAGCAGTGATATTGGTCTATAATTCTGCATGTCATTTTCTGACCTCCCTTAAACACTGGCATCACTTCTGCCTGTTTCAGGCAATGGATAAGTACCAGTTTTAATGAAAAATTAAAGAGGTTAGCCAATAGTAGGGCTATCACTGGGCAGCAATTTTAAGCAGAACAGATGGAATCCCATCTGGACCTGAGTCTTATTTATATTCAGTTTCAGTAAGTCCCAAAAACTTGACACGAAGTAATATTTTGAAAGCAGAACAGTTGTCCAATTTCTGCCCTTTTTCTTGTTTTATCTTGCTGTATTGTACCAAGAAAAGGACATGTATTAATCTGGGAAAGCCCTGCATCAACAGACATTTTATTAGTACAGTAGCTGCCCCATCTGAAAGTTTCAGTGGACCACTTTTACCATAAAAAGTTGGGCAACTCTGAAATCTTATTTCCTTGTAACTTTTTAACCATATTCCAAAAATCCCTAGGTTTTTTAGACTGTTCAGCTCCCAGTCCAGCTAAATAAAAGTCTGATTTTGCTTTCCTTATTTGTGTAATATACAGATTATGTGCAGCTTGATATTTTTCCCAAAGCACTCTCTCATTTTTTTCTTTGCTAACCTCCTTGCAACATCCCTTTTTTTTACGATAAATTCTTAACTTTGCAGTATACCAAGGGAATTTTTTCTTTTTAACTTTCCTACTTTGAATAGGTGCAAAAGTGTCACATACAGACATAAATTTGCAGCAAAAATACGACCAGGCACTATCTATATCAGGAATCAAAGTTAATCTATTCCAATTTTTTGATTCCAAATCAACCATGAAAGATGTGAAGTCCAAATTCTGAATATTATGATAAAATTTAACTTGGGGAACACTCAATTGCTTATCTGTTTTTCTAACACAAAAAGTTATCTGATGGTCGCTAAAAGTGTCTTGGGGTACTCCAGCCACTGAACATTTAATGGGATCAGAGGTGAACATCAGGTCCAAGATGGTGGAATAGTTGGGCATTTTGGCATTCAATCTTGTAGCTGTGGTGATTAACTGAGACAATCCAATGGTGTCTTTAAATCCGTTAATTTGCTGGTGGGTGCTATCTTAGCTCAATCGGTATTCATATACCCGCAACAATAAACTCATGGCTTTCCTCATAAAGGAACAAAAATCTTGGAGGACAAGAAACTGTTGATCATCACCCTTTGGGAAGGTAACAACCCACCAGCAATAATGGTCTACAATATGGAATTTTATCTCCAAAACTACTTTTTTCATACCTGGTGTACTGACACAATTTAGATATTTGATTTCCAAAACTGTAGTGCCATAAACCAAAACATCCTCCCTTTCCCATGACCATGCCTTCCTACTTGATAACCAGGTATCTGTATCTCTTCATCCTGTACTTTTTTTTTTTAACCAAGATTCGGTATTATTATGACATCTGGTTTATATTCCAAAATCCACTCTTGCATCATGTCAAATTTTGGAACAGTACTCCTAGCATTCAGCTGAACAAACGAAAGCTTACTACTTTTTAGGATATCAGCTGTATATATATTCTCATCACTTGGCCCTGGATTTAAATGGATATTACCTGACATCAATAAACTCAAAATTATAAGAATTTTCAATTTTGCAACCATTCCATACTGTTTTAAAAAAAGTCTTTGCATCATGAGGCAAAAATAATATCTATAATTTGCCTCATAATTCAACCATTACCTATTAAAACAGCCAATTTGCAGAATGTTGAACATTGAACTTGAGTTAACAGCTGGGCAATAAGCCTAATTTTTGTCCCCAAGACAATTAAGGAAGAGTTTGAGTATCCCCATATTGTTTATGGATAATTTTTCCAAACTAGCCCCAGTCACATTTCCATGCTTAAACTTTATAAAAATACAAAACATAAACCACACTGTCACCAAAAAGGGTTAATGTTTTACCCATATTGCAAGATATGTGTTCAGACTTAAACCTAATAAAATTACCATATATAGGTTTTTCAAAATAACAGGGTTTAATCTCCTAAAACAACTACCTCAACACCATAGAATACCCCTTCAAATATACAGCAGGTAAATTTAAAAACCAAAACAATTTTCATACCACTAAACAAATATATATTTTCTTGGGGCAATATTTTCCAACCCCTTTATGCAATATGCATTAATTTCAAATATTGTTTCTGCAAACTTTAAAACATTAAAACTACTGCACACATTTTCCTTTTAAATACAATGGCTTTTTACTTCCAGTGCTTTAAATGTCCCTTGTGCTCACCAAAACAAATGGTATTTCTCAGCTTATTTTTATTTTATATTTCTTCTACCGAGTGGCACTGGCGCCACTCTCGCCACTATAATAACTGCGCTGTGAGCAGCGTGGCTCTTTGTAACAAGTGCCCCTCCTCCTCCATGATGTTGATTCACCTCCTCCTTCCCAAAACACAGTACCTCAGGCTCCAGTTAGCGGGAGCAAGGGAGATAGCTGGAATGTATGGGGGGAGCACTGGCACAGGAGAACAAACACAGCACTGTCTACAATTCCCCAAAAGCAGATGGAAACATACAGGTGAAAACTGTGGTACACTGAACAGATGCAGGCATTTAGATATTAGTCAATTTAAGTGTACCTGAAGTTTGAACAGCACAGCTCTTTTGTAGCAAGCTGCCCCACTTCCTCCGTGATGTTGATTCACTCCTCCCTTCTCTCAAACACAGTACTCAGGCTCCGGTTACCGGGAGCAAGGGAGAGTAGGTACACTAACCTACTGTGTCAGGAGACTGTCCTGGATTGCATCCAGGAGCACTTGCTCCCTAGCACTGGAGGTGGCCGGAATGCTCCAGTCAACCCCCAGCAAGTTGAAATCCCCCATGATGACCACCTTCTCTTTTCTACATACCTTTCTGATTTGTCCTGCTAATTCCCTGTCAAGCTCCTCAGACTGGGACGGTGGCCTGTATACCACCCCAAACCTCAGTTTCCTGCCCCTTGAGTCTAGGAGCTATAACCAGATTGCCTCTGTTCTTCTTTCTTTCCCCTCACCCCTTGTGCATTTGATCTTGTCCCTCATGTAGACTGCCACCCCACCACCCTTCCCTTACTTAGGGTCCCTCCTGTTTACTTTGTATCCTGGGATTGCCAGATCCCATTCCCGGTGCACAGTTGCCATGTTTCTGTGACAGCTGCAATATCCACCCTCCACACTACTAGGAGAGCTTGTAGCTCAGCAGATTTGTTGCCTAAGCTTCTTGCATTCAGCAAGACCACCCTCCATCCTGCCCCCTTCCCTTCACTGGCCTCCATTTCCTTCCTTCTACCCACTCCTTTTTCTGCTACCTCAAGTCCTTCCCTGCTAGCTGGGGGGTAGGCTGTGACTCCACTCTATCAGATCCCTGCCTACCTGCTGTCCACTTGCCACCCCATCTAATTTAAATCCACCTTTGTAGCAAAATACTTCCCCAGTCTTTGCTTTAATACCTCCTTCCCCTCCCCACTCAGGTGCAGCCTATCCTTTGCAAACAGATTGTTATTATTCCAGATACTGCCCCAGCCACCCACAACCCCATATGCCTTAGTTTGACACCATGCTACCAACCATGTGTTAAACTCGCTAATCCTCTCCTTTCTCACTGTGCTTGCACAGGGTACTGGGAGCACTTTGGAGAATGCCACAGACTCCCCAGTCTCCTCGCACAAACTTCCCACTTCCTCAGTCCTCTCCTTTGTTACCTCCACCGTTTCCCCCACTAGGTCATTTGTCCCCACATGTACCACAATGTGTGGTTTCCTCCTGTCCTCCTTACACACATTAGGATTGCCTGTCCTGCCTTGTCTGCCTTTAATCCTGGTATGGACTCCACCCATATCTGACTGTGCCTCTCCCCATTGCTGCCCCATCTGATCCCCTTGAGTATGGAGTCCCCCAACACTAGTACACCTCCCTCCTCTTTCCTTATGCCTGTTGCCACCCCCCCACCCAGGTTCTCATTTCTGGGCCACTCAAGACAGTGCTTTTACAGTGTGTCCCAGTGTCTCCCTCCTGCCCTTCTCAACTGAGACTCCTCTCCATCCTCCTGTTTGACTGCCAACCTTCCACTCCCTCCTCACCTCTCTGAGTATTATCACTCCCCCTGCCATGCTGTGCTCAGTCTCTCCACTAGTAATGCCACTCTCTCCCTTCTCTTTGTGAGTACTATCCCTTGTGCAATCTCCTCCTGTGTCCTTTTTCCCATGTGTTGCTAGTACAGCAAACATGTTCCCTCCTCCCTTTGCCTTATTGTGTGATTCCTCCTTCCTTCTGCCTACTGCTGCTTCTCTTTTTCTAGGTCCTACTAAAGTCCACCCTTCATCAACTGGCTTCCTGTCTATTGTGCCTCCTCCCTCGGACCTCTCCCTTGCCCAACTGTTCCTTCTCTGTGGTGCCCCCACAATTGTCTCATATGTCAGTCCTTCTACCAATGCAATCCTCCCCTCTTCCCTCAACCTCCACAGCTCCCTTCCAAGCCACTGAACTGCTTCCTCAAGCCTCCTTAGCCTGTGGCATATTGGACACCCTCCCAGCCTCCACAGTATGTTCATCTGTATTGTTTTCCCACAACCACTGCACCCTACAATCCTACTCATGGTCCACACTACCTATACAGCCTCTCCACACCACTCTCCCCACAGCAAGTAGAATTAACTTATCTTAGCCCAGCCTCTAACAGAAATTGTTATCCTAAATGCCCTTGCATGCAGCATAAGACAGCCAACTATAGTACTAATCGGAAACCACAATCTTACTTATAAGGACTATAGCTGTACTCATACATTGTATATATTTAGATGTCCTTAAGAAATAGCTCATATGGTTGTTCCTTGTTTCCTCCTTCCTGGCCTCTTCTGAGGGCTTAGATCAGTTGCAGCTCCCAAGCTCCTCTCTCACAGCCTTCAAACTCAACCCCAGTGGTATTTCAGAATTTAATAAAAGGCTGGTGAAGGGTGGTGATAGGAATGTTACAGTCACTTAAGCCATGAAGTCATTAAGCTAAATTCTACTTTAAACTAATTTAAAAGAAAATAAAACAATATCAAAACTTACAAAATCTTCTATACATTAATTCCCTCAACTGCAAGTAGAATTAACTAATCCTTTTCCTGCAGTTTGATGTCTTAGTCAGAATTTAAAGGCTTTGTGGGTGGGCAAGTCTGGGCATGTTCGTGTAATCACTCCAGCCACAAGCAGACTCAACCAGTCCTTCTCCTTTGCAGTTTGATGGCTCAATCAGAGTTTAAAAGCTATGTGGGAGGGCATATCTGGGCATGTCCTGTGCACTCACTCCAGCCACAGAAGCCTTTAAGCTAAATTCTACTTTAAGCTAAATTAAAATAAAATAAAACAATATCAAAACTTTCAAAATCCTCTATACATTAACTCCCTCAACAGCAAGTAGAATTAATTAATCCTTCTCTCCTGTAGTTTCAAAAACAATAGCAAAACTTACAGAAATTTTCTCCGCAGCCAGCAAGCTGACTTAACCAATCCTTCTCCCCTCTAATGCAGCCTTAGATGTTCTGTGCAACTTAATTAAAATAGTACATTTATGAAAAAAAAATAAACTTGCTTTGACACTTCTGAGTACTTCTGGGTGATTAATGTAAGACATCTTACATATAAAGAACCTTCCAAAACTTTAATTGCGGATAGATTGGAGTCATAATAATATTTGCTGCTAATCAAAAGGGAAATGTTTTTGATTGAAGGTTCCACTGCACAGTTATGAGAAATTGGGGTATGCCATTCTGACAGTGAAACATTTACACTGTAGACCACTACAGCAATAACATTGGCAAATTGCTGTAATGGTTGCGTAGGACTTCAGCAAGGCTTCTCTGAGACCTGAGTCCCCTTCCCAAAACAGCTGCGACTTGAAGTTAGGATTTAGAATATGGGGGTGCAAGAGGCATCCATGCTACAACACACTTATTTTCTGGATGGCAGAATGCTGACCGTAATTGCGTAGACATAAAGCCATTTCTGTAATGTTGAATTGATATATTTTGTCGAACCTGCATCGAGAATCAAAATTGGGGTCTCTGTCATGGGATTGGTATGAATAGAAAAACATTAATTTGTACTAATTTTGAAATTTTAAACAATTTTTCTGAATTTTGAATTTTAATAATTTTGAAAAGCTACAGTACAATTGCTTTTCTCCAATGACTGATGCATGTATCTTGAACTTGATTAACATAAGCACTTAAGCAACAGGCTCTAGACTGCTTGTTTCATATGAAAATAAATACTTCTGATTCTCTTTCTCTCTCTGAGGACACATAAAGCTCCTAATTTGGGGAGTATGCTTCAAGCTGGAAGTGAACCACTTGTAGTGAAAGCAAACTTGCTGCATTAACATTGTCAACTTGAAAGAAAGGATAACATTGCATTTACTTTGTGTCACATTAAAACACTGTTTGGTCTAAAAATCTGTATTGTAATAATGGAAGGGGCAGGTTCTATGCTTGAGAGTTCATGTCGTGAGGAACATGTCTTTTCCTTTATTGTTATAGGCAGTACTATCATCTCCTTTATCAGCTCAGACCAGAAACACAAACCGTTGTTACAGTTAAAATAATAGTATTAAAAGGGAAAGTTATGCGATAGGACAAATCGGTAAAAAAGGGAACAGGTGAAAAAGGTGGTAGTAAAAAAAACTCAGCATGGTAGACCATTTTAAGTGAAGTCCATAACAGGTGAAAAAATTGAGTTACATGAAATGCCACTATGGCAGACCAATTAAGCCAAGTCCAATGGCAGCTAAAAAAAATTGTCATGGAAAGCCACTGTGGTACACAAATTAAGCAAATTCTAATCAAGATTAGAGGAAATGCTAATATTAGAGAGATGAGCAGGTTCCTAAAACTGACCTTAGATGCCAAACCCTAAAAACAAGAAAGGCAAAATTATAAGAATATGGTCCCACCTCAAACAGACTGTTCAGGAAACTGATAGAAATTTTAGGACTTCAAAACCGTCAATATACCAGATGTGGACTGGAGCATCCCAGCAGCAGCATCAACTAGGAGCAGATTTATCCTGGACTCCTTCAGGTGCCTTCCTCAACAACTGGTCATGGAACCAACTCGGCAGAAGGCAATACTGGACCTTGTGCTCACAAACAGGGACAGTGTGATGGAGGTAACAGTGGGGAGCACTGGGTAACAGTGACCACCAGTCATTGTGGTTTGAAATCACAGAAAGAGCAGAACCAAACCACACAAAAACACGTATCCTGGATTTTAGGGGGCAGACTTTGGGAAAATGGGAGATGCTTGAAAGAGGCATTAAGGGAATGGGACAGGAATCAGGGATTGAGGAACAGTGGGCAGTATTAAAATGGGGATTATAAGAACAACAGAATTATGCATTAAGCAGGTTAGCAAGAGGAAAAGAAAGAGGAGACCATTATGGTTTTCCAAAGAGGTAGCAAAGAAAGTGAAAGCCAAAAGACTGCATTCAGGCAATACAAAAAGACACAGGCAGAAGGGGATAGGGAGAAGTACCAGGAGAAACAAAGGGAGGCAGGAAGTCAGTAAGAGAAGCCAAAGCTCAGACAGAAGAACACATTGCAAAATCAGTGGTAAAGGGACAAACCTTTACAGGTACATAAGTGAAAAAGAAGGACAAAGGGAGGGATAGTTAGACTGAAGGGGAGGATGGGAGCAGCGTGGAGGATGACAACAGTAAAGCTGACATATTGAACAGGTATTTCTGCTCAGTCTTTACTAAGGAAGAGGGGTTAATGGGTCTGAAGGGAGTACAAGGTGAGAATGGTGCAGAAATGGACACAAGTCCCTTTACACGAGAAAGGGTCCTGAAGGAACTGGAAGTAATAAGAGTTGACAAAGCAATGGGGCCAGATGGGGTGCACCCAGGGTCCTTAAAGAACTAAGAGAGTGGTGGCTGAACCTCTGGCTATCCTGTTCAGCCAATCACTGGAAACAGGGAGGTACCCAAAGACTGGAGGACAGCAGATGTAGTCCCTTATACAAAAGTGGGAACAAAGAGGAAGCAGGGAACCATGACCAGCCAGCCTCACCGGTAGTGGGAAAGATCATGGAAGCACTACTGAAGGAGAGATTGGTGGAACATCTGGTTGTCAATGGACTACAGGACCCAAGGCAGCATGGTTTCACCAGGGGAGGCCATGTCAGACCAACCTCATTGAATTTTTTGACTGGGTGACTAGGAGGTGGATCAGGGGAGGGCAGTGGACATGGCCTATCTGGACTTCAGCAAGGCCTTGACACTGTGCCACATAGAAGACTATTACACAAACTGGGGAATATGGGTGTGGGCAGGACAGTAGTGTGGTGGGTAGGTAACTGGCTGGGTGGCAGGACACAGAGGGTGGTAGGTAAATGGCTGTCACCCACAGAGGGAAGAGTGACCAGTGGGGTACCACAGGATCAGTGCGACCGGTCCTATTCAACATCTTCATCAGTGACATTGCACACGATATAGAAGGCAGAATTTCACTGTTCGCTGATGACACAAAGCTCTGTAACAGAGTAGACACACCAGAGGGTGTAGACAGAATGAGAAGGGACCTGCAGAAACTTGAAGAATGGTCAAGGGTTTGGCAGTTGAAATTCAATGCAAAGAAGTGCAAGATAATGCATATGGGGCACAAAACCCTGGCACAATATATCAGTTGGGGGTGAGGATATAGCATGCACCAAGCAGGAAAGGTCTTGGGGTTGTCATCTCTGATGACCTCAAGTGGAAACAGTGTGACAAGGCATCAGGTAAAGCAAATAGGGATGCTGGGATGTATAGGCAGGGGCATCACCAGCAGGAAAAGGAGGTCATAATTCCGCCATACAAGACACTAGTGAGGCCCCACCTGAGTACAGTGTACAGTTCTGGAGACCATACCACGTAAGGACATAGACAGGGTAGAGAAGGTTCAGAGGAGGGCAACAAAGATGGTGCATGGTTGCATCACAAATCCTATGAAGACAGGTTGAAGGAACTGAACATGTACTCCCTGGAGGAGAGGAGGAGAGAGGGGATATGATAGAGACATACAAGTATCTCACAGGGAGGTACAGGGTCAGAAAACACTATTTTAAGCGTAAAAGATGTTTCAGGACTAGAGGGCATGGATGAAGTTGAGGGAGGACGTATTCAGAGGAACATGAGAAAGAATTTCTTCACTGAACGGGTGGTGGACAAGTGGAACACACTGCCAGAGGAAGTGGTGGGGGCTGAAACAATCACGGGATTTAAGAATGCATGGGATAGACATAAAGGAATTCTAGAGGTCAGGGGTAAGGGGAAATAGACTTCTAGGAAAACAAACTGAACTTACAAGCTCAAATGGGCAGACTAGGTGGGCCATAGGCCCTTATCTGCCGACACTGTCTATGTATCTATGTATGTAAAAAGCCTATAAGTAAACTAAAACATAAGTATGATGAGGAACAAAGGAAGATGTGCATCACTCCAGTCTGGGTGAACCTCACCCAACCAGTGGGAGATGCCATTCCTACTTAGCAAGATGCCATAGAGGCTGCCAACATAAAGAGGCACATGCCAAATCAAAACCCAAGATACTTTTATAATGAGTTAAATGATGCAAACTTTGGGACAGATGAGGATCTCAAACTGAGGGAAATGCTTGAACCAGTTACATTTTGGTAGGTTACGAAAACATCAAATTTGTGCTAGCTAGAATAATGACCAAGAGACAGACTGGTGTTTAAATGAGGCAAAGACATTATGGAAGATTACCCCAACCTTGGAAACTACTCCACAAAGAAGGGAAACCTAACTGAGTCAGTGTCAGAAGTAACCACAATGTCTTATCCATGGAAGAGAGCAAACCCATAATCCATGAGAATCTCAATAAGCAAGGAAAGAATCAAAACAATAATCCTCCCCACGATCCATCTGTGGATCAATCCAGGACTAGACATGCTGCAGATCTTTTATTTACCAGCAAAGTTAAGGTGAATTAACCAAATCTTCCTTCTCAAATAAATGCGTGGATTTTTTTTCTATTTAATATGAAATTTAGCTTTGTCAACTACACTTGTAACTTTGCCCTTGGAATTCAGCAAGGTACCTCAAGGTGAAGTTGGGTCAAAATGAGGCTACTGATGCACAAGTGTATCATGGTGAGCAGCCCCCTGCCCCCCACACTCTGCAGTAGCCTGAAGCCCCAATACCCACCTGTGGTACCACTACCACAGGCTGCATCCCCTCATTACCTCAATCAGGATAAAGTCTAACATTTTCTGACCCATGGGTGAACCAGTTACACTCTTCATTGCAAGAGTGGCATGCTGACAAATACCCTGAGTTTTGCTACCTTTGAAATTGGGCTTAACAAAAACTTTCCCCTAGCCAGAGCTGAATACTACTCCAATTACCTGTGCCAAATGCGCTGTAATTCACAAATAGGAGCTGCCAGCTATTTGGCCACTGGTCTGCATATCCACACTGAGAAGTATTTAGGAGGATGCTGATTGCTGCGGTGTATGGAATACAATGGGTGACATAGTCCCATGAAGTTCAAGAATAACATGGGTGGAGAAGTACATTTCTGAGGGAATCTGCCATTTGGGACAGGCACATGCTAGCCTAAATCCCATGTTATCCACAAAAATAATAAGGGCAGTAGACAAATTGCCAACATTTCAGTGGTTGCATCATTCAGTTTCTGTGAAACAGCATGACTAGGTGGGTATTTTGCACGATGCTCAAGAAACATGCCATGCAGTATAGGCTGTACCTTTTTAAGTGTTGGATTACCAGACAGCTGGATTCAGCATGGCAGCATTTGACTCAGGGGGACTTCACAGATGCTCCTCAGAAGAAAGCAGTGATTTGGGGTGTTTTCTTTTTTATCACTTAACGTTTATTAATTTTTGTGAAAAACACAGACATACAATTATAGTCAATACATTACTATATAGCAGTCATCTGCTAACTTTATAACCCACCTAGCAGACAAACTCAATCCATTGGTACAAGAGACATGATATAACTTTCTGTCAAACTCAGCAATCTTATTTGGGAATGAGAACAAATTATCCAGATCAGGCTAAATGCCACCACCAGCAGCAGTCACAATGACCCTAGCAACCTCCTCCTTGACCACTGCTCCTGAGTCAGAGATTTCACTACCTCAGACTGATACTCTTGTCTCCAGCTGCCCTAGCACCCACCAGCATGGATGGCACACATGTGGCATATAATATTTTGGCAGCACTAATGCTACTGCCACTTTCTCCAACTATTCCTTTACTAATACTACCAGCCCCAGAGCCCATGGGTGAAGCGGCTGCAGAGGTAGTTTTTTTAGGTGCTGGAGCCTTTTGTACCACAGAACCAATGTACTTTGTGGCTGCCTCACAAGCACCTCTCCCTTTACCAGAGTGTCCCTTTCAAGTCATTTTATATATTTAGATTTTTAATATTTCAAGGAAAATAATACATTTGGCAGTAAAACTAAATACTAGCAGCAGCAGAAAACAATTGACCAGAGGGATTCACAGTGTGATATGAATGTGAACAGAGCATACTAATGAGCTAACAATAGAAACAGTAGTTCAGTTTATTGAAAAAATGTATTAAAACTGTACGGAATTTATTACATTTGTACATCAATTATAAATACAGACATACATACAAGTATAAAATCTAAAACCATACATCATACATTATGAACCCTAATAAAGTTTCCATCCAAAATGTCGCTGGGCAGATAAAAAATTTGCTATGCAGTACATCTTTTTACTACTGTCCATCTTCAGTAAAAAAAATGCATTTGTCCATATCATGACACACCATTGCTGTGTTCAAAAGAGGTGTTATCCATTTTTCCCTTACTTCCCTTAATATTTCGCAGTCAAGCAAGATATGTATCACAGTTGACTTTTATTTATCAATTGGACAGGTACATACACATTTTCTATAGGTTTTGTTTTGCCAAAGATAAGGCCCACATACAGTGTTTAGCCTGAAATTACTTACAGAGTTGCTGACTAATCTAACCAAAGTGCTACATTGCAGAATTAAAATAAGCATATCCACAGTAATTCTCATACCAAAAAGTATATGCCTATGTTGCTTCATTTTAAAGTTATTAGCCGTTTTGTAACCCTGATTTCACTACCTGTTCAAAGAATGCCTGATCAAGTGAAGAGCTGCTGCTGATGTCATCTAGGGACCTTACATTTTATTCTTCCATGTCACCAAGCTCATAGGACCTGTTTCTCTAAAGCTGTAATGATCATATGCAATGGTTTTCATAAGTAAAACAGGCAACATGAGTTAGTAAACATTGCTTTAAAAACTTTGTGTTTCAGGCTTTGTAACAAAACTGACAATGTTTTGTCTGGATGTCTTTATTGAGGTCCTTTTGCTGAATGCTGGATCATAGCACACTGTGAGGTTTGCAAACTGAGTAAGTTTCTGATGAAAGACTAAGCTCATTCACACCTATCAGTCAATATAGGCAACTTCTAAGAATGGCAATTTAAAACAATTATACCATCTCCTTGTTAATGGGGTGGGGCAGAGCTCATCTATGTTCTACGCTGAATTACAATGATAATTTTACCAGAGCTAACACTTCCAGCCAGTAGGAATTAACACATATAAGGCCTCTATTAAAACATATTGTAATGCAGTCAATGACACACAGCAGTAAAATTAGTAGCACTCTAACTGGCTTCAGCAGTCTGGAGGCATGCTGACTTACTATCCAGCAATACCATTAGCACTTTGCCAAGTGCCGTCCCATGTACTCTTTAAAAAAGAGCTCCATGCCATCCTATTTGCTTCAAACTCCTGCTCCTGTTTTCAACCCCCCTGATCTCTCTCTCTCTCTCTCTCTGCCTACTTCCCATGCCTGCTGTGTTCTTGTTGACTAACCTGTCTCTTTGTTTCCTCCTCTCCCCAAACACTCATGGTTGTTTTTCATCCCTACCCCTATCACTTCCTATTGCTCCGTCCAGTGAATTGCCTCTTCCTTTTTCTTACAGGATGGCGGTGTTTCTGCCACAATGTGCCTCATAAAAATGATTGCTTTTCCTGCCTCATGTCTAATATAAAATGAACTGTATTAGCTTAAACTTTGCACTTACTATGTACTCACTAGCTTACTGTAACTGTTGCCTAGCTCTCCCTATATGTTAGATAGCTGATTATGATTTTATGTGCATACTCTGCCATTACATGTCTCTTTTTCTTCACCATGTATAGTTTCTCAGCCAATTTGTAATTTTTTTTTCATGTATTTCTCCGATGTTGTCCATACAGTACTTATAGTGTTGTTATGTTTTTTCTTCTCATGTTGTAATCCTCCTGGGTCATGACTGAAAATAGTCATTTTATGACTAGCTTACTTACCCAGTAAACAAAAACCAAATAAATAAAAAAATAAAACCCTGGTGAAATGGACCACACAAAAACCGCATTATGTAATACAATGTTATCAACTTTGTTACAAAACCTGGAACATATACAGTATTTATAGCAATGTTTACTGACTGGTGCTGTCTGTTTTACTTGTGAAAACCATTGCACAAGATCTTTACAGCTTTGAAGAAATGGTTCTTATAAGCTTGCGACAGTCATTACTAGACTTTGAGCTCCTACAAGACATCATCAGCAGCTCTTTACTGACACCTGCTTTTATTGCACAGGTAGTGCAATCAAAGCTACAAAATCTAATAACTTTAAAACCAAGTAACGTAAAAATTTAGTTTTGGATATGAGATTTACTGGGAGTATGTTTATTTGGATTCTGCAATGTAGCACTTTTGGTGTCAGTGGCTCTTTAAATATCTCTATGCATTTTATTATTGCACAGCATCAAGTATTTCTCACTATTAACACCTTTTTTCATTTGCAAATAAAAATAACTTCTATCTCTACTATGCACTTTTGCAATATCTATTTATATTGTGATATCTTTTATTTTTTGTATTACTTTGTTTATATACTGTATATAATTCTGTGTCCAAACTTGCCCTATCTGTCATAAGTCTGCTAGGCCTAGTTTTTTAACTTTATATTTAAAATTTAAACCAACAGTCTTCATATGATTGAACATATGTATTTCTTAAATATTCAATCCAACACATCTTGGGTAATTGGATATCTTCCATGTTCATTATCCATTTCCAGAAGTTGACTATCCTTGTCAAGATTCTTTTTCAATTGATATCATGCCAGTCTCTAATCTAAGAAAAGATGTTGGACAATCTCTAGGTGAGTTCAAAGAACTTCTAAAAGAAAAAGTTTTGAAACATTTCTAAACTATTATTTTTTGTCTGTGTAGTCAGGCCCCATATATCAGAGCCATATAGAGTGTGGCTTATTGTTTTAGCCTCAAAGGCAGACTTTAATTTTATTTTTATACTGGCACTAACATGATGGGGATTAAAAAGACACATTTAACAAGTAATTTGAAACAAGTTAATGTAAGTAATATTGTCACTTCAAGAACTAAACAAAATAATTGCAATCCATATAGAAACAGACTGAGAAATGGTTCACTTAACCACACAACACTATACTACAGAATTAAAATGACAAATCACAGGCCACAAACAAAAACTATTAAGAAGAAAGACTGAGGAAAACAAATCAGACTAGTGCTCACAGGACTGCCTTGCTTGCTAATTGAAAATCTCCCCCTTCCCCACACAGCACTGATTCACTACACAAAACAAAATCACTACTTTCAAACAAATAAATCTGCAAATTGTGAATGAACAATAGTAATCTAGCTGCACATGGCACTCTAGATATTTTTTGTGAGCAATTTGGTTCAAAATAGTCCACTTTCAAGGTAGTATTAAAGGTTTTTCTTCAGACGAACAGGACAGACTTCTCTCCAACTTTCTCATCATGAAGCTGCACTGAATGCATGACATACAGCTGATTTCAGTACCATGTGATCTCCATCATCCCATGGATCATTGCAAATTGTGCTCTGTGGGCCAACTTCTCCAGAGAAGTAAACAACTTTGGCAGAGAAGTTACAAATTTGGAATTCATTAAGTTAGCACTATACTGTGAACTGGAACTTTGCAGAGTGATTTAACTTACCAAATTGCAGTAATTTGTTAATTAATCCATGAGGCAAAGTTAGCCAACATTGCACAACTCTATCCAGGACCTTGATGGCACTGAGATGCTGAAGCATTGGTACCAGCACCAGAGTTTCATTCTGAAGGATATCATGCCAGTAAAGAAATCAAAATGCAAGAAATGGTAGAGGACATACAGTTGGAGCCAAAGACTTGATCAGATTATTTCCTGATATTTCTGAACAGATTTTCTCTATTGACACTTTAGTGATACTGCAGACAGGCAGGGAATTTCTCCAGGTACTGTATATCACAGACATTCAAGAAATATCAGACCATCTCTTTGGCTACAACTGCAGAGCTAACAACTGGGACTTGGGATACTATAACAGTGACCAGCAATGCTCCGTTAAAAAAAAACACAGAGTGCTGAGATGAAGGAAGAAATGGCATTAAATGTTTTGATTAATTAGGTTATCAAAAATTCAGGAATCATAAGCAGAATTTAATTTAATATAATTTAACTGATATAAACTGCCCAACTGTATTCTGTCACAGCACTTGAATGTGAGTAAAAAAAAAGTTATCCGTGAGCTTCAAACTGAGAATGAATACATAAGTCTCTGTACAGTCATAGTTTTTTTCAAAGCTAACTTACTGGTTTAAGAAAACAGTAAACTATTAAAATCAACAACAACAAATGAAGCAGGCACACCCAAATTCAGAGGTGTCTTTTATTTTAATTAGACTATATGCAGAGAACATTGGCTAGGTACTACTACTTATCTCTCACATGAGGCCTCACCAGCTTTATGCTGTTGTTTCCAAATTATGTGGAATAAAGGGTATGGTGGGCTCATGCTGAGACTCAGTTGATGAGAAGGGAGTTAGTCTGATGACTTTAAAAAAAAGTATAAGAAAGTATTCATGACTGTCAAATACAGCTGTTGGTATTTGTAAGAAGTGGATCATCTAAAGTCCATTATACAACATCTGCTATATATAGGTGTGTATAACAGAGTTTGACAGCCTTGAAATTTGAACCATACAAAAACAGTACACTCAGTAAAAGTGATACCCTGGTGTAAACAACCAGGCTGACAAACAAAAACAAAATAAAACAAACAAACAAAAATAAAAAAAGGCATTAACACAGTACTGCTAGTGTTTTCAAAAAAGATTGTATCAGACATATACACAGCTCCCCATAGCCACATAGCAATACTATAGGGTATGGGAGAGGCCTATTGTTAATGGAATTCAATGAATTCCTAGTATTGTTGTACCCTAGTAATGACATCTAACATCTGTTGTACCATCTTGAGTACATCACTGTACCATCTTGAGTATGTCACTACAAGGGTACATCAACATGGAATGCCTTCACCTCAATTGTTCACATGACAGCCATGCTGATCACTGTTTTTTTTTTTTTTCCATGTCAGTTTTATCTGAAACTTCTGATGGGAAAAACAAGTAATCAGCAATGGCTTCTGCAATCTTTTCAAAATCGGACAGCATAGAATGGCAGCAGTTTATTTAACATAGAAACATAAACATAGAATTTGACGGCAGATAAGGACTGCTTGGCCCACCTAGTCTGCCCATTTCCCTACCTGATGGATAAGCTGCAGATTCTAGTTAACCAACAGCTTACTTCCTCCTACCCCCCACTAGAATTGCCTTATGTATGTCGAATGTATTCTTGAATTCTCTCATTGTTCTTGACTCCACAACCTCCTCAGGAAGGCTGTTCCATGCATCCACAACCCTCTCTATGAAAAAATACTTTCTAACATTACCTCTGAGCTGTCCTCCTCTATCTTCAAACTGTCCGCCTTGTTCTTGCACATCTTTTCTGAAAGATGCTACCCTCTTGTACTTTAATTCCCTTGAGGTACTTGAAAGTTTGCATCATGTCCCCTCCCTCCTCCTTTCCTCAAACAGATCAGCAGATTCGCTGAACATTAAAGATGAAACACTTAAAAAAACACACTTTGCTGAGTGTATCTGAAACACTCTCTGACTGCCTGATTTGACTGCCAGAGTACAGAGCTTGAGCATGGCAAGACAATAAGCCCAAATGGCACACTTAAGTCACTCTTAATAAACTCGCTGTACCTGTGCAGAGATGCCTATAAACTATGAAGGACAATGGATGGGCAACAGCGAACAACAATTCTGATTTTACTTCTTAAGGTTGCCACTTCACGAGCTTCACTCTCATGGTCTACTGGTTGTCATGACAACCTCTTGAAGCAAATGCATCATCGTTGTTCGCTGTTGCCCATCCATTATACTCTATGTTTTGCGCCACAATCAGGTGAATCTTGTTAAAGAACCTGTCTAATACAGACTTTATTGGGAACATTGTCTGTTTTATATATCTATATATCTATATAGTATATATATATATATATATATATATATATACATATACATACATATACATACACACACACACACACACACACACACACACACACACACACTGGAGCAGTAGGGCCAGTATAGTTAAGGTTGATATGGGTGCTTAATGTTAAAGGGCAATTCCTGGAGGAAATAACTTTGTAATAGTTTAAGTGAGTTGGATGAAATCTGGCATGTATATGGTCAGGGGGGGTGTCTGTGAATATGGAAAATGTTGTCTGCATACCTGTTATGGTTTCTGAGATACAGAGTGCTCAAAATACAAAAGGTTCGGAGCCTTTTGGCACTTTTTGTCCACCAGTATCTCAGAAACGGTTTTATGTTGTGGTTTGAAATTTTCAGGATGGAAAGCCTTTACCTCACTGATGTGCCTTTTGAATGTTTGATGAAAAAATATTACTCTATTCAAAAGTTATGAAATGTTTAATTTACTATTATTTCTTATGGGACAAAATAGATGTCCCACATGACAAGGGATTCTATGTCACAGGTGAAGTAGAGATGGGATTCCATGTTGTAAACGGAATCCCTTTTCACAGGGTCAGCCATTTTGTCTGTGCAGGAAGTGAAAAGAAACAAAGCAGGAAAAGAGAAACAACTTATGAATGTTTAAATAAACATCACAATGTAGGTAAATGGTACCCATGTACATACAGTACATTGTGATGTTCATTTCTTTAAATTATTTGTTCACAGACATTTTTGATGAGCCACCACCTGTAGGCTCTCATTCATAACCACAGTCTCGAGCCTCAATACCCATGCTTTATATCTTTTCTGTTAGTGTTAGTGGGATTCCATAGCCTGCCCTATGTTTCCCTGCTGTTCAGTGGCAGCCCTCACCTTCTGATCCTCATACTCCATACTGGTAATGACTAAAACAGAATCCTGCATTGAACTGCCACTTTATGATGCAGCATCCTGCATTGAACTGCCATTCTTTGGCAAACAGCACAGCAGTTCAATGCAGGATTTCATCATAAAATAACAGTGTTGATACAGGATTCTGCATCGTAACATGCCAGTTTGATGCAGAATTCTGCATCTTTGTACGTGTTCCTTCTCCTCTCCCCCGATCCGGATCCTGTAAATGAGCAGATGTTCAGTTTGCAGATGTTTTCTGTTTTCTGTAATGCTGCAGCCTACTAATTTCTTGTATGAGCTGCTGTGGGCATTCTGAATTTGGCTACTGTGACTGCAGATTGTAAGTTTCAAATCAGTCTCCTCTCTTCAGTTGCAGCAGCAATTAGCCCATTGAGAGTCCCGGGCATGGAAAGGCAAAGGAGTGGAACGGAGCAAGTTAAAAATTTTACCAAACTTTAATAACAAAGCTACCATTTTGATAAGCTGGTAACTTAATGTACACTGAATTTAACCCTTGCTGTGCCACAGAATTATTTCAGTCCAGAATTCCTATATGTTCTATTCTGTTGGCAGCCTATGGTTAAATCCAACAAGGAGGGGCATGTTAGGCAGATGAAATGTCACAGTTGTCCAGTGGCATACCCCACACTCTGATCCCCATACTCAATCAGTAATGACATAAACAGAATCCTGCATCAAACTGCCACTTTACCATGCAACATCGTGAATTGAGCTGCCATTCTTTAGCAAATAGCATGGCAGTTTGATGCAGGTGACACAAGGCCATTGTTTTTATAAGAATTGCAGACATAGGGGTGCCAATCCCCAAGTCAGCATTCACATGCCTCCCTCTCCACAAAAAACAATCTGGGACACTGGGGAGCCCACTCCCAGTGTCCTGAAATGATTTTCATATTTGATCCCTCCCTCCATAGTGTGAGCCACTGGGTAGCCCACTGCCAGTGTCCCCAAATTATTTAAATATGTTATCCCCCCACCAGTGTGGGACACTAAGGAACCCACTCTTAGTGTTCCCAAATGCATATGTTACCTGAAAAAAAGAAAACTGTCTCGCAATGTCCTTTTTTTTTTACCTGAAACAAAGAAAACCATCACTTGTCATCACAGCAGGCCCCCTCCCCTATCCTGACCCTCCCACTAAAGACCCACCAACCCAAACTTCCCCTTTTCCCTACACTTACTACCAGAGGTTTGATCCTGTCATCTTCTGTGGACCGGGACACATCTGCACTCTTCAAAGCCAAACCGTGAACTGGGGTATAAAGGTTGCATCGTGTAATGTATCTCAATGGCATTTTGAACTTATGTTGATATCTTTGCCATTTTTGGAAATTCTTTCACCAAATTTTCAACATGGGCTTTTTGAGAACCCTCCTCATGAGCACTGTCACTGTCATTTCAGTACTCAGGCCCAGAAGGTGAATTCATGGTTGCTGCACATAATCACCTTCTAGGACTGATTAATAAAATGACAGTGGAATCTTTGTAAACGAGCTTCTAGTTCAAAGGTACTTGTAATCCTAGATCCAAATAAACAATAAATGAACAATAAACAATAAACAGTGTAAGTGTTCATGAGGTGGGTCCCAAAATGCCCATGTTGAAAATTTTGTGGAAAAAAGTAAAAAAAAAGCCAGAGTTACACACGCTCATTGAAATTTTTATTTATTTATTTATTGAAATGTTTCACCAGGTAGGCACACTGAGCAACAGGTTGCCCATCTCCCAGTGCGACCTGAGGGGAAGGGATACAACAGGGATGAGACATTTTACATTCAATTTACAAAGATCAACATATCCTACAATTAATTAAGGCAGTTGTTACTAAACACATCCTTAAGTTTGTCAATTTTTAGTATTTTGACTCCATTTTTTCAACATAGGCATTTCTACACACTGCCTCATGAACAGTACAGCTGTCATTTTTCACATCTTGCCTGAAAAGTGTTTTTGTACCTGTGCCATGGAATGGCAAGGTTACTGTGTGAAATCACCTTTTGGGACCCATTAACAAACCCATGGTGCCACTATTCATGAGATGGCATACCAAAAAGTCCATGTTGAAGATTTTGTGAAAAAATTCCTTAAAATGGCTAAGTTACGTGCACCCATTGAAATGTTTCAATGCACGTGTGAAACTTTTCTAATGTTTAATATTTTGACTACAAATTTTCAACATAGCAATTTTTTCATACAAACTCATAAACAGTATGACTGTCATTTTTCACATTCTTCCTGAAACGTGTTTTTGTGCCTGTGGTATGGAGTACGGAATGGCATTGCAGTTGCAGAATTATGTTTTGGCATGTATTTGAACATTTTCTATACCTGGGTACATGACATGCCTATGCTGACAATTTGGTCACTGTTCTCCTATGAATACAAGCACAGGTTTGGAGGGATGACAGAGTCACACACACACAACATATATTTATACATATATATCTATATATATATCTATATATATATAGATATATATATATATATATATATATATAGACTCAGTACTATACTCAGAATATCAGACAGGTAGAAGGCCATAAGCCCATATGACATGCCTCCCCATAAGGGACATATATGTCCCTAACTGATACCTAATAGTTAAGCATCCAGATTTTTCTTGAACATCTCAAATGTTTCAGATTTTACAATATCACTTGGTAGTCTAGTCCATATGGGGATTATTCTTTTTATATAGAATTATCTCCTATGATTGCTTCTTGGATAGGTCAATTTCAGTTGTTTATCATGACTCCTTAGGTTAAAGCTTTTGCATACTGGTACTAAATCCAGGCATGTCATCATTTCTGAATCATTAAATATTCTACATCATAAAGTACATCTCTATTTCTTCTCAGTATATATATAATTATATTATCTGAAAAAGTAAGGAAATTTCACTGCAAAAAAAACCTGTATTAATGCACTAGTTAGGGTTGTCCATGCCAATTAAAGCAATGAAAATATGCTGTTAGGGTGTTTCCAACCTAACACTCCATCCACCCTGTAGAGACTGACGGGCATTGGGGGTTTGGTGCCTCGGAGTTTTCAGCCCTATCGCCTATCCTTACCCTGCAGAGACTGGGAACCATCAGGGGTGCTTTTTAGTCATCGGCCCTAATGCTCAACCATTATTCTCCTATAGTGTGCCCATCTCAGCTTATTTACTTATGGGTGAGCATTAGGCTGATCCTCAAGCAGGGTGGGGTGGGGTGATAGGTTTGGAACACCATAACAGCATATTTCCATGCTTTAATAGGCATAATACCAACCCTAACTAGTGTATTACCACAGTTATTTTGCAGTAAATGCTGTGTGTGTGTGTGTGTGTATATATATATATATATATATATATATATATATATATATATGTGTGTGTGTGTGTGTGTGTGTGTGTGTGTTTGTGTTTGCTGGTATTTTTTTTGCTTGTCCCAGCCTTGGAATTTTGTGTATATTCAAAAGCCACTAGTTATTTATTGATTGATTGATGTATTATGTTTGAAAGACCTTTGAGAACAAGTGCCCTTTTCCAAAGATGTCCAATTCATACAGTTTACAAGAAACAGCAACAAATTCCATAAAACGACAAGCAACACAAATTTACACAGATTACATAGGCAGAGTGAAGGATTAATTAAAAGAGCAAGTGGTTGGAGGGTATGTATATTGAAGAATGAAGATGTGTGGCCTTCAGATGCCTCTGCTATCATTTAGTTTGTTTTTATTTACTTCTTCACTTATATTGTTATAATTTTATTTGTATTTTGCCAACTGCTAGCAAAATAAAATAATCCAATTAAATGTTTGTATTATGAAGTCAGAAACTCTTTACTAGCAATGCTGGAAGTCTATTTCAATGGGAAACTAGAAATCTGTTTTCAGATTTTTATGGAGAAATAACACATTCTACGACAAAAATATTATGGCCCGGATATTCAAAAGGGTTGCGCATGGCACAACAGTGTTGCACCACGCACAACCCACTGATGTGCCCCGCATGATATCTGTGGAAAAGTGCACCGCGACAAATCCCTATGCACCGGAGTGCATAGTTGGATGCAGGCACAGGTGGGGTGCCTATGCATAACCTGCACAGCCCGATATTCAGCCTGGGATGTGCAGAGTCATGCATGTGCAACCCCTACCTGCACCTGCACAAAGTTAAGCCAAAAAAAGGAACAAGTGATGGCCACCCACAGGTGAGCTGCTGCACCATCACCCCGCTCCCCCCTTGTCAGCTGGTGGGTGGCAGCACCCCACCTGCCTGCCGCCCTGCCACCCACTGACTGACAGCTCAGTAGGGCTGCACACCCATTGGTTCACAGTGTGAGCCAATGGGCGTGCAGCCCATACCGTACTACTCAGTCCAGATATGTGAATTCACCCACCCACCTGCCGCCGCCCTGCCGCCGACTGACAGCTCGGTTGGCTGATATGCCCATTGGTTCACAGTAGAGCTAATGGCGTGCAGCTCCATGTTAGTATTATTTAGTTCCAGATATGTGGAATGAATTCATTCACATATCTGGACTGAGAAGTGATGAGATACGCCCATTGGCTCATGCTGTGAACCAATGGCATGCAGCCCTACCGAGCTGTCAGTCGGTGGGTGGCAGAGGGGCGGTGGAGCTCAGGGTGGGTGGGGAGGGGTACACTAGACCACCAGGGTAGTAGGGGTATTTTATGAGTTACAGATGCCGTGATTGGGCAGTGATCGATCCACTGACCACCAGGGATATTGGACATGGTGGGGTTCTATTACTGATGCCCACGATTATTGAGTGCGGTCCACTGGACCACCAGGGATATAGTACGGGGCTTAATCTTCATGACAAATGCCCACGATAGGGCACATAGAGGTCCACTGGACCACCAGGGATATTGGACGGGGTGATTTCTTTTACATGAATGCCCATGATCGGGCTGCAGGGGGCGTCGGTCCCTGACGGCTGCTGCCTGGCAGGGCGCCAGGCGCAAGTTGTCGGGGATCAGTGCACTTGCATGCTAATGGCATGCAAATGGGACCATATTGAGATGCAAATGGCCCCGGTGTGCCTTGCATAAATTATGGCCCCATTTGCATGTCCCTTTGAATATCACAGGTGCTGTGCAAGCATGCGTGAGGCACTTGCGCGTGAAGCATTCCATGCTCCACTTGGCCACTTGCACTGACGAGTGCCACTGTGCCATTCAAAGTGAGGGTGGCCAGGGTGCGATATTCAAAGCTGCTGTGCCATAGCGCAGTTCTGTTGAATATCGCCCAGGCCGCACTGCTGCGCAGCAAAGTTGAGCTGCACCCTGGCTTGCGCCACAGCCTGGCGCAGTTTGAATATCTGGGCCTATGTATTTATTAGAAATATTTGAGTTTTGATAACCTGTGTTCTTTGTTATAATTTAGCAGGTGACATTATCTTCATAACTAGATTTTACTTAGGAAAAGAAGAGAGACAAGTCAGCTATTGTTAAAAAAAAAATAAAAATTATGAAATTATACAGATGGACCAGAACAGTGCAAACATAAAAAAGGAAATGTTTGTTGCTGAAAGAAGAATCTATTTATTTTGATAAAGATTGTAAAATATATTTAGTTTCTCATTGAAATACAGTGGGCCTCTAAGCAGTTGGCCATTTCTGACATCTGAATATCAGAATTCTACTGAATACTTTTTTTACTGGCAGTGTGAGAAGAAAAGGTGAAAAACCACTTGTTGACTGCAGTAGCAAACATTTTATTATAAAAGTGGAAAATAATTATTAATGCATGAAAATACATTAAACAAAATAGTCTAGAGTCTGATAAAAGTAAACATCTGGGGCCAAATAATCAAAAATGGGCAAAATGGAGCACAAAGGTTTACACTGTGCTTGCCCATTGCCCAAGACCATTAGGATGCACTATTCAGATGGATACCATACTGGCGCTGTCTGACTGAATATTAGCAGATGTTGGTGCAGTGCTAAGCTGAGTATCACTGCCCCAACATGGATCCTTGCAGTGCAGGGGAACAGCTCTACCAGATCCAATTAATACCAGTAGCTCCCAGTACAATATTCAGACAGCACCATGCAAATAGACCCATTGGGAATGCAAGGCACTCTGTGTCATTTGCTTGCCTATTATGGGCACATTTGCATATGATGCAGAAGCAGATTTGCACTACTGCAACTAGCTCAGCCCTTACCCCAGTTGCCCAATCCCATAGAAATCAAGTATTCCCTGGTCTGTAGTGGCACCCTTCACCCTCTGATCTCCATCTCATATCATCCTAAAACTTTCCCTGGTGTCTAGTGGTCCTCCCACCCTCTGATTGTCATCCTCATTAACTGAAAGAATTGTCCCTGAGTTTAGTGTTCCTACTATCCTCTGATCACTGACCCTGGTATAATAATTTACATTCCTGGTACCTAGATGTCCCCCACTCTGATCACCAGTTCCAGTATAATAATATACCTTCCATGGTGCCTAGTGATCCCACCACCTTCCAATTGCAGTCCCTGTTAATGGAATGAATTATCCCTGGTGTCTAGTGGTCCCCCTACCCTCTGATCACTTTGGTACTTTGGTACTTTGGTACTTTGGTATTTCTGGACAAAAGAAGGCAGGTTGCCCATCAGGATTGTCCTCCATATACATGGAACATTAACCCAATCTTTGCTCAGACATCCATATATCTAGTTTATTTTTAAAAATTGTAATGTTTGTAGAGTCAACTATCTCTTGCAGTATTTTGTTCCATAGTCTAGGTGTTCTAACTGTGAAATAATTAAATCTTTTGTTACTATTAACCCTTGCTACTCAATTTGTTTATTATGTAGTCTAGCTACTATTTTTCTAGTGGAGAATTTAATACCACATGATCTCATTTGTTCTTCATTGCCGAGAATTTTGAATAATTGTAATAAATCTCCTCGACTGTGTCTCTGCGCAAGTGTGTGTAATCCTGTTTTGTGTAATCTAGAACAATAGTCCAGATTTTTTAGGTGCGGTAGTTGCTTTGTGGCTCTATGTTGACTTGTTCTATTTTATTTATGTCTGATTTCTGGTAGGGATTCCAAAATTGAGAACCGTAGTCCAGGTGGGGCCTTATATGAGATCTATAGAGGGATAATAAGCAAGATTCAGATCTAGTAATAAATGTTTTGAAATTCTACGTAATAATGCATTTGTTTGGGTTGCTATTTTAGTGCAATGAGTTGATGGAGTTAATTTGTCATTAATTATTATCCCTAGGTCTTTCTCAGCTGATGAAGTTCTAAAAACAGTATTATTTAAGTAGAAATTTGGGGCCGGATTATTTTTTCCAAAATGTATTACTGCACATTTAGATAAGTTGAAGTACATTTTATTTGTTAATGCCCATTTTTCTATAGCCATCAGATCTTCTTGGAACCCGATTTTGTTACTGTGATTTATGGCCGTCCCTCCAAGTTTGTTGTCGTCCGCAAACTTTACCATTGTATTACTAGGAGAGATAGTCATATCACTTATGAATATGTTAAATAGGGTTGGTCCAAGCACCGAACCCTGCTGCACCCCGCTGGTCGCATCCCTGTCATCAGAAAGGACATCATTTACTCTACACATTGGCTTCTCGCTAATCACTGGTTTATCCAATAGATTAATGGATTTGAAATTCCCAAAGTACTAAGTTTATTTATTATTATAGTATGTGAAACTTTATCAAACACCTTGCTGTAATCTAGAAGAATGACGTCCATTGTAATATTACAATCTAAATTATGACTAATGTAGTTATAGAATGATATTAAATTTGTGGTGCATGAATAACCTGCTTTGCATCCATGTTGGTAAACATCATTAATCTTAAAGTTGTCATTTCGTTCTCTAATTTAATTTAATAATTTTTCTAATAATTTACATGAAACAGATGTCAAACTAATGGGACGGTAGTTTTCAGTTTTGGATTAGGACCCTTTTTTATGAATAGGTGTAACTATGGTTGTACGCCAATCCCTAGGTACTACTGAATTTTGAATAGATTTGTTGTAGATTATCATTAAAGGTAGGAAAATACAATTTTTGGTTTCTAGGAGAAATCTTGAGGATATGTTATCTGGTCCTGAACTAGTATGTTTCTTTAGGGTATTTAGAACAGTCAAAGTTTCTTGTTTTGAAATAGTTGCTACTTTGGTATTGATATTACTGGAATAACAGGTAAAGTTATTTCATTGGAAAAGACTGATGCAAAGTAATTATTTAATTTGATTGCTGTTGTTTGATCTGATGTTATTGTTTGTTTGTTAATTATTAATGGTCCAATTGTCTTGTTACAACCTTTTTTTGTGTTGAGGTATGACTATAAAGATTTTTGACAATCTTTAGTATGCGCTATTTTAAATTCAAAATTACGCTTTGCAATGACAATTTGTTTTTTAATATTTTAAGTGTTTCTCATAGTTTTTTAAAGTTGAGTTGGATTGAAGTTTTTGGGCTTTTTTAGTTTTGAAAATAGTTTCTTCTTTTTGCAATTAGTGTTTTAATTTTTTATTAAACCATTGTGGAATCTTTCCCTTGTTATTGTACCTGTTTTTTTCAGGTATGTATTTTTTTTCTAGATGTGTTATTTTATCTTTTAGAAAATCCCATGCTTCATTGGTATTTAGAGGAAGAAGAGTCTTTTCCCAATTGACTTTATTTATAGAGTGGTTCATTTGATCAAAATTAGCTTTATGATATTGTTTAGTTTAATTTTATTTTTTTTTTGTTGAAGAAGAATTTTATATCAAAGGTTATGGACATATGGTCGCTATTTCCTAGGGGTGCTGACATTTTAGTATCATATATGGGTGTTTCTAGATTTGTTATTACTAAGTTGAGGATGTTATCTCCTGGTGGGTTGTCTTATAACCTGTTTTAAGCCAAGGTTTATAATAACTGTGATAAGTTGTTCTTCATGTTGATCTGTTCCTGTAAGAGTGTCTCAGTTTATAGTGGGGAGGTTAAAGTCACCCATAATAAGTACTGTATCTTTGTTTGCCAGTTGTATTATTTCTTCAGTCAAAATTTTGGTAGTTTGTAGATCAGATGAAGGTGGCTTATAACATACACCTATAAGTAGTTTGTCAGTATTTGTTGGCTGAATGTAAGCCCATACACTTTCTGTTTGTAGGTTAGCTTCTATCCCATAACAATGTATGTCATTTCTTATGTAAAGACTCACCCCTCCTCCTTTTTTTGAGTTTTGTCTATGTTTAAAGTAATGTTTATAACCAGGGAGTTCTGCCATCCATTCTTTTTCTGTATTGCCCCATGTTTCGGTTATTGCTACTATTGCTAAGTCTAGAGTTTTAGTCAGAATTTCTAGTTCTGCATATTTAGTAGTATTCATTGACCTTGCATTTAAAGTAAGAATATTTGCTGTGAAGTTTGTGTTACAACAGTGATTTTTAATAAGAGGCTGGGAAGGGTTCCCAGTCTCCCCCTTATTTTTTAGTTTAAATGAAAGTTGATGTATGATGTTATTTTTTGGCCCAGAATGTTACTACCCTTCCTACTTAGGTGCCATCTATCCCAGCAATATAGTGCAGGTCTTTCTTCAAATTCTTCCCAATGTGTTAGACATGTTATGCCTTGTTTATAGCACCATTTACGAGCCATTCATTCACGTCTTTAATTTTAGAGGTAATATACCCAGTGGCTCTTGGGATGGGAGTATTTCGAATGCAGACAGTACAACCAAGATCTGATAATATGTTGTTTAGTGCAACAAAATCTTGTTTGATTTTGATAGTTGTGATACCTTAATGTCATTTGTTTCTGCGTGAATAATTACTAGTGGATTTTTACCAGCAGTGGATAGTATTGATTTTGCCATTGATGTAATGTCAGCAATTTTGCTCCCTAAAGCTGGAGCACATTCTGCGTTCTTTGTCTGGATTACATATTGTTCTATCTAAATATTTTATAATTGAATCGCCTAGTACAACTACTTGTCTTTGATTTGTGTGTGGTTCAATTAATGAAGATACGTTTAAAGAATTTAAGTGTTTCTTGGATGTGGTGGAACTTCTATCTGATTTGGTGTTATTTTTTTGATACGTCTTCGAGATGTTTGGGTCTTCTTCATTGTGTTGAGTGTAACCCCTATTTACCAAAACCATGTCAGCCTCTCTGTCTGTTTGATTCACCAGTGTTTCAAAAGAGTTGTGTAGTGGAAGTTCATCCTTGTTTTCTGAAAGATTTTTATTTTTTTATGTGTGTTTTTTGTGAGGAATTTTTATCCAATTGTTCTCCGTTGTTTGTGTTATAGGAGTTGAGAATATAACTGGTTGTTCCATTAGACTGGGTATAGGGTCCTCCTTTAGGATACTTTTTAGAGGAAGTGAATTATCTACGTTTTTTATGACAGATGTATTAGTTTCAACCAGCATTGACATTTGGTCTATGTAGTCTTCTAATGCTTTAATTTCAGGACTAAGATTATCTTTAGGCTGTAATCTTACAATTTCTTCCTGAAGGTTTTGTACCAGAATGCACCTCTCACAGACAAAGTTGGGTGTTTGTTTACCTGTTGTATACATTGAACAGGATATACACATTTTGTTTGCTTTCTTCATGGTGTGTAGTGCTTTAATGTATGTAAAGGACTAAGCAGTAAGAAACCTTATATTTGTAGTATTACCTTGCAGTTTCTCTAGGGGATAAGGCCCTGTGCCTGTTTGCCTGTTAGTCCTGGTATAATAATAAACATTCCCTGGTGCCTAGTTGCGCCCCCCAATCCTCTGATTGCCAGATGCAGTATGATAAAATTAATTCCCTGATGCCTAGAGGTCCCCCACCCCGATCGCCAGCCCAGTATAAAAAAATAATTCTCTGGTGTCTAGTGGCAATCCCCATCACTGTACACCATCACATATTCCCTGACATATAGCAGCTCTCCTACACTGTGGGCACTGACCACACCCCTTACCTACCTTGCCAATGCTGCAGGCAGGTGTCCATATAGAGGCTGGCACAGCCCTCTTCTCACCACCTCAGCTGGCTACCATATGTGATAACAGAGAGAATGCTTCCCATATACTGTAAAGGGAGCACACATATAGGGCATGGCAGGGGTGGATGGTCAATATCCACAGTGAAGGGTCTCCAAGATGCCCGGAAATATGTGATGATGTATGAAGATGGGGATCAGAAGGTGGGGAGATGCCATTACAAGCTGAGGGGTTATTTTTTGATACCAGGGCTGGCAATCAAAGGACAGGGGGACCACTAGGCACAAGTGGATGTATTTTCTCATACCAGAGCTGGCAGTCAGAGGATGGGAGACTCTTAGGCACCACAGAATATTTTTTATGATACAGGGGCTGGTGATGGGAAGGCAGGGGGAAAACTAGGTCTCAGAGACATATTTCCTTTACTGGGACAGATGAGCAGAAGGTAGGGGGACCACTAAACACCTCTGACATTTTGGAACTTGTATAGGATGGTGATTGTGGGTTAGGGGGCACCACTGAACACCAGGGTTAATTTAAGAAATTATACATAGTGGCAATCAGTGGGTTGGGGGGACCAGTAGACACCAGGGACAGTTTTAACAGTCTACAGGATGGTGACTGGATGAGGGGGTACTGGACACCAAGGACTTACTTTATTTTACCAGGGTCAGGGTTCAGAGGGTGGTGGGTGCCACTAGCCACTAGGGAGCAGGTGTGCTCCCCCTCTTCCAATGAGGTTGTCGGCTGCAGTTCCTCCACCAGCCACTAGGGTTGTCCAGAATAAGTCAGTCTTCATCTTGGTGGTATTTGCACTGCACAAAGTGACCTGTGCTAACCATTTTCCACAATGTAAATGCACTGAATATTGTGCTGTGCCTGTATTCAGGTATCCCCCCTCCTTTGCCTGCTGCATACATTATTTTTTGTATGTGCATTAACCCTTTTAGTACACACCACAACCACCTTTGAATATTGTGCAGTAGCTCAAATCACAGGCAAACAGGGAGCAATCAATTTGTCCATTGAGCAAAGTTTAGAATATCTGGCCCCTGCTCTCTAAGCATGCCACAAGACAGCAACTTTGCAGAGAACAAGCAGGTTAGGGTTACAAGGAGGTAGACAACAATAGTTCTGTTTCAGGAACAAATGAATGATTGTTGTAAGGTAGTAGACTACTCTCTATGCACAACTACACTGGAGTTTCAAGAGAAAGTGGGCAGTGGTTTGGGCTGAGAACATGGTGGGGGTTACTGTGGGAGGCAGCAAGTTTCAAGCTTTGACCAGTCAGTACACAAATGAATGCTGGCTAAATGACATTTTCCTGAAGGGGTGGAGCAGTTTGTTTTCCCACATAGTCTGAGTACTATAGCTGTTGTTAATCCCTGAGAACAGATTGTGTTCTATTACTCCATCTGCACACAAACAAATCTGATTATGTTATTTGCCTTGTGACATAATCAAAGAGTTACTCCTCCCTCTGCACATGTGAACAAGTTCTGTGATGGCTCCAATGCATAGTGGAGCAAGAGGGAAATTATCTGCCCCATTCTAGGCTGCCACAGTTTGTAACTCAGAAATGTAACCAGTGATGATGAGTTGGGATGAAACACCCGACTGTCAGTAGCTCAGTTAGAAGTCCAAACTATCCATTGCTTTACCTTGGAAGAATATGGATGTTCAGGTGAAAATTTTATTTATTTATTTTATTTATTTAGTGATTCGAAAAGACCTTGAGCGCAAGCTCTTTTACAAAGGTTCCATGTCATAGATTGCAAAACAAAGTACAACAGGAGAAAGCAAAGGTACAGCTTGGATTCAGAAATGAACTAAGGTTTCTGGACTCCAGACCCATTTGCAAACTTTGGTGATTTTATTGGGATCTGCCATTTTCGATCAGAGACATACTAGGAATCAATTAGGTTTTATATATAAATTACCTGTGAATTGTAACTACAGGAGTGTGTCAGCTCTCCAAAAATGTTCTTCTCTTCATTGGAGCATCCCAATATGCATTTATGTATTAAGAATGAAAGGTAACTTTAACTAAGATGTAAAGGCTTAATATAAACCATATGGTTCAAAAACACATATTTTTTTCAAACAATTATCTGAAAACGTCCTTAAGTATGAACAAATATATTCATTTTATTGTTTCACCTGTCAAACTTAAAGTTAAACCAGTAATGACAATCACATTTCATATATTAATCAAGTAATCTATATGCATATTACCAATCACATGTGGCCCTATTAGAATTAATCCATCAAGTAATTTTGTTCTGTGCTTCAGTTTTACCACTGACCAAATCAAATTCAGTTTCTGGTGAGAAATGTAATTGGCAAGAGCCAGCACTGGATTTTGTTGTGCCTCATTTGATGGCATTCTTCAAGCTTGAACTCTATATATCTTTTATAATCTGCATCTGCTTTAATAGACATAAGATAAAGCTATTGTTCCCATTTTGCTTGTGAACCAGGATTTGAACCAGAGGCGTCAAAGCCAGCTGTAATATACATTCACTGGCCTACGCAGCCAGTATAGTGTTATGCTTGTGCAACTGTGTTAGTTTGGTTTTGGCTGTCAGACTTCTATTCCAGAGGAATTACCACCCAGTAGGGCATGAGGAAGGAACCTTGAGAGGTTCCACCCCTAGAGGTGCAACGGGACAGTTCCCGTGGCTAAAAGTACCTTAGGAATCCTCCTATGGAGAGGGTGCTGCTGGAGGAGGAGGGGAGGATGGTGGGGCAAAGAAAAAATGCTTGACAGTGAGGCTTAGAGGAGCTGCTTATATAGCTCAGGAAGTGAGAGTGGCTGGTGCTTGGCCACTGAACTACCAGCAAGCCTTTCATTTCACTGGCCTATGCAGCCAGTAAAGTGTTATGCTTGTGCAACTGTGTTAGTTTGGTTTTGGCCATTCGCACTTTCTATTCCAGAGGAATTACCACCCTATAGAGGTACAAAGACAAGGAACCCTCGGAGAGAGTTCCACCCGTTGAGGTGCAATGGGATAGTTTCTGTGGCTAAAGGTACGTTAGGAATCCCCTCAAAAAATGTAGTATCATCCCCAAAAAGGAGGCAACATGAAGCATATGAGCAAGCAGTAACTGAGACATAGAAGCAGTAACTGTAACATAGTAGTAGAGAAGCATAGGCAGTTTGATAATGCAATGAGATGCTCAGTTATCATAATGACTGCCCAGGTCTGTGTAGCATGATACCAATGGTTTGCTTTGAGAGTAGGGGATCCCCTAAGGAGAGAGGGAATGGCAGGACATCCTCCATCTCCATCCAACAATGGAACCCACCTAAAGAAACTAAGGGAAACAACTAAGCTAACTAAGTGTTATGACCTGAGGCAACTGAGGAGAGAAAAAAAAACCCATGAGCAGAAAATCTCTGGGATCCAAGGCCTAGGTCACCTTCCCTCCAGGCTTGGGATAGTTTATTTAGTGACGGCTCTGCAGCTGCAATTTGATAAACCCAATTAAAGAGAGGTGGAAAATATTCCAATTTGGAGGAAGGCTCTCACTCAAACCCAAAAGTGGAAATGCTGTGAAGATTGTGAAAAACTCTGCAACAATACATGCATCCAAGGCACAGGAGGAGAGAACAACTGCTGAGTCACTCACCTGACCTACCCACCCTAAATCAAATCAGGTGAACCAGAGGCAGTCATAGGGAGGATGTGGTGAAGGTGCCTCACTAGGGAAACACTATATAGTGGAACACTAGGGCCAAAGGAGATCATCATAACCACCTTTCACCACTAGTCTTAAATTCTACAGCAGGAGCTGCTGTCACGTAGCAGGCAGCTAAAGCCAAGCCAGGATTGAGGACATTCCCAGCTATGGGCCAGGAGAGAAGGATCCCACCCCAAGTTGGACACGCTCGAGATGCAGACTTAAAGCAGAGCGAGACTGTCGACTGCAGGAACCCTGCACCAAAATAGAATGGCTGGCATGCCCCAGAAATTGATTGAGAGCTGAAAAGCTGGTGAGCTGAATGAGCACGGCATGCTGAGATCGTAATGAGCATTGAGTGCTGAGACCTTGCAAGGTCGAATGCAGATTGAGTGCAGCAGAATCCCAGGCTGAAGCCGAAGGGATGGCAGTAGGCATGAAGCAATGGTTTGCGTCAGCAAGGAGCAATGGTTGCATAAGCAAGTGTGGACCTGATAGGTCAATAAGCAGTAGTGGACCTGATAGGTCAGTAAGCAGTAGTAGTGATAGGTAGACCTCCATAACATACTGTACAGCAATAAACAGTACTGAATTGGGGTAAGCCAGCCAGAAAGTTCAAAGTCAAATCAAGGTGACAATCTCTGAGGATTTTCAGTGGTGAAGACAGGATTTAGAACAGAATTAATTAGCCACAGAAGCCACGACCCACCAAACACCTCCCAGTCCCACCGTAGGACAAACAGAAAGTGATGGAGCCGAGAATCACATGCAGATATAAAGCTAATTTAATAGCCTCAGCAGGAGCATCAGCTAACCTCAGAGTAACACAATGTACAATAGCAATGGGAGTAAACAAGCAGTAGCAGGAAGCAATTAGACCTGTGCAGCAGTAGTGAAAACAAATGAGTACACTGAGTTGTAACTGCAATAAATAAAAGGAGGCATAATGCTCTTAAAGCACTGTCACTAGGCAGTGCAAAATACTGCTTCAATGAGGTAATTAGAACAAGCATGAGTGAGATGTAGAGCTAGGTTGTAAAACTGAGTCAGGTGAAAGTTATAGGGTATGCCATGTAACAGCTAGTTAAGCTGAAACACACAAATCAGGTGTACAGTTGCAGTGCAAGTAATTTGAGAGTTGTCAGTAACTGAAGCAAGCAGTATGAGCTTTGAACAGCAGCAAGCTAGGAGCTGAGAAAAGCCACCCCAAAAAAAACAAGAAGGTAGCACACACAGCCAAAGGCAAAATACAAACCAAAGGCAGGAAAAGAAACACAGAAGCCCTACAGAGACAAGCAGGAGTGGGGGGAGGAGGCAGGCCCCTGTCAGGGAGGCCCAACCAACTCAGAGGACAAACC
The DNA here is from genome assembly GCA_016271365.2 of Neoceratodus forsteri. Lineage (NCBI taxonomy): Eukaryota > Metazoa > Chordata > Ceratodontiformes > Ceratodontidae > Neoceratodus > Neoceratodus forsteri. The sequence goes on along the minus strand of CM057449.1, from coordinate 570,903,496 downwards.
AACAGAGCCTTCGGCTGCAAAGAAAAAATTCTTCACAGTGAGGCTTAGAGGAACTGCTTATATAGATCAGGAAGTGGGATGGCTGGCTGCTTGGCCACCGAACTAGGCAAGCCTTCATTTGAGTATATCCAACCACTTTTCAACCAGTGTGTTTAAGAACAAGTCTAATTTAGAGAGACTAAAGGACCTCAATATGTACACCCTGGAACAGAAAAGGAACAGAGGTGATAGATCAAGATCTTTAAATGCCTCACAGGGGTAAAAAAGGTACCTGGAGGAAGTATTTTTCAGAAGAAAACACATTCAAAAACTGGGAGACATGCTATGAAGCTGAAGGGGATAGATTCAGAGAGAGAGATGTGAGGAAGTACTTCTTCACAGAAAGGTAGTGTATTTCTGGAGCAGCCTTCTAGTGGTGGTGTGGTGGGGCAAAAAGAGTGGTGGGTTTCAAAAATGCATGGGATAAGCACCAGGCAATCATAATGGAAAGGAAGGGGAGGGAGAAAGAGCTGTAGATCAGGCATGATCTGTAAAAGTGTAGGTAGGGAGAAATGGGCAGACTGGAGTGTTAAAATGGTCCTTATCTGCCATCAAATTCTATGTTTCTATTCTCCTAATAACTATTATCTTAAAGGATTATTTTAATTTTTTGGTGTTGTTTTTACAATTCTTTACCCAGACTAGTCCAGCTGAGATACTACATCGCATTTACATAGTGGTCTTGCTTCTACAAATTCCACATCTCTGTGAACATGAACACAAGGTTAAATTACTTGCTCCATTTCATACAGTGAAAATGTGTCTTTGGTGTGTTTTGAACCTGTGATCTTTTTGTTCCCAAGCCAGTGCACTGAGGACTAGTCCTAACTTCCTCCAAAGAAGACATTCTTCATCAGTGATTTGGTTTATCTTTTATGGTATATACTGTATGTGCCATATGTCTTCTAAGTGTTTTGAACCAGGAACAGACAGAAAGTAAACCCCAATGGGAAGGAAATGAAAGAAATGGCCAGTACTTCTATAGTCATTATATCACTGCTTTTCTAGCTGACTAGCTGCTCAGAAACATCCAGAATATTTTTTCATTCCCCACAGGAGAGCTATGTTAGCCCACAAAAACAAAAATGTAAGGCAGCTAAAGAAACTTGTGACTACAATACAGTATATTATGGAAGCTGAGTTTTGCAAGCAATATGGCAAGGGAGCAATAAATAACTTGCACACAAATAGTTGCCAGGTATGAATTGCTCCTCAGCAAATTTCAATGAAGGGTTTAATGTGTTTTTTTTATTTATTGTGTGCGAGGGATAAAGTTGAACAAGACAGCAAGCCATGGAAAATGTGACAGCCTGCCTCCAGAGACAAACATCTACAGTATGTTGCTTAAGACAGAAACTGTATATGTAGTTGATGTGTATCCCACGTTATCTCCCTTCCCTTTCTCTGCCACATTGCTTTGAAATATGCCATGGGCATGAAACTCAACCTTAATCACATCTTACAAGGTACAACTACAGAAATCCTTATTTTTCATGAAGCACAGAAAGGAACAGATAGAGTGAAGTAAGCATTGTTTCTCAAAGTCCTTTATAAGCCATACACAGTTTCAGCAACACTTTGGTGTACCCAAGTAATTCTGCTACTGTAGGTTGAAGGAGGTTACAGAAAGCCCATGGAGTGTATGCACAGAAAAACAGAGTGAGAGGGAAGAATTTAAGTATAGGGAGGTTAAGTTTCTTGCTCCAAGTCACACAGTAAGTCAGTGTTGGTAGTGGGATTCTTGTTTCAAACTAGGGTCTTCAGCGTCATGGCTCTGCATTCTAACCACTAAGTTACCCTTCATCCACATATCAAGGAAAGCATGGATCTTCAAGGAAAGCATCACTAAAGCTAAAGAGTGCTGTCCCTTTCCCATTAAATGCATTATGGAATTTGTGGACTGCAACATATTTACAATAAGACATTTTATCAAATGTACCATAATCTTTTTTCTATTAGTTTCAATATTGTCTCTGGGCTATTGATAACTGCTGAGATTAATTAGATCATCCACCTAGGGCCTCTGACATAGTCACAAAGCTATGATATCATCACAGAATTAAACTTTGAAATACAGTCCGCTGAGCTTTTACCAGCTAGTTTCATTCTTGCCTACAGTTGTGGACAGCTATAGCTGCAAGCAATAAATCAAGATGGGGTGGTTTTAGGCTGAAACAACTGCCCACCCAGGGATGTAGTGGAGTCCTCTGCTGCAGGAAGAGGGCCTTACAGTTATTCGAAGGGACGTTATAAGTCTAAACTCCAACGTAGAATTTCTATCTCTTAAAAGATAGGTTACAATTATATCACATGCTATGGGGAAACTTTAAAGAATTGAGACATTTCAAGAAAAAGTTATAACTATTTTCCTTCCACCAGTGGAATCACTGCAAATATACTTTTGGTGCTATTTCTTGCTGTCTGCTACCTGAACTGAGTACCTGAGGATATTGTTTGATGTTTCCTGGTCTCCACTGCTTTACCTGCACATTGGCAGTGGTTTCCTAAAGAAGGCATAGTTTACTTTTGTAGTGTCAGGTGCCTGTACTGAGAAGCACTGCTGATTTTTCCTTTCCATCCTTTATTTGTGCCCCTAGGCCACAGTAGGGAAGGATTCCTTCAGTCATGATCACCACCCCTTCAACCATCCATAGTCCTCAGCTTACCTTAGTGGTCAGTACCCCCCATGGATTCCCCGTGGAGAGGTCAGGAGGGGAGTGCAGTCCTCCAGGTCCACAGAAAGTTGTTGCAGCAAGCTACGGTGATGTAGGGGGTGGAGTTATAATATGTGGGCTTCATTCACCCCCACTGTGCTTTTCAATTTTCCACTGTGCTTTTTCTTCCCAGTCCAGAGTGATGGCTTGCAGTGAGTGCATGTGCATGGAGGCATGCATGCACACCCAGCCCACTTCCCCATCCACCCACCTGACATTACGTCAACCTCCTGATGTATTTACTCTGACACCTGGCCTCTGCCAGGTGTCAGCCAAGATGGGGACAACCAACCACTCCTAACCAGAATAGGAGAGCTCACTGGCAACTTGCCCAATGTTGCTCCTGCCCTCCCCCCTGCCATCCCTGGCAACCCAAGCTTGTGGCCAAACTTGGGTCATCAGTGTGGTGTGAGGTAAGGTATGTGTGAGTGCATCAACCCTCAGAGCCACCAGGCCAGCTTGAAGAGAAATACTGATTTTATTAGTTAGGCCTACATTGTACCTTTTTGCTATTTTCTTTGTTTCTTTGATGTTTCTACAGGCTGCACTGAAGATTTCACTGTGTGTGTATGAGCACGATCATGGTTTTCTGTTGAGAAGCAGAGCAGGTGGCCCAGTGAATCAGTGAGCAAGGTAAATTAATAAACAGTAAAAATTTTCTTTTTAAAGCAATAGTTGAGCAATTAAGGATAAGATTTCAAGTGGTTATTTTACCAAATTATGGAAGGATGCACAAGACAATGATTAGATGGAATATGGAGGATTTCTAAAAGTCCTGGTCAAATAATGGTACAGAATCCAAACTAAAATTTAAAATTCTATAGAGACATATTGATTTTATTTGTTATGAGATAAGCTGGCACCAGTGCATTGTACCTGGGCATTAGACTGAGGTAAATGCCTTGGTGCCAACATGCCTCTGCTAATCAGGAGCCAGTATTTTTCTTATCCATTTTAAGTCTATTTAGTATTTACATTTTCTTAAAAATCATAAAATAAGTTTTTACAGTGCCTTAGGTAGGTTTAGTGATTCATCAGTGGGGATGAGTGAAGTTTAACTTTTGTCAGTGGAATTCACGTGAAATAAAAATTACACTTCCCTGAAAATTTGAGGAAATTCCCAGATATTAGCATTACCTCCCTCCCAGGGTGTTATTATATGGATGTTCTGCACCATCCAAATCATCTGTTCCATAGCAGTGGTGGTGTTTTCAGTATAAAATTCTAGTAGTGATTCTAAATTTCTTTGGCCTTAAGAGCTCTAAGTATTTTCTTCCTCAACTCCAAACAGAACAGTCTGATGTGGATTTTTCACTATTGAATCTGCAAAGCAATATCTGAGATTGACTTTTAAGATTAAGATGTCAGTGGTAATATCAAAGAAATTCACAAGTGGGGCTGGTATGAATGATTGCCCTTTCTTCAGTATATTTGTTTGCGGTATGGTCAGGGATTCCCCAGAAATGTTAATGACTTGTGTAGTTGTTTCTTATTCCTGTCCAAGCTCTTTGATGCATTTCTTTTCATACCCTTACCTCCTCTGCATGTTTTTCATTTTGTCCTGCTTGCTGTCCTTTATTGTTGCATTTTTCTTCTGTTTGTCTAAAAAAAATTCCCCTCATTACAAGTCATAGCTTCCACACTCATGTTATCTGATGAGTGTGATTCCAATGAAAAGACTGGTATATCAACAGTAGTTCCCTGTTTCCCCTCACTGTTTCTCCTTGAGTTAAATGAAAATGTTTCCTGTCTTAACCAGTTAAAGAAACTTTCTAAAGGATAATCACTGGCATAATGTTTCAATTTGCCCTGTTTGTGCTCAAAGTTTTTTGTATGTATCAGTTTTAAATTATGATTATCAAGTTCTTTAAACGGTGGAACATCATGATCTTTATATAGCTCATTTTTCAGTACTTCAGTTTCCATAATGAGCTTTGTGTATTTTGTAGTGTCTTCTTTAGCAATTATAAATACACATAAAAACACTTAAGATGCCTTCTCCCAATCAGACCTTAATTCAGATTTGTCGAACTCACATGAAGGCATGTTGGTAATTCGGAACCCTCTTGGCACCTGATGCTTTTCCAGATATGTTTTGAGTGTTGTGATATTATAAGTAATGTTCTGTTCATTTATCAGAAGTCATTCTACAGTAACATGATAAAGGACAATTGTAAAGAATCAGGATCATCTGCATTATCTGCATCTTTTGATTTCCATTTAGTTAGATCTCTCACTGGTTTCCTCCATTGTTCAAGTGAGTCATGTTTCTTCAAGCAAAAATGCACTGTACTGTACTGTGTTGTTAGCTTTGTTCCCACTGGAAGACATAATACTGAGTGAAAGTAAATAACTATTATTATACAATGATAGCACACAATGGTGCCAATAAAAGAAGAAACCTGATTGCCTAACTGGGTCTTTTCTCAGTGTGTAAATTCCAACATAATTCGTGGAAAAAAGACTCCATCAGACTTGTTATAAAATCAAAACTGAAAATGCAGCTGAAATCACTCTGAGCAGTGGAATATAAAAACCAAAAAAATGTCATATTTAAACCGGTATCTGGTTAAAATCACACAACCGAGACAGCACAAGTAATAATAGTGCAGATGTAATAGCACAGACAGCAATAGTGCTGGTACATAATTGTGAAGTAGCACAACAGTGCATCACCACCATCACTTTAATGAAATGCATGAAGTTAATAGTAACCTTTAATGTCCTGTACCAAGGGTGCCAATCAAGTAACAAATTAATTACCCATTACCCTCAGTATTTAACACAGACATTGTAAGTATTGGCAGTAAGATTTGTGAAAAGTCAGAAAGGAGGAGACCTTGCACTTCCTGATGGATTTTTATACTATCATGAATTAGTGACTGCCTCTAAACTTACCACAAGTGCCTTGAATATAAGGGCACTGCACTTGTGAGAAGCACACACCAGATTGTTGCTGCTGGTAGCAGAACTGTGTCCTTTGTGTCATCACAGCTGCCTGCAGTGTCACTGCTGAAACAGACTGTTCATCAAAATCGAAGGGCCACTGCTCCCCCTTCCCCTGAGTCTTCTGACACAGCCTCGCCACATGCAGCCATTTTCATTTTAATTATTTTTGAATAAAGATTAACGTTTTAATGAAGCATGAAATCAGTTATAAAACTTTGTCAATAAAGACTACCTTTTTCTGCAGAACACAGTTTCCAAGTGTAACCCCCCTGCAAATGGGGGTTCCCAAAAGACTTCCAGGAGCTTGCTTGAATGCTCCAAGCCTGACTGGTGTTTGGCGTTTAAGCCATTTATCAGTGAGTGTTTTTGAACCTCTGGTACTGTCTCTTTAAGAGCTGTCTGCTTGCAGACATAATTAGTTTGTATGGGGGACTGTGTGTTTCTTTGATTGAGTACCACTCGAGCTGCTGCCAATTCACTCCATTTTGCAGTCACTAGGAGTGCAGAGGGAACCTATCTGAAAGATGTAACTGTTTGCCAGAAACCATTTAGAGTAATAATGAAATTACAGTTTGTCTAACCTGCTTTCTTTGCAGTCAGAACTGTGTCTGCCCAGTTCTCATTCTGGTTTTGAACTGCTGAACTGGACCAATCAGTGTGGGTAAGCTAGCTCTAAAATGGTGCCTTGACGAATCAGAACTTGACTCATAATCTGAGCCAGCCACAAGAGGATTGTATGGGCAGTGACTCTGGGAGATGTAGTTTAGACTTCGGCACTTTGGACCAACAGGAGTCTATTGTTAGTGACAGCCAATCCAGTCAAGAACTGGGAGGAACTCAAAGGAAGTGCCTGGTTTTGTCTGTTGGAGTTTCAGTTGAGCTCTGGCAGTGAAGAAGGAAGGAGCCCTGTGCTTTTCAGTGTGCAGTTTTAGTCGGAAACGTGTAAGGCCCAGAGTTCCGGTCTGCAGCTTGTGTAACTGCTTGTTAGGACTGAATCCGTCCTTGTGAAGAGAATCAAAGGATATCTGAAGAGTAGAAACCAGGCTCACCCTGTAGAAGACTGGAGAAATTGCTGAATTGCACTCAGTCTGTCAGGAACTGAATCTGCTGTGTGTTCTCCCGGTATTGTGCAGTAATTGCGATTGGGATAGAGAAGCAGCCTGCCTGGTATAGTACTTTCTTTTGCCATATAAATGTGAGGAGTCTCGTGAGCTCAAGAGTAGCCCTGCTGACATTGAAGGACCCTATCTTGTTTGGAGTAGTGAGTACTAATTCAGGTCGCCCCTGTTGAATTGCCACATTGAATCCAAATAGAATTACTGTACTGCTGACTGTTTAACTGTTTCTTTTCTCTGTGTGAAGGGCCCTACCAGCTGCCATGGTTTGGACTAGCCACTAGGGCTTGGGTACCCAGGGACAGTAACTGGTAGGGATAGGCCTGTGCACAGAGCCATAGGTAGATGAGTAAAGTATAAGCTAATTAACCTGATTTACCCCTGTCCTTGTTATATTCCCCCTAAATAAATCCGAGCTGCTTGTTTCAGCAAAGTTATACTGCCTGAGGTATTTGTCTATGTTAAAGTATTGTACTGTGATTGTTGCACTGTATCTTATTTTACAGGAGGTCCCATGTGCCTGAACCAGCCCTGGGGGTAAGTGTATACTGTGAAGGTAATTTGATATATTGTGTGGGCCACTAGTGGGAAGAAAGGGGGGTTGCAGTGTCCCAGAGGGCTGTGACCAAGTAAGTTTAACTATTGCAAACCCTGACCTCTGGGTGGAGGCACCCGCCATTGGATCCAGGCCCCTCAACCTGTTAGTGGCAAATCAGGCAGGGGTAGTAGCCCCTGGGATAGCGCCATCTAGGGGTTACACAAGTAGTATATTAGCTCAGTACAATTAGATGGGAACTGATGTTTGGATTTGGGATTTGGCAGGAAATCATTATTCAGGAGGACAGTACTGTGCACTGCTGTATATGACGCACCCTTTCCCCAGTACTGTACATATTATCAACTGACACCGGCAGGCCCAAAACATCGTCACTGGTTGGGAGTCAGTAGTAAAATGACACGAATGTTTTAGTGCTATTTTGTACAACACTATCATATAAGTACACTAATGTAAATGTGTGCTAAAATGCAAGTGCTGAAATGACTCGTGCTTATCTTGATGTGCAATTTTGACATTGAATCATTTAAACATACTACATGGCTCCCACCAAACACCACAAAGCCTCAATTGTGGTGACATACTGGAAAGCCACTGACAGGAAAAATAAAATCTCAGACCTCAACACAAGCTTACAAATCAATACTGCTGAAATCCACCAAGCTCTGTTTGATTCAGTCACAGCCCTTTCCATACCCCGATCACTGCACCTGCAGAGAAAGTTGTTTCCCACAATGTGAGAGAGAAAGCAAGAGTGAAACTTTCAGTTCTCAATCCTCAGCTGTGTGGGACTGAAGCAACTCGATCTTCTACCAGCACAAACAGAATACAAATACATCTCATCTGTCACTCACTCACTATCTCTCTCTCTTAAAGCAAACATTCTGCAAGCATATGTGTGCATCTAAGTTGGAAGGCTGGTGGGGGGGGGCTGTATCTGACACCAATGTTCTAGTTAGCAACACAGAACTATTTAACACACAGAGGAAGGATATTCCATTAACAAATCAGTGAAAAACAGTATTTTTTATTTGCAAATAAATGGGTTTTTATATTTTGTTCTTAAATCTTTACTTAGTATCAATTGTATAATCACAATAATCCACTCCAGAATGCGGGTAATGCTAGAATTTATCCACTTCTGGTGTGTATTTGTCACTTGGCCTGTGGTCATGTGACCAACCCACAGCAAGCATTGATAAATCCCAGCGTAACACACACCTTGTCATGAATTATTGCTTAAACATTTCAAGATATTTATTCAGTTACTCAAAAGAGGCTTTTGTTGATGCAGTTTTTCTGTATAGGGTAACCTCTGCTAAACACTCTAACAGATTACTGAAAAGTTAGTACTGACAACTGGCAGCCTGAACATGGACTCTTTAATGCAGTACTCATAAACAAACTTGTTACAACCTTAATTTTTTGGGTTTATGAATATTTTTTCAGAATTGTTGTATTTTTCTAAGATATACAGATTCCATCTGATATGTACTATTCATTTTGATTTTCACATTCCCATGTGGGGAACTCAAACTTGCAGTACCTGTTACTTTTCCCCCATTGGTATATAGTTCTTTTTTCATTATCTGTTTTCTTGTGTGCCTTACATTCTTGGCAGGGGTGCTCCTATGGATCCCTTTTTGAGTCGGCCCCAGCGGCAATGAACTGGGTGTCATGCCTGAGCTCACTCCTCACCCTCTCTATCTTACTGGTCATGTCATGGTGCCCCACTTCATCATGGAAAATCCTTTGGGAGTTAGGTTCAAAGAGAGAGCACCCATGGGAGCATCTGGTGCAGCACCATCAGGGGCCAGCCTTCACAAGCACCAAATGACTGGGGTTATTTTCCTTGTTCTGGTTTTCCTCGCCATGGTGCGTGGTATGCAATGGCATCAGTGATGCTGCTGCCTGTGCTTCTGTGCATTGCACATCCAATGTCAGCCCGCAGCCCACCCCCTCTTAAGACGCAGCATGCACCAACCACCAGCCATCATTAGGAGCCAGTGCAGCCGTGGTTGTCCATCCCAACCCTCCCTGGAAGAGGAGAGCAGTACCTGGGATGCTCAATCCTCTGACCTCCATCTGACCCCAAGCACCCTGTGTCCACTCCCAAATATGGGTTGCCAGCATGGCGCAAAGTGTAGCATCCAGTGCTTCAACCCTCAGCGCCACTGGGCCGGCCACTGGTATATAGTTCTAATGAACTGCTACTCTCTGCTGAGAGCTCACCAAACAAATGTGTTAGGTTAAGCTGTATTTTTACAGTGCTAGGATGCTTTCAAAAAATACTGTACTTCTGGTTCACAGAGTGAGGGTACTCTAAAACACTGAGTACACCTACCTCATAGCATATTACAATTGTCAAAAAACATTGTATGGGCAGCAAGCTGCCAGTAACATTGATATCAGCACATTAAACATCTGACTCAAAGGAAAAAGGACGATTAAATCATTCAATAGTGCCCAGGTTATCTTATTAATAAGAACATGTGAAACAGCAGACAGAAACAGCTCACCCACATCAAAAAGCAGATATGACCTGTGGGGGTGTCCCAGAGCAAACTTGCCACTTCAAATGGAAGTTGTATGCTGTAAATAGGTTCAGACAGCAAACCACCTTCAGAGCTACTGTATTTGCAAAATGCAAAGCGACTTAAACTAAAGCCAACACTTTGCCAGTGAACCATTTATTTGTTCAACAAAAAAAGCAACAATAAAAACAGCCAAAACAACTAACTGGTGGCCAGCGTGTCCCTTCAAAATGTTGTCATCCAGTTGCACTTACATATTGACTCTACTTGTCATCTTCAGTGCTTGTGACATAAGTGCAAATGGATGATGGCTTGTCGTAGGAAAGTCCAGGCCACCGGTTTGCTGCTTTGGTTGTTTTTACTGTAGCTGTAAGCTTGGGTTGCTATAGCTGCTGTCTTTTTGCTTCCCATTTTCCCTTGAACATGTAATCTAAATTTAGCATATAAGGGAACACAGTGTGCCCAATTCACAAACAATTTGATCTGGCGCAAGCCCCAGGTGCGCAGAACACAGGGTGCATGGGGCTTGCAACAGTCCATGACTGAGTAACAGAATTCACAGTTGGGGCATCCCCAGCCCACTGTTAGACCAGCTTTTTGCTGGTTTACCGCTGTCACCTTCCCTAACAGCATATGCGCCCACATGCCTGGTGCAAGCCTCCGTAAATGGGTAAGTAATTAAATGCATGTGACCTTTGTGAGTAGGGTGCAAGAGTGCCAACGTGGATGGTGCAGCACCAGGTTGGACACAGGCTTGGAGCAAGCTGTGTGTCCCTTTTGTGAATCAGGCCCAGTGTCTCTTTAGACAGCTTAATACTGCAGAGTTCGAAATCAACCGGTTTCCTTTCCTTTCTTTCTATATCTTTGCACAACCTCTATTGAAATGCCATCATTTGCTGCTGTAGCCATCAAATCATGATAATATTGATATTTCTTTAAAGACATCCCTACCAATGGTACACTTCGCAAGGGGTGTGACTTCCAACTTGGTATTAAAATAAAATGAAGAGTTTTCTATATATTTTGTATTAACCAGCAGCTAAGCAAAGGAGCTTGGTTAATAGAAATTCTGATTCCTGGGAAGAGATTTTCTGCACTCTGAAAGCTAAAAATGATCCTGCGATCAAGCATTTGTGGTGTTGTAGACCATTTGCCTTCTGCAAATAATTTATTTTAGATAAATATAGGTCAACAGAGACTGAGTAAAGGATATATATATTTAGAAAAGCCCCCTTTATCATATGGAATGTAGAGATGCAGCAAATTTAAAATCCGCCGGCAAAGTGAACGAGAAGTGTCCACTTCATGTTGGCACTTCATACGTAGATACCATAGGAAAGGCTCACTTCACCTTGTTATTATTACTTGCATTGTCATTCCACCCAATGCAAAGTAAGGTGGAGGACAACAACATTGGCAGCATCCCACCCACACAGTTATAGATTATAGAGAGGAGTCTTATATATTTGTGTATTTGTTAACCAAGCAAATAAAATAAAAGCCATGTGTATAATATATGTATATAATGTATGGTAGAACGTTGTTATAGGTAAAAATCTACCTTTTTATAACAACGTTTTACCATCGATGTGACATCACAATCTTGTTTACCCATCGATGGTACATCACATCGATGGGTTAACAACCGGGAACAGTCTGGGCATGCGCGCAACTGGATCGGACGGCCTTGAAACGGCCGTGGCAGTGAGGGCAGAGCGGCAGTGACTGAAACCAAACTGCAGTAAGAAACTGCTTTCTTTTTTTAAAAACCTAAATGGTACCATACACATAGGAAAAGATTCTGCCAAGCAAAAATTTAGTTTTTCCTCATGAAAAATTATATTTTTTTGTATCACACATTATGAGAAAAGGTTGATAATGTTTTAAAAAAAAGATTTTATGGGCATTTCTTGAACAGGTAAGTGCAGAATGCAACTAATGGGGTCCTGATAAGCAAGCTACACATGTTGAGTCCTCTTAGAAATGTCATTTTTGTGGGTTATCAGATTTGAATTTTATGGGAAAACAGACAACAAGATGATGGCAAACAAAACAATCATTTTTCCCTCAAGAAAAAAGATGACATGAGTATGAAACACAAATTCTTTTTTAAATTCATACTGCTATTTTAAATCCTTACAGAGCATGCTCAGAATCCATTTTTAAAATTTCAAAATTAAATACTGCTGTTTTAAGTCCTTACTGAGCATGCGCAGAACCTATTTTTTTTATTTCAAAATTAAATAACTTTGGAATTAATTAATATTTTTTCACCAAACAAGCAAATGGCATATCTGTGGTCCAGGCCCCTTCTATCCTGAAATGTTAGACCCAAATTCCAAACAGTCTTACTGGCAGCCAAATTCAGAGAAATCCCATCAAACCAAAGGGAGAAAAGTGAGAAAAAGTCACTTATTTCACTATCCAGGTCTCGAAACCACACATTCGGCCCGGAACAAAACTTAGCACATCTAGAGATCTACCACCCAAAACAGTGCATACAAAATTTCATGCAAATCCATTTAAAATTGCAAAGATATTAAAGTGCACACTTTTGGGTTTAACATAGAAAATATGTATATATTTTTGTACTGGCACGGTAATTATAGTATAGTTAGGTTCAAAGACTACTTCTATGTTAAATACAAAATGTTGCACTTTAATAACTTTTTTAATTTTAGTCTTTAGTAACCAGGTAAGACCCACTAGGCACACATGCCTGTTTTCAGGGTGACCTGGGAGCACTGGGCAGTTAAGTGACTTGCTCAGAGTCACACAGTATGCAAGTGGAGGTTGTAAGAATCAAACTCAGGTCTGATCTGCTGGAAGTACCAAGCTTATTCATACCTCGTTCCTCTAACCTCTAGGCTATACTGCCAAACACTTTGCAACCCTATAAACGATGCACATGAAATTTTGCATGCACTGTCTTGTACCATAGATCTCTGGATCTGGCAAGTTTTGTTGCAGAGATGCGGAGTGCCAAAAATGTGAAATTTACCATTTATGTGCAAATCATTTGTCATTCTGCATCTCTGAAACAGCTTGGTGGTGTGGTCTTAAATTGTCAGGGTACATGGGGTCTGGGTCACAGATGTGATTTTTGATAGTTTGGTGAAAATATATTTATCTGTTCTAAAGTTATTAACATTTTAAGTTTCCCATTATAGCTTATGTGAAAAAATATATGTTCTATGCAAAAGTAGGTTTGGCTGCCATGAAAGCACTGTCTGCTGCTTCAAATGGTATCAGTAGTGTCATGCTGCCACAATCTTGTTTTCAATTTCTTGTTTCAATCTTGTTTCTTTAGCAACTTCTGGCCTATATCTTGAGCACTCCCTATTTCTACATGATATTTGTATGAAAAATGTTTTATTTATGTCTAACTCCTAATGTCCTATTGCCTGTATGTTCCTCCACCACCTATCCACTTGTAACCCTATGAATTCTTTTATTGTCATACAATATGGTATTTACCCATGTGTACTGATCTGTTTACCTGTATGTAATTTTTAACCCCGGGTCACCCCTGAAAAAGGGACTTCCAGGGCCCAGTGGGCCTACCCGGTCAACAAAATTCAACAAATAAATAAATAAATAGCAACAGGAGAAAAATTCTGTAATTTAAAAAATACTGCCCCTTAGTAAACACCAACAGTTGTGTTTACCTAATCGGGGCCCGAGGAACCTGATTTTGGCCTTAATGTTTTTAAATAATGCTGCTAAATATGTTTTTGGGGTTCAGCTGTCAGTAGTGTCACAACTTTGAGGCACTACTGCTGCAAATTGCAACACTACCTTTGTGAAAATGCCACAAATTGTAGCAATACTACTGTGAAACTGCTGCTGTTTTGTGTGAAAGTATAGGGAGTGGATTTTCAGCACTATTCCTTTAATTTGCCCCAGTATGTTTTCAGGGCAAACAGATCGCAAATTTGATTCCTCAGCCCCTGTTGGTGTTTACCTAAAATAGATGTTTTCCCCTTTTACGCCTGTAAGGGAAGGAGGTCGAGGAATCTTAACATTTAATATAGTACATATATGTCCCAACATCAGGTGCCCAGTCCTCATGTCTGGAGTATAAGAACACCTACTGCCCTTGCCATTGTGGGACACTGGGGAGCCCAAACACAGTATCCCCAGATATTTCCTACGTCCCCCCCAAAATGTATTATAATTATTTGCTGACAGCAGGATGCCCAATCCCTGTATTGGCATTAGAACCCCCACCAGTATGGGACACTGTGGAGCCCACTACGAGAGTCCCCTGTTCTGTTCTACACCCCCAGTACTGTGGGACACTGGGGAGCCCACTCCCAGTGTCCCAGAATATTTACCAGACTCCATGAAAAAAAGAAAACAGTCCCCAATGTCTTTTTCCTTTACATCCTGAAGAAAAGAAACGGTCCCTCGTTGTCTCCCCATCCACCGTCCCCTGTCCTGACTCTTCCACTGAGCAACACCCCCCTGCCCTATACTTACTATTGGAGATTGTTGTCTGTCATCTTCTGTGGATGTCTGCTCTCTTCAAAGCTGAACTGCAAACTAAAGAATCAAGGTAAGTGCCACATAATGGCTGCCAATGGCATTTTGAACTTATGTTGATATTTTTGCCATTTTTATGTATTTTTGCACCACATTTTCAACATGGGCTTTTTGGGACCCCACCTCATGAACACTGTTGCTGCCATTTCATTAATTGAACCTGAAGGGTGATTTTGTGGTCACTGTGGGAAATTACCTTCCTGGACTGAGTAACACAATGACAGTGCCAGTGTTCATGAGGTGGGGTCCCCAAAAGTCCATGTTGAAAATGTGGTGTAAAAATACCACAAAACACCCGAGTTACACATGGTCATTGAAATATTTCTATGGACACACGTAACTTTTTTAAATATTTTCATGACAAATTTTCAACATAGCCATTTTTTCACACCACCTCATGAACAGTGCAGCTGTCATTTCTCACATCCTGCCCAAAATGTGTTTCCCACACCTGTGGCTTGGAATGGTGTTTTGCCAAGGATTAAGACATTTTCACCTATGGAGCTTATGAGGTGGGGGTGATAAGAAGACTATGTTGAAAATTTGGCGTCAAAATAGGAAAAAAATTACAAAGTTATAACCATTCATTGCAATTTCTGTACACCCGCTCATAACTATGGTAATTTTCAATATTTTGACCCTGATTTACAGCATAGCCTTCTTATTACCCCACCTCATTTACTGTATGTCACAGCTGTGATTTTTCAAATCCTTATCTAAATATGTTTTCGCACCTGTGGCACTGAATGGCTTGCAGTTGTGCAGAACTATGTTTTGAGGGATTTGATAATTTTCTGTACCAGGTACATGTCCTGCTGTAATCAGATGGTAATGGTGATAATTTGCTCATACATCTATGGTGAGATGGGTGTGCAGGATCCGAAGGACCAGCACTCCCATTAAAATAAGAGCGTGGCACAAGGAGACAGGGCCTGAAGAACTCTGCACTCCAACAGGGAGATGAAGGTTACTTACAATGTCTCTACACTTATGAATAGATAGGAGATACCATAAACAACTACAACTATGGTGATACACTCACAAAAAGTAAGGAAATTCACTGCAAAAAACTCCATTATTGCATCAGTTAGGGTTCATATTACAGTGACAAAAGTATGAAAATGCAGTGTTAGGGTTCCCAACCCTAACTCCCCATCCCACCCCTCCAACCAATCTTACCAACCTAACTCACCCCACCCTACACACACCAACAGGCGTAGGGGTGTGTCTTGGGGTCGTCGACCCCATCGCCATCCCATTCTCTTTTACTTTACCATCTCAGATTCCTTACATATGGAATGGGGTGGGCGTGGTGGGATGGGGTGTTACAGTTGGTTTGGGGTAGGATAGGGTGTTGGGTGTGAACCCTAACACCACCTTTCAATACTTTTGTCGCTGTAATATGAACCCTAACTGATGCATTAATGGAGTTTTCTTTGCAATATATATATATATATAATATATTTATGAAATGGGGTGGACATAAACGGAGAGTGATAAATTAATTTATCTGAGTAACTGTGTGTATAAATTTCATTTATACACACAGTTACTGGTTTATCCATACAGTTACTATGTCACACACGATCCCCTCCCCCCTCCCAGCAGCTACCGGCACTATTAGGGAGGCAGTGTAGTGCAGTGGTTTAAGACTCTGAACTGCAAACCTAGAGACCTGGGTTTGAATCCCACAATCCACACTTGCATACTCTGTGACCTGAGCAAGTCACTTAACTTCCCTGTGCTCCCAGGTCGCATCAGTTTTCAGCTTAGTGTGCCACCCTGGTTAAACAATTAAAAAAAAAAAACTTCTCCTGCTCACATTTCTTTCCACTTTGAAGCCCCCACACACACGCACTGCTGGCTTGCCTCCCTGCTAGTTATCTACAACAGCAGCTAAAATATCTTAACAGAAAACTGGTGCAGCAGTTGTACTTTTAAAGTACTTTTGCCTTCTTATATGTTTCACATCAGTTTCCTCAGCAGCTGTGTACGGCACTCCACTTTCACCACTTTCAACAACAACAGTGGCTTCCCTCAACTTCTTCCATGCCTCCTCTGACAACAAACCAACACCAGGAAACAAATTTCTATCTTTAATAAAACAAATCTGATAACAGCTGAAGAAATATTTTCCTGTTCTCAGTGTTCTCCAGCAGCTGAGGGAAGCATATGCACTTGTTCAGTGGTGCCGCCATAATTCCTTCACTTTTTTTGAAATTTTGCTTGCTCCACCGGTCAGAGGGCACATTATCAGAACAATGCTGTGACCAAACGTCCATAGCAACTAAGAAGTGGAAAGGAACCTTAACACAAAAAAAATCCCCTACACATTGCGAAAATTAAAAAATAAATATGAAAATGACACAAAATATAAAACATTTCAACTATCACACAATGTCTGCCCCTACTGCATAAATGAAATATGTGCTGGTTGACTGAGTTATACATCATTTATCTTGTCTAGTTGCCATTGCCTCTCATAACTATCAATCATGGCTCCACCACTCGTGAGGTTACTTGAGGTCAATGGCAACTAGAAAAGATAAATGATGTATCACACAGTCACCCCCACATATCCCTTATATATTTTTTATAGCTGAAACAATATACTGAAAAATAAATTAGCTCATAGCATAAGTTGGTATATGTGTTTTTTAACCTTGACCTGAGATCTAAAACAACTTCAGAGTGCATTCCCACATTTTGGAATTGTCATTGTTAATATCGGGTCCAACCAACCTGAGGGAGTTCACTGACCCCAGCACAATTAGTGCCAACCCATTTTTTTGTCTGGATTCCCCTCATATCTAAGTATACCTGACACCTGGTGGTACTTCATCACACCCTGCCCCATGACATAGTACTTCTGATGTAAAGTGGTACTCCCTGCACCACATTTAAGTATCATTGGTACTCATTTGCACACCCTAACACTCACTGCTCTGTGTGTAAGTACTCAAGATATTCAGTTTTGCTGGTAAATATGAAGAGTTCTCCTACAGTCCAGACCTTTAAAGACCTATTTATTTTAGCCTTTAACTATGTACTGCTAAGGCACTGAGTTCTCTGATGTTCATTAATGTAAGGAGCTGGCAAGTCTAGCAGCCCATAATTAGCTCCTATAGGTTAAATGTAATACTTCTTAATTATTGTAGTTTTGTATATTTATCTTATTTATGTGTTACATTTTGTATCTTATATGAGCTTTGGAATTATGTGAAGTTCTGTGAGCCTATTTTGGATGAGAAGAAATATAAAACAAATGCTTTGCCTTGCCTTGCCAGTTGTACCCTCCACTAACATCAGTGCCACCTCCTGATTCCAGAAGTGTGTGTTACAGGCTGCTGTGAAATACATCTCTGATGTGCATGCACCTGTGACAGTACAAAAGAATGGTGCATGTAATGGACTTATTAGCTATTATATGGATATGCTTTTTTTTATGATTTTGACATTTCTTAGCACAAAAGAAATTAAATCCAATTTTTCAAAGTTGCCAGGTCCTGAAATCCAGTATCAAAATACAGCCTCTGTAAGTTTCATAGCATTCCATCAAAAAATTGCCATCATTATGAGAGTGCCAGCTTATAATGGCACTACAGTGCTAGTGTAATGCTTATATTTTACATTTCATTTATCCATAGCAGCCTAACAAAGACACAACCTCTGATTTTCAGAGGCTCCTGCTTCAACCTAGTCATATAGCTTGGTAGACTGAAGCATAAAGAAGTTAACTGACATGACCGAGGTGAATCACTCAATAAGTGGTTCTGGGGAGATCTGAACCTACATTTTTTATTTTTCAAGCCTTTGCTCTAACCACTGGTCCATACTGCCTCCAGGGAGATAAGCCCTCCTTGTCTTACACAGAATCAGTCTATCTAGCTATCTGTCTGTCTGCCTATCTATCTATCTAAATGATTTTAAAATGAAGATTAATGAAAGGTGAATTCCATTTGGTTGCCTTCAGTATGCCAAGGGGAGAAAATTATGATATTGCATATTTAAATAAATACACTACAAAAATACCATATTTTTGCCACTGGGTTAACAGACTATAGCAGCAAATGAACTGAATACAATTTTATGACATCTAAACATGCTGAGCATTTGCAGTATGCTCTATTTTGTAGCTTAACTCCATTCTCTAGCCCACTATCAGCTAAACTAATAGTGCAGATGGAAATTTTATGACAAATGGGAAGCCTGCTCTGGTTTCATATTATGTGAGTGATGTGAACAAAGATAATTTTTTTAGATATAACAGCTAATGGTAGGAAGGGAAGAAGGAGACACTCACATTTAAACATTTGAATGGCTGCTTTAAAAAGAAAGCCAGCTGTAATTATAATATTTGGAGGCCATTATCATTTAGCTGATGTATTATTTAGGAGAAGGCAAAGTGTTTGCTGGTGTAGTCAGTCATGCATTCTAGTTCTACTCAGCTAAACTACAAGCTACTTGTGAGCTGCAATATTAATCACATGAATGCCACAGATATACACTGTTATTATCTTTCACCACAAGGTCAAAGTTTTATATTAATACTACATAACATATGTGAAGGGGCATAAAATAATAAATCATGTTGCATGCAATGATAACAAAGGGTTTTAACAGGTTGAAACAGAGTATTTAATATCTCCAAAATAGAGATGCTTAACAATATCGCTATCAGGCCTTATTTAAATATCATACTGTGCTTATTAACAGTCACATTGTAGGTATTTCTGATAAAAAGCGTAACTTGCTGAACAGATCAAACTAAAATTAAGATCTTTTATGATGAGTCATTCCAGCAGCACCATGTCAGGTTAATGTTCTGCTGCTATGGTCCTACTGTACATTCCTCAGTTTATGTGAATTGAAAAATATTTCCATACACCACCACTTGCAGATTGCAGTCACAAAAGAATACATATATAAAGATAGAATGTGACGGCAGATAAGGACCACTTGGCCCATCCAGTCTGCCCATTTCCCTACCTAACAGATAAGCTGCAGATCCTAGTTAACCAGGAGCCTATTTCTTTCTACCCGCACCCCCTAGAATTGCCTTATGGCTGTCACATGCATGCTTGAATTCAATCACTGTTTTTGACTCCACAACCTCCTCCAGAAGGCCATTCCATGCATCCACAACCCTCTCTATGAAAATATACTTCCTTACATTACCTCTGAGCTGCCCCCCCATCTTCAAATTGTGCTCCCTTGTTCATGCACACCTCTTTTTTTGAAAGATGCTACCCTCTTGGACTTTGTTGATTCACTTGAGGTACTTGAACGTTTCTATCATGTCCCCCCTCTTCCTCCTTTCCTCGAGGCTATACATATTAAGCTCCTTTAGTCTCTCTTTATATGTCTTCCGGTGCAGACCCTGCACCATTTTAGTTGCCCTCCTCTGGACAGCTTCCATCTTGTCTATGTCCTTGTGGAGACTGGGTCTCCAGAACTGCACACAGTACTCCAGATGGGGTCTCACCAGCTGTCTGTACAGAGGGATAACAACTTCCTATTTTCTACTGGTGATGCCTCTCCCTATGCATCCCAGTATCCCCCTATCCCTCCTTACTGCCCTCTCCACATTGCTTGCCCACCTTTAAGTCATCTGATATGACTACCCTCAGGTCCCTTTCCATTTTTGTTGTTGTTAGTATCTCACCCCGTTGTGTACTCTTCCCTGGGTTTTGTTTCCAGATGCATTACCTTGCACTTCGAGCATTAAATCTAAGCTGCCATACATTTGACCATTCCTTCTAACCTTGCCAAGTCCCTTATCATCCTTTCCACCCCACCTTGTGCATCAACTCTGTTGCAGATCTTTGTGTCATCTGCAAAGAGACATACTTTTCCTTCCAGTCCCTCTGCAATGTCACTTACAAAGACATTGAAGAGGACCGGTCCTAATACTGAACCCTGTGACACCCCACTAGTAACCCCCCTTTCTTCAGAGTGGACTCCATTTACTATTACCCTCTGTGTCCTATTCTCCAACCAATTCTTTACCCAGGCTATCATCTTGGGACCCGCCTCCCAGGCTGGCTAACTTGTATATTAATCTTTTGTGTGGACTGAGTCAAAGGCCATGTCCACAGCCCCTCCTGATCTACTACTTTGTCACCCAGTCAAAGAAATCTATTAGATTCATCTGGCATGACCTTCCTGCTATGAATCCATGCTGCCTTGGGTCCTGTGCCCCTCTGGCCTCTATGTACTGACAGTTCTTTCCTTCAGAAGTGATTCCATCATTTTCCTATCACTGAGGTTAAACTAACTGGTCTGTAGTTTCCCGCTTCTGCCCTGCTCCCACTTTTGTGAAGGGGAATCACATCGGCCCTCCTCCAGTCCTCAGGTACCACCCCATCCTCCCATGATTTATTAAAGAGGGTAGTCAGTGGTGTCACTAGTTCTACCCTTAGTTCTTTTAGAATTGTGGGATGAATCCATCAGGCACCATTGCTTTGTCACCTTCAGTTTTAAGAGTTCTTTCAGAACCCTTTCTTCTGTAAATGGGCTGGTATCAACTTCTGTATCCAGAGTGTTTCTATTGTTTGTTTTAGGTACCTACCCCTTCATTTGTAGATACTGAGCAAAATATTTGTTTAGTATCTCTGCCTTTTCACAGTCACCTCTGCCCACCCCCTCCTTTATTAAGCCTCACTATCCTCCCTTAGTCTTCCTTCACTCTCTGATGTACCTAAAAAAGGTTTTAGCCCCCATCTTAACTGAGTTGGCTATCTTTTCCTCAGTTCAGGCATTTACTGTTCTGACTGCTTTCCCAGCTTCCTTTTGCTTTAACTGATACAATTCTCTGTCCTGCTCCTTCTGTGATTCCTTGTACTTTCTGAATGCTTTCTTTTTCTCTTGAACCTTCACTACCACCTCCTTTGAGAACCATAGTGGTTTCTTACATCGTTTTGTTTTGTTTTGTTTATTTGCTTCACACAAAGGTTTGTTACCTCTGTGATGGCAGTTTTTATTATTCCCCATTGTTCTTCCACCCCTCCTTCCTGCCCATTTGCTAGTGCATTCCTTAGGCACTCGCCCATTTTGGCAAAGTCAACCCTCCTGAAGTCCAGTACTTTTGCCTTTGTATGGCTTGATTCTATTGTTGTGTTTATTGTGAACCATACTGTTCGATGGTCGCTAGTTCCCAGATGGCTACCCACTTCTACATCTGTGATCCTCTCTCCATCTCCATTTGAAAGGACTGGGTCTATGATTGCTCCCTCTCGAGTCGGTTCCAATACTAGTTGTCTAAGGCATGCCCCCTGTAGGGCATCTAGGATAACTCCACTCTTAGAAGTGGCTGCTGTAACTGTACTCCAGTTAACATCTGGCATATTCAGATCAACCATCAGCAATATCTCTCCTTTATCTACCATTCTAAGTATACTTTCTATCAT
Organism: Neoceratodus forsteri; assembly: GCA_016271365.2. Lineage (NCBI taxonomy): Eukaryota > Metazoa > Chordata > Ceratodontiformes > Ceratodontidae > Neoceratodus > Neoceratodus forsteri. The sequence continues at coordinate 570,881,635 of CM057449.1, read as the reverse complement.
TTCCTTGTCCATTTCCTCCCCCTGAGAGGGGGGTCTGTATACAACCCCTGTGCAGATTGTGGTGCCATTGCCTGCCTCCAAATTGACCCACAGTGCTTCTTCTCCTCCCTGTTTACCCTTTTGTTCTGTTGCTTTGATTCCTTCTCTTTTGTAGAGAGCTACTCCTCCTCCTCTTTTACCCTCCCTGTCCCTCCTGTAGATAGTGTGTCCTGGTATGTTTACATCCCAGTCATGGTTCTGTGTGTACCATGTTTCTGTGACTGCCACAATATCCAGATGTTCCTCCTCCATCAAGGCCACTAATTCAGGAAGCTTGTTACCCAGACTACGGGCATTGGTACTCATTGCTCTCCATTTTTTGATGGCTTTACCCTCTGTAGCAGCATCCCCACTGACCTTTCTACCTTGGTCTTTTTTCTCATTTAGTACCCTGTTTTGTGGGGAGGTTGGGATTTTCCTGCTGCTATCAGTGCCTTCCCCCTTGACTAGTTTAAAAGCTTGCCAATGAAGCATTTAAACCGATTGCCCAAAAGACTTGTTCCCTTCCTGGACAGATGCAGACCATCCTGACAGTATAGGCTGGTGTCCCTCCAGGTGGAACCCCAGTCCCCAATGAAGCCAAACCCCTGTGCTTCACTCCATTTTTTCAACCATTCATTAAACTGCTTGGTGCAAAGTACCCTGGTCTCACCCATGCCACTGACAGGCAGCACCTCTGAGAAGGATACTGTGTGTGCTACTTGTCTTAAGCCCCTCCCCAACTCTACAAAGTCCTTCTGCACTGCTCTAATCTCATGATGAGCTAAGTCATTTGTTCCTAGGTGGACAATGACATCCAGTTCAGACTCCCGTGCAACTGTTCTCGTGATCCTAAGGATGCGCTTCCTGTCCCTCCAAGCCATGGCACCAGGCAGGCACCTTACTTCAGTTTTCCCTGCTCCCTCCAGTGCTATCCCCCTAATAATTAAGTCCCCCTCCAGGAGCTGCTTCCTTTCCCTGTGGTGCCCTCTGCCTCCTTCCTGAGGGCCTCCCTTGTGACAGTTGTCTGCACCCTCCTTAGTCTCCTCTGCAGGTGCATCTATAGGGGAACTATGCTCCCCCAGAATGGTGTATGGATTGTGGAGTGGAACAACTGACTGGGTGTGCCTCTGTTCCACCACCCTTACCATCCCAGAGTCCACTGTGGTCCAACTGCTGTGCTTTCTTCGCAACCTCTGTGGTAGTAGTGGTGGCTCTGGTGCTCCCTGGAGGGGGGAGGTTCCCATGCTACTGTCCAGTGCGGCCTGAAGACGGGCAACTTCCTCCCTCAGGGCAGATAGTTGTCTTTGATAAGTTAATGAATTCATTCAGTATGTACCTGACCCCACAGCCATTCTCTACCCAGACATCAATGACACCAAAAAAGAGCTGCAGACAGACCGCTTATCCTGAAGTTTAACTTTATTCAATGACCTACGCAACCAGTATAGTGTTTTGCTTTGTGCAACTGTGTTACCTCTATTGTGGCTATTCACACTCTGTCTTCTATGAGGAATTACCACTGTGTAGGAGTACAAAAAGGAAGGAATCTCAAAGAGGGTTCAACCCTAGAGATGCCACAGGAAGGTTCCCTTGACGAAAGGTACCTTAGGAAGGAACCCCAAAATGAAAGTTAGCAATGATTGTTGACTAAGAGGTAGAGAAGCAAACTGAAGCAAGAGGCTGCTTGACAAAACATCGATGAGAAGTACAAGATAGCAGAATAGCACATATAAAATGGATTATGCTGATGAAAACAGGGGGCTTCCTGAGGAGAGAGGGAACTGCCAGCAGGGTCACCATCCATCTCTATTCAATGGTGGAATTTACCTGAGTAAACTATTGAATACTGCTAAACTGAACTAAGTATTATGACTTTCAGCACATAGGAGAGAAAAAAATAACCTTTGAGGAGGAAATCTCAGGGGATCAAGGCATAGGTCACCTTCCCTCCAGGCTCGAGGTATTTTTGTTTAGTGACCGTTTTAGACTGGAATGCCTCCTCACTGCAGGAAAAGAGGATGCCTGCCTACTCTGCAAGAGGTGCTTTAACTTACAGAATGTCTCCTCACACTGCAGGAGAAGGGAACACCTCCTCACACTGCAGGAGAAGGGAACACCTCCTTTCACTTCAGCAGAAGGACTTTATGTTTGGAATGTTCACACTGCAGTAGAAGGGAATACTTCATTACACTGCAGGAGAAGGGAATGCCTAAGGAAATGCCTCCTCATACTGAAGCAGAAGGACTTTACTCTCAGAATGCTTATGCTGCAGGAGAAGGGAGCACCTCCACACACTGCAGGAAAAGCAATGCCTCCTCACACTGCAGGAGAAGGACTTTAATTTGCAAAATGCTCACACTGTAAATTGTTTTACAACATAGTGTGGCAACAGCCGGTATGCTAACAAACCACATTTACAACATCATGTTGTAATGGCTAGGATGCCAACACTGTCTACTATTTTTGTAAATAGTGTTGCCAATGGCTGGTATGTCAACAACCTTTTTTACAACATAGTGTTGCATAAGCTGGCATGCTAACACTGTCAACCATGTTCACAACATAGTGTTGCGATGGCCAGTACACCAATACTATTGACCATTTTTGCAACACGGAGTTGCAAGGGCCAGTACACCAACAAACCATTTCTACAATATAATGTTACAATGACTTTGTATGCCAACACTGTCAACCATTTTTGCAGCATAGTGTTGCAATGGCTGGTATGTCAACTCTGTCAATTGTTTGTACAACATAGTATAGCAATGTGCAGCATGGTAAGCAGAGAATATGCTGAAACATTATAAGCAGTAAAAAATGAACAAGCAGCTGAGGTGAACCTGGTCCCATATCCAGGGTGAGGTGCTTGCCAGGCAAAGATTATAGGGAATCAATACAAGCCAGCCAGTCCAGCAGCTCAGGCAAACCTGGTCCCAATCAATGTAAGTAAAGAAGAAGAAATACAATTAGGGGTGGGTGAAAGCTGAGGATTCTGCTTTTGCAGAACTTTAGCAAAGTTTCAGAACTTTCGCCATTGACGAAACTGGGATTTTCCATGGATTTTCAATGAGTTCCGTGGACTTTTTTTGTGAACTGGAGAACAATGCATATAAACTGTGGAATTTATTCTATCCACAGTTTAATGAATTTTCAGTGAATGAGCACCTGCTTGTACAACCATGTGGTCATTTACTGACAATTCAGTGGGCCACTGGTAGTGGACGAGAGAGGAGATCTGTGTTGGCGACCATTCAGGGGCAGGGTGGGGAAGTGGGGTGGTGTTGGATAAACTGTCAGGGTGGGGTCCACTACACACCTGGGAATTGGGATCATTTTTTATAAGGGATCTGGGACGGGAGGCCCTCTAGATACCAGGGAATCATGGGACTGGGGGATAAGTCAGTGGACCATCATTTTTTTTTGTGTGTGTGGATTAAGGGATCCAGGATAGGGAGGGTCCACTAGACATCAGGGAAATAACATTTTGGAGGGCCATGATTGGTGGATGGGGGGCCACTAGAAACCAGGATGGTCTGAGGAAGGGATTGGAGGTATTTATTTATTTACTGGGACCCTGATCAGTAGAGGGTGGATTAATGAATGAAACTGCGGTTAAAAAAGCATCAGAACTGACCACTTGCAGTGATCCTTTCTGCAGATTTCTTTTCCTGCAGTTTAATAAATTAACCCACAGATTCCGCAGTTTTAAGGCAGAATTTCCACGAAAGTTCTGAAAATGATTTCTGAACTTTCACGGAAGCGAAATTAACACTTTCACTGAAATTCCGCTGGCAAAATTTATTTTTTGCACACCCCTAAATATAATTTAACCAGTCCATCAAGGAATGTCAATTTAAAGGCAACATAAATATTTGGAGGAGTTTAGCAGAGAAGGCAGAATTCAGACATGAGACATGTGAACCATACATGCCATGACTCTCCACTAAAACTCCCCCATCCTCCACCATAGGAAAAAACAATGAAGCCACAGTAAAGTGCTTTTACCCACCTGTGGATTTTAAAACTAGTTTACAGTGACAGCTGCAGCTGAGATGACCTCCAAAGAACAATGAAGCATTATATAAAAGTAGTTAACAGCTTCCAGCAGTAATTTGTTATAGTTTCCAGCAGTAGCTGAGCTAAGCAGTTAAACAAGCATAGGATTTGTGTGCATAGGCAATAATGCACTGAAAAACAACAGTAACAATTGCTTGGTACAATTGCATGTAAACAGGTTTGAATCCCATGGAGAACATAATATAAAACTGCAGTAGACTCAGGTTTGATTTCCACTGAGTACAAATAAACATGTTTGAGCAGATGTAAATCCCTCAAAAGGTATAACAACTGAGGGTTTATGGAAGGAAAAGTGTAGTAAAAGAAAGCTGATATAAAGAAGCAGGAAATAAATATTACTGGAACACAATGCTGCTGAGGTAAAATAGGCCTTGGACAAAATGGAGCATGGTAGGGTAAAACTGGGAGTAGCTGCTAGCTGAGCTGCAGGGCCAGGACCAGGTGCAATCAATTAAAGGAAGCAAAGGAAGTAGCAACTATAGTGGAAGCTGAAACATGTAATAACAAGTGCAGTAAACCTGAGATGAGGTAGAAGCTTGATGCACAGGCACATGAGGAACACAGTGCAAACAAAGGGCAACAAGATGCTGAGGGAACTGAGAAAGCCCCAAAAGAAAACACAAACACAAAAACACACAAACACAGGAAACAGAAAAACTAGCACACAAGGAAGCACACAGCAGCCATAAGCAAAACAAAAACTAACCAAGGCAGGAGAAATACATGAACAGAATCCTGCAGAAACAAAGCCGAGCCCGGAGCACAAGCAAAGCTGGGGGGGGGGGAGTGCAAGGCCCAAGCAGGCCCCAAGGGAGAAGACAGATCAACAGAGCCTCTGTCTGGCAAAGAAAAAATGCTTCAGAGGGAGGCTGGAAGGAGCTGATTATATAGCTTAGAAAGAGGATGTGGATGGTTGCTCACCCACTGAACCTCAGGCATAGCCTTTCCATAGTCTGCATATCTATGTTTGCACATTTACCTTTTTCTTATCCTGGTTAATTTTGACAGTCTTTTTGGGGTGCCTTCTGTTCTGTAACCCCTACCTCCAGGTAGCAATGAAAATGAGCTTTGGTTCAGTATGCCTTTCCCAGTTACCAAGTTTTAAATGCATTAAATACATTTATTCTCATGACGTTGTCCAAAGACAGCTGCTTGATCATGTAAACATGCTGCTTACTGGAAATATTTTAGAAACATGTACAGTTAAGTTGTTGTTACAAGAAATTAATTTTCAGCCAGCGTGTGCCCACAAATTCACAAAAGCATTGTAGTCTGAATAAGGCTGACTGAGTGAAGGTATCAGAGCAGCATCTCACAGTGTAGGCTACTTGTTCTAGAAATTGCATGCATTAGGACAGTGCCACACATGGAGATGGCTTCCCATCTTGTCATAGATAAGTGTTGTACTTGTATTTCAGTAGGGTACCTGGATGCTGTCCTGGTCTCATAAATATGAAGCCAAAAAAGAGGTTAATGGGAGGAGTCTTGCCTTTGTAGCACTGCTGCAAATTGTTTTATGTGAGAGTAAGGGAGACTCAGGAATTACTGAAAAGATTTTTCATAGAAACATAGAAAATGATGCTAGAAGGAGACCATAGGTCCATTAAGTCTGCCTGAGGGTTACCAAGACCTTCTATGGATCCCAGGACATATCCCTCTATCCAATGTCTGTGCCCAGGGAACCTGAGTGAATTCTTGCTCTGTCCCACCCCCTCATGAAAGCTGCCATGGTCATAGCTCCCACTACCTAAGTAGGCAGTCTTTTCCATGGCTCTATGACCCTTTCAGTGAATTATTTATTTATTTAAATTTTGATGACCATGTAGGTCAACTGAGACAAATTCCCTTTTTCAGTGACGACCCGAGGAATAAAGCATTCCAAGAACAAAACATAAAACAATAAAACATATAGCATAGTACAGTAAGTCACAATATACAGTTAAGCTATAGGTAAATAACAACAGTACCTGAGTAGGCAATAACCAAAGGATCCAGGATTACAGACAGTTTGCAGGTAGCCAGGGGAGGCAGGAGGCAGAATAACATTTTATACCATGTGCAGGGACATTTATGCCATTTACATATCAGATGTCAACAATTTAAACAGCAAGACAACTAAGAATAGCCAGATTCAACTGCATTTGGTTAGAGACTTGGGGTTAAGGTTACAGTCAGATGTTATTCTAGGCAGAGGAGGAGTAAGAAGTTGGGATAACAAGTTGTCTTTGAGATAGGAGAGAAGGGAGGCTGTTTGTGACCACTGCGAAGATTGAAAGAGATGTGTAACATTAGTTACATGTGGCCCTTATTTGTTAATAACAGTTACCTCTGGATTGGGGTGAAGAACTCATGCTTGTAGAATTTTTGGAATTGGTTAATGGTATTGCAGGAAAATAGAGATGGGCAAATTTCTCCAAATTCTGGGGCAGTAATGGCATAGGATTTTTGACCTATCTTTAGCCTTGCCTTTGGGAGCTCCAGTAATGGTAGGTTAGAAGATCTTAGTACATGAGGGGTAGGTTTTAGGGACAGCAGGCCCATCAGACTGAGGGGTGCTGATGAATCAACTTAAAGGTGGTACAGTGCAAGGGGAAGTTAAATTTGTTGTCAAAGGTTGACCAACTTAGTTTGTTGAGTACAAGGCAGTGGTGAGTATGGGCGGGGGCCGAGGTGTCAAACAGAGCTATCCTATTGTATGTCATTTTTTGTTTGTTCAGTAACAGAGCCTTAACTGAGTGGATGACAGGTGCGTAGAATAGACCAGGGAGTAGGGTGGCAGAGGTAGTGGTCACCTGGCATTCTTCGAAATTAGGGTGCTGAGCTGTAGAGCAGCTCAAGTTTTTGATTAGTGGTTTTGATGAGGTTGTTTATCTGTACTTGAGCACTAGATTCTCATCAAGCACTAGTCCGTGGTATTTGAATGATGAGACATTTTCCAGTGGAGTAACCAAGGAGGTTTTGAGAGGAAGGGTGTGTCATGGGGTTTTGAAGGAGATGTGATGAAAGAGCACAGTTTTTTTTTCTCATTGAGAACCAGTTGGTTATTTAAGAACCAAGATTCTAGGGTGTGGAAGTCTAGCTCAAGATTTGCGGTCAGGGTGCAGATATCCTTGGAAGATCTGTGGAGTATTGCATCATCCACATAGAGTTGTACAGATGTACCACCACAGTTAAGAGGCAGGTCATTGATGAATATGGAAAATAGTAGGGGATCAAGTATGAACCCTTGCGGTACCCCATCAGTGATTGGTGCTAGACGGGATAGTGTGTTTGCTCATTTGACACATTGAGAATGATTTGCTAGGTAATTTGAAAACCACGCAAGGAAGTTATTATTCAGTCCGATGTGGTGAAGTTTAGCTATGAACATAGGGTGATTAATACGGTCAAACGCTTTGTTAGGTCTACAAAGACTGTGTCGGTGGCTTGGCCCAGATCCATGTTACTGAACAAGTCAGAGATGACATGAAGGAGGGCAGAGTCGGTTCCATGGTGTTTATGGAACCACCTGAAAATCTGTGAAGATGCTTGTTTGTTCAAGGAATGAATACAACTGGTCGAGAGGATTCATTTTGAATTTTGCAATAGGGAAGAGGATAGAAATTGGTCTGTAGTTTTGGGCTGTATCAACCAGGCCGGATTTTTGGACAGGTAACACTACCTCTGTTTTCCATTTGTCAGGGATAGAGTGGGTGATGAAAGATAGATTGATTAGCATTGAGATGGGCAGGGCAAGTGCTGATGCCCCAATGTGAAGAAATTTAGGGGGCATGGTGTCAAAGCCTGGAGAGCTATCACATTTGAGTCTCTTGAGCAACTTCAGGACCTTAAAATTGGTGGTAGTTTTATATGAAAGGAGGGATGGTTGGTCTTGTGTTGATGTTGATTGACATTGTAGTACGAGCAAGAGGGGAAGACCATGTTTGTAGGGAGTAAGGTTTGTAAAGAAGTTGTTTATTCCAGTGGCAATGTCCAGAGGTGTTGTGAAAGTGGCTCCATTAGTGGTCATGGCTCAGAGAACAAAGCATTGTCACCTTTTAGTAGAGTATTCATCTGGTGCTAGAAGCTTTTAGAGGTGGTAAGATTTGCTTCTTGTAAAGATATAAGATAGTCTCTTTTGGCCACTTTTATTTTATTTTTGCATAAATTGAGGAGTCGACAATAAATAATCCAATCAGTATGTACCCCAGATCTCTTAAAGATCTTCCAGGCTTAATCATGTGTACGCATGAGACCTCTCAGGTCTTTAGTTAGCCATGCGGCAGGGAAGCCTTTGCATCTTCTGGTTTTATATGGGACAAGAGAGTCAAGGACAGCTGTGAACACTGAGATAAGATAGTCAAGGGCCTGATTTATATCACGGAGTGTGTTAATTGGTGACCAGTCAATGAAGGCTAGGCAGCTGTTGAATTCTTCTTCCTCATTGAACTTGGTCAAATCCCTGGTTTTGATTATTTGGGGGAGTGGACATTGTGCATTGCTGTTTCAGACACAATAGGTGGGTGATTGATCACTTAGGGAGTCTGGGAAGATACCAGCAGCTTTGATATTAGCTGGCATGCTAGTTATGATCCAGTTGAGGAACATGTGTCTCCCAGACTTCATGTTCAGTCTAGTGGGTTGCTCTATGATCTGCATAAAATTAATGTCCACCACAGCAATGTGGTACTGCACATTTTGTGAGCCAAGCCAGTTAAGATTAAAGTCATTACATACCACTGTGTCATATCTGGGGATGTTGTACAGACTGGTGATAACCTCCTCATAAGAGGATGAGTGTTTGGGAGGCAGATAAATGCAGCCTAACTCTAGTTTCGTGGACCCACCAAGAGTGATGGTGATGAAGCTATACTCAGCCAGAGGGTGACTGTCCAAGTCATCCATTTCAACACCAGTCAGTTCTGTCCTGGCATAGATCATGACACCCCCACATTTTCCATGAGTCCAGTCCTTCCTAATGATGGAGATACAGAAAGGATAACCTCATGAGATCTGACATCAGGTTTTAGTCAGGTTTCAGATATGCATAGAATGTCAGGTTTATGAAGCTGGGTCCATACTTCAAGCTCAGGCATCTCACCTCTGATGTTTTGGATATTCACGTGAGCTATTTTGAGGCTTGGGGTGTTGGTCCAAGTGGGCAACTGTCTCAGGGAGTTTGGTACACTTCCACAGGGGGTATTAGTGGTGTGGCTGAATTTGGCCCAGGGTTTAGTTCAATGTCCCTGGATAGCAGCATAATACAGAGATGGAACTGCATCAGAGGGGTATGCAAGAAAGGTCATTTACACCACTGTTTGATTCGAGTTGGAGTTAGGGCTGTTTTATATCACAGGGCTAGTAATTGGAGACACGGACACTGTGAAAACTCTAGACAGGGAGGGGTATGATGTTGGTTGAGGATAGGGCATTGATTGGAGGTCATTAGGGACCTTGAAGTAGTGAGGGCTGGTGATGGCCCATAATGTGGCAGAAGTGCCAACAAATTAGTACCACTCCGGTACCTTTTAGGCGTAGCATGGTTCTGGTCTATAGTGGGATTTCCTGGGAGCTGTTAGTCTGACCAGAGAGGGGCCTGAGATGGTAGAACTAAGGATTAGTTCAAAGTGTCCAGCAAACCACAACATAGTTAGGAGTGGCTTATAAGCATTTAATGGAGATCTGCGCTGGGGGTGTGGTCTGGGCTGAAAAATTGAATGCGCAGCATTGCAAGGACTGGGCACTACCTACCAGGAACCAGGGCTGCTTTTACCAGGTAGGGAGATCCACAGAGCCAGCTCGGCCATGGTGTACAAGTCTGATGAATCCTCTGTCCAATAGGGAAAAGGCAGCAGCGCTTTAGCCAATCCTGTTAGGGTAGTGTGGGGCCATGGCCCAATAAGTGCAAAAGCCGTAGAAGTAGGTGGCAAGCTGTACCTTAGTGCCAGAGGGAACAGAGCAGTTCTCAGCCTTCAGATGGGCACAGAGCTTCTGTCATGGGGACGGTCTGCAGCAAAACTCGGTCATCACTTCAAGGAGGAGTGGAGCTGCCTAGGAGAAACAGAGGGGAGAACAAGTGGTTAGGTGGGGGGTTATATTAGGGGGAAACAACGGAGAATACAAGGGCTAGGTAATTTGTGGGTGGAGGTGGGAAGCTCTGAGGCAAAAATTAAATAGAAGCTAAGGTGAGGAAGCAGGTGGTAGCCAGAGAGGCACCAACACTAGTCAAAGAGCAGGGTAGAGCTGTAGGCAGGAAAAACTAATTCAAAAACAAATCAGGAAGGGGCTGTAATTTCACTTACAGAAGTGATTCAAGAATTTCAGAATAAAACAAGAGGCACTACCTGTATGAGGGAAAAGTACACCCCCAAAAACTAAATAAATAAATAAAAATAAGCCACAGTAAATTTAGAGAGATCTGTTCATACACTTACTGGAAGAACCAAGTAAATCAATTAAATCAGGACTAAACCAGGACTACATCTAGAAAACTCAGCATTCACTTGTTAATTAATAATTCAGTCCTAGCACAGGTTAGCAGTACAAGTAAGGCTTGCAAACAGCCTGACCTTGGGGTAGGCAGATATTAAGTCCAGTACAAAACCCCACTTTCAAAATTAATTAACTCCACAGAAGCATTAAGGTTTGAAAAATCGAGTGTGCAGAGTGCTGCAAGGACCGAGTGCTACCTACTGGGAACCAGGGCTGCTTTTACCGTAGGGAGATTCATGGAGCTGGCTCAGCAGTGGCATACAAGTCTGATGAAGCCTCTGTCCAATAGGGAAGAAGCAGCAACACTTCCGCCAATCCTGTAAGGGTAGTGAAGGGTGGAGCCAATGAGCACAAAAGCCATAGAAGTAGATGGCAAGCTGTACCTTAGTGCCAGAGGAAGCAGAGTGGGTCTTGGCCTTCAGCCGGGTGCAGAGCTTCTGTTGTGGGGGATGGTCTGCAGCGCCTCTCGGTCAGTGCTTCGAGGAGGTGTGGAGCTGCCTTAGTGCCAGAGGGAGTGGAGTGGGTCTCAGCCTTCAGCCGGGTGCAGAGCTTCTGTTGTGGGGACAGTCTGCAGCACCGCTCAATCAGCACTTCAAGGAGGCATGGAGCTGCCTAGGAGAAAGAGAGGGAAGTAGTGTTTCCTTAGATCCCTTTTAAAGCTCCATCCCCATAGCTTCCATTCATGCCCTCTTGTGGTTGAGCTGGCTACCCTATTAAAAACTTCATAGTATGGCACCTTATAAATGCCTCTCAGGAACTTGAATGTCTCTATCATATCCCCTATCTCTCTTTTAGTAGCAAGAGATGATATTCAGTGTCTTTAGGCACTCCTCATACGAGACCCCCTGGAGACACTGGGCTTGATTCCAGAACAGTTAAGCATGTCGCTCTAGTGACTTGTGCAAACATATTGGCACAAGTAGCAATTTTTACCATGCGCGGATGATTTGTGTATCTCCAGAAGGCAATCTGTGCTATGTCTCAGGATGCCTGCACCAAAGTTGGGCTACACCATTGGCTACACCATACACTCCTTGCAACATGGAGCCAGGGACTTTACTGCAGTAGTTACTCTGATTCCAGGAGAGTGGCTGATGGAATAGCAAATGTGCTATTCAAGACAGTCTCTGGAGGACAATGGTCTAAGTACATTTAGACCAGCCATTAGCTGGTCTAAGTGTACTCTGCATCCACCGGGTGTACACCTCCATGCCAGGTGCCACAACAACAACCCCCATGGTACCACAGAAGACCCCATCATCCCCCAATGTCAGGGAGTCCACTGCAGGCTGTTATCACCCCCAGGCAGCACGGGCACCACATGACCATCCCCAAGACCCACCCTTGACACCATGCCAATGCCACAGGGCTCATCAAGTACCTGTCCCCCACCCTGATGGCAGCAGCCCAGATACATGACAGTACCCCAAATTCCCTGGTAGTCTATATTCCCCCATCCCCAAGCCCCAGTCCCCATTAGTCAGCTCACCATCAGTCTGATGCCATGTCCTGAAAGTTGCACAAGAATGTAATAATAGACAAGAAAGAACCCATGGTGCCCATAATCTCTCATGGTCTAGTGCCCCCCAGTGCTGGTTCACCACCACCACCACACACACACACACCCGTGCCCTGTCCGGACTGGCACAGCCCTCCTCCTCACCTCCTCGGTCAGCGCCGACAGGCCCACAGGCACATACTACACACTGTATACAGTATAGCAAATGAATGGGCTGTCATTCATTGAGCTCATACTGTATGCAGAAGTAAGTGCTCAGGAAGCTCAGTAGGTGGCTGACCATGGAGGTGAGAGGAGGGTTGTTAAGCAGCTGACCAGACCGGGTCTGGTAGGATGGGGTGACTGCACTGCCGGGTGAGGGGTGGGGCCACTAGACTACCAGGATATCAGGGTACTGTCAGGATCTCGGGTGGCTGGCATCAGGATGGGGGCTGGGAGGCCTAAATAGTCTGTTGGGCATTGCCATAGTGTCGGGAAGTGGGGTTTTGGGGGAGGGCCTTGCCATTTGAGACTTGCATCCTGTTGGAGGGATATTAATGTGACTTGTGGAACCATGTGGTAGGTGCCCTTCCTTTGGCACACTGCTGAAGGTGCTACAAGTCACAGGACATATTCGCCAGTGACCCTGCTTGTTCTGGAATCAGATGCAGGGGTCCTAAGCATCAACAATTGGTGCAAAGTCACATTTATCGGTGACTTGTGCCATACCTTTGGAATTGGGCCCCCTGTATCTTGTTTTCCTTCCTCTGCACGGCCTACAGCCAATCCCTGTCCTTCTTAAGGAGAGGCTCCAGAACTGGACACAGTACTCCAGGTGAGGCCTCACCAGGGATCTATACAGTGAGAGGATCACCTCCTTGTCCCTGCTGTCACATTCCTTCCTATACATTTCGGCATTTTGAATGTTTTACTGTAGCTTCATACATTGGCTTGATTGCTTCAGGATATCATATATGATGACCCCAGGTCCCTTTGTGTCTTGCTTGCATGCATGTGAAAGAAACACAGTGCTTCAAGCACTTAGGAGAATGCCTTGATGCATCAGGAAATTAGGCTATGTCACCACGTTAATCAGTATTGGTGCATTACATGCTACCAAAACAGCAGATTGGGTGGTGTCCCTATGGCAATGCTTCTCCATCGGCCTCTCACAGTCCTCAGGAAGCAGACAGAAAGCCACCGCCCACCGTTCAATGTGCCTTCCTGGTGAAACATTTCAATAAATAAACAGAAAGCTGACCGGGGGTGCCCAATCCCCCTGTTGGCATGCACCCTACCCAGTTCGCCGATGGGGTAGCCCAATCCCTGTAGGCTTAATGCCCCCCTCATTTGTTGTGTGCCGAGAGGGTGCCCAGTCCCCCTCGGCTCATGCACACTCCCCCCCAAGCACAAGCACAGTGCATAACCGATGGGGTGCTAAATCCCCATCGGCTCTAGCACCTCCCCAAATAGCACCCAGGTGTGCCGCATGCTGGGAGCCCACATCAGCAGGCAAAAAGCATCCCATGTTGTCTATTTATTTGTAAAACCTGTAAAACAGAAAATGGTTCCTCATGGTCTTTCGTTCCCCCCTCCCCAACCCATATCCATCCTCCTCCCACCTCCCCACACAGCCTCATGCCATACTTACCTCCGGAGCCCAGCGTGACAATCTTTTATGGACCGAATATATCTGCACTCTTCAAGAAGATCACGAGTGAAGAAATGCCAGTAAGCTGTATAATGGCATACATTTTTTTCAACTTTGGTGCATATCTCTCAGCCATTTTTGTGAATTTGTTCACCAAATGTTCAACATGGGGTTCCTGAGATACCACCTCATGAACTCAGTCACTGTCATTTTGTTATTCGGACCTGTAAGGTGATTTCACGGTCACTGCATGGAACCACCTTTTGGGACTGATTAATGAAACTACTGTGTCACAGTTCATGAGGTAGGCCTTCAAAAACCCCATGTTGAAAATTTGGTGAAAAAATTCCCAAAAATGACTGTTCTACAAGCATGCATTGCACAGTTCCTATACACACTCATAACTTCGAGCATTTTCAATATTTTCACTCCAGATTTTCAACATTGCCATTTTTTATTTTATTTATTTATTTATTATACTCTAGGATTACAAGTACCTTTGAGCAGGAACTGCTCGTTTACAAAGGTTCCAAGTTGGAGGATGGGGGGTAACATGCAACAATGGTAAACAATGGTAACAGTCATAACATACAGATTCCTTGTACATAAATAGTGCAGACAATATGTTGAAGATGAACAACACTAGCTAGCATCTATCAGAATTCAATGGTGAAACGGTATACTCGGTAGGAAGAAGTCAAATGGAAGCCAGCTGGAAGTTGCCATTGGGAGACCGGATGAAAAGTGTGTACGGGGACAGTGGCCAGTGGCCACTGGTATGAGTGATTCAAAAGAGGGGATGGGTGGGTGAGGTGCAAGGGAGAGGGGAGGGGCTGGTGCCACTAATGCAAGGCTGTGATGGCTGATAAAAGTTACAAGAAGGGTAGAGGGTGATGACCATGGCTTAGGGGAGGCAGTCACAATGTGAGGTAGAGGGGAGGAATAGTTGCAGTTGCCTTTTAAAGGGGCTTAGTGTTGCAGCAGCAAGAGTTTCTTTGTTAAGGGTATTGAACCACTGAGGAGCCCTGTGCATGAAGGATCTCTGACCCAGGGAGGTCCGGTGCCTGGGGACCTGGAATGGCTGGAATTGAGAACTGCATGTTGGCTGGGTGCAGCTGTTGGTAGTAAGGAGTCTCGCCGCACCTGGAGGCATGAGTCCGAGAAGAACTTTTTGGCAATCAGGTCTGGTATTGTATTCTACTAATCAGAGGTAGCCATCCAGCCTTGGCGTAAAGGTCACAGGTGTGCGTTAGGTGTTCAGACTCTGTAAGAAGTCTACAGGCCTTGTTAAGTGTCACAGCTATCCTCTTAGGGCAGTAGCAGAGGCAGAGCCATAGATGACTAGTTTGCACACCTTCTTATGAACAGTACAGCTGTCATTTTTCACATCTCACCTGAAATGTGTTTTGCACATATAGCGCACAATGGGGTGGTCAGTGTGCAAAATCAATATTCAGAACAGATTAAGAATATCACAGTGACACTGTTCATGAGGTAGGCTCCCAAAACCCTATATTGAAAATGTGGTGAAACAATTCCCCAAAATGACTGTTTTATTAGCATCGTTGACAGCAGTTCCTGCACACTAGTAACTTCAAGCATTTTAATATTTTCACTCCAGATTTTCAGCATTGCCATTTTACCATGCCTCCTTATGAACAGTACGACTGTTTTTCACTTCTCACCTGAAATGTGTTTTCGCACATGTAGCGCACTGTGGCGTGGTCGATGTGCGAAATCAATGTTCGGGACAGATTAATAAAATCACAGTGACACTATTCATGAGCAGAGGTATTAAACTGGCTATGTTGAAAATTTGGTGCCAAAAGTCCATGAAATGACTGTGTTACCGGCGTGCATTGTGCAATTTCCACACCCTCGTAAGTTCATGAATTGGTAATCTTTTCAGTCCAGATTTTCAACATTGCCATTTTTCCACACCTCCTTATGAACAGTACAGCTGTCATTTTTCACGCCCTGGCCAAAATGTGTTTTTGCACTTCTGGCTCAGAATAGTATGGTCACTGAGGGAAATCAGTGTTCAGGATAGATTAAGAAAATCACTGTGACACTGTTCATGAATGAAGATTTCCAAAATGCCTATGTTGAAAATCTGCTGTAAAAAATCCCCAAATTAATTACGTTACTAGTATGCATTGCGCAGTTTCTACCCACACTCGTGACTTCATCAGTTTTTTATATTCCCTCAATAAAGAAGCACTTTCCTCTACTACACTTGGACCCTTCAAAGGAATCTCAAACTTTACCTCCCTCTACCACTCAATGTGACTGTTTCGTTGAACAGAGATCTCTCTAAACACCTCCCAGCTCACTCATGTCTCACAGTCCGCCCTTTCCCAATCTTATTCCCTCTGGCACTGGGCCTTCCTTGTGACTCCTTTCCTGCTTCACATCTCCACTGGTACAAGACATTTTCCACCACCATCAGACAGTGGCCCATTAGCCTGCCAACTTCCTCTCCCGGTCGCATGCCTGCAATACTAACTGCCTATGGTGCCCTCTATCTCTTATTGTTACCACAGCCAGCTGCCTACTCAAGCTGCTCATTTTATGAATATTATCACAATGTATGTTATAACTGAGTATCATTATTTTTTCTTTTAGTTGTTTTGGTTGTTTATTGT
Organism: Neoceratodus forsteri; assembly: GCA_016271365.2. Classification (NCBI taxonomy): domain Eukaryota; kingdom Metazoa; phylum Chordata; order Ceratodontiformes; family Ceratodontidae; genus Neoceratodus; species Neoceratodus forsteri. The sequence continues at coordinate 570,865,272 of CM057449.1, read as the reverse complement.
GCATTCTTTTACTACCTCTGTATGTATGTTGACCCTCATCCTTTGACGTGGAACCTTTGTAAACGAGCAGTTTCTGCTCAAAGGTATTTGTAATCCGAGAATTTAATAAATAAATAAATAAAAAATAAAATATTTTCACTCCAGATTTTAAACATTGCCATTTTTTACACCTCCTCATGAACAGTACAGCTGTCATTTTTCATATCCTGTTCAAAATGTGTTTTCGCACCTGTGGGGCCAAATGATGCAGTCGCTGTGCAAAATCACCTTTCAGCTAAAGAAATGATAGTGTCACTGTTCATGCAGTGGATCACAAAAAGCCCATGTTGAAAACTTGGAGTAAAATACCTAGAAACACCAGGGTGTTAAGGTTTTCGACCATAATGCCCTACCCTGTAAGGACTGACAGGTGTCAGGAGTGTAACTTGGAATTGTCCACAGTAATGTTCATGCCATTCCACCCCACCCTGCAGCCAGTGGTAGGCATCGAGTGCACCTTAGACCCTTTGGCCCCAGAGTTCACCTCATTCTCTATACTGCACCCATTTCAGTGTATTTACTTATGAAATGAGGTGAGTTTTAGCCAGAACACTTCAAGCACACCTCAACACTTGTAAGTGTCTGCAGGGTAGGGTGAGGTGAAATGTCGTGACCGTCATGGGCGATGACCCAAAGGCACACCCAATGCCTGCCCATTTCTGCAGGGTGGGGGTGGAGTTGACATCAGTTCAATACTTCACTGCCATTTCTATACTGCATCTGTCTAACTCCTGCACTTCCACTACTAATGACAGCAAGCAACACTTGGCATTGACAAATGCTTGTTATCTTGTGAGGTGCTGAATGTGATCCAATTAAGTCTATATTCTGTCCTTGAGTTCTCTTTCCCCAGATGCATAACCCTGCATTTATTTCACGCTGAATTTCAGCTGCCAAACATTTGACCACCAGTCCAACCTCTGTAGTCTCTTTGTAGGCATCTCACCACTTCTGCACTGTCAACCCTACTGCTTAGCTTAGTGTCATCTATGAAGAGGGCAAGCTTGCCCTGAATGCCCTTGTCAATGTCATTTCAAGCAATTAATCAATCAAAATCTTTATCTATCCAGGTGGGCACCACTGAGCAAGGCTCATTTGTATGGTGGACATAGTCATGAATATGTCAAAGTACTGTACAGAAGCAGGTATACAAAAAGCAATCAAATACAAGGAAGAAAAAGTATATACAGTGTATACAGTACAGTACAAGGTTGAAATAAATAATAATAAAAAAAACGCATTATTTTACAATTAAAGAAGTCAGCAGATGTACAATCAACCATAGGCATACAGGGGTTATAGGCAGAGATCTTTTGAGTAAGGCAGCTGGCAACTACACATATAGGGGAAAGAGGCTGTGTATGGGGTGGCAGGTTAGAGAGGTAAAGAAGAGGTGGGATATATTACCGGCAACTTGGGGAAAATTGGGCTAAAACCACAGAAAGTGAAGATGGCAGTTGTGTACTTGTTTATTATGATAATGATGGAGGAGGGGTAGATATACGGGACACTACTATGGATGGGGTGGGATTTTAGCTAGGCTGGAGTGGACAGGGAAGGGTGGGTGCAGCAGGAAGAGTTAATAGGAAAGAGTGAGATCCAGGGGTACAAACATGGCGTCAGGATGGAAAGGGGAGTTGTGGAATTAGTGGGCTAGCGATGAGGAAAACCTTTGCAAGGTGCTTTCATGTAGTGATCATAGAGCACCTTGAAGATATTCTGGCTAATTAGGCAGCTCAGCTTCAGGTTCCTTTGTAAACCATTCCACAATGTGGGTAAAGAGAAGCTTAGAGCAGCTTTGCCGAAATGAGTTTTGACCCTTGAAACTTGGAGGGCAATTAGAGAATAGCTCCTTAGAGCATAGGTGCCTAACACACTCTGGGGAATACAATCTGAGACATATGATTGGAGCTTGTTGGCCACCGATCTGAAGGCCCATATGGTGGTGTTTCTATTCCTTCTATAGTGAAGGGAAGTCCTGCCTAACGATGAGTAGAGGGAGCAGTGGTGTGTGGAAAGTGGAAGGCCAGTAATGAACCTGATAGCTCTGTGGTAGAGGGTGTCCAGCTTAGCCAGTGCAGAGGCAGTGCAGGGGCTGTAGAGCAGGTCCGCATAATCTATTAAAGACAGGAAGGTAGCTTGAAACAGTTGAATCTTGGCCTCCTTTGTGAGCAGGTGGTTAATTCTATGGGAATTGTCCTAATCTTTGCCTTAGTTTTTCTGTAGTTCTTGAGATGGTCAGAAGGAAAGTTTATGATCGAGCCAAACTCCTAGATATTTGAATTTTGCTACATACTCTAGTGATTCTCCAAGAACAGCGGTAATTTGTGGGATAGCCCCCCCCCCCCCAGCAGGAATTGCTGCATGCAAGGAGGGGGAGAAGAGCATGGCTTTTGTCTTTTTCACATTGAGCAAAAGCTTTCTGTTTGTGAGCTGGTATTGTAGAAGGTTAAATTCAGCTTGGAGGTCTTCACAGGCTGCTTCCGGAGTGAGATGACTCACGTACAGTACAGTGTTGTCTGAGAATAAGTGGATGTTGGCTTTTTTGATGGGACCATTGATGTTGTTAATTTAGACTGCAAAGAGGAGGGGACCAAGGATAGAGCCCTGGGGCACACTCCTCAGTATAGGTTTTAATGGAGAAAGATCACCTTCAGTTTAACCTACTGTTTCCATTTCTCCCGAGGTAGTCTGCAAACCAGCACATAGATTTATGGTCCAGTCCTAAGGTGCTTAGGGAGGAAAGAAGCAGATTGTGATCGACTGTGTCAAATGCCTTACTAAGATCCAAGAAAATGGCACAGACATGCTTCTTGTTGTCAAGGTCTAGGAGCCAATTATTGGTCACTTAGCTAGGGCTGTTATGATGCTGTGCTTTGCTCTGAATCCAGACTGAACTGGGTTTAATAGGCTTCTGGATTCTAAGTATAGCCCTAGCTGGCCACACACTATTTTTTCTAATAATTTAGACAGGATGGGAAGGAGGGAGATTGGTCTGTAATTATTTAGATCACAGGGGTCACCTGCTTTTAATAGAGGGATGACATGGGCTATTTTCCATTGAGGGGGGATGCTACCCTGGGAGAGTGACATGTTGAATAGGTGGGTGATTGGCACCGCAAGCACATGGTAGGCACATTTCAGATAGTGTGGCTCTATGATGTCGAAGCCTTCTCCCTTCCTGGTGTCCAGTTGCAGCAGTAGGTCTTCCACCTCTTTTAGAGAGACAGGCAGGAGGGAGAAGGCATCCTCAGTAGAGGGGGACTCGTGGATTGGTGGGCCTTGAGCAGTGTGGAGGTCATTGGCAGGAGAAGTATCAAATGCTAGCCCTGCTGTTGCAAAATGGTTATTGAGGGCTTCCAATATCTCTGATTGGTTAGAGATAATGCTGTCACTGGACTTAATTTTTGCTGGAATGGAATTACCAGGTCCATGTCCAGACATGTCTTTTAATGTTTTCCAGAGCTTTGAAGGATTTCTTGAGGAAGAGGCTAGCTCCAAACGATAGTAGGTGGACTTGGCTGCTCTGACCAACTTGGTGCATTTGTGCTCTCTTAAAAAGACACCAGTCTGAGTCGTTCTTGCTTCTTCTGTTTTTTTTCTGTAAAGTAACCCTTTCTAACAGGGTAGCTTTGAGCTTATGAATACATTAAAAAGGACCGGACCCAAGACTGAGTCTTGGGGCACACCACTAGTAACTTCACCTGACCTGACCTCATCCTGTTGACCACCACTCTCTGTCTTCCGTCCTTTAGCCAACTTCCCACCCAACTGACTATGCTCCTGGCAGCACTTAGGTCCTCAGCATCCTTAATAGGTGCCCATGTGGTACCAAATCAAAGGCCTTACTAAAATCAAAGTAGAGGACATCCATGGGTGGTCCCTATCCAGTTCCTTAGTCACCCATTCCAAGAACGTAATAAGGTTTGTCTGACATGACCTTCCTGCTATGAACCCATGTTGTCTGGCATACAGGAGACTGCTCTTCTCCAGGTATTTCACTAGGTCCTGCTTAATTAATGTTTTCATTAATTTTCTGACTACTGATGTGAAGCTCACCATCTGCAGTTGCCAGCCTCCTCCTACTTCCTCTCTTGTGAGCGAGTGCTACATCTGCTTTTTCCAGTCAACTGACATAGTTCCCATCTGCAATGAGAGGTTAAACAAATATGCCAAGGGGTCTGTCAAATCCACAGCAAGTTCATTCAGCACCCTTAGGTGTAGCCCATCAGGCCCTGGTGCTTTGTCCACCCTTAGGTGCATCAGTGACTCTCTGACCCTGTCCATGGTCAATGTCAGTCTATCCATTCATGGAATCCCCCAATCAGTAGCCCTAATGCTACAATCTGGGATAGGCCCACAATTTTCCTTTGTGAATACCAAACAGAAGAATTTGTTCAGAACAAGGGCCTTCTGTCTGTCATCTTCAATGATCCTATCATTATCTGTGAGCTGAACTATCCCCTGTCTTTTCTTCCTCTTCTCCTGAATGTAACAAAAGAAGTATTTGTTCCCAGATTTGACCCCCATCACAATCTGAATCTCAGCTGCCACTCTTGCTAGTCTCACTGCTATCTTAGATTCCTTTGTTTTTCTGAGTGTAATCCTCCCATTCGCTATCCCTCTGGTTTGTTTCATATTTGCTGAAAGCTTTGTTTTGCTCCTGATTGCTTTCTTGACCAGGTCAATAAACCAAATGTGTCTCCTGTGCCTGTTCCTTTTCATCACTGATCTTATGCATAGCTTGGTAGCTTCCAGACTGGCCTATTTAACCTGCCCCCAGATGTCCTCTGTCTCCTGGACAGTTCTCCCCTGACTAGTTATTTCATCTTTTTTAGGATAGCTCCTCTGAAGTTCAAGACCTCTGTCTGGGATTGAGATTTGACATTCGTCAGTGACAACTAGAACCAGATGGAGTTGTGGTCACTATTAGCCAGTGGCTCCTCTACCTTAACAGTACCAACCATTTCCGAGTTGGTGAGGACCACATCGAGGAGGGCTTCAAGCCTGGCTGGAGTATTAACCAGTTGTGTGAGTAGGCAGTCTTGTACAGCCTCTACCACACTTTGATATTTTGAGTATTTTGAGAAACTAGACAATGGGATACCCCAGTCAACATCGGGCATGTTCAGATCACCGACAATCACTGATCCTTTTCTGTGCCATACCCCTGATCTCTTCCAAAAGTGCCCTGTCCCTATCCTCTGATTGACCTGGAAGCCTGTATACCACCATGATGAAGATCTTCTTTCCAGATGCCAAGCTGAATTGCACTCACAGGATTCTGCACCTGTCCTGCTGATGTTGAATGATGTGGCTCTCATTCAATCCTGAAAATATGGTGTTACTCCTCCCCCTCGGTTACCTTCCTATTCTGACTATAGAGAGAATAGCCCATGACCAAGAGGTCCCAATCATTTTTCTCCATAGCCCATGTTTCCATTGTCACCACTAGGTCTAGTTGGGTGTCCACCATTATTGTCTGTCAGTCGTTCATTTTATTTCACAGGCTTCTTGTGGTAAATCTGCTCCCTTCCAAGTATCAGTAGAAGCACTTTTCTTCCCACTCTTGGTTTCCGCTGCCTATTATTGGTTGTTTGGTCCCCTTTACAGACCCCTCAAGATCTCTTTTGTACACTATACTTGCTTTCAGTTTGTGCTAAAGTGTTCTGTGTTTGTTAGGAGTGTTAGCTAAGTCCCCTTTTTCCATGCAGTGACCAATAGGTTCCATAAGAATGAACTCCCCCTCACCTAGTTTAAACGTCCAACATAATCTTTTATTACTTGATATAGTTTACATGTGTCACATAAGGACACACATGGGAAAGATATTGTGGCCTTAGGGACACATCTTCGGGTCCTGTGGTGGTCTTGTGCTAAAAGAGCAGAAACTGGAATATTTTACTTTACAATATGAAGTAATAAACTTTCTTTTGCCATTTGAATATTTTCCTTATAGACACTGGATAGAAACATAGAAACATATAATTTGACAGCAGATAAGGACCGCTTGGCCCACCTAGTCTGCCCATTTCCCTACCTGATGGATAGGCTGCAGATTCTAGTTAACCAACAGCTTACTTCCTCCTACCCCCCCACTAGAATTGCTTTATGTCTGTCCCATGCATTCTTGAATTCTCCCACTGTTCTTGACTTCACAACCTCCTCAGGAAGGCTGTTCCATGCATCCACAACCCTCTCCATGAAAAAATACTTTCTAACATTACCTCTGAGCCATCACCCATCTATCTTCATATTGTGCCCCCTTGTTCTTACACATCTCTTTTTCTGAAAGATGCTACCCTTTTGGACTTTGTTAATTCCCTTGAAGTACTTGAAAGCTTCTATCATGTCCCCCCTCTCCCTCCTTTTCATCAAGGGTATACATATTAAGCTGTTTTAGTCTCTCTTCATATGACTTCTGGTGCATACCCTGCACCATTTTGGTTGCCCTCCTCTGAACATCCTCCACTCTGTCTATGTCTTTGCAGAGAGGGGGTCTCCAGAACTGCATGCAGTACTCAAGATGGGGTCTCACCAACTGTCTGTACAGAGGGATAACAACTTCCTGTTTTCTACTGTTGATGCTTCTCCCTATGCATCCCAGTATCCCCCCAGCCCTCCTTATTGCCTTCTTACATTGCTGGCCCACGATTAGGTCATCTGATATAATTATTCCCATGTCCCTTTTGATTTTTGTTGTTGTTAATATCTCACCCCCATTGTGTACTCTTGCCCTGGGTTTTTGTTTCCAGGCACATTACCTTGCACTTCTTTGCATTGAATCTGAGCTGCCATACATTTGACCATTCCTCCAAACTTGCCTAATCCCTTTTCATCTTTTCCACACCATCTTGTGTATCAACCCTGTTGCAGATCTTTGTGTCATCTGCAAAGACATACTTTTCCTTCCTGGTGCTCTCCAATGTCACTTATAAAGACATTAAAGAGGACCGTCCCAGTACCAAACCCTGCGCGTACACCACTAGTTACCTCCTTTCTTCACTGTGGACTCCGCTTACTATTACCATCTGCATCCTGTTGTCCAGCCAATTTTTATTCAGGCTATCACCTTGGGACCCTCTCCAAGGATGGCTAACTTGTATATTAATTTTTTGTGTGGGACTGTGTCAAATGTCTTGCAAAACTCGAAGTAGGCCATATCCACAGCCCCTCCCTGGTCTACTACTTTAGTCACCCAGACAAGGAAATCTATTAGATTCATCTGACATGACCTTCTGCTGTGAATCCATGCTGCCTTGGGTCCTGTGCCCCACTTGCCTCCAGGTACTCAACAATTATTTCCTTCAGAAGTGATTCCATCATTTTCCCTACCACTGAGGTCAAACTAACTGGTCTGTAGTTTCCTGCCTCTGTCCTGCTCCCACCTTTGTGAAGTGGAATCACATCCACCCTCCTCCAGTCCTCAGGTACCACCCCATACTCCTATGATTTGCTAAAGAGAGTAGTCAGTGGTGTCACTAGTTCTGTACTTAGTTCTTTTAGAATTCTGCAGTGAATCCCATCAGGCCCTATTACTTTTTTCACCGTTAGTTTCAAGAGTTCTTTCAAAACCCTTTCTTCTGTGAATGGACTGGTATCGGCCCCCCATCCAGAATGTTTCTCTTGTTTGCTTTAGTACCTCCCCTCCTCTTCCATTGTGAAAGCAGCAGAAATGTTCATTCAGTATCCCTGCTTTTCACTATCAACCTCTGCTCACATTCCCTCCCTTTATTAAGTCTCTTTATCCCTCCCTTGTTCTTTCTTCACCCCCTAATGTACCTATAAAATGCTAATCAAATACTGCTATTCCTCTTTTTTTTAAATATCTTTTCATTGTTTCTTTTTGTTACCTTACAGTCCCCTTTCCAAACTCCTGGTGTCATATGGTGATTATTATTCTGTTATATATAATGTGCCTACACTGTTTTTGCAATCAAAATCCCATCACCATCATTGCTAAAAACTGATGTTGTTTTACCATATGAGTGCATTTTAATCTTGTAAAGACTCTTACATAAACTGTTCTGCTACTAATACTAGTCACACCTTATAGGCACTTATACTCTTGTTTTTCCTAATGTGAAAAAATACGTATAAACAGTCATATTAGATTGTTTTTCAAATATTTATGTAGCTAAAAACATAGTCATACCTCCTTCCTTAAAACATGTTGGTTACACAAATACCTTTTACAGTAGATAGGGCTTACTTAGCCACATCAATCATCATATATTTTTAGGCTTGGATATATCTGTTTGGAGAAAATGTACTGAACTTCAATATTCTACTCTGCAGGGCATTACATACAATCTACATATTTATTTCTGACCTTAATATCCTATTCTACTCTTCATATAATGTTAAATCTTTATGATTCCTTCATATACAAGTGTACTCAATAAAACATCTTTGTTTACATTCATAATGCATTCTCCATAACAAGCTATCCTGGCTATGCTTTTCTCCTTATTTTATCTTCAATTTCAAGATCACTGTTACCTCTGCCTGCAGTTTCAACACTCTTATTATTACAAATCAAGCAATTTACCAATTGATACTATAAAGTCATATTGTAGTTACTAGTTCAGACTCTAATGCAATAACCAGGCCAAGAACTTTCTTCATAGTGAGATAGACATAAATATTTTTTAAGCCTGACAAGGTTATACATCATTATTTTCTTTATTAAAGGCTTCTGTTTCATATTACAGGAGATCAAGCAAAGCACAGTGCAGCAACAGTGTTTCCCTACTGACTCCAGTAGAAGGAGTGTTAGTGTTAGTTACTCCAGTAGCAGGAGAGTTAACTACATGTGACAAATTCCAGTCATAGCCGATATTGCTGTGGAGAGCTTTCAGGAGTGATAAGAGTGTGGAAAAGAATGCGTGGAGCTTTTGCTGCACCGAAGTCAGCAGTAAATAATACTGCAGCAATGACAGTACTGCGCATGTGTGATACTTGCACATGAGAAGTTTTCCCTGTAGTCAGCCCTCCACAACATGGTGATGCTGACATAACTATGTATGCACGATAGTCATGCATGAGCAGTTTAAGTCAACATCACCATGTTGCATACGGTGGCCATCAGTACTGCAGTTGCAGAAGAGAAAAGTTGTGCGCCAGGAAGAAGGTATGTTTATGCGGCCTGTGGAGGGGAAGGGCTGCGTAAACAGAGTCACTGGAAACTATGTCAGAGCACTGTGGCAGCACATCAGAAAGCAGTCTGGTTACATGCTTCCACAGTGCTGTTATACAAATCTGATGATGGCATAACATCAGTGGAACTTGGCCCATGCAGCCGTACAAATCAGACTCAGGAGGAGTCTATTAACAGTCTAGAGATCTGGTCTTGGACTTGCTCATTATCGTATTCACTTCTGATTTTCTCTCCTTTTATGATACAAACTATTAGCACTCACATACTTTGCAAACCCACATTTACAACATGCTTATGTGAATATACTCTAAATGTAATGCACCATTTTGGTGTACTAGACATACTAACCTATAATTGGAAAATTCAGATAAGCAAGGGGTAGAGTAGATAAGAAAGGGGGGTTGAAGAAAGAGTGAGTGAGGGATGTGGAGGGAATGTTGTTCACTGATTTGTGGTCTCTTTGAAGTATACCTAGCTAGTGTTATGAATTTCCTTTCTGTGGGTCTTCACAAACTGTGTTCCAAATGCTGTATATGGGGTTTCTATAGAATTTCTAATCTAGTTTTTGTCATGGCCATAAATTAGTATAGAGTTCTATAATGATACTATGAAGAATTGTAATAAATGATTTTGAACCAGTAACAGTTCGAAAAATGGCTTGCCTTAGTCACTTGTTGGTATGTTTCAGCCTCATTATTGAATTACGTCTCCAGATTGTGTCATGTTTGTCCTTGTCCATATTGCTATTAATTAAAACTACTTGGGGTGTAGTTAAAAGGGGGGGTGGGGAAGGCTAAGAGTGTGAGAGGAGCACAAACTAAACACTTCAACTTCTCCATGCCTAAAAAATGTAAAAGTAGATGTTTTAAAGAGCAGTTTGGGTAACATTCATGAAATTCTAAGTAGTTCAGAGTCCAATTTTCAGAAGAGGAGGTGCCATTCCTCTTTTTCATTTATTCCACTGTTTTCTTTAATGGTTCCCACAGAATATGTCCACAACATCATCTTTTGTGAAATTGTAGGTCCCAGTCTGACCTTTCTGCTAGTTGCTTTACCTGTTCCAGTGTCCACATCTTTAGAGATGCCACACTTTTCTGCCATGTTAAAATGTCTTTCCAGTGATGGCCTTTGGTCCCTTCTGTAAATGCAACCCCTGTGCTCTTGGTTTCTTACTTTTAGTTTCCTCAAAGTTTTAACTATGTACATTTTGTCAAAAGTGCATCTGGTGGCATATATGGCATGGTGACAAGTGCGTGTTATATGTTTCTGGATGTGGAATTCTTTACTGGTGAATGCGATTTTAAGTGACTGTCTTCTGAGCACCTGCCACATGGACTTTTGGTCATATGTGAAACTTTGAGCACCTGCCACATGGACTGCTCCCATTCTTCAAAGGTCCCAGAAGGTACTGTTGATATCATTGTCTGGTATTTTATGTACTGTCTGCACAATTGTATCTTTTATTGTCTGATTTCTTTTTGATGCTACAATGGGCCTCTGTTGGAATTGTGTAACTTGTCTACCACAGACTCTGAAGTTGTGACAGTGTTTGTTAAATACTGCAGTTATTGCGTCAGTGTATGTGATTTGTTTGTGATTTGCCTTCTACTGAAGACAATCCTTTGTGATCCCTACTGGTGTTCTTTGCTTCTAAGGCTGGTTGTATGGTATCTAGCTTACCCTACCAGTAGCTTGTTCTAATGTTGTAGTATTATTTCCTCTCTAAATCTTTAGCCAGTTTATTTCTCCTATGTCTCATAATATTCTATTATGCTGTAATTGTGTTTAGCTCTCAAACATTGTGAAAAAGGAATACTGTCCTTTAGCTTGAGATTGTGGAAACTGGTTCCATGCAAAATGGTGTTATGTTCTGTCGGTTTCTGATACAGTGTTGTTTCAAATCATATTTCAGTATTTATAACCATAGGGCTCAATTTTCAGAAGCAAATCTTTGGTGCAAGGTACCTGGGCCACACGAGTTTGATGCAAGTGGCACCTTCTGTCTATGTTTGCTGCAATCTTAATTTTTGAATGCAGGCTGCATTGAAATTGGGATGCCATACACCAAAGGAAGCCTACTCCACCATTGCATCAGAAGTGCTCTTGTGCCAAGTCACAAGGGGGCTTGTACCACAGTGGGGCTGCACTATCCCATTATTTAGAATTCCAGAAGCCCTGTCATGGTTGCAAGAGGGGACTCAGGTTAGACCAATCAGGAGATCAAATATGGGCTCTGTGCCACTAGCTGTTAGGGCAGCCATTGGGGTTGCATGAGAGGTGGGGACTGATGGAGCAATGGGGGTGCCATGGGGGTTGACAGAGGCATGGTGGCAGTGAGAGGGATCTAAGGAGGCACCTGGTGGAGGTGATATGAATAGTGGCACAGAGGTGATTGGCATGTTTAGGGGCTGGTATGGCTTGACCATCACAACATGGACTCTAGGTGGAAACAGCCCTGGCATTGCAGAGTAAGGCTGCACTCCAAATGAGAGATCGCAAAAGCCAATTGCTGCAAAACATAAATGTATTTATTACAAGTTGGTAATAATACATGGTCAGGTACAACTCCAAACCAGATGTCCCTGCACTTCGACCATTAGGAAGACCTAACGGTCAAAGTGCAGGGGCATCTGGTTTGGAGTTTTAGCTGACTTTGTATTATTACCAGCTTGGAATTAATGCATTAATGTTTTGCAGCAATTGGCTTCTGTGTTCTCTAATATGGAGTGCTACCTTACTTTGTTATGTTTGGGCATGGCTGGAAACCTCTGTCTGCACCCCACCAGGTCTTTGTTGCAGCACAAGTTTACTCTGTTTTCTGGAATTATCCCTGGCAGCTGTCCCACAGGACCCACAGTCCCCTACATGCAGTGGCTGGCAGTTGGTGGAGGTTGCAAGGTGCATTTGGTGGATGGGTACATGACCCAGGCACTGCAACATTCCTCTGCTACACAGTTCCCTGTGTGGCAGCCTGTGGATGCCTGCCTACACTGCCAGATACTGTGGGTCCTATGGGGCATATGCAGGGTTGTTGCCATCTGGGGCCTGTGTAATGATGGTCTGGCAGTGACAACCCCTAAACAGGCTGATAAGCTCTGTGTCGCTGTGCATGGCACCCCCATGGGTGCCTCCTCAGATCCCTCTCACTGCTGCCATATCCCATCACCCCCATGGCACCACCACTGCTCTATCAACCCCAGTTCCCTTCCTTCCAGGCATTTACCCCCAACCTCAGTGACTTATCCAGGCTTGCTCAGGGCAGAGGCCCTGACAGGACCATCCATCAAAGACCTTTGGTGTACCAAATGTTTGGTGCAACTATGCATCTGAAACTCTCCGGACTTTGGTGTAGGGACCTCCATTTTTACAAAATAGGGAGCAGAGTCTCTGACACACCCTGAGGTTGCCACAGCCATAAATGGGCTCACCTTGGTGAAACTCTAATGGATGATTGAAAATTGAGCCCATCATTTCTAGGAATGGAATTTATTATTTGTCAAAGTTCACTGTTAATTTACAGTTGTCTGTTCTGCTATTGATAAATTTATAAAATCTTCTTTGGTCCTCTTCTGATCTAGTCTACCAAACAGATATCATCAATTTATTACCCCATGTGGTGATATATTGGTTAAACTCATTATTCTGCGCTACAAGAATATCCTCTTTTTTAAATGGTTCTATGTAAAGGTTAGCCTATGAAGGTGCAACATTGCTTCCGATAACTATACCTCTAACTTGAGCAGAAAACTTCTCAAATGTGAAGTAATTCATTGTCAGTACTATTTCTACAAGTTGTACTATGTTCGATGGTTTGTGACCTGCTTATCTTTTTTCAGTCCTTCCAGTAAGGAATTCAGTCCATCCTAGTGTGTGATACATGCATATAAATCTTGCATATCAAATGTGGAAAGAATTATATATGTAAAGTTGTTAATGTTGCTATTAATGTTTTTATGATTACCAAAAAAATGTTTAGAATCCTTAATGCAAGACAGCATTGCTGGTACCAGTGGCTTAATGAAGCTGTCCACACAGCAAGACAAGGGTTCGAGAGTCAAATTTATCCCTGATATAGTGGGTCTCCGTGAGCGCTGGAATAGGCTTTTATGCATCTTTGGGATACAGTAGAGGCAAATGTTCTTGGATAAAATGTATTTAATATCTCTGCTTCCTAATTATATATTATTCCATTTCTGTTCCCTGTTGAAAGAGTTGTTTGATTTCAGTCTGTATTTAAACTAAAGGATCTTTGATTCGGTAGTTTATTTCTTTACCTAAAAGTATTATATATTCAGCCTTAAAGTCTTGGTTGTCCACTAACAACCACGTTTCTCCCTTTGTCTCTTTGACTATAATACTTTTACCTCTTTACAATTATTTGAGGTTTCCTTCATTGTGCATGTCAGGATTGGTCTAGGTTTGTTGCTTTGCTTTTTGTTTGACATTTTCAACATCTTTGTTAAAAGGTTTGATAAATGTCTCAATCAACTGGGAAGCATTTTTTTGGAGGGATGTGTTACTAGACTGGATGCCAGCAGCTGTTCAAAGATTTTTTTTTGTTTTCTTTGACTCTCAGTCTTATTGAATTGTGAGAATTAATATTCCAAATTAATATTTCTGTAGAACTATTTTAGAGCCACCCTAAGGTCAATGAAGTTTATGGCTGATGTTGGTTAAAGGGAAATGCCTTTGACTAGGGCTTAAATTTACTTTTCTGTGAACTGTCTGCAATATAGGTTAAATACTATCTCTTCTCACTCATCATAAATTCCTTTAGAAGATATGGTCTACTGCTTCAATTTCTGCCTCCTCCTCCTCCTTTGCTTCCTCCTTACTGGACATTAGGCTGTGAACACAATTTGTAGCATTGGAGTTCTCTGTATGTTTTCCTGTTGTGGTCTGTTCCCTGTCCTTGCTGGTGTGTGTCTGATTGCTCCTCTAAACAAATTCTGGCCATAGCCGATAGAGCTGCAGCTGAGGAATTTGGGATACAAATATAAAAAATGTGTTTTTAAATATTTTTACTCCAAATTTTCAACATAGCCTTGTTACAACACAGCCTCACGAGGAAAGGCAGAGAAGTTGTTCAACTCCAGGCCTAAAGGTGATTTTGTGCAGGGACTGTTAAATCAACTATCAGGACGAAAAACACATTTTGGGCAGGAGTTGAAAATGACAGCTGTCACATTCATGAGATGTTAAAGAAATGGCTATGTTGTAAATTTGGGTAAATATTGAAATTACCAAAGTTAGTGAGCCTGCATTCGCAAAATTCAACATATAGGCTCATAACTTTATCAATTTTAATATTTTACAACACTTTTGCAACATAGCCTTCTTAATGCCCAACCTCTTGAACAAGGGCAGAGAACGTTTTCAACTCCTGCCAAAAGGTGATTTAGCACATTGTCCACAAAGTCACCTTCAGGATGTAAAAACAAACATTTTCACCAGGAACTGAAAAATTGCAGCTATCACATTCATGAGGTACTGTAAAGATATGGATATCTTATAAATTTTGAGTAAAAATATTGAAAATGATTAATGTTATGAACCTGCAATCACAAAATTCAATGAAGGCTCTTAACTTTATTGTTTTTAACATTTTAAACCACATTTTCAACATAGCTTCTATGACCCCACCTCATGAACAAGGGCAGACTAAATTTTCAAGTCCTGCTGAAAAAGTGATTTTTTTGCAGGGATAGTGAAATTACCTTTGCAGGACAGATTTGCCTAAAGTCGGTACAATTGTTCATGAGGCAAGGTCTCAAAAAAGGCATATTAAAAATGTGGGCCAAAAATATGCAAAAATGCCCATGTTATGCCTCTAAATTCAAAACCCCATTGAAATATATTGAACTGCATACCTGTTTCTTCAGTTCACTGTCTGGCTTTGAAGAGTGAAGATGTGTCTGCAATCCAGATGGGATTACAGTGTTCTAATCCTGATGTGTAAGTAAGGGCTTGGGGGGTGCATGGTAGTAGGAGCTGAGTGGGAAGGTCAGGTGGGGTGTCAGGAATGGCCACAAAAGACATCAATGGATGGTTTTCTTTTTACAGATGAAAATGAAAATCATGGAGCATTCCTGATCACAACACTGGGGATTGTGCACCCCCAGTGTCACTGTTATGTTTCTGGGGGGGTGGAGTGGTGGGTGCTTAGAGGGGAGTTGGGTGATTAAGGAAAAACATTTATAAAAAATAGGTCATAGCAGTACATGATCACAAAACTGGGGGACTGGGCACCTAGTGTCACTGTTATGTTTCTTGGGGGGTGTAGTGAAGGAGGGTCAGGTGGGAAGATATGCATAATTTTTTAAAAGAAATTGGCAGTCACGGTGGAACACAGCTCAGTTTGCTGTCACAAGATGGCTGCCATACTCTACTACACATGTACTAATAGTCACGTATGTGCAGTACAGTTTGGTGGCTATTCTGGACATGGCAGAGTGTGCTCTTCTTCACAGTGACTGCCGACAGACTAAAAAAAAAAGTGCCATGTGACTGTCAATGGAGATAGTGAGTGGAGTGCTTCACAGATGCTGAGGCAACTGTGTTGCAACTCCAGCTTGTTATTCGGTCAGAAGGAATGTGCTGACTGCTTTTTTGATAGCAAGAGGTCTGCAGGGCTATACCCACTGCAGCCCTAAAAAAGCTGCTCCAAACTTGTGCTGGTGTACTATCTACTATAGTGGTTAGTGATGTAAGTGTGTGCTTAGGTGGTTCATGTAAACTAAAGCATAGAGCAAAATTTATGACAAACTTTTTTCTGGAGTTTCTGAGTCTCTTTCACTCCCACATAGAATGATAAATGTGTACCCACTGATTACATTGTCAACACTGCACAATAAAGTTATTTATTTGGCCTATTTATTCTTTTCTTATTCTTTTATTCATTAAAAATCGGGTTTACAACCTTTGAGTCAGAGACTCATTTACAAGGGCACCGCGTCACGGGGGGGGAGACATCAAGACAGTTATTACAGTGCAGATTAAAACAGAGGATAACATTACAAGTGCAATAAAATAAACATTTAAGATAGATACACTTAGGTTACGTAATGTAGTAGTTTGTATGTTACTTACAGTAGATTACATAATGTTACAAAATTGTGAGTTACACTTATGGATATATTAGGTCCTCCGAGAAGACAGTGGGTTACATCCCTGTTTGTATCTAGTAGGGAAGGTTTAGGTCTGGAGGAGGGAGAGGCTGTCCAGTGGACGTTGTCGAGCCAGAGGCAAAGTGGGCGGGAACCACAGGTTACAACAAGGGGTTTGTTCCACCTACAAAAGCGGGTATTAAAGATATGGTTCCAAAGGGCTGTTTTGAAGGAGCCAATTTTTGGCAAGTTGGAGATGCAGCTAGGGAGGGAGTTTAGGCCTACAAATTCACAAAATATTGTTATCTGAAGAAGCATGAGTAAAAACAACAGTGCAGCATCCCACAGTGTATGTTACTGGTTCCCAAAATGTTGTCTATTAGGCACAGTGTCACACATGGACAATGATTCCTACTATGCCATACAGTAGATAAGTGCTTTACACCCTGGTTACATGGGCAGCATTGCCCCCCAAAATCAATTACTTGTCCTGTGCAGGTCTGCAATGTGACAGCACAGTGCAGTCTGAAGAACACTGATTGAGTGAAGACAGCAGTGCAGCATTACACAATGTAAGCTACTGGTTCCAAAAATGTTCATTGGGACAGAATTACACATGGACAAGACTTCCCATTATGACATGAATAAGTGTTGTAAACACTGGTTATGTGACCAACACTGCCCCAGAAATATTTATTTGGCCTATGTAGTCCCACAGATTCACAAACCATTATAATCTGAAGTTGACTGTGTGAAGACAACATTGCAGCATCCCACTGTGTATATGTGTGTGTGTGTGTGTGTGTGTGTGTAGTCCACAGGTTCCAAAAAAGACTAAAGGACACAGAAACCTTCCCTGTCCACCTCATTATCCTTTGTCTAGATCCCAACTAAAAGTGTATGAGATTCATGATCCATAAACCATGGCAAATAGGTGGGTAGAAAAAGGAGCAGGTTAATTTTTAAGAAAGTGGGTATCTCTACAATTTGGATTTAAATGCACATTTTCCTGTTGGTGACAATTTTAGTTGCAGCATGTTCCCTGAAATTTAAACACTCCCATAACAATATTTTATAATTAGTCCTTAACACATCCATCCTACTCATCCTACTCTTATTTACTTGTGTAGCAGAACCTTTGCTCCTTTTTCTTTATATTGTCTTCTCACTTCCCCTACTTTGTTTCTGTTTTCATCTTATTTTCCTTCATTCAATAGAAGGAATGTTTACAATGGACCACACAAATTTGAGATTTTACTCCATTCCACTGACAGAATTATAGACCCCCCCCCCGCACCCATTCACACACAGCAGAAGGCCTCATATGGAACCAGGGTCTCGAAATCTGCTGTGTCTGTGGTGTGTAATGCAGCAGGTATTTCACTGGTAAACAGCTAAGGATAGGAGGGGATCTATCATGGTTAGCAAACAAAAGAAATCAAAACTGAGTAGTACTTCATTTTTTAATTACATAGGGGGTTTTGAGGGGAACACAGTAAACACTTTTTTAAATCTAAGGGAGTTATATTGCTATGGCAAAGTTGTAACATTTAATGAGTAAAGGTGGCCATTGTTTTGTGATACCAATCAGAGGTGACTGAAGTTATGAAAGTACAGTATTGATTTTATTGAGAAGAGGTTGCTGGATCTTTTCCCTTGTGTTTGTGCTAAGATATCACCATGGGTACTGATGGCCCACTACCAATCAGCTTTCATCATTTTAGAAACATTTTATAATATTAGGTTATTTGTGCAACTAATACTGTAGATTTTGATTGAATCTAGTAATTTAAAGAGCTCCAGATATTAACCACCTGACCTGTATTGTATCTTACCTCTGCTTATTTCTATGTTAACCTCCTGACCTTGTATTTTATCTTACCACTGTTTTACTTGCACTCATTGCTGATGCAGGACCTTTGTTGAAGAACCCTTGGTTCAAAGGCATTTGTAATCCTAGTAATAAATAATTGAATAAAAAATAGAAATATGGGAAATCTTAGAAACACATTATTTTATTTCTCCTCCAATTACAGTACATTCTTTGAAAATGTCTTCCCTTTAATTACAGTTCCTATATTTTTCCATGCACATGACCCCCCCACCCATCACACCTTTGTCTACCACAATGATTGATCCCTCCTCTCATACTCTTCCTTTGAGGGCTAGTATACTTTTTGCACCCCCCCTTTCACTGTTCTTCTTTCACCAGACCTGCTAAAACCATGATTTATTTTGCATGTTTCTAAATCAATTCTTGCATAATTTGCACAGTTTTATAACTTATTTCATAGTCTTCCATGCCTACATGATTAATTTGTACAGTTATCACATTTTGAACTGCCTCATGTGCACACAAGTGCTGCACCTTCTCTGTATAAATTGCTCTATTGTGCTATTACTTTTGAACATTTTGTATCTTTACACACATACCTTGCACTGTTTTATAATTAATTGCTCTGACAGTTTTTTATGTAGTCTGTTTTGTATGTTATTCATGTTCATTAATCCATTGTCCCCAGTCCCCATGATTCTTGTAAACATATGTTGCTTGCAGATCAGTGCACTATTCCAGTGAAAATATTTTATAAAAAAATAAAAATGAATCGCTTCCTTTCATTTTATGTTATGCTTATTCTCTCTATCAGTTTCCATTCAAGGGCTGCAGTGGGTGGAGCCTGCAGACCTCTTGATATGAGAAAGGACTCCAGTGCATTCATTTTGAATGAACAACATACTGGACTTGTGCTGCAGTTGTTTCTTCATCCGTGATGCCCTCCATTCATGTTGTCTCTATTGAAGTAGCACTGCACTATTTTTACAGTACCGGCAGTCATGGGAGAACACAGCACATTCCACTGTGTCCAAGATGGCTGTTGCTCTCTATAGTACATATGCTAGTTGTCAAACATGTGCAGTAACATGTGGCAGCCATCTTTGTCACAGCGAAGTGTGCCATATTCTGCCATGACTGCCTATTTTAATTTTTTTATTTATTTTTATTATAAAAATTCCCCCACCCACCTGACCCTCCCTCTCAGCACCCAC
Organism: Neoceratodus forsteri; assembly: GCA_016271365.2. Taxonomy (NCBI): domain Eukaryota; kingdom Metazoa; phylum Chordata; order Ceratodontiformes; family Ceratodontidae; genus Neoceratodus; species Neoceratodus forsteri. Next base: position 570,845,919 of record CM057449.1, on the reverse strand, counting down.
TACCCCATCCCCCCAGAAACATAACAGTGACACTGTGGGTGCCCAATCCCCCAGTGTCATGCTTGAGTATCCTTGGTCTTGGTTTTTTTTTTTCTTTACCTACAAAAAGAAAACAGTATGCACAGGACAGTATGAACAGGAAGCAGTAGGGCGCAGTGGGTTAAGGCTCTGAGCTGCAAATCTGAAGACCTGGGTTTGAATCCCACAGCCCTGTAGGTGCATACTGTGTGACCCTGAGCAAGTCACTTAACTTCCTTGTGCTCCCAGGTTGCACCTGTAAACAAGCTTTCTGCTTAGTGTGTCTGACCTGGTAAAATAATTGGTAAAAAAAAGAAATAAATAAAACCATCCATCAATGTCTTTTGTGATGTTTCTGACTCCCCCACATGACCCTCCCACTCAGCACCCAGTACATCATACCCCCCCAGGCCCTTACTTACCCACTGAGGGACAAATGCCATAATCCTTTCTGGACTGCAGACACATCTTCACTCTTCAAAGCTGGACTGTAAACTGAAGAAACAGGTATGTCGTTCAATGTATTTCAATGGGGTTTTGAACTTAGAGGCATAACTTGGCCATTTTTGCATATTTTAGGCCCACAGTTTCAACATGCCTTCTTTGGGACCCCATCTCATGAACAATGGCACTGTCTTTAGGCAAATCTGTCTCAAAAGGTGATTTTGCAGTCCCTGCACAAACTCACCTTTTGAAGAGGGGTTGACAATTCTCCTTTCCCCAATTGTATAACCAGGTGAGACACATTAAGCTGAAAGCTTGTTTACAGGTGCAATCTGGGAGCACAGGGAAGTTAAGTGACTTGCTCAGGGTCACACAGTATGCAAGTGTGGGATGTGGATTCAACCCAGGTCTCCAGATTTGCAACTCAGAGCCTTAAACCACTGCGGTATACTGCCTGTTCTCTGCCATTGTTCATGAGGTGGGGTCAGAAGAAGGCTATCTTGAAAATTTAGTGTAAAAATATTAATAAAACAATGACATTATGAGCCTACACTGAATTTTGTAAATGCAGCCTCGTCACTTTGGTAACTTTTAATATTTTTACCCCAGATTTACAACATAGCCATATCTTTTCAGCACCCCATGAATGTGACAGCTGTCATTTTTTTAATTCTTGCCAGAATGTTTTTTTTTTAACACCCAGAAAGGTGATTTCATGGTCCCTGCACAAAATCAACTTTTGGGCAGGAGTTAACAATTTTCTCTGCTCTTCTTCGTAAGGTAGGGTCAAAAGAAGGCTATGTTGAAAATTTACTGTAAAAATATTAAAACACAACAAAGTTATAAGTCTACTGTATGTTCAATTTTGCAAATGCAGCCACATAACTTTGATAATCTTCAATATTTTTATCCCAAATTTCCAACATAGGCATTTCTTTATAGCACCTCATGAATGTGATAGCTGTAATTTTTCAAATCCTGGCCAAAATGTTTTTTGGTTTTTCACATCCCAAAATGTGATTTCCACGGTCCCTGCATGAAATCATCTTTCAGGCTGAGTTGAAATATTTCTCTGCTCTTGTTCATGAGGTGGGATCATAAGAAGGCTATGTTGGAAATTTGGTGCAAAAATATTGAAAAACAACAAAGTTATGAGACTACATAGAATTTTGTGAATGCAGGCTTGTAAGTTTGGTAATATTTAATGTTTTTACCTCAAATTTTCAGCATAGCCATGTTTTACATTAACTCATGAATGTGACAGCTGTCATTTTTCAACTCCTGCCAACATATGCTTCTGAATCCCAAAGCTGAATTTGCAGTTCCTGCAAAAATCACATTTAAGCCAGGACCTGAGCATTTTCTCTGCCTTTCTTAATGAGGCTGAGTCATAACAAGTATGTTACAAATGTATGAGCCTATGTTACATTTTGCAAATGCAGGCTTTAACTTTGGTAATTTACAATATTTGTTACCCCAAATTCCTCAGCTGTAGCCCTATCAGCTCTAGCAAGTGCTTATTTCATACTGTAACTATGCAGATTATTCTGAAAATGGATAACTGTCCCCTATATTTTATATACTCTTCACACTTATCTACACCTGACCTAATCCTGTTTATGACATCATAGTTGTTTCCACAATAGCATGATTGTGATGACAGCTATAGACAGGTAACTGGAACAAATGAAATGTTTTTTCATTGATGCTAGATCAATGATAATGATGATGATTTTTTCTGAAATATAAAAGCTAATTATACTGTATATACTGTGTAAAACAAAAAAGTTGAAATTGGTCTAAGAAAGTTGACTTTCCAAAGTTTCTCCTATGAGATAGATGCCTAGGAAATGCTAATATCCAATGTAGTGGCCTTTGTAACTATATTAGTAACTGAATCATGTGTAATCAATGTAATCATGAAAAAAGTTTAAAGCTGCAGTGCATGTTAACAGTGAAAAGCATGACCAATATTATTTTATTATATTTTAGATTGCCCTTTATCTTACGTCTTGCATGTTACCCTTTTGAAATCTGCTTTAGTACTTTTTTGTACATGTAAAATTTTAAAAGGAGTCCTTCTTTTAATGAGCTTTCCTCTGACTTTCATGAGTATTTTTAGTTGTTTTGGAATTCACATTGTTTTACATTACTGTACTTGTCTTGTGAAGAAAATAAATTAACACAAAACAGATACTGTTCTCTGGCTTTATTGGACAATTTTGATGGAATTTTCAAAGGTGCTTAAAAATGTTCCAGCTGTGACAAAATGTGTAAAATTACATCACAGCGACATGGCAGCATACTTGCATCTTATTTTCATACTGCATTATGAATAACATGACATAATACAAGTAGAAACTTTCATAATGACTGTGTAATAACCATGGCAGTGCAATAGCAATATAAATGATATACATTTGTGATGTAAGTGTTTATTATCAAAAGAGCCTTGCAAATGTTTCTATCCATATTAACTCATGATACAGCTATTTATTTTATGCTCTGTATCTCACTTGTGTCTCCTATCATTGTAATATGTTCAGTTTATGCATTTATGTATTTATTTAATGATTGGTAGCTGGAAAGGCACAATGAGCCAAGGCTCATATCCAGGTCTGACCCGGGGAGAGGAGGAGGAGCAGTAATTAACAATGTAAAAGAGATAGTTACATACAAGATACAATGTACATTATATGGTAGTACAATAATACATACAGAGTAGTGTAACAATTTTCCTCAGGAGTTACATGTGAAATACAGAGTGATAATGTGTGAAAAATTGACAGATGACAATTTATTTATTGTAGTCTTGATTACAATCTTGAGCTACAAGCTCATTTAAGGTTCCATGTCAGGCATGAAAACAAAAACATGAAAAACAGCAGAGGCAATAAGGAGCAAACAGAAGGGATAAACTAAATAAATTGGTGTAGTTGTAGATCATAGACATAAATCAGAATTAACTGGGCTGGCAGTATAGCCTAGAGGTTAGAGGAACGAGGTGTGAATGAGCATGATACAGTCAGCAGACTAGACCTGAGTTTGATTCTCACAACCTCCACTTGCATACTGTGTGATGCTTAGCAAGTCACTTAACCACCCAGTGCTCCCAGGTCACCTCTGAAAGCAGGCACATGTGCTTAGTGGGCCTTACCCAGTTACCAAAGACTTAAAAAAAAACAACAAAAAAAAAACTAGGTTATTTGAAGAAAGAAATTGAAAGAGAAACAAATAGTAACCCAGGATGTGGTAAAAGTATGGATAAGGTGGAGAAGTTATAGAGAAAGATTGCAGTACCCTTAGGATCAGGGTTACCTTGTCAAGGTTGAGGGTACAGGAGGTTGAGGAAGATGAGATGTTAGGGAGCAGAATACGGAAAGGGGTGGACCATTGACACAGTGACAAGAGCGAGGAGGTGTAGGTGAGGGGATTAAGGGGACTAGGAGGATGGGAAGAAGGTATTAAGTTGCTGGTTGGGCAGTAGAGAAGTGCTTAAATGGGATGGTTGAGGATATCGGTTACAAGGAGAGCAGGTCATGAGAAGCAGGAGCATTTCATTTGGCTAAACAGGTGAGATCAGAGTTTGGTTTTAAATGGGCCAATTTTATTGATGGAGAGTAGCTCGGGTGGGAGCGAATTGAGCCAGAGTGGGTCTCGGTACTCGAAAGATCTCTGTCCTTGAGGGGTGCACCAGAAGGGGACCTTGAAGGACAGATTGATGCCCTAGTTAGTCTTGTTGAGTCAGCCTGATGGAGCAAAGAACTGGTGCCAGGAGGCAGAAGGTTTAGGGCTGCTTTTTTTGGCTAGCAGACAGACACAGTAGAGGATCCTCATGCCCAGATTTAGCTATCCCATTTGTGAGTAGAGGTTACAGGTATGGGTTAGGTGTGGTGCTCCAAGTGCTAGCCTGCAGACTTTATTCAGTGTAGTGGCAACCCGATTGAGGGTGTTGTCAGGGACCGCACAGTAAATGGGAAGGCCATAATCAATAATTGAGAAGACCGAGCTGGTAATGGCAAGCTGAAGGGCAGTTTCAGTGAGGCAGTTCTGAAGTTTATATAGTAGACCTAGCTTCCAGTTAGCTGCTATGGCAACATGGTAAACATGGAAAGAGTGGGAGAGGGAGCTATTTAAGGTGAGACCAAGGTATTTAAAGTTGTGGACCATTGCAATGGCTTCATTTTGTCTGTTTAGAATATTAATCATGGATGTCTTGAGGTGACTGTGGGTAGGGGCAAAAAGCATGGTCTTAGTTTTTTCATAGTTTATGAGCAGCTTTGTGTTACCAAACCAGTCCTCTACATTGTTATGGTCCTGCTGTAGCTGTAGTTCAAGCGTGGCAGGGTTGGGTGGCTAGTGTAGATAACTGCATCATCTGCGTAGAGAAGGATTTTGTGTTGACAGGCTAGGGGAAGATTACTTAAGAAAAGGCTGAACAGTAGGGGACCCAATATGGATCCTTGGGGAACACCAGTAGCCACATGTTGGAAATCAAAGAGAATGTTAGATCTTTTTACCCGTTGTACATGTCCTGTGAGGTAGCGATGGAACCAGCACAGCGAGTCAGGGGATAGACCTGTAGCTCCTAATTGGGCCAGTAGGAGGTCATGGTTGACAGTATCAAAGGCCTTAGTGAGGTCAATAAATGTTGGCCCCTCGGAGATCACGTGATGCTGCTGTGAGGTTGGCTGCTCCGGAGTTCAGATCCCGCTTTGATCCCTCTACAAGCGCTTACAACACGCTGGTACTGGCGTTCTGACATTAATTTGGAAAGGGGATCCATCGCGAAGCACCATGTGCAACATATTGGTGGCTTTGGGTCCCTCTGTTTTTTTTTACTAGTAGCCAAGCGCCCATCCAGAAAGACTAAGGGCCTAGTGGAGTATGGAGGCTGAAATGCGCCAGGCGCCTCCGCGCCATACGCCCCCGCAAACCCCTGAGAAAGGATCAAAAAGATCCAAAAGCCAGACCGGAGGCCCTGCTAAATCCCCTACTTCCATGGCATCCCAACCAACTGTGACCCCCCTATCAGAACAGAAGTTCCTGGAAGAATTGCAACCTTTTAAATCCGCATTACAAGAAATTACCAGAGAAATCAAGTCTCTCAGGAGTGAACTGGCTGATACAAACCGCGCTATCTCGGATGTTTCGGCTCGTACAGCTTCACTAGAGAACTGGAAAAATAAGATAGACCCAGAGATGGTTTCGCTAAGGCAAAGGCTGCACAAGGCAGAATCTAAATTAGAGGATTTGGAGGGTCACAGCAGGAGGAACAATATTGTTATTTTTGGTCTTGCCGAGGAGGCAGAAGGAACAGCCCCCATTTCATTCTGTCAGAAGCTGCTAGCTAAGATAGCTGGTCCCTCTCCGAATAACCCATCATATATAATAGAGAGGGCTCACCAGTCATTACGACCCAAACCCACGAATGGAAGGCCTCCGAGACCAATCATTATCAAACTACTAAATTATCTGGATAAATCACATATTCTGGATGTTGCAAACAGGTTAGGGGTCTGCAGCAGATTACTTGGGAGGGCCAGCAGCTTCATTTGGCTCAAGATATCCCTGCCACAGTGAGACAACGCCGTGCAGAATATCACCCCATAGTATCAAAATCAATTGCTGCAAGTATCAAATATAAAGTTCAATATCCTTCCAGACTGATGGTTATGCATGCAGACTCGTGGCACTCATTCGACAATGCACAGCTAGCTAGCTCTGCACTACATCAGATGTATCCTGACCTGTTTCCCTCGCGCTGAGGTCTCCAGTAACTACTCATTAATTCATGCCCTCTCAAAGGATGGGGTGTCTTAATAAAAATGAATGGATATGGAGCACTGTACCCGAAGTGGATAACTACTGAACTGTCACTTAATACATTATTATAAAATTGGCAACTGCTTGAAAGAAATCCCTGGTCTTTTGGCATTACCTAAAAGCACCACACGAGGGCAATAGATCTCCACGCCTAAGTATAAGAGCACCTGCAACCACTCAAGTGGAACCTAGACTATGTCTGCTGTGCTGAGAACTGCAGCCCCTTTCCCCACCCTTTTTTTTGTATTAGAAGCTCCAGTTGAAGTGATCTGGAAACGTTTCACATATGGGCATGTACTGAATACCTGCGACTAACGGGCGATTAGAAGTGGTTATATATAGAGTCAAGCCCTGAGCAACTATGACTATATGGTGCAGAAGGATCTAGAGTTCCACATGTTATTACCTCAGTTGGTCCTGAAGAAGAGAATCGAAGACATTCTACAAATAGACATGTATTAAATGCCTGCGACCAGAGGGGAATAGGAGGGCTTAGACCCCCCTTTTTTTTTTCCTTTTTCCAGGACACCTAATAGATGGGTGTAAATAGTGTTATATTCAGGTCACTGGGTTGGAGGACCGGAGCAGGGAGCGGGTAGCTCTGGATAGTCTGGCAATCTATTCAGTGCATCATGATCTGGCATAGGGTGGGACATATGCCCACTGGGTTGTCAGGAGTTAGGAGTTATAACATTGTATTAATAATACTTCTTATTTCTGAAGGATGAAATACCTTGGTCTATAATCTTGTTTCTTGTTCCAGGCATTGTTCTGAACTCGTAGTGGGTAGAGGGATCATATGGGGGGTGGGACAATACAGAGGAAAAGAAAGTATTAAATTACTGGGAATGGAGTGCGAGGATGAATTGTAATTTTATACTTCAACCTCCTACATAATAATCTCTATGAGGTAATGTACAAGTTTAAGGGTGGGGGCTGAGAATGAACAAATGGAGTGGTGTGGTAGGGAGGGAGGGATTTGGGAACAAACAAGGGGTAGTTGTAGAGAGGAGGAATGGTCTGGAGTTCTCCACTAAATAGGTATGGAATAGTACACTGGATACGATTCCCTCTGGAGGAGGAATCAGATGATATTGGCTTTTACTGACTATCGCTTGGTTATGGCAATTATGCTGAGTTTTTCTCATGGAATGTCAAAGGTGCTCAATCCCTACTAAAAGGTCTAAGATTCTGTTGCATCTCCACAAACTTAATTCGGATGTAGCCTTTATCCAAGAGATGCATTTATCTGGATCTCAAATTAATAGTTTAAGGAGAACATGGGTGGGACATGTATTTGGTAATGGCTAGATTCCCGTAGAAATGGCGTGGCAGTATTAATTGCACGCCGTACACCTTGTCGGTTATTGCAATCGATGGGTGATTCGCAAGGCAGATATATGCTCTTAAGAGCCATATTAGGCCATACCAAAATAGTAATAGAGGTCTGTTTATGGGCCAGTCGGTGATGACCCCAATTTTCGCAGCTCTCATGTCTGATCTGGCACCATGGTCTAGCCTCCCATCTTACTCGGGGAGACTGGAACCTGGTTCTCAGTAACAGCCTCGATAGGTCAAAAACAAGGCACACCCATGCACCCCAGCTCAGCTGGCCCTCAAAGACCTTATGAACACTCTGGGCCTTGTGGATCCATGGAGGACTCTTTTCCTTCCACCCGAGATTATTCATTCCACTCTCTCCCCCATAATACACTCTCAAGAATCGATTTCTTTTTGCTGGGGATTGAGCACCTCACGAGAGTTCAGGACTGTGCATACTCTTCCAAAGTGATTTCTGATCATCACCCAACTATCTTGCAATGGTCCACACCTCTCTCAACTAATTATTTTAAAATTTGGAGATTTAATCCTCAATTACTCAGATCCCAGAGTATAGTTGACCTCCTGCAAAAATACATAACAAATTTCCTGGACTCTAACACTGGGTCCATGCTGAAATTAGATGTGCTTTGGGGAGCCTTGAAGTGCTCGCTAAGAGGTGAAATTATTCGACTGGCTTTCATTAGAAAAAAGAAAATCTTATCAGTATCCTCCTCACTCTTGCAGCAAATTAGAAGTCTAGAGCAAACCCTATCCCCCCAGTCATGCCCCTCTGAATTTGAAAGGCTGGAAAGCCTTCGGTTCCAATACAATACTTTACTTGGAGATAAGGTGGAATATCTCCATTTCAAAACAAAAGCTACTTACTTCGATCAGGGGGACAAGGCAGGGAAACTAATGGCTCTCAGGCTCAGATCGCAGGTGTTGGATAGAATGGTAGTTACTAGACAAGAACCGAGGGGTAAATACCATACTACTCCTGAGGAAATTGTCTCGTGTTTTAAAGCATATTATCAATCTCTATACTCTTGTCCCCCTCAACTTTCTAACAATACCACATTAGACCGCTTCCTAAAGGATATAGATCTTCTGAATCTATCCCAGCACCAAATAGCCCTTTTACAAGCTCCCTTAAATATAAGTGAAGTGCAGGAGGCTATTGATGCCCTGCCTGCTGACAAAGCCCCTGGGCCGGATGGCTACACATCTAACTTTTATAAAGCATTCAAAGCTCAGCTGAGCTCTACCCTGCTTGACACATATAACCATATTTACTATCACGGCCTTTCAGACCTCAGTCTCACCGAGGCTACCATTGTGGTGCTTCCTAAGCCAGACAGAGATCCCACCTTAGTATCAAGCTATTCCAATTTCACTGATAAATGTGGACATGAAGATTCTTGCCAAAATCCTAATAGGTTGGCCAAGGTCTGACTATCATTAGTAAGCCCTGAGCAGGTTGGTTGTGGCGCGTCTCTCATCGGATCACTACGGAAAATCCTCCACCTCATTTCGGCATCAAGGATTCTGATACCCCAGCAGCCTTAGTTTCCCTTGATGCCAAAAATCCTTTGATCGTGTCTCAGTGGGATTATTTATTCAAACTATTACCTAAATACAAAATCCCCTCACAGTTCATAAGATGGATCAAAATCCTTTACTCCCACCCGTCTGCTAAGGTACTGTGTAATGGGGTCATATCACAACCCTTCCCTCTTCAGCAGGGCACGAGGCAAGGCTGTCCCCTGTCCCCATTTGTTTAATTTATTTTTAGAGCCTCTTATCAGGAGGATCAATCAATCTGCTTTAGTATCTGGTATTCCGATTTGCCGATCTCAATACAAATTATGGGTGTACGCCGATGATATCATGCTTCATGTCATAAATCCAGCTACGTCTATACCAGCCACTCTTAACATCATCAGAGAATTTGGGGAAATCTCCAATTATAAGTCAAATGTAGCCAAATCCGAAGTAATGTCTTTAAACAACCGTACGTTAAAAACAGATTTGGAACACCTCGGGCTTACTTGGGTAAGGGATAAAATAAAATATCTGGGTATATTCTTGTCACAATCCCCAAGCAAAATGCAACAATATAACCTGAACCAGTTACTTATACACATTAAAACGGACCTTGATCGTTGGGCATCGCTCCCTATTTCTCTCTGGGGATGTATCAGTATCATTAAAATGAACGTCCTGCCCCGCTTACTGTACCCCCTTCAGATGCTAAATCTATCTCTTCCTCACTCCTGGTTTCATCAGGTACATAGTATTATCTCTAAATTTATTTGGAGAAATAAATCGCCTCGGAGGGCAATTGCCAAACTGCAGTGGGCCAAGGAGCATGGCGGATTGCAAGTCCCCAACATTTACTATTACCATCTGGCCATTAACTGTGCTATAGTCTCTCGATGGCTAAAACCCACAAAGGATCTCCCATTATGGTTACAAATTGAACAGTCAATATGCTGTGCTACAGGAATTGATATCAAGTGCCTTCCCTATCTTACTGCTAATAAAGTTCCCAAATTATGTAAATCCACGCCAATTATGACTTCGGTATGGATACACGCTCAACTGAATAAAACCTTCGGGCTTTTATTATCGAAGGATGTGTCCCAACCCCTCCTCAAAAATCCCAATTTCAAAATAGGGGGTAAAGTTATTGCCGCGTCTTTTTGGCCGCTGGATTGCGAAATCACAGTGGCCGACTTAATCGAAAATGGTAAGTTACTTAAATTCTCAGAGTTTGGTGTAAAGTATAAATTACCGGTTTCCTTTTGTTTTAAATACCTACAGATAGCCCACGTGCTAACACTGCACTTTGGTAATGGCCTCTGGAGTCAGTATATGACTGGCCCTATACTTAACTCACTTTCCGGGAGACCCTCGTCTCACTACGTCACCTTCTATTATAAGGCACTTCGAATAAGTGGTAATGAACAAGTGAGCAGACAGCACTATACGTGGGATCGGTCCTCCCTCTACCTCTCAAACACCCGCCAATGGCAGCAAATCTGGAAAAAGGTTGTACAAGGATATCAGGTGGGACCGATACAGGCTGCTCCATTTTATGTGTTGCATGACTTATATTACACTCCTGTAAACTTAATAAGATGGGGCATCACACATTGGAACTGTGTACTAGATGTGGCTCACAAAGAGGTACACTTCTCCACATTCTCTGGGAATGTGACAAAGTCATTCCATTTTGGGCTGCCATTAGATCTAAATTGAATCCTATACTTGGGCTTCAAGATGCCTTTAAGCCCGAAATCTGTATTGTAGGTGACTCAGGTGACACTCTAGTAGGTAATCAAAGGAAACATATGACGTTGATATCGCTCTGTGCCAAAAAAATCATACTGCGCCACTGGTTAGACCAGCAAATCCCCTCGTACATGGAGTGGCATAAAGAGATATTGTTTGCTTTGCAAGCGGAATATTTTATTGCCAATATGTCTAAGCATAGCAAAAAATACCAGAGAATATGGACACCTCTACATACCCTGTTATCCATATAGGAGCATCTTGGTCTGGATCTGATCTTGATATAGTTCGGTGATGGTCATCAGTTCAGTCCCCTCTCATTTTTCCTTACTTGGTGGGTGGCTGTTCCCCACACTATTTCTGAAGGAACCCGTTTCCTTCTACATATTGTAGTGGCGAAGAGGGAGGGTTGGGGGTACATAAAGAGTTATTAGTTTTTGTGGTTGTATTGTATTATACCAGTGGAGTCGGATACTCTTGTTAGAAAAATGCAAACTTACTGAATATTACCTGTCCTTGGTTACTGAAGTGGGCAATTCTTGTTCCCTACAATCTGAGTTTTATCCTAGAAGTATATTGCCTTGATATATATCAGTGGTTGTTTACCTAGCTTCTATACAAGAGATCTGCATACTGTATGGTAAATCCATTGTTTTTTGGAATGGAACAATAAAGCATACTTATTATAAAAAAAAAATTGTTGGCCCCTCCAAGTGTCCATGATCAAAGGCATCATGAATGAACCCTGTGAACTCTACCAGTGCTATAGTAGAGCTGTGAAGTTTTTGGAAACCATGTTGCTGTTGGCATTGTAGATGATATTTATCAAGGTATTCTACAAGCTGATCATAAGCTATCCTCTCCAGGGCTTTGGAGATAGGGGGAGAATAGAAATAGGTTGGTAGTTAGTGTGACTTATCTTACTACCAGCTTTGTAGACAGGGGTTACAACTGCAGCTTTCCACAGCATGGGGAATGTACCTGAGGTGAGGGAAAGGTTAATGATTTTTGTTAGAGGCATCAGCAGTTCATCAAGTGTAAGGGAGATTAGTTTTAAGTCCAAGCTCTTGGCACTATGCCTGGACTTCCCCAACACCTTTGAGAGATATTTGTTTTGCCCCTACTTTAGATATTACTCTGAGGTAGAACTGGGGAGCATGTTTTGAAGGTAGGGTGTGTGGTGGATTTAATAATTTCTCATTAGCAGGATTTAGGTAATCAGGCGGGAGCATAGCACTGAGGTCAGTAAAAGCTTTGTTAAAAATGTTGGCAATAGTCTTGGGGTCTTGTGTAATGGACCCTTCTTGACTCAACATTGTAGGTGCTGCAGTATCCTGTTTCCCAGTAATCATGTTAATGTTTTGCCAGACTTTACTGCCATCCCCTCAGGAGGAGTTTAGCTTGAACCTGAAGCAATTGGCCTTAGCCTGGCTGATAGCATGGGTGCATTTGTTCCGTGCCATCTTACAATTTTGCATGTAATTATTCATGAGAGTACTTTTGTACTTGTGCCATAGGAGGTCTCTGGTGCTCAGCTGGGCAAGAAGGTGTGGGGTTACCCATGATTTATGGGATCCAGGGACCTTTCTTTTAGAAATAGGGGCAAAGATGCCACATGTAGCATTGAAAATGTCAGTGAATTTGTCCAATGTAATATCAACATCCTTAGTGAGGATAGGGGCCCACCACTGTTGCTGGAGGTGTTGCTTGAGGAGACCTAACTGCCCTTTTTTTAGCATGCGAGACATTATTACCTTTGCAGGTGGTTTAGGAGCCTTGTTCAACCATTTAAAGATTATGGGTGAGTGGTCACTTAGAGAATCCAGGAGCACTTTTAAGCATGAGATCCGCTTAGGGTGATTTGTTAATACCCAGTCTAGTAAGATGCTGGTTCCTGTTCTATAGTTTGTTCAAGTGTGTAGGCCCACTAGTTGGTGGATGTTGATAGAGGAGACAGCATCCTTAAATGTGGCAGAGTCAGGTGACAACCAATTTATGCTTGAAGTCACTCAGAACAATGACTTCACTATTGGATCAAAGGTCAACCAGGTGTTCATGTAGTACTTTAAAACCCTCAGCTTGCTCCCTAAGAGGAATGTAAATTGAGATAAGTATAAGGTCCTTACCCTGGATTCCTATAGTTAGCCTCACAAAGAGTATTTGCACATTTTTCCCCATTTTTAATTGAGGAAGAGCTATACCCTGAAGGTGATTTTTTTATATAGATTATGCAGCCACCACCCCTTTTGCCTAGCCTATCAAGATGGAAAGGGGTGTAACCTTGAAGTTGGACTTCTATGTCCACAGTCCTAGCCATAAGCCATGATTCAGTCATGGACAAGATATTAGGGAAATGCTGAGCTACCCAGGCTTGCAGCAGGTCCAGTTTTGGCAGAAGGTACAAATGTTGATTGAGGCAATGGAAATCTTGCAATTATTCTCAGATTGCCCAGTCTTGCTATACCTGGGGCCAAGGGACAATATAGCAATCTAAGGTGTCATATAGTAAGGAAAAAAAAATCTAGAAAACAGTCTTTAAATTAAAGTAGTGGTGGAAGTAGGGTGCATAGATCCTCAGAAACAGCAGAAGAAGGTTAATGGAGGTGAGTTAAGCAGACACTTTAGGGCTGGGAAAGGGGGGGTTAGGCAAATAGAAGAGGGAAGTTTATTTCAGAGGGATGGGAAGCTAAAGGAGAAAGCTTGTTGGCCTGTTGTAGTGTGTGCATGGGGTATGCAAAAACTACAGGAACGGCAGGAGCAGAGAGGGCAGGAGGAAAGTGACAGGGGAAGGAAGTGAGGAGAAGTAGGATGAGAGGGAGTTGAACCAGAATTTAGAGATGAAAATGAGGCTGTGAGCCAATCATCTCTGCTGTAGGGAAGGGAGTGAGAGAGAGAGAGAGAAGAATAGAGGTCACAATGGTGAGAAAGCAGAGAAGAGGCAAAACAACAGAAGGCTTTGACGAGAACATCAAGCATTGCAAGAGAGGAGGTGGGTGCTGAGTTGAAGATGATATCAGCATAATCAAATGCTGAGAGAATCCATTTGGTAATAAGTTTGTAATGGACTGGGAGGTAGAGACTGTGCTTGTGTCTGTAGAGCAGACCAAGTTTTGGATGAAGTTTTGAGTACAAAGCTGTCATGTGGGATAAGAAATCTAAGGATGTGTCAAGCCAGACACACCTAGGTATTTGTAGGCATGAATGACTTTGCGGGGTGTTCCTGTGAGTGAAATGAAGACTGGAGGAGGTGATAGTCATGGCAAATTTTTTTTGGTGTTCATTTTAAGCTGGTGATCCTGGAACCAGTTTATAACTGCATGAAAATATTGTTGAAGGGGAATCTGGACATCAGAAACAGTGAGGTCAGACCCGTAGGTGACGGTGTCATCGGCATACATATGTATTTCGGAATGGGAGCAGACTGAAGGGAGATCATTAATAAAGAGGGAAATAAAGAGGGAAAAGAGGACAGGTCCAAGGACGGAACCCTGGGAAACACTAGATAGCATAGTGAGGGGGGCAAGAGGACATTACTGATTTGTACGGCCTGCTGCCTGCCAGTTAGATAGGATTTAAATCAATTTACTGCTGGGGAAGACAGTCCAGCTACTGTACAGTATGTCCCGTAAGTTTAAATCAGGTACTAAAAATAACTAAATATGCTAAATCCTGCTCCTGAATATGATTTAGCTGGCACACCAATCAGGTGCACAAGGGATGAGGGGGAGAAGGGAAGGACAGAGGCACTGTGGATGCAGTTTCTGAACCCAAGGGGTAGGAAACTGAGGCTAGGAGTGGTGTATAGACCACCAGCACAATGCAAGGAGTTGAATAGGGAGTTGGTGGATCAGATTCGATGGGTGTGTAGCAAGAGGAGTATGGTGGTTGTCGGGAACCTCAATCTACCTGTGGTGGACTGGGAGACCCATGCCACCTCTAGCGCCAGGGAACAGGTATTTCTAGATGTGTTCCAGGATAGCCACCTGGTGCAGCTTGTGGGGGAACCAACCAGACTGGGCAACATATTGGACCTGGTACTATTAAATGAGGAGATGATGAGGCAGCTATGGGTGGAGAATCCACTAGTTGGAAGTGGCTGCCTTTCAATGTGGTTCAGGCTCAGCATGAGCAGGGAGGCGGTGGGGTCAGCAACAAAGGTAGTGGACTTCAGATGGGCAGACTTTTGGAGGATGAAGGAAATACTGAGGGGGCACCTTGAGGGAATATGGTCAGAGATGGATCTAGATCAAAAGTGGAATATCATAAAGTCTGTCCTGAGGAGACTACTGTAGTTTGCACCTGGACTCCAAGCAAGAAGTCCAGGGCCAAGGTGCCATGCTGGGTGACCAGGAGTATGTTGGAGGGAGGTGAGGGCCAGGGGAACTACTTTTAGGAGAATAAAAAGAACTGGAAGGGGGAGGACAGGGAGTTGTGCACAAATAGGACCAAGGAAGTAACCAAGTTAGTAAGGGAGGCCAAGGTTGCCAAGGAACTGAGGCTGGCTCAGGGCATAAGGGAGGGGAGAAGGTATTCTATACATATGTGAGGGGAAAAAAGGAATTGTAGGGACCAGATAGTTTGGATTAGGAAAGGTGGGTGGTGGGTGGAGGAGGAGAAACAGGCAGAGGTACTGAATGAATACTTCTCCTCTGTATACACGAGGGAGGTAGGAGGTCCACTACCGCCATGGATGAGAAGGGTGGGGGGAGTGGGGAGGAGGTGACTGATTCAATGATTCAAGAAAGCATGGCATTGGATGGCCTAAAGGCACTTAGAGTGAATCAGGCACCGGGTCCTGATAGCATTCACCCTAGGGTGTGGAGGGAAATGGTGGAGGTTTTGGCCAGGAAGCTGACTGACCTGTTCAAAACCCCCCTTGAAATGGGGTGCATGCCACAGGCTGGAGGTTGGCTCATGTGGTGCCTATCCACAATAGTGACCCAAAGGATGAGTTGGGCAACTACAGACCTGCAGTCTGACTTCCATAATGGGTAAACTTATGGAAGCAATCTTGTAGGAGAGACTGGTAACATTCTTGGATGTCAATGATCTCCAGGATGGGCAGCAGCATGGGTTTGTCTCAGGGACACCATGCCAGACCAACCAAATAGAATATTATGAGGGGGTGACAAGGGAACTGGACAAGGGCCATGCAGTGGATGTCCAATATTTGGATTTCAGTAAGGCCTTTGGTTCGGTCCCTCATGGGAGACTGGGGGCAAAGCTGGAGCATGTAGAGGTGGAGGCAAAGATTGCTGTCTGGATTAGGAATTGGCTTGGGGATAGACTGCATTTGGTGGTTGGGGGAACTCTCATCTCCCAAGCCAGTGACCAGTGGGGTGCTGCAGGGCTCTGTGTTGGGGCCAGTGTTGTTTGGACTGTTCATATCGGATGTTGCAGATGGGGTTGGGAGCAGGATCAGTCTGTTTGTGGATCTCACCTAGATGGAAGCTGTAGTGGATGACATAGAGGGGTGGAAGAGGCTACAGGGTGACCTAACGAGACTTGAGGAGTGGTCAGTGAGGTGGCAATTGTGTTTTAACACAAAAAAGTTCAAAGTTATGCTCGTTGGGGTGAAGAACACGAGGAGGGAATATTGGTTGGGTGGGGTATGGTTAGGGGTCACTGTGGAGGAGAAGGACCTGGGATCAGAATAACTGGGAGCATGAATAACTATGCTCAATGCAGGAGGGCTGTGGCTAGGGCCAATAGGATGCTGGGGTTCTTGTCCGGGCAAAAGGAGGTGATCCTGCCCCTGTACAGGGCTATGGTTAGGCCGCAGTTCGAGTACTGCATGCAATATTGGTGTCAGTACCTGAGGAAGGATATCACGCTGCTCGAGGTGGTGCAGCACAGGGTGATGAAAATGATACAGTGGATGGAAGGCAAAACCTATGAAGAATGGCTGAGTCATTTGAGTTTGTTCACCCTAGAGAAGAGAAGGGATGGGGGACATGATTGAAACTTTCAAAATACTTGAAGGGGATCAACAAATGTGGCACAGAAGGGCTGTTTAAGTAGAGGAAAGGAAGGGAAATGATGGGGTATGGGCTAAGATTGGAGGGAGGCAGGTTCAGAAGGGAGATGAGGAGGCATTATTTCACTGATAGGGTAGCATCGAAATGGAACTCTGTATCAGAGGAGGTGGTGACATGCAGGACGGTGGTGAGTTTCAAAAGGGCATGGACCAGGGCAAGGGTGGGGCTGGGCAAAGGACACTGAGCTGTTCCAGGAGGTGAATGGGGGTTTGGGGGCGAGGCAGCTGCAATATAGGGGTGCTAGCTGCACGTTTGAGCAGACTTAATAGACCGTGAGACCTATTTCTGCTGGCAAGTTTGTATGTTCGTGCTGAACAAAAGCATTTGTTCAGTATCTCTGCTTTTTCTTTATCCCTCTTCTCCCATTCTTCCTCTTTCTGTAGCCTTACTATACCTCCTTTAACCTTATGCTTCTTTTGGATGTACCTAAACAAGGTATTTTCCCCTTACTTTATTCCCATTGCATACCTAAGAGCTATCTCTTTTTCTGCCTCCCTTACCTTCCTGCTGACTACATTAGTTACGTCAGAGTACTTCTCCCTGCATTACCCGCATTGGCTTCCTTTGTACTTCAAGAATGGTCTCATTTTGGGTCTTACTTCTGACTTTACTTTGGCCATGTACCACTTTGGACCCCTTATTACTATTTCCCTATGAAACCCTCCAAAAAGAGCTTTTTACTGCTCTTAGCATTGCTTTTTAAAAGTCTTCCCATTTTCCCTTTACCCCTTCCACATGTCCTATTATCATTGTTCTTCTTTCCCCTCATCCTGTCAAAATCTGCCTTCTTAAAGTCATATGCCTTTACTGTGTTAGCCTCCTTGGTGGCCCCTATTTGGATATCCGGTGTCATTGTTTTTTTGTTCACTTGACTTAATGTTTTCTGGACTACAAAATTGTGGATCATCTCACAGTTGGTGAGAACCATACCTAGCAGAGCCCCTTACCTTGTTGGGCCTGATCAAGCTGATCTGGGAATGTCTCATGGTGTGCATCCATTAGGAGCTTATTTCTTAATACTTGCCATGACTGGAAAATTCCACTCTTCTTCTTGCATGTTAAAGTCCTCTACTACCACCACCTTCCTAAACTGGTGCCTTCTATAGCATCTCTTGCAGTATATTGTCTGCCCCTTAATCCTTACTAGGTGGTCTGTAGACCATTCACATTTTGATTTGCTTCCCATTCCATCATTACTTTCACCCACTGTGTTTCTAGTTTTTCCATATCCTCTAGGCTTGCTACTTCAGCTGCCTCTATTCCCCTCCTTACATACAGGAATACTACCCTTCTCTTATCTTTACTCTGTCCTTCCTTATCATCAAGTAACTGGGTTTGCTCATACTGCATCGAAAGTTCAAGGTTGCCCATGTCTCTGTGATAGCCACCAAGTTGAGATTCCTTTCCATGACCATCACCTACAGTTCTGACGATTTTTTTTTTTTTTTTGCCAAGACTCCTTGTGCTGGTGCACATCATTTTCCAACAACTGTCTCTGCCCACTCATTTTTCCTGTACCCTTATTGTGTTTAACTCCAGTATATTGGTTGATGGAGGGAAGCCAGCAAGACTCCCTTGGATGCATACCTTGCTACACTGCCCCTGTATGTGTTTTGTCCACCTTTCTCCCAGCACTCTCCTGCCTCCCTCATTCTCATGCAAACCATCTCATTTGAATGACCTCCACTCTCTTTAGGTAAGACCACAGTTCTAGAGAAACCAAAGTCACTATTCACTTCACTGATCCATTAATATGTATTGAAACAAACAGAAGGGAATGTTCCCTTTTGTTCAGCCATGGTTATGGTAGCACCTAGGAGAAAGTTTCCTCCCTGACTCTCTCCTTCACTACCTTCCCCAGGGGTTGGAAGTCTAACTTAATCTGTTCCATGTTCTTCCTCCTCAGGTCATTCATACCCATGTACACAGCTATATGAGACCTTCTCTCTCCTTCTCCCATGAATTCCACAACCCTGGCTGTAAGTCCGCCTGTTGTTGCACCACAAAAACATCAAATCAACTCTTCACCATGTGGTGTAAGAACCAAATCCCTGTTGGTGCCCCTCCCTGTTGAAGTCCCCTCTCTGATCAACATTCTCTTGCCCCTTTAAGGCTTGGTCCATTCCCTGGAATGATCTACAGCACTGCCTGCATGCTAGGTGTGCTAGTTCCCTCTTCCCTTGTGATAGGAGATTGGGGTACTTCTTGTTGTGGCTGCAGCTGTCAAACAACATATTTTATCTCTTGCAGATTCCAGCTCTGCACTAATGGCCTGGAACTTGGTTCCACCTATAAGCACAGGGTATATAAATGATTTCTATTCTACCAGACTGCAATGGTCACTTCAATATAGTTTATTATTAGTTGATTGTGCTAATGAGTACTACATGGCAAGGTAATTGAATTATAGGATCCAAATCTTCTTTCTTCTGAGTTAAGATAAGAAAATGTAATCACGATTTCCAATTATCCTACATCACTTTGCCCCCTAAAGGGATACCACAAAGATCCTTGTTTGTTCCAAGCCCTCAAAATGTACCTGTAATGGAGCAAAATATTCAAAAGATGAATAGCAAGATTTTTCTTCAATAACATAGGATTTCCTTTCACTCTAGTAGATTCAAATTCAAATATGTCACATTTTTTATTACTTTTTTTAGTGGATAACAATTTCTTAACAATTTTTGGAACTTGAGGAAGATTATCTCGAAGAACTAACATTTCAGACAGTATAGTGACAATATTTTCTGTCTTGAGTTTTTTCTGTCAAATTTGTAATTATGACTGGAAAAGTTAAATTAGACTGAGTTTTGCTTGGTTGCTTATATTTTTCAGGGTTTTTATTTGTGTGTTTTTTGTTTTATTACCACATGAGGATTTCAAAGGCACAGATTTAATGAAGAATTGTGATTTATTTGTATGAACATTTATGTGTTGTACTTTGGGGCACAAAGTCAGCTTTGCCTTTTCCTTTTACAAATGTTTCCTTTACAACATCTAAAGAAGCAATTAGAACCCCCCCCCAATATTTATCATACACTTTACCCTAAAGAATGTGTGATTTCTAATGTGTGAGGTTGCTCATCTCTGTATACTTTATATTATTACCAATTTCTTCAGGGACTCCCAGATGGAAGGATATTTCTTTTGGAGAAACCCAGAGGGTAAGTTTGGTTCTTGGAGAATTTTTAGTCAATGACTGAAGATAATACTGTTTATATTTACACCAAACTCGTTCTACTTGATAACATAACCCAATGGTCTTCCACTTTATGATTATGTCCAATCATGTATATTTATATCAAATAAACATTTCTGGGGATGGAGCCAGTGTATTAAATAGTGTATCAAATGATGTTTTCTATATATATTATTGTACAAATACAAACTGTGAAAAGCACCTACCTGCGCTGTCACTTTAAACCTGTCATTAATTAATGACATCATTATGAAGGCACTATAAAAAAGGCACTTAGAAATAGACCATTAATCTAATCTATTTAACTAAAAACTAACTAGGGCATTAATGTAGTTTTTTTTTTTAAAGAATTTCCTTTCTTTTTGAGATAGTGGAATCATATCTTCATTCATGAAGGTCTCTTCAGGATCTGCATGAACAGTTGCAGAGGTGTAGGGCCCCTGATACACAGCAGCAGAATCTGTCAAAAAAAATGCTAAGCATGCCACTTTGCAACTAGGGCTTTGTGAATACCTTTTAATGAATATTTGGCCAAATATTCAAATTAAGCAATCAGATATTCAGGTAATCATATTTGAAGCCCTTTAAAATAAAAATAAAAAAAAAACAGCCCATTCCTCTTGTCCTCAGCTCCCGAAAACAGTAAGATGTAACTCCTGTCGCCCTAACCTCTAGCACAACCAGTCCAGTCCCGCCCTCCTCCCCACAAACCCACAGTGTCTATATTTAACTATAAAAAGGTTAAATAAATCCCTCGAAGAACGACCAACACAATGACCCCCTCTACAGCCGGCCATCATCTTTCTTACTGTATAGCTCCTTTTGTAAAAAAAAATCAATTATATACACCCCACTCCCCCCAGCAGCACCCTACCCCCACCCTCCACTTCACCAGTAACCAATTCTTGATAGGAGAAGGCACTCAAACTCACCCTCTTCCATGGCCGGCTGCCTGTCATCTATGAAAGCAGTCATGCTTCTGTTCTCAGATTGTTTTACAATACAGAGAGCATGAGTTCCTTTATTAATGAGAGGTGGACAGCCATACAGGAGGGAGGGTTTGTGCTGGTCGCCTTCTCCTATCATGAATTGGGTGGTGGGGGGTGGAGGGTGGGCATAGGGTGTTAGCAGGGTAGTGGGTAGAGAACATAGACAACCCATTTTTTCAAGGCTAAGAGCACACCCATAGCCTGGTTTTTGACTCATTCTAAATGTGAGCTTTTGGCCAACCACATCTACACATTTCGACCTGTGAAAGGCACATGATTGCATCTTGGAATGACATACAATATTTGAAAACTCAGGGTTTTTTATAGAATAACACTACTATTATTTTGCAGTCATTTATGACTGCACATGATTTATTAGTATTTATCAAAGCAAAGATTGCAACCCTGTAGGGAATAGGAAAGGTCACGAAAGTGAACATTAGGATACCTAGTTTCCTATTCCCTACAGGATTTCCATCTTTGCTGTTGCAAATAGTAATATTATATGCAATCATAAAGGATTGTTAAATGTTACAAAATATTGTAAAGTATCATATTTTTATACCAGAAGTCTGTTAGCAAATGAAAAAATATGATTTTTTATGTATTTCTTATTCTATAGCTCAGTTTGTTAAAACAACATCAGTTATGTCCCCCCACCCCCACCATGGCAGCACCCTAATCCCACCCTCCATCCCCCAGCACCTAACTCTTGATGTGAGAAGGTGACCAGCACAAATCCACCCTGCTTCATGGCCAGCCCCCTCTCATTAATGAAAGTGTTCATGATCCCACTGCTTTTGTAAAATAAAAATATGTTATGTCTACCCAGCCCCCCATCCTGGCAGCAACATATTCCCACCCTCCAACTCCCCTCCACCAGTTCTTGATAGGAGAAGGTGAACAGCACAAACCCACCATAATCCATGGCCAGCCACTTCTCAATCAGTTATGTATCCCCACCTCCCCATCCTGCCTGCACCCTAATCCCATCATCCACCTCCCAGCACCCATTTCTTGATAGGAGAAGGCAACCAGCAAAAACCTGAACTCCTCCCATGCTAGCTTCCTCACATCACTGAAAGTGCCTGTGCTCATTCTCTCAGCTGGGTTTACTATACAGGGAGAGCATGAGCACATTCATTCATGAGAGGTGGCTGGCTGTGAAGAAAGGCAGGTTTGTTTCGGTCACCATCTCCTATCAAGAGCTATGCTATGTGCTGGGGTCAAGGGTGGGGGATATAACAGATTTTGTTTTTTACAAAAGAAGCAGGAGCGTGAGCACTTTCATTTCTGAGAGGTGGCCAATCATGGAGGAGGGCTGGTGTTGGGGGGTGGAATATGGGAGTATGGTGGTTCCAGGGTGGGGGTGGGTGTACATAACTGATTTTTGTTTTAATAAAATCAGTGTGAGCATGAGACATTTCATTCATGAGTGGAAAATGGCCATGGTGGAGGGTGGGTTTGTGTCAGTCACCTTCTTTTATCAAGAATGGGTACTGGGGAGTGAAGGGTGGGAGTAGGGTTCTGCCTCGGTGGGGGTGGGTGGACATAATGATTGTATTTTTACACAAGGAGCACAACCCATTGAACTGCATAGTTTGCTACTTTCTTTTTATTGTATAGCCCATTTTGAAAAAAAATCTGTTATTTCCCACCCCCACCCTGGTAGAACCCTACTCCCCCTCCACTCCCACAGAACCCCAATCTTGATAGGAGAAAGCAGCTGGCACAAACCTGCCTTCCTCCTCAGCCAGCTACCTCTCAATCAGTTGTGTCCCTACCCCCTCCTTGGCAGCACACTAATGCCACCTTCCATCCAGCTGCACCCAATTATCCAATTTTTGATATTAGAAGGTGACTGGCACAAACTCACCTTCCTCCATTGCTCGACACCTCTCAATCAGTTATCTCACTCTACCCTCCACTTTGGCAGCAGCCAACTACCACATGCCACCCTCAACACAAAATTCTTGACAGGAAAAGGCTGATGAGCAAAAACCCTCCCTCCTTTGTGGCTGGCTGTCTCTCATGAATGCAAGCTTATGCGCTTGCACTCCCAGCTGTTTTACTATTCAGAGAGAGCATGAGTGCTTTCATTCATTAGAGGTGGCCAGCTGCTGAGGATGGTGTGTTTGTTCCAGTCACCTTCCCTTGTCAAGAACTGGGTGCTGGGAGGATAGACTGTGGGATTATGGTGCAGCCAGGTGGGTGGGGGTGAAATAACTGTTTTTTTTGTTTTTTTGTGAAACAAGCGTGAGCATAAGAAATTTCATTCATAAGATGCAGCCAGCCTTGGAGGAGGGCAGATTTATGCCAGTCACCTTCTCCTATCAAGAACTAGGTGCTTGGATGATGGATGGTGGGAGTAGGATCCTGCCAGGGTGGGCAGACATAACTGATTAAGAAGCAACCAAACATGGAAGAGGGTGAGTTTGTGCTCATCATCTTCTCCTATCAAAAATTGGGTGCTGGGATGTGGAGGGTGGTAGTAGGGTGCTGACAGGGTAGGAAGAGGGAGGGACTGAGCTGATTTTTTTAACAAAATGATGGCAAGCGTGAGCGCTTTCATTCATGAGAAGTGGCAGCCATGGAGGAGGGTGGGTTTGTGCGGTCACCTTCTCCTTTCAAGAATTGGGTGGTGGTGGGAGGGTGGAGGGTGGGATTAGGTTGTTGTTAGGTGGGGCGAAATGGGGACATAACTTATTTTTTTTCAGATCCAGCTCATCTTAGAATGAGATACAATATTTGTAAATGCATGGCTTTGTTATATCAGTGCTATTATTTTGCAGCCATTTATGATTGCTCATAATTCATTGCATCAGCACAAACCCACCTTTCTCCACAGCAGGCCACCTCTCAATTAGTTATGTCCCTCCACCCCTTAACCCTTGCAGCACCCTAATCCCACTTTTCACCTCACAGCATCCAATTCTTGAAAGGAGAAGGTGACTGGCACAAATCCACCCTCCTCAATGGCCAGCCACCTCTCATGAATGAAAGTGCTTGCACTATCAGCTGGTTTTACAATACAGAGAAAGTGTGAGCACTTGCATTCATAAGAGGCAGCCAGCTGCGGTGGAGGGTGGGTTTATCACCTTCTCCTATCAAAAACTAGATGCTGGGTGGGGTGTAGGGTGGAAGTAGGGTGTCACTAGGCTAGGGGGTGTG
The DNA here is from genome assembly GCA_016271365.2 of Neoceratodus forsteri. Lineage (NCBI taxonomy): Eukaryota > Metazoa > Chordata > Ceratodontiformes > Ceratodontidae > Neoceratodus > Neoceratodus forsteri. The sequence goes on along the minus strand of CM057449.1, from coordinate 570,821,617 downwards.
GGGAACATAACAGATTTTCTTTTTTATGAAAGAAGTGGGAGCATAAGCGTGTACATTCTTCAGAGGAGGCAGGCTGTGGATGGGGGTCAGTTTGTGCTTGTCACTTTCTCCTATCAAGAACTGGGTGCTGGAAGGATGGAGGGAGGGAATAGGGTAGTTCCAGGGTTGGGAGAAACACAGCTGATTTTTAGCAAAAGGAGCATGAGCATGAGAGCTTTCATTTATGAAAGGTGGCCATCAGTGTCGGAGGTCGGGTTTGTGCCAGTCACCTTCTCCTATCAAGAACTGGATGCTGGTAGGTTGGAGGGGGGAGTAGGGTGCTGCCAGGGTATGGGAGTTGGGAGACATAATTGATTTTATTTTTACAAAAGGTACACAATTCTCCCACCTCAACATCCAGCTGCCACCACCCTGGCAGCACTCCCATACTCCTACCCTCCAGCCTCCCAGAATCCAATTCTTTACAAAAGAAGGTGACCGTCACAAACCTGCCTTCCTCAATGGCAAGCCACCTTTCATAAATGAACACACCTCACGCTCCCTGCTGCTTTTGGTAAAAGAAAATGTATGTCCCCTACCCCCACCCTTGCAGCACCATATTTCAACCCTCCAACACCCTAGCATCTTCTCGATAGAGAAGTTGACCAGCACAAATCAGCCCTCCTCCATGGCCAGCCGCCTCACAATCTGTTATGTCCCCCCATCTCCACATCCTGGTAGCACTCTAATATCACCATCCAGCCCTGAGCACTCAATTCTTGATAGGAGAGGGTGAATGGCACAATCTTGCCCTCCTCCACTTCTGTCCACCACTCATGAATGAGACCATTCATGCTCATTTGTTTTTTTAATCAGTTATGTCCCCCTGCCCCCATCCTGTCAGCACCCTACTCCCACCCGCTACCCCCAGCACCAAATTCTGGAGAGGAGAAGGAGAACAGCACAAACCCACCATCCTGCACAACTTGCAACCTCTCATGAATGAAAGGGCTTGTGCTTTCAGCTGGTTTTACTATACAGAGAGAGTGCAAGGGCTTTCATTCATAAGAGGTGGCCGACTATGAGGAGGGCAGGTCTGCGTTGGTCACCTTCTTCTGACACAAACTGGGTGCTTGGAGTGTGGAGGTCAGGAGTAGAGTGCTGCCATGGTAGGGTGACATGACTGATTTTATTTTTATTTTTTTTACAAAACAAGCACAAGAGTGAGCACTTTCATTCATGAGAGGTAGATGGCCATGGAGGTGGGTGGGTTTGTGCCATTTACCTTCTCCTGTTAAGAACTGGGTACTGGTGGGTGATGGAGGGTGGGAGTAGGATGCTGACAGGATGGGGAGAAGGGGGTTATAACTGACTTTTTTTAAGCCAGAGCATCTTGGAATGACATACAATATTTTTAAATGCAGGGGTTCATTGTAACAGTGCTAATATTCTGCCACCATGTATATTTGCACATAATTCATTAGTATTTGTCAGAGCAAATATTGCAACACTGTGGGATAGGAAAGGCCATTAATGGAAGCACTGCAATACCTACTTTTCTGTTCCCTACAAGATTTCCATCTTTGTTGTTACAACTAGTAATACAGTGCATCATATGCAATCAAAAGGGATTGCAAGATATTGCAAAATAAAATGATACTTTATAATAGATTGCAATATTTTACAATGCTTTATGATTGCATACACTAAGGATATGAGCTTTAGTGGAGGAAAACATCAGCATAGGTTTGCAATGGATATAGTGTTTGCACTGAAATATTTATGCTCGTGTGTTCTTTCCAGAAGTTGGAAAACACACTCAAAACAAAATATCATTCTTGGCTACACTTTTACTGGTTATATACTTGCTCCTTGCTATTCAGTTTCTGCAAACATGTATAAGATCCCAATTGTAATTCCAGCAACTTTATTGTTTCATTCTGTTCACACAGTTACAGAACTTTTGTATGTATTCATACAAGGATTGTAAGATATTGCACAATATTGTAAAGTGTGCTACGGCAGAGTGCCAATGAAAGTGAAGTCACTGTTCTTCCCTTTCAATTTCACTCCCAATTTTTTTAACTTAAATAGCTAAAACACTAAATAACATCATCTTCTATCCCCAACCCAAGGAAATTATTCCACACCAATCCATATATCCCCACCAACTTTTCAAAATTTTAACTTTTATATTTTTTCTGTACATGGGAGCAAACCTTTACAACTTTCAATCTATTGACACCAATACTATATCCAGTCAAATGCATTGAAGCCCTTCTGCGCAAGGTATACTTTAACTGTGGCCTGCTTCTTTCACTTTTTTTCCTTTCTGCCATGCCAAATGTCATAAAGGTTAGGTAGTGTCTGAAGGAAGTGGATTATTTTGTAGTATATCTATATTAGTATAGCATTTACCCTATTAGGTTTCTGCTGTGAGTTGGAGTTGGATGGCAGTCCTGTTTTCAATACTCCCGATTCCTCTGTCCTTATGGAAGACATACCATGGTCTGCTATTAGTTATAAATTACTGTCTGACATTGATCATTTCAGTCTCTGTCTGTTATCAGTCTTCACTAATTGCTGTCAATCTGTCCTCACTCAGGCTTTGTGTTCACCACCTGCTGTGCAGTATTTTTGGGCTCCTCCTCAAGTTGGTTCCTTTGACTTCATGGTACTCCAACAGGGAAGTAATTCCCCATGAGACAGAGAGTATGAATGGCCAAAGTAGCTATATATTGTGGACAACAACACATTCATTCAAATGCCATCAGTCTATCAACAATGCTGTGCAAGCACAACTCCTCACTAAGTTGTGTATGTCCATTTCATTCTAAGGTTATGCCTGCAGTTCAATTGGTGGGAGCAACCAGCCAGTCCCTCTTCCTGAGCTATTTAAGTCGGCTTCCTCCAGCCTCACTCAGAAGTACTGTTTCTTTGCCTTGTAATCCTCCCCTCTTCCATGCCATGCCTCTCTCTTTGTGGTTCCTTCATAGGGTACCTTTCTTCCCAGATCTTCTTCCCAATAAAACACACCAAGACAGTCTCATATGGGTGATCAGGTGTCAATATTATATTCACAAATCTCATGTATTTACACACTAAAGTTCTTGATTTATTCCAATCATATCTCCACATTCCAAACAAATTGTTATTGCTTTCAATTTCTTGCATCATCTTTAACCATTCATCTTCTTCCCCAGATGTGTATCTGGGGTCATCATCTTCCTTTGCTTATCTCTTCTGATGGGTGTGTGTGTACACTCATATCTCTCTTCTGCTTTGTGGCCCTCTTGGTGTACACAGAGAGCCACCTGTCCCTCAAGCCTTAGTGTACACCCAGGCTGGGTTTGTCCTTGTACCCCCTTCCCTCCTTTTCTTTTTCTTTTTCTTCCACAATCTTAAATCTCTTGCAAGCTCTCTGCCATCCACATTCAGCATACTATTAGAGTTATTTTTTCTCCCTGTATTTTCACCTTGACAAAAGTGCTGTCCACCTTCAGCACTTTCTCAATCCAGATTTTTCTTCCCCTTCTTCTCACTACTTTCCTCTTGTCTGCTAAAAAACAGGGAAAGTTACTGCCCAGCAAAAGTGTGAGGGAGCCTACTCGGAGCAGCCCCATTTAAATCCCCATCCCAATGCTCTCTCTCTCTCTCTTTTTGTCTTATCCAGTCCCCTCTTGTTCTGCTTTACTGACACCACCTCCTCCCACTGATGTCATTCTCTTTCTCTCCCCTTTGACTCCTCCCCTTAACTCCAAAACCCTGACCCCCCCCCCATTATTTTGTCAGAGTCACCTTTGGTTGGGGTCCTGGAAAAAATGGGCCTGCTCTTTAACCAGGCAAACCTCCTTAGGCTAAAGGAATTATGTTCCTGTGGCACTGCTATGGATGGAATCATCCTCAAGAGGTTTTCTTTGACTTCACACTACCCCAACAGGGTGGTAGTTCCCCATGGACAGAGAATGCGAACAGCAAAAGTATTCATGGACAACAATCAACACATTCATTCAAATACCCTCAAACTATTGAAAATGTTGCACAAGCATAACTCCACACTAAGTTGTGTATGCCCATTGAAATATATTTATTTATTTATTAGGGTCTAGGATTAAATACCTTTGAGCTGAGAGCTATTTTACAAAGGTTCCACGTCAATAGGAGGGAGACAGCATTACAAGGGTTCAAACATAGAGTGTAAAACATGTACAAAATTTACAGTAATTACAATGGATTATACAAGCAGGTTAATATCAACAAAAAAAAAAACTGTAGACGGTAAGACACCCATACGGTTGTGTTTTAAGTAAGTTATAGGAGAGGATAGTTGCAAGTAGAAAGAGGTTGGAGTCAGTTTGCTGAGGCAGTAGATTAGTGTAGAGAAGAAGTAGGTTGTAGGGAAGAGGGGGCTAAGAGATGATGGGAAGGGGGAGTAGGTTGGGAAGTGGAGTTGCTGCAGTCATGGACCTTGTCAAGAGAGACGTGAGGGGTGGGTGCATGAGGCGGGTGGCCAAGCACAGTTTTTCAGCCACCAAGTGGAGGTAAAAGAGGGGGTGTAGGGGGTGGTAGAGATGGTCTGGGCATGCCATGGTGTGAGCAGCGTATAGGTAGGTCAGAGCCCTGAGGCAGAGGGACTAGTGGTAACAGTCACAGGTGCTGGATGCAGAAAGCTGCTCACATAGTAGTCTCCTGAATGGGCCCAGAGTAGGTTGACCAGAGATGTCCTGGCTAAGGGAATCAAACCAGAGGGGTGCTCTGTAGGCAAAAGAGAGCTGACTCTGCATTGCTCAAAGCTGAGAAACATGGTAGAAGTGAGTGCTAGCACTTCCTGTCCTTTGTGTGTTGCTGCTGTGTGGCTGAAGTAGGTTTGCTGTGCCATGGAGGAGAATTCCAAGTAGAGCCTTTTTTGCCAGCTGGCAGGTTTGGTAGTTTAACCTCCCACTGAGTTGGAGCCAGCCGGTTTGCGCATAGAGGTCACAGGTATGGGTGAGATGCTCAGCTCCTGTGAGCAGCCTGCAGGCCTTGTTCAGTGCTACTGATATTCTGAAGAGGGTGGTGGTGGGACTAGCAGCACCATAGATGACAAAAACCATAGTCTATGACAGAGAGGACAGAGCTGTTGATCACTAGTCAAAGAACGTCTGAGGTGAGACAGTGCTTGTGCTTGTGCCTGTGGAGGAGACCGATTTTGTAGTCGACAGTCCTAGCCACATTGCTCATGTGCTGGTCATAGGCTAGGCTGCTTTTAAGTGTGACCCCAAGATATTTAAATTGTTGGGTATGTTTGAGCAGAGTTCCAGATCGTATGCTAATGTTGAGAGCGTATGACTTGTATTTGCTTCAAGTGCTGCAGAACATCATGTTTTTTTTGTTTTTTTTCGCTGTTTAGGATACGTTTGTAGTCCTGGAACCATTCCTCAACAATCCAGAAGCTATGTTGCAGCTTGCACCCAGGATTCTGTAGGTTGGGGCAGTTTGAGAAGATTACTGCATCATCTGCATAGGGTAGCATCTGCTGTGGGCAGTGGTGTGGTAGATTGTTGTGAAAGATGCTGAAAAGAAGAGGTCCCAACATGGAGCCTTGTGGGACCCCAGATGTTACAGGCAGATAATCGGAGAGGACATTGTTTATTTTCACTATTTGTGTACATTGTCCTAGGTAGCTTTTGAACCATAGGGCTGATTTTGCAGAGAGGCCAATGAAGGTTAATTGATTAAAGAGAAGGGAGTGGTGGACAGTATCGAAGGCCTTTGAGAGGTCAATGAATACTGCCCCTGCTAGGGATCCTTGGTCCAGGGACTGGTGAATAAGCCCAATGAGTTCAAGTAGTGCTGTGGAGGTACTGTGACCTTTACGGAAGCCATGCTGCTCTTGGCATTGAATTGAGTATTTTACAAGATATTCGACCAGTTGGTCAGCCACTATTTATTTATTTATTTATTTATTTTTGTTAACTGGGTAGGGCACACTAGACAGCCAAGTGCCTATTTTCAGGTGCAACCTGGGAGGGTTACATAGGTAGCAGCATACAGGGAGTCAGTCACATACAGTTGAGCAAAAAACAGGATTAACAGGAATTGGATAGGTGGCTGACAGTATAATACAAATTTAGCAAACAAGAAAATAACAGACATTACCTGGAATGAAAGAGGAAGCAAGGTGTTGTTAGAACTGAAATTAGGACAAGGATGCACACGATTGTGGAGTATACAAAAATGATTGTGGTACATATATGAACGACATTAGTGCAAACAGAAGTAAGTGCTGGGGGGACGGGGCTGGGGGGACTGGATAGAATGGGTGAAGCCATTTTGGGAGGGAGGGGGTGAGGAGGGAGGATGGTGAACGGATGTCCAGTCTGGATTTCGTTACTAGTTCAGAGGGGTAAAGTGCAGTGGGGCCTGAGAGCTCACAGTACATGTGTAGGTAGGGTGATCTATGAGGTACAGGGGCAAGTGGAGGAGGATTTCAGGAAGTGCCAGAATGAGGTTTTGAAGCGGTGGTGGGAGGAGGTGGACCAGGTAAGGGCTGAAAACGAGTTCCAGATTTTTGGGGAGAAGGAGGAGAAGGCCCAGTCACCCATTAGGGAGCAAGTTCTAGGGACAAGCTGATCTAGTGCCACCCTTGATCTTAGCTGATAGGATGGGGGGGCCAGGGTTGAGGGGAATGGCGAGGGCGGAGAGAGTGGCCACTATGCATTCTAGTGCTTTGGAAAGCAGTGGCAGAATTGAGATGGGCCTGTAGTTGGACACCAATACCTTATCTCCATTTTTGTACACAGGAGTCGCAATGGCTGATTTCCACTGCTGTGGAAATTGCGAGTGGCAGTGCGACATGCTCAGGATCTTGGTTATGGGAAGGAGAACTTCATCAATAGTAAGGGCAACCAGTTTGAGGTCCAGTGTGTCTGCACTAGTCTCAATTTCCCGAGCACTTTGAGGAGGTATTTCCTGACTCGTGAGGTGGTAAGTTTCTTCAAGTAAAAAGGAGGGGCTGAGTGAGGGTGAGCATCGGTATTAGAGGTGTTGAAGTGAGGTGGGCCATCGAAGAAGTCTGGGTGGAGTGTCCCAGAGAGGTCCAAGAATGCTTCATTGAAGGTGCTGGCTAAGGCGAGTGGGTCCTGGGTAGGTGTTCCCTGTATGTTGATTAGGTTCGGTGCTGATTTCACATCCTTACCTAAGACTTCCTTCAAATTGGCCCAAAAATTTGTTCCTTCATCCCAGGAGGCAGTGAGTGACTCCTTGTGGTGTTTTGATTTGGCCTGGTGTATTTCCCGGGTGCAGGCATTTCTGGCTTGCTTGTAGGCTAGTATGTCTGTGGGTTTACCCAACTCTCTGGCAAGGTGCCATAGGTGATCACGCTTTTTCAGTTTGCTTATAAGGTCAGATGATAACCACGGGTTAATCGACCCCCTTGCTTTGACCTTTCTGTGGGGCTCATGCATGTCACAGACTTGCATGAATTGTTTTATGAAATAATCCAATGCAGTATTAACGTCAGTAGCATGGTCAATTTGTGATCAGTCAGAGGTGGCAAGATCATGCTTCAGGGACTGAAGATTCCCACGCTTTAGTACCCTACTGAAGGTGATGCGTGGAGGTGGCTTGAGAAATTTGTTTGACCAGTTACACGAGACTGGGGAGTGGTCACTAATAGCATCAGGGTACACTGTCAAATTGGTAAGTCGTTCTAGGTTGCTTGAGAGTATCCAGTCTAGGAGGGTGCTGGTGCCTATTTTGTAATTAACCCTGGTAGGGGAGGAGACAAGCTGGGTAAGGTGAACTGCTGAGATATCGTCCCTGTATGTGCATGCATCTGGTGAGAGCCATTTGATGTTACAGTCCCCTAGTAGGATGGTCTCAGAGTTAGTGGGCAGGCCATGGATGAAGTCAACAATACCCTTGAAGCCCCTTTTGTGTTCATTAGGGGAAAAGAAGACAGAGATGATAGTTAGGGATTTGTTGTGTGCCCCAAGTATGGCTTTAACTGCTAGGGCCTGGGCATGGGGCCCGAGATACACCTGGGGAAGGGCAAGACTTTTGATAGTGTTGTTGATGTAGATGGCACAGCCACCCCCTGTCTTGCATGCACTGTCAGCCTGAAAATGTTGAAGCCAGGGAGGGCAACTTCATTATCAGAGCTCTTAGGTGAGAACCAGGTTTCAACTACTGACAGGATGTTAGGGTTGTGCTGAAGCAGTCCAGGCTTGAAGTTGGTCCAGCTTGCTTGGGAGGCTTCAAATGTTTATTGCTGCAATTTTGATCATTCCATGTCTTTTACATGGGTGATGTGGACTTGGTGGGCCAGAGTTTGGGTGCACATTCCCCGCCCTGAGCAATAGGAGGCAGTGTGCAATTTGCCAGTAGTTTGTTTATTTATATACACTTTTTGGCCAGAAAAGACACATTAAGCCAAGGCTTATTTCCTAGTGTGTCCTGAGAACACAGGGAAGTTAAGTAACTTGTGCATTATCACACAGTTAGCATGTGGTGGCTGTGGGATTCAAACTCATTTTCCAGGTTGCAGCTCAGTGCTCTTAACCATTATGATATACTGCCTTTTGGTGTGTCACATTCTTATTTTAGGTGCACTATATATACAAATTCTATAGTTGTTTATGCAGAAAAGACTTCATATGGTTGATTAAGTTCACTTGACATCCAGCTGTGTGTCCTCACTGCTTTTCAGATACTGCAAGTTCCAGGTTCAAGCTCCATCAAGGGCAAGATGTCAGTCCAAGTATCCCAGAACCAAAATGCAAGACATGAACACACAAGGAAGATTTCTGCTTTCTAGGAGGCAGGAACAAACACAAAATATGTTATGAAATTGAATCTTTAACAAATATTAAAAAGGTTCAAAACATTTAACTTTATATTATAAACATCATTGCTTAGTCCTATCATCTATTCAGTTACATACAACTTTTTACCCCATACTACTATCCATTCAAGCACATCACAACTGTCAATTCCCTCATTTTTATGGCTGCATGGGTAGAGCCATGTTGATGTTTTGTTATCATGTAGAAGAGAGAAGGGAAGCTTGAAGCACATGACCTGATACCATCCTTCTGTTCATCCACAGTATTATGATCAGTACTTTTCTGTTGTTTCTCCACTGTCTCTCCCCTCTGTGGCCACACTAGCTCCCCCCATGGGCACACTGTTTTATTGCTGCCAGTCACTTCTGTTTCAGTTCTGTAGTTGCAGTCGAAAAAAGAGTGTGCCATGCTCATGATGGTCACTGTGAGCTCAGTGTGCATGCATTACTTTATTTTCACAAATGCACATGTGTGAGTTCACTTCTGGAGTTGTGGTGAAGTTGAACATTTGCACTGAGCTCACAACAACCATATGTCCTATCTGCTGTCAACTTCGTGTTTGTGAATGGGAGTTATGATGTCATATATCGTCTTAGAAATATTAAAATCAAGAGCAGTAGCTGGTGAGGAGAGTGGAGCTCAATGTAGATCTGAAGGCATCCCAAAGCTAGCTTATTTATCAGAAAATCATCAAAGCGTATCAGAATACATAACTGGCATGACAAGGAAGATGGAAGGGCACTTAACTATGTAAAAGTAATTTCCTATCCCCTTTAACTGGGGGTGTATCCCTGCTCTTAGCAAGTGGAACAAAGCATTGATGTATACAAGCCACTCTTTTTAAAAATACTGGAAACTCACCCCAAATTACCTGACTCAATCCAGACACCACATAGGCATTTAGAATAATCCGAGTACTGGGGTGGCAGTGCCGCAGACTACAGGTACAGCATAAGCTACTAAGATTTGTTGTTTTTCAGTATGGGGTTCGATGACTGAGATTGAAATTGGTCTGTGGTTCTTGCTTTCTCTTAATCACCACTTCCTTCTGTCCATTGAGTGGACTTCAGTTATTTGGTGATTATAGCAGGATGGGATTTAATCAGATGCATGATTGCTGATGTCCAGTTGGTTTCCTCGCATCACAGATACCTCTTGCCTCAGGATGGCTAGGTAAAATGAATGTTGCAGATCTAATTTTCTATACAGTGGTGTCCCCCAGGATGAAATGCAATTCTGCAGCATTTTGCAGCCCTCTGAAGAATGCTACAGAAGACCTACTGAATAAAGCAATGTAATTTCAATGGTAATTAGTCCCCTTTGTTATTTAGGAAAATGTGACCCTGCCAGGATGAAATGAATGCCACAGTTTCCTGAATGACAAAGGGACTAATTGCCATTGAAATTACATTGCTTTAGCTGGCCCGTGGTGCTGAGGGTTGAGGCGCTACGCCGGGCGACCTGGGTTCGAACGGACCGGGCCAACGGGTCGGCTGGGGAGGGATGATGGAGCGTCCCAATGGATGCCTCCTCCTCGGGTGGGATGCCAGGGCGCATTGAAGTGCCTGGCGTCCTGGAAAGGTCGGTGGATGCACTGACTCTCAGAGGAGCTCGGCTCTGTCTCAGGAGCCGGGGAGGGGCGTCGTTAGGGCGCTTGAGAGGAGCGCAAGGCCAGTGCCACACTCTCTGCGCTGGTGTCTCAGAGGGTGGGGTTAAGGGGGGAACTACTGGAGGAAAATGCCTCCGATCGCCTAGATAAAGTCCTCCAGGGCCGGCCTTACCACCCTCAGGCGAGGGCAGACCCCAATGTGCAGCTGCCGCAGAAGGAAAAGAGATTGAGAGACCTCTCCTCGCCACACCGAGGTAATCTGGAGCCATCAAAAGGGCACCCAGTGGCAGTGTGGCACTCTAGGGGCAGACCAAGCAGTCGGCAGAGGTTGGGGTCGCTACCTTGCAGGACGGAAGGAGTGGTGATTGGAAGGGACAGAAGGAATGGATAAAAAATAAGTAGAAAAAAAAAAGAAATTACATTGCTTTATTCAGTAGGTCTGCTGCAGCATACTGAAGAGTGTGTTGAAAGTGTGCTTCATCCTGGGGTATGCTACTGTATTTGTTTTCAGGCTTGCAGACCTTTGACAATGTTAGTTACATGCCACAACTGTCAAAGCTTTTCTCTTTATAGGTTTGGAAAATCGAATAAGGTAGTATGGATCGACTTAACTGTTGGCAGCCTGTGGTAAACGGAGAGTTAATCTTTCTCCACACTTTTCCAAGGCTCTACGATGCCAGTTCAACAACACTTTTGTCAGCTGGCATCTCATCAACAGGAATTATGTCAACAGCAAGTTATGGTTGACATAATTTCTGTTTGTCTCCCGGTCCACTGTTTCCATCAGGGGCTTCTCCCCCCTGAACCCCACATGCTGGGGGCTCTGCCACCTGCCCCCCCCATCTCTAGGATTATCAACTCCAGGCAGGGTGCAGGACTGGGAGACAGTGTGCCCCTGTGTCAAGCGCACCAACACAGTGACCTGTCGGCAACCTGTCGATTTTGTCGACAGGTTGGTAGGTCGCTTGTTGGTATTGCTGTCGGAGGGGGGCATTCCTTTTCCAAAACACCATCCAGGTGGAGGCCTTGCATTTTGTGATGCTCCTGTAAACAATCCATCTATTTAGGGATGAGCAGATTATACTCAGCTTAGCACCCAGGCACAGGGTAACACTCATATCAGAGGTGGACAAGTTCATACCCAACCCTGGTAAATCCTTCTTTTCTAGTTACCTAGGAAGTGCAAAACTCCAGATAAGTTTGGTGTTTAAATCATGTCTGTTGTAGTGACAGGCAAAGTTTCTCAAGTTTTCTGGTTTAGTGCTGTAATAGTTCCTGGCACGCTGTTATTTGTTATACAGTTCTTATATTTTCTGTGCCCATTCGACATCAGGTTATGGACAGGTAGTAATAGAAACATATAGAAACATAGAAACATAGAATTTGATGGCAGATAAGGACTGCTTGGCCTCCTAGTCTGACCATTTTCCTACCTAACGGATAAGCTGCAGATCCTAGTTAGCCAACTGCTTATTTCCTCCTATCCCCACTAGGACTGCCTTATGTCTGTCCCATGCATTCTTGAATTCCCCACTGTTCTTGACTCACGACCTCCTCAGGGAGGCTGTTCCATGCATCCACAACCCTCTGTGAAAAAATACTCTCACATTACCTCTGAGCCGTCCCTCCTCTATCTTCAAATTGTGCCCCTTTGTTCTTGCACATCTCTTTTCTGAAAGATGATACCCTCTTGGACTTTGTTGATTCCCTGAGGTACTAAAAATTTCTATCATGTCCCTCTCCTTCTTTCCCTCAAGGGTATACATATTAAGCTCCTTTAGTCGTTCTTCAGATGTCTTCTGGTGCAGACCCTGCACCATTTTGCTTCCCCTCCTCTGGACAGCCTCCACTCTGTCTATGTCTTTGGAGATGGGGTCTCCAGAACTGCACACAGTACTCAGATGGGGTCTCACCAACTGTCTGTACAGAGGGACAACAGCTTCCTGTTTTCTACTATTGATGCCTCTCCCTATGCATCCCAGTATCCCCCAACCTTCCTTACTGCCTTCTCACATTGCTTGCCCACCTTTAGGTCATCTGATATAATTACCCCAGGTCCCTTTCCATTTTTACTGTTGTCAGTATCTCACCCCATTGTGTACTCTTCCCTGGGTTTTTGTTTCCCAGGTGCATTACCTTGCACTTCTTTGTTTTGAATCTGAGCTGCCATACATTTGACCATTCCTCCAACCTTGCCAAATCCCTTCTCATCCTTTCCACTCAATCTTGTGTATCAACCCTGTTGCAGATCTTTGTGTCATCTGCAAAGAGACATACTTTTCTTCCAGTTCCTCTGCAATGTCACTTATAAAGACATTAAAAAGGATCGGTCCCAGTACTGAACCCTGTGGTACCCCGCTAGCAACCCTCCTTTCTTCACTGTGGACTCCATTTACTACTACCCTTTGCATCCTGTTGTCTAGCCAATTTTTTATCCAGGCTACCACCTTGGGACCCACTCCAAGGCTGGCTAACGTGTATATTAATATTTTGTGTGGGACTGTATCAAATGCCTTGCTAAAATCTAGGTAGGCCATGTCCACAGCCCCTCCCTGGTCTACTACTTTGCTCACCCAGTCAAAGAAATCTATTAGATTCGTCTGACATGACGTTCCCATCGTGAATCCATGCTGCCTTGGGTCCTGTGCCCCACTGGCCTCTAAGTACTCAACAATTCTTTCCTTCAGAAGTGATTCCAGTATTTTCCCTACCACTGAGGTCAAACTAACTGGACTGTAGCTTCCTGCCTCTGTCCTGCTCCCACTTTTGTGAAGAGGAATCACATCCGCCCTTCTCCAGTCCTCAGGTGCCACCCCATCCTCCCATGATTTGTCAAAGAGAGTAGTCAGATATGTCACTAGTTCTACCCTAGTTCTTTTAGAATTCTTGGGTGACCTAGGGTGACCAGAGTGCCTCATCTGCTCCTGTTTACCACCAGGCCCCATTGCTTTGTCCACCTTCAATTTTATTAGTTCTTTCAGAACCCTTTCTTCTGTAAATGGACTGGTATCAACCCGTCTTCAGAGTGTTTCTCTTGTTTGGTTTAGATACCTCCCCTCCTCTTCCTTTGTGAATATTGAGCAGAAATATTCATTCAGTATCCTGGTCTTTCACTGTCACCTTCTGCCCATCCCTCCCTTTATTAAGCCTCAGTATCCCTCCTTTGGTCTTTCTTCACTCCCTAATATACCTATAAAAGGTCTTAACCCCTTCTTAACATAGCTGGCTATCCTTTCCTCGGTTTTGGCCTTTGCTATTCTGACTGCCTTTCCTGCCTCTTCTGCTTTAACTGATAAAGTTCTCTGTCCTGCTCCTTCTGTGTTTCCTTATATTTCCTGAATGCTGTCCTTTTCTCCTTAACTTTCCCTGCCACCTCTTTTGAGAACCATAGCTTTTTTTTCCTTTGTTGAGTTTTGTTCATTTGCTTTACACAAAGGCTTGTTGCCTCTGTGATGGCTGTTTTGATTACTCCCCATTGTTCCCCAACCCCTCCTTCTTGCCTGTTTGCTAGTGCTTTTCTGAGGCACTCTCTCATTTTCCCAAAGTCAGCCCTCCTAAAGTCCAATACTCTTGCTTTTGTATGGCTTGATTCTATGGCTGTGTTTATCGTGAACCACACTGTTTGGTGGTCGTTTGTTTCCAGATGGCTACCCACTTCTAAATCTGAGATTCTTTCTCATCTCCATTTGAGAGTACCAGGTCTAAGGTTGCTCCCTCCTGAGTAGGTTCCAATACCAGCTGTCTGAGGCATGCCCTTATAGGGCATCAAAATTACTCTACTCTTGGATGTGCCTGCAACAAAGGTGATCCAGTTAACATCTGGCATATTCAGGTCCCCCATCAACAATATCTCCCTTTTTCTGCCATTCTAAGGATGCCTTCTATCATTTCCTTGTCCATTCCCTCCCCTGAGATGGGGTCTGTATACAACCCCCATGCGGTTTAGTGTATATTTCCTGTCTCAGGGTGACCCAGAGTGCCTCATCTGCTCCCTGTTTACTCTTTAGTTCTGTTGCTTTGATCCTTTCCTTTACATAGAGAGCTACTCCTTTTCCTCTTTTACCCTCCCTGTCCCTCCTGTAGATTGTGTATCCTGGTATGTTGACATCCCAGTCATGGTTCTCTGTGTACCATGTTTCTGTGACTGCCACAGTATCCAGGCAACCCTCTTCCATCAAGGACACTAGTTCAGGGAGCTTGTTACACAGACTACGGGCGTTGGAACTCATCACCCTCCACTTTTTGATGGTCTTACCCCTTTTAGCCCCATTCCTGTCCTCACTGCTTTTGCCTTTTTTTACATTTACCACTGTCCTGTTCCCTAATGACTTCCCTACCTTGGTGTTTACCTCACTAATTACTGTGTTTTGTGGGGGGAGGTTGGGATTTTCCTGCTACTTTTCAGTGCCTCCCCCCTTGGCTAGTTTAAATGCTTGCCAATGAAGCATTTAAACCTATCACCTAGGATCCTGGTTCCCCCCCTGGACAGATGCAGACCATCGCACCAGTATAGGTCTGCATCCCTCCAGGTGGCTCCCCAGTCTCCAATGAAGCCAAAACCCTGAGCTCCACCAGTTTTCAAGCATTCATTGTATTCCCTGGTGAGGGTACCTAGCATCACCCTTGCCATAGACAGGCAGCACCTCCGAGAAGGTTACCGTGTCGCTACTTCTCGGGCCCCTCCCAACTCTACAAACTCCTCTTACACTGCTCTGATCCCATTCCTAGCCAGGTCAATTGTCCCTAGGTGGACAATGACATCCAGCTCCCTCCTCGTGCAGCTGCTGTCATGATCCTGAGGATTCGCTTCCTGTCCCTCAAGCCGTGGCACCAGGCAGGCACCTTACCTCCTCCTTCTTCCCCCACTTCTACCCCTCTAATGATTGAGTCCTCCAGCAGGAGTTGTTTCCTTCCCCTGTGGGGTCCCCATGCCACCCTCCTGTGGTTCTCCTTTGTGAAGGTTCCCAGCATCCTCCTTGGTCTCCACTGCAGGTGCCTCCATAGAGGAACCACCGTCCACCAGAAGAGTGTATGAATTGTGGAGAGGTACAGCTGGAAGGATGCAACTCTGTTCCACCGCCCTCTCCTTCCCTGAGCCCACCCTGGTCCAGCCTCTCCTCTTTCTTGGCAATCTCTGAGGTAGTGGCATTGGCCTGGTGGTCCCTGTGGGAGAGGTCTCACAATCCCAGCCAGGTCTGCCTGGAGACGGGAAACCTCCTCACTCAGACCAGAGAGGTACCTGCAAATAGAGCAGCACTGCAGCCTCCAGAATGTCTCACAGAACACTGCCGCCCCACAGCCATTGCACTGCACCACTCCTATCATGTCTTGTTTTGTGTCCTCTCTCCTGTTTCTCTGTATGCTTACTCTCTCCTCTCCTTACAACTCTCACCCTTCCTATTCTGGGACAGCAACTTCCTATATTCTTCAGTAGCCTCCTTCTTCCTTGCTCAGTGTCAGACCACCAGCAGCTAGGGGGGAGAGCGAGCTATTTTTTTCCTTTAGGGTTGACAAAACTAATGTTTCTCTATGATTCTTGTACTAGTATAATGCACCAGTTCTCTTGTTCCCCCATAAATATATTATGGATTCCTTTTCAATAACTATTTGAAAAGGTGTCAGCTCTGTAACTGTAGTACAAGGTGGACATTCTCCATTTAGTAAATGTTTATGTTCCCAATTCTACTGCTACAGGCTTTTTTCAAGAAGTTTTTGGGAAAGTGCCCTGGGCCAGATCATCATAAGGGAAGATTTTGATTATACTCTTCGCAAAAACAAGCCAAACCATGGCCCGCTCCTCCCGCTTCATGCAACCAGCAGTGTATAACGTCAAATGTCAGCACCTCTGTCACCTGACATGTTTCACTCAGAAGAGTTTAAGTGGGAGGAGCGGGCCATGGTTTGGCTTGGTTTGGGATTATTGGGCAAAATTGTGTTTTGCACTGGCTCGATATGCTGGACTGTGGATTTTATGGAATTTTTTGAATAAAGAACATGCAGCTAGATCGTATCATGAGCTGGTGAGTGTTTTATCCACTGTACCCTGAAGTAATAGCCACTGACTGTAGCTTATGTTGGTTTGGCCTTCTGTGGATGGGCAGTCTCACATCTCATTGAGCGTACTTGCTTTTTCTATTTGAATTGAACTGGCACACCTAGTCTCTGGTGCAACAGCTCCACTCCTTTGCAAAGTATGGATTACTCAGAGTAAACTAGCTAAAGGTTTTAGAACATTTTACTGCCAACTCTACTCAGAATTGAAAGAGGACACTCAAGTCATACAGCAGACAGCCACATTTATCAGTGATCTAAACTTATCAGTCCCATCGGCAGAAGGCCATCCCAGAAATCCTAGATAAGTCTATTGATTTGTCTGAAGTTACTGCAGCTATAGATTGTCTCAAATCGTAAAGCCTCAGAGCCTGAAAGCTTTAATGTAGACTGCTGTAAAGCTTTAAAGGAGCAGTTAGTCCAGGTTCTGGTGAAGGTTTTCTGAACCTGCATGGAAGGAGGAATTATCCCAGATACCTGGAATGAGGCACTGGGATTGATATTACCATAGCTAGGGAAAGGATGGGATAATTGTGCTGCATACCGTCCAATATCACTCCTGAGCCAGGGCATAAAACTGATCACCAAGATTTCAGCTAAGGGATTGCAAAGTTTATTTGGATGATAGTGCATCCTGATCAAATGGGTTCAGACATCTCTGTGAAAATGTATACTGACTACTGAATGTTTTTTCATATAAACATCCCCAGGAGACTACTCATTTAGTGCTGCTTATGGACTCAGAAAATGTGTCTGAGCACCTCAGTTGGGCTTATTTAGATGTAACCATGAGAAAATTGGGATTCAGTGGTTACTTTCTCTCCTGGCTTCATTTGGTATTTCACAACCCAGTGGGGAGATTAAGAGTTAATGGGACCATCTTTGACTCCTTCAATGTAAGATGGGCGAACTGACAGGGCTATTCTCTTTCCCCATTTCTTTTTTGCCCTGGGCATGGAGATTTTAGTTGCTGTAATCCATCATGATCTGGACATTCAGGGTATTGTAGTGGAGGGTCAAGATTGGTCAAGATAACAGGATCTCTCTTTATGCAGATTATGCCTTAATTTTTCTTGGGACCCAATAAGCCTCACTGCTATTCCCTCACAATGCTCTTGAAAACCTTGGATAAATACCAGGGTTTAAAGAGAATGAGAATAAAATTGAAACTCTGCTGATAAGTAGTAACCTGCCAACACCTAATAAACAGTTTGTCCCTTTAAAAAGGGTAAAAGACAAAAGTATTTAAGAATGCAAACACATTGGCACTCTCTTATAATGGACACGTTTGTGTAAGCAGGTTTTGTTCATTATAAGGGGTGTCCACTATATCCTATAATCTTAAAATATAAATCTCCTTTACTAAAACTCAAGGCATGGGAGTTAAAATCAGAACATACCCCTTCCTTTGCCAAGGGCGGAGGGGGAGGTTAGTCAGGAAGGCAACATGTTTTGTGGGGTAGTGTCCAAGAGTGAGGTTTTAGGTATTAGGTGAGGTGAGGTGAGTGATGACTTGATTCCCACCTCCCCTGCTCCCAACACCTCCCCCATGTGCCCTCACCCACTTACGCATCCTCACAACACCCCCTCTTACCATTTTTCCTGTTCCACACATCCAGCTTACCTCCCCTGACACAAGTTCTGCTACTCTATCTTTTCCCCCGCCCCTAGTTTCACTTTTGACATCCCCATCGACTGTGCTGACTCTCCTGGTTGATGTCCATTTCTACCTTTAGGATGCTGACAAGGCTGTAAAGGAACTACCTGCTGATCTCTCAAGCTTGTACAAATATGAACTAGAGAATTCTGCCTATCTGGGCTGTCACAAGTGTGGCATGCCCAAGTACTCTGTATCTGCTCAATGTAATGTGTTACGTTTGCCTTAGCTTATACTATTTTGAATTACCATGTGTTCTTAATGATGATTTTCAACAATGCTTACTTGTTGCTATTGTTTCCTACCCATGTATGTTAATTTCGAATCCTCCTTGTTGATTCTTGACAATACCTAATGGTTGCCCTGTCTCTCCAACTCATGTATTTTTTACCCTCCTTATCTGACGAGGATCTTTGTAAAAGAGCTTTTAGCTCAAAGGTTGTAATTCTGATTACTCAAATAAATAAATAAAAATACATTGATAGTGCCAGACAAACCAGCTGAATGTCAGTTGATGATTAGCAGGCAGTTTACAGCATGTAAAGGGCAAAGGGAGCTTTCAGTGCCTGTTACAGGGGTGCAGAGTATTGTAAAAATAGGATTTTTAGCATTACAGGCATAACTTTTGGTAAGGTGGAGTTGTTCGTTATATGTGGTTGTCTGTAATAACAGTGCCTGTTATAACTGAGTCATACTGTTCTCACAAATATTATAAAACTTTACAAAGCCAATTGTTTACCTCTGAAGCAGATACTCTATACAGAGTTAAATAGATGGCAGCATTTGCAATTGTCTTTCTCAGTTCATCTAGAATCTATTAAAATGAATATTATGCCGTGTTTTTTATTTCTCTATTCTACCTATCCCCATCACCAATAGAGACCAAAGTGAATTAAAGAGGATGCTCTCAGAGTTTATTTATGGTGGAAGAAGGCTAAGGATTTGATGTTAATCTTAATCCACAGCAAACAGAAGAGAGGCATGGGTCTCCTGTGCTTCAAAACATTATATGAAACAGCCCAGTTAGGACATCTAATGGAAATTTTTGGTAGATCCACCCACAAGTGGCTGAACTCACTTAGAACAAGAGACACATATTGCAATCCCTCTTAAATTTCTCCCATGGGCATTACAACAGGAACATTTGTCAAATATTAAAAATAGATGGACCAAACATTCACTTAAAATTTGTTTGACAGCTAAACAATATTGGCAATCCTCTAGTCCTTATTGGCTGAGATTCCCATGATATGGTTCAAAGATTTCCCTCCTGCAAGGTTAGATGGACTTTCTCCACTGGGGCAGGTGTAGACTATACTTCCCCACACAGTTTTTGAACAGTAATAACAGACTTAAAAGTTTTCCACAGTTAAGAGCAGAATTTGGCCTTCCACAGAGAGACACATTTAGATATTTCCAATGTCTGAACTATACTGTTAAGGGACTCACCGAAAGAGTCATGGGGAACTCTATTTTATGGAAAATATGGCACAGAACCTTCCAACAAAGGTTGCCAACAGGCAATGTACTACTCTATCTCCCTACTCCCCTGATCCACTACCTAGTCTATCCCCCAAACAGTTTCTGCCAAAGACATGGGCAGACATTTCTTTAAATTTCTGTGATATAGCTAGAGAAATTCCTTGCCTGTCTACAGTATCATTTTGGGCCACCAAAGAGAATCTCTTAAGATGTATTGTAAAATATTTGGAAATAGCTGAACATATATTTGGCTGCAACTGTACAATGGAGTCCCCTGTCCCAATAACTCTGTGATCCCCTTTTGCCATTGGACTCCAATTGCACCTTGGGTATTTCCTCAGCAATCTAGCATCCTGGGAGCTACAGGCTCTGGCCACCACATTAGAGAGTTTGGAGTGACTGGCTCACACAGATGTGTGAATCTGTTCTCTGTTACCACCACAGGATTCCTCCCATTAGAACCTACCTCTCCTCTCCTCTTCCCTCCCTGCCAACTACAGTCTACTCCACAGTCTGGATCAAAGTATCCTTTGGGGAAGAGTAGTATTGGCTGCCTACAGCAGCCACAACTGGGTCCTGCTTCAGAGAAGGATGAGTTCTGCCTATAGTGCAGCCAGCTCCTTAGTGTTTAGTGAGTGCCACATACCTGATGCTCATGGGACAACATCATCTCCTCCAGAGGATTTCCCTGTTGATGACTGCACTATAGATGTTGTAGCCTATCAGACCCACTCCCCTCTCCTGTCCTTCCTTGGTTCCCTACATCCTGCTTTTTCACATTGTTTAATACTGTTTGTTAAGCCTTGGTTAGAAGTCACTCTCCAAGCACTCTCTGTTTCTTTCTACTCCACTCTCTAGGTCAATGGCCCTTTAATCAAGGTACCCCAAAAATATTTTTCTAGGATTGTCTACAACCCCTGGACTCTTAACTATTTCGAATCTTACTAATTTGATTGCTCTCTGGGTCCCTTCTTACCTACTGTAGCATCTTTTGTATCCTTTTTTCTTACCTTGGCTGTCTATTCTACTGCTTAAAGCAAAATCTGTTGAAATTCTTTCGTGGTAATTTGCATGTATTTCTCATGATGCTTTGCATTATTGGGGTATGTGTAATCTTATGTTTCTGTGAAACTTTGCTTTATTGCTCATGCCCTTTCAGGGTAACCTTTGCTTCAATGCTTTTGTAATGATTTTTTTTGTGTTTTATATTGTCCTATTTTTGGGCTCATGGTGACCCAACCAGTAAGACCTTGACAGGGCTGGTTCTTCCTTTCCGTAGGCTGAAATATAGATGAGGCACACTGATGAGTCCTGGAAAGGATGGCACATGAGTCTGTGTCTTCTGTTTACAGCCTTTGAAGATTGTGTTAGAGGCCATTTGGCACCTTACTATCCTGCTTAAAGCAGAACTAGTCTAGATTCTTTCTTGATGAGTTACATAATATTTCCCACAATGCTCTGCATTATTGTGTTATGTGTAATTCTTATATGTCTTCTATTTATGTGTATATCTATATATACAAACGATATAGTTAGGGTTGGGTGAGGTGCTTAATGTTCAATCCCAATAGCTGTGCCTTAACTTTGGTAGCATTCAATTGAATAGCCCAAAATTTAGCATGCACAGTCCAGCTGGCAGGATCTTAAGATTTGAAAAGTTTTTTTCACTGTATCTTGTGTGGTCTGTGAGATACAGAATATTAATTTTTAATGAAGTGTGGTGTTTTTCCTATGCTTAATACACCTATTTTGCTCTCATGTGCAGCCTAGATAGTACAGATTTTTTTTTTGTTCCAAAACATTTAGGTAGAAGAAGTGGCCTGTGCAAAGGTAATGCCTTCTGAAGGGTTTGTGAAAAATATTAATTGTTTCTAGAGTTATAAAGATAAAAAAATTTCTGAACATGCTCAGTAGGGTTTTGGATAACCCTCTGATAGAAAATAAAAATTATCAATTCATGAGAGCATTTTTGGTTCACATCACTTAGGTGTCATGAACTGAAAATGCTTCTCATGAACCAAACATTTTTTTTTTGGGGGGGGGGGTTGTGACATCAATATCTTTTTTTTTATTATTCAAAAATGTGGAAAATACCTTTAAAATTATACTTTTAAAAAAACACCTGATCCTAGCTAAACAGGACCCATTTAACTAGATTCTGGTGTTGTTGTTTTTTAATTACACCCAGAAATACTTTTTCCGGTCACCCCAAAGCATTACCCAGCAGTGAGGGAACTGTGTTCTCTGTATGAGAACAGCAGGACTTTTCTCACTGCTGCAGATGCAGATGGAGATGTGCTGCTGGCTTGAGTGCCAGCAGTGAGCCAGCAGTCTCTCTCACATATTGTATCTATCAATCTTTCTGATTGTCTGTTCATCTATCTCTCTATCTCTCATCTATCTATCTATGTCTCATGGAGCCCCCAGTAATATATAGGTTGTGGCACTGGAATGCCATGCCAGGTACAGCTGAAGAGTATCCTGACCCTGATGTGCCCACTTCCCAGTGCCGCCTAGGGTTCAGCTGTAAAAAAACATACCTTGTTGATATTTTCTATTTTTTGTACTAAACCTTCAAAGAAGAAAACAGTCCCTCTCCAATCTGACCCCCCACACACATCCCCAACCCCTCCACCCTGCCTCCCTCAGCACCCACCACCCTACAACCCCCACACAGCTTTATTCACCTAAACATATTCCATCATGTAGATCCAGTCTCTGATACAAAAGATATCTTGCTGCTGGAAACAATACTGTGATGTGAGAAAACAAGGTAAGTCTGGTTAATGTAGTTCAGTGCATTTTGAGCTTTTATTCACAACTTTGTAATTTTTGAATATCTTTGTGCCAAATTTTCAACATGTCCTTTATGGGACCCCTTCTCATGAACAAAATAGGCGAAATTTGTCAGATCTGTCCCAAAACCGAATTTTGTGGTTGCTCCATGAAATCCCTTTTTTGGTATGATTTAAAAATGTTCTCCTATCAGATTCATGAGGTGGGATCATAAGAAGACTACAGTATGTTGACATTTTTATGGAATAATATGGTAAAATGACCAAGTTATGAGTGAACACTGAAATATCTTAACATTCATTCATAATTTCACTATTTTCCTTCTTTCAACATTGCGGTTATGGGACCCCATCCCATGAACAAGGCAGAAGAAATTTTCAAATCCAGCTCAAATGGTGATTTTGCAGTTGTTCTGTGAAATCACATTTCAGGCGGGATTTGAAAAATTTCACCTACTGAGTTCATAACATGGCATCATAAGAACACTATGCCCAAAATTTGGGGTAAAAATATAATAAAATCACAGTTATGAGTGAATGTTGAAATTTCAGTGATTTTTAATATATTTTTATTCCAAACTTTCAACATAGCTACTTTTTCATACCACATCATAAATGTGACAGATGTCATTTTAAAATCCTGGACATGATGTGTTTAAGCACTTGTGGCACAAAATGACATTTTGGCCAGTATTCTATAAATGCCACATGTCATGTTTATAATGTGGAGTCATAATCGACTATTGTAAAAATCTGGGGTAAAAATTTAAAAAGAATTATTAAGAAACATTGTGTGTAGCATCAGCCTTTATCCTAGCGGGCAGTGCTTTGCAAGCCCATGTCACTGAGCTGAGCTTGAGGGTGATCTCAGCAAGCCAACTGGAGAGGCCAAAGCTGGGGGGACTTCACTGTCATGCGGCACCACCACCCAGCCTGTGAAGGGAATGTGCAGGGCTGCAAGCATAGGCACAAGTATCATACAGTAAAGAGAAATTTTCTCTTGGGATAGGGTCCTGCACCTCTGCACCATTGGGTACCACAGGGCCCTGTACATCAGCTGACATACGGACTCTTTGCTCTGCATGTCTGTATCTGTAGCCACACAGAAGTGCAGGACCCAGAAGGCCTTGTGCTTCCACAGCTCACTAGACAGCTCCACAAAATCTTGGTGCCCTGCCACAGGGAAGTGCAGAACCTGAAGGGCCCTGTACTTCTGTAGGCAGGTGGACTTTTCCTTTGGCCCAGGACCATGAGAGCCCTGCATGTCTGCATCTGTTCATGCAGGTCCCAAAGGGACATATGTGTATGAGGATACAGTTCCACTATGTCAAACAAAAAGGACATTCTTTGCAAAAAACTGCATTAATGCACCAGCTAGTATTCAAGTTAACACCATAAAAGTAGAGAAATGAGGCATTAGGGTTTCCAGTCCTAACTCCAAAACCCCCAAGCAGCAAAAGGACAAAACCACATAAGCAAGGACAAGACCACATAAGCAACCACAGACAGCCATCATCAGGTAAGACAAACTACATACAATTGTTTCCAGATGACCCAAATACAGCAGCACTGATGTGCTACCTTCATTTAGTTGCATCTGCTGCTATATAAGTACAGGCCCACAGGGACAGAATGAGTGACAGGGTAGCCCCATGCCTAAAGTAGACTTCAAGTTTCTTTATTTCATTCAAATCACTTGCACCTGTGGGTGCTCAGCAAGGCAGAGACCACACATGTGGGAAGATATTTTCCCACCTCAGGACCACCCATACAGACAGCTGAGAGCTAGAGTGAGCCAGCCAGACCCAGTAAGAGGGAGTTGTCCTATGGGCACAACAATAAAGCTCCACAGGAGCTTCATAGGGGTTCAGACACCCCCAAAAGCCTGTCAGTGTATAGGCCAGCATAGCTGTACAGTGCTGATACAGTCAGAAAAGACTTGTCTGCTTCTGTTGGAGGCTGAGAAACTTGCTATACTGCAGAGAACAAACTAGAACGCATTTGAGGAACTAGGAACCTGGTAAGACAAAATATTGTTAGGGACTTGTTAGGAAGGTAAGCTATGCTTTCTACAGAAAGTTTCATTTTTTCTTATTGGCATTAAGAAGAGAATTGTAGGATTCCATTAAAGTGTAGTAATTTTATAACCAGAGGGGGGTGAAATACAACTGAAGTTGCTTGATTCCTGTGCTTGAGACCTAGGATTTGGAAGGATATTTGTGCAACATTTTAGAAGTGTCCTGCTGGCTGAGCAGTGAGTTTATCCCTGGTTTCAGAAAAGGGATTGTATATTAGAATCAGACATAGTAAAGTGTCTACATTGAAAGGCCTGCTTACATCACAGGTGTCACTAGTCAATCAATTGATTCTGGGTGGGCTTTTATCACTGAACTGTCTTAGGCAAACTACACAGTGAGAAGCCAGTCAGGAAAGACTTGCCTGCTTCTGTTGGAGGCTAAGAAACTTGCTATACTGCAGAGAACAAACTAGAACACATTTGAGGAACTGGGAACCTGGTAAGACATAATATTGTTGGGGACTTGTTAGGATGGTAAGCTACACTTTCTACAGAAAGTTTCATTTTTCTTATTGGCATTAAGAAGAGAATTGCAGGATTCCATTAAAGTGTAGTAATTTATAACCAGAGGGGTGAAATACAACTGAAGTTGCTTGATTCCTGTGCTTGAGACCTAGGATTTGGAAGGATATTTGTGCAACATTTTAGAAGTGTCCTGCTGGCTGAGCAGTGAGTTCATTTTTATCCCTGGACTCAGTAGAGTGGTTTGTGTAGGAGCAGTGGTCTAGTAAATTGTGGTGTTGGTTGACTTACTATAAAGGGCAGTACTCACCAGGGTGGTGGAACAGTGGTGTACTTGATTGTTTCTAACAGTCACCAGTGGTTGTGGCATTTCCTTTATAGCCAAGGTTCTGACATCACTTCCTCAATAGGTCTTGGGGGAGAACTGTCATATTCTTAATAATCCAGCACAGTGCATAAAGGGTAAGTACACACCAAAAAAACAAACAAAAAAAATATTTTATATATTACTCATTGTATATTATAAGGAAGAGGGACATGTGGGGAGTGGGAAATGCACTGGCTGTGAGCGCAGTTTTCCAGGAGACATTCTGGAACCTGCATTGCTGCCCTATTTGCAGGCAACTGTCAGCTCTGAGGGAGGAGGTTGCCCACCTCCAGGCTGAACTGGCAAGGACTAAGGAGGCCTCCCCCACCCAAAGATCACCAGTTCCACAACCACTGCCTCAGAGGTTGCCATGTGTGAAGAGCAGATGGACCACAGTGGGTTCTGGGAGGGTGAGGGTGGTGGAACAAAGGCGTAGCCCCCTAGTTGTACCTCTACACAAATCATATGTCAGTCTGGCAAATCAAGGTTTCTCTATGATGACACCCTCAGTGGAGACCAAGAAGAATGCTGGGGACATCCACAAGGGAGACCCACAAAAGAGTGGCAAGGGACACCACAGGGGAAAGAAACAGCTTCTGATAGGGGACTCAATTGTTAGGGGTGTAGACCTGGGGAAGGGAGAGGAGAGGAAAGTAAGGTGCCTGCCTGGTGCCATGGCTTGGAGGGACAGGAAGCAAATCCTCAGGATTTCAGAAGCAGCATCACAGGAGAGGGAACTAGATATCATTGTCCACCTCGGGACAAATGACCTAGCTAGGCATGAGATCAGTGCAGTGTAGAATGAATTTGTGGAGTTGGGAAGGGGCCTCAGACAGGTAGCAAGCACGGTAACCTTCTCAGAGGTGCTGCCAGTCTATGGCAGGGGTGAGGCTAGGGTACTGCACACCATGCAGTTTAATGAATGGTTGCAAAACAGGTGCAGAGTACAGGGCTTTGGCTTCACTGGGGACTGGGGGTCCACCTGGAGAGATGAAGGTCTATACTGGCATGAAGGTCTGCATCTGTCCAGGAAGGGAAACACTATCCTAGGTGACAGGTTTAAAGGCTTCCTTGGTAAGCTTTTAAACTAGCCAAGGGGGAGGTGCTGATAGGAAACAGGAAAGTTCAAGCCTCCCCCCACAAAACATGGCAGGTAGTAGGGCAAACACTGAGGTACAGAGCTTGAAAGAGGGCAGGACAGGGGTAAATGGAAAAATAAACAAGGGTAATAAGAGCAGGGATGGGGTAAAAAAGGATAAAGCCAACATTAAATGGAGGGCAATGAGTACCAATGCCCGTAGTCCAGGAAAAAAGCTTCCAGAGCTAGTAGCCCTGATGGAAGAGGAACACTTGGATATTGTGGCAGTCACAGAAACATGGTACACGGAGAACCATGACTGGGATGTCAACATACCAGGGTACACAATCTACAGAAGGGACAGGAAGGGTAAAGAGGAGGTGGAGTAGCTCTCACATAAGGGAAGGAATCAAAGCTACAGAACTAAAAAGTAAAGGGGAGGACAAGAGGCACTTGGGTCACCTTGGAGACAGGGAATGGCATCACAATCCGCACAGCAGTTGTATAAGACCCCTGTCTCAAGGGAGGAAATGGACAAGAAAATGATAGAAGGCATTCTCAAAATGGCTGAAAAAGGAGAGATACTGTTGATGGGGAACCTGAATATGCCAGATGTTAACTGGATGACATGGACTGCAGCCACCTCCAAGAGCAGGCTCGTTCTCTATGCCCTACAGGGGGCATACCTTAGACAAGTAGTGGTGAAACCCACTCAGGAGGGAGCAATATTAGACCTGGTACTCTCAAATGGAGAGAGGATCACAAATTTAGAAGTCAGTAGACATCTGGGAACAAGCGACCACTGAACAGTGTGCTTCACAATAAACACAACCATGGAGACAAGCCATACAAAGACAAGGATACTGGACTTTAGAAGGGCTGACTTTGACATAATGGATGAATACCTGAGGAATGCATTAGCAAATGGCCAGAAAGGAGGGGTGGAAGAACAATGGAGAAAAATCAAAACTGCCATCATGGAGGCAACAAGCCTTTGTGTGAAACAAATAAAGAAAACAAAGCAGAATAAAAAAACACTATGGTTCTCAAAAGAGGTGTCAGGGAAGGTTAAGGAGAAAAAGGCTGCATTCAAAAAGTATAAGGAATCACAGAAGGAGCACGACATGGAACTGTATTAATTAAAGCAGGAAGAAGTGGGGAAGGCAGTCAGAAAAGCAAAGGCCCAAACCGAGGAAAAGATAGCCAACTCAGTTAAGAAGGGGGATAAAACCTTTCATAGGTACATTAGGGAGCATAGAAAGGTTAAGGGAGGGATAGTGAAGATTAATAAAGGAGAGGGGAGGTGGGCAGAGGGAGACAGTGAAAAGGCAGAGATACTGAATGAATACTTTTGCTCAGTATTCACAAAAGAAGAAGAGGAGGAGTTACCTAAACCAAACAATAGAAGCACTCTGGGTAGTGGGGTTGACACCAGTCCATTTACAGAAGAAAGAGTCCTGAAAGAAGTCCTAAAACTCAAGGTGGATAAAGCAATGGGGCCTGATGGGATTCACCCTAGAATCCTAAAAGAACTAAGGGAGGACCTAGTGACACCACTGACCACACTTTTTAACAAATCATGGGAGGGTGGGGTGGTACCTGAGGACTGGAAGAGGGCAGATGTGATTCCCCTTCACAAAAGTGGGAGCAAGGCAGAAGCAGGAAACTACAGACCTGTTAGTTTGACCTCAGTGGTGGGGAAAGAATTGTTCAGTACCTAGAGGCCAGCGGGGCATAGGACCCAAAGCAGCATGGAGTCACAGCAGGAAGGTCATGTCAGATGAATCTAATCGATTTTTGACTGGGTGACCAAAGTAATAGACCAGGGAGGGCTGTGGATATGGCCTACCTAGACTTTAGCAAGGCATTTGACACAGTCCCACACAAAGATTAATAATCAGTTAGCCAGCCTGGGAGTGGGTCCCAGGTGGTAGCCTGGTAGCAAACTGGCTGCACAACAGGACACAGAAGGTACAGTGAATGGAAACACATTCCTGAAGAAAGGGGTTGCTAGTGGAATACCTCAGGGCTCAGTACTGGGTGCAGTCCTCTTTAACGCCTTTATAGGTGACATTGCAGAGGTCTGGAAGGAAAGGTATGCCTCTTTGCAGATGACACAAAGATCTGTAACAGAGTTGATACAAGGGGGTAGAATGGATGAGAAGGACTTGTCAAGGTTGGAGGAATGGTCAGACATATGGCAACTTAGATTCAATGCAAAGAAGTGCAAAATAATGCACCTGGGAAATAAAAACCAGGAGAAGAGTACACAATAGGAGGAGGTACTAACAACAACAATAATGGAAAGGGATCTGGGTGTAGTCATATCAGATGACCTAAAGGTGGGTAAGCAATGTGAGAAGTCAGTAAGGAGAGCCAGGGGATACTGGGATGCATAAGGAGGGCATCACAAGTAGGAAAAGGGAAGTGGTTATCCTCTGTACAGACAGTTGGTGAGACCCCATCTGGAGTACTGCGTGCAGTTTGGAATCCTCATTCACGCAAGGACATAGACATGATGGAAGCAGTCCAGAGGAGGGCAACTAAAATAGTGCAGGGTATACATCAGAAACCATATGAAGAGAGACTGAGAGAGCCTAATATCTATACCCTTGATGAAAGGAGGGACAGGGGGGACATGATAGAAACTTTTAAGTACCTCAAGGGAATCAACAAAGT
Organism: Neoceratodus forsteri; assembly: GCA_016271365.2. Classification (NCBI taxonomy): domain Eukaryota; kingdom Metazoa; phylum Chordata; order Ceratodontiformes; family Ceratodontidae; genus Neoceratodus; species Neoceratodus forsteri. The sequence continues at coordinate 570,792,556 of CM057449.1, read as the reverse complement.
CCAGGAGGGTAGCATCTTTCAGAAAAAGAGATGTGTAAGAACAAGGGGGCACAATTTAAAGTTAGGGGGGACGGCTCAAGGGTAATGTGAGGAAATTATTTTTCATGGAGAGAGTGGTGGATGCATGGAACCGCCTTTCTGGAGAGGTTGTGGGGTCTAAAACATGGGGAATTCAAACATGCATGGGACAGACATAAGACAATTATAGTGGGGGGATGCAGGAAGTAGGCTGTTGGTTAACTAGAATCTGCAGCTTATCCAATAGGTAGGGAAATGGGCAGACTGGGTGGGCCAAGTGGTCCTTATCTGCCATCAAAGTATATGTTTCTATGTTTCAAACCAATGTTGCAGTGCTGAAGTTGGTGGGTTGTCTCAAAAGACTTATTTAAAGTGACATAGTGCTTAATGAACTGCTTCCTGAACTGGTATATTGTCCAATTTGATAACGGACTGCCTCCTGCACTAGTATGTTGCCCCATATGCTAATGAACTGCCTCCTGAACTGGCATATTGCCCCATTTGCTAACGAACTGCTTCTTGAAATAGTATATTGACCCATTTGCTAACAAACTGCCTCCTGAACTAGTATATTGCCCCATGTGCCAATGAACTGCCTCCTGAACTGGTATATTGTCTCATTTGCTAACAAACTGCCTCCTGAATTGGTATACTGCCCATTTGTCTAACTAACTGTTTCCTGAACTGGCATATTGCCCCAGTTGCATAACTGCCTCTTGAACTGGGATATTGCCCATTTGCCTAATGAACTGCTTCCAGAACTGATGTATTGCAGTGCCTAACTGATGAACTGCATTGAGCATATGGTACCTATTCAGAGAAACTGCTTAACCCTCCTTGGTACTTTGCACTGAACCACCTCACTGCTGGCAATCTTGGCCCCAGCAGCAATGCCACTCTATACCCTGTGCATTTGCCTACAGCTTGGCTAGGTGTTAGTTTCACCAGAGACTGTTCCTACACACCACTGGTGACACTCCTCCATTGGACGATAATGAGGGTGGCAGATCCAGCTAGTATTAGGGTGATAGTCAGGACAGGCTCCATTCTACACTGCTAAAGCTACAGTTTGTCCCTCCCACTAAGAAATAAAGTAAGAGTAGGAGCCAGCCCAACTTGCTAGAAAGGGCCTCCATCATGCAGTAGGCTGGGGATTCTTCCCTTTTTTAATTTTCCTTTTCTTTCAGGAACAACACCCCACTGTCATCATCCAAGGACCTGCATCCTGGACCAGCATCCAAAGACCAGCTTCCCTTTTCCACATGTTCAGTTCTTCTTGTTTCAGCAGCTTAAGAGACTTTATTCAAGACCTTTGTTACATCTTCAGTTCTTCTTGTTCCAGCAGCCCAAGGGAGGGTTTGTGCTGAAGGATCTTTCCCCAGTTGTAACCTTGTATCCTTCTTCCAGCAGCATGAGAGAGGGGGCATTTGCAAAACCTCTCTTATTTCCGAGTGACCTAACAAGAGCCCTCACCGAATGTCACTTCAGTGTTGCAACCAACCTTCCTTATCAGCCCAGGTGCCCTTTCACATCTCTGATCCTTGCAAAATTCCTTCCCACATATAGATCTGGACTTTAAAATGACTAGATTCCTGTTCTGAATGAATGATTTGAAAGTAATAATTGTTCATGTAAAAAAACACTAGGCTAGCAGTGGTCAATCAGGTAGTACCACTACCATAGTAAAACACAGCTGCAGTAGAGTAGCAATACATAATTAGGCAAAGCCACACCTTGTAGCTTTATTTATTAAATGTTTATTCATCTATTTATTTAGACATTTATTACTTGGCATATCTTTGCTGTTGTTGCTGGCACCTGCCTCAGTGACCATTGTCATCCATCCTGCCAAATAAAGTCCTTGTTTCATTGGAACTCTGAGTAAAACTCCTGCCTCTCCTTGCCGGGTGACTCCATCCACCCACCTATGAACTTATAGTGTCCCCTCACCACATCCCCTGCTTGAGGTAACACTCATGTCAATTTAGTTCTCTCATCATGACCCAACTCACTGGGGCATGACAATGTACCCTGAGTTGATTAATGGGATGGTAACCAGTAGTTACTAGCATACCTTTTTAAGAAGCATATAGAACTTAGTTATTCCCAGCTTAGAGTTTTAGTGTTTATATTATTTATTAACTTGTTCTACTGAATATTATTTATTTTGCTTGACCTTTGTTTTAAATGTGTGACTGTATGTTTTTACACTTCTTTTGTAAAGTGTCTAGAGCCTCCAGGATTGGGCGCTTAAGAGATTAAAACTTACTTACTTTACTTATTTACTAGTTAATGAGAGATTGAGGGACACTGTGGCCTCCATTTCGGTGGCAAAACACAATTGATTTCATCAAGACTTGATCCTGCTGGGACAGTTTTCCTGAATTAGAAGAGTGACAGGTCCTGAAGTTTCAGTGTCAATGGCCCAGGCCTTTCTAAGTTGGGATGGTGATAAGGGCAAACAGGTGTGTTTTGTAGCAGACTTTTGTGTGGATGTAATTATGGGTAATGACTCTGACAGGCCAATATTGTGTGTCATCACCTATACTTAGGCTAGGGAGCAAGCTCCTGAAGATAGAGAGGGGTGCAGTGCAGCCAGAAACAACCCTGCCCTCAGCAACAGAGGAAGTAGCAGGAGTGGCTGAAGAATGGGCTGGATGCAGCAGTTCTATGCCAGAGCTATGAACTGGGGAGATTCCAGCAAGGGCTGCTCTCCTACAAGAGAGTGTTTTAGGGAACGTTAGGCATGCAGAGCTGGGGAGACTCAGCTTGCTGACCTATCCTACAAAAACTAAGGGAGTTGGCCACAAGAGTGGAAGGTGTTTTAGCACTCAGAGAAAAGGGAGGTATACTGGGAGAATGGGATTCTATATAGAGAGTTGGTTCCAAAGGAAGGACTGGATAGAGGGGTGCTCTGGCAGAACACACATTTTAGCAGAACAATAACTTAATTCAGGAATTGACAAAATACATTGAAAGTTATGCTGCTCCTTTTCTGTAGAAAAAAACTTGAAATTCAATTTCTTGTGGGGATATGCTACTGTACAAGAAAGGGGAAAGGTCATTTATAGGCTCTTGCATGTAATATTTTTCATATGGCTGGATTTTCAATGCATTATGTTAATTTTCTACACATGACTGGCAAAAAGGGAATTAAGACACCCACTTTAACAACACTACCTGCCAGATGTTGAAACCTTTTACAAGAAAAAATATCCCTAAGAAAAGTTCTGGGTTCTGCTTGGAAAATGTATCAAGAGTAAAAATAGTGAGAGAAAAATGGGAACGCTTTTAAGCAGCAGGTTTAGTGGTAGAAAAGAAGTTTCCTACTTCGACAGCATCCTGATATACTCTCCCCAGATCAGCTGCACTCTTGAAGTCTTTTCTCAAGATAAATCAGTGTAAATCAGGGAGCAGCTTAACCCAGAATTTTCAAACACAGCCAAGCATCATAAAATCTGACATCAGACTCAAGAGGTTATCATTCATAAATTTGGACTTACCAGTACTATAGCAGTATATATAGTGCAGTATAAATATTCCTAATAATGCACTTTTGCTGGCTATATTTTATTATACTTACAGTACATTTTAGCTACATTCCTTGACAGTACATTTTTCCCTGTATATATTGCCATGGGTTGAATTATTGACTGTTTCTTAATGTCACTACAAATTTTCTGTTACCTATTGTTCACTTTGCCTCGGTAGCTCATATTTGCCTGTATACTGTTTTGTTTACACTGACTGCACTTTAGTAGCATAAGTATTTATATCCCTGTAGCCCTCCCCCCTAAGTTGCACATAGAAATGAGCCTTGTCTCAATGTACTTTTCCTGGTTACTGTTATCACAGTGGAATACTGAACCAATCAGAAAGAAGCTTTCACAATGTTGATGGCATCATAAGTCTAGTGCATCACTGAAGCCAGTTGTTAAAAACAATAGAAACAGCACAATCTTCAAGCAAACTGCAGATTTAAAAGCTATAACTTGTAAACTGCTGTTGAATATATCAAATGTACAACAATCTGACTCAAAGTAGGCAATTTATCATAACTTGTCAGTAGACAGAACTTTAACTCAATGGTGTCTCTGCCACTCCTGAAATATGTTCCTGCCCCCTCAAGATTAAAAATAAATGTCATATTTTGAGTCAAACCAATAGATAGATAGAAATATGACAGATAGAAAGAGAGATAGATAGATAGATACAGTAGTAGCACTGAATTTGTCAAGCAATTTTGTGAAATTCCCAATTTATCCTTCACAAAATTTAGGGAAAAAAATCCTTTAAAATTATTTTTGTTACTGTATACCTACAGAAAGAGGCCAGTTCCTATTACAGTACTTACAGTAAGTGCCATCTGGTAGATGTTCAACTACACTATCAGATGAGACAACCCTCTCTGGGTAGCAGTGAACACACTAGCAAACAAACAAAATCCCTAACTAAAGGTTTCACAATTCTCAATAGGGATTTTAAAAAATCCTTAAAAATCCCTTGACTAATTCGGTGCTACTACTGTAGATAGATAGATGTGTGTGTGTGTGTGTGTGTGTGTGTGTGTGTGTGTTGATATACATATATCTATATATATATATATATAGATATATATATATAGATCATGGGAAGCATATTCAAATGCCAATGAATTAATTTGGACTGGCTCAACTTCAAGCAGAATTGTATGGTGCCAGAAGGCCTCACAATACAATCAGCAAAGGCTGAGAACAGCAGACACATACACATGTTTCATCCTCATTTGGACTCATCAGTGTACCATATCTGTACCTCAGCCCGGGAGAGAGATAGCCAACCACTCTAGGGGATCTTATTGGTTTGGGTAAGTAGGCAACCCAAAGCAGAGAGAGAAGAGAACAACAAAGAACCCCAGAGTGAATGCAGTGGGGCAAGGGTTATCCTGGAGGATATTGGCAATACAGCCACATTTTAAAGAAAACATAAATTGCACATACCCCAATAATGCAAAGCATCATGGGAAGCATATGTAAATGCCCATGAATCTATTTGACTGGCCAACTTTTAAGCAGAATTAGATGAGTAGAAGGTCTTCATTATCCAAGCAAAGGCTAAAATCAATAGACACATAGCCTCACCTCATTTGGATCAGTAAGTTATAGCCTCGTGTACCTCAGGGCATAGCCAGCCAACTCCATAGGGATCTTATGCTGATTTGTCATAGGCAGCCCAGCAGAGAGAGAGAGAGCAACAAAAGAACCCCAGAGTGAATGCACTGTGACAAGGGTTATCCTGGAGGATATTGCCATGTAGTAAATTTTAAAGAAAACACAAATTGCACATACCCCAATACTGAAAGCATCATGTGAAGCATTCTTTTGATGTTTTCTTCTTGCTCTACTTTGGGCTGCCAAAAATCCAAACTAATAAGATCCTCTATAGGGTGGCTAGCTATCGCTCCCTGAGCTGAGGTACAGATATGGTACACTGATGAGTCCAACTGAGGATGAAACATGTGTCTGTGTCTGCTATTCTCAGCCTTTGCTGATTGTATCGTGAGGGCTTCTGGCACCATGCAATTCTGTTTAAAGTTGAGCCAGTCCAAATTAATTCATGGGCATTTGCATATGCTTGCATTATTGGGGTATGTGCAATTTGTGTTTTCTTTAAAATTTGGCTATATGGTTAATATCGTCTGGGATAACCCTTGCCCCAGTGCATTTACTCTGGGGTTCTTTTGTTGTTCTCTTCTCTTCTCTTTCTACTTTGGGCTGCCCATGACCCAAACCAATAGGATCCTCTATAGGGTGGCTGGCTATCTCTTCCTGGGCTGAGGTACAGATATGGCACACTGATGAGTCCAAATGAGGACAAAACATGTGTCTATGTCTGCTGTTCTCAGCCTTTGCTGACTGTATTGTGAGGCCTTCTGAGTTTCAGTATTTCATAGTATATCAGTGTGGGGTGGTGAGTGTTGAGTGGGGAATCAGGGTGGGGTGGGGATAGTGACAAATAATGAGGGACTGTTTTCTTTATTTCAGCATTTAAAATTAAAGAAAGAAAAAGATGTCATGAGACAGTTTTCTTTCTTTCAGGTACACTACTTCTGACACCGGGGATTGGGCATCCCAGTGTAGGCATGATTCTTCTGAGCACTGGGGGTGGGCACCATGGTGTTCCAGACTGCTGGGTCTAGGAAAGGAGAATATGTATGGTGACATAGGGGATAGGGCGCCCAGTGTCAGCAACTTGAAATTACAGGGTTTGTGGGGGGGATCTTATGGAGGGGGGGAACAAACCGGCACTGATGGTGGGCACCCTGGTGTCAGATTAACCTATTAATAATTAAACTGGCACCAGGGATTGGGCCCCCGTGTCCAGCTGAAATAACTAAAACCACTCATGGTTAATGGTGAAAAAAGTACCAGAAAAATCACACAGTCACATGCACAACATGCTCAGCAGGGTAGGGCTACACACTGACAGGTAGCCCCATCCCTGCTGACAAAAACAGCAGATAGCCCTGTCATCTGAGAAATGAGAGCACTTTTGTAATATGACCACATGACTTTATGTGGTTAAAAAACTGTTATTTTGGAACACTGATTTTTTTTTAACTGTGCATGCTCAAACACAGAATGTTTCCTCCAAAATATTTAAAAACTTGCTACAATTTTAGGATAAAAACACAAAATACATACCTTGAGCCAAACTCTTACCAACCATGCAAGTTTCAGGTTTCAAATCCTGCCATGTTTTTAGTTATAATTGATAAAAAAAAGGTCTTCATTTTGGTGATTTGGGGGTTGCCCTCTGTAACTTTACCCCAGTAAACCAATTTATTTATTTAGTTTTGTTTGATTGCTACAAAATGCTCAGGATCCAGAAATCCTGGCACCATCTTTACACATCACACTTGTCACATAAATCGATTGAATGGAGGGAATGTTTTAGGTTGCAAGTGCTTAATCCTAATATACAAGCACTACTCACCTGTATTATATATATATATATATATAAAGAGAGGACCAATACAGCAACTACTAAATCTAGATTTCTAGATAATGTTGAAATACATCCTTGCTAGGCTTACTCTGCTCACCATTGTGAGACCCTAAAGTCAATCCTTTTGCCCAAATTGCCTTTGTTACTTGTATGTCTGGTAAAAGGCCTTCTTTGTTTCTTGGTCATACTAATAAAGTTTATACAGTTTTGGGTGGCTCCCATTATTGCCTCTTTAATTGATACCGACTTATCCACCCACACTATTTTGTTTATGTCCTTCAGCTTTTCTTCATTTATTTATTTTTTTCATTTTGTCTAAGTCAGCCATCCAAAAGCCTGGGACCACAAAGCTGGATTTCAGGTGCTGAGATTCTTGCACAATGTTGAATACAATTCTATTGCGGTAGCTCTGTATGACTGGGTCCTCAATTAAGAGATCCCTGATAATGTCCTGGTTGGAGATTACCATGTCCAAAATTGCCTCCCCTGGTTGCTTCTGTAACCCACTGTGTCATGAAGCATCCCTGTGTTACCTCAATAAATGTCTACAGTTTTTGGCATACTATCCTCAGAATATTCCAGTCAATGATCAGAAGATTGAAGCCTCCCATGACTATACAGTATTTATCCTGACAAGATGCCTTCTAAATTCCCCATCACAGCTCATCTTTGTCTGCCCGAGTTTTGTTTTCTGAGTGACTATGGTGAAGACAGAGATAGTCATTAATTAAGAAGGGAAGAGCAGAGAGTTGGAATTTTCTTGAGGTGAAGACTACTGGATTATTTTGCCAGACTTGATCTTGAATATGCTGGTCTCGTGGATTAATTGCAGAGGAGATTCTTGAATGGTTGTAACTCGGCTTGTGCCCAAAAGGAGTGGACATTTGAAGATCAGCCTAATTTGGTGTCTGGAGTTAAGGCCCTGATCCTGGGGGTGGGCCGGCTGCAGTGTGCTGCTGTGCGGGGGTCCTAGTTCTATCCACCGGGTAGCTGGGGGTTTAGCCCACTGTCCACTAGGATCTCTCCCTGGAGCCTGCTGGAAAGTGAGCCCAGGTGGGGGATCTGATAGTTGCGGCCATGGACCTGTGGCTTAGCTGCCCAGTTGGATTTATTGGGGCTCTCTCCAGCTCCAGAGTTGTTAACCATCAAAGTGGACCATTCTGGATTTCCTCTCTGCAATTATGGTCAGACTTATCTTTACTTCCATATTTAAATCTGTTTTAGGCAGTGTGAGTGCCTTATTCTCTTTGGGTCTTTTGGTACAGTGAGAGTGTGCCTTGTACTAAAGAGTCTGGACATATTCTAACCCCTCCTTTGTAGTGAGAAGTACTGAGAGGTTTGGGAAGAGTTCTGAGATGTTCTTTATAAATTTATTCCCTCTTGTGGTGCATGGACTATTGGGGTTTGATTTTCTGAATTTCCCAATAATTTTTGTAGTTTAACGCTTTTGATTATCTATGCCTTCACTCGACTAATTTAAAACTGCAGGCTTGGATTAGATGACTGAGACAATTTAGGTCTACATATTAGTTTGTGTTATCATTGAGAAAAATTTGTTTATGGTTATTTATTTTGATTATAATTTCGTTTAATTTTTCCTTAGGCGAGAATTGAGGGATTTATGGTTTTATTGTATAAGAAATTTATTCTGTGTTATTATTGTATAATTTATTTGAGTTATTGCAATGTGTAGGAGGCCTACCCTCACAATCTTGCGCTATTCATCCCTCCGCCCTTCACACCCTGTGCCCTTTACTCCCCATTGCACTTTCTATCTACCAGTGCTGTAGAGCACTGGGTATTGCTCGGGGAGGAGCTCCAGGGTGCCACAGTAGAGGGTGAATGAGCAGGACCATCGCATCAGGGTACTGAGATCCAGGAGGTGCCCTGGGGCAAAATGGAATCCAGATCATGGTTCTCCTTGTCTGGTTCCTATATACCAACAATTAGGGTGGTGGTGGTTCAGACAACCCTGGAAGCCCATCCAACTCGGGCAGTGTTATGTAATGCCAGGTCCTTAAAAACAAGACTGCAATTATTGTCCGAGTTCGTCCTCTCTCCTTCACCCTCGGTTCCCTTGGTTTGAGGGGTCCTTGAGGGAGATGCGGCAACTAGGACAAAGGTTAGAGCATTGCTGGTGGAAGTCCACCCTTGATGCCGATCACCTCAGATTGATTGACCATTATCAAGCCTATCAATCCGCAATCTCCCGTAAGAAGGCAGAGTTCCTGTCCAGGGAGATTGCTGCCACCCAGAATCGAACAGCTCAGCTTTTTCGAACCATGGACTGACTGTGAAACCCAGCCTGTCTACAGGTCTGAAAAGCATTTTCACAGGTTGAGTGCGAGGAGCTTGCTCGATTCTTTGCAGCGAAGGTGGTTGATATCAGGGCGGTACTCCAACCGGCATACTCTATGGACATAGCTCTAGACCGATGTTTGGGCACTACCCCTCAGTTTTCCTGGAGTACCTTCAGCCAGCCTGAGCTTATAGACATCATGCAGATTGTCCAGAGTATGTGCCCTACCTGCTGTAGTTTTGATCTGGGACCAACTACCCTGATTTTGGGTTGTGGTAACATTCTTGGCCCGGTCCTAGCACAGATAGTCTGATGCTCCTTGGAAACAGGTGAGTTTCCTAGCTCCCTGAAGGAGGCAGTGGTGTCACCACTCCTGAAGCTTCTTTGGACCTAGACTACCATGCAAACTGCAGACCAATCTCAAACCTCCCTTTATGGGGAAGGTGACTGAGAAAGTAGTGGCCATACAACTGGAGAACCATTTCACCATCCATGATGTCTATGATCCTCTCCAGTTCAGTTTTCGTAAGAGGTATAGTACCGAGACGGCATTGGTTTGGATGCTCAATGATCTCCTGATGGCTAGCAATCGGAAGAACCACTCCATCTTGGTTCTCTTCCATCTCTCTTCAGAGTTTGACACTGTGGACTATGGGGTTCTTCTGGACCGCTTGAGGTTCATCTGTGGCCTGTCAGGTATGGTCCTCAAGTGGTTTTCCTCTTTTCTCACTGGAAAAACTCAGAGGGTGGTGTCAGGGATTTATTCCTCTGACCCAGTTCCATTATCATATGGGGTTCCTCAGGGGTCGGTGCTGTCCCCCATGTTGTTCGTAGTGCACATGCTACCCCTCAGAGACATTTAAGAAGGTATGGGCTGAGGTTTCACTGCTATAGCTGATGATACCCAGCTCTACCTTTCATTTGTGTCTGACCAGGATGGAGCTCTCTCAGTATTTAACAACTGCCTCGCTGAAATCCAGGAGTGGATGAGTTTGAGCTGGCTGAAGTTGAACTTGGAAAAGACTGAGGTGCTGGTAGTGGACCCTGCTCACCAGATAGGGGGGTTGGCAGTGAGGTCACCCACTGGACTTTTTCTTGGTGGTTTGCCACTTCTGACCTCTGAATGGGTGTGAAATCTGGGGGTAATATTTGACAATGAACTGACACTGCATTCGCAGGTGTCAGCCGTCATCAAATCCTCTTTTTATCATTGGAAGAATATCTCCAGAATCAAGCATCTTGTTCCGTCCAGTGACCTTCCTATCTTGGTCCATGCCTTTGTGTCCTCACACTTGGATTGTTGCAATACCTTATACCTAGGGCTTCCGGGGGTGGATTTTCGCTGCTTGCAGCTGGTGCAGAACGCAGTGGCCCGGTTACTGACAGGAACCTCTCGGTCCTATCATATTTTTCCGGTGCTGCGTGAACTGCACTGGCTGCCAATACAGAGGCGAATCACCTTCAAAGTCGGTCTTCAGACTTACAAAGCCCTACACGGACAGGGTCTACTGAAAGAGCTTCTGGTCCCTTACTGCCCTGGGTGATTGCTCCGTTCAACTGAAGAGGGGTTGCTAGAGATTCCAAGGGTTTGTTTAAAATCTTCTGGGGCTCGTGCATTTATACACCATGTCCCCACTCTTTGAAATTCTTTACCCGTCAGCTACGTGAGTGCATGACTGTGGAGGGTTTTAAAAGGCCTTAAAACCTTTTTATGGATCCAGACGTTTGGGGAATAATTGGAATACTGTTTTATTTTCCCTTTTATACTATTTATAATGCATGTGATTTATGCTGTAACTGTTTTAATTGTTCTGTGAAGCACCTTGATAATTTGAAAGGTGCCATATAAATAAACTGATTTGATTTTGATTTGATTCTAAGGTTTGAATGAGTTGTACACTTCAGTACAGTACATCTTTAGGCTGGCACATCAGTGGCACCATTATCTGAGAGTTGTACATGAGGTACAACAGCAATACAATTACTGTGTATATTAGGTGTAACAGATGTGCATCTAAAAATGCTAACTATGTACATCTCAATGAGATGTACTGTACACCTCCACCAGAGGTGTAGTCAGGAGTTGCTGCTTAGATGCACACACTAACATGGCCAAATTGTACAAAATATAAAGTAGGTTCACTAATTTTCAGCTGAACTTTAAAACAAATCTTAACAAAGGGAACAGTCTCCTTATCTTTACCCATTTACCACCCCAGACTTATTACAGAAACACACACAGTCACTCTCCTAGGTGTTCCTTCATTAAATTTGTAAATGGAGAATTGTCTTCAGAAACAGCATTCAAAAGCCATTATACTGAAAAATATCCTTGTCAGACAGTCAGAACACCGAGCTACTATTCTGTTATTCTTTGATAACTGGACAGTAGACTCAGTAATGATACTGTATGCAAATATCCGTGTTCTGATTGGTTAATGCTTACATCACAGTCTATCTGTGTGAAACTGCCTAACATTTCCAGGTCTCTCAGAGATGCTCTGCAGTGCCAGAGAGGCCGATTTCAAGCTCTTTTCATAGCCTTTCTATTTGTAGTTTTCTTTTTCTTTTTAGTATGATAGCAATAACATGTAGTGGGCTGGGCTTTACTCAATATTAACAGGACCAGTGGGTTAATAAACACCCAGGCCTGTGGCTTGTTATTACCTCATAATTCCCAACCACTGTATTGTTTTTCCTTCATTATTTTCATTCATTATGTTTGCTTGCGCGCATGTGCAAGAAACATAGTGCCATCATCAAGTTTTCGGAGGTGTGGCAGCCCTCTTCCAATTCAGTCAGTGTGCTTGCAGGCACAGCCGCAGTTCTCCAATGGCTGCTGGAGCTGTCTTTGACAGCAGTTGAAAAGGTAGTGGAGTACAGTTGAAAGGGGGAGCTACGCTTCAGTGAGCAGTGATAAGATATCGCCTGCTCATGCGCACTCCACCTACACACACACACATGCACGCATACTGCATGCTCACTCCCCCACGCACACATTGTATAGCCGACAGGGGTGCCCAATCCCCCATTGGCTGTGCTGCGCTCCCCCCCAAACAGAGTTCCACGTGCCACGCTGGGTGCCCACCCCAGTGTGGCTACACATTGTATAGCCAACGGGGGTGCCCAATCCCTCATCGGCTCCATGTCCCCCCAAACAGCTGTCCTTGTGCCATGCTGGGAGCCCACCACAGCATGGCAAATGTCCTGTCGTCATCCTTTCTTTGAAAAAAAAACAACCTGAAACACAAAAATGGTCCTAAGCTGTCTCTGCCCCCACCAGCCTCCTGCGCACCCTGCCTCCCACACCCCTCTCCCCATACTTACTTTGGACTCCGCCGATGATCTTCGTGGACCGGGAACACGCCTGCACTCTTCAAAGCCGGCTGCGAACTGAAGAAATGCCAGTAAGCTGTATAATGGGATAGATGGGGTTTTTTCAACTTTGCTGCATATCTCAGGCATTTTTTGGAATTTTTGCACCAAATTTTCAACATGGGGTTTTTGGGACCCCTTCTCATGAATGCTCTCACTGTCATGACGTTAATCGGGCTCAAGGGTGATTTCGCAGTCACTGCATGAAATCACCTTTCAGGACTGAGTAATGAAACGACACTGCCACTGTTCGTAAGGTGGGCTCTCAAAAAGCCTATGTTGAAAATTTGGTGGAAAATTTCTAAAATGACTGTTTCTGATGTGCATTGTGCAGTTCTCATGCAACATGATTTGAAGTTCGCGAATTTTCAATATTTTCACTCCAGATTTTCAACATTTACCACACCTCCTTATGAGCAGTACAGCTGTCATTTTTCACATCTTGCCCAAAATGTGTTTCCGCCCATGTAGCGCACAATGGCACAGTCGGTGTGCGAAATCAATGTATGGGACACATTAAGAAAATCACAGTGACACTGTTAATGAGCAGAGGCCTTAAAATGGCTATGTTGAAAATTTGGTGAAAAAATTCCTAAAAATGACTGTTTTATAAGCGTGCTATGCAGTTCCTACGCACGCTGTGAAGTTTCATGCAGTTTTCAATATTTCACTCCAGATTTCACAATATTGCCATTTTATTATACTTCCTTATGAGCAGTACAGCTGTCATTTTTCATATGTCACCTAAAATGTGTTTCCCGACATGTAGCGCATAATGGTGCAATCGGTGTGCAAAAAGCAATGTTTGGGACAGATTAAGAAAATCACAGTTACACTGTTCATGAGCAGAGGTCTTAAATGGCTATGTTGAAAATTTGCGGACAAAAGTCCATAAATGACTGTGTTATGAGTGAGCACCGCGCAGTTTCCACGCACCTCGTAAGTTTATGACTTTGTAATATTTTCAGTCCAGATTTTCACCAGTGGCATTTTCCACACTTCCTTATGAATAGTGCAGCTGTCATTTTTCAAACATGGCTGAAATGTGTTTTCACACTTTCAGCACAGAGATGCGTTGCTGAGGGAAATCATTGTTCGGGACAGATAAAGAAAATCACAGTGACACTGTTCATGATCGGAGGTCCCAAAATGCCTGTGTTGACAATCTGCTGTAAAAATCCCCAAACTAATTACATTATGGGTGTGCGTTTGCAGTTTCTATGCATGCTCGGACTTACCAGTTTTTAATATTTTACTGCAGATTTGCAACATTGCCATTTTTACACCTCCCTATGAACGTACAGTTGTCATTTTCACATCCTGTTCGAATGTGTTTTTGCACCTGTGGTGCTAAATGACGTAGTCCCTGTGCATAAGCAGCTTCGTTAACAAACTGATATTGCCACTGTTCATGAGGTGGGGGTTCCAAAAACTATGTTGAAAATTTGGAGTGAAAATACCAACGAATGCCTGAGGTGTTAAGGTTACTAACTATAACACCCCACCGTAGAGAATGACAGGCATCAGGGGTGTGACTTGGGATTCTTGCCTGTATTGCTCTATACCATTCCACACCCTACAGCCAGTCAGAGGCATCGAGGTATACCTTGGACTCTTTGGCCCCAAAGTTCACCCCATTCTCCTATGCCGCACCCATCTCATTGTATTTCCTGATGGAATGGGGTGCACATGTGGGCCAAAGACCCCAAGGCACACAGTGACACTTGTCAGTGTCTGCAGGTAGGGTGTGGTGAAATGGCATGGCTGTTATGCCTAATGACCCAAAGGCACACCCCAATGCCTGTCAGTCTCTGCAGGGTGGCGGTGGGGTTGGCTTCAGTTCAATACTTCACTGCCATTCCTATTATGCAGCTCTGTAACTTCTACACTACCAATGCCAATGCCAGCAAGCAAACATTCAGCATTGACAAATGCCTGTTTTTTACTGGACATAGTAAACCTTACATAAAAGTGCAGGAAAAGTACCAGGGAGTTACAAGAACCCCTCCACACACACACTTAATATAGAGAAGAGAGTGTGGGTGACTTCTTTTTTCGGACTTGATAATCCAGTTTTCAGGGCCCTTATCTGGTCAATGCTCAGAGGTAGTCCAGTTCTTGAACCATTATAAATACTCACACAGTACTTGTAAAACAGATTTTATCAAATCTTTCAAATTTTGCTTATTCTGGTTTCAAACAAGTTGTGATGTGATATAGAGCTTTGTTTGTAAACCAGTCAATCTGACAGATATAAAGTACGGCTAGTGAGTCCATTAGCAGTAAATTTATTTAATCTTTTCCACTCTGCATTTTAAGTATCATCTTTTACTGCGGCTATAGGAAAAAAGTTTCTATAATTTTATGTGCTCTCCTGTTTCTTTTAAAGCTTCTGTCCTGTATTCTGGTATTTGAAGACCTCATTTATATTATATAAATAATCTAGTAGTTTATTGCCTTTGAAACTAAATTAAATCCTCTCTTCATAGCATCTATTACTCATTGTTTTCATACTACCTGGACATTCCAGTTACACATATTCTTGGCTATGAATTTGGGGCAGTATGAGGATCTTATTTAGACAGGAAACCAACTCAAATGACAAGTTTGTTAATAGCCTTTCTGTTTGTGAGACAGGAAGACCCCTTAACTGGTTACCACCACACTCTCAAGTTTTCATGCATGTGGGAGATATAGTATCTGTAAATATACTCTTCATGGGAATTAATTTATACACCCCCAGTTAGAAATTAGACATTTGAGAGTTCATTCAGTGTACTTTTAGCTTTATGTAGACAGCATGCAATTCAAAGTGCTTGCAACAAGCTTCATCTTTGAGTAACCGTGGACAAACTAAAAGTGAGATGACAGGAGCACATTTGGAGTATCACCAATTAGAGGAAAGAATCCCTATTAGCATTACATTATCAACAGGAATATGGCTCTAATATTGCAAAGACTAGATATATTGGCATTGCCGTGTAGCACCTTTTAAAAGAAGAGGTGACTGATCAAGAAAACTAGTACAAAAAATTGAGTGGATGTACATGCTGGACACATCGAAGTCACAATTATTTAATGATGAACTGGATCTCAAACCCTTTCTGTAAAAGTGTGTGAAAAATTGTTCCTGGCCAAACATCATTTGAACAAGAGTGCATATATTTCCCCCACCCCTTCAATTGTAAATGAAATGTCTCAAAGTGCAATAACTTGATCATTTTAAATACTTCTAATAATGTTTTGTCTTAACTGTATTACATATATCTGTTTCTGTTTATCTCCTCTATGTATCTCTCCCTCTATCTTAAACCCCTTCCTCAACACACAATTTCTTTTCTTAACTCTCCTTGGGTTGGAAGGCATCAGTACTATGGATTATAGGTCAGCAAATATGGGAATTGTCAACTTTGGTCTGGCTTTGATTCACATGTACAGTGTTCGAATCAGTTTCAACACTTTGGATAAAGACACTTTGTGTCCTCGGTATTGGAGTTTAGCAAGCTACAGGTAGGTGTAAGTGCTACTCCTACACCACCTCTTACCCACCCCAGTCAATTCCAACCTCTTTCATCCTCACCAAGTCCATCAATCAGATTTCAGAAAAATTCTGTCAGCACCTGGCACAGTGCCAGGAACCAGAATTTATTTTTTAATAAAAAATGTCTGTGGAGGCAGAAGAAGGATGAGAAGTGACTAATGACTGGGGTAGGTGTAGGAGAGGTCATGATACTAGCCATGGCCACTTGGGAAGAGATAATAGTTTATTAATAAACTGGCTAAATATTATAGGGTTCCCAAAGTAATCCAAAAGTTCAGCTGGAATGACTCAAAGGTAGAAGTGTCAAATTTCAGCACATTCACCAAATTCAGCTTCAGCATTGGCTCATCCTTACTGCAGATCCATGCTATACTTATTGTACATGTAAAGTAAATGCTGTGCAATCATATAATGGAGTCTCAGCTAACATATTTTTTCTAGCTGTCCTTTCTAGTTGTGACAATAAACTTAAAAATGTTGTTTGTACCAATAATAATCCAATTCCTTACTGGTCTAAGCCAGGTTCCTTTTCTGGAAATGCAGTCCTCATACCCAGGTGAAAATTGAAGTCTGGTCAGTTTGCTTTCTGTTATAGACTCCTCAGTTAGAGAACAACCTAGCTTTGGGTGGTTGCCACCTACCAGAGTACTCTCCATTACGAGTTCTTTAGAATTCTGCTTGCATCCTACTGAGATGGCACCTGCTTTCTGTGATTATCCTCATTTTGCTTGTATTTGGTTACCTCACATCCTACTGCCAGCTTTATGGCTGGACAGGAGACAGTGTGCATCCTAAAAGACTTATTAATACATCCCGTATGGGCATTTTTAAGGGTCAACACAAGTGCTCAAAGCCTGTGGATTTTGATGAAGAGTCAAAAGAAATGGCAGATTTCTAAACAGAGGCTATGACAGAAAAGTTGGCACCACAGCAAAGATTAAAGCCTCAGCTCTGCCCAGGAAAGATTAGCTGGTATCAAGACACGAAGATATTGAGACACAATAAGAAAAGACCAAATGGTTTCTCAACTGCCTTTAACATAGCCTTTGGACATATTAAAGGCATTATTCAGAAAGAAATAACATGTTCTGTAATCTACAAAAAGTTGAGAGAGGGCTTTTAAGGAATCACCCTTATTGCTCCTAAAAGTAGCATATTTAGAGATCAGTTAGTACATTCTAACTTTAAGACAGAATCCAGTGTTGTCACATGGTTCAATTTTGGATTACCCACCCCACCAGGAAACTTTCCTGTGAGCACTGTGCTCAGTGCTCCAATACCATAGACTCACTGAGATTTATAACTCTTACAGGAATGAGAGAATACAGATCAGGCAGATGATTACATGTTCCAGTTTGCATGTTATTTATATGATCAAATGCCAACGTGAAAAAAATTTACATTGACAAAACCAAGCATGAGTTGAAGTTCAGAATATCTGAACTTAAGTCTATGATGAGGAGGTAGGATAAAGTGACTAGTTTATTAAGACACTTTGAGTTTAAAAATCATCAAATTTTGTCTCTGTGATTTTTTAGCATCAAGAGGGTAGAGCCTCCTTATGGGGACAGGGCAGAAGAGAAAGCTCCTATTAAGACAACTACATGGAGTGAGCTTTTTGGGACATTAAAGAAAAATATTGGCCTCAATGAGGAAATTAACTGTGCCCCAATTTTGTAAGACAAACTCCACTATCTAGGCCACACCTTATTATGATGGGCTATAATTCAGAGTAGTCATAGCATTCCTCCCACCACCCTGACAGTCCATTATATGCTACTGACCACTGTAATGTTTTCAGTGGGTAAATAATTGTTGTTAGTTTAGGGTATTTTCTGCCACGTGATTACAAGGCTTTGATTTGTATATTTAATACTATATCTGTAAATTGTTTATTTCAAGACTGTTTACAGTTAGTAAACAATACTGATTGATTTTTAGACTTGATTTTTGATGGAAAGAGAAACGATTGTTTCAAGTATTCAGATCACGTTAATGTAATGCTTGTATTTGTCAGCCCTGCTAGAAAAATGTTTTATCGTGACCTCATGAATCTGAGACTGACCTCCAACCAACTCTGGTTCAGTTAAGGCTTTCACATATTGTGGAACATTTGACAACTCCAAATGTATTGCAAAAACATTTAAAAGTGATGATACTTTTCTAGATTCAAACATTTAGCTTTTTAAATAATTACTACTGGTCCTGGCAATGATTTGCATGTTGCAGCAATTACCAAATACTGCCTATAGAGATATGCACTCTGACTGAATGCATTTGGTGCCCATTTATGATGTCAGACATTACATCTTTGCATCTAATGTCACTGTGCCTGACAGTCTTGTGGCAGTGCTCTTAAGCATGTGGGGAGGAACTCTCAACAGAGCAGCTCCTACTGAGGACATCTCCTGATTTGAGTGCACTTAGCCTTAGGAAGCCACCACAGAAACAAACTTGTTACACTGACACTGAATGCGTCTGGAGTTTTGGTGAGTCTCTGAACTTAATGTGAATTATTTATAAATTATGCTCTTGAAAAATTATGTAAACATTATTGATAGTTACTTAAAATGAGTTAAGTAACCCTCTAATGAAAATATTTGAATTTGTAACCTCCTTGTTACCGGGGTTACTAGAATCCCAGTAAGACCTAGTGGTAGGCAGGAAGGCAGCTTGTGAAACTCCAGTTAAATGGATTTCACACTGTCTCACTCTGTTCTCAGTCTCAGCTGAGACTGAGGGATGACATCACCATAGAACTATCGCAGCTGCATGAGCCACATTGGAATCTGCAGAAGGGAGTTAGATTAGAATGTTGAGAGTTTTGAACAGTGAGTCAGTAGTCTGCAGTTGGAGATTGGTGTGAGAGGAGCACAGCAGTTCTGTGCATAGGCTCTTGGAGCCTCAGCTCTGAAATAGAGCTACATTTAGGGAAAGGTGTGTTTTTCCACCTAAAGAGGGACACAGTAAGCTGTTCTTTAAAGTGGTGGAGACCGCTGATACAGGTCTAGGGATGGGGCAGGAAGGTTTGCCTGCTATTCCAGGGCAACCCCCTGGCTACTGCTAGAGAAGAAGCTGCCTTATTTTTCCCAAGTGTGTGGGGTACAAGAAGATTTCGAGATTCGCCTGTGGGGCACCTGCAACCAAAGGGTGAGTTCTGCTCTTTCTGAAGGGCCCATGTTTCATCCTGAACTGTGTTAAAGTGGGGATTGGACTACTAAAGTATTGGGAGGCCTAGACTAATAGGCTTAGCCAAAAGTAAAAGTATGTTCAAGTCCAGCACAAAGGGAAAGTCAAGACATGTAGAAGAGATGTGACATACGTCTACCCAGTAATCTACATTGCCAAGCTTTCAAAAGAGTTGTTTAGTATCCAGAGAAATGGACGGGTATGGATTGTGGGAGCTGGAGGTGGGAGACCCCCCATCTTTAGTAACCAGGTCCACCTCTATGGATTTGATCTGTGGATTTCTACTTTGCCTCATGCACTTGGCCAGTGATAAAGTACCCAGACATGGCATGGAAGGAAATTTCCCTTTAGGAGTCGAAGGCTCTAAGGTGGTGCTGGGAGCCACCAACAGAAAAACTGGTTCATTCCCATATGGACCACGGATCAAGTGGCCGGCGGGGGAGCAGGGCCATGGGAAAAACCCAAGTAGTGTACAAGTCGGGCTGTGTACCCAAAGCTGCATGCAAGTCTGGGCTATGTGCCTGGTGGGTTCAGAGCCTGAGGGCTGAAATGTGAAGAAGTGTTCTGTTAACTTTAATCTGCATTACCAGGAATGTAGCCCCATGGGGGTCCGTCTATGCTTTGTTTGTTCAGTTTGGATGTGAATAAAAGCCACACTTTAGAATCCCATTCCTGGTTTTGGACATTACAGTTATTGCTTCCTGTGTTTGGATTGACTTAGGTGCCCCTGTGCAGAGTAACCAAACCTAGACCCCCTGTGCCGAGTAACCTAGTCCTCCCCGAACCCAGTCCCCACCAGGTACTGCTGTCAGCTTCAACAGCATGCCACCTGTCATTTTAGAAAAAGGCAGGGGTGAGGGCCTTACAAATTTATTTATAACATAGGACCACATTCCTTTGAAAAAACTGGCACGTGAGCCAGCAAAACATTGGGACTAGGGATGTGTTAGCCAAGCAGTGAAATAAAAAAGTAAAGAATTGTGAAAACTTCCGCTTGTCACTGGTTGATTTGCTCATCCTTATTCACTATTTGAATTCAAGTTTCTACTCCATCTCCCTAACTGCTGCATACCCAGACCTTGCTGTTTCTACCCACTCTCAGCTCTCTTTCACTACCTCGTCTGTCTTACTACTCCATCTCCCTAACTGCTGCATACCCAGACCTTGCTGTTTGTACCCACTCTCAGCTCTCTTTCACTACCTCATCTGTATTACTACTCCATCTCCCTAACTGCTGCATACCCAGACCTTGCTGTTTCTACCCACTCACAGCCAGGGGTTCAGTTAATTTATTTTTTGTGGAAGTCAAATACTTCCATGAGTCAAAATCTGGAAGTCATTCCAATTTTAAGGAAGTCAAAATACTTCCCAGATCACACAATTTGAAAGCCAGTATTCTAAGAAGGATCAATTTTTTGATGTCAATATAAATATTAATAGTGAAATGCAATTTATTTTAGAAAAATCTGTAATTTCTTAGTTTCTGTGCCTTCAGTTTTGGAAGTCATCCAGTTCTGATTTTTACATTTGGAAGTCAATGACTTCCTCCTCCTTTATTTTGGAGGTTTTTTCCTTATTTTTGGGAGTTAAATACTCCCAAAATGGAGTTAACTGAAGCCCTGCTCACAGCTGTCTTTCACTACCTCTCCCGTCTTTTCCTTGCTCAACTCTGGACATGTGTCCCTTCCCCTACCTAGTCCTTCCACTCCTCTCCCTCCTTGCTCTCCTTCCCCTTTTCTCTCTTCCAGGCCCATGCCACCCTTGCCCCTTACCCACAATCCACCTTGCCACTACTAGCTGCACCCTGGGTACACTTCACCACCTGAAGAATCCTACACATGGGCCCACACTCACCAATACCTGGCTGCTTCATAACAGCACATTGATTGGTCTCTATGCCAACCTATCCATGCTGTACCATATTGCATATCATTGGAGCTGCCATATGGAATCCATCTGCTGCCTATGCAATAAAAAGAAACACAAGGCTACATTACTGGACTTGCATCTCTGCTCTTTGAAGATTCTCCTTCTTCTTCTACTGATATCAGGTAACGTCCACCTGAACCCCGGCCCTAGCTGTCCCAGCCCATTGAAAAAGGCAGGAACTCTTACCATCGCAACCCTTAACATCTGCAGCCTACTGCCAAAGCTTGATGCACTACTAGCCTTCACCAGCCAACATAATCCAGACATCCTTGCAATTGTCGAAACATGGCTGACACCTAAAGTGCCGGATCTGGCTATCACCCTGCAGGGCTACAACTTTTTCAGACTGAACCGTATCTCCAAAAAGGGAGTGGTTGCACTGTCAACATTAAGGATACTCTTTTGGGACACCCTATGTCAACTCCTGTGCCTGTCTCCTCTGCTCAGCTCCTACCCATAAAAGTCCTACTTGGTCCCAATCAAAGATCCCTCACCATCATCGCCATTTATATTCCACCTTGGGAACAAGATCTTGGCATCAAAGAAGTTCTTAACTTTGTCAGCTCACAACCCCCTGGCTCTGAACACATCCTTCTTGGTGACTTCAATATTAACTGGCTTGCATCTGATGTCTGCACTCATAAGGATGCCATTACAGCTGCTAACCTCTCACAACTGGTTACTTCACCAACTAGGATTAATTACAAAACTGGCACCAGCACCCTGCTGGACTGGGTTCTCACTAATCACCCCTCCAGGATCTCCAGCCTCTCCATTCTCCCGGACTCTTTCAGTGACCACTCCCCGATTCTATTTGAATGGTCTAATACATTTCAAAAACCACCCTTTTAATCATAACCAGCAGAGTCCTTCCACGAGGGAAACTTACCCATCTCAAACAGCACCTATCCCTTCAAGACTGGTTGCCTATTTACAGTGCGTTGGATGTTAACAAAGCCCTCGATTACTTCATAACTACCTTCAACAAGGCCTGTGACCTTTTTGCTCCCACTAAAAAATGGAAAGTAAAGGCTCTCTGTAACCCTTGGATAACTGCGGAGCTCCTCTCACAGCTGAAATCTAGGGACCACCTATGGGCAGTGGCTAAAACCACAGGCAAACAATCTGATATCCAAAAATACAAACATGTCCGTAATGCCTGCACCAAATCCATTAGTCTCATGAAAAGTTTATATTATAAGGATGTCCTCAACAACACATGGGGAAAAGGCCATGTTTTCGGGGACAATATCAAGGACATCACTGGAAAACAATCAAAGTCCCCTCCGGCAATGCTAATTGTTGATGGGTCCACTACTCTTGATCCTGTGGTCATTGCTAACACCTTCAACATGGCTTTTACACCGCAGCTCTGTTCTTCCACTGATTTCTTCCTGGTTAATGACACCTCTCAAGCACTCCTCGCTCTTTCAACCAGCCACACTTCTACTTCAGGGAGATTAAGATGAGTGAAGTATGCTGCCACATCGCCTCAGCCCTCTTTAAATCTAGAACCAGCAGTGACACCCTAGACCTCAAGCTACTATCACTTTCACTTGATGAGGTCCTTGTCCCTCACTAAAATTCTTATCCTGTCCCTCAACAGTAGTACATTCCGAAATCTGAAAACTGCCACAGTGATCCCTGTCCACAAAAATAGGGATAAGACCAGCCGCGCAAACTGTCACCCGATCTCTATATTGCCACCCCTCTCCAATGCCCTTGAGCATATTGTTGCAGACTAGCTCCTGACTACTTGGACAAATACAACATTCTATGCCCCCAGCAACATGGTTTTAGAAAAGGGCATAGTACCACCACTGCCCTACTTGAATTTACTGGCAAAGTGCACAGCTCCCTTGACAAAGGTCTTCTCACTGGGGCTTTCTTCATCGACCTATCGAAGGCTTTTGACATGGTCCATCATCAACTACTGTTTGACCAGCTACTCATTACCAGCCTTGCACCTGACTCAGCCCTCTGGTTCAGAAGTTATCTTGAAAACTGCTCTCAAAGAGTAAAAATCGCCATTGTTCTGTCACATACCTTGCCTGTATGCTCTGGAGTCCCCAGGATCCATACTGGCCCTCCTTTTCAGCCTGTTCTTAAACTCAATACCTCAATCCAGCTCAGAACAAATCATCCTTTACACTGATGATGCTGTTGTCTTCTCCAGGCATCAGGACCCTGTACCACTCCAACTCAACCTATAGCTTGGATTCAGTGCCGTTGAAACTTGGTTCTCCAATCATAAACTGGTAATAATCAAAGAAAACCAAGTCCATGCTATTCTGTAGTTCTTATAACCGTCTACAGGCATCACCGCCTCGGCATCTCCACCAAACAGGGATCCATCCTCGAACAAGAATCGTCCTTCAAATATCTAGGAATTTTGCTTGACCCAAGCTCTCCTACTCTGCTGACATTGACAGCATGGCCAAAGCTGCCATTACACACTGTGGATTGTTCTACAAGCACAGGCAACATCTCACCCAAAGGCCCTGAAGGTTGCCGTCCAGAGCTCGTGGTGTCAATTATTGATTATGGCCTCATTATCTATGGTTCTGCCTCAACATCCACCATCCATCACATAACAATTGCCCTAAACAAAGCTTGCGACTCACAACTGCTTACCACCGCCTCACCCACACCTGTTCCCTCTATGCACAAACCGGTTGGCTCCAACTATCAACTCGGATAAAGTATCTCACCTGTGCCATGGAGAGAAAATCAACCTTGGCCTAACTCCTCCTGGTGTTTCTGCCTTAATACATCAGACCACTAACCAGCAGAACACCAGGAGTTCTATAACTCAGAATCTACATGTCCCTCGCTGTCATACTACTCAGGGCCAATGCTCCTTCACTTACAGGGCTCCTCTATGGCTGAATGGTCTCAGCGACACCATCACCTCAGCTGCTACTCTAGGTCTGTTTAAAACCAGGCTCCAGGGTCATCTCTCTGCCTCTAGCTCCTGGACTGCCTCACCTAGCCTATGACCGACACAGCTCCAGCCTACTGCTAAGCCCCTTGGCCCCCTCCCTGTATCCTTCTCCCAGACTCCTGAGGTGACAACATAAAACCCAGGTCTTCTTACCGCCTCTTTTGTCTCTCCTTGCCCTTTTTGCTGCACTTATTCTTCCCTCACCCTACCCTCTTCTCCTCCATCTCTCCTTCCCCTTTTTCGACAAATGTCTCTGGCTGCCTCTACCCTCTCCCTCTCCTTTCTTCAGACAGACAATAGCACTGCTGTACAAGAACTACGTACTGTTAATTCAATGTTGTATCCTTGTTGTATGTTTATCCTTGAAGTGGAACCTTTGTAAAAGCCTTGGCTCAAAGGTACTTGTAATCCTAGATTTAATAAATAAATAATAAATAAGTCCATTTTGAACAGACTTCTGTGGACACTGAGAACATTTCTGAGTACATCTGCAGTGAGAAATTCCTTTTTGCTTGTAATTGAAATTCAATGCCAAAAAGTGCAAGGTGATGCACCTAGGGAACAAGAACCCCAGAAAACAGTATTGGATGGGAGGGGTATAGCTGAGAACTATGGCCGAGGAAAGTGATCTAAAAGTTATCATTAGTGACTCCTGTAAACAATCAACCAGTACAACAAGGTCTATGGTGAAGCAAATGAGATGCTGAGATGTACTGGAAGGGGTATTGACAGTAGAAGAAAAGAGGTATCACTACCTCGTTTATAGATAATTCGTGAGGATGCATCTGGAACACTGTACCCAGTTCTATAGTTCTTTCCTCAAAAAAGATAAGGATAGGTCAGAGACAGTGCAATGAAGAGTGACCAGGATAATTCAAGGCAAACAGGACAAATCTTACGGAGTATTAGCTCCAGGCACTGAACATGTATTTGTGGGAGACCAGATGAGAGAGGGATGATATGACAGTGACCTTCAAGTTCCTGAAAGGAATAAACAAGGTGAAGAGCTAGGAATTATTTAGCATAAATAACAGTTCAAGGACACAGAGGCATGAGTGGAAACTGATGAGAATGAGGTTCAAGAGGTCTATGAGAAAATTTGTATTTAACAGAAAGGGTGGTGGATCCATGGAACTGTCTATCATCTGAGGCAGTGGGTAGTGGATGGGAGTGAAGGATAGTGGTTACTCAGGGCAGTAGTAGTAGTAAAGAGGATAACAGGGGTGGTGGATAGTGAGGGCTAGCACCCTGTATGGACAATAGGTCCCAGGGTTTGATAAGGAATTTTAGATACACTGGATGGATCATTGTTCTTTTTTGGTCATCATTGTCTATGTTTCTGCAAATTAAAACAACATTCTTTTATTTTTTTCATTTATTTATGTATCTATTTATTTATTTCTGTGTTTATTTATTTGCCACTGTGGAATTATGTAGGTAGGACATTATATGTAATATATGAGCAGATAATATAAGTAACCAATAGCTTTTATAAATTAATTTTAACTATTATTATTATACTAGGTGGCACTTGATATGAATACTTTTT
Organism: Neoceratodus forsteri; assembly: GCA_016271365.2. Taxonomy (NCBI): domain Eukaryota; kingdom Metazoa; phylum Chordata; order Ceratodontiformes; family Ceratodontidae; genus Neoceratodus; species Neoceratodus forsteri. The sequence continues at coordinate 570,766,725 of CM057449.1, read as the reverse complement.
AGAATACTGTGCACCTCGGTTATATTTACTGCCTTACAATGAGGACCCTGTTTGAAGTCTGCCTTAGAACTGATATGTAATTCTACTCCTACCTTAAAATAAGGACATTAAGGGTTCACTCAATATCCCAATTGATATTGTGTCTCTCTCCCATGTAATGGGAATGCATGTAATGTAGGAGGCAGTATAGCACAGTCGGTTAAGGATCTAAGCTGCAGATCTGGAGACCTGGGTTTGAATCCCACAGCCACCTAGGTGCATACAATGTGATCGTGAGCAAGTCACTTAACTTTCTTGTACTCCCAGGTTGCATCTGGAAACAAGCTGGTTAAACAATGTTCCCTTTCCCTTTCCCTAATGCAGGTGATCTGAGTTCGGAAATGAAACTGGGGAGATGGCTAGGTGGCGAGGGGTTGGGGTGGGGTGCTGCTGTTTTGTAGCACTCTAAGCTCAGAAGGAATGACATTGAGCTCTGCCACACTCCCTACAGTGGGCCAAGGTGCTTTCACCTCAGCAGGTGATGCCAGTGGCATTTCAAGGCCTTCAGGGGCTATTCCTGACATCAGAAGGAAAAGGATTCTGTTTACAGGGTGAGACCAAACCCTGGTTGTGTGCACATCTGTAAAGTGACCTATAATTGGTTGGTGCATTGGAACTGACAGTACAGCCTAGAGGTTAGAGGAATGAGGTGTGAATGAGCTCAATACATCCAGCAGACCAGACCTGAGTTTGATTCTCACAGCCTCCACTTGCATACTGTGTGACTCTGAGCAGGTCACTTATCTGCCCAGTGCTCCCAGGTAACTCCTGAAAACAGGCACTTGTGCCTAGTGGGCCTTACCCAGTTACCAAAGACTGAAAAAAAAACTCTGCTGCAGTGAGGAAGGCACTGGCTAGGTTCATTGCAACCAAAGGATTAATCCCTGACCCCCATAGACTATGGTAAGGTAGTGGCCTCTTAGTGCTCCCTACCAGTGTTAAACCTTTTTTTTTTTAAAAGGCATGCTTCCACTGGAGCTATTTTATTATATTTTTTAATATTTAGGCATATTCCTGGGGCGCAGTGTAATGTCCAAAACTGAAATTGCTAATGCGCATCTTCTGCCACCTTAACCTATATTTTTGCAGCCTAAGCAAGCAGAGGTGAGAGCTTGGAGGAGGCAACACTGGCAGAGGCAAGCAAGTGTCTGCCTGTATCAGCCAGGGAAGGCGGGGAAGGGGGCCTGAATCTCTGCATGACTAGAAAGAAAAAATCCATCTGGTAGGGATATTGTTAAGCAAACATGTTAAATTTGCAACAGAGACTCTGTTATCTAGTGTCTCGCTAAACCATCAGTCCGGGATAGTGGTAGTAACTGCTTTGTTCTGTATTGCACTGTTGCGATAATTGTAGTACCAGGAAATTACAGTGAGATCTCAACAGTAGGGCACTTCTTCATACTATGTAATTTCTAGACCATATTTTAAGGACAAAGTTTGTGACTGACTATTATTTAAATCTCGGATTACAAATACCTTGAGCTAGGGCAGCTCATTTACAAAGGTTCCACATCAAAGGAAAGGGTTACAATAAGGTTGGGAGGTATAGACAACATTCATGGTAACATCAGAGCACAGCAAGTCAACTGGTAACTAAGTGGGAATAGTGCTACACACTCACGATTATAAGCAAGCATAGAAAACCATAAGGTACATTTGAAGCAACATTGCTAATTAGAGGTGGGGGAGGAGAAGAGTAAGGAAGAGGTAGGAGATGAGAGGGCAGAGTCCAGATAGAGAAGGAAAATAAATTAAAATATGGCAGCCAAAGGTCTTGTTGTAAGGTGAGAGGGAGGGAGGCTAAGGTGGTAAAAGAGGTGAAAAGAGGGTGGATGAAAGAGAAGAAGATAAGGGAGAGTAGGGACAGAGGGCCTGGATAGGTCCAGGAAGAGGGGGTCCATAGGATAAGAGCAAGAAGGGAGTGAGGTAAGGAGGAGGTGGCAGGGAAAGGGAAATTATTCTGTCAGAGAGGTGAAACAAAACAGGAAGCCAAGTAAGAGCCTCGGAGAGTGAAAAAAGTGGTATAAGGGTGTCTGCAGAATTGAGAAACTAGGTGTAACAATCACAAGTGCTTTTGGTTAGGAGATGCTGATGAAGCATAAGTTTAAATTGGGACAGACTAGAAAGACTGCTCAGTTGGTTGCTTACATTATTAAACCACAGGGGGGCTCTGTATTGAAAGGATCACTGGTATTGAGCAATCCAACAGTGGGGTACTAGAAGGAGGTCAGAAACTGAGGTATGTGTGTGTTGGGTCTTAGGGGGTTTGTTTAGTAGGCAACCAATGATCAGTGGTAGTAATCCAAGTAGAGCTTTTTTGGACAGGAGGCAGATTTGATATTTGATCCTGTTATTTAGTTGGAGCCAGCCAGATTGAGCATATAACTCACAGGTATGAGTGAGGCGTGCAGCACCCGCAACTAACCTACAGGCTTTGTTCAGGGAAACCGTGAGTCATTTAAGAGACGTGGAGGTTGCAGCACAGAATAAGATTAGACCATAATCAATGATCGAGAGGAACAACTGGGACTAGGATATATAAACTCCCCCCTCAAAAAAAAGGGGTCCCCCCTAGCAAGAGCTATTTTTACAAGGTTAACATAACAAGGACAATCTCCTATTTCTGCATAGTATGCTTTGGTGTTAAGACAATTAACATTTGAAAACAAGTAGTGCTCTGAGTATGAATGACCTTTGAATATGGCTTACAAAATGGGAGGATCACTGTACTGAACTCCTTGACCACTAAAGATACGATCAAGTTGTCTGTGCTATTCAAGGGTCTAGTTAATTGTGAAAATACAGAAACTTTCTGTACTCCCTATAAGCATATGATTTATTTAAGTAATTGCGTGTTACTTTGTCTAACAATATCTTTTTCTTTATCCTCCCGCCCATGTCTGGGTGGGGATTAGGATCACATAGTTGTGGAATATAACTATTAGTCATTAACTGAAGAGACTGTATACTGTCAAACGTGCTGTATTATTTTCTGTTCTTGTCATGCAGTATTGTTACTGTGGGTATTAAATCCATATTAAACTGCGCCTATTGATGCACATGACCATATTGCTATTTCTTGCAATTCTACTTGAGGAGACAAACCAAAATAAGTTTAATAGCTAACAAGCAATATTTTCACTTGTGAGTACCTTATAAAACACCACCATGACTGACATACTTATTACAATAGAGGGGAAACTTGGCTTTAAATGTACCCTCTGCCTTATGTATAAATTGATGGACAATTATGTCATCATGGAGAACTCACATGCAATAAATTTAAGAACAACATTGGACTGTTAATGGAAATAAATACATTATGTAACAAACTGGATCAGCTGGCAAAAAAAGACAAGATGAAATAACCAGTAAGACTGAGGCAATAAATAAGCCTAATCTCCACAATGCTGCATTAACCACCTCAAATGGACTTCCCTTTATAAACCTCTCTCCAGACAAGAATGCACAAGTTAATGTAATAAATCAACCCCGGTTAGGCAGTTGTATACAAAGTGAGACTGATAAAGGTACCCCATTTCACTTGGATGCTGCATTCCTACATGTGCATTATGTTACTAAGCAAGACCCTTTAAGCAAAAGTTAATTAAGGATGATGAGGAAAATACGGAAACAAAGATCATTCAAACTGGGTGGGTGTTGAAAATAAACACGATGAAAAAGGCTTGAAGGCTATGGAGTTTGAGTTACCATTGCATAATAGTTTCCTTCCACTAGCATCATCTAAAATACACCCTCCCCACCCCGGGCATCAGAAAATATTACATTCTGAGACTCATGGTGCATTTGCTACAGTTTCTAGACTACCAGACATTGGAGGTTCAATGTTTATCCCTGATGGGGACCAATGAACATTCACCAAACCCCAACCCTTCACTACTCCAACCATCATTCAACAATAAGGCATCAGATATGAACTCTCAGGAATTAAATGACCTATTAATAAAGTCCTACCCATTGTTGCCCCTAGGAACATCAGACATGGAACCTCAAAGCCAGCTAACTTAACAACTGATATACAGTCAAATACATCCCAACTAAGCCCCAGAGTAATATTGTACCGACTGTACTATACAGGATGATGGGGTTCTGTTGCCTAGAGCAAATCTTTGTCCCAGGAGATTCCATAACAAAATATGTAGACAAAATAGTATGTAACCCTGACAAGGCCAACCACACATGGGTATACCATTATAGGGGTGACACAGTGATGTCACCATCATGTGAGCGCTGGCATTACAGCGTCTGTTATCTTGTCAACTTGGAGGCTGGAGTGCACTGTGTTGTAACACTTGTTTCATGGGTACAGAGCAGGTAGGTAGGCTGGAGCTCAATGTGCTGGAGCACTTGTTTCACTGTGTAGAGCAGGTAGGAGGCTGGAGCAGAGTGTGCAGCAGCAGTTCTTCCATGGGTGTAAAGCTGGTAAGAGGACTATAGAGCAGTGTGCAGTAGCATTTGTTCCACAGGTGCAGGCTGTTCTGTGTAGTGGTCTCTGTGTGGGTTTTTACAGGGTGTCTGCAGGGTGGGCAGGTGCTTTTCATTATTGGCCAGGATGGTTATGGACTTTCAGCTGTGCTGATTTTCCTTTTGAAGATACTTGTGTTCTAGTCACATTTAGTGTGCATTGTGGGTTGAACTGTCATGGAGGAAAGTGCCTGATGGCCATTTATTGCACTGCTTACAATTTTATGCCTGACTTGGAGTTTGCTATATTAATTGCTGGTGGGTGCAGGGGGCAGAGCCCCCCACAAGACATTTTCTTATTAGAAATCTACTATATGGCTGTCATAATGCCATGTTTCACTCCCGTCGCTGTTGTTTTTTTTGCTCCAGCAGTGTCTGTACTGTCTTGCGGCACTCTAACTGTGATCAGCCTTTTTCCTGTCACAGTGTAGTGGGTGAACCCCACACATGCAGTAGTTTTAGAGGTGTGATAATATCAGACATTACTAAGATAGTCTCAGACATATTAAAGGATGCTGGGAAACATCATTTGATCATTCTTCACTTTGAAACAAATAACATTAACAAATCTGGGTTAGATGATATAAAAAAAAGATTTCACTGAGGTTAGCACTACCCTAAAGGACATGGGATATGAAATTACTTTCTGAAATCTTAAATGTCCCTAGGGTGAGTAGTGCCAGACAGACAAAAATCAAAAAAGTTAACAAATGGCTCTGGAAGTGGACATTGAAAAAAGGCATTCCCTGCCTTACATATTGAGAAACTTTTGAGAACAATTTCAGTTTATTTATTTAGTTTTTGTTGACCGGGTAAGTGCACTAGACAAATCCTGCCTATTTTCAGGCACGACCCGGGGGAGGGGGATACAGATGAATGCCAACTGATCTTGAACCAGATTAAGCTGTTGGTGGTATTTTTAGTAAATGAGGGAAATTTGGCCAGGACACCGGGAAATTTCCCCTACTCTGTAGGAGCTACCCTTACATTCTGGCATTCTGCCAAGATGGCCGTCGAAGGAGGAGCTGAGGAGGACATGGAAGTGTTGGAAGCAGTGGAGCTGGTCTCCTCCCCTGTCTCTGTTCTGAAAGAGACCCCATCTTCTGTGAATATTGTGCTGCAATCTACTGAATATGTTTCTTCTGGGACTATGGCTACTTCCCCTGCTGCTGTTGTGGAGACCTGTGTACAGTGTTTGCCTGTGGATCCTTCATTTCTTCCTCAAACTGTGCTTACACCATCTTCTAGCCCTGCTGTTATGGATATACGTGAGTCTTCTCCTCCTGTTTCTATGGATGTGGATGTGTTGCTTAAAATCGAGGAGCAGCGTTATTTCGCTGCTAGACGATGATTGTTAGCCCTTAAGACTCAGCCTGGTTTGATACCTGCTGCTAATGACTCACCGACTGGGAATGCTTGTTCTGCTGTTTCTTCGCCGATTCTGACACTTCCGCATTCTTTGCCTGTTACTACGGACTCTCCTCACTCCCTACCGCCTGTATTGCCTATACCTCTTGCTCAGCTTCCTCCAGAAGTCTCTTCTGTACAAATGCCTGCTTCTTCTCTCCTTGATGCCTTACACATGACGGACTGGTCTGTTGAGTCGGCCCTTGAAGCGGCAGGGTGGGAGAAGGACCCTACCATTGGGACTTGGTGTTCTAGTTCTTCCCCGATCTATACTAGGCCACCTGACACTGACAAACTGCTGGCCTCTCCTGCTTTGCAAGACTCTGCTGCTTCTCTTGATCTTTCTTTGCCAACTGAACTCCTTCTGACTCAAAAGCTGACTTTACAATTTGGTCCTGCTTCCTCGACGTCTCATGAACAACGGACTCTTCGGGACCCTGAGTCTCACCCAGCTCCTGCTACTTCCACTGCTTCATCCCCTAATACTGATACTGCATGCTTTCAACCCCCTGTACACCAAGCAAAAAGACATAACGCTGTTCGGCTGCACTATTTGGGGGGCTTACCTGACTTTCCTGACCGTTTTTTTGTAGGTCGCACTCTTTTGAAAGATTCTATGCAATTTGCTGCTTTTGAGATTCATGCCTTAATTCATGTTTCTTCAGACCCTCATTTAGATATTAGTTTTAAAACTATCACTGGTTTAGAGAAGTTTTGGAGAAAATATCAGGAACTTAAAACTTCTCCATTATGGTCACCACTTAATGCCATTCCCTTAAGTAAACCTACTCAGAAAACTCACTATTTTGTTTGGTAATGAAGGTGTCAGTCTCAATGATATTACTGTCTGGTTAAAGCAAAGATACACTGTCTTTTCTGACCCAGAGGCTATTTTTGATTCTGAGAATATCTGGACAGGTGGGTGGAGAGCGAGGGTTATGCTTCGCACTTCGGAGGTTGTGATTCGGCATCTCCCGAACAGCTTTATGCTTGGGAAAGACAGGGGAGTTCTTTTTTATCCTGGCCAGCCAAAAGCTTGCTGCAGATGTGGTTCTCAGAATCATATAAGTAGTGTCTGTGACAAGATTAAATGCTCTGTTTGTGGTAACATTGGCCACGCAGTTTCCCAATGAGTGGATGAACTTCTTTGTGTCCTTTGTGACGAATTGGGGCACACTTTCCAGACTTGTACCTGGGCAGCTCATAACTCCCCGACTCTTGCTGATGGGGAAGAGCAACATTTGATTATTACTGTTGCACAATGTTCTCGTTTATCTGACACTCTTTCTAGACCTCAACGCATACCCCCCCACCATGTTGTGCCTGCTGTTGACCCCTCTTCTACTTTACACAGACAGTCTTCTCCTGTTTTGAAGCCACAAATCTCTACTGCAGTTCTCCTTCCCCCTTCCTCTGATCTTGCTATTTCTGCCTTGGAAGAGGTGTCTATTCCTGTATTGCCTAGTACTTCTGGGACTTCCATGAACTCCCCCGATTCTTTTGTTAGAGTTACACGGGGATCTAATATGGGGACTTCTCCTTCTTCTAAGGCCCTGAAATCTTCTGCTATAACTCATATGAACAAATATGAGGTTTTACGCCACCCTCAGGACAACACGGACTCTGATACATCCTCTGTGTCCTCCTCCCACCCTGATGTTACTACGGACATGGAGATTACCATTGATAATATTGGTTCTCAAAAGAGAAAAGCTAAGGCAAAGCTGAAACATAGGGAAGGTACCCCTAGGAAAGGTAGGCCAAGGTGAGTTCTGTGTTTTTGTTTTCACTTTACCGTTTCCTTGTAAACATGTCTTCTGCTTTCTCAGCGCATACTGTTAACGATAACAGTATAAAGAAGCAGGACAAAAGAGATGCAGTTTTTTCCTTTTTATCTAGCTTGACAGCCAGTCTCATCCTCTTGTAAGATGTCCGTTTCCATGATCTTCCACAAATTTCCAGGGCCACTTGTGCCTGGACCTCTGAGCTCTCTTTTTGGTCCTTTGGACAGGACCCTTGTTCTGGTTTGGGTGTTTTATTTAGTATACCTGATGTTACTGTTATCAAACTGTTGGATATTTACCCAGGTCGGCTTCTTTTGTTAGATGTCTTGATTTTTTCTGTCCCTTTCCAGATTATTAATATTTACAAGTTAAGTTAACTCATAGGATTGAACTACTGAAACTGATTCAGCCTTATTTATATATGTCAATGCATGTGAGTTTTGGAGATGATTTCAATTGTGGGTTATCTACTAAAGATAAGTCTTCTACTTCAAAGACTGCTAAGTTGTTTTGTGATAAGAATTTTCTTAAACAATTGTTTCATTCCACAGGTTTACAGGATGCATATTTATCTTTTATGGGTCAGCGTACTCCTACTTTTCACAAAGGCTCCCTTGCAGCCCGTATTGATTTTTTTTTTATTTCTTCCCATCTTCAACTTTCTGCTGCAGTTATTCAAGTTGTGGAATTTTTGGATCATAATTTATTGTCTATTTCTTTAGACCCTTCCCTGACATCCTGTTTTGGCCCTGGCATTTGGAAATTGAACACTTCCCTGTTATCTGATTCCCGCTTGTTAAGTCACTTGACTGAGTATATTCATAATCGAAAGTCTATATTTTTTTATATGATGCCCCCTGGGATTGGTGGCGGGATACAAAATCTGGACTCCGAACTTTATTTAAAACTTATAGTAAACATCACCATGATTCCCTGTATTTTCTTTACCACACTGACAGATGACGACTTCAGAAATTACTTACCCTGTCTCATAAAACTGGCCATGATTTTTCCACACAAATAAGAACTCTTAAGAAATGCATGATGGATTATCACCTTCTGAAGACTACTTCTGTCCAGCACCAACAGCATTTTGGGACCTCTGGTACCCGTGACACTGTATGTCCATATGTTTCTATTCGGCAAACGGTAGAGAGTAAAATGTTTAATATGCTGTTTGATGACAATCTCACCAAGCTCACTATATTTCGGATGTCAGGCACCGTGTTACCTGTTATACACAACAACTGTTTGGTCCCATGCCCCCCTCTGCATCCATAATGGACTATCTTTCCTTTTACAACTCCTGATGTACCTTGTAGATATGTTAGTTGCTGAGACACATGCACATGAAATTGAAACGGTAATCGAGTCTTTACATCCAAGAGTAACACCAGGCCTGGATGGTCTCTCCAGTGAGCTGTATAGATTGTTTTCTACTGACCTGAGTTCTGAATTGGCTACAGTTTATAATTCTGTTCTACAGTGCGAACATCTTCCTTTAGACTTTAACATGGGTTGTTTGTTTTATTTACATAAAAAAGGGGCTAGAACATTGCTCTCCAATTGGAGACCTTTATGCCTCTTAAACACTGATTTTAAGATAATAACCAAAATTTTGGCTCTCAGACTTTCCAAATTGGCCATGTATGTGATTTCTACCACACAATCTTGCAGTGTCCCTGGGAGATGTATACAGGACCATCTAATTTTACTTAGAGAAATGATTGAACATGGAAATTCTAATGTTTTACATGGTTTCATATTCTCACTGGACCAACGACAGGCTTTTGATTCTGTACATCATGATTTTTTATGGTCTACTCTTAGATGTTATAAAGTACCCGATTTTACCCTGGCTAGACTCCAGTTGCTATATCATTGTGCTACTTTTGTCCCCCTGGTTAATGGATGGAAAGGCCCTATGCCTCCTCTACACAGAGAGGTTAGACAGGGCTGCCCCCTTAGTCCACTTTTATGTTTTTTTTTGGATCCCTTACTTCGTTCTATTAACTCAGCCACAACAATTATGCCACTTCCCTCAGCCCCACACTCCATGTTGGCCTACAAGACGATATGAGTCTCATGGTGGTTAATGTAGCCTCTGTAAGTTCTGCATTATGGAATTGTTCCAAGTTTGGGGCTGTTTCTGGTTCGGCCCTTAATCTTGATAAACATGTAGGCCGAAGGCTGGGTTCCCCTATTCTAGATGAGTCTTCTGTTGACATTAGACTTTGTGATGAACCTATTAAAATGTTGGGCATTTTGTATGGTAACGGTCCTTTGGACATCCTTAACTGGACTCCCAAATTAGATTATGCTCAAACTATGGTTGCATGTTGGATTCATGGCAGATGAGTAAAAAAATGATTTACATGATTAAAACCTTTCTGCTTCCCCTTTTCTCTTTCTGGCTTATATCCCCCAGGCAATTTGAAACCAGGTTGCTTAGTCTCTTTCTCAAGCCCTATGGGGTAGCTGCCTGAACCCCATTAAATGCCAGATTACCGATCTCCTCTTCAGGATGGAGGCCTAGCTATGTCCAACCTGTTTTTTTTCCTACTAGTTTTTCTTGTTCCATAATATTAGACCCCTGCTGGTTAATCAAGATCGAGGTTGGGAACCTTGGTTTCTTGAATCCTGTGGTCCTTGGTTTCATAAATGGGAACTTAACAAACTGAAGGTTTTAACACATTCCCCCCAGATTTCTGCTTATGTTAGGGATAGTTTTCTTCGTTTGAAACAGTGGCAGATAACTAGCCGTATGCTAATAACTGTCTCTAGAAAAACAAGGTATAATTATTTAGTGGACCGCATATGTTTGGAAGTTGTTGTTTTTCCCAAATGTCCTACGCAACATCTCACTGCTTTGCTCACTTTACTTCGTAATTCTAGGGTTCCCCAAAAGATATGGGACTTACATTGGCTTAGCTGCCATGAACGCATCAACGTCAAATGCAACCATAAACATAAATCACTACAGGATAGATTTTGTTCCAGACCTGAATGTCAGTAACAGGAAGAAACTATTTCACACCTTTTTTTTTCATGTACATTATTGTTTCTTTTTGGACTCTATTAGCTGCCAGATGGCAATAACCTTTGTTTTCTTTCATTAATTATGACACTCTGATGTATGGCTTTCCCCTCCTCTTGGTCTCATTGGAATGTTAATAAGTTGAATTTGATTTTTGTAATAATCAAATGGCATGTGTGGAATGCTCATTGTCTATTTAATTTACAGAATCAGGATGTGCCTCTTCTTACCAGTATTCAATGGATTGAACATGATTTAAAGGCCACATATTTTTCTGAGGCAGACATTTACCATCTGACTCTTTGTTGGAATTATGGACACTATTACCTTGGATAACTGATTCTGATTTTCCAGTTACTTAATTATTTTGTGTCTTATTTTTCTCTGTATCATTATCTTTTATTTTCTTTGTTCAGTTGATATTCAATAAAAACTTCCTCTACTCTTTTCGATAAGTGCCATGGGATCTTTAACATCCACCTGAACTACCACCAATCCAGGCAGATGGGACCTCGGTTTAACATCTCATCAAAGACGGCACCTCAGAAATGCAGTACCCTCTGCTGCACTTCTGTGTCAGTACTGGGATATTAATCCAAGTACCAGATGTGGGAACTGAACCCACAGCCTTCTGATCTCCTGGCCTCAGTGGTGAGTGTGCTACCTACTGAGCCACTGACACTGTTTAGTTGGGATAGGCTACACCTTAATAGGAGGTGAAGCACCTTATATGGTAAAAATTTAAAAGTCACATTGTGAAATCTTTAAACTGACTGATAAGCGGGATATGGGAACCCATTTTATTACCCCATCATACTTTCCCAAAAAACACAAGATTACAAACCACTTCAAGATCCTAATGGACAATGCTAAAAGTTTAAATTTGCTAAAAAGAAGTGAAAAGCAATATTATTGAGTGAAAAGGTGGATATTGGAGCTGTGACAGAGACTTGGTGGGATGACTCAAGTGATTGGATGTGAAATATACTAGGTTATCAGCTTTTTACAATAACAGGATAGGTAGGAAAGGAGTGAGGTCTGCATCTACATTAAGAGCTCCTGACAACGTTTACCTTGTTTGGGGTTTCTGACACCCTGACATCAGTTTTAACAAGGGTAGCCAGCATTAGTCTTTTAAAGGATCATTTATACCCTCTTTTTACTACAAACCTCATACCACCCACGATCTATATAGTTTTCCTGCATTTGCCAGATGCTGTCAGGCTAAACCATACGTGACGTAATTTGTAGGGCTACACTGAACCGCTGAGGAGAAGAGAATCTGTGGCTTGCATCCCCGGACCCCCGGTTACTCACACTCTGTAATTGTTTTCCTTTTCAGATCATTATTCCTGCAGGTAGCAGTAGTTGTGTTCCTGCGATTGGGAAGCATATAAAAAAAAAATCTGGTTGGAAACGGTGTTTGCTGAGCCGCTGTCTCAGCCTCTCTGCCCCTGTCGGCTGCCACTTTGTGACAGTATGTGAAGTGAAGCAGCAGCCTATTACAATTTTGCATGCAATTGCAAGGGATTTTGTGTGAGGGACTGCAGTTCCTTTATTTCATTAAAATGCACTTGTATGTTTGGTGCCGTCCACTGTTGGCTTTTCATGGTAGCTGGCAAGACAGTGACACCTAATGCCATCAAATGAAGGGATGTTACTGTTACTACAAAAGTTTATTTGTGTGCCTGTTTCTTGCCAGCTGACATGAAAAGCCGACGGCGGATGGCACCAAACATGTGAGCGTTTAATGAAATAAAGAACTCCCTCCCTCACACAAAATCCCTGCAATCGCATGCAAAATTATAACAGGCTGCTGCTTCACTTCACATACTCTCACAAGAAACGGCGGCCAGGCAGAGAGACTGGCAGACCTATAACTATCTTAGTTTGCCATTAGCTGGGTGGGGTTGCTTTCAGTAATCACATCCTATACACATTGTGACACCATAGCTTGATTTAGAGTTATCTGCTTCAGCAGTGTTATCTTATGTCAATTAAATTTATATGCAGTAGGATTCTTTGTATGTGTGTTCCACTACACATCTGAACCCAAGGTTCTTTTCAGACTGAAGGCAGTATTGTACTGTTAAACTTCTGACATCATCTTCTGTTTTTTTTTTTAATGAGTATTTTAAACCAATGGGGATTTTTCTCTGTTTTTCTCTGCATTATCTAGCTGTTATAAGTATTGTATTTTCTAAACAACTGCCATGAGCTTCTGAAGAAGGACTGGTTGGTCCGAAAGCTAGAGCACTTTGTTCTTGTTGTTACATCTATGTTGGTCCATTAAAAGGTATCAAATCATTTGCTTCTGGATCTATTCTTGCAAGGACCAATACAGCAACTACTAAATCTAGATTTCTAGATAATGTTGAAATACATCCTTGCTAGGCTTACTCTGCTCACCATTGTGAACCCTAAAGTCAATCCTTTTGCCCCAAATTGCCTTTGTTACTTGTATGTCTGGTAAAAAGGCCTTCTTTTGTTTCTTGGTCATACTAATAAAGTTTATACAGTTTTGGGTGGCTCCCATTATTGCCTCTTTAATTGATACCGACTTATCCACCCACACTATTTTGTTTATGTCCTTCAGCTTTTCTTCATTTATTTATTTTTTTCATTTTGTCTAAGTCAGCCATCCAAAAGCCTGGGACCACAAAGCTGGATTTCAGGTGCTGAGATTCTTGCACAATGTTGAATACAATTCTATTATGGTAGCTTTGTATGACTGGGTCCTCAATTAAGAGATCCCTGATAATGTCCTGGTTGGAGATTACCATGTCCAAAATTGCTCTCCCTGGTTGCTTCTGTAACCCACTGTGTCATGAAGCATCCCTGTGTTACCTCAATAAATGTCTACAGTTTTTGGCATACTATCCTCAGAATATTCCAGTCAATGATCAGAAGATTGAAGCCTCCCATGACTATACAGTATTTATCCTGACAAGATGCCTTCTAAATTCCCCATCACAGCTCATCTTTGTCTGCCCCCGAGTTTTTTTGTTTTTCTGAGTGACTATGGTGAAGACTTCAGAGATAGTCATTAATTAAGAAGGGGAAGAGCAGAGAGGGGATTGGAATTTTCTTGAGGTGAAGACTACTGGATTATTTTGCCAGACTTGATCTTGAATATGCTGGTCTCGTGGATTAATTGCAGAGGAGATTCTTGAATGGTTGTAACTCGGCTTGTGCCCAAAAGGAGTGGACATTTGAAGATCAGCCTAATTTGGTGTCTGGAGTTAAGGCCCTGATCCTGGGGTGGGCCGCTCAGTGTGCTGCTGTCGCGGGGTCCTAGTTCTATCCACCGGGTAGCTGGGGTTTAGCCCACTGTCCACTCAGGATCTCTCTCTGGAGCCTGCTGGAAAGTGAGCCCAGGTGGGGATCTGATAGTTGCGCCATGGACCTGTGGCTTAGCTGCCCAGTTGGATTTATTGGGGCTCTCTCCAGCTCCAGAGTTGTTAACCATCAAAGTGGACCATTCTGGATTTCCTCTCTGCAATTATGGTCAGACTTATCTTTACTTCCATATTTAAATCTGTTTTAGGCAGTGTGAGTGCCTTATTCTCTTTGGGTCTTTTGGTACAGTGAGAGTGTGCCTTGTACTAAAGAGTCTGGACATATTCTAACCCCCTTCCCCTTTGTAGTGAGAGTACTGAGAGGTTTGGGAAGAGTTCTGAGATGTTCTTTATAAATTTATTCCCTCTTGTGGTGCATGGACTATTGGGGGTTTGATTTTCTGAATTTCCCAATAATTTTTTGTAGTTTAACGCTTTTGATTATCTATGCCTTCACTGCGACTAATTTAAAACTGCAGGCTTGGATTAGATGACTGAGACAATTTAGGTCTACATATTAGTTTGTGTTATCATTGAGAAAAATTTGTTTATGGTTATTTATTTTGATTATAATTTCGTTTAATTTTTCCCTTGAAGCGAGAATTGAGGGATTTATGGTTTTATTGTATAAGAAATTTATTCTGTGTTATTATTGTATAATTTTATTTGAGTTATTGCAATGTGTAGGAGGCCTACCCTCACAATCTTGCGCTATTCATCCTCCGCCCTTCACACCCTGTGCCCCTTTACTCCCCCCCATTGCACTTTTCTATCTACCAGTGCTGTAGAGCACTGGGTATTGCTCGCCGGGGGGGGGAGGAGTCGAGGGGTGCGAACAGTAGAGGGTGAATGAGCAGGACCATCGCATCAGGGTACTGAGATCCAGGAGGTGCCCTGGGGCAAAATGGAATCCAGATCATGGTTCTCCTTGTCTGGTTCCTATATACCAACAATTAGGGTGAGCGGGTGGTTCAGACAACCCTGGAAGCCCATCCAACTCGGGCAGTGTTATGTAATGCCAGGTCCTTTAAAAACAAGACTGCAATTATTGTCCGAGTTCGTCCTCTCTCCCTTCACCCTCGGTTCCCTTGGTTTGAGGGGTCCTTGAGGGAGATGCGGCAACTAGGACAAAGGTTAGAGCATTGCTGGTGGAAGTCCACCCTTGATGCCGATCACCTCAGATTGATTGACCATTATCAAGCCTATCAATCCGCAATCTCCCGTAAGAAGGCAGAGTTCCTGTCCAGGGAGATTGCTGCCACCCAGAATCGAACAGCTCAGCTTTTTCGAACCATGGACTGACTGTGAAACCCAGCCTGTCTACAGGTCTGAAAAGCATTTTCACAGGTTGAGTGCGAGGGAGCTTGTTCGATTCTTTGCAGCGAAGGTGGTTGATATCAGGGCGGTACTCCAACCGCATACTCTATGGACATAGCTCTAGACCGATGTTTGGGCACTACCCCTCAGTTTTCCTGGAGTACCTTCAGCCAGCCTGAGCTTATAGACATCATGCAGATTGTCCAGAGTATGTGCCCTACCTGCTGTAGTTTTGATCTGGGACCAACTACCCTGATTTTGGGTTGTGGTAACATTCTTGGCCCGGTCCTAGCACAGATAGTCTGATGCTCCTTGGAAACAGGTGAGTTTCCTAGCTCCCTGAAGGAGGCAGTGGTGTCACCACTCCTGAAGAAAGCTTCTTTGGACCTAGACTACCATGCAAACTGCAGACCAATCTCAAACCTCCCCTTTATGGGGAAGGTGACTGAGAAAGTAGTGGCCATACAACTGGAGAACCATTTCACCATCCATGATGTCTATGATCCTCTCCAGTTCAGTTTTCGTAAGAGGTATAGTACCGAGACGGCATTGGTTTGGATGCTCAATGATCTCCTGATGGCTAGCAATCGGAAGAACCACTCCATCTTGGTTCTCTTCCATCTCTCTTCAGAGTTTGACACTGTGGACTATGGGGTTCTTCTGGACCGCTTGAGGTTCATCTGTGGCCTGTCAGGTATGGTCCTCAAGTGGTTTTCCTCTTTTCTCACTGGAAAAACTCAGAGGGTGGTGTCAGGGATTTATTCCTCTGACCCAGTTCCATTATCATATGGGGTTCCTCAGGGGTCGGTGCTGTCCCCCATGTTGTTCGTAGTGCACATGCTACCCCTCAGAGACATTGTAAGAAGGTATGGGCTGAGGTTTCACTGCTATGCTGATGATACCCAGCTCTACCTTTCATTTGTGTCTGACCAGGATGGAGCTCTCTCAGTATTTAACAACTGCCTCGCTGAAATCCAGGAGTGGATGAGTTTGAGCTGGCTGAAGTTGAACTTGGAAAAGACTGAGGTGCTGGTAGTGGACCCTGCTCACCAGATAGGGGGGTTGGCAGTGAGGTCACCCACTGGACTTTTTCTTGGTGGTTTGCCACTTCTGACCTCTGAATGGGTGTGAAATCTGGGGTAATATTTGACAATGAACTGACACTGCATTCGCAGGTGTCAGCCGTCATCAAATCCTCTTTTATCATTGGAAGAATATCTCCAGAATCAAGCATCTTGTTCCGTCCAGTGACCTTCCTATCTTGGTCCATGCCTTTGTGTCCTCACACTTGGATTGTTGCAATACCTTATACCTAGGGCTTCCGGGGTGGATTTTCGCTGCTTGCAGCTGGTGCAGAACGCAGTGGCCGGTTACTGACAGGAACCTCTCGGTCCTATCATATTTTTCCGTGCTGCGTGAACTGCACTGGCTGCCAATACAGAGGCGAATCACCTTCAAAGTCGGTCTTCAGACTTACAAAGCCCTACACGGACAGGGTCTACTGAAAGAGCTTCTGGTCCCTTACTGCCCTGGGTGATTGCTCCGTTCAACTGAAGAGGGGTTGCTAGAGATTCCAAGGGTTTGTTTAAAATCTTCTGGGGCTCGTGCATTTATACACGCAGTCCCCACTCTTTAGAATTCTTTACCCCGTCAGCTACGTGAGTGCATGACTGTGGAGGGTTTTTAAAAGGCCTTAAAAACCTTTTTTATGGATCCAGACGTTTGGGGAATAATTGGAATACTGTTTTATTTTCCCCTTTTTATACTATTTATAATGCATGTGATTTATGCTGTAACTGTTTTAATTGTTCTGTGAAGCACCTTGATAATTTGAAAGGTGCCATATAAATAAACTGATTTGATTTTGATTTGATTCTAAGGTTTGAATGAGTTGTACACTTCAGTACAGTACATCTTTAGGCTGGCACATCAGTGGCACCATTATCTGAGAGTTGTACATGAGGTACAACAGCAATACAATTACTGTGTATATTAGGTGTAACAGATGTGCATCTAAAAATGCTAACTATGTACATCTCAATGAGATGTACTGTACACCTCCACCAGAGGTGTAGTCAGGAGTTGCTGCTTAGATGCACACACTAACATGGCCAAATTGTACAAAATATAAAGTAGGTTCACTAATTTTCAGCTGAACTTTAAAACAAATCTTAACAAAGGGAACAGTCTCCTTATCTTTACCCATTTACCACCCCAGACTTATTACAGAAACACACACAGTCACTCTCCTAGGTGTTCCTTCATTAAATTTGTAAATGAGAATTGTCTTCAGAAACAGCATTCAAAAGCCATTATACTGAAAAATATCCTTGTCAGACAGTCAGAACACCGAGCTACTATTCTGTTATTCTTTGATAACTGGACAGTAGACTCAGTAATGATACTGTATGCAAATATCCGTGTTCTGATTGGTTAATGCTTACATCACAGTCTATCTGTGTGAAACTGCCTAACATTTCCAGGTCTCTCAGAGATGCTCTGCAGTGCCAGAGAGGCCGATTTCAGAGCTCTTTTCATAGCCTTTCTATTTGTAGTTTTTCTTTTTTCTTTTAGTATGATAGCAATAACATGTAGTGGGCTGGGGCTTTACTCAATATTAACAGGACCAGTGGGTTAATAAACACCCAGGCCTGTGGCTTGTTATTACCTCATAATTCCCAACCACTGTATTGTTTTTCCTTCATTATTTTCATTCATTATGTTTGCTTGCACGCATGTGCAAGAAACATAGTGCCATCATCCAAGTTTTTGGAGGTGTGGCAGCCCTCTTCCAATTCAGTCAGTGTGCTTGCAGGCACAGCCGCAGTTCTCCAATGGCTGCTGGAGCTGTCTTTGACAGCAGTTGAAAAGGTAGTGGAGTACAGTTGAAAGGGGGAGCTACGCTTCAGTGAGCAGTGATAAGATATCGCCTGCTCATGCGCACTCCACCTACACACACACACATGCACGCATACTGCATGCTCACTCCCCACGCACATTGTATAGCCGACAGGGTGCCCAATCCCCCATTGGCTGTGCTGCGCTCCCCCAAACAGAGTTCCACGTGCCACGCTGGGTGCCCACCCCAGTGTGGCTACATTGTATAGCCAACGGGGGTGCCCAATCCTCATCGGCTCCATGTCCTCTAAACAGTTGTCCTTGTGCCATGCTGGGAGCCCACCACAGCATGGCAAATGTCCTGTCGTCATCCTTTCTTTGAAAAAAAAACAACCTGAAACACAAAAATGGTCCTAGCTGTCTCTGCCCCCACCAGCCTCCCTGCGCACCCTGCCTTCCCACACCCCTCTCCCCATACTTACTTGACTCGCATGATCTTCGTGGACCGGAACACGCCTGCACTCTTCAAAGCCGGCTGCGAACTGAAGAAATGCCAGTAAGCTGTATAATGGGATAGATGGGGTTTTTTCAACTTTGCTGCATATCTCAGGCATTTTTTGGAATTTTTGCACCAAATTTTCAACATGGGGTTTTTGGGACCCCTTCTCATGAATGCTCTCACTGTCATGACGTTAATCGGGCTCAAGGGTGATTTCGCAGTCACTGCATGAAATCACCTTTCAGGACTGAGTAATGAAACAACACTGCCACTGTTCGTAAGGTGGGCTCTCAAAAAGCATATGTTGAAAATTTAGTGGAAAAATTTCTAAAAATGACTGTTTTTCGAGTGTGCATTGTGCAGTTCCTACGCACGCTTGTAAGTTCGCGAATTTTCAATATTTTCACTCCAGATTTTCAACATTTACCACACCTCCTTATGAGCAGTACAGCTGTCATTTTTCACATCTTGCCCAAAATGTGTTTCCGCCCATGTAGCGCACAATGGCACAGTCGGTGTGTGAAATCAATGTATGGGACACATTAAGAAAATCA
Organism: Neoceratodus forsteri; assembly: GCA_016271365.2. Taxonomy (NCBI): domain Eukaryota; kingdom Metazoa; phylum Chordata; order Ceratodontiformes; family Ceratodontidae; genus Neoceratodus; species Neoceratodus forsteri. Next base: position 570,747,427 of record CM057449.1, on the reverse strand, counting down.
CAGTGACACTGTTAATGAGCAGAGGCCTTAAAATGGCTATGTTGAAAATTTGGTGAAAAAATTCCTAAAAATGACTGTTTTATAAGCGTGCTATGCAGTTCCTACGCACGCTGTGAAGTTTCATGCAGTTTTCAATATTTCACTCCAGATTTCACAATATTGCCATTTTATTATACTTCCTTATGAGCAGTACAGCTGTCATTTTTCATATGTCACCTCAAAATGTGTTTCCTCAGACATGTAGCGCATAATGGTGCAATCGGTGTGCAAAAAGCAATGTTTGGGACAGATTAAGAAAATCACAGTTACACTGTTCATGAGCAGAGGTCTTAAAATGGCTATGTTGAAAATTTGCTGACAAAAGTCCATAAATGACTGTGTTATGAGTGAGCACCGCGCAGTTTCCACGCACTGTAAGTTTATGACTTTGTAATATTTTCAGTCCAGATTTTCACCAGTGGCATTTTTCCACACTTCCTTATGAATAGTGCAGCTGTCATTTTTCACAACATGGCTGAAATGTGTTTTCACACTTTCAGCACAGAGATGCGTGGTTGCTGAGGGGAAATCATTGTTCGGGACAGATAAAGAAAATCACAGTGACACTGTTCATGATCGGAGGTCCCAAAATGCCTGTGTTGACAATCTGCTGTAAAAAATCCCCAAACTAATTACATTATGGGTGTGCGTTTCGCAGTTTCTATGCATGCTCGTGACTTCACCAGTTTTTTTAATATTTTTACTGCAGATTTGCAACATTGCCATTTTTTACACCTCCCTATGAACGGTACAGCTGTCATTTTTCACATCCTGTTCGGAATGTGTTTTTGCACCTGTGGTGCTAAATGACGTAGTCCCTGTGCATAAGCAGCCTTCGGTTAACAAACTGATATTGCCACTGTTCATGAGGTGGGGGTCACAAAAAAACTATGTTGAAAATTTGGAGTGAAAATACCAACGAATGCCTGAGGTGTTAAGGTTACCAACCATAACACCCCACCCGGTAGAGAATGACAGGCATCAGGGGTGTGACTTGGGATTCTTGCCTGTATTGCTCATACCATTCCACACCCTACAGCCAGTCAGAGGCATCGAGGTATACCTTGGACTCTTTGGCCCCAAAGTTCACCCCATTCTCCTATGCCGCACCCATCTCATTGTATTTCCTGATGGAATGGGGTGCACATGTGGGCCAAAGACCCCAAGGCACACAGTGACACTTGTCAGTGTCTGCAGGTAGGGTGTGGTGAAATGGCATGGCTGTTATGCCTAATGACCCAAAGGCACACCCCAATGCCTGTCAGTCTCTGCAGGGTGGCGGTGGGGTTGGCTTCAGTTCAATACTTCACTGCCATTCCTATTATGCAGCTCTGTAACTTCTACACTACCAATGCCAATGCCAGCAAGCAAACATTCAGCATTGACAAATGCCTGTTTTTTACTGGACATAGTAAACCTTACATAAAAGTGCAGGAAAAGTACCAGGGAGTTACAAGAACCCCTCCACACACACACTTAATATAGAGAAGAGAGTGTGGGTGACTTCTTTTTTCGGACTTGATAATCCAGTTTTCAGGGCCCTTATCTGGTCAATGCTCAGAGGTAGTCCAGTTCTTGAACCATTATAAATACTCACACAGTACTTGTAAAACAGATTTTATCAAATCTTTCAAATTTTGCTTATTCTGGTTTCAAACAAGTTGTGATGTGATATAGAGCTTTGTTTGTAAACCAGTCAATCTGACAGATATAAAGTACGGCTAGTGAGTCCATTAGCAGTAAATTTATTTAATCTTTTCCACTCTGCATTTTAAGTATCATCTTTATCATGGCTATAGGAAAAAAGTTTCTATAATTTTATGTGCTCTCCTGTTTCTTTTAAAGCTTCTGTCCTGTATTCTGGTATTTGAAGACCTCATTTATATTATATAAATAATCTAGTAGTTTATTGCCTTTGAAACTAAATTAAATCCCTCTCTTCATAGCATCTATTACTCATTGTTTTCATACTACCTGGACATTCCAGTTACACATATTCTTGGCTATGAATTTGGGGGCAGTACTGAGGATCTTATTTAGACAGGAAACCAACTCAAATGACAAGTTTGTTAATAGCCTTTCTGTTTGTGAGACAGGAAGACCCCTTAACTGGTTACCACCACACTCTCAAGTTTTCATGCATGTGGGAGATATAGTATCTGTAAATATACTCTTCATGGGAATTAATTTATACACCCCCAGTTAGAAATTAGACATTTGAGAGTTCATTCAGTGTACTTTTAGCTTTATGTAGACAGCATGCAATTCAAAGTGCTTGCAACAAGCTTCATCTTTGAGTAACCGTGGACAAACTAAAGGTGAGATGACAGGAGCACATTTGGAGTATCACCAATTAGAGGAAAGAATCCCTATTAGCATTACATTATCAACAGGAATATGGCTCTAATATTGCAAAGACTAGATATATTGGCATTGCCGTGTAGCACCTTTTAAAAGAAGAGGTGACTGATCAAGAAAACTAGTACAAAAAATTGAGTGGATGTACATGCTGGACACATCGAAGTCACAATTATTTAATGATGAACTGGATCTCAAACCCTTTCTGTAAAAGTGTGTGAAAAATTGTTCCTGGCCAAACATCATTTGAACAAGAGTGCATATATTTCCCCACCTTCAATTGTAAATGAAATGTCTCAAAGTGCAATAACTTGATCATTTTAAATACTTCTAATAATGTTTTGTCTTAACTGTATTACATATATCTGTTTCTGTTTATCTCCTCTATGTATCTCTCCCTCTATCTTAAACCCCTTCCTCAACACACAATTTCTTTTCTTAACTCTCCTTGGGTTGGAAGGCATCAGTACTATGGATTATAGGTCAGCAAATATGGGAATTGTCAACTTTGGTCTGGCTTTGATTCACATGTACAGTGTTCGAATCAGTTTCAACACTTTGGATAAAGACACTTTGTGTCCTCGGTATTGGAGTTTAGCAAGCTACAGGTAGGTGTAAGTGCTACTCCTACACCACCTCTTACCCACCCCAGTCAATTCCAACCTCTTTCATCCTCACCAAGTCCATCAATCAGATTTCAGAAAAATTCTGTCAGCACCTGGCACAGTGCCAGGAACCAGAATTTATTTTTAATAAAAATGTCTGTGGAGGCAGAAGAAGGATGAGAAGTGACTAATGACTGGGGTAGGTGTAGGAGAGGTCATGATACTAGCCATGGCCACTTGGGAAGAGATAATAGTTTATTAATAAACTGGCTAAATATTATAGGGTTCCCAAAGTAATCCAAAAGTTCAGCTGGAATGACTCAAAGGTAGAAGTGTCAAATTTCAGCACATTCACCAAATTCAGCTTCAGCATTGGCTCATCCTTACTGCAGATCCATGCTATACTTATTGTACTGTAAAGTAAATGCTGTGCAATCATATAATGGGAGTCTCAGCTAACATATTTTTTTCTAGCTGTCCTTTCTAGTTGTGACAATAAACTTAAAAATGTTGTTTGTACCAATAATAATCCAATTCCTTACTGGTCGCAAGCCAGGTTCCTTTTCTGGAAATGCAGTCCTCATACCCAGGTGAAAATTGAAGTCTGGTCAGTTTGCTTTCTGTTATAGACTCCCTCAGTTAGAGAACAACCTAGCTTTGGGTGGTTGCCACCTACCAGAGTACTCTCCATTACGAGTTCTTTAGAATTCTGCTTGCATCCTACTGAGATGGCACCTGCTTTTCTGTGATTATCCTCATTTTGCTTGTATTTGGTTACCTCACATCCTACTGCCAGCTTTATGGCTGGACAGGAGACAGTGTGCATCCTAAAAGACTTATTAATAATATCCCGTATGGGCATTTTTTAAGGGTCAAACACAAGTGCTCAAAGCCTGTGGATTTTGATGAAGAGTCAAAAGAAATGGCAGATTTCTAAACAGAGGCTATGACAGAAAAGTTGGCACCACAGCAAAGATTAAAGCCTCAGCTCTGCCCAGGAAAGATTAGCTGGTATCAAGACACGAAGATATTGAGACACAATAAGAAAAGACCAAATGGTTTCTCAACTGCCTTTAACATAGCCTTTGGACATATTAAAGGCATTATTCAGAAGAAATAACATGTTCTGTAATCTACAAAAAGTTGAGAGAGGGCTTTTAAGGAATCACCCCTTATTGCTCCTAAAAGAAGTAGCATATTTAGAGATCAGTTAGTACATTCTAACTTTAAGACAGAATCCAGTGTTGTCACATGGTTCAATTTTGGATTACCCCACCCCACCAGGAAACTTTCCCTGTGAGCACTGTGCTCAGTGCTCCAATACCCATAGACTCACTGAGATTTATAACTCTTACAGGAATGAGAGAATACAGATCAGGCAGATGATTACATGTTCCAGTTTGCATGTTATTTATATGATCAAATGCCAACGTGAAAAAAATTTACATTGACAAAACCAAGCATGAGTTGAAGTTCAGAATATCTGAACTTAAGTCTATGATGAGGAGGTAGGATAAAGTGACTAGTTTATTAAGACACTTTGAGTTTAAAAATCATCAAATTTTGTCTCTGTGATTTTTTAGCATCAAGAGGGTAGAGCCTCCTTATGGGGACAGGGCAGAAGAGAAAGCTCCTATTAAGACAACTACATGGAGTGAGCTTTTTGGGACATTAAAGAAAAATATTGGCCTCAATGAGGAAATTAACTTAGCCCAATTTTGTAAGACAAACTCCACTATCTAGGCCACACCTTATTATGATGGGCTATAATTCAGAGTAGTCATAGCATTCCTCCCACCACCCTGACAGTCCATTATATCTACTGACCACTGTAATGTTTTCAGTGGGTAAATAATTGTTGTTAGTTTAGGTATTTTCTGCCACGTGATTACAAGGCTTTGATTTGTATATTTAATACTATATCTGTAAATTGTTTATTTCAAGACTGTTTACAGTTAGTAAACAATACTGATTGATTTTAGACTTGATTTTGATGGAAAGAGAAACGATTGTTTCAAGTATTCAGATCACGTTAATGTAATGCTTGTATTTGTCAGCCCTGCTAGAAAAATGTTTTATCGTGACCTCATGAATCTGAGACTGACCTCCAACCAACTCTGGTTCAGTTAAGGCTTTCACATATTGTGGAACATTTGACAACTCCAAATGTATTGCAAAAACATTTAAAAGTGATGATACTTTTCTAGATTCAAACATTTAGCTTTTTAAATAATTACTACTGGTCCTGGCAATGATTTGCATGTTGCAGCAATTACCAAATACTGCCTATAGAGATATGCACTCTGACTGAATGCATTTGGTGCCCATTTATGATGTCAGACATTACATCTTTGCATCTAATGTCACTGTGCCTGACAGTCTTGTGGCAGTGCTCTTAAGCATGTGGGGAGGAACTCTCAACAGAGCAGCTCCTACTGAGGACATCTCCTGATTTGAGTGCACTTAGCCTTAGGAAGCCACCACAGAAACAAACTTGTTACACTGACACTGAATGCGTCTGGAGTTTTGGTGAGTCTCTGAACTTAATGTGAATTATTTATAAATTATGCTCTTGAAAAAATTATGTAAACATTATTGATAGTTACTTAAAATGAGTTAAGTAACCCCTCTAATGAAAATATTTGAATTTGTAACCTCCTTGTTACCCGGGGTTACTAGAATCCCAGTAAGACCTAGTGGTAGGCAGGGAAGGCAGCTTGTGAAACTCCAGTTAAATGGATTTCACACTGTCTCACTCTGTTCTCAGTCTCAGCTGAGACTGAGGGATGACATCACCATAGAACTATCGCAGCTGCATGAGCCACATTGGAATCTGCAGAAGGGAGTTAGATTAGAATGTTGAGAGTTTTGAACAGTGAGTCAGTAGTCTGCAGTTGGAGATTGGTGTGAGAGGAGCACAGCAGTTCTGTGCATAGGCTCTTGGAGCCTCAGCTCTGAAATAGAGCTACATTTAGGGAAAGGTGTGTTTTTCCACCTAAAGAGGGACACAGTAAGCTGTTCTTTAAAGTGGTGGAGACCGCTGATACAGGTCTAGGGATGGGGCAGGAAGGTTTGCCTGCTATTCCAGGGCAACCCCCTGGCTACTGCTAGAGAAGAAGCTGCCTTATTTTTCCCAAGTGTGTGGGGTACAAGAAGATTTCGAGATTCGCCTGTGGGGCACCTGCAACCAAAGGGTGAGTTCTGCTCTTTCTGAAGGGCCCATGTTTCATCCTGAACTGTGTTAAAGTGGGGATTGGACTACTAAAGTATTGGGAGGCCTAGACTAATAGGCTTAGCCAAAAGTAAAAGTATGTTCAAGTCCAGCACAAAGGGAAAGTCAAGACATGTAGAAGAGATGTGACATACGTCTACCCAGTAATCTACATTGCCAAGCTTTCAAAAGAGTTGTTTAGTATCCAGAGAAATGGACGGGTATGGATTGTGGGAGCTGGAGGTGGGAGACCCCCCATCTTTAGTAACCAGGTCCACCTCTATGGATTTGATCTGTGGATTTCTACTTTGCCTCATGCACTTGGCCAGTGATAAGGGAAGTACCCAGACATGGCATGGAAGGAAATTTCCCTTTAGGAGTCGAAGGCTCTAAGGTGGTGCTGGGAGCCACCAACAGAAAAACTGGTTCATTCCCATATGGACCACGGATCAAGTGGCCGGCGGGGGAGCAGGGCCATGGGAAAAACCCAAGTAGTGTACAAGTCGGGCTGTGTACCCAAAGCTGCATGCAAGTCTGGGCTATGTGCCTGGTGGGTTCAGAGCCTGAGGGCTGAAATGTGAAGAAGTGTTCTGTTAACTTTAATCTGCATTACCAGGAATGTAGCCCCATGGGGGTCCGTCTATGCTTTGTTTGTTCAGTTTGGATGTGAATAAAAGCCACACTTTAGAATCCCATTCCTGGTTTTGGACATTACAGTTATTGCTTCCTGTGTTTGGATTTACTTGGGTGCCCCTGTGCAGAGTAACCAAACCTAGACCCCCTGTGCCGAGTAACCTAGTCCTCCCCGAACCCAGTCCCCACCAGGTACTGCTGTCAGCTTCAACAGCATGCCACCTGTCATTTTAGAAAAAGGCAGGGGTGAGGGCCTTACAAATTTATTTATAACATAGGACCACATTCCTTTGAAAAAACTGGCACGTGAGCCAGCAAAACATTGGGACTAGGGATGTGTTAGCCAAGCAGTGAAATAAAAAAGTAAAGAATTGTGAAAACTTCCGCTTGTCACTGGTTGATTTGCTCATCCTTATTCACTATTTGAATTCAAGTTTCTACTCCATCTCCCTAACTGCTGCATACCCAGACCTTGCTGTTTCTACCCACTCTCAGCTCTCTTTCACTACCTCGTCTGTCTTACTACTCCATCTCCCTAACTGCTGCATACCCAGACCTTGCTGTTTGTACCCACTCTCAGCTCTCTTTCACTACCTCATCTGTATTACTACTCCATCTCCTAACTGCTGCATACCCAGACCTTGCTGTTTCCACCCACTCACAGCCAGGGTTCAGTTAATTTATTTTTGTGAAGTCAAATACTTCCATGAGTCAAAATCTGGAAGTCATTCCAATTTTAAGGAAGTCAAAATACTTCCCAGATCACACAATTTGAAAGCCAGTATTCTAAGAAGGATCAATTTTTTGATGTCAATATAAATATTAATAGTGAAATGCAATTTATTTTAGAAAAATCTGTAATTTCTTAGTTTCTGTGCCTTCAGTTTTGGAAGTCATCCAGTTCTGATTTTTACATTTGGAAGTCAATGACTTCCTCCTCCTTTATTTTGGAGGTTTTTTCCTTATTTTTGGGAGTTAAATCTCCCAAAATGGAGTTAACTGAAGCCCTGCTCACAGCTGTCTTTCACTACCTCTCCTGCCTTTTCCTTGCTCAACCTGGACATGTGTCCCTCCCTACCTAGTCCTTCCACCTCTCCTCCTTGCTCTCCTCCCTTTTCTCTCTCCAGGCCCATGCCACCCTTGCCCCTTACCCACAATCCACCTTGCCACTACTAGCTGCACCCTGGGTACACTTCACCACCTGAAGAATCCTACACATGGGCCCACACTCACCAATACCTGGCTGCTTCATAACAGCACATTGATTGGTCTCTATGCCAACCTATCCATGCTGTACCATATTGCATATCATTGGAGCTGCCATATGGAATCCATCTGCTGCCTATGCAATAAAAAGAAACACAAGGCTACATTACTGGACTTGCATCTCTGCTCTTTGAAGATTCTCTCTTCTTCTACTGATATCAGGTAACGTCCACCTGAACCCCGGCCCTAGCTGTCCCAGCCCATTGAAAAGGCAGGAACTCTTACCATCGCAACCTCTTAACATCTGCAGCCTACTGCCAAAGCTTGATGCACTACTAGCCTTCACCAGCCAACATAATCCAGACATCCTTGCAATTGTCGAAACATGGCTGACACCTAAAGTGCCGGATCTGGCTATCACCCTGCAGGGCTACAACTTTTTCAGACTGAACCGTATCTCCAAAAAGGGAGTGGTTGCACTGTCAACATTAAGGATACTCTTTGGGACACCCTTATGTCAACTCCTGTGCCTGTCTCCTCTGCTCAGCTCCTACCCATAAAAAGTCCTACTTGGTCCCAATCAAAGATCCTCACCATCATCGCCATTTATATTCCACCTTGGGAACAAGATCTTGGCATCAAAGAAGTTCTTAATCTTGTCAGCTCACAACCCCTGGCTCTGAACACATCCTTCTTGGTGACTTCAATATTAACTGGCTTGCATCTGATGTCTGCACTCATAAGGATGCCATTACAGCTGCTAACCTCTCACAACTGGTTACTTCACCAACTAGGATTAATTACAAAACTGGCACTAGCACCCTGCTGGACTGGGTTCTCACTAATCACCCTCCAGGATCTCCAGCCCTCCATTCTCCCGGACTCTTTCAGTGACCACTCCCCGATTCTATTTGAATGGTCTAATACATTTCAAAACCACCCTTTAATCATAACCAGCAGAGTCCTTCCACGAGGAAACTTACCCATCTCAAACAGCACCTATCCCTTCAAGACTGGTTGCCTATTTACAGTGCGTTGATGTTAACAAAGCCCTCGATTACTTCATAACTACCTTCAACAAGGCCTGTGACCTTTTTGCTCCCACTAAAAAATGGAAAGTAAAGGCTCTCTGTAACCCTTGGATAACTGCGGAGCTCCTCTCACAGCTGAAATCTAGGGACCACCTATGGGCAGTGGCTAAAACCACAGGCAAACAATCTGATATCCAAAAATACAAACATGTCCGTAATGCCTGCACCAAATCCATTAGTCTCATGAAAAGTTTATATTATAAGGATGTCCTCAACAACACATGGGGAAAAGGCCATGTTTTCGGGGACAATATCAAGGACATCACTGGAAAACAATCAAAGTCCCCTCCGGCAATGCTAATTGTTGATGGGTCCACTACTCTTGATCCTGTGGTCATTGCTAACACCTTCAACATGGCTTTTACCGACCGCAGCTCTGTTCTTCCGCCTGATTTCTTCCTGGTTAATGACACCCTCTCAAGCACTCCCTGCGCTTCTTTCAACCAGCCACACTTCTACTTCAGGGAGATTAAGATGAGTGAAGTATGCTGCCACATCGCCTCAGCCCTCTTTAAATCTAGAACCAGCAGTGACACCCTAGACCTCAAGCTACTATCACTTTCACTTGATGAGGTCCTTTGTCCCCTCACTAAAATTCTTATCCTGTCCCTCAACAGTAGTACATTCCGAGAAATCTGGAAAACTGCCACAGTGATCCCTGTCCACAAAAATAGGGATAAGACCAGCCGCGCAAACTGTCACCCGATCTCTATATTGCCACCCCTCTCCAATGCCCTTGAGCATATTGTTGCAGACTAGCTCCTGACTACTTGGACAAATACAACATTCTATGCCCCCAGCAACATGGTTTTAGAAAAGGGCATAGTACCACCACTGCCCTACTTGAATTTACTGGCAAAGTGCACAGCTCCCTTGACAAAGGTCTTCTCACTGGGGCTTTCTTCATCGACCTATCGAAGGCTTTTGACATGGTCCATCATCAACTACTGTTTGACCAGCTACTCATTACCAGCCTTGCACCTGACTCAGCCCTCTGGTTCAGAAGTTATCTTGAAAACTGCTCTCAAAGAGTAAAAATCGCCATTGTTCTGTCACATACCTTGCCTGTATGCTCTGGAGTCCCCAAGGGATCCATACTGGGCCCACTCCTTTTCAGCCTGTTCTTAAACTCAATACCTCAATCCAGCTCAGAACAAATCATCCTTTACACTGATGATGCTGTTGTCTTCTCCAGGCATCAGGACCCTGTACCACTCCAACTCAACCTATAGCTTGGATTCAGTGCCGTTGAAACTTGGTTCTCCAATCATAAACTGGTAATAATCAAAGGAAAACCAAGTCCATGCTATTCTGTAGTTCTTATAACCGTCACAGGCATCACCGCCTCGGCATCTCCACCAAACAGGGATCCATCCTCGAACAAGAATCGTCCTTCAAATATCTAGGAATTTTGCTTGACCCCAAGCTCTCCTACTCTGCTGACATTGACAGCATGGCCAAAGCTGCCATTACACACTGTGGATTGTTCTACAAGCACAGGCAACATCTCACCCCAAAGGCCCTGAAGGTTGCCGTCCAGAGCTCGGTGGTGTCAATTATTGATTATGGCCTCATTATCTATGGTTCTGCCTCAACATCCACCATCCATCACATAACAATTGCCCTAAACAAAGCTTGCCGACTCACAACTGCTGCCCACCGCCTCACCCACACCTGTTCCCTCTATGCACAAACCGGTTGGCTCCAACTATCCAACCGGATAAAGTATCTCACCTGTGCCATGGAGAGAAAAATCAACCTTGGCCTAACTCCTCCTGGTGTTTCTGCCTTAATACATCAGACCACTAACCAGCAGAACACCAGGAGTTCTATAACTCAGAATCTACATGTCCCTCGCTGTCATACTACTCAGGGCCAATGCCCTTCACTTACAGGGCTCCTCTATGGCTGAATGGTCTCAGCGACACCATCACCTCAGCTGCTACTCTAGGTCTGTTTAAAACCAGGCTCCAGGGTCATCTCTCTGCCTCTAGCTCCTGGACTGCCTCACCTAGCCTATGACCGACACAGCTCCAGCCTACTGCTAAGCCCCTTGGCCCCCTCCCTGTATCCTTCTCCCAGACTCCTGAGGTGACAACATAAAAACCCAGGTCTTCTTACCGCCTCTTTTGTCTCTCCTTGCCCCTTTTGCTGCACTTATTCTTCCCCCTCACCCTACCCCCTCTTCTCCTCCATCTCTCCTTCCCACTTTTTTCGACAAATGTCTCTGGCTGCCTCTACCCTCTCTCCCTCTCTCCTTTCTTCAGACAGACAATAGCACTGCTGTACAAGAACTGCGTACTGTTAATTCAATGTTGTATCCTTGTTGTATGTTTATCCTTGAAGTGGAACCTTTGTAAAAGCCTTGGCTCAAAGGTACTTGTAATCCTAGATTTAATAAATAAATAATAAATAAGTCCATTTTGAACAGACTTCTGTGGACACTGAGAACATTTCTGAGTACATCTGCAGTGAGAAATTCCTTTTTGCTTGTAATTGAAATTCAATGCCAAAAAGTGCAAGGTGATGCACCTAGGGAACAAGAACCCCAGAAAACAGTATTGGATGGGAGGGGTATAGCTGAGAACTATGGCCGAGGAAAGTGATCTAAAAGTTATCATTAGTGACTCCTGTAAACAATCAACCAGTACAACAAGGTCTATGGTGAAGCAAATGAGATGCTGAGATGTACTGGAAGGGGTATTGACAGTAGAAGAAAAGAGGTATCACTACCTCGTTTATAGATAATTCGTGAGGATGCATCTGGAACACTGTACCCAGTTCTATAGTTCTTTCCTCAAAAAAGATAAGGATAGGTCAGAGACAGTGCAATGAAGAGTGACCAGGATAATTCAAGGCAAAGGACAAATCTATAGTATTAGCTCCAGGCACTGAACATGTATTTGTGGAGACCAGATGAGAGAGGGATGATATGACAGTGACCTTCAAGTTCCTGAAAGGAATAAACAAGGTGAAGAGCTAGAATTATTTAGCATAAATAACAGTTCAAGGACACAGAGGCATGAGGGAAACTGATGAGAATGAGGTTCAAGAGGTCTATGAGAAAATTTGTATTTAACAGAAAGGGTGGTGGATCCATGGAACTGTCTATCATCTGAGGCAGTGGGTAGTGGATGGGAGTGAAGGATAGTGGTTACTCAGGGCAGTAGTAGTAAAGAGGATAACAGGGGTGGTGGATAGTGAGGGCTAGCACCTGTATGGACAATAGGTCCCAGGGTTTGATAAGGAATTTTAGATACACTGGATGGATCATTGTTCTTTTGGTCATCATTGTCTATGTTTCTGCAAATTAAAACAACATTCTTTTATTTTTTTCATTTATTTATGTATCTATTTATTTATTTCTGTGTTTATTTATTTGCCACTGTGGAATTATGTAGGTAGGACATTATATGTAATATATGAGCAGATAATATAAGTAACCAATAGCTTTTATAAATTAATTTTAACTATTATTGTTATACTAGGTGGCACTTCGATATGAATACCTTTTAGAATACTGTGCACCTCGGTTATATTTACTGCCTTACAATGAGGACCCTGTTTGAAGTCTGCCTTAGAACTGATATGTAATTCTACTCCTACCTTAAAATAAGGACATTAAGGGTTCACTCAATATCCCAATTGATATTGTGTCTCTCTCCCATGTAATGGGAATGCATGTAATGTAGGAGGCAGTATAGCACAGTCGGTTAAGGATCTAAGCTGCAGATCTGGAGACCTGGGTTTGAATCCCACAGCCACCTAGGTGCATACAATGTGATCGTGAGCAAGTCACTTAACTTTCTTGTACTCCCAGGTTGCATCTGGAAACAAGCTGGTTAAACAATGTTCCCTTCCTTTCCCTAATGCAGGTGATCTGAGTTCGGAAATGAAACTGGGGAGATGGCTAGGTGGCGAGGGGTGGGGGGTGCTGCTGTTTTGTAGCACTCTAAGCTCAGAAGGAATGACATTGAGCTCTGCCACACTCCCTACAGGGCCAAGGTGCTTTCACCTCAGCAGGTGATGCCAGTGGCATTTCAAGGCCTTCAGGGGCTATTCCTGACATCAGAAGGAAAAGGATTCTGTTTACAGGGTGAGACCAAACCCTGGTTGTGTGCACATCTGTAAAGTGACCTATAATTGGTTGGTGCATTGGAACTGACAGTACAGCCTAGAGGTTAGAGGAATGAGGTGTGAATGAGCTCAATACATCCAGCAGACCAGACCTGAGTTTGATTCTCACAGCCTCCACTTGCATACTGTGTGACTCTGAGCAGGTCACTTATCTGCCCAGTGCTCCCAGGTAACTCCTGAAAACAGGCACTTGTGCCTAGTGGGCCTTACCCAGTTACCAAAGACTGAAAAAAAAACTCTGCTGCAGTGAGGAAGGCACTGGCTAGGTTCATTGCAACCAAAGGATTAATCCTGACCCCTAGACTATGGTAAGGTAGTGGCCCTTAGTGCTCCCCTACCAGTGTTAAACCTTTTTTTTTAAAAGGCATGCTTCCACTGGAGCTATTTTATTATATTTTTAATATTTAGGCATATTCCTGGGGCGCAGTGTAATGTCCAAAACTGAAATTGCTAATGCGCATCTTCTGCCACCTTAACCTATATTTTGCAGCCTAAGCAAGCAGAGGTGAGAGCTTGGAGGAGGCAACACTGGCAGAGGCAAAGTGCTGCCTGTATCAGCCAGGGAAGGCGGGAAGGGGCCTGAATCTCTGCATGACTAGAAAGAAAAAATCCATCTGGTAGGGATATTGTTAAGCAAACATGTTAAATTTGCAACAGAGACTCTGTTATCTAGTGTCTCGCTAAACCATCAGTCCGGGATAGTGGTAGTAACTGCTTTGTTCTGTATTGCACTGTTAACGATAATTGTAGTACCAGGAAATTACAGTGAGATCTCAACAGTAGGGCACTTATTCATACTTTATGTAATTTCTAGACCATATTTTAAGGACAAAGTTTGTGACTGACTATTATTTAAATCTCGGATTACAAATACCTTTGAGCTAGGGGCAGCTCATTTACAAAGGTTCCACATCAAAGGAAAGGGTTACAATAAGGTTGGGAGGTATAGACAACATTCATGGTAACATCAGAGCACAGCAAGTCAACTGGTAACTAAGTGGGAATAGTGCTACACACTCACGATTATAAGCAAGCATAGAAAACCATAAGGTACATTTGAAGCAACATTGCTAATTAGAGGTGGGGGGGAGGAGAAGAGTAAGGAAGAGGTAAGGGAGATGAGAGGGCAGAGTCCAGATAGAGAAGGAAAATAAATTAAAATATGGCAGCCAAAGGTCTTGTTGTAAGGTGAGAGGGAGGGGAGGCTAAGGTGGTAAAAGAGGTGAAAAAGAGGGTGGATGAAAGAGAAGAAGATAAGGGAGAGTAGGGACCAGAGGGCCTGGATAGGTCCAGGAAGAGGGGGGGGTCCATAGGATAAGAGCAAGAAGGGAGTGAGGTAAGGGAGGAGGTGGCAGGGGGAAAGGGGAAATTATTCTGTCAGGAGAGGTGAAACAAAACAGGAAGCCAAGTAAGAGCCTCGGAGAGTGAAAAAAGTGGTATAAGGGTGTCTGCAGAATTGAGAAACTAGGTGTAACAATCACAAGTGCTTTTGGTTAGGAGATGCTGATGAAGCATAAGTTTAAATTGGGACAGACTAGAAAGACTGCTCAGTTGGTTGCTTACATTATTAAACCACAGGGGGGCTCTGTATTGAAAGGATCACTGGTATTGAGCAATCCAACAGTGGGGTACTAGAAGGAGGTCAGAAACTGAGGTATGTGTGTGTTGGTCTTAGGGGGTTTGTTTAGTAGGCAACCAATGATCAGTGGTAGTAATCCAAGTAGAGCTTTTTTGGACAGGAGGCAGATTTGATATTTGATCCTGTTATTTAGTTGGAGCCAGCCAGATTGAGCATATAACTCACAGGTATGAGTGAGGCGTGCAGCACCCGCAACTAACCTACAGGCTTTGTTCAGGGAAACCGTGAGTCATTTAAGAGACGTGGAGGTTGCAGCACAGAATAAGATTAGACCATAATCAATGATCGAGAGGAACAACTGGGACTAGGATATATAAACTCCCCCCTCAAAAAAAAGGGGTCCCCCCTAGCAAGAGCTATTTTTACAAGGTTAACATAACAAGGACAATCTCCTATTTCTATAGTATGCTTTGGTGTTAAGACAATTAACATTTGAAAACAAGTAGTGCTCTGAGTATGAATGACCTTTGAATATGGCTTACAAAATGGGAGGATCACTGTACTGAACTCCTTGACCACTAAAAGATACGATCAAGTTGTCTGTGCTATTCAAGGGTCTAGTTAATTGTGAAAATACAGAAACTTTCTGTACTCCCTATAAGCATATGATTTATTTAGTAATTGCGTGTTACTTTGTCTAACAATATCTTTTCTTTATCCTCCCGCCCATGTCTGGGTGGGGATTAGGATCACATAGTTGTGGAATATAACTATTAGTCATTAACTGAAGAGACTGTATACTGTCAAACGTGCTGTATTATTTTCTGTTCTTGTCATGCAGTATTGTTACTGTGGGTATTAAATCCATATTAAACTGCGCCTATTGATGCACATGACCATATTGCTATTTCTTGCAATTCTACTTGAGGAGACAAACCAAAATAAGTTTAATAGCTAACAAGCAATATTTTCACTTGTGAGTACCTTATAAAACACCACCATGACTGACATACTTATTACAATAGAGGGGAAACTTGGCTTTAAATGTACCCTCTGCCTTATGTATAAATTGATGGACAATTATGTCATCATGGAGAACTCACATGCAATAAATTTAAGAACAACATTGGACTGTTAATGGAAATAAATACATTATGTAACAAACTGGATCAGCTGGCAAAAAAAGACAAGATGAAATAACCAGTAAGACTGAGGCAATAAATAAGCCTAATCTCCACAATGCTGCATTAACCACCTCAAATGGACTTCCCTTTATAAACCTCTCTCCAGACAAGAATGCACAAGTTAATGTAATAAATCAACCCCGGTTAGGCAGTTGTATACAAAGTGAGACTGATAAAGGTACCCCATTTCACTTGGATGCTGCATTCCTACATGTGCATTATGTTACTAAGCAAGACCCTTTAAGCAAAAAGTTAATTAAGGATGATGAGGAAAATACGGAAACAAAAGATCATTCAAACTGGGTGGGTGTTGAAAATAAACACCGAGTGAAAAAAGGCTTGAAGGCTATGGAGTTTGAGTTACCATTGCATAATAGTTTCCTTCCACTAGCATCATCTAAAATACACCCCTCCCCCACCCCGGGCATCAGAAAATATTACATTCTGAGACTCATGGTGCATTTGCTACAGTTTCTAGACTACCAGACATTGGAGGTTCAATGTTTATCCCTGATGGGGACCAATGAACATTCACCAAACCCCAACCCTTCACTACTCCAACCATCATTCAACAATAAGGCATCAGATATGAACTCTCAGGAATTAAATGACCTATTAATAAAGTCCTACCCATTGTTGCCCCTAGGAACATCAGACATGGAACCTCAAAGCCCAGCTAACTTAACAACTGATATACAGTCAAATACATCCCAACTTAAGCCCCAGAGTAATATTGTACCGACTGTACTATACAGGATGATGGGGTTCTGTTGCCTAGGCAAATCTTTGTCCCAGGAGATTCCATAACAAAATATGTAGACAAAATAGTATGTAACCCTGACAAGGCCAACCACACATGGGTATACCATTATAGGGGTGACACAGTGATGTCACCATCATGTGAGCGCTGGCATTACAGCGTCTGTTATCTTGTCAACTTGGAGGCTGGAGTGCACTGTGTTGTAACACTTGTTTCATGGGTACAGAGCAGGTAGGTAGGCTGGAGCTCAATGTGCTGGAGCACTTGTTTCACTGTGTAGAGCAGGTAGGAGGCTGGAGCAGAGTGTGCAGCAGCAGTTCTTCCATGGGTGTAAAGCTGGTAAGAGGACTATAGAGCAGTGTGCAGTAGCATTTGTTCCACAGGTGCAGGCTGTTCTGTGTAGTGGTCTCTGTGTGGGTTTTACAGGTGTCTGCAGGGTGGGCAGGTGCTTTTCATTATTGGCCAGGATGGTTATGGACTTTCAGCTGTGCTGATTTTCCTTTGAAGATACTTGTGTTCTAGTCACATTTGTGTGCATTGTGGGTTGAACTGTCATGGAGGAAAGTGCCTGATGGCCATTTATTGCACTGCTTACAATTTTATGCCTGACTTGGAGTTTGCTATATTAATTGCTGGTGGGTGCAGGGGCAGAGCCCCCACAAGACATTTTCTTATTAGAAATCTACTATATGGCTGTCATACATGTTTCACTCCCCGTCGCTGTTGTTTTTTTGCTCCAGCAGTGTCTGTACTGTCTTATGCACTCTAACTGTGATCAGCCTTTTTCCTGTCACAGTGTAGTGGGTGAACCCCCACATGCAGTAGTTTTAGAGGTGTGATAATATCAGACATTACTAAGATAGTCTCAGACATATTAAAGGATGCTGGGAAACATCATTTGATCATTCTTCACTTTGAAACAAATAACATTAACAAATCTGGGTTAGATGATATAAAAAAAAGATTTCACTGAGGTTAGCACTACCCTAAAGGACATGGGATATGAAATTTACTTTTCTGAAATCTTAAATGTCCCTAGGGTGAGTAGTGCCAGACAGACAAAAATCAAAAAAGTTAACAAATGGCTCTGGAAGTGGACATTGAAAAAAGGCATTCCCTGCCTTACATATTGAGAAACTTTTGAGAACAATTTCAGTTTATTTATTTAGTTTTTGTTGACCGGGTAAGTGCACTAGACAAATCCTGCCTATTTTCAGGCACGACCCGGGGGAGGGGGATACAGATGAATGCCAACTGATCTTGAACCAGATTAAGCTGTTGGTGGTATTTTTAGTAAATGAGGGAAATTTGGCCAGGACACCGGGGAAATTCCCCTACTCTGTAGGAGCTACCCTTACATTCTGGCATTCTGCCAAGATGGCCGTCGAAGGAGGAGCTGAGGAGGACATGGAAGTGTTGGAAGCAGTGGAGCTGGTCTCCTCCCCTGTCTCTGTTCTGAAAGAGACCCCATCTTCTGTGAATATTGTGCTGCAATCTACTGAATATGTTTCTTCTGGGACTATGGCTACTTCCCCTGCTGCTGTTGTGGAGACCTGTGTACAGTGTTTGCCTGTGGATCCTTCATTTCTTCCTCAAACTGTGCTTACACCATCTTCTAGCCCTGCTGTTATGGATATCGTGAGTCTTCTCCTCCTGTTTCTATGGATGTGGATGTGTTGCTTAAAATCGAGGAGCAGCGTTATTTTAGCTGCTAGGCGATGATTGTTAGCCCATAAGACTCAGCCTGGTTTGATACTGCTGCTAATGACTCACCGACTGGGAATGCTTGTTCTGCTGTTTCTTCACGATTCTGACACTTCCGCATTCTTTGCCTGTTACTACGGACTCTCCTCACTCCTACCGCCTGTATTGCCTATACCTCTTGCTCAGCTTCCTCCAGAAGTCTCTTCTGTACAAATGCCTGCTTCTCTCTCTTGATGCCTTACACGACGGACTGGTCTGTTGAGTCGGCCTTGAAGCGGCAGGGTGGGAGAAGGACCCACCATTGGGACTTGGTGTTCTAGTTCTTCCCGATCTATACTAGGCCACCTGACACTGACAAACTGCTGGCCTCTCCTGCTTTGCAAGACTCTGCTGCTTCTCTTGATCTTTCTTTGCCAACTGAACTCCTTCTGACTCAAAAGCTGACTTTACAATTTGGTCCTGCTTCCTCGGCGTCTCATGAACAAGCGGACTCTTGGGGACCCTGAGTCTCACCCAGCTCCTGCTACTTCCACTGCTTCATCCCCTAATACTGATACTGCATGCTTTCAACCCCCTGTACACCAAGCAAAAAGACATAACGCTGTTCGGCTGCACTATTTGGGGGGCTTACCTGACTTTCCTGACCGTTTTTTTGTAGGTCGCACTCTTTTGAAAGATTCTATGCAATTTGCTGCTTTTGAGATTCATGCCTTAATTCATGTTTCTTCAGACCCTCATTTAGATATTAGTTTTAAAACTATCACTGGTTTAGAGAAGTTTTGGAGAAAATATCAGGAACTTAAAACTTCTCCATTATGGTCACCACTTAATGCCATTCCCTTAAGTAAACCTACTCAGAAAACTCACTATTTTGTTTGGTAATGAAGGTGTCAGTCTCAATGATATTACTGTCTGGTTAAAGCAAAGATACACTGTCTTTTCTGACCCAGAGGCTATTTTTGATTCTGAGAATATCTGGACAGGTGGGTGGAGAGCGAGGGTTATGCTTCGCACTTCGGAGGTTGTGATTCGGCATCTCCCGAACAGCTTTATGCTTGGGAAAGACAGGGGAGTTCTTTTTTATCCTGGCCAGCCAAAAGCTTGCTGCAGATGTGGTTCTCAGAATCATATAAGTAGTGTCTGTGACAAGATTAAATGCTCTGTTTGTGGTAACATTGGCCACGCAGTTTCCCAATGAGTGGATGAACTTCTTTGTGTCCTTTGTGACGAATTGGGGCACACTTTCCAGACTTGTACCTGGGCAGCTCATAACTCCCCGACTCTTGCTGATGGGGAAGAGCAACATTTGATTATTACTGTTGCACAATGTTCTCGTTTATCTGACACTCTTTCTAGACCTCAACGCATACCCCCCCACCATGTTGTGCCTGCTGTTGACCCCTCTTCTACTTTACACAGACAGTCTTCTCCTGTTTTGAAGCCACAAATCTCTACTGCAGTTCTCCTCCCCTTCCTCTGATCTTGCTATTTCTGCCTTGGAAGAGGTGTCTATTCCTGTATTGCCTAGTACTTGGGACTCCATGAACTCCCGATTCTTTTGTTAGAGTTACACGGGATCTAATATGGGGACTTCTCCTTCTTCTAAGGCCCTGAAATCTTCTGCTATAACTCATATGAACAAATATGAGGTTTTACGCCACCCTCAGGACAACACGGACTCTGATACATCCTCTGTGTCCTCCTCCCACCCTGATGTTACTACGGACATGGAGATTACCATTGATAATATTGGTTCTCAAAAGAGAAAAGCTAAGGCAAAGCTGAAACATAGGGAAGGTACCTCTAGGAAAGGTAGGCCAAGGTGAGTTCTGTGTTTTTGTTTTCACTTTACCGTTTCCTTGTAAACATGTCTTCTGCTTTCTCAGCGCATACTGTTAACGATAACAGTATAAAGAAGCAGGACAAAAGAGATGCAGTTTTTTCCTTTTTATCTAGCTTGACAGCCAGTCTCATCCTCTTGTAAGATGTCCGTTTCCATGATCTTCCACAAATTTCCAGGGCCACTTGTGCCTGGACCTCTGAGCTCTCTTTTTGGTCCTTTGGACAGGACCCTTGTTCTGGTTTGGGTGTTTTATTTAGTATACCTGATGTTACTGTTATCAAACTGTTGGATATTTACCCAGGTCGGCTTCTTTTGTTAGATGTCTTGATTTTTTCTGTCCCTTTCCAGATTATTAATATTTACACCCCCCAAGTTAAAACTCATAGGATTGAACTACTGAAACTGATTCAGCCTTATTTATATATGTCAATGCATGTGAGTTTTGGAGATGATTTCAATTGTGGGTTATCTACTAAAGATAAGTCTTCTACTTCAAAGACTGCTAAGTTGTTTTGTGATAAGAATTTTCTTAAACAATTGTTTCATTCCACAGGTTTACAGGATGCATATTTATCTTTATGGGTCAGCTGCTCTCTACTTTTCACAAAGGCTCCTTGCAGCTCGTATTGATTTTTTTATTTCTTCCCATCTTCAACTTTCTGCTGCAGTTATTCAAGTTGTGGAATTTTTGATCATAATTTATTGTCTATTTCTTTAGACCCTTCCCTGACATCCTGTTTTGGCCCTGGCATTTGGAAATTGAACACTTCCCTGTTATCTGATTCCCGCTTGTTAAGTCACTTGACTGAGTATATTCATAATCGAAAGTCTATATTTTTTTATATGATGCCCCCTGGGATTGGTGGCGGGATACAAAATCTGGACTCCGAACTTTATTTAAAACTTATAGTAAACATCACCATGATTCCCTGTATTTTCTTTACCACACTGACAGATGACGACTTCAGAAATTACTTACCCTGTCTCATAAAACTGGCCATGATTTTTCCACACAAATAAGAACTCTTAAGAAATGCATGATGGATTATCACCTTCTGAAGACTACTTCTGTCCAGCACCAACAGCATTTTGGGACCTCTGGTACCCGTGACACTGTATGTCCATATGTTTCTATTCGGCAAACGGTAGAGAGTAAAATGTTTAATATGCTGTTTGATGACAATCTCACCAAGCTCACTATATTTCGGATGTCAGGCACCGTGTTACCTGTTATACACAACAACTGTTTGGTCCCATGCCCCCCTCTGCATCCATAATGGACTATCTTTCCTTTTTACAACTCCCTGATGTACCTTCTTCTGTTGTAGATATGTTAGTTGCTGAGACACATGCACATGAAATTGAAACGGTAATCGAGTCTTTACATCCAAGAGTAACACCAGGCCTGGATGGTCTCTCCAGTGAGCTGTATAGATTGTTTTCTACTGACCTGAGTTCTGAATTGGCTACAGTTTATAATTCTGTTCTACAGTGCGAACATCTTCCTTTAGACTTTAACATGGGTTGTTTGTTTTATTTACATAAAAGGGGTTAGAACATTGCTCTCAATTGGAGACCTTTATGCCTCTTAAACACTGATTTTAAGATAATAACCAAAATTTTGGCTCTCAGACTTTCCAAATTGGCCATGTATGTGATTTCTACCACACATCTTGCAGTGTCCCTGGGAGATGTATACAGGACCATCTAATTTTACTTAGAGAAATGATTGAACATGGAAATTTAATGTTTTACATGGTTTCATATTCTCACTGGACCAACGACAGGCTTTTGATTCTGTACATCATGATTTTTTATGGTCTACTCTTAGATGTTATAAAGTACCCGATTTTACCCTGGCTAGACTCCAGTTGCTATATCATTGTGCTACTTTTGTCCCCCTGGTTAATGGATGGAAAGGCCCTATGCCTCCTCTACACAGAGAGGTTAGACAGGGCTGCCCCCTTAGTCCACTTTTATGTTTTTTTTTGGATCCCTTACTTCGTTCTATTAACTCAGCCACAACAATTATGCCACTTCCCTCAGCCCCACACTCCATGTTGGCCTATGCGTACGATATGAGTCTCATGGTGGTTAATGTAGCCTCTGTAAGTTCTGCATTATGGAATTGTTCCAAGTTTGGGGCTGTTTCTGGTGCGGCCCTTAATCTTGATAAACATGTAGGCCGAAGGCTGGGTTCCCCTATTCTAGATGAGTCTTCTGTTGACATTAGACTTTGTGATGAACCTATTAAAATGTTGGGCATTTTGTATGGTAACGGTCCTTTGGACATCCTTAACTGGACTCCCAAATTAGATTATGCTCAAACTATGGTTGCATGTTGGAATTCATGGCAGATGAGTAAAAAAAAAATGATTTACATGATTAAAACCTTTCTGCTTCCCCTTTTTCTCTTTCTGGCTTATATCCCCCCCCCCCAGGCAATTTGAAACCAGGTTGCTTAGTCTCTTTTCTCAAGCCCTATGGGGTAGCTGCCTGAACCCCATTAAATGCCAGATTACCGATCTCCCTCTTCAGGATGGAGGCCTAGCTATGGTCCAACCTGTTTTTTTTTTCCTACTAGTTTTTTCTTGTTCCATAATATTAGACCCCTGCTGGTTAATCAAGATCGAGGTTGGGAACCTTGGTTTCTTGAATCCTGTGGTCCTTGGTTTCATAAATGGGAACTTAACAAACTGAAGGTTTTAACACATTCCCCCCAGATTTCTGCTTATGTTAGGGATAGTTTTCTTCGTTTGAAACAGTGGCAGATAACTAGCCGTATGCTAATAACTGTCTCTAGAAAACAAGGTATAATTATTTAGTGGACCGCATATGTTTGGAAGTTGTTGTTTTTCCCAAATGTCCTACGCAACATTCACTGCTTTGCTCACTTTATCAGAATTTAGGTTCCCAAAAGATATGGGACTTACATTGGCTTAGCTGCCATGAATCATCAACGCAAATGCAACCATAAACATAAATCACTACAGGATAGATTTTGTTCCAGACCTGAATGTCAGTAACAGGAAGAAACTATTTCACACCTTTTTTTTTCATGTACATTATTGTTTCTTTTTGGACTCTATTAGCTGCCAGATGGCAATAACCTTTGTTTTCTTTCATTAATTATGACACTCTGATGTATGGCTTTCCCCTCCTCTTGGTCTCATTGGAATGTTAATAAGTTGAATTTGATTTTTGTAATAATCAAATGGCATGTGTGGAATGCTCATTGTCTATTTAATTTACAGAATCAGGATGTGCCTCTTCTTACCAGTATTCAATGGATTGAACATGATTTAAAGGCCACATATTTTTCTGAGGCGGAGCATTTACCATCTGACTCTTTGTTGGAATTATGGACACTATTACCTTGGATAACTGATTCTGATTTTCCAGTTACTTAATTATTTTGTGTCTTATTTTTTCTCTGTATCATTATCTTTTTATTTTCTTTTGTTCAGTTGATATTCAATAAAAACTTCCTCTACTCTTTTCGATAAGTGCCATGGGATCTTTAACATCCACCTGAACTACCACCAATCCAGGCAGATGGGACCTCGGTTTAACATCTCATCCAAAAGACGGCACCTCAGAAATGCAGTACCCCTCTCATGCTGCACTTCTGTGTCAGTACTGGGATATTAATCCAAGTACCAGATGTGGGAACTGAACCCACAGCCTTCTGATCTCCTGGCCTCAGTGGTGAGTGTGCTACCTACTGAGCCACTGACACTGTTTAGTTGGGATAGGCTACACCTTAATAGGAGGTGAAGCACCTTATATGGTAAAAATTTAAAAGTCACATTGTGAAATCTTTAAACTGACTGATAAGCGGGATATGGGAACCCATTTTATTACCCCATCATACTTTCCCAAAAAACACAAGATTACAAACCACTTCAAGATCCTAATGGACAATGCTAAAAGTTTAAATTTGCTAAAAAGAAGTGAAAAGCAATATTATTGAGTGAAAAGGTGGATATTGGAGCTGTGACAGAGACTTGGTGGGATGACTCAAGTGATTGGATGTGAAATATACTAGGTTATCAGCTTTTTTACAATAACGGGATAGGTAGGAAAGGGAGTGAGGTCTGCATCTACATTAAAGAGCTCCTGACAACGTTTACCTTGTTTGGGGTTTCTGACACCCTGACATCAGTTTTAACAAGGGTAGCCAGCATTAGTCTTTAAAGGATCATTTATACCCTCTTTTTACTACAAACCTCATACCACCCACGATCTATATAGTTTTCCTGCATTTGCCAGATGCTGTCAGGCTAAACCATACGTGACGTAATTTGTAGGGGCTACACTGAACGCTGAGAGAAAGAGAATCTGTGAACTTGCATCCCGGACCCCGATTACTCACACTCTGTAATTGTTTTCCTTTTCAGATCATTATTCCTGCAGGTAGCAGTAGTTGTGTTCCTGCGATTGGGAAGCATATAAAAAAAATCTGGTTGGAAGCAGTGTTTGCTGAGCCGCTGTCTCAACCTCTCTGCCCTGTCGACTGCCACTTTGTGACAGTATGTGAAGTGAAGCAGCAGCCTATTACAATTTTGCATGCAATTGCAAGGATTTTGTGTGAGGACTGCAGTTCCTTTATTTCATTAAAATGCACTTGTATGTTTGGTGCCGTCCACTGTTGGCTTTTCATGGTAGCTGGCAAGACAGTGACACCTAATGCCATCAAATGAAGGGATGTTACTGTTACTACAAAAGTTTATTTGTGTGCCTGTTTCTTGCCAGCTGACATGAAAAGCCGACTGCGGATGGCACCAAACATGTGAGCGAATTTTAATGAAATAAAGGAACTCCACTCCCTCACACAAAATCCCCTGCAATCGCATGCAAAATTGTAACAGGCTGCTGCTTCACTTCACATACTCTCACAAAGTGGCAGCCGACAAGTAGACAGGCTGAGACAGCGGCTCAGCAAATACTGTTTCTGACCAGATTTTTCTTATACGCTTCCCAATCGCAGGAACACAAAGACTGCTACCTGCAGCAATAATGATCTGAAAAGGAAAACAATTACAGAGTGTGAGTAACCGGGGGTCCGGGGATGAAAGCCACAGATTTTCTTCTCCTCAGCGGTTCAGTGTAGTCCTACAAATTACATCAAGTATGGTTTAGCCTGGCAGCATCTGGAAAATGCGGGAAAACTATATAGATCATGGGTGGTATGAGGTTTGCAGTAAAAAGGGGGTATAAATGATCCTTTAAAGACTAATGCTGGCTATCCTTGTTAAAACTGATCTCAGGGTGTCAGAAACCCCAAACAAGGTAAACGTTGTCAGGAGCTCTTTAAAAATGTCATAAACTGCCACCAATGTTACTCTATCAAAGACTTAACATTTCCTACTGAGTCTGTCTGGGTACAAGTTTATTTTAACAATAGGCCAAAGATCATGCCAGCCACCTGTTATAGGCCCCTCTCCTCCAGTAAGGACTATACTGTTAGGCTGATTGACAAAATCAATTCAGCTTCTAATATGGGAAATACAATTATACTAGGAGATTTCAACCTCCCTGGCATAAATTGGGACTCTCTGGTTGGCTCGAATGAAACCAAGAAAGAGTTTGTTGACTTCAAATTGGGTCCAGGCCTTGAACAACTTATGGCAGAACCTAGTAGAGGTGAGAATACCCTAGATCTCATCATCACTAATATTGAAACAGAAATGTCAAATATTTCAGTAGTAAGACCCCTAGGAAATAGTGACCATAATATAGTCGCATGCAGCTTAATGGCTGCGAAATCAAAATTTATTGGAAATACATCCTATAGGGATTATAACAGGGCCCAATGTTACAAAATAAGAACTAGCCTAAAATTTATTGAATGGGACAAAGAATTGACCAGCCTCTCTGTGGAATCCTCTTGAACTTTACTGAAAGAAAAAATATTGCATCTTGAACAATAGCTTGTCCCTGCAAAAAACAGATACAATATTAAAGGCAAAATTCCAGTATGGTTCACTCCTAAAATTAAAAAAACAGATAAGAACAAAAAAAAAGGCATATACCAAATTCAGGAAGCACCCTTCAGAGGCAAATAGAAACAGATATACTGTAAGATGGAACTCAAGCTGCTAAAAACCATGATAAGGACTGATAAACTAAAAATTGAATTTTGTATAGCCCATATGAATGATAAGAATAAATCTTTTTTTTTCTACATAAATAACAACAAAAAGAACCAATTGATGATTGGGCCTCTTATGGAAAATGATAAAATAATCAATAGTAACCTAGAGGTGGCTAATGTGCTTAATGAATATTTTTGGACAGTTTTTAGTGAAAAAGGTAAGAGCCAGGATGATAGTAATGATATCTTACCTGACATTGCATATTTTTGGGAGGAGGAGGTTTTTGCCACCTTGTCAAAAATAAAAGGGAACACTTCACCAGGTCCTGACAATATCCATCCCAGGTTCCTAAGAGAAATGTCTTTGGTCCTGTAACACCACCCCTCACAATTTTGTTCAACAAATCGCTTGATACTGGGGTTGTCCCTGAGGATTGGAGGAAAGTGATAGTCATTCCAATCCACAAGAAGGTGTGTAAAGGAAGTGTGGCAAATTACAGACCTATCAACCTAACCTCCCTTTTTAGCAAGATGATGGAGAAACTAATAAAAAAGGGCTTGAACTAGAAGCAACATGCAAGAGGTTGGTTGACAGGAAACAACATGGTTTCAGAAGAGGGTTATCTTGCACTATGAATCTGGTGACCTTTTATAACAACATCAGTAAGAGCATAGATAGGGGAATCCCAGTAGATGTGGTGATGTTGGACTTTGAAAAAGCATTTGACACAGTATTCCATTGTGACCTTCCACTGCCAGAGAACAGACAGAACACCAGGAGGAAGAAGCTACTGGTATAACTAAAACTTCTCTACTGGGACTAAGAACTAGAAATCTTGTACTGGGACCTTCAATTTAGGGTAAAAAAAAGAGTCAGTGTATTTGTCAGAGGTAGTTGAAGTATATTGTTATCTGTTATCTGTGTTATCTGTGTACTTATCTAGGTACTTGACACAGGTGTCAGAAGGGAATTGTTATCTGTGAAATTAACTAAGTGTAGAAAGATTTGCAAAGTAAGGGGAGTGGCTTAGCTAGGAGGAGCCAGGTTACAACCAGATTTAAGCACTGCCTTAGATAGCTTCTGCCAGAGAACAGACAGAACACCAGGAGGAAGGAGCTACTGGTATAACTAAAACTTCTCTACTGGGACTATATTGCCCTCCTTCCCTCCCCTCCATCCTAAACCAGTTCTACTTTTATAGGCACAGGATTTAACTGACAACAGGAGCTTCCTGTTTGGGAGCAGGAAGTGAGTGATCACATAGCCACCAAAGACTCACCATCCTAGAAGTGCAAGAGTAGCTCTCCGTCCCCCCAAGCTGCTGGAGGTCTGACTCTGAGCAAGTAAGGAGACTACTGAGGAATATAGGAACTTCTTGTCTTAGAACAGGAAGATCCGGAGCTAAAAGGGCACAGAGGCAGTAAGTAAGCAGTGGGAGAAAAAGAAAAAAAAGAAAATAAACAAACAGAGGAAAGAGTAAGTATTCCAAACAACAGTTGGGGGCCATTAAAAAGACATTATGGGAGTGGTGCAGTGCAGTGGCTGTGGACCAGCAGTCTTCTGGGAGACATTCTGGAGGATGCAGTGTTGTCCCATCTGCTGGCACCTCTCTGGGCTGAGGGAGGAGGATGCTCATCTCCAGGCTGAGTTGGCCATTATTTGTGGGTCCTCCTCTCCCACCCAGGGACCACCAGGGTTACTGCCGTTGCCTCAGAGGTTGCCAGGAAAGAGGAGCAGTTGGACCACAGTGGGCTCAGGGAGGGTGAGGCTGGTGGAACAGAGGCACATCCCTCCAGGTGTACCTCTCCACAATTTCTATGCCGTTCTGTAAAAGTGTGGTTCATCTATGGAGGCACCCACAGTGGAGACCAAGGAGGATGCTGGGAACCTCCACAAAGGAGATCCACAGGAGGGTGGCATGGGACCACACAGGGGAAGGAAACAACTCCTGGTGGGAGACTTCATTGTTAGGAAGGTAGAACTGGGGGAGGAAGGGGAGAGGGAGGTAAGGTGCATGCCTGGCTCCATGGCTTGGAGGGACAGGGAGTGAATCCTCAGGATCACAGGAGCAGCTGCACAAGGGAGAGAGCTGGATGTCATTGTCCACCTAGGGACAAATGAGCTGGCTAAGAAAGGGATCAGAGCAGTGCAAGAAGCATTTGTGGAGATGGGGAGGGGCCTTAGACAAATAGCACACACGGTAACCTTCTTGGAGGTGCTGCCTGTCTATGGCATGGATGAGGCTAGGGTGCTCCACACCATGGGATTCAATCAGTGGTTGAAAAACTGGTGCAGAGCTCGGGGATTTGGCTTCATTGGGGACTGGGGGTCCACCTGGATGGATGCAGGCCTATACTGGCATGATGGTATGCATCTGTCCAGGAGGAGAACCAGGATCCTAGATGATAGGTTTAAATACTTCATTGGCAAGCATTTTAACTAGCCATGGGGGGGAGCCACCGGAAAGGAGCAGGGAAATCCTAGCCCCCCCAAAAAATCATGGTACTAAGTAAGGTTGACACCTACATAGAGATGTCAATAGGGAGAAGCGCAGGGGTAAATGGAGAAATTGACAAACGCACTAAGGACAGGGATGGGGCAAAACAGGGTAAGGCCATCAAGAAATGGAGGGTAATGAGTACCAATGCCCGTAGTCTGGGCAACAAGCTCCCTGAACTGGTGGCCTTGATGGAAGAGGGATGCCTGGATATTGTAGCAGCAGTCACAGAAACATGGTACACAGAGAACCATGACTGGGATGTTAACATATCAGGGTACACAACCTACAGGAGAGACAGGGAGGGCAGAGGGGGGGTAGCTGTCTATGTAAGGGAAGGGATAAAAGCAACTGAACAAAAGAGTAAACAGGGAGGAGAGGAGGCACTGTGGATCACCTTAGAGACTGGAAATGGCACCACAATCTGCACAGGGGTTGTATACAGACCTCCATGTCAGGGGGAAGGAATGGACAAGGATATGATAGAAGGCATACTTAGGATGGCAGAGAAAGGGGAGATACTGTTGATGGGGGACCTTAATATGCCAGATGTTAACTGAAGCACCTTTGCTGCAGCCACATCCAAAAGCAGGGCCATTCTTGATGCCCATCAGGTGGCATGCATCAGACAGCTAGTTTTGGAACCTACTCATGAGGGAGCAATCTTAGACCTCGTACTCTCAAATGGGGACAGTGAGAGGATCTCATATCTAGAAGTGGGTAGCTATTTGGGAACACATGACCACCAAACAGTGTGGCTCATGATAAACTCAGCTATAGAGTCAATCCATACAAAAGTGAGGGTTCTGGATTTCAGGAGGGCTGACTTTGGAAAGACGGGAGAGTGCCTTAGAAAAGCACTAGCAAACAGGCTAGAAGGAGGGGTGGAGCAACAATGGGGAAATATCAAAACTGCCATCACAGAGGCAACAAGCCTTTGTGTGAAGCAAATAAACAAATCAAAATGAAAGAAAAAGCCACTATGGTTCTCCAAAGAAGTGGTGTGAAGGTTAGGGAGAAAAATATAGCATTTAGGAAGTATAAGGAAACACAGAAAGAACAGGACAGAGAACTGTACCAGTTAAAGCAGAAGGAAGCAGGGAGGGTAGTCAGAATAGCAAAGGCACAAACTGAGGGAAAGATAGCCAACTCGGTTAAGAAGGGGGATAAAACCTTTTATAGGTATATCAGGGAGTGTAGAAAGACAAAGGGAGGGATAGTGAGGCTGAATAGAATGGACGGTGGGTGGCAGAGAGTGACAGTGAAAAAACAGGGATACTGAATGAATACTTCTGTTCAGTATTCACAAAAGAGGAAGTGGGGGAGGTGCCTAATCCAATTAACAGAAGCACTCTGGAGAGGGGGGTTGATCCCAGTCCTTTCACAGAAGAAAGGGTTCTGAAAGAACTCCTAAAACTGAAGGTGGACAAAGCAATGGGACCAGAAGGAATTCTTCCCAGAATTCTAAAAGAATTAAGCAGAGAACTAGTGACACCACTGACTACCCTTTATAACAAATCATGGGAGGATGGTGTGGTACCTGAGGACTGGAAGAAGGCTGATGTGATTCCCCTTCACAAAAGTGGGGAGCAAGACAGAGGCAGGAAACTACAGACCTGTCAGTTTGACCTCTGTGGTAGGGAAAGTGATGGAATCACTTCTGAAGGAAAGAATTGTTGAGTACCTAGAGGCCAGTGGGGCACAGGACCCAAGGCAGCATGGGTTCACAGTGGGAAGGTCATGTCAGACGAATCTAATTGATTTATTTGATGGGGTGACCAAAGTAGTAGACCAGGCAAGGGCTGTGGACATGGCTACCTAGACTTTAGCAAGGCATTTGACACAGTCCCACACAAAAGATTAGTAATCAAATTAACCAGCCTTGGAGTGGGTCCCAGGGTGGTAGCCTGGGTAAAACATTGGCTGAACAACAGGGCACACAAGGTAATTGTAAATGGAGTCCACTCTGAAGAAAGAGGGGTTACTAGTGGGGTATCACAGGGTTCAGTACTGGGTCCAGTCCTTTTTAATGTCTTTATAAGTGACATTGCAGAGGGACTGGAAGGAAAAGTATGCCTCTTTTCAGATGACACAAAGATCTGCAACAGGGTTGATACACAAGAAGGTGTGGAAAGGATGAGAAGGGATTTGGCAAGGTTGGAGGAATGGTCAGAAGTATAGCAGCTTGGATTCAATGCAAAGAAGTGCAAAGTAATGCACCTGGGACACAAAAACTCAGGGGAAGATTACACAATGGGGGGGAGGTAGTACCAACAACAAAAATGGAAAGGGACCTGGGTAATCATATCAGATGACCTTAAGGTTGGCAAGCAATGTGAGAAGGCGGTAGGAAGGGCAGGGGGGGGATACTGGGATGTGTAGGGAGAGGCATCACCAGCAGAAAACAGGAAGTTGTTATCCCCCTGTACAGACAGTTGGTAAGATCCCATCTGGAGTACTGCGTCCAGTTCTGGAGACCCCATCTCCACAGGGACATAGACAGGATGGAGGCAGTTCAGAGGAGGGCAACTAAAATGGTGCAGGGTCTGCAAGAGAAGCCCCAGGAGGAGAGGCTAAAAGAGCTTAATATGTATACCCTTGAGGAAAGGAAGGAGGGAGGGGGGACATGATAGAAACGTTTAAGTACCTCAGTGGAATCAACAAAGTCCAAGAGGGTAGCATCTTTCAGAAAAAGAGATGTGCAAGAACAAGGGACACAATTTGAAGATAGAGGGGGGACGGCTCAGGGGCAATGTGAAGAAGTATTTTTTCACAGAGAGGGTGGTGGGCGCATGGAACAGCCTTCCTGAGGAGGTTGTGGGGTTTAAAACTGTGGGAGAATTCAAGAATGCATGGGACAGACATAAGGCAATTTTTATGGGGGGTAGGAAGAAATAGGCTGTTGGTTAAATAGGATCTGCAGCTTATCCTCTAGGTAGGAAAATGGGCAAACTAGGTGGGCTAAGCGGTCCTTATCTGCCGTCAAAGTCTATGTTTCTATGTTTGGTGGAAAAGCTCAATTATTTTGGTTTTGATTCAGTACTAGTCAGGTGGATTAACAGATGGTTAGACAAAAGAACAAGGCATGTCAGGGTAAATGGCTATTTGTTCCAGGAAGGATGAATCACGAGTTGGGTCCCTCAAGGCTCTGTATTGGGTCCCACACTATTCACCCTGTTCATAAGAGATATTGAAAGTAACCTAACCAACTCTATATCCAGATTCTCTGATGATACAAAGCTAAGAGGTGATGTTGATACTCCAAATAAGTATCATTCTATGATGCAGGATATTGACTGATGCACTCAGAAATAAATTTCTGAGCATGTCTGTGCTGTAGCGCTAATACAGCACTCAGTCGGCAGCTGGCCGTGGAGGTGAGAAGTGGGCTGTGCCAGTTGCCAGCTGGGGATGGGTGAGGGGGTTGCTGGTGGGCTGGCATGACTGGGTGGGGTGGTGGGGCACTAGATTACCAGGGAATTGGAAATTATTATTTATATTATGGAAATGTACAGTTTGGGGGTGGGGTCACTAGACTACCAGGGAATCAGGAATTATCTATATTATGGAAATGTACAGTTCTGGGGGGGCACTAGACTACCAGGGAATCAGGAATTAATTTTTTCTGTAAGAAGACTCCTGGTGTAAGTGTAATTTTGCACTGGTTCTACACAGCTCCCAGAGGTAATTGTACCTGGCAAGCAAGATTTTGCACATTCTTTTGCACCACCTGCACTTATGGTTTGAGTCAGAACTTGATGTGATGTTACTGATGTCACTGCTACCTGTTAATTAAAAAACAAACATCAAAAACAAAAACAGTGTGGGCCAGCATTTCTTGTGTGCTATGGTTGTTTGCTGGCAACTTTATGCTTTGCTGTGACAGCTGACTGTGGATTGCTACTCTTGGGGTATCACCCCCTAGTCCTGCACCATTTGTGTGCTCATTTGTGCTTTCTTCTGACATTCTATGATCAGAAGTGGTGGGATTAGACAGTTTGTTTAGGTTTTACAACACTGTGACAACTACAGAAGCCAACTGATGCATCCCCAAGTACTTGTGCTGCTTCCCAAGCAGTCCAATCTCCACCAGAAACAGAGCAAGGCCCAGCATACACCCCAACTTCACTGCTCATAAATCTGATGCAACTACACAAACTGCACTGCCTGAGTCATTACATGCCAGCACTGAACTTACATGTAGTACGAATTACACAATGTGTTGGGAGATGATGGCCCTTGAACTTCAGCCATTCTCCATGGAAAAATACACTGGCTTTTGAAGAATCTTACATGAAGTGAGGCCCAAATACAACATCCCATCATGCTTCACATGTTCTCAGCATGTTCTCCCCACTATGTATGAAACAATATAAATGCAGATGGCAACACCCCTGAGGAAGGTGGAAGGTTCCTACATTTCACTTGTCATAGTGAGAACTGTAATGAAAACCAAAGCTTCCTTGCTCTCACTTCCCATTGGGTTGTGCCCAAATCAAACAGCACCACCAATCCTGTTCAATGCCCACCACCACCAGCCCCAGCAGGAGTTATGTTGAGGAGGATAGACTCACAGAGGCACAGCAATAGAGGGAATTCCTTACTTAATGTGTTAGTCATGAAGGAGAAGCACAGTGTGGAAAGCATTCTGCATTTCATCCAATCACTGCTAGATATTTGGATACACCCTCATGATCTGAAAGTGGGCATGTTTGTGATGAACAGTAGCAGTAACATGCTGAATGCAATGGATTATGGGCAATTATGTCCCATCTGGCAAACATGCATAATTAAGTGAAACAATTGCTGCTGTATGAAGCATCATAAGGTATTTTCATTGTTCTTCCAAACAGACCTGAACTTGTCCACCCTTACTAGCAGAAACACAATGTTCCTCAAAATTGCTTAAAAGAAAACAGTCCAAATTAGGGGGCTCACACCCCGGAAAGGCTTACCCTCCAGTTTAGCTTTACCCAATAAAAGCAGTGGTTTTCTCCTGCTGCAACTGAGTTTATTTTATTTTTTAAAAGTCCTCGAACTGGAAGTATGGTGGATGCTTGGGGGGGGGGGCTCCGTGCTGTAATGATGCAGTGCAGTACCGCTCGCTTCAATACAAATGTATTGAAGTGGCGGTGTACCATACCATTACAGTTAATGGAGCACCCCCAGTGTCCACCCTACTTCTGGGTCACGGACTTTTAGAAAATAAAATAAACTCAGTTGCAGCACGAGAAAACCGCTGCTTTTACTGGATAAAGTTAAACCAGAGGTAAGCCTTTCAGGGGTGGGAGCCCCCTAATTTGGACTATTTTCCTTTAATTAAAGATGTGTCCACATGTTGGATCTCTGCCTTCTGTACAGAAAAGTGAATCTAGAAACAGAAATGTGCATTCTGGGCTATGAAATTGGGAGACGTAGTGTATGAGGAATATATGTCATGAGTGTAGAGATGTGTTTCACAAAAGCTTGTTACACATCTGCGACCATATAGACAGGCCACCAAAGATTTCAGTGCAGAATCAGCAGCCCTTGGCATGGTCCTTCCACAGTGAGCCCATCTGAACACCACAAATAGCAACTCAGTGAAGCAAGGTTGGTGGCAGAGGTAACTGTGGCAGTAGCACTGGTAGCAGGACAATGACTATGATGAATGTGGTGGGAGAAGAGGTGACACCATTAGTTTTCTGACTCATCACAGCAACAGGATGCAATATTCATAAAAGAACTGACAGATGTTTTTTCACACAGTTGGGTCAGCTTTTAACAGCATTAGATTAGGCACACAATTTGACATGGCAACACTGCTGGCTCCCACCTATAAAGATCTGTCCATTGCCCTTGGATGCAAGGAGTATTGTATATATCTGTCTTTTGGATGAGACATTAAACCGAGGTCCCATCTGCCTGGATCGGTGGTGGTTCAGGTGGATGTTAAAGATCCCATGGCATTTATCAAGAAGAGCAGGGGAATTTTTATTGCAAGCAAAAATAAACAAAAACTGGTACAGACCTCATATGACACAAACATTGGCACAGTATTATCTGAAACATCCATGAGAAAGAAAAAAATAAAGATTGTTGCTAAAAAAATTCACAAAAAGTTAACATCATAGAAGGGAAAAATTTAATTAGTCCAACAACAAAACAAAAAGGATATAGTCATACTTCCTTAAGTACAGTAAGATAAGAAATTCATTAGCAACAGATATATACCAGTGAACACACTTTACACCACGAACATCATACACCCAGAGTGACAAAAAACGAAATACTGAATTGAAGACCAAAAAAAAATCTGACCTTCACCCCAGAAATGGTAGTATACTTTCCTTCCATCTTTTTTTCCATTGTTCCATGGCATTCAGTCTCTCTCAGAATTGGCCTGGTTTTTAATTTCTTTTTCAATTAGAGCAACCTGTGCATATGGGGAAATGTGCTTCTGTTGAAAAACAAACTTTCATCTCACTTTGCCACATAAAGAACTTTATACATGTGAATATCAGACATAGTGTGCTTGAATCCATAGTATAACTAAGAGACAGCTTCCCAATGATCACATTTTCATAATAAACTAACTGCCAGCCTGGATCCCGCCACCTAGCTGCAATAATCTGCCAAACAGCCTGTGCATATGGACACTGAATAAAAAATGCTCCTGGGTCTCTATTTGTAAAGCACATGTGTCCCTGGGACATATCCTCTCTTCCATCCTGTTGTGCTTTGAATTACCTTTTACTTCTAATCGTCCATAAGTACAGAGCCATAACACATCCCACATCCTGGCTGGGGTCCTAGGATCTACTAGACAGGTTTATGTGTCATCATAACAAACAGGACAGATAGCAGGACACACAATACGGATTTGAAATCTATTAGATTGTATAGTTTATACAATACCTTCCTATCCAACACCAAAACCTGTGATATAGTCAAGGCCCATTTTCTAATCTTTTCTAAGGTAGAAAACATAAAACTAGGCCCAACATTTTTTATCCTACCCATAAGGGGTCCCGGACCCCACTTCTCTAACAATGGAATAACCCATAGCCCTGCCACCTGCTTCCAATCTGCAAATCAAGGTTTTAGAAAGGTGGAAATTGTATTGAAAAGAAAAATGACAGTAGCTGATAGGATTAATCATTCTTAAACCTCCATACTTAAAATCCCTATACCGTACCTCCCCCTTTATAGGATTTAACTTACTCCCCCAGATCAACCGAAATGTCATGCTTAAGATCAAGACATCACATGAACTAGGGAGAGGGAACACAGCACTTAAATAAGACAGTTGTGGCAAAAAAAGTGTGTACTTGTGAAACCTTTTTTTTTGTTTGTTGCCACTGTTTCCAAATTTGTACCTTCTGGGAACATTGCTCCAGTCTTGACATCCAGTTCACCTTTACTATATCCAGATCCCCATAAGAAACTCCAAAATGTTCAAGGCCATATTAGTCATGGAAATTCCTCTGATAGAGGTACAATACTGCATATTAGTACTCAGTCTATATCCCCCACATTTGTTTGTATTCAATGAGGAACCAGTCAGGACTGAATAATGCTGAACAGTGTCTAAGGCCGTCTCCACTGAGCTTATATACCCCACCAGGAAGCAGATATCATCTGCATATGCTAATGTCATAGTTAAAGCAGGTACACTACTAATATCCACACTACAAATTGCAGCATGTTGCTGTATATGTTTTAATAATGGGTCCAAACAAAAAACATAGAACAAGGGGCTCATTGGATATCCTTTTCTAGCTCCACGTGAGACATGTATCACCCGTCCACTATATCCATTAATGACTGGAAAAGTAGAAGCTATTTTGTACAATTTCTGGATCCATTCAGTAAGCATTTGAGGAATGCCATAAGCCTCCAAAACTCATTTTAAATGTAGATGAGAGATTTTATCATATGCTTTTTCCTGGTCCAAACTTACCAGGAAACCCTTAACCTTATTCTGATGGCCTAGGGATACCACTTCTTGAAGTAAAAGTAAATTATCAGTAATATTCCTTCCCTTAATTGTACATACTTGGCTTTTGTCAATGACTAGTGGAGCTACCATCCCCAATCTTTTTGCCAAAATCTTTATCAGAATCTTAGCATCTGTGTTCATAAGGCTCAGCAGCCTCCAATTCTGTAGCCTTTGCCTATCTCCCTTTTCAAAAATAAATAATTGAATTGTCAAGCCAAACTGTGGCGTTATATCCTGATCAGTCGAAATATGATTAAAGACTAACTGTAACAGATCTACTAAACTGTCCAAAAAAGTTTTATAAAATTCAGAAGTCAGTCCTTCTGGTCCAGATGTAGTATTTGTATTTAGGGAACAAACAGTTTCCACAATTTATTGTGTTGAAATTGGTTCAATTAAGCAATCCAGATCTTCCTAAGGGATCTTCAGAATCTGACAGGGATTTAGCACCTCAGAAATCATGTCATCAGTCACCAGTGTAGCAGAATACATCCGGTCCATATAACCGGCTACCTCCTCCAATTTACTGTTCATTGACAAAATCTGTAAACCTTGTTCAGTACATAAAGCAT
Organism: Neoceratodus forsteri; assembly: GCA_016271365.2. Taxonomy (NCBI): domain Eukaryota; kingdom Metazoa; phylum Chordata; order Ceratodontiformes; family Ceratodontidae; genus Neoceratodus; species Neoceratodus forsteri. Next base: position 570,709,929 of record CM057449.1, on the reverse strand, counting down.
CCATTGTTCTGTGTTGTATTCTAGACTGACAGCTGATGAAAATGTCACCTGTTGTTCCTTTTCCTGGGGTACTGATCCCGTGTTCATATAATAGAGGCAAAGCTCTGTCGTACTGTACATTAATCATCTGTTGTTTAAGACACTGTATTTGGTCAGCATAGTCCCCTAGTCCATCATTTAAACATGAAACAACTGTCATATGTTGTCTTTTAAGATCCAAATATTGCATATATTTATCAGTTTGTTTTTGAAATGAAAAAAACTGGAGCAAACCCTTGAGATCCAATTTGGATTGTACCCACCATCTACTAACATTATCAGAGAGACACAAAACAGATTTCTTGGCCTTCAAAAACTCTTCCACCAGAGCTAAACACCTATGATCAAGGAGCAGCATATTATTCAATTTCCATATCCCTTTCCCTCACCCAATGCTGGCACTCATTGATAATCTAATTTTAATCATTAGATGATCAGACGTTTCTATTGGGACAGTAAATGCGTGCTGTATTGAAAGAGTGGGTGAGAGAAAAACATAATCTATTTGAGTAGCAAATTTAGCCCTGTAGTAGGTATATCCCCCTATCTCATGCCCATGCCTATATGCATCCACTAAACCTACTTGTTTTACCACTGTCTCCAAGGCTCCTGAGTCACAGTAAGCTTTTGAAAGGTGAACACTTTTATCCTGAGCTGATAACACACAATTGAAGTCACCAGCCCAAATCAAGAAACGGGAAGTAAAGAGATATGGCTTGATATTATTAATCATTTCCACCCTTTCCTTCTTCGTTTGAGGTGCATAAAGGTTAATCAGCTGCCAATGTGACCCATGGCGATGAAAATACACAAGCATAACCCTTCCCGGACATATATCCAAAACCTTTGTGATACAAAAATTCCATCCCAAAAATAAAACACCCACCCCCCACATCTTTCTAATGTCAAGGGAAAAAAAAGCAGGGCCCCAACACAACTTTCAAGCCTGCTCCATATCATTCATTGTATATAATCTAACATCCTGTAAACAAGAAATATCTATTTTATTGTCTCACAATGTAGTAAAAGTGAGTAGACGGCGCTTCACATTTCTGATGCTACTAACATTTAATGTGGCTATGACATAATCTTGTTGTGCTGACAAATAGAAAGATATTTAGGCAATATATATAGCAAAAGCAAAAATCAAATACAGGATGTAATATATCAGGTGTCAGATTGTTTGCCTATATGCGCACTGCAGTTCAGCTTTGCATCAGAAGTTTTTTTTTTTCATTCTAACAGCTGAGACTTTGGCTGTCATGTTTTCATCTTCTGACTCGGATGATCTCACCTTCAAAGATGACAAAACTGAGGAGGTTTCAGAATCCTCTCCTATATCTGAATCAGGCACTTGTAGAACCTCAAAGGCATTTGAAATGGGCACCGATACCACTTCTTTCCCCCATTTAGGTAGTTTAGCTTTGGGGTTGACAGTCTTCAGTGATCTCTTTTTAGATGCCAAAACAGTGGATTCAGGTGGGAGCATAGTATGGGGCTTTGCTCCTTCATTATCAACTACAGAAACTGGTGGCAGGTCTACGTTGAGTCCAGTATTCATTTCCATAGGATGCACAAGCGGGTCCAGATCCTCATCTTGGACTTCAGGGCCACAGAAGTCAGCAGCACAGCTGGGGAGGGATTGGGTGGGATCTCATTTGCATTCTCCTGTGCTGCAGGGAGTACAGAAAACTGTTCAGCACCTGGGGCTAAAATTGTGCCTGCTATATTCTTAGCTCTGTTTTGTTGTTGAGTTTCAATAATGAGTTTCTGAGCTTTTTCAGTCAGTACTTCCTGGAGCAGGCCATCAGCCCTGTTGTGTGCAGCCCATTCACACAGTAGTTATACATATCCCTGCTTTCCACATAGATTACAAATTGGATCATTAGTACAGTCAATGGTAGCGTGACCCGTTTCTAAACACAGAGAGCAATGTACTCCATCACAAGTATTATTCAGATGTACATGAGATCCACAGTGAATGCAAGTCTTAGGCTGTAATTGATAAAAACAATGGCCTCTTTCTGCCCCTAAAAAGAAAGCACTAGGTAGATGGTGAGTACCATGGACCCCCACGTGGAGGCATACCTTGAACTTCCAACCCCCCGTCCAGAGATGTTCCTCATCTAAAATCAGGAAGGGGTCACCAAGAATAGCACATTTGGTTTACAACCAATATTTTATATCTGAGATTGCAACACCTTCATTTCGGAAAAGTATGGTAAATTTTTTAATCTGAGGCTTAGTTATTGGGATGGCCTGAAATGGGATCCACAAGGCCGAATGGCGTTTCTTCTCATACATTGTCCAAAAGTGGTCCAAACCCACTGGGGACTTAAAGCTGATATCAAATAATGAGTCCCCTGAGGCATGAATCAGCGCATAAATGTCATTCGAGAAAAATCTCAACAAGTCTTTCAATATAGTATTTCCTACATAAATTCTATCAGGAGGATGGGCCAAACCTCCCTGATATTGTAGGCAAACTGCGTTTTTCCTTTGAGCAGGGTTAACACCTGAAAATGTACTTTCATTCCTATGGAATTGCCTCCACAAACTGGAAGAGTCTATCTGAGGGATTTCCTCAGCTGAGACCAGGGTTTGGGGAGCCACACAGTCACCCCATTGGGCAGGTACCTCCACATCAATACCTCCAGGAGGATCAGAAACTAATTCATTCTCGGTAGTGTGCACAGGGAAATCATCACAGAGTTGGAGTGTTTCAGAGGGAGTTTCAGTAGCAGCAACTATCTCCTCATGAATTTGTACAGGAGACTCTGTTGAAGAAATAAAAACAGTCTTAGGAACAGGGGGCCCTGCAGCATAAGAAACCCAACCACCCCCCTCCTTCAGGATCCATCTTGCCCCCTGCAATGCAGTGTTCACTAACCATGGTTCACTGTACTTGCTTGTAGAAATGCCTGCTGTACAAGCAGTATGTTTGTGTACAGGTTTCTCAATAAGCTTGGGACTAGACTAGCTAGCAACAACATTCAAACCAGGTTCAGTGATGACATGTTCAATCGTACCAGAAGATATTTCAAGTAGCACACCATCAGCATTCAGTTTATCCTTACTCACTGTGATAGGGCTCAAAGGAACTGAAGGCATCACTACAGCCCGATTGTCCGCTTGCTTGTTCAAAGCAAGGACTGGGTCGCTAAACTCCAAGAAGGGCGTCAGCCTGTCATGTACAAAATGCTGACTCACTGTCAAATCAGTTACAGGAGAACATACCTCAGCATTCAGTCCCTCACTTGCAGGATGCACCTTGAGTTGCTCATTTACACGGTCACTCGCACCTCGCCCAGGGGTTGACAGCATCTTTAACAGGCACAACTGTTGCTCAGTGCTTAGGGCTTGAACGAAATCAACTTCATGCTGAAGTCCAGCCTCGATCAAGTCCATCTGATTGTCCATTCTCGGGCTGTCGTTTACCTCCTCCATATCTTCACTTAGTAATCGATCTGAATCACAAATAGCTCCATCATTCACAGTAACCAGCTCCTGTATATCAAAACAGACCACTTCTGCAGCCTGCACCGACAGACTGAGAGGATCATCGACATCCATCTGCATACCAGCGCCCCCTACTGCAGAGTAGGGGAATTTTTATTTAATCACAACAAAATATAACATAACATAATATATATCCAAATCAAAATGTATTTCATACCACCTCTTTAAGAAAAAAATCAAAACATAAATGAGTATTGATTCATACATAAAGAAAGACAGTGTAAACAATAATAACAAAATTTGCTCCCCCTTACCCCACTCCTTTTTTCCCTCTTTTTTCCGTTTTTTTAAACAAAAAGAACTTAGCAATCTAAAATGCTTCATACAATATTAAATTAATAAAAAAGAAGAGAGAAAGGGAAATCCTAATAATCCAAAAAAAATTTACAAATATTAAGAAAATTACCCCCCCACAACTCATATAGTAAGAAAAATTATCTTAAATCTTATAACTTACAAAATTATCCCACTGATTATGTATGATCTAGTATAAATACAACGTAACTCATATTTCAAATCTTACCTAAAAGAGTATAAAATACATACTGTTCAAAACCTAACAAAACACATACCATAGCAATAATTTAATTTCTAATCCTCTTTTTACATTTAAACATGCTAATTTCTAGCCCTCTTTATAGAAATTCATAACCAATCCATAATTGAACCCAAAAAGTAGAACTAAAATGTAAAGCCTCTATATGTTGCAAACATTTTAAATCAGCATTTACCATATATAGTAACTCTTCAGGAGAAATCTGTTGCTGTTGTAGCAGCAATCTACATCTAGTGATCCATAACCAATATAGTAAATGACCGTGTATTATTGTCAAAGTACTAAGACATTCTTTAGTCGTTGATATATTAGAAATCTCATAAAACAATACTTCCACAGCTGGAGGAACTAAAATCTTATTCTTCCAGTGATTCTTAACCACGTCCCAGAATTTCGTTGCATTGGGGCAATTAAAATAAAGATGTGACATAGTTTCTAGGACTTCAAAACACCCCTCCCTTAGACAATATCTATCCCAAAGATTTTTATGTTTTTGATTACTACGTACATTCACTTTATTGTGAAGAGCCAACCATACTGTATCCCAAATGTGTTTCAGTATTCTTGGATCAGAAATATAATTTGAAATAACTTTCTGATGAGACAATGAAAATTTAGAAAATGGGAATTCTCAAAAACACCTTTGGATAACCTCAAAATAAAAGGCCTTTCGTCTAACTGTTGTAACTAAAGTCCAACTTATTTGCCACATTTTAATCTTGTCAAAAATTCCTTCCCATATAAACACCAATCTAGGATGCCATTTGTTTTTATGTTGAAAAAAAAAACAATTTCCATTCTAACAAAACACCAGATATCTGCCTATGTACCAAACCATTCCAAGCTTGAGTACCTCCTTTAATTAACGGTACAATATTACAATCTAAAAAAACTGAGTAAAAAAATAAGACCGGATGAACCATTTTAACTCCTCCATCCTTTATCGGTAAATATAAAACATTCCATCGAAGCGGATTGAAACGGCTTTCCCAAAAACCACTAAATAAACATCCCATTAACCGGGTCTCCAAGGTTCATGGTAAAAGAAAAACAGAACTTAAGAATAAAAAAACAGGAAGCAAAAATGTTTTAATTAAATATCCCCTGTTTCAACTTAGATGTTTTCCATCTATTCCAATTTGCCACTAATTTGTGTCCTTTAACTAAAGCTTTTTGCCAATTATATTCTGCCATGTTATTTCCTCCAAAATAAATTCCTAATATTCGACATGGAGCCATATCCACGGGTAAACCTCCCATGATTTCACTTTCTAAAGGTAAACCATTTATACTTAAACAGTGGCCCAGATATTCAAACTGCGCCCAAAATGAGCGCAACAGCAGGAGCAAGCACAAACCAGTTGCGCATATGCGCAACAGGTGTGATATTCAAACATGGAGCAGAACAAATTGCATAGCTAAACTTTAATGTCTGAATATCGCGTATTACCGCGCCATAACGCAACCAGGACGGGAGAAGCTGAGCTTAAAATGTTGCGCCATGGTGCAACCAGGGCAGCCCAGCTGAGCATTCCAGAGGTGCCATAGCACAAGCAGAGCCCCCAGAGCAATGGAACTGCATCCCAGGGAGGCAGGCTGGGGCCCACCGCCAGCCATGCCACACATGGGCACAGGAACACACTGCAGAACCAACACCACACCTGCACACCCCAAGCACAGCATCACTGGGGGTGGGGCGGATGATCTACTTGCCCATGGGTACAAGCCTACAAAGCATAGCAGAGCCATGACACCCCAGCACAACCACTGGCAGGCTGAGAGTGCCACACACAGGGGGTTGACAACCACGGTGCACATCAGCCCCCCCCATACACACAGCACACCCTGCACCGTGACCCCAAGACACCACCTATGTGTAGACTGCACTGCAGGAAACCATGCATCCCCCCAGCACACGCCAACCCTGCAGCACAGAAGCCTACAAGCCAGACACACACCCTAGCACCCAGCAGTGGGTGGCAGCAGATGGCAAGACCAACCAAAAGTCACTGCCATGCTGGAGATACCTCCCCATGCACACACACGCACACACACACACACATACCCAGGACCATACCACCCCAGATGGCATGTACACCCCTGCAACTGAGCACCCATAGGCAGCTGCAAATCAGAGACCAACACATTATTCATATAAAAATATAAATGTATATTGAGATGAACAACAGGAACAAGAACAATAACAACTATTTAAAAGGGGGGGGACAGGTACAAGGTAGCGGTGTTCAAGGGGTAGGGATGACAAAATTGGAGAGGGAAGGCAGGGTGGTAGGGATGGGAGAAGTGGAAAGGGAAGATAACTTATGGGCCAGCCGGCCACCCATCCTCTGGCTGCTGTCGGCCAGTCCCATGCCACCTCCTCCGAAGGCCATGGCGGTGTATCGACTGGAGGATGGCCTGGTCATCAGTCATCAGCTGTCTGAGGGCCCGGACATCTCTTGCAATGTGCTGGAGAACCTCGAGGCCTAGGAAAATGGGAACACAGTCAATGGCTGTGACTGACCACAACCCTGAACACCACCCAACCTGCAAGCCATATAGCTAATGTCCGCACCTGTGATGGCATGCGCCCACCATTAGTGAAGATGCACATGGCCATCAAGCAAACAGGCGGCACCAGCTATGTGCACCACTGCACACACACACTGCCCATGTCCATCAAGCAGCACAAACAAGGCTGGCAAGTGACGGGGCAATGTGGTGCTATGCCAGTTACCCAGCTATGTGCCCAGTGCATGCATGGACCACCAGTGACGTCACACACAGACGTGCTGTGAACTGACAGTGATGCATGTCACCTGTGTCGTGCCTACAGACATAGATACATAGACAGTGTCGGCAGATAAGGCCTATGCGCCAACCCAGTCTGTCCATTTGAGCCTGTAAGTTCACTTTGTTTACCTAGAAGTCTGCCCTTACCCCTGACCTCCAGAATTCGCTATGTCTATCCTTGCATTCTGAAACCCGTGAGTGTGTCAGCCCCACCACTTCCTCTGGCAGGGTGTTCCACTTGTCCACCACCTGTTCTGTGAAGAAATTCTTGCTCATGTTTCCTCTGAATCGTCCCTCCCTCCAACTGCATTCCATGCTCCTGTAGTCCTGGAACATCTTTTTGCACTTCAAAATAGTGTTTCCTGCCCCTGTTCCACCCTGTAAGATACTTGTATCTCTATCATATCCCTCTCCCCTCTTCTCCTCCAGGGAGTACATGTTCAGTTCCTTCAACCTGTCTCCATAGGGTTGTGTATTGCAAGCCATGCACCATCTTTGTTGCCCTCCTCTGAACCTTCTCTGCCCACTCTACGCCCTTACGTAGGTATGGTCTCCAGAAATGTACACTGTACTGCAGGTGGGCCTCACTAGTGTCTTGTATAGTGGAATGTATGACCTCCCTTTCCTGCATGGTTGTATTGTGCAGGGCTACTGGTCTCCCAGCATGCAATAGCATCCATGAAGTCATGATACTCACACTGGTCAAGCAGCTCTGCCTGCCGCTGCTTGCTGCTGTTGCTGCCACTGCTTGCTGCTGGTGGGGTGCATGGCCTGCTGGCACCGGGTCCCTGGCACGGCCCTCAGCAACGTGGGCCCGCATCCTCACATCCCTGCCTGTGCGAGACATATGTTGAGACAAACATCAGTGACTCAGAAGCAGACTGCCCCTACCCAGTAGAGAGTGCCTGCCCCACACAGCCATACCCATTCATCCTGCACAGCTGCACACACTGACTAGCCAACGGCTCGGGTCAGTCATCACCCATGCACAGCCACCAAAACACACACACACCCTCATAGATAATATACAGGTGCATAGATGGCACACCCACCCGGCCTAGGCACCATGCCCCCGCCTGGCACGTGAATCGCAGCCACATCAACAGGTCTGGCTCCTTCCGGCGGAGGTCACTGTACCGATGCCGGCACTGCTCAGCAGACCGTCACCATCCAGTGACCCCCACCAGGTCAGTGGCCACTTGCTGCCACACTTCAATCCTTGCACTGGTATGGGACACCTCACCATAAAGTGCAGCATAGTGTGGCTCAACTAGGGCCACCAGGTTGGCCACTTCAAGCTGGCTCCACGACACAGCCCTCCTCCTAGCCATGGCACCAAATTTACAGCAGGCAATATGGCGCTCCGCTGCGCCGTAATCCCCACGTGGAGATGTTGCACAATAGACCACCACAGGCTCCAATCAGCTGTTCGAACCCAGCGCATCACTTACATAAGCGCTGTCACAGACAGCGCAATAGAAGACGATACATCGGCAGGCGAACAGCACCAGGGGGCAAAGTCATACAAGGTCATGGGCAATTAGCGCAGGGCTCGCACAGCGCCATCTGATGTATAGGCATCCTCTTGCGAGGCGACCAGCTGTGTACCGGTGCCACGGTGGACTGTGCGCGGTAGTGCTAGCGCCATATAGTGCCTACGTTGCTGAAGCGCCACTGGCAATAGTCGGTGGTTGTGGCCTTGAATCGCCGATCGCACTCAGCAGGTCAGCAGCACGACAGACGCCCGCGTGAAGCTTATCTGGCATGTGCAATGCAGTGTACCACCACAGTCTAGATCGCGCGCATTGGCTCAGCTGATTCATCCGGTTGGCGCAAAGCGCAGATTCGCTGATATTCAGCCGACACACGTACAAATCATCTGATCAGCCATTCAAGGCGCTGATGCGCGATTTGCTTGTCATTATAGTTGCTCCTCTAATTTGCATGTATTAGCTGTAAATGTATAGACATTGGGCTGCGCTGGCCAGATTTGGTTACTGCAGGTGAAGGTAGGTGAGTTGCATGCTGTGTGATGTCCGGGACAATGGTCATGGGAAAATGCTGTAGACTGCACAGTGACAGGTGTCCACTTCCGCCATACAGATCGCCATGACCGAGCAGAGCCAAGGTGAGGTGAGGGGCGGTGGGCTTAGGAGGAGGCCCAACTTTACAGCAGCAGAGACACAGAGGCCTCTTCCAGGCCTACCTGGATGAGGAGCCGGTACTGAGTGGATGAAGGGCACCCTCAGTCCCGTCGCGGCTGCATGGGAGGGGTAGCTCTGGCTGTTAACCTGCATGGAAGCACAGCGCTCCATGCAGGAATGCAGAAGAAGATGGGGACAGACCGCAGGAGGTTGAAGGAGAAGGTGGCAGCCTTTCAGGGCGGGCGCTGCTTGGCACTGGCGGGGCCCGCCGGTGGTGTTGGAGCTGACCCCGACTGAGGAGACACTGGTCACAGCCATGCAGCCGAGCCATTGAGGGTGTACCAGGAGGTGGATTCCAGACAGGTGGAAGCCCATCACTGCATGGTATGACATGGTGGTGGTGTTTGGGGGGGGCGATTGTTTGCATGCACTCACATGTACTCTCTTTCTGTTACAGATCCTGTTCATCTTCAGGAGATGGTGGTGGTGGGTCCAGGCAGTGATGATGACCTGCTGGACATGGAGGAGGGTCCATCCACCTCCATCACCAGCCAGCAGGCACTGCAGCAGCATGCAGCTGGGCCGCCAACCTCTGGTGTCAGTGATGCAGGTGCGGGGTGCACAGCCTGTGTCTCAGCAGTCTGGCATGCAAGCATGCCAGCAGGCTGTCACCATGGCTAGCAACCTGCACCGTGATGATACAAGGCCTGCAATGGGCAGTGGTGGGTGTGTGTCCCATGGCCGGACTGACGGCAGGCCAGCACGTGCCCCAGGGCATTTCTGGTTCCAACTTGTGTACCAGCATGCTGGCACAGTCCCAGGCTGTGCCTGTCAGCTACCGGTGGGGCAGCACCAGTGGCTGTGCAGGTGTCTGCACTGTTGTCAGCACAGCGGTGGAGCAGAGGGACCCTGAGGGCTGGCGGTTGGAGGGCAGCAGGTCACCCACCAGGTCTGGGGTACAGTGTCAAGTGGTGGCACATGTCCACCGCCTTTGATCTGCCCATTCCTGGTCCTGGCTGAAAGACAATAGCCCACCCTCAAGGGTGTGTGCATCAGGACCTTCCACACCCCCCAGGGGACAGCAGGATGCCGTTGGGGCACAGTACCCATTGGAGGAGCACCCGCCTTGCTGCAGGAATCAGCACAGCTGCAGAGCGGGTTGCAATGTCCGTGGAGGCACTGTCTGTGTCCATGGAGTGACACAGCAGGGATTGTGCTCTGACTGTGCCAAGCTGGTCCGTATGTGGGCCGGATGTGACCGCCGCCATTGACAGGCTGACCAGGCAGTGGTCTGTGTCGTGGCGCGTGGGCACACAAGTCAGGTGGCCCTGTACAGCACACTCGCACACAGTTCACTTCCATTCCCCGCTCCCCGCATCGTAGACACCAGGCCTCGCTTCGATGCCGGGTTCTGTTGTGGGCATCCCGAGCACCCCTGGTGCAGGTTTGTTCGGCATGCTGCAGACCCCTGTGTGGGCAAGGTCGTGTTCGCACAGTGGGACCCCTGATGGTGCAACAGTGCTACCCCATGTGGCCCCTGCTCAGCCTGCCAGTGCTGTTGGGTCACGGCGGGGCCGCCCACGCATCCACGGTGGCTGTGGGACAGTGCTACATGACTGAGCTGTCTCCCAGTGCAGGCCCTGTCTGGTGCTGCCATGTGTGCAATGTGTGTCATGGTGGACAGTGCACTGCTGGTGCTCTGCTCTGCCTGTGCGACACACGGACCTGCACACCCTCCCAACTGCTGTCCACAGGTGCGTGTGCATGATGATGCCTGCATTGCACTGTACACCAAGGTGCAAGGGTGCTCAGCATCTGACACACGGACTTGGACAGTACAGGTGGTGGGGGTGGTCGGTGGTGCTGTGTGTTAGTAATGTTGGTTCTGCAGTGCTGTGCATGTGCCCATGTACACTCTGTGCCTGGTGTGTGTGTGTCCATATGAGTGCTCACCCCTCCCTGATGGTGTGTTTGTATGCCTGGACCATTACACTCCCCTGACCGTCATGCACCCCTGGTGTGTTCCCCTGTGTGCCTGTGGTTTGAGCATGGACAGTGTTGGTTGCACATGTCCCCTTGACTTACCTGTGTTGTGCGTAGTGCTCCTCTGTGATGGTGTCCCGGTGCAGCTGTGCCTGCCGGATCAGTCAGGGGCCCTGCCATCCTAGAGGGGGCTGCTCATCACCATCAACACCGGCGCCACTGGCGTCCCCATCGCTGTCCCCCTCTTCGACCTGTACGGCTATCCCATGGTCTTTGGCCATGTTGTGCAGGATGCAACAGGCCAGGAACATCCACAGGCCTTTTGGAGGCTGTACTGTAGGGCACAGCGAGGTGTCTAGGGCATCAGAAGTTGCCTTGAGCATCCCAAACACCCGCTCTATGATTTGCGTGTTGCAGCATGTGCCTCATTATAGCATTGCTGCTGGGGTCATGGGCGCGGTGCAGTGTGAGCAGCCAGGGACGGAGTGGGTATCCGCTGTCACCTGTGTGGAGATAGTGGAGATCAGTGTCATGTTCCAGGTCCATATTGGCCATCTCCTGTGTGCCACTACCATGGCACCTGTGGCATTCCCACCCTTGCCCCGAGTTTGCATTCCATACATGTGTACTCACCCACTTAGATGTCCTGTGGGATGTCCCACTCTCAAATTGATGGCACAGTGCAGACTGATACCATATAGAAGCATCATGTGCTTTCCACCAGGGTGTGTGGCACAGACATTGATTATTAAGCCCAGTGGCATCACACCACCTGGCAGTTGACACTAGGGAATCCCTTTCTGTTCCGATATGCCTGGCCATCGGGGCCAGGTGGCATCAGCGAATGGCCACATGGGTGCAGTCTATGGCCCCTAGCATGCCAGGCATGCGTGCTGCCTGTGGAACTCCTGCATGTTTGCTGTACACTCTGCTGGTGCTGGGGAAATGGATGTACTCCACAGCATGTGGCAGCAGTGCGCTGAGGAATTGGGTGAGGATGCGTGACGTGGCCGACTGTGTGATGCCTATGGTGTCCCCTGTCAGCCTCTGGAAGGTGCCAGTGGTGAGCAGGCACACGCAGGCTGTCACCTTGGTCTCCACCGACAGAGCGTGACTCCGTCGTGAGGGTGCCTGCATCACATCACTGCACAGCTCACAGAGCCATCTCAGTATTGCCCTGTTCAGGCGGTACCGGCCCACGATCTCTACATCTGTGTACAGCTCAAAGCTGATGTGGGCACAGTACCGCCTGTCGGGGGCATACCGCCGATGGGCCCTTCCTGGCCACGTCCCCCTGCAGCATGCATTCTCACCCCCCTCATTACAGCTTCCATGTGGAAACTGGCACTGTCCATCTCCCTGGCTTCTGACCCCCCCTGGCTGGTGTTGCTGTGTTACCCCCGCTGTCCTCACTGCTACTTCCACTGCACCGGGCACCCCGCTGGCCTCTGACAGACTATGGCTACTTTCCTTGCCTGCCCTTTGCAGTCTGTCTGTCTGTCTGTCTGTCTCTCTCTCTCTCTCTCTCCCACTTGGCAGCCTGGTAGCGTTCTTGCGCCGCTTCCTTGAGCCTTTTTGTTTTGGCTCATTTCCACTAGTGCGCAATGTCCGGCTGTGCTGCTCTTGCGCATTGCGCAAGTCTTTGAATATCACATTGCGGTCTTTATGCATGGATCCACCCCCTTCGGTTGCACATGCCTTCATTTTCATTGCGCTGTTGCTCAGCATGTTTTCGGAGGTGCAACTGCCTCCTTCTGAATATCGCTAAATGGCGCATTTTTGGACTTCCGCATGCGCAACCCTTTTGAATATCTGGGCCAGTGAGTTTTATTCAAATTAATTTGGACACCAGTTATTTTACCCACCTCTTTTATAAATTCACAAGCTGCCATAATAGAATTTCCATCTTTTAAAAATAAACAAAGATTGTCCGCCTATGCCAATAGTTTAGGAAAATTACCAAAAACCCCATTTATTCCATTAAGATTAGGAGACCCTAGCAAAAGTCTTAATAAAGGATCTAAAGAGAAAACATATAATAACGGGCTAAGCAGACACCCATGGCGCACCCCCTTCAAAATCTGGTGACAAGACCCTTACCATCCATTGTCATATGGTTTGACATTAGCTAAAACATAACACAATCTAATCCACTGTACAAATAGTTCTGGAATACCATACACCTGTAAACAGTGCCATTCGTATACATGGGAAACTTCACCAAAGGCTTTAGCCTGAACCAGACTGACCAAATATCCTGAAGTTCTTTCTTTAATAGCATTCTGTGAATCAAATAATTCCCTAATTAACAATAATGCATCTGTAATGTGTCTACCCAGTACAGAACAATACTGCTGCTGACAAATCAAATCTGGCATTACTAAAGATAAACGATTCCCCAATAATTTGGAAAAAAATCTTAAAATCTACATTTAATAATGTGAGAGGCCTCCAATTATTAATATTTGCCTGATCTCCTGACTTATAAAGAAAAACTAACAATCCTTCATACATTTGTGAAGGTAAAAAAAGTTCCATCAAAAAAAAGATTATACAAGGATAATAATGTCACAGGCATTAAATGCCACAAGATTTTATATAGCTCACCTGGCAATCCATCTGATCCAGAAGATATATTTATTTTTAAAGATAATATAACCTCTTCCAATTCTGCTCGTGTAAAACTCCCAGTCAATATTTTCTGTAAACTTACTGAAAGTTGCGGAAGATTTGCGGCTTGAAATAAATTCAGTAAAAGATCAGAATCTTCTACTTGTTCTCCAAATTTGGAATCAATATGGTCATCAAGAATCTTCATTATGCTTACATTATCAAAAACTTGATTACCAGAAGGGGTGCTTAAATATTCAAAAGCACGCTTCCCTATCCGATCTTTACATGTCTTAAAGGGGTTCACAAAAGCAATTTTCCCCTGAGTTCCAAAAGACTGTTCTTTGTTTAATGAGGACATTCTGTCATACTGATATTGACTCATTAAACACTTAACATGTGCAATCTCCTCTGTCAGACCCTCTTCCCCTTCATCCTGTCGAGACAACAATAAGCATAATGAATGTCTATACTCATTATATTCCTCCAGCTTTGCTTTAGCTTGTAATTTACCCAATATTTGAAAATATTCTGTCATACAATTCTTAAAATCTACCCACCATTCCCCCATGATATCAAATAAATCCAATGTTGTAAGTTTATCCTGTATGATGATTTTTAAGTCTAGTTCTGTACTAGGTAATATTAAAAGAGAAGAATTAAGCCGCCATACTCCGGGACCACGCTTACATCTGGGGGGATTTTCTATACTAACACCTATCAGGGAATGGTCAGAAGTTTCTATTGGCAAATTCGTTACATTATGTATCAATAAAGATTTATGTGTAAAAATAAAATCAATTCTCGATTTTAATACACCTTTTGAAAATGTTGGTTTTGCTTTTAATCCACCTAAAGCATGTGCATCTACCAAATTAGCTTGAGCAAGAACTGTTTTTAGGAATACTTTGTCACAATATTGTTTACCTATTTCTGCTTATGATGGAAGTTAATATTGAAATCTCCACAAAAAAACACCTGATGTCTTGTATACAAGTAAGGTTGTATTTGCTTCAATAAAGCAATTCTTAAAGCCTTCATCTGAGGACCATAAAAAGAAATATGTCTACATTGTAGTCCATGAAGAACTACGTCTAGCAAAAAAAGCCTCCCTGGGTCTATATCAACCATTCGTAATATTTGCACATCTAATGCTAAAAAACAAATCCCTATCCCACTACAAACATCTTCTCCCATTGACGAATAGGAACGACCCCATGGCCAATCATGTGTTGCCTGAGCTACCTCATTTGAGGTATGCAACCTAGTATCTTGTAATAGATACACATCAAAATTCAAATGTGACAATACACCAAAAGTCGCAAGACGATTGGTTAGAGATTTAATACTATTAACATTTAGGCTTGCAACACATATAAAAGAGGTATCAGGTAGGAGGTTTTATAATCTTTCCACTAGATCTCATAACTCATTTATTAACATCTAGAATCTTCCTAGAAGGTAATTGTATACCTGACATTAAGGTTTCCACAGGTTTCTGACTACTTTCAACTTCAACCAGGGGAATCTCTTGCTCCCTTTGTTCCCCCCAAGAGGAGAGAAGTGTAAAATGATTAGACAATGGTAAAGGAGACAAGGGCGCTCCTTGTACCCTAAAGCCTTCTATTCCTCTTAACTCTGCAGAGGGAGAAAATTTACTTTGTTCCTTCAACTGGGGCAAATTATCAACTGGAGGTACAGAAAAATGTTCTTGGTCTAAGATAGCAATAGGTAAAAAACCTCTAGTTTCCCTTAATGGGGAACCAAGTGGAGTTACACAAGGGGTTCCTTGTTCACCACCATCTACCATAGTTTGAGGAGATGAAGTAACTTCCATATCATCCTAAAAAATAGAATTTGCCTCTAATAAGGGTGTAACTATTAAAGACCTTTCATTTTCTCTTGCACTCCTTATACCTCCTACCTTCTCTCTACCACGTCATCTCCCCCTATCTACACTTCCTGGTTCAGATTCCTTGGGGGGAGGGGGATTCCTAGCCTGATGTAGGAAATATTCTTGGTCTGAAGAAGCATCGTTATCATGGGTAGCCCATGGACCCTCAGCATAAGAGTGGCCCTCATCCCCACACAAATGACAGAGAGAAGGAGCCACACATTGCGCTGCTGTATGACCTAACATTCCACATTGAAAGCATTTAACTTTATCACATGCAGCATTTAAATGTTGCAAAGACCCACATCTGTAACAGTTCTTTGGCTGGCCTGCATACAGCACTATTCCCCTATCTTGACCCAGAAAAAATGAGCTTGGAAGGTGTTGAATACCTTCCTCTGTCTGATTTAATTGAACCCTTATAGTCCACCCCCCCGTCCAGAAACCATTCTCATCCATTATAGGTCTTGAGTGATCATAAACTGAGCATCTTTTTTCTAACCAAAATATAATATTAGCCAGATTGACCCCCTCATTACGGAAAAGAATAGTCACAGTTTTAATAGTTGGTTTGGTTATAGGAATCTCTAGGAAGTCTTTCCAAACCTCAGAATCTTTAACTTCATAATAGTTCCTCCAAAACTTATCTAGTGATTTCATGGTCACAAAACTATTGTCATAGGAGTGTTCTTCTGGAGGATGAATAAAAGCATAAACTTCAGAGGGTGAGAACACTAAGGAGTTCATCAAGAGGGTCTTCTCAACCCAAATTCTGATCGGAACTGCAGGGGCTTTACCATTATAGTGAAGTCTGACAAGAAACCGGCATTTGGCCACTTCTGCAGGCTTCTGAAACAAGCCGGCATAAGTCTTAGGCCCAGAATCAAGTCTAACCAGAGGGTCACCATTCTTTTGAAACGTTTCAGTACCATTTCCCATAGAGGCATCAACCAAGGTCAGCTGATCCTTATTCGACTCACCTTCTTTATGTAAGCCATCCAAAACTGAAACCTTGGGCTGTAAATCCAAAATAGAGCCAGAAACTGCAGGGTCATTACATAACAGAGCCTGGTCGACCACACCAGACTGAACCTCTGACTCTCCTACCTGCCCCTGGAGACATGCAGTCACAGGAGGACAGGACAATGGACGTTCACCAATGGAAGAGTCCAAGAAAGAAGAATCCAGCACAACACCCGACTCAAGCAAACCAACTGAAGCTGAAAAACCAGGCAAAGGGATTTGAGGATGCAGAATCAAACGACCTGCCTCCCAAAGCCATCCCGCTTGCTGTAAAGCCATTCCTGGAGTCCAATCTGAAACCGGACAGGTTTCTCCCAAAAAATCAATCGATGATATAGGCAGAACTTCATCTTTAGACTGCATTTCCACAGAAGAAGTAAAGGACAATTTCTTGCTCCCATCCTGTGTCGGACTTGCCATAGAACACTTTCATTTATTACGTTCAGCTTCCAGCTTCTGTTGGCAGGTATGAAAATCTCATTCTGCTATATTTATTAAGTCCAACAACTGAGCTTTTTTCTTATCCAATTCATTCTGCAGTTGTGCTTCTGCAGACATCTCTGTTTCCATTGACAGTATAGAGACTGATGGATCCAAAACCACCACTTGGTCACAACTTACAAGCTGTTCTTCTCTTTCCATTATAGATGGTCCTACCAAAAGCTCCGGAGCTCCAAATACACATCTATCCTCTTTCACAGCCTCCTTCAGACTGAAGTTCTCCATCTCTGCAGACAGATGGACAGCGCCACCCACCTACAGAGTAGGGGAATTTCCCTGGTGTCCTGGCCAAATTCCCTCATTCACTAAGGATACCACCAACAGCTTAATCTGGTTCAAGGTCAGCTGGCATTCATCTGTATTCCCCTCCCCAGGTCGTGCCTGAAAATAGGCAGGATTTGTCTAGTGCACTTAGCTGGTAAACAAAAAACTAAATTAATAAATATCAACAGAAACCTGCAGAGACTTATGCTGAAGCAGCAAAATAGCTTGAAGCAATTGTCAAACATGTGCATGCACAACATCCTGACTGTACTGCTCCTCTGCTTATCCTGCTTTTTCTCTGTGGCAGTGCCAGGCATCAGTAAAATGACATCCAGGATTTGGATAGTGATTATGCAGAGTTGTAAGGCACCTTCAGTTTAGTCAATTTCTGCTTTACTGCATAAAAACTACTCTCTTACACTGCAGATGATATGTTAATTTGTTTATGTATGGTGGACTGGTGGTGGTAGTGGAGATTGGGGCAGGTGCTTCTGGAGAGGAACTGGTTGCTGCAGGGCAGTAATCATATTATGATTTTTTGGGGGGGAGCACAGTGGAATTATGCAGGTGGGGCATTATATATGAGCAGATAATATAAGTAAGCAATAACCCTTAACAGAGACTGCATTTCTAGAGAATAAATGCAGACCCAGGTGAATAGAAGGAAGGCACAAGGCCAACAGCAAAATAATTGCAATGCACCAGGAAAGTGAATTAATTCTCAACAAATGCATAACCTGCAATGTGTTTTCATGCTTATAAAGTGAAAAAGGTTTTGTTAAAGAAAAAAAGGTTTTACCATTGCTTAGTTAGGCTGCTGCTAGGTAGTTTATGTAAGGTTGGAGACAAACTGTAAATTTACTGGTAAGAAATGAATGGACAGATGATGTATTTTGACCAATCAGATTGCAAGAATTTTGGCGAATGATGAAGTTCATTTTATAATCTGACATCAAATGATATGATATGTGATATGAAAATATAATAAAATATGATACATGAAAAAATAATAGAACATAATCTTGTAAGTAATATAATCTGATGTAACCTCATATAATCTGATATGATGCAATAATATATAGCATGAAATAATGTAACATACTATAATAAGATAATATAATCCAATATGATATATTAGAAGAAAATATAACATGATGAATGAGCATATAATATGATATAATAACTAGCCAGCAATTTTTTTTTCTTAGGGATGAGCTAGTTGATATTCACCATAATAATCTGAGGGTTATTACAGCGAGCATGAGCTGTGTCACTGAAAAGAAGGTGCTCCTTTATTGGCTCTCCATCTGCTTCTGGGTGGGTTTAACAGTTCCATGAACATGATGGTTCCATATACCCAGTAGTGAGGATCTGCCAGAGCAATATGTCTCTCGTTGTCACTTTTATTTTTTTTAAATAAAATATTTGTGCAATTTGCTTTAAAATGTTAAAAGAAACAACTCTGGTTGATCTTGCTGATTACCACCTGCAGTGAAATGGACCCACAGCTGATGTCCTATCGATGAAGGTGGGCAGGAGCACTTAATACAACGTTAAACGTCATGACACAGGGACACTAAAGTCTGCTGGAAAAAAAATGCTGAACAGCAATTATAAAAAAATTAAAGATGGGAAAGTGTGTGTCATACTCATATTTAATGCTCGCCTTGGTGTAGTATGCTTTAATAAACCCCTCGGACTTCACCCTCAGAGTTTATGTAGCATCCCTCACCTCGGGCGAGCATTAAATTCTTGTAAAACACACTTCCCCATCCTTTATTCTCTATATAATATATGTTAGCAATAAGCCATGGCAGGGCATGTGTGCATGCTAAATTAATGCACACCCTAGTAAAGCATGAGGCTAACAGTCAGGTGCCTAACACAGGCAGGGTGTGCATTAGCTGAGCATACACCCATGTCCTGGAGTGGCTTATTGCACTTATAAAATGGAAATATGTGCATAAAATTAAATAAATAAAGACAAAAACATGTTCAGACTGCTGAAAAACATGAAGAAATTGACTCATGAACATCCTCATGTTAAAGTAGTTCCTACTGTGTTAATAGCATTTACATTTTAAACTTCTGAACTTAAAGTTGATGAAAAGTAAAGACGTGTTTTTGAAAGAAAATGAAATATGTCTCATATTAGGTCTATCTTTAATTGCTTAGATTTTTTTTTCAGTCTATTTCCTGGTTAATTTTTCCTTCTTTGCCTGTGTCCCTAAAGGTTCTTTGAGATGACTGTGCTATTATGAAAATATAATAGCATCTGATATATTATATACAGTATGTTAGCACTACGCCTTGGCAGGGCATGTCTACATTCTAAATTAATGCACACCACACCTGTGTAGTAAAGTAAGAGGCCAATAGTCAAGTGCTTTACACAGCCATGGCATTGATTAATTGAGCACACACCTATACCCTGAAGTGGCTTATTGCACTTATAAAATGGAAATATCTTGATAAAATAAATAAAAACAGAAACAATTTCAAACTGCTGAAAAACCTGAAGAAATTGACTCAAGTTCATACAGTACATATGTTAAAGTAGTTCCTACTGTGTCAATAGAGTTTACATTTTAAACAAATGAAGTCAGTTGTTAAACAAATGAAAAGTAAAGACACGTATTTGAAAGAAAATTTAATGTAATTTACATTAGCCCTATCTTTATTTGCTTATGCTTTTGTTTTCAATCTATTCCCAAGTTAATTTTTCCTTCTCAGCTTGTGCCTCTAAATGCTCTGGCAGATTACTTTTTTTTTTGTCTTCTTTTTCTTTTGTGGAGAGCTTGCTCAAAATGTAGGTAAATATCCTGTCCTGTCCTGTTTTTCTTTTCTAACATAGAAACATGTGTTTATCAGCCTGCAGTGGGCCTAGAGTCCTATAGTAACTTCAGAGCCCCATGTCCGTATGTGAGTTCTGAAAAAGTGCAGAGCTCTCCTGCTCTTTGAAAATGTGATTAGAAAACCTGCACAAATGATACAGAGCTCAATAATTAGCAAGTTGCCTCAGGGAGACACTGCAGTCTATGTGCTTCCTACACGGATTACATCCATCTTAGTAAATAAAGAACTGACTGAGTTGCTAGAAAAACAGCAGGGTATTGATTTTATGTTTTGTTATGAGGTCACTACTAGCTTTGGATGTAGTTCTGTAACCCAACTGTTGATTAAATGGGGGAATTAATCAATGGGCAGGTGATGTTTTAAGACCAGTTACATTTTTGTAATTCTGAAACCCATTTTATAATGTAATATAAGTACTATAATATAATATAAATTATAATCTGATATAATATATTCTGTTACAGTATATGAGAAGATATTAACATATGTTTGCCATATGATATGACACATGAGGAGATAATATAATCTAATATACAGAGCATACCTGATGGCAGGTTTTCATATACAAGGAAGCACTATCATCAAGTGGGGGCTACTTTTTTTAGTTGGTTTTTGATTAAAGGAAAGGAAAGCTAGACAATACAGCCTATTTTTAGACTTGCCCAGTGGGAAAGATACAGATATAAACTATCTGAAATTCAACCAGATTAAACTGCTGTTGCTATTTCAGTGAATGGAGGAAGTGAACCAGGAGTCCAGGGAAATTACCTTACTTTTCCTAGGTAGGAACTATGTGTTTTGTGCAGAAGAGCTCTGGCATGGAATAGGATCATGTAGTACGGGCAGTGGAACCTCACTCCCTCACTGCCCATAGTAGTGAGAAGGACACCAGAATGAATGGAGATTGATGAGAATCACATGACAGGCATGCCAGAAGAGTCTAAATGTGCACCATGTTTCCTTTTAAGCAATACATTATGCTGGAAGATATACTGCATGCTTCAGTTCATGATTGCAATGCTGTTTCATATGAGTGATGTGCACTTTACTGATATCTGGAGCAGTTTGTGGGCAACAGCACTCTTGCTCGGGGACCAGCCATGTGTGGATCCTGTACTATGCTGGTTGCTAATCTCCAAGTGGTCTACTCCTGAAATAAATAGAGTACTATGCCTGCCATCAGTATCTAGTTTTCTACTAATGAAAAAGGATGATGATAATGATAATGACTACATCCAGTCCACTCAAGACCATTACCATTGTTTGTCAGCACAGAGCTGTGCTGATGAATGTTGGATATTAATGAAGACTCAACCAGATCTGGATGTTCAACTTCAGTATTCTCGAGCAACAGAGTGTGTCCCACCAGCAAAAGTGAGTGTTTAACTTCTTTTAGAAGGGTGATTGTGGATGGTAGGGTTGGACAGTGGGAAGAAAGGGGTACTGTAGTATCAGTGAACACTGTCTCTAACCATTTTTTGTTCCTGTAAGGTCTTGTTTTTCAGGTGATTGAATCCATTTGCTGATTGAATCCATTTGCTGCAAAGTTCCAGCCCAGATCTGATTAATTGAGTATATGTGTGTGATATTATAATATAATATGGAATGGATGTCATATCCAAAAATGAGAATTATTATGATGTGTCAGGAAAATAAATTATTACTGTGGATTACACTGACCAATTAGTTAATAAGGGACATGACCCAGCCAGATCTGTATGTTCTTGGTCTTCAAGTAACACAGTGTTTCCTACTGGCAAAGGTAAGTACTCATCCTGATTTATCTTTGGGGTTATGAACAGTGGGGTGGGAGGGAGAAGGAAGAGGTACCATAGTATCATTGAACAGTGCCACAAACTATTTTGTGCTCCTGTTTGTTTGTCTCTTTTCAAGTATTTTATGACCAGGTTATTGAATCCTGTCACACAAAGCTCCAGCTTAGATCTGGTTAATAGAGAATGTTTACAATTATATTGTATTTTGTAAAATACATGACATATTCACATGATATGACAGAAGGATACATTATTACCATGGATGACCCAACCACGTTCAGACATTTGATAATGATCTTTGAGTTACATGTTCTCACATAGGCTATATTGTATAGAAAATATTGTATCAAGTTACTCTGAGGGCTCACAAATATTCTCCACTCTAAAAGCTTAATAAATGGGAATCTTCACCTTCTCTGAAGTAATGTTGCGAGACCTTTATGTCCCAATTAAGAAAAATGCAGTTAATGGAAAATTGTTAATGTACTTACTATCTTGCTATTTGATTTTTTTATCTGTGGATCGTCTGACCCTCTGCCCTCCATGTATACATATTGCATGTCCTAATGTCTTCCATGGCCAGCCCTCTGATGATGAAACTGACAGACTGAGCTGCACAGGACCTCTATGTGCTGGCAAGTCACTTAGCTTCTGTTAGTGTAAAGGAGCATAGGACCAAACTTATTCTACCGGCACCGATTGCGCTATTTATACTACAATAACCTAAGTGACTTGCCAGCACATAGAGATCCTCTGTGGCTTAGTACATCAGGTGCATTATCAGAGTACTGGCCATAGAGGACACTGGGACATGTAATATGTAAATATGGCTAGCGCAGGGTTACAGGATCAATCAGATAAAAAAATCAAATTACAAAATAGTAAGTACATCAACATTTTCTTTTACTGTGTTTTCCCTAATTGGTATCTGTGTTTGTGGATTTATCTAAGGCCTTTGATACAGTGACCCATGACCTGGTGGGGGAACTTTTAGAAGAAATAGGAATGGGGGAAAATCCACTAAAATGGTTCAGGTCCTACTTGGGAACTAGAACTCAACAAGTGTATACTGATGATATACTTTCAGATAAAGCCTTGGTAAAGCGAGGAGTGCCCCAGTGCTCAATTGTAGGGCCAGCTCTTTTTCTTATATACATAAACCAGTTGGTTGATAATATAAAAACCTCTAGTGTTCATTTATATGCAGATGACACTATCCTGATCTCTGGTGGTAAGACTCCATAGCTCATGGAAGTGCACCTGCAGGAAGACGTTACTAGGCTTTCCACATGGCTATCAGACTTGGGGTTAATAGTAAATAGTAAAAAAACAAAACTTATGATATTTCAAAAAGAGGGAAAAGATCTGAATAAAAGAAATAAACAAATACAAATTAAAATATTACAAAATGAAATATTGACCCAGGTTTTGGAATATAAATATCTTGGGGGCATGGATTGATAACCTGCTAAAATTTGATTTTCATATAACCAATACAATATCAAAGATAAATAAAAAACTGGGGGCATTTACACGGTCTAGTTTTTGTATAAACAGATTAATGAGGGAGACTATAATAAAACAACTTATTCTTCCTGTGCTAGAGTATGGTAGCTATGTGTATGGCCTAGCTACAAAGGGTTTGTTGTCAAAAATTGGTGTAATGTCTAATCGTTTGGCTCGATTTGTATTAAGAAAAGATTATTGTGAACATCATTGCAAATTACAAGAGGAGTTGGGGTTGGTTGACCAAGGAAAATAAAAATAAATTAGTTTGGGCAAAACAGATATATAAAGTTGTAAATACAAATCAGCCAAAGTACCTTTACGAAAAATTAGAAAAAAAATCACATGTTTATAACATGAGAGGTTCAAACACTAGAAGCTTTGAGTTCCCTAAACTTAAGAATAAGTATAGTTACATGCAATTTCCCATAATCATGAACAGATTATGAAGTTCTTTAAAATTAATTACAGGAAAAGAGTATGAAAACATTAAGGTGTTTTCATCTACCTTAAAAATTGAACTAAAGACAAAATGTGAGTGCTAGGGATAAAAACCTTTGTCTGATTAGAGTGCTTTTATAATATTGGACCGTAGGACTTAATTCAATATTTGTTATTTGTTTGTTGAGGTTTAAAATGCCATGTGACACTGAAAATATGTTATTTATATTGTATATTATGTTGTTTTGTCAAATGTTGTTGTTATTTTTAAACTTCTATGTTTAAGAAACAAAATGTTAAATAACAGGACCATCTTGCAAATAGGACATTTCATCCTAATGATGTGAAAACTGACCATCTACTATCCTGTATAAAAATAAAGGTTTTTACTACTACTACTACCTAAAGGTCCTGCAGCATTATTGTAGGGGAAGTGAGAATTCCCCATTTTAACATCTTTTTTCTCTTGCTTTTTCACCCACATTTAGATGTGTCTACATATGCACTAGTGATCAGCAATGCACAAGAGTCTTACGTTTCTGTTAGTATTTCATGTTGAAAACTCAACAAAATGTATTAAATAAAAAAAGCAATGCACAAGAGAATGGACTTTGATAACTCTATTTTCTTAAACTGAAGATACAAAAAGACCACATCTCACCTCGTCAACAATCAAGATATGCACATGGAACAGGAGTGGACTGCACTTACAGTATAAGCATTTTGAAAGATATAACTGCTAAAACATCTATCACAAGCTCACTTTTATTTTCAGAAGGCTGTTTTGTAGAATAAGGGTAGAGAAGACTTACACTATGTATTTTAGCACAATGGAGCTAGTGGTAGCGAATAAAGGAAGAACCAGGAAGGAGAAATTTGATATGAGGAGGCAATATCCAAAACCCAAATGGGACTGTTAGGATGAGATGTACAGTACGTATAGTCAATAACACAGATTACACAGCAGATTAGATTTAGAAACATAAGATTGCTTGGGTGATGCAAGAGCATCATGTTAATGCATCATGCAGTTTAGTAGTGCAGTCAATGAGGAATCAAGTTTTACTAATGCAGTGCTGTGGGGTTTGGTGTGTGACACTGGTGGGCCACTCACTGTACCGACAGTCTATGTGTGATGATGATTCTAGGATGCCTCAATTAAAGTACTGTAAGTTACATTACTGGCAGCTCTGTACAGTGGCTCATTGAGGTCTCAATCTGTTTATGCAGTGCTTTGTACTGACTTCTTAGAAGACTGTTCAATAGTTTAATTTAAATGCTGTTAGAACTATTATTAACACCTTTCCTGGCCAAATAGCATTGAAAAATTAATAATACATAAGGCCCAAACACCATGGATTGCATTACTGACATCTCTGTGTCACTTGTTGAGGTATCCTTGAGGTGTTTATGGCACACCAGTTTCTTAGAAATGGGTTTCAGGCTGCAGTTTAACTGCTTTTAAAACTCTTCTTTACAAAGCCATCTTTCCTGGCCAAATACCAAAACTTAATAATGATAATAACCTGCAGGGATATACTGTATGTTGCATTGTTTATAGCTGTGTGTCAGCAGTTGATGTGCTGTGGAATTGTTTATGGAACATGGGCTCGATTTTCAAAAGTCAGCTGAAGCCACCTCAAAGGTAGCTTGTGCCGATTGCCAGTGCCTCAGGGACCCTGCACCCGATTCTCGATCGGGTAGGGTCCTGGCAGCAAAGTCCCACAGCTAGCAGCAACTGTAGTGGTGCACCAAACAGAGGGTGCACCTGGACAGGTTTCCACAATCCATGGGTGGCCATGAAGCAATGTCCTCAAGCAGTCCCTGGTGGTCTAGCAGACTGTCCCAGCCCTGATCCCCTATTATTACAATACTAATATCCCTGGTAGTCTAGTGGACCCTCCTCCCTTGCCCTGATCCCCCGTTATTTTAAGTAATGATCACTAGTGATCTAGCACCAAGCTCCAATCCCCTGGTATTACAATAATAGTATCTCTGGTGGTCTAGATGACCCCCCAAGCCCTGATCCCCTGTTAATATTATGAATGAACCCTGGTGATCTAGTGCCCCCCAAGCCCTGATCTACCATTATTATGACATATTAAGACATCACTGGTGGTTTAATGGACCCCACCCCTACCCTGGAAGGCAGTGTCCTACCACCCTGCTTGCCCATCCCCAAACCAAGCCAGTGACTGGCACTGCCCACTGCTCACCACCATGATCTGTAGCCAACTGAGCTCTCAATGAGCACTGTACTGTATGCAGTATGTGCCCATTGATTGACAGTGAGCACCTCCCCCAACTATTAGTAGTTACATCTGGGGGGTAGGTAACTCAGGGATGGGGAGGAACCTCGTCGGGGAGGGATTGTAGTTCTGTTGGAAGGATGCAGAGGCAAAAGTACAGGGTGTGGGACAGACAAAATAAAAATGAAAGTTGGCAGGGGGGAGAAAAAAAGAGTCACAGGACCGGAAGTCAAACCCTGGTCATCCACACATACTTCCTGTCTAGCTGCTTGTTCCCTTTCCACTGCACCATGGAGTGGCTCATTAAAGTGCCATGCACTTCACGAATTTTCTTCTTCATCTCACATGATGACAGCTACAGGGATAGTGTTAACTGACTTGCGCTATGCTATCCCTGTAGCTGTACTGTTATATGCTATTTTTCCAGCACAGATTTTCCTACACTATAATCCCAGTGACATATTCACCATGTAGGCGTGGGAGCTGCATCACCACCACCACCACCCCTAACACACACACACACAACATGATTGAAGGCCTCTTTCAAGTAAGGAAGTTATCAAATGGGAAAATTGTTTATAAAATTCAGAGTGGTAACCATCAACCCTGGAGATTTACCATTTTTCAAACTTCAGATCTTGTCTGCTATCTCCTGCTTTGTAACTGTGGCATTTACAGACTTTCTATGCTCCTGGGCAGTTGGGGGATGGGTAAGGTATCTCATTACTCCTGTCTTTTTGTGGCATGCTCAGAGGTTCTCTCAACCCTATGTAAGTCAAAATTAAAATGGGAAAAAGCCTGCTGAATTTTTAATGGCTGAGTGGTGGTGGTGCCATCTCTTGGGTTATTAATACGAACAACCTCCCTGATGGCATCCTGCTTAAAACATTTTTTTTTATTTTAGTCAGTTAGTTAGTCTTTAGTCAGTCTGCCATACTGCCTTGTTCATAAAATCTTTGCTGTAAGTTGTGAGTGCCAGAGCTGGTCTTCAATCTGTTGCTCTAACACATTGGAGGTCTGCACACTTTAGCATCCAACTCTTTTTTTAGCATCTGCATTTAATACTGTTTTGTGTTGGAAATCAAGATCAGCTATGACCTTCTCCCATTCCACCCTTTTCTGTACCATTTCTTTATTCTTATGGGGTGAAAAACTAATAACATTCCTATAAATTGTGCCATTCAGGGCATCCCATCTTATGCTGGGGTAAGTGACTGTTGGAGGGTTTTGTGCCCTGTATTCTGAGGTTTTGTTCTGCAGAAGTTTCCTATAGTCCTTCATATTAAGGGGGATTACATTTAATCTACATTCAGATTTTTTTAGGCATTGGCATAGTGGAAAGTTATCAGATCACAGGTGTATGGTACAAGTGTGGAGGGGTTGTGGGATAACAGATGGACCAGACACAGAACTTCAGTTTCAAAACACTATCTGTGTGTGATGTCTATTTAAAACACAGGAGATAGCCTTATGCAATGGCATATTCCTTCTTCAATACATCAGTTTGCAGCAACAAATTATGCATGGCCTTCTTCGGCACTTAGTCAGCACCTACTGACCCACTGATCTACTGATCTATCTCTTTAGTGAAAATTATTTCATTCATTCCCTACATTGGTCTTGTGTGTTTGGTGATGGGGAGCTCAAAAAAAGAGAAAAACCCAAAACAAGCTAAATACAAAGAATCTCAGTGCAGAAGTACTGAAACAAGGCTTACTCCAAAGGGCATTGGCAATAAAGCCAAGTTTCAAAGAAACACATCACACATACCCCCATAATGCAAAGCATCATGGGATGTATATGCAAATCACCATGACATTTTAGGCTGGTTCATCTTAAAGCAGGAATGCATGGTGCCAAAGGGCCTCTCAAACAATCTGTAGTTTACATGCATTTTAAATAACACAATGGGGAGTTTCTGATATCTCTACCCCAGTAACTTAGTTTTTATAATACAGTCCTCTAGTAACATTTTACCATTACAAAAACACCTAGTGCTGTGGTATTTTCAATATTTACAGGTTTCATACACATAAGGCATATACATCAAGTTATTTTATGACATAGTGCTATTACATACTAAATCCAACAACGAGGAACACAGCCTGTTGTTTTACATCAGCTTGGAGGTCACCACAATAACATCCTTGTATAAGAACCTGAGAGGGAAAAAGAAAATTAAAGAGAACACTATAGCATAGTCAAGAAAGGGAAGGGGGCACCCATAGATGGCCAACTTTATCGACTAGAAATTGTAAAGGATAGATTATGCTAAGAAACAGAAGAACTGTTGCAACAGATTTAAGAAAATATCAGTCCTCAAGAGTTGCAGGATTTCCCTGTCACATATCCCCCACCTTAAGAGGGAAGCAGTTATCTCAGACTGCTTACCACCTTCCTGTTCCAGGAAGGGATGGAGCTTCCACCTATCCATCTTCAGAAGCTCCATCTCAGGATCCCTATTAATGACAAACATTCCATCATAAACATAGTGGATATTATCATTCTTTACCCTGAGGCGTTAACACATTTCACAACAGAGACTAACGATACCTTCCCTGCACTATCTCTTTTTAGGGAGAGTCCATCATATTTCATTGACATCAATTCCTGGACCATATCTATACATGAAATCAGCATTTACATGTTTTGTCCCTGCCCTGTGGGACACAGTAAATCGATATGGCTGAAGAGCTAAGTACCACCGCATTATATGGGAATTTTTTATCTCATTTGGTGCAACCAGCAAAGGGGGCTATGAGCAGTTACAGCCTTAAATTTAGCCCCCCAAAAGTAATATTTCAGAGACTCAATAGCCCACTTCAGAGCTAAGCATTCTTTCTCTAGGATAGCATATCTTCTCTCCTTTTCATGTACAGTAGCTTCCTGCTGATATACATGAACGGATGCTCTTCCCCATCCATTTTCTGAGATAAGACTGCCCCAATACCATTCTCTGATGCATCGGTTTGAACCTCAAACACTTGGCTGAAGTCAGGGCTTTTCAGTACAGGAGCTGTATATAGAATGGCCTTGATATTCCTAAAAACCTCATCACAAATAGGGGTCCACTGAACCTTATATGGGCATCTTCTCTTAGTGAGATCAGTCAAAGGACTGGTAATGGTTGGTAAATTATGAATACATCTCTGGTAATAACCAGCTAGGCTTAGAAAATATCTCATATCCTTTTTTGTGGTAGGTATGGAACAGTTTGATACTGCTGTCACCTTTTTTACATTGGGCTTTACCTGTCCTTTGCCTAAAATGAACCCTAGGTATCTTGTCTGGGTCTTTGCTAGGGCACACTTAGCAGGGTTAATGGTGACTCCTGCCTCCTTTATTGCTTGCAAATATCTGGGACAAGTGTCTAACATGGGAGTCCCAGTCAGGGCTGAATATAACCACATCACCCAAATAAGCAGCACAGTGCTCAGTGTGTGGTCTTAGTATGTGGTCTATAAAGTGGCTGGGGCCCCATGCAGTCCAAATGGCATTTTGACAAACTGGTATAAATTGACCGGTGTGTTAAATGTGGTTTTACCTGTGAATCAAATGACATGGGGATTTGCCAATATCCCTTAGTAAGGTCAAGGGTGGAGCTATACTGTGCATTGCCTAGCCTGTCAATAATGTCATCTATTTGGGGAATTGGATAGCCATCGAATAGTGACACGTTGTTAAGCTTTCTAAAATCTAGCCATAGACTTATCCCACCCTCTTTCTTGTCCAGTGTGACTATGGGTGAAGACCATGCACTCTTTGTGAGCACAATTAAGCCTAACTGCTCCATTTTTTTGACTTCCTGAATCACCTCATCCCCCACCTTCATGGGCAATCTATAGGGTTTTTGGTGTATGGACTTGTCTTGTGTGGCAGTTATGGTGTGCGCAGTTCCTTTGGCACTCCCCAGGGTGTTTGTGAATACGGACTCAAATTCTCATAATATCCCCTACAAATCTTTCTGTTGCCGAGGCTCCAATTCAGGGTTTATCCAGATGTCCCCCAACTGTTCTGACTGCTCTAGGCTTTTATAGGCAACCTTCAGCTCTGACTCCCTAACTTCAGGATGGACATAAAGGGAGGGGTTAGGCTTCTTATACCATTTTCTAAGGAGGTTCACATGATAACTTTTCTGGGGGGGTCTCTTTCCTGGCATGCTAAGCTCATAATTCACTGCTCCAGTTTGCATCAAAATGGTGAAGGGGCCATGCCATTTCATGGGTAGTTTGTTCTCTCTGGAGGGAAGAAGTAACAACACTTTCTCCCCCGACTGGTACGTTTTAGTCTTCAAACCCTGGTTGTATCTTTCTTTCTGAAAGTCTTTATATTTTTCTACGCTCTGGTGTGCAAAGTTGATATACCTCACCAGGCACTTGCTTAACTGAGTCATGTACTCTATGACATTAAGTTACCCCACCTCCTTCCCATCTTCCCAGTGTTCTTTAACCACATTCAGTGGCCCCCCACTCAGGTTCCTCCCATACAGTAATGAAAAAGGAGAGAAACCAGTGGATGCTTGAGGGACTTCTCTGTAAGCAGAAAGTAAATAGGGGTGGTACCTATCCCAATCTCTACCCTCTCCTTTTACATACTTCCTCAACATACTCTTTAATGTCTGATTAAACCTCTCTATGAGGCCATCAGTCTGTGGGTGGTATGGGAAGGTATGCACTGTTACCAAGCCCAGCAGATGGTACAATTCTTCTAGCAGGTGTGCATTAAAATTACTCCCCTGATCAGTAAGTATTTTTTCTGGGGGATTCCCATGTGGCTAAATACCTTTACTAGCTCCTCTGTTATCCTTGGGATGGTGACAGTTCTCATGGGGATATCTTATGGATTGTGGGTAGTGTAATCACATATGACCAGTACAAATCTGTTACCCTTGGAGCTCTTTTCCAGGGGGCCCACTACATCCATGTTTATCCTGTCAAAGGGGTTAGTCACAATGGGGATAGGCTGTAGTGGTACTCTATCCCTTTTTCCTATCTAAGTTACCTTCTGACACTCAGCACATACTTTACAATACTCAGTTATGTTCTCGTGGACAGATGGCCAATGAAACCTGGGCAATATGCTATTCAGGGTGCTACCTCTGCCTGCATGGCCTCCTAAAGGGATGTCATGCACCAGATACACGATTTGGGAGTGGAATTTTTCTGGAATTATTAGTTGGTCTACAACCTTTCCAGTCCTGGGTTTAGTGTATTCTCTGTACAATATTCCCTGTTTTACAACAAACTGAGGGACACCTTTTTCCACTCCCTTACCCATCTGTGAAACAGGGTTTAGGTGAAGGGTCTGCTTTTTGTTCATGCTGCATATCACATTTAAAAGTGTCCCAGGTCTGGCTGTACACCAGCATGAGTATCAATCCAGTCCTTCTTTAGCTTTCTCTTCTCTGCCTTAGTTTTACAGTCCTTGACAGGATCCTCAAAAACATCATCATCAAATGGGAACACAGATAGTAAATGTCCCATCTTCACTTGAGCTCTGGTGGTTACGGCAACTATAGCAGAGTCCTGTGCAGCATGAAAATGTATAAATGAAGCAAAGTCTGGTTGGTCATGCCTGAAAACAACTAGCACAGGTAGATGAGGTACCAACCCCAGTTGTATCTCAAATGTCTTTTCTTGAGCAGTCATTTGTATGGTGGCTGTAGGTTAGCAATGGGTACCTCCATGCTCACAGATGACTGCCGTGTCCGACCCTTTATTATTCCCAGTCACCAGATCTGCTCATACAAGAGTCTGGCAGCTCCCTGAATCAACCAGTCCCATCATCTGTTGTGATCCAGTCTGTATAGTAGCCATAAAGTGACCCCAGTTTGGTAAGGCTATATGAGCTGTCTCTTTCTTTATATTGAGACAGTTTCTTAATAATGTCCCTTTTGTTGGCACACATGACATACAATCTCCACTACTGGAATTCACCCCCCTCTCTCGGCTCTCCAATCTTGTTTCACTGGGGCTGGATTTGACAGTTTATAAGTAAAGGGGTTCCTTACTGGATTGCTGGTGCTTTCAGCTGCTGATGTCCCTTTGAACCCTCTGGGTCTGGATGGTCGGGCTGCCAGGAAGTCTTCCGCCAATGTGATGGTTTTATCTGCGGAATCAGGCTTATGCTCCTGAACCCAAAGCTGTACATCCTGGGGTAAAACTTTAATAAACTGTTCAATAAGTACCACCTCCAGAAGTTGGTCCTTGCTCTTGTTATCTGACTGAAACCACTTGTAGCAGAGCTCCTTGAGATGGGTATAAGTCTCTCGGAGGGGGTGTCCGGTGAATGCATTTTAAGAAACCTAAACCTCTGGTGATAGGTTTCAGGGTTTATGTCACAATGCCTGAGGATCTCCTGCTTCACACAGTCATAGTCCTCTGCCTCTCAGGAGTCTATGTGGCTATAAACCAATTGAACACTGCCTGTCAGGTGCCATGCCAGTCGAACAACCCACTGTTCCCTTGGCCATGCACATGTTCGAGTGATCCTCTCAAACGTTGTGAGGTAGGCTTCAATGTCATCACTGTCTGAAAGTTTAGACAGTTTAATATCTTTTGGGCCACTGGCTTTTTTCTGTTTGCCCTGCATTGATGGCATGCAAGACCCTCATGGTATTTGCCCATTTGGCATCTTGACTTCTCCACTCAATGTGTCTTTCTCGCCATTCAATGTCTCTATTTCTCCACTCAATGTCGCTATCTTTTTCCATCTGCACATGTTTTATGCAGAGCTATTTCAACAACTCCCTTACGTCCTCAGTTAGAGCATCTTCAGAAGGATGCAGTTCTCTCAGTTCTTCCTCATCCTCTTACATCTCTTCATCATCTTTAGGCTTGGTCTTCCTCTGAGCTCCCAGGTCCAGTCCAGGTAGTAGCTTCTCTCCCAGTCTGTCAGCCATGGCTCTGGTCAGAACTCCAAGACTTTTTTCTCTGGGTTCTCCACTGGCAACTGCTGGTGCATCGGTCCACCTGGAATATCTGGGCGTTATCCACCGGAAAATGTCCCCCTAGCCCAGTCCAGATGTTTGCAGAAAGTTATCCCTCTTCTGACACCAAGTCTGTGTAGGGGTTGTGGGATGACAGAAGGACCAGACACAGAACATCAGGCTGATGTTTATTTAAAACACAAGGGATAACCTTAAGCAATGGCATATCCCTTTGTCAATACATCAATTTGCAGCAATGGACTATGCATGTCTGTCTTCTGCACTTAGTCAGCACCTACTGATCCACTGATCTACTGATTTATTGCTTTAGTGAAAATTATTTCATTCCCTATGTTGGTCTTGTGTGTTTGGGTGATGGGGAGCTCAAAAAAAGAAAAACCCAATAACAAGCTAAAGACAAAGAACATCAGTGCAGAAGCACTGAAGCATGGGTTACCCCAAAGGGCACTGGCAATAAAGCCAAGTTTCAAAGAAACACAGCATCACATGTACCCTCAAGATGCAAAGCATCATGGGATGTATGTGAAAATCACCATGACATTTTAGGCTGGTTCTTCTTAAAGCAGGAATGCATGATGCCAAAGGGCCTCTCAAACAATATATAATTTACATGCATTTTAAATAACACAAGGGTTTTCTGACATCTCTACCTGGGTAACTTAATTTTTATAATACAGACCTCTAGTAACTTTTTTACCTTTACAAAAATGCCTAGTGCCATGGTACTTTCAACATTTACAGGTTTCATACACATGAGGCATATACATTAAGGTATTTTATGACATAGTGTTATTGCATACTAAATCCAACAATGAGGAACATAGCCTGTTATTTTACATCAGCTGAGAGGTCACTACAATAACGTCTTTGTATGAGGACCTGAGAGGGAAAAGGAAAATTAAGGAGGACACTATAGCATAGTCAAGAAAGGGGAGGGGGCATCCATGGTGGCCAACCTTATGGACTAGAAATTGTAAAGGATAGATTATGCTAAGAAATAGAATAACTGTTGCAATGGATTTAAGAAAAGGTCAGTCCTCAAGAGTGGCAGGATCTCTCTGTAACTCCAAGGAGCCAATCATACACCTCATCAGTTTATAAACCCAAGATGTAGGTAATAAAATGTAGTCAGTCTGAGAATAGACATTGTGTCACAGACAGTAATAATCCTGCCCATTCAGATGGACAAAATGCCAAGCATCTACCAGTCCCATTTTGACCCCCGTGGTGATGCCAATTTGCCCGTTCTAGCCTGCAAGCTGTCCACCACACCCCAATCTGTCCAATGAGGGATTTGGTACAGAATTAAAATCCATACCCACTCTCGCAAGGCAGTTTGAATACATCTCCCTTAGCCCTGTCTTTTACAGAGATCAGTCTGTCAGTTTCTTCATTTGGGGAATACAAGTTCAGCAGTACACAAAGCTGTCCTCGAAACACATTCAATGCCCTCTCAGAATCTACCCGCTGAATCCATGTTCATTTTGTTTATTTTGAGTGAGGTATTTTTTCAAATTAAGATGGTTTTTCCCCTCCTTTGTTGGTGTGCCTCAAAGTGGCAGGCATGTACAATACCTCCCATACCCACATTCAGAGAAATTTAATATTTTCCTGACACTTTAGGTGAGTCTCCTATAGGAACATCACCTTGGCCCCCTTACCTCTGCAGTTCCTGCTAGACTCACGAGCATTTCTCTGGCCCACACCATCACCAGACATCAGATCTCACCATTATCGCCAACACCTAGGCCCTCAATATTACTCTCCCCACTAAATTTATCACACCCAGTTGAGTTGGGTGTCATGAAATGATCACACAATCCAAACAAAAAGATGCACAACTTAGTCCAATTAGCCAGTTTTAACAGAAAGGCACAGTTCTAAAGAAGAGAGACCAGCTACACACCATGGTGTCTTTTCAAGTGTTCAAAGTAGATGGAATTGAGGACAGTCTTCTCTGATCCTTGGTGTAGATCTTCAGCTGGGTCTGCACACCCATGGGGTTGGGTTGAGGGGTGTCAAGTGGTAATGTGGCCCAGATGCAGTGAGATGTCTTCTCTCACTGGGCCTCAGACTGAAGCTCACTTGTCTCTGCCACAACTTTCTGGCCACATCCTGTGTTTCTTGAGAAGTTAGGACCTCTTCTAAATTAAGGTATATGGAACATACAAAAACTCTTGGCCTTGTTTACTTCCTAAGATATCTTAGGGCCTGCCTCTTTTTTCAATTGGGCTGGGTATTTCAGATAAGCGCATAACCCTTTCTCCTTAAGTACTTTTTGAACTACCAGAACTTTTTTGCATTTTAATATAGTATAAGGGGTGGAATCATGCTCAAGAGATGTGGCTGACCCCACAATGAACTTCCTTTAGAACAATGCTAATTGCAGGATTTCTTCTTTCACTCAAAAATCCAGGAAGACCATAATAACTGAAC
Source organism: Neoceratodus forsteri (assembly GCA_016271365.2). Classification (NCBI taxonomy): domain Eukaryota; kingdom Metazoa; phylum Chordata; order Ceratodontiformes; family Ceratodontidae; genus Neoceratodus; species Neoceratodus forsteri. The sequence continues at coordinate 570,674,391 of CM057449.1, read as the reverse complement.
GTGGTCTAGTTTTTGGGTCTTTGGGGATGGGATTAATGCTTAGTGTGCCTGGTGGAGATTCATTTGCTTATTGGCTGGGAAGTTGAGTAATTTCTTCAGGAAGCTTTCTGTGAAAGTAAGCATGTCTCTCTGCTTGGCTCCGTCTGACACCACATGGAGTCTTATTTTATTTTGACTGTTGCAGTTTTCTAGCTCATTGATCCATTGTTTCAGCAAGAGCTCCTGCTTATGCATTTCTAACAGGGCCAAGCTGTGGACGTCAACTGTAATGGTATACTCCATGAGACAAAACTGTACAGTCTTGGTATGCTGTTCCAAAATGCGGAGGCTTCGGCGGTCCTCTAGCTTTACTTTCTAGTCACTACAAAGTCTCACTAATTTGGTTCTGTGCCAGGCAAAGGCATTAGGACATAATAATACAATCTACCTCTTCTGTGTCATTGGTTGGTGGGAGGAAACAGAAGTCGAGGCAGGTGAGAGGGCCTTGGCCTGGTTCACTGCACTGTGTTTCTGTTTTGGACCCTTTAAGCCCAAACCTGCCAATGTTTCTTAAGCCTATATCTTGTAGACAGTATGTAAACCATTAGTTTACATTTCTGATTCTGGATGACTGTTAGATGAGCTGGATTCTGATGGACAGTGAAACACTGTTCAGAAGATCTTAGATTAAGCTGCCATGCAGTCAATGACATCACTGGAAGTCCCCCCAAAAAAGATTTCTAAAACTTTTTTTTGATTATTCAAAGAACCACAGAGCCCCAATGTTTTACCCACAGAGTTTCTTAAGGGGAGTCTTTCCTTGTTTTCATATTCATATTCATATTCCAGATTCCATCATGTTCCACATTTTTTAGTACTATCCTGTCAGGGATCAATACTGGTGTCAAAATGGCATGGGCCACACTAATCTTAGAAGTTGTTTGGTGAGGTGAGCAACCATACATATCAGACATCCTGATGCATACCTACATATCTCTCCTTGACTGCGCACTAGTGTGTGCAATAAGCTGTTACTGCTGTTGCTGATTCCTACTTCACACTTTGTGGTCCTTACTTGTTCACTACAAAAAGGTCGAAGTTCCAGCCACTCAAGTTTTTCAAAAAGTCTTTCTTTTCATTTTCAAATATTTTTTAAAATAGCCATAAGATCCTTATTCCCAACATTTCACCTGTACATTCGGCTTCTTCAGGGTAGGAGCTAAATTACAAACAGTCAAAAAGGTTTTTTTTTTTTAAATGTATAGATTGTTTTAACAGAATAAAATATTTTATTCTTATTGATATAATTGCACATAATGCATATTATGGTGCTGGGCTTTATGATATGTTCAGCATCTCACCTATGCATGGCCTAAGTACTTTTCTATAATACAAGCAGTTATCTTGTACTGTTTTCTTTCAGACGTTCAATATATATAACAATTCTAAACATTGCCAGAAAGGGGCATACAGTAGGAACTGGAACTAGATACACCACCAGTATTCAGTCAGTTACACCAGGTGCATACATTATGTACTTAAATATTTTTCATTCGCAGTGTTAAAATTGATATTCTCTAGTTACTTTATTCTTAACATAGTTATATTCTCTCATCCTGTTTCAGTGTATAATTCTCATACCTTGTTTTATCTAGTAAGTATTCCTTTTGGAGTTCGTAACTTGTTCATACTGCAGGACCCATGTTTATTTCTAACAGTTAGATAGAAAAGGGTTAGAAGTTACTTTATAGGTGAAGAATATTCCCATTTATAACATATATTGTTCCGTTAATGAGAACACTAACCTTAACTTTGTTCAATTACAAACACTGGGCTCAAGTACCTGTTTGCTATTTCAATGCTTGTGTGTCCCCAAATTAATTTTAAATCATGAAGTTACCACATGTTATAACTCATGCAAACAAATTTACTTTCTTGTCATTTCTTTAACAAAACTAACCTTGTTTTAGTAAGTTGTATCACTTTTCTGGGGCCTTTTCATTCCACAAGCTTCTCATGCTCTGTAACAAAATATTAGTATCACATTAGTTTCTGTTTTTTATCTGTTATTGTAAACCTTGCACTATTACATTTTCAAACCATATTTTCATTTGAAATGTGTATCGCTCTATGCTTAATATAAGATTAGTGCTTTACTTTTTGTTGCTGTGTCACAGTGTGTTTGTAAAGTTTTAACATAACACTTTCTATCTGTTGGGAAAAGCAGTATGCCATTTAGTTACAACATCATGATACAACTCAAAAAAGTGGTCAGTACTGTTGCACTGTAGTGCAGGCTTACGTCAAGGTATGTGCATCTGTCTGCTACTCTCTAGTCTGCACAGAGCTGAAAACTGGTTGATATTTATGTGTTTGTGGGCTAAGGGGTAGCAGCCAGTAAACAGTACCAGGATCAAGGAAGTGATCCTAGGAACAGTGCATGCTGGACAGTTACTAGGCAACCACAGGTGCATGTCAAGACATGTGCTTTCCACTCTTAAACCCACATACAATAGTTATATTTGAAACAGGTGTGGAGTGTGTAGGCTCCATGTAAGTGTGGCTGATTGCAAGTGCAATGTTATTGTTGTTTTGTTCCAGTATGCATAATTCCTTTAAGTTTATAACTTTTCCAAAGGATTAAGATATCCTTAAGTTCTGTTACTTGATATTTAATTTTAATTGTCAAGTACAATTTATGTACACAGTTACTGATGCCACATATATTCGAGTGGCTGCTTTGTCTCCAGTAGTGTTAATGTTTTCAATATGGTATCGCCATTCTTAAAATGTACATGTTGGCCTTGCAACTCTGTTCCACACTAGATTACTTAGAGGTATCAATAAGCAGGCTCACCATTCCATACCTGTCCATTTTCTATAAAGCATACTTCACTATTAGGTAACAATTCTATCAATTGTGATAGTTTCCATGTGAAATGTTAGGCATAAAGTTTCTATATTAAAGATTTATGTGGCAATAGATACTTGTGAAAAAAGAGGTCATCAGTCCTGCTTGGGGTCAACAACCACTGGTAGCTAGTTTGGGCAAATGCAGGCAAGGACTTAGTTGTACTGCAGTGTATGCATTGGTATAATCATGAGTGACCGCCCAGTGGCTGTGCAGGCATAGGGGAATGAATGAGGAGGTTGGGGAGGGTTGTTGGGGTTTGTAGCATATTTAACCAGCAACCTCAACAAATGGTCCCCAGGTATTCTCCAGAATGTATGTGAGCCGAGTGGCTAAGGTGGCATTTATCAACAAGCCCCCCTAGTTTGCATCTTCATTCAGTCCAGATCTATCACTGCTTGTGTGTAATCTGTAGATGCAGTACATCTCCCTATATTCCAGATATGTACACTAGTTGCCCCCTCTTTCTGGGGGGTCTACATACTTTATGCCCCTTGGTCACTCCAAAACCTGAAAGTGACTGTAGTTCTGCTTTTATTAATTTGGGGCTGATGGGAAAAGAACAAAGCTCACCTAACGTCCTGGCATTTATTCACGATGTGTTTTACTTTTGACACATGGTACCAATCTGAATGATGTTTTTTTGTTAGTGATAATGGAATGAACATGGTAAAAGCAGAAAGTGATGGGAATTTTCCTTTGTAAGCATCTGTTGTGTGCCCACATATTAAATCTAGTGGTCACATCTGTGCTGTGTGTAACAGTGTTCAGGCTAGCACAACTGCATCAACATCTCATTCTATTTGTAGTCATTTTCACTGTTACGTGAAGGCTGCTAACCAACTGAGAGACGTGCAAGAATGCCAATGTCTGTGACAACATCAACTGATTCAGGATGTTAGAACACAATGCAATTCATCCTACTTGATGCTTTCCAGACTTCTAAGGCAGAAGTGGGCACTATATAAAATGGTAATAGAGTCAGTCATTTTGGGAGCTCTAGGCCACCATGAGTGGTCAGTGATTGATTCTACAGTATAGTGAAGGTATTTGCCCCTTTTGACAGTATTATACATGACCTAAGTATTTCCACTGCCTTGCTGAGTCAAGTGATCCCAGCAGTACATTTCTTAAGACCATCTTTGGATAGATTTGTAGATGAACATGATATTCCAGAAGGGGTCAGTGAGTGCATGCATTACCTGCAAGCAGAACTAGATGCAAGATGCCTGTACCAATCACTGTATGTCTCTATCCTAACCAGTGCACTGGTACTGTCAAATGACAGTTCCTACTCCCTCCCTCCCTCTCATCAGCTTCCTTTCCAGACAGTTTGGACTAGTTCACACATCTAATCACTCAGCTGGTAACACAGTTGTTGCTGAAACTGACTCACCCTATGGCTATCCATGGCTATGTGTAGTATCTGGCATTTAAACCACAGGCCAAGCATGGTTTTAAAAATGTGGGAGCCCAATTCTCAAAAGGTTAAGCCAGGTGTAACTTGACTTGCACCAAAATAAATGACGCAAGTAGCAAGTTACACCAGCAGTTGCAACATGCTGTATTCTGCAAAGCAGCCTGTAACAAGTTGCAGGCTGCTCGCTCCAAAGTTAAAATGTGCCATCATTTACACCAGAAACCACCTGCGACATGGCACTAGGGGGTTTACAGCAGCAGTTGCACCCTATTCTGGAAGGGCAGCAACAAAGACCCCAAGTGTGCTATTCTATAACAACCCCCGCAGGACATCCACTGAAGTACTGTTACACCAGCATCTAGCTGGTGTAAGTGTACATATGCCCTCCAGGGGTTGTAAAGATCTGCCACCAGGCCAGCTCCCAAGACAAGTGCCCCACCCAAATGCCCCGATCCAGAGATTGGTAGCATTACAGCCCCCCCAGGCTAGTCATGCACCCCCCAATGCCACATCCCCCACAGACACATACTTGCCAGGAAGCATGCAGACCCCTGTCCCATCCCCCAGAGACATGTGGAATGCCCCAGCAGGCTTGCTCACCCCATGCCCAATCCTCATGTATTGTAAAATCCCGCAGGGCTAGTGTGCTCCCCCCCATTCCCCAGACTTGCGTAATGCACACAAATAACAGCCAAAATCACCCTGGTAGTCTAGTGACCCCCAGCCCCCCACCGAGCAGTTCCAGTCCACCCCACACACCCCCGACCTGCATGCAGTCAGCGACTGGCACAGCCCACCTCTCACCACCATGGCCAGCCACCGACTAAGCTCTGTATCAGCGTGTACTATTGTAAATAGTACGCACTCAATGTATGAACTGTCTTTCATTCATTGAGCATGTACTATATACAGTATGCACTCAGATGGAGATCAGTTGGTGGCTGGCCATGATGGAGGTGGGCTGTGCCAGCTCGCTGACTGCATATGGGTGGGGGGTGCGGGGTAGACTGGCACTGCGAGATTGGGGGGGTGGGGGCCACTAGACAACCAAGGAATGCCAGTGTGGGCAGGATTCAAGGGGGGGAATCTTTGGGGCACTCACGGTGTGTGTGGTGGTCCTCTAGCCCTGTGGGGCTATAACTACTCCTACTGGGGTGACTGGGGCATGTGATGAGCACTTGTGCCCTGCTGGACAGTGGTTGCAGCTTGTGACAAACTCACTTGGTACGCCCTCTGTTTGGCATACCTGGCTAAATACTGCAAGTCACAGGACGTATCCACGGGGACCCTGCCCTGTCTAGAATTGGGTGCAGAGTCATTGCCAAACTGAGTTTGGTGCAAGTCACATTTGATGGCGACTTGTGTCATTCTTTTAGAATTAGCCCCATGGTTTCTACAATCCATCGCTTTTACAACTCTAGTATACAGTTCTGCTTGCAGGGGATGAATAAGCTCACTGAATAGAAATAAAAAGGATAATGGATAGAGTTCCAGAAGGATAGGGAGGAGTACTTGATGGAATCAAAGGAGGTGACAAGGGCAGTAAGGGGAGCCAAGGCATCTATGGAGCTCAGGCTGGCACAAGGCATTAAGAAGGGGGAGAAGGTACATCAGGGAGAAAAGGAGCTGTAAAGACCACATAGTAAGGATTAGGAAGGAAGGGGGTTGGGTGGAAGCAGGGTGCGATAAGGCAGAAGCACTAGACTATTACTTCTGTTCGATATTTACTAAGAAGAAGGGGGGGTGACACCCAAGGGGGGAGGAATGGCAGAAACAGGGGAGGGGTGACCAATGGGGAAATCATGGAGGACAGAGTTTGGGAGGGTTTGAAGGCACTGAGGGTGGACAAGACGCCAGGCCCAGATGGCATCCACCCTAGGGTACTGAAGGAGCTGGCAGAGGTCCTTGCAGGACCTTTGTCAGACCTATCTAATGCCTCACTACACTTGGGGGTTGGGGTACCTCAGGACTGGAGGATGGCTCATGTGGTGCCCCTCCACAAGAGTGGCCCCAAGGATGAACTGGGGAACTACAGACTGGTGAATCTCACATCCATCCTGGGAAAGCTAATGGAGACAATCCTGAAGGAGAGACTGGTGGCCCTTCTAGAGGCCAAAGGACTACAGGACACCTAACAGCATGGCTTCATACGTGGCACCAACACCAAAAAGAGCAAGGTGCTGCCTTTTGGGATGAAGAACCCAAGGAGGATTTACCTGCTTGGGGAAGTGCAGCTAGCCCAGACAGAGGATAAGAAGGATCTGGGGGTGCTCATAACAGGGTCAATGAACAACTCAGCACAATGTAGGAAGGCAGCTGCAAAGGCCAACAAAATGCTGGGTTGCATTGCAAGGGGTATATTCTCGAGGAGGAAGGAGGTGATTCTGCCACTATATAGGTCATTAGTTAGACCACACCTGGAGTACTGCGTGCAGTACTGGCCCCAGTATATGAAGAGGGACATTAAGTTACTGGAGGGGGTGCAGCACAGGGTCACAAAGATGATCAAGGGGCTGGGGGACTTATCATACGAGATGAGGCTGAGGGAGTTTGACATGTACTTGCTGGAGAAGAGGAGGGACGGGGTGACATGATTGAAACATTTAAGTACATGAAAAGAATAAACAAGACAGGTACAGAGTGGCTGTTCAAAGTAAGGGAGGGGAGGGACACCAGGGGCCATGATATGAGACTGGAGGGAGGAAGGTTCAGGAGGGAGATGAGGAGACACTTTTTTACAGAGAGGGTGATGGCTGGGTGGAATACACTACCTGCAGAAGTGGTATGCAGTAGAACAGTGGACTACTTCAAAAGGGGATGGGACAGGACAAGGGAGAGGGTCCTTGGAGGGGAAGGGTGGAAGGGAGGGGAGGGGCAGCTGCAGATAAGGGGTGCTAGCTGCACATTCGAGCAGACTTGTTAGACCGCTAGGCCTTTATCTGCTGACAAATTTCGTATGTTCATATGTTCATAAGCCTTTTACTCTTTCCTGTGACTTCTTTCATTTGCAGTTTTATTTACAGCTGTGCAGTTTTTATCACACTGTTAAATACAATCCACCATTTACATAGGCCTGTGACATGTGTCATCATTGCTAATTTTGTGCAGTATTATTTTTTTTCTCATATAAAAAAACCTTTTGCAAAGGCTTTGTGACAGCTGTCATTATTGCCAGTTGTGCACATTTTTGTGCATTATTATTCTATATTATAGTCTTCTCAGGTGTAAACCACCTTTTTACATTGTCCTTTGGCTGTTGACATCAGTGACAAGTTCTTCTCTCAACATGTACAGAGAGCCTATAAAAGAGTTCTGTGGCTGCCTGGCTGTCATGTTGTCTGCACCTATGAATTATACTGTTGTGCAAGCATCCTTTAGGCTTGTCACTGTTCTGATCTACAGTTGTGTGAATTACAATTTACCTGAAAGATATGTTTTTCTACACCTGTCATCAGTCTATAACCATTCATTCTTTTGAAAGATGCCTTATGCAATGCTGGCTGCCACCTATGTGTTCATTTACCTGAAGGATCATTATTGTATGCTGTCACCTATACCTAGTTTTCAAGCATTCATTCTACTTATGCAGCGTGACACTCCAAGTGAGTCAACTGTAAATGGGTTCTCGTGATGGAAGCCAGCAGTTGCCAGTACTTGATGATTTCAACTGCATTTTATTTTCCGTGAGACCAGCCCACCATGGATGTGATCAGTGATGAGTACTACTATTGTCCTGCTATCCCACAGATGCCCAGATGAGATCCAGATGATGAATATCTTTGAGTCAACTCCTGTGTCCTACTTGAAAAGGTATGTATTATTCAAGGGGAGGTTTTTTCATTTGAGGGTTGGGTAGGAGATACATGTGGATGAGGTTGAACTTGCTGTACAGTCTGTTAAAAATATTTTTCTCTTGACTCATATTCATGCAGGTATGTATCAAGTGAGTAATAAATACTGTTCTTGTGTAGTTACAGCCCAGTTCAGGACAAAGACCAGTAAGTCATGTGTTGTGGTTGTCACTTTTAACATGTGGAGAATTAAAGGATAATAGTGTGATGAGAAATTCCTGTGGATATTAGACACAATAACACATTTCATAGAAATAAATTATGGTGCCCACTTCTGATTTGGATAATGGTGTTCTTTGAGTATCATGTGATCTGCCAGTTTTACTGAGCGAGCGTGTGAGCATTTTCATCCAGATGAAGGTGACCTGCTGTAGAGGAGGGTGGATTGCATCAGTCACCTTGTTCCTCTCAGACTCGCCACTCGCCAGCTTTTGGGTACTGGTAAGGGGGTGGGAGGAGGATGCTGCCAGGAGGGGGAGAGTGGGAAATATATTTGATTTAGACAAATAAGTGCTGAAAGATGGTGGCCGGCCATGGAGGTGGGTGGGTTGTGCCAGCCACCCATCTTGGGAGTTTTTTAAAATATAGCTAACTTTACTAAAAATTGTGACTACTGGAAGGGTGGAGAAAGGAGCAATGGATTCTAACAGATGGTGGGGTGACAGGGGTTGAATATCTTACAGGGTATAGGGTGAGTATCTGTTTCTTTTGTTTTTTTTTTTGGTTTTAACAATTTACTTGAATAACAAATACAAATACTGAATATCCAAATATTTGGGGCCCTGAAAAGAATATTTGGCCAGAATATTCCGGATAAGGTAACGCACATCCCTAGTCTGTCCCAACCATGCATGAAGCCCACCACTGTCTCTGAACTTATCACATCTCTAGGCAGTCTGTCCAACACATCCACCACCCATTCTATGAAGATATACTTCCTCATATCCCTCCTATCCTGAATGTACCATTTGCATCCATCAGCTTCTGTGAGTTCACCCATACTATGGTCTCAATCCTTGGGAACAGTTCACTAGATAACATTGTTCTTCCCTGTGGTACCCAGTTAGATTAGCATTACCAGAATAGTACCGCACTATATGACGCTAGTCTGGTAAGCACTCAAAAGGACTGTGACCATGGATTTGCAGCGCTTACTATAAGCGCTCCCCTGGTTGCTGTCTGTAGTCCTGAAAAAGGACAAAGGCACCTGTGGACAGCAACTGGCAGAGCTGGTCCCATGGCATGGAGCACTGAGGCACAGAGCAGCTCAGTTGGCAGTAATGGATACCAGAGTTCTAATCCTGGTCTCCTGTATTTTGACATCATCGTGACTTTGTTTTTTTTGGGGGGGGCCATGGAAACAGTGTTTCCACTGCCCCATATGTTTTAACATTCCCCACAATCCGCTCCACCCTGGAGTGAGAATCTATTAGTCTGGGGGGGCAGGGCCCCCCGCACTGTTTTTGATGCGCACACCTTGCATGCGCTATTTTGACTGGCACTGTTTGGACCCAGTGCCTTTTCCCATGAGGTACTAGGTCTTAATCCTGTCCTCCCACCATTTCTGGCCTCCAGTGGCTGAAGTCTGTCATGTGCACATTAATGCAGATGAAAATTTATTAAGCAGCACAGGCCTTGCATTACAGTACTCTACAGTGTTTTCATTTTTACTTCTTACAATTTTTTTCCAATGTGTTACTTTAATTATCTGGTACTCAGACAAAAAGTATAAAATACCTCACCCTTTTACAAATGTCTTGTGTGGCACTTAAAATACACATTTTTTGAAAAATATCCTTAAGCAGCCATGTAGACACAGTGGCCCAGATATTCAAACTGCACTCAAAAGTAGCGCAACAGCAGGAGCAAGCACAAACCCGTTGCGCAAATGCGCAACAGGTGCGATATTCAAACATGGAGCACAGCAAATTGCGCAAGCAACCAACGTCTCAATATCGCACATACTGCGCCATGGCGCAACCAGGTAGGAGAGGCTGAGCCAAAATGCTGCGCTATGGAGCAACCAGGGAAGCTCAGCTGAGCATTCCAGAGCTGCCATAGCGCAAGCACAGCCCCCCAGAGCAATGGAACTGCACATCCAGGGAGGCAGGCTGGGGCCCACCGCCAGCCATGCCACACATGGGCACAGGAACACACTGCAGAACCCACACCACACCTGCACACCCCTAGCACAGCATCACTGGGGGTGGGACGGATGATCCACGTGCCCATGGGGACAAGCCAACAAAGCATAGCAGAGCCATGACACCCCAGCACAACCACTGGCAGGCGGAGAGTGCCACACACAGGGGGTTGACAACCACAGTGCACATCAGCCCCCCATACGCACAGCACACCCTGCACCGTGACCCCAAGACACCACCCATGTGCAGTGACTGGCACTGCAGGAAACACCATGCATCCCCCCTGGCACACATCAACCCCATGCTGCAGAGAAGCATACAAGCCAGACCCACCCTGTGCACCCAGCAGTGGGTGGCAGCAGACAGCAAGACCAACAGAAAGTCAATGCCATGCTGGTGATACCTCCCCATGCACACACACCACACACACACACACACACACACACACACACACACACACACACACACATATGTACCCAGGACCATACCACCCCAGATGGCTTGTACACCACTGCAACTGAACAACCATAGCCAGCTGCAAATCAGAGATCAACACAGCATTCATATCAAAATATAAATGTATTCTCAAAGAGTAAAGTACAAAACAATCAACCAGAACTATTTACAAGGGGGGGATGGGTACAAGGTCGGGTTGTTCAAGGGGTAGAGATTACAAACTTGGAGAGGGAAGGCAGGGTGGTAGGGATGGGAGAAGTGGGAAGGGTAACAACAATTTATGGTCCTGCCGGCCGCCCGTCTCCTGGCTGGTGTTGGCCCGTCCCATGCCGCCTCCTCCGAAGGCCATGCCTGTGGATGGACTGCAGGATGGCTTGGTCGTCCTGCAGCAGCTGTCTCATGCTCCGGACATCCCTCCCAATGCTCCGGAGAACCTCGAGGCCTAGGAAAATGGGAACACAGTCAATGGCTGTGACTGACCACAACCCTGAACACCACCCAACCTGCAAGCCACATAGCCCAATGTCCCACACCTTTGATGGCATGCACCCACCCACAGTGAACATGCACATGGCCATCACAAACAGGCGGCACCAGCTATGCGCACCACCACCCACACACACTGCCCACGTCAATCACAGTACAAACTAGGCTGTCATGTGATGTTGCAATGTGGTGCGATGCCAGTTACACAGCTATGTGCCCAGTGCATGCCTGGACCACCTGTGATGCATACACAGACGTGTCGTGATGCTGCACTGTGATGCAGGTCACCTGTGTCACGCCTACATACATGGATACATAGACAGTGTCAGCAGATAAGGGCCTATGGACACCCAGTCTGGCCATTTGGCCTTGTCACGATCACTCTCTTGTCCTATAAGTCCGCTCGCCCTCACCCTGACCTCCAGAAGTCCCTCATGGCGAACCCACATATACAGATATCCCGTGACCAAGTCAGCCCCACCACATCCTCTTGCAGGGTGTTCCACTCGTCCACCACTCATTATGTGAAGAAACACTTTGCATGTTCCTCTTAAACGAGCCCCTCCAACTGCATCCCATGCCCTCTAGTCCTGGAACAATCCCTTACGCTGACAAATATTGTTTCCTGCACTCTGTCCCCCTGTACAATACTTGTATGTCCCCATCATATCCCACAGCCCCTCCCTCCAGGGAGTACATGTTCAGTTCTGTCAACCTGTCTGCATAGGACTTGTGATGCAATCCATGCACCATCCATGTCGCCCTCCTGTGAGCGCTCTCCACCCAGTCCCTGTCCATACATAGGTATGTTTTTCCGGAACTGTACACTGTACTCCAGTGTGTGGGAGTCACTAGTGTTTCAATCTAGTGGAACTACGACCTCCCATTTGGTTGTGTCCATCATGGTTGGTGGTCCTGCCCCCAGCATGCAATAACATCCATGACGTAATGATACTCACACCCTCCAGCAGCTGTGTCTGCCGCTGCTGCTGCTGCTGTTGCTGCTGCTGATGCTGCTGCTGCTCTGGCCTGATGGCCTGTGGCACTGGGGCCCTGGCATGGCCCACATCAGCCTCGTCCGCGCCCTCACCATCCGGCCTGTGGGAGACATATGGTGAGACAAACATCAGTGTGACGCATAAGCGAGTGCCCCTGCCCCAGTAAGACTGCCTGCCCACACAGCCATAACCATCCATCGCACAGCTGCACACTGACACACGATGCACAGCCACCCAGGCACACACACACCCCTACAGAGGATATAGGTGAATAGATGGTACACTCACGTGGCCTAGGCACAGACCCGCCTGGCACGGAACGCAGCTGCGTAATAGTTCCGCCCTCCAGCGGAGATCACTGTACCAGTGCCGCACTGCTCTGCAGACTGCCCCAGCCAGTGACCCCACCAGGTCAGTGGCCACTTGCTGCCACACATGGGTCCTAGGTCCGGTGAGGAGCCCTAACCTATAGGCCCTCATAGTGGGGCTCCACTAGGGCCACCAGGTTGGCCACTCAACTGCACTCCAGGACACCGCCCTCTCCGAGCCATGGCCCCAACTCTACAGCAGGCAATTGGCGCCGCTGCGCTGTGACCCCACGTGGAGTTGTTGCACAACAGACCAGCACAGGCTCCAATCGCGTTGTTCGCACAGTGCCATCACTCACATGGCACTGTAACCAGACAGCGCAATAGGACGTGACATACGGCATGCCCACAGCGCCAGGGGTCAGAGGGCATACACAAGGTCACGGCAATGATGCAAGGCTACGCACAGCGCCATAGGATGTATAGGCATCCTGCATGACTGCTAAGCAGAGCACCAGTGCCACAGTGGACTATCGCGCAGAAGTGCCACAGTGCCATATAGTGCCCAGTGCTGTAGCGCACTGGCACAATGGTGGCTATGGCCAGAATCTTCCTCGCGCTCCCAGCAGGTCTGCAGCGCGATCGGCGCCTGCGGTAACCTGTCTGGGCATGCGCCAATGCAGTGCCTTGCACAGCCCACAAACATGCGCCATGACGGCGGACCTTCCCCTATTCGCTAAGCGCCAAATATCACGATATTCAGCCGACATATACCGATCAGTCGATCAGCCATGCAAAGGCGCGTGGCGCGATTAGCATGTCATTAAAGTTGCGCCACACCTCATTTGCATGTGTTGGCGCTATAAAATGCGACACTGGGTTGTAGGTGGCCAGATTTGGTTGTTGCAGCTGAGAGGTGAGTTACATGCTGTGTGATGCTCAGGACAATGCTCATGGGCAGGGGTGCTGGAGGATGTCACAGGTTGAGGGCTGAGCATGATGTGAGGCACTTAGAAAGGGGCAGAGGGCACCCTTTCCATCAGTATCTGCCATGCGGCGAGGAAAGGGGGCTCCCCCCCCTGCAGCTATGCTCATGGGAAATGCTGTGGACTGCACAGTGACAGGTGTCCACTTCACCCATACAGATCAGCATGACTGGCGAGAACCAGGCGAGGTTGTGGATGGCGGGCGTGGGAGGAGGCCGAACTTCACCACAGCAGAGACCGAGGCCCTCTTCCAGGCCTACCTGGAGGATGAGCTGCTTTTGAGTGGGCGGACGGGCACCCCTCAGCAGCGTGCAGCTGCATGGGAGGGGGTAGCTCTGTCCGTCAACCTGCACGGAAGCCACCAGCGCTCTGTGCAGGAGTGCCACAAGAAGATGGGGACTGACCGCAGGAGGCTGAAGGAGAAGGTGGCAGCCTTCAGGGTGGCACATGCTGCCACTGGTGGGGGACCACCAGTGGTGTTGCAGCTGACCCAGACCGAGGAGACACTGGTCGTGGCCATGCAGCCGAGTGCCATTGCGGGTGTTCTGGCGGAGGATTCCAGACAGGTGGAAGCCCATCACTGCACGGTATGTCATGGTGATGTTGTGGGGGCGGCTGTTGTTCACGACACTCACATGTACTCTCTTTCTGTTTCAGATCCTGTTCGTCTGCAGGAGACGGTGGTGGTGGGTGTGACAGTGCGGCAGACCTGCTGGACCAGGAGGAGGGACCTTCCACCTCCGCCAGCAGCCTGCACGCACTGCAGCAGCAGGCGCTGGGCCGACAACCCTCGCAGTGATACGGTGCAGGGGTGCACAGCCTGTGTCACAGCAGTCTGGCATGCAGGTGTGCCAGCATGCTGTGCCTATGGCAGTGGCACGCGGCACTATTGATGATGGCAGGCCTGCAATGGCAGTGAGAGGTGTGTGTCCACGAGGGACACATGGCAGGCCAGCACGTGCCCCTGGGCGTCCAGCTCCACACTGTGTACCAGCATGCTGGCACAGTCACAGGCTGGGCCTGTCAGCACCGGTGGGGCAGCATCGGTGGCTGAGCAGGTGTCTGGCACTGTTGACAGCACAGGGTGGAACAGGTGGACCTGGGGCTCAGCAGTTGGAGGGCGGCAGCAGCAGTTGCACACCAGGCCTGGGGGACAGCGTCAGGCAGTGGCACTTGTCCACCGCCCTTAGATCAGCCCCATACCTGGTCCTGGTGAACAGCGGCCACCACAGGGGTGCTGTGCACCAGGACCATCCACACCCTGGGGTCATGATGCCATTGGGGCACAGTACCTTTGACGCCGCTCACCCGCCTGCTGCAGGAGTCAGTACAGCTGCAGGGGCGGGTTGCAAGGTCCGTGGAGGCACTGACTGTATCCGTGGAGCGGTATAGCAGGGAGTGTGCTCAGGACCGGGCCGAGATGGTCCATATGCAGATGGATGTGACCGCTGCCATCGACAGGCTGACCCAGGCAGTGGTCTCTGTGGTGACCGCATTGACCACACTGTCTGGTGACCCTGTACCACGCACCCCACCCAGTGCGCACTCCACTCCCTGTTCACGGCGTCGTGTGACATCAGGCCTGTCGACGCCGGGTTCTGCTGTGGGCATCCCGAGCACCCCTGGTGCAAGTTTGTTTGGTGGGATGCAGACCCCTGTGCGGGCAAGGTCGCGGTCGCGCACTGGGACCCCTGGTGGTGCACTAGCACCACCCGATGTGGCCCCTGCGCAGCCTGCCAGTGCTGCTAGGCCACGGCGGGGCCGCCCACACATCCGTGGTGGCCGTGGGACAGTGCTCCCTGACTGAGCTGTCTCCCAATGCAGGCCCTGTCTGGTGCTGCCCTGTGTGCAATGTGTGTCATGGTGGGCAGTGCACTGCTGGGTGCTCTGCTCACCAAACTGACACATGGACCACCTGCACACTCTCCCAACTGCTGTCCACAGGTGCGTGTGGATGATGATGCCTGCATTGCACTGTACACCAAGGTGCATGGTTGCCCAGGTCCTGACACACGTACGTGGACAGTCCAGGTGGTGAGGGTGGTTGGTGGTGCTGTGTGATAGCGTGTAATTTCCGCAGTGCTGTGCTGCTGCCCCTGTATGCTGCCTGGTGTGTGTGTGTGTTCATTTGAGTGCTCACCCCTCTCTGATGATGTGTTGGTATGCCTAGACCCTTCAACTCCCCTGACCTTCATGCACGGTGTGTTCCCCTGTGTGCCTGTGGTTTGCGCATAGACAGTGTTGCCTGCACATGTCCCCTTGACTTACCTGTGTTGGGCGTAGTGCTCTTCTGCAATGGTGTCCCAGTGCAGCTGGGCCTGCCGTGTCAGTTGGGGGTCCCTCCATCCTGGGGCGGCTCATCACCCATATCACCGGCGCCACTGGCGTCCCCATCGCTGTCCCCCTCTTCGACCTGTACGGCTATCCCATGGTCTTTGGCCATGTTGTGCAGGATGTAACAGGCCAGGAATATCCCACAGGCCTTTTGGGGGCTGTACTGTAGGGCTCCGCCGGAGGTGTCCAGGCATCGGAAGTGTGCCTTGAGTATCCCGAACACCCGCTCTATGATGTTCCGCTGTTGCGGCATATGCCTCATTGAAACCTGCTGCGCTGGGGACGGGGCAACGGTATGGTGTGAGCAGCCAGGACGGATGGGTATCCACAGTCACCTGTGTGAGATAGTGGAGATCAGTGTTAGGTCAGGTCCATGTTGCCCATATCCTTGTGTGCCACTACCATGGCACCTGTGTCATTCCACCCTTGCACAGAGTTTGCATTCCATACATGTGTACTCACCCACTAGATGACCCGTGGGGATGTTCCCACCTCGAATCGATGGCACAGTGCAGATTGGTGCCATATGAAGGCATCATGTGCTCCGCCAGGGTGTGGCACAGACATTGATGAGTGCGCCCAGTGGCATCACACACCACCTGGCAGTTGACACTCTAGTCCTTTCGTCTGGAGATGCTGTCTGTCGGGCCAGGTGGCGTGCGAATGGCCACATGGGTGCAGTCTATGGCACCTAGCACGCCAGGCATTTGTGCTACCCTGTGGAACTCCTGCATGTTTGCTGTACGCTCTGCCACGGTGCTGGGGAAATGGATGTACTCCGCAGCATGAGGCAGCAGTGCGCTGAGGAATTGGGTGAGGATGCGTGACGTGGCCGACTGCGTGATGCCTGTGGTGTCCCCTGTCGGCCTCTGGAAGGTGCCCGTGGTGAGCAGGCACATGCAGGCTGTCACCTTGGTCTCCACGGACAGAGCATGACTCCGTGTGAGGGTGCTTGCATCACATCACTGCACAGCTCATGAGCCGTCTCAGTATTGCCCTCTGTTCGGTGCGGGCCGACGATCTCGACATCGCTGTACAGCTCGTAGCGATGTGAGCACGATACCGCCTGTCGGGCGCATCACCGACGGGCCTCCACGCCACGTCCCCTGCAGCATGCTGTCTCACCCCTCATTACAGCTTCCATGTGAGCTGACACTGTCCATCTCCCTGGCTTCTGCCTCCCACAGCTGCTGTTCCTGTGTTACCCCACTGCCCCACTGCTGCTTCCACTGCACCAGGCACCCCCCACTGGCCTCTCTCCCTCCAGGACCCACTGTCCTCTCTGTCCTTCCTGCTCCTGTCTCTGTCTCTCTCTCTCTGTCTCTCTCCCCGGTTTGCGCCTGCTTGAGTTCTTGCGCCGCTCCCTTGAGCCATTTTATTTTGGCTCACATCCGGTACAGCGCATCCTCCGGCTGAGCCACTCTTGCGCATTGCGCAAGTGTTCAAATATCGCATTGCGCACTTTATGCATGGACCCGCCCCCTTCGGTTGCGCATGCCTTCATTTCCATTGCGCTGTGGCTCAGCGTGTTTTCGGTGGCGCAACTGGCCCCTTCTCAATATTGCAGAATGGTGCATTTTTGGAGTTGCGCACGCGCAACCCTTTTGAATATCCAGGCCAGTGTGTCTTTTTAATTTTTTTTATCTAGCTTAAGTGAGTGTGCACACACACACACACACACACACACACACTCAAAACAAAACAACAGCTTCCTTAAAAACCAAAAACATCACTGTAAGCTGCTGAATGTTCAGCATAGTATCAGTAAAAATTCAAAAAAAATAACCTTTTTAAAAAACAGTAGTATAGTACTGGCACATTAAAATACATAAAGGCTATCCTAAATGGTGTCTTTCTTTTAAACTTAGCTTTTCCCGACAGGTTGGTTTTCAGAGCAGAGCACAAAGCAAACATGTCCGTCTGCCTTTCCTATAGTTTCTGCAAGCACTGGCTCACATGAGTTGGCTTCACTGAGCTTCCAAACTGGCCTCTGACTAGACAGGAAGTCACAGGAGATACTGAACTCTCTCATAGTGCTTTAGGGGCCAAATAACAAATAACAACTACTGAATAATTGGACCCCCAAATAAGAATTCTTGGATAAATATTCTAAATACGGTATTTGCCCACCAGTTCAAGAGGATAGTTTTAAATGGAAAGCTGTCAGGGATAAATGAAGTAACAAGCAGGCTGTCTCAAAGATTGTTTTTGGGAATGTTCCACTTTAACATACAGTATTTATGTGTGACATAGGGGAGAGATTCCAGGTTAAGATATGTCACTTTGCAGACATCATCAAGATTTGTAGTAGAGTAGGCACCAAGGAGGGGGTAAGAACCATGACAAAAGAGCTATAAAGACTGGCAGGATGGTTTAGAGTCTGGCAGCTGAAATTTAATGCAAAAAATGTGCAAAGTAATGCACAATGGTTGGACTTGCAATAACTTGGGAACAGAGTACAGAATAGATGGGGAGGTAATGAAGAGTATTACACAGAAAAGGGAACCTGGGTGATAAAAATGAAGAATTTAAAGATATATGCATAATGTAATAGGGCTGTGGTAAAGGAGACTTGGATACTAGAATATATTGAGAAGGGGAATACTAGAAAAAAGAGGGAGGTAATAGTGCCGCAATACTGATCCCTGCTTCAATCATACCTAGAGTACGGTTTACAATTTTGAAGTGCACATTGATGAAGGGCAGTGATGGGCTGGAGGTAGTGCAACAAAGGGCTTCCTAAATGATACAGGAGCAACAAGGGAGGTCTTTAGTTTTGATGAACACTTTGGGGTTCTTAAAATGCATGCTGCAAGACAGTTGGCGGAGGAAAGACATGATTGGGATGTTTAAGTACCTCTGCAGGATAAACAAGGTGGACAGCAGTGAGTTGTTCACAATGGCCTCTGTTCAGCAAAGTGTGTAGTATGCTACACACTGCATAAGTGGTCTGCAAATGGGCTTACGCACAAATTGCACACACATGATGTCTAAGCAGGATGCACAGCTGAGGTATGGAGTGTGTGTAAGCAGAGCATGTGCTTGCCCCTGAGATGCTCATGTGGGTTTGTGTAGAATGCTACAAGCTGCACGCATGGTGTTACACAGATATATCAACTAGTATATGCTGAAAAGGTACATGTGGAGGCTGCAACACATTTTCTCCAGGCAGACCTCTACTGTGAACCCGACTACACACTCAACCACACAGGAATAGACTGGTATATGAAATACAGCCATTCCCAGCCACCCATACATGCATCATGCGGGCCCTGCCTGTCAAGGGATGTGCACACAAAGGCATATTGGATCTGTCCAATGAGGTCAGTGCCACAGATGCCTGCACCAACAGGAATGCCATGCCAAGGGCAGGATGTTACAGTATCAGGAACATGGCATCTGTCACAGTAGGGTGTGTCTGTCATGGAGGCTATGCCACCCTACATTTACACAGTCCACCCTTATGATGCCATTCCCAGGCATCTGCCAACCCCTGTGCACCCCCCTAACTGTAATGGACATCCACACCACACAGTGTGTCCCCCAGCATGGCCCCAGGACCCATTTTAGTCCACTCATGCACCACCTAACTGCAAGACATACAGGAGCACCCCATTCCAGAGAGCAGAGGTTGTTCAGTGCTGCATGCACAGAGGCAACACCATATGTCCGAACACAGGTACCCTGTCCCATTACAACTGGAATACCAATGTGACTGCCCCACAACTAGGTACATACACAGTCCTGAGGAACTACCATGGATGCTTTTGCACCATGATTGTTTCCAGACACCCTCCTGTAGCCAACACAGGTACACCACTCTACACCATGCTGGCAATGCCTATCAGTAATTGGGTGCAGAAGCAGCACATGTAACACATGCAAGGATCACACAATCCACACAGACACACATGGTTCAGTGAATGTCATTTATTCTGAAGGCAAACCATGTGCATACGACTGGGACTCAGGTGTGACAACAAACATGAATTGCATATACCACACAGCACCCTCCATGGCGATGAGGCACCTATGTCCCCATGGTCAGTCCCCAATGTCAGACACAGTTAGTACAGGCAACTTCATACAGCCCCGTAAATGGCGGCATGCATTTTGCTGCACTGAATGCTGCACAGACCATTTGTGGAGCATGAAATAAAGTGCCCTCAATGCCTGCTCAATGGACAGCCACACCCTGTTGCAACAAATTAAACCATGGATTGTCCATTGCAGCCCTGAAAAGTAGTCTATGCCACATCCTCCCCCTGAATAATAATCTAATTGGACTCTGTACTGATGGTCACAGATGGGCCTGCAGATAGCGGAGTAAGGAGGTCTGGTCTTAATGGATCCACAGCCTTCAGGCAAAGCCTACGGAGGTGACCTCGAAATGCCTAGAATGACCCAGAAAGGGGACCCAGCATCAGTGCTATAGCCATGCATGTGACTCCCACAAGGCAGCACACCCCTGTAACAACGAGGTGGTCAGTGGTGACTAGGGGGCAAGGACTGCCATGTCCACAGACCCAGTACCCTGGGAAGGGTAACATACACACCCAGAAAAAACAAATTGAGTTCTGCACTAAGAGCTGGGCAGGGTGCGAGTTAAGGGCTGCCAGCCCAAATGACATAAAGGAACCTAACAACTCACACTCCAGAGCCAGGGAAGTGATACCCCAGTGAAGGAGGCAATAATGCCATAAGTCAAGTTTGTAATGAAGTGAATTTCTTTTATTTTTTGCTTCAATCCAAATCACTCTGGACACTCCAGACACAAACAAGTGTTCTGCTAAACAGGTGCCTGGGTGCTTCACCAATTATGGCTTCAACAGGGGGTCATTACAAACTTGACTTGTGGCATTATTGCCTCCTTCACTGGGGTATCACTCCCCTGGCTGTAACATACAGACCCAACATGCCCTGCCATACTACGGTAACATGTACCACTCATGGGGTCCCCTTCCAGGGTAATGTGCCCCCCAAGGGTATGGCAGTCCTGTCCATGGCAATACCGCACCATGGCAGGCATTCATACACATACTAAAGATGGCTCAGGAGTCCTTCATAGTATGAGGTAGTCATACCAATAGGAATGGCCATGCCTCCACAGACCTTCTGGTAGCCACATTGGTGAATGGGCCCATCTGTGCACCACAACAACACCCATCCAGTGCTGCTCCTCTAACTGCAGTGACAGTGTTCTCAGGCTTCCAGCATACTTCTGCATGGTGTAGAAAGTGAATACACATTAACATCACAGTACTGCACATACTGGTACTCCTCACCCCTACCATGATGCTTACCTGTGGGGACCATGTGACATTCCACAGCTGACCCTTGTTGTCAGGGTAGGTCATCATGCTGGCCCAAATGAGGCCACGGGCAGCCCAGCACCCAGGACCATGTTGCATGCCATTGCACAGAACTGCCAGCCACTACTCTGACTACAGGCACATTGCTCCTGCTCGAATCTTCCATGACTAGTGCACACTGTCCACAAAGGCCCACAAAGATGCCAATACCCTTGTGTTGTGCATACATTTCCCCCTTTGTGGCACGACAACATGGACATGGGCATTTCTGGGAGGTGCACCTGGGCCACAGCATCACTGCATCGGTACATAAGTGGATGATACATCCATGCCTCAGACCATAGGATCCTGACTTGGACTGCCAGGGCAATGGCTCAGAACCTTGCATGATGTGACACTCTTTCTTCCTACATATACTAATGCTGGAGGAAGGACTACAGTGGAAGCAAGAGAATGGAAGGCAATGCAGGCCACAGCTGTACTATCCATGCCTGCAGGATTCCTCCCTTGCACGTACACATTGCCTCAATTGTTTCCATCTGGACCACAAAGCCATTCATGATATCTGCCATCTGATAGGGCCAGACATTGCTCCCACCATAGCATGATCCTGTGCATTGACTGTGGAGAAGAAGGTACAGTGCACTCTAGCATGCTATGCCATGGATTACTTCCACAGGGTGGCCGGGGATGTGATATGCATGATTCAGTCAACAATGTCCCATGCACTGCACCAGGTGACTGGTGCCCTTGTCCATCATGCCTCAACCTGCATATCATTTCTGGCAACTGATCATGCCATGAGGTCCATCAAGGTGCAGTTCCATGCAATGTATTGCCTTCTTAAAATGCTCAGGGCCATAGACTATACACATATTGCCATCATGGGATGCCATCAGTGCCATCACCAATGTACTTGTGAAGTACTCTGGCTCCTACCATGCTGCCTACATATTTCACCAGCATTATCTAGAGGCACTGTTTGAGACACATAATGGCAGTGAGGGGTAGCTGATTGGTGAGCTGCATGTGAGAGGGTGAAGTTTGGCTGCCATTGACATGGTGTACAGTAACTAGCAGTGTTCTTTACCACTCCTTGTGTAACAATGGATACCCTCTGCGGCCATACCTCCTGACACCCATCCTGTCCCTGACTAATGAGACTGAGGAGGGGTACAATGAGGCACACCATTGGACCCATTTGGTGGTGGAGTGTACGATTAGCATGCTGAAAATGCATTTCCACTGTCTGGACATGATGGGTGGCACCAAACTCTTGGCAACGGGGAAGGTGTGTCATGTTTTCATCACCTGCATGATGCTGAAAAACATGGCTGTATGAGGCTGCATACCCATGCCAGAGGACATACCTGGTGTGTGGTATCCTGACAGTGACATTGTCACTTCTGGAGAGGTGCTTACAGACAGGGCTTGGCAGCATGGGGGTGGATGGTCCAGGATTGAGGCATTGCTATACTACAGCAGAGTACATTCAGCAATTAGAGTGGGCTATTGGGTAGATGTGTCCCAGGAGTGTGTAGACATTGCACGGGTGGTGGACTGACATGGGGCTTCCACAGTGATGTGACCAGGGTAATGAGTGTTACGCTCCTGGGGGGGGGGAATTAGGACAGCTGCAAGAGGGGACTACTTTTCCCTCCCAATACAGGTCAAGAAGTGTGTGCCAAGGTACTTAGCACTGGCACTTGCACCACTGACACAGGCAGTGCCATCGGTGGCCTATGCCCTGTATTGATGGGCACCTGTCAGCTGACTCTCCAGGGCAGTCTCATCTCTCAGAGGGGAAGTCTGTGTATTGGCATCTGCCTTGGTGCTGGTGTCATGAGCATGGGTGCTGGCATCATGTGCATGAATACTGGCCATGTGTTCCTGGGTGCTGGCCTCTGCAGTGGGCAGCAGTTGTGTGTGAACATTGCACCATTTGTTTTTTGAGTATGCCACTGATCTGACCCAGCACACCATGGATGCCATGCATTTCAGCCACAATAAGGGCTGCCAACTCTGTATTTTCCCGTATGGCACATAGGTGCTCCAGCTCAAGGGGTATCCCATGATGAGGGCACTGGGGAAAAGGCGCTGACAATGCTGGTGACCTGCTCCCCAGCGAATTCCTGATGGCGACGGTAGGGTAGAGCAGCCAAATGGGGGGGCGGTGAGTATAGCGACAGGGTGTCGCTATACATACGTGCGCGGGGGGGATGCAATCTCACATAGTGAGGGGATGTGAAGGGTTGTGCCGTGGTAGTTGCCAAGCTGACTCTGTTGCTAGGCAGGTGGGGTTGCCGTGGCTGGTCAGCAAGGTACAGGGTTCAGGTCCAGGCGATGGTGCATTTTTATTGCACCCAGCCTGAACCTTTATTTTAATGTCTTCACCCCCATGCACGCCCTCCCTGGGTTGAGAATCCTTTAGTAAGGAGGTGCAGGGGGTGAAGCCCCCCGAGGGCACAGCCCCCACAGAAATCGATTAAAAATGAAGTCCCTGGTGTGAATTTTGCTGTCGCCAAGTGTCAGAGTGCCAAAATGTTTCGCACTCTTTCTTCTTGATAATGGTGATCGCCTTTAAGCTTTCGCCGTTAACACATAAAACCAGCTCAAGGTGTCTGAGTTCAGAGTATTGATGCCTGAGTGTGCTGGTCATCCACATAAGCCTTTCCTGACCTCATGATGGGGACAGTGGGGTGGCATTGTCAGTGTCTGTGTCAGTGCCCTCAGCCCCAGGGGGTGTGGCATGTGTTGTCAGTGGGACAAGCCTTGCAAGTCCCTGCCCTATATGTTCCCCTGGAATGTGCTGCATGGTATGCAGGTCTCCACTGGCACCTCCTCCTGTTCTGTATGTTCAGTGTCCGGGTGTGGTGACACTGTGCCACCATGTGCCATGTTCTGTTTCTGAGGGCAAGTTCCCCCTTGCCTCTTGGCCAGTATATCTTGCTACTATGTCTGTGTTGCTAGTCAATCCAGTGAGCCTGTGAGGGGGGTGGTCATCTGTCTTGCATGTGGGATCATCTGTTGTGTCACTTGTGAAATGTGGTTTGCATTGGTGGACACTGCCTGGTACATTTGCACATTGTCTGCCATCCACAGAGGGTGTCAGTGATGTAAACATGTCCAGGTGGCACTCCTGCTCTACATGACAAGTGTCTGTGGGAGGGTGTTGTGCTCATATGCTGTGCTCTGGAGGGTTGGCACATGGTAGGGCGTCCATTCTGTCTCCTTCCCCATCCACACCTCCTTGGTCAGGATCTCAGCCACGATAGTCTTTATCAGTGAGAAGTCTGTGGAGGGTTCTGATGGGGGTCTGCCACCAGTCTGCCTGCAATACCAGTCTGATGCGGCCACCTTACATTTGGCAGTGGCATGTATATCACACCATTTGTGTTTGATGGTGGACAGGGTATGTGGCTCAGTGCCACAGGCATTGACGTCAGCCAGTATGTCCAGCCATATCCTGAACTTCTCCTCCACTAGTACTTAGAGCAAGCTGTACCATACAGTGTGTTGCAGTTGCTTCAGATCTTGGCCACCAACATGATCAGCTGCTGGGACTGAAATTGAACAACTGGTACCATATCGGCCCACGCATGCCTCCCATCACTCAGCCGCAGCCACATGTGGGCTCCTGTTTCCCACCACTAGTTGACGGTGCAACAGTACCATCCTGCCTGGGGGCTAGGGTGCCATTATTTGGCTGGCTCCCCTGGGTGCAACTCACTGTGGGGCATGTGTCCGTGTCCATGCCTCCTACTCTGCAGGCACTACCATGTGTGCGTATCAGTGGGCCACATGCTTTCCACACTGTAGTTCATCATATATGGTGGGTCAATGGGTGTTTCTACCTCCAGCAGTCCCTCCCATGCCATGCTCCACACGTTCCAGTGCACCCCTTTGTGCCACACTATCCTCACGCAATGGCATTGGTGAATTCTGCATGGTTTGTGCACTTCCTGGGGTGCACTCCTGTGCACCCATCACTACATCTATTTTGGCTGTAAATTGCCTTGTTCATGAATAGAGGCCAATGAGTGGGAACACAGGCACCAGGGGAAACTATGAAATTGGTGAGGGGAGAGCTTTCAAAAGGATGTCATGAAGTATTTTTTGTATGGAAAGAATGGTGGCAGTCTGTAACAAACTTTTAGAAGATGTAATCTGCACTGAGATAACAGGAGTTTTAAAAGGGGGTGATACAGTCACATGAAAATGTATTAATGGGGCAGTTGAGCAAGAGAGGAAAACTAATGGTGACTGACAGGATACAGTCTCTTAACCAGGCAAGTCTGGGCAGACTAGATATGCTGATTTATCTGCTGACATTTTCTATGTTTCTTTTTATACTGTACCTGAATTAACATTTATATGAAAGCTGTATATTGTGGAATTTTCTTTTTATGGACAATCTTCGGCACAGATCTCTTCATGAAACTAGATATTTGGAGTTTTGACCAGGTCACTGCATAAATTCTGAACATTGTCCTGATATACAGTACTGAAGATCAAAAAACCTTTGTCAGGGATTTCAGTCCTTGCAGTGACCTAGTCAAAACTCCAAATTCTTTGTTCCATAAAGAGAACTGAACAGAATACTGCCTGTAGGAAGAACACAATTCGAAATACAATGCTTTGCATCAGCATTAATTCAGGTGCATTGTAATATGGATAATTTCGGGTTTAAATAATACATCTGAAAATAAGAATAATGGATGCAAAGTCAAAAAAAGTATTGTGCCCTTTAACTACAATTTAGTTATTTTGCAGAGCCTGCAGTAAAACTGTCTGTCCCTATCTGTGGCCAGGTGTCAAGTCACTGTTATGCAGTCTTTCTGTCCCCCTTCCCCCCATTATGCCCAGCTTTTTAACTGACTGTGGCTGAGTGGAAAGGATCTGGTGGGGACAGAATTTTTTGCTCCTTGACACTTATGTGATTGCATCAGGAGGGAGCATTTTATGTTATTTGTGTCCAACTGTGACACTCTAGGCCAGAATAAGGTATGTCTAGCAAAGGTCCCATTTGATCCACCCTGATTAGGCCAGGCAAAACTGACCAGCTTGCATCTCTGGCCTGATCAGTGCATACCCAGACTTACAGTTCTAGTTATATGAGGTTGTTAGGTACAGCTCAGTCTTACTGCTGATTGGTTAAATCAGCACTGATTATGTAGAATGTGGTATGCATGTGTTTTTAGTCACTATTCTGTGATATCTAGATAATTAATATCATTTTGTGTTTTATTTTATTTTTAACTATTTTGGTGTATCAAAGCACTGTGTATGGAAACATGGGTCAGATTCCAAAAGGGTTGACTGCCACTCCATGTTGTACTTTGTAATGAAGGAAGAGTTGTTACTTCGTCTTTGCTTTTTGGACAAGGAAGTGGGCTGTAGGGGGTGGGGTCAATAAGACACCATGGAAGCACTAGGCCTCCCTCTCTTTCCTTTAGGCCTCCTTCTTTCATCTCTCCTCCCTCTTTGGCTAGCTATCCTATCACCCCATCCTCATAAAAGCAGGGTTGGGTATGGGGTTAGAGCAGAGTAGGGAAAACTTGACCTCCATAGGAGATATCACATTAAGGGTTGTGGAAGAATTTCCTGAATTTTTCCCAAAGTGGGAACAAAGGGAGTTTCCCTGGGTTTTTCATTTCCTCCCAAGGGCAGCAATGAGAAAGTAATATAAACATGTGTCACAGCCTTATAAACATGCAGCAGCAAGAAGGTCCCTGATCAGTGAGGTACACAGAAATGTGGTAGTGGGGACTGACTTCCAGCCCAGACAAGCCCCCTGAACTTGGAAGCCATAAGACACACCTGCAACCCCCCCTTTCAGGGAGAGCTTTGAGATAATTAATGCTGCCCAGCTGTGCAAACTTTCTTCTGCAAAAGGAGACCCCATCCCATGAAATGCTGAGGTTCTGTGGAGTGGAAAGGAAAGGAGAGGGTTGGGAATGGCAGGGGAGACAGCCACACCCTTTCTTAGATGCGGTGAGTCCCTATGGGGTGGGGGGATAATGGGTACCCATCCAAGCACCAGAAGAGCAGATCAGAGACCCTCCGACTTCACATATCTTGCTAAAGAAGTTGTATCTCAGGTAGTCTCATAAGTAAAAATATGGCTACTGCAATTTTAATCCAGATAAATGTGTCTAAATGGTTTCTAGGAGTGTGGGAGAGAAGCATAGAGCCTGACTAGCCAAGCAGATGCTGTATATAATCAGATTTCTGAAAGGATGTTGCCCTTACTCAGGGACTGAAGAGTAACCCTGTGGTAGCTTAGTAGACCTCTTGCATACCTTAATTTCTTAATTGTAGCTGTATGTTCTATCATAGTGACTGCAACCTGAATACTAGAATGAAATCTCTAAGGAGTAATGAAATTAACTAATGTACAGTATCTATATACAGTAGGCATGTGATGAAAAGGGAACTACTGAAACAGAGAGGATATCAGCATCTAGTCTGGAACAAGTACAAAAGTCTAATTAGTTATTTATTTTGTTTTAATGATGTTATAATTATATCACTTGTTTTTTAAAGAGAAACAAATACAAATACTACTACATACTGATGCTAGCAATCCTCAATGGAGGTTTGTTTTCTGGGTAGCTGCAACTTTTAAATGTGTAGTGTCAAAAGCACATGAAGCAGAGGCTATATAACAACATAAAATGATAGAAATTCATACTTTTGACATTTAAAGCAAAATATACCCTTTTTATGTAATGTGATACTTTATTATCAAACCAGGATGAGGGAGCACCAAAGTCTTATACTAGATATACTGGGAATGAATGTACTGCAAAAAAAAAAAAATTTTTTAAAACTTGCCATATAACTTGACTGCCAGTTCTTTTCTCTGTAAATTTATGTCATCTTTTATACTGAACCAATTAAGGCGTTAACAAAAACAATTAACTATTGAAGCAGAACATGACCCTGATCTAGAAGCAAAGTTACGTGTGGAGGTTTTGATTTACCCTTACTACTACAAAGAGATATATACTCTCTCCTGTGTCCCTCCAGGTTCATAATGAAAATAAATGAAAGTGACCTTTGGGTGTAGGACAGTCCTTATCCATATAGTGTTTAATGCCAGTTCCATTACATTGCAAGATTACCAGGGTGTTCATTAAAACAACCATAAAGCCATTGCAAAGGCTTTATAGTTGAAATTGGTTATTGAATTTAGCCCTCATAACTGAATACCCTAGGAGTATCAAACTAGAAAAAAGTACCTGAAGCTGCAAAATGTAATTATACAGTACCTGAGAATTCTATATTCCTGCACACTGCTCTTTAAATATAAACTAGTTCTAAGATCAGACTTTGCACATTCCCATCCATCATTATTGTGCACTTGGGCCCCCAGTGCAATTAGCACCTTTCATGCTTCTGATAAGAAACTACTGAAAAAAACTGCAGCTACTATTGTGAGAATATAAGTAAAGTGATAGTAAATTGTAAAAAAAGGCACTAAAATGGTGTTCTAATCATCAACATCATTGGTAGAGACTATATACTTTGACATGTTCAAGATCTAGCTGTATGTGAAAAATAGGACTAAAAAAATCATTGTCAAAAACAGAATCTCGATGAGCCCTGGTCTTTCACAATACAAGGCTTATTAATTCCAATGGATGGTTATGCAAAGGTGCATACTTAAACATTATTGTTTCTCTTTACAGTACTATCCCAGGCCAGGACATTGAAGAGAGACAGGAAGGAAAACCTTACATACCACTATGTTCGTAATTAATAATTTTCTTTTAATTTAATACAGTTAGGATTAGACTATACTAGAAAGTTTGGTGACACATAAACCTGTTCGTTCAGATTTATTCTTTTTTTGTGTGTGTAGAAATAGTTGCCTTACACACACAAAAAATCTATATTGAATTACAGGGAGTTTCTGACTCATAGAAATCAAAAGAATTGCTGTTTGCAGTAGCTGTATCAATGCTGCCACCTTTTGCATTTTAGAAATATGTACCACCTGAAAGCAAGTTTCTAGTTCTCCAAAGCTGTAGAGGTTTTGTCTACTGCTGTATGGCTTACAAAGTTAACAGTACTGTACATGGCCTCAGAATAAAATTTCAAAATCTCAAAAATGTCAGTGAATCATATCCTGTATTTGCATTTTGGGTTCCAACAAATTTCGCAAATCCCAAGGCATACACCGGGGCAAAGGCATCTAACAAAGGCATTCACTTGCTCCTAATCTTCTGTATTGTTCTAAAACAGCAATTAGTTATTTGTAATCAGATTACTTTTCCAATTAATAAGTTAGAAAAGGAGGTTATTTTTTAAATGAACGGAACCAGACCAACAGACTACTGGGAGGCAATAAACCCTGCAGTATTCCTAAATGCAAAACAAGTGAATACATTCCCACTGCAGTTTTTTTACCAACACTTCCCAAAACAAGCAATTCAAGATACAGGGGTACATGTAGATCCCAGGATGGTGTCTATTACATCTAGTGTAAGAGGTTCCCACTTATGGGCTATGCGAGTAAAACCAAGCCACCCCTGCGCACCTGAATAAACTTACACAGGCACAGCAGAAAGTGGCCAAAGACTAAAACACCAGTGGGACTGCATTTCTGTCAGTTTGATCAAACTGTCTCTGACCTCTCTATCCTAGTTTTCAGAGGAAACTTCAAAAATACACAAAAAAAGTTTAGCTTCTGAGCTCAAATGTATTAATCTTCTGGATACTAAAAATAATAGACTTACTAAAGACCTTGGTTTCATTACGCATTACAACTTGTAACTAACAGCTACATTTTTAACTAACAGTTACATTTTTTTTTCAGTTCTGGTACATTTGCATACCTGCTAGGGCTGTGCAAATACCTTTTCCTGAATATCCTATAGTTATACGTTGCTTGCAACCCTAATGTCTGTACTTGATCTGGCTCCCCTTGAGCTGGTGAAATCTTGTAGTATATACCGTACCTATTCTAAGTTATCTGTTTGCCACTGATGTGGCTCCTGTGTAGCAGTGTTGTGTATACATGTCTAATACTGACATATAAACTTTGGAAAAGAGCACCTGTGCTTGAAAGTTTTATCTGAATTTCAAATAAATAAATATATGATATTCAGGTCCTAGGTATTTGGATATTCATTATATGGTATTCAGCCAGGAAAGATGTTTCCTTTTTCTTTTATGATAGATGAAAAAGCACTGACATGGCACCATTATCCTCTTCAAACCTCTTGTACTATATCAACTTTGACTGACACAGAGCTTTCACTGCTGCAAAACAAGCTACCCACTAGCCACCACACCACATCATGCACATTGTGCTGCAAACAATATTGATCACTGTGTTGGGTCAACACAGTAGGGGTGGTCATGGTCAGAGGTCAAATGACCACAGCCATAGGGGACTTAGGTGCTGTTGCCATCCACATAGGATCAGAGGTTGCAGTGGCTACAGTGGTGGTAACAGTAGAAAGAGTAGCTACTACAAGAATGGGGTGCTGGTGGTGGGGTGAAGCACACTAGCTTGGGATGTAGCAGCCATAGTGGTAGCAGTGAGAACACTGGAAGTGGTGTTTGCTGCTTCATGAATAGGGCATGTAAACTCTATAAACCTCCCTTTAGTTCCATAGAAGGAGGTGGCCATGAATGTGCAGCTGGAACAGGTACAGTAAAAGACAAGATAAATGATTTGTTTTGTACCCATACAAACCTCTGGGCCCTGTAGAGAAAAGTAGTTTAAGAGTTATCCAACAACACAAGTGATAACATCTTAGAAATGTGGTAAGCTTAAAACAGGTTAGGGTACAGATGGTAATTAGAAAAAAACACCACTCAAGATTAAATTTTAAGTTATAGTAATAGTAGTTGAGTCACACTGTTACATTTCTAAACAGGACTGATGGAGTATGTTTTTTTTTTAAGTACAGTGTGCTGCATGCATGTTTCGAATGTACCACTCCAGTGCTGCTGCATTTCTGTCATCTGGAAACAGTTGCATGTTGTTTGTCTTACCTGGTAAAGGCTATCTGTGCTTACTTGTGTGGTCTTGTCCTTTTGCTGCTTTGGGGGGTAGTTAGGATTTGAAACCCCAAGGCCATTACCTGGCACATTAATGCAGTCTTCTGCAATATATTTCCTTTCTTTTGAGAGAGTTAGTAAAATATATATATATGAAGATTTATGAACTTTTTTTCCCATCAAACAACTAACAAATGTATTTGTTGATGCTGCTCATATGGCTTCTCCTACTCCGTTTGTATCATCTTGCTTGACAGACACTGTATGTTCTCCACTTCATCAATGTTGTTCCTGAGGTGAGACATCAAAAACTGCATGAACCCTATGCAAATTCCACAGCGCAGCATTACATAGGCAAAGCATATACCACAACCTTACATACATCTATTTAAATGGCATGCCCTATAGACCACAGAAATTCCACAATGCAGTGTTATCTGAGTGCACTATTTGCATGTTATTATATGCAGCTTCAGAATTTGTGTAGGGTCCTTTGGGCCCTATGCAAATTCCACAGTACAGCACTATGTGGGTGTGTGATTTGCACAAATGCTATATGTCAGTCTTTCATATGTTAGTGGAATTTATGTAGGGCCTGTTATCTATCACTCCTCATCTGGTGAACTCCTCACCCTTGGGGACTTCAATGTAAATTGGCTCTCCAATACTCATGCAAAATTCTGCAATGACATCTCCTCCCTTAACCTTACACAAATGATCACCAAACCAACCCACCTAAACCACAAATCCCTGAGGCATATCCTTCTGGACTGGCTGTTGCTTTGCACCCTTACCAGGTAATTGCTGCAGGACTCCTTCCAGATGCATTCAATGACTGCCCCATGGTTTACTGTGCATGTAAAATTCACTGCCCCAAAGCCCCTCCAAATATCCTCCTGATACATTCCTTCAGGTCTTTGGACTTGTCCTCCCTCCCCAAAGACCTAGCAACAACCGGCTGGTATCCAATATCCACTGACTCCTCAGTTGATTCAGCCCTCAGCAACTTAAAGATGAAGTTCTTCAAAATCTGGGATCAGCACGCTCCCATCAGGAAAACCAGGGTCAGAGGCTTCAACCTCCCCTGGGTGTCAGACAAACTGATAACATGTCAGTTTGCTACAGACCTTGCTTGGAAGATACACAAGGCATCAGGCTCCCATGTGGACTTGCTTTAGTAACAAGCCCTCCACAACACCTGCACTAGGGCCATCAGACTTGCCAAAGCTTAATATTTCTTTTCCACCTTCCGGGATAACATTAACTGCCCCTCCAAGTTCTGGAAGGTAGTCCACACTCTGTTCTTCCCCCCCAGCCCAGTCCCCAGCTCCAGTCCTGAAGGTGGGAGATACTACTGTTTCTGCCCCCTCAGCTTCTGAGTTTAATACTTTCTTCACCACCTGCGCATTCATCCTTCTATCCTCCCTCTCCCCCTTCACTCCCCCTCCACAAAACCCCTGTTCACTCCCTACTCACTCATCTTTATCCTTCTTACCTATCTCACAAGCAGACACACTGTATGCTGTCCTAGCCCTGAACCCTTACAAGGCTAATAGCCCAGATGGGCTTGACCCAAAGCTCCTGCATCTCTCAGCCCCTGCATTTGCACATTCACTCACCTCCCTTCTAAATCTATCTTTCTCCCTTGCCTCCATCACTAATGTCAGGAAGCTTGCCAAAGTCATGACCCTCCCCAAAGTTGGCGATACCTCCAATCCAGGCAACTACTGCCCTCTATCCCTGCTTCCCATCCTTGCCAAGCTTTAAGAGCACCTTGTAGTGGCTCAACTTTCACCCTTCCTTGGTTCTTTCTCCTTTTTCACTCCTTCCCATCTGGTTTTTGCAAGGCCCACTCCACCTCAACCTCCCTTCACTGGCTTACTGATTCCATTCTCTCCAGCATGTATCAGGGCTGCATCACCTCTGCCATCTTTGTTGACTTGGCTAAAGCCTTCATCATCATTGCCCACACCCTTCTCCTTGACATGCTTGCAGGAGCTGGGCTCTCTGGCCCTGCAAGAAGTTGATTCTGTTCCTATCTTGTGAGTAAGACTCAATCTGTCAGAATAAGCAACTCCCTCTCACACCCTCCCTGTCCAGACCAGAGTCCCTCAAGGGTCAGTCTTCAGCCCAATACTTTTTTTTGATCTTCTTAAATACCCTCCCTGCTGTTTGCTCCTCTGTGTCTATTCACATCTACGTGGACAACACTGTTCTGTATACCTCCGGCGCCTCCCCATTGATGTGGCGACCAGTCTTCGGCTAGACTTCAGCAAAGTCCAGCTCTGGTTTCACTCAAATCAATTGTCCCTCAGTGCCAAGAAGATGGTCTCCATGGTCTTTGGCACCAGGCAAAGGATCTCTAGGGTTACAACTACACCATCTTTCCACACCCTTGATAGGTCCACATTGGAGGATGACACTTCCATCAAATACATCCAGCTCTGGCTCAACTGGCACCTCGACTGCTGTGGACATGTGGATGGTATCCACAAAAAAACTGCACCCCAAAGTAGGTATTCTATACAGACACTGCAGTTGCATTCCTTTACTGGCCCACCATGAAAGTGCCCAGAAAATGATCCTCCTAAATCTTGACTATGGGGACATAGTCTACAGCACAGCTCCTAGGTCTACCCTAATCAGACTGGATACCCTCTTCCATTCCTTCTGTCAGTGTGCTCTTGACCTTCACCCCATATCCACCATTGTGACCTTAATACATCTCTCTCTCTCTCTCTCTCTCTCTCTCTCTCCCCTTGCCTTGGTGCCAGATGCCTCAGCCACTGTACCTCCCTAGGCTGGAAGTACTGGCTTGGCTCCCTCCCTTCTTACCTTACCTCACCTCCTTCCTTCCCACCCCTCCTCCTTGCACTTACTTTCTCCTTAACTCTGGCTACCAGACCCTTGCTTTCCCCCATCAGATCTTCCACTGCAGGCCAGTCTGCCTTCTCCTGTCATTTCCCTAAACTCTGGATCTCCCTTCCTTAGCTATCCATTCTGTCCCATCCCCTCTATCATTATCCTCTCTTCTTTGACATTGAATTTTCCCATCCTGCAACTGTGCCTGACCCTCTTCCCACTTAGCCCCTCCCCACCCCATTCTCTATCCAATCTGTGTCTTCCTACTCCTTGACCTGCTCCACTCCTAACCTTCTCCAGGTAGGCTTGTAACCAGGACACTGACTGGGTGTGCAACAAGCAGTGTCTAGGCCTTGTGGGGTTTGCATCCCAGAGGGACAAAGGTTATCCTCTCCTTTACCCTATCACTACCCTATCTGTCTCCTTGCAGGCAAGGTTTTCAATACTCAGACTGGGTGTGTGCCCTGCTGAGTCTGTCCCTGGTGGGGTTTGCATCCCAGAGGGAAGAAGGCTTGCCTCCCCGTCTCCTTTCCATTTTCTTTTCCCTCTCTCCCACCACCCAGTCCTCTCCCATGTCACTCTAATCCTATACTCTCTTTTCCTTCACCCAGTCTCTGCTAATGCGGTATGTATCCATTCCCTAGTGTCTGACTGATCAATATGTATTTTCATGGGTGCTGGTCTTCACGACACATTACAACTTTACATTTCTGTATTGTTTTTGTAAATTGCTGTGTGATGCTTTATTTTACTGTATCTTTGTTATGTATACTTGAATTGTACTTACCCATTTTCCCCTTCCCCCATGACACATCTGGAAACAAGCTTTTTTAGCTCAGTATGCCTTTCCTGGTGAAATTTTTCAAAATAAATAAATAAATATGCTTGCACAATTTGCATAGCACACTTCAGTCCCCATGCAGATCCCTTACCAAGGCATCACATGCATCTTCAAAATTAGCATATGGGCCCTATGCAAATCCTGCAATCCAACAGTTCAGCATTACGAGTACCAGCACAGTTGTACTGCAATGTACATCCTGTTTTTCCATATTTATGCCCCAAATTCTTAGAAATTGTATTTTAAACCTTCATGACTGCCACAGAAGTGATGAAGTTTCAAACCAACCATTTAAGTTGTGTTGAGAGGCAGGGACCTCGTGTAACAGTTGGTTTTAAGGTGTTATATTATAAAAACATCGTTGCTTGTGAAAGTTACACTTTTCACCCACTGTGGTTGTCTACAGGCCTTAAAAAATAATATTGTTTGAAATTTGGTGAAAACTCTGACAAACCAGCTGAGTAACCAGTAAAAGTCCAAATTCTTATGCCATGAGCTGGTATTCTTAAGTCACACTTTTTCAAGACCTAAAGATTATCAGCTCACAGAAACCCTCAATAAGCTTATGACCTAAGATTTCGGGGAGCCCAGAAAACATATTTCTTGGTCATTTTTTTTTCAGCGTCCAGAATCTAACTAAAGAGATCCCATTTAGATAGGATCAGTGATATACTTTTTGAAAAGCCTCATTTTTAGGATTATTCAGTTTTCTGTTGCCCAAATGAAAAACAAGATGGCAGCATTCACAATCTAAAAATGTTTTCTCATAACCTACGAATTGTCTCATGACCCAGAAATTTTTTGGTGGTAAGAAACAGCTATCCTGAAAAACCTACTGAGCATGCTCAGAAGCCAAAGTTTAAAAACCTTATAAGTCAAGACCCAATTAGAATTCTTCCAGGAAATCTTTAAAAAGTACTTCATTGGGCTGAACTGCTTCCACCCTGAACATTTAAGAACAACATTCCAAACCATTTTAAATCTAGATATGAGCAAATGGGAAAAAAAGTGTGCTTTTTTTTCTTATTATTGCATCCCCGGGATCATGGAATCTGGATGTGCAGCCATCATGAAACTTGCCACATCATAAGAACACGGAAACCTGACCATGCATAAAAATGTTTATGTAATTTCCTCAAACGGTGCCTAAGTTATGAAGACTCACATCTCAGAACCTAAAAATGTTTTATCATGACCTAAGAATCAGTTCATGATCTAAAAATTATTTGGTTGCAAGATACAGCTAGCCTGAAATCCCTGCTGGGTATGCTTAGAAGCCACATTTTTTAAACATAAATCCTCAAAAGGCAACTACCCTGAAATTTTGAAACAGACTTCTAAACAGTTTTTGCTCTAGATACAACAAAAAAAACAGCCTCAAAAGGCACATTTTTTATGTTACTGCACTCCCTGGGACTCTGAACTTTGAGAAGAGGCTGCCTCAAAACTTGACAAATCATAAGAACTTGAAACATTGACTGACAGGCAAAATTGCATGACATTTCATCAAGCAGAGCCAAAATTATTAATGAAGTTCCTACTCAACACTAACTATGAGGGTGCTACCAGGCCAGTATATAATATATACAGTATATAAGGCCTCCTGTAACTGTACTCACTGAATCTATACTCCATGCATGAGTGATCCTCTTTTGTCTTCCTACAAATCTTTAGGCTTTTGATTGCTGCTACACTGAATGGTAACTTGCTTTGTTAACTTCTACCAATGTTGTCTATATAGAGAATACTGGATGGGCAACTATGCACAACCAGTGTGTTCTGCCACAGAAGGGTTCTGATTCCCTCTGACCTCTAGAGTGAAGCTCAAGAGGTCCATGGGTATCAGAACCCCGAGGTAGAAGAACACACTAGTTTTGCATAAAATTGCTTATCCTGTATTTTTTATAGTGTATAGTACTATGTGAAATGTGTACATTGTGTAAGCAATAAGGTATGAGGGGGGTGTGTAAAACATATTTTACAGCACGGTCAAGGGAGTAGTAAGGCATGAGGCTGAAGGCCGAGTGACTTCAGCCACTGGACATGCTGCAAAATATGTTTTGCACTCATCTCTGAGTGCCTTATTGCGCTTATAAAATTGGCTCCTTTTTTTTTTACTTTTTCTATTGGGAAAAGAACATTTATATGTAGAAACAATAGATCTACTTGTGTGCATTTGTGATAAAATAGTCCTTCTGCCCACTGCAAGTGATGTCATTGATGATGTCATTGTATTATTGCCTATTTTCTTCTTCCTGTTTTTTCTCTCTGTTTTTCTCCACATTCAAGATATGGAATGTTTATCATGGAATGTTTACCACAGAATAAATGGATTAAAAATTCTGCTCAGTTCCACTGGCAGAATGTTTCTCTCCCTATGCTCTGTACACACAGACAACAAAGGCCTTTGTTGCAGCCAGAGACTCAATTATCTCACTGTCAGGGCAAGAGGAAGAGAGTTTTCTAATGAGCAGGTAAAGATAGGAGAGGGATTTTTCACTGTCAGCAAAGAAACAGTTTTAGTGAAAACTATAAACAATACATATGGGGCTGGATATTCAAACTGTGCTATTCTGTGGCCCAAGCCCTTGTGCTGCACAAAATAGTTGTGCAGGGGTGTGGCTGGGGCGATATTCAATGGAGTTGCACCATTGAGCAACTCCTTTGAATATCACCCCCCGGCCACAGCCACTGTGCATGGCACAGTGGAACTTGCGCCACCACAAGTGGTCAGAGTGGAGCATTCACGATGCGGTGGCGTAAGTACCATTGTGCCATGCACAAATTTCCCATATTCAAAAGGTGACATGCAAATGGGGCCATAATTCATGCAAGGCACAGGGGGGCAATTTTCATCTATTTATGGCCCTATTTGCATGCCATTAGCATGCAGGTGCACCAATCCTCAAGGACTTGCACCTGGCACCCTGCCAGGCAGCAGTCATCAGGGACCGATGCCCCCTTCAGCCCGATCGCGGGCATAAGTGTAAACCTCCCCCCTCCCCCCGACTGGCCCAATCATGGGCATAAGTGTAAAACTCCCCCCTTCCCCCACCAGCCTGATCACGGGCATAAGTTTAAAACAACCCCACCCCCACAAGCCTGATCACGGGCATAGGTTTAAAAGAAAACACCCCACTAGCCTGATCACGGGCGGCAAAGAGTCCAACCCCCCAAGAACATATCCCTGGTGGTCCAGTGGACCTCTAAGCCTGATCGTGGCAGCAAAGAGTCCAACCCCCCAAGAACATATCCCTGGTGGTCCAGTGGACCTCAAAGCCCGATCGTGGGCGGCAAAGTGTTCAAACCCCCCCAAGGACCACCTACCCTGGTGATCTAGTGGCCCCCACCCCACCCAACCACGAAGCCCCACCACCCCGCTCCCCCTGTCTGCCGGCGGGCAGCAGTATCCCACCAGCCTGCCACCCCGCTGCCTGCTGACTGACTGCCCAGTAGGGCTGCATGCCCATTGGTGCAGAGCAAGAGCCAATGGGCGTGCAGCCCAAACCATACAAGGCAGTCCAGATATGTGAATTCATTCATTCAAAGTGTCAGTGGCTCAGTAGGTAGCACACTCGCCTCTGAGGCCGGGAGATCAGAGGGCTGTGGGTTCAATTCCCACATCTGGCACTTGGGCTAATATCCCAGTACTGACACTGTAATGCAGCATGAGAGGGGTGCTGCATTTCTGAGGTGCCGTCTTTCGGATGAGACGTTAAACCGAGGTCCCATCTGCCTGGATTGGTGGTAGTTCAGGTGGATGTTAAAGATCCCCATGGCACTTATCCGAAAAGAGTAGAAATTTCCCGGTGTCCTGGCCAAATTTCCCTCATTCACTAAAAATACCACCAACAGCTTAATCTGGTTCAAGGTCAGTTGGCATTCATCTGTATCCCCCTCCCCCGGGTCGTGCCTGAAAATAGGCAGGATTTGTCTAGTGCACTTACCCGGTCAACAAAAGCTAAATAAAATAAAATAAAAACCTTTTATTTAAGTAAATCCTTAAGCCAAAGGAGTACAATGCTATCCTGCTCCCCAGAGAACTTCCAGAGTTAGAAAAATCCTTTCCTTCATAAAATAGATTTATGGAAACACTTTATCGATGATATCATGATCATCTGGAAAGGTAATAAACAAGAATTGCTATATTTCAAACAATATCTTGAAAATAGCAATAAAAATCTCACTTTTAGTACAGTTATGCATTCAGAAGAATCAATTTTTTGGACTTGACCATTAAAAAAGATGATAAGGGTGGCTTGGTTACATATTTGTTTTGTAAACCGACTGACCGAAATGCTTTATTGATGGCCAGTAGTAACCACCCTCAACATGTGACACGTGCTGTACCAAAGGGTCAGTATATTTACACCAAAAGAAACTGTAGTTCTGATGAACTCTATCAAACAAGAGCAGATGAACTTACACAAAGACTTTATGATAGAGGTTATGCTAGTAACCCGTTGATTGAGACTAAAGAACTAGTGGATGAGATGCCAAGAGTTGAGTTATTAGAAGAAAAAATAACAAACAAAATAATTGACCCCCAGATAACATTTGTGAGTACATACAATCCACAATCATGACAAATTACAGATATTATTAAAAACCACTGGCATATTGTGACACAAGATGCAGGACTGAGAGAAATTGATAAGAGGGGTCCAAAAATTGTTTTTAAAAAAAGAAGAAGTGTTAAGGATACTTTGGTTCTTTCTTTACAACCCCTTCCAGATAACCCTAGAATGTGGTTACCTAATAAAATGAATGGATGACACAAATGCGGGAACTGTAAATATTGTCCAAAAATTAAATAGGGTAATATGTTTAAAAACCCAATAACAGACAAGGAAATTGAGGTTAGGGGTTTCATTACCTGTAGTACATGAGGCCTGATTTATTTAGCCATATGCAGATGTGGAAACTTTTATGTAGGGAAAACCACTAGGGCTTTCAAGATACGTACTGGAGAACATGAAAGAGCCATTGGTAATGAAGATTTTACCAATGCATTGGCTATGCATGTGTTTAGGGCAAGGAATAAAACAGAACATGGCTTTACATATATTGGCATTGAAAAACCAACACTATCACACGGGGGTGAGTACAATAATTTACTTTTAAAAAGAGAGCAATATTGGATTTTCACATTTAAGGCCATGGAATGTAAGGGGCTAAATGGTAAGACTGTAGTGAAACACTTTTTGAAGAAGTGATTGATAAGAAGAAGGTGTAATATTTTTATATTGCTGTGATACTTATGTATCCTTTATGTTTCTCTTTTTTTACACAGATTGACATCCTTGCCTGATGCCTAAATTAATATAGTGTGTGCTATTTCTTTGCGTATATAATTCTTTACTGGCAGGTTTGATTTTTATATGTATTTAAGGTACTTGTAATTTTGTCTTTGTCCACTAGAGTGCAGCATAACAACTTAGTATGAACAGTTTGGATGCTATATGGATACATATGAATATCATGGAGAAAATAAATCCCATGCTAAAATGGTTAAATAGATATATAGGTGTATACCTACAAAATAGATTTAAAAAGAATAGTTATAGCGTCTATTAATCAACTTTTGCACCTACAGGAAATGTGGACTTTTTAATTGTTTTTGTCTTTATTTGTTCTGATGTTTTGATATGTATTCTGGTTTTTCACTTTTAATGTGTACCACTTTAAGACTCATTACTGCATATAAGAGTACTTTCTTGTTCTTTTACTGCACCTTTGAGAAAGCACGTTGTGCGAAGCGAGTCAGGTGACGTAATACGCTTGCAACCAGGAAGTTCTCTGGGGAGCAGGATAGCGTTGTACTCCTTTGGCTTATGGATTTACTTAAATAAAAAGTTTTTACTTGGATTGACTCAGGACTTCTAGCATTTTGTAGCCTGGTGAGTTCACACACTTCAGTGGCTTTATATTTTAGAAGGCATAGTCCTGTTGTTACGAGGCAGTGGTGCTGGTCTTCTTTCTCTGCTCAATTTATCCCTAGTTTAGCATTTACTACCTTACTTGTGGTGGTAATATGGTAATCAAAATTAAGTGATTCATCAAGGATGACCCCCAAGTATTTGAAGGAGCTCACTACCTCCAGAAGGGTACCATCAGCACAGGTGATTCTAAAGAGGTCTCAACAGTTTTTTAGCCTGGCAGCAGTGCCGAAGAGCATGGACTGCATTTTGCTGACATTGAGAACAAGCCTTTGACTGGTAATCCAGGACTGAACATTGAGGAAAGCCACAGATAGAACATGGTTAAGACTAAGCATGTCACTGGAGCTGGTATAGAGTACCAAGTCATCAACATAAAGTAAGGATGAACAGGAAGAGGCATTTTGCGCTATATTATTAATGAAGATTGAGAAGAGGAGAGGACCCAGAATTGATCCCTGTGGTACTCCAATATCAATGACTGTTTGTTCTGATGTTGCTGAGTTGAACTTTACAACTTGTATCCTCTTGGATAGATAACTGTTAAAGCAAGCTATAGAGTGTTCTGAGAAACCCAAGGGTAGGAGATTTGCCAGAAGTAGAGGGTGGTCAACAAGATTGAAAGCCTTCATGAGGTCAATAAACACTACACCAGTAAGGAGACCTTGATCCATTGCATGAAGCACATCATTGGTCAGTTGTAGCAGAGCAGTTTGGATATTGGTTTGTATTTTGACTTGGTTTTGCATTTGTATATGATGTTCATTATCTATATGTATAATCATTCCCCTACTACATGACACTAATTCCGGGTAGAGATGCAGTGAAATAAAATTTTGCTGACGAAATTGTGGCAAAATTGGCAATTTTGCTGGGTGAAATGTTTAGTGAAATTGCAGCAAAATTTCACAATTTCGCCTGCTATTTCATCCATCGCCGCTGGCCACCACAAGTCCTTGTAAATTGAACTCCCCACACACACAAGTTACCCTGCACCCACCCCCCATTTGTTTTTTAAAAAAATAAATAATTCACCATCCACTCCCTGGTGTCTACTGGTTCCCCCCTGGCCATCACTGGCCATAATAACATTAAATAAGCACTCCTCCCCTAAAGTTACCCTGTCACCTCTGTTTTATTAGAAAAAAATTCACCCTCCATTCTGGTGTCTAGTAACCCACCCCATCAATAGATACAGCACTCATCCAGCTCCCCCAGTAACCCGAACATGCTAGCTTCCACTCACCTCCATGGTCGGCAGTTGAATGAGTGCTACTGAGTGCTTGAATGAATGAGGATGGCATTCATTCATTCAAGTACTTAGTGGCACTCAGTCAGGCTGCTAGCTGTGGAGGTGAGTGGAGGGATGTGCCAGTGGCCCCATCGGGTTATTGGGGGGGAGCTGGCTGGGTGCTGCTATCTATTGATGGAGTGGGGGTCTACTAGACACCAGGGAGTAGAGGGTGAATTTTGTGTTTTTTAATAAAACAAACAGAGGTGGCAGGGAAACTTTAGGAGGAATGATTTTTTAATGTTATTACAGCCAGTGATGGCTGGGGGGGCCAGTAGACAACAGGGAGTGGAGGGTGATTTTTTTTTTAATGAAGCAAACAGAGGCAGCAGGGTAACTTTGGGGGGGAGTGCTTATTTAATGTTATTACAGCCAGTGATGTCCAGGGTGGCAGGGGGACCACTACACACCAGGGAGAACTTTAGCCAGTGGCCACAACATTTAGTTGTGGGAGGTGAAATTAGCCCTGCAGGTGGTGAAATTTCACCCACGGGTGCAAAATTATGCTCAAGAGTGAAATTATGCCAGCTTGGGAGTGAAATTTTGTGGACAACTGTGGGCAAAATTTCTCATTTTGTAAAGCAAAATATTTTGCAAAATGTGCTAATTAGGTGAAATATTTTGCTGGGTGAAATTTTCCAATTTTGCACATCCCTAATTCTGGTTTGCCCCTGAAAAAGGGACTTTTCTATCTCAGTGGGCCTGCCTGGTCATCAAAATTCAAATAAATATTCATTGCAAAAAAACTACATTAATGCACCAGCTAGGGTTGAACTTACCACCACAAACATAGGAAAATGTGGTATTAAGGTTTCCAACCCTAACTCCCCACTTCCCCAAGTAGCAAAAGGACAAGACCACACAAGTAACCCCAGACTGCCATCATCAGGTAAGACAAACAACATGCAATTGCTTCCAGATGACACAAATGCAGTAACACTGATATGCTGCCTTTGTGGATTTGTTTCTATGGTATGCACACTACAAGACATACATGTTCACTTCTAGCTGCAGATAGATATCTACGATACTTAAATCACAATACTACTTCTTTGGCCAAAAGTACAGGCTCCTGCAGTCAGAAATACAAATCCATGATACTCAAATTGCAAGTGTTTTTTTTTTTTGCCAGCGGGAATGCAGGCCCATAGGGGCCTGTACTTCTGCAGCCACAGTACTCCTACACACTGTAAGACATTCACAGTGTTGTGGAAGTAGAATGTGTAAGACATACATACTGACTTCTGGATGCAGAAGCACAGGACCCATGAAATCCATGATACCAAAATTGTAACAGTACTTGGGGCAAGCACTTCTGTAGCCACAGGTGTAAGACATACACACCAACCTCTGGATGGAGAAGCACTGGCCCCATGAAATGCATGATACCAAAAATGCAACAGTATTTCTGTCTGCAGAAGCACAGGCCCCACAGAGTTCTGTGCCACTGCAGCTGTATGTGTAAGACATACATGCTGAATTCTGACCGCAGGGGCACAGACCCCCTGTGGGGTTCATGCTTCTGCAATTACAGGTACTCATACATGCTGTAAGACATATACATTCAGTTGTGGCAGCAGCAACATGGACTCCTGTATTTCTATCTTCAGAAGTCAGTCCCCTGTGGGGCTAACACTTCTGCAGCACAAGTACTCATACACCCTGTAAGACATACACACACAGTTTTGGATCCAGAAGCACAGGGCTGTGCTTCTGCAGCCACAGATACAAATCCACAAAGGTAGCACATAAGTGATACTGCATTTGAGTCATCTGGAAACAGTTGTATGTTATTTGTCTTACCTCATGATGGCTGTCTGTGATTGCCTGTGTGGTCTTGTCCTGTTGCTGCTTGGGGGGGGGGTGCAGTGGGGAGTTAGGGTTTGAAACCCTAATGCCACATTTCCCTAGTTTTGTGGTTGGAAGTTATACCTTTTTTTGAGATAGTTGAATTATGTCCTCATTCACACAGGTCCCAGGGAAGAGTTCATTGCCTAAGAATTTAATAATTTTGGGGTCTGTCTGGTGGGCTGTGGAAGGGTTCTGGACTCTGTGCTTTCATGTGGTGACAGATAAAGATAACAGGGCAAAGAGTCCATCTGTCAGCCAAAGTGCAGGCACTGTGGCACCCATGGGTGAAGAGGTGCAGAGCCCTATGCCAAGAGAAGAGTTTTCTTCACTATATAGTACTTTGGCCCATGAAACCAACCCTGCACCTTCCTCTCCAGGCAGGGAGGTGGTGCCTCATGGCAGCACTGTCACTCCAGCCTCAGCCCATCAAGCTGGCTTCCTGAGCTCAGCCCCAAACTCAGCTCACTGGCTCGGGGCCACAAGGACTAACTGCTGGCCCAAGGCTGGCCCTGCATAAAACATTTCTTAA
Organism: Neoceratodus forsteri; assembly: GCA_016271365.2. NCBI lineage: Eukaryota > Metazoa > Chordata > Ceratodontiformes > Ceratodontidae > Neoceratodus > Neoceratodus forsteri. The sequence continues at coordinate 570,629,876 of CM057449.1, read as the reverse complement.
TTTTTTTTTCTTTGTTATAATTTTGAAAAATATTTTTTGTTATAATTTTGAAAAATATTTTCAACATAGTAATTTTATGACTTTCCTATAAAAACATAACAAGTGGCATTTTTATAATATTTGTCAAAATGTTTCACGCCATTATTGTAAAAATGCATTTTGGAAAGGATTTCGAAAATGACACCTGTCATGTTCATGAAGTGGTGTTAAAAATGGCTATGTTGAAAGTTTGTAGTCAAAATACTGAAAATTACCAATGTTACAAGTGAACATGGACATTTCCATTGTACAGTTATAATTTTGTTGTGCTTTAATATTTTGACTCTACATTTTGAATATACAGGCATGCCAGTCAGGATGCAACAAAGTAATGCTGCAGTATATCACAAAATGTTGCAGTATGCTGCAAGGAACAGTGTAATTTAATGGCAATTAAGCCCTTTTTACTGCAGTATTTTGTGACATGTAATTTACTGCAAGTTACTGCATTGTACCATAGCTGGTTACATTGCAATCTTCTTATGACCCCATGTCATGATACCAATAGGAGAAAAATATTTCAGTTCCTACCAGAAAGGCGATTTCGCGGAGTGACTATGAAATCAGTTTTTAGGCCAAATTTGGAAACTTTCACTTGCCTTGTTCATGAGGTAAGGTCCCAAAAAGGCCAAGTTGAATAGTTTGTTGGAAAGATATTGAAAATGTGTGTATCAATGAGTACACATTGAAATATTTTGATGTTTACTCATAACTTGGTCATTTTACCATATTTTTACACAAAACATTCAACATTGTCTTCTTATGACCCTACCTCAAGAACCCAGTAGATGAAATTTTTCAAATCCTTCCTGAAAGGTGATTTCACTGCATGACTGTGAAATCACCTTTGGGGCCAGACTTGAAAACGTTCACCTATCTTGTTCTTGAGGTGGGGTCCCAAAAAGGTCATGCTAAAAACATCATGTAAAAATATTTAAAAAATGACAAAGTTGTAAGTAAGTGTTCAAAACGCACTGAAATACCTTAACAGTACTTACCTTATTTCCACATATTGCAGTCACAGTTCCCAGAGGAGGAGGAGGATGTCTTTCAGATTGGAGAGGGGATCTGCAAATGGGACCTTCTGTAGGTGACTAAGGTGTGTGTGGGGGTAGGTGCTGAATGGGGAGAATGGGGTGGGGAGGATGGAAGGTGTGGAAGCAGAGATTGATGATAGACGCTTATCTTTTTTTCAGGTTTAAATTAAATAAAAATCAGTAAGGGACCATTTTCTTTATTTTAGGGGGACCAGACTTGACACTGGGGACTGGGTACACCAGTGTCAACATAGTGTAAGGTGGTGCTAGGGTGGGCACCCTGGTGTTGCCACCTATTTGTTTGGGGAGAAGGGGGACGTGAAGGGGCGGGGGTTGTGAACAATACAAAGGTGGGCACCACAGACCACTTGAACACAACAGAAAAGCTGGTGCTTTTCATGGTAAAACAAACAAAATAAATAAAAAGACATACAAGGCACAACTGGGAAGATTTATGGAGGTCTAGGTGAGCTGGTTAGGGGAAAGTGCATACTGTATACAAAGGCCATCAGGAAGAATGAGGGAGGTTTGGCTGAACTTGGAGAAGGAGGGAGCACACACAAAGACCATAAGGTAGGAGAAGAAAGGAATTGCTGAAATGGAAGGGGGAGGGAGAACACAAGAAACAATGTTTTGAGCAAGCCAAAAATGTTCCTGTTTCAGCACTTTGTGTGTGACAGGAGAATTCTCATCTCATGACCTCAAAAAATGACTGCTTTTGTTAAGCTTTGTAAACAAGATTTTGGGATGTCCAGGAAATGTATTTCTTGGGCATAGTGGGAAACAAAAACAAATGACAATCTAGCTAAATGGGTCTTATTTTCCTACTACGTTCAGGCATTTTTTTTTCAAAGATAATTTTTTCCATGTATTTTGTTTTGAAAAAAAAAACAACAAGATGGCATCCATCATGACCTGAACATTTTTCTCACAACCCCAAAAATACAAATTGTCATGAAAGAAAAACACTTGGGAAAGCAGCATTTTCAGGCCATATCAGAGGATTAACCTAAAACCCTACTGAGCATGCTGAGAAAAAAACTGAAATACTTATAACTCTGGAACCAATATTTTTTTCACAAAACCTTTGAAAGTCACTGCCTAGGCATAGGCACCTTCTACTCTGAATATTTTGGAAAAAATCCTTACCATCTAGGCTATAAGTCAGAGCAGAAAAGTGTAATGAAAGCCTAAAAATGGTTAGACTTTTCTGTAAAAATCACACATTCGGATTTCATAAACAGCATAAGTTGCCTTCATGAAGCTTCTAACATCTCACTGTATTGCCTCCTGAATAATACATGCCAAATCTGGGACAATTTTGTTAAACACCATCAAACTTATGAAGGTGCAAATGTAGGGGTTTACTTCTGAGCACTGTACTCAGCACTAACCACAGTGGTGCTACTGCACAAGTAGTAGATATATATCTATATCTATATCTAACAGATTTGCATGAACCTTTGTATGCATAATCTCTTGGGGGGTTGGTCTCTTGCTGTGGTAAATTTCATATGAAACCATTGTGTAGTTTCTGAGATGCAGAGTGTCAAAAATCTCTAAATATACATGTTGTTGGCTGTTTCTTTGCCTGCCTACTTCTAAGAAACCATTTTAGGTTGTGGTCTGAACTTTTCAGGGTAGAACGCCTTTTCCTCTCATTTGTGTCTTTTGAAGGTTTGGTGAAAAAATATTAATCCATTCAAATATGTTTCAATTTCCAATGTTCCCATTATTTCCTATTGGAAAAGTTAGATGTTCCTCACAAAAATAGATCTATTTTTGCAGGAGCGACTGTATTTTCACAGACAGGGTCACACAGTGTCACAGGCAGTCTAATACATTTTTGCAGAGCTCTGGTGTGTCTGCCATGTTGTTTTTTAGTTAGCAAGAAACAGAAGATAAAGGAAAAGTAAAAATGAATGGAATAGAAAAAAGAAACATTAAATGTTTGTTTTTTCAGATCCTGCCAAGAAACATCGTTCAAGACCTCAAAGAAGCAGCAGATTTTGTGAATAGATCCTGGGGGAAACTGCCACATAATGAACATTTTACTGATCAATGAACAGATTTCCAGCCACATACAGGTGCTAACAATAACTACTTTGGCGTGGATACGTTTACTTACTCCCCAGTGCCCTCCTCTAGTTCAATCCCTCCTGGACAGTGGCAAAAAAGGCAAACAAATCACAGAAAAAGAGATCCCCAGGAACTGGCAAATCTAAAGAAGCAGGACTCTGTTCACCGTACCAGGAGTCACAGGTCTTGTACCTCCCACCATGAATCATCCTCTTCATTTTGTCCACCTGATAAGCAATCGCTCTAGTCTCTTTATGTGAAATCCTCCTTTTGTGTTCAACTCCCTTCTGAGCCAATTAGAGATTTGCCACCTCACCAACAGTGGGTGTCATCCATCGCTGTTGAAATCATGGGTGAACATAGCTAAAGGCAATTGATTGTTGCTTCATTGATCTTCAGCATTTTGCTCCTAGTGCAGAAATGTTTTCAAGAATACTCATATATCACATGTTGTTATGTGGTGGGCCTGGGTTTGCTATCTGTATTAATGTTTACTAACTCCCTTACCTTGCAAGAGTACTGTCTGATTTGATATTGCAGCTATCACTAAACCATTCTGAGGGCAAGTGGTTTGGGGACAGGGTTTGCATTTTATTTGCCTATCTAGTAACTTAAACTCAAACTCAATCTTACATAGCCTGGTACGGCAACAGAGTGGGTGTCAAGATGGGAGGATACTTAAATTGATCATACAGTGACTAGTGTACCCCACTAGGTAGAGATAAAAGGCAGCAATTACATGTCATTCAGCACAGAGGTTCTTACCATCCTGCAGCAGGATGCTAACAACAAGCACCAAAATATGTGATCAAATGGTTACAGTCATTACTGGCCCTGCTCTTGTCATCACATACTACCTAGGCAATGTTCCCAGAGATTATCGCAGTAGGGAACAATCTAAACCAGTTCTGTAACTCTGTTCATGAACAAGTCAAGTACCTCAGCCTGTAGGTCAGAGGGCTTGTTATCTGCCCCCCATTTCTATGACTAACATAGAAGCAGGTCCTTGTACAAACATGTGGTTTGCACTCCCTCTTCTCACCAGCAAAACAATACCCAACAGCAAGGTGATAAAGGAATACAAGGGTCATAATGGGGCTCTGTTATTTATTTATTTTATTTATTTAGGGATTCAGATCATACCTTTGAGCTCAGAGCTCTTTTACAAAGGTTCTACATCAAACATTGACAATGCCAACAATAACAAACTGTTTATATACAATACTCAAATAGTAGATAGCTACGATACAATAAGGTTATAATGTCATTCATAGTACTGATGGTGATATTACAGTGTCAAGAGCATTCAACTAGGGTAAAGGACAGTGTTTATATGTAGCAAAGGAGATAAAGAGGTGTGACACCTAGTGTGAGACTCCAAGGAGGAGGAGTCAAGGTGAGAGGAAGGGGAGACTGGGGGAGGAGTGGGTAGCCAAAAGAAGTGTCTTTGTCTAGGAGGTTGGGAGGTAGTGCTAGTAGGTTAGTTTTAAGGTTGATCCAGTGGGGGAAAAGGCACGAGGGGAGAGGAAGACAGAGGGATAGGGCAAAGGGGATGAGTGGGGGTAAAAGGAAGGGGACGGAGAGTGTAGGTGAGTGGGCATTATGGATGTTAGAGTCCTAGTGGCAGTCACAAACTGTCCTAGTAAGAAGATGTTCCCTTAGGCCATTTTTGAATTATGAGATGCATTGGGAGTTTCGAATGTGCACCAGGATTTCATTGAGCCATTGTGGGGCCCTATAGCTTCACCGCATAGCACCTACTTCCTAATCCCTCAATCCCTTCATCCCACCCTGCATAAATGGAGTACACTTAGTACACCTTTTACCTCCTCAGCTGTCCCTGCTCTATTCATTCAGCCTCTCACTTCTGTTCTGCTGCAGCCTCTGTGATCTGTATTTTCGGCTCCCCTGTTCTCTGTTGCTGGTTTTGCTATTTGTTGCATTTCCCCCTTGTTCATTCTTCTTCACTGCAACGATTGTGTTCATCACAGAGCCTACACGAAGACACTTGCTGTTATTGGAAATCATGGAAGGAAGATGTTGAGAGGAATCCACATCATGGACAGCAGGAGTCATGCTTGCTCATAGTCCCTAGAGCATTAAACCATGATTGTTTTGGTTCTGCCTTGGTAGGGCAGTGGGTGTCTAAGAGGAAGTACCCTCTGCCTAGTGGAGAACTGTCAAGTGGACTGGTATTTCTCACTGCTGGCTTGCAGGAGTAGTCATATACTGTGAATTTCATAAACTGTTCTGGGAATGCCTGTGTTATGCTTCACACTGGTGATATATCCTCTGGAGTGTCTCAATGGTCCATGAGGTGAAGAGTGAAGATTAGGGCTCGGAGAACTCAATGAAGTTCTGAACCTTATTAAAACAGAGATCAGAACATGGTGAAGTTTTGATCTGTTCTGATTAGTTCTGATTCATTGACACATATTTGCAAAAAATGCATAAAAGTGGCCAAAGTTGGTCACATTTGACACAGAGGCCCAAAGGAAATAATTTAATAGATTATTTGTATAAAAATGAATGTAAAACTGCTAAATAAAAAAGCAGTCACTCACTACTCGCCCCTCTATGGCTGGCCTATAATGGTGGGGTGGCATAACCTGCTTGGTCCATGACATGAGTGAGCTGGGAGAGACAAAGAGAGAGAGAGAGACAGATGCAAATACCTATATCATAGCACCACCAAGCACTGCAGGCACTGGCAGGCAGCTAAGATGTTTTTTTATTAATGGTGCTGTGTGGATATTATTTTGATGGATGTTCCAGTCAGAGCTGAACAGGCCAAAGAAATGGATATGAATGATCAAATGAGCAGCACTAAGAGAGCCTACTCACCCAACCCATGCGAAAGATGAAAGTGCTTTGCATGCCCCAGTGTACTTCTACTGAACCTGATCAACACGCTGAATCCTTAAAGAAGAAAAACCAAAGACATGGTGATCACCACCACCCACCACTCAGGCAGGCAGCCAGTCACACATTGCAATGGTCAGGTACAGTGCAATTATCAAAAACCTTGCCACTGTTACTGTACCTGGAGACCTGATGACAGACACAGAACACAATTACATCCTTTCTAGTTCCACATTTGCTGCCAGCGACTGCAAAGTAATTTAAGTATCAAAAATATAATATAGTAATATAATAATCTCAGCCCAGTTACTGTAAGTGAGATGTAACCAGGCTAGCATACCACGCACAGACAAACAATAAAGAAATTATATGAATTTTCAATTTAGTAGCATTTTTTTTGTGAAGTATTCACAGCCAAATATGGAGGTTGTGAGAAATATACAAAAAGTATTCAGTTTCTGGGTTTCAGGCATCTGCTAATCCATGCACTGTACAAAAATTAAAACAATACAGTCAGGATGAGTTGCTGAGGGCAAAAAGTGACAAGTAGAAGTAGTAAGGAAAAACACAGGCATGTGCATCATCACTGGAAGGCTCAGTGCTGTTAAAAAGGCATAAACAAAACACACAAAACAAGCAGCACTCTCAGAAAGCAAACAAAAGAAACCAGGTTGGTAAAGTTCAACAGCCGGAGCCTGCGGCAGCTACCCAGTGCTTCGAGTCCAAGGCTTCTGGCTGCTTTCACTACGGGCATTGTAACATTTGTAAATTTTGCCAACAGGGACCTGTTTTTCTACATCCATATAAAGAAAACAAAAAAATTGAAATTCTACATTTTATTAATTTTTCCATAGTATATGTCATATATATTGTACAATGTACTTGTCCTCTCATTTATGTAGGAAGGACAAAAAGAACACTCAGAGAATGCATGCAAGGACATGTGAGGGCCATACACAAACCTGAACCTAATACTCCTATTGGCATCCACTTTGAAAGATGCTATAATAAAGATATTAATGAGTGTAGATCATATCAAAGAAAGTATAAGAGGTGGTGACAAGTTAAATAAACTATCAAAACTTGAACAAAGATGGATTTATACTATGCAAGCTCTATTTCCCATGAGTCTTAATGACAGTCTACATGTTACAGTTTTTCTTTGAAATTATTATTTTCCCTTCTCCCCTCCTCCCATCTTTCCTTCCCACCTATTATTATTATTAGCATTGGAGACTATTTGGCCTGTATTTGTTTAACTAATTATTTTTTTCTGGCACTGCTGTTATATAAATATTATTAGCTTATTTTGTATGTAATAACATATCTATCTACCTATCTATCTATATTATATTTTATATATATATATCTATATATCTATATATAGATATATATATATATGACTGAACCATTTATGAAAGGATATGCTTTTTGACTGTTAATGAATTTTGCTAATTTTGGAGCATTAATAATAGAAGACGATTGTGTCTGTACTGATTTTGTGCATGAGTGCTTTTGGATAACTGAAAAAAGAAAGGTTTTACATGTTTTTGTTATACCTTTCTGTACTGTCACTTTAAATAATTTTGAATAAATACCACCGGGCCAGCATTCAGGACACACCCCCTGATGAAGAGTCATGCCTTGGACTCAAAGCGCTAGGTAGTAGCCGCGGGCTCCGGCTGTTGAATTTTAACGTCTTGGTTTCTTTCATTTGTTTTCTGAGAGTGCTGCTTGTTTTGTGTGTTTTGTAGAAGTAGTAAGGACTGGAGTAAGAACAATAAGTGATAAGTAGTAGTCATGACTCCTGAGGACAAAAAGTGATAGTAGTAGTAGACAGCAGTACCCTACCTTCCAGATAAGATAGTGATATCAGGTACCAGCAAGTGAGTCTGTGACATGAAATGCAGTTTCTTGCTGTATTTGGACTCAGAACCCACTGATGTTATTTTGTTTTCTATTCTGTGCTGCTCATGTGATTATTCAAGTAATAGTGGCCTGGCCTAGTCTGTCCTGACCTGATTTGTTGCAATTAATTGCTACCTCATGAAGTAGACCCTATTCACAAAAGATTTTCACCACAGGCATGAATTCTTGAAAGTGTTTTGTGGAAAGAGCCTGCTCAGAGCAGTCAGTGTATGTTTTATTCATGTATCATATTTGAAATTAAAGTGAGGAATGTTGACTTTCAGAAATGTAAGGCACTCAGATTTTCTGGTGTCAAACAGGATCATGTGTCAGTAATGACGTTAACAGCTGAATTAAACAATTGTTCTGAACACACGCTAGTTAGAGGGAAATTCATGTACTTCATTGCAATGTTTACTAAAGCAGGCCACGTGTTTTATTTAGATTTCCAGTATTGCAAAAGATCAACATTTCAGCTGATATTGGGCTTTGCCAGGTACATTTCAACAATGTTCTGTGCTGAGGCTGTGTTACAAGAGGCAGATGAAGAAGATGTTACAATTATATTTTCTAAGTGACTCCAGAAACATGAAGCTGAACCAAATGACTGTGGAACAGTGCTATGCTTGGCTAGTGGTGAAGAAGAAGATTCGACTGCAGTGGCTGAGGAGAAAGAGGGAGAAAATGCAGCAACAGTACAGGATGGGCCACCTGATGCTGTGCTGTGTTGTGAAGAAGAAGATTGTGAATGTGGTGCTGCTGTTGTACTCTGTTCCATGAAAGCACCCACCTCGTCAGTTATTTCTTGTTTGTTTATATCAAAACAAATGTCATCATCATCACTCAATAGTTGCTTCACTTTGTATCATGGATCCAAGACTATTGTTTTAATGTAGTACTCAGAAAGAAGCATAGATTTACATAGATTGTCACCTTATTCAACTTTTTTGATCATACGTCTCGTTAGATCTTGTTGTATTCTGGGGGCAACCTGCATGTGTCAGCAGCACCACTGGTAGCTTGTGTGTACATGGAATTGTCTTGCTTCTCTAACTTTTCCCTAATCAGATTCAATCTGAATTTAAATATTTTTATTGGGGATATCACATGGCTGAGAGTTGCTGTGTTTGTGCTAACCTCCCTGGTGATTTCCTCAAATGGCTGGAGCAGGAAAATTAGAAACTCCAGCATGGCCCACTGTGGTGGAGTAATATAGACATCAGCATCACTAATTTTATTTTACTAATATGCTTTATTGAAAATTTTGTACTACAACAATAGGAAACAATTGTTGACAGGTCATCATAGTATTCTGTATCCAAGCAAAAACTTTAAACTAGTACAGGTTAAGTTTATGAATGTATGTATATATAAAGAAAAAAACTAAATGAAGAAAAAAAATAAATATAAAACCACCCCACTCCCCCCCTTGATGTAATCCAAACTACCAATACCACATAACCCCCAACCCCACCCTCAACAGCACATCTCAAAAGGAGAATTAAGGAACAGTTTCTAATGCCTCACAACAAACAAATCAACTGAGGTAAATGAAAATACCAAGAACATAACACTGTGTATCAGGAAGTAAAACAAATAAGGACATTTAAAATCAAGGCTGATTCATCTCCCGGCAATAAACTGTAGTAATGGCTTCCATGTAGCCATAAACTTGATTAAACTATGATTTTGTATTGCAATGGCCGTTTCTGCATTTAAAGCAGTCAATAGTTCTTTGGACCACTCTCTTATTGAAGGAAGAGTGTTGTCTACCCAGTGCCTCATTATAAGAAGTTTAGCCACTGCAGTAATTAAGGCCATCTATAACATATCCTTAGTTGAACCAATGTGACTATAATTACCTAGAATACAAATGTCCAAAGTAAAATACCTAGAGTGACTAGAAAGCATGGAGCATTTACATTCTACTGTTTGCCAAAAGGTGTTCACTTTAGGACAAGACCAAAGCATATGAAGTAAAGATCTGTTTTCTTGAGAACATCTAGGGCATTTGAATTAAATAAGATGTAATCTATCTTGTTTTATAAAATTTGTATATATTTAACACAGACTATCCTGACTGCAGACACTTGCGGGAATCTTGCTGAAACATTCGGCCACAGTTAAGTTGAACTGAAGCTCATCTAGAGCTTACAATTCCAGTACAGTTTTTGCTGCTGTTACTTCCTGGTTGAGGCGTGTAGGGGCTCCGGGGAGCCAGCAGCCAACGAGGAAGTCTGGGAGGAGGAGGAGGAGCTAAGCTGCTTTTAGATCACACACCACCAGAACAGCTGAATGCACTGGGAGCAGACATGGGCTTCATCTACTGCCGTTTGCCATTAGGCAGTTCCACAGTTTCCATCACTATCTGTGCATTTCCTACCACAGACTATCCTGACTGCAGACACTTATGGGAATCCTGCTGAAATATTCTGCCACAATTAAGTTAAACTGAAACTCATTTAGAGCTTACAATTCTGGTACAGTTTTTGCTGCCATTACTTCCTGGTTGAGGTGTGTAGGGGCTTGGGGGAGCCAGCAGCCAACCAGGAAGTCTGGGAGGAGGAGACAAGCTGCTTTAAAAGTATGTGCCACCCTCTGTGCATTTGCGTGCACACGAGTGTCTCAGTGTCACGAGCGCCACTCCTAACAGGAAAAGACTCTGAAGTTGTACTGTTGTTGGTATGAAATCAATTTATAAACTGTTATACAAATAAAGTTGTGCTGTATGAGTGCTTAAAGTAGGACTGTATTGTATTAAAATACAAGCTATTTATTGAGAGTGTGGGGGCTTGTATATTGCTTAGATTAACAAGAGCATGAGTTATTTTAAACATATATGTTGAAAGATATAATGGAAATTTAGAAGTATCCTGTTTTAGGAAATACTCAATTTGATTTTTAATATGTTTGGTGTTAATGTATGGAAATATTTTGTCCTGGGTTCTTTCCTGATTGTATTTGTGAAATGTGACATCAGGAGAGAAGAGCAAGGGGCACAATGGTTACCCCTTCATGCCTCTGCAAAGAGGCTTCATGTTCTAAAAAACAGGAGAATGTTTTTTCATCAAATTGGAATGTTTATAATGCACAAAGAGGTCCATGGGTAAATTCTCCATTCTCTTTTCAGAGGCAAATCACTAATTTTTAAGGTGAATGTTGTATGATGTTAATTCTGAGAGGAGATGTGGAGTTGAACTCGGGTCCTAGTGTTTTAACTGAACTAAAGATTTGACATGACAAATCACTCAGCATAAGCACTAAAACAGAATTATTGTCTTCTATGATTTAGTAACAGGATACAAGTATATTTGGATTAAGTGAGACGTGGGTATCCAAAAAACACAGTGATACTGAACTTAGCATACCAGGATATTTATTACATAGATCGGATAGAAGTATGAGGGGTGGTGGGGGTACTGATATATTTAAAAGGTAGTTTAGGTCATTCTGAGGTTATATTACGAAGCAGTGACAGGGATATTTAGTATTTGGCCATTTTATTAGTTAATTTGAATCTAGTTGTAGCAGTGGTTTACCCCCCCCCCAAAAAAAAACAACTAGTTTAAAGGATTTAGAAGGAGTAATTAATAAAATAGTTGATAGTAGGGGAAAGAAACTGATAATTTTAATCAGGGACTTAAATTATGACTGGCCTAATCAAAGGGGTAGGTTACTGAAAGAAGCTGTGACTCCATTAGGACTAAAACAACATATAAAATCTACTTCTCATTACACAGATGATACAACTAATGGGTCAGTTCTTGATCTGATTTTTGTGACTATAGAGATTAAAGTGGAAGCTTCAGGGATTTTACCACGATATTTAAGTGATCATAAAATATGTGATAAACATGCTCCTGTAGTAAAACAAAAAATCTGACAGATTAAAGTTCCTTGGATAAATTATAAACTATTGAAGCAGATTTTAATAAAAAAAACTAAATATGGAAGAAAGCAGTTAAATCTAAATCTGCAGATGATTGGGCTTTATTTAAAAAAATGAGGAATGTAAGTAAAAAAATGATTAAGAAAGCAAAGGCTAGGTTTTGTAGACATAAAATAGATTGTAATACAGACCCCCAAAAATGTTGGGGTATGATAAACCAACTAATGAATCTAGGGGATAAATCATCCCAGCTCAACTTGCAACTTAGAAAGGGAATCACTTTAATAAGGGATTTAGGGAAAAATGTTAATTTATTGAATGATTTCTTTGTAGATTTGCCCAACTATAATACTTCTCCTACTTCAAACAGTGATGAAAGTTTGGAGTTCTCTGAAAGTGTTTCCTTTGAACATTCCCCATTTAGATTTAAATACTTAAGAATTCCAGAAGTAAAAAGGTCACTTTTGAATATAAATATGCATAAAGCTGCAGGTGTGGATGGACTAGAAGGTAGATTTTTTAAATTGTCTGCCCCATTTATTGCTCCTACAGTATCATACATATTAAATTGAAGCCTTCGGCTGGGTCACTTCCCTTCTTCTTTGAAGGTGGGTAAGATCAGACCTATTTTCAAGGGGGAAGACCCATCCAAGGTTAACAATTATAGACCTGTAGCTTTGCTCTCAATTTTTATCAAAATGCATGGAAAAATCGGTGTGTGTGCAAATGTTTGATTATTTAAATAAATACAATCTGATAAACTCTCATCAGTCCGGCTTCTGAAAGGGTTAGTCAACCTCTACTGCTCTACTGGAGTTCAGTGACTTATTAAATGGGCCACTGGGCACACGTATGGAAACAGCTGTAGCCTATGTGGATCTCTCTAAGGTCTTCAACCTTGTGGACCACCCCCTGTTGGTGACCAGACTGCAGAGTATGGGATTCACTGAGAGCACTTTAGATTGGCTACGATCATACTTTGAGGGGCATTCTCAGATTGTGGAAATTGTTGGAATGACCTCTAAGTTACAGAAAGTGACTAGAGGTGTTCCTCAGGGTCCATTCTTGGACCCCTGCTATTTTTTATATTTAACAGTGAATTACCAAATGTAGTGACTTGTACAGCCATTAGGCTGTATGCAGATGACACTGCCATAGTGGACTCAGGTAGAAATATGGAGGAACTTCAACTAAACTTGCAGTCTGACTTTTCCAATATTGAGGGGTGGTTAACCAGGTCAAGGTTGCTTATGAATGTAAAAATGACCAAAGTGATGTATTTTTCCCCTAATGAGGATGTTGGATGTAAAAAGGCAGCTAAACTTAAGATTCAAACTCAAAATTTAACCACATTGGAATTGGTAGACAGTTATTGATATTTAGAGGTTACATTTGATTCTGAGATGACTTTTGCAAATCATAATAAATACAATAGGGAGGGTAAACAAGAAAATAGGAGTTCTGAAAAGAACTACAAGTTTCTTGGGACTTTTTGCCAGAAAGAGGATTGCAGAACAAATTGTTCTGCCAACCTTAACTTATGGTCATTTGATTTACAGGGTAGCAAACAAATCATTGTCGGGGCGTCTTGATAGGATTCATTATAGGCTTACTAGATATGTTCAAAATGTAGTTTTTAAACTTATCACTGTTTACTATTGAGCAGGCTTGATTGGCAGTCATTCAAGTAGGATGCTACAGAAACTGATTATTACTACTGCACAAGTGAATATCTTCTGATCATCCAATATCTCAAATTTTATTTTTTAGTGTGGGACCAAATAGGAAGACTCTAAATAGATCAGTTCATTTGAATAAACTTTTGCCAAGTAAATGCTTAAATAGATTTGGGAATAGGACAATTTCAACTAGGGCAGTGGCAGTATGGAATTTACTTTATTCATCAGTAAGAACAATCTCAGAATACTCTCATTTTTCTCAAGTTATTAAGAAAACTGTTATACATACTTGTAAATGGCTCAACTGATTTATTATTACTGTGCTATGCTTACTATTGCTTATTTGTATACATCTGTATGTTATGTTGTGTAAATGTTGTTATTTTATTATTTGTATGTTTGCAATTGAGGTATCGACTGTCTTGTAAACATGATATATATCCTAATAACATGATTCCTGTTTAAAAATAAACTTTTTACTTTTACTACTTAATCAAATCGACTTCCACACCTCTTTACTATAATTGAGCTTGGCAGCCTGTTGCCAATAAAAGGTGGTAGAAGGGCAGATTTTCCAAGTCATTGCTCCAAATTTCTTGTAGAGTTTCGAGATCGGATTAGACTGAACTGTCAGATTAGATAACATCAAAAAAAGATTACTAGCCATGGTGGACCAGGGAGATTTACCCAAGAATGAGTGCAAACAATGTTTAATCTGAGCATACCTTAAAACATGAAATGCCTGGAGATGAAAAAGCTCTTTGAGCTCTAAATATGTTATAATTTTATCCTGATTAAGCAAATCTGATAGAGATGACACCCTCAATCCTTTCCAGGCAGTCAATTGAATAATCTTATTGCCAATTAAAATATTCTTATTATTGTAGAATGGCTGTCCCAGATCCTTATTGTTGTTTAAATTAAAATGCTGACATAATTGGGAGGTGACCATGGATTGACCACCTGATCAGAGAGTCCCTGGAGGGAAGAGGGAGCTTACTGAAAGGGATGTACAGCAAAGAAACCAAAGAAATGTGATGAGATTCCATTCTAAATTGTTCTATGGCCAGACAATCAGGAGCATCTGACATGGACCTATTAGATGGAGACCAGCAGAAATATTTCACACAATGAAAAGCAAAACAATATAAAAGCATATGGGGATCTGCAAACCACCTATTTCCTTGGGGCGTAGAAGTTTTGTAAGTGCTTGCCTAGGAACTGCATCACCAATTTTATTTTCTAAGGTGTACTGCCTGACAGCTTTCTTTTGTTCAAACAGCCTTTGGAATATATTACTGTAAAAGGTTGAATTCCATCGAGTAGAAATGTCTTGGATCAGTCTGTGCAAAGGAAAACTGTACTCCTGCTGTATTGGTTTCAAACAAGTGATGGGCTTTGCTTGAGTGACTGAAATGAGTGCATATTCTTTTAGCAGTGCTAATAAGAGCCTTAATCTCCCTGTTTTCATTGAGAAAATCAAGAACTATTAAATTTAAGCAATGCGCAAAACAGCAGATATGAACAAAGCCCCCCTCCTCCAAGGGTTTCCTTATGTTGGACCCATGATCTGCAACTATAAAGCCAACTGACAGTCCTTGTGAAGTGAGCCATTGATGTATTGGTTTTTGGAACTCATCACTGATGTTGTATGAAGTATGTTCAGATGGAAAATAAAACATTCTTTGAACAGCAAACTGTGATGCTCACTGTCCCCAGTCCCATGTGGATTATTGAAATATGCCCAATGTGCCAAGATAGACCATGAAGGGTTCAGGCTGACAACTTGTCCAGATATCGGTTGTGAAATGCATCACCTTCCCAACAGCAATGCACAAGACACATTTCAATATTTTACATATGACATTGTAAGGATTTGTATCCCTGTTGTTGAGAAGTATTTCTGCAATGGTATACTATATCAAGGTTAGTGGTACTCAAGCAGCCACCTGAATCCTATATGTTTAACCACATTATACGGTAGCAAATCAACAGCTATCATTTCTAAAAAAATTGTGGTTATTGTAACAGCAACAGGGTGAGTTGAGGCATATTCGGCTTTATGCTCATATGTTTCTGTGATAGTAAGTTGTCTCCTTGAAGGAGGAGGGCTTTGGAACACATGGTCACTTTCAGTAACAGTCGGAGGAGTCCTTCAAATGGCAAGAAGTGGTGGTGGAGGTGTTTCAGTAGTGCTGCGGGGGCTGCCACTGCTTTCATCTATGGGAGTTATACCTGAGTGTAGTCAGCTATCACTGTCATTTTCTCTTTGAGATAACTGTACTTCTCAGTAATGTTATGATATCTGTCTAGGTGCCTTTTCAGCGCTGAAGTTCCAGGTGCTTCTTTCTTTTTATCCCTGCTGATTAGCAGTTTACAAATAGTGCACATTATTACGAACTCATTGGAAACACTAATGGAGAAGTGTGACCAAACAAAAGATACTATTTTTTTAGTTTTTTTCCCAGGAAGGCACTGCACCTTGGTCACCTTTTCAGGTGCCCTTCCCTTCGGATTTTTCTTGGGCCTGTTCTTCTTATGGTTTATTCCCACTGCCCACTTCCACAACTAAAACATTTCGGCCTGTTTCTTCCTCATCTGCAATTTCCAACCCCTCCAGTAAACCTTATGCTGCCTGATCATTCTCTTCATCTTTAATATTACCCTCGTTGGGTTCAACCTCAGAAGAATCAGATGAGGGACTGGCAGTAGCATAGTATGCAATTATTCCATAACGTTGGGTGCCTCTGTGGGTGGTACCCACCACACCTTTAGCTTTTTTAAATATATAACTTTTTGTTTTTTACTTGGGACTGATGATGATCTAAGACATTCACCTTTTTAGGATTCAAGCATTCATTTGGAAGATGAAGACTTAGACATGAAAAAATCACTTTTTAGGGTTTCATTTTGTTTTCCCTTTTCAGGCTGATTGCTGTCTTTTGCAGTGCCACTGCCTACATGAGAAATAGAATGCGCCTCATTAACACTTTGATCCATTTTTTATTAGTATTCTAACCTGTAATAAATGATTCTTCTGACTAATGTGATGTCCTTCTGATGACTCCCATCCCCAGGCCAGGTACAAATTTACTGTTGTGACACATGACTGTACACAGCACACCGACTGCACAGCAGTCCACCACCACTTCCTTCCAAGATAACCGGACTGACTCCTACAATACAGTTAGTTACTGTTAAGTGACCAAATTCAGCAACTGTTAAGTGTGCCTTAGAATTTGAATTGAAGATGCAGACACATCTGGTGCATAGCCACATGCAGCACAGTTCCACACTGGGGGTTGGTTAATGCTTATATGTAATGTAACGCGATATACTGTACAACTAATGATAATAAGGAGGAATAATGGGGAATGAGTGATGATGACAATGACACTTGTGTGTACAGTACTTGTTCTTTACTTGTGTTGTACTGTAAACAGCCTGCTACAAGTCAAAAAGTCAGATTATCCCCTGGGTCACCCACAGCCAGCAGCACAGGCGCATCACCTTGTATGTTGTTTGTCTGAAAAGTATTTTTTTTAATACAGTAAATCATGAATCAACATTAACAAGTGACTGTGATTCATGACTGGATGGCACAAGTTAAAGATTTATTTTGCCACTCTGCTGCCCTTGCCCTGTACACACAGCCACACTGAAACCAGGAAAAAAAAATATTGGGGATTTCTGGAACAGTTATATTTATCGTGGGTCCCCCTGCAGTCTCTTTCTCTCTCTCCCTTCTGGATGGCACAAGTCAAAGATTTATTTTGCCATCCTGCTGCCCTTGACCTGTACAAACAGCCACACTGAAGCCAGGAAAAAAAATATTTGGGATTTCTGAGACTGTTACATTTATAGTGGGCCACCCTTCAGTCTCTCTCTCTCTCTCTCTCTCTCTCTCTCCCCTCTGGACGTCACAACTCAAATATTTATTTTCCCACACTGCTGCCCTTGCCCTGTGCACACAGCCACACTGAAGCCAGGAAAATAAATTTTATTTGGGATTTCTGGGACTGTTACATTTTTCACCAACCCTCCTGCAGTCTCACTCTCTCCCCTCTGGATGAGATCTTGAATGAATGTTAACATGTGATCGTGATTTGTGATTGAATGGCTCAAGTCAAAGATTTATTTTGCCAACCTGCTGCCTTTGCCCTCTAGACACAGCCACACTGAAGCCAGGAAAAAACTGGGATTTTATGTAACTGTACAATTTCTCTTGAACCCCCAGTAGTCTCTCCCTTTCTCCTCTGGATCAGGAATGGCACAAGTACAAGATTTTCCAGCCTGTCCTTTCTCATATACACAGTCAGCTACACTGAGGCCAAGAAAAGAACCAAACTTTCATATGGAATTTTCTGTAATTGTAAAATCTCTCTTGGGCCCCAGAAGTCTCTCCTTCTCTCCACAGGATCTGGAATGGAACAAGTCAAAGATTTTGCCACCCTTCCCTTTCTGATGTACACACTGCTATACTGTCTGAGGCCAAGAAATGAAAAAAAACTTCTATTTGGAGTTCTCTGTTACTGTAAAATCTCTCTTGGGCCCGAGTAGTCTCTCCCTCTCTCCTCTGGATCTGGAATGCATAAGTCAAAGATTTTGCCAGCCTGCCCTTTCTCATGTACACACAGATACACTGTCTGAGGCCAGGAAAAAACTTTCATTTGGGATTTTCTGTAACTGTAAAATCTCTCTTGGGCCCCCACAGTAATCTCCTTCTCTCTCCTCTGGATCTGAAATGGCACAAGTCAAAGATTTTACCTGCCTCCCTTACTCATGTATACAGCTACACTGTCTGAGACCAAGAAAAGAAAAAAAAAACTTTCATTTGAGATCTTCTGTAACTGTAAAATGTATCTTGGGCCTCCAATAGTCTCTCCCTCTCTCCTCTGGATCTTCTGCAATGGCACAAGTCAAAGATTTTGCCAGTCTACCCTTGCTCATGTACATATAGTCACACTGCCTGCCTTTTGCATCCCCCAACAGTAGCCACCCAGACCACCACTATCTCCCCAGTCCCTCCAGATTCCTCCTTTCTCCAGTCCTGCCAAGTCCCAACTCCCAACCCACAGTCAACCTCCCCTGATGATCACTTTCTCTCCCCCTCACCCCAATAAGTCTCCTTTCTCTGACTCTCCCTAGTTTCTCTTCTGTCCCTTCATATATATATTTTTTTAATTTGTGTCTTTTTTGAGGTTTTATTTGGCAACTTTTTCTGGTGGCATCTCTGCCAAGGTGCTTCTGCTCCTTCATCCGTCCTCCTCTCTAGTCTAGGCCGTATTGTGCACTCAGCATGGTTATATACCATGAATGCATCATGTGATCATCTGCTGCTTGATTGGATGCTGCCTGCTGCCTGTACATGAAGTGATCATGCCAAAGGCATCCACATGGCAACAGTAAACAAAAATGGCAGAAATGGCATTTCCACTGACCTGAAACTGGACTTCTGCAGCAAAGTCTGTATTTATCCAGGTCTGTGGATTATGGATTTGATCCGGGGGTCCAGATCTCCCAGCTCTACTGCAGATGCATAGATGTCATTGAAGAAAGTTCAGGGGGTTAGGCACAACAAGGGGAATCTTATCTACACATAGTTGCAATGGGTGAGTATACCTTCTCTCCTCTTACTATCTTCCTTTTTACAGCCCTTGTGTTTATTTTATTTTCCCATTTCCTTCTGTATACTACCCTCAAGCTGGATGTGGTGCAGTATGCTTTTATTTCTTGTCATCTTCCACATTTTCCATTTTTGGATTTTTCACTTGTGCTGCATCATACACAGTATCCCAATTAAGTTGTTCTGCTACCTGTGACCCGAAAGAAACTCCCAACACTTTAATACTATCTGAGTGTATTGGCATATCAAAATCAAAATCTATAATAGCCCTCCCCAAAGCCATGCCTTGACTTTTAGCTGTATTTATTTTAATACCAGTAACGAATGGTGTTGAGCAAAAACCTGAAGGGCTTGCCTGCCTGATGAAAGATCCTTTAATAATAAGATACAATCATCCACATAAGCAGTACGTTTTACCATAGTACTCCCCAACTGATGCTGAATTGGGGAAATTTGATCACGTACATTAATGCATTGCAACAAAGGGTCCAAACCGAAAACATACAACAAAGGGCTAAGGGGACACTCCATTAATCAGATGCATAAAAACACCAAAATGACCATTAATCAAAGGTCATACTGTAGCCTCAGCATACAGCAAATGAATCAAGGCTACAAAACCAGTTGGAATACCATAGGAAGCAAGGCAATCTCAAAGATAGTTACGCTTTAAAGCTTCAAAAGTTGTTTCCTGGTCCACTGAAAAAAGATAGCCATCCAAATTTATCTGTATCCCTTGTTCCACAATTTCTCTAATTACAGGAAGGTTCTGAGTGATATTCCTCCCAGGTATGGCGCATGTCTGTGTTTCACATATGGCTTCTTTTGCTGCTTTAGATAAATGAACCATCAGGATTTTTGAAAGCACCTTATAGTCTGTTGTTAAAAGGCTCAAAGGCCTCTAATTATGGATGTCTGTACTATCACACTTTTTGTACAAAAATAATATAATCCCATCTGTCATACTCCATCCAAGCCGATTTTCTGTTACAATGACCTGAAAAACAGCTGTTAAAATCAGAGCTCGCTGGTCACAAAAACTTTATAAAATTCATTGGTGATCCCATCACTACTAGGTGAGGTATTTAATGAGAGGCTTCCTATTGTCGTCCTAAACTCAACCTCCATAATGGGTACCAAAAGTTGGACCGCAACAGTCGGTGAGATTTTAGGTAACTTAATCTGTCCCCAAAAACTGTCTGAGCCCATGTCTCAACTGACCTGAAATCTTTCAGCAATATGCTGCTGTACTAATTGCATCATGGAGGGAAGGTCCTTGACTATAATCCCAGCAGAATCCTTCAAAGCTGTCATTACTCTCTTTTCCACCTGTTCTGTTTGTGTATAAAACATAGAAACATAGAAACATAGAATTTGATGGCAGATAAGGACTGCTTGGCCCGCCTAGTCTGCCCATTTTCCAACCTAACAGATAAGTTGCAGATCCTAGTTAACCAACAGCTTACTTCCTCCTACCCCCCACTAGGACTGCCTTATATCTGTCCCATGCATTCTTGAATTCCCCCACTGTTCTTGACTCCAGGACCTCCTCATGGAGGCTATTCCATGCATTCACAACCCTCTGTGTGAAAAAATACTTCCTCACATTACCTCTGAGCTGTCTCCCCTCTATCTTCAAATTGTGCCCACTTGTTCTTGCACATCTCTTTTTCTGAAAGATGCCACCCTCTTAACTTTGTTGATTCCCTTGAGGTACTTAAAAGTTTCTATCATGTCCCCTCTCTCCCTCCTTTCCTCAAGGGTATACATATTAAGCTCCTTCAGTCTTTCTTCATATGTCTTCTGGTGCAGACCCTGCACCATTTTGGTTGCCCTCCTCTGGACAGCCTCCACTCTGTCTATGTCTTTGTGGAGATGGGGTCTCCAGAACTGCACACAGTACTCCAGATGGGATCTCACCAACTGTCTGTACAGAGGGATAACAACTTCCTGTTTTCTACTACTGATGCCTCTCCCTATGCATCCCAATATCCCCCCAGCCTTTCTTACTGCCTTCTCACACTACATGCCCACCTTAAGGTCATCTGATATAATTACCCCAGGTTCCTTTCCATTTTTACTGTTCTCAGTATCTCTCTCCCCATTGTGTACTCTTCCCCTGGGTTTTTGTTTCCCAGGTGCATTACCTTGCACTTCTTTGCATTGAATCTGAGCTGCCATACATTTGACCATTCCTCCAACCTTGCCAAGTCCCTTCTCATCCTTTCCACTCCATCTTGTGTATCAACCCTGTTGCAGATCTTTGTGTCGTCTGCAAAGAGACATACTTTTCCTTCCAGTTCCTCTGCAATGTCACCTATGAAGACATTAAAAAAGACCGGTCCCAGTACTGAACCATGCGGTATCCCACTAGTAACCCTCCTTTCTTCACTGTAGACTCCATTTACTACTACCCTTTGCATCCTGTTGTCTAGCAAATTTTTTATCCAGGCTACCACCTTGGGACCAACTCCAAAGCTGGCTAACTTGTGTATTAATCTTTTGTGTGGGACTGTATCAAATGCCTTGCTGAAATCTAGGTAGGCCATGTCCACAGCCCCTACCTGGTCTACTACTTTGGTCATCCAGTTAAATAAATCTATTAGATTCATCTGACATGACCTTCCCATCCTGAATCCATGCTGCCTTGGGTCCTGTGCCCCACTGGTCTCTAGGTACTCAACAATTCTTTCCTTCAGAAGTGATTCCATCATTTTCCCTACCACTGAGGTCAAACTAACTGGTCTGTAGTTTCCTGCCTCTGTCATGCTCCCACTTTTGTGAAGAGCAATCACATCTGCCCTCCTCCAGTCCTCAGGTACCACCCCATCCTCCCATGATTTGTTAAAGAGAGTAGTCAGCGGTGTCACTAGTTCTACCCTTAGTTCTTTTAGAATTCTTGGGTGAATCCCATCAGGCCCCATTGCTTTGTCCACCTTCAATTTTATTAGTTCTTTCAGAACCCTTTCTTCTGTAAATGAACTGGTATTGACCCCCATCTTCAGAGTGTTTCTCTTGTTTGTTTTAGGTACCTCCCCCTCCTCTTCCTTTGTGAATACTGAGCAGAAATATTCGTTCAGTATCCCTGCTTTTTCACTGTCACCCTCTACCCACATTCCCTCCCCTTTATTAAGCCTCAGTATCCCTCCTTTGGTCTTTCTTCTCTCCCTAATGTAACTATAAAAGGTCTTATCCCCCTTCTTAACAGAGGTGGGTTTACCTCCTTCCTTGTCCCCTGGGTGGTAAATTTTTGATGAAAAGACATGTGGTTTTCTTTATCCTTGTGGTATGCATACATTTATTGCTTAACTCAGAAATTTTATTTGAACAGTCCACCCCTGATTCATTCATTAATGTCACTAGTTTGAGAAATTTGGCCCAGACACCAAGACAAACCAAGTATTTCCCCTTTGCTACCTTCATGGAGAGTTTGATGAACATTTCCTTCAGGTCAAGCTTTGTGTCCTCCCACCGTTCCACAAGACTATCATAAAGAAATTGAATTTCATGTCTTAATTCCAGAAATAAGAGGATATCATGTCAAAACAAGTCAGACTGTAATAGAGAGGAGTTTAACTTCCAATAGCCCCTTCCAGAGGCAGTCTCCTGTGTTAGTACTAGTGAAATTCTGACAACAAAGTAATCAGAAGTCTCTAAAGGGACCACTCTAACAGACACGTTCTGTGTTCTCCTGGATAAAAAACAGAAGTCGATCCTAGTGGAAAGTTTACCCTTGTAGTATGTATGAGGGGGTGTACTAGCCACTATGTCATAGACGTCTACAAGGTTATTCCTCTTTAAAATTTCATGCAAAAAATTTGTGTCACAATATACTTTCCCTGGTTTCCTACTCTAGCCTTTTTCAGAGAGCCCACAATTAAAATCCCCACCCCAAAGAATCACCTTAGAGGAGTTCAGGTGTGGCTCGATATGCCGCAAAGGAGTTGTCCTATCTGCCTTAACTTGGGGAGTGTAAAGATTTATCAACTGATAAGCCAACCCTCTGATTACCACATCCATCACAAGTGCCCTACCTGGAAGAACATCAAGAACCCTCAAAGTTTGAAACTCGATGCCCCAAAACAAGATACCTAAGCCTGAGCACTCTTCCTCACCCACCAGCCACCGAAGGTCCTCATAGCCAATCCACTCTGCCTTGATCAGCATGTGTGAGAGTGTGCAATCTGGTATCCTTAAAAAAAAAATAATATTGCCTTGCTCCATGGCCAGCTTTGCAAAGGTGACCAGATGTTTCTCCCTTGCATGAATGCTATTCACATTTAAAGTTAATAGTTGTATAGGTAACATTAAATAAAACAAGCATTTGTCAATGCTGAATGTTGATTGCGTTGGTCTGTTGAGCTCGTTCAGTGACCCTCTGTCACTGGCTCAGTCTGTTTGTCCCAGTGCTGCAGGCTGCTCTTTTGTACTGGGCTGTTGCCTGCATTGGCACCTTGTTCTGCTGAGGAAGAAATCCATAGCTGTCCTGACAGAGCTCCATTGAGGTGGCTCACTCCCCCTCTCTCACTCGCTCATTTTGTTTCTCCTGGCACTGCAGGCTGCCCTTTTGTACTGGGCCCCTGCCTGTGTTGGTGGCTTTTTCACCCACAAAGAAATCCATAGCTGTCCCGACAGAGCTCCATTGAGGTTGCTCACTCCCCCATCTCACTCACTCAGTCTGGTTCTCCTGGTGCTGCAGGCTACCCTTTTGTACTGGGCTCCTGCCTCTGTTGGCGCCTTTTTCTGCCCACAAAGAAATCTGCAGCAGTCCCCGACAAAGCTGCTTTTGAGCTTCGCTCCTGCCTTCTCTCACTCTCTTATTCTGTTCTGCCAGCACTGCAGGCTGCCTTTTCTACTGGGCTCCTGCCCTGCATTTGCCTGCCTACTTATGCCCACAAAGAAATTTGCAGCAGTTACAATGCAGCTTTGTTGAGCTCACTCACTCACTCATTCTGGTTTGCCTGCTATTGCAGGCTACCCTTTTGTACTGGGTGCCTGCATGCATTGCTGCCTTTTTCTGCCCACAAACAAATCTGCAGCAGTCCCAACAGAGCCCTGTTGAGCTCACTGACTCCCCCTCCCTCACTCACTCGTTCTGTGTCTCCTGGTGCTGCAGGCTGCCCTTTTACTGGGCTCCTGGCCAGAAAGAAATCTGAAACAGTCCGACACAGCTCCACTGAACTGCTCCACTCCCCCTCTGTCACTCCTACTTGTTCTGTTTCTGCAGCGGTGCAAGCTGGCCTTTTGTACTGGACTTCTGCCTGCGTTGCCGCATTTTCTGCCCACATAGAAATCTGCAGCAGTTACACTAGAGCTCCGCTGAGGTCGCTCACTACCACTCTGTCACTCGTCCATTCTGTTTCTCTTGGCGCCGAAGACTGTGCTTTTGTATGGGGCTCCTGGCTGCGTTGGTACCTTTGTCTGTCCACAAAGAAATCCACAGCTGTCCTGACAGATCTCCATTGAGGTTGCTCAATCTCCCTCTCTCATTGCTCATTCTGTTTGTCCTGGTGCTGCAAGCTGCCCTTTTGTACGGGGCTCCTGCCTGCATTGGCACCTTTTACTGCCCACAAAGAAATCCCAGCAGTCCTGATAGAGCTCCGTTGAGCTCACTAAGTCCCCTTGTCTCACTCGCTCATACTGTTTCTCTCACCGCTGCAGGCTGGCCTTTTGTACTGGGCCTTGCCTGTATTGACCCTTTTTCTGCCCACAAAGAAATCTGTAGCAGTCCTGACAGTGCTTCGGTGAGTTCGCTCACTCCCCCTCCCTCATTCATTCTGTTTCTCCCAGTGCTGTAGGCTGCCCGTTTGTACTGGGCTCTTGTGTTGGGGCCTTTGTCTGTCCACGAACAAATCTGCAGCAGTCCCAACAGAACTCAGTTGAGCTTGGTCACTCCCCCCTGTCACTCGGTCGATCTTAATCTGTCCCAAACACTGATTTCCCAGAGTGACCATGCTATTGTCCGGCAGGAGTGCAAAAACATATTTTAGCCAGGATGTGAAAAATGACAGCTGTACTGCTTATAAAGAGGTGTGGAAAAATGGCACTGTTGAAAATCTGGTGTGACAATATTACAAATCTGCGAAGTTACAAGGGTGCATGGAAAGTGCACAACTCACACTTGTAACACAGTTATGTTATGGAGTTTAGTCACCAAATTTTCAACATAGGGATTTTAGGACCTCTGCTCATAAACAGTTCCACTGTCATTTTCTTAATCTGTCCCGAACACTGACTTCCCACAGTGACCATGTTATTCTGTGCCGGAATTGTGAAAACACATTTCGGTCAGGATGCGAAAAATGACAGCTGTACTGCTTATAAAGAGGTGTGGAAAATGGCACTTTGAAAATCTGGTGTGACAATATTACAAATCTGTGAAGTTACAAGGGTGCATGGAAAGTGCACAACGCACACTTGTAACACAATCAATTGATGGGCTATCATCACCAAATTTTCAACATAGGCATTTTAGGACCTCTGCTCATGAACAGTATCATTGTCATTCTCTTAATCTGTTCTGAATAGTGATTTCCCACAGCGACCACTCTATTCTGCGCCAGAAGTGCGAAAACAATTTTGGCCAGGATGGGAAACATGACAGCTTCACTGTTCATAAGTAGGTCTAGAAAATTGGCAATGTTGAAAATCTGGAGTGAAAATATTATAAATTCGCGAAGCTATGAGTGTGCATGCCAGCTGCGCAATGCACGCTCGTAACACAGTCATTTTATGGAATATCGTTACCAAATTTTCAACATAGGCATTTTAGGACCTCTACTCATGAACAGTATCACTGTCATTTTCTTAATCTGTCCTGAACACTGATTTCCCACAGCAACCGCGCTATTCTGCGCCGGAAGTGTGAAAACACATTTTAGCCAGGATGTCAACAATGACAGCTATACTGCTCACAAGGAGGAGTGACAAAATGCCAATGCTGAAAATCTGGCATGAAAATATTGTAAATTCACGAAGTTACGAGTGTATGTAGCAACTGCGCAACGCACACTCATCAAACAGTCATTTTTTGGATTTTTTCCACCAAATTTGCAACATAGGCTTTTTGAGAGCCCACCTCATGAACACTGGCACTGTTGTTTTGTTAATCAGCCTGGAAGAGTAATTCCACACAGTGACCGCGAAACCACCTTTTGGGGTCGATTAACGCCATGACATTTCAAGAATTCATGAGGAGGGGTCCCAAAAACCCCATGCTGAAAATTTGGTGAAAAACTTCCAAAAAATGCCCATGATATGCACTAAAGTTGAAAAATCCCTATTCATTACATTATACGGCTTACCAGCATTTCCTCAGTTCGTTGTCGGCTTTATTTATTTTATTTATTTATTTAGCTTTTGTTGACCGGATAAGTGCACTAGAGTGCAAACATGTTCCCGGTCCACAGAAGATCATCGCGCTGAGCTATGGAGGTAAGTATGGGGTGAGGGTGGGGTGTGGGGAGGCATGGTGTGCAGTGGGTGGGTGCGGGTTGTGGGAGGGGGGCCCCGGAGACTACGAGGGACCATTTCCTTTTTTTCAGGTAAAAAAAAAAACAAACAAATGTCATGGGACCATTTTTAACTTTCCAGGGGCATGTCGTGCCACCGGAGTCTTGCTTGGGGGGGACAGCTTTAGCCAACAGGGGATTGGACACTCCCATCAGCAAACAACAAAAGGGGGGGATTCGTTTCTGCTGACGGGGATTGGGCACCCCGTCGGCAAACAACAAAAGGGTGGTAATTCATTTCTGCCGATGGGGATTGGGCACCCTGTCGGCAAACAAAAAGGAGGATTTGTTTCTGCCGACGGGGATTGGGCACCCTTGACAAACAACAAAAGGGGGACTCGTTTCTGCCGGCGAGTTGGGCACCCGTTGGCAGACAATAAAATAGAGGGTTACAGTATGCCGACGGGGGAGTGGGCTCCCCTGTCAGCAAGTAAACATGGGGGGTAGATATTGTTTGTGAATATGGCGGCAAGCGCTGCCATGTTCTAAGCAAATATCAAACATCCTATATCCTGGCTTCAATGACGGGTGGTTCTCATTGCAGCGGGTGGCTGATGCTGCAAATGACGGTAAGGCCCTGATTGTAGCGATTGATTTTTAGAAAGTTGTGGCACGCTGGCAGAACTAATGTCAGCAGCAGTGTGCCACAGCATTGGGGGACGGGGGACTAGCCTTTGCAGGCTGTGGGGGCATTGGACACAACAGTGCCATGCCTCCACAACCTGCTTGTGGAGAAAGCAGACACAACATGTTTCTTGCGCATGCGTGCAATCAACATAAAAAGGAAACATCAACATTTCAAAAATAGTCAAAGAATATCTTATAATTTCCTTTTTTTTTCCATTTCTTCATTTTAACCTTCTTAAACAGTTGCACATCTCCTACAACCTCCTGCTGTGAAAAGGCCACAGAGGAGACTTCAGAATCATCCTTCTGAATCTATGGATTCATTATCCATAAGCATGTCATAGAAATTCTGGGTGGATACAGGTTTTGGATCAGAGCCTTTTGCAATAGGGTCAGAAATTTGTTTCAGAGTCACTCTCTGAAAAGGAATTTCTTCCATAGGTGTGGGGGTAGTCATCACAGGAGCCACTGCCGAAGCTGGCTGTGATCCAACCTCTACCACTGTGGTTTCATGTACCATTTCTGCAGAAGATGTAGGGTGCTCCATTTGGGGGGGGGAGGGTTCTACAGATGGAACACCTGAGAGGCAGACTACTTCCTTAGTTGGAAAAGCACCTGGAGGCTGAGGAGTAATAACCAAAAAAGAGTCATGCTGTACCCGCTTGTCAGGGGCCTCAGAGGGCTGAGACTGGGATGGGGTTTTCTGAGTCGAAAGTTGTGACATTAAGTCAGCCATTTTCATGTGCTCCTTTTGTGCAGTAGCCATATGCAGATCTCGTTCGGCTGTTACAGTAGTGTCCAAGCTGTTGTGGGAGACCCACGGACAGGCATGGAAAGTGTGACCTGTGTCATCACATATTTTATATTTTACTGGGCTAGTACAGTGGATGCTAACATGTCCCAAATCCCCACAAGATCTACATTTGAATTTGGTACAGACATTACTTAAGTGACCTACATCACCACACCAGTAACATGCTCGGGGCTGCACCACATAAAACAAAAAAACCCTATCATGCCACAGAAAAAAAACAGGTAGATGCTTGATTACTCCATCCTCCTGCTTCAAAGTAAATTTGTACCGCCAGCCATCCTTCCATAGGTGTTCTTCATCAAGTATCAGTTCCAGATTTCCAGAGACAATACAATGCTGTTTCAGAAACAGGTAATATCTGCCACATTCATCCCCTCATGCCAGAAAAGAACAGTAATTTGTTTAAAGGTGGGCTTCATCAGGTGAATGGCAACAAAAGGTCTCCACAAAGCAGTGGGCTTCAGACCAAACATTGTTTCCAAAACTGCTCCAGGCCAGCAGGATGCTTAAAGCTAAGGTCATAACAAGTGTCTCCTGGCATGGGAATGAGTGCATGGATTTCATAGGCAAACTACTTCATGCTGGTTTTTAAAAGAGCTTCCCCAATAAACAAGTGATCCAGAATATCTTCCATGTTCCCCCTATATCTAAGGCGCATTTCTGCATGCTGCCGGTTCAGAGGACAATTTCACAGTTTCAGGAAACAAACGTTCCTTAACATTTCTGTGCCATACATTAGTTTGTTGATCACCTTCCCATGCAGAGACAACCCAGTGGACTGATTGGTTAGCTTCCTCTGGCTGTTCTAAATCAGAAGAAACAACAGGCCCAGCAGGGTGCAGTAACTTAGAACAGGGGGTTAAGGCCACTTGTGGTGATACCTGTGTAGGGATTTCAGCATGTTCCCCTTCTAGAGCCATAATCTCATGTACCAAGTCAGGAGAAGTGGTGCACTGTGGAGGCGCACTCCCCTCAGTTCTCATGAGCTGACCCAGCTGCAATAAAGCAGATCCAGCTTCACTAGACACAGGTCTCGATGAGGGAGCGGGATCATCGGAAAAGACAGTCCCATCCTGCTGTGGTGGGGGGGTGGCAACCCATCCTCCATTATGCTGTGACCAATCTGCCTCAGTAAGAGCCTCCTGCACCCACACAGGAGAGGCAGACACAGAAGCAGAAGAAGTAACTGAGGGAACAGTAGGGACAGTAACTGCAGTGTGTACAATCACTTTAGGGGTTATTTTGTCTTTCTTTCTTTGTCTGCCTGCAAGAATTTTAGAAGCTGTTGCCATTTTTTTTGGACTACTATCTGAGACCCTGATTGAAAACACTACAGCCTGAGGAAATTATATAGAGTCATCCAGCACCTCCCTCCTGTCAGCAGAGTCTATGCCTGTGTGTTTTTCCACCCTTACTCTCTTCCCCACCATGTTCTGTTCCTCAGTAATGACATGCAGAGCAGGACTCTCCCATTCCCTTTTGCTCCCATCCAGAGCCAAAACTTCATTCAAAAGCAGTACCTGTGGCTCCGGAGAGCCGTCCATAGATGCAGCATCCAGGCCTTCACCTCCACTCGCACCATCCATACTGTGGGGAACCTCCTTTGCACCACCTGAGCCCAAATCCAGGTGCACAGTGTGGTTCACTCCAAAATCCATCCCTCGGCATCTTAGTGCCATCTCAATGCAGTTCCTTCTCTCAGAGGATCGCTGCTTCATAGTGAAAAAACATCTGAATGAGAGCTTCGGTAGTTAGACCCTCCAAATCTTTCTCCATATTTTCTTCTCTTTGGATCGCTAAATCAGATTGCACAGCTGTCACCGCAACAGCTACAACAGCAGTACCATCACGATGCCCTTCCTTATCTTCATCCACATCCATAGGTAAGGCCTCTGAATTTCCCGAGACCGAGGAGGAGGCCCTCTCCTCAGTCCTGCAGACATCCTGCACTTCCATCAACACAGGGAAGACTGGCCCATCAGCACCAGTCGCAGTGCCCCCTACAGACAGAGTAGGGGAATTTCCCTGGTGCCCTGTCCAAATTTTACCCCATTCTCTAAAAATAGCACTAACAGCATAATCTGGTTCAAGGTCATTTGGCACTCATCTATATCCCCCTCCCAGGGTCATGCCTGAAAATAGGCAGAATTTGTCTAGTGCACTTACCCGGTCAACAAAAACTAAAATAAAATACACCTTTGCCTACATTATCTGCAGAGTAACACAATCTGTTAGATGCCCTGGTCATGCTCCCCAAGATTGAGGTGGCAGTGAAAGCCTCCAAGAAGGGCAAAACTTCTGGAACAGATGGTCTCCCTGCTGATTTTTATCACTCTTTTTTAGTAGGGAAGATTCTTACAGACACCCTGCAAGAAGCTTACCAAAAGGGTACACTGCCACCCTTGATGACAGAGGCATTGGTTATCTTATTACCCAGACCAGGCAAGGACTCCCACCAGGTCTCGGGTTACTGTCCTATCTCCCTTTTAAATGTGGATGCCATGGTCTTAGATTATAAACTGTTATTTCCCACATTATCGAGTCATCACAAACTGGGTTTGTAAGGGGAAGACTGGCCATAGACAATCTGAGGGCAGTAATGAATGTTATTTGGAAGCACTGCACTCCTCCAGCCCCTCCATTTTGGTCAACCTGAACACAGAAAAGGCCTTTGATTCAGTGGAATGGCCCTACCTGTATCAAGCAATGGAAGCTTTCAGAGTCGGTTCTCAGTTTTTGAAATGGGTGACGTTACTTTACATGGACCCCACTGCATCAGTTCTTGCAGGACCTATAGTATCCTAGCCAATTCACTTGCATAGAGGGACTAGGCAAGAGTGCCCACTGTTACCTTTATTATTTTTGATTGCCCTGGAACTGCTGCTGTGTAAAATCAGGACAGCCCCAGACATGCTGGGAATTCCTTGTATCTATGAGTGGCTGGTCACTCTAGCCCATGCTGATGTCCTACAAAACCCGGCAGCAACGCTGCATGCTCTCTTATCACTACTTAATAATTTTTCAGTAATCTCCGAATTGAGGGTCAACTGACAAAAAACTGAAGTTCTAACCCTCAATGCAGAAGTAAGACAATCTACTATTAAACAGCTAGGACTTAAATGGAATATTACACATTTGACATATTTGGGGCTAAAACTGCTGGCGGATTCAATTAAAATAGTAGATCTTAACCTGCAGCCCCTACATCTTACCTTAGATGGTGAGTTTAGTAAATGAAAGAAATTAAAGTTGTCTTTTGGGGGGAAATTGTGGCCTGCAAAATGATGGCCTTCCCTAAATTATTGTTCTTCCTTTTTTTTTGTCCGGCTCCCCCACTCCCCAAAAGGAGCTCAGCTTCCACCCACATGCTTCCCCCAATGCCTAGGATTACCCCACAGGGTGAGACTGCCTGGCAGGCACCCTCTCCCCACAGTCCGTGATAACATGACCTTGCTTATCCCCCAGGATGGTGCCACGGGAGCATGACCCTACCCGGTGGACACTGTTGACAGCGGTGGAGCAGGGCTTCATGCTCAGGGCCAGGATTATGTGTGTGGCTGTACCTAATGGCGGGGTCCTGCAATGATGGCCTGCATCCACCCCACCTCCCACAGATAACAGCGCCAGTGCAAAGGATCGCCCCAACTTCCACCAGGGGTCTGTGACATGCCGGACATAGTACCCCTTCCCCCCACAGAAGGACAGCAGTCCCAAAGATGTTCAATCCTCCCCCCAGCTGGCCCTCTAATGTCCTGAGACCATTTTCCAAACCCAAGTCATCAACGTCGCAGATGGACACACTGTCTCTGCACCAGTGGGACATTATTGTTCTTCATTAATATCTATCCATTTCCATACCCACAGCTCAATTACAAAAATGTGATACCCTATTTGCATTCTTTCTATGGGAGGGAACCTGGCCAAGATTTAGTAAGCACAGACTGAGAGATCCTGGGTGTAAAGGTGGGCGGGCAGTGCCCTGGTTATGGGCTTACCATTAGGCAGCAGGAATCCGACACAGCCTACAATGGTAGATCCCCATCAAGCCAAATGCCAATCTATCTGGATTTCACTGGAATCTGTCCTGGAAGGTGGCCCCCCCCACCCATGGAACTAATTTAAGAAAACAACCAGACCAATGTCTTCTCAATCCCCAATATGTAAATTCACTATTCTACCATGGAAGGCACTTTTAGGAAAATATGGTAAAAACATGAGTCTCCTTGGGCATTTGGAGCCATTATGGCATAATAGACAGGTGATTATAGGTGGTAACACCATTTGCTGGCCACAGTGGAAAGATTCCAGATTATGGAGGGTGAACCACTTGGGGTGTCCCAGAGCCTCACACTTGGCTTCTTTCCAACAGCTTACATAGTGTTGGAATCTTCCTAAGGAGGATTTCTGGCACTATCTGCAAATGCGGCAGGTGCGAAGGGGAAATGGGCCTTCTCTGAGCTGCATGAAGGACATGCCCTTGAGCAAGCAGCTGGATAAGTGAATGAAAAATCTTCCTAGACTTAGAGGTCTCATTTATGATACTCTCTTGATTCCACATATCACATCCCTAGATAGCCAAACAAAAGCATGGGAGCTAGATTTACAGATGCAAACTTCAGAGAAGCAGTGGGGAGGGATCATTAGAGGGGCACATACACAATTCAAGGAGATTAGATATCAGCTTATTCAGAAGAAGAATGTTCATGCTGTAGATGGTGCAGGATTCCAGGGGTGTAGAAATGGATGGGGCTACTACCCACAGAGGAATGCTGGAGGTGCCATGAAGGATGAGGCTACTTAGCACATATTTTTAGGAACTGCCCCTCATTGCAACAGTACTGGGAGCAAATTCTGGCCTTCTGTGCTAAGGTGGTGGCATGTCCCTTTCCACGGGATCCTTTGTTCTGGCTGTTGGGGCAGAAGCATCAGGTTCCCCCTACCTGCCCCTCGAATACAATGGCTGCAGGCTGCAGCCTTGAAGGCAAAAAGACAAATACTCCTTAGATGGTGTACAAGCAGCTCTCCACTGTTTACGGACTGGATAGAGGCCCTAAATAAGTTAGCAGAATATGAAAGACTTCCATACATAGGTACTGATCATTTACCATGGTTTGATGCTATCTGGGGCCCTTTGATACAATATCTAAAAGAGAATATTACTTTTCAATCAGTTGGGCTTGGTTCCTGAAATGCCCTCAAAGGGAGACAGTAATTATATCATAGGGACTTAAGGGCATTTTTTCACTGATTGGTATGGTACTTTCTTTAGGATTCAGATTAGTTACTGTAGGTATGTTTTAGTAACTGTTTTTACATGTTCTAGTGACTGCTTTATGGTTATTCTCATTAATGTGTGTAACCTTTATAGCATTGCAATGTTTGTTGCTAATATTTCAGTAATGGATTTGTTAATTGTTATATTTTATTTTATTTATTTATTTTATTTTTTGAGTACTAGGATTACAAATACATTTGAACCAATGGTTCATTTACAAGGGTTCCACATCATCATCAAGGCCACTGTTTTTCGGTTTTAACCGGAAAATCCGGTAAAATTCCGGAATTAGGGCTGCCTGAAAACCGGTAAAAATGAAGATTTCATGGTTTTAATGCTCTGTATATTAAGCTTTCTTTAATTCTGATTATTTATGCACATACTAAAAGAATGATAACAGAATCCCAGTAAAATCTGGAAATTAGAGTAACAATCACCGATGAAATTCCGGAATCTTAAGTCTTGAAAACGGAATGTAATTATTTTAATCACCGTAAATCAGTGGCCTTGATCATCATGTACAGTATTATTAACAACACTGGGTTCAAACAAAAGGGAAAACAATACAGTTAAAACTACTGAACATAAACATTGACAGTATATATTACAATTACAGTAATTTCAGGTTGCATGGGACTGGTGTACAGAAAACATCAATAGTATTGGCATCATAGGTAAAGAACAGTAGATAAAGTAGGTCAGGTAACATATAATAGGTACAGGTAGCATAATCACAGATTACAAGGAGAACATGTTCAAGGAGATGTGCAACAAGGTGGGAGAAGGGGAGTGGAATAGCCATGGGAAGGGGATGAGCTCCCCTGAAGGTGTGCAGAGTAGAAGGGGAACAAGGAGGAGAGAGATACAGTCAAGGTAATAACATTGTCATGAAGTGTTAAGTTACTGAAGTGCTGGGGCACAAAGAGGGGGAAAGTGGAGGGTGTACAGAAGAGGACTGAGGGTAATGCAGGGAGGGCAGGCAGGTGATATGTCCAAGGAGGAGGAGGAAAGGAGGGAGGGGAGGGTGGGGGCATGGAGGTGGTGCAAGTTGAGGAGAGCAGATGGAGAAAAGAAGATAGGGTGGAACATGGGGAGGGGTTATGTCGGTGTAGGGAGAGAATGAGAATAGTCTCGTAGACAGGGGAAGGGTCCTAGATGTTAAGGAAAGGAGGGGTAGGGGTGGATAGGGAGAGGAGGACCATGTGGATTAAGGGGAAGGAAGGGAAAGAGGAGAACAGGGAGGGGACAGGTGAGCTAGTGGGCAGAGGGTCTGCAGAGCGGTAGGCTATCCCAGAACTAGAAGGTGCAGTCACACTTGTTGAGACTGGTAAGGTGCTGACATAGTTTCAGCTTGTCATATGTTATGGATGTTTTATATGTGTATGCTTTCTTTGTATTCAAATAAATAAAATATGTTTTAAAAAAAGAGAGTATCAAGTCTAGCAAAGGACGTGGCAGGAGCAGAACCATAGACAATGTTGGCACAATCAAATACCAGGGGAATAATTTTCATTTTCAAATCATGGCAAACAGGAAGGGAGAAGCATTTTTTATTTTGATATAATGTTCCAAGCTTGGGGTGAAGATTGGAATATAGAGAATCTATATGGGTCAAGAAGTCAAGATTGGAGTTGAGACAAATCCCAAGGAATTTGAATGCAGGGACCACGTCAAGGGGGGTGACTTCCAGAGTGGTGAACATTGACACTGATAAAAGCCTGGCCAATTTTTGCCTGGTGTCGAAAGTCAATGAGACTTTTTTTTGGTATTTACCCTGAGTTGGTAAGCATGAAACCAGTTAAGTATATTATGGAAGTCTATCTGGAGAGGGAACATGACATCAGACGTGGAAGGGCCAGAGGTTTAAATTAAAGTATCATCTGCATACATGTGTATGCGAGAGTTTGAGCAGATGGAGGGAAGGTCATTTGTGAAAAGAGAGAAGAGGATTGTGTCAAGAATTGATCCTTGTGGTACCCCAGCAAGGATCGAGAGAGGGAGTGATAGGACATTACCCACCTGTACAGACTGTAGACTACCTGTAAGGTAGGAACTGAACCATTTTATAGCAGAAGCCACTAAGCCTACAGAGTACAACTTGTTTAGGAGGAGAGGCTGGGACATGGAATCAAAGGCCTTGGCCAGGTCTATGAAAATAACAATGGTGGTGTGACCCTGTCCATCCAAGAGAGGATAAAGTCAGTAATCCATAATTGGGAGAAAATGATAGAGTGGCATTTTCTGAATCCAGATTGGACTGGGAGAGGGAATCAGAGGAGGTAAAAGAAATTGGCAAGCCAGGAGTAGACAAGAGACTCCTGGAGCTTAGCAAGGGAGGGAGGAGTGATATGGGCTGGTAGATTCTGGGGGAAGAGGGATCTCCACCTTTGTGAAGGGGCAGAACATTTGCAACCTTCTAGGCCAGAGGGATCATGCCAGAGGAGAAGGAGAGATTAAGAAGGTGTGAGAGGTGGAGGACAATAGCAGCAGTGTAGATATGGAGAAGCTTGGGGTCAAAGCCATCTGGATTGGACTTAGATGGGTTGTGGGGCCTTAGAGCCCTTTAGACTTCCAGGGGAGATGGGGGGGCAAGGTATCCTCCAAACAAATGGGGAGGGGAAGGGACAGCAGGAACAGATGGAAGATCAACAGGGAGTGCACATGTAGTGAAACAGTTGTTAAAAATGGCCATGACAGAGGAGGGATCCAAGTCCAATGAATCATCCACTGTGAGGACTGGAGGAGTGGTCTGGGTGAGGGGGTCAAGAAAGGAGTAGATGATGTTCCAGAATTTGGAGGAAGAATTATGAATGGATTGAAGGTGTAGTTTGAAATACTCGGCTTTGCCTTACAGACTGTGTTGGTACTTAAGTTTCGAAGTATCTGTACAGTTGGAGGTTTGACTGGGACTGGGAGGATTTAAAATGAGCCCAAGCTCAGTCCAGGACTTGCACAGGGCAATAAGTGGCAGTCATCCAGGAGTAATGAGAACTTTTGACCCTTACATTTTTGAGGGAGGCATAGGAGTTCCAGACCTGCATGAGAGTGCCTGTAAAGTGGCCAAGGGCTGAGTCAATGTCTAGGGTGGAGAAGGATGGAGACCAGTCGCATCAGTGAGGTTGCAGAGGATGGCTCTCCTGTCAAGAGCTCTGAAGGGGTGAAATCACATGTATACATGTATTTGGGGTCCAAGTGTGGAGGACACACCTTCCTAACACAGTAGGCCAGGCAATGATCACTGAAGGCATCCAGAAGGGTGCCAGTAGTGATGATGTTGTGGGAATGGGAGGAGAGAGCATCCAGTCCAAGAGGGAGTGATTCTGGGAGTGTGAGTTGAGACATGTGGCTTCAGTTAACAACTGGAATAGGTTCAGAGACCCAGTTTTAAGTAGGGTTGACTTGGATGTGGGGGAAATTATAAGTTGAAATCCCCTATGAGGATAACATAGAAACATAAAAAGTTCATAGGTTCATAGGTTCATAGACTGTACGAGTTTGAGGGACATGCCCATATTGAACTCGCCGTCGTTTTAACCTAACAACGGCAGATTAATTTTTTATCTCTCATGTATTGATCTAGGTTTCTTTTGAGCTGTTTGAGGTTTTCACTGGTTACTACCTCCACTGGTAGTGTACTCCATACATGAGGTACACTCTGAGTTACAAAGTTTTTTTCTGCGCTCAGTTTTTACATATCTTTGAATGCAATCTTAATTTGTGTGATCTTGTACAACTGAACGGGATTTGTTTTGTCAAACAGTTTGATTCAAGGAATAACTCATTCTTAAATGCCTTGTAGGCCCAACATAGTTCACCTCTAGTTATTCTATATTCTAGGGAAAAAAGGCCTAAATTTCTAAGTCTTTAATCATAGTTTAATAATTCTTGATTCTTGACATGTTTTGTTAAATTATGTTGTATAGACTCATGAGTTACCTTATCTCTAATTAGTGTGGGGAAACAGAAGGGGGCACAATATTCCAGGTTAGATCTAATCAAACTGTTGGAATTATGACCTCCGGCTCACTGCTTTTTATGTTTAAGAATACATCGTAAAATACCATGACACTTCTTACTCTTCTGTTTAGTTGAGTACTAAATTTTAGATTGTTAGGAATGTTAACACCAAGATCTCTTTCGGATGTAGTAACTTCAAGACTGATGTTATTAATGGTACTGTAATCTTGTCTATTGTTCTTCCCAAAGTGCATTACTTTGCACTTTGTGATATTAAATACCATTTTGTTCTCACAGGCCCATATGTAAAGATTGTTCAAATTGTTCTGAAGAGATTCTACAGCTACATTACTACCTATTATGCATCCTAACTTACTATTGTCTGCGTACTTTTGTATCCATACACCATTGTTTATCTGCATGTTAGAGATCATTATGTAGAATAAAGTAGGACCCAGCACTGATCCCTGTGGCACTCCACTAATCACCTTACCCCACTCGGATTTGTACCCTTTTAGTACAACTCTCTGCTTTCTAACATCCAGCCAAGAAGCAATCCACTTTATAATTTGGGGATGCAAGTTAAGTTTTATAAGATGTTCTATTAGGATTCTGTGTGATATGGTGTGAAATGCTTTCTCATAGTCAAGGTATACTACATCTACAGAAAGTCCAAAGTCTAGTGCTTTGTTGACTAGTTCGAAAAAACTGATCAGATTACTCATACAAACTTTCCCTTGAGTGAACCCGTGTTGAGACATATCGTGGTTCCCTGTAAATTCCAAATGGTTGGTTATTTGATGTAATACTTTCCATTATTTTTCCTATGCATGATGCCAACCTTATAGGTCTATAATTGGAGACATTATGTTTTGATCCCTTTTTATAAATGGATGTGACATTAGCTGACCTCCATTCGTCTATAACAACTCCTTCATTAATGGAAGTATTAAATAACAAAGTAAGGATACCTGATAATTCTTTTGAAAGGTTTTTAATGAATATAGAAGGGATTCCATCAGTTCCAGAAGTTGTACTTGATTTCGATTTGTTATGTGCATTGTTTGTAATGTTATTACTGATTAGTACTTCTCTCAAACCCGTTGATTTGCAGAGTTAGGGAGTGATATAAGGGCTAATGATATTCTGGACTTAATGCCAAAAGATCTGATTCATGCTTTTATTTATTTATTTTATTTATTTTGAAAGTTGGATTTACAACCTTTGAGTCAGGGACTCATATACAAGGCACCCTCATCACAGGGAGGGTAGACATGGTTACAGTGTGAGATACAACAGTGGTAACATACAGGTGCAAAACAGGTAACAAAAGAACACAATATAACAGTGGTTTACGGGATAAAGTTATATGCAGTAAATAGCAAATAAAAAAGGGGGGGGAAGCAGTCCAACAGACATTGTCAAGGCTATGGGCAAGAAACGGGGAGGGACCCCAACATTAGGTTGATTAAGGGCAACCACAGCTTTGTGCGCCAAAGAAGTGGTTACGGAGAGTGACTTTAAAGGGACTGATTTTGGTAGACTTAGTGACAGAGAGCGGGAGGGAGTTGAACCATGTGGGGGTGCGGTAGTGGAAGGACCTTTGGGAGGTGGAGGTCTTGGTACGGGGCACCAGAAATGTGGCCTTAACTGAGCTACGGGTGGCAACAGATGGGGATGCAAGCTGCAGGAATGCGGTGACCCCTGGTGGGGGAGATTCCTAGCAGGGATTTTTTGGCAAGTAAGCAGGTTTGGTAACGCAGGCACTCCTCCATGGTGAACAGGTTGGTGGTGGAATAGAGCAGGCAAGTATGAGTGTGGAGGGACGCACCAGTCAGGAGCCTGCAGGCCTTGTTTATCGAGGTCTGGATTCTGGTGAGGGCGGTATTGTCAGTCAGTAGCGTAGCTAGGTAGGCCGTAGTCCACTAGGGACAGGACGGAGGAGTGGATGGCCAGTCGAAGAGTAGTTTGGAGGAGGCAACTTATGGCTATAGAGAAGGCCAATCCGAGAGTTTATGGCTTGAGGACAGGGTATTGATGTGGGAGTGGAATGTAAGACCCAAGTCGAAGGTGATGCCCAAGTACTTGTAGGATGACACCTGCTCGAGAGGGTGAGCATTACTGGGGAGAATGTAGAGGGGGGCATTTTGACCTTATTCTGGTGATGCAAAAAAGCATAGATTTGGTTTCTTTGAGGTTAATAACCAGCCGGTGGTCAAGGAACCACTTTTGGCTTGGTTGAGTGTGTGCTGCAGGGACTCCTATAGAGATGTAGGATCAGGGTGGGAGGCAAGGAGAACTGCATCATCAGCATAGAGTACCATATTGCCTGAGCAGGAGCTGGGGAGGGTATTGAGAAATAGACTGAACAGAACGGTGCCCAGGATGGAACCCTTGGGGACCCCTGAGCGAATGGGCAGGGTATTGGACAGGGTGCCATTTACCTTCATGTGCTGTGATCTGGCAGAGAGGTAACTGGTTAACCAAGCCAGTGGGCCAGGGGAGAAGCCAAGTTGGTGGAGGGAGTCAAGTAGGAGGGGGTGACAGACAGTGTCAAAGGCCTTGGAGAGGTCAATAAACACTGCACCCACAACATGACCAGAGTCAAGAGCAGAGTGGAGGTGCTGTGAGAACTCTAGGAGGGCTGTAGTGGTGCTGTGTCCAGGGTGGAATCCATGTTGTTCTGGACACAGCACGTCGAATTTGGCCAGATACTCAGAGAGCTGAATGGCCACTATTTTTTCTAGTGCTTTGGAGAGAGGAGAGAGAAATGGAGATGGGCCTGAAATTGTTAGGGGAGGTTCTATCTCCACTCTTATGGATAGGGGTGATTTCTGCAATTTTCCAGGCACTGGGAAATTGACCAAGACATAGTGACCAGTTTAAAAGGTTGGTGAGAGGGGCTAGTACAGTATCTAGGACTAATAGGAGAATCCTGGAGTCAAGGGGATCACAGCTGGGGTTGTTGCTAGCTAAGGCTTTTTGCAGATGAGGCCTGGCTTCAAGGGGTGATATGGCACGCAGGTAGAAAGGGGGGCCATCCGAGGTGGGGGGTGGAGGCAGGGATAGGGATCAAAAAGTAGTTGGGAAGGACAGAGCTTAGATCTGAGAAAACCATATTGAGCCACTCAGCTATGCAGGGAGGATCAGTAGTGATGATACCGTCTATGGAGAGTAGTGATGGTGGGGGAAGTGGGTCTTTCCATTGAACTCTTTTATATTGTCCCAGAAGGCATGGGATGAGCCCCAAGTGAATTCAAGGGTGCTTGACAATATTTGACCTTAGCCTGCTCTTATAGCCCAAGTGCACTTGTTAGTGCTGCATTATAGGCTTGTCTGTCAGCCAGTTTGTCTATCTCAACAGCAATATGCCAGGGATTATCTCTTTGTTTCAGTGTTTGGATGAGGGATGGGGAGATCCATGGGGCGTTGTGTTTCTTGGTACGGATTCTGATCAGGGGGGCGAAAAGGTCGCAGGCCTTGCTGAAGGCACTGGAGAAATAGGCTAGGGCAGAGTCAATATCCATTGCGAGTAGGACTGGGGACCAGTCAAGCTGGGCTAGGTGCATTTTTTAGCTTTATGAGACCCCTGGGGTGAAAGCGCCAGCGCAAGGTGACCTGGGACACTGGTTTTGGTGTGGGGGGATGACCAGTGGCAGAGAACAGGAGAGTGGTCACTAAGAGAGTCTGGTAGTACATTAATATCCCTGATTTTATGGGGGCGATCTGACAGAATTACTTCTAGGAGGGTGCTGTAGCCACCTGACCGGATAAATCTAGTGGGTAGAACTAGTTGGGTCATATCTAGGCAGCGAAGGAGTCCCTGATATGGGGAGCAGTAGTACTCAGCCAATTGATATTAAGGTCACCTAGGATGAGCTGCTCTGCCTTGCGTGGGAGTGTGGTGAGGTAATCAATGAGGGAGTGGACAGCTGGTCCCCGGTCCCTTGGGGGTATGTAAGAGACTGTGAGAAAAAGAAGGCCCCTGGCTGGGTCAGGGGTAACCTTGAGGGTGAGGGCTTGGGTACTAAAACCAAACTTGGGGCAGGAAGAGCATGGCCTAAAAGTGTGTCACGCATAAAGACTGCACACCCGCCACCGTGTTTGCCTATACGGTCTTCCCTGAACAGAGTGTAGCCAGGAGATAACTGAGTCGGGAGTTTTCTCAAAGCCAGGTCTCGACTAGTGCTATAACATCAGGACATCATTTAGTTGTATCAGCAGTGTCATTTCCTTCCCTTGATATAACTTATTCATTCGAGTTGCCATCAGTTTCTGACTTTCTTCTAAATGTATAAGTCTTGCACAAAATAGACTTATTTCAAGCGCCATATCTTTGTTTTGGTTTCATTTAGAGCATATGAATGGTATGTCACTAGGTATTACTGTTTGAAAGCAGAACATAGTGATGGCAGAAAAGGACCAACAGGCCCACCCAGTCTGCTCAGTATGCCTAGCCAGCTGCTAGGATGTTTTCTATTTCCTACCGTGCCCCCCTCAACTCTCTGGAGTAATATGGGTGGCAACTGAAGCCACGCAGGTGGCCAGGGAGGCAGGAGACAGTCTGGGGGAAGCATACAATGCACCAACATAAACTTGGATAGTGGAAGGAAGGGAGAGTTTAGTTACTATGAGTTCATGGGAGGTGGGGATAGTTTCAAGGAGAGTGATGGAACAGGACAGGGACTGATGGATGTACAGAGCTACTCCCTACCCTGCACCATTTACCTTGATCTTGGTGGAAGAGATTGAAATCTGGAAGAGCAAGGCAGGAGTCGGGAACCTTAGAGGACAGCCAAGATTCAGAGATGCACAAGACGTCAGGGGAGTATTGTGCTACCCACACTTTGAGGGTGTCATGTTTGGGGATGAATCTCCTGGCATTTAGGTGGAAGAAGCTGAGAAATTTTGTTAAGCAGGTGGGGGGGTAGGAAGGCCAGGGTTACGTTCGACATTGCCAGCAAGAAGCACTAGTAGAGAAAGAAAAGGGTGAAGCAAGGGTGACTTTAGCCATTTGGTACTGCTAGGGAGGGGAGGTAGAGCAAGGAGGAAGTAGGGAAGTATATGTGATGAAGGGATTCAAGGTTTAGCCAGTGAGAGTGCA
This sequence comes from Neoceratodus forsteri, assembly GCA_016271365.2. Lineage (NCBI taxonomy): Eukaryota > Metazoa > Chordata > Ceratodontiformes > Ceratodontidae > Neoceratodus > Neoceratodus forsteri. Next base: position 570,587,469 of record CM057449.1, on the reverse strand, counting down.
GCACCTTGGGGTGATAGAAGGAGGTGGAGATGGGGGAGTAAATGGAGAGAGGAGAGTGAAAAGGGGGATAGCAAGGATGGAGGGGGTGGGGAAAAATAGAGGGGGCATGGAGTTTTAGGGTGTGGATGAATGCAGAAGGGAGAGGAGGCCAAGAAGCCATTTGGTGAGTCAAGTTCTTGTTTGGGACATATGGCAATCTGAGTGCAGAGGCAATTGACTGGATGTTCAGATGGGCTTGTGGCAAACACTGCATCAAACTCTTGCATCGGCACAGCTGCGCCAGTCCCAGTTGCCACAGCTGCACCTGATTTTGCAAACTTGGGCACAGTTGCAACAGTTTCCACAATTTACAGCAGTTTGTGCCAAATATCTGGCGCAGGCTCCATAAAAACGGTCTGCAGGGGGCGTGACCAACTAAGCAAGATGGCAGATGCACTCTAATACAGCACAGATTGGGAAAATTTCAAAATGCAGTAAAGTACTTAAACATGAATTGTTGAATCTAGCTTACTTATGGTTGGCAGAAGTCAAATGGCACCGTTAAGGTCAATACCAGGCAGGCAAAACTATTGTTTCCACTAGGAAATGGATAAGGGAGTGTACCAGCCTGCCACAAGGCACACAGGGCCTGCAATCCATTAGTCTGCCACCAGAAGGAATGATCAAGTTTGAGAGATCCATGGCCTGAGTCCTGGCTACACTGTCTAAGAGCCAAATGGAGATGAATGCCGGTTTTCAAAATATTACTGCTCAAATAATGCATTTACAGCCCATAGTAACAGGAGTGTCAGAAACCTCTGCCTCACACACAGCTCGACTTGACAAGGCCAAAAAGTGGATCAGCGATGCTGAGGATGCTTCAGCTGCCATAAGTAAAGAAAGAACTGACCAGAAAAAGCAGATCGAGGAAGTTCGGCAGAGAGCGGATGACCTAGAAAATTGGTCCCGCCACTCTAATTTGAGGATAATCGGCCTTCTGGAGGGGCTAGAAACAAGGGATTCTGGAAAAGAAATACACCATCGGATCATCCAGCAACTTAAAATGGGAGACCAGGCGCTGGAGTATGAGGTGAAGAGGGCGCACTGAACAGGGCCTAGACCACGAGCCAGTAAAAAGCCTAGGAATTTTCTAATCAAGTATCTATGCTACACTGACAAAGACAGAGTCTTCAGAGTTGCAAAAACAAATGGCCCAGTACTCCTGAAAGAGGGTGGCAAGATATTCACTGTACAGGATTACAGTCACGAGCTTCAGATGGGCCGCCAAAAGTTTATTGGAGTTAAGGCCACACTTCACCTTGCTGGATGGGACTTTGCGCTTCTATACCTCTCTCTATTGAGAATTACCAGGCCCAGTAAGCCTCCTTGCTTTTTTGGCACTCCCCAAGAGGCTGAAAGATTTGTGAGGAAGAGAAGATGGCTGTAGATGGAAGTGCATCTGAGGAATTCATAGTACGAATGCCTGACAGCTGTCAGGTGAAATTTACAAACATGTCAGTTTCTCCCTAGACTGGTGAATGGCTCCACCACACTGCTCATCTCCAGATCAGTTCAGCCTCCACTCCTGAGACTGCACAGTAAGTGCAAAAATTGCAACAGTACTAGTACCATACACCTCAAAGTTTTATCTCATGCACCATGATGCAGAGGAGTAGGGGTGTAAGGGGGTGATAACTGGTTTGTTGACCATGCCAGAGACACTGGGCTTAAGTAGGCTGATGAGGTTTAATGTCGAGGTGAAGTGATGTAGATTTTTCCATCACCATTTGGACAGCATGGCCATCCAACTGTTGTCTGCAGAAGCTTCCGAACTTGGTCCCATTTGGACTGCCTAGGGCCTGACCGAGCTCACAGAGGAGTTCACTTGCAACTCCCAGTGATAGCACTGTTCAAGGTGTGGAATGATCTTACCTGTGAAGGAACAGACCGAGCCTCCTGGATACCCTATGAACAATCTTACTGACAGCCGCGTTCTAAAAGGAGCTTAAGCTCCTGTTGAGGAACAGCATCTGATATTACCTATGACAACAGCATGCTACAAGAGCTCCTCCTGATCACTAAGACGTTGATCTCTTTTCCCTGAAGCACCTCACACCAACTGTATCTTGAGATGCAGGTACCTGCAAGGAAGGGGGGGAGCACAATGCAGAAGACCTCCAGACTCTTACACAGGATGAAACACAAAACAGAAACCTAACATATTACTGTTGAGGGCTGAAAATGTATGCAATAGTTGGTTTTAATGCATCTGTGATAACACTAAAACAACAATGTTGATGTGCGGTGAGTGAGAAGGAGGGGCGCTTCAAACTGGGGACCCTGAGTGGACCTCGCTGGAGGGACAGAAGTTGTCTTAAGAAGATGAGTCATTGGATGAAATACAAGGGAGAGTGAATACAATTTCAACATGACTTCAGAAGATGAATTTGTTGCTTTTAATGTTCTGAAGAGATGATCAATTAAACATTGCCTAAACTGATTACTTAAAATAGTAAAATGGGGCAAATGCCCACTGTACAAACTGTCAATAACAGAGGGAAAGAGGGGTCTGAACACTGGACTGATTAACAATGTTCATGTTTCAGTCATGTGTGATGAACTAGGAGGAGAGGGGATGAAGGGGAGGGAGGAGGGGACAGAAAGGGGGTCAGAAGGAGGGGACAAGGTAAGATGGGGGGAAAAATGGGTGAAAAGGTTGACAGGAAAGTTCATGTTTACGTTTATGCAATTATAAGTTCTTCTGTGGTTACAATTACATCAAGGTGGTACTACTACCCTTACACAAAGGGGCGGAAAATGCAACTGACTGAGGTTGTGTTGCAATGGCTCTTTTCTGGGAGATGGGATCATGGCTGAGTCACTCATGGTTACTACATGGAATATGAATGGGCTAAAAATGTAGTAAAAAGGAAATGGATCCAGACCAGACAAAAATAAATGTGGACCAGAGCAGCCCTATTGCAAGACACATATTACTGCCAGTGAAGCTGATAAACTCGGGAAATCATTGGGCGGCACATGGGCCTCGGCAGCTCACTCATCAATGGCTAGAGGTACATCCATATGGTTCCAAGGTGATTCGTGGAAGTGTACTAAGTTAATATACTGACCCGGGGTAGATACAGCCTGGCACAAGTACAGTTGAGTACGGGGAAACTCATATCAATAGGTTCCATCTATGGACCTAATATTAAATTAAATTAAAATTTAATTAAAGCAGTGTCAGTGGCTCAGTAGGTAGCACACTCCCCTCTGACGCTGGGAGATCAGAGGGCTGTGGGTTCAGTTCCCACATCTGGCACTTGGGTTAATATCCCAGTACTGACACTGTAGTGTAGCATGAGAGAGTTGCTGCACTTCTGAGGTGCTGTCTTTCGGATGAGACGTGAAACCAATGTCCCATCTGCCTGGATTGGTGGTAGTTCAGGTGGCTGTTAAAGATCCCATGGCACTTATCGAAAAGAGTAGGGGAATTTTATTAAGCAAAGAAATCACAACATCAGGTGTAGAAATGTAACAGAAAACAAAAAATAACAATGTAATCACACATCAAAATGTACACAAAAATAGGATACAACTTGGGAAAAAAAGATACATTCATCAGAACAGAACAGCTGGATATAACATTAGCACAAAAAGGTAATATTTTTTCATAGCAGTTGGAAATGATGTGGGGAAAGCTGACAATGTTCCAAGTCCATAAGTTTTAACAAAGCTGTTTCCGTTGTCAATATAACAATATGTAGCAAGGTCGGAAGCTGTTGGAAAACAAACTGACATAATATTTACACATGGAAAAGATGACCCGTAAAGTACTTTAATGAAATTTGTTCCAGGGTCCAGAAAAATCACTTAGTATTAATGTTTGATATGTGATTCTACTTAAGAAAGGCCATTTCCATTTATTAGCTAAGGTTTTCCAGAATAAACAGGTGTCTTCACAGTCAAAAAAGAAATGAGTCATTGTCTCCTCTATCTGAAAACAAGAAGGTTTAGGACAAAACCGCTCTTGCGATGACTTATGTTGCAGGTTGCCCCGTACATTCAATCTGCCATGGCAGCAGAGCCAGGTAACATCCCGCATATGGGGCAGGATTGGTTTATCTATAAGAGACAGTAAAGCATACTTCATATGGGAAGGGGTACATTCTGGGAAAAGCAACACTGGTCTCGCAATATCTAAAAGGGTGTGATAAAGGTTGTCGTCGAGTTAGCGACAGAGAAGATATTTTCGTAATTTCCAAAATCGCAGCTCACGACACTGTCTATGGCATAGAATGGAATAAAACAAATGGCAGGAACGCTTTAGGTGGTACAGTATCCCATTTATTCATAACAGACAGTATGACAGTGCTTACCCAAGTATCGCAATTGTGTGTAGTGTAACGAACGCTTTGAAAAGATGAAAAGAAAAAGGAGAGAAAAAACTATGGGGTGAATCATTCCAAGACCTCCTTCCCAGATAGGAAAATATGTACATCCTTTTAACAGGATTAAGATGCTACCCACACCATCTCAAAGAAAACACTAAACAGTCTAGTTTCTAAGTGTTATGGAGGGGCATAGACATGACTGAGATATAAAAAAATAGGGAGTAGAAACTTCTTGACTATCAAAACTCGTTTCCTTTTCCCTAATTTCCAAGTCTTCCACTGCTGTACCTTGTTTTCCCCAATAAGAAGTCTCTTTTCCCAATTAAGTATTACTACGTCGGAACATTGAACCAGATGCCCAATATCCGTTGTGGTTCAGTGCTGGTTCGAATTTCACCCACCTCCTGAATAGAGATGGACTCCATATCCAAAGGAAGAGATACACTTTTTTGTAAGTTAAGGCCCCCAGAAACTGGCGTGAAGTCTTGAAAAATCTGGATAGCTCTATCTCCAGAATCTTTATTTTGCACAAATAAAACTACATCATCTGCATATGCAGAAACTTTTCTGGAAGTAGAGTGGAACAGGAAGCCAACCCAACAATCTGCGAGTCCCATTTTATTTGTCGTATTATGGGGTCCAAAGCAAAAGTATACAATAAAGGGCTTAATGGACAGCCTTGTCTTACACCAACTTTCTGAGGTATATTAGTCCTCAAGTATCCATTAATTAAAAGGGGTAAAGCTTGCCATGGAAAATAAATGTGCAAGCCAGGTAAGAAACACATCCAGGATACCATATAATGCCATAATCTGAAATAGGTATGGGTGACGCACTGAATCAAATGCCTTCACTTGATCCAAGGAAAGAACAAAACCAGGGACACATCGCAACTGTTTTGCTTCAAAAATTTCCCGTAACAGGAACAAATTTGTGTGGATAGAGCGTCCAGGAACAGCACAGGACTGTGAGAGGTCTATAACATCTGGTGCCATCTGCTGTAATCTAGTACTAAGAAGTTTTGCCAAAATCTTATAGTCAGTGTTAAGGAGGTGAAGTGGTCTCCAATTATGTATGGAACACTTATCTTCTTTTTTATAGATAAATTTCAAAAGGGACAACCCAAAACCCGAGTTCTCCATCTGTCCCTGGAAAAGATAATTATAGACCTGCGTCAAAACTTCCAGTAAGTCTTCCTGAAATGTTTTGTAGATTCATGGGTAAGGTCATCTGGACCAGGGCTACTCGGCTTTCAGCTGTAAAATGGCACGAGCCACTTCCTCTTGTGCAATGAAGGCTACAGAGTCCAAAACATGATGTGCGAGACTTGCAGAATAGGTGCCGTAAACACATCAGACAAGGCAGACTCACAGTGGGGGCAACACCAAATTGTGACTGTAGATGGGATGTAGCAATCGAGCATACCTGACATAGAGAAGTCAATGTCACCCTCCGGTTATAGAGACCCTGCATGACCGTGGCTTGCAGTTGTGTTTGACACGTTAAAAAACGATTAGCAGAGGGGGAGGCTGATGTACCCACTCTCATCATAAACTCCAAGGTGCAAGCACTATCATATTGATGGGAAAACATGCAACTGCGTAATTTTTTGATTTGAGAGGTGTAATCTATAGAGGAGGAAACAGAAAGTGACAAAAGTTTATACAATTGATCCCTGTAACCTAAATAGGTAAGGTATTTGTCTCTGGCCATACGTTTGCTTATAGTCTGGAAAAAATTCCATAAATCTAATTTCTTGTCCTGCCACCATGTCCAGACAGAATCATAGCAACAAAGGACAGAAATTCGGGCTCAAAAAAGTAATCGTACGTGTGCCAAAACAGTAGAATGGGAAAAAACAGAATTATTAAGTTTTCATATGGTACTGTGTGAAAGAAAGACTGGAGGTGCAGAACCCAGAGAAAATATTCCAGTTAGCAAAGAATGATCCGAGAGCTCAGAAGGGCGAATCGAGATCTGATGCAGGGTACAATAATGGGAGGAAAAAAAATAGTTAATTCTAGTATGGTAGATGGACCTGTGACAAGTGTAGCCAGCATCAGATCTCAAGGCACGATAGGCATCGGTTAAACCGGCATCCTTCACCAAGGTACATAGGGCATGAGAATCACAATATACTTTCTTCCCAGCCACTGTCCTACAGGAAACATCTATAGAACAGTTGAAATCACCACCCCATAAAATATGTTTGCGAGTACAGAGGAAAGGTTTAATTGGGTCTAGTAAACTAATTCTGGCAGCTTTAGTCTGTGGAGCATAGATACTGATAAGGCGAAAGGAATGGCCTTGAAAGGTACAATCTAAAACCAAGGCCCTGCCTGGGAGAAGGTCTACAATACGTGAAATCAAAAAGGCAGTGGATGTGAACAGAATGGCTATACCATCTGCTACATCCTCACCAAAAGTCCAGTATGAGGGACCCCACACCAACTCCTTTTGACCTGCTTAATTTCAAAATGGACTGCAAACGAGTCTCTTGGAGGAAGAGAATATCAATATGGAGTGAAGCCCAAAGTGAAAGAAAGCGGTCTGTCTTTTGTAGTTTCTAAGACTATGGACATTAAAGGAGGAAAGCTAGAGAGTAGCTAGGACCAGGAGCTTGGATTAGCCACTACCATCCATGATAGCCATGTTCTTCCGTTTCTTACTTCCCTTCTTTTTACTAGTAAGTTTTTTTCGGACAACATCTGGCGGCCTGGATCCAGAGACCTCCATATCAGAGGGTAAGATGGATGTCTCTGAATCCCCATCAGAGTCCTCCCTTCCCGCTTTCAACAGATCAAAGGAATTGGAAATGGGTATCTCACATAGCTTTTCGGATTTGTGTGTAGTCGCCCTAGTAACCCGTCTACACTGAGTAAACCCCTCCTGGTCCCCAATAGGTTGTTCAGAGGCCAGCAGAGGAATAGGGTGCAATATAGCATCCACCACATCCTGTGGTGGAGACGATACTTCAGTAGTAGTGGAGGGCCTAACGTCTACCTGGGAGATAGTCGTGGGGATGGCTGGTGCCTGGGAGGGGGGGTGGAGGAGCTTTGGGGGATCCAGGACTGTGGCAGGCAGTGGTATCTGGTCCTGTGTCATGTTCTGTGCCGTGTCCTGTGCCTTTTGTACAAGGTATCTGGATTCCATCCCTCATTACGATTTTTGCTAGCCCATGGGCATTGATGATAGGCATAACCCTTCTCGTCACAGAGATTGCACTGGAAAACATTTTCACAAGCCACACTAGGATGTCCATACCCCCCACATAAACTGCACTTCAATATGTCACAGGTGCTACTAAGGTGGGTATGTGCTCCGCACTTGTAGCAGGCCCTAGGCCGGCCCCCATAAAAACAAACACCTCTATCCCTGCCCAAACAAAAGCTATTAGGAAGATGTATCACTTCAGAGCTGACTTGGAAAAGTTTGACCCGGAATTTCCATCCCCCAGTCCACAAACCCTCTGCATCAATAATAGCCTGGGGGGGGGATAGAACTGTTCATCTATTCTGCAGCCAATGGTAAATATCACTAACGCTCATGCCTTCATTAAGAAACATAACAGTAACAGTTCTCACTGCTGGTTTCGTTAGTGGGATAACATAAAAAGGCATCCATGAAGCAGTGTGCTTTAAAGTTGCATATTTGTTCCAAAACCTATCCAGCCCCACAGTAGTTTTAAAGCTGATGTCAAATGTCTCCTCTCCTGAAATGTGAATCGAGGCATAAATCTCTGAAGCCTGAAAATGCATAGAGCCTTTTAGTAGTGTTCTGGCAATATAATATTTATCTGGGAAGTCACTAAGGCAGCCCCTATAGAGAAGGCGAACCGCATTACATCTTGGGGCCTGTTCCAGTTTATTTTAAACAAGTCAGAAAGAACCTGACCCCTACTAGAGTGTGGAGGCTGGGCCGGGGTGGAGGAATGCGAAGGCCTTCCTCTGGGTCATGCAATGGAGGGGTGGCAAACGTCATCAGACTGAGAGAGAGGAACATGTGGAAGAACAGTAGAGCCTAAATCAGGTGGTTGCATGGGCGTAACGGGGGGGGGGGGAGAGGTGCAGGGGATGAGGGGACCAAAGGGGATGTGGGAGGAACTGTCCAGGCATCAGGCAAGGCCAGAAAAGGCACAGACGTACGGGAGGGTTGGACTGTAGGGGAAGAGGCCACCGGGAGATGGTTGTCACTGTCCAGTTTACCATGCCCTAAAACCCCCTGAGAAGAGACAACCCCCCCAGGTACAGAAACATTCACAGCTACCCCAGAAGGTACAGTATCCACAGTGTCCATAATATCCCCCCAGTCCTTCATAGGTAAAACTTTATCAGGTGAAATAATCTGGTCAGGAGAAGCAATACTGTCCCCAGAAATAGGTACCTCATTGGAGCTCTTGCAGGTCGGTGCAGGCCTGTTCAGCAAATAGAGGACGCCATGCTTCTCTGCATCCCATGAAAGACCTGGAGTCCAGGAACCCATAGCAGTTTGTGTCCAGCCTCGTGAACAAAGCGCATTAGAGGCAGTCAGTGGGTGTCCCGAGTCTCGGAAGGTGCTAGCAATCCAAGAGGAAACAATGAGAGCAGTGGTGGTGGCTAAGCAATCCGTCGGCTCGCCGAGTGTAGAACTCCGAAGTGACTCTGAAGCCACAACAACAATCTCAGACCCCTGCCCGGAAACCACAGGGGAATAAATCATGTAACACAGGCTGCAGCCACTGAAAGTGGTTCTTCTCTGGAGATTGCATATCCTGGTGATGAGCAAGCTTAGAAGTATCCGAGGAGGTAACTACTGGAAGCGGCATAACAGCCACACAATGCATTTCAGACAAGTCTGTAGGAAACTCCATTGTGAAAGATACAGCAGCAGGTGCTGCTGCAGACGGCAATGGAGAAGTACCACGCACAACCTCACTCTCACTAAACGAAGCACAGACTGAGGCCTCCATGGCGTAGACCAGAGATCCCCACACCAGAGAGTAGGGGAATTTCTCTGGTCTCCTGGCCAAATTTCCCTCATTCACTCAAAATACCACCAACAGCTTAATCTGGTTCAATGTCAGTTGGCATTCATCTGTATCCCCCTCCACCGGGTCGTGCCTGAAAATAGGCAGGATTTGTCTAGTGCACTTACCAGGTCAACAAAAACTAAATAAATAGATAAACATAAATAAATATAGAAGACCCAAAATGTTGCCATAAGCTGCTACTGGATAAGGTCCCTTTCAGAGGCCAGTGGATACGGGGGGGGATTTTAATTGCATGGGAGACACAGCGTTGGACAGGTCCAATCCAGATCCTGTACCCCTCACCAGGAATGCTAAGGACCTGCAGGAGATAGAGAGAACTTGATCACTGGTGGACATATGAAGACACCAGAACCCCACTGATATAGAGTACCATTTTTACTCCCATACCCATCATTAATATGCCAGATTGGACTGCCTCTTAATTTCCTCTGGCATGGTAGTACACATGGCGAACACAAGGTATGAAACAATCTTGGTCTCGGATCATGCCCCTTTAACCTCAAATTGTAATTGGGATACAACTGTAACAGCCCAAAGACCCTGGATACTAGACCTCTCCTCCTTAAGGACAGACTTTTCTCTCACACATAAGGACCTTGGTGGAGTTCTGGGAAAATCATAAGAAAGGGGATACCACCCACACAGGGAGATGGAAGGCAATGACGGCCTTTGTCAGGGTGCAATCTATTACTTATGTAGCCTTTAAGAAATGAACAGAAGAAAAAGGTGTAAAATATTTATAGTGGAAGACATCTGAACTAGAAAAGGCCCATATGGCAAGCCCTAATCTAGAACTTTATTATGGATTACAGAGGGTGAAGTGGCAATGTAAATCTATGAGCTAATCACTACTTGAATGCAATCTCCTCCTGGGGAAAGTAGGGCCTTACTTTGATGAGGACTGGGGAGTGAAACTGCTGGCATGGCAGCTGAAATGTAGAGAGGGAGAAAGTAGTATAAACAATATTCAAAGTCCACAAGGGTTCCTTGTCACTGACCACCAGTCCATTGGACTAGCATTCACTGAGTTCTATAAAATCCTCTATAGCTCCCAGGCATCGCCATCCCCACACTAAATACACAGTTTCTTACAGAAAATCAGTATCACTCCTATGGGGGCTGGGGCATTGGAGGAACTAGAGGCACCACTTGAGGTCACTGAGATAATCAGAGCAGTGAAACAGTTGAAAAGTGGAAAGGCATCTTGCTCAGATGGGCTGCCAATCGACTTCTATAAAAGCTTTTTGAACAAAATAATACAGACACTCTATGAAATGTGTGTGGAAAGTACTGGAGGGAACCTGCCTCCATCCACGAGGTCAGCCACAATCACAGTCATCCACAAACTGGGCAAGGACCCTGCACTGTGTTCATCTTACCACCCAATCACTTTGCTTACCTCCAATTATAAAATTATGGCCAGAACCATTGCAGCAAGGCTTGAACCTATACTGTTATTAATCATCCACCCTGATCAAAGTGGGTTTGTCCAGGGATACAGGGTAAACATAACATTCAGAAAACCCTTAATATTATCCACCAATGGGCAATGACATAATCATCTCATGGTACAGCAGTCCTTTCCCCGGATGTTGGAAAAGCATTCGATCATGTGGAGTGGCAATATATGTTTACTGTACTCACAGTAGCTGGTGTCCAGTCCTATATGCTCTCTCTAATTAAAACTCTCTACACCCACCCTACATCCCAGATTCTAACTACTGGAACCCTTTCCCCACCATTCCACCTGCAAAGTGGTACCAGGCAGGGGTGCACACTTTCCCCTCTTTTGTATGTACTGGCCTTAGAGTCGTTGGCTACTGCAATCTGCAACCATCAGGGGGTGGTGGGATATTGCCCTAGAGGGGAACACATAATGGCCTTATTTGCAGATGATTTGCTGTTGTACCTCCAGAATCCCAAGGAGAGCCTTCCTTGTGTGCATGCTTTGTTGAAGGAATATGCCTTACTATCAGGACATAAAATCAACTGGTCCAAGAGTGGACTGTTACCAGTGGGTGGGAGGTGCAGACAGGCCCTAATAAACAATGATTTGGGCATACAGGTGGTCTCAGAAATTAAATACCAGGGGGTCCACATCTCCTCTGAAGTTGAAAAGCTATATTCCTTGAATTTTGAGACCCTTCTCACAAAAATTGTGGCAGAATGTGACAAATGGATTGACATATGCTTCATGGTGTATGGACGGGTAGCTACTATTTATTTATTTCCTTTTGTTTACCAGGTAAGCATACAAATTAGTATCCTTCCTCAATGCTTCTACCTATTCCAATCCATACCATATTGGGTCCCAGATAAGTTCTTCAAAGAACTGAATAGCATCCTGCATAAAGTCATATGGCTGGAAGACGCATAAGAATTAGCAGGCGGTCCTCCAACTTCCTATGAATAAAGGGGAACTGACTTACCAAACTTTAAATTTTACTTCTAGGTACATTAGCCCAGCTAGCATTTCTACGCATGGATCTTGACCCAAATCCTCCAGTTTGGTGGACTATGGAGGGCGTAGGATGAGATCTCCGTGAGATATACTTGCAGCTGAGCAGCCTACATCCTCAAAAATATATACCCCAACCCATTCACTAGAACACAGCTGAGGGTCTGGAAAGCTGTCCATGAATAAGCTAAGATAAAAACACACCTTCTCGGTATGCATTCCTTTGGGCTACTAAAACTGAAATCAGATACAATGTTTTTCTTGCATGGGGGTTGTTGAGGTGGCAAACAAAGGGCTGAAACAAGTCCAGCAGCTATATGGGGGGGTCCTCTCCTTTAAGGAGACCCAAAATAGTTGAGCATTCCCCAATGCTGATTTGTTCATATATCTGCAGACCCGACATAGGCTGTGGAACCTCCCCCTGGACCCTCAGAGGACACCAGACCAGGTAAGTACAAGCAACAAAACAGCTCAGTAGGCTATGGTGTATGCAGGATATAAATCAGAAATGTAACACAAAACAAATATCCATACCACACAAGCACTTAGACCAAAAATCAGCTTTTAATATTAAAATTCAAAAATACATGCCATAAGCATCTGCTCACCAAACCTCACCTGGTGAGCAGATGCTTATAACATATACTATTACGAATTTTAACATTAAACTGCTTTTAATCTGAAATATCTTTATACAACATTGTTTTGTGTTGAAAGCCAGACCAGGACCCATTCCTGGAAGAAATATTTGGCCCCAACCATCGAAAAGCCCACTCTCAGTATTTTATGGTATCCTGGCGGGAGGAGGATTGGACCCAATGACACACCTGCAAAAAGCATGGGAGAATGATCTGGGCATTGCTATAACCCCGTAGATATGGTCAGGAGCATTACTACATCTTAACAATTGCTCTAGAAGCAACAGACTATGCCAAACCCAATTCAGCATTTTACATAAAACATATATTACCCCAGTAAAGAGGCATGCACGTGACCCTGCAAGGCCATCTATTTGCCCTAAGTGCCAGACTGCAGATGGCATCTTTCTGCACATGACCTTAATGTGCCCTAAGATCTTGGCTTTCTGGCATAAAGTGCACAGAATAATGACAAGAGTCCTAGGGTGGCTCCTCCCAGGCTATCACTAAAAGTTTTTATGGGAGCAGATCCCAGCAGAGGAGCTCTGGGGACAGATATGCCTTTATGGTCCCTTGCCCTAAATAATGCACATACCACACTAACTCAATGCTGTATATCTGACAGCCCTCCATCTACCAAGCAATAGCTGAATAATCTCTTAAGCTGCCTGAAAATAGAGATCCCAGAGCACAACAGCTGCTAAATAACAACAATTTGATCATATATGGTATAAGCTTGACAGGGCACTTGAAGCAGGCCTCTTCCCCTACTGGGATAGTAGACGAAACAAGGTAGCCAAAGTGAGGTATAAGCGAAAGGGTTTGTATATAACACTGGCTTAGGAATACACTGAGTGACACATCCTAGAAAGAGGAGAGGAAGTAGTGACAAAGCAAGATAACCTGTGCAGTCACACTGCAAGAGTATATTGTGAATTACCATATTGTATGTATCCATAATTGTTGGGCAGATCTAATGCCCTTTAAAATGTTGTATAGGTTTTACTTGTAATGTCCTGTTGATTTTACAATAAAAGCTTTAAAAAAAAATGCCCGCAAAAGTTGGTCTAATTTGTGGCACAGTATGTTCAGAGAAAAGTCTTTACAAACTGATTCTGTTAAATAATAGAATCTCTCAGCTTAAATGCTTATTTTTTACAGTGTGCAACTTCAAAGTGTTCTAACTGCTAGAGCTCAATCATGCTTATTTAATGAATAAAGACTATCATCGAGTTTAACTGCTTTATTATCTGGAAAATTTGGGAGTAACCTGCAGATTGATTAAGTAAGATAAATATGATGCATATCTTTGTTTTTGTGTGTGTGGGGGGGTGGAAGCTATGATTTTTGCATTTGATATTTATTTAAGGTAGTTTTTGTTGACCAGGAAAGGAGAACTAGACAATTCTACCTATTTTCAGCCTTGTCCCAGGGGAGGGGGATACAGATGGATGCCAACTGACACTGAACTAGATTAAGCTGTTAATTGTATTTTTAGTGAATAGGGGACATTTTGGCCAGGACATCAGGGAAATTCTCCTACTCACCTGTAGAAGAACCACTGACCATCTAGGATGGCCACTTCATCAGAGCTACTGGAGAGGATGGACACACGGGAGATAGGGGGAGTCAGTCTCATCCTCAGAAGCACCGCTGGAGATTGACAGTAAATTTGCCAACTTGCACACCAACAGCACAGTAATGGACACATCGGTATTGCTGTCCCAAAAGGAGTTTTTTTTTGCAGGAGCTATGCCCCTGCACCTGCCACCCCCCAGATTTTTATATAATCAACTCCAGGTCGGAGTTCTTCCAGGAAGGGGGCAGAACACTGGGAGAAAAGCATGACGCGAAAACAGACCATTACAGCGACTGTCACTGTAATGGTCTGTTTTCAGGTTTTGCTGTTGGGATGTCGCACTGGAGGGGGTAATTGCTCATCCTCTGCCGCTTTTATGCAGGAGATAGAGGCATTATTTGATGCTGCGGCATCTGTGGAGAATGACACATTAAGAGAAACAGCAACCGATTCCAATAATCGAGACAGCAGACTTTGTTCATGAAAATCCTGTACCTGCCACAACAAAGTCGATAAAGATTTCAGCAACAAATAATATTTCAACTACAGAGACAGCGGGGCTGAATAAGGAACTGGGTGATCCACAGGAGTTACTTTGTATGGAGAAAGAATGTTTTCGTAACCAACAAAAGGAATTGGAAGCCGCAATCACCTCCAAATTGCAACAACTAACCCGAGATGAGAAGACCCAGCTGTAGACTTCTGGCACAGTACCAGACAACTCAGAAACACAGCCGCAATTGGAAAGGGCAGGACAAACAAGCACAGAATGATCCCCAACACTAGAGGAGCAACAGGCATTCACCTTTTGCTGCAGGTACATCTGGGGACAAACTTGTTGTCTTTAAAGGAAATATTGCTAATTTTCCAAGTGGGTCTCACCGGGAAAGGCAAGTACGGGGGAAGTTGCCCCCGGCCTAAGACGGGATCCCAGTGTTTCAACCTTCATAAGCTCTGCCCAGATCTGGTCTGTAGGGACTGCACTTTTAGTAGCCAGGTTGGAAAAAAAAGGCATGGTAGCCGGTACGATGGGTGTCAGGACCAATGCTTGTACAAATGCCGGTACAGGAAAATAATGCTTCAGGATGAGTTTCAGTGCCAGGTCAGACCCCAACTTTGGCACTGCTGAAATAGACATGGAAGGGGTAGATACTGGGGTAATAACTGTAAGCATTTCACCCCTATTTCTCCCTAAAGAACTACAATTGACCCAGATCCTGACTTTGCAACTGTACCTGCAAATGGAGAAAAAGACAATGCAGGGTATTTGCCGCCCACAGCTGCTCAGAACAATAACTCTAGGCCAGGACAAAGGCACTTCTGCCAGGACTACAGGGTCTGAAAGACATGAAAGGCCTTCTGGAAGCATTGCCCCCAAAGGATGGTGGCAACATCCTTGTTCATATGCCTCTTTCTTAGGGCCCTATGTACCCTGCTAAAGGCTCAATGCCATGAGATTATTGTATCAGGGAGGTTTAGAAACTTTCCCAAAAGGGGATATGTTGCCAAAGATTTGCTGAAAGGTTCAATGCACTTTACGGCTGCAGAACTGTATGCTTTAATCCATGTATCTGGAGAGGCCACTTTCAACGCCAGTTTTAAACTAGCATTGACCTCCAAAATTCTGGGAGAAATACGACTGCTGAAAACATCACCTTTATGGGCCCTTTTGAAGTGATCCTCCTCACAAAACCTAAAAACAGAACTAATATAGTATTTTTCCGTAATGAGGGGGTCAGCATAACAAACCTCTTATATTGGTTAAAGTAGAGGTGCACAGTCATCAGAAATCCTAAGCGAGCTTTGATCAGAAATAAATAGGGACTGGAGACTGGTGGATTAAAGTAATTTAAAGTAGTTTAAACTCTACTGATATGGGACTTCAGCACTTGCCCAACAGTTTTGTTTTGAGGCGTGCTGTTCTATGAAGGACAGCCCAAAGCCTGTTATCATTGTGGGTCTACAGGTCACCTGAGTAGCCTCTGTGACAAGCTGAAATGTACTATGTATAACAAATTGGGGAATACTAGTGGTTTGCAGAAACAAACAGATTTGTAATTTTTGAGGTTAGGGGCATACTTACCACACTTGCCTTGGGCAGCACATAACCAGCCCAATCAGGCTGATAGTGTGGAACAGCACCTCCTGGATTACCATTAATCATAGAGCTAAACAAAGCTAATCCCACCCCCAGACTCTCATATCCACACCAGTTCACACAGAGGAGGAGCAGGAGCAGGAAAACAATAAGTCTGGTGAGCCCACTCCTCCAGCAGGGACTTCAGTGCACATTTAGGGAACAAACACTGAGATCAGTGTAGGAATGGTAGAAATCCCTGAAGAAATGGTAGGACTTGCAAGAGTACAGACAGACACGATACCCACTTAAGAGTCTAAGATGCCACCCCCCCAACCCCCGATGGAGAAAGAGTCAACTAAGTTGATGACCAGACATAGGCAAAATTGGAAGACACCTATCCCAAAGATTCCCCAAACTACTGATATCCCCCTGACTAATAGGTTCAAGACCCTGACAGATGCTGTTGGAACCTCGGGGAATGAACTTGATGACTCCTTTCTTTGGTCATCCCTTTCAGACCCAAGTTCTGATCTAGAGGAATCCCTTCCGACTACCTTACAGTCCACTGAGGCTGCTATGCAATCTAAAGCTAAGTCCAAACAAAGACATACTTAAGCATTCAGGAATCTGGGGAAAAAGCCACCCTGAATTTTATGATGTCTGATGGATTCTCTTTAATCATTGTATGAATGGCCTTATCTCTACCCTTTTATACTGTCAATGTTGATAGTATCAAGAGTCATCGAAAAGATTAGTAGTATTTTCCAATTTAAAATCTTACAAAACAGGCATCTTGTTTTTACAAGACACAAGAATACACCCACAGCTGAGGTCAAATAGGTCATTCAGCAATGGCAAGTGGGACCATTCTATTGGTGCCTGGGGCCAGAAGCTTGTTCAGGAGTAGCTATCTTGTTTCAAAATGTACCCATACATCTTATTAAACTGATTGATTTGGTACCTGGAAGGGCATTAATCTTGGACATTAGAATTCAAAATATTCTCTAGAGACTTGGTAATATTCATGCAGGATAAACTAAAACTGCTAAGATACAACTCTTTCAAACCATACAAACCTACTTGTACTCTGCACAATATGTATTACAGGGGAGACTTCGATTGTGGTATGTCTCTTTCTGATAGAGGAAAACTACCACTACAATGAAAATTTTCTGTGATGTGTCAGTTTTAAACAAATTCTGGTCAGAGCTAATATGCCTGTGGAGAGCTTTAATGAGTGGCAAGCGTGGTGAAAAGAATATGCAATACTCTCACTGCACTGGAGTCAGCCATAATACTGCAACGATTTACAGTACTGCACATGTGTGATACTTGCACATGTGCAGATTGCCTCAGAGTCAGCCTTTTGCAACATGGCGGTGCTGACATAACTTTGTGTAACAACCCAGTCCCCCTGTGGTTACTAGAATCCCATTAATACTAGTTTAAGTTAAGTAGAAAAAGGCAGCTGGTGGGGAGCTTATTAGGGCTTTCTACATAATGACATCATTGTTTACTCAGCTAGCCTGAGAGAAGGATGATTATGTCATTTAGAACTCTTGCAGCAGCATAGCCATATTAGAGTCAGCTGATCTTATGGAGCTTAGAATGTTCATCAGTAAGTTCAAGAGTGGCAGTTAGAGTGGCAGGAGATCTTCCATTGGGGTTTTCAAGGGAAACTTGGTATTTCTCAGGCCTAGTTTGGTAAAATCTTAAAATCTTCAGTTTGCCTGTGAAGTGGTGGAGACCGTTTTCCTGCAGGACTCTTAGTTTCACTCCAGGGAAGTGAGAGGGACTGCAATTCTATGGATCCAAGGAGCAATCCCTTGAAGGTCCTGAAGTTCACAGCTGCCTTAAGGAAGAACAATGAGTAGAATCTGATAGCTACTAGAGAAAGAAAGGGCATGTTGTTCTTTCCATGAATGGGAGGAAGGAACAACTAATCTGTGAATACAGAATTTTAGACTGTTCTCTGAGGGAGTTGTCTGAGGTGTATGTGCCTAGATAAGGCTAGATGACACCAGTCAGGACCCTTTGACCACAACTATGCTGAATTTAAAGTTAAAGTTGGGAGTCTTTAGCAATTCATTGGGGATTGAGACTCATTTGGTGTAACCCTGAAGGAATGGGAGAGGCTGTTTAGGGCAAGGGTGGGAGGAATGCCATCTGGAGTTTCAGGCAGGGTTAACTGGTTCATGGATGGGCCAGTGCTCCTTGGGCAAAGATCATGCACCAGGAGGATTTTAAAGTGTGTGGCACATCCCACAGATATGCAATTTGGAAATGGAAATTTGTGGAAAATGTTTAAAGTATATAGCACATCCCACGGATATACACTTTGGCAGAGAGATAGTAATGTTTTTGTGAAAAACAGTACTGCCTAGCAAAATGTCTTGCAAAAGAGAGTGTGTCTGTATTACGTTGCCAAACCTTTGGGGGACCACCCTTGCTTTAAGTAACATCTATAAATAAAGCCATACTGCAAAATCCCAGTTACTACTTTGGACATTCCACTTATTGTTTCTAGTGTGAATGTTATTGGGGCCCCTCAGCAGTTAGATCTCGCATACACCTAGCATCCTCTTCCCTGGACCTGGTTGTAAATAAAAGGTTAATTTTAGTATGTACCCCACACTCCCATCCTCTAGATAATGAGCCTGGTATACACTCCAGTGCTAGGGATGGTACCATGTTTATAGTTCTGCCAAAAAGTAAATTGTATGCCATGTAGTTGGCAGTGGTTCTTTCAAGGGGGAGCCAGCTAGCAAAAGATGGTGTGGGGTTACATATGTATGCCGCGATACTCGTGCATGTGCAGTTCAAGTCAGAACCACCATGTTGCACATGGTGGCCATCACTCCACAGTTGCAGAAAGGAAAAGTAGTGCACCAGGAAGTGGGTATGTTTATGTGGGCCCATGGAGAGGAAGGGCTGCATAAACAGAATCACTGGAAACTGTTGCTGGAGCACTGTGGCAGAACATCAGACTGTGGTCTGTTACATGCTTCCACAGTGCTCTTATACAAATCTGATGATGACATAACATTTGTGGAGCTTGGCCACACAGCCATAAAAATCAGACTCAGGAGGAGACTATTAACAAACTAGAGATCTAGTCTGGGACTTGCTCATCATCACAGTCACTTTCTCATTTGTTTCTAAGCAGTAATTTCTGTAAATGTGCCTTAACCACATTGATCTCAGTGCTGGTAGACTAGTTCTGGTTTTCCCTGGTTGTATTAGGTGGGGTAGTAGCAGTCTTGAAGTGATAACTGCTGATGGAGGCATGCTCTGAAAAAGTGGTCCCCATGCTTATCTGCACAATTTAGATATGACCGCTTTCCTTGTTTTGCTGTAAAAATTGACCTCTTTAACACAAAAACAAGGAGTCAGTTATGGCCTCCAACTCCCCCCCCCCTTTACTTCAAGTGAGGAACAACGTGATTATAGGTTTGCATCAGATCTACAGTGGCAGCCATAGATGCATAATATTGCTAAATGGTAATCATCTGTATGTAAATGCTTTTTTTTAATGTGTGCTTTCTTAATGTTGTCAGTACCACTCCACCCATTTTGTACTCTGCATCTGGATTTCTGTGCCCAAAGTGCATTACATTTTTGTGTTCAGCACAAAAAGGCATTTCAAATGAGGGTAGTCACTAATCTAAATTATTCACAGTTTTTTTTAGCTATCAGTAATGTGAAGTTTCTAAAAAAAAATGGAAATACAGGTAATACGATGACCATATTTTATGAACTACAAAGAATTCAGATTAGTGACTACCCTCATTTAAAAGGTATTTATGTCCTGAGCAACTTTCAGGCTGGTTGCTTTTGTGCACCTGGAATAGTTTTAAAGAAATTTAGATTTGTTTGGAATATGTGCACATTTGTTAAGAATTCTGCACAGTGCCTTAGGAAGATTCTCAAAGAAAAGTAGTTTGGAGTTCTGTCTCCAATATTCTAAACACACAATAGGTCTGAATGAGTTAAAGGGGACAAGAATTGACTACTTATGTGCAGGTGTTTGAAATATCTCTATTTTTATAAATGATATTCATACCTCTAAAGGTTCCTAAATAAAAGCTGAAGCTGTCAGTTGTGTTTTATTTGGTTTTAGATTTATAGAACTGTTTTTTAATACAACAGAAGAGTAGGTACATATGAACACATGTTGATACATGGACATATTAGGATAACAGTATCTCAATTACAAGGGGGTCTGTGTTAGGTTTGGATTTTAAATGCACACATACACTAGTCACTTGTTACAGAATTGCAGATTATCATGTATAAGACAGTATAAGTTTGACTATTCATACATAATATGGACTTATTGTACACAGAGTTTAAGAAAAATGCATCTGAACAGTATTGACACTGTGTAAAGTTTGATTGAGACCACTGTGTGAACACCTGGTGAGTGCTTAATTTACACTAGGGCAGGTTGTCTTCTAACCAATTGTTTTACTTAACACATAGACATTTTTATATTTATAAGACTTTTAACATTATTTACTATGTATTGCTTAAGCTTATTTTCCTTGTGGTCTTTATTCATTGTTATTTACTAATGCTAGCACAGAAATACACAAAGATGGTTTTAAAATGAAGCTTCAATTGATTTATAGCTTTTCTCAGGGAGTGAACTTTGAAGTTAGTGACATTTGACCTTGGAAGAGCTTTATTTTGATGGAACTGTTGCTGTCTTTATATGGGTATGTTGTGCTTTTTTTTTTGAATGCAGTTTTAACCAATGGGGTCCTTAAGAACTTTTCATCTGTTTTTTTGTGTTTTTTATATGATCTGGTTTTGAGAAATTATGTTCTTCTAAAACAACTGCCAGTGTTTTCTGACAAAGAATTCTGTGTAATCCGAAAGCTAAAAGCACCTGTGTTCTTTTGTAACAACTATGTTGGTCCAATAAAAGGTATCAAATCATCTGTTTCTGTGGATCTTGTGTTATAAGGACCAATACGGCAACAAGTTTTTCTGTGGCTTCACGGTTTCAGAAATGTTAGCATAAACATTAGTACAGTGCCCATAGTTCTGAAACCTTGAAGTGACACAGTCAAAACTCCAAATTCTTGGTTCCATGAAAGGAGCTGCACAGAATGTTGTCCATACAAAGAAAACAATACAAAACACAACTGATGGCTTCAGCTTTTATTTAGGCACAATTAAATAGGTATCCTTTTGAGGTATAAATATAATTTATGAAAATAAAGACATTTCAAACAGCTGCACATAAGTAATCAATTCCTGTCCACTTTAAATTAGGCATGACAAGAGATGAACAAGGTGGTCTGGTCTAGAATTTTACTTAACTGGTGGTGTGGTTTGCAAAACTGAGGCTGTTTAGAAGTACAATAGGAGTTATGCCAAACAAATGTAAATATCTCCAAGTATAAAAGTTAAAGATAAAATGCCAGTATGAAAGTTGTTCAGGACAAAAGACCTTTCAACTTAGTCTATTCATTAAGCTGCACTAATTAATTTTTAACTATGGCCATCTGATTACTTCAAGTTTCATTTTTCATAGGAGTTATGCCAAACAAATGTAATTATCTCTAAAAGTATATGCATTACATATAAACAAGCTGTATGAAAGTTGTTCAGAACAAAAATACATTCAAGTTAGCCTTATTCATTAAGCGGCACTAATTATATTTTTTAAACTATGGTCATCTGATTACCTGAATTTTCATTTTTCTTCACAATTTTCACCTTTTGGATGATCATATTTAAGAAAGTCTAATAAATTCAGATTAGTGACTACCCTCATTTGAAAGATAATTTTGTCCTGAGCAACTTTCATCTTGGTTGTGTATTGGTAACTTGTACACTTCCTGAAATATTTACATTTGTTTGGCATGTCTCCTAGAGCCAGATATTCAAAACTTTGCCCCGGGGCTAAATTAGCACTTCCCAGCAGGCAAACTTAGCCCGGAGCACAAAGCAAGCCATATTCAAAAGGAATATCCCAAGGTAAACAGCTTCTGAATATAGCATGGGAATGAGGCCGGCCAAACTGGGCTGGGAGTGCAGGGCAAACTTAGCCCTGGAATAAGACATGTCTGAATATGGCAACCAGGAAGTGGAAACCACAACAGCAACACAGTGCACAGTGATGTGAAGGTAGGTAGAGGTGAACTATGTGGCCATTGTGTGCCAGCAATGCATGGACCAGTAGAGCTGCAGGCAGCAGCGGTATGTGAAAATATAGTGTGCAAAACTGTGAAAATATTCCCAAACTGTTTGCACAGTGCTCAACATCTGTGCGGGTTTAGTGCAGGGCTAAACTGTTAGCCCGGTGCAAACACATTTGCCCAGTGCTAAACTTTGCCATATTCAAAAGTGACATGCAAATGAGCCTACTAGATAATCTCTGGGCAAATATCCTAATTAGCATCTCATTATGCCCTGATTTGCATGTAGTTTGCACTGGGCTAATGGTTTAGCCCTGTACTAAACCCGCGCAAACGTGTTAGTGCTGCACAAACAGTTTGGGGACTATTATACAGTTTTAAACACTGTATTTGCACATGCGCTGCTGCCTGCAGCTGTACTGGGACAACATGGCATAGGCACAGATGGTGGTGGTGCTACATGCAACTGTCACACTGTAGGTCATGCTACAGTGCACAGCAGACACTACAGTAGCAAGGGGGCCAGTAGTGTGTGGACACAGCAATGCCTATGGTGTGTAGGGCAGTGATGATGACTGCACTATACACAGTGAGAGGCCCAACCTGCAGGTGTTTACTGACAGTGGACATTATTGCTATGCTGTTGTGTGACCCACAGATGCTGCACCTCTGGCATGGGATGCTCACAGTGACATATACATGTCCGGCTTTGTGCGCTGTGGCAGTTGTACAGCTGTCACGTATGTGGTATGGGGCATATATTATCAGAAAGGCACACTGGTGTTGGGGTATTCCAGTACTGGCCCATGTGCACTGCATGATGTGTCCCAGCCTTGTAGGCCACACCTGATCTGTGGCACAGCCTGGCCACCCATACACTCCCTCAACATCCTCTATGCCCACATTGCTGCATGTGTATGCTGGTATTTGTTGGTGTCCACAGAAGAGTGGTCAGCAGGTGTGAGCTGAATGGTCACACAGCCATGCTGTCCACTGGCAGCAGGGTCACCACTTACTGCCTGGCATGGCTGGGACTGGTGGCAGATGATGGCATCATTGTGATGCCATCAGTTAGACATGTTTCCTCTATGCTTGGCTTTGTCTATGTGTTATATTTATTTGTTAGGGTCACGCAAAGCCACATAAAAGCCACGAAACACCTCGCCAAAGCCACTGTGTTGTGCAAACCTGATTGCCCAGGGTTAATACAAGCTTTTCCTGGCAGTAATGTGCACTACGCTAAGTGTTGCATTTAAGTCACGCAAAATCACTTTTAGCAGTGCTAGTCGCTGAATATAGCATTGCGCCAGTATTCATGCCGTTTCTGCCTTGCATACATTATAATTTTGCCTGGTGCTTATGCAGTTTACCTGCACTATTTGACCTTTAGAATATAGCAGACCACGCTAGTCCTCATAAACTGCGCAAATGGTTTTGCCCGTGAAAATTTTGAATATCTGGCCCCTACTGTCTTCACTCAGACAGAAAAACAATTGAGGCTGTTTGGAAGATCATATTTTACAAAATATAAAGAATTCAGATTAGTGGCTACCATTATGTGAATGGTAATTTTGTCTTGAAAAACGTTCACACTGTTTGTTTTTGCATACCTTGAATAGTTTTAAAGATATTTAGATGCGTTTGGAATGTGTGCACATTTGGCCTCAGAGGAAAGCAGATTGGAGTTCTGTGTCCATCATTCTAAACAGAAAGAAGGGAGTATTTCTTTAATTGTCATGGAAGGATACACTGAAAAGTACTAGAAAATGTGTTCACAATAATCCCATTTTTCTAGCTAGAGTAAGATGGCAGTAGGCTCCACCCACAGCCATAAAACATGATTCAGAGTTCACAGTTAAAGGATGCATACCTCATGACTACTGGCAAACCTGATCCAACTTTTCACAAAGGGCTATTAGCAACCATAATAGATTTTTTCTTAATTTCTAACACACTAGTAGTAAGTAAGTACAACCTTGGTTGCAGAATTTTCAGACCATAACATGATATTTATACAGATGTGAAATGGTCTTACTCCATCTAATGGGCCAGGTACCTGGAAACTCAGTTGTTCTTTATTGACACAACCAGATTTAATACAAACCTATAGTATTTTCAGAAGCCAGAAAATCTATTTTATTATGTATGATAATCCAGTGCTTTGGTGGGAGGACACTATTTCGGACCTCACCATTTTACTAAAACAACATAGCAAAATAACTAGAAATAATGCATATTTTTCATACTTGCTAAATAGGAAACAACTGCAAAATTTTTGTCACTATCTCACACTCACAGAGCAGAATTTTAACTCATAGATATGCTTCATTAAGGTGCAGATTACTACTTATGAGTTACAAGCAAAAGGCCTTCAGCAGCAACAAAGATTTGACACTCAGTGGAAGAAGGGGAAATCTGCCCATTTGCCAGTTGTCAGGATAGGAGTAGTCAAAAAAATGAAGGGTTATAAACCACAATAAGGAATTATGTACGGACCCACAAGGAATTTTAAATTATCATCATAAACATTCCTTACATCTCTTTTCTGAACGACAGGGTTTCCTGACCCCGATGTTGTTTTTGACACATTCATTCTTCCTAACCTTCCTAAAACTCCAGCAGATATCACAAATCTGTTGACATGGGATATCTCTACAGATGAGTAGAAGTGGCTAATAATATATTAACATCAGACAAAGCACCTGGACAGGATGGGCTTACTGTGGAAGTATACAAAAGCATAGGAAAGGAGCTAGCAACTGAACTGGCTGTTGTCTTCACTAATATCCTGAAGAACAAGGCCCACTCTCTTAGGATGACTAATGGCCTTCTTATTTACTTATACAAAAAGGAGACAAACAGGACATACACAATTGGAGGCCTATTAGTTGCTAAATTCAGACTTCAAAATAGTAACAAAAATGTTAAATGCCAGACTTCTAAAAAAAAAACCCATTAACTTATCTGCTCAAATGTGTGCCATCCCAGGCAGAAATATAACCAAACATTTAATTTTGCTATAGGAAATAAATGAAGAAGGCAATAAGGTTATTTATCTGGCCTTCTGTTATCACTGGATCATCAGAAGGCATTTGATTCCATCAGTCATGCCTTTCTTTAGCTTGCTGTCTGAAAATATGGGATATCACCAAGATTTATAAAATGGATTCAGGGATTATATAAAACAGCAACATTTACACCAATTGTTAATGGATGGATTTGACCAGTGATACCAGTTTTGAGAGGTGTGAGGCAGGGGTGCCCTCTGAGCCCCCATCTATATGCTTTCTGCATTGATCCACTGCTAAGGGCTTTAAATGACTCACCCAACATATCTCATATTAGTACTCCAGAGCTTACCATTCCACATAAAGCCATAGCATATGCGGATGATTTTTGCATCCTGATTCAAGATAAACAATCTGCAACAGAAACTGTTAGGCTATGTCACACTTATGGCTCATTCTCTGGGGCAGCATTGAATGTCTCAAAATGTTCAGGGAGACAGTTAGGTCAAGCTAGTTTACAGCATACTACCATAGCATGCATAAGTATCATAGATGAGCCCATTTACATTTTAGGCATAACATAGTCCTATACAAATGGATATAGTGCACTTGGAGGCTAAACTTCAGCATGGGAAAACTTTAGTTGCCCAGTGGAATAAATGTCAACTGAGTAAAAACAAGCATTTGTCAATGCCAGATGTTCATGGCTACTATTGATGTTGTACTAGTTTAGTTTAGTTTAGTTTATTGTTCTAGAAATTATTACCTTTGAGCCAAAGGCTCTTTTACAAAGGTTTCACATCAAATTAAGTACAAACAAAAGGTTACATAGAGTGGCACTACAATTTGTGTTGTGACAATAGCAAGAAAACATAGTAAAATATTGAAACATTTGTGCAAGGACAGGTAATACCAATAAACACTTATCATACAAAACAAAAAATCAAGCCAGGTGAGGGAAAAATCAAGTTAGGGAAGTGTACAGATAGAGAGGGTAAGAGAAAGGGGGAGAGGGGCAGACAATAGCAAGAGAAAAAAGATCCTCTTACAAGCCTTTGTCAAGTAACGGACAAGGGTGGTAAAATGAATAGATAAAGATTTAATCAAAGCAGTCACAGGAGTTGGAGGCTGCAAGGTGAGAGTATAGCCTAGATTTAAATGCACCTAGGGAGGTAGAGGAGGTAATAGAGTTGCTAAGGGCATTTAACCAGCTGGGGGCACGATAGGCAAATGATCTTTGACCCTGGGTAGTCCGGCATCGGGGGACCTGAAGAGGCTGATTTTCTGATCTTCTGGTGAGACAGATATTAGTGTTCTGGCATAACAGGTCTTGGATGCATGGTGGAGTGAGGCCCATGGTGGATTTTTTAGCCATAAGGCAGGTAAGGTAGTTTAAGTGGTTTGAGAGTTGCAACCACCCAGTTTCAGCGTAGAGCTTGCATGTGTGAGTACGTCGATGAGCACCAGTGAGCAGCCAACAGGCCTTGTTAAGGGATGTTGTAATGCGTCTAAGTGCGGTAGTAGAGGCAGACCCATAGACAATTAAGCCATAGTCAATGATTGAGATGATTGAGGATTGAATAGCAATCCTCAGTGCTGGTTGGGTAAGGAGCTGTCGATTCTGGTACAGTATCCCAATCCGCTGATTAATAGTTTTTGCTGTACTATCAATATGGGTTGCAAAGGTTAGGCCTTGATCAAAGGTGATTCCAAGAAATTTGAATGTTGCAACTTGTTCAAGGGTATTTCCCAGGTACGTGTTGATAGTGAGTGGTACTTGCCTTTTCTTGTTTTGTGGGCTACAGAAGAGCATGGATTTCATTTTTTTGTGGTTTAGAACCAGCTTATGTTCAAGGAACCACGTCTCAACTTTGGCAAAAGCATGCTGAAGGCTAAGGCATAAGGGATTCGGATCTTTATGAGAGGAAAGAATCACGGCATCATCGGCATAGAGGATAATTTGCTCAGGGCAGGATTTAGGAAGGGAGTTTAGGAAAGGGCTGAAAAGGAGAGGGCCTAAGATGGATCCCTGCGAAACTCCTGAGAGAACAGGCTTTTTGGGTCTGAGAGAACTCCAGCTATTTTTACAGCTTGAGAGCGCTGGGTGAGGTAACTTTTTACCCAGTCACCAGGACCCTGGGAGAGCCCAAGAGTCTGTAGTTGATTGATGAGTAGACCATGATGTACTGTATCAAACGCCTTAGTTAGATCAATGTACACAGCTCCAGTTAGGTATCCTCTGTCCATGACCTTGTGGATTGCTCCTGAGAACTCAAGTAGGGCAGTCGATGTGCTGTGTCCTTTCCTGAATCCATGTTGCTGGGCGAGAGGATGTTATATTTCTGCAGTAGTCTGTAAGTTGGCCCCGACACTATGCGCTCAAGAGCCTTTGAGAGGGGAGGTAGTATTGAAATAGGTCGATAATTACCAGGCAGTGACTTGTCACCACTTTTGTGCACAGGAGTGACAATTGCAGCCTTCCATTTACTAGGGAATTGGCTGGAGCAGAGGGAGAGATTGAGTATTTTGGTGAGGGGGAGCAGTATTTCCTCCAGAGTGAGGGACAGTAGTTTAAGTTCAATAGTGTCACTGCTTGCCTGGGACTTAGAAATAGCCTTCTTTATATATTTATAGACTTCATGTGCCTTAACTATTTTGAAATGGAAGGGTGGTAAGGTTGGTGAGGCAGTGGGAGATGTAGAAATTGGAGGGTCAGCATCAGAGAAGAAGTCAGATGAGAGGACACCGCTAAGGTCTGTGAAGGTTTTATTAAGGGTGTTTGCAATGACCAAGGGGTCAAGGGTAGTGGTTCCATCCACATTCATTATTGTAGGAGAGGACTTGGACTGCTGACCCGTGATATTTCTTAAATTGTCCCAGAAGGATTTCCCTTCGCCCCAGGAGTTGGAGAGGGCATTCTTGAAATAGGAGCTCTTCACCCAGCGGATTTCTTTAGTACAGTGGTTGCGGGCCTGTTTGTACTTTTGAATATCTGTCAGAGAGCCTGTGGCTCTTGCAATAGCCCAGAGGTGGTCCCTACCTTTGAGTTGTGCCAATAGCTTAGCCATGAGCCAGGGATTTGAGAGTGCTTTAATTTTGCGCTTTTTTTCAGGTGCATAGGTGTCACAGGTCTAGGAGCAGATCCCCATGCCAAAAGATTAATATGGACTGGGCTTGGGATGGGCTGGGCATGGGGGGCAGTTATGGTGGGGTAACAACAGACTGTCATTTAAATCAGAAATGACATGCATAAGGCTGAAACTGATCTAGATAGCAGGGGAATCTAGACTAGCAATTTTTGCACTAACCACTGAGCCACATAACTTCACTTTCTAAATGCTGTGATGCACAAAACTGACTAATGCGTATACACATATATACATATAAATTCCAGTGAGTATAACATAGCAGTGCACCATCTACACACATGTCTACAGATTAAAAGAAAATGGATCCATAGCTGAAGATGCCCTTTTGGACCCACATCTACTCCTGCTCTTTGCCAGCACCCCCCCCCCATCTTCACCTCCCCTGCTGGCTCATGACAAATGCCACCCGGCTACACTACCTCTATTCTTATCTGCCTTCCACCCTCCTCTCCTCTTTCTCTCTGTCCCCCAACCTACCGCCCCTTTTCTCCCATCCACTTAGTCTCCCTGATTTCACCCTCCTCCTTTCCCTTCCCAAAGTTTCACCTTATTGTTTTTTTCCATCTACAAGACTATGTGTTTTTTTTTTTTTATTTTATAAACTGTTATCTTTGCTTATGATTGTCTCAATTGTACCAGTGACGGAACCTTTGTAAAGAGCCTTGGCTGAAAGGTATTTGTAATCCTAGAACAAATAAATAAATAAAATAAATAAATAAATAACAAGGATTGTTTTCTTTTCAGGCTCTGATGGACATCAGAGGGTGGGTAATTGCCACTAGACACCTCAGTTAAATAAGCAATGACATCCAGAAGGCTGAAACAGATCTAGATAGCGGGGAAATGTAGACTAGCATTGTTTTGCACTAACCAAACAGCATCCTAACTGCACTTTCTAATAACTGTGATACACAGATGTTGACTAATACAAATGCACAGATATGCATATATATTACAGTATTACATAGCAGTGCACTGTCTGCACACATAGAGCATTGCCAAACACACATACACACACACACACACACACACACACACCTGCCTTATATGGGTATACCATTGGAACATCAAGTTTCGACATCGACTCCCAGACATGGAAACCCCGACATTGACAGACTTTGCATCGAAACATAGAAACATAGAATTTGATGGCAGATAAGGACCGCTTGGCCCACCCAGTCTGCCCATTTCCCTACCTAATGGATAAGCTGCAGATCCTAGTTAACCAGCAGCCTACTTCTTTCTACCCCAACCCCCTAGAATTGCCTTATGACTGTCCCATGCATGCTTGAATTCAACCACTGTTTTTGACTCTACAACCTCCTTCAGAAGGCCATTCCATGCATCCACAACCCTCTCTGTGAAAAAATACTTCCTTACATTACCTTTGAGCCACCCCATCTTCAAATTGTGCCCCTTGTTCTTGCACACCTCTTTTTGAAAGATGCTACCCTCTTGGACTTTGTTGATTCCCTTGAGGTACTTGAAAGTTTCTATCATGTCCCCCCTCTCCCTCCTTTCCTCGAGGCTATACATATTAAGCTCCTTTAGTCTCTCTTCATATGTCTTCTGGTACAGACCCTGCACCATTTTAGTTGCCCTCGCTGGACAGCATCCATTTTGTCTATGTCCTTGCAGAGATTGGGTCTCCAGAACTGCACACAGTACTCCAGATGGGGTCTCACCAGCTGTCTGTAAAGAGGGATAACAACTTCCTGTTTTCTACTGGTGATGCCTCTCCCTATGCATCCCGGTATCCCCCCAGCCCTCCTTACTGCCCTCTCACATTGCTTGCCCACCTTTAGGTCATCTAATATGACTACCCCCAGGTCCCTTTCCATTTTTGTTGTTGTTAGTATCTCACCCCCAGTTGTGTACTCTTCCGCTGGGTTTTTGTTTCCCGGATGCATTACCTTGCACTTCTTAGCATTGAATCTAAGCTGCCATACATTTAACCATTCTTCTAACCTTGCCAAGTCCCTTCTCATCCTTTCCACCCCACCTTGTGCATCAACTCTGTTGCAGATCTTTGTGTCATCTGCAAAGAGACATACTTTTTCTTCAGTCCCTCTGCAATGTCACTTATAAAGACATTGAAGAGAACCGGTCCTAATACTGAACCCTGCGGTACTCCACTAGTAACCCCCCTTTCTTCAGAGTGGACTCCATTTACTATTACCCTCTGTGTCCTATTCTCCAGCCAATTCTTTACCCAGGCTATCATCTTGGGACTCACTTCCAGGCTAGCTAACTTGTATGCCTCCATGCCTGCATCAACAGGGAGATTTTTCATTGATGGGTGGTAAGCACCTAACTCCACTGTCTGTGTGATGTGGAGTTAGAGAGTTAAAGGAGGGAAGTTGCAGGGGCGCAGCCCCCCCCCAAATTGATACAGTTAAGTGTGACGGTTGGTGGCGGTGTGTTGCAGGTCATTGTTGGGACACATCGATGATGTGAGCCTGATTGCATCGATGTGAAGGATTGCAGCAAAATCTCAGTCACTATGGCTTCATGGAGCCGTTATATGGCATTTATTTACTTATGCGTCTAAGTGTAACTTTTACTATATTTAGGATAAGCACTGTGTTTTGCACTAACTCATTGTACTAATCTAAAGCATGACTGGGTAACTAAGGTAGGACCAGGGAAGTGCAGTGGATGTGGCCTATCTGGACTTCAGAAAGGCCTCTGACACCGTCCCTCATAGAAGGCTGATTAACAAACTGCATAACCTAGTGGTGGATCCTAAAATAGTTCTGTAGGTGGAGAACTGGCTGAATGGCAGGAAGCAGAGGGCTGTGGTAAACAGAAAGTAGTCTAGAGAGGGAGAGGGAGAGGTGATGAGCAGGGGTTGGTAATAAGGCCGGGCCTCTTCAATGTCTTTGTTGGGGACATTGCAGAGGGACTGAAGGAAGGCATTTCTCTTTGCAGAGGATACAAGATATGCAATAGGACATGCCAGGGGTGTTGAAAGAATGATGGAAGACCTTAAAAAACTGGAGAGCCAGCCCCGTGATGCTAAGTGTTGAGCCATTGCACGCCACACGTCATGCTACGCTGGTGACCTGGGTTCAGGAATGAGCCTGGGTTATTGAAGGCCAGCTGGGGGGAGGGAGGAAGCTGGATTGAACAGCCACAAGGCAGCTCTTCTCTCCCAAGGAGGGACCCTGTTACCCCCCCAGTCCAACTGCCCCAGGTGGAGGCCTGAGGGTAGCACAACTAGACAGGTGGCAAGTAGAGGGAGGGCTTTGTAGAACCACAGTGTATGCATGCCTCCACAGGTGCATGCATGGCTGCAGCATGAGCATTCGGGCAAAAACAGGGAAAAACAGGGGCATAGACACAATTAAAAAAACTGAAGAAATGGTCTGAAGAATGGCAGCTGGGATTCAATACAAAGAAGTGCAGGATCATGCTGATAGGGCACAAGAACCCGGGGGCAATGCACAAACTATATGGGGAGGTACTGACAGTCACAAAGCAGGAAAGGGACTTGGGAGTTATCATCTTGCAGGACCTAGGAGAAATTAGGCAGTGTGATAAGGTTGCTGTAAAGGCTAATCAGATGCTTGGATGCACAGAGAGGGGTATCAGGAGTATAAAGAGGAAGGTCATCTTGCCCCTGTATAAAACACTCATGAGATTGCACCTAGAATACTGCATGCAGTTCTGGAGGCCCCATCTGAGAAAAAACATAGACAAGGTGGAGGCACTGCAGTGGAGGGCAACTACAATGGCGCATGGCATAAGGGATAAGGGAGGCAGTATAGCACAGTGGTTTAAGGCTCTGAGCAGCAAATCTGGAGAGCTGGGTTTGAATCTCACAGCCTCCACTTGCATACTGTGTGACACTGAGCAAGTTACTTAACTTCCCTGTGCTCCCAGGTTGCACCTGTAAACAAGATTTCAGCTTAGTGTGTCTCACCTGGTTAAACAACTGAAAAAAAAAAGACCTATGAGGAAAGACTAGCCAAGCTGATATTTAAAATGTTAATTTCATTTGGGTAAAGCATTTAAACCATTTTAAAATTTAATTTTTACAGGATATGCCAGTTGAGATTCGATATATGATATATCGAATCTCGACTGGCATATCCTATAAAATATCACTTACAGTGTGGTCATGCTTTTACATATTATTTCTAATGAATTTGCACAATGCAGATTTGCTGAGAGGCAGATTAAATGTGATCTTCCTTTTACACACTTTTACAATGTATTTTCCTAGAATATGCCTGCTGATTGCTATATATTTAGCCTGGATAGTTCACATAAGATGTGGCATCTTATTTTCAGTGGGGCTCTACATCTACACAATATTATGCTGCATTGTGTAAAATCAGAACATGCTGAAAACCATATTTTACATCTGGACTAGTCTACCCTGAATAAATACATTATAAAAATGGAAAAATCATGACCCCACTGAAAGCAAGATATTGCATCTAATCTGGGACATCCTGAGTAAATACAGTACAAAAATGTGTAAAGGAAGATCTCTATGAGAATGTGATGTAGCAGCTCCTCTGTGCTATCCAGGATACAAAATATAGGATAAGAAATATTTAAAGGAAATCTACTGTAAACTGAACTTCACTGTGTTCAACATAACCAAGACTGACATAAACAGTTTCTTTATTGCTTTATAACATATTAGATTGCAGTATTTATTTTGAATGTTCTGGCCATGAGGATGGTGTGTATAGTATGTGTGTGTGTTACTGTAGCTCAATAAAAATATTTTCTCCCAAAACATAGTAAAATGCCTGCTGATTGCTATATATTTAGCCTGGATAGTTCACAGATGTGGCACATGTCTGAGAAAGTACTTATCAGCTAGTGTCTTAAGAGGTTAAAAAAATAGTATAACTCTTTTTAGAAGATTCTTTGCTGGGAACAGGTCACATTTATGAGTATGAATCTTTCTTGAAAAAGAATACCTGCCTAACTGAAGCTAGTAGCAAGAACATTTTTAAATACTAAGGGCCCGATTCTACAAGGTTGCCGCAAGTCGCCGCCAAACATGACTTGCGCCAACCACAACTGCAACATTGACCCAGCACCCTATTCTAGAAGGGGCAGGGTCTCCACAACTAAGTCCTGCACCTTGCAACATGCAGCCAGGTACACCGAACAGAGAGCATACCTGGCAAGCATGTCGCAAGCTGCAACCACAGGTCGCAAATGCCCCCCATGCCCAGCAAGCCACGAGGTGCCCCGCAGGGCTTCCCACACTCCCTGCCCCCCTGAAGTGTACAAATAGAGCCCCACAGGGCTGCCCACACCCCAGCCCCTAAAATGTTCAATTAGAACCCCACAGGGCTGCTTACACCCCCAGCCCCCCGAAGCATCCAGTAAGTGCCCTGCAGGGCTGGCCACATCAACTGCACCCCAAATCCACCATAGATTTGCCCTGTAGGGTGGTGCAGTCAACCCCCCCCCGTGTCCCGATCCCAAGTCACCCACGCCAAATGGCATACACCCAGAACAAGCCCTGGTAGTCTAGTGGCCCCTCACCCAGACATGCCAGTCCACCCAGCACCCCCCACCCATCCCCAGCTGGTGACTGGCACAGCCATTCACACCTCCATGGCAGCCACTGACTGAGTGCTGTAGGAGTGCTAATGTAAAGACACACTCAGAAATTAATTTCTGGTTTACAGTAGTGCTCCTACAGCATTCAGTCAGTGGCTAGCCATGGAGGTGAGAGGTGGGCTGTGCCAGTCACTGGCTGGGGATGGGTGGGGGAGTGCTGGATGGACTGGCACAGCTGGGTGGGGGGCCACTAGACTACCAGGGCTTGTCTGGGTGTATGCTGCATTTGCAGCAGGTGACTCAGGGTCATGGCACAGATGGAGGGGTTGACTGTGCCACCCTGTGGGGCAAATCTATGGTGGATTTAGGGAGCAGTTGGTGTGGCCAGCCCTGCAGGGCACTTACCGGAGGCTTCAGGGGCAGGGGTTGTGGCAACCCTGTGGGGCTGTTACTGTGTGGGGTATGGGGGCATGTACAGTACGGGGATGGGGTGGCGGTGTGAGATTCCCATTGGGGCACCAATGGCAGTGGTCTGCATGGGGAGGACAGTATCTGGGTTCTACAGGACCCTCTGAGGAGTATGTAAGTTACACTGTTAAATGCAGGTGTAACTTACGCTGCCGTTCTCCTCCAGAGGTTCTTGTAGAATCCCAACATTGGGGACTTTTTGCTGCCCTTCTGAATGGGGCACATGCTGCCATAAACCCTCGGCACCATGTCGCAGGGGGTTTATGGCACAATCAGCCGGTGTAGCAGCTCTTCAGTGCAAGTGCAGGCCACTTTGTAGAATTGCTCATATCGCAACTGCTGAAGCGTAAGTTGCTACTTTGCGCCATTTTACTTGGAGCAAGTGCTGTTACGCCAGGCATAACTTTTCTATAATCAGGCCCAAGTATTTAAATGATTTAAATGTGCAAGTTATTGCATTTTGAAGGTGGTAAACTAGTCTCCAATTTAATAGGCAACTAATATTTAGCAAGCTGTTTCAGTTTCCATTGCTGTAATGTTGAGGAGTAAGACTGCACGCAGGCTAAGAGCACATGATGAAATCAGCTGCTCTTGCTGAAAGAGCTGATTTATGAATGTGTTTGTCGCATTGTTTTGAAGTCCATGCACTTTCATGCCTGAATAGTGTCATGATCAGGCTTGCTGATTATTGGTAAAGCCAATTGTAGAGTCTCCAGCATTGGACCACTGTGACACACCTCTCAAAACCCTGTGCATAGCAAAATGTTTGACTTTCGTTAGCACGCACTGTGAACCTAAAAAGAAAATGTGTTTTATAAAAACATATCTGATGCCCCTTTTTCTATTTATTAGTTATGTCTTTCCACCACCAAGGTCATTAAAACTGCTACTACTCATAGTGCTTTATTTCAGACAGTCTGGAGTAGTAGATTGAATCCGATCAAGAGAAACATTAAATTTTTATTTAGAGGTATGAAGTCTGGTGCTCCCTTAAGTCTATCCAGACATTTTTAATCTTTTGTTCTGTTTTTTTTTTCCAAGGCATAGGGTTGACAACAGTCTTGAAACTGCCTTTCATGAGAACTACTAGTGGTCAAAGGGCTTTTGCTTACACTGGGCCGAACATTTGGAATAATCTCCCACTTGCTTTGAAGGATATAACAACTGCCTCTACCTTTGTAAACTTGCTGTTTGAGTATTTTAAAGGTTTAATCAAATGTGATTGTTCTGTTTAATGTTAAATATGTTATTAAGTTTTGCACTCTATTCTGTTCATGTTTTACTGTGAGTCACACCTGTAAACAGAACTCTTGTTCTAGTGTGCTAACTTGTTAACAAATAAACAAACAAACATTATTTATACAACTGGGGTGAAGGTGTAGTTCATTAAGTAAAATCAATATTTTCACCCCTGTTGAATAAATCTCTGCTGACTTAGGCACTGTGACTTTTCAAACATTTATGCCAACTGTGCCTATGTAAGCACATGATATTGTCACTCTGAAATGTCAGCTGGCAAGTTACACTAACAACTTGCTAGCTGGAACTACTTCCATGGACCTATTAATAATAATGCCACTCACCTGTACATACACCTGTTCCCAGCACATACTGCACTTTAGGCCCGTGTTTCTTCAGACAACATTGACCCAGCTCACAGAAAGCCGCATTTCTGAGACATGCAGTAAAAGAAAAGAGAAGCTCAAATAAATAAACTTTGTTATGGAGAAACTTGCTAAAATTCATTCTGCCATAGGAGAAGCTATATCACCTAAAATTAATAAACTGTCTCTAAAGAAAAAATGCACCAATAAACGTTTCAGAAGAGGTGTTTTGGAGTTGCTGCTAATTTGAGACAGATCTGGAGCTGTTGTTAGATCCTGAATACTCTGTGGAAAATTTTACTGTATCAGAAACACAAGACCCAGATGTGATACTGCTTAAGACATACAAAATTGACAGTGCTGCAACCAGTCAATTCATACGGAGCATAAAAAATGAAAATACAAAGAAGAAGAAAACTGAAGCAGACATACACCATTTACAGCAGTACCTTAAAGATGAACTAGGAATTCATGAACCCATTAAAAACATCCCACCACAAGAACTAGATCCCATTCTTTGCCAGTATTTCACATCACTGCAAAGGCAAGATGGAAATGACTATGAACTATTACTGCATCTGTTAGATCCAAATTTCAAAGCTTCAAAAGGTATCTCAAGGAATATAATTATCCTGATTCCCTTTCTCAATCCAATAAATTTCTTAAAACTAGAAATGTGCTAGTTTCAAAGCAAAAGTTCCTGAAAGAACAGGGGAAAGATACTAAACCCCATACCGCCAACGAACTGACTAATGCTATCATTGAGGAATTATATAAAAAGAAGTTATTAGAACCCTTCACCCCCCATTCTTTGTTAAACAGCATATGGGCCACTGTTACGACATACTTTGGAATCCGTGGGAATATGGAGACCAGAAATTTAAAGTGGGGGACATTCAACTTGGCACAGATGAGTATGGAACATAATTCACAGAGTATGTCAAGGAGAGACAGACAAAACATAAAGAGGTACCAATCCTAAAGACACAAGAGTGCTGAAATCAAGGGCTTATGCAACATCAGACCTAAATAAATGTCCTTTCAGCAGCTATTTAATATACAGCTCTAAATGACCTGAGAAAGCTGACACCGTTATGGCCCCATTTTCATTGCCATAAATCATGTGGAAAATCAAGTTATGCAGTGGGTTGGTATAAAAATGAACACCTAGGTGTTAATGCTATTAACCAAATTGTGAAAATGATGAATGAAACTGCATACCCAGAAGAGACTAACACACCACTCAATATGGAAACACCTTACTCAAAAACTGTCTGATGGCAATATACTACCAAATGAAATAACACAGGTGTCCAGACATAAAAAAATCCAATCCTTAAATGCATATTCTAAATTGATTGATGAGAAGCAAAACAATATCTCTAACATCCTAAGCTGCAGCACTGATGCAAAGCCTAGTACCTCTGCGGAAACTGTACCACAGCAAAAATATGCTCTCCAACCACTAGCTTATTAGAAAGAATGTCAGCTTGTTTCCACCAGCCACACATAACAACTACTAAGATTACGCTTAACACAATTCAAGGTAATGCATAATATGTCCTGTACATATTCATAAGTTATATGCATTTACATATTTCATACTAACATGTTTTCCTGGTTCCTCTCCTCAGGTGGACAATATGAGAAGCCTAGCTGATGAAGAGGAGCTGTGCTGGACTCTGAGAGCGATTCTGACTAACATTATTCCATTTATCCTACATTGCAACCGCATCCTCGTTCATATAAGAGATAGCTACAAAGACACAGTCACAAAAAAGAAGTCTTGTACTATGTTGTTCATTCCATTTTTCTGTTTGTGTTGTTCAGCAATGTAGAAACTAAAAATGGAAAAAAAAGACCACACATGAAATGTTCAATCTAGTGACGATAACCAGATAAAACTTGTAACACTCCACAAGCTTGACAATATATATAAAAATAAATAACCCAACAAAATAAATACATATTGTTTTGTCCTTAGAAAGCCAGAAATAGTACAGTAAACATGTACCCGACACCTGCATGCCAACTCCCTTCCCGTTCCATAACCCTGCCTTAAAGCTGCTATGAACCAATAGAAACACACGCCAGCAGCATGCAAAACAACATAAACCAATCCACACTCACCAAAATGAACCCATTCAGAATACTGACTAATGACACATTGCAAATAGTTCCCATTCAGTAAATCTGACAGCTCCATTCATACAAAGCACCAGAGAATTCCGTGGAGACACACTAAAAGAAAAATAACACCATATAACAAACTTTAAAAAGTCACACGAAAGTCTTAAACCCCTATTGTATAAACAGACACATGAAGTGCAGTTGTGGAAAATGGCAAACATTTCTGTGTGTGAAGAATGACCTCTGGATACTGTCACTTGTGGCTCTGCTATACTCTGCCACACCAATCGTGAGTATCCAGAGGTCACTCTTCACTCATGAAAATATTTGTCATATTCCACTCCTGCCCATCATGTATCCCCTATTTACCTACCAGTCACTAGGGAGGTTTAGGGATGTTTAACCCTATTGTTTTCTTTTATTGTATATTTTGTATGTGAACATATTTCCTTTACTCTCACATAGGGACAAGTTTGGACTCCACTCTTATTCTATTCTTGTCACTACTGGTTCCAACAGTGGATTCGGGTAGATTGGGCCCATTAAGACACACCTTGAATGTCCCATTTATATCAGAGACACGTTTGTAAAGCTGAAACTCTGGAACATTTCTAGTCAGCTTCTATTGACTAAACATAGGAAATGGCTTTATACAGTGCACAGGTTATACAGCAATATTTTCAGGAAGCAGAAACTTTTCCCCTCTGCCCCCGCAATACTTACCCACTTTATTACACTTGTTGAAGTCAAAACTGTTCCCCCAAAGACGTGGGACCTTTACTGACTTAGCTGTCACACAAAGATAAATGTCAAGGCTAACCAGAAACAAGCAGCTGGCAGAGAGGATGTGTAGCAGGCCTGGATATGTTCAGCAGCTAGAAACAGATGAGCATTTGTTATTTTCTTGTTCATACATATCAGGTTTTTGGAAACTGCTTTCCACATTCTGGAAAGAACTCTGGTTTCCTACAGTAACTTATGAAGGCATAATATATGGTTATTATATAGGTATGCTACATGTTATTTTTTAGTTATAAAATGGTTCCTTTGGAACACCAGAAGCCTTTTTACTTTACAACAGAAACAAACCAGATGGAAGTAATTCATAAGATACCTGCAGAATTACAGAATATTTATTTTATGAAAACTAAACAAATGTCAAGAAGGTGTCTGATAGTGGCATGGAAAATATGCCATGGGTAACACATTCATATACACCAGTTATGTAAATAACTAGGAGGAGAATCTCACTATTGGTTTATGTCCAGTATTTTGCTAGATTTCACTCAAAGGGACCAAGTAGTCCCCAGAAGAAAGTACTTTGATTGCTAAAAAAAATTCCAGTTTGCTTAGGTTTAAATGATCAGTTTCAATATTTGTTAGTGTACAGTGATGTATTAACTTTTTTTTGTTATAATTTTTTTGATTGCTTTTTTACCAGATAAACTTTTAGATTCCCCTTTCTTTAGCCAGCTTGAGATTCCTTGCCTTACTTAGTTTATTTATTGAACTGCCTGCTGTTATGGTCTTAATTTCTTTTCATTTATGTTTTTCCTGATTGCACTTCCATTGCTCATGATATATGTGTATTGTCTGACTTTTCTTTGCTAATAAACTCCCCTACTCTTTTCAAGAAGTGCCATGGGATCTTTAATATCCACCTGAACTACCACCAGAACAGGCAGATGGGACTTTGGTTTAATACCTCATGTGAAAGATGGCACTTCCGGAGTGCAGCACACCCCTCATGCTGTACCACTGTGTCAGTATTAGGATTTAATCCAAGTGTCTGGTGTGGGGATAGAACCCACAGCCTTCTGATTGTCCGGCATCAGAGGCAAATGTGCAACCTGCTGAGCCACTGACACTGACAATTATATTGTATTTGATTAAAAATTTTAGTATGCTGGGAGCAATGTACTTGTTGTCTTGTCTCTTTGTAAAGCTACTGATTGTTGTTTATAAAAGCATTTCTTTTATATAATTGTGGATGGACTTCTGCCTCATTTTCATGGTGTAATTTTCCTGTTTGTGACCTATTATGAGCTTGTTTTAAAACAGAATGGGGTGTCCTTTTGCATTTGATGCTGTATTTGATTAAGACATGTGACGCATGTGTAAATCAATTACAGTAAATGGTAATGCTGGGATCAATTTTTTTTTGTTCTGTTTGGTAAGAGTATCTATTATAAACTGATACTGAATCCAGCTATTTATTTAAAATGGGATGTGCTCAGTTTGAATTGTGCAGTGTATTTTATCCTTTCTTTATACCCTGTTATCTGATTTAAAACTACTGAAGGAGAGATTGGTGGAACATCTGGTTGTCAGTGGACTACAGGACCCAAGGCAGCATGATTTCACCAGGGGGAGGTCATGTCAGACCAACCTCATTGAATTTTTTGACTGGGTGACTAGGGAGGTGGATCAGGGAGGGCAGTGGACATGGCCTATCTGGACTTCAGCAAGGCCTTGACACTGTGCCACATAGAAGACTATTACACAAACTGGGGAATATGGGTGTGGGCAGGACAGTAGTGTGGTGGGTAGGTAACTGGCTGGGTGGCAGGACACAGAGGTGGTGGTAAATGGCTGTCTCTCCACAGAGGGAAGAGTGACCAGTGGGGTACCACAGGGATCAGTGCTGGGACCGGTCCTATTCAACATCTTCATCAGTGACATGGCGCAGGACCTAGAAGGCAGAATTTCACTGGTCGCTGATGACACAAAGCTCTGTAACAGAGTAGACACACCAGAGGGTGTAGACAGAATGAGAAGCAACCTGCAGAAACTTGAAGAATGGTCAGGGGTTTGGCAGTTGAAATTCAATGCAAAGAAGTGCAAGATAATGCATATGGGGCACAAAAACCCTGGCACAATATATCAGTTGGGGGGTGAGGATATAGCATGCACCAAGCAGGAAAGGGATCTTGGGGTTATCATCTCTGATGACCTTAAGGTAGGGAAACAGTGTGACAAGGCAGCAGGTAAAGCAAATAGGATGCTGGGATGTATAGGCAGGGGCATCACCAGCAGGAAAAGGGAGGTCATAATTTCACTATACAAGACACTAGTGAGGCCCCACCTGGAGTACAGTGTACAGTTCTGGAGACCATACCTACGTAAGGACATAGACAGGGTAGAGAAGGTTCAGAGGAGGGCAACAAAGATGGTGCATGGATTGCATCACAAGTCCTATGAAGACAGGTTGAAGGAACTGAACATGTACTCCTGGAGGAGAGGAGGAGAGAGGGATATGATAGAGACATACAAGTATCTTACAGGGAGGAACAGGCAGGAAAACACTATTTTTAAGTGAAAAGATGTTCCAGGACTAGAGGGCATGGGATGAAGTTGGAGGAGGACGATTCAGAGGAAACATGAGAAAGAATTTCTTCACAGAACGGGTGGTGAACAAGTGGAACACCCTGCCAGAGGAAGTGGTGGGGGCTGAAACAATCACGGGATTTAAGAATGCATGGGATAGACATAAAGGAATTCTGGAGGTCAGGGGTAAGGGGCAACAGACTTCTAGGAAAACAAACTGAACTTACAAGCTCAAATGGGCAGACTGGGTGGGCTATAGGCCCTTATCTGCCGACACTGTCTATGTATCTATGTATCTAAAGCTTCAGTATTTGTTGAGGGGGAAAAAAATCATCATACATTTTTGTAATGATGCATTTCTTGCACAAACATGAATATA
Organism: Neoceratodus forsteri; assembly: GCA_016271365.2. Classification (NCBI taxonomy): domain Eukaryota; kingdom Metazoa; phylum Chordata; order Ceratodontiformes; family Ceratodontidae; genus Neoceratodus; species Neoceratodus forsteri. The sequence goes on along the minus strand of CM057449.1, from coordinate 570,545,563 downwards.
TCCATTGTTCTTGTCACTATTTCCCACTTGAACTAAGATATGGAGTATCAACGTTTTCAGACTTGCCTGTTCCTTCTGTACACTCAGTGTAAATAAATTTGACTTATTTTGGTCCTGCACTGTTTACCATTAGAAAGGTATGCTGCTTGGCCCATTGGCACAGCAGTGGGGCTACTTTTGTGACACTGATGATCTGGAGTCAGAATGAGCCTGGTCAGGGGGGCCAGCTGGAGGAGAAGAATCAAGCTTCCCAGAGGGTGGGTGGTCTCCTCCTCTTCCAGAGAGGGAGCTGCATCCCACAGTGCTACTGCCATCTGTAGATGTATGGGTGTCAGTGCGCTCAGCACTCAGGGAGTTGGGGAAATTCTGCCACTTATCACAGAGTGTGCATCAATACACTCATGTCAGGGACCTAAGTCCCATTTCACCCTCATCCCAAGGGGTAGGGAAGCACAGAATGAAGGGGCAACAAGAACCAGGTAAATCCCCTTCCCCTAATAGCCACATGATGGCCTGCATGCTCAGCTGGAAGGAAGTATATCCTCTGCACCAAGGCAGGGGTGCAAAAAAGAGTGAATAAAAAAGATAGTATACTAGCTGTGCAGTAGATTAATAGAAGCACTAGCCCCTATTGTGCTGGCAACTTGTTTCTGGCGTGGACTCCTGTCACTAGGGGATCAGCAGAGGAGGAGAGAATCAAGTGTCCCAAGGACTGCTCCCCTCTCCTGGGGAGGGAGGACTGGTCACTTGGCTCCTTAATTTCTAATCAGTGGAGGCTGGACAGCAGTGCAGTGCCAGTAGCAAGAAGGAGGGGCTGCCAACAGACATGTGGAGCTTGTGTGCTACTCCGGAGTGATGCACAGTGGATGATGAGGACAGAAAGCAGTAGGAATATGCCGGCCTGTAAGATGAATGCTTGACCCACTGCAGGCCCTGCACCCACCAACTGGGCACCCTCCTCCACTTCTGGATTGTGCTACAGGGGGCCTGATCACTCCCTCATCCTGTCACATGGAGAAAGTTTGTGTGAGAACACAGAGAGTAAGACTCAGAGATGGTGGGGTGATAGGGCTTGGTGGATTAAGCAAGATGTGGGTCAATTATATGTACAAGCTTAAATAAATGATGGGGAAATATGTATGCTAGCACCCTTCTAGTATATCCATGTTATGAACCCAGCATGTAATGTCAAAAGGTATTCTTTTTTTCCTTTTTTTAACTTTCTTTATGCTCCCAGTCATGGAACTCTCTCCAGCTGCCCCCATACCAGTCTCTACCTCCCAGTCTGAAACCTTACCTGACAGGCACTCCGATCCAGTGCATCCCCCAACTCTGAGCCCCCAGGGGTAGGGCCACCCACCCTGGTGCTCTATCTAACAATCTAATGCATCAGAGTTGGAGGGGGGGGTCCTGCAGGCAGGTCCGATGATGGGATTGTGGACCACATGGGGCATCTTCGCCATCCACGCTGGGAGATTTTGTCCTTGAGTGTTGCCCGGAGCTTGACTCTGCAATGACACCCAGCTTGACATGCACACCTCCCATGCTCAAAAGCAGCCCACTGCAGCCCCAATCCCCTGCATCTGCCAGCTAGGTAGTGCAACCCAGCTGCCACCAGGGGCTGCTGCTGCACCCAAGGGCTAAGCCCCTCTCCCCAAGGAAGGAGAGCAGTCCATGGGACACTCAATCCTTCCTCATCCCCACTGACCTCGATGACCCATGCTCGTTCCCGAACCTGGTCACCAGCATGGCATGAGGTGTGGCATCCAGCACCTCAACCCTCAGCACCACCGGCTGGCATCAAAAGTATTCTTAAGAGAAGGAATTTCTAATCGTTGCTAATGGTGGTAATTTTAATGACTTGAGTCATTAATTATGTAGAGAATAATGGCTGGGTAGGAGGTCATAATGAGAATTTTACACACATACACATATGTGTGGATGCCACATAAACCCTGAGAGTGAAGCTCAAGGGGTTTATATAGGCATCCCACACCAAGGGGGGTATGTAAAATTCGAATTTTGCACACCTACCCAGCTTTTATTTTATATACAGTAATTGCTGGGGATCATTTTTCTGCCACAGCAATTATATAAAATGAGAAGACATCCACTATGGAGCCCTGGACCAGTATGGTTTCAACAAAGTCTGCGGTCGGAAGTGTGGAAGGAATGTTTTTTTTTTTTTTTCAAAAGTAGCCCTGTCTGAAAACATTTTTGTAGCACAGTTATTGTTTTTTTTTAAATGTACTTATTGTCGAGTCCTATTGGTCGTGAAGTGTTGAGTGGTAAGATACAGTGGCGGTGTCGAGGAAGGAAACACTGTAGCTGGTATGTAGACCCAGAAAAACCCGACACATGTTCACCATTATAACCAGCTGGTCATACAGTAACAGCGAAATTACAACCTTGTTTCCCAATGGGAAAAGATGAGGATCAGTAATTATAACATTATTAATAAAAGCTGTTTTAAAAACCACTGAGAGGAATATAAATATAGTGATGATAAATCTAGTTATGTCAGAAATACATGTATGCTAAACAGCTGTAAGATAAAGTATGTTGCTGATCAACAAATACTTTTGATTTAAAATCTTGAGGTTATATAAAAGTACAGTGTAAGAAATATTGGTAGTTGTACTGTTTTCTTGGTCATTTGTCCTTGCTTGATGTGGTGGTGTTAGTGTGTCTGTGTGGTGTGTGTGTGTGTAATACATTTTTTGTTTGTAGTCTTGCTGATTTTAATAAATAGTTCATAAATTGTGTACTGCCTTTTTTTTTTTCCATTAAGGTGTTTGTCCTCCTGGTCACCCTGAATTGCTCTTTCACCCTCCACCCAAACCATCTCCAACCACTCCCAGGTACTAACCCCTCCAGAGACCACCAGGGTTCACACCCATGGTAGGGCTGAGGGATGAGGAACTGTCCCCGGCAGAGCACAGTTCAGTACTTGGAGGGCACCTAGACAGGGGTGTGGGGCCTGAGAGAGACCTGCTGCAAGGTCACAATGTTTTCCTTCTGCTTTTCTCCTCTATGGGCCACACATGAGATCACTGTGCAATTGCTAGTGTCAAAAACAGGCCCAATCTTCAATTACTTTTGCTTCCAGCCAGCCTCAGCTGTTCGAGCTTGCTGATATCACTAAGTATGCAGTAGACTGAGATGTATGTTTCGCCTCCTTTCCTCCAAGGCAAGAATATTAAGGGTGTCTGCCTGTCTTCTGTTGTTCCCCAAACACTTGATCATTTTGGTGGTCCTGCACTGCACCCTGTAGAAGAAACGTCATAGCCATGTTAGTCCAGTAGATGTTGTAAAAGAACAAAAACAAATGTTGCTGGCATAACCTCCTAATGATCAGTTTTCCATGTTAGTCTTTTTGAGGCTTTTTCTAGCTTCCAGCAAAGCTTGTATTTTTCAGTTAGAACTTATTTACTCAGGATAGCCAAGGTGAGATGCAGCATGTCTTTTTAAGGGGGTCCTGTGTCTTCCTATTTCCACAGCTGGGTGGACTGAAACACTGCAAGGTTAAGGACTTATTCAAGGTGAGTGCACGGATCTACTGGGAAGGAACCTGTAATCTGGTTCCCAAGCTGGAGCTCTAACCACTAGATCATACACTGCTATGATGGATGGCAAAGGAATGCAGACCCCAGTGTTCACAAATTAGTTTTGCTGTCCCAGACATGTCCCCCATGCTGTTATCTGCTACTTTAGGTCAGCAGATCCAACAATTGATCATTGATTCAGTGCAGGCTCTGTACACCATTCTCTGCCCCTACTTGGGAGGGGACAGAATTCATCAGGCCCAGTTAGGCCACCTCCCAGATCAGCCTCTTCCTGTAGGCAGAGGAGGGGAGGGAGACAATGGCTAGGCTGCTATCCCATCACAGGTCTCTCCCATGCTGATCTTTGTTCCGGGGAGGAGTGGAATGGCATCACCAGTCCCTCACTGGGTCCATGAGTTGCTTTTGCATTAATCCTAGCATTTATTTTATTTTTGCACTTAATTTATCCATAGGTAACCTAGTTAGATGTATCAGCTGTTGCCCAGTTTTACAGCTGAGTGAACTGATGCACTGAAAGGTAAAATTGCATTCTCAGGATCATGCATTAGTGGCTGTGGGATTTTCCATGGTTCCAAAGCCTCTGCTAAAGCATACAGATGATAAGTTTTAATTGCATGACAGAGAGGGAGAGAGAGAAATTCACCCTGCAAAGCACTTCACAGAGATTCTACTTTGCCCAAACTTCACACTTCGCCACTTCTAAATGAGTTTCTTAGTGAAGAGGCCGATTATCATGTGAAGTCTTTATAAAGTGTAACTCGCCAGCACATTTTCATGACTTTGCTGTGAACTAGAGCCACTTCACCTGCTGAAAACTTCCAAACTCGACACTTTGTGAAGTCAGCAAAGTTTGCAAATTTATTTACGAACAAGGTTTGCCAACTTCACTCATCTCTACTCTAGCACTTTGACAGTAATACCTCTTTTAATAATACAGACTGCCCCCGTGTTTGAGATCATTGCAGGCTTTCCTACTGATAATCCCAGTTTGTGCTCCAGGAGAGAATTGCACAACAGGGCAATTGCAAATTTTACCTATAGAAATACATAAACATAGAGTCTGACAGCAGATAAGGACCACTTGGCCCACCTATTCTGCTCATTTGCCCTACCTACTGTAACACCGCAGACCCTACTTGATCTCTGACTTCCCCCTCTTTCCTTACCACTAAGGTTCCCTTTTTCCTATCCCATGCGTTCTTGAATACCATTACAGTTTTTGCCCCACCACCTCTTCTGGGAGGCTGTTCCAGGCATCCACCATTCTTTCTGAGAATAAGCACTTCCTTATAACTCCCCTGAGTCTACCCCCCCTCCAGCTTCATAGCATGACCCCTTGTTCTTGAGCATCTTTTACTCTGAAAAAGGTTTTCTTCTTGAACCTTATTTATACCCTTAAGATATTTGAAAGTCTCTATAATATCCCCCCTCTCTCTCTCCTTTCCTCTATGGTATACATATTGAAGTCCTGCAGTCTCTCTTCATAGGGCTTTTGATGTAGACCCTGCATTATTTTAGTTGCCCTCCTCTCGACCACCTCAACTCTATGTCCTTCCTGAGAGTGGTCTTCAAACTGGACACAGTACTATGGTGAGGCTTACTAGTGGTTTATACAGTGTTATCACCACCTCCTCTTTCTGCTGGTGATACCCCTTCTTATGCACCCTAGCATCCCACTGGATCTCCCAAATGACTTGTAACACTGTTTATTTATTTAGCTTTTGGTGACCGGGTAAGTACACTAGACAAGTAATATGCCTATTTTCAGGAACGACCAGGGAGAGTACAACAGTGTGAATTACATGGTGGTACAGGGATTATACAAAAAACAACATAGCAGACAGTTTGACTAGAACGGAACAGCACAAGGTGACATTTACAAGTTATCAACAGAGGTAAAGCAATCTAGTACAAGGTGACATTTACAAGTTGGCCTCTTTAAGGTCATCAGATATGATTTCCAACAGGTCTCTTTCCTGTTTGGTGGTCGCCAGTGCCATTCCTCCATTTTATACCCCATCCCCATGTTTCTGCATCCCCAGTGCATGATTTTGCACTTCTTCACATTGAAATTTAGTTGCTACACTCTTGACCACTCCTCAGACTTTCTTAGATTCTTCTTCACTTTTTTCCACCTCCTCTCCGGAGTGTCAACCCTATTACAGTTCTTAGTGTCATCAGCAAAAAGTCATACCTTCCCTTCTAGTCCCTCTGCAATGTGACTAATAAAAACATTAAAGAGGACCAGTCCCGGTGCTGATCCTTTTGGCACCCCACTTTTCACCATCCCTCCTCAGAGTGAACTCAGTTTACCACCACGATCTGTCTCCTATCCCCCAACCAATTTACCATCTTTGGACCCACTCCTTTGCTACCTAGGTTATCTAAGAGTCTCCTATGTGAAACTGTGTCGAAGGCCTTACTGAACTCTAGGTAGGCCACATCCACTTCTCCACCCTGATCCAATATCCTGGTTTCCAGTAAAAGAACTCTATCAGAGTTGTTGACATGACCACCCCTTGTGAATCCATGCTGCTTTGGATTTTGTAAGCCACTGATTCAAGGTATTCCACAGTCCTTTCCTTCAGTAGTGATTCCATAATCTGTCCACCACCAAAGTCAGGCTGACTGGTCTGTAATTGCCAGCCTCTTCTTTGCTACCACTTTGTGAAGTTGGACTACATCTGACCTCCTCCAGTCCTCCGTGCCATCTTCTCCAGTGAGTGGTTGAACAAGACTGTCAGAGGTGCAATTAGCACCTCTCTGAGTTTCCTCAATATTCTTGGCTGTATCCCATCTGGCTCCATTGCCTTGTCCACTTCCAAATTTTTAAGTTCCTTATGGACCCTTTCCACAGTAAATGGATGAGAGTCCACCTCCTACCATCGATACCTCTGATGCTTATCTGTGACCCTTGTATTTCCCTTCCTCTGTGAACACTGAATAAAAATACTTTGTTGGGATGTCTGCTTTTCCTGGTCAGCTTCAACAAATTCCCCTTCCTCCTTAGCCTTATGATCCCTCCTTTGGTATGTCTCCTTTAGCTACATACCTGAAAATGTCTTGTCCCCATTTTTTTACTGCCTGTGCTAGTTTCTCCTTTTGCACACCTGTCTGCTCTGCCTGTCTCTCTCTCTCTCTCTCTCTCTCTCTCTCTCTCTGCTTTTCCTGATATTCCACCCTATCCTCCCCTCTCTGTGTCTCCTTATACCTCCTTAATCCTAACTTTTTTGCCTTTACCTTCCCAGCCACCTCTTTTGAGAAAAACAGCAGTTTCTTTTTCTTCTTGCTTTTGCTTACTTGCCTGATGCAGAGGTTTGTTGCCTCATTATCCCTCTTACAGTTTTGCCACTGTTTCTCCACTACACGAAGTCATCCCCTGTCATGACGCCCCTGAGACATTCTCCCACTTTTGTAAAATCAGCACTCCTGAACTCCAGGACCTATGCTGGTCCCTTGGTTGCTGCTGGTGGTTGGGTGTTGGATGGTAACATTCAGGCCCACTACAAGATTCCGCTGTTGGTTTTGACTGTTGCTGGGGGTGGAGAATGCAATGGTCATTCTACTACAGGCTTCTGCAATGGAGGTGGGAATCAATAATCAGTCTACTGGGCTCAGTAATGCTTCTCTCATTCTGGTCCCTCCTGCTAATGTGTGTGAGGGAATTAATGAAGAGTGACCTTATATCCAACAGTACTTTCCAACACAACATGGGGTGGGTTATAACAGCACAAATCACAACTAGCTATGTTTTAAGCGTACAAAAACTATTGAGGGAACACTGTAATGCCCCCCACCCCAAAAAAAATGTCTTACTTTCTTTTATGGTTAATGTTTTTCCCCTTGTCTCATTTCTTTATTTCTTTTTAATATTCCTATTTTTGATCAAACTAACTTTATGTTTCCTCATTTTACAGGTCTGATTTGAAATTGCTACTTGTTGGTTAAGTATTTTCTTTTACTGTTTTTAACCCTGTTTCATTTATAAACCTCCAGATTCTTTGTTTTGTCATTAAATATATTTGCTTTTAAATTTAAGATTCCCATCTTCATCAGTACTCCTGCTAAAGAGGATCCCTTACCAGCCCAGGTAAATATTTTGAAATAATGTATAGACATGTCTTATAATAGAGTGACTACAACTGTTACAGAGGAGCATTTACAATGGAGGCGTGTCACCATTACTTGGGGGCTTTGGGGTTGACAATGAAACCCTGCAACGCTGGAGGGTTGAAGTCCACTACAGCTGCAGCTGGGCCCCAAGAAGTTTCAAGTGTTCATATTACCTCTGTTATAGTGTCTGGTAGAATGCTATTATATGCTGAATTTGATGTAAAGTCACAGCTGTTATGGTATTGATGTGACATCAAGCTGCTGTTAACCACTGTGTTCACATGTCATATCGATACCATAACAAGAAAAAATGCTGCCGAGATAAACCTTCCACCACACCAGGGTATCACAGCCTTTCACAGTACTCGTCAGCATTCAAACTAAGATTGCAGTTCCTCACTTGCTTTGTTCTTTTCTTATTTCCTTTCGTTGTCCATTACCTGGTGCTTGAGAAGAGTGCTCTAAAAGCATCTCCTCCGTGAATGACCATTTCAAGTGACACTCCGGATAGTGCACTGATTATGCTGACCTGCTTAACCCCTAGATTCGGTACTACTGTAACTTCCAAATCACATGGAACAGTGATGTTTTTATCTTTTATTGTTTTTCCTGTTTAAAATGCGATTAGTACAGGAATCTGTAAAAAGTGTAAGAGAACAAGATCTGTTCATTTGTTTTTAATAAATCTTTTTTTTTTACCACTTTGACACCTCCATGTTCACTTCTTCACTCCGAGGTAAGCGTTTAATTTACCCTGTACATTTAGTGTGTTACTCTATGTTATCAAAGGTGCTTTTTTTAACTGGTTCCCCATACCTATATAAGACAATGTATGGAGAACATGTTAACTACTACATTGCATCTCACGTTACCATGGTTACTGTAAACCTCTCTGCGCGCCTTGAGGTTTACAGACCATGGTAACATCTCAATGCAAATACAACGTGGTTGTTAACTGTTCCCATACATTATCCTCTATATCTTTTATGACTATATGGTTTTCTAGGTAATTGTTTGGTAATTCTGTATATTAATTTGCTCTTTAATTTTATTTATTTATTAAAATGTTTCACCAGGAAGGCACGCTGAGCAACAGGCTGCTTGTCTCCCAGTACGATTTGGGGGGAAGGGGAACAAGAGGATGGTATACATAGATTTAGAGCACTAACAAAGATTTACATATGTTTACATTCAAATAACAATGAGAAAACTGAATGATGCAGTGAAAACAGCAGGGTGCTAACAGTTTTGAACTAAGGTGGAGCGATAACAGTTTAGATCTAGGAAATTATATTAGTGCAAAATGACATTTATTGGTAAACCTCAAGTGACACACAAATGAGTGGGTCGATTAAGGCTGAAAAGGAATTCTAGTACTTGAGCAAGGGAAGTTAGTAGGGACTACACAGACAATATAGGTCAGCTAAGGTAAGACAACAGTACAAGTTAGCTAAGGTAAGTCAAAAGTGCAAATATGTCTAGAAGTGCAAAAGTTTTTGAGTTAGTCAGAGCTTAGGCTAAGAAATGGAGTGGAGGAGGGGAGGGGAGAGTGGGGAGGGAGGTGGGATGTAATTTGAGATTCATGTCTTACAGGAGTAGTAGCCCAATCAGAGGTTGATTTTAGGGCAAGGTAGCGGAGTTAAGACCCTAGGGGAGGTGAGATGCCCTTCTGGGAACAGGCAATAGAAGGAGAGGTGAAGGGAGAGGGAGGAGAAGACAGGTCTGCCAGACTGGCCTCTCCAGGATGCTGAAACCCTACCTGCACAAGGCAGAGGTGGAGCATGATAGGAGGGAGCAGGCTGTTTGGCAGTGAGGGTGAGACAGAGGGCTTGATCCAATTCCAGACCAAACCAGACTAGGTGCTGAGAACCCTGCCTGGGGATGGTGCAAGGCAAGCATTAGGGTGAAGTGGTGTGGGAAGAAGGAGGATGGGGGAGAGGGTAAGTTGTGAAGGAGGGGAGAGAGGTAAAGGCTTAAAAAGAGCTAAGGCCCCTAGGGGAGGTGAGGACCCCTACAGGGGACAGGCTATGTTGGAGGAGTGGAAGAAATAGGGAGAGTGAGAGAGGTCTGCTGGTGCCAGACCACTCCAGTATGCTGAGAACCCTGCCTGCACAAGGCAGTGGTGGAGCATGATTTGATGGAAGCAGGCTGTTAGGCAGTGAGGGTGAGTAGGCTTCAGCATATTGAGAGCCCGATAAGTTTTTTTTTTAATTATAGTTTTTTCGGTACCTGGCCATCGGAAGTATCTGTCCTGGTCACTGATCCCCGGGACCTCCACCTCCAATTATAGTCTGTGCTCTTCAGAGGTGATAAGAGGCCCGGGGGCAGGACATCATGAAGATGAACCAGGCCCAGGTTAGTTCCCCTGTAAGCAGGGGCAGGGACGTGCAATGATGTCCGTCGTCTGCCCCACCCCTGAGACATCCAGGTGTCGGTGTGTGCGGCAACCCAGCCTCCACTGGGAGTCTCTAGATACTGAGCACACACATCCTCCCCCAGAGAAGGAGAGCAGTCTAAGGATGCTCAATCCTTCTCCTCGGCTGGCACTCCAATGACCAGGGTCCATTTCTGAACCTGGGTTGCGGCTCGGGCGGAATCCAACCGCTGCACTCATGGGCCAGATGGAAGGAGGCCAGTAGAGAGGTTGGGGAAGAGGCGGAGAGATGGAAATTTTGGTGGAGGGGTGGGGTGCATCAAGGTCAAAGTGAGGTGGCATGGGGATAGGGATTGTCCCTCGGTGGGTGGGGGATTAGAGAAGGTCATGGCAGGAACAACTAGGTGAAAGGTGGTTATTGAGGGCAGAGCTGATGGAGTATGAGGAGGATGAGTGATGGATTTGAGGAGGGAGGAGGGAATTCCAAATTTTGGGAGGTGGTGATAGCAACCAGATTGGCTGATAAGGGTGGAGCTGCGGGGACTACCAGAGTGCGGAGTCGGTTGATCTAAGGGAGTGGAAGGGTGGGGGGGAGTTATAAATGAGGAGGAGAAATATGAAGGATCAAACCCAGCCAGTGCCTGGAGGTGTATTTATCGCCATGGGAGAGTCTTCATTTGTAACAGAAGGAATGGATAGGGGCATGATAAAGATTGCAGTGGTGGGTGCGGGAGGGAGCATCCAGAGTAAAGCGGCAGAAGGAATTGAAAAGGGTGTCCAATCTGGCCAGGAGAACTTGGGAGCAGCACCATAGACTACATCACAGTCATCAAAAATGGGCAGTATTATCCTCTGTACAAGTTCTTGCCTAGCCGTAGGAGGGACCAAAGGACTTCTTCAGGAATTATCTAAAAGAGAAAAAGATTTAAGCAAATACAAACCTTGCTTTAACATTTTTAATATGACTGACTGGAAATGTGCCCACGTGTGAGTCTATTTCATGTAACCCCCCACCCAGGTATGCCGTTTCCATCTTGACAGCACTACCTGGTGGGCTGGGTTCGGGGAGAAATATGTCACTCGGCACATTGGCTTGGTTTGGCTACTCTGCACAGGGGCACCCAAGTAACTCCAGACAAAGGAAGCAATAACTGAAATGTCCAATACCAGAAGTGGATTCTAAATGTGGCATTTATTCACATCCAACAGAATAAACAAAGCATAGATGGACCCCATGGGGCTACACTCCTGGTAATGCAGATTTATGGAGATCAGAACACATCCTCATTCACTTTAGCCCTCAGGCTCTGAAACACACTGGGCACACAGCCCGAACTTGTACACTGCTCTGGGTTTCCCTGGCTCAGCTCCCTTGTCAGCCCTTTGGACACTTTCCATATAGCATGGAAACATTTACTGGGGGCTCCCTAAACCACCTATGAGCACTTCTGACTCCATCAGAATCTTCCTCATTAATTCCACGTCTGGTGCTTTCCTCAGGCACTGGCCAAGTACCTGAGAGAAAGCAACAGGTGTCCCAAGTAAACCTGTAGAAGTGAATTTGGTTACTACTAATGGGGGTTCCACCTCTCGCTCCCATAATTCATACCGGCCATTTCTCTGGACTGTAACATCCTCTTATCCTTTAAAACACTTTGCTGTGTAGATTCTTTTTAAATGTATTCTCATTTAGTCTATTGTCTTTACATCCCATTTGTGCTGAACTTGAACATACTTAAAAGTGGCTGTGTCCATTACTTTAGACCCCCCACAGAGTTAAGCAGTCCAATCCACACATCTTTCAAACTGTACTTGGCTGTCGTTTCCTGACCCCACAGTAACAGTCACTTTAGTTTCACCTTGATTCAGGTGAAAACACATTGGCCCTTTAGCAGAGCAAACTCACTCCTTGGTTGCAGATGCCCCACAGGCATTTTCTCCTCAAAGAAATCTCGTCCAGAACTTCTGGTGACTCAGCACGAACTTAAATCAGGCAGCTTCTTTTCTCCCTAGCCAGACCAGGGGGGGCTGCCACTGGAAACAGGCTGATTCCTTCCCCCCATCCCTGCAGGGATGGGGCCCTGAACCACTGAAAGTGGTCTCTACCACTTCAATGTGCTCTTCTTGTGTTCCTCTTCAGGTGAGAACACACACTTATACCAAAAAATAGCTCTTTGACAGAGCTTAGAGTGCTGAGGGCCTGCCTACAGCAGAGCACCTCTACTACAGACTGCAACATCCTCTACTGAACTCTACAGAATGACTTCAAATTCCCCAACATTCTACTCTAACCTCCAACTGCAACATTCCAGTGTGGCTTATGCAGCTGCGACAGTTCTAAAATGATGTCATCCCTCAGTCTCAGCTGAGACTGAGAATAGAGTGAGACAGTGTGAAATCCACTTAACTGGAGTTTCACAAGCTGCCTTCCTTGCCTACCACTAGGTCTTACTGGAATTCTAGTAACCCCGGGTAACAGGGGGTTACATTCATATCATCAGTTTATTGTTTTGTGTGCTTATTTAGTGACATACAAAACAAAATAATGTCCCATGCTGAAAATAGAAATGGAGTTAGAATTGCTGTTTAGACATTAGGCCTTCTTCAGGAATTATGTAAAAAGAAAAAACAATTTAATAATGTTTTTCTCTTTAGATAGTTCCTGAAGAAGTCCTATGATCAAAATGTTGATTCTAACTTTATTTTCTGTTTTCAGCTGCATTTAATAGTGCCTTTTGCTTTGTTTTCTGACCACCAGATGCAGTATCTTGTTTTTAGTAACAATCTTATATTTGTTCCTTTTGTAAGGTCCCTTGTTGTGCTGCAGCTATATATCCAATACATATTTATTACTTATCAGCCATAGAGCCCAGAAACATCAGTTGAACAATGCCCTGCAAAGGAAGATTCATTCTAGGTTTCTACTCAGCTGTTGCCACTGGGTTCCAACAGCTTACAAAACAAAACAAAAAAAGAATGCTGGGCAGGAAAAAAAGATTGTATTAAAAAGGAGTCCTAAAAATACTATTTCAAAACAAACAAATGTAATATATACTGGGGCCAGATATTCAAACTGCACCATAAAAGTCCGCAACAGCAGGAGCAAGCGCAAGTCCACTGCACCCATGCACTATACGTGCAATATTCAAACACTGTGCAGGTCAAGATGCGCCTGCAGCACATGACTGAATATCATGCCAACTGCGCAATAGCACAACCAGAGATGCTCAGTGGAGCAGGGCAGCAGCTCAACAGCACAACCAGGGATGCGCAGGGACTGGATGCAGGGGCCCACCACCCATGGTAGAGATGGGCAGAGGAGCACACAGCAGAACAGACATCGCCCCCACACCCCTTGCATGGCACAACCAGAGGAGAGCTGGAATAACCACTGGCCCATGGACACCAGCAACAAACCCACAGCTGGGGCATGGTGCCCCAGCACACCCCCTGGCAAGCTGTGACCAGCACACAAGGAGGTCCAGCCACCCTGTGCCACACCATCCCACCAATGCAGAGCACACTCTGCACCGCGATCCCCAGACACCCTGCCCAGTAGCAGCGCCCACCAGTGCAGGACACCCCATGCATGCCACCACCCCCACTGTGACAATGCAACCCTGTGCACCACAGAACCATGCAAGGCAACCCCAACATGAGCACCCTTCAGAGGGTGGCAGCAGACAGCGATGCAATGACTGCATACACAGTGCCACCATGCACGTCCCCCCTGAGGTACAGCTGAGAGACCAAACATGTGTTGGCATATGAGGTACCCCACACATGATGGGACATGCCCTGGACCTCACCACCAGTGGTACAGCACCCTGCACACCCTCCCAAGGACACACCCTGTCCCAGCACTGGCCACAACAGCCAGCGCAGACACCCACAGTGGTGCATGGAAGCATGCACCACACAGGATGCAACACAGTGCATGGACAAACACCCACCCATACCCAAGGGCACACCAACACAGGGACACAGTGGCGGGTCAGCCAAGCCCCTGGCATGTGGCCCGCAGAGCCATGTACACACGGCCAGCACCCCTCCATGGCACAGGAGTGCCAGCCACCCTGCGCAGGCACCATGAAGCTGTACGCCATCTGCATGTGCCCGGAGCACAAGTGACAGACAGTGGAGCACATCCCCTGCAACAGACACAAGTGACAGCATTAAGGTGGGACAACAACAGTAGAGGCCACAGTGCCACCAAGAGGCAGACATGCACCACACCAGTGACAGTAAGCAACCCGACATTGTGCTGGGTACAGTGGCTGTCCAACATGGACAGCCACAACTGACATACAGCCCGGACCGTGCAGGTCTGAACATGCAAGGGTGTCAGCTGCACAGGCCATGTATGGTCTGACAGGTGCACCATGGACACAGTGCATGCACCATGGACCATTGCACACAGTCATCCAGTGCACAGGGAACAACACACAAACCACAGACAGTGACTGATAGCTACACCAACACCATAGTCGCTTCCCTACAGACACACACACATGCCTATAACTGCACCACCCTGACACCTTGCAAACCACTGCAGCTGAGCACCTGTAGCCCGCTGCAAATCAGACCACCACAGTAGGCATAACAAAACAAATGTATTTGAAAGGTATAATATAACTGTATACATATATGTACTAAACAGTAGGGGATGAGGGCCACAAACCAGGTGGAGGTGGGTAGGGGCAGGGAGAACAAATGGTAGAGGAAGGAGGCTGTGTGAGGTGGGTCTGGGGTAGGGTTGAACCGGAGCATGGGATCTTCAGCGGGCGCCCCTCCCCACTCCTGTGGCACCTCCCACCACATCTCCTCTGGAAGCCATGCTGGTCCATGCGCTGCAGGATTTCAAGTGAGGCACATGCTACCTGTAGCAGCTCCTACATGGCCCTCTCCAGTTGCATCATCCTCCATCCACCTAGGACAAGGGAGCAGAGTCAATAGGTGTGAATGCCCATCCCCCTGCAGCCCACCCATTGTGCATGGCATACAGCCATGGGACACGCCCCTGTGATGGTGTGCGACCACCCACAGTGATGGTTTCCACATGACCTGCCCACCCAAGCGCTCACAGCCATGTGGACCGCTGCACACACCACTGCCCAAGTCCCGCACAGCACCACCGTGGCTGACAGTGACATGGTTGGCGCGGTGCGAAGGCAGTGGCACAGCCATGTACCTGGTGCACGCATGGACCACCAGCGATGCACACCCACATGCAGTGACACTGGACAGTGCTGACTGGTACCATGTGGCAAGTACGGCAGTGGTGTCAATGGATGGTGGCCATGCCTTGCCGCCTGCCCTGCAACACAGCATGCACAGAATATACTTGAAGAAAAGCACTCACCCTCATCGGCCTGGTCCTGCGCTGTCCTACATTTGGACCATCTGCCCGTGGCTGTTGCTTACCTCCCTCTGCTCACATCGGTGGTGGTCTCCTTGAGCCTGGCGCCACTCATCAGGGCCTAGGGTGTAAACATGGAGAGGAACATCAGTACAATCTAGTAGCAAGGCCCCAACCCTGGGTGTGTGCGATCCCACACAGCCCAACCATGCAGCAACCCCTCAACACCACCACCACCACTGCCCACACTGGATGGCCCACCCCATGTGGTGGACACATGCCCACTCACGATACCCATATGGGCGTAACCAATGTATGGATGGGGCACCTACCTGTCGTGCACTGTGCCTCTCCTGGCGCATGCCCACAGGTGGCAAGCCTGTCGGGTCCCTCTGCTGGAGGTCTCTCGTATCTGTGGCACACTGCTCTGCAATGCGGTCCAGTCCTGTGGCCTCCTCAAGTGCACTCCACCTCCTCCCATACGGCACTCCTGGCCCTGTCCAGGGGTGCATTTCCAAACAGTACCCCAGCATGGGGCTCCACTACAGCCACCAAATTGCAAGCTCCACCTGGCTCCAAACAGCAGCCCTCTGTCTTGCCATCGCTGAAGCTGGTGGTAGTCAAAATGGCGCTCGTTAGCACATGTCTGCCAATGTGCAGATGCAGCACGTATGCTCGCCATTCCCCATTATGCTGTCACCGAACAGCATGATAGGGTGCACCCATGTGGACGCATGGCACCTAGGGGTCAAAGGTCAGGCACAGGGTCAAGGGTCTCTCGCGCACGGACTGCCACAGTGCGATTGGTACTCCCTACATGTAGCACGGTTGGGTGCCTGTGTGAGATGCCCTGTAGTGGCCTACCACGCTGTGGCTCCACGGCACCTATGGAGCCCCCGTGCAAGAGCGCCATACATGTGAACAGCGCACTAGCGCCACTGGCACAGTGGTGGCCATGCCCTGCACTGCCTCCCACACACAGCATGTCAGTAGCATGGCAGGCGTTGGTGTCAGCACCCCGGGCATGCGCCGTTCGGTGTCCACTGCACACGTCACAGAGCTGCGCCCTTGCCTGAGCATGTTCAACATAATTGCTCAAGGCGCAACAGCATGATATTCAGCTGGCATATGCAAATCAGCTCATCAGTGATTCAATGGTGCAGATACTGCATTAGAATCCACTTAAAATAGATCCTCGCCTCATTTGCATGCGTTGCGCTATATAAATGCGACATTGGGCTGCAGAGGCCATAGTCTGGTATTGAAGTCTATTGTGGTGAGTTGCATGCTGTTTGAGAGTGTGGACTGTGGTGTGTGGGAGATGTATGGGACTGCACAATCAGAGGTAACACCTGTCATTCCCACAGGATCAATGATGACAGAATGTGAGGTGGAGGAGGAGGAACAGAGACGTGGGAGATGGAGGAGACCAAACTCTACCAAGGCAGAAACAGATGCCCTGTTTGAGGCCTACCTTGACCAGGAACCGCTGCTCAGTGGACAGCGGGGAACACCACAGGCCCATGCGGCGGCATGGGGTGAGGTGGCGTGTGCCATCAACCAGCATGGCAGCCAACAGTGGTCCATGCAGGAGTGCAAGAAGAAGGTGGGCACGGACAGGAGAAGGATTAAAGATAAGGTGGCTGCCATCAGGGCAGCATGGGCTGTGACTGGTGGGGAACAGCCGGCCATGCAATGCCTGATGCCACAGGAAGAGCGGGTTGCTTGCAGCATGTGGCGTTGTGCCATCAAGGGTGTTCCAGGTGGTGGCTTCCAGATGGGTTGTAGCCCATCACTGCATGGTAGGTCCTGATCTGTCACTGTGGGTAGGGGGAATGCCACAGGGAAGGGCAGATACATTAATGCTACTATGTTCCCTTACAGCTTCCGAGCGTCTACATGGGTCAGCGGTGGTGAGCTCGTCCACTGAGGGCGATACCCTGGACACAGAGGAGGGCCCATCCACCTCCACAGGTGTCTGAGTGTCAGGACGATAGTGGGCCAGCCTGGCTGTCCGGACTGATGTTGGTGGAGCAGGTGCAGAGGAGGCCCTGCCCATGTCCCAGAGTGACAGCGTCCATGGATGCCAGCATGTTGAGACTCAGACTGGTGCCAGCTCCATCACTGATAATGATGGAGCTCACGTCAGGGACAGTGATACATGTGGGCCGCAGGATGGCCGCACAGCAGGTTACAGCACAGGCATTGCCATGGGTGGTGCCACCGTGGAGGCCTGCGTAACATCACAGTCCCAGCCTGTGCCTGTCTGCACCAGCAGCACTGGTGTGTGCCAGGACAGTGGGGCTGTTGCGGCACACCGTTGAGCCCTGGAGCAGCGGCCGGAGGGCAGTGTCAGCAGTTGGCCAATGGTGATGGGGTACAGTGTCGGGGGCAGCATCAGTGCACCACCTGTAGACATGCCCAAGCATGGCCCTGGTGTGCAGCACCCAACCTCAAGGGTGCTGCCCAGCCTCGAACACCATGAGGGCGGCATGCCGATCAGGCGGATGACCTCTTAGATGAGCACAACTGCATACTCCATGAATCAGTGGATCAGCAGTTGTGGCTTGTGATGGCGGTGGATGCACTCAGTGTGGTCCTGCGCCAGGCAGAGGAGTGGCGCAGCAGGGACACCGGTCTGCTCCTGGCAGGGATGGACTGGCTGCGAGAGGATGTGACCACAACCATTGACAGGCAGACACAGGCATTCACAGCTGTCATGGCCACAATGGGCACACAGTTATTTACCCATGCGCCACAGACACAGCGCAGTGCCATGTCCACCCCCCCATTCCCGGCATCGTGCGACACCCTCCTTATTGACACCAGGTTCAGCTGTGGGCATCCCGAGCACGCCTGGTGCAGGTATGTTCAGTGAGCTGCAGACCCCTGCTCGAGAATGGTCGCGTTCCCGCAGTGGCACCCCTGGGTGACTGTCAGTGCCACCCCATGAGGCCATTGGTCAGTCTGTCACTGCTGGCGGGTCTCAGCGGGGCTGCCCATGCATCCATGGTGGCTGTGGCACTGTGCCACGTGACTGACCTGTCTCCCACCATGGCTACTGTCTGACGCTGCCCTGTGTGCAGTGTGTTGTTCAATGTGCAATGCACGGGTGGGGTACCCGGCCCTGCACACACACACACACGCACGTTCCATGTGCACACCCTCCCAGCTGCTGGCCATTGTGGCATGTGCATAATGATGCCTGCGTTGCGCTGTCTGCCACTGTGCAATGGTGCCCAGTATCTGAGACACGCACAATGACAGGCACTGGACGTGGTGGTCTGTGGATGTTGTATTAGATGGCGGTTGTGGTTAGCGGCTCTCCTACCCTTTGTGCATGTCTTGTGTTGTGTGTGTTTGTGTGTGTGTGTGACCACGTGCTGTGTTAGGCCTTGCCCATCCCTGATGGCGTGTGTGGTTTCATGCTCAGCCAATTCCCTTTACGATATGTACCCCTGGGGTTTGTCCATGCGTGTTTGTGGGTTGTGCACTTGCCACTGGTGGTTGCACATGGCCCCATGACTTACCTGGGTTGGTTGAAGTGCTCCTCTGTGATGGTGTCCCGGTGCAGCTGCGCCATCCGGATCAGTCGGGGGTCCCTTCGACCAAGGGGGGGGGCTGCCCATCACCATCTGCACCAGCGTCATCGTCCCCATCGCTGTCCCCCTCTTCGACCTGTACAGCTATCCCACAGTTGTTGGCCATGTTGTGTGGGATGCAACAGGCCAGGAATAGTCAGCAGGCCTTTGAGGGGCTGTACTGTAGGGCACCACCAGACGTGTCGACGACCCCAACACGAACCTCGATTCCAGTTGGGGGAGTGGGCTGGAGGGGTGCAAAGGGGGTTTCAACCCTCACATCAAATTTCCTCGCTTTTGTTGCTGTGGAACAACCCTAACTGATGCATTAAACAGAGTTTTTGCCTCTAATATATATATATATATATATATATATACACACATACATACATACATGCACAGATATACACACACAGATATATACATACACAATACAATATATGAATATACAAGGGTCATGTTACAAGGTAAAATGGGTTATAACACAAGGGAACATATCTCGAGAGAGCCATAAACAAGTTGCAGGTACGCATATACAGCTAAAGCTACACTGAGCATATCTTGGGGTGCTCTTTTGCTTTGGTTGCAGCAAGCAAGTGCATCAGAGTGAAGAAGAGGGAAGAATCGGAGGAGGGGGGAGGAGGGGGGAGTGACCCAGTTTATAAGGACAAGTTAAATTCCTTAGGATTTCTCTATGGTAGCCAGGGTCAAGACAAAATAAAAGTGGTAGGGGGGTGTAAGGATGATAGCAGGAGTACAGGGGAAGAGGAGAAGGACTAAAGAGGAAGGAGGGAAAACTAGTAGGGATTAGGTGGTGGAAGTAGGGAAGTGAGTATGAAGGGTAATAAGACCTAGCATTTGCTTAATGGGCCAGGGAGCAGTAGTGAGCATGGACAAGACTAAGGTCATGGAAAACAGTTGCATGGTTCCTTAATAAGGCGAGAGTACAGGGCCTTGATGGTGGTAACGCTGACAGGAGAGCTCAGTTTCAGTGCTTTCTTAAGTTTGTTCCACAGAGAGGGCAGCACAAAGCTTATGGCCGCTCTACCAAAGCGAGATTTAACTTTGAGAACTATCAGTGCGATGGATGAGTAACTTCTCGGAGCATACTTGCCTAATGGGTTTAAGGGAAGGCAGTCTGCACTGTATTGGGGAAGCTTTTTGGAATTAGCTCTGAGGGCCCATACAGCAGCATTTCTATTCCACCTGTACTGTAGGGAAGTCCAGCCCACAGCTGCGTACAGGAAGCAATGGTACATGGTAAAAGGGAGCCCCATTATGAACCTCAAAGCTCTGTGGTAAAGCGTGTTCAGTTTTGTGAGATAAGAGGCAGGACAATGACTATATAGGAAGTTAGCATGTTCAATCACGGAGAGAAATGTAGCTTGGACCAGTCATAGTTTGGCAACTCTTGTTAGAAAATGACTGATCCTAAAGAAAATGCCTAGTCTTTGTCGTAGTGTTTTTTAGCAGCTCCTCAATATGCTCTGTAAAGGAGAGCCTGTGGTCCAGCCAAACTCCCAGGTATTTGAATTTTGAAACAAATTCCAAGTTTTCTCAGAGGATTGTAGAAATATGTGGCACTGATCCTGTGGTGGCTGGGTTTACCATATATTTTAAAGGAGAGAAAAGCATTGCTTTGGTTTTCTTACCGTTAAGTAAAAGCTTTTTGTTTAATAGTTGGTTTTGTAATACATTGAATTCAGTTTGCAGGTCGCTACATGCAGCTTCAGGGTAGGGAGGCTTAAGTAGTAATGTATCATCCATGAATAGATGAGTGCTGGCTCTAGTTATACAATCATCAATGTCATTGACGTAAATAGCGAACAATATAGGACCTAATATAGATCCCTGAGGAACACCTCTTAAAGAGGTTTGAGGGCTGAAAGTTCACCTTCAGCCTTGACTTGCTGGATGTGGTCGGAGAGGTAGTTATTGAACCACAGCAAAGATAGTGGGCGGATTCACAAAAGGTAACTCAGGATGCATGGCAACTTGTGTCTGAAACAATGATGCAAGTAGCACTTCGTCCCTGAGTTGCATCTTGATAGTATTCACAAAGGCAGCCTGTGACATGCTGCAGGCTGCCTGCACCAACTGCACCAATGCACCTGAAACCTCCTTGCGCAAGGGCATAAGGGGGTTTAAGGCAGCAGTTGTACCCCTATTCACAAAGGGTGGCTGCTAGGTCCCACATCGGGATTCAAGAACAATCCTGTGGACATTTGTCAAAGACCACTTATGCCACTTATGAGGTGGTGTAAGTGTCCTTTGCCATCCACAGAGGGTTGCCACTGTGCCCCAGCTCTACAGCCCCTGTGGGCTACAGCCCCCCAACAGTCCCAGTTCCCAGGTATGGCACCCACTGTGCCAGTATGGGTGTGTGGAACACCCCTCCATGCCCAGACCCCACCCCACATGTTGAGAGCCAGCCATATGCCCACTGCCCCCCACATGCCCTAGGGTAAGATCCCCCCTCCATCACATGTCCAGTATAACCCTGGTGGTCCAATGGACCCCACCCCCAGCCAACAATGCCAACCCACCCCCCACTCCCTTACCTCCACACATGCACCCAGTGGGTGAGTCGGTGACTGGCACTGCCCACCTCTCACCACCACGGCCAGCCACTGACTGAGCTGTGCCAAGATTGCATACAGTAATAATCGACGCTCCATGAATGACAGCCACTGCCAAGCGTTGGTCACTTTTGCAAGGGCTGTAATTGTGCTATGCTTCACTCTGAAGCCCGACTGAACAGGATTTAGGATATTTGTAGATTCTAAATATGATCTCAGTTCATTACTTACAATTTTTTCCAATAGTTTTGATAGGATAGGAAGATTGAAATTGGTCTGTGGTTGTTAAGATCGCAGGGGTTCCCTGATTTGAACAGAGGAATGACATGTGCCATTTTCCAGATGGATGGGATGATCCCTTGAGACAAGGATAAATTGGATAGGTGAGTTATAGGCATGGCTAGCACATGCTGTGCCACTTTTAGAAAATATGGGTCTAGGGAGTCGGCACCAACACTTTTATTTATGTCCAGCTTCAGTAGCAGGTCTTCTGCCTCTTTGACTGAGGTAGGATGCAAAGAGAAACTTGAATCAACGACATGAGGTTCAACATCTTGGGTGGCAATTTGTGATCATAGCATGTTTGCAGGAAAGTTGTCATATGCTAGACATGCAGTTGCAAAGTAGTTATTAAAGGAATCTAGTACTTCCAGCCTGTCACTAATAGTATCGGTGCCAGAGATGATCTTGTCTGGCAGAAGGTTCCCAGGCATGTGACCAGACAAATCCTTGAATGTTTTCCAAAACTTTGTTGGATTCTTGGTGGCAGAGTCAAATTCAGTGCAATAATAAGCAGATTTTGCATTTCTAACCATTTGGGTGCATAAATTCCTTGACCTTTTAAACTGGCCCCAGCAGAAGTTAGGAATAAATTTTGTTTTGTATATCTACTACTGTATGTGTGCATAGATATATATATATATACAGTGTGTGTGTATATATATATATATATATATATATATATATATATATATACAGTATATATATATTTATACAACATATGTTTAGGGATAAAAGCCAGTATAAAAAGTGATATCTCAAGTAGCCCAGTGAAGATATACTTGATATCTTCATGTTCCTATCGTCATCGTGTATCTTGAAAACTCCTATACGTCATCCTAATTCCAGCACTTCACTTTCCCTGCTATCCACACACCCATCGTACGATTCTCTACTCTTTGCCCCCTCCCCCAATGCAGCTCGACTTATCTGTTCAATTATCTGGTTGATCCTACCATAATTTTTGAATAAATATTTATTTTAATACTTATCTGGTTGATCCTGCCACTTTTAACACTTTCACTTTCCCTTAAGCGCGGCGTGTCGCCAGCGCTATTCACGCTCGCGGATGGCATAGTTCCAAACATTTTTGAGGTGGCACCCTGAATTGTAAAAGACAGAAAACGCTGTACTTTATGCACAGCTTACTGTTATTTCTTCCAAAAGAAGCTGTGGAGTACACACAGACCACAGCGAGTGACTCAGCAGCTTCTTTTGGAATAAATAACAGTAAGCTGTGCATAAACTACAGCGTTTTCTGTCTTTAACAATTCAGGGTACCTCCTCAAAAATGTTTGGAACTATGCCATCCACCAGTGTGAATAGCACTCCGACACGCTGCATTTAAGGGGAAAGTGAAAGTGTTAAAAGTGGCAGGATCAACCAGATAACTATTAAAATAAATATTTATTCAACAATAATGGCAGGATCAACCAGATAATTTTTTAATAATTTAAAATGACAGGATCAACAAGCTATTTCAATAACCTATGTAATCTGTTGTGTTGTGGTGGTGGTGGTGGTGGGGTGGGTGGCATGGAGGGCTGCCTTGGGGGGTACATTGCACTATCTGTTTTTAAATAAAAAGCAGGATCAGCCAGATATTTTTTTAAACAACATATGACATATGTTGTTTTGGGAGGGTTTAGGGAAGGGGTTATATTGCAAGGACCATCACCTGTATGTGTCCCATTGCATTGAAAGGGGCATGTAGAGCACTGTGTTGGGGGGGTAAACATATGTTGTATAAACAGAACATGACATGGCCTGACTGAAGATATCATATTTATCTTCACTCGAGGCCTGTGACATCAAGATATCTCACTCGTGGCTTCGCCACTCGTGAGATATCATGATATCACCGGCCTCTCGTGAAGATAAATATGATATCTTCAGTCAGGCCATGTCATATCCCCTATATATATATATATATATATATATATATATATATTATGGTAGAGGAGCCATTTCTATGTTAAACCCCAAATCTTTGCACCTTAATAACTTTGCAACCGTTTGACAGACTTGGCTGAAATTTGAATACATGATCAAGAACTATAGGCCTTGGCATCTGCCAAGTTTTGTACCAGTAGAACATGTGGCTGGAGAGTATAGCATGATTTGGTGCGTTTACGCTTTTTCTGGAATTCTGTGGTCGTGATGTACAGGTCGCACGGTTTGCGACTAGCCTGAAATATTCAGGGAATGTGCGGCCAGGTTCCTGATGTGCCTTTGAAGATTTGGTGAAAAAATATTAAACGGTTCAAAAGTTATTCAAAAAACAATTTCCCATTATAAGGCAATGGGAAAAGCTAACAAAAAGTTTGACAGTGTCGCAAATGCATTTTTACTTTCGCAAATGGTCCTGTTACTTTCTCAAATCTGCCATTTTGTTTTCAGTTGGTGATCAGAAAAATGCTTGGCATTTAAATTTGGGACCGTCTAGCTACCTAATTCTTTTTGTATTCACCTAGTCGGACCCTGAGGATGCTAGCCATGTCTTTATTTTGGGGTAAAACACCCCAGAAATATGTTTTTCAAATTTCTGGAAAAGTACTTTCCATGAAATTACTTTCGTGCTCAGAAAGTGTCGAACTTTTGTGAAGCTTTCAGAATTGCCATAGTAGTTTTCTAGTCTGTGGAAAGTGACAGCAATTCTTTGGCACTGTGCTGCAAAAGAACAGTTAGAGTCTTGGGCTGCAATTTGAGGAATGCAGCCGACATCTCACAGATGTGCATTTCAGTGTTTTGGTGAAAAAATATACACAGCGGCAAAGTTACAGCACTCAAATTTGACAGTTTTCCCATAGGATAACATTATGGCGCCCGATGCATTACAGGAATCATTTGGCACCCAGCTGCAAAATAACAGTTTGGTCTTGTTTCCTGAAATTTGAGGAAGACAGCCAACAGCCCACAGATGTGCCTTTCAGTGGTTTGGTGAACAAGTATTACAGGGAGGCAAAGTTATGGCACTCCGAACTTCTCTTTTTTTCCCATAGGATAACATTATGGCGTTCACCGTGCCTTTCAGGGCCCGTATCTCGGAAACGGTGCGAAATACGGACTTTTCGTCGGAAAAAGCTTTAACCCCCTAATGGGGGCTAAGCATAAAATTAGCCAGGACAGTTGTAAATCATATGACTTTTAAATTTTTTTTCTACATCGTACGGTTCCTGAGATATAACCTATTTAGTATTCCAAGTCCTCATTTTCTGCTCCGATACCCATTATTATGCATACATTCTTTGTACTCACTGTCTTTCTCTATGTAGGTTTTGGGGAAAACCAGCCCGTGCGCTCACATTACTGTTACTGTTGCCCTTTCCGCTTGCAGTTCCGTACCCATTTCACTTACCTTTGACGTCTGCGCCACCATGTGCGTTATCCTTTGTGTTTTCATTTGCGCTTGCGTTTCTGTTATTTTTTGCCATTTGTGTGTACAGTACTGTTTCTCTTTCTGTTTCACTTTGTGTCACCATGCCCATTGACATTTCCGTTTGTAGGCACCATGTTACTATGTGACAACACATCATGTGGCAGACCGTTCCCGTCTACGCCACCGTGTGCGTTACCCTTTCTGTTCTCATATGCGCTTGCATTACCATGTGCGCCACTGTTAGCGCTTCTGTTTGCGTTGGTGTTCCTGTTACTATGCCACAAGACATCATGTGGCAGAAGCGTGAGGCCCGGAGGGCCCCGCACTCCCGCCGCTGCATTACATTCACTATTTCTCATTATCATTCTCAAAATGAAGGGAAATTAGAGGCAAAAAACTCAGTTTAATGCATTAGTTAGGGTTGTTCCACAGCGACAAAAGTGAGGAAATTCGCTGTTAGGGTTGAAAACCCTAACTCTGAATTCACCCCCAGCACCACACACACACACACGACACACACACACACACACATATGCAAGTATGGGGGAGGACCAAGTCAACACAACCAATGACAGACATCCAGCAGCAGGTGACAGAAATAACAAACAATTGTCTAAATGTACTACGAGACATCCCCACCCACCTGACCAGGTACTGCATGCTCAGTGGAGATCAACAGCAAAACTGAGGCCATGTACACCAAACGTACACATCCCTGATTGCAGCTGCACACAACGTACCACACTTAGTAGTTGCATGGCCTTACCTAACAATGCCCCACACCACACCACAACTGGTACAGTGCCGTTAGTCAATAAAAATGCTAAAGGTGCATGATTACAGTTGTAGAAAGGTTTTAACACTAGTGAGTGTACATTAATTAAGAGAAGTACATAAATTAACTACAAGACACTAGCATGCTCAAGATAAAAGTAGTGTTACATTTAGTATGTGATTTTCATAGTAGTACATTTACTGCAACTGTTTACTGAAGATAGAGAGGCTGATGTAAACGTATGGAAAAGCATTGCCTGTTCAATGCTGTGAAATTCGTACTGCCAGTATCAGATGCATTCTTACTGATGAAGCTGTACTGCCAATGTACATACATAGACTTTCAGTGTGTTTCAATACTAAAGATGCAGTAAGTATTCTTTGTAAGAAACAGTGTAATTGCATGGATCAGGCCAAGCAACTTCTAAATATCATAGGACTACTGAGCCAACAATGACGTACCTGTATCGGAGATGTCTATAGGATAGATTTTCCTGTAGGCACTTACTCAGTATGTTGTACCTGATAAAGACAATCTCATTGCATCTGTGATGACTAACTTATTCAAATAGTGATACATTTACTATTGTTGCAATGAGTGATCTATGCTACTTATGGACACAGCGTAATTTTTTTAACAGTTGTTTCATACTCAGGCTGTATACGTAGTGTTTGGGTTTGCCACACTTCTGTCACTGATGCTATCAAAGTGATAACTATGTCAATTGTGGTACAACAGCAATCAAGTAGGTATAGTGTAGATATAAACAGAATGTCTTTTAGTATTGATTTAACTCACAATGGGATAAGTGTACTAGGACGGCAAGGGTTATTCTCTATCACTGACTCTGTCAGTTATAATCATACTAAGGTTTCGATGACTGTAATGATCAAGTTACACTGTTCATCTTCATGAGTTCATATTCACAGCCATTCTCCAGTAAGTAGACAGAGTATGGTGTAACTGGGTGTGACAGTGTGTTGCAAAACTCCTGCAGTGCCTAGCAGAGGGAAAGTATCTAGTCATAAAGACAATTAAGCAATAAGGCATGACCAACGGTTATGTTAAATGGTCTGTTAGTCACCATGTAGGGGTTTAATGTTGAATGAGGCATAGCCGAGTGCCACATGTCACTAGACAGTGATAAACTGACCATTAACATAATACCTGGGAGTGGCTTATTGCTATTGTAATAAAACTGTTTTTTTAAACAACATTAAAGTATGTTCATCATATGGTTAGGCTCTACATGTATGTTAATAAAAACTAAACATAAGGCTGTTACAATGTTTACAGTCAATTAGAAAGCTGCATTCTCAAACCCTTGTTATAATCAGAGATATTATACCTGTACAACTCCTTGGTTTTGCTCAACTCTATTGCTCAGGTGGCCCATCACATGTGGTGTCGTCTGGTGTGGGGCATCGGTAGGTAAGGCCATGCAACTACTAAGTGTGGTACGTTGTGTGCAGCTGCAATCAGGGATGTGTACGTTTGGTGTACATGGCCTCAGTTTTGCTGTTGATCTCCACTGAGCATGCAGTACCTGGTCAGGTGGGTGGGGATGTCTCGTAGTACATTTAGACAATTGTTTGTTATTTCTGTCACCTGCTGCTGGATGTCTGTCATTGGTTGTGTTGACTTGGTCCTCCCCATACTGTGTGTGTGTGTGTCTGTGTGTGTGTGGTGCTGGGAGGGGTGAATTCGGAGTTAGGGTTTTCAACCCTAACAGCGAATTTCCTCACTTTTGTCACTGTGGAACAACCCTAATTAATGCATTAAACAGAGTTTTTTTGCCTCTACTATATATATATATATATATATATATATATATATTTATATATATATATATATATATATATATATATATATATTTATATGGATAGATATAAAACCAAACATACTACTGGGCACAAAAAACCTACCTAATCAGATGCAAGTTGGGGAAAAAAAGCTGCTTCAGTTTACGAGCCATCCGCTATGGACTGCACTAAAATCTCAACGGTCCACGGCTTGACTCGTACAGACATCCACTTATTTTGTATAATTGCTGTTGCGAGAAAATGACCCCCAGCAGTTATACAAAATAAAGGATGGGTAGGTGTGTAAAACTCTGATTTTACACACCCCCTCAGGGTGGGATGCCTTAATAAACCCTCAAGCTTCACTCTCAGGGTTTATGTGATATTCCACCCCTCGAAAACTTTGTTATGACTACCTACCCATCCATTATTCTCTATATTATAATTTAAAAGTGTACAAGAACTGGAAAGAAACATGTCTGAAGCTCCTAACTCTCAAATGGCTAAATCCAAGAAGCTGGCAATTACCATTAGCAGTAGAGTTATCGTAACCCAAACTACCAACTCCAACCAATTGTGGTAATCTTCACAGGTTTTCTGTAATGCATGCTAGGGTGTTCACACTTGTGCATACCTGTGCTATGCGGTCTCCAGTGAACAAGGTGACTGAAATTGGGTGCCTACAAAAATGGTGACTCAGTTATGATGCCTGTGTTCACTGCTACCAAGCAGGGGATGACCAGATACCAGGGTGGGCAAAATACCGCAACGGGAAGTAACGAGAATACGCACGCGCACATGTGCAGTGGGGGAGAGGCAGAGGAGGGATGGTATGTGGGAGGGAATGTGGCCAGCAGCTGCCAAGCTGGTCTGCTAGTGTGGTGGGGAGGGTGGTCAGCTGGGAAACACAGGGTACAGGGTTCGGGTCTGGTGTTGTGTTGTGTGTTTTTTTTTTTTTTTTGCTGGTTGGCGGCTTTAATTTTTGTAAGTTTTGCACCATCGCATGCACCTCTCCGGAGTTGAGAACTTAAGTAGGGGGTGTGGGTGAGTATTATAAATTAGACCTGTAGGTAGGTCTAGGGCATTGTTTTTGTCCGCGCTGCGAGTGTGCATCGCCAAAATTTGATTTTGCTTACTGATTGTGGAGAGCAGATGGGTACACTGGACACCAGGGACTGCTTAGTGCTGGTTGGTAAGTGATAAGGGGTTTTGCAACTGCACAACCTGAGTTGGGAAATGGGCAGATGAGATGCAGCAGGAGAGAGATGTGTGACAGAGCTGGGGAAGAGACTGGAGGCAGGCAAGAAGTGTTGCAGGGAGAGAGAAAGAATTGTGCTTTCAGAGTGGGGCCAAGTTGGCAGCAGGTAATTTGGCACTGTTGTAAGTACTCTTGCCTTCAAATAAATGTAACCCTTAACCTGCTGCTGAAATTCTACTCCTGAACAACACTCTACAGTAAACTGGCTAGTTGCTTTTCCTACAGGCAGACAGCCAGGGCAGATCACAGAGTATCAATGCTCACAGCATGCTGCTATCACTTCCAAAGCATCTGGCTGGCTATCTGACAGTAGTGGAAGATCCAAATGTGCAGTTGGTGTTCCATGGTACTTACAGTGCTGGCATTCCGCTCTACCTTGATTATAGCAAGGTATTTAAACATAGAAACATAGAATATGTCAGCAGAAAAGGACTGCTTGGCCAACATAGAATCATAGATATTGACGACAGATAATGACCGCTTCACCCACCTAGTCTGCCCATTTTCCCTACCTATTATAACACAGCTGACCCTACTTGATCTCTAGATTTAACCCACACCCTTTCTGACCACTAAGGTTCCCTTATGCCAATCCTATGCATTCTTGAAGCCTGTTACTGTTTTTGTCCCCACCACCTCTGCTGGGACACTGTTCCAGGCATTCACCACTTTTTCTGTGAAAAAATTCTTCCTCACATCTCCACTGAGTCATCCCTTCTCTAGATTTATAGCATGTCCCCTCATTCTTGAGCATCTTTTTTTCTGAAAAATGCTTCCTTCTTAAACTGTATTTATACCTGTGAGGTATTTCAACTTGATGGATTGAACGTCACAGTCTGACAAATATTACATGCCTATTCTGTCTCCGTAGGCACTAGCTGGTCTCCAGTGACTCTCCCTGCTTATTTACAATTATTCCCCTATGATTATCCCATACATGTTTGAACCCCCCACTGTTTTTCACCCCACTACCTCTGGTGGCAAACTGTTCTAGCATACACCATTCATTCAGTGAAGCAGTATTTACTTACATCCCTCCTAAACTTTCCCCCCTTCTAGCATTGTTGCATGTCCTCTTGTTCTGTTGCACTTTGTCACTTGAAACAGGATTTCACTCTGTACCCTGTACACTCCCTTAAGGTACAATACTTGTAGGTCTCTATCATCCCCCCATTTCTGTCTCCCAGCTCCTCCAAGGTGTGCATGTTGAGATCCCTCAGTCTCTCCTCAAATGGTTTCTCATGCAACTCTTGAACCATTTTAATTGCCCTCCTCTGGACTGCCTGCACTATTTCTATGTCATTTCTGATGTGCGGCCTCCAGAACTGGACAAAGTACTCCAGGTGTGGTCTCACTAATGACTTATACAGCGGTATTAACACCTGCTTGTGATACCTCTCCTATGCACTCCAGCATCCCACTGGCCTTGTTCACTGCATTGTCACACTGCCCTGCTCCTTTGACATTATCTGATTTTATAACCCCAAGATCCCTTTCCTGTTTATTGCTAGACAGTACCGCACTGCATTGTATACTCAGCTTTTGGGTGTCTATGCCCCAGATGCATACATTTGCACTTTTGGCATTGAACCCCAGTTGCCATACACTTGGCAATGTTTCATGTATTCACCCTATTACAGATCTTGGTGTCATCTACTTAAAGGGAATACTATTCCACCCCGATGTTCTGCAGTGTGTCTTATGAAGACATCAAAAAGCACTGGTCCCAGTACTGAGCCCTGTGGTGTCCCTATGGTCACTCTCCCCTCATTAGAGTGAGTACCATTTACCACCATCCTCTGAGTTAGTGAGTGTGATGCAGCAAACAGGAATTCATGATAAATAAATAATAAACAAACAATGCTCATATTACCAGGTGGATATCAGCATGTCCATCAACACGAAAGCAGAGGGTTAGAGTAAATGGATGTTTATCCAAGTGGGACAGGTAACTAATTGGGTGTCTCTGGCCTTAGTCTTGGGGCCACATTATTTAATGTGTACTGTACTAAAATGCAGACTCTAATGGATGGCTCACCAGGTTTGCTGATGATGCCAAAATTGGAGTGATAGTGATACTGAAAAGTTGCAAGAACAGCTACACGCAGTATCAGCATGGTCATAGAGGGCTAAGATGTGTCTTAACCTGAGTCAATGTGCAGTAATATACTTTGGTGTTAACAACAGGCAAACACCTATATTACATAATGGTGTTCGCACTAGCGGCTTTACCAGAGAAAAGGATTGGGGAGTCATTATTTCTAGTAATCTCAAAAATTCAGTACAATGTGAGCAGGTTGTGTAGATGTGCAATAAGATCATAAACTGCATAAAAAAAATCTTTGTCAGCAATAATAGGGAGGTTATGCTGCCACTGCATGCATTCCTGGCTTGGTCACACACAGAATATTGTGTTCAGTTCTGGGTCTCACAATACATTTCTAATAGTTACAAACTGGAATCAGTACAGCAGTGGTGCACCAAATCAATGCAGGATTATGCGATTTTACATAGAATGGGAAGGCTTTAAGCCTGAGGTTCAATGGGTGGAGCAACAACGTCACTCCCCCATCAGGCCTTAAAAGGCCACTCCTCCCAGACTGTTACAGGATTTGTTTCTTCATTGCAGCTGGAGGATCCATTGGCTGCTCCTTCTTCTCCTGACTCATCTCCTTTTCCTGGTATTGCCTCCGGCTGCCCCCCCCCCCAGCACTGCTCTTCCTTGCTTCTCGTTTTTGTCCTTCTGCAGCTCAGGCTGCTGCCTGGTCCTGTGCTCATTCCCCCCCCACCCTTCTCATAATTTTCCATCAGTTGCTGTGGTTCCTGGTGCACCCATTTGCTTTCCTCATTTAACTTTGCTTCCCTGCCCTCAATCTAGCTACCTCTTTTCCTGTAGTGCTCCTTCCTCCTCATTTTGCCCTGGAGTCCTGTGTGGTGCCCGCTCTCCCTCGCTCTTCTCTCTCACTCTCTGGTGGATCACTCCTGCACTCCCTGCTGCTTCTCCTTCCCCCCCCACTAGGTGTGACATCCCCCGATGCACCACCTTGCCCCGCTCAACTTTCTGTCTCACTCTCTGGGCTGCTGGCTTTCTCGTTTCTCTGCCTTGGCTGTCTCTCTGCTCATTCTGCTGTGCATCCCTGTTTCTTCTGCTGTCTCTGCCTCGGCATGTCCCTCCTAGCTTTTCCCTCTCAAGCTTACCTCTCGCTGCACAGCTTTCATTCCTGGGTTTCCAACCGTGCTATCACACAGCTCCCTGTTGAGTATCTTTCCTTCCCTACTCCTCGGCTTGGCTTTGGCTGTTGGCTCACACCCTGTTGTTCACACCTGGGCAGGCTCCTTCAGGGTGCTCTATCTTGGGGGTGCTTCCAACCTTCGCATTTGCTTCCATTGCCAGATCATTTCCTTTTCTGTTCTGAGCCTGTCTGGTCT
Source organism: Neoceratodus forsteri (assembly GCA_016271365.2). Lineage (NCBI taxonomy): Eukaryota > Metazoa > Chordata > Ceratodontiformes > Ceratodontidae > Neoceratodus > Neoceratodus forsteri. Next base: position 570,513,069 of record CM057449.1, on the reverse strand, counting down.
CCTGTAGACTATGTGGTCACTCACTACTCATCCTCCTCTGGTCATGGAGGCAACCCTACTGTGCCTCACCCACCTTATTGCTATAGCTTGCTTTTTTGGATACTGCCTACAGATCTCCATGTTGAGATCTACCTCTGGCTGTCTCTGGCCCTCACTGCCATTTCCACCTGCTTCGGCTCAGACTGCTCGCATTTCCCATGCCCATCACCTCAGAGCTTCCTCTCTGAGTGTCTGCTATGCCTCGTAGCCATGAGGCCGCTTGCTCCCCCATTCTACATGGGTTGTGGGGGCTCTCCTGCAGCACTCTTCTTCATTTCCTTCCTTGTTTCGTATTTCCTCATGTTCTGTCTTTGGCTCTCTATCCTCCACTCCATCCTTCTGCCCCATGGTGGGTGCTCACCTTCCTCCTCCTCACAATCCCTCCACCCTCCTTTCCTCTCCTTCTTTGACCTCTGCTTTCTTTTGGGGGCTTCCCTATCCTGCCATCCAACTATTCCCTCCTGCTACCACCATATCCTACTCATTCACATTGCCTAATATTTCCTCCTGCATATCGCCCTGCCTACTCAACTCCTCCTCCGACCCTATTCCCCTGTTCTAGTCAAATCTATTCAGATGTCCTCCCAGTAGTGCCTACCTCACCATTGGCTGCAGGCATTGCCCAGCCACTCTCGCTCCTAACTTCATGCCAGCCTATCCATTCCTAATTTGGCCTAATGGACCCAGTTGGCATGCACTCCCATGGTTACCAATCATGGGTAGCTTCCTCATGACATGAGTCTGGTTCTCCTTCACTCAGTCCAACCTCAGGGTTTACTCATTCACATCAATTAATAGAGCATACCTCTCATTGGGTCTATACTATCTCATCAAACTGCTGCATTTCCATGGTTATTATCACCATCAGTCTCCTCGTGACCACATCTGGGTTTCACTTGCTCATCCGACCTCTGTGTTGATCAATTCCTTCACATTGACTACTTGATCATAACCCTCTCGGATCCATGCTACCTTGACTGGACCTTGTCCTTCACCAACATTGCCTTCCATGTCCATTGCCCCTCGGCTCAGGGCCGACTCGTCTGGCTTCTCATCAACGGGCCCTTTAGCTGCCCCAGTGGGTTCAGAGGCACCTTCTATGCCATTCTCTTTCTGACCACCTCTGGTTCATTGGTCTATTTTGTAGGTTTGCATAGGCCAACTGAGTGCCTCAGCAGTTAGTTCTCTCCTCTCTTGCTTTTGAGCTTCTAGTTGCATTCCCATTCCAAGGACATAGTGAAAGCTTCGTCTCAATTGGAATTTTTTCTTCTTCCTCAATATCAATTCTAGTTCTGCGGCCTGGTGGTGCTGAGGGCTGAGGTCTGGATGCCTTACCTCATGCTATGCCAGTGACCTGTGTTTGGGAATGAGCACGGGCCGCCATGAGGTCAGCAGGGAAGGAGAAGGATTGAGCATCCAAGGGAATGCTCTCCTTCTCTGGGGAGAGGGGCCACCAGCTGTTGGTGCTCAACTGACCCTAGCAGCAGCTGGGGACAGTGCACTGACACTAAGAAAGGGAGGAGTGAGGCAGATGCTTGGAGCGTGTGCAGATGCATGTGCTCTCTCCTAAGGGCATCACTGCACCTCCTCTTCTAATGGGAGAAAAATGGAGGAGAAAAGTGCCCTGGACATGGCAGGATGAATGCCAATTCCTGCAGGCCCTGCTCCCATGAACATGCAGTAACCTCCGTACCAGATCCATTACAGTGGGTGGAGGGATCCCCCACACTACCACTGGGGGTAAGCCATGGAGGAAGTGGAACATACGCTTCGAGTGGGGGATGGGGATGGGGCTGGGGCTGGGGGAGCAGGCATGATGCAGAGCAAACTGGGGACAGAGGAGGATAAATACACTGTAAAATAAATCTACTCTAGTTGCAGTAGCTGAGCTGCCACTAATTAAAATGTCCTTCAGGATAGAGGGAAGGCGACCTAGGCCTTGGAAACCCAGAAGTTGCCTCCTCAAAGTGGGTTTTTCCTCTCCATGCTGATGATCATATTATTAGACAGGGTTAATGCTTTCTTAGGTTCTGTAGTTAGGTTCCACTGTTGGATGGAGTCAGATGGTGTCCCTGGTCATTCCCTCTCTCCTTAGGAAGTCTGCCCTTCTGCATCTTGTCAGCTTTCATTTCATTGTCCTCGTCATATCACATTCTTCTCTTGTCCTTTCCATCTACATCACTCTTCTTACTTTTGTGTCTCAATATATTCTAAATTCTCTCCTCTTCAAGGCTCGATCCCTTTGGGTATTCTTTTTGGGCTTCTTCCTTAGCTACCTTTAGCAGGGACTTGTTTAAGTGGGTTATGAGTTAAAAGTTTATTCTCCTATAGCCTAGTCTTAACCTTATGGCTAGACCTCCTTGAAAAGGAGAAGGTAGCTTCAAATGTTCATTTGAACCAAGTTCCCCAACTTACTGCATGTTCTGTTCAGAACAGAACCTTCCTCATGGAGCTTACTGGCACTCAGCCTAGGTTTTGTTTGACCCCAGCTGCCTACCTGGTCACCCGCATGGTCATCTGCATGCCTGCCTAATGCTCTGGCCCTTCTTGGGTTTGGACCCATTTCTCCAATGCAGTCATGGTTTACGATGGGAATACAGAGGGCAGTGGCATTAACAGAACACTAGCGGAGGGTGATGGACTGCTGATTGGTTATGAAGGAGTCATGCCATGTGGGACAACTTGCAGGTGGTGATACCATGTCAAGTACCTGCAGCTGCATGTTAGTCCCATGGATCTGGGCTCTCTGAAGGTGGGACCATGTTCTTCTGCTCTGGTGTTTGGCCAGCTGCTGAGGCCACATGGCAGGGTCTCAGGGCTTAAACACTAGGACTGGTTTGCTGGCAATAAGCCCCACAACCTATGCTGTTTAGCAGACAAGAACACCATTTGGAGGCATGTAACTGTGCACTCATTCATTTTGTCCAGTGATGGGCACTAGTTACTGTGGTGAGTTAGCCACTGCCAGTCATTATTTTTGTTAACATTTAATGTACATGATTGAAACAGTATCAGAAAAAGTAATTCAGTACAACACAAATATCCCAAAACAGAGACACAAAAAGATTAAAGTCCAGAAGCTACAAGAAACAACCACAAACCAAGGAAGAGAACATAAACAAACCCCACCCATTCCCACCTTTGTAAACCCCCACCCCAATCTTCCTATCCTAATGGTTCATTTACAAGGGTTCCACATCATCATCAAGGCCACTGTTTTTCGTTTTACCGAAAATCCGTAAAATTCCGAATTAGGGCTGCCTGAAACCGGTAAAATGAAGATTTCATGGTTTTAATGCTCTGTATATTAAGCTTTCTTTAATTCTGATTATTTATGCACATACTAAAAGAATGATAACAGAATCCCAGTAAAATCTGGAAATTAAGAGTAACAATCACCGATGAAATTCGAATCTTAAGTCTTGAAAACGGAATGTAATTATTTTAATCACCGTAAATCAGTGGCCTTGATCATCATGTACAGTATTATTAACAACACTGGGTTCAAACAAAAGGGAAAACAATACAGTTAAAACTACTGAACATAAACATTGACAGTATATATTACAATTACAGTAATTTCAGGTTGCATGGGACTGGTGTACAGAAAACATCAATAGTATTGGCATCATAGGTAAAGAACAGTAGATAAAGTAGGTCAGGTAACATATAATAGGTACAGGTAGCATAATCACAGATTACAAGGAGAACATGTTCAAGGAGATGTGCAACAAGGTGGGAGAGGAGTGGAATAGCCATGGGAGGGATGAGCTCCCTGAAGGTGTGCAAGTAGAGAACAAGGAGGAGAGATACAGTCAAGGTAATAACATTGTCATGAAGTGTTAAGTTACTGAAGTGCTGGGGCACAAAGAGGAAAGTGGAGGGTGTACAGAAGGACTGAGGGTAATGCAGGGAGGGCAGGCAGGTGATATGTCAAGGAGGAGGAGGAAAGGAGGGAGGGGAGGGTGAGTGGGGGCATGGAGGGGTGGGCAAGTTGAGGAGAGCAGATGGAGAAAAGAAGATAGGGTGTGGAACATGGGGAGGGGTTATGTCGGTGTAGGGAGAGAATGAGAATAGTCTGCGAGACAGGGGGAAGGGTCCTAGATGTTAAGGAAAGGAGGGGTAGGGTGGATAGGGAGAGGAGGGGACCATGTGGATTAAGGGGAAGGAAGGGGAAAGAGGAGAACAGGAGGGGGACAGGTGAGCTAGTGGGCAGAGGGGTCTGCAGAGCGAGTAGGCTATCCGCAGAACTAGAAGGTGCAGTCACACTTGTTGAGACTGGTAAGGTGCTGACATAGTTTGTGCTTGTGCCATATGTTATGGATGTTTTATATGTGTATGCTTTCTTTTGTATTCAAATAAATAAAATATGTTTTAAAAAAAGAGAGTATCAAGTCTAGCAAAGGACGTGGCAGGAGCAGAACCATAGACAATGTTGGCACAATCAAATACCAGGGGAATAATTTTCATTTTCAAATCATGGCAAACAGGGAGGGAGAAGCATTTTTTATTTTGATATAATGTTCCAAGCTTGGGGTGAAGATTGGAATATAGAGAATCTATATGGGTCAAGAAGTCAAGATTGGAGTTGAGACAAATCCCAAGGAATTTGAATGCAGGGACCACGTCAAGGGGGTGACTTCCAGAGTGGTGAACATTGACACTGATAAAGCCTGGCCAATTTTTGCCTGGTGTCGAAAGTCAATGAGACTTTTTGGTATTTACCCTGAGTTGGTAAGCATGAAACCAGTTAAGTATATTATGGAAGTCTATCTGGAGAGGAACATGACATCAGACGTGGAAGGGCCAGAGGTTTAAATTAGTATCATCTGCATACATGTCGAGAGTTTGAGCAGATGGAGGGAAGGTCATTTAGAAAAGAGAGAAGAGGATTGTGCCAAGAATTGATCCTTGTGGTACCCCAGCAAGGATCGAGAGAGGGAGTGATAGGACATTACCCACCTGTACAGACTGTAGACTACCTGTAAGGTAGGAACTGAACCATTTTATAGCAGAAGCCACTAAGCCTACAGAGTACAACTTGTTTAGGAGGAGAGGCTGGGACATGGAATCAAAGGCCTTGGCCAGGTCTATGAAAATAACAATGGTGGTGTGACCCTGTCCATCCAAGAGAGGATAAAGTCAGTAATCCATAATTGGGAGAAAATGATAGAGTGGCATTTTCTGAATCCAGATTGGACTGGGGAGAGGGAATCAGAGGAGGTAAAGAAATTGGCAAGCCAGGAGTAGACAAGAGACTCCTGGAGCTTAGCAAGGGAGGGAGGAGTGATATGGGCTGGTAGATTCTGGGGGAAGAGGGATCTCCACCTTTGTGAAGGGGCAGAACATTTGCAACCTTCTAGGCCAGAGGGATCATGCCAGAGGAGAAGGAGAGATTAAGAAGGTGTGAGAGGTGGAGGACAATAGCAGCAGTGTAGATATGGAGAAGCTTGGGGTCAAAGCCATCTGGATTGGACTTAGATGGGTTGTGGGCCTTAGAGCCCTTAGACTTCCAGGAGATGGGGGCATCCTCCAAACAAATGGGGAGGGAAGGGACAGCAGAACAGATGGAAGATCAACAGGAGTGCACATGTAGTGAAACAGTTGTTAAAATGGCCATGACAGAGGAGGATCCAAGTCCAATGAATCATCCACTGTGAGGACTGGAGGAGTGGTCTGGGTGAGGGGTCAAGAAAGGAGTAGATGATGTTCCAGAATTTGGAGGAAGAATTATGAATGGATTGAAGGTGTAGTTTGAAATACTCGGCTTTGCCTTACAGACTGTGTTGGTACTTAAGTTTCGAAGTATCTGTACAGTTGGAGGTTTGACTGGGACTGGGAGGATTTAAAATGAGCCCAAGCTCAGTCCCGGGACTTGCACAGGGCAATAAGGTTGGCAGTCATCCAGGAGTAATGAGAACTTTTGACCCTTACATTTTTGAGGGAGGCATAGGAGTTCCAGACCTGCATGAGAGTGCCTGTAAAGTGGCCAAGGGCTGAGTCAATGTCTAGGGTGGAGAAGGATGGAGACCAGTCGCATCAGTGAGGTTGCAGAGGATGGCTCTCCTGTCAAGAGCTCTGAAGGGGTGAAATCACATGTATACATGTATTTGGGGTCCAAGTGTGGAGGACACACCTTCCTAACACAGTAGGCCAGGCAATGATCACTGAAGGCATCCAGAAGGGTGCCAGTAGTGATGATGTTGTGGGAATGGAAGGAGAGCATCCAGTCCAAGAGGGAGTGATTCTGGGAGTGTGAGTTGAGACATGTGGCTTCAGTTAACAACTGGAATAGGTTCAGAGACCCAGTTTTAAGTAGGGTTGACTTGGATGTGGGGGAAATTATAAGTTGAAATCCCCTATGAGGATAACATAGAAACATAAAAAGTTCATAGGTTCATAGGTTCATAGACTGTACGAGTTTGAGGACATGCCCATTGAACTCACCGGTCGCTTTAACCTAACAACGCAGATTAATTTTTATCTCTCACATTGATCTAGGTTTCTTTTTGAGCTGTTTGAGGTTTTCACTGGTTACTACCTCACTGGTAGTGTACTCCATACATGAGGTACACTCTGAGTTACAAAGTTTTTTTCTGCGCTCAGTTTTACATATCTTTGAATGCAATCTTAATTTGTGTGATCTTGTACAACTGAACGGGATTTGTTTTGTCAAACAGTTTGATTCAAGGAATAACTCATTCTTAAATGCCTTGTAGGCCCAACATAGTTCACCTCTAGTTATTCTATATTCTAGGGAAAAAAGGCCTAAATTTCTAAGTCTTTAATCATAGTTTAATAATTCTTGATTCTTGACATGTTTTGTTAAATTATGTTGTATAGACTCATGAGTTACCTTATCTCTAATTAGTGTGGGGAAACAGAAGGGGCACAATATTCCAGGTTAGATCTAATCAAACTGTTGGAATTATGACCTCCGACTCACTGCTTTTATGTTTAAGAATACATCGTAAAATACCATGACACTTCTTACTCTTCTGTTTAGTTGAGTACTAAATTTTAGATTGTTAGGAATGTTAACACCAAGATCTCTTTCGGATGTAGTAACTTCAAGACTGATGTTATTAATGGTACTGTAATCTTGTCTATTGTTCTTCCCAAAGTGCATTACTTTGCACTTTGTGATATTAAATACCATTTTGTTCTCACAGGCCCATATGTAAAGATTGTTCAAATTGTTCTGAAGAGATTCTACAGCTACATTACTACCTATTATGCATCCTAACTTACTATTGTCTGCGTACTTTTGTATCCATACACCATTGTTTATCTGCATGTTAGAGATCATTATGTAGAATAAAGTAGGACCCAGCACTGATCCCTGTGGCACTCCACTAATCACCTTACCCCACTCGGATTTGTACCCTTTTAGTACAACTCTCTGCTTTCTAACATCCAGCCAAGAAGCAATCCACTTTATAATTTGGGGATGCAAGTTAAGTTTTATAAGATGTTCTATTAGGATTCTGTGTGATATGGTGTGAAATGCTTTCTCATAGTCAAGGTATACTACATCTACAGAAAGTCCAAAGTCTAGTGCTTTGTTGACTAGTTCGAAAAAACTGATCAGATTACTCATACAAACTTTCCCTTGAGTGAACCCGTGTTGAGACATATCGTGGTTCCCTGTAAATTCCAAATGGTTGGTTATTTGATGTAATACTCTCTCCATTATTTTTCCTATGCATGATGCCAACCTTATAGGTCTATAATTGGAGACATTATGTTTTGATCCCTTTTTATAAATGGATGTGACATTAGCTGACCTCCATTCGTCTATAACAACTCCTTCATTAATGGAAGTATTAAATAACAAAGTAAGGATACCTGATAATTCTTTTGAAAGGTTTTTAATGAATATAGAAGGGATTCCATCAGTTCCAGAAGTTGTACTTGATTTCGATTTGTTATGTGCATTGTTTGTAATGTTATTACTGATTAGTACTTCTCTCAAACCCGGTTGATTTGCAGAGTTAGGGAGTGATATAAGGGGCTAATGATATTCTGGACTTAATGCCAAAAAAGATCTGATTCATGCTTTTATTTATTTATTTTATTTATTTTGAAAGTTGGATTTACAACCTTTGAGTCAGGGACTCATATACAAAAGCACCTCATCACAGGGAGGGTAGACATGGTTACAGTGTGAGATACAACAGTGGTAACATACAGGTGCAAAACAGGTAACAAAAAGAACACAATATAACAGTGGTTTACGGGATAAAGTTATATGCAGTAAATAGCAAATAAAAAAGGGGGGGGAAGCAGTCCAACAGACATTGTCAAGGCTATGGGCAAGAAACGGGGAGGGACCCCAAATTAGGTTGATTAAGGGCAACCACAGCTTTGTGCGCCAAAGAAGTGGTTAGGAGAGTGACTTTAAAGGGACTGATTTTGGTAGACTTAGTGACAGAGAGCGGGAGGGAGTTGAACCATGTGAAGTGCGGTAGTGGAAGGACCTTTGGGAGGTGGAGGTCTTGGTAGGGGCACCAGAAATGTGGCCTTAACTGAGCTACGTGGTGGCAACAGATGGGATGCAAGCTGCAGGAATGTGACCCCTGGTGGGGGAGATTCTAGCAGGGATTTCTGGCAAGTAAGCAGGTTTGGTAACGCAGGCACTCCTCCATGGTGAACAGGTTGGTGGTGGAATAGAGCAGGCAAGTATGAGTGTGGAGGGACGCACCAGTCAGGAGCCTGCAGGCCTTGTTTATCGAGGTCTGGATTCTGGTGAGGGCGGTATTGTCAGCCGCAGCGCAGCTAGGTAGGCCGTAGTCCACTAGGGACAGGACGGAGGAGTGGATGGCCAGTCGAAGAGCAGTTTGGAGGAGGCAATCTCTATGGCTATAGAGAAGGCCAATCCGAGAGTTTATGGCTGAGGACAGGGTATTGATGTGGGAGTGGAATGTAAGACCCAAGTCGAAGGTGATGCCCAAGTACTTGTAGGATGACACCTGCTCGAGAGGGTGAGCATTACTGGGGAGAATGTAGAGGGGGGCATTTTTGACCTTATTCTGGTGATGCAAAAAAAGCATAGATTTGGTTTCTTTGAGGTTAATAACCAGCCGGTGGTCAAGGAACCACTTTTTGGCTTGGTTGAGTGTGTGCTGCAGGGACTCCTATAGAGATGTAGGATCAGGGTGGGAGGCAAGGAGAACTGCATCATCAGCATAGAGTACCATATTGCCTGAGCAGGAGCTGGGGAGGGTGTTGAGAAATAGACTGAACAGAGCGGTGCCCAGGATGGAACCCTTGGGGACCCCTGAGCGAATGGGCAGGGTATTGGACAGGGTGCCATTTACCTTCATGTGCTGTGATCTGGCAGAGAGGTAACTGGTTAACCAAGCCAGTGGGCCAGGGGAGAAGCCAAGTTGGTGGAGGGAGTCAAGTAGGAGGGGGTGACAGACAGTGTCAAAGGCCTTGGAGAGGTCAATAAACACTGCACCCACAACATGACCAGAGTCAAGAGCAGAGTGGAGGTGCTGTGAGAACTCTAGGAGGGCTGTAGTGGTGCTGTGTCCAGGGTGGAATCCATGTTGTTCTGGACACAGCACGTCGTATTTGGCCAGATACTCAGAGAGCTGAATGGCCACTATTTTTCTAGTGCTTTGGAGAGGGAGAGAAATGGAGATGGGCCTGAAATTGTTGGGGAGGTTCTATCTCCACTCTTATGGATAGGGGTGATTTCTGCAATTTTCCAGGCACTGGGAAATTGACCAAGACATAGTGACCAGTTTAAAAGGTTGGTGAGAGGGGCTAGTACAGTATCTAGGACTAATAGGAGAATCCTGGAGTCAGGGATCACAGCTGGGGTTGTTGCTAGCTAAGGCTTTTTGCAGATGAGGCCTGGCTTCAAGGGTGATATGGCACGCAGGTAGAAAGGGGGCCATCCGAGGTGGGGTGGAGGCAGGGATAGGGATCAAAAGTAGTTGGGAAGGACAGAGCTTAGATCTGAGAAAACCATATTGAGCCACTCAGCTATGCAGGGAGGATCAGTAGTGATGATACCGTCTATGGAGAGTAGTGATGGTGGGGGAAGTGGGTCTTTCCATTGAACTCTTTTATATTGTCCCAGAAGGCATGGGATGAGCCCCAAGTGAATTCAAGGGTGGCTTGACAATATTTGACCTTAGCCTGCCTTATAGCCCAAGTGCACTTGTTAAGTGCTGCATTATAGGCTTGTCTGTCAGCCAGTTTGTCTATCTCAACAGCAATATGCCAGGGATTATCTCTTTGTTTCAGTGTTTGGATGAGGGATGGGGAGATCCATGGGGCGTTGTGTTTCTTGGTACGGATTCTGATCAGGGGGGAAAGGTCGCAGGCCTTGCTGAAGGCACTGGAGAAATAGGCTAGGGCAGAGTCAATATCCATCAGTAGTAGGACTGGGGACCAGTCAAGCTGGGCTAGGTGCATTTTTTAGCTTTATGAGACCCCTGGGGTGAAAGCGCCAGCGCAAGGTGACCTGGGACACTGGTTTTGGTGTGGGGGGATGACCAGTGGCAGAGAACAGGAGAGTGGTCACTAAGAGAGTCTGGTAGTACATTAATATCCCTGATTTTATGGGGGCGATCTGACAGAATTACTTCTAGGAGGGTGCTGTAGCCACCTGACCGGATAAATCTAGTGGGTAAGGTAACTAGTTGGGTCATATCTAGGGGCAGCGAAGGAGTCCCTGATATGGGGAGCAGTAGTACTCAGCCAATTGATATTAAGGTCACCTAGGATGAGCTGCTCTGCCTTGCGTGGGAGTGTGGTGAGGTAATCAATGAGGGAGTGGACAGCTGGTCCCCGGTCCCTTGGGGGTATGTAAGAGACTGTGAGAAAAAGAAGGCCCCTGGCTGGGTCAGGGGTAACCTTGAGGGTGAGGGCTTGGGTACTAAAACCAAACTTGGGGCAGGAAGAGCATGGCCTAAAAGTGTGTCACGCATAAAGACTGCACACCCGCCACCGTGTTTGCCTATACGGTCTTCCCTGAACAGAGTGTAGCCAGGGAGATAACTGAGTCGGGAGTTTTTCTCGAAAGCCAGGTCTCGACTAGTGCTATAACATCAGGACATCATTTAGTTGTATCAGCAGTGTCATTTCCTTCCCTTTGATATAACTTATTCATTCGAGTTGCCATCAGTTTCTGACTTTCTTCTAAATGTATAAGTCTTGCACAAAATAGACTTATTTCCTGCGTCATATCTTTGTTTTGGTTTCATTTAGAGCATATGAATGGTATGTCACTAGGTATTACTGTTTGAAAGCAGAACATAGTGATGGCAGAAAAGGACCAACAGGCCCACCCAGTCTGCTCAGTATGCCTAGCCAGCTGCTAGGATGTTTTCTATTTCCTACCGTGCCCCCCTCAACTCTCTGGAGTAATATGGGTGGCAACTGAAGCTACGCAGGTGGCCAGGGAGGCAGGAGACAGTCTGGGGGAAGCATACAATGCACCAACATAAACTTGGATAGTGGAAGGAAGGGAGAGTTTAGTTACTATGAGTTCATGGGAGGTGGGGATAGTTTCAAGGAGAGTGATGGAACAGGACAGGGACTGATGGATGTACAGAGCTACTCCCCTACCCTGCACCATTTACCTTGATCTTGGTGGAAGAGATTGAAATCTGGAAGAGCAAGGCAGGAGTCGGGAACCTTAGAGGACAGCCAAGATTCAGAGATGCACAAGACGTCAGGGGAGTATTGTGCTACCCACACTTTGAGGGTGTCATGTTTGGGGATGAATCTCCTGGCATTTAGGTGGAAGAAGCTGAGAAATTTTGTTAAGCAGGTGGGGGGTAGGAAGGCCAGGGTTGCATTCGACTTTGCCAGCAAGAAGCACTAGTAGAGAAAGAAAAGGGTGAAACAAGGGTGACTTTAGCCATTTGGTACTGCTAGGGAGGGAGGTAGAGCAAGGAGGAAGTAGGAAGTATATGTGTGAAGGGATTCAAGGTTTAGCCAGTGAGAGTGCAGCACCTTGGGGTGGATAGAAGGAGGTGGAGATGGGGGAGTAAATGGAGAGAGGAGAGTGAGGGGATAGCAAGGATGGAGGGTGGGGAAAATAGAGGGCATGGAGTTTTAGGGTGTGGATGAATGCAGAAGGAGGAGGCCAAAAGCCATTTGGTGAGTCAAGTTCTTGTTTGGGACATATGGCAATCTGAGTGCAGAGGCAATTGACTGGATGTTCAGATGGGCTTGTGGCAAACACTGCATCAAACTCTTGCATCGCACAGCTTCACCAGTCCCAGTTGCCACAGCTGCACCTGATTTTGCAAACTTGGGCACAGTTGCAACAGTTTCCACAATTTACAGCAGTTTGTGCCAAATATCTGGCGCAGGCTCCATAAAAACGGTCTGCAGGGGGCGTGACCAACTAAGCAAGATGGCAGATGCACTCTAATACAGCACAGATTGGGAAAATTTCAAAAATGCAGTAAAGTACTTAAACATGCGAATTGTTGGAATCAAGCTTACTTATGGTTGGCAGAAGTCAAATGGCACCGGTTAAGGTCAATACCAGGCAGGCAAAACTATTGTTTCCACTAGGAAATGGATAAGGGAGTGTACCAGCCTGCCACAAGGCACACAGGGCCTGCAATCCATTAGTCTGCCACCAGAAGGAATGATCAAGTTTGAGAGATCCATGGCCTGAGTCCTGGCTACACTGTCTAAGAGCCAAATGGAGATGAATGCCGGTTTTCAAAATATTACTGCTCAAATAATGCATTTACAGCCCATAGTAACAGGAGTGTCAGAACCTCTGCCTCACACACAGCTCGACTTGACAAGGCCAAAAAGTGGATCAGCGATGCTGAGGATGCTTCAGCTGCCATAAGTAAAGAAAGAACTGACCAGAAAAAGCAGATCGAGGAAGTTCGGCAGAGAGCGGATGACCTAGAAAATTGGTCCCGCCACTCTAATTTGAGGATAATCGGCCTTCTGGAGGGCTAGAAACAAGGATTCTGGAAAGAAATACACCATCGGATCATCCAGCAACTTAAAATGGGAGACCAGGCGCTGGAGTATGAGGTGAAGAGGGCGCACTGAACAGGGCCTAGACCACGAGCCAGTAAAAAGCCTAGGAATTTTCTAATCAAGTATCTATGCTACACTGACAAAGACAGAGTCTTCAGAGTTGCAAAAACAAATGGCCCAGTACTCCTGAAAGAGGGTGGCAAGATATTCACTGTACAGGATTACAGTCACGAGCTTCAGATGGGCGCCAAAAGTTTATTGGAGTTAAGGCACTTCACCTTGCTGGATGGGACTTTGCGCTTCTATACCTCTCTCTATTGAGAATTACCAGGCCCAGTAAGCCTCCTTGCTTTTTTGGCACTCCCCAAGAGGCTGAAAGATTTGTGAGGGAAGAGAAGATGGCTGTAGATGGAAGTGCATCTGAGGGAATTCATAGTACGAATGCCTGACAGCTGTCAGGTGAAATTTACAAACATGTCAGTTTCTCCCTAGACTGGTGAATGGCTCCGACCACACTGCTCATCTCCAGATCAGTTCAGCCTCCACTCCTGAGACTGCACAGTAAGTGCAAAAAATTGCAACAGTACTAGTACCATACACCTCAAAGTTTTATCTCATGCACCATGATGCAGAGGAGTAGGGGTGTAAGGGGGTGATAACTGGTTTGTTGACCATGCCAGAGACACTGGGCTTAAGTAGGCTGATGAGGTTTAATGTCGAGGTGAAGTGATGTAGATTTTCCATCACCATTTGGACAGCATGGCCATCCAACTGTTGTCTGCAGAAGCTTCCGAACTTGGTCCCATTTGGACTGCCTAGGGCCTGACCGAGCTCACAGAGGAGTTCACTTGCAACTCCCAGTGATAGCACTGTTCAAGGTGTGGAATGATCTTACCTGTGAAGGAACAGACCGAGCCTCCTGGATTACCCTATGAACAATCTTACTGACAGCACGTTCTAAAAGGAGCTTAAGCTCCTGTTGAGGAACAGCATCTACGATATTACCTATGACAACAGCATGCTACAAGAGCTCCTCCCTGATCACTAAGACGTTTGATCTCTTTTCCCCCTGAAGCACCTCACACCAACTGTATCTTGAGATGCAGGTACCTGCAAGGAAGGGGGGGAGCACAATGCAGAAGACCTCCAGACTCTTACACAGGATGAAACACAAAACAGAAACCTAACATATTACTGTTGAGGGCTGAAAATGTATGCAATAGTTGGTTTTAATGCATCTGTGATAACACTAAAACAACAATGTTGATGTGCGGTGAGTGAGAAGGAGAGGCGCTCAAACTGGGGACCCTAGTGGACCTCGCTGGAGGGACAGAAGTTGTCTTAAGAAGATGAGTCATTGGATGAAATACAAGGGAGAGTGAATACAATTTGCCAACATGACTTCAGAAGATGAATTCTGTTGCTTTTAATGTTCTGAAGAGATGATCAATTAAACATTGCCTAAACTGATTACTTAAAATAGTAAAATGGGGCAAATGCCCACTGTACAAACTGTCAATAACAGAGGGGAAAGAGGGGGTTCGAACACTGGACTGATTAACAATGTTCATGTTTCAGTCATGTGTGATGAACTAGGAGGAGAGGGGATGAAGGGGAGGGAGGAGGGGACAGAAAGGGGGTCAGAAGGAGGGACAAGGTAAGATGGGGAAAAATGGGTGAAAAGGTTGACAGGAAAGTTCATGTTTACGTTTATGCAATTATAAGTTCTTCTGTGGTTACAATTACATCAAGGTGGTACTACTACCCTTACACAAAGGGGCGGAAAATGCAACTGACTGAGGTTGTGTTGCAATGGCTCTTTTCTGGGAGATGGGATCATGGCTGAGTCACTCATGGTTACTACATGGAATATGAATGGGCTAAAAATGTAGTAAAAAGGAAATGGATCCAGACCAGACAAAAATAAATGTGGACCAGAGCAGCCCTATTGCAAGACACATATTACTGCCAGTGAAGCTGATAAACTCGGGAAATCATTGGGCGGCACATGGGCCTCGGCAGCTCACTCATCAATGGCTAGAGGTACATCCATATGGTTCCCAAGGTGATTCGTGGGAAGTGTACTAAGTTAATATACTGACCCCGGGGGTAGATACAGCCTGGCACAAGTACAGTTGAGTACGGGGAAACTCATATCAATAGGTTCCATCTATGGACCTAATATTAAATTAAATTAAAATTTAATTAAAGCAGTGTCAGTGGCTCAGTAGGTAGCACACTCCCCTCTGACGCTGGGAGATCAGAGGGCTGTGGGTTCAGTTCCCACATCTGGCACTTGGGTTAATATCCCAGTACTGACACTGTAGTGTAGCATGAGAGAGTTGCTGCACTTCTGAGGTGCTGTCTTTCGGATGAGACGTGAAACCAATGTCCCATCTGCCTGGATTGGTGGTAGTTCAGGTGGCTGTTAAAGATCCCATGGCACTTATCGAAAAGAGTAGGGGAATTTTATTAAGCAAAGAAATCACAACATCAGGTGTAGAAATGTAACAGAAAACAAAAAATAACAATGTAATCACACATCAAATGTACACAAAATAGGATACAACTTGGGAAAAAAGATACATTCATCAGAACAGAACAGCTGGATATAACATTAGCACAAAAGGTAATATTTTTTCATAGCAGTTGGAAATGATGTGGGGAAAGCTGACAATGTTCCAAGTCCATAAGTTTTAACAAAGCTGTTTCCGTTGTCAATATAACAATATGTAGCAAGGTCGGAAGCTGTTGGAAAACAAACTGACATAATATTTACACATGGAAAAGATGACCCGTAAAGTACTTTAATGAAATTTGTTCCAGGGTCCAGAAAAATCACTTAGTATTAATGTTTGATATGTGATTCTACTTAAGAAAGGCCATTTCCATTTATTAGCTAAGGTTTTCCAGAATAAACAGGTGTCTTCACAGTCAAAAAAGAAATGAGTCATTGTCTCCTCTATCTGAAAACAAGAAGGTTTAGGACAAAACCGCTCTTGCGATGACTTATGTTGCAGGTTGCCCCGTACATTCAATCTGCCATGGCAGCAGAGCCAGGTAACATCCGCATATGGGGCAGGATTGGTTTATCTATAAGAGACAGTAAAGCATACTTCATATGGGAAGGGGTACATTCTGGGAAAAGCAACACTGGTCTCGCAATATCTAAAAGGGTGTGATAAAGTTGTCGTCGAGTTAGCGACAGAAGAGATGTTTTCCGTAATTTCCAAAATCGCAGCCTACGTACACTGTCTATGGCATAGAATGGAATAAACAAATGGCAGGAACGCTTAGGTGGTACAGTATCCCATTTATTCATAACAGACAGTATGACAGTGCTTACCCAAGTATCGCAATTGTGTGTAGTGTAACGAACGCTTTGAAAAAGATGAAAAGGAAAAAAGGAGAGAAAAAAAACTATGGGGTGAATCATTCCAAGACCTCCTTCCCGTATAGGAAAATATGTAACATCCCTTTTAACAGGATTAAGGCGGCTACCCCACACCATCTCAAAGAAAACACTAAACAGTCTAGTTTCTAAGTGTTATGGAGGGGCATAGACATGACTGAGATATAAAAAAATAGGGAGTAGAAACTTCTTGACTATCAAAACTCGTTTCCTTTTCCCTAATTTCCAAGTCTTCCACTGCTGTACCTTGTTTTCCCAATAAAGTCTCTTTTCCCAATTAAGTATTACTACGTCGGAACATTGAACCAGATGCCCAATATCCGTTGTGGTTCAGTGCTGGTTCAATTTCACCACCTCCTGAATAAGATGGACTCCATATCCAAGGAAGAGATACACTTTTTGTAAGTTAAGGCCCCCAGAAACTGGCGTGAAGTCTTGAAAAATCTGGATAGCTCTATCTCCAGAATCTTTATTTTGCACAAATAAAACTACATCATCTGCATATGCAGAAACTTTTTCTGGAAGTAGAGTGGAACAGGGAGCCAACCCAACAATCTGCGAGTCCCATTTTATTTGTCGTATTATGGGGTCCAAAGCAAAAGTATACAATAAAGGGCTTAATGGACAGCCTTGTCTTACACCAACTTTCTGAGGTATATTAGTCCTCAAGTATCCATTAATTAAAAGGGGTAAAGCTTGCCATGGAAAATAAATGTGCAAGCCAGGTAAGAAACACATCCAGGATACCATATAATGCCATAATCTGAAATAGGTATGGGTGACGCACTGAATCAAATGCCTTCACTTGATCCAAGGAAAGAACAAAACCAGGGACACATCGCAACTGTTTTGCTTCAAAAATTTCCCGTAACAGGAACAAATTTGTGTGGATAGAGCGTCCAGGAACAGCACAGGACTGTGAGAGGTCTATAACATCTGGTGCCATCTGCTGTAATCTAGTACTAAGAAGTTTTGCCAAAATCTTATAGTCAGTGTTAAGGAGGTGAAGTGGTCTCCAATTATGTATGGAACACTTATCTTCTTTTTTATAGATAAATTTCAAAAGGGACAACCCAAAACCCGAGTTCTCCATCTGTCCCTGGAAAAGATAATTATAGACCTGCGTCAAAACTTCCAGTAAGTCTTCCTGAAATGTTTTGTAGAATTCATGGGTAAGGTCATCTGGACCAGGGGCTACTCCGGCTTTCAGCTGTAAAATGGCACGAGCCACTTCCTCTTGTGCAATGAAGGCTACAGAGTCCAAAACATGATGTGCCGAGACTTGCAGAATAGGTGCCGTAAACACATCAGACAAGGCAGACTCACAGTGGGGGGCAACACCAAATTGTGACTGTAGATGGGATGTAGCAATCGAGAGCATACCTGACATAGAGTAGTCAATGTCACCCTCCGGGTTATAGAGACCCTGCATGACCGTGGCTTGCAGTTGTGTTTGACACGTTAAAAAACGATTAGCAGAGGGGGAGGCTGATGTACCCACTCTCATCATAAACTCCAAGGTGCAAGCACTATCATATTGATGGGAAAACATGCAACTGCGTAATTTTTTGATTTGAGAGGTGTAATCTATAGAGGAGGAAACAGAAAGTGACAAAAGTTTATACAATTGATCCCTGTAACCTAAATAGGTGGTTTGTCTCTGGCCATCGTTTGCTTATAGTCTGGAAAAAATCCATAAATCTAATTTCTTGTCCTGCCACCATGTCCAGACAGAATCATAGCAACAAAGGACAGAAATTAGGGCTCAAAAAAATAATCGTGTGCCAAAACAGTAGAATGGAAAAACAGAATTATTAAGTTTCATATGGTACTGTGTGAAAGAAAGACTGGAGGTGCAGAACCCAGAGAAAATATTCCAGTTAGCAAAGAATGATCCGAGAGCTCAGAAGGGCGAATCGAGATCTGATGCAGGGTACAATAATGGGAGGAAAAAAATAGTTAATTCTAGTATGGTAGATGGACCGTGACAAGTGTAGCCAACATCAGATCTCAAGGCACGATAGGCATCGGTTAAACCGGCATCCTTCACCAAGGTACATAGGGCATGAGAATCACAATATACTTTCTCCAGCCACTGTCCTACAGGAAACATCTATAGAACAGTTGAAATCACCACCCCATAAAATATGTTTGCGAGTACAGAGGAAAGGTTTAATTGGGTCTAGTAAACTAATTCTGGCAGCTTTAGTCTGTGGAGCATAGATACTGATAAAGGCGAAAGGAATGGCCTTTGAAAGGTACAATCTAAAACCAAGGCCCTGCCTGGGAGAAGGTCTACAATACGTGAAATCAAAAAGGCAGTGGATGTGAACAGAATGGCTATACCATCTGCTACATCCTCACCAAAAGTCCAGTATGAGGGACCCCACACCCAACTCCTTTTGACCTGCTTAATTTCAAAAATGGACTGCAAACGAGTCTCTTGGAGGAAGAGAATATCAATATGGAGTGAAGCCGCAAAGTGAAAGAAAGCGGTCTGTCTTTTGTAGTTTCTAAGACTATGGACATTAAAGGAGGAAAGCTAGAGAGTAGCTAGGACCAGGAGCTTGGATTAGCCACTACCATCCATGATAGCCATGTTCTTCCGTTTCTTACTTCCCTTCTTTTTACTAGTAAGTTTTTTACGGACAACATCTGGCGGCCTGGATCCAGAGACCTCCATATCAGAGGGTAAGATGGATGTCTCTGAATCCCCATCAGAGTCCTCCTTCCGCTTTCAACAGATCAAAGGAATGGAAATGGGTATCTCATAGCTTTTCGGTTGTGTGGTAATCGCCTAGTAACCCGTCTACACTGAGTAAACCCCTCCTGGTCCCCAATAGGTTGTTCAGAGGCCAGCAGAGGAATAGGGTGCAATATAGCATCCACCACATCCTGTGGTGGAGACGATACTTCAGTAGTAGTGGAGGGCCTAACGTCTACCTGGGAGATAGTCGTGGGGATGGCTGGTGCCTGGGAGGGGGGGTGGAGGAGCTTTTGGGGGATCCAGGACTGTGGCAGGCAGTGGTATCTGGTCCTGTGTCATGTTCTGTGCCGTGTCCTGTGCCTTTTGTACCAAGGTATCTGGATTCCATCCCTCATTACGATTTTTGCTAGCCCATGGGCATTGATGATAGGCATAACCCTTCTCGTCACAGAGATTGCACTGGAAAACATTTTCACAAGCCACACTAGGATGTCCATACCCCCCACATAAACTGCACTTCAATATGTCACAGGTGCTACTAAGGTGGGTATGTGCTCCGCACTTGTAGCAGGCCCTAGGCCGGCCCCCATAAAAACAAACACCTCTATCCCTGCCCAAACAAAAGCTATTAGGAAGATGTATCACTTCAGAGCTGACTTGGAAAAGTTTGACCGAATTTCCATCCCCAGTCCACAAACCTCTGCATCAATAATAGCCTGGGGGATAGAACTGTTCATCTATTCTGCAGCCAATGGTAAATATCACTAACTCATGCCTTCATTAAGAAACATAACAGTAACAGTTCTCACTGCTGGTTTCGTTAGTGGGATAACATAAAAGGCATCCATGAAGCAGTGTGCTTTAAAGTTGCATATTTGTTCCAAAACCTATCCAGCCCCACAGTAGTTTAAAGCTGATGTCAAATGTCTCCTCTCCTGAAATGTGAATAGAGGCATAAATCTCTGAAGCCTGAAAATGCATAGAGCCTTTTAGTAGTGTTCTGGCAATATAATATTTATCTGGGAAGTCACTAAGGCAGCCCCTATAGAGAAGGCGAACCGCATTACATCTTGGGGCCTGTTCCAGTTTATTTTTAAACAAGTCAGAAAGAACCTGACCCCTACTAGAGTGTGGAGGCTGGGCCGGGGGTGGAGGGAATGCCGAAGGGCCTTCCTCTGGGTCATGCAATGGAGGGGTGGCAAAGCGTCATCAGACTGAGAGAGAGGAACATGTGGAAGAACAGTAGAGCCTAAATCAGGTGGTTGCATGGGCGTAACGGGAGAGGTGCAGGGATGAGGGACCAAAGGGATGTGGGAGGAACTGTCCAGGCATCAGGCAAGGCCAGAAAAGGCACAGGCGTACAGGAGGGTTGGACTGTGGGGAAGAGGCCACCGGGAGATGGTTGTCACTGTCCAGTTTACCATGCCCTAAAACCCCTGAGAAGAGACAACCCCCAGGTACAGAAACATTCACAGCTACCCAGAAGGTACAGTATCCACAGTGTCCATAATATCCCCAGTCCTTCATAGGTAAAACTTTATCAGGTGAAATAATCTGGTCAGGAGAAGCAATACTGTCCCCAGAAATAGGTACCTCATTGGAGCTCTTGCAGGTCGGTGCAGGCCTGTTCAGCAAATAGAGGACGCCATGCTTCTCTGCATCCCATGAAAGACCTGGAGTCCAGGAACCCATAGCAGTTTGTGTCCAGCCTGCGTGAACAAGCGCATTAGAGGCAGTCCAGTGGGTGTCCCGAGTCTCGGAAGGTGCTAGCAATCCAAAGAGGGAAACAATGAGAGCAGTGGTGGTGGCTAAGCAATCCGTCGGCTGCGCCGAGTGTAGAACTCCCGAAAGTGACTCTGAAGCCACAACAACAATCTCAGACCCCTGCCCGGAAACCACAGGGGGAATAAATCATGTAACACAGGCTGCAGCCACTGAAAGTGGTTCCTTCTCTGGAGATTGCATATCCTGGTGATGAGCAAGCTTAGAAGTATCCGAGGAGGTAACTACTGGAAGCGGCATAACAGCCACACAATGCATTTCAGACAAGTCTGTAGGAAACTCCATTGTGAAAGATACAGCAGCAGGTGCTGCAGACGGCAATGGAGAAGTACCACGACAACCTCACTCTCACTAAACGAAGCACAGACTGAGGCCTCCATGGCGTAGACCAGAGATCCCCACACCAGAGAGTAGGGGAATTTCTCTGGTCTCCTGGCCAAATTTCCCTCATTCACTCAAAATACCACCAACAGCTTAATCTGGTTCAATGTCAGTTGGCATTCATCTGTATCCCCCTCCACCGGGTCGTGCCTGAAAATAGGCAGGATTTGTCTAGTGCACTTACCAGGTCAACAAAAACTAAATAAATAGATAAACATAAATAAATATAGAAGACCCAAAATGTTGCCATAAGCTGCTACTGGATAAGGTCCCTTTCAGAGGCCAGTGGATACGGGGGGGGATTTTAATTGCATGGGAGACACAGCGTTGGACAGGTCCAATCCAGATCCTGTACCCTCACCAAGAATGCTAAGGACCTGCAGGAGATAGAGAGAACTTGATCACTGGTGGACATATGAAGACACCAGAACCCCACTGATATAGAGTACCATTTTTACTCCCATACCCATCATTAATATGCCAGATTGGACTGCCTCTTAATTTCCTCTGGCATGGTAGTACACATGGCGAACACAAGGTATGAAACAATCTTGGTCTCGGATCATGCCCCTTTAACCTCAAATTGTAATTGGGATACAACTGTAACAGCCCAAAGACCCTGGATACTAGACCCTCTCCTCCTTAAGGACAGACTTTTCTCTCACACATAAGGACCTCGTTGGTGGAGTTCTGGGAAAATCATAAGAAAGGGGATACCACCCACACAGGGAGATGGAAGGCAATGACGGCCTTTGTCAGGGTGCAATCTATTACTTATGTAGCCTTTAAGAAATGAACAGAAGAAAAAGGTGTAAAATATTTATAGTGGAAGACATCTGAACTAGAAAAGGCCCATATGGCAAGCCCTAATCTAGAACTTTATTATGGATTACAGAGGGTGAAGTGGCAATGTAAATCTATGAGCTAATACTACTGAATGCAATCTCCTCCTGGGGAAAGTAGGGCCTTACTTTGATGAGGACTGGGGAGTGAAACTGCTGGCATGGCAGCTGAAATGTAGAGAGGGAGAAAGTAGTATAAACAATATTCAAAGTCCACAAGGGTTCCTTGTCACTGACCACCAGTCCATTGGACTAGCATTCACTGAGTTCTATAAAATCCTCTATAGCTCCCAGGCATCGCCATCCCCACACTAAATACACAGTTTCTTACAGAAAATCAGTATCACTCCTATGGGGGCTGGGGCATTGGAGGAACTAGAGGCACCACTTGAGGTCACTGAGATAATCAGAGCAGTGAAACAGTTGAAAAGTGGAAAGGCATCTTGCTCAGATGGGCTGCCAATCGACTTCTATAAAAGCTTTTTGAACAAAATAATACAGACACTCTATGAAATGTGTGTGGAAAGTACTCGGAAGGGGAACCTGCCTCCATCCACGAGGTCAGCCACAATCACAGTCATCCACAAACTGGGCAAGGACCCTGCACTGTGTTCATCTTACCACCCAATCACTTTGCTTACCTCCAATTATAAAATTATGGCCAGAACCATTGCAGCAAGGCTTGAACCTATACTGCTATTAATCATTCACCCTGATCAAAGTGGGTTTGTCCAGGGGATACAGGGTAAACATAACATTCAGAAAACCCTTAATATTATCCACCAATGGGCAATGACATAATCATCTCATGGTACAGCAGTCCTTTCCCCGGATGTTGGAAAAGCATTCGATCATGTGGAGTGGCAATATATGTTTACTGTACTCACAGTAGCTGGTGTCCAGTCCTATATGCTCTCTCTAATTAAAATCTCTACACCCACCCTACATCCCAGATTCTAACTACTGGAACCCTTTCCCCACCATTCCACCTGCAAAGTGGTACCAGGCAGGGGTGCACACTTTCCCCTCTTTTGTATGTACTGGCCTTAGAGTCGTTGGCTACTGCAATCTGCAACCATCAGGGGGTGGTGGGATATTGCCCTAGAGGGGAACACATAATGGCCTTATTTGCAGATGATTTGCTGTTGTACCTCCAGAATCCCAAGGAGAGCCTTCCTTGTGTGCATGCTTTGTTGAAGGAATATGCCTTACTATCAGGACATAAAATCAACTGGTCCAAGAGTGGACTGTTACCAGTGGGTGGGAGGTGCAGACAGGCCCTAATAAACAATGATTTGGGCATACAGGTGGTCTCAGAAATTAAATACCAGGGGGTCCACATCTCCTCTGAAGTTGAAGCTATATTCCTTGAATTTTGAGACCCTTCTCACAAAAATTGTGGCAGAATGTGACAAATGGATTGACATATGCTTCATGGTGTATGGACGGGTAGCTACTATTTATTTATTTCCTTTTGTTTACCAGGTAAGCATACAAATTAGTATCCTTCCTCAATGCTTCTACCTATTCCAATCCATACCATATTGGGTCCCAGATAAGTTCTTCAAAGAACTGAATAGCATCCTGCATAAAGTCATATGGCGCTGGAAGAACGCAAGAATTAGCAGGCGGGTCCTCCAACTTCCTATGAATAAAGGGGGAACTGACTTACCAAACTTTAAATTTTACTTCTAGGTACATTAGCCCAGCTAGCATTTCTACGCATGGATCTTGACCCAAATCCTCCAGTTTGGTGGACTATGGAGGGGGCGTAGGATGAGATCTCCGTAGAGATATACTTGCGGCAGCTGTGCAGCCTACATCCTCAAAAAATATATACCCCAACCCATTCACTAGAACACAGCTGAGGGTCTGGAAAGCTGTCCATGAATAAGCTAAGATAAAAAACACACCTTCTCGGTATGCATTCCTTTGGGCTACTCGAAAACTGAAATCCAGATACAATGTTTTCTTGCATGGGGGGTTGTTGAGGTGGCAAACAAAGGGCTGAAACAAGTCCAGCAGCTATATGGGGGGGTCCTCTCCTTTAAGGAGACCCAAAATAGTTGAGCATTCCCCAATGCTGATTTGTTCATATATCTGCAGACCCGACATAGGCTGTGGAACCTCCCCCTGGACCCTCAGAGGACACCAGACCAGGTAAGTACAAGCAACAAAACAGCTCAGTAGGCTATGGTGTATGCAGGATATAAATCAGAAATGTAACACAAACAAATATCCATACCACACAAGCACTTAGACCAAAAATCAGCTTTTAATATTAAAATTCAAAAATACATGCCATAAGCATCTGCTCACCAAACCTCACCTGGTGAGCAGATGCTTATAACATATACTATTACGAATTTTAACATTAAACTGCTTTTAATCTGAAAATCTTTATATTGTTTTGTGTTGTAAAACCAGACCAGGACCCATTCCTGGAAGAAATATTTAGGCCCCAACCATCGAAAAGCCCACTCTCAGTATTTTATGGTATCCTGGCGGGAGGATTGGACCCAATGACACACCTGCAAAAGCATGGGAGAATGATCTGGGCATTGCTATAACCCCGTAGATATGGTCAGGAGCATTACTACATCTTAACAATTGCTCTAGAAGCAACAGACTATGCCAAACCCAATTCAGCATTTTACATAAAACATATATTACCCCAGTAAAGAGGCATGCGTGACCCTGCAAGGCCATCTATTTGCCCTAAGTGCCAGACTGCAGATGGCATCTTTCTGCACATGACCTTAATGTGCCCTAAGATCTTGGCTTTCTGGCATAAAGTGCACAGAATAATGACAAGAGTCCTAGGGTGGCTCCTCCCAGGCTATCACTAAAAGTTTTTATGGGAGCAGATCCCAGCAGAGGAGCTCTGGGGACAGATATGCCTTTATGGTCCCTTGCCCTAAATAATGCACATACCACACTAACTCAATGCTGTATATCTGACAGCCCTCCATCTACCAAGCAATAGCTGAATAATCTCTTAAGCTGCCTGAAAATAGAGATCCCAGAGCACAACAGCTGCTAAATAACAACAATTTGATCATATATGGTATAAACTTGACAGGGCACTGAAGCAGGCCTCTTCCCCTACTGGGATAGTAGACGAAACAAGGTAGCCAAAGTGAGGTATAAGCGAAAGGGTTTGTATATAACACTGGCTTAGGAATACACTGAGTGACACATCCTAGAAAGAGGAGAGGAAGTAGTGACAAAGCAAGATAACCTGTGCAGTCACACTGCAAGAGTATATTGTGAATTACCATATTGTATGTATCCATAATTGTTGGGCAGATCTAATGCCCTCTTTAAAATGTTGTATAGGTTTTACTTGTAATGTCCTGTTGATTTTACAATAAAAAGCTTTAAAAAAAAAATGCCCTCAAAAGTTGGTCTAATTTGTGGCACAGTATGTTCAGAGAAAAGTCTTTACAAACTGATTCTGTTAAATAATAGAATCTCTCAGCTTAAATGCTTATTTTTTACAGTGTGCAACTTCAAAGTGTTCTAACTGCTAGAGCTCAATCATGCTTATTTAATGAATAAAGACTATCATCGAGTTTAACTGCTTTATTATCTGGAAAATTTGGGAGTAACCTGCAGATTGATTAAGTAAGATAAATATGATGCATATCTTTGTTTTTGTGTGTGTGGGGGGGTGGAAGCTATGATTTTTGCATTTGATATTTATTTAAGGTAGTTTTTGTTGACCAGGAAAGGAGAACTAGACAATTCTACCTATTTTCAGCCTTGTCACAGGGGAGGGGGATACAGATGGATGCCAACTGACACTGAACTAGATTAAGCTGTTAATTGTATTTTTAGTGAATAGGGGACATTTTGGCCAGGACATCAGGGAAATTCTCCTACTCACCTGTAGAAGAACCACTGACCATCTAGGATGGCCACTTCATCAGAGCTACTGGAGAGGATGGACACACGGGAGATAGGGGGAGTCAGTCTCATCCTCAGAAGCACCGCTGGAGATTGACAGTAAATTTGCCAACCTCCTGCACACCAACAGCACAGTACGGACACCGGTATTGTGCTGTCCCAAAAGGAAGTTTTTTTTTGCAGGGAGCTATGCCCCCTGCACCTGCCACCCCCCCCCCAGATTTTTATATAATCAACTCCAGGTCGGAGTTCTTCCAGGAAGGGGGCAGAACACTGGGAGAAAAGCATGACGCGAAAACAGACCATTACAGCGACTGTCACTGTAATGGTCTGTTTTCAGGTTTTGCTGTTGGGATGTCGCACTGGAGGGGGTAATTGCTCATCCTCTGCCGCTTTTATGCAGGAGATAGAGGCATTATTTGATGCTGCGGCATCTGTGGAGAATGACACATTAAGAGAAACAGCAACCGATTCCAATAATCGAGACAGCAGACTTTGTTCATGAAAATCCTGTACCTGCCACAACAAAGTCGATAAAGATTTCAGCAACAAATAATATTTCAACTACAGAGACAGCGGGGCTGAATAAGGAACTGGGTGATCCACAGGAGTTACTTTGTATGGAGAAAGAATGTTTTCGTAACCAACAAAAGGAATTGGAAGCCGCAATCACCTCCAAATTGCAACAACTAACCCGAGATGAGAAGACCCAGCTGTAGACTTCTGGCACAGTACCAGACAACTCAGAAACACAGCCGCAATTGGAAAGGGCAGGACAAACAAGCACAGAATGATCCCCAACACTAGAGGAGCAACAGGCATTCACCTTTGCTGCAGGTACATCTGGGGACAAACTTGTTGTCTTTAAAGGAAATATTGCTAATTTTCCAAGTGGGGTCTCACCGGGAAAGGCAAGTACGGGGGAAGTTGCCCCCGGCCTAAGACGGGATCCCAGTGTTTCAACCTTCATAAGCTCTGCCCAGATCTGGTCTGTAGGGACTGCACTTTAGTAGCCAGGTTGGAAAAAAGGCATGGTAGCCGGTACGATGGGTGTCAGGACCAATGCTTGTACAAATGCCGGTACAGGAAAATAATGCTTCAGGATGAGTTTCAGTGCCAGGTCAGACCCCAACTTTGGCACTGCTGAAATAGACATGGAAGGGTAGATACTGGGGTAATAACTGTAAGCATTTCACCCTATTTCTCCCTAAAGAACTACAATTGACCCAGATCCTGACTTTGCAACTGTACCTGCAAATGGAGAAAAAGACAATGCAGGGTATTTGCCGCCCACAGCTGCTCAGAACAATAACTCTAGGCCAGGACAAAGGCACTTCTGCCAGGACTACAGGGTCTGAAAGACATGAAAGGCCTTCTGGAAGCATTGCCCCCCCAAAGGATGGTGGGCAACATCCTTGTTCATATGCCTCTTTCTTAGGGCTCCTATGTACCCTGCTAAAAGGCTCAATGCCATGAGATTATTGTATCAGGGAGGTTTAGAAACTTTCCCAAAAAGGGGATATGTTGCCAAAGATTTGCTGAAAGGTTCAATGCACTTTACGGCTGCAGAACTGTATGCTTTAATCCATGTATCTGGAGAGGCCACTTTCAACGTCAGTTTTAAACTTAGCATTGACCTCCAAAAATTCTGGGAGAAATACCGACTGCTGAAAACATCACCTTTATGGGCCCCTTTTGAAGTGATCCTCCTCACAAAACCTAAAAACAGAACTAATATAGTATTTTTCCGTAATGAGGGGGTCAGCATAACAAACCTCTTATATTGGTTAAAGTAGAGGTGCACAGTCATCAGAAATCCTAAGCGAGCTTTGATCAGAAATAAATAGGGACTGGAGACTGGTGGATTAAAGTAATTTAAAGTAGTTTAAACTCTACTGATATGGGACTTCAGCACTTGCCCAACAGTTTTGTTTTGAGGCGTGCTGTTCTATGAAGGACAGCCCAAAGCCTGTTATCATTGTGGGTCTACAGGTCACCTGAGTAGCCTCTGTGACAAGCTGAAATGTACTATGTATAACAAATTGGGGAATACTAGTGGTTTTTGCAGAAACAAACAGATTTGTAATTTTTGTGAGGTTAAGGGGCATACTTACCACACTTGCCTTGGGCAGCACATAACCAGCCCAATCAGGCTGATAGTGTGGAACAGCACCTCCTGATTACCATTAATCATAGAGCTAAAACAAAGCTAATCCCACCCCCAGACTCTCATATCCACACCAGTTCACACAGAGGAGGAGCAGGAGCAGGAAAACAATAAGTCTGGTGAGCCCACTCCTCCAGCAGGGACTTCAGTGCACATTTAGGGAACAAACACTGAGATCAGTGTAGGAATGGTAGAAATCCCTGAAGAAATGGTAGGACTTGCAAGAGTACAGACAGACACGATACCCACTTAAGAGTCTAAGATGCCACCCCCCCAACCCCCGATGGAGAAAGAGTCAACTAAGTTGATGACCAGACATAGGCAAAATTGGAAGACACCTATCCCAAAGATTCCCAAACTACTGATATCCCCCTGACTAATAGGTTCAAGACCCTGACAGATGCTGTTGGAACCTCGGGGAATGAACTTGATGACTCCTTTCTTTGGTCATCCTTTCAGACCCAAGTTCTGATCTAGAGGAATCCTTCCGACTACCTTACAGTCCACTGAGGCTGCTATGCAATCTAAAGCTAAGTCCAAACAAAGACATACTTAAGCATTCAGGAATCTGGGGAAAAAGCCACCCTGAATTTTATGATGTCTGATGGATTCTCTTTTTAATCATTGTATGAATGGCCTTATCTCTACCCTTTTATACTGTCAATGTTGATAGTATCAAGAGTCATCGAAAAAGATTAGTAGTATTTTCCAATTTTAAAATCTTACAAAACAGGCATCTTGTTTTTTACAAGACACAAGAATACACCCCACAGCTGAGGTCAAATAGGTCATTCAGCAATGGCAAGTGGGACCATTCTATTGGTGCCTGGGGCCAGAAGCTTGTTCAGGAGTAGCTATCTTGTTTCAAAATGTACCCATACATCTTATTAAACTGATTGATTTGGTACCTGGAAGGGCATTAATCTTGGACATTAGAATTCAAAATATTCTCTAGAGACTTGGTAATATTCATGCAGGATAAACTAAAACTGCTAAGATACAACTCTTTCAAACCATACAAACCTACTTGTACTCTGCACAATATGTATTACAGGGGAGACTTCGATTGTGGTATGTCTCTTTCTGATGGGAAAACTACCACTACAATGAAAATTTTCTGTGATGTGTCAGTTTTAAACAAATTCTGGTCAAAGCTAATATACCTGTGGAGGCTTTAATAGTGGCAAGCGTGGTGAAAAGAATATGCAATACTCTCACTGCACTGGAGTCAGCCATAATACTGCAACGATTACAGTACTGCACATGTGTGATACTTGCACATGTGCAGATTGCCTCAGAGTCAGCCTTTTGCAACATGGCGGTGCTGACATAACTTTGTGTAACAACCCAGTCCCCTGTGGTTACTAGAATCCCATTAATACTAGTTTAAGTTAAGTAGAAAAAGGCAGCTGGTGGGGAGCTTATTAGGGCTTTCTACATAATGACATCATTGTTTACTCAGCTAGCCTGAGAGAAGGATGATTATGTCATTTAGAACTCTTGCAGCAGCATAGCCATATTAGAGTCAGCTGATCTTATGGAGCTTAGAATGTTCATCAGTAAGTTCAAGAGTGGCAGTTAGAGTGGCAGGAGATCTTCCATTGGGGTTTTTTCAAGGGGAAACTTGGTATTTCTCAGCCTAGTTTGGTAAAATCTTAAAATCTTCAGTTTGCCTGTGAAGTGGTGGAGACCGTTTTCCTGCAGGACTCTTTAGTTTCACTCCAGGGGAAGTGAGAGGGACTGCAATTCTTATGGATCCAAGGAGCAATCCCTTGAAGGTCCTGAAGTTCACAGCTGCCTTAAGGAAGAACAATGAGTAGAATCTGATAGCTACTAGAGAAAGAAAGGTGCATGTTGTTCTTTCCATGAATGGGAGGAAGGAACAACTAATCTGTGAATACAGAATTTTAGACTGTTCTCTGAGGGAGTTGTCTGAGGTGTATGTGCCCTAGATAAGGCTAGATGACACCAGTCAGGACCCCTTTGACCACAACTATGCTGAATTTAAAGTTAAAGTTGGGAGTCTTTAGCAATTCATTGGGGATTGGAGACTCATTTGGTGTAACCCTGAAGGAATGGGAGAGGCTGTTTAGGGCAAAGGGTGGGAGGAATGCCATCTGGAGTTTCAGGCAGGGTTAACTGGTTCATGGATGGGCGCCAGTGCTCCTTGGGCAAAGATCATGCACCAGGAGGATTTTAAAGTGTGTGGCACATCCCACAGATATGCAATTTGGAAATGGAAATTTGTGGAAAATGTTTAAAGTATATAGCACATCCCACGGATATACACTTTGGCAGAGAGATAGTAATGTTTTTGTGAAAAACAGTACTGCCTAGCAAATGTCTTGCAAAAGAGTGTGTCTGTATTACGTTGCCAAACCTTTGGGGACCACCCTTGCTTTAAGTAACATCTATAAATAAAGCCATACTGCAAAATCCCAGTTACTACTTTGGACATTCCACTTATTGTTTCTAGTGTGAATGTTATTGGGGCCCCTCAGCAGTTAGATCTCGCATACACCTAGCATCCTCTTCCCTGGACCTGGTTGTAAATAAAAAGGTTAATTTTAGTATGTACCCCCACACTCCCATCCTCTAGATAATGAGCCTGGTATACACTCCAGTGCTAGGGATGGTACCATGTTTATAGTTCTGCCAAAAGTAAATTGTATGCCATGTAGTTGGCAGTAGTTCTTTTAAGGGGGGAGCCAGCTAGCAAAAGATGGTGTGGGGGTTACATATGTATGCACGATACTCGTGCATGTGCAGTTCAAGTCAGAACCACCATGTTGCACATGGTGGCCATCACTTCCACAGTTGCAGAAAGGAAAAGTAGTGCACCAGGAAGTGGGTATGTTTATGTGGCCCATGGAGAGGAAGGGCTGCATAAACAGAATCACTGGAAACTGTGCTGGAGCACTGTGGCAGAACATCAGACTGTGGTCTGGTTACATGCTTCCACAGTGCTCTTATACAAATCTGATGATGACATAACATTTGTGGAGCTTGGCCCACACAGCCATAAAAATCAGACTCAGGAGGAGACTATTAACAAACTAGAGATCTAGTCTGGGACTTGCTCATCATCACAGTCACTTTCTCATTTGTTTCTAAGCAGTAATTTCTGGTAAATGTGCCTTAACCACATTGATCTCAGTGCTGGTAGACTAGTTCTGGTTTTCCCCTGGTTGTATTAGGTGGGGGTAGTAGCAGTCTTGAAGTGATAACTGCTGATGGAGGCATGCTCTGAAAAAAGTGGTCCCCATGCTTATCTGCACAATTTAGATATGACCGCTTTCCTTGTTTTTGCTGTAAAAAAAATTGACCTCTTTAACACAAAAACAAGGAGTCAGTTATGGCCTCCAACTCCCCCCCCCTTTTACTTCAAGTGAGGAACAACGTGATTATAGGTTTGCATCAGATCTACAGTGGCAGCCATAGATGCATAATATTGCTAAATGGTAATCATCTGTATGTAAATGCTTTTTTAATGTGTGCTTTCTTAATGTTGTCAGTACCACTCCACCCATTTTGTACTCTGCATCTGGATTCTGTGCCCAAAGTGCATTACATTTTGTGTTCAGCACAAAAAGGCATTTCAAATGAGGGTAGTCACTAATCTAAATTATTCACAGTTTTTTTTAGCTATCAGTAATGTGAAGTTTCTAAAAAAAAATGGAAATACAGGTAATACGATGACCATATTTTATGAACTACAAAGAATTCAGATTAGTGACTACCCTCATTTAAAAGGTATTTATGTCCTGAGCAACTTTCAGGCTGGTTGCTTTTGTGCACCTGGAATAGTTTTAAAGAAATTTAGATTTGTTTGGAATATGTGCACATTTGTTAAGAATTCTGCACAGTGCCTTAGGAAGATTCTCAAAGAAAAGTAGTTTGGAGTTCTGTCTCCAATATTCTAAACACACAATAGGTCTGAATGAGTTAAAGGGGACAAGAATTGACTACTTATGTGCAGGTGTTTGAAATATCTCTATTTTTATAAATGATATTCATACCTCTAAAGGTTCCTAAATAAAAGCTGAAGCTGTCAGTTGTGTTTTATTTGGTTTTAGATTTATAGAACTGTTTTTAATACAACAGAAGAGTAGGTACATATGAACACATGTTGATACATGGACATATTAGGATAACAGTATCTCAATTACAAGGGGTCTGTGTTAGGTTTGGATTTTAAATGCACACATACACTAGTCACTTGTTACAGAATTGCAGATTATCATGTATAAGACAGTATAAGTTTGACTATTCATACATAATATGGACTTATTGTACACAGAGTTTAAGAAAATGCATCTGAACAGTATTGACACTGTGTAAAGTTTGATTGAGACCACTGTGTGAACACCTGGTGAGTGCTTAATTTACACTAGGGCAGGTTGTCTTCTAACCAATTGTTTTACTTAACACATAGACATTTTATATTTATAAGACTTTTAACATTATTTACTATGTATTGCTAAGCTTATTTTCCTTGTGGTCTTTATTCATTGTTATTTACTAATGCTAGCACAGAAATACACAAAGATGGTTTTAAATGAAGCTTCAATTGATTTATAGCTTTTCTCAGGGAGTGAACTTTGAAGTTAGTGACATTTGACCTTGGAAGAGCTTTATTTTGATGGAACTGTTGCTGTCTTTATATGGGTATGTTGTTTTTTTTTTGAATGCAGTTTTAACCAATGGGGTCCTAAGAACTTTTCATCTGTTTTTGTGTTTTTATATGATCTGGTTTTGAAATTATGTTCTTCTAAAACAACTGCCAGTGTTTTCTGACAAAGAATTCTGTGTAATCCAAAGCTAAAAGCACCTGTGTTCTTTTGTAACAACTATGTTGGTCCAATAAAGGTATCAAATCATCTGTTTCTGTGGATCTTGTGTTATAAGGACCAATAAGGCAACAAGTTTTCTGTGGCTTCACGGTTTCAGAAATGTTAGCATAAACATTAGTACAGTGCCCATAGTTCTGAAACCTTGAAGTGACACAGTCAAAACTCCAAATTCTTGGTTCCATGAAAGGAGCTGCACAGAATGTTGTCCATACAAAGAAACAATACAAAACACAACTGATGGCTTCAGCTTTTATTTAGGCACAATTAAATAGGTATCCTTTTGAGGTATAAATATAATTTATGAAAATAAAGACATTTCAAACAAGCTGCACATAAGTAATCAATTCCTGTCCACTTTAAATTAGGCATGACAAGAGATGAACAAGGTGGTCTGGTCTAGAATTTTACTTAACTGGTGGTGTGGTTTGCAAAACTGAGGCTGTTTAGAAGTACAATAGGAGTTATGCCAAACAAATGTAAATATCTCCAAGTATAAAAGTTAAAGATAAAATGCCAGTATGAAAGTTGTTCAGGACAAAAAGACCTTTCAACTTAGTCTATTCATTAAGCTGCACTAATTAATTTTTTAACTATGGCCATCTGATTACTTCAAGTTTCATTTTTCATAGGAGTTATGCCAAACAAATGTAATTATCTCTAAAAGTATATGCATTACACATAAACAAGCTGTATGAAAGTTGTTCAGAACAAAAATACATTCAAGTTAGCCTATTCATTAAGCGGCACTAATTATATTTTTTAAACTATGGTCATCTGATTACCTGAATTTTCATTTTTCTTCACAATTTTCACCTTTTGGATGATCATATTTAAGAAAGTCTAATAAATTCAGATTAGTGACTACCCTCATTTGAAAGATAATTTTGTCCTGAGCAACTTTCATCTTGGTTGTGTATTGGTAACTTGTACACTTCCTGAAATATTTACATTTGTTTGGCATGTCTCCTAGAGCCAGATATTCAAAACTTTGCCCCGGGGCTAAATTAGCACTTCCCAGCAGGCAAACTTAGCCCGGAGCACAAAGCAAGCCATATTCAAAAGGAATATCCCAAGGTAAACAGCTTCTGAATATAGCATGGGAATGAGGCCGGGCAAACTGGGCTGGGAGTGCAGGGCAAACTTAGCCCTGGAATAAGACATGTCTGAATATGGCAACCAGGAAGTGGAAACCACAACAGCAACACAGTGCACAGTGATGTGAAGGTAGGTAGAGGTGAACTATGTGGCCATTGTGTGTGCCAGCAAATGCATGGACCCAGTAGAGCTGCAGGCAGCAGCGTATGTGAAAATATAGTGTGCAAAACTGTAAAATATTCCCCAAACTGTTTGCACAGTGCTAACACGTTTGTGCGGGTTTAGTGCAGGGCTAAACTGTTAGCCCGGTGCAAACACATTTGCCCAGTGCTAAACTTTGCCATATTCAAAAGTGACATGCAAATGAGCCTACTAGATAATCTCTGGGCAAATATCCTAATTAGCATCTCATTATGCCCTGATTTGCATGTAGTTTGCACTGGGCTAATGGTTTAGCCCTGTAACTAAACCGGCAAGAACGTGTTAGTGCTGCACAAACAGTTTGGGGACTATTATACAGTTTTAAACACTGTATTTGCACATGCGCTGCTGCCTGCAGCTGTACTGGGACAACATGGCATAGGCACAGATGGTGGTGGTGCTACATGCAACTGTCACACTGTAGGTCATGCTACAGTGCACAGCAGACTACTACAGTAGCAGGGGCCCAGTAGTGTGTGGACACAGCAATGCCTATGGTGTGTAGGGCAGATGACTGCACTATACACAGTGAGAGGCCCAACCTGCAGGTGTTTACTGACAGTGGACATTATTGCTATGCTGTTGTGTGACCCACAGATGCTGCACCTCTGGCATGGGATGCTCACAGTGACATATACATGTCCGGCTTTGTGCGCTGTGGCAGTTGTACAGCTGTGCGTATGTGGTATGGGGGCATATATTATCAGAAAGGCACACTGGTGTTGGGGTATTCCCAGTACTGGCCCATGTGCACTGCATGATGTGTCCCAGCCTTGTGGCCACACCTGATCTGTGGCACAGCCTGGCCACCCATACACACTCCCCTCAACATCCTCTATGCCCACATTGCTGCATGTGTATGCTGGTATTTGTTGGTGTCCACAGAAGAGTGGTCAGCAGGTGTGAGCTGAATGGTCACACAGCCATGCTGTCCACTGGCAGCAGGGTCACCACTTACTGCCTGGCATGGCTGGGACTGGTGGCAGATGATGGCATCATTGTGATGCCATCAGTTAGCAGCATGTTTCCTCTATGCTTGGCTTTGTCTATGTGTTATATTTATTTGTTAGGGTCACGCAAAGCCACACAAAAGCCACGCAAACACCTCGCAAAGCCACTGTGTTGTGCAAACCTGATTGCCCAGGGTTAATACAAGCTTTTCCTGGGCAGTAATGTGCACTACGCTAAGTGTTGCACTAAGTCACGCAAAATCACTTTGCGCAGTGCTAGTCGCTGAATATAGCATTGCGCCAGTATTCATGTCAGTTTGCCCCTTGCATACATTATAATTTTGCCTGGTGCTTATGCAGTTTACCTGCACTATTTGACCTTTAGAATATAGCAGACCCACGCTAGTCCCGCGCTAAACCTGCGCAAATGGTTTTTGCCCGGTGAAAAGTTTTGAATATCTGGCCCCTACTGTCTTCACTCAGACAGAAAAACAATTGAGGCTGTTTGGAAGATCATATTTTACAAAATATAAAGAATTCAGATTAGTGGCTACCATTATGTGAATGGTAATTTTGTCTTGAAAAACGTTCACACTGTTTGTTTTTGCATACCTTGAATAGTTTTAAAGATATTTAGATGCGTTTGGAATGTGTGCACATTTGGCCTCAGAGGAAAGCAGATTGGAGTTCTGTGTCCATCATTCTAAACAGAAAGAAGGGAGTATTTCTTTAATTGTCATGGAAGGATACACTGAAAAGTACTAGAAAATGTGTTCCACAATAATCCCATTTTTCTAGCTAAAGCAAGATGGCAGTAGGCTCCACCCACAGCCATAAAAACATGATTCAGAGTTCACAGTTAAAGGATGCATACCTCATGACTACTGGCAAACCTGATCCAACTTTTCACAAAGGGCTATTAGCAACCATAATAGATTTTTTTCTTAATTTCTAACACACTAGTAGTAAGTAAAGTACAACTCTTGGTTGCAGAATTTTCAGACCATAACATGATATTTATACAGATGTGAAATGGTCTTACTCCATCTAATGGGCCAGGTACCTGGAAACTCAGTTGTTCTTTATTGACACAACCAGATTTAATACAAATCCTATAGTATTTTTCAGAAGCCAGAAAATCTATTTTTATTATGTATGATAATCCAGTGCTTTGGTGGGAGGACACTATTTCGGACCTCACCATTTTACTAAAACAACATAGCAAAATAACTAGAAATAATGCATATTTTTCATACTTGCTAAATAGGAAACAACTGCAAAATTTTTTGTCACTATCTCACACTACAGAGCAGAATTTTAACTCATAGATATAAGCCATTAAGGTGCAGATTACTACTTATGAGTTACAAGCAAAAAGCCTTCAGCAGCAACAAAGATTTGACACTCAGTGGAAGAAGGGGGAAATCTGCCCATTTGCCAGTTGTCAGGATAGGAGTAGTCAAAAAAAATGAAGGGGTTGTTAAACCACAATAAGGAATTATGTACGGACCCACAAGGAATTTTAAATTATCATCATAAACATTCCTTACATCTCTTTTCTGAACGTACAGGGTTTCCTGACCCCGATGTTGTTTTTTTGACACATTCATTCTTCCTAACCTTCCTAAAACTCCAGCAGATATCACAAATCTGTTGACATGGGATATCTCTACAGATGCGGTAGAAGTGGCTAATAATATATTAACATCAGACAAAGCACCTGGACAGGATGGGCTTACTGTGGAAGTATACAAAAGCATAGGAAAGGAGCTAGCAACTGAACTGGCTGTTGTCTTCACTAATATCCTGAAGAACAAGGCCCACTCTCTTAGGATGACTAATGGCCTTCTTATTTACTTATACAAAAAAGGAGACAAACAGGACATACACAATTGGAGGCCTATTAGTTGCTAAATTCAGACTTCAAAATAGTAACAAAAATGTTAAATGCCAGACTTCTTGTTGCAAAAAAAAAAAACCCATTAACTTATCTGCTCAAATGTGTGCCATCCCAGGCAGAAATATAACCAAACATTTAATTTTGCTATAGGAAATAAATGAAGAAGGCAATAAAGGTTATTTATCTGGCCTTCTGTTATCACTGGATCATCAGAAGGCATTTGATTCCATCAGTCATGCCTTTCTTTAGCTTGCTGTCTGAAAATATGGGATATCACCAAGATTTATAAAATGGATTCAGGGATTATATAAAACAGCAACATTTACACCAATTGTTAATGGATGGATTTGACCAGTGATACCAGTTTTGAGAGGTGTGAGGCAGGGTGCCTCTGAGCCCCCATCTATATGCTTTCTGCATTGATCCACTGCTAAGGGCTTTAAATGACTCACCCAACATATCTCATATTAGTACTCCAGAGCTTACCATTCCACATAAAGCCATAGCATATGCGGATGATTTTTGCATCCTGATTCAAGATAAACAATCTGCAACAGAAACTGTTAGGCTATGTCACACTTATGGCTCATTCTCTGGGGCAGCATTGAATGTCTCAAAATGTTCAGGGAGACAGTTAGGTCAAGCTAGTTTACAGCATACTACCATAGCATATAAGTATCATAGATGAGCCCATTTACATTTTAGGCATAACATAGTCCTATACAAATGGATATAGTGCACTTGGAGGCTAAACTTCAGCATGGGAAAACTTTAGTTGCCCAGTGGAATAAATGTCAACTGAGTAAAAACAAGCATTTGTCAATGCCAGATGTTCATGGCTACTATTGATGTTGTACTAGTTTAGTTTAGTTTAGTTTATTGTTCTAGAAATTATTACCTTTGAGCCAAAGGCTCTTTTACAAAGGTTTCACATCAAATTAAGTACAAACAAAAGGTTACATAGAGTGGCACTACAATTTGTGTTGTGACAATAGCAAGAAAACATAGTAAAATATTGAAACATTTGTGCAAGGACAGGTAATACCAATAAACACTTATCATACAAAACAAAAAAAATCAAGCCAGGTGAGGGAAAAATCAAGTTAGGGAAGTGTACAGATAGAGAGGGTAAGAGAAAGGGGGAGAGGGGCAGACAATAGCAAGAGAAAAAAGATCCTCTTACAAGCCTTTGTCAAGTAACGGACAAGGGTGGTAAAATGAATAGATAAAGATTTAATCAAAGCAGTCACAGGAGTTGGAGGCTGCAAGGTGAGAGTATAGCCTAGATTTAAATGCACCTAGGGAGGTAGAGGAGGTAATAGAGTTGCTAAGGGCATTTAACCAGCTGGGGGCACGATAGGCAAATGATCTTTGACCCTGGGTAGTCCGGCATCGGGGACCTGAAGAGGCTGATTTTCTGATCTTCTGGTGAGACAGATATTAGTGTTCTGGCATAACAGGTCTTGGATGCATGGTGGAGTGAGGCCCATGGTGGATTTTTTAGCCATAAGGCAGGTAAGGTAGTTTAAGTGGTTTGAGAGTTGCAACCACCCAGTTTCAGCGTAGAGCTTGCATGTGAGTGCGTCGATGAGCACCAGTGAGCAGCCAACAGGCCTTGTTAAGGGATGTTGTAATGCGTCTAAGTGCGGTAGTAGAGGCAGACCCATAGACAATTAAGCCATAGTCAATGATTGAGATGATTGAGGATTGAATAGCAATCCTCAGTGCTGGTTGGGTAAGGAGCTGTCGATTCTGGTACAGTATCCCAATCCGCTGATTAATAGTTTTTGCTGTACTATCAATATGGGTTGCAAAGGTTAGGCCTTGATCAAAGGTGATTCCAAGAAATTTGAATGTTGCAACTTGTTCAAGGGTATTTCCCAGGTACGTGTTGATAGTGAGTGGTACTTGCCTTTTCTTGTTTTGTGGGCTACAGAAGAGCATGGATTTCATTTTTTTGTGGTTTAGAACCAGCTTATGTTCAAGGAACCACGTCTCAACTTTGGCAAAAGCATGCTGAAGGCTAAGGCATAAGGGATTCGGATCTTTATGAGAGGAAAGAATCACGGCATCATCGGCATAGAGGATAATTTGCTCAGGGCAGGATTTAGGAAGGGAGTTTAGGAAAGGGCTGAAAAGGAGAGGGCCTAAGATGGATCCCTGCGAAACTCCTGAGAGAACAGGCTTTTTGGGTCTGAGAGAACTCCAGCTATTTTTACAGCTTGAGAGCGCTGGGTGAGGTAACTTTTTACCCAGTCACCAGGACCCTGGGAGAGCCCAAGAGTCTGTAGTTGATTGATGAGTAGACCATGATGTACTGTATCAAACGCCTTAGTTAGATCAATGTACACAGCTCCAGTTAGGTATCCTCTGTCCATGACCTTGTGGATTGCTCCTGAGAACTCAAGTAGGGCAGTCGATGTGCTGTGTCCTTTCCTGAATCCATGTTGCTGGGCGCAGAGGATGTTATATTTCTGCAGGTAGTCTGTAAGTTGGCCCGACACTATGCGTTCAAGAGCCTTTGAGAGGGGAGGTAGTATTGAAATAGGTCGATAATTACCAGGCAGTGACTTGTCACCACTTTTGTGCACAGGGAGTGACAATTGCAGCCTTCCATTTACTAGGAATTGGCTGGAGCAGAGGAGAGATTGAGTATTTTGGTGAGGGGAGCAGTATTTCCTCCAGAGTGAGGGACAGTAGTTTAAGTTCAATAGTGTCACTGCTTGCCTGGGACTTAGAAATAGCCTTCTTTATATATTTATAGACTTCATGTGCCTTAACTATTTTGAAATGGAAGGGTGGTAAGGTTGGTGAGGCAGTGGGAGATGTAGAAATTGGAGGGTCAGCATCAGAGAAGAAGTCAGATGAGAGGACACCGCTAAGGTCTGTGAAGGTTTTATTAAGGGTGTTTGCAATGACCAAGGGGTCAAGGGTAGTGGTTCCATCCACATTCATTATTGTAGGAGGACTTGGACTGCTGACCCGTGATATTTCTAAATTGTCCCAGAAGATTTCCCTTCGCCCCAGGAGTTGGAGAGGGCATTCTTGAAATAGGAGCTCTTCACCCAGCGGATTTCTTTAGTACAGTGGTTGTGGCCTGTTTGTACTTTTGAATATCTGTCAAGAGCCTGTGGCTCTTGCAATAGCCAGAGTGGTCCCTACCTTTGAGTTGTGCCAATAGCAGCCATGAGCCAGGGATTTGAGAGTGCTTTAATTTTGCGCTTTTTTTCAGGTGCATAGGTGTCACAGGTCTAGGAGCAGATCCCCATGCCAAAAGATTAATATGGACTGGGCTTGGGATGGGCTGGGCATGGGGGGCAGTTATGGTGGGGTAACAACAGACTGTCATTTAAATCAGAAATGACATGCATAAGGCTGAAACTGATCTAGATAGCAGGGGAATCTAGACTAGCAATTTTTGCACTAACCACTGAGCCACATAACTTCACTTTCTAAATGCTGTGATGCACAAAACTGACTAATGCGTATACACATATATACATATAAATTCCAGTGAGTATAACATAGCAGTGCACCATCTACACACATGTCTACAGATTAAAAGAAAATGGATCCATAGCTGAAGATGCCCTTTGGACCCACATCTACTCCTGCTCTTTGCCAGCACCCCCATCTTCACCTCCCTGCTGGCTCATGACAAATGCCACCCGGCTACACTACCTCTATTCTTATCTGCCTTCCACCTCTCCTCTCCTCTTTCTCTCTGTCCCCCAACCTACCGCCCTTCTCTCCCATCCACTTAGTCTCCCTGATTTCACCCTTCCTCCTTCCCTTCCCCAAAGTTTCACCTTATTGTTTTTTTCCATCTACAAGACTATGTGTTTTTTTTTTTTTATTTTATAAACTGTTATCTTTGCTTATGATTGTCTCAATTGTACCAGTGACGTGGAACCTTTGTAAAAGAGCCTTGGCTGAAAGGTATTTGTAATCCTAGAACAAATAAATAAATAAAATAAATAAATAAATAACAAGGGATTGTTTTCTTCTTTTCAGGCTCTGATGGACATCAGAGGGTGGGTAATTGCCACTAGACACCTCAGTTAAATAAGCAATGACATCCAGAAGGCTGAAACAGATCTAGATAGCGGGGAAATGTAGACTAGCATTGTTTTGCACTAACCAAACAGCATCCTAACTGCACTTTCTAATAACTGTGATACACAGATGTTGACTAATACAAATGCACAGATATGCATATATATTACAGTATTACATAGCAGTGCACTGTCTGCACACATAGAGCATTGCCAAACACACATACACACACACACACACACACACACACACACTGCCTTATATGGGGTATACCATTGGAACATCGAAGTTTCGACATCGACTCCCAGACATGGAAACCCCGACATTGACAGACTTTGCATCGAAACATAGAAACATAGAATTTGATGGCAGATAAGGACCGCTTGGCCCACCCAGTCTGCCCATTTCCCTACCTAATGGATAAGCTGCAGATCCTAGTTAACCAGCAGCCTACTTCTTTCTACCCCAACCCCCTAGAATTGCCTTATGACTGTCCCATGCATGCTTGAATTCAACCACTGTTTTTGACTCTACAACCTCCTTCAGAAGGCCATTCCATGCATCCACAACCCTCTCTGTGAAAAAATACTTCCTTACATTACCTTTGAGCCACCCCCCCATCTTCAAATTGTGCCCCCTTGTTCTTGCACACCTCTTTTTTTGAAAGATGCTACCCTCTTGGACTTTGTTGATTCCCTTGAGGTACTTGAAAGTTTCTATCATGTCCCCCCCTCTCCCTCCTTTCCTCGAGGCTATACATATTAAGCTCCTTTAGTCTCTCTTCATATGTCTTCTGGTACAGACCCTGCACCATTTTAGTTGCCCTCTGCTGGACAGCATCCATTTTGTCTATGTCCTTGCAGAGATTGGGTCTCCAGAACTGCACACAGTACTCCAGATGGGGTCTCACCAGCTGTCTGTAAAGAGGGATAACAACTTCCTGTTTTCTACTGGTGATGCCTCTCCCTATGCATCCCGGTATCCCCCAGCCCTCCTTACTGCCCTCACATTGCTTGCCCACCTTTAGGTCATCTAATGACTACCCCCAGGTCCCTTTCCATTTTTGTTGTTGTTAGTATCTCACCCCCAGTTGTGTACTCTTCCGCTGGGTTTTTGTTTCCCGGATGCATTACCTTGCACTTCTTAGCATTGAATCTAAGCTGCCATACATTTAACCATTCTTCTAACCTTGCCAAGTCCCTTCTCATCCTTTCCACCCCACCTTGTGCATCAACTCTGTTGCAGATCTTTGTGTCATCTGCAAAGAGACATACTTTTCCTTCCAGTCCCTCTGCAATGTCACTTATAAAGACATTGAAGAGAACCAGTCCTAATACTGAACCCTGCGGTACTCCACTAGTAACCCCCCTTTCTTCAGAGTGGACTCCATTTACTATTACCCTCTGTGTCCTATTCTCCAGCCAATTCTTTACCCAGGCTATCATCTTGGGACTCACTTCCAGGCTAGCTAACTTGTATGCCTCCATGCCTGCATCAACAGGGAGATTTTTCATTGATGGGTGGTAAGCACCTAACTCCACTGTCTGTGTGATGTGGAGTTAGAGAGTTAAAGGAGGGAAGTTGCAGGGGCGCAGCCCCCCCCCAAATTGATACAGTTAAGTGTGACGGTTGGTGGCGGTGTGTTGCAGGTCATTGTTGGGACACATCGATGATGTGAGCCTGATTGCATCGATGTGAAGGATTGCAGCAAAATCTCAGTCACTATGGCTTCATGGAGCCGTTATATGGCATTTATTTACTTATGCGTCTAAGTGTAACTTTTACTATATTTAGGATAAGCACTGTGTTTTGCACTAACTCATTGTACTAATCTAAAGCATGACTGGGTAACTAAGGTAGGACCAGGGAAGTGCAGTGGATGTGGCCTATCTGGACTTCAGAAAGGCCTCTGACACCGTCCCTCATAGAAGGCTGATTAACAAACTGCATAACCTAGTGGTGGATCCTAAAATAGTTCTGTAGGTGGAGAACTGGCTGAATGGCAGGAAGCAGAGGGCTGTGGTAAACAGAAAGTAGTCTAGAGAGGGAGAGGGAGAGGTGATGAGCAGGGGTTGGTAATAAGGCCGGGCCTCTTCAATGTCTTTGTTGGGGACATTGCAGAGGGACTGAAGGGGAAGGCATTTCTCTTTGCAGAGGATACAAAGATATGCAATAGGACATGCCAGGGGGTGTTGAAAGAATGATGGAAGACCTTAAAAAACTGGAGAGCCAGCCCCGTGATGCTAAGTGTTGAGCCATTGCACGCCACACGTCATGCTACGCTGGTGACCTGGGTTCAGGAATGAGCCTGGGTTATTGAAGGCCAGCTGGGGGGAGGGAGGAAGCTGGATTGAACAGCCACAAGGCAGCTCTTCTCTCCCAAGGAGGGACCCTGTTACCCCCAGTCCAACTGCCCCAGGTGGAGGCCTGAGGGTAGCACAACTAGACAGGTGGCAAGTAGAGGGAGGGCTTTGTAGAACCACAGTGTATGCATGCCTCCACAGGTGCATGCATGGCTGCAGCATGAGCATTCGGGCAAAAACAGGGAAAAACAGGGGCATAGACACAATTAAAAAAACTGAAGAAATGGTCTGAAGAA
Source organism: Neoceratodus forsteri (assembly GCA_016271365.2). NCBI lineage: Eukaryota > Metazoa > Chordata > Ceratodontiformes > Ceratodontidae > Neoceratodus > Neoceratodus forsteri. The sequence continues at coordinate 570,469,201 of CM057449.1, read as the reverse complement.
TGGCAGCTGGGATTCAATACAAAGAAGTGCAGGATCATGCTGATAGGGCACAAGAACCCGGGGGCAATGCACAAACTATATGGGGAGGTACTGACAGTCACAAAGCAGGAAAGGGACTTGGGAGTTATCATCTTGCAGGACCTAGGAGAAATTAGGCAGTGTGATAAGGTTGCTGTAAAGGCTAATCAGATGCTTGGATGCACAGAGAGGGTATCAGGAGTATAAAGAGGAAGGTCATCTTGCCCCTGTATAAAACACTCATGAGATTGCACCTAGAATACTGCATGCAGTTCTGGAGGCCCCATCTGAGAAAAAACATAGACAAGGTGGAGGCACCTGCAGTGGAGGGCAACTACAATGGCGCATGGCATAAGGGATAAGGGAGGCAGTATAGCACAGTGGTTTAAGGCTCTGAGCAGCAAATCTGGAGAGCTGGGTTTGAATCTCACAGCCTCCACTTGCATACTGTGTGACACTGAGCAAGTTCTAACTTCCTGTGCTCCCAGGTTGCACCTGTAAACAAGATTTCAGCTTAGTGTGTCTCACCTGGTTAAACAACTGAAAAAAAAAAGACCTATGAGGAAAGACTAGCCAAGCTGATATTTAAAATGTTAATTTCATTTGGGTAAAGCATTTAAACCATTTTAAAATTTAATTTTTACAGGATATGCCAGTTGAGATTCGATATATGATATATCGAATCTCGACTGGCATATCCTATAAAATATCACTTACAGTGTGGTCATGCTTTTACATATTATTTCTAATGAATTTGCACAATGCAGATTTGCTGAGAGGCAGATTAAATGTGATCTTCCTTTACACACTTTTACAATGTATTTTCCTAGAATATGCCTGCTGATTGCTATATATTTAGCCTGGATAGTTCACATAAGATGTGGCATCTTATTTTCAGTGGGCTCTACATCTACACAATATTATGCTGCATTGTGTAAAATCAGAACATGCTGAAAACCATATTTTACATCTGGACTAGTCTACCCTGAATAAATACATTATAAAAATGGAAAAATCATGACCCCACTGAAAGCAAGATATTGCATCTAATCTGGGACATCCTGAGTAAATACAGTACAAAAATGTGTAAAGGAAGATCTCTATGAGAATGTGATGTAGCAGCTCCTCTGTGCTATCCAGGATACAAAATATAGGATAAGAAATATTTAAAGGAAATCTACTGTAAACTGAACTTCACTGTGTTCAACATAACCAAGACTGACATAAACAGTTTCTTTATTGCTTTATAACATATTAGATTGCAGTATTTATTTTGAATGTTCTGGCCATGAGGATGGTGTGTATAGTATGTGTGTGTGTTTACTGTAGCTCAATAAAAATATTTTTCTCCAAAAACATAGTAAAAATGCCTGCTGATTGCTATATATTTAGCCTGGATAGTTCACAGATGTGGCACATGTCTGAGAAAGTACTTATCAGCTAGTGTCTTAAGAGGTTAAAAAAATAGTATAACTCTTTTTAGAAGATTCTTTGCTGGGAACAGGTCACATTTATGAGTATGAATCTTTCTTGAAAAAGAATACCTGCCTAACTGAAGCTAGTAGCAAGAACATTTTAAATACTAAGGGCCCGATTCTACAAGGTTGCATAAGTCGCATAAACATGACTTGCGCCAACCACAACTGCAACATTGACCCAGCACCCTATTCTAGAAGGGCAGGGTCTCCACAATAAGTCCTGCACCTTGCAACATGCAGCCAGGTACACCAACAGAGAGCATACCTGGCAAGCATGTGTAAGCTGCAACCACAGGTCGAAATGCCCCCATGCCCAGCAAGCCACGAGGTGCCCTGAGGCTCCCACACTCCCTGCCCCCTGAAGTGTACAATAGAGCCCCACAGGGCTGCCCACACCCAGCCCTAAAATGTTCAATTAGAACCCCACAGGCTGCCCCACCCCAACCCCAGAAGCATCCAGTAAGTGCCCTGCAGGGCCTGGCCACATCAACTGCACCCCAAATCCACCATGGAATTTGCCCACATGAGGGTGGTGCAGTCACTTCCACCGATGTCCCGATCCCAAGTCACCCACGCCGTGTGGCATACACCCGAACAAGCCCTGGTAGTCTGGTGGCCCCTCACCCAGACATGCCAGTCCACCCAGCACCCACCCATCCCCAGCTGGTGACTGGCACAGCCCACTCACACCTCCATGGCCAGCCACTGACTGAGTGCTGTGGGAGTGCTAATGTAAAGACACACTCAGAAATTAATTTCTGGTTTACAGTAGTGCTCCTACAGCATTCAGTCAGTGCTAGCCATGGAGGTGAGAGGTGGCTGTGCGTCACTGGCTGGGGATGGGTGGGGAGTGCTGGATGGACTGGCACAGCTGGGTGGGGGCCACGGGACTACCAGGGCTTGTCTGGGTGTATGCTGCATTTGCAGCAGGTGACCCAGGGTCATGGCACAGATGGAGGGGTTGACTGTGCCACCCTGTGGGGCAAATCTCATGGTGATTTAGGCAGTTGGTGGCAACCTGCAGGGCACTTACCGGAGGCTTCAGGGGGCAGGGGCTGGGCAACCCTGTGGGGCTGTTACTGTGTGGGGGTATGGGGGGCATGTACAGTACGGGGGATGGGGTGGCGGTGTGAGATTCCCATTGGGGCACCAATGGCAGTGGTCTGGGCATGGGGGGAGGACATATGGACCGGGTTCTACAGGACCCTCTGAGGAAGTATGTAAGTTACACCAGTTAAATGCAGGTGTAACTTACGTTGCCGGTTCTCCTCCAGAGGTTCTTGTAGAATCCCAACATTGGGGACTTTTTTGCTGCCCTTCTGGAATGGGGCACAACTGCTGCCATAAACCCTCGGCACCATGTCGCAGGGGGTTTATGGCACAATCGTCGGTGTAGCAGCTCTTCAGTGCAAGTGCAGGCCACTTTGTAGAATTGCTCATATCGCAACTGCTGGCGTAAGTTGCTACTTGCGCCATTTTACTTGGAGCAAGTGCTGTTACGCCAGGCATAACTTTTCTATAATCAGGGCCCAAGTATTTAAATGATTTAAATGTGCAAGTTATTGCATTTTGAAGGTGGTAAACTAGTCTCCAATTTAATAGGCAACTAATATTTAGCAAGCTGTTTCAGTTTCCATTGCTGTAATGTTGAGGAGTAAGACTGCACGCAGGCTAAGAGCACATGATGAAATCAGCTGCTCTTGCTGAAAGAGCTGATTTATGAATGTGTTTGTCGCACATTGTTTTGAAGTCCATGCACTTTCATGCCTGAATAGTGTCATGATCAGGCTTGCTGATTATTGGTAAAGCCAATTGTAGAGTCTCCAGCATTGGACCACTGTGACACACCTCTCAAAACCCTGTGCATAGCAAAATGTTTGACTTTCGTTAGCACGCACTGTGAACCTAAAAAGAAAATGTGTTTTATAAAAACATATCTGATGCCCCTTTTTCTATTTATTAGTTATGTCTTTCCACCACCAAGGTCATTAAAACTGCTACTACTCATAGTGCTTTATTTCAGACAGTCTGGAGTAGTAGATTGAATCCGATCAAGAGAAACATTAAATTTTTATTTAGAGGTATGAAGTCTGGTGCTCCCTTAAGTCTATCCAGACATTTTTAATCTTTTGTTCTGTTTTTTTTTTCCAAGGCATAGGGTTGACAACAGTCTTGAAACTGCCTTTCATGAGAACTACTAGTGGTCAAAGGGCTTTTGCTTACACTGGGCGAACATTTGGAATAATCTCCCACTTGCTTTGAAGGATATAACAACTGCCTCTACCTTTGTAAACTTGCTGTTTGAGTATTTTAAAGGTTTAATCAAATGTGATTGTTCTGTTTAATGTTAAATATGTTATTAAGTTTTGCACTCTATTCTGTTCATGTTTTACTGTGAGTCACACCTGTAAACAGAACTCTTGTTCTAGTGTGCTAACTTGTTAAGCAAATAAACAAACAAACATTATTTATACAACTGGGGTGAAGGTGTAGTTCATTAAGTAAAAATCAATATTTTCACCCCTGTTGAATAAATCTCTGCTGACTTAGGCACTGTGACTTTTTCAAACATTTATGCCAACTGTGCCTATGTAAGCACATGATATTGTCACTCTGGAAATGTCAGCTGGCAAGTTACACTAACAACTTGCTAGCTGGAACTACTTCCATGGACCTATTAATAATAATGCCACTCACCTGTACATACACCTGTTCCCAGCACATACTGCACTTTAGGCCCGTGTTTCTTCAGACAACATTGACCCAGCTCACAGAAAGCCGCATTTCTGAGACATGCAGTAAAAGAAAAGAGAAGCTCAAATAAATAAACTTTGTTATGGAGAAACTTGCTAAAATTCATTCTGCCATAGGAGAAGCTATATCACCTAAAATTAATAAACTGTCTCTAAAGAAAAAAAATGCACCAATAAACGTTTCAGAAGAGGTGTTTTGGAGTTGCTGCCAATTTGAGACAGATCTGGAGCTGTTGTTAGATCCTGAATACTCTGTGGAAAATTTTACTGTATCAGAAACACAAGACCCAGATGTGATACTGCTTAAGACATACAAAATTGACAGTGCTGCAACCAGTCAATTCATACGGAGCATAAAAAATGAAAATACAAAGAAGAAGAAAACTGAAGCAGACATACACCATTTACAGCAGTACCTTAAAGATGAACTAGAATTCATGAACCCATTAAAAACATCCACCACAAGAACTAGATCCCATTCTTTGCCAGTATTTCACATCACTGCAAAGGCAAGATGGAAATGACTATGAACTATTACTGCATCTGTTAGATCCAAATTTCAAAGCTTCAAAAGGTATCTCAAGGAATATAATTATCCTGATTCCCTTTCTCAATCCAATAAATTTCTTAAAACTAGAAATGTGCTAGTTTCAAAGCAAAAGTTCCTGAAAGAACAGGGGAAAGATACTAAACCCCATACAGCCAACGAACTGACTAATGCTATCATTGAGGAATTATATAAAAAGAAGTTATTAGAACCCTTCACCCCCCATTCTTTGTTAAACAGCATATGGGCCACTGTTACGACATACTTTGGAATCCGTGGGAATATGGAGACCAGAAATTTAAAGTGGGGGGACATTCAACTTGGCACAGATGAGTATGGAACATAATTCACAGAGTATGTCAAGGAGAGACAGACAAAAACATAAAGAGGTACCAATCCTAAAGACACAAGAGTGCTGAAATCAAGGGCTTATGCAACATCAGACCTAAATAAATGTCCTTTCAGCAGCTATTTAATATACAGCTCTAAATGACCTGAGAAAGCTGACACCGTTATGGCCCCATTTTCATTGCCATAAATCATGTGGGAAAATCAAGTTATGCAGTGGGTTGGTATAAAAATGAACACCTAGGTGTTAATGCTATTAACCAAATTGTGAAAATGATGAATGAAACTGCATACCCAGAAGAGACTAACACACCACTCAATATGGAAACACCTTACTCAAAAACTGTCTGATGGCAATATACTACCAAATGAAATAACACAGGTGTCCAGACATAAAAAAATCCAATCCTTAAATGCATATTCTAAATTGATTGATGAGAAGCAAAACAATATCTCTAACATCCTAAGCTGCAGCACTGATGCAAAGCCTAGTACCTCTGCGGAAACTGTACCACAGCAAAAAAATATGCTCTCCAACCACTAGCTTACTAGAAAGAATGTCAGCTTGTTTCCACCAGCCACACATAACAACTACTAAGATTACGTTTAACACAATTCAAGGTAAATGCATAATATGTCCTGTACATATTCATAAGTTATATGCATTTACATATTTCATACTAACATGTTTTCCTGGTTCCTCTCCTCAGGTGGACAATATGAGAAGCCTAGCTGATGAAGAGGAGCTGTGCTGGACTCTGAGAGCGATTCTGACTAACATTATTCCATTTATCCTACATTGCAACCGCATCCTCGTTCATATAAGAGATAGCTACAAAGACACAGTCACAAAAAAGAAGTCTTGTACTATGTTGTTCATTCCATTTTTCTGTTTGTGTTGTTCAGCAATGTAGAAACTAAAATGGAAAAAAAAGACCACACATGAAATGTTCAATCTAGTGACGATAACCAGATAAAACTTGTAACACTCCACAAGCTTGACAATATATATAAAAATAAATAACCCAACAAAATAAATACATATTGTTTTGTCCTTAGAAAGCCAGAAATAGTACAGTAAACATGTACCCGACACCTGCATGCCAACTCCCTTCCCGTTCCATAACCCTGCCTTAAAGCTGCTATGAACCAATAGAAACACACCAGCAGCATGCAAAACAACATAAACCAATCCACACTCACCAAAATGAACCCATTCAGAATACTGACTAATGACACATTGCAAATAGTTCCCATTCAGTAAATCTGACAGCTCCATTCATACAAAGCACCAGAGAATTCCGTGGAGACACACTAAAAGAAAAAATAACACCATATAACAAACTTTAAAAAAAGTCACACGAAAGTCTTAAACCCCTATTGTATAAACCGCACACATGAAGTGCAGTTGTGGAAAATGGCAAACATTTCTGTGTGTGAAGAATGACCTCTGGATACTGTCACTTGTGGCTCTGCTATACTCTGCCACACCAATCGTGAGTATCCAGAGGTCACTCTTCACTCATGAAAATATTTGTCATATTCCACTCCTGCCCATCATGTATCCCCTATTTACCTACCAGTCACTAGGGGAGGTTTAGGGATGTTTAACCCTATTGTTTTCTTTTATTGTATATTTTTGTATGTGAACATATTTCCTTTACTCTCACATAGGGGACAAGTTTGGACTCCACTCTTATTCTATTCTTGTCACTACTGGTTCCAACAGTGGGATTCGGGTAGATTGGGCCCATTAAGACACACCTTGAATGTCCCATTTATATCAGAGACACGTTTGTAAAGCTGAAACTCTGGAACATTTCTAGTCAGCTTCTATTGACTAAACATAGGAAATGGCTTTATACAGTGCACAGGTTATACAGCAATATTTTCAGGAAGCAGAAACTTTTCCCTCTGCCCCATAATACTTACCACTTTATTACACTTGTTGAAGTCAAAACTGTTCCCCAAAGACGTGGGACCTTTACTGACTTAGCTGTCACACAAAGATAAATGTCAAGGCTAACCAGAAACAAGCAGCTGGCAGAGAGGATGTGTAGGCCTGGATATGTTCAGCAGCTAGAAACAGATGAGCATTTGTTATTTTCTTGTTCATACATATCAGGTTTTGGAAACTGCTTTCCACATTCTGGAAAGAACTCTGGTTTCCTACAGTAACTTATGAAGGCATAATATATGGTTATTATATAGGTATGCTACATGTTATTTTTAGTTATAAAATGGTTCCTTTGGAACACCAGAAGCCTTTTTACTTTACAACAGAAACAAACCAGATGGAAGTAATTCATAAGATACCTGCAGAATTACAGAATATTTATTTTATGAAAACTAAACAAATGTCAAGAAGGTGTCTGATAGTGGCATGGAAAAATATGCCATGGGTAACACATTCATATACACCAGTTATGTAAATAACTAGGAAGGGGAGAATCTCACTATTGGTTTATGTCCAGTATTTTTGCTAGATTTCCACTAAAGGGACCAAGTAGTCCCCCCCCCCCAGAAGAAAGTACTTTGATTGCTAAAAAAAATTCCAGTTTGCTTAGGTTTAAATGATCAGTTTCAATATTTGTTAGTGTACAGTGATGTATTAACTTTTTTTTGTTATAATTTTTGATTGCTTTTTTACCAGATAAACTTTTAGATTCCCCTTTCTTTAGCCAGCTTGAGATTCCTTGCCTTACTTAGTTTATTTATTGAACTGCCTGCTGTTATGGTCTTAATTTCTTTTCATTTATGTTTTTCCTGATTGCACTTCCATTGCTCATGATATATGTGTATTGTCTGACTTTTCTTTGCTAATAAACTCCCTACTCTTTCAAGAAGTGCCATGGGATCTTTAATATCCACCTGAACTACCACCAGAACAGGCAGATGGGACTTTGGTTTAATACCTCATGTGAAAGATGGCACTTCGAGTGCAGCACACCCCTCATGCTGTACCACTGTGTCAGTATTAGGATTTAATCAAGTGTCTGGTGTGGGATAGAACCCACAGCCTTCTGATTGTCCGGCATCAGAGGCAAATGTGCAACCTGCTGAGCCACTGACACTGACAATTATATTGTATTTGATTAAAAATTTTTAGTATGCTGGGAGCAATGTACTTGTTGTCTTGTCTCTTTTGTAAAGCTACTGATTGTTGTTTATAAAAGCATTTCTTTTTTATATAATTGTGGATGGACTTCTGCCTCATTTTCATGGTGTAATTTTCCTGTTTGTGACCTATTATGAGCTTGTTTTAAAAACAGAATGGGGGTGTCCTTTTTGCATTTGATGCTGTATTTGATTAAGACATGTGTGCGCATGTGTAAATCAATTACAGTAAATGGTAATGCTGGGATCAATTTTTTTTTGTTCTGTTTGGTAAGAGTATCTATTATAAACTGATACTGAATCCAGCTATTTATTTAAAATGGGATGTGCTCAGTTTGAATTGTGCAGTGTATTTTATCCTTTCTTTATACCCTGTTATCTGATTTAAAACTACTGAAGGAGAGATTGGTGGAACATCTGGTTGTCAGTGGACTACAGGACCCAAGGCAGCATGATTTCACCAGGGGGAGGTCATGTCAGACCAACCTCATTGAATTTTTTGACTGGGTGACTAGGGAGGTGGATCAGGGGAGGGCAGTGGACATGGCCTATCTGGACTTCAGCAAGGCCTTTGACACTGTGCCACATAGAAGACTATTACACAAACTGGGGAATATGGGTGTGGGCAGGACAGTAGTGTGGTGGGTAGGTAACTGGCTGGGTGGCAGGACACAGAGGGTGGTGGTAAATGGCTGTCTCTCCACAGAGGAAGAGTGACCAGTGGGGTACCACAGGGATCAGTGCTGGGACCGGTCCTATTCAACATCTTCATCAGTGACATGGCAGGACCTAGAAGGCAGAATTTCACTGGTCGCTGATGACACAAAGCTCTGTAACAGAGTAGACACACCAGAGGGTGTAGACAGAATGAGAAGCAACCTGCAGAAACTTGAAGAATGGTCAGGGGTTTGGCAGTTGAAATTCAATGCAAAGAAGTGCAAGATAATGCATATGGGGCACAAAAACCCTGGCACAATATATCAGTTGGGGGGTGAGGATATAGCATGCACCAAGCAGGAAAGGGATCTTGGGGTTATCATCTCTGATGACCTTAAGGTAGGGAAACAGTGTGACAAGGCAGCAGGTAAAGCAAATAGGATGCTGGGATGTATAGGCAGGGGCATCACCAGCAGGAAAGGAGGTCATAATTTCACTATACAAGACACTAGTGAGGCCCCACCTGGAGTACAGTGTACAGTTCTGGAGACCATACCTACGTAAGGACATAGACAGGGTAGAGAAGGTTCAGAGGAGGGCAACAAAGATGGTGCATGGATTGCATCACAAGTCCTATGAAGACAGGTTGAAGGAACTGAACATGTACTCCCTGGAGGAGAGGAGGGAGAGAGGGGATATGATAGAGACATACAAGTATCTTACAGGGAGGAACAGGGTGCAGGAAAACACTATTTTTAAGTGAAAAGATGTTCCAGGACTAGGGGCATGGGATGAAGTTGGAGGAGGGACGATTCAGAGGAAACATGAGAAAGAATTTCTTCACAGAAGGTGGTGAACAAGTGGAACACCCTGCCAGAGGAAGTGGTGGGGGCTGAAACAATCACGGGATTTAAGAATGCATGGGATAGACATAAAAGGAATTCTGGAGGTCAGGGTGAGGGCAACAGACTTCTAGGAAAACAAACTGAACTTACAAGCTCAAATGGGCAGACTGGGTGGGCTATAGGCCCTTATCTGCGACACTGTCTATGTATCTATGTATCTAAAGCTTCAGTATTTGTTGAGGGAAAAAATCATCATACATTTTGTAATGATGCATTTCTTGCACAAACATGAATATATCCATTGTTCTTGTCACTATTTCCCACTTGAACTAAGATATGGAGTATCAACGTTTTCAGACTTGCCTGTTCCTTCTGTACACTCAGTGTAAATAAATTTGACTTATTTTGGTCCTGCACTGTTTACCATTAGAAAGGTATGCTAGCGTTGGCCCATTGGCACAGCAGTGGGGCTACTTTTGTGACACTGATGATCTGGAGTCAGAATGAGCCTGGTCAGGGGGGCCAGCTGGAGGAGAAGAATCAAGCTTCCCAGAGGGTGGGTGGTCTCCTCCTCTTCCAGAGAGGGAGCTGCATCCCACAGTGCTACTGCCATCTGTAGATGTATGGGTGTCAGTGCGCTCCAGCACTCAGGAGTTAGGGGAAATTCTGCCACTTATCACAGAGTGTGCATCAATACACTCATGTCAGGACCTAAGTCCCATTTCACCCTCATCCCAAGGGTAGGAAGCACAGAATGAAGGGGCAACAAGAACCAGGTAAATCCCCTTCCCCTAATAGCCACATGATGGCCTGCATGCTCAGCTGGAAGGAAGTATATCCTCTGCACCAAGGCAGGGGTGCAAAAAAGAGTGAATAAAAAAAAGATAGTATACTAGCTGTGCAGTAGATTAATAGAAGCACTAGCCCCTATTGTGCTGGCAACTTGTTTTCGGGCGTGGACTCCTGTCACTAGGGGATCAGCAGAGGAGGAGAGAATCAAGTGTCCCAAGGACTGCTCCCCTCTCCTGGGGAGGGAGGACTGGTCACTTTGCTCCTTAATTTCTAATCAGTGGAGGCTGGACAGCAGTGCAGTGCCAGTAGCAAGAAGGAGGGGCTGCCAACAGACATGTGGAGCTTGTGTGCTACTCCGGAGTGATGCACAGTGGATGATGAGGACAGAAAGCAGTAGGAATATGCCGGCCTGTAAGATGAATGCTTGACCCACTGCAGGCCCTGCACCCACCAACTGGGCACCCTCCTCCACTTCTGGATTGTGCTACAGGGGGCCTGATCACTCCCTCATCCTGTCACATGGAGAAAGTTTGTGTGAGAACACAGAGGAGTAAGACTCAGAGATGGTGGGGTGATAGGGCTTGGTGGATTAAGCAAGATGTGGGTCAATTATATGTACAAGCTTAAATAAATGATGGGGAAATATGTATGCTAGCACCCTTCTAGTATATCCATGTTATGAACCCAGCATGTAATGTCAAAAGGTATTCTTTTTTTTCTTTTTTTAACTTTCTTTATGCTCCCAGTCATGGAACTCTCTCCAGCTGCCCCCATACCAGTCTCTACCTCCCAGTCTGAAACCTTACCTGACAGGCACTCCGATCCAGTGCATCCCCCAACTCTGAGCCCCCAGGGGTAGGGCCACCCACCCTGGTGCTCTATCTAACAATCTAATGCATCAGAGTTGGAGGGGGGGGTCCTGCAGGCAGGTCCGATGATGGGATTGTGGACCGACATGGTGGGCATCTTCGCCTATCCACGCTGGGAGATTTTGTCCTTGAGTGTTGCCCCGGAGCTTGGACTTGCAATGACACCCAGCTTGACATGCACACTCTCCCATGCTCAAAAGGTGCCCACCGCAGCCCCAATCCCCTGCATCTGCCAGCTAGGTAGTGCAATTCCCCAGCTGCCACCAGGGGCTGCTGCTGCACCGGCAAGGGCTAAGCCCCTCTCCCCAAGGAAGGAGAGCAGTCCATGGGACACTCAATCCTTCCTCATCCCCACTGACCCCCGATGACCCATGCTCGTTCCCGAACCTGGGTCACCAGCATGGCATGAGGTGTGGCATCCAGCACCTCAACCCTCAGCACCACCGGCTGGCATCAAAAAGTATTCTTAAGAGAAGGAATTTCTAATCGTTGCTAATGGTGGTAATTTTTAATGACTTGAGTCATTAATTATGTAGAGAATAATGGCTGGGTAGGAGGTCATAATGAGAATTTTACACACACATACTCACAATGTGTGGGATGCCACATAAACCCTGAGAGTGAAGCTCAAGGGGTTTATATAGGCATCCCACACCAAGGGGGGTATGTAAAATTCGAATTTTGCACACCTACCCAGCTTTTATTTTATATACAGTAATTGCTGGGGATCATTTTTCTGCCACAGCAATTATATAAAATGAGAAGACATCCACTATGGAGCCCTGGACCAGTATGGTTTCAACAAAGTCTGCGGTCGGAAGTGTGGAAGGAATGTTTTTTTTTTCTTTCTTTTTTTTCAAAAAGTAGCCCTGTCTGAAAACATTTTTGTAGCACAGTTATTGTTTTTTTTTAAATGTACTTATTGTCGAGTCCTATTGGTCGTGAAGTGTTGAGTGGTAAGATACAGTGGCGGGTGTCGAGGAAGGGAAACACTGTAGCTGGTGCATGTGTAGACCCAGAAAAACCCGACACATGTTCACCATTATAACCAGCTGGTCATACAGTAACAGCGAAATTACAACCTTGTTTCCCAATGGGGAAAAGATGAGGATCAGTAATTATAACATTATTAATAAAAGCTGTTTTAAAAACCACTGAGAGGAATATAAATATAGTGATGATAAATCTAGTTATGTCAGAAATACATGTATGCTAAACAGCTGTAAGATAAAGTATGTTGCTGATCAACAAATACTTTTGATTTAAAATCTTGAGGTTATATAAAAGTACAGTGTAAGAAATATTGGTAGTTGTACTGTTTTCTTGGTCATTTGTCCTTGCTTGATGTGGTGGTGTGTTAGTGTGTCTGTGTGGTGTGTGCGTGTGTGTGTAATACATTTTTTTGTTTGTAGTCTTGCTGATTTTAATAAATAGTTCATAAATTGTGTACTGCCTTTTTTTTTTTCCATTAAGGTGTTTGTCCTCCTGGTCACCCTGAATTGCTCTTTCACCCTCCACCCAAACCATCTCCAACCACTCCCAGGTACTAACCCCTCCAGAGACCACCAGGGTTCACACCCATGGTAGGGCTGAGGGATGAGGAACTGTCCCCGGCAGAGCACAGTTCAGTACTTGGAGGGCACCTAGACAGGGGTGTGGGGCCTGAGAGAGACCTGCTGCAAGGTCACAATGTTTTCCTTCTGCTTTTCTCCTCTATGGGCCACACATGAGATCACTGTGCAATTGCTAGTGTCAGAAAACAGGCCCAATCTTCAATTACTTTTGCTTCCAGCCAGCCTCAGCTGTTCGAGCTTGCTGATATCACTAAGTATGCAGTAGACTGAGATGTATGTTTCTGCCTCCTTTCCTCCAAGGCAAGAATATTAAGGGTGTCTGCCTGTCTTCTGTTGTTCCCCAAACACTTGATCATTTTGGTGGTCCTGCACTGCACCCTGGTAGAAGAAACGTCATAGCCATGTTAGTCCAGTAGATGTTGTAAAAGAACAAAAAACAAATGTTGCTGGCATAACCTCCTAATGATCAGTTTTCCATGTTAGTCTTTTTGAGGCTTTTTTCTAGCTTCCAGCAAAGCTTGTATTTTTTCAGTTAGAACTTATTTACTCAGGATAGCCAAGGTGAGATGCAGCATGTCTTTTTTAGGGGGGTCCTGTGTCTTCCTATTTCCACAGCTGGGTGGACTGAAACACTGCAAGGTTAAGTGACTTATTCAAGGTGAGTGCACGGATCTACTGGGGAAGGAACCTGTAATCTGGTTCCCAAGCTGGAGCTCTAACCACTAGATCATACACTGCTATGATGGATGGCAAAGGAATGCAGACCCCAGTGTTCACAAATTAGTTTTGCTGTCCCAGACATGTCCCCCCATGCTGTTATCTGCTACTTTAGGTCAGCAGATCCAACAATTGGATCATTGATTCAGTGCAGGCCTCCTGTACACCATTCTCTGCCCCTACTTGGGAGGGGGACAGAATTCATTCAGGCCCAGTTAGGCCACCTCCCAGATCAGCCTCTTCCTGTAGGCAGAGGAGGGGGAGGGAGACAATGGCTAGGCTGCTATCCCATCACAGGTCTCTCCCATGCTGATCTTTGTTCCGGGGAGGAGTGGAATGGCATCACCAGTCCCTCACTGGGTCCATGAGTTGCTTTTTTGCATTAATCCTAGCATTTATTTTATTTTGCACTTAATTTATCCATAGGTAACCTAGTTAGGATGTATCAGCTGTTGCCCAGTTTTACAGCTGAGTGAACTGATGCACTGAAAGGTAAAATTGCATTCTCAGGATCATGCATTAAGTGGCTGTGGGATTTTCCATGGTTCCAAAGCCTCTGCTAAAGCATACAGATGATAAGTTTTAATTCGCTGACAGAGAGGGAGAGAGAGAGAAATTCACCCTTGCAAAGCACTTCACAGAGATTCTACTTTGCCCAAACTTCACACTTCGCCACTTCTAAATGAGTTTTCTTAGTGAAGAGGCCGATTATCATGTGAAGTCTTTATAAAGTGTAACTTCGCCAGCACATTTTCATGACTTTGCTGTGAACTAGAGCCACTTCACCTGCTGAAAACTTCCAAACTCGACACTTTGTGAAGTCAGCAAAGTTTGCAAATTTATTTACGAAGCAAGGTTTGCCAACTTCACTCATCTCTACTCTAGCACTTTGACAGTAATACCTCTTTTAATAATACAGACTGCCCCCGTGTTTGAGATCATTGCAGGCTTTCCTACTGATAATCCCAGTTTGTGCTCCAGGAGAGAATTGCACAACAGGGCAATTGCAAATTTTACCTATAGAAATACATAAACATAGAGTCTGACAGCAGATAAGGACCACTTGGCCCACCTATTCTGCTCATTTGCCCCTACCTACTGTAACACCGCAGACCCTACTTGATCTCTGACTCCCCTCTTTCCTTACCACTAAGGTTCCTTTTCCTATCCCATGCTCTTGAATACCATTACAGTTTTGCCCCACCACCTCTTCTGGGAGGCTGTTCCAGGCATCCACCATTCTTTCTGAGAATAAGCACTTCCTTATAACTCCCCTGAGTCTACCCCCCCTCCAGCTTCATAGCATGACCCCTTGTTCTTGAGCATCTTTTACTCTGAAAAAGGTTTTCTTCTTGAACCTTATTTATACCCTTAAGATATTTGAAAGTCTCTATAATATCCCCCCTCTCTCTCTCCTTTCCTCTATGGTATACATATTGAAGTCCTGCAGTCTCTCTTCATAGGGCTTTTGATGTAGACCCTGCATTATTTTAGTTGCCCTCCTCTCGACCACCTCAACTCTATGTCCTTCCTGAGATGTGGTCTTCAAAACTGGACACAGTACTCTATGTGAGGCCTTACCAGTGGTTTATACAGTGTTATCACCACCTCCCTCTTTCTGCTGGTGATACCCCTTCTTATGCACCCTAGCATCCCACTGGATCTCCCAAATGACTTGTAACACTGTTTATTTATTTAGCTTTTGGTGACCGGGTAAGTACACTAGACAAGTAATATGCCTATTTTCAGGAACGACCAGGGAGAGTACAACAGTGTGAATTACATGGTGGTACAGGGATTATACAAAAAACAACATAGCAGACAGTTTGACTAGAACGGAACAGCACAAGGTGACATTTACAAGTTATCAACAGAGGTAAAGCAATCTAGTACAAGGTGACATTTACAAGTTGGCCTCTTTAAGGTCATCAGATATGATTTCCAACAGGTCTCTTTCCTGTTTGGTGGTCGCCAGTGCCATTCCTCCATTTTATACCCCATCCCCATGTTTCTGCATCCCCAGTGCATGATTTTGCACTTCTTCACATTGAAATTTAGTTGCTACACTCTTGACCACCTCAGACTTTCTTAGATTCTTCTTCACTTTTTCCACCTCCTCCGGAGTGTCAACCCTATTACAGTTCTTAGTGTCATCAGCAAAAGTCATACCTTCCCTTCTAGTCCCTCTGCAATGTGACTAATAAAAACATTAAAGAGGACCAGTCCAGTGCTGATCCTTTTGGCACCCCACTTTTCACCATCCCTCCTCAGAGTGAACTCAGTTTACCACCACGATCTGTCTCCTATCCCCCAACCAATTTACCATCTTTGGACCCACTCCTTTGCTACCTAGGTTATCTAAGAGTCTCCTATGTGAAACTGTGTCGAAGGCCTTACTGAACTCTAGGTAGGCCACATCCACTTCTCCACCCTGATCCAATATCCTGGTTTCCCAGTAAAAGAACTCTATCAGAGTTGTTGACATGACCACCCCCTTGTGAATCCATGCTGCTTTGGATTTTGTAAGCCACTGGATTCAAGGTATTCCACAGTCCTTTCCTTCAGTAGTGATTCCATTAATCTGTCCACCACCAAAGTCAGGCTGACTGGTCTGTAATAGCCAGCCTCTTCTTTGCTACCACTTTTGTGAAGTTGGACTACATCTGACCTCCTCCAGTCCTCCGGTGCCACTTCCTTCTCCAGTGAGTGGTTGAACAAGACTGTCAGAGGTGCAATTAGCACCTCTCTGAGTTTCCTCAATATTCTTGGCTGTATCCCATCTGGCTCCATTGCCTTGTCCACTTCCAAATTTTTAAGTTCCTTATGGACCCTTTCCACAGTAAATGGATGAGAGTCCACCTCCCTACCATCGATACCTCTGATGCTTATCTGTGGACCCTTGTATTTCCCTTCCTCTGTGAACACTGAATAAAAATACTTTGTTGGGATGTCTGCTTTTTCCTGGTCAGCTTCAACAAATTCCCCCTTCCCTCCTTAGCCTTATGATCCCTCCTTTGGTATGTCTCCTTTAGCTTACATACCTGAAAAATGTCTTGTCCCCATTTTTTACTGCCTGTGCTAGTTTCTCCTTTTGCACACCTGTCTGCTTTGCCTGTCTCTCTCTCTCTCTCTCTCTCTCTCTCTCTCTCTCTGCTTTTCCTGATATTCCACCCTATCCTCCCCTCTCTGTGTCTCCTTATACCTCCTTAATCCTAACTTTTTTGCCTTTACCTTCCCAGCCACCTCTTTTGAGAAAAACAGCAGTTTCTTTTCCTTCTTGCTTTTGCTTACTTGCCTGATGCAGAGGTTTGTTGCCCTCATTATCCCCTCTTACAGTTTTGCCCACTGTTTCTCCACTACACCGAAGTCATCCCCCCTGTCATGACGCCCCTGAGACATTCTCCCACTTTTGTAAAATCAGCACTCCTGAACTCCAGGACCTATGCTGGTCCCTTGGTTGCTGCTGGTGGTTGGGTGTTGGATGGTAACATTCAGGCCCACTACAAGATTCCGCTGTGCTGGTTTTGACTGTTGCTGGGGGGGGGGTGGAGAATGCAATGGTCATTCTACTACAGGCTTCTGCAATGGAGGTGGGAATCAATAATCAGTCTACTGGGCTCAGTAATGCTTCTCTCATTCTGGTCCCTCCTGCTAATGTGTGTGAGGGAATTAATGAAGAGTGACCTTATATCCAACAGTACTTTCCAACACAACATGGGGTGGGTTATAACAGCACAAATCACAACTAGCTATGTTTTAAGCGTACAAAACTATTGAGGAACACTGTAATGCCCCCCAAAAAAAAATGTCTTACTTTCTTTTATGGTTAATGTTTTTCCCCTTGTCTCATTTTCTTTATTTCTTTTTAATATTCCTATTTTTGATCAAACTAACTTTATGTTTCCTCTATTTTACAGGTCTGATTTGAAATTGCCTACTTGTTGGTTAAGTATTTTCTTTTTACTGTTTTTAACCCTGTTTCATTTATAAACCTCCAGATTCTTTGTTTTGTCATTAAATATATTTGCTTTTAAATTTAAGATTCCCATCTTCATCAGTACTCCTGCTAAAGAGGATCCCTTACCAGCCCAGGTAAATATTTTGAAATAATGTATAGACATGTCTTATAATAGAGTGACTACAACTGTTACAGAGGAGCATTTACAATGGGCGTGTCACCATTACTTGGGGGCTT
This sequence comes from Neoceratodus forsteri, assembly GCA_016271365.2. Classification (NCBI taxonomy): domain Eukaryota; kingdom Metazoa; phylum Chordata; order Ceratodontiformes; family Ceratodontidae; genus Neoceratodus; species Neoceratodus forsteri. The sequence continues at coordinate 570,451,291 of CM057449.1, read as the reverse complement.
TGGGGTTGACAATGAAACCGCACCAGCTGGAGGGTTGAAGTCCACTACAGCTGCAGCTGGGCCCCAAGAAGTTTCAAGTGTTCATATTACCTCTGTTATAGTGTCTGGTAGAATGCTATTATATGCTGAATTTGATGTAAAGTCACAGCTGTTATGGTATTGATGTGACATCAAGCTGCTGTTAACCACTGTGTTCACATGTCATATCGATACCATAACAAGAAAAAATGCTGCCGAGATAAACCTTCCACCACACCAGGGTATCACAGCCTTTCACAGTACTCGTCAGCATTCAAACTAAGATTGCAGTTCCTCACTTGCTTTGTTCTTTTCTTATTTCCTTTCGTTGTCCATTACCTGGTGCTTGAGAAGAGTGCTCTAAAAGCATCTCCTCCGTGAATGACCATTTCAAGTGACACTTCCGGATAGTGCACTGATTATGCTGACCTGCTTAACCCCTAGATTCGGTACTACTGTAACTTCCAAATCACATGGAACAGTGATGTTTTTATCTTTTATTGTTTTTCCTGTTTAAAATGCGATTAGTACAGGAATCTGTAAAAAGTGTAAGAGAACAAGATCTGTTCATTTGTTTTTAATAAATCTTTTTTTTTTACCACTTTGACACCTCCATGTTCACTTCTTCACTCCGAGGTAAGCGTTTAATTTACCCTGTACATTTAGTGTGTTACTCTATGTTATCAAAGGTGCTTTCTTTTTAACTGGTTCCCCATACCCTATATAAGACAATGTATGGGGAACAGTTAACAACCACATTGCATTCACATCTCAAGGTTACCATGGTTACTGTAAACCTCTCAAGCTGCGCTCTTGAGGTTTACAGACCATGGTAACATCTCAATGCAAATACAACGTGGTTGTTAACTGTTCCCATACATTATCCTCTATATCTTTTTATGACTATATGGTTTTCTAGGTAATTGTTTGGTAATTCTGTATATTAATTTGCTCTTTAATTTTATTTATTTATTAAAATGTTTCACCAGGAAGGCACGCTGAGCAACAGGCTGCTTGTCTCCCAGTACGATTTGGGGGGAAGGGGAACAAGAGGATGGTATACATAGATTTAGAGCACTAACAAAGATTTACATATGTTTACATTCAAATAACAATGAGAAAACTGAATGATGCAGTGAAAACAGCAGGGTGCTAACAGTTTTGAACTAAGGTGGAACGATAACAGTTTAGATCTAGGAAATTATATTAGTGCAAAATGACATTTATTGGTAAACTCCAAGTGACACACAAATGAGTGGGTCGATTAAGGCTGAAAGGAATTCTAGTACTTGAGCAAGGGGAAGTTAGTAGGGACTACACAGACAATATAGGTCAGCTAAGGTAAGACAACAGTACAAGTTAGCTAAGGTAAGTCAAAAGTGCAAATATGTCTAGAAGTGCAAAAAGTTTTTGAGTTAGTCAGAGCTTAGGCTAAGAAATGGAGTGGAGGAGGGGAAGGGGGAGAAGTGGGGGGAGGGAGGTGGGATGTAATTTGAGATTCATGTCTTACAGGAAAGTAGTAGCCCAATCAGAGGTTGATTTTAGGGCAAGGGTAGCGGAGTTAAGACCCTAGGGGAGGTGAGATGCCCCTTCTGGGAACAGGCAATAGAAGGAGAGGTGAAGGGAGAGGGAGGAGAAGACAGGTCTGCCAGACTGGCCTCTCCAGGATGCTGAGAACCCTACCTGCACAAGGCAGAGGTGGAGCATGATAGGAGGGGAGCAGGCTGTTTGGCAGTGAGGGTGAGACAGAGGGCTTGATCCAATTCAGACCAAACCAGACTAGGTGCTGAGAACCCTGCCTGGGGATGGTGCAAGGCAAGCATTAGGGTGAAGTGGTGTGGGAAGAAGGAGGATGGGGGAGAGGGTAAGTTGTGAAGGAGGGGAGAGAGGTAAAGGCTTAAAAAGAGCTAAGGCCCCTAGGGGAGGTGAGGACCCCTACAGGGGACAGGCTATGTTGGAGGAGTGGAAGAAATAGGGAGAGTGAGAGAGGTCTGCTGGTGCCAGACCACTCCAGTATGCTGAGAACCCTGCCTGCACAAGGCAGTGGTGGAGCATGATTTGATGGAAGCAGGCTGTTAGGCAGTGAGGGTGGTAGGCTTCAGCATATTGAGAGCCGATAAGTTTTTAATTATAGTTTTTACGGTACCTGGCCGCGGAAGTATCTGTCCTGGTCACTGATCCCGGGACCTCCACCTCCAATTATAGTCTGTGCTCTTCAGAGGTGATAAGAGGCCCGGGGGCAGGACATCATGAAGATGAACCAGGCCCAGGTTAGTTCCCCTGTAAGCAGGGGCAGGGACGTGCAATGATGTCCGGCGTCTGCCCCACCCCTGAGACATCCAGGTGTCGGTGTGCTTGCGGCAACCCAGCCTCCACTGGGAGTCTCTAGATACTGAGCACACACACACATCCTCCCCCCAGAGAAGGAGAGCAGTCTAAGGATGCTCAATCCTTCTCTCCTCGGCTGGCACTCCAATGACCAGGGTCCATTTCTGAACCTGGGTTGCCGGCGTCGGAAGCGGAAATCCAACCGCTGCACTCATGGGCCAGATGGAAGGAGGCCAGTAGAGAGGTTGGGGAAGAGGCGGAGAGATGGAAATTTTGGTGGAGGGTTGGGGGTGCATCAAGGTCAAAGTGAGGGTGGCATGGGGATAGGGATTGTCCTCGGTGGGTGGGGGGATTAGAGAAGGTCATGGCAGGAACAACTAGGTGAAAGGTGGTTATTGAGGGCAGAGCTGATGGAGTATGAGGAGGATGAGTGATGGATTTGAGGAGGGAGGGAGGGAATTCCAAATTTTTGGGAGGTGGTGATAGCAACCAGATTGGCTGATAAGGGTGGAGCTGCGGGGGACTACCAGAGTGCGGGAGTCGGTTGATCTAAGGGAGTGGAAGGGTGGGGGGGGGGAGTTATAAATGAGGAGGAGAAATATGAAGGGATCAAACCCAGCCAGTGCCTGGAGGTGTATTTATCGCCATGGGAGAGTCTTCTATTTGTAACAGAGGGAATGGATAGGGCATGATAAAGATTGCAGTGGTGGGTGCGGGAGGGAGCATCCAGAGTAAAGCGGCAGAAGGAATTGAAAAGGGTGTCCAATCTGGCCAGGGAGAACTTGGGAGCAGCACCATAGACTACATCACAGTCATCAAAAATGGGCAGTATTATCCTCTGTACAAGTTCTTGCCTAGCCGTAGGAGGGACCAAAGGACTTCTTCAGGAATTATCTAAAAGAGAAAAAGATTTAAGCAAATACAAACCTTGCTTTAACATTTTTAATATGACTGACTGGAAATGTGCCCACGTGTGAGTCTATTTCATGTAACCCCCCACCCAGGTATGCCGTTTCCATCTTGACAGCACTACCTGGTGGGCTGGGTTCGGGGAGAAATATGTCACTCGGCACATTGGCTTGGTTTGGCTACTCTGCACAGGGGCACCCAAGTAACTCCAGACAAAGGAAGCAATAACTGAAATGTCCAATACCAGAAGTGGGATTCTAAAATGTGGCATTTATTCACATCCAACAGAATAAACAAAGCATAGATGGACCCCCATGGGGCTACACTCCTGGTAATGCAGATTTATGGAGATCAGAACACATCCTCATTCACTTTAGCCCTCAGGCTCTGAAACACACTGGGCACACAGCCCGAACTTGTACACTGCTCTGGGTTTCCCTGGCTCAGCTCCCTTGTCAGCCCTTTGGACACTTTCCATATAGCATGGAAACATTTACTGGGGGCTCCCTAAACCACCTATGAGCACTTCTGACTCCATCAGGGAATCTTCCTCATTAATTCCACGTCTGGGTACTTTCCTCAGGCACTGGCCAAGTACCTGAGAGAAAGCAACAGGTGTCCCAAAGTAAACCTGTAGAAGTGAATTTGGTTACTACTAATGGGGGGTTTCCCACCTCTCGCTCCCATAATTCATACCCGGCCATTTCTCTGGACTGTAACATCCTCTTATCCTTTAAAACACTTTGCTGTGTAGATTCTTTTTAAATGTATTCTCATTTAGTCTATTGTCTTTACATCCCATTTGTGCTGAACTTGAACATACTTAAAAAGTGGCTGTGTCCATTACTTTAGACCCCCCACAGAGTTAAGCAGTCCAATCCACACATCTTTCAAACTGTACTTGGCTGTCGTTTCCTGACCCCACAGTAACAGTCACTTTAGTTTCACCTTGATTCAGGTGAAAACACATTGGCCCTTTAGCAGAGCAAACTCACTCCTTGGTTGCAGATGCCCCACAGGCATTTTCTCCTCAAAGAAATCTCGTCCAGAACTTCTGGTGACTCAGCACGAACTTAAATCAGGCAGCTTCTTTTCTCCCTAGCCAGACCAGGGGGGGCTGCCACTGGAAACAGGCTGATTCCTTCCCCCATCCCTGCAGGGATGGGGCCCTGAACCACTGAAAGTGGTCTCTACCACTTCAATGTGCTCTTCTTGTGTTCCTCTTCAGGTGAGAACACACACTTATACCCAAAAAAAATAGCTCTTTGACAGAGCTTAGAGTGCTGAGGGCCTGCCTACAGCAGAGCACCTCTACTACAGACTGCAACATCCTCTACTGAACTCTACAGAATGACTTCAAATTCCCCAACATTCTACTCTAACCTCCAACTGCAACATTCCAGTGTGGCTTATGCAGCTGCGACAGTTCTAAAATGATGTCATCCCTCAGTCTCAGCTGAGACTGAGAATAGAGTGAGACAGTGTGAAATCCACTTAACTGGAGTTTCACAAGCTGCCTTCCTTGCCTACCACTAGGTCTTACTGGAATTCTAGTAACCCCGGGTAACAGGGGGGGTTACATTCATATCATCAGTTTATTGTTTTGTGTGCTTATTTAGTGACATACAAAACAAAATGGTAATACATGCTGAAAATAGAAATGGAGTTAGAATTGCTGTTTCGACAATAGGCCTTCTTCAGGAATTATGTAAAAGAGAAAAAAAAACAATTTAATAATGTTTTTCTCTTTTAGATAGTTCCTGAAGAAGTCCTATGATCAAAATGTTGATTCTAACTTTATTTTCTGTTTTCAGCGTGCATTTAATAGTGCCTTTTTGCTTTGTTTTCTGACCACACCAGATGCAGTATCTTGTTTTTTAGTAACAATCTTATATTTGTTCCTTTTGTAAGGTCCCTTGTTGTGCTGCAGCTATATATCCAATACATATTTATTACTTATCAGCCATAGAGCCCAGAAACATCAGTTGAACAATGCCCTGCAAAGGAAGATTCATTCTAGGTTTCTACTCAGCTGTTGCCACTGGGTTCCAACAGCTTACAAAACAAAACAAAAAAAGAATGCTGGGCAGGAAAAAAAGATTGTATTAAAAAGGAGTCCTAAAAAATACTATTTCAAAACAAACAAATGTAATATATACTGGGGCCAGATATTCAAACTGCACCATAAAAGTGCGCAACAGCAGGAGCAAGCGCAAGTCCACTGCACCCATGCACTATACGTGCAATATTCAAACACTGTGCAGGTCAAGATGCGCCTGCAGCACATGACTGAATATCATGCCAACTGCGCAATAGCACAACCAGAGATGCTCAGTGGAGCAGGGCAGCAGCTCAACAGCACAACCAGGGATGCGGGGACTGGATGCAGGGGCCCACCACCCATGGTAGAGATGGGCAGAGGAGCACACAGCAGAACAGACATCGCCCCACACCCCTTGCATGGCACAACCAGAGGAGGCTGGAATAACCACTGGCCCATGGACACCAGCAACAAACCCACAGCTGGGGCATGGTGCCCCAGCACACCCTGGCAAGCTGTGACCAGCACACAGGAGGTCCAGCCACCCTGTGCCACACCATCCCACCAATGCAGAGCACACTCTGCACCGCGATCCCCAGACACCTGCCCAGTAGCAGCCCACCAGTGCAGGACACCCCATGCATGCCACCACCCCCACTGTGACAATGCAACCCTGTGCACCACAGAACCATGCAAGGCAACCCCAACATGAGCACCCTTCAGAGGGTGGCAGCAGACAGCGATGCAATGACTGCATACACAGTGCCACCATGCCGTCCCCTGAGGTACAGCTGAGAGACCAAACATGTGTTGGCATATGAGGTACCCCACACATGATGGGACATGCCCTGGACCTCACCACCAGTGGTACAGCACCCTGCACACCCTCCCAAGGACACACCCTGTCCCAGCACTGGCCACAACAGCCAGCGCAGACACCCACAGTGGTGCATGGAAGCATGCACCACACAGGATGCAACACAGTGCATGGACAAACACCCACCCATACCCAAGGGCACACCAACACAGGGACACAGTAGCGGGTCAACCAAGCCCCTGGCATGTGGCCACGGAAACCATGTACACACGGCCAGCACCCCTCCATGGCACAGGAGTGCCAGCCACCCTGCGCAGGCACCATGAAGCTGTACGCCATCTGCATGTGCCCGGAGCACAAGTGACAGACAGTGGAGCACATCCCCTGCAACAGACACAAGTGACAGCATTAAGGTGGGACAACAACAGTAGAGGCCACAGTGCCACCAAGAGGCAGACATGCACCACACCAGTGACAGTAAGCAACCCGACATTGTGCTGGGTACAGTGGCTGTCCAACATGGACAGCCACAACTGACATGCCAGCGGACCGTGCAGGTCACAGACATGCAAGGGTGTCAGCTGCACAGGCCATGTATGGTCTGACAGGTGCACCATGGACACAGTGCATGCACCATGGACCATTGCACACAGTCATCCAGTGCACAGGGAACAACACACAAACCACAGACAGTGACTGATAGCTACACCAACACCATAGTCGCTTCCCCTACAGACACACACACATGCCCATAACTGCACCACCCCTGACACCTTGCAAACCACTGCAGCTGAGCACCTGTAGCCCGCTGCAAATCAGAGACCACCACAGTAGGCATAACAAAACAAATGTATTTGGAAAGGTATAATATAACTGTATACATATATGTACTAAACAGTAGGGGATGAGGGCCACAAACCAGGTGGAGGTGGGTAAGGGGCAGGGGAGAACAAATGGTAGAGGGAAGGAGGCTGTGTGAGGGTGGGTCTGGGGGGTAGGGTTGAACCCGGAGCATGGGATCTTCAGCGGGCGCCCCGCTCCCCACTCCTGTGGCACCTCCCACCACATCTCCTCTGGAAGCCATGCTGGTCCATGCGCTGCAGGATTTCAAGTGAGGCACATGCTACCTGTAGCAGCTCCTACATGGCCCTCTCCAGTTGCATCATCCTCCATCCACCTAGGACAAGGGAGCAGAGTCAATAGGTGTGAATGCCCATCCCCCTGCAGCCCACCCATTGTGCATGGCATACAGCCATGGGACACGCCCCTGTGATGGTGTGCGACCACCCACAGTGATGGTTTCCACATGACCTGCCCACCCAAGCGCTCACAGCCATGTGGACCGCTGCACACACCCACTGCCCAAGTCCCGCACAGCACCACCGTGGCTGTACAGTGACATGGCTATGCGGTGCGAAGGCAGTGGCACAGCCATGTACCTGGTGCACGCATGGACCACCAGCGATGCACACCCACACATGCAGTGACACTGGACAGTGCTGACTGTACCATGTGGCAAGTACGGCAGTGGTGTCAATGGATGGTGGCCATGCCTTGCCGCCTGCCCTGCAACACAGCATGCACAGAATATACTTGAAGAAAAGCACTCACCCTCATCGGCCTGGTCCTAGCGCTGTCCTACATTTGGACCATCTGCCCGTGGCTGTTGCTTACCTCCCCTCTGCTCACATCGGTGGTGGTCTCCTTGAGCCTGGCGCCACTCATCAGGGCCTAGGGTGTAAACATGGAGAGGGGAACATCAGTACAATCTAGTAGCAAAGGCCCCCAACCCTGGGTGTGTGCGATCCCACACAGCCCAACCATGCAGCAACCCCCCTCAACACCACCACCACCACTGCCCACACTGGATGGCCCACCCCCCCATGTGGTGGACACATGCCCACTGCGATACCCATATGGACGTAACCAATGTATGGATGGGGCACCTACCTGGTCGTGGCACTGTGCCTCTCCTGGCGCATGCCCACAGGTGGGCAAGCCTGTCCGGGTCCCTCTGCTGGAGGTCTCCGTATCTGTGGCACACTGCTCTGCAGTACGGTCCAGTCCTGTGGCCTCCTCAAGTGCCGCCGCCACCTCCTCCCATACGGCACTCCTGGCCCTGTCAAGGGGTGCATTTCCAAACAGTACCCCAGCATGGGGCTCCACTACAGCCACCAAATTGGCAAGCTCCACCTGGCTCCAAACAGCAGCCCTCTGTCTTGCCATCGCTGAAGCTGGTGGTAGTCAAAATGGCGCTCGTTAGCACATGTCTGCCATGTGCAGATGCAGCACGGTACGGCGCTGCCATTCCCCATTATGCTGTCACCGAACAGCATGATAGGGGTGCACCCAAGTGGACGCATGGCACCTAGGGGTCAAAGGTCAGGCACAGGGTCAAGGGTCTCTCGCGCACGGACTGCCACAGTGCGATTGGTACTCCCCTACATGTAGCGGTTGGGTGCCTGTGGAGATGCCCTGTGGTGGCCTACCACGCTGTGGCTCCCGGCACCTGTAAGCCCCGTGCAAGCGCCATACATGTGAACAGGCACTAGCGCCACTGGCACAGTGGTGGCCATGCCCTGCACTGCCTCCCACACACAGCATGTCAGTAGCATGGCAGGCGTTGGTGTCAGCACCCCGGGCATGCGCCATTCGGTGTCCACTGCACACGTCACAGAGCTGCGCCCTTGCCTGAGCATGTTCAACATAATTGCTCAAGGCGCAACAGCATGATATTCAGCTGGCATATGCAAATCAGCTCATCAGTGATTCAATGGTGCAGATACTGCATTAGAATCCACTTAAAATAGATCCTCGCCTCATTTGCATGCGTTGCGCTATATAAATGCGACATTGGGCTGCAGAGGCCATAGTCTGGTATTGAAGTCTATTGTGGTGAGTTGCATGCTGTTTGAGAGTGTGGACTGTGGTGTGTGGGAGATGTATGGGACTGCACAATCAGAGGTAACACCTGTCATTCCCACAGGATCAATGATGACAGAATGTGAGGTGGAGGAGGAGGAACAGAGACGTGGGAGATGGAGGAGACCAAACTCTACCAAGGCAGAAACAGATGCCCTGTTTGAGGCCTACCTTGACCAGGAACCGCTGCTCAGTGGACAGCGGGGAACACCACAGGCCCATGCGGCGGCATGGGGTGAGGTGGCGTGTGCCATCAACCAGCATGGCAGCCAACAGTGGTCCATGCAGGAGTGCAAGAAGAAGGTGGGCACGGACAGGAGAAGGATTAAAGATAAGGTGGCTGCCATCAGGGCAGCATGGGCTGTGACTGGTGGGGAACAGCCCGGCCATGCAATGCCTGATGCCACAGGAAGAGCGGGTTGCTTGCAGCATGGCGTTGTGCCATCAAGGGTGTTCCAGGTGGTGGCTTCCAGATGGGTTGTAGCCCATCACTGCATGGTAGGTCCTGATCTGTCACTGTGGGTAGGGGGAATGCACAGGGAAGGGCAGATACATTAATGCTACTATGTTTCCTTACAGCTTCGGCGTCTACATGGGTCAGCGGTGGTGAGCTCGTCCACTGAGGCGATACCCTGGACACAGAGGAGGCCCATCCACCTCCACAGGTGTCTGAGTGTCAGGACGATGAGTGGGCCAGCCTGGCTGTCCGGACTGATGTTGGTGGAGCAGGTGCAGAGGCCCTGCCCATGTCCCAGAGTGACAGCGTCCATGGATGCCAGCATGTTGAGACTCAGACTGGTGCCAGCTCCATCACTGATAATGATGGAGCTCACGTCAGGGACAGTGATACATGTGGGCCAGGGATGGCGCACAGCAGGTTACAGCACAGGCATTGCCATGGGTGGTGCCACCGTGGAGGCCTGCGTAACATCACAGTCCCAGCCTGTGCCTGTCTGCACCAGCAGCACTGGTGTGTGCCAGGACAGTGGGGCTGTTGCGGCAGCACCGTTGAGCCCTGGAGAGCAGCGGCCGGAGGGGCAGTGTCAGCAGTTGGCCAATGGTGATGGGGTACAGTGTCAGGGGGCAGCATCAGTGCACCACCTGTAGACATGCCCAAGCATGGCCCTGGTGTGCAGCACCCAACCTCAAGGGGTGCTGCCCAGCATGGCTGCGAACACCATGAGGGACGGCATGCCGATCAGGCGGATGACCTTTAGATGAGCACAACTGCATACTCCATGAATCAGTGGATCAGCAGTTGTGGCTTGTGATGGCGGTGGATGCACTCAGTGTGGTCCTGCGCCAGGCAGAGGAGTGGCGCAGCAGGGACACCGGTCTGCTCCTGGCAGGGATGGACTGGCTGCGAGAGGATGTGACCACAACCATTGACAGGCAGACACAGGCATTCACAGCTGTCATGGCCACAATGGGCACACAGTTTTTACCCATCGCTACAGACACAGCGCGGTGCCATGTCCACCCCATTCCCGGCATCGTGCGACACCCTCCTTATTGACACCAGGTTCAGCTGTGGGCATCCGAGCACGCCTGGTGCAGGTATGTTCAGTGAGCTGCAGACCCCTGCTCGAAATGGTCGCGTTCCCGCAGTGGCACCCCTGGGTGACTGTCAGTGCCACCCCATGAGGCCATTGGTCAGTCTGTCACTGCTGGCGGGTCTCAGCGGGGCTGCCCATGCATCCATGGTGGCTGTGGCACTGTGCCACGTGACTGACCTGTCTCCCACCATGGCTACTGTCTGACGCTGCCCTGTGTGCAGTGTGTTGTTCAATGTGCAATGCACGGGTGGGGTACCCGGCCCTGCACACACACACACACACGTTCCATGTGCACACCCTCCCAGCTGCTGGCCATTGTGGCATGTGCATAATGATGCCTGCGTTGCGCTGTCTGCCACTGTGCAATGGTGCCCAGTATCTGAGACACGCACAATGACAGGCACTGGACGTGGTGGTCTGTGGATGTGTGTGGCTAGGGATGGCGGTTGTGGTTAGCGTGCCTCCTACCCTTTGTGCATGTCTTGTGTTGTGTGTGTTTGTGTGTGTGTGTGACCACGTGCTGTGTTAGGCCTTGCCCATCCCTGATGGCGTGTGTGGTTTCATGCTCAGCCAATTCCCTTTACGATATGTACCCCTGGGGTTTGTCCATGCGTGTTTGTGGGTTGTGCACTTGCCACTGGTGGTTGCACATGGCCCCATGACTTACCTGGGTTGGTTGAAGTGCTCCTCTGTGATGGTGTCCCGGTGCAGCTGCGCCATCCGGATCAGTCGGGGGTCCCTTCGACCAAGGGGGCTGCCCATCACCATCTGCACCAGCGTCCTCATCGTCCCCATCGCTGTCCCCCTCTTCGACCTGTACAGCTATCCCACAGTTGTTGGCCATGTTGTGTGGGATGCAACAGGCCAGGAATAGTCAGCAGGCCTTTGAGGGGCTGTACTGTAGGGCACCACCAGACGTGTCGACGACCAACGCACCCTCGATTCCAGTTGGGGGAGTGGGCTGGAGGGGTGCAAAGGGGGTTTCAACCCTCACATCAAATTTCCTCGCTTTTGTTGCTGTGGAACAACCCTAACTGATGCATTAAACAGAGTTTTTTGCCTCTAATATATATATATATATATATATATACACACATACATACATACACATGCACAGATATACACACACAGATATATACATACACAATACAATATATGAATATACAAGGGTCATGTTACAAGGTAAAATGGGTTATAACACAAGGAACATATCTCAGAGAGCCATAAACAAGTTGCAGTACGCATATACAGCTAAAGCTACACTGAGCATATCTTGGGGTGCTCTTTGCTTTGGTTGCAGCAAGCAAGTGCATCAGAGTGAAGAAGAGGGAAGAATCGGAGGAGGGGGAGGAGGGTGACCCAGTTTATAAGGACAAGTTAAATTCTTAGGATTTCTCTATGGTAGCCAGGGTCAAGACAAAATAAAAGTGGTAGGGGGTGTAAGGATGATAGCAGGAGTACAGGGGAAGAGGAGAAGGACTAAAGAGGAAGGAGGGAAAACTAGTAGGGATTAGGTGGTGGAAGTAGGGAAGTGAGTATGAAGGGTAATAAGACCTAGCATTTGCTTAATGGGCCAGGGAGCAGTAGTGAGCATGGACAAGACTAAGGTCATGGAAAACAGTTGCATGGTTCCTTAATAAGGCGAGAGTACAGGGCCTTGATGGTGGTAACGCTGACAGGAGAGCTCAGTTTCAGTGCTTTCTTAAGTTTGTTCCACAGAGGGCAGCACAAAGCTTATGGCCGCTCTACCAAAGCAGATTTAACTTTGAGAACTATCAGTGCGATGGATGAGTAACTTCTCGGACATACTTGCCTAATGGGTTTAAGGGAAGGCAGTCTGCACTGTATTGGGGAAGCTTTGGAATTAGCTCTGAGGGCCCATACAGCAGCATTTCTATTCCACCTGTACTGTAGGGAAGTCCAGCCCACAGCTGCGTACAGGAAGCAATGGTACATGGTAAAAGGGAGCCCCATTATGAACCTCAAAGCTCTGTGGTAAAGCGTGTTCAGTTTTGTGAGATAAGAGGCAGGACAATGACTATATAGGAAGTTAGCATGTTCAATCACGGAGAGAAATGTAGCTTGGACCAGTCATAGTTTGGCAACTCTTGTTAGAAAATGACTGATCCTAAAGAAAATGCCTAGTCTTTGTCGTAGTGTTTTTTAGCAGCTCCTCAATATGCTCTGTAAAGGAGAGCCTGTGGTCCAGCCAAACTCCCAGGTATTTGAATTTTGAAACAAATTCCAAGTTTTCTCAGAGGATTGTAGAAATATGTGGCACTGATCCTGTGGTGGCTGGGTTTACCATATATTTTAAAGGAGAGAAAAGCATTGCTTTGGTTTTCTTACCGTTAAGTAAAAGCTTTTTGTTTAATAGTTGGTTTTGTAATACATTGAATTCAGTTTGCAGGTCGCTACATGCAGCTTCAGGGGTAGGGAGGCTTAAGTAAAGTAATGTATCATCCATGAATAGATGAGTGCTGGCTCTAGTTATACAATCATCAATGTCATTGACGTAAATAGCGAACAATATAGGACCTAATATAGATCCCTGAGGAACACCTCTTAAAAGAGGTTTGAGGGCTGAAAGTTCACCTTCAGCCTTGACTTGCTGGATGTGGTCGGAGAGGTAGTTATTGAACCACAGCAAAGATAGTGGGCCGGATTCACAAAAGGTAACTCAGGATGCATGGCAACTTGTGTCTGAAACAATGATGCAAGTAGCACTTGCGTCCTGAGTTGCATCTTGATAGTATTCACAAAGGCAGCCTGTGACATGCTGCAGGCTGCCTGCACCCAACTGCACCAATGCACCTGAAACCTCCTTGCGACAGGGCATAAGGGGGTTTAAGGCAGCAGTTGTACCCTATTCACAAAGGGTGGCTGCTAGGTCCCACATCGGGATTCAAGAACAATCCCCGGTGGACATTTGTCAAAGACCACTTATGCCACTTATGAGGTGGTGTAAGTGTCCTTTGCCATCCACAGAGGGTTGCCACTGTGCCCCAGCTCTACAGCCCCTGTGGGCTAGAGCCCCCCAACAGTCCCAGTTCCCAGGTATGGCACCCACTGTGCCAGTATGGGTGTGTGGAACACCCCTCCATGCCCAGACCCCACCCCACATGTTGAGAGCCAGCCATGCCCTGCCCCCACATGCCCTGGGTAAGATCCCCCTCCATCACATGTCCAGTATAACCCTGGTGGTCCAATGGACCCCCACCCCCCAGCCAACAATGCCAACCCACCCCACTCCCCTTACCTCCTACACATGCACCCAGTGGGTGAGTCGGTGACTGGCACTGCCCACCTCTCACCACCACGGCCAGCCACTGACTGAGCTGTGCCAAGATTGCATACAGTAATAATCGACGCTCCATGAATGACAGCCACTGCCAAGCGTTGGTCACTTTTGCAAGGGCTGTAATTGTGCTATGCTTCACTCTGAAGCCCGACTGAACAGGATTTAGGATATTTGTAGATTCTAAATATGATCTCAGTTCATTACTTACAATTTTTTCCAATAGTTTTGATAGGATAGGAAGATTGAAATTGGTCTGTGGTTGTTAAGATCGCAGGGGTTCCCTGATTTGAACAGAGGAATGACATGTGCCATTTTCCAGATGGATGGGATGATCCCTTGAGACAAGGATAAATTGGATAGGTGAGTTATAGGCATGGCTAGCACATGCTGTGCCACTTTTAGAAAATATGGGTCTAGGAGTCGGCACCAACACTTTTATTTATGTCCAGCTTCAGTAGCAGGTCTTCTGCCTCTTTGACTGAGGTAGGATGCAAAGAGAAACTTGAATCAACGACATGAGGTTCAACATCTTGGGTGGCAATTTGTGATCATAGCATGTTTGCAGGAAAGTTGTCATATGCTAGACATGCAGTTGCAAAGTAGTTATTAAAGGAATCTAGTACTTCCAGCCTGTCACTAATAGTATCGGTGCCAGAGATGATCTTGTCTGGCAGAAGGTTCCCAGGCATGTGACCAGACAAATCCTTGAATGTTTTCCAAAACTTTGTTGGATTCTTGGTGGCAGAAGTCAAATTCAGTGCAATAATAAGCAGATTTTGCATTTCTAACCATTTGGGTGCATAAATTCCTTGACCTTTTAAACTGGCCAGCAGAAGTTAGGAATAAATTTTGTTTTGTATATCTACTACTGTATGTGTGCATAGATATATATATATATACAGTGTGTGTGTATATATATATATATATATATATATATATATATATATATACAGTATATATATATTTATACAACATATGTTTAGGGATAAAAGCCAGTATAAAAGTGATATCTCAGTAGCCCAGTGAAGATATACTTGATATCTTCATGTTCCTATCGTCATCGTGTATCTTGAAAACTCCTATCGTCATCCTAATTCCAGCACTTCACTTTCCTGCTATCCACACACATCATGCACGATTCTCTTACTCTTTGCCCCCCTCCCCCAATGCAGCTCCGACTTATCTGTTCAATTATCTGGTTGATCCTACCATAATTTTGAATAAATATTTATTTTAATACTTATCTGGTTGATCCTGCCACTTTTAACACTTTCACTTTCCCTTAAGCGCGGCGTGTCGCCAGCGCTATTCACCTTCATGCGGATGGCATAGTTCCAAACATTTTTGAGGTGGCACCCTGAATTGTAAAGACGAAAGCGGCTGTACTTATGCACAGCTTACTGTTATTTCTTCCAAAGAAGCTGTGGAGTACACACAGACCACAGCGGTGACTCAGCAGCTTCTTTTGGAATAAATAACAGTAAGCACTGTCATAAGCTGCAGCGATTTTCTGTCTTTAACAGTTCAGGTACCTCGAATATGTTAGATAGCCATCATGATGTGAATAGCTCCGACACGCTTCGCATCTAGGGAAGTGAAAGTGTTAAAATAACAGGATCAACGCAAATAATAATAAAATAAATATTTATTCAACAATAATAGCAGGATCAACCAGATAATTTAATAATTTAAAATGACAGGATCAACAAGCTATTTCAATAACCTATGTAATCTGTTGTGTTGTGGTGGTGGTGGTGGTGGGGTGGGTGGCATGGAGAGCTACCTTGGGGGGTACATTGCACTATCTGTTTTAAATAAAAAGCAGGATCAGCCAGATATTTTTTTAAACAACATATGACATATGTTGTTTTGGGAGGGTTTAGGGAAGGGGTTATATTGCAAGGACCATCACCTGTATGTGTCCCATTGCATTGAAAGGGGCATGTAGAGCACTGTGTTGGGGGGTAAACATATGTTGTATAAACAGAACATGACATGGTCTGACTGAAGATATCATATTTATCTTCACTCGAGGCCTGTGACATCAAGATATCTCACTCGTGGCTTCGCCACTCGTGAGATATCATGATATCACCGGCCTCTCGTGAAGATAAATATGATATCTTCAGTCAGGCCATGTCATATCCCCTATATATATATATTATATATATATATATATATATTATGGTAGAGGAGCCATTTCTATGTTAAACCCCAAATTTTGCCCCTTAATAACTTTGCAACCGTTTGACGGATTTGGCTGAAATTTGAATACACGATCAGGACCATAGGCCTTGGGATCTGGTATGTTCGTGAGTGGTGGATACACAGCTGTGGAGTTATTAAGCATGATCTACTTGTGGCGTTCACAGCTTTCTGGAATTCTGTAATTCGCGTACAGGTCGCATAGTTTACCGACTGGCCCAAAATCTTCAGAGAAAGTGTGGCCAGGGCCCCAATGTGCCTGTCAAAGATTTGGTGAAAAAATATTAAACGGTTCAAAAGTTATTCAAAAAACAATTTCCCATTATAAGGCAATGGGAAAAGCTAACAAAAAGTTTGACAGTGTCGCAAATGCATTTTTACTTTCGCAAATGGTCCTGTTACTTTCTCAAATCTGCCATTTTGTTTTCAGTTGGTGATCAGAAAAATGCTTGGCATTTAAATTTGGGACCGTCTAGCTACCTAATTCTTTTTGTATTCACCTAGTCGGACCCTGAGGATGCTAGCCATGTCTTTATTTTGGGGTAAAACACCCCAGAAATATGTTTTTCAAATTTCTGGAAAAAGTACTTTCGCAAATTACTTTCGTGCTCACGAAAGTGTCGAACTTTTGTGTGAAAGCTTTCGCAAATTGCGACAGTAGTTTTCTAGTCTGTGGGAAAGTGACAGCAATTCTTTGGCACTGTGCTGCAAAAGAACAGTTGGGAGTCTTGGGCTGCAATTTGGAGGGAATGCAGCCGACATCTCACAGATGTGCATTTCAGTGTTTTGGTGAAAAAATATTACACAGCGGCAAAGTTACAGCACTCCAAATTTGACAGTTTTTCCCATAGGATAACATTATGGCGCCCGATGCATTACAGGAATCATTTGGCACCCAGCTGCAAAATAACAGTTTGGTCTTGTTTCCTGAAATTTGGAGGGAAGACAGCCAACAGCCCACAGATGTGCCTTTCAGTGGTTTGGTGAACAAGTATTACAGGGAGGCAAAGTTATGGCACTCCGAACTTCTCTTTTTTTCCCATAGGATAACATTATGGCGTTCACCGTGCCTTTCAGGGCCCGTATCTCGGAAACGGTGCGAAATACGGACTTTTCGTCGGAAAAAGCTTTAACCCCCTAATGGGGGCTAAGCATAAAATTAGCCAGGACAGTTGTAAATCATATGACTTTTAAATTTTTTTTCTACATCGTACGGTTCCTGAGATATAACCTATTTAGTATTCCAAGTCCTCATTTTCTGCTCCGATACCCATTATTATGCATACATTCTTTGTACTCACTGTCTTTCTCTATGTAGGTTTTGGGGAAAACCAGCCTGTGCGCCTACATTACTGTTACTGTTGCCCTTTCCGCTTGCAGTTCCGTACCCATTTCACTTACCTTTGACGTCTGCGCCACCATGTGCGTTATCCTTTGTGTTTTCATTTGCGCTTGCGTTTCTGTTATTTTTTGCCATTTGTGTGTACAGTACTGTTTCTCTTTCTGTTTCACTTTGTGTCACCATGCCCATTGACATTTCCGTTTGTAGGCACCATGTTACTATGTGACAACACATCATGTGGCAGACCGTTCCCGTCTACGCCACCGTGTGCGTTACCCTTTCTGTTCTCATATGCGCTTGCATTACCATGTGCGCCACTGTTAGCGCTTCTGTTTGCGTTGGTGTTCCTGTTACTATGCCACAAGACATCATGTGGCAGAAGCGGAGGCGGAGGCCCGCACTCCCGCCGCTGCATTACATTCACTATTTCTCATTATCATTCTCAAAAAGAAGGGAAATTAGAGGCAAAAAACTCAGTTTAATGCATTAGTTAGGGTTGTTCCACAGCGACAAAAGTGAGGAAATTCGCTGTTAGGGTTGAAAACCCTAACTCTGAATTCACCCCCCCCAGCACCACACACACACAGACACACACACACACACACATATGCAAGTATGGGGAGGACCAAGTCAACACAACCAATGACAGACATCCAGCAGCAGGTGACAGAAATAACAAACAATGTCTAAATGTACTACGAGACATCCCCACCCACCTGACCAGGTACTGCATGCTCAGTGGAGATCAACAGCAAAACTGAGGCCATGTACACCAAACGTACACATCCCTGATTGCAGCTGCACAGAGTACCACACTTAGTAGTTGCATGGCCTTACCTAACAATGCCCCACACCACACCACAACTGGTACAGTGCCGTTAGTCAATAAAAATGCTAAAGGTGCATGATTACAGTTGTAGAAAGGTTTTAACACTAGTGAGTGTACATTAATTAAGAGAAGTACATAAATTAACTACAAGACACTAGCATGCTCAAGATAAAGTAGTGTTACATTTGGTATGTGATTTTCATAGTAGTACATTTACTGCAACTGTTTACTGAAGATGAGAGGCTGATGTAACGTATGGAAAAGCATTGCCTGTTCAATGCTGTGAAATTCGTACTGCCAGTATCAGATGCATTCTTACTGATGAAGCTGTACTGCCAATGTACATACATAGACTTTCAGTGTGTTTCAATACTAAAGATGCAGTAAGTATTCTTTGTAAGAAACAGTGTAATTGCATGGATCAGGCCAACAACTTCTAAATATCATAGGACTACTGAGCCAACAATGGCGTACCTGTATCGGAGATGTCTATAGGATAGATTTTCCTGTAGGCACTTACTCAGTATGTTGTACCTGATAAAGACATTCTCATTGCATCTGTGATGACTAACTTATTCAAATAGAGATACATTTACTATTGTTGCAATGAGTGATCTATGCTACTTATGGACACAGTGTAATTTTTTTAACAGTTGTTTCATACTCAGGCTGTATACGTAGTGTTTGGGTTTGCCACACTTCTGTCACTGATGCTATCAAAGTGATAACTATGTCAATTGTGGTACAACAGCAATCAAGTAGGTATAGTGTAGATATAAACAGAATGTCTTTTAGTATTGATTTAACTCACAATGGGATAAGTGTACTAGGACGGCAAGGGTTATTCTCTATCACTGACTCTGTCAGTTATAATCATACTAAGGTTTCGATGACTGTAATGATCAAGTTACACTGTTCATCTTCATGAGTTCATATTCACAGCCATTCTCCAGTAAGTAGACAGAGTATGGTGTAACTGGGTGTGACAGTGTGTTGCAAAACTCCTGCAGTGCCTAGCAGAGGGAAAGTATCTAGTCATAAAGACAATTAAGCAATAAGGCATGACCAACGGTTATGTTAAATGGTCTGTTAGTCACCATGTAGGGTTTAATGTTGAATGAGGCATAGCCGAGTGCCACATGTCACTAGACAGTGATAAACTGACCATTAACATAATACCTGGGAGTGGCTTATTGCTATTATAATAAAACTGTTTTTTTAAACAACATTAAAGTATGTTCATCATATGGTTAGGCTCTACATGTATGTTAATAAAAACTAAACATAAGGCTGTTACAATGTTTACAGTCAATTAGAAAGCTGCATTTCTCAAACCCTTGTTATAATCAGAGATATTATACCTGTACAACTCCTTGGTTTTGCTCAACTCTATTGCTCAGGTGGCCCATCACATGTGGTGTCGTCTGGTGTGGGGCATCGGTAGGTAAGGCCATGCAACTACTAAGTGTGGTACGTTGTGTGCAGCTGCAATCAGGGATGTGTACGTTTGGTGTACATGGCCTCAGTTTTGCTGTTGATCTCCACTGAGCATGCAGTACCTGGTCAGGTGGGTGGGGATGTCTCGTAGTACATTTAGACAATTGTTTGTTATTTCTGTCACCTGCTGCTGGATGTCTGTCATTGGTTGTGTTGACTTGGTCCTCCCCATACTTGCATGTGTGTGTGTGTGTCTGTGTGTGTGTGCTGGGAGGGGTGACTGAGTTAGGGTTTTCAACCCAACAGCGAATTTCCTCACTTTTGTCACTGTGGAACAACCCTAATTAATGCATTAAACAGAGTTTTTTGCCTCTACTATATATATATATATATATATATATATATATTTATATATATATATATATATATATATATATATATATTTATATGGATAGATATAAAACCAAACATACTACTGGGCACAAAAAACCTACCTAATCAGATGCAAGTTGGGAAAAAAGCTGCTTCAGTTTCGAGCCATCCGCTATGGACTGCACTAAAATCTCAACGGTCCACGGCTTGACTCGTACAGACATCCACTTATTTTGTATAATTGCTGTTGCGAGAAAATGACCCCCAGCAGTTATACAAAATAAAGGATGGGTAGGTGTGTAAAACTCTGATTTTACACACCCCCTCAGGGTGGGATGCCTTAATAAACCCCTCAAGCTTCACTCTCAGGGTTTATGTGATATTCCACCCCTCGGGGTGTAAAATCCTTGTTATGACTACCTACCCATCCATTATTCTCTATATTATAATTTAAAAAGTGTACAAGAACTGGAAAGAAACATGTCTGAAGCTCCTAACTCTCAAATGGCTAAATCCAAGAAGCTGGCAATTACCATTAGCAGTAGAGTTATCGCAACCCAAACTACCAACTCCAACCAATTGTGGTAATCTTCCACAGGTTTTCTGTAATGCATGCTAGGGTGTTCACACTTGTGCATACCTGTGCTATGCGGTCTCCAGTGAACAAGGTGACTGAAATTGGGTGCCTACAAAAATGGTGACTCAGTTATGATGCCTGTGTTCACTGCTACCAAGCAGGGGATGACCAGATACCAGGGTGGGCAAAATACCGCAACGGGAAGTAACGAGAATACGCACGCGCACATGTGCAGTGGGGGAGAGGCAGAGGAGGGATGGTATGTGGGAGGGAATGTGGCCAGCAGCTGCCAAGCTGGTCTGCTAGTGTGGTGGGGAGGGTGGTCAGCTGGGAAACACAGGGTACAGGGTTCGGGTCTGGTGTTGTGTTGTGTGTTTTTTTTTTTTTTTTGCTGGTTGGCGGCTTTAATTTTTGTAAGTTTTGCACCCCCTCGACATGCACCCCTCCCGGAGTTGAGAATCCTTAAGTAGGGGGGTGTGGGGTGAGTATTATAAATTAGACCTGTAGGTAGGTCTAGGGCATTGTTTTTGTCCGCGCTGCGAGTGTGCATCGCCAAAATTTGATTTTGCTTACTGATTGTGGAGAGCAGATGGGTACACTGGACACCAGGGACTGCTTAGTGCTGGTTGGTAAGTGATAAGGGGTTTTGCAACTGCACAACCTGAGTTGGGAAATGGGCAGATGAGATGCAGCAGGAGAGAGATGTGTGACAGAGCTGGGGAAGAGACTGGAGGCAGGCAAGAAGTGCTTGCAGGAGAGAAAGAATTGTGCTTTCAGAGTGGGGCTAAGTTGGCAGCAGGTAATTGGCACTGTTGTAGGTACTCTGCCTTCAAATAAATGTAACCCTTAACCTGCTGCTGAAATTCTACTCCTGAACAACACTCTACAGTAAACTGGCTAGTTGCTTTTCCTACAGGCAGACAGCCAGGCAGATCACAGAGTATCAATGCTCACAGCATGCTGCTATCACTTCCAAAGCATCTGGCTGGCTATCTGACAGTAGTGGAAGATCCAAATGTGCAGTTGGTGTTCCATGGTACTTACAGTGCTGGCATTCCGCCTACCTTGATTATAGCAAGGTATTTAAACATAGAAACATAGAATATGTCAGCAGAAAAGGACTGCTTGGCCAACATAGAATCATAGATATTGACGACAGATAATGACCGCTTCACCCACCTAGTCTGCCCATTTTCCCTACCTATTATAACACAGCTGACCCTACTTGATCTCTAGATTTAACCCACACCCTTTCTGACCACTAAGGTTCCCTTATGCCAATCCTATGCATTCTTGAAGCCTGTTACTGTTTTTGTCCCCACCACCTCTGCTGGGACACTGTTCCAGGCATTCACCACTTTTCTGTGAAAAATTCTTCCTCACATCTCCACTGAGTCATCCCTTCTTAGATTTATAGCATGTCCCTCATTCTTGAGCATCTTTTTCTGAAAATGCTTCCTTCTTAAACTGTATTTATACCTGTGAGGTATTTCAACTTGATGGATTGAACGTCACAGTCTGACAAATATTACATGCCTATTCTGTCTCCGTGAGGCACTAGCTGGTCTCCAGTGACTCTCCTGCTTATTTACAATTATTCCCTATGATTATCCCATACATGTTTGAACCCCACTGTTTTCACCCCACTACCTCTGGTGGCAAACTGTTCTAGCATACACCATTCATTCAGTGAAGCAGTATTTACTTACATCCTCCTAAACTTTCCCCCTTCTAGCATTGTTGCATGTCCTCTTGTTCTGTTGCACTTTGTCACTTGAAACAGGATTTCACTCTGTACCCTGTACACTCCCTTAAGGTACAATACTTGTAGGTCTCATCATCCCCCATTTCTGTCTCCCAGCTCCTCCAAGGTGTGCATGTTGAGATCCTCAGTCTCTCCTCAAATGGTTTCTCATGCAACTCTTGAACCATTTTAATTGCCCTCCTCTGGACTGCCTGCACTATTTCTATGTCATTTCTGATGTGCGGCCTCCAGAACTGGACAAAGTACTCCAGGTGTGGTCTCACTAATGACTTATACAGCGGTATTAACACCTGCTTGTGATACCTCTCCCTATGCACTCCAGCATCCCACCGGCCTTGCTCACTGCATTGTCACACTGCCCTGCTCCTTTGACATTATCTGATTTTATAACCCCAAGATCCCTTTCCTGTTTATTGCTAGACAGTACCGCACTGCATTGTATACTCAGCTCTTGGGTGTCTATGCCCCAGATGCATACATTTGCACTTTTTGGCATTGAACCCCAGTTGCCATACACTTGGCAATGTTTCATGTATTCACCCTATTACAGATCTTGGTGTCATCTACGAAAGGGAATACTATTCCACCCCGATGTTCTGCAGTGTGTCTTATGAAGACATCAAAAAGCACTGGTCCCAGTACTGAGCCCTGTGGTGTCCCTATGGTCACTCTCCCCTCATTAGAGTGAGTACCATTTACCACCATCCTCTGAGTTAGTGAGTGTGATGCAGCAAACAGGAATTCATGATAAATAAATAATAAACAAACAATGCTCATATTACCAGGTGGATATCAGCATGTCCATCAACACGAAAGCAGAGGGTTAGAGTAAATGGATGTTTATCCAAGTGGGACAGGTAACTAATTGGGTGTCTCTGGCCTTAGTCTTGGGGCCACATTATTTAATGTGTACTGTACTAAAATGCAGACTCCTAATGGATGGCTCACCAGGTTTGCTGATGATGCCAAAATTGGAGTGATAGTGGATACTGAAAAGTTGCAAGAACAGCTACACGCAGTATCAGCATGGTCATAGAGGGCTAAGATGTGTCTTAACCTGAGTCAATGTGCAGTAATATACTTTGGTGTTAACAACAGGCAAACACCTATATTACATAATGGTGTTCGCACTAGCGGCTTTACCAGAGAAAAGGATTGGGGAGTCATTATTTCTAGTAATCTCAAAAATTCAGTACAATGTGAGCAGGTTGTGTAGATGTGCAATAAGATCATAAACTGCATAAAAAAAATCTTTGTCAGCAATAATAGGGAGGTTATGCTGCCACTGCATGCATTCCTGGCTTGGTCACACACAGAATATTGTGTTCAGTTCTGGGTCTCTCAATACATTTCTAATAGTTACAAACTGGAATCAGTACAGCAGTGGTGCACCAAATCAATTACGGGATTATGCGATTTTACATAGAATGGGAAGGCTTTAAGCCTGAGGTTCAATGGGTGGAGCAACAACGTCACTCCCCCATCAGGCCTTAAAAGGCCACTCCTCCCAGACTGTTACAGGATTTGTTTCTTCATTGCAGCTGGAGGATCCATTGGCTGCTCCTTCTTCTCCTGACTCATCTCCTTTTCCTGGTATTGCCTCCGCTGCCCCCCCCAGCACTGCTCTTCCTTGCTTCTCGCTTTTGTCCTTCTGCAGCTCAGGCTGCTGCCTGGTCCTGTGCTCATTCCCCCCCACTCCTTCTCATAATTTTCCATCAGTTGCTGTGGTTCCTGGTGCACCCATTTGCTTTCCTCATTTAACTTTGCTTCCCCTGCCCTCAATCTAGCTACCTCTTTTCCCTGTAGTGCTCCTTCCTCCTCATTTTTGCCCTGGAGTCCTGTGTGGTGCCCGCTCTCCCTCGCTCTTCTCTCACTCTCTGGTGGATCACTCCTGCACTCCCTGCTGCTTCTCCTTGCCCCCCCCCACTAGGTGTGACATCCCCCCCGATGCACCACCTTGCCCCGCTCAACTTTCTGTCTCACTCTCTGGAGGCTGCTGGCTTTCTACGTTTCTCTGCCTTGGCTGTCTCTCTGCTCATTCTGCTGTGCATCCCTGTTTCTTCTGCTGTCTCTGCCTCGGCATGTCCCTCCTAGCTTTTCCCTCTCAAGCTTACCTCTCGCTGCACAGCTTTCATTCCTGGGTTTCCAACCGTGCTATCACACAGCTCCCTGTTGAGTATCTTTCCTTCCCTACTCCTCGGCTTGGCTTTGGCTGTTGGCTCACACCCTGTTGTTCACACCTGGGCAGGCTCCTTCAGGGTGCTCTATCTTGGGGTGCTTCCAACCTTAGCATTTGCTTCCATTGCCAGATCATTTCCTTTTCTGTTCTGAGCCTGTCTGGTCTCCTGTAGACTATGTAGTCACTCACTACTCATCCTCCTCTGGTCATGGGCAACCCTACTGTGCCTCCCCACCTTATTGCTATAGCTTGCTTTTTGGATACGCTCACAGATCTCCATGTTGAGATCTACCTCTGGCTGTCTCTGGCCCTCACTGCCATTTCCACCTGCTTCGGCTCAGACTGCTCGCATTTCCCATGCCCATCACCTCAGAGCTTCCTCTCTGAGTGTCTGCTATGCCTCGTAGCCATGAGGCCGCTTGCTCCCCCATTCTACATGGGTTGTGGGGGCTCTCCTGCAGCACTCTTCTTCATTTCCTTCCTTGTTTCGTATTTCCTCATGTTCTGTCTTTGGCTCTCTATCCTCCACTCCATCCTTCTGCCCCATGGTGGGTGCTCACCCTCCTCCTCCTCACAATCCCTCCACCTCCTTTCCTCTCCTTCTTTGACCTCTGCTTTCTTTTGGGGGCTTCCTATCCTGCCATCCAACTATTCCCTCCTGCTACCACCATATCCTACTCATTCACATTGCCTAATATTTCCTCCTGCATATCGCCCTGCCTACTCAACTCCTCCTCCGACCCTATTCCCCTGTTCTAGTCAAATCTATTCAGATGTCCTCCCAGTAGTGCCTACCTCACCATTGGCTGCAGGCATTGCCCAGCCACTCTCGCTCCTAACTTCATGCCAGCCTATCCATTCCTAATTTGGCCTAATGGACCCAGTTGGCATGCACTCCCATAGGTTACCAATCATGGGTAGCTTCCTCATGACATAGTCTGGTTCTCCTTCACTCAGTCCAACCTCAGGGTTTACTCATTCACATCAATTAATAGAGCATACCTCTCATTGGGTCTATACTATCTCATCAAACTGCTGCATTTCCATGGTTATTATCACCATCAGTCTCCTCGTGACCACATCTGGGTTTCACTTGCTCATCCGACCTCTGTGTTGATCAATTCCTTCACATTGACTACTTGATCATAACCCTCTCGGATCCATGCTACCTTGACTGGACCTGTTCTTCACTAGAAGACATGCCTTCCATGTCCATTGCCCCTTGGCTCAGGGCTGACTGCGTTGGCCTCTCATCAACGGGGCCCCTTTAGCTGCCCCAGTGGGTTCAGAGGCACCTTCTATGCCATTCTCTTTCTGACCACCTCTGGTTCATTGGTCTATTTTGTAGGTTTGCATAGGCCAACTGAGTGCCTCAGCAGTTAGTTCTCTCCTCTCTTGCTTTTGAGCTTCTAGTTGCATTCCCATTCCAAGGACATAGTGAAAGCTTCGTCTCAATTGGAATTTTTTCTTCTTCCTCAATATCAATTCTAGTTCTGCGGCCTGGTGGTGCTGAGGGCTGAGGTCTGGATGCCTTACCTCATGCTATGCCAGTGACCTGTGTTTGGGAATGAGCACGGGCCGCCATGAGGTCAGCAGGGGAGGAGAAGGATTGAGCATCCAAGGGAATGCTCTCCTTCTCTGGGGAGAGGGGCCACCAGCTGTTGGTGCTCAACTGACCCCTAGCAGCAGCTGGGGACAGTGCACTGACACTTAAGAAAGGGGAGGAGTGGAGGCAGATGCTTGGAGGGGCGTGTGCAGATGCATGTGTGCTCTCTCCTAAGGGCATCACTGCACACCTCCTCTTCTAATGGGAGAAAAATGGAGGAGAAAAAGTGCCCTGGACATGGCAGGATGAATGCCAATTCCTGCAGGCCCTGCTCCCATGAACATGCAGTAACCTCCGTACCAGATCCATTACAGTGGGTGGAGGGATCCCCCACACTACCACTGGGGGTAAGCCATGGAGGAAGTGGAACACATGCGCTGAGTGGGGGGATGGGGATGGGGCTGGGGCTGGGGAGCAGGCATGATGCAGAGCAAACTGGGGACAGAGGAGGATAAATACACTGTAAAATAAATCTACTCTAGTTGCAGTAGCTGAGCTGCCACTAATTAAAATGTCCTTCAGGATAGAGGGAAGGCGACCTAGGCCTTGGAAACCCAGAAGTTGCCTCCTCAAAGTGGGTTTTTCCTCTCCATGCTGATGATCATATTATTAGACAGGGTTAATGCTTTCTTAGGTTCTGTAGTTAGGTTCCACTGTTGGATGGAGTCAGATGGTGTCCCTGGTCATTCCCTCTCTCCTTAGGAAGTCTGCCCTTCTGCATCTTGTCAGCTTTCATTTCATTTATTGTCCTCGTCATATCACATTCTTCTCTTGTCCTTTCCATCTACATCACTCTTCTTACTTTTGTGTCTCAATATATTCTAAATTCTCTCCTCTTCAAGGCTCGATCCCCTTTTGGGTATTCTTTTTGGGCTTCTTCCTTAGCTACCTTTAGCCAAGGGACTTGTTTAAGTGGGTTATGAGTTAAAAGTTTATTCTCCTATAGCCTAGTCTTAACCCTTATGGCTAGACCTCCTTGAAAAGGAGAAGGTAGCTTTTCAAATGTTCATTTGAACCAAGTTCCCCAGCTTACTGCATGTTCTGTTCAGAACAGAACCTTCCTCATGAGCTTACTGGCACTCAGCCTAGGTTTTGTTTGACCCCAGCTGCCTACCTGGTCACCCGCATGGTCATCTGCATGCCTGCCTAATGCTCTGGCCCTTCTTGGGTTTGGACCCATTTCTCCAATGCAGTCATGGTTTACCGATGGGAATACAGAGGGGCAGTGGCATTAACAGAACACTAGCGGAGGGTGATGGACTGCTGATTGGTTATGAAGGAGTCATGCCATGTGGGACAACTTGCAGGTGGTGATACCATGTCAAGTACCTGCAGCTGCATGTTAGTCCCATGGATCTGGGCTCTCTGAAGGTGGGACCCATGTTCTTCTGCTCTGGTGTTTGGCCAGCTGCTGAGGCCACATGGTGCAGGGTCTCAGGGCTTAAACACTAGGACTGGTTTGCTGGCAATAAGCCCCACAACCTATGCTGTTTAGCAGACAAGAACACCATTTGGAGGCATGTAACTGTGCACTCATTCATTTTGTCCAGTGATGGGCACTAGTTACTGTGGTGAGTTAGCCACTGCCAGTCATTATTTTTGTTAACATTTAATGTACATGATTGAAACAGTATCAGAAAAAGTAATTCAGTACAACACAAATATCCCAAAACAGAGACACAAAAAGATTAAAGTCCAGAAGCTACAAGAAACAACCACAAACCAAGGAAGAGAACATAAACAAACCCCACCCATTCCCACCTTTGTAAACCCCCACCCCCAATCTTCCTATCCCATAGAGCTGCCAGGGCATCAAGGAAGGCACTGTTGGGACAGACACATTCAAATGTAGACACTATTTATTGTAAACCCAGTAATGGTAGGATCTATTTCAGAGACACTAAAGCTTCTAAGGGCCCCCCAAAATCCCTGTACTTTTCACCTCTCCCATGTTGCTTGGCAATTGCCACTGCCAGTCATATTGGCAGACATATTTTGTTATATCTTTATGTGATTTTGTGTATGTGTAAATGCTACATGAATGCCAGTGTTAATGAAAGGGTCCTGTAGAGAGAGTGACTGGATTTTTCAAATATTTGACCTTCCTCTGTGACCTGAGGGGGAAGCTTGCTGTGCAGAAAGCCAAATTACTTCAAGGGCTGCTCAACAAGGATATGCCAGAAAACCATCTCATGTACTAAACCTTTGCACTTCAAAGACAGAATGCCTGGGAAACTAGGATTGGGGAAATAGCCCTTCTTGACAAGCTGGTATAAACTGTCTTACCAGTAAGGCAGTAAGACATCAAAAGGGCAGCAAGGAAATTGGGTTGAGGAAATAGACATAATAATTCCCTCAACATTTGGAAGAGCAAAAGTGACATTTACTGGCTCTCCCCCACAAATACAAGGCCACCAGCTGACAAAGGGCAGTGTCACAAACTGGGGGGGGCATGCCAATTTAAGGACCTCCAACCAGAAGGTCAGAGCATTTGTCACAGCATTTTGGCTTTTTGACATTTCATTTTGGACACTCTTCTGACACACAAGAAGCAAGACTGCTGAAACTTTCATTCACTTTTTCTGGACTATAATTTACTATGAACTTAAGGTAGGATTAGATAAAAGTATAGTGCATTTTTCTGGTACATGTCCACTTTTTATTTGTGTTATTCTGTGACCAAATTGATAAAACCTTTTAGTTGTAAATGTAAGACAGTTATTTAAACATTTAGAAAAAAAAAATTTTTAAAGAAAACCTGCCTGGGTGAGATTTGTATTATTGTGTGTGATTTGTGGGACATGTATTAATAATCTATAATCAAAGTGTTATTGCTAAAGAGGTACCCCCAAAAGCAACCAATTGAGCAAGGATCTGTAAGTGAAATGTGAGTTAAGATAGGGAGAGTACAGAAGTATTAGGAAAGAGTCTGTGGGAATTTAAGCCAGGTTATTGCATGTCCTGTGGAAGAAGACAAAATCAGGGTCACACAGCTACCCCAAAGAGTGTGTGATGCCTGGATCTTCCTCCTTTGTGTAACAACCAAGAAGGGTTCATATTTGGCTACAAGACTTGAGATTGGTATTGTACCCTGATCCAGAGTTTAAAGAGGAATGCCCTGGGACCTCATGGTGGTTGTTGTGAACCCAGCGAGCAATCTGGAAGGACACGAGGAGGGTATTCCTGTTCCCCCCATCATGGATTGCACTTAGGGGAGGGCACTGTGAGCTCAGTGGACATGACCCCCAGGAGTGGGTTCATGACAGATCTGGTGTGCAGTGGTGTGATCTAAGAGATCTGGTAGCAGTGAGATTTGAGAGATATTGGTGGCACAGGCACAACAGTTTGATCTGAGGCCAGTGTATCAGATTGATAAACTGAAAACAATCCACACACAATCAGGGCAGAGATTTGGAAAAAAAATATTTGGTTACAGTATAAAGTCCCCTACCTGTTTTCCTTTTATTTTTTGATATAAGCTAATGTAGTAATAGTTAGGGAAGAAGATGGCTTCCAACTATAGCGAAAACACTGCAGACTACCTAAGGCAGTTGTGCCAGAAAACAGGGGTTCAGTATGAAGGACAAATCAAAAATAACCTCGTGGAGGCTCTTGTAGCAGCCAATAAACTAGCAGCTGCCCAGGACCTCAAGTCACTGTCAGTGACTGAAAAGGATCACAGCCTAGGTGTGGGGGTCCCAGTGTCCATTGCAGAGTCCAGTCCCAAGGAGGAGGGCAGTGAATCCAGAGGGAATCCAGAGCCACAGCAGCAGGGGAAGGTCACCAAAAAGCTGGGGCTAGAAAGGATCAGGCTGCATCTGGAGTTGAGGAAACTGGAACTGGAATTAGAGCAGAAAAAGTTTAAAGCCCAGTAGGAAAGACAGCAGAAGAGATTTGAACTGGAGATGTTGCAAAAACTGTGGCAGAGGGAGGATGAGGGGGAAAAAAACAGCGTCAGAGGGAATTCAAACTGTAGAGCCTAATTCTCCAATGACCAATGCCAGGGGAGGTAAGTGGCAGGGGTAGACCTGAAATTCCAGGGCTAGGATATAAATTAAGTTCCAAATTAATAGCTGAATTTTAAAGAGGGGGAGGATATGGATGCATCTTTTAATTTGTCTAAAAAGGTCTGTATCCAGACCAAAGTACCCAGTGAGTTCTGGAAATTCCAGTGATCCCTGCTGCTTACTAGTAAAGGGCATGAGGCACCAGGCCAATTGGATAATATTGATAGCCAAGACTAGGAGAAACTTAAAGCTGCTTTTTTTTACTTAAAAATATGAACTGACTCCTTTTGCCAACATGGTTAAATTCTGTAAACTCTGAAAAAGCCCTGACGTGAGCTTTGAAGAACTAGCCACAATGCAAAAGTAGTTTTAAAGCATTGGTGGGAAGGGGTGGAAGTAAAGTCTCTGGGGAAAATTGAGGAGGTTGTATTTTCAGAGCAGTTCTTTTGGTCTTGCCCAGCAGAGTTGAAAACCTGGCTAGAGGACTGAGATCCAAAAACAGCACAGCAAGCTGCTGAGCGCTTGGAATGCTATGCCAGGAGCAGGCCTGCTCTGAAAGGAATTTGAGTGGGTGTGACAGGGCCGAAGGGGGAAAGTGCACCTTCAGGGCAGGTAAAACCCTTACAGCCTCCGCAGAAAGGTGAAAGCCTAAAGTTACAAAAAAGGGATTTCTCAGACAAAAGAAATGATGACTGTTGGTTTTCTAAACAGCAAGGGCACCTTGCTAGACAGTGTCCTAAAAAGGTACAGAGTGGGCAAAGTGGCCTTGAACATAGTTGGGTACACTGTGTATCCCTGAAAGCATGCCTGTAAATATGAGGCATCACATACACCTGGTTACTGTAAATGGGGTGCAAACCCATGGGCTAAGAAACACAGGGGCATCTCTTACCTTAGAAAAAGGGGATTTGGTTGGGCCTGAACAGCTTATACCTAATTAGTTTGTAATGTTAAGGGGATACACTGGGGAGGAGAAAACTCAGCCACTTGTTAGTGTTCTCTTGGACTGGGGCGAGACAGGAGAGATGGCGCAAAAAGTGGCAATTGCAGACAACCTCGCCCTGGATCTTATTATAGAGAACAATCTCCAGAAGGGGGCAGTGTGTGTGATTACCTGCAGTCAGACAGCAAAGGCCAATTGTAGTTCTCTGAACCCCATAGAAGACCCTGTGGGAAAAAATGGGAGGCTGGTTACCCAGCATGTGTCTCCTGAAATGGAATGTAGTGAAAGGGAAGTAGGACTTCCCCAGGTAGCCATTCACAAAACAGCTACAGAAGGTTACTCCAAGGAGGAGGAGAGAGGGGTAACACATGGTCAGAAGGTTAGGGAGGGCAGTGACTCTGAATGTCCTGATGCTAGAGCTATGGACCCAAGTTTAGAAACTGAAGGGGATATGTCTCATGCCTTGGGAAAATTTGATGATTTTGCAGCTGCTCAGAGAACTGACCCTAGTCAGGAGAAGCTGAGGGCTTGTGCAGATTCTGATGGGACACAGGGAGGTAAAATAAGACATAGGGTATTTGGGGACAGTGGACTTTTGTATACTCTGGACATAAGGACAGAGGGAGGGGTGATGAGCAGGCAACTTGTCATTCCCCAGGAGTACCATGAGAGGTTGCTCAAGATCGCTCATGATATCTCCATGTCCGGACATCTGGGCATCGCTCGCACCACACAACAATTGTCCCAGAATTTTTATTGGCCCAACTTCACCCAGTAGGTGAAGGAAAATTGCAGGTCTTGTCACTAGTGCCAACAAATAGGGAAGGCAAGTAGTAAAACAAAAGCTGCCCTGATTCTCTTGTTCATTGTGGAGGAGCCATTCCAAAGGGTAGGAATGGATATTGTGGGACCTTTGAGTAACTCAAGCTCCTTTCGGAAGAAGTTTATCCTGATGGTGGTCAGTTATACCACCTGAAACCCAGAGGCAGTCACCCTCTCCTCACTTCAGACAGACAAAGTGGCAGACACCTTGCTAGGGATTTTCTCCCACATCAGATTTCCACAGGAGGTTATCACTGATCAAGGGGGCACCTTCATGTTGGACCCGATGAAGTGTTTGTGGGAGAAGTGTGGGTGTTGCAGAGGTGTATGACACCTTATCACCCAAAAGCCAATGGGCTTGTGGAAAGGTTTAATGGTACCCTCAAATCGATGCTCCAAGCATTTTCAAAACAGTATGGGAGGGACTGGGAGAAATACCTTCCCTACCTGTTGTTTGTATACACAGAGGTGCCCCAAGATTTGATAGGGTTCTCCCTTCTTGAACTCTTATATGGAAGTAGGGTGTGTGTGCCCCTAGACTTGATTCAGGAAGACTGGGAATGCAAGCACACCACCCAGGGGACTGCCATAGTGGAGTACATCCTTAGCTTTAGGGAGAAGCTGCAGGAGCTTATGGGGGTGGCTCAAAGCAACCTGTCATCTGCCCAGCAGAAACAAAAAGTCTGGTGCAATTGTGGAGCCACAGCTTGCACATACAGCACAGGTCAGGAAGTCATGATCCTAATCCCAGTCTGGAAGGACAAGCTGCAGGCCAAGTGAGCAGAACCATATAAGGTAGTCTGACAGGTCAATGGCATAAACTATACTGTAGATCTGCCTGACAGGAGACATACCCATACGATATACCATGTCAACATGATGAAGGCATATGCAAATATGGCTGATGTGCTATTTGCAGTGTGTAAACCTGGGGAGGGGACATCTAAAGAAGACTACCTACTGCACTTGCTGGAGGAAAGCAAGTGAGAATCATCTGTGGAGGCAATCAAACTGTCACCCCAGTTGACCCCAGAACAGTCTCAGGAACTGAGTTAGGCTTTAGAGGACTTTGCCTCTTTGTTTGTGGCCAAGCCTGGACAAACCCCCTTAGTGACATATGATGTAGACACGGGGATGCAAGCGCCCATACAGTGGATAGCCTACTGGGTGTCTGAGGGCATCCTAAAGGACATTAGGAGGGAGGTGGAGGAAATGCTGGATTTAGGGGTAATCCAGAAATCCCACAGACCTCGGCCTCACCCGTCATCCTCGTTCCCAAGCCGGCTGGCTCTACTCACTTTTGTGTGGACTATTGTGGCCTCAACGCAGTCACAAAATCTGATGCCCACCCAATGCCATGGACGGACAAACTATTAGACAGGTTGGAAGGGGTGACATACCTCATCACAACTGATTTGACAAAAAGTTATTGGCAGGAGGATTTAACCACCAGAGCTAGGGAGCGGTAGGCCTTCATCACTTCAATAGGGTTATTTGAATTCTGGGTAATGCCTTTTGGAAAGAAGAATGCCCTTGCCACCTTCCAAAGGTCAGTCAACCAGGTGTTACTTGGTACTGCAGAGTTCACAGTGGCTTATCTGGATGATATTGCCATCTTCAGTACCAGCTGGTAGGAATACCTCTTCCAGCTGAAGGAAGTGTTGGTCAGGTTGCAGAGGGTAGGGCTCACTGTCAAGGCTGAAAAGTGTCAGGTGACTATGGTGGAAGTTGCATATTTAGACCAAGTCATGGTGCAGGGACAGCTTTGTCCCAATTAAGCAAAGTTTGAGGTGATAGAGGCGTGACCCATGCTTGAGCCCCAGAAGCAGGTTAGGAGTTTCCTATGGTCTGCCAGGTACTATCAAAAATTTGTACCAAATTACAGTACCCTGGCAGCTCCCCTATCTGGTCTGCTAAAGAAAAGACAGCCCACAAAGGTAAAGTGGGAGCCAGCCTATGAATGAGCCTTAGCACGGCTAAAGGAGGCACTGTGCAGTATCCCTGTGTAGGCAAGTCCAGATTACTGTAAGTAATTTGTAGTCCAGACAGATGCTTCAGATGTGTGAATTAGAGCAGTCCTCAGTCAGACATCTAATCAGGGAAAAGACCACCCAATGTTATACCTTAGCAAAAAGTTACTTCCCTGGAAGCAGGCGTACTCCACGTTGGTAAAGGAGTGCCTTGCGCTGGTATGGGCCCTGAAGAAATTAGAGCCATATCTATATGAGAGGCACTTTGAGGTACAGACTGATTATACCCTCCTGGTGTGGCTAAATCAGACGGGTAAAACAAATGGTCATCTCTTAAGGTGGCGTATTGCCCTACAGGTCTACAGTATGAAAATTACCCACAGGGCCAGATTGTACAATGCCAATGCAGATGGCCTATCTCACCATTAGAACAGTAACAGAATTTGTGAAAACCTTACCATGCAGTAGGAGGGGCGGGTTCCCACAAAATCAGTCTAGGACGTAGGGATGTTGTGAGCTAGCCAATGCCAGTCATATTGGCAGATATATTTTGTTATATTTTTATGTGATTTTGTGTATGTTTAAATGCCACAATAATGCCAGTGTCAATGAAAGGGTCACAGAGAGAGAGAGACTGGATTTTTCAAATATTTGAACTTCCTCTGTGACCTGAAGGGGAAACTTGCTGAGCAGAAAGCCAAATTACTTCAAGGGCTGCTCAACAAGGATGTGCCAGAAAACCATCACCCATCCTAAACCTATGCACTTGAAAGACAGGATGCTTGGGAAACCAGGTTTTGGGAAATAGTCCTTCTTGACAAGCTGGTGTAAACTGCCTTACCAGTAAGGCAGTAGGACATCAAAAGGCATCCAGGAAATTGGGTTGGGGAAATAGATATAATAATTCCCTCAAGGTTTGGAAGAGCAAGAGTGACATCTACTGGCTCCCCACAAGAAAAATACAAGGCCACCATCTGACAAAGGGAAGTGTCACAGACTGGGGGGTATGCCTATTTAAGGACCTCCAAATAGAAGCTCTGAGCATTTGTCACAGCATTTTGGCTTTTTGGCATTTCATTTTGAACACTTCTGATACACAAGAAGCAAGACTGCTACAAATAATAATAATCATTATTTCTATAGCGCAGTTCAAGAATCAAAGCGCTGTACAAGATTTATCAATAAAACACATTAAAACAAATAGAATAAAACAATCCAATTTCAGAATACCTACCAATATAATTAAGACATATCATCATATAGTATTCCCGAAGGCAAGGTGGAACAGATGGGTCTTTAAGGCCATCTTAAAGCTCCCCATGGTCTGGCACTGATGAATCTGATGAGGTGGAGACTTCTACAGGGTGGGGGTCATGTACAGAAAAGCTCGAGACCCAGAAGTCTTTAACCGTACCATGTGAACCTCAAACAACCCCTTGACAGCTTAGCAGAGTGGACGGCCAAGGCAGTAAGGATTTAGGAGCTCTTGCAAGTAGCCCGGACCCTGTCCGAATAGGTCCTTGTAGGTCAGAAGACTGACCTCGAAGGTGATCTGCCACTGTACAGGCAGCCGGTACAGTTTACGCAGCACAGGAAAGGTGTGGCTCGAACAAGGAGCACCTGTCAACAACCATGCTGCTGCGTTCTGCACTAGCTGCAAGCAGCGGATATCAACCCCTGGAAGCCCTAGGTAAAGGGAGTTGCAGTAGTCTAGGTGTGAGCTCACAAAAGCATGGATCAGTGTTGGAAGGTCACTAGACAGAACAAGATGCTTGATTTTGACCCTGGCGATGTTCCTCAGATGGTAAAAAGAGGACTTGACTACTGCCGGCACCTGCACATGCAGTGTCAGCCCATTGTCAAGAATCACCCCCAGGTTTCGCACCCATTCAGAGGAAGGCAGCTGGTTACCTCTGAGCCAAAGCCCCGAGGGAAACCTCGCCACTGACCCCTCTTTCCAGTGACCTGGATCCACCACCAGCACCTCACTCTCATTGGAATTCAACTTCAGCCAGCTGGTCTTCATCCAGTCCTCGATTTCTGCGATGCAGCTATTTACGACTGAGACCGCACTGTCCTGGTCGGGCACAAGTCAGGTAGAGCTGGTTGTTATCTACATAACAGTGAAATCTCAGTTCATACCATCTCACAATGGCTCCCAATGGCAGCATGTACACCACAAACAACATTGGGGACAGCACAGAGCCCTGAGGGACCCCACATGGCAGAGAGAATGAGTCTGAGGAATACATCCCAGACACCACAGTCTGAGATCTGCCAGTGAGAAAAGATTGAAACCATCTGAGGACTGTCCTAGACAGGTCACAGATAACCCTCATGCAATAAAGCAGCTCCCCATGGTCCATGGTGCCATAGGCTGAAGAAAGATCAAGAAGCACCAAGATGGAGTGGCACTTCTGATCTCTTGCCATCAGGAGATCATTGAGCACCTGAACTAGAGCAGTCTCGGTACTATGCCTCTTCCAAAAACTGGACTGGAGAGGATTGTAGATATCATGGATGGTAAGATGGTTCTCCAGCTGCAGTGTGACTACTTTCTCAATCACCTTCCCTACAAAGGGAAGGTTAGAGATAGGTCTGTAGTTAGCAGGACAAGTTTGGGTCAAGAGAGGCTTTCTTAAGGAGCGGTATCACCACCGCCTCCTACGGGGAGCTTGGGAACTTACCCAGCTCTAAAGAGCACTAAACAATCTCTGCAAGGAAGGGGCCAATGGAATCCACACACCCCATTATGAGGCATGTTGGCCCCAGGTCCAGACTACAGCAAGTCGGCTGCATATTCTGGACAAACTGCATGATATCCAAGATCTCCAGCCAGTTGAAGGATGTCCAAGAAGGCAGAGGAGAAGTAACCAAGCACTGACCACCAACAACCTCCATAGAGCAAGCTGATCAGATTTTGGCCCTGATGTTGGCCACCTTAATAGCAAAGAATCAAGCAAAACCATCACAATTATTTTGTGAAAACACACTTCAAACTTACAGACAGATTGGCTTGCACAACCTGTCCACAGTTTGAAAGAGCTAAGCTCATTGATTCTGAGTTGCAGCAATCTCCCCAGACAGGAACTCTTGCCTTCTTATGAGTGATTGCTGATTGATAGATCTGGTAATGTTCCATCAATCTAAGGCGGTCAGCATCAAGTGCACATTTCCGCCAGCATCGCTCTAACCTTCATCCAGCTCGTCTCAGCTCCCTCATCTCCCTCGTCTCAGGTCCTATTAAACCAAGGGGACCATGAGCGAACAGTGAGAGGATGAACACGGACAGGAGTGATGGAGTCTAAAGCTTTCATCACAGCCTTGTTATAGGCCTGAACCAAACTCTCTGGACCCTCACTTGCGCCTGGCAATCCATATAGGTCTAATACCGCCAATAGGCCACCAGGGGTCACATCCCTCAAAGGGCAGTATCCAACCATATCCACAGAAGCAGACCGATAGGGGGGAGCCCAGAGAGTGGACCTTATAGTGTGGTGAGCAACCATCTGACTGGTTCCCCCACCACCTCGGAGGTCTCCATCCCCAGGAGGAAAACCAGGTCAAGTGAGTGACCTTGATTATGAGTTGCAGAGGCAACTACTTGTATGAAGCTCAATGATTTCATAAATTGGAGGAAGTCCTGACCAAATTGTGAGAGTTCATCATCGACCGAGGCATTGAAGTCTCCCAGCACCATCAACCTAAGTGACTCGAATGCTATGTTGACGATGAAGTCCGCGACTTCCTGCAGGAACAATTTTTCACCCCCAGGTAGATGATAGATGAGAATAATCCTACACCCCACACCTGCAACTTCAGTACACTCAAACGATCTGGATTCCTCAACTGGTACCTCTACAAGGCCCAATTCTGATTTAAAACAAATGGCTACATCCCCTCCCTGTGGTCCGGTCTCAGATGGTGCATCACCAAGAACCCAGATGGAATAGCACAAAGGAAAATGAAACTTTAATTTACTTTTTCTGGACTCCAGTTTACTATGAACAAAAGGTAGAATTAGATAAAAGTCTAGTATGTTTTTCTGGTACATGTCTACTTTTTATTTGTGTTATTCTGTGACCAAATTGATAAAACGTTTTGGTTGTATATATATATATATGGTAGTTAATTAAGTATTTAGAAAAAAACATTTTTTTTTAAAGACAACCTGCCTGAGCGAGATTTTTATTATTGCATGTGATTTGTGGAATGTGTATTAATCTGTGATTAAACTGTTATTGCTAAAGGGGCACCACCATAAGCAACCAATTGAGCAAGGATCTGTAAGGGAAATCTGGGTTAAGATAGGGAGAATACAGAAGTATCAGGAAAGAGTCTGTGGGGATTTGAACCAAATTATTGCATGTCCTGTGGGAGAAGACAAAATCAGGGTCACATGGCTACCCCAAAAAGTGTGTGATGCCTGGATCTTCCTCCTTTGTGTAACAACCAAGAAGGGTTCATATCCAGCTACAAGACTTGAGACTAGTATTGTACCCTGATCCAGAGTTTAAAGAGGGATGCCCTGGGACTTCATGGAGGGTGTTCAGTTGTGAACCCAGCTAGCACTTTGGAAGGGCACAAGGAGGGTATTCCTGTTCCCCCCATCAAGGACTGCACTTAGGGTGGGCGCTGTGAGCTCAGTGGACCTGACCCTCAGGAGTGAGATCATGACAGCTACCATTGCTATTAAGCTCATTCTGGTGGTGTTTCTTCTACTGCATCCCTTCGATGGATGCAAGGTGTTGGCTTGTGTCCAACAGTATTGGCTGGTTGTGCAATTATGACTGGGGGGAAAATAGTCCAATGGGCCTGTTTCTACAAT
The DNA here is from genome assembly GCA_016271365.2 of Neoceratodus forsteri. Taxonomy (NCBI): domain Eukaryota; kingdom Metazoa; phylum Chordata; order Ceratodontiformes; family Ceratodontidae; genus Neoceratodus; species Neoceratodus forsteri. Next base: position 570,412,517 of record CM057449.1, on the reverse strand, counting down.
GCCATGCTGTACCATGTGGTTGAAAAGCACAGTGTTGAGCTGGACATCAGACCACATGGCCGGAAGTGGCCAGCGTACTGAATATCAGCAGTAGAAATACATTTTCAATAAGTAAACTCTTTTTACTTATGACCCAAACTAGAACTTTGACAGATCTTTGCAATTTATTTTTGACTTGTGTCCCAAACCAAGGTCTGGGTAGAGGCTAGCAAAATTTCTTTTACTTCTGTCCAAAACTGGAATCCTGACAGAGGGCATTTTTTAGTACATTATTTGTGACTCAAACTAGAAACTTGACAGAAGCTAAGAAATTTATTGTACATGTTCCCAATCTGGGACATTGTATTACTAAGTGCTATCTTTAAGCAGCATATCATGTAAGTTATACAACATTCCTGCATTGTCAGGTACCTTCCTGGTGAGAAGTGTGACTCGGCACACAATGTGGCCCCGCATGCACATTGAGCATGGGCAGGTGGTCTTGATAGAGGGCCATGCATGCTGAGCACTGCTGGACTGTGTGGTGCGTGGTTTTCCAAGCAGCCTGATTCTATCTGCATTCCCCTGCTTATGGCAGAGCCCTCCCCACTACTTACATATTACTATGGTGTTGGGGAACAACAAGAGCTTGACTTTTTAATATCTGCATATAATTATTAAAAAGAAAATTGAACCGACACCCACAGCGGTGCACAAGAGAGGGACAACATTTGTAGGCTGGTGCAGGTGGAGCCTTAGTAGGAAGCCAGGCTGCTGAAACAAGGCCCTTCCAAAGAGACCAGGTTCACTTTCACAGACTATTATATGAGTAGAGGTCATAGTAGCAGCATAAACATTGTTTTCTTTTCAGGGGTCATAGCTTTTTGTTATATCAGCAGTCAGCAGTGTGAGAATGCCCAGCAAGAAGAAAAAGGCACCATCTGATAAGGCAGCAGTAGCCATGGCACTGGAAGACCAGCTGAGAGCTGTGTACACAGAGAAAGGTGGATCCTGTTTGGATGATTATCTGATGGAGACCCCAGCACTTAAGGAGAACCTGGCACCTTGAAAATGGAAGTAACCAGCAAAATAGCTGGCAGCCCCCCTCTCCCTCTTCTCCAAAAGCAAGGTCAACAAGAAACCTAAGGAGAAAGGCAAGGCAAACACAGGAATAATGTATTTTTAGAGGAAGATTTCAGATAGATGACTTTGAGAGTGTTCAGGGGTACTCCCCCAGTGACTCCACCCAAACTCAGTCCTTGCCCAGCATCAGGGTGAAGAGGGCCTCCAACCACAATGAACCTGAGCCAGATGTTGTGGTTGTAGAGGACTTCCAACCCCTTTACCAATCCTACAAAGGCTGAGCCTGTACAGCCACCCAGCCCCCAAAAGCTGCCAGAGCCCATAACCTGACCATCCTCTCTGGACCAGAAGCTGGACAAGCTACTGGATGAAGCAGTGGGGCTCATGGTGGCAGCTCAGGCCCAGCATCAGGGAGCAGCTGGGATTCAGACAGTGCCAGGGGAAGGTACCAGTGGAGCAGCACCAGCAACAGTTGCTCCTGTCCTAAGGCACCACATTAGCTTAGCTGAGCCAGTGGAAATGCATCTGTCAGACAAGGTCAACCAGCAGATAGGGTGTGTGGATATGTTCTCACTGCTAAACTGGCTCAAGGAGTTAGAAGAGAACAAGAACAAAACATGGGAAAGGCCCAGACAATAATCCAATTAAGCTCAACAGGACATTCAGCAACGGGCTGGCAGGATTCATAGTCTTCACCAGCACAATTTTTCAGATGGCCCCCGAGAAAAGTGTTGGGCTGTTCAATTATTTGAACAGGGTCATGGATGCCCACAGGTGCAAAGGGGGCACTGGTTGGCTGGAATATGGCAAAGAATTTTGTTGTCACATGCAGAACTACATGTCCAATAACTGAGAGTATCCTGGACACGCCTCTACTGGTAGAGATCATGCATGGGGTTGTCCTCCACACAAATAGCAGTTTACTAATTAGAGTATCACAGTATCAGAGGCGCAAGTCAAGATGGTCCAAGACTCAACTGTGCTCTGGGTTCAACAAGGAGACTTAGAAACAGAAACATAGAAGTTGGTGGCAGAAGGAGACCACCCAGTCCATCTAGTCTGCCCATTGTCTTTTAGCCTAGCCTTCTAACTGCCCTTGGGTTTGAGGGCTCCCTTGTATCTGTGCCAAGCATTCTTGAAGCCTAACACTCTGCTTACCACCACCACCTCTGCAGGCAGGCTGCTCCAGGCATCCGCACTCTTTCTGTAAAGAAAAACTTCCTGGTGTTGGTGGAGAAGTGCCCTCCATGCAGCCTTAGAGCATGCCCCCTGGTTCTGTTGCCCTTCTTAAATTGGAAGAGATCATCTATCTGCACCTGGTTTATGCCTTTTATGGACCTGAATGTTTCAATCATGTCAACCCTCTCTCTTCTCTGTTTCAGGGAATTCATGTTCCGTTCTTTCAGTCTATTCCTGTAAGACATCTTGTGCAGTCCCTGAATCATTTTTGTTGCCCTTCTCTGCACTGTCTCCACTTGGCCAATGTCCTTTTTGAGGTGGGGCCTCTATAACTGGATGCTGTACTTCTGGTGAGGCCTAACCAGTGACCTGTACGGCACCAGAATCACTTCCTTCTTCCTGATTGTGATTCCCCTCCCAATGCATCCAAGCATACCGCTGGCCTTTAATGCTGCCTTCTCGCACTGTTTACCTACCTTCAAGTTGTCTGAGATAATGATTCCCAAATTGTGCTCTTGGGTGGAGGCAGCTAGTCTTTCCCTTCCAAGGTAATATGCCTTATTTGGACTTCTTTTTCCTATGTGCATGACTTTGCACTTTTTGCATAGAATATCAACTGACATGCTCCAGACCATTCTTCTAGTTTCTTGAGGTCAGCTTCTATCTTGTCCACTCCCTGCTGGATGTCGACCCTGTTGCATATTTTGGTGTCATCTGTGAACAGACACACCTTTCTCTGTAGTCCGTTAGCTATGTACGATAAGAAAATATTAAAGAGCAGAGGCTCCAGTACTGAACCCTGGGGCATACCACTGATTACTCTACCTTCTGATGACAGTGCTCCATTTACCTGCACTTTCTTTGTTCTGCTCTGTAACCAGTTTTTAACCCATTTAACTACTTCTGATCCAACTCCTGTGTGGTCTAACTTCCTTACCAGTCTTCTGTATGGAACTGAGTTGAAGGCCTTGCTAAAGTCTAAGTAGACCACATCTACCGCCCCGCTGTCATCTATAACCTTTGTAACACAGTCAAAAAACTCAATCATGTTTGTCTGGCATGACCTACCCACTGTAAAACCATGCTGCTTGGGTTCCTGATGGCCGCTAGCCTCCAGGAATGCCATGATCCTCTGTTTGAGTAGTGTCTCCATTAACTTCACCACTATGGATGTGAGGCTTATGAGCCTGTAATTTCCAGAGTCCTCCCTGCTGCCCAATTTATTAAGTGGGACCATGACTGCCTTTTTCCAATCTTCGAGTACCTCCCCACTCTTTAGGGGTTTGGTGAATAGTTTAGCCAGTGGAGCAGCCAACTCTAATCTCAGTTCTTTTACGATCTTAGGGTGTATTTCATCTGGCCCCATGGCCTTGTCAGCTTGCAGTTTATTTAGTGCCTCCAGTACTTCAGTTTCTGTGAAGGAGCTAGTATCAACCCCCTGTCCAGGGGTGTTGCATTTTGCCATTTCTGGGTCGTCCCCTGGGTCCTTCTCAGTAAATACCAAGCAGAAGTACTTGTTCAGAATTTCTGCTTTTTCTGGGTCTTCTTCTATTGTTTTCCCTTCCTGAGTTGTAATCTTGACTATCCCCCTTTTGCCTTCCTTCTAGTAGTAAAAGTAGTAAAACATTTATATTTATACAGGAATAAGAAACACGTCATTTGGATAATATAATCCAGTTTACAAGACAGTCATGTACATTATCAAAGTTTCACATGATATCAATACAGCTATAGAAGTACAAAATACAAAGTACAAAAATACAAAATGGCCTATGGACATTTATACAATATAATCTAAAAAGACAGAGAGTAGTCTATATTAAATAAGGGATGTGGAGGGGGAAAGACAATAACACATGAATTAGTTCACACAAATACATGTATACACAGCACTTTTCTAATGCCATAATAAACTTTTGGTCTTGCTCAGCTCACACTAAAGGAGGAAGTGTGTTCCAACATAGTGAGGCTTGAGATGCCAGTGTTTGATCTCCAAACCTGTTGTTTTGCTTATCTGTATCGATTTTGTTTTGATGTATCATCCTAACTGAGAATTTCCTGATGGCAGAGTCCTTAGTTACCAGCAATTTAGAGATATTATGATTTAAACAGGTTATCCAATATTTATGGATGAAAACTGACCAATTTTTCTTATAGTCCAAATCAAGGGGTAACCAGTCTAACCTGGTTAACAGAATACAGTAGTGAGTTATGAAGTCACAGCATAGGACATATCTTGCAGCCCTATAATAAAGTTTGTCCAATTTGTTTAGAAGCTATTTATTTGCTGACCTATAGATGAATTCTCCATACTTAAATACTGGAAGTATGAGCTGCTCCGCAATCTTTTTCCGGTCCTGTAGCTTCAGACGTCTGGTTGTCCTTTTCAATGCTCCTAATTTTTTGTTTGTTTTAGTAACGGTTGTTTCAATATGTCCTTTAATGCTCAATAAAGAGTCAAAGTTTACTTCCAAGTAACAATAATTGGCTTCTTGTTCTATTGGAATTTGTTTTATTGTAAGTATTTGCAATTTCTGATTTGGTATATGTTTATTGCCAGCAAAATGCATTAATTTGGTCTTTTTTACATTCATTATGAGCTGTGACCTGGTGAACCACTCCTGTACCCTGGTAAAGTCGACCTGGAGTTTTCTCTGGAGATCCTATACACTGTGCCCAGAAGTCACTAGGACTGTATTGTCTGCATATATCCTTATGGCCGTGTGCTGAATTACTGATGGCAGTTCATTGTTAAAAATAAAAAAACAATAGGGGTCCTGAAATGGACCCCTGTGGAACACCCCTTTGAACAGTCCAAGAGTCTGAGAAGTGATGTTGCACTTGAACCCTCTGAGAATGGTCTGTCAAATAGGACATGAACCAGGTCAGTGGATCCCCAGAGAAACCAAGGCCCACCAACCTTTTAAACAAAATGGAGTGGTTCACCAGGTCAAAAGCCTTTGAAAGGTCAACATATACCACTGCTATGTCCTTTCCTTCATTTAAGATGTGCAAATCAAATTGTTAAATTTGACCAGGGCCGAAGCAGTTGAAAAGCCCTTCTGAAATCCAGATTGTTATTGTGTAAGTAAATTATATTTTTCCAAATAATCCCACATTTGCCTATTTATCAGTGTCTCCAAACATTTGGCGAGAACAGGCAAAATTGCAATAGGGAAATAACTATTTGGAGATGTTTTATCACCTGTCTTCCAGAGAGCAGGAAAGTGACCTATTTGTTAACTCCAGTTAAATATAACTAAGATTGGATGGGCTATATAACGAGCAGCTATTTTTAAAAAATGCCCCTCTAAGTTATTTAGACCTGCTGATTTGTATGGGTTTATTCTTGATAATTCCTTTGTCACTTATAGTAATGTTATTTTTTTAAATCTAAAAGGGGGGTGTTGGGTTGGGGATTGTTTTTCTGTCTCAGTACTAATTATTGTTGTTATATTACCTGGTAAGCCCAGGTCAGGGAGATCTATAAACAGTTTTTTTAGAGTGCTCAAAACCAAATCTGGAACCTCAGTTATACTGTAACATCTTTTACCCTTAAATTTATGCCAGCATGTCCCCCTTTCCCGCCTGGATTTGACAAAAACTTTACAGAGGTCCACAATTAGTTTGGATTTGCATTATGATTTAATTTGTTATGGTAATAACTTGTTTTAGCCTTTTTTATTAGTCTTCAACACTCATTTCTTTTAGTTTTGAATAGTTCCCAGTCAGAAGTTATTTTTGTCTTTTTTACCTTTTTCCAAATTGTTTTTTTTACTCTAATCATTTTTAACAATTTGTCAGTTATTCATGGAAATTTAGGCAGAGTACTATACTTCTGTTTAACTTTTGGGGCATGTATATTGCATATTTTTTTAAAGGTATCTGAAATATTCAATAGTGAGGTCCAAGTCTGGTATTAATGAACACCTCTCCCATCTTTCTGATCTTACACTATCCAAATATTGTGACTCTGAGAAGTGTCTCTTATCTCAGGTCCAGGTTTGCCTCAAGTGTTCTTGGGGCCCCACTAGCTGGTAGGTAGAAAGAACGACCCATACAGGATTGTGGTCATTGAAATGAGGGGGCAGAATACCTAAATCCTTTATTTGCAAAGTTTCTGAAACAAAAATTAAATATAAATTAGATCCATTAACTGTGGTATCTGTAAACCTTGTAGGTGAGTGTATCAATTGTGTGAGTACCATTACTACAGTGATTTCTTTTAACTGCTTTCCTCTTGTGTTAGGCCAATCACAATTGAAATCTCCCACTAATACAATAGGTCTGGTCTTTGCACATTCCCCTATTCTGTTTAAACCCCCCTCAATGTTTTTCAGGTTGGACTTAGGAGGAGAATAGATCACAGCTGCCACTAGATTCTAATTAATAACAGAAATAGCCAAATAGTCTGTTGTTCTCACTTCCTGCCATCATCTTTTCAACATACCCTAGTGAATTTTAACCCCTTCTGTCTTGTCTAAAAATTTGGTATGCTGGTCTGTCCAATTCAGTTGTACCTATGCTATCAGTGAGCCAAGTTTCACTTAGACCCAATATACAGGGATTCTGGGATTCTACTATAGTTACCAATAAGTCAGTTTTCTTTGATGTATTACAAGCATTATCATGCAAAACAGTTATTTAAAACATCAGGTCCAGGGTTCAATTCAACATCACCACCAAAAATCAATACTAAGTAACAAACATCAATAAAACAGTAGGGTAATTTATTAAAATTTGGAAAAAGTCCCCTTAGTTTTTTACCTGCCTATGTATACATATTCCAGCTATCTGAGAATGTATTTCTTCGATTCAGAAGTATAAATCCATTTTGTTGGGGATAAACTGAAATAAGTGGAGGCTAGATTGTTTCAGTTAATCTTTGATCTGACTCACTAAATATTGCCCCTGTAGATACATAACCCAGGGTTTTATAACCCAAAACATTCACTAAAAACATCTTCAGATGCACGTGAACACAGATGTCCTGGATATCTAAACTTGTCATCAGACAAGCAAACACCACTCTAATACAAGATTTAACGTACTCCCTGCCTGTGCAGCGAGAAAGGAAATCCAGGAACTCTGTTTCTCCTATCCTTTATCAGTAATCCTCTTTTATACTTCTTTCTTGTATTTTTTGGCTAGGAGTGGCACTCACGCCACTCACACACTCACGCACATGCTCACACGTAGCGAGCGGTGTTGGTTTTTAAATCTATAAACCCTGCCTACAGAGTTCAATGATTGGTTGCTCACCAAAGTCAATGTCCCAGTATAGCTGCACTTCTCTCCACAGTGTTCTGTAGCTGTAAATGGATAAAACTCTCATCTTCTATGGCCAGAATAGATTGTGTACTGCAGTAGGGACTGTTGTAGTGCTCGGAGGGGAGTAGATGGCAGATTCCCCTCAGCTGGATCTCAGGAAGTGAGCAACATGGGCATTTAAATCTATAAACCCCACCTGCAGAGATCACTGACTGGTTGCCCACCAAAGTCAATGTCCCAGTATAGCTGCACTTCTTCCCTCAGTGTCCTTTAGCTGTCAATGGATAAAACTCTGATCTTCTACGGCCTGGATAGATTGTGTACTGTGTTAGGGACTGTTGTAGTGCTCAGAGGGGAGTAGATGGCAGATTCCCCTCAGCTGGATCTCAGGAAGTGAGTGGTGTGGGCTTTTAAATCTATAAGCCCCACCTGCAGAGTTCATTAATTGGTTGCCCACCAAAGTCAATGTCCCAGTGTAGCTGCACTTCTCCCCACAGTGTCCTGTGGCTGTAAATGGATAAAACTCTTGTCTTCTATGGCCAGGATAGATTGCTTACTGTGTTAGCATGGATAGCAAACTGGTTGCGTAATCGTTCGCAGCATGTACTTAATAATGGACAACTTTCTAGTAAGGGGCTAGTTACTAGTGGAATTCCCAAGGGGTCAGTCCTGGGTCCTTGCTTGTTCCAATATTTCATTGCTGATGTTGCACAACAAAATTGTACCAATTCAGTAAAATATGCAGATGATATCAAGATCGGGGGTCCAGTTGGAGATAATTCTCAAATTATTGCTATTCAAAGTGATTTGGATAAATTATCTAAATGGACTGCTACATGGGGGATGAAGTTAAACCACTCTAAATGTAGAGTAGTTCATTTTGGGGTATCTAATCCTAGGCATACATACATTTTACATAACTCTAGGCTGATGAGCTCTTCAATTGAAAAAGACTTGGGTGTGTTTATCTCTGGAGATTTTCTTCCAACTTCTCATTTAAATGATATTATCCTCAAGGTGAACCAAGTAATATGGTCCATTAAACATAATATTGTATCAAGGGATGCCAAGGTTCTGATGCCATTGTACAGAGCTTATGTCCTCCCACATTTAGATTATTCCTTCCAATTATGGTGTACTTATAGGAAAAAGGACATTATGCTTACAGAAGGAGTACAGAGGAGGTATACCAAACTGGTGATCGGACTAAGAGACATTTCATATGACCAAAGACTAATCTCCTTGGACCTAATGTCTTTATCAACTAGGTGTTTGAGAGGCAACCTTCTTCTTATGTACAATATTATCAAAGATCCATATTTAATAACAAACAAGGATTCGGTTCATTACACTAGAGGTCATCCGTTGCAGTTACAAGTAAAGAAATGTAACCTTCTTTCACGAAAGTTCTTTTATACTGTAAGAATAGTCAAGTTATGGAATTCCTTACTGATTGAAGTAATCATTAGTGAAACTAAATCAATATATAAAAGAAGATTGGACAACTATATTCTTTCAGGCAAAATTCATAGCTATTATTAGATATATGAGTATATTATGGGCCTTTTTGGCTCTCTTGATCCTATTCAATCCTAGTATGAATCCTAGTATGCCTATGGGGTGTTCAGTGGTCTGTGCAGTGTTCACATGGTACAACATGTTCTGTCACTGGGCAGCTGTTAAAGAGACCTTGGGACAAGGAATTGCTCACTATATGGACAATTTGCTATTTGTTGGCCCAGCCAATTCCCCTCTCTGTGGGCAGAAATTGGAAAGCTGTCTACAGTTGTGCCACTGTTTCAGCATCCAATTGACCACTGGTAAGGTGGAAGCCCCAAACACTGTAATGTCATTCCTGGGGTATCAAAATAACTGAAAGGGCACAGGAAAGGTCACCTGCATTGGCTCAAGATACAGTCCCATAGGGCTTGGGTCATGCAGTGTTGGCTAAGAAGACCACCTTAACAAAACCCTTCAGAAGCTGGTGGTCAGTTGAACTTTGCCTGCAGGGTCATCCTGATGGGAAACACATTTTTAATTTTTTTTATATTATCTCTTTATGCCCCCTCCTCACTGCACTGAGCTCCTCTCTTCAGGGATCCCTAGGCTGCATGTTCCCATAGTCCCATCCCAGGTACCTCTCTCCAGGTACTGGAGAACCTTCCCCATCCTGACTCGGTTTGCCCCCTGATTGGGGAGAATGGAGAGAAGGGGAACCCCTTCTAAATCCCCCTCTCAGTCCTGTAAGTGTGCATTGGAAGGTGTCACCAGCCCCATCTATGGAGCCTGGTTAAGGGTTGTCTCAGGACAGCCGAGTCCCATCTACAGGAGCCCAATGTAGGGCTATTTGCTTTTTCTAGTCCCAGCCCTCAGGACATCTGCAAGCAAGGGGAGCCAAGGAGCAATGCACATTGCAACGTGCCGATGCACTGGCTCCTGGCAGACATCCCCCCTCCCTACTCCATGCTGCCTCACTGCACCTCTACCCGTGGTCACCCAGGTGGCAGTATCACAGCAGGACCTGCATCCCATCCCACCTGGAGGAGGAGGAGAGCAGCCTCTGGGCACTCAATCCTCCTCCCCCCCAACCAGTCCTCCAACCGCCCGAATCTGTTCCCGAACCCAGGTCGCTGGCACCGTGAGCGGTAGCCCTACCACTGTGCCGGCAGGCCAGCTGATGGGAAACACATCCTGACACCACATGGAAAATTTGGGGTCAGGTTCCCAAAATCTCTACCACCAGATACACATGACAGAAGGCTTCAGAGAAGCCCTTGAGGTCTGATAAGACTTCCTAACTCACTTTAATGGAGTGTCTATGTGGGCAGTTTCAGTGGACTGTCAGAAACTGGAACTGCTCACAGATAGTCTGGTGGGTCGAGCTTTGGCGCATACTCTAGAGGGGCATGGTGTGACTCAAGTTGGCAATCAAGTTGGGTTGCAGCAGAGCTCACAGGGCAGGTCACCCTGCTGTAATTTTTCCCAGTAGTCATCAGGCTGCTGGTTTGGGGTCACCAGTTGAAAGACAAGAAAGTTATTTTTTTACTTTGACCACACAGAAAGGATCCATACTTGTAAGGGGCAGCTAGGGGCCAAAGGCCCACTGGGAACCTTATGAGGATCTTCATCCTCAGGTGTATGCTACTTAATATTCATTTTAAAGCTGTTCATGTCCTCACTGTTGAGAATGGTATTGTTGATGCAGCTTTATCTCTTTCACAGTGGCAGATGTTTAGGAAATTGGCTCCAGCAGCTGTTGGAGATCAACGTCCGGTCCCACTTTTCCTATGGGAGGCAGTGACCCTGAGATCTGAGAATGGATTAGTAATTCTATTTCACCCTGGGCCAGGATGGTATATGGTTGAGGAGTGGAGCACTTCCAAGCCATTAGGGTGGAGGCTGGTTGGCTAAACAGTTGGCCAAATCCTTAAGAGCAGCAACACACCTAAATCTTGTAGGTAAAGGGGTGGTGTCTGACATCAGGGGTGGTAGGACAGCACCTAGCAGGGTTGTCATGATTCACCAAGGGTGCTGCGCCTTGTGGACACCACTTGGCCTTTTAAGATTTGAAGATCCTTGAAAGCTGGAGCAAGGGAGCCCCAAAGCAAGCTGACTAGTGGTGCCCCCTTAACCCACTTACAATGGAGAAAGTGTGGGAGGCCTTACCATCAGTTTGCTGGTCTAAGTTCAAAGCCATGTTATTCAAGACTGCATTTCTGCTGGCCTTCTGTGGGGCTTTTCATGTCTCTGAGATGGAGCAGCTGGCCAAAGGTAGGGTCCCCACCAGCCTACTGGATGAAGATGTGGTGGTAACACCAGAGGAGTGTTCACTATGATCCACCTACAAAAAGACCAGTCAAGAAGGTCAAGGATGTTGAGGCATCCTGTGAGATCTTGGAGAATCAGGGTGAGACAGGAGTGTCATGATATAGGAATACATGGCCCTTCATCCACATGCCAGGTCTGCTTTCTTGTGACATGCAGATGGCACCCCGGTCAAAGCCCACCAGTTTATGCACATATTTCATTTGGTTGTGCAAAAGGCAGGGCTGAACCGCAAATCGAGCAGTCACAACTGGCAGGACCCAAGGGTTTTCTGATGGGCAGATTCAGGCTCTGGGCCAGTACAGGTCCCAAGAGTTTTTATGATATGTGAGGCAATGCTTTAACATTGTCTTTACTTTTTTCCAGGTTCTTTCAATGGTTCCAAGAGGGTATGGATCTGCAGACACTCCTTCATACACTGGGTGGCTTAGAGAGCAGGGCACCAGCCTGGAATGAGGAATCTGATGTTTCCACTGAACTAAGTGCAGATTATTTGGTTGGGTTAGAGGGTCATGTGCTGGGGAAAATTCTCCCTAGCCCTGAAAAGGAAATTCATGAGATATACTGCTGATTCATCTGGACAGAAATGACCTCAGACTCTGAAATGCCATCAGTTGGTTACTCAGCATGAAACATAGAAACATAGAATTTGATGGCAGATAAGGACCACTTGGCCCATCTAGTCTACCCATTTTCCTACCTAACAGATAAGCTACAGATCCTAATTAACCAACAGCTTACTTCCTCCTACCCCCCACTGGGACTGCCTTATGTCTGTCCCATGCATTCTTGAATTCCCCCACTGTTCTTGACTCCACGACCTCCTCAGGGGGGCTGTTCCATGCATCCACAACCCTATCTGTGAAAAAATACTTCCTCACATTACCTCTGAGCTCTCCCTCTATCTTCAAATTGTGCCCCCTTGTTCTTGTACATCTCTTTTTCTGAAAGATGCCACCCTCTTGGACTTTGTTGATTCCCTTGAGGTACTTGAAAGTTTTTATCATGTCTCCTCTGTCCCTCCTTTCCTCAAGGGTATACATATTAAGCTCCTTTAGTCTTTCTTCGTATGTCTTCTGGTGCAGACCCTGCACCATTTTGGTTGCCCTCCTCTGGACAGCCTCCACTCTGTCTATATCTTTGCGGAGTTGGGGGTTTCCAGAACTGCACACAGTACTCCAGATGGGGTCTCACCAACTGTCTGTCCAGAGGGATGACAACTTCCTGTTTTCTACCATTGATGCCTCTCCCTATGCATCCCAATATCCCCCCAGCCTTCCTTACTGCCTTCTCACATTGCTTGCCCACCTTTAGGTCACCTGATATAATTACCCCAGGTCCCTTTCCATTTTACTGTTGTCAGTATCTCACCCCCCATTGTGTACTCTTGCCCTGGTTTTTGTTTCCCAGGTGCATTACCTTGCACTTCTTTGCATTGAATCTGAGCTGCCATACATTTGACCATTCCTCCAACCTTGCCAAGTCCCTTCTCATCCTTTCCACTCCATCTGGTGTATCAACCCTGTTGCAGATCTTTGTGTCATCTGCAAAGAGACATACTTTTCCTTCCAGTTCCTCTGCAATGTCACTTATAAAGACATTAAAAATGACCGGTCCCAGTACTGAACCCTGCGGTACCCCGCTAGTAACCCTCCTTTCTTCACTGTGGACCCCATTTACTACTACCCTTTACGTCCTGTTGTCGAGCCAATTTTTTATCTAGCCTACCACCTTGTGACCCACTCCAAGGCTGGCTAACTTGTGTATTAATCTTTTGTTGGGACTGTATCAAATGCCTTGCTAGAATCTAGGTAAGCCATGTCCATAGCCCCTCCCTGGTCTACTACTTTGGTCACCCAGTCAAAGAAATCTATTAGATTCATCTGACACGACCTTCCCATCATGAATCCATGCTGCCTTGGGTCCTGTGCCCCACTGACCTCTCGGTACTCAACAATTCTTTCCTTCAGAAGTGATTCCATCATTTTACCTACCACTGAGGTCAAACTAACTGGTCTGTAGTTTCCTGCCTCTGTCCTGCTCCTACTTTTGTGAAGAGGAATCACATCTGCCCTCCTCCAGTCCTCAGGTACCACCCCATCCTCCCATGATTTGTTAAAGAGAGTAGTCAGCGGTGTCATTAGTTCTACCCTTTTTTCTTTTAGAATTCTTGGGTGAATCCCATCAGGATCCATTGCTTTGTCCACCTTCAATTTTATTAGTTCTTTCAGAACACTTTCTTCTGTAAATTGACTGGTATCAACCCTCGTCTTCAGAGTGTTTCTCTTGTTTGGTTTAGGTACCTCCCCCTGCTCTTCCTTTGTGAATACTGAGCAGAAATATTCATTCAGTATCCCTGCTTTTCATTGTCACCCTCTACCCACATTTCCTCACCTTTATTAAGCCTCAGTATTCCTCCTTTGGTCTTTCTTCACTCCCAAATGTACCTATAAAAGGTCTTATCCCCCTTCTTAACAGAGTTGGCTATCCTTTCCTCGGTTTGGGCCTTTGCTAGTCTGACTGCCTTCCCAGCCTCTTTCTGCTTTAACTGATAACGTTCTCTGTCCTTCTCCTATTGTGTTTCCTTATATTTCCTGAATGCTATCCCTATCTCCTTAACCTTCCCTGCCACCTCTTTTGAGAACCATAGTGTTTTTTTCCTTCGTTGTGTTTTGTTGATTTGCTTTACACAAAGGCTTGTTGCCTCTGTGATGGCTGTTTTGATTACTCTCCATTGTTCCTTCACCCATCCTTCTTGCCTGTTTGCTAGTGCTTTTCTGAGGCACTCTCTCATTTTCCCAAAGTCAGCCCTCCAAAAGTCCAATACTCTTGCTTTTGTATGACTTGATTGTATGGCTGTGTTTATCGTGAACCACACTGTTTGGTGGTCGCTTGTTCCCAGATGGCTACCCACTTCTAAATCTGAGATTCTTTCTCCGTCCCCATTTGAGAGTACCAGGTCTAAGATTGCTCCCTCCCAAGTGGGATCCAGTACTAGCTGTCTGAGGCATGCCCCCTGTAGGGCATCAAGAATGACCTTGCTCTTGGATATGCCTGCAGCAAAGGTGCTCCAGTTAACATCTGGCATATTCTGGTCCCCCATCAACAATATCTCCCCTTTTTCTGCCATTCTAACGAAGCCTTATATCATTTCCTTGTCCATTCCTTCCCCCGAGATGGGGGTCTGTATACAACCCCCATGTGGATTGTGATGCCATTTCCTGTCTCCAGGGTGACCCAGAGTGTCTCATCTGCTCCCTGTTTACTCTTTAGTTCTATTGCTTTGATCCCTTCCTTTACATAAAGAGCTACTCCTCCTCCTCTTTTATCCTCCCTGTCCCTCCTGTAGATTGTGTATCCTGGTATGTTGACATCCCAGTCATGGTTCTTTGTGTACCAGGTTTCTATGACTGCCACAATATCCAGGCAACCCTCTTCCATCAAGGCCACTAGTTCAGGGAGCTTGTTACACAGACTGAGGGCATTGGTACTCATCACCCTCCATTTTTGATGACCTTACCCCTTTTAGCCCCATTCCTGTACTTATTGCCTTTGCCTTTTTTTACATTTACTTCTGGCCTGCTCTCTAATGACTTCTCTACCTTGGTGTTTACCTCACTAATTACTGTTGTTTGTGGGGGGAGGCTGGGATTTCCTGGCTCCTTTTCAGTGCCTCCCCCCTTGGCTAGTTTAAATGCTTGCCAATGAAGCATTTAAACCTCTCATCTAGGATCCTGGTTCCCCCTGGACAGATGCAGATCATCGCGCCAGTATAGGTCTGCATCCCTCCAGGTGGCTCCCCAGTCCCCAATGAAGCCAAAACCCTGAGCTCCACACCAGTTTTTCAACCATTCATTGAATTCCCTGGTGAGGAGTACCCTAGCATCACCCTTGCCATAGACAGGCAGCACCTCTGAGAAGGTTACTGTATACGCTACTTGTCTAAGGCCCCTTTCCAATTCTACAAACTCCTCTTGCACTGCTCTGATCCCATTCCTAGCCAGGTCATTTGTCCCTAGGTGGACAATAACATCCAGCTCCCTCCTTTGTGCAGCTGCTCTCATGATCCTGAAGATTCACTTCCTGTCCCTCCAAGCCGTGGCACCAGGCAGGCACCTTACCTCCCTCTCCCCTTCCTCCCCCATTTCTACCCCCAATGATTGAGTCCCCCACCAGGAGTTGTTTCCTTCCCCTGTGGGGTCTCATGCCACCCTCCTGTGGGTCTCCTTTGTGAAGGTTCCCAGCATCCTCCTTGGTCTCCCCTGCAGGTGCTTCCATAGAGGAACCAGTATCCACCAGAAGAGCAAATGAATTGTGGAGAGGTACAGCTGAAGGGATGCAACTCTGTTCCACCACCCTCTCCCTCCCTGAGCCCACCCTGGTCCAGCCTCTCCTCTTTCTTGGCAACCTCTGAGGTAGTGGCATTGGCCCTGGTGGTCCCTGGGTGGGGGAGGAGGTTTCACGAATCCTAGCCAGGTCAGCCTGGAGATGGGTAACCTCCTTCCTCAGACCAGAGAGGTGCCTGCAAATAGGGCAGCATCGCAGCCTCCAGAATGTCTCCCGGAACACTGCTGCCCCACAGCCATTGCACTGCACCACTCCTATCATGTCTTATTTTGTGTCCCCTCTCCTGTTTCTCTATGCTTACTCTCTCCTCTCCTTACAACTCTCACCCTTCCTGTTCTGTGACAGTAACTTCCTATATTCTTCAGTAGCCTCCTTCTTCGTTGCTCAGTGTCAGACCACCAGCAGCTGGGGGGGGGGAGCGAGCTACTTTTTTCCTTTAGGGTTGACAAAACCAGTGTTTCTCTATGATCCTTCCCTTCCTACTGCCAAACAGGAAGTTCCTGTTGACAGTCAAATCCAGTGGCTATAAAAGTAGAACTGGCTTAGGGTGGAGGGGTGGGATGGAGGGCAATTAGTAAGAAAAAAGGCTAGCAACAGGAAGTTGTAATTTGAGTCACCTGCTTTTATAGTGTCTAAGCCACACCCTCAATTAAGCTCTCTCTCCTCCTACTGGTTTAGCAAAGTAAACTGATACAGAACCCTTCCCAGCACAGAACACACACTGACTTTCTTTCTTTTCTTTCTTTTTTTTTCAACCCTAAATAAGGCCCCTTATACTCCTAATAAAGTATTTGTTTGCTTAAACTCAACAGACACTGACTCCTGATAAGATATAAGTGTTAAATTAATAAGAAAATGTAGGTTCTTTTAGTTAGCTGCTTTCTGCTCTACAAGCAAGGCAGTCAGGGGATGTGGAATGGGACCAAAATCTATTGGTCTTATATTATTCAGAGGCACCACTGGTGTCAAGCAGAGAAACACTAGGCTATGAACAAAACATATATATATGTATCAACAAGGAGATGCAAACTGTCATGGAAGCTATTGGGGGATCCGTAGTATGTAAGTAATTAACACTTTATTTATAAAGCACCCATCCCTGGAGGTTCTAGGCACTGTACAGAAATAAAAATATACAATAATAAAATATAATAATCCAAAATAAGACAAAAGTAGGATATAAAATGTAACAGATAAGCCATTTTCACAATAAACTAATTAAAACTTAATATTATTAAAGAATATTTAGCAATTCATAATCTAAGGAAAATACCTCCTTAAACAGGTGGGACTTTAGACCCCTTTTAAAGGTTTCCAATGAGGGAGCTTCTCTCAAAGACTTTGGAAATGAGTTCCATGGGTCGGACCCGTGACAAAAAATGCACACTCACCAGATGATTTTAGTCGGATCCTGGGAACTGCCAAAAGTTCCTCTGCAGAGGAATGGAGAGGGGGGGTTGGTAGGGAGATAGTAGGTTCCTCAGGTACCAAGTCCCCAGGCCATGTATGAGTTTATAGGTCAGCAAGCTGACTGTGAAGAAACTCTGCCTCCTCACCAGCAGCCAGTGAAGACATCATTAGACCAGTGTTATATGGCAGGACCTGGGATGGCATAACGACAGCCAGGCCACCGTGTTCTGCACCAGCTGCAGGTGATGCAGGGTGCTTCCCATTAGCCTCAGGTACAAGGCATTGCAGTAATCTCGCCTGGATGTCACAAAGGCATGTATTAGTAAGGGCAAGTCATCAAGAGGAATAAAAGGTTTAATCTGGGTGAGATTCCTCAGGTGTTAAAAACACTTTGGACAATGGCTGACACCTGAGTCTCTAGTGTCAGATCGCTGTCGAGGATAATGCCCAAATTTTTCACCTTCACTGAGATGGTCAACTGTGAGTCACTGAGTGTTAAGCCGGAGTTCCCTCCGACCTGCCCAGCATCCTGCTAATGACCAGGCTCAATAACCATCACCTCCATCTTTTCTGGATTGAGCTTTAGCCAGTAGGAGAACATCTAGCCCTGGACATTGGCTAGGTAAGAATTAAATACAGAGACTGCATCCTGTTGTCTGGGCACAATAGACATGAACAACTGGGTGTCATCTGCATAGCCATGAAAACCCATGCTGTACTGTCTAATAATGTCTCACAGGGGCAGCATATACATTGCAAAAAGAATAGACTATAGGATCAAGCCCTGCAGGACTTCACTGGACAGGGACATCGAATGGGAGGAAAAAATCCCCATCACTACACTCTGCATCCTGCCTGTGAGATAGGGCTTGAATCAGCTGAACACTGTATTGCCCAATACACAACATTTCTGAAGAATCCAGTAACACCTCATGATCAATGGTGTCAAATGCAGTAGAGCGATCAAGGAAGACAAGAATAGACTGTTCGCCCCTATCTCTCGCCATGAGGAGATCATTTTGCACCTTGACAATGGCAGTCTCTGTATTATGCATAGACCTAAATCCAGATTGGAGCAGTTTGAAGATATCATAGGTAGTAAGACTTAGCCCTAGCTGTACAGCCTTCTTAATAACCTTCCCCAAAAAGGGAAGGTTTGAGATGGATCTGTAATATGCCAGAAAGTCCAGGTCAAGAGAAGACTTTTTCAAAAGGGGCTCCATGACAGCCTCCTTCAGAGGCTCAGGAAAACTCCCCTCAAAAGAGAACACCAAACTATCTCAGCAAATACTGGCCCAATAGACCCAACACAGCTCACTAGGAAGTATGTTAGGCCTGGCCCCAGGTCACAGTATGCTGGCCACTGCTTCGAGGCAATCTAGCTCCACTGGGTCAAACTCACTCCATACTTGGGAAGGGCCTCTGAGAGTCCCAGGACCAATGCTGCACACCAGCTGAGAGGCCCTGGGGGAGATACCAGATCTGATAGATGACACCTTGTCAGTGAAAAATAGAGCAAACTTTTCACATCTAGTGGATGCCAAGGCTCTCACTGACTGGAGACAGGCAAGATGGAGAAGTCTGTCTACAGCCCATAAGAAATGAGTCGGTCTATTCTTTGCTGTGGCAATCTTCCTGGACAGGAACTCTGCCTTCTTATGGAAGATTGTTTTTTGATAATCCTTATAATGGGATTTCAAAACCCATTTGTCCTCCTCAGCCTGGGATTTCTGCCAATGGTGCTTCAGCCTCCAACCTTTAATCTTCAACTCCCTGAGCTCCCCATTGAAACATGGGGATCTCAGGTGTGATGACAAGGTTGTACATGGACCAGTGCTACAGAATTGAGGGCTGAGATGATGGCCCTGTTAAAGGATACTACCGCTTCACCTGGTCCTGCTTTGCAAGCAGTAAAGACACACAGTAGGTCCAATATCGCTTGAAATCCTAATGGAGTCAAACAACTCAAAGGGCAGTATTGGGCCATCTCTGCAGGGGGAGGATTTTTGGGGGTGGTGCCCCAAATGAGAACTTCACAGTGCAATGATCTGACCAAACAACCAGATCAACCTCAAGACTGTCAATCCTGAAGACCCAGTGAGAACACCAGATCCAGGGAGTGACCATGTGAATGGGTCGCAGAGTTAATTACCTGTGACAGGCCAAGTGATTCCATAAACTGTTTTTATTACCCAACTCAAATCCATCTGACCCCTAAATCAATGAAACAAAGACAACTTTAGTGCAAACTTAAAAGATTTGAGAACTAGATTAGAGTGCAAACTTAGATTAGAGAAGCCCCAGCTGTTCAGAGTGCGATGTCGTGTAGTGCTGGCCTTGTGCCTCACAAAGCACCCGAGTTTTCATTTATCCCAAGTAATAGCACACCTTGTCATGGGTTATTGCATACACATCAGGTCCAGCAAATCAGTCTCTGCTTTCACCAAAGACAGTCAGCTCCTTTCACTGCAAACCATGTAGCTGTATTTTCTAAACTGTGTACAACCAAGATTAAACTCTGTCAGAGCAAACGAAAGGACATGAGTCTGAGGGTTCTCTCACCACCTTCAGAGAGTTTGTTTTTAATTATGAGAACAGCTTGCAGTTCAATAAAAAACAGTCTTGTTAGAACCAAAATGTGCAAGGAGGACCAGTCTGGACAAATTTCTTGTGGAAGACAAGCAACTCACTATGCAGAGAAACTGGACTACAAAAAGCTAAGTCCACAAGTAAAGGGTGTTCCCAGTTGCAGCATGAAGAGTTTGAAGTCTAATTTTGCTCCGAAGGAAAATGGCAGTGGCTGCAACACTCAGTTTTAAGGCAAATAAAATTTACAAGAAGAAGTATGTTCCTGGCGCTCTGTAGACCCTCCAGGATTGAGGCAAACTGCCTTCTTCACCGTTCTGGCAAAAATTAAATCAGAAGTGTCCCACTGTGAATGCAGAGTCTTCAGCTGTAATTGCTGTGTCTCAGCATGGTAAACCCCGTAAGCAGGAAAGTTCTAGCAAAGCAAGTAACAAAGCAAACACTAGAGAACCAGCAGTCCTGTGTGAACTGAAAGGGGAACCTAAGTTAGAAAAATTAAAAAGAACCTCACTTCTGCCACTAGCTCACTGCTTGTTAATAACTACTCTAGTCCCACCTATCTAAGAGGCTAACTAACAAAAACAAAATAAATAGAATGAAGTAGAGATAATCAAATAAACGAGTCTGGGGGAAAATTACACACTCAACATGGTGCTCAGCATTTGGCATTTGGATGGAGCTTCACAGTACAGCCCCTAGCCTAATGGCTTTAGTGATCTGCTGATCTCCATGGCATAGTACGGCAAAGTGACATCAACCAATCCTGCCAGGAACTGTGTACCAAGGATGGAGTTCATTTGATGCACAATAACTAGAACAAATTTTTAGATTCATTACAATAAGTCTTGGAAGAGGACTTGGAGTTATCTGCTTGGGAGGCTGGACTTTATCCATCTTGTGGCAGTCTGGGAGTCTATCACAATGATGGTAAAAGGGGAAAAGAGGAAGAAGTCAGATTCTTCTGAATGACTCTTCTCCCCTGTAGGCATGAGGAGGGAGATACAGAACCTGTTTCCGGTTTGTGGCAGTCATCACCAACCTCATTGGACTTCCTTGCTGAAGCAACACCACCAAATGGGGTGAAACATAGAAACATAGACTTTCACAGCAGATAAGGACTGCATGGCCACCTAGTCTGCCCATTTTCCCACCAATTGGATACGCTGCAGATTCTAGTTTACTAGCAGCCTACTTCCTCCTACCCCCACTGTAATTGCCTTATGTTGGTCCCATGCATTCTTGGGAAGCACCAAGTTATCTCACTGGTGAGAATGCCAACCTCCCCCACAGTGACGGCACAATACCGACACAGGTATTGTGCCGCCTCTTAAATGGGCGTTTTCCCCCACACCTCCCATGCTGTGAAGGTAATTCTGATATATTGTGTGGGCCACTAGTGGGAAGAAAGGGGGGTTGCAGTGTCCCAGAGGGCTGTGACCAAGTTAGTTTAACTATTGCAAATCCTGACCTCTGGGTGGAGGCACCCGCCATTGGATCCAGGCCCCTCAACCTGTTAGTGGAAAATCAGGCAGGGGTAGTAGCCCCTGGGATAACGCCATCTAGGGGTTACACAAGTTAAAAGAATACAGATCCAACATTAAAATTCAATATTAAACACAGATAAAAGCCACAAGATAATCAACACCCGGCCCGGACTCTAGGATTCCAATTCCAGGTTGGAGTTGGTCCAGGAAGGGGCAGAACACTGGGGGAAGGCAAAACACAGAAAAAGGACCATTACCATGAATGTCGCCGTAATGGTCTTATTCTGCGTTTTGCCATCGGGGTGTCAACATCAAAGGGGTGATATGGCATTCTTGAATTCCACCATTGTTTTTGACCACATTACCTCCTCAAGAAGACTGTTCCATGCATCCACCACCCTCTCCATGAAAAATACCTCCTCACGTTGCCCCCGAGCCATTTCCCCACTATCTTCAAATTGTGCCCCTTATTCTTGCATGGTATTCTGTGAGTTGGGCACATTGCACGTGGGTGCCTACCAAAATGGTGACCCACTTGTGGTGCATACCCAGATGGCGAGGGAGTAGCAGGGGCGACCGGATGTGGAGGGTTCGTGAATGGAGATGGGATGTCTCTATACGTATGCGAATGGGGGAGGACCGAGCATGCTGAGCAAGGGGCAGGATGGTTTGTGAGAGGTGGTGCCGCAGTCCACCACTGAGCTGGCTCCATGGCATGGTGAGGTGGGTGCTGGCCTGGGGCGGCTGGGATGCAGGGTTTGGGTCCTGGTGCTGGTATGTTTTGTTGCACCGGCCAGTAGCTGAAATTTTTTCTTGCACTGTTGCACCCTCTTGACATTCACCCCCTGGATCTGAGAATTCGTGGTGTCGTAGAAGTTTCTGCGGGTCAAAGCCCCCGCAGATAAAAGTAAAATTACAATTCCTTTCACTGTTTTCTCTGTCGCAGCAGCTATACATCACCAAACTGAATTATCTTGTGAGTTCCAAGTCATGGCACCAGGCAGGCACCTTACCTCCCTCTCCCCTTCCTCCCCCAGTTCTTTCTCCCTAATGATTGAATCCCCCACCAGGAGCTGCTTCCTTCCCCTGTGGTGTCCCATGCCACCCTTCTGTAGGTCTCCTTTGTGGAGGTTCCCAGCATCCTCCTTGGTCTCTACTGCGGGTGCCTCCATAGAGGAACAACGCTCTGCCAGAATGGCATATGGATTGTGGAGAGGTACAACTAGAGTGATGTGCCTCTGCTTCACCACCACACCCTCCCTGAACCCTCTGTGGTCCAACTGCTCCTCTGTCTTGGCAACTTCTGAGGCAGCAGTTGTGGCACTGGTGTTCCTTGGGTGGTGGAGACTTCCGTACTCTTTGCAATGTTGTCCTGGAGACAGGCAACCTCCTCCCTCAGAGCAGACAGTTGCCTGCAAATAGGGCAGCAATCAAGCCTCCAGAATGTCTCCCAGAAAACTGCCATCCCACAGCCAGTGCATTGCACCACTCCCCATGTCTCTCTCCCTTCCTGCTTAATATACTTTATATAGAAATGTTTCTTCTTTTTTTTTGTTGGCTTGTACGTGCATTAACCTCTATGCAGTGTGCTGGGTTGTTAAGGATATGACAGATGTATACCCCTTGCCTTCTTGGGGAAGTGATTTCAGAACCTCTGAAATGACATGCCTGGGGTAGGTGAGGTGAGGGGCAGGGAGGTGGGTGGCACCAAGCCCATGACCTTCAGAAAACAATCAACTACACCTCTGAACCACCAACCCAGTGAGTGCTGCCCTTTCTTTCAATAAGACAACCAGCACAACAGATTAACAGACCACTCCACTTACACAAACCACTCTTCTGAATCCAGGAATTAAAAATTAAATCAATCCTCTGCCACCAGTACAAACATAAATATTTGTTGCAAAATGTCACTAAAAATACTAGCTCACTACACCAGCCAGCAGTCCACATGAAAAAGCAATTTCAGTAGTATTTCACTCCCTCTGGATATAAAAGTAGCAACCTTCAAATGGATAGCCAGCACCACAAACCCCTTCTTGATTCAAACAAGCAAAAATAAAAGTGACAGTATAAAAGTATGGCAAACCTTCCTCACAGGTCCCAAGCAATATTGTGCCTTTTTCCAGGCTCACAGTTCCCAAAATATGAGTATGCTTTCTTCCCAGCAGTTCAGCAGATTCCAGCAGCCTTCGCCTTCAGCAGTTCGGGCCTTCTGCTTGAATCACTTCCACACTGTGTGGCTTCTACAAACAGCTCAGTTCTGGAAAGCTCCACCCAAAACCATTGGCTGACAACACCTGTGATGTAAGCAGCCCTTGCTGTGAAGACAGACTAGTTTGAACCTCTTCAGTCTCTGTCTGGGGTGAATACACCAGGATGGAGCTCTCTCAGTGTTTAACAACTGTCTGAAAGAAATCCAGGAGTGGATGGATTCTAGTTGGTTGAAGTCGAACTCAGAAAAGACCAAGGTATTGGTTGTGAATCCGGGTCATCAGATAGAGGGGTCGACTGTTGGTACGCCCTCAGGACTTTTTCTTGGCGGCATTTCACTCCCGACCTCTGAAAGGGTGCTTAACCTGGGGGTTATCTTGGATGACAGGCTGACACTGCAGTCGCAAGTGTCAGCAGTCATCAAGACTTCCTTTTACCATCTTAGGAATATCGCCAGAGTTAGGCACCTTGTTCAGTCTGACGCTTTGCCAACGTTGGTCCATACCTTTGTGACCTCGCGTCTGGACTACTGCAACTCCCTGTACTTTGTGCTTTATGGGGTTGAAATCCGCCACCTGCAGCTAGTGCAGAACACAGCGGCCAGGGTTTTGACTGGGTCAAGTAGGTCCTGTCATATCACCCTGGTGCTGCGCGAACTGCAGTGGCTGCCTATATCCTGGCGGATAGCCTTTAAAGTCAGTTTACTGACTTTCAAAGCCCTTCATGGTCAGGGTACAGTCTATCTGAAAGAACTTCTGGTTTCTTACTGCCCTGGCCGATTGCTCCCCTCGGCCGACGAGGGGTTGCTAGAGATTCCAAGAGTGAATCTTAAATCATCTGGGTGTAGAGCATTTTCTTATGCTGCGCCCACTCTTTGGAATTCTCTACCCCGCCAGTTATGGGAGTGTACCACCTTGGAGGAAATGGCCTTCCTGAAAAACTGATTGTTCTGAAGTTGTTGATTATCTTGTGGCTTTTATCTGTGTTTAATATTGAATTTTAATGTTGGATCTGTATTCTTTTAACTTGTGTAACCCCTAGATGGCGTTATCCAAGGGGCTACTACCCCTGCCTGATTTTCCACTAACAGGTTGAGGGGCCTGGATCCAATGGCGGGTGCCTCCACCCAGAGGTCAGGATTTGCAATAGTTAAACTAACTTGGTCACAGCCCTCTGGGACACTGCAACCCCCCTTTCTTCCCACTAGTGGCCCACACAATATATCAGAATTACCTTCACAGTATACACTTACCCCCAGGTCTGGTTCCGCACTGGGACCTCCTGTGAAATAAGATACAGTGCAACAATCACAGTACAGTACTTTAACATAGACAAATACCTCAGGCAGTATAACTTTGCTGAAACAAGCAGCTCTGATTTATTTAGGGGATATAACAAGGACAGAAAATCAGGTTAATTAGCTTATCACTTTACTATCTACCTGTGGCTCTGTGCAGGCCTATCCCTACCAGTTACTGTCCCTGGGTACCCAAGCCCTAGTGGCTAGTCAAACCGTGGCAGCTGGTGAGGGCCCTTTCACACAGTGAAAAGAAAAATTAGCCAAACAGTCAGCAGTACAGTGATTCCATTTGGATTTAATGTGGCAATTCAACGAGGAGCGACCCTGAATTAGTACTCACGACCTCCAAACAAGATAGGGTCCTTCAACGTCAGCAGGGCTACTTTTGAGCTCCACGAGACTCTTCACACATTTATATGGTAAAAAAAAAGTACTATACCAGGCAGGCTGCTTCTCTATCCGATCACAATTACTGCACAATACCGGGAGAACACACAGCAGATTCAGTTCCTGACAGACCGAGTGCAATTCAACAATTTCTCCAGTCTTCTACAGGGTGAGCCTGGTTTCTACTCCTCAGAGATCCTTTGATTCTTTTCACAGGACGGATTCAGTCCTAACAAGCAGTTACACAAGCTGCAGACCGGAACTCTGGGCCTTACACACGTTTTTTGACTGAAACTGTGCACTGAAGGAGCACAGGGTTTCTTTCCCCTTCACTGCCAAAGCTAAACTGAAACTCCAACAGACAAAACCGGGCACTTCCTTTGAGTTCCTCCCAGTTCTTGACTGGATTGGCTGTCACTCACAATAGACTGCTGCTGTTGGTCCAAAAAGGCGCCTAAGTCTAAACTACATCTCCCAGTCACTGCCCATGCAATCCTCTTGTGGCTGGCTCAGATTATGAGTCCAAGTTCTGATTCGTCCAAGGCACCATTTTAGAGCTAGCTTACCCCATACTGATTGGTCCAGTTCAGCAGTTCAAAACCAGAATGGGAACTAGGCAGACACAGTTCTGACTGCAAAGAAAGCAGGTTAGACAAACTGTATTTTCATTATTACTCTACATGATTTCTGGCAAACAGTTACATCTTTCAGATAGGTTCCTTTGCACTCCTAGTGACTTCAAAATAGAGTGAATTGGCAGCAGCTCGAGTGGTACTCAAACAGAGAAGCACACAGTACCCCCATACAAACTAATTATGTCTGCAAGCAGACAGCTCTTAAAGAGACAGTACCAGAGGCTCTAAAAACACTCACTGATAAATGGCTTAGACGCCAAACACCATTCAGGCTTGGAGCATTCAAGCAAGCTCCTGGAAGTCTTTTGGGAACCCCTATTTGCAGGGGGGTTACACCTGTACAGTGCTTTGAAAACTGAAAAGCGCTTTATAAATAAAACTATTATTATTATTACCCAAACCGCTCCACTGAACCCAGGAATTAAAATTAAATCAATCTTCAGCCACCAGTACAAACCTAAATGTTTGTTGTAAAATGTCAGTAAAAATAGTGGCTCACTACACCAGCGAGCAGTCAACAGGAAAAGGCAGTTTCAGTAGTATCTCACTCCCTCTGGACATGAAAGTGGCAACCTTCAAATTTATTTATTTATTTAAAAGTTGATAACAGGGAAAGACACAATGAGCCGAAGCTCGTTTCCAGGCGTGACCCAGGGAACGGGGGTACAGAGTAGCAGCATATAAAAAAAAATGACATTCAGAGTGCATTGAAAAGTGTGAATGGATGCCCAGCACTGCAGACCCCTCCTTGATTCAAACAAGCAAAAATAAAACTGACAAAATAAAAGTATGGCAAACCTTCCTCACAGGTTCCAAGCAATAGTGTGCCTTTTTCCAGTTTTCCCAGTTCCCAAAATATGAGTGTGCTTTCTTCCCAGCCATTCAGCAGATTCCAGTAGCCTTCACCTTCTGCAGTTAGGACCTGGGCATGTACCACACAGTCATTTAAGCCCATTCCCTTAGTACGCACATGGGTATAGCCCTTCATGACAAGAGGGGCGGAGGTTCTGAGGCTGACTTAGTAAGACTCCCCAAGCTGTGCACATCTCTCTGATAATATAATCTGTTGGTTTTAATAAATATATGGCTGTTGACATTGTCTCCAAGAGTGATGTGGTGCATGTTTGTTCAGGGTAAGGGGTTATGGGGGGCTAACATGTGAATACATAGCCTGAAAAGCCTTCCAGCAGATGAACCACTATCTTCAGTCCACCCCCTGAAATGTGATCTCTAGGTAGGCAGGTAGTGTTCCAGCCTATGCAGGTAGAGAGGTGCTCTGATACCATCTGCAGGGTAACACCACTGAGGCCAGCCACAGGGTGGGAGCATGAAGCTGGGGAATGAGAGTGAGGGGTTAAAACCTAGGGGGTGTCACTATGGCCGTGGCCCTACCACTTTCATAAGCAGCCCTATCAGTTTTTGCAGTCATGTTAATGAAGAATTTACCCCTTACATCCTTGGCCCTACCACTTTTCAGACCCTTCCAGCACCAAAGGGTTAAAAATCTGCTGCCTGAACCTCTTTCTTACTCTTTCCTCCCAGCTGAAGATTTCTCAACCATCCACCCTCATAAAAGCAGGGTTCTGGGTTAGTACGGTAGGCTAGGGAACCCTTTGCACCCTTATGGGGGATAGCACTAGGTGTCAGAGAAGAGATTTTCCTGATTTTTTTCCTTAGATGGTTTTCCTAGCTTTTTTGCCTTCTCCAAAGGGCTAATCAAGATTATGGTTAGTGTTCAGTTGTTACAGTCATTGTAATCATGAGCAGCTTGGGAGTCTCTCAGGGCAGTGGAATAAGGGAAAAAAGGAGAAGCCTAATTCTTCCAAAGGACTCTTCTCCCTGGTTAACATGAAGTGAGGGACTGCAGGACCTTCTTCCCAGTTTGGGGGATCGCTGCCAATCGCATCAGGCTTGCCTGTGAGTGCAGTGCCACCAGATGGTGTGGTCACTTGCAAACCGACCACATAACCCCCCTACTCACTGAGGTTTGGCATTCAGCTCCGAGAGGTACATTATTTCCTCAGCCAGCACATTGTCATGGCCCTTCATGGGAAGGGGTGCAGAGGTTTTGAGGTTGATTTGTTGAGACTCCCTGAGATGCACACGTCACTCCAATAATGTAATATGTTGGTTCAATAAATATATGACTGTGGCCATTGTCTCCATGACTAGTGTGGTGTGTATGTATTGAGGGTAAAGGATTATGGGAGCCTAACAAGACAATGCAGGTAGTGAGTGGGAGAGAGCACAGGGCATCATAGTTGTTTTTATTCTCAAAGTAGGGAGACCATATGTAAATAGAGTTTAAGCCCTCCTGACAGGCCATTTCAGGGGCCACCAGGGCATGGGTCTTCACAGATCACTTGTCTGTTCCTTCTGGGGTGGGGGGAGAGCACTCACTAGGGGAATAAAGAAGAAAGAAGATGAAGACACCAGGAAGCAACAGAGGAAAATTAAACAGAAGACCAATAAGTGTAGGGAAAGGGGGAAACACAAATAGACAAGACAGAACACAACATTTCTTTATAAGTGGTATCAGCAGGGGGGCATTTTCATGTTAATTCTGGTTATCAACAACCACTTCCAGTTCATAATCTGTGATAGAGGCATCCTTATCATATCAGGGTTGGGGGGCCTTTGTTTATTTTGGGGCATTTTTGGCATCTGGTCTGAGTTTGCCCTTATTTGTATTTTTGGTTTGGGGGGCTATGTTCATTTTGTATTGTAAATGTCTCTTGATAAAGTCATTTAATTATTGTTAGTTTTCATTTCTAATGGTGACCAACATACAGTACAGTACAAATGGGCAGCAGTCTTGAACAGATGGTGGTGGAGCAACTGCAGATCATGACTTACAAAACGGCTGGCAAGATTTTCACTGTGTAATTTTAACAGCACTGAAGCCTTGAACAGATGGCAGTGGAGCAACTGAATACCAAGACTTACAAAATGGCTGATGAGATTTTAGCAGTAAGATTCTAACAGCACCGCAGCCTTAAACAGATGGCAGAGGAGCAACTGCAGATCAGGACTTACAGACTGGCCACTGAGATTTCACATCAATTTATTCAGTATCATAGCAACAAGTAACAGCATATGTGAAAGTGTTGAGCAGCACAGTGTATTCCATGAAGTAATGAACAAACAGAGATCACAGAATACCAAAATATAATACTTCAGTAAATTTGTAAAAGTATAAACAACATTCAATAGTACAAAATAAATGGTATAACAGTAAATGTGTAGCAACATATAATATATAAAGAACTGCAGCTAGAGAATCAGTAGATCAGTGTTGCCATGCACTCATCCTTAGGGTCCATACCTAGTCACAATTGTTATCTCAACCTGGAAAAAATTACATTTCATGTTGAATGACTATGGAACAAAAAGGAACACTGTCCATACTACAGTAAAGTATGTCCATAATGTTGATATACTGCACAGTACATATGAAACAGCCAGCAATGGGCCAGGTTCAGTTGCACTCATCCACATAGGACTCCTTGTCAGGTGCCAGGATAAGGGAGTATGGCAATGGGGTGTCATCAGTCATGAAGTGGTGGTGGGTGTGGTGATGGCACCTGGCAACAAAAAAAACATGGTTTCAAAGGTCCATAATCAATGCAAGATTCTCTCCCTAAATATTGAGATGACCAGATCAGTGTCCATAATAAGCGAAATAAAATGCAATACATACTATAACTCTGCAGTTATAAATGTGTGCCACCCAGTGAGTCTACAATCTCAATCAGACACTCGTACAGCCAGGCATCAGACTCATGCAGATAGGTACTACCCTGCAGAGACTGATGAGAAGCCAGGCATGCAAAAGCTTCTATCATCAATAACACTCAATAAAAAGATACTATAACCTGATAATGGAGGAAAAAGGAATAGCAGGATGTGAAGTCTCAACACACGCCAAAGGTCAAGCAGGTAGACCATACAGTGCACTGTGATAGGATGGATCATGAAGAATGAAGTGCATGATTAAGTACTGTTTAAACGTATAAGACTGCAACAATAAGCAGAAATCAACAGCCCACATACTGATCTGAAGTGACATAGCACATACTATACTGCCCTGCACTGTACATTATAGTACTGCCCATGCAGTGCCAGGGCTCATAGGACTCATAATTGAATTAGTTGAATTCAGGTTTTGGGAGACTCTAGTAGTCACTCTGAAAACGCACAAAACTACATGATTTTGCTGTTCTTGTAATAACACAATCATAAGAGGTGACTGGATTTAGAAAAAAGCTAGTGCAATTGCATAAAGCTGTGAATTAGCATTGCTCGGAATCCATCCGACAGAATCAGATTATGGGCCTTTGTTTCAGTATTTATGGCAAAAAATCCAAATCCAAAAAGGCTGAGATTGGATTTTGCATCATATTCCATCTACAGGTACAATTCACCCAACCAGGTCCAGAGTCACATATACAACACAGCCAGAAAAACAAGGACCATTACAGTACTCTGCAGAGTCAGATGCTCTCGTTCCCCATTTCCCATCATAACAGAAAACCACTTGTGTGTGAAGACCTACCAGTTAGCTGCCACTCAGTCCTTAAGAGGCCCACTGATCCCAAATCCCTACCATCCAGTTGAGAGTGTCGGCCTCATCCTGATCAGGTCAATGTGTGCTGAAGAATTGAGATATGGGTCCAGCCTCCTCCAGTGTCCACTGACACCTGTTTAAAGCCATCTGTGCTCAGTCCAGTACTCCCCCTCCTCAACTCTGAGCTGCCTCTGTCCTCATTCATATTTTATAGCCCCACAAGCCACAACATATATTTAAAATGATGCCACAAACTAGTACTTGACTGCTTGACCAGTCCTTTCCCTCCCTGTCCCTCCTATTAATAGGTCCGCTCCTCGGAGACCTGCTATGTTGTTCTTCTCTGAATATGGAGAGGAAGAACATGATGGGACACCTTGATTGGAGGAGACACTACAGCTGCTGACATTCCAGCACAAAACCCTGGGAATACAATGCAGAAGTATTCTCAGTAAGCATGCATGTAATCTGAGGTAGAGATGCAGTGAAGTTAAACTTTATCGGCAAACTTGCTGCAAAGTTACAAAACTTTGACTTTGTGAAGTTCCTATTGCACTCACCAACTTTGACTTTGCCATCTTTGCAACATTTTTTTTCAGGCAAAGTGTCACTTTTTTCTGTGAAGTGTGGTCACTTTGCAGAAAAAGTGCCAATTCACCTGGCAAAAATGTTGCAAAGCTGGCACTTCAGACTTTGTGAAGCTGGTCATCTTTGCAAAGTTCTGAAGAAGCAAGGTTTTCTCAGCTTCACACATCTGTACTCTGAGGTCCCCAGATTTTTGAGCTTGTAGGCCATCATCACTCCGTTGGTCTAAGAGGATCGTTCAAGAGAGACCATTGCAGGCAGGAGAGAGATCAGTAGCCAGTAGTAAAGGAGAGCAATTTATTATTTTGTTCATAACAATTTAAAAAACAGTTGCTTGAAAATTTAAATGACGTTGGGGCAAGTAAATTAATAGTTTCATGGTGGGGAGGGTCCCTTGATCACAGGTATCACTGATCCTTATCAAGCATGGAGGAGTGAGGAATAATCACTGGACTGGAGGGGCCTGGTCTAATATGGAAGTATAGCAACTGTTGTGCACTGAACCACATTGAACCACATGATCAGGCAGGACAGGGTGTCACACCATATGAGAAGAGCCCCAGGCTCCCAGTCTCTCTCTCCACAGTAATAATGGTGGCAGTAAAGGTAGAACAGATAGGAGGAATGTCTATGGACTGTGAAATGTGGTGAACAGATCTTGTAGGCAGGATTTTTCTGTTTAGTTTACCTGTGTGCTGGTTGAGGAAAGCCTTAATAGCAACAGTCATAAGGCAATTCTAGTGGGTGGAGGTAGGAAAAAGTAGGCTGTTGGTTAACTAGGATCTGCAGCTTATCCATTAGGTAGGGAAATGGGCAGACTGGGTGGGCCAAGTGGTCCTTATCTGCCGTCAAATTCTATCTGCATATCTTTAGAGGCAGAATTGGAATTCCAATTCTAACTCAGATTGCAAATAAGAGTTCTCATTGGGAACTGGAATGGAAGTGGAGTTAGAATTGGAACTACCAAAATACCTCATGTACACAGACAAATCAGATTCCAGTCAATCCAAGCACCTCTTCTGTGAATGACCAACACTAGAAGACCACACTGCCAAGTGCTCATGATTAGTCATGCATGCATGCTGGTACAACAGCAGCAATGTGAATGGTGGGAGACAGCTACTAGCAAAGATTTGGAATAGTGAGTGTGTCGAGGCACTGGCATGAAACTCAAATAAGTAAACTGCACAATCTGCCAAAAAATTACAAGATATGTATACAGAGAGAGATCAGTATGCTGACTTAAACCATGTAATTCATCTTCACATGTGAGGGGGCAAGAACATAACTCATGAGTGGTGGAGTCACAAGTTAGTTATGAAAGTCCTGCTGTTTCATAAGTTGTGATAAACTGGGTATTCTGAGTCAGGATGTTATGTGTTTGAGTTATACAGCATCAAAAAGAAAGCTGAAGGCGCAACCAGAAGGAACAGACTAGCTCCGGACAAATTACTAATCAAGTCCACAAAATAGACCATGCTGAGGCACCACAGGCATGAAGCAAACCTATGCTGGCTTGTCTGATTCAAAATACTTTATTTATTTTTTATTTAATGAAATCTCTGAATTTCAAACCTTTGAGTCAATGACTCATTCACAAAGGCTCCAAGTCAGAGTCACAACAAAAAACAGGAGGTGTACAAGAAAAAATAAGATACAAAAATGCAGTTATACAACAGAACAAGGGAGTACAACTCCCTTGATATAGGATACAAGGTACAAAAACAGATGCAGGTAGACACACAGAAACATCAGAGTCTAAATGGGCCCTCCATGCAGGGAAAGGCCACAAAGTAGTACAGGGTTAAGCAGGCCTAAACTTGAGGGAATTGGCGCATGATTACTGAAATGAATTAAAAAAGGAAAGAGGGAGGAAGGAGGAAGGGAGGAGGCTAACTTGGCAGTAAAACCAAGGTCATGGTGGAAAGTGGGATTACGGGTAGGGAGGCCATACAATTGAGAGGGAGGGGTAAGGAGGCACAGTCCAAAGACCTTATCAAAGGTGAGGAAGGGGTGCAAACAAAGGAGATGGAGGGGATGAGTGATACGCAGTTGGAAGAGACCTTGCCAGTGGAAGGGTTGTGCAATTACTGTAATGGGGAAGCGATTAACCAAATGTGCAAGGGAGTGGGAAGAGTCTAGTAACAGTCACAATGGCCAGTAGCCAGGACATGTCACCAGAGTGAAAGTTTGAAAGAGCCAAGTTTTTGTAGAGTGGAGACTTCAGTGGGCAGGCTATTCAGGGAAGGGGAAATTGTTTAACCAGGAGAGGCACACTAAGCGAAGCTTGTTTCCAGGTGTGACCTGGGAGCACAAGGAAGTTAAGTGACTTGCTCAAGGTCACACAATAAGCAAATAGGGGGCTGTGGGATTCAAACCCAGGTCTCCAGGTTTGCAGCTTAGAGCCTTAAACCACTGCGCTATACTGCCTCCAGTCAGTAAGGAGACCTGTACATGAAGGCCCTCTGCCCCATTGATGTCCTGCAGAAAGGGACCAGGAAGGCAGCTTTTGATGAGCTTCTAGAAGCCCAGGGGAAGGATAGGAAGTTAAGTGATGGAGGGTAGCAGGGGTGGAGAGACCGGAGGCTATCTTTTTAGCTAGTAGGCAGGTCTGGAAAATGAGCCTACCTGCAAAGTTTAGCCGGTTTGCTTGCTCATATAAATCACATGTATGTATGAGCCTGTCACCACCAATGACAAGGTGGCGGGCTTTGTTCGAGGCAACTTTTATGTGAGTTAAGGCAGAATCAATTGCAGAGCCACAGATTATTGTGCCATAATGGGTGTTTACTCACCTGGTAAAGGTGATTGTGTTGGTTGGCATCCATGGCACTCCAGACATTACCTCATGGGTTTTAGCCCACCTGATAGGCTAGTGATGCACTGACCCAGATCAAATTTCTAGTAATCCAGGTCCCAGAAACCCCTGCTCTCCAGTTTGAATCTTCCACAGCTGAAATTAAGGTCGGTTAGTACAAGAGAGAAAACATACAACCTAGGCACAGACACTGATGAACATAATAATAGAGATGGACAGACACCAAAGAGGAATGTGGACCACGACGTATTATCACAGGCCCGTGGGCCGAGTCTTTATTCCTTCCCTATTATATACAGTATAATCTTGGTCCCGAAGGTCTGACTGGTAGATTAACCTTTAATAAGATAGTAACTGTTTGTCCCTGTAGAGCCCGCCATGGAAGAGATCCCTTAGACCAGTCCCCATCACTCTGAGCACTCTGAAGGGAGGGCCTTGGAGTGCTATGGATGCCAACCAACACAATCACCTTTACCAGGTGAGTAAACACCCATTGTGATTGGTTGGCATCCATGGCGCTCCAGACATTACCTCATGGGTAGATAAGAAGCAGTAAAGTACCCAGGGTGGGGCAGAGTGGCTAAGAGTGAGGGGTAGATGAAGCTGCCGTCAGGACCTGGGTGGCGAAGGTGGGCCGAATGGCCTGCAGTTGCTCTAATCTGTAATGTCTGGTGAACGAGTGGAGGGAGCTCTACGTGGCTGCCCTACAAACGTCCTCTGAGGATACGTTAGCTCTTTCCGCCCAGGAGGTGGCGATCGCTCTGGTGGAGTGGGCCTTGATCACCTGGGGGGGGTCATCCGTTTAGCTAGGTAGGCATTCTGGATGACTCCCCTTAACCATCCGGCAATGGTGGTCTTGGAGGCTGCTCTTCCCTGCCTCTGTCCCTTGGAGATGACCAATAGTCTCTCTGTCTTGCGGATGGAATGGGTTCTGGCCAAGTACACAGAGAAAGTGGATCCAACATCCAGGTAATGTGGAACCGCGCTAGGGCCTTGCTGGGAACCCTCCGGGAAGGTGGGTAGTTCGAAGGGTTTCTCTCTGTGAAACCCAGTGGATACCTTTGGCTGGAAGGCTGGGACCATTCTCAGACGGACCCCTGACGGAGTGAACACCGTATAAGGCTCCGCGCAGGAGAGGGCCCCAAGCTCTCCGACCCTCCTAGCCGAACAGATCGCCACCAAGAAGCATGTCTTGAGGCCGATCCAGAACAGGTCCGCTTCGAGGAGGGGTTCAAAGGGGGTGGAGTTGAGAGACTCTAGAACTAGTGGTAAGTCCCACGGGGCGACGGTCGGCCGAGTCCTGGGGCAGAGGATCTCCACTGCCCTTAGGAAACGGGTGGCGTCGGGGTGCGCTCCCAGGGTGTATCCCCCAATGGGTCCCGTAGCCACCCCTATGGCTGACAGTTGCACCCTGAGGGAGGAGGATGCTAATCCTTTGTCTGCCCCTTGTTGTAGGAACAGTAGGATGCTAGTCATGTTGGTCTGCTCAGGGACTTTGCCCCGTTCCTGACACCACCATGAGAAAAAGGACCATTGCCTCCCGTACGTGGAGGTGGTAGAAGACCATCTGGACTGGAGTAGAGTGTCGAGGATGGAATCATGGTAACCTGCTGCCCTCAATCTACTCCTTTCAGGAGCCAGGCCGTGAGCTTGAGGGTCCGTGGAGTCGGGTGGAGAACTGGCCCCTGTGAGAGCATGTCCGTTCGGTAAGGTATCCTGAAGCTGGCGCGTGACATCTCTGAGACCGCTGCGAACCATGACCTGTGTGGCCAGTAGGGGACCACCAGGATCACTGTGAGATGTGATTCCCGTATTTTGGTTAGAACCTGGGGAATCAGGGGAAGAGGTGGGAAGACATAGGCGTGGCTCCGCCTCCAATGTTGTGAAAGGGCGTCGGTTCCCTGGGAAAGGTTGTCCCTGAACCGTGAGTAGTAATCCCTGACCTGAGTGTTCTCCCGTGTAGCCATAAGATCTATGGTCACGGTCCCCCATGTCACTTGGATCATCTGGAACAGGTCCGGGTGTAAGCGCCATTCCCCCGGGTGAACCTGTTGCCTGCTGAGCCAATCCGTGTGGACATTCAGCTTCCCTGCTAGATGAACCGCGGTCAAGTGTCTGAGGTTGGCTTGGGCCCAGTCGAGAACTGCTGTTGCCTCCCTCAGCATAGCTCTGCTCCTGGTCCCACCCTGCTTCGCTATGTAGGCCACCGTGACTCAGTTTTCGGATCGTATTAGGACCGACTGCCCGTGTATCTGATGTTTGAATGCTTTTAGAGCGTGGAACACAGCTCTCATCTCCAGTATGTTGATGGAGAGCTCTGACTCTGCTGGTGACCACCGGCCCTGTGCCATTGTGTCTCCCAGGCAGGCTGCCCAGCCGGAGAGACTTGCGTCTGTTTCTATGGCGACTGGGTAGGGAGCCTCTAGGGAGACTCCCCTGGACAAGTTCTCCTCCACCGTCCACCAAGCCAAGGATAGTCTTACCACCTTGGGTAGTGGTACTACCACCTGGAGGTTGTGGTCGCTCGGTGCCCCCTGTGTCAGCGCATAGGTTTGGAGCGGCGATGCGCACACCTGGCCCAAGGCACGAGATCTATGCATGAGGCCATGCAGCCCAGCAACTGGGCTATCTTCCCATCATCAGCCAAGGTCGGGCCTTCATTCGATGAGCTAGGTCTCTCAAATTGTGTATTCTCGGGGTGGAAGGTTTTGCCCACCCCTGAGCCGAGTTGATGAGGGCTCCCAGATGCTCGATCTGTTGGGTGGGGATGAGGTGGCTCTTCTCTCGGTTCACCACCCAGCCGTGGTCCTCAAGTGCCTGCAGGGCAGATTCCATGTGGATGCATGCTAGGCCTTCGGACCAGGCCCGTATGAGCCAGTCGTCCAGGTATGGGATTATGTCCAGCCCCTGTTCCCCGAGTCTTGCCACCAAGGTTATGGAGACCTTGGTAAAGACTCTCGGGGCTGAGGAGAGGCCGAACAGTAGGGCCTGGTACTGGAAGTGGTGGCCTAGAATGTGGAAGCGAAGGAATTGTCTGTGCTTCCGGATGATGGGGATATGGAGGTAGGCGTCCTTGAGGTCTATGGATGTCAGGAAGTCGCCTCCCCGAATGCATCGTAGGGTGGACCGGATGGTTTTCATCTTGAAGCGGTGAGGGACAATGTGGTGGTTTAGATGCTTGAGGTCCAGGATAGGTCGAAGCTCCCCTGATTTCTTGGGTACTAGGAAGAAGATTGAGTACACTCCTAGATTCTGTTCAGGCACCGGTATGGGCTGGATGGCCCTGTTCCAAACTAGTTCTGACAGGATCTGTTGTACCTGGTGTGGAGATGCCCTTCTCCTGGTTATGGGGGAGGAGACAAACCTGTGGGGAATGTGGGTGCGGGATAGCTCTATGGAGTATCCCTTGGTCACTACGTCCTGGACCCACGTGTCTGACATTGTGCGGAGCCAGTGGTGAGCAAATAGGGTTAACCTTTGCCCCACAGGTGGGTAGGGGTCCTGGTCTAGCGGTACCAGAGGGGGGTAGTCACTGTTGCTTACCCCTGTAGCCCCTGCCTCGTCCTCCAGATCTTTGACCTCGGGCTCTGGAAAAGGAGGGCTGATAGCTCTGAAGGTACGGGCTACGGAAGCCGGGGGAGGGGCCTCTGCCCTGAAAGAAGTGGCCCGATCGCTGCGCATCTCTACGTGGTTGATAAGGCCTGTGTCCTCCCCGAAATCTCCACCTCGAGGAGGGGAGGTAGGATAGCATAGACCTATTCTTGAGGAGATCTCTGCCCTCCTCCTTTTGTTTCAAATAGTCTTGTAGTCCCTCCCTGAAAACATGCTTTCCCCTCAGAGGTAAATTCTGGAGCAGAGTCTTCGACTCATTGTCTGCATCCCATAGCTTCAGCCACAGTGCCCTATGAGCACGGTTGGTGATGGCGGTCGCCCTGGCATGAAGGCGCAGGGTGTCCACCGCCATGTCGGCCTTGTATTTAGCTGCGTCCAAAGTACATTCCAAAAGTTCTGCCTCCCTGGATTTGGGGTTGGCCTGTTCCTGAAGTTC
Organism: Neoceratodus forsteri; assembly: GCA_016271365.2. Taxonomy (NCBI): domain Eukaryota; kingdom Metazoa; phylum Chordata; order Ceratodontiformes; family Ceratodontidae; genus Neoceratodus; species Neoceratodus forsteri. The sequence continues at coordinate 570,374,799 of CM057449.1, read as the reverse complement.
CTCGAGCCAGCGGATCTGCGCTCGGGCCGTGTAGATGGATGTGGTGGTCGCCTTGGCGGCGGTGCCTCGGTCTCGAAGGCCCGCTTGAGCATATCCTCCACCTTCTTGTCCGTCGGATCCCTGAGTGCTATTGTACCGCATGGTAACACAGTCTTTTTGCTAAGGGCCGCCACTTGGGGGTCAATGGTGGGGGCCTTGCACCAGGCATCAGATTTCTCCCCTTGGACCGGATACATTCTGTCTAGGTTTTTACAGTTTGACATTCTGCCCGGTTCGGGGGACTGCCACTCTTTGCTGAAGATGTCCTCTACTGCGGGGCACACTGGGAAGGTCTCAATGGTTGACTGCCTCAGTTGTATCAGGGGGTCGAGTTTTGACTTGGGCCTGCTTTCCTCGGTGTCAAAACCCATGGTGGCCTTGATAATCTTCATGAACCCTGGAACCGTGTTGAAGGAGCATAACTTTGATGTCAGTGAGGGGGTCGCTTGGGGGTCCATGTCATACTCGTCCGAGTCGGGCTCATTCTCTTCCCCTGTGTCGTCCTTCTCCCCATCCTCCTGAGTGTCTGGAATGCCTGGTGTGGTGTCCTCCGGAATCGGGGGTTCCTCGGGTTGCCCTCCTGCCCTGTCTGGTTCGGGGTTGGGTGGCTTTGCCCTGTGTTGGGTGAGGGATTCCAGTTTTTCCATGATTTTGAGCATGAAGTTCTGTTGGCTCTCCATCATGGCGACCGCGACCTGCTGATTTTGAATTAGGAGGGAGCTTGGGTCCATCCACGTGGGGTTGCTGGTCCCCAGGTTGCCAGGCCCATGGGTGGGGTTTTCTCCAAGGAGGAATCATCGTCATCCAGGAGACAGGCCGTGCAGAGAGGGCCCGGGGTTTGGGGCAGGAGGGTGGCGCTGCACGAGGAGCATTTCTTTGCTTTCACCATCTGGGGAAGAGAGAAAGTATACCTTAGAACGGAACTGCGCACCGTCCTTGGGGCGATCTCCCCCTATTTTTTTTTTGTTAAACACCCAAAACAATGAGGTGGACTTTTCCCAGGGCCATGGTAGTATGTAGGGGTGGGGGCGCTGTGTGAGGGCCCCCACGCCAACCCAGGAAGTGGAGCATTAGTGAATGGTGGTCTGGCCATGGCTCGCTATGGGAGGGAGCCGTGGAGATCGAATGAGATGGGGAAGACCGGTGGGATGGCTATCTGTGCGGGTCACTGTGGGAGGGACCCAAGAGGTAAGGGGCAGGGCCCGGTCAGAGATCCAAGGCCCACCCCCAAGGGGCAGGGGGGCGGAGGAGCAGAGTCGCCGAAGGGTCGCTGTGGGAGGGACCCAGCGGGTGAAGTGAAGGCCCATCATTGAATAATGTCCATTCCATGTAACCCCCTTTTTCCTTTTTTTTCTTTTTTTTTTTTCAACTGATGGAAAAATTATGGAGGGGGCTGGCTTTGAACCCAAAACCCCTGATGTCTTGGTCCAGCAACTTAGCCATTACACCACAGGAGTGGAACCTCCTGCCAGCAGACTCCTGAGGGTGGATTCTGTTGGCCTATCCAACCTCCCTGATGGACTAGGCCTGGAAGGGAGGGGGCTCTGGTCGCCTGGTGGGCCATCGGGGAGCTGAACAATCCCGACTGGGGAAGGAGTCCCGGGCCCTATTTTCTTTCTTGTGGGTAAGGCCTCCCCTTGTGGAGGCCCCATTTCTCTTCACCTCCCATGAGTGAGAAGGGAGAGGGCTGCCGAGAAGCGACTGAGGGAGAACTGGCCCCCCACCGGCAAGAGTATCTGTCTCTTCTCTCCCCCTCCACCTGGCCACGCCGCGAGGTCGCGGAAGCAGCTTCCTCATGAGGCTGTTCCACCTCTCCTGTCTCTCCCTCTCTCAGCTTAGGGAAGAAGCAGAGGGGAGAACGTCCCTACACTGGGCAGCATGACTAGGGAAGGCCTAACTGAGGCCTAGGCGAGCGCGCCTGAGCGCGAGGATGGGAAGGCCCAACCGAGGCCTAGGGGCACGCCCGAGCATGAGGGGAGTAGTCCGTGGCGGCACAGGTGCCGCATAGCACCGGAGAGAAGCCAGCTTGCGATGGCGAGCAGGAGGAGGCCAGAGGGGGAAGGAGTGGCTTCAGACGGCCACGCGGTCACGCCGGGTCACTGAGGAAATGCGGAATGGGCCTGAAGGGGGGACGCCCAGGCAGCTCCTGGCGTGCTGATGGAGCTAAAGGCATGAGGCCTAGGCCAGGGAGGGTGGGGAGGTTGTAGGTAGGCATGAGCGGTCGAACGGCGCCAGAAGGGCAAGGAGCCTCCACGAACAGGTCAAGGGGAAACAACAGCGCTAAACTGCCCAAGAGGATAAAAATAATACCAAGGGCCACAGGAAAGCTGCAATAACATTCTGCCCCACAAAACTAGGGCTGAGCCCCGAGTTAGTTGAACCTGTAAGGCTCACAACACATTCTGCTTAATTTCTGTAGTTTACTTCGTTAGTGTAGACCAACAACAGTTATAATAGCCTAAGCCAGAGGAGGATTCTTATATCATGATGAAAGTCTTACCTTGTCAGAGCAGACAGGAATTCCTGGTGTGCTTCTTGCCTGTTCAGATGCACGATTCAAACTGGAGAGCAGGGGTTTCTGGGACCTGGATTACTAGAAATTTGGTCTGAGTCAGTGCATCACTAGCCTATCAGGTGGGCTAAAACCCATGAGGTAATGTCTGGAGTGCCATGGATGCCAACCAATCACAATGTGCTGTGGACAGGACAGAGCAGGTAATTGTCAAGCGGAGGGTGTTAGGAGTTAGGCAGTTCCAGCGGCATTAGCTAAGGCCAATCCTGGTATTTACTAACTTGCAGACAAGGTTGATGTGTTCCTGAAAGGAGAGGGTGGAGTCAAGGGTGATGCTGAGGAATCTGAAACTGTAAACTTGTTCAAGGGATTGTTTCAGATTATTTAGAATATGTAGGAGCTTGCCTTTATGTTTGTTATGGGAATTAGCAAACAACATAGCTTTTTTTTTTTTTTTTGTAGTTTAGTATGAGTTTGTGGCAAGTTAATCATGATTCAATCTCAGAGAAAAACTGTTGAAGATTTCATTCTTGGGGGGGGTCAGGGTGGCTAGAAAAAATGACTTTGTCATCAGCGTACATTAACAACTGACCAGAGCAGGCAAGAAGAAGGGTATCAAGGAAGAGACTGAAAAGGAGTGGGCCCAAAACTGACCCTTGATGTATGCCAGACCAAACAGGTAGGATGGAAAAGAGGGTGTCATGAATCTTCACCCGCTGTGATCTGCCACTAAGGTAGTTTGAGAACCAAGCAGTTGCTTCTTGGGAGAGGCCTAAAGATGGAAGGGAGTCTATCAGGGTAGCCTGGTTTACAGTGGTGAATGCTTTTGCTATGTCTATATAAACAGACCCAACAAGATGGCATGGTCAAGGGCTTTATGTATAAAGTCGGTATATTCCAGAAGGGCAGTGGTGGTACTGTGACCCTTTCAGAATCCATGCTGTTGTCGACACTGTATGTTGTTTTTTGAGAGATAGTCGGAGAGTTGATCAGAGACTATCCTCTCAAGGGCTTTAGAAACAGGGGGGAGGATGGAGATGGGGTGGTAGTTGTTAGGTGAAGTCCCGTCACCACCCTTAAGAATCGGGGTAACCACAGCCATCTTCTAATGTGAGAGGAGTTGACCTAGGCATAGGGAGAGGTTAATGAGTTTAGTGAGTGGGGCAAGGACCATGTCAAGGGCTAGATGCAGAAGTTTTAGGACTAGTAAGTCTCCACTGACTCTGGATTTCCCCATGACCCGGGAAAGGTATTTTTTTGCTTCACGAGGAGAAACAATCCTGAAACAAAAAAGAGGAATGCCTGTGGAGGGGGGTAGAAGAGGAGTCAGTGGTTTTATTAAAGACATCAGGGGAGGACACTACTAAGGTCAGAGAATGCAGAATTAAAGATATCAGCGATAAGATGGGGGTCCTGGATGGTATCACCATTAATATTAAGTAGAGATGGAGGGGAGCAGTTGGTTCTACCCATGAGATCCTTAATGTTGTTCCAAAATTTGCTCCCTTGTCTCCAGGTGGAAGAGAAACAGTCTTGGAAGTGAGCCACTTTTGCACGATGGGTTTCCCTGGTGCATAAATTTCTGGCAGCACTATACTGCTGCCTATCAGCAGGAAGGCCAGATGCCAGGGCCTTATGCCACAGATTGTTATGTGAGGCCATAAGTTTCAGGAGTGCTGAGGTAATCCAGGGAGTGTCATGGTCCTTGGTGGTGTGTTTGGTGAATGGGGCATAGATGTCACATGCTGAGTTAAATGGAGAAATTAAGAATTTTAGAGTACAGTCAATGCTGGTAGCAGAATCTAAGGGGGACCAGTCACAATTTAAAATAAAGTCTCTGAAGTGCTTTAATTGGCCTTTTTTAAGACAGCGGGGATAGGAAGTCTTAGGATGGGGTTGGGGGTACAGTTTGACCAGCTACAGAGAATTGGAGAGTGGTCACTGAGAACATCAGGTAAAACCATGACATTCAATAGTCTCTCTGGTTGGTTGGAGAAAATGAGGTCTATCATCATACTGGTACCAGACCGGTAATTAGTCCTGGTGGAAGAAGACATGACCTGGGCTAGGTTTAAAGCAGCTGTGGCGTCTCTGTGGAAGGCAGCAGAGGGTGCGGACCAATTTATATTAAAGTCACCTAAAATGATAACCTCAGCACTCCTTGGCAAATGAGACACATAGTCAAGAATTGATTGAAAGCTGGGTTTTGGGTTATGGGGAGGGATGTATGCAGACAGGACTGCGAGGGACTTTCCCTGGTTGCCTAAAGATATTTTAATGGCTAGGTCCACATGGGTACTGCCTAGCAGCACTCCCGCCAAGCACTGCCAAATGCTTTTGAACACTACACTTGTTCTTTCTCAAGGGGTAAAGTGGAAACTGTTACCTGTTCCCTATTTCAGGTAAAAAATTAAAAGTACATACACAAATTAAAAAGCTTTTTATGTTGTCATAAGGTTATAAACAACCTCCATCTAACCACAAGACTAACACAATAAATAGCATAGATATTAGTATAAAAATGGATACTGATATAAAAATGGATGAAAATGGTATAAAGATTAGTATAATTATGCACATTGTTTGTAAGACAGGGGTTCAACATTTTATATATATATTAATATGTAGACTTAGGGGTGTCCCTTACTGGATAAGAAGGTTATCTTGTGCAGTTTTGGACCAGAGGACCGTAAAGCGAATCTCAGTAGTTCTGTCAGCCCAAAACTACACAAGATAACCTTCTAATCCCATAAGAGACACCCCTAAGTCTATGCATTAATAAATTATAAAGTAGTGGAACTGTCTCTAGCACAAAAGACAATGAACTTTGTTGACAGCGTTTGTTTATTTCAGCCCATTTTGCAGGGCTCCCTCACTGTTTCTTGGGCTAGTGGTACATTCCATGAGCGGTCTATACGTGAATCACCTGTGAGAGGATTCTACCTTAAAAAAACTGTGTTCTGAAGCTCAAAATTTTCCAAAGAACTGCTACTGCAGTATTAGAAACGAGCAGTCCTTCACACAAATGAGTCATCCGGAAGTGTAACAAAAATTAAAAATTAGTGTATTTATTGAGAAAAGTTCCCAAGAAAGTCTGACAGCAGATTGAAACAACATCAGTCCTTCAGTCACAGAAGTGATCTGCCAATCGCATTTATGCACAGAAGTTAAGTGACATTATCATTTATCACTCATTGTAAGAGGCAATCAGTTTAGCCAGAAAACAAAGTTGGCTTGCTAAAGTCACTTTTGTTTTCTGGCTAAACTGATTGTTACAATGAGTGGCAATGTCACTTAATTTCTGTACATAAATTCAATTTGCAGATCAGGTTTGTGGCTGAAGGATTGATTGCTTTATGATCAGTTATTAGACTTTCTCTTGAACTTTTCTTACTAAATATGCTGATTTTTTAATTTTTAACACTTCCGGATGACTCATCTGTGTAAAGGACTGCTCATTTCTACAGTAATACTGTGGTGGCAGTTCACTGGAACTTCTGAGCTTCAAAACACATTTTTTTAAGGTAGAATCCTCTCACAGGTGATTCAGGGCATCCCGTGAGGTGGGCACATGGGGAAGGGCAGCGTCTGTAATGGCGACTCCTTCCCGGCAAAATCCCTCACGACGATGGGAGGGTAGGGTGACTGGATGAGAGGGTGGGTGAACTGGGCAACAGGATGTTGCTACAGCATATGTATGCACGTGGGGGGGAGCATGGTGAGCATGGGCTAGGAGGGGGCAGAGCAGCTGTAGGGGGTGGCGCTGTGGTGGATTGCCATGCTGCATCGTGGCATCGGGGGTTGGATTGTGGTTGGGGTGGGTGAGGTACCGGGTTTGGGTCCAGGCGCTGGTGCAATTGTATTGCACCCAGGCCGAATCTTTATTTTCATGCTTTCATTCCCCCACCGACATGCACCCCCCTGGAGTTGAGAATCATTTAGTAGGGGTGCGGGGGGTGAAGCCCCCTGCGAGGGGGTGGGGGGAACAGAAAGCATTATAATATATGTCCTGGTGCCATTGTCCTGTGCGCCGAGGGTGTCAGAGTGCCAAAAATTTTTTCGGCACTCTGACTGCACGATAATGGCGAACGCCTTTAGGCTTTCACCGCTATCACATAGAACCACGATTCATTCGTGGTGACTGTGGCATTAACACTGTCACAAGCAAGAGTCACTGAGGCATGAATCAGCTATAAAGAGCAGCATGAGGCAGCAACTGTATGCTCAATAAGAGGTACAGTAATACTGCACTCTGATTTGCTGAGGCAGTTCCACTACTTTATAATGTATTTTCAGTATCCATTTTTATACTAATATCTGTGCTATGTATTGTGCTAGTCTTGTAGTTAGATGGAGGATATTTGAAACCATATGACAATATAAACAAGCATTTGTCAATGCCGAATGTTGTCTCGCTGGCATTGGCATTGGTAGTGCCGGAGTTAGAGATGCATAATAGGAATGGCAGTGAAGTATTAAAGTGATGCCAACCCCACCCCCACCCTGTAGAGACCAACAGGCATTGGGGTGTGCCTTTGGGTCATCAGCTATAATGCTCACTTCATTGTACCTCACCCTACACTGTAGACACTGACAAATGTTGTTGTGTGCTTTGGGGTCTTTGGACGTTATACTTACCCCATTCCAGAAGGAAATATGCTGATGTGGGTGCAGTATAGGAGAATGGGGTGAACTTTGTGGCTGAACAGTGCAAGGCACACCATGATGTTTGTCACTGACTGTAGTGTGGGGGTGGGGGTGGAATGGCGTGAGCATTACAGCTGATGATCCCAAGTCACACCCCTGACACCTGTCAGTCTCTACAGGGTAGGGTGTTACAGTTGGAAACCCTAACACCATAGGCATGTGTTGGTATTTTCACTCCAAATTTTCAACATAGGCTTTTTGTGAGCCCACCTCATGAAAAGCAGCACTATCAGTTTATTAGCTGAAAGGTGGTTTTGCACAGCAGCTATGCCATTTGGCGACACAGAGATGAAAACACATTTTGGGCAGGATGTGGAAAATAACATCTGTATTGTTCATGAGGAAGGGTAAAAAAATTGCAGCATTGAAAATCTGGAGTGAAAATATTAAAAATTGGTGAAGTCATGTGCATTCATAGAAACTGCGCAACACACGTCTGTAACCCAATTATTTTTGGGAGTTGTTTAGCCACATTTTCAACATAGGCATTTTGGGACTTCCCCTCATGAACAGTGGCACTGTGATTTTGTTAATCAGTCCCAAAAGTTGATTTCCCACAGTGACCATGCCATTGTGTGCCAAACGTGCAGAACCACATTTTGGGCAGGCTGTGAAAAATGATAGCTGTACTGTTGATAAGGAGGTGTGAAAAAATGCCAGTGTTGAAAATCTGGCATGAAAATATTGCAGATTTGTGAAGTTACAAGGCTGCATGGAAACTGTACAATGCACACTTGTAACACAGTCATTTTATGGACTTTCGGCACCAAATTTTCAACATAGGCATTTTAGGACCTCTGCTCATGAACAGTGTCACTGTCATTTTCTCAAACTGTCCCAAAAACTGATTTCACACAGCGACTGTGCTATTCTGCACTGGACGTGCAAAAACACATTTTGGCCAGGATATGTAAAATGACAGCTGTACTGTTCATAAGGAGGTATGGAAAATGCCAATTTGAAAATCTGGAGTGAAAATTTACAAATTCACGAGATTCTGCGTCGTAAAAACAGCGCACAGCATACTCTAAAACAGCCATTTTTTTGGATTTTTTCACCAAATTTGCAACATAGGCTTTTTGATAGACCCCCACATGAACAGTGGCACTGTCATTTGAAAGGTGATTCCATGCAGAGACCGCGAAATCACCTTTCAGGACTGCATAATGCCATGACAGTGATTGAATTCATGAGGAGGGGTCCCAATAACTCCATGTTGAAAATTTGGTGCAAAAATTCCAAAAAATGGCCGAGATATGCACCAAAGTTGAAAAAACCCTATTTATGCCATTATATAGCTTACCAGCATTTCTTCAGTTCGTGGTTGGCTTTGAAGAGCGCAGACGTGTTCCCGGTCCACCGAAGATCGTCACGCTGGACTCTGGAGGTAAGTATGGGGTGAAGGGGGTGTGGGGAGGCAGGGTACACAGAGTGTGGGCGTGGGTTGTGGGAGGAGGCAGGGAGACCGCAAGGGACAGTTTTCTTCTTTTACAGCGGTAAAAAAAAAAAACATCGCGGGACGGTTTTTCTTTTTCAGGGGATTTGGCACGCTGGTGTGGGCTCCCAGCATGCCACCTAAGTGTTTTTGGGGGGGATGTTGTAGCCTACAGGGGACTGAGTACCCCTGTCAGCACACAACTAAAGTGGGGGGGCAAGAGCCAAGGGGGATTGGGCACCCCCCTCGGCACATAACAAATAGGGGGTGCATGATGCTGACAGGGAGTGGGCTCCCCTGTCGGCACATACATTGGGTCAGGGCATGCCAACAGGGGGATTGGGCACCCCTGAAGTTGGCATTATGGCAGGCAGTGTGCCACCATGTTTTTACTTTTTCACCAGGGCAAGCACGTCGGGAGGTGCCACTGCATATGTCGAGCTTTGCTCTCATTGCAGCAGACCTTTCATTAGATGTGCTTGCCACATTATGTATTCATGGTATGATGCCGGCATACAGGCTTATTGGGGAATGAGGGACGCACCCACTGGATGCATGCCCTGCATTCGCCCAACAGTGACCGCGCCTCCAAATCCGTTACTACCACAATATGTTGGTTGCGCATGCGTGAGCCAACATAAAAATGTTTTAATTTGTGTATATACCTTTAATTGTTCACCTGAAATGGAGAACATGACATCCTCTACTTTGCACCATGTGAAAGAACACGGCAAGTGTTTGAAAGCATTTGGTGGTGCTTGGTGGGAATTCTGCTGGCCAGTACCTGTACTATAGGTATATCAGGGAGCGTAGAAAGACAAAGGGAGGGATAGTGAGGCTGAATAGAATAGACAGTGGGTGGACAGAGAGGGACAGTGAAAAAGCAGGGATACTGAATAAATGCTTCTGTTCAGTATTCACAAAAGAGGAGGTGGGGGAGGTGTCTAATCTAATTAACAGAAGCACTCTGGTTAGGGGGGTCGATCCCAGTCCTTTCATAGAAGAAAGGGTTCTGAAAGAACTCCTAAAACTGAAGATGGACAAAGCAATGGGGCCAGATGGAATTCACCCCAGAATTCTAAAAGAATTAAGCAGAGAACTAGTGACACCACTGACTACCCTTTTTAACAAATCATGGGGGGATGGTGTGGTACCTGAGGACTGGAGGAAGGCAGATGTGATTCCCTTTCACAAAAGTGGGACCAAGACAGAGGCAGGAAACTACAGACCTGTCAGTTTGACCTCTGTGGTAGGGAAAGTGATGGAATCACTTCTGAAGGAAAGAATTGTTGAGTACCTAGAGGCCAGTGGGGCACAGGACCCAAGGCAGCATGGGCTTACAGCGGGAAGGTCATGTCAGATGAATCTAATTGATTTCTTTGACTGGGTGACCAAAGTAGTAGACCAGGGAGGGGCTGTGGACATGGCCTACCTAGACTTTAGCAAGGCATTTGACACAGTCCCACACAAAAGATTAATAGTCAAATTAATCAGTCTGGGAGTGGGTCCCAGGGTGATAGCCTGCGTAAAACATTGACTGGACAACAGGACACAGAAAGTAATTGTAAATGGAGTCTGCTCTGAAGAAAGAGGGGTTACTAGTGGGGTACCGCAGGGTTCAGTACTGGGTCCAGTCCTTTTTAATGTCTTTATAAGTGAAATTTCGGAGAGACTGGAAGGAAAAGTATGCCTCTTTGCAGATGACACAAAGATCTGTAACAGAGTTGATACACAAGGAGGCGTGGAAAGGATGAGAAGGGATTTGGCAAGGAATGGTCAGAAGTATGGCAGCTTGGATTCAATGCAAAGAAGTGCAAAATAATGCACCTGGGAAACAAAAACCCAGGGGAAGATTACACAATGGGGGGGAGGTAGTAGCAACAGCAAAAATGGAAAAGGACCTGGGAGTAATCATATCAGATGACCTTAAGGTTGGCAAGCAATGTGAGAAGGTGGTAGGGAGGGCTGGGGGGATACTGGGATGTATAGGGAGAGGCATCACCAGCAGAAAACAGGAAGTTGTTATCCCCCTGTACAGACAGTTGGCGAGACCCCATCTGGAGTACTGCATCCAGTTCTGAAGACCCCATCTCCGCAAGGACATAGGCAGGATGGAGGCAGTTCAGAGGAGGGCAACTAAAATGGTGCAGGGTCTGCAAGAGAAGCCATATGAGGAGAGTCTAAAGGAGCTTAATATGTATAGCCTTGAGGAAAGGAGGGAGAGGGGGGACATGATAGAAACTTTCAAGTACCTCAGTGGAATCAACAAAGTCCAAGAGGGTAGCATCTTTCAGAAAAAGAGATGTGCAAGAACAAGGGGACACAATTTGAAGATAGAGGGGGGACGGCTCGGGGCAATGTGAGGAAATATTTTTTCACAGAGAGGGTGGTGGATGCATGGAACAGCCTTCCTGTGGAGGTTGTGGGGTCTAAAACTGTGGGAGAATGCATGGGACAGACATAAGGCAATTTTTGTGAGGGGTAGGAAGAAATAGGCTGTTGGTTAAATAGGATCTACAGCTTATCCTCTAGTAGGGAAATGGGCAGACTAGGTGGGCCAAGCAGTCCTTATCTGCCATCAAAGTCTATGTTTCTATTTAATAAAGTATCTTGAATCAGGTAAGCCAGTATGGGTGTGCTTCATGCCTGTGGTGCCTTATTGCAGTATACTGTGTAGACGTATACAGTACATTATCAGTTTACTAATTATACATTTTAAATCTGGTGCTAGATTTACCTGATTCTCTTTGATTTCAACTATTTGCTTAAGTGCTGCACTGTGCTACTCAGATGCCATCTGAATTAAGTAAACCGTTCTCTGATTGGTTTAGTAGTCCATCATGATTCACCCATGATTCACCCAGCTTTTAAGATACCAGTTGTGACCTACACAATAGTAAAGATAGCGTGTTATCTTGACGTTTTGATATATGTGATACCACAATGTATTTTGCAGAGTTATCATCAATGGTGGTGTATACATACCAGTGTACTGCACATCACTCTTGCCTTCGAGGAACTACTTCTAGTGTGTAAGGGAATAGCAAACACTATGCCCTTTTATCCTAAGTATTTTATGTAAGGCTGCCTATACTGTTGCCAATTCCAAAATCACATTTCAACCACAACCATCTCAATATGAAATCTTTACTGGCAGCAAGTAACTGTAAACTACTTTTTTTTTCATATGTACTTTATGTATTTTTATGCCGTTGTTCTCCCTGACCCGGGACCCCAGCCGACACATACGTGCGCATGCGTGGAGGCGCACATGCATGCTGGATACCGGCTCAGCCCCTTCCGCCCCACCCTTGGCTATCCCCGCTACCCCCTAAGGCCTACACTTCCCACCGGACCTTCGCCCAGTGGGAGCGGAACTACAGAGAGTGCAGGCATCCACTCCAGGAGGGGAGAGCTGCCTTGCGGCTGCTCGATCCCGCTCCCCCCCCACACTGACTCCCCGATGGCCTGAGGTCATTCCCGAACCCAGGTAACCAGCATAGTGTGAGGTAAGGCATCCAGTGCCTCAGCCCTCAGCACCACCGGGCTGGCCACTCCAAGCCACTTTGAATTGTCAGGAGTGTACCTAAAATTGTCTTGTCTTACAAAAATTTCCTATATCCAACAGGTTTCTATGTAACTATTTCTGGGACTCCCCTGAAAAAGGGACCTCTTGGACCAAGTGGGCCTACCCGGTTAACAAAATGAAATAAGTAAATAATATAAAAAGGCTTGGGGTATGTACAATAGACTATGCAGTTTCAAAGGTGTCCCTTCCTCTCATTTTTACTTGTCGTTTTTGTATATATTTTCTCCAGTACTGGAAGTTGGGCCAGCATGACCCCAATATCATGGCGAGGGGTTAGGGTCTGTAACTACATTTTTATTCATTGAGTAGCAAATCATATTCATGCCCATCTCAGTCTAACCTTAGGCACTAAAGTCTAAGTTGGGCATACATATGCTCTGTTGCTTCCCCGAGTCCTCCCTCTGAACAGCCATGGCCTATCACATTGCATTCTTGCACCATGCAAGTGTGGCTGTGAACACAGGAGAAAACATGAGAGGGACCTGGTCTTGGCTGCCAGCCTCTGCCTCATCAAAGCTCATAGCCTCACAATGTGTTGCCATCTTCTTCAGGAGAGAAATGCGACACTTGACCTGACCTCAATCAGCTATGTTGTTACCTAAGATCAAAATGGTCTGGTCATATAAGTGGGAATGTGGGATAACTTTTAAAAGTCTCTGTGGGTGTCACTTCATCTAGTTCTTGACCTTCACATTGTGATGGTTATGCCTAGATAACACATTATTTGCGATGACCCACACACACAGCTTCTTTTTTCTTTTCTTTCTTTCTTTTTTTTTTTTTTTGTGGAAGGACTCTGGTGGTAAACAGAAGAATTCAGAAATTTACTTTGTTTTCAAGGGGAACATCAGATTTCAATTGTTTCTAAGTTTTACTGTAATGTGAAACTTTCTTGAAGATCATGCCAGTCAAACACCATTAGAAACAACTTATTTTAATCCATTACACTAACATTTCTTAACACCCATTAAAGATCACAACAATAACTAAAAGGAAAACCTTAAAACTTTTTTTGATTATGTAAGTTGCAGTAAGCAATCTGGCAGAGAAGTAGGACTAGTGCAGTACATGCTAATGGAAAGGAAGTAAAAGAGCCAGTACATAATGACACCAACCCTCAATGAGTATTTCTGCTCAGTTTTCAATAAGCATTAGAGCTGTTCGAATACATTTTCATGAATATTTGGCCAAATATTCACAATTTTGCAGCCAAATATTCAGGTAATCATTTTGCTAACACAGTTGGACCCAATTATAGTGGACACCTTTATAATTTAAAGGCGCATGCCTGTAGTTGTATAGGGGAAGAACTCCTCCCCCATACCCTACTTAAACCTACAAGCTAACTACTGCTCTGCTTAGAGTGAGTCACACTCGCTGCCCTCGCTCCATGCTGTGTGCTTAGGCTTTTCCCCTCCTTCCCTGCCGTGCTACACTCCTTCTCCTGTTTGGCCCCTTCTCTTGTTTTCTTTCCCCTGCCTGCCCTCCCTCCTGTGTTCCTGTTCATTTTCTTTGTTTTTCTTTTATTTTTTGGAGGAGTCCTACCTTGTCTAGCTGTAGCGCCACAGTTTGTGCCATCCTTACTCATTCAGCTCCCTCGGTGGAACTCTTCCACTAGCTCTACCAGCCTGGTTTGCCATTATACTGTATTTCCCTGTCAACGCCTCATGTTTACACACCTCAGCTCCTTCAGCCTCACGCCCATTTCTATTTTACTCGCTCAGCTGCACTGTCACTAACACTGCGTGTCAGAGTCTCAACGCATGCTCTCACAGTCAGTGAACACCCTTTCTACTCCGTTCCTTCCATGCACAGCCAGGAGGTTTTGTGCTGTAACAATGAAGTGAGCAACTCAACCGTATATCGAACGACTCCACCTACTACTAATAGATAGCAATACTTCAATCAGCGAATGAGACCTTTAAACAAATAACCAGTGACAATGTGTATGATGCAAGCTCTGCAGAGATTAACTAAATAATCACAGTTATTTGTTGGTATTGGGCTACGAATCCTGCAAGACTCTACCCAGCAAACTTTTATAAAGCCATCTTAATAATTGCAGACTTGATTAAACGAAAGTGTGTCGGCCCCGAGAAAATGCTTCACATACTTGCCGACTGATACTACTTGCTGACTGCTCCCCATATCCTGGACACCTCTGGAGCTTGTAGCTCAGCTTCCTACGGACCACCATTTTGGGCCAGGTGCCCTACGTTCTATCCACGCTGTGCCACTTCAGTTCCTGACATTCTATGAAGGGACGCTCTACAGTACTTCAATATGCCCACTAGAGGAGCTTTAGCCTTTACTCTCCTTGCACTGCGAATGAATGATTTGCATCCCTAAGCTACGATGTCGTTTCTGTTTGCTGCCTCTAGCAAGTATGCTGTTACTGTGGCATAACTCCAACCTAGACACCCTCTTGTGGGAAGCGGCAAAATGTTAACAATTCCTGCGTGTCATGCTCATATCCTACCATGCTACAGCTCACTATAATTGTAATGCAGGCCAACTTCCTTTGCTTCTAGTACTCCAGCTTATCTGCTCCTTACAGCATGATGTTATTTCTGCTTCCAGTTCCCTGACATCGTGAATGAATACTGAATTTCACCATTGAACTCTGGATGTCGCAGCTCACTTGGCTTCCTTCCTTTCCTTGTCCAAGACCATCCGTACTCTATTGTGGACTACCAGCCAGACCATGATAATGATATTACTCCACTATCCCTGGATGCATACACAGAAACATAGAAACATAGAATCTGATGGCAGATAAGGACCGCTTGGCCCACCTAGTCTGCCCATTTTCCTACCTAACAGATAAGCTGCAGATCCTAGTTAACCAACAGCTTCCTTCCTTCTACCCCCCACTAGGACTGCCTTATTTCTGTCCCATGCATTCTTGAATTCCCCCACTGTAATTGACTCCACAACCTCCTCAGAGAGGCTGTTCCATGCATCCACAACCCTCTCTGTGAAAAAATACTTCCTCACATTACCTCTGAGCTGTCCCCCCTCTATCTTTAAATTGTGCATTACCTCGATTCTTCGCTTCGTTTGCTCCATCCTCACTTTCTGGCTGACTTCTGTCGGGTCCAGTCATACTGGCTACCCTTTGGAGCTTAGTCGCCTCTATACTTATCTTACCAGCTGACCTACATGAGGTTCAGCTGTGCATGCTAGCTTACGTGGGGCTACTCTTTACTTATGCAACTTTACCAGTGGATCTCGTCTGATCCAGATACATGCTAGCCTTCTTAGGCTTAGCTACTACTTTATTACTCACCAGCTGACACATGCTGTTAACGTACCTCCTATGGTCCATTGGCTGACCCGCACATGTTCTAGCCACACTGCCTTATCTTGTTGGGCTCAGCTCCCTCTCATTCCCTTGGATGCTTCCTACGGAGCTACTCATTTATCCGGTCAAATCTCTCCAAATCATGCTTCCTACAGCTCCTGTTTCCACTGAACTATTTCTGGAGTACATTACGTTATTCACCTCAGTTCCCATGGATGCTTCTCGCCAAGCTATTTCACCTCCTTCGGAGTTACTACTACCGTCTCTGCCAGAACTCCCTGCTAAGCTCCATTCCATATTGCCTCCTTAGCTAAATGGATGCCGAAGATACAGTATCTATCTACAGCTTCGGCATGCTTATTGCCTCCGGTTGAGTTGCTAATTCATCCTCCTAAGTATCTTCACCACAATCTCTTCCAACCTCGATCTTCAGGATACAACAGTCTACAGCACCCTTCACAGCTCTCATAGGTCTGCAGTAATCTACATTACTACTCGGCTCCAAACTGACTCAAGACATGCTACCATTTGCAATATCTTTATAATATATTCCTTACTGCTTCACTGCTATTCTGCATTTCATGCAGTTTGACATTACTGTTACCTTATCTACCACTGCCTTAGAACATGCCTCGCCTGTCAGGCCGGAGGTTCACCGCATCACACTTCAAAGACCTGTGCCCTACGGGCCTGGGGTCCCTCGATCTTCTATTATCACTTCATAATTGCTTGCTCTATGACCTGCTTCACCATCGGCCTGGGGGTTTAATAACTTCTACTCTACACTTGCCTTGCCCAGCTCAAGGCCTGGAAGTCCATTCTACTGCATCTACCTGCAGCCATGTCTGCTAAACTTAGGAGCTCCTTTACCATGGACTCACATCTGGATTTGTTTAGCAATTCATCTTCTATTCTGTGGATGCCTCTGCCTTGCCACTTCAGTCATAAGAAATACTACTACTACTACTCCTACCAGGATTTCATTGAGATTATCCAAAAGACTTTAAATTCCATGATTTGCCCTACGGTTTCTTGGACCTTGTGGCAATGCTACGTCATTCAACTTCAGCCTCTTCAGTCATCACCATTTATAACTCGTAAGCTCGACTATTCAAGACTTGTCAGACTAGTCTTACCAAGTCAGTACTAGTTTCCGCACCATTCTGGCTTTTAGACCATGGTTATCTTCATTATGCAACTATTTGGATCACCAGATGACACTCTTCGATTCCTGAGCTATAATCATTTCTTCATTCCCCTCGCTGTATGCTGTATAAGCTATGCAATACTACTTCCCTGCTACTATGTCTGCATCATGCAGCTTTACTTACTACTACAACTGACCTATGTACAGGTCCACTTATTTACACTACTCGCTCATGTTACCTGCTTCGCTGTGACAGAGCCTAGAGGTTTATCAAGACTGATTCCCTATTCTACATCCTACTTCCCCCATCGGGATCTGGAGGTACATTTAACTTATGTTTACATATTCACAATAAGATCTATACCTAATTCACTTACCTGCTTCCACTCCAGATCAGAGATGCCTACTGCTCCACACTCTCCAGCTCACGCAGGATGCACCCCATTCTTTTGCTTTATCACCAAGGCCTTCATTTGCAAAGCTTGCCAAGAGGAATACAAACTACCTTCCTCCTACACTGGACATGGACACCTAGCCTTTGGTTACTGGTTCTCCTTGCAGGAGCCGTCCTTACCTGCCAGAACATTTCACCTGTGTAACTTCGACGCTTTGAGTTATTATCGACCATGGATTCCAGTCTACCACCATTCTGCTCCAAACTTGGATTTGATAGAAGGATGCTGCTACTTTTACCAACCGGAATATTCTGTACATATTCAGCTTCGCTTCACTGGATCAGGATCTCGAACTCTGGAACTCGAATTAGCTAAATATTGTTATTTAGGATTATTCTCCCTTAGTATGCCAAGAAGGATGGGCAGGTCAGTAGCCATGGGTCCTCAGAGGTTTCCCCCAAAGGGGTTTTTTCCTCTCCTGCGTGCTACTGGTCATACTTTCCGGAGTTGGAGGAGTTAATCATTTGATTTTAATATTCTTTTTGGGGGGTCTCATACTACTGGACTAAGCATTCTTTTATGGTGGGATACAGAGTAAGGCCAAACCAATACCAAGTCATATCACGTTACTCATCAGCTCAAGCATCTAAGCACCTTGCTTAAGACTATTCAGCTCACTTGTACTATAATCGCTGACTGTATAACTATGTTCAAAGTACCTAAGCACTGATCAATTCAAACTGCTAAATATCTGATGAGCATTATCCTACTGACTGATCTGGCCTCTGTATCCATGCATAACCTACATAGAAACATAGAAACATAGAAGTTGACGGCAGATGAGGACCACAAGGCCTATCCAGTCTGCCCATTTCTTTTTCTACCTTATAAATGTGCCTTCGGCCTTTGCTCTGTCAGTGACATATCTATTCATAGTCATTTGTATTGCTCCCTTATGCCTATCCCATGCCTGTTTGAAGCCCTGCACTGTATTCATAGCCACCACTTCTTGTGGTAAGCCATTCCATGCATCCACCACCCTTTCTGTGAAAAGAATTTCCTCACATTCCCCTTAATCGGCCTCCTCTAATCTCATGCTGTGTCCTCTTGTCCTGCTATTTTTCTTATATTTAAACATGTTAGACTCTTTCACCTTGTTTATGCCCTTAAGGTGTTTGAATGCCTCGATCATATCACCTCTCTCCTCCTTTGCTCAAGGGTATACATATTGAGCTCCGTTAATCTGTCCTCATATGTCTTCTGATGCAGTCCCTGCACCATTTTGGTTGCCCTTCTCTGGACTGCCTCAATTTGGTTAATGTCCTTGTGAAGGTGTGGCCTCCAATACCACTGCAGTACTCCAGATGGGGCCTAACCAGTGTCTTGTACAGAGGATTATTACCTCCCTCTTACGACTTGTGATACCCTACTAATACACCCTAACACCCCCTAGCCTTACCTACTGCTTTAGAGGTCTGCTTGGATGATTTTAGGTCATCAGTGATGATGATGCCCAAGTCTCTTTCTTCCTTTGTGACTGCTAGCAACTCCTCCCAGCCTATAGGTGGCTTCAGGGTTTCTCTTCCCTATGTGCATGATTTTGCACTTCTTTGCATTAAATCCCAGTTGCCACTCTTCTGACCATTCTGCTAGTTTATCCAGATCTCTTCTCATTCTGCCCACCCCATCTGGATCATCTACTCTGTTGCAGATCTTGGTGTCATCTGCAAACAGACAAGCCTTACCCTCTAGTCCATCTGCAAGGTCACTAATGAAGATGTTGAAGAGGACTGGCCCCAGGACTGATCCCTGAGGTACCCCACTTGTGACTTGCATCTCTTCTGACTGTATACCATTTACCACCACTCTCTGTTTTCTGCCCGTCAACCAGTTTGCCACCCAGTTGGCCAACTTCTGACCCACCCGAGCCTACCCAGCTTATTTATCAATCTTCTATGTGGAACAGTGTCAAAAGCTTTGCTGAAGTCAAGGTAGGCGACATCAACTGCTCCTCCTGGTCCACCACTCTGGTTACCCAGTCAAAGAAATCTATGAGATTAGTTTGACAGGACCTTCCTTGGTAAACCCACGCTGTCTTGGATCCTGTGCCCTATGGATTCCAGGTGTTGCAATTATCCTTTCCTTAAGGAGTGCCTCCATAATCTTGCCCACTACTGAGGTAAGACTGACTGGTCTGTAGTTCCCGCCTCCTCCCTGCTACCACTCTTGTGGAGCGGGATCACATGAGCCCTTCTCCAGTCTTCTGGGACCTCTCCTGTGCTCAGAGACTCACTAAACAATTCTGCTAATGGCTCTGCTAGTTCCTCCTTTAGCTCCTTGTACCCTGGGATGTATGCCATCAGGTCCCATTGCCTTATCCACCCTGAGCTTAGCAAGCTCTTGTAGGACCCTTTCTTTTGTGAAGGGAGTAGTGCTCACCTCCTCCCCTGTGTCCATGATGCTGAGCTGTGGGCCCTGTCTACCTTCTCTTCAGTAAATACTGAGCAAAAGTATCTATTTAGGATAGATGCCTTTAAGGTCCTCCTCCTCACATGCTCCCTTTTCTCCATTAAGCTTAGCAATACCCTCTGGACTTTCTCCTTTCACTAATGTATCTATAGAAAGTCTTGTCACCTTCTTTTACTGTTCGTGCTAGTGTTTCCTCAGTTTGGGACTTTGCCTGCCTTACTGCCTTACCTGCTTCCCTTAGGGCAGTTTGTATGCCTCCTATCTTCATCCCGCTGTGTTCCCTTATATTTCCTGAAGGCCAGCCTTTGGCTCTGACCTTTCTGCTACTGTATTTGAGAACCAAAGTGGTTTCCTTCTTCTTTGCACTTCCTTTTCTGTCTAACACAATGGGATGTTGCTTCAAGTATTGCATCCTTAATGCTTGCCCACTTTGCCTGTACCCCTCACCTGTGTTTCTTTTGCCAGGCTAGCTTAACTCTGTAGGCCATCTTATCAAAGTCAGCTCCTCTGAAGTCCTATATTTTGCCTTGGAATGGGATGATTTAGATGTAGTAGCCAAACTGAACCATACCATGTGATGGTCACTGGCCCCAGGTGACCTTTACCTGGAGATCTGTGATCCTTCTTGTTAGTCAGTACTAGATCTAGGATAGCCCTGTCTCTTGTGGGTTGCTGTACCAGTTGTTTGAGGCCCTCCCTGCAGGAATCCACTATGAGTCTAGTTCTGGCAGATGTTCCTGCTGGTATTGACCAATCTGTATCTGGCATGTTGAAGTCTCCCATTATCAGAACCTCCCTTTAGCTGTCATGTTTTGTATATCTTCTAACAGTAATGTATCTATGTCCTCCTCTGGTCTGGGGCCTGTAGACAACCCCAGTTCTTATGGCTGTCCCATTTCCTGTTTCCAGGGTGACCCACAGTTCTTCTGGCTCCTATGTGTGTATTCTGAATTTCTGTAGCTTTGATATTTTCATTAACTTACAGGGCCACTCCTCCCCCTTTGCACCTCGGTCTCTTCTGAACAATACATAGCCAGGTACTGAAGTCTCCCAAGTGTGGTTACTGGTAAACCACGCCTCACTAATTGCTACTATGTCCAGTTTAGCCTCTGACATTATTGCCTGCAGGTCTGGGATCTTATTTCCAGGCTGTGAGCATTTGTGTACATGATTTTCCATTGGTCAGATTTTGGTGTGTTAGTTGTTGGGTGAAGTTTGGCATTACCCTGTGCATCGTATGGGGAGACAAACCTTTTTCTTACCTGGTGATGCAAATGAACGGCAAACACGCTGAATTCCTGTTTGACCATTAGCTGAGGGGAGGGTGTTCTTCCCATTCCACGTATGGGTGCTGCACCCTCTCCATTTGCTAGTTTAAATATTCTGCAAAGACGTCAAACTTCTGCCCCAATGCACTGACTCTCTTTAGTCAGATGCAGTCCATCAAATTTAAAGAATCCGCCTCCCAGAACTGTTGCCAGTTCCTACAAATCTGTGTCCTTTTCCTGGCACCAGTCCTTGAGCCACGTGTTTAGCTCCCCATCTCCCCTTCTCTGACCTTCCGTCCATCTGCTCCCTCTCCCAGACTGGCAGGATCTCAGAGAAGGAGATGCGATTAAATAGATGATAGTTTGTCACCCAGCTCTAGTCAGGTGTTCGGTTCCGCTAACTGACCGCTGGCTAGACTATTAGTCCTCATGTGTACTAGGACATCAATGTTTTCTCCTGCCTTGTGAACAATTTTAGCAATGCGTCAGTGTCTCTCCATGCTGATGTACCTGGGAGACATCTGACCATCACCCTGGCTGAGATGGGCATCAACTTCCCTAATCATGGAGTCTCCTATGATCTGAAGTTTTTGGATTTCCTTTGTGCTTGTTTAGTTTTGGTTCCTGATTTGGGTGAGTTTTGTTGTGCTAGCTCCTGTGCCGAGTGTCCTGTTTGCAGTGTCTTCTGCCTCTTTATTTGATTTCAGAGATAGAGGCAGATACCTGTTTGTAGTGTTTATATGGTTTTGTGTAGGTAATGTGTTGGAGAGCAGAGAGTGATGGGGCAATTTGATTTGCTTCCTCCTAACCACCTGCCAACCTCCTGGACCAACTACCTCTGCGGTCGAGGTTTTTCTGTTGGATGCTGGGGAAATGGCGGTGGTTCTTATAATGTATTTCTCTTCAATATGAAATTTGAGGCTGCAATCTCTGCCCATGCTGCCCGGAGCTGAGCCCTAAGATCTCCAAAGGCCCAGCATGTAGGACAGTGTCCTAAATCCTGTAAGACTGTCCTTCTGAAAATTGTTCCACAGTACCTGCAGTTAATGAAATCCATTCCAAATAAGTTGCTGGGTTTGTAACCTAGTCAGAGTAATTAGAAGGAAAAAAAAGGAAAAAAAATGCAAGTAATGGTTTAATTGTGCTTTGTTTAACTTGTTATAACAAGTTAAATTACTAGTGCCCCTGTAAATGATATCACCTTGTGGAGGCCCCACTGATAACCTACATTATTTAGCTACAGTATGTAACAAGTACTGAGCTCTGAACCATCATACAACAGACAGCCACTGATAACAGACAGATCTGCATTGTCAAAACCCAAAAGCTATGTCCATAATGTTATAAATCCTGTTTATACCATAGTCTGCAACCCCTGTATAGCGGACGCTGGGAGTTCCTCTGTGACCCTGCTACATGTTTTGAACTGCCTGTTAACTGTCCGATAATCATCCCCTTATTGTTCAGCTGGTCTGTTTGGCACTGTGAAGACATCACTCACCTCACCTGATGCCTAATACCTGACACCTTACACCAGGGGATTACACCACAGCACATGTTGCCTGTCAACGTAAGCTACCCCTCCTCCACAATAATGGTTTCTGCTGTGCCCCTGATCCCCCAATCAGCACAGGCAGTGTGCATCAAAATCTTACCAATCATGGTTACTGCTCATTCCCCAATCAACCGCAAATAGCAGTTACCCATACCCTTGGTTTGCAGGGAAGGGGGTATGCTGTTTTTTAACTTCAGTGTGTGAGCTGGGGCAAAACAAATTCATATTTTAAGATTTTAGGATATAGCGAATGTTTTACTATGCTTTGGTGACATCCCACACAGTGACATCCCCCACAGTGCCACAACCATGTCGACATCCCAATAGCAATGCATCCAAAATGGACCGGCAACACGGTGACAACAATGTGGGGGGGCTGCCTCCCCCACACCTCCCTACTTAAGATTATTATCTCCGTGTCGTACAGACAGTGGAGTTAGGTGCCTACCCCTGTCGCTGCACAGTCCATCGCCATGGAATTCCCCATCTCCACAAAGTCTGTCGCCATCGAGGTTTCACTGTGTCAGTTTCGCTGTGGGGGTGCCGCTGTCCTGTCAGCATATGCTAGAAGACGCCACTTATAATGGACAAAAACTGCTTACACAAGCATGTCCCTTATAAGAGGATTCCACTGTAATAATGAAAAAAGATCCTCCCCTATCCTTGCTGATTTATCAAGTCTCACCCTGCTCCCCAAGCTGAAACCCAGCAAATCATACAACCTTCCACCTACCTCCACTCTGTCAGCATAGCAAATTCACTCTCCTTTCCCTCAACTCCAACAATTTTATGTATTGGATGACTAGCACAGTTCACTGCCTCCACGGCTGCCTGCCCTCTTCCTGTATAAAAAGTGCTTGTTTGCACTAAAGAAATTAATTGACTGATGTTGTCCTTTTCCTTCACCCTGGCAGCACCCTGATCCTCGACTCCCACCCACCCTCATTGCACTCAGTTTGTAAGTTCAAAAATGACTGGCAAAATCTGCCCTCCTCCAAGACCAGCCAGCCTCAGAATAAATAAAAGATTCAAGCGCTTGTTCAATGTAATAGTAAAACCTGCTGAGAATGATTTGGGATAGGGAAGTAGGATGAAAGTTTTTTTTTTATTTCAGCGGATGGAAGAATATTATTTCCAGAATATATACTCCCTTATTTGTAAAATGCTTCCAAATAGTCCGGAGCCCTACCATTTGTGGTATTTGGGAAATAATATGCAATCCCTGAACATCCCTAATAAGCTGGTTCAACTATATCCAGACACAAAACACAAGCAGACACCTACACGCAGACTGCAACCGTTATTTTTCAAAGGGAGGGTATTGTATTGAACCAGAAAAAATTAAACAGAAGCAAATCGGTAGGATCAATCCAAATACACCCCAAACTCCTTAAAGAACTAGCAGATAATTTAGGAAACCCATTAAAAATGATTTAAAAAAAATCTTTTACTAGAGAAGAAATGCCGTGAGATTGGGTTAAGACCATAGTGGAGCAGATTTACAGCAGACATGCTTGTATTTGTTGTGTAGTTATTGGCCATAGATGGTGTAGTTAAAATAAAACACATTAAAATGTGAGTTTTAATAGTGAAACTGTCATGATTGGGAAATGAAGGTGTTCACATAAATTTTTTTCCAGTTCAGTTTCTGGCTTTCTGGTCAGGGCAGGAATGTACCCCTTATCTGCTCCGAGTCCCATAATCACCCACTTGTCACCTGACATATCCCTGAACTGAGCTGTCTGGGGGGACTGTGATTTATCCCTCACAGTGGGGCTGTCTGTAGGGAGAGACCTGAATCAGCCAGAGACCCCCGCCAAGATGAGTTGTTTCGGCATTGAGTGGATGTTGGGGTCTGGGCATCATTCTGCTTCCTTGCCAAAGTTTTTTTTTTTTTGCATAAGTTCCCTCAGAGGCACGGCCGTGCATTGATGGCAAATGTGTGGCCTTGCATGCTCCCACACATGGCACAGCAACATCCGCTGTCACCCTGCCCCCAAACGTGTGTGGTCCGAAACATGTGTTCTCCCTGCCTCTGCTGGGACTTGCCATATAGTCAGGTGCTACAGTCCCCCCACCACAGTGGAGGGGAGTAATCCCATGGATGCTTATGCTACCTTCCCCAGGCTGGTTCTCTGATTCAAGCTCATTCCCAGACTCTACATATAATGTTGTTGTTTTCTTATTTATTTATTTTTTTTACTTTCTTTTTCCCTCCTGGTCTCTGGTTAACGGAGGCATCTCTCGGTTGGACCCACTCGACCTAACCTCCACCACTTGCCTGAACAACTCCCCCAACCATGGAATTGGGTGCTAGGTCCCCCTCTCCTGCCGGACCTTTATGAGAGGAGGCAGAGACCATGGAGAGTCAAGTCAGGGTCAAGGCTAGTACTGGGTGTGTGGGCTCAGCCAGTGGGGTTCCACCGTCACCTCCCTAGTGCTGGGGTTTTTCTGTTTTTGTGGTTCCCCCTTCAGACACAGTCCATGCAATGCTGTCCAGTTTGTGACGTGCATGCTCCCACCCACTTCTGAATGATGGCTGCCTGACATCGTTACCCTTTCTCAAGGTCCATGACTGCAGTGCACCCAGTCTCCACTGGCGCCACTAGCATCGTGGAACATGTACCCCCCCTCCCTCCTAGGAGAGGAGAGGAGAGCAGTCCATCGAACGCTCAATGTTTTCCTCCCCAACCAAACCCTGACTCCGGAGGCTCGTTTCTGAACCAGGGGTCACCAGCATGGCATGGGGTAAGGCTGATGCCTTAGCCCTCTGTTGTTTTCTTAGTGTATGCACAAATGTTCAGGATAGTAATTAACCCAACATGTGAACACAACAGGTTTCAGTTATCAAATCCCACCAAAAACATGATTTTGTGGAATGACCACAAAAAAAAGTTTGGAAGGGGGATTTGAAAATGACATCTGCCATATTTATGTGGTGGAGTAAAAATTACATTGAAAATATGGGGTCAAATGTAATCAGATTGTAACATTATGAGTAAATGTTGAAACATTTTATTGTTCTTTCATACCATTATCAAGATTTTGACCCCAAATTTTCAACATAGTGCTTTTATTACCTCACCATAGGATTGGGTCCTATCCACAAAGGGTGCAGATGGATACGTGTTGCATAACTCCAGCGCATAGCCCACCTGCACCTGGCCGTGCACACTGCACTCCATCCATGTGATGCACAGTGGAGGGACACCCCTGCCTATGCACCTGATTCCTGGCTGATACCAGACCAAGCACGCAGTTCCGCAGCGGGTCAGGGGGTCTGTGGCAGCACTGTGATGCATGAAACTGCGGAGTGCTGTGTGCAGCGGTTGGTGGCTATGTGAACTGAGGACAGCAGTAAACCCAGGTGGTTGATTACATACCCCCCTCCGGGATGGAGCTGCCGGCCACAGAGAACATGGTGGGGGCATAAGCACCCCAGTAGGGTCACCCCTGCCTTCAGGGCACACTGGGTGGGCTGGGGGTCGATGGCTGGCAACATCGCCCCCAACATCGGGCCTGGCACTCTGCACACTGGGCCATCATGGTACCCTGTGAGCATAAGGGATCCACTCCAGGACCAGGTCTGGGCAGCCAATTGGCTGCACATCCGGGTCCACAGCCCCACACTGGACTGCCCCATGAACCTGCACACCGGGGAGGTGGGGCCGAATAAGGGAGCCTGGCAGGAACCATTGTTTGTGTATGCAGTCTCCGCATGGATCTCCCATGAGTGCGGAGCTGCACGGGGGGGATATTTGCCATTCACGCATATCCCCCTCCCTCTTTTGAGAATAGGGCCCCGTATGAATATTATAGGTGTCATTTATGAAATGCTGCCCAAAATTTTATTTTGCATCATGACCACAAAAACAGGTTATGAGCAGATTAAAAAAAAAAAATGAAACTGTCATATTTATGAAGAGAGGTAAAAAATAAAGGATATGTTGAACATTTATGGTCAACATTTTTTTTTAATTGTAAAGTTATAAATAAACATCAACTTTCAACTTTCTTCATAACTTTGTTATTTTTTATGAGATTTTGACTCCAAATTTTCAACATTGTCCTTTTAACACCCCACCTTATGATCAAGACAGGTTTAACATACGAACATACGAATGTGCCAGCAGAAACAGACCACCCGGTCTATCTAAGTCTGCTC
Source organism: Neoceratodus forsteri (assembly GCA_016271365.2). Taxonomy (NCBI): domain Eukaryota; kingdom Metazoa; phylum Chordata; order Ceratodontiformes; family Ceratodontidae; genus Neoceratodus; species Neoceratodus forsteri. Next base: position 570,348,214 of record CM057449.1, on the reverse strand, counting down.
AAGTGTGCAGCCAATATCCCTAGTTTGCAGCTGTCCCACCCCCTCCCCTTTGTTATCCCATTGCCACCCCCACTTCCCCCATCCTCACTCTCCCCTATTCCCTGTCCCATGCCCTTTTGAAGCTGCTCACAGATTTATATGATACCACCCATTCTGGTAGGGCGTTCCATTTTGCTGCCACCCTCTCTGTGAAATAGTGTCTCCTAATTTCCTTTCTAAATCTTCCCCCCTCCATTCTTAGCCCATGCCCCCTGGTGACCCTCCCCCTCCTCAACCTAAAGACCCCATCTGCCCCATCCTTATTGATTCCCCTCAGATACCTGAATGTCTCTATCATGTCCCCCCTGTCCCTTCTATCCTCCAGGGTGTACATATTCAGGTCTCCAGCCTGCAGTCATAGTCTCTCCCCTCCATTCCACATATCATCTTTGTTGCCCCTCCTCTGCACACCCTCCAGTAGCTTGATATCATGCTTTAGGTATGGCCTCCAAAACTGCACACAATACTCTTAAGTGCGGCCTTACCAGCGACCTGTAGAGGGGCAAGATCACCTCTCTTCGCCTGGACAAAAACCCCCTCGCTATGCACCCCAGCATTTTGTTCAATTCTGCAGCCGCTGTCCTGCACTGGGCAGTGTTTTTCATGGTCCCTGTTATCATTACACCCTAGGTCCTTCTCCTCCTCAGTGATCCCTGCTTAACCCCGCCCCCCAGCCAGTATTCTCCTTGGGTTTTAAGTTTTAAAATTTCTTCCTAGAGGGGATTTGGTGAACAGAATGAGAAATCAAGTTCTCAGGGTGTGTGGAGGAGGGGGAGGAGAGGCATTTGAAAAATTACACCTGTCTTGTTCTTGAGATGGGGTACAAAAAAGGCTATGTTGAAAATCTGAGGGCTAAATGTTGAAAAATTCTGAAGTTATAAGTAAAAGTTGTAAACAAATTAAAAAGTCATTAACTGGGCTTGCCTTGTTTTCCGTCAGTTAGCAGTCGGGCACGGTAGGGAGACCATCATTGCTGTCACTGAGAAGATTACATTGTGGAACCCTACTGAGGTAAGTCAGGGATTGAGGGTAGGGTGGTGGGTGCTTAGACTGGGTTGAGTGGAGGCATGGGGTTTTGTGGGAGGGGCTCAAAGATATCACTGGACATTTTCCTTTTTTCAAGTTGCTCAAAACAAAAAGGAAATGATTGATGATTTTTTCCTTTTTTCAGGTACCTGGTAGTGGAGACTGGACACCCCATTGTTTGTATGTTGTTTGGTGGCACCAGGAGTTGGGTACCCTGATGTCAAAATGTGGCAGAGGGTGTTTGATGGCACCAGGGGTTGGGTACTGCAGTGTTTTGGATTGTGGCAGTGGATGTTGTCTGGCAGCACCGGGTTGAGCACCCCAGTGTCATGGATTGTAGCAGAGGTGATGATGATTGTCAGCACTGGGAGTTTTCCACCCTGGTGTCAGACAGTGGTGATGGGGTTTGTCAGCTGAGCACTTAAGCTGACCTTTCCCCTCGATGCCACCACCATTTGCTTTTGGTGTTGGGTGGTGGCTCAGGTGAAGGGCTTTGAACTTCTTTGCTCTGCTTTTCAGAGCACGACAAAGAAACGAAAGTGCTGTCTCCCCCTCTTGGCTGAAGGCAGCAGGTAACAGAGCAGAACAAATGCCATTGAGTGGCCATATCACAGAACTGGTGTTGCTGGTGTTGGGGGGCATGGCATACCTGTCATTGTGGTCACAGACAGGAACAAGCTGTGGCTATTGTGTAACATCTCTCCAGTTCCCATGAGGCAAACAAGGCACTTTACAGGATTAGACAAGCTTAACAAACAGCACAGGAAATGTTGCTACCAGGAACTACAAGATGCACAAGAAAAACCCACTGCCGGCTTACATTTTCCAGCCTTTTGGTTTGCCAAGTACTTTATAGCCAAAATCTGCATAAAGCTGAAATGTAGACGGAACTGGAGTGGAGACTGGGGACTCTGAGGCTATCATAGGTGGAGGATAGCCAAGCTTCCGAAAGTCCTCTTAGTTCTCAGACCGATCACAATATGTTTGCAAGTCTTTGGTAAGCAAACATAAAAAGGGGAACTAGATCAAACATTCAGAACTGTATTAGCCTGACATCCATAGTAGGCAAATTATGAAATCATTCATTAAGAAACACCTTAAAGTATTTTATTTATTTATCTATTTATTGAATTGTTTCACTAGGAAAGATACACTGAGCAACTTAATGCTCATCTCACGGTACGTCCTGGGGGAAGGGGAAAGGGATATACAGAGTACTAGTTCAGATAAATACATACAGATGGTGTAATTATACATACAATTGTAAAACATGAACATGGCACATGAGACATAGGCTGTTGTAGAATTACTGTGCAGGCAGTTCTTAGGAGCAGCATACAAAATAAAATCAGTACATTTAACGAGCAGTAGAATACAAGGTTGATAATGCATAAATTACAGGCAGTACACTAGTGTTGCAATATGCAGCAGGGTGAACACATAGGAACCCATAGGAACCAGTCACCTCTATTTAGGAGCTAGTCTATAAGGGGAAATAGACATATAAGTATAAGTGCAAGTAGGGTGGGGGGGTGAGAAAGAGGAGAGGGAGAGGGAGAGAAAAACAAAGAGGGGGACAGATACGGAAGGGGGTCAGGAGCAGGAGCAAGAGGGTATAAGGTAGTTGTGCAATGCAATGGTAAGGGAGTAAAGGGAGGAGGAGTGATGGATTTGTGGAGGGAGAACATTCCACATTTTAGGCAGGTGGTAGGAGAAGGCTTTTTGGCCGGAGGTAGTGGTTCTGCAGGGGAGTGAGAGGGTGCAGGTGTCAGCTTGGGATCTCAGGGAATAGAGGAAGAGGGTAGGGGTGCCAAGGGAGGAGGAGATATATGAGGGAAGAGATCCAAGCCAGAATTTAGAGATGAATTTAGCACCATGAAGCGTTCACCGGGAGTGTAGGGGAACTAGGTTGAGAAAGCGGTAGAGGTCACAGTGATGGATGCAGGGAGGGTCATCCAGAGCAAAACGACAAGGAGTTAAAGAGAGAGTCCAGTCTGAATAGGTGGGACAGTGAGGCAGCATCATAGACTATGTTGCAGTAGTCGAAAATGGGCATGATCATCTTCTGTACCAGCTCACGCCTGGCGGTGAGCAGGATGCAGCTGCGGTTTCTGTAAAGTGCCCCAAGCTTAGGCCTTAGTCTGTTCAAAATGGCATCAATATGTACAGAGAAGTCAAGATGTCTGTCCAGCCAGATGCTGAGATGCCTGAAAGAGGAGGAGTCCTCAAGAGCAGTCCCATCGAGGATGTGGAAGGTAGGGAGGTGAGATACCCTAGCGAGTCTCTGCCTTGTGCCAAAGGACATGGAGACCGTCTTCTTGGCATTTAGAAAGCGTTGATGAGAACTAAACCAGAGTTGGACTTTGGTGAAGTTGGACTGAATCCTGGTAGTGACATCAGCTACAGTATTGCCAGAGGTAAATAATACTGTATCATCCGCATACATGTGGATGCTGGATGCGGTGCAAACATGGGGGAGGTTGTTTAAAAAGATGGAGAACAGAATGGGGCCTAACACAGAGCCTTGTGGGACTCCAGTGGATTTAGGCAGTGGGGAAGAGATAGCATCAGCAATTCTTACTAATTGTAACCTGCCGGACAGGTAGGCACTGAACCATCCTCTAGCAGACAGGGATATTCCAGCAGCAGAGAGGCTGTGAAGGAAGAGGGGGTGTGAAAGAGTGTCAAAGGCTTTAGCCAGGACTGCAAAGATAGCTGAGGTAATGTGCCCTTTGTCAAAGCCAGAGGAGATGGTGTCAGTTAATCTTAGGAGAGAGGTGGTGGTAGAGTGGGATTTCCTGAAGCCAGACTGGAAGGGGGTGAAAAAAGCGGAGTCAGAGAGAAACAGTGAGAGTTGTTTGAGTGCTATGTGTTCCTGTAATTTAGCTAAGGTTAGCAGTAGAGAGATAGGACGATAGTTACCAGGAGAGGATGGGTCGCCGCCCATTGGGAGGGGGAGGACAACAGCATGTTTCCAGACAGAGGGCACAGTGGCAGAAAGGAACTGTATGGGGTACAGAACACAACACGGATTTTAAAAGTAGATACTGCTTAACCAACCTGATAACCTTTTATGAAAAGTCAGTAACACCTTTGCTAAGGGAAACTCTGCAATGTGGTATACTTGGACAACAGTAAAGCTATAATACTGTGCCATGCAAACATCTGGTGGAGAAATTATGAACTATAACACTGGTACTAAACAGTTTTTTTGATTATAAATTAGATTACCAGCACAACCTAAAAAGTTTGTATACAGGTAAATCAGTGTTTTCTTGAAAATTGGTGAGGTAACCAATGGTGTGCCATAGGGTCCTTTTCAGGGGCTACTTTTATACTCAGTTTGCATCAGTGACATGGAACTTAAGGTTAAATGGTGGATAAATAAGTTGACTGATGACACCATGTTACTGTAAGAGTGCAGGTGGATTAGAGATGCTGCAAAATTTTATTTTGCCGGTGAAATCATGAATTTCGCCCCGTGAAACATTTCAAGAAATTCAGTGCTTATGGTGAAATTTCACTGTCAGTCTCACTGATAAATTTCACCTTGCAGTACTATACCAGCCCAAACAAGGCTCTCCACTTCAGCTGAGTGGCCCTGGCACTGCTACCTGCTGGCAGCAGGACCTCTGCATCCAGCCCGCCACCCATTGACCAAGAAAAGCAGACACAAGCAAAAACAAGGCTCTCCACTTCAGCTGAGTGGCCCTGGTGCTGCTACCTGCTGGCGGCAGGACCTCTGCATCCAGCCCGCCAACCCCTGACCAAGGAAAGCAGGTATGTTTGGTCAGCTCTTAGCTCGGAGCTGTCAGGCTTCAATCCCTGTAATTGGACTGGCTCTTGGGGACTGTGTCTGCTTCCCGATTGGATGCAGCAGATCCCACTGAGAAAAGAAGCACACAAGGCACCTTTTTCAAAACACAGCTCGGCCACTGCCTTGCTGTACTGCTCTCTGGAAATGTCTTTCTGCTGAATTTACTGCTCATGTTGAAATATATATACAGTATACATATTTTTTTTTTCTCATCCTGGAATTTTCGGCTGTTTAGCCTGCTGTATTAGCAAGGCCTGACTTCTATATAGCTTATGTCTTGCACTACTGAATATTTCTATTGCTTAAACATTTTACCTTTAAATTATTGCACTGTATATGTAGGAATTGCCTAGCAGAGCTTGTAGTGAACTTTAACAGACTGCCTGATGTTTATATAGCTTACTACTTGCACTACTGAATTACTTCTGTTAATTGCTCAGTATTGTAGAATAGCTAGAACTGACCACTGCCTGCTGTTTGCTCTGCCACACTTTTCCCATCACAGTTCCTCTCATTCATCCTTATTCCTCACAATGTTTCTCTGCCGTCTACTGGACCTCTGATTCCAGCTCCTGACACCCCCCTGAACCAGCACATTCTGTAAATATTGCCTGGCATTTTGGGCCATCTTCTCTACCCATTCCAGACTACCCTCAGTCCTCTCCACCACACGCCACCTTCCCAGCTCTCATTGTTCCCATTGAAGGGGCCTACCCCCTCAACCTCCTGAATCAACCTTATGTTTCTTAAATTCCCACCTGGCACCTTTGACCTGACCTCTCTGCAGGAACCTTTTTCTACCACTATTTGCACCTACTCCTGCCCTGAGCACTAAATTGCTAATGGCTCTCCCACCAAGACCTTTGTCTCTGGCTTTTTAACTAACGGCCCACCTTTTTTTTTCAGCTCTATTTTAGACACAAGCCCAAACAAGGCTCTCCACTTCAGATGAGTGGCCCTGGTGCTGCTACCAGCTGGTGGCAGGACATCTGCATCCAGCCCTCCACACCCTGACCAAGGAAAGCAGGTACGTTTGGTCAGCTCCTAGCTCGGAGCTGTCAGGCTTCATTGCCCGTAATTGCACTGGCTCCTGGGGACTGTGGCTGCTTCCTGATTGGATGCTGCAGATCCCAGCTGAGAAAGGAAGCACACAAGGCGCCTTTTTCAAAACACAGCTCGACCACTGCCTTGCTGTACTGCTCTCTGGACAATTTTTTCTGCTGAATTTACTGCTCATGTGGAAATATATACAATATATAAATATACTGTATACATATATTTTTTTTCTCTCCTCCTGGAATTTTCTGCTGTTTAGCCTGTTGTATTAGCTAGGCCTGACTTCTATATAGCTTATGTCTTGCACTACTGAATATTTCTATTGCTTAAACATTTTACCTTTAAACTATTGAACTGTATATGTAGGAATTGCCTAGCAGAGTTGTAGCAAACTTTAACTGACTGCCTGATGTTTATATAGCTTACTACTTGCACTACTGAATTTTTTCTGCTAATTGCCCAGTATTGTAGAATAGCTAGAACTGACCACTGCCTGCTGTTTGCTCTGCCACACTTTTCCCATCACAGTTCCTCTCATTCATCCTTATTCCCCACAATGTTTCTCTGCCATCTACTGGACCCCTGATTCCCTCTCCTGAGACCCCCCTGAACCAGCACATTCTGTAAATATTGCCTGCCATTTTGGGCCATCTTCTCTACCCATTCCAGACTACCCTGAGTCCTCTCCACCACATAGAAACATAGAAACATAGACTTTGACGGCAGAAAAGGACCACTTGGCCCACCCAGTCTGCCCATTTCCCTACCTACTGGATAAGCTGCAGATTCTAGTTAACCAACAGCCTGCTTCCTGCAACCCCACACTATAATTGCTTTGTGTCTGTCCCAAGCATGTTTGAATTCCCCACTGTTTTAGACCCAAGACCTCCTCAGAAAGGCTGTTCCATGTATCCACCACTCTCCATGAAAAGAATTTCTCACATTACCCTGAGCCATCCCCCTCTATCTTTAAACTGTGCCCCTTGTTCTTACACATCTCTTTTCTGAAAGATGCTACCCTCCTGGACTTTGTTGATTCCCTGAAGTACTTGAACGTTTCTATCATGTCCCCCTGTCCCTCCTTTCATCAAGGGTATATATATTAAGCTCTCTCGTCTCTCTTCATATGGTTTCTGATGTAGACCCTGCACCATTTTAGTTGCCCTCCTCTGGACTGCTTCCATCCTGTCTATGTCCTTGCATAGATGAGGTCTCCAAACTGCACACAGTACTCCAGATGGGGTCTCACCAACTGTCTGTATAGAGGATAATCACTTCCCTTTTTCTACTTGTGATGCCCTTCCTATGCATCCCAGTATCCCCTGGCTCTCCTTACTGACTTCTCACATTGCTTACCCACCTTTAGGTCATCTAATATGACTACTCCCAGGTCCCTTTCCATTTTGTTGTTGTTAGTACCTCCTGCTATTGTGTACTCTTCTCCTGGGTTTTGTTTCCGAGGTGCATTACTTTGCACTTCTTTGCATTGAATCTAAGTTGCCTATGTCTGACCATTCCTCCAACCTTGCCAAGTCCCTTCTCATCTTTTCTACCCCTCTTGTGTATCAACTCTGTTATAGATCTTTGTGTCATCTGCAAGAGGCATACCTTTCCCTCTAGACCCTCTGCAATGTCACTATAAAGATGTTAAAAGGATTGGACCCAGTACTGAGCCCTGAGGTACTCCACTAGTAACCCCATTTCTTGGAATTTGTTCCATTCACTATTACCTTCTGTGTCCTGTTGTGCAGCCAGTTTGCTACCCAGGCTACAACCCTGGGACCACTCCCAGGCTGGCTAACTGATTATTAATCTTTGTGCAGGACTGTGTCAAATGCCTGCTAAAAGTCTAGGTAGGCCATATCCACAGCCCCTCCCTGGTCTATTACTTTGGTCACCCAGTCAAAGAAATCAATTAGATTAGTCTGACATGACCTTCCTGCTGTAAATCCATGTTGCTTTGGGTCCTGTGCCCCGCTGGCCTCTAGGTGCTCAACAATTCTTTCTTTCAGAGGTGATTCCATCATTTTCCCTACCACTGAGGTCAAACTTACAGGTCTGTAGTTTCCTGCCTCTGTCTTGGTCCCACTTTTGTGAAAGGGAATCACATCTGCCCTCCTCCAGTCCTCAGGTACCACCCCATCCTGCCATGATTTGTTAAAAAGTGTGGTCAGTGGTGTCACTAGGTCCCCCCTTAGTTCTTTTAGGATTCTGTGGTGAATCCCGTCAGGCCCCATTGCTTTGTCCACCTTGAGTTTTAGGAGTTCTTTCAGGACTCTTTCTTCTGTGAATGGACTGGTATCGACCCCCCCTACCCAGAGTGCTTCTATTGTCTAGTTTAGGTAACTGCTCCTCTTCTTCTTTTGTGAATACTGAGCAAAAGTATTCATTCAGTATCTCTGCCTTTTCACTGTCTCCCTCTGCCCACCTCCCCTCTCCTTTATTAATCTTCACTATCCCTCCCTTAACCTTTCTATGCTCCCTAATGTACCTATAAAAGGTTTTATCCCCCTTTTTGACCGAGTTGGCTATTTTTTCCTCGGTTTGTACCTTTGCTATTCTGACTGCCTTTCCTACTTCTTTCTGCTTTAATTGATACAGTTCCCTGTCGTGCTCCCTCTGTGATTCCTTATACTTTTTGAATGCAGCCTTTTCTCCTTAACCTTCTCTGCCACCTCTTTTGAGAACCATAGTGGTTTTTTACTCCGCTTTGTTTTCTTTATTTGTTTTACACAAAGACTTGTTGCCTCTGTGATGGCAGTTTTAATTTTTCTCCATTGTTCTTCCACCCCTCCTATTTGGTCATTTGCTAGTGCATTCTTCAGGTGTTCACCCACTTTGCCAAAGTCAGCCCTTCTAAAGTCCAGTATCCTTGTTTTTGTATGGCTTATCTCCATGGTTGTGCTCAATGTGAAGCACACTGTGCAGTGGTCGCTTGTTCCCAGATGTCTACTGACTTCTAAATTTGTGATCCTCTCTCCATTTGAGAGTACCAGGTCTAGTATTGCTCCCTCCCGAGTGGGTTCCAGCACTAGCTGTCTAAGGTCTGCCCTCTGCAGGGCATCGAGAATGACCCTGCTCTTGGATGTGGCTGCAGTACATGTCCACCAGTTAACATCTGGCATATTCAGGTCCCCATCAACAGTATCTCCCCTTTTTCAGCCATTTTGAGAAAGTCCTCTATCATTTTCTTGTCCATTTCCTCCCCTTGAGACGGGGGTCTGTATACAACCCCTGTGCGGATTGCGATGCCATTCCCCATCTCCAAGGTAACCCAGAGTGCCTCTTGTCCTCCCCTTTACTTTTTAGTTCTGTAGCTTTGATCCCTTCCCTTATGTATAGAGCTACTCCACCTCCTCTTTTGCCTTCCCTGTCCCTTCTGTAGATTGTGTACCCTGGTATGTTGACATCCCATTCATGGTTCTCGTGTACCATGTTTCTGTGACTGCTACAATATCCAATTGTTCATCTTCCATCAAAGCTACTAGCTCAGAGCTTGTTTCCAGACTACGGGCATTAGTAGTCATTGCCCTCCATTTAATGTTGGCTTGATCCTTTATCCCCATCCCTGCTCTTATTGCTCTTATCTATTTTACCATTTACCACCATCCTGCCCTGTGTTGAGCTCTGTACCTCAGTGTTTACCCTACTACCTGCCCTGTTTTGTGGGAGAGGCTTGACTTTTCCTGCCTTTTATCAGTACCTCCCCTTATCTAGTTTAAAAGCTTGCCAGAAGCATTTAAACCTGTCACCTAGGAGCTTGGTCCCTTTGTGGACAAATGCAGACCGTCATACCAGTATAGACCTTTATCTCTCCAGGTGGACCCCAGTCCCCAATAAGCCAAAGCCTTGTGCTCTGCACCAGTTTTGCAACCATTCATTAAACTGCATGGTGTGCAGTACCCTAAGCCTCATTCCTGCCATGGACTGGTAGCACCTCTGAGAAGGTTACTGTGCTTCATACCCGTCTGAGGCCCCTCCCCAACTCCACAAATTCATTCTGCACTGCACTGATCCCATGATTAGCTAGGTCATTTGTCCCAAGGTGGACAATGATATCTAGTTCTCTCTCCTGTGATGCTGCTTCTACAATTGTGAGGATTTGCTTCTTGTCCCTCCAAGCCATGGCACCAGGCAGGCAGCTTACTTCCTTCTTGCCCTTCCCCAGTTCTACTCCCCTAACAATTGAGTCCCCTATCAGTAGCTGTTTCCTTCCCCTGTGGTGTCCCTTGCCACCCTTTTGTGGGTCTCCCTTGTGGATGTCCTCAGCATTCTTCTGGGTCTCCACTGAGGATGCCATCATAGAGGAACCTTACTCTGCCAGATGGGCACCTCCTTCCCATCTCTCCCTGGTCCTATTGAAGGGGCCTCCCCCTGACAAGCTCTTGAATCAGCCTTTTGTTTGGCTAAATTCCCACCTGGCACCTTTGACCAGACCTCTCTGCAGGAACCTTTCTCTCCCACTATTTGCACCTACTCCTGCCCTGAGCATGAAATTACCCAGGGCCCTCCCACCAATTTACGTGACCTTTGTCTCTGGCTTTTTAACTAATGGCCCCCCTTTTTTTTCTGCTCTGTTTTAGTCACAAGCCCAAACAAGGCTCTCCACTTCAGCTGAGTGGCCCTGGCGCTGCTACCTGTTGGCGGCAGGACCTCTGCATCCAGCCCGCCACCTCCTAACCGAGGAAAGTAGGTACGTTTGGTCAGCTCCTAGCTCGGAGCTGTCAGGCTCCAGTCCCCATAATTGGACTGGCTCCTGGGGACCGTGGCTGCTTCCTGATTGGATGCTGCAGATCCCCACTGAGAAAAGAAGCACACAAGGCGCCTTTTTCAAAACACAGCTCGGCCACTGCCTTGCTGTACTGCTCTCTGGACAATTTTTTCTGCTGAATTTACTGCTCATGTGAAAAAAAATATATATATATATATCTATATATTTTTCTCTCCTCCGTGAATTTTCAGCTGTTTAGCCTGCTATATTAGCTAGGCCTGACTTCTATATAGCTTATGTCTTTCACTACTGAATATTTCTATTGCTTAAACATTTTACCTTTAAACTATTGCACTGTATATGTAGGAATTGCCTAGCAGAGTTGTACCAAACTTTGTCTGCCTGATGTTTATATAGCTTACTACTTGCACTACTGAATTTTTTCTGCTAATTGCCCAGTATTGTAGAATAGCTAGAACTGACCACTGCCTGCTGTTTGCTCTGCCACACTTTTCCCATCACAGTTCCTCTCATTCATCCTTATTCCCCACAATGTTTCTCTGCCATCTACTGGACCCCTGATTCCCTCTCCCACCCCCGAACCAGCACATTCTTTAAATATTGCCTGGTATTTTGAGCCATCTTCTCTACCCATTCCAGACTACCCTGAGTCCTCTCCATCACACACCTCCTTCCCAGCTCTCCCTGGTCTCATTGAATGAGCCTCTTCTCCAAACCTCCTGAATCAGTCTTATGTTTTGCTAAATTCCCACCTGGCAAGTTTGACCAGACCTCGCTGCAGGAACCTTTCTCTCCCACTATTTGCACCTACTACTGCCCTGAGCACTAAATTGCCCAGGGCCCTCCCAGCAATTTACTTGACCTTTGTCTCTGGCTTTTTAAGCAACGGCCCGCCTTTTTTTTTTTTCTGCTCTATTTTAGACACAAGCCCAAACAAGGCTCTCCACTTCAGCTGAGTGGCCCTGGTGCTGCTACCTGCTGGCGGCAGGACAACTGCATCCAGCCCGTCAACCTCTGACCAAGGAAAGTAGGTACGTTTGGTCAGCTCCTCGCTCGGAGCTGTCAGGCATCAATCCCCATATTTGGACTGGCACCTGGGGACTGTAGCTGCTTCCCGATTGGATGCTGCAAATCCCAGCTGAGAAAGGAAGCACACAAGGCACCTTTTTCAAAACACAGCTCAGCACTGTCTTGCTGTACTGCTCTCTGGACAATATTTTCTGCTGAATTTATTGCTCAGGTGGAAATATATACAGTATATATATATATTTTTTTTTTTCTCTCCTCCTGGAATTTTCGGCTCTTTAGCCTGCTGTATAGCTAGGCCTGACTTCTATATAGCTTATGTCTTGCACTACTGAATATTTCTATTGCTTAAACATTTTACCTTTAAACTATTGCACTGTATATGTAGGAATTGCCTAGCAGAGTTGTACCAAACTTTGTCTGCCTGACGTTTATATAGCTTACTACTTGTACTACTGAATTTTTTCTGCTAATTGCCCAGTATTGTAGAATAGCTAGAACTGACCACTGCCTGCTGTTTGCTCTGCCACACTTTTCCCATCACAGTTCCTCTCATTCATCCTTATTCCCCACAATGTTTCTCTGCCATCTACTGGACCTCTGATTCTCTCTCCTGACACCCCTCTGAACCAGCACATTCTGTAAATATTGCCTGGCATTTTGAGCCATCTTCTCTACCCATTCCAGACTACCCTGAGTCCTCTCCGCCACACGCCTCCTTCCCAGTTCTCCCTGGTCCCATTGAATGGACCTCCTTCCCAACTTCCTGAATCAGCCTTATGTTTTGCTAAATTCCCACCTCACACCTTTGAACAGGCCTCTCTGCAGGAACCTTTCTCTCCCACTATTTGTACCTACTACTGCCCTGAGCACTAAATTGCCCAGGGCCCTCCCACCAATTTACTTGACCTTTGTCTCTGGCTTTTTAACTAATGGCCTGCCTTTTTTTTCTGCTATATTTTAAACACAAGCCCAAACAAGGTTCTCCACTTCAGCTGAGTGGCCCTGGTGCTGCTACTTCCTGGCGGCAGGACCTCTGCATCCAGCCTGCCATCCCCTGACCAAGGAAAGCAGGGTAGGGGGGGAGAAAGACACAGGCTGGAGAGTGGTCTCGCTGAATGCGAGAACTTAGGTAACAAATCAGCTGAACGACAGGCTCTCTTGACTGTGGGGAGGGTGGACATTGCAGCCATCATGGAGATATGGGCCACCCAGAACCAAGACTGGGATATGATGATCCCAGGGTACAGGATATTCAGGAAGAACAGGACTAGGGGGAAAGGGGGGTATGGCAATCTACATGAGGGAGGGGATAAGGTGTATGAGAGTGGAAGGGGTGGAGGGCAGGACAGAGGCTCTATGGATGCAGTTTCAAGACTCTAAAAGAAAGACACTGAGGGTGGAGGTACTGTACAGGTCACCAGCTCAGGGGGATGACCTGGATAGGGAGTTGGCTGAGCAGATTAGAAGAGTCTGTAGGAAGGGGGACACTGTAATGGTGGGGGACTTCAACCTTCCTGGGGTGGACTGGAACACCCCAACCACCACGTGTGCAAAGGAGCAGAGAAGCATTTCAGGACTGCTTCCTAGTGCAATTGGTCAATGAGCAGACTAGGGAGGGTAGGACTCTGGACCTGGTATCAAAAATTGGGGAGGCTGTAAGGGATCTGGGAGTGGAAAACCCCCTGGCTGGGAGTGACCATCATACGGTATGGTTCACACTCAATATGGGAAGGATAACAGGAGAAACAGGTACCAGTGTGATTAGTTTTAAGGGGGTGGACTTTAAAAGGATGGGGGAAATTTTGGTAGAGCATCTGGTGGAAATTCAGACATTCACAACTGCCAGCCAAAAATGGAATATCATTAAGAATGGGCTAGCAGGGGCTGCTGAGACCTGCACCAGGACATGGAGCAAGAAGGGGAGAGCAAAGAAGCCGAGCTGGCTGACTCAGGAGATAATGGAAGGGGTGAGGGCCAAGAGAAAAGCATTTCGGAGGCTTAGGAAATTGGGAGGGCAAGGGGACAAAGACGAGTACACGAAGAAGTCCAGGGAGATTACCAGGCTAGTCAGAGTGGCCAATGCTTCCAGAGAGCTGAGACTGGCATAGGGAATCAAGGAAGGGGAAAAGAACTTTTTCAGATACATTGGCCAGAGAAAAAGAAACAATGACCAGATTGCAAGGATTAAGAAAGATGGGGGGTGGGTGGAGAAGAGGGAGGACCAGGCAGAGGCACTGAATGAGTACTTCTGCTTTGTGTTCTCGAAGGAAAGAGGTGGGCAGATACCCCATGGGAAGGGTGGAGTGGGCAGAGGGGGGGAGGGTGAGACTGATATCAGAATCACAGAGGATAGGGTGCTGGAGGGACTAAGGGCACTGAGGGTAGAGAAGTTGCTGGGGCCAGATGGCATTCACCCTAGAGTACTTAGGGAGCTAGCGGAGATCCTGGCAGGACCACTGGCAGACCTGTTCAGTACATCACTGGACACAGGATGCATGCCACAGGACTGGAGGATGGCCCATGTGGTGCCCATTCATAAAAGTGTCCTGAAAGATGATCCAGACAACTACAGATCAGTGAATCTCACTTCAATTGTGGGGAAACTCATGTAGTCAATCCTAAAATAGTGTCTGGTGGTCTTTCTGGAAGACAATGGGCACCAAGGCGGCCATCAGCATGGTTTTGTATCAGGCAGATCCTGCCAGATGAACCAAGTCGAGTACTACAACTGGGTTACCATGAAACTGGACAGGGGCCATGCAGTGGACATCCTATATTTAGACTTCAGCAAGGCCTTTGACTCAGTGCAGCTTCGGAGGCTGAGGGGAAACTGAAATACATTGGGGTGGGGACAAAAATGGTCAACTGGATCACCAACTGACTGTGGGGTAGGCAGCAAAGGGTGGTGGTGGTGGGGGAACTGTCATCACCAAGGGATGTTATGAGTGGGATGCCCCAGGGTCCAGTAATGGGACTAGTGCTGTTCGGGATATTCATAGTCGATATCTCACATGGGATCCGGAGTAGGATCAGTCTGTTTGCAGACAATGCTAAGATTGGTGCAGTGGTAGATGACATAGAGGGTTAGAGGAGGCCACAGGAAGACCTGATTAAACTACAGGAATGGTCAGAGACATGGCAATTGGGGTTCAATGCCAAGAAGTGCAAGGTACTGCACTTCAGAGTAAGGAACAAGGGGAGGAAATATCAGTTGGGAGGGGTACAGTTTGAAAGCACAGTGGAGGAAAAGGATTTAGGGGTACTAATAATGGGGAGTATGAACAACTCAACTCGGTGTAGGAAGGTGGCAGCAAAGGCAAACAAGATGCTGGGGTGAATAGCCAGGGGAATCTTCTCCAGGCACAGAGAAGTGATCCTACCCCTGTACAGGTCATTGGTCAGGCCACAGCTGGAATACTGCATGCAGTACTGGCATCCATTCCTGAAGAGGGACATCAAACTGCTGGAGGAGGTGCAGCATAGGGCAACATAGATGATACAGAGACTTGAGGGAAACTGCTATGAGAAGAGGCTGGGAAAGCTGCAAATGTATTCCCTGGAAGAAAGGAGAGATGGGGGGATATGATCAAAACCTATAAGTACCTAAAGCTTATTAACAGGATTAATACAGAAGGGATTCTTCAGATCAGAAGGGGGAGGGACAGGAGAGGGCATTGGCTGAGATTGAAGGGGGGGATTCAGGAGGGAAGTCTGGAGACACTTTTTCACAGAAAGGGTGGTAGATAAATGGAACACTCTGCCCGAGGAGGTGGTATCGTGTAGAACATTGGGAGGATTTAAGAGAGGGTGGGACAAAGTGAGGGGGGGTGGTTATGAGAAGGGAAGGGAAAGGTGGGGCAGCTGCAAGTTGAGGGGCTAGATGCACAATCGAGCAGACTCAATAGACCGTGAGGCCTGTTTCTGCTGGCATTTTGTATGTTCGTAGAATATGGATCCGCTTTATTTCCGTGACTTAAATTTAAGGAGGAATCTTGGGCTCTTTGTTCCTCCTCTGCATTACATTTAGTACGACCAAGAACCTCAACATGTATGGGAGAAAGGGCCTTTTCAGTCCAAAGTAAAAAAATTGTGGAATTCTCTGCCCCTACATTGTGTAGAAGTCTCTAAATGTGTAACCTTTAAAAATGTTCTATTTAGTTATTTGCGCTCTTTGGCTACATGTAAATGCTTTTAATTATGTATGTTTATACTCTGCTTTTTGTTATATTGTATTTATGTTTCCCATGTTATTGTACAACATACCATGTAAGTTTCACTTGTTTGAAGCTCTGAGTCATTCCTGAAAATGGGCCTTGGCCCAGTGTGCTTACCCAGTAAATAAAGTGAATTGAATTGAATTGAATTGAATTGAATAGTTGGGGTCCAGAGGAGGGCAATCAAAATTATACATGGGCAGCAGTGGGTTATCTGTGATGAAATACAGATTGTTCTCCCTTGAGGCAAGAAGGCAAACAGGGGTTGTAATAGAAACTTTCAAGTATCTGAAGGGAATAATCAGGGTGGACAGCCAGCAACTGTTCAGGCAATGTGAGAGGTCTACAATGAGAGGCTATAATAGTAAGTTGCTGTGAGATTATGGATTCAGAAGAGATGTGAGTAAATACTTCTTGGAGAGTGTGGTAGGCAGGTGCAATTGTCTACCCAGGGAGGTGGTGAATGTCGAGACAGTTACAGATTACACAAGAGTGTGGAATAGACATGTGAGTGTGGTGAAAATTATGGAGGTTGAGAGGGGAAAGTGGGAGTCATATGATGTATGAAAATGAAACTACAACTGGAAACACTGCATAGGCCCTACAGAGCTATACTGGTGGGGACCAAGTTAGTTACTGGGCAGATTTTTTTTATATATTCTTTCGTAACTGGGTAAGGCCCACTAGGCACAAGTGCCTGTTTTGAGAGGTAGCCCAGGAGAGCATGGGGAAGGTTAAGTGACTGGCTCAGAGTCACTCAGTATGCAAGTGGAGGATGCAAGTGTGAATCAAACCCATGTCTGCTGGACGTACAAAGCTCATTCACAGCTCATTACTTTAAGATCTTGACTTGATAGCTTTTTCTGCCTGTAGAATGGTTCAACATTACTATGTAACATCATACCATTCTTTCAGAGCAGTCACAAAGCTCCCTTTCTGTGCACTCTTTAGCTTAGGAACATCAGGTGTAAGATATTGGGAAACTCAAGCTAGACTTTCCCTTCTTAGCTGGAGCACAGCCTGAAAGCTGATTGCCTGCTCTAACAGGATTGACAAGTAGAGATACTTGAGAGGAGGCACTGTGGAATGGGTGTGAAAAGTTGGACAGTCTGGCAACTAGGGGGGAGGGAGAAGCAGAGAGGCCAAAGTTGGGCCCGAAAACCAGTGCCCAGCTAAAGTGGAACATAAGAATTAGACCTCCTCAAATTGATAAAATTCAAGTAAAGATGTGTTGTTTTAGCTTAGGTGTGGTTCCTCAGAGACAGCAAATTTCATGATGACTTATTTCTCAAGCAGATAGTTCTGTACATGATTAGTTTTATAAGTGAATAATAGCAAATAGTAGTAGTCTAGTATAATATGCTCTGACACCAGGTTATTCAGTGGACTACACTTGGCCCACCTAGTCTGCCCATTTTCCTACCTAACAGATAAGCTGCAGATCCTAGTTAACCAACAACTTACTTCCTTCTACCCCCCACTAGGACTGACTTATGTCTGTCCCATGCATTCTTGAATTCCTCCACTGTTCTTAACTCCACGACCTCCTCAGGGAGGCTGTTCCATGCATCCACAACCCTTTCTGTGAAAAAATACTTCCTCACATTAACTCTGAGCTGTCCCCCCTCTATCTTCAAATTTTGCCCTTCTTCTTGCACATCTCTTTTTCTGAAAGATGCCACCCTCTTGACTTTGTTGAGTCCTTGAGGTACTTGAGCGTTCTATCATGTCCCTCTCCCTCCTTTCCTCAAGGGATACATATTAAGCTCCTTTAGTCTTTTTCATATGTCCTCTGGTGCAGACCCTGCACCATTTTGTTGCTCCTCCTGAACAGCCTCCACTCTGTCTATGTCTTTATGGAGATGGGGTCTCCAGAACTGCACACAGTACTCAGATGGGGTCTCACCAACTGTCTGTACAGAGGGATAACAACTTCCTATTTTCTACTATTGATGCCTCTCCCATGCATCCCAGTATCCCCAGCCTTCCTTACTGCCTTCTCACATTGCTTGCCCACCTTTAGTTCATCTGATATAATTACCCCATGTCCCTTTCCATTTTACTGTTGTCAGTATCTCACCCTCCCATTGTGTACTCTTCCCTGGGTTTTGTTCCCAGGTGCATTACCTTGCACTTCTTTGCACTGAATCTGAGCTGCCATACATTTGACCATTCCTCCAACCTTGCCAAGTCCTTCTCATCCTTTCCACTCCATCTGGTGTATCAACCCTGTTGCAGATCTTTGTGTCATCTGCAAAGAGACATACTTTTCCTTCCAGTTCATCTGCAATGTCACTTATAAAGACATTAAAAAGGACCGGTCCCAGTACTGAACCCTGCGGTACCTCGCCAGTAACCCTCCTTTCTTCACTGTGGACTCCATTTACTACTACCCTTTGCGTCCTGTTTTTTTATCCAGGCTGCCACCTTGGGACCCACTCCAAGGCTGGCTAACTTGTGTATTAATCTTTTGTGTGGGACTGTATCAAATGCTTTGCTAAAATCCAGGTAAACCATGTCCACAGCCTGTCCCTAGTCTACTACTTTGGTCACCCAGTCAAAGAAATCTATTAGATTCATCTGACACGACCTTCCCATCGTGAATCCATGCTGCCTTGGGTCCTGTGCCCCACTGACCTCTAGGTACTCAACAATTCTTTCCTTCAGAAGTGATTCTATCATTTTCCCTACCACTGAGGTCAAACTAACTGGTCTGTAGTTTCCTGCCTCTGTCCTGCTCCCACTTTTGTGAAGAAGAATCACATCTGCCCTCCTCCAGTCCTCAGGTACCACCCCATCCTCCTGTGATTTGTTAAAGAGAGTAGTCAGCAGACTATACAGTATTTCTGCTCAAACCATTCCTGGGGGCTTTGATGATGGGTTAGTTTTATTATATAGTATTATTTAAATTATTAACAAATGATTTTATGTCTGCTGATTTTATATTTGTGTATGCTTTACAAATATGTACAGCACCTTGATCTCCTTGGAAAGGAGCTTTTATAAATAAATTTGACAGTATCACAGGACGCACGGCCCAAATGCTAACTGGGGGAGGAGCGGACGTCAGCATATGCCATGACGTCACTACGCTGCCCCCAACAGGAAAAAGGGAAAAATTGCTCGCTGGCTGCCAGATGACGGCTCTCTGTTCCCTGAGTGCCTCCAGCACCTTACCAGGGCCTCCTGCTCCTCAACAGCATCCCCAGGCCCTAGTAGTGTGTGCTGGGGCCATCCCCTCTCCCTCGGTGCCTTCCCCCTCAGAGGAGGGGGACCCGCCCGGCGAAGGGATACGACGGGATATCCCAGGAGATCGGCTGCCATATGAGGACCAGAGGAGGGCTAGGGAAGGACAGTGGGGCTGGAGGGAACCTGTGGAGCCCGAAGGAGTGGGGGACCAGCAAAGCTCGGAGGCGGGGGATAAATAAATTTGACTTTGACTTACACATAGTGTGTGTTTAAATGTGCAAGTTAATAAAATCACTGTTGTTTACAACTACTTTTTGTGATTAACAGACCACATACCTCAAGCAGATAATGTAGACAGTTTTGTCCCTATTTGTGTGGGTGTTTATGCATGGGAAGGAGGGATATTGTTGGCAGGATGGCATCACCTTAGAGACATTGCTTGAGGCTTGAGGAATATATACAGGGTTACAAAACCTCTTCATGTTTGGTGTAAAGTAGAGACAGGCTCCACAATTAGTTTAACAGCTTTTATTTATTTACAACACCACAGCTCATACATCCATGCAGCGTGAGAGCCAGCGCAGGACTTATTGACCCCTTACTTAACCTTTGGTGCCACCTAGTGAGATTTTCCTAACACTACAATTTCCTGAAAGTTTTTTTTAAAGATATAGGTCTTGTAACATTGAACACTACATCCCTCCCCTTTTGCTTAGAAAATGAACTGTTAAGTAACCCATTACTATCACAGGATAAGCTCAGGATGAGGGAAAAAGCAAACTACGTTATAGTTAAAACTTTTATATTTAGCTGAAATGACTTCAACATTGTAACCTCCCCCCACCACATTTACTTTTAGTCCTTTTTACCAGTTCCTAAAATTGTATAAATTGGTGCATAGTCCGTAAAGTGCTTTGGGGATCTTCTATTCTGTCTCTGCATGTAATGTAGAACAGAATCAAGCTGAGATGCTGTTGTCTCCTCGGGGCAATCATTGGAAGGATGGGGCACAGAATGTTTTCCAGCCTAGGGTCTATAGACTCAGATGATATAGGTAGCTCTGCCTGTAGTTCTATCTCTGTATCAGAAGTGTTAATGTCCCAACTGTTTATCTTCTTAAAGAAAGAGGGATTCCTGATGACTGCATGGACTCCTCTGTGCCATCACCATAGAGCCTTTCTTAGTCATGACTGTGTATGGCTCCTTGCTATAAGACACTGGTAGTTTTCCAACATTTGTTAAGGTCTTGGCAAGTACTGTGTCTTCAATAGCTATTGTAGATTGTTTCACATACATTTTGATATCTGCATAAGCATTCATTCTTTCTTTCGTTTTTCTGTCTCGTTCTCTGAACTCAGGGTGTGTGCCCTGACGTTATGCATACGTCTCTGGGAGTGTAGCTTTTTTTGGTCTGGACAGCAGAACAGTGGCTGGTGGAAAAACAGTTGCTCTATAGGAAGTAGCTTGGTAATTTCTCAGAAATTGATACATGACCTGCTTTCAGTTCTTTTGGTCTGCCATTGCTGCTTTAATGGCTTTCTTTACAGTTTGCATGAATCTTTCAACTACACCATTTACTCGAGGCCAGTAGGGTGTAGGGATGCAGCAAAATTTAATTTCTCCAGTGAAATTCCGGTGAAATTTTGAATTTTCCCAAGCAAAATATTTCGCAAAATTCACTCATTCTGCAAAATATTTAGTGGGTGCGAAATGTGGAATTTCACCCACAAAAGACGGAATTTCAACCATGAGTGGCAAAATTCCACCGTTCATGGGTGAAATTCTGCATTTTGTCAGCGAATTTTGCATTTCACACCCTGAAAAATATTTTGCGAAATGCGCAAATTTCGTGAAATATTTTTCATAATGAAATTTGTGGATTTTGCTATCAGTAATAGGAAGTAATCTTTCTATGGTGAAAGCCTAAGTACTTGGAAAACAGTTGAAATTCGTGGCTATTGAATGGTGGTCCATTGTTAGATTTGACCACTTTGGGAATTCCGAATTCAGAAAACATACCCATATGAGGTCTCAAAATAGTTTCCACTGTTTTCTTACACATTTTGATGTTTTTTCTTGTTTCAGGCCACAAGAGATGTTTCTCTACAGTTGCTGTGGTTGGAAGACTTATTAGAATGAGGAATTGATACATTTTGCACTAGTGATGATATAGAGAATAATGGATGTGGACGGGTTTGATATGAGAATTTAATGCACACCCGAGTTGTGGGATGCTACATAAACCCCGAGGGCAAAGCCCGAGGGGTTTATCAAAGCATCCCACAATGAGGGTGTACATTAAATTCTCATATGAAACACCCTCCCCATCTTTTATTTTTTATAATAGCAGACCAGCAATTTTTCTCCAGCACTCTGTGAGACTGTTTGGCCCCACCCACATATAGAATGTTGGCCAATGAGGCAGCAGCATAGTTTGACTGGCATGGCTCATGAATGTCATAACAACCAGCTGGTTGTTATGGAAAATATCACCTGGTCAGTACATTGAGAGAAATTGCTGACCAGTTATTATTTTATTATTAATCACAGGTTAACAAAAGAAATATTCTATTTCTGATGCATATAATAAATGTTTATGATGTCGGTGCACTTATTAAAATTAACCATGTATTTTATGTGTATAAGGATTGGATGAAATTACATATGTGACTAACTTCAATTGGTTATAAAAGTATACCTGTATTGGGTTATTAATCAGCTCTGAGGAAGCCCTTGTTTAGGGTAAATTGTAAGCTGACTGCTTGCAGCACTCTCCACTGTTTGGATTATCTGATTGTGATGAGCTTGGAATAAAGACCAGGTTCTTACCTACTTGAACTCCAGAGTGTGTTTCTATCATCCAGTGGTGAGTGCACTACTGCTTTGCTACATACTGTGACTATTTATTAGCTGCACCACTATCCCAGTGCCTCCCCACTCTCTCTTCTCAGAAAACACTTTGTCCCGTACTGGTATTATTGTTCCAGCACTAGTAGATTTAATTATCTCAACTACTGGATATCTGGAGTAGTCATCAACAAGTACCAACAGATATTTACCCATAGGAATCTGGGAATCTGACAGAAGTCTACACTCAGCTCTTGCCATAGGGACCCCAGGAGTTCTGACATCATCAGTGTCTCACGCTTAGTCTCAAGTATCATGACCTGACAGGCATGACACACATGTATAGTGTCCTCTACTAACCTGTCAGTTCCATTGACCCAAACCTTCTCTCAAATGAGGGCTTTTGTTTTGACCAGTCCAAGATGACCTTTGTGGGCCAAAGTGACAGCTTGCTTTTGAAGTGGCTCTAGTATTATTATTTTGTGCCCATTTAGAATAACACTTCTGTCAGCATTTGTGGTCAGTTCATGTTTCACTTTTTCAAATAATTCATAGGGTTTTGCAGTGACCTGAAGGTCTGTCACAGTTCTTGCCACAGGGCAACTTTGTAGATATGTCCTATTGGACCTAAAGTTTTATCCTGTCAGAAAATAAAGCTTTTAACTAACTAACTAGCTAACTAGCTAACTAACTAACTAACTAACTTGTGAAGGAAAATCACATTCACCATCCTCCCATGATTTGTTAAAAAGGGTAGTCAGTGGTGTCACTAGTTCTCCCCTTAGTTCTTTTAGAATTCTGGGGTGAATCCCATCAGGACCTATTGCTTTGTCCACCTTCAGTTTTAGGAGTTCTTTCAGAACCCTTTCCTCTGTGAATGGAATGGTATCAACCCCGCCTATCCAGAGTACTTCTATTAGTTTGATTACGTACCTCCCCCTCCTCTACTTTTGTGAATACTAAGCAGAAGTATTTGTTCAGTATCCCTGCTTTTCCGTTGTCACACTCTGCCCACCCACCCTCTCTTTTATTAAGCCTCACTATCCCTCCCTTGGTGTTTTTTTCCTTCCCTAATGTACCTATAAAAGGTTTTATCCCCCTTCTAAAGTGAGTTGGCTATCTTTTTTTGGGTTTGTGTATTCTGAATGCCTTCCCCACTTCCTTCTGCTTTAACTGCTACAGTTCTCTGTCCTGTTCCTTCTGTGTTTCTTTATACTTCCTGAATGCTATCTTTTTCTCCCTAACCTTCCCCGCCACCTCTTTTGAGAACCATAGTGTTTTTTTTTCCTTCATTTTGATTTGTTTATTTGCTTCACACAAAGGCTTGTTGCCACTGTGATGACAGTTTTAATGATTCCCAATTTTTTCTTCACCTCTCCATCTTGCCCGTTTGCTAGTGCTTTTCTGAGACACTCTCCCATTTTGGCAGAGTCAGCCCTCCTAAAGTCCGGTACCCTCACTTTTGTATGGCTTGACTCTATGGTTGTGTTTATCGTGAACCACACTGTTTGGTGGTCACTTGTTCCCAGATGGCTACCCACTTCTAAATTTGATATCCTCTTTCCATCCCCATTTGAGAGTACCAGGTCTATGATTGCTCCCTCCCGAGTGGATTCCAGCAGTAGCTGTCTGAGGCATGCCCCCTGTAGGGCATCGAGAATGACCCTGCTCTTTGATGTGGCTGCAGCAAAGGTGCACCAGTTAACATCTGGCATATTCAGGTCCCCCATCAACAATATCTCCTCTTTTTCTACCATTCCAAGCATGCCTTCTATCATTTCCTTGACCATTTTCTCCACCTGAGTAGGGGGTCTGTATAGAACACCTGTGTGGATTGTGGTGCCATTTTCTGTATCCAGGGTGACCCACAGTGCCTCCTCTCCTCCCTGTTTACCCTTTAGTTGCATTGCTTTGATCTCTTCTCTTACGTAGAGAGCTACTCCTCCTCCTCCTCCTTCGTATCCCTCCTGTAGACTATGTAACCTGATATGTTGACATCCCAGTCATGATTCTGTGTGTACCATATTTCTGTGACTGCCATGGTATCCAGGCATCCCTCATCCATCAAGGCAACTAGTTCAGGGAGCTTGCTACCCAGACTTCAGGTGTTGGTACTCATTGCCCTCCATTTTTTGATGGCCTAACCCCTTTTAGCACCGTCCTTGTCCTTACCGCTTTGCCTATTTCTCCATTTACCCTGCCTTCTCCTATTGACTTCCTATCTCGGTGTTTACCTCACTAACTACCCTATTTTGGGGGGGAGGGACTGGGATTTCCTTGCTCCTTTTCAGTGTCTTCCCCTTTGGCTAGTTTAAATGCTTGCCAATGAAGCATTTAAACCAATCACCTAGGATCTTGGTTCCCCTCCCAGACAGATGCAAACCATCGCACCAGTATAGGCCTGTATCCCTTCAGGTGGACCCCCAATTCCCAATGAAGCCAAAACCCTGAGCGCTGCACCAGTTTTTCAACCATTGATTGAATCCCATGGCCACAGTGATGGGTATGTAAGTCACATGATAAAGCAAAATCATATAATAAACTAAAGATTATAGCAAGCCTCCATAGCAAACACTGAAAATCTGGGGGAAAACAATAAAGCATAACCAAAACACTGCAGTCACTGTCATAGTAACATAGATGAGTATGCATAGCTTCCTAATCAGTAGGCTAGAAGATACCATTGAGAAGTGGTGGCAAATGAGGAACCTAGCTAAAACTCCCCTTGAACTGGGAGCTAGAGGCATTGGGGAGGGAGGCTAGGTAGAGAGTGATGCCCAGGAAGAAACAAGAAATGAAGGAGGTTACAATATGGACAAATGAAGGGGGAGGTCATGTAAAAAATAAAATGGGTGTGGGCAAAAATATAAAATGGTCTGCCTTAATGACTTAATGCCAGGAGTATGGGAAACAAAATCATTAACCTCTAGAATATGGAAGCAGATACTGGGCTTGGCCTCATAGCCATTACAAAAACTTGGAAAACATGGAACAATGACTGCTACCTGCCAGTCCCAGACTACACCATGTATAGGCATGATAGGGGGAAATGTAAAGGAGGAGGGATAGCCCTCTATGTTGGGTGAAGAATCAAGACAGTGGAGGATTGATCCATTGGGCTGGGAATGAAGTAATAGAATTACTGTGGGTTCAGTTAAAGGAGGCATCAGGTAGGAAATTGAACATGGGGGGTGGTGTACAGACAACCAGGGCAAAGGGACAAGAGTGATGGGGAACTAGGGGTTGAAACTGAGAAGGGCATAGCAAAGGGAGTGATGCGGGACCTCAGCCTGTCAGATATTGACTGGGAGACTTCAGCAGCTAGAAGCACCGGAAGCCAGGCCCTACTAGATACTTTGCAGAACTGCATGCTAGGGCAGCTGGTCTAGGAACCCACAAGGCAGACTACTATTCTTAATGTGGTGCTAACCAACTCAGAAAGGGTAGGAGGAGTACAGGTTAGGGAATAAATTGGGCCCAGTGACCAGAACAACATATGGTTTGAGGTGGCCTTTGGTACCTGTAGGCCCTCATCAATTACTGAAGTTCTGGATTTCTGGAGGACAGACTACAACCAGATGAAGGAATAAGTCTGAGACAGGCTAATTGGAGTGGACAGTATCAGGAGTGGAGGAAAGATAGGGAGAAATAAGAGGCCATCCTGCAGGTGACAAAGACATTCATGAGAATGGTTATCAAGAGAAACAGGTACAAGAGACCAATGTGGTTCTTTGAAAAGGTTAAGGAGGCAGTGAGGGCCAAAAAAAAGACCTTCACCAGGTTTGAGGAGTAGCAGGGGATGAAGAATGGGGGGAGTGCCAAGAAAGAACTAAAAAGGATAAGATGGCAGTCAGGGATGTAAAAGCAGACACAGAACTTCATACTGAGAAAGGGGTTCAAGGGGAGAAAGTTTTTCTAGTATACAAGGGAAAAGGAAAGATGAGTTGGGTAATTGTTAATCTAACAGAAGAAAGCAAGGTAACAGAGGAGGACAAGGAGAAAGCAGCCATTCTGAATTACTACTTCTGCTAGGTATTCATTAGGGAGTACAGTGGGCCTTTGCTGAAGAGCAGCATAAAGGCTGCTGAAAGGGTGGTCCTAGAAATAAGACAGCAGCTATTCACTAGTTAAAAGGACAGAAAAGGACTAGCAACCCTGAAGCTAAAGAAGGCCTCAGGGACAGATGGGATGCACTCAAGAGTGCTCAGGGAACGGGCAAGTAAACTAACCAGACTCCTAGCTGGGCTATTCAGTAGCTCTATTCAAAGAAGGGTGGTTCAGAAAGACTGGAGCGTAGTGGTCATAGTTTCACTATACAAGGGTAGAGACAAAAAGCAGCTGGGTAACTCCAAACCTGTCAGTCTTACCTCTGGTGTACAACAGGTAAACTGATGAAGACAATAATCAAAGAGGACCAAGCTGTCTACCTGAAGAAAAACAGGCTCCAGGATAGTAAACAGTGCAAGTTCATGACTGGGAGGCATTGTCAGATCAACCCGATATTATTCTTTGTCTGGGTAACTAGAACAGCGAAAAAGGGTAATGCAATAGATTTACTCTGACTTCAGCAAATCAAATCAAATCAAACTTTATTTTTATAGTGCCTTTCAAAACCAAGGCACTGTACATAAAATCAAATACAAACAAATATAAATATAAGTTAAAACAACTATAAAACAAGTTAACCATAGTTAGGGAAGGCCAAAGTAAATAAGTTTTCAACTCAATTTTAAACCTATCAACAGTCAGGCATTCTCTTAACCAACGAGGTAGAGAATTCACCTGGGTTGGAGCCGAAAAAGAAAAACCACGGGCACCAGATGTCTTCAATCGCACCCTGGAATCTGTAGCAATCCCTCATTGGTGGATTGGAGAGCGTGGAGGGGGCAGTAGGGTACCAGGAGGTCTTGCAAGTAGCTGGGTCCCTGATCATGTAGGGCTTTAAAGGTTAGCAAGCCAACCTTAAAGGTAATCCACCACTGAATAGGCAGCCAGTGCAGCTTGCGGAGCACAGGTGTAATATGACTAGACCTAGAGATCCCAGTCAAAAGCTTGGCCTCCAAGTTCTGCACCAGCTGTAAGTAGTGGATATCAACCCCTGGCAGCCCTAGGTAGAGGGAATTGCAGTAATCAAGGTGAGTAGTGACAAAGGCATGGACCAATGTTGGATCATCAGGGGGAACCAGGTGTTTCACCTGGGCGATATTCCTCAGGTGGTAAAAAGAGGATTTGACAACAGCTGACACCTGAGATTTTAGTGTCAAACCATCATAAAAAATAATGCCAAGGTTATGCACCCAGTCTGAGGTAGTAAGCATTACGTCACCAAGCAATAAACCTAATGGCTGTCCAGCCCCCAAACCCTCCCCCAGGTGACCAGGGTCCATTACCAACACTTCAGTCTTATCTGGATTCAGTCTCAGCCAGCTGGTACTCATCCAAGTTCTGATCTCAGTAAGGCAATTATTTAGCACAGAGAGTGCATCATTCTGTCTAGGTAGAAAGGACATTTACAGCTGAGTATCATCTGCATAGCAGTGAAAACTCAGACTGCATTGCCTGATGATATTGCCCAATGGCAGCATGTACACCACAAACAACATGGGTGCTAAGATGGAGCCCTGCGGCACCCCACAGGGCAGGGAGTGAGTGCCAGAGGAATAAATTCCAGTGCAACTCTCTGAGACCTGCCCACGAGGAACGAATGAAACCATTTGAGGACTGTACCAGACAGCCCACAAAGATGCCGTGGGCACTCCAACAGCACACCATGGTCTACAGTGTCAAATGAAGCAGAGAGATCAAGAAGGACCAGAATGGTGCGTACCTTTCGATCTCTTGCCATTAGGAGGTCATTCAATACCCAGACAAGTGCAGTCTCCGTGCTATGCTTCTTCCTAAAACCAGACTGGAGGGTATCATAGAGGTTGTGAGCTGTAAGGTGATCATCCAATTACAGTGCAACCACCTTTTCAATAACCTTACCAATAAATGGCAGGTTAGAGATATGCCAGTAGTTAGCTAAACAATCTGGATCCAAGGAGGATTTCTTAAGAAGTAGTGGAATGGCCGCCTTCTTGAGGGGATCTGGAAAGACCCCCCTCTCCAAGAACTTCCAGACGATTTCAGCAAGGATCAGGCAGATAACATCTACACACCCCACTAAGAGAAGTGTAGGGCCCAGATCCAAACCACAACTGGTTGGGTGCAGTGCTGGATGATCTTTACAATGTCCATGAATTCCAGCCAGCAGAAATCTGACCAGACAGACCGAGTGCATACCACTTCATGCCGATCTCTATAATCCCTCATAGGGAAGGTCGGGCCTATGCTAGACCTGATACTGACAATCTTATCTGCGAAGAATCGAGCAAACTCCTCACATTTAGACTGAGAAAAAGCTTCTCTGGGCTGGAGACAGATTGGATTGCACAATCTGTCCACAGTCTGGAAAAGCTGAGCTGGTCGATTCTGCGCAGCAGAAATCTCCCTGGACAGAAATTCTGCTTTCTTACAGGTGATTTCTGATTGATAGCCATCATAATGTGCCATCAACCTAAGCTTGTCAGCATCAAGGCCAGACTTCCAACAGACCCTCTCTGTCCTTCGGCCAACTTGCCTCAACTCCTTCAAGGAGCCATCAAACCAAGGGCTCCTAGGGTGAAGGGTGAGATGCCAAACACGAACAGGAGCAATTTTGTCCAGAGCATCTCCCACAGCCTTATTATAGGCTACTATGAGTTCAACTGCACTCATGCATTACCCGACAAACCCAATAGGTCCAGAACTGCCAATAGATCACTGGGGTTAACTACCCTTAAGGGGCAGTACTCAACCATCTCCATAGGGACAGATCTACTGGGGGCCCTGAAGCTGAACCTTATGGTGTGATGGTCAGACCAGCTGACTGGTTCAACCCCCAAGTCAGCTGTCTCCATACCCAAAAGAAAGCTCAGGTTCAATGAGTGACCCCCTACATGGGTCGAGGAGGTAACTACCTGTGTGAGGTCCAGCATCATCATCAGCTGGAGGAGATTTTGACCAAAGTGTGAGTTCATCATCGACCCAGCCATTGAAGTCCCCCAGAATTATCCATCTGGGGGACCTCAACACCATGTCGATGATGAAGTCCGCTATCTTCTGGAGGAATTCTCTGCTATCTCCTAGTGGACAGTAGATGAGTATCCCACAGCCTACACCCTCTCCCAGGATATACTCAAAGGATCTGGTACTTCCCAATGGCACATCCACAAGGCCAAGCTTAGTCTTAAATGTAATGGCCACACCCCCGCCCCTACGATCCAACCTGGGACAGTGTATCACCAAGAACCCAGCCGGAACTGCCGAGGCCAATATAGGGCCTGCATTTTCATCCAGCCAGGTCTCAGTGATGCAAGCCAGATCAGTTCTTCCAACAAGATCAGCTATAATAGCTGTTTTGTTCTTAATAGATGTGGTGTTGCATGACACCGCCCAGGTAGGATGAGCTGTTGGGGAAGACCTCAGCACCTGCCCACTAACCTTGGAACCCTTGAGTATGGAGATAAGACAAGAAGGACCTCTGTTCTGGCTCCATTTCACCCCAGGGTGCCTCCTGGCCCTCACGATTCAATCAGCCTTCCCCTTTCCTCTCCTCCACCAGGCCCTGCTCTCCCCCTTCTTATATGCTTTCTAATTATCCCCAAAACACGACACCTAAAATAAGTGTCAGATGATAGTGGGGGACATTCAAAGGGATGTAGATCCCTGAGCCTAGTAGGGGAATAATGCCTGACTGTCTCTAAACCTCCCCAACACATTATACAAAGTAGTAAAATAAATTCACAGCACTCTAAAACCTAACTACCTACCCCAAGACAAAACAGTACTCTTATAATCTAACTATAAAATAACCAAACTAAATAAAAATCAGTAAAATCAAACCAATCCCATCCCACCCCAAACTAAATCCATAAACAACTATCCAAAAGATTAAGACAGTCAAAGTTCAAATTTAAGTCACTTATTATTGTCCAGAAATATATTGTCAAGTATCTTTGTATAAAAACTGCTTCAGGGATTTGCCAAGTCCTTTAAAGCTGATACAACAAGGGTAGCTAACACCCAACCCTTGTCAAAATAAGATATCCAGAAAACATGTCCCTCTCACTGCCACAAGAACTGAATTTATAGCAGATATTAAACTCCACCAAGGCTCTCTCACTGCCTCCAAAATAAAAATGATTACAGTACCTGTCGATGGTGTATTCTGGAATAGGATGAAAAAAACAGCAGACCTGTTGAAAGTCAGACCAAAAGGTTAGATGTAAATATTTCTGACCCTAGCACAGCTCAGGGATAGGGCCTTCGGCAAAAGAGACACTCCACTAAGCCCACCAATGCCACCCAGTAAAACAAGGAGGCAGCAGTATGGCACAAAAGAAGGAGTTTTCCATCAGCCCTTCAGCTGATATACTCTATCCCCATGGGGAACAAGGCATTCGACTCAGTGCCACACAGAAGATTGCTAAAGAATCTAGAGGATCTAGGTGCAGTAAATGACATAGTTAGATGGGTGGGAATTTTGTTGGAATGGAGATAGCAGAGAGTCATGGTAAACTGAGTCAGACCTAAGAAGAGGGATGTCCACAGTGGAGTGTCACAGGGATCTGTCTTGGGTCCAGTCCTTTTCAATATGTTCATGAGACATACTGTAGGAGAAGGAATTCAGGGCATGATGTGTCTCTTCACAGATAACACTAAGCTCTGTGGTAGGGAGGGCAGCAGGGAAGAGGTAACAGAAATGCAGATGGACCTGCAAAGGCTGAAGAGGTGGGCCAGGGTTTGGCAGCTGAAATGTAATGCCAAAAAGTGGAAAGGGATGCACATAGGGAACAAGAACCACAGAATGGAGCATTGGATATGAGGGGTTTCCCTGAACATCACTTCTGAGAAAAGAGACCTAAGAGTCATCTTAACTCATTGCCTCCTAGAAGACGCCTGTAGGTGGCAGCAAATGTACTACAACTCATCTACAGACTTCCTGTGTGTCCTACTAGTGTCTGGAGACGTCATACACATTTTAATATTACTTGCCAGCCAAAAATTATTAGAATTGACTGCATAGAACCATTAGAAAGGTAATGCTGTGTTGAACAACTTTGCCACTGACACTTTCTGTGTATCATGTTCACATAAGGAGTTATTTATATTTGTTTATGACATGGTGTGTATGGCAGACATTTTGTCCTTCAAGAACCACCTAAGCACTTTGAAGAAAACACACATACTTAGGTATCTTAGCCAGTATAAACCAAAAACCAAATTGAGCATAATTGATTGCATAGCACTGTTGGAAAGGCAATTTTGTGTGGAACAACTTTGCCGCTGATATGTTGTGTGTATCATGTATATTTTAGGAGTTATATGCATTTGTTTATGGTATGGTGTTAATGGTTTAGATTCGTCTCTCAAACCTCACCAACACATCTTGACTAAAATGAGGAAAAATTATGTTTAATACTACAGAAATAGTTTTTTTTACAAACAATTATTAAAACTACATGTAATGTCTGGATGTCTAATTTGGTGTTATGTTGCATATTTCCCAACAAAAAAAAGGCTTATGGTGCATTTTTTAGTGGAAAAAATATTATTTTTTTTGCTGTTTCGACCAGCATATAAAAAAACAAACAAAATTACCTATTATTACTTGCTTACCACTATTGGAAAGGTAATCTTATGCTGAACAAGTTTGCCGCTCAACTTTGTGTCTAGCACTTATGGTTTTTGTGCTATTAGAATTTGTTTGCGGCATGCCGATTATGGCTTGATTTTGCTTAAAAGGGCCCAGGATTCACTGTTAACAGTATACAGGAGGCAAGTGCTGCAACTTCAGAGAGTTCCTGTGGAGGCAATGAGTTAAGTAACTCCCTTAACTTTTTATTACCTGGAGTGCTTCTTGAAGTCTGAGCTTTCCATTGTTTAACTTTAATACAAAATGACTGCCCAGGCATAACTAAGTTAAACAATCTAGCCAGTGTAACATCAATCACAATCAATCAATCAATCACAATTTATTTATAAAAAGATGCTTTTTACAGGGTATCAAAGCACCTGCACAAATACAGCTCAATAAAATCAGAGATAAAATCCTCAATCATAAAACACAAATATAAAATCCCCAAAATCAATACTGAGGGAAAGCAAGACTAAACAGGTGCATTTTTAATGCAGATTTCAAACTGTCCATAGTCAGGCACTCTTTTATCTGATGAGGTAGAGAGTTCCACAGGGTAGAGGCCACAAATGCAAATACTTGGGCATCCGAGGTCTTCAAACAGACCCTAAAAACCTCTAGCTATCCCTCATCAGTGGAGAAGAGCAGAGTGAGCGGCAGGGATGAAAAAGATCTTGCAAGTAACATGGTCCCTGTCTGTGTAGGGCCTTATAGGTCAATATACTGACCTTGAAGGTGATCTGCCACTGAACAGGCAGCCAGTGCACACTGTAGAGCACAGGCGTGACACAGCATGAATGAGACAAGCCAGTCAACAACCTGGCAGCCACATTCTGCACCAGCTGCAAGTGGCAGATATCCACCCCTGGCAACCCTAGGTACAGGGAGTTAAAATAGTCAAGGCGAGAGGTCACAAAGCCATGGACCAGTATAGGAAGATCATTGGGCGGAACAAGGTGTTTAATCCGGGCAATATTCCTCAGATGATAAAATGAGTTCTTGATGACGGACGCCACCTGATGTTTCAGCATCAGCCCCTCATCAAAAATAATGCCCAGATTTCACACCCATTCAGAGGTCGCCAGCTGGCTGCCACTGAGCCATAGCCCAGACAGCCACCCAGCTGAAGGGCTCTCTACCCGACAACTCAGGTCCACAACCAACACCTCGTTGTTGTCTGGATTCACTGTCAGCCAGTTGGCACTCATCCAGTCCTGGATCTCAGACAGACAGTTGTTAAAAGTCGAGATAGCTCCATCTTGATTGAGCACAAAAGACATGTACAGCTGAGTATCATCTGCATAGCAGTGAAAACTCAGCCCATACCATCTTACAATGTCTCATAATGGCAGCATATACACTGCGAACAACATGGGTGACAAAACGGAGCCCTGTGGCACCCCACAAGACCGGGTCAGAGGAATATATCCCTGATACCACTCTCTGCGACCTGCCCATGAGGAAAGAATGAAACCATCTGAGGACAGTACCAGACAGTCTGCAGAACAGCCACAGGCATTCCAGTAGCACCTCATGGTCCACAGTGTCAAATTCTGCAGAGAGATCAAGGAGAACCAAGATGGAATAGCTCTTCTGCTCTTTAGCTATCAGGAGATCATTGACAACCCAAATTGGAGCCGTTGCAGTACTATACCTTTTCTGAAATCCTGACTGGAGAGGATCGTAGTAGTCAAGGATGATAAGATGATCCTCCGGCTGCAGAGTGACCACCTTCCTAATAACCTTACCCACAAAGGGAAGGTTAGAAACAGGTCTGTAGTTTGCAAGACAGTCCGGGTTGAGAAAAGATTTCTTAAGGAGGGGAGAAACCACCACCTCCTTCAGGGTGTCAGGAAACAAACCTGTCTCTAAAGAACACCAGACTATCTCAGCTAGCACTGGGCTGATGACATCTACACACTCCACTAGGAGATGGGTTGGGCCTGGGTCCAAACTACAGCAGGTCGGCTACATAGTCTGGATGATCTTCATGATATCCTCAATTGCTAACAAGCCAAAGTCGGACCAAACGAACTGAGGGTCTGCAACCTCACAATGACCACCATCACTCCCATTGGAGTGAGCTAAGCAGATACCAGACCTGATGTTGGCAACCTTAACTGCAAAGAATCGAGCAAACTCATCACATTTATCCTGTGACAATGCTCTCCAAGACTGCAGATAGGCTGGATTGCACAGTCTGTCAACAGTTCGGAAGAGTTGAGCTGGTCAATTCTGAGCAGTGGCAATCTTTCTGAACAGGAACTCTGGCTTCTTATGGGAGATAGCCAATTGATAATCCACACAGTGGGTCATCAATCTAAGTCTGTTGGCCTCAAGCCCCAATTTCCACCAGCACCATTCCATTCTTCTCCCCACACACCTCAACTCCCTCAAAGTCCCATCGAACCAAGGGGATCGAGGGCGAAGAGTGAGGGGGCAAACGTGGACAGGAGCTATGGAATCCAGAGCCTTGGTCACAACCTTATTATAGGCCAGTAACAGAATGTCTGGTCCCACACTTGTACTCAAAAGTTCCGATAGGTCCAGCACCGCCGCCAGGCCATCTGGAGTTAAACCCTTTAATGGGCATTACTGTACCATCTCTGTAGGGGCAGGACTATAAGGGGCAGCCTGGAAACTGAACCTTATAGTGTGATTGTCCAACCAACTGACATGCTCCATCACCATGTCAGAGGTCTCCATACCAAGTAGGAAGACCAAATCCGATGAGTGACAATGACTGTGGGTTGCAGAGGTAATAACCTGTATGAAGCCCAACAAGATCATAAGTTGGAGGAAGTCCTGTCCAAATTGTGAGAGTTTGTCATTGACCCAGGCATTGAAGTCACCCAGCATCATCCATCTGGGGGACACCAACACCACATTGACGATGAAGTCCGTTACTTCCTGCTGGACTTGCTTCTCACCTCCAGGTGGACGGTAGACGAGAAGAATCCTGCAGCCCACACCGGAACCCACAATTCACTCAATGGACTTGGTCTCCCCCACTGGCACATCTACAAGGCCCAATTCAGATTTAGAACATATTGCTACACCCCAACCCCTATGATCCATCCTCAGGTGGTGTATCACCGAGTACCAGGCTGAAGTTGCTGATTCCAAAACTGGGCCTACATTTTCAACCAGCCAGGTTTCAGTGATGCAATTCAGGTCCAATGACCCAACAAGATCAGAAATAACTGCTGTCTTGTTTTTGATGGATCTGGCATTGCATAACACCACCCGAGTAGGATGAGACACTGAGGCCAGCCGTGTTATCTGCCCACTAAACATGGAGCTCTTGGGCTGACTAGATGGACCACTGGTCTTTTTCTACTGTCATTGTCTATGTTTCTAATTCCAAATGTGCCAGACTATGCCAAAAGCCAGTAGCACATGTAGCAGTCTTATGCATTTTGGTGTCCAGCACCATGTGGCAATAGAGCCCAGCTGCAAATATTCAATGCCAGGTAATGTAGCAACCCTGTAAGGCTTAGGGCATAGAACATTCACCCACTCGAAGCAAAATGATAGAGGGAGGATATAATAGAGACTTTCAAGTTCCTGAAAAGAGTGAACGGGGGAAATGCAATGAACTATTTAACAAGAGTAGCAAATGTAGAATACAAGGTCACAAGTGGAATCTGGGGTGGGGGTGGAGCTCAGAAGGGACATGAGGCAGTTTTATTTTACATAAAAAGAGGCTGAGTCATGGAACAATCATCCAGCAGATGGATGGGCACTAAAACCATTAATGGTTTCAGACACAGTTTGGAAAGAGTTAAAGATTTAGTAGTTACTCCGGGGCAGTAAACCAGAAACAAGGTGGTGATTGTATAGACAAAGACTTCATATTGACAAAGGGTTTTGAGGTGTGATAGGGTGTTAAGGGCTGACTAGATGAACCACTGGTCTTTTTCTACTGTCATTGTTTGTGTTCCTATGTTTCTAATTACAGATGTTACAGATTATGCCAAAAAGCAGTAGCACATCCAGCAGTCTTATGTGTTTTGGTATCTGGCACCATGAGCAATACAGCTCAACTGCAAATATTCAGTGCCATGTAATGCACCAACCCAACCCTAAGGAATTTCTCACTTGTTCTTTTCTTTTTCTGCCTCCTAAACCCCTCAGTGATCATTTGACGTCAGATAACCTGGCTAGATTCAGATCATTGTGTTTTTACAAATTAATAATAAACACCAACATATCTGAATCCAGAAAAGTCAGAGTCCCAATAAGCTAAACCAACTATTTTGTCTCAGGAAAGTATCATCTGTTGGGAGGGAACCTCCTCCTTGTCACTATCAGATAATATTTAGTTCAAACCATAGGCAGGTCTGGGTATAAGGTTGAAAACTAGTCAGAGAGACTGAGAAACTGAGATCTTCAGTCTCAGAAGCATGGTGTGGCTGGCTAATATAGAGATGAAAAAAACTACTTTAACTGCATAATTGTGGAAGAAAAGAAAATAAGTCAATATATGGTATATGATAATATGATAAGGAAATGTCTGACTAGCTAAATTACATGTGTGCTTCTCACCTTCCATATTTAGAATAGACTACAGAATAATATTTGAATTTATTTATTTATTTATTTTATTAGAATTTTGGTAACTGGGTAAGTCTACTGAGACCATGCAGTCCCTTTTTCAGTGACAACTCTGGGTGTCAATGGTAAAAACAGTACAATAGATAAATACAATAATAATATACAGGATACAGAGCGATTTAACAATATTGCAATAATTTTTACAGTGGAAAGCCAGGTAAGCAACTTAAAACAGATCAGGTATTAAGCATATATAAATAAACAGGATAACTAATGTTATACAATACATGCATAGCAGAAACACAAGAGCAGTGTCATTTAAGTGGCAAAATGCATTTTACAAGTCAACATGTTAGATACTGTACCAGTAATGTAACTGCAGTACACACTTCAGGCAAACTGAACAGTCTATAGGTGTTCTCAGTCAGTCTCCACACACCAGCCATTACCAACAAGTGTATACTAAACATAGTTTTAGATACAGGGAATTCTGTCCAGGACATGGGGAATACCTCCTACTCTTTCCAAGTAGCATCCTACATTCTTGTACTTCCCCAGCATCATGTAGGTAACCACTAAAAATGATCAAATAACTCTGCTTGATGTCTCGTTCAAGGACAGAACATGAGCAGAGATGTTAGTGCAGCTGAGTGGCTCAGTTGCTAGGATTCTCTCCTCTTCCATGGAAAGTTGTGAGTTCCACATCAGAGAATTGAGCTTTTATCCAATACTAACAGTGCAGTTCAATGTTTTAGTTAATGCCTTGTTTGTGGTGCCATCCATCAGATCAGATGTTAAAATGAAGTCCCTTCTGAACAGCTTTGATGGTGTAGACAAAGGTCAGAGATCACTTGTCACTTTTCATAACAGAAAGGGGCTGTTTGTGTGTCCTAACATATCCCATATGCATGAAATTGGTTATAATGTCATTATCCAAGTTCATGTAGATTTCAAGGGCTTAACCCTGCAAATAATTGCATTTAGCATGTCTTGCACTACCAGTAACTTAATTATTGATGTGTAAATTACACTGAGAGATATATGGAATAGTTCAAAAAAGGCACTTTATAAAACAAAATTAAAAAGAAAATCCAGACATTCTTTCATTCATTCAGTCAGTCATTCACTAAAAAGGAAATCTTTCCCCTAGTATTAAAGTGAAGTGTCATATGTTAGTCATAAGCCCTGGTTGCTAAAGTGGGGCTTAAACCTATGATCTTCTGACTTGGAAGCAAGAGTGCTACCAGCTATGTTATATTGATGGCCACATTGAACCACCCCTTCATTTTTGCACTTACAGAGTTGTCTGTGCAGTGATTATTAATCTGTCAAATGTGGCCTCATATTCAGCTGTAGTGCAGTATTAGGTGGGATGATTGACTGCTTTATCTTTGACTTCATGCAGTCTACTCTTTGAAGAGGTATGCTGTCTTTTTTTTCTCCTCACCTTAATTGCATTAGGCCTCAGTGCTTGATCTTGTGTCACTATTATCAATACCCTCATCTCTTTCTTCAGGTGACCTTGTGTAAGGCACTGAAAGATTAATCTTTTAATGTTTAGAGTTAATCTTACCTTGGATGTCTCTGATATACTGTCCATATAATGACTTGTCTTTCCTATTCCTTTCCTCATCAGCAGTATTTTCTTTGTGTACGTATTTTTCAACTCTTTCTCTTTGATGATGTCTCTACAATAACCTGATAGAGCAGCTCTTCTTCACTAATGTCTTCTAAATTAACACATGCTCCCCTTTTGTCAATGCTCTGATGAGATCACATTCTCCAGTCTTGTTACAGAAATGTAATGTGTCTGTACATCTGGTCTGAGGGTGGATGTGTCATTTTCTTTTGTTCTCTGCCCAGTTTGTCCATTTATGGATGGGTAAAAATGATTTTTAAAAACAATTCCCAAAATATGAGTGGTTCTGAAACCTAGAACAAAGAAGAAGCTCCACTTCAAAACAGGTTGAGAATTAGGAATTAGAATTTATTCAGTATGTAAATTCATACATATTACTATAATAGGTTAAAAAAGAGGTTTGGAAACAAGGACATGTTAAAAGCACATTGGGTCCAAATTAGAGGTGGTTTAAATTAAAACTAGAAAAGGTTAGCCAGCTCCTCCTTCCATATTCACCATCAATGCCCACTTTTGTTTACATTGACATGCCCATGATAGCTCAAACATTATGCAGCATCTCACTTATCTTGGCGATCTGCTCCTAAGCAGTTTAACAGTTAAAAAAGCTAAATGACTTAATATAAGCCACAAAGTAAGCCACTGCATATGCTGGATTTTAAAAAAAATTTCCTAGTTTAGCTTTTTTAGAACTAAGTGAGTTTGGCAATCAGGAAAATGACAATATTTATTAAATTATTTGAAGATTTGTTTACAGTTGTGCATTTGTTTAGGGGAATTTTGCTTCACTCCTACATGAATTCTGTTCCCAGCTTCCTTTTTTCTCATTGTCCTCAAGTGTCATATTTCATTTCATATAAACAGGGACATCTGCATATAAACAGGGATACTGGAAAACTGCAAAAGATTTGCTTATGAAATTTGAAGCATTTTTATAATTTATTGCAGGAAAACCAAATGTGTCTTGCAGATGTACTGCTGTTAATGTATCCTCCATGGTTTAAAAACTACAAGAGGTCTTTTGCTAGCCATTGCTTTCTAAATAAGTTTACTTTGGCCCCAATTTGATTGTACCCCTGTCCCCTAGCCTATTAACATCCAGGATATACATTTCAACTTATAATAGGATGTTCCCATGTACTTCAGGTTTTAATAGCATTAAACATACTCCCAGTATTTGCATTTCTGCCTGGGAGCTCAGGATTCCCCTAGCAAAACAGGAGAAACTAGAGTGACCCTGCCAATGAAGGAGATCAGCTGTTGTTTAGGAGGTATCTAAGGTTGTACCCAGGACCTAGAACTAATCTGTACATTTGAAATCCCCTCCCTTCAACTTTAAGTGCATTATTTGGGTCAGGTACAGATTCGCCTATGGATTGTTACTCATTTGCCCCTGAACTGTCATTTAAAATTCTACTTGTGGAGAGTTTTTCCAGTACCCATCTTTTGGGGCACATTTCCAGCCTGAGACATACACTACTGTAAGGTACTGCTGTAATTCATAAACTGATTTATCCAGCTGCTCGTCTGTTTTATTTAGGCCCCACCTCCCAATTATTATTGAGCTGCTCTAAGTGCTTGTAACTATTACTTCAAATATATTTAACAGTTACCTGAAAAAAATTACAGTTGATTGGACTCAGTCTCATGATGTTCCAAAAACTATACATTTCAGGATATTTCTTTCATTATTACTGAAGATACTTACATAAATATATGCTTTGAAGTCATATCCATCTGCTTCTGACATCAGAATAATTTCCACAGCAACATACTGTTATAGTTCCATCAGAGGATTATGACTCAGGGCATGTACAGCATAAACAGCAGTGAAATACTATAAGAAGTCTGAGAGAAAACAACTGTTTTTTTATGAAAATGTTTCTGGTAATAAAAAATGTGTAACTGAGTTCTTCACACACCAACTGGGAGTTGTTTGCAAGAAACCAGAAAATCTTGTGAAAGCATCAGTGCATATTACAATAAAATATTTAAGCATTACCTTTTTATTCTGTTTTACAGTGTCATTTTCCTCTGTCTTTTATCTTACCTTTTTTACCATATTTGAAACTACTTTAGTTTTTTTTCTTAAATTTGAATTAATTAAAAGAGCTCACCTTTTCAGATGGTTGTCCACAGTTTTTGTCAGTATTGTCTGTTTTTGAATGCCAATTATTTAATATCACTTTTAGTATTACTAAGGTAACCTAGCCTGTAGTTAGCATAATCCCTTAAGTTATGTGACTATGTGCATTCCAAAACAGCTGAGAATACTGATCAGAACCTGGTGATAGCCCCCTCCCCCCCAGACACTCCACTCCAGGAAATTAGCTTTGGCTTAGTCTGCTTTTGTGGCCAAAACATGTAACTAAATGGACAAAATAAACACTAATTCAAACCTAACATTAATGCTAAAGAAGACTCATAAGGGAAAAAGTACATCTTACAACATGTGGGGGAAGGGCAACATAAAATATGACAAAAAGGTATGGGTACAAACTTTTCTTCATAGCATTCACTTTTGCTATCAAATACAGTTACAGTAGTGTAAACAAAAAGACATACCGGTGTATACACTACCTTCCCCAGGATGGGAACAGCAGCCCTCAGTGGGCAGTTTAAGTGTTACTTTGATGGACATTTAAACTAGCTAAGGGGAGAGGTGGAAGGCAAAGGGGAGGCAGAGCCCAAGCTATGATGGAGAGTAGGGAATTCCTGAGGGAAAGGATTCCCACAGCAATGAAGGACATCCAAAGGTACAAGGGATCAGCATGGGAGGAAGGGGGAAAAAGAAGTAGGCAGTATGAAAAGAAGAAGGATGGGTAACAACTAGACAAAGTGAGAAGGGTCAAGACTAGGTCTAACAATATCTGGACATCCATGTGTGCCAACGCTAGAAGTTTAGGAAATAAGATACCAGACCAATAGGCTACTAGAGGCAGAATGGGTAAGGGCAAAAACAGTAGCATTCAAACTGTACAAGAAGACCCAGAGAAAGAAACATAGAGAAGTGTATATGGGGAAATGAAGGGAGATAGGCAAGGCAGTAAGGAGCGCAAAAGTGCAAGCTGAGGAAAGAATAGCCCAGGTAGTATCAAGGGGGACAAGACATTTTTCAGGTATATCAATGAGAAAAGGAAGACCAAGGGAGGTATTGCATGGTTAATAAAGGAAGGAGGGGAATATATTGAGTAGGATCGATAAAAGGCAGCCATCTTAAACAAAGACAGGTGGAGTAGCAAGGGAGAGGCATAGTCGCATTTGGGTGGAGGCCATACCAGGAATGACAGTGGAAAGGATGGGACAATCTGTTCTGAACTATGCCAGAAGGGGTAGGGACAAGCCTCATTTAATTATACATCTTGGGACGAACAACCTGGCTGACCAGACAGTAGATATAGTCCAGAGGAGGTTTGAGGAGCTAGGACAATTATGTGAGGGGGCAGGAAGATCAGTAACCTTTTCAGAGATACTTCCAGTGCCCAAGGCAAGCACAACAAGAAAGCTGAGAATAGAGGAATTTAATGGATGGCTAAGGATCTGGTGTTGTGCTAAAGGGTATGGGCTGTTGGGGGGGTGGGGAGAGACCTGGGAGGACAGTAGTCTCTATGACAAGGACAGACTACACTTGAGTCAGGAGGGAAAGAAAGTGTTGAAACAGAGAATGGAGGAGTACGTAGAGGAAGTTGGGAATTTAAACTAGGAGCAGGGGTTGGCAATTTGGCAAGAGACATGCAGAGACCACAGGTTGGGAAACCATATGAGCTTACCCCCCATAACAGTGACAAAGGACAAATGGCAAGTACTATTGGTGATGCTAGTAAAGGAGGGCAGGATGGGAGGGGGGAGGAAAGGGTGGAAGGTGGTTACCCTTAATGCTAGGAGCCTTGGAAGGAAAACTGCAGAGTTACAGGTGCTCATGGCAGAGGGAGTGGTGGACATTGCAGCCATCACAGAAACACGGGCCACCCAATACAATGACTGGGACCTGTCTGTACCAGGGTACAGGTTATTTCATAGGGACAGGGTGATTGGGAAAGGAGGGATGTGGCACTATATGTGAAGGAAGGACTGAAGTGTGTAAGGGAGGAAGTGGAGGAGGGTAGTATGGAGTCACTTTGGATGCAAATCCAGGATTCCAAGAAGAGGATTCTCAGAATGGGAGTGGTGTACAGGCCACCATCTCAGACGGAGGAGTGAGACAGGGAACTAGTGGGACAGATCAGGAGGACCTGCGAGAAGGGTAGTGTGGTGATTGCAGGGGACTTCAACATGCCAGGAGTGGACTGGAGTACCCCAACAACCAGTAACAGAAGGGAGCAGGTACTGCTGGATGCCTTCCAGGACAGCTTCCTGCTGCAACTGATCAGTGAACCAACCAGGTTAGGGAATACCCTTGACCTTGTGCTGGCAAATGGGGACTTTGTGAGAGAACTTACAGTGGAGGAACCACTGTCAGGGAGTGACCACCACTCAGTATGGCTCACATTGGATATGGGCAAGGAAGGAGCGGAATCTGGCGCAAGAGTGCTGGACTTCAGGAGGGCTGACTTTGAGAGGATGGGGGAAGTGGTAAAAGGTTACCTGGCCAGAATTCAATCTAGTATGGACACTAACCAGAGGTGGGAGCTCAAAAAGCTGGGGATAGTGGAGGCAACCAAAACCTGCTGCAAGGCCCAGAGCA
This sequence comes from Neoceratodus forsteri, assembly GCA_016271365.2. Classification (NCBI taxonomy): domain Eukaryota; kingdom Metazoa; phylum Chordata; order Ceratodontiformes; family Ceratodontidae; genus Neoceratodus; species Neoceratodus forsteri. Next base: position 570,305,667 of record CM057449.1, on the reverse strand, counting down.
AGAAGGCTAGGGCTAGGAAACCAAGCTGGTTGAGCAAGGAGGTCATGGAAAAGGTAAGAAGGAAAAGAGCTGCCTTTAGACGGTACAAGAAAACAGGGAGGGGGAGGACAAGGAAGAGTACTTGATGGAATCAAAGGAGGTGACAAGGGCAGTAAGGGGAGCCAAGGCATCTACGGAACTTAGACTGGCTCAAGGCATTAAGAAGGGGGAGAAGGACTTCTTTAGGTACATCAGGGAGAAAAGGAGCTGTAAGGACCACATAGTAAGGATTAGGAAGGGGGGGGTTGGGTGGAAGCAGGGTGTGATAAGGCAGAAGCACTAAATGATTACTTCTACTCGGTATTTACTAAGGAGAAGGGGGGGTGACACCCAAGGGGGGAGGAATGGCAGAAACAGGGCAGGAGGGGTGACAGATGGGGAAATCATGGAGGGCAGAGTTCAGGAGGGCTTGAAGGCACTGAGGGTGGACAAGGCACCAGGCCCAGATGGCATCCACCCCAGGGTACTGAAGGAGCTGGCAGAGGTCCTTGCAGGACCTTTGGCAGACCTATTTAATGCCTCACTACATTCAGGGTGTGTACCTCAGGACTGGAGGATGGCTCATGTGGTGCCCCTCCACAAGAGTGGCCCCAAGGATGAACTGGAAAACTACAGACCAGTGAGCCTCACATCCATCATGGGTAAGCTAACGGAGACTATCCTTAAGGAGAGGCTGGTGGCCCTCCTAGAGGCCAAGGGACTACAGGACAGCAGACAGCATGGCTTCATATGTGGCAGATCCTGCCAAACCAATCTGGTGGAGTTCTTTTTTTTTTATTTTTATTTATTTATTTATTTTTTTATTTAGTTGTTTAACCAGGTATATGTTCTATGACTGGGTAACTAGTCAACTGGACAGGGGCCATGCAGTTGATGTCCTGTATCTGGACTTCAGTAAGGCATTCGACTTGGTGCCACATGGAAGGCTGGGAAGTAAGCTAGAAGGCACAGGGGTCAGTGCAAAGCTGGTGAGATGGGTAGGGAACTGGCTTCAGGGAAGGCAACAGAGGGTGGTGGTGGGTGGGGAGCTCTCACACCCAAGGGTAGTGACAAGCGGTGTTCCACAGGGCTCAGTGTTAGGACCAGTGTTGTTTGGGATATTCATTGCAGACATATCTTTGCTGATGATACCAAGGTAGGAGCGGTGGTGGATGACCTAGGGGGATGGCAGGGGTTGCAGGATGATCTGGCAAAGCTTGAAACCTGGTCAGACACCTGGCAACTGAGGTTTAATGCCAAAAAGTGCAAGGTGCTGCATTTTGGGATGAAGAACCCAAGGAGGAGTTACCAGCAGGGGGGAGTGCAGCTAGCCCAGACAGAAGAGGAGAAGGATCTGGGGGTGCCCATTACAGGGTCAATGAACAACTCGGCACAATGTAGGAAGGCAGCTGCAAACGCCAACAAAATGCTGGGCTGCATTGTAAGGGGTATATCCTCGAGGAGGGAGGAGGTGATTCTGCCACTGTATAGGTCATTAGTCTGACCGCACCTGGAGTACTGCATGTAGTACTGGTGCCCGTATCTGAAGAAGGACATGAAGTTACTAGAGGAGGTGCAGCGCAGGGTCACAAAGATGATCAAGGGGCTGGGGGACTTATCATACGAGAGGAGGCTGAGGGAGTTGAACATGTACTGGCTGGAGGAGAGGAGGGATGGGGGGAGATGATTGAAACCTTTAAGTACATGAAAGGAATAAACAAGACAGGTACAGGGGGCTGTTCAAAGTAAGGGAGGGAAGGGACACCAGGGGCCATGATATGAGACTGCAGGGAGGAAGGTTCAGGAGGGAGATGAGGAGACACTTTTTTACAGAGAGGGTGCTGGCTGGGTGGAATGCGTTACCTGCAGAAGTGGTATCCAGTAGAACAGTGGACTGCTTCAAAAGGGGATGGGACAGGACAAGGGGGAGGGTCAATGAAGGGGAAGGGTGGAAGGGAGGGGCAGCTGCAGAATAAGGGGTGCTAGCTGCACATTCGAGCAGACTTGATAGACCTCTAGGCCTTTATCTGCTGGCAAATTTCATATGTTCGTATGTTCATACAAATACTTCTGATCATTGTTCACAGCTGAGGGGGGAAGGGGAGGGACCATGAATAAGCACCAAGAGAGCTGGGGGAAGGGAAATGGACACCAGTCCCTCTACTGAGGAGAGGATCGGGAAAGAACTCACTAATCTGAAGGTGGACAAATCCATGGGGCCAGACAGGGCGCATCCAAGAGTGTTAAAGGAGCTCAGGGAGGTGCTAGCTGCACCCGTCACAGACTTGTTTAACAGTTCGCTGGAGAACAGAGAGGCCCAGAGGACTGACAAAGGACAGACATAGTCCCACTTCACAAAACTGGTAGTAGCAAAGAGGAGGTGGGAAATTGCAGGCCTGTCAGTCTGACACCTGTAGTAGGGAAATTGATGGAAACGCTACTAAAGGAAAGAATCGTGGGACACCTAGAATCCAGTGAACTACAGGACCCAAGGCAGCATCACTTTAGAGAGGGGAGGTCATGCCAAACAATTCTGATAGATTTTTTTGTCTGGGTAACCAAGGTGTTGGATCAGGGAGGGGCGGTGGACATGACCTACTTGGATTTCAACAAGGCCTTTGACATCGTCCCACATAGGAAGCTGGTAAACAAGTTGGGTAGCATGGGGGTGGGCAAGAAGGTGGTACCCTTGGTGAGAAACTGGTTAGGAGATAGGAGGCAGAGGGTGGTGGAAAATGGAGTTTGCTCTGAGGAGAGGAGTGGAGAGTCACCACTGGAGTACTGCAGGGATCAGTACTGGGGCCAGTTTGCTTCACTGCTTTTATTAGCGATATAGCACAGAAACTAGAAGGAAAGGTCTGCCTCTTTGTGGATGACACCAAGATCTGCAACAGGGTGGACACTCCGGAGGGGGTGCAAAGGATGAAAAAGGAACTTTGAATGACTGGAGGAGTGATCAAAAGTTTGGCAGCTTAAGCTTAATACAAAAAAGTGCAAAATAATGCACTTGGTCACAGAAACCCTACGGTACAGTACAAAATGGGGGGGGGAGAGACTAGCAATGACCAAACAGGAAAGGGACCTGGGGGTAATCATATCAGGTGACCTGAAGGTGGTTAGACAATGTAACAAAGCAATCAATACAGCAAGTGGGATGCTGGGGTATATAGGCAGGGCTATTACCAGCAGGAATAGGGAAGTGGTGTTGCCACTACATAGGTCTTTGGTAAGACCCCACCTGGAGTACTGTATCCAGTTTTGGTGGACACATCTCAGGAAGGACATAGACAGGATGGAGACTGTCCAAAGGAGGGCTACCAAGATAGTGCAGGGTCTACATCAAATGTCCTTTAACGAGAGGCTAAAGGAACTAAACATGTACACCCTGAAAAAGAAGAGGGAGAGGGGGGATATGATTGAGACCATTAAATACCTCACAGTGTTGAATAAAGTACAAGTGGAAGGTATTTTTTGGAGGAAAGGGTACTCTAGAACAAGGGGCCATGATAAGAAGTTGGAGGGGGGCAGGTTCAGGAGGGATATGAGGAAATACTTCTTCACAGAAAGGGTGGTGGATTCCTGGAACAGTCTTCCAGTGGAGGTGGTGGGGGAGAAAACAATGGTGGGATTCAAAAGAATCTGGGATAAGCACAAGGGAGTCATAAGGGATAGGTAAGGGGTGGAAGAGAAAATACCATAGACCTGGAGGGGTCGGTAGCACGTGAGGTGGGCGCCTGCATCACAGAGCCATCGGAAACGGCAACGCAATGTGAGCAAAAGCCCACAAGGCAAGGGGGCAGGGAGTGCGATCGGATGTGGTGGGGTGGGCGATCCCAGCGACAGGATGTCACTATATGTATATGCGCGCAGGGGTGGGAGGGAGCATGGCTAGCGTGGCCTAGGAGGGGGCGGAGGAGATGTAGGGGTGGCACTGTGGTCAGCTGCCGAGCTGCGCCATGGTGTCGGGGGTTGGCCTCTGCTTGCGGTGAGTGGGGTTCTGGGTTTGGGTCTGGGTCTGGGTGCTACTGCGCTTTTGTTGCGCCTGGCCCAAAACTTGTGGTTTTTTGCTTTTGCCCCCTCCCCGACATGAACCCCACTGGAGCTGAGAATATTTAAGTGGGGTGGTGCAGGGGGTGATGCCCCCCCACGTGGGTGTATGGGTGGTGCAGCCCCCCATAGAAAGCCAAGTATTTAAATCCCCAGTGCCATTCTTCCATGCGCCAAGGATGTCAGGGTGGTGAAATTGTTTTTGCCGCCCTGATGTCGCAATAATGCGAGTCGCTGTTTGGCGTTCCCCATTATCACATAGAACCGAGGGGTCTACAGCATAAGCAATACAAGAAAAAAGGGCAGACTGGATGGGCCATGAGGCCCTCAACTGCCATCAGTTTCTATGTTTCTACCTTTTTTCTACTAAACAAAAAGACAGCACTCACTCCCTCAAGGAGTCCAGCTACTGCAAGTCTGTTGTGCAAAAAGTGAGAATAATATTTCAGTATTTAAGATGCAAACAGACCAGTTTGCAGATTCACAAGGGAGTGCCTTATCTGTTCTCGTTATCTAACATTTCTCCTGTCTATACAGCCTACATAAGTGGCACCATCCCCTCTAGTAATGCTATATATATATATATATATATATAAAACAACACATATGTAACTATGATTTTTTATGCACTACAGGTATGTACTGTAATGACAAATAAACCTTGCGACTGAAAGTCAAGAGCATTATAGAGTCATCTCATACCGAGGGTGTGTTAAAAAAAAAAACTCATAGTCCAAAAGTTATATATATGTGTTATTTTTAGGGCTGTGGGTGGACCTTACAGCCCTATTGGGATCAGTCAGTAGCTGTAAAAACAGCTGATCATGGAATCTTCCACTGGACTTTTGGAAGTATCCTTCCAAAAGTCCAACAGAGCTTGAAACACTCCTCCATGATCGGCAGCTACAGAATAATAGCCGCACTATTTTGACTGTTACTTCCACATTCCATGGCGTGAACTGCACATGCGCAGTTCTGCTGGCACCATCATGGTGTGAATGGCAAAATGACATTGACTGCAACTGCACATGCATGAGTGCCATGCATGTGCAGTTGCATCGCCACCACCAGCACCGGCAACAAAGAAACCACACCGACATCAGGGTCCCCAATCCCTATGTTGGCTTTATGGCACCCCCCTCTCATGTGGCACACTGGGAGCCCACCCCAGTGTGTCAAAATGTTTTTTTAACCCCTGACAACATTGGGGTCCCCAATCCCCTTGTCGGCATTATGTCGCCCCTCCCCACTCATGTGGCACACTGAGAGCCCACCCCAGTGTGCCCAAATATCTGCTCTTTTTTTACCTGTAAATAAAGAAAACAGTCCCCGGACATGTTTTTCCATTTTTGTTTTTGTGGCACACTGGGAGCCCACCCTAGTGTGCCCAAATGTCTGCTTTTTTTTTGTTTACCTGTAAATAAAGAAAATAGTCCCCCAATGTGTTTTTCCATTTTTTTTTATCTGTAACAAAAAAAACGTCCCTCATCATCACCCCAGTTCACCTCCTCCTCCCCACTCTCCCACTGAGCACCTACATTTCCGCATCCTCCCTTACCCCATACTTACCTCCGGCGGTCGGCGCTGTCATCTTCTCTGGACTGGGACACATCTGCACTCTTCAAAGCCAAACCGCAAACTGAAGAATCAAAGGTAAGCATGATATAATGCCATTCAATGGAGTTTTCAACTTATTTTAATAAATAAGCCATTTTTTGGAATTTTGATACCAAATTTTCAACATGGAGTTCTTGGGACCCCACCTCATGAAAACTTTCACTGTCATTTCGTTACTCGGTCCCAAAAGGTGATTTCATGGTCACTGCATGGAATCACCTTTTGGGACCAATTCATGAAATGACAGTGTCACTGTTCATGAGGTGGGGTACAAAAAATCCCATGTTGTAAATTTGGCAAAAAAAATCCCCAAAAATGACTGCATTACGAGAGTGTGTTGCGCAGTTTCTATGCACGCTCCTAACGTTGCCAATTTTTTACATTTTCCCTCCACATTTTCAATATTGCCATTTTTGCCCACCTCCTTTTAAACAGTATGTCTGTCATTTATCACATCCTGCCTGAAATGTGTTTTCATACCTGTGGCACAGAAATGCCATGGTTGCTCTGCGAAATCACGTTTCAGGACAAGTGAACAAAATGACACTGGCACTCTTCATGAGGAGGGGTCCCAAAAAGACCATGTTGAAAAGTTGGTGCAACACCTCCAAAAAATGGCCAAGTTACTGTGCACCTGGGTGTTCAACAATTTCTACACACATGTGTAACTTTGCTCACTTGGCAGCTTGTCACAACCCTATCAGCTCTGGCAAGAATTTGTTTTTTATAATAACTGGTGCATGGTGGATTAGGCAAAAAAAGCAAATAAGGTGGTATGAATCAGTGCCCAGTAACATGGTAGAAGTATGTCAGCTTGTGAAAAAACAGTCTAACAGGCTTGCAGGGTTAGTTTTAAAAGTAGTATACTTTTCAAGGTTACAGATCTATTCTGAGTTGGTGAAAGAGCTGGGTTTTCCACACTAATCAATAGTTTACCAGGAATTTACCTAGAGCATCCAGAGTTCCTAAGCTGAGAAAGGGGTTTTGTGGCAGCAAAGATTCTTTAAAAAAATTAAAACTGTTTTGGTACAATGCTTGTGTGATTGAGTATCATTTAGAAAACTGGCATGCAATCTTTGTTTTGCGTCACTATCTTAGGAAGAAGAACAGCAAAGCACAAGTAACAACTGCCATAGTAACTGGGTGTAAAGTCCCACCCGGTTACTGCAGTGTTTGCCAGCACTTGAAAACAAGGTGTTTACAGGGGTCACCAGTATTATATAGGGCTTATCATGCATATTATTATGTAAATGTGTCGTTATGACATACGGATATCCATAATATGCCCTATATAAAGAGCACCACTAGATGGAGTGGTACTTCTGATAAACCCTGCATAGACAGGAGAGATGTTAGGTTATCTCCATTGTGAATCTGCACACAGGCCTGTTAACACTTTTGTATACACCTTAAAAGCTGAAAAATAAAATTGTCACTCTTTGCACAACAAATTTTTAGCAGCTGGGCTCCTTGAGGTGGTGAGTGCCATAATTGTGTTTACATGTGCATCCTTATCAGTTAGTCAGAACAATACCTGTTCCTAGAGTGGCTCTTGTTTTAATTTTTACAGTTATAGCAGTGCATCTTTTTGAGTGTGTAGCAGGTTTGCTGTTCAGGAAAACAAATTTCAGGAAGATATCTAAATCAGTGCATAAAAAAATGCCAGGTTGGCGTTTATAATTTTATTATTTGTAGCATAAAATGATAATTATTCAGAACAGAAAATAAGAAAATTGTCATTAAGTCAATAGCATCAATGCTGTCTAGGGTATAGACACAAGCCTTCTAAACTTAAGGTCTTACACCTCTCTCAGTCATTTCTAGACTGACACCTTATCTAATAAATCCACCCTAGTGGTGGGCTTATATATGTTTTTATCAATGACATCCCTGTCATGTGACATCAATTCATTTCCAATTTAGTACATTTTTGGGTTTCTAGGCTCACAACTCGCTCCTATACATAGTACAAAAAGTTGCTTTTAAGCCTTATTACTTTCATAACAATTTCTTTCTAATATCTTTATCACACACCATAATCCTGGTTAGAAAGTGACTCTAAATGCTTGATTATCTTTTTAATTACTGTAAGCTCCTCCCTCAATCAATAATTAAAGCAGCTAGAATCTGTATAAATATAGGCCTCTAGGGGCCGTTGCTTCCCTATAGCAACAGGTTCACTTCACTGGAGCCTTTCTACAGCACAGGTCAGACTATAAGAGTGTGCATTGTCATTTATGCCTACCCTATTTTAGTAAAAACAAACATGTGAACTTCATAAATATCTCTGCTAAGTTATCTTAGGACCCTGAGCAGCATGATGACTTGAAATAGAGTGGAAAAATGAGCTCTATCAAGGGTCACGGCTGCTGGTTTCAAGCCGTCGGCTTGACTTTTCATTTTAGCCTTTTACTACATTATTTCCCATTTAAACATAAGGACTTAGCTATTCAGGAGCTCTTCTGTCCTTTTAAATCCTCAACATTTTCAATAAGCAACAGGACAGCATTTTATACAAATATCAGGTTTTCTGGTAACCCCTGTTACACAATTCTGTTGCCTGTTCTTTATGCATTTGTCTTTCAGATACTCAGCGTTAGTTAAGACTCAGCATCTGAAAGTGAAAGTTAACTAGTGTTCTGATTTATAACTGCAACAGAGCCGTTCATTAAGAGATGCAGGCAAGAATCATGCTCATTCCTTATCTCACAGGCGCTCTCAAAATATATACATATATTTAAATCCCACAGGGTATGTCTAACAGAAAGGGGCACTTTTCTTACAATAAAATGTCATGCACTCCGAGTGAATTGCAAGGTCCAAAACTGGAATGGCAGCTGAGGAGAAAAAAACAACGCCTCTCAGCAGTTTACTTGAGAGAGAGAGAGAGAAAACGGTGGAGCAAACATGCTCCTGCTTTATTTTACAAGACTCTCTCTCGCTCTCTCTCTAGATATCTCTCATTTTCTCCAAATCTGGGAACTCTACAGAGGGCATATAACAAAGTGAATAATGTATAGTTCAGGGTGTAGTACCAGTCAGTAATACCATCGAGAGGTTCAGGACATGTAAGAACCTCGAGAGCGAAACTTGAGAGGTTCCTACATGTCCTGAAACTCGAGATGGTTATTCTGACCGGTAAAGCACCCTGAACTATCTATTGTTTTTTTGAATATATGGATCCAACTTTTTTTTGTTGGCAGTTGGCTGCTGACATGAGTGGTTCCGTTAGTCTTGGCCGACCACCGCACTGCCTCAGTCCATCTCATTCTCTCCAGCTCACGCACACACAGGACACAGCCTTCCTCTGTCTCTTTGTACCCTGGCTGCTTGCAAACACGGTACAGTAAAACAAATATTTTTTTTGTCATACCTCCTCTTCTTTTTGTTGGGGGGGAGCTCAGGACCAGCCAGATAAGTGCGTGTGAAAATAAAAAAAAAAAAAGGACGTGCCATGCAGAGTATGAGTTCTCGCTAAGCGAGAGATGACTGCCATGTTGTGAAAAGTATTTTGGCCACCCACAGACAGAGAGCGACCAATGAGCAGCTGCGTTGTGAGCATCAATAGATGATTCACATTTACAGTGAATGATAGTATTATCACTCACGAATTGTGGTATTATCACTTCGGGAGTGATAGTATTACCAAAATAAAATTGTATGCTTTAGAATAGTATTAATTTCACAATCCATATATTAAAGTGCAATTAAACATACATGCTGCTCTGTTCCCAGTGGTAGTTTCTTTACTCAGGATTTTAACTCACCCCGTTAGCTTGGCATGACTTGTTTCCCTGCAGCAAGCTGGCTGTTTTTTCTTTTAACTCAATAGGGGGACAGAAGGGGGAGTTTCTGAGCAACGGAGCTGAAATAGGAAATGTCCCTTTGCTATGGACAGTCCTGACTGAAAGCAGATTGATTTTTACATTTTGTATTGTCTGAGCGGTGGGTAAAGGAAACTATACCCTTCTCTCAAATCAGGGCATACTAGTAATCAAAGCAGCAAGAGCTTCTCACAGTGGCTTTTGTTTCTTTTGTTTTATTCTAGAGCCACTGAATTATTAACATGTTTATTCTGCTGTACATGCACTCTTGTACCTTCTTCCCCAAGCCTATCAATACAGTGCAGATCTAAATGGGGGGGGGGTTAGGAATATCCGAACCCCTACTCATGACATGGAGCACCCTGTCACAGTGTGGTGCATTTTACAATGGATCCAAAGAAGTATATTTGAATGACACATGATCCTGGTAGGAGAAAACTGTTAGTTAATTCTCCAATCAAAATCCAATAATGAGTCAACATTTTGTGGATAATTATTTCAAATAAAAATTAATGTATGTCCTGTTGCCAGTCAAACTGTCAGAAATATTCTCACCAGAAAAGAGGATTGGGAAGATAATGTTTGAACACATCCCCCCTTACTCACAAGCCCTTCCAAAAAAAGCCTGCAAAATATGAACTGACTTAGCGGAATCTCAGTTTCTGTAATTATCAGAATGCAAGGCACCAGAATACTTTGGTAACTAATGCATTTCTTGGAGAGAAATCAATGTTATATAGTTGATTACAGTATTAAATAGGTTAATTAGCATTATAATAACTGCTGTGCATTTTTTTCCTATACACAAAACCTGGTGTAATTCACTGTTTTAACCAGCTATAATGGTGAACATGCACCATTTTGGGAAAGGGAAAGCTACAAGGCACCTCTGTGTTTTCCACTGTAATCACTTAAAACAGAAACATCTGCCTATAGTGTGCACAGAATCACAGACCCGGTATAATTTGTCACTTGTTAAGTTTCAGACAGTGTTCTCTTCTTGAAATATCTACCAAACCTAAAAAGAAAGAAAGAAATGGCAGCATGCTTTCAAATTACAGACATTCTCAGAAAGGGAAAGTTTTGTAGTCATGCAGGAGAATGACAATACTTTCCAAAAGACCAAAAATGAGCTCCATTTATCCAGACTGTTTCTGACAGAAAATAGGTGTCACATTTTACAGAATGTATAATGCAGGACCTTGATAGTACAAATGCTAATTTTTTTTTGCCTTAAATGTCAAGATGGTTCTGAATATGAACCAGGAAAGGTACGTTGCATAGCGTCTAATATAGACAGGCATCAGGATCAATATCCTAATACTGTTTTCAAAAGGCTCCAGACCGATTTTATTGAGACTAAACAGAAACAAAGAACTTTGTAAGAAGCTAAGCAGAAACTATTAAAAAAATCTAGGAAAGGGCAACCATCTACAGAAAGCTCAGCCACTGACTGACCAAGACATTAATGTGTTATCTGCTTCAGGCGCTCTAAATCTCACAATGCCAACTGGGCTCTTTCTGTTTTTGGTTTTTTTACATTGGGCTACAATTTGCTCTTAGAACAAAGGAATGATCTCCTATGGAGAAACATAGCTGAAGGCAAAAATTCAGAGAGTAACTGCTATATAAACAGCTTCATCTGGTTCAAGGTTAGTTGGCATTCACCTGTATCCCCTTCCCCTGGGTCGTGCCTGAAAATAGGCAGGATTTGTCTAGTGCACTTACCCGGTCAACAAAAACGAAATAAATAAAATAAAATAAAATAAAATAAATATAGAATACAACAAATGGCAGACTAAAATTCTGCCAGGTAACAACCCCTGAGATGTCCAGCCAATAAAACTAAGAATCTACCAAAATAATCTGACCTAGACAGAGACACTATTCGTGCCTGTAAGATTTACATGTCTCGGTGTTATCCACAAATGCTACCACAAGATACCTCTTCCTTCATAGCTCCCAATACCAATGCTCAGGATAATTCCTTGTGGTTTTGGAACAAGAACATTAGGCTAAACATGCTCCGAAGCAAGATGTTGAACATGAAAATGGACTCTGGACTATTGGATTCAAAATAAACAACCAATCATTCCACTAAGAAAATTAACATCCAGAAGTTAGTCAACTCCAGCATTGTACCAACAGAAGTCCAACAAATATCAGGATACCAAGGTATTCAGTTGATTAACAATTACTGTGTTCTCTCTGAAAAGAGAAACAAGTGACATTCTGGCCCACTCTGATCAAGATGAGAGGCCTTCCACCTCCAGAGCCCATGCAGGGCCCATTGAGCAATTCCTTATAGCATTGCAATAGGAGTGACAACTAACAGTTAGACACTTTAGTCAATATCTGGAACCAAATAAACTTTCCAGAATTAAGTGACTTATCATTTTTACGGACCTCAGCCAAAAAAGCAACAATGGCCAAAGGTCTTATATGCTTCTAACAACTTAACTTACAGTACATGACTCTGCATTCTATAAAAAAAAAAAAAAAACAGGGACACTGGTTTACCAGGATTGAGAAAGGGCATATTCTGTTTTGCACATTGTAAAAAACGGTATTGTCACCGGTGTCTGTTAAGCCAAAATCCAGTTTTACCGGTGTTTAGTTTTGTGTACTTTATTTAACCATTTTTAACTCTGCTAACATGCATTTTAGCAATTTTGACCTCCACTATTACACATCCTTTCACCCTTGTACCAATTTAAAGTTATTTTAGGTACAAGATGTGATGGCAGCAGCAATACTACAGCCCCCATCCCTAAGGTGTGATAGAAGCAGCATTACAACCCCATCCATCAGGTGCAATGGCAGCACCAACAGCACTATGGCCCCCATCCCTCTGGTGTGATGGCAGCAGCAACAGCACTATGACCTCCCTCCCTCAGGTATGACAGAAACAGCAGCACTGTGGCCCCCATCCCTTAGGTGTGATGGCAGCAGTACTACGTTCACCATTCCTCAGGTGTCACAGAAGTAGCAGCACTGCGGCCCCTATCCCTTAGGTGTGATGACAGCAGTACTACATTACCCATCCATCAGTGGTGATGGCAGAAGCACTACAGCCCCCAACCCTTTGGTGTAATGGCAGTAGCAACAATGCAGTCCACATCCCTCTGGGGTGATGGCATTAGTGACAGCACTATGATCCCCTTTCTTCAACACCCACACCTGACATGCACAAGTTACAAATGACTTGGTCTCTTTGCTTGTAGAACTCAGATGTGAATTAATCAGAACCATCACCGCTAAGAAACTACCTTTGTTTTTTCCTGTCTATAATTTAACTGCCTGAATTGGATTTCTGCCTGTGACACCACTGACCAGGTTTAGGGAACAGACTTGGGTGTTGGAGGGCCAGCTGGTGGGTGAAGGCTTGAGTGTCCAATGACCACTCACCTTCTCCTGGAGGGAGGGTGGGTTCACAGCTCAGCATTTGCTGGCCCCTGATGGAGGCTAGAGGCATGACAACATGTCAGCCCTCACTGCAGGAGGGAGCGTGATGGACGTTGGCTTGTGCCTTGGCATCATGTGGCCTGTCACACTCCCAAGAAAATGGGAAAACACCTGCTGACCAACCAAAGGACAGCTGTTGCTCCCTCCATAAGCCAGAAGCCCCAGACATGTGTCTGTTCTGACCCCTGCCAGGCCTAGGATACACAGGAAGCTCTTTAAAGCAATTCTCCTTCCCTGGTAGCCTCCCACAGGGGTAGGGGCCCACTCAATGAAGGGTTACTTTGGGTTACCTGCTAGCACAGCAGTAAGGGGCAGTGGATGGTGGTTGGGACTCAGCAGCGGTAGGGGAGCTTGGCAGGCCTGAAGGAGTGAATGGCCAGGGGTAGGAGAAGCAAAACAAAACTGCTTGAATTTGCTTCTTTGAAATACAGTGTCTTCACCTAAAAAATCCATAAGTGATTAATGGAGGACGTTCAAATGTATTTATGCATCTCCCAGACACGTGGATGCTTTTTTTTTTTACTTGGTGTCCATGAAAAGGGTGTCTCCCAGTCTTCATGTCTGAGCTCAGATGTGAATTGAGCACCACTCTGCCCACCAGCATCATATAGCCCCTGGGGTCTTACCTTCTGTACGTCATTGACTGTGCTTTCAAAATCCACTGGGCAAACATATGTACACTTAGATACTTAACATTTGCATTTTGTTGAAACAGTTTATCAGAAAACTTTCTGTTGTCACAGAGACTGAAACAGTAGGTGGGAGAAAAGGTGCAAATTATCCAATTCACCTAAATGGGGTGCTAACTGTGAAGTATTTTCATAAGTAGTAAGGCAGTTTCTTCTTTGTGGACATACTTTCATTCAGACTAATTTTCATTCAAACAACTGAGGATTTTGGATGGCTCTACTAATTATAAACTTGAATAAGCTAGTTGGTAACAGTGATCCTGCATTTAGCAATCTACAACCTAGATGCTTATATGCAAAGAATACAATAAAAACCTGACTAAAATCTAAAAACAAGCTTATAAAACACATAAAATGTATCTGAACATTTATCTTTACCTATACAAAATCATTGTAGCCCAAGTAAAACTCAGGTAAATCACATGGTACCCTGACTACTATTCTATGATGTAGTAAACATATATTGGTATTTTTTTATATTCTTTATAAAGCAGGTAAGGCACACTAGGCAGAACTGTCTATTTTCAGAAGCGACCTAGAAGCACTGGGGAGGTTAAGTGACTTGCTTGGAGTCACACAGTATGCAAGTGGAGGTTGTGAGAATCAAACCCAGGTCTGCTGGATGTACCCAGTTCATTTACTGTTTGTTACTCTAACCACTAAGCATGGGTGGTTAAACTGAATGGCTGATTACAACAAAGCAGTGCGGGTGATTTCCTTACTGACTCTATATGCAGTAAAGCAGAAAGAATGCAAAGCACAGCAGCATTCATTTTAAGATGCTGAAATCTGGGTCAGCCCACTGGCACGGCAGCACTATTGCTTGCAATGCCAGTGACCCAGGGTCAGAAGCAAACTCGAGTTGCTGGAGGTCTGGCCAGGGGAGTAGGATCGAGCACCTGGGGGACTGCCCTCCTCCTCCAGGGAGGGTGGACTGCAGGTCCTGCTGCTTTACCACCACCTGTGTGACCATGGGTGGTGATGCAATGGTGCTGCAGAGTGATCAGGAGGGGAGGATGCTAGCCAGGATCTGGAGCAGTGGCATGTTTCTATGTGAGCTACCTCCTTGGATCTTCTGTAGTGCTGGTGCCCTCAGGGACAAAGACCAGAAAACCAGGAACAATCACCCCACATTGGCCACTGGCAGAAGGGACCCAGGTGCCCCAGACTTCATAACCAGGCTCCATGAGGGACCCACTGAGCTGCCCAACACACACTAAGGGAGTGTGGAGGGGTGACCTGGGGTCCCTTCCCTTCCCACCTGGGGGGGGTACAATCCAGGCAGGATAGGGGCAGGACCACAGGAGCTTCTGAGCATTAGCTGGGGGTGAAGCCAAGGGCTAGCCAGCCTAGGGATCTCTGAAAAGTGGAGACTGATGCTGTGAGAAGGGAACATAGAAAGAGAAAATAAAAAAAAATGTAAAAAGATGCTGAAATCTTAGAAATTCTGTGCAGTGACATGCAATTTCCGTGAGGCACCGGTACAAGAATTCAAAATCCGCAAACCGAGCAGGATTCCGTGATTGTTACCGGTGCTACCAGTAAAAATGGAAAACCAGGGTCCCTGAAAAAAACAGATAAATAATGTTAGATATTTATATATGAGTCTAGATTTGTTTCATCTGACACTTGGTAAACAACATTTCACCATGATCCCCTAATGTCTCTCTCTATCTCTTTTCCCCCCTCAGGTCAAATGGTACAAATTACTGTAGAAACTCCATTGCCATAAGACACCAGTTTTTCAAAAACTTTGAAAAACACACTGTTCTGTGTTTGTTTAACAAACTCTTTTGAATGACTGAACATTGGATTTTATTTCTTTTTACTAGATAAGTAAAGTAATTTTAAAAACTAGCAAAAATCGGGAGGTTTTTCACTTTCAATTCTCTAGTACTGATCTGATGTTTATGTATTGATTGCATTTCATGTTGAATGGGTAATGCTGGACGAAAGTGTCACTTTTTTTATGTATTTAGTTGTTTACATGTTCAAAATGGCTTACAATAAAGTACATTAAAACATTTCACTATTTCTGTCAGCCCAATTATTCCTGCCTTGAATTCTTGCATTCTTTAAATTGAGAGATAACCTGCACTGACTGAATTGCTGAGACTAGAAAATGCTCACCAGCAATTATATGAAACAAGGCATGGGGTTATGTGTCAAACTCAAATTTTACACACACCCTTGGTGTGGGGTCTTTGGATAAACTCCTCAAGCTTCACTCCTGGGGTTTATTAGAATCATACCTTGGGTGTGTGTAAAATACTTGTTACACACACCACCTTATACATTATTCTATATATAATAACTAGGCTCCACTTTTTCATATAGGGGAACCCAGTTATAATTTACCATTACAACTATCTGATTATAATGGCAGTAGAGATGGGAGAAGTGTCCTCAATTTGTTCCATGAAGTGATTCATGGAGTGAAGGCAAATTCATGGAGTGCTCCACAATGCGAAGTGGAGTACTTTGCATTATGATGGGTAACGTGAAGTCCGTTGAAAACAATGACTTTGCATTACTCTGCCTTCCCAAACCACTACTCCATCAATTTTAAGGCAAAGTACTGTACATTGAAAACATTGTACTTCGCCACACTTCACCTTGTTTTTAAACTCCAAAGGTGAATTGTGCAGTGATTCATGGGATTTCAGGTCACATGAGCTCTAGATTGTTCTGCACAGCCTCAGTTCAGGGTAGTGTGTGTAGGAAGCTATAGGAGACAGTCTGCTCTGAGAGCTCTCTGTGATTCAAACCTTCTAAAAGCTATTAAAAATGCCCTTTTGAGTAATTTTTTTTTTTGCTGAAACTTTAGTTCATCGATTGTAGGAAACCCTTCTGTGCTCATATCATCGAGTGTTTATTGTTTGTGTATGGATTTTGAATGTTAATGTACAACATTCAGTCAGTGTACTGAGAGACAGTGGAAGTGTGCTTTGGGGAAGGGGTGTATCTTTGGTGTAGGCAGATTAACTTGGAGAAAAAGACAGTTCTTACTGTTTTGGTGATCTTTTTCTTGTTTAACTGTGTTAATGTACTCACAGTAACATTTTCAATAATTCTTGACATTTTCTTGCTGATTGTTGTGGTGCAGCAGTGCATAATTTTAGTTTGTTTAAAATACGTGGTTTTATTACTGAAGTTTTCAATTTGTTAAGCATTACTTAGTGTGTGTGTGAGTATGTGTGTGACGCGTGTCATCAAATCAGACACCTTTTTTTGTGCCACATAGTAATTTCAGCAAGGTGAACCTGCTATCCACTGCAGCTGTGTGATTTTTGTACTTCTTTGTGGTATCTTTACTGGTACTAGTACAAGTGATTGTTACTGCAGTACACTGCCCTCCCATGGCCCCCTAACTGGCACAGGTATTCTTTTCCAGATTTGAATTTCTGATGGTGAGCACTGGTTAGGTGTTGTGCCTTTGCATCTGCATCTCTTCAGTGCGCAGCACAATCTTAATCTGTCTGTGCATTTGCATCTCTTTGGGGCCCAATCTCCATCTGTAACTTAAGTAACAGTTGTTTCTTTGGCTTCTCTTCAGAGTACTGGACTGGTGTGATGCATAATTCTGCAAGAACATTGTACTCATTAATATGCATTTTTAAGTCAGGATCATGATCATGAGTTACTCATGATGCAAATCACGTTCTTCATCATCATGGTCACAAATGCAGTCACAAGTCACGATTTACGATCATGTCATGAATCACAAAATTAATTTTTTTACTAGTTACTTGGATGTATTGTAAGCCTGTTTTGTAATATCTCTCCAGGCTTCACCACCCCGCCACTGTACTCATTAAGAAGTGTTTTTAAGTTGGGGAGTTTTGTGCTACAGCTTATCGGAGAAGTACAGCCATAGGCATTCATGTTCCCATACAGTTCTATATTGGTTATCTCACACCAAATCACGTTCTTCATCATCATGGTCACAAATGCAGTCACAAATCACGATTCATGATCACATCACAATTTCACAAATCACAAAATAAATTTTTCTACTAGTTACTTGGATGTATTGTAAGTCTGTTTTGTAGTATCTCTCCAGGCTTTACCATCCCACTACTGTACTCATAAATGAGAGTTTTTAAATTGAGGAGTTTTATGATACAGGCTCAGCTCATCGGGGAAGTAGAGCCATGAGTATTTGCATTCCTTCCTGTACAGCATGTGAGTTACAGTACTGTAAGTAGTGGTGGGTGAAGTGGCCCCAATTTGCTCCGTGAAGTGATTCCCAGAGTAACATGGAATCCGTAGAGTGCTCAGCAATGTGAAGCAGAGTACTTCACTACATAATGAGGAATGCGAAGTCCATTGAAATCAATAACTTTGCGTTATTCCGCCTACCCCAAACCACTTATCTACCAATTTTAAGGAGAAGTACATTGAAATCAATATAATTCACCTGACTTCACCTTGTAATTAAGCTCCAAATGAAATTCTGCAGTGATTCATGGGATTGCAGGTCTCATGGGCTCTAGATTGTTCTGCACCACATCAGTTCTGGCCTGGGTAGTGTGTGTGTAGTGGTAGCTGGAGACAGTTTACTCTCAGAGCGCTGGGATTCAAAACCTCTAAAAGCCATTTAAAATGCCTTTTTGAGCCATTTTATTTTGCTCAAAATTTAGTACATCGATTGTAAGAAACCCTTCTGTGCTCATATCATCAAGTGTTTATTGTTGTGTGTAGATTTTGAATGTTAATTTAGAACAGTCAGTCTGTGTTATGTGAAGTGTGCTTTGGGGAGGGGCGTATTTGTGATGTAGGTACATTAACTGGGAGAAAAAGGCAATCTTTCTGTTTTGGTTATATTTTTCTTGTATAAATGTGTTAATGTACACACAGTAGTATTTTCAGTAATTCTTGAAATTTTTTTGCTGATTGCTGTGGTGCAGCAATGTATAATTTGTCTGTTTAAAACATTTGGTTATATTACTAAAGGTTTTCAATTTGCTACGTATTACTTGTAGTGTGTGTGTGAGTGTGTGTGCGATGTGTGCCATTAAATCAGACACCTTTTATTGTACCACAGAGTAACTGCAGCAGTGTGAACCTGCTATCCACTGCACCAGCATGAATTTTTTATATTGCTTTGTGGTATCTTTACTGGTAGTGGATTGTTACTGCCATGCATTAATTCCCCAACTGGCAAAAGGTATTCCTTTCCAGATTTGGATTTGTGACTTGTGAGCACTGGTTAGGTGGTGTTGTGCCTTTTCACATGCACCCCTTGAATGTTACGTTGGGCAAAGCCAATACATGTCTTGTCAAGACCACTGGGGGGGGGGTTCAGGGTGAGATCAGTAGGTGCCCTGGGCTTGGGTGAACAGAGACTGAGAGGCGGAGCAGGAGCAATATTTGTCGAGAACCTAGTTTTTGCATAGTCGCTTATGCTTATTGGTGTCTGCATGTCTTATGTATGTGGTCGATGCAGGTTTGTAGAAAAGCATGAGGCAGCAGTGTTACATGAAGAGAGCTAACAGTGGGTAAACAATGTCTCTGGCCAAACAAGGGGTATGTGGGTGGATGGTAGTCATTGGGGTCCCAGAGCTCATAGTTCCCATGGGTAGAAAGCATCTTGAGTTTAGCACAAATTGGACACTATCAAGCCGAGGCATGCAAATTGGAAGTCTGCTGTTCATCTGGGAGGGAATGGGATAGCAAGGAAAAAAGGCTAAAAAAGTGAAGTAGAATTAAAGGGAGAAGGATTAAAGGAAGAATTCTGAACTTTTGTCCCCAGAGGCAAGCATGCAGTCTACTCAATCACTCACACTGAGTTACGATGAAGCCTGAAAAGAATAACAAATGGGTGAGACCAAAAGGCGGAAGCAGGGAGAAAAAACACTTAAAAAAGCAGCAGCAAACTTCATGAGGGTAACAGCACATGCCCAAAAGAAGCCTAGGAAAGGAACAGAAAACACAAGCAGAGAGCCCTAAAGGGAAAAGGCACAGACAGTAGAAGAGGTCCAATGAGGAGGGCACAGAAAATTAATACCCCACGAGTTTGGCCCAAGAGCCTACAGGAAGGAAAGTGTGGGTCAGAGCAGAGCCTAATCAGTGCAAAAGTTGAATTAGAGCCTGGAACTGGTGGTGGATCATGGAACCCAGCAAAGACAGCAATGTCTGAAGTAAAACAGAGAAGGTAGTGGAGTGTGCAGCCCAGATTAGTGAGCTGTAGCAATCACAGATCACAGATGCAGCATACAGGTCCAGCAGCAGGTGACGCTGAAAAGCTGCGCTGGATTCAAGCCCACAGAAAAGGGCAACAGGATTCACAGCTGTAGTTGGACAACATTTATCCTAAATGAAAAGAAAACACAATCCATGCTTTTCAAATTAACAACCAGAATAAATACCATTGCTGGTTCCTTTAACATAGGGACACTAGAAGTTGTAAAATTGGAGGCACTCAGCAGTTTTATATATTTACAGATCCACCTCCATCCTGGTCTATCCTTTAAATTTCATTTGGACTGTCTTACCATTTAACTAAATAGATAATTTATGCTCCTTTATAGAGTATCGCAGTGCCTTGCTGACAAAGCCTGTTCAGCCATTGCAAACCACCCCTTCTCTCATCCTCCTGGATTATGGGACATTCCTTTTACATACAAACATACGAAATTGCCATCAGATGCAGGCCAATTGGTCTATCTAGTCTGCTCGAGTGTGCAGCACTTCAGTCTTTCAGACTGCAGCTGCCGCCTCCCCTTGCCTTCCACCGACATTGATTTTGCCCATATATCCTTCACTCCCACCCCCTGCCCCCCTCTCCCCACAGTTTGAACACTCCCTCTGAATCTATCCCACCCCCTTTTGTTTATTTATTTCAGTTTGGGATTAAAGACCTTTGAGCCAAGGCTGGTTTATAAAGGTTCCACGTCAGGCATAGTACAGTACAAACAATACCATACAAAACCAAGCAACAGTTGAGTACATGGGTATAAAAAACAAACATTGATGTGTACAGAAATAACACTTACGTACAGCAGGATTCCATAGGTTAGAGGTTGTTCAGGTTATCTGATGGAGAATAATATCTCTTTATAAGTTAGTTTCTCCTTAACACCATCTGCTAGAAATTCACTAGGAGATTTCATCATCATTTTAACAAGAAAGAAAGGAAATATAGTATGTATGCAGAAACAGGCAGCTCAGGACTAGGTGCTCTGGCAGTCCAAAAGTCAGGGATATCATGAAAGAGTAATTGGGTAGAGTAAGCAGCCAGATAGAGGCTTTGTTCAGGGTGTGCAAGAGTGGTAGCCTGAGGAGGCTTAATCCAGGGGAAGGGGGTAGAATAGGGATAGAGAGGAGGATAAGAGTATGGGAGGGGTGGATGGGGGTAGGAGAGGAGGAGAATGGGGGTCATTGTTGAGGAAATAGGGAAGAAAGTATTGGTGAGGGGTGGAAGGAAGGGTGGGAGGGGGATGAGGAGGGGAGGAGGAGACAAGGGTGATGGGCGAGCATCAGGTGCGGAGAGTGGGGAGAGGAGGGACTGTTAAAGTGGGGGGCAGGAGATGGTGAGGAAGGGGTAGTGAGCAGGACGGGCTGGGGGAAAAGGTGGCGGAGTAAAGCGGGATAGAGGAAATTATCATAAGTAAGTCCTTCATACGGAGATAGTTGACTTCCTTATCTGACAGGGAAATGTCTAGGTTCAACTCTATATACAGTCATACAGGACATTTTGCCCTTAATGCTGATAGAAGGATGTAAAGTGAAGCCCGCCAGGATGAAATACAGTGTCACAGGTTTCCTGCATGACGAACGGGATTAACTCCAATTGAAATTGCATTGTTTGCTGCAGTAACTCTACTGCAGAATTCTGCAGAGTTGTACCATTGTTTAATCTATCAGGATCTCAGATGGATATCCCCTGAACCCAGGTTTGACCATTTGCAAGACAACACTAGTTAAACAATATATGCTCTTAGTGCTCCCGTATGTTCATCAAGTCTGCTCCATTTACCATTTACCAGGCAGGTATCAGTCACTCAGATTAGCATCAGGTAATTTACTGTCGGTTCCCCAGTTCAGAACTTTAGTGGGTCAGCTCTACTTTGAATATGTCACTCACAAACTCTGGAACATGTTACCAGGCTACCTGGTGGAGGCAAAATCTTTCTGGCCTTTTAAACATTTGTAAAAACAGTACCTTCATGTCCTTTGCAAATGTAACTGTTTTAGCTGAGCAGGAATGTAACTGCTCACTCACTTATCACTGTTGGTGCCTCTGTGTTGTTTTGTGAATATCTGGGTCACACCTGCAAATGAGTTGTGTTCCAGTAAGCTCCTCCCAGTTACTAAAGTCCAAGCAAATAAATCAGCAGGAATGAAGTAAACATCTGCTATGGAAGCTGGGGAGCAGCAGTTTGATAGAGCTCATGGGGTGGAGCTTGAGCTGTCTGCTGCCTCTTCAAACCACAGAACGACCCTTTAATCCCTAAAATTCTGATAGGACCATGCTTATGTAATGGTTTACCTATGTTGCAATGCCTTGGTTACCAGGTACCTTTGGAAGAGACAGCCAACCAAACAATTCTGACACACAGAAAATGGCCACAGTTATCATCTACCACCCATCCAGGACAACACTCAACAGACATTTTATATGGAATTTGAATTTTGGACACAGTAACTGCTTCTTCATTGTTATACAGTATAACTGCTCATACAGTATTCAGATCTAAAGTTGCTTTAAATTTTTTTTGCAATGAGTCACATTTAGTTTAGTATAAAGGAAAGTCATGCCACAGAGAATGAAACGTTCAATAACATGTTGCATTACAATTTAAGGGACTCAGATATTCTTAGATTCTTGGAATACTTATAAGATGAATAATTAGATAATGACAATTTCTAAATTATCTATTTTCCTCCCTTTCCTGTCTGACCTAGGAGACATCTGTAGGTGGTCCCAACTGTACATGATTGAAATAACTGCCTGGCAATAATGTAACTTGTTATTGCATTCAAAAAACTGATAAGGACTGATTTCTTACCAAATGACATTTATTTCCAATCTAGAAAAATATATTGAAATATTGTACTGTAATCAGAGTTCAGATAAGCTGAAGCCTTTAGCCTTACTTATTACTGAATATTCTTGCAGTGGGCTAACATAACATTAATACATTCTTTCTCTATTAAAAGAACATTTATACCACATGCAATAGCTCAATTCACTTTTGCTAGGGACTTGTCAGGCTTTCTATGCAAATTGTCAGGCATGGCACATCGGATCAGGTGAGTAGGACATTATGAGTTCTCATTTGGAATCTTGGCTGGACAAGGCCAGGTTATGCCTGAACTGCAGTTCTTGAGGTTTGGTGATGGTTCCTCCTGTTGTGATTTCACTAATTCTTTGGCAGTTTGTGGCACTTGCTAGAACCAAAATGTGACTTTCAAAGTAGCACTATAAGTTAGTCAGCAAAAACAGTAATCAAGCAGTATGTGTTAGGCTGGCCCAGTGGCATTAAGGTTTGAGGCGCTGGATGCCACATCTTGTGCCATGCCAGCAATCTGGGTTTGGGAACAGACTAGGGTCATCGGGGGTTGGCAGGGGAGGGACAGGATTGATCATCCGGAGAACTGCTCTCCTCTCCCAGGTAGATGGATTGCACCGTGCACCAGTGGCCCCCAGGTGGAGATCGGACAGCACTGCAGCTTGTGGTGTCGAACTTAGGTAGGAGCGTTGGCTGGCATCAGCACATCTAAGTGCGTGGATGCCATTGCATGTCTGCACTCCAGGGGCAGAAACACAGAAATAGCCTTGCTTCCTGGATAGTTGACGGCACTCTCCTGTGCCCTGCAGCCACACACCAAATGCCAGGTTCAACCCACTGGCTCTCCCGAGCCCCCTGTCCTGCTCTGCTCCAACGAGAAGATCCGAGGTCATCGGATCAGGTAGGTGGGAGAGTGTCTGTCCCTGATATCCCAGTAGGAAGAGCTTCAGGTGGGCAGTAGTCTGGGGGTGGCCAATGAGAGTCACTAGAGAGAGTTCCAGGGTGGCAGGAGAGAAAAAGAGTTAACAAAAAACAAACAAAAAAAAAGCAGTATGTGTTAGCTGGCAAAAGCAGTAATCAATATTGTTTTTAATGAAAAACATATTTCTGACATCCTTAGATTCACCCTTAGTGTATTTGTAGCTGCCTCAGATATTGTTAAAGCAGTTCTTACAACTAATTTTGTAATTAATGACTCGTCGTTAATGATGGCTGATACTCGCACTTTTAAGAAAATCTCTTTCGTTGAGGTTATCTGTTGAATGTACATGCTAGATTCATCCTATGGCTGTATTAGGATGGTGCTACCACATTTCTGAGGTTAGGCAGCACAGCACTACACCAGCCCTTGGATTGTTTTGCAATGTCCTGCTGTATGCATATTATTAACATTGTATGCATATTGCACGGCATTGTCTGTACATACCATTTCTAAAATTGCATACCTGCCTTTCTATATAGTGTTTTGTACTTTGCTTTGATCACCTCTTCCTCTTCCTCTTTAACCCCACCTTTTCCTCTTTGTCACATCTGTAAACCAGATTATCATTGTATCTTTCTATATTTACCTGTTGAAATAATTTCAAATAAATAAACCAACAAATAAGATTTACATTTTTCATGGCAGGCATGGCATGGGATATGGAACATTTTAAAGTGTCAAAATCCTGTATCTTGTTTCAGGAGTGAAACAGAACAAAAAGAAAAACGGGCATGTTGAAATGTTTGCATGACTAACATTATTGCTGAAAAAAAAATATGGAGACTAACAAAAAATGCTGCTTTAATCGTGGGTCAAATAGAATGGCAAGGATGCTACATTTGAATTGCAGCATTTTACTAATCCCATGGGGGCCCATGCATGACTGAGCAGGAATTACGTGCTGGAGGCACATATCCCACCTGCGTAGCACTGCACCTATGGACAGGCGCACCCAGGCTGGCATTCGCGAACAGCCGCCACTTGTCTACAGCACCACTCCCCTCTCACATGCAGGACTCCACAGGGTGGCTTGGGGTGGAGCTGTGGATCCAGACTGGCTTCCAATCAGATGCCTGACCTGGGTCCTGAGTGAATCACTAGCATGGCAGGGCATGGTCTGGGTGTGTGAGTAGCACCAGCGGACACCTGGACTCGTGCAGCTGCATGCGCCACAGACCTACTGCCAAGTCCTATGGGCATCATGACCCACACTGCCCAACACATAGCAGCCTCATTCCTGAATGCCCAGGGGCACCTCTCTCTCAAAACACTGTGCCACCCTGACCCTTGATCCTGACAAGCAACCCCCAACCCATGTCAGCCCCATCCTGGCACTGTGCAAGGACCCTCCCAATCTACATGTCCCTGACCCCAGCTGTGGTGAACCCCCCCTCCAAAGCTGGGTGTCCGCACCTGGAACACTGCCCCATGCTGCACTCCCTACCCACCCCACTGGCCCAATCCCATATACCCCACCCATCACTGGTGGTTAATGGTCCCCTCACCCACTGCAGCACCGACAACTCACCCCCTCAGTCCTAATACCTTCATGTCAGTGCCTTGGCTAGGAACAACCAGTGGCATAGCCCTCCTCACACTGCCATGGCTGCTGGCCGTCCAACCACTGCTGGGAGTGCACTGCCTATTTACAGGGGCATGCTCCCAGCAGTGGTCAGATGGCCAGCAGCCGTGGAGGTGTGAGTAGGGCTGTGTTGCTTGCTGTTCCTAGCCGCAGCACTGACTTGAAGGTATGGGGGATGAGGAGGTGGGTTATTGGTGCCGTGGTGGGCGAGGGGAACCATGGACCACCAATGTGGAGACAGGGGTCGGAATCGGAGTTGTTGTGGCTGGGGCACCTGTGTGTACGGGGGGGGGGTTGTATGGCACTAGTAGGCAGCTTATGGGGGGACCTGGCAGTCACATGTCTTGGGTTGGTAGGTTTGGGCCATGCATAGGGTAATGCCATCTTGTGGTGTGGTGAAGAGTGTCTGCTGCCAGATGGGTGCAGGGCTGGCATGTGTTTGGGGGGCTGGCAATTGGCATGGGCAAGCAGCCAGTCATGATGGGGGGATTCCTGACACTGGGTCTAAACAGCGCCAACCAGAATAGTGTCGGCAAGGAGAGCACCAATTTTTCTTTTGAAGGGGGACTCCACCCCCCCACCCCCATCATTAGGATTCTCACTCTGAGGGGGAGCAGATCCCATGAAAAGTTAAAATTCATGGGGCCTTTATGGCCCATGTAAAAAATAAATCTAAGTCCCGATGAATGCTAAAAGCTTGGAGACCAGGATTAGAACTCTGGTCTCCATTAGTGCTGGCCGAGCTGCTCGATACCCCAGCCCTCCATGCCACAGGAACAGCTCAGCCAGCCTTCCAGATTCTGGTGCCCTTGTGAGGCACCAGCACCATGGAGAGTGACCAGGGGAGAGCTTACAGCAAGTGCTATAAATCTCCAGTTGCTCTACATGTGAGTGCTTACCAGACTAGTGCTGTATAGTGCGGAACTATTCTGGTAGTCCTCACATGATGGGGTAATGGGAGTCCCTATCTCACCCTGGGACATGTGTGTGTTTCAATTGTGTGTGGAGCTGGGTGCATAGGGTGCTTACAGCAGGGTCTCCCTGGCATAAACAACACTCTCATACACCCCCTGGTGCATGGCACTGTGCGCCTTAGTGCATTGTGTGTATTCCCTGCACTCCCTCAGCACACCTCCACCTGCCCCTGATGTATTGCTGTCCTTATGGCAGAGGGATTTGGTGTGTACCGGCTACAAACCCTGTCTTGTGCAGCCCATGCTCTGGGCACAATGGGTGCGAAGTGGCTATGTGTCATGAATCTGCAGCACGTAGGCACATTGTACGTTTGTGCATAGGGGCCACTGACTGTAGCTCAGTTGGTTGAACTTTTGTTTCTGGTGCCAGAGGATAAGAACATACTGTAGTAGATTCTACTCCTTTACCAGGAACTTGAGCTTGAACCCAGTACTTACACTTAAGTGAAGCAATAGGGGATACTGCACTGTTGAGGTGCTGCCCTTCAGATTAGACCTTAGACTTAAATCTCTTCTGCCCTTCTTTGGTGGCTGTTTGGGAGGAAGTTAAAGTTCCTATGGTGTTTATCATAGGGGTAGAGAATGTCTTCTGATGTCCCAGGCAACACTCTCCCTATGAAAAATTAGGTCCCTGTAACCCACCCCCGAATGCATTTGGAAACTAGCTGTCACAGTTCAAGTGTCTTCCAAGTCAAAAATGTCAAATTTAAGTTCTCACCCTTGTCAAATATAATCTAGTTAGTTTAGATAGCTCTTACTAGTCTTACATAAAGTGCTCAGATAACATTCAAGATTCTTCAGACTTAAAACTGGTAGCCTAGAGTGGGTTTCAAAGTGGTGAATTGGGTAAGAAACTGGTTAATGGATAGACGACAGAGGGTTGTGGTTAATGGCAGTCGCCCTAATGAGGAAAAAAATTCCAGTGGGGTGCTGCAGGGCTCAGTTTTCAGACCGGTCCTCTTCAATGTTTTCATAAATGACATTGCAGAAGAACAAGAAGGGATGGTATGCCTTTTTGAAGATCACACCAAACTCTGTACTAGTGTGGACATTCATGTGGGGATGGAAAGAATGCTTAGGGACCTTGGAAAACTGAAGGCATTGTCAAGAGCATGGCTAATGGGGTTCAGTGTCAAAAAGTGCAAAATCATTCACCTAAGGCAACAGAATCCAGGAGCTGAGTATTGTATGAGGGGAGATACTAACAGTCGCTAAGCAGAAAACAGATATTGGGGTTATCATATGTGATGACTTCAAAGTAGCAGGGCATTGTGACAAAGCAGTGGATTGGACCAGTGGGATACTAGGATGCATAGGGAGAGGTGTCTCCAGCAGGAGGAGGGAGATAATGTTGCCACTGTATTGCCCTCTGGTGAGACCCTGTCTAGATTATTGTGTTCAGTTCTGGAGGCCATACCTTAGAAGTGACATAGACATGGTGGAGGCAGCACAGAAGAGGGCAACTCAAATAGTGCAGAGGTTGCATCAAAAGCCCTATGAGGAGAGATTGAGGAAGCTCAGCATGTACTCATTGGAACAGAGGAGAAAGGTGACGTGATAAAGACCTACAAGTACATCACAGGGTGAACAGGGTAGAGCAAGAAAGTCTCTTTCAAATTTGAAAGAGGATTGGAGGACATGCGATGAAGCTGGAGGGGGGACACTTTAACAAGGATGTGAAGAAGTACTACTTCACCGAAAGAGTGGTAGATGCCTGCAAAAGACTGCCAGCAGATGTGGAGGAAGTAAGGGGCTTCAAGCATGTGTGGGATAGATACAGGGGAGTATCAGTAAATAGGCAGGGAGGTGGGAGGGTCACTGCAGACTAGTAAGGGTCCAAAGAAATAGACTAGGTAGGAACTATCTGCTCAGATTTGCTGACCCAAATGGTCCTTTTCTGTCAACAAATTCTGTGTTTCCATGTTTCAGTGTTTATGTTTCTGCTTGGTAAATCAGCTTTTAGTTATATTGCTCTGGCTGTATAGGATGACATGCCAGGCAAATTGCATTTAAAGCACTCTTTGTAGTTTACAAAGAGTTGAAGAAGAAGATGAAATACATTATCACTGTTATTTCTGTCCATGATGTAAACTGGTAAATGCTGTATTGAATGCTGATCTTGCAGACTGGTTAAGATTAGTTTGTTCAGTTTTGCAGTATTGCATGACATTTGTACACTGATGACATTTCATTGTATTTGTATGAAAGTACAATGGGCCGTATGCTTGAAGTCTATGAGCCACATACAGTATATGCAGTGCATAGGCTTCCTTAAGTCTGTATGCCATGCATCAGGGGTCCTGTTGAGCCACTGTGGTATTCATAGAAGGGAAACAGACTCATTTTGCACCAATACCCTGTTGTTTCCAGCACAGTGTATGCCGTCAACCAGTGAGAGTGACTGGGGGAAGAATCAGCCTCCAAGCCATGTACAAAGATGTAGAGTGCCTGAGGAGGGGAGTGCAGACTATGCTTGCAGGCACACCGCCATATCCACCATGTGTCCCCCATCTGGCAGATGATGGCCAGTGGGGTAAGTGGCTGCACTTATTCTGCTGCCCCAGTCCCCCAAAACAATTTCTGAGCACAGGGAGATTAGCTACTACAAGTGCTGTTCCAGAAACTGTACAGGGGTGCCATATGCAAGTGCAAACAATCCTCATGGAGCCAGAGATACAGTCAGCTGGGGGACCAGCATCCCATTGGTTGCCTGCCTGTGTCCTCCACCTTTCCCACCTCCCAACTCCTGTTCCTGCTGCACGCCTATGGGGTGTGGGGCAGCAGATTGACACACCTGATTGGTGCATGGAATGTGGTGCACTTTTCTGCACAGGTGTGGTGTGCCATGGCCCGTGTATGTGCCTTTAGTGTGTACACTGGCCATCTTGATACATAAGGCCAAATGTACACTGTTGTAACTTTCTACCACCATTTTGGTCAGAACCTGCTGAAAAGAGAGTTTTTTTTTTCCTCAGTGGGTCATTCCTCTAAAACAAATACATCTATAAATAATCTATTAATCATATTTCCTATGAATAAAAATGAAATTAAATATTGACTGCAAGACCATTACTAACGCCTTGTCCCAAGTACCTGCAGAGGTCTCTCTAAAACTGTGTTTTGTCTGGACGATGTTCCTTCTGTTACTCTACTGAAATCAGACTGGTAGAAACTGCAGACTCAGATTTGATTTTTTCTGCTCACATCTTTTGTGGCAGCCTCAAAGACTGGCACGACTGCATAGGCATAATCTTTCTTTAACTAAGTAGAGAGCACTTAGTGATATACCATCTGCTGAAACATGGACTTTTCTGTCATTGCTGATTACAGCCCTTTTGTTCATGAATTCATTCCATCACAAAATGTGGAGTTACACCATGTGATAATATCCTGAATGACTTGGCCTGGAGGGAGGTGCAGCAATCAGAACAGTGGAAGGCGATGGAGAGCACATTTGAATTCACAGCTGTGCAGCATACCTCCATTTGTAATCCAGACCTTCCAACACAGCAGACCACACTGTTAAGGAGTAAAAGCATGAAGAGAATTCAAGCTATAGATGTAAAATTGGGGAGTGTGATTTAATTATTTTGGAAAGCTTCTAAAGTTGGGAGACAGAAAAAAGGTAACAGACTTAACCAACTCCATTTGCAGAAGTCAGACAAGGAAGGGTGCCATTTGGCACATCAGAACTAAGCTGGACTTTGAGTGCATGTTTGCTCATGAGTTGACAGCACCAATGCCCTACAGCCTAGTGCATCAGACCAGTAGGGCTATGTCATGATGTCATTGACATCATGAAGTCATGATGCAACCTGGGTCAAGGATTTAAGACACACTCCAACATGTTCTGCAGGAGAGGGCATCTGTTTAGGAGTATAGCTCCTGTGTCAAAACAAACCTACTGTAGGTGCAAGTACACTGCAGAAGGCAAGCTGAATTTAAGGTATGCTACAGTATATGGTAACAGTACTTACAAACTGATGGAGCTAATTTTAAGATGTCTTGAAATGTTGAAGCTTTGTTGGAAAAATGGAGACTGATAAGGGAACAATCTGCTACTCTACATGAAATTGCTTTTTAAGCAAAAAAAACATTAAAGTGATTGAAACTGACTAACTGAACTGATTGATGTAGTAGTATAGTCTAAAGGTTAAAATAATGAGTTGTAAATGAGCTTGGTGCATCTAGTAGACTTCGTTTAATTCCCAGAACCTCCACTTGTATGCTGAGTGACCCTAAGCATGTAACTAAACTGTCCTGTGCCACAAGGACACAGCTGGAAATAATCCATAAAAATAATTGTAAGTGAATTCCTGACTCAACTGTGTATCTGTTTCTCATGAATAAAATAGAGAATAATAGATAGGCAACTGTGTGTTATGGATTTGTTTTACACACCCGAGGTGTGTGCTGACCCATAAACCTTGAGAGTGAAGCTTAAGAGGTTTACAAGGTCATCACGCACTGAGGGGGTGT
The DNA here is from genome assembly GCA_016271365.2 of Neoceratodus forsteri. Classification (NCBI taxonomy): domain Eukaryota; kingdom Metazoa; phylum Chordata; order Ceratodontiformes; family Ceratodontidae; genus Neoceratodus; species Neoceratodus forsteri. The sequence continues at coordinate 570,274,973 of CM057449.1, read as the reverse complement.
AAAAAGTCTATAAAAACACACAGTTGCTTAATTTTTATTTTTTATAATTACTGGTGCAGAGTTTGCTCAGTGTCTCAGTCTGTCCCCTACCTACAGACACACACACACACACTGTCTCAGACACTGTCACACACACACACACACCCCCCCTGTGCATTACGGAAACTTTCCTTTTTTGTTTTGTTTATTTTTCTTAAGAAAAATTATACTACTGACTGTGAGGAAGCTGTCACATTTGAGAGTAGCCGGGTCAGGCAGAAGCCCCCACCGAAGTGTGACAATGGCCATTTGAGAGCACGCTGGCTCAATAGTAGCTCCGACCGAAGCGTAACAATGGCAGGACCAACCAGATAGCTTTTTTTTGTTTTAAATTGTTTTCTGTGAAAGGCAGGATTAATCAGATAATTAATAAAAATAGCTTACTGCAGCTGGGCTATAATTACTTCAAGGAGCAGTCTGTTCATCGCCAAGGGAAATTTTAGCCGCCATGTTTTTTGATATGTTGAGCCTGCCCATAGAGGGAGTAAAGGCCAATAACGTGGCATGCTACAGATGAATGACACTGCTAGTGAGAGGAAGTTTTAAGAAATGCCATAATAACCTGATTTCGGGATATTTCGGCATTGGAAAGTTATCATAATCCATTTGATAAATGGGGTCACCAGTAATTATGATAAATTATTATTATTAAATTTCTTTTTAATCAGCAGCACCACTTCTACCATTAAAAGGAACTTGATGATGTTATAAAATGTTGGGAATTAACATATCGGTCAGTAGCAAGCTGTTAAAGTCAAAATAAAACAGTGAGTTTTGTTAAACAACAAACTGGCTGCTTGGCATTTTGGGGCAACTTCATGTGGTAGGCTGCTAGTTACTTGTCCTACTTGCCCTGCCAAGGTAAGGCATGAATTAACTGAAAAACAGTTTTGAAGAGAGTAATGAAACTAGAATAAGATTTGTTACTTTATTTGGCATGGACGTCCATTCATTTCTTTCCATCTCCAGTGCTATAGTGCAAATCAAAAGATTTGAACATACCAGGTCAATGAACCCTTTAAGGAATGCTGCAGAAGAAGCATTATAAACTACTAAACACTTTGAAGATTCAAAACAAACAAGAAAACAGAAGATACCAGCACAAGGAGAACTTAAGTGACTAGTCAGTTTTTCTTTTCACTGTTTGGGAGTTGCATCGTTTATTTATTAAGGATGTGCTGGATAATACAAATTTGATTGATGGAAATAAAGATAACAGGTTTGGGTATTCTAATGAGGATCTAGAAAAAAAATTGTACATGAATGCATAAGTGAAAAAGTTAATCAACAGTCAGCAAAAGAGAAATCGCTCAAAAGAAGTTTAACAATTCTGAGACTAAGGGACCAGGAATTTGAATGACACATTATTACTCTTGCTGATTATATTAAAAATCATAGAATCCCTGCAGGATTAAGAATCTTAATAGAACCCAATGTGGGCTTTCACTTGAGTAAATTAGTTGAACTCTGGGATGCCATTTGTGGGAAGTGTTAAGTTGATTTCGTGCTTGCAGTGACAGAAGCAACATCAGAGGAAGGAAAAATAGAGCTTTGGAAACTGAAGCTTTAAATAAGCAAGTTAAGCCATTGCTAGCACAGAAAGATTTGAGTAATCAATTAGAATTAAGACCTGGACAGATTTGAGACAGATTTAAAGTCAAGGAGGATAAAAGAAATATAGGAGAGAAATGTTTTTATTTATTTATTTATTAATGTCTCGGATAACACCACTTGAGCTCAGAGCTCTTTACAAAGGTTCCACGTCATGATCACAATACAAACAGAGTAGTACAGTTACAGTGGAAGTAGATACAACAGATATACCAGAGTAGTACATGTTACACAGAAGGTTAGGATAAGGGAATGGGGGCTAACTAACACACTTAGGGGTATGAGATGCCTGATGGTGAAACCAGACATTTGTCTGCAGAAAATAGATTCTAGGGTGGAATGGAAACAAGATGTTGAGGGGAGGAGCCCCAAGTGCCAAGAAATGAGCAAGCAATATTATGACAAATTAAGCTGGGAGGGGAGAGGGGCTAAGGAGGGCAGCAGGTGGGGGAAGAAGGGGAAGGCCAGGGGAGGGAGAGGAAGGGTTAGGGGAAAAGCAAGATAGTAGGGGGTGAAAGAGAGGGGTGGTGAAGCTAAGGATGACAGTCGCAACAGACGTCATTTAGCAGGCGTTGCTTGAGTCGGACTTTGAAAGCACCCAACATAGGCATATGCACCAGGTCTTCCTGAATGAAGTTGAACCAAAGCGGGGCATGGTGTGCAAAAGACCTTTGACCTTGGGAAGTATGACATCTGGGTGCAATGAAGGTCTGACGTTCCGAGTTACATGTGTGTCGCTGGTTAATGCAAGGTCTCAGGAGTTGAGTAATCCCAGGCAGGAGTGTTCCAAGGCTGGCTTTTTTTTGCCAGAAGGCAGGTTTGGAATTTAAGTCGACCATTAAGCGGGGAGCCATTGTGCAGTGGCATACAGGTCACAGGTGTGAGTCAGCCTAGATGCCCCAATGGTTAGCCAACAGGCTTTGTTTAAGGCAGTTTTTAAGCGCTGGAGAGCAGTGTCAGAGGCAGAGCTATATATAGGTAGGCTGTAGTCAACGAGGGAGCCCACAGTGCTATGGATAGCTACTTTGGCGCGGCTTCAGGGTCAACTCAGCTCTATGATGATAAAGCAGCCCAATACGTTTATTGATAGCTTTGGCCGTGTTGTCAATATGGAGAATGTAGGACAACAAGTTGTCAATAGTGATCCCAAGGTATTTAAAATGTTGGACCAGATCAAGGGGGGGGGCCCTTGCACAATTGCGTATTGATAGGGGGTAGCAACGATGCTTGTTAAGGTGGCTGGAGAACAACATAGATTTAGTTTTTTTTATAGTTCATGATTAGTTTGTAATATAGGAACCACTTCTCAAGACTAGCAAAGTCACTTTGAAGTTACTGCTCAAGTTCAAATGGATTTGAGACATGCGTGAAGACAACTGCATCATCGGCATAGAGTAGAATGTGGCACTGGCTGGCTTGAGGGAAACTATTCAGGAATAAGCTGAATAGGAGGGTACCCAGTATGAGTGACTATCGTGACTCACAGGTTCACAATTTGAGCACAGTAAATGGTAATAGTGGTTATGCAAAGCAGACATTTTCAGGAGCAGAAGGTGCTACCAGTTCCAATGAAAGTGATAAGGAAAGATCACATCACCAAAGAAGACCTTTTAACGGCTGCAGTGGGTGGAGCCTGCAGCCATATTGTAGTCAGCTCTAAAAACAACTGACTGGATTCTGAATGCAGCACAACTTTGGAGCTGCAACACAATCTGGACAGCCAGAGCACACTGTTCAGTGTACATCAGCACTGAGCTCATAGCAGAACAGTCTGCTGTGGCCAAGATGGCCACCGGAGTGCAGGGCACATGCATGACTTTCTCTGTTCATTGTGCATGCACACTGAGCTCACAGTGGGGCAGTCCACTGTGCCCAAGGTGGCCTTTGGAGCTCAGTGCACATGCATGACTTCACCTCTGCTTGCTCATGCGTACTGAGCTCTTGTGACCATCTTGGGCATAGCGCACTCTTCTGCCATGAGCTCAGCAAGCACCCTTAAAGTTCAGCTGCACCTTTGTCAGCTCTGGCCAGAACTTGTTTTAGAGAGAAGGCACAGGAAGTAATAGTAACAACAGGAGAAAGGAGGAGGGGGCAGGGGAGAGCCACTAAGAGGTTAGGTCAGAACAAACAAGGAGATATAACTCCAGATTAGGAGGACATTTGTACAGAGGAGGTGGTAGGGGAAGCATCCCATATTCCCAGGCTACATCTACAAAAAAGACAAGAAACAAAGAAAAAGAATGGGAGTCAAATGAAGAAAGCAGCAAAGACACAATATTAGAGGTACAGAGGATGAAGACACAAAGGGGACTACAGCATTTACAACCACTCAATGACAGAACTATCAATAGATGAAATGTCAGTGTTATGAAAAGGGTTGCCTTTTGCACTGTGGCAAACTAGCCTCTCCCAGACTAGCCTGTGACTGTTACCAGCTTTCTTGAACCCTTCATATGCCTGCAACAGTGCTCAGTAGCTGACACCACTCAACATAAACACTCTCTTGGTGCATCTCTAGGTCTGAATACCTCCAGAGCCACTGCTCACACAGTACAATACTCCTTGCTCAAGAGCAACAGACCCATCCCTCTCTGTCACAGCTGAGAGCTCCTTACCTAGAAACAGAATATGGTAACTTTAGCTTCCTCTTCAGAGGCTAAAACACAGTTTTGTCAGTAATAAATCGGTTATCTGCACTTCAAAGGACTCAGTCACAGAAATATGAAGTACTGTATATGAAAAATGTTTTAATACTTCAAGATATTTACACTTATAAAATTGGTACAGACAGTACATTTGTTAATTTGATTGACTGAGAACTGTTGCCAACTATGCATTGTTCTAGTTTATAGCACACAAAATAACAAGTGCCTGTACCCATGAATCCAGTTACCAAAAATATCTTTTACCACTCTGCCTGCTACCTTCTTTACACCTCCAGTTCTACCATCTTTATTACCCAACTGACACAAATTCAAAATATTTAAAAAAAATGTCTGATTACCTTACCATTAATTCTGATAAATAAATCAATCCTTTTACACAAAATGCGTTCTTTTCATAAAAGCAACCTGTGTCACTCTCTGTCCCGACCTGCAGACATTCCTTGTTGTCAATGAGCTATCCATGGTCTGGCACTCTCCCTGCTGACCCGTAGAGTAAGACTACTGGCAGTTTATGAAAGTTGCTACTGCAGATGATAGTGTGCTGCCAATAAGACCGTTATGAAATCTCAGTTCTGTTGGGCAACCTCGCATCCCAATGTGGTTGCTCTGTACAGTGGTACCACTAGCGCCCATCTGTTCTCAAAGGTACAGTCATTTAAAAAAAGTAAATTTCACAAAAAAAAAGCAGGCGCTGTATTTCTAACAAGGGCAGCAGAGCAGCAGGCAGAAATAAACAAGTGAGCTGTGGGAGGGAGTTGAGTGAGCGGTGGGTGTGAACAAGACTGTGCAGAACAATGAAGACACCATACAAACAGTAACTGCAGGTATTTTTTACGGCTGTAGTGGGTGGAGTCTGCAGACATTTTGCATGTACAAAAAGGCTGATGTCATGTTTTCTGTCTGTGGAACTGGCTCAAGGTGTAAATAGTCTCCTCCGCCCTTATCATCCTTCAAGAAATGCTTTCTGCCCTCAAGTAAATACACTATCATGTTAGTCAATGGTTGCAGTGCACAATTTTCTTTCTTAAATGGGAGGTACATGAACCGGAACCTGAGTAGTGGGAGGAAGCATTAGCTTTTTTGGGGCAGTTAAGATCCACCCCACCTCCACGTGAGAAGCTCCTAAAGATCCATCCCCACCTTTTTTTTTTGTTCATGTGGGAGGGGCATGAGGTGGATCTGCTATGTTGGAACAACTGACTATCAGAGCTGCCTGGGGCATCAGAGCTTAAGGTTCAGAAGGAAAGAAAAAGTAATTAAGGAGTGCCTGAAACTGCATCCTTATACAGTGTGAAACTGCATCCTGAAATTACAGCACTTGAGGAAAGCAAGCACTTGCCACACAAGAATGACAATTAAGGTATGAGCTCACAAAGGAGTAAAATATGTCACCCAAAGAAGACTATCCCATATTGGATACTAGAGTGTCTGTTTCTTAAAAGCTTTTTATACTCCCCACCCCACCCCACCCCACACACACAGTGGAAGCACCCACCCAAATAGCTAGGAAAGATTTACATTTTTATCTCTCTGGGACCTGAAGTTTAGTAGTAATGTGTGAAAAGAATTAAGTCTTGTGTTTTGTGCATTTGAATAGGTTTAGTGCTTTGAAGTTAAAAGATATAAAATATATATATATATATATATATATATATACACACACACACACACACACACATAGGGTGGGATATTCAAAAGGCTTGTGCCATGCGCAATAGGGTTGCGCCTGCACAAGTCTGAAATTGCGCCATTCTGCGATATTCAGCAGGAGGCAGTTGCACCACTGAAAACATGCTGAGCAACAGCGCAATGCTAATGAATGCATGCTGAACTGGAGGGGGAGGAACCATTCATAAACTGCACAGCCCGATATTCAGCCGGGCTGTGCAGAGATGTGCAGGCGCAACTCCCAACCTGCGCCTGCACAACTTTGAGCCAAAAAAAAAGGAGTAAGTCGAGGCCACCCACAGGTGAGCTGCCGCATTGCAGAGTGCAACACAGCAGCTGCCACCAGTGGCTGGCCCTCAACCTACTCCCTGTGCCCCCGCATGCCCGATCGTGGGCAAAGTGTAAAATCCCTCCCCGACTGGCCCAATCGCTGGCAAATGCTTAAATAACCCCCCACCAGCCCAATCACGGACTGCAAAGTGTCCCCGAGCGTATCCTTGGTGGTCCAGTGGACGCTAAGCCCGATCGCAGGCTGAATATGTTGAACCCCCAGAATGTATCCCTGGTGGTCCAGTGGACCGCTAAGCCCGATCATGAGCTGCATTATATTGCGACACCCCAAGACCATATCCTGGTGATCTATGTCCCCATCACCCACCCACGGCCCCACCACCCGCTCCCCTGGCAGCCAGCCGGCAGCAGCATCCCACCTGCCTGCCTGCCACCCCGCCGCCATCGACTGACTGCCCGGTAGGGCTCACACCAGTGGTGCAGAGCAAGAGCCAATGGGCATGCAGCCCATACCGCATAAGGCAGTCCAGATATAGATACAGTGGCTGTGGTTGGGAGTGATTCAAAGGAGCGTTCAACAGCGCAACCCTTTGAATATCGCCCGCCACACTTCGAACAACTATTTTGTGCAGCGCAAGGGCTTGCTCCACAAAATAGCGAATATCCGGCCCATAGTGTCATGGGCACCTGAAAAGGAAGGAGATAGTACTGAAATAAATGTTATTCTGATGATTTATTTATTTATGTATAAGATTTTAAGTGTAGTTCTACCTAGGTCACAGACACATAAGCTATAAAAAGTACATTTAAGGATGGATGTATTAGTCAAAACTTGTAATAGCAAAATAAATAAAGAACAATAATATATTGTGTTTTTTTTTCTTTCAATTGTTTGACCAGGAGTGGCACACTAAGCTGAAAGCTTGTTTACAGGGGCAACCTGGGAGCACATGGAAGTTAAGTGACTTGCTCAGGGTCACCCAGTATGCAAGTGGGGGTGGTGGGATTCAAACCCAGATCTCCAGATTTACAGCTCAGAGCCTTAAACCACTGTGCTATACTGCCTCCCTAGTTATGGCAGTCATCTGTTTTATGGTTCATGATGTTGGTGTAGTAAGCAGCAGCACCTTGCATAGCAGGTGGAAAATGTCAATAAGTAGGTCATGCAATAGATGTGCTGAGCAGTTACTGAAGCAAGAAATGTATTTAGGATAGTAAAATATTCCTGTTAGAAAATTGATAAATGTGTGACATTTGCATCTCAGTTTCAAGGAGGTCCTTATGGGGTGTCAATGTACAATATAAAGTAGTTATAGTTTTCAAGTTGTCTGGGTAATTGCTTTGTACTACCACTGTTACTAAATTTAAATTATTCTATGAAGAAAATTAAGTTTATGTAACTGTCTGTAAATGTATTAAAAACATTTACTTGTCCTTATAATGTAATGCATTAAATTCTGTTGCTAGGTTAAGAAGTCACATAACAACACCCAGGGCATTAGAGTTTCTGACCATAACACCCTACCCTGTAGGGACTGACAGGCATCAGGGGTGTGACTTGGGATTGTCAACAGTAATGCTCATGCCATTCCACCACCATCCCCACCCTGCACCCAGTGACAGGTATTGAGGTGTGCCTTTGACTCTTCAGCCCCAAAGTTCACTCTATTTTCTTATATAGTACTATACCCATTTCAGTGTATTTCCTTATGGAATGGGGTGAGTGTAAAGCTTGAACACCCCAAGGTACACCTCAACACTTGTCCGTGTCTGCAGGTAGGGTGAGATGAAATGGTGTGAGCGTTATGGCCAATGACCCAAAGGCACACCCCAATGCCTGTCCATCTCTGAATGGTGGAGGTGGGGTTGGCATCACTTTAATACTTCACTGCCATTCCTATTCTGCCTGTCTGTCTCTCTCTCTCTTTCTGTCTATATGTCTATGTTTTTATCTATCAATTGCATGTATCGCTGTTTTTACCTATTTCTAAAACAAACCTGCATATCACATTTTTTTATGTATTTAGTTGTTTAACCAGGAGTAGCACACTAAGCTGAAAGCTTTTTTATAGGTGCTACCTGGGAGCACAGGGAAGTTAAGTGACTTGCTCAGGGTCACACAGTATGCAAGTGGAAGCTATGGGATTCAAACCCAGGTCTGGTCTGCTGGATGTCACCAGATTTGCAGCTCAGAGCCTTAAACCACTGCACTATACTGCCTCCATTTGCCTGCACTCTGAGCACATACTTATGAAACTGTGCATATTTGTACTCCACTTCTGTATAGACCTCATACTTTCCTAATATTCCCATTATCACAAGCATGACTACCTTACCCTTATCAAAAGCGACCCCCTCTGAAAGTTACTATCACATTTTCTCTGCTAACAGTCCATAATTACACCTGACTTCCTGACATCAACACATTGCTCAAATATAACTTACATCACCTCATGAACAAAAACCCTGTTTCTCTAAAAAAAAAAAAACATTGTGTAAATAATTCCAAGGCTGAACATATGACAGCCATTACTTTTTCATGTACTGCCACCTTCTGTACCATAGTGGAGATTTGCATATGTTTCCCATGATGCTTTGCAATATTGGGGTATGTGCAATTGTGTTTTCTTTAAAATGTGGCTGTTTGGCCAATATCATCTGGGATAACACATAACTTAGTAGCATTTGCTCTGGGGTTCTTTTGTAAACCTATATTGCTTCCTATTCCTTCCATTAAAATGTACACCTCCATATATTTTTCTATTAATGTGTATGCCTTTCTTAGAACAGAAACTAAAACAAGTCTTACTACTTACAAATCACTGCGTTGTTTCTCCATACCTTCTTAACAATTCCACACAACTTCACTAACGTCATTATGCAGCCGTAGCGGATCTGACCAGAATTTGTTTTAATTCTGCAGGTAATGTCAGACTTGTTTCCTTCCACCCCAGCACTCTCTTGCTCCCTGAACACTCCCATTGACACAATAAAGTGGAAGGACTATTTTGCCCCAAAAGAAAACCTTTTAATATTTTTTCAGTTTTTTGAAAAGATATAATACTTCTGAGCACATACCCATTTTTTTTGGTTAACTGTTTTTATCCTCCTGTGGCAGGTCCTCTCTCATTGTCCACCAACCTACAAGACTCAGGGTCCTTTGGTGGCTTGTAGCACCATGCGCACCCCGGCAGATCCCCAGAGCCAATCCGGAGGTATCATCCTTGGTGGGCCCCCATTTTTTCCTCCATTTATCCCATGGACCTACTCCTGAGACCCCCGGAAGTAGTAGCGCATGTGCATGGAGGCCCACATGCAAACCACAGCTCTAGATGAGGTCTCCTCACCCTCCCCCGAACAGCCTAATGCCGAAGGTCCTCACAGAGATGCCACTTTTTTGGCCTCCACCAGAGGGAAGCCAAGCTCCGAGGCACCTACTTCCCCTATCCCCAAGGTAGAGGGCTGCCAGACAGCAGCCTGCTCTAGTTCTCTCCCTCCCGCCGGCAGACCTCCGGTGACCTAGGCTCGTTCCCAAATCCAGGTCACTGGTGTGATGCGAAGTGTGGTGTCCAACGCCTCAACCCTCTGCACCACTGGGCCGGCACATATACCCATTTTATCAGCACAATTACACATTCTGGGGTGTGGTTTATGCTCTCATAGTTGTACTTCGAGGGGCAATAAGCATTTATCAGAGCATAACCCAAACCCCATTATGTGTTATTGCTTACATATGATACAGGATACTACAGAAAGACTATGGGAAACAGTATTGTACTAATGAAAAAAGAAAATGTTTGCCAGTAGGTTACACACAGAAAAAAAACTCTTTCTCTCTCTCTCTTGCTTTATTTAGCAAGGTAGAATAGCTTTCTACACAAGACACCTTGGTGAATCAGGGCAGACTCAAACCTTAAATAGCAGCTGTTCATAGACCCACACCTGTCTGATTTGCTGTCCCAAACTTTGGTTAAAGATCATATGCAAATATTTGTTATCCTGAATAAACATCACTATATCTTGCACTGTGTCTGCGATAGTGATTTTGTGCAGTTTTGCCGATTTTGTGCCAGTAGTTTGTTTTTAATTCTGTATTTTATTCCCATCCATTCTTAGCCATGAAGCCACATGCTCACACTGTTCCTGCAAAGTGGGGGTGTTCAGCGCTGACATAACTGTAGAGTTGCCAGCAGAGGAGCCCTCGCTATATGTACTGTTTCTGTACTATTTCTGCACCCTGTATTTACTGTTTAGTCCGATGTCGACTAACCAATCAGTGCAATTTCTGCAGTGTCAATACATAATCTTCCTTCCCAGACATTTGCAGCTGTGCTGCAAACTTTGCAGATTCTGAAACATATGGGATTGAAATGCTGCACATTTCCTCACTACTTGATCTGAAAGAGCAATTGTGCTTTGTTCAACCTTTTCCAGTTCTGACAAAGGCCAAAAATAACTGTTTTTATTGCTGAGAGTGACTCGGACCCTCTCATCAACTGTTGCTGTTTGTTTGACCAGTGTCGGAGAGTGTAGCTGTTTCGCCAATTACCACCCATAGCAATCAAATCTCTACCAGTCTTATACTGCAGTCTCTGGATTTGCTGATTTCATTAGCATTGGACTAGTAACTTTGAACAAACTAGCCCTTTATCCTTATCTGCCAAGATTTTTGGATAGACCCGTTATACACTGTATTCTAAAAACACCAACCATTTTGCTGTGAATCCAAGTTCCTGGGCAATCTATTGCAGTAATTTACATGTTCCACTAGTGGTTCTTCATCTGATATTTGTCTGTGGTTTCCTGTCACAGTGAGGTGAGTTTGTCAGTGCTTATTTCACCTGACTGACTCTCAAGAATCATGCTCACCTCAGTGTCATCTGCAATTACTATTGCCCACTGAAGCCGAGGCAGACATTCCTGGAATAGTGTTTGGAGCCTGGCATTTAGTTATCCTATCTGTTGCAGGGCTCCTGGTCATGGTGAAAATGTACTCAAGCGTCTGCATGGATATATGTGGACAGCTGACCCATTGAGTACTTCAGCATCATGAGGGAATGTAGGGATGAACAGAAGCAGTTACATGGGCATATAACCAGCTTCTATGCTTGTCTCTGCTCATCTTACATGTATTGGACCCAAACGTGAATCAAAAAATAACTCCTAGAGTGGAGAATGGCTCTCTTTTTACATTGTTCAACCGGGACTTTTCTTATCAAGTAGAAGAACTTGTATGTGCTCTAACTTCCCCTAGCCCGCTGCTGGTCCTTCACCTGCAGCGGCATACAGGAACTCTCCTACAGCCTGCCCACAGGGATACACCATCTTCTGCATACTCCCCCCTACTCCCATTGACTCTCTCAGTCAGGGTATTATTGTATGCAGCATCAGGAAAACTGGGAACTAGCCTCAGAACTTCCTATACTGCTGCAGACAAATCACGTAACCGAAAGAAGACCCAGCCACCCACACTTCTCCTAGGACTCTGCAGGAAACTCTTGTTCCTGCTTTTTCTATGCTCAGGAAATGTTGAGCTTAATCCAGGCCCTCTGGCACCCATGGAATCCCCAGCAGATCTACAAAGCCTCAAGGGGCTTACATTCTTGCATGTTAATGTATGTAGCCTATTAAAAAAATCTGTTCAGGTCTGAGTATGTCATACTGCTCCAGATGTTCTGGTGATTACAGAGTCCTGGCTCCAACCGGCGACCAGTAACAACGAAGTTAACATCCCCTCCTACTCTTTGTTCAGAGCTGACAGGCAAACCAGAGGTGGTGGGGCAACTATTTACATCAAGGATAAATTCCCTGCCTCCATAATTGACTCAACCTGTGTCCCAAAAGAATTTGAAAGCTTGTCATTAAAGATTGAAATTGCCACCGGTGTCTCATTATGTATAATAGGATGCTACAGACCCCCATCAGCTGGACTACAGTTGTTAAAACATCTCGAAAACATCCTGCGTTTGGCATCTTCAGAGTGTATCATACTAGGGGACTTCAACTTAGACTGGCTCTCCAGTGCATCAACCCCACTTAAAATGTTCTGTGATTCCCTTGGGTAGTCATAGCTAATAAACAAATCTACTCATCCTGACAAGCTCAACCCTAATAACAGTACTCTCTTGGATATCATTTTAGTTAACAAACCCCATTCATTCTCCCATGCTGTCATCTTTTTCTCTGATATTAGCGACCATTGCTTCATCGCATGTGTAAGATCCACTCTTAAATCCACAAATGTACCAAAATTCTCCTTTAAAAGGTGCATACGCAACTTTGATATCCATGGGTATATATCAGACCTAAGAAACTCCATGCGATGGCAGGACTTCTATCTAGCCAAGTCCCTGGCTACGGCTTATGATATTTTCTCAGAAATTGTGCTGGGGCTCTCAACAAGTATGCTCCCATAGTAAAGGTTTGTGCAGAAACAAATCCTGTCGGTGGTTTACAGAAGACCTGAAAGATGCTTTGCGGAGTAGGGATGTACTCTGGAGAACTGCTAGGAAAACTAATTTAATGAATGACTGGAATTCTTTCTGGAGGGCGAGGAACCTCTGCACCAAAATGGTCAGAGAAACCAAAGCTAATTTCTACCGGTCTCAGCTGGAAAGCTCCTCAAGAAATGCCTCCAAATTCTGGAAGACTATCAAAGACATTGACGGCTACACCACTGTAAATTCTCTACCTACTAAATTATTGATCAACAATACTGACATCTCCAACAGACCGTCTATCATCGATGTTCTCAATAATCATTTTGTCACTGCAGGGATAGCCTTTGACTCCTCTCCCACGAATATCCTCTGCCAATAACTTAGATTGGATACACAAGAAAAATCCATCCCCAGTCTATCCTTCTCTCTGCAGCCTACCTCCATGAAAGAAGTCGAAGATTTTCTCCTTCAGCTGGACACTAGGAAAAGTGCTGGGGCCGACCTCATTGACCCATACTTCTTAAAGGTCGGCTACAATGTCCTCACAGTCCCAATTACTCATCTCTTCAACTTATCCTTGTCCCAGGGTGACCTACCTAATGCACTTGTGGTCCCTTTAAGTCAGGAGATCCTAGTGACCTCAATAACTACAGGCCACTCTCCCTACTTCCAATCCTGTCAAAGATGCTGGAGAAAATAGTGAACTCCCAGCTTCGGAAGTACCTGGAATCAGAAAAATGGCTTAACCCATTACAATCCAGTTTTATAGCACAGCACAGTATAATCTCTGCTCTAGCCAAGGTGACAAATGACTGGCAGCTTGAATTAGACAAAAAGAACTTTGTCTGCGCAGTTTTCTTGGACCTAAGCAAGGCGTTCGATACCGTTGATCATAGACTGCTTCTGTCGTCCTTCCAGAACATTGGTTTGGATTCCCTATCCCTTAAATGGTTCTCCAACTACCTCTCAGGATGATTTCAACAAGTAAAAGCAGAAGGGGAAGTTGCTCCACCAAATCCCTTATTGAGTGGTGTACCGCAAGGTTCCATTCTCAGTCCCTTGCTCTTCACCATTTATATTAACAACGTAGATGCCCCCATCAAAGAAGCACAAACACATCTATTTGCGGATGATATGGTACTCTATGCTAGTAGCCCCACACCTGAAGTGGTCTTTAAAGCCCTTCAAAATGAATTTAATCTGCTGCAACATCAGTTTATGAACCAGAAACTGCTCTTAAATGCAAAAAAAACCAAAGCAATGTTCCTCTCGCCCCTTCAAAATGCAATAAATCCAGCAATTGCAGGGAAACTCCTGCAAATCACTACCATTCTAGGTAAGCAGTTGGACTACGTACCAAAGTTCAAGTACCTGGGGGTCTGGTTAGACCATAGACTTACTTTCACAGATCACTTAGAAGAACTGGCAAAGAAACTTAGACAAAGACTTAGTCTGTTCTTTAGGATTAATAGTCTCCACACAAGAGATGCTAAACTGAAACTGGTTCAAACTACCTTTCTTTCCCTATTGGATTATGCAGACTTTCTATGTAGTCAGGGACCTGCAGGTACCCTAGCCAAACTCGATACGCTTTATCACAGAGCCATAAGATTTATCATAGGTCTTCCATACTCAACCCACCACTGCGCATTGTACACGGCAGTGGAATGGTCATCTCTTGCTTACAGATGGCAAAAAAATGCTGCGGTTTGGACATACAAAGCTATCTCAAATAAACTGCCCCAATATATCTCTGTCTGTTTACCTTTGTGCACTCTGGGGAAGTATGCCCTGAGAAGCACTTCATATATCTACTTTTATGTTTACAAAGCAAAATCTCGCATTGGCAGAGCAGCCATCAGCTTTGTGCTCCCTCAACTGTGGAACAATCTGCAAAAAACTTTGAAATTAACTCACCCCATCAGCCTAGCAGCTTTTATATTTTGTTTAGTTGTTTAATCTCTGTATCTACATCATAATAAGGTGTCCTGTGCCTGTCTACCCTAAATAGTGACTCCTATAAGTCCAAGCACACTCTAATTTATCAGTGTCAGTGGCTCAGTAGGTAGCACACTCGCCTCTGAGGCCGGGAGATCAGAGGGCTGTGGGTTCAGTTCCCACATCTGGCACTTGGGTTAATATCCCAGTGCTGACACTGTAGTGCAGCATGAGAGGGGTGCTGCACTTCTGAGGTGCCGTCTTCCGGATGAGACGTTAAACCGAGGTCCCATCTGCCTGGATTGGTGGTAGTTCAGGTCGATGTTAAAGATCCCATGGCACTTATCGAAGAGTAGAGAATTTCCCGGTGTCCTGACAAATTTCCCTCATTCACTATAAATACCACCAACAGCTTAATCTGGTTTCAAAGTCAGTTGGCATTCATCTGTAGCCCCTTCCCCCAGGTCGTGCCTGAAAATAGGCAGGATTTGTCTAGTGCACTTACCCGGTCAACAAAAGCTAAATAAAAATAAAAATTACTACTGTTAAAAGACTGATCACATCTATAATCGACTCTTCCCTCTCCCCTTTTTCTACCCCCATATCTGTCCTTTCCACATTCCTTTGACCCTGGTTCCAGCTCTAAATTCTCCATACCATATGACTATATATCTTTTTATATTAGGTTTTATTTGTGTTCGGTGCACCTGATATGTATATTTCTTTACTTTTATGAAAAATTGTGTCCTACACAAAACTAGCTGTATCTTCTGTTCCAAACATATACTACTGTTAGTGCTACCTGCTGATACTTTGTATATACTGTATCATTGTATCTCACTTTATTTGTATTATTACTATTTTCTTGTGTGTTGCATCCCATGTATATTGTCCCTTGTTCCTTGTTAACAAACCCAGGTCCACCTCGAAAATGAGCTTGCTCAACGGTGATCACCTGGCTAAATAAAGACTTTGATTGATTGATTGACATGGTAGGGCTCTGCCTGGGTGCATTCACACACCATAAACTATACTGCACATGTACAGCTGACTGGGTGACAGGAGCAAGTGTAAGGGAGCTTGGTATGGTCACCCAGCATCTGATTCTTAACGAGGCAGGAGTGAAGTGGGGTGTGGGGTCTGAACAAACAACGGAAACAGCAGAATTGGGTGAAGAGACAGATATGAATACACGCTTGCCAGACTAGATTAAAAAAAAAAAAGACAGATTTGATGTGTGCTAATAGTGCTTTCAGAAAGAAACACAAGTCTGCCAGTGCTCTGGAGCAAGTGGTAAAAGGTGATTTGGAAGGGGATATATACTTGGCACCAGAAATGGGGAGAGGTGAAATGTAGTGTACTGTTGGATCCAGCAGTGGGGAGAGATGATTCAGAAGGAAAGTGTTATGTATACGCATGCGTGCCTCGACTGGACAAAGTGTAGACGTAATGTCTGACAGGGGTCTGACAGGCCCAATGGTTACTATGTGCACAACTGTGATTTTATAACCTTGGAGAAATAGGTGGCTGGAAAGTGTAATCGTGCACTCTAATGCATCGGCCCTGCCAGTTCACTGTTTTCCTACACTTCAGACTGATAGGAGTGCTCTAAAAATGAACTGATGTCCTTTGTGCTTTTTTAGCCTTACATCTCACCCAGTGATGCATGGCGCAACATTCTCAAAAGTCAATACTGTGAAACACATGATACCATGTACAGCACCCCCCCCAAAAAAAAAAACAACCACTGACGGAACACGCCATGTGATGGATGAACACAGGCAAAGAGACATAGGCAAAAGAGAGGTTTGGATGAAAGAACTGAGAAAGGGATTTACATATGAAGGGTGATGGGGTGGGCACACAGTGGGCATCAAACACTAAACAGATAATGCTCACTCGGTAATTGGTCTGTGAGTTCTGGTAAGCGGTGTTACTGGTACCGAGTGCTGGATTGCAAAGGCGGAGTACTGAATGCAATTTGTTGTCCAAGCCATCCACAGGAACAGGTGAATGGGGAGAATAACATTACGAGCAAACACAGTGCATTGAGGATATAATCAGCTAATGTTCACAATCCTAAAATAGTGGTCATATACAAGTATATAGGTGCTCAACACAAAATGTAAATGAACGAATCAAAATATTTTATTTCAAACTTACAAGCACCACAGCTGGATAGCATCCAAAAACAAGTGAACCATAACCACTGAACACCCGATGGTGTTTGGTGCAGTAATTACCTGTGACAAAGTTCTAATCTGGGCACAAAATGCCATTGGGTGTTCTGTGGGTGTGGGACACTGGTTTTGGATGCAAACAGGCTGTGGTGCACGTAAGTTTGAAAACATTTTTTTTTTATTCATTCACTTCCATTTTGTGGTGTGTAACTATGTACTCATATATGACCACAATTTTAAGAGTGAGAGTCTTTGCTGATATATGCCTTGGTGCTTCTTTGGACTCATACACCCTTCACCTGGAGGCTTTCCTTCACTTGTGTTTTACACTGGAGATCATTATGTGGAACACAGACATGCCAGATCCGATGTTTCATCTGCTTCTGACAGAAATGGGTGCTCCTGACTGATCGGCGATCATCTGCCCTCACTCCTATCACATTATGCATTGCTTAGTGGTAACACAGATCCTGCATACAGATACCCATGCCCAAATCAACCACCCACCCAACCTCCACCATGACATGGGCAATGTAATCCTGAGCTGGCTGACTGAGTGAAAACACCTCTACTAAGCAGATGGTGTCTGCCCATTGAAAAAAAAGATTACATAGTAGGGTCATGTATAGGTATAGAGGTAGGCTCAATATCTGTCCAGCTTGGGCTCACAATGTGACTGGTATAAGTGTAACAGTGCATGGGAGGGGTTGCAACATCAAATTGAAACAGTGGAGAGAGTAGAATGGGGAATGGTGTCTGATCCTACCACCGGAAGAGATGAATGAGGCACAGAGCAGTGCAGTATAATGGTGAAAAATGAATCAAATGGGATACTAAGGCGAGACAGTAATCAAGCTGGAAAGGTACAGATGCAAGTCTTATGAGGTTGCGGCTGGGGTGGGAGGGCTATGCCCCATGTGGGTGGAGAAGGTGATGGGTAGGGGGTGGGATATGGCACCACGGCTTGGATGGGGGAAAGTGCCACATGCAGCAATGGGGAGAGCAGAATGATGTATCCTGTCCCAGGTAGCAATTGGGACAGTGCAATACCCCCAAGAGCAGTACTTAGCAGTAGGCTTGTTTAGAGAAGAAAAAAATAGAGGTTCACTGCCTAGGCTGCACAAAATAAGGGAAAGAGACACCAATGTCAGAAAGCGCTTGGGGTTATGATGTGCAGATGAAGGTTTCATGACCATGGCTAGAGAAGGGTTGGGAAGGTTGTGTTGTGCAGCCAGATGCACCTTGCATGCTAATGAGCTTGTTTCTGCTGCCTCTGCCTTATGTTGTGGATTCATACCACAGGCACCAGTGATATAACTGAATAATGCATAAATTAAAAATTACACAGGGCTATGGGGTGAAGTATTGTAATCTGGTACAACTCACTTCATCATCCCCACAAAGCAATGCACCTTGCAAATGGGTCAGCCATAGTCAGCAAGTAATCCTCATAGTAGCAGACGTAATGGTATAGCATGGGGCTTACATAGAGATGAGATGAGAGGGTGCACATCAGACACTGCACAGCTCAGGAGGCCAAGCAGACAGGCACTGGTGTGGTGTTGTGGGGGGGTTCCATCCTAATGGGGACACCGTTGAATGTCATACTACCTAACAACAGGCACAGATGATTGTGGAAAAGAGCTGTACATGATGGTCTTTGGCAGCAGCTGCATTGGGGTTAATGGATTGAATTCCATGTTACTCTGCAATCACATCAGTGGAGGTGGGACTGTGTCTGAGGAGCAGAGGAGATTGTGGGCGTAAGTGGCAGTACTTGGATTTAAAAAAAAGTTTAAAAATATCAAAACATAAGTGCATGAGGCACAAAACACATGGGCAATAATTACACACATCAGACATAGGTAAGGAATTAATGTTTATTATGATTTTTGGTGACTTTTGGAAAACAGACTTTGCACATGATCTTTAATAAGGTTTCCCAACAGCCAGTCTCCCCCACCCTTGGCACACATGTCCTATGACATCACTCCCAGGTCAGTTTTTTGTGTCTTGAAGGCTGTGTCCACTTTAAAAACCAGTCCAATCTGGACTTCGGAGTTTTTATATATACAAATACATCTCAGCTCAGTACAGGAAGGTGGCAGCAAAAATCAACAAGATGCTGGGGTGTATAGCGAGGGGAATCTCCTCCAGAAATAGGGAGGTGATCCTTCCTACAGATCGCTGGTCAGGCTGCACCTTGAATACTGCATGCAGTACTGGCGCCCGTTCCTGAAGAAGGATATCAGTTTGTTGGAAGAGGTGCAGCGAAGGACAACAAAGGTGATCCAGGGACTGGGGGGAAAATTCTACAAGGATAGGCTGGGCGAGCTGAACATGTACTCCCTGGAGGAGAGGAGAGGAGAGATGGGGGGATATGATCGAAACCTTTAAATACTTAAAGAGGATAAATAAGACTGATACAGAAGGGATTTTCCAGATTAGAAGAGGGAGGCATATGAGAGGGCACCAGCTGAGCTTGGAGGGGGGAAGATTCAGGAGGGAAATCAGGAGACAATTTTTCACAGAATGGCTGCTAGACAAATGAAATGCTCTGCCCGAGGAGGTGGTATCCTGTAAAATGGTGGGTGGTTTTAAGAGGGGATTGGACAGAGTGAGAGGGAGGGTAAGGAAGAAGAGGGTGGGAGGGTGGGGCAGCTGCAAGTTGAGGGGACAACTGCACAATCGGGCAGACTAAATAGACCGTGAGGCCTGTTTCTGCTGGCGCTTTCACATTGTATCTGTTTTTTGTCTAGAGTCCTATGTAGCTCAGCAGAGATGTTGGTTTAGCCAGCAGCTTCCTAACATGAAAATACTCTTTACCTTGTAACTGTCCAAGGGTCCTGTCATGAACCAGGATAGCAGAAATAGTAAATTGCTTTCAGAGCCAGTTGGTCTGTCTCTGATAAGAATCTTAACACTTCCCAGGAATATCACTTTGTTAGATAGCTAGATAGATAGATAGATAGATAGATAGATAGATAGATAGATAGATAGATATTTTATTTATATAGTACCCGTCTCCAAAGACTCTGGGTGCTGCACAATATAAACACACATATCATACGAAACATTTTAAAAATACAATAAAACAAATTTACAACAGCAACATACAAAATACAGCTGGGAGCAACAACTTATCTTAGCCATCATAAAAGTGCTATTATTTTAAAACACTTTCAGCTAAAAGCTTGATTAAATAAATATATTTTGAGGCCCTTTTTAAAGGCTTCTACCTAGGGGGCCTCCCTTAGATAACCTGGCAGGGAGTTCCACAGGGTAGGCGCAGCTGCCACAAACACTCTGTCACCTGAATGCTGCACCCTAACCTTGGGAACTCCAAGGAGGCCACCCCCAGCAGAATGGGGGGCCCGGGTTGGGTGGTACGGCACAAGGAGCTCTTGCAGATAGACTGGACCCCTCTCATGCAGGGTCTAATAGGTCAACAGCCCTATCTTGAAGACAAACCTCCAACAGACTGGCAGTCAGTGCAGTTCGCGGAGCGCCGGGGTGATATGTTCACATCTTTTCACCCCCATCAATAATCTTGCCTCCACATTCTGCACCAGCTGCAGTCTGCAGAGGTTACCTTCAGATATCCCTAGGTACAGGGCATTGCAGTAGTCCAACCAGGAGGTGACAAAAGCATGTACCAGTGTGGCAGGTAATCTGGCAGGATCAGGGCTTGATTTTGGGCAATATTCCTGAGATAATAAAATCCACTTCTCACCACGGCGGACTCCTGTGTATCAAGTGTCAGACCCCGTCTAGGATTACTCCCAAATTCTTCACCTGCCTAGAGGGGGCTAAAGGCACACCCCCCAGCACAAGGTCAGGGTAATGCCTCTCCCTCCTCCCCACCCTGATGACCCAGCTCCACCACCAGTACCTCAGTCTTGTCTGGGTTAAGCTTCAGCCAATTGTGAGTCATTCATATCTGGATTTCCTCAAGGCAGCTATTGAATACAGAGTCTGACACCTGACTATTTTTATTTTAATTTATTTAGTTTTTTGTTGACCGGGTAAGTGCACTAGACAAATCTTGCCTATTTTCAGGCACGACCCGGGGGAGAGGGATACAGATGAATGCCAACTGACCTTGAATCAGATTAAGCTGTTGGTGGTATTTTTAGTGAATGAGGGAAATTTGGCCAGGACACCGGGGAAATTCCCCTACTCTTTTCGATAAGTGCCATGGGATCTTTAACATCCACCTGAACTACCACCAATCCAAGCAGATGGGACCTTTGGAAGCACAGGACAGATACAGCTGGGTATCATCTGCATAGCAGTGAAAACCCAGCCCGTACTGCCATATAATGTCCCCCAGTGGCAGCATATACACCGTGAACAACAAAGGCGACAAGACCGACCCCTGCAGAACACCACAGGGGTGAGGGATACCTTGTCAATAGCCTTTGTCAGGTCTATGGTGGACAGGTAAAGTGTTCCCTCTAACCTCTCTAGGACCTCATTCATCCTGAACATGAGGTAAGCATCTGACTCTGTGCAGCCGTTCAGCTTGCAGTAGTTGATATATAATATCATAGTCCTGTCTTATTTGGGGATCAAAACCACTGGGGAGGCCAAGGGACTTCTTAACTCCTAGATCACCCAGAAAGCCAGCAGCTCCTTGATCTCACCTCTATGGCATGTCTTACACCTTCTGGGACTTTGTGGGGTGGCTGTCTCACTGGGGCTTGGGACCCTATATCCTCATGGTTCTCTGCCAGTGTGGTATACCCTGGTTTCCCCGTGAACATTTCACCAAATGTGTGCAACACCCCACACATTTTGGTAGCTTGGGCTGGTGTCAGCTGCTCTGAGAGGATGACAGCAACCAATGAGGATTCTGCCTTAACTGCTCCCAGGAGATCCACCAGCAGGTCTGCTTCTGTTCCCTTCTTTGGATAGCTGCACTCAGCCAGGACCGTGTCCTCCCTGTCATGGTAGAGTTTCATCATGTTTATGTGTTAGACATACTAGTTGAACCTTCTGTCTGGTAGCTCTATCATGTAATTAACATCATTCACCCTTCTGATTACTGAGTGAAGATATTTCCAGGCTGCCTATAATTTGATCTGCTGAATGGGGATGAGCACCATCACCCCCTGCCTGACTTCATACTCCTGGGGTCTCACTCCATGGTCATACAATGTCTTTAGCCTCTGTTGTGCAACTGCTAGGTGTTCCTTGGCAAACCAAATGAGCTCCTTGAGCCATGACTTGCAATTCAGGACATAATCCACAACTGATTTCCCCTAGGGGTTCAAGCTCACCTTCCCATTCATCCCTTCCCAGATCAAAGCGGCTCCTTACCCTATGGATAAAATGGAGCTTGAAGGGTGAGAACCCGCTGGACTCTTCGGGAACTTCATATTATGCAAATAAGAGATGGGGTAGGTAGTTGTCCCACTCTTTTGCATGCTGGTCAGTGAATGTTCTTAACATGATCTTAAGAGACCTATTGAATCACTCCACCAAACCATTTGTCTGAGGGTTGTATGGTGAGGCCCTGTGCTGTCTTACTCCACACTTTTTCAAAGACCAACCACCAGATCAGACATGAAGTTTGTGCCCTGGTCTGAAAGAATCTCCTGGGGGAACCCACCCAGCTAAATATCCTCAGCAATTCATCATCCAGCTTCTTAGCCTAGATGGTGGACAAAGGCATTGCCTTTGGGTACCTTGTGGTGTTATATCCACCACCAAAATGTAACACTTTTTGGTGTGGTTTGGGGTGCTAAGTGGCCCCACAATGTCCATGGCAACTTGCCGAAAATGCTCTTCCATAACAGGTAGGGGAATAAAAGTCACCTTAGCCTTGTCCCCAACCTTTCCACCCTCTGGCACTGTGGACAAGTCCAGCAGTAATTTGTCATGGCTTTAAAAACACTGGGCCAGTAAAACCTTTTAGTCCATCACCTTCCGCACTGTTTACTAACTCACTTAATTTTTGCAGGGATGGGTCCACTTACTGAGCTGTCCTAGCTTTGCATGCTTGACCTTTCTAAAACATACAGTACTCTGCTGTGAGAATGCAGCTCATGGCTGGGTTGTCCTCCTTCTGTAGCTGTGGCTCAGAACTACTTCTTCCTCCTTGTTCTTCAGTTGCAGCTTCTCCTGCTACAGAGGCAGGAGTTGCCTTCTTGTGCACTGCCACCTCTGTGACCTCAGAAGCCAGTTCCCTCACCTTGCTACAGTGACACACCTGGCATTGACACTACTATTGCAGTAATTCCCCATGATTACATCCATGGGGAGGTCTAGTACAACATCAACCCCCTGTATGGCCTCGCCACCTTCCTAGCTTAGAAATATCTGGACCAGGAGACCACGTGATGCAGAGTGCTGAGTAAAAGCTCCTCTGTGTAGCTCCAGCCTCCCATCTTTATAATTGTTTTTTTCGGACTACAAAACTACCTAAAACCCTTCACTGTCATCTAATTCTGCCTTCTAACCAACCCGGGCTTCGGATTAGTGAGTTTGAATACGGATGGAGGCTTACATGAAAAAAGCCTCGCAGAAGCACACTCCACCAGTCACCCCTGAGAAGGCCCCAAAGAAATCTCGGGCCTCGATTGGGCCAGACAGGCCCGATCATTCCAGCCAGGTCTCGGAGCAGGAGTCTTTAACCTTGAACAGGTTCCTAGAAGAGTTCAAAGTCTTCCTTGAGGAAGTAAAAGAGATGGCGACTGAACTTAAAGCCCTTTCTAAAAAGCTGGATGAGGTCTCTATCACAACCTCGGATAATACTGCTCGCATTGTGTCTCTGGATAAACGCCTGGAGTAGGTAGATACTGGGCTAGTGGCTATGCGGCAGAAGCTTTCCTGCATTGAAACAAAATTAGAGGATCTCAAGGGCCGTAGCCATGGGAACAATGTTGTTATATTGGGGCTACCAGAAGGTGAAGACGGCCAGAATGCCATCATCTTTATACAGAAGTTGGTGGAACAGATTGCCGGGCCCCTCTCCCTTTGGCTCTACGTATACCATTGAGAGGGTGTGTAGATTCCTACCGCCAAAACCTCCATTAGGGGCTGCTCCCTGCCCTATTATATGCTGCTTTCTAAATTACTTCGAGAGGCAACATTTCCTGTCCAAAGCGAGAGACCTACAAGAGGTCCGCTGGGAGAATTCCCAGCTAAGAATAACACAAGATCTACCAGGATCTGTCCGGCAGAAGCACACAGCATTCCACCCCATTGTGTCCAGGATTATCGCTGCTGGGCTCAAGTTTAGGATGGGGTACCCAGCCAGGCTGCAAGTGTTAGTGAACGGATCCTGGTCAGCTTATGAAGATCCAGATACTGCTCTCTCCGGCCTCAAACTTGCCCTGCCTGACTTGTTTCAGGACCCATGAGGAGTTCTGCACTAATGATGAGGGGGAGCCCTGCATCGTCAAGCTGAGTCTGCTTTTTATGTAGAATTATGGAAAGGAAAGCAATCACTGGATGAGTTCAGGAGATCCCGTTATTGGAAGAGGCATAGCCACCATCTTGATGTGCTAATTCTATATGGGACACTTTCGTACTGAATTTAAGCATGGGACTGAAGCTCACATTTAGGACTCATTCTGAATGAATGGTTTGCTTACTTGGGGGGAAGTTGTTCTTTGTTTCGGTATAGTTGGGAGCACAATTGTTCAGCAATAAGGGGATGGTTGTTTTATACCACTTAGGCTCACTATTCAAATCTGGGGGTAGGTTAATTTAAGAGATGTGCGAGGCTTTCTTTTTCTATCCACGTAGTGATGCACTTTTGCTCAGTAGCCCCAAGAGAGATCTCAATGCATAAGCATTATAGATCAGCGTTAGCTGACAATTCGGGGCTGATTTCCTCCTGCAAGGCTCCCTGCTCGAAGCCTGTGTTATTTAATATACCCTTTACTGGGCCACTTGGCTCTCGTGCTGGCAAGATACCAAGGTAAAAGAACCCTACCTTCTATATCATTTACCTGGGGTTCCTGGGCATTTGTGTCTTTCTAGCAGGACACATGAATCCTGTTAATTATAACAGCACACTCGCTGTGCCCCCATGTCATAAGCCGAGCACCTCTCTTAAGCTACCAGGTGTTGGTTAGGTAGCAGAGTTCTCCTTTTCTTGACTTAAAGTTTACTTGTTCGTATTAGGGGGTTGTTGTATTTGTCTGGGGATGAAGAGTATTCTCGGGAGGCTGGGGGGTGAGGAAGGGACGCGGTACTTTGTTAAGTGTTGTTTGTGACAGTTTGAGGTGGATGGGTGGGGGGCGTTAAGGTCAGGCCTAAAGATTGGTTAAACTTATGTTAAATGGGGGTGCTTTATGGGGGAGCTTAAGGGGAAGAAATGGTTTGTGTCGGGGTCGGGGGGTCGGGAGCGGAGTACAGCAGTATTTAGGGGAATCTGGACAGTTATTTCTCGTTGTTATTGTACAGTGCTTGGCATCCTAAGCTCATTATTACTGACCTACATGGCTAATAACATGGTTTTTGCAACTTGGAATGTGAAGGGGATTAGGAAAAAATCCAAACAATACCAGGTGCTTAAACACTTAAGTCTATTGTGTTCCCAGATAACGTTTCTACAGGAATCCCATTTATTAGAGTCAGAAGCTTCACAACTAAGGAGGCAACAAGTGGGTCAGGTCTTTAATGCCTCGGGATCCATAAACAGTTTCGGGGCCATGCTAATTATTAATAGAGGCATTCTCTTCACCTCTTCACATGTTATTAAGGATCTGGGGGGCAGGTTTGTCTTGGTTCAGGGCACTGTCTGGTCTGTACCACTTTTACTTTGCAGTATCTACGGGCCTAATACAGACAATCCTGGCTTTTTTATGAGGCTGATTACCATTATTCTCCCAATGCTTCCCACAATGATCATCATGGGTGGTGACTTTAATTTGGTCTTGGACTCCAGTATGGACAGGTCAGGTAGTGGATTGAGAGGACTGTCCCCTGGGCAAAGGGCATTCAGGGACTTGGTGGATCAGTGCGGGTTATGTGATGTTTGGCGTGTCCTGCATCCTAACTCCAAGGAATATACTTTCAGCTTGCCGGTGCATGGATCGCAGTCCCACATTTACTACGTACTAATTTCCCAGGGGCTCCTGCCCGGGGTTATGTCCGACTCAATCCAGCCTGGCCCTATCTCCGACAACTCCCTTGTGGTAAGCAATTTAGCTTTCCTTAATAAGCCCAGAAGGGAGACCCATTGGAAACTTAATGAACAATTATTAAAGGATGCCAGGTATTACAAGCTTATAAAAGAATAGATTGAGTTTTTCTTCTCATCTAACCCGATTGATAGTGCAAAGCTGGATATTTTATGGGGCGCCTTTAAGGCTTACATGAGGGGAATCCTTATCAGTTTAGCATCTAAGAGGAAAAGGGCACAAGAGGAAGAATTATTATCCTTACTGTCCCAAATACGGTCCCTAGAAGCTAACTTTTCTGTCAGCACTCCAAGTGAGGACAGAAAGAAGCTTCTGGTAGCCAGAGATAGATATTTAGACCTGCTGAGGGGAAAGGCGGAGTTAGCTATTATCCAAACCAGAGCTAGTTATACGGATCAGGGAGAAAAGGTGGGTCGTTTACTCGCATTATGGTTAAAACAACAGGAATCTGCAAGATTCATCCCTCCAGTTCAGACCCAGGTGGATGGATCTCTGAGAGTATCCCCTTCTGAGATAGTACAAGAGTTTGCTCTGTACTATGAACAATTATACAGGGACATGGATTGTCCTCCTCCTTCAGAGACTCTGGAGGCATACTTAAGGGACTCCCATCTGCCTACCCTATCAGAACAGCACAGGAGCTTCTTAGCCTCACCAATATCCCTTGAGGAGATCTCGGAGGTTATCGGAGCCTTGCCTTCGGACAAGGTCCCAGGGCCAGACGGTTTTTCCTCACTATTTTATAAAGCTTTCTGAGAACTATTATTGCCGGCGCTTCACCGGCTATTCCAATACATTCTCTCTGGGGTTGTGGTAGATGCCTATCTGTTCGAAGCCCTGATTGTTCTTCTCCCCAAGCCGGACAAGGATCCAGAGTTAGTACAAAGCTATAGGCCTATATCCCTTTTAAATCAAGATATTAAAATACTTTCGAAGATATTGGCCGATAGATTAACAATGGTTCTCCTGGACCTGATAGGCATGACCCAGGTTGGGTTCATGAAGGGGCGATCATCTTCATATCATCTGCAAACTCTTTCACATGTCTTCTCAGAGTGCACGGATGCCACTTTTCCTGCTGGGTTGGTCTCCCTGGATGCCGAGAAGGCATTTGATCATGTGAATTGGAATTTCCTATTCCAGGTTCTCAAGGCCTTTCATTTCCCTACCATGTTTATAGACTGGATTTGTGGACTATATAGAGCCCTATCAGCTAAGATTTCAGGAAATGGTGCATTTTCTAAACCCTTTTTTTTATACTCAGGTACCAGACAGGGTTGCCCCTTCTCCCCTCTCTTATTCAATCTTTATTTGGAACCTCTTATTCAAAATATCCTCAACAACGCGGGGATACAGGGCATTTGGGTGGGGTGCAACGAAGTCAAGATTACAGCATATGCGGATGATCTTCTCCTTTATCTATCCCACCCGGTGTCATCTATTCCTGCTTTGCTAGGAGAAATTGCCAAACTTAGTTCCCTTTCAAATTATAAATTAAATGCTAATAAATCCTCCTTCTTTCCCCTGAACCACAAGGTCTTCAAGACCGGTATTACCCCCTTCGGCTTGTGTTGGGCACCCCGGATGCAAAAATATCTGGGCATTAAACTAACGTGTAATCCCTCCGCATGGTTCAAAGAAAATTTGGAGCCGCTTTCCCAGTTAATTATTCAGGATCTGGATAGATGGTCCAAACACCCGGTTTCATTATGGGGCAGAATCAACATAATCAAGATGAATGTCTTCCCACAAATTTTTAACCCCCTCTCTCTTCTTAATTCATTTATCCCTTTATCCTGGTTTCAGAAAATGCACAGAATTTTCACCAATTATATTTGGTCAAATAAATACCCCAGATTGGCATGCTATAAGCTGGCCGCCTCTAAACTCGATGGGAGACTGCGGATTCCTCACTTGGTAATCTATTACTGGGCCAGTCATCTGGCTAAATGTCTGAAGTGGGTGTGTCTGGGTCCTGAGAGTCTGAGACCGACTTGGCTCAAAATAGAACTAGACTTAATCTGGTCTATGAACATGGATCCCCTAACTTTGTTTTGTGTCAAAGTGTCTCATTTACAAGGTGCTGAGAAATGTCCCACTCTTATGACTTCTCTAAAAGTGTACACACAGTTTTGTTCTTTCCTGAGCTATACTCCATATTTGGACCTGTCCCAATCTATTTGGAACTCTCTGACCTTCACTATGAATAAACATTTGATTCCTCACATATGGTTGCCCCAATTGGGTGATGGGATAATATCCATGTTTTTGGATGACGAGGGAAAATGGCTTCCAGTAACTGAACTTGTCCAGAAATTTAGTATCCCAGCATATTTACAATTTAAAGTGTTCCAATTAAAGTACTTGCTTACAACGGTGTTGGGCAGCACCCCTGCCCCCTTGCCAGTCAGTTAGTGCACTGATTCTGGAGATTTTATCCCTATTAGGGTCCTCGGGTGTCATTTCTAAATTATATCATGACTTGTTTCATAGACGGTATGGGGGCTCTTTTGGACTGACTAGGTTCTGGGGAACTATTTTTCCCCAATATACTCCCAACTGGCAGGTCTTATGGAAGTCCTGTCATAAATATGTGTCCCAAGACAGATTCATATATGCAATCTACATTTTATAACATATTATACCCCAGTCAAGTTAGTGAAATGGGGTCTTCTTAGATCAGATGTATGCACCAGATGCTCCCAGGGAGAAAGAACACTTCTTCACATATTCTGGTCATGTCCCCAAATAATCTCTCTGTGGGAAGCTATTAAAACTAACCTGGACCCCTTATTGGGTTTGCGGGACTGTTTCACACCTGATATTTGTCTCCTGGGGGACCTGTCCTCCATCAAGGTTAAGGTTAGAAGATTTCACATTTCCATGATTGCACTATCTATCAAATAATTTATATTACGGCGTTGGAAAGACAAGGTTACCCCGACATTTCAGGAATGGGTGAACGAAATCCTCGCTAACCTTCGTACAGAGAAAGCTATAGCTAGTCTCCACAATAGATTACCAGCTTATAAACATATCTGGGATCCTTCACCTTAATTATGATTATTCTGATATAAGTTTTGTTATGTATTAATTATCCCTGTACACATATGATTACGATCATAGGAACTCGTGTTAAAGGTGGCATAATACTGCTGTATGGGGTGGGAGGGTGGGGGGCAGTTTGAGTATTGTATTGTGAACAAGTTGTACATGTCACATTTGCTGCCTTCAATACTGTGGAAAATGTGTTAATAAAGTTTGAACTGAAAAAAAAAAAAGAAATATCCAGACCATTGGCACTGAGACCATAGGACTCATCTCTGCTCTAATCCTAAAACTGGCAAGTCAGATTTGTTCCTCCTGAATCAAATCCTGTTTCATCACAGAAATGGAGGCCCCAGTGTCCCTTAATTCCTGGGTTATCAGTCAGTTTAGCATCGTGGGGTGCATATGTGCAGTGGAGTTAGAGGGCACGGCACTCAGTGTATAGGGCACTATCTGCTGTAAACTTCCTGAGCTACCCCATCCTGCCACACTAACCCATTTTTCACATTTTTCAGACAATCATAAGACAAATGCCTCAGTTTCTAGTAGATATAGCACCTGCATTCACCCGTCTCCATGCTTTTGAGACCAGGTGGTTTCCCTTTTTGTTCAGGCACTAGCTGGCTTCCTTTAGGTTGTCCCATCTGAGGTTCCTTTAACACTATCTGATGTCTCTCCCCATTACCTTTCCGATGAGACAATGTTCATCTGGATATGAACTGATCAGCCCTCTTGGCTGCCTCCTTCATGGAGCTCAGAGTTCTATGAATCAACCATATTCTCAATTCCTCATGTACAGTTTTTAGGAACTGTTCCTGAAAAAAATAAATCTTTTATTTCCTCTACAGATTGAGCTTCTGCACCCTGTACCCAGTGTTCTAACAAGCTTTTTGGCTGCACACACATTTCAGCATAGCAGCCCCCACCTTTCTTAACCCTCTAGATTTTTGTCTATAGGTCACGGGGATTAACTCAAAACATTTTAGCAATGCATTTTTCACTTTATCATAATAGAAACATAGAACCTGATGGCAGATAAGGACTTATTGGCCCACCGAGTCTATCTGTTTTTCCCGACCTACAGTATCACCGCAGAGCCTACTTGACTCCAGCTCTTTCTCTTTCTCTCCCTCCCCCACTTCCTTTCTACTATGATTCCCTTGTGCCTATCCCGTGCATTCTTGAACCCCTCCACTGTTTTCACAATACCACCTCTGCTGAAAGGCTGTTCCAGGAATCCACCACTCTTTCTGTGAAGAAGTACTTTCTCACATATCTCCTGAATCTTCCCCCTCCAGCTTCATAGCATGTCCTCTTGTTCTTGGGCACCTTTTTTCTAAAAAATACTTCCCTTCTGTACCTTATTTACCCCTGTGAGGTTTTTAAATATCTCTTTCATACCCCCCTCCTTCCTGTCTTCCAGTGTGTATGTATTGAGGTCCATTAATATCTTCTTGTAAGGCTTTTGGTGCAGACCCTGCAACAATTTAGTTGTCCTCCCCTTGACCACCTCCACTCTATTTGAATTTATTTGACTTTTTTTGACCGGGTAAACCCACTTTTTCAATGTCCTTCCAGAGATGTGGTCTCCAAAACTGGACACAGAACTCT
Organism: Neoceratodus forsteri; assembly: GCA_016271365.2. Lineage (NCBI taxonomy): Eukaryota > Metazoa > Chordata > Ceratodontiformes > Ceratodontidae > Neoceratodus > Neoceratodus forsteri. The sequence continues at coordinate 570,244,323 of CM057449.1, read as the reverse complement.
AAGCTGGGTCTTGCCAGTTATTTATAACCATACAATAATAATAATAATAATAAAATTAAGTTAGCAAATACCCAACTTTTCATTTTTCTTTATGGAATAACTAACTAAAAATCTGAGTATTAATCTTGACCATTAGTTGAGGGAATTTATACAACTAAAGTAAAATTTTTGCTATTTAGCCATTAGTAGAGAAATTATTTTTTTTAACTTCTGCATTAGTTGAGAAGCCAGACTGAAAATTACAGTAGCTATGGATTGATTGATTTTTTTTATTTAAACATAAGCCATCATGTGAGTTAGTTGTTTATTAGATTTAGAACATTTCTCAGTTATTAATTACTTGAGATTTTAACTTAGAATTGTTTTTGCTGTTTCTATCTTTGCAAACATACAAGATAAGTAGTTTGTAGGGAAATTTGTTGATCTAAAAAAGGCCTTTGAACTTGTCAGACATAATCTACTATTCCAAAAACTGCTACTCTTAGGCCTTGACTCTTTATTCTTAAACTGGGTCACCAGTTACCTCACTGGTCACACTCAATGTGTGAAATGGGCTGGACATTCGTCCCCTTTCAGGGCCATAATGGATGGGGCCCCTTAGGGGTTCATACTTGGCCCTCTTCTGTTGTCACTGTTTATCAATGAACTTCCTCAATACTGCAGTGGAGCATTTGTTCAGCTGTATGCTGATGATGCCATACTATACAGGTCCTCCTCTGACTCTACATGGCTGAACCACCAGTTACAGCAGGATTTCTGGTGCCTTGAAGCTTGGTTCCTTTGCAATCTCCTTGCACTTAACACTAAGAAGACTAAGTCCATGCTCTTCTATCACCATATCCCTAAGCTCACCTGTCCACCCCACATTGTGATTAACTCCTCCCATTGTGACCCTCTATTATTGGTGCAATCATTTAAATACCTAGGAATCACCTTTGATTCCAACCTTATCTTTGACGGCCATGTTACCAATGTCGTCAGGACCCTACACCAGAAACTAGGCCTCTTGTATCACCTCTCCAAAAGACAGTGGCACTTGGATCTCTATCTCTCAAAAATAATGACACTGCAAGAGGTAACCACTGTGAATTTTGAATTTATTTCAGCAGCAGAGAGACCAACAACAATAAGGACCCCCTCCTGACCACCCAATCCAATTCAATCCAAATGGTTTAACACAGTTACATTTATAGATCCACATGCTTTCTTTTTCTAGAAGCAAATTTGGTCTGTCCCCACCCAGTGCCAGGGGAAGTACCCATTCTAGTCCCAAAAATTTAACCTCATTTGGTCTGGAGAGATAATGTAATGCAAAGTGTATCCACACTGGCGTGTCTTGTTTCTGGTTTATAATGGGCCGAATATGTTCTTGGATCATCTGTTTTAGGGGATTAACTGTTTTACTAACATATAGTAGATTGCAACTGCACCATAGGGCATACAATACATAGCTGGTATCACAATGAACAAGTTCTCTAATACCAGCTCTAGTGTTTATGTCTTTCAGGTGCTGAAAAACCTTTCCTATGACACTATATTTGCAGATGTTACACCTTGAACATTTAAAGAAAAAATGTGATCTTTGTGGAAGCCAAGTGGTATTGCCTTCTCTGGGGAGTGGCTAAAGTCTACTGTGTGCCATAAGATCCTTAAGGTTCTTAGCTCTGCTACAAGATACTCGAAAGCATGCTCCTACTGATGTCCCTACTTCATCATCTGTATGCAGAATGTGCCAGATCCGATGAATGATGTTCCCTGTCCTCCCTGCCTTATGATTAAATTCTGTAATGAATGTGCAGGGTTGTGTGTGTGTTGTTGTCATCTTTTTCTCTTTAATGAGTTCATCCGGATCTAGGGTATCCACTTTCATTTTATGTTTTTCTAATAATTCTGGACTGCACCCTCTTACCACAAATCTCTCAATTAGTTAATTAGCTTGTTTATTAAAAACATCATCAGAACTACAATTTCTTTTGATTCTGAGTAGTTGGCTGTAGGGAATAGAGTCTTTCAGATTGTGGGTGTGGGCGCTGTGAGCATGCAATACCAAGTTGGTGGCTGTAAGTTTCTGATACTACTGGGTATTATCAATTTTATTGTCATCACCAACCCTAAGTGTAAGATCTAAAAAGATAAGTGTTGTTTTTGGTAGTTTCAGGTGTGAATCTAAGGTTCAAGTTATTGTCATTAAGCCACTGAATGAATTCTGGAATTTTTTCAAAATCACCCTGCCACACACAAAGTATGTCATCAATAAATCTATACCAATATCTGGTATGTGTGTGGTATGGATTCAATATTGGATTAAATATCAGAGTGTGATCCCAGTGGCCCAGAAATAGGTTAGCATAGCTGGGTGCCATGGCAGCACCCATGGTAGTGCCACATTTCTGCAAATAAAATTGATCATCAAACATAAAGTAATTATGACTCAAAATAAAATTAAAAGCTTGCATTACAAAATCCTGAAATACTGTTTCATCTGAGGACAGCTGTTCTAGGAAGAATTGTATGGCTGACAAACCCTGGTTGTGTTGTATCATTGTGTATAATGATTCAACATCTATGCTAAGCCATGCAAAGTCTTCATTCCAATCTAGGTGTCTTATTTTTTCAAGCAAATCGTTTGTGTCCCTAGTGTAAGACTTTAAGTTCAGGACACTCTGTTGGAGACAGAAGTCTACAAATGTTCCCAAGTTCTGTGTCTGACTGCCTACACCCAAGACAATGGGTCTACCTGGTGGGTTGTTTCTGTCTTTACGTTCTTTAGGCAAAATGTAAAAGCCAGGAATAATGGGATGGTCTGGCTAAATAAACTAATATTCAACTTCTGTGATGTCACCTTTTGCCAAAAAAGTTGGATAACAGACACTGTAGTTCTTTCCTGAACACTGGCATTGGGTCAAAATTTAATTTCTTGTAATTGTTACCATTGTTTAATAGTGGCATTACAGTATTTTTGTAGAATTCTCTGTTGAGGATAACTATGTTGCCCCCCCTTATCTGCAGATTTAATAATAATTGAAACATTAGAAATATTAAACCTGGGGACAACATCCTCATCCAATACTGCTTTTACGTGTTGACAGATCACTTTTTCGTAAGCGCTAATGGTGGTATTGTAAAACATTAGGGCATAACACAGATCTTTGTTTAAACTTTGCTGTTCTGAATTTTTGTATGTGTTCTCTAGCTGCAAACATGCCATTTTCTAATGGTCAAAAGGTCAAAGTCAGTTTGATGTTTTTGTAACAGAGATTCTAAAACATCTAAATCAGAACAAAGCTGATCACTACTCAAAGGACAATTATCCCATACATTTGGGGTAATCGTGACCTCCTGACATGCTGTTGGTGTGCTAGTACCTAGTAAACTGCAATTAATAAATGTCACAGTTATAACATCAGATTCAGTCAGCATGCCAGGTGGCACACTAGCCATGTATGGCCTGTCACTATTTGCTGTAGTAGCCTTAACTCTACCATGAAGTCCTGATGATATACCAGATTGATCACTAGACTCCACTCCAGATCCAACTGTGCCAATGACATTTATTACAAAATCCAAGTCTTCAATGACTGATGTAGAAGTTCTTTCTAGATTTGAGTCACCAATAGTGGCTACCTCATTAACAGTAGGTGGAGTCATGATGTCTGAGGGTAACCCCATGGCAGGTAGAGTTATCTGGTTATTGGTAGTATAAGTTTGTTTTGGCAGGAAAAACAACTTCAGTTTTAATTTTCTAAAAAATTTGTTTAAGTCCACAAAAATCTGAAAATGATTAACTGGTGGGGTAGGAACAAAAGTAAGGCCTCTTTCAAGTACTTTTTTCTGTTGTACTGTGAGGGAAATAGGTGAGAGATTTATTATTTATAATTTGTTTACTTCTTCTTCCCTCTCAGTGGAGAAGTTTGTTTGCATTTTAGTCCTTTTTCCCCCACGTTTCCACCTCCTGGTTTTCCTGCGTTTCTGTTTTGTGACCCCTGTATCACCTCCATTCCTACCTAACTCCCTCCTCTCACCTGACCATAGTGTCCTCGCTACTCCCCCTTATCTCTTATGGAGCTCCAGTTCTATGCTCCACCTAGCTCTCCATCCTTGCCTGGCTAAAACAAGTTTACCATAGGATTGGCCATTTTACCCTTGGTGTAAACTCCAGGAAGCACAACTACTCTGTCCTTGCCTCTCTTGGTTGGCCATCCTTCGAAGCAAGGCTGCAATACCCCACACTGTGACTTATCTTTAAATTAATCCACTTATACACTCCTCCCTGTCATGAAAACCTGATCCAATGCAAATCAGTAACAAGGTCCCTAAGGTCTGCCAATTTTCCTGTGCTAGCTACACCTAAACCCTGCCTAGTGGTAGGTCGGAGAGCCTTCTCCTTTTTGGTAGCCTCTCTCTAGAACTCCCTCCCACCTGTGGTTGCAACCTGCCCTTCTGTAACTCAGGTTAAGCACTCTCTTAAATCCCATTTTATCTCCTCCCTGAATTGCACCTGTACCTGTGGCCTTTAACCTTTTCCTGCATTATGTAACTTCCTTCTTAAGTTATTGTTGCATAATCTGTAAGTTTGACCATTTCTTGCATATTTCACTGCACTTTTGGAACAACTGCTTATGAGCCTTGTATATATTCCATTACCAATTGTAATCATCTTTTTATCTGTTGCGTAATTTTCCTGTGTATGCTTATTTTTGTTTATATATTTGTAAATACAGTCTACGTGACTTTACACATTTTTGTAAATAATATTATCTTCTTTTGTACCTCCTATTGTACCCTCCTCAGGGTCACCCCTGAAAAAGGGACATTCTATCTCAGTGGGCTAACCCAGTTACCAAAATTCATATAAATAAATAAATAACCCATGTGTTATGATTCTTTTATATAAACATAAAGGGGTATCCATTCATTACTTGCGCTATCACATAGGTCAATGCAACAGCACATGTAAAGGGGTAGGGAAAGGCCCTGTTATTAATAGTGTTGGTATATAAGACTATATTGTGCTGTACACAGTGTCTCCACAGTACCCTCACCAACTAGTATGCAAGATACAGAGATCCCATTACCAAAAGAAGTGCTATAAGTACTTTTATAAGGATTTGCTGTCTTGCAAGTCCGAACATCCATTAATGCAAGAGGAACAGTTAAGTGGTGCACAGGGCCACTGAATGTTGGAATGCTCGGGAATGGGGCAATGGAAGGCATATCCTCTGCATACTAGGAAGGAAGCAATTGACACTAATTGATATAGAGCCACTGGATCACCAGGTTGGACCATAGAAATAGATTAAAATTCAGAACTGACATTCACAGGAAGCATGCACAAAAATACAGGTCCTTGGGTGGGGTGGGTGTTGATGACTATGGCAATAGTGCCAAGTGCCTGTTGCATGGAACTTGTCATGCAAACTATGCACCTTGTACAGTACCATGCCATATTCTCACCCTGCTGCAGTTATAATCCACCATGTTAGTGGTTACAAAGACTATGTGCTGCCACTCACATCTGGATTTGTGATTTGCACAATGAAGACATGCAGTTAGTGTTTGAACACCCATTGAGGGTTATGCGTCTTCACTAGTGTGACCTTGAGGGGGTGGTCCAGAAGGAACCCTCCAAGTTTGTAGACAAAAAAGTGTACCATGATAGAGTTACGGGTCTGAGATTAAGCATTACTGATATGTGTTAGTCTACGCATATGCACAGCAGCACTATATGTGAACTTAGCTACTGTCGAGACACGTCTTGTATCTCTGTACAGCATTGTGTAATAGCCATATGGTATGTATGTGGTGCAGATGACAGATGGACATCCAGGGAAGTGAGTGTAGGGAGGGCAGGGTCTACATTACAGGGGTGGCACCACTGGACGCTGTGGAAAATAATTGTGGATTGAGTGAGGGGGGGAGACCACCAGACACCAGGAAAATTAATTAGCTTAGCAGTTGCAGACTGGGTGAGGGGGGGACCACTCAATGACAGGGGAGCTTTAATTAGCTCAGCAGTCAGGAAATGGGTGATTAGGGGTCTATGCTATCATGGCCCATGGGTTTGGCAGCACCCCAGCTAACCACAGGTTGCTCTGTGGCAGAAAAATAAATAATTTAAATGCATCAACAATTGACTTTTCCAGACCCAGCATTCAGGTTTCCAGGAAGTATAATGGCATGTTGCTGTAGGTGTTGATGAGACATGCTGGTGCTGAATTTGGCTCCAACCCCTTTTCCACTCCAGAGCACTTTATTTATTTATTTATTTTAATATTTGACACATTATCCTTTTGTGAGCTAAATCATGAGAGGATGAAGACTGATGTCATATGGCCACCTGTGATGTCAGATATCTTCTTAACACCTGTCCTTGGGGCAATGTTAAAGCCTGGAAGGCAATAATCAGAGTTCTGCCTTCACCATGCTTGTGAGGCTCCTCAGCCCATGGCTGAAAATTGAGATTATGCTGATAACCCAGGTCTCAAGACTAGTCAATCCTCTTGACACTATTTTAAAAGACAATAAGTGATCCCCCTCAAGTAAGCCAGGAGTTGCAGCTTCTAGTCAAGCAGTTAATGATAGACATGGGTATAGTGAAATTCAGACTGCCAGACTCTGACTGGTCCAAAATGGTAAATCCCAGACTAGCTAGTCTAGCCAGAACACAAGGACCACGTGAAACTTGCACAGTTCTGCTAGTCTAGATTTCACCTAGGGGTTAATGGAGAATGTAAGACCCTCAAAAGTCTTTTAAAGGGACCTGACCCTAGGACCAGCCCTACCCCATTTAACCATCAATTCTGTACCATCTACACCTTTCTATCTTCAAGACCAGACTTCAGCCCACAGCAGCCCACCCTCCAGGCTCCTGGATTACCATTCCAGTTACTGGAACAGCCTATGACTCCCAGCCAACCACTCTCCAGCAGGTTGGACAAACTTTCAGCACAGGACCATCCTTCACCCCCAAACCGAACACCCTTCCAGCTCCCAGACCAACCTCCCACTCCAAACTGACTTTCCTCCTAGCAGTTCGACCACCCTAGATCGGCCCCTCCTGCTCAGCTGACCAGCCTCCCTGCCCTTGGACAACCATTCCAGGCCCTGGTCCAGCCTCCCCACCTCACATGACCAGTCTCCTAGCAGTAGGACCACCCTTCCAGCCACAAGACCATCCTCCCACCCAAGCAAATATGCCTCCCAGCAGTTGGAGCACTCATCAACCATCCTCCATCCACTAGCAGACCACCTTCCCAGCACTGGACCATCATTCCAGCCTCTGGCCCAGCCTGCAATCTCCAGCCACCACCCTCTCAGCAGCAGGATCACCATTTCATCCCCAGGAATAGCCTCCATCTCCAGCTTACCACTCTTCCATGCCCTGGACCAGCCTCTCCTCCCCAGCTGACCAGCCTCTCATTACCTGGACCACCTTTCCAATCCTCAGAACAGTTTCTCAGCAGCAGACCAAGTCTTCCAGCCCACTGACCAGTTCTACCACCCAAAGAAACTTTCTTCCCAGCAGCTGGACCACTCTTCCTGCCACTGAACCAGTCTCTACTCCCCTGCTGGCCAGCCTCACTACACCCAGACCATCCTTCTAGGCCCCAGACTAGCCTCCCTTGCCAGCTGACCAGCCTTTTAGCAGTAGGACCATGCTTCCAGCTCCAGAACCAGCCTTCCATCCCAGCTGACATTCCACTCAGCAGCTAAATCTCACAGCCCCTAGACCAGCCTCTACTCCTCCATCCGATCAGCCTTACTGCACCTGGACTACCATTTCAGGCCCCAGTCCAGCCTGCTCTTCCCAGCTGGCTGGCTTTCCATCAGTAGGACCACACTTCCAGCACCAGGACTGTCTTTCCATCCACTCTGACCTTCCTCCCAGCAATTTGAACACTCTATCAGACCCCAGACCAGCATCTCCTCCACAGCCAACCAGCCTCATAGCACCTGGACCACACCCCAAGTCCCAGACCCTCCCCTTCTGACTAGCCTCCCTTCACCTGGGCCACCCTCCCACTCTCCAAACTAGGCTACTCTATACAGCTAACCACGATGCCAACCCTAGGGCATGAATGCCCATCCTTTTTACTTCAGTGCCAGCCACTCAGTTAAAATACCAATCCAACAGCAGGAATGACAACTCTTTGTGCCTGAATGAATACCCTGGGATCAGAATATCTATTCTGGGGCTGGAATGCCTGTTTTCTGTGCCTTAATGCATACCCTAGGGCTGTAATGCCCACCATGGGGCTGGCATGCCCACCCTATGTGCCTCAATGTCCATCCTTGGGCATGAATACCCACCCCAGGGCACTAGTGCCCACCTTCGGTGCCTTAATGTATACTTTGGGGCTGGAATACTCATCTTCTGTGCCTCAATGACCACTCTAGGAGCAGAATGTACACCACTGTGCCAGAATGCCCACTGTCTTTGCCCACCTTATGGCCAGAATGACCACTGTGCAGGACAGAATGGCTACCCTGAGAGTCAGGATGACTACTCACTACTCACTATCTGCAGTACCCACCCTGCTGCCAGAATGACCCTCACCAGAAGGGCCCTGCCACCTGAATGGCCTCTTTCCACAGGCAGAGATGCACAGGCTCCCAGGAAAAAAACACACAGAGACTAAAAATCAGGATCATTTGGATTACACATAGTGCTCCAGGTAAGGTGAGTATCAGCCTATTTTACTCATCATTTTTAAGGAGATACTCTTCAAAAAAATGCAATGACTGCAACTACTCATCCTCATACTTGAAAATGCTCCAAACCCAGTGAAAGAATGTTTCATAACACTATTGTTGCTTCAAAGGGAGCATTTTTCTTCCAGGTTTGAAGCACTCTTATGCACCAAAATGTTATTTTGCTCAGCTAATTTAAACAAACTCTACCCAGAACCAATAGGGCTGTGAAAAGCTACCAAAAGCATATTTATTTAACCAAGCCTTCAATTAAGTTTTTAGATAAATGTGTTTATTGGAATTGATCAGCTAGATAATCTTATTTATTATGTGTAACTGGATAATGATGTAGATTTTGATTATGTGTTTGTATATTTTTGATATTGTGTTATTGTATTGACTGTGAAGCACTCCGAGTCTCAGGAAAGGAGCGCTATATAAATAAAGTATCTATCTGTCTGTCTGTCTGTCTGTCTGTCTATTTATCTATCTATCTATCAAATGACCAAAGTTACACATGTGCATTGAAATTATCCAATGCCTAGGTGTAACATAGCCATTTTATTGGAGGTGTTGCAAATTTTCAACATGGCCTTTTTGGACCCCTCCTCATGAACAGTGCCAGTGTCATTTTGTTCACTTGTCCCGAAAGGTGATTTCACAGAGCAAATGTGCTTTTCTGCTCCACAAGTTAAAAACACATTTTGGGCAGGTTGTAGAAATGACAGCTGTACTGTTTTGAAGGAAGTGTACAACAATAGCAATGTTGAAAATGTGGAGTGAAAATATAAAAAAATGGCGAAGTTAGGAGCGTGCGTAGAAAGTACGCAAAGCACACTCATAACACAATAATTTTTTGGAATTGTTTCACCAAATTTGCAATATGGGCTTTTTGGGACCCTACTTCATGAACAGTGGCACTGACATTTCATGAATCTGTCCCAAAAGGTGATTCCATGCAGCGAGTTCGAAATCACCTTTTGGGACTCAGTAACAAAATGAGTGACAATTTTTTCGAGCTGGGGTCCCAAGAACCCCATGTTGAAAATTTTGGGGAAAAATTCTTAAAAATGGCTAAGATATCAGCATAAGTTGAAAACCCCATTGAATGCCACTATAGCAGGCTTACCTTGGATTCTTCAGTTTGCGGTTCGGCTTTGAAGAGTGCAGACATGTCCCAGTCCAGAGGAGATGACAGCACCAACCTCGGAGGTAAGTAAAGGGTAAGAGGTGAGTGTGGGGAGGTGAGTGCTCAGTGGGAGGGTGGGGATGGGGAGGGGACTGCAGTGATGAGTGACCATTTTCTTGTTTACAGGGAGAAAACAAAAAGACTGCTTTGATTACGAGGGACTGTTTTCTGTTTTACAGTAAAAAAAGAAACATTTTAGCACACTGGGGTGGGCTCCCAGTGTTCCACATGAGTTTGGGAGGGGCACAGAATGCTGTGGAGCTGGCAGCAGCCAACATGGGGATTGGGTACCCGATGTCAGTGGGCAGAACAAAAAATTTTGGGCACACTGGAGTGGGCTCCCAGTGTGCCGCATGAGTTTGGGGCGGGGGCCACAGAATGCCATGGAGCTGGCAGCAGAGATGCAACTGAGCACGTGCAACACTTGCGCAGTTACAAATGAATGTCATCTTGCCATACATGACACTGCCAGCAGAGCTGCTCATGCGCGCAAGTCGCACATGCACACTTCATGCCACGGAATGCAGAAGTAACAGCCGAAATAGTGCGGCTGTTATGCTATTGTGGCCAATTGTGGCAGAGGGTTTCAAGCTCCATTGGGCATTCGGAAGGATACTTCCAAATGTCCATTGGAAGGTTCCACTATCAGCCGTTTTCAGAGCTATGATCCCAGTAGAGCTGTAGGCTCCATCCCCAGCCCTAAAAATGGGAAGTAAGTTACTCTTGCCTGTCAGAAATATCTGCAGCACTGATTGTGCATACTGTATCTATATGGAATATTTACTATATATACAGAGATACCTACATAGATGCATGCATACTTTCTCAAGAACAAATGAGAATTGCTGAGAAACTGCATCAGATGCATGTATATTAGTTAATCTCTCATCTTTCTACATAGATTGTATAGGCAGAAAAAGAGCCAAAAGTTCAAAAAATCTGCCAGATTTCATAAACAAATGCTGATGACATTATAGTCTGTTGCAGAGGAAAAATTATTTATTTATTGGCAACCCCAAGGAAGACCCCACTACTGATTTGCCAAGACTCCAGAGACCCAAAACGCTAATATTTTCTCCTTTTCCAGCTCTGGGGATGAGGTGGGAAGTTACGACTGGAAACCCTAACACCACATTTCTTTACTTTAGTGGTGTTAAATTGCCCTAACTGGTGCATTAACAAAGTTTTTTTTGCAAATAATTTCCTTTCTTCTTGAAATAGTGGAATCAGATCCTCATTTATGCAGGTCCCTTTAGAACCTGTGTGAATATGTGCAGATACGCAGAACCTTTTGGGCCCTGCACCGTGGGAAGTCTCCATCCACCTACTGAAGTACAGAGCATGGCACATTCCTCCTCCAGCCAGGGAATGCAAGCTGCAGGGTTGTCTGCACGGGCCCGGATACCATATAGTAAAGACAACTGTCTGCATTACACATTCACTCTTCACACCTTCACTCTTTGGTCTTTCAGATTTAAAGAGCCAAAGAGATCTAAAAGAACAAATAGTGAATATACTAAAAGTTATTGTGTAAACAGTGAATGTGTAAAGAGTGAATAAGGACAGTTGTTTTCACTATGTGGTACCCAGGCCCATGTGGACAACCCTGCAGCTATCATTCCCTGGCTAAGGGGGGGCTGCAAAAAAGTGTCATACCACCACCCCATCCAGCTGGGTCGCTGAGTCCACCCCTTAACTCAGCTCATTGGCACAGGATCACAAAGCATACCCATTGCGGTCAAGACTGGCACTACACACAAAGTTTCTCATCAGTTATATATATTTTGTTTTAATTCTGACTCCCAAATTGCAAGAGAGTCATTTTATGACTCCCTTTACAAACATGACATGTAGCATTTATAGTATGTTGGCCGAAATATCATTTTGCACCTGGGGCCAGATATTCAAATCTTTGCCTCGGGGCAAAATTAGCACTGCGCGGCGAGCATAATTAGCCCGGAACCATTTGCATGCCATATTCAAAGGAATAGCTCTGGGGCTAAATGAGTTGAATATAGCGTGCAGACAAAGGTGTGCAAACATGGCTGAGAGTGCAGTGAAACAATAGCCCAGCAAATAAGACAGCACTGAATATAGCAGCCGAGAGCAGTGCAAACTGCAACAGTGGCCCAGTGCACACAAAGATGTAGTGAGTTAAGGCTGAACAATGTGGGCAACATGTGTGCTAGCAAAGCAGTGGAGCACAGCAACTGCAAACAACAGTGAATGCCAAATTCTGCAGAACCATGTAGTGGAACATTACAGTATTGCACAGTGCTAACATGTTTGTGTGGTGCTGACACATTTGCCTGGTGCAATCCCATTTGCCTGGTGCTAAAGTTTGCTATTTTCAAAACTGCTATGCAAATGAGCCTACTCAGGTAATCTGAGGGCAAACAGCTACATTAGCATCTCATTATGGCCTGCTTTGCATGCATCATTATGTGGCTTGCCCAGCACTATAACATGGTGCACAGAGCTCCACCTGTAGGTCCAACTGGAATTACAAGACGGTAGCCACTTTCCTTTCTGTGCTCACAGCTCCAGCTTTAGGTGTGACTGGAATTACAGGTTGGTAGCCACATTCTTTGTGTGCTCACAGCTCACTGAACATTAGCTGCAGTCTTGGTTTGAACACAGATGAAAAGACTAATGTGGCCCAGGGGAGTAGCACTACAGGAACAGGTGGTCATGCTGCATGCCAGAGGCAAATCATTGTTCCTGCCACAATGTTTATCAGATGGTACAGTACCATAGTACATGATACTGTGAGGTACACAGCAATGCCTAGGGTGTGCTAGGCAACAGTGACTGGTGCTATCCACACAGTGACATGCACAGCTGGAAGGTGTGGCCTGTCAGTGGACACCACAGTCATACTGTTATGTGGCCCTCATGTACTGCACCAGTGGCATGGGATACCCACACTACCATACACATGGCTGTCTGTGTGTGCAGGGATCCTAGACAGGTGTAGTGTATGTGCCCGGGGGGGCACACATACCATCATACTGGCACACTGATGTCAAGGGCATTCCCGTTAGTGGAACATGTGCACTGTGTGGATGGCCCCAGCCATGTGGCATTACCTACTATGTGGTGCAGCCTGGCCACCTATACACCCTCCCCTCAACACCCTATATTCCCCCAGTGCAGCTTGTGTCTGCTGGATTGTGTTGGTGCACACCAATGAGGGAACTGGAGGTGTGTGCAGCATGGATGCACTGCCATGGTGTTCACTGGGAGCTGGGGCACCCACTAATGCCTGACAGGGTTAGGACCGGTGCCAGATGACAGCAAAATGGGTGGTGCTGTCTGTGTGCAGCATGTCTCTGTCATGTATGTTTTCTGCTCATTGTTCTGTATCACCTTGTTCACCGAGGGAGCACACTGGGCCAAGGGCCAGTGTCAGGAATGACCCAGAGACACTAACTGTGTGGCTGAGATACAGTGATGTATATTACAGACATACAATGCACAACAACACACAACACACAATACACAAATATCACATTAGGTACACATTACAATACATAACAAATAGTTTGTTGCTGCAAGTGGTGTTCTAGCTCAGTTGAATCATTTATATGAGTGTGCATGTCACAGCAATGTTGGGGTATTGCATTCCACAGTTTGTGTGCCTGTGCATGTGGAGTGGCCCAGGGTGGCTGTCCACCCACACTGCCTGCTCATTGGATGCATACAGCCTTGTTCCTTGTTGCTGCTGTGCCCATTCCCCCCGTCCTGGGTTTGCCTGGAATTGAGACTACCTTTTCATAGGTGGCAATTTGAGCCTTGCTACATGTTGCACTAATGCACGTTGCATGGTGCTATACTTTTGAATATACCATTGTGCCTGTATGTATGTCCCCACTCCTCACATTGCGCCGCGTATGCATTATCTTATAGCGTTGGTGCTATCATGTTGCGCCGGTGCTAATTGGCCTTTTAAATTCAGCAATCCAGTTCAAATGCAGTGCAATCATGGCACAATCGATTTGCACCAGGCACAAAGTTTTGAATATCTAGCCCAAGAAGTGCAAAAACATGTCTCAACCAGGATTTAAAAAATGACACCTGTCACGTTTATGAGGTGCTTTGGAAAAATGGCAATGTTGAAAGTTTTGGAGTCAAACTATTGAAAATTAATTATGAGTGAACATTGAAATACTGCAATTTTCACTCATAACCTGGGTATTTTACTGTATTTGTACACCAAAGTTTCAGCTTATCCTTCTAATTACCCCACCTCATGAACTGTTAGGTAACATTTTTCAAATCCCTCCTGAAACATCATTTCATGCCACTAAAACTTCATTCCATGCCACAGGTGCAATAACACAGTTTGGCCAGGATTTTAAAAATGACAGCAGCCATGTTCATGAGGTGGTGTGAAAAAAATGGTTATACTGAAAATTTGGGGTAAAAATATTTAAAATTACCAAAGTTATGAGAGAGCGTAGAAGAATTTCAATGTACACATAATTTTGCCATTTGTACATACATTGACCCCACATTTTCAGCATATCCTTCTTATGACCTCACCTCATGAACAAGGGTGGTGAAAATGTTCAAATCCTGCCCAAAATATGATTTCTCAAGGTGACTGCAAAATCACCTTTCAGGTCAGATTTGCATAATTCCACCAACATTGGTCAAGAGGTGCAGCCCCAAACCGGCCATGTTGAAATTGGGGGTCAAAATATCCAAAAATGAGAAAGCTATGAATAAAAGTTGAAAACCACATTGAAATACATTAAACTGCACTTACCTAATTTTCTCATATTGCAGTTGCCTTTCCCAGTAGCAAGGTATGTCTTCAATCAGAGAGTGGATCTATGCTGTGGGACATCTTCAGATAAGTAAGGGTGTGTGGGGGAGTTTTGTAGTGGGTACTGATTGGGAAGTTGGGGTGGGGGTTCAGATTATTGAGGGACCATTTTCTTTTTTACAGGGTTTAAAAAAATATTGGGGGACAGTTTTCTTTATTTGAGGGGATATATTCATTCCTTCAATGGGAATTGGTATCCCAGTCTTGGGCTTGTGTTTGGTAGCACTGAGGGTGGGCACTAGAGATGTGTGAAGTTGGGAAACTTCACTCTGTGAATTAATCTGCAAATTTAGTGCAAGTCACAGGTTAATTCACAGACACGATTTACAAAGTTCCACCCCCGAAGTGTGGAATTTCTCCCGCGAATGGCAGAATTTCAGTTATTTTTGGCTAGGAGCAAACCTTTGCAGATTGCTCTGCAGAGGTGTATTTCCCAACTTTGCTGGAACTTCACCAGTGAATTTAAACTTTACAGCATCTGTAGTAGGCACCCAGGTGCCACCACATACTTAATTAGAATGGGTGGAAGGGAAGACCTGGAGGGGAGGAGGATGTAGACAAGAAGCGGTACTGTGCTGGTCCCCCCAGTCCACTCATATAATTAAAAACTGGGAAGGATGGGTGGGTGACCTGGAGGGGACGGGGCAGAAAGAAGTGGTACCTGTGGGTGGGTGCCCTGGTCCACTAAAGAAAGAAATGGATAGATAGATAGATAGATAGATAGATAGATAGATAGACAGACAGACAGAGAGGTGGCAGTGTGGTGAGGGGGCAGATTACAGATGGACTTTATTTGTTTACAAAATTAAAAAGTTTGAGGGACACTTTTCTTTATTGTAGGGGGAGGGAAGCCAACACCGGGGATTGGGCACCCCAGTCTTCACATGAGCTTTGGCAGCACCAGGGGTGGGGACCCTGGTGGCACTAACTATATATAATGGGTGTGAGGAAGTCTGGGGGGTCAGATTGGCAAAGGACCATTTTGGTTTTTTATAGGTTGCAGAAAAAACAAAAGATTGATGGGGGATGATTTTCATTACAAGGTGAGAGAAGCAGACACTGGGGATGGGGCACCCAAATGTCAGAATGATGTTTGACAACACTGGGGGTGGGCACCTCAGTGCTGCCATGTATTCAGAAGGGGTGGGTGGCCTGGAGAGGAGGGAGACAAGAGAAGCATCACTGGGGGTGGGCACCCCAGTCCATTTCCATGTATTGTTTAAGTTGAAAAAAAAACAACAACATGGGGCAGACCCTGGGGGGGGCAAGAGGAGCAGTACTGGGGGTGGGCACTCCAGTCCACTTAACTGTAAAAAAAAAGAGAAAGAGAAAGAGAGATAGAGGTAGAGGTAGACAGACATATAGATAGATAGACAGATAGATAGATAGATAGATAGATAGATAGATAGATAGATAGATAGATAGATAGATAGATAGATAGATATGCAGTCTAGGGAAAGTTCTTTTGTGACATCACACTGTAGATCAATGTTTTTTTCATGTGATGGCACAAAAGAAATATGAAAAAGACTAAGTTCACCCTGCTCTTTCATGACCTGGTCTTCTTCTTTCATTAGTCAAGAAAGAATTTACAAAAGAAGATGGTAGATTTAGGGTTTTTGTTTTCCATTGTTCTTTCATAGCCTACCTTCTTGTTTTGTAATCATCAAAGAACTCACAAAAGAATGATCTCAGCTCATGAAAGAAGATGGTAGGCCTGCCCGGTGGAGCTGAGGGTTGAGGAGTTGGATGGAACACCTCATGCTATGCCCGTGATTCTGGTTTGGGAATGAACCCCAGTCGTCAGGGGGTCGGCTGAGGGAGGTAGGGAGGGAGCAGGATTGAGCAGCTGAAAGGAGGGCTCTCCTTTCTGCTCTCCCAGGGAGGGACCTTGTCATCCCTTCAGTCCAACTGCCTTCAGGTGGAGGTCTGAGGGTAGTGCAGGTGGGAGGCAGCATGAATAAGAAGGGCACTGCGGAACTGTGGCATGCGCATGCCTCCACATGCATATGCACAGCCGTGGCATGGGTGGGTGAAAAACAGGAAGAAAAATGGTGCTGACAGGCAGGATGACACCGATTCCCCACAGTCTTCATGTCCCAGGTAGCTAGGTACCTCCATAACATTGAGGTGAGTTCCCAGTGGATGTCGGGGTGACTGGGCTGGGGAGACTGGTTGAAGGGGACCAGTCAGCACAGGGAGGCTGAAAAATGTATATAGCATAAAAAAGAAAGAAGATGGTGAAAAAAAAAGGTGTCTAAATTCTTCTTTCATGATAAATCATGTTCTTTTGTGAGATTTTCCTGAACTTATGAAAGAAGGTGGTTTCTGACTAAAGAAGACTGAGGAAAAAATAAAGTCCAAAATCCTCTTTTGTACGGTCTTATTCTTCTTTCATATAACCCTATTCTTTTGTGAGCCATACAAAAAAAGAAAATCATCTAATGAAAGAAAATTCCTTAAATGCTCCAAAAACATATTTAGGGGTCATTTTTCTAAAAACCTACGTGCAGAATCTAGCTAAATGGGGCCTGTTTTGTTAGATTCATTTCTTGGTGTATCTGCAGGGCATAATTTGTATGGGTTTTCAATTTTTTTAAAAAAGGAAACAAGATGGCTGCCATAGGAAAGAAGAATTTTCTCTAATAAGAGAGGATTACCCCCTCATGAAGGAGAACTGTTGTTTCATATGGCCAAATTCATCTTTCATATCAAACATCTATTTAAAAGACCCAACTGAGCTTGCTTAGAACCGAAATTTCAAATCCTTACACTCTGGGACAGATTAATATGTTTTCACCCTACTAAGGAAAGGCACATTCTGGCACAAGTCCTTATTACCTTGAAAATTTCAGAACAAAATTCTTAGCCATTTGGGCTGTAGGCAATGAAAAATAAACAGCAAAAACCCAAACGTTTCTTAAAAACACTCTATCTGGACCTTGGACTCCACACAGCATATCAGAACGACACTTTCCACATCAAGGGACCTTGTCATTCAAACCCTGCTTGCAAAAGGTTGTGCAATTCCATTGGATGAGGACAAAGCTATTAAGGTGCAAAGTTAGGGGGTTAACATTAAACTGCCTACTCATCCCTAACTATAATGGCACTGCCACATCTCTATAATATATATATTCATTACAAAAAATTGCATTAATGCACCAGTTAGGGTTCAGCTTAAAGCAACAAAAGAAGGGAAATGTGACATTAGGGTTTCCAACCCTAACTCTCCACCTGCGCAAGCAACTAAAGGGCAAGCCAAGCAGGCTCTGTTGCACCGAGTGATGGGTGTTCAATCAGCATGCTGGTGACCCAGGTTCACACCTGGAATCCGGATGTCAGGAGTGGAGTCATTCTGTTTCTCCTAGCACTGCAGGCTGCCCTTTTGTACTGGGCTCCTGCCTGTGTTGGTGGCTTTTTCTGCCCACAAAGAAATCTGCAGCAGTCCCAACACAGGTCTGTTGAGCCTGCTCACTCCCCCTCTCTCACTCACTTCTTCTGTTTCTGCCAGTGCTGCAGGCTGGCCTTTTGTACTGGGCTCCTGCCTACATTGCCGCCTTTTTCTGCCAACAAAGAAATCTGCAGCAGTCACGACAGAGCTCTGTTGAGCTCGCTCACTCTCCCCTCTCACTTGCTCATTGTGTTTCTCCTAGCACTGCAGGCTGCCCTTTTGTACTGGGCTCCTGCCTCTGTTGGTGGCTTTTTCTGCACACATAGACATCCGCAGCTGTCCTGACAGAGCTCCATTGAGGTCGCTCACTCCCCCTGTCTCACCTGCTCATTCTGTTTCTCCTGGCGCTGCAAGCTGTCCTTTTTTACTGGGCTCCTGCCTCTGTTGGCACCTTTTTCCTCCCACAAAGAAATCTGCAGCAGTCCTGACAGAGCTTTGTTGAGCTAGCTTACTCCCCTTCTCTCACTCGCTCATTCTGTTTCTCCCACCACTGCAGGCTACCCTTTTGTACTGGGCCCCTGCGTGCATTGCTGCCTTTTTTTGCCCACAAACAAATCCACAGCAGTCCCAACAGAGCTCCGTTGAGCTCACTCACTCCCCTTCCCTCACTCACTCATTCTGTTTCTCCCGCCACTGCAGGCTGTCCTTTTGTACTGGGCTCCTGCCTGTGTTGGAGGCTTTTTCTGGCCACAAAGAAATCTTCAGTAGTCCTGACACAGCTTTGTTGAGCTCGCTCATGCCCCCTTTCTCACTCGCTCATTCCGTTTCTGTCAGCGCTGCAGACTGGCCTTTTGTACTGGGCTCCTGCCTGCATTGCCGCCTTTTTTTGCCCACAAAGAAATCCTCAGCAGTCAGGATAGAGCTCCGTTGAGCTCACTCACTCCCACTCTGTCACTTGCTTGTTCTGTTTCTCTTGGTGCTGCAGGCTGCAATTTTGTATGGGGCTCCTGGATGCATTGGCACCTTTGTCTACCCACAAAGAAATCTGCAGCTGTCCCGACAGAGCTCCGTTGAGATCGCTCAATCTCCCTCTATCACACGCTCATTCTGTTTGTCCTGGCGCTGCAGGCTGCGCTTTTGTACAGGGCTCCTGCCTGCATTGGTGCCTTTTTCTGCCCACAAAGAAATCCTCAGCAGTCCTGATAGAGCTACTTTCTCTCACTCAGTCCCCCTGTCTCACTTGCTCATACTATTTCTCCCGCCGCTGCAGGCTGGCCTTTTGTACTGGGCCCCTGCCTGCATTGACGCCTTTTTCTGCCCAAAAAGAAATCTGCAGCAGTTCTGACAGCGCTCCGGTGAGTTAGCTCACTCCCCCTCCCTCACTCGCTCTCTCGTTCTGTTTCTCCCAGTGCTGCAGGCTGCCATTTTTGTACTGGGCTCTGGTGTTGGCTCTTTTTTCTGCCCACAAAGAAATCCGCAGCAGTCCCGACAGAGCTCAGTTGAGCTCGATCACTCCCCCCTCTCACTCGCTCGATCTTAATCTGTCGCAGACACTGATTTCCCACAGTGACCATGCTATTCTCCGTCAGGAGTGCAAAAACATATTTTAGCCAGGGTGTGAGAAATGACAGCTGTACTGTTCATAAGGAGGTGTGAAAAAATGCCAGTTTTGAAAATGTGGCGTGAAAATATTACAAATTTGCAAAGTTACAAGGGTGCATGGAAACAGTTCAATGCACGCTTGTAACAAAGTCATGTTATGGAGTTTCATCACCAGATTTTCAACATAGGGATTTTAGGACCTCTGCTCATGAACAGTGCCACTGTCATTTTCTTAATCTGTCCCGAACACTGATTTCCCACAGTGACTGCGTTATTCTGTACCGGAAGTGTGAAAACACATTTCAGTCAGGATGTGAAAAAATGACAGCTATACTGCTCATAAGGAGGTGTGAAAAAATGCCACTGTTGAAAATCTGGCATGACAATATTACAAATCTGCGAAGTTACAAGGGTGCGTGGAAAGTGCATAGCGCACACTTGTAACACGGTCATTTGATGGGCTATCATCACCAAATTTTCAGCATACGCATTTTAAGACATCTGCTCATGAACAGTATCACTGTCATTTTGTTAATCTGTCCTGAACTGTGATTTCCCACAGCGACCGCACTATTCTGCACCAGAAGTGTGAAAACTCATTTCAGCCAGGATGGGAAAAATGACAGCTGTACTGTTCATAAGTAGGTGTGGTAAAATGGCAATGCTGAAAATCTGGAGTGAAAATATTATAAATTCGTGAAGTTACGAGGATGCGTACAAACTGCACAGCATGCTCGTAACACAGTCATTTTATGGAGTATCGTCACCAAATTTTTAACATAGGCATTTTAGGACCTCTGTTCATGAACAGTGTCACTGTCATTTTCTTAATCTGTCCTGAACACTGATTTTCCACAGCAACTGCACTATTCTGAGATGGAAGTGTGAAAACACATTTCAGCCAGGATGTGAACAATGACAGCTGTACTGTTCACAAGGAGGTGTGAAAAAAAGGCAATGTTGAAAATCTGGAGTGAAAATATTGCAAATTCATGTAGTTATGAGCGTGCGTAGCAACTGCGCAATGCATGCTCATAAAACAGTCATTTTTTTGATTTTTTCCACCCAATTTGCAACATAGGCTTTTTGAGAGCCCACTTCACGAACACTGGCACTGTCATTTGTTAATCAGCCCCGAAAGGTGATTCCGCAGTGACCGTAAAATCACCTGGGCTGATTAACGCCATGACAGTGCCAGAATTCATGAGAAGGGGTCCCAAAGCCCCATGTTGAAAATTTGGTTCCAAAATTCCAAAAAATGACTTAGATATGCATCAAAGTTGAAAAAAACCTATTTATTCCATTATACAGCTTACCAGCATTTTCTCAGTTCGCGGTTGGGTTTGAAGAGTGCAGACGTGTTCCCGGTCCACCGAAGATCGTCGCGCTGGACTCCGGAGGTAAGTATGGGGTGAGTGGGGTGTGGGGAGGTAGGGTGCCCAGTGGGTGGGTGCGGGTTGTGGGATAGGGGCAGGGAGACCATCGAGGGACTGTTTCCTTTTTTCACAGGTCAAAAAAAAAGACATTGTGGGACCATTTTTTGTTTTCAGGGGCATGTGGTACACTGGGGCGGGCTCCCAGCATACCAACGGACTCATTCTTGGGGGGGCAGCTGTAGACGACAGGGGATTGGGCACCCCCATTGGCATGCAACAAAAGGGAGGGGGCCACATCATGCCGATGGGGATTGGACACCCCATCCGGCACTAAGGGGTGCAAGAGTTGAGGGATTGGGCATCCCTTGGCACAAATGTTCTGGGTGTTTGTGGGGCATTATGCAGACGGGAGGGCTCCTGTCAACACAAGAAACTGGGGACATAATCGACGGGAGGGTTCCCCATCAGCAACATCAAAGGGCAAGGCCACTGAAGCTGACGGGGATTGGGGCCCTCCCTTGGCACACAAAACCTGTCATGGGGAGTGCATGCTGTTGAGGGGGATTGGGCACCCCCTCGGCACTGGGGGTTACTTAATATTGTTTGTGAACATGGCGGCAAGCTGCCACCATGTTCACAAACAATATTGCACTTGGAAACATTTCGCCCAGCAATGACAGGTCGCTCCCTCATAGCAAATGGCTGATGCTGCAATGACTAGGTGGCCCCTGATTGCAGCGGCTGAAACTTTTCAAGGTTGTGGCATGCTGGCTGAACTAGTGTCAGCAGCAGTGTGCCACGGCATTGGGAAAAGCCAGCCAAGCCTTTAAAGGCTGTGGAGACACTGGCCACAACAGTGCTGCACCTCCACAACCTGCTTCTGAAACCTGCCTCAATATGTTTCTTGCGCATGCCTGTAATCAACATAAAAAGAACAAGCCCCCACAATAAACCACATGCAACCATCATTAGGTAAGACAAACCACATAAAACAATTTCCAGTGGACACAAATTCAGTAGCACTGATGTGCTACCTTCATGGAGTTCTATCTGCGGCTGCATAAGAACAGGCCGTATAGGGGCATGTGCTTATGCAGCCACACCTGTGTGTGTGTATGTTGTACAGCATGTTCTGCAGTCAGACAGTCCCATGGGGCCTGTACCTCTGCAGACATCATTAACCTCCAAAAAGTTCAGACGAAGGGTGTGAAAGAAGGCAGGGTCATCCATGTTAGGACCGTAGACATTACATAAAATCAGATGCCTGGTTCAAGTGGAAACCTTCAGAATTACCCAGCTGCTCTCTTTGCCCGTGTGCCATACTACCACCTCCCACTGACTTGAGGATTAAAATACATACCTCCCCCCCCATTGGAGGTTGCAGATACACTGTGGGTTTCATCTCTCATCCAATCTTTTTGTTTTCAGTTTGGGGGCATCTACAGAGGAAAGTTTTGTTTTCTGTATGAAAGCCACATGTGCCTTAAAGCATTTAGCATGAGATATTTACTTCTTGTTTTTTCACAGGTGAATTAAGTCCCATGGCAGTACAGCTTAAAAGAATAATCTCCAGAGACAAAGGTGGTACAGCATACTATATTCCCATAGTTTAAGACTCTACCCCCCTTCCGTCCCATCTCCCAACCCCCACCTCCCATTCACAGTAAAGGCATAGCAGGTGCATGGATAGAATACCAAAAATGCAAATAAAGTTTTCATTCCTAAGCTTGTAAAATCCAGGTAACATAACCAACACAGTAATCATCCCCATAGACCCTTCCCCCTCCCCCGTCCCATTCGAAGAGTCTTGGCTGAGTAAAGCATGAGCTCCCACAGAGCCAATATGCTCTTAGTCTACCAAGGAGTTGAATACTGGATGTGCTGTGCACACATATGTGTGAGCTGCAATATACCGTGATAAGGGTGCTCACTATTGAGCACACACTAAAAAGGGTGACTCAATAGCGGTGCCTTATCAAATAGCTAGTGGATGGGAGGGCAACTGCTGGTATAGCGACATTCTGTCACTATATATACACACGCACAAGGGGGAGAGCAAGCACGACAAAAGGGGAGGGAGGGTTTGTGTGGCATGTTTCGGTGATGGTCTGCCAAGCTGCCTCATGGCATGGTGGGTGGGTAGCAGGCTTCAGCTACGAGGGTGCTGGGTTCTGGTCTGGGCACACATACATTTTGTTACACCTGGCCTAATTTTTTTTTATTTGTACCCCCTTCCCCGACATGCACCCCTTTGAGTTAAGAATCCTATAGTAGGGGGATGCGGGTGGCAAAGCCCCATAAACATTGAAAATGTGAGTCCCCGGCACCCTTTTGCCATCAGTGGCATTAATTTTTGCTGATGTACGTTAGTCATAATGGCGATTGCCTTTGTGCATTCGCCGTTATGACATAGAACCGTGAGCTGCTATTGTTCTGTTGAGCCTTCCAATTTGAGAGCAGTGTGAGAGAGGCTATTAAATGTTGAGGGATGGTGCAGGCAAAGAGTCACTGTCAGGTGCAGACCCTGCCCCCTTCCCATCACACAGGAAATAAAGGAAGACCTCTACCTGTAAAGCTATGTGTAGGCCATATTACATGAACCAGTGAAACCAGACCATTTCCAGTTGTGTTGGTTGATGCCTTAAAGGGGCTACACGGTGACTCTAATTTTACTCTGGAGATGCCCCCCTCCCCGATAAGCAGAAAGAGAAGAAAATGAAAGAAAAGTCTATATGTTCCCTAGCCATGAAGGTCAGTCTGGTTGGGTGGGAGGGGTGGCCCTGTCCTTGCTAAATCTACGAGCAAGGTCCTAGGTCTATCACAGAGAAAGGACAAATAAAAGCAAAGAATAGAAAAGACAAGACAATGAAAAGAAAAGAAATGACTTCAGCTCTATCCTGATGTCCACCCTCAATCACAGCCTAGCACAACCAACACTGTCAGAAAATGGCAACACACACTGACCCTCATCTTCCCATGCCCATTATTAATAGGATAGGCACAGACATAAGATCATGGCAACAGTAATTTGTTTTAGTCGGTGGCGCCAGACAACAATGCATATGAGCTGGAGGATTGGGGAAGCAGCAGACCAGGTTACGTCATCCAGGGTCTGTCTTAAAAGGGGCAATGCATTGAGG
Source organism: Neoceratodus forsteri (assembly GCA_016271365.2). Lineage (NCBI taxonomy): Eukaryota > Metazoa > Chordata > Ceratodontiformes > Ceratodontidae > Neoceratodus > Neoceratodus forsteri. The sequence goes on along the minus strand of CM057449.1, from coordinate 570,220,100 downwards.
TACTTTTCTGAAATGCCTGAAGGGGCCCATTATCATTGCCCTTTTAGAAGATTGCAGATCCTTAATTACCAAGTAGTCCTGATAGGACAGGCCAGATTGCTCGAGAAACCAGGATACTTACTTTACCCAGTACATGCTGAGAAGTAAAATCCTATAAAAGGGTACGCATACAAGCTGTGCATGCATCAGTTAGATGACCATGATTTGGAAGGCAGGTGCCACTTCAGAGATCTGGCAAGAGATTTCAGTTCATCAGCACTGTTGGTGTCACTGGTGGGGAGTGGTACAGCTGTGGCAGCCTCATCCCAGGATCGGGATATTGAAGGTGAGGTGGTTGGAAACTTAGAGGGTGTTGGTGGCAAAGAGGGTTCTCTGGGTCATCCTGAGAAACCAGGGCAGTATACTTGTTGGGCCCCAATGGTAGCACAGCCAGTCTGGAGGAGTTTTTGGATTCAGTGCTTCGGCTTCAGCTACGGGAGCAATGTCATGGAGATCTGTCATTTCTGCAGCCCAGTACTGTCCTGTTTTTGTTTTTCTGCTGCTGTTTGTTGAGAGCAGCCACTGTTAATTGTCAGTTATGGGATCGGTGTTGGGGGGCTGCTCTTCTTCCATTGTGGCCATGTCAGATGATTAGACATATCCATTTGGTGTGGAAGGTCCTCATCCCAAGGCTTCCCCTGTGCAGGGCAAAAGCGGCGAAGAAAAGTTTTAGGCCATCTGGTTGTGATGAAGTTTTCAGCTGCCTCAGGGAAGTCAAACAAGTGAGCAGCTCCACTGATGCTAATTCTGAGTGTGGCAGGACACCTGAAGGAGTATGTAAGGCCCAAGTCAACACAGGCCACCATGCCATTGTGAAGGCCCTCTGCCAGTCTGAAAGGGCCTGGGACAAATCAGGAAAAATCTTGATTGCATGCCTCTGCCATTGAAGAGGACCTTTATCCCTTGCTAGGAGCATAATCTGTTCCTTATCCAGCAAGCATAACCATCTAGCAAGGATGGAGTGCAGGCAGCCTCGGGGGGTTTCAAGGCCATGGACAGATAAGCACAGTCAATTTCTTTTTTTGAAATTTCTATTTATTCCTCCTCCCTAGCCTGCCACCTCCGACCCTTCAGGGGGGACAACTGGACATCCCACTGCCCGGAACCCTACCCAAGCAGACCCCTGGCGCCCATGGAGCCGCGGATTACCCCCCGGGCAGGGACGAAGCGGGGGGCTCAAACCCCGTTACTTATGTTTCATCGGTCTGAGGTCTGCTGGGTGGGTACAGGCAAATCGTGGGCACGGCCATGGTCCTCCCATCTTCCCGGTTGAGGCAGGCTTGTTTCCATGTTTTTCTCCCTACCCGAGCAACAGGTAACCTCCCCCGATGTCATGACGCACGCGCTGACGTCCATGCTACTCAATGGCCGCCCATCCCCAAGTGGAGCTTGCAGTTCCTCGAGCCTCCGCTCGTGGTCATGCAAGTGTCGAGCATCGGCCGAATCCCTCCCCAGAGAAGGCGAGCTGTCATTGGACGCTCAAGCCTATCTCTCCCCAGCCGACCCACCCACGACCCGAGTCCGCTCCCGAACCCGGGTCGCTGGCATGGTGCGAGGTGTGGCATCCAGCACCTCAACCCTCAGCGCCACCGGGCCGGCTACACAGTCAATTTCAAGTCAGCACTGCTATACACAATTTAGGATATGTGGTAATGCATGCTGGAGAAAGTCTATTATATTTCTTCCCTCGCACCCCTCCAGAGAGCCCACCAGCCTGAGTTTGTCATGACAGGCCCTATTCTCCAGATCTTTGACACAGTCCCACAGCTGTCATAGGGTTCTGTCCTGAACATGGATGTAGGCCATAACCTTATCAGATTTCGTCTCTGTGTCCGTGATCCACTGTTCAGTTACGTTCATGCTGTTTGAGATACTAATTATGTCTGCTTTTATCTGTTGAATTGCTAACTCCAGTTTGTTCATTTGGCCAAAAAGCTGGTGAAACATGTTTTTTTTATTTCTTGTAGATGTAGATCCTGTGGGGTCTCAGCAAATATCACCTTAACAGAGATTTCTCATGCTTTTCTCCCGCTGACGGATCAGCAAGCAGTGGCAGTCATACATACAGGGGTTTATCAGGTGGCAGCTGAACAACAACAATATCTACTGGTGCAGCAGGTAAGTGGCAACAAACTCAGTGGTGACTAGTGATCCAAGTGATGGATTTAGCAGCTATTCTGAGCGGATAATGAAAAGGGCTTAGCAGAGACAGGAGATCAAGCACCATCTTAGTTGGTCACCAAGCCCCCCCCCCCAAAAAAAAAAAATTCTGGTATGGGGGACCTAGAGTGAGGATAAATGCAATATCCTCACTGTTGATTTGACCACTCTCAAGATATGACAAATATTTGCCAGAATTTATCCTCACAAGCACTGCATAAATATATGTATAGTACAGGCACAGTAGCACCCCATAGTTAGGGTTGTGTAGGGTGTTCAATGTTAAACCCTTCATTTTGCACATTAATAGCTTTGGCAACATTTGGCAAAATCAGCTGAAATGTTGCATGTATTGTCTAGGAGGCAAGATCTAAATATGTGGAAAGTTTTGTGACAGCAGCCTGTGTGTTTTTGAGATCTGCATATGTCATTTTTCTGTAGTTCTCCAATTTTTTTTCCTATACTTCACATGGGATTTCTTTTGCTCTCACCTATAGCCTACACAGAATGGAATTTTCCCCCAGTCTTTCAGGGTACATGCATGATGTCTTAAGGTAGTGTCTTTGAAAGGCTTCGTGAAAATATATTAAATGGTTCCAAAGTTATAAGGCTTCGAAGTTTTGTGTGTTTCTGTTCTGAGCATGCTCAGTAGGGTTCTTGGGGTAATGTTCTGATATAATACCAAAAATTCTGTGTTGCAAGACCTTTTTTGATTTCTCACCATTTGCTTCTCACAGCACAAAACATTTTTGTGCTGTGAGAGCTGCCATCTTTTTTCTTTTCCCCTCAAAATAAAAAACATGCACAATACATAAAATAGTGTAATTTAAAAATAAACACCTGAACTTAGCTAAATGGGACTTGTTAAGCTAGATCCTGGTGTTTGTTTTTTAAAGAAATTTACCAGAAATATCTTCACTGGGAACCTCAAAAAATCAAGGATGCCCAGCTTAGCAAGAGGAGACATTCACTTGTGTTCTCTGTATGAGAACAGCAGGACTTTGTTGAGTTTTGTAGCCACAACTGGAGTCCTGCTGCGTGCTGCAGTGACAGGAGTGAACAGCTGATCCCCCATTCCGTCTCTGTCTATCCATCTATCCACCTTCCATCGATCTATCTACCTATCCATCTGTCTGTCTGTCTGCCTGTCTATCTTTTTCTTTTATTAAGCAATCCACCCCGGTACTACTTCTTTCTGTTCCCCTCCCCTCCCCTCCAGGTGTCTCACTTGCCCTTCCCAATCTTAATTTTTTTTTTCAAATAAATGTAAGCTGACAGGGGTGCCCACCTCTGATATTTCTTCTCTGAACCACCCTCCCCTCCAGGTCAACTGACACTGTTTCTGTATAGTGCTCTCATTCTGAAATAAAGAACACTGTTCATCAGTGTTTTTTTTTTTTAACCTGCAAAAAAGAAAATGGTCCCTCACAGCTCCGATCCAGCCACCCTGACCTCCCACTCAGCAATCACCACCCAACACCTCCCACACAACTCACACAGCTCACTCACATGAACATGTACCACAGTGAAGATCCACTCTCTGATCAAATATACGTCTTGCTGCAGGAAACGACGACTGCAGTATGAGAAAGTAATGTAAGTTCAGTTCAATGTATTTCAGTGGGGTTTTCAACTTTGATGAATAACTCTGATATCTTTGCATATTTTGAGCCCACATTTTCATCATGGTCACTTTTGGCACCCCACCTCATGACCAATGGTGGTGGAATTATGCAAATTAGGCCTGAACGGCACTTTCATGGTCGCATGGTGAAATCACTTTTTAAGCAGGATTTGAACATTTTTACTGCCCTTGTTCATTTACCATTTTATAATAACCAGCTTCCCCTTTTTCCCAAAGGGAAACCGTGGTGTAATTTGCCATTATAATTTGCCGCACAAAAATGAAGCCATACCATGGATGCACCAGAGGCTCTCTATTTTATATATTTGCTGAGGCTAAAAGGGAAACCCAGCAATTATATAAAATAAAAAATGGGTCAGGGTGTGTGTCAAACTCAATTTTAAACACACCCTCATTGTGGGATGCTTTTCACAAACCCCTCGGGCTTCGCCCTCGGGGTTAATGTAGCATACCTCAACTCAGATGTGTGTAAAATCTCGTTACACACCCCTACCCATACTTTATTCTCTATTTCATATCACCTCATGAATGTGACAACTGTAGTTTTTCAAATCCAAAATATGTTTCCACACCTGCTACATGGAATGATGTTGTTGCGCAAAATCACCTTTCGGGCAGGTTTTTAAAATGTTATCTACCCTGTTCTTGAGGTGGAGTCATAAGGAGGCTATGTTGAAAATGTGGGGTAAAAATATTAAAAAAAACAACTTATGAATGTATATTGAAATTTGGCAACACACGTTTATAACTTTGGTAATTTTAAAGAGCTACTGATGCCACAAAGCAACTTTAAAAAGCATAATAATTAGGTACAATTCTGCCTGCATTCCATTTATATTTTATATATTTCTCCTCCCCATTATTTATTAGTAAGGAAATTAGCATGAACATATGATCTTTGCCCCTTAGAGTATCTTTAGAGTCCATCTGCCTCTAAAGCTTACTCCCTACTTCAAGTCATAGTCTAACTGTGATATCATAAGCAGTGCATTGTTAATTCAGGTAGGGAGAAAGCAGTAGGAATAGACAAACTCTTCAGGAACAAAGCTCCTGTTTTCATACAGATGACCTCAGTAATAAATTATGGGGAGGAAGAATACAGCACTAATGGGAAATACAAGCTTAACTGTGTCTAAATATTAGGTTTTGTTAAAGTTGCCCTGAAGGTGTTACCAGCTCTCTAAATATTTTGATCCCAAATTTTCAGCGTTGCCATTTTTTATACCACCTAATGAACATAACACCTGTCATTTTTCAAAACCTGGTCAAAATGTGTTTTCGCACCTGTGCCGTGGAATGACATTTTAGAAGAGATTTGAAAATGCTCACCTCCCGGGTTCTTAAGGTGGGTTTGTATCAATGCTATGTTGAAATTTTGGTATTAAAATATTAAAAACCAAAACAGTTATGAAGGTGCACTGACATTTTCCTATGCATGTGCATAACTGATAATTTTTGACATCCAATGCTTCATGGAAGGGCAGGGTCAGCAGGGCCCTGCACTTCCATGGGCAGACAGAGTCCTCCCTTGGTGTATGGCTCAGATGGCCATGCACATCTGCATCTGTTCACTCAGGCCCTTTGGGACCTGCATACCTCACAACCTCTGGCCTCATAAATCAGGGACAGGACTTAAAAAATCAGGGACAAAGGAATAAAATCACGGTCACATCATACAAATTGGGGACATCCTCTCATGAAGCTGCTAGAATAAGGGGCACAGTGTAAAATGCATTTTCTGAAGGAGAAGAAGTCTGTAAATTAATACCTGACATAATTTTGTGTTTATATTCCCCACTATTGAAGCACAGAAACACAACTTTGGGGGGGGGAGGGCAGAGAAAAAAGTTGAGGCAAAATCAGGGATGTCCCTGAAAATCAGGGACAGTTGAGAGATGTGGGGACTTTTGTGAATGAGGATACGATTCCACTTTCTCAAAAAGAAAACAAATTCTTCGCAAAAAATGTCATCAATGCATCACCTAGGGTATCTTAATGACACAGAAGTAGGGAACTGTGGCATTTTTCAACTCTAAATTCTAAAAACTCTAAAACTCTAAACTCTAAAATAGTCAAAATTGACTAAAGAGGTTGGATACATCTCTTACAGCTGAATGAAAAAAGTTGTCTGTTGACGTGGAAACAAAATTTAAATTATATGAGGGTATAGTTTTCCTTTAAGGTTTTTGATCTTCAGAGTCTTGGTGAATCAGTGGTGGGGTCTTCCTTGGGGTTGTCAACCTTAATGCTCCCCTCCCCCAGTCTGTAGCCTCCAATCTGAAGCACAAGATGCAGCTTCAAGCCACTACCTCACAGTGATACACTCTTCAAAGACAGAAAAGTATGTCTTACCACATATTGCCAATACAGTTTATTGTAGCTTTCTTCATTCAGGGCCCACAGGAGATAAAGTGTGACGTTACACAAGGAATAGAGTGAGTGTTAGGGTTGACAATCCCAAGGAAGACCCCAACACTGATTCGCCAAGAGTCTGGAGACCTAAAACCCTAATGTTTTCTCCTTTTGCTACTGGGGGGGGCGTGTTGGGGTAGGGAGTTAGAGCTGGAAACCCTTGATGCCACATTTCCCTAATTTTGTGGCACTGAGTTATCCTAACTGGTGCATTAACAAATTTTTTTGCAAAGAATATATATACCTCCTTTTGCAAAGAATGTATATATATATACCTCCATGCTTAAGTGTTCTGTATGAGGAAATGTACCCCTCAAGTGGGCAAATGATTTTATAAAGGACACAAGCCTGAACAGCATAGGGTTTTATAATATTGTCCCACAATATTATTATATTTCCCCATACAGCAATTGCTTAGCATTTATTGAATAGAATTCATATGGATCTTAATTTTATTACCATTTGATCAGTTTGGTTCAACACATCCTGGTTTGCTTTTACATCCCTACTGTGTACCTGGAGTGTTTCTGTAGTGTAATGGGACTCTGGGGCTTTTTGTGCTTTGGCTCTTTACAGTTTATGTAGTGTAGCGACCATAAGGAGGTATGCAGTAGGTATGGTGGTCCATCCTGTAGTTGGGTAATGGCCTCAGGTTAATGGAATTTAAATCTGAATTGCTCCCTATATGGGTAAATTTCTTCATTCACTACCTCTATGGATATATTTCTTCATTCACCCTACTTATTTATAATTTAGTGTATGAGTGTTTGGGTGTGTACTGTATATATTATGGTGGTGCTGTTGTGCCACTATAGTTAAGGGTGAGTAGGCTGTTCGATGTTAAACCCCATTTTTGCAATGTAATAACTTCTCAGCTTTTCAAGAGATTTGCATGAAATTTTGCATATTCTGTCAGAAACCCATGAACTCTTGATATCCCAAGTTTTGTTCTGACCAGATTTGCAGATTCTGAGATTTGGACAGTGCAAAATGTGTAAAAAATTGGGAGCTTTTGCTGTCTTGCTGTCCCCTAGCACCCAGACAATTTGGAATTTTGGTCTGAAATTTTCTGGGTAGAAAGGGCTTGGCCCAGAGTAGTACCTTTCACTGGTTTGTAGAAAAAATATTAACTCACTACAGAGTTATAAGGATTTGAAATTAGGGTTCTGACCATGCTTAGTAAGCACTTTAGGATAGATGTTTGAAATGAAAAAAGAAATTGGCCACACAAAAAAGGATCCTTTTTCATATGGGGCCAATCCTTTTTCATGTGGATAAATCCTTTTTTGTATGACCACCATTTTCTTTTTTACTGTTTAAACTTACAGACATTTAAAGTACATAAAAAAAATGTATTTTAAATAAATAAACACTTGGACCTAGCTAAACGGGACCCATTTAGCTAGATTCTGGTGTTTGTTTTTTAAAAGTTGGCAGAAACACATTTTCTGGGCATCCAAAATCCAGGGTGTCCAGCTTAGCAAGAGGAGCCATGCACCCACATTCTCTGTATGAGACAGTGGGATATTATTGAGTTCTGCAGCCACAACTGAAACTCATGCTGTGGACTGCAGTGACAGCAGTGAGTTGCTGTTTCCCTGGTATCAAGTGGCACCCTCCCCGATTGTCATCACTTTATGTATGTTAAGTGTTGCCCTGGTGTCTAGTGGTGCCCTCCGATCACCGTCCCCATAATTTTATAATGTCTCCCTGGTGTCTAGTGGCACCCCTTACCCTCTGATCACCATCCCCACTGTTAAATAATGTTTCCCTGCTGTCTAGTAGCACCCTGTACCCTCTGATCCTCATCACCACATCATCTTTCTTATAATAAAGAAAACTGTCCCTTGATGTTTTTTAATTAAACCTGTAAAAGGAAAACAGTCCTCGCCGATCTGACCACCCTGACCTCTCACTGAGCATCCACCACCCCACACCCTTCCACACTCCCCACACACCTTCACTCACATAAACTCATCCCAGGACAAAGATCCACTCTCCACACTAAGAGACATTTTGGTGCTTGAACCGCCAACTGCAATATGAGAAACCAAGGTACTGTAAGTGCAGTTCAGTGTATTTCAATGGGGTTTCCAACTTTGATGCATTACTTTGTCATTTTTGCATATTTTGACCCAAAATTGTTAACATGGCCTTTTAGGGACCCCGCATCATGACCAATGGCTGTGGAATTATGCAAATCAACCCGGAAAGGTGATTTCACAGTCACTTGGTGAAATCATCTCTCTGGCAGGATTTGAACATTTTCTCTACACTTGTTCATGAGGTGGGGTCATAAAAAGACTATGTTGAAAATCTGGGGTCAAAAATTAAAAAAATGGCAAAGTTATGTGCATACGTTGACATTTTACTATGCTTGCTCATTACTTTGGTAATTTTAAATATTTTGACCCAAAATTTTCAACATTGCCATTTTTTCACTCCACCTCATGAATGTGACAGCTGTTGTTTTTCAAATCCAGGCCAAAATTTGTTTTTGCACCTGTGGCACAGAATGACGTTTCAATGCCTCAGAATGACATTTCGGCAGGGATTTGAACATTTTTACTACTGAGTTCATGAAGTGGGCTAATAAGAAGGCTATGCTGACAACTTGGTGCAAAAATACATTAAAATGCCCAGGTTATGAGTGAATGTTGCAGTATTTCAGCGTTTACTCATAACTTCACTAATTTTCACTATTTTGAGTCAAAATTTTTAACATAGCCATTGAAGCACTTTTGGACTACAGATGATTCTTGGTGCTAGTCAAATAGACTGGTTTGCCAAGTACACTTTAAAAAGACAAAGCAAAGTCATGTCTACAGTAGGTAGTAAGCAAGGTGTGGTATTTTCCACAGGAGTACATTGTATCACTGCTATTGTGATAACTTTGCAGGGTGGCCCCACATTGCAGTGCACCCCCCTAATGTGGTGAGTTTTCAGTTTAAATCTGTTGGGCTGTCATTTTTTAAATCCTGGATGAGATGTGTTTTCATACTTCTGGTGTGAAATGACATTTTGGCCTGTGTACTATAAATGGTACATGTCAGGATTATAAGGTGAATCATAAAATGAATATCTTGACAATTTGGGATCAAAACTGAAAAATATATATATAATTATTAACAAATGTTGTGTGTTGTGCCCCTCTTGGCCCCAATGGATATGCTTTGTGATCCCACGTTGGTGATCTCAGATCGGGGTGAGCTCTGTGGCACAGTTGGATGGGGTGAGGGTAGGGTGATGGTGCTGTTATGCAACACCCACCTAGTGAGGGAATGAAATGTGCAGGGTTGTCCGCAAGGGCCTGGGTACATATGGTGAAGGCAACTGTACTCTTGGTATAGGCCCTGGACCTCTGTACCCCTAGGAGACAAAGGGCCCTGTGCATTGACTGAGAGATGCACTCTATGCCCTGTGTATCTGTATCTATGACCACATGGAGGTGCGAGGACCTCAGGTTCCTGCACTTCTGCAGTCCACTAGACAGCCCCATGAATACTTCACATCAGTTGCTTCACTATGGGCCCTGCACTTCAGTAGGTGGACAGTGTGTTCCCTTGGCACAGGGCATCAGGTCTCGAATGGACCTGCATGAATGAGAATACAATTCCACTATCTCAAAAAGATAGGAAATTCTTTGCAAAAAACTTTGTTAATGCACTAGTTAGAGTTAAACCAACAAAATTAAGAAAATGTGGCATTAGGGTTTCCAACACGAACACCACACCCCTGCTCTCCAGGCAGCAGCAGGAAAAAACGTTACAGTTGTACCTCTCCTGTGTCTTCGCAAATCAGGCATGGGGTGTGCCTTGGGGTTGTCATCCCTAATGTTCACCCCATTCTCATATGCTCTGCACATTTCAGCTTCTTTAATGATTGAATGGGGTGAGTGTTAGGGTTGACAGACCCACAGCACACCCCACGCCTGATTTGCGAAGATGCAGGAGAGGTGAAACCATAATGGTTTTTCCTGTTGCTGCCTGGGGGGGGGTGTTAGGGTTGGAAACTCTAACACCACGTTTCCCTACTTTTGTTTGTTTAACCCTAACTACTGTATTAACAAAGTTTTTTGCAAAGAACAGATAGATACATAGCTAGATAGATAGATGGTTAAATAGATGGTTAGATAGACAGACAGACAGATAGATAGATACAGTAAATAGATAGTGATATATACAAACAGTATGCCAACAAGGGGGCTAGTTAGATAATAAGGCTTTGTTATCTAAGTACCCGCTGAGATAGGCATGTGACCTTGTATTACTGCACATATCTATCATTTGTTTTATATAACAGACAGAATTGGTTTTAAGTTTTAAGGCTATCTCATATGTGGGCCGGTTGGTTTTATTGTGAATCAAAGTCAGGGCCTTTTTTGTGTTTCCCATGTAATTTTTGTTGGCCCTATATACAATATTTCTGCAGTATAGTGGCACTTTGATAGTGTGCTGTCTTTTGACACTTTTTGTTTCTGTACTGCTGGGTTTCCCTATAAAAGTGTGTGGGGGGGGTCTGCAGTTGGTTGTCCTTAATTTCATTGGTGTGATAATGGATTGCAGTAGTCTGGAGCGGCTCCAGTGGTATGCAGTGGTTTGAAGTGGCATCAGTGGTTGGGAGTAGAGTGTGCCATCAGAGCCTGTGGAGTTGGTGGATTTATTTGGACCTGGACTTTGGAGATGGTGGCAGTAACATGGAGGATATGGAGTTTGAGGTGAGAGTTACATCATCGTGGGAAAGGGCTGTTGGTGAGTATAAGGGGGTTTTATTCTTGCTACAGGTGCACAATCAGGGGAAAACTAGTGAACTCTGCACCAGGTCCTTTACTGGCCTCCATCCATCCTGGAGGGGAATGGCACTCCTGGGTGGATGGTTTCAGTGTTATTTTGAAAAGCATTTAAACTAGCCAAGGGGGGAGGTGGAAAGACACACAGAGGCAGAGACCCCCCCCCCAGATACCAGTGCATCAGAAAAGGTTAACCCAGGGAGTAGGAATTTCCTGGAGGTTGATAGAAGCAAAGAGAAGGGCAGGGCTAGTAAGTCTGGAGGAGTAACTACAGGTGAATGATAGGGGAAGGAGGGAAGGATGGAAGGCAGGAAGACAACATTACAGGGGAGGGCAGGACTAGGGTAATAGAGAGGGCAAGGGGGAAAGCAGGAAGGGAGGCATGTTAAAAGGAGAGAGGGACAAAGAGAATGGAGAGCCATGTGTGCTAATGCAAGGAGTCTGAGAAACAAAATTCCTGACCTTGAGACAATCATTACAGAGACAGACCTGGATCTGGTGGCCCTAGTGGAATCATGGTGCACAGACAACCATGACTGAGAAGTGGTCATTCCAGGCTACACCATGTTCTGGAAGGACAGGTCAGGGAGAAAAGGCAGAAGGGTTGTTTTATACGTGAAGGAGGGAATAAAGACAACTGAGATACAGTGGCAACAGAGGGACAATGAAGGGCTGGAAGAACTATGGGTCAGCCAGGAGATGGCATTGGGGGCTACTATTCACATGGGGGTGGTACACAGACCTCCAACACAGGGAGAGGATTTAGACAGACCCCTGGGGAAAGCCACTAGCAAAATGGCCGGCAAGGTGGAAGTTTTGATTATAGGGGACTTTAATCTGCCAGATGTAGATTGGGGCATTCTGACCATAGCTATAGCAAGAGGCAGGACCATCCTCATATCCACACAAAGGGCATTCACAGGCAGCTGTCTTTGGAACCCACTAGGGACAGGACAGTGCAGGACCTGGTACTTACAGAGACAGCACTGCTGACATCACAGTAGGTAGTCCCCTGGGGACAAGTGATCACTGTACTGTGTAGTTTGGCACACGGGTAGGACACAGAAAAAAAAAAACTAAGATGAGGGTCCTGAACTTCAGGAGGGCAGATTTTAAAGAACTGGGAAACTGCCTCTATGCCTTGAAGGGGGGTAAAGCAGAGTGAGAGTGGAGGTGCAACACAGAAAGATTAAAAAGGGTATAGCCCAGGCAATGGCAGGTTGTTTGAAGAAAGTGAGCAAGGGAAACAGGAGGAAGAGGCCGCTATGATTCTCCAAGGAGGTTGCAAAGGCAGTGAAGGAGATGAAAACATCATTTAGAAAGTACAAGGAGACCCAGCAGGATGAAGTCAGTGAGGTATTCTGGCTCCTGTTACTATTTTGTGGCCTCCCCCATTTTCCTTCTTCTATGAACACTGAACAAAGGTATTTATTGAGAATGTCTGCCTTTTCTTGGTCCCCCTTTGCACAGTCCCCCCTTCCCTTTTTAACATTACAATCTAAAACCTGGTCTTCCTCTTCTGACTTGTATACCTAAAAATGTATTCTACTCTTTCATTACTGCCTGGGTTATTCTCTCCTCAGTTTGCACCTTCATGCTCCTTACTGCTTTCCCTGCTTCCCTCTGTTTCTCCGAATACACCTCCTCCATCTGTGTCTCCTTATACCTTCTGAATGCTGCCCTTTTAGCTTTTACCTTATCAGTTGCCTTTTTTGAGAACCATAGCAGTCTCTTTTTCCTCTTATTTTTGCTCACTTGCTTGATGCAGTGGTTTGTTGCCTTCACTATGCCCCCTTTATGCTTTACCTACTGTTCCTCTACCCCCCAGACCATCACCCTCCACCAGGTCATCCCAGAGGCATTCACCCAGCTTTACAAAATCTGGTCTTCTGAAGTCTAGGACCCTTTCCCTTGTTTGGTTCAAATCCAGACATCCTTATATTGAAACACACTGTATGGTGATCACTAGTCCCCAGGTGTCCTTCCAACTTGGTATCTGCAGCATTGTTCCTGTTTGTGAATACAGGTTCAGTATTGCCCCACCATGAGTGGGTTCACTGACTAGTTTCATGAGGAATGCCCCCTTCATGGAATCTAGGATGCCCCTGCTTCTGGCTGAAGCTGCTGCTGGGAGGCTCCAGTCTACAGTACATCCAGCAGACTGGAGTGCTCCAACAGCAGAACCTCCCCCTTTTCTGCCATTTTGCCAATTATTTCCACCAGTACCTTATCTTACTCCTCCCCCTGTGGTAGAGGTCTGTAGATCACACCAGTGCAAAAAGTGACTCCATTTCCCAACTCCACAGCGACCCACAGTACCTGTGGCCTTCCCTCAATTCCCTGTATCTCCATCACTTCTATACTTTCCCTCACATAAAGCACCACTCACCCTCCTTCTGTTCACACCCTGTCTTTCCTGAACAGAGTATAGCCTGCTATGGCCATGTCCCCATTGTGGTTTTCAGTGCACCATCTCTGGCCACTATATCCAGGTTGGCCTTTGCCATGATGATCTCTAGGTCTGGAATCTTATTTCCTAGATTTCTAGCATGATACTCATGGCATTCTAGATTTTGTTAACATTCTGCTTGTTACCCCCGTTTTCCTTTTTGTCCCCTCTCCTTCCCCCCTCTTTTTTAATATTCCTGATTCCCTCCCCCCTCATTTCTATCACCCAGCTTCCCTTATTTTTTTGCACCTTGGGGGGTCCTCTCCCCTTGGATTCTTCCTTTTCTCTACTTCAGCCTATGGGGGAACAATTTCTACCTTTCTGATTTCTTCCACCAGCCCCCTCAGCAATTTTAAATGTTCATCAAAGTAATAATTAAATCATCCACTGAGGACTGTGGTTCCCCTCCCCGATGGATGCAGGCCGTCACCCCTGTATAGGCCCTCATCCTCCAGGGTGCATCCTCAGTCCCCAGTGTAGCTGAACTCCTCCTCACTGCACCATTCCTTCAGCCATGAGATGAAGATCCTGATGCGGAGAACCCTCTCCTCCTAATGTTGTAGACAGGTAGCACCTCAGAGAAAGTCATTGTGTGCACTACCTAATTCCCCTCCCCAGATACCTAAACTCCCCTTATGTACTCCCAGACCTGACTCTAACCAGGTCATTGGTCACCAGGTGGAGAATGACATCCAGCCCCCCTTCCTTCCTGCTGCCCTAGTGATCCCCAGAATTTTCTTCTCATCCCTCTGAGCTGTGGTGCCATGTAGTCACCTGACCTCCCTCTCTGCCCCCCCTTCTTTTTCACAAATCTAGCTCCCTGACTATTGAGTCCCCCACCACAAGTTGCTTCATCCTTCTCTGGGATTCTCTTCCACCCTCCTTGGGGTCTCCACTATGGAAGACCCCCAAATCCTCCCTGGCCACTTTCATGGGTGCCTCCTCTTGGCAGTCCTGCCCTGCCAGAGCAATGTAGGAATTTTGTAGTTATACAGGTTGTAGAATGTACCTTCAACCCACCCCTACCACCCTTCCAGAGACCCACCACTCTCACCCTTCCCGAGACCACTAAAGTCCAGCCGCTCCTCCTCTCTGGCATCTTCTGAGGTAACTGTGTCACACCTGGTAGCCACTGGATGGGGAGAAGGTCCCTCAGACCTCCTCCCTCAACCCAGAGACATGCATTCAGATGGGGCAGTACTGCAGTCTCCAAAAGGTCTTGCTGAAAAGTACCACCTCACAGTCATTGCACTGCTCCATTCTCAGTTTTCCCAATTCCTCCTCTCGCTTTGCAACCTGGAAATTCTTTTGCACCCATACCTCTGATAGGGTGTTTCTAGTTGTCCTCTGTTTTTTGTTATGAACCTTTGTTCCTTTACTCTAAATTGTGTTTTTCAATTCTACCCTTCTCAACAAGTAGTACATCTCTTGTCTGAAGAGTTTTTCTCCTTTGTTTAGCCTCCTATTTTTCTGTATTTTTCCTATTGCGGTAGCAGGACTTTCACCTTTCTCTACTCCTTTGCTACCTGACCCTGGATAGGCTGCTACTAGTGTTCCTCTGTAACCTGTCTAAATTCCTTTAAACTCCTACCCTAGATAGGGTGTTGCTTTTATTTCCAGTTTTGACCTACCTTTAATCTTCTGACCTTTCCAGCAGTGAATTTTGCATAGTAGTGAACAAGTGCCTTACTTTACTTGACCAGAAGAGTCCCCCACTACCTGCTTCCTCCTTCTTTCACCTGCCAATGCCTAAGACACTAGTCTTACACCTGTTCCACTCCTGTACTGCTCCAGTCATGTGCTGGGACATAAATGTGTGTGAGGAGACATTAGGAGTGCCTGCTTTTATACACCAGGAAGAACTTTCCCTTGGCAGGACTTCCTGATAATCCATGCAGTCTTCATTGTCCATTCTGGCAATAGTTTCTAATTCCTTTGCCTGAAAGCAGGGGAAAACTGTAAGTCACCGAAGAAGCTCTTCCCAATTCAAACTGCCCACAGATTCTCTGGAAAGATCTTAAAAACAAATCAAGATCATCCCCTTCCTGATATATTGGAAATATTTTAGAATTCATTTTTTGCTTCCTGGGTTGAACCCCTCATGCCATTGCTTACAGTCTGTGGTGTTGTCCTCTGGCACAGAATCTACAGCTGTCTCAAATGTTCATGCTCCTTCATCTGGATATCATGCTGGCACTGCTTTTCTTGCTCCTTTTAATGGATCTCGTGCTGATGCGCCTTTTGCTTCTCCACATTTTCTTGCTCCTCAGTGTCCATCTTCATCTTCTGGATCTCACTTTCTTCCTATGCCTTAACCAGCAACTCTCTATTATGATAAAGAGCTTAAAACACTAAATGTATACCTATTATGTTTTAACTTTGTTGTTTTCTAGTAATTTATTTTCTTTTGTTTCTTCTGATTTTGGTCTACTAAGTATAGTAGAAAATGCAGCAATTCTTTAAAGGAATCTTTCAAAATATATCTGACTTTCCCATGCTAACCACACAAAATTGCTGTTTATGACATCACAGTCTTTTGTCATGTTGAGCACTAAGATGTCATAACACCAAGGCACTGAGAGGTTAACAGGGGAGAGGCAAATGTTTTCAATACAGACTTTTTAGCTGGACTGGCAAGATATGCTCTAACTCTTGGACAGGAACACTGAAAATGAAAAACTGTATTCACTAATAAATAATAACAGCTAAAATATCTTACTTATGAAAGCACAAGCTGAAGTGCAGAGTTGCTCTTTAACCAAGGTAAACTCCAACACCATTTGTACTCAGTTTGCTAGGGCAGCTGCCACAGTCAAAGGCTCTGGTTCATTTGCATTCTCCCTAGCCTCTGTCGCACAACTTTTACTAGTAGTGACTACTTTTGCACTGCATTCCTGGTCACATTTTTCAAGGATGTCTCTGAGTTCTGCCCATGTTTGGCTTTACTCATGTTTCAGTTCTTTCCTTTGGTGCAGCTCATGCACATGTAGCAGTGTGGCCCTCTCATATGGCCCAGACATAATGCCTTCTCTTTAGCTATACTTGCTTAACAAAGTAGAACTAGTAGAATTTATAGCCTCCTTTTCTATATCCTGTTCTGTGACTGGAGAGATAACCTTTATACTGAAAAAATTGTTTCAAGTCGTAACTGCTGCCTCCAGTTTGTGGCAAACTAGCCTCTCCTAGACTAGCCTGTGACTGTTACCATCTTTCTCCAACCAAGGGTGCTCAGTAGCTGCCAACCACTCAGCATAGACACTCTTGGGGTATCTCTAGGTCTGAATACCTCCAGAGCCACTGTTCACTCATTACAGCCTTCCTTGATCAAGGGCAGCTGACTCACCCTTCTCTGTCACAGCTGAGACCTTCTTACTTTAGAAACAGAATATGGTAATGTAGCCTTCTTTTCAGAGGAAGAAACACAGTTTTTGTCAGATAGAAATAAGTTAGCTGTACCTCAAAAGACTCAATCACAGAAACATGAAATTTATGAAAAATAATGCTTTAATACATCAAGGTATTTACACATATAATGCAGAATACTACAGAAAGACTACAGGGCGCAGTAATTCTACAGGAATGAAAAAAACTGTTTAAACAGTAGGTTACATACAGAAAAAAACTCTCTCTTTCTCTCCCACGCTCTCTTCAGCAAGGTAGAAAAGCTTACCAAATAAGACACCTTGGTGAATCAGGGCAGATTCAAACCCTACATGGTAGCTCTTCATAGTTCCAAACTTGACTGACTTGCTCTCCACAAACACATGATAATAAGGTTTCCCAAAAGACAGCCCATCCTCAGCACACATGTCCTATGACATCACTCCTAGGTCAATTATTTGTGTCTTGAAAGCTGGGTCCACTTGGAAAACTGGTCTGATCTAGACTTCGGAGTTTATATATACAAATACTTCTGCTTTTTGTCCAGAGTCCTCTCTAGCCCAGCAGGGATGTCTGGTTTAGCTAGCAGCTTCCTGACATGAAAGACTCTCCTCTTTAACTATCCAGGGGTCCAACCATGATACAGGACAGCAGAGATAGTAAGTTGCCTTCAGAGCCAGTTGGTCTGTCTCTGATATGAATCTTAACTTGTCCCAGGAATATCACTTTATCCCAACAACTGCTAAATTCTAACTGAGGTCCACGCAGAAAGAATTCAATAAAAATAAAAAATACAATTACAGGTATGCACAGCAAATTGTTATATGTACCCATTGAGTTACACAGTGGATTTCAAGTTAAACTTGAAAACTGAGACTAAGACAGTTTTTTTCTTGAAATGCAGCCTACTACAAGTACTGTTAATATGGACCTTAGGAATAAATTGCAGGTGAAATCCATGTTCATGCTTTCAGGAACAGTTCTTTTTAACATGTAAAGTTTCTCAGCCTGTGCAATAATAGAAGTGTTGTCAGAATGAAAAACTTTTACAATCAGGAGGAGAACTTGACAAGTAAAGAAGGGATAGTTTGAAAAAACTTCAGGAAGACACAACCATAGTAATAAAAAGGCAAATAAAGGGAGGAATGGTACTTTTAAACTACATTGACTAGAAAAAGGAGTGTCTTAAACAACTGAGAAATTAGACTAATTATAAAAAGCTGACTGGTACTCCATTGATACATCTACAGAATGAAATAATACTGAGAGCAAGAACAGAAAACTGGGTGGAGGACTGTGTAGCAGCGACTCCTTTAAAAAAACAACCCAGTTACACCAGTCTTCTACTGTGTACCTCAGGAACAAAAGGAGGTACCTCCCCCTACTGGCCAACCCATATTGTTCATACTGACATCTGTTTTGTAAACTTTACCTTATCTTGTAGACTTTCATATTCAAGAATGTGAAGAAAAGATTCCTTCATACTTGAAGGATTCAAGAGATGTTTTGTCTTTGATAGAATCACTGAATGATTTGAATCTGAGCATGAAAAACCTTATTCTAAAAACCATGGATGTATTAATTTATTTTATTTATCAAGTTTTTGTGTACCAGGTAAATGCACTAGAGTAGACAACAGCAAGTTGACTATTTCAAGCACAGCCCTGGAGGGTTACAAAACAAGAGTGACAGTAAATAACAAAAATGAGTACAGAAGAATAACGCAGCAATGGAATGTACAGGATACAGTTATGAATATGTAACTCTACTCAATACAAATGCAATAAAAGTGAAAACCTTTTTTAAGATGTTACAGCAGCATCTCTGTCACTCATTCAGAGGGATTGGCAGTGAGAAATGTAGGAGAAACCCCATCACCTGTGATCCTGTTACATATAGTGTGGAGGTAACATGGATTACGAGGGTCTGTGCTGCATATGTTATTGATATTTTAACTGGATACTGGGGGCAGTACAGATAGCTGAATCCATGCTGCATGCTCCATTAAATAAATCACACAAGGGGATTGTGTCGTAGCACTAATACACCAGCAGTTTGTTTCCCAGGAAGCCCTTTAGAGTTGCCCAATCACACTGTTCACTGTCTTTTTAAAGACAGTCAAAGAGCCACACAAAGTGAATTCAGGTGTGACTTGCATTTCCAGGGAGACACAGACTAGACTACTTGCTGGGGCATTATATAAAGGCTCAGCCCTGAGAGCAGAGTCGAGCATGGAGCATAGGCAAAGAAGGTGGAGAAGGGCCAGATTGCTAACAGTCAGAGTATAAGGTAGAGTAATCAGAAGATATAGGTTGCTATAAAGATACATACTAGAAGGTGTATATAATAACTACAAACAATAAAATTAAGACAGTGTATAATAATTATGTAACTCTTGCAAATGGGGTTATAGGAGTCAGATGTATGTTATGTTGTATGATTAGCACCATAGAGAACATTGAGTTTACACAATATACCTGTAAACTGTGTAAAGACCTTAAAGATCTCAAAATGGTTATTGTAGGACTTGAACTATAAGTAAAATGTTTAAGAAGCCAAATTCAACACCAAAAAGCAGAGGGAAGCAATGAGGGAAAAGAGCAGATCAGATATTTACCTATAAAAGGAATAAGTAAAAGAGCAAGGGAAAATGACGAGATGGCAACCATAAACAAAAGAAATGGTCATAGCTTAATGAAAACGGGAAGAAGAGCAATGATGTACAACAGTGGCATGTTGCCATGTATTTTAAAAGGTAAGGAAGAGGGTACTGGAGAGGAGTGCAATAGTAATGCAACCCAACAAGAGGCAGAAACTGAACTAGCAAGAGCAGAGATTAAAATGCAGAAAAATGATGGGAAAGATATAAGTGAAAGAAACAATTCAACTGGTAAATAAAGAAAATGATCATACAAACCAAGATACAGCAGGAATACAGGTGGAAATAAATGTAGCAGTGGAAAATAGATTTGGACCATTAATGACCTTAATGGATAGAGTAGAAAATGAAACAAGTGAGATAACCAATATAAAAAGAGACACTGAGAACATAAAGGAGGGAAATAATACAGAAATCAATGATGAGAGTTTAAGGCAGGAGAATGTTATGACAGAAGATGCTATGGAAATGGAATTATAAAATAAGGAGGAAACAAGCCAAAGAAATTTACTGACAGATATATATTATTGGGGATTCTGTGATAAAACACAAAAACTCCATCACCACACTTAACAGGAAGGAACAAGTTCTCAGTATGTCCCTGCCAGGGACTGGGTTGCAAGACATTTATGAATTATTACCTAAAATAACAAAACCTTCAGATAAGTCACCACTGGTGCTGATATACACGGGGACTAATAACCTCAGGAGTAGTACAGAGCAAGAGATACTTAATAAAATAATTTCACAGTTATCTAAAAGAAAAAAACTATGAGGTCATATTGTCCAAAATCTTGCCCATCCCACATGCATCACAACAAATAAGTAAATTAATTGTAAGGATAAATGACGAGATCAGGCAATAGAACATGAGGACTGGAAATACAGGCTTACAATTACATGAACTATTTCAAAACAGTAACAGATTCTTTTGTAAAGATGGACTTCACTTAAACTGAAGTAGAAGTGAGTTGTTGGAAAGTGTTATCAATAAAACAATCAATAAACTTTTAAACTAGAAACTGGGGAGGGGGGAAGACATTACATAGTAGAACCCAAAAAAATGTTAGAAGTACCAAATTGTATAGGGATCACAATGGGAAATTATATAAACAGAAATAAAGAAAATATAACATTTCTGCCACTAAATGCAAGAAGTTTGAAAGATAAAATGGAAGAGCTAATGGTGGTTTTGAATGAGGAGGAAGTAGCAATTTGTGCAGTAACTGAGACATGGTTCACAAAAGAGGACTAGGAAATAAACCTACCAGGATATCAAGTGTTCCATAAGGAAAGAGAGAATAAGAGAGGAGGAGGGGTTGCTCTGTATATTACAGAGAATATAAAAGCAAGAGAAATACAAAATACAAATGAAAATGAAGGGGATGAAGAAAACATCCAGGTTGAACTGCCTATAAACAATACAAAGATTACAGTTTGTGTGTGCTACAGACCACCCAACCAAAATATAAATGAACAAGA
Organism: Neoceratodus forsteri; assembly: GCA_016271365.2. Taxonomy (NCBI): domain Eukaryota; kingdom Metazoa; phylum Chordata; order Ceratodontiformes; family Ceratodontidae; genus Neoceratodus; species Neoceratodus forsteri. The sequence continues at coordinate 570,199,084 of CM057449.1, read as the reverse complement.
TAATTTTGTTAAACAAATCAAAACATTTGAAGTAGAAATAAATGATATATTGATTGGGGACTTTAATTACCCAGGTATAAACTGGCAGAAATTATTAGGAGAAACATCTCAAGAAAAACAGTTCCTAGATGTAATGTTACACAAAAATCTCAACCAAATTGTAAGCAAACCAACCAGAGGGACTAAAACATTGGATATGATATTAACAAATCTTGATGACAAAATATATAAGGTTGAGATAATGGAACCACTTTTCAATCGCGAACACAACATGGTCAAAATAAGTATTCAATTAGAAAACAAGTCATATGGAGGAATGACAACATTAAAATGCTGCAATGTAGCAGATTATAAAAGCATGAAAATGTATCTTCATGTATGGGACTGGAGAACAGATTTACAGAACAAATCACCAGAAACAATATGGAAAATAATCCAAATTTAGTTAGATTACTGCATAACAAACTATATACCAGAAATTAAAAAATATAATACAAACAGAAGAATTCCAAGGCGGTTTACTAAATCAATAAAAAAGAAACAGAAAAAGAAAAAGACAGGATACAGAAAGTACCGAGAGAAACAAACAGAAGAGACAAGGGTGAAATATATAAATTTAAATAAGGACTGAAAAAGATTAATAAAAAAGGCTAAAACAAATAACGCATGTAGAATGGCAATTTCCATGTTAGATAATAAAAAAACAGTTTTTTTAATTATATAGGTAGCATTAGAGGAGGACAAACCACAGATGGACAAATCAAGTTGGGTGACCAAAGAATTACTGTGAAAAAGAAATTGCAGATACATTTAATGAATATGTTGTCAGTACTTTTAAAAACAGGGAAATTCAAGAACTACTGTAACAAAAGATAGTAATGAGTTAAATAATAAATCTGTCAAGACGGTACTGTACATGACAACTTAACCCAGCTGAAAGTGAATAAATCACAGGGCCCAGATGGAGTGCATCTGAGACTCTTAGAGGAACTGGGTGATGAGATGACAGTCCCACTCAGTGTATTGTTTAACAGCTCCTTAGAAAAAGGTGAATCATTTACAGGAATGGAGACTAGCCAATGTGACACATATATAAAAAAGGGGACAAAAGTAATGTCAAAAATTTCAGGCCAATTAGTTTGACATCCATTGTAGGCAAAATTATGGAGGGTTTCATTAGGGATATTGTTCAACAACATATGAAAGAGAAGGGGTAAGAAAACATTACTCAGCATGGATTTAGTCAGAAAAGATTGTGTTTGACTAACTTGATTCAATTTTTTGAACCAGTGAGTTCTGCACTGGATAAAGGATTATCTGTGGATATATTTCTCAATTACTCCAAGGCATTTGATTCAGTTTCACATGAAGAAATAATAAGACAACCAATAAAAATGGAAGTCCAACTAAAAATAGTATTATGGATAGAGTCCTGGCTGAATAATAAGCTGCAGCGGGTGCGTGTAAGGGGGCATTATTCTGACTAGAGAGCAGTTACGAGTGGAGTGCCTTGGGGATCTGTGCTTGGGCCTTTTCTCCTTAACATTCTCATCACATCCATGGAAACATCAAATAAATCATGGATATGTAAATACGCAGATGACTCCAAGGTAGGAGCCATAATAAATAATACAGAAGATGCATCTAATCTACAGAAAGATATGGATAGCCTGGGAGTATGGGCAGTAGAACACAGTCTGGAGTTTAATCTGGAAAATGTAGAGTAATGCACCTAGGGCATAATAACATCCAAGCAGAGATGCAGGGAATTTAAAATCTGCCAGCGAAGTAGACATGAAGTGGCCACTTTGCATTAGCTTAACGCTATGCGAAGTGGCCATTGGAAAGTGCTCACTTCGCCTTGTGATTATGATTTTGCATTGCCATTCTGCCTTAATGCGAAAAAGGAGAAGTGACAACAATATAGGCAGCCCCCCACACATCACATGGCTTACTATACTGTAAGTCACAAGCTTTAGCCAGGCAGGAAGGAAGTGAGTCATAAAAGCAGTTAGTTTCACTTTCTCCTTTGCAGTGGTAGAAGGAGGAAGCATTTTGTGTGTAGAGGAGAGTTTGGAGTGGTATATTTGTTTCTATCCTGTGAATTGCCTAAAAACAAACAGCTTTAAAAGCTAAATCTTTAGTTTTTATTGTAATGTGTTTTTTCAGTTCTTTTTTGCTACTGTTTTTTTGTTTTATAAGTTTTGTTTTGTGTGTGTGTGTGACTGTGTGTGTGCATGTGTGTGAGACTGTGAGTGTGTGTGAAGCAGTCTTTCTGTATGTGAAGCATCAGTCAGAGAGGGAATTAGTGGGTTGTGCGTGATGGACCTGGGAGGAGAGTCTGTGGCCTGTGGGTGTGGGCAGAGGGGAGTGCGCACGAATGGGGGCAGTCAGGTGTCGTTGGACCACTCCTGACTGTTTGGTCTTGCCTCTCCCCCTCTGGAAGCAGTAGCACCACCAATGCCACCGGTGGCACATCCCCCAACTCCACCACCACCACCAGTAGTAGCTGCAGGGGCTCCAGCAGTACCCCCTCCACCACCTCCACAGCCACAGGTGGAGCCCCAGGTGCGTGACAGTGCTGCCAGCAGTACATCTGCCCCTCCTGTGCCTGGTCCCCCCTGCAGCTCCCCAGTATGGCAGTTTTTAACTCTGTGGGGGGGGACAGAACCATTGTGGTTTGTCATTTATGTGGTGTGCTGGTACACTGTGGCCCCTGGGGGACACATTTGGGGACCTGTGGCCAGCGCACAAATATGACAAACCACCACAAGGTGGAGTGGCAGGCTGCCACTGAATGGGCCAGGTCTCCACCAGCTGGCCCTTCTGTGGCAGTGGCACAGGGTGCTGTGGGTGTTGTGCCTCACTGCCGCAGCAGGAGGAGGGCAACAGCAGCAGCTGTTCCACCACCACCACCACCACAGCCACCAGGACCACCCTCACCACCACCACCACTACCTGGCTTTCCCCCCACAGTGGACCCCACCACAGTGCCTGCAACACAGACAGACATTGCACTGCTGTGGGCGGTGCTTAAGGAAAGCAATGAGAGGGTGGGTGCTATGCAGCAGCAGGTGGAGCAGATCGAGTGACACCACCTACAGATAGTGTCAATGCTCCACTTGCTGCTGCAACACCATGGAATTCCCCATTAACTTATTGTTTATGGACACCTCCCCCCACTGCTGTAGTGTTTTGTGATTTATTTTGTTATGTTTAATAATAGACAGTCATACATGCTCCTATTGCCCTGTTGTTATAATCCAGTGCCTCGGTAATGCTTACTTTTTTGTTGTGGAGTGGTTGTGGAAAAGCTGGTGTGAACAGTGCAAGTATGATGTGCTAAATTGCATGTGTACAGTCAGTGTTGTTTTGTGTGTGTGTGTGTGTGTGTGTGTGTGTGTGTGTGACATCAGACATTGTGCAGCTTCTTGCAAATATATATTGCTGACTTGTTGTAGTGTTTATGGTATATAGAATAGCGAGCAGAATAAAATATATTTTATTGTCACCATCATCATTAGCAGACTAAGTGATATGATACTTTTTCAGAGGTGTCTGGCCAGACTGCAACTTAGTCACATACTGTACACATGACTTTTAGGAGAGCATATGCTTTTTGTGCTATGATCTCCGCTAAGTCATATGTGAACTGTGAGTGATTGAGGTGCACAGTGACCCGATACCTCTGAAAAAATATCATATCACTTACTCCGCTGGTGCTGATGGTACAAATAAAATATGTTATGTATTCTTTCTTATCTTTATTCTTGAGATACTTTAACAAGTCACACCATATATATGTTTGCACGAAGCTGGACAATGTATGCACACACAACAAAGAACACTGATGGCACACATGCATTTTAGCACAACATACTTGCACTGCTCAGTCATGCTTTTTGCGAAATACTTCAAATTATGAGTCCCAACACAAAGTAAACATTACTGAGGCTCCATAAATATATCAGTTTTGAAATAGACATTAAAGAGATTCACCAAGTTACAGCATTGCACCCGATATATGGGTGCCTTACTTCCAGGGGATTCTTTCTTGCTCCACATATCCTTACATAGTGGAATACTTTTCTGGCCAAAATGCCCATAATTTCATTAAAGCGGGTCATGGTACGGAGGACTTCCCATTCTGAAGAGCTGCCCAAGTTCTGCCCCCCATGCTCAGCAACGTTATGACATGATGCCAGGGAGAGTGTGGGGGCATGCTCCATTATACTGAATGGCCAGCAGCTTTCTGAATGCTTCTTTATGTTATAATGGTCAGTTTGTGGTGAAGCGTGGGCTTGTTTCCACTAATAAAGGGGTTTTATTGGTGGAAGTAATGGCATGGTACCAAGCAACCGTGCCAATAAAGCATTCAAAATCTCGGCCATTCGGTATAATGAACATGCCCTTTCTCCTAACATCCGTCTCTTGCTGGCAGGGCAATTTCGCGCTCTTCGGAAGCGGAGATCCTCCATGACCTTCAAAAGAAATTATGAGTGTTTTTGCCAGAAAAGCATTGCACTAAGGACATGTGTAGCAAGCAAGATTCCCCTGGAGGTAAGACACCCATATATTGGGTGTAATACCATAATAACTATGTAACTTGGTGAATCTCTTTAAAGCAGCAGTGCAACAATCTGTTGGAAATGTTGACCTACACTTTTTAATACAATCTTACATTGCCACTTTACTTACATCCTGACTTGTGTGATACTATTTTTTCAGTATTTGAGTCTGCTTTCCTACTTTTTTTCATGTCTGAAATAATAAAAGAAGCACTCCTTTTAATACAGTGCGGACCAGGTCTTTGTCAGTATTTTCTGCTGCTTTTCTCCATCAATTGTTATATATCACTTCTGTTGTAAAATTAACAGTTATGCAGCAGGCACTGTTTTATGACCTCGCAGAACAATATTTATTTAAAAACAGCTGCAAATAGTGATAAAAACCTGGTCAGAACAATATTAAAGGAGTGCTCCTTTTTTTCAGACATGAGAAGAAGTAGTAAAGCAGACACAAATTATGAAAAGAAGGGTATCATACAAGTGAGGAGGTAACTAGTGGCTGGCAATGTAAAATAGCATAAAAAAGTATAGGTCAAAATTGTCACCACATTGTTGCAATGCTGCTTTAATTTATAATTAAAGTATGACATTATGTGCTCACAATCACAACACATAAAATGCATCTGTCTTGTGAGCAGAAAATTGACAAGTGCCAACAAAGTGAAATGGGAGCATTAAGCCACATGCAAAGTCCCCCAGAATTTATTGTGCAGTCACTCATGCGCGCAGTGGTCACACAGAGTCCCCAGATTTTTTTCTGCATCCCCAAAATGCATCTGTCTTGTGTCCAGAAAATTGACGAGTGCCAACGAAGAGAAATGGGAGCATTACACCACATGCAAAGGCTTCTAGAATTTATTGCACAGTCACTCATATGCGCAGTGGTCACACAGAGTCCCCAGATTTTTTCTGCATCCCCAAAATGCATCTGTCTTGTGTCCAGAAAATTGACAAGTGCCAATGAAGTGAAACGAGAGCGTTACACCACATGCAAAGTCCCCCAGAATTTATTGCACAATCACTCATGCGCACAGGGGTCACACAAAGTCCCCAGATTTTTTCTGCACCCCCAAAATGCATCTGTCTTGTGTCCAGAAAATTGACAAGTGCCAACGAAGTTAAATGGGAGCGTTACGCCACATGCAAAGTCCCATCAGAAATGATGACCATGAGAGAACTGTTGCTGGTCAAAATGTGCTGCAGTTTCCACAAATGCGATGCGATCATCTCAACCAGATGGAAGGGTGCCCTTTGTCTGTACACTAATAGTAGCCTTGGTGATTTGATTTATATATATATATATATATATATATATATATATATACAGTATATATACATATATATGTGTGTGTGTGTGTTTTGTAGGTAGGGGGTTGAGATATATAGACATGTACTCATTGTATTGTTTTGTATCGCAGGTCACAGATACTGTTGGTGTGCACATTCCAGTGTTTGATGAGAACTTTTTGTGTTGAAATTGGAAATGGATAACTCTCAAGCCAATGAAGGTAAGTATTTCTTTTTTGGGGGGGGGTAAGCATATTTGCAGGTAGGTCTCATTAATGGTTTCTTATTTGGTTACTTCTTCACAGATTTCATCTGCATCCTTCTCGAGTCTGGTTGGTAATGATTGTCATCGATTGAAATGACTTTTGCATGTTGCATCCCCAGCCCGGGGGGGGGGGGGGCTGGTGTTGAAGAACTTCTTTGGATAAGGCAACTATGCCACAACAAAGCATCTGGAAGTTTCTTAAAAAAAGAAATGATGGACTTATTACAACTTGATTGCCGCAGTAACACATTATGTTTAAGCTCTGGCTGTTCCACAGGTATCTGGCTTATTAACACAGATAGTAAGCTGGCACACTGCAACCAGCAGATCAATCATAACTTAATTTAGTACCAGGCTGTGTAACAAATACACTGTGCCAGTGTCCCTGGTTCTCAATCTCAACTCAAGTTACATTTCAAAACCACATCAAGTCAAGTAACACAACCTGTGTGCAACTTTTTCAACACTGTCATGGCTGCACAGCTGCAAGTTCGGAATACAGTGCATGATATCTTGCATAAATAGTTTTTGCGACATACACATGTCACTTACTTTATGAATCCTACTCAGTCAGAATTGTTGCACTCTTTTAAAAAAAATGAACAGATAAAATAAAATATATATACTTACTAGTATGGATTTGAAATGGATATTCCATAGGTCATTGTGTACGGTACTGCTGCACTACCATTGATACCGACTTTCAGTGAAGGAGAGTTGTTTTTTGTTAACCTGTAAAAAAACAAAATAAATTTACCGTATGTGTTTGACCATTGCAGCTCAGAAAAGCAACAGAAAACAAAACTCACAGCTAAAGGAAGTTGAATAGCATAAAAAACATTAGTACACATACTCACTTTATAGTTTTAATATTAAGAAGCCTTGTGCCTGTGGCTGATGGATGTGGTCTCCTGTTCAACTCCCTCTGCCTTGGCATGGTCAATGTAATGGGAAAACATTGTCAGAATGACACTGGTGGTGGGTGCTGGTGGTCATAGCTGTGGCACATGATGACATTCCCTGAAACATCTTCCTGCAACTGGTGGTTGTGGCAGTGACTAACAGCGGTGGTGGTGGTGGTGGTCCGGGGGGGCACACAAAGTCATTTCCTGTGGTGGCAGTGGCTAACAGCGGTCCTGGTGGTTGTCTGAGGGGGGCACACAAAGTCATTCTCTGTGGTGGTAGTGGTTAACAGTGGTCCTGGTGGTGGTCCAGGGGGGCATACAAAGTCATTTTCTGTGGTGGCAGTGGCTAACAGCAGTCCTGGTGGTGGTCCAGGGGGGCACACAAAGTCATTTTCTGTGGTGGCAGTGGCTAACAGCAGTCCTGGTGGTGGTCCAGGGGGGCACACAAAGTCATTCTCTGTGGTGACAGTGGCTAACAGCAGTCCTGGTGGTGGTGGTCTGGGGGGCACACAAAGTCATTCCCTGTGGTGGCAGTGGTTAACAACAGTCCAGGTGGTGGTCCAGGGGGCACACAAAGTCATTCTCTGTGGTAGCAGTGGCTAACAGCAGTCCTGGTGGTGGTGGTCCAGGGGGGCACACAAAGTCATTCTCTGTGGTGGCAGTGGCTAACAGCAGTCCTAGTGGTGGTCCGGGGGCACACAAAGTCATTCTCTGTGATGGCAGTGGCTAACAGCAGTCCTGGTGGTGGTCCAGGGGGGGAACACAAAATCATTCTCTGTGGTGGCAGTGGCTAACAGAGGTCCAGGTGGTGGTCCGGGGGGGGCACACAAAGTCATTCTCTGTAGTAGCAGTGGCTAACAGCAGTCCTGGTGGTGGTGGTCTGGGGGGGCACACAAAGTCATGAAAAAGAAAACATGTATCGTACAGCAAATGTCACCACCTATTACCAACTTCAGTTAAGTAAGCTTGCCAACATTAACCTCATCATCATCCTCATAAAGAAAGCTACCCTCACAGTCATCTATGTCTGAAGTCTGACCACTGGGGAATTCTTTCTCCATTGTGTCATCATCTACGTCAGTGGTAGGCCATTTCATGCTGCCACTGCCAGTGCCACCAGGATGGTCCATTTCTACATCACCAAAACCACCATGACTAGGCCGGTGTATGAATACCGAGGTTGCAGTCTGTGGTGGTATGTGCCTCTCATTCATTTTTATGAATGTTAGCAAACTAACATTTACAGGAGAGAGGTTTGTCCGACGATCCCTAACTATTGCACCTGCTGAGCTGAATACCCTCTTGACACTTACACTGGAGGGTGGGCATGTGAGGTACTTCAGTGCCACTGCAGTCAGCTCTGGCCATTCACTGACCTTTCCACTCCAGTACAAAAGAGGATCATCAGTTATTGACAGATGCCTGTTTTCAGACAAATATGACTCAACCATTCTCTGTGCCGCACTAAGTCCAATGGTTTATGCATCATCCTGTTCTCTGGAATCATTTATTTCACAAATTCCCACTTGGGACAAAGCCTCCTAAAGTGAGTTGATGCCAACCGCTTTGGATGACAGACCACCTGGAACTACAGTCCCCTTCCCCTCACAGGATATGCTTGATACTCCTCCAGGTGCACCTTCAGCCTGATTATGCTGCCGAGTTTTGCTGACCTTAGCACGTGACTTCTGTGCCCCATGAACCAAGCGCACCAGTTGCCCACTGAAATTTTTTACTTGTCAGGCCCTCCCTCTAGTACTGAGGCAATTCCACGTTTGTATCGTGGGTCCAGCATTGTTACTATGGCAAAGTTGTCACTACGCTGAATGCTCAAAATGTGACAATTCTGGTCGAATACTGTAAGCATGTGTTTCAGCAACATACTGCTAGCACTGTCTCCGGCAACATTAAGGCCATGCTGTACGTTCACCAATGTCTGCCTCAGCACACACAGCAGTGGAATTGATTGGCTAATGGAGGCAGACTCACCACTCACTGCCTGTGTGGTATGTTCAAAAGGCCACAAAATTGTTATTACAGAGTCCATGAGGTGCCACTGTTCAGTCGTCATAGACATGGAGACCCCGGAACTGTCATGGCTAGTGTGCATCACAAGATAGTCTGAGATAGCTTTGTATTGTTCATACAAGAGGTTCTATGTAATCTCTCTGCCATGCATAAAGTCTATTTCCACTAGGTGACAACTTCCAACTTCAAGCAGTGCTGAGGGAGTCCTTTGCAGATTGTGAAAAGTGAGAACAGATATGGCGTGCAACTGTCAGCATTTCCTTTACATCAGGGTGCTGCAGAAACTCCTGCACCACAAGATTTAAACAATGGGCCATGCATGGAACATTAAAAAAGCCACCATTTGTGATGCATTTCACCACATTTGACCCATTCTCACTTGCTATGAACCCAGCTGTCAGGGACAGGGGGTTCAGTCACTTGTCAATTTCAGTCAGTACCACGTCCAACATATTTTCACCTGTGTGTGAACAGGTCACATTGTGCATAGCAATAGTTGCATGCTGTCAAATTCCTGGAAGACTGCTACCATGACACTCCACCTTACTGCACTGATTATTCACACTACCAACAGCACAAACAACCCCCAGCACCTGTGCCCAGTGTGCAGTTATACACAAATATGAACTCCCCGCTGTTTTGCCCCTTATCCACATTTCCATATTTAAATGGATGAATGGAGAGGAGGCATGTTGAAGGGCATGTCTTACTGAGTGGACACAGTACGGTACAACTCAGGGACAGCACAGGTCTAAAAGTATGTCCTAGATGGAACTTTACATTTTGGACAGGCACGTGCAGCAAACTGCCAGAACCCAGAATTCTCCACAAAGGAGAAGGGCAAAAGATCAATTGTCAGCATTTCAGCTGCAGCAGCATTAAGTTCACGTAACACTGTATGATTAGGTGGGTACTTCAGCTTATGCTCAAAAACACTCTGTGACATGGGCTGACTTAAACGTTTTACACTGGGTGTGATGACAAATGGTTCTGCTCTGTGAATGGCAGTGGGTGGAGTGTGGACGTTTGATGAAGACGGTTGCACAGGTGATGATGACAAACCCACAAATGCAGTTATTTAGCCACATTTACAAACCGGGGTTGATGTACCACTTACACTAGACATACTGTATTCACCACCACCAAAACTGCTACTCTCAGCAGCACTGGACAACATTTCAAAATCATTATGCTCCTCCACCTCATCATGCCTGTAGTAATCCTTTGCTCTTATTTCCTCACTACTGCACACATTTCATTTCCTACTGGATTTAACAGTCATGGAAGGGGATAACCTGCTCATTATGGTTGATGACGAGGGTGATCTCCCCACTGTGGTTTTAGCTGCCATCTTGTGCTGGGTCCACAGTGCCATGTGCCTATTCTTAAGATGTGTATGCTGTCCTCCTGTGCCCAGATGGCTCCCTTTTTTACCTCAACTCACACGCACATGGCAAACCTGGTAGATTGCAACTGACTTATCATTTGCATCTTGCACAAAAAAATCCCAAACAAGAGATTGTGATGCTCTACTTTCAACATGTCCATGATGCTGCTTATTGGACTCTGTTCTTTTAAGCCATGAAGTGGAGGGTGTGCTAGGTGATGTTTTGGGTAGAACACACTTGGACTGCAACTGACCACCACAATTATTTATCATTATTACTGGGTAATCATCAGCATCATCATCACCATCAACTGAAACTGGTAAATCACAATTTTTTATGGGAGGGGTTAATGCAAACAGACCCAGACACAGCCACCTTGAATTTATTTTTCTGCGGTTCCCAACTGGGGTCAATTACATCACCATCATATTCATCAACATCACCCACATCCACATCTTCTGCTTGGATGCTGACATGTGGACTGCATGTTGCAACCACAGCAACATCATCATCATCAGATTCATCATCATCATCATCAATGCCACCATCATCTGATATTTTCTCACCACACTGTGAATCACTGAATGGAAAAAGCATGACCTGAACCATGGTGGTAGAAATGTCACATTGTATGCTATCATTGACATGATTATCAGAATCCTCATGTTAAGTTACTGGGATGTTACTGGGAAGTATGACATCATCTACACTGCCACTCATTCACACTGCTTCACACTCCACTATATTTTTGGACACGGTACACTGGTCAGAAGTGGAACTTGAGGCAGCAATACTCATACCACCACCAGCAACTGCACTAACACCACTGGCTGGGACAACATCATCTCCTCCAACTATGAGTGAAGCTACTGACTAGGCTGTAAAAAACATTGCAGGAGAAATACCTTTCCTCATATCAGCAATGCACTTCTGCATTTGTGTACTACCATGTCCACAGACAATCTTACCACTGGCAGCAGTGCCATGGCAAGAACTAGCTTTGTTTGCACATGTCTTTGCGGGCATTTTGGGGGATCAACAACAATATTCTAAACATATTTAGATTTTGGAATGTTCACTCTGAGTGGGGGGATGCTGGATGTGAAGCCAAAAAAAAAAACAACTGTGGCTTCAGCAACAGATACAGATGCAAATTCACAAGTGAAAGTAACACCTTAGCTAAACAGTGCTGCTGAAGTCACAAATAATCCATTCTGGAAAATAATTCCTTTTGCCGGTGAAGGGGGGGGGCACGGACTGCAGATTTTTACGGCAGTGCAAGCAGCAAAACAAAGAAAAGATACCACAATGGCAGTACAAAATCACGCAACTGTAGTGGATAACAGGTTCACACTGCTGTGCCTGCAGATACAATGTGGCACAATAAAAGGTGTATTATTTGATGTCACACACTGCACACACGCTCAAACACACACACAATTTGTCTACAAGTAATGCGTAGCAAATTGAAAAGTTCGGTAATATACCACATATTGCAAACAACCTGAAATTATGAATTGCTGCACCAGATCCACACAACACACAATCAGCAAAACAATTTCAACAATTACTGACAATATTACTGTGTGTACATTAACACAATTAGTTATATAACAAAAATATAACTAAAAAACAAATAACTCCCTATTTCTCCAACTTAAGTCTACCTACACCACATATACGCTCCTCCCCAAAGCACACTTTCACTGTGTCTTACTACATAGACTCAATGTTGTACATTAACATTCCAAAATCCACACAAAAAACAAAAACGCTCAATGATTTGAGTACAGGAGGGTTTCCTACAATCGATGAACTAAAGTTTGAGCAATAAAATTACTCAAAAAGGCTTTTTTAACAGCTTTTAGAAGGTTTGACTCACAGACAGATCTCAGTGCACCCTGTCTCCTACAGCTTCCTACACACACTACCCCGAACTGAGGCTGTGCAAATCAATATAGAGCCCATGTGACCTGAAATCCCATGAATCACTGCAAAATTCACCTTTGGAGCTTAAAAACAAGGTGAAGTGAGGTGAATTACATTGTTTTCAATGCATTTCACCTTTAAAATTGGTGGAGTAGTGGTCTGGGAAGGCGGAGTGATGCGAAGTCATGGTTTTCAATGGACTTTGCGATACCCATTATAATGCGAATTACTCTGCTTCGCGTTGCGGAGTACTCCGAGCATTTGCCTTGGCTCTGCGAATCACTTCGCGGAGTGAATTTAGGCCACTTAGCCCACCACTACATCCAAGCCAAATACTCACTGAACAACAAAATGTTACAAACAACTGATGTTGAAAAGGACTTGAGAGTATACATTACCAATAAACTAACTTTTGACTATCACATTAGGGAAACAGTAAAGAAATGTAATAAAATCATCAGCTGCATAATGAGGAATGTTAAGAGTAGGAGAGGAGAGGAGAGGTGATAGTGCCCTTATATACATCATTGGTCAGGCCACATATGGAATATTACGCCCAGTTTGTATCAGTGCAACACAAGGGCAGTATGAAATTAATGGAAAAGGTACAAAGAAAAGTTACCAAAAAAATTAAATCTGTTAAAAACAGACCATATGGGGAAAGACTGCAAGAACTGAGTCTTTATTCAATTCAGTACAAGAAATTAAGGGGAGACTTGTGTTGCTCAAATAAAGCACATCATGACGAAAAAATATGGCTGACAGCAGGACTGTGTAAAAATGAAATTGAAATACAGACAAGATCACATTAATTTCAACATAAAGGAGAAGTAGCGAGAACAAACAGAAGGAAGGAGTGATATAACCAAACAGCTATAGAGCCTTTTTTTCACACATTAATAGCTTAAGGGGATCTACAAATTCAGTAGGCCCATTTATAAATAGCTTGTGGCTACCTACTCATAATTGACATTTCGAGTAGAGCTAGGGAGGTGATGCTCCCCTTGTATGTGGCGTTGGTTAGGCCATACCTGGAGTATTATGCTCAGGTCTGGTCTCCATATACCAAAGACAATCTAAATAGAGTGGAGGCAGTTCAAAGAAGGATGACTAGATCCATGAATGACTTAAAGGGTAAACCTTATCAGGAAAGATTAACAACACTTAAACTATATTCCCTACAATACAGAAGACACAGGGGGAACCTGTGTATGTTATTTAGAGCAATTAATGATAATACCCTAAGAACTGAACCAGGCCTAGTTTTAAACTATAGCAGAGTTAGTGGTAGGAAACATCCAATACAATTCTACTCAGATTAATGGAACTTATTGCTAAGAAAACATTGATTCAGTCAAAGGGCGATTTCAACATGGAATGCACTACCTGAGGTAGTCATTAGGAGCAAAGATATGATGCCATTTAAACATAACTTGGACAACAACATGAGTGATGAGGTAAAATTCAGGGGTTTTACTTAAATCTACTAGAGTTAGATACTCACAATAGGCAAGCATTATGGACTAAAGTCTAATTACCTTGATACAATCTATGAAACAGTAGTGAGCACATGGAATGCCTTACCTAGTTTGATTGCAAACAGCAACACTCTAGGTCAGTTTAACCCTTAGACTGCCAACAGAATTAGAATGTATTTGAGTTCTGGATGAATATATCAGTCCGTGGCCCTGTAAGGGTTAAGAAGGAACTAGATAACTATATGGGAACCAACAAAGGTAAATATTCCCACTGATACGTGGCAAGTCACTAAGGCTAAATGTTGATAGACTTGTATGTCAGCTATGACACTAAAGCACAACTGGTACTAGCACAATACTATTTCAGGTTTGAAAACACCTTCTATGAGTAACAGTGAGGCACAGCGACTGAGTCCCCAATGGCCCCATCCTATACAAACTTATATACTGTATATATGAATCTGAATTTATTATGAGTGGAACAGTAAATACCCTTTACGAATACATCAGTGTACACAAAAGATACATTAATGATTTACTAATGGTGGGGAAATGTGAGAAGAAGGAATTATTGGAGCTTCTTCAATTTGCAATAGCTGCAAATACAGTCTGAAGTTTGCATTAGAGTACAGTTGGGACAAAACTTCCATTTCTAGACTTAGAGAAATTTTTATTAAATTTCATAGCATATTATATTGTAAACCAACTGACTGGAATATGATGCCTTCATGAAATAAATATTTATTTTATTTTACTTAGAGACTGGTGCCCTTGTTCTTTCATGGGTTTGAGTGCTCTGCTTTGTGTGTATTCTGATTGGAATATGATTTTAAGTTATTGTGGGGGTTGTCAAAGGAGAAGGGTTGAAAATATTCCTGTTAGACAGTTGTAAAGAGCTAAGGAGAACTGTCCAAGGGGAAAGGATTTCATGAGAGAAATACAAATAATGGCTAAAAGATTTTATGAAAAGGGGTATCCTGAAAAGACAATAAATGAGGCCATATACAGTGGAAGGATCTGGTGAGTGCTGTCAGATTTCTGACTGTGATGCATATTTATTTATTTGTTTATAACCAGGAAAGGCACACTGATCTGAAGCTCCTTTCCAGTTGCTACCTTGGGGAAGGGAAATAGGGTAAAAAAGAACAGAAAACACGGCAATGAGAATACAGCATCAATGACAGGGTTCAAAATAAAATGCATGCAGAGTATAAAATAACAAGATTAAAGTATGATAACAATGGTAAAATCATAAGATGGGACAATGAGCAGCAAAAAGGTACAATGTAAAGTGACAACAATGCAGGAGAATATATGTGGTAAAATCACATCAATGATGGAGTAATGTTGAGACCAGGAAGTGGCAAATTCAGGTGAACACAAAGCAGTAAGAATGGTGTAACAGAGACTGCAAGTGGTGGGTCCCACTTTCTTCAGCCGTAATGGCAAAAATAAAGTTACATGACATGCAGTCACATGGTGGGGGGATGAAAGTCATAGTCAGAAGGAGGCTCAGCAGGAGCAGGACAGGGCAGAAAAACATTTTTGCTGGTGTTTAAATGGAGGGGGACAGTCAGAGAATTGAGACGAGATTGTTGGATGGGGGCCATCGGTGGAAGCACAGTGAGATAGGCGACATGAAGGGAGCAGAAGGATACATAGGGAAGAATAAAGAGAGCATTCGTTAATGTGAAAGGGGGAGTTTGTAACAAATGCCATGGGAGGTGGAGGGGCAGTGCTGTAGACCACATCTGCATAGTCCAAGACCAGGAGAATGATTTACTGTAGGCGACAATCTCAATTTGACCTCTTTCTGTAATCCTGACCTTCTAACAATGCAGACCACACTGTAAAGGAATGAAATCATGGACAGAATTCAGACCATAGAGATAATTATTGGGAAATTAATTTAATTATTTGGAGCAACTTTTAATGTTTGGCTGCAAAAAAGCTAATAGATTTAACCAGCTCCATTTATAGAGGTCTGACAAGGAAGGTTGCAGTTTGGCATTTTTGGAGTGAGTTGTGCTTTAAATGCATGCATTACTTGCTCATGACAGTGCAGATGTGCTACAGCCATGCACATCAGTCCAGCAGCGCTACATCATAGAGTCACTGTCATCATTAAGACATGTCTTGATCCAAATTCAGGATTTAAGAAGAAGGCAAGACACATTCTGGCATGTGCCACTGCAGATCATATCTTTTTAGGAGTATATCTCCTATGTAGAAATGCACTTAGGTGCAAGTACAGTGTAGAAGATCAGCTGAATTTAAGGTATGATACATTACTGTAATAGCATTTACAAACTGTTGGAGATAATTTTAAAATGTGTTGATAAGCTGAAGCTTTGTTGAAAAATAAGAGACTGACCAGTGAACAGTCTGCCATTGCAAAATAATGGTGTTTTAAGCAAAAAAAAACTGATTAAATCTGTTTTAAATTGTCACAACCACTTCCATTGTAAAAGTAATCTGGTAAGGTTATAAAACATTGGAAACTGACACAGTGGCCAGTAACTAGCTGTAAAATTCAAAATAAAACAATAAACTTTGTAAAGAACTAACTGCCTGCTGTTTGGTGTATTGAAGCACTCCATTGTGATATGCTGCTAGCAATGTAACTCATCTGACTTGCCCTGACACTGAAAATCATGTATTAACTGGAAACCTGGAGGGATGCAGGCCTATACAGGTGTGATAGTCTGCATATATCAAGGAGAGGAACCAGGATCCTAGGTGATAGGTTTAAATGCTTCATTGTCAAGCATTTAAACTAGCCAAGGGGAGAGGCACTGAAAAGGAAAAGGGAATTCCTAGCCCGGCCCAAAAAATCAGGGTAGTTAGTGAGGTAAACACCAAGATAGAGCAGTCAAAAGGGATAAGAGCAGGGGTAAATGGAGAAAAAGACAAAGGCAGTAAGGACAGGGATGGGGCAAAAAGAAATAAAGCCTTAAAAAAATGGAGGGTAATGAGTACCAATGCCCATAGTCTAGGTAAAAAGCTCCCTGAAATGGTGGCCTTAATAGAAGATGGATGCCTGGATATCATGACAGCCACAAAAACATGGTACACAGAGAACCATGACCGGGATGTCAACATAGCAGGGTACACAATCTACAGGAGAGACAGGGAGGGAAGAAGAGGAGGAGTAGCTCTCTATGTAAGGGAAGGGATCAAAGCAACAGAACTAAAGGGTAAACAGGGAGGAGAGGAGGCACTGTGGGTCACCCTGGAGACTGGAAATGGTTCCACAATCCACATATGGGTTGCATACAGACCCCCATCTCAGGGAGTGGAAATGGACAAGGAAATGTTAGAAGGCATCCTTGGGATGGTGGAGAAAGGGGAGATATTACTGATGGGGGGACCTGAATATGCCAGATGTTAACTGGAGCACCTTTGCTGCAACCACATCCAAGAGCAGGGCCATTCTCAATGCCCTACAGGGGCATGCCTCAGACAGCTAGTTTTAGAACCCACTCGGGAGGGTGCAATCTTAGATCTGGTACTCTCAAATGGAGACGGAGAGAGAGAATCTCTGATCTTGAAGTGGGTAGCCATCTGGGAACAAGCGACCACCAAACAGTGTGGTTCACAATAAACTTAGCTGTAGAGTCAAGCCACACACAAATGAAGGTACTGGACTTCAGGAGGACTGATTTTGTCAAAATGGGAGAGTGCCTCAGAAAAGCACTAGCAAACAGGCAAGAAGGTGGGGTGGAACAACAATGAGGAAACTTCAAAACTGCCATCACAGAGGCAACAAGCCTTTGTGTGAAGTAAATAAACAAATCAAAATGAAAGAAAAAAACATTATGGTTCTCAAAAGAAGTGGTGGGGGAAGGTAAGGGAGAAAAAGATAGCATTCAGGAAGTATAAGGAAACACAGAAGGAGCAGGACAGAGAACTGTACCAGTTAAAGCAGAAGGAAGTGGGGAAGGCAGTCAGAATAGCAAAGGCCCAAACCGAGGAAAAGATAGCCAACTCGGTTAAGAAGGGGGATAAAAACTTTTATAGCTACATTAGGGAGCAAAGAAAGACGAAGGCAGGGATACTGAGGCTGAATAAAGAGGACGGTGGTTGGTCAGAGAGCGACAGTGAAAAAGCAGCAATACTGAACAAATATTTCTGCTCAGTATTCACAATGGAAAAGCAGGGGGAGATACCTAATCCAGTCAATATAGCACTCTGGATAGAGGGGGTTGATATTAGTCCTTTCACAGAAGAAAGGGTTCTAAAAGAACTCTTAAAACTGAAGATGGATAAAGCAATGGGGCCTGATGAAATTCACCCCAGAATTCTAAAAGAACTAAGGAAAGAACTAGTAACACCACTGACTACCCTTTTTTATAAATCATGGGAGGATGGTGTGGTACCTGAGGACTGGAGGAGGGTGAATGTGATTCCCCTTCACAAATGTGGGAGCAAGACAGAGGCAGGAAACTACAGATCTGTCAATTTGACCTCAGTGACAGGGAAAATGATGGAATCACTTCTGAAGGAAAGAATTGTTGGGTACCTAGAGGCCAGTAGGGCACAGGACCCAAGGCAACATGGATTCACAGCAGGAAGGTCATGTCAAACAAATCTAATTGATTTATTTGACTGGGTGACCAAAGTAGTAGACCAGGGAGGGGCTCTGGACATGGCCTACCTAGACTTTAGCAAGGCATTTGACACAGTCCCACACAGAAGATTAATAAACAAATTAGCCAGCCTGGGAGTGGGTTCCAGGGTGGTAGCCTGGGTAAAACACTGGCTGGACAACAGGACACAGTAGGTAGTAGTAAATGGAGTCCACAGTGAAGAAAGGAGGGTTACTAGTGGGGTACCGCAGGGTTCAGTACTGGGGCCAGTCCTTTTTAATGTCTTTATAAGTGACATTGCAGAGGGACTGGAAGGGAAAGTATGTCTCTTTGCAGATGACACAAAGATCTGCAACAGGGTTTATACACAAGGTGGGGTAGAAAGGATGAAAAGGGACTTGGCAAGGTTTGAGGAATGATTAAATGTATGGCAGCTTAGATTCAACGAAAGAAGTGCAAACTATTGCACCTGGGAAACAAAAACCCAGGGCAAGAGTACATAATGGGGGTGAGATACTGACAACTACAAAAATGGAAAGGGATCTGGGGTAGTCATATCAGATGACCTAAAGGTGGGCCAGCAATATGAGAAGGCAGTAAGGAGGGCTGGGGGGTTACTGAGATGCATAGGGAGAGGCATCACCAGTAGAAAACAAGAAGTTGTTGGCCCTCTGTACAAACAGTTGGTAAGATAACATCTGGAGTACTGTGTACAGTTCTGGAGACCCCATCTCTGCAAAGACATAGATAGGATGGAGGCTGTCTAGAGGAGGGCAACCAAAATGGTACAGAGTCTGCACCAGAAGACATATGAAGAAAGACTAAAGGAGCTTAAGATGTATAGCCTTGAGGAAAGGAGGAGAGGGGACATGATAGAAACTTTCAAGTACCTCAAGGAATCAACAAAGTCAAGAGGAAGCATCTTTCAGAAAAAGAGATGTGCAAGAACAAGGGGGCACAATTTGAAGATAGAGGGGGGACGGTTCAGAGGTAATGTGAGGAAGTATTTCTTCACAGAGAGGGCTGTAGATGAATGGAACAGTCTTTCTGAGGAGGTCGTAGAGTCAAAAACAGTGGGGGAATTCAAGAATGCATTGGACAGACATAAGGCAATTCTAGTTGGGGGGTAGGAGGAAGTAAGCTGTTGGTTAACTAGGATCTGCAGCTTATCCGTTAGGTAAGGAAATGGGCAGACTAGGTGGGCCAAGTGATCCTTATCTGCCATCAAATTCTATGTTTCTATGTTTCTATGAAAGTATTTTGAAGAAAGGAATGAAACTGGGATATCATTTTTTTATCATATCCCAAATAAATTAGCCTTCACTGGAGTCATTATCTGTCCAAGGGTGCATGGATATAGTATGCAAAATATTTGCAATTTTAGGCAATAATATTTCTGGCGAGGATAAGATGGTTTCCTGGTCATTACCCTGATGAACAGTTTGGGACTTTCCAACCAAAATTATTTATTGTCTGGGACATACTTACTAGATAGGCTGGATAATAGAAGGTATTCATTTGAAAAATAAGAATCTTGGTTGCCCCTGTGTGGAACACCCATACTACTTGCGTAAGCTCCAAATCATGAAATCCAGAAATTTTGATGGATTATTCAAGCAACCATTGTTATCTTGCAGCCCCATTTTGCTTATTTTTTGCACAAGTGATTTGTTTGGTACTTTATCAAGTGCTTTGTTAAAGTACTGTACAGATATATTACATCTGGTGCCTGCCCCTGAGTGCACAAACATATCACTGTTTGCACTTCTTGTGATTTCACCAGTTTGCCCAAATTTGTTTTACTTGGCCTTCCTTTTTTAATGGAATGCCACAGTGAGTCCTTAGTAATGGAGCCCAAACAACTTGTATCTTATCTGGTCTAATTGCATTTAACTTGTATATCTTGGACTATAACTTTCAAGATTCAATATGCTAGTAGTGGGGCATATTCATATGTAGTGCTGCTCTGTTCTATATTCCATTTCAACATGGCTAACATGTTGTTCATATGAGGGATCACTTCCTTTTTTCTATCTTCAATGAAAACCCTCTAATAAAACATATTTAGTCCCAACATGCTTGGAAATATTTTTGTGATACAGTATCCACATAAATAATAGTCTATTCTCCATAGCTGCTTTAGGAGATGACATTTAGTTTTTATCAACATATACACGGGGGGAACAGTCTAGATCATTTAATGCAATCTGTTCATGCATTTAGATTTCAGAAGTTTTCTGTCAAACTACTGAGGTGCAGTGATAAACTCTTTACTGATCTTTAAGCTCCAGGTTCTAATTACATCACCTGGTACTGGAGATAATTAGTTTTTATTGCAAATGGCTTTCAGAAATAAATATGTCTGACAACTAGGAGACTTACCTCTTGCAGACAGTTTTTGCCCTGAAATTTTGGAATGCAGACTAATGATTAGGGAAGAGCTTTTGAATGACAAACAATGAAATGTTAATTCAACCATTATAAATGATTTAAAAGGTCTTTACCATTATAGAAATGTCAGGAATTAATAAAGCATTAAAGTTATGTATCTTGATCTGCACTGTTGTAAAGAGATGGAGAAATTAGAGTTTATCACAATGTTTCTGCACTATGCTGATCCTTTAATTCAGAAGGCAACTGATATTACATAGTTCTACATGACTGAAGTGGTAAACAGAAAAATGTTCATTACAGTGATCAAAATACACATGCAATTTTAGGGTTCATATAATTCAGTTGTTAATATAATTTTAAATACCAGACGTGATCCTTATAAAATGTCACATATAACAAACGCAAGAATAAATCCACCCACATACACTTTCACATTTTGCTGGTTGGTTGGTTTGACATTAGTCAGTTATAAAAAGAGATACTATGCTGTAAAATAAATAATTGTTTTCCAACCAAATTCTGTTATAATTAAAGATAAACTACTGCAGTGATCTACAATATATCTTGAAATTATTAGAAAACTTTCTGGAAGCAGTATTGATCAATATTTCTTTGTCTTGATACCATAAAATGTCTTTGTTACTTCATACACACTTAGCTAGAATGAACATTAAAAGACCTGGGGTGTGATATTCAAAACATTGCTTGGGCACAAATCCCAGTTTACCCATGCAAACTGGCTTTGCATGGATTTCCTGCATTCAAAAGCCTGATTAGTGTGGGCAAACAGGGTTTGCACCCAGGCAATAGTCAGAGGGGGGCACAATACAAACAAAGGGGTGGGGACCTGAATATTGGTGCAGTCCAATATTCAGAGTATGTGCACTTCGCAAGGCCATTTTGCTCAGTCCCCTTGCATGGTGCACATACTGCCAATCAAAACCTAGACTTACTCCACTCAACCCTAGCAGTTGGCAAAGGAAGTGTGTCAGCCCCCAACCCCCAACACAGTAGTCCCTGGTGTCTGGTGGTGCCCTTCCCATTGATTGCCAGCCCGACATTAAAAATCAAACCTTCCCTAGTGCTAGTGGTCCCTCCACCCCCCCACTGATCACCAATCTGATGTAATATAACATAATTCCATGGTGCTAGTGTCCCCCCACCGGCCGATCCCCAGCCTGATGTGAAAAAATAAACATTCTCTGGTGCTAGTGTTCTCCCTTTCCACCGACCCCTGGCCAATGTGAAAAAAGAAAGGTTCCCTGGTGCTAGTGGTCCACTCCACTGATTGCTAGCCTGATGTAAGAAATTATACTTCCCCACTGTCCAGTGGTCCCTCCCCCCACCCGCACTCATGCCTGATGTATAACACAATAATCCCCAGTGTCTAGTGATCCCTCCACCCAGCCAATGCCATGCCCACTATGACCAGTCAATTTCTCTGGTGATCACTGGTCCCATCCTGATCCCTGTATACTACAGTACAACCAATGACCCTTCCCTATCCCGGATCCCTTGTATACTGCAGTAAAACTGAGGACCCCCTCTCTATCTCTGATCCCCTGTATAAAGCAGTAGAACTGCGGACTCGCCTCCCTAGCCCTGATCCACTGTATACTGCAGTAAAACCATTCCCTGGTTTCTTGCAGACCCCAACCCCCACCCTGGCTAATAGTACCCCACCATCCCAGCCCAGCTGGCAACCAGCACAGCCCTTCACTCTCCAACATGGCTTGCTACTGACTGAGCTGTCAGTGAGTGCATACTGTAACAGCTGATTGTACAGTAAGCACTCATTGACAGCTCCGTCGGTGGCAGGCCATAGTGGAATGTGGAGGGCTGTGCTGGTCATTGGCTCACAATCAGAATAGGATCAGGATGGGATGGTGCAGGGTGGTGGGGCATTTCCAGCTAGTGTGGGGAGTGGGAGGTCCATTAGACACCAAGGAATGGTTTTACTGCAGTATATAGGGGATCAGGAATAGGGAGTGGGGGTCACAGTTCTACTGCAATATACAGGAGATCGGGGATAAGGAGGGTGGTCTGCAGCTTTACTGCAGCATACAAGGGGCTGGGGATAGGGAGGAGGGTCCACAGTTTTACAGTAGTATACAGGTGATCAGGATGGGGGTGGGACCACTGGCCTACACAGAAATGGAGTGAACATGGCATCAGGTGGAGGGAGGGACCACTAGACACTGGGGAATATTAGGTTACACATCAGGAATGGGTGCGCATGTGTGAGGGACCACTGGACACCAGGGAACGGTTTCACTGCAGTTTACAGGGGATTGTGGATAGGGAGGAGGGGTCTGTGGTTTTACTGCAGTATACAGGGGATCAGGGATGGGGGGATATCTGTGGTTGTACTGCAGTATACAGGGGATCAGGATGGGGTGGTGGGGCCACTCTTCACAAGGGAAATGGAGTGGTCATAATGGGCATGGTATCACGTGAGGGGAGGAGAAACTAGACAGCAGGGAATATTAAGTTATACATCAGGCATGGGTGCAGGTGGGGGGAGGGACCACCAGACACCAGGGAATGCTTAATAATACAGCGGGCATGGGTGTAGGTGGAGGGAGAGACTACTGGACACCAGAGAAAGTGTCACTTTTTTACATCAGCCAGTGATTGGTGGGAAGAGCCCACTAGCACCAGGAAATGCTTAAGTTTTAATATTTAGTCAGCGATTGGTGGCGGGGACCACAAGCTCAAGGGGAAAGAGTTTTTAAACAGTGGACCAGTGATTGGCAAGGAGGACCCCTAGCACCAGGGATAGCTCTCTGGGACAGGGCAATTGGGGGCAGCACTACACTAAATTGCCAGGCTACCCATGCAAATGAGCCCATGATGGGTATGAAAATGTTGCATGGGTCTGTTTGAATATCAGAAATTTACCAAAGGCACACACCATTATGATGCCCTGTTTCAGGAGCCATGTCTTCCCAGTGTTTACTGGCTTAGCACTGGGCCACGACAGCCCTATATTCAGTAGAATAGTGCTGGTGCACGGTTCCACTGAATATACTGTAGCATTTTTGGATACCTGGGCAATCGCAAGGCACAGCACAAATATTTGTGCACCACTTCTCCCAGTTTTAAATATTGAGCCCCTGAAGACCTTAAGGCAACTGAACTAGCTTCAGTCACATTTTTTTTAATTATTTGTTTTGTTCACCTTTTAATGTCACCCTCCATTCTTTTATTTCTTTACACCCAATTAACAAGCATTCCTGTGATCTTGTTCATGATATAAATGCTCCCCAGTATCAGACAAGCATTTTCATTTCCAACAACTGCAGTTGATGTATCAAGGGCAAAACTGACCATACATTCTGACTAAATGTGGCAAGCAGTGCTTTGCATCCCCCCAATTTTATAATTAATTTTTAGAGACTCAATAAACAGCATTTTTAAGATCAGTGGTTTCCATTTTTTACTGGAAAAAATGGTAAAATTCTAGAAGTTGGACTGCCTGCACACCAGTAAAAACAAGGAAGTTCACATAATCTGGCATTTTATACCAGATCAGTAAATCTACAGAACTTGTATTTTTTTTTTCATAATTGCTTCATGAGCTATTTTCAGTTTACTTAATTTAATGCTCTGTAAATTAAGCCTTCTTTTATTCTGACCATTTATGCATATGATAAAAGACTGACAGTAGAATCCAGGTAAAATCCAAAAATTAGACAAACAATCACCAATGCAATTCCCAGAATTTCAAGTCTTGAAAACAGAATTTCATTATTTTAATCACCCATAAATCAGTGACTTTGACTGCATTTTGCAAAACCAGACAATAAGGAATGAGTGACCAGTCTATTGCTCAGGTAAAAAGCCTTCAGCAACCACAGGCAGTCCAGATCTTTTAAATGTACTGCATAGACTGTATAAATTAATTATTGCACAGCATTTTTTGAATCCTATTATTTCTAATGTGCATGGTTTAATTACTAGGACCCCATGCCTTAGGGATGTGGCACTGTATATGGTGGCACAAAACTGTGGGATTTCCCTCTATAAATAGATGCTTGGAAGATGAGTTAAGGGACTCAGTTACTATTCCTGTTTGGATTAAAGATGTTCCCTGGTGCTTCAAATTCCAATTTTTCTGATGTGCCCAAAGATGCTTTCAAGGCAGTTTACTGACACAAGCACATTCTTAAAGGAGAACTGTACTAAACCTGTAAGTCATTTTTCCCAATAGAATCTGTTTTTTAAGTACTAGTTAAATGTATGTTTGTGTTTCCTCTATACAAGTCTTTTAGTAACTTCAGTGGGTGTTTCTGCTTTACACTCTGGTGTTGCATGCCATTTTAGAACTGTATGATGTAGTTAATGTCCCTCTTAGCCACAGTGTTCTGTAATAGAACATGAATGCACTGTGCCAACAATGAAAGAGAAGAACAGGGACATAAACTACAATATATCAAGCAGTTCTAAAATGGTTCTTACCAGCAGCATGTAAATCAGAAACACCCACTAGAGTAGCTAAAAAACCTGGATACCTAGAGCAATAACAGAATTTAAACCCATATTTAAAAAACTGCGTCTACTAGAGAAAATTACTTATAGATTCAGTCCAGTTCTCCTTTAAATATATGGAAGCATTATAAAAATAATGAATTATCCTATTATGTCATGTCCAGCTAAGAACATATGCAGGATGGCAGCGAGGAAATTCACTCCAACAACTGCAGTCATTGGCATCACTCAGGGTGCTTTACATATATGTCTGTCTGTCTTTGGTTACTCTGTTTCTTTTATATTAATGTCCTTGTCATTCTGCATGTACATTTGAATTGTTTAAAATGCATTCTTGCAAGTTTCATTTTTCATTGGGATTTTTCATTTATTTTTGTCCAGAGCTGGCCCCCTCTGAAACTGTATCTCTGAAAGCAGATTTAACCAAAAGAAGCATGGCAATCCCTATATTACTTTCCTTTGCTATATTCACAGCTATATGCTACATGTATCATTTTTGTTATAAAAATTACATGGGATTTAAATGGTTTTGTGCATAAAAACGTACACATATTTCCACCGTTTTTTGGAAATGTTCAAGAGGATGTTATAGTATTGGTAAGTTACTCTTCATTTTTGCATTTGTGCAAAAGAATGAAGCAAACATTGTGACAAATGATGTATCCTTGTTTCACTTTTTCTTTCTCACTCATGGTGACAACTAAAGCATTGATGTTACATCTATATAAAACAATCTGACCTCTAATGGATTTTTCCATAAAGAGGGATTGTGTCTCACAATGTAACTTAAAAACAAGTATGGCATCCCATGTTTCTGTTGGGGATTTTAAATGTGTAGATAACCATCATGTACTGGGCAAAAAATTATGGATTTGACATGAGGTTGCTGAAATACCAGGGAACATCCTTAAGTTCTGTGATGTCTTTATAACATTGAGACATAGAATTTGTCACCAGAAAAAGGTTCATTAGCACGCCATGTCTGCCCATTTCAACCTAACTACTGTTACATGAGGTAGCCCTAGAGACTCTTTAGTGTAGTTTAATTTAGTTTAATTTTATTTAGTTTACATTTAGTTTTTATTTTACATAACACCATTTATACAGTGCCTATTTTCAAAGGATTTAGAGTCGGGTACAATAAAAGTTACATAAGTGAGGCACATCAAATTTTCAAGATCATCCTGGTAAACTACAGATATGCAACAACAGCTACATGGTGACACAGACAGATACAAATAGCTGAAATAGGTGGTGCCAGTACAATAACTTACACTGCATTTTATAGAGGTTGCTTCACATTATGAATAAAGTGCATTGTACACAGAATGCAACTGAGGAAGGACTGTTGGTCATTGGTAGCAATTACACATTCCAATTTGAGTGAGGGAGCTTAATGGCTTAGACTTAATTCAGCAGAGTTGGCAGTTTTTAGAGTATCAGGTAGGCCATTTCATTGTTTTGCAAAATGGGATGAAAAGCATGTTTGAACATGGGAGATTTTTCTGTGAGGAAGCAGTGGGAAGTGACATACCATGCCACTTGTGCCATATTTGTTGTCTACATAAATAATCATGGACTATATGCCAAGGGATAGCAGGCCCCTTAGAATCTTATTGACCATAAGCAGTTTTTGGTAGAGCAACCTCACATTTAGGTCTAGCCAGTCCAGGCTGCTATATAGAATACAGGTGTGTGTGTGTCATTTTTTTAGGCCAAGTGTGAAGTGGCAGGCCCTGTTAAGGAGAACCTTGGCCCTGGACATCACACTATCATTAGCAGAGCCATATACCACAAGCCCATAGTCAATAATGCTTGTGATGAAGCATTGCACAGTGAGTGTCTTAATCTCTGACAGGAAGATTTTTTTATGTTTGAACAGTAGCCCTAGCCTCAAGCTGACCACCTTAACTAAATAATCAATGTGTGCATTGAAAAGCAAAGTGATGTCAAATGTAATATCAAGGTATTTAAAGGTTTTAACATGCTCAAGGGTGGCTTATGATGATGAGGTAATGGTTAGGGCAAGGGAGGTGTGGGCCCTGTTGTAGGTGCCAAACAGCACAAACGTGGTCTTTTTTCATTCATGATTAGCAAATCTGATGTGAACCATGTTTGGATGGCAGTGAAGTCTTGCTGAAGCTTCTGTCTCAGCCTCTCAAGGCTTTTGTTACAGAAGATGACAGCATCATCTGCATAAAGCATTACATTGGCCAACTTGCATACATCAAGTAAGTTATTTATAAATTGACAGAACAGTAGAGGTCCTAGGATTCACCCTTGGGGACACCTACCATGATAGGCCATACTTCCGAAAGTGTATTGCTGCATTTCACAGCTTGTGATCTGCCTGCCAAGTAGTCTTCAAACCAGCACATTGAGTCTTCAGAGAAGCCCAGGCTAAGTAGCTTGTGGCAGAGGGCATGGTTAACAAGGGCTGAAAGCCTTGGTGAGATCTATGTATATAGATCCTGCTACTCCCCCCTGTCCAGAGCACAGTGAATTGACTCTGTGACCTCAAGGAGTGCTGTAATTATCCTAAAGGTTTTTCTGGACCCATGTTTCTCATTAGCCTGGAGCTCAAGCTGAGTCAGGTAGGCTACTAGCTGGCCATTTACTACTCTCTCTCTAAAGTCTTGGACAAGGGGGACAGGATGGAGATGGGTTGGTAGTTGGATGGTAGGTTTGCATCTCCCCCTTTAGAAACTGGAGTAACATGCATCTTTCCACAGTTCAGGGACTGCCCTGTAGTGAGGGATAGATTGAAAATCAACTGCAGGGGGTGGGTGATTTCGCTAATGACTAATTTAAGCAACTTCATATTAGTGTTGTCTGGGCCAACTCTGGTTTTAATTTTAGTCCTAATAAGATAACCATGTACAGTACTTCTATCCAGGAGTGCCTTTTAAAGTATAGTGTAGTTCATAGGTTCATAGGTATTGTATGAGTTAGGAGGTCATAGACCTATGATAACTCGACACTTTAGTGGAAGTACACATATTTTTCCATCCCTACATAACTATCCAGAGAGTGCTTAAAAGCTCCCATAGAATCATTATTTACCACACTCTCTGGCAAGGAGTTCCATTGTGAAATTACCCTTTAGTTGAACCATGTCCCTCTTTTTGTTGTTCTTGCAAACTCTCCTTTCAATTTTAGCCCATGAGATCTAGTAGCTTTAATATTTTGTTGTCTGTTAAGCTCAGTGCTTTCCCAAGTATTCCATGAAAACAAACCTAATTCCTTCAGCCTGTCCCAATTTCTTCTGATTCATGCTTATTATTCTTTTTTTATTGTTTTCCATTGTACTTTTTCTATGAGTTTTTTCCTCCCTTACTCTGTGGTGCACAAAACAGAGCACAGTATTCCAGATGGGACCACACCAGTGCTACAAACAATGGTATAATTACGGTAGACTCTTTACTCTTTATATTTTTAAAGGAGAACTGCACTAAACCTGTAAGTCATTTCCTCCAGTAGTAGCTGTTTTTAAGTGTTGGTTCCAGTTCTGGTATTGTTTCCTCTGTACAGGCCTTTTAGGAAACACATGGAGTGTTTCTCATTTATAGTCTACTGTTAAGTACCATTTTGGAACTATGTGATGTACTTTATGTCCCTCAGCCACAGAGTTCTATAGTAGAACATATATGCATCATGCCAACAATGGAAGAGCAGAGCAAGGGACATAAACTACATCATATAGTTCTAAAATGGGTCTTACTACTTCAGTGTGAATCAGAAATACCCACTATGATAACTACAAAGCCCAAAGAAATGGAACAGTAACAGAATTTATGTCAGTATTTAAAAATAGGCTTTTACAGGTAAAATGACATACAGATTCACTGCAGTTCTCCTTTAAGTATACACCCCATAATCATTTGTCTTTTTTAGCAGTACTCCTGATGTGTGTATCAAAGGATAAATTATTTTTGAGGGACCATTGGTATCCACCCCATTGTGATTGGCTCTGTCTATGGTCCCAGCTTGGACTCACCTAATTTTTTACCCAATTTATCCCCCTCCGGGCCTGTAATTCTCTTTCTTCTATACTTATGGGGGTGACTGACTGGAATATGGTATCTCAGTCAGATCTGGACTGCTCAGATGCTAAGACTGTTGGTCTCTCCCCGGCCCAGTGGGCATTTTATGATCTGATAGATGGGGTAGGCCTTGTTGATGTCTGGCAGGTTCTTAACCCGACTGCATGGCAGTATTCTTTTTAGTCAGCACTCCATAAGACTTTTTCCAGACTGGACTACTTCCTGGTTAGTGCCTCCTGTCTACCGGGCATACTCGCTGCAGATATTTACCCTATGGTCCTTTCTTTCTTTTTTTTTTTTTTGAAATCTCTTTTTATCCTCCTGGTCGCCCTCGTCATTCTACTCCTTCAAGCTAGCTCAATGCCCTCCAGTCCCCACTGAGTCTGCCCCTAGAGTGCCTTCTCTGGTGACTCTACCTGCCTCCTTCACCTTGCACAGTGGGGTCTGCCCATGGTTGCAGACTGGGTGGCTGGAGCGGCCATCATCCAGAGTGCTGCGGGTTGTTTTCCATTTTCTCCGTCCTCCCTCCCTCCCACTGAGGGCGCTGGCTCAGGCAGAGCGTGCTTCGCACGCCTGCCAAGTGCCGAATGGCGTCCCCGGCTCCCGATGGGAGCGCGCTGCCGAGCGCGGCACCTCACGAGCTCTCCCGGGCGTCGGATGTACCAAACACCCCGGTGTCCCTCCCGAGAGGAGGCATCCGTTGGGGCCGCTCGATCCTCCTTCCCCCTGCCGACCCGGCGACCGAGTCCGTTCCCGAACCCAGGTCGCCGGCCCCCTATGGTCCTTTCTGACCATTCCACCATCAGTGTGCAGTACTTATTGGGTGAAGGTCTGTGGCTAGATAGCCTCTGGCACTTCAATGCTCAATTATTACAGACCCCCAATACCCTGTCTTATCTCCGGCAGTTCATATCCACTTTTTTGGATCTCAATAGGGGCTCTGTTGAGTGTGTGAATACTCTCTTGGCAGCCCTGAAATGAACACTTTGGGGGGAGTTTATACGGCTCTCCTCGATATGGGCTCAGATTGGCAAAGCTAAACTTGACCAGCTTCTTGGTGACATTCATCACCTGGAAGGCTCCCTGCCACGTGCTTCACCTGATGCCGATTGGGCTAGGTTGCACTCCCTTCATGCCCAATACACGGATGTCCTGGCTCAAAAAGCTGAGCTTGTGCTTCATCGTACTAGGATGAAGTACCTGGATACTGGTGAGAAGGTTGGGAAACTTCTTGACCTTAGACTGCTCCAAGCCAAGATGGCTAAGTTTATTCCAGGAATACAGTCTTACTCTGCAGCCCAAGTGGGTACCAATCCCAAGAAGATGGTTGGCATTTTCTGTACTTATTACATAAGTTTGTACGCAGTCGACCCTGCTTTAGACCCTTCTCCAGAAGCCATTTCGACTTTTTTGGACTCTGTACCTCTTCTGACTGTCTCCCCCATCAGTATCTTTGTTAGGTGCTCCTATTACTGCAGGTCGGTGGAGGGTGCCATTCGACAACTGCAGCAGGATAAAGCACCTGGGCCTGACAGGCTGAGTAGCAACTTTTATACAGCGTGTATCTCTGAGGTTGTCCCCCTGCTCACAGAGGTTTTTAATTTCTGGTTTGAGAATGGGATAGGTGACTCTGCCTTTCTGGAGGCCTTGGTTACTCATTCCAAAGCCTGGTAAGGACCCTCTGCTGGTGAAAAGTTATCGTCCCATTTCCCTTCTGAATTCGGACATTAAGATCCTCTCAGAAATTCTGGCTAACCAGCTAGCTTCAGTCATGGGCTCCATCACTGGACATGAGCAGGTAGCTTTATGTCTGGCAGGTTTTCCAGGGATCATCTCAGGAAGCTTTTGCACCTGCTTTCTGCATCCAGGGAAAGCAAGTCTCCAATGGTCTTGGTTTCTCTGGATGTGGAAAAAGCCTTTGATCGCATCACTTGGAACTACCTGTTTGGCACATTACATAGATTTGGGGTCTTCTCAGATTTTATTAAGTAGGTGCAACTTCTGTATGTTTCACCGTCTGCTCACATCACGTGTAATGGTCACCTCTCAGCCTCCTTCCCCTTACAGCGTGGCACCCGGCAAAGGGTGCCCCATCCCCTCTCTTATTCAGTTTTTATCTGGAACCTCTCATTCAGCATTTGTGCAACTCGAGCAGCCTCAAAAGGATTCCAGTGGCAGGCATGCACTATGTCGTATCAGCATATGCTGATGACTTGCTCCTACACTTGGAGGACCCCATGGCATCTATCTGAACCCTACTTCAAAAGATTTCCAATTTCTCCAGTGTTTCCTTCTATAAGCTGAATGTTTCTGAAACAAAAGTTTTTCCTCTCAACAGCCTGGTTCATAAATGGGACATTATGGGTTTGGGTCTCTCAGGGGAGCCTCAGGTGTTAACCTATCTGGGGGCCAAAATCATTTGATCAGTATTGACAATGATCAAGGAGAATCTAACTAGACTCCTTGCTGTGTTAAAATCTGATTTGGACAGATGGTCCACCCTCCCTTTGTCTTTATGGGGAAGAGTTAACATCCTTAAAATGAATGTTCTTCCCTGTCTACTGTACCCATTGGGGATGTTAGGCTTTCATTTCCCTAAACATTGGCTTTCCCGCCTGCAGCAGCTGTTTAGCTTATTTCTCTGGAAGTCCTCTGTTATCCAGAGAGCCTATATTGAGTTGACTGCCCCTAAATTGAGTGGAGGCTTATCTCTTCCCTCATTTTTTTTGTATTATGGTGCCCAGCATGCTAGTAAATTTTCCCAGTGGGGTGCGGACTGTGCCCAGTTTGGTCCCCCTGCATATACCCCTCTCAAGCTGAACATTGAGAGGGCTCTAGCTGACAAGGTGGGTTGCTCTCTTAACAGTCTGCTTTACCTTAGGGCCTCTCAGCTTCCCTGCCCCCTGTGTGCTATTCCTATAGAGTGGTCACTGAAAGCCTGGGTGCAATTACAATCATATCTCTCCCTGTCACGGTTTAAGGCAACCTCCCAGCCCGTGTTCAATAACCCTCACTTTTAGATAGGTTGTCGCTCCATTCCAACTTCTTTTTGCCCCCAACTAAGTAGTTGCACACTGGCTGACATCTCCCATGCAGATGGGATGGTTTCATTTCAGACTCTGCAAGCTCAGTTACAATTAAGGGGTGTGGATATGTTTAAGTATCTCCAGGTTAGAAGTGCAGTGACTGTTGTTCTGGGTCCCAAGCCTTGACACCTGATGCAGTTAGATGGGGTGGAATCTCTGCTGCCCCTTGCTGTGCAGCCTCATTAATTTTCTGCACTTTATAAACATTTTCAGTCCATAGACCCACACATCCCTACCAGGGTTTGCTATTATTGGGTCCACACGCTCCAACTACCAGACGAAACGCATTACTGAAGGGCCCATTGGATAAATTTATGTAGATTTATAAAGCAGGATCGGCTCCATTTAATACAGTTCAACATTATGCATGATTTGTATTTTAATCCACTAAAATTGAATAGAATGAGCAAACTACCCCCTTTGTGCTCTTGATACCGAGAGGTTCCTGGCTCCCTTTATCATATGCTATGGAAGTGCGTTAAGATCCAGCCTTTTTGGAACTCGATCCAACAGGCCATTGATCCCTTTTTGGGCTTGGATGAACTTTTTACCCCTACAGGTTGTCTACTGGCTATTCCCCCCTGGCACCCACAATGTTAGGAAAGCCCACTTGTCCCTTGTGGCTGCCATGGCCAAACTTGTTATTTTACGACACTGGAAGGATGATGTTCCTCCATCCTTCTTAGAGTGGCAATGCAAGATTCTATTGGCCCTTCAATTGGAGAAACACATATCATCCATATGGAAGAGACCTCAGCTTTTCTCCCATATGTGGGCATCTCTGTACACTTTATTGTCTCTTTGGGGTACCTAGGACTCTGCTTTACCCCTCCTAGGTCTTATGGCTTCATGTCACTTTCTGATTTTGGAAGGTGTCTATCCTTTATTGGAGTTTTGTGGTTAGTAGGGTCACAGATGAGGGGAAGGGGGTGGTGGGAATGTTTTTTTTTATTTGACTTTTTAGCATTGTGTCATTTCAGCTTTCTCATGTATGCATTGTACCAGGTAGTGTAATGGATGTTTGTTCTTGTTTTCTTGTTTTGTATTGTTTATTGAAAAATCTTAATAAAGTATACTAAATAAAAAAAAGGATAAATTATTTGTGATGGTAATTCCTAAATCCATTTAATTAGTTGTTTCTTGTAGTGTAATGTTGTTTAACATATAGTCATATCTAGGGTTGTTATGCTCCAGGTGCATAACTTTACACTTTCCTTCATTAAATGTCAGTTTATTCCTATGTGCCCAGCATTCTAACTGCTTTAAATTCACTTGCAGTTGTTCTCTGGCCATGTTGTTGTTAACTATGGCCCCAATCTTACTGTCATCAGTGTATTTAAAGACCCACACTGTATTTGATGTCTGCATTGATGACACGTCAACGTTGAACAAAGTTAGCCCTATCACAGATCCTTGGGGAACCCCACTTGTCACCTCTTCCCATTCTGAGAAGTATCCTCTGATACATACTCTTTGCCTTCTTGCATTTAACCAAGATGCTACCCAGGATATAATGTTTGGGTTTATTTGTAACTCTTTTAATTTATCTATTAGAATTTGGTGTGATATGGAGTCAATTGGCTTGGAATAATCCATGACTACACCATTGACTGGTAGGCCTTTGTGCAGGGCTGCACTCACGGGCTCAAAAAAGTGTTGCAAATTTGAAAGGCATGATCTCCCGAGAATAAAATCATGTTGTGATAAAGCAGCACAACCATTTTGTTTTATATGCTGAAATAAGCAGTCTTTTATTATTCCCTTCAATATTTTTCCCAGGATGGAGGTCAAGCTTATCGGCCTGTAATTGTTGGCCTCCTGCCTTTTCCCCTTCTTATATATTGGTGTAACTGCAGTCTCTCTCCATTCCAATATTGTTCTACCCTCTCTTAGCAATGATGCAAATAGTATTCTAATTGTACCTGCCAGTTCTTCAGCTAGTTCTTTCAGGAGTTTTAGGTGTAGCCCGTCTGGCACCACAGATTTGTTTGGCTTGATCTTGGCCAGCCTCTCATGTACATCTTGTTCTGTCAAAGTTAACTCCTGTACACTGACATTGTCTTGGTTAATACTATAATTTAATACTTCTTTAGGCCAATATGTGCTTAAAATTAAAAATTTAATTGTATTGCAATTTTTTGTTCTTCGACTATTAGTTTATCCCCTATTTTTAGGGGTCCCACATTTTTTGATTCCCCCTTAAGGATCTAAAGTAACTAAAAAATTGTTTTTTGTTATCTTTAACAGATGTTGCCGACTTAATTTTTCTTTCCAGTTTTTATCTTATTTTTGCAATTGTTTGCCTGTTTTTTGTACTTGTTCCATTTCTCTGTAGTTGGTTGTAGTTTGTATTTTTTGTAAAGTGTTTTCTGTTTTTTGCTATTCCTCCTAATTTTATCTATCACACCAAACTGTCATTCTTCTGGCCTTATTACACTTCCTTTTCTCAGGTACCCATGTATTGATGCAGTACTCTATTTTATGTTGGATTTTACCCCATATGTCCTGCATCTCTGATCCCTTAGCTTTGGTCACTGGGGCAGTGAGGTTAACAGGAGCAGGTATGTATGTATGTATGCCATTAAGTCACTTAAGTTAATGTTAAAGGCGCTGCATCAGCAATACTCGTGTCACCTTTAACTGTGTTCCACGGGTTATAATGGAGTGGGTGATAATTTTTTTGTTTCCCGTAATTTCATGGATACTACTCCAGAGCTTTTTAGGGTGGTGATTAAGGTTTTTTGCTGTATTTGTAGAACTCGGCATTGGCCTCCTTGATGTTGATTTCTACACAGTTTATTCTGATAAGGGTGGTTATCACTTGGGTCAGGCACACGCTGACTAATTTGTCCTTGTATACCTTATTTTTACTCATAAGCCAGTTGCTATTAAAATCTTCAAGCACAATGTTTTTGTGCTGTATATTTAGGCTTGATGTAGCTTTCAAAAAGCAGTCAAGGTCCCACAGGACA
Source organism: Neoceratodus forsteri (assembly GCA_016271365.2). Classification (NCBI taxonomy): domain Eukaryota; kingdom Metazoa; phylum Chordata; order Ceratodontiformes; family Ceratodontidae; genus Neoceratodus; species Neoceratodus forsteri. The sequence continues at coordinate 570,163,661 of CM057449.1, read as the reverse complement.
TTTTTAGGTGGGATATAGGCCACCATTATTTTGAGGGTTTTTTCCACCCTTATATTCTAGTCTTAGACTGATTGCAAGAAGTTCACAGCCAGAGGGTCCAAGCATAAGTGGAAGTCTGCAAGATGTAATGAATGATTAACATAAATGAGCCCCCCCCCCCCCTTTTTGAGCCCTGTCCTGCCTAAACAGTGTGTAGGTGTCAATTTCAAGATCTCTGTCAGGGATCCTATTTGCGAGCCACATCTCAAGTTACAGTCATAGCATTATACTGGGAGTTGGTTACTCAGATCTTAAATTCATTTAGTTTAGGCATGAGGCCCCATATGTTTACATGAGCTACCTTCAGGAACCCTCAGAAGGATGAGTCTGTTGAGGCAGGGCCAGGTTTGGTTGCACATTGCCACCAATGATTAGTAGCAATAGTAACACTTGCAGTTATCTTCAAGAGCTTCATTCGCCCCTACTGCCCTTCCCACCCACTCCACTCCACTGATGAGGGATTGCTAGAGATTCCCAGGCTTTGTTTGATGACCTCTGGGGCCTGAGCATTTGAATTTGTGGCCTTAACTCTGTGGAATTCTCTACCTCGTCAGATAAGAGAGTGCCTGATGGTGGAGAGTTTTAATTCTGCGTTGAAAACTTATTTGTTTAATCTTGCTTTCACTGGCTCTGTGTAAGTCTGATACTTAACTGTGATGAATGGAGTTTTTCAGCTGTGATTTTACTTGATTTTGCTACATATTGTACTAGTGCTATGGTCCTTTGTGGTGAATAGTGCTATTTTATAAATAAAGATGCTTATGCTATTATTGGGTCCACACGCTCCAACTACTGCATGAAATGCATTACTGGAGGGCCCATTGGATAATGCTTGCAAGGTACAGTTTAATGGCATTGGAGGGTAACTTATATCCACTCCACCTTTGACCTTATGTGTCAAACAGTAGGATTGTCTAATAAACTGCAGTAAGGTATCACTAGCAGGGCCTTGTAATAAGGTATCAACAGCATGGCCCCTATAATTTAATAAGGATGCAGAAAACCATATCATAGGATCAATTTGTACTATGGACTGTACAACTACACGGGACTGTGTGTTTGTACAAGAGGCATGGCTTTCAAACCCCAACGAGGTGTGGAGGACCTGAGGGTGGGAGGGGGCATAGCAAGCAGCTGTGATGTTAACTAATGTCCAGAGTACAGCTAGCCCCATGAGGTCTGTGGTATAGGTCATCACTTTTATGGTAGACATTTTCTGTACCTATAGTCAGAGGGAACTACTGGGGCACAGGTGAACCAGATGGGGAAAAGTACTATCTAGTTAGGTAAATAACAGGTGCTTTATGTAAACTATCTAGCAAGGTACTAACCAAGCACAATTTTAAACAGAGAGTGACTGTTAAGCACTTAGGCAAGCAGAATCTCTAGCTAGGCACTTACCAAGCACATTATAATTGTTAAGTGATTGTAAAGCACTTAAGTAAGCTGAGTCTCTAATACACACAGTTTAAAAGAATGGTACAATAGTAGTCCTGCAGATACAGGTCATGGCAGATTAGTGCATTTCACTGGACTAGAAGTTACCTTTGTTACTGAATCTCCCTGCAAATGTACCTCTCTTAGAAAAGTTAACAGAGTGAGCAAGGCCAAAGTTAAACCAGGGCCCAGCTGAGTCCTTGCAGGCTCCTTCCACCCAGTAACAATAGTCTAGTACTACTGCTCTAGGATGTCTGACTTTGAGGGATTTATAGTCAACCAAGTGTCTCCTACATTGAGTCAGAGTCAAAAAATGTTGTGCAGTGCTGGCATATAACACATTAGAACAGGCAATGCAATGGTGCAGGCTGCCTAGTAGTAGTAGTAAGAACTGTTGTGGGGTTTACTCAAGTTCAGCTAGATAAGTTCAGTAAACCACCCTGCAGTAAGTCCTGCCCTGGCTGCCTCTATGGCTGACTCCCAGGCAGACTCCTGATGTCTTTTGTGCAGGTCCATCACATGGAGACTATAGCTTCAATCAATCAATCAGTCAAAATCTTTATTTATCCAGGCGGGCCCCGTTGAGCAAGGCTCATTTGCAAGGTGGACCTGGTCATGAATGCATCAAAGTACAGTACAGAAGCAGGTATACAAAAAGCAATAATGTACAAGGAAGAAAAAATATATACAGTGTATACAGTACAGTACAAGGTTGAAATAAATAAAAAAAAACAGCATTATTTTACAATTGAAGAAGTCAGCAGATGTACAATCAACCATAGGCATACAGGGGTTATAAGCAGAGATCTTCTGAGTGAGGCAGCCAGCAACTACACATATAGGGGAAAGAGGCCGTGTATGGTATGGCAGATTAGAGAGGTAAAGAAGAGGAGGGATATATTACCGACGACTGAGGGAAAAATTGGACTAAAACCACAGAAAATGACGATGGCTGTCGTGTACTTGTTTATTATGATAATAATGGAGGAGGGGTAGATAATTGGGACACTACTATGGATGGGGTGGGACCTTACCCAGGCTGGAGCGGACAGGGAAGGGTGGGTGCAGCAAGAAGAGTTAATAGGGAAAGAGTGAGAGCCAGGGGTAGAAACATGGTGAGCGTCAGGATGGAAAGGGGGAGTTGTGGAATTAGTGGGCTAGTGGTGAGGAAAACATTTGCAAGGTGCTTTCATGTAGCGATCGTAGAGCGCCTTGAAGATATTCAGGATAACAGGGCAGCTCAGCTTCAAGTTCCTTTGTAAACTGTTCCACAATGTGGGTAAAGAGAAGCTTAGAGCAGCTTTGCCGAAACGAGTTTTGACCCTTGGAACTTGGAGGGAAATTAGGGAATAGCTCCTTAGAGCGTAGGTGCCTAACACACTCCGGGGAATACAATCTGAGATATATGAGGGGAGCTTGTTGGTGATCGCTTTGAAGGCCCATAAGGTAGAGTTTTTATTCCTTCTATAGTGAAGGGAAGTCCAGCCTAACGATGAGTACAGGGAGCAGTGGTGTGTAGAAAGTGGAAGGCCAGTAATGAACCTGATAGCTCTGTGGTAGAGGGTGTCCTAATTAGCCAGTGCAGAGGCAGTGCAGTGGCTGTAGAGCAGGTCCACGTAATCTGTTAAAGACAGGAAGGTAGCTTGAACCAGTTGAATCTTGGCCTCCTTTGTGAGCAGGTGGGTAATTCTGTAGAATAGTCCTAATCTTTGCCTTAATTTCTTCTGTAGTTCTTCGAGATGGTAGGCGAAGAAAAGTTTATGATCAAGCCAAACTCCTAGATATTTGAATTTAGCTACATACTCTAGTGTTTCTCCAAGAACAGTGGTTATTTGTTTGATAGCTCCCCCCCCCCCAGCAGGAATTGCCGCATGCAAGAAGGGGGAGAAGAGCATGGCTTTTGTCTTTTTCATATTGCACAAAAGCTTTTTGTTTATGAGCTGGTATTGTAGAAGATTAAATTCAGCTTGGAGGTCTTCACAGGCTGCTTCCGGCGTGGGATGACTCAAGTGCAGTACAGTGTTGTCTGTGAATAAGTGGATGTTGGCTTTTTTGATAGGGTCATTGATGTTGTTAATGTAGACTGCAAAGAGGAGGGGACCAAGGATAGAGCCCTGGGGCTCAGCATAGATTTTATTGGAGAAAGATCACCGTTAGCTTTAACCTTCTGTTTCCATTCTCTGAGGTAGTCTGCAAACCAGCACATAGATTTATGGTCCAGGCCTAAGGTGCTTAAGGAGGAAAGAAGCGGGCTGTGATCATCTGTGTTGAATGCCTTACTAAGATCCAAGAAAACGGCATAGACATACTTCTCGTTGTTAAGATCTAGGATCCAATCATTGATATATTGATATATCGATATATGGATCTGCTGAACCCACCACTCTACGTAGTATTAACACTGCCCTGAATAAAGCTTGCCGACTAGTCACCGGCAGTGACAGGCTAACCCATACCTTTGACCTATATGATTTGGCTAGCTGGTTAAACTTCCAACAAAGACTAAAGTTCCACACCTGCGTTCTCGCAAAAAAAATACATCTCCAGCTTGCCCCCATTGACCTCCTCCCCTTAATCTGCCCTGTCCCCCACAGGCGAAATATACGGCTCGCAGCAAACTCCTCATTCCAGGTCCCCCACTGTAGAACATCTCTAGGCCAAAGATCTTTCCGGTACCGTGCTCCCCTCTGGCTAAATGATCTACCTCCCCAGCTCTCTTAGACCCACAGCATTTCCCTATTCAAAGCGGGCCTCAAAGTTCACTTACTTGAGACTGCAAACTGTGACTGTGGCTATTCTCCCTTCCCTCCTTGTGCGCCCCTTTTTCCCCTTTACAACTGACACAGGGTCCTCCCGACCCTGTAGATCCTTCCTTCCTATCTCAACTAATGGAATCCTGACAGCTGCATACCACTGTCTCTGGTAAACTAAGTTAAAGCCTGGACTGCACTGCCAGTGCTGTTTATGAATGCTTACTCTTAATTGTATGTTTCTCCCTGACTACTGCCTGAACTATGTATGATTCATTGTATTTTTGTAATCCCTCCACCCTCTGTAACCTCTGTATTTTGTACTTCCTCCACCCTCTGTAACCGATGTGGAGCCTTTGCAAAAGAGTCTATGACTCAAAGGATTGTACTTCCGATCTTATGCAATAAATAAATAAATAAATAAATAAATAAAATAAATAAATTGGCTGAAATGGTTACTGGATGGGCAGTTTAACTGGGCACCCAAACGGAGGTCCTCCGGGGTCCAGGAGGTGATTGACGGGGAGGGGGTGATGGCTGGCAGAAGAAGCCCCCTCATGGTCCCTTCCGTTAGGTCAGTGTTTTTTGCCATGTGGCTGGAGCAGCCAAGGTTTTTGTTTCTGGTGCCCTGCACTGGAGCAGTAGCAGGTACAACCTTTTCAACCCTCTGATTGGCTAAAACAGTTGCTATAGGGGCAATCTAACTGTGCTCCCAAAAGGAGCTCCTCTGAGGTCCAGGAGGCTATCGATGGGGGGCAAGGGGGGTGGCTGGTAGAAGAAGCCCCCTCACAACCCATTCTGTTAGGTCCATGCCACTTCCTATGGGGCTGGAGTGGTCATGGTCTTTGTTTCTGGTGGCCTGCAGTGGAGTGATACCCGGTCCCAACTTTTCAGCTCTCCAATTGGCTGAAGCAGTTGCTGGAGCAGAAGCCTTGTTGGGTTCTCTAAAGGAGCTCCTCCAAGGTCCAGGAGGCAATTAATGGGGGGAAGGGGAGTGTGGCTGGCAGATGAAGCCCCCTCACGACCCCTTCGGTTGGGTCTGTGGTGTTTGCCACATGGCCATGGTCTTTGTTTCTGGTCCCCTGTACTTAAGCAGTAGCAGGTCCTGCCTGTTCAGCACTCAGATTGGCTGAAACAGTTGCTTGAGGAGCTTTCTAGCTGGGCTTTCAAACAGATTTCCTTTGAGGTCCAGGAGGCAGTTGACTGGGGGGGTGGCTGGCAGAAGAAGCCCCCTCATTTGGGCCTGTGGCATTTGCCACATAGCTGGAGTGGACACGGTTTTTGTTTCTGGTGCTCTGCAATGGAGCAGTAGCAGGTCCCACCTTTTCAGCCTTCTGATTGGCTGAAACAGTTGCTTGGTTGGGCTGTCCTCCTGGGCTCACAAATGGAGGTCCTCCAAGGTCTGGGAGGTTTAGTTCAGTTTGTATTTTATTGATTGGTCATAGACCAGTTCATAGATAAAAATTTACAAGTACAACTATTTAAAATGACATGTAAGCAATTAGTAGGACAAAATACCAATACATATAATTCATATCATGAATAGGGAATAATGACAACTAACATCACTATCATAACACAAATAGAATTTTAAATAAAATAACCCCAGGTTAAACATTTTCTGACATTTTCAATGCAGAGGGTTAGGCCAGTATACCAATACATCGATGTAGGGAACCAGCATACATAGTGCACATTACTTATGTTTTGAACGTATCAGAACAATGGCAGTACGATATCCAGCTACCCCTTTGATTATTATTTCATCTTTGGTGGTAAATAACAAGTTAAAAAGAGAAAGCTTGTCACAAGATTGTATATTATTCCAAAGTGGGACAAGCCAGTGATCCTTGGCCCTGTCGTACCATGGATAGACAAATATTACATGGTGTAAAGTTTCAACAGACTGATTTGTACAAGAACAATAGTCATCAGCCTGATTAGTGGCTTTTGTGAATCTAACTTTAAGAACATTACTCTGGAATAGTTGTCTATATCTGGTAAAAATGTTCTTCTGTTTATAATCTGTCAATACATCCAGATAATGCCTGAAATTGTGGCTTATGTCATATTGAACCAGCCATGGAGATATTCTGCATTTAGCAATTAACTCCAGATCTGACAAATTTTATAAGTATCAGTCATTTTTTGTGCAATATATGCCTTATACTTAAGACTGATAGTTATAACCCTAGATACATGTGAGTTTAAAAATTCCAGGCCAGATTCTTTTAGAATTGAAAATACCTTTTTCAGCCACTTGGATTGTTTACAACCAAGCACAACCCATTTGTATTTTTCAATTAAACAAACATGAGGTAATCTGCAGGAATCCAGTGACAGAAGTCTTACCCAGTAATTTACTTTCCTGGCAGACATACAGTAAGTGCTTTGACACTTACAACACCAAGTTCAGCATGAACCAAGGGTACTGGTACAGCATTGCTCAGCCGCTGGGCAAGCCTCTACAGTTAGCTTAATGGTATTTCCAGAGAATCAGTATTGTCTAAGACCCAGACTTAGGCATGAAATAAGTCTTGGGAGAAATATTTGGCTCAAGCAGCTTCAAGTAGGGGTTTGATGGAATTTTCTCCATACTTGTTATTAAAAATAGTTGCAGTTTGTTTAAGCTTGACCCTTAGACTATTAGTGCATCTTGTCCAAAGACCATTGTTTGCTATAAATAAATCAAGGCAGGCATATGATTTAAAAATATACAACTTTTTGTCCCCTGTCCTCCATGTTTTGCTAGTATGGTTGGAGCCCAAGATAAGTACCTGGCTTTTTGTTTCATTAATCCTTAGCTTATAGCTAACATTGTATGAGTTTAAAATATTTAGTTTGGATTGTGGGCCTGCCTGAGATAATGAAAAAAGCACCAGATCGGCATATGCAAGTACAGTACTGCTTCTAGAAACAATCTGAGGAGAATCAGTGGCTGAGTCAGAAAGTTGAATAAGTAGTTTATTAATATGAATACAGAAAAGCAACAGGGCCAAGACACACCCTTGCCTGACACCTCTGTTAGTTGGTAACACAGAAGAAAGTTGACCATTGGTCCCTAATCTGACCTGAGCCCGTGTATCAGAATAAAATTCCATAAGAGTACTAATAATCATGGGACTAATTCCCCATTCATACATCAATTTCCATAATAAGGCATTTGATACGGTGTCAAAGGCAGGGGTGAAATCAATAAATGCAACATACAATTTTTGCCTTCTTAGGTTCACATATTTTTCATATTCTACAGATGTGCTAAAATAAAACAATTGTCTGTTGCATAATAACCTGGTCTAAAACCTGCTTAATATTCTGAGATCCCTACAAACTGGGTTAGTTGCTCAGAAAGTCTAATCAGAATTATTTTAGAAAATACTTTCCTTGTAATGTCTAGCAATGAGATAGGTCTGTACATTTGAGGGTCCTTCTTGTCACCCTTTTTATGGATATACTGTAAATTATAATAGAACCCTTCCATGCCCTAGGAATCTGATGCTTAGAAGTACATTGGTTGAAAAAAGGAGTGAGAATCATTGTCCATAATGATGGGATTTTGAGAAATACTTCAAGGGGAATCAGATTAGGGCCAGGTGACTTTTTTTTTTTTGAGTTGCTATTATAAGGTAAACTTCAGATGCTGTAATTGGTCTAAATTGATCTCTCTCTCTCTCTCTCTCTCTCTCTGCCAGCAGATCCCATTGAGGGATCTTATCTAAAAAGTCTGGTTCATAGAACACCTTGGCATAATGTGAAACCCATGTTTTTATAGGAATCTATGTATCAATATCAAACTTGCAGTTCTTTGTACGTTTAACTACTAATAATCAATAAAACTGATAATCCTTTTTGTTTATAATATTCAGCATTTTATCCCATTGTTTTAATTTAAATATAATTTGTTTTTCCCTAAGGAAACATTTGTACCTCTCCCTAGCCTTATTTAGAATCTTATATTTGCCCTTCTGTTTGCTATGCTTAGTGTGTCTGATCAGTTGATTTAATACTTTCTTAGTCTTATGGCATTCATGGTCAAACTGGGAGCCTGAGTTTCTATTCCATGATGCACCCAAGACATTTTTCTAGAGGAGAGATCTAATTTCTTGGAAACAGGCCTCAATTGCTACTTTTAGGCCAGTCCTGTTTTGAAGCTCAAAAGCAATGGGAGAGAATTTATCCTGTACTAAGTGTTGTATTCCATCATTGCAAACACTGTCCCACTTAATTCTGATTTGTTTCTTAATTTCAAGCTGATCCAAAGAGAATCTTGGAAATTTAAAGATGTCCTCATGTAGCCAATTGTGACTGTCACTTTTGGAGTAACCATCAAAATTACGTATCCTAGCATTAGTCACCACACAGTAAGACTTTATCACAAGCAGTCATAGCCCAGCTCTTGTGAATTACATTTTCTAAATCCTCCCAAACTGCTGGGTGGTAATATTCAGAATTTGCTGGAGGAATGTAGGTGTTTATGAGATAGAATTTCATATGGGCTGTCTGAACAAAAAAAATGCTTGTGCATTGGTGCTGGAAGTAATCAAGCCAACTTTCTCTATCAATTCTTAACCAGGTCATAAGCCCTCCTGAGGATCTTCCTGATTTAGGTAGTTTGTTCCTGGGGACCAGATAAGTACAATATCCATTGAATGTGACATCATTTTCAGCTGTATGCCAGGTTTCCTGCAAACAGACTACTGTATATTATGCTTGTTAATGAGGTCAGTCCATTCCTTATCTGCAAATTTAGATAATAAACCAGCAATATTCCATGTCATAAGCAAAAAAGAAGGGTCTATTGTGGAATCAGCCACATAACTTGAAATCTGACCATCTAATAGTCAGCCTTGCTGAGGTAGGAGATCTGCAAATCTACTACTAATAGGGACATTATAAAGTATACTATCTACACATGAATTCTGTTGAGTGGAAGACTCATGCTCTGGAAAGACTGGTAATTTTATGGTTGAGGTGGATGTTATTTTCTTCTGATGTTCCATCTCAGAAAAAGGTGAAACAATATGAAGACGCAGTATGTCCAAGGTATAAGAATTTTCTAAGATTATGTTGTACAAGCTAGTATAACTTATTATGATTTGAATTTGGTCACAATCTGGGTCTGAGCCCATGCATGAGAGCAGTATTGCATCCTGAGTTTCTATAGAAATATTTAGCAATTGTCCCAATAAATCTTTTACAACTTGTTTTAATTTGTATTATTTTCAATTTTAAATATCTTTATGATATATGGGTAGATAGGTTTAGATGTTCTCTCATCTTTTTAATGATTCCTCTTTGGATTCCATTACTTTACTAGATGTATTTAGAGTAGAACTACCAATAATACGTAAACCAACAACATCAAAGGCTGAGGCCTTCTGTAAGATCATGTCAGTTGCTAGATTTCCCTGTAGTAAAACATCTACCTGGCCAGTTCTATTTCATTATTCCATCTACAGTATGAGCATTAATAATGCTTGTTTCAATTGCTGGAATTTTCAAAGTGTGTGAAAAAAGATTTAACAAGGCATTTTTTAACTTTCCAGTGTTTTCATAGGATATTGCCTTAAAACTGAATATGCTAATCTGCTTAGTTTTAACTATATTGCTCTCAGTGTTAACATTTTGCCAGTTTCTATTCACAGATTTAGTGGAACAGCCAAATTTCTCCAGAGCACTATTGTTCAAACATATCTGGTTTACAACCCTAGAGGCAGTACAAAAGGTAAAGGTACGGTTAGTTCCATTTTTGTCCAAGTCATTTCATATTTGTACAAAATCAGAATCCAAGAATTCAGCCCCAGTAGCTGCCCTTAGAGGGTGCACAATCTTAGACCTATTTGTGTCTGCTGATTTTGTTTTATCCCATTTGTGCCCATATAAGCATAATATTGTATGCTTGTCTATATCAAACACTTTTTTTTCTGATTGATGGACTGGGGGACCTGAGTGGTCCTTGTCATGTTTAGAATCTTTAGAATAATGATTTTTAGGAACAGAAAATTGGTCATTCAGATTTAAAGCTGCGCACCAGTTTTGCCACACTTCCATGAATGCCTTCAGGTCAGATTTAAATGTATTAAGCTGTGCAAAAATATTGGTCACATAGTCCTCCATTTCTTGTACATTATGGTCAAGGCCACTGTTTTTCAGTTTTTACCGGAAAATCCAGTAAAATTTCGGAATTAGGGCTGCCTGAAGACCAGTAAAAACAAAGATTTCATGGAGTCTGGCATTTTATATCAGATCAGTAAATCTACAAAACTTGTGTTTTTCTTTTAATTCCTTCTTGTACTATGTTCAATTTGCTTTATTTAATGCTCTGTATATTAAGCCATCTTTAATTCTGATTATTTATGCACATAATAAAAGAATGCAAGCAGAATCCCAGTAAAATCCAGAAATTAGAGTAACAATCACCAGTGCAATTCCGGAATCTGAAGTCTTGAAAATGGAATTTCATTATTTTAATCACCGTAAATCAGTGGCCTTGATTATGGTCAAGAATCACCTCAGATTTAGCTGGAGGTTTTGACATCATATTGTCATGTAAAACTGTTTTATGGATGCCAGGATGATTACACTGCTGATGAACCTTAGACCTATGTTTTGGGAAGGAACCTTCATGTGAATTTTATTCAGGTATGTCTTCCCATTCAGATTCAGATAGGACTATTGGGGGAAGGTGAAGCCTCTTGAATGCCATTTACAAGAATGTCAGACATCACACCTAAAAATGTGTTTTTTTCTTTTTCCTTCTCTGTTTTTTATTTAATTTTTAGCAGCAGATTTTGGCGTATAAATTGTGGAAAAATCTGGTCTGGCCTGTAGAGATCCCTCCAGTATCTGGGAAGGAAAATCTTCCTGTGGCAGAAGTTTGTTTAATTTTTCCAGAATATCATCAAGCCTAATGCCATTTAAGGTGATGTTTTCCTTAAGAGTATCAACCTCATTTTTTACTATGACTATTTGTTCCATAATCATAAGGTGTGCAGCATATGGGTTCCTCATGACATTTTTAACATCTTCACTTAGATTAAAAGGATAAGTAATCACTAGAGATGGGCGAAGTGGCCCCAATTCTCTCCGTGAAGTGATTCACTGAGTGAAGGCGAATTTGCGGAATACTTCGCGTTATAATGGGTAATGCAAAGTCCATTGGAAACAATGACTTTGCATTACTCTGCCTTCCCAAACCACTACTCCACCAATTCTTAAGGTGAAGTACATTGAAAGCAATGTACTTCACCTCACTTCGCCTTTTTTTAAGCGCCAAATGTGAATTTTGCAGTGATTCATGGGATTTCAGGTCACATAGGCTCTAGATTGTTCTTTACAGCCTCAGTCTGGGGTAGTGTGTGTAGGAAGTTGTAGGAGACAATATGCTCTGAGAGCTCTCTGTGATTCAAACCTTCTAAAAGCTGTTAAAAAAGCCTTTTTGGGTCATTTTGTTTGCTGAAACTTTAGTTCATCGATTATAGGAAACCCTCCTGTGCTCATATCATCGCGTGTTTATTGTTTGTGTATGAATTTTGAATGTTAATGTACAACATTCAGTCTGTGTACTGAGAGACAGTGGAAGTGTGCTTTGGGGAGGGGCATATCTGTGTTGTAGGTAGATTAACTTGGAGAAAAAGACAGTGCTTTCTGTTTTGGTGATATTTTTCTTGTATAACTGTGTTAATGTACACAGTAATATTTTCAATAATTCTTGCCATTTTTTGCTGATTGTTGTGGTGCAGCAGTGCATAATTTTAGTTTGTTTAAAATATGTGGTTATATTACTGAAGTTTTCAATTTGCTATGCATTCCTTAGTGTGTGTGTGTGTGTGAGTATGTGTGTAACGCGTGTCATCAAATCAGACACTTTTTAGTGTGCCACATAATTTCAGCAATGTGAACCTGCTATCCACTGTAGCTGTGTAATTTTTGTACTTCTTTGTGGTATCTTTACTGGTACTAGTACTAGTGGCTGTTACTACAGCAGTGCAGTACACTGCACCCCCGTGGCCCGCCCCAACTGGCAAAGGTATTATTTTCCAGATTTGAATTTCTGATGGTAAGCACTGGTTAGGTGTTGTGCCTTTGCATCTGCATCTCTTCAGTGCACAGCGCAATCTTAATCTGTCCATGCATCTGCATCTCTTTAGGGCCCAATCTCCATCTCTAACTTAAGTCACAGTTGTTTCTTTGGCTTCCCTTCAGAGTACTGGACAGGTGTGGTGCATAATACTGTATGAAAATTGTACTCATTAATATGCATTTTTAAGTCAGGACCCTCATCACAAATCACTCATGATACAAATCATGTTCTTCATCATCACGGTCACAAACGCAGTCACAAATCATGATTTACGATCACGTGACGAATCACAACATTAATTTTTTTTACTAGTTATTTGAATGTATCGTAAGCCTGTTTTGTAGTATCTCTCCATGCTTCACCACCCCACCATTGTACTCATTAATGAGTGTTTTTAAGTCAGGGAGTTTTGTGCTACACCTCATTGGGGCCCGGGCAAGTACAACTGTAGGCATTCATGTTTCTTCATCATCACGGTCACAAATGCAGTCACAAATCATGATTTATGATCACGTCATGAATCACAACATTCATTTTTTTTAATAGTTACTTGGATGTATTGTAAGCCTGTTTTGTAGTATCTCTCCATGCTTCACCACCTCACCATTGTACTCATTAATGAGTGTTTTTAAGTCAGGGAGTTTTGTGCCACACCTCATCGGGGCCCAGGGAAGTACAACCATAGACATTTGCATTTCTTCATCATCACGGTCACAAATGCAGTCACAAATCACTATTTATGATCACGTCATGAATCACAACATTAATATTTTTACTAGTTACTTGGATGTATTGTAAGCCTATTTTGTAGTATCTCTCCAGGTTTCACTATCCCACCATTGTACTCATTAATAAGTGTTTTCAAGTGAGGGAGTTGGATGGTGTCTGTAGTACATACGCAGACCGGAAAGAAGACTGACTGCACACATGCAGTTAAGCACAGTATACTTGCACTGCTCAGAATACAAAGTATCACGCATACGGAAGACAACAAAAAAGGGCATAATTACATACAAGGGTCGGGGATGATGGAGGAATACATTTTATAACACAGCAAGCAAGGTGTGGTGGAGCACATGGTGTGAGGAAAAAAAAACTAGTGTGGGATCCCATGGTGATCCAGCAGCAGTTCCAGCATGGACATAATTTGTAACTGATGTCCCTCTTTGCGATCCAGCTGCTGCTCCATAGCACTCACCATCTTATTGTTCTCCTCGACAGCACTCCAGAGAACTGCCAAGTCAGCCTGTGTTACATGCAGCTCTCTGGGGTCCACATGTTCTGCAGGTTGACCTGCTGGTGGTGGTGGTGGTGGGGGTGAGGGTGCTGGTGGACCAGCAAGTGCTGCTGTGGCCCTCCTCTTTGTAGGGATGCTGCCATGCACAGCTGCACCCTCTGCCACAGAATGGCCAGCAGGTGCAGGCATGGTCCATTCTGTGGTAGCCTGCCACTCCAACTGGTGGTGATTGAGCATATGGGTGTGCTGGCTGCCAGTCCCCAGGTGAGTCCCCTTTAGGCCATGGTGCACCTCCACCTCACATAGGTGGCACTTGACCACACTGCTGTCCCCCCTGACACAGTCAAAAATCTGCCAAACAATGGAGGTGCAGGGAGGACCAGGCACAGACAGGGAAGGGCCAGATGAACTGGCAGCTGGCTGGTCACGGTGCTGAATGGGAATGGGATCCACACCTAGCCTGGGGGAACAGGCACATCCTGTTCCAGAGGACCTAGTGCTGGACTTGGTGGTTGTTCAACTGCCTCAGAGTCAGGACAGGAGGTGGTGTTGGTCCTGCTTCCAGGGGGGGGCACTCATAAGTTTCGAGTGGTCCAACAGGAATGGGTGCCCATGCCTTCCAAGCATGTGCATGGTACGATGCTTACCACTACCACGTTCTCCCAGAGCTGCCCCTGCCCCAGAGATTCCCTCACCCTGGTCCATCTCTCCCACTGAGCTCCCTCAGTCTGAGCAATCACTACTCACACTGTCACACAACACACATACAGTCACACAGACACAGACAAACAACTAACTACTTATAAAGGTAAGAAAAATAAAATTTACAGAAAGAACAAATTAAGTAAAAAAAGAGTATAGAAAAGACAAAAAAAATTAACTTTTAAAAAAGCTGTTGGGTCTAAATCAAAGTTTAAATCTCCTCCTCTCTCTGATCTCAAAGTATCAGTAGTCACAAAACACACTCCTCTCTCTCCGTCTGCACAGGAGAAAGTAAAAGTGTCTGCTTGTATGACTCACCTCCTTTCTGCCTAGCTAAAGAGCGTATGACTTACAGTACTGTAAGCCATGTGATGTTTGTGGGGGATGCCAAATCTGAAACACCAAGTGGATCACTTAGAATCATAATGAGGAACACGAAGTCCATTAAAAACAATGACTTCGCCTTACTTCGCATTGCCATTCCACCTTAACGTGAAGTGGTAATGACAATGCGGAGTGAGCACTTTGCATTGCCTGCAACACTTCACGTTCACTTCACCAGTGAAATTTAAATTTGCTGCATCTCTAGCAATCACTGCACCTGAAATCAAGTTAACATCAGGTTGCATATGCTGATTGGAAGATTTGCCCATCCTCATAGTTCTACCAGTTTTATTTAATGGCTCAAATTTTTTTAGGCCATTTATAGTCTCCTGAAGCTCCCTCAAAATTTATTTTAGTTCCATATTCTTTGGAGAACCTTTAGTAGTCAAGTACATGGTCTTCTCTGGAAAGAAGTCCAGAGTTGCAGACGTACCTAGAGGTGAGCCACACTGGAGGCTTATAGACACATTTTTAATAGGAGAACTGTGTACCATATTGGAGTTAGAATTATACACAGGACTTTCAGTG
Organism: Neoceratodus forsteri; assembly: GCA_016271365.2. Lineage (NCBI taxonomy): Eukaryota > Metazoa > Chordata > Ceratodontiformes > Ceratodontidae > Neoceratodus > Neoceratodus forsteri. The sequence goes on along the minus strand of CM057449.1, from coordinate 570,148,501 downwards.
ATGCAGTTTTTTTTTTTTAATAGTATCTACTAAGGCATCCGAGAATTCACTGCAATCATTTGTTTGGAAAGAGAAAATATTAGAACAAAAGAGTTTAGAGGTAGAGAACAACTGAGTAAAATGTTAGTTTTGATCTGTACTTCCACCCAAAGCAACAGAACAATTGTTGCAATGTCCCTTTTGATCTGTACTGCCACTCAAAGCAACAGAACTATTGTTACAATGCCCCTTTTGGAATGGTAGTTCAGTTTCCCTCAAATGCTCATTTTTCTTAAAGTGCTCACTTATTTTGGTTTGTTAGGATTTGTTATCCCTTGATTGCTTTTCTTTATTACACTTAGGCTTGTTATTTTTGTTGTTAATTTAATTTTTCCTTGTCCACACAAGTCCAGCTTATTATTACAGTCACTAGACTACAGGGCCTGAGCTCAGTTATCAGAATTAATTGGGCTGGTCTGATTTAATTGATTGTCCATATGTGGAGCACTTCTATCCAGATTGATTCTGGCTTCCAAAGCCTGTTTCTGAGTTAACAGCATTTAGAGTTATTACATTTTCTAACCTTATGATAAGTTTTAGCTAATACTACAGTTATTGAAAGGTCAACAATACAGCCATAAAGCAGAATAAAACAGTATATAGCAAACAAGTTTGACACAGAAGGCCAAATAGGTCCAAAGTCCAAAGATTTGCACCTAAACCTGTTTTTTACCTGAATCTTTAATTTCTTCCCTGTTCTTTATATAGGTTTACAACTAGCCTCCACCTTCATTTTCCTTTGTTTGCTTGCAGGCTGGTAGAGAAGAATGAGGTCTTTGGTCAGGTCTTAAAAGTCCTCTAAGATTTGTCTTCAATGAAAAACAGGAGACAAGTCACCAGAACAACTGATAGATATGGTGCCTCTCCTTGCAGTGTCCTTGTCTCCACACACATCCAGAAAGCAGGCTGCAGGCTTTCTGTGTAAATTAAAACAAAAACAACCAATAATAGAGGGAACAGTAAAAGTTCCCCCCTTACCCAATAAACCACTTCTATTGTTTAATTAATTCAAACAAAACCCAAACAACAGAGGTTAACAAATTAAAACTTGCGAAACTACAAGGGGAAAAAAAAAAACTTCAGTAGTGAGCAGAAGGGAAAATTAAAGGAAAAAGTCCTAAAAAGAGTGAAGGGTGAAAAATACAAATTATTTACTTTAGGTTTGTTTCAAAAAACATTTTCCTGTAGATACTGTGATCTATAGCATTCCGGGCAGAGAGAGCTTTAGGAAGCGGTTAAATGCCACCCCAGCAAAACCAGTAGAGCAACATGTAGTAATAATTGTCCACCGGTTCAACTGGAGCAGCCAGAAACTATTCTACAGATTAAATGTTTATTATACAATGGGATCTAAAATGTAAGCTTTGTGATTGGTTGGGTGACACTTTATGCTGTGGGGTAATTTTTGAATAACCACTACATAAAGTGCCAGCTGACTGCATGTTAGTAAAATCATTCAGTATAGAACTCTAAGCATTCCAATTCAACTCACAAAGCTGCCATTTTTTCTCCCACTAACCAGCCCATTTCACAAAATCAAAAGCCTTCAGTAAAAAAAAATATAAAATATCTGATCTAACCTGCAGTTTTAAGTGGGAGACAACTGAGAGTCAACTGCAATATTTTCAGTTTATATGATGCTCAACTCATTCACCTTGCTGCCAGCTGGCTTCAGGGGCATGAGAAGACTCCTGCCAAGTATCAACAAACTGTTTTGTGTAGAGGAAGGACATACTATTAAAATCATCATTAAAGTAATGAAAAAATATTTTCTTCACTTTTTTTGTGTTACTCTCATATTTACGAATTGTGTAATTGGAATAGTCACTGATTGGGTGTGAGTCGCGCTGAGATTTATTCACACCTGGCATGGTTGGTCACTCAGGCTGCACCTTCATGACCAAACCACTCCAGACATGGGTAAATTCTGGCCTAACCCACACCCAATTAGTGATTATTCCTTAAATATACGTTTTGTGAAGCACTATGTACAGGAAACTGGATTCCCATGGGAGGCTGTCATAGACAACAATCATTCCGTGTCCTGCAATTGCAGATCTGCATGGTATCAGCGTATGCATGCTTTAACTGCAAGGGAAAGTCACGTGACTAATGTGATGCAAGTTTACATTTTTAAAAGTTATTTAAATGAGAACTGCGCTGAACCTAAAGGTAATTTTTCTCAGTAGAAGCATTTTTTAGCAACTGGTTCAAATTATGTTATTGTTCCCTCTATACTTAACTGTTAGTGAAATTGGCAGTTGTTTCTTTTTTATCATATGAAACTTTATTACTTTTCCATTTTCATTTTCCATACATCACTATCAAAAAGATTACTCATAAAAGTCAAAGCTGATCAAGATAAACACGGATTCACAGAAAGAGACTTACTACAAGTCTAAGTGGTAAACATACATTTAGTCCTGAAAGACCTAACTAATGAACACTTTCTCTTAAACAGGAGCAGTGAGGATAAGACATCTAATGCAAGTAGATAAAACTGCTAACTACAACCTAGCATATATTCAACAAGTTAATTACTCGATCTTTACCCCCCCAAAAAAATTGCTTTACTGTAGACGCTGCCAGCCATGACATAGGAATTGGATCGAAGGTACCAAGAACCAAGGATTGTAGGCTTATCTCGGGGGGGGTTGCAGGGCAAGGGAGGGTTAACCCAACACAAGTGCAATTGTAGATAAGCCCCCCCATTTAGCATGTAACTTGGCCGGCTGCCCCAGCTGAGAGAATGTAAGTCTTTCAAGCATGGCCACCTGTGCAAGGCCAGATCTCCACATAGTTAAGGGGGTATTGTTTTTCTTAGTGCATTAGGATGGCTCTCTTTGCCTCCAGCAGAGCCACTAGAGCCCATTTCTGAAGGGGAGGTGTCAATGTACTGAAGGAAGTGGGGTCAGCCAGCAGTAACAATGGGCCGGAAACTTCAATACGCTGAGCCACCACCTTGGAGCATTCCTCAAACTTGGCTGCCCAGATATGGTAGTTGTTTCTGATAGCCAGTCTAGTGTTGAGTGTTATTTTAGAATTGTATGATGTGGTTTATGTCCCTCTCCAACCACAGAGTTCTGTAGTAGAACATGAATGCATTGTTTCAACAATGGAAGAGCTGAGCAAGGGACATAAACTACATCTTTTATTTTTATTCATTTATTTCAAGAATAGGAAATACCTTTGAGCCAGAGGCTCTTTTACAGAGGTCCTTCATCAGGGAAATTAGTACATTATAGTAAATACAGGAAACAAAATATAGAGCTTTAGGGACTACACAAGAGATACTAAGGTACAAAGAACAAAACTGAAAGGTAAAACTTCAGTACAATACTATACATTGGTACATAGGTCAGTTCTTATCAGTACACCCAGAATGTTCAAACGGTGTTGACAGTTGCATACACAGTGAAATTAGAGGCATAACATGAATTAGCTGTTCTTTGTCATAAGTGCAGGACTGCGACAAGTACAAGTTAGACCATTTAGGACCTAATGAATAAGTGCATACAATAGAAGAAGGTGATACTAGTGGTGGGAGAAAATGGAACTTACTGAGTGGAGGAGTTATGGGGCAGAAAAAAATGTGGGTCTAGTGATGGGTATGTAGGAATATAAAAATAATGGGTTAGTAAGTGGTGGGAGGCAGAGGAAAGGTGGTTAAGTATACTATATGAGAGGGAGGAGGCAGAGGGAGGGTGGATAGGTATGCTATCTGAAAGGGAGCAATGGGCTATAGCAAGTAGAAAGCTAAAGCAGGGGGTAAGGAGACCAAGAGGGCATAAGGTGAGCTAATCTAGGAGGTAGGGAGGATGGGGAAATTGGGGGAAAATGGGAGTGAGGAGAAGGTGAAGAGGGGAACAAAGTCTCATAAACCTGTCACAGCTGCAGCATGCGGAAAGGGAGGGTGAGAGGAGCTAGAGCTGGGAACAAGTGGAAAAAAGGGGGGAAAAGAGTGAGAGGTAGTCAAGAATTATAAAGGGAAGCAGTGAGTGATAGGCATAGGAAAGAGACAGAGCATTGGATTAGGGATAGTATTTGTGCTGATAGTATTAATGTTGCCTCGGGAGAATATTAGAGGAGGCAGAGCTGAGGGGGATGAGTAAGTAATAAGAGAGCTGGAAATGGTAGGAGATAGGATGAAGGGTTAGGGAAGGGAGGTTAGAAACAGTTGGGAAAGAGCAAAATGTTAGGTGTGGGTTAAAGATGATTTCTGTCATCTAGCAAGGGGCACACCTTCAATATTGTACAAGGAGTTTTGTGAATTTACACTTGAATGTTGTGTCACTATGTTAATTTCCATAACTGTCCATCAGAAAAAAAGCAAATAATATGGCCCTTATATTCAAAGGCCGGGGGCATTCTGGCATATATAGATGCGCTGCTCAAATAAATGGGCCAGCACAATAAAATGCTATATTCAAATGAGATGCGCAATCACACATCCCATCTGAATATTGCAATAGTTGCGAGCTGCACAAATGATGACCACTACCAATGCTCCAGCACATCTCCCTGGATGGGCTGAATAACTGGAATGGGGATATGTGGCACAACAGAAGAATGGCCAGGCCCAAATTCCAGATATTCAGCCCGGAGTATGCAAATGAGGTCATTAGGCATGCAAGGCACAAACAGGTCATTTGCCTGTCATTAAGGCCCCATTTGCATGTTGTCCACAGGGATGCATCTGGCAGGATGCACTATGCAGCCTGCCCCCACCCCATCCCATTCCCCAATGTAACATAACTGTGGCAGCAACCCCCTTTTCTGTAGTCTAGTGCCTGCAACCCCCCACCCTGTCCCCAATCCCAGAACCCCAATCACAGTGCACTATTCGCACACTGCCGTCCAGGATCTTGATTTGATGTACATTCCTTAATCGGACCAGGATCACGACCAGGATCCCTGGTGGTGTATAGTAATGTGCCATGTCACAAATGCACTCTAGGGGTCAGACCCTCTGCTCCCACAGTGCCCAACCTTGAAGTGCAATATGTGAACAGGAGACAAACAGGGTAACCCTCCTGTCTGTTTTGGGTCTGAAAAAATACCAGTCTTGAGTCCTGGGGTCAAATATGAACCCTTTTTCATTAGCACACCCAGGTAACAGGTCCAAATATCACACCCTCTTCGGGGAAATGCAGTGCAATACTTAACCCACCAGGCACACAACCTGGTTCACAATCCCCCTTCCAACTCTATTGAGAGCTTGGTATTTTCCTTAACTTGTTGCATATGGTAACACACTGTAAGCGCTTAACAGTTCTGTCAGAATTATCAACACTGTCACACCATTCACACTCAAAATGAGGAAAAGACTCAGGTAGGATTTCAAGGAAAACAAAGTTTACTAAAATTAAAAATAGTAAATAAAATACAAAACACAGAACATATAGCAATTATGGTACAGTCATAAAAATAAATGGACAATTATAAACAAACCGCCTGATGCTGAGTATCTAATCCTACCCTAGTTTCTATTAGTAAATAGTGGTGGTGGTTGAATTACCTAACTCTGGTAGAAGTGCTTCTTGAGAGTGTGTTCTTTCAGGAGTCCAGAATTAAAAAAAACACAGTGTTTCCTCAGCCTTGACAATATCTGAGGGGAAAATGGGTCCCACCCAGCTTGTGAGGCCACAGCTGTGTGGTGATGCTGGCTGTGAGGTCATTCTCCTTCCTGCATACCAAATTAGTCTCGTGCATCTGCATGTTGTTAAGCATCCCACTTAAAAAAAATATACTTTTTTTTAAATTGGTGAGCCTGCTATATGGCAGGTCAGAATTACCCCTTTGGGAGATCACGTGATGCAGTTCACCAGATAGCAGCCTTTCTGCTCAGCTCCAGCCCTTCGACCCTTTAAACAGCTTAATTTCCTGAAATTCTCCTTTGAATTGCAATTCTATCGTTTACTAAATTGGTAATAGAGCCTGCAGTTTAGTTTTGCTCTGTGCTTTCCCAAATGGAGAATACGAGGAAGAAAAGCTCGCAGAAACATACTCTTCCTGCGACGCCTGAAAAGGCCCCTAAAAAATCCAGGGCATCAAGTGACGAAGAAGGTCAGATCGTGGATATGGCTACGGAGGAGCTCCAACCTCTCACCCTGCAACGGTTTCTACAAGAGTTTACTCCCTTTAAAGAGACTATTATTGCAACTTCAGCAGAGATTAAAAGTCTTACCCAGGCTGTGGAGGACTTATACCAGAAATCAACTGATGCTGAAGCCAGAATCTGTTCGGTAGAAAAGAAAGTAGATAAAGTGGATCCCGAGCTCACAGCAATCTGCCAGAAGCTTACTCGGATGGAATCCAAGATCGAGGACCTAGAGGGCCGCAGCCGCAGGAACAACACGGTCCTCATAGGCCTCCCAGAAAATGCTGAAGGTCCTGATGTTGTCGGCTTTATTCAAAAGTTAGTGGAAAAATTAGCCGGTCCATCCCCCTTTGGAGCTACCTACACTATTGAACGAGCGCATAGGGCACTTCCTCCCAAGCCACCATCAGGAGCCTCCCCTCGTCCACTCATCTTCAAATTCCTGAACTACATAGAACGGCAACATATGTTCGGGAAGATTAAGGAGCTACAGGAGGTCGCTGGGAAGGAGTCAAAATTAGGGTACCCGACATTCCCACCTCCGTTGGCAAAGAGCTCAGTTTCATCCGTTTTCTAAATTAATTGCCATAGCGTGAAATTCCGTATGGGTTACCCATGAAACTAGGGGTGCTAATCTCTGGATCCTGGGTATCCTTCGACAATCCCGAGACTGCCAGTAAAGGTCTCAAATCTGCTCTCCCTAATTTATTTAAGGATGCCTGAATGCTTGCGCTAAGTGCACCTCCAGCTATGCAGCCTTCTATTAAATTTCACATCTGGTTTTCCCGGAATGCACACTGTCCTGTCCTAGCTAGGGGATCCTGTCATGTGGGCTGGATGGCTGTATTTAGAGTATATTGGAAGTCTTGGAATCTGTGAGAACTGGAAGATTGATGTAAAGTATATAATTTTCCGATCGGAACAAATCATTATTTTCAGCATCTGCCAAGATTTTGGGCTCCTAATTTTTGTTCCTCAGTTATGGTTGCATTGGTTGTAATGGCTCAAAAGCGGAGGTTGAGCTAAATCTGGGCCAGTTAATTAAGTTTTTTTATTCCTCAGTCTACTCTGGCTTCGCAATGGCTCCATTCAGCCCTGTTTTTCCTCACATGTGGTGGCTGTGTATAATGCTCCAACTTCGGTGGTCGTCTGGGTGCCTTGGCAGCGGGAAGGAGACGGCTCTCATAATTTGGCTCTCAATAGCCATTGGATCTGCGCTTATGCTAGCTGGACTTTGTCACCCTAGCTACTAGCAATTCTCGCTCCCCTTCTGTTTCGTTACTTTTATGCGAGGACGACCACTAGAGGGCACCAGACTTGCAAGTATTAGGACATAGATCGCAGCTGCAGCTTCAGTTTGGTTTTTTTGCGCCATTTAATTTATTAATGCTTCGAGCAGCGTGGGGATTTATTTTGGATTCTCCTTACTAATTACTCCTGGGATTCCCGGTGAAAGACTAATTTTTTTTTTTACATCTGCTCTGATAAGTACTCTGTTTGGTTTACCTCCAGTCACCCTATTTTAATTACTCACCTAAGCTATGATGTACACTTCATAAGAGTTTTTCAGTGTGCCCTTAGAATAAGCTCTGCACAGCTTCTTTCCTTTATATGGGTTACTGGACTTATATAGACTAGTAGTTTCTATATTCAGTTTAATTGTTTGCTCCCAGAGGCACTAAATCTCTCGATCAATCGGTGCATATTTAAATTTTACTGTTTACACAACAGGTTTTGTCTCTTTAGTGTAATTTAAGCAAGGTTATTACTTTGCCATATAGTATGTCATTTTTCTACCTACTCTGCATTATCTTGTTATTTCATGGTTCTAGTGTACGTTTAACAATACGTAGCTAATTGAATAATTTGGATTTCAGAATATTAGGTAGCAAGGGGTAAATCGTGTTTTACAGCTACCCCTTACATAGTACATGCTTGCTTGTTACTCAGAATGGGTATTAACGTGGAGGTAGAAGGGTTTGGAGGGCTGGTGGGGAGGGCGGGCTTAATAAGGTGTTCTGTTGACTGTGGACCGTAGTAAAGATGGGGAGGGGGGTAGGGTGTCTAGTTTGATGTATATTATATTCTTTATTAGTGTTGAGGGGTTAGTTTTTGGGAGAGGGAGGGAGGTTGGGGGAAGGGCTCAGTGTTGTCTGGCACAATTTGTGGGTATAAGGCTTGGCTTAGTTTTCTTGACAAGGTTTCCAGTGTGCCTATACATGCTTGTCTCTAGCTCATGATGAACAGCTTAACTTTTTCCTCATGGAATGTAAAAGGCCTTAGGCAGAAAATCAAGCAATATCAAGTATGGAAACACTTACAATTACTGAGATCGGATATCACCTTTATACAAGAATCACATTTATTAATCTCAGAAGAATTAGGTATGAGAAGGCAGCAAATAGAACAAATTTTTGCAGCTAAAGGCACCAGGCAGAGTAGGGGAGTGATGATCCTGATTAAGAGCAATGTCCCTTTTGTTTCTACCAATATTATTAGGGTCTCTCAGGGGAGGTATGTGCCGGTCCAAGGGACAATTTACAATTTAGAAGTTCTTCTAGGCAGCATATATGGTCCAAACTCTGATTCCCCATCCTTTTTTGTTGAACTTATTAATAAACTGTCCCCCTTTCTCACAATCCCCATGATTTTGGGAGGGGATTTAAATTTGGTTTTTGACCCGATTATAGATCGTACTGGGAACAAACTTAAAGGCCTGTCTCCAGCCCAAAGGGCCCTTACAGATATGTGGGACAAGGTAGGTTTATGTGATGTCTGTCGTACATTGCACCCCACTGTCAGAGGTTATACGTTTATCTCCCCCATTCATAAAACTTCCTTGAGGATAGATTATATCATGATTTCTCACCGACTATTACCTGGAGTCATGGACGTGGCTATACACCCTGGACCACCATCGGACCACTCGTTAGTCACTTGCCAACTATCTTTTGCTTCTATACCCAAGATGGAGGGCTGTTGGAAGCTCAACAATCAACTTTTAAAAGACCCCTCTTTAGTTGAATATATTAGCAGTCATATCTCCCATTTTCTTTGGTCAATCTCAACTCCACGGCAAACCCGATATTGAATGGGTAGCCTTGACCTACTTAAGAGGGTTGTTAATTGGAGTGGCCTCAAAGAAAAGGTTGAAGAACAAAAGGCATCACATCTCCTTAGTCAGATTAGACTACTAGAAAGTACTTTATCTCCCCTTACACGGAGCATACTTTGCTCGAGCTAGTTAAACTAAAGGACTCATATTTGGAGCTTCTTAGGGAGAAGGCAGAGTTTCTGATCTTGAAGTCGAAAGCTTTATACGTCGATCAAGGGGAGAAAGCAGGTCATCTCTTGGCTGCCCGAGTCAAACAATTAGAATCTGCCAGATTTATTGCTGCAATTCGGTCTCAAAATGGTTCTGTTGAGAATAATCCCAAAGTTATCACAACAGAGTTTCAAAAGTTTTTTCAATCTCTTTACTCTCCAATGGTGAACCCCCCCCCGCCTGAAGACTTGGATGATTACTTAGCTGAATCCCACCTGCCTTCTCTCTCTGAAGCTCAGCAAGCCTTTTTGAGTGCCCCTTTAACTGAATTGGAAGTGCTAAGAGTAATAGACAGTCTCCCAAGTGATAAATCATCGGGACCTGACGGATTTCCCCAACTTTACAAAGTATTCGTAAGTTGCCTTCACTCCTCGCAGTATTCCGGCAGATTCTCGATGGTAAAAGCACGGATAGCACGCTGTTTGAGGCGCTAATAATTTTATTGCCTAAACCTGGTAAACCGGTAGAGGAAATGTCCAGTTACAGACCGATATCATTACTCAATCAAGATATCAAAATTTTGTCTAAACTTTTGGCTAATCACCTGAGCCTAGTTCTGCCGGACTTAATAGGAGAGGAGCAGGTGGGCTTTATGAAGGGGAGATCAGCTGGTGACCATATTCATACCCTGGCACATGTTTTCTCGGCATCCACTAATGTGGATTATCCAGCTGCTTTAATTTCGCTGGATGCCGAGAAAGCTTTTGATAGAGTTAATTGGAATTTTCTGTTCAGGATGTTACATGCTTTCAGTTTTCCCCTTGAGTTCCGAAGTTGGATACAGGCCCTCTATAAGTCCCCGTCGGCCAAGGTATTATGTAATGGGTGTATGTCCGAATGATTTCCCCTGTTTTCGGGCACCAGACAAGGTTGCCCTTTATCTCCTCTCCTTTTTAATTTGTACTTAGAGACCCTTATTAGAAGAATAGTGACGTGCCCCATGACACAAGGGATTGTGGTGCAAGACATTGAAATTAAGGTTTCGGCCTATGCAGATGACTTATTGCTTCATACCTCCTTCCCTAGCAAGGCTATCCCTCTTCTGTTGGGAATTATAAAAGATTTTAGTGCACTCTCCAACTATAAATTAAATGTGGGGAAATCAGTGTTTTTTCCACTTAATCACAGAGTGATGAAGCATGAGATTAGCTCGTTAGGCCTTTTTTGGGAAAGGAAAGCTCTGAAGTATTTAGGAATTACTTTCCCAAGAAATACCACTTTTCTTCAAAAATACAATCTAGATCTTTTACTTAAAAAGATTACCCTAGATCTAAGCAGGTGGTCCCTTCTCCCTTTGACCTTGTGGGGTAGAGTTAACCTTATCAAAATGAATATCTTTCCCCGGATATTTTATCCACTTAATTATTTGAATATTTGGTTACCCCTATTATGGTTCAAAAAAGTGCATAGCATTTTTTCCAACTTTATTTGGGCCGGTAAAAGTCACCAGTTGGCATACTACAAGCTAGCTGCCCTGAAACTCAGAGGTGGCCTTCGACTTCCACATCTCAGCCTCTACTACTGGGCTAGTCGCGCAAATAAATATCTGCGTTGGCTTACTTCAGGGGATCCAGAGAGAGCAGGGGATTACACACCTCTTTGGACCAAAATAGAAGTTGCCCAAATCCGATCTCACAATCTCTCACCTGCGGCCTTGCTTTTTCTGCTTCCCAAAAATCTTCTGAAAGCATTACACTCCTCACCTATCGCGGTGTCCATGCGGGTTCATTCCCAGTTCTGCTCTTTCATTAAATATAATCATTGTTCAGACCTTTCGCGACCTTTGATAGGTAACTCCAACATTAGAGTAAGCGGGAAAATCCTTTCTCCTTCATGGATTCCACAAATTCAAGGATTTAATCTCGCTGATTTTTGGAAAAGGTCAGATCAAACTTGGCTTTCATCTATGGAAATTCTTGATAAGTTAGGGATTCCGGCCTCCAATATTTTTAAAATATTTCAATTGCGTCACATATTAGTGAACTTCACAGGGAAAAAGCCTCAAGTGTATGAGACCCCCCCCCCCTTTTGGGTTGATCTTATTCAAACAGTGATTCGCCGGCATGGGGTATCCAAGATCTTTGCAACTCTATTTAATAGAGTATATCCTGGTCCCTTTGGACCTTCTGATTACTAGGCAAACCTCTTCCTGGATTTACATATCAATTGGGAGGTACTCTGGTGGGATGTCATAACTTCATTACCCAGATAGGCTCTGACTTATGCAGTTTCAAATCCTCCATAATGTATTACACTCCACAAAAGAATAGCTAGGTTGACAAATCTTCGGCTGCAGTTTGCGTAAGGGGCGCCCAAGGTGAGGTCAATTTACTGCATATTTTCTGGCTCTGCCCCAAAATAACCCCCCATGGATGCAGATTAAACAAAGAGTAGATCCCTTATTGGGATTAGATGAGTTGTTCTCAGCGGAAGTTTGCCTATTAGGAGATTACTCTAAAATCCATATACCCACTCGGAAATTTCACATTGCCCTCATATCCATGTCAGTTAAAAAAATTGTTCTCCAACACTGGAGGGATAATGAAGTAGTATCATACGGCGAATGGCTAAAGGAACTCCTGGCTAATTTAAGATTAGAGAAGATGTCAGCCAGTTTGCACTTTAGAATGGGCAAATTCAATAAAATCTGGGCTCCGCTCTTAACTTTATATTCGCTCCAAACACCATAATCAGGTGAAATTGTTAATACTCGTAGTCAAGTCGAAGCGTTATTCTGGCCAAGCAACCTGGGGTGGGGAGGGGTTAGTAGGGGGGTAGGATGGGGATGATTGTTATTTCCTTTTCTTCCAGGACATAACGTTAGTTTTATTTGAGACATGGGTGGGTGGTGGGGTCTGGGAGGGCCCTTTTCCTTTTTCTTTTCATTCTTTGGGGTGGGTTCTGGTTTGGCTTTTAATATATGTATACATTCCAAGAGTTATGTGTTTTTTTTTTCTATGTATTGTATGTTGGAAACTTCAATAAACTTTAAATTGAAAAAAAAAAAAGAATTACCCCTTTGATCTTCAGATGAACTTTCTAACAGCTATGTCTCCTATCTGTGTGAAGATTCTCACAGGTATCTGTCAGAAGTTGCTTTCCTCCTAATAGGTCATAAAATGCAATACTTTATACAAGTGGCTGGTTTATAGCCTCTACAACCCAGTTTTATTATAGTCCCAGGAAGTCATCTTTCACAAGCTAGAGGTGACAACAGGCAAGGCCAGCACATTTTTTTTTTAAAATCCAATATCCAATGAGGCTGTTCTGTTTGGCCTGTGTTTCTAAGCAGAAGTCTAAACATATATTTATATCACAAATATAATACAAATAATAACAAGCAGATTGGCTATCCGTCACATGCCATACATGCTGCCCAAAGTGTAGTGGTCCCCCCTCTCTGTCCCAATCCCAGATCGCATACAGAATATGACCCCACATTCCTGATGCCAGACTCTAGTGGCACCCCCCCTCCCATCCCAGAACCCTGTTCGTAATAGAAAAATATGACACCCCATCCCTGTTATCCAAAGTGTAGTGCTCCCCTTCCCATCCTTATCCCCATTCGGAATATAAAGAAATGTCACCACATCCCTCATTTTCCATAGTGTAGTAGCCCCCTACCCCCCTCACCCACTCAGATACCCACATCCCACCCTGCTCCCCCATCCCAGCATGGCCAGGTGGCCAGTCAGCTGACTGGCAGCACAGCCCTCGGCACACCTCCATGGCTGCCCGATGACTGAACTGTCAATGGATGACAGCATACTGTACACAGTACAAGCCCATTGGTCAACACTGATGACCAATGGGCTTGCAGTGTGTATTGTAAGCTGTCATTCACACAAAGTTGTGAATGACATAGAAATATAGAAACATAGAACTTGTCACAGAAAAAGACTGCCAGGCCACCCAGTCTGCCCAGTATTCTGAGCAAACTGTTAGGACTTCCCTTCTGCCTGCCCCCTCCCTGGAACTACCAGTCCCTTGTGTCTACCCCATGATCTCTTGACACCCCCCCACAGTTCCTGCCTCCACCCCCTCTCCTGGGAGTCTGTTGCAGCTGCCCACCACCCTCTCTATAAAGTAGAATTTTCTGATGTTTCCCCTGAATCTACCCCTACTATCTGCATATTGTGTCCCTTTGTTTTTGATTTTACCTTTAGCTGGAAGATATGCCCTACTGGTACCTTGTTGAAACCCTTGATATACTTGAAGGTCTCAATCATGTCCTCCCTTTCCTTCCTCTGTTCGAAGGAGTACACATTGAGGTCCTTCAGCTGCTCCTTGTATGACAGATGCCTGAGTTCCCCTACCATTTTTGTCACCCATCTCTGGATGCACTCCACTCTTTCCACATCCTTCCTAAGGTATGGCTTCCAGAACCGGACTCTGTACTCAAGGTATGGCCTGACAAGCTGCCTGTAAAAGGGCATCATGACCTCCCTCTTCCTGCTAGTAATTCCCCTGCCAATACAACCCAGCCTCCTATCGGCCCTTGCCATCGCCTTCTCTTATTGCTTTGCTACTTTCAGGTCCTGTGAAATGTATATGCCAAGGTCTCTTTCCAGGCTCAGTAACCTCTAGGGCTTGACCTCCCATACTGTATTTCGTTCGCGGATTATTTTTGCCTAAATTCATGAGCTTGCTTTTTTTGGTGTTAACGGTCAATTGCCATTCCCTGGACCTTTCCTCCAGCATCTCCAGATCCTTGTGCATATTCTCAACCCCCTCAGACATATCTACTCTATTGCAGACCTTCATGTCATCTGTGAATAGACACCCTCTTCCCTCTAGCCCCTCATTTATGTCCCTTATAAATATATTGAAAAGGAGAGGCTCCAGTACTGATCCCTGAGGTACCCCACTGGTGACCATATCTTCTCTTGATGGTACTCCATTAACAATTACCCTCTGGCTTGTGCCCTCCAGCCAGTTTTGCACTCACCTAACCACTAGTGGCCCCAGCCCAAGGCATCTAATTTTGTGCAGTAGTCTCCTGTATGGCACAGAATCAAATGCCTTACTGAAATCAAGATACACAATTTCTATAGATTCCCCCGATCCAGTACCCTGGTGACTCAGTCAAAGAACTCTATCAAGTTCGTTTGACATGATCTTCCCTCAGTAAAACCATGTTGCTACCAGTCCAGAAGACCATTGGTCTCCAGGTAGCTTGAGAATCTCTTCTTGAGCAGTTTCTCCATGAGCTCACCCACCACCGATGTTAAGCTCACCAGCCTGTAGTTGCCTGGCTCCTCCTTGCCCCCCCCTTGTGAAAGGGGACCACATCTGCCCTTCTCCAGTCATTAGGGATCTCCCCTCATTTCCAAGAACCTGTTGAAGAGGGTGGTCAGAATTCCGCTAGCACTTTGCCGAGCTCACTCAGTACCCTGGGATGCACCCCATCTGACCCCATTGCCTTATCCATCATCAAACCCTCAAGCTCCCTCAGGACCTCCTCAGCCTGGAATGGACTGGATTCAACCCCCCCATCACCTCATGTTTCCTGATTTTCTTGTTCTCCCCTTCCTTTTCAACCGTGAACACTGAGCAAAAGTAGCTTCTGAGTATTTCTTCCTTTCCACAGCCATCCTCCACCAACTTCCCTTCCCCATTTTTCAGCCTGATTATCCCTGCTCATGACCTTCTCTTTTCACTCACATACCGAAACAAGGTTTATCCCCCACCTTGACTGTGTTGACTATTTTCTCTTCTGTTCTTGCCTTTGCCATCCTGACCTCTCTACCTGCATTCCTCTGCTTCTCCTGGTATAAAGCCCTATCCTCCTCCCTCTGTGTCCCCTTATACCTCCTAAATGCCTTTCTCTTTTCCCTGACCTTCTTTGCCACCTCTTTACTAAACCAAAGGGGCTTCCTCCTTTTTCTATTTTTAGTTACCCTCCTGACATAGAGTCTAGTGGCCTCCACTATGGCCCCCTTTATTTTACCCCATATTTCTTCCACCCCTTAGTTTTCCCACCCCAGCTATTGCTTGATGAACTCTTTCCCCCCTTTTCAGAAAGTCTACTATACATGCCTGAAGTCTAACACCTTCATTCTTGGCCAATGTACCGCAACAACAGACTTTTTAACAGTGAACCAGACAGTGCTATGGTCACTTGTGCCTATCTCACCCACCTGTTCTCTTTTTTTTTTTTTAGTTGTTTAACTAGGAGTAGCACGCTAAGCCGAAAGCTTTTTTAAAGGAGCAACCTGGGAGCACAAGGAAGTTAAGTGACTTGCTCAGGGTCACACACTATGCAAGTGGAAGCTGTGGGATTCAAACCCAGGTCTGGTCTGCTGGATGTCACCAGATTTGCAGCTCAGAGCCTTAAACCACTGTGCTATACTGCCTCCCCTGTTCCCCATTCATAAGTCTTAAATCAAGGATTGTCCCCCCTGTTGGTTCTTTTATGAGCTGTTTCATGAGTGCCCCCTGTAGGGAGTTCATGATCTCCCTGATTCTGGCAGATACTGCTGATGGGATGCCCCAATTCACATCCGGCAAGTTGAAGTCCCCCATCAGCAGCACTTCCCCTCTGTCTGCCATCCTCTGGATCTCCTCCATCATTTCCCTATCCACTGCTCCCTGCTGCACTGGTGGTCTGTAAATCACCCTGGTCCGTATTACCTCTCCCTTTGCTGTGTCCAGTGATACCCATAAAGTTACTACCCCCCCCACACTTACCCATTACTTCAATAGCCTTAATGTTTTCTTTCACATATAGGGCAGCCCCTCCCCCTCTCCCATCCACCCTGTCCTTTCAAAAAAGTACATACTCCAGTATTGCCATGTCCCAGTCCCGGCCCTCATGAACCCATGTCTCTGGGATTCCCATGATATCCAGGTCCACCTCAGCCATGACAGCCACTAAGTCTGGGATCTTGTTTCCCAGACTTCTGGCATTGGTGCACATGGCTTTCCATATGCTTGACCTATTTAGCTCTCCCCCATTGCTTGTTGCCTTCCCTACTCCTTTAATCTTGTTCTTTTCATCCTGGGGGGAGGGCTGGTAGCCCCCATTTCTCCCATTCCATGGTGTGGAATTTTTTCTACCCTTCCCCGAGTCAGTTTAAATTATAATTCTGTTCTATGAAATCTCCTAATTGCACCTTAGTACCGCTGTGCCTTCCATGTTCAGGTGCAGCCTATCCAGGCAAATACAGTAGACTGTTATCCCTCTGTGTTGTCCCCCAGTCCCTTACTAACCCATAGCCCATCTGAACACACCATCCAGCCAACCACCTATTAAATTCCTCAGTCCTCAGCCCCTTCTCTGTGCTTGCTCTTGGTATGGGCAACACTTCCTAAAAAGCCAAAGATCTGAACCCCAGGTTGTTGCAGAGCCTCGCAAGTGCCCTAAACCTTGCCTGCACTTCCAACAGTCTATGCCCTGCCAGGTCATTTGTTCCAAGGTGGAACACTAGGTGAGTCCTCCCAACCTGCTGCCTCCCCTCTGAGGAGATATAATGGATGACTTCAGGAAGTCATACCTGGTAGGCACTCGACCCATATTGTACTTTTTTTCTCCCACCTGCCCCCCCAATGAATTCCTTTTATTATCTAGTCCCCAACAAATAAGGTCCTTCCCTCCACTGCCTTCTGCTTGAATTCTTCAACTGTCATTTTCCCAGCCCCTTGCATTTCCTTAATTTCACTCTTCCCACTTCCCTTATTTCCCCCTCTTTTCCCCAGAGCACTTATCTCCTCCTTCTCACTACACACTCCCAGTCCCCCACAGGCATTGTTCCCTAAACCACCTCCCCTTTTTCTACCATCCATTGTCTCTAGCTCCCCCTCCAGTTTCCCCCATTCCCTTGCCCTGACTGAAATTTCTGGTGCCTTGGTAGCTTCCCCATTACCATCCTGCTTAGAGCCACCAAGGTCTTCCCTCTGTGCCCCTTCCTCTCATGGGTTTTCCCTCTTTGGGATGTCATAGCCCCAGCTACCTTATTTCTTTTTTGTGCCCTCCTCTGTGTTCTTTCCCAAGGGAACAATCCCCCTCCTCCTGTCTCCTGAGTTTTCCATTATGTCTGGCACTCCTGTCCCCCCATAGTCCTCCACTGCCTCAAGTTCTTTGTTCTCATTCCCATTCAGTGCAAGTAGTGGTGCAAATCTGTTTTCGTGTTCTATGCCTGCTGCCTAGTTGCTCCTGCTGGTGTCCTCTCTTCTCTTTCCTTATGTGCAGGTTTGGGAAACTTGTGCCTTACCGCCTTCCAGTACCCTCTGCCCTTCTCGCTGCCTCTACCTGAGTCCTCAAGAGCCCCCCATTGCCCACCATACCCCCTTTTTTGCTAGCTTCCTGACTCCTGCCCATTTGAGCTTCTGCTTCTAGACCCCCAACAACTCCTTCATTCCATCCTCTACTGCCCCTGCCCCATCTTACTCCCTCTGAGGTCAACCAATGGGCTTGTACTGTGTACAGTATGCTGTCATTCTTTGACAGTTCAGTTGGTAGGCAGCTGTGGAGCTGTGCTACCCACTGGCTGGGTGACCACCTGGCCATGCTGGGCCAGGGGGAGCAGGGTGGGAGGTGGCTGTCTGAGTGGGTGGGTGCCACTACACTATGGAAAATTAGGGATGTGGTGACATATCTTTATATTCCAAATGGGGATCAGGACCAGATGAGGGACACTACACTATGGATAACAGGGATGGCGTGCCATGTTTTTCAATTATAAATGGGGTTCAAAGATGGGAGGGAGGTGCCACAAGAATGTGGCAATGGGAATGTAGGGTCCTATTCTGTATGCGATCAGTGGAAGGACCACTACACTTTGGGAAGCATGTAGGGCACACTACTATACACTGCACAGAGATCCTGGTCCTGGTTCAATTATGGAATATACATCGAATCAGGATCCTGGATGGCAGTGTGTGTGTATAGTGCACTGTGGTTGGGTTTCAGGGATCGGGGACAGGGCTGGGGGTCGGGGGCACTACACTATGGAAATGGGGGGTTGTTGCCACAGTTACATTGCATCAGGGAATGAAACTAGTGGGGGCTCACCACTGGGCTGCAGGGGCTGGTGGCTGTTGTGCTGCTGTGTAGAGTACAGCAGCCTGCCTGTGGGTGGCTAGGGGTTAGGTGTGTTTCATACATGCCTAACTTTGTGCAGCACATCTCTTTGATGTGCGGGCAAATGCGCTGTACATCTCAGCTGAATATGGGGATGTGCCACATATTCATGGGCACACCCCTGGAGATGCAAGACATTATGGCTGCACTTGGGAGCAGCCAGGGACACGCGACACATCTCCACCATTTGAATATCATGCAGGGGCACAATTCTTGAGATGTGCTGGTGCATCTCAGATGCGCCAGTGCATCTACTTTGAAAATTCCCCCAATAGCAAAGAGAGTAGGAGGCCGGGATAAAAATAAGAGCAGGGTCAACACGTCGAGGGAAACATGGAGGCTTAAGAGAAAATTTTCAAAAACAAAATCAGGATTAGAAAAGCTCAGTTCATGCAAAGTTAAGATAGCCTTACATCTCCTAAAAAAAAATACTATGAGGGTGCTGAAAGGTAGGAAAAATCTTAGCATTTAAACTGAGACAACAGCAAAAAGCTATACAAGTTTTACAAATAATTCAGGCACATAATGGCAGCAAAGCTATGAGAACATCTCAGACTAAAGACACATTTCAGGAATATTATTCAAGTAAGCATTAAGCCACGACGAAGGAGGCGAGGCTTCTACTGGGGAATTAATGCATAGTTGGGGGTGGGTGTGGCATGAGGCCGAAGGCCGAGCACCTACAACCACCCAATTATGCATTAATTCCCCAGTAGAAACCTGTTTCATCGTAGCTTAATGCGCTTGTAACATGGCCAGTGTTATTTATGAGATATTATTACAAATAGGATCAATTTATTAAAAACTATTAAAAATGCACACAACCAACGGTTTAGCCAGTTCACTGTTTTTAGCATAGGACGTCAGGACTATGACATTTATTTATATTGTGATGGACAAAAAGAAGAAAGCCATGAGTATGTAACAGTTTGTTGCCAGTATAACGCATTGCTGTACTTTCTATTAATTTTGATGTGGTAAATATTTTTCTGCACCACTCAGAATTATATGGTAATAGTTTTTACCTTGCTACTCATTTAGGGCACTTTGAATGCTGGGATTGATTTCTATAATTCCCGCATATTGATTATTTCTCTCCTAGTACTGCTATTGCTAAGCTTTACTTGTCAGCATTTTTAAACAGAATGAAAAAACCTTGTGGGGGACTCTTGCTCACGGTCACCACTTACCTACTGTAGGTATCCTGAGTAGGTAACAGTGGCAGCAAATGGAAAAAACCTTGCTTGTGAAGTTTGTTATTGACATGCAGTGGGGGGGGGAGCAAACACACTGACCTGCTGGAAGTATCTGAGAACAGGAACGTGAATCGGGAGAACAAGTACAATTAAATACTTTACGTAATTTTGACAGACAGTGAAAATTATTACTGCTTCGTTGGATATTTACAGTTCCACTAGGTCAGTGGGTGGGAGAAAACATGATATTTCTAACTGGACAATTATTGTTGCACTGCAATACAACAATAGTTCAGGACGGCATTAATACTCATGTTACTCAGTGGCAATTTCACAGTGGTTGCTTTAATTACTACAACTTGAGGCAGATGTTACTAGGGATTAATGCCATCCTCAACCTGGGTCATGTGTAGAGTTTTGCCCAATTGCTTAGCTGTCTTACTGGTTTATATTGCCACGTTACAAGTAAGAACATCTCAGGAAAACATTTTTAGAGCTCACAACCAGTTCTTCAACAGCATTACTTTACCCAGAGTAACAGTACATCAGTATCTACTGCATCTGTAATCAGGAAAATAGCTAAAGATGGACTTAAGACTTGCAATATCAAACTTAAAAGTGGATCAGAGTCCATGTACTGCTGGGTATATTGGAGGATTAAGTGCTTCAAAGAGGAACACCTGTTGCCCCTGTTATGAGGTCTTGAAAGTTAGCTGAATTCCACATGCATGGCACCAAACTATAATGTTAACTATCCCAAAGAAGTGATCACGTGATGTCTGCAGCCTAGTAGCAGCCTTCTGGTGGTGCTCTCCCCTCCCTTCCTCCACTTCATCCTTCTGCATCGCCTGCTAATTTTATTAGTTTTCAGCCTTCAAGGATTTCTATCGGGAGGTATTTGCCTGCTATACGCTATCCTTCAACTTTCACTTTGCTATCAACGTTTCACACCGTGATGGAGACCGAAATGTGGCAGACACCACCGAAACACACACAACCGACCTTGCCCGTGAAGGCCCCGAAAAAATCTAAAGCTCAAGGGGCCCAGTTAGCACGTCCTTCTCCACAGTCGGCTTCTTCAGGACTCCTCACCGAGGATCGATTTCTCCAGGAATTACTCCCCTTTCGGGAAACCTTAGCTGACAAATCTTCTGAGATAAAATCCCTGCGAGCTGACCTGGCAGACCAAGCCATAAGGTTGGGGATATGGAGGCCCAAGCTGTCTCCTTAGAATCCTGGAGGGACAAGACTGACCCGGAGATCGCTAAGCTACGGCAACAGCTGTCGAGACTTCAAGCTAAAACCGAGGATCTCAAGGGGCGGAGCAGAAGAAACAACATATTAATATTTGGCCTGCCTGAATCGGAAGAAGGATCTAACGTTGTGGCTTTCATACAAAAATTCCTAGCTAAAATAGTGGGCCCCTCTCCTTTCAACACAAGCTATCAAGTAGAGAGGGCACACAGGCTGCTTCACCCAAGACCTCCTGACAACGCTCCCCCATGACCGATCATTTTAAAATCCTTGAGCTTTCTAGAAAAACAGCATGGGCTCTACAAATCAAGAGAGCTGCAATCAATCCACTGGGAAGGAAAACCAATATGCATTACTCAAGACCTACTTCTTGAGACCAGGCAAAAGTGCTCTGCTTTTCATCCAACAGTCTCCAAGCTGATTGCGGCTGGCATCAAGTACAGAATGGCCTACCCCACTCATCTTCAGGTTCAAGTAAATGAATCGTGGTTATCTTTTGATAGTCCTGACTTGGCAAAGAAGGAACTCAGTCAGCAACTACCCAAGCTATTTGTGGATACTTGAGTGTATTTGTTCTCTTTTTCAATCTAGCTACTGAGTAGGGAATAATTCTGTGTGGTGTTATTCTTTTTTCATCTGCCTTGTTGTTGCTGGTCAGGTCAGGGGGGTAGGGTTGAATGGTAGGCCCAGATTGACCCGTGGGAATCCCGCTGAACCAGTCCACTTGTGATCCTGGGGCCTGGCGCCTTACTCTACGGCTCCACCGTTAATCCAATAGCCCTTCGCTCCACCCCTAACCGGAACCACATCGGGGGAATTTGTTTCCCCTAGGCTAATTTTTGTGTTGCACAGGTCCAGTTTCACTATTTGTCCACTTCCCAGAGTTAATTCAATCCAATTTCAAGCTCATAACTGGGGGGGGGGGGGTTGTCTGTTTTGATTGTCCCAGTCCTTCCGTTTATCCCTGCGGAGACTCAGCTAAGTGATTCCCTTGTTTACCGTGTTCACCTGAGTTTCGGCAGCCCTGGAATGCCTACTGCCGTGGTTCAGCTTCTTCTTTCCTCACATCTCACCTTACCCCTGCCGACAGCTAGCAAATGGATTTTTCCATTCCACTGTCAGGCGCAGGCCTCAGGGAGACATTTAGGCCCTTAGCTGTTTGGATTGTGGCATTCCTGATTACCGGAGGTCAAAGAAGGTCGAGATTTCTCTTCTTCATAGTGTCTTCAGGTAAGCCACTATCCATCTACTCCCTTGTGTTGTTTTAATTGGGCTGGGTATGTGGGACGGAGGGGGGGGGTAGGGCTCTAGAAGTTGGTTTGCTTACTATGCCAACCGTCATTGCATTCTGGATTCAAGGGGGTTGAGCTTGCTTTTCTTCAAGCTATGCTTTGCTCACTACCTTTTTCAGGTTGCAGTTTATACATCTAGTGAGAGAAGTACTGGGTTCAGAGGGTTTAGCTCCCTTTTATGGTTCGTTGTTTCCACCATTTATTGGTTTTCTTCTAAGGGAGCTCCTTATGTAAATAGTTTGTTAGTTTGGGGCAAATTTAGTATCAAGGGGTGGGTAATAAGAGTGGTGGGGGAGATATTCCTTCAGAGTCCCTCCATTAATATCTCGATTCATGCTAATTGCTTATTAATATTGTGTTTTGGCTATTGTCATATTATGAAGGTTTGCTTAGTTAATTACAGGACTCTGCTTTGTTGGTTCATCAGTCATGGGGTGGGGGGTGGGATGGAGTGTGCCTTACAGGATGTTTTGGTTTTCCAATTTATTGCTCCTGTCTGTTTTGTTACCTTTTAAATATGACAAATAAAATATTGAGAATTATAACATGGAATGTCAGACGGGTAAGAAATCAAGCCAAAAGATATCAAACCTTGAAATACTGTGCCCTTTTAAATGCTCACATCATATTTTCACAAGAAACCCATTTACTGACTAAGGAGAGCACCTGGCTTCGCCGGCAGGGTGTGAAGCAGGTTTTTGCAGCAGGTGACTCATCCTCGAGTCGTGGGATAGCTATTCTACTTATGAGGACCGTCTCCTTCCATGCGGATCTTTCTATTCTATATCCAAATGGGAGATACAGCCTGGTTAAGGGCCTCCTGGACAGTAAGGAGGTGGTGCTGGGCAGTATCTATGGCCCGGTAAGGGGGGAGGCTCACTTTTTTATGGATCTAGTGAACAAACTGGCCTCTTTTCTTCCCATTCAGCTAATTCTCAGAGGGGACTGGAATGTACAACCTACACAGGACCTAGACAGGACTTATCTACCACTTAAACCTCCCACCTCTACTCAGAGGGCTCTGAATGATTTTACGGACATGCTGTGCTTATGCGACCCATGGTGAGTTCTTTACTCCGTACATCGTCATTACACCTTCTACTCGACTATTCACCAGTCATGGTCCCGCCTTGATTACATACTGATCAGTCTTCCCCTTCTTTCTGGACTTTGCAATGCAGGCATTGAACCAATTGTCATCTCTGACCATTCAGTGGCTTGGTTATCTCTATCCCCTGATCCTGATTTCCACAAAGACTTCATCTGGAAGTTAAATACCCAGCTCCTAAAAGATGAGACCATCATTTCCAAAATAAAAACCTCTATTGAAACTTTCACCGACTTCAACAGGGATTCAGTTCCCAGAATAGATCATGAATGGTGTGTACTTAAGTGCTTCCTAAGGGGAGAACTCATTAAGCTTGCTTCCAAAAGGAAATGACTGAGGGAATCCAAGGCATTGTATCTCCTGTCACAAGTAAGGTCCTTAGAGTTGTCCCTGTCTTCCTCCTCCTCTTCATCTAATTTTCTAGGATCCCTTCTCTCTCTAAGAAATAAATATTCAGACCTCATGTGGGAGAAGGCTGAATATTCTATCCTAAAGACTAAATCCGCTTATGTGGATCAAGACGAAAAAGCTGGGAGGCTCCTGGCCCTCCGCCTACAGAAACTGGAAGCATCCAAACTAATCCCATCTATTACAGCCCCAGATGGCTCTAATAAAACTCTTCCCAGAGAGATAGCTTCAGTGTTCGAAGGGTTTTACCACCAGCTATATTGCAAAAAACTCTCGCCTCCATCCTCTGACGATATAGAAGCATACCTTGATGCCCTTCCCCTGCCAACTCTTCTAGATCATCATCTGCCATCTTTATCTTTCCCAATCTCTTTGGCTGAAATAGAGGATGCCATCAGCAATCTGGCATTGGACAAAGCTAAAGGTCTGGATGGTTTTCCCTCTAACTTCTTTAAGACCTTTTCTAAAGAGTTAGCCCCTCTCCTACTTCGATTATATACCTACATCCAGGAATCAGACTCTCTAGACTCTTCGCTCTTGGAGACTATGATTGTTCTGCTCAAACCAAACAAAAATCCCTCCCATCCTATGAGCTACCAACCTATCTCTTTACTGAACAGTGATATCAAGATTCTTATCAAAATTTTAGCTGCTAGAATAAAGAAAGTCTGGTATCACTTGCTCAGCCCGGAGCAACTTGGGTTCGTACCAGGCAGATCTTCAGTGGACCACCTATGTAAAATAGATCATATCCTGCAAGTAGCCCAAGCTTCTCACTCCCCCATGGCCTTAGTATCCCCTCAATGCAGAGAAAGCCTTTGATAGGGTGGAGTGGAGGTTCCTCTGGGCCACCCTACAAAAAATGGGCATTCCTTCCCAGTTCCTGACCTGGTTAAAAGTATTATACTCATATTCCTCAGCCAAGATATATTGCAATGGGATTTTTTCTTCTTGCTTTCCCCTCTTCACAGGCAGTAGACAAGGCTGCCCTCTGTCACCTTTCCTTTTTAACCTATACCTGGAACCCCTTCTCAGACATCTTAAAACAAATCCCCAGATACTCGGGATCCTGCTAGGTGGCACTGAACATACTCTATCCATATATGTGGATGACATCTTATTGCATTTAAACCACCCATCCACGTCACTTACCAGTGTCTTGACGGTGACCTCCCAGTTCAGTCTTCTATCCAATTACAGATTAAATCAAAGTAAAACTGAAATTTTTCCTCTTAATCACTTCACTTACAAGGAGGATTTTGTTCAGTTTGGCATGAATTGGTCTGCCAAATATATCAGATATCTAGGTACTGTATATCTCTTTCCACTGACTCTGCTATAGTCAAGAAACTAAGTCTGGATGACTTGGTAGGTAACATCCAACAGGATCTTGTGAGATGAGAGTCTCTCCCACTTTCTTTCTCTATGGGGCCAAATCAATATTTTTAAAATGAATGTCCTTCCCCGGCTTTTTTATCCCCTGAATACGCTGAACATATGGCTCCCTCTCTCCTTTTTTCAGCATATTCATTCTCTCATATCTAACTTCATTTGGCTACATAAATCCCCTAGATGCTCCTTCCTTAAGTTAAGTCTTCCCAAAGAGGTAGTTGGTCTCCACCTACCAAATTTTCTTCTTTATTACTGAGCCAGCCACTTCTCTAAATGCAGTCAATGGCTCTGTACACCTGCAGGTGCTTATACCCTTTAGTTACTAATAGAAAATCAATTGATGCAACAACATAATCTTCTCCCATCTACTATATTATATTTACCATGGAAAACTTGGCCAACCCCCATCAAAGAATCAGTAATTGGAACTTTGGTCAGAATTTTCTCTCAGCTCTGCTCCTCTTTGTGGGTCCCGCTTTCCAGTGATCTATACCAGCTGATAATCTCTAACCCTGTTATCAAGATTGGGGGTAAACCTCTTTCTCCAGGGTGGTTACCCCAACTATGTGATGGCAGAGTTTCAGGCTTCTACGGCCAGGACGCACTACTTTCCTCCCCTGACATTCTTCTTAAATTTAATATAAGTCACCTCCACATCTTCAAAGTATGTCAGCTGAGACACCTAATTTCTCAACTTTTTGGAACAAGGACCAAACCCTCACTGGTTCACCCTATTATGTCCCAGTTCTCAGGAACAGCTAGTGCTCCCCACAGCATCTCCTGCACAAACTTGTACGGTGCCCAGAGCCTCTGGGATTGGGCATCTTTTAAATAAATTTGCCTTTGCCTTTACTCGTATCTTCTGTCAATCTCTCACCTGGATCCTCTAACAGGATCTAAAGTCTGGGGCTCCCTATTACCCAACAACTCACTCAACTGGGTGCAAATATGGAAGGACCTTTCACCCAGGACAAGTTTAGACTCACACAATATCATATTCTCAACAATATGTACTATACACCTGTCAAGTTAGCCAGAATGGGTCATCTTCCCACCCCTATTTGTTCCAGGTGTGGCAAAGAAGAAGGGAATATTTTATATATCTTTTGGTCTTGTGGAAAAATTTCTCCCCTTTGGCAAATGATACAAACCAGAATGGATTCCATTCTGGTTCTTGATGGCCTATTTACTGCAGAGATATGTGTCTTTGGTTTTTATTCTAATATCAGTGTTAAGGAAAAAAGATTCCATATGGCTGTCATATCTATGGTAGTCAAGAAACTGGTTCTTAGACATTGGATGGACCAGCTGGCCATTTCTTGCAATAAATGGTTGAAGGAGCTCACATTGTACTTTCAGACTGAACGCCTGACTGCCAGTGTCCTTAATAAGCTCAAGCTCTTTGATAAAAAATTGGGCAAATTGTATGCCGTGTACTTACTATGAATGGTCTGTAACTCCTCTGTCTTATTTAGTGTTAACTTTATTTGAATTTGTAAATTTATTATAATATAGTGTGGTTATGGGGGCACACTCCTAAGGGGTTGGGGGTTTTGGGGGGATGGGAGGGAAGTAGTATGTATAAGGTACTTATTATGCTGTAGTAATGTTCTGACCACATGCCTCAGATGTTGATTTTGTGATAAAATATTAATAAAACATTAAATTTCAACTATCCTAAAGAAGGGGAAGGACCCCTAGTGATATAAATCCAATTACCCTGTATCATCACAGAATTTAGATTACAAAATGTTTACTGCAATAATTGTTTGATGTCTGAAAAATCTTATTCTGAACCTTATTATGCTGGACCAGTCTGGTTTCGTGAAAGGGACACAGACCCAGAACAACATCTGAAGGACTCTGCACCTGATGAATTTTCTAAGAACTGACACTTTAATGGGAGAAGATGTGGAGAAATATTTTGATCGGGGTGTTTGACCTTATTATAAGCAGACCTTAGAAGGATTTCGGTTCAAGACATTAAAACAGCTCAAACAAAGTATGTACATTCTACTCCATCCCCAAAGCCAGTGTGAATATTAATGGGCACATCTGTACTAGACTAGACCTGCAGAGAGGGATGAGACAGGGGTGCCTCCTAATATACTATAATTATACCAAGATGAAATGTCTCAAATAGAGCAATAGGTCCACACACTGTAGTTCTTCCATAACAAAAATAGAACCATTTTTCCAACAAATAACCTTTTACACAACTGAATAACCTTCGTTGACAACTGTCATTTTATTACTATTACAATTTTTTTGTAGTTGCAGCTCCTCATATCATGGTGGTTACCATATTGATTCACATTAGAATCAGTGGCTCAATAAAAATTATCCATTTCCAAAATCACAGCTTTAGTCATGAAGGCATTTTGAAGCATCAGTCAAGCACTAACTAGTACTTATTCTCCATAAGTCCAGCAACCCCAGGGGCATCTGCTGGGGTTCACAAGGAGAAACTAACAAAGCTAAAAACTGCAGAAGTGCAGCAGGTGCAGCAAACCATACCGTATGTTACACTAGTCCAAAAGAAGCTGCACTCAGGGACCACAGAAAGCAAGTTTTCCAAGGGCAAGTCACAAAGTCAGCAGAAGCCAGTGAAATGCAAATAATTAGAAAATGTATTCAGAAGTGAAGAGAGTCATGCTGAAAACTCATCTCAAGTTGAAGCGCCATGCTGGTGATTCCATTGCCATAGCTCTCTTCCTGCTAGATACATTTGCAATTATTGCATTGGCTTCAACTCTGATGATTTTTGACAGCGCTGAAAAACCTGTATTGTGAGGCTCCTGAATGCAGATTCTTTTGGACTGGTTTGCTGCACCCACTGAGCTTCTCCTGCAGTATGTGATTTTGTGTGCTTCTCCCTGTGAACCACCTGCAGATGCCCCCCAACCCTGCTCCTGGACTGGTAGGTTCACAAGGATTCCACAGTTCAGCAAGGGATTGTGTTCCAAGTATCTCAGAGGAGAAGTAAAGGCACTGGTTTCTCTCATTAGGGGAGTAATACTTTAATAGTTAATTAGTTGTGGAGTAAAGCAAGTACTATAAGATGTGTACTGTCTTTCATTTATAGTATTAACCAGGCTGTTCACTCTCAGGTGAAACACACAGTTGCGGACAGGTAATCATAGGGACCCAGGAGTCAAGTAGAAAGATAGACTTACACTAGTGTTTTAGGACTCCAGGAGAAATCATGTATGGGGCACCCAGATAAACAGGTCCTTGTAGGGGAGTTAGCTTACACAACTGTGGTAGGCAACTAAGCAAGTTGCCCCCAGGGCTAAAGGCAGGTTAGGTGTCTAGGAAGCAGTACTAGAAGATGTTTCAAGCTAAGGAGGGACAGGTAGGAAGGGCAGGGGAGATGGTCTAATAGGATGCAACTCCATGCTTGTGAAGATATTGAAGAGGACCAGACCTAGCATCCTGCCCCATGGCACCCCATTAGTCAGTCTCCTATCACCCGAATAGCTGCCATTTACCACCACCCTTTGCCTACTATCCCCTAACCAGTTTAATACCCAACTTGTCACCCCCCTCAGGTGCTTAGTTTATTAACTAACCTCATATCTAGCACAGTGTTGAAAGCTTTACTGATCCACCTCCCTGGTAACCCAGTCAAGGAAAGCTATGAGTTTAGTTTGACATGATCTCCCCCCTGTGAAACCATGCTCCTGATGGTCCTACAGATCTTTTGCCTCCAGGTGCTCCATGAGCCTCTCCTTCAGTAGTGTCCCATTAACGTCCCCACCATCGATGTGAGACTAACTGGCCTGTAGTTGCTAACATCCTCTCTGCTGCTGCTGTTGTGCAGAGGGACCACATAAGCTCTCCTCCAGTCTTCTGGAACTTCCCCCATCATCACAGAGTTGCTAAGAAGTAGTGCCAGAGGGACAGCCAGCACAGTGCTCAGTGCCTTTAGGACCCTTGGATGAATCCCATCTGGTCCCATTGCCTTTTCTTTCTTAAGGCTTGTAATACCTTTCGGACTATCTCTACTGAGAATGGACCTGAGTCCACCTCCCACCCTGTTTCTTACTGAAGCACGCTGGTCAATCCATCCCACCCTGTACTATGAAGACTGAGCAGAAGTAATCATTTAGTATTTCTGCTTTCTCTTGATCTTCCTCTGCACAGTTCCCCCACCCTCCTGATTCTCGCTATCCGGCCCCTTGCTTTCTTCTTGTCCTCTCACATACCTAAAAAAGATTGTGTTCACTTTGTTAACCTCCTTAGCTATTCCTTCCTTTGTAGTGCTTTAGCTGCCTTCACCTTCCTTCCTGTCACCCTTTTTTTAGCCAGATATTCCTCCCTGTCTTCATCCTTGTGGGTATTCTTGTACTTTCTAGATGGTGTTTTCTTCTCCTTCACTGCCTTTGCCACCTCTAGAGAACCACAACGGCCTTTTCCTCCACGTTGCCTTTTTCACTTCCTTCAAACAACATGCTGTAGCCTGGGCTCTACACTTCTTAATTTTTCTCCATTGAATCTCCACTCCTCCTCTGCCCCCCTCCCCAAAAAAAAGTATTCTCTGAGGCAGTTTCCCATTTCTTTAAAATCTTCCCTCCTGAAGCCCAGGACCCTCATCGTAGTATGTTTTTTTTTCTGTCCTATCCGTATGCAAAAAACACACAGTACAGTGATCACTTGCACTTAGAGAACTACCCACTGTGACATAAGCAATGCTATCTCAGTTAGTAAATACCAGGTCTAGTACTGCCCCATCCCAAGTGAGTTTCAAAACCAGCTGTCTGAGAAATTCTCCTTGCACAGTATGAAGTCGAAGATGGCCTTGCCTCTTAATGTAGCTTCAATGAGAATGCCCCAATCTAAATCTGGCATATTAATGTCCCACATTAACAAAACTTCCCCCTTACTGACCATTTTGCTTACAGCTTCCCATCAGGGCTCTGTCTAAACCCTCCCATGTCAGAGGCCTGTACACCACCCTGTCTGGATAACGGCCCCCAACTCCATCTGTAGGTTGACTCATAGTACCTCCAGCCCTTCAATGTCCACTTGTTGCCTTTGTATCTTAGTAGCCCTTATACCCTCCTTCACATGTAAAACAACCCCTCCACCTTTCCTCCCTGACCTGTTCTTCCAGAACTTGGTGTTGCCTGGGACGGCCACTTACCAGCTGTGGTTGTTTTTGCATAATGATTCTGTTATAGCCATCAGGTCCAGGTTTGCCTTCACAATGATTGCCTGAAGGTCCGAAATGTTGTTTCCCAGACTCTTTAAGTTGGCAAACATGGCTCTCCATTCTCTTTGTCTCTCTCTCTCCTTTCACCTGCTTTCCATTCCTTGTTCTCCCCCCTTGTCCCCTCTGTCACCCCAGTCTCGCCCTCCCCTGTTATGTTGTCTTCCTACCTTCCCTCTTTCCTTTCCATCCAACTGTAGTTCCTCCTCCAGACTTGTCTGCCCTGCCCCTAATATTTGCTTCCATTGACCTCCAGGGAATATCTGTGCTATTTGCAATGCATACTATGATACAAAAGCATACACATATGATAATGTATGTTGTGAGAACATGTCATTTAGTGTGGACACATATACCACAGTGACCATGTGCTGTTTTCTTCCCAGGTACTAGCAGAATAACAGACACAGCCACAGCAGGGCTCAGTGGATAAGCACAACAGACACAAGGGGGTGAGGATGATGACTCAGACATTGACACCAGTGCAGGATGTGGAGGTGAAACACACACTCAGGAAGACACACAGCCTACAGAGAGCCAGGGGGACCAGGACCAAACAGGCATGGACACAAACAGTTGTGTTATGCCAGTGCTGATGGCGGCAGAGTAGGATGACCATGATGCCAATGTCCCAAGTCCAGCTGAAACAAAACATGACAATGTGGCCCAGGACCTATCCCCAGTAACATCCATCCAGGTGGAGGGGACCATAGCCAATGCAAATGGGTCACCAGATCTGGCCATGGAACTGGATGACATGAACTGCTTCTGCCACAACCTTCTGAATTTGGAGAATGTGTTATGCAGAGAACTGGGTACCATTAGGGTGGGCCTGGCAGAACACCCCAGTGCTGCATGTCAGCACCATCATTGTTTGGAGGGGGAACTAACAAGGGTCACAAATGCCATCACACAGGTGGTGGACCAACAGGCATGCCAGACAGCTATCCTGCAGGTGATCTAAGTTCTGGCCAAGTGGCAAACAGTAATACTGGAACATGCAATACAAGTGCTCGACCAACTGGTAGCCATGCAGGGTGGCAGAGTCTCTTTTACCACTGCCTATCCCGTGAAATGCATGGACATGGACATGGGCTTGATTGCGATTGGCCTTGGGTATGATGTGCCACATCAAGAGCTAGGCAATGCACAGTGGCCCACACAAGACCAGAACCAAATGCACAACAATGTGATACAGTATACAGGCAGAACAGCTATTAACATACAGGGACAAGAACATGACAGATGGCACAGTGATGTGACACAACTGCAGGTGGTCACAAGGACCGAATGCTGGACACGCTTCCACATATCAACCCATGGTAGCATGACCAGTGACCAAACAGTACACCGTAGTATGGTGACACTGCCAGGTCTGCAGCCCCGGTGAGTCAATACTAATGGAAACAGCCAGTGTGGGGGTGAACGTGGGAAGTCAGTGGTGGCAGGAACACCAGCCAGCCTTGCTGAGTGTGAATGGTCTATCGTGTCTGCTGCACATCCAGACTTTACAATGTGCAATGCTGTTGACAGCAGTGCAGCCCCCACAGGGCCCATTAGCACACTGATGGCACAAGCAGACATCTACAGTACTCTGTATCCCCTGGAGATGCACAGCAGCAGGCATCAGACTGCAGCACTAAAACCAAAGATAACCGCTCTCTTCAGCTGTAGTCTGTTGTAGAATCCAAAGAGGAAAATAGCCAGGTAATATAGCTATAGAGGATAGTTTATTGCAAATCAACAACGCTATAAAATACATTTACAGATAACAAAGTCAACCACTATGGTCACAGTTACCACAGCACTTCGCTCTATGGAGCTTCTTCAGGGATCCTCTTTGGATTCTACAACAGACTACAGCTTTAGAGTGTGGTTATTTTTGGTTTTGTTGTAACTTTGGGTAGCGCACCCTTAACCTGCACTACAGTACCTCAATTCCTGGTACAGTATCACCTGGATTCATCAGACTGCAGCACTGTGAATGCTAGTTGTCCAGTACATGTGCTCGGCCCAAGCACAGGGGCTGGAGCCATGAGTGCAGGCATGGGCACGGTATATGATAATGGTCCATCTGTAGGGATAGAGCTGCCCAGAAATGGATCAACCTGAGGCACAGGATGCAGGAATGGATGTACAACAGAGACAAAAGTGTCACGGGTCATCACTAGGAGTGGTAGAATGTGAGTCATGAGGAGGTCAAGAAGAACATTGCCAAGTTGGTCTCTAGGTAATCAGGGATATAGGGGAGATAACATGGATGGTGGCAACAGATGGAATGGTGCAAGCATGGCTACATACAAGAGTGTGCTGTACAAGCAAATAAACAGTGCTAGAGCACGTGGTCATGAGTGATGACCCAGACAGAGTACTGGTGGTGGTGAATGAGGAGTAATGGGAGTCATTGGGAGGTTGTGCCCAGTTGGGATGCATGTATGTGTTGACTGTGTAGGGGCAGTTGGGTTACAGTCAGGGTGGTATATATGGTGTGTGTGTGTGTGTGTGTGTGTGTGTGTGTGTGTGTAAGGGTGTGGGGGTTGTGGTGTACAGGTGTTGGGTCTACAATGGGAGGGGTATACATCAATCAAGTACATTTAGGCATATACCTACAGGAGGATAGTTGACTGCAGTCATCCAGCCAATATCTCCAACAAACAAACCGGCACCAGGACTCGCTATATCAAAATATAACTTGTTTATTTATAGAAACAGTTCAAGAACAGCAGACAGTACTCCTGACCAGTTTCGCCGTGCTTGGCTTTTTCAAGGGAACAGTCATCCAGCCAATAAAGTTTACACTGACCACCACCACCATGTGTCCTCTGTTGACACCATCACTGAAACGTATGTACCACAATGAAGGCATGCTGCACAGTCCCACACATGAATGGCACAGTGTCCATCACTGCACATGGCTGATACACAGGTGTATAGTTACGCCATAGTACCACTCACACAGTATGTTTCCTGGATGGAGGGTGCTGGAGTGCAGGTCAGCATTCTAGCACACATACATGTGGAGTGATGTGAGATATAGCAGTCTCTGTACAGTGGTCCCAGGGGATGATGTCATCCCATCTGCTGCACCGGCAGTGTCATGCCCATGTTGTACACGCAACAGCAGATTGTGATGCATGTCAACATGTCATACATCACCACTGGGGTGGCATGCTGTTGTAGCACACAGGGCACACACTGTGGTGTACAGCAATAGATTGCTCACCAAGGACATAGGCACAATAGATGAACCTGATACACACACCATTGGGTAGTCTGAGTACTGGGTCCAGTGTGTTGATAGCTTAGCCAACCTGCCCACCCACAGAGCCATCTCTGAAACTCTGATGTAAGCACACCATTGCACAACAGCCACCCATGGGGCCACATGGTTGCTATCCTACCTGGTGAAGTGTGTACTGCTGTGCGGAATGGACTATTGTTGCCAATGTAACAGAATCTGTGTACTGTAACAACAGCAATGGTATGTTCTGGCATGGCGTGACATCTAAAACACATCAGAAGCCTGCCGTGGTCATGTAACACACAGGTCACATACCCACCATCAACCCTGTTGGAAATACAGTGCTGAATGAAAAACACAGACAATGCATTAGAAGAATATCAAAATGCACTTTATTAACAATAGGCATGGGATGGTTGTGACACAACAGTAATTGTAATAACTTATGATATTAGCAGTTACACATGACACTTAGTGATGTACGTTTGTAACATTGGTGGGAAACATGAACTATGTACAAGGGGCTTTTGTGAATACAGGGATGATACAACAACAGGATTACAAACAAACAACAGAACATGCAATACAAACTATGAACAACTATGTGCTGCATTAATAACTAACAGTGCAGCAATTCAGGGTATAAGGTATGCCTCCCACCACCTCCCTCAGCCTCTGAATGACCTTATGGCTGACATAATATGCACTATGTTAGCCTGCATTCTCTGCATGTCTGCTGCATGAATCTGTAGTCCATTAATGCAATACAGTCCACCAGTCTATTAAAATCATCCAGTGGCACTGTGTCTACAATCGGCTGTGGGACATGTTAATGAGGTGACGACAGGGGCACATCCACATCATGGACAACAGGAAAAAACATCCTCCTCCACCTGTACCTCCAATTTCTTAGGCAATGCCGCAACATCCTGTTGCAGTTTTGCTGTTGATTGCTCTTCTGTCTCAATGTCCTCTACCGGCTGTTCTGGTGTGGATTGCTTTTGTGGCTGTTCCTGGTCCTCTGTTCCTGCTTCCCATCTGTGTAGCCCTCCTCTGAGGAGGTGTCATCCTCCACCACTGTCCAGACCATGGCCACTGTGACAGCCGCCTGTCTGTGGTGCATTCTCTTGCAAACAGCCTGGCCTCTTGTCTTTTCACCTGCTTCATTGCATTTTCTAGGGCACACTGGCATATAGACACAGTTACCCTGTGACGTCCAGCACTCTGCTCAGCACCTGTGGGGAAAAGATGCAGGCCATTACTTCATTTGCTTAGCACACCTGCCCAAAAATGAGCACAGTCATACGCAGGGTAACAGGGATATGCATTAACACATTAACCCACATATTTGATACTGCCTTGCATTGTATTAGCATGTGTTATGTCATTTTTAACCTAGTCTTGCTAACCTGCCTCACACATAGATTTGTAGCCTTTTCAGTGGCCCCTTTTAATTATGCCCACTGTTACTTGACTCCCTCCCAGTTCACCTATCCTTGTCAGTGTGTCCTTCATGCCCCCATTTGCTAAACCTAGCACTCCTGAAGTCTACGACCTCCGTTTTTGTGTGGCCTGACAAAGATCTTGTATTCATATCAGACCACACTGTGCAGTGATCACTGGCCCCAAGGTTGTCTCCCACTATAATGTCAGCAACGCTGGCTCCGTTTGTCAATAGTAGGTCAACTAATGGCCCCTCTTGCGTGGGTTCTGAAACTAGTTTATTAGGAACACCCCTTGCAGGCAGTCCAGGACATCTCTGCTCCTGGCTGTTGCTGCTACAGTGATGTCATAGTCTATGTCCTGCAGATTACAGTCTCCTACCGGCAATACCTCCCCCTTGTGAGACATCCTTTGAATTTTACCAGCATTTCCTTAACTACCTCTTCTCCCTGTGTTTGTGACCTGTAGATCGCCCCTGTGTGAATTGTGAATGCTCTCTCTGTCTCCATGGTGACCCACAGTACCTCCTCTCCACCTTGCTCACCCTGCATTTCATAAATGTTTATGTTGTCTCTAACATAATGAGCCCCACCCCCAACCACCCTGTCCCTTCTGAACAGAACATAACCTAGCATTGCCACTTCCTAATCATGGCTGTCATTACAGTAGTTCTCTGTGATGGCTAACAGGTCCAGATCAGCTTCTCCTATGATGGCATCTACATCTTCAGGTTTGTTTCCTAGACATCTGGCCTTTGTACACATAGCTCTCGAGAAGGTGTTGCCTCCCTGCCTACCTCCTTTATTGCTGTTGCCCTCCCTTATTTCCACCACTGTGTTTAGTACTGTTACTCATATCCTCTACACCCAGAAAGTGATTTCTATCTTATGCCTTTTGGTGTCTGACTTCCTCATGGTTCCCTTTGTTGACCTCATGGTTTGAGGGAAGGGGGCAGTTTATGTCTCTCTGCCACGTTCCACCTCCCCCCTTGACTAGTTTAAATGCTGGTCATAGCAGCATGTAAACCTCGCACTAAGGACTACATTCCCCATCCTGGATGGCTGTAGGCCATCGTCCTTCTACAGGTCTCATCCCTCCAAGCGGGACCTCAGTCCTCAATGAATCCAAAACCCTCTAGTCTGCAACATTCCATAAACCATACGTGGAAATCACTGGTGCATAGTTTCTTAGCCTCCCCCTTGCCTTTACAGGTAGAATCTCAGTAAATGTCATGAAACATGCTAATGGCCTAAGGCCCCTCCACAGCCTTCTGAACTCCTCCTGCACTGCTGTAATCCCTGCCTCATCCCATGTCAGGTCATGAGTCCCCAGATGGACAATGACATCTAGCTTCCCCATCCATTCTACTGCCCTGGAAATACTCAAAATCCACTTCCGCTCACCACAACTCTGAGCCGTGCCTCTGGGTAGACACATGAGCTCACTTACGCCACCACTGCTTTACCCCAAATATATTCCTTTAACTATGGATTCCACATCCAGGATTTGCTTCCTCCTCCTCTGGTTTATCCTGGTGCCCACTCTTGTTGCTCCATCATGGGGGATACTCACATCCTCCCTGTCTGCTAACTCGGTGTCACAGTGGAACCTTTCCAATCTGCCAAGATGGTGTAGGGGTTTTGTAGCTGTACTGGATGGGGGTTGTGCCTCTGTCCCACCACCCCACCCTCCATGAACACACTGTTATCCATCCATTCCCAATGCTGCTCAACCCCAGAGGAAGCAGCAGCAAATTTGGTGGACCATGGATGAATGAGGAGTTGCCTTGAATCTTATCCAACTCAGCCAGGAGACTAGCAACCTCTGCCCTCAAGCCACAGAGGTGCCTGCAGATGCTTCCTCTCCATAGGGGCATTCCACTGTGCCCGGTGGGGGTGCCAATGAGCACACCAATGTTGCCTATGAATTGCCCTCCACATGGCTACTAGGGCTGCTAGCCCAGGCATTCTTCCTCATCACCTGTCCAGTGCTTCTGCTGCAGTTGCTCCACGTGACTTGCATGGTCCTAATTATATGCTGTGTGCATTAGACCAACTCCAACCATGTCTAACAGGTGCTTCAAATAATGGACAGAAGTGTGGTACTTCCACGTTCTGGACTTCAATTTATGGGGATATGGCAGCTTTCTTTGATGCAAATGGTGGTTGCGTCATGCCTCATTGTGCATTCAATGCCCCTTTGACTGCAAATGCTTTTGCAAAGCTGTCTCCACTGCTGATGCATCCGGCGTTTTAAAATGGCTTTCGACGTAGACGTTGATGCAAATTGTGACTTGCATCCACCTCCTTTGATGCAGCTTCCTTGCATCAATCGAAGTGCATTGACAATCATGCCCCTGGTGTCCAGTGGTCCATCCCCCAACCCAATTCCATGCCTGCTGTGTCAGTACATATTTCCTGGTGTCCAATGTCCCCCCCTTCCACGATCCTCTGTATCATATAGTAACACCATTCCCTGGTGTCTAGCAGAACCTCCCAATCCCTGATCCTTTGTATCACAAAAGTTAAATCATTCCCTGGTGGTTAGCAGACCCCAACCCCGCACCCCAGCAGGTAGTGCCCCACTACCCTGCTGCCCCTATCCAGACCCCGAGTCAGCAACTGCCACAGCCCTCCACTCTTCACCATGGCCAGCCACTGACTGAGCTGTCAATGAGAATGTACTTGTACAAGTATGCGCTCATTGACAGCTCAGTTGGATGCTGGCCTTGGTGGACAGCAGAGGTCTGTGCTGGTTACCAGCATGGGGTTGGTATGGGGGAGCAGGGTGGTGGGGCACTACCTGCAGGGGTGAGTGCATGGGAGTATGCTAGCCATCAATGAATGTTTTTACTTTCATGATACAGAGGATTGGGGATGGGGAATGGGGGCTCTGCTAGCCACCAGGAAACATTTTTACATTAATGATAGAGGGGATCAGGAAGAGGGTGTTTCCCTGAGACACCAGGAAATGGTATCACAAGATGATACAGGGGATCTGGATGGGGGAGCACTGGACACCAGGGAATATGTATTGACACAGCGGGTCTGGGATCAGGTGGGGGAGGAAGTATTGGACACCAGGGAAAACCTATTTCTACATCGGGCACGTGATTAGGTGGGGAAGGGGCCACTGGACACCAGAGATAACCTATTTCTACATCAGGCATGGGATTGGGTGGGGGAAAAGAACACTGGACACCAAGGAGTGTTTAAGTCTAAGCATCAGGCAGGCAATCAGCAGAGAGGACCACTGGACACCAGGAAAAGATTACTGGAAAGCATCAGGCCAGTGTTCAGCAGGGGTGGGGGACCACTAGGCACAAAGGAA
Source organism: Neoceratodus forsteri (assembly GCA_016271365.2). NCBI lineage: Eukaryota > Metazoa > Chordata > Ceratodontiformes > Ceratodontidae > Neoceratodus > Neoceratodus forsteri. Next base: position 570,110,079 of record CM057449.1, on the reverse strand, counting down.
AGTTTCCTTTTAGCATCGGGCCAGCAATTGGTGGGGGGACCACTAGACACCAGGGAATGTTTACTATGCAGCATTGGGACAGCAATTGGTGGGGGGACCACTAGACAACAGGGAAAAAAAATATTTATCATCAGGCTGGCAATCCATTGAGGGGGGCACCACCAGACACCAGGGAGAGTGTCTATAAAAACCCAAAAGGAGTCATTTTGATCAAACTTTACCATTATGTACCCAAAGGAGAGGTTACAGGTGAAATTGCAAGGTGAAGTCATCAATAGTAAATTTCCTATTAAATAGAAAAAATTCACAAAATGATCCATGGAGGCGAATTTGTTGACTTCACTGGAACTTCTCTAGTAAATTAAAACTTTACAACATCTCTACTTCTGACCCAGATAACTGCAAGGATAAGTATTAACTCCCTTCCCCCAACTCAGACCAGCACACTTTCTACTATGTTTTTGTTTTCACCCTAAATGAAGCTCCCAATTTACCTTGCAGACCCTACACTTCTAATTACCCTGAGATGGAAACAATGCTGTGCTTCTGGATGGTTGTCCATTCATTATTTTATGAACAGTAGCATATGGTTTGGAAATTAGTGAACAACATGCTCTCCAGATCTCTCTTACTCCCCAGAAAATAGTTTCTTATGTTGCTTAATTGAAAAAAAATAAATAAATCCATACCACACTCAGCTGATTACTACCCACCCACTAACCTGGTACCCTAAAGAGTCTGTATCATTCAGTTTATGAGCATTATTAATTTTACTTTTAAAAAGGTCCCATGCCAGGCAACAGTCTTCACTGAATACATGTTTCTGTTGAACTGAATGATTGGCTCAGTTTATGGGAGTGCATATTCAGCGAGGATCATTATATTGACCTTCAAAACAGTAAAAGAAATATATTTTCATGAACTACAGCAAAGGATATAGACTCTTTGTGGCAATGGATTTGTGGGTCAGTATGAAGCAGCTGGGTGCAGGGTGTGTTTATTTTTAAAATAATTTGACCAAATGGAAAATGCTCTTCTTTTTTCGGGGTGGGGGGGTGCTGTGGAAGATGTTAATCTCTGTAACATAGCTACTGTGGTACAATGACAAGTTATTGTACCATATCAGCTATGCGCTACTATGCCACAACAGCATTTGGAAGGGCATGGAAATCCATGCACACCAAGCCATAACCATAATATTTACATGATTAAACATGTCCCATATAAACTGTTTCCTATCCTTTTCTGCAGGCTGTCAATGAAAACAAGATACTGCTGTATCTCTCTGTGTGCTTTTTTGGTTAGGCAAAATAAATTAAATAACATACAAAAGAATTATTTTTAAAAGACAATATATCCATGCCAAGAATGCTCAGTATGATTTCTAGATTGATTAATTGATTGATTGAATGATTGACTGACTTTAGTGACTGGCTGGACCAGGAAAATAGATCAGGGCAAAAGTTCCCCTTTCCAGCAAAGCATGATGAAACATAAAATAATAAATACCTGTACTGTATATCAGTTCTGAAATACATTTCAAGTTCACACATTGCAAAGCTGCTCCTCAGTGTACTTACCCTATTAACAACATTTTAAATTAAAAAAGAAGCCTAAAGTGTTATCAGTGTGTGCTGATTAAATAAACAGAACATTTTTAAAAGCAAATGCTCATTGTATACCCTTTGTAAACAGTCTTATACTATATAATTGTCATTGTTTTATAACTTGAATTTATTGATACAATAGTATATATCTTGCCTTCATATACTGTACAGCAGTATTTATTATAGTGTAGCATCATTAAATAATTCATGTGCAACAGGAAAATATTTAAATTATAAGTCTGATTGTATGAGAATAGGGATAGTAAGTACTTTAAATACTTGTTTACTGATATGAGTTCAGAATTCTGTGTGATGTAATGCTACTGAGATCCATACAATTGAATGGTATATGCATGGTGATGGTAACTGCAGTTAGGGGTCAGTTCAAATTATTTTGGAAAAACACTCACACTAAAAACATTTTTACTAAATTAAATAAATGTTGACAGGCCAATGTCAAACCAGATACCGCTTTTGACTAGCTGTGTATATAGATATAAAGATGAAAAATGTTCATATCTGTAAGTTGTTAAAATGTGTTCTTGAAAGCGTTAATGGTGCCTAAAGGGGCATATTCTGATAATCATAATTTTTAGCTGGCTTGCAATGAATGGCACATTGCTATCTTAATGCGTAAACACATTTCCCCTTTAACAAGAATATATTATATGTGGACTCAGTTTGTCAAGCTCCTCTGTGACTGCTCAGGGGTTACATTTATGAGCATATTAAAATTTCCCATGGAATGTCTTAGCTCACTTTTTCCCAACCCTGTCTTCAAGGAAAGCAATAAACCTGTCAAACATTGAATTAATTAAGCAAATCAATCAGTCAGTTTTAGTGAGGAGTTACAAAGCCTAAGTGAGGCATTTATTATTTAAATAATGAGACACCACTGAGACCTTCTTTTCTATTATTGATAAGGTTCTATCTGTCTTCCTGTCTATTCTACTACTAATTTACTTGTGAATGAATCCAGGTCATTCAGCTATAACGTATAATATCAAAGAGAGCTGTCAAGAGAGAAGAGGGTTTTTAGCATTGTGTTTGCAATAGCAATACTATATTAAGTTCATTAGGTTCTTGGCCAGACTGCAGGACATTAGATACAAGTATTTTTTCTAATTACTAATGACCGTTTCTTTCACATGTAAAACTGTGGTGTCATTTTCTGTTATACATAGGCAGCTATATTAGTGCCCTGTCAATCAAACTCAAAGCTCCTCTAAACTGATCATTTTTATCCCCCTCTCCAAATCAAACATCCCCCTGTTTATTCAAAAACCTCAAATCATGTTATGTTTCATTTACTGGCTTTTCTGATTGATCCTGCTGAGTTGCCTATTTTATGAATTTAGGCTAAAAACAAAGCCACACTGTGTGGCTCCACCAGTTTCCCTCTACAGAGGGAAAACCAGAGTACTGAGGCTTCACTTTTCAGTTTATGTTGCAAAATTAACAAAACTCATCAGGATCAACTACACAATTTTTTTCTATATTTATTGTTGTCTTTGTCTGTCCATCACTACACTATACCCTTTTACAAGGATGGATCTTAATCAGGCCTGAGACAATACCCAACCCAACAGGATCCAGTGGTGGGTGGATGACTTTTGCTTCAGGGGCCAGAGGATCACTGGCCATCATCCTGATGTCACTGGGGTTTTACTCCCTATTACACATTACACACTGGAGTACCATAGTCTAAAAGGAGATCTTTGCTTGGTTTATAGACCCTTCAGAAATCCAGACTTATGGGATTGTGTGGTACTGAAATTAAAAAATTCACAATATGGCACAAGATCTCATGTACTCCAGCTTAAGGAAGAACTACCGCATATAAAAAGGCATGCAATGTGGCTATAACAGAGTCTGGAACAGCTTATCTCTAGACATAGTGGCCTCTAATACCACGACAAACTTCAAGTCAAGATTGTATGCCTACCTTACCAGCTGGAATATAACCAGATATAACCTTTGAGCACAGGCAAGCAACTAAGGGCAAATTGCATTCTTACCGCACACATAAGCTATGAAACCTATGATATACATCCTCCCATGGTGCAGCATTGACTCTACCTTGCACAGCCATTGTATGCACTGAACTGAAACTGTCCATCACCTAGGAGTAAGTTTCCTGGACCACCACAAATGGATGCTGCAGCACTGGAGCTGGGTGCCTCCCTCCCCATGCTGGCTCATGCCACCCTCTGAAGTATGCTCCACTGTCATCTGGTGGCTTCAGTCAGCACTGGCACAAATCCAGTGATGGGGGACAGAACCATCTGGGCCCAGACATGGGTCTTCTGAGTCCACCCCCTCATGCTGACCACAGGACATCTGTCTGGAGAGATACGGGTCCCACTGCCCCTTTTACGATTCATTTCTGTGACACTCCTCTGCTGCCACACAAGCTCTGTCCATCTCCTCAAGCACATCACACTGTCCAGTCTTCCAAGACATCCTAGACTGCCAGACTGAACATATTCCCTGTGTAAGGGAGATGCACTTCACTCTGAGTGTACAAGCCTGGCACCATGGTGATGATATCATTGTGCCTCATGATGGTTCCAGCATTCAAGTCTATAAATGCTCACACTTTCATATAAACACTCCTTTGAGCCTGGTAATTCAATTCAAATTTTATACAGCATCTTTCATACAGTGTATCACAAAATGCTTTACCGGGGCAAAGTGAGAACAAGAACAAATAAAAGATACAGTAACAAGTAATCACATGAGTAAAAGGGAATATAAAGCAGTCATCATTTACAGTTCAATTGAAACAGAGTATGCACACAAGTACAGTATTATGCATTATATATATCAATAGTTATAATCCATCAGCCGACCCAGTGGTGTAGAGGGCTGAGATGTCTAGCACCTTACTTCTTACCATGCCGGTGACCCAGGGTTGGGAGTGAGTTTGGGTTGCCAAGGGTTGGCCGGGGGGGAAGAGGATTGAGCATCTGAAGACAGCTCACCTCTCCCAGGGTGGGTGGGTTGTGGTTCCCATCCTTCAGTGACTCCCAGCGGAGACTGGGTGTGCAACAGCCAGGGCCATGTTAGGGACAGGGGAGGAGGCGATGGCAGACATCCATGGGTTGGGGAAGGGAGCACCCCCCCCATCACACACTGGATGTCATTGCACATCTGTGCTACTGGGGGAAGGGGGATTCATGTTCACAAACAAGGAAGAAGAAGAGGAAAAAGAATCAGCATTTATATAGCACTTTTCATACACAGTGTATCCCAAAACACTTTACAAGCAATGCTAGACTGGTAGTGAAGTGACTAAATGTGTAAAGGTGGCCATATTGCACATCAACACCCACACACAGGCTGGACAATTGCATGATCTGTTTTTTATTGGAAGTGGAATGTTGGCCAGAACATCAAGAATGTCCCCTACTCTTTGCGAAGAGTGGCCTAGGTTCTTTTACTTCCACCTGGACACCCACCAGGACAGCACCAGGATGGGAAGAAGGGACCTTGGTTTAACATCTCATCCAAAGGACAGCACACCCCGGAAGTACAATACCCCCCTTATACCAAGCTCTGCAACCATGTGGCAGCATTAAATCTATCTCAACAGATCACTTAGCCACGTGTCTAAACCACAAAACTCAGAACCACTCCCTACTGGATTGGGCCCTCACTTCGCACCCACACAGGATAATTGCCTCTGGCCTCCTACCAGACTCTCTGAGCGATAAGCACATGATATACATAGCAAGAAAAAGATTTAAAGCCAAGTCACCTCCACCAAGAACTCTACTCATCAGGTCATACAAATCCCTTGACCTTAAAGGAATCCTAAATGACTTAGCAAACTCCAGACTGGTCTTTCATCCCCAAGGCCACCTCTATTGACTCTGCCCTAGACTTCTTCAAGTCCAGATTTCTTGCCGCCTGGGACCACTATGCCCCACTCAAAAAGGCCTGAGTAAGGGGAGCTCATCTGCCCTGGATCTCTGCAGAACTCATGGACCACCTCCGAACCAGGGACCAGACATGGAAAGCATACAAAGCACCAGGTACCCACGCTGACCACCTACATTCCCGAACACTTAGAAATGCCTGCACCAGGCTTATCCAGCAGGCTAAAGCCTACTGTTTCACATCATCCTTCTGAAACAATCTAAATCACCCAGTTAAGTTTTGGAAGTCAATCAAATCACTTTCTCCATTCCCACCCAGCCCCCACCCCTGCCTAGTTGTAGGCAGCTCTACAATATCAGAATCACACACAGTGGCCACTGTTTTCAACACCTTTTTTCACTAGTAGTGTGACCTCTTTCTACTCAAACCCACTGCCTGCCACACACCCTCCTGCATTTGCATCCCCACCCACCCACACCCCTACCCAGCTTTCTCCTTCTCCCTGGTTACTCTGTCTGAAGTACTCAATGCCCTGCTTGCCCTCAATACCTCTAAGGGTAAATGCCCCTCAGGTCTGGATGCCAAAATACTCTACCTTTCAGTCCAAGTCATCGCCATCCCCTACTGTCCCTCTACAATCTCTTCTTCTCTATCGCCACTATCCCCTCAGATTGGAAGCATACCACAGTCATCCCCCTCCCTAAAGGTGGTGACCCATCCTCCCCTGACAACTGCCGCCCCATCTCCCTCCTCTCCATTTTATCCAAAATCCAGGAACATCTAGTGCTGTTGCAACTTTCCTCCTTCCTTGACTCCTCCTTTCTTTACTCCATACCAGTCGGGCCGTAGGAAATCTCACTCCACTGTCACTTCTCTCCTCAGACTCACTGATTCCATCCTTACAGACATGGACAAATGTCACATCACATCTTCCATTTTTGTTGACCTAGCTAAGGCATTCGGCACTGTCTCTCATGCCCTTCTCCTGTTGAAGGTCTCCCGTGCAGGGCTGTCCAGTGCGGCCATCAGCTGGTTCAAATCATACCTGGCAGAGAGATCCCAATCAGTCAGCATTGGTGCATCCACTTCTGACTCCCTCCCTGTCACCATCTGCATAACCCAAGGCTCTGTACTTGGCCCAATCTTGTTCTCCATCTTCCTGAATGACCTGCCATTAGCCTGCCCACACACATCCATTCACATATGCAGACGATACAGTACTGTATACTTCAAGTCCTCCCCCCCCCCGGAAGTGGCACCCAGACTCAAGCAAGACTTCAATGATGTTCAGCTCTGGTTTTGTTCAAATCAACTTATTCTCAATGCCAAGAAAACAGTCTCATTAACCTTCAGCACAAGGCAGAGACTCTCACGACTCCGCCATTCCTACTTTCAAAACCCTAGATGGGATTCCCTTAGAAGTTTGCACCTCCTTTCAGATATCTAGTGGTCTGGCTAGACCAGCACCTCGACTTTTCTGCACATATCAATGCTACACACAAAAAACTGCACCCCAGACTGGGCGTTTTATACCATAACCGTCGTGGTATTCCTCTGCCAGCCAGCAAGGCAATTGTGCAGAAAATTATCCTCCCTATTTTTGACTATGGGGATGTAGTCTACAGTGCCACCCCTAAGTCCACCCTGGCTAGACTGGATCCTCTTTTCCACTCCTTCTGTCATTTCACTCTGGACTGTACACCCTCCACCCACCACTGTGGCCTCTACTGGTCCCTTAACCTCCCCTTGCTCTTTGATAGGTGCCAAACCCACTGTAATAGATTCACAGCCAGATTCTGGGCCCAGTTATTGCCCTCCTACCTTGCTTCTACCCTAACTGCTCAAACTCCCCCTGCATACTCACTCAGGAACTTTGACTCCTGGCTCCTTCATGTCCCTTACATGGTGACCTCTGTTGGCCAGTTGGCCTGTAGAGCTTGCATGCCAGAACTATGGAACTCCCTGCCTGAGGACATTTGGCACGCTTCCTCCTCTTGGCAATTATTGTGGATCTGATTTCTTCAATTGACCTGGCTTGCATTACAGAAACCTAGTTGAGGGATGATGCTGGGCCAGTGTTAGAGGCTGCCGTCCCCCCTGGGTATTCCATTGTGCACTGCCCCAGAGTGGAACGCAGGGGCAGGGGAGTGGGTATCTGTTTTAGAGCTGAGCTAGGCTTTGCCGTGCACCCAGTGGGAACACTGAGTTCCTTTGAATGTGTGGCCATTCATGGGGGTCAGGGCACAGGTTGCAGGATTCTTCTGATTTACCATCTCCTGGGATGGCAGGAAAGTTCCTCCAGGAAGTAGGTGACTTTGTCATCAGTGGAACATTGGAGTCCCCCAGGTGTTTGGTTCTGGGGGACTTCAATGTTTGGGCCGATGATGAGTCATCTAGGTTGGGTTATCACTTCCTTCAGATGAGGACATCTCTTGGCCTGTCACAAGTAGTTACTACCATGACCCACCATGGTGGTCACATGGACCTGGTCTTCTCACTGGGGCTTGAAATTGAGAATCTCAGTATTGATCGGGTCATTTGGTCTGATCACTGCACAGTGTTTTTTTGCTCGGGCCCCCCCCCCCCGATCCCTCCCCTGCAGAGATGGTAACCTACTGCCCTTTGAGGGGTTTGACCCCAGAGGGTTTTCTGGTGGTAGTAGATCTATCTAGTGTGGACAGTGCATGCAGGGGAGGTGTGGGTGAAGCAGTTGCCACCTATAATAGGTCGATGACTGAGGTACTCGACTCCCTTGCACCAGTCCGTGTATGACTCAGATCTTCTCACTTGAGGTCCCCATGGTTTGATGGGGAGCTCAAGGCATTGAAGATCAAGAGTCAGAGGTTGGAGCGCTGCTGGCAGAGGACCATGTTGGAGGTGAACAAACTGACCCTGTGTACACACTATAGTGTGTACCAGGGTGCAATGAAACGTAAGAAGGTAGAGTTCCTGTCCAGAGAGATTGCTGCTGGGAGAAACCAACCAGCTATGCTTTTTCGGACTGTGGACAGGCTATTACATCCAGCCTGCCTACAGCTGAGAAAAGCAGTTTCTGAGCCTTTGTGCAATGAGTTTGCTCGGTTTTACTTGGACAGGGTGTCTGCCATCAAACTGGGAATTCCACCAGTGAGCCATGTTATGGCTGACAGTGGTTGCCTGGATTGTCGACAGGGCACTCTGCCTGATTGGGGGGAGTTTAAACCAGTGGAGGTGGCCGATGTCACTGAGGTGTCCTCAAAACTGAAGCACACAAATTGTGAGCTGGACCCGGTGTTGATGCTTTTGTTAATGGGGCTTGTCGACACTGTTGGCCAGGTGTTCGCCTTGATTGCCCAATGTACCTTTTTGGAGGGGGTCTTCCTGGATGCCTTGAAGGTGGCGTGGTGAGGCCCCTTCTGAAAAAGCCATCATTGGACCACAACATCAAGGTAAATTACCGACCGGTCTCCAACTTGCCATTTCTGGGAAAGATTGTGAAGAAGATTGTGGTGCAACAGTTGGGAGAACACCTTGTGGCACTTGATATCTATGAGCCACTCCAGTCAGGTTTTCATGCAGGACATTTAGCAGAAACCTCATTAGTTTGGGTGCATAATGATCTCATCAGGGCGAGGGATCGAGGTGAGGGGACAATTCTCATTCTACTCGATCTCTCCTCAGCTTTGACACGGTGAACCATCGCGAGTTACTCGACCAACAGAGGGACTCTTGTGGACTCACCAGCACTGTCATCGACTGGTTTGAGTCATTTTTGACAAACAGAAGGCAAAGGGCGATGATGGGGAATTTTCTCCTCCTCCCTGAGCCTTCTGTCTTGTGGGGTACCTCTGGATTCGGTCTTGTCACCGATGTTGTTTGCAGTGTATATGCTACCCCTGGGTGAGATCATTAGGAAGTACAGCTTGGGGTTTCATTGTTATGCCAATGATACTCAGCTGTACTTATCCTTGGCCCCTGGGACATCCAATATCAGTGGAAGTATTAAACAACTGCCTGGCCGAGATCAATGACTGGATGGCCTCTAGCTGGTTGCGACTGAACCCCGATAAGATGGAGGTACTGGTGGTGGAGTTGAACAGGAGGTGTGATAGGATGGCCTCTGGGGCAGATACAGGACTAGTTCTAGGCTCTGTCCTATTGATGGCCTCCTCTAAGGTGTGTAATCTTGGCGTGGTTCTAGATGGCGGTTTGACAATGGAACATCAAGTGTAATCCGTTGTCAGGGTTAGTTTTTTTCATCTGAGAAACACTGCCAGGATTAGGCACCTAATTCTGCCCCTGGACCTCCCCACCCTGATGCATCCATTTATAATATCTAGGCTTGACTACTGTAATGCGCTGTACCTCAGGGTCTCTGCAGGTGCTCTCCGTCGACTGCAGCTGGTACAGAATGCAGCTGCCAGGCTGTTGACTGAACAGTTGAAATACTGTTATGTTACCCTGGTGCTGCAGGAATTACACTGGCTGACAGTTCAATGGATGGTGCTTTTTAAGGTGCATTTGCTCACCTTTAAGGCCTTACATGGACTGGGGCCTTGCTATCTGGTGGAACTTCTTACACCCGCTGCCTTGGTCTGCTCCCTACAATCCACCTTGAGGGGCCTCCTGGCAATTCCCAGCATGAGGTTGAAAATTTCAGGCGATAGAGCTTTTAGTATTGCTGGCCCTGTCCTGCGGAATTCGCTTCCGCCACTGGTGAGGGAGGCCCCTTCCGTGGCGGTATTTAAAGCCTGCCTTAAGTGCTATCTATTGAGCCAGGCTTTCTCAGACACTGGATGAAAGCATAGATTATCAGACCCCTTTTTAAAATAAATAGGGTGACTATTTACATCCAGGACATTGCTTATTCTGACATGTGAATATTTATTATATTGTGAGATGATATCTTTTTAAATTCTTGTGTGATTGTACGGCGCCCAGAGCCTCTGGAATTGGGTGCCAGAAAAATAAAATTTGCCTTACTGACTCCTCAAAGGGCACTTCTCCGCCAGCTGCTCATGCAGCCTAAACTTACACTTGACAAGGGCATAGCTCTCCAACTTGCTCGAACTGTGGTTACTCTAAATGTTATATCTTTGACCCTGTGTAGTTGTCATTTGCACCTTCTACCAATTTGCTGCCTTATCAACTCAAATTTTCTGTTTTTTCTTGCTGTGTACATACTGTATACATTCTTGTATATATTTTTGTATATATTCTGTGTAATTTCTGTATTTTGTATTTGATATGTATCTTCCTGTCCCCAACACCCCCCAGGACACATCTGGAATTGACCGGTAGTCTGCTCAGTATGCCTTTCCTGGCAAAACTTTTAAATAAATGCTGCACTCAGATGCCAGCAATTTAGGCATGAGTCCAATCCCAGTGTGGGATGAGAATCCACAATCTTCTGGTCAAGAGGCGGATGTGCTACCAATTGAGCCACACCCCAGCATCAGGTGGAGTTGATGACCCACCACCAGCTCCATGCTCACCATCAAATTCTACCCTCCCTGGGTCCCTATATCCTCCATCTTCACTCTGCCTGCAAGGAGCTAGATTTCAAGGAGTGCCAGGTAGGTGGATGGTGGCCTGGCCCTGAGGAGTATAAACCAGGTGGTCTCCTGTAGGTTGGGGGTGATAGATCAGAGTTCTGGGGGTTCTCAGGCTGGGAGAGAGCAGCTGAGTGGGGATGTCTGAGGGATGCCCCTGAGGCCAGTCAGGAGAGAAAAAGAATCTAACAATGGATTAAAACTAAATTTTCAGTGAGAAAATGGGAAAGAGAATTGCCTGATTGAACTTCAGTGGGAAGTTCATTCCATATGGTTGTTGTACTGTAGGATAAAGCATGACCACCGACCACAACTAGAGGTATAACAAGAACAGAGAAGCGGTTACTTCAAACAAAGTGAAGTGGACATTTGGTCACATACAGTAGGTAAGAGTCAGAACAGCAAAATAGGCAGGTGCCTGATCATGTAGGGCTATGAAAGTTAGGAGAGCAACTTTGTAATGAATCTGTTGCTTGACAGGAAAGTACAGTAATTTAGATCTTGAAGGATAGCTGTGATGTAATATTCATTGCATTTCCTAACTAGGAGACTGTCTTCCACATTTTGGACATGTTGGAGCTAATTGATAAAGGAGGAAGGAAGACCAGTAAGAAAGGAGTTGCAATTGTCAATAGTAGATATAACAAATGCATGTATGAGTATTTGCACTGAGAAGAGATCAAGGTATAATCTAATTTGAGAAATATTACGCAGATGAAAAAGGTGTATTCCAGGTCATGGCATACTGCCACTGATGCCTCTGAATGATGTGCAACCCAACCAACGAGGTGCCAGGCCATTTCCTTCAAATTAAGAGCACTTTGGTTTCATCTGCCACAGGAAGTTTGCTGACTCCTCGTGGCCTAAGTTATTGCCTTTCAAGTACACCACCAGAATGTTACATGCAGCGGCTGGCCCAGTGGTGCTGGAGGTTGAAGCATTGGTCACTACACCTCATGCCATGCTGGTGACCCAGGTTTGTGAATGAACCCCGGATAGCCAGGGGTCGGCAGTGGTGAGGGATAATTGAGGGCGGTCCTATCATCCCACTCGTTGACTGCCCTCTGGTGGTGGCTGGAGAGCATTACCAGTCAGGAGGCACATAACCAGCGTCCTTACATCGGGGGGGATGGTAGAAAATGTGAAAAGAGAGCTTGCAGGCTCCATGACTGCCCAACGCATCCCTGTGGCTGCCCCAACTTTTGGATTATGCTCTGGGGGGGAAGAAAGTTGATGCTCCCCTCCCTGGCCCAGTCATGGAGGTTCAGCCATGGGAGAATTATATGGTCGGTTAGGACTGGGATGCTTGGGCATGGAAGATAAGTCCCTCCGAAGGAGGGCCATAGCTGCCTGACAGGCTCCAGGGAGATAAAAATCTATAAGGAAAAAAAAAAGGATGTTACATGGGGATCCTCTCTGTGCCTTTATCACAAGCCTGAGGAGGAGCAGGTCCCAACAATGCATCCCTTACTGCCCTAACCAGCTCACCAGGCAAGCTTTCACCTATAGAACAGAGTCCTACCCTTCATCCAATACCTGGCTGCCCAATACGCAAAGATGTGGTGACACGTCCAGAGCTGCTTAACTCTGTGCTGTACATCTACTTTTCAGGAAACAAAAGGGAGAAACATTATAGCAAATGCAGCCAGATGTATCGTTCAAATGTTTGGGACTTAAAGCACCACAAAGTCTGTATCTGGATGTCCGCCAGCCAAAGCACCCTCATATTTGTGGATGCCCAAATCTGAAAAGAATGAGTGTTGAACTTCATTGGCTTGAACCCTGCTCAGCCCATGGACTTTGTTAGTGCAATTGGCACTGTTATATGCAAACCATCTATGTGCTGAAAAATGACCAGTCCGGATATCTGCCTGATCTCCATTTACTGGCTGATCATGCTTCTAATATCCCATGATGTTCCCAAGAGGACCAGAATTATGCACTAACACATTACACTGTCTGGTCCATCTTGAATCTATGGAGTTTAATGACCCTCCTTACGGTAACCACCACATCCCCAACCTGCACTTCTGCCATGTCCTGCCCCTTTGTTTCTGGGACCCTTTTCTGAAATCTGGAAGTTCCCACAGAAGGCAACTAGGTAAGTAATGTAGAACAATAAACCCTCATATAGGAACCAGCACTTGCCCAGAAGTGCTGCTCATACCAACTCCAGGGACACTGGGCTGTGATAATTACTGCTTTCTGCTGATTTGGGAAACCTGTAACTCCAGCCTTCCAAGTCCTTGCAAACCATGAAAGAGTGCATGTTGTCTTTTAACCCAAATTCCTTAGACAACTATGCTACCCGAGCGAAATGTTGACCCATTGCCTGCTGAACAATGCTCTTCTGTTTAGCTGCTATGATGTACCAGCATTTCAGATCTGCTGGTATGGCCACAGCTCCAACCAACCCTGTATCTCCCTGACCCACAGTAAGTGCACCACTCCTATCTGGTTGGCCCTTCTTCTGCAGGGAGCAATGGAGCTGCTGATCAGCTGGCAGGTTTTAGTGTCACCAAGTCCCATAAGTAAGGAGGAGCCTGCCATTGTTGCTCCTGTGCCATGGGTGCCAGCTCTCTGAACCTCTGCCTCTGAGAATAAGACAACACATGAGCAATAACAATACCCAGCCAAGGGACATGCATCATTCTCATCTGGATGTTTAGCAGGAGACATCTCAGCATGAAGTCCCTGGTAAAGTTCCCTAGCAGACCATTTGCCCTAGCTGGCGATTGATTACATGAAGTACCTCTGTGTTGTCTGTCCTAAATCAGACCTTTTTGTTCTGCAGTTGTTCTCCCTAGATTACCAAGGCCACAACTTAGGTGAAGAGCTCCAGGAGGGTGACAATCTTGGTGATACCAGCCTGCATCCATGATGAAGGTCACACCAAACACTTGTAAAGCAGGTACAACACTCTAGACTGACTGAAGCAACCATGTATAGCTCAGTCTCTGCAATAGTCACAGATGTAAGCCACACAGATGCCACTTGAAATGTGACTAGGAAGGTGTGCCACAGTATCAGTGCTTTCCTCATACCCTCTGTCATCATCAGAACTCAGTCCCACCAAAACTGAGTTGCTGGTGGTGGTCTTTGACCATTAAAGGTAATCTAAGTTTTCCCACTTGGGGGGGGGGTTAGGCTTTAGTTGGCAGGTGTGGTGTGCAGTTCTTGACTGTCAGATACTTTATTAGAAGCAAGGGGTCTCATTTAAGTAAAAAAGGAAGAAAGCCTCTGTGTGTTTCTCTGTTTGGGGAAGGGGCTGTATCAACTTAGTTTGCTAAATCAGGAGCAGAGGAGAGAAGGTAATTGGGTTTGTGGCTTGAGCAGTAGAAAAGCAGTTGTCTCCAATTACAGCTTCTTGCTGCTAGTTTCTTCCAAAGGGAATCTTGCTTTCAGAGAAAGCAGCTAACTAAAAAAAACTACAAGTAGGAGAGAGCATAAAAAGCAACAGGAGAAGGGTCACAAAGTAAGTCATGATGGGAGTGGTGTAGTGCAATGGCTATGGGGCGGCAGTGTTCCAGGAGACATCCTGGAGGTTGCAATGCTGACCTATTTGCAGGCACCTCTCTGGTCTGAGGGAGGAGGTTGCCCGTCTCCAAGCTGACCTGGCTAGGATTCGTGAAACCTCTTCCCCCACCCAGGGTTCACCAGGGTCACTGCCGCTACCTCAGAAACTGCAAAGAAAGAGGAGCGGTTGGACCCAGGTGGGCTCAGGGAGGGAAAGGGGAGTGGTGGAACAGAGGTGCATTCCTCCAGCTGTACCTCTCCACAATTCATATGCTGTTCTGGTGAAATGTGGCTCCTCTATGGAGGCACCTGCAGTGGAGACCAAGGAGGATGCTGGGAACATCCACAAAAGAGATCCATTGGAGGGTGGCACAAAACCCCACAGGGGCACAAAACAACTCCTTAGTGGGGGACTCAATCATTACGAGGAGTAGAAGTGGGGGAGGAAGGGGAGAGGAGGGTAAGGTGCCTGCCTGGCGCCACGGCTCAGTGGGACAGGAAGCGAATCTTCAGCATCATTGGAGCAGCTGCACAAGGGAGGGAGCTGGATGTCATTGTCCACCTAGGGACAAATGACCTGGCTGGGAATGGGATCAGAGCAGTGCAAGAGGAGTTTGTAGAGTTGGGAAGGGGCCTTAGACAAGTACCACGTATGGTATCCTTCTCGGAGGTGCTGCCTGTCTATGGCAAGGATGATGCTAGGGTACTCTGCACCATGTGATTCAATGAATGGTTGAAAAACTGGTGTGGCACTCAGGGTTTTGGCTTCATTGGGGATGGGGGAGCCATCTGGAGGGATGCAGACCTACACTGGAGCGATGGTCTGCATTTGGGAGGAGCCAGAATCCTAGGTGATAGGTTTAAATGCTTCATTAGCAAGCATTTGAACCAGCCAAGGGAGGGGTAATTGAAAGGAGCAGGAAACCCAGCCTCCACCCACAAAACAATGTAATAAATGAGGTAAACTCCAAGGTAGAGAAGTCATTCAGGAGCAGGACAGGGGTAAATGCAAAAAAAGGCAAAGGCAGTAAGGACAGGGATGGTGCTAAAAGGGATAAAGCCATCAAAAAAATGGAGGGTGATGAATACCATTGCTCATAGTCTGTGTAATGACCTCCTTGAACTAGTGGCCTTGATGGAAGAGGGATGCCTGGATATTGTGGCAGTCACTGAAACATGGTATACAAAGAACCATGACTGGGATGTCAACATACCATGATACACACTCTACAGGAGGGATGGGGAGGGTAAAAGAGGAGGAGGAGTAGCTCTCTGTGTAAGGGAAGGGATTAAAGTAACAGAACTAAAGAGTAAACATGAAGTAGATGAGTCTCTGTGGGTCACCCTGGAGACAGGAAATGGCACCACAATCAGCATGGGAGTTATGTATAGACCCACATCTCAAGGGGAGGGAATCAACAACAAAATGATAGAAGGCATCCTTAAAATGGCACAAAAAGAAGAGATGTTGTTAATGGGGGACCTGAATATGCCAGATGTTAACTGGAGCACCTTTGCTGCGGGCACATCCAGGAGCAGGGTCATTCTTGATTCCCTACAAGGGGCATTCCTCAGACATTTAGTGTTGGAAACCATTCAGGAGGGAGCAATCTTAGACCTAGTACTCTCAAATGGGGACAGAGAAAGGATCTCTGATTTAGAAGTGGGTAGCCATCTGGGAACAAGCGACCACCAAACAGTGTGGTTCACTATAAACATAGCCATAGAATCAAGTCATACAAAAGCATGAGTATTGGACTTTAGGAGGGCTGACTTTGGGAAAATGAGAGGGTGCCTCAGAAAAGCATTAGTAAATGGGCAAGAAGGAGGGGTTAAGGGACAATGGGGAATAATCAAAACAGCCATCACAGGGGTAACAAGGCTTTGTATGAAGCAAATTAATAAAACACAGTGAAGGAAAAAACACTATGGCTCTCAAAAGAGGTGTCAGGGAAGGTTAAGGAGAAAAGGATAGCATTTAAGAAATATAAGGAAACCCAGAAGAAGCAGGACAGAGAACTTTATCGGTTAAAGCAGAAAGAGACAGGGAAGGCAGTCAGAATAGCAAAGGCCCAAACAGAGGAAAAGATAGCCAATTCTGTTACAAAGGGGAATAAAACCTTTTATGGTACATTAGGGAGTGAAGAAAGACCAAGGGAGGGATACGGAGACTTAATAAAGGGGAGGGAATGTGGACAGAGGGTGATAGTGAAAAAGCAGGGATACTAAATGAATATTTCTCTCAGTATTCACAACAGAAGAAGAGGGGGAGGTACCTAAACCAAACAAGAGAAACACTCTGGATAGGGGGGTTGATACCAGTCAATTCACATAAAAAAGAGTTTTGAAAGAACTCTTAAAACTGTGGGTGGACAAAGTAATGGGGCCTGATGGGATTCACGCCAGAATTAGAAAAGAACTAAGGGTAGAACTAGTGACACCACTGACTACTCTCTTTAACAAATCATGGGAAGATGGGGTGGTACCTGAGGACTGGAGGAGGGCAGATGTTATTCCACTTCACAAAAGTGGGAGCAGGGCAGAGGCAGGAAACCACAGACTGGTTAGTTTGACCTCAGTGGTAGGGAAAATGATGGAATCACTTTTTGTTTTATTTGGTGCTTTTTTCCCTGGCATCCAGTCTGTCTTACCTGTCCCACATCCAGGCATCCTCTCTCAGGCTCTGGCCACCTTCCCAAAGATCTCCAATCCACATTCGGGCCCTGCAGCATTCACCCCCAATGGCTTGCCCCTCGTGGTGGGGTGGTGGACAGCCCCCGATACTCAGCCACCAAACCAGGATCCAGTATTGCTGCAGGCCCTCAGAACCAGTGAATCCTCCATGGAGATGGCCATCATGCCACCGCAATTGGTGTCCTGTTTTCCCTGTTCTTTGTCCCTTGGCGTGCAAGGCATGCGATGATGCCAATGGACAGGGGCACGCACGCCATCGCATGCACCTCTTCCCGGCATCGGCTCCAGCACACCTCCCATAGACTACCTGTGCACTGTGATGCCTTTAGCCACCACCAGGGGCCCCCAGTGCACATATGGTAGTGCACCCACCACCCCAGAGAAGGAGAGCAGTCTTCTGGATGCTCAATCCTTCCCTTCCCCTGCCAACCCCCAATGACCCAGGCTCATTCCCGAATGCAGGTCACCAGTGTGGAGTGAGGTGTGGTGTCCACCACCTCAACCCTCAATGCTACTGGGCCGGCCAATGGAATCACTTCTAAAGGAAGGAATTGTTGAGTACCTAGAGACCAGTGGGGCACAGGACTCAAGGCAGCAAGTATTCACAGCAGGAAGGTCATGTCAGATGAATCTAATAAATTTCTTTGTCTGGGTGACCAAAGTAGAAGACCAGGGAAGGGCTGTGGATATGGTCTACTTAGATTTTAACAAGGCATTTGACACAATCCAACACAAAAGATTAATATACAAGTTAGCCAGCCTAGGAGTGGGTCCCAAGTTGGTAGCTTGAATAAAAAATTGGCTGGACAACAGAATGCAAAGGGTAATAGTAAACAGTTCACAGTGAAGAAAGAAGGGTAACTAGCAGGGTACTGCAGGGTTCAGTACTGGGAGCAGTCCTCTTTAATGTCTTTATAAGTGACATTGAAGAGCACCTGGAAGGAAAAGTATGTCTCTTTGTAGACGACACAGATCTGCAACAGGGTTGATACACAAGATGGGGTGGAAAGCATGAAAATGGATTTAATAAGGTTGGTGGGATGGTCAAATGTATGGCAGCTCAGATTCAATGCAAAGAAGTGCAAGATAATGTACCTGGGAAACAAAAACCCAGGGGAAGAGTACACAATGTGGGGTGAGATACTATCAACAACAAAAATTGAAAGGGACCTGGGAGTAATTATATCAGATGACCTTAAGGTGGGCAAGCAATGTAAGAAGGCAGTAAGGAGGGATGGGGGATACTGGAATGCATAGGGAGAGGCATCAATAATAGAAAACGGAAAGTTGTTATCCCTCTGTACAGACAGTTGGCGAGGACCCCATCTGGAGTACTGCACGCAGTTCTGGAGGCCCCATCTCCGCAAAGACATAGACAGGGTGGAGGCTGTCCAGAGGATGACAACTAAAATGGTGCAGGGTCTGCACCAGAAGACATATGAAGAGAGACTAAAGCAGCTAAATATGTTTACCCTCAAGGAAAGGAGGGAGAGGGGGACATGATAGAAACTTTCAAGTACCTCAAGGGAATTGACAAAGTCCAAAAGGGTAGCATCTTTCAGAAAAAGAGATGTGCAAGACCAAGAAGGCACAATTTGAAAATAGAGGGAGGACGGCTCAGAGGTAATGTTAGAAAGTATTTTTTCACAGAGAAGGTAGTGAATGCATGGAACAGCCTTCCTGAGGAGGTTGTGGAGTCAAGAACAGTGGGAGAATTCAAGAATGCATGGGACAGAAATAAAGCAATTCTAGTGGGGGACAGGAGGAAGTAAGCTGTTGGTTAACTAGAATCTGCAGCTTATCCATCAGGTAGGGAAATGGGCAAACTAGGTGGGCCAAGCGGTCCTTGTCTGCCATCAAGTTATATGTTTCTATGTTTCTTTGTCAGTTCCTCATTTATGTCTTAGGAGTCTTCTGTCATCAAGAACTGCTTTAACCATCTGTATCTTGCCAGACTGTTCCCCCTGCTCAGTTCTAAAGATCTTGCCACACTAGTAAATGCTCTCATGTTATCCTTGCTCAACTACTGTTGTGTATGCTATAAGTGCAAATATGGGGGTCAATTTTGTTACCTGCAGCTTGTTCAGAATGTGGCAGCAAGGTTCTGGACCTCCAGTTGGAGGTTGGAACATATTATACCTTCGCTAAAGGCTCTGAGCTGGTTGCCAGTTAGCTGGTGCATTGACATCAGGGTTCTTTTAATAACGCACAAAGCCCAGAATAGGCTGGGCTCCCAATACCTCAGTGAGATCCTGATGCCTTACATATTTTTCTGGGAACTGACTTCTGTAGGACACAGTCTTCTTCAGGTGCCCCCAGTAAGGCTAAAGTTGGCAGGGTTCTAGCCTTTGCAGTATCTGCCCTATTCTAGGGAATTTGCTCCCAGAAGAGATGCACACTGCATGAAATGTTTCCATCTTTAGAAATAAATTGAAGAAACATCTCCTCTTTCTCCTGACCTTTTGGTAAATTTGTTTTTGTGTTTTACCTTTATAATGTTGTTTTTACTGTTATTTATTATGTGTATAGCTGTATTATGTTGTATTTATTTTGACTGGGGCTGTTTTTCAATTATTTATAATGTGCAGGTGTTCCAAGCCCTGAAAGGGCACCTTTTATAAATAGAAGTACCATATCATACCATACCATACCATACCATACCATACCATACCATACCATACCATACCATTCCATTCCATTAACCTTTGGTGCTGCTTCCTGGTTCCAGCCCTTGTTTTTGTCAGATGCTGCAGGAAGAAGGTTCTCCACATCTGAATCACTGTGCAGGTGAAGTTCATGTGGCTAAACAGCTGCTATAGCTCATTTAAAGGGAAATTAACATGAATAATAAAATCTATCAGCATTGTCACCAATGAAAATCTGCTTTACATAAGCTATAAGTGATAGGGAAAATGATGGAATCACTTCTGAAGAAGAGAATTGTTGAGTACCTAGAGGCCAGTGGGGCACAGGACCCAAGGCAGTATGGATTCACAGCAGGTAGGTCATGTCAGACGAGTCTAATAGATTTCTTTGACTGGGTGACCAAAGTAGTAGATATGGGAGGGGCTGTGGACATGGCCTACCTAGACTTTAACAAGGTATTTGACACAGTCCTACAAAAAGATTAATATACAAGTTAGCAGCCTTGTAGTGGGTCCCAAGATGGTAGCCAGGGTAAACAATTGGCTGAAGAACAGGGCACAGAGGGTAATAGTCAACAGAGTCCACTCTGAAGAAAGGGGGTTACTAGTTGGGTACCGCAGGGTTCAGTTCTAGGATCGGTCCTCTTCAATGTCTTTATAAGTGACATTGCAGAGGGACTGGAAGGAAAAGTATGTCTCTTTGCAGACGACACAAAGATCTGCAACAGGGTTGATACATGAGGTGGGGTGGAAAGGATGAGAAGGGACTTGGCAAGGTTGGAAAAATGGTCAAATGTATGGCAGCTAAGATTCAATGCTAAGAAGTGCAAAGTAATGCACCTGGGAAGCAAAAACCAAGGAGAAGAGTACACTATGGGGGATGAGATACTAACAACTACAAAAATGAAAAGGTACCTGGGGGTAGTCATATCAGATGACCTAAAGGTAGGCAAGCAATGTAAGAGGACAGTAAGGAGGGCTGGGGGATACTGGGATGTATAGGAAGAGGTATCACCAGTAGAAAACAGGAAGTTGTTATCCCTCTGTACAGACAGCTGGTGAGACCCCATCTGGAGTACTGCGTGCAGTTCTGGAGACTCAATTTCAGCAAGGACATAGACAGGATGGAGGAAGTCCAGAGGAGGGTAACTAAAATGGTGCAGGGTCTGCACCAGAAGACATATGAAGAGAGATTTAAGGAGCTTAATATGTATACCCTCAAGGAAAGGAAGGACAGTGGGGGGCAAGATAGAAACATTCAAGTACCTCTAGGGAATCAACAAAGTGTAAGAGGGTAGCATCTTTCAGAAAAAGAGATGTGCAAGAACAAGGGGACACTATTTGAATATAGAAGGGGGACAGCTCAGAGGTAATGTGAGGAAGTATTTTTTTCATGGAGAGGGTGGTGGATGCATGGAACGGCCTTCCTGAGGAGGTTGTGGAGACAAAAACAGTGGGGGAATTCAAGAATGCATGGGACAGACATAAGGCAATTCTAAGGGTTGGGGGTAGGAGGAAGAAGGCTGTTGGTTAACTAGGATCTGCAGCTTATCCATTAGGTAGGGAAATGGGCAGACTGGGTGGGCCAAGTGGTCCTTATCTGCCATCAAATTCAATGTTTCTATGTTTCTATATTGGCTGAACCTGTAACAGTTTTAGGGTCAGAACTGTAACTCATTTAGTTGCCCTTCCCTTTACAGCTGCAGGCATCTATCTTCTAAATCACAGGCACAGGAAATCACATTACATCAGGGGGAAAACAGAGGGAAATACAGTGCTGCCAGCAATTTACAATGAATAGTTTTTGATCCCCTCAACTCTCAGTGACATTTGTGGTAAATTGTGCTGATAGCATTTTCAGGCATCAGCAACCTTGCCTTTTTATACATTTGTAAAGCCACTGTGTCATGGAGCTGCAAGTATAATGCCCTATTGTAAAAACAAGTTGTTGGTTGCAAAGAGTCCTGCTAGTATCATTCTAAACAATGTTTGCACCAGTGGTGTTTTACATTTCTTTGTACTGAAGCAGTTGTGTTTAATTTTTGTTTTGCTAGCATCATTTTGTGTAATAAGAGGCAGTGTGGTCCATTGGTTTGAACACCAGATTTGCACCTGGGAGGTCACAGATCCAAACCTCAGCAGAGCCAAATACGAACAGTATGACCTTCAGCAAGTGAACGACCTCCCTGTGTTCAATTCCACTCAGCTGTACAAATGGGTAGAAATAGGATCCCACTGGAAATGAGATGCAACATCTCAACTAGGCTACCTTTGATAAATCAGTTATTGTTTTGTGCTGGTGTGTGATAGGGGAGATAACTGGCATAAGAGATATCAGGAATACTCAATAGAGGATCCTTTCAAGGGTTCAAAAATTAAAAGTATTTATTTGAACACTCTAGAAATAGGCTTTCTTTTATCAAAATAAAAAATAGGTTCATTTTCTTTGTAATTGCAGCTTTTTCACTCTGTCTTGCCTTTCCAACATGAAATATACAGAGCTCCTCGTCTGACTGAGGCATGACCATTTCTATACCAGGTTCTAAACACTCTCAAATACTTAATACTTTGTAAATGTATAAAAGTTCTGCTTTACTGTAGCACAGAAACATTATTTCAAGCAGCACCTGCTGCAGTACTGCTTAATTTTAGGACAGAAAACTTACTGCAAGCAACACCTGCTGCAGTATTGCTTTATTTTAGCACAGAATATTTCATGTTGCAAAGGCAAGACAGAGAGAAAAAGCTGCAGTTATAAAGAAAATAAACCTGTTTTTTTTTTATTTTGATAAAAGAAGCCTATTTTTAGAGTGTTCAAATAAATACTTTTATTTTTTGAACCCTTAAAAGGGTCCTCTGTTGAGTATTCCCAATATCACTTATACCAGTTATCTTCCCTATTATACACCAGCACAAAACAATAACTGATTTATCAAAGGTAGCCTAGCTGATATGTTACATCTTGTTTCCAGTGGGATCCTATTTCTACCCATTTGTACAGCTGAGTGGAATGGAGCACAGGGAGGTCTAGTCACTTGCTGAAGCTCATACTGTTAGTATTTGGTTCTACTGAGGTTTGAATCTGTGACCTCCCAGGTGCAAATCTGGTGTTCAAACCAATGGACCACACTGCCTCTTATTACACAAAATGATGTTAGTGAAACAAAAATTATACACAACTGCTTCAGTACAAAGAAAAGTAAAATAGCAGTGGTGCAAACTTTGTTTAGAGTAGTACTAGCAGGACTCTTTGTAAACCACACAGGTGCAAAACATTTCACAAAACCGAAATGTCACAAAACATTGTACAAATCAGCAGAACCCCAAAGGAGCTTGGAAACTGTTGACACTGGCAGCACACGACTTTTTTTACACCAGGGCAATATATTTGTCACTCCATGACACAGTGGCTTTACACATGTGTAAGATAGCAGGGATGCTGATGCCTGAAAATACCATCAGCACAATTTACCACAAATGCCACTGAGAGTTGAGGGGATCAAAAACTATTCATTGTAAATTGCTGGCAGCACTGTATTTTCCCTTTGTTTCCCCCTGATGTGATGTCATTTCCTGTGCCTGTGATTTAGAAGATGGATGCCTGCAGCTATAAAGGAAGGGGCAACTAAATGGGTTACAATTCTGACTCTAAAAGTATTGCAGGTTCAGCCAATAGCTTATGTAAAGCAGATTTCCATTGGTAACAATACTGATACATTTTATAATTCATGTTAGTTCCCCTTTAATATCATCTTCCTTGCCTTCTCTTACCTTCTCTAACAAATCCTGGAGAGTCCTCACCTTGTTCTAGGAAAGTCTGCATTCAACCATCTGAAAGTCTATTTAGATACCCAAAAGGAAAATAGAGTTTTTGGAACCTTTGTTATTGTCATATGCGGCAACCCAAACTCCTTGCACATTACCTAAAAGGATGTCAAAAGGATACTAAAGGTGTTCCACCTAGCATGCCCATTGAACAGAAAGTTATCCAGATAATGAACCACCCCATGTAAGTTCACCCAAGCAACCACATACAAGAATGTGCCAAAAAGTTTTCAAAAACTGCACAAGTCACTGTATAACTTATGGGCATGCATTTATTTATGTAGTACTTCCCCTCAAATTTCAACCCCAACAATTACTGCTCTACCTGATGTACCAGTAGTAACTAAAATGCAGACTCAATGTTCTCCTTGACCAGTAGAGCTCAAGGGCTAGATGTTCTGACCATCTCAACTGCCTTGTCAAATGAGGCATATGAAACCACCGTGAACTGGGATTTGCTGGGATTCTCACTGCATCCCCTTTGCGGTATCATAGGTAGGTAATCATCTGAAACTTTTCCTGTGTATTTTCAGTACCATGTAAACAAGTTAAACCAGTACCAGGTTTCACTACAAAATGATACAGTTTATTTTAAATACTCATATATATAACAACATACTGTACCTTGGTGATAAAAACTACTCCCTGAGAGCATGCCCTGCTTTAATTTTTATAAGCAAGATACGCTTTTGTATGTATGAGAATTTAAAATAAACCTTGTCCTTTTGTACTGGAACCTGGTGCCAGTTTTACTTATTTACATGATTATTCAGACTTTTACCTGACACAGATTCATTGGGGTGGAGCGTCATCTTTTTTGTTACTCAGTTTTCAGTAGCATCCCAACTAGGAGCATGTGGAGATCTGAAATAGGAGAGTGTGAAAAGGGGCTGCTAATCCTGCCCAGTGCCATGTCCTTCTGGAGCTTTTCCCTAACCCCATATGATCTTTCCCTGGCTGACTTCAGTTTCTTCTGCTTTGTAGCCCTGTCATGGACCCTATGTAGAGGATGCAGAAGCTTCTGACAACCTGGGAGCCTGGAATCAGGCTGCCTTATGATCCAGATAGCATGCCACCCAAGGTTTATGTCAATTCACCTTTGTCATTCTTGCTGGACCTGTGGCACTTCCTCCGATTGGATGACCTGGGATCTTGGCTTTGCCTTCCATGCTTATATAGTGAAATGGGTGGTTGCCTGCCATATATCATGCACTCATGTCTGTATTTCTGAGTGACCACCCACTGTAACAAACTCTAATCAGAGCCACAACGGCAACTGATGTGATAATAATGAAATAATTTTGATTGACATTAACTGCATTTAAAAGTAATTAAACATAGGACCACCCTAATGGCCTGGCAGCAGTACATTGCACTGCAGATGATCTGGGGTTGGGAGCAAAGCCAAAGCAACACATTGGGAGGCAGGCTGGGCTGAGGAAGCTGCTATGTGGCAGTGTACCTCAGCCAGGGAGGGTAAACAATGAGCCTTGGTGCCACAGTCATCCTTGTGGCTGTGCCAGTGAGATTGCTCCTACCACAGAGGATGAGTTGCTTGTATGGAAGACCAGCAAAGGCTGTGCCTACATCAGGGAGGTGGGAGTGACCATTAAAAGGGAGAAAAAAAAAACAACCATCTAAATAACAGTCTGTGCTCTTGATTCCCCTAAGCATACTTAGTGCCTGCTAGCACGGGATCCAGGTCCACATGGTATACTGCCTCCGGTGGGGGTTGGCCCTCACCCTGGATCCCCTACCATGGAGGGTAGAACCCTTCGGGTAACCAGTGGGTCATCAGTGGCTTTGGGAGATCGGGGACACAGACTTGAAAAGGGTTCATCCCTGGGACCAACGTATATCCTGAACAACATATGTGGCTGGAGAGAAAAACCTGTTTGAGAAATAATTATTCAGAAAAGAGCAGGCACAAGATGTGACCCTTCCTTCAGGCATGGCCACTGAAATAATTTGCCACAGCTCCAGCAACAGTCAGCCAAAGGAGTCTGAAAACAAAGATATCTGTGGTGTCCTCTACATTGATTAGAACATACCTGAGACAGGTGAATAAGGGATGCTTAGAATTATGAAGAGTACAGGAACATAGGACCACTCACCTATGGAATTATTTTAAAAGTTAAAAGATTTATTTATGTATAGTTCAAAAAGAAATACCCCTGAACCCACTCTTGATAAAGAAGGGGTGCTACCACTAATATGGTGGGGAGCTGTTTCCTCTCCATATTCACTGGCATTACACAAATGAAAGAAATATTTTGAGTCAGATACATACCACCCAAATGTTTCTGATTTTCAGGAATATCTCTTTTTGTTTCTTCAAACATGTCATCGATACCTCCTAAACTGGCATTTTGTTTCACTGAAGAGTAAGGATTTCAAACATAAAATAATGCCTTATATTAGTGCTGTCATCTGAGTTTCCACCACAAGGTAATTTTCTCACAAGTCAAATGTTGTTGCAGCATTTCAAGATGATATGCTCATATTTTCAGATGTGTCCCTGTGTTAAATAATTGTCCTTGTTTTTTTAAGCCTTGTCCCTGATTAGTGAAGCAAGAGGTTGAGAGGTAAGGTCAGACACAAACTGTTTTTTTCTGATCTGAAATGCAGATCTTGTGTTGGAACTATGGAATAATAATGTTTTTTTTCATGTTCTGCTTCTGTGGAATAGGGAGAGAGAAGACATGATGTGCTGCTGAGTGACTGCAGGAAAAGATGCATGGTATCAAAACTAGGAACCTTGATAGTGCTACAGTATATAGAGTCACAGCAGCGTTAGCTTTGCATTTTCCAGCTTTATGATTGGTCAAGGGCTCAATGAGGAAAACAGAGTGTAGATGGAGGGGGGGCAGTATTGGAGAGGAGACTGCTAAGATTAAGCTTGTGACTGGTGGAAAGGACCAAACCACCAAAAGCTCTGTTCCCAAACAATAGCAATATGTTTATAATTACCGGGTAGCGCTTTTTCCCATAGGGAAACCCGGTTATAATTTGCCATTATAACCAGCTCGGCTGGTTATAATGACAAACAAGCACCAGGTTTCCCTTGGAACAGTCATTCCTCAGTCGCTGTTCTCCGACGTTCACGTTCCATGAAGGAATCTCATGGTGCAGCACACTTCCTGGTCCCTCGTATTTGGCGGTAATGAACTTTTTATAAAAAAAAATAAAAAACTCTTTTCCTCAACTAAACCACTTAAAAATGGAAGCAAATAAAAGTATTTTCCCATCAGCCTGACACCACAGCCTAGTCCATGTCACAGACTGCCCCTGTCTCTTGAAGCCCGGAAGGATGCTGCAACCGCCGCTCGGCGGTAAGTTTATATTAAAACAACAATCTAAGTTTCTACACATTTTTTAATAAAATATCCTCTTCCTTTTTTCTCCAACATGTGCAGCTGTATAATTAGGAAGACTGCGGACTGCGCAAAATCAAGACTGGTCCACAGCTTCCTGAACACTAATCTGTTAGCTTATTAAATGTTTTATAATTGCTGAGGTGAAAAAGCGCACTCCTGCAATTATAAAAAATAAAATATAGGGTGGTGTGTGTAAAACTCGATTTTACACACACCCTCGTTGTGGGATGCTTTTTATAAACCTCAGGCTTTGCCCTCGGGGTTTATGTAGCATCCCACAACTCGGGTGTGTGTAAAATCTCGTTAAACACACCACCCCATATTTTATTCTCTATATAGTGTATGGTGAAATACTGTTCTGCATGGAAATCCATGCCTGGAACAGCATTGTTGTGCTGCACTCTGTGCATCACGATCTTGTTGTGCTGCTCTGAGTATGTCACCGGTGCAGCACAAGATCGAACGCATTCACGCATGCGCAATTGAGTGGCCCACGGCAACGCGGAAGTAAGCATGCAGTGGCAGATACCGAAGTAAGCCTTTTTTTTTTGTTCGTAGACTTGTTCTGAGGATCACAGAGTACTGCTTATGGTTGCCCATACACTATAAAAGATTGTGTATGAGCAACCATACAGAAACAAGGCAGTTGTGAGATCCCGAGATTTCCAGCTGTGCTCTCGAGGTCTCTGGTTACCACGGAAACCTCTCAATCACAACTGCCTTGTTGTATATGCGTGCTCATACACAGTACTCTATGTGTGTGCCATTGGCACATAAAAAAAATAGAATTTGTAATGTCTGGGGCTAGGTTAACTATTTGATTTGGACAGGAAAGGATGTTTCTAAAATGAATGAAGAACCCCTTATAACTGAGAATGGACATGTCTTTTGGAGGAGGGATTTCAGGAAGCATGCTGCAGAAGGCACCTGGAGTTTACCAATCTACTTATATGCTGCTATATCAAGGTTCTGCATGTTTTGCAATGTAATAAAGTTCAGCACAGCTTTCCCAAAGTAAACCTATTTCTTATTTTTACCTTATACCATGAGTCTACCGCAGGTGCCAGTCACCAGAGTATCCACAACACATGCAATATTAAATTCTAGATTGGAATCTAAGAACTATCTATGCAAAAGTACTGTAGGAAAATTGTACTATTTGTATCACATATTGAATGATAATGTACAGTATCTAGAATTTTAAGTGGTTAAATAAGTTTATAAAACTTGCTATTTTATGTTATTTTTAAGCATGTGTAATGGCTTTTAGACCAAGCAATAAAGACATTTAAACCTTAAGCTACTTGTAGCACTGTGTGAAGTGTTGCTACTTTGCACAGCCCTTTCATAGCACTATGTGTAGCAAAGTGCCAGCTTCACCTGGTGAAGAATATGAAATGACACCTTGAGAAGTCTAGCAGAAGGTCTGTTGCACAAAGGATACAAAAAGGAGACTCGGCTGAGTGGAGGACTGTGACAGGCACACCACCACCTCCTCTCACCCCCTTAGCCATCTGACATCTAAATGAACAGGAGAATGCACATAAAAGTATGCACTCCCATTCATTCAGATGATATCCAGCTGATGAGGAAAGAGGAGGATCTGTGCCCATCTCTGTCATGTACTATGCAGAGTTTTCTTTTTGTATCCTTTGGGTTCGGTGCCAGATGGGGGATGGAGGGTTATTGGTGCTGAGTGGGTGAGCTGGGGGGCTACTTATTTATAAAGTCAGTCAGTAAAGACAAGTGCAGTAATGTTTCTGTGGGTTGGGGAGTTGAGGGAGTGTGTGGATGCTTACTGCTAAGTGGGTAGAGGTAAGTGAGGTACTATTCAGATTTGTTCCTACCCCATATTGTCTAACAAAATCAGTTAAGATAGCTAGACAGGTAGTACAAAAATACCAAAAACACTTCAGCCAATGTCCTTGTTAAACTTCCTCTCTGCCATCCTCAGACCCCTAGTGGCTGAACTGTCTTTCATGTTGAACAGTTTGGTGTAGTCCAACCTATTGTGCCCCCAAATGTATTTATACATGTATCCCCTGCTACCAGTTGTATGCATAGCTGTCCACTGCAGTTGCCATAAAACATCTTGTACTGCACAAATAGCTTACATGAGTGTATTCATTTAGAAGTGGTGTTTGTCTATCCTATTGTAATGGGCAATAAACGAACAATATTTGGTATCTTTAGGGCCAAACTGCCACCTGTCTGATGCACATTTGAAATGACACATGAATGCAGTGTATTAGAAATGTGTAATTCCATTTACTTTCTTCAAACTCAGATTGGGCTCATCAAAAGCAAATGCAATGCCGTTGCCTTGATATCAGCCCAAATAAATGTGCTTTAGAATTTTTTGGAATCATTCTGCAACTTAATTGCAGCTTTGAAAAGCAAATAATTATTACCTATCCCCGCCTTGCCCCCTTCTACCTGCCTACCCCCTTGCCGCCTCTCCCTTTCCTCCCCCCCGGGCAATTCCTGACTTTTATCCATCCCTTCCCTCTCCTTTAGAGCTCTTACCCTCACCCTCTACCCTCCAACAATGGCCTTCCTGCCTGCATACCCCCTTCCCTCTCACCTGCAGTGCTGATTTCTAAGATTGCCCTTGGCTGGTATGTCATGCTACCTAACATTTGGCACATTTTGAATTATTGGAATTTCCTAAGTCTCAGTCTCTTACTTCTTTTTATTGTGTAACTATGTATTATTATGTTGACCTTTGTATGTATGTATACCCCCCCATTCCTTCGACGTGGAACCTTTGTAAATGAGCAGTTCCTGCTCAAAGGTATTTGTAATCCTAGATTTCAATAAAATAAAATAAAAATAAAATCTACCACAATTTTTTGAATCACATGTGGCACTTTACTTACTCTGAGTAGCTACTGGAGAGGCTGTCCATAGGCTTACTGATTCACGATAGGTACAAGCTCCAGAAATAAATACACAGCAATGTAAATTTTGCTTTGTTTTATTACAGATTAAAATGAATTGATTGTAACACTAATGCAGAGTACATCATCCCAGTAAGAGATGAATAAGAATCTCTTTAAATCCCCTATTTGTCTGAAGTGTCAAGGGAATATTCTAGAAACTTGCTGGGAGTTTTGATTAGTAAGGGTTCTGCAGGCTAGACCCTTTGTGGCCTACGTTTATGAATTTCCTGAACATCGCCTTATTAGTTAGCAACAAAGAGTTCAAAGAAACGGAAGACAGGTAATAAAGGCAGCTTTTATTAAACTTACAAATCAATAGAGAAAACACACTGTAAGCCTTGGAGACCACAAAGGTCTTTTTTTTTCTGAAAGGCAGCAGTAGAGAAACACATTTCCTATAACATAAGCAGTGGGTGACAGTATACTAATTAGTGAAATGAGTGGGTGAGTCATACAATAACCTTTTATTTAACAGTAAGATCTTCATTTTGAGATGCCAACAGGGACCTTGAATGCAAGTGGATATTTAGTTCTACAGATCTAATGGGAAAGTAAATGCACGCAGTCATTATATAAATGCTTTCACTACAATAATGTAACATGCAAGCAAACAGTGGATAATTTCCTATCCAGCAGTTGGTTAACTGTTACAGATATTTACAGTTTTATTAGATGCAACAATTACTAAATCACAGCATGCAAATAAACAGTGGGTGGTTCACAGCAATTGGCTGAATGTAACAGATAGGTAATATTAATCAGTTGCATACCATATCATAAGAAGAAAACCCTAAATCTGACTCCAGAATCTGTATGAGGTAAAAGATACAGCAGGTACTGTACTTTTACACTAAATACAGTCATTGGTATACCATATTGAAAGTAAAAAAGGAATAGTGTGCTATCTAGTTACTGATTCTGATCAGTATCATTTCTATAGAGGGGCATTAATATAACATGTAAACAATCAACTGGTAGTTTGCCATTAGCAACTCGACAAAATTGAAAAGCTATAGTAACCAACATTTCACTGAATGCAGTCATTACTAATGTTATGCAGACACTGTCCTTAATGTTCTGAATAGTTCTGATTATGCCAGCTATTCACAAACATGAATCAGAAAGTGGACTAACCAAACTGAACAGCCTGTTAAACAGGTTGACCACTGTCAGATAATGCAAAATCAGAGTGTCTGGATAGCTTGGTGAATAGGATAAAACACTGTACACTTTGCTCCCATTATTACTGTAACATACAATATAGAAAAGCAAAGGACAGCGTGTGGTCCCGAAATTATTTAAATGTATCAGATACTATAGCCCCAATGTTCAAAAGCAACCATTTTCATGGTGCAGAACTTATTGCAACACGCAAAATAGAGTGTGGCTGTCAGGGAGCTATATTCAGACAGGCAGTAAGCCCTGTCCAGTGCGCACTGCCTGTATGAAAATCAGGCTGTGGCAGCACTGTTATAGGTGCAAATGTGCAGCACACCACAGCCCTCTACTGGTAATAGGCACCAAGGAGAAAAGGGGATAGCGCATCTCAAAAGGGATAGTGCCTTTGGTCCTGAGAGTCATATTCAGTGGCTTGCAGTCTAATGAACATGTATGGCATGCAAGGCACTAAGTGGCCATTTTCATGTTGTTTGTGGCCATTAGCAGCTCTACAAAATACTTAAGTGCACAGATTTATTTATTTATTTAAATTTTGGTGACCGGGAAAGGCACACTGAGCCAAAGCTTGTTTTCAGGAGCAACCTGGGTGCAAAGTAACAACTGGGTTAGAAACATTAATTACAGTAAAAAGTAAATTACACAGAGTTTACAGCTATGTACGTATACAAAGGTAAAATATGGTCTCGGCACAATGCATAACAAAGAAGGTACATTTGTTACAAGGAAAGAAAACAAAAGCGTGACTAATAGTATTGCCTAAGACACTTTGAGACACTTCACAATTCCATTATGAGGGAACTGGAGCAAGCAGGAGCTGAGATTTGAAAATCAGCCGAGTACCAACTCTGCCTGTGTGGGCCAGTGAAAACAAAGAGTTGGTAAAAGAGAGGACATGGGAGGGGGGTTAAGAGCACTGGAGGCACTGGGGAGATGGGAGGAGTCTAAGTAGTCTTTTTTGGTGCGAGAAGGGGGAGTAATATGAAGGTCAGAGGGTAGTTTATTCCAAAGGAGATGGAAACGGTATGAATAGGGGGACTGACCTGCTGAGGAGTGTGGGCAAGGGATGGAGAAGGTATACGAGTTTCTGCGACGAAGGGAGTAGGATGTGGGATTTGCTGGGGTGAGGTAGGATGAGAGATAGGGGGGAAGGGAGCCAAACCAGTATTTAGCATTTAAGGAGGTGCAATGAATGGTTCTCCTGTGCGATAGAGGGGTAAGGGAGAGTGGAGCATAGAGGAGACAGTGATGGGTAAGGGGAGGCAGTGGTGAAATGGCAGAAGGAGTTGATAAGAGTGTCTAATTTGGAGAGGGATGAGGTTGGGGCAGTGCTGTAGACTACATCAGTGTAATTCAGCACTGGCAAGATTGTTTTAAGAACTAATTCCTGTCAAGTGGTGAGAGGAAGCAGGCTTTGTGGTGATAGAGAACTGCAAGTTTGGGCCAGAGTTTGGTACAGATGGCGTCAATATGTGTTGAGAAATCAAGGTGGCTGTCCAACCAGACACCCAGATATCTGAAGGCAGAGACCCTCTCAGCGATGAGTCATCCTGGTGACGATCACAGTGGGGGCGGGAGGAGGCTAACTCTGCCTGTTACCATAGAACATGGTTACTGTCTTTTTAGCATTTAGCTTTAATTGATTTGATTTGTACCAAGACTGTACATTGTCGAAGTCATTCTGGAGGTGGGGGATAACACTGTCATAGGATGGACCAGAGGCATAGATGACAGTGTTTTCTTCGTACATGTGTACATTAGAGGAGTGACAGACTGAGGTAAATCATTTATAAAAAGAGAGAAAAGGATGGGACCAAGGATAGAGCCTTGAGGGACCCCAGATAGGATAGGGAGTGGAGAAGAGAGTGCATCACCTATTTGGACTGACTGTTGTCTATTGTAGAGGTAGGATCTAACCCAGTCAACTGCAGGTTTTGCAAAGCTGAATGAGGTTAGTTTTTGAAAAAGGAGTGGTTGGGATACAGAATCAAATGCTTTAGCCTAATCAATAAAGATTGTGGCAGTGACTTGGCTTTCATCAATCGCAGAGAGGATGGAGTCAGTGACATGCAACAGGGAGGTGATAGTGGAGTGTTCTTTTCAGAAGCCTGATTGTACAGGCAAGAGGTAGTCATTAGAGGAGAGAAAGTCACAGAGCTTTGTGAGAATGAGAGATTCCTGAACTTTGGCAAGGGGGGAGGAGTGAGATAGGCCTATCATTTCCTGGGGAAGAGGGATTGCCATCATTGTGCAGGGGTATGACTTTGGCCAGCTTCTAGGCTTTGGGAACATTAGCTGAGGTGAGGGAGATGTTTAGTATGTGTGTCAGAGGAGTGGTAATTGCAGAGCTAGACATGTGGAGCAGTCTAGGCTAAAGATCATCAGGGCTTGTTTTTGTGGGGTTGAGGGACTTGAGCGTGGAATAAACTTCAAGCGAAGTGAAAGGAGAGAAGAGGAATCTGAGGGGGGGAGAAGCAGGATAGCAGGGAGAAGAGTCAGGTAACGGAGGGCTGTAGGAAAAGTCAGGTGGAGGGGGAAGGGGAGTCGGGTAGACCACAGGAGATAAAGACCTTGTTGAATGCATCGGCTACAGTGGCTGGGTCAGATACAGGGGAGCCGTCGATTTTAAGGACTGGACATGCTTAATGGGGAGGGGGATCCAGGAGGGAGTGGATCACCTTCCAGAAAGAAGCTGGGGAGTTTTGGTTCTGCTCTAGTTGGGACTTGAAATAGGAGGCCTTTGACAGGCGAATCATCTTGGTACACCTGTTTCTGAGTTGTTTGTATGACAGGAGGTCATCTGGGGTTCAGGATGCTTTGTAGCATCTCCAGGCCTTGTCCCAGGCACGACACATGGCAATCCAATTTGAGATGATCCAGGGGTGGATGCTGGCATTTCACCCTGACTTTTTAAGGGGTCTGTGACAATCCCAGATACGATTAAAGATGTGTAAAAAGTGGAATAGTTCAAGGTCGACAACCAGGGCACTAAAAACAGGTTGCCAGTCAGTATGTAGGAGGTCATGCTGCAGGGCATTAGCGTTGAGGGAGTGGAGGGGGTGGGTCCATATGAATTTGGGAGGGTAGTGGGGAATGTGGATTTTGTGAACACAAAAGGTAATACAGTGATCGCTCAGGGCATCACAAAGGATGCCCGAGGTTGAGATGCGGTGGAGATGGGAGGATAATATCCAATCAAGAAAGGTGGGGTTTTGGGATTGGGGGTCTAGACAGGTAGGCTCTTGGATAACTTGGGTGAGGTTTAGGTCCTCAATAGTTAGGGTGGTAGGCTTGGCAGCTGGGGAGAGCCAGTCAAGAGTGAAGTCTCCTAGGAACAAAAGTTCACCATTTGAGGTTAGGGAGGAGATTGAGGAGATGATGTTAATGATGGCGTCTGACAAGGCTCTAGCCCGGGTAGATAAGGTGCCAATATAGACGGGGGCCAAGGGGGGAAGGGATAGTTGGGCCAGAATGAGTTTGTGGGAGGAGGGGGATGACTCTTTGAAAATAATGGAACTGGAGATGGAGTTCCTAATGTACAAAACAACACCACCACCACACTTGCTTCTATCTTGCCGCAAAAGGTTAAAGTCGGGAGTGGCTAGAGAGGAATTTGGGATTTTGGAAGATAACCATGTTTCAGACATGCATAGTATGTCAGGGTGATATTGGGTGAACCATACATTAAGAGCATCAGTTTTGGGGAGGAGGCTCCTGGCATTGAGATGGAATATGCAGAGGGCTTTGAGGAATGAAGATGAGGCCTGAGACGGGGACAACTCCAGAAGGGTAGAGGTTGGGCTGGCAGAGGTATGGGACATGAGTGGGCCAGGGTTGGGTTGGATGTCACTGTTGAGGACCAGGAGAAGAAGGGAGATGGGAAGGAGTGGGGGTGTTTGAACCGTGTGATCTGCATGCTGGGGGTGCAGAGAGGTTTAGGCAGTGGTGTAGAGCCTCAAGGTTTAGAAAATGAGAGGGAACAGGGAGGGTGGATGGAGGGGAAAAGGAAAGGAGGGAAAATGGGTAGGATGCAGTGTGTGGGAGGGGAAGGGCGGGATGAGAGGTGGGGAGGCTGTGGAGAGATGGGAGGAAAGGGGAGCTGATGTGGAGCAAGAAAAGGATGAAAAGATGAGGTGAAACTGGGCAGGCTGCTGTGGGGAGGGGCTGGAGAGAGGTTGAGGGTGGGTGGGGTGGGAGGTTTGTAAGAAGGAGAAAAAGAAGGGGAATATGGAGGGGGGACATGGTTAGGAATGAGGAGCACCACTGATTTGGAGAGCAGGAGATGGATTTAGCAGTGAGAAGATGCAATGTCAGAGTAAATAGGAGGAAGCAGCAGTTGGGGGGGTGAGCTGCTGGAATGTAGTGAAATACAGAAAAAAGGAAAGTGTAGTTTGCAGGTGACTAGAGTACTAGGTGCCAGAGTACCAGGTGTATCAGCAAGAAAGAGGGAGAAAGAGAGAGCGAAAGAGAGTGGATCAAAGGGGAAAAAAAGAAACCTTTTTTTTTCTTGTGTAGCGATTGGGTGAACTGCACTTGTAGGGAGGGATTTGAAATGCTGCAAGTGGATTTAAAGAGTGTTGGGGTAGGGGACAGTGGGTGGGCCAAATGAAAATATTGAGGTCTGAGAACTAGGCAGCCACTGAAATGTCCTTTGCGGATTGTAAAAACAGGAGGAAAAGGCTCTGGTTCGACCAGTTCCTATCAGGAGCCAATAGGAGGAAGCTCCCAAGTTAATTTGGTCAATTGCAGGTATCGGGAATTGAGAGCCAAAAATTGTAACAGAAGAAATCCTGTGTTCAGTCCGTACCTGAAGGAGTCTTGCATCTTGGAGGACGAGTCAGAGAGCGGCTAGTGAGGTAGCCGTGCCACAGGGGGAGCGCACCCAGCTTGGGGGCGTGCCTGCTGTGAAGACAGAAAGATAGAACACAGGTTAGATAAGAAGCAGCAGTTAGAGGGCAGGGGCTGGAGTAGGCAGAGACTGAATAGTCAGCAGTGGAGACAAGATGTTTGGAAGACGATTAACTTAGTTGGGGGCAGGGAACAGGACAGCAGCAGAGGGAGCTGGGGGGTTGGTGCCAAAGTCAGAGATCAGTAGTAAGTTTAGCAGAAACAGAAATTAAAAATTAGTAATCAACAGAGGTAGCAGTAGAAATTCAAACAGTAAGAGTCCAGGATTAGTTTAGCAGCCTACTGAGTTAGAATAGTGGAAATTTACAGTCCAAGGTCAAATTCATTTTGCAGCCTGCAGAAGCTTAGCAGTTTAAATCAATTAATTAATTATGCAGCCTACAGAAATTTAGCAGTAGAAAGAAATTCGACAGTCAAAAATACATTATTGGATTTTCAGCCTACAGGGTTAATGCTGAGAAAATTCAACAGTAGAAGCAGAATAGATAGACAGTAGTTAAATAATTATTAGTTTTAACAACAAAAATCAGCAACAATTCAGCAGTAAATACTAGGCCAAAATACTGAGGGCAGAGAACTAGGCAGCAGCTGAAATGTCCTTTGCAGCTTGCAAAAACAGGAGGAAAGGGCTCTGGTTCTACCAGCTTCGATCAGGAGCCAATTGAAGGAAGCTCCCAAGTTAATTTGGCCAATCGGGGGTAGCGGGAGCTGAACGCCAAAAATTGAAACAGAAGAAATCCTGTGCTCGGTCCGTACCAGAAGGAGTCTTGCAGCTTGGAGGGCGAATCAGGTGGTAGCTGCTGAGGTAGCTCCATCACAGGGGGAGTGCACCCAGTCCTGGGGCTCAAGCTGAAGGAGTCTTGTGGCTTGGAGGGCAAGTTGGGTGGCAGCTGCTGAGGTAGCCGTGTCACAGGGGGAGTGCACCCGATCGTAAATTCACAGTGACATTTCACAAAGCCTTGGCCATTGCCCCCACCCTCACCTGTTCTCTAACAAACTAGTCCTGGCAGTCTAGTACTCTCCTCTCCAGCCCGATTCCCAAGTAAACTGATAAACCTCAATGGCAGTCCAGTGGTGCACCCCTCCCACCCCAGTACCATTTACACTAATGATGGACTTCCTGGTTGTTCAGTGATACCCATCTCCTGGCCTGTTGCAGTAATGGTGAACTCCCTGTTAGTCCAGTGGTACCCACCTCCTAGCCCAATCCCCATTACAGTAATGACAAACTTCCTGGTAGACCGGTGGTGCCTTCCCCCCACCCCAATTCCTGTTACAATAATGATGAAATCCCTTGTAGTTCAGTGGTGCCCCACATCTTACAGGACAAGAGGGTAACAGCTGTGATGCAGCAAAAAAAGCCAGGTGCTTACTATACTAGAGCGTCCAGCCCAAACAATTCAAGGACAGTCAGTAAATAGTAGTATTCACACTGATGACAGAAGCGCTATAGTCATCAAACACGTGATTTATTCCATGAATTCTTTTGCTCTCAATCACAAAATTCAAACAGCATTCCTCAGCACCCATAGCACATATCCACTGCTTACATCCCTCCCACCTGCCTCAGAAAGAAGAAGGGTTACGGCATGTGATTGGTCCAAGAAGGGCAAGACAGATGGGAAGGCGGGAGGGATGTGAGCAGCACCAGAGCAATTAAAAAAAAAAATTCTGCTGCTACTCAAACCTGCCTTTTAATTGCAGTTGCTGGTTTTTGGTTCCAAAATGCAAAGCAAATCCACTTATTTTATGCCTTGCACTTACTCCTTTTCATGGTCTACTACACTGCCATACCAAGAACCCAAATTGTTGAAGCTGAATCTTGGAAGCCGAACCGAAGACAGGGGGTTAGAAACATAACCACTTTAAACTTACCAATTTCCACAGTAGCTCACACTAGTCCTCTTTCCCATCTTCATTGTATACCTCAATCACTGGTCCATGTTTTCTGTCTTAGATTTCCAACCCCAACCCCCCGAGCTAGCCTGTGAACTCCATTTCATCACTGTCAGCTGTATGGTGTTTGCTAATTTGACCACTGCTGTAAAGTATTAAAGAGTTAGTGTACAGCTTGGAATAAATAGTAACTTTCAGAAGCAGTCAGCCATCAATTCTCATATCTGAATTTTTTTTTTTCCTGTTCTGCTAATTACAAGGTTTTCTACCTGAGAGTAGTAGGTGTGATGTATGAAACAGTATTTTACCTGGAGGCTGGCAAAGTCAATTGTGTTCCTCCCTTTACATCAGAATTGTGACCTTACTGATTGTGACATCATTAATAACCAAGAAGAGCCAGTCTCCTGCTGCTAGACTGGTAACTTGTGATACATGTTACCAGTCAGGTAGCTGGGAGTGTGATGTAACAATGAATGAGGCCGCATGCTGATGATGTAGTGGGAGGAAGAGAATTTGGGCTGAGCAGACTGTTCCACCCGAAATACAAACCCCCGGAATGAACCTGTTAACCATGGACCTGCATAAATATGGACTTTGCTGCAGAAGGCTGGTTCTAGGTCCATGGTAAGCCGAAGAGCACATAGTTTCCAGCTTTACAGCTTCTGAGCCTGTCTTTCCTCACTTGTGTTGACTGTTGCAGGTGCCATCCAATCATGCAACAGTCACTTTATGCATCAATGCCAAAGTCATGTGATGCACTCACTCACTGTATATAACCATGGTGAGTGCACAATGCAGCCGAGAGGTGCAGCAGGCGAGCAAGTGGGAAGAAGAGGGGGAGTACTCTCCTGTTGTCAGCGAGCAGTGTGCTGTATGAAGTCAGAAGGAGGGAAGGATTTGTGAACTACTTTGCGTGGCTGTGGCTTGTAATGAATCTAGTTCCCAGAGGGAAGATAGAAGAAAGAGCGAGACTTACTGGGGTGGAGGGAGGGCAGAGAGAAAATCATCAGTGGGGATAGGAAGGATCAGATGAATTAGAGACAGAGAGGCTACTGGGGATGGAGACTGATTAGAAAAATCATAAATGAAGAAATAGAGATCGCTTTTATCTCAGAAGCTGAGGCAGGCTCTCTACTGCTGCACTTTTCATTGATGCTGGAATTGCCATCTGTTGCTGCACTTTACAGTCCCTGCTTGAGGCAAGAACAAGACCGTTTGGAGAGACTGGATGAGAGACATTCTCTTCACATATGTTGCATTCCTCACCCCCGTTCAAAGGACTCAGACTGTTCCTAACATCTTTGCTAGAATGGTGTGAGAGCCATTCTTAGTTACAAGCACTACATTAACTTTGAATTGGTGTTTGGAGTTTGGGAGGAGCAGACAGCTGGTGACATCAGGGAGGAGGTGGGATCATTCCCCTTAAACGCCCGCGCTGCCCGCTTAGCACAAGTGTGAGGGTGAGCACCACTCCCTCCCAAAAAATAAATAAATCTTCCCAGCTGTCGGGCTAAAAATTGGGTTCCTCGAGGTAATGTATAATAGTTTTATATAAGTAAGCTAACCTGTCCCTAGTATTGATAATGATTTATTGTTAGATTTACTTATAGTTTTAATTATGTTTTTGTTCCTATGTATATGCTATGTACTTTTCCATTCATCGTCTCTTGTGGTTGAAAGAGGTTGAGAGGGGAATTCTGACTTCTGCACAGATGTTAATGATCTTAGGTATTTAAATTCAGCACAAGTCACTTTTTCTTGCAATGATTCTGGGACATTATGCTTTGCCTGGGGTGACCTATGGAATGCTGGAGCGGATGTGGGTGGTGTTACCACCTTTTAATGGACTTTCAAGTTATAGTAAGTGCTGCTAGAGGCCTAACTAAGAATGAAAGAAAATAGATTCATAGAGCTTTGTCCCACAGATTATTATTTTTATTACTTTTAAATTCAGGGTCAGTACATCCTCACCCAGGCCCCAATGTTTCTGGCATCCCTGCATGGTTCAATTTTTCTGAATCCAACACAATTTCAAATAGGCCAGCAATCAGTATTATTCACCTGAATGTGCAAAGCCTCACAGCAAAGTGGGATTCCTTTAATGTTTGGGTGGAACAATGTAAGTTTGATAGTGTGGTTGTTTCTGAAACATGGCTTAATAATAATATTTCTGATGATGTGATCTCTTTACCAGGTTATAAATTATTCAGAAAAGACTGTGTGGGCAGTAGAAGGAGGGAAGGGGTTAAGATATATTCTAAATATCATCTTAATGTCACAATGTTGGATATTACATCTGCTGATTCAAAGTGTGACTTGTTGACAATAGACATTGTCTTAGGCCAACAAAAACACTTAAGCCTAAGTACCATTTATATACCCCCAGGATGTTTTTCAGATGGTTGGGACATAGTTGTTGGGGTAAAGAATGTTCTTCCCCCCCAACTGAAAATGGATTCTTATGGGAGATTTTAACAAAGATTGGGGTTGTTTGCATAAATATGATGTTCGGGAGCTCTTATGGACCAGGGCCTTCAACAACTGATCACAGATGTCACCAGGTATAATTACAAAATAGGCAGAGGAACCATATTAGATTGGTTAATTGTCCCCTTTAAAAATAAGATCCAGAACCCTGTGGTCATGCTGGATGCCATCAGTGATCATTGTCCCATTTATTGTGAGTGGTCCGCTAAGTCCTGTGAGGGGGGGCACCAGTACTTATTGAATATAGGAGTTTCTATAAACTTGATCCTTCAAAAGTTAATGAAGCATGCAAACATGCCAATTGGTCACAATTTGATTCAATTAGGTGATGCTGATTTGTTTTTGGAAGTCTTTTGTAGTATTTATACCACAATTGTCGATACTGTGGCCCCCTGAGAAGGATTATGATTAGAGCTCAGAAATATAAGTGGATCACCCAGGTTTATTAAACTCTATAAGAATTAGGGATAAAGCCTGGAAGAGATATAAAGTTACCAAGGATAATGTTGCTCTACAGGACTATAAGATGTTACGTAACAGATGTAAGACTCAAGTTAGAAGAGCTAAGAGACAATACTTCATGACCTTACAAGATACATTTTTGGGTAATTCAAGGCAGACATGGCAAGTCTTGAATGATCTCTTGGGGAAGGGCCACAAGGATACTCCCATCACACTAAATCTGGATGGCGCCATTTTAAGCGAACCCTTTCAAGTTGAACAGACATTTAATAATTATTTTGGAGACCTTGAATATCTTAGGTTTCCCCAGCCATCTGTCACCCCTGTATTGCAAATAGATGATAATTCCAAATCTCATCCCTTATTTCATTTTAGTGATGTATCCCCAGCACAAGTTAGGGATTACATACTTAAATTAAATCAGAGGACAAAACTAGCACATGACAATGTTGATTATAGGCTTATTAAGCTATCAACATTGTTTAATTTGTCCATGCACTCTGGATTTGTCCCTCTCAAGTGGAAAAAGGCAAATGTTAAATCTATTTTAAAAAGTGGAAATCCTTCTATTGTATCCAATTATCTTCCTATATCCCTTCTGGCTCCTCTTTCTAA
The DNA here is from genome assembly GCA_016271365.2 of Neoceratodus forsteri. Taxonomy (NCBI): domain Eukaryota; kingdom Metazoa; phylum Chordata; order Ceratodontiformes; family Ceratodontidae; genus Neoceratodus; species Neoceratodus forsteri. Next base: position 570,068,516 of record CM057449.1, on the reverse strand, counting down.
GGTTTTACAAAAGATTATCCTGGATCAAACTGCTTAATTCCTGGATAACACTGGTTTGCTTTCAGAGGTGCAGCATGATTTTAAGCAAAAAACATAACACTGAAACAGCCTTGGTGGGGTTCCCTGGCCATATACAGGGTGCCCTTGATAAGGGGCGCTCTGTTGCGGCCATTTTGCCTGGATCTCACCAAGGCTTTTGATTTAGTTGAACATAACTTATTATCATTTATTTTTTCTGAATTTCATTTTTCCCAAAATATTATTAGTTGGTTTTCAAATTACTTACAAAATAGGCACCACTGTACTATAATAGATGGTATCTCCTCAAGCCCTCATGATAATCTGTGTGGGGTTCCTCGGGGCTCCATCCTGGGCCCAATGATCTTCTCATTCTTTATTAATTTGGTCCCTACTAGCACCCATTCTACTATGTCTCTCTGTGCAGATGATGCTGTATTATACTGCATTGATGATGATTATTCCCTGGCAATGAATAATGTTTAGGATGATTTTTCCCATTTTCAGAAATGGCTCATCTCTAGGCATATGGTGCTTAATTCAAAAAAGACCAAGTTGATGATTTTTACTGGGCCCAGGGTGGAACTCCCTCACCTGCCACATGTGGTAGATTTGAAGGGTGTTACCATCGAGAAAGTTGAAATATTTAAATACTTAGGCATCTATCTTCTCACTTGACTTGTGAATCCCATGTAAATTTCTTATGTAAGTCCCTTCATCAAAGATTTGGAATGTTGTACAGGGAGTGCCCCTTTTTAACTGGTGAGTCTAGAAAACTTTTGACCCACAGTTTTCTCTTTAGTCTATTAAATTATGGTATTGTTTTTATTTATTTATTGAGAATATTGGATAACAACCTTTGAGTCTGGGACTCATTTACAAAGGCTCCTCGTCAGAGTACAATACATCAATTGATAGGCAGTATACAATATTATAGTGAGATTAGGGAAGAAAACAACAGGGATTGAGCAGTGCTAATGGTACTAAACAGCTGTACAAGTCCTGAGGGGAGCTTGTGTACATCAGTGACAGTAGAATCAATGAGATGGTGAGGCCTGTACACTAGTAAGTAATGTGAGCAGTCGGGATACCAACATTGTCATTAACACACAGTCATTACAATAGTAGCATTGGAATTAAAAACATACAATCATTATAATAACAGTAGCGGAATAAAGAGAAAAACCCCAAATTCTAGCTGAGCGTAGGCAGTTTCCCATTCCTAGTCAGAACATTGGTAGTGACGGGTGGAGATTATGTGGCCTTTAAGGGCTGTTTTGAAGGAACCTAGTCTGGAGATGGAGGTAATGGCCAGGGGGAGCTCATTGTACCGTCATGGTGCTCTGCAGGAAAAGGATCTTTGGGCAAGGGTGGTTGTGACCCTGGGTACAGTCCATGTTAGTCTATCTGCCATTCGGGTGTTTGCTATGATACGAGCAGCACAGAGGTTGGCAGAGACTCTCGGGGGGAGACCTAGTTGTATTTTCTTTGTAAGGAGACACATTTGATAATGTACTCTTTTGTCTAGGGTGAGGATATTTGTTAGTGCAGACAGGGTGCAGCTGTGGATATGCTTATCTACTCCAGCAAGGAGCCTATAGGCTTTGTTGATGGCTAGGTGGATTTTGTTTAGTGCAGTGTGGTCTGCATCTAAGTAGATGGTTAGCCCATAGTCTACAAGGGAGAGAACAGAGGAGGTAATAGCAATGTTTAGGGCCTCTGGAGGTAGGCAGTCTTTGGGCCGGTACAGTAGTCCTGTGCATGTATTTATGGCAGAGGAAAGATTACTGATATGAGGGTGGAATGAGAGGTTAGGATTGAAAGTAATGCTCAGATATTTATAGGTGTAAACCTGTTCCAGCGGGAGGAGGGCTTTGGAAAGGATTGTAAGCTGGGCATTGTAGTCCTTGCTCTGGCAGTGGGCAAAGAGCATGGATTTAGTTTTTTTTACGTTGACCACCAGTCTATGGTCAGTGAACCAATTTTCAATGTGGTTGAAGGCAAGTTGTAGGGAGGACAGAAGGACTGTGGGATCCAAGTGGGAGGCATATATTACCACATCATCTCTGTATAGCAGGAGATTACATGAACAGGATTTGGGCAGGGTATTCAGGAAGATGCTGAATAGTAGTGGGCCGAGTATGGAGCCTTGGGGGACTCCCAAGTGGACTGGTAGAGTGGGTGAGAGGGTGCTGTTTATCTTCACACACTGGGACCTATCTGTAAGGTAACTTGTGAACCAGACAATGGGTCCAGGGGACAGACCGGAGTGGCCAAGAGTATTTAGGAGCAAGGTGTGGGAGACTGTGTCGAACACTTTCGATAGGTCTATGAACACAGTTCCCGTTAGTTGCTTATTATCTAGGGCATTGTGCAGTGAGTTGGAGAACTCTATAAGGGCAGAAGTTATGCTGTGCCCAGCTCTAAAACCATGTTGTTCCCTACATAGTATGTTGTGCAGAAGTAGGTAGTCTGTGAGTTGGGTGGCAATGATTTTTTTCCAATGCTTTTGAGAGGGGAGGGAAAATGGAGATGGGCCAGTAATTATTGGGTAGGGTAGAGTCTCCACTCTTTTGTATCGGCATGATGGTGGCCACCTTCTAGTCAGTTGGGAACTGCCCTAGGCATAGAGAGAGATTAAGGAGATCAGTCAGGGGGAGAGCACCGAGTCAAGTACCAAATTAAGGATTTTCATGTCAAAGGAGTCTTTGCAGTAGTTTGAGCTTCCTAGGGCTTTTACCAGGTATAATCTTGCATCATTCTTAGTAATACCCCTGAGGTTGAAGGGGGGTTATGTATTGCTTGGCTCTGGGGTAATAGGGGCGAGATCGAAAAAGTTGTTTGGCAGAACTGTGCTTAGGTCAGAAAATGCAGCATTTAGGCCACTGGCGATAGTGAGTGGGTCCGAGGTAATATTATTGTTGACAGTTAGCTGGGAGGAGGGAAGCATCCTGGATTTTCCATTATGTTCCTTTAGGTTGTCCCAAAACAGCCTAGCATTCCCCCAGGAGGAGGCAAGGGTGGATTTGTAGTTAGATTTGGCCATTCTAATAGCCCAGGTACACTTGCTGTGAGCCATTTTATAAGCAAGCCTGTCTGCCTGAACACCAGAGGCAGTTGCTTTGTACCAGAGGTTATCATGGTTCTTTAGTTGCTGGAGTAGTGTTGGCGTGACCCAGGGGACATTTCATTTTTTGGATTGAACCTTTGTGAGGGGCGCAAAAGTATCACAAGTCTTATTGAATGTGTGGGTGAAATAGTCAAGGGCTACATCTATGGAAGGGGCACATCTGATGGGGGACCAATCACACAGGGCAAGAAGTCTCCTTAGCTTAGTGAGGCCTCCAGGGTGAAAACGGCGTTGGGTGAAACTGTTTGGTTGGGGTTGTTGCCATTGACATGACCAGTTGAAGAGGATGGGGGAGTGATCGCTTAATGTGTCTGGGAGTACATTTAGGTTTGAGATTCTGTTTGGGCGATTGGTAAGTAGGAGGTCGATCAGGGTGCTAGAGCCATTTCTGGAATTTACCTTGGTTGCCTGGTTAACTAATTGGGCTAGATCTAGCACTGAAAGGGTGTCTTTTATATGGGTAGCCATGCTTGATAACCAGTTCACATTAAAATCCCCCAGGATAATGTGTTCTGTTTTAGGTGGGAAGCTGGAGATATAGTTGGTTAGTGATTGAAAAGCTGAGGCTTGGTTTCGTGGTGGAATGTAGGCCACAGTAATGGTTACAGGGGCTCTGGAAGGGTCAGGTGTGAGTTTTATTGTTAGGGCTTGGGCCCCGTGCTTCAGGGTGGTGTTGGTAGGTTTTGGCATAGCAATGAGTCTCGGGTGTAAAAAGCACCCCCCCCACCCCATTTGCCAATTTGGTCGGTTCTATAAAGGGTGAGGCCTGGGAGTACAACAGCGGAGTCCGGGACTTTCTTTGACAGCCAGGTTTCAGTCAAGGCTAGCACATCTAGTTGATGCCGTAGCATCCAGCATTGTAGTGGAGCTAGTTTTTTGGGTAAACTGCAGATGTTCATCACAGCTGTACTTAGTCCAAGGCATGGTGCACTAGGACTGCAAGAGATAGGGCCTGGGTTGGGGTGGACATTTCCTGACTTAAGAAGCAGTAGCACAAAGATTCTGAGGAGGGCCAGTACTCTCTGTTTGCTGGTGTTAGCATGATGCTTTTTTGCTGATTTTCCACCTGGGCAAGGGATGGCCTGGAGCAGAGGGCAGTGTAGGAGAGAAACACAAGAGGACACGGCGGGTGGTGTTGTGAGAAGATAGCAGGGCGATGAGATGGAGGGAAGGGCAGCATGGTGACAGTGAAGGGGAGAGTAGGTGGGAGCCAGTGTTGTGTCTCAGGGGTGCCAGGGGGGTGATCCAAGGGCAAGGAACTGGGGATTCCTTGGAGGAGGGTGACAGAGGTGAGGAATAAAGCAAACATTCTAGTGCTGTTGCACTGCTGCCAGGGGAGAGAGTGCCAGGGATTGGGAAGCAGCGGGGAAACTGATGGTAAAGTCACAGAAAGGGGTTGTTAGGAGAGAGAGCTACCACAGATAATATCTTGGGCTGACGAAAAGTATCATTTAATTCTGTTCTTAGATTTATGACAGGTGCCACCCCTCGTACTCACTCTTGTGACCTACTTAGGTTTTCAGGGTGCATTTCCTTCCATAATAGGATTCATTTTAATTCAACCCTATTTTAATTTAAGGGTATTGTGGGTCTGCTGCCTAATTCTATTTACTCATTATTTCCCATGGCACTAAATGAGTGTGGGACTCGGTCTCAGTGTAAGTTAATCTTCTCAACACCATTATGTAGGAAATCAGTTGGGCAGAGGTCTATTTTATTTACAGCTTATTGTTTTTTAATTCTCTCCCTTCCCACCTTGTTAAGTGTACTTCTCTATTTACCTTTAAAAACTTTTATGCAGATTGTTTTATTATACTGTAAGGATGAATGTAATTATTTTGTGACATGGTAATCTTGTGGTGTTTATTGACTGAATGTTACTAATGTATTTTTTTTGTATGTTTATTTTGTTTTTGTAATATTTTTATAAGTATGTTTATGTGTACAGTTGTCACATTTGAAAATGGACAGACATTGTCGACCCAGTGGCACTGAGGGCTAAGGCGCTGGATGCCTTACCTCCCAGCACGCCGGCTACCCAGACTCGGGAATGAGCTCAGATTGCCGGAGGTCGGCAGTGGGGAGAGGGCAGAGGGTGAAGCTGAATTGAGCTACCACCAGGCAGGCTCTCCTCTCCGGGAAGGGGATGCGGCACCCCTGGGCCAATGGTGACCCCTAGTGGAGGCTGGGAGTGGCATGGGCTGGAGGGGGCCACGCTAGGCATGGGGTGGGGAAAGGAGTCATAACTGGGTCATAGGGTGCATGCACGCCTCCACGCACATGTGCTCCTACAACTGGGGCTCCTGGGTGATAACAGGAGGCAGAAAACACCGCCGGCAGCAGGATGAAGATCGACTCCCTGCAGGCTATGCTCCTGAGCTGGGTACAAGGTAAGCGCTGGCTATTCTGGTTGATGGGACTGGGGGGGGTCGATTGGAATGGGGCGGCCGCCAGAGGAGAAAAATAAGGATGAGATAAAAAATATGGACTGATATGCTCTTTATGCATACAAACATAAAAAATGAAATGAAATGAAATGAAAGAAATACATCTTGGCCTGTGTACTGGGGTGGGCTGGCAAAATACATCATTGACTTTATTTGTTCTATCCAGAGGAAAAAGAGACAGAGAGAGACTACTTGGGCCAAATAGAAATTACAGTCACAGAAATCACAAATAACAAAATGCAACACAAATATTGTTTTATCTTTCTTGTTGTTCCATCAAGAGGAACCAGGAGAGCGAGACAAACACACAGAAAGAGAGAGACAGGGAGACTTAATGACCTGGTGGGGCTATAAATTACAGGGCAGGCAGGCAGGCAAAATAAATCTTTGACTTTATTCTTATTCTTGTTCCATCCAGAGGAGTCACCAGGAGAAGAGAGAGAGAGAGAGAGAGAGAGAGAGCTAGAGACAGAGATGGAGAGAGACAGAGAGACCACTGGGGGCCAAATAATACAGTCATAGAAATCACAAATAAAGAAATACACTCTTTATTATCCTTGTTAATCTATCGAGAGGAACCTGGAGAGAGAGAGACAAAGAAAGCAGGAAAGAAAGAAAGAAAGAAAGAAAGAAAGAAAGAAAGAAAGAAAGAAAGAAAGAAAGAAAGAAAGAAAGAGAGAGAGACTTGGGATCCTGGTGGGGCTATACTTTACTGGGCAAGCAGGCAAAATCAATATTTTACTTTATTCTTGTTCCATCCAGAGGAATCACCACCACGAGAAAGTGAGAGAGAGAGAGAGAGAGAAAAAGAGAGAGGGGGATAGTATAGTGGGTCGACTAGAATTACAGTCATGGCAATCACGAATAAAATATATACAAATACATCTGTATTATTCTTGTTGTCCATCAGGAGAGAGACAGAGAGAGACTTACTTGGGGGCCATAGATTATAGTCAGTCACCAATCAGAAATAAAATAAATCTGTTTTCCTGTTCAACTTCTGTCAAGAAGAGTCACAAATTTGAGAGAGAGAGAGAGAGAGAGAGAGAGAGAGAGAGAGAGGCTTGCTAGGGCCATAAAAAGAAATACTATTATTCTGAGCTAAAGGCTGATGCTGTTGTAGGGCAGTCACACTGTTGTTGGCTGGGGTGGCCCTGTGGAGGGCAAAGTGACAGACTGGTGCTGGTGGATGTCAAAGAGACTGGGCGCTGTATGTTGTGGGCCATCACATTAATGTTCACGTATAAAAAAAATACTTTTCTGACAAAAACAGACAAGTCACTGAGCCTGTGCTGCTGGCTGTGGGGGACCCGGGGGACACTGTGACTTGCAGCAGTCTATTTTGTTTATTTTTTTTTGTTTAACTCAGAGAACAAGAAAGCAAAAGCCACTAGGTGTTTTCATTTGTTAATTTACTGGGACTAAATAGACGTAACAACACAAGTACACAAGCGTCATCATCACTCATTCCATCCATTATTTCTCTTATTCTTCTTATTTTTATCATATAACCATTAACCAACCCCAGTGTGCGTGTGCTATATGTGTCTGCAACACCAATTTAAATTCTGAGGACGTGGAACATTGTTGAGTAAGAGCTGCTGAATACAGTTTGTCACTGAACAGTAGCAGTATGAGTCATTCACTGAGCTAAGCTAGGAAGGAAGTGGTGATGGACTGGTGTCAGTATGCTATGTACAATAAATTTGACCCTGGCCTGTAGGTGTGGGAGTCACTAGAGAACATTAGGTAGAGGGATCTTTGTACGGGTTAGAATTAGAAATAAGAAAAAACAGATCAAAGTGTTGAGGTGCATTCTCGGGTAGGCAGTGGCACTGCAAAGGGCAGCAGTCAGCCTGCCAAGGGACAACAAATTAAACCCCAAAAAGTGCTTTTACATCTAAAATTTCACCTTCCAGGTGAATGCTTGAATCCAAAAAAGGTGCATTTGTCAGAGCAGTCCCAAGTAAGAAAGTTACGTAGTTAAAACCAAAGGGTTGGTGGGTACCACCCACAGAGGCACCACAAGGCATGGAACACTTGCATACTTCACTACTGCCAGTCCCTCACAGTCATCTGATTCTTCTGAGGTTGAACCCAACAAAAGTAATAAAGATGTAGATGATGAAGATAATGATCAGGTAGAGCAAGGTTTACTGGAGAGGATAGACATTGTAGATCTGGAAGAAACAGAAACAAATGTTTCAGTTGAGGAGGAGGGCAGTGGGTTAGAGAAAGGGAATAAATCCCAACAGGAACAGGCCCCAGAAAAATCAGGAGAAAAAAAACCTGAAAGGCTGACTGAGATGCAGTGCCTTCCTGGGAAAAAAACTAAAACTAAAAAAAATATCATCTTTTGTTTGGTCAAACTTCTCAATTAGTGCTTCTAATAAGTTAGTGGCAACATTGGCTATTTGTAACGGGCAATCAACAAGGGTAAAAATGAAGGAGCATTGGGAACTTCAGCACTAAAAGGCACTTAGACAGATGTCATAACATTACTAAAAACTCCAGTTGTGAGACTCAAAGAGAAAGTGAGAGTGATAACTCTGATAGATGAAAGCAGTGGCAGCCCCCACAGCACTACAGAAACACCTCCAGCACTTCTGCCTATTCGAAGGACTCCTACTCTTACTGAAAATGACCATGTGTTCAAAAGCCCCCCTTCTTCAAGGAGACAGCTTACCATCTCAGAAACATATGAATGTAAAACCAAATATGCCTTGACCCATCCTGTTGCTGTTACAATAACCAAGAAAATTTCAGAAGTGATAGCTGTTTATTTGCTACCATATAACATGGTTAAACATGTAGAATTCAGGCGGCTGCTTGAGTACCTCAAAAACTAAATAAAAAAATAATATCTTGAACCTCGATATAGTATACCATTGAGAAAATACTTCTTGTCAATAGGGATTCCAGATCTTAACACTGTTGTATGTAAAAAATTGAGATGAGTTTTGTGCAGTGCTGTTGGGAGGGTGGTGCATCTCACAACAGATATCAGGACAAGCTGTCTGCCTGAACGCTTCATGTCTGTCTCTGCACGTTGGGCATGTTTTGATAATTCTTTTGGGGACAGCGAATTGCAGTTTGCTGTTTTAAGAATGTTTTATTTTATATCTGAACATACCTCATACAACATCAATGAAGAGCTCCAAAAACCAGTACAGCAATGGCTCACTTCACAGGGACTGTCAGTTGACTTCATAGTGACAGATAATAAGTCCAGCATAAGGAAGGCCTTGGAAGAAGGGGGCTTTGTTCACATCCGTTGCTTTGCACATTGCTTAAATTTAATAGTTTGCACTTTTCTTGATGAGGAAAAAAGCATTAAGGCTCTTGTTAGCACTGCTAAAAGAATATGCACTCATTTCAGTTACTCAAGCAAAGCCCATTACTTGTTTGAAAAAATGCAGTAGGAGCACAATTTACCTTTGCACAGACTGATCCAAGACATTTCTACTTGACGGAATGTGACATTTCTTATGTTCCAATGGCTGCTGGGACAAAAGAAAGCTGTCAGACAGTACACATTGGAAAATAAAATTGGTGATGCAGATGTCTATATTACTCCACCACAGTGGGCCATGCGGGAGTTTCTAATTTTACTCCTTCAGCCTTTCGAGGAAATCATCAGAAAGGTGAGTGTAAACATAGCAGCTCTGAGCCAGGTGATACCCCTAATAAAAATGTTAAAATTCAGATTGAATCTGATTCGAGAAAAGTCAGAGAACCAAGGCAATTCCATCACATGGGCCACCAGTGGTGCTGCTGACACACAGGTTGTGCCCCAAAATACAAGATCTAATGAGATGTATGATCACAAAAGTTGATGAAGACATCACACTACAGTACATAAAATGCTTCATTCTGAGTGCTACATTAAAGCAACAATCTCTTGGACTCACAATACAAATCAAAGCAACTATTGAATGATGGTGGCAGGGTGGAATGCATTACCAGTGGGGGTAGTAGCCTGTAAAATGGTGGGCTACATCAAAAGGGGCTGGGCAGGGCAAGAGGGAGGATAAAGGGAGGGGGGGGTGAGGAGGGAGGAGCAGCTGCAAAATAAAGCTGCTAGCTGCATAATTGAGCAGACTCAATAGACCAAATTGACTTTTTTCTGCTGGCAAATTTCATATGTTTGATGATGACACTTCTTTTAAAACAAACAAACAAGAAAAAATTGATGAGGTGCATGCTGTTATGGAACAGAGTACAACAGAACCAAACTTAGAATCTTCTTCACAATACATCACAGCATCAGGTGGCCCATCCTCTAGCGTTGCAGCATTTTCTTCCTCTCCCTTATCGGCCACTGCAGCAGGATCTTCTTCTTCACCACCATCCAAACATAGCACTGTCCCACAGTCACTTGGTTCAGTTTCATGTCGTTGGAGTCACTTACAAGATATAATTGTAACATCTACTTCATCTACTTCTTCTTACACAGCCTCACCACAGACCATTGTTGAAATGTGCCTGGCAGAGCCCAATATCAACTGGAATGCTGATCATTTGAAATACTGGAAATCCAAACAAAGTATATGGCCTGCTTTTTCAGCTGGTAACGTCATTATTGACACACGATTCTGTTTGACACCAGACAATGCTGAGCATTTAACATTTCTGAAAGTTAACATTCCTCACTTTAATTTCAAATATGATACCTGAATGAAACATAAACTGACTAATCTGAGCAGGCCCTATCCACAAAACACTTTCAAGAATTTGTGCCTGTAGTGAAAATCTTTTGTGAATAGGGTCTGCTACATGAGGCAGCAATTAATGGTAACAAGACAGGATAGGCTAGATCAGGGCAGAATTACTTGAATGATCACAATGAGCACAGATAAATGAAAAATAATAACATCAGTGGCTTTAGAGTCCAAATACTGCATTTTATGTCACCGATTTATCGGATGATAATAGGTACCACTATCTGATCTAGAAGGTAGGGTACTTACTGATGTCTACTACTATTGTCACTTTTTGTCCTCACTACTACTACTTGAAACATTTTTGTCTTCAGCAACTGATTAAAAAAATATTATTTTACCACATACCGCATTGTACTGTAGTATTAATGTTTTAATTTTCACACAATGGATGGCTTAGCAGAAGCCTGAACCTGAAACCAAATGCTGTTTGTGTAATATATTTCTCATGTCCCCCACATTTGGTTGCAATTACTTCGCAGAGAAAAATGCTACTAAAGTCATTTCTTTATTGTGTGTGCGTGATATGCTAGCCTGGCTGTAACACTACATCTCACTTACAGTATCTGGGCTGGGATTATTATACTTTACATACTTAAACTACTTGGCACTGGCTGGCAGCAATCGTTGAACTTGCAAAGATGTAATTGTGTGTCATCAGGTCTTCAGATGGCAGTGGCAAACTTTATTTTATGACTGTACTGCACTTGACTGATGTGATGTGACTAGCTGCCTGGTTTGTGATCAGTATGTCTTTCATTTCTTGTTTAATAAATGCATTCAGGGTATTGATCAGTAGAAGCAGTCATAGAAAACATTACCTCTGTTGGACCAGGTAGTGTACCATACCAATGTACACTGGGACATGCAATGCAGTTACGCCATTCACATGGGTAGGGTGGGTGGGCTTACTGCTGCTCATTTGTTCATTTATTACAGTATATCTAGTTCTTGGCCTAGTCTGCTCTGACTGGAACATCCAACAAAATAATACCCACACAGCAGCATTACTAAACAAGTTCGGGCCAGAGCCAGCATAACTGCAGCTGATGGGACAGATGGGCCAAACGTGTGCATGAATGAGTTCAGCAATTTTTGTTGCTTTTGAACAAACTAGCTGGTAGTATGACTGGCTCTGAGCTGATTTTGGCAATATATTTCATTTTACAAAGCAAGGGGTACTTCATGAAAAAATAATAGTTTAAAAAGTAAAAGTGGGGTTCTGCACATGCACACTAGTGCTGGAACAGCTGACCATGGGATAGACATAGGAGAATACTAGCAATAGGGAAGAGAAGGTAAGTTGCCTATCAATGAGGGTTGGCGGTATATGCAGTATATGCAGTGGGCAGGAAACAATGGCAGACTGGATGGACAGGACAGTCTTTATCTGCCATCAAATTCTGTTTCTATGTTTCCATGAGCCCCATTTGCTCTATTGTTCATATGAGCCTCATACGGTATGGTGACTGACTCAAAAACCTTACTAAAATACAAATGAAGTGTATCTACTACCTGGCCTTTATCCACCATTTGTGTATGTGTGTGCATTAGTGTGTTAAAGAAATCAAAAACATTTAGCATGAATCACCCGCTATAAGCCCATATTGACTTGAGTCAGAAAACAGTGTTTGCCTCAGAATTCTACTGTTTTTTTCATTGAGTATTGATTCCATTAGTTGTCCAATGTTAGATATCAGACTCACAGGTCTGTAGTTTTTTCCTACCCCACTCTTAAACAAACTCTGGTCAGAGCCAAAATGACTTCTAGTGGTTTAACCTGATAAGGGATATCCGACACAGTGCACAGGCCCATCAGATCACTATGTATGGAGGTGTGTGTGTGTTAGTTTCTTACTAGATAGCATTCAGATATAAGAAATAAAATGATACTATAACAGGACTGAAGAAGCTTTGATTTGATCAGTGCAGTAGCTCCTAAGCAGATTTTGAATTGGATACAGATAAATTATGCATTTCAATGTTTAACAGTAGAAGGAAAAATGTTGTTCATCAAAGGTATGAATAATCAAATGTTTAAACCTTAAGATTTATTATAAATGTGTCTCTCTGTCCCATACATTAGGATTTATGTACTATTTAATCTAACATCGCTGAAGATTAATACTTTCCAAATAATTTGAGCCTATAAATACATTAAATGTATAATATGTTTGTTCATATATGTCATGTAAAAGCTTAACACTGTGGCCCAGATATTCAAAAGGGTTGCGCATGCGCAAGTCCCAAACTGCGCCATTTTGCGATATTCAAAAGGAGGCAGTTGTGCCACCGAAAACATGCTGAGCAACAGCAATGAAAATGAAGGCATGCGCAACTGAAGGGGTGGATCCATGCATAAAGAGCGAATGCGATCATTCAAAGACTTGGCGCTGACAAGTGCATAGCGGCACAGCCGGAAACCGCGACTAGCGGAAATGAGCCAAGATAAAAAGGCTAAAGGAAGCGGCGCAAGAACGCTACCAGGCTGCCAAGTGGGGAGAGAGAAAGACAAAGACAGAGACAGACAGACAGACAGCAAAGGGCAGGCAGGGAAAGTGTGGCCCATAGTCTGTAGAGGCCAGTGAGGGGTGCCCGGTGCAGTGGAAGGGCAGTCAGGACAGTGGGGATAACACAGCAACACCAGCCAGGGGGGTCAGAAGCCAGGGAGATGGACAGTGCCAGTTTCCACATGGAAGCTGTAATGAGGGGGGTGAGAATGCATGCTGCAGGGGGATGTGGCCGTGGAAGGGCCCATCGGCGGTATGCCCCCGACAGGCGGTACCGTGCCCGCATCAGCTTTGAGCTGTACACAGATGTAGAGATCGTGGGCCGGTACCGCCTGAACAGGGCAGTACTGAGACAGCTCTGTGAGCTGTGCAGTGATGTGATGCAGGCACCCTCACGATGGAGTCAAGCTCTGTCGGTGGAGACCAAGGTGACAGCCTGCATGTGCCTGCTCATCACGGGCACCTTCCAGAGGCAAACAGGGGACACCACAGACATCACACAGTCAGCCACATCACGCATCCTCACCCAATTCCTCAGCGCACTGCTGCCACATGCTGTGGAGTACATCCATTTCCCCAGCACCGCGGCAGAGCGTACAGCAAACATGCAGGAGTTCCACAGGGTAGCACGTATGCCTGGCGTGCTAGGGGCCATAGACTGCACCCATGTGGCCATTTGCATGCCACCTGGCCCTGATGGCCAGGCATATCGGAACAGAAAGGGATTCCCTAGTGTCAACTGCCAGGTGGTGTGTGATGCCACTGGGCACATAATCAATGTCTGTGCCACACACCCTGGTGGAGCACATGATGCCTTCATATGGCATCAGTCTGCACTGTGCCATCGATTTGAGAGTGGGGACATCCCCACAGGACATCTAGTGGGTGAGTACACATGTATGGAATGCAAACTCGGGGCAAGGGTGGGAATGCCACAGGTGCCATGGTAGTGGCACACAGGGAGATGGCCAATATGGACCTGAACATGACACTGATCTCCACTATCTCCACACAGGTGACTGCGGATACCCACTCCATCCCTGGCTGCTCACACCGTACCGGCACCCCATGACCCCAGCGCAGCTATGCTATAATGAGGCACATGCCGCAACACGCAACATCATAGAGCGGGTGTTTGGGATGCTCAAGGCACGCTTCCGATGCCTAGACACCTCTGGCGGTGCCCTACAGTACAACCCCCAAAAGGTCTGTGGGATATTCCTGGCCTGTTGCATCCTGCACAACATGGCCAAAGACCATGGGATAGCCATACAGGTTGAACAGGGGACAGCGATGGGGACGCCAGTGGCACCGTGATGATGGTGATGAGCAGCCCCTAGGACAGAGGGACCCCGACTGATCCGCAGGCCCAGCTGCACCGGGACACCATCACAGAGGAGCACTACTCACAACACAGGTAAGTCAAGGGACATGTGCAACCAACACTTTCCATGCGAAACCACAGGCACACAGGGAACACCAGGGTGCATGACAGTCAGGAGTGGAACGGTCCAGGCATGCAGACACACCATCAGGGAGGGGTGAGCACTCATATGGACACACACACACACCAGGTGCAGAGTGCATGGGCAGATGCACAGCACTGCAGAACCGACATTGCAAACACACAGCACCACCGACCACCCCACCACCCGTACTGTCCAAATGCGTGTGTCGAATGCTGGACACCCTTGCACCTTGTTGTACAGTGCAATGCAGGCATCATCATGCACACGCACCTGTGGACAGCAGTTGGGAGGGTGTGCAGGTGGTCCGTGTGTCGGCGTTGTGAGCAGAGCACCCAGCAGTGCACTGCCCACCATGACATACATTGCACACATGGCAGCACCAGACAGGGCCTGCACTGGGAGACAGCTCAGCCATGTAGCACTGTCCCACAGCCACCACAGATGCGTGGGCGGCCCCACCATGACCTAACAGCATGGGCAGGCTGAGCAGGGGCCACATGGGGTGGCACTGTTGCACCACCAGGGGTTCCACTGCGTGAACGCGACCTTGCCCGCACAGGGGTCTGCAGCATGCCAAACAAACCTGCACCAAGGGTGCTTGGGATGCCCACAGCAGAACCCGGTGTCGACAGACCTGGTGTCACACGACGCCGGGAACGGGGAGTGGAGAGTGCACTGTGTGGAGTGTGCGGTACAGGGGCACCTGACTGTGTGCCCAATGCATCCACGACAGAGACCACTGCCTGGGTCAGCCTGTCAATGGCGGCGGTCACATCCGTCCGCATACGGACCAGCTCGGCTCGGTCCCGAGCACACTCCCTGCTGTGCCACTTCACGGACACAGACAGTGCCTCCACGGACCTTGCAACCCACTCCTGCAGCTGTACTGATTCCTGCAGCAGGCGGGTGTGTGCATCCAATGGGTACTGTGACCCAATGGCATCCTGACCCCAGGGTGTGGACGGTCCTGATGCACAACACCCCTTGAGGGTGGGTGCTGTTCACCAGGACCAGGAATGGGTGGATCAAAGGGCGGCAGACATGTGCCACTGCTTGACACTGTACCCCCAGACCTGGTGTGTGACTGCTGCTGCTGCCCCTCCAACCGCTGTGCCCCCGGGTCCACCTGTTCCACCGCTGTGCTGGCAACAGTGCCAGACACCTGCACAGCCACCGGTGCTGCCCCACCGGTGCTGACAGGCACAGCCTGGGACTGTGCCAGCATGCTGATACACATGTTTGAACCAGAAAGGCCCAGGGGCACGTGCTGGCCTGCCGTGTGTCCGTCATGGGACACACAACCATCACTGCCCATTGCAGGCCTTCTATCATCAATGGTGCAGGTGCGTGCACTGCTGCCATGGTCACAGCGTGCTGGCATGCTTGCATGCCAGACTGCTGAGATACAGGCTGTGCACCCCCGCACCGTATCATTACCGACACCAGAGTTGTCGGCCCAGCTGCATGCTGCTGCAGTGCCTGCTGGCTGGTGGTGGAGGTGGATGGACCTCCTCCATGTCCAGCAGGTCAGCATCACTGTCTGGACCCACCACCACCGTCTCCTGAAGATGAACAGGATCTGTAACAGAAAGAGAGTACATGTGAGTGCATGTGAACAACCGCCCCCCCCAAACACCAACACCATGTCATACTGTGCAGTGATGGGCTTCCACCTGTCTGGAATCCTCCGCCTGGTATGCCCTCAATGGCGCTCGGCTGCATGGCTGCGACCAGTGTCTCCTCAGTTGGGGTCAGCTCCCAACACCACTGGCGGGCCCCCGCCAATGCCAGCACGTGCCGCCCTGAAGGCTGCCACCTTCTCCTTCAACCTCCTGCGGTCTGTCCCCATCTTTTTCTTGCATTCCTGCACGGAGCGCTGGTGGCTTCCGTGCAGGTTAACAGCCCGAGCTACCCCTTCCCATGCAGCCACACGGGACTGAGGGGTGCCCCTCCGTCCACTCAGTATTGGCTCATCATCCAGGTAGGCCTGGAAGAGGGCCTCCGTCTCTGCTGCTGTGAAGTTGGGCCTTCTTCTACGCCCACAGTCCTCACCCTCACCTTGGCTCTGCTCGGTCATGGCGATCTGTATGGGGGGAAGTGGACACCTGTCACTGTGCAGTCTACAGCATTTCCCCATGAGCATTGTCCTGAACATCACACAGCATGCAACTCACCTCTCACCTGCAGTAACTGAATCTGGCCAGCACAGCCCAATGTTGCACATTTATAGCGCAACACATGCAAATTAGGAGTGGAGCAACTTTAATGACATGCAAATCGCGCCACTGCGCCCTTGAATGGCTGATCAGATGATTTGCATGTGTCGGCTGAATATCGTGAATCTGCGCTTTGCGCAATACGGAAGAGTCAGCTGAGCCAATGGCACAGATCTGTGCCTGTGTGGTACACTGCATTGCGCATGCCCAGATAGCTTACGCATGCGTCTGTCACGCTGCTGACGTGCTGAGCGTGATCGGCAATTCAGGCCATGGCCACCATTGTGCCAGTGGCGCTACAGCACTAGGCACTATATGGCACCGTGGCACTACTGCGCAATAGTCCACTGTGGCACTGGTACGCAGCTGGTCAGTCGCGCAGGATGCCTATACGTCAGATGGCGCTGTGTGTAGCCTTGCGTCATTGCGCATGACCTCGTGCATGCCCTTTGCCCCCTGGCACTGTTCGCCTGCCATGTGTATGTCCCTATTGCGCTGTCTGGTGACAGCGCTATGTGAAGTGACGGCGCTGTTCGAACAGTGCGATTGGAGCCTGTGGTGGTCTATTGCGCAACATCTCCACGTGGGGTTACAGTGCAGCAGAGCGCCATATTGCCTGCTGTAAAGTTGCTACCATGGCTAGGAGGAGGGATATGTGTTGGAGCCAACTGGAAGTGGCCAACCTGGTGGCCCTAGTAGAGCCCCACTATGAGGCACTCTATGGTGAGGCCCCCCTCACCATAGCAAGATCCGAAGTGTGGCAGCAAGTGGCCACTGACCTGGTGGGGGTCACTGGGCGGTGCGGTCTGCTGAGCAGTGCGGCACGGTACAATGACCTCCGCGGAGAAACCAGGCGTGTTGGCGAGGCTGCGGGCGTGCCAGGCGGGGCGGGATTGCCTGGGCCAGGTGGGTGTACCATCTATGCACCTGTATTATCTGTAGGGGTGTGTGTGTTTTGGTGGCTGCATAGGTGATGGCTCGCCACGGTTGGCTGTGTCAGTGTGTGCAGCTGTGAGATGAATGGGTATGGCTGTGGGCAGGCACTCTCACTGGGGCAGGGGGCACTCTGTTTTTGAGTCACACTGATGTTTGTCTCAACATATGTCTCCCACAGGCCGGGATGTGAGGATGCGGGCCCAGGTTGATGACGGCCATGCCAGGGACCCAGGGCCAGCAGGGCTTGCACCCCAACAGCATCAGCAGCGGCAGCAACAGCGACAGACAGAGCTGCTTGAGCAGTGTGAGTATCATGACTTCATCGATGCTATTGCATGTTGGGGGGGGGGAGACCAGTAGCCCTGCACAATACAACCATGCAGGAAAGGGGAGGTCATAATTCACTATACAGGACACTAGTGAGGCCCCACCTGGAATACAGTGTACATTTCTGAGACCATCCTACGTAAGGACGTGTGGGCAGAGAAGGTTCAGAGGAGGGCAACAAAGATGGTGCATGGCTTGCATCACAAGTCCTATGGAGACAGGTTGAAGGAACTGAACATGTACTCCTGGAGGAGAGGAGGGAGAGAGGGGATATGATAGAGACATACAAGTATCTTACAGGGTGGAACAGGGTGCAGGAAACACTATTTTGAAGTGCAAAGATGTTCCAGGACTACAGGGCATGGGATGCAGTTGGAGGAGGACGATTCAGAGAAAACATGAGCAAGACTTTCTTCACAGAACGGGTGGAGTACAAGTGGGACACCCTGCCAGAGGAGTGGTGGGGCTGACACACTCACGGGATTTCAGACTGCAGGATAGACATAACAGAATTCTTGAGGTCGGGTAAGGGCAACAGACTTCTAGGTAAACAAAGTAACTTACAGGCTGAAATGTACAGACTGTGGGGCCATAGGCCCCTATCTGTCGCACACTGGCTATGTATCTATGTCTGTAGGCACGACACAGGTGACATGCATCACTGTCCAGTTTCACAGCACGTCTGTGTATGCATCACTGGTGGTCCATGCATGCACTGGGCACATAGCTGGGTAACTGGCATCGCACCACATTGCCACGTCACTTGCCAGCCTTGTTTGTGCTGTGATGGACATGGGCAGTGTGTGTGTGCAGTGGTGTGCATAGCTGGTGCCGCCTGTTTGTGTTGGCCATGTGCATGTTCACTGTGGGTGGGTGCATGCCATCACAGGTGTGGGACATTGGGCTATATGGCTTGCAGGTTGGGTGGTGTTCAGGGTTGTGGTCAGTCACAGCCATTGACTGTGTTCCCATTTTCCTAGGCCTCGAGGTTCTCCGGAGGATGGCGAGGGATGTCAGGGCCATCCGACAGCTTGTGGGGCAGAACACTGACATCCTGCACTTTATTCACCACCATGGCGTGCAGAGGAGGCGGCACAGACCTGCAGGAGACCAGCAGGAAGACAGGCGGCCAGCTGGCCCATGATTTCTCCACCCTTCCCACTTCTCCCATCCCTACCACCCTGCCTTCCCTCTCCAAGTTTGTAATCCCTACCCCTTGACCAACCCGACCTTGTACCCATCCCCCCCTTGTAAATAGTTGTACTTGTTTTGATACTGTTTGTTGTTGTTTAATACATTTTTATATTTTTATATGAATAATGTGTTGGTCTGTGATTTGCAGCTGCCTATGGGTGCCCAGTTGCAGGGGTGTACATGCCATCTGGGCTGGTATGGTCCTGGGTGTGTGTGTGTGTGTGTGTGTGTGTGTGTGTGTGTGTGTGTGTGTGTGTGTGTGTGCATGGGGAGGTATCTCCAGCATGGCAGTGACTTTCGGTTGGTCTTGCCATCTGCTGCCACCCACTGCTGGGTGCACAGGGTGTGTCTGGCTTGTAGGCTTCTGTGCTGCACGGGGTTGACGTGTGCTGGGGGATGCATGGTTTCCTGCAGTGCCAGTCACTGCACATAGGGTGGTGACTTGGGGTCACAGTGCAGGGTGTGCTGTGCGCATAGGCAGGGGCTGATGTGCACTGTGGTTGTCAACCCCTGTGTGTGGCACCTCAGCCTGCCAGTGGTTGTGCTGGGGTGTCATGGCTCTGCTATGCTGTGTTGGCTTGTCCCCATGGGCAAGTAGATCATCCGTCCACCCCAGTGATGATGTGCTTGGGGTGTGCAGGTGTGGTGTGGGTTCTGCAGTGTGTTCCTGTGCCCATGTGTGGCATGGCTGGCGGTGGGCCCCAGCCTGCCTCCCTGGATGTGCAGTTCCATTGCTCTGGGGGGGGCTCTGCTTGCGCTATGGCACCTCTGGAATGCTCAGCTGGGCTGCCCTGGTTGCGCCATAGCGCAACATTTCAGCTCAGCTTCTCCTTCCTGGTTGCGCTATGGCACAATATGTGCGATATTCAGACGTTGGTTGCTTGCGCAATTTGTTCTGCTCCATGTTTGAATATCACACCTGTTGCACATTTGCGCAACTGGTTTGTGTTTGCTCCTGCTGTTGCGCTCATTTTGGGGGCAGTTTGAATATCTGGGCCTGTATGTCTTCAGAGTAAAGGACACTACAACATCATCTGCATACTTGTAATACATATTCTATTGTTCTGTTTAAAAGTCTCCACATTTTAAACCAGGGTGTAAAATATTACATGGAATTCATCAAAAGATTTGGCTTTTGTTTGAAGCTGCTGCATAAATCCAAACAGGCATAATTCAACTGGCAAAGATTAAAAAATCAATACTACCATCTACAGTGAGATAAACCTAGTGTCAAATAACAGCTTGTGTAATTTTTGGAAGAGAAATGTGTAGTGTGCCTTTAAAATGATTACCAAAGATAGGCAGTCAGAAAAAGGATGTAGCATGCAGTCTTGCATTAATAGAGTGTATTCACAGGTTTCCAGAAGCTGGCAAGATCTTATTACAAACCTCTTAGTTAGCATATGCGTTTCTGATTGGATGCTACACAGAGTTCTTGTTCAGCCAATATAATTCATTTAATCTGGGCAATAACTAGTAAATGTAAACAAATTGAGTGCAGCTAGGGAATGCAATAAGCCTTTAAAGTCAGGTTCTGAACAGCTAAGTTACCTCCTGATTGTTTCAGGGTAAAGGCTGGTGCTGTGTGACCAGTAATGCAAGGGTACATATGATGGTCAAGTGCAGTTTAGGTGTCCCTTTGTAAATTCCAGGCATGAAAATAAAGTGCAGTGGTGCTATTAGTAATCGATTATCTTTATGTAATTTAATTTGATTTCTATTGAAGGTTGTTGTTTGTAATGTGTAAAGGAACAGCTCTCACAACAGTTACTTTACACCAGCAACTGAACTGTAACACTGCTCTAATGAACACAGTGGAGTGCTTTAACTAAAGTTGGGAGGGACCATGCTGCAGTTCCAATATCTGTGTTCATTAGTCAGAGTTGGTGAGGTGCTTATTTGATAGCAAGATATCTGCAGTGCTCCAGCCACTGCAGCTATAAAAATTGCTGTTATCACATTAGAAGTAGTGCCTAGTAATTACAGATGTAATGGTGCAATATGGTAGAGTGTCTTTGCTGTTACCCAGTGTCCTGTCCATGCCCACATTCTGTCTCATGTTACCCTTCATACTCAAGCCCCAGTTACTGGGCATTACTAATCATGGGACTCAAACAAATGGCACAATATGCCTCTTCATAACCTCCATCCACTTGTGGCAAGTTTCTTATTATATTAACATTATAATTATCTCGCTTCAACCTGAACCAGAAAAGCCTGCTCACCCTTCATGTCTATGTGCCTATAAATATACAGCCCTCATGGTTCAGAGTCATTCCATCAATGGGAATGTCATTATGAGGTCATACATCAAGTGCACTTCAAAGATACTGATGCTGATATTAATGGCATACTTTCATCTGAACTGCTCACCAGGCTAGAAGAGCCCAGGTAGCAGTTTGGCACCACATTTTACACACACTTAAATTCTTCATTGGTGCTTTTCAAGTAACAACTAATTTTTTTGTGTTAAAATCTCCCCCTACCATTTTGGCCCCTTCACCCATGTTAGCCCTTTTGGTCTTTGCCTGTCATTCCTGCTAGCCCAGTAGCTTCTTCCAATCAATCCCATTCTATGCCAGAGAGGTTCACTTTGAAGAATCAGAAAGTCATAAATAGTATAACACAAGGTGCTACTGAGTTGATCTACCCTGTCAAAGGGGCCCCATGGCAAATGCCCTACCCATTAAAAGGACCCCCACTCAGTGAGGACTCCACCCTTGAGATGTGGACTTTAGGGGAATAAAGAAAACATGTCAACCTCCTGGGAAGATAGCCCAGAAAGGCCCATAGTATTCCCTTTGAGGGGTGGAAGTGGTTATGGTCTGAGCTGAAGTGGAACAGTGAAGAAGATAGCTATGTGGTAAGTAGGATAATGAGGAGGTGAAGTCTGGGCAGGTTGAGTGTATAATAAGGAAAGTAACTGCCCAAGTAGATAGTATGGTGAGGGATGTATAGAATACATAGAGCCCAAAGAGCAAAACTAAACAGTCAGAGCACCAGCTGAGAGGAAATTGGAGAGGGGCAAGAACAAGGGAAGAGAAAATGAGATGGGTCAGGATGGCAGAAAGGACAGACTGGGAAGGGAGACAGATGTGATGGACAGCTAGCAGAGGAAGGGCAACTAGGAGATGTGCACTGAATAGCAGGGGCTAGAGTGTGATGAGAAGGCAGGTGAATATGGTAGTACTGAAGCATGGTTTTGCTGGGAGAAAGTAAGGCCCTGTTCACACTAGGAAGCATAAAACGGTTTAACTGCCTTAAACCATTTTAAGCTCCCAGAACATGGTTTGCATTCACACTGTAACACGGTTAAAACCGTGTTACAACCATTTTCTAAAACCATGCTAAAACCCTGCTAAGAGGTGGTCTTTAGCATGGTTTTAGCTAAACACTGTTGCCTTAATCCATGTTAACAGCACTGTGTATGCAAACCATGCTGTAACACAGGTTAAGGCAACCCGGCTGGTGAGAAAATTAATTTTGTCAGTCACAGAATAAAAAAAAGGATACATTATAGGCATTGCTGTGCAGAGGAAGAATCCCTGATTCTGCCCATATATTTTTGTCCTGATCAGTTTTGGTCTGTGTTCACAGGTATCCCATCATACAATGAGGCACCAACTGAAACCCATAATGCTTTGAGTTGGTGCCGCAGTCATGCCAGGGAACCCCTTCCACCTGGCACGGTTGTCTGAATTGAATGTGAATGCTCTGATAACCATGCTAAGAACCGATTTATAAATGTTTTTAGTAACATTTTATAAACGGTCCCTAGTGTGAACAGGGCCTAAGATGGCTGGTACTGAGTAAGTCTGAAGTGATGCTACCATGCAAACAGGAGTAATAGGAAGAACTACGGAGAATAACATGAGTGAAGGAGCAGAAACTACAAGGGATAACAGCCAACTGGATCAATGGACAGAAACTACAGAGGCTAGCTAAAAAAAAAAAAAAAAAAAAGTAACCCACTGTTAATATTTCTTTCCTTTCTTGTTGATGTGATTATTGATTACCCAATAAATGGAGAATAATGGATAGGTAAGTGTGTATGTTATGGATTTCTTTCACACACCTGAGGTGTGTAATGACCCATAAACCTCAAGAGCTAAGCTCAAGAGGTTTATATGGTCATCACACACCAAGGGTGTGTGAAAAAAATCCATAACATCAAACTTACCTATCCTTTATTTTTCATAATTGCTGGTGTGGAGGTTTAGACTGTATTTCTAGCAGCTTGAAAGAAAACATTTTTTTTAGCTAAAATGCAGTTTTATTTTTGAAGAAATTGAACTGTACATGAGTAAAATATAGTTGAAAATACTGCAGTTGAAATACTTTTTGTGAAACAATGGAATGCAACAGTTTTAAAATATTTTCTTTGGGTAATGTCATATCAACCTGATTTCAGGTTATTATGAAGTGTCATATTAACCTGATTTCAGGTTATTATTGCTTTTGGAGCATAATAACCTGAAATCTGGTTGATATGCATTTTTAACAAAATGGTAATCTGGTTAATATTTATGGTCACCACTAATCATAAAATATTAATTACCAAAAAAAAGGATTGATGGGCAGAAGCTACTACAGGGGATAACATGAATAAAGGGGCCAAAGTAGTAACGGTGGTAAAACTTCTATTCATAATAATAAGAATTGGATATTCAATTGAGCTAAGCTCATTTCCAATGAGGTCCTTATTGTACAAGTTTTATTATCTTAAAATTGATATTATAATTTAAAGTTATACATAT
This sequence comes from Neoceratodus forsteri, assembly GCA_016271365.2. Taxonomy (NCBI): domain Eukaryota; kingdom Metazoa; phylum Chordata; order Ceratodontiformes; family Ceratodontidae; genus Neoceratodus; species Neoceratodus forsteri. The sequence goes on along the minus strand of CM057449.1, from coordinate 570,044,791 downwards.
ATATTTCATTTACACAAGAGCATTCATATAGGAGCAATCATCACCGTTAACAATGAATACACAGTATTAGTTAAGAAATGTACGTACACAGTGCATATTAATTAAATACTACAAGATCCTATCCAGTGTCAGTGGCTCAGCAGGTTGCACACTGTCCTCTGAGGCTGGAAGTTCAAAAGGTTGTGGGTTCTAGCCTCACAACAGGCACTTGGGGTAACATCCCAATACTGACACTGTAGTGTATCATGAGGGAGATGCTGCACTCCTGAGGAGCTGTCTTTCAGATTAAACCGAGGTCCTGTTCAGGTGGACATTAAAAATCCCATGGCACGTCTCCAAAAGAGATGGGAATTTTTATTAAAGGCAAATATAAACAAAAAAACCAGCACACAGCAATAAAACATTTCAAAACCCAATACAGTGCTTACACCTAATAATTACCCCAAAGTCCCTATAACCCAGAGCTAACAAAATTTCTAAAGTCCCGGAGTCACCCTTCTCTTAGCCCCTGAATGTTACATACTTATGTATTTAACAGCAATAGTCTCAGGATGTTACATATCAGCAGTAATTATGGTTACATACTTTATACTTGCTGTAGTATATTCACTGGTATACCATCCCATCTGTGTTTACACTTGGCAACTGTTAATTTAGACTGATCATACTGATATTGAATGCATAGTTCCTTTTCCGTCTGTATGACCACAGCTAGGGGGATTGTATCCACCTGTTGTAATACATATTTACATCTAGTTTGCCATATTATGAATTTTACATACGTAAAAATAAGTCTTAAGGTACCTGCTTCTATGGCCTGAAAAAATCTTGAATATCCTGTCACTACATTCTCATAGGTCACTTGTCCCCAATATACGTTATTCCATCCGGTGGATAGGAGAGCCCATGCTACTTTTACTTGAGGACAATCTACCCAAAAATATTGCATTGATTCTTCCTGCTGTACACACTCTGGCCTAGAACAAGTCCTTTCTTCCATGTTTTTGTGTTTTGCATTGCCTTTGACACCCAGTCTCCCATGGCAACTGAGCCATACCACATCCCACATCCTTGGTGATATCCTAATATCTGTCAAACAGGTTTTGACTTTATTATAATTTTCACCTTTCACATTTTTGGACTCTTGTTCCAATGTATATCCAAGATCCTGTATGGTGATATACACCGTCTTCCTAATTGGTACTGTTGCTTGTGTGACTGTCACCTCCATTTCCTAATTTTTTTCTATCCGGGGCTGGACATATTGTGAGATCATTTTATTTTTCCTCAGTGCTCTTGGAGACTGATTGCAATGTGTAAGAATGGGTGAGAGCCATATCTTAGCTACTTTCTTCCATTCCCCATCAGTTGGGAATGTGAATTTTTGAATATTAGCAAAAATAAAATTACTATAATAAAAACTGATGGGATTAGTAAGATTCAATCCTCCACCTTTATATGTGCAGTACAGAATATCCCACTTGATTGGGTTCAGCCTGCTTCTCCATATAATCTGGACTACTAAACTTAAAAGAGTTGTCTCAAAAGATGGGGGGAGGGCACACTCAGATATGTGAATATGGGTAGAAGAAACGTTTTCATTATCATCACTTTCTTTTTCTTTGTTTGCTGCCATGTTTTCCATATCTTCACTTTTTCTGAACATGCATTTATTTCCTCTTTCCAGTTGTCATATGCCATATCCCTCTTACCAAACTTGACTCCTAAAATTTTTATGGAACTCTCTGAAACTGGGATGTGATTTATAGAAACCACCTTTTTGGTCTTTCCACTAAGATTGTAGCCCATACATTTTGAATGATTAATTTGAGCCCCTGAAACCTGGGAGAACTATTCAACCTTTGCCAGCACTGTTTTTGTCATGTGAGCATCAGCTACTAGTAGACAAACATAATCTGCATATTCCATAACTGCCACCATATGGTCAGTAGGGGCAATGGTATTCCTAAAATCTGGGGGTCCTGCTGTATGGAATGCAGTAGGGGGTCAATACAATACACATACAATAATAGACTCATTGGGCAGCCTTGACTCACTCCTCTGTTAATTTTTACAGTTGGTCTCTGAAAACCATTAACTAATGGTCTTGTTGCTGCTATCCCATATAATTCCATGCTCGATTTACAAAATGTCTCTGGAATTCCATATTTTCTTAGGACTTTTCACATGTATTTGTGGGACACCCTGTCAAAAGCCTGCTCCTGGTCTAATGACAGTAAGAACCCTGGTGTAGAGTTTTGTGCTCCAGTTTCTACTACCTCTCTGATTAGGAGATTATCTTGAATGCTTCTACCTACTACTGAACATTGTTTGTGTCTCTGCAATTAATGCGGGAGCTGTTGTAGCAAGCCTGGCCACTAAAAGTTTCACCAGGATCTTTAAATCTGTATTTAGGAGGCTTAAAGGCCTCCAAATCCTTAAATCACACCAGTCTTCTTTTTTATACAGGAAGATTTGTAAAGACATACCAAGCTGAGGTACTATATTCCCTTCCTCTAGCATACAATTATAGACTACCAAAAGTACTTCTGAAAGTTCTGTGGCTAGGATTTTATAACATTCAATGGTTAGGCCATCCTGGCCTGGTTATGTGTTATTTTTTAACTTTTTAATGGCCATCACTATTTCAGGTGTAGTAATGGGGGCAATCAAGGCCTGGGTAGTTTCTTGTGGGAGGGTAGGTACTTGTATCAGTTTCAAAAAATGGTGCAGCTGATCCTCCAGAATGCAAGAGTCTGAGTACAGTGCAGACATATGGGAAGAGACTGTAGAAAGAATCTCTGCATTGGTGGTTACTACTGCACCAGAGGGGTTATACAGTTTATCAGTTATTCTACTATGAATTCATTGCTTACAACTTTCAAAAATATCCCCCATTGTGCTTTTACCCAGAGTACATATTCTATGTTCAAGTAGCAGGGAGGTTGCTCTTCAATATTGCAATTTTTCCATTTCTGTTTTTAGAACATGTATTTGGTCTATGTACTGGCCATACCCTTCATTTGCCAAGGACATTATTTTTAAATAACTGGGCTCACAGAGTTAAATATTATTTGTATTGTTCATTACTAACTTGGCTATCTTGCTGCTGAAAATGTTTATTAATATCTAATTTAGTGTCCAGCTACCATTTACTTATATCATCCTCCAAACAGGCCACTGATTTTCTAGCATTCAACAAGTCTTTAACCATCTGTAAGATATTGGGATTCTCCAGTAAAGTGGAATTTAATTTCCAATAACCCTTACCTGTAGTCTGGCTGTCTGAAAGACTAATTTGTGTAGTAAGGAGCAGGTGATCTGAATTTTCTATGGGCAGTACCCTTGCTGTATGTATTTTAACAAGTTTAGAGGTGAGTACAAAATCTATCCTCTTTGCTAAAGTGCCTTTATAAAAAGTTTGACCACCACTGGGATGGATACTCCTATATGCATCAATGAGTTCTAGATTAGAAATGAATTTCTTCAAAGTAGTCATGTCACAACATTTTTTGTTGTTTTAGCTCCTCTATCTTACTATCTAGCCTACTTACTACTTACTACCTGTTGATTGTAATACAAAGTTAAAATCCCCAGCCCATAACACATTTTGAGTGGTAAACAGTATGACTTTATCTGGTGAAACAATTCTACATGCCCTATTTTGTTTTCTTTGCATATATATATATTGATGGCCCTTCATACTGTATTATTTTGGTTAAAGTCAATAAGAAGTGCTCAGCTCAGTAATGTTCACAATTTTAGTTATGTTATAATCATACCCTGAAAATAACACTCCCACCCCATCACGCCTATCAGTCCCATAAGAAAAAAGAACGGGCCCCAGCACCAAAACTTTTGTGCTGAACTAACTTCTGCTGTAGTGTTCAATTTTGTGTCTTGCAGAAAACAAACGTCCAGGGCCAAATCTTTTAGAATGGAAAATGTCACATGACATCTCTGGGCATTCTTGATGCTGTTTACGTTCAGAGTGGCAACGTTATAGATGTGTGGGGAGGCCATAAAAAATCATTTAGGTATCTTTTCCTAGTCTTCCACTTCTGGGATGGATCTCCAGATTCTTTTTAGTTTTCAAGCATGCTTTCTGGACTTCTGGTAAAGCTAAATGCTCCTCCTCAGAGTCTGTGGAAAATGCCTGTAGACAAGATCTTGTGGAAGAGGTTTCTGACTCTTCCCCCTGATCCGAGTCCTGTGATTGGAGGACATCATATCTGTTTTTAGTTCCACTTTTCTCTGGTCTTCAGTAGTTTTTGATATTTTCACTTTAGGTTGGTGTTTCCTTAATGATCTTTTCTTTGAGGACACAACTGTCATATTCGGAGGTGACATTACTAGTACATCATTGGCCACTTCCATATTTGGCTGTACTCCCTGGTTAGGGTCAGTCTGTGTCAAAGGCACTTCCATGTGTCCCTGCATATTCATCTCAGTGATGTGTATTTGTGTTTCATCAGATTGGAAAGTGGGTACAATCTCCATATCCTGGGGTGAGGTATCTGCAGAATGACTAGGGTCTGAAGGGGGACCATTCTGTTGGGGGTGTTTGTTCTGGTTGAGTCTGTTTTTCCTGTTTCTTCCTTTGTTTCCATGCTATTTTTCTGGGTTGTACTCAGGATTTCTTCTTGATCAGGTCAGTCATCTCGATTATGTGATGCCCATTGGCAGGTTCTGTATGCATGTCCTTGTTCCTCACATAGGTTATACTTCAACTGATTGGTGCAGGAATTGCTGTTGTGCCCATATTCTAAGCAGAGATTACATGTTATCCTGTCACAAGCATTGCTAGATGAAATGTAGAACCACATTTAAAGCATGTTTTAGGCTGAGCTTGTTAAAAACAGTGCCCCTATTTTTCCCCAAGAAAAAGCGACTAGGTAAGTGTTTTGGGCCTTGTGGGTTCAGTCAAAAATGTACTTTGAATTTCCACCCCCCTGTCCATATACTGTATGTGTCTTGTCCAGAATTGGTTGGGGTTGCCTAATAATATCACAGCATTGAGCCAGCCAGTGTTTAATATCCTGCATGCTGACCCTTTCATTTCTGAACAAGATAATGATGATGAATGATGGGTTTTGTCAATGGGATAGCATGTAATGGTAGCCACAGTGCAGTGTATTTCTTTTTTTCGTAAGTTGCCCAGAAGTGATCTAACCCCATGGGTGTTTTAAAACTAATGTCAAATAAAGTATCTCCTGATGCATGAATCAGGGCATATATTTCATTTGAAAAAATCTTATGGATTCCTTAATTAGAGTTCTTCCCACATAAATTTTGGCTGGCACCATCTGTAAGCCCCCCATGCACAGTAAACACACTGCATTTTTTTCTTTGGGCTGGGGCAACATTTTAAAATAACTGGTCCCTTTGTCTGAATTTAGTTCACAGCTGCTGTGCTGTTTCTGGACCCCTAGTCCCTTTATTCACCGATTGGTCTTGATCCATTCTGTCACCCCAAGTCATCTTTCTAGTGCTTGTCCCATCTTCAGCCAATTCTGAGTCCAGGGGAAGGTCCTCCAAGGGAGGAAGGGGAACTGGACCTAGTATTATGTGGGGTAAAAATCATATCTTCTGAGTGTAAATCAAGATCTGAGTCCTATATAAATGGGACCTGAACCTCCCCCTGCTTAGGCAACTGTAGATGTGTACCATTTAGAACTGTAGTAGTAGCTTGTTTTTCCCCAGAATCTGTATTAATAGCCTTGTCTGGGCTGCAGGGGATCGGGCTATGTGACGGATCTGGCACCCATTGCCCTTGTGCTGATTTACACATCCTACCTCAATCAGTGATTTTTTCACTGTCCATGGAGTGACATTAGCTGTTGCTACTTTTTCTGAGATTGTATGAGCTGTGCAATTCTATATTTTCTTTTTTAGCATTCTCTTTAGCTGTACTGTCAAGTGCATTTCTAGAACTAGTACTCACAGTTTGTTTCAGCGGTGTAAAAGGTGTACCTCTTGTAGTTTCTTTTCATTTTTCATTTGTATTCTTGACAGGTGTGGCCATTGGCTCTGCAGCAGTCAACTCCTTTGATGCTGCTATGTCATGCATACCACTTGTTTCTGGACTGTCATTGGGGTCTAGAGCCCCCACATTCCATTCCTCAATCTCCTCAGCCAACTGTACTTCCATCGATTTACTCACAGCTTCTTCTTTGGGCTCATTCAACAGTTCCAATAGTCGGGTTCTCTTTTGGGCAATCAGGGTTCGGAGCCAACATTCCTCCATCTGCGTTAGCTGTTCCTCTTGCGGGTAAACTGTTTCATTTTCTTAAACCACGTCCATCGTATCTCCTGACACAAGAGTGTTGATCTCCATTGCTGGACCTGCAGGGTTGGAGATCAGCTCTCCTGCAGGAATACAAGCCGCTGCCTCTCACTCCGTCATGTAGTCTGCCATGGTGCTACACCATCAGCAGCTCTCCCACTGGACAGTAGGGGAATTTTTATTGAAACAAAATATTAAACATGGAATACATTCAATATGCTTTGCAAATGTATCTTTAACACATTACATAATCAGCTTTTGTAACCTAGAAAAGAGCTCAGAATCAATCTTTAATACATTTCTACAAATGACTTTCCATAATTTTAAGTTTCTTCAAATTGGTCTGTTTTCTACTAACATCAGATCAATCTTTTTATTCCCCGTATCTCTTTCCTGTTTATCTTTCACCTCTATTTCCCTTCTGTTTTTTGATTTCTAAGTCAAAAGAAATTCCAACTCAGGTTACCCCTCAAAGATTAAAATTGGGAGTGCCCTCCGCCATTGCTTGATTACTGCTTGTGGCATTGAACCTTTTCCTTTATTGAACAACAGAGTAACTTCTTGCGTGATTTTTTTATCAGAACATTCAGTGGTAGTTTTTTTGTTGAAAGACAAAGTGGCATCTATTCTGCCAAATATACCATTTAAAAATTGTACATATGACTCTGAGTGTCCCAGGTAAAAACAGCTCCGCTCTGTGCTATACTTGTCATATACTAGTTCTGTATAGGACATTTTGGCCATTATAGGAGATCTCCATTTTTTTTGAAATAAGGTTCCAAACCTGAGAGATACATGGGCAGTCAAAACATAAGTGTTCCATCGTTTCTATCTGGACTATGCAGTTTTCTCTGACACAAAACATTTCTTCCATGGTTTTATGTGCGTGGTTTCCCCTGACATTCAACCTTCCATGACGACACATCCACATGGTGTCCCACATCTTCTGGGGAACTCTGCTGTCCATTAGTTGTTTTATTAACTATTGATTTTCTGTTCCCTGTGGGGTATTGAATATTGCTCCAGTCAGAAAATTGTTACTTAAAACTAGGGAGTACAGAGATTTCCTGCTGTGTGCCTGCAGCATTGGGATAGTAATTCCCCATTGTCTAACCTTCCTAAAACCTCTATTATATATCCTGGGGTCCCTTGTGTTATCTGTTTGAATATCCCCCATTTGGGTGCTGCCCAGTTGTCGAAAAAGTACTGACAAGTTCTTTCTGTACTTTTTACCCAATCCTGCTGATTCCTCAAGATAATGGGGAGGATATTTGAATGTAAAAAAAGGTAAGAAAGAAGAAGACTGGGTTAAGCATATTTAATCCTCCTTGTTTTACTGGCAGTGTGTAATAGATCGCTTTACTGGGTTCAAACAGCTGCCCCATAATAATTGAAAACATACATGATATACCCTGGGCTCTAATTTTTTAGGTAGTGGAAATATGTAACTTACTGTTAACATTATTGGGATGATGAAAGTTTTAAGCATGAAGATTCTTTTATGCCTAGTCATAGGGTAGCTTTTCCATTTAGACACTTTGGGCTGGATATTCAAACTGCGCCCAAAAAGTGCACAATAGCAGGAGTAAGCACAAGTCCATTGTGCCTATGCGCAATAGATGCGATATTCAAAAATAGAGCAAGCCAAATTGTGCTAACAGCCAACTTGCACCATAGCGCAACTAGGAAGGGGAAGCTGAGCAGATACGATGCGCTACAGCGTAACAAGGGCTGCCCAGCTGAGCAGCCCAGAGGTGCCATAGTGCAAGCAGGGAGCCCCCCAGCAGCAGAGCAATGGAACTGCACAACCAGGGAGGTAGGTAGGGGCCCATCACCCATGCCACAGATGGGCACAGGAACACACTGCAGAACTGACAATGCACCCCCATACCCCATGCACAGCACAACTGGTGGAGGGATGGAATATCCACCGGCCCATGGGGACTAGCAAACAAAGCACAGCTGGGCCATGGTGCCCCATCACACCCACCGGCAAGCTGAGACTGCCACACAAGGAGGGCGGACCACCCCATGGCACAGCAGCCCCCTCCCGTGCACAGCACACCCTGCACTGTGATCCCAAGACACCCCCCATGAGCAGTGACCACCACTGCAGGAATCCCCATGCATACCACCACCCCCACTGTCACACTGCAACCTCGTGTACCACAGAACCATACAAGCCAGACCCAACATGAGCACCCAGCAGTGGGTGGCAGCACACGGCAATGCAACAACAGCAGACACAGTGCCAACATGCACAATCCCCCTGAGGCACAGCTGAGAGACTGAACATGTGTCACCACAAGAGGTACCCCACATGGGAAAGGGTGTGCCCCTGACACCACCATCATTGATACAGCACCCTGCACAGTAGAAAAGTGTCACAGCGCAACCCACCACGAGCCACAGCAGCCAGCACAGACACCCACAGTGGTGCATGGAAGCATGCAGCACACTGGATGCAACATAGTGCAGGGAAAAACACACACCCATACCCTCAGGGACACCAACACAGGGACGCAGTAGTGTGGCAACCAAGGCCCCAGTGTGGGCCCATGTAAACTGTGCACACACGGTCTGCAGTCCACCATGGCACAGGATGACACCCACCCTGTGCATGAACTGTGGCCCTGTATGCCACCAGCATATGCCTGGATCACAAGTCACAGACAGTGGTGCACAGCCCCTGCAACACACACAAGCCACAGCATGGAGGTGGGACAGCAACTGTGGAGGCCACAGTGTCACCCGAGGCAAACATGCACCACACCAGTGACAGGAGGCAACCCAGCATTGTGACGGACACAGTGGATGATCTGCAGGGACAGCCACCACTGACAAGGCAGCAGACCTCGCAGGCCACTGACATGCAAGGGTGTCAGCTGCACAGGCCAAGGACAGGTTGACAGGTGCACAATGGACACAGAGCAGGCACCATGGACCACTGCACACAGTAATGCAATGCACAGAGAACAACACACACCACAGATACCGACTGATAGCCACTCCCACACCAAAGACACTTCCCCACGCACACACACACATACCCATGACTGAACCACCCCAGATGCCATGCACACCACTGCAACTGAGCACCTATAGCCAGCTGCAAATCAGAGACCACCACAGTATTCATATCAAAATACCTGTATTAGAAAATATATAACAACAACATCAACTATGTACAAATATTTACAAACATGGGTGGAGGGACAGGAACAAGGTGGGGGTGGGTACGGGGCAGGGGTGAACAAATGGGAGAGGGAAGGCGGGGTGTGAGGGTCAGTCAAAGGGGGGAGGTTGTCCACGGTCACTGGCATCCAGCCTGGTCCTCCACTGCCTGGGGCCATTCCCTGGGTTGCCTCCTCCTCCTCACCCCATGCTGATGGAGATCCCTCAGGATGGCAAGGGACTCTTGCGCCACGTGCACCAGATCCTGGATGGACCACTCAATCTGCAGGAGTATCCACACACCTAGGACAAGGGATCAGAGTCAATGGGTGTGACTGTCCATCCCCCCTGCAGCCCACCCATTATGCATGGCATACAGCCATGTGCCACACTCCTGTGATGGTGTGCACCCACCCACAGTGACCGTGTCCACAAGACATGCCCAACCAGGCAGCAACAGCCATGTGTACACTGCATACACACACGCTCATGTCAGCGGCAGCACAACCAAGGCCGTGCAGTAACGTGGCTATGCGGTGGGCAGGCAGTGCCACAGCCATGTGCCCAGTGAATGCATGGACCACCATTGATGCACTCCCAGACATGCAGTGCCACTGGACAGTGCTGACTGTCACATGTCATGTGCATGATAGTGGTGCCCATGGATGGTGGCCATGCCCTGCTTCCCACCCTGTCACACAGCATGCAATAGCATTCATGGTGTCATGGCACTCACCCTCATCGGGTTGTTGCTGGCAATGGGGTTGGTCCCCAACACGCCCCTGTGCAGCGTCCACCACCCTCTGCTGCTGTTCCGTGACCCTAAGCTCTGCCACACATGTGGGAGACAAAAGGAGAGAAACACATCAGTACAAACCCAAAGCATATTCCCCCTGCCCCAATGTGTGTGCCCACCCACCCAGCCAGACCCATCCATCCCATACCCTGTAAACACCACCGCAGCCAATCCTAGACCATCCCTCCCCTATGTGCTGGACACATAAGACAGTGTTATCCATATGGACCATACAGGTGTGTAGACGTATCACCCACCTGGACGAGGCACCACGTCCCTCCTGGCACGTGACCGCAGATGTGCCAGTCACTCTGGATCCCTCCGTCTCAGGTCCCCATACTGGTGCCTGCACTGCTCGGCCATCCTCCTGTGGCCACCTCCAAGTCAGTGGCAAACTCTTGCCAGACCTGGCTCCACAATGGCCACAAGGTTGGACAGCTCAAGGGCACTCCACTGAGGGGCTCTCCTGCGTGCCATCTCTAGTGCTATAGTAGGCAATATGGCACTCCGCAGTGCGGCAACCCCAAGTGGAAGTGCTGCGCAATACATCGCCGCCATTCCCTATCATGCTGTTGGTACAGCATCGCTTATTCTCATCGCTGCTGTCACCGAACAGCGATAGATGCAGACATGCTAGCATATAGCGCCAGGGGCAAAGGTCGGGCACAGGGTCATGGGTCTCTGGTGCAAGGCCACGCACAGCGCCATCGGATGTCTATGCATGTAGCGCGATTTGTTGCCTGTGTGCCATCACCACAGCGAACTATTGCGCAGTTGTGCCACAGTGCCATGTAGTGACCCTCGCCACAGCACCACTGGCACGATGGTGGCCTTGCCCTGAATTTCCTACCGTGCACAGCATGTCATCAGCATGGCAGACGCCTGCATAAGCTACCTGGGCATGTGCAGTGCGGTGTACTAAGCAGCCACAGAACTGCGCCATTGGCTCAGCATGTTCAACACAATTGTGCAAAGCGCAACAGCGCGATATTCAGCCGCCATATGCAAATCATCCGATCAGCCATTCAATGGTGCAGCAGCGTGATTTGCATCTCATTAAAGTTGCTCCACACCTAATTTGCATGGATTGCACCATTAAAATGCGACACTATTCTGCAGTGGCCATATTCGGTTACTGCAGTTGATGGGTGAGTTGCATGCTGTGTGGTGTTCTGGACTGTGGTCTCAGGGACTTGCTTTGTACTGCACAGTCACAGGTAACCACTGTCACCCATACAGGCTGAAAAATGACAGAACGAGGACTGAGTGAGGAGGACGATGGTGCGGAAGAGGAGGCCCATATTTACTAAGGTCCGTAGACCGGAGGCACTCTTGAGGCCTCATCTGGATCAGGAGCCACTGCACAGTGGACGGCGGGCACCCTCAGGCCCGTGCTGCTGCATGGGAGGGGGGCATGCTGTCAACCTGCATGGGGCCACCAGCGCCCTGCAGGAGTGTAAGATAAGATGGGTACCGACAGGAGGAGGGTGAAGGAGAAGGTGGCTGCCATCAGGGCGGCACATGCTGCAACAGGCGGGGGCCAGCCGGAGGTGGTGCAGCTGACTCCGGCAGAGGATAGGCTCGCTGCAAGCATGCAGTGCAGTGCCATTGAGGGTGTTCCAGGAGGTGGCCTCCAGACAGGTGGTAGCCCATCACTGCATGGTACGTCATGGTCTGTCCGGGGGGGGGAGGTAGATCACATGCACTAACATGTCCTTACTTTCTTTTACAGATCCTGCACGTCTGCAGGGGTCAGCGATGGAGGGCCTGTCCACTGCGGACTTCCATCTGGAGATGGAGGAGGGACCATCCACCTCCGCAGGTAGCCAGCGTGCATTGCAACAGTGGGTCCGCCTGGCTGTCAACACTGATGTCATTGAGACAGGTGTGGGGGAGGCTCTTCCTGTGTCTCAGCAGTCTGGTGTCCAAGCATGCCAGCACGCTGTGGCTGTGGCTGTGGCACAGACCTGCACTATTGATGATGCAATGACCATTATGGGCCGTGACATGTGTGTGTCATGGAATGGACACAAAGCAGGCCAGCACACGCCCATGGACCTGGCTGGTTCTGACGTGTGTGCCAGCATGTCAGCACAGTCCCAGGCTGCGCCTGTCAGCACCGGTGGGGCAGCACCGGTGGCTGGTCAGGTCAGTGGCACTGTTATGGCCACAGCAGTGGAACAGCTGATCCCTTGGGCACAGCAGGCGGAGGGGCAGCAGCAGTCACCCACCGGGACTAGGGGTACAGGGTTCAGTGGTGGCATCTGTGCACCGCCTGTGGACTTGCTGATACCTGGTCCTGGTGAGCAGCGCCCATCCTCAAGGGGTGCTGAACATCAGGCCCTTCCATACCCTGAGGGACAGGTTGCTGAGGTGGCCGACAACCTCTTTGATGAGCACACCCACCTGCTGAAGGCATCAGTACAGCAGCAGATGTGGCTTGCAACGTCTGTGGAGGCACTGTGTGTGGCTCTGGAGTGGGTCGAGGGGCGACACAGCAGGGACACCGATAGGATCCTGTCACAGATTGACCATTTGAGGGAGGATGTGACCGCTGCCATTGACAGGCTAACACAGGCATTGGTCGCTGTCGTGGCCACAATGGGCACATAGTCAGGTGCCCATATTTCGCTCACACTGCGCAGTTCGCTATCCACTCCCCGTTCCCGGCATCGTGCGACACCCACCCTGTCGACGCCGGGTTCAGCTGTGGGCATCCCGAGCACTCCTGGTGCAGGTTTGTTCGGTGTGCTGCAGACACCTGTGCGGGCATGGTCATGTTCGCACAGTGGAACCCCTGCTGGACCATCGGTGCCACCCCATGAAGCCCGTGCTCAGCCTGCCAGTGCTGCTGGGTCTCCGTGGGCAGACGTGGCACTGTGCCGCAAGACTGACCTGTCTCCCAGTGCGGGCCCTGTCTGGTGCTGCCCTGTGTGCATTGTGTGTTTTGGTGGACAGTGCACTGGTGGGTGCCCAGCCCTACACGCAGACACATGGTCCACTTGCACACCCTCCCGAATGCTGTCCACAGGTGCGTGTGCATGATGATGCCTGCATTGCACTGTACACCAAAGTGCGATGGTGCCCAGCATCTGACACATGCACATAGACAGTCAGTGGACATGGTGGCCTGTGGACATGTGTGTTGCTAGTGTCTGTGTTCCAGCTCTGTTTTGCACCTGACCCCTGTGCACTGTGTGCCTATTGTGTGTGCGTGTGTGTGTGTCCGTCCATGTGACATGTTACTGTTCACCCTTCCCTGGCTGTATGGGTGTGCTTCTGTGCCCTGCCACTTCCCTTGCCGTCATGCACCCCTGGTGTTTTTCCATGTGTGTACATGGGTTGTGCCCTAGCTGCTGGTGGTTGCACATGGCCCCATGACTTACCTGTGTTGGCTGAAGTGCTCCACTGTGATGGTGTCCCGGTGCAGCTGGGCCAGCCAGATCAGTCGGGGGTCCAGTCATCCAAGGGGGGGCTGCCCATCCCCATCATCACTGGCGTCACCATCATCCCCATCGCTGTCCCCCTCTTCGACCTGTACGGCTATCCCATGGTCTTTGGCCATGTTGTGCAGGATACAACAGGCCAGGAATATCCCACAGGCCTTTGAAGGGCTATACTGTAGAGCACCACCAGAGGTGTCCAGGCAATGGAAACGTGCCTTCAGCATCCCAAACACCTGCTGAATGATGTTGCATGTGGTGGCATGTGTCTCATTGAAGTGTTGCTGCGATGGGGTCGTGGGCCGCCGGTAGGGTGTGAGCAGCCAGGGACGGAGTGGGTATCCACTGTCACCTGTGTGGAGATGGTGGAGGTTAGTGTCTTGTTCAGGCTCAGACTGCCCCTAATCCTGTGTGCTACACCATGGCACCTGTGGCTTACCCCCTTGCCCATGATTTGTCAGTTCTACATGCATACTCACCCACTAGATGACCTGTGGGGCTGTCCCCACTCTTGAATTGATGGCACAGTGCTGACTGGTACCATATGAAGGAATCATGTGCTCCCCCAGGGTACGTGGCACAGACATTGATGATGCGCCCACTGGCATCAAACACCACCTGGCAGTTGACACTGGAATATCCCTTCCAATTCATGTAGGCGGCCCCATCGGGGCCAGGTGGCATGCGAATGGCCACATGGGTGCAGTCTATCGCCCCTAGCACGCCAGGCATATGTGCTACCCTGTGGAACTCCTGTATGTTTGCTGTGCACTCCGCTGCGGTGCTGGGGAAATGGATGTACTCCACAGCATGTGGCAGCAATGCTCTGAGGAATTGGGTGAGGATGTGTGACGTGGCTGACTGTGTTATGCCTGTGGTGTCCCCTGTTGGTCTCTGGAAGGTACCCATGGCAAGCAAGCATATGCAGGCTGTTACGTTTGTCCAATGACAGAGCATGACTCCGTCATGTGGGTGCCTGCATCACATCACTGCACGGCTCTCAGAGCCGCCTCAGTATTGCCCTGTTCAGGTGGTACCAGCCCACAATCTTGACATTTGAGTACAGCTCAAAGCTGGTGCAGGCTCGGTACTGCCTGTAGGGGGTGTACCGCCGACGGGCCCTTCCACGGCCACGTCCTCCTACAGCATGCCTTCTCACCCCCCTCATTACAGCTTCCATGTGGAAGGTGGCACTGTCCATGTCCCTGGCTTGTGTCCCCCCCAGCTGTTGTTGCTTTGTTCCCCCTGCTGTCCTGACTGCTACCTCCACTGTGGGTACACCTACTGGCCTCTGCTCTCTGTGGCACCACACACCTTCCCTTGCCCCTATTCTGTTGTCTTATTTCCCTGGCCTGCCGTCTTTCTCCCTCTTGCTCAGTCTCTCTCCCTGCCTCATGTGGCTTCCCTGTAGCATTCTTGCGCCTCTTCCTTGCTCCTTTTTATTTTGGCTCATTTCCACTATGGCGCAACTTCTGCCTGCTCCACTGTTGCTCATTGCGCAAGTCTTTGAACATCGCACTGCGCACTTTATGCATGGTTCCACCCCCTTCGGTTGCACATGCCTTCATTATCACTGGGCTGTTGCTCAGCATGTTTTCAGTGGTGCAAGTGCCTCCTGCTGAATATTGCAGAATGGCGCATTTTCTACTTGCGGTGGTGCAACCCTATTGCGTACTGCGCAACCCTTTTGAATATCCGGCCCTTTGTTTTCTACTATGTTTAATTTTTCAGACCAGTTTCTCTCAACAGGATCTTTATCCTCAAATGTGAAACCTAATAATTTTAGGTTTCCAGATTCTATTTTTATCCCTTCTATTTATGTTGTTGCCCCATCATTTTGTTTTGCTAAGTTTTTCCCTCTGCTTTTCTCTTTGTTTAAGTGAGACCTTTGAAACTGTAGAAAACTCTTGAATTGTTTTAACTGCCTGAGATATTGAAGGTTCATTTATCACAATGAGGCTGACATCATCTGCAAATGCTGTGGCACACAGGAAATTCATGTTTCCTGGTCCTGGTATGTGTTTGATCATTTGGAGACAGTTTAGTTTCCTTAATAGGGGGTCTATGAAAAAAAAAACATAAAGCAGGGGTCTCAAGGGGCAGCCCTGTCTAACTCCTTTTTTTATTTTAATGTGTGACCCCATTAGGCAGTTTACAAACAGTGTCATGGATGCTTGACCATAAATTACCTGAATCCATTTAATAAACATTCTTGGGATACCATAACTTTGTAATAGGCTAAACAAGTGACCATGAGAGACTTAATCAAATGCTTTAGACTGGTCTAAGAAAATTACATATCCTTCAGACTGCGGGGAACCAAATACTTCTCTAATTAACTTGAGGTTATCCAGAATTAGTCTATTAGGCATTACACATGTTTGTGCAGTACTAATTACTGATCCCACTATTTTTGTCAATCTTATGCACAAGATTTTAAAAAGGATTTTCCAGTCTGAATTAATCAGACTGATAGGCCTCCAATTGTTTATGTTTTCTTTATCATTTTTTTTTTGTATAAGAAAATCATAAGGCTGTCTGCCAATGAGAGTGGGAAAGGGGAAGTTCCTTGCAGAATTGTATTGTAGACTGCTGTCAGGTGTTTACATATTGTATGCTTTGCTTTTTTGTAAAACTCATTGGATATCCCATCGGGACCTGGGGTTACTGTATTTTTTAGATTCTCTATTACCCTACATAATTCTACTTCTTTTATGTTGCTGGTCAATTCATTTTTTTCATCCTGCATGAGTATAGGAATATTCAAATTTTGTAAAAACTTATCTGTCCCAAGTGGGGTTTCCCAAGCCTGTCAGAAAAGATTTTTGAAATGGGCTGACACTATCTCTAAGATCTCCTGATTACTGTCTGCTCTTAGTCATGCTATATTGCAAAGAGCAGACATATATTTTGAATCATTCCTTTGTTTGCAGTTATCATAAGGGTTTATTATCTGATTATTACCTTTTATGCAGTATTTTTGCTCTAAGAACAAAGAGGTGGACTTATCATATTGGAATGTTGTCATATATTTCTTAATTTGTGCTATTTGGTCAGAGTAGTTTAGATTAAACTCTGTCTGTAAGGAGCACAATTTTTTGGAGTTGTTTCCATTTTTCTAAATATTGGAGATATTTTTCTTTATTTTTGGATTTGGCCCTGTATTTACAAAAATGTTTAATCTCTATCTTTGTTTCTAGCCACCACTGAGCAGGATCCTCATATAGTTCAAAGACAGACTGTTTGTCATTTATTATGTCTAACAGTTCCTCCCATCCCTTCCCTTCTTCTAAAACTGTTGTATTCATTTTTCAATGAGTGTGACTCCCTGGTTTGTTTTGAGGTATTCCTATGTGGATAGTTAGTGCACAGTGATCTGACATTTCTATTGGGGTTACCATGCTTTTAAAGCATGGTACCCAGTCTGACACAAAAAAAAATAATCTATTCTTGTAGATGGCGTACCTCTAAAATACATGCATGGAGGGGGGTTTGTCCCTACAACTCCTCTGTCTTTTAGATTATCCATTTTACACATAGAATTGAGGAAATTTGAACCTGAGTATAATCTCTGAGTTTTACCTGTCTTATCTTTAAGGTTAGTAATACAGTTAAAATCACCTGTATGTAGATAGGGCTGTATTTTCTTCATTACCTCTATTCTCTTTGTCTTGACTTGAGGGTTATAGACATCGATAATCCTCCACTCTTGGTTTTGTATTATAGCATCTATCATCGGTACTCTACCTTGTACCAAGTCAGTTAATTTAGTTACAGTGATTTTTACATTGTTACAAAGAATAGCCACTCCTGAAAAGGAGTCTTCACCAAGGGACCAAAAGGAAATACCCCCTTCCATTCCTTAGTTGCTTGTTAATTTCCCTTAGTGTGTGCAGTCTAGTGTCCTGTAACAAAATAAACCATGCTCTGTTTCTTTCTAAAATGGAGAAAAGAGTCCATCTTCATTTATTGTTCTTTATGCAGCTGACATTCAAGGTGCAAAAAGTTATGTTGCTGGGCATGTGGACGGGAAGGCATCAAAATTATTTAGTTCCCCTTTCCCTTTCCTGGTGACTTTATCTTATACCTTTTTTTTCTTGAGCCACTCGATTAGTTTACCCCATGCTCCGAGTCTGTCATGGGCTCTGGCTGAGATGATGCTACCGGGAATCCATCTGAATCATCTTCATTCTCAGCCCACTGTTTTCTTTTATACAGCATAGCATATCTATTTCTGCTTGTGATCTTCCCTTCTGGTTTTTGTTTTTCCACTTTAGTTCCTTTATTTGTCTTGCTTCTTGTTTGTCTTCCTGCTGCTACTTGGGACCATGGTCCTTCCTCCGGTGGTGGCATTATTATGTCCCGGAGTGGTTCTAGGGTGTTTGTTTTATCTCCTGCTGAAGTCCCTGGCTGTTCAGGAGGTGAAACTTCTTCTTGTCTCTCTGTGGCAGCTGAAGTCTGTATCATTAATGTTTCTGAATCAGGGTTCAACTGCTCGTTGGGCCCTGGCTGGGGGTAGTGCTGATCTAGCTCCCCCTCCATTATTGCTGCTGAGCATGTACTCAAGGATTGGTTTCCAGGAGCCTCTCTGCATCCTCCAGTAGTACTGGTTGCTCTGTTTTGAACATTTAAGACAGTTTCATCTTGTTCTTCTTGTGCACTTGCAGGGTTATTGTGGGATGCCCATGGGAAGTCGTTAAAAGTATAGGAAGTTTCATCACACATGTTACAATACATTGGTTTTTGACAGTTTATTATTGTATGGCCTATCCCACCTCAAAGGGGGAATTTTAGTCTATCACAGGCTCCACTCAAATGTGTATATGCACCACATATAAAACAAGATTTGGGTTGAACTGAGTAAAATATAAACCCTTTATCTCTGCCCAGGTAGAAACAGTTTGGGAGGTGCTATATGACCCCATTTGCTTGTGGCAAGCAAACTTGGATTCTCCATCCTCCAGTCTACAGCTGTTCAGAATCAATTATTGGTTCAGGCAACCCACCTCAGAATATATGATACAGCTACGCCTTCATTCTTGAACAGAACTGTTATATGCCTTATTTTATTTATTTAGCTTTTGTTTACCATGAAAGCACACTAGACAGTCAAGTGTCTATTTTCAGATGTGACCCGGGAGAGTTACAAAGATACAGTCAATAACAGTACAGAGGTAGGATAACAACAATTTAAACTAGGTACAGTCAGATACGAGCAAGTAAGACTGACAGAATCCAAATACAGAGACAAGGTAGCATCTGGTTTTGTTAGTGGAATAGCTAAGAAAGGTGATCACAAAGGGATGTATTTGACTTGATTGTATCTGTACCAAAATGCTTCTAGGCCTCCTGAGGTTTCAAAGCTTAAATCAAAATTAGGATCCCCAGATGTGTGAATTAAAGCATACACTTTGGTGGGAAGGAATGGCAGGCTTTCCTTTATTAATTTCTTTCCCACATATACTCAGTCCAGAAATAATTCCAGTCCTCTCCTGTAGTGTAGTCAGCAGTCACACTGCATTTCTGTATTTTACTGGCTCAGGGGGCCCATGAAACAGCCCAGCATAAGTTCTTGCATTGGGGGTGGGCCCTTATTGTTCCTTTGATTAACTTCTTGTCTTTGTTGAAGTCCTGTTTGTTGTGGGGAGGGATGGTGGGGTTGTTTATTTCTGGAGCTTGAATTACCTCATTATTTCTTCCAGCAATAACTTTTTCTTGCTCTTCCCAGACTCTCCCATCTTTATCATGCAATACTTTTAGTTGTAACACTGGGTTCTGAGTTAGTCTTAAAGGAAAATGGATTTCTAATGGATCTGTGCCACTTTCAATATTATTTTCTGGTAAAGGGGAGGGAGACCAGGACTAGACCCCCTGCTGTTTATTCCAGCCTGCTTTCCTGAGAGCTTCAGCTATAGAGACCCCTGTTACTGATATATTTTTATCAAAATTAGGTCTGAATACTTCTGTTTGCTCTATTTCAGTATTTACAATGTCTTGTGAATAAACTTCCCCCTCCCTTTCCTTAGCATTTCTCTCTTCATTCTGTAATGTTATCTCTCCCTTTTTATTTTCAACATGTTGTCTTTGTGAAATATTATAGTACCTGAAGCAGATGAGCATTCTCCCTGTTGATTTGTCACATTTTCCTCAGATCCTGTCTCACACCGTGATGTTGTTTCTCCTTCCATCTGTTCGTTCCCTTCTTGGATTAAAACAGAAGCTGCTGTGCTTTCTGGTGCTGTTCCAGACAGCGGACTGATCTGGGGTTCCGTACTAGGATGCTCACTTGCTTGTATCTCTTTTTACGAGCTTTTTCTCTGATCTTCACTCTTTATTGCTTCACCAAACCATTTCCTAACCCTTGCAACTCTCTGCACATGCTAGCCTTAGCGTATTCACTGCCAGTTGCATTTTTCCCAGGGTTGGGTTTTCTGTGCCTTCATTTCACATTTCATCTCTTGGTTTGACAGTTTCTGTGGTTTCAGCAGCTGCTGCATCAGAACACAGCTAAGAGCTATTAGAGTTAGTCAGTTGTTTTCTCGCTGCCTTCACAGCAAGAATTCTACTTCAAAGCACCCCTTGTTTGCACATTAAATCAACTTTTTCTTATTGAAGTTTTAGTAATACATGGTCCTTGTCTGTAGAATATTGCACAAGTTTTACCTTAGCATGACTTAAGTTCCCAATGTCCTCTGGCATTAATTCCTCAGAAGTATCCATCTTTTCTTCATCCTCAGAATTTGTTTGGGTCACCAGCCCATCAGCCTCTTGCAGTGGCTGTACAAGGGAGGAGGCCCTCTATCCCACAGCCATAGCTCCTTCCTCTTCTCCAGGCTCCAGCCGGGCAGCCAGCTTGCCAACCAACAGCTGAACAGAGTTCCCCCTACAGGAAGAGTAGGGGAGTTTTTATTGTCAAGAAAAGAAAAAAATATATAATACAAATCACAGTCATGTTATTGAAACATTGTTACAGAGACAATCAAGGCTCACAACAGAGTAGGGGAAAGTTTTATTGAAACAAAAGAAATCGTGCAGTACCAAAACAAAAGCAATTTGCAAAAATTCATGTGGACTCAAAACAGAAGTAAACAAAAAAACAGAACAGAACTATGCATATCAAAAGAAAATCCATCAGGTCACTGCAAAATCAGAGTCCGTGATCCAAGGAAGAGCTTTCCAAAGTTCAAGTAATGTCTCCTTGGAAAATAATGTACTTTCATGTACATAAATGTTAGTTAGGTCTGTTACGATTTTCTTCTCAAGCTCTGAATAAAAACAGTTTTTTTGCTGTAGAGTAAACAGACATCGAGCCATCCAAATATTCCATTTAATTACTACAAAAACTAGATTTAACATGTCCAAAGTCCAAAGGGACCACTGGGGAGAAAAAACACCATACATAATATTCTGGTAAGAAACCGTTTGAAATAACGGAGTGGCCCAGACTCTTGCTCAAAAAAAACACCTGTGCCGAATAAAAGAACACTCAAAAAATAAGACTGATATAGTTTCCAATTTAGAAATACATAATAGTCTAGAACATTGTCAGTCTTGAGACTGCTTGTGTTTATGATTATCTTTGACGTTAATTCTTTCATGACACAGCAGCCAATGAAAGTCCCACATGTGAGCAGGCACCCTTTTACACCGTAACAAAACCAATAAGGAAGGAAGATGTTGGCTAGGGCACTTTTCAAAGGGCAACTGTATTGCACAATCAGTCAGGAGCAGATTATTATATAATACTTTATGAGAATTCGTTAACAACATCTGGGTAGATATCCTCCACTGTTTCAAACGTAAAAACATGTGTTTAATATATACCGGTATACCCAAAGTTTGTCGTATCACAGTTAATGAATCACAGTCCCATAAATGAAACCATAATCTGCAAGAATCATACAACCAAGGTTCCCACCCTCTCTATTTATCAACAGAGGCCAAAGATTTGCAGTAAAAAAATACATGAAAAAAATAACAGAGGATTAATCATGTTAACACCCCCCTCAGAAATAGGTAAGTAAGTAACATTCCGTTTTACCGGATTAAGCCGGCTTCCCCACAGAGCTTGAAAAAAGAGACCAAGAATTGCAGTTTCTAATTGTTTAGGTATTGGGAATACATAGCTTAAATAAAGAAAAGTTGGTATCAAATAAGTCTTGATTAGGAAAATGCGCTTCTTCTTCCCAATCTGCCCCTTATTCCGTGAGGCAACCTTAAGTTTGCTTTGTTGTAATTTAGCAGACCAATGAAAAAGTTCAGAATCTACAGTCCCAAAATAAACTCCCAAAATGCATTGAGGCCTCTCAACAAGTTGTAAAGGACCAATATGTGAAAAAGGGGCTATTTTCGATCCTAACCGAATACCAAATCTTTTGGTAAAATTTAAACTCGCACCAGAAAAATCACCAAAGGAAGAACATTCCTGGAGGGCAGTAACCACAGAGGCTGTATTAGCCACAATAATGCAGACATTGTCTGCATATGCAATTGCCGTATACGGCGAGATTAAAGTAGAGCTAGAAAGGGCATGAATCTGAGGATGAGTATTCAGGCAGTGAACAAAACATCTAGAAAAAATACATATAACAGAGAGCTCAAAGGACACCCTTGGCGAACCCCTCTTTTTATGGGGATCATAGGTCCAACCCAACCATTCACAACAGGCACAACAGTGGCAGTCCTATAAAAAGTCTTAATCCAGCGAATCATTTCACCAGGCACATGCATAAAATGTAGTGCCTTCCATAAAAAATCATGGTTAACTGAATCAAAAGCCATCTTCTGATCTACCGATACAATAAAACCTGAAACAGAGTCTGCGTAGCCATGAGAAAATAATTCTCGAAGGAGAATCAAATGGTCAGAGATTCTCCTGTTTGGTACAGAGCAGGACTGAGCAGGGTGCAAAACCACTTCAGCTCTCCTCATAAGATGTTGTAAAATGATTTTCATTAATAACTTAAAGTCAGTGTTTAGCATACATAAGGGCTGTCAATTCTCAAGAGAATGTATATCTCCTTTCTGTTTATAGATATAAATCAAAGTACCCTTAGTAAAATCTAAAAGGATAAACTCACTAGCTAACAGGGGAGGTAAATACTGAAGTTAATTCAGGGATCAGGTGGTCACCCAGTACCTTATATCAGGCAGCGGGGAGTCCATCTGGACCAGGAGTCCTCTGTAAGGGTAAGGAAGAAATAACTGACTTCAATTCTAACTCAGTAACAGGTATACAGGCTGAGTCAGAACACGGCTGTGAAGGGATAGGGATGTCAAGGTCCCTATACAACACCGCAGGATCAACATCTGCAACACAAAAGGAAGAAAAGAGGGCAGCTGTGTAATATGTCACTATCCGACAGATGTCCGACTGAGAGGTACATAAGGTGCCATCAGAATCAGCAAGACTCAACATATTCTTTTGTGTAATTTGTTGAGAATTCGACTCAAAGGGGGCAAACAACAGCCCTCGTGCCTACCACATTAAATTTGTGTTGATAAAGTTGCTGTGATTGTCTAGATTGGAATTTCAACATATTATTCTGGATTAAGTGCAATTGTTGAGAAAGATCTTGTCCTGTCGTATAAGCTATTGTCAACAAGGACTGAAAATGTACCCTTTTCTGTAAATATGCCAAATATTCTCTTCGACATTTTTGACGACTATATCTTTTCAAAAGGAGCACCAAATCATGTTTAGTGTCCCTCCACCATGCAATAGGGTCTGCATAACAAATAAAAATGGATTTCCAGGCCTGAATAAAAGATAAAAGGGACTGCATGAAAGTTGGAATTTGCTACAGAGATATGTTGAATTTCCAGAGTCCTGGTCCTTTGCAAACAGTGACATCAGAACCAAGTCCTACGGAAAGCAGTTTATGATCAGAAAATTCCACAGCTTGTACAGAAACATAGAAACATAGAAACATAGAATTTGACGGCAGATAAGGACCGCTTGGCCCACCCAGTCTGCCCATTTCCCTACCTGATGGATAAGCTGTAGATCCTAGTTAACCAGCAGCCTACTTCTTCCTACCCCCACCCCCTAGAATTGCATTGTGACTGTCCCATGCATGCTTGAATTCCACCACTGTTTTTGACTCCACAACCTCCTCTGGAAGGCTGTTCCATACATCCACAACCCTCTCTGTGAAAAAATACTTCCTTAAATTACCTCTGAGCCACCCCCCTTCTATCTTCAAATTGTGCCCCCTTGTTCTTGCACGCCTCTTTTTTTGAAAGATGCTACCCTCTTGGACTTTGTTGATTTCCTTGAGGTACTTGAAAGTTTCTATCATGTCCCCCCTCTCCTCCTTTCCTCGAGGCTTATACATATTAAGCTCCTTAAGTCTCTCTTATGTCTTCCAGTGCAGACCCTGCACCATTTTAGCTGCTCTCCTGTGGACAGCTTCTATCCTGTCTATGTCTTTGTGGGATTGGGTCTCCAGAACTGCACGTAGTACTCCAGATGTGGTCTCACCAGCTGTCTGTACAGAGGGATAATAACTTCTTGTTTTCTACTGGTGATGCCTCTCCCTATGCATCCCAGTATCCCCCAGCCCTCCTTGCTGCCTCTCACATTGCTTGCCCACCTTAGGTCATCTGATATGACTACCCCAGGTCCCTTTCCATTTTGTTGTTGTTAGTATCTCACCCCATTGTGTACTCTTCCTGGGTTTTGTTTCCCAGGTGCATTACCTGCACTTCTTAGCATTGAATCTAAGCTGCCATACATTTGACCATTCCTCTAACCTTGCCAAGTCCCTTCTCATCCTTTCCACCCACCTTGTGCATCAACTCTGTTGCAGATCTTTGTGTCATCTGCAAAGAGAACATACTTTCCTTCCAGTCCCTCTGCAATGTCGCTATAAAGACATTGAAGAGGACCGGTCCTAATACTGAACCCTGTGGTACCCCACTGCTAACCCCCTTTTTCAGAGTGGACTCCATTTACTATTACTCTCTGTGTCCTGTTCTCCAGCCAATTCTTTACCCAGGCTGACATCTTGGGACCCAATCCCCGGCTGGCTAACTTGTATATTAATCTTTTGTGTGAGACTGTGTCAAATGCCTTGCTAAAGTTTAGGTAGGCCATGTCCACAGCCCCTCCCTGATCTACTACTTTGGTCACCCAGTCAAAGAAATCTATCAGATTTGTCTGGCATGACCTTCCCACTGTGAATCCATGCCTTGGGTCCTGTGCCCTCTGGCCTCTAGATACACAACAATTCTTTCCTTCAGAATTGATTCCATCATTTTCCCTACCACTGAGGTTAAACTAACAGGTCTGTAGTTTCCTGCTTCTGCCTTGCTCCCACTTTTGTGAAGGGGAATCACATCTGCCCTCCTCCAGTCCTCAGGTACCACCCCATCCTCCCATGATTTGTTAAAGAGGGTTTTCAGTGGTGTCACTAGTTCTATCCTTAGTTCTTTTAGAATTCTGGGATGAATCCCATCAGGCCCCATTGCTTTGTCCACCTTCAGTTTTAAGAGCTCTTTCAGAACCCTTTCTTCTGTAAATGGGCTGGTATCAACTTCTGTATCCAGAGTGTTTCTACTGTTTGTTTTAGGTACCTCCCCTCCTTTGTAAATACTGAGCAAAATATTTGTTTAGTAACTCTGCCTTTCACAGTCACCCTCTGCCCACCCTTCCTCCCCTTTATTAAGCCTCACTATCCCTCCTTGGTCTTCCTTCGCTCCCTGATGTACCTATAAAGGTTTTATCCCCCTTCTTAACTGAGTTGGCTATCGTTTCCTTGGTTTGGGCCTTTGCTGTTCTGACTGCCTTTCCATCTTCCTTTTGCTTTAACTGATACAGTTCTCTGTCCTGTTTCTTCTGTGATTCCTTGTACTTCCTGAATGCTTTCTTTTTCTCTTGAACCTTCACTGCCACTTCCTTTGAGAACCATAGTGGTTTCTTACTTCATTTCGTTTTGTTTATTTGCTTTACACAAAGGCTTGTTACCTCTGTGATGGCAGTTTTTATTATTCCCCATTGTTCTTCCACCCCTCCTTCCTTCCCATTTGCTAGTGCATTCCTTAGGCACTCACCCATTTCGGTAAAAGTCAGCCTTCCTAAAATCCAATACCTTTGTCTTTGTATGGCTTGACTCTATTGCTGTGTTTATTGTGAACCATACTGTTCGATGGTCACTAGTTCCCAGATGGCTACCCACTTACATCTGTGATCCTCTTCATCTCCATTTGAGAGAACCAGGTCTAAGATTGCTCCCTCTCGAGTGGGCTCCAATACTAGTTGTCTAAGGCATGCCCCCTGTAGGGCATCTAGAATAACCCCACTCTTAGAAGTGGCTGCTGCAACTGCACTCCAGTTGACATCTGGCATATTCAAATCACCCATCAGCAATATCTCCCCTTTATCTGCCATTCTAAGTATACTTTCTATCATTTTCTTGTCCATTTCTTCCCCCTGAGAGGGGGGTCTGTATACAACCCTGTGCGGATTGTGGTGCCATTGCCTGCCTCCAAATTGACCCACAGTGCTTCTCTCTCCTGTTTACCCTTTTGTTCTGTTGCTTTGATTTCTTCTCTTATGTAGAGAGCTACCCTCCTCCTCTTTTACCCTCCCTGTCCCTCCTGTAGATAGTGTATCCTGGTATGTTTACGCCCAGTCATGGTTCTGTGTGTACCATGTTTCTGTGACTGTCACAATATCCAGATCTTCTCCTCCATCAAGGCCACTAATTCAGGAAGCTTGTTACCCAGACTACGGGCATTGGCACTCATTGCTCTCCATTTTTGATGGCTTTACCTTCTGTAGCGGCAACCCCACTGACCTTTCTACCTTGGTCTTTTCTCATTTAGTACTTGTTTTGTAGGGGAGCTGGGATTTTCCTGCTGCTTATCAGTGCCTCCCTTGACTAGTTTAAATGCTTGCCAATGAAGCATTTAAACCGATTGCCCAAAAGACTTGTTCCCTTCCTGGACAGCTGCAGACCATCCTGCTAGTGTAGGCTGGTGTCCTCTCCAGGTGGAACCCTGTCCCCAATGAAGCAAACCCCTGTGCGTTTAAGCACCATTTTTCAACCATTTGTTAAACTGTGTATGGTGCAACGTACCCCGCCCACTCATGCCACTGATAAGGCAGCACCTCTGAGAAGGATACTGTGTGGCTACTTGTCTTAAGCCCCTCTCCAACTCTCACAAAGTCCTTTGCACTGCTCTAATCTCATGATGAGCCAAGTCATTTGTCCCTTTGTGGACAATGACGCCCAGCTCAGACTCCGTGCAACTGTTCTCGTGATCCCAGTATGCGCTTCCTGTCCCTCCAAGCCATGGCACCAGGCAGGCACCTTACTTCAGTTTTCCATGCTCCCCCCAGTTCTACCCCCTAATAATTGAGTCCCCCACCGAGCTGCTTTCTTTCCCTGTGGTGCCCTCTGCCTCCTTCCTGAGGGCCTCCCTTGTGACAGTTGTCTGCACCCTCCTTAGTCTCCTCTGTGGGTGCTTCCATAGGGGAACTATGCTCCCCCAGAATGGTGTATGGATTGTGGAGTGTAACAACTGACTGGGTGTGCCTCTGTTCCACCACCCTTACCCTCCCTGAGCCCACTGTGGTCCAACTGCTGTGCTTTCTTCGCAACCTCTGAGGTAGTGGTGGTGGCTGTGGTGCTCCCTGGATGGGGAAGGTTCCCTTGCCAATGTCCAGTGTGGCCTGAAGATGGGCAACTTCCTCCCTCAGGGCAGATAGTTGTCTGCAAACAGGGCAGCATCTCAGCCTCCAGAAAGACTCCCAGAAGACTGCTTCCCCACAGCCATTACATTGTACTACTCCCCACATAACTGTCTACCTTGTTTAGTTTTTTTTTGTGTGTGTGTGTGTGTGTGTGTGTGTGTGTGATCGGTGCGTTATATAGAAGTATATGTATTTATATAATGTGTATGCTTATATTGTCAGTGCAGTGTGCTAGACAGGATATGACAGTGATGTGTACCTTGCCCTCTTGAGGAAATGATGTCAGAACCCCAGGTATAAATGAACTATTTCCAGGGGTGGGTGGGGTGAGGGGTGGGAAGGGTTGAGCTTAAACTGTGCCTCACGAAACAATCAGCTAAACGCCTGACCCACCGTGTGATGAGTGCCTTCCTGTCCGCAAGATGCCATACACCATAATTTGTAATACTGCTTCAAACCAATTTGACAGAGAAAATACCCTGCTAATCAAACAGAGAAAATCCAAACATCCAGGTCAGACACAGGTAAACCTCCCCAGCCCCAAAAGAGCCTGGTGACTTGTGCTCTGTAAACAGTCAGCCCCAAAACACGTCAGCTGTGCAGAAGGGCAGACACAGAAAACAGTATTCAGCCTGTCTGGGTTTAAACTCTTCCTGCATTGAAAACCTTAACACTTGTAACACAAGTAAAGCAAACTCCACCTCCCTCTGTTGATTGAAAGACTGCATTTTCTGATAATTCTAAGTTGCTTATTTCACCCTTCAGTTAGAAGTATCCTCCACGGAAGAATATTAACTTTCCTAAGGAATCTGCTTCAAACCAAAGACAATTGTAAATTGTAAGGTTCACTTCCTCTGTTGTGAGCACTACTCACTTTCTTGCAAATCTTAAGTCCAGTGTTGCAGCTTGCAGCCAGAGGTAGCTTCACCTGAAGACTATGAGGTTATCTGATGAGCCTGCTAAAATTAGTACTTTTATCAAGGTCTGTAAGATTCTTCCAGAGCTATTGGCTGTTAAGTAGCTGTGATGTAAGCACTTCCTGACACAGTCTGGCTTGGCCTTATAAGGCACACTGAGGTAAACAAAAGAAAAACCAGTTTCCACCCCCTAGGCACTGTCGGGGTCCAATACACAGCCTGTAACCTGCTCTCAATTCAGGGCTTATGACAAATTCTTAGCCCAGTGAATACTCACAGTATTACAAATATTGCAATGCAAACAGTCAATCACTAACTCCAATCAAGTGAGAAGGGCAGAAACACAGAAAACAGTAAAATCTTAACAATTGTAACAAGTAAAGCAAACTCCACCTCCCTCTGTTGATTGAAAGACTGCATTTTCTGATAATTCTAAGTTGCTTATTTCACCCTTCAGTTAGAAGTATCCTCCACCTGAAGAATATTAACTTTCCTAAGGAATCTGCTTCAAACCAAAGACAATTGTAAATTGTAAGGTTCACCTCCCTCTGTTGTGAGCACTACTCACTTTCTTGCAAATCTTAAGTCCAGTGTTGCAGCTTGCAGCCAGAGGTAGCTTCATCTGAAGACTATGAGGTTATTGGGAGTGTGCGGGACAAAAACACAAAATCAATTCTGGTAGCCAGCTTACCCTTTTGAAATGTAGGAGTATGTTTTTTAGTAAAAGAGTAATAGGCATCCGTGAGATGAGCAGTACGAACCAACTTCCCTAATTCATGGGAGTCACAAAACAATTTCTGGGTAGTAGCAAAAGAGCTTTTGTCAAGAAGACTTAAGCCACAGTTAAAGTCACCAGAAAATATCAACTGAAAGGAGGTATGCAAATAAGGGCAGAGTAAAGAAAATAAAGCTATACATGCAGATTTAATTTGGGGAGCATAAATATTAATAACCTGATAAGGGCAGGGCCCAATTAAAAAATCTAAGACTAACACTCTGTCAGGGGCTACGTCAATCAATTTTAGCAAATGAAAATCTGGGATATTGAATAAGATCCCTAGTCCGGAACAGGAGTCCAGGCCAATGGACCAAAAAGAAGGACCTAGAAGCCAGTCCTGTTGTGACTGTCGAATCTCGTGGGTGGTATGGCATCATGTATCCTTCAACAGAAAGATCCCCATAGGTAAAAGCTGTAAACAGGAAGAAAATCAATCTTCTTTTTGCCAGATGCTTAATACTATTCACATTAATAGTATGACAAACAAAGTGAGACATAACACAAGGAGGACAGAGACACCTTACGATTTCCTTTTCCCTATCACCTTTTTCCCTTTTAGCTTAACCCTGGCCTTCCGCTTCTGAGAAAGACCAGTACCCAGTTGAATCTCAGAATCAGTAATACCATCCGGGAGGGAAGATGCAACAAAGAAAGAGTCAGACTCGCCTCCAGCATCATCAGAAACAGTTTGGAGTAGCTCAAAGGCATTAGACAAAACCACAGGAGGGGGTTCCAAAAGCAAAGGAGGTGATGGTAATGCCTGGGGTAATTTCTCATGACCTTCGACGCATAACACTAGTGGGTACTCGGGGGGGTGGCATAGTACTCAGGCCTGGAACAGGGTCCAGGACAAGCTGGACAGATTGGATAGGGTCAGGGGTAGGAGGGGTCATCTCAGTAGGCAGTGCCACACAAGAGGCCACCGGGGGTACCACAACCTGATCTACAACAGGCTCAGGGACCTGCAATAGAGGTTGATCAACCACGGAAGTCGGCTTTACTAAGGTGGTCCTAAGACGAGCCTTCTGGGCTTGCATGATTACAAAACGTTGATCAGCACCATCATCATGTGTGGCCTGATTATGAGCAGCCCAGGGACAATTTTGAAACGTATGACCAAGCTCATCACAAAGATTACATTTACGCTCATTTAGACAGTGACTCTCCACATGACCCAATTCTCCACAGGTATTACATTTCAGCTTATCACAGACATTACTAAGGTGAGAGGTGTCTCCACACTGGTAACAAGCTTTCGGTTGTCCAGGGTAAAACAAGACCCCCCTATCACGACCTATAAAAATAGAATTAGGTAGGTGCACTAGACCAGAATCATTAGAGTGTAACAAAACCTTAACCTTCCAGCCTCCAGTCCAAATATTCCCCGTGTCCAATATTGCCTCAGGCTGACCCTGAACAGTACAACGTTGTTTTAGCCAATAGACAACGTCAGTGACGTCAACACCTTCATTCCGAAACAGGACAGTAATATTCTTAAAGGCTGGTTTGGAAAGGGGAATGGCCTTAAATGGGGTCCACAGGACAGTATTTCTTAAGGCATGATATCGTGACCAAAAACACTCCAAGCCACGAGGCGTTTGGAAGCTGACATCAAATGTAGTTTCGCTGGAAATATGAATCAGTGCATATATTTCATGAGAAAAGAATTTCAGAGAGTCCTTGAGTAGTGTCCGAGCTACATATACTCGGTCCGGTGGTTCAGGTAAACCACCCATATATGCCAATCATACCGCATTATGCCGCTTTGCAGCCAGAACTGAAAATTTAAACAATGAGGAAAAAGAATGATTTGGCTCTATTTTCTTTGAGGGGGGGTCCACTACTGCAGGAGCTGTATTCTCTGTAATGGTAGTGGGAGAAGCAGCACAAATAAGAGAACCCAGCAAAGGTTCCAAGACTGGGTGCTGGGTAAGTTCCAATTCCTTGGGGAGACACAAGGGGTCAGACATAGGCAGACTTCTGTTTGGTGAATGCTGCAGCTCAGGAAAATCCTTGAGACGGGGACCGAATAGGGGATGGACCAGAAACCCACTTCCCCTCTGTAGGTTCCTGCACCCAGCCAGCTCCTTGCAATGCTGTTTCTACAGACCAGGTAGGTGTTGTAGCAGGATTGGTATCAAAAGATAGCAATTGAGAGGGAGAGTGTGTCACAATAGGCAAACTAGGCACTGTATGCAATGATGTCACTGTAGTCTGCAGGGGTAGCTGAGAAGCAGGCGGGAGTATTCCAGCTGAGAACTTGCCAGGATGGGCTGCACAGGGCGGCACCTCAGCCACTTGAAAAGGCAATGTAGGCTGTTGCAAAGTATTATAGTGGGCTGCAGGAGACATATGTCCTGCCAATCTGACTTCACGAATCTGTTGCAGTTCTCTGTTCAAATTCTTCTTTGTAATCTCAAATCAACGTTCTGCATCACCCAAATGGTCCTGAAGCTCCTTTGCAGCCCAACAGACAGTAGCAGAGTCAAAAGTGGAAAAATCCCTCATTGGGATGGTAAGGGGAAAAGACGTTTGAGAGTCCGTGTCAGGGTGACCCAGCAGAGGTTCTAAAGTTGTAACCTGTAGTGTAGATTCATTTTTCTGCAGTAGACACAGAAACCAGCTTTGCTTCAGTAGTTGCAGATGTGGTCTCTACACACACAGAGGCAGGAGTTGAGACCAGGTCTCCCACCTCCATCGCCACCCCCCTCAGCAAGCAAGGGTGCGTCTGCCATCTTGGACAGAGGTTCCCCCTCTGAAGACTAGGGGAATTTCCTCGGTGTCCTAGCCAAATTTCCCCCATTCACTACAAAGAATACCACCAGCAGCTTAATCTGGTTCAATTTCAGTTAGTTACCATCTGTATCCCCCCTCACCCCTAAAAAAGGGACTTCTAGTCTCAGTGGGTCTACCCGGTCAACAAATTTCAATAAATAAATAGATTTAATTTGGTCTAACTAGTAAGCTCTCATAGGGCTTAGTTCAGAGGAGAAAGTTTATATACAGCTCCAAGTTAGTAAAGTCAACCCATATTTATTAATTACTGGAGAACATGAGATCTTTTACTTGTTCAATATACCATTTTTTTTTATTTTGTTCAGACTGATATTGCCTTCTGTGGGTCTTAATAATACAAGGACAGTATTCCAAACATTTAGACCCATAGAAATAAAATTGGATCTGCCATCCTCCAAGTTTCTTTCGGTAGGTAAGAATTCAACCCTTCAGGGCTGGCTGGGAGAAGGAGGATTGAGTGTCCCACAGGATGCTCTCCTCTGAGGAAGAGGGATGGTGCTGCGTCCTGCTGCATTATCACCATTTGGGTGACCACAGGTGGTGGTGCAGAGGATCCGTGGCTTTAGAAAAAGGCCATGGGAGAGCGGCCTTGGATTGGCTGCATTGGGTTTCCCAACAACCTATCCCATTGCACACTTGCAGCAGGGGCAGGGAACTAGAACATGGGAAAATGGAACACAGGACTTGGCAGATGAAGCCTCTGCTAGCCCACCACATCCGCCACCAGATCTGTGCCACCATCCAGGTGGAACAACACCAGTGTTTACCTCACCCATGGGTGGCCAGATGTCTGCATGGTAGAAATGCAGAAGGAGCTGAAGATGTACCTATCCTGGGGGAGGGGTAAGCCAGGGGGGGCAGCACAGCAGTGTGTCACTGGTGAGCTGGTGGTTCCATTGGCTGGATTGCAGGATCTCAGCTGGATGGTATCAGGGTATTGGGAGCTAGTAGAAGGAGGTCCCAACCTGGCCTGGAACAGGAGGAAAAAAAGAGTGTTTTATACGTCTTTGTTTAATGTCTTCAGCAGATAATGAGGGACCTTAGCTGTATAGCATTTATACAAGAAAGTGAGGCAGTGAATTCCACTGTGTTCCTCCAGTCTCATCCACCCAGCTCTTCATAAAGTTTGCATCTCTGGGTCATTCAAAGGGGCACCAAGGATGAAGTGAGAAAACCTGTTATACATTACTTTCAGCTTTGCCAGCTTCATCCTTGTTGCCCCAGCAACCAGTAGATCACCATAATCGACAATAGGTAGGATCATGGTGTTCACTCCCTGCTTCCTGATCTCGCTGTTCATTCAATATCTTATTCTGTACAATGCACATAGGTGCTTCCCCAAATTGTTTACTTAATATGGTAGTTCGATTTAAACTTATCATCCAACCAGACTCCTAAATATCTATATGACTGAATTTGCTAAAATATTTGTTTATACAAGGTCTTAATTTGTAAAGTGGTTGTAGGCAATTTCAGGATGCCCTGTGAATCACGTGTTTAATTGGGGGATGGAGCTGAGAGAGACTTAGTGCCTTCTAAAAATTAATTACTACAGCAAAGGGATGTAACAAGCAAACACACACACACACACACAATACTTCCTTCCCTCCCACTCGGGGCTAGATCCACTTTTATCGGCTCTGGGGCAGATTGACTGCAGATAGATACTTCCTGTGGAGGCAGGAAGGGAGGGGTCTCCAACACACATAGAAATAGCTACAGGGCAAAAAGGCAAAAAAGCAAGGGTATTTCTTTACTGAAGGAAAGTAGAGAATGGAGGAGAGAAAGAGGAAAAGAGAGAGAAAAAAATATCCTAAAGCAGGAATACACTTATTGACATGAAGGGAGTGGGGCAGTGCAGTGGCTGTGGTGCAGCAGTCTTCAGGGAGACTTTCTGGAAGCTGCAGTGCTGTCTCATCTGCAGGCACCTCTCTGGGCTGAGAGTGGAGGTTGCTCATTTCCAGGCCAAATTGGCCAGGATTTGGAGGACCCCCTCCCCCACCCAGGGACTACCAAGTCTGCCAACACTGCCTTAATGGTTGCCAAGGAAGAGGAGCAGCTGGATGACAGTGGGCTTGGAAGGGTGAGGGCAGCAGGAAGAGATGCAGCCCTCCTATGGTTCCAATCCATAACTCCTATACTGCTCTGGCAGAGCAGAACTGTCTCAGAGAGGCACCCACAGTGGTAACCAAGGAGGATGTGGGGCTCCTCCATGGTGGAGACCCCGAGGGGAGGTAGAGGACCCCAGAGGAGGAGGAAGCAACTCCTGGTGGGGGACTCTATCATCAAGGGGGTAGACTTGGGGCCAGGAGGGGAGGGAGTGAGGGAGGTCAAGTGCCTACCCAGTGCCACAGCTTGAAGGGATGGACTGCACATCCTAAAGATTACTGGGGCAGCAGGACAGAAGGGTGAGCTAGATGTCATTGTCCACCTGGGGATCAGTGACCTTGCAACTGGTGAGGTTAGGGTAGTGCAGGAGCAGTTCAGAGAGGTTGGGAGGGGTCTTAGACCTCTGTAACCTTCTCAGAGGTGTTACCCATCAAAGGCAAGGGGAAGAACAGGGCACTCCATACCAAGAGATTCAACACATGGCTGAAGGACTGGTGCAGAGCAGAGGGATTTGGCTTTATTGGGGACTGGGATCCACCTGGAGGGATGCAGACCTGAACAGGGGTGATGGCCTGTATCTATCTGGGGGGCACAGGATCCTTAGTGAAAGGTTTAAATGTTTCATCAACAAGCATTTCAAGTAGCCAAGGTGGGGGGATAAGCTCAGTGGAGCAAACAACCCCTCCACCACAAAATGATACAGACTGCAGAGATGACCATAAGACGGAGAAATCACCAAAGATAACTAAAACCAAAATAGGCAGATATGTAGAGAAAAAGAAGAATGGGAGTAAGGACAAGAGGGTATGGATGAAAGACATGGGGATAAGAGGGGAGTTATTAGGAAAGCAGACAGTAAAAATTGGAAGACCATGTGCACAAATGCCCACAGTCTGGGAAACAAAATCACGGATGTAGTGTCCCTGATGGCTAAGGCAGACCTGGACATTGTTGCTGTTATCAAGACATGGCTCATGGGGAACCATGACTGGGATATGACAATACTAGGTTATGCTCTATTCAGGAGGGATAGGGTGGGTAACTCCCCGGATTTAAACTCACTAGCCCACCTGCAGAACACTAAGCCTGTACTATCTTCTGATCTCACTGAAGAACACTCAAATCTCCATTCCCCGCAAGACATTATAGACAGTCAAATTATATCTGGGGCTGATAATATACCTTCTAAGCTGAACGATGGTCCTACTGATCTACCTTCTGAGGAACCTAGACAAGAATCAAGTTTTGCAAGCCTACTCAACAATCTACCAGTCAATGCAAAATGCCGACACGCTGTTCGTGTTAGGTATACCAGTGGCCTGGAGATGCCCATGGATAGATCTTTCATGAGGAAGTTCCTGATCAAGCAGTCCCTTGGATTTTCTCCTTCTGAGGTGTTTGCTTTTATCCACGCTCTGGGACAACAAAGTTTTCATATTAGTTTTCAGACTGCAGCGTTACTGGACCAATTTTAGCAAACGTATTCCATGGTAAAAGACTGAGATTTGGTTGAGTTTTTTGTAGTACCTTTGACTATACCTACTGTGAAAACAGTGACAATCCTTTTTAGAAATGACAGAGTTAATGTGAAGGATATAATTTATTGGTTGGAGCAAAAATGTGAGATTCAGAGGGCTCCCTGATCCAATAATTGATACTGAAGGTTTCTGGATGGGAGGGTGGCGTTTTAAAGTTCAGCTACGGATGTCCGATGCTAGTATTTTACATTCCAACAATTCCTGTGTTTTGATTGTATAATATTGTTTTGATTGTATACCATTTCCAACCTCTGTCTGTATCTTCCCCCCTTCCTTTGATGGGAACCTTTGTAAATGAGCAGATCCTGCTCAAAGGTATTTGTAATCCTAGAGTTTAATAAAAAACAAATTGCCCTAGACTTCCGGTTCCGGTTGCCTGAAAGAAGGACGCTTAGACAGAGAGCTCTCTGACTGTAAATTAAAGATCCAAATGAATCTAACTCACAACTTAAACCTATCTCGATACTGGAACCTTGATCGAACAGCTAAATATGTCGCCAAAGCTAAAACATAAAGATTCCTTTTCGGACACGTATCCAAAGCTAAAATTTCCAGCTAAAAACACTCAGGCGCAGGCCACGCTGCGGGCAGAGATCTCAAACTTAATCGATCAACCTACCACCTCTTCTAAGAAAATGGAGGAAGACTTCACTATCTCCTCGAAGACGCTTTATAGTACATTACAACGAATCTATGATACTTTAACCAGAATTGAGCAGGAAGTGTCGGAAGATAGGGAAAGCATCGCGGAGCTGACTCGCCAAACAGAACAATTAGAGGATACAATGACGGAGTACATGGAGGTCTCTAATGTGCATAACGCTGCCCTGAAAGATCTACACTACAGAGAATTACTCCTCCAACAACAGTTGGAAGACCTTGAGAACAGAAACAGAAGCAATAATATAAGAATACACGGTCTACCGGAAGAAACAGAATCAGGCCCAGTGCCTAAATTTATTGAAAGCCTACTGAAAGAACTGCTTGACCTAGGTAAAGGTAAGGATCTGGGCATAATTCGTGCACACAGGTCATTAGTTCCCAAACCGAATGACCCAAAAGCCCGCCCTCGCTCAATAATTTTGGCCTTTATAGACTCTAGAATAAAAAAAGAAGTGATTAGGGTAGCCTGGGCAAAGAAGCAAATCATCTTTGGAGACACTCGGCTCTATCTTGATCAGGATTATGCCCCCAGACCCTGGCTCACTGTCAAAAAGCATTCCAGGTAGTGAAAGCAATCAGACAAGCAGGTTTTTCAGCACAACTTGAATACCCAGCAAAGATAAAAGTACTCACACCCGAAGGCTGGCGAAGATTTCAAGAACTACCAGAGGCCTGCAGTTGGGCTAAGCAACAAGGGATAGTGACCCCACTGGAGGGCGCATTGGACCATCGCACAGCCGTGGCGAAGAAATCATGGCAAAGGAGGGGAATGAAAGGAATTAGACCTCAGCACTCAGACGACACTATTCTGATGTGGGACAATGTTTGCAACAGATCTGACCCCCTGCATGGTTCTACCACTCAATCTTCAACTACAGAAGTCCTGATGGAGGACATTTCTTCACAGTCGATTGGATGAACATTAATAAAGGGTGAAGCGGCCTGAGCAAATTTTTTGCTGTCCCCTTTTTTGGATCCACAGTCCAAATGAATCTTGGCGACTTTAGATTCTGGGCTGAGAGACCATATACACCCTTCATTTTTGTTTTTGCCTGTATTTCTCCACTTGAGCCTCTAGTGGTTTACTTTATTAACTTTAAGATAACCTGTTGGTTAAGAGGCTCCACAGTGGCAGAACTAGATAGTTGATCTGACGCACCCATTCATGTTGCTCGGTTATCCGAGCGATCCCAATTGGATATATAATATCAGTATTCAGGGAGTCATTCCTAGCCCTCCCACCACTGATTGAGATGGGTACAATGAGAAGGGTTGTAATGGTTGAAAAAAAACAAAAACATTTAAAACCTATATCATTATATGCATGGTCTTAAGGAAAAACAGGGTTTTATTTGGGTGGATCATAAGTGAGAGGCTACAGCCTCTATAAGCCAGGAGGGGGGTGTACACTGACTTATGGAAAAGGCTCTATGAAAGGGGAGGTGCTTATGGAGGGGGAAGGAAGATAAGATAAACGACCCTACTGGGTATCGTCTGGGTTTGCGACCTCAAACCCCTTCCCCTCGGCTTACTGCCCTTATACCACCCAAGTTAATGACCGGGTACGGATGAGTTTTGAACAGCCCATCAGGGCAAGAGCAGGTCAGTGGGGGTTGAGTGGTGATGGGAGATAGGGAAGGGAGCAATATCAGAAGCAAAGTTTACGATACTCCCTAGACATAACCTCAAGCCCACAGAAGGGCCACGAAGGGACCACAAGATAAAATGATTTTACCCCTCTTTGGGAGGAGAGGAGGAAGGGATGGAAATGATGGATGTCACTCCCGGTCACACTTGGCACAGAGGCAGAGGTGGGTCCTCATCCCTCCCGGTGCCAGGAGGGACCGACAGAGGTAGGGATACCTACTGTGGTGCAAGTGATAGTTAGTAACAGTTGGGGTTACATTGGCGGGAGCCTTCCCCCCCACCTTCCGTGGGTCTGCTTAAATGACCCAGCAGTTATGAGGGCTGGAACCCCCACTCCCCGAGTGGTAAGGGATGGCGTCTCCAACTTAACCGGAGTTGCCCCCTTTCCACCCCCCCCGGCAATGATTCTTTAACATTTAGATTAATAGATGTCGGAAGTACTGGTGGATAGTCCAACAGTCACTCAGGTGACTGAAGTCATCCCAGTTGGGGAACCCGCAGATTTTTAGCGTGGGATTTCTGACGGGGGGACCGAGATAGTTTATCTCCTGCCACACATCATAGATTACTCCTGAAGTGTGGAGTTGGGAATACAGACACCTTGAAGCCATCTAGATGCCCCCTATTTGTGTTGGAGGCTCTGTAAATATGTTAAGTTTGGTTTATGTTAAATACTTATGTTACTAATTCTTTATATGGTTTATACAGGCTCCTTGATACCAGACGTAGAGAAAGCATTCCTCTATGTAGGATATATCATTTTAGATGGCAGATCTTAAGTTG
Source organism: Neoceratodus forsteri (assembly GCA_016271365.2). Taxonomy (NCBI): domain Eukaryota; kingdom Metazoa; phylum Chordata; order Ceratodontiformes; family Ceratodontidae; genus Neoceratodus; species Neoceratodus forsteri. The sequence continues at coordinate 570,006,162 of CM057449.1, read as the reverse complement.
ATTTCGTGGAATGTCCGGGGCTTTAGTGGCCCGATTAAGAGAGCCAGAATCCTGAAGGAAATACAAAGGCAGGGAGTTAATGTTGCATTTTTACAGGAGACTCACTTAAACCAGGCGGAACACAATAAATTAAAGAGAGGCTGGGTGGGCGAGGTGTATGCCTCCGAATGTGTTAACCAAACAAATAAGAGGGGTACGGCGATCTTGATCAGGAAGAATACCCGCTGCACTATCTCTCAGGTACATACGGACCCCGGGGGTAGATTTGTGAAGATAGAAGGGGAGTTCAAAGGCTAAAAATGTATTTTTTGGAACATATATGCCCCTAACGATGAACAAAAGAGGGTATCCTTCCTGACCAAAGTGCTGACTGAGATAACCTTAGATCCAGATAAGTTAATATTCATTGGTGAGGACTTTAATACAGTGACTGATTTAGGTCTCGACAGAATTGGATCTCATTCCACAAGTCCTGCTAGGTCTAGTAAAGTTCTCACAAGGCTATGTGCAGAGTTTTCTCTGGTAGATGCGTGGAGATTTGTCCACCCCTCAGACAAGGACTACACATACTATTCCCCTAGGTGTAGGATGTACTCCCGCATTGATCGCTGGCTAGTCTCTGCAAATGCTCTATCTTCTGTGTTTACAGCAAATATAGCATCTATTTCAATCTTGGATCATGCTCCAGTCATGCTGGAGATGTCTCTGGCCCCAAAACCCCCAGAATCGATTTGGCATCTAAACGTTAGCCTACTGAATTTAACAGAATTCAAACAACTTATACAGCGTTCAATAAAGGAATACCTAGAGACAAACCGGAGGGAGGATACAGAGGCAGGAGTTAGATGGGGTGTTTTAAAATGCTATCTAAGGGGTATAGTGATTGCCTTTGCAGCTAAACATAAGAAAGCTCAGATTAAAGAGCGTGTAGAACTAGAGGTGAAAATATCCCAGTGGGAAAGGGTCCACAAAGAGACATTAGACCGAAATTGTGAGATTGAACTAATTAGGTCCCGAACCAAACTGAACAAGATTCTAGATCTTCAGACGGAGAGACTCTTAGCCTATGCTAGACAAAGGTTTTATGAACACGGTAACAAAGCAGGTAAAATATTAGCCTGGCAGTTACAAAGAGAAAGGGCCTCCAGGGCAGTACCTAAACTTAAAATGCAAGACTCCAATAATATAACCTGGTCCCCCTCTTTAATTACTGCACAATTTCAAAAAGTTTACTCTACCCTATATAGTACAGATAAAGACATAGACCATGAAAGGAAGACCCATCTATTTCTTAACAAGCTCCAATTCCCCACCCTCTCTGAGATACAGAGGAAAGATCTAGAAGCCCCTATATCAGCAACAGAAATAACTCAAAAAATTAAAAACCTGAAAAATGGCAAGGCTCCGGGGATGGATGGCTATGTTTCAGAATTTTATAAAACCTTCTTAGACTCGCTTTTACCATTATTACAAGACACATACAATGAGTTGTAGAGGGGAGAGGGGGCAGTCCCTAAATCCTGGAGCCTTGCTCAGATCTCTGTGATTTTTAAACCAGATAAGGATCCAGAAGACTGTAGATCTTACCGGCCAATTTCACTTTTACCGGTGGATTTAAAAATCTTCACTGGGATACTAGCCGATCGGCACCAGAAAGTAATAGGCTGTCTAGTACACAGAGATCAGACCAGCTTTATCTCAGGGATATTCCTTCAGGATAACATTTGTCGCCTGTTAAACGTGATCTCAGCACATAAAAATACTAAACACCTTCAATTAGCGATTAGTATGGATGCTGAGAAAGCATTTGACAGGGTAGACTGGGTATTTTTGGGTGAAACCCTAAAAAGATTTGGCCTGTGAAAGAGGTTTATCAATACAATTAATAATTTATACAAGAACCCAGAGGCCAGAGTTAAGGTTAATGGGCACCTTTCAGAGAGATTTTCCTTGGGGAGGGATATGAGGCAGGGCTGCCCCCTCTCTCCACTCCTTTTTGCCCTGTCCCTGGAGCCTCTCGCTATAGAGATCAGATCTAACCCATTGATCCAGGGTGTGGAGGTTGAAGGCCACTCCCAAAAAATCACACTGTATGCAGATGATTCTCTTTTCTTTTTATCACACCCAGAAACTTCCATCCCAGCATTAACTCACTCACTGGAGGAATACAGCACATTAGCAGGTTATAAAATCAACCTTCAAAAATCTGAAACACTGATCCTCAGTGGAACCCCCTCAAGAGATTTTAAAGCATCCTTCCCTTTTGCGTGGGCCAAGAATAACACAGTCAAATATTTAGGTATACACGTTTCAATTGATCTTTCCCTTCTATGTAAAAATAATTACTCCAAACTATTTCAGAATATACAGGCTGATATTGCCAGTTGGCGTCTACTCCCCCTGTCATTGTATGGTAGATCACAAACTCTCAAAATGAATGTCAAACCTAGGCTCCTGTTTTTATTCCAAACCCTTCCAATTCAGCTCCCTAGGCAATTCTGGGCTACCTTGAAAAAAGAGGTCCAGGACTTTATCTGGAACAGGAAAAGGCCTAGGCTAGCTAGGAAATTGTTACAAGCCCCTAGGAACAGGGGAGGCTTGGCTCTCCCGAATTTTTATTATTATTTCCTGGCAGCCCAGGGAGCTCAGTTGTGCTCCTGGATAAAACGTCAGGTGGACTCTGGTTGGTACCACTTAGAAGAAGCTGCAGTTCACAGATGGGCCCTTTGGGCGGTTCCCACAGGCAATATGCCTACACCCTTGATCAGAGAGATTACTAACCCATGGATTCTACATTCATTCTGGATTCTAAAGAAGTTGAGAAGGGTCACTGGTACTCCAGAGGGACCCGGTCCTCTTTCCCTAATAAGATTCGAAGCCTCATTTGTCCCCCCAAGGGAGGATTCAGGATTCCAATATTGGGCTGCACATTGACTTTCCACCTTCTCCCAATGTATTGAGAGAGCCAACTGTCATTCCTTTACTTTTCTAAGGGACAAGTACCATCTCCGTCGGGGGGATCATTTTAGATACTTACAAGTTCGACACTATATCATCTCTGAGAACAGGTTACAAAAAATCATTAGAGAAAGGACCCCCATAGAAGAGTTTTTTTTACTGCAATAGTAAGATCAGAAATATCCCACATCCCCTTACTCAATTATATGAGATCTTGATTAACCTAGACAACCCAGGCTTAGACAAACTTAAACAAAGATGGGAAACAGAACTAGGGATCGCGATATCACAACAAGTCTGGGATAATAGACTAACCAAAGGCTGGCAGGTGACAAGTTCTCCCTCCTGGCGAGAATTTCACTGGAAGGTTCTTCTGAGATATTTTCTTACACACTCCAAAACAAAACATAATAAAGCAGGGAGCTCTGAGCTATGTTGGAGGTGTGGTGAGGCAAGCACATATAATGTGGGATTGTCCCAAAATCAGCAACTTTTGGAAAGAAGTACATGAGTACATGCAAAGAGTATCAGGCCTACAGATCCCTCTTAAAGGGGAGGAGATGGTGCTGGGGCTTCCCTGCCTGGTCACAGGGCCTAGACGGGAAAGGTTGTTACCACAGATTATGAGAGTGGCAGCATTGAAGGTGATCACTTCGAGGTGGCTTTCACCTCACCCTCCAACAATAGAAGACTGGAAGGTCAGAATGAGGCAGTTGGACTCAATGGAACAGATCACCTATAATCTAAGACAGGATAGGGAGATATTCAAGGCCATTTGGTCTCCCTGGCAAGCCTTGGAATCAGATGGGGGGAGCCCCGGACATTCCACCTGGAGCCCTAGGACTTCACTTAAGGAAAAAGAATTATGTCATGATGGCCTTTTTGATTTTTGAACAGTAAAATTGTATAAGGAGACAAAGTTTAAAAGTGTGTTAAATGTTGAAGGAAATATCAGGATGCCAAAGTTTAGTTTTGATTGTTATATTAATTATTTAAATACATGGTCCATTTGTCAGTTCAGTTCCAAGTTAGGGTAACTAGACAAGTCAGCCTAGATCATAGACAAGGGTTATTATCCACTTTGCCAGAGAAGCAGATAAGGAGCAACCTAGTCAGTAACAAGAGGGAAAGAGGGAGGGTCAAAGAAGTATGGCTCTTACTCTTATATAATTTTATTAAGTCTAACAAGAACTTATTGAACGGACTACATCCTTTTTGATGAACTTACCGACAGAATTGTTATAAGGTGTAAAGGTATAACCAATTACGAAAAGTTTACCCTATGGAACTATGTACTGTTATGTAAGGAGATACTATGGACACTCAATAAAATATGAAGTAAAAAAAAAAAATTGCCCAGTAGTTTTTTTTTTTTTTTTTTAGGCAGGGATAGAGGTATTTTATTTTACCCTGGGATGCCAAGGACTTGCTTTAAGTGTGGATCGCCACTCCACATTAGTAGTGGCTGCGATAAAATTCGTTGTTTTACGTGTGGCATGTTAGGCCATCCAGGAGTACACTGTACTTCTATCCCCAAATGCAGTCTTTGTGATACTGAGGGCCATACTTTCATTGAATGTTCCTGGGCTTCCCACAACACTTCAGATACTGATTTTTCTGAACATGACTTTTATGTCAATTCGGCAGTTCATAAATCTTCCAAGTCTGGGCCTAAGACTTGTTCTCCCCAATACCCCCTTCCCCCAGTTTTTGGAAATACAACAGCTTTACCCTTAGCTTCTGAACCTGTGGTTCCACCTCTGGCCCTTTTAGTGGTACATGACCTTTCTGTTGTGGAAACTACTACTGTCCCGGTTGCCCCAGAAATGCCCTCTCCAGATCTTCAATCTTTTCACCTAGTGAAACAAGGCAGAGGTAAACAGTTGCCAAAATTACAGGGGTCTGAACCACTGCAGCTCCAGAACCAATATGTCCCCCTACAATGGGGAGACTCTGAGATGGGAGACATTTCTGCTGCTTCTTCTATTTTGGAGTCTTCTGGAATGGAAGACCTTGATGTTATACAACCTAAAGTCAGGAAAAAAGATGGGGTACTAGATCAAAAGCAAAAGAAATTTCTCTCTCTACTATTTGAAACTGTTAAATGCCTGATTTGTCTGTAGCCTCCTTGAGTATGAACAGTATTAGAAATGGCTGATGGCTTAAAACCACTTTTGCAATGTTTGAAGCTTGTCACCTTGATGTTTTATTCTTGCAAGATACAAGAATTTATAACATTTCAGAGGCTGATGTTGCAAAGACAGATTGGAAATGGGAGATTAGCTATTGGTCTTTGGGTACGGTCTTATGTAGTGGTCTTGCTATATGTTTTTTTTCCCCATGATGTCCAGGTCTTGAAACTTGTGGAGATCCATAAAGGGAGAGTTTTTTAATGGATGTGGTGTTTAATAATACGTTCTATAGGCTAATAAACTGCTATGCCCCTCAAACTAAAACAGGACGCATTGCATTTTGAAAATAATTTCAACCCTTCCTATTTACATCTAAAATTATAATATTAGGGGTAGACTTTAATTGTGGGTTACTAAAATCTGATAAGGGTGGGAAAACGGAAAAAAACTTTTGTGATGTGGTCGCTTTAAAGTCTATTTTAACCCAATCCAATTTAAAAGATGCGCAACACTCCCTTTTCCTAGACCCCCCCCATACATTTCACAAAGGCGTGTTGTCTTCGTGTATTGATTATTCTTTTGTTCCTGTTGGGGTACAGGTACAATCATGTCATACGATGGTTACAGCTGCTTCTGATCACTGTTTGCTCAGTATTTCACTATTGGATGTTGCTGAGGCTTCATATGGGAAAGGGTCCTGGCAGTTAAATACGGACCTTTTTTATAAAGAATTTCAATACATCATGCTGGATTTAGTTGACGCTAGGAAATCTGTTTTCTGTCTTTATGATGACCATGTCAGTTGGTAGCTAGACTCTAAACAGTATTTTATTTCTTATTTAAAGACTAACTCTTGATTACACCATTCTCACAGACATGAGAGATATCAGGATTTAAATTATCAGTTACAAGTCCTTCAAAGCCATAGGACCCCTTCACCACAGACAAACCACCAAATTAAGGTTCTTAAGGCAGAATTGACTAGATTTCAATATAACAGATTTCAGGCCCTAGAAACTGAACAGAAATTTGGGACTCAGGGGAAGTCCTACTTGATTAATCCCTATAAGAATTGTAATTTTAGGAGAAAACAAAAGCATATAGAATGGCTTGAATTACCAGATGGTGGTTCTACTCATAACAGAGGGGATATTATGTCAGAAATTGATCACTATATTCTAAATACATTTGGGAGTGCTTTTCAAATGTCTCATATTGCCGTGGACTGGCTTAAATCTTTACATTTGCATCAAATTTCACAGTTACATCAACAGCTTTTATTACAACCTGCCTCTAAACTAGAATTACATACTGTTATATCCTCTTTGTCTTTAAATACGGCTCCAGAATGTGATAGGTCACCATCAGTTCTACAAATGGCTCTGGTCTTATTGTTCAGAAGAACTTGTTCATGTCTATAATAGTCTGTTAAATATGCACACAATTCCAGAAATTATGAATGCTGGAACCCTTATTTTATATAAAAAGGGGAATAAGTCAAATTTAGATAATTGGAGGCCATTTCCATTGTTAAATGTAGATTTAAAAATTCTTGCAAAGCTTCTAAATAATACATTAGTTAATGCATTTCAAGATGTTATTCACCCTTCTCAAACGTGTAGTATCCCTGGGCATAAAATATCAGATACCTTACTCACACTTCGGGAATTAATGAAACACTGTGACATTTCTAATGTACCAGCTTTTGTGTTAAGTTTAGACCAATCCCAGGCATTTGATAGCGTATCCCACAAGTTTCTATGGACCAGTCTGTTAGAATATGGAATTCCTCGCGGTTTTGTTCCTATCTTGCAAAGGTATTATGCTTCTGCATCAGTTCGTCCTTTGCTTTGTGGATATTTTGGGGCTACTTCTAAAAGGAGTCCTCCAAGGATGTCCACTAAGTCTCCTGTTGTACATTCTTACTTTAGACCTGTTCATGCAATTTATTCTGATTCTAGGATTTTAGGTATCCAACACTATCAGTCCCCCTCTATTAAAACCTGTGCATACGCAGGCAACCTGGTAGTCACAGTATCGACTCAGAGTTCTGTTTCTTTTGTTTTAGATCTCTTACAACACCTTACTGAGATATCAGAAGCTAAACTCAATATTAGTAAAGGTTTTTGTTTATCAATTGCCCCTTTAAATAATTCATAAACCTACACTGGAGACCTTCCTATTGTTTACTCCCCCCCAAAAAATGTAGGTGTCTATTTCAGACCAGGAGATATGTCACTATATAACTGGATGTTAAAATTAGAGTTGGCTGAATGAAGGATGAAGCTTTGGAATATGTGGAAAATGCATAAATGCAAACTTGTTTACATGATTCAGTATTACCTTCTTTCGTTATTTCTGTATATTTAGTCATATTTTCCCTATCCTGAAATCCCTAGATTGTAAAGTGTTTAGTTGTTTTTTTTTCTGCCTTCTGGGGGTCTCGATTGAACCCTTTTCAGAGGGGAATTACATATTGTACAAAGAAGGAGGAGGGATTGGGGATACTTAACCCTCTGGTTTTCTTTTTTAGTATTTTTTTTTATACTAATTTTGTTCCAGTGCTTTTGGGTGGCTGTCAGCCTTGGTGTCTGTGGCTATGCCATACTTTAGATGCCATTTTTTCTGTATGGGGTAATACGACAAGGGTTGCCAAAAAATTTAAAAAAACTTTACCTTTTTCTTTATATCTGAAGTATGGCTTGGATAAATTTAAACCCTGGATAATTCCAAAGCAACACTTTTGCACTCTTTCCCGTCGACAGTTATATTTTTATATTTTAGATCAATATTTTAAATTGAACCCTTTCAGGATAGGTCTTTGTCAGAAAAACAAAGTATTCATAAACTGATAAATGATTCTCGATTACCTGATAAGACATGAGATATAATTTGGTTATGTGCTCAAGGTAAATTGGATGTGAAGCACAAAGAACTTAAGAAGTGAATTTGTCCCAGACCTGGTTGTGAACATATTCTAGAGACCTTTCAACACCCATTTTTTGATTGCCCATATGTATTGGGGCTTTGGAATTTTCTTAAGAATGCCTGGACATGCTTACCTTTTCAGTTTCTAAACTATGATGTTTTCGTACGAGGGCTGTTGTCAGGTCATTGGATGCTTTTACACCTGAGCAGTGTACTTAGGGTTGCCACCTTTGGATGAGGCAAAAACTGTATCTTAAGCGCCACCCCTACCCCACCCCTTTTCATAACTCATCATTCATTGTTCCTCCTAGAAGGCCATTTGTTATATTAATTAAAGACAGCACTTAAAGCAGCAATTCAATAGAAATGTTAAACTGTACTGTACTTGCTAACATTACTCTCCTAGGTTTTTCCTAGTCGTTCATTTACTTATGCATTTATTTAGTTATTTATTGACATTGGTTTACCAGATCAACATACAGAGATAAAATAAATCTCATTTACAGATATGATCTGGGGGGAGACAAGGGAAACACTGTAAATAGCATACAAAGGTATATGTGGTATATAATAATACATAATACATTGTTTCCTGTAATGTGTACTTTATATCTTTTTCTGGCTCCATTTCCTGTTCATGTCCACAGTACTATTTCAAAGCCAAAGAAGTGACCATACTTTTTTTGTGAGAAAATAATTTAAAACATTTAAAAATGCCTAAATTCTGTTAGAGATGAAAATGTTTACCAGCAAATGAAAGCAGAAGACAACTGGTTCTGTTACTGTTACAACAGATGGGGGCGGCTGTGCTGCTATGCCAATTTAAGATGCAGTGGAAAAGATTAGGTTAAGTAAGTGCTAATGGTGTTAATGGCCATACTTTTCACCTCCTAGGCTGACTGCTTTCACAAAGAAAGGGCTATATTGACAAGAGAACTTTTTTGTAACTTGGACATGTTGCTGAAACAATGAATTGAATGACAAAATATGTTTCAAAAGTATGTGAGCACTCAAAAGGGTTCAAAAACCTGACCAGCAAAGAGCAAAACAGGATTACCGGATTACCTGATAGGGACCCTGAAAACCTTATCACCAGGTAAAATACCTGACAGGTGGCAACCTTAAGTGTACTGGTTTTATTTACATATATCAAATATTGGATTTGGCAAAGAAGATGTTGATACTACATACAGAAAAATTATATTCCCCAATCTATATTATTTTCCTTTATTTTGGAAGATATGAAATGCCATACTGACAGGGAATTCCTGAACTTGACCCCTGCTGTCTATCAGCACTATTGGAAGAATTTTTCCCAGTTTTGATTGTTTTTGATAAACAGATGGTAGTTTTCATTTTCTGTACTGGTAAGACTAGTTTCCCTTGCCTAACTTATCTCAATTTTATCTATTACACATATGTGTTATACTGATTTTGTCTTCAATTTTTTGATTATGCTCCTTTGACATATCATATTTGCATATTTTACTTCACACATCCCTTTCCCCCCAGGATGCATCTGGCAACAATCTATTAGCAGATCAGTTTGTCTTTCCTAATAAAACTTTTGTAATAAAGCACTAATTGCATTGCCTTTTGTTTAATCTGAGCTTTAACACTCATTTTTCTATTTCTTTTCTGATTATTCCAATCATGTTCGACATTGTAATGTCCTGTTTCAGATTACAGTGCTCTAACTTTGAGATGCACTGCTGCTAAGTGGTTAGAGAACAGACCTGTGAACCTGAAGGGGTTTGAATCCCACTTCTACTAGTGATTCATTAGGTAACATTCCCACCTGCACCACTTAATCAGTGGGTGTAACAGACTCCATCTTTCTCTTCTTACCATTCTTACTATTTCCTTCAGTTCTAGTGATCTCTTGTTATCTTCTTGTCATGGCTTAATGGCTGATGTAATAATTCATAACTTGTAAAGTGTTTTGGAATGCAGTATATATGAAAAGCACCATAAATAAATTCTTTTTTTTTCTTTCCTTCCCTAGGTACAAGATCATGCTGTATTTCCACAGATTCTGTTCAATCAACTTAATCCAGATGCTGATGGGAGCATCCCAATGGCATTGCACACCAGAAATCAGGCACTGGTAGGCACCTTCCAGGACAGCTTTGTGACTTAACAAGTGGAGAAACAGTCTAAGGGTGGGATCTTTCTCAGCTAGGTCTGTTAAACTGAGACAGCATCAGGGAGTTAACAATGAAAGAGCCACAAGGGTCAAGCAAGCAAAGCGGTTTGTTTAGACATTGTCCTTAATATCACAGAATAACTTGACATAGACAATGATCTTGGTCTTTAGGAGGGATAACTTCAGAGGAAAGGAAGAGTAGCTAAGGAACAGCCTCATGGGGTACCAACAACTGGTCAGAGTAGAAAACAAGTAATAGCATATCAATCAAGGAATCCTAGTTGCAATAAAAAGTTGCCTCAGACTTGTGGCAAAGGAAAGAGGCATAAAAGGAGTATGTAGTTTTCCAGGGTGGCTAGGGTAGCAGTGAAGGGGAAAAGGTGGCCTTCAATGTGTACAAGATGAAACAGTTGGAGGCAAGTTGGGAATTCTACCTTGTCAAGACAGAGGAATTTAGTAACGCAGTGAGGATGGCCAAGGTAGAGGTAAAGTTTATGATTGCAGAAGTGGTTGGGGGAAAATGACAAGGGGCAGGATATTCAAAGGTCCTGGTTGGGGCCTACTAAATGTCTGCTCCATGAGCAACTCAGTTCCTGGAGCTAGCCAGAGGTATATTGAAACATGCTTGGGTATTTTGCAAGTGCTAAAGGTGTGTTCCAATGTACCAGTTTGGCACTATCCAGACTGTGCTCACAAACCCCAGCCCCATACTGGACAAAGGAGGTATGTGGCCAGTAGAATGCTAAGTGGATTGCAGGAACAATCCAGCTATTATGGTCCACTAATGGTGATTGCTCCACATGGCACTAACACTGGGGCAGCCAGGAGGGGCAACTGCCCGCCCTGGCCCCCCTCCGTCTCCGCCACTGTGTTTGTCTAGTACGCTGTCCAATCCCTCTCCTGTATCCAAGGTGACAGTCCTTGGTATCTAGTGGTCACCTCCATAATTTCCCTGCCACCATGAATATTATTGTTCCATGGTGTCTGTTGGTCCTTCTACCCCTGATTTCCCCACATCCTATGTATTTTACTTCTCTGGTGTCCAGTGGTCCCCCGTCCCCTGATATCCCTGCCATACAGTATATGTCATTTCACTGTTATCCAGTACTTCCCCTACCCTACAATCTCCCTGCTTTCCTGTATATTTTATTTCCCTGGTGTCCAGTGGTCTCCCCATCCCCATGCATTTGAACCCACAACCCCAACCCACCCATCCAGTCCCCACTGCTACTACCACCACCCTGACACCCCACCTACAGTATACCCCCATGGTGAACTTCATAGACCCTCTGCTCACCTCTGTGGCCAGCAGTCAACTGAATGATAGTTTGTGATTATGCTGCTGCTGAGAAACAGCCATTTGCAGAAAGGCATGCAATTGCAAACTGCCATTCAGTTGGCGATGAGCCGCTTGCGGTGACTAAACTCTGTGCTGATATTCATTGATGAGGAGAGTGGGAATACTGTAGGCAGTGCACCAGGTGGTGTTACTCTTTCGACCCTGTGTCTACCTCACATACACTGCACCACCTCCCTATCCGCTGTAAGTCACAAAGGAACATGCGCCTATTAAAACAACTTCTGTCACTCCTACTCCTTATAGCCGGTGATGTAGAACGAAACCCTGGTCCTACTTCCCCAATAAACGGACGCCTCTCCGCCCCGGAAAATCACCTTCCAAGAGGGTTCAAAATAATACATCTAAATATATGCAGCATTCTGAACAAAATAACAGCCTTACTAACAAGTGTCTTATCCCTACGCCCTGCTATCTTAATCATTACAGAACCCTGGCTGAAACCCCTCAACCTTGATGCCGAATTCTCCCTCATTTGGCAGGACCGTCAGGGCAAAAAGAAGGGAGGTGGCACTGCCATGTACATCTTCTCCAAACTCCAGTTCTCTACAATCAGTCCTACCTCACCCACACTGTCAATAGATTCCCTACTAATCAAAATCTCTCTACCACACTCGATCCCTATATACGTAGCAGGGTCTTACTGCCCTCCAGACACACTGCTGCCTATCATCTTAGACCACCTAGGCACCCTGAGGTCCCTCGCGGTTGGAGGCGAACTTCATATCCTTGGGGATTTTGACCAGAACTGGCTAGACAGCACAGCCTCCAAAGCATGTTGTCAAGTAAATGCGCTAAATCTGTCCCAACAAATAACTGAACCCACTCACCTAAACCACAAATCCAAGAAGCATACTCTACTGGATTGGGCCCTTACCACCCACCCCCATCATATAATTAACACTGGCCTTCTACCAGACTCCCTCAGCGATCACCACATGATTTATTTGGGGTGGAAAATATTCAGACCTAGGGCCCCCCCCCTGCACGTTGTACAATAGAGCTTACAAATCCCTAGACCTGACCGCGCTTCTAAATGACCTCACAAGCATAGATTTATCCTACATCCCTGGGGCTCCCTCCATGGATGAGGTGCTCAAATTCTTTACAACCAAATTTCTGGTTATCTGAGACTCCCACGCACCTCTCAGAAGTTCCAGAGGAAGAGGATCCCACTTACCTTGGGTAACTGCAAACCTCTAGGAACGACTACTAGTCAGGGACTGAGCCTGGAAAACCTACAAGGCAACAGGTACTCAAACAGCTCTGCAATACTAACGCTTGCAAAGGAATGTCTGTACAAGACTCATCCAACAGGCCAAATCTAATTATTTCAAGTCTGCTTTCCACAATAACTTTTCTCATCCAGCACAATTCTGGAAGTCAATTAAATCCCTTCTCACCCCACCGGCCCAACCCCCACTCCTATCCTCAATATAGCAGGAAGTATCATCACAGCTCCATGCACTGTAGCCACAGAGTTTAACTCCTATTTCACCAACAGTACGTCCTCTCTACTCTTCTCTCACCCTTGACTCCCTCCCTCGCCCTGTTCCCCCAGTTGTCTCCTCACCTGCCTATTTCTCACTTCACCCGGTTACACCCGCTGAGGTACTAAAATACTTCGGTCACTAAATCCAGCCAAAGGAAAATGCACCTCAGGCCTTGACTCCAAAATGCTTCATCTTTTTGCCCTAGCTATAGCCAGCCCTCTAGCCACTCTCTATAACCTGTCATTCAGACTTGATACCGTCCCTACAATATGGAAACAAGCCACAGTCATACGTCTCACCAAAGGAGGCGACCCTTCCTCCCCATGCAACTACCAACCTATATCGCTGCTCCCCTTCCTAGCCAAAATCCAGAACTGCCTTGTACTAGCCCAGCTCTCCCACTACCTTGACCCCATTTCCTTCTTCACCCCTTACCAGGCTGGGTTTAGAAAAAAAATCACTCCACCACCACCTCTCTCCTCCATCTCACCGACACCATCCTCACGGGCATGGATAAAGGGGAGATAACTGCGGCTATCTTCATTGACCTGGCTAAGGCTTTCGACACGGTCTTTCATGCCCTGTTACTGTCCAAACTCACCCAAGCTGGACTGACTGAGCCTGCCACAAACTGGTTCCAGTCATACTTGGTAGGCAGGTCCCAGTTTGTCTGTATTGGCTTAGCAATCTCTATCTCACTCCCTGTTACCATCGGGTTCCCCCAAGGATCTGTCCTAGGCCCTTTGTTGTTTTCTATTTTCCTCAATGATCTGCCTGCAGCCTGCCCTCATACATTTATCCACATGTATGCAGACTACATGGTGCTGTTTGCCTCTGGGTGATCCCCCACTGCCATGGCAGTCTGCCTGCAGGAGGATTTTGACTCTGTCCAATGCTGGTTCCATTCAAATCAGCTATTTCTAACCCCCCAAAAAACTGTCTCCTTAACTTTCAGCACTCTGGCCAAACTGTCCCATCTTTCAGCCTCCCCAACTTTCCACACATTAGAAGGCTCCCCCCTGGAGGCTTGCACTTCCTATACATACCTCGGGGTCTGGTTAGACCAGCATATTGACTTCACTGCGCATACTGATGGTATACATAAGAAGCTACACCCCATGTTAGACACATTATACCTTAATAAAAGTTGCATCCCCCTACCAACATGACTGGCTATCGTTCAAAAGATGATCCTCCTAATAATGGACTATGGGGATGTAGTCTACTGTACAGCCTCTCAGTCCTCCCATACCAGACTAGACCCTATCTTCAACTCCTTCTGCCGGTTCTCCTTGGACTGCCCTCCCAGTACTTATCACTGTGACCTCTACCAGTCCTTGGATCTCCCTTCTCTCCACAATCCAAGATTGGTACACTGTGCTAGAATCACTGCAAAATTCTGGTCGCAGTCCCTGTCCTCCTACCTGGTGACCACCCTGAATGTTCTTCCCCCTCCAGCCTACTTGCTCAGGAACATTGATTCTTGGCTACTTCACATCCCTCACAGGTCCACCAGGTCCGTCAGGCTGCCTTCAGCTTCAGGATGCCCAAATTATGGAACTCCCTGTCAGCTGATATTAGACACAACACCAGCATTCCACAATGTAATGCTCTACTTAAGACTCAGTTCTCTACTACTTGGTCTTGCATCCTGCCCCGCTGAAGTCCTTGCAGCCTTGTTGTCAGTTGTTTATTTGTCTCCACTATTTTTCCCTATTGTTGACAACTCTGCTTATTGTATGATGTTGGTTGCTGGGTAAATACGTAATTCTGTGCATGTTGCTACCTTACCTATACCACCCTGTCTGTATATTTGCTATTTGTCTATAAGGATTTTGACTACTCTATTACGATTGCATTGCACATGTACATGTGTAACTTCTACTATTACTGTATCCTACCTATCCCTTATTCCCCCAGGGCACATCTGGAATCGAGTGGTACACTGCTCAGTATGCCTTCCTGGTAAAACTCTTAAATAAATAAAATTGTCACTCATTTGTCTTGGGCTGTTTCACAGACAACATTTTCTGCAATGCCACCCCACGCACCATCTCCAAACTCTTTCATCCAGCTCTACCATCATATCAGCTAAGGTCAGCTGACTTGCACCCTCTCCTTGTCCTAAAAACTTGTACACTGTCAAGTGATTGTGCCTTTGCTGTTTGTGCCCCTAGAGTCTGGAATACCCTATCTGCAAAGATCAGATGTACCCCCACCCATCCCATCTTTAATAGCTCCCTCTAGTTGCACCTTCAGCCTGCCTCAGCCTGCAAATGTTCCAAGGCTGCTTGATATCCCCAACCCCTGCTTAGACCCTGGTGTGCACCCTCCACTTTCCTGGTCCCCTAACCCCTCTGAGCTCTAGTAAGGGGAATTATCTACCCTGCATGCCCTTCACCTCATCACTTACCATTCTTAAAATAGGATGAATTGCATTTGTATTATTTTCATGAAATGTAACTATTGTTTACTTGTTCTTACCCTTGATGTACATGCTTATCAGTTCATCCTGTACCTGTTTATTTGCATCACCCTGCTCATTGCTTGTATTTCACGTTGTTGTAATTTCCTCACACTGTTTTGTAAACCATGCTCTTGCAACCTCCTGGGTCATACCTGAAAATAAGCATTCCTTGTTTAGTGTGCTTACCCAGTAAACAAAAGCTAATAAATAAAATATATGTTCACAGTCAGTTTTAAAAAGGTTCTTTGATATGTGTGACATAATAATAATAATTGTATTTATATAGTGCAATTCAGATACCAAAGCGCTTTACATACAATCAATAAAATCACATAAACATACATAACAGCATCAATTAAAAACTTCCAATCCATAATATTCCAAATATTAAAAGCCTGTTTAAATAAATATGTCTTTAAACTGGTCTTGAAACTCATGCATTCATCAGCCTGAAAAACTCAAAACAAGGTTTGTTATAAATATGATATACTTATTAATGAAGCACACATTACAACAATCTAAGACTGTAGGTTTTCCTCTCGTACAATGCAATGTAGACAATAGATCATTTTGCATTTCAACAGAATATATTCTGGCTGCACCCAAATAGCATATATTTCCTGATAATCCTATTGTTTATCTTTTGGCAGACAAAATCAAGAGGTATGGCTTTTATTTATGCCCACTGAACTGCATTTGAACAATTGAATAATTTCTAGCCTATCCTCAAATGTATGCCTTAGAATGGAGAATACTTAGATTTTGCTGATAACATGAGCCATTTTATCTGCAGTCTTGGATGGGAACCAAAAGGTATTTTGTTGACAGATTTTTAAGCCACATGTTCAGTTCTGGTGCCATCTTCCTTGAAGTTTGTTGGCTTACATTAGTCACCATAAACCATATCTAGCTTTAAGTGTTTCTTAAAAAGTCCAGAGTTCAATTCCACTCATTCAAGAATGGTTTTGTCTCTATGGGCATTTCAAGGCATTGTCTAAAGTCCTTTTCATTGTTCTGTAGTATTCTTATGCATGTTGGTCCCAAGGGAGAGATTATCTATTTTCATGTGCCTTTCAGTTTCCTTCAGCTTTGTTTGTCCAAGGAAAAGGTGTAGATAATGTATTTGTTCTGTGGCTGAAGTGGTAAGTACAATCAACGATTAATTATTCAGGAGATGGCTTCATGCTTTTCAAGTAATTATTTTCTGTCTTTTAATTTTTTATGAAAGTGCAACCGACTCGTTACTGGGATTACTAGAATCCCATCAGTTTTAGATCAGGCAGATAGCCTAGATAGCCAGAGGGGTTAAAAGCTCTCTGTAAAAACATTACATCACCATCTGCTGAGCTGTGCTGAGGCAGGGGATGATGTGATGGAACTTAGAGCCCTCACAACAGCATAAGCTGCACTGTGCCTGCAGCTGTTTTTGAGCTGCGAGTTAGTTTGAAGTTCGAGTTCGAGTGGAGAGTTCTAAGAACAAGTGGTGCTCTGCCAGAGATCACTTGCTAGAGTGAAGGACCCTTATTTGTTAATTTTCTGCTATAGTTCAGTAACAAATGGCTGGTTTTCTGGGAAGTGGTGGCTACCATATCCTGTGAAGCCCCTAGGGAGTGAAGATTTTTCACAGAAAAAGGAATGGGACTGAAGTGTCAGTGAGTACTTTGGGACAACCACCAAGACTGTAAGAGCTATCAGAATTTCCCAGAATGTAGAGACTGTGTGTGTATAACCTAGAGAAATGGATTTTGTGGGAGATCTGCTGATTTCAAGTGTTCTTTATAAGTGTCCTAAGGGGTACAAGATGTAGCAAGTAAAGTGTTTGTATGGGGTTGGCTGGTGCCTTGTCAGATACAGGTACTCAGGTTCCAAGGAGATGTAACTTGTTACAAGAGGAATGGTCTAAGATGTTAATTTAAGTCACCTAGTGGTGCTCAAAATAGTCCAGGTACCCCTGAAATAGGGCTGGCCATTTATAAGTCCATGATTCCTGCATAGGGCTGGATGACTGTGAGAAATAAAAAATAAAAAATATGATGATAGTGCTCATATACTCGTATATAAGAAGCTATAGGGGTCAGCTGCCACACTACAGGGTAATTTCAGCAGTGTGTGGACTGCCCTAAAGCAGTACTAATTTATTGTGCACCCTGTACTGACTGTCTGTAATCCATCAAAAGTTGATCCACCAAATGCTTTGGTACATGTTTAAACCAGCATTTTTAAGATTCCTTTGCAAAACAGAATTCCAAATTGTAAAACTGCATCATAATATACTTATTTCCTTGATAGAAGTTCAGTTGTGCCAACAAGGAACAAAATAGTGCATTTCTAGCATGTGACTGAAAAAACAACCAAAGTACTTATCTGGCAACTGACAGCCTTTAGTGGCAAATTCAGTCTCAAGTCATGTATTATTCTCAACACTTTTTTCATGGTTCAATTGCCTACATCCATCTCTATAAGGGATTGCTGACCTTCTGGCACTTCCTCGAGCGGACTCCACGGGTTTAGAAGAAATTATTTGTGATGAATAACACTATTCAGGTGCATACCTCTCAAGTGTCCCTGATTTTCACGGATGTCCCTGATTTTGCCTCAACATTTTACTCTGCCCCTCCTACAATTTTTGTTTCCATGGCTAAACAGTGGGGGTTGTAAGCACAAAATAATGTCAAGCATTAAAGTTACAGACTTTTTCTTCTTCAGAAAAAGCATTTTGCACTATGCCCCATATTCTACCAGCTTTGCGGGTGGATAGCTTTAATTTTGAAGATTTGTCCCTGATTTTGGTATTTTGTCCATGATTTTTTTAAGCCTTGTCCCTGATTTATGAGGCAGGAGGTTGAGAGATATGTTCAGGTGGCCATTGCCATGCACTTGTTAGCTTCTTTCTTTCAGTGCTGATGCTTCCTTCCTGACCACATCTCCCTTCTGGTGAGGAGTGTGTAGCCAGATAAGTACTTTGTTTTTTTCCTTTACATGATAGAAATGCACTATTTTGTTCCTTGCAGGCACAAGTGAACTCCTATTAAGGTAATAAATATATTTTGATGCAGTTTTACAGTCTGAAATTCCATTTTTGCAAATACCTCATAAAAACACTGGTTTAAACATATACCAAAGTGTTTGGTGGATCAACTTTTGATTATTTAAAGACAGTCGGTACAGGATGCACACTAAATTAGTACTGCTTTAGGGCAGTCCTCACATGTCTGTGGGAAATGTTTGTGTAACAAGTCAGTATTGCCTGGAAAAGGTTGGAAATGTTTTTGCTTGCTACAAAATGTTTTATCTGTACAGCTTCAAGCACTGGGGGGGGCACTACCATTTCTGTTTACACTATGTCAGGAATAAAATCCATACAGCAACATCCCAAATTTCTGGTTTAGGATAATCCATCTCTGAGTGACTTGTGTGATGCCTTTGGGGGCCCCACAGATAGAAGACACACTATAGCCCTGGCACCCCTCTCCCTGACCTGGGAAAAATAGAAATGTTGTTTTGTGCTGTAACCCCCCAACCTCTGAGATGCCCGAGCCAGAATTTTGTCTAATGCCAGGGGTGATACCTATTTTCTGACACTTGTGGTTTGTTGCCTTGTCTGAGTAACAAAAAAAGGGGGGGTTGGGATACAAAATTGGAGGCTCATCCTAGGATTTGGAGGAGAGAAAAAGGTTGGCATGCAGAGGGTATGGTTGTAGTCTATCTGTCTGGTGGTGGTGGTGCACCCTGCCAAAGGATTGTTTTGTGGAAGAAAAGTTGCAATTTGCCAAGAAAAATACCTTTTGTATAATGAACAGCTTGAGAGTGGACTACAGTGTGGAACTTTGTGAAAAATGTTGATGTTATGGACTGCTTTAGTAGAACTGAGAAACTGTGACTTGAAAGTGCTTAAAACTGTTTGAAATAGTCAAAATTGCCAGCTGCAAGTGATTCGGGGCCCAAAACATTTATTTACTGTGGATATAATTTTTCCCCATGCCTGAGGGGGAAAGTATCAAAGTTGTTGCAAATAACTGTGTTTTAAATGTCAAAATTCATTGAAAGCTTGGTTTGGGACTGTAAACACAAACTGTCAAAGAAACAACAGTCAATTGCACTTTAAAATCGGGTCTCATGGCTCAAGGTTCACGAGAGAGAGAGAGAGAGAGAGAGAGAGAGAGAGAGATTGCTCCTAACCTATTTGCATGGTGTCGAGTGACTGGCTTTCTCAATGAAGCTCCGCCTCCTGGCTAGAGCTCTGTGGACTGTGCAGTGTTCATGAGGGAGCGAGAGAAGATTGTGTGAAGCATTAGGCCTACAGAAAGGAGCATCATTGATGGACTGTTGAGATTTTCCTCAAAAAAGTGCTGGAAGCAGTAAAAATTGGGTTTCTCCCATGTTGGCAGTGAAAGCAAGCATTCAGTTAGCTACCGCAGTGTGTTTCCTTGTTGGCTGTTGGACAGGGCAGTCTGAAAAATGAGCACAAGTGCCGTCAACTGGTTTGCAGGCCACAGTCATAAAGTTGAAGCAAGTGACTTCAATACGTACCAACAAAACTCTTAAATGCAAAGCCAAAAAGTTTCTTGGCAGTCTTGTGCAAGTAAACTGAGTGTTTTTGCAAGTAAATCAAATGTTTGAGCAAGGAACCAAGTGTATAGCAAGTGAACAAGCAACTGAGCAAGGAAAAAAGTAAGAGCAAAACAGTGTGGTTTTAGTAGAGGCACAGTGGAAAATGCAGCAGCCATGTTAGGGCAGGGGTACAAATGAAAAAAGTAACAGCAATGCAGGTCACTAAATAAAGTGGGCAGGCTAAAGGAAAGACTTTTAAATGTGTTGAGTAGCAGTGAGAATTTGTGCACTTTGTAACAGCAATTTTTCTGGATGTATTTTGCAGCGAATTTAACATGGCAAGTGGAGGCAAACCATATCCATTGCATTTTAAAACAAGGGTGACACAGAAAGAACAGGAATTTAGAAAGTTTGAAGAGGAGTATGGCTGTGTAGGAGCTCCCCTCAACTTAGTGCTCCCTGGATATCCTGCTTGTATGTGTGCAGTATGTTTAAAAGTTGGACATGATGCAATAGCTGTCCCCCACTGCTAGGACTACAGGAGAAATGTTGGCATGTGTATGGCTAGTGGCCCTCCTGGAGATACTGTCCGATATGGCCGGTTGACCCCTACATAGACCCTCAGCACAGAGCATAGCTGTGAAAGACAGGCTGGTACACAGTGTAAGCAGGAGGAAGCAGAAGATTTTCTTAAATAATGTTTTGAGGGTATGGCTGAGTGCAGCAAAGAGGTGCAAGCAACAAGTAACCCCTTGGTCAAGTTAGAGGCTGAGAGGGGCATGGCAGTGATAGGATTCAAACCTGTGGACCCTTGGGCAAAGGGTCCAAGTCCACTTGTGCTTGTGGATGATGAGGAGCTGGAGGACCTTATCACAAGGGAGGCCCAGGCCTCTGGCAGCAGTGAAGAATGGGTGTTTACAGGGGTCAAGTCAGTAAACGGCTCCTGGGTGGTCCTTATGGAAGCATTGGAGGAGGTGGAGGTGTCTGAAAATGAGAATGGGCCATCATATGCAGCAGCAGTGGAAGTTTTGGAGCCCTCAGCAGAGGGGAGTGGCTCCAATGTGCAAGAGGTGGAGGAGGACACAAGTGTGGACTGCCTTTTACCTGTGTGGAACAAAGATGCATGGTTGCAATAGACCTGGCCACCCCCCCCAGGCCAGGCTGAGGGCCTGCATCTGCCAAAGAGCAGTAAAGAGGAGAGAGTGATCCGGAGGAGAGCTGAGAAGGAGTTTAGAGTCAAATATCCATTTATGCCAAGGTGGATGTGGGAGGAAATTGAGGACCGGAGAGAGTAATGGTTCCTGGAGGAAGCCAGGGTATCTACAAGTAAGGTTTGGTGCTGGATGAAAGGACTTAATCTGGTTAGCAAAGGAAAGGTTTGCTAAGATAAAGTCAAATCTTGGAAGGTGGGTTGCACCCTCCACCTGGACTTAGTAATAGTAATTTATCATGAAGGCAAAGAGACAGTGCATTCAGTAAAGATGACTCGTCCAGATGGGACAATCATTTCTGGTCCTTATCCCTATTGGTACTACCCCTGAAAGTACCTGGAAGATCCATCACATGCAAGTAACCTAATGACACTGTAAGCCATGATCAGCAGGTCACAAGATCAGCAGGCAATCGAACAAAGAAAGAAGATCTGGAAGGTCAAAGTGCATCATCCCCTTGGGAGCAATGAGGGAGGTTGTGGTTGCAGTTTCTTCTTTGGTCAGCAGAAACCAGATCCAGAGGTGCCATGGAAGAGTTTGATCCAAAGACCTATTTTCAGCCTGAGGAGAGAAGAGGTCCTGAACAGTGAGAAAGGTGATGCAGAACAGTCAGCCTGAACTTCAGAACTGGTAGGGAAAAATTCCTGTTATTATGCTGTTTGTATTGATGTCTCCTAAAGTTGTGATGCCCTATTGCCTTAGTCCAGGGTACATCTGGTCTAGATATTTCCATTAGGCCTCATGTCTGCTTACAGGAACAGTTCTGGACTGGCTTCAACCTTAATCCATAAAGACTTTCCTAAGTGTGAGTACCTTTTGCACTCAGGACATTATATCCTTAGAAGGACAATTGAGGGTTCCCCTCCCCAAAAAAGTGTTTTGTATGTGTTATTTTTGTATGTTTATACTGCTTTTTGTAGAAAAAACCTTTAAAATGTTTTGGGATAGTATTGTATCTGTTGGTAGGAGGTTTGTTGCTGTTGTTTCTCTTGTGGGTTATTTTTTACAGGTGTGGCTGGAAGAAGAAAAGAAGAGGATTTGGGGCTTAGCTGGAGCCCTAGTGTTTTTCTAGTCTTTTAAAGTGTTTTAAAGAGTGCAATTTAGATATGTTTAAACATTTTTTAATTACAGGTGTAAAGTGTACAGTACTGGGTTTGGGGAATGAGTAGCAATGTCATATGTATATTTCTAAAACCATGTGCAATGTGAAATGTGTAAAGGTATGGCTGCCCCTTGGGTAGTGCAGTGATAGATAGCTTTTCCCTAGCAGACTTGAGGGTAGATAGGCTGGTGATCCTGATCCAGATGTGGTGGCCAGTCGTGTCTTGTTGAGGGGTTCTTCAGGATGTTCCTTTGGGACAATGTGGGGGGTCCCTAAGCTGGTTTGTCATTAGTGACTAAAGATGCTTCAGCTTGCCTCCATGTCCTCTGTGGTGACCTGCCTATGCTGCTGATAGGCATCATAGGTATTATAGGTATCATAGGTAAATCAGAGCTAAGGGGACGTTAATGTCCATAGTGCTTGCCAAAAAGCATTCCTAGAGTTTACCCAATCAATGTAACCCATCTAAATTCTGTTTGAATACCTCCATTGTAATACTTTCCACCACCTCCAATGGCAGTGCGTTCCATATAGGAACAACTCTTTGGTTATACCACCTTTTTCTGTGCCAAGTTGTATGTTGTTAACCATATAACTGATAGGGATGTGGTCTAGTATTATGATTTTTAATTCTAAACGTTAAGCCTATTTTAATCCAGAGTTCCTCTTCAGTTATGGCTTTAAACAACAAGCACATATCCCCTCTTAAATCTTCTGTATTCTAAAGAAAATAGATTTAATGAATTTGGTCTCACTGTATAGATTTTACCCTGCATCCCCCTTATCACTCATGTAGCCCTTTTCTGTACCCCCTCCATTCTATCTATATCTCCCCTTAAATAGGGTGACCAAACCTGGGCACCATATTCCATAAGGGGCCTCACCAGGGTGGAATACAAGTACAATAGCTCAGCACCATGGACACAGGGGGGAGGGAGGTGTGCACTAGTACTTTCACAAAAGAATGGGTCCTACAAGAGCTCAATAAGCTCAGGGTGGACAAGGCAATGAGACCTGATGGCATACATCCAAGGGTACTAAAGGAGCTAAGGGTGGAACTCGCAGAGTCATTATCAGAACTGTTTAGTGAGACTCTGAGCACAGAAGAGATCCCAGAAGACTGGAGAAGGGCTTATGTGATCCCGCTCCACAAGAGTGGTTGCAGGGAGGAGGCAGGGAACTACAGACCAGCCAGTCATACCTCAGTAGTGGGCAAGATTATGGAGGGACTCCTTAAGGAAAGAATAGTGCAACACCTGGAATCCATACACTAGGAGCACAGGATCCAAGACAGCATGGGTTTACAAAAGGAAGGTCCTGTCAAACTAATCTCATAAATTTCTTTGACTGGTTAACTAGAGTGGTGGACCAAGGGGGAGCAGTTGATGGTGCCTACCTTGACTTCAGCAAAGCTTTCAATACTGTTCTACATAGAAGATTGATCAATAAGCTGGGTAGGCTCAGAGTGGATCAGAAGTTGATCAACTGGGTGGCAAACTGGTTGGTGGGCAGAAAACAGACAGTGGTGATAAATGTAATACAGTCAGAAGAGATGCAAGTCACAAGTGGGGTACCTTAGGGATCAGTTCTGGGGCCAGTCTTCTTCAATATCTTCATCAGTGACATTGCAAATGGACTGGATGGTAAGGTTTGTCTGTTTGCAGATGACACCAAGATCTGCAACAGAGTAGATGATCCAGATGGGGTGGGTGGAATGAGAAGAGATCTGGATAAACTAGCAAAATGGTCAGAAGAGTGGCAACTGGGGTTTAATGCAAAGAAGTGCAAGATCATGCATGTAGCGAAGAGAAACCCTGAAGCCACCTATAGGCTTGGAGGGGAGTTGCTGGCAGTCACAAAGGAAGAAAGAGATTTGGGCATCATCATCACCGATGACCTGAAATCATCCAAGCAGACCTCTAAAGCAGTAGGTAAGGGTAGGGGGATGTTAGGGTGTAATAGTAGGGGTATCACAAGTTGGAAGAGAGAGGCAATAATCCCTCTTTACAAGACACTGGTTAGGCCTCATCTGGAGTACTGCATGCAATGCAGGAGGCCACACCTTCACAAGGACATTAACCAAATTGAGGCAGTCCAGAGAAGGGCAACCAAAATGGTGCAGGGACTGCATCAGAAAACATATGAGGACAGATTAATGGAGCTCAATATGTATATCCTAGAGCAAAGGAGGGAGAGAGATGATATGATCGAAACATTCAAACACCTTAAGTGCATTAACAAGGTGAAAGAGTCTAACATGTTTCAATAGAAGAAAAATAGCAGGACAAGAGGACACAGTATGAGATTAGAGGGAGGCCAATTAAGGGGGAATGTGAGGAAGTTCTTTTTCACAGAAAGGGTGGTGGATGCATGGAATGGCCTACCTCAGAAAGTGGTGGATATGAATACAATGCAGGGCTTTAAACAGACATGGAATATGCATAAGGGAGCGATACAGATGAGTATGAATAGATAGGCCATTGACCGAGCAAAGGCCGATCGCATATTTATAAGGTAGAAAAAGAAAAGGGCAGATTGGCTTGCGGTCCTTATCTGCCGTCAACTTCTATGTTTCTATGTTTTTTTGTAATAATACATCACTGTCCCTGCTTGAGATATTTCTCAATATACAATTTAATATCCCATTTGCTTTTTTGGCAACATTTTTACAATGTGTGGAAAAATGAAGATCCTTTGTCACCAAGATGCCTAGGTCTTTTTCCTCATCTACTGTTTTTAAGATGATATCACCCAAATAGTAAGTGGCATTTGTATTTTTGGATCCCAAATGCATGATGGTACATTTACAGTAACTGGATTTAAATGTAATTTATAGGTTGAATACCATGTATTAATATAATTTAGTTTGTGTTGTAATTTCAAGTGATCATTTGGATCCATTAACTCCATCCCTAATCGACAATCATCAGCAAATTTGGTGAACCATACATTTCCTGGATATTCCTCCAGTGTTGCTACATAGATATTAAAAAGGACCAGTCCCAACACTGACCCCTGAGGCACTGCACTAGTGACCTCTGCCCAATCTGACAAAGCTCCCCTTATATTTACATGCTTCACTCTGTTGGCCAACCAAGAGGCAATCCAAGATACCACACTGCTGTACAGACCAATCTTCTGAAGTAGCTCAATAAGTTTTTTATAAGGGAGCTTATCAAAAACTTTTGTAAAATCCAAATAAACCATATCCACAGCTCCCCCTCCATCCAAAACCCTGCTCACCCTGTCATAAAAGTGAAACATATTTGTTTGATAGGAACACCCCTTCCTAAAACCATGCTGTGACTTATCTTCCAAGTTATTTTCTTGAAGATGTTTATTTATAAAGTCCTTAATGATGCCTTCCAGCAATTTCTCCAGGACACTAGTCAGACTCACTGGTCTATAATTCGATGGATCCTTTTTATTTCCTTTTTTATAAAGGGGTATCACCGTAGCTTTCCTCCAGGTATCTAAAACCTCCCCTGTATCTAATGACTGTTGAAATAGGTGACTTAGAGGTGGGGTCAATTCAGTGGCTAACTCCTTTAACATTCTGGGGTGAAAGTCATCTGGTCCTGGAGATTTATTTGGTTTCAAAGCTGCCAACCTACTTTGTACATCCTGTGTTAATATTTTAATATTTTGTTCCCATAGTTTTATCCCCCTTTTTAATTTGGTAAGTCCTGGTATTATTTTCTTTAGTGAAGACTGATGAAAATACTCATTTTGAATATTTGCCATTTCCGTATTTGTAGTTGCCATTTTTCTACTTCTTTCCTCCAATGGTCCTATTTTTGTCCACCCCCTTTAACTCATTTACATATGCATACAATGCTTTATAGTTCTCCCTATTTTTTATTGCAAGTCTCCTTCCATGCTCTTTCCTTGCCCTTCTTATTTCCTTCTTTATTTGATTTTGTAATTGCCTATATTTAATCCAACCCTCACTGTTTGCATTGTGTTTAATATTTTTGTACATCTTATGTTTCTTTTTAATCATCCTTTTTATTTTAAAGTTTAGCCAACTCGGTGTAGTATCCTTTTTATTGTATTTCTTTTTTAATGGGATATGAACTTTCACACATTGTCCTAACACTTTGTTCATAATTCCCCACTGTTCATGTGCTGTTTTATTTACAAATTCCTCCTCCCAGTTCCACAATTGTAATCTTTCTCTAATATCTCCAAAATCAGCCTTATTCCACACCAATATTTTAGTAAGTCCCTCCAGTACCGGTCTACTTACAAGAAGATCAAAGATGATCATGTTATGGTTACTATTTCCCAAGGGTACTAAAGTCCTACAGTTTTCAATACCATCCTCCCAATTTGTTAAAACCAGATCTAATATATTTTGTCCTTCTGTTGCAGTGTGGACCATCTGCCATAGTTCTAACTGGCTGAGAATGTCCGCATAATCTTTTTCCATCTTGCTTTTCTCCAATAGGGTATCCCAACTAATACCTGGGAGAATAAAATCCCCTAATAATATAATCCTACTGGCTGAGTTTAGTTGTAATATTTGTTGTTTTATCAAACAATCCGTTTCATAGTTTGTTGAAGGTGGTCTATACAGTATCCCTAATATTATTTTTGGTGAGCAATTTGCAGTAATTTTCACCCACAATTGCTCCAATGAGGGGAGGCTTACCCTCTTCATAGGGTGCCCAGTGGTGGGATGGCCTGTGTTGCAGTCCAAAGCCCTTGCTGGGGACTGCAAGCTTGTCTGGTGGAAGTGAGTATAACTGACCAGTTCCTGGGGTTGCTAGAATCCCATCAGTTTTAGATCAGGCAGATAACCTAGGTAGTCAGAGGGTTTAAAAACTCTATGTAAAAACATTACATCACCATCTGCTCAGCTCTGTTGAGGTAGGGAATGATGTAATGGAATTTAGAACCCTAGCAGCAGCATATGCCACACTGTGCCTGCAGCTATTTTTGAGCTGTGAAGCAGTTTGATGTCTGAGTTCGAGTGGAAAGTTCTGAGATCAAGTGGTGCTCTGCCAGAGATTACTTGTTAGAGGTAAGGACCCTCATTTGTTAGTTTTCTACCATTGTTTAGTAACCAACGGCTGGTTTCCTGAGAAGTGCTGGCTACCATATCCTGTGAAGCCATGAAAGGGCAAAGATTTTTCACAGAAAAAGGAATGGGACTGAAGTGTCAGTGAGTACTTTGGGGCAACCCCCAAAAGACTGTAAGAGCTATCAGAACTGCCCAGAATGTAGAGACTGTGTGTGTACAAACTAGAGATATGAATTTTGTGTGAGATCTGCTGATTTCTAGTGTACTTTACAAGTGTGCTGAGGAGGTACAAGTTGTAGCAAGTGTAATGTTAGTATGGGGTTGGCTGGTGTCTTTTCAGATATAGGCACTCAGGATCCTGGCACAAGGTTTGTGCAGTAGGATGTCTCTTGTAGCCCCTGTGTGGCTAGGGAATCTTGTTTTCCTAAATGTAATGGCAGAGAGAGTCTAGTTTTGGCCATAGTGCACTATCCCCTCATTCCAGGTCCCAAGGAGACCTAGCTGGTTACAAGAGAAATGGTCTAAGGTGTTAACTTAAGTCATCTAGTGGTGCTCAAAATAGTTCAAGTACCCCTGAAATAGGGCTGGCCATTCGTAAATCCATGATTCCCTGCATAGGAATGGACATCTGTGGGAAATGTTCATGTAAGAGTCAGTACTGCCTGCAAGAGGTTGAAAATGTTTTTGCCTGCTACTAAATGCATCATCTGTATGTACAGGTTTAAGCCCTGGGGGCACCATCATTTCATTAACACAACGTCAGGAATAAAAGCCATACATTTACATCCCACATTTCTGATTGTGGACAATCCACCTCTGAGTGACTTTTGTGATGTTTTTGGGGGACCCACAAATTGGAGACACACAATAGCCCTGGCACCTCTCTCCCCAACCTTGGTAAAATAGAAATGTTATTTTGTGCTTTACCCCCCCCCCCCAACCTCTGAGATGCCTGAGCCAGGTGTTGTCCTAATGCTAGGGATGATACCTTTTTTCTGCCACTTGTGGTTTGTTGCCTTGTCTGAGTAACAAAAAAGGGGGGTTGGGGTTACAAAAGATTAAAGCTCTTCATGGGACCCTCTGAATAATATAACTTAGAGGTTTGTGCATTTAATATTCTTTCATAAAATATCAAAAATATTTTATGGTTTTCATCAGCCTTTTTCCCCCTTATGTCTTAAATGTGTTTTGAGATGGTCACTGAACACACACACTTAGCAGAAGAATGTATTCTGATGCTATCCTTCTTAAATTTATAGCTCTTTATCTGATAAGTTGAGGTGCCCCATGCCACAGA
Organism: Neoceratodus forsteri; assembly: GCA_016271365.2. Lineage (NCBI taxonomy): Eukaryota > Metazoa > Chordata > Ceratodontiformes > Ceratodontidae > Neoceratodus > Neoceratodus forsteri. The sequence continues at coordinate 569,977,494 of CM057449.1, read as the reverse complement.
TGTAAGCTATATTATCCAGTCTCCTTTGTATTTAAAAAAATTCCTTTTGTGAGATGGCTTTAACCCCTTTAACATTCAGACAAGCTGTCATAACTTCAAGATGAGTTCTGCATTCTTGTCCATATGCTTATAAACTGAGTTTCTTGTCTGTAGCCTCAGTCCATGTAATAGCAATTAAAAAATGGTCAGCCCAAGTCCTTTGGCATGTTTGCACAGAATATTTTTCATCACAATACTTTTGCTGTGGTATTTATTTATTTTTTTATTTAACCAGGTATAGCACACTAAGCTGAAAGCTTTTTTACAGGAGCGACCTGGGAGCACAAGGAAGTTAAGTGACTTGCTCAGGGTCACACAGTATGCAAGTGGAAGCTGTAGGATTCAAACCCAGGTCTGGTCTGCTGGATGTCACCAGATTTGCAGCTTAGAGCCTTAGACCACTGCGCTATACTGCCTTCGATATGATAATTACTTATAAAATAAGACAGTAAACTCAAGAGTGTTACCTCTGATTAATTATTAAGAGTTCAATATTTTGCATCATAGCCCAATTTTCCTATAGGGGCAAAGCCAAAAGCTGATATTCTGAATAAATACTCCTGCTCAGTCTTCACAGACAAGGAGGAGCACTGCTGGAGAATAGCATTCAGATAGGGTTGTAAAAAGGAGCTGAAAGCATTGCACATACAGTATGCGAGTCCTGGGACTTAATAGTTTGCACTCATGGGTACTCAGAGAACTGGGGAAGTTGATGATGGCACTCCTGGTAGACCTATTCAGCTATTCAGTTGAGACAGGTATAGCCCCAGGGACTGGAGGGTAGCAGATACTTACCCCCTACACAAGAGTGGGGACACGGGAACCCAGGACATTACAGATTGGTTAAACTGACTTCCATTGTCTGGAAGCTAATTATGAGCTTAATCAAAAAGCAGCTTGTTGACTTCCTCAAGTTTTATGGACTCTAGTGATACTGCTTTGTGAAGGGGAGATCCTGTCAGACTAATGTTGTGGATTTCTTCAATGCCATGACACAAACCTTGTATAAGGGTCAAGCACCAGTTGTCTTTTACCTGGACTTTAGTACAGTATTTGACTCTGTACTACACAGGAGATTGATAAGAAAATGCATTGACTTTGGTCTTGGGAAGAAAGTCTCAAGATGGGTGGCAAATTGGCAAGGGAGAAATCCCGAAGGGTGGTGCTAAACAGTACATATTCCAAGATTTATTAAGGTTTGCTATGGTTTTTAAGGTAGAAGAAGGCCCTAAAGGACCAATCAAGACTACCATCCACAACTCAGTGGTAGTATTCAGGTAGCTTCCCTTCTGTAATACTGTATCCAGTCTATTTCTAAAGGTTTATGCTTTTTTTTCTATTATGTAGTGTAGGAGGATCTTCCAGAGTCCAGCCCCATGCTGGGTACAGAAATGTTACATATTTACCACTAGGAAATTATTAATTTTAATTAGTTTTGAATGGCCCCTTCTGTGTATTTTTTAAACTATATATTTATCGTTTTACCAATGGACATACAGCATAGGTAATGCAGACATAGAACTTAAAAGATGTATAAAAAATACATTGAGGGTGCCTCTCCTCTTAATAAAACAAAAGCGTACATTCCATGTCAAGTTGATAGATCATATAAGGGAATAAACAGAAATTAGTGCATTTGTGGTAAATTAGAATCCAAACAGTTGCTGTAATGGGGAGTTCATGAGCTGCATGGCAATACAGTCCAGAGAAACAATGCAGATAGTCTGAAAGCCTTTATCCCCCTACCAGAGGAGGGCATAAAGAGGCCATGCCAATCCACATTAATACACATTACATGTAAAAACAATAACAGGTTAAAGCAACCCACCTACACAACGATAATATACCTTAGGTGCTTAAAAAGTGAATATAGTTAAACAGACTGTAGCAGCATGCACCAGAACCAACCAAAAGGAAAATGATAAACAGCAACAACAGTAACCCAGCTGAAATAGGCAAATATCTTATGTTCAGAATAATTCAGGATCAAACAGACACTGATCCAGCTTGAAAAAGAAAAAGTACCTGAAGGGCTCATACACCCTGAGAAGAGACAGGAAAGACTAATGTAAAGTTCAATACTGTGCAAAGATCAGGTCTCTTCGTTGAAGTTCCATTCTCCCAAATTGCTGTGGTCTGGATATCTTGCTGTTTTCTTTTTCACCCTTTTCAAGTCCTCTGAGGGATCCATGAACAAGAAGACATTGCCTTCATGAACAATCTGCAAATGAGCCAGGAACACCATCCCATGAGGTATGTCAGCCGCCCACAGCATAGCTCTGACACCATTGAATTGCTTCTTCTTCTGCTGTGTGGCAAAGCTTAGAGCAGGAAAAATCCAAATAAGAGCACCATACTGGAGCTATGTTTTCTTCCTCTGTGCCAAGGCTAACACCTGATCTCTGATGCTGACTCCATCTGTGATAATCACAACTGGTTGGGGGCATCTGGATTGTCTGGCTTCCAGATTGTCTGGCTTCCCCCTTGAGGTACCTCTATAGGCCTTCAACATGCTTCTCAGTTGACTAAGTGCTTCTTTTTTTTTGTTACTAGGAGGGATACACTAAGCTGAAGCTTGTTTACAGGTGCGGCCTGGGAGCAGAAGGAAATTACGTAACTTTCTCAGTGTCACACAGTATGCAAGTGGAGGCTGGGGGATTCTGACCTACTCTCTAGATTTGCAACTCAGAGTCTTAAACCACTGCACTATATTGCCTCCTCACCAAACTGTTCATCACCAAACAGTTGCTGGAACCAGTCATTTAGAAAGAGAAGGAGGTGGTCACCCTCACACCCCTTGGGCATACCAATTGTAAGTCGATTAGTTGATCTGGCCTGATTTTCTAAAGCCTCCAGCTTGGTACGTAGGTGATGACTTTCCTTGATAAGGGTAGTTGCTGCTCTCACAGCTGAATCCGACTGTTTAGTGACTTGTGCTGTAGCAGTTTGCACTGTCTCCATGTTAGTCTCCAAAGTAGACACATGGCTGGTAAGGGTGTCAAATTATTGGAAAGGCCAGCTACATAGAAATATAGAAACAGAGACTTTGAATGCAGATAAGGACTGCTTGGTCCACCCAGTCTGCCCATTTCTCTACCTATTAAATAAGCTGCAGATCCTAGTTAACCAACAGCTTACTTCCACCTACCCACCACTAAAATTGCCTTATGTCTGTCCCATACATTCTAAAATTCCCCCACTGTTTTGACCCCACTACCTCCTCAGGAAAGCCATTCCATGCATCCATGACCCTCTCTGTTAAAAAATAATTCCTCACATTGCCCCTCAGCCGTCCCCTCTCTATCTTCAAATTGTGCCACCTTGTTCTTGCGCATCTCTTTTTCTGAAAGATGCTACCCTCTTGGACTTTGTTGATTCCCTTGAGGTAGTTGAACGTTTTTATCATGACTCCCTCACCCTCCATTCCTCTAGGGTGTATGTATTAATCTCCTTTAAACTCACTTCATATGGCTTGTGGTGCAGACACTGCATCATTTTAGCTACCCTCCTCTGGACTGCCTCCATCCTGTCCATATCCTTGTGGAGATGGGCAAATTTGATTAAGGTACTGAGTTTAGCACCTCCACCTCTTGATCTTTGGTGGTGGCTGCTGCATGACAAGGGACTGACCACGTGGTCGGAACTGGAGAGGCATTTTTACTATTTGCTCCATCCTGCAGTTGTTTTTCCCTCTGAGACTTACCCATGTTCAAGCTGAGCACTTCTGACACTGGTTTATTAACTTTTGGTCCAATGAGAAAAACAACAAATTGACTATAAAAGCATTTTCAAAAGAGAATTAGGCAGACCTTAAATCCAGAGTGGCCATTTTGCTCAGGCTCCACAGCATCCCCCCACACTATTGTATGTATTTTAATGGCCATAAAGGTATTCTGTTATTTTATTTATTTATTTATTTAGTTCTTTATTAACTGGGTAAGTCGCTAGTCAGCAAGTGACTGTTTCAGAACACGACCAAAAAGAATACAATTCAATACACAAAGGTACAGCCAGATTATTAAAACAACGAGTACAAAAATGCAGAGAGAAATACTATGGCAATGTAACATACATTAGTAAACAAAATATACTTTAGCACTTGATCATGGAACATACTCAAAAATGTGAATAGTAGAAGGCAGAAAATAAGAGGATAGGCATCAGTAGAAAAGACACAAGGAAGAGAAACCTGGCAAAAGGATGGGAGAGAGATTAAGTGGAAAGGAGGTGCGTCCAGATACAGCAACAGCAGGGTGAGGTACCAACCTGCGGCCGGGCCTATGGAGCCGAAAGACGGCAGGCAAAGAGAGGGTGGTGGGGGAGCGGCAGTAGATGGCAACAGTGGTAGGAGGTAGGAAAATACAGCCGGTCTGGTGGAACCGATAGACGGCAGGGCGAGAGTGAGGATGCCGGTGAGAGGGGGATAGAGGCGGAGGAGTTACGGCAATAGCGGCAAAAGTGTCAAAGTCAAGCCGAGCCAGTGGAACCAAGAGATGGCAGGGCAGGGAAGGGGGGTCGGTAGACAGTGGGAGTAGGCGGTAGTAGGTGGAGAGAGGTGACTAAGCACAGCCAGGAGGGTGGGGACTAAGGAGGGGCATGGATGAGGTAGGAACAGGTAAAGGTGAGTTTGGTGGGAGGCAAAAAGGGGGAAAAGGATATAACAGAAGAAGGGGGAAGAGCAGCAGTGGGTTAAGTGAGGAGAGGCTGTGAAGTGAAGATAAGAATGTCATGGAGTAGAATACAACTTACAATTGTCAACAGCTAACATTAGGCTTATAAAGAAACAGGTTAAGGCAACATTAATTACAAGGCACAAAATAAAACATTAATTACAAGGCACAGTATAGAACACCCATTTGGACAGGCAAAAGTGCTAGCAATGAGGAAACAGTACAAATGCAGCGGATCAGGTAGGGTCAAAGCAAACACATTTGTCCATAGTAGTGAGGAAAGTCCTGAGTTTGCTCTTAAAAGTCACATGAGTGGAGACATCTCTTAGATCCTGAGGTAGTAGGTTCCATAGGTGGGGGGGCAGCATGATGGAAGGAGCCCATGCCCTTTATAGTCTGACAAAAGGGGATGGATAGTAAGGTCTGATCAGCCGATCTAAGATTCCTTGTGGGAATGGCCGGCCTGAGGAGATCAGACAGGATAGCAGGCTTGGACATCCTTAGAATGGAATCAACTAAATTGTACAAGTAGTACTGCCTGGTAGAGGAAGGAGAGAGAGCCAACCAAGGTCCTGATATAAGAGACAATGATGCTGCAGCCGAGGTGCTTTGGTTGCATACCTGCACACATTATTGAAGGTAGTATCCCATACTTGCAGTGAAGATTTGGTGGCCAAGGACAGGATGGGACACCCCATATGTAAGGGTTGGCAATAGAATGCCTCTGGCTATCACCAATTTAGCAGCAGGGGTAAGCAGGTATTTGGTTCTATAGGCAGCCCCCAATTTGCAGTTAATTGACTTGCAGGTTTCCTGTATATGTGCTTTCAGGTCCAAGGTTTGATCCAGGTGGATGCCAAGGTAACGAAAGGAAGTGACAGTTTCTATAGGGTCCCATCGATATCAGAGACAGAGATGGTCAGAGGACAGGATCTAAGCTTGTGATTGGAGCCAAACATCATAACTTTTGTTTTATTTGTATTTAAAACCAGGCGTTGGGAGTTCAACCAGTGTTGTACAGCACGAAAATCTGCAGTGAGGGCAGCATTTAGATCCAGGACCTTATCAGAGTGATAATAAATTACCAGGTCATCCGCATAAAGAAGTGAGTGACCTGTAGTGACCAGCTCAGGAAGTTTATTGACGAATAATGAGAATAGAAGAGGGCCAAGTATAGACCCCTGAGGGACCCCAATGTTGATAACAGCACTGTCTGACATGGATGAATTAAACTTAACAGCTTGTGTTCTGTTGGAGAGGTAGCTTTGAACCAGGTAGTGACTGGGGGAGAGAAGCCCAAGGTACTGAGGGCGGATAGTAGCAGAGAATGGTCAACCAGATTGAAAGCTTTTGTTAAGTCAATGAAGACTGCCCCTGTTAACTTTCCTCTATCCATATTGGTAACGATATCTGAAGTGAATTTTGCAAGTGCTGTCATGGTGCTGTGATGCTTTCTAAAACCATGTTGTGCTGAGCTTAGTAAATTGAATTTCTCAAGGTATTCAGTGATTTGCATGGACACAACTTTTTCCAGGATTTTATTCAGAACAGACAAAATAGCAATAGGCGGTAATTTGATATGTCATTTTACTGCCTTTCTTAAATACAGGAGTGACTTGGTTGCCTTCCAGACTTCAGGGACAATGCCATTGGAGAGATAGGGTGAAGATGTGCCAGGGGCCAGAGATGTAGTAAGAGCCATTTTAGTAGTCTTGGTTCTAGGCCATCTGAGCCAGTACTGGTGTTTTCAGAGGACCTTGAGCAGCTTTAGGACCTGATGCTCAGACACTTCCCTGAAATAGAAGGGTTGGTTAAGTTTGGGGGTCCTTCAGATGCTGTGGTTAAACTGTGAAGCAGAGGATTGTGATGGGAGGGAAGCTGTGTAGGCAGATAAGTCAGAAAATTGTTGGTTAAAAGCATTTGCAATGGTAGTAGAATCATTACAGTGTACCATGTAGGACCATATCTGAGGGAGTGACATCTTTAGCAGAACCCAAGAAGGACTTAATGTGACCCCAAACCTATGCTGGTCATTGGAAGAATTAATCAGCAGGTTTTGGCAGTATTTACTTTTGGCCTGCCTGATGCATCTTTTTACAGTCATTTCTGTATTGTTTATACAGAATGAGATCTGATTGCAGTCCAGTTTGTTTGTACTTTTTCCATTGATTGTCTCTAACTTTAACTTTTGAAGCAGGTCTTTTTTCAGCCACCTCGAATGCTGGCCCCTTACCCTCCTTTTGACTGTAGGGAGGTGCTTCTTTTGGATGTTGCCAAATTCAGTCAGAAATGAATTGAGGGCAGTATCAACATTGGTTGCGGTATAAATGTTAGACCAGTCAACACAAGAGAGGTCAAATAGGAAGGCTTGTTTGTCCAGGGCAGCATAGTTTGAAACCTAATCAGACGTGGTGGAGGAGGAAGAGGTGGACAGGATCGCCATCGACAAAGTGTGGGGGAATGATCAGTGATTGAGTCAGCAAGCACTGTGGCATCTAGTACATGATCAGGTCTGGTGGTGAGGATCCAATCAAGTAGGGACCCTGAGTGCTGAGTAGTAGTTCTGGTAAAGCCTGTGATAGTTTGGTGTAGATTGTGCTTCTGTATTAGAGATTCAAGGATGCTGTGCTGTGGACCCAGCCAGTTAAGGTTCAGGTCCCCAAGGAGTAGAGCCTCATTTGATTTTACATTCTGGGAGACATATTGTAGCAAATTCTGGAGACCACTCATCCCGCTTGTAGGTGGATTGTAGACACAAATGATGTGCAGCAGTTTTGAACCCAGTGCCAGGGTAGCATGCAGAGTTTCACAAGGTGTTAGGGAATCAGTGCAGGGTAGGATGTTCAGGGATAGATGATTTTTGTACATAATCGCAACCCCCTCTTTGACCCAATACGGTCTTTCCTTAGAATGCTATAACCAGGCACAAGACAAGTGGCATCAGGCACCCAAGGCTTCAGCCAAGTCTCTGATAGGCATAAAATGTCAGGTGTTAGTTTAGCCCAGGCTTCGAGCTCAGCCAGGTGACTCGTGAGACCGGATATTCATGTGGGCTATAACCAGACCCTTTTTGTTGCAGCCTGTAGGGTGAAGGGCAAACCATAGGGCCTGGATTGGGTTCAATATCTCCGCAAGCATAAGGAGCTGCCGGCAAGGTGAGAAAGTAGGTTGGCAGAGAAAGTCCTAGCTGGCGTTTGGGTTCACGATAGTTCAAGAGATAGGAGTGGATAGACAGATAGATACAGCCCTTTTGATGAGGATAGAGTGAGCAGGGTAGAATTGAGTAATAGTACAGCAGGATGTTAGAAAACCTGAAGTCACTATCATTGTTAGCGCAGGGATAAGTAGCAAGAGATGTACTAGTTGTTAACCAGTTTAGACATAACAGGATAGACAGGAGTATAAGTGGTGAAGTTTTAGAGGTGAGAGGAGGGTTCATTAGGGGGAGACTGGGGTGCAGCACCATATCTGAAGTGGCCAGTTTCACAGAAGAAACTATGTTGCTATCTGAATACCCTGATCACGTAAATGACCTAACCTAAAAGTTAAACTTCAGCATGATTTGTGTAATTTGTCGACTTCCAAAACGTAATATTAAAACTACGATGCTGGCGAATATTTAATTCCAACGTTTCTGCCAGCCCCTCCTGTGCTCTGCATGGCGGGGTCGGCGCGAATTTAATAGTTTCAGGATACTGCTTAACAGTCAATAACAGAATAAATTATTTAACAAAAGCTGTAGTAATGACATTTTGAGAGTGCTGAGGTGGCCCTGCTTATATACACACACTGAAAACTAAATGGCAATTAATGCTCTAATGCTTTAAAACAGTTATGAACAATCTTATTTGCTAATATTAAGATTTTCCAGAATTAAGCAGTAGAATTTTGAATGAGAGAAGTTCGTACTGTAGAGCCACGGCATTTCAAAAGAAACTGGCCAACAGGAGCACACAGTCAGGGAGACCAACCAATCAGGTTGCAGAAGTAAGAAAGCACTGCTTTCCGGCTGGTCAAAAGTTACCGACCTGTCATTGTTGCTGGCTGGAGAGGGTATGGGTGGTGGCTTTGAAGGTGCCGTCGCCCGCTAAAAGGTCTTGGAGGGCTGTGGTTGCTTGCAGGCTTTTGTGGTCTCCGGTTTGGAGGTGCCACTGGCTGCTGGCAGAGGCACAGTTAGGAGGGAGCTTGAGGGCTTGTATGGCAACAGAACGCCCGCTCAGGGATCCTCCAAGGAGAAAGCAGCAAATGAAATAAAGATAGATCCAGTGAAATGATGAACTGAAGAGGACCAGAGTCACAGAAAGTGTTAAATTCCTTCAATGTGATGAACTTTGGCCTGGGCATATGCAGGATGTGAAAACCTTTGTCTGTCTGTTTCCTTTGTTTTCAAAGTTGTTGTAGAGCAGCCCTTTAGAGACAAGTACATTTAAAGTTGATTTAAAATGAAAATGTTGTTACCTGGTAGTAAATTTCATCCAGTGGAAACGATGAACTGCTGAAACCCAGGGTCACAGAATGTGTTAAAATTCCTGAAAGGTGATAAACTGCACCCTGGGCATATGCAGGATGTGAAATCCTTTTGTCTGTATGTTTCCTTTGTTCTTAAAAATGGTTGCTGAATAGCCCAAGTAAAATTCCTTTTGTGGAGCAGGTCAGACGAAAATGTTGATTCAATCGCAGGGCCCAGCATCACCGAGTTTGTCAGACTTAGTTGCTAGAGTTATTTTTCCTTGGGGTGGCTTCCAAAAAGTTGATTTAAAATGAAAATGCTGATACCTGGTGAAGATATTTTGCAGAAATTCAGTCCAGGAGACATTCACAGATGTTGAGTGTAAGAATGGCGAAGTTACTCCAAGCAGAAAAACATGTAAATCCACAAAAACCAACCTACAGACACAGACAAACACAAACATCCACCCACACAGCACTCCAAACCCTTGGTCTAGGTTTTGGTCTATTTTGTTTTAATACTTCATCTTTCATAATGCCAGACATTAAGAATAAGTCAAATCTTCTCTTTCTTCATAGGTTCCTAGGTTCCTAGGTTTGGTTCAAGTTCAGAGAGCCAAGTCCCTTTAGAGAACTTGCCACCCACTCATGGGTGGAATACATATTTTTTTTCACCCATGTAGTTATCCAGATTTTGTTTGAATATAGCTAAGCTATTACTTTCAACTATCTCCTTTGGTAGAGTGTTCCATTTTGTTATAATGTATGGGGAGTCTTTATTATTGACTGAAATCTCCTAATAATTTTCGTATATGCGACCTTGTAGAGTCACTGCTCATGTATTTTGTTAGTCCAGTTGACTGTAAAGTATAAGGATCATTGATTGATTTATGGATGAGACAAAGCTTCTTGTTTCAAGGTCCATTGGGCCTGCCTTTTTACTGTATCCTCATATCCCACTTCACCAATACTATATGTAATTTTAGTGACTTTTCTTTGAATCCATTCATTTTTATGTTTAACATATGCTAGACCCCAAAACTGAGATGCATAATCAAGGTGTGATATTATTAAGTTCCTGTGGAGTGTTAGAATCACATATCCTTTTCAGGAAATAAAACTGATCTTATAAAACCAAGGATTACAGCAGCCTTACTAAATAACTCATTACAATGTCTGGTAGAACATAAACTTTTTGTCACAATTATATCAAGGTCTCTCTCTGTTTTAGCCATGTTTAGCTTTTTTTCCATTAATACAGAAGTTGTGTTTGGTGTTTTGTAGACCAAGATGCATTACTAGGTAAAAGACAAAGAACCCCCATGGAAAAGCACTGAGGCAAGGGTTACTCCAAAGGGCATTGGCCATAAACCCAAGTTTCAAAAAAAATACGAAGTCACCCATACCTCCATCATGCAAAGCATCATGGGATGTATAGGCAAGTCACTATGAAATTTTAGGCTGGTTCAGTTTTAACCATGAATGCATGGTGCCAAAGGGCCTCTCACACAATCTGCAAAGGGTGGAAACATAAGATGCATTATCTTGCAGTTGTCCAGGTTCAGTCTCATTCCCAATTTCTGTGTCCATTGTACCATTTAGTCCAAATCAGTTTATAAATTGATTTCTTCTACTGATTCTAACAAGTTAGCTAGCCTGTTATTGTTGATAAATTCAGCACCTAGATGTCTTATCCATATTATCAATACATATTTTAAATAAAAGGGGACTTAACACTGAACCTTGCAGTACTCCAGTGGTAACCTTGCTTGAAGTTGATAAATTCCCTTAAATCTACACTTTTGTCACTTGTTTGCAACCCATCCCTCTATCCATTTAATAATGTAGTTTGGGATACCAACAATTTAAATCTGCATAAAATCACTTTATGTCAAACGTGATCAGGGCCTAGATTTAAAAAAATCACAAAGCGGGGAGTCACGTGATGCGGGACGCTGAGTAGCGGCTTCTCGGCGGAGCTCCATCTTTTACCCTGCTATTTTAGCCAAAAACTCCTCTTAATCCGAATAACCCAAAGAACTTCCTAAGACTACAATAGCGGAGTGTGTGTAGCGGAAACCGATGGAGGCAGAAATGCGAAAACAGCCTCCGAAGCACACTCCGCCTGCAACACCTGAAAAGGCTGCAAAATCCAAGGCCTCACCTCTGCGCTAGTTCATGGGGCAAGTGTGGCAGCATTCCGGAGGAGCCTTTAACGCTACGATTTTCTCGAGGAGATTGGGCCTCTCAGAGCTACAATTATAGAGGTGGGTAGGAGCTCAAGAATATTAATACATCTATTGAGGACCTAGCCAAGAGCTTCAGATAACGAGCACGAGTGAAACTTAGAAAGAGGAAAAGAAACAATGGAGTCTGAAATGGTTAAAGTTTCTCAAAAGCTGCAAAACTGGAAACTAAGGTAGAGGATTTAGAGGGTAGGAGCAGACGGAATAACGTGGTATTCATCGGATTGCCTGAGAGGACTGAAGCTAATGATCCTATTATGTTTGCCCAAAAATAACTGAAAAATAGCAGGTCCCTCGCCTTTTGGGCCCAAAATATTGTGGAGAGAGCCCACAGGGCGCTACTGCTGTTATCATCGGATCGCCTCCCAGGCCGCTTATCATAAAATTTTAAACTACCAGGAGAAGCATTTGCTGATTGACAAGGCAAGAAAAGACAAGGAGATTTATTGGGAAGGTACACGGATCAGAGTGGCTCAAGATCTCCCACTTTGTTAGACAGAAGCGAGCTACCTATCATCCGCTCGTCAAATGGCTATTAGTCGCCGGGGTAAAGTTCAGAATGAGATACCCAGCAAGATTCCAGGTCTATATAGGGAACGAGTGGAAATCTTTCGACTCTTCAGATACAGCTGCAACAGCTCTGAGGGAGCTTCTTCCAGATCTGTTCAAAGGCACATGAGACGGACAGAGATTTAGCAGGTGGTTTAGCCCTGGTTTACTATAAGATGCTGCACTTAAGGAGTCTTGAAGCTGGAGGAGGGGCTCGATCTCGGCCTTCTCAAGACCCCAAAGCCTTGGAGTTTTGAACAGGGCGCTGTATAGCATTTCATTTTCTTTTCTCCTGGGTATTGTGACTGCTTGGACCTGATTCCATATTTTCCTTCTGGATCGTCGTATTCACATCTGAAGTTTGATGTTAAATGCATTTTCCGACAGATGAATACTATATTAGACTGAACGATTTTCATTTAACAGAATATACAGCTCGGACCCCCTTTCAGGGGGTCCTATATTGTTTAAATACAGTTAAACGATCATCTGGACAGCGGGACTTTAAATACTCCCCGTGTATCAGTATGCTTCATTTCCAGATAGGTGTATGAGCGAAAGGTGTAACCTGTTAGCTATTTGTATTCTCATATAAATGACTAATTTCTAGCTGAAGAAAGCTCTATTTGAGTTCTGAGTTCAAGTTTAGCCTAGGAGTTGTACTATTATGATTGGATTTTATTGGGGTATTAAAAGGATGGAGCGAGCTGAGAGGGTAGGTATCCTGATATCATGGGCCGAGAGTGAAAGGGAGGGTTAAGGGTGGGAGGGTGGGGGATTTAGGACACGTATAGACTTGAGGGAGGGATGGTTCTTATTCAGTGGGATAGGAATAGAGGGGGAATGGGGCTTCTGGGGTGTTGGGGGACTTTGTTTACTTTTATAGGGTGGGGGACACAAGGTTGCTGGTGCTGGTTAACAGTAGGGGGCTACAGGGTACTTGTTTTCTTGTATAATTTGTTAATTAGCTATAGGGACTGATACTCGTATCAAGTTTTGTACATGGAATGTCAAGAGGGCTAGACACAAAGTAAAGCAATATAGAATACTGAAATATTTAGAGGCAGCTAGAATTAAGATCGCCTTTTTACAAGAAACCCATTTGTCGCAAGATGAAAATAAGGGCCTGAGAAGAAAGCAGTATGGGGAAGTTTTTTCATCTCCTGGTACCACAAAGAGTAAAGGGGTCTCGATTTTACTCATAGATCGGTACTTTTGTACCCAAGAACGTCATTCCTGACAAAGAGGGTAGATTTATATTGGCGTTGGGACATTATATAGAAGGCGGTATTGTTAGGGGCTGTTTATGGGCCAAACTCAATAGTCAAGATTTCTTTGTAAATTTATTGAGGGTACTGTTACCTTTTATCCACCTTCCCATGATTATAGGGGGACTTTAACTTGGCTCTAGACCCTTTAATGGATAGGTCCTCAGGGACACGCATGTATTCCTCACCAGCCACTCTGGCCTTTAGCGATCTAATGGATCGAGTTGGTTGCGGATGTCTGAGGGTCCTCCATCCACGAGCAAAGGAGTATTCCTTTTATTTGCTAGTACACAAGACGGGTTCGAGAATTGATTACATATTTCTCTCCCTTCATTACTTAAAGGGGTTATTGGTTCAGAAATAGTGGCAGCTCCTGTCAGACCATTCATGTGGAGGTTGAGATCTCTTTCCTCTGCACTGGGTAAAGGTAATAGGTGGAAAGTAAACAACCAGTTGCTCAGAGTGCCCAAAGTGGTCCAGAGTCTGACTTCTCAAATAGAGGAGTTTATTTCTTTTAATGCAAGGGATGGAACCCGACCAGACATTCTTTGGTCAGCGTTCAAGGTATACATGAGGGGTCTCCTGCTTAGCCAAGCTACCACAAGGAAAAAGAAGAGGAATGCCTATATGATGGAGTTATTGAGGCAGATTAAGGAGCTCCAGGCCACATTGATTCATAGTCCAAATGAAGAGGATGAATTTAAATTAATCAAGGCCAGGGACGAATATCTTAAGATACTTGGAGACCAGGCAGAGCTGGCCATTATAAAAACCAAAGCCATCTATGTAGATCAAGGTGAGAAACCTGGAAGGCTTCTTGCCAGGAGGCTTGTGCAGTTAGAAGCTTCTCGGCTAATCGAAGGGGTTTGGTCGGAGAGGGATGGGTCCATTAAAACATCTCCAGAGGAAATTGCCCTTGTCTTCCAGCACTATTTTGAATTACTGTATGGTGGTATGCAGTCTGCACCGCAGCTAAGTGATATTCAATCCTATTTAGATCGGATCCCACTCCTTAAATTGGAGGAAACAGACAGTAACTCTCTCACTGCTGAGATCACCTATACAGGGATTGAAGTAGCTATTAAAGCTCTGTCTATTGATAAGACACCCGGCCCTGATGGTTTCTCACCAAATTTTTATAAAACTTTCTCTCCCCAGGTGATTCCCTTGTTAGCCAATTTATATCGGCAGATCCTTTCTGGGGCAGACTCAGACAAGTATCTGTTTGAAGCATTAATAGTACTGATCCCTAAGCCCAATAAACCACTCGAGAACCCAGGTAGCTATCGGCCCATCTCCTTACTAAATTATGACTTAAAAATTTAGCTAAAACCTTGGCGGAAAGGGTCAGAAGGTATTGCCATATTTAATAGGCCCGGAACAAGTGGGTTTTATGAAGGGCAGAACATCTGCAGATCATTTTAGGACATTGTCTCATGTCTTCTGACCTCCGAGACAGATCTCCTTGGCACTGGTCTTTGGATGCCGAGAAGGCATTTGATAGGGTACACATTTCCTGTTTCAGATGATGGAGAAGGTTGGTTTCTGGAGAAATTTGTAGGGTGGATCAAGGCCTTGTACACTAATCCGACGGCAAGAGTTGCTTGTAATGGTGTTATTTCTGCCCCTTTTGTACTGCAGGTAGGGACTAGACAGGGTTGCCCGTTATCACCCCTGCTTTTTAATCTTTACCTAGAGCCCTTAATAAGACATATAGTGTTTAACTATAAGATCAATGGGATTAGCGTGAGGGGCCAGGTAGTAAAGGTCACCGCCTTTGTAGACGATCTACTGATCTATGTGTCAAACCCAGCTTCCTCAGTCCCAGAATTACTGAATGCAATTAAGGAATTTAGCTCATTAGCCAATTACAAGCTGAATCAGGATAAAACAGTGGTTTTTCCCTTGACCAGTAGAGTTTTCAAGAAGGACATTGTTGAGCTAGGGCTGGGCTGGAATTCCAAATCCCTTAGCTACCTGGGACTCACTTCAGTAAATAGTTTGGATTGTCTCCGTCAACTTAATTTAGACGCCCTAATTAGGAATATAGAGTTAGACATGAAAAGATGGGCACAGTTCCCTTTATCGCTTTGGGGTAGGATAAATGTCGTCAAATGAATGTCTTCCCAGGATTTTTATCCAATTTCATGCTTAACATTTGGATTCTCTGGCGTGGTTTAATAGACTCACAAGTTAATAGCTGATTTTATCTGGAACTTTAAGAAGGCAAGAATGTCATATGTCAAGTTAGCCGCGCCTAAACCCTAAGGTGGGTTGAGGCTACCCCATTTCGCTCTCTATTATTGGGCCGCCCAGATAAACAAGTATGGTAGATGGACCAGTGCTTTCACATCTGCCAACAGTAAAGTATATGTTCTCTTGGGTTAAATTGAAGTTGACTTAATTAGAAAAACGGGTTTTAATCCTGAGGCCTGCTATTTACTCCTTCGAGGTTAACTCCTTTGCAAAAACGTCCCTATAGGAGTCTCTTTGAGGATTCACAACCAACTCTGCAGCTTTTGAAGTACTGACTTGTGTAAGATGGTTACCAACCTATGGTTGGGAACCCCCATTGGTTGATAGGTAAAAAGCCTATTGCTAGCAACTGGTTACCTAACTTGGGAGATAATAGATTAAGGGATTTTTTAGATGAAGAGGGTAAGCCTTGTACAACCCTACAGATACTCAAAAGACTTAACTTGCCCACCAAAGAAGGTTACAAGGTATTTCAGTTGGGTCACCTTTTAGTTCAAAAATTAAGTATGAATGGGCTTTCCCCATCTAACACAGATTTTTGGGGCAGCATAATACCCTTAATAGGTGCCCCTCATGCAGTTTTGAAAATTTACTGTCTATTACTTCAGTGGGCCTTTAGGGATAGTTTTGTCCCTTCATCTTACTGGACTAGGGCTTTTCCTAATGTAACTTTGGATTGGTTACAGATTTGGAACAATTGTCATAAATTCTTGAAACAAGACTCTCTTAAATTGACACAGTTCAAAATATTGCATAATATTTACTACTCTCCCCAGAAATTATCTGAATTAAAGGTGAGGCTGGAACCCAAATGTGACAGGTGTGGCTTAGCGTAGGTGATCTTCTACATATTTTTGGCATTGCCCAAAGTTGCCCCATTATGGTCTGACATTAGAGATAAGTCTAGCCCTTGTTGGGTGTAGAAGAGATGTTTAGTCCAGAGGTATGTCTTCTAGGAATCATGTCAGATTTTCCGGTTACTCTGAGAAAGTTTTACATTTCTTTGATTTCCATTACAGTTAAAGGCTCGTGCTTAAACATTGGAAGGATTCCATTAGGATCTCTTATTCAGAATGGCTATCAGAAATGTTAGCTTTTCTTAGGATTGAAAGAAGGATAGCTATTCTCGTGACCAATTGCCTCGTTTGAGAAAATCTGGTCCCTGCTTATTATTGCCTCACTCAGGTTAATCTGTGTGCCTTGGACCCCAGTTTTGTTGGGTATAAATAGTACCTTGTGTCTGGGGTTTGTTTTTGGTGTGGGGAGGTTTGTGTGGGAGGGGGAAAGGGGTCATGGAGGCTCTTTTCTAAGAGTGTGATCCTGTATGATATGACCTTTTGATTGTAATCGAATGCACACCGTGTATTGTTGTTCAGGTGTTGTTCATCGCCTCTGTGTAACTTAAAAATTTCAATAAAAAGTGAATGAAAAAAAAAATCACAAAGCACAGAGCAAAAGTTTGCGCTGAGCTATGCAATTTCCCAGGTGTCAAATATTGCTATTCTCAGTCAGATAATAGGGCCAGGTGGAGTCAGCACTAATCCCAATACCACTAGTGTACTGCTAACATGGCTCCACAAGGTATAGCACAGGTGTGATATTTCCAGTTCACAAAATCAGCCATGTAAATGAGCCCATTGGGCATGCAAGCCACTAGGTGGCCATTTTCATGCCCATTATGGGCCCATTTACATAAGCTGTGGCAAGTGTAGTACTCTCCCTCATCCCCTGAAACAGAGGCAGCCCTGTGGCAATACAGTCACCAATCTCCCTGGTGCTAGTGGTTCCCACCCCCATGATCTTTGATTGCTTGACCAATATAAAAAAAATAATTTCCCTAGTGGTAGTAGTTCCTCCCTTGCAATCACCGATCACCCAACTGATATATATATAAAAAAAATTATTTCCCTGGTGATAGTGGTCCCCACCCACCACCAATCTCTGGCCCAGGTTTAAAAAAGAATGTTCCCTGGTGCCAGTGTGTCTCCACCTCCCCCATGCAATAACCAGCCCAAAATGAACAGTACAGTTTCCCTGGTGTCCAGTGATCCATCCCCTTATCTGATCACCCACCTGATACATGGATACCATTTCCATGGTATCCAGTGATCCCTCCCCCCACCCAATCACCTGCTCAATGTCCAGATATTATTTCCCTGTTATCCAGTGGTCCCTCCCCTACCTAATCACCTGGTCAATATATGGATACCATTTCCCTGGTGTGCAGTGGTCCCACCTTCCACCTGATCCCTTGCCCCATGTTCCAAACACTATTACCTACAGTAGGGTCCAGTAGTCCCTCTCCCCATCTGATCACCCACCCAATATACAGATACTATTTCCCTGGTGTCCAGTGGTCTCTTCCCCCACCCAGTCACTTGCCCGATGTATGAATACTATTTCTCTAGTGTCCAGTTGTTCCTCCCCCTACCAGATCACCTGCCCAATATATGGATATCATTTCCTGGTGTCCAGTGGTCCCTCTCCCCACCTGATCTCTGATCCCCTGTAAAATAAATGAAACCCATTCCCTGGCATCTAGCAGACTCTCCTTCCTATTACTGATCTGCTCTACAACAACCAACCATCCCTTCCCTGGTGTCTAGTGGACCCTCCGCTCCCCAACCCCAGCAGGTAGTGCCTTAGTACACCACTGCCCCATCCCAAACCCAAGATGGGCATACTTCTGAGCCTTTCTCCCTTACCCATTGTTTGTTGAATGTAATGCATTAGGATGGTTGCTGTTATAGAGATTGCAACTGTGATCATGTTACAGCACCAGAGGGTCTCTTGCAGCAAGGAGGGAGTAGCGTGTAGTGATTACAGATAGGAGTTTGGGGAATGTCTGGGTTTTAGAGGGTTTTTTGTAAATGTCTTTTTTCCAAGTTCTTTTGCAGCTTGTTAATTGGTTTGGCTAGCTTCCTAATGCTGTGTTAATTGTGTTATTAGTGGTGTCTCACAGGTTTTAATGTAGTGCAGGTGTATACTTTTTATTAGTGCAGGTATATACTTCTAACTGTTTGATTGGTGTAGGTTTATAGCTTTAATTAGTGCAGGTATATAACTTTCATTGTTTAATTAGAATGGGTATCTACTTTGATTTGATAGATTAGTCACATGTATACAGGGAAATACATGATGACCTTTTCTATGGGGAAATGGTCCCATCTATGTATCATATATATCGGATATGACATGGCCTGACTGAAGATATCATATTTATCTTCACAAGAGGCCAAGCAATGATAGCTTGATATCATTGGTCTTGAGTGAAGATAAATATGACATCTTCAGTCAGGCAATGCCATGTTCTGTTTATACAAATTATGTCTTGGACCCCCAACACAACCCCCACATTCCCACCTCAGCACAATCCCCCACAAAGAGGTGATGCCTCCCCAGCACAACCCCCCATACCCCTCAACAACATAGGATATATGTTATTTAAAAAAATATCTTGTTGATCCTTTCACTTTCAAGTTATTTAATAAACTTATCTGGTTGATTCTGCCACTTTCAGACTCTTCTTAAAGAATCACTTTCACTTTGCTTGTTCTAATGTAGCATGACCAAGCAATGTCCACTGCAGTAACTAACATGCTAGCTGAGATTTAAAATAAGGCAGTCTGTGCTAAAAAAAATAAGAAAACTGCATTTTGTAAGCTAAGTCTATTCAGGTTTGTTCAAAAGAAGCTGCTGACTGTAGAAGGACAAGAACAAGTGCAAAGCAAGCGAGCCGGCAGCTTCAGAAACGTAGACTCAAACATGGGTTTGTGTTGCTATATCTCTTGCATATTTGAGCTTGTACTTGTCTGTTTTATTATTGCACCCTGTTTTGATGAAAGCACTTGTATTACCTTTATTGCTCTATCATGTATAAGATGAAAAAAAGCTTGTCATGGACTAATGAGTTTAAGGACTCAATTTTTGAATTAGCTAAACCATTGATTTAATGACTGAGAAAGCTTCTGGGACTTGATGCATTCTAGTAAGGGTTTACTTATCACAGAATGCTTTATTTTGGACTCTGTTTAAGTAAATCTCATTTCACTGATGCAAAGTATGGACATAAAATCATGAATTCCTACGTACAGTACAAGTCGCATTAAACTGTTCCATCAACTCACTGGTGTAGCATTTGTTTTTGTGATGCTACTAGAGTGGCAACTTGAACTGTTAAAGCTTTCAACTATTTTCCAACCATCCTTCACTGCCTATTCAACTCACTCGTAACTGTTTAGTGAAATGGCAGTAGCTGCATTTTCATGGTATTGTTTATAAATATCACAGCATTCCTTAAGAGTTGTTTAGTCTGCCTTCTGAAATGAAACTCATAAGCACTCAGCTGAAAATAAAGCTTATAGTACATAACAGCTAGATGTAAACCAATATTAACCTTTTACTAATTCATTGAATTAAACACTGCACAGATTAGGAAACTCATTGAACAATGCTACACCAGTGATTTGAGGGACCAGCTTAATGTGACTTGTACTGTATATCCTGCTATACAGAAATTCAAGTTTCATGTATGCAGCTATATGCAATCTATTTCTTAAATGGGCTTCTTTTTATGCATATGTGTTTTTCTGAGTAATTGTATTTTTAGAAGAGTAGCTTTTGCTTTGAGATTGATTGAAGACTAACTGATTTATTCAATTAAGTGTGATTGGTGCTACTTATACAAGAGACAAATTTTAATGCTTCTAGGTAGCCTTTAAAAAGTGTGTTTGGGACCAAACAATCATCAGCTAGTTCCCAGGGTACTGCTACCTGTAGGTTTTTAACCTGACTGTGTGCTGAGGCAATGCATTAATAAATAAAAGATTTTGTTAGACATGTATTGGTTGTGAGTTCATGCAGTGTGGCTGCTATCTCAGATTTTTTCCCTTTTTGTGAGTGTAGTTTTTTTTGTGTGTGGAACTTGCTGTTTTGGCTCTCTCGCAGTCTGAGGGAAGAATAGCCCAGGAGATAAACAGGGCAAGACATTCTTTAGGTACATAACTGAAAAGAGGAAGACTAGGGCAGGAGGAAGGTGGGTGGAGTGTGCCACATAAAAGCAACAGAAGCACTGGGGGAAGGAAGGCAGATACATGTTGTTTTACAAATAAGAGAATTCTGAAGGAACTCACAAATATGAATGTGGGCAAGGCTATGGGGCCAGACGAGGGGTACACCAAAGGATATTGGGGGAGCTCAGGGAGGTGCTGGCTGCAACTGTGACAGCTCTTTTTAACAACTCACTGGAAATAGGATTGGTTATTGAGGACTGAAGGAGGGAAGATACAGTCCAACTTCATAAAAGTGGGAGCAGGAAGAAGGCTGGCAGCTATAGGCCAGTCAGCCTGATTTCAGTAATGTGGAAATTAATGGGGTCACTGCTAAAGGACAGGATCATGGAGTATCTTGATTCCAGTTAGTTACAAGAACTGAGGCAGCAAAGATTCATGGGACAGTACACTTCAGACAAATCTACGAACATCTGAAATTTACCAGCAGATAAAGGCCTAGAGATCTATCAAGTCTGCTCAAATGTGCAGCTAGCACCCCTTATTCTGCAGCTGCCCCTCCCTTCCACCCTTCCCCTCCATTAACCCTCCCCCTCTGATAGATTTCTTTGACTGAATGATCAGGGAAACAGATCAGGGTGGGGCAGTGGACATGG
The DNA here is from genome assembly GCA_016271365.2 of Neoceratodus forsteri. NCBI lineage: Eukaryota > Metazoa > Chordata > Ceratodontiformes > Ceratodontidae > Neoceratodus > Neoceratodus forsteri. The sequence goes on along the minus strand of CM057449.1, from coordinate 569,956,352 downwards.
GCTACTTAAAGTTCAGTAAGGTTTTCAACACTGTTCCACATAGGAGACTCATAAGGAAACTGGGCAGCTCAGGGGTGGGTCCAAAGGTGGTAAACCGGGTAAGAAATTAGTTAAGGGATAGGCAACAGAGGGTGGTGGTAAATAGAGTTCACTTTGGGGAAGGGAGGGTAACCAATGGGGTACCTCAGGGCTCAGTATCAGGACCAGTCCTCTTTAATGTCTTTATAAGTGACATTGCAGATGAGCTGGAAGGGGGAGGTACACCTCTTTGTGTATGAAACCAAAATCTACAATAGGACTGATACTCCAGAGGGGATGGAAAGAATATGCAAAGACTCAAGAAAGTGTGAGGAGTGGTCAAGGGCATGGCAGCTGGATTTTAATATGAAAAAGTGAAAAACTGTACACTTATGGCACTGAAACTCAGTGGTAGAGTATAAAATTGGAGAAGAGGTATTGACGGTCACCAAACAGGAATGGGACCTTGGAGTACTCATATCTGATGATATAAAGGTGATGAGGCAGTGCAACAAGGCAGTTGGTAGGGCCAGTGGGATGTTAGGGTGCACAGGAAGGGGTATCATCAGCCGAAGAGGGAGGTGGTATTACCACTGTATAGATCACCCACTTGGAGTACTGTGTCCAGTTCTGGAAGCTACTTCTCAGTGATGACATAGAGAGAGTGGAGGCTGTCCAGCGAAGGTCAACTAAAATGGTGCAGTGTCTGTATCAGAAGCCCTACAGGAGAGACTGAAGGACCTCAGTATGTACACCATGGATGAGATGAGGGAGACAGGAGACATGATAGACCTATAAATACTTCATGGGGGTAAATAACATACAGGAGGGGAGTACTTGTCAAAGGAAAAGATACAGAAGAGCAAGGGGATGTGAAATGAAGCTGGAAGGGAATAAATTCAAGAGAGATGTGAGGAAGAGTGGTGGATGCCTGGAACAGTCTTCCAGTGGAGGTAGTGGGTCCAAAAAAACTGGTGGGGTTCAAGAATGCATAAGATAAGCAAAAGGGAGTCTTAGTGGAATGCTAAAAAGGGGCCAGAGATCAAATAGGTTGTGCAGTGTCAGTATAGGCAGGGAAAAATGGGCAGACTGGATGGCCAAGAGGTCCTTTTCTGCCATCAGATTCTTTGTTTCTATATTTCTATGAGTTAAACATTAGTATGCTGAATCTGCAGACTTGAGATTGAAATCATTACCTTACATGGCCATTGTGGAGTGTTTCACAGAAAACGGTGTTTTTCTGCCTGGTGACAGCTGGCGTTGATTATCTTTATCAGTTGGAACCTATTTTTAGTGACTATCAGGAGTTAGTCCTCCTTTTCTAGATCCCTAGATCACCTGAGAAATATAACCTAGGACTCAGTTATTGACCACCAAATACTGAACTGGATAATCATATCAGATCAAATGAAACTTTATTTCTATAGCGCCTTTCAAAAACCAAGGCGCTGTACATAAAACCAATTACAGATAAAATATTATAACAAGAAGCTAAAATACATTAATCATTAGGGAAGGCTCAATTAAATAAATATGTTTTCAACTTTTTCTTAAAACTATCAATGGTCAGGCATTCACTTAGCCAACGAGGTAGAGAATTCCACAGAGTCGGAGCAGAAAAAGCAAATACACGGGCACTTGATGTTTTTAAATGTACCCTGGGAATCTCTAGCAATCCCTTGTCAATGGATCGGAGAGGATGGAAAGGGCAGTAGGGTATCAAGAGGTCTTGCAGGTAATTGGGTCCCTGGTCATGCAGGGCTTTGAAGGTTAGCAAGCCAACCTTAAAGGTGATCTGCCACTAAATAGGCAGCCAGTGCAGTTTGCGGAGCACAGGAGTAATATGACTGGACCTGGAAGTCCCAGTCAAAAGCCAGGCTGTTGCATTCTGCACTAGCTGCAAGCAGTGGATATCAACCCCTGGAAGCCTTAGGTAGAGAACATTTCAGTAATCAAGGTGGGTACTGATGAAGGCATGGACCACTGTTGGAAGATCATCTGGAGGAACCAAGTGTTTCACCCGGCCGATATTTCTCAGATGGTAGAAAGAGGATTTGACAACAGCCGACACCTGAGACCGTAGTGTCAGGCCGTCATCAAAAATAAGGCAGAGGTTACGCACCTGGTCTGAAGCAGTGAGCTGTATTCCATCAAGCAAAATGCCTGATGCCCGACCAGCTGGCATACTTGCCCCCGGATGATCAGGATCCACAACTAGCACTTCAGTCTTATCCGGATTTAGTCTCAGCCAGCTAGTACTCATCCAGGTTCTGATCTCAGTACGGCAGTTGTTTAGCACGGAGAGTGCAACATCTTGTCTGGGCAGAAAAGACATATACAGTTGAGTATCATCTGCATAGCAGTGAAAACTCAAACTGTATTGCCTGATGATATCTCCCAATGGTAGCATATACACTGCAAATAACATGGGGGCCAAAATGGAGCCTTGTGGCACCCCACAAGACAGGGAATAAGTGCCAGAGGAGTAAATTACGGTGGTAACTCTCTGAAGCCTGTCTGCGAGGAAAGAATAGAACCATTTGAGGACTGTACCAGACAGACCACAAAGCAGCCACAGGCGCTCCAACAGCACACCATAGTCTACAGTGTTGAATGCAGCAGAGAAATTGAGAAGGACCAGGATGGTACATGCCTTTTAATCTCTAGCCATCCGGAGGTCATTCAATACTCGGATCAGTGTAGTCTCCATGCTATGCTTCTTCCTAAATCCAGACTGGAGAGTATCATAGATCTTGTGAGTTGTAAGATGATCATCCAGTTGCAGCACAACCACTCTATCAATAACCTTACCAGCAAATAGCAGGTTAGCAATAGGTCAGTAGTTAGCTGGGCAGTCCGGATCCAAGGAGGATTTCTTAAGGAGTGGTCGAATACCGCCTCCTTTAGGGGTTCTGGAAAGACCCCAATCTCCAAGGACCTCCAGACAATTTCAGCAAGGATCGGGAAGATAGTATCAACACATCCCAATAAGAGGGGTGTAGGGCACAGATCCAGACTACAACTGATTGGGCGCATTGTCTGGATGATCATCACAATATCCGTGAAGTCTGACCGGCTGCAATCTGACCAGAGAGACCGAGGATAAAACAATGACATAATAGATAAACTTGACACTGCTTGTGGGTTAGGTAGGACAGTCTTTTAAGGGAACCTGAATTACAAAGATAATAATTGGATAAATGTAACAGCAGCAAACAGGCAAAGCATAGAGTTTCTTGAAGCTTATTTAGAAAATAATCTACAACAACATGTAATGTCACCCACCATAGGTGACAATTTACTGGCTTTAGTAATTACTACAGAATAAATTAGTATACTGAAATGTGAAGTCACAGCCCCCCTAGGATCAAGTGATCATGCCAATATTTCCTTTGAAATACAAGGGAACATCCCCAACTCAAAAAGATGTACAGAAATCTACTTATATAAAAAATGCTAATAAGGAACTAATGAATAAAGAAATGGAATAATGGAATATATAAACTTGGAAGATATCTTAGCAGGAAAAACTGTGGAACAAAACTGGGACATCTTTAAAACAATTACTGGTACCATCATAAACAAACATGTTAAGAAAGTAAAAAAATACAACCAAAAAGGACTAAAACCAAAATGGTTGACAAAATCCAAAAGCTTATTAAAAAAAATAAGCAATATGCTAAATATCAACAGGATAGGACAGAAACTAATTAGGAAATGTTTAAAAGCACTCAGAAGAAATATAAGAATGCCATTAACAAGGCAAAAAGGAATATGGAAGCACACTTGGCCATGACTGTTAACAAAAACAACTGTAACAATCCTATGGATACAAGAATTCACTAAAAGAGATTGATTTAGATATTACAATTATTATAAACAATAACAATATAGTAATAGAACCAATAGAGACTGCAAAAATCTTTAAAAATCACTCCTGTGAAATATACTCTGAACCTAAAGCAGTATACACACCATTATTTCATCAGAAGGAGAAAACCATTATCAATACCAAAGAAATAATTAATAAAATAGAAGGGCTTAAACCACATGGTGTACTGGGGACAGATAGAATAGCCCCACAAGCACTAAAAACACTGCAGGATACAATATGTTATCCACTGAAGTACTTGTTGGGGGATCACGTGATGCCTTTGACCTGAGAAGACACTCACTAGCTCAGCTCTCCTCCCTAACCTCCAGAAACCTTACTTTTACAATCTTTTTGGGGAGAAATCGTTTATTTTCCTATAGCAATCCACTACTGCTGAATCTTGAGAACAGCTATCTAACCAACATCGGGAGTGACTATGGGTGAACGACCCCAATAATGGAAGGTGAAATGCACCAGGACCTCCCGGCCCAGATGCTTCCTCAGATGCCAGACAAGTCTGCTAAAAGGTTCAAAACACAGGCTGCGACCTCCAACAAAACTATAACCGCATCTACCAGCTCTACCCCTCTGTCAGAAGACAACTTTTTCACCGAGATGGCCTCCATCAGAGAATTCTTTCAGGAATTTGCTTCAGATCTTAAAAATATTCAAGCAGAGTTAAAAGACACTGACATGAAAATCTCCGATGTCTCTGCACGCTCTTCCTCCCTAGAAAAATGGCAGACTAGGGTAGAACCTGAGATTGTAGCCCTAAGACAGAGGTTTAACAAGCTAGAAATCAAGATGGAAGTCCTCAAAGGAAGGAATAGATGAAACAACATAATTATTTTTGGCTTACGAGGAAGCAGAAGGAACTCTGCTGTTCTTTTTGTTCAGAAGCTTCTAGCTAAAATAACCAGCCCTCCACCACATACCATGGTTTACCAAGTGGAAAGGGCCCACCGCTCGCTAAAGCCACGACCTCCTCCTGGTGCCAAGCCTAGACCGTTTATTGTTTGTCTCCTCATTTATGTGGATCGGCAGCATTTACTGACAAAAGCTAAGGAGCTGCAGGAGATACGCTGGAAGGATGCCCAACCCTGATTCTCACAGATTTGCCGGTAGCTACCCAGCAGAAACGTGCAGAGTACCATGCCTCAATTACCAAGTTGATTGCTGCTGGGATTCAGTTTCAAATGAATTACCAGTTTAAACTGCTTGTCCAGAATCAAGGTAGATGGCATGCTTTTGAAAATGCTAAGAAAGCAGCAGATGAGCTCCCTGCTATGTTCCCCGACTTGTTTGCACGTTGTTGAACCCAAATTAGTGAGCTAACTGGTCTTGTTATTCCCTGCAAGACTGTTATAGAAATTATTGGTGATGAATACATTGTTTTTTACTTTTTGAAGTTCATCTCACTCCCTTTATCTTTGGCTTCCCAACATTAGCACTCGCTGCTTTAGCCCTTCTGTGATACTGTCCCTGAGATGGCTCCTTATCACTGGTAAAATTGTCAATTTGACTTCACAACTACCACTTCATACCCCTTGCTTTGAATACTATCTCCCCGTCGACGCGCTTTGAGCAGCAAGAATGTAGATCCCCTGCTCCATCTCTCTGGCTCATAAAACTGTCTCCTTCCTTCTCAAATGTGTGCAACATCAGCAGCTCAAATGTGGCACTATTGCACAGGATTACTGCTCGGAAGTGCAGCACCTTCAGGAGATTTGTGTGCTGGGAGTATCACTCATGGACTGGAGACTGCTCTACTTGGCATTTTGTTTTCCCCATGCCTCTTCAAGGTTCCCCTATGCTTCCCTTATTATTTTTTTTATTATTATTTTGTGCATTCTTCTGTAAATTGGGCATGCTGGAGTCTGGCTGACAACTCTGTCAGATTACCACAATTATCTCAGGGATAGAGCTGGATCTCCATTAATGTACTGTCCCTTTCCCCTATCTCCCTCCCGCCTTCTTCCCCTCCCCCCTTTTTTTTATCTCTTGCAGCTTAAAAGACACTTTGATGGTGGAAGAAACCTATGCCTCCACTTGAATATCATTTGCTCTGTATACAGTTGATAGTTTAATGGTTCTATTCTAGCTTATTACATTATAGTTCGGACCTTTGGGGACAATTGTGGATTATAACTGGGATCCAGGTCCCATTTTTGGTTGTGGAATTGGGATTCTATAACCGGGATTATTTCCTGAGATAGTTGCTTGTTTGAAATATGCGAATTGTTGGAGGGGTCTTGGGAGGGATAGGGGGACAGGCTGGGATGCTATATTCTGGGTAGAACAGTCATGTCATGGCAAGTGGGAATTAAGCCTCCACAACTCCTACCCCAGTCTGGGGACCTTGTCGGATGGTTACTATTCTTGTTTATGTGGGGCTCAGGCTTATATCTTTTGGTATTTTTTTGGGGGGAGGGGGAAGGGTTAGGGAGGGACTGGCAGGAATTTCTGGATTATAGGAGGAGGGCACTGCCACAAATAGTAGAGTCTCTGATCATAATTCCCTTCTCCTGGGTTTTCCTTACCTCAGAGTCCAGGATTTCACCCCCCTCTTATATAAATAAATATGTCTGGTTATCACTTTTACATACGGAATATTAAAGGGGCACAAACCCTGGCTAAAAGAATTAAAGTCTTGCTACATCTTCACAGTATACAGGCTGATATAGCCTTCCTACAAGAGACACACCCTTTACCCACCCAGGTGCTTTACTTCTGTAGGCTCTGGGTGGGGCAAGTGTATAGCTCTGGGTTCTCTTCCTATAAAAGGGGAACTGCCATCCTAATTTCCCCTCAGAATTCCTTTTCATCTACTACAAGAAATATCTGACCGGGAAGGCTGTTATATTATTTTATGGGCTATTCTAGGTCACTCGGAGGTTATTCTTGGATCTATTTAGAGACCTAACTCTGATGACCCATACTTTTTTACTGGCCTAATGACCACATTAGCCCCCTGGTCCACTACTCCAATAATCCTTGGAGGGGACTGGAACCAGATTCTTTCCAATAACCTTGATAGATCAGGCCATTCTCAGTTATCCCTGTCCCCGGGTCAGAAAGCCTTGCAGGAAGTCATACATTCAATGGGTTTGGCAGACCCCTGGACAATTACTTATCCAAACAGAAAATAATATTCCTTTCACTCCATAGTCCATCACTCCTCTTCTCAAATTGATTACTTTCTAGTGAGTACAGACCTGCTTTCAGGGGTCACGTCTGTTTTTTATTCATCTAAAGTTTTCTGTGACCACCACATTGCCCAATTATTTCTACACATAACACCCAACATCAAAAGAGATAGACTCTGGAGGATTAATAATCAAATCCTAAAATATGAAGAGCAGATATGACACCTACAAACCTTCATATCTAATTTCATGATGGACAATTCTCCCTCCATGTCTAAAGCTGACATTCTATGGGGATCTTTAAAATGTGCCTTAAGGGGAGAATTAATATGCCTAGCATCAACACATAAAAAACAAAGGGAACAGACCCTTTCCTCCCTAATGGATCAAATTATAAAAGCTGAGACAAATCTGTCGGCCCTCTCTCCTGAGGAAGACTGGTAGGAAACTGAATCCCTCTGGGCCCAATACAATCAGTTATTGGCTGAAAAAGCTGAATTTCTCATGCTTAGATCTCAGATATCTTATTTTGATCAAGGGGAAAGAGCAAGAAAACTGTTAGCTCTTCAAATTAGGGCTCAGATCTCTGATAGGATTGTTATTTCCCTTCAGTCCTTCACAGGCTATATACTTACCTTGCCCAAGGACATTTGTGAAGCTTTTCAAGTTTTCTACAAATCATTATATACACCTGCTAACTTTTCCTTCTCTCAACAGCAGATTGATTCCTTCCTTAGTGATATTACTCTTCCTACACTGTCCAACACACAATCCTCTAGTCTGAAAGCTCCTGTCACCATTGGAAGCTATTGACTCTCTTTCCCTGGATAATTCCCTAGGCCTGGATGGATTTTCATTCAATTTTTATAAAACATTTAAACATACCATGGCACCTATTCTTCTGGATACATTTCATTATTACTATGAAAATGGCACCTCCGACTCTTCCCTAACCCAGGCCATCATTGTGGTCCTACCTAAACCTGGTAAGAATCCCTTATTTGTACATAATTATCGACCCATCTCCCTTATTAATGTAGATTTCAAAATTTTGGCCAAAATATTGGCCCTTCTACTGGGCTGTGTATGGGATTCCCTGGTTAGTGCAGAACAGGTAGGGTTTCTTAAGGGGCGACTCTCCTCTGATCATCTGAGAAAACTGGCACACCTCTTCTTTGCATCCAAGAATACCACAACCTTGGCTGCCCTGGTGTCCCTGGACACAGAAAAAGCATTTAACAGGGTGTCCTGGGACTATCTTTTTTTCATGCTTCCTAAATATGATATACCTCAGGAATTTTTAAATTAGGTTAAATTACTATATTCCTCCCCCTCATCATGTGTGCTATGTAATGGAGTACTCTCCACACCCTTTTCCTTACAACAGGGTACTCGTCAGAGCTGTCCCCTCTCACCTTATTTATTCAATCTCTTTCTAAAACCCCTTATTAGAAAGTTAAACTCCTCTTTGTTAGTTTCTGGCATTTAAAATAGGAAACCCAGAATACAAACTTTCTGCATATGCAGATGACATACCACTGCACATCTCCTCTCCTTCTCAATCTCTCCCTGTAGCACTAATAACAATCTTTAAATTTAGTATGATCTCTAATTACAAACTGAATCTTGATAAAACAGAATTCTTCCCTTAACAACTCTTTCCAGAAACTAGAAGTGGTTAACATGAGAATACAGTGGCAATCAGATAAACTTAAATATTTGGGCATCTTCCTCCACTCTTCCCCTAAGATTATGAAAGCATTTAATCTTGATGTCATTGTCACTGCTATAAAGGATGATATCAAGCATTGGTCCTTATTACCTCTTTCCCTGTGGGGTCACATGACTCATGAGCATAGTAAAAATGAACATCCTACCCCATATACTTTATCCATTGCAAATGTATAACTGGGCCCTGCCAAGTTCCTGGTTCACTCAAGTTCATAAGGTCCTCACCTCTTTTTTATGGTGGGGAAAAAATTAAAGAGAAGCTATGGTAAACTCATTCATCAGAAAATTGATGGGGACATACAAGCTCCCGACTTTTACCTATATTATTTGGCCATTCACCTCACTAGAAAGTGGTATTGGATACTTCCTTCAAGCTATGCTACTGCCTCCTCCTCCTATTATCCTCTTTGGCTGGAAATTGAAAAGTCCTTATGCCTCACACACGATTTGAACTCAAGAGCTCTTTTCTTCCTCTGTGGAAAGAAACTTCCCAACTGGTTGAAAGCCTCTCCATTAGACTCCCTTTTGTCAACACAATCCCAACTTGATACCCTCCTTAAGGTTTCCGGGACCAGAGATGTGACACAACCCCTCTTCAACAATCCAAATTTTCTAATCTCAGGTAAACCACTTAGGCCACACCTTTTTTGGCCTAACATGGGACTTAAGGGAGTAGATGAGCTAGTCAACAATAACAAATTGATGCATTTCCAGGAGGCTTGCTTCCTCTATAACTGGTCTCCTACTCACATATTTAAATATCTACAGATCTTCCATATGCTGCGGCAACACTTTGGCACTAGATTATGGACCAAGACATTATCAGATACCCTGACCCCATACTTTAATTCTCTCCCATCTTCTCACTTGATAACCCTTTCTTATAAATTTATTCAAACCACAGTGACTGGACTGGAAGGGCAAAGAAGTTACTAGTGGGAACAGTCCCCACTACCCTGGACCTCACCCAGAAACTGGCCAAGAATTTGGAAACATGTCTACTGCTACAATAAATGGGACAGGTATAGATACATGCAGTTTCATATTAATCACAACTTGTACTACACCTCGGTCAATGTATATAGGATGTAGCTGCTACCCTCTAATCTCTGTTCCAAATGCTTGCAGCTTCCTGGAGACCTGCTGCATATGTTGTGGTCATGTGACAAGGTTCCCCATAATCAAATTGCATCAAATCTTGTCTAGATCCATTGCTATCCCTTTCTGACAAGTTTACCCCTGAAATCTGCATTTTAGGGCATTATACAAATCTTCAAGGCTGCACTCAAAAAGCCTACGTGGCTTTAATCTCAGCCTGTGCCCAAAAAGTACTGCTCAGCCACTGGATTAATGCATTGACACCTTCTCATACTGAATGGTTCTGGGAAATCATGTTTGCCCTCCAGGCAGAATGAGTTATTGCTGGGAGGACTAACAAATTGAACAAATATAAATGAGTTTTGGATCATCTCTTTAGTTTGTTGATAACTCAATCCACTCCAACCCTGTCTGTTTTAGATGTCCCTACCTAATACAAACAATTCTCCTTCCAAGATATAACTCAGTCCATACCAATAAATTACCTTTGATTTAATATTTGTTGCACCTGGGTGGGCAGGGAGGTATGGGAATTGAGGAGGAGGCAGGGATGTGGGGGTGGGTGGGTGGGGGTACTGGTACTGATTTCTACTTTGTTCAATGATTGTTGTACCTCTCTCCTGATCCATATCTTATTCAGTTAGGTATACTGAGCAATCTGTATATGATCTGCTCTAAGGACGCCTGTACAATTATCAAGAAATCAATAAAGTTTACTCTATTAAAAAAAAAGAAAATACTTTTTTAACACTCTCTCAACATAGGGCAAATACCCATAGACTGGAAAATAGCACAAATAACTCCAATCCACAAAAAAGGCAATAAATAACTTGTAGACAATTACAGGCCCATCAGTATTACATCAGTCCCAGGGAAACTTCTAGAGTCCATAATCAAGGACAGGATAGTAGAACATATTTCTAGAAATAATAAGCAGGATTGTAGGCAGAATGGTTTTAACCAAGGGTAGGTCCTGTATGACCAACCTGATATATTTTTATGAATAAGTCAGTAGATTGCTTGACGAAGGAGAGGCAGTTGATGTCTTTCTGACAGATCTTAGCAAGGCCTTTGATAAAGTGCCACACTAGGCTATCACTTAGAAACTAATAAATCAGGAAATTAATATGGACATCATAATGTGGATCACCAACTGGTTGTCTAACATTAAACAGATGGTTGCCATAAATGGGTACCTATCCAGTGAGGGGAACTTGGGTAGTGGTGTCCCGCTGGGGTCAGTCAACAGCCCGATAATATTTCAAATGTTCATAGAAGATCTAGGTTATGACGTATACAATACATTAGTTAAATATGCAGACAACATCAAGATAGGGGGCCCTTGTTCCACTGAGGAACAATTCCAATCACTTCAGACAGGTTTGGACAAAATCACCGAATGGGCATATAACTGGGGAATGGTATTTAACCTGGACAAGAGCTGTATATTGCACATTAGAAATAAAAATGCCAAACATAAATACCTCCAAAGCAATTCAGTTTTGAAAGCTGTAGACCAAGAGAAAGATCTAGGGGTCTACATAGATACTAGCATGAACTTTAAAGAACAATGCACATCTGCAGTAGCCAAGGCAAATCGAACAATGGGTTGTATATGTAGGAATATTATAAGTTATAAAGCAGAGATAATAATGTCCCTATATACTTCCTATGTCAGACCTCATCTAGACTATGGTGGACAATTGGGGTGTCCACACAGATAACAAACAGCGAAAGCAGAAAAAAAAATACAACTTATAATAACAAAGCTCATGAAGGACCTGGAACAGCTTGATTATAGAGAGAGACCAAATAAGCTTCAACTGTATCCATTGGAACGCAGGAGAAAAAGAGGGGGTCTCATGATATATGATACGATATACGATATGATATGTTATATGATATACTACAGGACAACGATCTTATAAATAACCTTAACCGTAAATGTAAAAGTATAAATTCAATCACTAGAGGACATCAATTACATTTGGAAACTTCCACCCTTAGGTCTACTGCTACTAGGAAACACTTTTTCACCCAGAAAGTAATCAACATATGGAACAGACTGCCCTACTGGGTGGCAAGTAGTACAACAAAGATATGTTCAAAAGCAGGTTGGACAAATACATTGTACAAGGAGGTATTATGAACTACTACTTAGTAGCACGAGGAGCTATGCATGGGCTACATGTCCTTTCAGCCCTTTGAAACATTTAGTGACATACTTGATATAGAGAATTGACTAAGCTTCCCTTCTCACTGTGTTGAAGGAACCTGGACCATTAATTAGCTTGTACACTCTTGTTTTCCACTTATTAATATTGCTGACCTGGAACCTACTACTGTTTTATTTATTTAAATTTTGAGATCTGTGCACTAGATTCTATAAATCAGATTGTGTGTATGTTTTAATTAGGTTTTGGTTGTAGTTGCTGAAGTTTTGTGCTTACTTATTTTGTTAGGGTGCATGAGTACGGTATGTATGGAGATGTATTGTATAGAATTGTAGTTCAGTGTGAGTGATTTCAATAAGACTGAAGGATTAAAGAGGTGTTTTTAGGATTAAGCAATACTGGTTTATTTAGGGGCTAGAGTGGCATTTGTCTTGGTTAGGAATAGGAGTTGGGGAGGGCTAGTAATTTTTAGGTTTGGTTTTGTTAAGCTGAGGTACATGTTGTCTTAACATATTCCCTATGTATACCTACTTCCTGGGACTACTCTGCCAGTTCTGTCCTTTTCAAATGTCATCTCTTTCAGAGGTAGTCCTGGACTGCTGCAGAGGACTGGAGATTCTGAGAAGGTGGGGTATGGACTGGAGAGGTGACCTGGGAGTAGGTATGGGGATGAGATGGATTGAGAGCACCAGACTGAGTCAGAGCACTGTGTTTAGGAAGGGCATTGAGCAGGAGTTTTCTCTGCCTCATCTTGATCCCAAGGAAGCCCCCTAGGAGTAGGGGCAGGCACCAAGGACCACTTACTCTAGCTTCTTCCCTTTGTGTTTTCTTGTACAATATCATATCACTGAGGAACACAACTGCTGTGATAGCATATGTTTTTTCACAGATTCTTATGAGGATCTGGTATGTCTCATTTAGACCTGGTTGGGTAATGACTCTGGGCCACTGCTAGAGGTAGCTATCCCATCTGGATTTTTGGTGGTACACTAACTGAGGTGAGAGCATGGGGTGGTGCAGTGGCCATCTGTTTTAGATCCTGGCTGAAGCTGACAGTGTACCCATTTAAGAAGGTGAGATAATTTAAATGTTCATACCAAGGGTTCATACTAAGGTTAGATGCAAGAGCAAGAAGGCAGAAGCCCATGAAGCTCTTATACTAATCCAGTACATAATAGGAGAGGTCATACCCATTACATATAAGACTATCCAATCTATTTTTAAAAATACTTTTAGTTTCACTGATAACATTTAGCGGTAGCCTGTTCCGAGGGCCAACAACTCTGACAGTAAAAAAATATTTACAGCTAGACTTAACAAAAGGTTTTCTTACCAATTGTAAGGGATGGCCCCTGATGTTATGATCACAGTTTTTAAATTCTAGACCCAGTTCACACAATAAATAAGGGTCTTGAATAATATTATACAATAACATAAGATCACCACGAAGTCGACGTGTAGATAAGGGCATAAGTTTTAAAATGTCTAATCTCTTCTCATAAGGAACTGCGAATATCCCAGAAACTTTTTTTGTATATTTTCTTTGAACTCTTTCCAGTAACAGGCATTCAGATTTTTTATAAGGATTCCAAAGCTGTGAGGCATATTCTAAATGTGGTCTAACATATGCATGAAACAAGGGCAACAATACTTCCTGTTTTCTAAATCTAATGTTACGTAATATAGACCATATCACTTTATTAGATTTGTTAATAATATTGTGTACATGATTATTGTAATTAAAGTTATCTGAAATATTGACACCCAAATCCCTTTCATCAGATGTGGTCTCAAGCATTATGCCATCCAAATAATAGGGACTTTGTAATTATTAGAACCCAAATGCATTACCTTTGCATTTGAGATATTCAAATTCATACCCCATTTCTTAACCCATGTTGTGATATGATATAGGTCCTTTGAATGGCAACAACCTGATGATCAGAGCACAAGAGCCACCTATTTTTAAATGCGTACGGCATATTTAATAGTAAATGAGGAACAGCCAGAAGTAAGGTCAGCAATAAATGCCTGGAACAGACAAAGGCCCAAGACTGAACCCTGTGGCACCCCACTAGTCACACTACCCCTAGCTGAAATGCTCCCATTAATGGTCACTTGCTGAGAGCGATTATAAAGCCATCTAATTATCCAATTGACTAGAAACTTGTTTATATTGAGCTTGTGAAGTTTAGTAATTAAGGCCCAATATGGCATGATGTCAAAAGCCTTACTGAAATCAATATAAATAATATTGCATGGAACATTTCTGTCTAATAATAAGCTGATATGTCCATAGAAACGTATTAAATTTGTCAGACAACTTCTACCTTTTTTGAAGCCATGTTGTTCTGCATCGTGACAATCCAGGACTGGGGAAATTAAATCTTTAATTAAACTCTCTAATAATTTACAAATAGAAGAAGTTAGACTTATAGGCCTATAATTATCCCACTTATATTTTTGGCCCTTTTTGTACATAGGGATGACATGGGCTTCTTTCCAGTCATGGGGAACAAAATTGGTGGCCAAAAAATATTCAATATCAATTTTGAAGGAACTGTAATGACATCAACTAACAAAAATAATAAATGACCTGCTATATTATCTGGACCAGGACTATATTTTCCTTTCAATTTCAATATTTTATTTCTAATGGTGTCCAAAGAAAATTTAACTGGTGAAATATTAGCGGTGTCTAGTAAGGTATAATCATAAGTTTGATTAGAGGATCCGGAAAAATTTTTACAGAACTTTGCATTAAACAAATCGGCCATTTTTTTAGGCTCATATATTAAAGTGTCACAGTCCAATAATGGACCTTCTTGACATGTAGGTTTCCTTAGAGAATTGATATATGAATAACATTGTTTGCTATTAGATTTGTGGACGCTGAATGCTAAGTTTTGTTCCCAGTTAGATTTAGCCTTCCTAATCAATCTTTTGCATGTTCTTTGTATATGTTTATAGGAAATCCAGTCAGAGGACATTTTAGCCTTTTGAAATTTAATATATTTTTTCTGCTTTTGTCTAATACATTTCTTGATAGATTGATTCATCCATTTAGGAGCTTTAATATTAGTCTTATTTTTAAGTTTGGATGGAATATATAGTTCTTTAAGTTGAAATATAATATTCTTAAAATATTCCTGTAATTTTCCGGGGTAAAGTCTGACAATATGAGTTCCCAATTGATGTTTTCCATAATATGTTTTATGGTATCTAAGTCAGCTTTGTCGTACAAATAGATTTTAGTACAGTTGGGATTATATACAAAAGTTTGTACAATATTAAATGTGATAGTATTATGATCACTATTCCCTATAGGATCGCTAACTAACATATTTTCTAATTCAAGGTCATCATCACAAAGGACCAAATCTAAGATTATTTTTCCTCTGGTTGGGCAAAATACATTTTGCCGAAGTCTAACTGAGTACAAGTATATAATAACTTCTTCCCATTGCAGGTATTTGCACGTAAATTATGCCAGTCAATCGAGCCAATGTTAAAGTCCCCAGTGATGACAATTTTACCTAATGATTTTGCCTGTTCAAATTCGGATAAAAGTGCATCTAATATATCAATCGATGAACTCGGAGGATAGTAACAAGAACCCAATATGAGGGCCTCAGAAGTAGCTAAGTTTATCTTAATCCAGGTAGACTCTGCTTGTATGTTATGAATTTTAATATACTTTGTTATATCTATAGAGTTAATTTGATTCGTAATAAATAACGCCACTCCTCCACCTTTCCTGTTAGGTCTATTGAAAGTATAGGTTGTGAAACCAGGTATGTTAGTTCCCCATGATGTTTTTGCATCCCCCCAAGTTTCGCTGATGGAAATAATGTCAACATCCCCATTATTAATTCTACATTTTAATTCATCCAATTTTTGAGTTAAACATCTAGCACTAAAATATAGAAAATGTAATTTATGGCATTTTACAGAGCTACTGACTGGATTTTTTAGAGATGGCGACTGTCCACCATCTCACCCCAATTTTTAGTTTAAAAGATGGTGAATGGATGTCAAAAATTGTTTACCCAAAGTGGCATTACCCCGTCTGCTTAAGTGTAACCCATCGTAGCTGAATAATTTTGGATGGAGATCAAATTCCTCCCAATGTGCTAAGCATGTCAAATTTTGGTTTAAACACCATTTTCTTAATCATTCATTCACAGCTTTGATTTTATGATTTAGAAAAGATGAGAAATGAGGGATAGGTAAAATTTCTGATATACAAATTGTGCAGCCCATATCAACAAGTTTATTTGTTAAAGCTACAAAATCCTCTTTAATTGATTGGACAGAGTCTTTATAAATGTTATTGGCACCAACATGTATCAGTGCAATGGGATTGCTGCCACAGTCCTTCATAATCTTGGGTAACATAAGTGTGAGGTCAGATATTTTGCATCCACTAAAACTAGAGCAGGTTCTGTTAGCTTTGTCCAGGTTGCAGATAGTCTATCCAGATGTTTAGTCAATGAATCACCTAATACATAAATTTGTTGGTGCAAGGGAATGTTAGGCACAGAGTGTGAGTCATTAATAGGTGGTAATGTAGGTTCAGAGGACAAATCAATGAGCGGGATGTCATTGGTATGCTGATTATTAACTAGTGGTAAATTAGAAATGCCACAGTCAGTTGACTCAATAAGATTATCTGGAGTCACATTATTGACCTTTGAAACAGGAGAAGATAAGGGGTCAAATGTGTGTCCATGAAGTGTGATGCAGGTGTGAATTGTAGGATTCTCCTGGTTAATCTCCTGCTTCTCCTGGGTTATCAGTCTCCGGGCAGAGACCAGGGGTCTGTATGGGAATTTGTGGATTGCATTGTCAATCTATCACTGAAAGACTAATTTTATTGTTTTCAGGAATTTTTACATATGGGTCATTGATGATAACTTTGCTGTTTGCTCAGCAGTTCCCCCAGTTGATGGATTCACTGGGCCTCAAACAGGCAGTTTCCACTGCTGATGGAATGCCTTGAGGAATATGTAGGACTCCCTGGGACAGTGTTGAAATGGTATGAGTTCTTGTTGGGTAGAATGAAGAGTATTTTAATGGGTCCTATTTCTGTTGCAGACATCTGTGGTCACCTGTGGTGTTTCTCAAGGATCATTTCTATTCCACATGTTTTTTTGCTGTGTATATGCTGCCACAAGGGCTGGGTTTTAGGCAGTATGGTGTGAGTTTTCACTGCTATGCAGATGATACTCAGTTGTACCTGTCCTTTACACATGATTGGCAAGTGGTGGTTTTGGTGCTGGAACATTGCTTACAGTAGGTTGTGGCCTGGATGGCCACCATCTGGCTTAGCCCCAATCTGACCAACATGGAGTTGCTATTGGTGGAATCAAGTCTTTGTAGGTCAGCGGCCAGAGGAGATGCCATTGTGTAACAATCATTAACTATCACCATCCTGGCAGCTGTGAATAGGGTACAAAATATGGGAGTCACTGTTGACTTTGGGCTGTTAGATAAACATCATGCATCCGCTGTAGGCCACAGTGAATTTTCCAGCTTCAGAATATCTCCCAGATGAAACCCTGTCTGATGCAAGAGGACATGATGACCCTCATACATGACTGTAATCTTGAGGCTTGAGTACTGTAACACTCTTTATCTGGGGCTATCTGGGAGGTTGGTGTGCTGAATGCTGCTGGTGCAGAATGTCATGGTAAGGTTAATTGCTGGGACATCATATGCAGATCATATTACTCTTGTGGTGCACCATCTGCATAGACTACCAGCTAGGTGGCATACAGCCTTCAAAACTATATTGCTAACTTGCAAAACCCTGCACATTTTAAGATCTGACCACCTTAAAGACCACTAGGCTTGGTGCACTATCAGGCTTTCACTCTTCACTGAGGAGATTGTATCAGCTGTCCTGAGCTTGTGCCTTTGCCTATCTCTGGAGACAGGGCATTTTTGGTGGTAGCCCCATCTATTTGGAATTCCTTGCCATACCATCTAATGAGTTCCCCTCAGTGGAAGAGTTTGAAAAGGAGCTCAAATGTTTATTTATTTATTTATGACTTTGATAACTGGGTGGATGCACTGGTCCAGTGAACTGTTTATAGGCACAACCCGGCCAAATGTACTAAGTAGCACAATCATTGACAGTAACATATAAATACAAAGAGCAAGCACAGAACAATGGAATGGGTAGATACAGACCAAGTAATACAAAGAGCATAAAACATAACAAGGCCAAACAAGTAGACTATGGGTGATATCGATCACACACACACACACACACACACACACACACACACACACACACACACACACACAGCATAAGGTATCTTAGAATTTCCCACCATAGGAGAGGTTTACATAAGACCAGGTAGCCAACAGGAATAGCTTTTATTTACATTAGCATGTGGCACTGCAGTCTATTTAATATAGTTACCTCAATATATAATATTTTTTGTATTGTTTTAATGTAGTTATCTAAGTTTTCAATTGTGTTTTGAAAGGTTTGGTGTTTTTTTTTTTCACCTGGGCTCTAGAAAAAAGTTTTGCTTTTTGGCATGCTGTAAGTTTCTTCTGTGCTTTTGTACTCATTTATCACAGCAATGGCTGCAGCCTGTTTTGTGCTTTTGTTGTTTTTTTGTGAAGTGCCCTGAACCTTTGGGATAGTGTACTATATAAATCAAAATGACTTTCCATCTAAGTTAATATAATAATGTTCTTTAAAGCAGCTGTACAATGTAAAACAAATCTGCACTTTTTTGACTGGTTATTCCCTGTGCTTTGCTGAGCGTGGCCCTGGTACTCTTTCCTGCTGGCAATGTATTGTCACCCTATAATGTCCTCAGTTATCCTTTGTCTATGTTTACATTTCTGCCACCCGCTGCATTGACTAGATAGTGGCTGCCATATGTTCTGTGACACTACAACAGCTGTAACGGCTCACTTCCTGGTTGGGTAGTACTGCTGCTTTAAGTAATATATAATAGAGGTATTTTTAGTCCTTTGCTTATAAAACATAAAAAAACTGATGACAAAAAAAGGCCTAGTGGTCTATCCAGTTTGCCCAGTTACCTACCTAAATTTAAATATATTCTATAGACTCTTTTGGTTCTGCATCCAGCCCTTCTCTCCCATTTTCCTAACCAGACCCATGTACTTGTCTAACCCCCTCTGAAGCTCACCACTGCTTTCACATTGACTACCTCATTGGGCAGTCTGTTCCACTGGTCTACTAAAAAAAACTTCCTGACATCTTTTTAAAGCTATCTCCACTGATTTCCATGTGTTACCCCTGGTATTGATGTTGCAACATTTGGTAAACAATTCTCTATAATCCTATTTATGTATTCTCTGCACAAATGTGTATGCCTCTCAGTCATGTCACCCTGTCCCTTTGGGTATCCAGTGTATACATATCCAGACTTGCAGCCTCTCCTCATACAATCTAGCTTGCTGTCCCGGAGTCATCTTTGTTACTCTTCTCTGAGCTGAGTCTTACCTGCCCTTGTTTTTTTTTTTTTGTGGTGTGGAATCCTAAACTTCATGTAGTACTCCAGATGCGGCCTTGCCAAGTATCTGTACTGGGACAGAATAACCCCCTTTGATCAGCTACTAGATCACCTGCTTGTGCAGCCCAGCATCCCATTTGCTTCCACCACTGCTTAATGGCATTCTGAAGTTGACTTTAAGCTTTTAGATGTAATTATGTCCCATATCAATGTGTTCATCTGCCCTTGATACCTTTCTCCCTCCATCCTGTACTCAGCCTTTGGGTTTGTGATGCCTACATGCATGTCTTTTCACATTTTGTATTGAGTCAAAGTTACCAAACATGGATCACTTTTCCAACCTCTTCAGATCCTCCCTTATTTCTGGAATACCCTTTGTTGTCCACACTGTTGGAAAACTTAGTGTCATCAGCAAAGAGACAGACTTTACCTTGTATTCCCAATGCTATGTCACAGATAAAGATATTAAAGGGCACTAGACAAAAGACCACCCTCCTGTGGTACCCTGCTCATTACCTCTCTTACTTCTGAGTGTTTCCCATTTATTATGACTCTGTGCCTACTCCCACCTGGCCATTTCTTGACCCACTGTGTTACTTTATCCCCTACCCCTAGATCTCACAGTTTCTTAAATATTGTGCTGTGTGGGACTGAGTCAAATCCTTTGCTAAAGTCCAGTTACAGTATGTCTACTGCCTGACTGTTATTAACAGCCTTTGTCACTGAGTTGAAAAGTCAGTCAGATTTACTTGAAATGATCTTCCTGTCACTAGGGCTGAGTGAAATTTATTTTCTACTAGTGGAATTCTACCAAAATTATTATTTTGTTTTCATGGAATTTTGTGAATTTTCCTTGAAAACATTGTGATATTTCCATGAACATTTTGCAAGATTTTGCCAACATTTAATTGTTTTGATATTTCTATTGAATTTGAATTGTTTTCATCTAAACTGCACCAAATGAATATGTTTATTTTTTCAACCAAGATATGAAGCTATCAGGGATATCACAACATAAAATCCATTATAAATTACAGTAATTAAAACATTTCCCACAGTTTAAAATATTCTGTAATTATTTTGCATACATCTAGTGTTATACAGACAGTGTTACTCCTCTATATATGGGAGGCAGTATGGTTTAAGGCTCTGAGCTGCAAATCTGGAGACCTGGGTTTGAATCCCACATACCCACTTGCATACTGTGTGACCCTGAGCAAGTCACTTAACTTCCTCGTGCTCCCAGGTTGCACCTGCAAACAAGCTTTCAGCTTAGTGTGTCTCACCTGGTGAAATAATTGGTAAAAAAAAATATATACATGGGCATTACAGTTCACCATCTTATGACAATTCCTTAATAATATTTTATTTATTTGTTCTGCTTAGGAATCAGAAATTTCTTAGTGTTTTGGATAATGTATTATGGATTCATATATATTTTATTTTTTCTTTTGTTTTATTATTTTTTTACTGTGCATTTTTTCCATTTGATTACTGAAGAAAAAAGTCAGATATTGCTTCTGTATTCTTATGAAAAAATGGGTGTAGAAAGCATAAATGTGATGTCATAATTGCTATTAGTATAACGTTAGAATATTCAACAAATATTTTAATTGCAGATCATTATAAATTGGATAATACATGATCAAAATTAATATATTTTACACTATATCTGGATTGAAAAGACACTTTAGTTCTTTTTGGGCAGTTTCTGGGTTTGTTTTTTTTTGTGTTTCGTTTTGTTTTATTAAAATGGGAGTATTTGGTGGTTATTATACCCAATCTTGCTGAAGTAAGATTTTTCCATTGTATAGGAGTGAAAGAAAACATGAAATAGTTTTTCATATTATGGCCAGTTTTGTTAATCCTGTTCCATGGTGCACATTTCTTTGTTCTAATTACTGCAATATCTTGTTTTTGTGCTTCTTGATATGGTCTTTTTTTTTATTAAAGATTTATATTCAGAGGATATTAGAATGTCCCTCTTTCCAAAGATTAAATAATTTAATTTTCTTAGTGAGGATATAAGTGAAGTGAGCAATTTGAAGCTTAGACCCCCTAACAACCATTTTATTGTTTCTTGAACACAGGCTAATGGTAGTTTATTGAATTTATTATTAATAATGTTAATCTAATAGGATAGATGTCTAACTTCTATGATTGCCCTTATTGAAATTGTTCCACGTTCTGCTTTTGTCATTGCCATAGATGTTGATAAGGGAACCATCAGAAGGGATTTATAAAGGTATAGAAAGGGTGTTTCCAGGGCTGGATAGTAGTCCGTGCCTACACTTCAGCCTCAAATTAGAAAACTGGATTGATTATAGCCTCAGCTGCTTGTAATGCTGCTCCAACAGTGAAGCCTCTGAATTTATAGATAAATTTTAGTATTGCTTTTGCCACTTGTTTGGCTTTGGCAATTTGCATTTTGTGGTGTTGGGCCCATTTTGTATTGGATGATAACTTCACCCCTAAATACATTCTTTCACTATTTCTATACTCTTATTGTCCAGTACAAAGGTACCTTTAGAGTCTTTACTCCCAAAAATGATTACTTTTTTGTTAAATATATCATTTTTTTATTTGCAACTCAGATTTAGTCAAAGACAAGATAATATTGTTCACAAATGCCATTATGTGACAGGGCAATCCATTTATTTTTGGAGAATTATAAACTTTAGAATCATCAAAACCTAAAAGATGGTTTATATATTAACTGATAAAACTTGGGGCTAACCATCACCCTTGTTTCACCCCTCTAGAGGTGCTAAATAGTTCCATTAAATTGCCTTCTAAATTTTATCTGATTCTAGTATAGGTTTCAGAATAGACTACTTGAATAGAATTAAGGAGGGCTTTGTCTAGCCCTTTACCTATTATTATATCCCATAACGTTTTGCAATTTATGGAATCAAATGCCACCGTGAAATCTATGAATAATACAGAGAGTTTCATTTTTCTGGTGTGAATATACTTTAAGCAAATGGGCAAGACAGAAAATGATATCAGTGGTGGAAAACCAGTGCCTAAACCTGCCTGAAAAGGTTAAATTAATTTCCTATCTTCAGCTTAAGCTGTTAATTTATTATTAATTTCACAAATATTTTTGATACTGTATCTAACAGACTTATTGGACGATAATTGTGCAGACTGAATGGAAAGCCTTTTTTATGCAGTGGTGCAATTATATTAATTTTCCAAAACTTAGAAATAACGGGGTTTTTTTTTTTTACAATTATTAAAATAATTGGTCAGTAGAGGAGTCCAAAAGTCGGAATTATACTTATACATTTCTGCAGGTATAGTATCAGGTCTTGGTGCCTTATTTATCAAATTAAGAATGACTTCTTTTACTTCAGATAAATCAAACTTCAAAGGTGAGAAATAGCTAACCAGCAAAAAACTTACTTTGCAGTCATTGTTTAAATTATTAAACAATGATTGGTAATGAATCTGCCATGTTTCCTTAGATATTAGAGAGACTTGTGTTGGTTGTGAAGTTACTGAACCCCTGGTTACCATTTGCCAGAAGGCCTTCTGGTCTTTATTCTCAGTAATTTGAAGCATTTTGTTTCATTGTTTGTTCCTATATTCTATTTTTTGTTTTTCAGAACATTTTTGAAGGCTTTTCTAGTTGTTGATAGTGCATTAAAATTAGCTTTACAGGGATAACTTTTTGTTATATTTACTTGACGTTTTAAATTATTTTTCTGCTGTATACAAGATGAATCAAACCAATTGTTCCCCATATTTGTTTGTTTTGAATCATTACTACTAATTATTTGGGGTTTATAGATTTTTTCTTATTAAATTAAGTAATTCTTGAACAGATCCCTCCAAATCCTGGATTGTAGGAGATTGATATATTGGGGAAATAATATTTCTAACTGTACTGGCACTCTAAAGGTCATTAATTTTTTCCACACATGGCATCAATATCCTTAGTTTTTGTTTACCAGATACATATGTGGAGGACAAATTATTTATCACATGATTCAATGGCTGCTCAATATTTGGGGATTCTATTTTTAATACAAAGGGCTCATGGTCACTTTCAGTTTGCATATCAATCCATAGACAGTACATCAATGCATGTGAGTCTAAACTACACACAATGTAATCTGTTAAGCTTTGACCATTTAGACTAAAATAGGTGTAGTTCCCACTCACATTGCTGTCTAGCCTCCCAGTCAGGATTATCAAGGAATTGTCACTTAAATATATTTTCAATCTGGTTCCATTCTTCTTGCATATGTTATCTTTTGATACTCTAGGAACCATATCTTTCTGTTCTAACACACTGAAGTTTGCAGAAGACATGTGTCGTAACCTGCTATTTGAAATTTGAAATCTCCACTTATTATCACATGTGCAGTAGGATAAGTATATGTAACAATATCTAAATCCTTAGAAAGCTCATCATATATGTTAGCTGTGTTGCCATCTTTAGGTGGAATGTATACGTTTACCAAAATAAATTGTTCAGTATTCCATTTTAAAATTATAACAATGTAGCTAAAAGCTATCTTTTAAATTCTGTTAACTGATATTTGTGTGCAGACTTCAATTTAGATAGTCAGACCACCCATACATCTGCCATAGTTGTTATTTTTCTGTGTTGGAAAATAAATCAGTTCAAACCCATTGATGGCCACCGGCTCAGGAGCCCATGTTTCTTGGGAAAAAAAATTATCCTAAATGCTGTTAAAAAATTTAACCATTCTGTATCTCCCATTTTGTTACTTAAACCTGCTAAGTTCCAGGACAGAAAGTTATGAACTACCATGTTATTCTTATCTGTAAGATCTGTTTCATCAAAACATAATTATTCTAGACAAGTATTACTTTGCTTTATGTTATTCCCATCTAGGTTTGCCCAATCTATGATAAAAATATTGCCTTGGTTTAGAGTGACTGCTTTTTTCATTTAATTTAATTTTATTTGTTGACAGGGTTAGCAGTCTGGGCCAAAACCCTTTTTCAGGACTGACCAGGACATAAAAAACAAACAGACAATACATAATAAATATACAAAACAAGTTTATGAGTAACACACACAATCAGACTGTGCTAACAGATGTTGTTTAAGCTTTATTTAGAATCAAATTGAAGACTCCTGTTGCTTTAACCTGTAAATCTATCTGATCTCCCATACCTGTCTCATGGACTCTAGTCATCTTGAAAAAATAATTCCTGTAAACAGGTATCTCCAGTACTGAGGCCAGGAGGGGGAACATGAATGCTACCAACATTTCTGCCTTTAAATATTCTATACCTGATATAGAAAGCACATTATTAGATTAGTTTTGTATTAGATCTTTTTGTGGTGGATTCCACCTATATTGTTGTAATGTCTGTCTTAAAGGTTCAGGTTTTAGCAATTTAGAGCTGCCAGATGTACCTGGATAAATTTCAGCTATTTTCTCTGAGTAATTTGTACATGGACTGATGGGTCCAATGTTCTTAGTCTATTCTGTGTGTCCAGGATTGTTTGGCAAAGCCCATACTTGTGACGATACAATAGTCTGGGGGCAGAAAATAGGTTTTGACTCTATAGGTTTCTATTATGTGTAAATTAGCTTTTGAAACTCCTAGTTCAGCTTGAAACAAAGGTGTTACTAATTCTTTTAAATGTATGCCATCCTCTTATTTTTTAAAATACAAACCTCCTATTTTTATTATGGTTTCATCACATAACTGTACTGTTGGGAATTGTGTTTTAGTATTCTCATCAACAAATTCAACCACCCTTCCTCTTGAAGTCAGTTTGGGGGCCAAGGGGAGGGACATTCCAATCCCTTGATTCCTTTGATCTTTTTTTGTAGTATATAGTTCTTGTGATTGATGCATTAGGTTCATAGGTTGTACCATCCATTGATGCTTTGGTGAGGGGATAGGAATATATGTCTTCTTATTTTCACTTAGAATGGGGGGTATTTTGTTGGGTGAATTTTTCACTTTACTACTATGTGCCTAATTGGTTTCTTGATTTAGGACTGATTTCTGATTAGTATCCCTATTT
The DNA here is from genome assembly GCA_016271365.2 of Neoceratodus forsteri. NCBI lineage: Eukaryota > Metazoa > Chordata > Ceratodontiformes > Ceratodontidae > Neoceratodus > Neoceratodus forsteri. Next base: position 569,930,787 of record CM057449.1, on the reverse strand, counting down.
CCCTTCCATGTCTTCTTTGTTTAATTCTTTTGGGGACTATTAACCTTTTTTCTTGTCCATTTCTTTCCTACAGGGGACTCAGGTATTGGTAGCGGGGAGAAAATGGTCCTACCATCATTTAACTGCATTTCTAGTTTTGTTATCTTTTTCTTTATTTCCTCCATTTGGATCTGGACTGTATTTTGGAACACATCCATTTTGTTTTTTTTATTTATTGATTCAAGCAAAACAATGTTGGCAGTCAGAATAGCAAAAGCCCAAACTGAGGAAAAAATAGCCAAGTCAGTTAAGAAGGGGGATAAAACCTTTTATAGGTACATTAGGGAGCATAGAAAGGTTAAGGGAGGAATAGTGAAAATTAATAAGGGAGAAGGGAGGTGGGCAGAGGGAGACAGTGAAAAGGCAGAGATACTGAATGAATATTTTTGCTCAGTATTCACAAAAGAAGATGAGGAGGAGTTACCTAAACCAGACAATAGAAGCACTCTGGGTGGGGGGGGGGTAACACCAGTCCATTTACAGAAGAAAGAGTCCTGAAAGAACTCCTAAAACTCAAGGTGGACAAAGCAATGGGGCCTGATGGGATTCACCCCAGAATCCTAAAAGAACTAAGGGAGGACCTAGTTAAAAAGTGTGGTCAGTGGTGTCACAAATTAAGGGAGGATGGGGTGGTACCTGAGGACTGGAGGAGGGAAGATGTGATTCCCCTTCATCAAAATGGGAGCAAGGCAGAAGCAGGAAACTACAGACCTGTAAGCTTGACCTCAGTGGTAGGGAAAATGATGGAATCACTTCTGAAAGAAAGAACTGTTGAATACCTAGAGGCCAGCGGGGCACAGAACCCAAAGCAGCATGGATTTACAGCAGGAAGGTCATGTCAGATGAATCTAATAGATTTCTTTGACTGGATGACCAAAGTAATAGACCAGAGAGGGGCTGTGGATATGGGCTACCTAGACTTTAGCAAGACATTTGACACAGTCCCACACAAAAAATTAATAATCAAGTTAACCAGCCTGGGAGTGGGTCCCAGGGTGGTAGCCTGGGTTGCAAACTGGCTACACAACAGGATGCAGAAGGTAATAGTGAGTGGAACACATTCTGAAGAAAGGGTGGTCAGTAGTGGAGTACCTCAGGGCTCAGTACTGGGTCCAGTCCTCTTTAACATCTTTATAGGTGACATTGCAGAGGGTCTAGAGGGAAAGGTATGCCTCTTTGCAGAAGATGCAAAGATCTGTAACATAGTTGATGCATAAGGGGGTGTAGAAAGGATGAGAAGGGACATGGCAAGGTTGGGGGAATGGTCAGACATATGGCAACTTAGATTCAATGCAAAGAAGTGCAAAGTAATGCACCTGGAAAACAAAAACCCAGGAGAAGAGTACACAATAGCAGGGGAGGTAGTAACAACAACAAAAATGGAACGGGACTTTGGGATAGTCATATCAGATGATCTAAAGGTTGGTAAACAATGTGAGAAGTCAGTAAGGAGAGCCAGGGGGATACTGGGATGCATAGGAAGGGGCATCACAAGTAGAAAAAGGGAAGTGGTTATCCCTCTATACAGACAGTTGGTGAGACCCCATCTGGAGTACTGTGTGCAGTTTTGGAGACTTCATCTATACAAGGACATAGACAGGATGGAAGCAGTCCAGAGGAGGGCAATTAAAATGGTGCAGGGTCTGCATCAGAAATCATATGAAGACAGACTGAGAGAGCTTAATATGTATACCCTTGATGAAAGGAGGGACAGGGGGGGACATGATAGAAACATTCAAGTACCTCAAGGGAATCAACAAAGTCCAGGAGGGTAGGATCTTTCAGAAAAAGAGATGTGTAAGAACAAGGGGACACACTTTAAAGATAGTGGGGGAATGGCTCAGGGGTAATGTGAGGAAATCTTTTTTCACGGTGAGAGTGGTGGATGTATGGAACTGCCTTCCTGGGGAGGTTGCTGGGGCTAAAACAGTGGGGGAATTCAAACATGCATGGGACAGACACAAGGCAATTGTAGTGGGGGGTGGCAGGAAGTAGGATGTTGGTTAACTAGAATCTGCAGCTTCTCCAGTAGGTAGGGAAATGGGCAGACTGGGTGGGCCAAGTGGTCCTTATCTGCCGTCAAAGTCTATGTTTCTATGTTTCTATTATGGGATGTGCCTTGACTTTCAATGTGTATGGTGGTATTTCCCCTGAGTAGTGTTGAATAATGGCTGAATCCATTTTATTTGTTCAACTTCTTTATCTAATAGTTCAAATACTGCATTTGGTGATTGTACGCTATTAGATTTATTACTTTGTTGCTCAAATGCTAGATTTGGTGATCTAATCAAGGAATCATATGAGTTGTTTGACAGATCCAAAGGACTAAAAAGTTCCATTTTAGTTTCTTGTAATTCTGAGAATCTTGATTCTGATTATATTGATACTGGCTCATCTTCCAGCATGTTCCCTCATATATGAATAGACTCTTTTGTCACTTCTATATCCTTTTGCCCCTGTGAGGGATCTACCCTTGTTTTTGCAGTAGACATTTTGGTGAAGAAATCAGTAATTAATTCACAGTTACGCTTTATATTTACTTAGTTTTGGTTTTCGTCTATTTGTCCCATAGGGTTACCCCCAACTTGTTGAACCATCCCTCTCAAGCCCTGTTCTTTGCTTTGGTTTCTTTGGTATTGAGTAGTTTATATAAACCCTTGCATCTTTAGTATATGTTTTTTTCTCCCCCAAATCAACTACATTTTCCACTCCCTTAAGGTTTTGATTTATTGTAGGGGGGAGATTTTTTTAAATTACTATATGTCCCTCTTATTTGCTTCTCCCTTAATTTCACTGTTTCTGCATAGGAGGGTTTATTATCCACAGGGGTAGAGGCTGACAGAATGAAATCCCCCTCAAAGATACAAGTATTTGTGACTGATTTTCATTCAAGCTAGTTATTTTTGGACTTGCCCCTTCTTCTCCCTGCCAAAACATCCTTAGTCAATGTTTTCCACTCCTGGTGTTCATCTTTAACCCCACTTTGCAGGTTTATACAATAACAATTCAAAACAGAATACCAATCACAACTAAAAGTTTAGAGTTCCAACAATAATTTGACTTACAGTAGTAAAATTTGTAAAAAAACAGTTACATACAGTCAGTACCCTGTTATATGGTTTGTTTACCTTAGTAGTATTGTATCTTTATACTGCTTATAATTTGTCCATAAGCTTAATTGCCTTTCTTATAAGAAGAATCCAGTTTAAAATATGCTTACTTAAAGTATGTTTAGTTTATAGCTTGCCCACATATTGGGAGTTCAGTACAGCAAATAGCTCTCAGACTATATAACAATTCTCTATAGCATCAGCTTTAGGAAATCTCAAATCATTACCAACATCCATATGCAGAAAAAAAAAGTGCAGAGTTACTAATCCCAGTTTCTTGGAGATTCCCAGGTACTTGGAGTTTCTTTCGATAGGCTGAAAATATTTAGATCCTGCTTCATTAAACTTGTTTGAGAGTCCTCTGCTTTTCCCTCTTTGTTCTGTGATCATGGGCAAGCTGCTTCCCCTATAGTCTGCTTCTCTCTTAGGCTGTCTTTCATTAATGCAGAAGTTCTGGTAGGTACAAAATTAAGTAGTAGTAAAAAGGAACAAAAATATCTGACTAAATAAAGAGTATATGTTCCCAACTCAAAACAATAGATTGATTACTACAGTCCTTATCTAACTTACAATAGGTCTTATAGCAGCTTTAAATGTCAGCTAAAAGTCACACAGTACTATAAAGGTACAGATGTGACAGCCAGGATGCAATGCAGAAATGCTGCAGAATATCACAGAATGCTGCAATTTACTGCAGGGGCCATTGTAAGTCAGTGGCAATTAAGCCCTTTTGTTATGCACGATTTTGCAACATGTCATCACTGCAAGTTACTGCGCTTCATCTGGCTGACTCCACTGTACTATAGAGGTTTGGTTTTACTGTAGTTCCTATTATTTTGCTACTATTATTACAATCTTTGTTTCATCTTTGATAATGCCTCTATTTTCATAGAAGTCTGCCGCTATAATTTTCTACAGTAGTTTTCTACAAATTTTTCCAAAGGGGGGAAAAAGTAGCTCAGTTTTAACATTAATTTATCACTCTGGTATTAAGTGTGAAATTTACTTCAACATAGCCTTTCTTCAATCCTAGCTGACTGGCCAATACAATAATGATCAATTTTGGTTCTCTCTATACCACTTTGGGTCTTTTAGCCTGATTCAACTAAGACAGAAAGCTTGGTGCTAATAATATTAAGTTTTCACTTAGTGTAAAAGCCGTAGCTGTAGCTGCAGTCAGTTTCCATCTGTATATCAGGAGTATGTCAGGAATAATGGTGGTTTGCTCCCTCAAAATGCCATGCATGTGTATTGTAATGTTGCCTGTTTCCAATTATTTAATTGTCTCATTAATTGTCCCACCTGGGCTGAATCAATTGTCCAGTTACCTTCACAATTGATTCAAATTAATTCAAAGTTTTCAGTATATTCAAGATTGTTAAATTGTTAAACTGTACATCATCACAATTTGTTGACACTAGAATTGTCACCTTTTACTATGAACCAACTCCCATCTCCTGTCTCCTATGCTGATATACTATCTAAAATACTTAGCTTAATTGGGAGTTTCCTACTAGAAAATAAAGTTGGGTTTTTAGAATGCTAATTCTAAAACACTGGGTAAACTATATGTATGCTAAAACAAGCTCTTGGAGCTAACTGTTTTACAAACTAAGCTCAAATGTTTTATTACCTTACAACAGTTAAAGAAAATGAATAGCCTACAAAACCTGCAAAGCCTGCTAAGTTTATTGAGCCTATTAAGCTTGTTAATGTAAAAGTAGTTAAGGGTTAGTTTTTAGGTGATGAGTGAAGGAGTTCTAAGGTAGGGAAATTGAATTGATGTTCGGAGTTATGGAAATATGGAAAGAAATAAAGTGACTAATAGTGATAGATAGTGACAATAATCGATAATAAAATAAACAGAACAGTAGGGAATTTCAAACTGCTCTCTAAGCTGCCTGTTCACCAATTTTACTGGAGCCAAAAATCCAAATTTTGTTCTACTCAGGGCATGCTCTGAAGGCAAAAATTGAAAAACAAAAAATGTGCAAATAGGGAAGGGGATAAAAAAATGACAAAAAAGGTGCAAAACTTTGTAAGTATTTATAAGTGTTTCACCAGTACATTAGGATTCATGTATAGCCCTTTGAAAAAAAAAGTCTCAGTCACAGCTCAGACTCAAAGTCAAACTCAAATCAAATGTTCCAAACGCTAAAGCAAATACTCCATTGAGTAACACCGAGGTTCATAGAAACATAGAAGTTGATGGCAGATAAGGACCGCAAGGTCCATCCAGTCTGCCCATTTCTTTTCTACCTTATGAATGTGCCATCGGCCTTTGCTTGGTGAATGGCCTATCTATTCATACTCATTTGTATTGCTCCCTTATGCCTATCCCATGCCTGTTTGAAGCCTTGCACTGTTTTCATATCCACCACTTTCCGAGGTAGGCCATTCCATGCATCCACCACACTTTCTGTGAAAAAGAACTTCCTCACATTACCCCTTAATCGGCCTCCCTCTAATCTCATGCTATGTCCTCTTGTCCTGCTATTTTTTATATTGAAACATGTTAGACTCTTTCACCTTGTTAATGCCCTTAGGGTGTTTGAATGTTTCGACCATATCACCTCTCCCTCCTTTGCTCTATGGTATACATATTGAGCTCCGTTAATCTGTCCTCATATGTTTTCTGATGCAGACCCTACACAATTTTGGTTGCCCTTCTCTGGACTGCCTCAATTTGGTTAATGACCTTGTGAAGGTGTGGCCTCCAGTACTGCATGCAGTACTCCAGATGGGGCCTAACCAGTGTCTTGTAAAGAGGGATTTTTACCTTCCTCTTCTGACTTCTGATACCTCTACTAATACACCCCAATATCCCTTTAGCCTTATCTACTGCTTTAGTGGTCTGTTTGGATGATTTCAGGTCGTCGGTGATGATGATGCCCAAGTCTCTTTCTTCCAGTGTGACTGCCAGTAACTCCCCTCCCAGCCTGTAGGTGGCTTCAGAGTTTCTCTTCCCTATGTGCATGATCTTGCACTTCTTTGTGTTAAACTCCAATTGCCACTCTTCTGACCATTTTGCTAGTTTATCCAGATCTCTTCTCATTCTGCCCACCCCATCTGGATCATCTACTCTGTTGCAGATTTTGGTGTCATCTGCAAACAGACAAACCTTACCCTCCAGTCCATCTGCAATGTCACTGATGAAGATATTGAAGAGGACTGGCCCCAGGACTGATCCCTGAGGTACCCCACTTGTGACTTGCATCTCTTCTGACTGTATACCGTTTACCACCACTCTCTGTTTTCTGCCCGTCAACCAGTTTGCCACCCAGTTGACCAACTTCTGACCCATCCTGAGCCTACCCAGCTTATTAATCAATCTTCTGTGTGGAACAGTATTGAAAGCTTTGCTGAAGTCAAGGTAGGCGACATCAACTGCTCCCCCTTGGTCCACCACTCTGGCTACCAAGTCAAAGAAATCTATGGGATTAGTTTGACAGGACCTTCCTTTTGTAAACCCATGCTGTCTTGGATCCTGTGCTCCTATGGATTCCAGGTCTTGCACTATCCTTTCCTTAAGGAGAGCTCAGTACTCTTGTGGTCAAGTCAGTCAAATCTGTTCATACTTAAAATAAAGAAAAAACATCTTTCTTGGATAAGTGAATTCCTAAAGAAAAGAATTTGCATTAAAGACAGAGCTTGGAAAAAAGCCAATAAAACAGAAAGTGAGGAAGATTGGACTAACTTTAAAAATAAATGGAATGAATGCCAAAAATTAATCAGACTAGCAAGGAAAGAATTTACAATACAAAAATTGAAACTTAGGATTCAAAACAGTACTGGAATCTAATAAAAGAATTAGATAACCCTTTAAGAGCTAAGCCACAAATAAAAATGTTTAATAACAAGGGAGAGACCCTCAACTTCAAAGCTTCAGTTCAGCTGCTAAACTATCACTTTATGACATTACTGGATGTTACTATTCCAGCAGGCTTATCAATACGAACTGACTCTGATAATAAAACAACTAATAATGAAAATCTTCCCCTCTTTTACTTCAGGAAAATAAATATGAAAGCAGTTAGGGATGAGTTTAAAAAAATACAAATCTAAAAACCTCATGGTATGGATAATATGGAAACTAAATTTATTAAAGATGCAGTAGAGCTTCTATCACCAATGTTGACAGACCTATTTAATCAAAGTTTGCTGGAGAATGTATTTCCTTCTAGTTAGAGGATAGCAAAAATTGTCCCAATATTTAAGGGAGGTGACTACAATGATCCCTTGAATTGCAGACCGATCGCGATCCTCTCCATCTTCTCCAAGTTAATGGAGCGGATGGTGTTCGGCCAGTTGTATACTTATTTGGAAAAATATTACAAACTGATTAAATTCCAACATGGTTTTAGGACAGGATATTCGACTAGCACTGCACTCATGGATTTTGTGGATAAAGTGGCAGCAGCCCTGGATAGGGTGGGAGTCCATGGGTGCAGCGTTCATTGACCTGTCCAAAGCCTTTGATTTGGTTGACCACCACCTGCTGTATGAGAGGATGGAGAGGATCAGGATTGCTTCTAGGTCTTTACAATGGTTCAAATCTTATTTGGGTCAAAGGAAACAACAAGTAGTTATTGATTGACAGTTTTCTGATGAGGGCAGTATATTAAGAGGTGTGCCCCAAAGGTCAATCCTGGGGCCTTTACTGCTCCTGATTTATATAAATGATTTACATACAAAAATGAATAACACACACATAAGGCTTTATGCGGATGATACCGTACTTTTAGCATCAGCTGAATCACATGGTGAAATGATGGCAAAGTTGCAGATGGACTTTGATGTTTTACAAGACTGGTTTTCCAGTTCAAAACTTATATTAAGTGATAAGAAAGCTCAGGTCATGTAGTTTGACAAGAAACCAAATAAGAAATCGGCAGGAGATGGGGATATACTAACGAGGGATGGGAAAATATTGTCAATTACAAATCAGTATAAATACTTAGGTGTTGTGATAGACCATAACCTATCCTTTTCAGCTCACATTAATAATACAATAAAGAAAGTTAACTACAGAATTGGAGCATTACGTAGGTCATCAGGAATACTAAATCAACAAACATGGAAGTTAATTGCAACTCAGCTGATAGTACCCACACTTGAATATGACAATATAGTATACAACTTTGCGTGACAAAAATATTTGGACAAACTAACTAAAACATACAATCGAATTGCAAGATTTATCCTAAAATGTAACTTTACTACCATCATTGCACCATGTATAATGCATTAAAATGGGACAGTTTACCTATATGGTTTAAAAAACAATATTCACTATTTATATATAAGTTAAATAATGGGATGATAAAAGGTCATTTAGACTCTGGCCCAGATATTCAAAAGAGTTGAGACATGCGCAATAGGGTTGCGCCTGCGCAAGTCTGAAATTGAGCCATTCTGCGATGTTCAGCAGGAGGCAACTGCGCTCCCGAAATCATGCCGAGCAACAGTGCAATGATAATGAAGGCATGCACAACCGAAGGGGCAGGAACCATACATAAATGGCGCAGTACAATATTCAATGACTTGCACCATGCACAATAGGGGGAGCAAGTGGAAGTTGTGCCATAGCGGAAATGAGCCAAAATAAAAAGGAGCAAGGGAGAGGCTCAAGAACGCTACAGGGAAGCCACATGAGGCAGAACTCTAGCCAGACAGACAGGGCAGAAGGTACAAACAGGGCAGGCCAGGGAAAGGGCAGTCTGAACTGCCAGGCACAGGGAAGGTGTGGGGAGCCACACAGCACAGAGGCCAGCACAGGCAGGTGTACCCGGTGCAGGGGAAGTAGCAACCAGGACAGTGGGGGGATTACAGCAACAGCTGCTGGGGGGTGAACACAAGCCAGGGACATGGCCAGTGCCACATTCCAAATGGAGGCCATTATGAGGGGGGTGAGAAGGTGGGCAGCAGGGGGGCATGGCCGTGGAAGGGCCCGTCAGTGGTATGTCCCCAACAGGCAGTAACGAGCCCATACCAGCTTTGAGCTGTACACTGATACTGAGATTGTGGGCCCGGTACCACCTGAATAGGGCAATTCTGAGGTGGCTCTGTGAGCTGTGCAGTGATGTGATGCAGGCACCCACATGATGGAGCCATGCCCTGTCAGTAGAGACTAAGGTAACAGCCTGCATGTGCTTGCTTGCCATGGGTACCTTCCAGAGACCAACTGGGGACACCACAGGCATAACCCAGTCAGCCATGTCACACCACCTTACCCAATTTCTCAGCACACTGCTGCCACATGCTGTGGAGATCATCCATTTCCCCAGCACAGTGGCGGAGCTCACAGCAAACATACAGGATTTCCACGCGGTAGCATGTATGTCTGGCATGCTAGGGGCAATAGACTGCACCCATGTGGCCATACACACACCACCTGACCCCGAGGGGTCTGCATACATAAATCGCAAGGGCCATGCCAGCATCAACTGCCAGGTGGTGTGCGATGCCAGGGGGTGCATAATCAATGTCTGTGCCACACACCCTGGGGGAGCACACGATTCTTTCATCTGGCACCAGTCGGCACTGTGCCACAGATTCAAGAGTGGAGACATCCCCACTGGACACCTACTGGGTGAGTATGCAAACCACATTGACAATCATAAGGCCTGGGGGGGCATGGCCAGAGGTGGAATGGGTAGTGGCCTACATGGCCTGGGGCAGGGCGATGCTGATCACAAAACTAACCTCTGCCCTCTACACACAGGTGACAGTAGATACCCACTATGTCTCTGGCTGCTCACACCCTACCGGCGGCTCATGACCCCATCACAGCAATGCTACAATGAGACACACGCCACCACACATAATGTCATCGAGTGGGTGTTTGGGATGCTGAAGGCACGTTTCCATTGCCTGGACACCTCTGGTGGTGCCCTGCAGTACAGCCCCTCAAAGGCTTGCAGGCTATTCCTGGCCTGTTGCATCCTGCACAACATGGCCAATGAATGTGGGATAGCCATACAGGTCAAAGAGGGGGACAGCGATGGGGACGCTGGTGATGATGATGATGGGCAGACCCCCCCCTTGGCCGACGGGACCCCTGATTGCTCCAGCTGGCACAGCTGCACCGGGACACCATCATGGAGGAGCACTTCAGCCAACCCAGGTAAGTCATGGGGCCATGCACAACCACCAGTGGCTAAGGCACAACCCACAAACACACATGGACACACACCAGGGGTGCATGCCATCAAGGGAAGTGACAGGGCACAGAGTCACACACATGCAACCAGGGATGGGTGAGGATTAACATGCCACACAGACGGACACACACACATGCTCACACACAACGCAACAAACATGCACAGAGGGCAGGAGGCACACCGACCCAGAATGCACACCCTAGCAACACACATGTTCACAGGCCACCACGCCAACTGCATGTCCATGTGCGTGTGTCAGATGCTGAACACCATTGCACATTGGTGTATAGCACAATGCAGGCATCATCATGCACACACAACAGTGGACAGCAGCCGGGAGGGTGTGCAGGTGGACTGTGTGCCTGCGTGCAGGGCCGGGTACCCACCCGTGCACTGCCCACTGAAACACACAATGCACACAGGGCAGCAACAGACAGTAGCCATGCTGGGAGACAGGTCAGTCATGCTACACAGTGCCACGGCAGCCACGGATGCATGGGCAGCCCCACCGAGACCTGCCAGCACTGACAGGCTGACCACTGGCCTCATGGGGTGGCACCGATGGTCCCCCAGGGGTTCCACTGCATGAACATAACTGTGCTCACACAGGGGTCTGCAGCACACCAAACATGCCTGCAACAGAAGTGCTCGGGATGCCCACAGCTGAACCCAGCATCGACAGGGTGGGAGTTGCATGACGCCGGAAATGAGGGGTGGATAGTGCACTGCATGGTGTCCACGATGCATGGGCACCTGACTGCGTGCCCATTGTGGTCATGACAGCAATGAATGTCTGTGCATGCCTTTCAATGTCAGTGGTCACATCCTCCCACAAATGGTCCATCCCTGCCAGGATCAGTGTGGTGTCCCTGCTGTGATGCTCCTCTGCCCGGTCCAGAGCCACACGCAGTGCATCCACAGATGTCGCAAGCCACATCTGCTGCTGGACCAATGCTTGCAGTAGGTGGGTATGCTCATCCAAGCGGTCATCAGCCTCCTCGGCATCCTGTCTCTCAGGGTGTGCATGGCCCTGATGATCAGCACCCCTTGAGGGTGGGTGCTGCACACCAGAACCAGGTCTGGGCATGTCCACAGGCGGTGCACAGATGCTGCTGCTAAATCCTGTACCCCCAAGCCTATTGGGTGACTGCTGATGCTGCCCCTCCAGCTGCCACTCCCCAGGGCTCAGTGGTGCCACCGCAGTAGCTGCAAAAGTCCCACTGTCCTGAACAGACACCAGTGCTACCCCACTGATGCTGACAGGCACAGCCTGGGACTGTGCTGAGATGCAGGCCTCCACGGTGGCACCACCTACAGCCATGGGTGCGAATTGCTCTGATGTGTGGCCATCCTGTGGCATACACGTGTCACTGCCCATGACGATAGTGTCATCATCACTGGTGACGGACTCTGCACCAGCCACATTCACAGCATGCTGGCATCTGTGGATGCCAACACGCTGGGACACAGGCAGGGCTTCCTCCACACCTGGTACAACCACATCAGTCTGGACAGCCAGGTGACCCCACTGTCGCAGTGATCCACGTATACCTGTGGAGGTGGATGGTCCCTCCTCCAACTCCAGCTGACTTTCCGCAGTGGACAGGCCCACCACCGCTGACCCATGAAGATGCTCAGGATCTGTAAGGGAAAACAAAGTCGCATTAGTGCGTGTGACCTACCCTGCCCCCCCATAGACAGACCATGACTTACCATACAGTGATGGGCCACCACCCATCTGGAAGCCACCACCCAGAACACCCTCAATGGCACTGCGCTGCATGCTTCCAGCAAGCCTCTCCTCCTGTGGGGTCAGCTGTACCACCTCCGGCTGTCCCCCACCTGTTGCAGCATGTGCTGCCCTGATGGCAGCCACCTTCTCCTTTACCCTCCTCCTGTCCATGCCCATCTTTTTCTTACACTCCTGCACAGAGTGCTGGTGGCTGCTATGCAGGTTCACAGCACGTTCCACCTCCTCCCATGTAGCAGCACGGGCTTGAGGTGTTCACCGCCGTCCACTGAGAAGTGGCTCCTGATCCAGGTAGGCCTCGAACAGGGCCTCGGTTTCGGCCTTTGTAAAGTTAGACCTCCTCCTCCTCCCACCATTGTGTTCCTCCTCTCCAACAACCTGCTCAGTCATTATGTAGCCTGTAAGAATGGCAGTTGTTACCTGTGACTGTGCAGTCCCATGCATGTCCCTGAATCCACAGTCCACACTCCCAAACAGCATGCAACTCACCAATAGACTGCAGTAACTGACTATGGCCACTGCAGCACATTGTCACACTTTTATAGCTCAATCCATGCAAATGAGATGAGGAGCAACTTTAAGTAGATGCAAATTGCAGCACTGCGCCATTGAATGGCTGATTAGATGATTTGCATATGCCAACTGAATATCGCGCTGTTGCTCTTTGTGCAATTGTGCTGAACATACTGAGCCAATGGTGCAGTTCTGTGACATGCATAGTACACCTCACTGTGCATGCCCAGGTTGCTGACGCAGGCGTCTGCCATGCTGATAACATGCTGTGCGCAGTAGGCAATGCAGGGCACAACCACTATTGTGCCAGTGGTGCTATAGCAATGGTCACTACATGGTGCTGTGGCACTGGGCCATCGTAGGCACAATGGCCCAACTGATCAGTAGTCTACTATGGCACTGGCACACAGGCAGCCAATTGCACTACACGCATTGTCTTCCAATGGCGCTGTGTGTGGCCATGCGCCAGAGACCCTTGACCCTGTGCCCGACCTTTGCCCCCTAGGTGCCATGCGTCAGGCATGGGTGCACCTCTATCGCACTGTTTGGTAACAGCACAATAGGAAATGGCAGTGCTGTACTGCACAGCATCTGCACTTAGGGAGCCACACTGCAGAGTGCCATATTGCCTACTATAGCTGTAAGGATGGCACGCAGATGAGCAGTGCAGTGGACACCCATTGAGTTAGCCAATCTGGTGGCAATTGTTGAGCCACACCATGGGCCTCTCTTCGGGGAAGCAACCCTGGATAGGGCCAAGACCCAGGTGTGGCAGGAGGTGGCCACTGCCCTGGAGAAGGCCACTGGATGGGGAAGAGTGCGGAACAGTGCAGGCATCGCTATGGGGACCTGTGGAGGAGGGAGCCAGAGCTACTGGCATGACTGCAGGCATGTGCCAGGAGGGGCACAGTGCCACATCCAGGTAGGGGTTCCATCAACACACTTTTATCATCCATATGGGTCACAGTGTTGTATGTGTCCAGCACATAGGGAGGGACCATCTGGGGTTGGCTGTGCCGGTGTTCACAGGGTGTGGGGTGGTTTGGTCTGGCTGGGTGGGAGGCCACACACCTTGGGGCAGGGGGACTTTGCTTCGGGATTGTACTGATGTTCTTCTCTCCTTGTTTTCCCCACGGGCCCAGACGAACGCCACAGGTTAAGGGATGAGCAGCAGAGGGAGGAGGATGGTGCAGCCAGGCAGGGCGAGGGCCATCACCGCCCACCTGATCGGCCCGAGGAGGGTGAGTGCCATACATCCATGATTACTATTGCATGCTGTGTGACAGGGTGGGCAGCGGGGCATGGCCACCATTCACTGACACCACTGCCATGCACGCAACTTGTTACAGTCAACAGTGTCCAGTGGCAATGCATGTCTGGGAGTGCAGTCAATGGTGGTCCATGCGTGCACCAGGTGCATGGTTGTGCCACTGCCTTTGCACCACATAGCCATGTCACTAAACAGCCACAGTGGTGCTGAGCATGACTTGGCTGGTGGGTGTGTGCAGCATTCTGCATGGCTGTATGCACCTGGGTAGACAGGTCCTGCGGACGTGATCACTGAGGGTGGTCACACACCATCACAGTGGTATGTCCCATGGCCGTATGCCATGCACAGTGGGCGGGCTGTATGGGGTTGTGCATTCACACCTATTGACTGTGCTCCCTTGTCCTAGGTACCCGCCTTCTATGGGACATCAGGGAGGCTGTGCGGGAACTTCTACTGCTGGTCTGGGAATCCCTGGAAATCCTCCAGCGATTGGATAGCACCGAGGTACTGAGGAGGCACAGAGGCCAGAGGTCACACAGCACAGAATGGCGCTCCCACTAGGGATCCCTCAGTCCCTGAATTCCCCTACCCCCCTGGACCCACCCTCACACCCCACCTATCCCATCCCATTTGTCCACCCCTGCCCCTACCCACCCCCACCTTGTTTGTGGCCCCCCAACCTTGTATATAGTTTTTGTATTCTTGTAAATAGTTGAATATTATATTTTTGCAATACATTTGATTTTGATATGAATACTGTGGTGGTCTCTGATTTGCAGCGGGCTATTGGTGCTCAGCTGCAGTGGTGTGCATGGCGTCAGGGGCGGTGCAGTCATGGGTGTGTGTGTGTGTCCATGTGGAGGTGACTATGGTGTGGGGGTAGCTATCAGTCAGTGTCTGTGGTGTGTGTGTTGTGCCCTGTGCACTGGATGACTGTGTGCAGTGGTCCATGGTGCATGCTCTGTGTCCATGGTGCACCCATTGGCCCATCCATGGCCTGTGCAGCTGACACACATGCATGTCTGTGACCTGCATGGTCCACTGGCATGTCAGTGGTGGCAGTCCCTGCAAGGCAGCCACTGTACCCGTCACCTGGCTGGGTTGCCCCTGTCACTGGTGTGGTACATGCCTGGCTAGGGTGGCACTGTGGGCACCACAGTCATTGTCCCACCTCCATGCTGTGCCTTGTGTGTGTTGCAGGGGATGTGTCCCACTGTCTGTGACTTGTGCTCCGGGCTACTGCTGGTGGTGTACGGGTCCACAGTGCCTACGCAGGGTGGCTCATACTCCAGTGCCATGGAGGACTGTGGGTTGTGTGTACACAGCTTACATGGACCCACAATGGGGGCTTGGTTGCCCCACCACTGCATCCCTGTGTTGGTGTGCCCTTGGGTATGGGTGGGTGTCTGTCCATACACTGTGTGGCATCCAGTGTGGTGCATGCTTCCATGCACCACTGTGGGTGTCTGTGCTGGCTGTTGTGGCCAGTGGTGGATCGGGGTGTGTCACTGGAATACTGTGCAGGGTGCTGTACCGCTGGTGGTGGTGTCAAGGGCATGCCTGTCCCATGTGGGGTACCTCTTGTGCCGATGCATGGTCGGTCTCTCAGCAGTACCTTGGGGGGGACTGTGCATGGTGGTAATGTGTCTGCCATTGTTGCATTGCCGTGTGCTGAAACCCACTGATGGGTGCTCGTGGTGGGGCTGGCTTGCATGGTTCTGTGGTGCACAGGGTTGCAGTGTCACAGTGGGGGTGGTGGCATGCATGGGGTTTCCTGCAGTGGTGGTCACTGCTCATGGGGGGGTGTCTGGGGGTCACGGTGCAGGGTGTGCTCTGCACTGGGGGGGATGGTGTGGCACGGGGTGGTCTGCACTCCTTGTGTGCCAGTCACAGCTTGCTGGTAGGTGTGATGGGGCACCATGGCCTGACTGTGGGTTGTTTGCTTGTCTCCATAGGCCAGTGGTTATTCCAGCCCTCCCCCAGTTGTGCTGTGCTTGGGATGTGGGGGGACGATGTCTGTTCTGCTGTGTGTTCCTGTGCCCATCTGTGGCATGGGATGTGGGCCCCATCTCCCTGGTTCTGCAGTTACATTGCTTTGCTGCTGGGGGGCTCCCTGGTTGTGCCACAACGCCTCTGGACTGCTCAGCTGAACATCCCTAGTTGCGCTATGGCGCAGGTGGTGCGATATTCAGTCATCGGCTGTAGGAGCAATTTGGCCTGCTCCATTTTTGAATATTGCATCTCTTGCACATGGGTGCAATAGACATGCATTTGCTCCTGCTATTGCACACTTTTTGGGTGCAGTTTGAATATCTGGGCCTTGGTCTATAGTTGTAAGAGTCATCCCTATTTACTAAGGGATGTGAAACATAGAGGTCTCACTGTTCCAAAAATTAACACAAAATATGGATATATGACACTACATGCCCAGGTGGCAAAAATTTGGAACAATATTCCCCCTCATCTAAGAAATATAACAAAATTGGTAAAATTTAAAACAGGTCTGAATGTTATATTCCTCACTTACTATACCTGTACGAAGTGATATATAAAGAGTAATGAGAAGTTAAAGATGTAAAGGTCTGACATATAACTGAATTAAGTATTTTTAACTCTAAGTAAATATGATGTTCTATGTATATTATTGTCTGACAGTGTATTGTAATGTATGTATTGTAAGGTCTTTGATATTTATTTGTAACTTGATTGTTAGAAGAGGACAACTTTGAAAATAGGTCTTCAGACCTAAAGTCTTGTATATCCTGTATAAAAATAAATATTTTGACTACTGTTACTACTACTCCACTCATCAATAATGGCATGTCACTGCTTCCACAGGTGCTCTGGCTAGCACCACAGTTCTCCACAGAACTCATTGCTCTATCTCCAAGAGAGGGGGCTCCCTCCAATGAGGCACTCCTCATCCTACCCTGGAATGTAAAGCAGAGAGGGAGCAATGAATCCAACCAACTGGTATCACAAGTTAGACTGGAAAGAGACAAAGAACCTCTGTGTGCAAACACTGAGGCAAGGGTTATCCCAAAAGGCATTTGGCTGGGAAGCCAAGTTTCAAGAAAATACAAAAATCACACATGCCCCCACAATGCAAAGCATCATGGGCTGCCTATGCAAATCACCACAGAATGTTATGCTGGTCCAACTTTAAGCAGAATTGCATGGTGCTGAAAGGCCTCTCACACAGTTTGCAAAGGGTGCTAACAGAAGACATAGACACGTGTTTCGTCCTACCAGGACTCCTCAGTATGCCACGTCTGTTTGACACCCCAGTGGAATGGACCAGCTACCCTTAAGGCAGTGTGCCTTGGATATATTATGGTGAACCCATTAAAATAAAAAACTATTTAAAAGACAAAGAACCTCTGTGCGAAAACACTGAGGCAAGGTTACCCCAAAGGGCATTTGGCTGGGAAGCCAAGTTTCAAGAAAATACAAAAATCACACATGCCCCCACAATGCAAAGTATCATGGGCTGCATATGCAAATCACCACAGAATGTTATGCTGGTCCAACTTTAAGCAGAATTGCATGGTGCCGAAAGGCCTCTCACACAGTTTGCAAAGGGTGCTAACAGAAGACATAGACACGTGTTTCATCCTACCAGGATTCCTCAGTATGCCTCATCTGTTTGACACCCCAGTGGAATGGACCAGCTACCCTTAAGGCAGTGTGCCTTGGATATATTGGTGAACCCATTAAAATAAAAAACTATTTAAAGACAAAAGAACCTCTGTTTTCTTGAAGCTAGCAGTGTGCCTGATAGTTGGTGAACCCATTAAATAAAAACCATTTGAAAGACAAAGAACTCTGTTTTCTTGAAACTTGGGCTTCCCAGCCAAATGCCTTTGGGTAACCCTTGCCTCAGTGTTTGCGCACAGAGGTTCTTTGTCTTTTAAATAGTTTTTATTTTAATGGGTTCACCACAATATATCCAAGGCACACTGCCTTAAGGGTAGTTGGTCCATTCCACTTGGGGTGTCAAACAGACGAGGCATACTGAGGAGTCCTTGGTAGATGAAACATGTCTATGTCTTCTGTTAGCACCCTTTGCAACTGTGTGAGAGGCCTTCGGCACCATGCAATTCTGCTTAAAGTTGGACCAGCATAACATTCTGTGAGGATTTGCATATGCAGCCCATGATGCTTTTGCATTGTGGGGCATATGTGATTTTGTATTTTCTTGAAACTTGGCTTCCCAGCCAAATGCCCTTTGGTAACCCTTGACTCAGTGTTTGAGCACAGAGTTTCTTTGTCTTTTAAATAGTTTTTTATTTTAATGGGTTCACCACAATATATCCAAGGCACACTGCCTTAAGGGTAGCTGGTCCATTCCACTGCGGTGTCAAACAGGCGAGGCATACTGAGGAGTCCTGGTAGGACGAAACACGTGTCTATGTCTTCTGTTAGCACCCTTTGCAAACTGTGTGAGAGGCCTTTCGGCATCATGCAATTCTGCTTAAAGTCGGACCAGCATAACATTCTGTGGTGATTTGCATATGCAGCCCATGATGCTTTGCATTGTGGGGGCATGTGTGATTTTTGTATAGACTGGAAAGAGACTGAGTATTATAATTTACTGTAGCAACCATGGTATACCTTTAGTTAAAACTTAAAAGCATATCTCAGTCTCCTGTTAGACCAACTCCTCCTCAGCAGGCCAGTGTGTAGCTGCCTCTCCAACTGACTTCAGCAATCATGCTGAATGTACTATGGTGGAAGTTATGCACCTCAAAACTTATAAAAATTTAAAATTACATTTCATAAGTATGTAAACTGTGGAATTTTAAGATGCTACACCTTTAAAACTAAAGAACATTAGATCACCAATATTGCTAAGGTCATTGACATTAAAAAATTAGGGTGTGTGTGTGTGTGTGTGTGTGTGTGTGTGTGTGTGTGTGTGTGTGTGTGTGTGTGTGTGTGTGTGTGTGTGTGTGTGTGTGTGCCAACTCTCTAATCTCTTACTGTAGAAAGGGAAGTCAAGGGGATTTGAACGATAGGATAAGGGAGTTAGTCAGTGAAGGGGTCACCAGTGGCAGGAGTTAGATGCATGGGTTCATCAAGGGAAGGGGTGCTGGGCTGACTAATAAAAGAATAGTAGATTGCCTGTTGCCTCCTTGACCCTCTCTGCAATCCTAAATTATGCCCCAGCCCTAACTTTCCTTACCACTCTATTCACCTCCTTTAATTTTGTCCACATATAGATCCATGTTCCCATTTGTGTGACTTAATCTCTGCCTCTTAAACACTGCCCTTTTTTCTTGGATGCCCCCACCTCATTTGTAAAGAAAATGGGTTCCTCTCCTATTCTTTCCCACTTGTCTCTGACAGGAGATTGTGATGTCCTGCAGGCTTTTCTTTAGTACAGTTCTGCCAGCCTGGATGCAAGACAGTTATGCTGCAGTATAATCACAAAATGCTGCAGTATACTGCAGGGAACAGTGTAATTCAGTGTCAGTGGCTCAGTAGGTGGCACTCTCGCTTCTGAGGCCGGGATATAAGAGGGCTGTGGGTTCAATTCCCACATCTGGCACTTGGGTTAATATCCCAATACTGACACTGTAGTGCAGCATGAGAGGGGTGCTGCACTTCTGAGGTGCTGTCTTTCAGATGAGACATTAAACCGAGGTCCCATCTGCCTGGATTGGTGATAGTTCAGGTGGATGATAAAGATCCCATGGCACTTATCGAAAAGAGTATGGGAAAATTTTTTTGAAAGTAAACTGAACAATCATTACAAACAAGTATAAAGAACATCACCACATATAGCAAAACATAATCAGAAATCAGCAATGAGATAAGAACAGTCAAAAATATCAGAAATTAGTAACAAATCACCCAGTTTTATCTTTCATAAAAGGAACATCCAACCATCTAAGTTTCCAAATATCTGCTGGCATATGTTGTTGTTCAAAATAATATGTTTACAAATTTCAGTTTCTGTAATATGAACAACTGTTCCTGGGCCTTGTAAGACTTGCTGCAATACAAAATTACATCTCACTTGCCAAAGAACAAACTTTACAAATGATAATACAAGGTGGACCATATTAGCTGATAACCCTAAATCTAGTATACTAAACCACCTACCACTTCAGAAGTAAGTCTCTCCCAGTTAGATTGATTCCATTTTATTGCCAACAACTGCCATACTTCCAGTACAAAAGGGCAAGTAAGTAAGAAATGTTGCATAGATTCCTCTTTTTCTATGCAACATTGCCTTGGACAGATTGTATCATCATATTTTTTATGCTTTGCATTACCCTTAACGTTCAAACAGCCATGTGCACTTAACCAAGTGATATCCTATATCTTGGTGGAATACTAAGATCTTTCAAAGTGTCTAACAAATATGATACATATTTAGAGTCTGCATCCTGAAATATCACCTATGAAACAGTAATTCCTTGTTGAAGAGATGTATACATCATCTTATTTGAAGAGGATGTAAGTACAGTTAAAGATACTTTCCACAATTTCAATTTCCCCAAAGCAGGCCTAAAAAACACACAGCTAGTCTTAACTTGGGCAATCAGTATTCCCTGCTCTTTCCATTTATGATAAATAGGTCTCAACCAATGGTCTGCAAAAGGGACCCTACTGCAAGTTGTGGTTTGGACAGATCCAATAAATTATGGTGAAAAAATAAAGAAAAATATTATGGGATTGGTCAAGTTCAAACCACCTTTATCTATGGGAAGGTACAAAACATCCCTTTTTATTGGATTCAACCTACAACCCCACATAATCTGAAATACCAGGCCCAAAAGACATGTTTCCAAATTCCTTGGCAGTGGATCGACTGAACTTAAAACCAAAACAAGCATTTGTCAATGCCGAATGTTTGCTTGCTGGTATTAGCATTAGAAATGCAGGAGTTAGACAGATGCAGAATAGGGATGGCAGTGAAGTGGTGAACTTGACATGAACTGGACCTCCATGCTGTAGAGATGGAAAGGATGTGGGGTAAGTTTTTGGGTCGTCACCCATGACGGTCAAGTCATGTCACCTCACCCTATTCTGCAGACAGCAAGATGTGTTGACCTGTGCCTTAGGGTGTTTGCCTTTACAGTCAGCCCATTCCAAAAGGACATACGTTGAAATGGGTGCAGCATATGAGAATAGTGTGAAGTCTTTGGATGAAGAGTCCAAGGTACACCTCGATGCCTGTCAGTGGCGGGGTGGTGGGGGTTGGATGGCATGAGCAGTACAGTCAGCAATCCAAAAACACAGCCTGATGACTGTCTGTCTGTACAGGGTAGGATATTATGGTTAGAAACCCTAATGCCTTGAGCATTTGTTGGTATTCACAGTACAAATTCTGAACATAGCCTTTTTGTAAGCCCACCTCATGAAAGCATTTCGGACCTCTTCTCATGAACCGTGGCAGTGTGATTTTGTCAATGTGTCCCGAAAAGTGACTTCCAACAGTGACCGTGCCATTCTGAACCACATGTATGAAAACACAGATTGGGCAGGATGTGAAGAATGACAGCTGAACCATCCATAGGGAGGTATGAAGAGATGGCAATGTTGAAAATGTGTAGTGGTAATATTAACAATGCTTGCAGTTCCGAGCATACCTGTACGTGGAAACCGCGCAGCGCATGCACGTAACACAGTCATTTTATGGAGTTTCATCACCAGATTTTCACCATAGGCATGTAATAACCTGTGCTCATGAACAGCATCACTGTGATTTTGTTACTGTGTCCTGAACACTGATGTCCCACAGCAACCACAGCAGTCTATGCCAGAACTGCAAAAACACATTTCGACCAAGATGTGAAAAATGACAGCTGTACTGTTCATAAGGAGGTGTGGAAAAATGGCAATGTTGAAAATCTGGAGTGAAAATATTACAAATGTGCAAAGTTATAAGAGTGCCTTAGGACCTCTGCTAATGAACAGTGTCACTGATTTTTGTAATGTGTCTCAAACAGTGATTTTCCACAGCGACTGCGCTATTGCGTGCCGGAAGTGTAAAAACACATTTCGGGCCAGGATGTGAAAAATGACAGCTGTGCTGCTCATAAGGAGGTGTGGACAAATGGCAGTGTTGACAATCTGGAGTGAAAATATTGCAAATGTGCAAAGGTACGAGCGTGCACAGAAACTGCGCAATGCACGCTCCTAGCACAGTCATTTTATGGTCTTTTCTCATCACATTTTCAACATAGACATTTTAGGACCTCTGCTAATGAACAGTGTCACTGTGATTTTCCTAATGTGTCCAAAACATTGATTTCACACACCTACTGCGCCATTGTGCACTACATGAGCATAAACACATTGTGGGCAAGATGTGCAAAATTAAAACTGTATTGCTCATAAGGAGGTGTGGTAAAATGGCACTGTTGAAAATCTGGAGTGCAAATATTAAAAATTTGTGCACTTACGAGCGTGCGTAGGACCTGCGCAACATACGCTCATAAAATAGTCATTTTTAGGAATGTTTTCACCAAATTTTCAGCATAACCATTTTAAGACCTCTGTTCATGAACAGCATCACTGTGATTTTCTTACTCTCTCCAAACATTGATTTCGCACATCAACTGCGCCATTGTGCGCTACAATAACGATGGAAACACATTTTGGATGAGATGTGAAAATTAGCTATACTGCTCCTGCATATTAAGGTGTGATAAAATAGCAATGTTGAAAATCTGGACTGCAAATATTACAAATCTGCAAACTTACGAGCGTGCATAGGAACTGCGCAACGCACGCTCGTAAAACAGTCATTTTTAGGATTTTTTTTACCAAATTTTCAACATAGTCATTGTAAGACCTCTGTTCATGAACACTGTCACTGTGATTTTCTTAATATGTCCCAAACATTGATTTTGCACACCGATTGCGCCATTGTGTGCTACATGCACGGAAACACATTTTGGGTGAGATATGAAAAATGACAGCTGTATTGCTCACAAGTAGGTGTGACAGAATGGCAATGTTGAAAATCTGGAGTGCAAATGTTACAAATTCGCAAACTTATGAACCTGTGTAGGAACTGTGCAATGCACGCTCATAAAACAGTCATTTCTAGGAATTTTTTCACCAAATTTGCAACACAGGCTTTTTGAGAGTCCACCTCATGAACACTGGCACTGTCATTTTGTTAATTGGTCCTGAAAGGTGATTTCACACAGTGACTACAAAATCACTTTTCGGCCCGATTAACGCCATGACAGTGACAGAATTCATGAGGAAGGGTCCCAAAATCCCCATGTTGAAAATTTGGTTCCCAAAATTCCAAAAAATGCCTGAGATATGCAGCAAAGTTGAATAAACCCTATCCCATTATACAGCTTACCGGCATTTCCTCAGTTCACGGTCGGCTTTGAAGAGTGCAGCGTGTTCCCGGTCCACCGAAGATCATCGCGCCAGACTCTGGAGGTAAGTATGGGGTGAGGGAGGATGTGGGGAGGCAGGGTGTGCAGTGGGTGGGCTTGGGTTGTGGGAGGGGGGTCTGGGAGACTGTGAGGGACAGTTTTTCTCCACAGGAAAAAAAAAGACAACTTGGGATGGTTTTCTACTTCACAGGAGCATTTGGCAAGCTGGGGTGGGCTCCCAGCGTGCCAACGGACTGTTTTGTTTGAGGGGGACTTGTACCCAGTGGGGGATTGGGCACCCCAGTCGGCAAAACAAGAACAGGGGGGAATCATGCAGACGGGGATTGAGCACCCCCTTCGGCACACAAGAAAACGGGGGGGGGGTTCGGTTAGATCATGCCGATGGGGAGTGGGCTCCCCCGTCAGCAGACAGGACATTTGTGCACTGAAGCCAGCAGGGATTAGGCACCCCCTTGGCATGGGGGCAGCATTTTACTGTTTGTGAACGTGGCGGCAAGCCGTCCGCCATGTTCACAAACAGTATTACGCTAGTTAACGTTCTGCCCTGCAATGACGGATCGCTCCCTCATTGCAGCACAATGACTGATGCTGCAATGACAAGGTGGCCCCTGATTGCTGCGGCAAAAATGTTAGAAGTTGGTGCACTTTTGGAGACCAGTGTCATCTCCACATTGTGCCTCCATTGGTCTACCATTGCCAAGCCCCCTAATGCAGTGCCTCCCTTGGCTGTAACACTGCCGCGCCTCCACAACTCACTTCTCTACTAAGCTGTCACATCATGTTTCTTGCGCATGCGCACAAGCAAACATAAAAATTGGTAAGAGATAGGTTTTAACCATCATAACTTTCATTTTTTTTATTTGATTCCATGATTTCCAAATAGCCACTTTAGCAGAAGCTTCCTCCAGCTTTTCAGTCCAATTAAGCATACTGTTATCTTCTTTCCCAAACCAAATGCCCAAATATTTGAAAGACTTATCCAGCACAGCAATATCATGCCAGACCTTTTTGTCAGAAGATGTCCTTCCCAAAGGATAAATTACACTTTTATTTCTATTCAGACTTGCACCTGTAGATTGAGAAAGTTCATCTAATAAGGTCAGTACCCTCTCTCCTGACCTTTCATCTGCCACCAATACACAGATGTCATCTGCATAAGCAGTAACAGATACCTCCTCTCCTCCCCCTTGTGGTTTTATACCTTTCACTTGTGGGTCCTGAATAAAACATAATATGGGATCCAGACAAAAAAACAAAAAGTAGGGGACTAAGTGAACATCCCTGTCTTACCCCCCTGGATATAGAAATATATGTTGCAAGATGACCATCAACCATTGGAATTGCAAAAGCATGAGAATACAATGTGGTTATCCATTGCACAAAGTGCTCAGAAATACCGTCGGCCTTAAGGACATGAGAGATATATGAATGTGGGACTTTATCAAAGGCCTTTTCTTGGTCTAAGGCCATAATATAACCCTGAAGGTGTTCCTCTTTACTCTGTTCTACAAGTTCCCTAATTAACAGTAAATTATGCTGTATGGACCACCCTGGTACTGTACATGTTTGAGCTGATGAAAGTAGGTATGAAGTCAGAGGCAATAGTCGAAAATGTAATATTTTCATTAATATTTTATAATCCAAATTTAAAAGACTTAATGATCTCCAATTGTCAAGGCTAGTTCTATCACCTTTCTTGTAAACCATTATTTGCACTGCTGTACAAGAGTGAAAATCTATCTGTAAAGTTAATAAAACCCAATTGAACACTACTTTCAGAATTTGTACTATTAATCCCTTAAATGTTTAGTAGAATTTGGCTGGTAAACCATCAATACTTGGAGCCGTATTCTTTTTAAGACATGTAATGGCCTGTTCAAGTTCTTGATCTTTAATGGGTTTAGAAAGAATCATTAATAAAACAGAAGGTACTGTAGGCAATACAAGGGAAGAGAGCAGTTTTTGTGTCTGACCCTCTTCTAGTAGAGAAGATGTGTACATGGTCTGCAAGTATGTCAATACTGCATCTAGGATACCTGGGCCATCTTTAACTATCACACCTGTATCCATGGCAATAGAGGACATAAATCGTGCATTTGCTCTCTGGGAACTGATTATGAAGGGATCTCCAAATTCTGTTTTCCCTGAAGTACAAATTTTATGTTCGTGCAACAGAGCAGTTGCTCTATTATACTACAAAATGAACATCTCCTTTTTTACATTAAGGGCCTGCGTCATTAAAGGGATATGATATAGATTAATATTAGAATATCTCTTACTCAGCTGCATACATAACTTCAGGTACTGTCTATACCTTTCCTCACACTTGATTGAGGAGTATTTCTGAAAAACACTCCTCAAGACAGTTTTAGTGATTTCCCACCATATGCTCATGTTTTCCATCAACCCTGCTACTAACATGCAGGCTCTAAGAAATTCCTGGATCTGGGTCTGCAAACGTTTCTCCGGTAGAATTGCTTTATTTAATTTCCAATACCCCTTCCCATACGTTGGACCGTTAACTGTGCCTAAAGTAACCATCAAGATAGCATGATCTGATATTTTAAAAGGGATCAAACGTGCTGTTTCTACCCATATTATATTTAGTAAACACAAAATCAATTCTAATGGAAAGGGAACCTCAGAAATATGTATGACCTCCTACCTTATGAACCACTCTATAAGCATCTATCAACCGACTTTGGGATAATAATTTGAGGAGAAAATTTGTGTCGCAATACAGTTTGGTCGTTTTAGCACCTCTATCACCTATGTCCACGACACAATTAAAGTCCCCCAAAAATTACTGGTTTGGAGGTGAATAAATAGGGTTTAATTAAATCAACAATTCTATCCATCCTTTTTTTGTAAGAGGGGCATAAGAATTTATCAGTCACCATCCCACATTCTCGTAAGTAAATTCTATTATAAAAGCTCTCCCAAAAGCAACCTTGACCAATTTTGAAATCCTGAAAGTATCCCCTTTGAATAGAATACCTACTCCCTCACAAACATCTGTGCCAAAAATTAAAAAAGATCGTCCCCAATACCACAGTTGTTGTGCTGATTTGACTAAGAAGATAGTATTTCACCTTGTATCCTGTAAGAGATAAACATCACACTCTAACTCTTTAAACACTGAAAGGGCATCCAAATGTCTTTTTGGATTTTTTATACTGTCAACATTTACGGTAGCAATTCACAATTGGGGAATTAAGGAAGACATCAGGGAAGTGTGTTATAAGATTCAGGGTGGTTTCTTTACTCTGGTACTTTTACGTCCCCGGGTTTTATCCCAGGGTTCACCACTCACTAAGGGGCCCTTATCCTAGGATTCACCATCTGTGTTAGAAGAGGGAGGGGCCACGGAAGAGGCTTCAGAATCTCCACCAGGTTCAGAATCCTGTGACTGAAGCTTCAAGATCTCATATTTATTTGAAAGCAAGATTCCCTCATCTTTCTCTGTTGTAGCTGTGGCCACCTTAGATCTGGATTTAGTTTGTTTTAAACTCCTTTTCTTTGCCACACTTTTGGCTCGAGGGGGTGGCATTTCAAAAGGGGCATCCTCCTGTACCAAAGGGGGGGCCACCAAATCATTCAGGGGTGTCTGAACCTCTTCTAAAACAACCTCATCCTGGGCTCCTGATGGGATTCCCATAAAAATTTCTACAGTTGGGGGGGGAGGGGGGAGCTGCGCTGGTCTCTGGGGAAGATTTTTCCTGAGGTTGGGCCCTTCTTTTAGACATTTCCTTTTTCTGAGCATCTAGTATGATGCTATCCTGTCTTTTCCTATCTGTCCGGTTATGGGTCACCCATGGACAGGATCTATAGGTATGCCCAGAGTCTTAACATAAATTACACTTTAACTCTGGCTGACACTCTGAACTATGATGTCCAAAATCCAGGCAAAGGTTATATCTTAACCTGTCACACGTGGAGCCAAAATGTGTAAGGGCTCCACATTTGAAACATGCCTTAGGTTGTCCCAGATAAAAACAATGCCCTCTTTCTGTGCCCAGGAATATACTGTTAGGTAAACGTAAACGTAAACGTAAAGGTTGTTATGCCTTAAATGAACCCGAAGCACCCACTCCCCATTCCATATGCATTCTTCATCAAAAATAGGTGAAGGGAAACCCAATACTTCACAACATTTCTGCAACCAAAAAACAATATCATGTACTGAAACTGATTTGTTATGAAACAACAGTCACTGACTTAATAGTTGGTTTTGTTAAGGGGATAACCTTAAAAGGCATCCACAGTTCTGGATATTTCAGGATGTCCAATTTAGATCAAAAATGATCTATGCTTTGAGGAGTGACAAAATTTATATCATAAACCACAGATCCAGAAACATGTATAAGAGCATTAATTTCATTAGAGAAAAACCCATAGAGTTCTTTAGCAAAGTTTTCCCCACGTGTATACGGTCAGGCGCTAAATTCAGCCCACTCTGGTACTCTAGGTGCACTGCATTTCTCCGCTGCAAAGGAGGAGGGGAACCTGAAAAAGGATTCTTACAATGGAAAGTCTCCCATGTAGTTTTCACTTGGTGTGGAAAGTCAGGTAAAGGTCCTGCATGTTGCGGTGAAACAACAACTGAATCACCCCACTCCGAAGGCTTATGAACCGTGCCTTCAGACTCCGATGATGAAAAATCAAGTTGGGCCGTGTCACAAAGCTTTTCACTAACATCAGGGTTTGGGAGTTCATTACCCTCTTGTCTCACCTCTGCAGTTTCAGATTCTGTGAGTGTTACTAGGCGTTGGCCAGGTATGGGACTGTATGCCGGGTCAGGAACCCAGACGTCAGCTTCACCTTGCTTCCAACCTGCATTAAGCAGGGAACATTCCAGCGAGGTTACTGAGCATTTGCTTGAGGGAAGGGGGTGATTATCATCAGTTCTACCTTTCCGTAAGGAAAGACCTCTTTGCTGTTTTTCAACCTGCTCATTCACATTAGAGGGAGATGTACTCACAGACTCTCGCTGTAGTCCTGACGAAGCATCCAGAATGCCAGAAATATCAGACCATGACTCATGACTCAGATGTCAAAAGCAGAGCTTCAAAGAGATTGTCTGTCAAAACGCTATCCTTTGATGACAGCGTGTCATTCAGTTGACTCACACAACTACCCAATTGATTTCCTTCCATAGCACCCTTTGCAAGTTCAGCCTGAATCAGCTTTGCAGCTTCCCTGATAAGGTCAGAATCAATACAGTCTTTCTGTTCTTCAACAGAAATAGCAGGGAGCTTACTTGGGGATTTTCCATCCATTTGCAAACCATCAGTTTTTAAACAAAGGTGCTGATTTTGTTGAAAAATGCTGTCCAACCACACTGCATCTGGTCCAAACAAACCTTTTGTTGCACATTGTATCATTGGGATCGATTCAGCCATTAATTCTTCCATTTCTATACATTGTGGTAGCATTACAGTGGTCTCCAAAGCTGGACCTGAAGGCAGAGAGACCTGCAGTCCCTCAGCTACACCAGCAGAATGAACATCTATGACGTCGGCCTCCATGGTAGCAGTGCCCCCACTGACAAGAGAAGGGGAATTTCCCCGGTGTCCTGGCCAAATTTCCCTCATTCACTAAAAATACCATCAACAGCTTAATCTGGGTTAAGATCAGTTAGCATTCATCTGTATTGCCTCCCCCCTGGTCATGCCTGAAAATAGGCAGGATTTGTCTAGTGCACTTACCCAGTCAACAAAACTAAATAAATAAATTAAATAAATAAATAAAGCCCTTTTATCCTGTCAATATTTTGTGACATGTCATTTACTATAAGGTACTCCACTCTCTCTGCCTCCTTAACACCCTCCAGCTGTACCGAGTAGCTCTCTCAGTCTTCTAAAATCCAACCCCCTGAAGTCCAGGACTTTGGTCCTGGAGTTTGTATACTACAAAACATACTGAAAGATTGTCACTGCTGGCTAATGGTACCTCTGTTCTGTTTTTTCCCGCCACTGTCCCTATTTGAGAGTACCAAGTCCAGAAGTGTCCCCTTTTATAAGTTTCCTGACAACTTGAGCTATACAGCAATCTTGAAATGCTTCCTTCCACCAGTGCTTGACTTCTGTTATTGGCTGCTACTATGGTACTCCAGGTGATGTCTGGCATGTTGAAGTCTCCCTACAGCACAACTTCTCCTCTTCTACTTTTTTGTTTGTCTCCTCCTTCTGGTGCAATGACCTGTTTGCAACTTTCACTTTTACCACTCTCCATCCCTCTACCTGTCACAAACTGTACTCAAGCTGATTTGGTTTTAGTGGCTACCTCAAGTGCCCTGTCTTCACTTTCATTATTTCTTTCCCTCTCATATAGGGCCCCCTCCACTACTCTTACTGCTATCCTTTCTGAAAGTGGCATAGACAGAAATTCTTAGATCCTAGTCATGGGACTATGTTGCCTAAGTTTAATTTACAGTCACCAATGCTAGCTGGGCATCTGTAACCACTGCCTGACGATCATACATTTTGCTTCTCATGTCCTTGACATTTAAGCATATGGTCTTCATGAGCTTTGCCTTGCCATTCTGCTTTGGTCTACTTTACTTACCTTATTCTTATTTGGTTTCTGTGCCCCATGGCTATTATTCGCCCTACCTCTACCTTCCAGGGTCCATGATGTCCCTTTTGCAGTCCCATGTTTCTCCCCTTCATATCCCCCACACCACCTTTGCTGTTCTCTTGCTCTTCTCAATTCCTAGGATGAAGCATGAATTTGGTAGAAAGCCCTTTGCATCTGCAACACCAGAAACCTGGAGCAAACTCCCTCTCCAGCTGAGGAAGGCTTCCAGCTTGCAAGCATTCAAGTATGGCCTTTTCAGCCAACTTAGAACTCCATGCATTTGCTTTGGTCCAGAATCCCAATCTATCTGTTCATGATTATATTGCATAACAATATTCATGCTTTTTGTTTGCAGTGAACCCACTTTGTTAACTTGTTTTGATTACTGTTTGGATGTACTTACCATTGGAGTTGTTTGCTTTTCCTGTGCATACTTTAGCCTGAATGTAACTATTTCTGCTGAACAATGTAAACCTGTTGACTGCTGCTATTCTTTCTGGAATCCCCATGAAAATAAAATGTTGCATCTCATGGGGTTATCCCAGTTGGAGAAATTTCAAATAAATAAATTGCTCTGTCTCATTCGGGGGTGGGCATTTAGTTCCCTTTTTGTTACTTCCCTAAATCCTGTGCTCCAGTGCAACCCTCACCCTTGCCTAGTTTAAACTAATAACCCATCTAATGTCTTACCTAGCATGCTGCTTCCCACCCATTCCAATGTAGGCCATCCTTTGCAAATAGGCCCTTATTTTCAAAGAGAGTTCTTCAGTTCCCCACATACCTGAACCCCTGCTCTGTGTAACAAACCTTTTCAGTCATCTTTTAATCTCCAAGATACTGCCTTTCTTGATCTTAGCTATACAAGGCACCCGCAGTACTTCTTAGAAGGCCACAGAGTCTGTGACTCGCCTGAGTTTTCCCTCATGACCCTGAATCTGTCCTGTACCACATCCATGCTGCAGTTCACCTAATTATTGGTTCCAAGGTGGACTATGACATCTGACTTCCCCTTCTTCCCCTCTGGTCGAGGACTTAAACCACAGCAGAATCCTGCCAACCACCCAAATGAAGAGGTAAACCACAGACCTTCTGCCTGGCTCCAGAACCTTAACCAGCCTCCCATCCCTCTGACTACTGATTACCCAATACAATAACTCTCTTCCTACCTTTGCTCTCCACTTTCCCCTTCTTCCTACCAGGTTTCTTCCTTGTGGGACGTGTCTTTGTTCCCCAGAGTAGGAGACTTATCAGCTCTGTTGTTCTGGGGACCAAAGGTGTTACATCTCCCCAGAGCCTTCAAAGACTGATAGTGGTTCCCCTTTACCACTCTGGGGACTGGATTTATTTATTTTATTTTTATTTATTTATTCATATAGCGGATTTACAAACCTTTGAGTCAGAGACTCATTTACAAAGGCACCTCGTCGCAGGGAGGGGAGACAATATAATTGTGAAGCAAGACAGTGGGAACA
Organism: Neoceratodus forsteri; assembly: GCA_016271365.2. Taxonomy (NCBI): domain Eukaryota; kingdom Metazoa; phylum Chordata; order Ceratodontiformes; family Ceratodontidae; genus Neoceratodus; species Neoceratodus forsteri. Next base: position 569,899,517 of record CM057449.1, on the reverse strand, counting down.
GCACAGGTGAGACACAGACAGCATATATAATAGGCATTTCAAGAGTAGGTAAAAAAAAAAATCATACAGGCACTCTTGGATAGCCCTATGACAGGCATATACAGCTACAAGTGCTTGTGAGGTGTTTGCGTAGGGCGGTTTTGAAGGGGCCAATTTTGGGGATATATGTGATGTGCATGGGGAGGGAGTTGTACCAGGATGGTGCTCTGTGGTATAAGGACCTTTGTGCAAGTGATGTCCTGGCTCTAGGCACCTGTAAGGTGGTTTTGTTGGTATTACGGGTGGTGATCGAGTGGGAGGCCGGTAGAAGGGGTGTGTCGACTCCTGTGGGGCATAACCCAAGTAGAGCCTTTTTTGCCAGTATACAGGTGTGGTATTGAAGGCATTCTTCAAAATTGAGTATGTTTGAGGTGGAGTAGAGCTGGCATGTGTGAGTTCTGCTGGGGGCACCGGTCAGGAACCTGCAGGCTTTGTTGATAGAGGTCTGTATTTTGGTGAGGGCAGTAGGGTCAGCGGCTGCATAGATGGGGAGTCCGTAGTCAACCAAAGACAGGATGGAAGAAGAGATAGCCAGCCGTAGGGTGAACTTGGGGAGGCAGTCTTTGTGACGGTATAGGAGTCCAATCCGGGCATTCATGGCAGAGGACAGCGCACTGACATGGGCATGGTAGGTGAGAGCTTAGTCAAAGGTGATGCCCAGGTATTTGTATGTTGATACCTGCTCAAGGGGGTGGAGGGTGCTGGGAATGATGCAAAGGGGAGCATTTTTGGAGTTACTCTGTCTGTGTGCAAAGATCATTGATTTTGTCTTTTTGAGATTCAGAACCAGGCGATGGTCGAGGAACCATTTTTCAGCTTGGCTGAAGGAGAGTTGTAGGGAGCTCTGGAGGGTGAGTGAGTCGGGGTGAGAGGCGACTAGGACTGCATCGTCTGCATAAAGAAGCAGTTTACCTGTACAGGAGCTGGGAAGAGTGTTTAAAAAGAGACTGAATAATGTAGGGCCCAGGATGGAGCCTTGTGGGACCCCGGAGCGTACAGGCAGAGCAGTAGATACGATTCCATTTAATTTAACCCATTGGGATCTATCCTTGAGGTAACTGGAGAACCAGGCCAGAGGGCCAGATGAGAGACCCAGCTGACTGAGGGTGTCAGGCATTAGTGGGTGACTCACAGTGTTGAAGGCCTTAGATAGGTCAATGAACACTGCCCCAGCAATCTCCCCTGCATCAAGTGCAGAGTGTATTTGGTGGGAAAATTCCAATAGGGTTGTGGTGGTGCTGTGACCGGAGCAGAAGCCATGTCGCTCAAGGCAAAGTATGTTGTAGTTGACTAGGTAATCCACAAGTTGTGTGGATACTATTTTCTCCAAAGTTTTTGAGGGGGGGGGAGGATGGAGATAGGTCTGTAGTTGTTTGGTATAGTGCGGTCCCCACTTTTATGGATGGGGGTGATTTCGGCCTGTTTCCATGCACTCGGGAACTGGCCGAGGCACAGGGAGCGATTAAGTAGGTCAGTAAGGGGGATTAGCATGACATCTAGTGTCAGGTGGAGTATCCTGGAGTCAAGGGGTCACAGCCTCGGGTTGTGGGAGGTGAGGGTTTTAGGAGGATGGCTTAGCATCTTGGGGGGAGATAGCCCTGAAGAGAAAAGGTGAACAAGAAGCAGCTGGGAGGTTGGTTATAGGGACGGGGTCAAAGAAGGAGGCAGGGAGGACTGCACTAAGGTCAGAGAAAGTTGTGTTGAGGTAGTCAGCAACACGAGATAGGTCAGTATTAATTGCGCCATTAATAACCATCTGCGAGGGAGGAGAGGAGCGGGTCTTCCCGTTTAACTCCTGAATGTTATCCCAGAAGGCTCGGGCCGAGCCCCAGGAGGAGGTTAAGGCAGTTTGATAGTAGTTGGCTTTGGCTTGTCTTATGGCCCAGGTGCACTGGTTGCGAGCTGCATTGTAGGCTTGCTTATCTGCTGACCTGCCGGGTCTCAACAGCAATGTGCTTAGAGTTGTCACACTGCTTTAGTTGTTGATCAGGAGGTGGAAATCCAGACAGCAGTGTGTCTCTTGGGGTGGGTGTTGGTGACCGGGGCAAAGATGTCACAGGCCTTACAGAAGGCATTGGTGAGGAAGGCTAGGGCAGTATCTATGTTTGTTGCAAGGGAGATCGGGGACCAGTCGACCTGGGCAAGGTACTGCTTTAGCTTGTTAAGGCCCCTGGGGCGGAAGCATTGACGGGGGGTTGCTTTATACGCAGGAGTACATGTGGGGGAGGACCAGAAGCAGAGAATAGGCGAGTGGTCACTAAGGGCGATGGCTAGGACACTTACTGCCTTTACTTTGTGTGGGCGGTTTGAGAGCACAATGTCTAGTAGGGAGCTGGTCCCACTTGGTTGGTTAAATCTAGTGGGCCGAGTCACTAATTGGGATAGATCAAGGGCTGAGAAATTGTCCTTGATTTGCGCTGAAGTGGAGCTGAGCCAATTGATGTTGAGGTCTCCAAGGACAAGCTGATCAGCCTTGTGAGGCAGGGTAGAGAGATAGTCGATGAGGGAGCGGACAGCTAGATTTTGTACACGTGGGGGTACATAGGCAGTTGTGAGATACAGAGGGCCACGGCCTGGGTCGGGGGTGATTTTTAGTGTGATGGCTTGTGCCCCATGGTCTAGCTTGGGGGTCGGTAGCGCGTGACCAAGGAGGGAGGGAGTTAGGTAGACTGCGCATCCACCGCCACGCTTACCCACACAATCTTCTCTGAAAAGGGTGAAGCCAGGGAGGGAGACAGCAGAGTCTGGGGTTGATTGAGAGAGCCAGGTCTCCACTACTGCAAGAATGTTGGGCTTGTGTTGAGAGATCCAACACTGGAGTGCAGCAGTCTTCCTTGGGAGACTGCGGATATTAGTAGAGGCAATGCAGAGTCCATGACCTGCAGGTGGCGATGCAGGTGGTCCTGGTCCGGGGTTAGGGTGGACATTCCCAGAGAGCAGGAGGATTAGGATGATGAGTCGGAGAAAAGGACTGTGGCAGTAGTGGTAGGGGTACCTGGGCAGGTGTGAGAATTTGGGGGGGCAGTACAGGGGATGGGTAGGGAGTTCAGGAGGGTAGGGCTAGGACTGAGGGAGACCACCGACAGTTGTGTATTGGGGGTGGGCACTGGTGGTGGGTGGGGTGGGGGATAGGGTGTTCCAGTGTGTGAGGTACGCTAGTGGTGAGCGAAAGGGAGATGGGAGGGTTGGGAGCGGTGGGGGGTGAACTATGGGTGGCTGTGATTCTGGCAGATGTGTGTATGCAGGGGTGATAGAGAGATTTTTGGCAGGGGTGCTGGGGGGGATAGGAGAGTGAGGAGCACTGTGAGTATACAGAGACTTATTAGAGTCATATTGCTATTAGATATAAATGGAGGGGAATAGGTGTTAGCAGGCAGGATCCCCCTAGTGTTCAGTGGGTATAACCTGCTCTCTCACTATTGCAATCCAACTCCCCTCCTTCCCCACTATTTACTATCTTTCTGTCAAATTCTTAGGGCGTCTGCTGAAAGAGTGGTGTTCTGGTCCCCAGTCCTCTGTGAGTGGGACCAGCCATCAGTCACTGGATCTTAGACTTGTCAAGGTTTAGTTATATCACCAGGAACCCCAGCCTCCTAAAACTGCGGGATCATCCACATCTCCCAGAGTACCAAGTAAAAATGATCTTGCCACATCCTCTGCAGCTTACCACATTCCCCCACCCTCCAATCTACCCAGACATACTGTATAATTGCTGCAGATAGAAAGTTATGCACCTTTTAGGTTGCTTTTGGATTATGTAATCATATCCTAGATAAGGAGTTTTTGTCATCTTCAGCTACTTATGTGAGTTGCTGTGGACTGTATACTGTAGGCATACCTCAGATGAGCATGACCCCTGAAAGATAATGTCAAAAGCGTCAGGGGAAAAGCTAGTCCAGTGGCATGGTGGTACTGTAGCATTGCCATGTACCATTCTGGTGACCTGGGTTTGGGAAACAAGCTTGAGTCACCAAGGATCAGTTGAGGGGGGAGAACTGAGCATCTGAAGGACTGTTTTCCTCTCCTGGGGAGGGTGAGTTGCACTTCCTGTAGTATGCTTGACAACCAGTGGAGGCTTGGGGTCAGGGAAGTCAGTTAGCCCGGTTGGGGGGGGAGTAAGACCCAATTGGCCTGGGGAGGGCTACCAAGATAGGGATCACAGGAGAAGCGGAGAGGATATATTGAAGGGAAAATTGTGCCTGTGGGTATAATATAATCTTATCTCAGATAGGGAATTACAGTAGAGCCTGCCAGGATACAATGCAGTGTCTCCAGTTACTGTATAATAAAAAGGTTTACTTGTCATTTAATTTACTTTGCGCCCTGCAGGAACTCTGCTGTAGAATGTTGCAGTATTGCATTGCATCCAGGTGGACTTCATGTATGTCTGAGTACAAACACAGTAATATAGGCTTACTCTATGCTGCCACACACCACAGCACATTTTATCTGTGTAAGCCCCAAGGTTGGGGCCTCTAACACCTTTATAGTCACATTATCAACACAGATAAAAGAATTAAGAACCATCAGTGGGTATAACCAAGGTATAGCATACCTTAGTTGTCAGGTTTGCCAGGCAGAGTCCCCTGTGGGCCTGCGGATCTCCTGCTGATGCTCCTGAAGATGCCATTCTCCTTCTCTGGGGTTCTCACTTTTTGGGAGTCACTCATGATGCGTTGCTGGGCCCTAGGTAAATAAACCCACTGTGAAGACTAGCATACTATTGGCCTCTAGGAGTCACATGGTCAATCCCTAACAATGATGATGTCAAATGTGGCCACTGAGATCCCACCCAGCAACTGCCCACAAAGTCCTCTTCTCACCTTCCAACCCCAATACAAAAACAACCAGAAGAGTAGTGCTTTTTTTGAAAGCTCCATGATCCCCTTAGATTGGCTAATAGCAAATGTAACCCCTATATTAAAGAAGGGTAACAAATCCAATGTTCAAAACTACTGTCCCATTAGCCTTACTTTAGTCTTATGCAAATCAATGGAAAAAAATCATTAAAACCTATATGGAAAAGGAAATGGGAGAACTCCAGCTCAAAGATAAAACCCAGCATGGTTTTAGAACAGGGCACTCATGTACCACGAACCTAACTGCTTTCTATAATAATATCAATCAAGGTTTGGGCACCAATACCTCAATGGATGTTGTACTGCTGGATTACAGCAAGGCCTTTGATAAAGTCCCCCATGGCAAACTTGTAACCAAGCTTGAATCCCTTGGGTTCTCACCATGTCTTTTTAAGTTGGTAAGACAATGGCTAATGAACAGGACCCAGAGGGTAAACATTAATAACATTCTTTCAGACCAATGTCCGATAAGCATTGGGGTCCCCCAGATCTCTGTCCTGGGGCCTACTCTATTTAATTTACGCATTAGTGATATGCAGCTCACTTCTCACAATTAGTTATCTAAATTTGTGCACAATTCCAAATCAGGTGGGAAAGTAGACACCCCTGATAACCTATATAGTCTTGTCTCTGACCTCAGAAGCATTGAACATTGGGCACTAAGCAATAACATGGAGTTCATGTTCAAAAATGTGTAGTCTTCCACTTTGGCTCAAGAAATCCAAGAAACATATATCATATAAACAATACCCCACTAAAAGCATCTTGCAAGGAAAGAGATCTCAGTAGCTTGGTAAATAACAAACTTTCCTCGCATGACCATTGTTCAAAAATAACCATAGTAGCTAATTCCCTCCTTAGAGAAATCAAACATACCTTTGTATCTAGGACTGATCAATGCCTCATACTCCTGTATAGATCCTATGTCAGACCTTACATGGACTATGGGTCACCATTTTGGAACTCTTATCTCAGGGGTGACATAGTTCAAATAGAACATGTCCAGAGATGTGTACTAAAACGGTTTCAGGATTTTCTCACAAAAACTACCAGGAGAGACTGCATGCCACAGGCCTATATCCCCTTGAACATAGGAGATGTAGTGGACACATCCTCTTTATCTATAAGATTCTACAGTCTCCTGAACTAATGGAGTAATGTGGTCTTTCTTTTTCTACTAATCAAATTAAGATCAAGAAGGCCAATACTAACCAAAGACATAAGTTTTTCATGCTCCGGGCATCTAGACTATGGAATTCCTTACCTCATGATTTGGTAAGTTCCAAAGATTTTAACACATTTAAAAATGAATTAGATATATGGTTTATCTCTCACCCCGCTCTTACTTATTAGCCCACTCATATGTGGGGGGAAAATCTCGATGGGTCTCAGCCTTTTTTTTTTCCTACAAAACCTAGTAAACCTAGTAAGTGCAGTTGGGTCCTCAGCCCTCTTACTGCTGCTTCTGGCAACCTTGGTCTCCTGGCTGCAGTGAGAAACTACTTGTATCTGTTAAATACTCAGTGGCTAGGCCAGAAGCAGTCATATGATCAATCTCCCAACAATGGTGGGGCCAAATCCAGCCACTGAGATCCCACCCTACAACCTCCCAAAAAGCTCTAGTCCCACATCTTGTCTTCCTGACCCCAACATAAAATGAATCAGCACAGAATTTCTTTAAAAAGTGAAACTAAGACTCATCCCTCTCACCACCACTCCCAGCAATCCTCTACTCCTGACTGGATAGAGAAATTACTTTAAGCTTTTAAAGATGTTGTGGCTAATAGGATGCCATAGGCTGCTAGCAGTCACATGGTCAATCTCCCAACATGTATCAAGTCAAATCTGATCACCAAGACCCTGCCCCACAACTTCCCACAGAGCCCTCCTCCCTCCTTCTTACCCCAGATACACAAAAAATTAAATAAATGTGAAAGGCAGTACTTCAGGCTGATTTCTGTTGTCACTTGTCCAGATATCCACAACATATTGGCAATATCTGTTTCAATTTCAATTTGATTGATAAGGATACCTATAGGCACAAGTGTTCATTTGCATAGGTGACCTTGACCTTTAGGAATTTAACACTTTCTGTGTCTTTGATCTACCATAACAACAGTTTACTGGTCCCCAGTAATTCACAATTTCCTGTGGATTTTATTTTTCATCATTTGACTCCTGGTACCTTGGACAAGATTACTATTTTGCATAGTCCTGAACATAACTATCTGCATGGTTTAATATTACTACATCAAGAATGCAACCTAACCCCATGAGTGGGCCAGGGTATGCCGGGCTGAAGGGAAATGGCTTGAAACTTGCTACAATGAATATCTGCAGCCTAATTCCAAAGTTGCCTCAACTGCAGGCATGGGCCACTCAACATAACCCTGATAAACTTTGCCTGACTGAGACCTGGCTATCCACCCAGGTTATGGATAATGAGATAGTGATCTCAGCTTACAATACTTTTAGATGTGATAGGAATGGGAAATAAGGTGTCAGCTGTCTCATTTATTTATGGAACACCCAACAAAGCATTGTGCTCCCCATCACAACCTGCAGCGCAGACCATGAGCTCCTTGCAGTTAGAATAATTTTTGGTGAACATAAAAAATCTCTGGTCATTGCATGCATCTACCTCCCACCAAAAATGGCCAAAGATGGTTTAATTAAACTAGGTCCTTGGCTGCTGTTAACAACATCTGTGAACTCATCATGACTGGGGACTTCAACATCAATTGGCTTAGTAATGAATCAACCAACCAGAAGGATTCCATAGTCAGCTCCCTCCTCACGCAATTAGTGATGGAGCCCACTATAATGAACCATAAGACCAGTAAGCAAACGCTCCTGGACTGGCTTCTTGCAAGCTCACCTGACAGGATTACCGATGTCTTGGTACTACCGGATTTGCTAAATGACCACTCCCCTATCACCTGTCTGTGGTCCAATAAATTCAAAAAAACACCACCTGTCTTTGTGAACAGCAGAATTCTCAGGAAAGGGCAGTGCTCAGCTTTCAAGGAAGTGCTTTATCAGATTGATTGGTCTCCCCTTAAGGTACTGCTTGACCTTGACATAACACTCCAGTACTTTATTGATAACTTTAATAGCGTTTGTGACATATTTGCTCCATTCAAAAAAGGAAAAACATGCAGCCATAACAATGGGTGGATTACTAGTGACCTTCTAGATCACATGAGGGCAAGGGACAACCTTTGGTATCAAGCCAGGGCATCTGGTAAGCCCAGTGACCTTCAAAGATACTGGACAGCTAGGAATAAATGCGCACATCTCATCAGGAATGCTAAGGCTAATTTCCACAAGGATCAATTGGAAAGAACCTGGGGTGATGGGAGGCAGTTTTGGGACAATCTAAAGGCACTCTCAGGGAAGGATGACAAAGCACAGCCATCACTGCTAAACATTAATTGCACAAATACCATAGACCCCCTCACCATTGCCGAAGAGTTCAACTCCATCTTCACAGATCTTAGAGCTTAGCTCTGTTCTACTGGTTGAATACTTCAAGCCTATCAAAGCTAATAATAGATGCCCACCGGACATCAGCTCGCACCCTCAATTTTACTTCAAGAGAGCCATTGTCAAAGAAGAACTGGGTTATATTAAAAAGGTCCTGGTTAAAAACAGAATGGGGTTTGACAACATTGACATGAAACTGCTGGCACTGGCAATCAATGAAGTCATCGCTTCCATCACTACAATTTTCAATAAATCCCTCCAGCTCGCCAAATTCCCTTCTCCTTGGAAACAAGCGCTGGTGACCCCAGTGTATAAGGGAGGTGCTAGGTCACTGACCACAAACTACAGGCCCATCTCTCTCCTCTCCCCCTCTCTAAAGCACTGGAAAGGATTGTGGCAGACCAATTTGCTGACTATATTCACAAATACCAGCTACAATGTCCCCAGCAGCATGGCTTTAGGAAACTCCACAGCATGGACACTACACTGGTGGATTTCACTGAGTATGTCCATAAGGCATTGGATGAGGGAAAACTGGTTGGGTCCATCTTCATTGACCTAACAATGGCATTCAACGCAGTCTGCACCCACTCCTCTTGTTTCAACTGCATGCCCTTGGTGTTTTCCCAAATTCCGCTCTATGGTTCTGGGACTACCTAACCTCCCAGTCTCAAAGAGTCAAGATAAGTCACTCCATATCTGCATCCAAGGAAGCCTCACTAGGGGTGCCTCAAGGGTCCATTCTGGGTCCACTGCTCTTCAGCATGTTCCTGAACAACCTACCTGATGCCTGCACTAGCAAAGTCATTCTATACACCCATGATGCTGTCCTACTTAGCTGCCACTGTTGCATACAGCACCTACAGGTCAAGCTACAATCATCCTTCCAGCAACTGGAGACCTGGTTCTACTCCCAAAGGTTGCTACTAAACTAAAAAAAAAAAACAAGACAATGCTCCTTTGTAGCCCCCAACTAAAAAGGAGAAGCCCAGAACTAACAATCACAAATCACCTGACTGACCCACTGGAACAGGTTCATTCCTGGGTGTCACTGTGGATGATACCTTTTCATATGTTCAGCACATTGACATGGTGATGAAAGCTGTGAACACTAAATTAGAGATCCTGTTTAGGCACAAGAAAAGCCTAACTGCTGAAGCCCTCCAGCTCATTCTCTAGCTCTGTCCTCTCCCTGGTCGACTACGGGCTGGTGGTTTACAGCGCTGCCACTGATATGGCCCTCAAAATGGTTGCCACCACCCCTAACAAGACTTGCAGACTATTATTAAATGATGACCGCTTCACGCATACTTGTACCCTGTATAGTCTGGCTCACATACTACCACTTCAATCCAGAATCAGATACCAAATGTGTCTGCTACAGAGAAAGGCCATGCTCTCCCTAACCCCTACCTGCATTGCAGACCTGTTGAAGGAAGCAAGCTCCAATTACAACACATGAAGAACAGTGACAACACAGCTTGATGTCCCATTTTGTAGAACTTTCCTCAGACAAAGATCCTTCATGTACCGAGCTCCACTATGGCTAAATGAGATCCCTGCTGCAGCTCTTAATACAACAGGTGTTCGGTCCTTTAAAAGAGAACTGAAGCAATACCTGCTGCACTCAGACGCCTACGACTGCCTTACCTGAATCCATATCTTCAACCTGGATATCCCCTCTTAAACACCTCTGACTCCCTTACCTGAGTCAATATTTTTACCCGTTTACCTCCTTGTCTGTCTGAGCTTTCTTCCTGTTTTACCTACCCTGGACCCCCACCTGCCATCCCTTGCCACCCCCCACTCTAGCTCCTTCCAACTCCTTCCCCTCCATGCTCCCCGACTCCTCCCCTTTCCACCCACTCTCCCCCTAAATATTCTTCTTTTCCCAATCCATCTCTCTCTCTCTCCTCCTTTCTTCCTCTCTGTCTCTCTAATCTACCCCTCATTCACACTCACTCCCCCCTTTCTTTCTCCTACCCTATCCAATACTCTATCTTGACAGGCCCCTCTGGGGCAGCTATGCTGTATGTTGCTAATTGGAAAACCTCATTCACACTCTCCCCCCTTTCTTTCTCCCTACCTCCTTCCGACACTCTACCTTGACAGGCCCTCCGGCAGCTATGTCAGGTTGCTGTTAATTTGGAATCTCCTCCCGCTGTTTAATTTCAGTTGTCTAGGTTACTCAAATATATTGTTTATCTATTTTCTGTAGTACATAGCAATCTTATGTTTTGTGTTAACTGTCAATTTTTGTTATGTCTTTGCTGTTTTACATCCTGATGTGGAACCTTTGTAAAAGAGTGCATACTCAAAGTCTGTATCCGAATTACCAAATAAATAAAAGAACAGGCAGCAAACAATTTCCAAAGATAGTAATATATCAAAACATAATATTAAAAACAGTAAAATCAAAATACAGACAATAAATGCTGAACCAGATAAAAGTGATATAGAATTAAGATAAGGAATATCAAGTACATTGAGTATTAGATTATGAATAGGATTTCGAAGAAAAATAAACAGGTCTATCTGGTGATGGGAGAATCATTTTTCATGTGCAGTGACTCTCCTCCCCTTTCCAGGATGACTGCAGCTCTCTCCACCTGCTCCAAGACCCAACAGACAATTGGTAACAGTTGCCCCACCCCTGCCAGCTTTCCCTACTCAAAAGACAGCATGCCTAACAGCCCCTCTGCACCATGGTCCACCGAAGGATGAAGGACATCGCAGAGTCTAACAGGGAATCAACCAGGAAGGCAGCCATTGGCCAGACATTTTGCATGGTATTGCACAGACTCTTGAATCTGTACATATTGTTTATGTCCTGCCTTGCTGACTACTTGATACTGCATACTGATACTCCTAAAGCACTATGGCCTTTGAAATGTGCTCTTTACATAGAGGGACTAGTCTGAGTTATTACTAGTTGTGTATGTGTTGCCTTTGTATAGTTGGTGTTGCTTAAATAGTGTCTTCACATTTGCAAATTTTCTGTGTACCCTGAATACACCCTATCTGAGTGGCCCTCATTTTGCTGTTTATTATCTGACTGGCTGGGGTCAACAGGAGCTATTTACCTGCTCTGTGCTGCTGACAATATATAGAATAAAGTATGGGGTGGTGTGTGTAATGAGAAGTTTACACACACACCAGAGGTTTAATGCTACATAAACCCTGAGAGTAAAGCTTGAGGGGTTTATGAAAAGCATTTAACCCCAATGGTGTGTGTAAACTTTGAGTTTAAACACCACCCCATATTTTATTTTATATAATTTCTGGGTTTCCCTTTTTTTGCCTCAGCAATTATTTAAAATAAAAGGAAGTTGCTGTGCAGCCACAGTCACCTTTCTGCTTTTATTTCAAAATTGTTTTATTGGGGTGTGGGCAGCCAAAAGTTAATTTTAGTGCCTGTGGTATGAAAATATTTAATTACTTACTGCCAACTCCGAGTAGCGGTTCTGTGTCCATTTAGCTGGAGGTTAGGTGAGAAGGCAAGCAGAGAGTGGCGGGGAAGCAAGAAACTGCTTCAGGTGCATGTATACAGTGAGGGAAACCGTGAGTGTGTTTGCCGCAGTAAACACTCCTTTATTATGGCAAATAATGCCACAGTTTCCCTAAGGGAAAAAATGAGAACCAGTTATTATACTGCATACGCGTTGTTAATGCTCTTCTGGAGTTACTTTATTTAAAGTTATAAGAGATACATATGATGCTAATGCACTGCTGGTGCCACTTTATTTCGAGGTTAATAAAGGAATAATGCCAGACAGGGTGGGTGTTATGCTGGGATAGCATCCCACTTTGGGTGGTTGGGCCCGAGGCAGCAGGTCAAGGGTGTCCAACACCCGAGAAGGGATGTTATCCCAGCATAACACCCACCCTGGAGAGCATTATTCCTATTATACAATGACTCTTTTGTAAAACGAAATAAAAAACAGATTACAAATATGTTTAAAATGCTTTTTTTGTAACCTTTTTTTATTGCATAGGTATTCATTCTGATAAAATAGTGCTGTTCTATTGTTTGCCCAGTAGATGATGCTGGTTTTATACAGTAGGCTTGTTCCATTCCCCCACCTGCAACCTTCCTTACTCTCTAGGTGGCTATCGTAATTGACCTGGTCCTGTCGTCTTAACTGGGACCGGGTGATGATGTGTGTATTTTTTTTTTTACTTTATGTTAAACCCGGAAACCACTATCACACTGAGTAGCTAGCATCAGTTCCAGTTTCTGTCTGTAAGTCCGTGGTGATTTAACTTAGGAAAGGAGTTTAGTGAAAATGTTGCTGATAAAGAAAGAAAAGTTATTTTAATTGTTTTAAGTAGAGATGCTTCACACAGTTGTTCTGGGGGAATGGCTAAGCTGCAAGGGACAAGTGTGCACTACGTTTCCAACAGAGCTACTGATAATACTGGAAAAATTTGCATCCAAAGAAAACTATTTTGTTTTTAAATGGATGTCACGCGGTCAGCTGCCTGCCTCTCAGTGCTCCTGCTTCTGAGTGCGATTGTGCTTCTCACTTGTGTGTTTTGTACCAGGAGATTAAAACTAAGTGAAACATGTCTTTAGCATGTTTACTGTGGGTGCTGAGCATTGATTCAGAATGGGACTGGGAGCTGAAATTCTTAGCAGAGCAGGGATTGCTACAGTGATTGTTGGGACGAATTTTGGGAGACAGCTGCTGTGGAGTGATATCTGTGCTTGTGTCTGTTGGTATGCAGTTGGCAGCTGACCGGCACTACAGCTGGGATGTTATGCCAGGATATCACCCCTGCTGTGGTGACCTATTGACCAATCAGAAGCTATGATTCTTTCTTGCCATTGTATTATCCTAGAAAATGTCTGTTTACTTTGGGCACATCCTATCTGGGTGACATTGATAGTTACTGCTTTCACAGTGACTTTACTCGGGTTATATAGCACCTTATCCTTCTTCCTGGTAGGTTTAGTGTTCTTTAGTACATCAAGCCATTTGCTATACTGCCTACTGGTTTAAGCAACTTCACCCTCCTTAATTCTGCAGTATTGATTTTTTCCCCGTGTTATCTGGTTCCTACAAAGGTTGAATGGGGTCTATAGGAAATATCAGAGGACTACAGTGCTTATGCCTTTTGTCTTGGGTTTACTCCTTTATAGCTACTATGCATTACCCACCCCTATGAGTAGCCTCAGTCTACCCTGTCCCAACCTCCTGTTTGGGTCCCTATCTCCTATTCCCCACAATTCCTTGCCATCTATGGCCTATTTCACAGAGGTCATTTCTGTTTGGTTTTGTACCACTTGCTATATCCTATTAAGAGTAAATTCCAACTTGTAAGGCCCCTAAAGTTCTGCAGCCACAGAATTTTGCACATAACATACCACAGAATTCACTGTTCTTGGTGATTCTTTATTAATATTTATAGTTATTCCATAGCACCTAGCGTCCTTCCCCTCCTTTTATATCCAAAACCCCTTTATGATCAGTATGTTATATTATCAATGACATCACAACATAAATTCACTAATGACTGGACCACATTCTGGCGCAGAAATGAATAGTCATTTATATACCACTGTTCCCACTCCCTGCAGTCATATTTGCTCAACCTGTACTACAGCCTAATAAAATTTTCAGTTTTAAGATATTACACTGGGGCCAAGTTAAACACATACTTGTGTGTAGGCACATTCTCTTAATACCTTACTTTGTACAGCTTTATTTTTGCCTTTACGGTATAGGGAAGCCCTCTGAAATGAATAACTAGTAAAATGAATTAACATGTTTTAAAACAATTAATAAAACTGTTATGCCCAGAAAGGTGGAATATAATGATAGTAGACCTGTTGAAAGAACAGACATGTTAAATGAATAATTGTGCTGTACACATTTTTGCAAAGGTTATTGACTGCATGTTACTTTGGGTTGGTAGAGTTAACTAAATGTTATGAAGAAACATTGTGTTGAGGGCCAGCCACTGGACCAGTGAGTAACATTCTGTGCTCTTCTGTTGGTGACTCAAGTTCAGGGATGAGCTTAGAAAGCTGGCTGGGCAGCACAAGGATGGGGGGGGGTCCAGCACTGATGCACACCACCGCTCTGAGCCTGGAAAGGTATGGTGCAGTGTTCTGTCACATGGGTGACACCTTCTGATGGGCTGGGATGCCTTCCCTCACATGGGGTTCACTTGCATATCATGGCCTGATGGGAAGACGTAGTACTTCAGGTTAATTGGGTTGGCATGAAAAATGAGTCTTGAAATATCTCCACTATTCTGTTTATTCCATATTCCAAAGGGACCTGTACAAATGAGGATAACATTTTACTATCACAAAAAGGGAAATGTATTGTTTAAAAGATTATATTACAGATTGCATATAAATATATAAGAGATATGCAGTCAGGATCTCACTCATGGCATAAACAGCATGAGTATAGATAATTCATTTATCTCACAAGATCCCCTCTACATAATGCATTTATGCAATAGGATAGAACCTTAAGTGATGGACTTTTTCAGCTTTTTGTTTAAAAAAATATTATTTCTAAAAGTCTGTGGACCCGATTCAGGAAGAGTTGCATCTGGTCCAAGTCCCTGGTGAACAGATGGTGCATTGTGGCAGACATTTGGCAGCAATTGCAATTCACGATCAGGTGCACCAGACACAACAAGTTAGACCAGCTCCCCCCAGTCTAACTTTGCATGCAAGGAGATCCATTTTATGGGGCTTGTGCCAAACCTTTGGCACAAGCTACCATAAAATGTGGAAAAGGTCGCAAATGCACCAGCCCGTCTTAAATCGGGCTGCATTGCTCCAAAGTGCTTTGGTGCAGCTGCGCCAAACATTGTAGATGATGCAGGGTTTGGTGGAAGTCCTGCATCATCGTTCATTAATCTGGCCCTGTGGGTTTATTTTTTGAACTAGTGGTATTCTGAGTTCTCCAATCCTGTTTGCTACAGCCATTGCCATGGACCTGGTGTCAGGATGACAAGCTGACACTGTCACATGGTAGCTCATTGGTGCCACAGAACTTCTGCACAAATTACATATCACCACCACAGAAGTTCTGTGGCAAAAAGTAATCCTGCCGCTGAGCTTGGTCCCAAAGTGTTGCAGAAAAATCAGGGCCCTGCTCCCTAGTTAGCAACTGGTTAGTCAGAGCTCTACTAGTATCTGTCCTTCTTTCTGCAGGAGATATTGAATCTAATTCAGGCATCCCTTTACTCTCCCACTCTGATCCTATGTGGACTAGCTCCAGAGGATTAAAAGTTGCCTGCATGAATATTGGGAATCTTTAGAAAGAGATTACAGATCTGGAAGCATGGTGTACACTTTATAGTCCAGATGTCTTAGCAGTCGTAGAAACTTGGCTTAAACGTCAGGTATTTATCCATGAAGTGACAAACACTGAGGGCTCAGTGCTCAGAAAGGACCAAGTTAAAAGAAAAGGTAGAGGAATTCTTGTACATGTAAAGGCCTTATACATTGTAGATGAAATATACATGTGCTCCCAAAATCACTCATCTTGTGAGAACCTGACATACCTGGGTATGTCAGATTAACAAACAGATGTCTGCCACACTCCACTATTTCAGAAACATCTACTGTATGAACTCATAAAATTTAGTTCTTTGAGGGTTTCTGTGTGAAAATACATCATGTATGTGTACAACTAGAAATACTATATGGCATCCTGATGCCCCTGTCTCCTGCCCCTCAGTTGACACGCATACAGTACATGATATATTTTCACACAGAAATGCTCAATAAACTTGAATTTTGTGAGTTCATACAGTACATGTTCCTGAAATAGCTGAGTGGGGCAGACACCTGTCTGTCAATCTGACATAGAAATAAAATTGTTCTCACTTGAACCTATTTATGGAAGCCACATCAAAGACACACTGCTTCTATGAATTAACAAACTTTAGATTTATTTTATATCCATTAAACAGCCCTGTGTAATATAACCAGAAAACAATGCAGAGTTTTGATGAAGAGGAAGTGATAGCTGCAACAGCTTCTTCAGTCAATCAGGGACTTAATTGCTGAAGCAGCAGGCTAGACAGGAATGATGTCATCACTCATTGATAGGGACAGAAAAATCTTCACGGTTTTCAATTACTGCAGAGTACATTAACAAATGCTGATTTAGAGAAAACCACAAAACCAAACAGCATGATATTTTCAGAAAATACTAATCATGATACAGGGGCTTGAATTCAAGAGTATTCAAACTTTTCTTAAATATGGGCATTTGATCTTTAAGGTAAAGTATATAAAAATCCTGCAGTCTAACAACCAACATGAACCAAAGAGATTCTGGTTGCAAGTCAACTGCCTCCTCAAGGGGAAAACTGAACTTCCCACAGGTGACATTCTTGCTGCTGGCAAAACTCTAAGTGACCCCAGCCTGGCCACTGAAGCCATCAACAGCTTCTTCATGGACTTCAGTAACTTCAAGCCCAACCAGATCACTAACTCTCAGTGCCCTCCTTTAACTCCTTTGCCTCCATGGTTAGCCACCCTGAGTGCCATTTCAAATTGGTCACAAAGAAGGAGGTCCTAATCTTTTACTAGGTAAAAAGGTTGATAGTTCAGCTGGACATGATAAACTTGATTACAGGCTTTTCAGACTCAGTGCCCCAGTCCTTGCTGGACCCATAACAGTTATTTAGAACATTTTCCAAGGTGACATACCTAGAATGTGGAAAACTACACATGTTGTCCTGGTGAACGAAGGAGGACCAAAGAGCCAATTGAATATTATTAGCCTATTTCACTGTTATGCACCCTTGCTAAAATACAGGAATAACTGATCCATAATTAGATACAGTCCTATCTTGAGATTACATTCCATTTTAACTGAAGTCCAGCATGGTTTTGAAAAACAGCATGGCACTAAAACACTGCCCTTACATGCCTCATGACTGACCTTCTCAATGCTTTGGATGCTGGGTAGGCCACCATAGTGGTCTTTGTGGACCTAACCAAGGGGTTTAACATTGTTAATCATGACCTTCGGGTGCACAAATTAAGCGATCTGGGCTTTGATCACCTATCATGTAGGTGATTTCACAATTACCTCTTGGGCTGAATGCAGCTTCTTAAATGCGAGTGAGCCTGTCCTTCCTGTGGGCAATCATTGATGGTGTTCCACAGGAATAAATTCTGGGCCCAATTTTATTTTAATTGTTCATTAATTATTTGCCTATTAACTGTGACAATGCAAAATTTCTGCTATATGCTGATGATGCCGTTATGTACAAATCTCACACCAACCTGTCTAAAATTCAGTCTGGCTCACAGGCGGACTTTGTTTCATTGAGTCCTGGTTTCAGTCAGGCTAGCTAATAGTGAATGCCAAAAAAAGAAGGCCTTGTTATTTGGTAGCCACAGGCTGGGTCATGATAGACAAAATATACTCAGCATTCTGTTGGGAGCCCATATAGATATACTGGCTTCTGTAGAGTATCTGGGAATTCAGTTGGACAAAGAACATTACCTCAGGCCACACGCTGAATTAGTAATCAAAACCCTGAACCAGAACCTGGGCCTGCTGTATAGCCTACTTTGCTAAAGAGTCTATGCTCTCGATTGCCAACAGTGTCCTTCCTGCTATCACCAATGTGGCATCATTTCTGTCATCTCTCAAGGAGACTGAACTCTCCAAACTGAAGTTCACCTTCCATCAAATAGCACATTCTGCTGCTGGGTCTGCAGCCATGAACATCACTGCAGGACTATCTCTGCACTAAACTGGCTTTCCAAGGAGAGATGGCTTCATCTCCCTGTACTTTCACTGGTGGCAAAAGTGCTTTACTCTCCCTCCTGAAAAATCTGGCTGACATCATGGACTTCAAACTGCTTAGAAGGACTTTTATATCCAATGGACAAGAACTAGCTACCATGCTGAAATCACTCTCTGCTGCTGATCAACGATCCTTTGTGGCTACTGCACCAAGGCTATGGAGCAAATTCCCCCTATGGTCATGGAATGCCTGACCCTTGCATCCTTCTGATCTGCCTCAAAGAAGTATCTGTTTGTTAACAGACCCTGTGCCTGCTCTAGCTAGTTAATCTGTTAATATGCCTCACTGTATTTGCCTAAAAATAGCGACCTTGTAAGTGCCTTTGAGTACTTATCTGTATTTTGCTCTAACTACCTGATCTGTTGCTCAAAGTTTTTCTTAGGAAATGTATATCCATTGTTTTCACTGTACTTTGTCACTTACTTATGAACTGTATGTATTTAGTATCTGTATGTATGCTGTCTTTGTATTCTGTGTAATTAATTCCAGGTCACTCTTGAAAAAGGGACAGCTTGCCTCAATCAGCCTACCCAGTACCCAAAATCCAATAAATAAATAAGTGTTGCTAATAAATCTATAGAGATAAAATTCCACACTTAGCCACTCTATAAGAAAAGGCTTTTTTTTTTATTTATTTATTGAATTCTCAGATTAGTACCTTTGAGCCAATGCACTTGACATAGGTTTCACATCAACAGATTACGTAGTTAGGTGATGGACAAAGTGTCACCAGGCAATAAGCAATTACAGTGTTATAATGTCAAGAGGTACAAAGAGACAAGTACAAGAACTATTATGACAAATGAACGTAAATTCAGGTAGCAGAGGCAGTAGTACAGTGGATGCCCGAGTCCTAGTGTTAACTAACTAACATACTGTACAATAGGGAACAGCTAGTAGTAGATAAGATTGGTGCAGTCTGTGAGGCCCTGTCATAAAAGAAGAGATAGAGGGGGTGAGGAGGGAAAGATGGATAAGGGGTGTGATTAGAGAAGATAAGGAGGGGGAGTAGAGGAGGGGTAAGCAATAGAGTAGATAATGAGTGGAAGTTTACAGAGAAGGACAGAAGACCCAGGAGGGGGAAGAGAAAAAATGCAAGATAGTCTGGAATAAATGCTAGTAGTTGGCTGAATGCACCACAGAGAAGACAACTGGATTTTGTTTATTGCGAGTGCTGGCAGGGAACCAGAAGCTAAGAAGGGTCCAGATGGAAGCAGTCATGGTTCCATGTGTTAATATCATGGTGCAAAATATCACAAGTCAAAATATTGCAGCCCAAACATTGCAGAAAAAAATAAAGTGTGGTAAAAACATTTCAGGACAGAACAGTGCAGGAAGCAGGCAGTACAAGTCACAAGGTGGCATAAGAGCACAGAACACTGGAGAGTTCATTGGAGGGGCCTAACTTCGCACAGCCACCCCTCGGTCACTTCGCTGTGCCATGCATCACAGTCCTGCATTGGGAGGCCTAACTTTGCAAAGCCGATGTGAAGTTAGCCCCCCCCAATGCAGGACTGTGATGCACAGCACAGCAAAGTGGCCGAGGGGCAGCTGTGCAAAGTTAGGCCCCCAATGAACTTTCCAGTGTTCAGTGCTCTTTTGCTGCCTTGCAGCTTGTACTGCCTGCTCCCTGCATTGATCTGTTCTGAAATGTTTTTACTACACTTTATTTTTTCCACAATGTTTTGACCACAATATTTTGTCCTGTAATATTTTTTCTGCTATAGTAACTCATGGAACCACAGTCACAGGTGACACTTGCAATAAGATGTTGCTGAAGCTTGTGTTTAAAAGAACCAAGCATGACTGAGTAGGTTATGTCAGAATGCAGAGAGCTGAGCTAGAGTGGAGCTCTGTGGGTGAAAGCACATTGCCCAAGGGCAGTCCTGCAGTGAAGAGTTTTGAAGATCAGGTTTTTGGATTTTCTGGTACTTCTTGCATTCAGGTGTGGAGTAAGAAGTTTCTGATCCCCAGGGAGCATTATTTTTGAGCTGATGTTTTTTGTCAGCAGGCAGGTTTGATATTTGAGTCTGCAATTAAGCTGCAGTCAACTAGCTTGGGAATACAGATCACAGGTGTGCGAAAGGCACACAGCACTGGTGAGTAGCCAGCATGCTTTGTTTAAAACCACTTTGATACAGCAAAGAGCCGTGTCGGTGGCAGATCCATAAATGACTGGGCTATATTCTATGAGTGAGATAACGGAGCTGGTTATGGCCAGTTTTAGAGCTTCCAGGGTCAGGTTATTTTTATGTCTGTAGAGCAACCCTATATGCATATTAATTGTCTTAGCAATGTCGTCTATATGAATTGCTTAGGTCAGGGTGGAATTGATTGTAATTCCCAGGTATTTGAAGTGTTGTACAAGTTCCAGAGGAGACCCATTGTCATTATTGATGGTGAGGGGAAGGCCTTATGCTTACTTTTGGAGCTAGAGAACAACATTGTCTTCATCTTTTTGTAATTCATTATGAGCTTTATGTTTCATGAACCATTTCTCAGTGGACAAGAATCCTATTTGTAGTTGGTCCTGTAGGTGCTGAGGGTGGGGGTTGCTGGTAAAGATACCCATGTTATTGGCATATAGGAGAATTTTGCCAGAACATGATTATGGAAGCATATTAAGGAAGATATGAAACAAGAATGGTACAAGGATGGCAATTCCTGGACACCCGAGCGAACAGGCTTCCTTTCAGACAGGATATCCCCAATTTTAACTTGTTGTGAGCAACTGCTAAGGTAACTGTTGAATCATGTTGTGGTGTCTGTGGAGAGAACAGTGTTGGTGAGCTGGTCAAGTAGGAGGGAATGGTTAACCGCATCAAAGGCCTTGGTTAAGTCAAAGTATGTTGCACCAACTAAGCAACCTTGATCCAGAAAGTGGTGAACGTTCCCAGTGAATTCAAGTAATGCTGTGATGGTGCTGTGCCCCTTCCTAAACCCATGCTGTTGTGGGCACTGAAGTTGATATCATTCTAAGTTTTCAATGAGCTGGTCAGCTACTATGCACTCCAGTGTCTTTGAGAGCCAGGGGAGGATGGACAGTGGCCTGTAGTTACTAGGCAAGGCCTTATCACAATTCTTGTGCACTGGGGTCACAATCACAGCTTTCCATCTTTGGAGGAATTGTGAATCGCAGAAGGACAAGTTGAATATTTTGGTAATGGGTACTAGAACTTCCTCCAAGGTTATGCAGATAAACTTGAGGTCCAATGTGTCCCCAATGAATCTTGATATGCCAACCACCTTGGTAAGATATTTTCTTGCCTCCTCAACCGATATTTCCTTGAGGTGAAACAGCGGATGGTGGATAGGCTGATCAAGGTTTCCTGAGTTATAATTTGTGGGGTGTGTGGTTGAAGTAGTCTTCCGGAAGAACGCTACTTAGGTTGGTAAAGGCATGACTGAATGTATCAAATACGGTGTGAGGATCCAGAGTAGCTGTACCATCTATTAAGAGCATAGAGGGAGCTGATCTGGGGACTTTCCCTGTGATGTCTTTAAGGTTGCTCCTAAACGTCCTGCAATTATTCCACGAGAGGGAGAGGGCTTCTTTATGGTATTGATTTTTTGCTTTCCAAATTGCCCTAGTGAATTTGTTCCTTGCTTTTTTGTAGCACTAGCTGTAGGAAGGAGTAGTCGATGCCCGCGCCTTATGCCAAAGGTGGTTCCAAGCTTTTAGTAACTCTAGTAGGTCAGGTGTTATCAAGGGGTTGTGGTTTCCTTTGAGTTTATGCTTTTTATAGGGCATGCTTATCACAGACAGAATGGAATTGGCTAATGAAATGATTAAGTGCTGTGTCCACATCACATGCTATGAAGAGTTTCGATCAGTCTAGGTGTCTAAGGTCTGACTTTAGCTGATCCAAGTGTCCACGGATGAGGACCCGGTTGGTAATTGTTGTTGCTGGTGGCTTGCTGTACTTATTTGACCAAAAGCACTTGACAGGGGAGTGGTCACTGAGAGCATCAGGGAGAAAAGTGGTATCTGTAACATGCTGTGGGTGGTTTGAGAGCACCCAGTCAAGCAAGGTTTGTGTTTCCCAGTCTTGTAGTTCCTTCTTGTAGGAACATCAACCAGCTGAGAGAAGTGGATAGCAGAGAGGGCATCCTTGATGGATGTAGCATCAAGGGAAAGCCAGTTGACAGTGAAGTCGCCTAGCATTATGATTTCAGAGTTTAGGCTGCTTTAACAGTCCAGGAGAGAGAAAAAGCCTACAGCTGACTGCTTAGGTGGGATGTAAACTAAGAGCATAGTAAGAGCTTTGTTATGTGCTCCGAGAAGCAGCTTGATGGCAAGCATTTGTACAGTATTGCCACAGTTAGGTATGGAAAGAACGAGACCCTGTATAGAGTCCTTCAAGTAAAGTGCACAGCCACCACCTCGCTTAGTGAGTTGGTCTTGTTTGAATATTGTGTATCCCGGTATAGAGATGGCAAAGTCAGGTATCTTAGGAGACAGTCAGGTTTCAGCTATGGAGAGAACATCTAGGTTATGCTGAGTGACCCAGACTTGCAGGCTATCGAGTTTGGGGAGAAGGCTGCAGATGTTGATTGATGTGAATGTCAGACCTCCTACATTTTTCTGAGGGCTGAAAGGGGTATGTAGTGGTCCAGGGTTGGGATATATATTACCAAAGAGCAGAAGTAGTAGAAGAATCAGTCTTCTGATGTAGTCCAGGAATGTTTTTTTTTGCTGAGTGATCTCTTTCTTCTAAGGGAGGTACATATCGTATAGGTTCTCTCTAAGTTGGTAAATACAGAGATGAGTTCCAGAGTGGGTTGCAGTTTTAGGCTGCATTGCTGTTTCAAGCTCCAGGTTTGTCCACCATGGAGTAAGAAGGCAACAATTTACCAATGTAGAGAAGAGGTTGTAGTGCCATAAGCATTTAGTGTGCCCTGTCCAGCATTATGATTTGCTGTTGTGGCCTTGGCGTTGCTTGTTAGACCAGGGAAGGTGAGCAGTGTGAGCAGAATGATGGCCCTGAGATGCAAAGATGTTGCAGGTTTCATTGTTATTGTCACAGGAAGAAAAGAGTGTTTACATTCCTTTTCTTCTGGTGAACTAGTACAGGGGAAGCATTAATTTGATCTAGAGTTGTAAATTCCAAACTCAGAATACAGGAGGATCAAGAGAAAGGGATCTGGATGGTGAGGCAGGCAGGAGAAACCAAGGTTAAAGGAGCCCTCTAGTGGTGGAAGTATATAGCTTGCTAATTATCAAGTAGACAACATTGGTCAACATTATTTATTTATTTATTTGGTAACCGGATAGATACGTTGGTCCCAGGAACTGTTTTCAGGTATGACCTGGGCCATCAAGATGGCACAATTAGGTACAACATGAGGCAAAGCATAGCCTGAGCAAAGCAAGGTGTACAGATATTGAGAATGATATTCACAGATGCTATCCACGTGGGAAACTTAAGGAACTAGTACGATTCATAGGAAGGGCATGCCAGTGGTACAAAACAAAGCAAGGTATGCAAATAGCTAGGTATACAGAACAGTACAGCAACTACAAGGCATTAGTTTATAATTGCAATTACAATGCATAGGTTCAAAATTGAGCAGAAGAAGTTGTAATTGGTGGCAGGTAAAGAGTCATAAAGGGCAGAGCAAAGGCAATAAGTAGGCAAGGAAGGGTAATGAACTCAATCGGCAGCTGTGGAAATGTAACTCGATGAGTGGCAGGAGGAGAAGGCATTCATTAGTAAAGATGGGTGGGTAACAGCCAGCATATCCATTCAGGATGTGGTCAGGAGGGGCACTTATAGGCAGAGGTGGATAGCAGGGCACATTTCAGCTTAGATTTAAAATCACGTGGAGAGACCAAAGAGTGAAGAGAGGTTGGCAGGCTGTTCCAAAACCTTAGAGTGGCTACAGAAAAGGCTCTCTGTCCCATGTCCAAGGGGAAGCAGAGATAATTAAGCAGCAATAGGAAAGAGGATCTCAGTTCCCTTCTACCATGTTTGATAGAAAGAAATCAACTTAAGAGGGAGAAGTCACCTTTATTAAGTGATATATAGACAGGTGACCCATATGTAGAGAAGCAGCGAAGTTAAATTCCGCCCACAAAGTGGATGCGAAGTGGCCACTTTGTGTTACCATTCCACTATGCAAAATGCACATTTTAAACCCTCAATGCGCCACTTTGCATTGTAATTATGACTTTGCATTGCTCACTCCACCTTACTTTGCTTTAAGGTGGTGTGAGAATTCACAGGCAGCCCACACACATCACATGGCTTACACAGTGTATGTCACATGCTTCAGGCAGGCAAGCAGGACATGTCTCATGCTTGAGAGTTTTCACTTTCACCTTGTAGTAGGAGAAAGAAGTTGTGTGCTGTTTAGGCAGAAAGTAAAATCTTCTGGAAAACTATTTTAAACCTTTTAATTTTTTTGCTAATTAGGTGCTTATTTTTGCATATTTGTTGTCTGGATTTGTGTTTGTGCAGTATTTCAGTTTGGTATTTGTTTACTAACATACTAATTGCCAGCAGATTAGGCCTTACGGTCTATCGAGTCGGCTCAAACCTCAGATCCCTAGTTGGGTACCGAGGCCCTACCCCCCCTTGTGTTCCAGAAACCCCTATCATCCATCCCCACCCCCCTGGCCAGGCCATTATCTGATACATCCGCTTTCTGTGTCTGTCCCACCCTCTCTTGAAGCCCTCCACTGTGGATCTCTGAACCAGCTCACCAGGCAGCACATTCCAAGGATCCACCACCCTCTCAGTGAAAAACCTCCTCCTCTTTTCCCCCCTCACCCTTCCACCTTCCAACTTCAAACCATGCCATCTGGTGATACCTCCCTGCTTTAGTCTAAAGATCCCCTCCATGTTTCCCCTATTTATTCTCTTGAGGTACTTGAGGACCTCAATCATGGCCCCCCCTCTCTCCCCTCCTCCAATGAAAACAGGCAGAGCTCCTCAAGTCTGTCCTCATACGTCAAATCCCCTAGTCCTCGTATCATCTTAGTTGCCCTCCTCTGAACCCTCTCCAGGAGCTGTATGTCAATCTTCAAGTATGGTCTCCAGTACTGTCCAGTACTCAAGGTGTGGTCTAACCAATCCATTGTACAGTGGAATAATCACTTCCCTGCTCCTAGAGGTGATCCCCCCTTACGATGCATCCCAACATACTGTTTGCTTTGCTAGCTGCTCTCCTGCACTGCTCGGAGTTATTCATACATGCATCCACCATGGCCCCTAGGTCTTTTTCCCCTGTTGAGGCCTCCAGTGCCTCCCCTCCCAGGATGTACCTGTGTTTAGGGTTTCCCCACCCAAGATGTAACACCTTGCACTTGGTGATATTGAAATTTAACTTCCGTGTGTGAGCCCACCTTTCCATGGTGTCCAGGTCCCATTGCAGGGCCAACCTCCCCTCTTCCCCCTCAACTACTGCTCCCATCTTGGAGTCATCAGCAAAGAGACTCATTTCACACCCTATACTCTCCCCCGATGTCCAAAATGTATGCATTAAACAGGATTGGACCCAGGACCAAGCCCTGCGCTACCCCACTACCGACCTCTTTAGGGTTCGAGAGCTCCCCACCAACCACTACTCTCTGAGTGCATCCAGCTAGCCAGTTTTCAATCCATCTGACCATCATAGGGCCTACTCCCAACCCCATCAGTTTCTTCACCAGACCATTGTGGGTGACAGAGTCGAACACCTTGCTGAAGTCCAAGAATAATACATCCACAGGCTTTCCCCTGTCCAGTTCTGATGTTACCCATTCATAGAACTCCACAAGATTGGTTTGACACAATCTATCTGGCACAAACCCATGTTGCTGACTATCCTGACCTCCCACCTCCTCCAAGTACACCCCCAATCGTTCCTTTAGTGTACTCTCCATTAATTTTCCCACCACTGAGGTCAAACTGACGGGTCTATAGTTACCTGGTACTTCCCTCAACCTCCCTTTATGGATTGGCACCATGTGTGCCTCTTGCCAATCCCTAGGTACCCTTTCTGTTTCAAGCAACCTGTTGATGAGCTCCGCCAGGGGTGCAGCCAGAATGTCCGCCAACTTAATAATGTCTGTTTACCATGAAATATTTTTGGTGCCTCAGCAATGTTTCATTTTTGTCTTGGTTTGCTTGTTGAAAAGCAGAAGTGAGCAGTGCAATGATTTGCTAAACAGCATGTGTGCACTATCAGGTGCATACTGCCCACCTAACCCTCTGAAAACATATTATATGACATATTATATGACTTGGTCCACTGTTCAAGATGGTACAAATAAAATATATATTATATATTCTTTATACCATCAGCAGTGGAACAAGTCAGCTATCATATATGTTTTCAGGGTGTTAGGCAGTGTGTGCACTTGACAGTGCACTGCACACATGCTGTTTAACAGATTATTACACTACTCACTCATGTTTTTCCACACATGCACACAGCAAGGCAGAAATAAAACATCACTGAGACCAATAAAATAATTTATTTTTGGAAACAGAGATTATTAAGTCAGAATATAACAAGGAAGGGAAGGATACCACTTTTTTAGTTTATTTTATGTAGAATGTTTTAGGCCAGTGTTCATAAAAATCTTGGGATTCTGTCTTATGTCCAGAAAATTCCCAACTCCAGATGACCAGAAATGAAAGCATAAAAAGGAATGAAAAGTCTCTATTAATTCATGCCACACTACACTAAGAGCTATTTCACCTACTGCTACTATTGGAATTTCATGTAATTCTTTTTGACCTGACTGGGCTGATGCACAGTGTCTTGCCAAATGATGTGTTAGAAGGATGACCCAACCATTGAGTTAGCCATCCATGATGATGTGATAATGCTGTTGGTTGCACA